>CM019824.1:137049704-142049704 GCA_009763385.1 Coix lacryma-jobi var. lacryma-jobi
GTATCAGAGTCCCACACCCTTCCGAGACGATCACGGCCCCCACTTCGGGAGAGGGAACGTGACTTCACAGGCTTAGCCATCCCAGACATACTTGGGGTGATTCCAGGGCTGAGTGGTAGGGTGGCATTATTCTAGGCTGGCAAGCGACCTGTATCCGCCTAGGCATTCTAGAGTGCCGAGGATGGCGATCTTGTGGACATTGTAGAACCTCTGCAGAGTGTATGGTTGATCGATCGATACGTTGGCCAATTCGTTGGCCGCGGACCTTTTTCCCTGACCTGTTTCCGACTAGTGAGAGTTCTCTCTTCTCCCCCCTGGTATATGAGTGCCGGCCGTGAACCTGGTGTGAGGTTGTGGGCCGTTGAGACAAGGCTGGGAGGGAGCTGGCCTCTGTCGACTGAGTGTGTGAGATGAGATGAGGTGATGGTGTGGTGATGTTGGGATGGATATGGTGGGTGGATGTGGATGTGTGTGTATGGGATTGTGTTAAAACTTGTTAAATATTACATAATACTACTGCTCTTGCGCTAGGATGCAAATCCACAGCCAAATATTAGGATCGCCAGATCCCTTGTTTTATCTTTTCCACTAAAGCTCATCGGTGCTGACCATGGCCTGCACACATCTGGCGGTGTGCAGATTTCCTGCTTCCGAGGTACTGACTCTAGAAGGATTAGGAGGTTTCGTGCCTACGCTCAAGTTTGGTTCGGAGGATCCGGTCGATGCTGCGCTACAACAACTCTGATGATGTCCGTGAAGGAGGAGCCTTCACTCAATAGTCTTCCGCTAGAATAGACTCTGTAATAGGTGTACTCAATGATGTAATGCTTATATCTATGTAATCTTTACGATGTATGACTGTGATATCGACTGATATATGATAATATGATAAGATCAATTCCTGGTTTTGTCATATTATAACTCGTTCTGTGGATTTTCCCTTCGCGGAAAATTGAGGACGTTTCAGTTGGTATCGGAGCCATACTTGACCTTAGGACGAAACCTCAGGACCAAAACACTAGTATAGAAGCCAAATATCTCGTCTAATAACTGCTGACACTTGTTTCTCTACCCCGCCTTGACTTCTGCTACATACTAACACTCTTATCCTGGAAAAGTGGTGTAGAAAACAACGTACCCTATGACTGTCCACGTTAGACGGTAGATGTGTGAGACTTGAAGGTTTAAAGAGTCACCTTAAGTCAACACTATGCATATAGGAGTTGCAATGCTGTCTGATTGCCTGGATCTTGTGTTATTGCACTTCCATTCGTTTTTACTACTTGAGTGTAACTCATAGAGCTATTTTTGTATAAAGACTCTGGACCCTAGTTATCTCGGGGTAGATCCCACCCAAGACCCCTTCTTATGGTACAACTACCCAAAGTTATGAGACGATGCACCATGTCTTCCCAGACTATTTAGAAAAATCAGATTTGATTTCTGAACTTCATGAAGGACCGAGAAGCTACCCGAAAGCGACCAGAGGGGGGGTGAATGGGAGCTTCAAAATTTCCTTTCGGAAACTAGATGCCACTGTCCCAAGATCAACCCCAAAAGCGAAACCTAGAGCTTGCTAATGTCCACGACCCTAGATGTAGGGTGGATGCTTCCTAGAAGCACAGCGGGACACTAGACAACCCTTGAAAGCCAACCCAAAAGACGGAACTCAAATCCGATCAAGAACGAACGAGCCGCGAACGAAAACACGCGAAACAGCAGCGACCGGACTCTGGCCTGCGTCCGGTCAGCAGGGACCGGACGCGTCCGGTCGTCAGAAAACAGCTCTGGGAGCTCTCTGTTCGCGACCGGACGCACGGAGCTCAAGCGTCCGGTCGTTCACTGAGCGTCCGGTCAGATGAGTCAAAAACACGGGAACAGTGCGAGCAGCGCGTCCGATCAGTTCCAAAAACCAGCGTCCGGTCGAGCAAAACGAAACACCGAAAAACGATCGGACTCACCAGAGGGTCCGGTCACTGGGCATCGGACGCGTCCGGTCACAGAAAAACGTTTCTGGAACCTTTCTGTTTCTGACCGGACTCACTGAAGGGAGCGTCCGGTCGATTTGAACAGAGCGTCCGGTCAAGCAAAAGAACTCAGACAGAATTCAACCACCGGACGCACTGTAGCAGCATCCGGTCGTTGAATGAAGCGTCCGGTCACCCCGCGAATTCACTGTTCGTCCACCGATTCGACTAGAACTCACCCAAAACAAATCCTCTAGGGATCAAACTTGGTGAGTGAAGTCACAAGGAGGTTAGTGAGCTATCTCTAAGAGATCATGGCTCGAACCTAACTCCAAATCGATGAATCGAAGAATTTCGGGGGAAGGGAAGAAAAGTGACCCGAAACAAAAAATCGATCGATCTCCTAGACCGTGAGGTTAGAGGATGATTCCTTCGGAGGAAAGAAGTGCCTCACGATCTAGAACAACTTGGTTCAAACGGAATTGCAAAAGATGAACCGAGCAAAGAGATCAAGCGACGGGAAAATCGTGGAGCAAAAAGGATTCCGCGAAGAACACAAGCAAAACGGAAATCACAGCCACGAACTCGAATCAAGGACGCAAATCAAACCATCGATCAGTGCTCCAAGGTGAGGATACGGCCTCACTTCCTCGAATCAACAGTACACAGAGTGGAGTCTCTCTGCGGATCTCAACTAGCTAAAGCAGGGGTGTGGGAGAGTGGAAACCCTAGCAAATGAAAGCTCTAACTGCGATTTAGATTGAGATGGGGAGGAGGGTGTCTCCCCTAGACTACTTATACTAACCTAGCCTAAGTCTATTTCCTACTCTACCCCTCACTACTCTAATTACAGAGCGGACCAGCCTAACCCTAAGGCTATTCTAGTCCACCCGCTGGTGGTAGGTAGATCCGACGGCCACGCCCGCACGGTCTTCCGCGTCGCCTCCACGCAACCTTCAGATCGCCGCCACGTGCCGCCACCACTCTGCACCCCCGGTTTTGTGGCCCAAACCGGGAAACCAGCCTTTTCCATCAGCCCCCGGTTTTGAGGCCCAAACCGGGAAACCAGCCTCCAGCCCGAGTTTTGTGGCCAAACTCGGAAACCGTCCGCGCCCGAGTTTTGAGGCCCAAACTCGGAAACCGGCCCACGCCCAGGTTTTGAGGCTCAACCTGGAAACCGTCGCGCCCAGGTTTTGTGGCTCAACCTGGAAACCCAGCACCCAGGTTTTGAGGCCCAAACCTGGAAACCGTCCACCGTTGGTTTTTCCCGGGCTCTACCAACAAACCGGCGTCGTAGAGGGGATGCACCGCCTGTGCACCCCTTCCACCGACATGATCGCACTTCTCCGCTTGTCGCTGTCGCAGGCTGCCAGCCACCACAGCTGATCCTCCGGCCTCCAGTCCATCAGTCCAAGTCCACGTCCGCCCTTCACCGTCCGATACATCGGCATGGCACGTCCGCCGCACGGCACGCCCATCCTTCATCGCGCCCGGTCCGTCGGCACGGCACGTCGCAACTTGACCTTCACCCGCCGTCGATCACTGTCTCCGTGCTCGACACCTGCACAACACAAGCCAAAGAACATGCGCATCATCTCCGTTGACAATCACTCATCACACAGAGACTCGGCATACACCCATGTATCCGCAATCTCCCCCTTGATGAGTGCATTGTCAACTCCACAACAAATCATGAATAAGAAGAAGGAGGTAGGAGGGAGTGAGAAGAGAAAACCCAACCAAATGACCCAAAAGCCTAACAAAAGCCAAAGAAGGTCAAGTGGATGAAGCAAAAACTTGGTCCCCAAAGACATGGGCAACGGCTCGACGCAACCAAGCAAAGCAAAGCTAGCCCTCAAGAAGAGGTAGAACAGGCTCAACACCGCTAGCAGATACTAATTGAAGATCGGAGGACAGAAACAAAATGCTAGTCCCTCAAGATAGAGGCACGGAGGCTCAACACAACTAGCAAGAAAATCACCCCGAACCAATTGGAATTTAACCCAAACCAAATGGGAAAGCACACCAGACGATACCAATTGAAAGCCAAATGAACAAGCTTATGAAAGCTCATGAAAAGCTAGGAGCGTTTGCTAGTCCCTCAAGACAGAGGCAACGGCTCAACACAACTAGCAAACTCCCCCTCAACAAATGCAAGCAACTAGGACAAACGATTCTCCCCTTAGTTGGTCAACACAGGAGCATATGATTTGCATAAATTTCTCCCCCTAGTTGAAAATGCACTTATCAAGGCCAAAAGGTATCGGAGAAACAACTCCCTTCACATAAACTCCCCCTGAACACAAGATCTCCTTCCACAATGCATATGAAGTAAAAATGCAAGTTAGGAGCTTCAAGTATATAGTCAAAAGAGTGCAAAGATGCTCTAATCAGTATAGCTCCAACATCTCAATTAAGCACTCAAATAGCAAAGGCTCAAACTGATCACTTATACGAAATATGAAGCATATGAGCATGTGAGCAATTTTAAGCCAAAAGGATAGTCACCATCAAAATAGCACTAGACATGTATAGAAGGAATCCAAACAAGTGCTAAACATATACAAGGTGAACTACCCCTAGCAAAGTTCAATCATCATGCATAGGAATGAAGCATATACTTGTGATTTCAAACTCAAATCGGAGTTGCAGCGGTAAGAGAATTCACAAGTTCATTTTTAGCATGTGATTGCGAGAGGTTGAAAGCTTGTCATTGCCTAACTTTTCAACCGTGCGAAGCCTATGCCGAAGCAATCAGAAGCTTAAAGCAACGGTTTCGGTCATACACTACATGGCTCAAGTTTAACTCAAAGTGCAATGAGAAACAGTCTCAATACCATGAGGTGTTGACAAGCAATCCCATCTCGATCTTTTCAATTCAACAATACTTGGTTCAGATTTTAAGCAAGTTATGAACAACCAAGCAAGTGAATGACTCAGAACTAGAGACATAGCAACCTAGCATATATGAAAAGCAGGAATGGACTCAACACACCCTACACATGCTAGTTGCATATCTCAATGGTGAACATTTTCAGATTTATGTACATTAGGCATAATTCACCATTCCAAAAATAGCTCGCTCATAACATGTAACAGTGATCAGAAAGAGCATAAGCTACAAGCATCATCACAAGTATCGGAGCAATACTAACAAGAGCATAATTACATTCTAGTGAATATAGACATGAAGCTCAGAATGTAAATGCGTATGCCCGACACAAAACTGAAAGAAAGAAGATACCAAATGGAAAGACTCAAGAAACGCAAAAGAAAAGAGCCTCAAAATAAAAGAGTTAGTCGGTACATCTCAAAATGCTTCCCCCATCTAAAAGGGGAAACACACACCAAGCTCACCCCTCAACCTATGAAAGGTTGATTCGTCTAAAGGCTTGGTGAAAATATCAGCCAATTGATGATGAGTATCAACATGGCGAAGGTCGATATCACCCTTCTCCTGGTGGTCTCGCAAGAAATGAAAGCGCACATCAATGTGTTTGGTTTTCGAGTGAAGCACGGGGTTCTTAGCAACACTAATGGCACTCGTGCTGTCACAAAGCAAAGGAACTCGAGTAAAGCTCAAACCAAAATCACGCAAAGTGGCCATCATCCAGAGTAACTGGGAACAGCAGCTAGCCGCAGCAACATATTCAGCCTCCGTGGTAGACTGAGCGACACTAGACTGCTTGCGAGAAGACCACGACACAAGAGAAGATCCAATAAACTGGCAAGTCCCAGAAGTGGACTTGCGCTCAATGCGACAACCAGCAAAATCGGCATCGGAATAACCGCAAAGCGAGAGAGTGGAGGAAGCAGAATACCAAATCCCGAACTCAGGCGTGAAACGAAGGTACCTGAATATGCGCTTCACCGCCTGACGGTGAGAAGTGCGTGGCGAAGCCTAAAAGCGCGCGCACAAGCACACGGCGAACTGAATGTCCGGCCGTGTCGCTGTCAGGTAGAGGAGCGATCCAATCATGCTGCGGTACTCCTTCTGGTCTACTGCTTCTCCATCCGTGTCGGCATCCAGGGCAGTCGTCGTCGACATGGGCGTCGGAAGAGGCTTGGCCTCACCCATGTCAAACCGCTTCAGCAAGTCCCTCGTATACTTGCCCTGGTGCACAAACGTCCCCTCTCGGGATTGCTTAATTTGCAACCCGAGAAAGAAAGTCAGCTCGCCCATCATGCTCATCTCGAACTCCCTGCTCATAGTATCTGCAAACTTGGCAACCAAAGCGTGAGAAGAACCACCGAAAATGATATCATCCACGTAAATTTGGACCAAGAGAGTATCTTTGCCTTGCCGGAGGAGAAAGAGCGTCTTATCTACACATCCCATTTTAAAACCCTTACCTAGCAAAAAGGTTTTTAATCTCTCATACCAGGCTCTAGGGGCTTGTTTCAAACCATACAAAGCTTTGTGGAGTTTAAAGACATGGTTTGGAAACTTGGGATTTTCAAAACTGGGGGGTTGCTGGACATAGACCTCCTCCTCAATGTAGCCGTTTAAGAAGGCACTCTTGACATCCATTTGAAAAAGTTTGAAACCCATGGATGCAGCATAAGCCAAGAGTATCCTAATAGCCTCCAAACGAGCTACAGGAGCGAAGGTCTCCTCATAATCTATCCCCTCCTTCTGACTATAACCCTTCGCTACAAGCCGGGCCTTGTTTCTCACAATGTGGCCCTCCTCTCCTTGCTTGTTTTTAAATACCCATTTTGTCCCAATAGGTTTACAGTCAGGAGGTGGTGGCACTAGAACCCAAACCCGATTTCGCTCAAAGTTCTCTAGCTCCTCATGCATGGCATTGACCCAATCCGGATCCGTCAATGCGTGTCCAACATCTCGGGGCTCAAAAGACGCAACAAAAGCAGAATGAGCAAAGTGCGAGATGTGCTGTGACCTGGAGCGAGTAACCCGCTCGTCGATGTCGCCGATCATCTGTTCAGGGGGGTGCTGGCGCTGGATATGTCGTGGCGCCTCCCGGGAAGAAGTGACCTCCCCCTCAACAGCAGCTGGTTCCACCCCGGGTACAAAAGGTACCGCGCGAGGTGGATCCCACGGCCCCCAGGAAGAAGAAGTGTCGGGGCCGTGAGTCGTCGTCGAGGCCGCTCCCGGCGGCGCGGCAGGCGGAGGGGGTGCTGGATCATCTATACCTTCAGCACCCTCTTCCTCGTCATCGAAAAGAGGCTCTCCAACCTCGTGATCACCTGCACGCTCAAAACGAGAAGAAGGAGAAACAAGAGTCTCGTCGAAGGTGACATCTGATGTCTCCATGACTCGGTTAGTGTCAAGGTTAAGTACACGATAAGCTCGAGTGTGAGTGCCATAACCCAAAAACACACCGTCAGAAGAACGAGACTCAAACTTGTCCAGGTTGCCTTTTTTCAATATAAAACAGTGGCAACCAAAGACTCTAAAATAACTCACCTTGGGCTGGCGACCAAAACGCAACTCATAAGAGGTCTTCTTCAAAAACGCTCTCAGAAAAATGCGATTCGAAATATAGCATGCAGTGTTCATAGCTTCGGCCCAATAGCGCCTAGGAGTCCTATGCTCATCAAGCATCGTCCTGGCCATCTCAACAAGGGTCCGATTCTTCCTCTCTACAACACCATTTTGGGGCGGTGTATAGGGGGAAGAAAACTGATGCTCCAAACCAAGGCGGTTACAAAACTTCTCAAAAACCGAATTTTTAAACTCGGAACCATTATCACTTCTAATCGCTCGCATCGAGTTCAAAGGGAACTCGTTCTGAAGACGCAAAATCAGATCGCGAGCGAAGGAGAATGTCTCGGACTTCTCAACTAAAAAGAAGACCCACGAATACCTCGAAAAGTCGTCAACAACAACAAGCACATGCCACTTCCCACCAATCGAGCTCACCCGAGCCGGACCAACAAGGTCCATATGCAAAAGCTCTCCGGGGTGCGAGGTCATAACCTTGGTCAAAGGATGGTGGGGAGCAGCAACCATCTTTCCATGCCGGCAAGCATGGCAAACTAGATCCTTCTCCAACGAAAGCTTGGGCAATCCTCGGATTAAGCCAAGTGAGCTAAGTCTTGCCAGCAAGTCAAAACTCAAGTGACCGAGCCTCCTATGCCACTTCCAAAGATCAGAAGAAGAAGGACTAGCCAAAAGACAGCGAGAAGATCCAAACGACTTTGAGAAATTCGCGCGAAAGACATTCCCAAAGGGTGAAATCAGACATACAAGATCACCCTGAGGATCTAAGATCCGGCTAAGGTTCGGTTTGAAACGAATCTCATAGCCTTCACGAAAAAGTTGCGAGACAGAAAGCAAGTTAAAGTGCAGGTTAGAAACAAGAGCAACCTCGCGCAACACAAAGTGCTCATTAACCCGTACTGCACCAACGGACAATACCTTGCCCTTACCTTTGTCGCCGAAGGTTATGTACTCCTTTCCGGCGACCGGACTATGGCTGGAGAACCATTTGGCATTTCCGGTCATGTGTCTCGAGCAACCGGAATCCACAAGCCAAATGTCCTCCAACCGCTCCTCCTACATCAATAAAAAGACATAGGGTGAACATACGGTCCAACACTGGGGTTAGTGAAATAAGGGGAAAACCAGTGTTGGGCCGGCTGCTCAAAAGAAGAGTTAGTGTAAAAACCATTCCTAGCATGTCTACGAGGGAAGCGATCACCACGCTGAGGAAAACGTGGTCCGCTGGGGAAGAAGCGCTCACCGTGAAACTCTACCTGCGGTGGGACATAGCGCTCAACAAAGCCTCCGCCACGGGGTCCGTTACCTGCAAAAGCAGGACCCCGTCGGGCACGCTCTCTACGAGGTCTACGCCTAGGAGCCTGCTGCTCAACTCTAGCGTCTCTCCTCGGAGCTCTCTCCTGCCTAGGCCTAACAAACTGAGGTGCTCCACCTCTAGGCCTAGTCTCCCTCCTAGGGGCTCTCTCATGCTGCCTAGGCTAGGTACGCTTCCCTCCAGACCTAGCAGCTCTCCCCTGAGGCTTCGGAGCATGTCCACCACGAGCTGGGTGAAACATGTCCGGGTTCTGCATCTCCCTAGCACGACGCGCCTCTCTCTTGCGCCTAAAGCAGAACTCACTCAGGTGACCATCCCGCCCACAAAAGTCACACTGAAACCTCACCGCGCGCAAAGGGGGTTGTTGGTTTGCAGGGATGTAGGTATGGTTCACCTTGCCCTTGCCCTTCTGTGGCAACTCCTCTCGGATGGGTGGCATTGTGTCAAGCTTGTTCTTTAGGTGATTTGGCTTGGGTTGCCATTGTGGATTCTTGGGTGGAGCCTTGGGAGGTTCAACTACCACTCCATCCTTGGTGACAGGCTTGACAGGCTCTTTGGGTGGAAGCTTGGTTAGTTTGGGAGTAGTGGTGGAGTTGGGCTTCTCACTCGGATCAAGACCACTAGACTCTCCAATCTTCCCAAAGGCTGAAAGATCAACACTCTGGCCAAGACCTACACCAGGAGCCCCAGCAGCTCGCTTGAACTGGGAGATCATCATCCCGAGCTGAGGCTCACCACAAGACACCCATGACAGGACGGTCCGAAGGTATGTGTTTTCCTCCTCGGTACGCACCTTGTCATGCCTCACATTGGCCATCTCCTGCTCCAGGCCCTCACACAAAGCACACCTCTTGACACAAGTGCTATCCGAGCCGGCCTTCTCTAAAGACTCAAGCTTGGCATTCTTCTCTGCCAACTCGGATTGCAAGACAGGACAAGTCTTGCACGCACCCAACAGCTGCGGTCTAGCTCGGAGCTCATCCACCTCATCTACCAGCGCAGCATGCTTACTCCTCAGAGTGAGAAGATCCGTCATGTGCGCGGCGCAACTCTCGCACTCCAACTCCTCCGACACAACCACGGTGGACCGAGCGAACTCAAGCTCCTTCACCGTGTCCTCCCACTTCTGCCTAAACTCCTTGCGCTCTCTAGCGGCACGCCTAAGCAACTTATCTTGACTAAGGAGGGCAGCAGTCAACTTCTCAACCTCGGAGGAAAGCTCATCGTAGGTGAGAGATACCTGGGAGGTGTCGTCGTCGTCGTCGTTCCGAGGGGTACGCTCCGGCTCGCCGTCGACCTCATCTCCGAGCGCCATGGTGCAGAAGCCGTCGTCGTCGGCGAAGAAGCAGAGGCCGTTCAGCTTGTCCTCGATCCTCTTCTTCTTCTCGGACTCGTCATCGCTCGAGCTGGCGGAGTCGTCATCCGAGCCGTCGACGTCGCTGAGCGTGGCGAAGAACGCGCGCTGCTCAGCTTGCTGCTTCTCCAAGTACTTCTTCTTGATGTACTCTTTGTCGAAGCCGCCCCGTTTCTTGTGCCTTGGGGGGACGTGCTTCTCCTTGTACTTGGAGTCGCGCTTGCGCCCATGTTCGCCCTTGCCCAAGTGCTTGTTCTTCTTGGGGCAGTTGGCGATGAAGTGGTCGGGGTCGCCGCACTCGTAGCATCCCGTGCGTCCTCCTCCTCGACGGCGGTTCATGCGGTTGTTGTGGAACCGCGAGAACCGGTTGGCAAGCAAAGTCAACTCGTCGTCTCCCAAAGACTCCAGCTGGTCCTCTGTCACAGAAAAGAGAGAAGAAAGCGCAAAGCCAGCTGAGGGGTTAGAGGAAGAGCCGGAAACCAAAGCCATGGACGGGCGAGAAGGATTTTCAAAAGAAGCCCTCGCCATAGCATCAATCTCACTGGACTTGAGCTTACTGAAGAGCTCGTCGCAGGTGAGAGTCTCATAGTTCGGCGATTCGATGATTGCCTGAACCTTGGAGTCCCACACCGAACGGTCAAGAGTGTGCAAAAGCTTCAAAGCACGCTCATGATCGTCAAATGGCAACTGCTCTCTGTTAGCCCTCATCCTGTTGACAATCACCTGAAAGCGAGCGAATAAACTTTCTATGCTCTCGCCAGGTTGATGTCTAAAGTTCTCATACTCTCGCTTGAACGACTCGTAGAGTCGGGTTTTGACTTGAGAGGTGCCCTCATGAAAACGCATGAGAGTATCCCAGATCTCCCGAGCCGTAGCGAGGTGAGAAACGCGATCAAACTCACCCATGCTCAAACAAGAGAAAAGAGCATTACGGGCTCGGCTATTGGCATCGTGCTCATCGATCTGCTGTTGATTCACACGAGCAGCCAAGACCACGTAATCAGGGGAGTTGCAAATATCCCAGATCGAAGCGCCCAAGCTCTGCAAATAGGCCGACATACGTATCTTCCAATACGCATAGTTCGTCCCATCGAAAAACGGCGGTTTGCCCACGCCGCGATCCATGTCGCCTTCGGTGGATCTGGAACCGGCTAAGGTGGAAGATCCTTAACTGGCTCCGATACCAATTGAAGGACCGAGAAGCTACCCGAAAGCGACCAGAGGGGGGGTGAATGGGAGCTTCAAAATTTCCTTTCGGAAACTAGATGCCACTGTCCCAAGATCAACCCCAAAAGCGAAACCTAGAGCTTGCTAATGTCCACGACCCTAGATGTAGGGTGGATGCTTCCTAGAAGCACAGCGGGACACTAGACAACCCTTGAAAGCCAACCCAAAAGACGGAACTCAAATCCGATCAAGAACGAACGAGCCGCGAACGAAAACACGCGAAACAGCAGCGACCGGACTCTGGCCTGCGTCCGGTCAGCAGGGACCGGACGCGTCCGGTCGTCAGAAAACAGCTCTGGGAGCTCTCTGTTCGCGACCGGACGCACGGAGCTCAAGCGTCCGGTCGTTCACTGAGCGTCCGGTCAGATGAGTCAAAAACACGGGAACAGTGCGAGCAGCGCGTCCGATCAGTTCCAAAAACCAGCGTCCGGTCGAGCAAAACGAAACACCGAAAAACGATCGGACTCACCAGAGGGTCCGGTCACTGGGCATCGGACGCGTCCGGTCACAGAAAAACGTTTCTGGAACCTTTCTGTTTCTGACCGGACTCACTGAAGGGAGCGTCCGGTCGATTTGAACAGAGCGTCCGGTCAAGCAAAAGAACTCAGACAGAATTCAACCACCGGACGCACTGTAGCAGCGTCCGGTCGTTGAATGAAGCGTCCGGTCACCCCGCGAATTCACTGTTCGTCCACCGATTCGACTAGAACTCACCCAAAACAAATCCTCTAGGGATCAAACTTGGTGAGTGAAGTCACAAGGAGGTTAGTGAGCTATCTCTAAGAGATCATGGCTCGAACCTAACTCCAAATCGATGAATCGAAGAATTTCGGGGGAAGGGAAGAAAAGTGACCCGAAACAAAAAATCGATCGATCTCCTAGACCGTGAGGTTAGAGGATGATTCCTTCGGAGGAAAGAAGTGCCTCACGATCTAGAACAACTTGGTTCAAACGGAATTGCAAAAGATGAACCGAGCAAAGAGATCAAGCGACGGGAAAATCGTGGAGCAAAAAGGATTCCGCGAAGAACACAAGCAAAACGGAAATCACAGCCACGAACTCGAATCAAGGACGCAAATCAAACCATCGATCAGTGCTCCAAGGTGAGGATACGGCCTCACTTCCTCGAATCAACAGTACACAGAGTGGAGTCTCTCTGCGGATCTCAACTAGCTAAAGCAGGGGTGTGGGAGAGTGGAAACCCTAGCAAATGAAAGCTCTAACTGCGATTTAGATTGAGATGGGGAGGAGGGTGTCTCCCCTAGACTACTTATACTAACCTAGCCTAAGTCTATTTCCTACTCTACCCCTCACTACTCTAATTACAGAGCGGACCAGCCTAACCCTAAGGCTATTCTAGTCCACCCGCTGGTGGTAGGTAGATCCGACGGCCACGCCCGCACGGTCTTCCGCGTCGCCTCCACGCAACCTTCAGATCGCCGCCACGTGCCGCCACCACTCTGCACCCCCGGTTTTGTGGCCCAAACCGGGAAACCAGCCTTTTCCATCAGCCCCCGGTTTTGAGGCCCAAACCGGGAAACCAGCCTCCAGCCCGAGTTTTGTGGCCAAACTCGGAAACCGTCCGCGCCCGAGTTTTGAGACCCAAACTCGGAAACCGGCCCACGCCCAGGTTTTGAGGCTCAACCTGGAAACCGTCGCGCCCAGGTTTTGTGGCTCAACCTGGAAACCCAGCACCCAGGTTTTGAGGCCCAAACCTGGAAACCGTCCACCGTTGGTTTTTCCCGGGCTCTACCAACAAACCGGCGTCGTAGAGGGGATGCACCGCCTGTGCACCCCTTCCACCGACATGATCGCACTTCTCCGCTTGTCGCTGTCGCAGGCTGCCAGCCACCACAGCTGATCCTCCGGCCTCCAGTCCATCAGTCCAAGTCCACGTCCGCCCTTCACCGTCCGATACATCGGCATGGCACGTCCGCCGCACGGCACGCCCATCCTTCATCGCGCCCGGTCCGTCGGCACGGCACGTCGCAACTTGACCTTCACCCGCCGTCGATCACTGTCTCCGTGCTCGACACCTGCACAACACAAGCCAAAGAACATGCGCATCATCTCCGTTGACAATCACTCATCACACAGAGACTCGGCATACACCCATGTATCCGCACTTCAAACTTCAAATTTTCCCCCTATTTGGTTGAAAATATAAACTATTCTCTTTGTAAAAAAATCTAGATTCGTATTTTCAAACTTGAACTTGACTGGATTTCAAAAACAACCATTCTAATAAGA
The DNA here is from genome assembly GCA_009763385.1 of Coix lacryma-jobi var. lacryma-jobi. Classification (NCBI taxonomy): domain Eukaryota; kingdom Viridiplantae; phylum Streptophyta; class Magnoliopsida; order Poales; family Poaceae; genus Coix; species Coix lacryma-jobi. The sequence continues at coordinate 137,063,285 of CM019824.1, forward strand.
TTTCAAAGACTGTTTCCAAAGGTTGATTCGAAAATGATTCCTCTTTAAAAACTATGATTATTTACGAATCACTACTTTCCAAAAACTACCGTAGATATAAAAGGTTCTTGTTTTGCAAAATCCTTTGGAACAAAAGTGTGTGTGTTGTTTTCAAAATCAAAAGACTTCAAAAGTTGGATTGCAAAACTTACGTCGATCCCGACTATTTCTAAAAACTACACTGGATTTTAAAAGCACTGCGAAACGTCTCTTTCAAAAGGATTTTACAAACCATGCATCCTCTCTATTTTGAGACACCGTTTTACCAAAAGCCTTATTAAATATTTTAATTTCGGAATACTTCCTTTTCAAAATGGCATTTCCTTTTCGAAAGAAAACAGATTTAGTCCCTTCTCAAACTGATTCCTTCACAAAGCTATTTTGAAAACCATTTTCTTTTCGGGAAAGTGTTTTGAAACTCGATTTCAGGAAACCAAGTATTGCTTTCATTCAGTAAAATGTTTTCAAACCAAAAGTCCTTGGCTCGGCCTTGTTTTAAACAGTTTTGATTTCAAACGAGGGCTAAGTACCACTTTCCAAAAATAAACTCTGCTTACCAAATGATGCTTTGCAACCGTTTTACCAAGCAAATCTTTGCGAAAAGGATGTTTTGCAACTATGCTAAAAAGTATTTGTCAAAACCAAAAAGGGTTTTTCCAAAGTTTATTTCAAAAAGCCGTTTTGAAAATGGTTTCTGGAAAACAAGTTGATTGCAAAATCTTTGTCTTTCAATAGGACACGATTTAAAAATCCATTTCAAAACTAGTTTTGTATGTTTCAAAATCAGTTTCAAAACAAAAGGGAGCAACGCCTCGCTTCAAAAACCTTTGTGTTTTCAAAACTGCTTGTTTCAAAACTCTTAAAATAAACGAGTATGATTTGTCTCCGAAAACAAAAGACTTTCAAAATGCTTTTAATGCAAAACCGGTGTCGAATTCAACTATCTTCAGAGATCTTATTTCTCTGGATTTATAAAGTTTTGCATAACGTCTCTTCAAAAGAGTTTCAAATTGTTTGTTTTCGCCATTACAAAACACCTTTAACCAAAAGCTTGTTTGGAAAAGTGTTGCAAAATAGTTTGATTCCCAGATGCTCTCTTTTCAAATGGCTCAACCACTCTTGAAAGTCTTTTCTAAAAAGTCTGGGAAAAACAAAGACTCTCTTTTATAAAAGCTTTGATCTTAAAATGTCTGAGGCCTATTTTTGAACTTCTTCTAAAACCCCTGACTCAGCTTTATTTCAAAATCCTTTGAATTTGTCCAAAGAGCCATGACTCTCTTCAAAATCTCTCAATTTCAAAGTGGATTTATAAAAACAAAAAGCTATTGCAAATATATATATATATATATATTGTCTTTCAACCTTATTTTCGAAAATAAATCTCATTTTAAGAGCCTTTGTAATCAATTTCCAATTTTGAACAAAAAAAAAATCATTACCATTTTCAAAAGCTATTGATTTATTTTGAATCATCCTGAAAACTGGCTTGCTTTAGTTTCTAAAAGCGCATGAAGTAATGCCTCTTTTAAAAGTACCTTTCGAAATAATTAGCTCTCAAAATATCTTGGAAAGCAAATGTGTATTTTCATTTCGAAAACCCTCCAATACATTTCAAATACCACCTATGGAATTTTGAAAAGTTTTACAAACACCTACTTTCAAAATGATCTGGAAAAAGACTTTGAATTCTATTCCAAAAACCCTTTGCCTCTTTCATTTTAGAACAAGGATTCGAAAAGTTTGTGAAAATCCTTTTTCTATTGTAAAAGACCTACCCTATAATATTTTCCCTATATAAAAGGTCTTTAACATATATGTTTTCTAAAATCTCGTCTTGAATCTACTTCGAATTCTCGAAAACCTATGTCTATCAAACCGCGACTTTCCTTTTCAAACCTCCTTTTTTATAAAACTCCATTGAAAGGTTTTACGAAAAACCCTGATTTTACCTCTTTTCAAATGACTTCCCGATTTGAAAAGTTTTCGAAAACTCCGCTTTTTCTTTATCGTGTTTAAGGAAGTTTTCGATTAAACCGTCTTTTATTTGCAAAAATCATTCCTCGATTAGATGTTTGCAAAACTCTTTCGTTTTAAAAGAGGACCCTTTGCAAAACACAGTTGTTACCAAAATAATTTCTTGGGCCTTCTAGGAATCTTCTGAACATGAGACTTTGCTTTCAAAAAATCGAACTGATTTCCTAAAAGGATTTGAAACACAGGTTGATTTTCCAAAACTAACCCTTAAGTTTGTTCTTCCAACAACAATGTTTACAAAAGTATTTTTAACTAGAGTTTTAAACGGATTCCCTAATAATAAGAATTTCCCTTACTTCGCGAAACAAGGTTTCTCCATTTTAAAAGGGCTTCCGAAAACAAATGTTTCCAAAACTCCTCTTCAAATGCTAGAATCCAAAACCAAATGCATTAATGCATATGACTTAACAACGAAGACCTGACTCAATAGCACTAACTCCTAAATCTCGTGGACGAGATCCTTGTAAGGTGGGTGGACTGTAATAACCCGAAAATTAGAACTTTTTAAAATTTTTCTATGATTGTGTGGAGCATGTAGTTGTTAGTTGAACCGGGAACAATTTATAAATAAATTGTTGCATTCATATAGTATTGCTTATAGGAGTTTGCCGGAAATTCTCTTTGCAACTTGAGTCTTATGATAGAGAGCACATGACCATAGCAACATCCATTTATTACTCTTGGGATTATCTCAAGTTTCGCTCAGCGAACCCCGATCTTCTATTATGACCACCCTTCGGGAATTCATCATCGACCTCCATCAAGATCCCGAATTCCCTCATATGAATTTCATTCAAAACCCTTTTCGAATTTCTTCCAAATTCCTGTTTGAATACCTCCTTTTTCAAAATAGACAGAACCTTTTTCTTTTCTTGGGCCAAATCCTTCTCTCCTTCTTTCCCTATCCTTCTCCCTTTCTTTTCCCATTGGCCCAAGGCGCACCCGCAAGCCCAGCCGTGCGCCAGGCCACCTCCCCTCCTCACTTGGCCCGCGCGCAGCCATGGCCCAATGGCCCACTCCCCCTTCACGGCACAAGCCAGCCGATCCAACTGGCCCAGCCAAACTGAGCCTCGGCCTCGGCACGCAAACTCCGCCTCGCGCTGAGCCCACGCGCTGAGCCTCGGCCTCGGCACGCAAACTCCGCCTCGCGCCGAGCCCACGCGCTGAGCCTCGGCCTCGGCACGTGAACTCTGCATCGCGCCGAGCCTCAGCACGATGGACCCACGCGCCAGGCCGCCTCCGCTACCTACCTCCGCCCGCAGGCCGCTTACTCGCGCGGCCCAGACGGCCCAGTAGCTGGCCCAGCCGTGCCACCCCCTGGAACCCTAGGAGCAGGCGCTCCCAGGAGCCGCCGCCGCCGCCAAAGGCGAGCCCACGCTCGCACCTACCACGCCGCGCCTCCACCAACCGCGACCGCACGTACCACCACCTACCGCGCGCCCTCTATTTCTCCCTCCATTCCCTCGCGCTGTCACGCAAGAGCCGCCGCCGCTACGCACCTTTCCCTTCTTCTCCATAGCGCCACCCTCAAGTGCTTCCCCATCCTCTCCGGTCGCCATGGCGCTCTGCCTCTCCTCCGAGCTCCCCGTCGCGCCGTACACTTCGCCACACCCGACGTCCGAGCCACATCGCCGTCAGCTCAATCCTGACCTCGACCTCGCCGACGCACCAAGCCTCGACGCTCTGCTCCTTCGCCGCAACGTCGACCTCACCTCCTTCAGCATCGAGCCGGCGACCGCACCGACCTCCAGCCGCGCCAGACCGACCCGTGGCCGCAGCTGCGTCGGCCGCGTCCGCGCCAACCGAGACCGTGGCCGCCCCGCGCCACGGCGCCCTGCGTCCTCGCCTCCTCTCCGGGCACCGGCCTCGACGCCTCTGTCCCATCGCCGAGCTGTCCCAGTTGGGCGCGGCCACAACTACGGCCACATCCTGCATCGCTCCGACCATCTCCGACCCCGAACTGCACTGCCTACCTGCAGAACCACCACGCCGGAGCTCCTCCTTGCTGTCGGTGAGATAACAGCACCCGAACCCCCTCCCTTTTTCTTCCCAAATGTCATCTGTGCTGAAACCGGCCTTCGCGCCGTGATCCACACTGCTGCAGGGAAGGTGACCCTGTCATGAAGCCTCCGTCGGAGTTATGGCGCCTTCCTGATGCCTACTGTCACCTTGCCGTGTCGTTCGCCGCGGATGGAACCGGTCGTGACAGCAGAAGCCGCGACGAACCCTTTCGCTTCGCCTGACGATCTTCCACTGCCGAGTCATTGTTCGGCCAAGACGCACCTTGTTCGGTCCGTGGCGTCGCATCGTTGAAGACCATTTTATATCCTGCACATGATTATCCTTGTAATATGACTCATGATATCATCTATGCCTGCCCGTGCCATCGTGCCGGCTATTTCATATTCTCGCTGTCAAATAATCGTTATCTCGTATCGATCTATCATCATCTTCGAGCAACTTCTTCTCTCTAGGTGCACCACGTGCAAGGACGAAAGACCAGCAATATGGATGGCATCGCGACGCCAATACCTAGACGCCAAGCAACGTCGTCCACGATTACACGATGAATCATGGTAAGCTACCGTGCCTCTCTTCCAATCCCTGACCTTGCTTGCCGAACGGAACGCGTAGACCGAGTACGATTCCAACCGATGGACACATGTTGCTTCCCGTTGTAGCCATGCGTAGTCGTCGACGTGATTATGTCGTTGGCAGTAGACCGGACCACTGCGTGCGATGCCCAAATAGAACGAACCTTGGACGATATGTTGGACATTAGACCGAGTAGAACGAACCTTAGTCGACATGCTGGATGACCAGGTAATTCTATTCTCATCTTTTTGACCGTAGGATGCCCCTGATGGAATCCCTAGTTGTGTCATTAAGGAGACCCCGTGCCCTGTCGTAGTTTATATCTCGTGACTTTATGTGCCGCCACCATGACCCTTTGGGAACCACGTTATCTCATAGTCGATCTACCGAGCCACTTCTGGAAAGTCTCTTATTTATCTATCTGTACTCATGCACCTCGATCTTACGACCACCTGTATATGCGCTTGTGATACAGGATCCATCCAACTCATGCTATGGGAATGTGCTACTCCACTTAATTTGGTTCGATGTCTTTTGACGCTTTATGGTTCTTAATGTTGCATGAATGAATGTTCGTGTGATGTCTATATGTGCCGAGCCTTTAAGCCAGCTAAGGGATCGTACCTCGTTCGGATATTACGATCGCGAGACCCGTCTCGCCATGGCCGCGATGCCGAGTGTAATTCGATCTCTCGAGGGAGTATCTTGTGGTCGCAAGTTCGCCTTGCCATGACCATGGAGCTATGCCTTCTAACTTTGGAATATTTTATAAAGCCTTTTTGCTTGCTTGTGAATATTCTATAGTCTTTTATACTTGCTGGAGATTATTTATAAATGCTTCTTCGTGCACAGACTATTGTATGCTTGTACCCCGATGACCATCGCATATCTGGATTCTCGCGGTGACAACCGCACCGTTATGAATCTAAGAAATGACATAGTGCCAGAGCACCTCGGTCGGGTACCCTACAAGTAGTCTGCGCACCTGTATCTTGTAATGGATTGCTTATTCCAATACTCTGTCCTCTACCATGACATGCGTATTGGAAAATAATGAACCTTTGAGTTATATATTCGAGTTCTTGCTATGTCTGTTATTTCTGTTATTAAGCAAAGCTATGGTCTATGCTGTATCTCAGAACCCTGTACGTTGACTCGATCGACCACCTAAACACATTTCCCTAGAAATGTGCCTGAGAACATGGCATAGATGTGCTGAGCTAACCCCGCTCTTATTAGTGACCCTGAGTCTTGTTTCCCGACGTACTGTGTCGTGTGGATCGAGAGGATCGTAGACCTCCAACCCTTTTTGCGCTACCGCTTTTACCATAGCGGGCAAGCCAAGGTACTTTGGGGTCAAGTCACAATGGTGTTAATCGTTCTTATGATCAACTGATCTTTGGGATAAGGCTGCAAGAGCCGAACCCCGTCGTACTTTATTCGTTAGGCCCGTCCTCCGATTTACGCCCTTGTAAATGACGACTAAATCGAAGGACGTGAGCCGTGGTGTTTGCTAAGGATAGGTCGTGGTTTGAACCCTATGTTATAAAGCCGTACCGGCTTGGCCAAGACTTAAACTTGCAACCACCACTTTGATCCTAGCTCGAGGAAATCGGACAAACGCCGAGAGAGCTAAATCTTGTGTATTTTAGTGTCTCGTTGGTGTTATTGGATCTTCCGGCGTCTTGTTGTCCTTTCAATTATGGTGTGAGTGTTCTCTTGTCATGTGTGTATCGTTTCGTGGAGTAGCATACGATTGGACCAAGAGAAGAGAGCTTGGACGACATCAAGGACTGTGACATGGAGTCAACTCAGGAGGAGACGACCTCGCTAATGGAACACCAACGAGGAATAATTAACCACGACTACGACTACTTCGCAGGTGTCATGGCAGCACCCTCTTTTAGAGAATCCTATTAGACATTGCAAACATGTAGACTTGCTAGTGCTTTATATTTACTCCTTTGCTAGTATAATGATGCATGATACTACCCAAGCCTTTATTACCTGATTGCAACCCGCTCTACCACAATACCCTGCTTTGCGCATTCGCTCACTTATTCATGCTTACCCGCCTGCTTGCTTGCATGATTCACCATTATATTATTTAACTCCACTTCGTATTATATCTGAGATGTGATGCGGATGGTGAACCCTTGGGAATGGTTTGGCGGGTGATGCCAGACTTGGTGATGTGTGAGTGTGCTGCGTGTGTGACTTGGGTGTGTGGAGGGTGAGGGTTGAGTCGACCGAGCCGGAATAAACGACGAGCCTGGTGCGAGTCTTGCCGTGGGGCAGATCTGGAAGCCCCTGTGGTGGTGAAACCTGTGGCGGGTTAAATGGTGACATGAGGTGGATCTGGGTGTGAGCCGCTGGTGGAGCCCAAATCAGGAGCGTGCTGTGGTGGCACATATAATGAAAACCTTTGAGAAGACATTCCGGCTTAGTCACCCTAGATTGGTGCGGGATCTGGACCACGGGGAAATACCTTTACAAGCCACTCGCTCCTTATGGACGGGGACGGTCGGATTACCTGGTAGGGTAATGCCACTACTGCTAGGCGAGAGAGTGCGAGGAAGGTACGGGTATCAGAGTCCCACACCCTTCCGAGACGATCACGGCCCCCACTTTGGGAGAGGGAACGTGACTTCACAGGCTTAGCCATCCCAGACATACTTGGGGTGATTCCAGGGCTGAGTGGTAGGGTGGCATTATTCTAGGCTGGCAAGCGACCGGTATCCGCCTAGGCATTCTAGAGTGCCGAGGATGGCAATCTTGTGGACATTGTAGAACCTCTGCAGAGTGTATGGTTGATCGATCGATACGTTGGCCAATTCGTTGGCCGCGGACCTTTTTCCCTGACCTGTTTCCGACTAGTGAGAGTTCTCTCTTCTCCCCCTGATATATGAGTGCCGGCCGTGAACCTGGTGTGAGGTTGTGGGCCGTTGAGACAAGGCTGGGAGGGAGCTGGCCTCTGTCGACTGAGTGTGTGAGATGAGATGAGGTGATGGTGTGGTGATGTTGGGATGGATATGGTGGGTGGATGTGGATGTGTGTGTATGGGATTGTGTTAAAACTTGTTAAATATTACATAATACTACTGCTCTTGCGCTAGGATGCAAATCCACAGCCAAATATTAGGATCGCCAGATCCCTTGTTTTATCTTTTCCACTAAAGCTCATCGGTGCTGACCATGGCCTGCACACATCTGGCGGTGTGCAGATTTCCTGCTTCCGAGGTACTGACTCTAGAAGGATTAGGAGGTTTCGTGCCTACGCTCAAGTTTGGTTCGGAGGATCCGGTCGATGCTGCGCTACAACAACTCTGATGATGTCCGTGAAGGAGGAGCCTTCACTCAATAGTCTTCCGCTAGAATAGACTCTGTAATAGGTGTACTCAATGATGTAATGCTTATATCTATGTAATCTTTACGATGTATGACTGTGATATCGACTGATATATGATAATATGATAAGATCAATTCCTGGTTTTGTCATATTATAACTCGTTCTGTGGATTTTCCCTTCGCGGAAAATTGAGGACGTTTCAGATAGAATAGGATTAGAGGAGGCAAGCTTCGCTTGGATTCCGGATCTAGTCACGAGAAGGCTCGGTAAACCCAAGATCTTCCCTCTTGTATTAACATTATGGATCTATTTCATAATTGCTCATCTAGTTCATCTTTGTTAATCGTTGTTTATGTTCTAGTTCATCGTCTAGTTCATAATCCAGTTCTAGTTCATGTTCTAGTTCGTACTTCAGTTCTTCTAGATGATCTAATTCACCTTATTGTTTGTCTTATTGTTCTAGATAGCAATACAATCGATATGACTAAGACATCAACCATTATATTCTTAATTATATTGTTTATAGTCTGCTTTGATTATATATTTGGCATAGATAGTTCATCATTATGTGTATACTCATGTTCGTATAGCGCTCATCTTAATGATCATTGGGTGGGTGATAGATGTTGTGTAGGCATGGTGCCTATACACTATTTATCTACGAATACATCCTATGTTCCGGATAGAGTGGTAGATCGCGGGTGTGATATTCCTGTTGAGTCCTTTGTATTCCACCTCCCGAATATAGTGTTCAGTATGGAGTTGCTTCTTGATTATAAATATGATATGACCTAGCCAATGATTGTCAAATATGTTTGCACTAATCAAAGTATGCTATGACTTGTAATTAGAATAACTTAGGAATGTTTCTATTTAATGCCTGTTCTAATCATCACTTGCTAGGTAGTACTATTCTAAGATTATCTTTGATTGATCTGCTCTCTGTTACCATTTATCATTACCATTTATCATTCATCATTCTACTATCTGATCTCTGTTTAGAGTAATGAGTGTGTTATCAGTCTTTATCATAAGTGTGTGCCTCATTAATAGTTGTTAAGTCCTCATTAATATAACACCATCATACTTTGAATTGATTAGTCTCTAGGCTAAATATAAATAACGATACCTGAGACTAGCTTGGGTGAAATGCTCCTACAACGGGTATATTTATCTGTGCGCTTGTGGGTAACTATTTATCTTTAAATCCAGTGCCTTGATATAATTACATTGCTAGCTTCATGTTGGGGATGACAACTTGACGTTAAGTGAAGTTAGTAGTGTCCCGTACACTCTTTAGTGCCTTCATTAGATTATTATCCGATTCATTCTTAGGGTGATTCCATTATGGAGTGTCAATAAGCATTTCTGGCGCCGTTGCCGGGGAACACATCAATTCAATTAGGGATGGTACCTAGGGTTTTTCATTAAAATCTTTATGAACACTGATAGGACATTGCATTAGCAGCAATTTAAAACGGTAGCTAGAACATATCATTTTACTTACACACATGTGATAATGCACTGATTGTTTATCTCTACTCAAACAGGCTTACCCTGGCTTTTGTTTATCTCTTATCTTATGTAGGGTGTGATGTATGACTAGTTTCCAACTTCCGAATAACTACGTTGAGGATCCCGAAGCTTTACTAAGGAAAACAAGATGCAAACTCAAGAGACCCTCACTACCACTTCCAGAAGTTAGCCAGATAAGAAGAAACTTAACACCAGTGTTGGACACCATGGTGAAAGGTCCTAAATGGCTAGAGGGGGGGTGAATAGCCTAATAAAAATTCTACAAAACGCTTAGAGCAACTAGTTAGACAATTACAAAGCGAAGCTTTTTGCTCTAGCTCTACTAAGTGTTGCAAGCCACCTATCCAACAATTTTAGTAACCTATAATCACTATGTCACACAAAAGATATGTTACTACTCTCTAAAATAATGAGTTAGCAAGAAATAATTACTTCTAATTAGAGAGCTACTTCTAGCAACAAATATCTCTACACAAGTGATAACGAAAGTAATGCAAGGATAGAGAGATGTACCGACACCGGCAAGAGACAATCAATCACAATAAGAATACCAAGAAACTTCGGGAGAAGTCCAAAGAGGCAAGAGACACAAAGATTTACTCCCGAGGTTCACGTGCTTGCCGGCACGCTACTCCCCGTTGTGTCGACCAACCACTTGGTGGTTCGGCGGCTAATAGGTGTTTCACCAACCTAGCTCAACAAATGAGCGCCGCAAGAACCAACCCACAAATGGAGGTAACTCAAAGACACGCGCAATCCACTAGAGTTACCTTTTGGCTCTTCGCCGGGGAAGGCACAATACCCCTCACAAATCACCGGGAGATGGCCACGAACAATCACCACTCGTGCCAAAACTCCTCCGCTGCTCCAAGCCGTCTAGGTGGCGGCAACCACCAAGAGTAAAGAGAATACCCGCAGCAACAACAATCCCCAAGTGCCACTAGATGCAAACTCACAAGCAAATGCACTTGGATCCACTCGATCTCACTTAGATTCGCGCTATCAAGCAAGGAGATGAGTGGGAGGGAGTAGATCTTGCTCAAGAGGATGTTCAAGAGGTTGGAGAGTCAAGAAGAAGCCCTCAAACCCGGCCACAAGCAATTTATATGGAGAGGGGAAGACAAACAACCGTTCTCCCCTTTTCTGCGCTTTGGTCGGTAGTACCGACCCCCTGGGCGGTAGTACCGACAGTGTCAGAACTAGCCGTTTACACACGGCGCGTTGACCAAAACGAACAACCGACTCCTGGTCGGTACCCTCCGACGGTCGGTAGTACCGGCCTTATGGCGGTACTACCGACAGGCCAAACTGGGGACTACACAGAGAGCTCCCGGATAACTTCCTGTCCTCGGTACCACCGAGGGCGGTAGTACCGACATAATGGCGGTACTACCGCCAGGCCAAAACTGGCCACTTCCAGAGAGCCTCCAAAACTTCCTTCAAACCTTGGTACTACCGACCCCCTGGTCGGTACTACCGAGCCCGGTACTACCGGCCCTATGGTGGTACTACCGGCAGGCCAAACTCAGCTCAACAGAGAGCCTGCAAAAACCTTCAGGGCCACGGTATCATCGACCCTCTGGTCGGTACCACCGCCGGCGGTAGTACCGAGGTTATGGCGGTACTACCGCCAGGCCAAACTGGGCCACATCCAGAGAGGCTGCAGACAGCCCTCTTGGGTCGGTACTACCGACCACCAGGGTCGGTACTACCGACTACACCAGCCTGCACTCCCCGCGCTAGAATAGCCATAACTCCTCACTCCAAACTCCGATATTGATGATCTTGGATATTTTGGAAAGCTAACTCAGAGGACTTCACAGCCCTCTTACATAGCTAAACCAACTCACAAAGGATTAGAACAGATTCCCAATCCAAGATCCATCGCTTCCCTTTTTCAACAAAAGATTTCTCCGAAACTTCTCCAAGATGATTCAATTCAACTCCAACACCTTCTCCTTTGCAAATGTGCTAACACCAACAAGTGTACACCAACATGTGCATGTGTGTTAGCATTTTCACAATTATTTTTCAAAGGATTAGAGGTTAGCACACTAGGTCCTAATGCATATGCATGTATGAATTCACCTAGTGGCACTTGATAACCGCAATCACCGAGATAGTCCCCTCTTAATAGTACGGCTATCTATCCTAAACACACTCACACCCTCTATGGTGTCTTGAGTGCCAAAACAAAATCTCTATTTATACCTTTGCCTTGATCTCCGTAGGGGTTTTGCTTTTCTCTTCTTCTCTTTCCAAATGTGGAGCACTAGATCCATCTTTTGGTCATCACCACCAATACCATGATCATCATCTAGCTCCTGCACTTGGTGTGTACCAACCTAGCTCATTAACACTTTATGACAAGGTTAGTACTCTAGGTGACATCAATTATCCAAAACCAAAACAAGGACTTTCAATCTCCCCCTTTTTGGTAAATGATGACAACCTTTCACAAAGATATATGTTTGAAAATTTGAGTCACTTCTTTGTTAGTATTAGCTCCCCCTACATATGTGCTATAGTGTTTGGTTCAAGTTCGGCACATATGCATAGATATGAAATGTGGGAGAGTAATACTATCAAATGATGCTAAGGTGTAAAGAATGGACCTTTGAAGCGTGATACCACTCGGAGTTGCCAATGTATACCATCCTTAGCACCATGGTTAGCTAGACTTTACAAAACACTAGATACCTCATGAGATCAACATTATATGAAAGGCTCTAGTACCACTTGTAAGAGCAAATTACATCTAGCTACCACCTATGCATGCTAGTTTGCAAATCATCATTCAAAATCTATTTCTAGCATGCACCACACAAGCATGGATATAAAATTAACAACTTGTGCAATGCCAGCAAGCATATGAACATGCACAAATAAAATGCAACAACCAAGTTCATGAGCTTGCTCCCCCTGCTTGTGTGCTCAAATCTTTTTCAAAGTTTTGATCTCCTTCATTTGATCTTTGTGACTTTTCTCTCCCCCTTTGTCATCTATTTCCATAAAAGGTTTGCATACAAAGGTTCAAAGTGTTTAGGAGAGAGTTAGTTCTTTCACATTTGGTTCAATCTAGATCATTTGCATTTGATATTTAACACGGTTTGCTCTAGAGTAAGCTTCTTCACACATCTTGCAATGGTTATCTTACTCATGTTGGTTAAACATTCCATTGCTCATTCTCTAGATTAAACACTAGGATTGCAAGCTCATAAACATGTTATATGTTACCGCTAGATCATATCAAGCATAGAAACAATAGTGGCAACATATAATCATCAAAATCATTTTATTTTCATGAATGAGCCTAATGATTGTGAGGAATGACTAGATGCACTAAACATGTCCCTAGCAAAGGATGGATGCATATGTCAATCAACTTTTACCTTGCTTTGTCGAAAGAGAGGCATGTTATATAAGTGGGGGTGCATCAACACATATTTGAGAAGTCAAGTATGTTCAATTCATTCCTTAGCTTGCAAAACCTCTTCTCATCAAGTGGCTTGGTGAAAATGTCGGCAAGTTGATCATCGGTTCCAACACTCTCAATTGAAATATCACCTTTTTGTTGATGGTCTCTTATGAAGTGGTGCCTAATATCAATATGCTTTGTTCTTGAATGTTGCACGGGGTTGTTTGTGAGCTTCACCGCACTCTCATTGTCACATAGCAATGGCACTTGTTTGAATTTGATTCCAAAGTCATCCAAAGTTGCTTTCATCCAAAGTAATTGAGCACAACAACTACCGGCGGATATGTATTCGGCTTCGGCGGTTGAAAGTGCCACACTATTTTGCTTCTTTGATGACCAAGACACAAGTGATCTTCCCAACAATTGACATGTGCCCGATGTGCTCTTTCTATCAACCTTGCAACCCGCATAATCGGAGTCCGAATATCCAATCAACTCAAAGTTTGACCCCTTGGGATACCATAAACCAATATCTTGTGTATGCTTCAAGTACCTCAATATTCTCTTAGTTGCCTTCAAGTGACTCTCTCTTGGTGAGGCTTGGAATCTTGCACACATGCATACACTAAACATGACATCCAGTCTTGATGCGGTCACATAGAGTAGGCTTCCAATCATAGACCGATACAACTTTTGATCCACCATATTGCCACTTGCATCACTATCCAATTGTCCATTTGTCCCCATAGGTGTGCTAATGGCTTTTGCATCTTGCAATCCAAACTTCTTGATCTTGTCCTTTATATACTTGCCTTGACTAACAAATGTGCCTACCTTCAGTTGCTTGATTTGTAGACCAAGGAAGTAGCTAAGCTCTCCAATCATGGACATTTCAAACTCATTTGCCATTAATTCACCAAACTCTTCACAAAAATCTTGATTGGTTGAACCGAAAATGATATCATCAACATAGATTTGCAACACAAACAAGTCTTTTCCAATCTTCTTGGTGAAGAGAGTAGTATCAACCTTTCCCATCTTGAACCCTTTAGAGAGGAGAAAATCTCTTAACCTCTCGTACCATGCTCTTGGTGCTTGTTTCAAACCATAAAGTGCCTTCTTGAGCTTGTAGACATGGTTGGGCTTCTTGTCATCTTCAAAACCGGGTGGTTGCTCAACATATACTAACTCATTGATGTAGCCATTGAGAAATGCACTCTTGACATTCATTTGATATAACTTGATGTTGTGGGAGCAAGCATAAGCTAATAGGATTCTTATTGCTTCTAATCTTGCAACCGGTGCATATGTTTCACCAAAGTCAAGACCCTCTACTTGAGTGTAACCTTGTGCCACTAATCTTGCTTTGTTTCTCACCACAATGCCATCTTGATCTTGCTTGCTGCGAAAGACCCATCTAGTGCCAATCACATTGTAGTTCTTAGGCCTCTCTACTAATTCCCATACTTGATTTCTTGTGAAGTTGTTAAGTTCTTCATGCATGGCATTGACCCAATCAACATCTTGTAATGCTTCTTCAATCTTGGTTGGCTCGATGGATGATACAAAAGAGTAATGTTCACAAAATGAAGCCAATCTTGATCTAGTTTGCACACCACTCTGAATTCCACCAATGATTTGATCTAATGGATGATCTCTTGCAACATTGGTTGGTTGGAGCACTTGGACTTGATTGCTTGTACTTGCTTGATCATTTGGATGAGATGAACTAGCCACTTGTTGATCTTGCAATTGAGAACCATTAGCTTGCACAATTGGAGAAGTGAGCACTTGATCTTTGTCATCTTCAACATCAATCACTTCCCTAGGCCGAATATCACCAATGTCCATACTCTTCATTGCCTTTTCCAATTGAGTTCCTCTCACATCATCTAGATTTTCTTCTTCATCTTGAGAGCCATCTGTTTCATCAAATTCAACATCATGCACTTCCTCAAGAGTACCACTAGCCAAGTTCCATACTCTGTATGCTTTGCTTGCAGTGGAGTAACCAAGTAAGAAGCCTTCATCACATTTCTTCTCAAACTTGCTCAATCTAGTGCCTTTCTTCAAGATATAGCATTTGCAACCAAACACTCTAAAGTATGCAATGTTAGGTTTTCTTCCATTCAATAGCTCATAGGGAGTCTTCTCCATCATGGGATGACAATAGAGGCGGTTGCCACAATAGCAAGCCGTGTTGATAGCTTCGGCCCAAAATGAATGACTCATATTGTACTCACTAAGCATAGACCTTGCCATATCAATGAGAGTTCTATTCTTCCTCTCAACAAGACCATTTGATTGAGGAGTGTACTTGGCCGAGAATTGATGTCTAATTCCAAATTCATCACATAACTCATCAACTCTTATGTTTCTAAACTCACTACCATTGTCACTTCTTACTTTCTTGATGGTTGTTTCAAACTCATTGTGACACCTCTTGACAAAAGATTTGAATGTAGCAAATGTATCACTTTTGTCACTTAGGAAGAACACCCATGTATATCTTGTAAGATCATCCACTATCACAAAGCCATATTTGTTTCCACCAATGCTAGTGTATGTTGTTGGTCCAAATAGATCCATGTGCAATAACTCAAATGCTTTGCTAGTGCTCATCATGCTCTTTTTAGGGTGAGTGTTTCCAACTTGCTTTCTGGCTTGACAGGAGCTACAAAGTTTATCCTTTTCAAACACCACATCTTTCAAGCCTCTAACTAGATCATGCTTAATCAATCTATTCAATTGTTTCATGCCAACATGACCAAGTCTTCTATGTCATAACCAACCCATGCTAGATTTGGTGAACAAACAAGTTGACAATTGAGCTTCACTAGCATTGAAATCAACCAAATATAAATTCTCATATCTAAAGCCTTTGAAGATCAAGCTTGAGCCATCTACACTTATGATCTCTACATCATCAACCCCAAATATGCATTTGAATCCAAGATCACACAATTGAGCCACGGATAGCAAATTGAAGTTCAAGCTCTCTACTAGCAATACATTGGATATGCTCATGTCATTTGATATAGCAATCTTACCAAGCCCCTTGACCTTGCCTTTGCCATTATCACCAAATGTAATACTATCAATCCCATTGTCATCATTCTTGTTGATTGAATTGAACATTCTTGCATCTCCGGTCATGTGTTGAGTGCACCCACTATCAAGCACCCAATGCCTTCCTCCGGCTTTATAATTGACCTACAAGAAAAGATCAATTCATTTTAGGTACCCAAACTTGCTTGGGTCCTCCAAGGTTAGTCACTAAGCTCTTGGGCACCCAAATTGCCTTCTTCTTTGGGCCAACAATGGGAGCACCAATAAACTTAGCCTTCACACCATTTACACCCTTGGTAAGCAAATAACAAGAATCAAATTGAATTGAGGATACATTAGCATTTTTATTCTTGTTCTTGCAATATTGCTCTATATGCCCGGATTGCTTGCATTTCTTGCAAAACCGACCATTGCTTCTCACAAAACTAGTCTTGTGAGTCACAAAGGCCGCCTTGTCATTCTTGGGGGTATAGCCCAATCCCTCTTTGTTAAGAGAGAACCGTTGGCTACCCAAGCACTTAAGCAAGCGGGCATCTCCACCATAGGCATTGCCTAAGGCACGAGTGAGCTCATTGACCTCCTTTTTCAAGGTCTCATTCTCCACCATTAGTGAGGCATCACAAGTGAAACCATCACTCATAGTAGAAGTAGTAGTGGATGAGCTACATGAAGCGTTAGTGGGAGCAACAACAATAGGAGTATAAAAAGATTCATCAAGAATATCACAAGTTACTCCTATGTTACATGTTGGAACAATGTCCTCAACCTTGACTTGATCAAGGAGGGAGGAGTGAGCTTTTTCAAGCTTGGTGTGAGCCTTGCCAAGATTCTCATGGGCTACCTCTAGCCTCTCATGAGTAGTCTTGAGCTCATCAAGGGTTTGTTCAAGAGCACTAAGCTTCTTGCGCAAATCCTTGCACTCCTTCCTCTTCATCTCAAAGCAAGTGTGAGCTTGCTCTAACATGTCCATGAGGTCCTCCTTTGAGTGCTCCTCATCCTCATCACTCTCACTATCACTCTCATCATCGGATTGTACCTTAGTCGGCCTAGCCATGAAGCATGATGAAGTGTCAAATAGAGAAGGCTTGTTGTTGATTGCAATGCTTGCAAGTGCCTTCTTCTTGGTGCTCTTCTTGTTATCATCATCACTTGAGTCTTCACTATCGGATGATGCATCACTATCCCATGTGACAACATATGAGCCACCCTTCTTCTTCTTGAAGCTCATTTTCTTCTCTTTCTTCTCCTTCTTATCTTTCTTCTTCTCATCTTCATCATTGTCACTATTGTAGGGTCAATTCACTACAACGTGATCCTTGCTCTTGCATTTGTAGCATCTTCTCACATAGTCTTTGTTCTTGTTGTAATCTCTTCTCTTCCTTGCACCATAGCCCTTCTTCTTCATGAACTTGCCAAATTTGCGCACAAAGAGAGCTAAGGCTTCATCATCAATGTCACTAGCTTCTCCATTGTCACTTGATTCTTCCTTCTTGGACTTGCCCTTGCTCTTAGATGAGGTGGCTTTGAATGCCACACTTTTCTTTTTCTTGTCCTCTTCCTTGACCACTTCTTCACTATCTTCATTGTATTGATCCTCGGTCATGACATCACCAAGCACCTCATTTGGAGTCACATTCTTCAAACCTCCTCTAAAGATGATGGTCTGAAGTGTCTTGAACCTCTTGGGCAAGCAACTCAAGAACCGGTGAGTGAAGTCTTCATCTTGTACCTTTTCTCCCAAGGACTTGAGATCATTGATGATCACTTGCAATCTATAGAACATTTCCGGAATTGATTCATCATCCTTCATCTTGAAGTTGGTGAGCTTGTCCTTGAGCATGTACAACTTGGCACTTTTTACCGTTGAAGTGCCCTCATATGTTTCTTCTAATCTTTTCCACACCTCACTTGCATTGTCAAGATCTTTGATTTGCTCGAACACCTTTGGATCAATGGCATTGTATATGGTGTTGAGCGCCATTGTGTTGCATTGCTTGTTGATGGAGTCATTTGGTGTTGGATTGGTAGGATCAAGAATCACAAACTCATTTTCAACCACATCCCACACCTTGTCATTGATTGAACCCAAATACATCTTCATCTTTCTCTTCCAATAATCAAAAGATGTGCCATCAAAGAACGGTGGTTTGCCCCCAACATGGTTGAAAACAATTTGAGCCATTTTAACACCGAAGGTTGTTAAGCCTTATGCAAACGGTGACCACGGCTCCGATACCACTTGAAAGGTCCTAAATGGCTAGAGGGGGGGTGAATAGCCTAATAAAAATTCTACAAAACGCTTAGAGCAACTAGTTAGACAATTACAAAGCAAAGCTTTTTGCTCTAGCTCTACTAAGTGTTGCAAGCCACCTATCCAACAATTTTAGTGACCTATAATCACTATGTCACACAAAAGATATGTTACTACTCTCTAAAATAATGAGTTAGCAAGAAATAATTACTTCTAATTAGAGAGCTACTTCTAGCAACAAATATCTCTACACAAGTGATAACGAAAGTAATGCAAGGATAGAGAGATGTACCGACACCGGCAAGAGACAATCAATCACAATAAGAATACCAAAAAACTTCGGGAGAAGTCCAAAGAGGCAAGAGACACAAAGATTTTCTCCCGAGGTTCACGTGCTTGCCGGCACGCTATTCCCCGTTGTGTCGACCAACCACTTGGTGGTTCGACGGCTAATAGGTGTTTCACAAACCTAGCTCAACAAATGAGCGCCGCAAGAACCAACCCACAAATGGAGGTAACTCAAAGACACGCGCAATCCACTAGAGTTACCTTTTGGCTCTTCGCCGGGGAAGGCACAATACCCCTCACAAATCACCGGGAGATGGCCACGAACAATCACCACTCGTGCCAAAACTCCTCCGCTGCTCCAAGCCGTCTAGGTGGCGGCAACCACCAAGAGTAAAGAGAATACCCGCAGCAACAACAATCCCCAAGTGCCACTAGATGCAAACTCACAAGCAAATGCACTTGGATCCACTCGATCTCACTTAGATTCGCGCTATCAAGCAAGGAGATGAGTGGGAGGGAGTAGATCTTGCTCAAGAGGATGTTCAAGAGGTTGGAGAGTCAAGAAGAAGCCCTCAAACCCGGCCACAAGCAATTTATATGGAGAGGGGAAGACAAACAACCGTTCTCCCCTTTTCTGCGCTTTGGTCGGTAGTACCGACCCCCTGGGCGGTAGTACCGACAGTGTCAGAACTAGCCGTTTACACACGGCGCGTTGACCAAAACGAACAACCGACTCCTGGTCGGTACCTCCGACGGTCGGTAGTACCGGCCTTATGGCGGTACTACCGACAGGCCAAACTGGGGACTACACAGAGAGCTCCCGGATAACTTCCTGTCCTCGGTACCACCGAGGGCGGTAGTACCGACATAATGGCGGTACTACCGCCAGGCCAAAACTGGCCACTTCCAGAGAGCCTCCAAAACTTCCTTCAAACCTTGGTACTACCGACCCCCTGGTCGGTACTACCGAGCCCGGTACTACCGGCCCTATGGTGGTACTACCGGCAGGCCAAACTCAGCTCAACAGAGAGCCTGCAAAAACCTTCAGGGCCACGGTATCATCGACCCTCTGGTCGGTACCACCGCCGGCGGTAGTACCGAGGTTATGGCGGTACTACCGCCAGGCCAAACTGGGCCACATCCAGAGAGGCTGCAGACAGCCCTCTTGGGTCGGTACTACCGACCACCAGGGTCGGTACTACCGACTACACCAGCCTGCACTCCCCGCGCTAGAATAGCCATAACTCCTCACTCCAAACTCCGATATTGATGATCTTGGATATTTTGGAAAGCTAACTCAGAGGACTTCACAGCCCTCTTACATAGCTAAACCAACTCACAAAGGATTAGAACAGATTCCCAATCCAAGATCCATCGCTTCCCTTTTTCAACAAAAGATTTCTCTGAAACTTCTCCAAGATGATTCAATTCAACTCCAACACCTTCTCCTTTGCAAATGTGCTAACACCAACAAGTGTACACCAACATGTGCATGTGTGTTAGCATTTTCACAATTATTTTTCAAAGGATTAGAGGTTAGCACACTAGGTCCTAATGCATATGCATGTATGAATTCACCTAGTGGCACTTGATAACCGCAATCACCGAGATAGTCCCCTCTTAATAGTACGGCTATCTATCCTAAACACACTCACACCCTCTATGGTGTCTTGAGTGCCAAAACAAAATCTCTATTTATACCTTTGCCTTGATCTCCGTAGGGGTTTTGCTTTTCTCTTCTTCTCTTTCCAAATGTGGAGCACTAGATCCATCTTTTGGTCATCACCACCAATACCATGATCATCATCTAGCTCCTGCACTTGGTGTGTACCAACCTAGCTCATTAACACTTCATGACAAGGTTAGTACTCTAGGTGACATCAATTATCCAAAACCAAAACAAGGACTTTCACATGGCCGACAAGACACTCCGCGAGTTCTCTGCACCAACCACTGCCAACATCAGGACTGGACCAACAGTCAATGTGGGAGACAACAGATTTGAACTCAAGCCAGCTTTGATCAACATGGTGCAAGCTAATCAGTTTTGCGGAAAGACACATGAAGACGCAAGTGCTCATCTCCAACACTTTCTGGAGATTTGTAGCACTTTCACCATCAGGGAGTCGAAAGAGATGCCATTCTACTTCGCTTGTTCCCATTCTCGCTCTTGGGAAAAGCAAAACAATGGTTCTATGCCAACAAAGACAAGAACACCTCGTGGGCAATCTATTCAACTGCCTTCCTAGCAAAATTCTTTCCAGTGGGCAAGACGAATGCCCTCTGTGCCAAGATTTCAACTTTCCAGCAACAACACGACGAATCAATCCCAGAGGCTTGGGAACGCTTTCAAGATTACATATCAGAATGCCCTCACCATGGGATGGAGAATTGGCTACTCATGCAGACCTTCTACCACGGGCTCACTTCGAGTACCCGTGAGAATGTGGATGCCGCTGCTGGAGGATCATTCTTGTCACTCACTATCAACAATGCTACTACACTCATTGAGAAGATGGCTTCTAACCAAGGATGGAACGAGGAACGCTCTCAACCATGCAAGAGGGGAGGAATACATCAGCTTAAGGAAGTAGACATGCTGTCTGCCAAACTTGACCTACTCATGAAGAAGTTCGATGAACACACTCCCAAGAAAGAAGACGTCAAGCAAATCTACTAATCTCGCATGACATGCGAAGTGTGGAGGCACTGGTCATTCAGGGAGCAACTGCCCTGAGATTCAAGAGGATGCGAAGTACATCAACAACACACCAACTATCGTCCTCAACAGCTCAAGGATGGAACCAACAATCAAGGCCTAATTACTCAGGTAACTACTCAGGTAACTACCAAGGTAATACATTCAAACAACCACCACCTTTGAGAGAGATGATATCTAATCAAAATAAGATTATTGATAATATGTCTAAGAAGATAGCTTCCAATGATAAAGTGCTTGAGAACATTAATACTAGAATGGATAGCTTTACTTCTGACATAAAGAATCAACATAGCTTTAATAAGATGATAGAATCTCAGTTATCTCAGTTAGCAGCTTTAGTCCCTATGGCTGAAAAAGGTAAGATTCCCGGAAGTCTGGAAGAGCTAGAGACTGCAAATCTTGTAGATATTTATGATGCAGGACAGCTTACAGCTAGACCATCAAAGGGGTGGAAGGATGACTCCATCGCCCGAAGAAAGGAGATCTAGGAAGACCTGTCATTCCTATCCACATTGGACCTAATAGTTTTGAAGAAGCAATCTGCGACCTTGGAGCAAGCATCAACATTATGCCAAAGGTAATATACGAACAAATTCATGGTGCACCTCTGTTATATACAAATATGTGTTTGCAGCTCGCAGATCAGACACTATGCTACCCATTGGGAATTCTAGAAGATGTCTGTGTTCGAGTGGGACACTCGTATGTGTGTGTAGACTTTGTGATCATTGAAACAGGTGGAGACAATAGAGCACCCATCATTCTTGGACGCCCGTTCCTAAGCTCAACCAAAGCCATCATCTACGCGGACAGCGCCAAGATCTGTTTCACAATCACATGCAACAAAGAAAGATTCAGCTTCAAGAGACGTACACTCACTACTCGAGTCCACCCTCAGATGCCTTACGAAGATGCAAACGCTATAACATCAATAAAGAAGAACAGGAACAGAAGGAGGAAGAATAAGGCTACACAACCACATCAAGACACAGTATGGATGGTCAACTCTGTCCAAACAGAGAATGACCACCTTCTTCCATCACCATACCTCGCCAAGAGAGACGACCCAGGCGTACCCACCATCGATTGCAAGATCGAGGGAAGTACATTCCACAATATGTTCTGCGACATCGGTTCAAGTGTTAACATAATGTCTAAGGTAACATATGAATACTTATATAAAAATAGACCTATGTATCAAACATATGTGCAGCTGCAGCTGGCGGACCAAACTTATCGATTTCCAGAGGGAGTAGTAAAGGACGTAATGATCCAGATTGAAGACTACTACGTTCCCACCGACTTCCTGGTACTAGATATGGGAAGAGAAGACGATATTCACATCATCCTAGGAAGATCCTTCCTCAACACCACTGGCGCCATCATCTACATGAGATCTGGAGAGATCCACTTCCAGTTCCCAAGGGAGAAGGTACGCTGTTACTTTAATAGCTATGCCACTAATGTACAGGAAAATAAGAATCACTCAAGGAGGAGGCGCTGCACATCCCAACACAACAAGAATCGACCAATTAAGGATGGATGGGCTGACTGTGAAGGAGAAGTCACCAGGAGTGAGGATATCCCATTAAAGGAAATGAAGGACGATGAAGTAAAGGAGACAAGTCCACCAGTCAAGTGAGTGTGGAAAAAGAAAGAAAGTTCTACTGACGTGCAATCATCGAGGTCCTGCTCAGGATCTGCTGATGCACCCAAGGAAGAATGAAGAACGTACAAGGAGTCTTGTTCGATAGACTATAAACGTTGAATCCTCGCCGAAAGGTAACTCAGTAGTTATCCATATTTATTAGCATTAAATTCATCATTGCATAATTAGTAGAATCAGCATAATCATTTTACTGTTAGTATCATTTTAGCAATTATATCTGCATTAGAAAATAAAAATATGGAAAATTCTAAGCCCAGAGAATATTACACTTTCTGTGGAGGCATAAAAATAAAGATATACATTTGCATATTTACCTCTGCATTGCATACATCCATAAAAATAAACAAAAATCTAAAAAGAGACTCTATGAAACACTACTGAAACTCTGCTTAGTGGAAAGGAAGAACATAAATAATCTTAAGAGCTTTAAGACAACTAGACAAATGGGAGGAATGTTTATCACTAACGCTTAATCAAGTTCCACTAGTTGTGTTGTCTATCTTTGAAATCAGCAGGAAGAGAAAAAGAGAAGGACTTAAGAAACCACTAATGGTCCACTCGAGAGAAGACCACGTCAAGATCCAGCTTGGGGGAAGGCACCCTCATTTATCACGATAAGTATCACGACTTTTTACTATTATTAGTTTGGTTTAGTAAGATCAGGTTATTAAACAAAGAAACTCATATAAAACTAAATAAAGATATTATATAATGAATAAATATCTAGGTGGATATAAACTTAATTTTGCTCATAATGAAAATAATGAATAATTGCTATGTCGTAATCCCTTTTAAGTACCTAGTGTTCGAACTTAAATTTTCTTGAGTTTTAGACAAAGCTGTTCTGAATAAACTCTGAACCTGAAACCTGTGGATTGTAAATGCTTGATCTAAAGTCTAGATAATTGTGAGATATGATATAAAAAGGTTTGAGCTATTGTTTATCTAACTCCTAGAGATACTAGAGTTCTAGAGATTTACACTTTGAAAAGATTAAAAGCACATGATGAGATCATGTATGACATAACATGAATTCCTACCTAGAGCCATTAAAATGATCTTAAGATGAGGCTACTTGCTTTGTTCTAAGTTTTTAGTTATGGTTGAGAAATTTATCATGCTCTAGAGATCAAGAATGTTTTATTAAAAGATTCACTCTTCCGAAGTATTATTGTGTTAGAGGCATGGGACTATGCAAAAGTATAAAAGGAGGAAATAAAAAGGGACAAGTGTCCAACTACCTCAAAAGAAAAGAAAGAGTTATGATAAAAATATGGAGAAAAAAAGAGTGATAGCCCATGGTCCCTCTAATTACAACATGCCAACAAGAGATGACAAATTCAAAAGTTCTAAGTTCTTGATCTATGAGTATGACATCTTTCTCCCTAACTTTGAACTTTGGCTTGGTAAGATATGCTATTCACTTCTTAAAAGCTCCAGATATATATTCATAGAAAAAGGAAAATGCATCAGTAAGGAATCATAAAATGTAGAAGAGCGATTTGAGAGTGTCATACAGTAAAATCTCTAATTTTTATTTTGAAAATATATAAAAACTTCAGAATGAAGTTGATCAAAGAGTTAGAGATACAGTGCTTAACTTGATTATTCTATCTTTCAATTGTTTAAACACCCAAGTGAAGGCAAAAGCTCCATACTCAAAGGTCATTTGAGTAAGTCAGAATAGTTAGCTCTAGTCCAAGGGAAGATTTTTATGTACCTTTGAGGTGTGAAAGCATAGTAGCAATTCTTGATTCATCATGTTTATTTGCTAAGGGAGCAAAAGGTAAGCTTGGGGGAGTTGTTGACACTGAATATCTATCACAATTAAAGGACAAATAAATATGAAAAGGGCATGAATTCAATCACCAACAAAGGATTAGGGTTTCAATTGACAATATTCCACGAGTTTTGGTGAATTGTGACTCTACAGGGACTAAACCAGGAAATCAACCCAGATAGCTTCCCCTAGAAGGAAACCGACGGGAGATAACTCCACCGCCACGTCAGGAAGTTTCTAGAAGACTCCAGAGGACACCAGAAGACACCACGAGGCGAGGCACCACGGGACCCTGGCTTGTGGGACCGACCGGTCCACTGGGCCCACCGGTCGGTCTGGTCCAGGGCCCCCACGTCTCCTCCTTCCGGAATCTTCCTCCACCGACCTCTAGGATGCATCTCGGCCGTACCTTAAGTCGGTTTGATCCAATGGCCACGGTTCATCGCCCAGGGCTACATAAGCAGCTCCAGACCCCCCCTCTCTAGAGCATTAATCAGATCAGGGTTTGATTACATTCATCATCAAGATCAGGCTACCACCAGAGAAGGAGATCAATCAATAGCTCTAGAACTACATCCACCTAGAATAGTTAGATAGAATAGGATTAGAGCAGGCAAGCTTCGCTTGGATTCCAGATCTAGTCACGAGAAGGCTCGGTAAACCCAAGATTTTCTCTCTTGTATTAACATTATGGATCTATTTCATAATTGCTCATCTAGTTCATCTTTGTTCATCGTTGTTTATGTTCTAGTTCATCGTTTAGTTCTAGTTCATCGTCTAGTTCATCTCTAGATCATAATCCAGTTCTAGTTCATGTTCTAGTTCGTACTTCAGTTCTTCGATGATCTAATTCACCTTATTGTTTGTCTTATTGTTCTATATAGCAATACAATCGATATGACTCAGACATCAACCATTATATTCTTAATTATATTGTTTATAGTCTGCTTTGATATATATTTGGCATAGATAGTTCATCATTATGTTTATACTCATGTTCGTATAGCGCTCATCTTAATGATCATTGGGTGGGTGATAGATGTTGTGTAGGAGTGGTGCCTCTACACTATTTATCTGCAAATACATCCTATGTTACGGATAGAGTGGTAGATCGCGGGTGTGATATTCCTGTTGAGTCCTTTGTATTCCACCTCCCGAATATAGTGTTCAGTATGGCTGAGTTAACTCATGGTTTAGGGGTTACTCTATTTAGCACCTGTACTATGGAGTTGCTTCTTGATTATAAATATGATATGACCTAGGCAATGATTGCCAAATATGTTTGCACTAATCAAAGTATGCTATGAGTTGTAATTAGAATAACTTAGGAATGTTTCTATTTATGCCTGTTCTAATCATCACTTGCAAGGTAGTACTGTTCTAAGATTATCTTTGATTGATCTGCTCTCTGTTACCATTTATCATTACCATTTATCATTCATCATTCTACTATCTGATCTCTGTTTAGAGTAATGAGTGTGTTATCAGTCTTTATCATAAGTGTGTGCCTCATTAATTGTTGTTAAGTCCTCATTAATATAACACCATCATACTTTGAATTGATTAGTCTCTAGGCTAAATATAAATAACGATACCTGAGACTAGCTTGGGTGAAATGCTTCTACAACGGGTATATTTATCTGTGCGCTTGCGGGTAAATATTTATCTTTAAATCTAGTGTCTTGATATAATTACATTGCTAGATTCATGTTGGGGATGACAACTTGACGTTAAGTGAAGTTAGTAGTGTCCCGTACACTCTTTAGTGCCTTCATTAGATTATTATCCGATTCATTCTTAGGGTGATTCCATTAAGGAGTGTCAACACGCGCCTGTGCCACTGTTCTAGAGAGGGTGCCCTGAGGGGCACATCGGACGCTGGCATCGGACGCTGAGGGCCAACGCCCAATGTCCATGCAGAGAGGTTCCAGAGAGTTCAGAATCGCATCGGACGCGTCCTGTGCGATGGCATCGGATGTTGCCCAATGTCCAATGTCACTTTAATCAGTCTGACAGAAGGTACAGTTGACTGTTGAGTCGAGGGCATCGACGCATCCGATGCCAGGCATCGGAGCGTCCGATGCCCCCGAAAAACGCCCTGTTCAGTGCTCTATTGGATGGCCGGTTGGGGGGAGTATTTATACTCCTCCCCCTCCTCCATTAGAGTGTTCTTGCCACTTTCCTCTGCTGAGAAACATATTGTGAGTGTGAGAAAGAGCAAGAGCACTAGTGAGGTTGAGAGAATTGCTAATTGAGAGAATTAGTGACCTCCTAGTGAGAATTGAGTAGCAAGTGTGCATCCATCCATCTCTTTGGCCATGTCTTGGTCAAGTGAGAGTTCTAGCTTGTTACTCTTGGTGATCGGCATCACCTAGACGGCTTGGTGGTGATCGTGAAGCTTGGTGATCATCCAGAGGCTTGTGGATGACCCAAGGAGGCTTGTGACCGGTAGTGAGCGATTCACCAGGCCGGAGTGGCAAAGAATTAGCTCATAGTGAGCACTTGATCCTTGCGTGGATCAAGGGGGAACGATACCCTTGCGCGGGTGCTCCAACGAGGACTAGGGGGTGTGCCGACACCTCGATACCTCGGCAAAAAGATCGTCGTGTTATCTCTACTCTCTTTACTTACGCATTTACATTTGGGCAATTCAATTCCGCAATTTACTTGTTGTTCATTCATAGTTGAATTGCTTTGCTAGAGTAGAAATGGCATAGCGATAGTCTTTTGTGCGTTAGAGTATAGAGAAACACACTTCTAGGCACAAGGGGTTAATTGGGCTTGATAGGTTGTAATTTGTGCTAAAGTTTTAGAAAAGCCCAATTCACCCCCCTCTTGGCCATGTTGATCCTTTCAATTGGTATCGGAGCCTCGTGCTCTCGATTTAGGCTTAACCGCCTAGAGTTAAGATGTCCGGGGGTGATGGACCACCTCCCATGTTCGAGGGAGACGATTTCCCATATTGGAAAATTTGTATGGAGTCGTACCTAGAAGCGGTTGATGTCGAATGCCGCGAAGCCGTGATCATCGGCTTTACCAAGCCCAAGGAGGGCACAAGCCTTACTCCTAATGAGGAGGAAAATGAGAAATGGAATCATAAAATGTAGAAGAGCGATTTGAGAGTGTCATACAGTAAAATCTCTAATTTTTATTTTGAAAATATATAAAAACTCCAGAATGAAGGTTGATCAAAGAGTTAGAGATACAGTGCTTAACTTGATTATTCTATCTTTCAATTGTTTAAAGACCTAGGTGAAGGCAAAAGCTCCATAGTCAAAGGTAATTTGAGTAAGTCAGAATAGTTAACTCTAGTCCAAGGGAAGATTTTTATGTACCTCTGAGGTGTGAAAGCATAGTAGCAATTCTTGATTCATCATGTTTATTTGCTAAGGGAGCAAAAGGTAAGCTTGGGAGAGTTGTTGACACTGAATATCTATCACAATTAAAGGACAAATAAATATGAAAAGGGTATGAATTCAATCACCAACAAAGGATTAGGGTTTCAATTGACAATATTCCATGAGTTTTGGTGAATTGTGATTCTACAGGGACTAAACCAGGAAATCAACCCAGATAGCTTCCCCTAGAAGGAAACCGACGGGAGATAACTCCACCTCCACGTCAGGAAGTTTCTAGAAGACTCCAGAGGACACCAGAAGACACCACGAGGCGAGGCACCACGGGACCCTGGCCTGTGGAACCGACCGGCCCCTGGGCCCACCGGTCGGTCTGGTCCAGGGCCCCCACGTCTCCTCCTTCCGGAATCTTCCTCCATCGACCTCTAGGATGCATCTCGGCCGTACCTTAAGTCGGTTTGATTCAATGGCCACGGTTCATCGCCCAGGGCTGTATAAGCATGTAACACCCGGTTTTAAAGAACAAAACCAGGTACGCCATATGTGTGCCCAGGAAGTCCACACATACAACCACAGAGGAAAAAGATATCAAAAACTGTGTTCTAGATATCGAAAACAACACTTACATCAAAGTTAAGCGGAACGGATACTAATCTTCTCTTCAAGCTCCATTCTTCACAGGGACAGCTGACTGGGGGTAACATATGCCTAGCACTTCCATCAGTATTCTGGAAACTCATCTGTGTCTTCACCACGCTTCCGCTGCACAACTGTGATGGAGACTGAGGTGTGGGGGAAATAGCAAGGGTGAGCACATGTCGTACTAAGCAAATATAACATGGGGTTATGAAGCTCAAAAGGCCAGACACGGGTTTACTGTGTTTAGCACTTTTAGTTTAGTCAATATTTTAGCATTAGATAGCCATCAAGTTGTGCTTGCAAACCCAATTATATACCACATGAATAATAATATGAGCAACATCATCAGAACCACAAATATGATAGTAACGTGAACAAAAGTAAATTTTGTTAAAGTTATTAGCCTGTGAGTTTTCCAGGCCGCTCGTGACCGTGAGCACGACTGATATATCAGTTTTAATACTCTGCAGAGTTTGTACAACTTTACCCATGAGCCGTGATCCCCAGATGCCAGGGGTTGCAAATCCCATATCACCTCTACCAAGGAAGTGCGGCAGGGTACACTATGAAGTCTTTCGAGGTTCCCCTAACAAGATAATGGCCACTAGGTTTCCAATCGGCAAGCAGACATAGGAACCCCCCTTTCCGATGGCACATTCCTTCCCGACTATACACATGAGACCAGGCGGCCGTCCTATATCCGTCTCGTCAAGCCCCTTTTGTGCCCTTTCGGGTAACCACCATCAAGCGAGGAGAGGTCCTCGAACCAACTAAAACTAGAGCCATGTAGCCCTCACGGTTGTACTGTATGTCCCAGCTTTTTCCGACAGAAGATCATTTAGGGAGGGCCAAGAGCACGAAGGCTCCCACGCCCGGGTTCACATTACCAAGAACAAGATAAGATCAGAAGTTGTGCATATCATTAGTCATTTTATTAGATCTTATTTGTAGGTTTACAGCACTAGCTGATCTACCCATATGCACATATCCCACGGTAACAAGGTACAGGTTGAACATCTAGGTAAATCTTATGGTTATCACTTGACACATGCACATGATTTGTAGATTAAAGTACGTAGGTAACAAAGATGATCCCATGTATACTTGCGTGTTACACTTGACCAATTCTCACATCATCATCTCTGGGTCATCACCTTCTGATCTTCAGTGCGCACAACCGGTCGTCGTCTACTCGTAGCAAGCACCACACATAGGCAGACATACAAGCAAACAACATAGACGACTATGAACAACACAACCGAGACAAAACAACGTACTAAAAGAGAGCTCGTACTACGGTCGCGGGATCGCGCACGAAACGACTGAGAGACACGTCTACCGAGAATTTTATATTATAAAAGGAAGAACTACCGACTTGTTTCATTTTAATTAAATAAGATCATTGTTGGGGGAGGGGACCCTCGGCAGTGGCGCCACGCAGGCTGGCTCAACAAGACGTCCCTCGCGTCCCGCGCACCTTCGCCAAAACCTGCCTCTTTATTTGCTAAGTCCCTCAAGTCACCGTTCAGGCCCCCGAATACTTACCCAACCTTCGGAATGTTTAGCAAGTTCTTACAGGCAAAGGGCATGAAGAGCGCTGGAAGCAACCCTCGCGCATCCCGCGCACCTTCGCCAAGAGGCTTAGGCCCAACGGGAGGCGAAGGGACCTGGACCTTGCGACAAGATGGGAGTCTTCGCAAGATGGAGGTCAGCCCTCGCATTCCCGCGAAGATAAACGAGGCAAAGTGGCGGCGGGCAGGAGGAAGACAAACTAGGGTTTCCACTCCACTCGTGTTTGTACGATTCTGCCCTTCTGTGTGTATAGCGCAGAGGAATCTTTCTTGTACCCTATTGTAATTTGGTCAGCACCCCTTGGTGTCCCCTATAAATACCGGGGGGTGAACAGTGTAATGGGTACGTTTTTTGGGATAGAGCCACCGTGCCATTGTTCTTTTGCACCTTCGTTGTATCCCTGCTCTTGTCACCTTTGCACTTTCGCTTGGTTCTGACGATTGGCCACCTTCGTCACCCCCCTGCACGTGTGCGGAGGTAGGGCAAGTGTGTTACCAACAGTTTGGCGCCATCCGTGGGGAGCGGAGTTCGAAATGGCAGGAAACAGGAGAGCGCCCACTACCAGAGACCCTCACATGACCAGAGAGGCCACGGCGATAATCTAGCCTGCGGAAGAGAATGCAGTACCCTCGGAAACAGAAGAAGTTGCTCCAGGTACGGAGGTCCCGGGCCCTCACACTCAGTTGGTATCATAGCCACACCCGCATACCTCCGGAGGAGATGGGGAAGGAGATGAGGAGGAGTTGGGCCTCGAGGCTTTGGAAAGACTTCAAGCTGAGTTACAGAAAAGAAGAGGCGCCTGGACCAGCTGAAAGGCACAACCGGCTGCGCCTTATCAGGCAAAAGGCGGATGAAGCAAGAGAGCACTTCGCCGAATGGAGGAGTCCCTCGCAGCAGCTGAGGCTGAAGCCGAGGACTGGAATGACAGACAAATGCCGCCGCTTCGAGAGGAGAACGAAGAGCAGGTCAGGACAATCTCCGCCACCATCCTCCACCCCCACCACCACCAATCACCCAGACAACCCATACCCTATGAGACAACCAAACTTTCGCCAACTCTACCCAGAGGAAAGAGAGCCAAACCTTCGCAACCAACAGAGAGCCCAACAACATCAAATGCCATATGACCCAAAATCACCTCTCTCCCAGATACTCCAAACCCAACCCTGGCCACCATGCTACAATCCACACAATCTACCCCGCTACGACGGACTTACCGATCCTCGCCAATTCATAATGAGTTATGAGGCAGCAGTCGCCGCGGCGGGGGGCGATGAATCAACAATGGCAAAGTCTTTTGTCATCATCCTGCGTGACATCGCACAAACTTGGTACAGCAACCTTCGCCCCGGAAACCGTGGATTCCTGGGCCACCTCAGAGATAGGCTCTGCACAAACTTCAAAGGTATCACAGCAGCCCCATCAAACCCCATTGAGTTGTTCAACTGCAAACAAGAAGAGCGCGAACCACTTCAAGATTATTGGCGAAGGTTTATCCAAATCAGAGCAAGAACCCCGGGATATCCGACGAGGCTGTCATCCTCGCTGCAGTCAGCGGTCTGCGCCCAGGCCCATGCTCTTCGAAATTGCCAGGAAGCCGACAAATACAATCGAGGAATTACATGAGACAATGGAAAGATACTATAGAGCGGACATGGACTTCAGGGCAAAGTCCGATGCTCGGAGGTCACAACAGAAGCCGCAGCCGAGGCCTCAACCGAGAGAAAACAACCCTCGCCAAGAAACAAAGCAACATTGGTGCTATCAACAAGGCAGCCCACTTGAAGACCAAAGACGGAGCGCTCAACCTTCGAGCAACCAAACCTCAAGGTTTGCCACCCCCGCCGGATCAACGGAACCACAGCAGAAAGATCCCGCAAAAATGTATTGTCATTTTTGTGGTCTTGGAAGGGGCACACCACCAAACAATGCGAGTGCTTCGCTAAGGGGAAAGAGTACAAGAGTCCAAAAGAGCCGCTTCGGCAGACACCGAACCATCAACCACACCAGAAACCAAACTTCAACCCACCAAATCCTCCATACCACTACACCCCCATAAATTACGGCCTACCTTCGCACCAACCCTTCTATGCGCATCACCCTCACTACAACCAAGCCTCTTATCAGTCAGCCACCATCCCTCAACGCCAAAACACCCATACCCCGTTACATACCCAACAACTCCTCAAACCCAAACCCAAACCAACCAACAAGTAAACAATGCTCTGTCCCCACCACCACCATCCAGCATTGCCAGCGCCCAACCCGTCAAATCCGAAGCCCAGAACCAGAAACCATCAACAACCCCTCAACATCAACCTTCGGTGTGATACGAGCCATCACCGGAGGCTCAAATGAAGATCATGGCAACAAGCGGCAGAGGAAGGAACATGCTAGACGAGTACACCATGTAGCCGTCGAAGGACCACACAAATTTGGCCGATGGTCTCATATTCCTATAACCTTCGACTCTAGTGATATGAAGTTGAGGGATTACCCTCACATCGACGCTATGGTCATCGAAACCAATCTAGCAGGGTGGACAGTCACCAAAATTCTGGTCGATACAGGAAGCTCCGCAGACATCCTGTTCGCCTCAACCCTTCGACAAACATGAAGCTTGATAGAAACTCCTGCAACCCACTGACAACCCTCTATACGGCTTTGGCGGTCAACAAGTGAGAGCCGTCGGAAAAATATCTTTGCCCGTGACCTTCGGCGACCAGATGAACTGCAGAACCGAGCACATAACCTTCGACGTGGTCGACATGTTTTATCCGTACAATGCAATATTTGGCCGGGGATCACCAATGCATTTAATGCAGTCATCCACCCTGCTTACCTCTGCATGAAGCTTCCCGCTCCGAAGGGGGTGGTTGCAGTATATGGAGACCAAGACATTGCGAGGGCAGCTGAGGGAACAGTAGCACCAGGACAACGCAATGTTCACAACTTGTCAAAAACTCGTGCAACAAACCCCAACCGAAGGTGAGGTATGCCCTGACCGAGAAAAAGCATCACCCAAGGAAGAGACTAACAAGTCCAACTCTTTGAGGGCAACTCTGAAAGAAGAGTGCTCATCTCAGCCAAACTAGATCCCAAATCAGAAAACAACTCGTACTTTTCCTCAAGGAAAAACTCCGACACCTTCGCCTGGTCTCTGCCGGATGCCTAAAGGAGTAACAGATCTTTGATAGAGCATAGCCTAAAATTAAGCAGGCTACCGCCCAGTTAAGCAAAAACTTCGCCAAAATATCAGAAGAAAGAAAGGAAAAAAAGAAGCGAGGGGTCAGTTGAGGGTATAAAAAAGACTCTTGGACGCAGGTGTGTCATCCGTCCAGTCAAATACCCAACATGGCTTTCAAATGTGGTTGTTGGGAACACACTTGCCCGACCTCCGCACTTGTGCAGGGAGAGGAGCGAAGGTGGCCAAGTGTCTGATGCAGCAGCGAAGGTGAGACGGAAGTGGAAAGTGCTCGAATTCCCAAAAAGATCGTCTTACACTGTTCATCCCCCTGGTATTTATAGGGAATGCCAAGGGGTACGGGCCAAATTACAAGAGGGTACAGCAAAGATTCCTCACCTCCACGCAGGGAGGAAGGGCAAAAGCGTGAAACACAGCATGAAGCGGAAACCCTAATCGGTCACATCCCAGCGCGCCGCCACCCGGCCCTGTTCGCCTTCGGGGGGGGTGGCGCAGCGGTCTTGACCTTCGGCCGCGCTCGCCCTCGGGTCCGCGCACTTCCGCCAACTGCCGGGCCTCCGGCTCTGCTTGCCTCCGGGGGAGAAGAAGGGCGAAGGTTTAACCTTCGGCCGTGCTCGCCGGACCTTCGGCTTCGCCCACCTTGGGACGACGCACACTTGCCGCTTGCCTGGACCTTCGCTCCAAACGAAGGTGGCGTCGTGGTTCAGCGAAGGTTTCCTGCGGTGCGGTCGCCGCCTTGGACCTGCACGGAAGCAACAAAGCGACGAGGGTTGACCCTGCATCCGGGGTTAGGGTAACGGTCTCCAATAGGAGAGGGACCTGGCAAGGACACCAGGCGTTGCGCGAGGGCTGACTTCGAGCGCCTGTTCGGGCGGCGCCTCTGCCGAGGGTCCTTTCCCCCAACAGTAGCCCCTCGTTGTCTTGGATCTAAAAGAACCGTGTTTAGGCCCAAGCAGCGCCTTTTGATGGGGACAGAAACGGGGCCCTCGGCAGCGACGCCCGCGGCTGCTTTGGGCTGGGCCGTTGTGTTGTTTTATGCTATTGAGGCCTGTTTCGTTTTTTGCGCCGCGTTTTTTGGTTATCGTGCCTATACTGTCGCGGGGGGTGCCCGCTCCTTGCCCTATAAAAGGGGTAGGTATGGGATGTGGAGACCTTGTGCCCTCATTTTGCTCTAGCCTCCCTGCTGCTGCTGTCTGCCCGTAGCGAAGGTTGTGTTCTAGCGATTTGCGAGGGTTCTGTTTGTTCGGCGTCTTGCGAGGCTTAGATAGTGATGGCGAGGCTGAAGCAAACTGCCCGCGCTGTTTCGCCCTCTACTGGTGCCGAGGGCATCAGCTTTGAGTTTGGTTTGAGCCGTGTTGGGAGTTCTGAGCTGGCGGCCTATTTGAAGCGAGGGTGGATCGAGGAGGGAAAAGCGAGGATCAGCTCTGGAGAGACGGTTCCGAAGCCTGGTGCAGATGAAATCGTCGTGTTCGAGGAGTTTTTTGAAGCTGGGCTACGTTTTCCAGTTGACTCGTTTGTTACGGCCGTTCTGCGGAGGTTTAAACTGAGATTTCACCAGCTAACACCTTCGTGTTTTACGAAGATGTCGGTGTATGTTTGGGCCTGTCGGTCGCAAGGTATTGTTCCCAGGTCGAGGGTTTTGTGCGGACACACCGTGTGCACATGCAGCCCCGCAAGGTTTCCGACAGCGAAGGTATTGCGAGGCAGGGACAGTTTGGAGTGTACACCTTTTGCCACCGTGCCGGGTCGGAGCTACCGGCGCAGGCGCAGAAGAACAAGTGGGCCAGCGGATGGCAAGAGTTTTGGTTCTATTATAAGTTTGATGTGGATTCGGAGCTTTGCGGCGAACTTCCTCCGCTTGGCGATGTGAGTGCCGAAGCTCAGATGAGCCCCGAGGCGCACGCCGCTGTTGACTGTTTGAGGGTGGTTGCGCGTTCCCAATGCGCTCGTGATCTGGTCGAAGAATATTGCTGCGCCGACGCGTGGCCGTTAAGCCGGAGACAGGCTTGGTTTCCGGTGGAAGACGATGCGAGGTACGAGGCTCGCGGATTAAAGAAGCCGAAGCTCAATTTGGGCAAGATTTGGGAGAGGGTTTTTAAGAAGTTTCCGAGACGTCAGGATGGGGTTGATGCTATTTACAAACGAGTTCAGCAGAGGGTTGTTGAAATCTCGTTGGGAAGCTGACCACCCTCGAGGTTAAAGCTATCCACAGCTCAGTGGGGAGCGGGGGTCGTATTAACAGGGTGTTTGACCTGCTTGGGATAGAATATACAAATTGGCCTGCGCCGGCGAGCGACGACGCGCCCAAGAAAAGGAAACGCGTTCCTCCGGAGGATAGCGGTGTGGTTTCGCGGCCGAAGAGGGGTCGCGGTGGAGGTCGGGGTGGCACCGGCGGCCGGGCAAAAGTTACTTCATCGAAGGTTGTTACGAGCTCCGGTGCCGTAGGAACTTCATCCTCGGCCGTGGCCTCGAGTGGTCGAGGTTTTGAAAAGGTTGGAGGGCGAGCGCCTCGCGTGGGCGGTATCGGGGCTTTAATTCAGACCTCGGAAGACGAAGGCGTTTCCGAGGACTCCGATGAGGAAGAGAAAGAAGGGGAAAAGGATGTCGAGTCTTCCGGCGGAGAGCAGTACTTCCTCCAGTAGCGAGGATGACTCCGATGAAGCCGTTTCTGTGGAGGACAGCCGAGGGAAAAAGGTAGCTTCGTCCAGCGCTGTTGATGCGGCTGCACAAGATATTGAGGAAGTGCTGCGGGATGTGGAGGGGGTGAGCCCACGACGGGGGTCTGTGCCCGATTATGCTGGTTCACACATTTGGGTCGAGGGGTCCGAAATTAAGGGTGATGTTGGCCCGGACCAGGCCCCTGGAAAGAGGCCGTATGGCGAAGCTAGCCTGGCAAGCCTTCCTTACTATGCGAGGGAGCTGGGTGTTACGGACCCGGCGACTCATTTGTATACGAGTGCGGATCTTCAAGCCACCCGCTTGCCTTGCTCTCCGGAGAGAGAGGCGATTCTTGGGCCGTGTATTTGACCGGGTTTGTCTGCCGGAAGTGGAACTTCGGCTCTCCGGCGAGCCTTTGGACAATATCCACGATGATATTGATGTGAAAGTGGCGGAGCTGATGCTTCTCAACCGGTCGGCACGTCGAAGGGCCAGCTATAACTGCATTATACGACCGTTGAAAAGGTGAAAGAGCAGAAGAGAACAAAGACCTCTGCCGGAGCTTGCAAGATAAAGATGATCAGCTGAGGGCCGCCTTGGAGGAGGCTGAAAAATGGAAGAAGCAAGGGCAAGAGGCTGCGAAGGCCAACGCGGAGCTCATCGCCGGGGGTCGGCAAAAGGATAAGGACTTGATGTCTATGAACAAGCGCGTGGAGGATTTGACGGCGGAGGTGGCGGCCCAGGCCGAAGCTTGGCGTGGTAGTCTGTCGAGGGTTAAAACCAAGATGGATGCATGCTTAACTGAAGCCGGGGGTTCAGCTGGGGAGCCACTTCCTGTGGTTGGCGCAGAGGCCTTCGAAGGTTGGTTAAGTAACGAGCTAGATGTGTTCAGCTCGTTGGTTGGGAATGCTGCTGACTTTGGCGGGTATGCTGGGGCGCTGGCGATGGCTGGAACGCTTCGCCAAGCGGACTGCGAGCATCTTCGTAAGATAAAGAAGCCCAACCACATTTTTCCAACCATCGAAGAGGTTCGACAGATGAAGATTGATGACGCCGAGGTCCGGAATTGTGCAATGCGGTTCCTTCGCCGATTTTGGATTGCAGGCGGCGGTCGGGCTCTTGCCTTCGAGGAGGCTGCCGAGGCTACTCGTCAGGTTTGTGTTGAGGGTGTTGTTTCTTCGGTATTGTTTGATGATTGTGAGTTTGGAGTTGAGAATTGAATTATTTGGTCCTTTTGGTTTTTACAGGCTCGGAAGGATGCGATGCCTTCGCCGCCTACTGCTCAAGAGGCCGGCGGCACCTCCGAAGGCCCTCAGACTCTCACCTCTGCGGAGGTGCTGCCGGTGGCGGTTGAGGGATATGCGGAAACGGCAATCGTCGGCGAGGGTACCTCACAAGATGCGGCTGCGAGTGGCAAAACCGCGCAGGATGGGAAGAATGCTGCTGGCGAAGCGTGTGACGGCTGAGGTTGAAGAAGCCCGGCAGGTGTGATCGCGTGGGATTGTGTAGATGGGGATGTTTTGGTGGGAGCAACGATGCTTGTAATGACTTCGATGCATGCTGAGACGTTTTATACTGTTTTATGTGAATGCAGGTTCCTGATGGAACCGTGCGTGAGGTTTTTGACGTGACGCCGTTAACACTTAACTACCAGGATGTTTTTATAACTGGTGAGTCCTGGGCTCGTGCGAAGTTAAAACATCCTTCGTTGTCCTTCGAGCGTTTTTGGTGGTCGAAGGTGCGAAGGTACGATTTGAAGAATAGTAGGTCGAGCAGCTTTTGGCGCGATGCTGACTTTACTGATCGGCAAGCTACGCGTTATTTGTTTGGTTCGTCTTCGACTTCGCAAGCCGTGTTAGATGATGATATCGATGATAGCGTTGCGTTGGACTATTTATTCGGGCGAAGCAATCTTGCAGTGGACTCCGCCGGGTCGCTGGTGGTTCCGAAGGAGGAACCGTTGGAGGTTGACGAAGTGCCCCGCACGTATATGTATCGGGCGAGGGTTTTGACTGGTGAGTTGCCGATTGTTCGGTGACTCCTTTGTTGTGGGGGCCCATTGTTGCGGTTGAGCTGGAGTTCGAGGAATCTAACGGGGGCCCTGATGATTTGATGCTGATAGAAGGGAACGACGGTTCCTTGTAATTTTTGTAATTTGCATTGTTTTTGTTTGTGGTTGTAAAGATATTCTATGAACTGTCAGGGAAAGACGTAATAGTTGTGTACAACGACACTTCGTTTCTTTTAGCGAGGCTCACGCATTTGCTCTTGTGAGCTTGTTTTGAAAAAAACAGCGACGCCCTTTGTTCTTTGCGAGGCGTCGTAGAATTGCTCTTGTAAAGCTTGTTTTTGAAAAAAACAGCGACGCCCACCTTTGTCTTTGAGCGAGGGCTCGCGCCTTGCTCTGTAGAGCTGTTTTGAAAAAACACCGACGCCCCCTTTTTTTTGTTTAGCGAGGCTCGCGCACTTTGCCTCGTGTAAGGTTGTTTGAAAAAAACAGGACCCCCCTTTTGTTTAGCGAGGCTCGCGCTGTTGCTCTGTGAGCTTGTTTTTTGAAAAAACGCGACGCCCACTTTTTGTTTTTAGACCGAGGCTGCGCTCTGTTGCTACTCGTGAGCTTGTTTGAAAAAACACGACGCCCCCTTTTTCTTTTAGAGAGGCTCGCGCACTTGCTGTGTAAGCTTGTTTTTGAAAAAACAGCGAGCCCCCTTTTGTTGTTAGAGGCTCGCGGTTTGCTCTCGTGAGCTTGTTTTGAAAAAACAGCGACGCCCCACTTTTTTTTGCAGAGGCTCGACGAGTTTGACTCTAGTGAGCGCGGCTTGTTTTGAAAAAAACAGCGACGCCCCCTTTTTCTTTAGCGAGGCTCGCGCACTTGCTCGTGTAGCTTGTTTTGAAAAAACAGCGACGCCCCCTTTTGTTTTAGCGAGGCTCGCGATGTTTGCTCTCGTGAGCTTGTTTTGAAAAAACAGCGACGCCCCCCTTTTTCTTTTAGCGAGGCTCGCGCTGTTTGCTCTCGTGAGCTTTGAGGTAACAGACGTGATGAGCTTTTTAGGGCTTCGCGTGTCACGTGACTTGAGCGATGCGTTTTGCGGGGGTGCTGCTTTTTCGAGCCCCTGGCGTGTTGTGCGAGAGTCCTCTGCTTTTGGACCCGCCCGATGCCTGAATTAGCCCGAGGCCTAGCTTTGGAGGGCTCGGATGGGACGGAAGAGGTGGGTCCGCCCGAGGCCTTGCTTGGAGGGCTCGGGCGGGACGGAAAAGGTGGGCCCGCCCGAGGCCTTGCTTGGAGGGCTCGGGCGGGACGGAAAAGGTGGGCCCGCCCGAGGCCTGGCTTGGAGGGCTCGGACGGGACGGAGAAGGTGGGCCCGCCCGAGGCCTTGCTTGGAGGGCTCGGGCGGGACGGAAAAGGTGGGCCCGCCCGAGGCCGAGCTTGGAGGGCTCGGGCGGATGTGCTCGGTTTTTTTTGGCTTCGCGCCTCCCCTTGTCTTAGGCGGAGGTGGGAATTGCTTTTTTGCGAGCCCCTGTTGTTTGTGCCAGGGTGCTCGACTTTTTCGACCTCCCCTTGTCTTAGGCGGAGGTGGAAATTGGTTTTTGCGAGCCCCTGTCGTTTGTGCCAGGGTGCTCGACTTTTTCGACCTCCCCTTGTCTTAGGCGGAGGTGGAAATTGCTTTTTTGCGAGCCCCTGTCGTTTGTGCCAGGGTGCTCGACTTTCCTCCCCTTATCTTAGGCGGAGGTGGGAATTGCTTTTTTGCGAGCCCCTGTCGTTTGTGCCAGGGTGCTCGACTTTTTCGACCTCCCCTTGTCTTAGGCGGAGGTGGAAATTGGTTTTTGCGAGCCCCTGTCGTTTGTGCCAGGGTGCTCGACTTTCCTCCCCTTATCTTAGGCGGAGGTGGGAATTGGTTTTTGCGAGCCCCTGTCGTTTGTGCCAGGGTGCTCGACTTTTTCGACCTCCCCTTGTCTTAGGCGGAGGTGGAAATTGCTTTTTTGCGAGCCCCTGTCGTTTGTGCCAGGGTGCTCGACTTTCCTCCCCTTATCTTAGGCGGAGGTGAAGTTTGCTTTGAAAAGAAAAGGAATGTTTTTCGAAGCAATCTTAGCAGGCTTTCATCGAATGTAGCGCTCTTGAAAGAGATCCGCTTTTTCGATGTTTGGGCGTAGAGGGTTAGAGATTTTACTTTTTTGGGGGTTCTAGCCTGTATTAATGCTTTGGATGCTGCCTCGTTAAAAAACCTTACGCCCCTTCGCAAGGAAAAAGAGTGCAGCTCCTGTTTTTTGTTGAGTACATGAGAGTAGATAACATGGAAAGTATCAAAAATTACATAACGCGAGGGCTCGCTAAGGCTCCGCTATGGGTAGAATTTGCGAAGGTCGTCGATTGTTCCAGGTGTGTGGTAGTATATTACCTTCGCTGTCGGAGAGGTGGAAAGAGCCTGGGCGATTGCATTCTGCGATCAGGAACGGTCCTGTCCACTTAGGCTGGAACTTCCCGGCCATGCTTGCGTTTTGTTTACGGATGAGGACGAGGTCACCCTTCTGCAGGTTCTTGATTCTGACCTTTTTGTCTCTCCACTTCTTGGTCTCTTCCTGATATTTGCGAAGGTTGTGAACTGCGCTGCATCTTGTTTCTTCTAGCAAGTCCTTGTCGGTTAGTATGGCTGGCTCATCACTTGCGAGGGTTGTTCTTGGTGAGATGAATTTTAGCTCCTCTGGTAACACGGCTTCTTCGCCAAACAAAAGTTTGAAGGGTGTGAACTTGGTTGCTCTGCATTCGGAGGTATTATGAGACCAGGTGACTGCAGTTAGCTCGTCTGCCCATTTGCCTTTGGGTCTGCCTTGCAATTTTTTGGATATGGATTGGAAGATTGTTGCGTTGGCTCTTTCGACTAGGCCGTTGGATTGCGGGTGTCGGACTGAGGCGAAGCATAGAATTGTTCCGATTTGTGCGCAGAACTCTTTGAAAACCTCGCTGTCAAACTGGGTGCCATTGTCGACGGTTAGATGTTGGGGGACTCCGAAGCGACAAACTATCTGCTGCCAGAAAAACCTTTTTACTGCGAGGGATGTTATGGAGGACAGCGGTCTTGTTTCGGTCCATTTGGTGAAATATTCCACGGCTACCACCGCGTAGCGAAGGTTCCCCGGAGCCGTCGGTAATGGGCCCACGAGGTCCATTGCCCACCTTTGTAGGGGCCAGGTTGGGCATATGAGGGTTGTGGGGGCCCCTGGGGTGTTTTGGTTTTTTGCTGTCAGTTGACAACCTTCGCACTTCTTGACGATGGTTTCAGCGTCTCTCAGCGCAGTTGGCCAGTAGAAACCTTGCCGGAAAGCCTTTCCTACTAATGCTCTTGGGCCATTGTGTGAACCGCATATACCTTCGTGGATGAGTTTGAGAATGTCGGTACCTTCGGATTGTGACACGCACTTGAGCCAAGGTGAGGTTACCGAAGCTTTGAGCAAGGTGTTATCCATAATCTTGTACCCTCGCCACTCTTTGCTTTAGTCTGTTCTCTTCCTCTTTGGAGCTGGGTTCATGGAGTCCTTGATGTAGGCCATGATAGGTGCTCTCCAATCCTCGCACTGAATTGTGTTGATCAGCTTGATGCTGATCTCGGAAGCTTCGAAGGCTGACCGAGTGGAAACCTCGTAGAAAACGTCCGGAGGGAGCTGTAGCTGCTGCGCGGCTGCTTTGGCTAAGCAATCTGCTTCGCTGTTTTCAGTCCTCGATATTGCTTTTACGGTTATGCCGAGGAAAAAGGATTCTAACCTTCGTACATATTGAAAATACTTTTGAAGCTCTGGATCTTTTGCTTTGTAGTTCTTTTCAATGTGCCCCGCAATGACTTGAGAGTCTGTGTTGATGAGTGCCCTTCGGACTGATAATGAACGCAACCTTGAAAGTGCCAGAATCACAGCCTCATATTCAGCGGAGTTGTTTGTGCACTTGAAGTCCAGCCTTCGTGCGTATCTCAGCTTCGACCCGGAGGGCGAGATTAGAATAGCCGAGGCACCGGCTCCAGTTGCGCCCCAGGCCCCGTCGACGTAAACGATCCAAAACTGGTCCTGCTGCAGCTCGCCGGGGCGAGGGTCGGGTGTCCATTCTGCTATGAAATCAGCCAGCACCTGTGATTTGATCGCTGTTCTGCCAACGAAGGTTACAGCATAACTATTAAGCTCGACTGCCCATTTTGCTATTCTTCCAACGGCTTCGTTATTTTTGAAAATGCTCTCGAGAGGGTACGTCGAAGGTACATGTATCTCGTGAGCTTGGAAATAGTGCTTGAGCTTTCTTGATGCCATGACGACGGCGTATGCTATTTTCTCAAGCTCCGAATAGTTTCTCTTTGGGCCTTCGAGGGTTTCTGAAACATAGTAAATTGGGGCTTGTCTGGTTTTGTCGTTTTCGTGGAGCTCCTTGATGAGGACTGCGCTTGCCGCGTGTGGCGAAGCTGCGACGTAGAGTAACAACAAGTCTCCCCTGCTTGGGCTGGTTAGGGCAGTCAAGCTGGTCAGATATTTTTTCAACTGCTCGAAGGCCTTTTGCTGCTGGGGGCCCCAGTGGAAAGGAGCATTGCTTCTGAGTGTTTCGAAAAATGGTAACCCTCGCTCTGCGGATCTTGAGATGAATCTGCTAAGTGCTGCCAAACGACCAGTCAGACGCTGAGCTGCTTTCTTGGTCGTCGGGGGTTCCATGTTCATGATGGCATCAATCTTCTCAGGGTTGGCCTCGATTCCTCTGGCTGAGACGATGCAACCTAGCAACTTGCCTTCGCTTACCCCGAAAACACATTTTTCTGGGTTTAGTTTCAGTCCGGCGTACCGGAGGTTGCTGAATACCCTCGATAGGTCTGGTATGTGGTTCTCTTTTAGTTCGCTTTGAACGACTAGGTCGTCGACATAGGCGGAGACTGCATGCTCATCCTTGAAAACTTCGGAGGTCATGCGAGCGAAGGTTGAGCCTGCATTCTTCAAACCTTCTGCCATTCTTCGGAAGCAAAAAGTGCCCGAGGGTGTGATAAAGCTTGTTTTTTCTTCGTCTTCTTCATTCATCCAGATTTGGTGATAGCCTGAGAAGCAATCGAGGAGGGATAGCATTTGGCAGCCTGCCGCTCTGTCGACCAGGGTGCTTATGTTTGGGAGGGGGAAGTCATCCTTCGGACAGGCTTTGTTCAAGCAAGTGAAATCGACGCACATTCGCCATTTTTTATTCTTCTTTTGGACTAGGACCACATTTGAGAGCCAAGTTGGG
The DNA here is from genome assembly GCA_009763385.1 of Coix lacryma-jobi var. lacryma-jobi. Classification (NCBI taxonomy): domain Eukaryota; kingdom Viridiplantae; phylum Streptophyta; class Magnoliopsida; order Poales; family Poaceae; genus Coix; species Coix lacryma-jobi. The sequence goes on from CM019824.1 coordinate 137,106,704, forward strand.
TATTTGACTGGGCGAATGACGCCTGCGTCCAGAAGCCTTTTTACCTCAGCCTTCGCTGCCTCCTTTCTTTCTTCTGACATCTTGCGAAGCTTTTGTTTGATTGGGCGATAACCTGTCTTGATGTTCAGGCTATGCTCGATCATTGATCTGTTGACTCCTTTTAGGTCTTCGGCGGACCAAGCGAAGGTGTCGGAATTTTCTCTGAGGAAGGTGACGAGGTTGCCTTCTGATCGAGGGTCTAGATTGGCTGAGATGATCACCTTTCTTTCTTCATTACCCTCGAAGAGTTGGACTTGTTTGGTTTCGTCCTTTGGCGCCGCCTTCACTCTGTCATTGCAGACCTCGCCTTCGACGCTGATACCGGGGGTTTGAGGTTTTGACAAATTATGTACATTGCGTTGCCCCGGGGCGACGTTCCCTTCAGCTGTCCTTGCAATGTCCTGGTCCCCGAATACCGCGACGACACCCTTCGGCGCGGGAAGTTTCATGCATAGGTAGGCGGGATGGATGACCGCATTGAACGCGTTTGTGACCCCTCGGCCAAAAATGGCATTGTATGGGTAGAACATGTCGACGACATCAAATGTTATGTGTTCCGTCCTGCAGTTGATTTGGTCGCCGAAGGTCACGGGCAGAGAAATTTTCCCGACGGCTCTTACTTGCTGACCACCGAAACCGTATAGGGGGTTGTCGGCCGGTTGCAGAAGATTTCTGTCAAGCTTCATGCTGTCGAAGGTTGAAGCGAACAAGATGTCAGCGGAGCTTCCTGTATCGACCAGTATTTTGGTGACGGTCCACCCAGCGAGGTTGGTTTCGATCACCATGGCATCTGTGTGAGGGTAATCTCTTAGCTTCATGTCACTGGAATCGAAGGTTATGGGGATGTGAGACCAACGACCGAATTTATGTGGTCCTTCGACGGCCACGTGGTGAACGCGTCTGGCATGTTCCTTCCTCTGCCGTTTGTTGCCATGGTCTTCGTTTGAGCCTCCGGTGATAGCTAGAATGACACCGAAAGTCGATGTTGGATTGTTGATGGTTGTTTGGTTCGAGCCTTCGGCTTTCACAGGTTGTGGTGCTGGTAACGCGGGGATCGGCGGTGGTGGTGGCAGAGCGCTGGTGGCTTGGTGGGTTGTTGGAATTTGGTTTTGCGGGGTAGCTGGGTATGTGACTGTGTAAGGTGGGTTTTGGCGTTGTGGGGTGGTGGTTGGCTGATAATGGGTTTGGTTGTAGGGTGGGTGGTGGGTGTAGGGGGGTTGTTGCGAAGGTAGGCCGTAGTTTATGGGGGTATAGTGGTATGTTGGATTTGGTGGGTGGAAGCTTGGTTTCCTTGTGTGGTTTATGGTTCGGGGGTCTGACATGGCAGGTTTCCTGGATTCCTGGAATTCTTTTCCTTTGGCGAAGCATTCGCATTGCTTTGTTGTGTGCCCCTTTCCCATTCCACAGAAGTGACAATACATTTTGGCAGGATCTCGCTGCTGGTAGCGCTGGTTCGGCGGAGGTGGCAAAGCCTGCGGGGCTTGGCTGCTCGGGTGATGAGCGTCCCGTGTTTGATGTTCATAGCTTGTTGCTTTGTTGATCGTACCAACATTGCTTTGCTCTTGGCGAGGGTTGCTTTCTCTCGGTTGAGGCCTCGGCTGTGGCCTCTGCTGAGACCTCCGAGCGTCGGACTTTGCTCTGAAATCCATATCAGCTCTACAGTATCTTTCCATTGTTTCATGCAACTCCTCGATCGAGTTTGCCGGTTTTCTGGCAAATTTTGAGGAGCATGGTCCTGGGCGCAGACCACTGACTGCAGCGAGGATGACAGCCTCGTCAGATATCCCAGGGGTCCTTGCTCTGATTTGAATGAACCTTCGCCAGTAATCTTGGAGCGGCTCGCGTTCCTCTTGTTTGCAGTTGAATAGCTCGATGGGGTTTAACGGGGCTGGAGTGATGCCCTTGAAGTTTGTACACAGCTTGTCTCTGAGGGAGGCCCAGGAATCCACAGTTCCGGGGCGAAGGTTGCTGTACCAAGTTTGTGCGATATCTCGCAGAATGATGACAAAGGATTTGGCCATTGTTGATTCGTCACCGCCTGCTGCGGCAACCGCTGCTTCATAGCTCATGATGAACTGGCGAGGGTCGGAAAGTCCATCATAGCGAGGTAGGTTTTGTGGATTATAGCAAGGTGGCCAGGGCTGGGTTTGGAGTGTTTGGGAGAGTGGTGACTTTGGATCGTATGGCATTTGGTGTTGTTGATGCCTTCGCTGAATGCGAGGGTTTTGCTCTCTCTCATCTGGGTAGAGTTGGCGGAGGTTTGGGTGTCTCCCAAGATATGGCTCTGGGTGTACTGGTGGTGGTGGGGGTGGTGGGTGGTGACGAAGGTTGTCTTGATTTGGCTCCTCATTCCCCTCTCGCAACGGGGGTATCTCCTCATTGTTCCAGCCCTCGGCTTCGGCTTCTGCCGCGGCGAGGGATTCCTCCATGCGGCGAAGCTGCTCCCTGGCCTCGTCTGCCCTCTGTCTGATTGAGCGCAGTCGGTTGTGCCTCTCAAGCTGTTCCAGGCGCCTCTTCTTCTCTTGCAGCTCAGCCTCGAGCCTTTCAAGGGCCTCGAGGCCCACCTCTTCTTCTTCCCCTTCCCCTTCTCCCGAAGTGTGTGGGTGCGGCTGTGTCGCCACTCGGGCCTGGGGGCCCAGGGATTGGGGTTCCGGGGTGACATTTTCCCCTCCCGAGGGTTGTGCAATTTCCTCAGCGGGCGGGACCACCGCTGCCGCCTCTCTAGCAACGCGCTGGTCCCTCGCCGAAAGTGCTCTCCTGTTTCCCGCCATTTCAGACTTCGTTCCCCACGGTCGGCGCCAAACTGTTGGGAACACACTTGCTCGACCTCCGCACTTGTGCAGGGAGAGGAGCGAAGGTGGCCAAGTGTCTGATGCAGTAGCGAAGGTGAGACGGAAGTGGAAAGTGCTCGAATTCCCAAAAAGATCGTCGTTACACTGTTCATCCCCCTGGTATTTATAGGGAATGCCAAGGGGTACGGGCCAAATTACAAGAGGGTACAGCAAAGATTCCTCACCTCCACGCAGGGAGGAAGGGCAAAAGCGTGAATACACAGCTGAAGCGGAAACCCTAATCGGTCACATCCCAGCGCGCCGCCACCCGGCCCTTGTTCGCCTTCGGGGGGTGGCGCAGCGGTCTTGACCTTCGGCCGCGCTCGCCCTCGGGTCCGCGCACTTCCGCCAACTGCCGGGCCTCCGGCTCTGCTTGCCTCCGGGGAAGAAGGGCGAAGGTTTAACCTTCGGCCGTGCTCGCCGGACCTTCGGCTTCGCCCACCCTTGGGGCGACGCACATTTGCTGCTCGCCTGGACCTTCGCTCCAAACGAAGGTGGCGTCGTGGTTCAGCGAAGGTTTCCTGCGGTGCGGTCGCCGCCTTGGACCTGCACGGAAGCACAACAAAGCGACGAGGGTTGACCCTGCATCCGGGGTTAAGGTAACGGTCTCCAATAGGAGAGGGACCTGGCAAGGACACCAGGCGTTGCGCGAGGGTTGACTTCGAGCACCTGTTCGGGCGGCGCCTCTGCCGAGGGTCCTTTCCCCCAACAGTGGTTTTAGTCCAGAAAAAGAACAAGAAGTGGAGAATGTGCGTAGACTTTACGTGCTTAAACAAAGCATGCCCGAAGGATGATTTTCCCCTGCCAAACATAAGCACTCTGGTTGACAGAGCAGCTGGTTGCCAAACGCTTTCTCTCCTCGACTGTTTCTCGGGATATCATCAGGTCTGGATGAATGAAGAAGACGAGGAAAAAACAAGCTTCATCACACCTTCTGGCACCTTTTGCTTTCGTAGAATGGGAGAAGGTTTGAGAAACGCAGGATCAACCTTCGCTCGCATGACATATGAAGTCTTCAAAGATGAACACGTCATCTCTGCCTATGTCGATGATTTGATTGTCCAAAGCGAGCTAAAGGAAAACCACATATCAGACTTATCAATAGTGTTCAGCAACCTCCGGTCCGCCGAATTAAAGCTGAACCCCGAAAAATGTGTTTTCGGGGTAAGCGAAGGAAAATTGCTAGGCTGTATCGTCTCAGCAAGGGGAATCGAAGCCAACCCCGAGAAGATTGATGCTATCATCAGTATGGAACCTCCGACAACAAAAAAAGCAGCTCAGCGTTTGTCGGGCCGATTGGCAGCACTCAGCAGATTCATCTCCAGGTCAGCAGAGCGAGGGCTACCTTTCTTTGAAACTTTGAGAAGCGTAGCCCCTTTCAATTGGGGACCTCGGCAATAGAAAGCTTTCGAGGATTTGAAAAAATATCTCACCAACTTAACTGTCTTAACCAGCCCAAACAAAGGGGACCTGTTACTGCTATATGTCGCAACCTCGCCTCACGCAGCAAGCGCAGTTCTTATCAAAGAATTGCACGAGAACAACACAACCAAGCAAGCCCCAATCTACTATGTCTCAGAAACTCTCGAAGGTCCTAAAAGAAACTACTCAGAGCTCGAGAAGGTAGCTTACGCCGTGGTCATGGCGTCAAGGAAGCTAAAACATTACTTTCATGCCCACGAGATCCATGTACCTTCGACATACCCACTTGACAACATTTTCAAAAACAATGAAGCAGTCGGTAGAATAGCAAAATGGGCAGTAGAGCTGAACAGCTACGCTATAACCTTCGTCGGAAGAACAGCAATCAAATCGCAGGCAATAGCAGATTTCATACCTGAATGGACCCCGGACCCTCGCAATAATGAAGACCACTCAGAGCCGTTTTGGACAGTGTATGTCGATGGAGCCTGGGGAGCAGCCGGAGCAGGAGCCTCGGCCATCTTAGTTTCGCCATCCGGGACGAAGCTAAGATACACCAAAAGACTCGATTTTAAGTGCAAAAATAACTCTGCAGAGTACGAAGCTGTAATACTAGCACTATCAAGGCTTCGATCCTTGTCAGTCCTAAGGGCGGTCATTAACACAGACTCCCAAGTTATCGCGGGGCACATTGAGAAAAATTACAAAGCAAAAGACCCAGAGCTCCAAAAATACTTTCAGTATGTGAGAAGGTTGGAATCATTCTTCCTCGGCATAACAGTGAAAGCCATACCAAGGTCGGAGAACTACGAGGCAGACAGCCTAGCTAAAGCAGCAGCACAGCAGCTGCAGCTACCGCCAGACGTCTTTTACGAGGTAACAACTCAACCAGCATTTGAAACCTCCGAAAAGAATGCCAAACTAGTCAATGCAATCCAGAACGAAGACTGGAGAGCTCCCATCATGGCCTATATCAACGGGTTGCACGAACCCGACTCCAAAGAGGAAGAAAACAGACTGAAACAAAGAGTTCGAGGGTACAAAATTGTAGACAACATTCTGCTCAAAGCTTCGGTAACCTCGCCTTGGCTCAAATGTGTCTCACAGACTGAAGGAAATGACATTCTTAAACTCATTCACGAAGGTATCTGCGGTTCGCACAACGGCCCGAGGGCGTTAGGTGGTAAAGCTTTTCGACAAGGTTTGTACTGGCCAACAGCGTTAAGAGACGCAGAAAGCATCGTCAAACGTTGCGAGGGTTGCCAACTAACGGCAAAGACACAAAACGCCCCAGGGGCTCCAACAACTCTGATATGCCCAACATGGCCGCTGCAAAGATGGGCAATGGACCTCGTCGGTCCACTTCCAACAGCTCCAAGAAACCTTTGCTACGCAGTCGTAGCTGCGGAATACTTCACGAAATGGATTGAAACTAGACCACTGGCTTCCATCACCTCCTTGGCCGTGAAGAAGTTTTTCTGGCAGCAAATAATTTGCTGGTTCGGAGTTCCCAAATACCTAACTGTCGACAATGGCACTCGATTCGACAGCGAGGTTTTCAAAGAATTCTGCGCTCAAATCGGAACAATCCTATGCTTCACCTCAGTCCGACACCCTCAATCCAACGGCTTAGTCGAAAGAGCCAATGCAACGATTTTTCAAGCCGTATCAAAGAAATTGCAAGGCAGGCCCAAAGGAAAGTGGGCGGAAGAGCCAACCTTCGTCACCTGGTCCCATAACACCTCGGAATGCAGAGCCACCAAATTCACACCCTTCAGGCTCCTATTTGGAGAAGAAGCTGTGTTACCAGAAGAGTTGAAGCATGAATCACTCAGAACTACCCTCGAAACAGACGAACAAAACCAACTACTTGACAAAGACTTACTCGAAGAAACAAGATGCAACGCAGTGCACAACCTTCGCAAGTATGAGGAAGAAACAAAAAAATGGAGAGACAAAAAGGTGAGAATCAAAGAACTAAAAAGGGTGACCTCGTTCTCATTCGAAAACAAAACGCCAGCATGGCGGGGAAGTTTCAGCCAAAGTGGACGGGTCCATACCTAATAGCAGAATGCAATCGTCCCGGCTCCTTTCACCTCTCTGACAACGAGGGAAACATCCTGCCTCATACCTGGAATGTCGATGACCTTCGCAAATACTACCCATAGCGGAGCCTTAGCGAGCCCTCGCAATATGTAATTTGTTATTTCATTTATGTTTTCTTCCATTTCTATGAATGTAACAAAAACAAAGGAGCTGCACTATTTTTCCTTACGAAGGGGCGTAAGGTTTTTTAACGAGGCAGCATCCAAATTCTTAATACAATCTAAAACCCCCGGAAAAAGTAAAACTCCAAATTATTACCTTTACTAACAAACATCAAAAAAAGCAGCTCTTCTTCAAGAGCGCTATAATCGATGATAACCCTCGAAGATTGCTTCAAAAAACAAACTTTTTTTCAAAGCAAACTTCACCTCCACCTAAGACAAGGGGAGGCGCGAAGTACAAAAAGCCGAGCACCCTCACAAAACACGCCAGGGGCTCGCAAAGCAAACTTCACCTCCACCTAAGACAAGGGGAGGCGCGAAGTACAAAAAGCCGAGCACCCTCGCAAAACACGCCAGGGGCTCGCAAAGCAAACTTCACCTCCACCTAAGACAAGGGGAGGCGCGAAGTACAAAAAGTCGAGCACCCTCGCAAAATACGCGAGGGGCTCACCAAAAAGCAACACTTCACCTCCACCTAAGACAAGGGGAGGCGCGAAGTAAAAAAGTCGAGCACCCTCGCAAATCGCGCCAGGGGCTCGCAACGCAAAATTCACCTCCACCTAAGACAAGGGGAGGCGCGAAGTACAAAACGTCGAGCACCCTCGCAAAACACGCCAGGGGCTCGCAAAAGCAAAACTTCACCTCCACCTAAGACAAGGGGAGGCGCGAAGTACAGAAAGTCGAGCACCCTCGCAAATCGCGCCAGGGGCTCGCAACGCAAAATTCACCTCCACACAAGGGGAGGCGTGAAGTACAAAAACGTCAAGCACCCTCGTAAATCGCGCTAAGGGCTCGCAACGAAAAATTCTCCTACAACTAAGGGAGACGCGAAGTCTAAAAAAGTCGAACAAGCAAGACAAACTCTACCTCCACCTTTTACCACGAAAAGCGAGCCTCGCTAAAAAGAAAGGGAGCGTTACTATTTTTATTAAACATCTCTATTTAACGAAAAGCGAGCCTCGCTAAAAAGAAAGGGGGCGTCACTGTTTTTACTAAACATCTCTATTTAACGAAAAGCGAGCCTCGCTAAAAAGAAAGGGGGCGTCGCTGTTTTTACTAAACATCTCTGTTTAACGAAAAGCGAGCCTCGCTAAAAAAGAAAGGGGCGTCGCTGTTTTTACTAAACATCTCTGTTTAACGAAAAGCGAGCCTCGCTAAAAAGAAAGAGGGGTGTCGCTGTTTTTACTAAACATCTCTGTTTAACGAAAAGCGAGCCTCGCTAAAAAGAAAAGGGGGGCGTCGCTGTCTTTACTAAACATCTCTGTTTAACGAAAAGCGAGCCTCGCTAAAAAGAAAGGGGGCGTCGCTGTGTTTACTAAACATCTCTGTTTAACGAAAAGCGAGCCTCGCTAAAAAGAAAGGGGGGTGTCGCTGTCTTTACTAAACATCTCTGTTTAACGAAAAGCGAGCCTCGCTAAAAAGAAAGGGGGGCGCCGCTGTTTTTACTAAACATCTCTGTTTAACGAAAAGCGAGCCTCGCTAAAAAGAAAGGGGGGTGTCGCTGTTTTTACTAAACATCTCTGTTTAACGAAAAGCGAGCCTCGCTAAAAAGAAAGGGGGGCGTCGCTGTCTTTACTAAACATCTCTGTTTAACGAAAAGCGAGCCTCGCTAAAAAGAAAGGGGGCGTCGCTGTTTTTACTAAACATCTCTGTTTAACGAAAAGCGAGCCTCGCTAAAAAGAAAGGGGGGCGTCGCTGTCTTTACTAAACATCTCTGTTTAACGAAAAGCGAGCCTCGCTAAAAAGAAAGGGGGGCGCCGCTGTTTTTACTAAACATCTCTGTTTAACGAAAAGCGAGCCTCGCTAAAAAGAAAGGGGGGTGTCGCTGTTTTTACTAAACATCTCTGTTTAACGAAAAGCGAGCCTCGCTAAAAAGAAAGGGGGGTGTCGCTGTTTAACGAAACATCTTAAACATCGGCACGTCGTTTTTTTTCCCAAACTTCATACAAATCCAACAGTGCAAACCAAACGGGCCTCGCCAGCATTAAACGAGGGTCAAATGTCCAACCTCCAAAAATTTACAAAAGTGAATTGTATTGGCGCAAAACAAACATACATTTGTCATGAACATATACCGAACAACTTCACAAACGTCACGCAATCAATAAAGGTTACAAAATTACAAGGGACCATCACCCTCCTCAATTAACATCAAATCATCAAAACCCTCGCTACCCTCCTCAAACTCTATTTCCACCGGAACTATGGGTCCCCACGACAAAGGAGCTGCCGGAACAATTGGCAGCTCCCCAGGCAAAACCCTTGACCTATACATGTATCTACGATCTACACCACTAACTTCCGAAGGCTCCTCTTTCAGAACCACAAGAGATCCGTTCGGTCCTAAATCTAAATTGCTTCGCCCAAACAAGTATTCCATTGCCGTAGTATCATCGATATCATCGTCAACAACAGCTTGCGCGGACGAAGAAGAGCCAAACAAAAGACGTGTGGCTTGACGATCAGTATAGTCTGCCTCGCGCCAAAACTCGATCTACTGTTTTTCAAATCATACCTTCGCACCTTCGACCACCAAAAGCGTTCAAAAGGTAGCGAAGGGCGTTTAAGCCTCGCTCGAGCCCACGATTCGCCATTTATAAAAACATCTTGATAATTTAACATCAGTGGTGTCACATCAAACACGTCTAGCACGGTTCCATCAGGAACCTGCATTTCCAAAGCATTAAAAGAGTATCTCAGTGTCATCAAGTTTTTCACACCACCCAACATATTACAAAATGAGCCCCACTAATGAGTTATCCTAGGTTTTCACACCTGTTCGGCTCCCCCTTGCTCATCCGCCCTAACTTCGCTGGCCGCAGCATCCAAACCCTCGCCGGCCGTAGCATCCAAACTCTCAGCAGGCGCCTCGACCGTCGCAGCCTTTTCAACGTTAGCTTCTTCTTCGATCGAAGCGTCCTCAGCCGAGAGCACAACTTCGACGGGTGGAACCTCCGTAGAGTCGGGCACGGGAGCAGAACCGGAACAACCAGCAGCAGCATTAGTTGCAGGCGGCGAGGTCATCGCGTCCTTTCGAGCCTGCAAGGAAAAATAAAGGATGAGCACTCCAAAATCAACACCAAACCCCTCATCACAGAAACAAACCCAACCACAATTTTTTACCAAAAACACAAACCTGACGAGTAGCCTCGGCAGCTTCTTCGAAAGCAAGAGCTGGGCCGCCACCAGCAATCCAGAACTTGCGAAGCAATCGCATCGCACAATTCCGAACCTTGGCGTCATCAACTTTCATCCGGCGCACCTCGTCAACTGTCGGAAACGCATGGTTTGGCTTTCTGATCTTGCGAAGGTGCTCGCAATCTGCTTGACGAAGCGTACTGGCCATCGCCAAAGCTCCGGCATAGCCACCAAAGTCGGTCGCATTACCAACCAACGAGCTAAAGACATCAAGCTCGTTGCACAGCCAACCTTCGAAGGCCTCCGCATTAGACGCAGGCAGCGGTTCCCCGGCAGAACCTCCGGCCTCGGTCAAACAGACATCAAGTTTGCTCTTAATTTTCCCTATGCTTGTCTACCACGCCCCCGTTTGCGAGGTCACCTCCGACGAAAGCTCACTTATTCGACTGTTTGCTGTTAACAAATCTTTGTCTTTCTGACGGACAGCCGCTAAGAGTTCAGCATTACTATTCGCAACCGCCTGTGCCTCCTCTCGGGACTTCTTGACCTTCTCTAAAGCAGCCTTGAGTTCAATATCTTTACTCTCCAAACTACGCCGAAGGTTCTTGTTATCCTCCTCAACCTTTGACAATCGGTCATTTAAATAGTTTAGATTGTAACTCGCCCTCCGGCGAGCCGATCGGTTAAGTAGCATTAACTCAGCCACCTTGACATCCATGTCATCATGAAGATCATCCAAAGGCTGATTAGCCAGTCGAAGCTCCGCCTCTGGTAAACAAATCCGATTAAAGACCCGACCGAGAAAACGCCTTTCCTCCGGAGCACTTTGCAAGTGACACTCGCGGAGGTCCGGACTCATAAAAAGCTCCGTCGCCGGATCAGTAACTCCAACCTTCACAGCAAAAAAAGGAAGAGAATAACGGCTAGCTTCGCCGTATGGCCTTTTGCCCGGATTTCTCTCCGACTCGAGGTCACCGGCCACTTCGACGCCGTCAACCCAGATGTGTGACCCCGCAAACTCGGGCACCGACCCTCGCTCGGGACTCTCAGGCTCGAGGTCGAGCAGCATCTCATCAATACGACGTGCTCCCTCAGCATCAACGTTTGAGGAAGCAACGGCTTTCCCTCGATCATCCCCTTTTGAATCACCTTCGTCATCCGAGCTACCTTCGCTACTAGAGGTATCACTAACCTCATCAGATGATTCGTCCTCGGTCTTCGCCTCCTTTTCAGCCTCCCCCTCCTCCTCCTTCCCCTCATCATCGGAGACACCTTCGTCGTCCGAAATCTGGATCAAAGCACTAATCCCGCCAATATGGGGCACCCGCCCACCAACCCTACCAACACCTCGGCCGCTTGAAACTAAGGCCGAGGAAGAGGAAGTACCAACGGCACCCGAACCAACCGCGACCTTCGTCGCAAGCGTCTTCACCCGGCCGCCAGCACCGCCGCAGCCATGACCACGACCTCTCTTCGGTCGCGAAACAATTTCTTTACACTCTGCAGCCGCACGTTTCCTTTTCTTCGGCGCATCCTCGCTCGAAGGAACGGGCCAGTCAGCGTACCGGACCCCAAGGGTGTCAAACAGCCTATTGACTCGACCCCCGCTGCCCATAGAGCTATGGATGGCTTTAACCTCCAATGTGGACAACTTTCCAACAAGTTCTTCCGCCCACTGCTGAACACGCTTATAGACAGCTTCGATTCCATCCTCTCGCTTGGGAAACTTCTTGAGGACATTTTCCCAAACCTTGTTCAGATCCACCTTCAGCTTCTTCAAACCCCTACCCTCATACTTGGGGTCATCCTCAACCTTAAACCACATCTGCCTCCGGCCAAGGGGCCAAACCTTCGCACAGCAGTACTTCTCCACCAAGTCGCGAGCACACTGAGAGCGCGCCACCACCCTCAGACAGTCAACAGCAGCATGAGCCTCGGGGCTCATCACAGCTTCGGCGCTAACGTCACCAAGCGGCGGAAGCTCGCCACAAAGCTCGGCACTACCACTAAGCTTGTAGTAGAACCAAAACTCCTGCCACCCGCTGGTCCACTTGTTCTTTTGGGCCTGCACCGGCAGCTCCGATCCGGCACGATGGCAAAATGTGTACACCGCAAATTGACCAAGGCTGGTGTTACCTTCGCCATCGACAATCTTCCGAGGCTGCATATGCACACGATGAGTGCGGATAAAACCCTCGACGTGTGGGAAAATGCCCTGAGAGCGGCATGCCCACACATACACAGACATCTTCGTAAAGCACGAAGGCGTCAGCTAATGAAACCTCAGATTGAACCTCTGAAGATCCGAAGTCACAAAGGAAGCAACCGGGAACCGAAGTCCAGCCGAAAAGAATTCTTCAAAAACAACGATCTCATCCGCATCTGGCTTCAGAACGGTCTCCCCACTGCTGGTCCTCGCCTTTCCCTCCTCGATCCACCCTCGCTTAACATAAGCCGCTAAATCAGAACTGCAAACTCGGCTCAGCCCAAACTCAAAAGTCACTCCCTCATCTGCAACGGAGGGAGAAGCTACACGGGTCGTCTGCTTGGATCTAGCCATCTCTCAAACCAAAACCTTCGCAGGACACAACACACACAACCTTCGCAACTAGACTAAAGCAACCTCCGCAAAAAGATTTGCGCTGCAGCATGGTGGCTAGAGCAAAGGAGGGCACAGCTTCAAGCCCCCCACCAACCCCTTTTATTTATAGGCCGGGAGACGAGTCACCCCACCCTACGAAAGCGGCACGACAACCGAAATCCTCGACGCAAAAAATGAAACGGACCTAAACAGTACAAACAACAGTGTAACGGCCCGGCCCAAAGCAGCCGCGGGCGTCGCTGCCAAGCGTCTCGTTACGTTTCCCGTCAAAGAGCGCTGCTTGGGCCTAAATACTGTTCTTTAGATCCAAGGCAACGAGGGGCTACTGTTGGGGGAGGGGACCCTCGGCAGTGGCGCCACACAGGCTGGCTCAACAAGACGTCCCTCGCGCGTCCCGCGCACCTTCGCCCAAACCTGCCTCTTTATTTTCTAAGTCCCTCACGTCACCGTTCAGGCCCCCGAATACTAACCCAACCTTCGGAATGTTTAGCAAGTTCTTACAGGCAAAGGACATGAAGAGCGCTGGAAGCAACCCTCGCGCATCACGCGCACCTTTGCCAAGAGGCTCAGGCCCAACGGGAGGCAAAGGGACCCGGACCTCGCGACAGGACGGGAGTCTTCGCAAGATGGAGGTCAGCCCTCGCATTCCCGCGAAGATAAACGAGGCAAAGTCGCGGCGGGCAGGAGGAAGACAAACTAGGGTTTCCACTCCACTCGTGTTTGTACGATTCTGCCCTTCTGTGTGTATAGCGCAGAGGAATCTTTCTTGTACCCTATTGTAATTTGGTCAACACCCCTTGGTATCCCCTATAAATACCGGAAGGTGAACAGTGTAATGGGTACGTTTTTTTGGATAGAGCCACCGTGCCACTGTTCTTTTGCACCTTCGTTGTATCCCTGCTCTTGTCACATTTGCACTTTCGCTTGGTTCTGACGATTGGCCACCTTGGCCACCCCCTGCATGTGTGCGGAGGTAGGGCAAGTGTGTTACCAATAATCATGACAAGATATTAATTCAGATTAGACAAAACATATTTTAATTTTAAAGCCAGATTAGACTAATTATATTTTATTCATAAACAATTCTATAATATTAATTAAACCATTAAACATTTGTAATTTTAGAAAACATAGATCATATAAGAGCAACTAATCAAATCATGATATATGTTTCGTGTTTAAACTAATCAAATTATAAATTAAAAAAACATATTTTTGCTAGTGATTAATCATATTAACATTTATGTATAAAATTTCGAAATATAAAACCTACGCTGATTTTAATTATAAATTGGTTGTAGGTTTATTAATCAATTTAATAATTAACTTTATATGTAAAATCATGTGCCATGAAAGGCGTTAACACTACTGCGTAGATCACGACGACACGAAACTAATGTAACTAAAACGGACTAAAACGGAGATTAGATGATTAAACGGTGGAAATAAACGTTGAATGGCAAAAGTGTAATTATCTCATCTTGTACCTTGCCTCTCCCTCGACTAGTCTGCCGTACAGGGGGTTGTACGTGGCCGTGGCCATGGCCATGGGCAGCTGCTACACCGACGGTCAAGGGAGGAGGGGCTCGGCCAGGCCGGATGGCGGCGGCACCAGCAGGGTGCAGCGCGCCTGGCCCCAGGGCCTGCCGTGGCCTGGGCTGCAGGAGGCGCCCAGCCAGGGCCCTGCACACGACGTGCTTGCCCGTGCGGCCGGCCACCTGCGCCGGCAATGGCGGCGTGCAGAGGCGCACGGGCCGCGGGGTGGGGCTGGGCCCGCAGGTCGGCGGCGCTCCCAGGAGCCGGGATGGCCTGAGGCACGTGACCGGACAGGAACAGCGAAGCGTTAGGCCATGGTGGTTCGCCGGAAACTTCACCGGAAATAAAGAAACAAAGGGGAAACGATTAAATGGTTATGGATTCATGAAAAGAAGGACACCACGGCGTAGAGAACGAAGAGAGCAACCTCGTGGTGGTGACGGCTTTCGCCGGAACACGACGATTTGATCGGAAAAGCTCGCCGGAGAGTTCGCCGGAGAAGAGCACATACGAAACTTCAGCTTCAGATCTAGAATGATAGGAGTGGCGGCTCGCGAAACGAGCCGTACTTCTGGAATCAGGGCGTCGAGGGCTACGCCGGCATATATATAGTGTTAGGGTTTGGGGAAAAACGAAAAACGAGATATTTTATTATTTTCGGAATTAATTAATTTCAGGATTAAAATAATTCCAGAAAAGTCCAGAATTGTTGTTTAAGCCACGAAAAATACTCCGATGGCTCCGAAAATTCTAGGAAAATTCTCGGAGACACTTTGAAATATAATGAACCGAAATAAAGTATTTGGAGCTCATGAAATGATATTTTGGAGTATCTAAAAATTAGATTATGCTCGCTAAAGTATTGGAAACTCTTCCGGAAAAAGCCAGAAAAATTCCCAAGAAGTTTATAGCGATATTAGGATGGATGATGATCTCAAAGAAGTGATTTGAAACACAAGAAAAAGGATTTTGAAAAAGTCCAACAGGAGAATGGAGCTCGGAACGATAAATTTATTTTGAAAAAAGACAGAAACGAACCAGATATAGATAGACAACTTACCAACGTGTTTTGAAACTCTACCGACTCACAACACAAGGTCAAACAGCAACCAACCATCACATCAAACATAACCCATCAAATTAGTTTAGGAAAAATTTGAAAATTCTTGTTTTACTATGACTAAAGTGGCGCTAGCTCAGACTAAACTTGATCAATTTTATTCAAATATTAAAATTATTTATTTTATTTAGTGTTTTCTACTCACAACCCAAAATCGGAAATTTTGGGGTGTGACAAAGCAGCTCCATACCCCCCCTCTCCAGAGCATCAATCAGATCAGGGCTTGATTACATTCATCATTAAGATCAGGCTACCACCAGAGAAGGAGATCAATCAATAGCTCTCGAACTACATCCACCTAGAATAGTTAGATAGAATTGGATTAGAGAAGGCAAGCTTCGCTTGGATTCCGGATCTAGTCACGAGAAGGCTCGGTAAACCCAAGATCTTCTCTCTTGTATAAATATTATGGATCTATTTCATAATTGCTCATCTAGTTCATCTTTGTTCATCGTTGTTTACATTCTAGTTCATCGTTTAGTTCTAGTTCATCGTCTAGTTCATCCTCTAGTTCATAATCCAGTTCTAGTTCATGTTCTATTTCGTACTTCAGTTCTTCTAGATGATCTAATTCACCTTATTGTTTGTCTTATTGTTCTAGATAGCAATACAATCGATATGACTAAGACATCAACCATTATATTCTTAATTATATTGTTTATAGTCTGCTTTGATTATATATTTGGCATAGATAGTTAATCGTTATGTTTATACTCATGTTCGTATAGCGCTCATCTTAATGATCATTGGGTGGGTGATAGATGTTGTGTAGGCGTGGTGCCTATACACTATTTATCTGCGAATACATCCTATGTTCCGGATAGAGTGGTAGATCGCGGGTGTGATATTCCTGTTGAGTCCTTTGTATTCCACCTCCCGAATATAGTGTTCAGTATGGCTCAGTTAACTCATGGTTTAGGGGTTACTCTATTTAGCACCTGTACTATGGAGTTGCTTCTTGATTATAAATATGATATGACCTAGCCAATGATTGCCAAATATGTTTGCACTAATCGAAGTATGTTATGAGTTATAATTAGAATACCTTAGGAATGTTTCTATTTAATGCCTGTTCTAATCATCACTTGCAAGGTAGTACTGTTCTAAGATTATTTTTGATTGATCTGCTCTCTGTTACCATTTATCATTACCATTTATCATTCATCATTCTACTATCTGATCTCTGTTTAGAGTAATGAGTGTGTTATCAGTCTTTATCATAAGTGTGTGCCTCATTAATTGTTGTTAAGTCCTCATTAATATAACACCATCATACTTTGAATTGATTAGTCTCTAGGCTAAATATAAATAACGATACCTGAGACTAGCTTGGGTGAAATGCTTCTACAACGGGTATATTTATTTGTGCGCTTGCGGGTAAATATTTATCTTTAAATCCAGTGCCTTGATATAATTACATTGCTAGATTCATGTTGGGGATGACAACTTGACGTTAAGTGAAGTTAGTAGTGTCCCGTACACTCTTTAGTGCCTTCATTAGATTATTATCCGATTCATTCTTAGGGTGATTCCATTAAGGAGTGTCAACACGCGTCTGTGCCACTGTTCTAGAGAGGGTGCCCTGAGGGGCACATCGGACGCTGGCATCGGACGCTGAGGGCCAACGCCCAATGTCCATGCAGAGAGGTTCCAGAGAGTTCAGAATCGCATCGGACGCGTCCTGTGCGATGGCATCGGACGTTGCCCAACGTCCAATGTCACTTTAATCAGTCTGACAGAAGGTACAGTTGACCGTTGGGTCGAGGGCATCGGCGCATCCGATGCCAGGCATCGGAGCGTTCGATGCCCCCGAAAAATGCCCTGTTCAGTGCTCTATTGGATGGCCGGTTGGGGGGAGTATTTATACTCCTCCCCCTCCTCCATTAGAGTGTTCTTGCCACTTTCCTCTGCTGAGAAACATATTGTGAGTGTGAGAAAGAACAAGAGCCCTAGTGAGGTTGAGAGAATTGCTAATTGAGAGAATTAGTGACCTCCTAGTGAGAATTGAGTAGCAAGTGTGCATCCATCTATATCTTTGGCCTTGTCTTGGTCAAGTGAGAGTTCTAGCTTGTTACTCTTGGTGATCGGCATCACCTAGACGGCTTGGTGGTGATCGTGAAGCTTGGTGATCATCCAGAGGCTTGTGGATGACCCAAGGAGGCTTGTGACCGGTAGTGAGCGATTCACCAGGCCGGAGTGGCGAAGAATCTGCTCTTAGTGAGCACTTGATCCTTGTGTGGATCAAGGGGGAACGATACCCTTGCGTGGGTGCTCCAACGAGGACTAGGGGGTGTGCCGACACCTCGATACTTCGGCAAAAAGATCGTCGTGTTATCTCTACTCTCTTTACTTACGCATTTACATTTGGGCAATTCAATTCCGCAATTTACTTGTTGTTCATTCATACTTGAATTGCTTTCATAGAGTAGAAATGGCATAGCGATAGTCTTTTGTGCGGTAGAGTATAGAGAAACACACTTCTAGGCACAAGGGGTTAATTGGGCTTGATAGGTTGTAATTTGTGCTAAAGTTTTAGAAAAGCCCAATTCACCCCTCTCTTGGCCATCTTGATCCTTTCAATTGGTATCGGAGCCTCGTGCTCTCGATTTAGGCTTAACCGCCTAGAGTTAAGATGTCCGGGGGTGATGGACCACCTCCCATGTTCGAGGGAGACGATTTCCCATATTGGAAAATCCGTATGGAGTGGTACCTAGAAACAGTTGATGTCGAATGCCGCAAAGCCGCGAAGCCGCGATCACCGGCTTTACCAAGCCCAAGGAGGGCACAAGCCTTACTCCTAATGAGGAGGAAAATGAGAAATGGAATGCAAAAGTGAAAAACATCCTATTTAGAGGCATTTGCAAGGATGTGTTTAACCGCGTCCGGAACCACAAATGCCCATGATCTATGGGATAACATTTGTGCGCTCCATGAGGGAACCAAGAGTGAGCGTGAGGAGCGTTATCATTTGCTCATGCAAAAGTTACATTCTTTTGATATGCTTGCTCATGAAAGTGCAAATGAAATGTACTCACGCTTAAATGTTCTTGTAGAAGAACTCAATGGACTTGGCCTCACACAAATGCAACCATCCGATTTTGTGAGGAAGATCCTATGTGTCCTCCCAGTTGACAAATATGGACACATTGTGATGGTGCTACATCAAAGTGATCTTCCCACCACTACACCAACACAAATCTTGGGAAAGATCAATGCACATGAGATGTACATGCACATCACACCAAGTGGTGGCTCCTCCACTGACAAGAAGAAGGATTTGGCCTTCAAAGCAAGCCATGACAAGAAGGGCAAGTCCAAGGCAATTGAGGTGTGTTGGCGCAAAATGTGGTACGTTGCGCCTCACACACAACAAGCCGGAAAAAGCGTGGCTTCAATCGGGTGCCCGAACGGTTTGAAATCCGGAGACGTGCCAGTCGGTTTGACCTGAAAACCAATAAGGGATAAAATTGTGAGAATAAACTGGAACATGCCGGATAAGACCAGACAGTTCCATATTTGCGGCTTTAAAGCCAATCGCGACGGCACACAGCTATAGAAGCTGTCTGTCAACAGATTTAAAGATCATTCGGCTAACATTAGAAATAAACATGTGTAAGCAGCTGGTTGCCGAATGCACATGTAAAGGAAACATCATTGAGACATAGTGAATTATAAACAGGTAACTTGAGAATATAAATCTATTCAAACAACACATGCATAGATTAATCCAACTAGTCTGCCGCACGTCTAATCTTCATAAACCCATCAAGCATAAACCTAAGCAAGGCTAATACTCACTATAAGTCTATACCACTTCTTACGGTCAGGTTAATCCACCGCATGATACAACCTGACAATAAGAAGCTAAAAGCATATATATATATATATATCTGAACAAATCTATAAACTCTCATTACTCGTGTAAGCTTAACCAAGCCTGGCAAACTAGCCGAGTTGGGGTCTATGAAGAAGGAACATACACATAAGCATGATCAAACCAAGCTAAAACCTGCATCTGCCGCACGACACCTAGTTTTATCAAAGCTCAAACGTGATTGGCATGCATGAACCCACAACATGTAACAACCTAGATTGGAAATTGATTCGGCCATCGTGATCATGTAATTATTGGAATACAAGTAAACTTGTAAAGCAGGGCCGAACAAAAACCAATCTAGATTGGGCAAAAGAGTGTTACAGAATTAATTAAAACATGCAACACATGATAACTTAATGAATCTACTAGATCTTGCCAAATCTAATAGAGCCGATAACTATCTCGCTTTTGCTAAACATATGAATAAACGCCTGCCGCACGGTATCTACCCATAAGCAAAGCATAAGCAAAGACTTCTTGATCGCTAACAAAGGTCCGCCGCATGACCATTGAAAACAAACAAGACTACTTGCATCATATCTAAATCCACTGCATGATACTAGACATGATAACAAGGTTGCCGGAACTTACGGAGGTCGACGGATCAATGATTCCTCTCGAAGAACTCAACGGCACGACTAAGGACTCGAACGTGGCATGGGACCGGTTTGTATTGATATGGTTGTGAACCCTTTTTACAATGACCGAGGGTTTATATTTATACCCTGGGCGAAATATGAGTCCTAGAAGATTACGATTTGCATAATGAAACTTGGAAAATATGAGTCCTATTTCTATTTTCCTCTCAGTGTCCTCCATCGTCACATGTCTTCTCGTGCAAGCCGGCTTCACTTGCCATATTTGCTTCCCGAATGGGGTCACCGCCTTGCAAGATAGCCGACCGCACAGGCACTTGCCGAAACTCCGAGAATTAACCGACCGCTTGGCCGTCTGCCGAATGCTCTTCTCACTGCTCGTTGGGTCCACCTGTCATCTTCTCAATGTTGACCAAAATCCAGTGTTAACAAGGTGCATCATGAGAGCTCAGGTGATGAAGAAGATGATACTAACATTGCTCTCATGGTGAGGAGGACCACAAAGATGTTGAAGAAGCTTCACAAGAATGGAGTCAACTTTGACTCAAGAAAGAAGAAATTCTTCACAAGTAGCAAGAGAAGGCCAATTTCCGAAATGGATTGCTACAATTGCGGTGAACTTGGCCATCTTGCTCACCAATGCACCAAGCCCAAGAAAGAGAGCTACAAGAACAAGAACAAGGGCAAGAAATATGACTCATCTAGTGAAGATGAGAAGAAGAGTGAGAAGCCCTACAAGAAGGATGGCAAGAAGAACAAGCAATACCACAAGAAAGGTGACAAGGCTTACATTGTTGGTGATTGGCTCACCGACATTGACTCCTCCGGTGGCTCATCCAATGAAGATAGTGATGATGAGAAGGAGAAGGTGGCCGCTCTAGTTATTGGGACTTCTACTCCACCACCACCACCGTCGCCATCGTCCACTATACACCTATGCCTCATGGGCAAGGGTGACCGGAAGGTACAAAGCGATGATGACTCTAGTGATGATGAGAGTGATGGAGAGTTCCAAGCTCCCTCTTATGATGAACTTGTTGATTTGCTAAACATCTACTCTAAAATCATAAGAAAGACTAGAGCTAAAAATGAAAGGCTTGTTCATGATAATGAATCTGTTGTTGAAAAGTACAAAAATGCCACACATGCTAGTGATGAGTTGCAAAGTGAACTTGCTACTATGTCATCTTCCATCAAGGAGCTCAAGTCCTCTAACAAGGAGCTCAAAGCTAAAAATGAAAAACTTGATAAGATGCATAGTGACCTTACCACTAGTTATGCTTCGCTCAAAGAGCAATACACTCAAGTTAAAGTTGATCATGATTCTCTCACCATTGCTTATGACATGCTTTCTCATGAGACACATGATGCTTCTAACCTTGTTGTTAAGTGTGACATAGCAACATCTTGTGAGGACTTGGTTAGTGAGCATGATGAGCAAAGTGCTAGTGGCAAGGGCAAGAAAGTGGTTGTGGCCGATCACTATGATGACTATGTCAAGATCAAGAATGAGAATGCAAAGCTCAAGATTGATCTAGAGAAGCTAGCAACCACCAAGCAAGTTGTCATCCAAACTCATGATGAAGACTATAGCATGACACTTGAGCTAGACATGCTAAAAGAAGAGAACAAGAGATTGAAGATGAAGAGGGATTACAAGTTGACACCATCCCAATTGGAGCTCCAACAAGAGAATTACAAGCTCAAGAAAGAGAAAGAGCATCTTACCACCGGGTTGAGAAACTTCACCAAAGGTCAATGTCTTCAAAGTGAGCTTCTCATGAACACCGTAATGAAGACCAATAGAAGTGGTATTGGCTTTCTTGAAGAGAAGATGAAGCAACGCAAGAGCATCACAAAGCCAAAGAAGAAGAAGTTGGGAAGATGCTTTGAGTGTGCAAAAGGACACTTTGCTCATAATTGTGAAGAGCCAAAACCCACACCCTTGCCCAAGCATGCTAGGCCTTTTGCTTTCAATGCTCACTACATGCTTAGACAAGACTCTAGTGGCAAAGTGAAAGTCATGTTCATGGGGCCTCCTAACAAGAATAGGCCAAAGCAAATATGGGTTGCAAAGTCTCTAGTTCAGAAGGTTAAGGGACCTCAACAAGATTGGGTCCCGAAAGCTCAAGCTTGATTTCTTGTGTGTGTAGGTGAACTACAAGACCGGTGGATCTCATTGGGTGATTGATAGCGGTTGCACACAACATATGACCGGTGATCCCTGGATGTTCACCTCACTAGAAGAGAACGTCAATGACCAAGAAAAGATTACATTTGGTGACAACTCAAAGGGCAATGTGAAGGGTTTGGGCAAAGTGGCAATATCAAATGATCACACCATCTCTAATGTGCTTCGTGTGACCTCATTGAGCTTCAACTTGCTATCCGTTGGGCAACTATGTGATCTTGGCTTTCAATGTTTGTTCACCGACAAAGAAGTGGTTGTGACCAAGAAAGATGATACACACATGATATTCAAAGGCTTTAGATACAACAATCTCTATCTAGTGGATTTCTCCTCCGAAGATGCCAACTTGAAGACATGTTTGTTCACTAAGCACTCTCTTGGTTGGCTATGGCATAGAAGATTGGCACATGTTGGAATGAACACACTCAACAAGCTATTGAAGAAGGATTTGATTAGGGGCTTAAAGGATGTCAAATTTGAGAAGGACAAATTGTGTAGTGCATGTCAAGCCGGCAAGCAAGTTGCAAACACCCATCCAACCAAAGCCTTTGTTCAACATCAAGAGAGTTAGAGCTACTTCACTTGGATCTATTTGGGCCAACAACATACGCTAGCTTGGGTGGAAATCTCTATTGCATAGTAATTGTTGATGACTATTCAAGATACACTTGGGTATTCTTTCTTCATGACAAATCTGAAGCAACCCCTTCATTCAAGAAGTTTGCCAAGAGAGCCCAAAATGAATTTGACTTGAAGATCAAGAAAATAAGAAGTGATAATGGAAAAGAGTTTGACAACACCCACATTGAGGAATATTGTGATGAAGTTGGGATCAAGCATGAAGTCTCCGTAACCTACACACCACAACAAAATGGGGTAGTTGAGAGGAAGAACCAGACACTAATCACCCTAGCAAGAACAATGTTAGATGAGTACTCTACACCGAAAAGATTTTGGGCGGAAGCAATCAACACCACTTGCTATGCATCCAACCGGTTGTTCCCCCATCGTCTCCTTGGCAAGACCCCCTATGAGCTACTCAACAACAAGAAGTCAGATGTATCATTCTTTAAAGTGTTTGGGTGCAAATGCTACATCTACAAGAAGCGCCAACACCTAGGGAAGTTTCAACGCCGATGTGATATTGGTTTTCTTGTTGGTTACTCATTGAAGTCCAAAGCATATCGAGTATTCAATCATGCCACCGGGATGGTAGAAGAAACATATGATGTGGAATTCGATCAATCTAATGGCTCTCAAGGAGAGCATGAGAATCTTGATGATGTAGGTGATGAACCATTGAGGGAAGCAATGAAGAACATACCTATGGGAGCCATCAAGCCTAAAGATGATGATGATGATGTGCAAGTCATTGACAAGCCATCCTCATCAAATGTACCACAAGATGATGACAAAGATGGGAGAGAGCCATTTGAAGATACTCATGTCTCCCATGAACAAATGGTGGTACAAGCTCAAGATGTTGATGCTCAACAAGCGGCCCCTCAAGTGGTTGATCGAAGGACTACTTCTCTACTACAAAGTCATCCCCAAGATCTCATCATAGGGAGTCCAACAAGGGGTGTAATGACTCGATCTCAAAAACTTGCTTTATTTATGGAACATCACTCCTTTGTTTCTCTTGTCGAGCCTACCATTGTAGATGAAGCTTGTGACAGAACCGACCAATTTATAGCAGATTAAGAATCGAATCCCTGCTTTCACAGAGATTTGCAAGTGCTTAAGCTCGTACAAACCCGGTAGTCCAGAAATCTCGAAGGATTTCAAATCATTCAACTTTAGCCAAGATCGTAATAGATTAGCATACATGTCCACGAGGTACATTCAGTTCGCACATAGTTCAAATACATCGGAGTTCAACAGTTATTACAAACCATAGTTCGAAATTCGAAAGCGGAAGCAACATAGTTTTAAACATAAGTTCTCAGTTCACAATACGGTGCCAATGCCTGATCAGTCCACAAAAGCATCAGGAGAGGATAAGAGATGACCATGCCCATGGTCTAATCATCACCCGCGATGGGGTACAGACAGTTCTCGCAATAGCCGTAGAAGCATTGCCCATCTGCAACAACAAGGGATAAAACCTTGAGTACAAGAAGGTACTCAGCTAGACTTACCCGTCATAAACCAGAAATAAATGACACCAAGGAGTATGCAAGGCTGTATCTGGGGTTGGCCATACTTACTTTTTTGCATAAAAGCATTTTATTATTAAATAACCATCATTATAATATTAGCAATCACTTTTATGTAATCAACCTGATTAACTAGATTTGCACCTAAGCTAAAGCAATCACTTGGCTAATTAATCAAGCAAGAGTGACTATTTCATCAATAGCCTTTCAGATTAAACATCATAACCATCTTTAGTTCCATAAGTTACTACGGTAACACATGCCCAGTCAAGTTACTCACTAACCAGGAGCGATGGCGATTATAATCGATTCCTACCCAGCTGGGGATAAAAAAATGTCGCACACTCGCCCGATCACACCTTGCCAGGCAGCCGTCGGCGACCACTTCAGGAAATTCGAGAACACAACACGCGGGACGGTCATGGGCCCTTCTACACCGGGGGTTAACTCAATGCCAGGTCGCTCAAGCTATAACTGCCCACGGTCATGCCAGGTCAATCAGGCCCTACCTGTCCACGGACCATGCCAGGTTGCTCAGAATAGTTGCCCACGGTACATATAAGGCCCTGGATGTTAGGCGTCAACATCTCCATCATCGGCTCGAATAACCTTACTCGGCTTCACGGGAGGTACCCGCACCTGCTCCGTTAAGTGATTGACGCGTTCAAAATGACTGAGGTGTGCCTTCGTCGGGTCCTAATCGACACAGACGGGAGACTACTAGCACAGAGAACCCATGTCCTGCTGCTCCTACATCCCGCCCGGTCTCAATTTAATTATCACATGGTTATCTCCATGATAGCACGAGGCTAGTCATGATCAGTATCCACACCTATATGCGGGAGACAGGAAATCACCCGACTTTTACCGATCTAAGCAGGGCTAAGCATAAACGAGCCTAGACTTAACAGGGATATCAAGATAATGATTACAGGTGGACAAGGATAAGTAAGTAATGCATCGACGGTATCATTCAACTCCTATAACCTAATGCAACAAACATATCAAGTTAATTTCGTAATTCATTTGCAAACCATAGGAGTGGATGCTCCGGGGCTTGCCTCGTTCAAAGTCAGAGAGTCGATGATTGCGGCACTCAGCCAGGTCCTCGACGTCTCCTTCTTCGGTCCTCTCGTCCTGGGTCTCCTCCGGACACGGCTCCTCCGGTGGCAGGTTCTGGATCTCCACTACCGATCCTGTATGATGCATAACACGTATAAGTAAAAATGAATGCACATGGGATGCATTGGGATGCAACATAGAACAAGATAACTCAGGAGACAAGCCATGTCATCTACTTCATTTTCTTCAACAAGGTAGTCAACATCATCCGATTACTACTTAACCAATTGCTACCATTTAATCATTTTATTTAGCCTAGAACAGCAACCCATCCTAGACAGCTTCACAAAAATCCACAGAAATTACTGGAAGTTAACAACACATAATTTAGTCCTCTGTTCAAATTTCAACCCAATTGGACTTAAACTCTATCCTCTATGAAAAAGACAAATATTAACAGGAAAAGGTGCTTTGAACTACACACCCTAACAAAAAGTGTCAAACAACAAACTTCCCATTTTTCTACTGAACTTCTTAGCACAAGAGCCGTGAATAAAAATTCTCAGGTTCATCTTCCTCATATTTTAATTACTACAAATTAAACAAGAAAACAGCATTTCATCACTTTAATTGGTGCTGCCAAAATATTTCACAGAACAACATCATATTATATTTTCCCAGAAACTATTCATCAATACAAACCTAGCAAAATAAGAATCACATTTTTTTGAGCAATCCACAGTTTACTATGCATTTAACAAGATTTCAGCCTAAACATAAATTAAATATAACTACACATAAATTCATCACAAACTAGACATATTATATTTTTCATGCATAGAACTCATCACAACAAACTTAACAAAACTTGTTTCACCTTTTTAGCAATTACAGAATATAAGATATGAATTAAACCAACTCTACAAACATTTCTGAAAACTAATTAAACAAAACCCTGAAAAACTCTTCAACCTAAACTGCTACGCGTACCCAAACTACTGCACCCGAGACACTGACAGTCGGGACCCGAGCCACTGACTTGCGGGACCCCAGTCAAACCGGCCCCACCTGTCAGCCACACAGAAGCAGGGGAAGGGTTGGCAGCGGCGGAGCTCGCCGGCGGCGACCTTCCCGGCGAAACGGACACCACCATTCTACTCCTCTCCTTCTTCCGCACCCGACGGTACCACTCTTTAGTCCAGCGCACGCACGAATCGAGCTCGCCGTCGACGATGGCGGACACGGCGGCGCAGCCACGCTACGTCGGCCGGCTCCGGTCATCCCGAGCTAAACCAACTCCTGATTCCTACTTCGGCGACCTTCACAACCCTAACCCGAGGCTCAGGAGCCAGGGTTCTCACTCCGAGCATCCGCGACCACGGCTATGCCGACTCCGGCGACCATGACGAGCGGCGGATGGCGGCGTATCGTCACTACCAAACCTTAATCGGCTAAACCAACACCACCAACGTCTTCTACGGGTCAAGGCGACTCGCGAACGCTAGCTAGGACAAATAGACGGGCACAGAAAGAGGGTTGGCCACGGCGGACCGAGCTCGCCGGCCATGGCAGCGGCTCATCCTGGGGCCTGCCTAGGGTTTCCTACGGGGCGCTAAGGGTAGCAAGAGGTGCGGGGGCTCATGGCGAAGCTTTGTGGGTGGTTGGGCTTGCGGCGAGGCGGCCGGACGGCGGTGAACGGCGGCGGCGCTTGCTTTTCCTCCCCTTTCCTCCCGAGCGCCGGCGAGAGCGAGAGAGACAGAACGGAGGGAAGTGGAGCGGCTTGGCTACGCGAGTACAGGCGGGCGGGCCTTGTGCTCGCCACGCCGCGCGCGGACGTGGGCTCGCGAGGCATCGGGTGCCACGCGGCGGCCAAGCTCTGGCGCGGTCGGCCACGACCACGGCCGATTCAAACTGAATCGTCGGGTTCAGGCGCTGATGGCCGACTGACGGCCGGATTTTGGACACGATTATCTCCTAATCCACTCGATGAAACGCTAAACCACTTGTTCCATTGAGTAGAGTTATGTGCCGACTACAACTTTGGTTATAAGATCAAGCTTTGGTTCGGCCTAGATTGCTCTCGAAAAAGCTCCAAAGATCCCTCAATGAAACTGTTTCGGCAGTGAAGGACTTAGGAAATTTTTCTAAGTCTAATCTCCCCCATTTCTGCCTTGTGGGTCCTAAAACACCTTGTTAAACCCATTTTCATGAGTTGGCCCTTAAACACTTTTTGTTCTACTCTAAATTCTACACACTTTCGGTTAAGGGCCCATAGCCATGCAAAGCTTCTATCAAGGAGGTCTTAGTTAGTCAAACAAAAGGACTTCTAGGGCTCTATTAAGGCAACTAGGGTTAGAGACTTGGTTAGCCATAATGACCAACACAAACCCAGCTTCACTTTGACTCCTCAACAAGGTTCAACTACTTAGGAGACTCAAACACTCCAAAAACAAGTCAAACAAGCACCACACCAAGCATAACATTACAAGCCAACACATGAAATGACACTTTACAAAAACAATGCAACATGAGATGAAGATGCTTATGCTCATGAGATGTCAAGTTATGCATTTTAGGGTTGCTTAACACCAGGGGTGTTACAAAGCTCTAAGTGATCCGGATTGGGTGAATGCCATGCATGAAGAATTGAACAACTTCACCCGTAACCAAGTTTGGACACTTGAAGAGCGACCTAAAGGCGCAAGAGTCATTGGAACAAAATGGGTGTTTAGGAACAAGCAAGGTGATCAAGGCAAGGTTGTTAGCAACAAGGCAAGGCTAGTTGCAAAGGGGTTCTCTCAAGTTGAAGGCTTGGATTTTGGTGAGACCTTTGCACCGGTTGCAAGACTTGAAGCCATTCCTATCCTCCTTGCATATGCATCACATCATGACATTAAATTATATCAAATGGATGTGAAAAGTGTATTTTTAAATGGCTTCATAAATGAACTAGTCTATGTTGATCAACCTCCCGGGTTTGAAGACCCTAGATATCCTAATCATGCTTATAGGTTGTCCAAGGCGCTATATGGGCTCAAGCAAGCCCCAAGAGCATGGTACGAGCGCCTCCGGGACTTCCTCATTGAGAAGAGCTTCATCATTGGGAAGGTCAACACCACACTATTCACCAAGAAACTTGATGGAGAGATCTTCATTTGTCAAGTCTACATTGATGATATCATCTTCGGGTCAACAAATGAATCCTATTGCAAGGAATTTGGTGACTTGATGTTGAAGGAGTTCGAAATGTCCATGATTGGCGAGCTCACATTCTTCCTAGGCTTTCAAGTCAAGCAATTGAAGGAGGGAACTTTTATATCTCAAGAGAAGTACACAAAAGACCTCCTCAAGCACTTCAAGATGGATGATTGCAAGCCTATCAAGACTCCAATGCCAACAAATGGACATCTCGACCTAGATGTGGGAGGTAACCCGGTTGATCAAACTCTCTACCTTTCTATGATTGGTAGCTTGTTATATTTGACCGCATCTAGGCTTGACATCATGTTTAGTGTGTGCATGTGTGCTCGGTTTCAAGCCGATCCTAGGGAATCACATCTCATAGTCGTAAAGAGAATCCTTAGGTACCTAAAGCACACCCCAAGCATTGGCCTTTGGTATCCCAAAGGAGCTAACTTCCAACTCGTTGGGTATTCCGATTCAGATTACGTGGGTTGCAAAGTAGATAGAAAGAGCACATTCGGAGGGTGCCATTTGCTTGGGAGATCACTAGTTTCATGGAGTTCGAAAAAGAAAAATAGTGTGGCCTTGTCTACTGCTGAGGCAGAATACATAGCCGCGGGTGCTTGTTGTGCATAAATCCTTTACATGAAACAAACCCTTTTAGACTATGGTGTAGTTCTAGAAAGGGTACCTTTGTTGTGTGACAATGAGAGCGTGGTTAAGCTTGCTATCAACCTAGTTCAACACTCTCGCACAAAGCACATAGATATTCGCCATCGCTTTCTAAGAGATCATGTTTCAAAGAAAGATATATCCTTAGAGGGATTTAGAACCGAAGATCAATTGGCGGATATCTTCACAAAACCTCTAGATGAGAACACCCTTTGTAGATTGCGAAGTGAGCTTAATGTGCTTGATCTAAGTAACCTTGTCAAAAGGTGAAAGGGGGTTGTCTTTGCATTGCATTGTATAATATGCCATGTTTACTTTATGTTATGCACATAGGCTTGTCAGACGTGGTTAAGATAACCGCCCTAAAAAGCGTGTGAAGAAGCTTACCCATGAGAAAAACTTGACAAGCAACCTAGTGTAAGGAAAATGGACCTCGACCCATTTAACTTTGGATTTTGGTGTTTGATGATCAACATAACCAAATTGGACTAATGTGTTTGCAAGTGTTTGTTTTGTAGTCCAATAGGATGCACATGTGACTTGGACGAAGGCAATATGGTGATCAAATGATCAACACCTCAAGCAAGACACCTACATGAGCATAGGACGCGTCTGATGCCATCACTGTAGCGTCTGATGCTCTACAGAAAGCTGATTTCAGCCCCCCCCCAACGGCTCTATTTGATTGGGGGCCTATATATACCACCTCTAACCGGCCAAATGAGGTGTGGAGGAGTGAGGAAACATACCAAGGGTGTTGCTACACCATATTATTGCCTCCATATGCATAGTGCTTAGTGATTCACATGGTGATTAGTGTAGGTGCTTTGCGAAGTGCTTAGGCTAGTTAGACCACCGCTCATGCGCTAGCTCTAGGTTTAGGCCTAGTGTTTAGTGAGGTTTGCATACCTCCTACTACTCGGTGCTTGCGCGCACCATTGTTGTACATCGGAGGGGGTTTGTAGTCTTGCGAGACCACACCAACCGTGTTTGTGGTGTGGCCGCCACCGTGTACCGAAGGGAACAAGGCCCGCGGCGGTTCGGCCGGAAGCTTGATAGTGGAGACGGCAGGGAGCATCCGGGAGAGGCTTTGCCACGAGTGGCTTAACCGGGCGTGGGGAAGGACCGGAGCTATCCACAGAGTTACCCGACCGGGAGCTTGGCCCTTGCGAGGGGCTCCAACGAGGACTAGGGGGACGCTTGCGTGCTTCTCGATACCTCGATAAAAATACCAGAGTCGTCGACGGGAGTTTGCATCTCTACCTCACTCTTTAGCTTCTGCATTTACTTTGCTACCTTGTTGTGTGCTTTACTTTTCCTAGCTTAGTTGATAGGCTAGTTGATAGGTTTAGATCATAGGTTGCAAAACTCTTTTGCGGTAGAGATAGCAACACACCTAGCAAAATCTTAGTTGCACATATAGATGGTTTACATTCTTGCATAGGTTTTGACTAGGTGGTAATTAGAGGCCTTAGTTAGAGTAAAAGTTTTTAGTTTCCTAATTCACCCCCCCCCCCTCTTAGGCATCACGGTCCTTTCAATTGGTATCAAAGCCGGTTGGCTCATTTTTGGACCCTTGGCATCACCGTCGTTGAGCCGACGCTAGTGAGAGTGGTTGGGATGGATACCTCTAGGCCTCCGCACTTTGATGGCACAAACTTTCCCTACTATAGTGCTAGAATGGCTTGCTACCTAGAAGCAGTTGATCTAGGTGTTTGGAGAGTCACCCGTGACAGGATGAAACCTCTTAAGAATCCCGAGAAGCCTACAGCGGGTGACGAAAAAGAGCTTCATTTTAATGCTAGAGCTAAAAATTGCTTGTTTGAATCTTTTAGCATGGATGTATTTAACCAAGTTTTTACTTTACAAACATCTCATGAAATTTGGTTAAAGCTACATGAGCTCCATGATGGTACAAGTAATGTTAGAGAGCAAAAACATCACCTAGCTCAATCAAGTTATGATTCTTTTAAAATGAACGAAAATGAGCTTGTTCGTGATATGTATTCTCGTTTGAATCTAATTATCAATGAGCTCAATTCTATAGGAATCACAAAGCTAGGTGATGCGGATATTGTGAGGAAGATCATCTCTGTGCTTCCCAAGAACAAGTATGCAACCATCATCACCATCCTCCACAACATGGAGGACTTGAGCACCATGACCCCGGCCATTGTCATTGGCAAATTGGTGGCATTTGAGATGTCACGCAAGATGGGTCAAGAAGAAGCCACTTCATCAAGCAAAGGCATAGCTCTCACATATGATGAGCACAAAAAGATGAAGGGCAAGAAGAAAATTGAGACATGTTCAAGCTCAAGCTCAAGTGAAGATGAGGAAGAAGAAGAGGATGATGATGATGAATCAAGTGATGATGATCGAGCCTCCACGTCATCCAACTCCTCCCTAGATGAAGAAGAAACAATCAAGCTACTTCGAGGAGTGGAGAGGATGATCCGCAAGCTCAATGTCAAGGGTGTGCCCATCACCATTGCAGATTGCCTCTTCACCAATCAAAGAAGAGAGCAAAGAAAAAATGGTTGCTATAGATGCGGCAAGAGAGGGCATTATATGGAAGATTGTCCAAAACAAAAGCCGACGCCCAAGGACAAGAAAAAGAAGGGATGCAAGGTGAAAGCCCTCACTACTATCAAGACGTGGGATGATTCATCAAGTGATGATGAAGCCCAACACAAGAGGCACAACCACAAGCACTCATCATCAAGCTCCTCACGAATGTGCCTTATGGCACGAGGTAACTCGAAATCTATCTCTAGTGATAGTGATAGTGATAGTGATAGTGATAGTGATAGTGATAGTGATAGTGATGATGAGCTACCTTCTTATAATCAACTTGTGCAAGACAATCTCAATTATGCTAAAGCATGCACTAGTCAACAAAGGAAAATCAATGCTTTAAAAGAAAAGTTAGATAGTTCCCAACAAGCTTATAATGCTATGCTTGATCAATATGAGACTTTTTCAAATCTAAATGTTGAGCTATCTAATAAAATTGAGAAACTTGAGGCTAGTGCAAGCACAAGTAAGAGCACAAATAATGATGAGCAACTTGTTAAGAAAAATGAAAAACTAAAAGCAAAGTTAGCTAGCACACAAGATGCCTACAAAAGTTTGCTTGCTAAAATGGAAATCATGTGCAAACATTGTGATGAGCTAACTAACAAAGTTGCTAATCTTGAAACCATCAGAGCAAACTCCACCGAGGCACCTAAAATTGAGAAATCAATCTTTGATATGCCTAAAAAGGATGCCTCTACTTCTTGCATTGATTTACTTGATTTAGACTCACCCATGTGCAAACAAGCTTGTGTTGAGGATGTGATTGTAGAAACATGTACACAAGAAGTTGCAATGGAGAATGAGATACTAAGGCAAGAAGTGGCTTGCCTCACCAAGGACTTGATTCAAGCAAAAGGCAAGACAAAGAAAACCCAAACTCATCAAGATAACACCGTCAAGGGAGTGAAGAAGCTTGATGAGGAGCAAACTGTGGTTTGCTATGTTTGCCACAAGGAAGGCCACAAGTCTTATGAGTGCAAGGTAAAGCACGGGGGAGAGAAAAAGAAGAAAGAGAAAAATCAAACAAGCAAGCTCTCCAACACCTACACCAACAAGGTGAACAAGAAGGCCTCCACATCTTACCTTTTGAAGAAGAACAAGAATGAGAAGGTGGTGGCCATCAAGGTGAACAAGCAAGTTAACAATGGGGCCAAACGCATTTGGGTGCCTAAGGACATTATATCAACCATGAAGAGCACCAAAAAGGTTTGGATCCCGAAAGGGAAGTGAGTAGCAAAATTGGCTACGGGGAATTTGGAGACTTGGCAAAGGTTGGGTGCATATCATGGGATGCATCACATTGGATCATGTCATTGCCAAGTATGATAGTGGCTACTATGGACCCAAGTTCCCCTTCCCATGTTAGGTAACTAGATTTAAATTCTTGCAATTTCTTTTAGCATCTAGTTCCTTCCATTGCCTAGGTTTGCATTTGCATATTTAAATCCTTTGTCATGCATACACTAGGATTATCATATGGTAGTTTTGCTCGGTATCACTCTCATCTTTGGAGCAAACCTACATGGTTTAATTTGTTTAGGAGCATGGCACATAGCTTCTCTTACTCGTTTTATCTTATATGTGCCAAAGTCCAAATAGTAGATGAACTACCCCGATTACCATCTTCAATTGATGTCACATTTCTAGTGATGTCAACTTGCAAAATGGTAGTTTGACCATACAAGTCAATGTGCATATCTCCTACAAGTATTTCAAACTTGTATGCACACTTTTCGGGGGAGTTTACTCTACAATTTGGAAGCTTTGAGACTAACACTACTTTCAAGTTTATCATATGTATAGTAGTCTCATTGCAAGGAAAATGGAGTCCCGGAGACAAGCATCATGTGTGGCGATAATCCAATTGGTATCTACATGTGGTATTCCTAACTGATATCATTATGTTGATTTCAATTTGATTATCTTATATGCTTTCTCCATACATTATATAGATTAAACTCCTTTGTGCATAAATTTGCCGGTTATGCATATGTTTTGCCATACACCATATGTATGCATACACTTAGGTGGAGTTTAGTTTATATAATGTGAGAGTCAAATTTTATGATCAATTTCACTCCACATAAAAAGGATCACAAAATTTGACCCTCCTTGTGCCACTAATGTCTTCCTTTTCGGTGTTTGATTCCAAAGGGGGAGAATTTGAAGGACCAAAAGCAAGCTCAACTTAAAATTAAATAACCCAAACCAAAATTCAAAATGTTTGTGGTTATGACTTTGGGATGGTCTGAGAAAGGGAGGATGTGGATTATGGAGTTAGGAGGAGACTTAAATCCATAATATCACAAAGGGACCTAATGGCAATGGCAAGATAAGTTTTAGTAGTGCTTTTTCTTTTTGGTATCTTTTAGCATCATATGTTTTTGCCTTTGCATTGTATCCTAGCAAGTAAATTGCATTTTAAAATTATGTATCTATTATTTGCTTGCTTTGGTTGTGTTGTCATCAATCACCAAAAAGGGGGAGATTGTAAGGAAAATGGACCTCGATCCATTTAACTTTGGATTTTGGTGTTTGATGATCAACATAACCAAATTGGACTAATGTGTTTGCAAGTGTTTGTTTTGTAGTCCAATAGGATGCACATGTGACTTGGACGAAGGCAATATGGTGATCAAATGATCAACACCTCAAGCAAGACCCTACAAGATGTATTGAAGAATTACAAAGATCAAGCAAAGTCCAAGACACAAGAAACAGAGGCTCGGACGCAAACAAAGTTGAGCCGCTCAAGTCGAGACAAGAGCTGATTGAATTGGAACTGTCTCATGATTTTGGATTTGCTCAAACTGACATGGCATTAGCATAAAGCTGTAGAGCATTTCATTAGCTTTCCGAAAAGTCCAAGATCATCGAAATCGGAGTTCGGAGCTAAGAGTTATGCCCGCTCAAGCTGAGACAAGAGCTGATTGAATTGGAACTGTCTCATGTTTTTAGAGTTTCTCAAACTGACATGGCACTAGCATAAAGTTGTAGAGAATTTCATTAGCTTTCCAAAAAGTCCAAGATCATCGAAATTAGAGTTCGGAGCTAACAGTTATGCCCAAAATATGAAAGCTTGTCTCTCTGAAAATGGAGCAACGGACGCTCCGATGCAGAGCAACGGACGCGCGTCCGATGCAGCGTCTGATGACCTCCGAAATCATCCCAGAATGAACAGTGTGATGGTAGAGTCTGATGCCAGCGTCCGATGCATTACTGTAGCGTCCGATGCCCCCGAAAAACAGGTCTAACGGCTAGTTTTCCAACGGCTACTCATCACATGAGCATAGGACGCGTCCGATGCCATCACTGTAGCGTCTGATGCTCTACAGAAAGCTGATTTCAGCCCCCCCCCCCCAACGGCTCTATTTGATTGGGGGCCTGTATATACCACCTCTAACCGGCCAAATGAGGTATGGAGGAGTGAGGAAACATACCAAGGGTGTTGCTACACCATATTAGTGCCTCCATATGCATAGTGCGAACTGATTCACATGGTGATTAGTGTAGGTGCTTTACGAAGTGCTTAGGCTAGTTAGACCACCGCCCATGCGCTTGCTCTAGGTTTAGGCCTAGTGTTTAGTGAGGTTTGCATACCTCTTGCTACTCGGTGCTTGCGCGCACCATTGTTGTACATCAGAGGGGCTTGTAGTCTTGCGAGACCACACCAACCGTGTTTGTGGTGTGGCCGCCACCGTGTACCGAAGGGAACAAGGCCCGCGGCGGTTCGGCCGGAAGCTTGATAGTGGAGACGGCAGGGAGCATCCAGGAGAGGCTTTGCCACGAGTGGCTTAACCGGAGACCCACTTGCGCGTGGGGAAGGACCGGAGCTATCCATGGAGTTACCCGACCGGGAGCTTGGCCCTTGCGAGGGATTCCTTGCAAGGGGCTCCAACGAGGACTAGGGGAAGCTTGCGTGCTTCTCGATACCTCGGTAAAAATACCGGAGTCGTCGACGGGAGTTTGCATCTCTACCTCACTCTTTAGCTTCCGCATTTACTTTGCTACCTTGTTGTGTGCTTTACTTTTCCTAGCTTAGTTGATAGGCTAGTTGATAGGTTTGGATCATAGGTTGCAAAACTCTTTTGCGGTAGAGATAGCAACACACCTAGCAAAACCTTAGTTGCACATATAGATGGTTTACATTCTTGCATAGGTTTTGACTAGGTGGTAATTAGAGGCCTTAGTTAGAGTAAAAGTTTTTAGTTGCCTAATTCACCCCCCCCCCCTCTTAGGCGTCACGGTCCTTTCACCTAGATTCAAATTCTGTATTGCATTGCATATCCATGTGTGTTGCTTTGTCGTTTCTTTTCGGTTAAGTTTTGAGCAACCATTGTGTTCGTCCACCGCTAGGGGGAGCATTTGAGGCTCCTAATGGATGAGACCCCTAGTTTTGGTGGCCACATGTTGTTCCTCGGGATTTATTGCCTATTTTCGCTAAAAAGGATATGTAGCCTATGGCAAAATATTTATGAAATTGAGGGTTTATGCGAGGATGCTCATACTAGGTTCCAACTGGTGTTTATTTTCTTCTTATTTGAGTTGGAACTTGGTTGGGAGAGGGAGCTACAACAGAGAACTTCAAAACTGTCCAAAATGTGGCATCAGACGCTGCCCTAGCGTCCGATGCCCCGCACTGTAGACAACTTCGGCTGGAACAGTGACGAGGTAGCGTCCAATGTGTCACCATCAGAGCGTCTGAGGCTCCATCGGACGCTGCCCAGCGTCCGATGCCGAGGCAAAGGACGCGTCCGATGTGAATTTGGCATTTCTGGAGCTCTCTGAGTGGACATCGGAGCGGCCGATGTGATTACATCAGCGCGTCTGATGCCCCTTTAAGCGGCGCGGTCTGTTCCTTTCACTGGCGTTTGGGACCCACTCATCATACTTGGTAACCTCGTCTTCTCCCGTGCGCCTTCGATCACGAGCCCGAGCCCGCCGCCGCCTTCCATCCAAACCCTAGCTCCGCTCGCCCTCGCCGCCACGCTTGCTCTTCCTCGCTACGCTTGCCCGTCCGCCGGCCACTACGCGCTCCCACTTCACCGCCCAGTCGCTCACGCGCCCAAGCCGAGCAGCTCGCCGAAGCCGTCCTCTGTTCGCCGGAGTTCTCGCCCAAAGCTCGTCCCCACGCCGGAGATACTCTCTCGCTTGTACTCGTCCCCGAGTCCATCTCCACTCCGGCGTTCAACTTCTCCGGCCTACAGAACTCCCCTCAGTGAGCACCCCACCTCCCTTCCTCCTCCATGACCTTCAAGTGCTCGACAAAATGCTCCTAAGGCCGTTCCTTCAGTGATTGAACCCCGTTTCGCTCAAATCTCTTTGCAGACCCCTTCGTGTGACGTGTGGATGCCGGAACATCGGTTCTCCTCTCCTGCTTAGGTTGTTTCATCGGATCGACAGGTAGCAAAGCCAGTCTCACTTCTTATCCTCCATTGCTTTGCTTCCATAGGATCTCGCTCATCTCTAGCATATACGTTTCTTATATATATATATCTCTATTCTATGCAGCTTGGTCAGTGACAGAGAACCCGGGACCAAGCCCGCGGGTAAGGATCGAGGCCAATCCTCGCGAGTGTCAGTAGCAGTTGATAAGTGTCAGGGGGAGTCATTGTCAGTGGTTCTCTTGTCAGTTGGACTTATCAGGGTTGATTCAGTGGAAGTTTGTCTTTCAGCGGCAGTCCAGAGCTTCTCAGTGACAGTGTTCCTCTGTTCTTGTCAGCTATGTGCTGCAAGAACGTCGGTGGTGCCCCGGGGTACTCTCCTCCATGTCCTCCTCCTTCCGGTCAGCGGCCCAGGAAAGGGAAGCTTATCACGCGCAGGAAGCGCTCTAGGGCCGAGAGCGAGGCCGATCAGGCTCAGGCGGTCGCAGACGCCGCAGAGCGTGCAGAGCAGGGAGGTCATGGTGGCGGCTTAGGGATCGAGGATCAGCTCACCCCCGAGCAGAGGAGAGCAGTTGAGGAGGTTGAGCGTCGGCATGGCTCACCGTCCGACACTCTTATGGCCGCCGATCGTCATACCACGTTCACCTCACTAGGTGTGGAGCCCCAGAGTTCTCAGCAGGGTCAGGCAGAGGACGAGACACCAGAGGAGGCAGAGGCAGAGGCAGAGGAGGAGGTGCCAGAGGAGGTGCCCCGGCGCCGGTCGTCTCGTTGCAGGACTACAGTGCCACCCCGGCCCGACGTCCCTCTGCGGGGTGCACATGCTCCATCGAGGCGTCCGCCCCCACAGATTCTGCGGCTTGACCTCCGTGCGGCCACTTGCTCCCAGATTCAGACACTCCGACTCGTCCCAGTGGAGCAGTGGTTTCCGAGAGAGAGGCAGCAGCAGGCAGGGCCCGACTTCTACAATGTCCTCCAGGAGGATTTCTACCAGGGCTACAGGAACGCTGGCATTGTGTTGAGTTCACAGCGAGTTTGTCCCCTAGAGGCAGTGGTCATAGCAGCTGGTGAGCAGATCCGCCCCATACTCACGTTTTTACCTGGTTTGGCAGACCTACTGGAGTGGTCTGGATTGTATATTAAGGAATGGGTCTTTCAGTTCTATGCTTCGCTTTGGGTGCACCCTGACAGAGAGACCATAGAGTTTGCCTTCAGAGGGGAGCACTACCGCTTGTTCTCGTCTGAGATCCGGGATTGGTTTGGATTGCAACACTCTCAGACCCAGATCCACGACCTTTGCTATGGTCGGACAGAGCCACCCAGACGCCCTCACGGCGGAGAGCAGCCCTCTACTGACCTTGTGCGTCCGTGCTTCCGAGAGCCCTTTGGGGAGGGTTCGAGTCGTGCGCCGAAGGACCTTACCCCTTCGACTCGGATCCTCAATGAGGTGCTACATCAGACCTTGCTTTCGAGAGTTGGATTCAAGGAGGGTCTGTCGCGACTCCAGCTGTGGCTTCTTGCTTATATGGTTCGGCAGCATGAGTTCGATGTGTTGGATGTCATTATCTGTGAGATGGAGGACACAGTGGCAGAGGGCATCAAGGCCCGTAGGCAGCTACCATACGCACACTGGGTATCATACATTTTATGGAAGGTAGCTGTCACCACAGGAAGCCGACCAGGCCAGTCTCTTACCAGCTCAGTGACTGTGTTCCCCGAGTACAACATGAGCCAGCTTTTGGGACACAGTCGGGACCGCAGGCAGCCAGAGCAGCAAGCACCGACCAGCTCGAGACAACGGCCAGAGGTGCCTGAGTCAGCTCAGGAGCAGGACGAGACAGTCCGAGCCCTCACGGAGCAAGAGCTTGCACAGTTAGAGGGAGAGGGGCAGTTTGTTGCCGAGGACCCCACAGACAGCTCCGACGAGGACTACCACCTCCCGCCTCACGTTCAGTCTCGCTCACACGACACTGAGGCTGGGATGTCTGGCTCCTCCAACCCTGCACTACTTGCGATACTATCTCAGATGGAGGAGCAGCAGAGGACAGTCACGCAGGACATCCAGAGGCTCGCACAGGAGCAACAGCGACTGGCTTAGGCACTGGCCCTTGCACAACAGCAAGCCCAGGAGAGGTCCGATGCACTTCATCGTCAGATGATGGAGCTCCAGCAACAGACTTTGACCTTCATGGAGAGTATCATGAGCGGACCTCCTTAGTGGCAGTGGCAGCAGCCTCCACCCCAGCAGCAACTCCAGTGGCCGCCTCCAGTTCCACTGCAGCAGCAGCAGTATAGCCAGCAGCCACAACTCTCAGGCTCGGGTCCCTCTCAGTTCACGAGCTATACTACACCTCTTGGAGGGGCCCCGCTATTCAGTCCGCTCCACATTGGATTCACACCGCGTCTGACAGAGTCTCTGTTCGCGATGACTACTATAGTGACGCGTGACTTGTCAGCTATGTTCAGCGAGCTCACTGGGTTTCCCACGCCGGATCTTCAGGGCCCAGTTCAGACGTCGACGGCTCCGGTTACTTCCACTACAGAGACTTTATCGAGCTCAGTCGCGTCCTCCGAGTAGACAACGTCTGTCCAGTCCGAGACCACCACTTCTGTTCAGCCTGAGTTGTCAGTTATACCCGAGCTTCCACACTCCGATACTCAGGTTGACACAGCTACCGAGACTGCGACAGAGACAGAGCGGACAGAGCAGCTTGAGCCGTCAGTGCCAGAGCCGACCCGGACTGCTTCACCGCAGCTTCCAGCTCCAGAGGGTCAGCAGGCTACCGGCGACTCCTCATCCGACTCCAAGGCGCTTCTGCAGCAGTTTGAGTTCTCCCAGCGCACTCCAGATACCACACCTGACTCATCTGCGCCACCTCCACCCTCCGACGTTTAGTTTGGTGTTTGACGCCAAAGGGGAAGAGTGGTCGAGTATAGCGATAAGGGGAGCGATGTGAGAGGGTTTTGATTCTTATGTTGTGTTATTTTCACATACGCTCTTTCCATATCGCATCTTTTGCACTATGTTTATGCTTATATATTTGTGTTATGGACCTCATGACATGTTTTGTCCTCACTATTATATCTTATATGACATGTCATTTCGTTTTGCTTGATTACTTGCGCTTAATTCTCACTTGTTATGTATTCGAGCTCTTTACTCTTGCACTTGCTATTCACTCTAACTTGTTGAGTGCAGGGTGTTGGCATGATATATATGAGCTTGCTCCTAATCATTTTCTCTTATTCATTGCAAGTTAATACATGTCATGATTTGAAAACCTCTTCTCTCTATACTTGAAGTCGTGTTGTCATCAATCACCCAAAAGGGGGAGATTGAACGTATCTTGGCCCCTAGTGGGTTTCGGTGATTGGATGAAACACAAGATTACTGTGACTAACGTGTGTTTTGCAGAAACTGGGATGAGTTAGGTCACGATAATAGCGACGATACGGTCATATGGAGTTCATGTCCCCTGGCGATGGATATCGTTTCGGTTTTGAAAGGACGAACAACGAAGACGGTGGTAGACTAGGCTAAGTGTCATATGGTGTTGGAGGACACTTAGGTAGTCTTAGGTCTTTGTTTTTCCTTTGGCCGTACTATAAAGGGGAGCGTGAATCAGTAGCTTGACCTAGATGAGTCTGTTGAGGTAGGTGTGGTGCACACTTGTTATTTCATAGCCCTAGGTAGCTTTGAGAGAGCCCTTATGTCGCAAGGATGAAAAGTTGTTAAGGCAGTGTCGCGATCCGAAGTCATTTCGACCCTATTTTGGGCATCAGACGCTGGCCTTAGTGGCATCGGACGCGCGTCCGATGTCACTTAAACTTAAGTGTGTTGGCCAGGTGGCATCGGATGCTTCAATGTTGTCACATCGGACGCGCCTGTGCCACTATTCCAGAGAGGGTGCCCTGAGGGGCACATCGGACGCAAAGGGCCAGCGTCCGATGTCCATGCAGAGAAGTTCCAGAGAGGTCAGAATCGCATCGGACGCGTCTTGTGCGATGGCATCGGACGCTGCCCGGCATCTGAAGTCACTTTAATCAGTCTGACAGAAGGTACAGTTGACCATTGGGTCGAGGGCATCGACGCTGTGCCGATGCCAGGCCTCGAGCGTCCTATGCCCCGAAAAAATGCCATGTTCATGCTCTATTGGATGGCCGGTTGGGGAGTATTTTTAGCTCCTCCTCCCCCTCCTCCATTAGAGTGTTCTTGCCACTTCTCCTTTGCTGGAACATATTGTGAGTGTGAGAAGAGCAAGAGCCTAGTGAGATTGAGAGAATTGCTAATTGAGAGAATTAGTCACCTCCTATAGAATTGAGTACACATTGTCATCCATCCATCTCTTTGGCCTTGTCTTGGTCAAGTGAGAGTTCTAGCTGTTACTCTTGGTGATCGGCATCACCTAGATGCTTGGTGTGATCTGAAGCTTGGTGTTCATCCGGAGGCTTGTGGATGACCCAAGGAGGCGTGTGACCGGTAGTGA
Source organism: Coix lacryma-jobi var. lacryma-jobi (assembly GCA_009763385.1). Lineage (NCBI taxonomy): Eukaryota > Viridiplantae > Streptophyta > Magnoliopsida > Poales > Poaceae > Coix > Coix lacryma-jobi. The sequence continues at coordinate 137,147,847 of CM019824.1, forward strand.
GCGATTCACCGGGCCAGAGTGGCTGTAAGGAAAATGGACCTCAGACCATTTAACTTCGGATTTTGGTGTTTGATGAACAACATAACCAAATTGGACTAATGATTTTGCTAGTGTTTTGTTTTGTAGTCCAATAGGTGCAAATGTGACTTGGACAAAGGATATGTGATGATCCAATGATCAACACCTCAAGCAAGACTCTAGAAGCTCATTTGAAGACCCTAAAGATCAAGCAAATCCAAGGCACAAGAATGGAACCAACGGCGCAAGAAATCACGAAGAAACGAGAAGAAAGGGACATCAGACACAGCATTGACGCTGCCACCAAGCATATCGGAACGCTCCGTTGGTAAACCCTAGCTCTTGTCAGCGCCAGCAGAGGCATCGGACGCTGAAGACCGAGGCATCGGATGCGACTGTGACACTGTGCAACCTGCAGCGAACATCGGACGCTCCATTGCTACACCGGACGCTACAAACATTGGGACCCTGCGTCCGATGACCATGCAGAGAGGTTCCAGAGAGGCTCTGTGAGCATCGGACGCGTCCGTTGATCAACCATCGGACGCTGAAGTAGCCGTTGCGACGCAGTGCCAGGTGGGCATCTAGCCGTTAAAGGAGCATCGGACGCGTCCGATGGTCACGACTGCAGCGTCCGATGCTGCACAGTCAGACCACCTTTGGTTCCCAAACGGCTCTATTTTGCTTGGGGCTCTATATATAACCCCATGGCCGGCCAAAACAATAAGGTTGGAGCTCAAGGAAGTATACCAAGTGCATAGACACATATTTAGTTGCTCTAGCCACCAAAGTGCTCAAGTGATATACTCGGTGATTAGTGTATGTGCTTTGCGAAGTGCTTAAGCTAGTTAGACCACCGCTTTGCGCTTGCTCTAGGTGTTAGGCCTAGTGTTTAGTGAGGTTGAAAACCTCTTGTCTACCGGTGCTTGCGCGCACCATTGTTGTACATCGGCGGGGCTTGTATTTTGCGAGATCACACCAACCGAGTTTGTGGTGTGGCCTCCATGTACCGAAGGGAACAAGGCCCGCGGCGTTTCGTCGCCAGAAGCTTGATAGTGAAGACGGCGGAGAGCATCTGGGAGAGGCTTCGCCACGAGTGGCTTAACCGGAGACCCACTTGTGCATGGGGAAGGACCGGAGCTATCCACGGAGTTACCCGCCCGGGAGCTTGGCCCTTGCGAGGGATTCCTTGCAAGGGGCTCCTACGAGGACTAGGGGGAAGCTTGCGCGCTTCTCGATACCTCGGTAAAAATACCAGAGTCGTCGACGGGAGTTTGCATCTCTATCACACTCTTTAAGCTTCCGCATTTACATTGCTACCTTGTTCATATGCTTTACCTTTCCTAGTTTGATATGCTAGTTGATAGGTTTGGAAACTAGGTAGCATAACTCCTTTTGCGGTAGAGATAGCAAACACACCTAGCAAACCTTAGTTGCACATTAGATAGTTTACCTTCTTGCATAGGTTTTGACTAGGTGGAAATTAGAGGCCTCAGTTTAGAGTAGAAGTTTTAAGTTGCCTAATTCACCCCCCCCCCCTCTTAGGCGTCACGGTCCTTTCAATTGGTATCAAGCTAGTTGGCTCATGTTGGACTCTTGGCTTCACCGCCTTCGAGCCGACGCCCCTAAGAGTGGTTGGGATGGATACCTCTAGGCCTCCACACTTTGACGGCACAAACTTCCCTTACTATAGTGCTAGGATGGCTTGCTTTTTAGAAGCCGTTGATCTAGGTGTTTGGAGAGTCACCCGCGACGGGATGAAACCCATTAAAATCCCGAGAAGCCTACCGCGGGTGATGAAAAAGAAATTCATCTTAATGCTAGAGCTAAAAATTGCTTGTTTGATCTATTAGCATGGATGTCTTTAACCAAGTTTTTTACTTTGCAAACATCTCATGAAATTTGGTTAAAGCTACATGAGCTCCATGATGGTACAAGTAATGTACGTGAGCAAAAACATCACCTAACTAAAACAAGTTATGATTCCTTTAAAATGAATGATAATGACCTTGTTCGTGATATGTATTCTCGTTTGAATCTAATTATCAATGAGCTCCATTCTATAGGAATTACAAAGCTAGGTGATGCGGATATTGTGAGGAAGATCATCTCCGTGCTTCCAAAGAACAAATATGCAACCATCATCACCCATCCTCCACAACATGGAGGACTTGAGCACCATGACCCCGGCCATTGTCATTGGCAATTGGTGGCATTTGAGATGTCACGCAAGATGGGTCAAGAAGAAGCCACTTCATCAAGCAAAGACATTGCTCTCACATGTGAGCACAAAAAGATGAAGGGCAAAAAGCAAGTTGAGACAAGCTCAAGTTCCTCAAGTGAAGAAGAGGATGATGAAGATGAAGAATCAAGTGATGATCAAGCCTCCACCTCATCCGACTCCTCCTTAGATGAAGAAGAAACAATCAAGCTTATGAAAGGAGTGAAAAGGATGATCCGCAAGCTCAATGTCAAGGGTGTGCCCATCACCATAAAGATTGCCTCTTCACCAAATCAAAGAAGAGAGCAAAGAAAAAAGGGTGCTATAGATGTGGCAAGAGAGGGCACTTTGTGGAAGATTGTCCCAAACAAAAGCCCACACCCAACGACAAGAAAAAGAAGGGATGCAAGGCCAAAGCTCTCACCACCATCAAGACATGGGATGATTCATCAAGTGATGATGAAGCCCATCACAAGAGGCATGGCCGCAAGCACTCATCATCAAGCTCCTCACATATGTGCCTTATGGCACGAGGTAACTCAAGCCTCTATCTTATAGTATAGTGATAGTGATAGTGATGATGAGCTACCTTCTTATAATGAACTTGTGCAAGATAATCTCAATATGCTAAAGCTTGTACTAGTCAACAAAATAAAATTAATGCTTTAAAAGAAAAATAGATAGCTCTCAACAAGCCTACAATGCTATGCTTGAACAATATGAAACCTTTTCAAATTTGAATGTTGAGCTATCTAACAAAATTGAGAAACTTGAGGCTAGTAAAGCACATGTAATAGCACAAGTAATGATGAGCAACTTGTTAAGAAAAATGAAAAACTAAAAGCAAAGTTAGCTAGCACACAAGATGCTTACAAAAGTTTGCTTGCTAAAATGGAAATTATGTGCAAGCATTGTGATGAGCTAACTAACAAAGTTGCTAATCTTGAAACCATCGGAGCAAACCCACCGAGGCACCTAAAATTGAAAATCAATCTTCAATATACCTAAAAAGGATGCCTCTACTTCTTGCTTGCATTGATTTACTTGATTTAGACTCACCCATATGCAAACAAGCTTGTGTTGAAATATGATTGTAGAAACATGCACACAAGAGGTTGCAATGGAGAATGAGCTACTAAGGCAAGAAGTGGCTCGCCTCACCAAGGACTTGACCAAGCAAAAGGCAAGGCGAAGCAAACCCGAACTCATCAAGATAACACCAACAAGGGAGTGAAGAAGCTTGATGAGGAGCAAACCGTGGTTTGTTATGTTTGCCACAAGGAAGGCCACAAGTCCTATGAGTGCAAGGTGAAGCATGGGGGAGAAAAGAAGAAAGAGAAAAACAAAAAGCAAACAAGCAAGCTCTCCAACACCTACACCAACAAGGTGAACAAGAAAGCCACCACACCCTATCTCTTGAAGAAAAGAAGAATGACAAAGGTGGTGGCCATCAAGGTGAACAAGCAAGCCAACAATGGGGCCAATGCATTTGGGTGCCTAAGGACATTATCTCAACCATGAAGAGCACCAAAAAGGTTTGGATCCCGAAAGGGAAGTAAGTAGTCAAGTGGACGACGGGGAATTTGGAGACTTGGCAAAGTTTTGGGTGCATATCATGGGGTGCATCACATTGGATCATGTCATTGCCAAGTATGTTAGTGGATACTATGGACCCAAGTTCCCCCTCCCATGTTAGGTAACTAGATTTGAATTCTTGCAATTACTTTCATTTGGTATAATTCTTGCAATTACTTTTAGTATCTAGTTCCTTCTTCATTGCCTAGGTTTGCATTAGTATATTCATATCTTTTGTCATGCAAATTAGGCTTATCATATGGTAGTTTTGCTCGGTATCACTCACATTCTTAACAATTCTACATGGTTTTAATTGGTTAGAAGCACGGCACATAGCTTCTTTTACTTTGTATTTATCTTATATGTGCCAAAGTCCAAATTATATAGATAAACTACCCCAATTACCATCTTCAATTGGTGTCACATTTCTTGTAATATCAATATGGAAAATGGTAGTTTGACCTTACAAGTCAATGTGCATGTCTCCTACAAGTATTTCAAACTTGTATGCACACTTTTAGGGGAGTTTACTCTACAATTTGGAAGCTTTGAGACTAACACTACTTTCAAGATTATCATGTGTGTAGTAGTCTCATTGCAAGGAAAATGGAGTTCTCGGAGACAAGCATCATGTGTGGTGATAATCCAATTGGCATCTACATGTGGTATTCCTACCAATATCATTATGTTGTTTCAATTTGATACTCTTATATGCTTTCTCCATGCATTATATAGATTAAACTCCTTTGTGCTTGTCGGTTATGCATATGATTTTGCCTTACATCTTATGTATGCATATACTTAGGGGGAGTTTTAGCTTATATAATGTTTCCTCTCTTGAGCTTTAATGTCTTCCTTTTCGGTGTTTGATTCCAAAGGGGGAGAATGTGTAGGGACCAAAATCAACAAGCCCAAACTAAAACAAACAAAATAACCAAAATCAAATTTTCAAAAATTCTATGGTTATTTTCATGGGAATGGTTCAAAAAGGAGGAAGTGATTTATGGAGTTAGGGGGAGTCTTAATCCATAAAGTCACCACAGTGAACTCTATGGCAAGGGCAAGATATGTTAGATTAAATATGTTTCAATTTGATATCTTTTAAACATCATATGATCTTGCCTTTGCATTGCATCCTAGCAAGTAGATTGCATTTTAAATTATGTATCTATTATTTGCTTGCTTTGGTCGTGTTGTCATCAATCACCAAAAGGGGGAGATTGTAAGGAAAATGGACCTCGGACCATTTAACTTTGATTTTGGTGTTTGATGAACAACATAACCAAATTGGACTAATGAGTTTGCTAGTGTTTGTTTTGTAGTCCAATAGGGTGCAAATGTGACTTGGACAAAGGCTACGTGATGATCCGATGATCAACACCTCAAGCAAGACTCTAGAAGCTCAGTTGAAGACCCTAAGATCAAGCAAAGTCCAAGGCACAAGAATGGAACCAAGACGGCGCAAGAAATCGCGAAGAAACGAGAAGAGGGACATCGGACGCTGCCCCACGCAGCGTCGGACGCTCCGTTGGTAAACCCTAGCTCGTGTCAGCACCAGCAGAGGCATCAGACGCTGAAGACCGAGGCATCGGACGCGACTGTGACACTATGCAACCTGCACAGCGAACACCGGACGCTCTGTTGCTAACATCGGACGCTACAGGACCCTGCGTCCGATGACCATGCAGAGAGGTTCCAGAGAGGCTCTGTGAGCATCGGACGCGTCTGTTGATCAACCATCGGACGCTGAAGTAGTCGTTGCGACGCAGTGCCAGGCTGGCATCTAGCTGTTAAAGGAGCATCGGACGCGTCCGATGGTCACGACTGCAGCGTCCGATGCTGCACAGTCAGACCCCCTTTGGTGCCCAATGGCTCTATTTGCTTGGGGCTCTATATATACCCCCATGGCCGGCCAAAACAATAAGGTTGGAGCTCAAGGAAGTATACCAAGTGCATAGACACATATTTAGTTGCTCTAGCCACCAAAGTGCTCAAGTGATATAGTCGGTGATTAGTGTATGTGCTTTGCGAAGTGCTTAAGCTAGTTAGACCACCGCTTTGCGCTTGCTCTAGGTGTTAGGCCTAGTGTTTAGTGAGGTTGAAAACCTCTTGTCTACCGGTGCTTGCGCGCACCATTGTTGTATATCAGCGGGGCTTGTAGTCTTGCGAGATCACACCAACTGAGTTTGTGGTGTGGCCGCCTCCGTGTACCGAAGGGAACAAGGCCCGCGGCGTTTCGGCCGGAAGCTTGATAGTGAAGACGGCGGAGAGCATCCGGGAGAGGCTTTGCCACGGGTGGCTTAACCGGAGACCCACTTACGCGTGGGAAAGGACCGGAGCTATCCACCGAGTTACCCGACCGGGAGCTTGGCCCTTGAGAGGGATTCCTTGCGAGGGGCTCCAACGAGGACTAAGGGGAAGCTTGCGCGCTTCTCGATACCTCGGTAAAAATAACAGAGTCGTCGACGTGAGTTTGCATCTCTATCACACTCTTTAAGCTTCCGCATTTACATTGCTACCTTGTTCTATTCTTTCCCTTTCTTCCTAGTTGATATGCTAGTTGATAGATTTGGAAACTAGGTAGCATAACTCCTTTTGCGGTAGAGATAGCAAACACACCTAGCAAAACCTTAGTTGCACATTAGATAGTTTACCTTCTTGCATAGGTTTTGACTAGGTGGAAATTAGAGGCCTCAGTTTAGAGTAGAAGTTTTAAGTTGCCTAATTCACTCCCCCCTCTTAGGCGTCACGGTCCTTTCAGTGGCGAAACAGCTCATAGTGAGCACTTGATCCTTGGCGCGATCAAGGGGGAGTGATACCCTTGCGCGGGTGCTCCAACGAGGACTAGGGGTGCCGACACCTCGATACCTCGGCAAAAAAAGATCGTCGTGTCATATCACTCTCTCTACTTACGCATTTACATTTGGGAAATTCAATTCCGCAATTTACTTGTTGTTCATTCATACTGAATTGCTTTGCTAGAGTAGAAATGCATAGTGATAGTCTTTGTGCGGTAGATATAGGAGAACACACTTCTAGGCACAAGGATTAATTGAGCTTGATAGGTTTTAATTTGTGCTAAATTTTTAGAAAAGGCCAATTCACCCCCTCTTGGACATCTTTGAAAGGACCGTGACGCCTAAGAGGGGGTGAATTAGGCAACTTAAAACTTCTACTCTAACTATGGCCTCTAATTTCCACCTAAACAAAACCTATGCAAGAAAGTAAACTATCTAATGTGCAACTAAGGTTTTGCTAGTGTGTTTGCTATCTCTACCGCAAAAGGAGTTATGCTACCTAAGATAAGCACATGAACAGGTAGCAATGTAAATGCGGAAGCTTAAAGATGTGATAGAGATGCAAACTCCCGTCGACGACTCTGGTATTTTTACCGAGGTATCGAGAAGCGCGCAAGCTTCCCCCTAGTCCTCGTTGGAGCCCTCGCAAGGAATCCCTCGCAAGGGCCAAGCTCCCGGTCGGGTAACTCCGTGGATAGCTCCGGTCTTCCCCATGCGCAAGTGGGTCTCCGGTTAAGCCACTCGTGGCAAAGCCTCTCCCGGATGCTCTCCGCCGTCTTCACTATCAAGTTTCCAGCCGAAACGCCGCGGGCCTTGTTCCCTTCGGTACACGGAGGCGGCCACACCACAAATGCGGTTGGTGTGATCTCGCAAGACTACAAGCCCCGCCGATGTACAACCACGGTGCGCGCAAGCACCGGTAGATAAGAGGTTTTCAACCTCACTAAACACTAGGCCTAACACCTAGAGCAAGCGCAAAGCGGTGGTCTAACTAGCCTAAGCACTTCGCAAAGCACCTACACTAATCACCTAGTATATCACTTGAGCACTTTGGTGGCTAGAGCAACTAAATATGTGTCTATATACTTGGTACACTTCCTTGAGCTCCAACCTTACTGTTTTGGCCGGCCATGGGGGTATATATAGAGCCCCAAGCAAATAGAGCCGTTTGGAGAAAGTCATGGGCTTCACAGCGGTCCATCGGACGCTGGAGTCATGGCCATCAGACGCGTCTGATGCTCCTTTAACGGCTAGATGCCAGCCTGGCACTGTGTCGCAACGGCTAGTTAGCGTCCGATGCCACACCATCGGATGCGTCCGATGCTGCCAGAGCCTCTCTGGAACCTCTCTGCATAGCCATCGGATGCAGGGTCCTGTAGCGTCCGATGATTGCACCGGAGCGTCTGATGTTCACTGTCCAGGTTTGCACAGTGTCACAGTCGCGTCCGATGACTCGGTCTTCAGCGTCTGATGCTTCTGCTGGCGCTGACACGAGCTAGGGTTTACCATCGGAGCGTCTGACGCTTTTGTGCCAGCGTCCGATGTACCTCTTTGCTTCGTTTCTTCGCGATTTCTTGCGCCGTCTTGGTTCATTCTGTGCCTTGGACTTTGCTTGATCTTGAGAGTCTTCTATTGAGCTTCAAATGTCTTGTTTGAGATGTGATCATCGGATCACCATGTAGCCTTAGTCCAAGTCACATTTGCACCCTATTGGACTACAAAACAAACACTTGCAAACATTAGTCCAATTTGGTTATGTTGTTCATCAAACACCAAAATCCAAAGTTAAATGGTCCGAGGTCCATTTTCCTTACAATCTCCCCCTTTTTGGTGATTGATGACAACACGACCAAAACAAGCAAATAATAGATACATAGTTTAAATGCAATCTACTTGCTAGGATGCAATGCAAAGGCAATCATATGATGTTAAAAGATACCCAATAAGAAACAATTTATTCTAGCATATCTTGCCCTTGCCATGGAGTCCCTCTTTGTGACTTTATGGATTCAGACTCCCCTAACTCCATAAATCACTTCCTCCCTTTTTGAACCATTCCCATAGAAATAACCATAGAATCTTTGAAAATTTGATTTTGGTTATTTTGTTTGTTTTAGTTTGGGCTTGATTTTGGTCCCTACACATTCTCCCCTTTTGGAATCAAAAACCGAAAAGGAAGACATTAAAGCTCAAGAGAGGACACATTATATAAGCTAAAAAATCCCCCTAAGTATATGCATACATATGATGTAAGGCAAAGCATATGCCTAACCGACAAATTAAGGTACAAAGGAGTTTAATCTATATAATGTATGGAAAGCATATAAGAATATCAAATTGAGATCAACATAATGATATCAGTTAGGAATACCACATGTAGATACCAATTGGATTATCACCACACATGATGCTTGTCTCCGAGAACTCCATTTTCCTTGCAATGAGACTACTACACACATGATAATCTTGAAAGTAGTGTTAGTCTCAAAGCTTCCAAATTATAGACTAAACTCCCCCTAAAGTGTGCATACAAGTTGAAATACTTGTAGGAGACATGCATATTGACTTGTAAGGTCAAACTACCATTTTCCATATTGATATTACAAGAAATGTGACATCAATTGAAGATGGTAATTGGGGTAGTTTATCTATAATCTGGACTTTGGCACATATAAGATAAATACAAAGTAAAAGAAGCTATGTGCCGTGCTTCTAACCAATTAAAACCATGTAGAATTGCTCTTAAAATATGAGAGATACCGAGCAAAACTACCATATGATATGCCTAATTTGCATGACAGAAGATATGAATATACCAATGCAAACATAGGCAATGAAAGGAACTAGGTGCTAAAAGTAATTCCAAGACATTATATCAAAGAAAGTAATTGCAAGAATTTAAATCTAGTTACCTAACATGGGAGGGAGAACTTGGGTCCATAGTACCCACAAACATACTTGGCAATGACATGATCCAATGTGATGCACCCCATGATATGCATCCAAAATTTTGCCAAGTCTCCAAATTCCCCGAGGCCGATTTGGCTACTTACTTCCCTTTCGGGACCCAAATCTTTTTGGTGCTCTTCATTGTTGAAATAATATCCTTAGGCACCCAAATGCGTTTGGCCCCATTGTTGGCTTGCTTGTTCACCTTGATGGCCACCACCTTGTCATTCTTCTTCTTCTTCAAGAGGTAAGGTGTGGAGGCCTTCTTGTTCACCTTGTTGGTGTAGGTGTTGGAGAGCTTGCTTGTTTGCTTTTTTTTTCTCTTTCTTCTTTTCTCCCCCCATGCTTCACCTTGCACTCATAGGACTTGTGGCCTTCCTTGTGGCAAAGGTAACAAACCACGGTTTGCTCCTCATCAAGCTTCTTCACTCCCTTGTTGGTGTTATCTTGATGAGTTCGGGTTTGCTTCCCCTTGCCTTTTGCTTGGGTCAAGTCCTTGGTGAGGCGAGCCACTTCTTGCTTTAGTAGCTCATTCTCCATTGCAACTTCTTGTGTACATGTTTCTACAATGATATTCTCAACACAAGCTTGTTTGCACATGGGTGAGTCTAAATCAAGTAAGTCAATGCAAGAAGTAGAGGCATCCTTTTTAGGCATATTAAAGATTGATTTTTCAATTTTAGGTGCCTCGGTGGGGTTTGCTCCGATGGTTTCAAGATTAGCAACTTTGTTAGTTAGCTCATCACAATGTTTGCACATAATTTCTATTTTAGCAAGCAAACTTTTGTAAGCATCTTGTGTGCTAGCTAACTTTGCTTTTAGTTTTTCATTTTTCTTAGCAAGTTGCTCATCATTACTTGTGCTATCATATGTGCTTATATTAGCCTCAAGTTTCTCAATTTTATTAGATAGCTCAACATTTAAGTTTGAAAAAGTTTCATATTGATCAAGCATAGCATTGTAGGCTTGTTGTGAGCTATCTAACTTTTCTTTTAAGATATTAATTTTCTTTTGTTGACTAGTACAAGCTTTAGCATATTTAAGATTATCTTGCACAAGTTGATTGTAAGAAGGTAGCTCATCATCACTATAACTATCTCTATCACTATCACTAGAGATAGGGCTTGTGTTACCTCGTGCCATAAGGCACATACGTGAGGAGCTTGATGATGAGTGCTTGCGGCCATGCCTCTTGTGTTGGATTTCATCATCACTTGATGAATCATCCCATGTCTTGATGGTGGTGAGAGCTTTGGCCTTGCATCCCTTCTTTTTCTTGTCCTTGGGTGTGGGCTTTTGTTTTGGACAATCTTCCACAAAGTGCCCTCTTTTGCCGCATCCATAGCATCCCCTTTTTCTTTGCTCTCTTCTTTGATTGGTGAAGAGGCAATCTTCAATTGTGATGGGCACACCCTTGACATTGAGCTTGCGGATCATCCTCTTCACTCCTTTCATAAGCTTGATTTTGTCTTCTTCATCTAAGGAGGAGTCGGATGAGGTGGAGGCTTGATCATCACTTGATTCCTCATCTTCATCATCCTCTTCTTCTTCACTTGAGGAGCTTGAGCTTGCTTCAACTTGCTTTTTGCCCTTCATCTTTTTGTGCTCACATGAGAGAGCAATGTCTTTGTTTGATGAAGTGGCTTCTTCTTGACCCATCTTGCGTGACATCTCAAATGCCACCAATTTGCCAATGACAATGGTCGGGGTCATGGTGCTCAAGTCCTCCATGTTGTGGAGGATGGTGATGATGGTTGCCTATTTGTTCTTTGGAAGAACGGAGATGATCTTCCTCACAATATCCGCATCACCTAGCTTTGTAATTCCTATAGAATGGAGCTCATTGATAATTAGATTCAAATGAGAATACATATCACGAACAAGCTCATTATCATTCATTTTAAAGGAATCATAGCTTGTTTTTGTTAGGTGATGTTTTTGCTCACGTACATTACTTGTACCATCATGGAGCTCATGTAGCTTTAACCAAATTTCATGAGATGTTTGCAAAGTAAAACTTGGTTAAAGACATCCATGCTAATAGATTCGAACAAGCAATTTTTAGCTCTAGCATTAAGATGAATTTCTTTTTCATCACCCGCGGTAGGCTTCTCGGGATTCTTAATGGGTTTCATCCCGTCGCGGGTGACTCTCCAACACCATCAACGGCTTGAAAAAAACAAGCCATCCTAGCATTATAGTAAGGGAAGTTACTGCTGTCAAAGTGTGGAGGCCTAGAGGTATCCATCCCAACCTCTCTTAGGGGCGTCGGCTCGAAGGCGATTAAGCCAAGTGTCCACAAGAGAGCCAACCGGCTTTGATACCAAATGAAAGGACCGTGACGCCTAAGAGGGGGGGTGAATTAGGCAACTTAAAACTTCTACTCTAAACTATGGCCTCTAATTTCCACCTAAACAAAACCTATGCAAGAAAGTAAACTATCTAATGTGCAACTAAGGTTTTGCTAAGTGTGTTTGCTATCTCTACCGCAAAAGGAGTTATGCTACCTAAGATAAAGCACATTGTAAGGAAAATGGACCTCGAACCATTTAACTTCGGATTTTGGTGTTTGATGACCAACACAACCAAATTGGACTAATGCGTTTGCAAGTGTTTGTTTTGTAGTCCAATAGGGTGCAAATGTAACTTGGAAAAAGGCTACGTGGTGATCCGATGATCAACACCTCAAGCAAGACATTAGAAGCTCAGTAGAAGACCCCCAAGATCAAGCAAAGTCCAAGGCACAAGAATGGAACCAAGTCGGGCGCAAAGAACAAGAGAACGGCGAGAAGAACAAGTGACCGGACGCTGCTTCGCAGTGACCGGACGCTGGCCTGGATGCGTCCGGTCAGTACCCCAAGCCAGCAGCGCCACGTCAAAGCGACCGGACGCTGTGCAGTAGCGACCGGACGCTCCGATGCTACTGTTCCTCAGCGCGACCACGTGACCGGACGCTACGACGATGATCGAACGCTGGAGCTCAGCTGAGTCCGATCGAACACAGAGAGGTTCCAGAGGCACAAAATCGTGACTGGACGCGTCCGGTCGTCTGCGACCGGACTCATGCCAGAGTCCGATCAGTGCCTGTGCAGGCTGGCAACTAGCCGTTGTGAGTGACCGAACGCGTCCGGTCAGGACGTGAGTGCGTCCGGTCGATGTCTGAAAAGTACATCTCTTTGCCCAATGGCTCTATTTGCTTGGGGCTCTATATATACCCCCACCGGCCGCCAAAAACAACATGTTGGAGCTCAAGGAAGTATACCAAGTGCATAGACACATATTTAGTTGCTCTAGCCACCAAAGTGCTCAAGTAATATACTAGGTGATTAGTGTAGGTGCTTTGTGAAGTGCTTAAGCTAATTAGACCACCGCTTTGCGCTTGCTCTAGGTGTTAGGCCTAGTATTTAGTGAGGTTGAAAACCTCTTATCTACCGGTGCTTGCGCGCACCGTTGTTGTACATCGGCGGGGCTTGTAAGTCTTGCGAGATCACACCAACCGCGTTTGTGGTGTGGCCGCCTCCGTGTACCGAAGGGAACAAGGCCCGCGGCGCTTCGGCCGGAAACTTGATAGTGAAGACGACGGAGAGCATCCGGGAGAGGCTTTGCCACGAGTGGCTTAACCGGAGACCCACTTGCGCGTGGGGAAGACCGGAGCTATCCACGGAGTTACCCGACCGGGAGCTTGGCCCTTGCGAGGGATTCCTTGCGAGGGGCTCCAACGAGGACTAGGGGGAAGCTTGCGCGCTTCTCGATACCTCGGTAAAAAATACCGGAGTCGTCGACGGGAGTTTGCATCTCTATCACACTCTTTAGCTTCCGCATTTACATTGCTACCTTGTTTATGCGCTTTACCTTTCCTAGCTTACTCTTGCTAGTTGATAGGTTTGGAAACTAGGTTGCATAACTCCTTTTGCGGTAGAGATAGCAAACACACTTAGCAAAACCTTAGTTGCACATTAGATAGTTTACCTTCTTGCATAGGTTTTGACTAGGTGGAAATTAGAGGCCATAGTTTAGAGTAGAAGTTTTAAGTTGCCTAATTCACCCCCCCCATCTTAGGCGTCACGGTCCTTTCAATTGGTATCGGAGCCGGTTGGCTCTCTTGTGGACTCTTGGCTTAATCGCCTTCAAGCCGACGCCCCTAAGAGAGGTTGGGATGGATACCTCTAGGCCTCCACACTTTGACGGCACTAACTTCCTTTTGCGGTAGAGATAGCAAACACACCTAGCAAAACCTTAGTTGCACATTAGATAGTTTACCTTCTTGCATAGGTTTTGACTAGGTGGAAATTAGAGGCCTCAGTTTAGAGTAGAAGTTTTAAGTTGCCTAATTCACTCCCCCCTCTTAGGCGTCACGGTCCTTTCAGTGGCGAAGAATCAGCTCATAGTGAGCACTTGATCCTTGCGCGGATCAAGGGGGAGCGATACCCTTGTGCGGGTGCTCCAACGAGGACTAGGGGTGCCGACACCTCGATACCTCGGCAAAAAGATCGTCGTGTCATCTCTACTCTCTCTACTTACGCATTTACATTTGGGAAATTCAATTCCGCAATTTACTTGTTGTTCATTCATACTTGAATTGCTTTGCTAGAGTAGAAATGACATAGTGATAGTCTTTTCTGCGGTAGAGTATAGAGAAACACACTTCTAGGCACAAGGGGTTAATTGAGCTTGATAGGTTTTAATTTGTGCTAAAGTTTTAGAAAAGGCCAATTCACCCCCTCTTGGACATCTTTGAAAGGACCGTGACGCCTAAGAGGGGGGGGGGGTGAATTAGGCAACTTAAAACTTCTACTCTAAACTATGGCCTCTAATTTCCACCTAAACAAAACCTATGCAAGAAAGTAAACTATCTAATGTGCAACTAAGGTTTGCTAAGTGTGTTTGCTATCTCTACCGCAAAAGGAGTTATGCTACCTAAGATAAAGCACATGAACAAGGTAGCAATGTAAATGCGGAAGCTTAAAGAGTGTGATAGAGATGCAAACTCCCGTCGACGACTCCGGTATTTTTACCGAGGTATCGAGAAGCGCGCAAGCTTCCCCCAGTCCTCGTTGGAGCCCCTCGCAAGGAATCCCTCGCAAGGGCCAAGCTCCCGGTCGGGTAACTCCGTGGATAGCTCCGGTCTTCCCCATGCGCAAGTGGGTCTCCGGTTAAGCCACTCGTGGCAAAGCCTCTCCCGGATGCTCTCCGCCGTCTTCACTATCAAGTTTCCGGCCGAAACGCCGCGGGCCTTGTTCCCTTCGGTACACGGAGGCGGCCACACCACAAATGCGGTTGGTGTGATCTCGCAAGACTACAAGCCCCGCCGATGTACAACCACGGTGCGCGCAAGCACCGGTAGATAAGAGTTTTCAACCTCACTAAACACTAGGCCTAACACCTAGAGCAAGCGCAAAGCGGTGGTCTAACTAGCCTAAGCACTTCGCAAAGCACCTACACTAATCACCTAGTATATCACTTGAGCACTTTGGTGGCTAGAGCAACTAAATATGTGTCTATATACTTGGTACACTTCCTTGAGCTCCAACCTTACTGTTTTGGCCGGCCATGGGGGTATATATAGAGCCCCAAGCAAATAGAGCCGTTTGGAGAAAGTCATGGGCTTCACAGCGGACCATCGGACGCTGGAGTCATGGCCATCAGACGCGTCCGATGCTCCTTTAACGGCTAGATGCCAGCCTGGCACTGTGTCGCAACGGCTAGTTAGCGTCCGATGCCACACCATCGGACGCGTCCGATGCTGCCAGAGCCTCTCTGGAACCTCTCTGCATAGCCATCGGACGCAGGGTCCTGTAGCCTCCGATGATTGCACCGGAGCGTCTGATGTTCACTGTCCAGGTTTGCACAGTGTCACAGTCGCGTCCGATGACTCGGTCTTCAGCGTCCGATGCTTCTGCTGGCGCTGACACGAGCTAGGGTTTACCATCGGAGCGTCCGACGCTTTTGTGCCAGCGTCCGATGTACCTCTTTGCTTCGTTTCTTCGCGATTTCTTGCGCCGTCTTGGTTCCATTCTTGTGCCTTGGACTTTGCTTGATCTTGAGAGTCTTCTATTGAGCTTCAAATGTCTTGTTTGAGATGTTGATCATCGGATCACCATGTAGCCTTAGTCCAAGTCACATTTGCACCCTATTGGACTACAAAACAAACACTTGCAAACACATTAGTCCAATTTGGTTATGTTGTTCATCAAACACCAAAATCTAAAGTTAAATGGTCCGAGGTCCATTTTCCTTACAATCTTGATCCTTTCAAACATCATTCAAATCAAGGACATGTACATCTCCAACATAATCAATAAGGTACAAAATATAAATATTTTGCTCAAATTTGAATCTGGTCATAATATTTCAATTTCTACATCTATAGGAAATATCCTTGCTAGTTGTTGCAAAAGACCAATCGAGAATGACATTTTATTTGTTGATGATAAAACAAATTTAGATTCTACCAGGCAACACATTATGCCATATGATAAGGCCGATAGTGTTCGTTTGTCAAAGCTAAAGCTTCCCAAAAGTAGTTGTAAAGGTGTGGCCAAATAAATTGATATTAAATCTGATCCTTTCATTTGCCTAGCTTTAAAGCCAACTCCACAAAAGAATTGACTAAAGAAATCAAGTATACCTTTGATTTTACTTTTTATGACCATATATCTTGTTCAAGAATAATTTTATTAGAATCATTGATTACAAGCCATCTATTCAAAACTTAGAAGAGCTCGCATATTGCAAGTGACACAATTCTCCTAATCATAATACTTTTGATTGCAATGTGTTTCGCCAATTGATTCAATCGACCATTGATAAAGGACGATTGCGATTTTTTAAAGCTCTACAAATGGACCAATTAGATTTAATTGGTCTTGATAGCAAACAAGTTTCGAATCGGCTTGCATTAGCCGATTCACTTGAAGCTCAAGGCTCAAATGCCTAAGAGAGAGATGTGAAGCCCTCAAGTGAACACAAGGTTGTTTTCCATGAATTGCGAATTAAAGATATTCTAGAGGACAATAAAGTTATTATAATTCTAGAAAACACTGGGGCCGGTGAAACCTCTCCAGCTAAAGTATGCTGATTAATCCCTTGAGCAAGGGAAATCGAGTAAAGGTCTTCCTTCAGAGCATATCTATCATCAATATGGAGAAAAGGGGATGCTAATAAAGCTAATAGAGGTAAAGGTCATGACAAGCAAAAGAGTAGAGGACCAAACTTAGCTTTAAACAACTTCTAGCTAAATACAAGAAAGAAGTAGAAACAAATATCACCAATCGACAAAAAAAAAAGTCCAATCATCAAGATTACCTCCAAAGCGCAAGTCTCAAGGGTGGAACTGGCAAAGAGATAGATTTCACGCAACAATAACATATTATACTTTTGAGCAGCCAATTCTCATGTCATATAGACCACATGTTTTCATCTATTTTTATCCTTATTTATCTTGGAACTGGTTTGATCAAGAGGCTTATGTCCCACCATTCATCTTGGGCTATGAACTGGATTGAGCATATCCGTTTCACATTTGACTATCTATCTCCACCACCTGACATGGGGAAGAAAGAATAAGGTAGAATGATGTGTACTTGTGAAGAGAGAATCGATTTATTCTTTTACAACGTGTTTGATTCAGGGAGTTGCCGCATTCCAGAATCAACTCGTCCGGCATGGATCTACTTCCACTGGAAATCGGATAGTGACTCGACGATGTTTGGATTAGGGGACCACCTCGCTCAGACAGTCGTTCGATGCTTTCAACCCATCCGTCATCCGTTTTACTGGTGCATGGAAACACTCGGTGATGGACGAGACAGCTCAATGTGCAAATCAAACACTACATCTAGGCTCGGGCACAGGGTCGGATGGTTCTGCACAGGTCTACTATCCAAACCAAATACGCTGGGTTACGATGAATCCTCTCGTGGTAAGGAATAAACACTGACTTGTTAACTTTTCAAGCAAAGATAAATATTTTGCTCTAGGAAACTAGAAAATAAAGACAAATTTAGCATCATCATTAATCTAGTACACATCATTAATGGGCTATGTAGCTTCTTAAGCACATTGCAGGCATGGGCAATCCATGGTACAAAATGTTTGATGCCTGCTTGAGGTACAAGGGAAGTCATTACAAATGAACGATGGCCTGACAGATTTTGTGCAGGGTTCACTAATAAATACTGGAGTAGATGGGCAAAGACGTTCAGGAAATTCACTTTCTCATGATGCATCATAAGTTCAGTAGAGACTGAGTGCACATATTCATTTTACCCATCTTTTTTGGATTTTGGCAACCCAAACTTTCTACCCCATGTGGTGCCTCAGAAACAAAGGTACCATTGATCAAAACATACCGTTGCCTTTGTAAGGCATTTCCTGGAAAGTTTAAACTCTTCCAGGCATGACCAACAGCTGGTACGATCAGCTAATTCCTGTAAACTTCTGAATCCACATTCCCTTTCTGGTTGTTTGATTAGGCATGGAGAGCAAATCCCAAGAGTTGGAGAGCACATGCAGATTACTAAATGGACAGCTGTACTAGAAACTTGGTTCTATGACTTGCATTTCTAGCAAGCTCACTTTGGGCTGCGACGTGGATTCACTAGCATTAACTGCATCAGGAGCAGCTGCAGCACCAGGATTAGCATCAGAATTAACATTATCAACCCGATCAGGCTTGTCCTCCTGCATTTCTATGTCGTGGCTACCAGATGATTCCTCAGCTTCTGCATCAGCCATCTCCTCGTCACCATCACCTACTGCATGCTCTGTTCCATTTGGTACTGCTGTTGTATGCTCGGGTGTGCTTGCAGACTCTACATCAGCAGCCCAGAATTTCTGTAATTTGTGTGCAATCCGAGCATGGCAGCCCATGAGCAGCTGGATATGGCTCAGTGCACTTGTTATTGTAGATGTAACTAGGAGATTCTACAAACAAGAGAGGCCATAGTTGGTAATGAATGTCTCAGAACAAATAGAAAATCAATAATTACTCAGGAAAGTATTTGGATAATGTCAGAACACAAACATAATGAACGGAAAAAACTGTCAGCAGATATACTCTCAACTTAATATCCATCTAGACATGGGAAACCTCATTTCGTCTTTCTTACTTACAGAAGAACTGTAGCAACTGGTACGTGTGTAAATTAATGGGTCTATTTGTTATCAAGGTGCACTCGATGTTCTTTCAAAATCATAACTCAAACCAAGGTACATTATGTTCACTTCAGGTGGTAGACAACAAGTAAAAAAAACTTGCACTTTAGATCAATTGAGCAAATTCAGAGTACACAATAACATAGCTAAGAACGGCAAAATACTGATATAAGCAATAGTGAAAGCTCAGCTGACAACCTTCTCCAAGGCCAATGCAAGCTTTGATAATTTTGTATATGTTCCTTTTGGATCCAACAAAATCTGTCGATGGAAACTAATGTAAGACTATTTGCTTTGAAATAGGATGAATGAAAGGTATAAATGAAAACAGATTTCTTCTATAAGTAACTTGTCATTGACATTAATAGGTGTTTGGTTTCAGGAATGGGTTAGTCCATCATCTACTCACTTCTCACTTTTTTGTTTGGTTTGTGGAATGGAATGGGTTGATGGCTTGATGCATCACCATCTCATTCCTCACAAGCAGTGTTTTAAAGGCGTCGCCTAGGCGTCCAGGCGACCCAGCACTTGCCATCCTAGTTGCCTTTAAAACACTGCTCACAAGCTACTAATTAGTATTAGTATAAGGGATGGAGTCATTCCACCAAATTTGAAGAATGGATTCATGATGCACCACCTCATCCAGAATGGCTTGATTCCTCAAACCAAACACTCTCTAAATTTTTAGAGACAAGTTTTAGAAGCAAAATGGAAGGGGAAAGTCTCACCTCACAAAGCCTTTGCAGTGTGAATGGAGGACCCTCTTCAAACCTCTCGAGAGCTGTAAAATAATTCAACAAACAATATTTGCAAATAGTCTAAAAACAGGTATCGCAAATAGTCCACAAAAAGTTATATCTAATTATCTGCAAGAAATAAATTAGCTGATGTACAAGTAGGCCTTGTATGAGCTACAATGGAAACCCACCACCAGCTTTCAAGTACCTAGTTGGTCTAATCATATATTTAAACGCTTTTGCAAATGTTAACAAACAAGTAGAAGGTCCATGAAATGATATTCTAAACTTAACAATGTTCCACAGAAGTAATAAAAGAACAGGAGTACGATGTAGCTATATCACATAAATTAAAAAGCACCATTACACCAACTTTGAGTTGGAACTCATGCAAGAGGCACGACACCAATAATTTCAAGCACTAGTTGTTTTACCAATAATATCCATTGAACTTCGATCCAGCAAATCACAAAGCATACAGTGCAGATTAGAGCATCTAGCTTCCAATGCCATGGAAGAATACTATTTCAATGCTCCAAGTTCTTAACAACCAAATTCAGCTATATTTATGCACAGCTAAGAACATGAGCTACTGCATATCAAAGGGCAAACAAAAAGAATTTGATATATACAGTCAACCAGGATAAAGGGCTATTCCACCTTAAAATATTCAGAAATACATATACACTACAACATTACAACAACAAATATTTACTTGAACTTCATAGCACAAACTAAGTGTGAAGATCGTACCACCATTGAGCCGGTTAAATAACTCAGAGAAAGACCTCTGTTGCCCATCATTTTGGCTCATCATTTCAACCTCAAATATTCATCCAAGACCTTCACATGAAGAACATCAGTTTAGATGATAAACATATACAACACAAATCACCACTCGCTACAGCCAACATACTGAAACCCATACACATACCTGCTTCATTGAATAGACAGTACACTCTTGAGGAACCTCCAGTCATGCCTGCAAAGGAGTTAGTCACACATATAATAAATGTTCACACATATAATAAATGTTTTGCTGCAATCTTTTGTCCCGGTATTCTGGATGCAGCAAGAATGCCTTTTAAAACAAAATGCAAGAAACATAATCAACCTAGATGCCTAGTTAGCATCTTACAACAGATTCTACTCAAAGACCATAAACACATACTCCCTCCATATAGGAACTAGATGTCGTTTAGGACAGCGACACGGTCTCCAAAGCGCAACTTTGACCACTTGTTTTTTTGAAAATATTTGTTGTAAAATGGTATGTATATTTTATGAAAGTACTTTTCAAGACAAATTTATTTATATAATTTTTACATCTCTAAACTCAATAATTTAAAAGTTATTCATGATTTATATTCTCAATGTTTGACTCAAACCTTATCCAAAACGACATCTATTTCCTATATGGAGGGAGTACACCATCAGTTTAAATGAGGCAATAAACTAAATTATATTTTGTGCAAAATGATGGAGGCACTCTTAGTGTTGAATCTTAAGACTCTAAAAGAACAGAAAACTCATCCATGAATAGAAACTGTGAAGCAGTATAGGAGAAGTTTAATACCAGAACTTTCCAGTGTCAGCTATAACTTCAATGATGCTTCTCATGTCCTCATAACTAACATCAACATTTGTCACTGTATCCCTGAAATTAAAATGCATTGCACTAAAACTCATAAACGAAGTAAAAATAAAGTCAAATTCAGTCAACAAAATTGGAGAGGAAGACCAACAATCTTTATGCTGTCCTACGATATTAAAAAAAAACAATGTGCCAAAGAGATGTGATTTCAGACATGGAAGAAAACAAGAACCCTGGACAAAGTGGATGTGCTGTAATTCCTGGACAATTTGAGTCCATGCAAAACTTTCCAGTGTGTCAAAAAAGGTGTTGCCATGAGGAAAATGCAATCATTATTTGAATTTCAATAACATCTGAGTGAACATTTGGTTTTTGCCTTTTCAGTATGGCCATGTACAAAATAATATGAAAAGATTGACCCCGAATTATGTTAGCAATGCATGGATGAAGTTTGTTTTGGATACCATGTTGTATAAGAACTAGAAAGCCGCCTGTTTTTTTAAGGGACTATTGTGTTCTTACCCTTGTTTTTAAGTCCAATTGTGATTTTACCCTCGCTTTTGTCACCGTTGTGATTCTACCCCCCCTTCTTTGTAAAAGGAAGCTTCACTTTACCCCTACTCCGTGAACAGCGTCTAATGGTGTTAAATGGGCTTGGCAATGACAAATTTGTCCTTGCAAAATACCCCTACTTTTCTAAGTGCATTGTGATTTTACCCTTGTTTCGGCGCACGGGGCCACGCCCGCCTGACACACCGAGCCGCCCGCGCCCGGCGCACCCGACCGTACCCGACCACCGCCCGATGCACGGAGCCCCTCGCAGCCGCCGCACAAGCCTCGCCGCACGAAGCCCTCCCGACCACCTTGATCGATTCGTAGCAGAAAGAGATAGACGATACGATACATGAGACGATGAGAAAGGTATGAGTGGATAAGGGGCATTATTGTCTTTTGGTGTTACTGTAAAGGGTTTTTTTTGTTTTTATTTTTTTAATGCAAAAAAAACTAACGGAGTTAAAAGTAAGGGTAAACTGAGCTTTCCTTTTACAAAGCAGGAGTAAAATCACAACGGTGACAAAAGCGAGGGTAAAATCACAATTACACTTAAAAACAAGGGTAAGAACGCAATAGCCCCATGGAGGAATTATGTTTTCGACATTATGACGAAAGAAGAAAGGAAAAAGTCTACTTTACCCCCCCTCACCTATTAAGCGTTGTCTACTTAATGTCCCAACCTATGAAACCGTCTGTTTTAGCCCCTGAACTTTATAAAACCGTCAAATACCCCCCTCAGGCGGTTTAGACGGTGGTTTTGCTATAGTAACGGCGGTTTTGGGTTTTCTTTTTTATTTATTTTGGTTGAATCTTTGAAAAATCATAGTAAAGCACAAAAAAATCGTAAAATGGAAAATTTAATTTGTTGTGGACTCCACATGAGTAGATCTACACAATGAATATATAATATGGTATGCTTTAGTACAAAGTTTTTTTTGTAGATTTAAATCTGTTCTTTTTTCAAATTAATTGGAACAATTCATAACTGTAGTTTCTATGGTCCATTTATGGTGAATTTTTTATGGTGACCTAGTTATTGTATGATTGAACTACAGTAAAATTTTATAATCATTGGATCATATATAACTTAGTTATAGATTTATTTAGATTTAACAAGCATAAACCCTACTAAATCTATAACTAAATTATACTTGATTCAATGAATATAAATTTTTTACTATAGTTCGAGCATACAATAATTAGGCCACCATAAAATTTGACTACATTAGACCATACAAAGTATAATTATGAATTATTTCAATTAATTATAAAAAAGAATAGACCTAAATCTACAACAAAACTTTATACTAAAGCATATGATATTATATGTTTTTTGTGTAGATCTACTCATGTGGAGTCCAACAAAATTAATTTTCCATTTTATGATTTTTATGTGATTTACTATGATTTTTCAAAGATTCGGCCAAAATAAGTAAAAAAGAAAAAACCAAACCGCCGTTACTGTAGCAAAACCACCGTCTAAAACCGCCTGAGGGGTAATTTGACCGGTTTTATAAAGTTCAGGGGCTAAAACAGACGGTTTCATAGATTGGACATTAAGTAGACAACCCTTAATAGGTGAGGGGTAAAGTAGACTTTTTCCAAAGAAGAAACTACTTGGTTTAGTTCTGGATCAAGAGTTTGAAAATTACAAGATTAAAAAATCACTATGCAATCAATGAATTCGAACAAATACATATTAAAGAATGAGAATTTGGTAAAGTGCTTTGTAAAGATGGGATGGGAACATTAATTAAAGGTAAAAGATCTCCTTTGTTCTCTGACACCCCCCCCCCCCCCCCCGTTCCTTTTTCTTATCATGCTTTATTTTTGGTAATCCTTTGTCGAGGGTCACCGTTGTACCCATTTTCTTTCATGTCTATAATGCACATGCAGTTCTCCAGCATTTTCAGGGGGGGGGGGGGGGGCATCAAGCTAAAGGTCTCCAAAGTTCTGCTGAAATTTAGAATTCAATGCAAGCTGTGCATAGTCAAAGAGATAACACAGCACAGCGGTAAAATGAAAGTCCCACTTGTCCAATGTATGTGCAATGAACCAGGCCATGCCCTCGCAAGGGGAACTTTCTTTGTCACTCTTCCAATGCAGAGTCAAAGAGATACCACAGCACAGGGGTAAAAACAGGGCCCTGAAAAAGAAAGTCACACTTGTCCAATGTGTGCAATGAACAGGGCATAGGCCATGCCCTCGCAAGAGGAACTTTCTTTATCACTCCCACTTTGGTCGCATTTAGATTTAGGGCTATTTGCTTTGCTTGTATATGCTTATAAGATTTTTCTTCAAATGAACATGAAGGATGCGCATAGAGTGATATAGATCAATAGCTGCCGCATAAATCTGCATCACTTACTCGTCCACCCCGTCCTCCGGGCTGCATCCTCAACAGCCTGATCTGCGTCAGAATTGACTCCAAAGCCACCGTGGAGCCACCGCCCCAGAGTCCTCCACCACCGCACCACTCTCCACGCGCTGATCCGAGTGGACAGGGTCTTCCGGGCCGCCGCTGCCACGGGCACCGCTGCATTCTGTGTCACGGCACCCTCCATTCGCGTTTTCTCCGATTCTGCAAGATAGACGAAGAATCATAAATCCAGACAATAAAGCGGGGCGCAATGGCAGGCGACGGTGGCTAGGGTTTCCACATTCCGAGGGCGAGGCGAACTGGGGGGCGCTGCAATTAGGGTTACGGGAGTCGTCACACCCGCGGTGGGATGGAAGGGGAGCTCACCAGCACCAGCAGTTTCGACGCGGGCAGCGGGTCGGGGGACGGCGGGCAGCGGACGGGGGGACAACGCTTCGCTATCTGAGGTCTGTCGTGGTCGTCTCGCTCCTCGTTCGTAGACCGGCGAGGGCGGGGGAGAGATGGGAAATTCTGCGCGGGGACCGGAACTGGGCCCCACTGTTTATGCCATACAGCTGTTGTGAGCTGTTTTTTTTTTTTTTTTGCCAAACACCTTTTTATAAAACAGCTTCACCCATGAGTTTTAATCCCTCTCTCACAAAAATAGCTTCACCCATAAAGCTGAAAAAAGTAGCTTTTCATCATAGCTGATATCTCCATTTCTCTCTCCCAACTATGTTGGTGAAGCTGTTTTGCCAAACACTTTTTCAAAACAGCTCAGCTTCACCTAATAAGTTGCTCATAAAGCTATTTTCTAAAAAAAATAGCTTCACTAGTGAAGCTGAGCTGTACCAAACGGGGCCTAGGTTTATGGCCCTGGAAAAAAACTAAGTAACAGTGTAACAGTGTTAATTCGGGTGTATGGTCTTTTTACCATCCAAGTTAACACCGTTACATGTCTAAATGGACGGAAGGCGATACACCTCAATAAAATTTGATCTGAGACCATAGAACTAAATTCAAAAAAATAAGACCAAATACTTAAACTGAGTTTTTTTCGGGGTCTACACCTGATTCTCCGATTCTCCCGACTACAATGGCAACCGGAAAACCTGCAGGACACAAAAAAAAAAAAAAAAAAAAAAAACTGTATACTACTCCCTCCGTCCTAAACAGGCCTAAGAAGCAAAGAGGTTGAGAGCACATTGTTTGGGGTCTCCGGCCCGTAGGGACAAGGCCCACGAGGCTACGGTTTAGGCAGAGGGTTCTTCTTCCCAGTTCCCTCCTCACACCGTTGCGGCGCGGCAACCACCCCCCCGAACGCCCAACCCGACCGCCGCCCCCCCCATGTTGTCCCGATCGCCGGCGACGGTGAGCTTCTCCGCCGTCGCTCCGGGAACCGCGCGGCTTCAGCTCCTCCGCCTCCTCTGTGCTGGCTTCATCTAAGGAACGGCCGACGGGAAGCTCGTGGCGTCGGTGCTGTTCGAGCGCCTCCCCGTTGTGATTCCCAAGATCCACCCCCGTTGTCTACGCCTTCCAAGAATTCTCGTACGGCAGATCCGACCATCAAGTTCGCCTCTCATTATACGATCTTGCTTTCGTTATGCTTATTTGGTTTGCATGCATGGGTTTGGTTCGTTTCTCTGTTTAGATTTCGGTGGAGGCAGCAGTACAGACGGCAATACCCCGAGGAGGTCCTGGCAAGGCCGACGCGAGGTGATACCCCTCTCCCTCCCTTGTGTCTCTTGTGTCATAGACTTATTTTCCTAATTTACCTCCCCCATTCCTGGTTGTTCTGATTTTGCTGTGAAGGTATGGTAACAAATTCAACATTAAAATGGAATGGGATGAGTGCATTAGCACAAGAGTCTTAAAATAATCCTTCCAAAATTGCCAGAAGAGAAAAAGGAGTATGCTTTTGTGGTGTATTAGTATAGGGTCTAATTTTTTCCTAATTTACCTCCCCATTCCTGGTTGTTCTGATTTTGCTGTGAAGGTATGGTAACAAATTGAACTTTAAAATGGAATGGGGTGAGTGCATTTTGTTGTGCATTAGCACAAGAGTCTTAAATAATCCTTCCAAATTGCCGAGAAGAAAAAAAGGAGTATGCTTTTGTGGTGTACTAGTATAGGTTCTTAATTACTAGTATTTATTAGAAAAAAAGACATAACGCGTGATAACTACTACCCCTCCATTCCAAATAGTAAGTTGTTTTGACTTTTTCTAGATAAATAGCTTTTACTATATATAAGAGATTAATGTTATGTACGTACAAGCTATGCACCTAGAAAATCCAGAACAGCCTACAATTTGGAACGGGGGAGTATTACATATACTATGCAACTATCTTACTGAGTGTTTTGGCATTGTCACTAAACGCAAATGTATTTTCAAAATTCTAGCATCAAAATGGAGGGACTGGGAGTGGAAATGGGAGCGTGTGATGCTCTGTGTTCGAGCCCTATGTTTATGTTTGAATTAGCTTATTATGCATTTAGACCATATGTTGTGTTTAAATTTGAATTTGGAAACTGTGGATTTAAAATGATGCTGAAATTTTGTCTATTAGAAACATAATACTTTCTCCTATAATCCTGAAGTGATATTAGGGCAGCCCTAATACCAGGACCTTATTGGTAGTGGCAGATGAACGATTCTATTCTACTAAATAGTACCAAAGCGTAAAAAAGGTACCCATGTTGGGTCACACTTAGAGAAATTGCAAATGGACTCATGATAGATGATATGACATAATGAGCTCTATACTTAAACGTAGACAGACTACATTGGAACTTGATTAAAAAAATGAAGTGATAAATAAACTTAGACATGTCTTCGTTACGTGATCGGTCACTACATGTTTTATTACAAGCTAAATCCTCTCTGGCTCTGATACTGGCGTTTTACTATGTCTTTCTCAGTTTTATGACTTTTTTCTCCCTTTGAGTTACCCTTTTTTATCTGGGTGTGAAAAATATCCTAACTCTTTTCTTCTGTAGGGGTAAGGGCGATTATCATATTGATTATGTGCCTGCACCAAGAATTACTGAGGCTGACAAAACAAATGACCTGAAGTAAGCTTTGCACCTCCATGGCTTATTAGTTTCTATATTGTTCTTCTGGGCAGAGACTGTCATGTCTTAAGATTGTTTGTATCCATAAACTCAGGTGGCCTGCATGTCTAATTACTATGATAACTAGCTGAACTGCAGATGTGATTGTGCAATGAAGTACATTTCTTTGTGCAATGTCTCTAATTAAAATATGCTTCGATTTGGTTAGGCAACCATAACACCCAAAAAATCATTAAATACGCGTTGCAATTTGGTCATGAAATTATCATAGGTCTCTCTCTCTTTCTTTCGTTTGGTGGTAGAATTTCTTGGATTTTTCAATGATATGGAATATGGATTATGGAGGGAGTTTCTACTCCTGAAAACTATGGATTTCTCCCATTCTCTAGCAATTTATTGGTGCTTCCCTGTTCTGCTTCTTACAGTGGTACACACATTATAATTGATTTGATTTACAATCTTCAAATTGTGTATTGCTTTAGTTGTACTTGTCTAGTTGCCTACCATGACCTGTGCCACAACAACTTGTATAGCTCCATATGATTCACAGTACAAGCTGTCGAAGTCTTACCTGTTCGCTTGAACTTATCAGCCCGCGGCTTCTCAGCCATGGTACAATGTTTTTCTCTCACAACAAAACAGCATTAGCCGGCTTATTAAGCTACTTTTTTTTTTAGGGCAAGTAATACAGATCACAACAGCTATTCACGATGTGTCTGCTCTAGTGAGAACCGAAGTAGGAGAGCATCATTGTATGGGTTTCATAGTTAAAACATTCTTGATAATACTCTGTGTCTGCTCAAAGATGACTGGAATAGGCATTTGTCACGGGCAACTTTATAATCAACATGATTAGATTTTTTTAATCAATTTGTAAGTGTGGCACCATAGAATTGCGCTGGAAGTTGAATATATTTTATGATTAGTTCCATGGCATTTCTTACTTTTAAGTACTACATACACTATCCAAGCCCCCTACTAACCTTGTTTCATGTAGGTCTTTACACGACTCTTGATAATAAACTTTATCTCCTGTTGTATGGCAATGCTTACGGGGCTCCTAGTGGAAAGCCTGTATGGCATTTTTCCCGAAAAAGTATATGAAAATGAAGAAAGTATGCGACTGGTATGCAGTTTTTTTTTCAATTTATAATGAAAAACTATCAATTATTTCATGATGAGTCTGCTTTCAGTTTCTTTTGCCTACATCACGCCTGAAATGCACAACTGATTTGAAGATGTTATCTGTGGTTTCTTATATACTGGATTCTGTTTCAGTGTGCTGAGGCTGCATTAAAATCTGTTCTGAGGACTTGACCATACATACTTTGTTGCAATGCTCCAATGGCTCATATGGCGGTTGAACAAACGGATTCAAGTGTTTCACCATTCAAGGTGCTTAATTCATTTGACCAATTGATGAAAGCTATTTGCAATACATTGTAGTTCCTTGCATGCTGTAAGGAATTAGTTCACCAATATCCTTGCAATGGTTTCCTCATCACTTGTCAGCACTGGCTTTTGCGTTTGTCTAGCTTTCTATGCTAGGAAGATGTGTTTGTTGGCAATTCTCTGTATCCTTAATCCGGTTATGGTTTTTCGCATCGTTTCTTTTTCAAGTCACAAGTGATTGGCACACGAACGAAATCCATATTGGAAAATTTTGTAAGGACTTCGCGTGGGTGACCAAAGATGAGCTGCTGGAGTATTTTCCTGAGAACAAGATTCTTCAAACAAGATGATCATCCACATTAGATAGCTCTGTAATCAGGCCATGGGCTATCTGAACAATACCATTTTTTTCTTGACTGGTGTAAAGTTTAGCGCCACTATTTTATCGTCACGAGCAGCATTGGCAGGAAACACCAGTGCGGGCAGCTGACACATGCCCATTTTGCCTCTTTCCTTGGGCTGATCATCATATATGAATGTTTGGCAATATGGCAATGATGTAGCATGTAGTCCTCTCCTAGCTGCTGTATGTTCACACGACGTGTTATCAGTTTGTTGTCCATCGGGGAAAAATAATATTATCAAGGTGGGTGACATTTGATTCCCCTGCTCTGTTATCCTTCATCCTGGCCAATGTTTGTGGAATTTGTAGCTCTGTGGACTCGGCACTTGGGGAATTCTGGCAACGCTCCTGATGACATTTGTTGATTCAGGTTATTCTGCATCCTGAATAAAAAATCAAGTATGTTCTTCTGATGTGTTAGACTATCTCCAATAACACTCCCCAAACCTATATTTAGGTCTTGCACATGTGTTTTAGGTATCAAAACCACCCTCCAACGGAGCACCCAAAGCCAAGACGCATTTTGGGTGTGAGCCAGGGGAACTGCAAAAAAAGTCGTCCAAAGCCGACGACGCAAATCACTCCCCACCGGCGCACCTCCCTCCACCGGATCTTCTCCCCTGCCCCAGCGCTCCTCCCTCCACCGGATCTTCTTCCTGCCACCGGCGTCCTCCGTCCATCCCCTGCGACACTACTTCCCCGCCACCGGTGCTCCTCCTCGCCAGACTCTGCTCCCCACCGCTTCTCACCTGTCGGGGGAACGCCAAAAGGTACCCCCAATCAATGCAAAACGAATAAGAGACCTGCCTGGCCCCCAAGCCAGGCCTCGGGCGAACGATCGTCTCCGTCTCGCCCGAGCCCTCCAAGCCAGGCCTCGGGCGAACGCTCGTCTTCGTCTCGCCCGAGCCCTCCGCGTCGGCCTCAGCGGCGCGAACGCTCGTTCTCCGTCTCGCCCGAGCCCTCCAAGCCAGGCCTCGGGCGAACGCTCGTCTCCGTCTCCCGAGCCTCCGCGTCAGGCCTCGGGCGAACGCTCGTTCTCCGTCTCGCCCGAGCCCTCCAAGCCAGGCCTCGGGCGACGCTCGTTCTCCGTCTCGCCCGAGCCCTCCGCGTCAGGCCTCGGGCGAACGCTCGTCTTCCGTCTCGCCCGAGCCCTCCAAGCCAGGCCTCGGGCGAGCGCTCCTCTACACCTCGAGACCCCACGCGGACCTCGAGCCCCTCAGGCGCAGCAGCCTATCCCTCGAGACGCTTCACGCCTCCCTCGAGCGGCACGACACACGGCAGCTAGCCCCATACCGCGCATTCAATGCATTCACCAACTCCGGTCACATCCTCTGGTACACAGCATGTGCCACAGTGACCGGAGTCAGAGTCAAACCTCGTTTTCACCATAAGCATGGGCTAAAGGGCGCCAGTACAGCACTGTTCGGCCATACCCCGCACTATAGCACCCTCGAGCCACCTCTCGAGGCCTGGGATCCCTCTGAACGACCGGGCGTTCCGGGACTCGCCCATACCTGCGGGAGCTCGAGCCCCCCGCAGGCGCTACCTCGAGGCCGGCTCTGCGCCCCTCGAGCCCTAACTGCTCTCACGCTATTGGAGGACAGGTACCCCAAGACCCGGAGGGACCTCGCCGCGTCCTGCACGTTCCGGATGGGCGCTGTACGGCTTCCACCTCGCCACGCCTCCACGTCCGCGCCCGGGATGGGGGCCACGCCCCAAGGACGCCTCAACAGCAACGCCCACGTCGGCTACAATGTCTTCGACAAGACAGGGTTCCTACCCTACTTCGTATTGGGCACGTACGCCCCGACACCTGTAAAACCCTTGTGTAACCCTGGCCTCCCCTTGCTCTATAAAAGGGGACACCAGGGCCCTCATTCGGACGGTTACAACACGTTAGAACGCCATACACCCACACACTCAGGTCCGGACTCCGGTCCACGCTCACCGAGCTT
Source organism: Coix lacryma-jobi var. lacryma-jobi (assembly GCA_009763385.1). NCBI lineage: Eukaryota > Viridiplantae > Streptophyta > Magnoliopsida > Poales > Poaceae > Coix > Coix lacryma-jobi. The sequence goes on from CM019824.1 coordinate 137,178,634, forward strand.
GTATTCGCCCCTGTACAAGCACTTAGGTGCAAGTAATACAAGAACATCCTCCCCCGCTGGACGTAGGGCCTTCTTTGCCCGAACCAGGATAAATCCTTGTGTCATCTTGCATCACCATCCAGGAAGAGAGCACGCGATCATATTACTCGTTGGTGTCATACCCCGGTTTCGAAACACCGACAGTTGGCGCGCCAGGTAGGGCCTTCGCGTGTCGAGTCGATTTCTCGCTGTTTCCTGGATGGCTGCTTCGACTCCTTCGTTCTCTGCCGGTGCCGTCATCTGGTTCGGGAGCCTTGAGTTCCTGGCCATCGACAACGGCAACGAGCCGACCTTGCTCTCCATGGAGGGCCCGAGTGGAGGGCGTGTCACGCCACCCCGTGCGAGGAGCGTGGCACGTCGCCCACACCACCACGCGTCGTCACCCCGTGAGCGGCGCCGTCGTTGCCGTCGTCGCCAGGCACAGGCCGTGCCGGCGGCGCACTCCCACTTCCCCGTGGCCGGCGCGGGAGTTCCCAAGGAGGAGCCTGCCCGACGCACGGCCGGAGACTTCCAGGGCGCGCCCGCGCCCGCCCAGCGACTTCGCGTTCAATCGTGCGCACGGACCAGGAGCCAGGCCAGAGGCCTCCGAGCCGTGCGCCGTTGACGCCACCCGGCCTCCTCCCGCACGGGTTAACCGCTCGACGCCGGCGGACCCCGTTCGGCCTCGACAACTCCGCAGCAGCCTACGCCCGCCAGCTCAACGAGCGCCATCGGGACCGACCGACAGCAGGCCAGGAGGAGCGCCCGGGCGTGCTACTGCAGGCCATGGCCAACCTGGAGATCGTCCACCCCGCGTACGTCGACCGCGGCGTCACGCGAGCCATCGAGCCTCCCCGGCGATCCACCGTCGGAGAATGTACCGTGAGCTGCGGCGGTCCCAGCATCTGCCAAGACGGCACGCCGTCGACAGCTCCGACTCCGACGAATACGACTACCACGACCCCGACCTCTGGGATCCCACCAGGGAGTGCTTCCAACTCGAGGGGTCGCATGTGATACCGAGGACGAGGGCGACGACGGCAAGCCAGCGCTCGATCTAGAAGGCCCCAGCGACGTGGCCGCGGCAGGCGGATCACGTGTTCAGAGGAGGACGAACCTCCAGCACCGCTGTACCGCCTCAGCACGACGACGGCCGGGCGGCGCAACTCGCGCAGGTGCAAGAGGCAATCACCAAAGCCGAGGAAGAACGGCGACACCTGCTGCAGCTCCGGCAAACCCTGATGCAGGAACCACCCCAGCTCCGAGGAGCGGAGCTCGAGGTCGGGCTCGAGAGGTCCACCGGCGGATCCTCGAGGACGGGGCACCAGCACGCCCCGAGGTATGCTTCCCGCCGGGCAGAACGTGGTGGTGGCGGCGGCGATGATGCTCCGTGACCTGCCCGCCTCTCCAACCCCGACGCCAGGCGCATGCTCGGGAAGTGAAGAACCTCCTCGAGACAGCCGCTGTGCAACAGGCCGAGAGCTCGGCGTCACGCCGGCGCGAGCAGCCTCGGGGAAGCCAGCGGACACGCCCCGCAACGAGCGCGAGGCATCCGTCCACCAGCCGGACACCTCTCGAGCTAGGCCAGTCCGCGAACGGATCGTCGACAACCGCCACCTCGAGACCCCAACGACGCCCGCAACGACATCAACCGCCGGCGCAAGGACAAGGGGGCCAGGAGCGTGGCTTAGCGCCCATCGAGGGGGGCGCTACGACAGCGACGAGGACCGGCAAGTCCTTGAGCCCCCGGGCCCCAGAGTCTTCAGCCGGGCCATCCGCAGCTCAACCCTCCCCGACCGCTTCCGACCGCCGACCAACACGTGAAGTATGACGGGGAGGTCGAGCCACAGCTCTGGCTCTCGGCGATTTCCGCCTAGGCTGCCAACTGGGCGGAGCGAAGAACGACGACCGCGCGTGATCATACGCCAACTCCCACTTTACCTCTCGGACACCGCCCGCCGGTGGCTCGAGGAGCTCTCGCCGGATCGGATCGAGATTGGGCCGACTAGTCAGGGTCTTCGACGGGAATTTCAAGGGGACCTGCGTGCGCCCAGGCAACCCCTGGACCTACGGCGTTGCAGGCAGGCGCGGACGAGCCCCTCCGCGACTTTGCTCGGCGGGTTCTCGAAGAAGCGCCTCGAGCTCCCCCACGTGCCTGACGAGGACGTCATCTCAGCGTTCCCTCGCGGGCACGACATGCCAAGAGCTAGTCATGAGCTAGGACTGCTACCGTCCCAGGACGGTCGAGGACCTAATGGATCGCGTCACCAGCTTTGCCTCGGGCGACGAAAGCAGTGGGGGCCTTCTTTGCCGTTCCACGACAAAGGCAAGGCGGTGATCGCGCCGGAGGGCTCGAACAAGGCAACGACGCCAAGAACGACAACATAACGCAACAAAAAGAAGAAGAACAAACACCAAGGGTCAGAAGGCGAAGCGCGACGCCAATGACGACGACGACGAAGAGGTGCTCGCAGGCGCCCTCGAGCCTAAGAAGCCCCGAGCCCCCCTGCGTGACGGGCTGTTTTCGACCAGATGCTCGAGGATCCCTGCACTTATCACAGGGCCCGTAAATCACAAGTTAAAGGACGCCGACTGTGAAAGGCTACATACTCCAAGCTCGGCGATAAGAAAGAGACGCGCTCATGGGAAGGATAACAATCGGCGCGGTGACGGGGACGAGCGAACGACAACTTCCCCCCGGTGCCCGACTGCTACATGATCTACGGGGGCCGACCGTCGGGCTCTCAGCTCGAGAAAGAAAGAAGAGCACCGGGAGATCTTGGCACTCGGCCACGACGCCCCCCGGTACCTTGACTGGTCTGATGCGCCGATCACGTTCGACCATGACGACCATCCGGACCGTGTCATCAAACCGGGAGCGTACCCCTCGTCGTCGACCCCGTCATAGTCGACGTCGGTTCTCCAAGGTGTTGATGGATGGGGGCTCGAGCCTCAAACATCATATACCTCGAGACCCCTCGACCTCCTGGGGATCTCAGAGGGTCAGCTCGACCCAGCGTCGGGGGTTCCACGGAGTCGTACCAGGGAAGAAGCCCACCCCCTCGGGCGCATCGACCTGCCGGTTTGCTTCGGCACGCCGGCAAAACTTCCGTCAGGAAGACGCTCACCTTCGAGGTGGTTGGCTTCCAAGGGACCTACCACGCCATCATTGGCCGGCAGGCTACGCCAAAGTTCATGGCGGTTCCCACTACACGTACTTGAAACTCAAGATGTCGGGGCCAAAAGGTCGTTTCATCACGTCGACACCTCCTACGAGCACGCGTACCACTGCGACGTGGAGTGCGTCGAGCGCGGGGAGGCCAACGTCCACCATCGACTCGCTCGAGGGCCTTAGCAGCCTTGGCTACCGAGGAGGCCCCAGAAGCAAAGCGCCACGCCGGCACTTCCGAGCCGGCTAAGCACACCAAGCAGATACCCGTCGACCCGACCTCGCCAATGGCAAGACGCTGACCATCAGTACCAGCCTCGAGCCCAAATAGGAAGCAGTGCTCGTCGACTTTCTCCACGCGAACATCGACATGTTTGCGTGAGCCCTCCCTCGGACATGCCGGGCATACCGAGGGAAGTCGCCGAGCACGCCTTGGAGATCCAGGCCGGGTCCAGACCGGTGAAGCAACGCCTGCGCCGCTTCGACGAGGAAAAGCGCAGGATCATCGGCGAGGAGGTGCACAAGCTTTTGGCGGCCGGATTCATCAAGGAGGTATTTCACCCAGAGTGGCTAGCTAACCCTGTACTAGTTAGGAAAAAGAATGGAAAAATGCGGATGTGTGTAGATACACTGGTCTGAATAAAGCATGTCCAAAAGTTCCATTTCTTTGCCTAGAATTGATCAGATTGTCGATTCCACTGCTGGGTGCGAAGTGCTTTCGTTCCTTGATGCATATTCCGGCTACCACCAAATTAAGATGAAAAAATCCGACGAACTCGCAACCTCTTTTATCACGCCTTTTGGTATGTATTGCTACGTTACAATGCCCTTCGGCCTTCGAAACGCTGGGGCAACGTACCAACGCTGTATGCAGCATATCTTTGGCAAATATAGCCAAAACCGTCGAGGCCTACGTCGATGACATCGTGGTTAAAACCAAGAAAGTCAGGAAGTCTCATCAGTGATCTCGAGACCACGTTCGAGTGCCTCCGGGCCAAGAATGTGAAGCTCAACCCCGAGAAATGTGTGTCTTGGTGTGCCTCGGGGCATGCTACTTGGCTACGTTGTCTCACAACGGGGGATCGAGGCTACCCGAAAAAATCTCAGCAGTCACGAGGATGGGCCCAATTCGAGACCTCAAGGGTGTACAGAAAGTGACGAGCTGCCTGGCCGCTCTCAGCAGATTCATCTCGAGGCTAGGGAAAAGGCACTACCCCTCTACCGCCTGCTGAAAAAGACGGAACGCTTTGCGTGGACTGTCGAAAGCCGAGGAAGCCTTAACCAAGTTGAAGGGGTTGCTGACTTCCGCGCCAATTCTCGTGCCACCACAACCAGCCCAGGATGGCGATTCCCCCGAGCCTCTCCTCCTCTATGTGGCTGCAACCACTCAGGTGGTCAGCGCGGTCATAGCCGTCGAGAGGCACGAGGAGGGTCATGCGTTGCCGGTCCAACGGCCAGTATACTTCACCAGTGAGGTGCTCTCCGAGGCCAAGGTCCGGTACCCGCACATCCAGAAGCTGCTCTACGGCATCATCATCACGAGGCGCAAGCTCCAGCACTACTTCCTCGCTCATCCCGTAACGGTGGTGTCATCCTTCCCCCTCGGTGAGATCATCAACAATCGGGAGGCCACGGGGCGCATCGCCAAGTGGTCCGCCGAGCTAATGGGGGAGACCATCACCTACGCCCGCGAAAAGCCATCAAGTCGCAAGCGTTGGCAGACTTCGTCGCTGAATGGACCGACACTCAGCTCCCGCCGGCGCAGATGCAAGCCGAGCTCTGGACCATGTACTTCGACGGATCCCTCATGAAGACGGGGGCAGGCGCAGGCCTGCTCTTCATCTCACCCCTCGGAGTCCACATGCGCTACCTGCTACGCTTGCACTTCCCCGCCTCCAACAACGTCGCCGAGTACGAGGCCCTCGTCAATGGGCTGCGCATCGCCCTCGAGCTCGGGGTCCGACGCCTCGACGTTCGAGGGGACTCGCAGCTCGTCGTCAACCAGGTCATGAAGGCCTCGAGCTGCATCGATCCCAGGATGGAAGCGTACTGCGGGGAGGTGCACAAGCTAGAAGATAAGTTCTACGGCCTCGAGCTTAACCACATAGCTCGAAAGTACAACGAGGCCGCAGACGAGCTGGCAAAGTTGGCATCCACGCGCGGCACGGTTCCACCAGACGTCTTCTCGAGGGACATTTTGAGCCATCCGTCAAAATCGACCCGGGGCTGGCCCCTCGACGCCACCCCTCGAGCTAGACACGGGGGCTCGACTTTCAACGCCACCCCTTGGGAATGACCCCTCGACGTCCGCGGAGGCGATGCAGGTCGACGCACCCGCCTCTTCTTCATCACGACCCCTCGACTGGCGGACACCCTACCTCGACTACCTGACGCAGGCGAGCTACCAGAAGACAAGACGGAGGCCCGACGCATCGCTCGAAGGGCCAAGACCTACGTCATCTACGGCGACGAGCGGAAACTGTACCGATGAAGTCCGACCGGGATCCTTCAGCGCTGCATCCCACTCGAAGAAGGACGCAAGCTCCTCGACGACATGCACTCGGGGGCTTGCGGCCACCACGCAGCGCCAAGGACCCTGGTTGGGAACGCCTTCCGTCAAGGCTTCTATTGGCCGACCGCCGTTGGAGACGCCAAGCGCTTGGTCCGGGCATGCCATGGGTGCCAATTCTACGCCAAGCAGACGCACCAACCCGCACATGCCCTGCAGATGATCCCAATTACTTGGCCATTCGCCGTTTGGGGGCTCGACCTTGTAGGTCCCCTCAAAAAGACAAGTGGAGGGCACTCACACGTGCTCATGGCCATCGACAAGTTCACCAAGTGGATCGAGGCTAAGCCGATAGGCGACCCCACCTCCGAGAAGGCCGTCGAGTTCATCGCCAACATCATGTACCGGTTTGGTGTGCCCAACGTCATCATCACCGACAATGGCACCCAATTCACGGGCAAAAAGTTCACCAACTTCTGCGACGACAACAGCATTCGCGTGACCTGGGCCTCGGTCGCGTACCCTCAATGCAACGGGCAGGTCGAGCGCGCCAACGGCATGATACTCCATGGGCTGAAGCCGAGGTTGTTCAAAACCCTCAAAAATTTTGGAAAGGGGGGGCTGCAGAGCTCCCCTCGGTGCTGTGGGGCCTCAGGACAACGCCAAGTCGAGCCGGGTCACTCCGTTCTTCCTCCTACGGTGTCGAGGCCGTCTTGCCTACGGACCTCGAGTACGTCTCCCCTCGACTTCGAGCCTACAACGAGCAAACCAACGACGAAAAGCTCGCCAACGCCAAGGACCAACTCGAGGAGGCCCGAGACGTGGCGCTCATCAACTCCGCGCGCTACCAGCAAACGCTTCGACGCTACCACAACAAGCACGTACGCAAAAGGGACCTAGCGGTGGGGGACCTCGTGCTTCGACGGCTGCAAGACAATCGAGGGCGCCACAAGCTCACCCCCCCATGGGAAGGCCCATACACCGTAGCTGAGGTGCTCAAGCCAGGGACATACAAGCTCTACGACAATCAAGGCAGAATCCTGGCGAACGCGTGGAACATCTCTCAGCTACGTCGCTTCTACCCTTAAGGGCCTCGAGGCCTAGCATATTCTGTCGCTTTGTACAAACATGTCAAAATGAATGAACAAACTCGTGCATTGTCGTTCATTTTGCTTAGCATCATAAGGTAGCCTCGACCCTGCTCTGCTCAGGGTCGAGCCTCCCTCGGGGCTGACAAGGGGGTAACGCCCCCCAGACTCCGGAAAAAAAATGCGTTTTTTCTCTTTCAAAAAATTCGACCCTCGTCTCGACTCGCGCCTCGAGTGAACTAGCGACGTCTAAATCCAAAAATACCTCGAGCCTCCAAGGGTCGGGAGGCATCGACGTAGACGGCCGCCTACGCCCCCGGGTGTAACGTAACGGCTCTAATCCCATGGCCCACTGATCACCGTCAACCACTGACAGTCGATCCGTACAGCCAAGAGGTTAGGACCGGTTCCGCTACTGGGCTACATCAGTGCCCGTTGTCCGCAGGATCATCTCACAATTCAGTTACAACCTCTTTAACATTTTGACAAGTAACATCGGAGTAAATAGCGGAAGACTTAGATAACAATAGTTTTACAAACCAGGGTTCCACATAAAATTAAAGTGAAGTTATTACAGACCATAGTTCAAATAGATAGAGTCGGCAAGTAGCATATGACAACAACTTAAGGTAAAGATACATCCCCCAGCCCGAGGGTGAATAATCACTCATCGGCCTCATCGGCCTCCTCCTGAACAACGGTCACACAGCAGGGTCCAAGGCATACTGAGGAATCTGCCATACCTGCAACATGGGTAATAAAACCCTGAGTACAAAGGTACTCAACAAGACTTACCCGACTAAAGAAAAAGGGAGAAGACTCAGAATGAAAGGCTTAGGGTAGTCAAGGTAAGGCTTAAGCAAGATCAAGTATTTTGCAGAAAGCATTTTTTTGTAAATCTTATTTTATTTTGAAAGGTTCAGAATTTCCTCAACTCTTCATCATTCATGATTCATTTTACATTTCAAAATATTCCTAGTTGAGAACCACTCTCCGTTGACAGTCAGTGGACCAAGTCTCCATAACCGAGGAGCAACGTTAATCCGGAAAGAATACTCAGCTGAGGATCCCTATTCACACTGCATATGTAGCACCCAAGCTTGCATATGCCAACTCGTCTACCACGATTCCTCCAAGATTGGGCCCGGTCCTACGCCACCCGGAAGTACAGTACACCACTCCAATCCGGGCCTCTAACCCACGTGGGTACATGCTACTTCCGCCATCTCTCCACTCCCAGTGCGCGGTTGTCGGTCCAATAATGGATTTCTCGGAGCCAGAGCTTTCCGTAGTATGTGAATAGTTACAAGTCTTGACCAGCAGGCCCCCATACGGATGGTCCCTACATTTTTCCGCCAGCGACAAGCACCTCGGGCCTCTAACCCAAGAGTACAGGTCCTGTCGGTTTTTCAACCCTGTCCCGGTCGGTGTCAACTGTTGAGTCCCGGACTACAACATGACGGCACCGTACGCAAGGACAACCTCTCCTTCCCATTGACTAAGTACGGATCAGATACTTAGCCAATAGTGGGAGTAAAACCAAAATCCCATAAAGATTCTTAAGTGATCACACATTTTGAAATTGGCCTTTTTATTGCAAATCTATTTAATAGCATTGCTAAGCATTTTTCAAATACTTTTGAAAGGCAGGTATCGGGTGTATCAGTGGTCAAGGTGGATAGTGCATCAATTAGGATAGCACACAACTCCTATAAACCTAATGCAATAATTTAACTCAAAAGCATTTAAGGAAACATTTTATAAATTCAAGGAAAGGGGTTAAATGCACCGGGGCTTGCCTTGGATGGCAAAAAGAGCAGACTCGGGGTGGTGGTGTAGGTGCCGGAGCTCGGGGTCGCCTCGGGGACAGATCCTTCGGTGGCTACCTCGACTTCAGGTCCTTCTTCGTCAACTATACGGATGCAATGATGAATGCTCATGAGAATGATGATATGGACTTAAGGTGCAAGACAATTCCACTGATTTTAGATTACTTTTAAACAAAGCATGATTGAATTCTAGGTTGAGCATAAAAGGTAATCATTTCTTCCTTAAGCAATATTGATTAACTAGCCCTTAATATAATTATCCTAAGCACCAACCAAACCTAGCATCACAAAACATCATAGACCAAAGGGTAGGGGTCTATGAACATCAATCAATCCAAAGATCACATCATCAACACTTATTACCAACCCTAATCCATCTTTTCTATTTCTTAATTTATTAAAAGGTCATTTTATGAAGTTGCTCCAAAAATTACCAAATTAATCACATAAGTTCATTATGGTGTAGATAGATGGAAAAACAATTTTCATAATTTTTGGAGGTCATTAAGGTGCTCAAATAAAATCAGACATTAATTAGCAAAAGGCACTATTTAACAATTAAAATAAAAGCTCAAAAATCAAATGCCAAAAAAATTCACAAACAAAAAGCTTACCAAAAAGCACAAAATGGACAAAAGACTCCAAATTTTTCTCAAAATTTTTGGAGTTATAAAACATAAAAAACATTTTTCAATTAAAAAAATTATTTTCAAAATCTTTTCAAACCCAAAATAAAGAAAAACATATTTAAATTTCAAATTTTGCAAAAACTCAAGTTCATATTTTCATAAATACTCCGAGCATAAAGAGTTACCACAAAAATTTCAGAATTTTTGGATGCACACAGAAAATCATACAAAAAAGAGAAAACAGAACACTATTCACATCTCTCAGAAAAGAGAAGAGCACTGTGCTCGTTCTAGGCCGGGCTCGGCGAGTCGCGGGGCTCGGGCGAAACGGAGAAGTGAGCCTCGGTCCGAGGCCGGACTCGGGCGAGGAGACGGAGAGCATGCGTCGCCGAGGCTTGGGCTCGGTCGAAGCGGAGGGTCATGCGCTTGCCGAGGCTTGGGCTCGGGCGAAGCGGAGAAACAGGCCTCTGCCCGAGGCCTGACTGGGAGGGCTCGGGCGAAACGGAGTTGAAGCAGAGGCCGAAGGCTCGGATGCTTACCACGTGTCGGAGGCAGGGCTCGAGGGTGAGGCTCGACTCGTTCTCGAGGGTGAGGCTCGACTCGAGGGTGAGGCTCGACTCGAGGGTGAGGCTCGACACGCTCGGGGGAGAAGATGACCGCGGCGGCGCTCCGGCGGTCCGGCGGTCCTGAGCAACAACAGCGACCGCAAGGGCCGGGTTAGAGTCGCACGGGGTCAAGGAACACAACACGGGGTCGGGGGGAGAAGGTATCTGTGGCCGGAGACGGCGAATTCCACGAACCCGAGCTCGCCGGGTTTCGGCCGGGGATGGGGACGGCGAGCTTACGCCGGGCAAACGGCGGTGGGGAAGGTGAAATTGAAAGGTGGGAAAGCTTCACGAGCTCAAGGCGGAGCTTCTGAGCTAGGAGGTGGAGCGGAGGAGTGTCTGGAGAGTGCTGGCCACGGTGGCGGAGGTGGATGCGGAGGTCGAAGCTCCGGCGGCTTATATAGCCGCGGCTATGGGACGGTAGAGAGCTCGAGGTCACGCGGTTAAGGTTTGCGGGGGTGCGCACTCGATTGCGCTCTGGCGGGAATAAGCTGGCGCGCAGCCGGGGCTCGGGCGCAATGCTCGGCCGGCGATGGCCACGCGGCGGCGGCGGCTGGGCACTGTAGGGGCCGAGAGCGATGGTCAGCGCTCGCGTGCGAGCGCGGAGGGAACAGGGGAACATCGGTGGCAGGTGGTTGGTGGCGCGTGGGGAGCAGCCGCCTGCGCTGCAGCCGCAGCGCCGGCGCCATGGCCGGGCCCCCCCTGGCCTCTGGCTCTACGGGAAGAAGAACAGTGCTAGGGTCTAGGGTTTGACTTTTGGCTGGTTTCTGAATTTTGCAAAAATCTCCCAAATTTGAACTGTGCGACAAAAACTCAAAACACCAAAGTTGTTCAGAAAAGAGAGGTCTACAACTTTGTCAATATGAACATTTTCAAATTCCAAATAGTTTTTGAACTACATTCAAAAACAGAAAAGGGGACACTTTTCAAATTTGATTCAAATCAAAATTACTTTGGATTTCAAACTGAAACTTGAAAATCTTCCAATATGAAAGTTGTTCCATTTGACAAAACCTATAACTTTGCTAATATACACTTTTTCTGAAACTCAATAGTTTTTGAATAACTTTTTAAAACCGAAAAGGGGACAAAAACTGGAATTTGAATGAATTTGAAATTACTGCAAACTTTATATAGAAACATGGAAATCTGTAAATACCAAAGTTGTTCCTCTAGGTCAGATTCACAACTTTGCTTTTTGAACCAACTCAAAATTTTGAATTTTGAAAAAGTTATCAAAAGGGAATAAATCCAGGATTTGGATTTTAGGGTTTTGCAAAAGGAAACTCAATTCAAATCTGATTTTTGAACTTGATCAAAGCATCAAACATCAGGGCACTACCTTGAACAAAATTACATAGAACTAGGCACAGAGGTGAAATTACCATTTTGCCCCTATAGGAAGAAGTGGGCTAATAAGGGTTTTTGCAATAGAGGGTACATCCCATAAAATGATACATTAAGCAAATGCATACATGAAATCATGATCAAGATGATTAATGATGATAATGATGATATGTCAAGTTAATTACATGCTTAAACACCAGAGGTGTTACAGCCTCCCCCCCTAAAGAAATCTCGCCCCGAGATTCTGCGTCTTAAGAAAGGACAAAGAAGAGATAAAGGCAAAACTTTACATAGACAGAGATTCGAGAAAGTCGGGGTAGTTCTTTGCCAAGAAGTCTTCAGATTCCCAAGTAGCTTCTTCTTCTGAGTGCTGGTTCCACTGGATTTGTACCACCTTGTGGTAGTTCTTCGAGTAACTCGATCTTTGTGATCCAACACGCGAACTGGATATTCCGAGTAGGATAGATCAGGCTCTAGCTCGACACCTTCAACTTCCACGACATGTTTGGTACTCGGAGGCACTTCTTGAGTTGGGAGACATGGAAAACATTGTGGACAGCAGAGAGATGATTGGGCAACTTCAGCTTGTAAGCTACCTTGCCACAACATTCCAAAATCTCAAACGGACCAATGTAGCGGGGTGCTAACTTTCCCTTTACTCCAAAACGAGTGACTCCTTTGGTTGGTGAGACCTTGAGATATACGTAATCTCCAACTTGAAACTTCAGAGGTCGACGTCTCTTGTCAGCATAACTCTTTTGTCGGGATTGGGCAATCTTCATGTTCTCTTGTATCTGCTTGACTTTCTCTTCCATATCTTTGACCAGGTCAACTCCAAAGAATTCTCTTTTCCGGGCTCAGACCAACTGAGGGGTGTATGACAGCGACGACCGTACAGTGCTTCAAATGGTGCCATTTTGATGCTTTCTTGATAACTGTTATTATATGAGAACTCTGCCAAGGGCAAACAGTCATCCCAAGTATCAGCGAAAGTGAGCACACATGCTCTCAACATATCCTCTAATACTTGGTTGACTCGCTCAGTCTGTCCATCTGTTTGCGGATGATAGGCTGTACTATGCAAGAGCTTGGTTCCAAGTGAGGTATGGAACGCTTTCCAGAACTTTGCGACAAACTGAGTACCACGATCTGAGATGATGGTCTTGGGAATACCATGGAGCTTCACTATGTTGTTCTTGTATAAGGCGGCATACGTGGGGACGGCATAGCTGGTCTTGACTGGCAGAAAGTGAGCTTGAGCTTGTTGGTGAGTCGGTCCACGATTACCCAAATGGAATCAAAACCTTTCCGAGTCTTGGGTAGCCCATTGATAAAATCCATGCTGATATCTTCCCACTTCCAGGCAGGTACAGATAAAGGCTGCAATTCTCCTCCAGGCTTCATGTGCACGGCTTTGACTTTCTGACAAGTATCACAGCGAGCGACATAGCGAGCGATTTCAATCTTCATCTTTGTCCACCAGAATCTCTGCCTTAGATCCTGGTACATCTTGTTGCTGCCGGGGTGGATGGAAAACCTAGACAGGTGTGCTTCGTCAAGGATCAACTGTCTCAACTCAGGCACCTTGGGAACTACTAGACGGTTCTTGAACCAAACAACTCCTACATCATCGATCCTGAAACAATCAGCCTTACCGGTCTGGACCTTTTCGATGATGTGCTTGATTCCAGGTTATCCTTCTGTGCAGCGATGACTTGTTCCTTGACCGATGTTTCTATCCTGACATTGTTCAGGCTTCCTTGCGGAACTATCTCAATACCCATCCTTTCAAGGTCATGGCACAAGGAAAGATCATAGGGCTTCGTCGTCAGACAGTTGCAGTATGACTTGCGACTGAGGGCATCGGCAACTACATTTGCCTTACCAGGATGGTAATGCACTTCGATATCATAGTCCTTGATTAACTCAAGCCATCTTCGCTGCCTCATGTTCAGCTCTTCTTGGGTGAAGATATACTTCAGGCTCTTGTGATCGGTGTACACATTGCAGGTACTGCCCAACAGATAATGACGCCATATCTTCAAAGCATGTACCACTGCTGCTAACTCAAGGTCATGGGTTGGATAATTCTCCTCATGTCGCCTAAGCTGCCGTGAGGCATACGCGATCACTCGACCTTCTTGCATCAAAACACAGCCTAACCCAGTACCAGATGCATCACAGTATACATCAAAGGGTTTCTCGATGTCTGGTTGAGCTAGGACTGGTGATGTAGTTAGCAGTTTCTTCAAGGCTTGAAAAGCTTGCTCACAGGCTGTTGACCAAACAAAATCCACGGAATTCTTTAACAACTCTGTGATAGGCTTGGCAACTCTGGAGAAGTCTGGGATGAAACGACGATAGTATCCAGCCATTCCCATGAAGCTGCGAACTTCGCGGACAGTGGTAGGTGGCTTCCAATCCAAGATATCTGCCACTTTTTCAGGGTCAACTGACACACCTTCAGCGGACAGGACATGACCAAGAATTGAATTCGATCTAGCCAGAATTCACATTTACTGAACTTGGCATACAGCTGGTGATCTCTGAGACGAGAGAGAACGACACGAAGATGCATGGCATGATCTTCAGGAGTTCTTGAATAAACAAGGATGTCGTCAATGAACACGACTACAAACTTATCGAGCTCTGGCATGAACACAGAGTTCATGAGATACATGAAATGAGCGGGGGCATTGGTCAAGCCAAAAGACATGACCAAGTACTCATATAGGCCGTATATGGTGGTGTGAAAGTGTTTTGGGGATATCTTCGGGACGAATTTTATTTGGTGGTAGCCAGATCTGAGGTCGATCTTGGAAAACCCTCTGGCTCCAGATAACTGGTCAAACAGAAGATCAATGCGAGGCAAGGGATATTTATTTTTGATGGTGACCTCGTTGAGCGGGCGATAGTCAACGCACAGACGAAGGCTTTTGTCCTTCTTCTTCACAAAGATAGCAGGACAGCCCCAAGGAGATGAACTGGGAATGAGAACCTTATCCAATAGCTCTTGCAATTGGATCTTCAGCTCTGCCAACTCTCTGGGAGGCATTCGATAAGCTCTACGGGATAAAGGAGCAGTCCCGGGCTTTAGCTCTATAGCAAACTCAACATCACGGTCAGGAGGTAGACCAGGTAAATCTTCAGGAAAGACATCAGGGAACTCGCAGACCACGGGGATATCTCGGATCCCTTGATCATAGGTAGCATTTAGCTGTGTGGTAGCTGGTTTGAAGGAGGCATAGGAAGTTGGAGAAGGAGTTTGGAGGTACTGTTAGGAATATCCACTCTCACAACTCTATTCAAGATGTCTATCATGGCTTTATACTGACACATCCAATTCATGCCTAAGATGACATCTATCTCTTGATCGCGCAGTACTATCATGGTGGTAGGAAAGACATGTTTCCCCAACATTACTGGTATACTGCGGACCACTTCCTTAGTATTTATCCGCCCTCCAGGCGAAAGTATGCAGAAACTTTCTTTTAACTCCCCCATGGGCAACTCATGCTGATGACAAAAGTGCGACTGATGAAGGAATGCGATGCACCAGAATCAAACAAGACGACTGCAGGATGATTGGCAACAGGAAACCTACCGAGCATGACGGGCTCTCCGTCTGGGATGTTACTGACGGTGGTGAAGTAGACTTGCCCATGCTTCCTGACAAGCTTGCCCTTCTGGACGTGCTGCTGCGGTGCACGGTGCTGCTGCTGTGATCCTCCAGGGCCTTTCTGTGCATGCTGGGCATTTTTCTGGGTTTAGGGCAGTCGCGAGACCAGTGACCAACTTGGCCACAGTTGTAGCATGGATGGTTGTAAGCTGTTTGTGGGGTGGTGACACGAACACCAGGGGCGTTCGGCTGAGTGGCACTTTGCTGGTTGGCATTGTGGGTGGTGGCCGCGGTACGAACGACCACTTGCTGATGGGGGTATGGGGCACGGTTTTGGTGGTGGCTGGGGTGGTAGATGATTCTTGGGCGCTTATGGTTGCTGGAGAAACTGCTAGACCCAGCCTTCTTCTTCTTCTTCTCTTCCTGATACTGGCGGTTGCTTTCCTCGAAAGCAACAGCACGGTCAACGACATCATGGTAGGATCCGTTTAGGTTGTTGGACAGACCTCTGCGAATCTTAGGGTGCAGACCCCTGAGAAAACATCTCTCTTCTTTCCTCTGTGTTGACATAGTCGGAGGCATACTGGCTGAGGTGGTTGAATTGTCCCACGTACTGCATGACGGTGGAATCCTTCTGTTGCAGGGCCAAGAACTGATCCAACTTCATTCTCATCAATCCCGAAGGGATGTGATGTGCTCTGAAAGCAGTGCGGAACTCTTCCCAGGTCAGCTGGTGACCCTCTGGTGGGCCGCCAACAGGTTGGCGTACCAGGCACTTGCAGGACCACGGAGCTGCTGAGAAGCGAACCGAGGCTTCTGGATCTCTCCGTGCAGTGCAGTAGACTGAACTTCTGTTCCATGGTGCGTAACCAGTCGTCAGCCTCGAGAGGTTCATCGGCCTTTGTGAAGACGGTGGGCGTGTTTCAGTGAATTCCACATAGGTTGTCTCTTGGTTGTTGCGGCGACCACGGTTGCCGTTGTTCTGCTGCCCTTGATTCTGAGCCATCAGATTGGCAGCGGCGGCCAAGGCTGCAATGGCATCTGCCAGGGTAGCTGGTACAGGTGGAGGGTTTGGGATGTTGGCATCATCAGAACCTCCGGCTCCGGTAGGGTGTTCACAGGCATCTGTATAAGCAACTCGGAACTCAGAGCATAAAGGATAAAGGTTCTGAAAACACTTGATTGACAACTTCACTGATACAAAGATAGCTGGCTTGACAAAGATGACAACAGACTGATAAGGGAAAAGGCACGAAAAGAAAGATACATGCCAGACTTGGCAACAGACAGACTAACGCCCAAACCTAGACTAAGTTTTAGGTAAGCAGATGGTACAGACACAAGGAGTCTAGTCATCATCGATGAAGATCAAACTCTTCGTCATCATCATCATCCTCGATGATAAGCTCAGGCTCTTCCTCCTCTTCTTCATCTTCAACGTGGGACATCTTCAGCAGGTTCCACTTCCTCATTCTGATCGGGCTCGTGTTCCACTTCAGGTTCTTCCACGACTCCGTCTTCGGGGGTTCTTCATAACCGGGGGGTACCAAGGGATGGAGTTGATCATGCAGTTGATGCACTTCCTCGTGAAGCATATCATTGTACTGCTCGATCTGGGCGGTGTATTGCTGCAGTCCATGGAGCTGGGCTCTGACCACGTCCTCGCGGGGTCCAAGCATCATTGCGCTGCTCGATAGCGCGAATCGTGTTCCGGTTAGCCTGTTCCAAGGAGCTCGTGCTCATAAAACTCCATGCGAGAAAGGTAGAAGTCATGCTCCATGTTCTCCATTTCAGCCTTCAGATTTTTGATTTCCTCCTTCAGCTGCTTGCGGGTGCGGCGGGGAAAGCGACGGCCATTGGAGGATTCTCCAGTCTTTCTCCGGTGCGAGGCGCCAGCTGTGTGACGCGGGCACACCGTTCGGTCCAGTCGACTGGGGCAGTGCAGTCGATGATGATGGCCATATTGGACAAGAGGTTATAGATGAGAAAGGCTAGCAAGAAAAAGGTATAGGCATACTAACCAACGACTCTTTTGTATACTTAAGTGAATGTGACATGATGTATGAATCGTTCCTACGGAACAAGGTAAGCAACTACTAAGGTAAGGTACATAGGGCTTATACAAGTTGTCTTGCTACTAGTTGCCAAAGACAAGATGAGATGAGAGAAGCAATTTGGACTCAAAATAGTCAAGTTTAGTTTCCGTTAAAAAAAACATTTTGAAGTTTTCGCGCAAAAAGATTGCAACGTCATAGTGAGATGCTCCGATACCACTCTGTAACGTAACGGCTCTAATCCCATGGCCCACTGATCACCGTCAACCACTGACAGGTCGATCCGTACAGCCAAGAGGTTAGGACCGGTTCCGCTACTGGGCTACATCAGTGCCCGTTGTCCGCAGGATCATCTCACAATTCAGTTACAACCTCTTTAACATTTTGACAAGTAACATCGGAGTAAATAGCGGAAGACTTAGATAACAATAGTTTTACAAACCAGGGTTCCACATAAAATTAAAGTGAAGTTATTACAGACCATAGTTCAAATAGATAGAGTCGGCAAGTAGCATATGACAACAACTTAAGGTAAAGATACATCCCCCAGCCCGAGGGTGAATAATCACTCATCGGCCTCATCGGCCTCCTCCTGAACACGGGGTCACACAGCAGGGTCCAAGGCATACTGAGGAATCTGCCATACCTGCAACATGGGTAATAAAACCCTGAGTACAAAGGTACTCAACAAGACTTACCGACTAAAGAAAAAGGGAGAAGACTCAGAATGAAAGGCTTAGGGTAGTCAACGGTAAGGCTTAAGCAAGATCAAGTATTTTGGCAGAAAAGCATTTTTTTGTAAATCTTATTTTATTTTGAAAGGTTCAGAATTTCTCAATTCTTCATCATTCATGATTCATTTTACATTTCAAAACATTCCTAGTTGAGAACCACTCTCCGTTGACAGTCAGTGGACCAAGTCTCCATAACCGAGGAGCAACGTTAATCCGGATAAAGAATACTCAGCTGAGGATCCCTATTCACACTGCATATGTAGCACCCAAGCTTGCATATGCCAACTCGTCTACCACGATTCCTCCAAGATTGGGCCCGGTCCTACGCCACCCGGAAGTACAGTACACCACTCCAATCCGGGCCTCTAACCCACGTGGGTACATGCTACTTCCGCCATCTCTCCACTCCCAGTGCGCGGTTGTCGGTCCAATAATGGATTTCTCGGAGCCAGAGCTTTCCGTAGTATGTGAATAGTTACAAGTCTTGACCAGCAGGCCCCCATACGGATGGTCCCTACATTTTCCGCCAGCGACAAGCACCTCGGGCCTCTAACCCAAGAGTACAGGTCCTGTCGGTTTTTCAACCCTGTCCCGGTCGGTGTCAACTGTTGAGTCCCGGACTACAACATGACGGCACCGTACGCAAGGACAACCTCTCCTTCCCATTGACTAAGTACGGATCAGATACTTAGCCAATAGTGGGAGTAAAACCAAATCCCATAAAGATTCTTAAGTGATCACACTTTTGAAATTGGCATTTTTATTGCAAATCTATTTAATAGCATTGCTAAGCATTTTTCAAATACTTTTTGAAAGGCAGGTATCGGGTGTATCAGTGGTCAAGGTGGATAGTGCATCAATTAGGATAGCACACAACTCCTATAAACCTAATGCAATAATTTAACTCAAAAGCATTTAAGGAAACATTTTATAAATTCAAGGAAAGGGTTAAATGCACCGGGGCTTGCCTTGGATGGCAAAAAGAGCAGACTCGGGGTTGGTGGTGTAGGTGCCGGAGCTCGGGGTCGCCTCGGGGACAGATCCTTCGGTGGCTACCTCGACTTCAGGTCCTTCTTCGTCAACTATACGGATGCAATGATGAATGCTCATGAGAATGATGATATGGACTTAAGTGCAAGACAATTCCACTGATTTTAGATTACTTTAAACAAAGCATGATTGAATTCTAGGTTGAGCATAAAAGGTAATCATTTCTTCCTTAAGCAATATTGATTAACTAGCCCTTAATATAATTATCCTAAGCACCAACCAAACCTAGCATCACAAACATCATAGACCAAAGGGTAGGGGTCTATGAACATCAATCAATCCAAAGATCACATCATCAACACTTATTACCAACCCTAATCCATCTTTTCTATTTTCTTAATTTATTTAAAAGGTCATTTTATGAAGTTGCTCCAAAAATTACCAAATTAATCACATAAGTTCATTATGGTGTAGATAGATGGAAAACAAATTTCATAATTTTTGGAGGTCATTAAGGTGCTCAAATAAAATCAGACATTAATTAGCAAAAGCACTATTAACAATTAAAATAAAAGCTCAAAAATCAACTTGTTCCAAAAGACTTCAAAATTTTACCAGAGACTAAACATGGCATAAGAAGCTCACAAAAATTTGTCTCATGATTTTTGGAGTTATAAATCACTCTCCAAAAATACCAAAACCTTCATTTTTCAATTAAAAGGGGAATTTTACATTTTCAAATTTTTGCACAAAACTCAAGTTTCATATTTTTATAAAATACTCCAGAGCATAAAGAGTCTACCACAAAAATTTCAGAATTTTTGGATGCACACAGAAAATCATACAAAAAAGAGAAAACAGAACACTATTCACATCTCTCAGAAAAAGAGAAGAGCACTGTGCTCGTTCTAGGCCGGGCTCGGCGAGTCGCGGGGCTCGGGCGAAACGGAGAAGTGAGCCTCGGTCCGAGGCCGGACTCGGGCGAGACGGAGAGCATGCGTCGCCGAGGCTTGGGCTCGGTCGAAGCGGAGGGTCATGCGCTTGCCGAGGCTTGGGCTCGGGCGAAGCGGAGAAACAGCCTCTGCCCGAGGCCTGACTGGGGGGCTCGGGCGAAACGGAGTTGAAGCAGAGGCCGAAGGCTCGGATGCTTACCACGTGTCGGAGGCAGGGCTCGAGGGTGAGGCTCGACTCGTTCTCGAGGTGAGGCTCGACTCGAGGGTGAGGCTCGACTCGAGGGTGAGGCTCGACACGCTCGGGGGAGAAGATGACCGCGGCGGCGCTCCGGCGGTCCGGCGGTCCTGAGCAACAACAGCGACCGCAAGGGCCGGGTTAGAGTCGCACGGGGTCAAGGAACACAACACGGGGGTCGGAGAAGGTATCTGTGGCCGGAGACGGCGAATTCCACGAACCCGAGCTCGCCGGGTTTCGGCCGGGGATGGGGACGGCGAGCTTACGCCGGGCAAACGGCGGCGGGGAAGGTGAAATTGAAAGGTGGGAAAGCTTCACGAGCTCAAGGCGGAGCTTCTGAGCTAGGAGGTGGAGCGGAGGAGTGTCTGGAGAGTGCTGGCCACGGTGGCGGAGGTGGATGCGGAGGTCGAAGCTCCGCGGCTTATATAGCCGCGGCTATGGGACGGTAGAGAGCTCGAGGTCACGCGGGTTAAGGTTTGCGGGGGCGTGCGCACTCGATTGCGCTCTGGCGGATAAGCTGGCGCGCAGCCGGGGCTCGGGCGCAATGCTCGGCCCGGCGATGGCCACGCGGCGGCGGCGGCTGGGCACTGTAGGGGCCGAGAGCGATGGTCAGCGCTCGCGTGCGAGCGCGGAGGGAACAGGGGAACATCGGTGGCAGGTTGGTGGCGCGTGGGGAGCAGCCGCCTGCGCTGCAGCCGCAGCGCCGGCGCCATGGCCGGCCCCCCCTGGCCTCTGGCTCTACGGGAAGAAGAACAGTGCTAGGGTCTAGGGTTTGACTTTTGGCTGGTTTCTGAATTTTGCAAAAATCTCCCAAATTTGAACTGTGCGACAAAAACTCAAAACACCAAAGTTGTTCAGAAAAGAGAGGTCTACAACTTTGTCAATATGAACATTTTCAAATTCCAAATAGTTTTGAACTACATTCAAAAACAGAAAAGGGGACACTTTTCAAATTTGATTCAAATCAAAATTACTTTGGATTTCAAACTGAAACTTGAAATCTTCCAATATGAAAGTTGTTCCATTTGACAAAACCTATAACTTGCTAATATACACTTTTCTGAAACTCAATAGTTTTTGAATAACTTTTTAAAACCGAAAAGGGGACAAAAACTGGAATTTGAATGAATTTGAAATTACTGCAAACTTTTATATAAAACATGGAAATCTGTAAATACCAAAGTTGTTCCTCTAGGTCAGATTCACAACTTTGCTTTTTGAACCAACTCAAATTTTGAATTTTGAAAAAGTTATCAAAAAGGGAATAAATCCAGGATTTGGATTTTAGGGTTTTGCAAAAGGAAACTCAATTCAAATCTGATTTTTGAACTTTGATCAAAGCATCAAACATCAGGGCACTAACCTTGAACAAAATTACATAGAACTAGGCACAGAGGTGAAATTACCATTTTGCCCCTATAGGAAGAAGTGGGCTAATAAGGGTTTTTGGCAATAGAGGTACATCATAAAATGATACATTAAGCAAATGCATACATGAAATCATGATCAAGATGATTAATGATGATAATGATGATATGTCAAGTTAATTACATGCTTAAACACCAGAGGTGTTACACCGGGCTACGGTACCCTACCTACGCCTCCCCCTCGGTGCTGCGACGTATCGAAGGAACCCGACTAAGCTAGCAGAAACTCGAGCTTGCAAACAAAGAGAAGCGGTCAAATAAGTTGAAAGAAAACAACTCCTTTAAACAAACAAGTCATATATACATACGGTCTCGACAGACACTCATTCATGTCACAAAATTCTTACAGGGGCCTCGACGCCCAAATTTGGCACGCAGGCCCTAATCTTCGTCAGTGTGGTACTCCTCCCCGAGGTCTTCCACGGCGGGCTCAGCCTCGACGCCCGAGCTAGAGGGAGGAGGGCCCGACACACCGCTGCTGGCGTCAGGAGGTAGCACGTCCTCCTCGAAGATCTTCGCGAGCGATGTCCCTGGCCTCTCCATCTTCTCCAAAATTTGTCGACACGGCGGTTGTTCCACTCCTCGTCCTTCCCCTCGATCTCGATGAAGCCGTTGGCGACAACGTGGACCGGGAAGCGGAAGCCGAGCGGACAATCGCGAGCGTCTGCTTGACGCCATGGTGGAGAGCTTGCCGGACACGGTCCCGCGCAGCTACGTCGAGGAACCACAAGGCGTCGACCCAAGGCGTCGCCCCGGGCCACCGCACCTTCCGCTGAAGCCACAGGAGGAGCACCCCACACGGAGCCAAGACGGTCGAGGGAAGCGCGAGCCCGCTCCGCCACCATCGTCTCATCTTGGAGTTGGTCCAAGAGAGCCTGTTCGTCCCACAGAGCTCCTCGACCGTCTCTCTCCTCGACTCCTGCGCAACAAATGAGGAAGAGTGAGACTGCGGCGTAACAAAAAACTTCGAAGACCCAAACAAGGACAAGGTGTGAGCCTCACCATCGCAATGTTGCCCCAGGGCGGCGAGGTCGCTGGTAAGGCCCTCAGCGCGCTGCTCGAGCCTGCGCTTCTCGGCCAGCATGAGGAGCTTCTCGGATCTAAGCTCCTCAATCAGCCTGCCCGCCTCCACGAGGGCCAGATCCTTTCGGATCACCTCCTGCCGCGCCGCCCCCTCGGCAGCTCGGGCGGTGACGACACCGCTCTCGGCGTCCTCGGCCTGTTTTCTCGCCGCCTCCACTGCGCGTTTCGGGCGGTGGCGGCCTCGCCACGGGCGTCAGCGGCCTCCTGCCTCGCCGCCTCAGCTTCAGCCCGGGCGGAGGTGGCCTCGCTTCGGGCGTCCGTGGCCTCTTTCCTCGACGCCTCGAGAGCGGCGGCGGCCTCCTCCTGGATCGAGCGGCCTCACCTCGAGCCGCCCGGACCTCCGCCTCCGCCTCGTTGAGCCGGCTCGCCATTTGGGCGTTCCGGCTCAGCTCAGCGCGGAGATCTTGAAGCTCCGCCTCAGCCCTCGCGAGGGCGGCAGACACCTGTGCGGACCGGCCCGCCTCCTCGGAGCAGGACCGCTCCGCTCCGCCATGAGCTCGGCCACCTCCCGGAAGATGGACCGCACCTCGCACGGGGCCCCCCGCTGGACCGGTTGCTCGACGGAGACCATGGCGAGGGGCGGGCTCGGCGCGTCGGGAAACGGCCATACTGGTCGGTCAAGCTCGATGTCGGGCAGGTCCTCTTCCGCCCCGAGCTGCCCCGACTGCGGCCCGCCGCCCGACGACACGAGCCCCGGCTCTTCCCTGGCCGGGCCCTCCGGCGTCTTATCAGCGCTAGCCGACGCCTCGGGCGCCTCCACCATCGTCAAGCCCGCGGCAAGGAGCGGCCCCTGCTCCAGCTCGTTCAGGAGGTCCTCCACCGTCGGCCCCTTCTCCGCCAACGCCTCTCCCCCCTCTCCCTCCTCCGCAGCCCGGCTCGTGTCGGTCGGGGCCGTGCTCGCCCTAGGCGCTTCCACCGGAACAGCCGTTGTAGCGGGGGGAAGGGTGGCGCTCCCGACTGACGCCATCGCGGGAGGAGGAGGAGGAGGCAGCGCTTCAGTGGGTGTGGCCGTGGCGGGCTCGATGCCGTGAGCTGTGGCCCCTGCAATACGAGACGACAGTGATATCAGAACCGGGAAGAGTGCCTCGACCCCTGCGGTCGATGGCGACGGCCTCACCAAAATCTGCGTCGGTCATCCGGCCTCCTCGAGCCATGGCAGCTCGAGCCTTCTCCAGCCAAGCGGCTTCTCTAGCGGAGGAAGGTGCCATACCTCGAGGTGCTTGTGCCACGACGGGGCTCGAGGTCCTGGCCCGCTTGGACGAAGCGAGGTACCTCCTGGTAGGAGCGCTCCCCCCTCCCCTGAGATACCAGAGATGACATGCGTCATCAAAAGTGAAGAGATAAACCCCACTACAGATGAGACCCAAGAAAATTACTCACCCAAAGTGGCGGCCGGGCTTCTTCCGGGTTCGCCGGACCCGCTCGGGGGCTTCGAGCCCACCCCACAGCTCGAGCCCTGCGCCTGGGCCGTCTCCGCTAGGCTGGGACGGGGGGAGGGCTCCCGATGCCTCCCATGGCTCGACCTCGAGGGAGAGCCCTCCTTCCGCCCCACATCATGGGAGGGCGACCGTGCCCCCCTCGTACCGTCGTCGTGGCGCCTGCCCCGGCGCGGGCTCCGGGACCTGCTCCGGCGCTCGCGCTGGCGGTCGCGCCCTCCCGCATCCGCTTCTGTGTCCCGGCGGCGGTGCGGCGATGGACTCCGGGGACGCTCACGCCCTTGGTCACGAGACGCCCGGGGGCTCCCTCCCCGTGGTCAAGATGGCGGGGGCTCGACGCCCTCTCGTGCTGACCGCTCCTCCGCTCCGCGCTCGCCGCCCTTGACGGCTCACGGCGGTCAAGCCGGAGTCCTTCTCGACCTGTCGGCCGCTTCTCGAGGGCCGGCCCCTCTCAAGACCCCCCGCCTAGGTCGACGCAGCCGTGGTCTCCATCTGCGCAGCGGCGATAGCGCTCCTGGTCCGTGGCTTCTTCGCGACAGCCGGCGCGACCGGCGCGGAGCTCGACGTGCCCTGAGCCCCCGACAAGGCGGGGCCTGATGCCGCCTTCCGCGGCTGCGTCCCGCGCGATCCCCTCGCCGGGGGAACCTCCAGGATATCCTCCTGCACAGAGGAGTGGTCAGCCGGGACGTCGACGACCCCCGCGCGCCTCAAACGCGCGTCCATCCCCTCGTCGTCACTCTCGTCATCATCATCGTCCTCCTCCTCCGAGCTCGAGGAGCTGAGCTCGGGGGACTCATCCCCAGGCCGCCGTTGCGACGAGCCTTCGCCAGCCTCTCTGCTCCCGAGCCGATCGACGCAAGTTTTTGTTTTTCTCTTTCTTCTTTCTGGCATCCTTTCTCTCTTTGTCTTTTTGAGCAGAGAGGCGCCTCATCTGTGTTTCCACGGCGTCCTCCCTCACCGGAGGCCTCGACGCGCGACAAGTAAATGCCCCCTGCGAGGAAGAAGAAGCTCGAATGAGAAAACTACGAGGAGAACGAACGGTTCGAAGAAAGGAAGAGGAGGAGGGGGCTCGAGACAGCCTAACTCGAGGGTGGCTCACCAGGTCGAGGCACCCCTCGTCGGGTGCCATGGTGATCAAGTCGGCCTCCTCTGGGCGGAACGTCCCCTGAACGGTGAGCGTCACCCGAGAGGTAGCCTCGTTCCGATGCAGACTCTCCTCGGCCATCCTCGATTGGCTTAGCGCCTCGGGCGAGGCGTTTGGCCCCATCTCGAACATAAGAAGGGAGCGGTCCGCCAGAGGAAGGACCCTCCGCTGGTGGAACGCCCAAATGACCGCCTGGACGGTCAGTTTCTTGTCCTCCACCAGCGTCCGCATCGTGCTCATCAACGCAACAGGTGGCGCTGCCTGTCCGCCGCGACGCCCCAGTTCCACTTCTCCGGGCGCTGGGTGATGACCCTGCCGGTGTACTGCGGAAGGAGCCCGCCCTCGTTCCGCAGGTAGAACCAGTGGTCGTCCCACCCCGCCTAGTTAGTGGAAAGCTTGTAGCGGAGGTAGTCGCGGGGGACGTTGGCCGACGAGGGCCCCGGTCCTCGCGGTGATAGTGAGGGAGCCCACGCGCGCGAGCCTCCTCCCGCTCGGCTTCGCGGCCTTGTGGAAGAGCTCGCCCCGGAAGAGGTGGACGAACATCTCCCAGTGCGGCTCAATCTTCAAGTACCCCTCACACACGGCGGCATAGATGGCGGCGTGCGAGATGGAGTTGGGGGAGAAGTGCTGCAGCTCCACCTCGAAGTGGTGGGCCAGCCCCCGCATGAAGCGGCTCGGCGGGACGCCGAGCCCCATACGGTGGTAACGCGTGAAGCTCACC
The DNA here is from genome assembly GCA_009763385.1 of Coix lacryma-jobi var. lacryma-jobi. Classification (NCBI taxonomy): domain Eukaryota; kingdom Viridiplantae; phylum Streptophyta; class Magnoliopsida; order Poales; family Poaceae; genus Coix; species Coix lacryma-jobi. Next base: position 137,204,224 of record CM019824.1, read on the forward strand.
ACGTACCCCTCCGGCGGGTGCGGCTCCCGGTGGCCCGCCGACGGGAGAATCCACCACGCAGGACCCCCCTGCGGGTTGGGACCGAGAAGCCCCCGCTCCACCAACGTTTCCAGCTCCTACTGCGTCACCTTCGTCGGACTCCAGCCCTCGGCCGGCAGCACTTGGGCGGCCATGGCGGTCACGGCGCGGACCTGAGTGGCGGACGGACGGCCGGAAGATTCCCAATCGACTAGCTCGAGGGAGAGGGCGTGTGAAGGCTACGGCGGTGGTGAAGGCAAAAGCAAAGTAAAGGATTCCTTTTCCCCTCTTTCGATATTTATAAGGGAAAACCCCAACGGGCGGGGTCTCCCACGACGCAAAAAGGTAGCCGCACGACATTTAATGCGCCCACCTAACCACGTCTTGAGCCGGATGCAAGGTACACGCGGCAGCTCTCCATTCGCTCTACTACCCGGGCCCGCTGCGACCGTCGCTTCGGCTTCGCGTCCGCCGCCCTCCCTGACGATTTCCGCCTAAAAAGGCGCGCCCAACGGGCAGAAGGATTCCCAGACGACGGAGGCTTCTTCACAAGGTAAAAACGGGCCCCGGCCCTAAGCCTCGAAGCAGCGAAGGCTGCCCTCGAAGAGGGTTCGACAGCCGGCTTCGAGCACCCGAGTCAGGGACACCAAGGGGCGCCACTCGCGGCATTACTCGAGGGCCGAGCCCTCGAGGCCCCTCACGTGTATCCAAGGCAGGGAGCTCGACGTGCAGTGAGATCCCCTCGGAGGGAGGCATCGAGCCACCGGGTCCTATCGAATGGACCCGGCACTCCTGCAGACTGAGCACCCATGCTTTATGAGATCGCCTCCGGGCTACAGTTGACCCCTATCGAACGGGGCACGAGGTCTCACTTGGATTCCCCGTTATCAGCTCACCGGGAACCTCGATACTCGCCCTCTCGTGGTAGTACGAGGCATCCCCCCTCGCATCCGATCGAAAGGACTCGCGGGATGACAAGCCAGGGCAATCGGCATACCGGACAGCTCGAGGAGCCGGCCAGTCGGTTCAGCCTAGCACCCCTCGACGAAAGAGGGTCTAAAAACTCGGACAGTTACGACTAATCTCTTTTCTTTGTGTGAACATGAGATTTTCAGGCCTCGGGCGAACGCTCGTCCTCCGTCTCGCCTGAGCCCTCAAGGCCAGGCCTCGGACGAACGCTCGTTCTCCGTCTCGCCCAAGCCCTCCGAGCCAAGCCCCGGACGGAGTCTCCCACGACAAAGGAAAGGTAACCGCAAACATTTAATGTGACTACCGAACCGCATCTCGAGCCTTTGACAGGTACACACGGCGCCACGATCTCCGCTCCCTGACGATTTCCGCCTAAAAAGGTGCACCCACTGGGCAGAAGGTTCCCAAACGACGGAGGATTCTTCGGGAAGCCCACGAGGAGTTCTAACACACTCCCCGTGGCCTCGGGGGCTACACCCGCGGGTGTCGCTCGCACGCACACCCCACGGAATCAAATCGACAAAACCCTCGAGACCAGTTAGCTAACCATCGAGATCCCAGTCTGGAGCCCCTGCTCGAATGCAAGCACTCGAACAAGGGCTCGGGCTACTGTCGGGGGAACGCCAAAGGGGTACCCCCAATCAATGCAAAACGAATAAGAGACCTGCCTGGCCCACCAAGCCAGGCCTCGGGCGAACGATCGTTCTCCGTCTCGCCCGAGCCCTCCAAGCCAGGCCTCGGCGAACGCTCGTCTTCCGTCTCGCCCGAGCCCTCCGCGTCAGGCCTCGGCGAACGCTCGTTCTCCGTCTCGCCCGAGCCCTCCAAGCCAGGCCTCGGGCGAACGCTCGTCTTCCGTCTCGCCCGAGCCCTCCGCGTCAGGCCTCGGGCGAACGCTCGTTCTCCGTCTCGCCCGAGCCCTCCAAGCCAGGCCTCGGGCGAACGCTCGTTCTCCGTCTCGCCCGAGCCCTCTGCGTCAGGCCTCGGGCGAACGCTCGTTCTCCGTCTCGCCCGAGCCCTCCAAGCCAAGCCTCGGGCGAGCGCTCCTCTACACCTCGAGACCCCACGCGGGGACCTCGAGCCCCTCAGGCGCAGCAGCCTATCCCTCGAGACGCTTCACGCCTCCCTCGAGCGGCACGGACACCGGCAGCTAGCCCCATACCGCGCATTCAATGCATTCACCAACTCTGGTCACATCCTCTGGTACACAGCATGTGCCACAGTGACCGGAGTCAGAGTCAAACCTCGTTTTCACCATAAGCATGGGCTAAAGGGCGCCAGTACAGCACTGTTCGGCCATACCCCGCACTATAGCACCCTCGAGCCACCTCTCGAGGCCTGGGATCCCTCTGAACGACCGGGCGTTCCGAGACTCGCTCATACCTGCGGGAGCTCGAGCCCCCGCAGGCGCTACCTCGAGGCCGGCTCTGCGCCCCTCGAGCCCTAACTGTTCTCACGCTATTGGAGGACAGGTACCCCAAGACCCGGGGACCTCGCCGCGTCCTGCACGTCCCGGGATGGGCGCTGTACGGCTTCCACCTCGCCACGCCTCCACGTCCGCGCTCGGGACGGGGGCCACGCCCCAAGGACGCCTCAACAGCAACGCCCACGTCGGCTACAATGTCTTCGACAAGACAGAGTTCCTACCCTACTTCGTATTGGGCACAGTACGCCCCGACACCTGTAAAACCCTTGTGTAACCCTGGCCTCCCCTTGCTCTATAAAAGGGGACACCAGGGCCCTCATTCGGATGGTTACAAACACGTTAGAACGCCATACACCCACACACTCAGGTCCGGACTCCGGTCCACGCTCACCGAGCTTGTATTCGCCCCTGTACAAGCACTTAGGTGCAAGTAATACAAGAACATCCTCCCCCGCTGGACGTAGGGCCTTCTTTGCCCGAACCAGGATAAATCCTTGTGTCATCTTGCATCGCCATCCAGGAAGAGAGCACGCGATCATATTACTCGTTGGTGTCATACCCCCGGTTTCGAAACACCGACATCACCTGACCGACACTTCTCTCCCACCGGCCCCCACCGACTCGTGCGGCCCCGCGCGGCGGAGGAGGCGCACGCGGGCGCGGCGGCGGAGGAGGCGCACGTGGTTGCGGCGGCGGAGGAGGCACGCGCGCGCACGGCGGCGGAGAGTGTTGCGAGCCCAGTGCGGCGTTGGAGCCGGCGAAGATGGGCGTGACGGAGGGTGCCGCGCTGCGCTGGAGGCGGCGGAGAGGGCACGGCGGCGGGCATGACAGCGTGGCGCTGGAGGCGGCGAAGACAAGTGCGGCGGCGGAGAAGGCCGGCGCAGCGGGAGCAGCGGCGGAGAGGCTTCCTTTGCGTCTGTTGTTGGAGAGTCTTCGATTTGGGTACGCTCCTCTCTTCCTGTGCACGACCTAAACCGTAGAATGGGTATCCAATTTAGGTTGTTGTTGTTGGAGATAGTCTTAGAAGGTCATGATTTCCCCCTCTAATCTATTGTGATGCCATGCACATCTCTAGGTGGTGGCCCCACACCGCCGTGTATACGACGTGGCTCATGCAGACCAACACGTGGCGAGTCCCAACGCTTCCACAGCATACCGCCTCTGATTCTCACATGCCGATGAGCACCTCCTCCGGCTTGCAGGCGTCCAACTCCCTTTTCTCTTCTCCTGTTCTTTCGCTGCTGCTAGCCTGTTACAGAGGCTTCCGGCTTAGCTGCCAGGGCAGGCCAGAGCACAGCAAGAAGACTACAGTCTACAGATATACGAGCAGCAGAGTTGTGAGCTCGTGATACTGACCTGCGAGGCCTCTGATCCATGCAGGTCCCTGCGGGTTTCCTCGGCAAGCTCTGGAGCTTCGTGTCTTTCGTGCCCTTCTTCATCCTCCTCCTGCTCCTGGGATCCATCAAAGGTAACAGCAGCAGCACAGCTTATCTCGTGAATGATTTCATCTGTAGTATTGTGCTCAGTGCTGATGACAGGCAGATGCAAATGATTCAATGATTCACTCTTGTTTTCTGCAGCTGTCCTGATTGGTCCGATTACGGCTTCCATCGTATTCTTCGGAAATTCTGCGGTTATTATTGGTCTCTGGCCTGCACATTTCGTTTGGACATACTACTGTGTGCTTAGGTACGGTAACTTCCTCTACATTGGCAAGTTTTGTGTTTCATCTCCAGCCGCTCATCCTCATCTGTATGCTGACCCGGATTAATTAAATGACTGAAACCAATGATTTCATCATCTCTATTAGTTCTAATTTTGCAGAACCGAAAGGATTGGGCTAGAGTTGAAGATTCTTATTGGAACGCTGCTACCATTACCACTGCTTCTCTTGCCTGTACTTGCTTTCATTGGGAGTCTTCTAGGTGGTATAGGATATGGAGTGTTTGTACCTCTTTTGGCGACCTTTGAGGCTGTTGGTGAGGGTGTCACTGACAAGCTGACTCACTGTTTTATGGTATGGATGTGCCTTTTAGGTGCAGAATCTTTTGTCAATTTGATCGGTAGGAGCCATTTAATAGTTTTATTGACACCATCTCATTGCCGCAGGATGGAACTGTAAGCACAATAGCTGGAGCTTGCACGATTGTCCGTGATGTCACCGATTTCTGCTTCCACTCGTACTTCTCTTTCATGGATGATCTTATTGAGAAAATGGGGGACGATGAAGCGCCTCTTGACATCAAGTATGTTTTGAGCTTCCATTTTCCCTCTCCCAGTAATCAAGACCAACTTTTGAGCATATTACATCGTTTTTTCAGAACCCAATGCTAATCATGCATATATCTTCAACCGATATTGAACCTCAAAACATGCACCCTAATAAGCATACTTATACTTTCTCCGATCATAAATATGAGTCCATTTAGGTTTGCCCTAAGTCAATCTATTTCTTTTGGAAAGGACCGGAAGCACTTTATTGTACTTTTATTACAAGAAGAGAATTGACCCTTTTTATAAGGAGCCTAAACCTTACAAGAAACAAACGCCTACCCAGGTCTGCTCAGGAGGAAGCAGAACACCACTAGAACTAAAAACTCTACCACTGGAGTAACACTGATGTTTACCTGTCCGGGCCACTGCATGTCATCACAGAGCAGCAACCAGGAATCTTATGACGAGATCACTAGGATCTATTGGCCTTACACAATGACAGATCCTTATAGTCAGTTCCACGGCCTTGGATACTCTTCCCTTCTTTTTTGAACGGTGCATTTCATGCTCAACCAAAATCATTAATGCTTCCATCTTCATCATCTTGGAAAAGGGCTGCTTGAAATGCTGTACAAAATGGTTGAACAGATCAGAATTCATATTCTTGGAGAAAGGTGACAATTCACCTAATCTCTTTTGCGAGAGAATTCTTGTACTCACTGGATAGTATTTTTGCCTTACGTTCTTGGCTTTTATCAGCTAGCTGACTACTCTTCGTTGATTACTTTGTGTTCCCTGTGGGTGATGCAACTAGTAATGGTACTGATAGTGTAGTTGTGATGCTAACGAGGAATTGATCTTATCCTTGTGTCACAACAAAATCACTCGTAGCAGTACAGCTGTATGCCTGTATTTAGTGCCCGTCAGATTGCATCATCGATACAGTTGCTGCATTGGTGGTGATTTTGTCAATCTCCATTTCCACTTCAGTTGTCAGTGGAGGGCTGTAAACCAGCTTGTGCAGTTATTTGTTCAATTCTTAGTTGATGGTCTTCCACTGAAGCAGGCTTAGGGTTCACAAAGCCAGCCGGTGGTGGTGTATTGGTGTGGACATTAACTTTCATGACAAGTGGTTCCTTCGGTACCATGGTATCCAGAACATCATCTTTTTTTTTTTTCTAGATCGGGTGTTCAGCCCATGTTTCATTAAGACGAAGATCCAGAACATCATCCATTAGGCCAGTCTCAATGGGGTTTCATGGGGTGTGTCATGCACATTTATTAGGGCGCCACATCAGCAAATCTACACTTTTTGCATCAAACGATGAGGAGAGACAACGAATTCGTTTCATCCCCACGATACGAGTCGGGCGATGTTTCCCACACCGTGAAATGGGAATGAAACTCTCACTGAGAAAGCTCGTGTTTCATCGGATGAGGAAGACCGGCTCGGGTGAGGCTGCTGCGCCACGGGCGAGCCCGCTCCGCGGCGAGTGAGTGCCTCCCCGGCGGGTGAGGTCCTTCGCTGCGCGGGCGAGGCCGCTCCATGGGCGTCTCCCCCCTCCGCAGCGGCCGCGGCGAGCGAGCACCTTCACCGCGGGCGAGGTCCTCCGCCGTGCGGGCGAGCGCCTCCGCCGTGCGGGCGAGCGCCTCGCGCCGCGTGGGCGAGGCCGCTCTGCCATGGGCGAGCTCCTCCGTCGCGGTCGAGGCCGCTCTGCCGCCGGGCGAGCGCCTCCTCGCCTCGCCGCCCCGCGCTGGCCCCCTCCTCCGCCGACCACAGGAGCGAGCACCGTCGCGGGCGTGGAGCCGGCCACGAGCGTGAGCTCGGACGCGTGCTGGCACCGCCGGCCGCGGGCGCGGCTCGGTTGCGTTGCGCGAGCTCGGACGCAGGCGCGGGAGCCGGCCGCCGCCGCGAGCGCGAACTTGGCCGCGTGCGGGCGACGCTGCTCGCGGGCGCAAGGTCGGTCGCGCGTGCTGGAGCCATGCACTAGTACAGAACGATACAGTACAGGCGGTTGTAGACCCATTTGTACAGGCGTTTTATGAGGACCTCATCGCCAGCGCCCGCCCGGTCTCCGTCGAAGCCGTAAGTCGCGGCATTTTTCGCGCAAAACTCGCGGCTAACGCGGCCGATGGGATTCGAACCCACGACCTCAGCCTCGCGCAGAGCCTCCTCTACCACTGCACCACACACTCACATGTGTTCAAATACCTCTTCGGTTCTCCACATATTATACAAACTCGAGTGTAATTTGCTTATTTGAGGTTCTAAACGATTTCAATATAAAAGTTGTCAACTACAAAGTTTCGTAACTTTTCGAGACGAACAACTTTTGTATTGATCATTTCCCCATCCGAGGTCATTTACAAAATTTGAATTTCAAATTTGAGACCATTCAAATATATTTTTCGTTGGCAAGATGACTTCAAATTAAAAAGTTGTAATTTACAAGTTTCATAACTTTTCAAGACGAACAACTTTTATTTTGGGTGTTTTTCTCATCCGAGATAGTTTGAAAAAATCAAATTTTAAAAAACACCTCTATTTCTACTGGCGTTGTCTTAACGAACCACATGTAGAAATGGATTTCTACATCAGGTCCACCGGTTCATTTCTACAAGCGCGTGGTAACTAAAATCGCCAGTAAAAAAAAAAAAAAAATGAGACGCCAGGAAAAATATCATTCTACCTACTAGTGATGGACTGCAGGTGCGAGGTCGGCCACGCGTCTGGCCATGAACGCAGCACAGGCTCCACCGACCGGTCGAAGCACGGCCACGAGCCACGAGCGCGAGCACGGCTGCACACCAGCATCGAACAAAGAAAGAGGAGGGAGAGAGATTGGTAGGGCCATAAAAAATCTAAAATATTCTATAAAACTGTGCAATGAAACTATACATTGAGAGAGATGTTCTATTTCATATCAAGTTTCACGTCTTGGAAACCGAGTGATGAAACCTTGCACTGAGACTGGCCTTAGCCTCCGAGGCCGGTGTAGGCCAAACCCTTTTCGTCTTAACTAAAAGTATGTTGTATTAAATGAAACAATTATATGCATTATAAATTCTTTTCATTAAGAACTAGTAATCTCAATATTTATTGTCAATCTACATAATTTTTGGACATTATTATGACCGGAGGAAAGATCAAATCATGTGTGCAGTTTTGTTACTAACATTATACAGTGCTTTGATGTAGGTTGTCTTATCTACCACGGAGCATGCTCGTTGCCTTTATCGCTGTTCCAGTGGATGTGCTGATGATAAGTGCAGTGGCTTTGTGGAAAGCCCCTGCATGTTGTTGAAAGGATGGCAAAGGTTATGCGAGGATCTAGTTGGAAGGGAAGGGCCATTTTTAGAAACTGTATGTGTGCCTTTTGCTGGTTTGGTCATTATACTGTGGCCACTTGCTGTGATTGGAGGGTTACTAGCTTCATATTTTAGCAGCTTCTTCTTTGGGTTTCGGGCAGGACTGATTGCATATCAGGTCCGTATACTATTTTGTCTGATGAAACAAGAATACACATGATGTAAGTACTCATATACTTGTACAAATATGCGCAGGAGGCTTCTTTCCAAATGGGACTTGCATACATGATTTCAGCAGTAGCAATTTTTGATGAATATACCAATGATTTGCTTTACCTAAGAGAAGGATCATGCCTTCCAAGGTAAGTTTGGATGAATATTTCAAATTTCCATTGCATTTAGCAGTTACCTTCTAAATTTTGTTTATCACTTGGATGGCATTTCTTCCATGTGCATAGATCATTTATTCAATTTGCCAGTAAGCTACTTTTGACAGACAGGCCCAAATATCGGAAAGCAGATATCAGAAAGTGTGAAACTGGCAAGGAAGGGCACAAGTTACGACTGAACCTGCAGAGAGGCAACAAACTGGCCATCATAAGCATAGAAGAGTGTTGCATCCATCAAAGACATTCATGCAAACAGTCCAGCGACTAAGACCGATTCAAGTATGCAAGTCTCTCTTAATCATGCCTCTCTTAATCATACCTGATCTATATCTCTGTTCTAGCAAGATTTAATAGTCTCCTTTTTTTCACTTATAAACTCCGTAGATATGGGATTGGTTCTTCCGTTCCTGTGAGCTGAATGGAAGGATATTACTGAGTGAGGGCCTGATCACTGCCGAAGATATGGAGGAATATATCAGCAAAGGAAAATGCAAGAAGTTGGGTATCAGATTACCTTGCTGGTGTATCTTCCACTGTCTGTTACGATCCGCAAATTCTGATTCGGATGGATTGCTCATATGTATGGTTCTGTACCCAACATGAACGAATGGCCACTTCAAAACCTAAGAATATAGATAATTCAGTGTGCACTGTCCCTGTTTCATCTTTTTTTTTCACCAACATAGCTCATACATATGTTCATGTAGCTGATAATGTCGAAGTGACAAACTTCAACTGGCCTGAAGACAGAGTATTTGACTGGTTGCTCGGACCACTTCTGGTCATCAAGGACCAAATGAGGAAACTGGAGATCACTGAAGAGGAGGAGATGTGCTTGAGGATACTAATCATGACAAACAAAAACGAGAAGCCATCTGACTGGGACGATTCCGGTTTCCCGTCAGACGACAATATAAAGAGAGGTCAGCTGCAGGCGATAATCAGAAGGTACAAGCGCACTGTGCACCCTTAATTCGACATGCTCTACTTTCAACAATAAACCTGAAGCAATCGACTCCATGTAACAAACCCATCTATTCATAGGTTGCAAGGGATCGTGGCAAACATGTCCCGAGTACCGAGTTTCAGGAGGCGCTTCATCAACCTGGTCAAGGCGATGTATCTAGAGGCGATCGAAGCAGGAGCTATCGACGGATCACGTGACATCAAGCGCAAAGTTAAGGCGGATGTTGGTACTGAAAAATTCGGTGACAGAGGTGCGGAAGGTATTGCCAGTTCATCAACTCACCCTCAATCGAACATTGACATTGTGTGATAGACTGAGTGTACTAGTGTGGTGTGCACAATTAAGGTCTTTTGAACACTAAGCCTCACCCCTGTGAGCCTTGATTCAGGATCGCAGTCTCTAGTATGTGCAGTGGCGGCTAAACAATTTCAGTCTCTTCTTAGTGTGTATCTATGATAAAAATTTTAGGGGCTTAAAAGGGGCTCTATGGATTTAGCGGTCGGGGGGGGGGGGGGGGGGGGGGCTAAAGTCTCGCTCATCCCACCGCTAGATCTGCCCCTGAGTATACGCCATACGATTTATTGTGAAAGGAACACGTTAATGCCATGTTTAAGGGATAAGGGATCAAGGCACGAACTCTGTGGGACGTGGTTAGTGTACTTTGGTTTATAATGGTTTTTGCAGGATCTCATGCACAACCCTACATAATGTAGTTGTAGTTTTTGTATCGTTAGAAATCATGTAGTTATTGTTAGAAATCATATAGTTATAGCTTATGTAATATTCATTTATTGTTAGAAATTTTCTAACATGGTTTTCTAGCAGATGCTTTGTAGATAAGTTGTATCTAGAGTTTGTAAAGAATTTGATTGCCGAAATGGATGTAATATGTGTAATATAGGACTAGGGTAGAGATTTTTTTTTTGTTTTTGTAAATTATAATTAGTGACGCGTATTGGTGAAATGTGTCGCTGTTAAGGTCCACATCAGTCACGTGGCTTGGCTGGACAAGTTCCTGATAGTGGTTATCAGTGACGCGTCTTAGCTGGATGTGTCGCTGATAGCGGTTATCACGGACGCGTTTTGGCTGGACGCGTCGCTGATAGGGGTTATCAGTGACGTGTCTTTACGCGTCACTAATCTCATACTATCATAGACGCAAGATTAGTGACGCGTGTTTTCTGCGTCACTAATGACTCTCTGGACGCGTCACTAATAAAAATTTCTGACATAGTGGTCATTTTCGTACCTCAGTTTATTATTTATAAAATTTATTAAGTCTTGTTTGGCACAACATAGTCAGCTTCACTAGTCACTTAAAATAGGTTTATAAATAGCTCTTTAGATGAAATTGAGCTATTTTAGAAAAAAAAATGTTTGGTAAAATAGTTCACTAATAATTTTATACATGAGAGAGATATGAAAAATTATTTTTTTAGCTTCATCGTTCCCTATTCCTTTGTAAGAGAAGACATGAAGCTGTTTTTTTTTTAAAAAAAATATTTAACGAAAAAACTGCCTATAACAACTTATAAAGTTGTTGTTAAAGTTACTCTAGATAGAGGCTTTTTTTACAAGACTCCCAAGCAAAATGATTGGCCTTTGTTTCACTTAATCATCGTGTTCGCAGCCTAGTGTCTTAGGTCCTGTTTGATTGACCTGTGGCGGTGGGAAAAAACTGATGTGGCTGAGCTGTGGAAAAACTATTGTGGACTGTGAATTGTGGAAAAGTTAAAAGTTGTATGGTTAAACGTATAAAGTATATCTTCTAGTTTTGTTTTTAAATAATTATGAAAATTTTTTTATTTCACCTATTTTGAAAAGCTGAAATCCAAAGGTCAAAAATAGGATCAAAGCAGCTTTCAAAATATACTATGAAAAGCATTTGCTTCTGCAAAAGCTACCTCCAGCAGCACTCTCTTTGTTAGGCTTTGGCTTTTAGGGCCAAAAGCTAAAGCCAAAAGCCCAACTAAATAGGGCCTTAGTCTTGTTGAGGATTTACATTAGTTGCAAGTATGGTTTGGGAGAGAGACATCAAAATCTTGAGCTAGCATCTTCATTTCGTCCATCCGAGACGTACCGGTAATATCTGCATGCCCTTGGATAGAGACAAAATTCTTTGCAACTCCCCACAAGAAGGGTATCTTCTATATAAAAAGGGGAAATGGATAATCTTGTCTTTGTTAATTGCCTCGAAGCCTAGCCCGACCCATCTACATTCCTGAGTATTTATTGAAGTATTAGGGTTTTCAATTTCTCTCATTCTTGTCCTAACCTTTCTCGTTCTCATCTACGTCCTTGATCCCACCTGCCCCAACACTCTCCTAGATCCTTTCTCCACTCACTCTCCGTGGTGGCATCCTCCTCCTCCTCCCTTGTGGCGCCTTCTTTCTCCCCTCACGATGGCGGCGACACCCCATCCACGAGATCTAGCGGCGGTGGTTGATGCATGAGATCTAGTAGTGGCGGTGCTCAACACATACAAGATTTTGTGGCAGTGGTCTGTGGAGGTAAGACAAGATTTAGTGGTGGCAGTGGTCTGTGGAGGTAAGATGTCGACGTTGATTTATAGAGGTTGAACGAATCTTCTCCTTTGCAGGGCATGTATGTAATGCCCCAGAGTCCAAACGGCTCATATCCACTCTGCAAGTTAACAACACCTACCATCATCCTAATTATGCTTTCGTCCTCGCTTCGCGTAAAAGGATTAACCTGAAGATGGTGGGATGGACTCTAGAAGCACTATATGTTGGTCTAATCTACTCTAAACAATCGAGATGTGACTAAATTCCCCAAAATATATCATTAACATGTATATGGGCCGTCATAGACTAATTATAAACTGGGCCGGGTATGACATACACCCCTTTAAAGGGCTCGACGTCTTCGTCAGCCCACAGACCCACGACCGGGCAAACGATGACTAGGAATATTTCCCTCTTAGCACATGCGACTGCACGTCCACTGCGACACATGTGCCCATGCCGTGCATCCCGCTGAACCTACATGTGCAATGAACCCTCTGTCCACGCCTCCTGACCCGCACGCGTCCATGGCCGTGAAGATCAGCTTTGATACATGTGTAACGCCCCAGAATCCAAACGACTCAGATCTACTCTGCACGTTGAGCGAACCACACCGACTACCATCTCACTTTCGCTTTTGTCCTCGCTATGCATAAAAGGATTTAACCCGAGGATGGTGAGATAGATTCTAGAAGTTATATATGCTGGTCTAATCCATTTTAAACAATCAAGATAGGACTAAACCTCCACAATACATCGTTAACATATACATAGGTCGTTGTTAAATTTCAAACTATACCGGATGCGACGATGTACTAACTCTCTCTATGGCAATAATGGACAAGCGTGCTCGCTTTATCCCTCCTAGGTGGCGTGCATGTCACTTCAGGTTCAAGGTGATTTGCGGCGGCGGTGGTGATCCGGCTATCGTTAGGCCATATTTCTAGATTCTCCGTCACATCAATCTTTAGCTGCATACATGGAACATTAAATGTAGGTAAAAAATAATTGATTGTGCTTTTATTACGTGAATGTCGAGACGAATCTTTTGAGCCTAGTTAGTCCATGTTTGGACAAAGTTTGTCAAATAACAACGAAAATGCTACAGTGCATTTCCTAAATATTTTCCAAAACTAAACAACACCTTAGTTAAGGTGCAATGAAGTAGAGGTAGCAGCCCGTGGTAGTGTGGAGATTCGCATCGACACTTCAAGATCTGACAATGGCACTTAGAGATCCAAAAGCGGTGGCGAAGTTAAGATCGGCAAGAGTGCATGGGCTCGATCTCCTACCCATAGTGCTTGGGTCTAAACCTCTACCGACAAGGCCAAGATCCTCCGGTGTCGCAGATTGTCTCTTCCCTTCCTCCGATGAGTACGGTGTTGAAGGTCGTTATGGTCTCTCTCTATATATACACTATTGAGAGACCAAAATTTCCAATACTATTGGAAGCCCTAGCTAACCACCCTAGACCTCCATCAGATCACCACCCACGCCCCACGGAGCTAACGCGCGCGCATGTGGTGGATCGGTGGGCACCCAGCAGACCGGATGCGTAGAATCCTGGGTCGCGCTGCGCAAAAACAGTTTTTTCGTCGATATTACATAAAGGGCCGCGCTGCGCAAAAATAGTTTTTTCATCGATATTGTATAAAAACTAGTGGTTCAATGTATAAAATTAACTTTGTTAGAGCATCTCCAACAGTTGTGGAAATCAACTTGCTATCCTTAATATTTTGACAAACCACAAAAATCTATCTCTAGCAGTTCCTCAAAACACGTTGCTATCTTTAGCAACTTGGCATCGAGGGGCTCGCGCGCCTATATATCTGCGTGCGGAAAACTTTCGTATCACAGGAGTTTTTCACGGGCGGGACTGGATTCACCCTGGTGTCATGCATACATGGTTGATTAAGAGACACATGTGCATTGGGTTGGTTCCTGTTTATTTACGCGGACTAGAAGTTGAGCTCGGCCTGGTTGGTAGCACGATTGGTCCAAATCAAGGACGTCTCCGGTGTGTTCGTGGGACACGTGACAATCATCCAACCCATGTATGCATTGCACTACGATGGATACGGTATGTATATAATTTTTTTCCCATTCTAGCGGACGAGGAGGGTCTGGCCGGCTTCTGGACGACGATGAGCGACGTGGCAAGGAACGACGCGGCGGCGGCGCCCTTCACATGCGCACGACGAGAAGGGTCGCGACGAGGAGGAAGGCCTGGCCGGTTGGATTTCTTGCTACGTGAGCCTACTTTTTAAATTTTAGCGAGTTAGAATAGGGAAACTATTGGAGAGAGTCCCTTTTTCACTTGCTATATAATTTAGCAACTTACCAAATCATAAGATATACCAAGTAAATTTTACCAAACTGCTGGAGCTCTGTGTGCGGGATGGAGATCTCACTTGACATATGCTGACACAAGACTAACAGCACTGACGCATGCTTGCATGCAACGAATCTAATCCAATTTCTTTCTCGATAACTCTCAACGAAACATCAAATTCAAAAATGGTCTTCAGCATTTGAATCCTCATTTTTTATGCACGATTCAAGATCTATTTTAAATATTTTTTTTTGAAAATTTTAAATTCATAACTTTATACTTTAAGGTATATAGTTTAATGCTTCTGATTAAGCATAGAATCATGTGACTGTGAGCATAGAAATTGGTGGACGATCCGATGTTCTATAAAAATTTAAAATTTGAATCAAGGTGTATTGATACGAAAGTTTTTATCATAGAACAATGCATAACTAGCAAAAAGAATTGCATAAAAACCGTATAAAGTATAAATCATTCTTTCTTTCCCTCTCCTCTGCGAGATTATTATTTCGAAAACCATATCGGGCCCACCCAACCTCATCTTCCTCTAGGGGATGTATAATTAGCAGGAGGGGAGTGCATAGAACCCAACCACACCCCTGTTCTCTGGGGAGATTATTATTTCAAAAATCATACCGGGCCCACCCAACCCCCTCCCTCTGGGGGATGTATTATTAATAGGAGGGGAGTGTATAGAACCCAACCACACCCTATCCTTTGGGGAGGGATTATTGTTTCAAAAACTATGTCGGGCCCACCCAACCCCTCTTTCCTATGGAGGAATGTATAATTAACATGAGGGGAGTGTATAGAACCCACATACCCTAGTACCCACAGTACTTACCCTAACTATTTATTGACAAAAACAGGTCAAGACTCGACACGGTGTGGCCAACTACACGATGTGAAAGGATGCATATATATAACAGAGGGTGGCACAATGATTGAATGTCAAAGCAATGTGAGCCAGGTGTGTATCCTTAGTTCAGAAGTGCATAGAATGGTGACCGTGACATAAAACGATGTGCCCTCCGTGTACGGATCGCCAATCATGTTTCATCATCGCATCCATGCCCTACGGGCTACACGGTGTGGTGTCCACCTTCTAGTGCTAGGCGCTGTGAAAATTCTCCGACTAGGTTGAGCTTTCAGCTCAACTAGCCTGCCTAGCCAGGTATCTCCAGCTCGATCGTCGGCATGGATGCTATAGCGAGATCTCTGGTGACTCCAAGCAGTAGTGTCCATCGACAACACGGTCTCGCCAACCTCCGCGTCTGTGTCTACTTCATCCTCCGAGTCCATCACCACACAGACGACGACCTCATCTCTGCGGAGTCATCCACGACTTTCCACACCTTGCTACGGAGGTGTGATCTTCACGTTTTCATCGACAACCTTCCACGGGCGAACGAGATGGACGCCGAGCGCGCTACACGAGAACAGCGCAACACCGATCGCCAGCGTCGTGTGGACGAGACGCCACGACCAAGAGTGTCATGACTGGGAGCACCATGGAGGCCACAATCTCGCGAAGATTCGACATGGTCGGCGACCACCCAGTGCAACGACTCCGAGCGCCAACCCGACCGTCGTCGCCACGAGCCTTCAAACTGCCCGTCACTCTAGAGATCGAGAAGATCGCCGCCACATAAAGCTGCCACCGTACAGTGCAACGAAACCAGAGTCGCGCCCTCCGACTCCTCACACCTAGAGCCGGCAACCGATCTCCCACCAACAGTCACTCGTAGAGATCGAGCCAACCGACACCCTACAGTCAAAGGAAGGTTGCCAGTCGGTAGCAAAAAGAAAGCCCCTATCCGAGTCTCCCGCAACAGCAAGAGTAGATTGAGAGCCGGCAACCGAGGATCAGACCTCACGCAACCCGTCGACGCGCCCGATCGACCCCTCCCCGCGATCAGGAGGTCAGCTAGGAGCGTCGCGCCGCCATCGAGCCCCGGTTCCCGATGCCACTGCAGTTGCCGCTTCGACAGGGCCTTGTCCCTTCTTCGCACATCTCTGGGCTGTCGTCTGGCCCCCGGGCTTCAAAGTCACATCTGTGGAGAAGTACGATGGCAAAGCCAACCCCGAGTAGTGGCTAACCACGTACGAGATCGTCATCCAAGCCACCGGGGGTGGATCAGATGTGATGGCCAATACCTCCCGTGATGTTATCCTCCTTGACAAACAGCTGGCTACTCCACAAGCTCACCGAAGACTCCATCAACACATGGGATCGACTCAAGGAGATCTTCATCAAGACTTACAATGCTACCTGCGAGCAGCCAGGGACACGCTACGATCTCAAAGGCGTCTGCCAGGACTGTGACGAGAGCCTCCACAGCTACATCCAACGCTTCTCCAACAAACGGTTGACGATACAAAAGATTGCCGATGCTAAGACTATCTCCATCTTCTCCAACGGCTTGCGTCATAAGGAGCTCTACGACAAGATCATCCGCAAGAAGGTCACCACTGAAAGCCCTAGTTTGGTTTTGGTTAATTGATGAAACCTATTTGGTCTAATCCTATTACTAAGCATGTGTGCTTATAAGAAAGGATTGGGACCAAGCCAAGTGGTAGAGCTAGTAAGGTGGTAACCATGAAGGATGGTGATGGCCACATGAAACTAAGTGATCAAGTGCTCTACCAGGGCCGTGCTCATGGCGCGCAACCTGTACAACCGTACAGGGCCCCTCAAATTTCAGGGCCTCAAAAACTATGCCTAGTAGTAGAAGGTCCTATGTATTGGAGTGAGCCAAAGCGAGGCAGAGTCCAGCTTGAGTTCGTGCGATCGTGCGCTCGTCTTCGCAAGTACCTAGCCCTCGTATTCTTGTCTCCGGCTGGCGCTCGTCCGTTCATCCAGCAGCAGAGGTCCCTGTAGGACTGCAGGCATTGTTTTTTTTTCTCAATTCCCTATGTAGTATGTACATGTATATGAAAGTCTAGAACTGCTTGTATAATTTTAATTTTATTCTTCCGTTCCAAAATAAGTGTCTCGTTTGTTAACTTTTAGAGATCATATTTCATCATTCGTCTTATTCAAAATTTTATATAATTTACGTAAAAAAATTGAATAAGACGAACAGTCAAACGCGATATCTTACGGTGAACAAATGATAATTATTTTGAGACAAAGAGAGTTATTCTTGATATATCGTATTTGCTTTGCAGTATATACATTATTTTTTTTCTATATTTCGTACTTTGAATCAGGCCTCACTTAGAACTTCGTACTGGGCCTATAAATCTGACGGCACGGCCCTGGCTCTACCATTGGTGAAACATAATAAGGAAGAGAAGAGATGGAGCAAAGAGGCCCGAAGGCAAAGGTATAACCTATAGGTCTCTTTATTTTGGTGATCGAGACACTTAGCGAGTGTGATCACATTTAGATACATAGCCGTACTATTAAGAGGAGTTAATTCACGGCTTATGCGGTGTTCAAGTGCCACTAGGAGTTCTCTAACATATCAATGCTATAGACCTAGTGAGTGACTAACAAAACCCTTTGAAAATGCTTTGTAAAATGCTAACACATGTGCACAAGTGGTGAAACACTCTGGTGTTGGCGCATGGGAGCAAGGGTAGAAGTTAGAAAGCGAAAGGTGCTGAGTTAGCAGCATCAGACGCTAGAGGCAGCAGCATCGGACGCTGGTCGAGCGTCCGATGGCTAACCCTAGCTACAGACTGATGCTGAAGGAGCATCGGACGCTGAGGAAACACTGTTGCAGCGTCCGATGGTGATGATGTGGCACGAGCAAGCCTTGCAGGGAGCATCGGACGCTGCCCTGCGTCTGATGCCAAACCATCTGACGCGTCCGATGTGTTTGGGAGCGTTCTGGAAACTCTCTGCATGGTCATTGGACGCAGGGTTCAGCGTCTGATGTAAGAGTGCCAATGCGTCCGATGTAGCACAGAAAAGAGCTGAGATGAGCAGTGGCATCGGAGCGTCCGATGCCTGGCATCGGCGCATCCGATGTCACTTTAACCATGGCGCGAAGAGATATGACCGTTGGGATCTGACGGACTGAATTCGTATCAGGGGAACACGTGGCTCCATCCGGAGCATCGGACGCTGGGGCAGCGTCCGATGGTCACGCATCGGAGCGTCTGATGGTCGAGATTTTAGCCCAACGGCTAGGCCGTTTTGAAGGGGCTATATAAGTGGCTTGGCCGGCTCACATGAGCTCTCTTTTGCACATTTTGATCCCTAAGCATTCTTCTGAGCATAGCCAAGCCTCCCAACTCATCTCTAGTGTTGATTTCAACAAACTAAGTGAGATTGAGTGATTAGTGCTAAGATTTGAAAGAGTTCAATCTAGTGTCACTAGTTCTTCGCATCGGCCTTGAGTTGCTTGTTACTCTTGGCATTTGCCGATGCCTAGATGGACTGGAGGCGTTGAGGTGGAGTTGGCAAGAGAAGGAGATTTTTCTTGGCCACCACCATTCTAGATTGTGAGAGATTTTGGAGCCTCACCTCGCTGGAGCGGCAAGAGGCATCCTTAGTGGATTGCTCGTGTCATTGAGCTACCTCACTAGCGGTAGATTCTTGTGGCGCTCTTTGTGAGCTTGGCTTTGTGCCAATTAGCCACAGGGTCACCTAGTGTTGGTCGACACAACATGGAGTAGTGTGCCGGCAAGCACGTGAACCTTGGGATAAATATTGGTGTCCCGTGTGCTTATTGTGATTGTGCATCCATCTTGGTGATTGGCTTCACGAGTGGATTTCATCAGTGATTGGCTCTCTACTACTAGCGATCCCGAAGGCTCGATGAAACCACCTCTATCTAGCTCATTTACTTTGTGCATTTACTTTGAGCTATTTCCTTTGTGTAGTTACCTTCACTTGTTGTACATCTCTCTTGCTATATACCTTGTGTAACTAGTTGTGATTAGTTCACTACAATTGCCTCTCATACCTTCACTCGATCATAGTAGATACTAGCTCTAAATTGTTTGTGTGACATAGTTTTATTAGGTAGTATTGTTGGATAGGTGTCTTGCAACACACTATTAGGCTAGCGCAAAAAGCTTCGCCATTTGTTATACTAATAGTGTTTGCCTAAGTAATTTTATAGAATTTTAATTAGGCTATTCACCCCCTCTAGCCAATTCGTACCTTTCACACCACGATCACCGAGTTGATGACAATCGCCAACTCCTATGCCGACACCGCCGACGCCCATCGACACCAAGAACACCGGCACCGCCGTTCACGTTCTCTGGAGCAACCCCGTGATGATCGACAACACAATGATCGGCGCAATGAAGGACACGACCACCGCTCTAGCAACCATGACCATGAACGTTGCGATGATCGGACCGCCGCCATGATCGCCCCGAGCCTTCACGACAGAGGCTGGATTGAGAATGAGCAAAAGCGTCACCAGGTTTGCAGGGACATCTCCTCTGTTTGCGCTCTCCAGGATGATCCCACCGACGTCCGCTACCTCGACTGGTCGAAGCACCACATCACCTTCTCCAGGGAGGACTAGTGGACGAACGACAAGTCTTCCGGTCGCTTCCCCCTCGTCATCGACCCGGTCATCTCGACCTGCCGCTACCTGTCGACGAAATATGGTCGATAGCCCACCTAGGGGTATGCCCGAGGTGGTAGATCAGCGGGGAAGGCGCGTAGAACGACGATCCGGACGTGACACAGGAACGAAACTAGATGAACACCGGGGTTTATCCAGGTTCGGGCCACCGAGTTCAGCGTAATACCCTACGTCCTGCATCGAGTTATCTACTCTGTATATTGATGAATGTGTTTTTTAGAGGGGGTCCCTGCTCGCCTTATATAGCCACGGGGAGCAGGGTACAGATCTTTAGAAGATCGGATCTCATGATACAATAAGGAAACCTAGTCGATTACAAGTCCATATCGTGAAGGACACGACATCTTTCCTAACCGACTACGCTTCCTTGCTTTCCGACCCTGAGGAGGCTCCCGTGCCGTCATCCGACCAGCTGGGCCGCTTGCCCGACCAGCTGGGCCTTAACGCCACGAACCTTCACAGTGAGTTGAGCCGGCTTTCATGAAGCAGCCAAGTCTAGCCGTGAGGGTACCTGGGTTTATACCCCCACAGCTAGTCCCTGAGCACATTGAATCTTGGAGTGGTGAAAAAAGATCTTGACAGCATCTCCGAGCAGCTTCATCCATACTTCAAAACCTAATCTCCGACTAGGTTATATTCTGCTGACTGCCATATCATGAACCCACAAGATGCGATGTGCTCTTAAAAAAGAAAAAAACGACTTCTAAGAGTCTGGTGATGTGTGCCCACTTTATGGTTACATAACAGTAACAACAATCCAGTATTGAGGTCGATCATGCTTAAATTCACCTGCATACTCACCGACCAGGTGAAGTGTGCCCACTTAGTCCCCGAGCTTGGCAACAGATGACTCGGTCATGTGATGCCAAGGTCAACAATTTGAGACAAAAGTAAACATATACATGCGCGACCAAGCACCATGTATACACGGTAGTCCCTGAGCTTGGCAATAGATGACTCGGTCATGTGATGCCAAGGTCAGAGAAAAAATAAAGGCAAAAATAAAAATATACATGCGCGACCAAGCGCCATGTATACACGGTAGTCCCCGAGCTTGACAATAGATGACTCGGTCATGTGATGCCAAGGTCCAAAAAATAAACTGTATACCCATGACAAAATAACAACACCATATGCCATCAGATGCAGACAAAAACATCAGCTTTTTATTGTCACGCTTCCCTGTAAAGCGTACCTTTCCTGTCCTTGCTGCAACTTTGACCGTACGTCATCACATAAAGTAACCTTTACTTTGTTGAACCCGTGACATAGTTTGCTCTTCTTTTATAATGAACATGGTCCATGAGCCGAAGCAACTCGGCTATAAATATAGCATCATAGAACCTTTGTTTTGCCCATCAGCCATGGAGCCAAAGCTTCCACCATCCGATAGACCGACGATGAGCGTTGCTGAACTAGTGAACCCGCCTGGGTTAGTCTTTAAAGCATAATGCAAAGTTCCTGGAAGGATTCTTGTGAGGGGATAGTTTGTTAGAACTGTTCCCAACTGGTTGTGAATAGATAGGGATGACGGAGTTCCTGGGAGGATTCTTGTGACGTCGGCAATAACTCTAAGCCATCTTGTCATATATTGAATCCTCCAAGGTTCTTCGAGCTTGATCTTGTTGCCCAGGCAACCAACCCAGTTTCCAGAGAAACTCGAGGGTGCCAGGGTGATAGTCTTGCCGGTTACGGGCTGCCGGAATGTTGCTTGGAACGTTTTCCAATATCCTTTGTGTTTATATGTAACTGGTCACCTAACCAGTCCCCTGCTTTGCTGAGGAGGCTGACGGACGAGCCGACCAGTCCCCAGTATCATTGGTGGAGCTGGTCCTGAAGCCAACGCAGCTCTGCCACGTGTGTGCCTGTAACTGGTCGTCTGACCAGTCCTCAGCTTTGCTGAGAAGGCTGGCGGAGGAGCCGACCAGTCCTCAGTATCACTGGTGGAGCTGGTCTTAAAGCCAACGCAGCTCTGCCACGTGTGTGCCTGTAACTGGTCGTCTGACCAGTCCCCAGCTTTGCTGAGAAGGCTAGTGGAGGAGCCGACCAGTCCCCAGTATCACTGGTGGAGCTGATCCTGAAGCCAACGCAGCTCTGCCACGTGTGTGCCTGTAACTGGTCGTCTGACTAGTCCCCAGCTTTGCTGAGAAGGCTGGTGGAGGAGCCGACCAGTCCCCAGTATCACTGGTGGAGCTGGTCCTAAAGCCAACGCAGCTCTGCCACGTGTGTGCCTGTAACTGGTCGTCTGACCAGTCCCCAGCTTTGCTGAGAAGGCTGGCGGAGGAGCCGACCAGTCCCCAGTATCACTGGTGGAGCTGGTCCTGAAGCCAACGCAGCTCTGCCACGTGTGTGCCTGTAACTGGTCGTCTGACCAGTCCCCAGCTTTGCTGAGAAGGCTGGTGGAGGAGCCGACTAGTCCCCAGTATCACTGGTGGAGCTGGTCCTGAAGCCAACGCAGCTCTGCCATGTGTGTGCCTGTAACTGGTCGTCTGACCAGTCCCCAGCTTTACTGAGAAGGCTGGCGGAGGAGCCGACCAGTCCCTAGTATCACTGGTGGAGCTGGTCCTGAAGCCAACGCAGCTCTGCCACGTGTGTGCCTGTAACTGGTTGTCTGACCAGTCCCCAGCTTTGCTGAGAAGGCTGGCGGAGAAGCCGACCAGTCCCCAGTATCACTGGTGGAGCTGGTCCTGAAGCCAACGCAGCTCTGCCACGTGTGTGCCTGTAACTGGTCGTCTGACCAGTCCCCATCTTTGCTGAGAAGGCTGGCGGAGGAGCCGACCAGTCCCCAGTATCACTGGTGGAGCTGGTCCTGAAGCCAACGCAGCTCTGCCACGTGTGTGCCTGTAACTGGTCGTCTGACCAGTACCTAGCTTTGCTGAGAAGGCTGACGCTTATTATTATTAATATTAGAAGGAAAATTTGTTGATTCATAGAAGGCTTAATGCTTGGGCCGGTAAAATGACCCGTAATGATTGTTATCGTACGAATAACCTTTTTCGCGATGAATGAAAATCCCGAAGAATCGCGCAGTAGGTTATAAAGACAAACGCCGCATAGTCAACACTTACCCTGACCATTGCCATTCCCCATTTCCTTGCCTCCCACCGAATCTTGCACTGTAGCCCTAGATCTAGAACAGCAGAGTCGGCGGCGAAGCTCGCACTTTTTCGGCGAATCTGATGGCGCGGAAGGCGAGAATATCTGCGGCGGCGACGGCTGTGAGATTGGATCAGGAATGGGTTCCGTCTAGAAGCACGGAGGAGAGTATCGGCCGTCTTGCCGCCGGCGGACTTCTGCAGGACAAGGCGACCGGCGGGTGGAGAGCGCCGACTGGTGAGACTTATCCTCAACCCAATGCTGATGAGATAGTTGTCTTCGAAGATTATTTCATTAGAGGATTTGGTCTGCCGTGCCATGCGTTCCTCCGTGGATTGCTTGATTTTTGGGGGATTGGTCTTTGTAATCTCGGCCCGAATTCCATCTTGTCTGTGTCCATTTTCATTCACTTGTGTGAGGCGTTTCTTAGAATACAGCCCCACTTCAACTTGTTTCGCTACTTCTTCCAACTGAAGAAGAACAGTCGCGGATCACGCATTGCGGGTAGCGCATACATCCTGCTGCGCGAGGGGATGGCATCCGAGTATATCAACGTCCCTCTGCAGAGTAATGTGAGCGGCTGACAAGAGAAGTGGTTCTACATGACGCAGTGCCAGACGCCCGCTTTAAGTTGTGACGTGGGGAAGGTAGTTGAATCGAGTTGGACCTGGTCGTCGAAGCCTTCCACAAGTGACATGGAGCAGGTCCAGGAGCTGCTTAGTTTGATGAGGGAGATGACTGCTGATGGAATCCAAATTACTGCCAATTTTATGCACCGTCGGGTACAGCCGTGCAAGGAAAGGGTGCATCCAGGCTTTGAATATGTTGGACGGCCTGACGCGACCCGTGAGTGCGCCGAAGATTTGGAATCTAAGGAGATGGAGAGGCGTGTTCACGTGGTGCTCCAATTCTCTGATTGGAAAGCGCCAAAGAGGGTTACGTAGCCATTCAGCCTGGCACGGCCTGTTAAAGATGTGAGTTGGCTCTTAATTTGTTGTGCTGATTTTGCCCTGTTGCAGTGTTCAAGACACCAGTTTGCGTTGTTTTGTAGGATCGCTCCAGTGTGTACGTCTCAGGTGTGCCTTCGGCCGAATGGCCGGAAGGTGTGGACACGAGGCCTCGAGCTGTCCGTTCTCCACACTCCCAAGCTGATGAAGCAGCCACTGAGGATACGAGGAAGGATAAGGGGGCCGCGGACGCAACTGACCCGCGAGCTGCGAAAGCTGCGGGTAAGCGCGTGGCTTCTGGTCGTAGGGCTGCCACGAGGTCGTCGACGCGGGCTGAAGGCCCTTTGGAGATTCCGGGCGGTGCGGCTCCCGATACTTCCGGGTCCATTCGTGACTGGGATGATGATGATGATGATGATGAAGAGCCACCAATGCCCAAATGCATCCGGGTCGAGGAGCCGACCAGGACCGTTCGGACCTCACAGAAGCCCAAGGGGCTGAAGCATGTTCTTGACTTCTCGTGCTTTGTTCATGTCAGCGATCCTGTGCCGGAGGTTGAAGCTGTCGAAGATGACAGGCCCCCAAGCCGACCAGTGCCCTGGATGCAGGGTCCGGGCATGTTCGGGAGGGGCCACCCACGGACGGAGCGCCAGATGAAGGAGGTGATGAGCAACCGACGTCGACCAGCACTCAGGGGACCAGGTCAGGTAGCGGGAGGTCCCCCGACCAGGGGTTCCTGGATGGTCATGGGCCATCTGGCTCAACCCAAATACCCCCGGATGCTCCGCTTCCTCCTCCGGAGGCAAACGCGCTTGGCGCGGTTGGGTGTGCCGCGGATCCCGTGGGAGCTGAGGAAGTGCCGGTGGCACTAGAGGAGGATGTCGCGGAGATTCCGCGGCCGCCGAGATCTCCAGAGCGGATAATCAGAGTGGCACGCCAGCGAGCTGGCGAGTGGGTGTTTCACGAGGAGAACACTAACAACCGTCCGATGAAGGATTTTGACCGGATGCTTAGCCAGCTCCGTAAATACGCACAGGTAATCCTCCGAAGGGTGTGATGCTGTGAAGACGAGTCGCGTGGGTACTGAATGTTGAGTACTTATGTTTAACTTGCAGGGGTTGTCGGATTTATCGGAGGAACGCCGCAAATGCTTCGAGTCCATCGGCCCTTTGCTTGATGCAAAGGAAAAACTTGAAGAGGTGTGCGCACGATACCGAGCGGACCTTGACTGCCCGGCAAACTGAGGTCGAACTGCGCAGGGCTACGGATAGGCAGTCGTCCGAAATCGCTTGGCTTCGTCGTGAAAATGAGGGTGAGAACCAGAAGCTACCGATATATTTGATGACTCGTGTTTGACAAATTTTGTTGGAACAAAGCTTGCTTCATAGGTCGCTGTGGAAAAGCTCAAGGTACTGGATGGCGAGCCTATAGCTGCCAGGGAGAAAACACGAGCCGACGAGCTGGAGAAGGAGCTTGAAGGTAGCCCGTTTAATCCTTTTTGTTTCAGTGCGTATTGCTTTTTGGTTGTCCGTGACCGGTTGTTATTGTTGATTGTTGTAGGGAGACGTCGTTCTTGGCCAAACCAAATTGCGATGGTTTGCCAGGACGTGAAGACCTGGGAGGCGCGATGCCACGCCATGGTTCGAGGGATCGCTCCAGTTCTGAATGCCGTATATGCGACTAGTCGGTCTGGAGGTCTTCTGCCTCGACCAGATGGTATGCTAGAGCAGTGTGCTGGATCATGGGCAGCCATGAAAAAATTTGTAGCTGATGCCGGCGAGCAGGTTGCTGCATATGTCTTGGCTGTTGCGCGAGCCCATTATCCAGGGATCGACATGAAGAGGCTGGAAAGTGGCTTTCCCCGGAATACTTCGGAAGGCCAGGCGTCTGAGCTTAATGAACAATCCCGGGAGACGACCGTCATTCTTGTGAAGGACCTGGACCTGTTCGAGGAGCCTGGGGAGCCCAGCGCTCCATCGGACCATGAATGTATTACGTTAGTTCTTGTAGACAACTAATCGTTCCGGACTATCGAAAATTATGTTGTATCTTGGTATGTTTTTACTTTATTGGCTGAAGTAGCGCGTGACGGAAAAAAAAACAAAAACTTTGGGCAAAACGACGATGATGTTTATTCATAATATACTATGGAAGTACAAAGGTAGGTACATATCTTTTAATCCCCATGTATCTATGCATAAAAACGCCGGAGCTGGTCGATATGCCAGGAGTTTGGGACGTCAGTCCCATTTAGGTCAGTTAGCCTGTAAGAGGTAGGTCTTGTAACTTGTTTGACGAGATAGGGGCCCTCCCAGTGAGATGAGAGTTTGTGCAGTCCAGCGGTATTTTGTATTCTTCGCAGGACCAGGTCTCCGACGGCAAAGAATCTTTCTTTGGCATTTCGGTTGAAGTATCTTCGCAGCCCTTCAATGTATTTTGCGGTTCAGATGCACGAGTCCATTCTTCGTTCCTCAATACAGTTGACTTCTAGTTCTCTGGCCTGGTTGGACCTGTCCTCGTCGTATTGCTCTAATCTGAGTGACCTGAACGCGATATCTGCTGGTAGGACTGCTTCAGCTCCGAATACCATATAATACGGCGAAACGCCCGTGTTTCTGCTGGGTTGCGTTCGGAGGCCCCATACTACCGCTGGTAGTTCTTTCAACCATCGACCAACCTTTTGGTCCTGGTCGTTGGATCTGAATAATCTTTTCTTTAGTGCGTCGAGGATCATTCTGTTTGCTCGCTCCACCTGGCCGTTGGCTCTTGGATGAGCTACGGAGACATACTTGACAACTATGCTTCTTTCGTCGCAAAAGTCCCAAAAATCCGAGCCGATGAACGTTGAGCCGAGGTCGGTAATGATACAGTTAGGTAGACCAAAACGATGGATAACATCATCCAGCAGCTCTGCTGCCTTTTGGGTTGTAGATTTGACCAACGGCTTGTACTCGATCCATTTAGAGAATTTGTCAATTATGACATAGATGTATCTGAAACCGCTTGGTGCTGTTTTGAATGGTCCGATCATGTCTAGACCCCAGCACGAAAATGGTTGTTGACACTGGTTATCTATCAAAATTAAAGGATAAATAAATATGAAAAGGGCATGAATTCAATCACCAACAAAGGTTTAGGGTTTTAATTGACAATATTCCATGAGTTTTGGTGAATTGTGATTCTGCAGGGACTAAACCAGGAAACCAGCGCTGATTGCTTCCCCTAGAAGGAAACCGACGGGAGATAACGCAACTGGCACATCAGGAATATTCTAGAGGACTCCAGAGGACACCAGAAGACACTAGGAGGTCGGCCACCGCGGGACCCTGCCAGGTGGGACCGACCGGTCTCCCCCCGGGCCCGCTGGCTTCCGTCTTCTGCAAGCTTCTTCCACCGCCTCCTAGGATGCATCTCCACCGTCCCTGAAGTCGGTTTGATCCAAGGGCTCACGTTCCACGCTCCGGGCTATAAAACCAGACCCAGACCCCCCTTTCCAGGCATCTCCATCTTCATTATTCATCCCCACATCAGAAACTAGGGTTTCAATTAGAAGTAGAGGTTCCTCTAGATGAATCTCTTCTAGTTCATCTAGAATTAGATCTAGTTCATCTAGTTGTAATCAAGAGCCAACTATCAAGTAGAAGACTAGTTACCCCTCTAGTTTAGGTTTAGAACCTAGTCTTATATTAGAACTAGAAGAGAGAGAGAGAGAGGAAGAGATCAAGAAGGAGCTCCGGCCTGTCGGATCCACTTCTTCATCTTGTACCTGTGGATTCAAGTTCATCATCAACTTCAGCGATTGTTTTGGTAATCAACGTCTATATTTAAGTTTGAGCTATTGTTCTTATTATTCTTAAAGATTTATGACTCTCTTTTGAGTAATTTAATTCTAGTCATTCTAGAGTTAGAGTAGTTGGATAGTGTAAGCGTGGTGCTTAGACTTGATAGCTCATATATGCCTCCTATAACGCCGGTAGTAGTGGTTGTTCGCAAGGGTGACTCTTATAGCCTTGTTGATTCTTCTATAGTCCACTTACCCGTGTGTAGGCTCGGTAGGATTATACATTTGCATAAAAGACTCATACTCTGTTTGTGACCTTTTATGGCAACTTCCCCACTAAGAATAATATAAACATATCACTCTTGAATTGGATTTAGACAACCTTAATGATCCCCTCTATACTTCTAGATTCTCCGTCCTTGTTAGCTACTCAGGGGTTAGGCTTTAAGACTTATCACTATCCGTTCCTTTGGGTTCGATATTAAAACTGGGTTACTCTGGTGAAGTGCTACATCGGTAGATCTTATCTGTGCGCTTGCGGATAAAGTAGAGTGTGCGTTAATTTATACCAACAATGGCCAAGATGCTGGTAAGGCCTGGAGATCATGTGCCGGAACATGTATTTGTTTGGCAAAGAATTGACACCCTTCGCAATACTTGACTAGCTTTTCTGCATCTGCAACGGCAGAGTGCCAATAGAAACCTGCCCGAAACGCTTTTCCGACCAGCGTTCGGGAAGCAGCGTGGTTACCACATATGCCCGCATGAATGTTTGCTAGAATACGAGTGCCTTCTTCTTGAGAAACACACTTCAGGAGTAGTTCTTCTTTTGCATTTTTGCGCATAAGCTTTCCATCTACCAAAATGTACTACTTACTGCGCCGAATGAGTCGTTCGGCATCAATCTTATCCTGAGGAACATC
This sequence comes from Coix lacryma-jobi var. lacryma-jobi, assembly GCA_009763385.1. Classification (NCBI taxonomy): domain Eukaryota; kingdom Viridiplantae; phylum Streptophyta; class Magnoliopsida; order Poales; family Poaceae; genus Coix; species Coix lacryma-jobi. The sequence goes on from CM019824.1 coordinate 137,232,675, forward strand.
CGTCCTAGTGAGATATCGTATAAACTGCTCCCTCCAATCGTCAACTGTTTCCTGTACCAAGGTGACTGTCTGGTCGGTCGGGGCCTGCTCGGCAGTCCCTAATGTTTCTTGTTCGATGGATGGCTTGACTAGGTCCTGGACGAATACGCTGTGAGGGATCTGAGCCCTGGATGAACCTATTTTGGAGAGAGCATCGACGGCTTGATTGTCTGTTCTTACGACGTGCTGGAATTGAAGACCATAAAACTTTCCCTCGAGTTTTCTTATCTGGGCAACGTAAGCATCCATCTTTTCGTTGGTGATGTCCCAATCTTTGTTGACTTGGTTTATGACCAGGGCAGAGTCGCCAAAGACTTCTAGCCTTTTAACTCCGAGCTCGATCGCAATTCGAAGGCTGTGCAGGCAGGCTTCGTATTCTACTGCATTGTTGGATGCTGTAAAATGGATCCGAAGGACATAGCTCAGCTTGTCTCCGGAAGGTGAGATAAAGTATACCCCCGCTCCTGCGCCCTCGAGGTTTAACGACCCATCGAAGTACATTACCCAGTGTTCGGTGCTGGCCGGAAGGATTGGGGTTGTCATGTCGGTCCATTCGACGACGAAGTCAACGAGCGCCTGGGATTTAATGGAGGTGCGACTGCGAAACTCAAGGGAAAAAGGGGCTAACTCCAGAGCCCATTTTACTATATGACCATTGGCGTCCTTGTTACGCAAAATATCTCCCAGTGGGTACTCAGTAACCACCGCGATAGAGTAATAGTCAAAATAATGTCGCAGTTTGCGGGAGGTAATTAATATTGCATATAACAATTTTTGCACCTGTGGATACCTTGATTTGGAATCGTTGAGTACCTCACTGATGTAATAGACCGGACGTTGCACCTTGTACGCGTGCCCTTCTTCTTCTCGTTCCACGACCACCACGGTGCTTACAACCCGGTCAGTAGCCGCTATATAAACTAGTAAAGTTTCACCGTCAATTGGTGCGGCTAGCAGGGGTGGTGTTGTAAGAAATTGCTTGAGCCCTTGAAAGGCGATTTCGGCCTCTTCCGACCATTCAAACTTCTCGGAAGCTTTGAGTAACCTAAAAAACGGAAGACCTTTTTCTCCTAGTCATGAGATGTAACGGCTTAGAGCAGCCATGCATCCAGTCAGCTTTTGGACATCTTTGACGTTTTTTGGAGGCTTCATTTTTAGTACAACCTCGATTTTTTCCGGGTTAGGCCTCAGGCCGTCTTTGCTTACTATGTTGCCTAGCAGGATACCGGACGGGACCCCAAAGGTACATTTTTTAGGGTTAAGCTTCCACCGGAATTTATTCAGCACCACAAAAGTTGCGCGCAGGTCGTCTACTAATGTAGGGGTCCGCTTTGTTTTTACGACGATATCGTCGACATAAGCCGCTACGAGCTCCGCTCGAATTTCCTCGTCTAGGCATTTTTGAATCGCCCTTTGGTACGTGGCCCCTGCGCTTTTGAGGCCGAAAGACATCGTTGTGTAGCAATATGTCCCAAAACGGGTAATGAACGACGTTTTGGGCTGGTCTTTTTCTCTCAGAGAAATTTGGTGGTATCCAGAATAACAATCTAGGAAGGACAGAAGCTCGCACCCAGCCGTGGAGTCGACGAGTTCGTCGATGCGGGGTAAGGCAAAGGAGTCTTTAGGGTAGTGTTTGTCAAGATCGGTATAATCAACACACATTCTCCATTCTTTATTCTTCTTTTGGACTAAAACCGGGTTGGCAAGCCACTCCGGATGATACACTTCTTTTATAAATCCGGCAGCTAAAAGCCGGGTGATTTCTACCCTAATAGCCTCCTTTTTGTCGCGAGTGAACCATCGTAACTTCTGCTTGACTGGCTTGGCGGTCTTCGAAATGTCTAAGGAGTGCTCGACCAGCTCTCGAGGTACACCGGGCATATTCGCGGGTTTCCACGTGAAAACGCTTACGTTCTCCCTTAGGAAGCTGACGAGCGCGTCTTCCTATTTGGGGTCGAGATTGACCCCAATGCGTGTCATTTTGCTTGTATCTCCTTCGACCAGCTCCACCTCCTTGAAATCTTTGCTCCTGGTTGCCGCGTGCTTAGCTTCTTTGACCGGGATAGACTGGTCTTCTGGAGCCACTTTTACCGCGTCCACGCGTGTTTCCTCCATGCGGATTGAGAGGTCATGAGCTTGAGCAGTAGCGAAGCTTTCCTTCTCACATTCATAAGCCGTGGAAATGCCTCCCCTTTTGCTTAAAACGCCGTTCTTAGATGGCATTTTGAGCAGTAAGTAGGTGTAATGCGGAACCGCCATGAACTTTGCCAGGGCCGGTCGGCCTAACAATGCATGATAAGACCCTTCGAAGTCTGCTACGATAAAATTGACGTAGCAGATGCAGTGGCGTTCCTTCGTGCCGAACTGGACTGGTAGAGTGATTTGGCCCAAAGGCTGGGAAGCCTGGGACGGTAGGATCCCCCAAAAAGGAGCGTCATAAGGTTCTAAATCACTTATCTTGATGCCAAGCTCAGGTAGCGCGTGTTTGAATAATATGTCAAGGGAGCTGCCACCATCAACCAACACTCTCTCGAATCGTACCCCGTCAATGGTCGGGTCAACAACAAGCGGAAAACGACCAGGCTCAGGAACTCTGGCCCACTGATCAGCTCTGCTGAACGAAATCTCTTGGTGTGACTAGGCCAGGTAGTTGGGATCTGATATCCTCTCGTCAACTCGGTCGACGGAGTAGACTGTTCGCTCAATTAGCTTGCGGACCCTTTTGTCAGCCAGGATTGCCTTCCCGCCGAATATGGTTTGTACGGACTTCTCGGCTTCTCTGAAACCTCCGTGCTTCGGGTTTCTTCTTGGGTCCTGGTCGTCTTCTTGAGGACCTTTTCCCTCGCGTCGCTTCGGAGGGTCGTCCTCGGTGTCGGGGCGTTGTTTCTTGGAGCCATTGCGGAATATGGCTTTAAACCCCCTGCATTCCTCCATCGTATGTCCTACGCCAGGGTGTGCCGGGCAATCTTGCTTCAAGATCTTGGAGTAAGCTGAATCATAGTTGCGCTTGCCTCCAGTCTTGGTGTTATTAACCTCATTACCCGGTGCTCGACCAGTGTTTGGTTGTCTTCTTCTTTCATCTCGGCTGTCGAACCTTCGGTTAGGGCGGCGGTTATCCCTGAACCTTTCGCGATGATCGTCGTGGGCGTCGTCGCGGCGGTTGCTACGGTAATTATTTCATTGGAGGTCATCGTGCCGAGGCCTCTGGTCTTGGCGGTCGTCCGCAAGCTGTGTATTATATTCTTCCGCCCGAGCCCAACTCTGAGCTATATTAAGTAGTTCTTCGACCGTTCTTGGTTCCTTGTGCAACAGCTTATTCCTAAGCCCTTCATGATGACGTAATCCTCTGATGAAAGCCGAGATAGACTCGTCGTCAGTAACATTGGCTACCCAGATTCGAGTATCAGAGAAACGACGGATGTATTCTCGTAACAGCTCGCCAGGGCGGTCTTTGACGCGCTCTAGGTCATATTTGCTGGCAGGCTGCTGACAAGTAGCTTTGAAATTAGATATGAATGCCTTTTTCAGGTCGGACCAACTGTCAATGGAGTCGGAAGGGAGGCTCAGGAGCCACTGGCTTGCAGCTTGATTAAGGACCACGGGCAAATAGTTGGCCATGACGTCTCCTCCTCCGCCGGCTGCCCGTACTGCAGTTTCATATAGCATGATCCATTGGTGAGGATCTGCCTTTCCATCGTACGACCTCAGGTCGTGGATCTTGAAACCCCTTGGCCAAATGACAGACCGGAGCCTTTTCATAAACTGTCTAGGACCAGTGAGGGTTTGGTCTAGGAGGCCGTGCTCGCGATCCCATTGCTTACGTCTTTCCATCTCTTGGCGGAGCTTTGTGTCTTTAGAACCCTCGATGTGGTTGCGTAGATCGGACCTTTCAGTGATGTGGTCGCGCAAGTCCCGGGGCCCGGCACTTGGATTATTCCTGGCACGCTGGTCGGCTCCGTCATCTTGGCCGCCTCTACGATTATTGCGATCGTTGCGGCGATCCTGATTACTGCTAGCCTCGGGGCAAGGGTCTGGATCCCTGCGACTTCTTCTAGTTCCGGTGGGAGCGACGTGAGATGGTCCTACCGCCTGGTCTTGGACTTGTAGCAGAGACGCCTTCAAATACGCACCGAGTTGCTCGAGCTGTGGTGTCACCGGGAGATTCTCGACCAGGTTCATCGCCATGGCAAGATTAGCTTGAGGGGTTCTGTGGACTTGATGGTTATCGCACATGTCGAATGCATCGTATAGGTTTCGCTGTAAGCGCTGTCCACCATTAGCCTCAGCTACTCTCCGAGTAGCTCTGTCAGCGTTTCTGGCTAAACGCTGGGTTTTGACCTCATCTGTTTCCCCATCCACGGCCGGCTCATCATGGCTTATAGCGAATACTGAGCCCCCATAACGCGGGAGGGGCCTGAAACCCGGAGGATAATCCGGCGACCGATCTGGTGAGTTGGATCTGGTCGATCCATCGTTTGATGCAGGAGCGGAGGTTAAAATTGCCATGCAAACATTGCCGCCAGATTGCTTGGGATTGGACGACTACTTATCCGGAGTACGTCGGTTCTTGGTACGACTCTGGAAGAGTCCCATGACTTGCTCCTCATATGTCGAGGCCAAGTTTGTCAATCCCTGAGGAAAGACAGGAGCGAAAAAGCCATGCTTCGTCCTGCTCGGTTTAGACTTCTGGGGAGGGCAAAACAGGGCGGAACGACCCGCAGGGGTGGAAGTGATGACCAGACCAGTTTGAAGTTGTGCATGTCTTCTAGCACGAGCTGGTCGTCGAGGTTGTTGCCACTCTCCTTCGTTGTACACGTGCTGATGCGAATGATCTCCGTTCGAGTCTGCCAAAGCGAGAGTTTCGGCGATGCCCGCCGTGACCCGATTGATGGATTCGATCAGGTCAGAGTTGTCGATGCGCCGCCCTCGGTAGCGGGGAAGCGCCGTTTTGTTCGGGGGCTCCGATCTCGACGTCGGTGCTCCCAGTAGTTGGGATGCCTGGGGCGTCTCCATGCTTCTGACGACTAGGTCACCTCTGGTGACCCACGAAAAAGACCCGACGGTGAACGTCAAGCCCGCCGGAAGATCCATGGAAATCGGGAAAGGAACCATCTGAGTCGTCATGACGTTCGCACGCACACTCCCCACGGTGGGCGCCAGCTGTCGACGAAATATGGTCGATAGCCCACCTAGGGGTATGCCCGAGGTGGTAGATCAGCGGGGAAGGCGCGTAGAACGACGATCCGGACGTGACACAGGAATGAAACTAGATGAACACCGGGGTTTATCCAGGTTTGGGCTGCCGAGTTCAGCGTAATACCCTACGTCCTGCGTCGAGTTATCTACTCTGTATATTGATGAATGTGTTTTTTAGAGGGGGTCCCTGCTTGCCTTATATAGCCACGGGGAGCAGGGTTATAGATCTTTAGAAGATCGGATCTCATGATACAATAAGGAAACCTAGTCGATTACAAGTCCATATCGTGAAGGACACGACATCTTTCCTAACCGACTACGCTTCCTTGCTTTCCGACCCTGAGGAGGCTCCCGTGCCGTCATCCGACCAGCTGGGCCGCCTGCCCGACCAGCTAGGCCTTAACGCCACGAACCTTCACAGTAAGTTGGGCCGGCTTTCATGAAGCAGCCCAAGTCTAGCCATGAGGGTACCTGGGTTTATACCCCCACACTACCGCAAGGTACTCATCGACGGAGGAAGCACCGTCAACATCATCTTCGCCTCCGTCTTCCGTGAGCTCGACTACTCCAAGAAGGACCTCTACCCGACAAACTTCCCATTATGAGGCATCATCCCGGGCAAGCCCTCCATGCCTGTTGACCAGATCATGCTCCCTGTGTAGATCAGAACGCCCAACCACTTCTACGAGGAGTACATCAACTTCATCGTCGCCGACTTCGACACCGCCTACCACGCCATCCTCGGTCGCCCGACGCTCTCCAAGCTCATGGCGGTACCACACTATGCCTATCTAGTGCTCAAGATCCCGACGAAGAAAGGCGTTCTCAGCTTCCGGGATAATCTCCACATGGCCTACGAGTGCGAGCAGCAGACACTCAACGCCGCCGAGAAGCTAGAGAAGATCCAGGGCGCACAGACATGCCACGTCGACGCCTCTAGGGTTCGCCCCGAAGATCTGGAGATCCCTGAGCTCTCTGACCAACGCGCCTCTAAGAAGTCCAAGGAGATCGTCGACCCGTCCATGCAGCCCGGCTGACGCCGAAGAAGCCTCAGAGCTGAGGTTGTTCTTACCTCCCTACGTGTGCACGAGCGTCCGTCCTCTGCACTATGGAGGCCAGTAGTTCTCCCAAGTGACGTCCTGCCCTCTCTACGTGTGCATGAGTTTGTGCCCTCTGCGCTATGAAGGAAAGGCTAAGCTCGGGATGAGATTTCCAAGGCTATACGCCCAGTGCATGCATACTCGTTCTCCAAGCTATCTCCATACGCCCAAGTCATGCCTCGATTGAACCTCTCAGAGAGCAGCTCTGCATGTGGTACCTCCCTACGCATGCACGAGCATCCGTCCTCTATGATATGGGATGCCAGCAGTGGCTCCTTGGGGATTCCTATGACTCCGCATGCACGAGCTCCGCGCTCTACGATATGGATCATGGGATACCCAAGGCCAAACAGTTCATCGTTTCAGCTCACGACTGAGTGGCATGCGATAAAATACAAGTGAAATACAAAGCACACCGACTCGATAAAGCTTTATACATTTCACTTAAAAGTTTATATACAAACTGTTCTCCTAGATACAACCTACTGCTGTCCCGCAACAAACAGGTCGACATCTGCTACAAGCGCCTCCGCGGTCGGCTTTGCCTCCATCTCCAGACGATCCATGTCGGCCTCTGAGGTGTTAGCAGCAAAACCTGCTCTCACCATCTCCATCTCCACCCGTGGGTAATGCGAGCGAAGGATGGCGAGTCCATGAGCAGCCACGCTCTGCGCCGCAGCCTTCGTGTACGACCGGAAGCGTCCCCAGAGGCCCCGTGCCTTCTCGAGGACGCCCTCGGTGGTCGCCTGCTCCTTCTCTGCCGGGAATAGAGTCTCCTCATCGATGCACTGCAGTCTCGGGGACTGGCCCCACGTATTAGAAATATTTTTTTGCAGCTGCTTCATTACTACTACAGTAACTGTCCGCCAACTTCTTCTCCAACAATGTTTTTTGATTCGCCTCGGCAACTTCGTCAGCTGCAGTTATTTTCGTTTTCATATTTAATCCTGCTACAAGGACCATTCTGCTCCTTACAGCAGGCTCGGGGACTACGTGTACTCACGTCATTTTTGTAAATAAGGGTGCTTTTTCTTCAGATGCTCTACAAGCTTGGCACCACGTGTCTACAACGCTTACTACCATGTTCGGGGACTAATTTGATACACTTCACCTTGCGATGAATGTATTTTCTTTATCCCTGATAATTCAAGGACATTTTATCAAAGTGGAGTTGCACAAACTTCTACTAGGACCTAGCTGTCTCTTGTAGTCTTGCAAGCTCTAAGTGGATACACTTCACCAGAAGAAAGATTTTCAAAAAAAATTCAACACTTTACATCCTTTCGACAGAATAGTTCCAGATTCCAACGGATATGACGTGGTCTCTTGTAATGTTTCGGACCAGTTTTACCTATCCAGAAGAACTCTCCAGATGTGTTCATGGCCAGACAATCTTCGTCTCCAACATCACCAAGGTCGAGCGACCAGGTCGAACCTACTCGAAAGGCATCAAAATGCTCTTCTCGGCAGATATAGAGTGGTTGAGGACTAGCTGTGGGGATATAACCTCCGTATACCCCCATGGACCTACTTGGGCTCTTCGTTAAGGACACCCCAGCTCGCGAGGCCCTGCAGCACGCGACCGGTCTGTTGTGCTCGCCAGAGACTCTCATGAAGCCTTACGTGCCAAAGAAGAGAGTTAGATCCGGATTCCTTGCCTTAAACAACCTATTGTAATCTGTTAGGATATGAAAATTGTTATCATGCTCCCCGACTATATAAGGCGAGCAGGGAGCCCATTCAAATCATCCAATCTCACCAAATAATACAACCACCAGAACACAACACGTACGGTATTACGACGACTTGCCGGCCCGAACCTGTCTAAATCGTCGTGTTCGTCCATGTGTTTATGCTTGAATAGCCGTCTCGTGCACCTTCTCAAACTAATCTACTACCTTGGGCATACCCCTCGGTAGACTGTCGACCATATTTCATCGATAGTAATGGATCATGGCCCTTATCTCTCCTTCATAATCCAACTTGACCCTATTCAATTTTAGTTCAAAATCATATAATATTATGGTCCGATCCTTATTGAGTCTGATCCTTAAATTTGGCAATTTGACAGGCTAAATTAGAGGACCCTTTAGCACCCCTTACCTGTAAGTGAAACTAAAGCGGCTCTTATAGTGAGCCTCCATCCAAGTCGTCAAGCCGACACACACTTTCACCTTCTCCTTGGGCGCTCCTGGTTGCACATCTGCCTGTAGACCTACTAGACTAGTAGTGAAAGCGATTTAATTAAGCTAGACTTTGTTTAGTTTGTGGGTAAAAAGGTTTTACGTGTCACATCAGATGTTTTGACACTAATATAATCTATTAAAGATAGACTAATAAGAAAACAAATTACATATTCTGTCTGGAAACCGTGAGATGAATTTATTAAGACTAATTAATCTATTATTAGCACATGTTTACTGTAACACAACATTGTCAAATTATGGATTAATTAGACTTAAAAAATCATCTCACAAAGTTATTGTGTAATTAGTTATTTATTTAGTCTATATTTAATACTTCATGCATGTGTCTAAACATTTGATGTGATGGATGAAAAATTTTTAGGGTGAAAACTAAACAAGACGGTCCTACGTATACCACATACAACATTGAGTGGTTGCACCGAAGTTTGCTATATCTTCCATCCTCAATCAGATAAAGGCTTATTGCTTGAGCTTATCCATGAGAATCAACCCCTACTTTTCATATGTAGAACAATATTTTTATCTCACAACAAATCAGTCTTAGCCGCAATAATTTCTGTCAAACAGATCCATAATATCCTAGAAATACCACAAAGAACCACGGTACTATTGGTTCAATGAATGGTTAACGCGAGTGGAAATGGCATCAGAAATACAGTTGGGATGATTGATTACGCTCTGTGCATAGAATAGATATAGAACCGATACCGGAAATAGGAAGCAAACACGTAATGCTAATTGCTAACGAATGCCCTCTCTAACAGGGTTCCGTTACATTTCAGAGAATCAAACAGCACGTTCAAACAGCACGTTCTTGTAACAGTGCTACAAGGGTCTCTGTCACTTTTGTATACGGTCACAGTTGTGTGTCTTTTTCAGGTAGTGACACCTTCTGAAAATGACACGCGTGCCATGTATGCCCAAGTTCTGTACAATAAGCGATGAAAGGCACAAAAGCTGGACGTGAACTATGAAGCTAGGCACGGCATGCATGATCTGTGAATAATAACTGAAAATCACGTACGCGTCTATTCTTAGAACAAACATCGTCGCGTTTCAGTTTCTCCGACTCCTGCCAGGTTATTATTATTACTATTATTATTATAAATATAATTGGGTATATATACATACTCCCTCCATCCCAAATTACAAGTCATTCCAAGAATCTTGGAGAGTCAAAGTTTTTCAATTTTTACCAAGTTTATATAATAAGATAATAATATTTATGATTTCAACTAAATATTATTAGATTCTTTATTAGTTATATTTTCATAATATATATATTTAATATTATAAATCTTTATATTTCTCTTTATAATTTCGGTCAAAGTTGGAAAACTTTGACTCTCCAAGATTTTTGGAATGACTTATAATTTGGGATGGAGGGAGTACTTTTTAGAGTACACTCCTGCATTATACGTTTGTCGAGAAGCAACAAACACTGTCCTCTTCAGGCGCAGGTGCAGAGTATGGCCGTCCATTACCTGATACAAAGGCAATTTTCGGGTGTTCGTCAGAGTCCGTCCTATCTTGGTGAAATGGTGAACACGCGTTCTGCTTCTGCTCATGTGGACCGGAAATAGTGTTGATAAAAAAGATATTATCGTGTTGCGTTTCTATGAGGGCAATAGTGTCAGCTGCATCTACATTTGATTGGATGGTGGCGTTTGGTTAGTTGGATTTTATTAATTACCAATGTATTACTTTCTCTGTCCTAAATAAATCAATTCGTAGAATCCATATCCATCAAACCTTTTTATTTAATTTTAACTAACTTTATAGAAAAAAGTAATAACATATATGACAAAAAATGAGCATATTATAAAAATACATTCTATGGTATATCTAATGATACTAATTTGATACTATAAATTTTGATATTTCTTTTTATAAATTCAGTTAAATTTTAAAAATTTAACTTAAGACAACTCTATAAATCTATTTATTTAGGAACCGGCTAATTTCAGTGGTGTGCCTAGTTATGCTGTTTTCAACCGTGTCATATCAGGTTTAATGCTTTTGGTTTTATGAATGAACAACCTACTCCCTCCGTCCCTAAATAAGTGTCGTCGTTGGTGTGCGTGCCACATGTTTGACTCAATTTTAGAAAATATGTGCAATATTTATATCTCCAAATAATTTTGTTAAAAAACTAGATATAAAGATCTTTCCGATGATACTAATTACTTAGCATAAATATTAATATATTTTAATATATAATTGTCGGCAACTTTTTCTCGGGAAGCGAGAACGACACTTATTTAGGGACGGAGGGAGTATCTTATTAATGCGTAGTATAGTCAAAACATTAAATCGTTGCACATTACTCCCTTCAGTTCGGTAAAAGAAGTCGTTTTGGATAATGTTTGTGTCAAATATTAGGAATATAAATCATGAATAACTTTTAAATTGTTGAGTTTAGAGATGTAAAAATCATATAAATAAATTTGTCTTGAAAAGTATTTTCATAAAAATATACACATACCAGTTTCCAATAAATATTTTTAAAGAAACAACTGGTCAAAGTTACGTTTTAGAGACCGTGTCGCGGTCCGAAACGACTTCTTTTACCAAACTGGAGGGAGTATTATGATTTAGTGTACGGGGTAGCCACTTTTTGATATTACCTAAATTAATAACAATATGATAAGGCATGGCCATTGGCAAATAAACATAGTCAACAAAAATAGTTTACTTTATTTTGATTTTCATATGATATAATATAAAATAGATTGTATATATGTGCAATTAATTAGAAATAGTGCACTGTAAACAAGGGGTCATAGGAGCACGAACAAACATGTGAGACACATAGAATGAACTAAGGTCAGTTTCAATGGGAGTTTTATGAGCATTAAATACACTAGCATGACACTCTATTAATGAAGAGAGACGTAATAAGAGGTTCATGATAGTAGAGAGAGAGAGTTTTATGAGAATAAAACTCTTCTACATTGTTTCTAAAATTTAAGTACGTTAGAAACTAAAACATGAAACTTGATTGAAAATGGGCTAAAAGGCCTCGGTGATGAAACGTGATCTCCAATCCCATGAAGACTTGAGGGCCCCTCGGTCTCTTCTAGTTCCTATAAAGCCCTCAATGTGGGTTAGACGTAACCTCTCAATAAAAGCAATAACGATATAGTTGCATCTACAGGTAACAATGAGATATTTAATGTTCAATTTGAATATAAAGTCAAATGAAAACAAAATTTATATCAAATTGTAGCTCTATGCTTCTACAACTTCACAGTTGGCAATTTTTTTATTCAATATAGTTTACGGTCCAAAAATTCATTTTATATTTTCAAATTTTGTGTTCCAAATTAGAATTTTTCTAATGACCTTGATGTTAACATGCGCTATTGGAGACAGGAATTTTTCTGTTGGTGTAAAATAGGCAGAAAAATGCAGAATACCGATAAAAAATTAGTATTTCAGTGTTTAATATTTTCTGTCGGTTAGTCAATTTTTCTATCGGTACGGGGTTGATAGGAAAATTATCCGCTGATAGGTCTCGACTGTTGTCTCTGTCGACAGAGTCCGATTGAAAAAAAAATCTGATGTACCGATAGGGAATTGTTTTTCTATAGGTTCTGTTCTGTCAGAATTACAACGACCGCCCAACAGAAATTTTTTGGAAAGTTAAAATATCTTAAATTTGACTAAAACTATATAGATAGAAACACAAAAACTTATGACATAAAATACGTATATATACTATGAAAATGTAACTAACACTAACATTTATTGGAGGCGTATTACCAATTTTTTTTTGAGTAGTATACATTATTGAGTTTGGTCACACTGCATGCCGCCGTGGATGGAGCGGGGTAGTACTAACACTAAACACCAGCCCGCTCCGCGCCCACGCACGCAGCAAGGTCCCATGCTCCAGGCCCCTATCCCGTTTGGTCACACTGCATGCCGCCGCCGTGCGCTCAGAAGACAAAAAAGGTTAAGCGTGTGAAAGAAAAATAAATAGAGGAAGGTATAGAGAGATAAATGAAGCGGTATGGACCTTCGGTGACTGTTGTTGTTTGTTAATACAAGTTAGAATATGGAAGTTCTGCACACGCACGTAACATTGTAGAACTCCATCAAGAGTATTGCAGGTATTGTTATTTATATTTTATCACATGAAGAAATGATGACAATAAAAAGATTCATAAACTTATACTTATGATATGATTGATCAACAGACTAAACACTTACTCTAAAGAGCGGTAAACCAAATGATATAAATGTATATGATAAGCATAATATTTAGAGACTCCATAAGATACCAATAGCTAGATTAAGTAGAATACAAGAGATATAGATTCCTAAGTCATTCTACACTACTAGAGAGCAGATCTTTGGTCGATCGGCAAAATCAGCTTCAGTCTCGATAAAATTTGCGTCTGAGACTAAAAAGCTCTTTAGTCCAAAGGTCCCCTGTCCAATGGCTCATTTGTTAGAGGGACCTTTAGTCCCGATTGGAAAGCCAATCTTAAAGGTTTTGTCCTGGTCCCTGTTTCCAGTCCTGGTCCCTGTTTCCAGTCGAGACTAAATGTTGGCATTTAGTCCCGGCTGGAAATAGGGACCGAGATTAAATGTCCCTCCCCATATTTGAACTGTTCTTCCACCTTCAGCCGAGCTCGAGCTCTCTCAGTGTCTTCACTGTCTTCTTCCTTGTTCTTGCTTGTTTGCTCTCATCTCTGACGATTTTTTTTTATAACACATCTCCGACGATTGAACTATTTCAACACATCAACGCCGCCATCGACTCGTTGAAAGGTTACTAGCTCCATTCACTTGATAGTTTGAATATTTTGATGAAGAAAAACTAAGTTAGTACCCTAAATGTGACCAGTTTAATTAGTTTATTTAAATTATTTAGAGAAATAGAGATCATTTAAATCATTTGTTTACCAAAATTAGAAATATATAATACTTTAATTTACAAAATGTGTCCGAGTTAATTATTTCATTAAAGTTAGTATATGTACCTTCTAATGCTAGTATGCATGTCACATTTTATGAATTAGTTAGAGAAAATAGAGAACATTGAGGATTTTTTTCTTATTTTATTTGTTCAAAAAATTAGAAATTTATAATGCTTTAAATTAGTTAGAGAATTAGAGAAATTGGGGTATTTTTTAATTTCATTTGTTTACAAGAATGAGAAATTTAATTATGTGATATGCCATATAATGCAGACAATGACTTGATAGTTTGAATATTTTGATGAAGAAAAACTAAGTTAGTACCTAAAAAGTAGTACCCTAAATGTGACCGGTTTAATTAGTTTATTTAAATTATTTAGAGAAATAGAAACCATTTAAATCATTTGTTTACGAAATTAGAAATCTATATTACTTTCATTTACAAAATGCGGTCGGGTTAATTATTTCATTAAAGTTAGTATATGTACCTTCTAATGTTAGTATGCATATCACATTTTGTGAATTAGTTAGAGAAAATAGAGAACATTGAGGATTTTTTTCTTATTTTATTTGTTCAAAAAAATTAGAAATTTATAATGCTTTAAATTAGTTAGAGAATTATAGAAATTTGGGGTATTTTTTAATTTCATTTATTTACAAGAATGAGAAATTTAATTCTATGATATGTCATATAATGCAGACGATGACTTGATAGTTTGAATATTTTGATGAAGAAAACTAAGTTAGTACCCTAAAAGGTAGTACCATAAATGTGACCGGTTTAATTAGTTTATTGAAATTATTTAGAGAAATAGAGATCATTTAAATCATTTGTTTACGAAAATTAGAAATATATAATACTTATATTTACAAAATGTGGCCGGGTTAATTATTTCATTAAAGTTAGTATATGTACCTTCTAATGCTAGTATGCATATCACATTTTGTGAATTAGTTAGAGAAAATAGAGAACATTGAGAAATATTTCTTATTTTATTTGTTCAAAAAAATTAGAAATTTATATTGCTTTAAATTAGTTAGAGAATTATAGAAATTTGGGGTATTTTTTAATTTCATTTGTTTACAAGAATGAAAAATTTAATTATGTGATCTGCCATATAATGCAGACGATGACTTGATAGTTTAAATATTTTGATGAAGAAAATTAAGTTAGTACCCTAAAAAGTAGTACCCTAAAAAGTAGTGCCCTAAATGTGACCAGTTTAGTTAGTTTATTTAAATTATTTAGAGAAATAGAGATCATTTAAATTATTTGTTTACGAAAACTAGAAATATATAATACTTTAATTTACAAAATGTGGCCGGTTTAATTATTTTATTAAAGTTAGTACATGTACCTTCTAATGCTAATATGCATATCATCAGTTTAACGAGTTACATCAGCTGCTGCTTTTGCATGTAAGTGATTCTTTCTTTTAATAATTTCACTCTAGCTTATGTATATGTATAAGTATTTATCCTTACACTAGCAAGCGTGTGTATACATATATGTAGAAACATGATAAGAGAACTCAGGCATAAAAATGATAAGGAGATTGGTTTCATCGATTCGTATATATATTCAAGGACCCAAGTACTCCCCAGGATGCATGAAAACCTCAAATGGAGAGGAATCTCCGGAGGTTGTTGATAAACCAATGGGACAAAAGATAAATATTATTCCCCTACAACTTAGGGTGAGTGTTGTTCTCATGTGCACATTTTATTTTACTTACCCAATTTGACATAGAAATATATATGTTGACTCTATAAACAAATGCAGCTTTCACTGGATACTGATTGTGTTCGATTGTGTTCGATCTCCCCGAGAGTCATTTGCTAATCTATGACTCGTTGAAAAAACCACAAGAAGATTACCAAGATACGATAGACATTATCCGAGAGAAATTTGATCTTTAAATATTGATTCCTGCTCTTAACTCTGCAATAGTTAATTAATGATACAATTATTGTGCAGGGTTTGGGCGTGGTTCGTTCACAAACAACGTCCGGATCTGAAAGCGCCACTTCCTGATCCTCTCCGTCTGAATATAAGTTGTACTACCTCCCCGCATCTTTATCTTAATTAGTATGACTCAGAACACGCGCGCTCAGCCGACAGTAATCTTTTTATATCTTGTACAATGGGTTCTACGGCAGCCACCAGGAAACAATTTATGTGCATACTATATTTGCGAGTTTCTCATGGTGTATGAAAAATGAACTCCTCTAGAGAGTCAGGAAGTACGTAACATATAAATAAATAAATCTATTTTATTTACTTTTTGCTATTAAATAAATATTATGTATGTTAATACTTTCTTTTTTCTTTAATGCAAATTGAAGGAGACATGGTTGAAGAACCATGTGTTGGATATGGTCTGTCTCAAAGCAATTCAAGAGACCATCACTGGATTCTTTAATGACCATGTCCTCAAGCCCGACACCGAGTACTCGTTTAATAAGGATGATCCAATTAAGCCAAACCAGGACAAACACTTGTATGACTTCTAAGTGGCGAATAATATTTGTGTTGTACATATCAAGGATGCATGGATAATGTTATAAATTTTATGTACATATGTATAGTCAGGTCTATATATAATATACATAGTTTCATAATTTATTTATGTGTAATTGTAAATTATATGTGCATATATATACATTATAGGTGCGCGTATACATATATTAGCATCGAAGAATATGTATTACAAAACCTAATGTAATTGTAAAACCAAAAACAATAACCAATTGAAATGAAAAGAAAAAAAAAACACGCTTTAGGCCCGGTTGATAATACCAACCGGGACTAAAGAGGCCAGCCATCGTGGGCTGGCTGGAGGCCAAAGGCCGTTTGTGTAGTAGTGCTAGTTAAAATTCTAAGTATGCATGTCACTATATTACTTAGCAATAGCAAAATATTAACTCTATACTTATGTATAAGGGACATCACTAAGAAGAAGCATAGCAGAATATATATAACTCCCTCTATAACAACTGAGGTCCTGCTGCTAGTCCTACTGAAGGACCGAGAAGCAACCAGAAAGCAACCAGAGGGGAAGTGAATGGGAGCTTCAAAATTTCCTTTCGGAAACTAGTAGCCACTGTCCCAAAATCAACCCTAAGAGACAAACCCTAGAGCTTGCTAATGTCCACGACCCTAGATGTAGGGTGGATGCTTCCAAGAAGCACAGCGGGACACTACACAACTCTAGAAAGCCTACACAAAAGACGGAAACCGAATCCGTCAACGAACGGGCGAACCGCGAACGAAAACGCGCAAAACAAACTCGACCGGACTCTGGCCAGCGTCCGATCAGCAGGGACCGGACGCGTCTGGTCACCAAAATCCCACTCAGAAACCTCCCTGGAACTGACCGGACTCTGGGAGAGAGAGCGTCCGGTGGGTTCCCCTGCGTCCGGTCACAAGTGCCAAACCCTGATGAACAGGACTACCGTCGAGTCCGGTCACACAAGGAAGCTAGCGTCCGGTCAGGAGCAAAATGAACACGCTGAACGTTCAACGACCGGACGCACGGAGTCAGCGTCCGGTCACCCCGAGCCCAGCGTCCGGTCACCCCGCGATTGCACTGTTCGTCCACCGATTCGACTCTAACTCATCCAAGACGAATCCTCTAGGGATCAAACTTGGTGAGAAGAGTCAAAAGGAGTATAGTGAGCTATCCCTAAGAGATCATGGCTCGAACCTATCTCCAAATCGATGAATCGAAGAATTTTAGGGGAAGGGAGAAAACTTGACCCGAAACGAAAAATCGATCGATCTCCTAGACCGTGAGGTTAGAGGTTAATTCCTTCGGTGGAAAGAAGTGCCTCACGATCTAGAACAACTTGGTTCAAACGGTTTCGCAAAAGATGAACCAAGCAAAGAGATCAAACGACGGGAAAATCATGGAGAAAAAGGATTCCGCAAAGAACACAACCAAAACGCGAATCGACACCACGATCTTGCAGCCGAAGCGCAAACACACGCTACGACAAGGAGGTTACGGCCTCCTTTCCTCAAAATCAACAATACACAGAGGCAAGTCTCTCTGCGGATCTCAGCTAGCTACAGCAGGGGATGGGAGAGCAGGAAACCCTAAGTGCAAAAGAGCAAATGACTGAGATATTTGGGAGGAGGGTGTCTCCCGACTACTTATCCTACTACTAGCCTAAGTCTATTTCCTACTCTACCCCTCTCTATTCTAATTACAGAGCGAACCAGCTAAACCCTAGGGTTATTCTGGACCAACTCGGTGGTAGGTGTATCCGACGGCCACGCCCGCACAAACCGAAGCGTTGCCTCGACGCAACCTCCGGATCGCCGCCACGTGCCGCCCTCGCTCTGCACCCCCGGTTTTGTGGCCCAAACCGGGAAACCAGCCTTTTCTAGCCAACCCCCGGTTTTGAGGCCCAAACCGGGAAACCAGCCCACCAGCTTCTGAGTTTTGAGGCCAAACTCAGCAAACCCTCAGCGCCCAGGTTTTGAGGCCCAAACCTGGAAACCGTCCTCATCCCGAGTTTTGTGGCCAAACTCGGAAACCCTCAGCCCGAGTTTTATGGCCAAACTCGGAAACCGTCCACGCCTAGGTTTTGAGGCCCAAACCTGGAAACCGTCCATCCGATGGTTTTTCCCTGGCTCTACCACCAAACCGACGTCGTAGATGGGATGCACCTCCCGTGCACCCCGTCCACCGACACGTGTCCCCGAGTCTACGACTCAGGCAACACATGACCGCATTTCTTCACTTATCGTCATCACAGGCTGCCAGCCACCACAGCTGATCCTCGGGCCTCTGGTCCCTCAGTCGAAGCCTCACGTCCGCCCTTCACCGCTCGGTACCTCGGCATGGCACGTCCGCCGCACGGCACGCCCATCCTTCACCGCACCCGGTCCGTCAGCACGGCACGTCTCAACTTGACCTTCACCTCGTCGTCGATCACTGTATCCGAGCTCGACACCTGCACAACACAAGCCAAAGAACATGCGCATCATCCTAGTTGACAATCACTCAACACTCAGAGACCCGGCATACACCCATGTATCCGCAATCTCCCCCTTGATGAGTGCATTGTCAACTACTCACACAAATCATAATGAAAAGAAGAATAAGGAAGAAGGAGGAAGGAGAAGGAGAAAACTCAACCAAATGACCCAAAAGCATAGCAAAGCCGAAGAAGGTCAAGTGGAAAGAGCGAAAGAACTTGGTCCCCAAAGACATGGGCAACGGCTCGACGCAACCAAGTAAAGCAAAGGTAGCCCTCAAGAAGAGGTAGAACGGGCTCAACACCGCTAGCAGATACCAATTGGAAACTCCAGAGAAAAGAGCTCAAACCAATTGAAGCCGAATGAAAATCGAAGCAAAATGCTAGTCCCTCAAGATAGAGGCACAGAGGCTGAACACAACTAGCAAAGAAAGCTCGAAACCAATGCCTTTCGGCCAAGCACGCTCCGAACCAATTGGAATGACTCCAAACTAAAAGAGAACCAATCGAAGACAAAATGCCCTGAAAATGTTTGCTAGTTCCTCAAGACAGAGGCAAAGGCTCAACACAACTAGCAAACTCCCCCTCGACAAGTGCAAGCAACTAGGAAAATCCCCCTTAGGTCCAACATGAGAAGAGCACAAAGATTGGAAATTCTCCCCCTTGACGAAAACTCCCCTTTAGTTGAACATCCAGGAGACATATGATTTGCAATTTCTCCCCCTTAGTTGAAAATGCACTAATCAAGAAAAGGCATCAAGGCAAGAAACTCCTCCTTCCAACATGCATATGAAGTCAGAAGTGCAAGTTAGCAGCTTCAGGCATATAATCAAAAAAGTGCAAGAATGCTCTAAACAGTATAACTCCAATGACTCAACTAAGCACTCAAATAGCGAAGGCTCAAACTGATCACACATACGAAATATGAACATATGAGCATGTGAGCAGTCTTTAGCCAAAAAGATAGTCACCATCAAAATAGCACTACACATGTATAGACAGGAATCCAAACAAGTGCTAAACATGTATACAAGGTGAACTACCCCTAGCAAAGTTCAATCATCATGCATAGGAATGAAGCATATACTTGTGATTTCATTTTTATATCGGAGTTGCAGCGGTGAAATTACACAAGTTTAATTTCAGCATGTGATTGCGAGAGATTGAAAGCTTGTCTTTGCCTAACTTTTCAACCGAGCGAAGCCTATGCCGAAGCAATCAGAAGCTTAAAGCTACGGTTTCGGTCATACACTACACGGCTCAAGTTTAACTCAAAGTGCGATGAGAAACCGTCTCGATACCGTGATGTGTTGACAAGCAATCCCATCTCGATCTTTTCTATTCACTAAAACTTGGTTCAAAATTTATACATGATATGAACAGACCAAGCAAGTGAATGACTCAGAACTAGAGACATAGCAACCTAGCATATATGAAAAGCACGAGTGAACTCAACATATCCTACACATGCTAGTTGCGTATCTCGATGGTGAACATTTTCAGATTTGTAATTATTAAGCAAGTTCACCATTTCAAAAATAGCTCAACTCACAACATGTACTAGTGATCAGAGAGAGCATAAGCTACAAGCATCAATATAAGCATCAGAGCATACTACATAGAGCATAGTTACATTCTAGTGATTATAAACATGAAGCTTAGAATGTGAATGCGTATGCTGAAATGCAAAAGAAAAGAAAGACAAAAGAGTCAGTCAAATATACAAGATCCAAAATGTTTCCCCCATCTAAAAGGGGAAACACACACCAAGCTCACCCCTCAACCGATTAAAGGTTGATTCGTCTAAAGGCTTGGTGAAAATATCAGCCAGTTGATGATGAGTATCGACATGGCGAAGGTCGATATCACCCTTCTCCTGGTGGTCTCACAGAAAATGAAAGCGCACATCAATGTGTTTGGTCTTCGAGTGAAGCACGGGGTTCTTAGCAACGCTAATGGCACTCGTGCTGTCACAAAGCAAAGGCACGCGAGAAAAGCTCAGACCAAAATCACGCAAAGTGGCCATCATCCAAAGCAACTGGGAATAGCAACTAGCCGCAGCAACATATTCAGCCTCTGTAGTGGACTGAGCGATACTAGACTGCTTGCGAGAAGACCACGAAACAAGAGAAGAACCAATAAATTAGCAAGTCCCAGAAGTGGACTTGCGCTCAATACGGCAACCAGCAAAATCGGCATCCGAATAACCGCAAAGGGAGAGGGTGGAGGAAGCAGAATACCAAATCCCGAACTCAGGCGTGAAACGAAAGTACCTGAAAATCCGCTTCACCGCCTGACGGTGAGAGGTGCGCGGCGACGCCTGAAAATGCGCACATAGACACACCGCGAACTGGATGTCCAGGCGTGTCGCCGTCAGGTAGAGGAGCGACCCGATCATGCTGCGGTACTCCTTCTGGTCCACTGCTTCTCCATCCACATCCGCATCCAGGGCAGTCGTCGTCGACATGGGTGTTGGAAGAGGCTTGGCCTCTCCCATATCAAACCGCTTCAGCAAGTCCTTGGTGTACTTGCCCTGGTGCACAAACGTCCCCTCTCGGGATTGCTTAATTTGCAACCCGAGAAAGAATGTCAGCTCGCCCATCATGCTCATCTCGAACTCCCTGCTCATAGTATCTGCAAACTTGGCAACCAAAGCGTGAGAAGAACCACCGAAAATGATATCATCCACGTAAATCTGGACCAAGAGAGTGTCTTTGCCTTGCTTGAGGAGAAAGAGTGTTTTATCTACACATCCCATTTTAAAACCCTTAGCAAGCAAAAAGGTTTTCAACCTATCATACCAGGCTCTAGGGGCTTGTTTCAAACCATATAAAGCTTTGTGGAGTTTAAAAACATGGTTTGGAAACTTGGGATTTTCAAAACCGGGGGGTTGCTCAACATACACTTCCTCTTCTATGTAGCCGTTTAAGAAGGCACTCTTGACATCCATTTGAAAGAGTTTAAAACCTTTGGATGCAGCAAAAGCCAAGAGTATCCTAATTGCCTCCAAACGAGCTACAGGAGCAAACGTCTCCTCATAGTCTATCCCCTCCTTCTGACTATAACCCTTCGCTACAAGCCTGGCCTTATTTCTAACAACGTGGCCATCCTCTCCTTGCTTGTTTTTGAAAACCCATTTTGTCCCAATAGGATTACAGTTAGGAGGAGGAGGAACTAGAACCCAAACCCGATTTCTCTCAAAATTTTCTAACTCCTCATGCATGGCATTGACCCAGTCCGGATCCGTCAAAGCGTGTCCAACATCTCGGGGCTCAAAATTAGCAACAAAAGCAGAATGAGCGAAGTGCGAGATTTGCTGTGACCTGGACCAAGTAACCCGTTCGTCGATGCTGCCGATCATCTGCTGAGGTGGGTGCTGGCGCTGGATGTGTCGTGGTGCCTCCCGAGCTGAAGTAGCCTCCCCCTCAACAGCAGCTGGTGCCTCCCCGGGTACAAATGGTACCGCTCGGGGTGGCGGATCCCACGGCCCCCAGGAAGAAGAGGTGTCGGGGCCGTGAGTCGTTGTAGAAGCCGCTCTTTGCGGCACTGCAGGTGGAGGAGGTGTTGGGTCATCTATCCCTTCAGCACCTTCTTCATCATCATCAAACAGAGGCTCGCCAACCTCATGGTCACCTGCACGCTCAAAGCGAGAAGAAGGACAAACCATGGTCTCGTCGAAGGTGACATCGGATGTCTCCATGACTCGGTTAGTGTCAAGGTTAAGTACACGATAAGCTCGAGTGTGAGTGCCATAACCCAAAAACACACCGTCAGAAGAACGAGACTCAAACTTGTCCAAGTTGCCCTTTTTGAGTATAAAACAATGGCAACCAAAAACTCGAAAATAACTCACCTTGGGCAGTTTTCCAAAACGCAACTCATTAGAAGTCTTTTTAAAGAAAGCTCGGAGAAAAATGCGATTGGAAATGTAGCATGCAGTGCTCATAGCTTCGGCCCAATATCGCCTAGGAGTCCTATGCTCATCGAGCATCGTCCTAGCCATCTCTACAAGGGTCCGATTCTTCCTCTCTACAACACCATTTTGTGGCGGTGTGTAGGGGGAAGAGAACTGATGCTCTAAGCCCAAAGAGTTACAAAACTTCTCAAAATCCGAATTTTTAAATTCGGAACCATTATCACTCCGAATTGCTCGCATCGAGTTCAAAGGGAACTCGTTCTGAAGTCGCAAAATCAGATTGCGAGCAAAGGAGAAAGTCTCGGTCTTCTCAGCTAAAAAGAAGACTCACGAATATCTCGAAAAGTCATCAACAGCAACAAGCACATACCACTTCCCCCCAACCGAGCTCACCCGAGCTGGACCAACAAGGTCCATGTGCAAAAGCTCTCCAGGGCGCTTGGTCATGACCTGAGTCACTGGATGGTGGGGAGCGGCAACCATCTTCCCGTGTCTACAAGAGTGGCAAACAAGATCCTTCTCCATATGTAACTTGGGCAATCCTCGGATTAGGCCAAGCGAACTAAGCCTTGCAAGCAAGTCGAAGCTCAAATGTCCAAGTCTCCTATGCCACTTCCAAAGATCAGAGGAAGGAGGTCCAGCCACAAGACAACGAGAAGTGCCAAAAGACTCCGAGAAATTCGCACGAAAGACCTTTCCAAAGGGCAAAATCAAACACACAAGATTGCCCTGAGGATCCAAAATACGACTGAGATTCAGTTTAAAACGAATCTCATAGTCGTCGTCAAAGAGTTGCGAAACAGAAAGAAGGTTAAAATGCAAGTTAGAAACTAGAGCAACATCGCGCAACACAAAGTGCTCATTAACTCGCACCGACCCGCGAGACAATACCTTGCCTTTGCTATTGTCGCCGAAGGTTATGTACTCCTTTCCGGCAACAGGGCTAAGGCTGGAGAACCACTTGGCGTTTCCGGTCATGTGCCTCGAGCAACCGGAATCCACCAACCAAATGTCCTCCAACCGTTTTACCTACATCAATAAAAAGACATAGGGTGAGCATACGGTCCAACACTGGGGTTAGTGAAGTAGGAAGAATAACAGTGTTGGGCCGGCTGCTCAAAAGAACGGTTAGCAGAAAAACCATTCCTAGCACGTCTACGAGAGGAGCGATCACCACGTAGAGGAAAACGTGGTCCGCTAAGGGAGGAGCGTCCATCGCGATACTCAAAACGCGGTGGGGGAAAACGCTCAACTACAAAGCCTCCGCCACGGGGTCCATAGCCTACAACTGCAGGCTCCCGCCGGGCACGCTCTCTACGAGGCCTAGGCCTAGCAACTTGAGGCACTGCGCCTCTAGGCCTAGCATCTCTCCTCGGAGCTCTCTGCTGCCTAGGCCTATGAACTTGAGGTTCTGGACCTCTGGGCCTAGCAGTACGTCTCGGTGCTCTCCTCTGAACATTCGACGCTTGTACATCATGAAAAGGATGGTACATGTCCGGGTTGTTCATCTCCCTAGCTCGGCGCGCCTCTCTCTTGCGCCTAAAGCAGAACTCGCTCAAGTGTCCATCTCTCCCACAGAAATCACAATGATACCTCACCGCACACAAAGGGGGTTGTTGGTACTCATGGCTGTGGGTGTGGATCACTTTGCCCTTCTGTGGCAACTCCTCCTGGATAGGTGGCATTGTGTCCAGCTTGTTCTTTAAGTGGTTGGGTTTGGGATGCCACACTTGGTTATTGGGTGGAGCTCTCGGAGGTTCCTCAAACACCCCATCCTTGGTGGTAGGCTTGACGGGCTCTTTGGGTGGAAGCTTGGTCAGTTTGGGAGTAGCGGTGGAGTTGGGCTTCTCACATGGGTTTAGACCACTCGACTCTCCAACCTTCCCAAACGCAGAAAGATCAACACCCGGGGCAAAACCTACACCAGGACTTCCAGCAGCTCGCTTAAATTGGGAGACCATCATCCCGAGCTGTGGCTCACTACAAGAGACCCATGACAAGATGGTCCGAAGGTATGTGTTTTCCTCCTCGGTTTGCATCTTGCCATGCTTGACATTGGCAATCTCCATCTCCAAACCTTCACACAAAGCACACTTAGCCACACAAGTGCTACCTGAGTTGGCCTCCTCAAGAGACACAATCTTGGCATTCTTCTCTGCCAACTCAGATTGCAAGACAGGACAAGTCTTGCACGCACCCAACAGAGAAGGTCTAGCCTTCAGCTCATCCACCTCTCCTACCAACGCAACATACTTACCTCTCAAAGTGAGAAGGTCAGTCATGTGCGTGGTGCACATCTCACACTCAACCTCCTCTGACACGACCACGGTGGACTTGGCAAACTCAAGCTCCCTCACCGTGTCCTCCCACTTCTGCCTAAACTCCTTGCGCTCTCTAGCGGCACGCCTAAGCAGCTTATCCTGACTAAGCAAGGCGGCAGTAAGCTTCTCATTCTCAGCAAAGAGCTCGTCGTGGGTCATAGATACCTGGGAGGTGTCGTCGTCATCCCGAGGGGTGTGTTCCAGCTTGCCGTCGACTTCATCACCAAGCGCCATGGTGTAGAAGCCGTCGTCGTCGACGAAGAAGCAGAGACCGTTCAGCTTGTCCTCGATCCTCTTCTTCTTCTCGGACTCGTCATCGCTTGAGCAAGCAGAGTCATCATCCGAGCCGTCGACGTCGCTGAGCGTGGCGAAGAACGCACGCTGCTCAGCCTGGGCCTTCTCCAAGTACTTCTTCTTGATGTACTCCTTGTTGAAGCCGCCCCTCCGCTTGTGCCTCGCGGGGACGTACTTCTCCTTGCGCTTGTCGGAGTCGTACTTGTGCCCATGATCGCCCTTCCCCGAATGCTTGTTCTTCTTGGGGCAGTTGGCGATGAAGTGGTCGGGGTCGCCGCACTCATAGCATCCTGAGCGTCCTCCTCCGCGGCGACGGTTCATGCGGTTGTTGTGGAACCGCGTGAACCGGTTGGCGAGCATTGCCAACTCGTCATCCCCCAACGACTCAAGCTGGTCCTCTGTGACAGAAAAGAGAGACGAAAGAGCAAAACCAGCAGACGGGTTAGCAGAAGAACCAGAAACCAAAGCCATAGTCGGGCCAGAAGGATTCTCATAAGAAGCCCTCGACATGGCATCAATCTCACTAGACTTGAGCTTACTAAAGAGCTCGTTGCAAGTGAGGGTCTCATAGTTAGACGATTCGATGATCGCCTGGACCTTTGAGTCCCACACTGACCGATCAAGAGTGTGCAAAAGCTTCAAAGCCCTCTCATGATCGTCAAAAGGCAACAGCTCCTTGTTCGCTCTCATCTTGTTGACAATAACCTGAAAGCGAGCGAATAAACTCTCTATGCTCTCGCCAGGCATATGTTGAAAGTTCTCATACTCCCGCTTGTGCGACTCATAGAGGCGGGATTTGACCTGAGTGGTTCCCTCATGGAAGCGCATGAGGGTCGCCTAAATCTCGCGAGCCGTGGGGAGGTGAGAAACGCGATCAAACTCGGACATGCTCAAACAGGAGAACAAGGCGTTACATGCCCGGCTATTGGCCTCGTGCTCATCGATCTGGAGCTGAGTGACACGAGCAGCTAAGACAACGTAATCATCCTTGTTGCAAATCTCCCAAACAGAAGAGCCCATGCTCTGGAGATAGGCCGACATGTGTATCTTCCCATACGCATAGTTCGTCCCATCAAAGAACGGCGGTTTGCCCACGCTGCGATCCATGTCGCCTTCTGTGGATCTGGAACCGGCTAAGGTGGAAGATCCTTAACCCTAAGTCTCTCTGCGGATCTCCTTTCCTCAAAATCAACAATACACAAAGGCAAGTCTCTCTGCGGATCTCAGCTAGCTACAGCAGGGGATGGGAGAGCAGGAAACCCTAAGTGCAAAAGAGCAAATGACTGAGATATTTGGGAGGAGAGTGTCTCCCGACTACTTATCCTACTACTAGCCTAAGTCTATTTCCTACTCTACCCCTCTCTATTCTAATTACAGAGCGAACCAGCTAAACCCTAGGGTTATTCTGGACCAACTCGGTGGTAGGTGTATCCGACGGCCACGCCCGCACAAACCGAAGCGTTGCCTCGACGCAACCTCCGGATCGCCGCCACATGCCGCCCTCGCTCTGCACCCCCGGTTTTGTGGCCCAAACCGGGAAACCAGCCTTTTCTAGCCAACCCCCGGTTTTGAGGCCCAAACCGGGAAACCAGCCCACCAGCTTCTGAGTTTTGAGGCCAAACTCAGCAAACCCTCAGCGCCCAGGTTTTGAGGCTCAAACCTGGAAACCGTCCTCAGCCCGAGTTTTGTGGCCAAACTCGGAAACCCTCAGCCCGAGTTTTGTGGCCAAACTCGGAAACCGTCCACGCCCAGGTTTTGAGGCCCAAACCTGGAAACCGTCCATCCGATGGTTTTTCCCTAGCTCTACCACCAAACCGACATCGTAGATGGGATGCACCTCCCGTGCACCCCGTCCACCGACACGTGTCCCCGAGTCTACGACTTAGGCAACACATGACCGCATTTCTTCACTTGTCGTCGTCACAGGCTGCCAGCCACCACAGCTGATCCTCGGGCCTCTGGTCCCTCAGTCGAAGCCTCACGTCCGCCCTTCACCGCTCGGTACCTCGGCATGGCACGTCCGCCGCACGGCACGCCCATCCTTCACCGCACCCGGTCCGTCAGCACGGCACGTCTCAACTTGACCTTCACCTTGCCGTCGATCACTGTATCCGAGCTCGACACCTGCACAACACAAGCCAAAGAACATGCGCATCATCCCAGTTGACAATCACTCAACACTCAGAGACCCGGCATACACCCATGTATCCGCACCTACAGATGGATTCAGATTACTGAGGACTAGCAGGCTGTTACCAACGTGATCTACCACATTACCAGGAATGGAGCTTGTATATATAGGCAAAAATAATGTATAAGTGCAACGCCTACGCAACGTTAGCTACTCAACCTGTTCGAACACTAAGTTGAGCACTCTGTGATCATACATATAGGTACAATAATAACTTCGACTATACTAATCATATACTCAAAACAAACAAAGAGTATAATATAATAACTAAGAATATAATGTTGTTGATACTCAAAAGTGTCCTAAGCGTATAATGAATCTCATCAAGTTTCTATCGTGAAGATGGCTAGAAAGTATACTTGGATCGTCGTATTTGGAGCCAAGGCGAAGAAAACAATTTTTTCAGGTGGTGAACCAGCCAGAGTCAGCTTAGCCGGGTTCACAAACCGACTAAGTCGGTTTTGCTAACTTTCTCAAATGCAAGAATGGACTTCACCATTGCGTTTCTCTCGTTGAGCTGATCGAAAAACATATATGGTTTGTCTCGTTTGAGGTTCGGATGAAGACAAACCTAGTTCTTCACCACATAAGTGTGACCTCCTCGCTGCGTTGTTCGGTCCGTGACGACCCGGGCATCCAAAGTCCAGTGTCAACACACTTTTTGGCGACTCCGCTGGGGAAGAATTTGCTTCGGCTCAACCTTGCAGCTGAATCTTCTTGCCCTAGCCCTATTCTTCACTGATCTATCTTGTTGTGCTCGCCATTACCATTGCATTCGGCCCAAAAGACCGATCACATCTGGTTTTGACCTCTTGTGATCTCGTTTGCTATTTTGCAACACGACGTGCTACATATTAGAAAATTCAGCAAGGCAGTCAAGCTCTAAATTATGGAGTACCAAGGTGTAACATCACAAAACTACTATAATTACCCCGAGGTACAACTTGCAAATACATCTTATAGTTATAATAACTATTTTCCAAGTTCTATGAACTCTCATATTGGTGTTGCTAGTCATGATGATACTAGATATGTCGCATCGACTAATACTTTTGCTAATGCTTGTCACCATACACATCATAATCATACATACTATGGTCAAGAGTCGATGTCAACTATGAATTCTTTGAGTCTTGATACTACTAGCAACATACGACATGTAAATTCTTATTCATCAGCTATAAGTTCACAATATGTGGTTTCATCACAAGACGTGCCGATGAATGAGAGAATTGGCTATAACAATGATAATTATTTAGCCAATTGCTCTCAAAATTTAGCACCACATGTCAATGCTCATGTTCATGATCCGGCTTTGTGTATTGCTCCTAACTTGAGCCGAATCAATGAAAGATGGGTAAATATTCATACTCATGATTCAACTCCATGTATTGCTACTAACTCAAGTGAACTCAACAAGACATTCTCAAATAGACATTGAGTTCGAAAAGATGATGTTGGATTGTAGAAGAGGACTTGAGGAGATAAAGAAAGTTTTTCTTGAGAGTATTAGCAAAAGGCCAATCACATATCAGTCATCGTCCATGAGTATGAAAAAAGAAACCTTGCCCATTGATACAATGAGTAAAGTGAGAATAGATTCCGATATAAGCAAAAGTTCGGCTCTCAAAGCTGAACAACACAATATCCTTTTCGAATCAAACACAACTCAAAAAGCAAGTCTTGCTACAGAAAAGCATGAAAAACACCAGAAAATGGCTAGAATTGATTTTTTAGGAGCCAAAGGGGTTGTATACTTATCTAGCGATTACTACATCATTGATGAAGATCAAATCCCTAAGTACAAGAGAGGAGGACTCACTACCTGCCCAAAGTCGGCTAGGTCGACTTCTAAGTCGGCTAAGTGTTGACGGTCATTAACTCAGAAATCCGAGCGTCAATTATTATAAAAAATAAGGGAATTTGGCAAACCAACATCGCATATGCATTTACTTCTGACATAATTCCACATGTATTTGGAGAATTATATTTTTACAGGACACATACACAAATATATGAAGACATACCTGTTGACGGTAGATAACTCCTATTGTAAATCGTCAACTAACCTCATAAATGACCCGCAATGATCCAAAGAGTGTAGCTATAGGGTTTGATTCTAACAAGTTCCACGAGTTGTGTAGTTCTCACTTGTTTTACAGGATATTCAATATTTCATCATAAGAAAGTATCTCAAGTGAAGACTCAGAGCACACCATTGTGACGAGCTCATCGAGACGATTGATACTGGAGCCCCGGAGCGAGAGTCCTTGATGAATACGACCTGGAAGAGTCTGGAACCCTCTAGAAGCATTATCCATGCAAAGATCAGGGGTGTAACAGACAAGATTCGAACAGCTACAGAATACCAGAAATATCTAGGGACCAGACAGGAAGAAGACGACAAGGAATCCAACCACGCCACAACTCGTTGCGCAAACCAACCGATCAAGGACTCTAGGGAAAGAAGGAAGGTACCAGAAGACTCCCGATCGGCAGGGGAGGCTGGCCGGCCTCAACCCTAGGCCGGCCGGCCTGGGCCAACATGGCAGCCACCCCTCCTTCATACGACGTGACCTAACCAACCTCTACTTTGTATCTTGGCCGTTGTTCAAGGTCGGTTTGATCCGAGGGCTGCGGTTCATCCCACCGGGCTATATAAGAAACCCAGACCCCCCGACATCTCAGATCCAATCTTAGTCTTAGATCATTGATCAATCATTTAGTTTAGAGATATCCTAGACAACCAAGAGCTCCACCATCCAAGGGCTTAGCTAGAATAGAATTAGAAGAGTCGAGGGAAGCTCGGATTCTGGATCTAGTCAAGAGGAGCTAGGTAATTAGCCTTGTCTTCTCTCTTGTATCAACATTGTTCTTCTAATTGTTCTTCTAATTATCTAATTGTCTTCTAGTTCATCATCTTTGTGTTCTAATTGTGTTCTAGTTCATCTTCTAATCTCTCTAGTTCATCTCTGTGCTCTAATCTAGTTCTAATTACCTTTCTAGTTCATCCTAGTGCTTCTAATCTACTTCTAATTGTTCATCTAGTTCTTATTCATCTTCTAGTTCGTGTTCTAGTTGATACCTATCATGACTTGTTACTATTTCATGTTCATAATTGTAATGTTCATCGTTTACTTTGATTATATGTCTAGCATAGCTAGGGTATCTCTATGTTTATGCTCTTGTTCGTATAGCGCTCATTCTGTCGATCGCGCGGTGAGTGGTCAACATTGTGTAAGCATGGTGCTTATACGTTGTTTACCTGCGAATGCACCCTATATTCTGGGCCAGCAAGTGGTAGATTGCGAGGGTGACTCTTATAGACTCGTTGAGTCCTTTGTAGTCCACTCCCCAAATATAGGATTAGCAAGACCTGGTCACCCAGAGGGGATAAACTCTGGATCTGATCCTCCATGCGTGATGTCTCCTGCGTATAAATATAAGTTATTCTAACCATGATTGCTAAACGTAATTGCACTAATTGATGTAATCTATGACCTATAGTTAGAACCATATTAGGAAGTTAATCTGTCTCTTTCTAGTTCTAGTTATGATCTAACCTTGGATGGGAATGCTCTGTTGGAACTCTTTATGGTTTACTCTGTTCTATTTCATTTATCTTATTTATTATTTATGATTGATTCCTGTGTTGAGTAGATCTAGTGGAACTCTTATCATAATCATACATGTGTGTGTCATAGTCATAGATGTTTATCTCCTGTCACTCTTAACTCATGAGGTGAAAGGCTCTATTATAAATAACAATACCTTGGAAACTCTCCTTGGTGAAATGCTACGACAAGACAGGAATAAAACTATACTCAACTTAGTTGCTTTATTGTCTTTTGCCTGCCTTGCTTTGTAACTATCTTGCTTCGTAGTTATCTTGCTCTGTGGTTATCTAGGATTAGTTATTAGTTAGTAGTTAGTTATCCTTAGTTACCCCTTTTATCTACCTATCCATCCACCTTACCTTAGCCATCAATATCATCCTTACCTATCCACCCATATATTCTTTCTAGCCTTTCATCTCCTCTTTTCCCCTTTTCCCTTTTCTTATTCTTCGACTCTCATCCCCTCCTTGACTCGACTCATACACCACCCTAGCCTTCCCTTGGGATCAAATAAATCGACACCTGGTACTCCCAGGCGAAGTGCTACTATGATAGTTCTGTGCGCTTGCAAAATCTCCTCCTAGTAGATCGCATTCTCTCTAGCTAGCTCCTACTAGTGTCGGGATTGACAACCCCGCTTGACATTAGTAGAAAGCTGCTTTAGCTCCACTCCTTTAGATATAGTGACCGGTCTTGCTTCAAGCATTTCTGACGCCGTTACCGGGGATAGACTCCATAGTCTACTCCTAGTAACAACATTAGCAAGTGCCAACAAGCATTCCTGGGCCATTACCGGGGATAGTTGCCTAGCACTATCTTTAGTGAAGCTAAGAACTACCAACAATATCTTTTGTGCATGTTTATGTGATATACTTGCTATGGACCTTTATGACATGTATGTGCTCACTATGATATATGATATGTCATGTCATTTCGCCCTACTCGATTACTTGTGCTCAATTCTCATTTGTTATGTATTTGAGCTCTTTACTCTTGCACTTGCTATTCACTCTAACTTGTTGAGTGCAGGATGATGGCATGATATGTATGAGCTTGCCCCTAATGATTTTCTCTTACTTATTGCAAGTTCATACATGTCATGATTTAAAAAAAACCTCTTCTCTCTATACTCGATCTCGTGTTGTCATCAATCACCAAAAAGGGGGAGATTGAACGCATCTTGGCCCCTAGTGGTTTCGGTGATTGGATGAAACACAAGATTACTGTGACTAACGTGTGTTTTGCAGAAACAGGATTGAGTTAGGTCACGGTAATGGTGACGATACGGGCATATGGAATTCATGTCCCCTGGTGATGGATATCGTTTCGGTTTTCAAGGGATGGACGACGAAGACGGTGGTAGACTAGGCTAAGTGTCATATGGTGTTGGAGGACACTTAGGTAGTCTTAGGTCTTTGTTTTTTTTCCTTTGGCCGTACTATAAAGGGGAGCGTGAATCAGTAGCTTGACCTAGATGAGACTATTGAGGTAGGTGTGGTGCACACTTGTTATTTCATAGCCCTAGGTAGCTCAGAGAGATGCCTTATGTCGAGAGAAACAATAGTCATTAAGGCCGCGTCGCGATCCCAGTTCGTTTTGGCCTTGTAATAGGCATCAGACGCTGGCTGAGTAGGCATCGGAGGCTCCGATGCCCACCCCGACTTAGGGTTTGGTCTGGTGCGTGGCATCGGAGGCTCTGATGGTGTCACATCGAATGCTCCGGTGTCACTGTTCACTTGGGAGTAAACTATGAGAGGCATCGGACGCTGGCATCGGACGCTGAGGGCCAGCGTTCGATGGCCGTCCAGAGAGGTTCCAGAAAGGTACAAATGGCATCGGACGAGTCCGATGCAGGGGCATCAGACGCTGCCCAGCGTCCGATGCTCCTTTAACACGTCTGACAGGCTGGTACAGTCGACCATTGGTCGAGGTCATCGGCGCGTCCGATGCCAGGCATCGGAGCGTCCGATACCCCCGCAGAGTGCCTGTCTTGTGCTATTTTTGGATCGCCGGTTGGGGGAGTATATATACTCCACCTCCTCATCCATTTCAGTTGTTCTTGCCACTTTCATCAGCTGAGAAACACATTGTGAGTGTGAGTGAGTGCAAGAGCCCTAGTGAGGTTGAGTGATTTACTAATTGTGAGAATTAGACACCTCCTAGTGAGAATTGAGTAGCAAGTGTGCATCCATCCATCTCTTTGGCCTTGTGTTGGTCAAGTGAGAGTTCTAGCTTGTTACTCTTGGTGATCGGCATCACCTAGATGGCTTGGTGGCGATCGTGAAGCTTGGAGAACATCCGGTGGCATTGTGGATGACCCAAGCAAGCTTGTGACCGGTAGTGAGAGATTCACCGGGCCGGAGTGGCGAAGAATCATCTTGTAGTGAGCACTTGATCCTTGCGCGGATCAAGGGGGAGCGATACCCTTGCGCGGGTGCTCCAACGAGGACTAGGAGGGTGTGCCGACACCTCGATACCTCGGCATAAAGATCGTCGAGTCATCTCTACTCTTTTACCTACGCATTTACTTTCAAGCAATTCAATTCCGCATTACTACTTGTTGTTCATTCTATATTGAATTGCTTTGCTAGAGTAGGAGTGGCATAGTCTTGATCATTTGTGCGGTAGAATAAAGAGAAACACACTTCTAGGCACTAGGGGGTTAATTGGGGCTTGATAGGTTTTATTCTTGCAAGAAGTTTTAGAAAAGCCCAATTCACCCTCCCTCTTGGGCATCTTGATCCTTTGAACAAGGTTGTCCAAGAATTGCAAGTTGAAGACATTCTACAGGACAACAGAGTTCTCACAATTCTAGAAGACACTAGGGGGCAGGAGAAATCTCTCCAGCTAAAGCAAAGGTCGATTGATCTCGTTGAGCATGTCTATCAAGATGGAGAAAGGAGGATGCTCATAAAGCTTTTAGAGGTAAAGGCCGTGACAAGCAAAAGAGTGGAAGACCGAAGCTTAGCTTCTAGGAGCTTCTAGCTAAGTATGAGAGCTTAGCAAAAGCCAATGTCACCAATTGGCCAAAGAAGGTCCAAACATCAAGATTGCCTCCAGAGCACAAATCTCAAGATTGGAATTGGCAAGGGAATAGATCTCAATCAACAACAGTACATTCTCCTTTTGAGCAGCCAATTCCCATGAATGGACCGCAACCCACATATTTTCATCCTTATTCATCTTGGGACTGGTTTGATCAAGAGGCACATATTCCACCATGTTCTTGGCCACAATATTCAGCTCCTAGACAATTAGAGAGGTCATCATCTTATAAAGACCATTTTGATATAAATCGGTCCGGAGCTCAGCATAAGAAGAAAGTGGTAAAAACAGGTTTACCGTGTGAAATATGATGGCCACAAAGATAAAAGTTCAGATCTGAATTCAACTATTGAAAAGTCGATTACAGTGCTGAAAAATCTGGCTATTGATGGCATAGAAGTAGGAGAATCATCTATTGATAGCCTAGGTGCCAAATCTGAACAAAAGAAGGTGAGAGTGCCGAAAATCAAGAAAGATTTGCCACTGTCCAAAACATAAATAAATCTGATATGCTCAATCGGTTTACCAAAGTGGCAAGAAAAGAAGTTGCAGAAGCTTAGTGCAGAGAAGTTGAAAGAAAAAGGCTTGTTGTGGGTTCCTAAAGGAAGTATCCAAGTTCAGAAAGATGATGCTCAAGCAAGTAGTGCAACGAAGGCAAAGGAGAGAAGAAGATTCAAGATGCGGTTGCCAAGCTGGAGATTTGAACTGAATCATCAAAATCAATGGTTTTGGCATCATTCATGTTGTCTGCCTATGTCTATGTGGAATTCATCCCAAGGTATGCATGGTTACCCCTTATCCCCTTATTTCGATCCTTGGTATAGATATCCATATTATGGAGGGTTGCCGAATTATTTTGGTTACCAATGATCAGGAGCCAAAATACTTTATTTTGGCTATGCATACTCACCTGGATGATTTCATATGGCCGATGCTTTGCTATCGCCCTCAGCTTAAAATATAGTCGATGAATGCTTTCAACCATCGTGCTATTAGAAAAGCCCCATGGAATTCACTTTAATGGCTTTAAGGCCCGGGGGGCATGATATATGTATTTCTACTTCATGGGTGTGACAATAGGGTTAATCGGCTTTCAAAAAGGGCCAAGGTGTTGGCATGATCATCATTTCTCACAATGGTGCTGTGTGAGGCATCAAGCTGATTAGGACTGCATTTGCACCAAAATTCAAGCCGAATGTGGAGTTTTTTTATTTGGCTTGGCCATATTGCAATCCATGGAGTATGACATGTTGAAGCCTATGGTGATTCTTTACTAGTGGTACAACAAGTCGCTGGTGTGTTTTGGTGTTTTTAAAGGATCACATAATGCATATCTTAATGAGTGCCTTGCCATCATTAATACTTTTGCCGAATTTCAAATTCGGCATATTACAAGGCATGATGATGTTAAGGCCAACATGTTAGCTTCATAAGCATCTGGCTATGACGTCGGTGGGCGTAGTTTTCACATCAAAGAAAAGCCGATGCAAGAACAATTTGGTTTTTATGCGTAGGAACAGCAGAACCGGCTTAGCCTACTCTAGAACCGACTTAGCCTACTCCAAATGGGCTCAGCCTATTTTGGAACTAGCTTAGCCTACTCCTGAGCCGACTCAGTCGGGTGGCCAGCCGACTCAGTTGGATTCCCCAGTCGGCACTCTAGTGGCCAACCCAGTCCTTTCGCTTGATAAGCTCCAAATTGGCTTTACTTTCACTGGGAATTAATCCAGGACGATTTGGGAGCTTATCAAGAAGCCCAAGTGCTCCAAGTGTTTGGCAAGAAGCCCAAGTGCTCACCAAACAATGGCCGACACACGTGTCGCTCTTAGAACAAATATGGTCGACGTATACGTCATCCTTAGATGCTAGATAGCCGATGAGTTGGGTATCGTTGCTATTTAGTGTTTTAATTGTGTTTTTAGGCTTAACGCATCATTCACCTAAAAACAGGGGGCATATGTTGACACTCAAAAGTGTCCCAATCATATAATGGACCACATCATCAAGTTTCTATCATCAAGATGGCTAGAAAGTATACTTGTATCGTCGTATTTGGAGCCAAGGCGAAGAAAACTTGTTGGCACCTCCCTAGCATCACCATCGAGAGTAGAGATAAACCCTATCCCCGACAACGGCGCTAGAAAGCTTGTTGGCACTTCCTAGTATCACCACTGAGAGTAGAGATAAACCCTATCCCCGACAACGGCGCCAGGAAGCCAGTTGGTATGTGTAACGCATACAGACAAATCTGCAAGCGTATGGATACCATTGTAGCTTTCACCCAGGAGTATTCTAGGGTATCGTATTTATATCCTCAGGGAAGCAATGTGTAAAGAGTTCAATAGTTGATGATCATGTATCTACTAGCTTAGTGTACCGACTAGATTAAAGTGGGGGGGGTAAGTGGTAACATATATGATTGATAGGTAAATAACACACAGGAGGACACCATAAAAAGATAAAGAGCAGACAAGCAAAGTGGGAGGTCATTGGAAGAGTTCAAGGTTCCTATATACTTCTCCATTACTGTGGTTCAATTCTAATCTAGATCAAACCAAGGGGATTAACTAAAGCAAAGCTCAAGAATAATGATCACACCACGTCACTTTGGAGCAGCAGTTCCTTTCCGGTTCTCGAAGAGACTAGGAAGGGGTAACCGGGAGATGGCTGCCAAAAGCTCTACGAAACACCAACCTGAACATGGTGGAATACAAAAGCTTGGTCAGAGCTGTCACCCCCGGGGCTACCACAATTATCCATGGGGTTGGGCGCAACCTCAGGTAACCGATAGTCTAGACACCACATCCATACTACCGATTACTACTCTAGCCACATATGATAACTAGAGCACTCGATCGAGTGCAGATCCCATGCCAAGGTGCAAAACATTAAACTAACCATGCTTTAGCTAAAACATAAGTAAGAACTAGATAACCATGTAAGCGATTCAAGTAATTAGAGAAGATAAATAAATTGAATACTCGAGTCTTACAAAGAAGCGATACAAGATTATACCGATCCTCCGAGGACACCTCCAGAACTTGAGCATCTCTCCCTCACTCTCAACTAGAGCTATTCTACTACTACATCTTGGCAACATGGTGAAGAGGACTCCTTGTGGTGGTGTTACTCCTTGGAATGAATGATACATTAGGAGGGTTGTGACTTCCCTTTTATAAGAGGTGAGTAAGGCGGTGGAACTCCACAAGTTGCGCTCGAACACTCACTGGACCGACTCCATGCGCTCGCATGCAACCGCCAGAGAAAGGCGGTTCTGATTGGGGCCAGGGCTGGGCCGGCCGGCCCATGGGACCGGCCGGTCCCTGGGTGAGCCCGTCTGGCCACTGCCTTTGCGAGTTGGTCTTTGGAGGCCCCCTGATGACTGCTGGGCCAGGGGAAGTTGCATTAGAGCCCGTTTTTCTGTCGTCCTTGTTTATTTGGTTGCGCAAATGTGCGTCGGGAAGTGCCTTTTTGGGTATGTCTTCATTGTATTTGTGTATGTGTCCTGTAAAAATATAATTCTCCAAATACATGTGGAATTATGCCAAAAGTAAATGCATATGTGATGTTGGTTTGCCAAATTCCCCTATTTTTGATAATAATTGACGGTCGGGTTTTTAAGTTAATGACCGTCAACAAGCTCGCCCATACTTGCTCTTTGCTCGTCCACGAGCAAACAAAAATGTGACTATGAAGCATGACCTCAAAAAGATATGATGCTAGCATAAAAATTACTCCATGTCATTCCTTGTACCTGTGGATTTTGAAGTGTCTACCATGTCGTCTTGAGCGGTTGAAAAGTGGAACGGTTGAGACACCAAGTCATCACTTTCCCTCTATGAAGCATACTTGGAGTTTTTGCTGTAACCTTTTGCAATTGAAAACTTACCTCATACTTCTCCTCAAATGGTACTCTCAAGTCACTCAATGGTGTATATATCCTTACCAAAGGCATTTGAATTTGCCTTCATTTTCATCCTACCATCTAAAAAGGCTTATGTGGAGCTTTGAGTAGGGATAAAAAAGAGGCATACTTGTATCACATTATATTGCTATGTCGAAAACCGGACCCAAGGAGATGCAAGTCATAAACCTTGATCAAGATGTGCAAGTGTGTGAAAATATTTGGTGGCTAACCTAATTCTACTTTGCTCCTTGAAACATCATCTCTTTTGAACTCTTGAGAACATATGCTCAGGACAACATGGACTATCTTTTTCTTCTTCTTTTAGGTGGATATGGAGATACCCCTAATTCTACTTCGAGCACTTGCCCATTTTTTTATATACCCTTTTTTTTCTTTTTCTTTTTGCATAGCCCATGCCTCCTTCACATTTTTTTAAATTCAAAAGCGATATTCAAGAACTTGGAGCTTTATTCCTATAAAACATTTTTTTGTGTTCATTCCTACTGTAGGAATAGAACATTTTTGGGTGGATGGAAATAGACATGTTTTTGCGCAACTCTCAGTGTAAGAGTTGGCACTATTATATCTGGGTGTTCGTGAATCTTGATCATTGGTGCATGAAAAGAATCTCAACAAGGGTCACAACAATTTGACAAAGCTCAACATGATAACAAGCAGCAACTGTATCAAAGAATTTGCAATGTGTAGTGTCATGTGGCTCTGGTAGGATATTTAATCATTGAGGAGAAGTATTTGCTACCAATTTTTAAAGTTTTAGCAAAATAGAAATTCTCCAAGGGCTTACATAAAAAAGAAAGGATTTCTTTAGTCTTACCATATCTCACTTCACAACAACTTAGTTGACATATTTTTCTAATAAAGATGTGTCCACAAGTAACAAGTATATGAACTAGGAATAAACTTTATACCGGCCAATCTTTATAAAAACACGTTCCATAATTTGGCAATATTTTATTTTTCATTTCATCATTTTCTTTTAAGTTTGATTACCAAGATTGGTATATATATGAATATAATCAAACTTGTATGAGCATTGCATGGGTGTGAGATAGGAGTGCAAACCAGCGTGCCCAAAAGATGGCATGGATGGATCGGGTTCCCCACACTTGGACTTTTATGTCATTCGATAATAAAATTCAAGTGCGAGTGTTTGGAGCATCTCCTTAGCGTGTACAATATCACCCATCGTTCCTTCTTTGTTCTGAAATTGTTAGTGGCAAATACCTGAAGGAAACTTTGTCTAACACCAAGATGTTTTTTTATTGTGGGAGGTCGGGAGGTTTTATTTGAAAGGTCTTGTTTTTTTTAACTAGGTTATTAAGTTTTATTTCAAAAAGCAAATTTTATTATATAGTTTTTATGACTTTATTATTATGAGTAAGGGATAAATGTGAAACAAGATAAAGCAACCAACATGATTCTAATAAAGCATGGCTTAAGATATTTTTTTAGAGAAGTTCACCCCCACACTTGAATTTTGCAATATGCACAATTCAAGTTTGGATGGTAGCATTCTCCATTTTGAAAACTATGTCATTATTGAAGTGATGTTTGGTTCAATTACCTTTGCTACGCAGTCCTTCATTCTTTCTGTTCTCACCTGTAAGGTTAGCAATAGAAATACCCGAAGAAACCATTTCACAAGTATGCCCTTATGCTTATTTTCAAAAAGTCATGTTATTCTTATTACTATATTTGGAAAGCAAAAGTTGTTATTTTATTTTATTTTATTATGTATTATTTTTAATGACTTTATCATTTAAGCAAGGCATAAGGTGAAAAAGATAAGAAAAACCAACATCAATTTAATGAATGAAGCATGCTATGAAACATTTTTTAGAGATGTTTATCCCACACTCGAATTTTGCGAGATGCAAAAATAAGTTTGGATGAAAACATTCCCCTTTCGAAAATGCTTCATTATTGGAATGATATTTCATTGGTTTTACCTGTATTTGATCTCCTTCGTTCTTTGCGTGCCAACATATAAAGTTAGTACAAGAATACCTGAAGGAATAATCTCACAAATATACCTTTATGCTCATTTTCAAAAGTTATTTCAATTTTATTTGAGAGTAGCAGATTTTTGTTTTTGAATATTCATGCATCTATAAGTTTTGAAGATAAAGTTAAAAATAGGTTTATTATGCAAACTTTGTTTTTTTGAAAATGATTTACATACAGATAAATATATAGATGCTTGTTCCCCTCTTTTTTTAGGTTAAAACAAATTCTATTATGCAAGTTTTGTTTTTTAAGATAAAATCGCTTTTAGTTTTTATATGCAAAATTAATTTGGTTGAAAGGTAAACATGCAAGATTCAAATTTGAAAGTTGAAAAGAAATCAAATATGAGATACATACCAATTTACCTGTTAGCAAGGGCTCATCTCTTTGAGTCCATTGAGCAGGACTTCTCCATTGACTTCTGTTTGATTTGGAATCATCCCGTCCTGGAGATAGAGAAGGATGATTGCGCTTCTTATTTCCGCCATGCCATCATGATGTTTGAGTTGCTTTGGCTTGGCGGGCGCTTGATTTTTTATATATATATATATATATATATATATATATATATATATTGATCAAGGGTTTCATCCCTACATAAGGTTAGTGAACAAACATACCCGAGGGATTTTACAAAGGTTTTGAAATGATAAAGGTTGAAGTTATGAGAAGAAGACTTCAATGCTAATGAAAGATTGTTGTTTGGGTTTTAGCAAAGAGAGCCATTTATTTTTTAGTTTGAAACCTTTGTTCATTCAAAGTTCACCAAATGAAATTTTAATTACCTCTGTTATGAATTTCTCTCAAAAACCTACCCTTATGAATTTGATGATTCCTACAAGGGTTAGTCCATACATACAACCAAGGTCTATACTAGCAGTTTTAGTTCAAAAATCAAAGTAGACTCCATGTCTAATTTGATTCAGGCAGGCTAATTAACCCAAGCACCATGCTGAATTTAATGAGCCTATGGAAGCATGATCATGACATTTAAACTAAGCACCATGCTAAATTTAAATGATTTATGAACATCTTCCAAACCAAATCATACTAGAATAGAAAAGGGTAGCATGTGAATGATGAACATGAGATTCATTCAAACGAGAGTGAGAACATTGAATGATGAATCAGAGAACCATTTTTTATGCAATGCAGATGCAACGGGGTAAGTGAATGCAATTCAAATAAACATACCATGGATTTGAAAAGGAAATCTAATCAAATGGGTGACATGCATGCAAATCTAGGCTTTAACTTTTTCTGATGAAAGCACTAGATATATGATAAATTTAAACAAACATGCAGTGGTGAAATTGAAATTAGAAGGATTAAAATGTTTTTTTGTTCCCGTACCTTGATCGATTGATCACTCATGATTTATGATTGAATTGTGAGCAATGCCATATAGTCATTCTGTCTAAAATGATGTTTTTGTTTGTGTGTGACGACGACCTTCTCTTCATCTGCATAGGGTTAGCGTGTGTGTATATATATATATATATATATATATATATGACCCCACTATTTGGAGCGCTGCACTCTAAATACTATTTAGAGCCACCTAGCATTAGTACGTTGCAGTGCATGGGGCAGGGTGCCTGCTCCGGCAAACCGTAAAAAAAAAGAGAATATTACTTACTATAACCGTCCGCAACAATAGAAAGGTAAAATGCAACCGTTAAAGAAAGAGAGTTAAAGCTGGCAGCCTGACACTTTCCTGATTTTATGCATGAAGATTCTTGACCGTAAAAGTTCTGATTCATAACTGTAAAAGTTAATAAACTATGTTTTTTTGCATAACTAGTAATTACCTACGACCGTAAATAGTTGGTTGCTAACGTATTATAAATCAAAACATACAACCGTAATAGGAGCCGTATGATTGCTTTTTGTTTCTGTACGCCATGTTATTAGATTTTAAAATAATAACAAATGGTATAAATATTTTTCAACCAATAAGATTAGCGCAATTAAGTAGTAATAATCAAAATTAGCATAATTAGAGCAATCATGTTGTAATAATCAAGAAAGTTTGTGATTTGTTAATATTAATGTACTGCTAATTGTTTGTTTGAAACCGTAACAATAAAAATTTCCATAACTCCCCAGTCCAGTAGTAATTTCTTTGTTTTTGTAATGTTTTGTCTTATTTGAGTTTTATGCATCTGTAATAATAATTTAATTAAAGTCGTAGAACTGATAGTATTTTACAAAATCATCTGCGCAGGTACGAAACAAAATATTTTTTTCACAGTAATTAAAATAGGAGGAAATGTGGTAATAAAATTACATGATTATGTGGTAATTATTATTTTCTATGAACCGCAATTAGCGGCTCTATAAACCACAATCTGTGACTAGAACCATCAGTAGTAATTAATCATTAGCACTCAATTTGTATACTAGAACAGAAGAAAGTCTGGTAAATTATTCTCTGTTTGAAATTCCTGACAGGTACACATGTTTTCAAATCAAATAAAAAATAAACATCACAGGCTATACATCTCGTCTTTACATTGAAGATTACATATTTTTTCTAATCAGATCCCAAATGACAATCGATTTTTGAATCTTCAGAATAGAAATAGGGAAGGAAAAAGAAATAGTGTCGGCAAGAGAAAATTTCAAAAATCATTATTGCTATGGCTGGACTCCGTGCTCTCCTCGTCTGATGGAAACCATGATGGATGATGTTGAAGAACCTATCAGTTGAACAAAGCGGCAAAATTAGTGAGAAAAAAATAAAAGAAATATAATCTGAAGAAACGTCACCATCAGGCTATGCTGAAAAAATAATTGGACGAAATAAAACAATGAAGGCGTAGGGGGCTCGCTCTAGAGGGCGTAGAGTTGGCTGTCGTCGGCGTGCCCCTCGACCACGCGATGGGAGGACGCGCTGCTGAAGATGACGACCGGTGAGCAACGGTGATGCGGATCTCCGTCGCCAGCTTCCCGTGGTATGCCAAGCCTGCGTGATGTGCACTGAGATCTCGGGGAACAACGAGGAGGAGGGTGTGGGAGGTCGGTGCACTACCGGTGGCATGGATGAGGGCGCCGCCGCTGGTTGGTCGGTGCCGTCGAAGTGGCTGCCGCCGGTGGTTCGCCGGTGATGTCGAGGAACATGTTGTCGTGGGCTGGGCGGAGGATTGTGCGGCCACCAAAGTAAGGGAAGGGGGCGGGTGCGTCGGCGTCCATTTGCCGGGGGAGGGAGCGCCGCCACCAACCTCCGTGCGTGGCTGAGATTCAGATGGGGAACGAGAAAATGGTGAGAGAAAACGAGTGAAAAAGCACGGTTGAGAGTTATACGTAGATATATAATAGTATAAAGTACTCATAAATTTAGGGTTATCACGGAGGTGGACTAAATTTTACGGTGACGACAGGTTTCTTTATGGTTGTGAATTGTTAACCGATGCTAAGACAATAAGATTTATGGTTGCGGGATTAACCGTTACTCTTATGAGTTCGTGCATCCTGAAAGCTAATTGGTAATACTATTATGGTTGCGGGAATTAGGTTAGACTAGTATGGCTAGTATGCGATGGTGGTCCACCCACGCTCTAAATAATTATTTAAAGCGCTGCGTCCTGAATAGCAGTCATATATATATATATATATATATATATATATATATATATATATATATATATATATATATATATATATATATATATATGGTAATGAAGGACCGAATTGGTGACCAGAGGGGGATGAATAAGAGCCTCAAATTTCTTCTCAAAAAATAGATGACCCTTGTCCCAGAAAGTCACCCCAAAAGCAAGACTCGGACTTGATAGTGTCCACAACCCTAGATGTAGGGTGGATGCTTCCGAGAAGCATAGCGGTACACTACACAATCCAAGAAGTTAAACACAAAAGCCGAAAACCAAATCCGAAGTCAGACGAACGAACCACAGACGAAACGGTGCAAAACTGCACTGACCGGACTCTGACCAGCGTCCGATGAGGAGTGACCGGACGCGTCCAGTCAGCAGAAATCCGTTCTGGATCTTCTCTGTATTGGACCAGATTCACAAGGGCAGAGCGTCCGGTCACAACACTATGAGCGTCCGATCAGCACAAACAGTGATGAACAGTAACCACAGCGCGTCCGGTCGAGAAGTCTCAGTGAGTCCGATCAATCGCACGCAAAAAATCTCGCTCGGCCTTCAACGACCGGACGTACAGAGTCAGCGTCCGATCAGTCTGAAGCCAGCGTCAGGTCACCCCGACGCAGAACCGTTCGTTCACTGATTCGACTCGATCTCAAAAAATCGAAACCACTAAGGCTCAAACTCGGTGAGGGGAGTCATAAGAAGGATAGTGAGCTACTCCTAGGAGATCATGGCTCGAACCTAT
The DNA here is from genome assembly GCA_009763385.1 of Coix lacryma-jobi var. lacryma-jobi. Taxonomy (NCBI): domain Eukaryota; kingdom Viridiplantae; phylum Streptophyta; class Magnoliopsida; order Poales; family Poaceae; genus Coix; species Coix lacryma-jobi. The sequence goes on from CM019824.1 coordinate 137,276,809, forward strand.
CTTCAAATTAGTGAATCGAAGAAGTTCTGGGGAGAGAAAGGAAACCGATTCAAAACAAAAATGATTCGATCTACTAGCTCGTGAGGTTGGAGATGAATTCCTCTAGTGAAAAGAAGTGCCTCATGATCTAGCACAAGTGAGTTCAAGAGGAATCGAAAACCGTATCTCGGAGAGGGAGAACTAGGCAAATCTCCGAGAAGGAAAAAGACGAGAACGCGAAGGACACACGAACAAGACACGAATCGATCTCAATTTCAGCCGTGTCTCGAACCCACGAGACAACAATGAGATTACGGTCTCGTTTCCTAATAATCCGAAATACACAGAGGTATGATTATTGTCTCTTTGCGGATCATAGGCAGCGGTATGGAAGAAAACCTAAGCGGAGGCTAAGAGAATGAAAGCTGCAAGGATAAAATGAGAGGAGGGGCTCCCTCTCTATTTATAGCCTAATACACTTATTCCCCTTCTACCCCCAGATACAAGAGCGAATAGGCCAACCCTAGGGGTATCCAGGTCCAACTGCCGAGTCTTGATCCGATGGCCACGCGCCTTCCTCATCCTTAGCTTCGCGTTGACGCAAGCCTCAGATGCCGCCACATGTCGTCCTGTCGACTGTCGCGCCTTCCTCGCCGATAGCTTCGTCGCAACGCAAGTCTCTCGGCGCCACCACACGTCGACCGTCCTTTTTGGACCTCCCCCCGGTTTTGAAGCTGAAACCGGGAAACCAGTCCTCAGGCTGAGTTTTGTGGCTCAAACTCAGAAACCTGTGAGCCCAGGTTTTGAAGCCCAAACCTGGGAAACCGTCCACCCTGAGTTTTGACGCCCAAACTCGGAAACCGGCCACCCTGAGGAGGCCCAAACTCGGAAACCGTCGAGGGTAGTTTTTAGAGGCTCAACTACCAAACCCGCGCCAAAGACGGGATGTGGTTCACACACCACGACCACCGGCACCGATGCCGATGCATGTACAGCCTCCACGTCGGGCACAACGCCTTCGCCTTCCTTCTCGGCCTCCGCCAAGTGTCACGACGCCATCGTATTCCTCCCAACTCGGCCGATGCACCGCACATCCTCATGTGCTCCTGCTCACCGATGCCACGTGCCAGCTACCACAGCTGGTCCTCTGGCCTCATGGTCCGTCGGTCCAAGCCTCACATCCGCCCTTCACCGCTCCCGGTCCATCGACACAACACGTCTTTACTTGACCTTCACCTTGCCATTGACCACTGTCTCCGAGCTTCACACGTGCACATCAACACAACCAAGAGACACATGTTGCCCGTTGACCGATCGCTCATCACTCAAGAAAGGAACCACAAGGGCACATATCAACCTTGTGTTCACAATCTCCCCCTTGATGAGTGCATCGTCAACACATAGTAACCATAATAAAAGAGAAAAGAAAATAGAGATAGATAGAAGGAGAAACTCGAGATATCCAGAAGCCAAGACAAAAGCCGAAGAAGGACAAATCAAGATAAGCAAAGCCTGGTCCCCAAAGACATTGGCAACGGTTCGACACAACGAAGCAAAGGATCGAGCAACAACTCAACAAGAAGCAAAGCTCGATCACACAGGGTGGAAGACTTGGTTCCCACAAGTCAAGAACTAGCTAGTCCTCAAGAAGAGGCAGAAGGGGCTCAACACCACTAGCTGAAAGCTCGATACCAACTGAAACTGAAGGCGCATAAACCTGCGAAACTACTAGTCCCTCAAGATAGAGGCACAGAGGCTCAACACAACTAGCAAAAAACTCCATACCAATTGAAACTCAGGCACACAAAAGAGCAAAGCAGAAATACTCCCCCTCGCTAAAAGAACTCCCCCTCAACAAGTGAAGCACAAAGTTGCAAATTGTCACCAAACATAGAAATTCTCCCCCTTGGGGGCAATTTGGAATCAATCAAGATGGGGAAATGGAGCTCAAATAAGCGAAATGGAGCTAGGCCATGCCTATCAGAGCAAGAAACATGCATATGAGCCTAAAATGCACGTCAGCAGCTTCAGGTATATAGTCGTTAGAGTGAAAGAATGCTCTAAAGAGTGCTGATCCGACAACTAAGCAACAAGCATAAGTGCTAGCAAAGGCTCAAACTAATCACATAATACAGAATATAAACAAAGAAGCTTAGTGAGCAGTTTTAAACCATTCAGAAATGGGGTTTCACCATCAAAAATAGCACTAAACATGTATAGACTGGAAATCGATCAAGTGCTAAACATGTATACAAGGTGAACTACACCTAGCAAAGTTCAATCATCATGCTATAGAATGAAACATAGACTTGTGTTTTTTTCAAATTTTATCGGAGATTTGCAGTGGTGATTAACATAAGTTCAGATTTTAGCATATGATTGCGAGAGGTTGAAAGCTTGTCATTGCCTAACTTTTCAACCGAGCTAAACCTATGCATAAGCAATCAGAAGCTTGAAGCATTGGTTTCGGTCTTACACTACACGGCTCAAGTTTAACTCAAATGTGCAATGAGAAACTATCTCGATACCGTGATGTGCTGACAAAGCAATCCCATCTCGATGTTTTCAATTTCACTTAGACTTGGTTCAAAATAGGCAGAATATAAATATACCAAGCAAGTGAATGACTCAGAACTAGAGACATAGCAACCTAGCATATATGAAATAGCACATGTGACTTCAACACATTCTAAACATGCTAGTTGTCAATCTTAATGGTGAACAAGTATCAAGTTTTATGTTAATTAAGCATATTCACCATTCATAAAACAACAGCTTGGCTCACAACATGTATAATGTGATCAATAGGAGTCTAAGCTACAAGCATCATCATATAGCATCAGAGCAAAACTACTTAGAGCATAATTTCATTCGAAGATTATAGACATGGAGCTCGAAAATGCAAGATGTATACATGATGAGATGCATGCAGAAGTTAGTCTACAAGTATCAGAGTAGAAAAACTAGACTAAAACAGAAACCCAAAACAAAAGGGGTATCAGAGAAGTCAGTCTATTGTACAACAAGCAAAATGCTTCCCCCATCTAAAAGGGGAAACACACACCAATCTCTCCTCTCAACCTCGCAAAAGTTGATAGATCCAAAGGCTTGGTGAAAATATCCGCAAGCTGGTTATGGGTGTCTACATGCCTAAGGTCAATGTCGCTTTTCTCATAGTGATCACGAAGAAAGTGAAAGCGAACATCGATGTCTTTGGTCTTGGAGTGAAGAACATGATTCTTTGCTACACTAATGGCAGAAGTACTATCACAAAACAAAGGAACCCGACTGAATTCTAGACCAAAATCATGAAATGTAGCAACCATCCATAAAAGCTGCGAAGCACAAGAAGCGGCAGCGACATACTCGACCTTGGTAGTAGACCGGGCAACGCTAGACTGCTTGCGAGAAGACCACGAAACAAGCGAAGAGCCAAGAAATTGACAAGTCCCAGAAGTAGACTTGCGCTCAAGCCGACAGCCGGCAAAATCCACATCGGAGTAACCACAAAGCGAAAGGGTCAAAGAAGAAGAGTACCAAAGTCTGAACTCAGGGGTGAATTGGAGGTACCTCATGATGCGCTTGACCACCTGCTTGTGGGAAGTTTGAGGGGACGCTTGAAAACGAGCGCACAAACACACTGCAAAGTGTATGTTTGGCCTCGTTGCGGTCAAGTGCAGGAGTGAGCCGATCATGCTCCTATACTCCTTCTGGTCCATGGGCTCTCCGTCCTGATCCGCGTCCATTGCAATCGTCGTCGCCATGGGCATCGTAAGAGGCTTGGCCTCGCCCATGTCGAACTTCTTCAGGATGTCCTTCGTGTATTTGTCTTGATGCACAAACGTCCCGTCTCGGGTTTGCTTGATTTGCAACACAAGGAAGAAGGTCAACTAACCCATCATACTCATCTCAAACTCCCTGCTCATAGTATCTGCAAACTTGGCAACAAGTGCATGAGATGAATGTTGACGGTGCTTAAAGCATCATTTCACCATCAACATTTCACCCAAAACCAAGGTAAAACAACATAAAAAGTAGAAGATTTGGTTTATAACTAACCTATTTCCACATGTGCATAGTTTCTTATCTTAATGCAGGAAACAATGGAATTTGGGCCAAACAAGAGCACCAGGAGCAATGCCAAGCCACTCTGGCCCATTTGGGCCTGAGTAAGGTGGCGGCCGCCAGGTCACTCGTGCCAAAAGTGGCCCAAGCCATGTCATCGATCCGTGGGAATCACCTCAAGCTCAAATCTTGGCCATTGCACATTAAGGCGGTTTGATCCAAGGGCTAAGAAGAGTGTCACCTGGATAGTGGGCTTTGGACACGTGTCTAAACCCTAACCGGCCCTCAAACTGACTTGGGAGAGCAAATGAAGACCGTTGGATGAATGACGGTTGCAACGGATGGCTGAGAGGTGGCGGGCGCCACCCCCCTAAACCCTAACCGACCTCCCCTCACTCTATAAGTACCCCCCTAGCTTCCTAGCACTATAAATAGGCCCCCTTGAGCTCTCATTCAGAGAGCCTCACACCATTCCCCACCAGTTGGTTAGAGTAGCACACTTGCTATGATAGAGAGATTAGAGAGAGTGTGAGTGCCTCACTAGAAGAGGAGCTGGAGAGGAGAAGAGTAGAAGTCTGGAGAGTTCCAGAGTTGTCGGAGACCTCTGCTTCTCTCTACTCTGCGCTTCAACTTTGGTAACTTAGTATCTATTTTATCTTCAAGTATTTACTTTCATTACTTGTGTGTTTGTTTCATTGCTTGATATTAGTTTCAAGTGCTCTAGTTCTAGTACAGGGCTAGTAGTAGTGGTATATAGATTAAGTGTGGTACTTAGGCTATATATTGCCAGTGAATACGGCTAGGCCCCCGGATAGCTGTGGTAGCAAGCAGGTGGTGATAGCCCTGTACGCCTTGAATTCCACCATGTAGTTGGTCTAGTTTAACAGTAGGGCTCGTTGTGCTAGCGTTCAACCTAAGTCAGTGGTAAAGGCTAGTACGCCCACAATACACTAGTAAAGAACTTAAATCATTAGAAGTCTAATAGAACTAGGATCTACCCAAGTAGATAGTGCCCGTTCGCTTCATCTATCCTAGATATCCTTACCCCCCTAGTTTTCTCAAAATCACTTCGCGTTCCTCGTGGATTCGATACCCCGGAATACTCTCAGGTGAAAAGCTACAACTGACAGTCGTGCGCTTGCGGTTTCTTCTGCGTTCCACCCCAGGTGTCAACAATGAACCACCAAAGATGATATCGTCCACGTAAATCTGAACTAAAAGGATGCCATTGCCTTGCTTGAGGAGAAAGAGGGTCTTATCTACCTGTCCCATCTTAAAACCCTTGGAGAGCACAAAGGTTTTCAAACACTCATACCACGCTCTCGGGGCTTGTTTCAAACTATATAAAGCTTTTGAAAGTTTGAAGACATGGTTTGGAAACTTGGGATTCTCAAAACCAGGGGGTTGCCTAACATAAACCTATTCCTGTATATACCCATTTAGGAAGGCACTCTTTACATCCATCCGCTATAGCTTAAAACCCTTCAAAGCAGCAAAGGCTAAGAGGATCCTAATGGCTTCTAAATGAGCTACAGGGGCAATGGTTTCTTCATAGTCTATCCCCTCTTTTTGGCAAAAACCCTGGGTACAAGCCTAGCCTTGTTCATCACTACCATCCCATCCTCACCCTATTTGTTTTTGAAAACCCATTTGGTACCTATAGGGTGGCATTCTGGTGGAGGTGGAACTAGGGTCCAAACTTGGTTTCGCTCAAAGTTCTCTAACTCCTCACGCATGACATTTACCCAGTTAGGATCAGAAAGAGCGTGTCCAACACCTTTGGGCTCAAAAGAAGCAACAAATGCAGAATGAACAAAGTGAGAGATCTCATACGCTCGCGACCGTGTGACTCGCTGGTCAATACCGCCAATCATCTGCTGCGGAGGGTGGATCTGCTGACCGCTTCAGGGCATAGTCTCATCGAATGTGACCTCGCAGGTCTCCATAATCCGGTTAGTCTCAAGGTTAAGAACTCGATAAGCGCGAGAATGCAAAGCATAACCAAGAAACACACCATCGGCAGAACGAGAGTCAAATGCGGATACATGGGTGTATGCCGAGTCTCTGAGTGATGAGTGATTCTCAACTGGGATAATTCGCATGTTCTTTGGCTTGTGTTGTGCAGGTGTCGAGCACGGATACAGTGATCAAAGGCAAGGTGAAGGTCAAGTAGGGACGTGTCGTGCCGATGGACCGAGAGTGGCGAAGGGCGGATGTGAGGCTTGGACTGAGGGACCAGTGGCCCGAGGATCAGCTATGGTGGATGGCAGCCTGGGACAGCGACGAGCGAAGACTTGCGGGCACGGTGTTGCTTGGGTCGAGGACCTGGGGACACGTGTCGGTGGATGGGGTGCACGGGCGGTGCATCCCTTCTACGGCTCGGTTTGGTGGTTGAGCCACAGAAAAACCATCGAGTGGACGGTTTCCACGTTTGGGCCTCAAAACCTAGGCGCTGCTGGTTTTTGAGTTTGGGCCACAAAACTCGGGCTGAGGACAGTTTCCAGGTTTGGGCCTCAAAACCTGGGCGCTGCGGGTTTCTGAGTTTCGGCCACAAAACTCAGGCGATGGAAGGCTGGTTTCCCTGTTTGGGCCTCAAAACTGGGGGTTGGTCGTGAAGGCTGGTTTCCCGGTTTGGGCCTCAAAATCGGGTGCGAGGTCCAGGAAAAGGACGAGAGGAGCGGTGGCGGCACGTGGCGGCAATCGGTGAGGTTGCGTCGAGGCAACGCTACCAGTTGTGCGGGCATGGCCGTCGGATCACCAGCATCTTCGAGTTGGTCCAGAATAACCCTAGGGTTTAGCTGGTTCGCTCTGTAATTAGAGAGGGGTAGAGTAGGAATTAGAATTAGGATAAGTAGAGGGAGACACCCTCCTCCCATTCCATCTCAGTCATTTGCTCTTTTGCTTCTAGGGTTTCCTGCTCTCCCACATCCCTGCTGTAGCGAACTGAGATCCACAGAGACGACAATCATACCTCTGTGTCCGTGAGATTTTGAGGAAGTGAGACCGTAATCTCACTGTTGTAGTGTGTGGTAGCCACACGGTTGAAAATTCGTGGTTGTGATTTGCATTTTGTTTGTGTTCTTCGCGGATTACTTTTCTCCACGATTTTCCCGTTGATCGATCTCTCTACTTGGTGCGTCTTTTGCAAATCCGTTTGAACCAAGATGTTCTAGATCGTGAGGCACTTCTTTCCACCAAAGGAATTTTCCTCTAACCTCACAAACTAGTAGATCGGTTGATTTTCGTTTCGGGTCAAGTCTTTCTCCCTTCCCCCGAATTTCTTCGATTCATTGATTTGGAGATAGGTTCGAGCCATGATCTCTTAGAGATAGCTCACTATCATCCTTGTGACTCTTCTCACCAAGTTTGATCCCTAGAGGATTTGTTTCGGGGGAGATAGTGTCGAATCGGTGAACGAACAGTAGACTTTCGGGGTGACCGGACGCCTGGCACGGGGTGACCGGACGCACTCCTAGAGTCCGGTCGTTGAATGTTCATCACGATTTTTCCCTGCATACTGACCGGACGCACCAGTGAGTCCGGTCAGTGCTGTTTCACGCTGTTTGGTTCGCGGTTCATTCGATCGTTGACAGATTTGGTTTCCATCTTTTGCGTTGGGTTTCTAAGGGTTGTGTAGTGTCCCGCTGTGCTTCTCGAAAGCATCCACCGTGCATCTAGGGTCGTGGACACTTGCAAGCTCTAGGTTTGCTCTTGGGGTTGATTCTCGGGACAGTGGCAACAAGTTACTGAAAAGAAATTTGTAGCTCCCATTCACCCCCCTCTGGTTGCTTTCTGGTTGCACTTTCGGTCCTTCAATTGGTATCGGAGCAGGTTAAGGATCTTCCACCTTAGCCAGTTCCAGATCCACAAAAGGCGACATGGATCGCGGCGTGGGCAAACCACCGTTTTTCGATGGGATGAACTATGCGTATTGGAAGATACGCATGTCGGCCTATCTGCAGAGTTTGGGTGCTTCCATCTGGGATATTTGCAACTCTTCCGATTACGTGGTCTTGGTTGCTCATGTCTCTCAGCTCCAGATCGATGAGCACGATGCCAATAGTTGAGCCCATAATGCTCTTTTCTCATGTCTGAGCATGAGTGAGTTTGATCGCGTTTCTCACCTCGCCACGGCTCGGGAGATTTGGGCTACCCTCATGCATTTTCATGAGGGGACCACTCAAGTCAAAACCCGTCTCTACGAGTCGTTCAAGCGAGAGTATGAGAACTGTCGACACATGCCTGGCGAGAGCATAGAAAGTTTATTCGCTCGCTTTCAGGTGATTGTCAACAGGATGAGGGCTAACAAGGAGCTGTTGCCTTTCAACGATCATGAGAGAGCTCTCAAGCTACTCCATACTCTTGATCGGTCGGTGTGGGATTCCAAGGTTCAGGCGATCATCGAATCGCCTAACTATGAGACCCTCACGTGCGACGAGCTCTTCAGTAAGCTCAAGTCCAGTGAGATCGATGCCATGGCGAGTGCTTCTTATGAGAATCCTTCTGGCCCGTCAATGGCTCTACTTTCTGGCTCTTCTGCTAACACCTCTGGAGGATTTGCACTCTCTTCACTCTTTTCTATCACAGAGGAGTAGCTGGAGTCTTTGGGGGATGACGAGCTAGCTTTGCTCGCCAACCGGTTCTCGCGGTTCCATAATAACCGTATGAACCGTCGCCACGGAGGAGGACGCTCAGGATGCTTTGAGTGCGGCGACCCCAACCACTTCATCGCCAATTGCCCAAAGAAGAACAAGCAGATCTTCGGCAAGGCGGATCATGGGCACAAGTATGACTCCGGCAAGCGCAAGGAGAAGTACGTCCCCACGAAGTACAAGCGGAAGGGCGGCTTCAACAAGGAGTACATCAAGACCAAGTACTTGGAGAAGGCCTAGGCTGAGCAGCGTGCATTCTTCGCCACGCTCAGCGACGTCGACGACTCGGATGACGACTCCGCTTCCTCAAGCGATGACGAGTCCGAGAAGAAGAAGAGGATCGAGGACAAGCTCAACGGCCTCTGCTTCTTCGCCGACGACGAGGGCTTCTGCACCATGGCCCTCGGCAAGGAGGTCGACGATGAGCTGGAGGAGATCCCTCAGAACGACGACGACGACACCTCCCAGGTATCTCTGACCACCGATGAGCTTTCTGCTGAGGTCGAGAAACTTACTGCCGCTCTCCTTAGTCAAGATAAGCTGCTTAGACGTGCTGCTAGAGAGCGTAAGGAGTTTAGGCAGAAGTGGGAGGACACAGTGAAGGAGCTTGAGTGTGCCAAGTCCACTGTGGTCGTTTCTGAGGAGGTTGAGTGTGAGATGTGCACCACGCACATGACTGACCTTCTCACTTTGAGAGGTAAGTATGTTGCGTTGGTAGGAGAGGTGGATGAGCTGAAGGCTAGATCCTTGCTGTTGGGTGCGTGCAAGTCCTGTGCGGGCTTGCAATCCGAGTTGGCAGAGAAGAATGCCAAGATTGTGTCTCTTGAGAAGGCCAGCTCGGATAGCACATGTGTGACTAGGTGCGTTCTTTGTGAGGGTTTGGAGATGGAGATCACAAACGTGAAGCATGACAAGATGCAAACCGAGGAGGAAAACACATACCTTCGGACTATCTTGTCATGGGTGTCAAGTGGTGAGCCGCAGCTTGGGATGATGATCTCCTAGTTCAAGCGTGCTGCTGGAGGTCCCGGTGTAGGCTTTGCTCAGGGTGTTGATGTTTCATCTTTTGGGAAGATTGGAGAGTCGAGTGGTCTGAACCCGTGTGAGAAGGCCAACTCCACCACTACTCCCAAGCTTACCAAGATTCCACCCAGAGAGCCTCTAAAGCCTAACACCAAGGATGGTGTATTTGTGGAACCTCCGAGAGCTCCACCCAAGAAACAATCATGGGCTCCAAAACCAAACCACCTCAAGAACAAGCTTGACACCATGCCACCCATCCAAGAGGAGCTTATGCCACATAAGGGCAAAGTGATCCATACCCACTACCATGAGTACCAACAACCCCCTATGAGAGCGGTGAGGTACCATTGTGAGCACTGTGGGAGAGATGGACACTTGAGTGAGTTTTGCTTTCGGTGCAAGAGAGAGGTGCGCCGTGCAAAGGAGATGAACAACATGGACATGTACCATCCTTTCCATGATGTACATGTGCCTAATGTTCAGAGGCGTGCTGCTAGGCCTAGAGGTCCAAAACCTCAAGTTCCTAGGCCTAGGTCGCGAGGAGGTCGTGCCCGGCGGGAGCCTGCAGTTGTAGGCTATGGACCCCGTGGCGGTGGCTTTGTAGTTGAGTGTTTTCCCCCACCGTGTTTTGAGTATCGCGGTGAGCGCTCTTTCCCCAGCGGACCACCTTTTCCTCAGCGTGGTTATCGCTCTTCCCGTAGGCGCGCTAGGAATGGTTTTCCTGCTAACCGTTCTTTTGAGCACCCGACCCAACACTGGTATTCTTCCTACTTCACTAACCCCAGTGTTGGACCGTATGCTCATCCTATGTCCTTTTATTGATGTAGGTAAAACGATTGGAGAACGTTTGGTTGGTGGATTCCGGGTGTTCGAGGCACATGACCAGAAACGCCAAGTGGTTCTCCAGTCTTAGTCCGGTCACCGAAAAGGAGTTTATCACCTTCGGCGACAATAGCAAAGGTAAAGTGTTGTCTCGTGGGTCGGCGCGAGTTAATGAGCACTTTATGTTGCGCGATGTTGCTCTTGTTTCTAACCTGCATTTTAACCTTCTTTCTGTTTCGCAACTCTTTGATGATGACTATGAGATTCGTTTTAAGCCGAATCTCAGTCGTATTTTGGATCCTCAGGGCAATCTTGTATGTATGATTTTGCCCTTTGGAAAAGTCTTTCGTGCGAATTTCTCGGAGTCGTTTGGCATTTCTCGTTGTCTTTTGGCTGGACCTTCCTCCTCTGATCTTTGGAAGTGGCATAGGAGACTAGGTCACCTGAGCTTCGACTTGCTTGCAAGACTTGGCTCACTTGGTCTAATCCGAGGATTGCCCAAGTTGTCCATGGAGAAGGATCTTGTTTGCCATTCTTGTAGACATGGGAAGATAGTTGCCGCTCCCCACCATCCAGTGACTCAGGTCATGACTAAGCGCCCTGGAGAGCTTTTGCACATGGACCTTGTTGGTCCGGCTCGGGTGAGCTCGGTTGGGGGGAAGTGGTATGTGCTTGTTGTCGTTGATGACTTTTCGAGATACTCGTGGGTCTTCTTTTTAGCTGAGAAGACCGAGACCTTCTCCTTTGTTCGCAATCTGATTTTGCGTCTTCAGAACGAGTTCCCTTTGAACTCGATGCGAGCTATTAGGAGTGATAATGGTTCCGAATTCAAGAATTCGGATTTTGAGAAGTTTTGTAACTCTTTGGGTTTAGAGCATCAGTTTTCTTCCCCCTACACACCGCCCCAAAATGGTGTTGTAGAGAGGAAGAATCGGACCCTTGTTGAGATGGCCAGGACGATGCTCGATGAGCATAGGACTCCTAGGCGATATTCGGCTGAAGCTATGAGCACTGCATGCTATATTTCCAAACGCATTTTTCTTCGAGCTTTCTTGAAAAAGACCTCTTATGAGTTGCGTTTTCGAAAACTGCCCAAGGTGAGTTTTTTTAGAGTCTTTGGTTGCCACTGTTTTATACTTAAGAAAGACAACCTGGACAAATTTGAGTCTCGTTTTTCAGACAGTGTTTTTTTGGGTTATGGCACTCATACTCGCGCATATCGTGTACTTAACCTAGACACTAACCGAGTCATGGAGACATCAGATGTCACCTTCGACGAGACCATGGTTTGTCCCTCTTCTCGTTTTGAGCGTGCAGGTGATCATGAGGTTGGTGAGCCTCTTTTTGATGACGAGGATGAGGGTGCTGAAGGTATGGATGATCCAGCACCCCTCCACCTGTTGTGCCGCAAGGAGCGGCTTCTACTATGACTCACGGCCTTGACACTTCTTCCTCTTGGGGGTCGTGGGATCCGCCACCTCGAGCGGTACCTTTTATACCCAGGGAGGCACCAGCTGTTGTTGAGGGGGAGATCACTTCTGCTCGGGAGGCACCACGACATATCCAGCGCCAACACCCGCCTCAACAGATGATCGGCAGCATCGGCGAACATGTCACTTGGTCAAGGTCACAACAAATCTCTCACTTTGCTCATTCTGCATTTGTTGCTGATTTTGAACCCCGAGATGTTGGACACGCTTTATCTGATCCAGATTGGGTCAATGCCATGCATGAGGAGTTAGAAAATTTTGAAAGAAATCGGGTTTGGGTTCTTGTTCCTCCTCCTCCTAAGTGTCATCCTATTGGGACAAAATGGGTTTTCAAAAACAAACAAGGAGAGGATGGCCATGTTGTGAGAAACAAGGCTAGACTAGTAGCCCAGGGGTATAGTCAGAAGGAGGGGATAGACTATGAGGAGACTTTTGCTCCTGTAGCTCGTTTAGAGGCGATTAGAATACTCTTGGCTTTTGCTGCATCCAAAGGGTTTAAACTTTTTCAAATGGATGTCAAGAGTGCCTGCTTAAACGGCTACATAGAAGAGGAAGTGTATGTGAGACAACCCCTCGGTTTCAAAAATCTCAAGTTTCCAAACCAGGTTTTTAAACTTCACAAAGCTTTGTATGGATTGAAACAAACCCCTAGAGCCTGGTATGATAGGTTGAAAACCTTTTTGCTTGCTAAGGGTTTTAAAATGGGATGTGTGGATAAAACGCTCTTTCTCCTCAAGCAAGGAAATGATACTCTCTTGGTCCAGATTTACGTGGATGATATCATTTTCGGTGGTTCTTCTCACGCTTTGGTTGCCAAGTTTGCAGACACTATGAGCAGGGAGTTTGAGATGAGCATGATGGGCGAGTTGACGTTTTTCCTCGGGTTGCAAATCAAGCAATCCCGAGAGGGAACGTTCGTGCACCAGGGCAAGTACACTAAGGACATCCGAAAGAAGTTCGACATGGGTGAGGCCAAGCCTCTTCCAACACCCATGCCGACCACGGTGGCCCTGGATGCGGATGTGGATGGAGAAGCTGTGGACCAGAAGGAGTACCGGAGTATGATCGGGTCGCTGCTGTACCTGACGGCGACACGCCCGGACATTCAGTTCGCGGTGTGTCTGTGCGCGCGATTTCAGTCGTCGCCGCGCACTTCTCACCATCAGGCGGTCAAGCGCATTATGAGGTACTTATGCTTCACTCCAGAATTCGGGATTTGGTATTCTGCTTCCTCCACCCTCTCCCTTTGCGGTTATTCTGATGCCGATTTTGCTGGTTGCCGTATTGATCGCAAGTCCACTTCTGGGACTTGTCAGTTTATTGGTTCTTCTCTTGTATCGTGGTCTTCTCGCAAGCAGTCTAGTGTCGCCCAGTCTAGCACGGAGGCTGAGTACGTTGCTGCGGCTAGCTGTTGTTCCTAGTTGCTTTGGATGATGGCCACTTTGCGTGATTTTGGTCTAAGCTTTTCTCGTGTTCCTTTGCTTTGTGATAGTACGAGTGCTATTAGTGTTGCTAAGAACCCCGTGCTGCAGTCTAGGACCAAACACATTGATGTGCGCTTCCATTTTTTGCGAGACCACTATGAGAAGGGTGATATCGACCTTCGCCATGTCGATACTCATCATCAGTTGGCTGATATTTTCACCAAGCCTTTGGACCAATCAACTTTTGCTAGGTTGAGAGGTGAGCTTGGTGTGTGTTTCCCCTTTTAGATGGGGGAAACATTTTGACTCTTGTATCATAAACTAACTTTGAGTTTTTCTTTTGATTTCTTCATGCATCTTTGCATTTCATCTTGCATATTTACATTCAGAGCTTCATGAATATAATCTTTAGAATGTGGCTATGCTCCATAGTATTTGCTCCGATGCTTTATGATGATGCTTGTAGCTTATGCTCTTTCTGATCACTAATGCATGTTGTGAGCTGAGCTATTTTTGAATGGCGAACCTGCTTAATGAACATAAAACTTGAAATTGTTCACCATTGAGATATGCAACTAGCATGTGTAGGATGTGTAGAATTCACTCATGCTTTTCATATATGCTAGGTTGCTATGTCTCTAGTTCTGAGTCATTCACTTGCTTGGTCTGTTCATATTCTGAGATAAAATTTGAACCAAGTTAAGTGAATTGGAAAGATCGAGACGGGACTGCTTGTCAGCACATCACAGTTTTGAGACTGTTTCTCATTGCACTTTGAGTTAAACTTGAGTTGTGTAGTGTATGATCGAAACTGTTGCTTTAAGCTTCTGATTGCTTCTGCATAGGCTTTGCACAGTTGAAAAGTTAGGCGATGACAAGCTTTCAACCTCTCGCAATCACATGCTGAAATTTTAACTTGTGTAATTAAACCGCTGCAACTCCGATAAAATTTGGATACACAAGTCTATGTTTCACTTTATAGCATGATGATTGAACTTTGCTAGGGGTAGTTCACCTTGTATATCTGTTTAGCACTTGTTTGACTTCCTGTCTATACATGTTTGGTGCTATTTTGATGGTGAATACCTTTTTGGCTAAAAACTGCTCATTTTGCTCACATGTTCATATTTCGTATTTGGTGATCAGTTTGAGCCTTTGCTAGCATTCTGTGCATTTTAATGAGTCATCGGATCAGCACTTTGTCGAGCATCTTCATATTCTATCGACTATACTCCTGAAGCTGCTAACTTGCATGTTGGCTCATATGCATTTTGGAAGGGGGAGTTTTGCTTGATGGTGCATTTTCAACTAAGGGGGAGAAAATATTGACAAATCTTAAGTGCCTTCTATGTTCAACTAAGGGGGAGCTTTCCGAGTTGAACTAAGGTGGAGATTTCCTAGTTGTGTGTACCATTCGAGGGGGAGTTGAGTTTGCTCGCTGCTGCGTTTTCGAGCTGGTAACAGTTGGTTTGGAGCATTTTTTGTAGCTAGTTGTGTTGAGCCTTTGCCTCTTTCTTGAGGAACTAGAACCTTTGATCTTTTATGCTCTTCAGCTGATTTCTAACTTTCTTCAGTTGGTACCGAGCTTCCTCGCTAGCGGTGTTGAGCCCGTTCTGCCTCTTCTTGAGGGCTAGCTCTATTTTGCTTGACTTTCAGTTGATTTTTCAATTGGTATCAAGTTTTCATGCTAGCGGTGTTGAGCCTGTTCTACCTCTTCTTGAGGGCTAGCTTTGCTTTGCTTGGTTGCGTCGAGCCGTTGCCCATGTCTTTGGGAACCAAGTTGTTTTTCTCTTTCCACTTGACCTTCTTCGGCTTTGATATGCTTTTGGGTCATTTGGTCGAGTTCTCTCTCCTTCTTCCTTCCTTCCTCTATTCTATTATGATTTGTGTTGGTAGTTGACAATGCACTCATCAAGGGGGGAGATTGCGGATACATGGGTGTATGCCGAGTCTCTGAGTGATGAGTGATTGTCAACTGGGATAATGCGCATGTTCTTTGGCTTGTGTTGTGCAGGTGTCGAGCACGGATACAGTGATCAAAGGCAAGGTGAAGGTCAAGTAGAGACGTGTCATGCCGATGGATCGAGAGTGGCGAAGGGCGGACGTGAGGCTTGCACTGAGGGACCGGTGGCCTGAGGATCAGCTGTGGTGGCTGGCAGCCTGGGACAGCGACGAGCGAAGACTTGCGGGCACGGTGTTGCTTGGGTCGAGGACCTGGGGACACGTGTTGGTGGACGGGGTGCACGGGCGGTGCATCCCTTCTACGGCTCGGTTTGGTGGTTGAGCCACAGAAAAACCATCAAGTGGACGGTTTCCAGGTTTGGGCCTCAAAACCTGGGCGTTGATGGTTTCCGAGTTTGGGCCACAAAACTCGGGCTGAGGACGGTTTCCAGGTTTGGGCCTCAAAACCTGGGCGCTGCGGGTTTCTGAGTTTGGGCCACAAAACTCAGGCGATGGAAGGCTGGTTTCCCTGCTTGGGCCTCAAAACTGGGGGTTGGTCGTGAAGGCTGGTTTCCCGGTTTGGGCCTCAAAACCGGGGGCGAAGTCCAGGAAAAGGACGAGCGGAGCGGTGGCGGCACGTGGCGGCAATCGGTGAGGTTGCGTCGAGGCAACGCTACCAGTTGTGCGGGCGTGGCCGTCGGATCACCAGCATCTTCGAGTTGGTCCAGAATAACCCTAGGGTTTAGCTGGTTTGCTCTGTAATTAGAGAGGGGTAGAGTAGGAATTAGAATTAGGATAAGTAGAGGGAGACACCCTCCTCCCATTCCATCTCAGTCATTTGCTCTTTTGCTTCTAGGGTTTCCTGCTCTCCCACATCCCTGCTGTAGCGAACTGAGATCCACAGAGAAGACAATCATACCTCTGTGTCCGTGAGATTTTGAGGAAGTGAGACCGTAATCTCACTGTTGTAGCGTGTGGTAGCCACACGGTGGAAAATTCGTGGTTGTGATTTGCATTTTGTTTGTGTTCTTCGCGGATTGCTTTTCTCCACGATTTTCCCGTTGATCGATCTCTCTACTTGGTGCATCTTTTGCAAATCCGTTTGAACCAAGATGTTCTAGATCGTGAGGCACTTCTTTCCACCAAAGGAATTTTCCTCTAACCTCACAAACTAGTAGATCGGTTGATTTTCGTTTCGGGTCAAGTCTTTCTCCCTTCCCCCGAATTTCTTCGATTCATTGATTTGGAGATAGGTTCGAGCCATGATCTCTTAGAGATAGCTCACTATCATCCTTGTGACTCTTCTCACCAAGTTTGATCCCTAGAGGATTTGGTTCGGGGGAGATAGAGTCGAATCGGTGAACGAACAGTAGACTTTTAGGGTGACCGGACGCCTGACACGGGGTGACCAGACGCACCCCCAGAGTCCGGTCGTTGAATGTTCATTGCGATTTTTCCCTGCGTACTGACCGGACGCTCGCCCTGAACTTGACCGGACGCAACCCTTCTACTGTTCACGGTTGTTGTCTGTATCGACCGGACGCTCTGTCGTTGACCGGACTCTTCACTCAGGTGAGTCCGGTCGCGAACAGTAAGGTTCCAAATCGGCTTTTGACTGACCAGACGCGTCCGGTGCCTACTGACCGGACGCACCAGTGAGTCCGGTCAGTGCTGTTTCGTGCTGTTTCGTTCGCGGTTCGTTCGATCGTTAATAGATTTGGTTTCCGTCTTTTGCGTTGGGTTTCTTAGGGTTCTGTAGTGTCCCGCTGTGCTTCTCGGAAGCATCCACCCTGCATCTAGGGTTGTGGACACTTGCAAGCTCTAGGTTTGCTCTTGGGGTTGATTCTCGAGACAGTGGCAACAAGTTACTGAAAAGAAATTTGTAGCTCCCATTCACCCCCCCTCTGGTCGCTTTCTGGTTGCACTTTCGGTCCTTCATCAAATTTATCCAAATTGCCTTGTTTCAGGATAAAGCATTTACACCCAAACACCCAAAAATGAGACACCTTGGGTACCCGTCCAAAACGCAACTCGTAAGAAGTCTTTTTCATGAAAGCACGAAGAAAGATGCGATTTGAAACATGGCAAGCGGTGTTGATTGCCTCGGCCCAAAATCGCCTAGGAGTCCTATGCTCATCGAGCATCGTCCTGGCCAACTCAACAAGGGTCCAGTTCTTGCGCTCAACAATGCCGTTCTACTGGGGGACATAAGGAGAAGACAACTAATGCTCAATAGCATGAGAAGAACAAAAAGAGGTAAAATGTGAGTTAACAAACTCAGTACCATTATCGCTACGAATAGCTCTAATAGTATCATGGGGAAACTCAGTTTTCAACCTCAAAATCAAATCTCGAGCAAAAGAAAAAGCCTCGTCCTTAGCCTCCATGAAGAACACCCAAGAGTACCTCGAAAAATCGTCCACGATCACTAGAATGTACCACTTCCCACCTGCTGAGCTAACCCAAGCTGGACCAACTGTGTCCATGTGTAAAAGATCATCGAGTTGCTTGGTCATGACCTGGTTAACAGGTGGGTGAGAAGCAGCAACCATCTTCCCGTGACGACAAGGGTGGCAAACAAGGTCCTTCTGAAACTTAAGCTTGGGCAATCCTTGGATTAGGCCAAGTGAGCTAAGTCTTGCAAGCAAGTCGAAGCTCAAGTGACTAAGCCTCCTATGCCACTTCCACAAATCAGAAGAAGGACCAGCCACCAAACATCTAGAAGAGCCGAAAGAGCGAGAAAAATCGGCTCGGAAAACACAGCCAAAAGGGACGACCCAACAACAAGGTCTCCCCGAGAATCCAAAACTCTACTCGAGTTGGCCTTAAAGCGCACTTCGTAACCGTCCTCAAGAAGTTGCAAAACAGAAAGCAAATTGAAATGCAAATTCGAAACCAAAGCAACATCCTTGAGAACAAAGTTTTCGTTGAGTCAAATTGACCCACGAGAAACGACCTTACCTCTACCACTATCCCCGAAGGTGATGTACTCCTTATGCACAACGGGGTCTAGGCTGGAGAACCATTATTTCTTTCCGGTCATGTGGCGCGACTACCCGGAATCCATGAGCCACATGTTCTCCAGCTGAAGTTCCTGCATCAATAGAAAGGCACGAAATGAGCATATGGCACAACACTAGGGTTAGTATACTGAGAAGGATACCAGTGCTGTGTCATAGGCCCAGAAAAAGTGTTAGGAGGAACACCAAACTGACCTCGTCCCATGGATGGGTAGCGATCACCACCAAACTGAAAGGGTGGTCCGCTATGGAACGGAAAACCTCCAAACTCACCTCCTCGTCCCATCTGAGGATAGCGATCACCACCAAGCTGAAACGGTGGTCCGCTATGGGACAGAGCAGCAAAGCCTCTTACACCCGGCTCACGATCGTATTGAGGACGACCGGAACCGCGACAGGCATGACCACCACCCCGTGGTCTGGCTGCCTGAAGCCTAGCTGCCTGAGGGGGTGCACCTCCAGGCCTAGCCCACTGTCTCTTGACACCCTGACCTTGCACACCATGGAAAGGGTGGTGCCTGGCCTAGTTGTTCAGCTCCAACTCCCTCCTAGCGTATCTCTTCCTCTGAAAGCAAAACTCAGCTAGGTGACCCTCGCGATGACAATATTCACACTCGAACCTCACCTCTCTCTTGGTTTGTTGGTTCCTATGGTGGCAGGGGTTGTTCACTCTAGCCGGCTACTTTCCTTTCGAAAGGGGTTCACTAGAGATGCCAGGAAGGGTGTCAAGTGTGTTCCTGAGATGGTTAGGTTTGGGAATCCACACTTGCTTGCGAGGTGGAGCCTTGGGAGGTTCATCAAGGACACCATCCGTGGTGATAGGCTTGGAAGGCTCAGGTGGGGTGATCTTGGTAAGTTTGGGGACAACAGATGGTTTCTCACTCGAGTTCACTCCGCTAAACTCACCGATCTTGCCGAAGGTACTAGCGCCCTCCCCACCTGAAGCAAAGCCTACTCCCGGACCGCCAGTTCCCCTCTTGAACTAACTGATCATCATGCCTAACTGCGGCCCACTGGATGACACCCAACTCAGGATGGACCGAAGGTATATGTTTTCCTCCTCGGTTTGCATTCTGTCATGCCGACAGTTCGCAATCTCAAGCTCCATCCCCACGCATCGCTCACATGGAGCAGAAAAGGTGCTAACTGAGCTGGCCTTCATGGCTTCAACAAATTTGGCACTCACTTCTGCCAATTCAGTTTGCAAGCCTAGACAAGACTTGCACACACCTAGCAAAGAAGACCTCGCCTTCACTTCCTCCAGCTCCTTCTTCAGGGAGGGACACTCTTTACAATCACCCACCAAGTCTAGCCTACTCTTCAGCTATCATACAACTCGATTAAAGAGGCATACTTGGTTTGTAGGATGGTAAAGTTTGTCATGTGCGTAGTGCACTCATCACACTCCTCCTTGGTCACTCTCACCTCGGACCTAGCACTCTCAAGCTCCTTAAGTGCCTCACCTAGATTAGCCTTGAAATCATTGTGCTCTTTAGCGGCACGCTTAAGCTGCTTGTCCTGAGCGAGGACTATCTCGGCTAAAGAATCACGCTCACCAAAAAGATGCTCGATGAGGGAAGAATTCGATACCTCAGAAGCATCATCGTCGTCGTCGATGTCGGTGTGCTCGTCTTAGCACTTGCGGTCCTCCTCATCCAAAGCCATGGTGCAGAAGCCGTCGGTGGAGCTCCCAAAGAAGCAGGGTCCGTTGAAGCGATCCTCCATCTTGTGCTCAGACTCATCATCGCTGGAGTTGCCGTCGGAGCTTCTCTCGACGTCGCTGAGAGAGGCGATGAAGGCACGCTTGCCTGCGTCATACGCCTTCTCGAGATCCTTCTTGCGGTAGCCGCCCTTGGTCTACGGCTTCTCGACCTTGTACTCACGCTTGTCCTTGCGCTTGGAGTTCTGGTTCTTGCCGGGGAAGCCTTTGCTGCTATTGGGGCAGTTCGCAATGAAGTGATCAGCGTCCCCACACTCGTAGCAGCCCCCACGTGTGCCACCACGCCGACGATTCAAGCGGTTGTTGTGGAACCGCGAGAACCGGCTGATGATGAGGGCGAGCTCATCGTCTCTCAATGCCTCCACCTGCTCCTCTGTCACGGAAAGCAAAGAAGACAAAGCAAAGAGAGGAGGTGAAACGTCTGCAGAAAGAATTGATCCTCTCTTGCCTGGGACCAAAGCCATGGAATGTGAAGATGGGTTCTTCAGCTTGGCCTGAGTCAGGAGATCGATCTCGGTGGACTTGAGCTTGTTGAACAGCTCGTCCATGGTGAGGGTGTCATAGCTGGGTGACTCTATGATAGTTGACACCTTCACCTCTCATACTTTCCGATCTAGGGCATAAAGCAACTTGAGTGCCCTCTCATGATCATCATAAGGTAGGTTGGCCCGATTGGCACGCATCTTGTTCACAATCGTCTGAAAACGAGCGAACATAGCGTTAATTGTCTCTCCCTCCATCTGAACAAAGTTCTCGTACTCACGCTTGTACGTCTCGAAGAGTCTGGTCTTGACCTGGACGGTCCCCTCGTGATAGCTTTGAAGCTTCACCCCAGATCTCTCATGCCGTCTCAAGCTTGGAGAGACGCTCGAACTCAGGAAGGGAGATGCTAGCCAAAAGAGCATTACATGCCTTAGAGTTCGCCTCGTGCTGGTCAATCTGGATCTGACCCACATGGGCCGCAAGGACCTCATACTCAACTTTCTCACATATCTCCCAAATAGAAGATCCGATGCTATTGAGATAAGCACGCATCCGAATCTTCCAATAGGGCCGGGATAGATCGTCCCATCGAAGTAGGGAGCCTTGTCGTTCCCTCAATCCATGTCGCCCTTAGGATCCGAAACCGATTAAGGTAGAGGAGATCCCTTAACCGGCTCCGATACCAATTGAAGGACCGAATCGGCGACCGGTCGAGAAGTCTCAGTGAGTCCGATCAATCGCGCGCAGAAAATCTCGCTCGGCCTTCAACGACCGGACGCGCGCAGTCAGCGTCCGATTAGTCCGAAGCCAGCGTCCGGTCACCCCGACGCAGAACCATTCGTTCACCGATTCGACTCGATCTCCCTTAGATCGAAACCACTAAGGCTCAAACTCGGCCAGGGGAGCCACAAGAAGGATAGTGAGGTACTCCTAGGAGATCATGGCTCGAACCTATCTTCAAATCGGTGAATCAAAGAAGTTCTGGGGAGAGAAAAAGGAAACCAATTCAAAACAAAAATGATTCGATCTACTAGCTCGTGAGGTTGGAGATGAATTCCTCTGTTGAAAAGAAGCGCCTCACGATCTAGCACAAGTGAGTTCAAGAGGAATCAAAAACCGTATCTCGGAGAGGGAGAACTAGGCAAAACTCCGAGAAGGCAAAAGACGAGAACGCGAAGAACACACGAACAAGACATGAATCGATCTCAATTTCAGTCGTGTCTCAATCCCACGAGACAACAACGAGATTACGGTCCTATTTCCTCAAAATCCCAAATACACAGAGGTATGATTACTGTCTCTCTGTGGATCACAGGCAGCGGTATGGAAGAAAACCTAAGCGGAGGCTAAGAGAATGAAAGCTGCAAGGATAAAATGAGAGGAGGGGCTCCCTCTCTATTTATAGCCTAATACACTTATTCCCCTTCTACCCCCGATACAAGAGCGAATAGACCAACCCTAGGGGTATTCCGGTCCAACTGCCGAGTCTTGATCCGACGGCCACGCACCTTCCTCATCCTTAGCTTCGCGTTGACGCAAGCCTCAGATGTCGCCATGTGTCGTCCTATCGACCGTCACGCCTTCCTCGCCGATAGCTTCGTCGCAACGCAAGCCTCTCGGCGCCGCCACACGTCGACCGTCCTTTTTGGACCTCCCCCAGTTTTAAGGATGAAACCGGGAAACCAGTCCTCAGGCTGAGTTTTGTGGCTCAAACTCAGAAACCTGTGAGCCCGGGTTTTGAAGCCCAAACCTAGGAAACCTTCCACCCTGAGTTTTGACGCCCAAACTCGGAAATCGGCCACTCGAGTTTTGAGGCCCAAACTCAGAAACTGTCAAGGGTAGTTTTTAGAGGCTCAACTACCAAACCCGCGCCGAAGACGGGATGTGGTTCGCACACCCCGACCACCGGCATGGATGCCCAATGCATGTCCAGCCTCCACGCCGGGCACAACGCCTTCGCTTTCCTTCTCGGCCTCCGCCAAGTGTCACGACGCCATCATCTTCCTCCCGACTTGCCCGATGCACCGCACATCCCATGTGCTCCTGCTCGCCGATGCCACGTGCCAGCTACCACAGCTGGTCCTTCGTCCTCCTGGTCCGTCGGTCTAAGCCTCATGTCCGCCCTTCACCGCTCCCGGTCCATCGGCACGACACGTCTTTACTTGACCTTCACCTCACCATTGACCACTATCTCCTAGCTCCACACCTACACATCAATACAGCCAAGAGACACATGTTGCCCGTTGACCGATCGCTCATCACTTAGGAAAGGAACCACAAGGGCACATATCAACCTTGTGTTCACAGGTAATTATTTCATACTCCTAGGGAGTAGTTACTCCCATGTGTATATCTCTTGATTTATGGAGTTTATGACCCGACAAAGTGTATGTAGACAAAGTATATGATCATACTAGACATTCTAGAGTACCATATATGTCAAGTATGCAAGCATACATAGAGTATATGATCATACTTATTTTATATACTACTGTAGTGGTATTTTAGTAATATAATAAAAAGTATATGCTCTTTTGAAAAAATTCGCATGAGTAAGATTTCAAATATCTTAAAATAAGCATATAAACATACTCAAACTGATAAATTAGTATATACACATATGCAATGTGATTTATTGAAGATGAGAGTAACTACTCCCGGGAGTATAGAAAACTCACCCTATATATATATATCTACCTATGAGATGGCAGGGTGAATATGATGATTTCTCATGAAAGATCGAGCACCCTATGCTCGTGATGTAATATATTTTTTATATACCCACAAAATCTAGTGGCAAACTAAATTAGCAGATATCAAAATCAATATCAAATTCTTTACGCCTATTGCTTCCCCGGCAACGGTGCCAGAAAGCTTGTTGGCACTTCCTAGCGTCACCACCGAGAGTAGAGATAAACCCTATCCCCGGCAACGGTGCCAGAAAGCTTGTTGGCATTTCCTAGCATCACCACCGAGAGTAGAGATAAACCCTATCTCCGGCAACGGCGCTAGGAAGCCAGATGGTATGTGTAACGCATACAAATAAATCCGCAAGCGCACAAATACTGTTGTAGCTTTCACCCAGGAGTATTCCAGGGTATCATATTTATATCCTCAGGGATGCAATGTGTAAAGAGTTTAATAATTGACGATCATGTATCTACTAGCTTAGTGTACCGACTGGATTAAAGTGGGGGTAAGTGGTAACATATATGATTGATAGGTAAATAACACACAAGAGGACTCCATAAAAAGATAAAGAGCAGACAAGCAAAGTGGGAGGTCATCGAAGAGTTCAAGGTTCCGATATACTTCTCCATTACTATGGTTCTAATCTAGATCAAACCAAGGGGATTAACTAAAGCAAAGCTCAAGCATAACAATTACAAGAAATGTGTGGCTTTTTGACATTATATTATGTCATAATATATAGAATTTAAGTCACAAATTGAGTTTTATGACATTCAGTTAGACAAAAATCCAAATGTCAAAAAGCCACCGTCATAAATTTATTATGTGACATATGTATATTTATTGTCATAAGTATATGACATTGAATTTTAGTGTCATATAATTGTATGACACTAGTTTATTGTCACAAATTTCTAAGCCTTTTCACATGGTGGTATTAGCCCATATATTTTTCTCTGCCCACATATTCCAACCCAAATTTTTTTAGCCCACATAATCAGCCGATATTTTTTTCAACCCATACAATTCAGCCCATATACATTATACAATATTTCACATTCAGCCCATATATTATACAATTTCAGCACATACAATTGCATTAACATAATTTTTGCAACCCAAACAAAAAATCAGATTCGAATGAATCAAAATCTCCACAAATGGTTGCAGTATCACAAGCATTCCACATTCCACAATTCTTAAAATGCAATATCATTACATCCATCCACCAATTCAATACACAAAGTCATCCCAAGTCTTAAATTTAAATAACTTGTTGCTACATCGAGGCAATAGAAGCAACGTAGCAGTAGTAGCATGGTAGTACCAACACAGCAGTGACAAGCAGCACATCAGCCACAAGTTCTAGTATCACCAAAATTACATCCCACAACAACAACGACCACAAGTTGAGTATCACCTAAATAGCATCCTTAGCAGGACTGGACATAAATGTCACCAAAATATCATCTAAGGCCTAGTTGAGTATTAGAGCTTACTACTGAGCATTAAATGATGCAAACTTGTTACCAAACAAGGAGCGAAAGAAGCCTTGGATTTCACTTCCTTGCTGCTTGAGCTTCTCAGTTTCTTTTTCATTCTTCATTGTTGCCTCTTTCTAGTCTTCTACTTGCTTCTGCAGATCTGCCACTTGTGATCGCAGCCCTGATGATACCACCTTCTCAGCTTGCAATTCACTCTCAAGCTCATGCACACAAACATTCATTGCAGCAGCTTTAGAATTTCTCTTCATCTCTATGGACTGCATGCCAACATTGCAAAGAAAAGTTGATTTGGGCAGAACATGAGCTACAACTTGAAGAGGTGTCTTTGGATCTTTGCCTTCTTCTATTGGTTGAGCAACATAGCCCTCCATTTGAGCCTAGAAACAATAACACAAAAAAATCAGATTATATACTAGCTATGTATGTGTCTAGATCATTGATGGAAGAAATGAAATGATGTATATGAAATAGAACATTCTATGCCAGTTGTGAGTCCAGAACATATGTATGCAATGATGTATATATGAAAAAGAGATATGTACTGATCTGCTATGTTGTTCATCATAGTAACAAGATAGGGGAAGTACTCACAATGGCATCCTTCGCGTTCTCGTCAAAACCTGACTTGCTGCTGTAGTGGGTGTCCTTGAAAATATCAATCGCATTTGGTGGCACATCCTTAAATTTGGTTTGCTTCTGAAATTACATAGAAACAAAAAAGTAAATAACTAAACCGAACAAGCCATTGTCTATTGTATATTTGGAGTTGATAATGAACACATGATTTAAGGACAACAGCTAGCCCTAGTGCATAGACTTGGATTGAAATAGATAATTGTGACTAGGACAACGACATTATGTATTGTATGTATAATCAAGGGCCAAGAAGTAGTAGTTCCTTTCCGGTTCTCGAAGAGACTGGGAAGGGGTAACCGGGAGAAGGCTGCCAAAAGCTCTACGAAACACCAACCTAAACATGGGGGAATACAAAGGCCTGGTCGGAGTTGTCACCCCCCGGGGCTACCACAACTATTCGTGGGGTTGGGCGCAACCTCAGGTAACCGATAGTCTAGACACCACGACCATACTACCGATTACTACTCTAGCCACATATGATAACTACAACACTCGGTCGAGCGGAGATCCCATGCCAAGGTGCAAAACATTCAACTATCCATGCTTTAGCTAAAACACAAGGTAAGAACTAGATAACCATGTAAGCGATTCAAGTAATTAGAGACGATTAATATATTGAATACTCGAGTCTTACAAAGAAGCGATACAAGATTATACCGATCTTCTGAGGACTCCTCCAGAACTTGAGCATCTCTCTTTCACTCTCAACCAAAGCTATTCTACTACTACATCTTGGCAATATGGTGAAGAGCACTCCTTGTGGTGTGTATCATGATCTCTATGAAAATGGAGATGACCTCTATATATAGTGGAGGTGCCTTGGGAGAGGGGAAAGCCTCCTTTCTCCACATGGAAGGTGCAAACCGACCCTCCGCAGTACATTGAACCTGGACCCCCTTGATAACTGACATGGGATAGGCGGTGGCAGGCGACCGTTCAAATTTGAACGAGTTTGACGCTTCTGGTGGTGCGGTCGCACCCCTGCTGGCCTGCCTCGCCACCGCCTTTCTTTTGTGGGCCATGGACTTGATGCTGTTGGATGTTATGGTGGGTTCTAGCCCAGATTTAGAGTTTGATGGGCTTCTTCCTTTATTTCTTGATTTTGTGCCTTGCCGAAAGGCGTATTCTTTTTGCCTTTTCCATGGTATTCTTTGATTATCCTTGCAACACAAGTGAATCACCAAAACTTGTGGAATTTGTTAGATATAAAAGCCCTAATTCTAGTTTGGTGATCTTTTTATGTGGGAGTTGGTGGTTATAATTAGGCAATAAGGAACGCCAACAAACTCCCCCACACTTGCTCTTTGCTCGTCCTCGACCAAACAAAAATGTGGTTATGAAGCATGACTTCAGAAAGATATGATGCTAGCATAAAAATTACTCCATGTCATTCCTCATACCTGTGGAGTTTGAAGTGTCTACCATGTCGCCTTGAGCGGTTGAAAAGTGGAACGGATGAGACACCAAGTCATCACTTTCCTTCTATGTAGCATACTTGGAGGTTTTTTTTGTACCTTTTTGTAATTGAAAACTTAGCTCATACTTCTCCTCAAATGGTACTCTCAAGTCACTCAATGATGTATATTGTGGCAGAATCTTCTGAATTAAGTGGCCCACATGCACCCATCATTGTCCTAAAGACCTTTGATCGGCGTGCACGAGTTCCAAATGACTCAAGAGGTCTGTCGGGTGTCCTCGGGAAACCCGAATCATCCACGTTATATTATTTCCAGGAAAATCCCTCATCAAGCATCATAGTATTACAACAGTTTTATAGATAAGATAAATCAGAGTAAAAGCAGAAAGATTAATCTACATAGATTAAAACTTATGTTTAAAGTTTACATCACCAAAATACTTATTACATAACTTGTTCGGAACTTTATATTACATATTTCACACAAATACTTGTTACTTGCCCAAGGTCAAACATCAGAATCGTTATCACTCTCCTCTACAAGAGTGAAGTAGCAATGTCCATCAAAAGGTGGATCCATGTACTCACCTGCAACAAGGGTTAACAAACCCTGAGTACAAAAGTACTCAACAAGTCTTAACCGACTAGAAAAGAGGAGAAGACTCAGGTATGAAGGTTATAGGGATTCAAGGTAAGGCTTTAGCAAGATCAAAACATTTCTTTTGCATAAAAGCTTACTAATAGTAAAACCTAGTTTCAAGTTTTAACTCAAGATTAAATTTCATAACTATCCAAAGATTCTCAAACTTTCATAAGCATACCACATCTTTCGTTCTCACCACAAAGATACCATTCATTACTACGGTGCGGGTCAGCGGATTGAGGCTCCATGTCCGAGGAAACACGGCGATTCGAATCGATTAAACCCAGCTGGGGATTCAGTACCACACGATATATGTAGAACTTAATCTTGCATACGTCAACCCTATCTATAGATCCTCCTATACAAGAACGGGTCCAACGTCACCCGAGAGTACAGTACACCTCCAACCCGACTATCTCATAGCCCCGAGGGTACACGCTACTCCCGCCATCTCTCCACTCCCAGTACGCGGTTATCCGTTCTCAAGTATCAGAATAGCTATAGACGAGGCTTACCACCGCATGTGGGCTGTACTCAAAGGTCTCAATCACAGCAGGCCAACAACGATAAGGTCCTAGGTTGAGTAACCTTACAACAAGACTCCATTCTTGGTGTAAGTTACTATAATTATCATGTTGTCTCAAGATTCATTCTTTCCATAACATAGTAACCATTTTTAAAAGCACTTACTATTATGAAGTAAGTAAAGCATGACTAAGCATACTAAGCATTTTCATAAAACGGGTATCAAGGTTAAGTATTGGAATCATCAAGGTTGATAATGCATCAAGTAGGATTCACTCAACTCCTATTTACTTAATGCATCATATTAACTCAAGTGATATAAATAACTTTATAAAAATACAAGGATAGGGTTAATGTCCGGGGCTTGCCTTGGTGATCAGCGAAGTCCGGTGACTCAGAAAAACCAGAAGGATCCAAACTTTCAGAAGAAACCCACTGTGGATCCGGTTTTTCTGAAACGAGATCTACACGTAAAAGTGCATATGCATGATCAATGGGATGCTTATGAAATGATTAAGACAGGGTATATGTTATTTGGATAAAACAAACAAACAAACTTAACTATCTTGAGTACAACTTTTCTTCAAGGTATAAAACAAACTAACTTAGCTACTAAACCATAGATTATTCCTAAACATGTTTTATTATTTTCATTTAGCAAGGTTATGTAACTAACAGGCAACAAAAGATCATTTTTATAAAGGAATCCATAACCAGGGAGCAAATCATGCTACTGATCCCCTGATTGTCAAACAAAACCAAAAGTCATACAAATCTAAAAGGGATTAACAATATTCTATTTATTTTATAAGTCATTTTAATTATCTTTTACTTATGAATAAATCATACTTATTCAAACAGAGCTGAAATTAATCGTGAAGGTAGTTATCAATGACATAAACTCACATGTCAAATTTCATGATTTTTGGAGAAACACAGAAAATCACATAATTCATCAAATTTGCATTTATTAATTAAAGTGCAGATTTAATTGTCATAGTAAAAGTGCTCCAAACATAAGTTTCATAATTTTTATATTAGCACAGACATGCTATTATTCATCATGTCAAATTTCATGATTAACAGAGCTATAGAAAAGTTATAGCAAAAATAACAAAACTAGCTACTGTGCATAAAACTGGAAAAAGAAAAACTTTATTCTAGCCCAAACGGGGCTTTCGGCCCAGTTCAGCTTGACCCAGCCTGGCGCGAGCGCACGACGGTGGGTGTGTGTTCGCTCGAGACCCGGCTCGAACGAGACAGCGCCCGTGTGGCTGCTCGAGGCCTAGCTCGAGCGAGACGAAAAAAAAACAACCGTCTGTCCAAGGCCTGGCTCGGAGGCTCGGGCGATACGGAAAGCAATCGTCCGTCCGAGGCCTGGCTCGAGGCTCGGGCGAGACGGAAAGCAATCGCCCGTCCGAGGCCTGGCTCGAGACTCGGGCGAGACGCTACGCATGTGTCCGCTCGAGGCCTAGCTCGAGGCTCGGGCGATACGCTGCGCCCTGACAGCTTTGCAGAAAAGCCCTCCGGCTTAAACAAAACTAACCCGCAGTCCACAGCGCTATTCACATGAGTCTGCGACTTTTCAACCAACACCCTGCAAAAACCTGTCTTTACAAACACTAGGTTCCCGACCATGGCCGGCGCGCACGGCGGCGAACCAAGCGCCGGCGGGTCTTACGCGAGCCGACTCCGGCCAGAAGAGACCTAGCTGACACGCGCATCGACTCTAGCGGAGCAACCGCAATCAATAGAGCTATAAAACTTAAACGCTACCACACCCTAGACGTCGGTCCAGCCATGGCGGCGGATTGGATCTCGGCGAGGTTCTCCGGTGAACCTACGTCGGTAGCGAGAGAACGGAGGAGATGGGAAACCCTATTAGCTCACCCTGGTTCCGATGCTCTAGCTGGTTGGAGCGGAGGAGGAGCGGAAGTAGGAGATCCACGGAGCAGTGGCCTGCGGCGGAGAACTCCGGCGAAGACGACGTTGTTCCGACGAGTCCTAAGCATCAAACAGGGAACCATCAAGCCGATGAGTGCTGTGGGATCAAGATGAAACAACAACATGAGAAAGAGAGATTAGAGGAGTGCTCGGTTTATCGGACCACGTTGAGATCGAGCTCGGCGGTGCTTTCTGCCCGGCGGGAAGAAAACCGGCGAGTATGAGCTCTCTGGTGCAGTAGAGGTGGAGAGGATAGGTCTGGGAGATGCACAAGGAAGTTTAGAAGTTATAGCCGCGGTGAATTTGGATGAGAACGAACAGAGACGGTGAATTTGGGTTTGGGTTGGGATTGTTCCCGTCGGCGCCTTGGTGGCAAAAATGGCGACGGCGAGCTCGGAGAAGGCGCCACGACGCGAGGAAAAGTGCCAGCAGCAGCTCGGCCATGCCACGGACTCGGTCGCGCGCTCCTTCGGGAGAAGTCGACGGCAAACGCATGAGCAGGAGCGATCAAAAGATCGTCCCCCTGCCGCCATGAACAGGGAAAAGAGCTTATCCCCACCCTTCTCCTTTATACCCATTCGGATTATTTGAAAATACTCCAGATTTTTTAATACAAGTTGAAAATATGTCAAAACATCAAATGCTCAGAATTTAAAACTGAACATCTTTTATTTTTGCAACATATGCAGAATATGCATAGATTTTAAATTAAGGTTTGCAAATCAAAAGGGGACAAAAAGGGCAAAAGGGTATTTTCACATTTACTTTTGATTTCATATGAAAACTTGGAAAACTTTATACATCAAAGTTGATCCTTATCATAAATGGAGCAACTTTGCTTTTTAGAGCATAACCAAATTCTTTTTAGATTTTAGAATGATGAAAAAGGGGACAAAATAGGGTTTTTCAAAATAATTAAACTATTTAATTGGATTTCAACCAAAATTTGAATTATACCTCAATGGTGACTTGAATCATGTTCCAATACACCTTTGAGACATAATACCAAGGTTTGGTCCAAAATTCAATCACTATATAAAAAAAATTACCATAATACCCTTATATAGTATAAAAGCATTATTCACCACATAAGAAAACATAAACTAGTGTTTCAAACTTAAGCACTTCTTATCACTAAGCACAAGCATAAAGAATGAAACTTGTTTTTAGTGAATGCAAAATTGGGTTATCAACTCAAGTGAAATACTAATGCATATGATAACATGTCAAGTTTTAGTCTGCTTAACACCAGAGTGTTACAGCTCCTTCCCCCTTAAAGAAATCTCGTCCCGAGATTTAACCTGTAGTCTAGCTAATGGAAAAGGAAATGTGTCAGACACTTCCATTACTAACCTTTACATAAAGCAGGGGATAGGTCATCATATAACAGATTATAAGAAAGAAGAAAGAAACTCCAGAAAACTTTCTAAGAGAAACTCTTCTGACTCCCATGTGGCTTCATCTTCCGTATGTTGATTCCAATGAACCTTGTAGAACTTGACAGTTCTCTTTCGAGTGACTCGATCTTTCTGATCCAGAATCTTGATAGGATACTCTGAGTATGTCAGATCAGGCTCTAATTCAATCTCTTCAACATGAATGACATGATCAGGCACTTGAAGACATTTCTTTAATTGAGAGACATGAAACACATTATGAACTAATGATAGTTGTGGCGGTAAATCAAGTTGATATGCCACCTTTCCACATCTTTTAAGGATCTGATAGGGACCTATATAACGAGGTGCCAACTTTCCTTTGATCCCAAATCGAGTAACTCCTTTCATCGGTGACACCTTGAGATAGACATAATCACCAACTTTAAAGGTAAGAGACCGTCGTCTCTTATCGGCATAACTCTTTTGCCTGGATTGCGCTTTCTTCATGTTTTCTCGAATCAATCTGACTTTTTCTTCAGCTTCTTTAACTAAGTCAACTCCAAAAAGACTACGTTTTCTAGGTTCAGACCAGTTTAAAGGTGTTCTGCATCTTCTGCCATACAGAGCTTCAAACGGTGCCATCTTAATGCTCTCTTGATAACTATTATTGTAAGAGAACTCTGCTAACGGCAAACATTCATCCCATTTCTTTGAATAATTGAGCACACAAGATCTTAACATATCTTCTAAGATCTGATTAACTCTTTCAGTTTGACCCCCAGTCTGTGGATGATAAGCTGTACTATGCAGAAGCTTGGTACCCAAAGACTCATGCAAGTGCCTCCAGACAACATTAACAAACTGTGTCCCCCTATCTGATACGATAGTCTTTGGAACACCATGCAGACTTACAATTCTATCAAAATATATCTTGGCATAGGTAGATGCTGGATATGCTGTCTTAACAGATATGAAATGAGCTGATTTGGTCAGACGATCAACAATGACCCATATAGAATCAAACCCTTTTGATGTTCTGGGCAGACCCACTATAAAGTCCATACTAATATCATCCCACTTCCAAGATGGAATTGGCAATGGTTGCAATTCTCCAGCAGACCTAAGGTGAACTGCCTTCACTTTCTGACAGGTATCACATTTAGCGACATAACTAGCAATTTCAAGTTTCATCTTAGTCCACCAGAATCTCTGTTTCAGATCATGATACATCTTATTACTGCCTGGATGTACTGAAAATCTTGTTGCATGAGCTTCATCAAGAATCTGTTTTCTGAGTTCAGGAACCTTTGGAACTACTAACCGATCCTTAAACCAAATCACTCCAGCTTCATCTATTTTGAAATTGGAATTTTGCTCAGAGTAAATCTTTTCTTTCAGATGGATCATACCCCTGCTTTCCTTCTGGGCTGCAATGATCTGATCTTTAATGGATGATTGAACGGTCACATTTGCAAGATTTCCTTGTGGAATCATTTCAAGGCTTAACCTTCCAAACTCATGGCACAAAGTAATATCTGTCGGCTTGACTTCCAGACAATTGCAATGACCCTTTCGACTGAGTGCATCTGCCACTACATTGGCTTTACCTGGGTGATAGTGCACTTCAATATCATAATCTTTTATCAGTTCTAACCATCTTCTCTGACGCATATTCAACTCCGACTGAGTGAAGATGTATTTCAAGCTTTTATGATCAGTGTATATGTGACAAATATTACCCAACAAATAATGTCGCCAGATCTTCAGAGCATGGACTACAGCTGCCAACTCTAGATCATGTGTTGGATAATGTTCTTTGTGCCGTTTAAGCTGTCGTGAAGCATAGGCAATAACTCTGCCTTCTTGCATCAGTACACACCCAATACCTTTGCCTGAAGCATCACAATAAACATCAAAGGATTTCTCAATGTCTGGCTGAGCTAATACTGGTGCAGTTGTCAAAAACTTTTTCAAAGTCTGAAAAGCTTCTTCACATTCCGTTGACCATATAAACTTGGTGTCATTCTTTAACAATGTTGTCATTGGTTTAGAGATCTTGGAGAAGTCAGGGATAAATCTACGATAATACCCTGCTAATCCTAAGAAACTCCGAACTTGATGTACTGAAGTTGGCGACTTCCAGTCAAGAACTTCTTGGACTTTGCTTGGATCTACTGCAACACCTTTAGCTGACAGAACATGACCCAAGAATTGAACTTCATCTATCCAAAACTCACATTTACTGAATTTAGCATATAACTGATGTTCTCTCAGGCGAGTCAACACTATCCTGAGATGTTCTGCATGCTCTTCTTTGGTTTTGGAATAGATGAGAATATCATCAATAAACACAACCACGAACTTATCTAGCTCTGGCATAAACACTGAATTCATCAAGTACATGAAGTGTGCTGGGGCATTGGTCAGACCAAAAGACATGACTAGATATTCATATAGACCATATCTGGTAGTGAATGCTGTTTTTGGAACATCTTCTGGTTTGATCTTGATCTGATGATACCCCGATCTTAGATCTATCTTCGAGAATACCTTCGCACCAGCAAGTTGATCAAAGAGAAGATCAATTCGGGGTAAAGGATACTTGTTTTTGATTGTCACTTCATTCAAGGGACGATAATCAACACATAGCCTTAAGGTGTGATCCTTCTTTTTCACAAAGATCGTTGGACAACACCATGGTGATGAACTGGGTCGAATGAAACCTTTATCTATCAAACCTTGCAACTGAGTTTTCAACTCTGCTAACTCTTTTGGTGGCATTCTATAAGCTCTTCTTGCTATAGGTGCAGTTCCTGGTTTGAGTTCTATTTCAAACTCCACATCACGATCAGGTGGCAGACCAGGTAAATCTTCTGGGAACACATCAGGAAACTCACAGACCACCGGAATGTCTTGGATTTCCTTGACAGAAGTAGCACACACTCGCTCAATTGCCCTCTTCAGAGTAGGAAGATGGACAAGAAGTTGAGATTTGCTATAAGGTAAGTTGAGCTTGATGGTTCTATTCAAGGTGTCTATCACTGCACCTCTCTGGTTCATCCAGTTCATACCCAAGATCACATCTATACTTGGGTCTTTTAAAACTATCATGGAGGTTGGAAATATATTTCCACCCAGATCTATAGGTACCTGATGTACCATTTCCTTAGTACATAGTCGACCCCCAGGTGACTGTATAAAGAACTTATCTTTGGTTTCACCAATAGGTATATTATGCTTTTCTGCAAATGTTCTATTCATGAAAGTATGTGATGCACCAGAATCAAAAAGTGTAAGAGCTGGGTGTTGAGCAACAGGGAACATACCAAGCATAACAGGTTCTCCCTCAGGAATAGCTTCTATCTGCGTATGGAAAACCTTTCCTGTTTTCTGAATACCCTTACCCTTTTGATTATTCTGTGCATTTCCCTTATTCTGATTTACTTGCTGATTTCCCACTGGTCTTGATACATTGGCATTGGGAACATTCTGCCTTGGATAAGGACAGTCACGAGAGAAATGTCCAGCCTTTCCACAATTGTAGCATGGATAATTTATAGCTTGTGGCACTGGTGGACGAATAGCAAGAACATTCGGCTGACGTTGAACATTGAAAGGCATAGCAGGCCTTACAAAAGTCCTCTGAGGATTCTGCTGCTGAGGCGGACGGTACGGTGGACGATAAGATGGTTGGAACTGCTGGACTGGATGATATACGAGCCTCTGATGCTTCTTGTTGCCGCCAGATGATCCAGGCCCTGACACAAATCCCTTCTTTTTCTTAGCCTCCTTATGCTTGCGGTTCTTTTCTTCACTAGCTATAGCAACATTCACTGTCTCATGATAATTCATATTACCACAAATTGTCATCATAGACTGAAGCTTTGTATTCAGTCCTCTCATGAAACATGACTTCTTCTTCTCATTAGTGTTGACCTGGTCAAAGGCATATTGGGACAGATGATTAAACTTCCCAATGTACTGCATAACTGGCTCATCTCCCTGACGGTGAGCTAAGAACTCTTCAAGCTTCATTTTCATAACTCCATCTGGAATGTAATGAGCCCTGAAGGCCTCCTTGAATTCAGCCCAAGTGATTCAATGGCCGGCTGGTTGAACAGCTAGCAAATTTGCCCACCAAACCCCTGCGGCTCCTCGAAGTTGCTGAGCTGCAAAAGCTGGCTTCTGGACTTCAGTACAGTTGATAAGACTGAATTTTTGTTCCATGGTGCGGAGCCAATCATCAGCTTCAAGGGGTTCATCAGCTTTAGTGAACACTGGAGGACGGGTATCAGTGAAATCGACATATGTTGTCTCTTCCCTGTTATTACGGCCACGACCACGTTGACCACCATTCTGATTTTGTGCTAACAGAGTTGTTGCATTGACCAATGCTGCAATTGCATCAGCCAAAGAGGGTGGAACTGGTGGTGCATTAGGGATATCATCCCCACCATGGGAAGCACTAGCGCCACGAGTGTTAACAGGCATCTGCTTTGAAACAAACCATACTTGGATTAACATTTATAGTTATACATCATAACATGCATAACATGCTCAACTTATCTATCATATAAGTCCGCTCTTAGGCAGGACTATAGAAACCACTATATTGCACAACTGACCATACTAGAGGTTTTCTGACTAACTAGGTTACAAGGCCAGAAGGGTCACACTAGGTTACATCTCATGTCTACTCAACCTCTAGGTCTATCACTCTTCCCCAGATAAGACTTCATACTCTACCGGTTCTAACTCCTCATCTTCTTCTTCCTCTTCTTCCACCTCAGATTCATTTTCAGGAGTAGGTGGCGTAGCAGGTTCTGGCTGCAACTGTGCAGTCAGCTCCTCTACCTGCCTATGTAGGTCAGCATGATGGATCTGCATGAGGTTCTGATTATCCCTCATTACATCTACTCGGGTTCGTGCCCGATTCCTCTGCTCGACGGCTTTCCTCCATTTGCATTCATACTCTTGATGCTGTTTGTGGTGGTACTGCAACTGCTCACGTAACTCTTCCTTCTCTCTGGTGCCCCTCATTCTTTCTCCATTTGCCCTTGCCAACTCCATGTACAGGCGATCTACTTCCGCCTGAAGCTGTGACGAGGCACTGTTACTTCCTTCACCTTCTTCATAAGCAACCACTGGCTGGTTGCTTCCCACACTATCTGCGGGTTCATCATCTCTTGGGGCAAGAACGTGTCGAGGAACACCTCGAGGTCCGGTACACTTACGTGCAGTCTGTTTGGTACGGACCATCTGCCAAAATATATTTATTTTGAATATTAGAACTATATATGTTCCAAGATTAAGAGATAGAGTTTTATAATTAGATAGATATATTAACTCTATTTAGATACAACTCTTAAGAGGGAAAGTTAATTATAGGTTATCAATCATGATGCATGAATCGAACTTACGAACAAAGCATACATCAAACAAATAATTAACTTTAAAGTAGTCACTTATTATAAAAGTGAATAAGTTTTCTTTTCATAATTAGGGCAATAATATTATAAACATTGTTCCTTAGATATAAATATGACCATAACTATACTAAAAATCATATTTAGATAGAAGGATAAGTCTAAGGAATGAATTAAGATAAGTCATAAGAATAAGACAAGTTTAGAAGCAATTTGGACTCAACCTAATTTGAACTTTAGTTTGACTCAAAACATTTGAAGTTTTCAAAAAGTGAATACTGTTATACTTTCTAAGGAATTCCTGCTCCGATACCAGCTGTGGCAGAATCTTCTGAATTAAGTGGCCCACATGCACCCATCATTGTCCTAAAGACCTTTGATCGGCGTGCACGAGTTCCAAATGACTCAAGAGGTCTGTCGGGTGTCCTCGGGAAACCCGAATCATCCACGTTATATTATTTCCAGGAAAATCCCTCATCAAGCATCATAGTATTACAACAGTTTTATAGATAAGATAAATCAGAGTAAAAGCAGAAAGATTAATCTACATAGATTAAAACTTATGTTTAAAGTTTACATCACCAAAATACTTATTACATAACTTGTTCGGAACTTTATATTACATATTTCACACAAATACTTGTTACTTGCCCAAGGTCAAACATCAGAATCGTTATCACTCTCCTCTACAAGAGTGAAGTAGCAATGTCCATCAAAAGGTGGATCCATGTACTCACCTGCAACAAGGGTTAACAAACCCTGAGTACAAAAGTACTCAACAAGTCTTAACCGACTAGAAAAGAGGAGAAGACTCAGGTATGAAGGTTATAGGGATTCAAGGTAAGGCTTTAGCAAGATCAAAACATTTCTTTTGCATAAAAGCTTACTAATAGTAAAACCTAGTTTCAAGTTTTAACTCAAGATTAAATTTCATAACTATCCAAAGATTCTCAAACTTTCATAAGCATACCACATCTTTCGTTCTCACCACAAAGATACCATTCATTACTAAGGTGCGGGTCAGTGGATTGAGGCTCCATGTCCGAGGAAACACGGCGATTCGAATCGATTAAACCCAGCTGGGGATTCAGTACCACACGACATATGTAGAACTTAATCTTGCATACGTCAACCCTATCTATAGATCCTCCAATACAAGAACGGGTCCAACGTCACCCGAGAGTACAGTACACCTCCAACCCGACTATCTCATAGCCCCGAGGGTACACGCTACTCCCGCCATCTCTCCACTCCCAGTACGCGGTTATCCGTTCTCAAGTATCGGAATAGCTATAGACGAGGCTTACCACCGCATGTGGGCTGTACTCAAAGGTCTCAATCACAGCAGGCCAACAACGATAAGGTCCTAGGTTGAGTAACCTTACAACAAGACTCCATTCTTGGTGTAAGTTACTATAATTATCATGTTGTCTCAAGATTCATTCTTTCCATAACATAGTAACCATTTTTAAAAGCACTTACTATTATGAAGTAAGTAAAGCATGACTAAGCATACTAAGCATTTTCATAAAACGGGTATCAAGGTTAAGTATTGGAATCATCAAGGTTGATAATGCATCAAGTAGGATTCACTCAACTCCTATTTACTTAATGCATCATATTAACTCAAGTGATATAAATAACTTTATAAAAATACAAGGATAGGGTTAATGTCCGGGGCTTGCCTTGGTGATCAGCGAAGTCCGGTGACTCAGAAAAACCAGAAGGATCCAAACTTTCAGAAGAAACCCACTGTGGATCCGGTTTTTCTGAAACGAGATCTACGCGTAAAAGTGCATATGCATGATCAATGGGATGCTTATGAAATGATTAAGACAGGGTATATGTTATTTGGATAAAACAAACAAACTTAACTATCTTGAGTACAACTTTTCTTCAAGGTATAAAACAAACTAACTTAGCTTCTAAACCATAGATTATTCCTAAACAAGTTTTATTATTTTCATTTAGCAAGGTTATGTAACTAACAGGCAACAAAAGATCATTTTTATATAGGAATCCATAACCAGGGAGCAAATCATGCTACTAATCCCCTGATTGTCAAACAAAACCAAAAGTCATACAAATCTAAAAGGGATTAACAATATTCTATTTATTTTATAAGTCATTTTAATTAGCTTTTACTTATGAACAAATCATACTTATTCAAACAGAGCTGAAATTAATCGTGAAGGTAGTTATCAATGACATAAACTCACATGTCAAATTTCATGATTTTTGGAGAAACACAGAAAATCACATAATTCATCAAAGTTGCATTTATTAATTAAAGTGCAGATTTAATTGTCATAGTAAAAGTACTCCAAACATAAGTTTCATAATTTTTATATTAGCACAGACATGCTATTATTCATCATGTCAAATTTCATGATTAACAGCGCTATAGAAAAGTTCTAGCAAAAATAACAAAACTAGCTACTGTGCATAAAACTGGAAAAAGAAAAACTTTATTCTAGCCCAAACGGGGCTTTCGGCCCAGTTCAGCTTGACCCAGCCTGGCGCGAGCGCACGACGGTGGGTGTGTGTTCGCTCGAGACCCGGCTCGAACGAGACAGCGCCCGTGTGGCTGCTCGAGGCCTAGCTCGAGCGAGACGAAAAAAAACAACCGTCTGTCCAAGGCCTGGCTCGGAGGCTCGGGCGATACGGAAAGCAATCGTCCGTCCGAGGCCTGGCTCGAGGCTCGGGCGAGACGGAAAGCAATCGCCCGTCCAAGGCCTGGCTCGAGACTCGGGCGAGACGCTACGCATGTGTCCGCTCGAGGCCTAGCTCGAGGCTCGGGCGATACGCTGCGCCCTGACAGCTTTGCAGAAAAGCCCTCCGGCTTAAACAAAACTAACCCGCAGTCCACAGCGCTATTCACATGAGTCTGCGACTTTTCAACCAACACCCTGCAAAAACCTGTCTTTACAAACACTAGGTTCCCGACCATGGCCGGCGCGCACGGCGGCGAACCAAGCGCCGGCGGGTCTTACGCCAGCCGACTCCGGCCAGAAGAGACCTAGCTGACACGCGCATCGACTCTGGCGGAGCAACCGCAATCGATAGAGCTATAAAACTTAAACGCTACCACACCCTAGACGTCGGTCCAGCCATGGCGGCGGATTGGATCTCGGCGAGGTTCTCCGGTGAACCTACGTCGGTAGCGAGAGAACGGAGGAGATGGGAAACCCTATTAGCTCACCCTGGTTCCGATGCTCTAGCTGGTTGGAGCGGAGGAGGAGCGGAAGTAGGAGATCCACGGAGCAGTGGCCTGCGGCGGAGAACTCCGGCGAAGACGACGTTGTTCCGACGAGTCCTAAGCATCAAACAGGGAACCATCAAGCCGATGAGTGCTGTGGGATCAAGATGAAACAACAACATGAGAAAGAGAGATTAGAGGAGTGCTCGGTTTATCGGACCACGTTGAGATCGAGCTCGGCGGTGCTTTCTGCCCGGCGGGAAGAAAACCGGCGAGTATGAGCTCTCTGGTGCAGTAGAGGTGGAGAGGATAGGTCTGGGAGATGCACAAGGAAGTTTAGAAGTTATAGCCGCGGTGAATTTGGATGAGAACGAACAGAGACGGTGAATTTGGGTTTGGGTTGGGATTGTTCCCGTCGGCGCCTTGGTGGCAAAAATGGCGACGGCGAGCTCGGAGAAGGCGCCACGACGCGAGGAAAAGTGCCAGCAGCAGCTCGGCCATGCCACGGACTCGGTCGCGCGCTCCTTCGGGAGAAGTCGACGGCAAACGCATGAGCAGGAGCGATCAAAAGATCGTCCCCCTGCCGCCATGAACAGGGAAAAGAGCTTATCCCCACCCTTCTCCTTTATACCCATTCGGATTATTTGAAAATACTCCAGATTTTTTAATACAAGTTGAAAATATGTCAAAACATCAAATGCTCAGAATTTAAAACTGAACATCTTTTATTTTTGCAACATATGCAGAATATGCTTAGATTTTAAATTAAGGTTTGCAAATCAAAAGGGGACAAAAAGGGCAAAAGGGTATTTTCACATTTACTTTTGATTTCATATGAAAACTTGGAAAACTTTATACATCAAAGTTGATCCTTATCATAAATGGAGCAACTTTGCTTTTTAGAGCATAACCAAATTCTTTTTAGATTTTAGAATGATGAAAAAGGGGACAAAATAGGGTTTTTCAAAATAATTAAACTATTTAATTGGATTTCAACCAAAATTTGAATTATACCTCAATGGTGACTTGAATCATGTTCCAATACACCTTTGAGACATAATACCAAGGTTTGGTCCAAAATTCAATCACTATATAAAAAAATTACCATAATACCCTTATATAGTATAAAAGCATTATTCACCACATAAGAAAACATAAACTAGTGTTTCAAACTTAAGCACTTCTTATCACTAAGCACAAGCATAAAGAATAAAACTTGTTTTTAGTGAATGCAAAATTGGGTTATCAACTCAAGTGAAATACTAATGCATATGATGACATGTCAAGTTTTAGTCTGCTTAACACCAGAGTGTTACATATATATCCTTACCAAAGGTATTTGAATTTGCCTTCTTTTTTGATCCTACCATCTAAAAAGGCTTATGTGGAGTTTTGGGTAGGGATAAAAAGAGACTTGCATCACATTATATTGCTAAGTCAAAAATTGGATCCAAGGAGATGCAAGTCATACACTTTGATCAATATGTGCAAGTGTGTGAAAATATTTGGTGGCTAACCTAATTCTACTTTGCTCCTTGAAACATCATCTCTTTTGTTGAACTTTTGAGAACATATGCTCAGGACAACATGGGCTATTTTTTTTCTTTTTTTAGGTGGGTATGGATATACCCCTAATTATACTTTGGACACTTGTCCATTTTTTCCATATCATCATTTTTAGGTGGGTATGGAGATACCCCTAATTCTACTTCGGGCACTTGCCCATTTTTTCCATATACCCTATTTTTGCATAGCCCATGCTTCCTTCGCATTTTTTTGGAAATTGAAAAGAGAGATATTTACAAGAACTTGAAGCTTTATTCCTATAAAACATGTTTTTGTGTTTTATTCCTAGTGTAGGAACAGAGCATTTTTGGGTGGATGGAAAAGCATGTTTTTGCGCAACTCTCAGTGTAAGAGTTGGTATTATTATATCTGGATGTTCGTGAATCTTGATCATGGGTGCATGAAAATAATCTCAACAAGGTCACAACAATTTGACAAAGCTCAACATGATAACAAGCAACGAATGTTTCAAAGATTTTGCAATGTGTAGTGTCATGTGGCTCTGGTAGGATATTTAGTCATTGAGGAGAAGTATTTTCTATAACTTTTTTAAAAGTTTTAGCAAAACAAAAATTCTCCAAGAGCTTACATAGAAAAGATAGGATTTATTTAGTCTTATCATATCTCACTTCACAACAACTTAGTTGACATATTTTCCTAAGAAAGATGTGTCCACAAGCAACAAGTATATGAACTTGGAATAAACTTTATACCGACCAATCTTTATAAAGACAAGTTCATAGTTTGGCAAGATTTTTTTTATTTTTAAGTTTGATTAGCATGGTTGGCATTTTTGAACATAATCAAACTTGTAAGAGCATGACACGAGTGAGATTATGGAGTGCAAACTAGCGCGTGCCCGAGATATGGCGTGGAAGGGTCGGGTCGCCCACACTTGGACTTTTATGTCATTTGACACTAAAAGCCAAGTGTAAATGTTGGAGCATCTCCTGAGTATGTA
Source organism: Coix lacryma-jobi var. lacryma-jobi (assembly GCA_009763385.1). NCBI lineage: Eukaryota > Viridiplantae > Streptophyta > Magnoliopsida > Poales > Poaceae > Coix > Coix lacryma-jobi. Next base: position 137,319,320 of record CM019824.1, read on the forward strand.
GTGCGTTCCTCATGTCTATAAACATTGTTCATCCTTCATAATTGTAATTATTAGTGGCAAAGAATACCCAAAGGGAACCTTGTCTAATTTCAAGATGTTTTTTATTTATTCGTTGTCACACCCCAAAATTTCTGATTTTGGGTTGTGAGTAGAAAACACTAAATAAAATAAATAATTTTGATATTTGAATAAAATTGATCAAGTTTAGCTAGAGCTAGCGCCACTTAGTTGTAGTAAATCAAGAATTTTTAAATTTTGGTAAAATAATTTGATGGGTTATGTTTGATGTGATGGTTGGTTGTTGTTTGACCTTGTGTTGTGAGTCGGTAGAGTTTCAAAACACGTTGGTAGGTTGTCTATCTATATCCGGTCCGTTTCTATCTTTTTCCCAAAATCAAATTTATCATTCCAAACTCTATCATCTTGTTGGACTTTTCTAAGATCCTTTTTCTTGTGTCTCAAATCATTTCTTTAAGTTCATCATCCATCATCATATCGCTACAAACTTCACAGGAATTTTTCTGACTTTCTCCGGATCATTTTCCAATTCTTCTATGAGCAAAATCTATATTTTTGATGTTCCAAAATATCTTTTCATGAGCTTAAAATACTTTATTTGAGTTCATCATATTTCAAAGTGTCTCTGAGAATTTTCCTAGAATTTTTGGAGCCATCGAAGTATTTTTCGTGGCTTAAATAACAATTCTAGACTTTTCTGGAATTATTTTAAATCCGAAATTAATAAAATATCTCGTTTTTCCATCTTATCCAAACCCTACATATATATACATGCCGGTGTTCATCTTGACGCGAGGACTCCAAAAGTACGGCATGTTTCGCGAGCCGCCACTTCTATAGATCCAGATCTGAAGCCGAAGTTTCGCAACCCTAAAGGTCTCGCGAACTTCCGGCGAACGTTCGGCGATCGTTTCCGATCATCTCCAGGGTATCCGGTGAATTCCGAGACAACCACGAGGTAGCCCTTTTCGTTCTCTACACCGTCACATATTCCTTTTTACGGATTCATCACCCGTTGATCGCGTCCTCTTTCCTCTTTCTCTTCCGATCAGACTTTCCGGCGAACGTCCATGGCAGACAACATCTCCTTGGTGCTTTCCAGCAACGGGCGCGTCCTCCTCCCGGTCGACAGGCAAGGATCACACCACCACTGCGTCCCAGCCCCGCACTCCTCGCACCCGGGCCACCTCCTCGCGGACCCTGCAAGCAGCCGCAGCGCCTTGCTGGTGCAGCTCGGGCTTGCTGTGCAGGCAGCCACGGGTTCCGCGGCCGTGGGCCACCACCGCGGTCGGGCGCCTCGCGCCGCCGAGGCCAAGGCCAAGGCCGAGTGCCTCCCTCCCTCCCACACGATGCAGCAACAGGCAGCCATCAGCCATGGCTATGGTAGCCATGTCCAGCAGGTACGGTATCTCAAGGAACACGAAGTAATTACGAGTTTGCCACTGGTTTGTAATCTCAGTTCAATCTCCACCATTTAATCATCTAATCTCCATTTTAATCTGTTCCAGTTGTATTAGTTTTGTGTCATCGCACTTTACGCAGCAGCACTAGTGTTTATCTTGTCATCCAATTATGAATTTATTCAATTAAATATAATTTGATTAATATTTATTTAATGTCTTTCTAACTAAAAGCAACTTAGGTTTAATCTCCGGTCTTTTATAAGTAAATCATAACTTGATTAATGACAACTTTAAGGTGTCTTTATTAATTATAATTTGATGAGTTTAAACACGAAACATATATCATGATTCGATTAGTTGCTCTTACATGATCCATGTTTTCTAAAATTACAAATGTTTAAATGGTTTAATTAATATTATAGAAATATTTATGAATAAAATATGATTAGTCTAATCCGGCTTCATAATTAAAATATGTTTTGTCTAATCTGAATTAATATTTTATCATGATCTTATTTAATTAAAATAAAGCAAGCCGGTAGTTCTTACTTTTATAATATAAAATTCCCGGTAGATGTGTCTTTCAGTCGTTTCGTGTGATCCCACGACCGTAGTGTGAGCTCTCTTTTAGTACGTTGTTTTGTCTTGGTCTTGTGTTGTTTTTAGCTCTCCTTTTGTTGTTTGTTTGTATGTCTGTCTATGTGTGGTGTTTGCTATGAGTAGACGACAACCGCTTGTGGACGCTGAAGATCAGAAGATGATGACCAAAAGCTGCCGATGTGAGAATTGGTCAAGTGTAATAGACAAGTATAACATGGGATGATCCTTGTTGCCTACTCATTTATAATTCACTATTCATGTGCACATGTCAAATTTGTAAGTCATAGGTTTATCTAGATGATTCAACTTTATACCTTGTTACCGTGGGATATATGCATATGGGTAGATTTGCTAGTGCTTAACTTCAATCTATATGAACAAACAAGATGACTAATAATATATGCAACACATACTGATAACTTGTTTCCATGGTAATGTGAACATCTGACTCCCTCCTAAATGATCTTCTGCGGGCAAAAGCTGGGACATACAGTACAACCGTGAGGGCTACATGGCTCTGGTTTTAGTTGGTTCGAGGACCTCTCCTCGCTTGATGGTGGTTACCTAAAAGGGCACAAAAGGGGCTTGACGAGACGGATATAGGACGACCACCTGGTCTCATGTGTATAGTCGGGAAGGAATGTGCCATCGAAAAGGGGTTCCTATCTCTGCTTGCCGATTGAAAACCTAGTGACCACTATCTTGCTAGGGGAACCTCGAAAGACTTCATAGTGTACCCTGCCGCACTTCCTTGGTAGAGGTGATATGGGTTTTGCAACCCCTGGCACATGGGGATCACAGCTCATGGGTAAAGTTGTACAAACTCTGCAGAGTATTAAAACTGATATATCAGCCGTGCTCACGGTCACGAGCGGCTCGGAAAACTTGCAGGCTAATAACTTAAACAAAATATACTTTATGTTCATATTACTATTGTTAATTTGTTAATCTTTGATGTGGTTGCTCATAATATTATTCATGTGGTTTGAATGGAATGTAAGCACAACTTGATGACCATCTAATGCTAAAATATTGACCAATTAAATGTGCTAACCGCAGTAAACCAGTGCCTAGACTTTTGAGCTTCATAACCCCATGACCCCATGTTGTATTTGCTGAGTACGACATGTGCTCACCCTTGCTACTTCCCCCACACCCCAGTCTCCATCAGAGTTGCGCAGCGGAAGCGTGGTGAAGATATAGATGAGTTTCCAGAATACTGACAGAAGTGATAGGCGTATGTTATCCCCAGTCAACTGTCCCTGTGAAGAATGGAGTCTGAAGAGAAGATTAGTTTTCGTTCCGCTTAACTTTGATGTAAGTTTTAGTTATAGCAATGTTTTCGATATCTAGAACACTGTTTTTGATATCTTTTTCCTCTGTGGTTGTATGTGTGGACTTCCTGGGCACACATATGGCGTACCTGGTTTTGTTCTTTAAAACCGGGTGCTGCATTCGAGTTAGGGAGATTTTATTAGAATAGAAGGTCCCCGCTTTATTTTTATTAAAGACTAGGTTATTAGGTTTATTTTTAAAAGTAAATATTTTATTATTATGATCATTTTTAAGAAGGATTTTTTTATAAAAGAATTTTTTTTAAAAAGGAATTGATGCATAAGTAAATCTTTTGAAAATAAGGTTAAATCAAATTTATTATGCAAAGTTTTTTTTCTCAAAGGTGAAATTGTTTTTTAGTTTTATATGCAAGAAAAAATATATTAGTTAAAAATTAAACATGCAAAAATTCGAATTAAAAGTTGGATGGAAATCAAATATGAGATACATACTAATTTACCTTTCGGCAAGGGCTCACCGTTTTAAGTCCGTTGAGCAGGACTTCTCCATTGAATGTGGCTTCAATGTGCATCATTCAATCCTAGAGATAGATGAGAATGATTGTACTTTATTTCCGCCATGTCATTGTGATCTTCGTGTGGTTTTGGCTTGGCGGGCGATTGATTATCTTTACTTTCTTCTTTTTGATCAAGGTCTCATCCCTGTAAAAGATCAGAACACCATACATACCCGAGGGACTTCACAAAGGTTTTTTAAGCATTTATGATTGAGCTTAAGATTTCCCTCAACGCTAATGAAAGATTGTTTTTCAAATTTGGTTAGCAAAGAGAGCTAATAATTTTTTTGAAACCTTTGTCTATTCAAAGTTCACCAATTAAGTCTTGACTTACCTCCGTTTTGAACTTGTCTCAATGCCTTACCCATATGATGTTTGATAAATTCCTGCAGGGTTAGTCAATGCATACTACCAAAGTCTACACTAGCAGTTTCAGTTCAAAAATCAAACTAGACTCCATGTCCAATTTGATTCAGGTAGGCAAATTAACCTAAGCACCATGCTTAATTTAACAAGCCTATAGATATATGATCATTGCATCCAAACTAAGCACCATGCTTAATTCAAATGATGTATGACCAACATCCAAACCAAAAACATATTAGAATAAAAAAGTTGGCATGTGAATGAAGAACATGAGATTTATTTAAATGGATGTGCGAACTTGGAATATAAAATTAGAGAACCATTTTTTGTATGTAATGCAGATGAAAATGGGGTGGTTGAATGAAAGTTAAACAAACATGACATGGATTTGGAAAAGAAAATCTAATCGAGCGAGTGATATGCATGCAAAATCTAGGCTCTAGCTTTTTCCTCGTAGCACGGACCATCTAACGGTATCATATCAACTGGCAAAGCCAACATATGATTCGAGATGATCCTTTTACACATCCATCTAAAACAAAGCTAGACTAAGAGCACCGAATAGATAGATAACAATAAAATTGTCATCTACCTAGACTAGGCATGGCGCCCGAATACAACTCAAAGACTAGGAGCCACCTAAAGAAAGCACTAGATGTGATAAAATAAACAAACATGCAGTGGCAAAAAGAAAATAACAATGAAAATATTTTTATTGGTTCTCACATACCTTGATCGATTCATCACTCACAATCTATGATTGGATTGTGAGTGATGTGGTGTAGGTATTCCATCAACATTGATGTTTTTAATTACTCTTGATGGTGACCTTCTCTCCATCTGCATAGGGTTAGTATGTATACAAGTATATATCTAGCTATGAGATGACAGATTGAATGTTTGATTGTTCATAAAAGATTGGGAACCCTGAGCTCGTGATGATTCTTTATTTTTAATACCAACAGAAGCTAGTGACAAACTAGGTTAGCAGATATCAAGGTCAAATATTAAATTCTTTACGCCAATTACTTCCCCGGCAATGGTGCCAAAAAGCTTGTTGGCACTTCTTAGCGTCGCTACCAAGAATAGAGTTAATCTCTATCCCCGGCAATGGCACTAGAAAGCCAGTTGGTATGTGTAACGCATACAGACAAATCCGCAAGCGCACGGATACCATTGTAGCTTTCACCCAGGAGTATTCTGGGGTATCATATTTATATCCTCAAGGAAGCAATTTGTAAAGAGTTTAATAATTGACAATCATGTATCTACTAGCTTAGTGTACCGACTAGATTAAAGTGGGGGGTGAGTGGTAACATAAATGATTGATAAGTAATTGATACACAGGAGAACTCCATAAAAAGATAAAGAGCAGACAAGCAAAGTTGGGAGGTCATCGGAAGAGTTAAAGGTTCCTAACTACTTATCCATTATTGTGGTTCCAATCTAGATCAAACCAAAGGGGTTAACTAAAGCACATGTCAAGCATAACGATCACACCATGGCATTGAGCAGCAGTTCTGTCGGGGGAACGCCAAAGGGGTACCCCCAATCAATGCAAAACGAATAAGGGACTCGCCCGAGCCCTCCAAGCCAGGCCTCGGGCGAACGGTCGTTCTCCGTCTCGCCCGAGCCCTCCAAGCCAGGCCTCGGGCGGGCGCTCGTCTTCCGTCTCGCCCGAGCCCTCCAAGCCAGGCCTCGGGCGAACGGTCATTCTCCGTCTCGCCCGAGCCCTCCAAGCCAGGCCTCGGGCGGGCGCTCGTCTTCCGTCTCGCCCGAGCCCTCCGCGCCAGGCCTCGGGCGAACGTCCGTTCTCCGCCTCGCCCGAGCCCTCCAAGCCAGGCCTCGGGCGAACGTCCGTTCTCCGTCTCGCCCCGAGCCCTCCGCGCCAGGCCTCGGGCGAACGCTCGTCTTCCGTCTCGCCCGAGCCCTCCAAGCCAGGCCTCGGGCGAGCGCTCCTCTACACCTCGAGACCCCACGCGGGGACCTCGAGCCTCTCTGGCACAGCGGCCTATCCCTCGAGACGCGTTTTGCCTCCCTCGAACGGTGCAGACATCGGATGCCAGCCCCCTACCGCGCATTTAATACATCCACCTACTCCAGTCACATCCTCTGCAGCCCGACGTGTACCACAGTAACCAGGGCAAAGTCAAGTCTCGTTTTCACCACAAGCATGGGCAAAAAGGCACCAGCACAGCACTGTTCGACCATACCTTGCACTGTGGCACGTCCCGGTCACATCTCGAGACCCGGATTTCCGCTGTACGACCAGGCTCCCCGGAACTCGCCCATATCTGCGGGGACTCGAGCCCCCCGCAGGCGCCATCTCGAGGCCGGCTCCACGCCCTTCGAGCCCTAACTACTTTCACGCTATTGGAAGACAGGTACCCCAAGACCCGGAGGGACCCCGCCGTGTCCTGGACGTGCCGGAATGGGTGCTGTACGGCTTCTACATCGTCACGCCGCCACGTCCGCGCCCGGGATGGAGGCCATGTCCCAAGGACGCCTCAACAGCAACGACCACATCGGCTCCAGTGGCCCCGACAAGACAGGGTTCCTACCCTTCTCCGTATTGGGCACCGTACGCCCCGACACCTGTAATACCCTTGTGTAACCCTGGCCTCCCCTTGCTCTATAAAAGGGGACACCAGGGCCCTCATTCCTGGGAGGACGGATAGAACTTCGAGAGACAACACACGAGTCCACACACATACACGAGTCCGGACTCCGGTCCACGCTCACTGAGCTTGTATTCGCCCCTGTACAAGCACTTAGGTGCAAGTAATACAAGAACATCCCCCCCCCCGCTAGACGTAGGGCCTTCTTTGCCTGAACCAGGATAAATCCTTGTGTCCTCTTGCATCACTATCCAGGAAGAGAAGCACGCGATCATATTACTCGTTGGTGTGATACCCCCGGGTACGAAACACCGACAGTTGGCGCGCCAGGTAGGGGCCTTCGCGTGTCCGAGCCGATTTCTCGTTGATTCCTGGATGGCTTCATCCCCTCTTCCATTCTCGGCTGGTGCCATCGTCTGGTTCGGGAGCCTCGAGTTCCTGGCCACAGGCAACAGCAACGAGCTGACTCTGCTCTCCACGGAGGGCCCGAGCGGAGGGCGTGTCACGCCACCCCACGCGGGGGGCGTGACGCGTCGCCCGCACCACCACACGTCGCCACATCGCGAGCGGCGCCGTCGTCACCACCGTCGCCGGGCACAGGCAGTGCCCGCGGCAAACACCCACGCCCCCGTAGCCGGTGCAGGGTCCCCGAGGGGAAACCAGCCCGGCGCGTGGCCGGAGACCTCCAGGGCGCGCCCGCGCCCGCCCAGCGACTTCGCGTTCATCGTGCGCACGGACGAGGAGCCAGGCCAGAGGCTTCCGAGCCGTGCACTGTCGACGCCACCCAGCCTCCTCCCGCACGAGGTGTACCGCGCTCGACGTCGGCAGTTCCCGTTCGGCCTCGACAGCTCCGCGGCAGCTCACGCCCGCCACCTCAACGAGCGCAGTCGGGGCCGAGAGCCGGCGGAGCAGGAGGAACGCCCGGGTCTGTTACTGCAGGCCATCGCCAACCTGGAGATTGTCCACCCCGCGCGCGTAGACCGCAGCCCCTCACGAACCGTCGGGCCATCTCGTCAAGCCACCTTTGGGGAGTGGTGCCGCTAGCTGCAGCCCCGGCGTGAGCCGAGGCGGCGCGGCATCGCCAGCTCCAACTCCGATGAGTACGACTACCATGACCCTGACCTCTGGGACTCTACCAGGGAGTGCTTTCAGCTCGAGGGGGTCGCGGACGAAGCCGAGGACGACGACGACGACGACACCAGGCCGGCGCTCAACCTCGAGGGGCCCGGAGACGTGGCTGCGGCGGGCGGGTCACGCGTTCAGGGGAGGAACGAACCCCCGGCACCGGCTGCTCCATCCCAGCACAGCGACGACCGAGCGGCGCAGCTCGCATAGCTGCGGGAGGCCATCGCCAAGGCTGAGGAGGACCGACAACGTCTGCTGCAGCTCGAGAAAACCTTAGCACAAGAACCGGCCCAGCCTCGAGGCGCCGGCGTTCGTGGCCGAGCTCGAGAGGTCCACCGGCAGATCCTTGAGGATGGGGCGCCAGCACGTCCCGAGGCGCGCTTCCCGCGAGCCGGGCAGAACGTGGTGGCGGCGGCGATGCTACTCCGTGATCTACCCGCCGTCTCCAACCCTGACACCAGGCGCATGCTTGGGGAAATGAAGAACCTCCTCGAGATAGCCGTCGTGCAGCAGGCCGAGAGCTCGGCGTCGCGACGGCGCGGAGCGGCCTCGGAAAAGCCGGCGGACACGCCCCGCAACGAGCGCGAGGCATCCGTCCATCAGCCGAATGCCTCTCAGGCCAGGCCAGTCCGGGAACGGATCGTCGACAACCGCCCACCTCGAGACCCCAATGACGCCCGCAACGACATCAACCACCGGCGCAAGGACAAGGGGGCCCAGGAGCGCGGCTATAGCGCCCATCGAGGGGGGCGCTACGACAGTGACGAGGACCGGCAAGTCCTCGAGCCCCCGGGCCTCAGAGTCTTCAGCCGGGCCATCCGCAGCTCGACCCTCCCCGACCGCTTCCGACCTCCGACCAACATCGTGAAGTATGACGGGGAGGTCGAGCCCAAGCTCTGGCTCTCAGACTTCCGCCTAGGCTGCCAACTGGGTGGAGCGAAGAACGACGACCGTGTGATCATACGCCAGCTCCCACTTTACCTTTCGGACACCGCCCGCCGGTGGCTCGAGGGGCTCCCGCCGGATCGGATCGACGACTGGGCCGACCTAGTCAGGGTCTTCGACGGGAATTTCAAGGGGACTTGCGTGCGCCCAGGCAACCCCTGGGACCTACGGCGTTGCAGACAGGCGGCGAACGAGTCCCTCCGCGATTTTGCTCGACGGTTCTCGAAGCAGCGCCTCGAGCTCCCCCACGTGCCTGATGAGGACGTCATCTCAGCGTTCCTCGCGGGCAAAACATGCCAAGAGCTAGTTCATGAGCTAGGACGCTACCGTCCCAGGACGGTCGAGGACCTGATGGATCGTGTCACCAGCTTTGCCTCAGGCGACGAGGCAGTGGGGGCCTTCTTTGGCCGTTCCACGGACAAAGGTAAGGCGGTGACCGCGCCGGAGGGCTCGAGCAAGGGCGACGATGTCAAAAGCCGCGGCAACAACGGCAAAAAGAAGAAGGGCAAGGGTAAAGGTCAAAAAGCGAAGCGCGACGCCCACGACGACGATGATGAAGAAGTGCTCGCAGGCACCCTCGAGCATAAGAAGCCTCGAGGCCCCCCGGACGGGGCCGTCTTCGATAAAATGCTCGAGGATCCCTGCACTTATCACCCAGGCCCCGTAAACCACAAGTTGAAAGACTGCCGACTGTTGAAAGGCTACTACTCCAAGCTCGGCGATAAGAGGGAAGACGCGCCCAAGGGCAAGGATAACAATCGGCGCGGCGGCGGGAACGCGGATGGCGACTTCCCCCCGGTGCGCGACTGCTACATGATCTACGGGGGGCCGACCGTCGGGCTCTCAGCTCGAGAAAGAAAGAAGGAGCGCCGGGAAGTCTTTTCGCTTGGCCACGACGTCCCTCGGTATCTTGACTGGTCTGATGCGCCAATCACGTTCAACCGTGACGACCATCCGGACCGTGTCATAAACCCGGGGGCTTACCCCCTCGTCGTCGACCCCATCATCATCGACGTACGGTTCTCCAAGGTGTTGATGGATGGGGGCTCGAGCCTCAACATCATATACCTCGAGACCCTCGACCTCCTGGGGATTTCAGAGGGTCAGCTCCGACCCAGCGTCGGGGCATTCCACGGAGTCGTGCCAGGGAAGAAGGCCCACCCCCTCGGGCGCATCGACCTGCCGGTTTGCTTTGGCACGCCGGCTAACTTCCGCCAGGAGACGCTCACCTTCGAGGTGGTTGGGTTCCAAGGGGCCTACCACGCCATCATCGGCCGGCCGGGCTACGCCAAGTTCATGGCGGTTCCCAACTACACGTACTTAAAGCTCAAGATGCCGGGGCCAAAAGGGGTCATCACTATCGACACCTCCTACGAGCACGCATACCACTGCGACGTGGAATGCGTCGAGCGTGGGGAGGCCAACGTCCACCTCGACTCGCTCGAGGCCCTAGCCGCCCTGGCCACCGAGGAGGCCCCTGAAGCGAAGCGCCACGCTGGCACCTTCGAGCCGGCGGAGCACACGAAGCGGATACCCGTCGACCCGACCTCGACCGATGGCAAGACGCTGACCGTCAGTACCAGCCTCGAGCCTAAATAGGAAGCAGTGCTCGTCGACTTTCTCCGCGCAAACATCGACATGTTTGCGTGGGGCCCCTCGGACATGCCGGGCATACCGAGGGAAGTCGCCGAGCACGCCTTGGAAATCCAGGCCGGGTCCAGATCGGTGAAGCAACGCCTGCGCCGCTTTGACGAGGAGAAGCGCAGGATCATCGGCGAGGAGGTGCACAAGCTTTTGGCGGCCGAGTTTGTCAAGGAGGTATTTCACCCAGAGTGGCTAGCTAACCCTGTATTAGTTAGGAAAAAGAATGGAAAAATGCGGATGTGTGTAGATTACACTGGTCTGAATAAAGCATGTCCAAAAGTTCCATTTCCTTTACCTAGAATTGATCAGATTGTCGATTCCACTGCTGGGTGCGAAGTGCTTTCGTTCCTTGATGCGTATTCTGGCTACCACCAAATTAAGATGAGAAAATCCGACGAACTCGCAACCTCTTTTATCACGCCATTTGGTATGTATTGCTATGTTGCGATGCCCTTCGGCCTGCGAAACGCCGGGGCAACGTACCAGCGATGTATGCAGCACATCTTTGGCGAGCACATAGGCAAGACTGTCCAGGCCTACGTCGATGACATCGTGGTTAAAACTAGAAAAGTCGGGAACCTCATCAGCGACCTCGAGACCACGTTCGAGTGCCTCCGGGCCAAGAATGTGAAGCTCAACCCCGAGAAGTGTGTCTTTGGTGTGCCTCGAGGCATGCTACTTGGCTACATCGTCTCACAGCGGGGGATCGAAGCAAACCCTGAAAAAATCTCAGCAGTCACAAGGATGGGCCCGATTCGTGACCTCAAGGGTGTGCAGAAAGTGACAGGCTGCCTAGCCGCTCTCAGCAGATTCATCTCGAGGCTGGGGGAAAAAGCACTACCCCTCTACCGCCTGCTAAAAAAGATGGAACACTTTGCGTGGACCGCCGAAGCCGAGGAGGCCTTAACCAAGTTGAAGGGGTTGCTGACTTCTGCACCAATTCTCGTGCCCCCCGCGACCAGCCAAAGGTGGCGATTCCCCCGAGCCCCTCCTCCTCTATGTGGCCGCAACCACTCAGGTGGTCAGCGCGGTCATAGCCGTCGAGAGGCACGAGGAGGGTCATGCATTGCCGGTCCAACGACCGGTGTACTTCACCAGTGAGGTACTCTCCGAGGCCAAGGTCCGGTATTCGCACATCCAAAAACTGCTCTACGGCATCATCGTCACAAGGCGCAAGCTCCAACACTACTTCCTCGCTCACCCAGTAACAGTAGTGTCGTCCTTCCCCCTCGGTGAGATCATCAACAATCGGGAGGCCACGGGGCGCATCGCCAAGTGGTCCGCCGAACTAATGGGGGAGACCATCACCTACGCCCCCCGAAAGGCCATCAAGTCGCAAGCGTTGGCAGACTTCGTCGCTGAATGGACCGACACTCAACTCCCGCCGGTGCAGATTCAAGCCGAGCTCTGGACCATGTACTTCGACGGATCCCTCATGAAGACGGGGGCAGGTGCAGGCCTGCTCTTCATCTTGCCCCTCGGAGTCCACATGCGCTACCTGCTACGCTTGCACTTCCCCGCCTCCAACAACGTCGCCGAATACGAAGCCCTCGTCAACGGATTACGCATCGCCCTCGAGCTCGGGGTCCGACGCCTCGACGCTCGAGGGGACTCGCAGCTCGTCATCAACCAAGTTATGAAGGTTTCGAGCTGCATCGATCCCAAGATGGAGGCGTACTGCGGAGAAGTGCGCAAGCTAGAAGACAAGTTCTACGGCCTCGAGCTCAACCACATCGCTCGAAAGTACAACGAGGCCGCAGACGAGCTGGCCAAGCTGGCATCCACGCGTGGCACGGTCCCACCAGACGTCTTCTCGAAAGACGTTTTCGAGCCATCCATCAAGATCAGCCCAGAAGCTGACCCTTCGACGCCACCCCTCGAGCCGGGCACGGGGGCTCGGTCTTCGACACCGCGCCTCGAGGACGAGGCCTCGACACCCTCTGAGGCAATGCAGATCGACACACTCGCCTCTCCTTCGACGCCACCCCTCGAGCCGGGCACGGGGGCTCGGTCTTCGACACCGCGCCTCGAGGACGAGGCCTCGACACCCTCTGAGGCAATGCAGATCGACGCACTCGCCTCTCCTTCGACACGACCCCTCGACTAGCGGACGCCGTTCCTCGACTACTTAACGCAAGGCGTACTACCGGAAGACAAGACGGAGGCTCGACGCATAGCTCGAAGGGCCAAGACCTACGTCATCTACGGCGACGAACGGGAGCTGTACCGTCGAAGCCCGTCAGGAATCCTTCAACGCTGCATCCCCCTTGAGGAGGGACGCAGGCTCCTCGACGACACGCACTCGGGGGCTTGCGGCCACCTTGCAGCACCAAGGACCCTGGTCGGGAACGCCTTCCGTCAAGGCTTCTATTGGCCGACCGCCATTGGAGACGCCAAGCGCTTGGTCCGAGCATGCCATGGGTGTCAATTCTACGCCAAGCAAACGCACCAGCCCGCGCACGCCCTGCAGATGATCCCCATTACTTGGCCGTTTGCCGTCTGGGGGCTCAACCTCGTGGGTCCCCTCAAGATGACAACCGGAAAGTACACGCACGTGCTCGTGGCCATCGACAAATTCACCAAATGGATCGAGGCCAAGCCCATAGGTGACCCCACCTCCGAGAAAGCCGTCGAGTTCATCGCAGACATCATGTACCGGTTTGGGGTGCCTAACGTCATCATCACCGACAATGGCACCCAATTCACGGGCAAAAAGTTTACCAACTTCTGCGACGACAGCGGCATTCGCGTGACCTGGGCCTCGGTCGCGTACCCTCAATGCAACGGGCAGGTCGAGCGCGCCAACGGCATGATACTCCATGGGCTGAAGCCGAGGCTGTTCAAGACCCTCAAAAATTTCAGAAAGGGGTGGGCCGCAGAGCTCCCCTCGGTGCTGTGGGGCCTCAGGACTACGCCGAGTCGAGCCACCGGGTTCACTCCGTTTTTCCTAACCTACGGCGCCGAGGCAGTCTTGCCTACGGATCTCAAGTACGGCTCCCCTCGACTTCGAGCCTACAACGAGCAAAACAACGACGAGAGGCTTGCCAACGCCAAGGACCAGCTCGAGGAGGCCCGAGACGTGGCGCTCATCAACTCCGCACGCTACCAGCAAACACTTCGACGCTACCACGACAAGCACGTGCGCAAAAGGGACCTAGCGGTGGGGGACCTCGTGCTTCGACGGCTGCAAGATAATCGAGGGCGCCATAAGCTCACCCCTCCGTGGGAAGGCCCATACACCGTAGCTGAAGTGCTCAAGCCAGGAACATACAAGCTCTACGACGGCCAAGGCAGGATCCTGGCGAACGCGTGGAACATATCTCAGCTACGTCGCTTCTACCCTTAAAGGCCTCGAGGCCTTGTTCATTTTGTTGCTTTGTACAAACATGTCAAACATGAATGAACAAACTCGCGCGCTGTCATTCATTTTTTGCTTAGCAACTTAAGGTAGCCTCGACCCTGCCTTGCTCAGGGTCGAGCCTCCCTCGGGGGCTGACGGGGGGGCCTCACCCCCCCAGACTCCGGAAAAAGCGCGTTTTCTTTTCAAAAATTCGACCCTTGTCTCGACTCGTGCCTCGAGTGAACTAGCGACGTCTAAATCCTAAAATACCTCGAGCCTCCAAGGGTCGGGAGGCGTCGACGTAGACAGCCACCTATGCCCCCGGGCTACGGTACCCTACCTACGCCTCCCCTCGAGGAAGCTCGCGACGTATCGAAGGAACACAGACTAAGCTAGCAGAAACTCGAGCTTGCAACAAAGAGAAGTGGTCAAACGCATTTGAAAAGAAACAACTCTTTTAATAACAAGTCATATATATACATTCGGGTCTCGACGTACCCTCATTCATGTCATAAAATTCTTACAAGGGCCTCGGCGCCCAAATTTGGCACGCAGGCCTCAGTCTTCGTCGGTGCGGTACTCCTCCCCGAGGTCCTCCACGGCGGGCTCAACCTCGACACCCGAGCTCGAAGGAGGAGGGCTCCCGACACCGCTGCTGGCGTCAGGAGGCAGCACGTCCTCCTCGAAGATCTTCGCGAGCGACGTCCCCGGCCTCTCCATCTTCTCCAAAATTTTGTCGACACGGCGGTTGTTCCACTCCTCATCCTTCCCCTCGATCTCGATGAAGCCATTCGCGACAACGTGGACTGGGAAGCGGAAACCGGAGCGAACGACCGCGAGTGTCTGCTTGACGCCATGATGGAGAGCTTGTCGGACACGGTCCCGCGCGGCTGCGTCGAAGAAGCACAAGGCGTCGACCAAGGCGTCGCCCCGAGCCACTGCACCTTCTGCCGCAGTCACAGGAGGAGCACCCCACATGGGGCCGAGCCGGTCGAGAGAGGCGCGAGCCCGCTCCGCCACCATCGTCTCGTCTTGGAGTTGGTCCAAGAGAGCCTCATTCGTCCCACGGAGCTCCTCGACCGTCTTCTCGACCCCTGCGCAACAAACGAGGAAGAGTGAGACTGCGACGTAACGAAAACTTCGAGACCCGAACAAGGACAAGGTGTAAGCCTCACCATCGCAATGTCGACCCAGTGCGGCGAGGTCGCTGGTAAGGCCCTCAGCGCGCTGCTCGAGCCTGCGCTTCTCGGTCAGCATGAGGAGCCTCTCGGACTTAAGCTCCTCGATCAGCCTGCCCACCTCCGCCAGGGCCAGATCCTTTCGGATCACCTCCTGCCGCGCCGCCCCCTCGGCAGCTCGGGCGGTGGCGGCACCACTCTTGGCGTCTTCGGCCTCTTTTCTTGCCGCCTCCGCTGCTGTTCGGGCGGTGGCGGCCTCGCTTCGGGCGTCAGCGGCCTCGTGCTTCGCCGCCTCGGCTTCAGCCCGGGCGGAGGTGGCCTCGCTTCGCGCGTCCGCGGCCTCCTTCCTCGACGCCTCGAGAGCGGCGGTGGCCTCCTCCTTGGATCGAGCGACCTCACCTCGAGCCGCCCGGACCTCCGCCTCCGCCTCGTTGAGCCGGCTCGCCATTTGGGCGTTCCGGCTCAGCTCCGCGCGGAGATCTTGAAGCTCCGCCTCTGCCCGCGCGAGGGCGGCTGACACCTGCGCGGACCGGCCCGCCTCCTCGGAGCAGGACCGCTCCGCCTCCGCCACAAGCTCGGCCACCTCCCGAAAGATGGACCGCACCTCGCGCGGGGCCCCCCGCTGGACCGGTTGCTCGACGGAGACCATGGCGAGGGACGGGCTCGGCGCATCGGGAAACGGCCATACTGGCCGGTCAAGCTCGATGTCGGGCAGATCCTTCTCCGCCCCGAGCTGCCCCGACTGCGGCCCGCCGCCCGACGGCATGAGCCCCGGCTCTTCCCTGGCCGGGCCCTCCGGCGCCTTGTCGGCGCTAGCCGGCGCCTCGGGCGCCTCCACCATCATCGAGCCCGCGGCGAGGAGTGGCCCCTGCTCCAGCTCGTTCAGGAGGTCCTCCACCATCGGCTCCTCCTCTGCCAACTCCTCTCCCCCCTTTCCCTCCGCCGCAGCCCGGCTCGTGTCAGTCGGGGCCTCGAGGGGCGCAGTCTCCTCAGCCCCAGACACCGGCGGGGCCGTGCTCGCCCCAGGCGCTTCCCCCGGAACAGCCGTCGTGGTGGGGGGAAGGGTGGCGCTCCCAGCTGGCACCATCGCGGGAGGAGGAGGAGGGGGAGGAGGCAGCGCTTCAGCGGATATGGTGGTGGCGGGCTCGATGCCATGAGCTGAGGCCCCTGCAATACGAAATGACGGTGATATCAGAACCAGGAAGAGTACCTCGACCCCTGTGGTCGATGGCGACGGCCTCACCAAAATTCGCGACGACCATCTGGCCTCCTCGAGCCATGGCAGCTCGGGCCTTCTCCAGCCAAGCGGCTTCTCTAGCGGAGGAAGGTGCCATACCTCGAGGTGCCTGTGCCTCGGCGGGGCTCGAGGTCTTGGCCCACTTGGACGAAGCGAGGTCCACCTCCTCGTAGGAGCGCTTCCCCCTGAGAAAACGGAGATAGCACGCGTCATCAAAAGTAAAGAGGCGAAGCCTCACTACCGACGAGACCCAAGAAAACTACTCACCCGAAGCGGCGGCTAGGCTTCTTCCCAGAATCGCCGGACCCACTCGGGGGCTTCGAGCCCACCCCACGGCTCGAGCCCTGTGCCTGGGCCGTCTCCGCAGGGCTGGGATGGGGGGAGGGCTCCCGACGCCTCCCGTGGCTCGACCTCGAGGGAGAGCCCTCCTTCCGCTCCACATCGCGGGAGGGCGACCGTACCTCCCTCGTGCTGACGTCGTGGCGCCCGCCCCGGCGCGGGCTCCGGGACCTGCTCCGGCGCTCGCGCTGGTGGTCGCGCCCTCCCGCGTCCGCTTCCGTGTCCCGGCGGCGGTGCGGCGATGGACTCCGGGGACGCTCACGCCCCTGGTCACGAGACGCTCGGGGACTCCCTCCCCGACGCTCGTGATGGCGCGGGCTCGACGGCGCCCTTGACGGCTCGCGGCGGTTGGGCCCGAAATCCTTCTCGACCTGTCGACCGCTTCTCGAAGCCCGACCCTTCTCGAGACCCCCCGTCTGGGCTGACGCGGGGGCGGCCTCCGTTGGTGCTGTGGCGGAGGCGCTCCGGGTCCGGGGCTTCCTTACGACCGGGGGCACATCCGGCGCGGAGCTCGACGGACCTCGGGCCCCCGACGAGGCAGGGATCGGCGCCGCCTTCCGCAGCTGCGTCCCGCGCGACCCCTTTGTCGGTGGGACCTCCAGTGTACCCTCCTGCACAGAGGAGCGGTCAGCCCTGTCATCGACGAGCCCTGCGCGCATCAGGCGCGCATCCATCCCCTCGTCGTCGCCCTCCTCCTCATCACCACTCTCCTCCTCCGAGCTCGAGGAGCTCAGCTCGGGGGACCCGTCCCCAGGCTGACGGTTACGACGAGCCTTCGCCAGTCTCTGCTCCCGAGCTAAGCGACGCAAGTTTTTGTTTTTCTCTTTCTTCTTTTTGGCATCCTTGCTCTCCTTGTCCTTCTGAGCAGAGAGGCGCCTCACCTGAGAATCCGCGGCGTCCTCCCTCACCGGGGGCCTCGACGCGCGACAAGTGAATGCCCCCTGAAAAAAGAAGAAGCGTGATGAGACAAACCACAAGACGGATGCAAAAGGATCGAAGGAGGAAAAAGGGGGAGGAGGCTCGAGATAGCTCGGCTCGAGGGAGGCTTACCAGGTCGAGACACCCCTCGTCGGGTGCCATCGCAACCAGGTTGGAGTATTCAGGGATGAACGGCCCCTGGATCGTGATTGACACCCGGGAGACGCCCTCGTTCCGGGACAGCCTCCCTTCGGCCATCCTCGAGCGATTGAGCGCCTCGAGCTGAGCCTGCGGGCCCATCTCGTGCATAAGAAGGGGGCGGTCCGCCAGCGGGAGAACTCTTCGCTGGTGGAACGCCCAAATGACTGCTTGCACGGTCAGCTTCTTCTCGTCCACCAGCGTCTTCATCATCTCCATCAGCGGGGCCAGGTGGCACTGCCTGTCCGCCGCGACGCCCCAGGTCCACTTCTCCGGGCGTTGAGTGAGGACCCTGCCGGTATACTGCGGAAAGAGGCCACCTTCGTTCCGCAGATAGAATCAATGGTCGTCCCACCCGGCCTGGTTGGTGGAAAGCTTGTATCGCAGGTACTCGCGGGGGACATTGGCCGACGAGGTCCCCGCCCTCGCGGTGATGGCAAGGGAGCCCATGCGCACGGGCCGCCTCCCGCTAGGCTTTAGGGACTTGATGAAGAGCTCGCCCCGGAAGAGATGGACGAACATCTCCCAGTGCGGCTCCATCTTCAGGTACCCCTCGCACACCGCGGCGAATATGGCGGCGTGCGAGATGGAGTTGGGGGAGAAGTGTTGCAGCTCCACCTCGAAGTGATGGGCCAGCCCTCGCAAGAAGCGGCTCGGCGGGACGCCGAGCCCCATACGGTGGTAGTGCGCGAAGCTCACCACGTACCCCTCCGGCGGGTACGGCTCCCGGTGCTCCGCCGATGGGATAACCCACCATGCGGGTCCCTCCTCCGGGTTGGGGCGCAGAATCCCCTGGGCCACCAGCGAGTCCATTTCGCTCTGCGTCACCTTCGACGGGCTCCAGTCTTCGGCCGGCAGCATCTGTGTCTGGGCGGCCATGGCGGTGGCGCGGCGCGGATCCGAGCAGCGGACGGGCGGCTGGAAATCCCCAATCGACTAGCTCGAAGGAGAGGGCGCGTGAAGGCTACGGCGGCGGCGAAGGCAAAGGCAAAGTAAAGGTTTCCTTTTCCCCTCTTTCGATATTTATAGGGGGAAACCCAGACGGGCGGGATCTCCCACGACGTAAAAAGGTAACCGAATGCATTCAATGCGCCCACCTAACCGCGTCTCGAGCCGGATGCAGGGTACACGCGGCACCTCTCCATTCGCTCCACTACCCGGGCCCGCCACAACCGTCGCTCCGGCTTCGCGTCCGCCGCTCTCCCCGACGGTTTCCACCTAAAAAGGCGTGCCCAACGGGCAGAAGGATTCCCAGACGACGGAGGCTTCTTCACGAAGGTAAAAACGGGCCCCGGCCCTAAGTCTCGAAGCAGCGAAGGCTGGCCCTCGAAAGGGGTTCGACAGCCGGCTTCGAGCACCCGAGTTAGGGACACCAAGGGGCGCCACTCGCGGCATTACTCGAGGGCTGAGCCCTCGAGGCCCCTCATGTGTATCCAAGGCGTGGAGCTCGACGTGCAGTGAGATCCCCTCGGAGGGAGGCATCGAGCCACCGGGTCCTATCGAATGGACCCGGCACTCCTGCAGACTGAGCACCCATGCTTTATGAGACCGCCTCCGGGCCACAGTCGACCCCTATCGAACGGGGCACGAGCTCTCACTTGGATTCCCCGTTACCAGCTCACCGGGAACCTCGATACTCGCCCACTCGGGGTAGTACGAGGCATCCCCCCTCGCATCCGATCGAAAGGACTCGCGGGATGACAAGCCAGGGCAATCGGCATGCCGGACAGCTCGAGGAGCCGGCCAGTCGGTTCAGCCTGGCACCCCTCGACGAAAGAGGGTCTAAAAACTCGGACAGTTACGACTAACCCCTTTTCTTGGTGTGAACATGAGATTTTCAGGCCTCGGGTGAACGCTCGACCTCCGTCTCGCCTGAGCCCTCGAGACCAGGCCCAGGACGAACGCTCGCTCTCCGTCTCGTCCGAGCCCTCCGAGCCAAGCCTCGGACGGAGTCTCCCACGACAAAGGAAAGGTTACCTCGAACATTTAATATTACTATCGAACCGCATCTCGAGCCTGTTCACAGGTACATACGGCGCCACGATCTCCGCTCCCTGACGATTTCCGCCTAAAAAGACGCGCCCACTGGGCAGAAGGTTCCCAAACGACGGAGGATTCTTTAGGAAGCCCACGAGGGAGTTCTAACCACTCCCCCGTGGCCTCAGGGGCTACACCCGCGGGTGTCGCTCGCACGACACCCACGGAATCAAATCGACAAAACCCTCGAGACCAGTTAGCTATCCATCAAGATCC
Organism: Coix lacryma-jobi var. lacryma-jobi; assembly: GCA_009763385.1. NCBI lineage: Eukaryota > Viridiplantae > Streptophyta > Magnoliopsida > Poales > Poaceae > Coix > Coix lacryma-jobi. The sequence goes on from CM019824.1 coordinate 137,339,354, forward strand.
CAATCTGGAGCCCCTGCTCGAATGCAAGCACTCGAACAAGGGCTCGGGGGCTACTGTCGGGGGAACGCCAAAGGGGTACCCCCAATCAATGCAAAACGAATAAGGGACTCGCCCGAGCCCTCCAAGCCAGACCTCGGGCGAACGGTCGTTCTCCGTCTCGCCCGAGCCCTCCAAGCCAGGCCTCGGGCGGGCGCTCGTCTTCCGTCTCGCCCGAGCCCTCCAAGCCAGGCCTCGGGCGAACGGTCGTTCTCCGTCTCGCCCGAGCCCTCCAAGCCAGGCCTCGGGCGGGCGCTCGTCTTCCGTCTCGCCCGAGCCCTCCGCGCCAGGCCTCGGGCGAACGTCCGTTCTCCGCCTCGCCCGAGCCCTCCAAGCCAGGCCTCGGGCGAACGTCCGTTCTCCGTCTCGCCCGAGCCCTCCGCGCCAGGCCTCGGGCGAACGCTCGTCTTCCGTCTCGCCCGAGCCCTCCAAGCCAGGCCTCGGGCGAGCGCTCCTCTACACCTCGAGACCCCACGCGGGGACCTCGAGCCTCTCTGGCACAGCGGCCTATCCCTCGAGACGCGTTTTGCCTCCCTCGAACGGTGCAGACATCGGATGCCAGCCCCCTACCGCGCATTTAATACATCCACCTACTCCAGTCACATCCTCTGCAGCCCGACGTGTACCACAGTAACCAGGGCAAAGTCAAGTCTCGTTTTCACCACAAGCATGGGCAAAAAGGCACCAGCACAGCACTGTTCGACCATACCTTGCACTGTGGCACGTCCCGGTCACATCTCGAGACCCGGATTTCCGCTGTACGACCAGGCTCCCCGGAACTCGCCCATATCTGCGGGGACTCAAGCCCCCCGCAGGCGCCATCTCGAGGCCGGCTCCGCGCCCTTCGAGCCCTAACTACTTTCACGCTATTGGAAGACAGGTACCCCAAGACCCGGAGGGACCCCGCCGTGTCCTGGACGTGCCGGAATGGGTGTTGTACGGCTTCTACATCGTCACGCCGCCACGTCCGCGCCCGGGATGGAGGCCACGTCCCAAGGACGCCTCAACAGCAACGACCACATCGGCTCCAGTGGCCCCGACAAGACAGGGTTCCTACCCTTCTCCGTATTGGGCACCGTACGCCCCGACACCTGTAATACCCTTGTGTAACCCTGGCCTCCCCTTGCTCTATAAAAGGGGACACCAGGGCCCTCATTCCTGGGAGGACGGATAGAACTTCGAGAGACAACACACGAGTCCACACACATACACGAGTCCGGACTCCGGTCCACGCTCACTGAGCTTGTATTCGCCCCTGTACAAGCACTTAGGTGCAAGTAATACAAGAACATCCCCCCCCCCCCCGCTGGACGTAGGGCCTTCTTTGCCCGAACCAGGATAAATCCTTGTGTCCTCTTGCATCACTATCCAGGAAGAGAAGCACGCGATCATATTACTCGTTGGTGTGATACCCCCGGGTACGAAACACCGACAAGTTCCTTTCTGGTTCTCGAAGAGACTGGGAAGGGGTAACCAGGAGAAGGCTGCCAAAAGCTCTACGAAACACCAACCCAAACATGGTGGAATACAAAGACCTGGTCGGAGCTGTCACCCCAGGGCTACCATAAATATCTGTGGGGTTGGGCACAACCTCAGGTAACTGATAGTTAGACACCACGTCTATACTACTGATTACTACTCTAGCCACATATAATAACTAGAGCACTCGGTCGAGCAGAGATATGCCAAGGTGTGAAACATTAAACTAACTATGCTTTAGCTAAAACATAAGGTAAGAACTAGATAACCATGTAAGCGATTCAAGTAATTCGGGAAGATAAATATATTGAATACTAGAATCTTACAAAGAAGCGATACAAGATTATACCGATCCTTATAGGACTCCTCCGGAACTTGAACATCTCTCCCTCACTCTCAACCAAAGCTATTGTACTACTACATCTTGGCAATATGGTGAAGAGGACTTCTTGTGGTGTGTATCATGATCTCTATGAAGATGGAGATGACCTCTATATACAGTGGAGGTGCCTTGGGGGAGTGGAGAGCCTCCTTTCTCCACATGGAAGGTGCAAACCGACCCTCCGGAGTACACTGAACCTGGACACCTTGATAACCGACATGAGATAGGCGGTGGCAGGTGACCGTTCAAATTTGAACGAGTTTGGCGCTTCTGGTGGTGCAGCCGCACTAGGGGTGCGGGCGCACCCCTGCTGGCCCGCCTCGCCACCGCCTTTCTTCTGTGGGCCATGGACTTGATGTTGTTGGATGTTATGGTGGGTTCCAGCCCAGATTTAGAGTTTGATGGGCTTCTTCCTTTATTTCTTGATTTTGCGCCTTGCCGGAAGGCGTATTCTTCTTGCCTTTTCCATGATATTCTTTGATTATCCTTGCAACACAAGTGAATTACCAAAACTTGTGGAATTTGTTAGATATAAAAGTCCCAATTCTAGTTTGGTGATCTTTTTACGTGGGAGTTGGCGGTTATAATTAGGCAATAAGGACCGCCAACAGTTGGCCCTATAGAGAACAGGCAAAAAATCAAATTCGAAATACAATTGAAAGCCCATTACAATAGCACACACCACACAACAGGCTTTAACCAGAATATTACATAAAAATCTGAATATTGAAAAAGCCCAATATTATTTGTTCACAGGATATGACTTGGTCAGTCTAAAGTCACATACCACTACAAATGAATAGGAATCCCTAGTCATAGTCCAAAGTCATAGAACATTACACATAAATAACCACAACCATATCCCAAATAAGTTAAAAGTTCATAGCTGGATCTAATATCACATATAAGTATAAAAATAAATCTCATGGTGTTCAATTGATTACCAAATCACACAACATAATCAAGATCACCTTCAAAATCAAGTCAACTGTCCAAAACAATTAAGACTTTCTTGTTGTGCTGGAACAATAGCTTTTTCCTCCATTTGAGCCTAGCAATATCAAGAAAAGAAGTCAGTTATAGCTACAGTTAATCGCTTAGTTACTATATTGACTATAAATATTTAATTGGTTTCAGGTTCTGCACAACGAGCATAGAAGTTCATTTATTCCTTTATTCATTGTGTACAGATAAGGAAAAAACTAAGTTACTACCAGGTTGCATAGTGAAATAGAAAATGCATGGTGCCAGGATAAAATTTCCTCATTTATTCATGTATTCGAGATTAATACTACAACACATAAGTTTATTTTGTATTCTTTCATTCATTTCAGGCATAACTCATTCACATGCATCTGGATTAAAAGAGAAAAAAGGTGCCAAACATTAAATAGAACTGAAATTTGTTAGCTACTAAAGAGTTTTGGTGCTAAAGTGTTTTGGTGCTGACAAAATAAAAGACTCTGATTCAGGTAACCGGTTAAGTAACTTATCTTCTAAAATTACCATAAGAAATCCAAGGCATTCATAAAATTTGTGACTCTGATTGAGGCAAAAAAAAATCACAAATTCCTCTCTGATTTACCACAAATAAAGTTACAATAATTAAGTAGCAAAAAATCATAAATGCCTCTCAAATTCCATGTACAGGAATAGAAAAACAGACTCATATTCAGCCACTAGCCAGGGGAATTTGTGCAGCTGCTGACCTTTGAATCTAGTATCCACTGGTTCAAACGATGAGCAGATGCCATACCGCCGAGGACTAGTGAGTATATATAAACAACAGTGCAAAGATGCTTCATGAAAATATCTTGAATAGATTGGATCATTTTACATATAAAGCTGTGTTCACCCCTATAGCTTAGCAATATGTAAAATTTACTATATGGACATCTGAGGTGTGAGGATACTCAAGAACATTTTAATAACTCTGATAAATAGAGAACTTTAAGACTACAATTTGGTAGGGCCGGATATAAAACTTATGACTAGAATTTACGAGAAATGAGATTTATGAAAAGTAATCAACAGAATATACCTAAATTAATTAGACAAAACTGGAAAGTACCACTGCTACGCTCCTAGAAAGGCAATAAACTCATCTCATCCATAAATTCGTAACAGATCTGTTAGAAATGAGAGAGAAACAAATTGGCTCCATGCATGCTTATAGATGGATGCGGATCTATGCAGGCTCAACTCTAGATAATGTCATCGCTGGCTGGATCAGGATCCGCGCACTGAGATGTCATAGCCGCCGCCTAGGCTTCCCGTGCACCACCGTGGGGAGGGCGGCAACACCATGGAGACGAGCAGCTCCGGTTCACTAGTTTGATCCGGCTACAAAATATAATATTTTATAGCTAGATTTAGACTAATAGTTCCCTCAGAATTTATTTGTCTGACATGCTTTCTATTGCTCTTCATCACGAGCCTTTGCCCTACAACATACATGTCATCATTAGTGCTAACCCTCTTAGCACAAAATTAAATATAACATTAGAATTGCATAATAAAAAAGTCTCCTAATGAAGAAAATCAGAATACATTGAAGCTGCTTTATGTATTTCCACACACACAACAATTATTATTTGTGGAAAATACAGAATGGGAAAGAAACCGATTGCTAAACCTTAATAGATTCGTCTTGCTAATTAGCATATAGTGGTGTAATTAGTTTTATAATTAATTTATTTTTAATAGAATAAATTAGTGTCGCAACATTTGATGTGACAGACTAAGTTTTTTTCCAGAAAACGAACACGCCCTTAGAGCGGGAGCCTATGGGTGGCTGGCTTCAGAGCGAGTACGGTGGGTTGGCTCGGGTACTAATTATTATTCAGTACCCAGGGTACAATAAAGAATAGGGAAGGTATACTCTATAGCTAGCTACATAATAAGTTATTCTATAGCCACCTCTATTTATGATAATTTCTATACTAACTTATGATAAAATATATACATATTTACGATAGTTGTGTTACTGTAACACATTGAGATATTTATCATGACATTATAGTAAATCATATAGTAATCGGTTACTACAATCTGGTAAATCAACATAGTAATTATCATAACTCAAAGTGGCTACAAAATAAAATATTATGTAGCCAGCTATAGAGTAATGGTGCGAACACAAGGTTGATATGTGCCCTTGTGGTTCCTTTCCTGAGTGATGACCAATCGGTCAACTGGCAACGTGTGTCTCTTGGCTGTGTTGATGTGCAGGTGCGGAGCTCGGAGACAGTGGTTGATGGCGAGGTGAAGGTCAAGTAGAGACGTGTTGTGCCGACGGACCGGGAGCGGTGAAGGGCGAATGTGAGGCTTGGACCGACGGACTGGGAGGCAGGAGGATTAGCTGTGGTAGCTGGCACATGACATCGACGAGCGAGAGCATATGAGGATGTGCGGTGCATCGGACGAGTCGGGAGGAAGACGATGGCGTCGTGACACTTGGTGGGAGGCCGAGAAGGAAGGCGAAGGCGTTGTGCCCGGCGTGGAGGCTGGACATGCATCGACATCGGTGCTGATGGTCGGGGTGTGCAAACCACATCCCGTCTATGGCGCGGGTTTGGTAGTTGAGCCTCTAAAAACTACCATCGACTGTTTCCGAGTTTGGGCCTCAAAACTCGGGGCGGCGGGTTGTTGGTATAAATTAACGCACACTCTACTTTATCTGCAAGCGCACAGATAAAATCTATCGATGTAGCACTTCACCGGAGTAACCCAGTTTTAATATCGAACCCAAAGGAACGGATAGTGTTAAGTCTTTAAAGTCTAACCCCTGAGTAGCTAACAAGGACGGAGAATCTAGAAGTATAGAGGGGATCACTAAGGTTGTCTAAATCCAATTCAAGAGTGATATGTTTATATTATTCTTAGTGGGGAAGTTGCCATAAAAGGTCACAAACAAAGTATGAGTCTTTTATGCAAATGTATAATCCTACCGAGCCTACACACGGGTAAGTGGACTCCATTTGAAGCTAAGTTAAGGTAATTAGAAGTTTTTCTATTCAGACCACTATAAAAGTGTTGAAGTAGGACAGGGTCTAGAATAGATAAGGCTGGACCAGAGCGGACAAGATTATAAAATATTTCCCAGACTGCAATTAGAGACTCATCATCTTCTTGGATGAAGGACAAAATCTCTAAGCGAAGACATACAATTTTAGAGACAGAGAAGTATTCTAAGCAAAAGCTAGAGTAGAGTTCTTTCCAATCCCCGTTTTTACTTGGTGCAGTTTGAAGGTACCATGTTTTGGCTTTTCCCTCTAAAGAGAATGGAAAAAGTTTCTATCTAAGGGTTTCATCAGACATGCCTGCAATGTGTAGGCACGCACAAGTTTGTTCAACCTCATTTAAGTGAATGTGTGGATTTTCGTCTTCTAGGCCAGAAAAAGTTTGATTCTTAACCATTTCTATCAAGCATGGGCGTAGCTCGTAGTTGTCTGAAAGGATAGGCTTAGCAGATTTGGGCAACTCTAAGTCTACGACAGTGCGATAGGTATACTGGTTCAGTGGAATGGAATCCGTGGAGCTAGTGATTGGCTCCGAGAAATCCATGGTGAAAAGAATAAAAGATAAAAGTATAATACAAGGTTAAACTAAGACTTAAGATGATCTACCGTTCCCCGGCAACGGCGCCAGAAATGCTTGTTGGTATAAATTAACGCACACTCTACTTTATTCGCAAGCGCACAGATAAAATCTACCGATGTAGCACTTCACTGGAGTAACCCAGTTTTAATATCGAACCCAAAGGAACGTTGATTACCAAAACAATCGCTGAAGCAAGTTGAAGATGAACTTGAATCCGCAGGTACAAGATGAAGAAGTTGATCCGACAGGCCAGAGCTCCTTCTTGATCTCTTCCTCTCTCTCTATCTTCTAGTTCTAGTATAAGACTAGGTTCTAAACATAAACTAGAGCGGTATCTAGTCTTCTACTTGAAAGCTAGCTCTTGAAGTCTTCTTCTAGGGTTTCTGAATGAGGTGTAGACTTTTCTGAAGAGGGACTTGTTCTTCCCTGGGGCCTGGGGGCCTGTGTATATAGCCCTGAGGGATCAACCGCGGCCGTTAGATCAAACCGACTTTACGTAGGGCTGAGATGGATCCTCAGAGGCGGTAGAGGAAGGTTCCAAAAGGGAGAGGCCGGCGGCTCCATTGGCCCACCGATTGGTGGGGCCCACCAACCGGTTGGTCCCACCTGGAGGTGGCCCGGGGTGCCCCGCCTCGTGGAGTCTTCATGTGTTCTCCAGAGTCTTCTGGAGTATTTCTGACTTGGCGGTTGCGTTATCTCCCGTCGGTTTTCTTCTTGGGGAAGCAATTGAGGGTTGTTTTCCTATTTAATCCCTGCAGATTCACAATTCACCAAAACTCGTGGAATTCATTAGTTTTAAACCCTGTACTAAAGTGGAATTTATGTTTTTATCCATTTTCATGTTTAATTGACCTTTAATAATAAGAGTTAATTAATGTCAACAAAGGTTCCAGAACTGTCCTGTTTACATCGGAGGCGTCCGCCAGTGCAGCGAATTTTTCACTGTTTCGTCCATAACTCGTTCGTCTGACTTTGTATTTTGTTTCCGGCTTTTCCGTTGTGTTTCTAGGATTGTGTAGAGTCACGCTGTGCTCCTTGGAAGCATCCACCCTACATCTAGTGTCGTGGACTCTACCAAGTCCTTACCTTGACTTTGGGGTGACTCTCTGGGACAAGGGCTATCTATTTCTCGAGAAGAAATTTGAGGCTCCCATTCACCCCCCTTTGTTCGCCATTTCAGTCCTTCAAATGGTTATATATATATACTCCCTCCATATTGAAAAAGATGACGTTTTGGAAAAGGTTTGAGTCAAACATTGGGAATATAAATCATGAATAACTTTTAAATTATTGAGTTTAGAGATGTAAAAATCATATAAATAAATTTGTCTTGAAAAGTACTTTCATAAAAATATACATATACCACTTTCTAATAATATTTTTTTAAAGAAATAAGTGGTCAAAGTTATGCTTTGGAGACCGTGTCGCTGTCTGAAACGACATCTTTTACAATATGGAGGGAGTATATATATAAGTAGGGTGAGTTTTATATACTCCCGGGAGTAGTTACTCTCATCTTCAATAAACCACTTTGAGTATGTGTATATACTAATTTATCAGTTTGAGTATGTTTATATACTTATTTTAAGATATTTCAAATCTTACTTATGCAAAAAATTTCAAAAGAGCATGTACTTTTTATTATATGACTAAAATGCCACTACAGTAGTATATAAAATAAGTATGACCATATACTCTATGTATGCTTGCATACTTGATATTAATGGTAGTCTAGAATATCTAGTATGATCATATACTTTGTCTACATACACTTCGCCGGGTCATAAACTCCATAAATCAAGAGATATACACATGAGAGTAACTACTCCCTGGGGAGTATGAAATAATTACCCTATATAGGTATATATAGGTACTTCCTCTCTCATAACTCTGGAACAATTGTTTTGTGTATTTGGGGCAGTATTTGAGAACAATTCATTAAAAGCCACCGTCCCGATTGTAAAATTGAAGTAAGTAGTAGCTTGGTATATGTAGGTTTTCAACATCTTTATTAATCATGGTTCAAATCATTGGATGACAAGAGCATTCTTTTTCCTTAAAGTGGTGTTTGGTGCAGAAGCTAGAGAACAATCTATGTGGACATTATGTTTGCGAGTTCCTCATGTCGTACTCAAATATAACTCCTGAAGAGATGCTCAAAGTAAGTTTCACAATTTATTTCAATCAGTTGTTGGTATATATGATTAATCATGTGTATATTAATATTTTTTCTCTTAATTTGAATCAAATTGAAGACTGAATGGTTGAGGCAAAGAATTCTGCTCCCGCACAAGATCAAAACCGTCCATGAGACAATAGCAGGTTTTATTAATGACCAAGTCCTAATTCTCAGTGGAGACCACAATCACGACAACACATAAGATCTTCGACAAACTAAGAATGCATGTATAGTTCAAGAGACAATGTATATATTGTGTACCATATGTGTATATCCTTCCATGCATGTAATATATATAGTTTCATATTATGCTTATGTTATTTACGTATGCTCGAAACAAATGTGTATACATATATCATTAGCATAGAATGCGTATTGGAATACCTATTTTAAAAATAAAATAAAATATGCATTAATAATAAGCTGAAATGAAGAAATAAAATGCAAAGACCTTTAGTCTCGGTCCGTAATACGAACCGGGATTAAAGGTGCCTGCCCCGTGGCTCGGCTGGGTGCCCTTTTAGTCCCGGTTCGCGTTATGGCCTGGGACAAAAGGGTGGACCTTTAGTCTCGCATTCTTGTTCCCAGTTGAGAAATCGGGAGTAAAGGGTTTTTCCAACCGGGAATAAAAGCCCTCTGTGTACTAGTGAATCATTGATTGTTACGAACAACAATGCTCGCTGGTCAAAGTGTTCCTATTTATCCTTATCCCACACACGTACACTTGGTTTGTCCATAAAAGTAGAAGTTTCTCAACTAATGGCCTCAAGTACGTAGACATCGATGGCATTGCTAGATTGCCTCAGGCCTTCGATGAGCACCAACATCATAATGAATGGAGGAAGGTCATAAATACATAGAGTAATAGGGCAAGTGCTATGACTACTGCTCTACTCCCCAAAAGGAATCGTACCATTCGTACTTAAAGTGAAAGTGAATCTTAAGTTTCTTACATCTTTTGCAAACATAGGGAATTCTTTGTCTATTGATCTCCACTGGAACCCATCAGCAGAGTGTCTCAACATGTTATCTACCTTATGGTCTTTTTGTGTCATCGCAACAACTTTGCATGGTCCTAATTTCTGAACAAACGTTTCAATCCTTGTTTCTTTTGCATGGTCTTTATTTCTCTAACTAAACCATGAAATATGGTAGACATACTAGCAATGAAAGTGTATACTAGTTTTTAGGGTACTAATTTAGATTTCTTCATCAAAATTTTCAAACTATCAAGTGTTTGAGCTTAAAATGGCATAGAAATCATAATCTAAAAACCATATATATATATATATATAGATAGATAGATAGATAGATAGATAGATAGATATAGGGAAATTATTTTCTACTTCTAGGGAGTAGTTACTCCCATGTTTATATATCTAGATTTATGGTATATATGACCGAACGAAGTATATTTACATGAAGTATATGATCATACTAGACTATCTATGGAAGTATATACATCAAGTATGCATGCATACATAGAGTATGTGGATATACTTATTTTATATACTGCAGTGAGTGGCATTTTCATAATATATTAAAAGTATGGGTTCCTTTGAAAATTTTTAGTGTATTAACACATGGAATATCTTAACATGAGTATATAAACATACTCAAAGTGATAAACAAGTATGAACACATACGTAACATGGTTTTTTGAAAATGACACTAACTACTTCCGGGAGTGTATATATATATATATATATATATGGTAAATTTTATATACTCCCGGGAGTAGTTACTCCTATGTTCAATAATCAACATTGTGTATGGATGTATACTCATTTATCACCTTGACTATGTTTACATACTTATTTTAAGATACTCGAAATCTTACTACCTGAAATTTTTTTAACATAGCCTATATTTTTTAATATATTACTATAAATGTCATTACAGTACTATATAAAATAAGTATAACCATATACTCTATGTATATATACATACTCAACATAAATATTGCTGTAAATATTTTAGTATGATTATATACTCCGCGTACATATACTTCGTTAGGCTATATACATCATAAATCTAGAGAGATACCACATGAGAGTAACTACTCCCTGGGAGTGCGGAATAATTTCTCTCTCTCTCTCTCTCTCTCTCTATATATATATATATATATATATATATATATATATATATATATATATATATATTGCTACTAAAATATAAGAGGATGAAGCTAGTAATCGTTCAACAAGTCGATGACGACATAGAAGTATTGAAATCGATGAATGACTGGAGATGAGAGCAAGAACAAAGAAGAACACAACAAGTACTGAGAGCTCGAGCTCAGGCTCGAGAGGAAGAAGAGTTTAAATAGGGGAGGGACATTTAATCCCGGTCTCTGTTACCAACTGAGACTTAAGGCCAATCCCGGTTGGTGTCATACACCAGGACCAAAGGTTTTGTCCCAGTGTGTGACACTAATCGAGACTAAAGGTTGGCCTTTAGTCCCGGTTGGTAACACACCAACCGGGACTAAAAGTCCTTCCTGCAAATGTCTGACAACGTAGCCGTTGGGCGAGGTTTCTGTTCGTAGACGTAATTTTTACCGAGACTAAAGCTCATTTGACAGATCTATCAAAGGTTTGTTCTGTAGTAGTGAATGATACTTAGTTGGTATCATAAATGTTATTAACTTTTTATATAAATTTGGTAAAATTTGAAAAACTTTGAATATTCAAGATTGTTAAAATGATTTATAATTTGGGTCGGAGGAAGTATTTCATACCTAGAACTAAAAATTCGAAGTATGTGGACCTAATTGATGGACTAACTATATATGCATTTTACTTTAAAATTAAATAGTCTCCGTCCGTATGAACGATGAATTAATAGCTTAGCCCTATCTCGCTCGAGTTAGTTGGTGAGCTAGCTGGTAGCTACGAGCTACAGTCGACCATATAGGCACATAAACGGACACGAGCTACAGTCGACCATATAGGAGCATCGAGCATAAACGGACACCGCAAATGCCACCAACATGTTGCATGGTCTATACACTACAGCAGAATCCCTCTTTGCCGAGTGCTGGCACCTTTTGCACTCGGCGAAGGCTTCGCCGAGTGCCGCACTCGGCGAAGAATTTCACGGCAAAGAGTTTTTTGCCGAGTGCCAAATATCGGGCACTCGGCGAAGGCTGGCACTCGGCAAAGAAAAAAATAAAAAAACCCGAAAAAATAAGGAAAATTTTTTATTTAATTGGAGGAGGGGCCCACTGGGCAGCGCCCACTTGTCGCCCTCGAAATCGCAAGTTCTACTATTTTTCACGCAATTTTCTCTCACACAGTCAGCAGGATTCGAACTCACAACCTCTCGTTCGCGCGGAGCCTCCTATACCACTGCACTACACACTCATATACGTTCCATCTCCGTTTCGATTACCCATATATTATACTAAACCGTGTGTAACTTGCTTATTTGAGGCCCTAAACGAATTCAAATTAAAAAGTTGTAAGCTACAAAGTTTTCTAACTTTTCAAGATCTACAACTTTTATTTTGGTAGTTTTTCCATCCGAGGTCGTTTATAAAAATTTAAATTTCAAATTTTATAATTTGAAACGTAGTTTTCGTTGACAACATGATTTCAAATGAAAAAGTTGTCAACACCAAAGTTTCATAACTTTTCGAGATCTACAACTTTAATTTTGGTCATTTCTCCATCTGAGATATTTTGAAAAAATTGAATTTTAAATTTTTCAAATTCGACGCAGTTTTGCATAACTAGATGACTTCAAATTAAAAAGTTATCAACTACAAATTTCATAACTTGTCAAGATCTACAAAGTTTATTTTGGTTGCTTGACTATTTGTGCATCCGACATTGTGGTTCTAATATTATTCACAAACATTATATATCACTCTTGTAGTTTTATAAACTACCAGAGAGATATATAAGATTTGTGAACGAATTTATTTTAAGTTTGTCAAATGAAAAAATCACCAAAACAAAAATTGTTCATCTTGATAAGTTAACCAACTTTGTAGTTAAAAACTTTTTCATTTGGATTAATTTACTGCTTCAAAATGTAATTTAAAAACTGGCTTTGCCGAGTGTCAAAAAAAATACTAGGCAAAGACCCGACCACGTGGCACAGTTCGGGGCCACATTCTTTGCCGAGTGCCACGTGGCTGGCACTCGGTAAAGGCACCTCTTTGCTGAGTGCCAGCCATGTGGCACTCGGCAAAGAACCGCTCACGTGGCACAGTTCGGGGCCACATGCTTTGCCGAGTGCCACGTGGCTGGCACTCGGCAAAGAGCCCCTCTTTGCCCAGTGCCGGCCACGTGACACTCGGCAAAGCATGCCACGTGGCCGGCACTCGGCAAAGAGGCTCTTTGCCCAGTACCCCAAATTTGGAACTCGGCAAAGTCACAGGCACTCGGCAAAAATTGATTTTCCCGTAGTGATATATGTATGGCTTCCTCTGCCGCCAGTGCTCCACTACACAGTCATATATAGTGGCATCATCTGCTGTGTGTACCCCGGCCTGCAGGAGCTAGCTAGAAGCCGAAGCAGAAGCAGAGATAACAAATGGAGGACGTGCCTGTCTGGTTCGTCTCACTGGCCTGCCTTGGCGCGCTGTACATCGCCTCCATGTGCGGGCGCCCCCTCGCCTACCTCGTGTTGTGCCTGCGCCGGCCGAAGGACCTCCACTGCTACGGCTCATGGGCCATCGTCACTGGCCCGACTTCTGGGCTCGGCCGCTCCATGGCCATGGAGCTCGCGCGACGGGGCCTCAACCTCGTCCTCCTCGACCTCAACGCCGACAACCTCCAGGAGACCTCCGACGCCATCAAGTCCCTCCACCACGTGAAGATAAAGACCGTGGTTCTAGACCTCTCCCTCGTCGCCACCCCTGAAGGTGAGACACGACGACGATATATGCATGAGATCGATCGACGCGCAACACGCTATGGTCAGCTAGCTAGCGTCTGATTGCACTGCATGCCTGGCAGGCGACGCGGCGATCCGGCGGCTCCGGGAGGCAATCGAGGGGCTGGACGTGGGGATTCTGGTGAACAACGCGGCGGTGAACACGCCTGGCGCGGTGTACCTGCACGAGGCGGACATCGAGCGGTTTGTGCGGATGATACGGGTGAACCTGTGGGGGTTCACGGAGGTCACGGCCGCGGTGCTGCCCAGGATGTTGGCGCGGCGGAGCGGTGCCATTGTTAACGTTGGCTCCGGCTCCACGGTGGCCGTCCCGTCATTCCCTCTCTACACCGTCTACAGCTCCACCAAAAAGTACGTGATGAAGCATTATATATGTATACTGCTTCCTAATTTCGATCTTTACATGCATGATGCTGCTAAAACAAGTCGGCATGCACAGCATGACCAGAGTTTCCAAAGTTTTTAAACAAATTGTTATATATATTAATAGTATGTTTTACAATAATACTGCTATGCATGCCAACCGGGTGGTACAGCACACAAACAAAAAACAAAAGAAGCCAACCGGTGGTACACGCAACCTACACAATGCTATGCGAGACTAGCTAGACTTTTCTGGAAGGACTTGTACTATACATGTATTTTCAAATGTTTTTCACAAAAAACGTTACTTTATCAAATACTTCCTCCATTACAAATTATAAGTCATTGGCCACTCGTCTTATTAAAAACTTTATGCAAATATATATAGTCAAATTTAAGTCATTTTTAAAGAAGTTTTATTAATAAAATAAGTCACAACAAAAAATAATATTTTACACAAATTTTTGAATAAGAAGATCAAAGTTAAGTTTAAAAAAGTCAAACAACTTACGATTTAGGATGGAGAAAATATAAATTATATAATACTGTCTATTCATTGCAAATAATTAGACGTTTCGACTAGAAACGTCTCTAGATATATGTAGCTTTGGATATGTATCAAGACATAAATGTGTACACTGTGTGTCTAGATACACCTAATAAAAAATAATATGTGTATAAAAACAAAATAAGGTCTCTTATAATTTGGAACGTAACGAAGGGAGTATAATTTTGGAACTTGTGATCATTACTTTGTTATTAATTTGTTTTTGGATCATTTGTTCTGCCCCGGTACCGAGATAGAAGAAATATAATTAAGTGAAGAAATTTCTTTTGGCATCATCATTAATATTAACATGATGTCATGATGATACCTTATCAGCAATCAAACATTTTGGCGAGAGTGGGATTTTCACTGATTTTTACTACTTTATATCGGGTCAGGATCCGATGCTGAGCACCCCTACTTGAGTCCTGATCTATCAAAATTTGAGCCAGTTGTATAAAAAATTATGCTGTCTAGGCATGCAAACCAAACGAACATTTTGAAATTGAGGGCGACGTAATATAAAGCTGGACAAAATAATACTACAATTTTGGTGTGTATCTTTTCGTGTCTTCAGTGCACACACACGTCAACACTTATTTATTAGTTAATGGCTAGTGGTCTAGTGGGAACCTTAAATTAACTTCTTGATAGCGCGATACTGGATCGATGATCATGGTACAGCTACTAATATTTATAAATATGATGATGTTAGTAACAATATATATATTTATATATTTATATTGTGTGGTGTTCATCCTATCTAGGTATGTCGCTCAGCTCTCCAGAAGCCTTTACGTCGAGTACAAGAGCAAAGGAATCGACGTCCAATACCAGGTCCCTACCGATGGTTACTACCGCCGCCGGTTCATACTCCAGCTGAGCTAGCATCAGCTAGCTGGCGAGACCGGTGACTACACACCAGCAGCACTCACAGCACACGGTCACTACTAATCATCTACACGTACGTTCCATCTGCTAAAATATCTGATTCATGCACTGCACACATGTATATGCCTCTGCCTTGCAGGTCCCGTTCTACGTGCACACGCGCATGCTGTCGAGCGCCGTGAAGGCCAAGCTCCGGCCGTGGTTCGTGGCGACGGCGGACGAGTACACCAGCACGGCGGCGCGGTGGATCGGGAACGGTCCGCTGTGTGTTCCCGGCGCCGCCCAGAAGCTCCAGTGGTGCCTCACCGGCTTCGTGCCGGACTGGGTGCACGACTGGTACCGGATCCGCCTGCACCTGCAGCACAGAGCCGTCCTCCGCGGCGGTCGTGATCCAGCCGTGATTGCCAACGGATCACATTCACGCGGCGAGCCGGCGAGCAGGCCGTAACACCGTACCCAACGCCAGTACATCAGCATCAGCTGCCTGTTCAACACAGTGATATTACCGTTCAAAAAAAAAAACACAGTGATATTAATAATAGTACAGTTAATATATAGTACTCGTACTCACGCAAATGATTAGCCGATCAGGACTTCAGGATGGTCTTATTAATTACTAAACGTACTTTTGCTTATTTTTTCGTGTGTATAATGTTTTGTCGTCTCGTTGGATGTAACTTGTCAGATCTGCACCGAGCGGAATGGTTATTTTTATATATGTTGTTATAGGGCATGTGATTTGCAAATAAAGAACAAGAAGGGCTTGAGATTAAACTATAGTTTCCAACATTGTTCTTGTCATTGAGCAAAAACGAGCATAATCATCTCTCTCTCTCTCTTTCCGATGATATCAAGCTAGTATGTTTTCCTTTAGCTGCCCATTTTAACAGATTTTTTCACTACGTAAAAAAAGCTCTAAGAGGATACTTGGCGGTTGGTAATGTAGCCGTCCCTACAGTGGCGTGCCCGGGCCGGCACTTGCCAACCGCCATTACAAATGTCCACTGTAAGGGCGGCTGGTGATTGAGCTGTGCTTACAGTGGCTTCGTATTTGTTCCAACCGCCCTTACAATGGGATCTGAATTGCTGATTTTTTAAGTTATTTAAAGTCCGGCAGCTCGCAGATGAAATTTGGAACACTAAATGACATCTAATGAGGAAGTGTTGAGTACCAAAGTTGTAGGTACCAACATCATGCATATCTTTTGTATAGGCCATCCCTTCATTTGGCACTTTTTTTATATGATCAAAGATTTGAAATTCAAATTTTAAGAGAGTTTTGTGCGGCTAAGGGATTTAAATGTGGCTCTAATAAAAAAGTTTTGAATACTGTCGATGGTATGGAAAAGGGGTACCCAAAACCTCAATCAAGAAAAACATAGCCAAGGCTAAAAGGGTAACCAACATGACGTAGGCCACTAGGCCGAAAGCCCATCAAGAGGAAGTGGGCCACGACAGCCCAACGATCCAAGAAAGACCTCGAGTCAGCACACACTCTCCGCCTCGCCCGAGCCTCCGGGGCTAGGCCTCAGACCAACGCTATTTCTCCGCCTCGCCCGAGCCATCCGAGCTAGGCCTCGGGCTAGCACCCATTCTCCGCTTCGCCCGAGCTTTCCGAGCCAGGCCTCAGGCAAGCGCCCATTCTCCGTCCCGCCTGAGCCCTCCGTGTCAGGTATCGGAAGAAAGCATCGAAAGCTTCCTAGCGAAGGAAGCAAGTCACGACTACCCCGTACCAACCGCTTGTACGACCCCAGAAGCATTAATTGCACCTTGTCCACTCCGGTCAAGGCCCGCATGGCTACAGCAAGTACACAGTTGACCGTACCCCAGTAAAATCAAACTTCAACTGCTTTCCCAAGGAAACAAGCACGACGTGCGGAGCTATCGCCCCATACCATACACTCTACCCCTCTCGAGGACACCCCTCGAGGTATATACAACACTACATCCCGCGTACCGTCCGAAGCTCGACCTCTTCCGTCTAGCCTCGGATTCAACCGTGAAGGTCTCGACCACACCCTCGAGCACGGATCTACCGGGACCGGTCTACACTCCAACAACTCCTGATACGACGTCTCTGCGCACACCGGCGCATGGGCGTCCTCCTTCACCCCCGTCGCCAGGAACGTCGCCGCAGGATGAGGAGCGTCGCTACAGCGGCACCGACATGACCGACATCGTCATCTCCGACGTCATCAGTGACATCACCACCTACGACAGCCCTAAAGACTGTGTAACCCCGTGCCTCCTCTTCATCTATAAAAGGGGACGTCGGGGATTAGGTTAGGGCAAGCGAGACTCACGTACACAAGCACCCGAGTCCTCAAGCTCTCCATCATAGTCTGGGATTCTAGGGTTAGCTCCTGGGTCTTAGTTCCTCCCTCCATACACCTTGTCCTCTCTCGTTCACGCTTGTATTCGCCCCTGTACAAGCACTTCGGTGCAAGATAATACAATCTCCCCCCACTGGATGTAGGGCCTTCTCTTGCCCAAACCAGGATAAACCGCCTGTATTCTTCTTGCATCACCATCCAAATCAGGGAACACGCGCACACAAATTCACTCGTTGGTGTAGACCCCCGAGTTCGAAACACCGACAGTTGGCGCGCCAGGTAGGGGGAGCGCGTGTCTCCAGCGACTTCCCACAGTTCCGGATGGCAGATTTCCTGCCTAACGCTGGCCCCTCCACCCGGCTCCGGAGCCACACCTCGTCCTCGGTGTGGCCGAGAGTTGTTCGCCGTGGCCGGAGAAGCTCTCGAAGGCTTCACAGGTCCCTTGCGCGGGACATGGCTCCCCTCGGATCCCGCAGGGGAGCGACAGAGAAAAGTCACCATTAGTGAACACTTTCGTTCGCTGATGTTACGTCACCTCTTGTTTCTCCTCCCCGCGCTGCTCTCCCTCTCCGTTCGCTGATGTTACGTCAGGCGAAGGAAAGGGGGTGGCCCTAGGAGGAGAAACAAGAGCCACAGAGAGGAGGCTGGCTCCGCTTCCACTAACATCCTTCCAAGCTCGCTCGAGCCTGCATACGACATGTATGTCACCCGGGAATCAGCGTGGCTAGAAGAGGACGTTGAGTGGAATGGAACCAGCTACCTCCTCCACGGGCTGCCACGGAAGGCGGAGGAGGATGTTCGGGAGATCAGCAACCCAAAAATACCTCCCACACCCCCCGTGGCATAATCGGGCGAGCCGAAGAGCATGCTAGTTCTTCACCCGAACTGTATCACCACCTGCGTGCTGGTACTACAACTCCAGTTCGTGGGGTTGTCGTTTCCTCCAAAGGATCGGCAAAAAGGTGATACGCAGCGGGGCAAGGCGAGCCCAACAGCCCCACTTCTTCCTTCCTCAGACAATGAGGAAATCATTCGTGGCAACAGGTCCTCGTGACTCGTTGCAGTCGCTGGACTCGTGCCTATCGTCTTGGTCTTCCATCGACACGACGACGTGCACGCCACAACTGGTCCTCCGACACGTTCAAGACACCGCCTTGGAGAGGGCGTGCTGAACGAGTCAGAAGGGAAGGGAAGGGACTGAGCCCAAGGACGAAGCGTGCATCAACCCTGATGACCCTTCGCCGCTCGCAAAGGAGATAGGATCTCATGGATTCAACACTGAATCCCTCACTTCCTCTCCTTTGTGTACCTCTAAGAAAATTCCGCCAAAAGGGCAATATATCTCTGTAATCCAGAAGATAAAATAAAAGAGCTCCCTTCGTTCCAAAAAAGGTTCGCTATTCGAGCGTCCAAGAACCGCGGGCAAGCTCAAACCTCGCCACATCCCTAGGACAGGTTTCTCCGCAAGAAGCCCCTTCAAAGGAGTTCCTTTGCAAAAAAAGGGGGAACCGGAGGAAGAGTAGCGCACGTCCCAGTTTGGCCTACGGCGCCGACGACTCGCAAAGATACGTTCTCATCTCTTTTTTACTTACGTTCATTCGATAATATAACGACAACTCTTTGAGAAATCTCTGAATAAAAGTCTCATCGTTCCGTCTATAAGCGTTACGCCTTTGTTCTCGAGCACGGGGGACAACGTCAACCGTGTCCCCTCGGGGAAGCTGGTCGTGGTCCGGTTGCGACCGCCCTCAGGGGCTAGCAACGCCCCCAGACTGAGTCGAGAACTAGGAACCAAACGAACTCCCCCGCTGCTCAAACAAAGGTTGAAACAAACATAGGCGTAACGATAGGACCACTCAAACGCCCATTTTTCCCGTCTTTCCGCGGGGCGGCGGGCAGTTGGGCAAAAGCTAAACCAAGCCCTGGAAGACGACAAAAGAAGCGTTTGCGTGACAAACCCCCCCTAAAAAGAAAGGAGGGGTACGACGGGTTCGGAAAAGTCGTGCGATGGTGCGCTAACACATGTCTTTGCAGGAAAAGTGCCAGGGGACCTGAGTCTTTGGCAAGATCTTGGCAAAAAATCAAGCCGCGCAAGGATCGCACCGCGTTCGAACGAGCCTTTGACACCCCAACAGGGGTGAAGTACACAAAGACTCGCTACGGACCGGACGAACCATGGCAACCCGCCTAGAAGATCGACGGTCTTTCAAGGGCTCCTGCAGAAAGGTCTCGTCAGTACAGCAGGCAGTCTGACGCCACGCCTCGCTGACCGCCAGAGCTCTGACTCTCAAAAGAAGAGCTTAGTAGTGATTCTGTAAGTGCAATCAAGCCCTAATTGTGGGTTTTGGTGATAATGACCACACGATTGGAGAACTAATGAGATTTATGAAGATGACAAGCAGGTTAATGATAAGAAAGGATGGTGTATATGCGTTGGTGGACCCCTCATATGTTATTTCATCGGTTCTGGACTCAAAGTGCTATAACAAGCTTTTTCATTTGAATTTGAGTTATAGGAATGCCGTACTATCAAGGGGGAATGCAAATACATTGCTATGGTTGAATGATATGTGCTTAAACCAACCCAAGCCATCCCTATTTCTAACCAAAGATAGCTACACTGAAATCAGATCTATCTCTGTCTGTCTGGTAGACGCGGCAGTGCCGCCCAGGGCGCGGTAGTGCCGGGACGCGGCACTGTCGGGCTAAGGCCGGCACTGCCGCGACTTGTTGTAACCGTTGGCAGGCAGGGGATATTTACTCCATCTCCCTGCCACCCCAACGGTCACCCACGACCATAACTCTTCTCCTACCTCCAGACAAGGCTTCCTCTCCCCATTGAAGGCTCCCAAGCTCTCTCTCACCAAATCTTTGATTCCTATTGATTCCAAGTGAGTTAGAGCCTCAAACCTTCACTAAAGAGAAGCCCTAGCTGAGATCTACTCCCTAGAGCACTTGATTTGAGCCATAGCCGGTGGATTTGATTCTATTACTTTTGGTTTCTTGGAACCCTAGCCGGCTAGGCGTCGCCCTTGAGCTTGACAACTTGTGTGGCAGCCTTGGGAGGTATGTAATCACTTGTGCAGCTAGTATTATTACCCCTCACTTCAAGGATTTGGTTCCTTGACTTGAGAACGAGGTAGAGTTGCAAAGCTCATGACCTAAGTGGTCAACCTCAACAACGTGGAGGTAGGCAAGCCTTGGTGGCGAGCTGAACCACGGGATAAATTACTTGTCTCTTGTGCTTACTTGCTTTCATATCTCATACTTGTGAGCTTGTGATAGATTCTAGGTTTGGCCCGATCTACTTCATACTACATATTTGGCTTGTTAGAGTTGGTTCTGCTGGTTCAGGAAACCTAGTGCTACATTTCCATTCATATAGATTTGGTTTGCTGTGGCTGGATTTTGAATTGCAGGCTTGGACCAGTTGTCTGCGCGGCAGTACCGGGCTGAGGCCGGCAGTGCCGGGACGCGGCAGTGCCGGGCTTTGGCGGTAGTGCCGGGCTTCGCTAATTGAGTTTTGAGCTGTGATTTTTGACAGGCCTATTCACCCCCCCTCTAGGCCACACAGGTCCTTACAAGTGGTATCAGAGCCTGGTCTCTCAGCAACACTTCACCGTGCGAGAGAATGGCCACTGACGGAGGAACGGGTAACCCTAGTGTTGTGCAACCCACACTCGAAGTGGAAGTGCACACCGCTAGTAGCAGCGAAAGCAGCTCCACAGCAAGTGCAAAGACACTTCCTGTTGACGCAAAACGTGGCACCTCCCGCCAAGCACACAACAAGCCAAAAAGCTGGCTTCAATCAGGTGCCCGGAGTATGTTGATTCCGGAGACGTGCTAGTCGGTTTGACCTGAAAACCAACAAGGGATAAAAATGTGAGAATACCACTGGAACATGCCGGGTGAGACCAGACAGTTCCATATGTACGGCTTAGAAAGCCAATCATGACGGCACACAACTATAGAAGCTGTCTATCAAAGCATGTTTGTAAAATCATTCAGCAAGTATGAAAACAGAGTGCGTAAAGCATATTTAACTGCCGAATGCGTATGTAAAAGGAGACACACTTTGAATGAAATAAAGATGTTATAAACAGGTAACTTACAAAAATAGATCTATTCGAATAACACATGCATAGGCTAATCCAACTAATCTGCCGCACGTTTAGTCTTCATAACCCCGTTAGGCATAAACTCAAGCGAAGCTAATCCACCGCATGATATCACTTGCCATAAATCCACGCCACTTCTTATAATTAGATTAATCCACCGCATGATACAATCTAATTATAACAAGCTAAAAGCATGCGTATATTTGAACAGATCTATAAAAGCTCGTTACTCATGTAAGCATAACCAAAATCAGCAGACCAGCCGAATTGGGGTCCATGAAGAAGGAACAAACAAGCAAGCATGATTAAACTAATCTAAAACCTGCATCTGCCGCATGATACCTAGTTTTATCAAAGAGTAATCGTAATTAACATGCATGAACCCACGACATGTAACAATCTGGATTGAAAGTTGATCCGGCCATCATGATATTATGATTAGCAAAAGCACAAGCAAGCTTGTGGAACAAGGCCGAACAAAGATCAATCTAGATTGGGCAAAAGAGTGTTACAAGAATTAAATAAATAAAACATATAACACATGATAACTTAATGAATCTATCAGATCTGCCAAATCTAATAGAGCCGATAACTATTTTTACTCATGACTTAATCCGCCGCACGATACAAGGCACAAGCAAAAACTTCCCGTCATAAGCTTAAATCCGCCGCACGATACTAAGCTTAACATACGAGACTACTTGCATCATATCTAAATCCACCGCATGATACTAGACATGATAGCAAGGTTGCCGGTACTTACAGAGGTCGACGGATCGTTGATTCCTCTCGAAGAACTCGACGACACAACTAAGGACTCGAAGACGACACTGGGCCGGTTTGTATTGATGTGGTTGTGAACAGTTTTACAATGGTTGAGGGTTCATATTTATAACCTGGACGAAATACGAGTCGTAAACGATTACGATTCATATAATAAAATATGGAAAGATACAAATTCTACTCCCGATCTTTTCGGCGTCCTCCATTGTCATGTGTCTTCTCGTGCAAGTCGGCTTTGCTCGCAACATCCATCTCCCGAATGGAGCCACTGTTTTGTAGAATAGCCGACCGCATAAGCATTCACCGAAACCCTGAGGACCAAATAGTCACCCGATTGCTTGCCGAATCCTTTCTTCTCTGCTGGCTGGGTCCACTTGTCATATTCTTGTGCATGCAAAAATCCGGTGTCAACACATGCCCCCTAATTTTGGGATAAATATTTATTCCAAAATTCCTTTTTCTTGCATATTGACGTGAAGTCTCCGGAACCATCCACCTTCACACGTCATAATTGCGACACTTGCCGATCCATCTCCCGATACACCTTTGGGATTCTTTAAAGTCTCCTTTTACTCTGTATCGGTTTGTGTTTTCTGAGCTCCTCTGCTCCATTCTCAAAACCAGAAAAACCCTCTTTTCTCCTGCTATCCCCCAATCAACTAGAGGATGTCTTCCGAAGCGAGCCGCCATAGCTCCGAGTTCGGAGCTTCCAGCACCTCTAAGAAGAGGTTGCCCTTCATCATCTCTGTCCTGAAAGATGAAACAGCTGTTCTCACATTATTGTTCTTGTTTCAGGAGGACCGGTGACGACTCCCCCAAGGACCTGACCTAGAAGATCGTAGATCTTCAAGTCGATTTGGAAAGGAAGGATCGGGAAATCACCCGAATCTCTCGAGAGCGTGATGTCGCTCGGGAACGGGCCGCCGGTAAGTATTCTTCATCATTTCTCTCCCCATTCTCTTTCCCCGCTTTTACTGACTCTTCCTCCTTTTTAGCTCTGGAGGCTAAGCTTCATCTTCTCGAAGCTACTGTTGCTGATCTTGCCGTCACGGCCAATGTACCGGGTACAACAGCCCTGAGGCGGGTGAATGAGGTCAACCGAGTTCTCCCTGACATCTCCAGAGCTGGTATGGGTTATGGCGCAGCGCTCGCCTTTAACGCTGTTCGGATTCATTCCGGTGCCGATTACCGCAACTTTGATGTTTGTGAGCGAGGGCGAGAATACAGGGTGGCACACTCTGCCGATGACATGAAAGAAGCTGGAAGAGATCTGGCTGATTCTTTTGACTTTGACCTCTCGATTAGGAACAGGATAGGGTGGACGAACTGATTTTCTACTGTAACTTGTTCCCTCTTTTGTAAATAAGAAGTTCCTTTGTTCGTCCTCCTGAAATCAATCTGTAATTTGATCAATGTGTGTTCTGTTTTGTGCATCAGTCACTGACTTTATCTTCATTATAGCGGCGATGTTTACTACATCGGCTATTGCTGATAATGGCATCAGATACCTTCGCCTTGCAGACAATTGTTGTAATCGGTCATTTTAGATTCAAAGTTCCGGCTTTCTCTTAGCTTTCCGATCCATGATGACACCAAGGTAGTATCTCTTAAAGGATTTTTCGATCTTCAGCTCTCTGCTCTCAGTGTCCATCAGTAACATGAGTTCCCAAACTACTAGTTAAAACTGAACAACTCTTAGCCGAATCCTATCGGCTTTCTGATTCTGGGGTCATAACCTCTTCCAATCATCAAAAACCTGGCCTGGCCCAATAATGGCCCATAAGCTGTGAAAACCCTACTCCGATGCTTGGTCCTTCAGTATGCAAGCCATGGTCCTATAAATATGACCCTACACAAGCCGCCACTCTTGACTTCAGCCAAACAGCTTGATTCGCAGAAAACTTCCACCCCTCAGCTTCGGCTCAAAACAAAGAGAAAATCTTCCGCTTGTGTTTCCATCAATGGCAGGCAATGGCGACCACGACAGTCATTACGTTAGAGACGAAATAGGAGGAAGCCAAGCATCAACTCACCGGCGTCATGGGTAAAAACAAACTCCCTGCCCCCTTGCGGTAGCTTTCTTGCTTGTCTATCTCTGATCCACTGTCCGTTTCCTCTCCAGAGCGGGATCCTCCCCCAGTCGAGCTTGGGTTCTTCCTCCAGAAACGGTAGCTCCAATGATTTCTTTCAACCTTTTCCCAAGCCACCAGATTCTGAGTTTGATGATTCACCCCAGCAGACCTGTTTGGACACCCCTCGGTGTTGCGAGGAAGAAGACAAAGTCCAGAAGGAACTGGAAGATGTATTCAAGAAGCATGGCATTGAGGAAGCTGAATGGGCAAACCAACGGAAACAACTCTACAGTATCATTACAGGTTAGCAGAATCTCGGTTCTTCTCCCTCTCCCGATTTTGCTTCCGCCTAATATACCCCTTTTTTCTGTCAGCCTTGTCTGCAGAGAATGACCGCTTGAAAGCAGCAGCAAACAGAGTTGCCCTTAAGGTGCTGCTCGTGGGTATTCAGCTGAAGCTCGTCTTGACGCCATGGTTGGCCGCATAGATCATCCGTCATACAAGGTGTGCACGCCGGGGTTTCCCTTGGGCTATCAGCAATGATTTCTTGGACAAAGAAGATTACTCCTTCCTACCAGTTGGCCTCGCAGGCGGGGATCCGTATGAATTTGAAGACCTTGAAATCTATGATAATCATGCCGCTGCTATTGCCGAGATTACTGACCGCAATCCATTGTGAACAAATTATTTCAAGGGTAGTTTGTATTAGGATAAATCTGTGAGTGAAGCTTGTAACATATGAAACCTGTTCCCCTCTGATAATATCTATCTGCATCTTTGACTATCTGAGTGATTTTTCCAATTGCAGCTTTCTTCAAAGAAAATGTTTCCGGAACGCATGATGTCATCTTAGCCGACTAGATCTCGTTTTTGATGTGTCATGTCACTCGGCATCTTATTTACTGCACTTCACCTTTCTCTTCCCCCAACAAACCTACCACTCGAAAAAAATAGGATTACCACCGGGTCATGAACACTCTTGTACTAAAAGGCGATATAAGTAATATCGGCTACAACTTAAACTTCTGGAACATTTTTTCTACTAAGGCGATGCTTAACATCGGCTGTATAAAAATATCCTTGAATCCGCTCTAGATACAATTTCCCACGCATTCGGACTCTAACAATAGTGCCGAAGCTTTAGTCCATGAGTGACGCATATATGAACAAAATTTCTCTACAGCCGAATACCCCTCTCCGGGTTTAACATTTTCGGCTAAAGCTAGCTGCTACTTATCTTCTCTCTTTAAACTTAAAATAAGGGCCGATCCTGTTAATAGGCTATCGGCCGCCACGTACAACTTGAAACGATCACCAGTTGAGGAAACGCCTTCATATATTCTTCAATTTCATCAGAAGCTTCTGTTGTACGTCACCTTGCACAAATTCCTCCTGATCTTTTCTTGAGCCTTGGCAATGGAGAAATAAACAGAGTCCTTTAAAAATCTATCAACTTCAAAACACGCTCGAGACCCAAACTTGCACACATTGTCCTAATTCGGCTTCATTACCAACACTTTATTCCTCATTAGCCGATAAAACTTAGTCTCCACTACCATCAGTCGGATCATCTATTCAAAAATTGCTCTGAGAGCCGATTGTCTGAATCGGTTGTCGGTCCTCATCGAAAACATTCACAGGACCTGCTTCCCAAGCTTTTCCAGAGAAGCACTCGACACCATCATATTCCTAGTAAATGGGCTCTGCATTAGCAACACTCACCGAATCATCAGCATGGACAATTTCGATGTCATCTCCAATCCACTGGATGAGAATTGGTGCATAGTTGATGGTACAACAGCAGTTTTGCATGTATCCAATCTCTTAATAATAGCAAACTGTATGCCCCCTTGCCATCAATGACGAAGAAGGTAGTGATCAAGGTTTTAGTTCCGATCGTTAACTCAACATGGACTGCTCCCCGAGTATCAGAGGAATTACCAGCAAAGTCTCTCAACACCATGTCGGTCTTCAATAAGTCTTCACTTGCCATCCCAAGTTTTCTGAATGTGGTATATGGCATGATATTTATGGCAGCCCCTCCATCAATGAACATCTTAGTCAACGACTTTCCATTAACATAGCCTCTCATATACAATGGCTTCAAGTGTCGATGCTTAGCTGGTTTATCGAATACTGCACGTTGAGCCAAGACGAGATGAGCCAATAAGTCCTGAAATTCATCTTCGTCGAAATCTGAATACACCTCGTCTTGGACATCTTGACCTTCGGGAGCTATAAACTCTGATGGAAGAAAGAAAGCCATGCATGCATCAGCCGAACGATCACCTCCATTCGGCTTCTCTTTAGGTCGCCAAACTCGCTTTATCCTAGCACTTGCCTGCTCTAACTCTCTGTTTCTTAGGCGTTGTACCCTTCTTTTCTGGCTTCTTCTTCTCATCCTGGTGGACACCACTGTCCTCTTTGCCAGACATACTCGCGGTATTCTTCTTCTCCAGTGCGAGCCCAACTTTGATTGGCAAATCCTCTTCCTTGCCGATCTTCAGAGTTATTTATTTTTGAACGCCGATCGTCCTCAGGGACTCGTGCCCCAAGCCTTTCATGGACAGAACGGCGGTTGACTCGAGACTGCCTATACTCAGAGTATTGATTACTGCACTCAGGGCAGTTGTTCTTACAGGCAGCTTCAGGCTTCATTCCAACAATACTGGAAGAACGAGCATTCCCATGAGACTGTTCTTGCTCTCTCACATCTTCTCGTTCTTCTCGGTACATCTCTTCTTCGTACCTTCGTTGTCTCTCCAGGAACTTCTGTTCTTCATAAAATCTCTGCTTCTGGTACCGTTCCTGTTCCCGACGCCATTTATTCAACAGAATACGCGTCGTGACCCTGGGTCTGGAAGTTTCACCCGTCTCAGCTTGGCTATTTTGGAACCGAACCCTTTGCTAAAGCTCTTTATTTGTAATCTGCCAATAAGGGTCAACAACACCAGCTTCCCTCGCTCTATCATGCGGATACATGGGTGTATGTCGAGTCTCTGAGTGATGAGTGATTGTCAACTGGGATAATGCGCATGTTCTTTGGCTTGTGTTGTGCAGGTGTCGAGCACGGATACAGTGATCAGAGGCAAGGTGAAGGTCAAGTAGAGACGTGCCGTGCCGATGGACCGAGAGTGGCGAAGGCGGACGTGAGGCTTGGACTGAGGGACCGGTGGCCCGAGGATCAGCTGTGGTGGCTGGCAGCCTAGGACAGCGACAAGCGAAGACTTGCGGGCACGATGTTGCTTGGGTCGAGGACCTGGGGACACGTGTCGGTGGACGGGGTGCACGGGCGGTGCATCCCCTCTACGGCTTCGGTTTGGTGGTTGAGCCACAGAAAAACCACCGAGTGGACGGTTTCCAGGTTTGGGCCTCAAAACCTCGGCGCTGATGGTTTCCGAGTTTGGGCCACAAAACTCGGGCTGAGGACGGTTTCTAGGTTTGGGCCTCAAAACTTGGGTGCTGCGGGTTTGCTGAGTTTGGGCCACAAAACTCAGGCTACGGTCGGCTGGTTTCCCGGTTTTGGGCCTCCAAACCGGGGGTTGGTCGTGAAGGCTGGTTTCCCGGTTTGGGCCTCAAAACCGGGGGCGAAGTCCGTGAAAAGGACGAGCGAAGCGGTGGCGGCACGTGGCGGCAATCGGTGAGGTTGCGTCGAGGCAATGCTACCATTTGTGGGGGCGTGGCCGTCGGATCACCAGCATCTTCGAGTTGGTCAAGAATACCTAGGGTTTAGCTGGTTCGCTCTGTAATTAGAGAGGGGTAGAGTAGGAATTAGAATTAGGATAAGTAGAGAGAGACACCCTCCTCCAATGCATCTCAGTCATTTGCTCTTTGCTTCTAGGGTTTCCTGCTCTCCCAATCCCCTGCTGTAGCTACTGAGATCCGCAGAGAACCATATCTCTGTGTACTGGAGATTTTGAGGAAGTGAAGCCGTAACCTCACTGTTGTAGGGTGTGGTAGCCACACAGTTACAGATCGATGACTTGATTTGCGTTTTGTTCTTGTTCTTGTTCGCGGTCTTCGTTTCTCCGTGATTTTCTCGGATCTCGTCACTCGATCTCCCTCTCTATTGCGTCTTTGCAAAATCCGTTTGAATCAACTTGTTCTTTATAGTGAGGAGATCATTTCCACCGGAGGAATTCATCTAACTCCACACGAACAAGTAGATCGGGTTGATTTCGTTTTCGTGGCGCTTTTTCGTTCATACTCCTCCCTTTCGATTTCCCGGTGTTTGAGTTGATTTGAGCGGATGATTTCTTGGGGATAGTCTCCTAACTACCTTGTGATCATCTTCTTCAAGTTTGGGAACGTGGGATTGTGTTTTGATTCGGATTTGGGAAGATTCGTGAGAGGGGCGACCAAAATCGCCCTCTCTGTTCATCCGCGGATAGTCCGCTGTTTGGGTCGCGGGCAGTTCGCGCGTCAGGGCTGGTCAGACCAGTGGCCTGTCTCAGCACTGTTGGACGAGTCCTTTTTGAACCGCAGACAGTACGCCGTTTGAACTCACGGACAGTGCGGGATCGTCCAGAGACTGTTCAGCAACCTTGTTGTTTCTGGTATTTGGCCGGCGGACAGTCCGCCAACCCCCCGCGGACAGTCCGCAGTAGGGGCGGACATTCTGGGACCCCAGGGCCGGACAGTCCGGGATTTGGCTGAAGCCTCCGGTTTTGTGCGTTTGCTCTCCTTGCTTCTTCGCTTGGTTTCTGGACTTCTCGGTTGACCCTAGAGTTGACCAAGGAACCTCTCTAGGTACCTTGCTACTTGTTAGCATAGGTGTTTGGGGATTTCTCGACGTAGCCGTCTATTTACGTTCGGGACTTGGTTGTTAAGGGTTGAACTTGTTCTGTACTTTTGTTTTGTCGTTTGGTTTGCTATCGCTTGTGGTGCTGCTCCGCTGTGATCCTAGGGATCATCCACCCTCTTCCAAGGGTCGTGAGCATCATGGTTTCGATTGAAGCTCTTGGGGTTGATTTTGGGAACAAAAGGCCAAAGTTTCAGAGAAATTTTTGAGCACCCATTCACCCCTCTCTGGTCGCCTTGCTATTGCATTTTCGGTCCTTCAATTGGTATCGGAGCAGGTTAAGGATCTTCCACCTTAGCCGGTTCCAGATCCACAGAAGGCGACATGGATCGCGGCGTGGGCAAACCGCCGTTTTTCGATGGGACGAACTATGCATCGTGGAAGATACGCATGTCGGCCTATCTGCAGAGTTTGGGTGCTTCCATTTGGGATATTTGCAACTCTGCCGATTACGTTGTCTTGGCTGCTCGTGTTTCTCAGCTTCAGATCGATGAGCACGATGCCAATAGCTGAGCCCATAATGCTCTTTTCTCATGCTTGAGCATGAGTGAGTTTGATCGCGTTTCTCACCTCGCTACGGCTCGGGAGATTTGGGCTACCCTCATGCATTTCCATGAGGGAACCTCTCAAGTCAAACCCGTCTCTATGAGTCGTTCAAGCGAGAGTATGAGAACTTTCGACATATGCCTGGCGAGAGCATAGAAAGTTTATTCGCTCGCTTTCAGGTGATTGTCAACAGGATGAGGGCTAACAAGGAGCTGTTGCCTTTCGACGATCATGAGAGAGCTTTGAAGCTTTTGCACACTCTTGATCGATCAGTGTGGGATTCCAAGGTTCAGGCGATCATCGAATCACCTAACTATGAGACCCTCACGTGCGACGAGCTCTTTAGTAAGCTCAAGTCCAGTGAGATTGATGCCATGGCGAGGGCTTCTTATGAAATCCTTCTGGCCCATCGATAGCTTTAGGTTTTCTGGTTCTCTCTTCTTGCTAACCCTCTCTTAGACTCCTCTACTTTTGCACTTTCCTCTCTTCTGTCACAGAGGAGCAGCTGGAGTTCATGGGGGATGACGAGCTAGCGTTGCTCGCCAACCGGTTCTCGCGGTTCCACAACAATCGCATGAACCGTCGCCGCGGAGGAGGACGCTCAGGATGCTTTGAGTGCGGCGACCCCAACCACTTCATCGCCAATTGCCCGAAGAAGAACAAGCAAGTCTTCGGCAAGGCGGATCTTGGGCACAAGTATGACTCTAGCAAGCGCAAGGAGAAGTAGGTCCCCGCGAAGCACAAGTGGAAGGGCGGCTTCAACAAGGAGTACATCAAGACGAAGTACTTGGAGAAGGCCCAGGCTGAGCAGCGTGCGTTCTTCGCCACGCTCAGCGACGTCGACGACTCAGATGACGACTCCGCTTCCTCAAGCGACGACGAGTCCAAGAAGAAGAAGAGAATTGAGGACAAGCTCAACGGCCTCTGCTTCTTCGCCGACGACGATGGTTTCTGCACCATGGCCCTCGGCAAGGAGGTTGATGGCGAACTGGAGGACACCCCTCGGAATGACGACGACGACGACGAAACCTCCCAAGTATCTCAGACCCCCGACGAGCTTTCTGCTGAGGTCGAGAAGCTTACTGCCGCGCTCCTTAGTCAGGATAAGTTGCTTAGGCGTGCTGCTATAGAGCGCAAGGAGTTTAGACAGAAGTGGGAGGATACAGTGAAGGAACTTGAATCTGTCAAGTCCACCGTAGTTGTTACCGATGAGGAGGAGTGTGAGATGTGGACCACACACATGACTGACCTTCTCACTTTGAGAAGCAAGTATGCTGTGTTGGTAGGAAAGGTGGATGAGCTGAAGGCTAGATCCTTGCTGTTGGGTGCATGCAAGTCCTGTGCTGGCTTGCAAACCGAGTTGGCAGAGAAGAATGCCATGATTGTGTCTCTTGAGAAGGCCATCTCGGGTAGCACTTGTGTGTCCAGGTGTGTTCTTTGTGAGGGTTTGGAGATGGAGATAGCCAATGTGAAGCATGACAAGATGCAAACCGAGGAAGAAAACACATACCTTCGGACCATCTTGTCATGGGTGTCGAGTGGTGAGCTGCAGCTTGGGATGATGATCTCCCAATTCAAGCGAGCTGCTGGAGGTCCAGGTGTAGGTTTTGCTCCAAGTGTTGATGTTTCGTCTTTTGGGAAGATTGGAGAGTCGAGTGGTCTTAACCCATGTGAGAAGCCCAACTCCACCACTACTCCCAAGCTTACCAAGATTCCACCCAAAGAGCCTCTCAAGCCTAACACCAAGGATGGGGTCTTTGTTGAACCTCCGAGAGCTCCACCCAAGAAACAATCATGGGCTCTCAAACCAAACCACCTCAAGAACAAGCTTGACACCATGCCTCCCATCCAAGAGGAGTTTATGCCACCGAAGGGCAAAGTGATCCACACCCACTACCGTGAGTACCAACAACGCCCTTTGAGAGCGGTGAGGTATCATTGTGAGCACTGTGGGAGAGATGGACACTTGAGCGAGTTTTGCTTTCGGCGCAAGAGAGAGGCGCGCCGCGCAAAGGAGATGAACAACACAGACATGTACCATCCTTTCCATGATGTACATGTGCCGAATGTTCAGAGGCGTGCTGCTAGGCCTAGAGGTCCAAAACTTCAAGTTCCTAGGCCTAGGCCGCGAGGAGGTCGTGCCCGGCGGGAGCCTGCAGTTGTAGGCTATGGACCCCGTGGCGGTGGCTTTGTAGTTGAGCGTTTTCCACCACCGCGTTTTGAGTATCGCGATGGACGCTCCTCCCTTAGCGGATGTAACACCTCAGGTGTTTACATGAATAAAATGTTGCCATGTCATCATAAGCATTTCATAGTGTAACATCCCGGCCTAAGGGTTAATAGGAATAATAGGATACTCATACCAACAAGTTGTAACTTCTTTTTCGGAAGCCCATCTCCAAAGAACTCTAAAGTTAAGCGTGCTTGGCCTGGAGAAATTTAGGGATGGGTGACCGACCGGGAAGTTCTTCCTGGGTGCGCACGAGTGAGGACAAAGTGCGCAGAAAAACTGGTGTTGGTCTGTGAGGGAAGTCTATGTCCTAGAAAAGCTGCAGATGTAAGTGGGCCCCCGGCCGCGTGGAGGCGGGACGTTACAGAATGGTATCAGAGCTGACTCTCGCGGTTTCACGGCGCGTGTGTCGCAGTTGCTCAGACATGGTGGTCATGGCTGGTGTGGACCCGGAGTGGTCACACAGCATGGCACATGTGCTGGCACTGGACATACGGACGTGGCCAAGAGAGGACGTTCCTGGCTTGGGATTGATCGACGAGGACGTCGATCTCTTAAGGGGGTGAGGATGTAATATCCCGGCCTAAGGGTTAATAGATAATAGGTACTCATACCAACAAGTTGCAACTTCTTTTTCGGAAGCCCATCTCCAAAGAACTCTAAAGTTAAGCGTGCTTGGCCTGGAGAAATTTAGGGATGGGTGACCGACCGGGAAGTTGAACTTCCCGGGTGCGCACGAGTGAGGACAAAGTGCGTAGAAAAGACTGGTGTTGGTCTGTGAGGGAAGTCTATGTCCTAGAAAAGCTGCCAGATGTAAGTGGGCCCGGCCGCGTGGAGGCGGGACGTTACACATAGCATCATGTGCTAGCTCACCTTGAGATGCATTCACTAAACTGAGTTTAATTCCTAATGAGTGAGCATCTTTGTTTATGCTTGTGATGTAGCTCAAAACCCTAATTTGGAATGTCATTATGAAATAACTTGTGTTCATTCCCGTTGACTAGAGTCATGTAAAGGCATGAATCCAAGTTCAACATTTCAAAATGATCTAAAAGTTATTTAGCTTAAAATGGGAAAATCATTAATTCCTATATAAGTTAATTAGCCCTTTCTAGTTAACTCAAATCTGTGCATATTTAGGGAATGACCCTAAAATCTTTTTGGTAGATCTTGAGGAGAAGTACAACTTTTGTATTCAAAGTTTTCAAAGTTTCTGTACAAAATTTAAAGTAATTTTGAATCTACTCAAACCCTGAAAATGGTCCCTTTTTGACTTTAAACTTGCATTTCAAAAACTAGTTGAGATATGAGTTTGAGATCTACATCAAAGTTGTAGAGAATTTCAAAAGGAACATTTCATACATTGACCATTTTCAAGTGTCAATGTAAAATCAAAAGTAATTTTACTTCTACTGCAAAACCCTAGTTCTGTCCCCTTTTCAAATTTCCAATTTGAAATGGATTTGAACTGTTTTGATCCAATTGACCTATTTCTAGTTGAAATCAGCCATAGGGTGTTAAAGCAAAGTTGTACAACTTTTCAAACTCTACATTTCATATTTTGGCAAAACTTGAAGTATAGTTCAAATTTCAAAAGTAATTTCGAAAATTCAGAAAGGGGGAAAGTGAGCAATGAACAGTGCCAAGGGGGGAAGCGTCCAGAGCTCGCCAGCGAGCTGCTCCGCCTGGCCGCGTTCGCGCTGGGGCGCATGCGCCGCGCCAGCGAGCTGCTTGCTAGCTTCGCGCGCGCGTTCTACACCCCGCGCCGCTCTTCTTCATCGTTATCACCCTCCAGACGCCGTGCTTCGTCTTTCTCTCTCTCTCGCTCGCCGCCGCCGCCGTTCCTCTGCTCAGCTACGCCGGCCGCGTGAGCGCTCGTTCGTCCCGTTTAACCGCGTCACCGTGTTCGCCTCGTCGTTGCGGAGCTGTAGAGCTAGGTAGTAGCCTCGCTCGCCCCCGCAACCGCCCGGCGTGGCCATCTTCTTCATCTCCGGTCCCGGACACCTCCATCGACGCCGCCACCGTGGTCAGCGAGCTCGAAGCCCTATCATCCTCACCTGAGCCTCGTTCTCTCTTTCTTATCTGTTCCTGATGCTCTAACCCCAGGCCTTTGACCTTATCTCCCTCTATCTCAATCGGAACAGGTCATCGCCGTCGAGCCGCACCGCTGGAACCCGTCGTCGTCGTCGTCCTCCCTGTTCGGAGCCGTGTCAGCCTCGAAGATCTAGCTCGTTATAGCCGTGGTGAGTCTCTGGTGCTGATGCGCGCGTCTGTGGGGTCGGTAGCGCTCTCAGTTGGCCGGCGTGCCGCCGCCGTGCCGTCGCCGTGCCGCCGCGGCCGCCTGTGTCATCGTCGGGGTAGAGAGAGAGGTCGAGGGAGGAGTTTGAGGGTTCATCGAAGCCGTGAGGTGAAGGGGAAGGTGCTGAGCCAGTTGGTTTGGCCGGAGAAGGTCGCGTTGCTCCGGTGTGCGCGTGCTGAGCTCGCCGCCAGCAGCCTTGGCATCGGGGACGTGTCGACGAGAATTCAACTAAACCCGAGGGCCTAAGTGCAAAGTCCTAGACTAAGAGGAATAGTGCTCAATAGTGTCAAGGGCTTGGTTGTAGTTTTGTTAAAGCCAGAGGGCTTTTCTGCAAGATCGGCTGTGCAGGCGCGGGCAGGCCCGAGTTGGGCCGACTTGCGCGCGGGATGGGCCGAACGGGCCAGATTCGGCCTATCGGGGTTTTGTTTATTTTAAACGTTTTAATCTATTTTCTCATATGTGCATACTAATGCTGGTTTTGTTATTTTTGTATGAATTAATCTGTTGATCCAAAATCATGAAAAATTTTGTACATGTTCTATGAAATGTATAGTTTTTATGAAAAATATAATATATACATGTTTCTGTATATTGTTTTGCAGTAAAAATTATGCCTCTTAATTCTTGAATAAGGATTCAATGATTTTTATAAAATCAGTTTAACTCCAAAAATGCTGAAATTTATTTTGTGCACTGTTTAGATCATAACCAATCTGTGTACCAAGTTTGAACTAATTTGAGCATAGTTTGCTTCACAACTTAATTTCCGGCTAATTAAATTGCTTTCTTTATGCAATAGTAATGTTGTAAAACATGAAAACCCAAGTTTCTTTACGGTAAATTTAAGTTAAGTTAGGTAATTATCTTTATCTGCTGATTGCTGTTTGATGCAGATAAGCTTCACTCAATAACCATGTATGTTTATACAGTTTGGCTTTGTTGGTTTGCAACTGTACCGTGATTGAAAGTGTTGCAAGATAAATGTTTATAGCTTAGAAAATTCCATCTTTACCATGATCATGACATGAGTATCTCATCAAGCATGCACTCTGTTATCGTGTAGCTTCCGAAGTGGTCGATTGTCCGGACGAGGTTGGTCCAGGAAGTTCAGAGTATCCGGTTGATCCGGATCATCAGGAGTTTCCGACTTTTCTCGATCAACGAAGGCAAGCCCCGGTTCATTTACCATTTCCTTGGATTTACAATTACACTCATTTTCGATAACCTAATGCATTAAATGTTTATCAAAGAAATGCTTTAAACCTGTTGATGCATGATCAACCTTGTTATCGATATATCATTCCTTGATATCTGCTTTATGCAAATGGTAGAAATGCTTAGCCCTGCTTATGAAGCTTTTGATAAATGTTTTCGATACTTATCGTTTTGGAATGATAATGAGAAAGAATGATGGTTAAGACCAGACGGGCACATGCATCGAACCTTGGGTTAGTGTAGGGTGACCCGGATGTGTCGGATTAGGGTTAACCGTTGTTGGCCTGCTAGATTGAGAAACTGTGAAGTACCGATCATATGCTACGGTAAGCTCTGCCTTGGTGATTCTTAAATGAGAACGGCTAATCGCGCACTGGGAGTGGAGAGATGGCGGGAGTACTAGCTACCCTCGTGGGTTAAAGTCCCGGATTGGAGGTGTACAGTACTCTCGGGTGGCGCGGACCCGGTCTTGTTTGGAGGATCCGAGGTTGGGGTTGGTATATGTGTGATCAAGGGTCTACATATATCGTATGATCGTGGAAAACTCCCAGATCTGGTTGAATCGGTTCGAATCGTCGTGCTCCTCGGTTAAGGAGACTCAATCTTTCGACCCACATCGTAGAATAAAAGGAACTTGCGGAAGAAGAAGGATAATGATATTTCATTAATATTCATTTTCAGTTTTTACCAAGTACAATAATTAATTAAGTAAAAATTTGGATCTAGAACTACTTTAGTAAACTTTTATGCAAATGAAAAATACTGTTGAGCCTACCCAAGCCCGCATATCTGTTCCTTCTCTTCTCTTGTCGGGTAAGCCTTGTTGAGTACCTTTGTACTCAGGGTTTGTTAATCCCCTGTTGCAGGTGTGTTCACGAACAACCCTACTTTGAGGCCTGTTGCGTGACCATCATTGAGGAGAACGTGTCCGGAGAGGAGTAATGCAACCCTTAGGCGGGGTTGTTTGTGTGAAATACTATTTTATTAATGTTGTCTCCACTACTTAGGATAAAGTTTGAAACTATGGTTTGTAATAACGACGCAAGTTTGAACAACTGGTTTGTAAAACGTATGGTGTAATACTTCCGCACTTTATCTCCGATGTATATTATTTGTGAAATGTTGTAATACTGCAATGACTCTTGCAATGATCCTGAGAGTGTAAGAAAATGTGGATGAGTCGGGTTACCCGATGACACGTGGTGGGTCTTTTGGGTTATTGGGCACCGTGTATGTCTGTTCGAGGTCTGTAGGACAAGGACAGGTACACGTGGGCCTTAATAATCCAGGAGGTTCCGTCACAGCTGGTATCAGAGCGATCATTGCAGCAGTCTTGTAGTATTGTTGCAAAACTTCAAAATGATTTGAGTCAAAACTATTTAAAATTTTAGTTTGGTCCAAAATGCTTTTGACTTACCTTGTTCATGCTATTCGATCTATGTTCTGTCTTAGTAGTGGATCGTAGATTGTTAGGTGGAGCAGCATGTTAAGTTAAGCCTTAACTTGAAATTGTTGTTAAATTTCTACTCCTATATAAGGCAGTATAATTTAAATTTTATATGCCTTATGCGTAAGTACGCTTCATGCATCATGCTTAATCAACTTGTGGTATATGGTATAGTGGGGTAAGGGTTAGAATCCAATCCTTTCTTGCTATCCAAAAAGTATTTTCCTTTATCTGCCTAATTCAAAATCTTATCTCACTAGGATGCCACGCGGTAAGGAAACACCTCGCAAGAGTACAGGTCCTCATGGTGTACCCATGCACCAACTCGCATCCCGCAAGGAGGAAGAGTCCAGCAGGGTCAGGAGATCAATGAGGACTTACGGGCAGAGGTTCGTGAGTTGAAATCTCAGTTGGCCACCACCTCTCGGGAGAAGAGTTGAGCACTTGCCAAAGCTAGGCATGAAACTCAAGCTGGAGGGGGTCAACAGAAGCGTGGTCAATGCAGAAAAACTCATGACTAAAATGCTTGGAGAACGGAACACCGCTTGGCAGCGAGAAGATGCCGCTTTAGCCCGTCTGCATGAGTTGGAGGCGTATGTAACGGATATAGAAGCATTCAATGACCAGTTAGCATGAGGAAGTCCATGTGTCTGTACGATCAACTCCATCCACCTCCACCTCAAGATGCAACTGAAGATGAGATGGGTACAATCATTGATGATGGAGAGGTAGATGGGCAGAGTGAGGAAGATCCTGATGTGGTTGAGTCTGCTGATGACAGCGACAGTGAGAGGGAGGGTGACGAGTGAGTCGTCTCCCACTAGAGTGTCAGGCGTGGATCTTAAACCCTAGGGGGTAGGGGCTGTGTAATAGTTTAGCTGAACATGATCCTAAGCAGTGAATCATGTATCAGTTCTGTTATGCATGAATAATGTAACATGAGTGTGTAAGCAGTTACTGTTTTTGTATCATAACCCAGAGATCAATAAAGTTTGGTTTGTTTATGAGCAGATGCCTCGTACCTGTGCTGCTGATGGGACTGGTTCATCTCATGATGGGGAGGGTGTTCCCAATGCACCCCCAGTTCCACCAACTCTGGCAGAAGCCATTGCGGCACTCATGCGTGCCACAACAGACAATGCACGTCTGCTACAGGGCCTAGTTCAGAATGCACCATATGGGCAGCGTGGCCGACATCATCATCAGGTCCAGGAAAGTACTTATCAGGATTTCACAGAGACCAGGCCGCCAGTATTCACTAAGGCTGAGGAGCCTCTAGAAGCTGCAGATTGGCTCCGTACTATGAATCAGAAGTTTGAGCTAATCCACTGCACTGAAACTCAGAAGCCAGCCTTCGCAGCCCAGCAGTTGAGGGGAGCTGCGGGAACTTGGTGGGCAAACCTTGAAGCTGCACAAGCTCCAGAACACCGCATTACCTGGGATGAGTTCTCGAGAGCTTTCAAAGCTCACTACATTCCAACGGGTGTGATGCGGATGAAGGCCGAAGAGTTCTTAGCCCTCAGGCAAGGGGATCAGCCAGTACAACAGTATATTGGCAAGTTTAATCATCTGTCTCAGTATGCTCTGGATCATGTGAACACCGATGACAAGAAGCGCAGTTGCTTCATGAGGGGGCTGAATACGAAGATGCAGAAGATGCTGGCAATGTGTGACGATAATATCTCTTTCAATGATGCGGTGAATAAAGCTATATCTGCAGAAGAGAAGCATTTCAAGCATCTCGAAGCTAAAAGAGGAAGGGTGGGAGTTCGACTGGATCGTTTGGTGGCAATAAGAAGCGCCAGCGTATCATATACCACCCAGTCCAGCAAACCGTCCACCGTACCGTCCACCCCAGCAACAACAAGCCAGCTCACAGCAGTCATCTGCTAAAACTGTTGTGAACTCTAATTATCCACGACAGCCGAATGCCCCTGGCATTCGAACCCAAACTCCCCAGAACCACAACTACCCATGCTACAACTGTGGGAAGCCGGGCCATTTCTCCCGTAATTGTCCGTATCCCAGGAAGAGTATTCCAAATACTCCACAGGGGCAAGGTGGTCAGAATTCCCAACAGCGGCCATAGCAACAACCACAGCAGAATCAAGGCCACAATAACATCAGAAGAATAAGACCGTCCAGAAGACTGGCCGGGTGTATTATGCACAAGCGGCAGATATTCCTGAAGGGGAACCCGTCATGATGGGTATGTTTTCTTCGCTCACCATCCTGCCGTATTACTATTTGATTCTGGTGCATCGCATACCTTTATCAGTAAGAGTTTTGTTGAAAAGCATCATATACCCACTGGGGAAGCACAAGAAAATTTCCTTATACACACACCGGGAGGTCGTTTATATACAAAGGAAGTGGCGCATCAGGTGCCCGTAGAATTTGCCAGGCATACTTATCCCACTAACATGATAGTAATCAAGGATCAAGATATAGATGTGATCCTAGGAATGAACTGGATGTACCAGCAGAAGGCAGTATTAGATGCCTTGCATAGAACAGTCATGTTGATCATACCTAATAGTACTTCTGAACTCTTTATCCAACTTCCAATTCCCAAGAAAACCGTTGACCAGATGTGCGGCAGCGTCTGTGCAAGCAACAGTTAAAGAGATTCAGGATATTCCAGTAGTCTGCGAGTTTCCGGATGTGTTTCCTAAGGACTTGCTGGGTTACCACCAGACCGTGATGTTGAGTTCAGCATAGAGCTAAAGCCAGGAACAACACCAATATCTCGACGAGCCTATAGAATATCCACCTAAAGAACTGGCAGAATTGAAAATTCAGTTGCAAGAACTGCTTGATAAAGGTTATGTCAGACCTAGTTCATCACCATGGGGCTGTCCTGCTTTGTTTGTCAAAAAGAAAGACCAAACATTGAGGCTATGTGTGGACTATCGTCCGCTCAATGAAGTGACGTGAAGAATAAGTACCCGTTACCGCGGATTGATCTTCTGTTTGATCAACTCGTGGGCGCCAAGGTATTTTCCAAGATAGATCTGAGATCTGGATATCACCAGATAAAGATAAGGCCTGAAGATATTGCTAAAACTGCTTTCACCCACCACCATATGGCCTATATGAGTACTTGGTCATGTCCTTTGGGTTGACCAATGCTCCAGCTCACTTCATGTACCTGATGAACTCCGTATTCATGCCTGAGCTAGACAAGTTTGTAGTGGTATTCATTGATGATATTCTGATATATTCCAAGAATCCACAAGAACATGCTGAACACCTCAGAGTAGTGTTGGGTCGTCTGAGAGACCATCAGCTTTATGCAAAGTTCAGTAAATTGTGTTCTGGTTAACAGTTCCATTTTGGTCATGAGTATGTAGTGTATCAAAGTTCTTGATGGTATGTATGTAGTCTGTGAAGATTAGTCAGGTTATCCTTTTCAACTGATCCAATCTGTCAAGTTCAGATTTTTCTGTATGGTATTATTCTGCAGTTTATGGATCTTATCCAAACTTCTCCAAAGTTGCCAAACCTATAACTCAGTTGTTAAAGAATGAAGTCAAGTTTGTTTGGTCGGATAGATGTGAAGAAGCTTTTCAGAAGCTAAAAGAATTCTTAACTACAGCTCCTCTAGTCTTAGCCCAACCCAATATTGAGAAGCCGTTTGATGTGTATTGTGATTCTTCTGGTATCGGGATTGGTTGTGTTTTGATGCAAGAGGGCAGAGTGATAGCTTATGCATCCAGACAGTTGAAACGTCATGAAGAACACTATCCAACTCATGACTTAGAGTTAGCAGCAGTTGTTCACGCCTTAAAGATTTGGCGTCATTACCTCTTGGGCAACACATGTCACATATACACCGACCACAAGAGTCTGAAATATATATTCACTCAGTCAGAGTTGAATATGCGACAACGAAGATGGTTAGAACTAATCAAGGATTATGATCTTGAAGTGTACATTACCATCCCAGAAAGGCAAATGTTGTAGCCGATGCTCTTAGTAGGAAGGTTCGTTGCAACTGTATCACTGTCAGACCAGTAGATCTTGCTCTCTGTTCCGAGTTAGAAAAATTGGGTATTCAGATGATCACTCAGGGCAGTTTGTCTAATATATCAGTTCAATCATCTATCAAAACCAGATTGTAGCTGCTCAGAAAGAAAACAAGGGTATTGACCACCTCAAAGAGAAAGCCAAGGCAGACAAAGCTTCTTGTTTCTGAGTCGATGAAGCAGGAGTGGTCTGGTTCAAGACAGACTGGTCGTTCCGAAGAATCCTGAGTTGAGAAGCAAATTCTTGATGAAGCTCATCTTACCCCGTTTGCGATTCATCCGGGAAGTACAAAATGTACCAGGATCTTAGGCAAAGATTCTGGTGGACTAAGATGAAGATCAAAATTGCAAAGTATGTAGCCAGATGTGATACTTGTCAGAAAGTCAAAGCTATTCATCTTAAGTCAGCGGGTGAACTGCAGCCATTGTCAATTCCTGCTTGGAAATGGGAGGACATCAGTATGGACTTTTTGTTGGTTTGCCTAGAACATCCAAGGGCTACGACTCTATTTGGGTTATAGTAGATCGTCTAACCAAGGTTTCGCATTTTATACCAGTCAGTCAAGACCATCTACTCGGCATCCACATATGCCAAGATATACTTTCAGAGGATTATGAGTTTGCATGGGGTTCCGAAGACTATTGTCTCAGATAGGGGTACTCAGTTTGTTTCAAAATTCTGGGAAAGTCTACATGAGTCTCTG
This sequence comes from Coix lacryma-jobi var. lacryma-jobi, assembly GCA_009763385.1. NCBI lineage: Eukaryota > Viridiplantae > Streptophyta > Magnoliopsida > Poales > Poaceae > Coix > Coix lacryma-jobi. The sequence goes on from CM019824.1 coordinate 137,381,314, forward strand.
GGCACTAAACTCTTACACAGTACAGCTTACCATCCACAAACAGGGGTCAGACGAAAGAGTAAATCAAATATTAGAAGATATGCTCAGAGCATGTGCTCTTAACTTTCCATTTAAGTGGGATGAGTGCTTACCATTAGCAGAGTTCTCATACAACAATAGTTATCAAGAGAGTATTCGTATGGCACCATTTGAAGCTTTATATGGCAGAAGGTGTCGAACTCCTTTACATTGGGTCCGAACCTGGTGAAAGATGGTTCTTTGGTGTTGATTTAGTTCAAGAGACCGAACAGAAAGTCAAACTCATACAAAGGAATATGAAATAGCACAATCCCGACAGAAAAGTATGCAGACAAAAGGCGTAGGCCTTTGACGTTTGCCAAAGGATTTTGTATATCTGAAGGTGTCACCCACCAAGGGTGTTTATCGTTTCGGGGTCAAAGGCAAACTTGCTCCCCGTTACCTCGGACCATTTCAAATCCTGGCCAATGTGGCAAAGTGGCATACCGTTCATTCAACTACCAGCTCATCTGTCAGAGGTTCATAATGTGTTTCACATCTCTCAGCTGAAGAAGTGTCTGCGAGTTCCTGATCAAGTGATTGATGTTGAAGGGTACAACTTGAGCCTAATATGACTTACTCAGAGTATCCCATCAGAATTCTCGATCAACGAGATAGAGTAACTCGACGACACACTCACAGGTTCTATAAAGTTCAATGGAGTCAGCATTCGGAGGAAGAAGCAACTTGGGAAACCAAAGAATTCCTAATAGAGCAGTTTCCTGAGTTCTATGCAACCATACAGTCAGGGCAGTGAAAGAGGTTGACAAATAGAACGTGTTCCTAGTTTTTGTAAAAAGTTTGTAATCTTTATCCCCGTACCCCACAACTTTAGTAGTTTTTAGTTTGTGGTGAAATCTCGGGTCGAGATTTCTTTTAGGGGGAAAGGATGTAACACCTCAGGTGTTTACATGAATAAAATGTTGCATGTCATCATAAGCATTTCATAGCATCATGTGCTAGCTCACCTTGAGATGCATTCACTAAAATGAGTTTATTTCCTAATGAGTGAGCATCTTTGTTTTATGCTTGTGATGTAGCTCAAAACCCTAATTTGGAATGTCATTATGAAATAACTTGTGTTCATTCCCAGTTGACTAGAGTCATGTAAAGGCATGAATCCAAGTTCAACATTCAAAAGATCTAAAAGTTATTAGCTTAAAAATGGGAAAATCATTAAATTCCTATATAAGTTAATTAGCCCTTTCTAGTTAACTCAAAATCTGTGCATATTTAGGGGCTGACCCTAAAATCTTTTTGGTAGATCTTGAGGAGAAGTACAACTTTGGTATTCAAAGTTTTCAAAGTTTCTGTACAAAATTTAAAGTAATTTTGAATCTACTCAAACCCTGAAAATGGTCCCTTTTTGACTTTAAACTTGCATTTCAAAAACTAGTTGAGATATGAGTTTGAGATCTACATCAAAGTTGTAGATAATTTCAAAAGGAACATTTCATACATTGACCATTTTTCAAGTGTCAATGTAAAATCAAAAGTAATTTTACTTCTTCTACTAGCAAAACCCTAGTTCTGTCCCCTTTTCAAATTTCCAATTTGAAATGGATTTGAACTGTTTTGATCCATTGACCTATTTCCATTTGAAATCAGCCATAGGGTGTTAAAGCAAAGTTGTACAACTTTTCAAACTCTACATTTCATATTTTGGCAAAACTTGAAGTATAGTTCAAATTTCAAAAGTAATTTCGAAAATTCAGAAAGGGGGAAAGTGAGCAATGAACAGTGCCAAGGGAGGAAGCGTCCAGAGCTCGCCAGCGAGCTGCTCCGCCGCCTGGGCCGCGTTCGCGCTGGGGCGCATGCGCCGCGCCAGCGAGCTGCTTGCTAGCTTCGCGCGCGCGTGCTACACCCCGCGCCACTCTTCTTCATCGTTATCCCCCTCCAGACGAGCCATGCTTCGTCTTTCTCCTCTGCTCGCTCGCCGCCGCCGCCGTTCTTCTGCTCAGCTACGCCGGCCGCGTGAGCGCTCGTTCGTTCCGTTTAACCGCGTCACCGTGTTCGCCTCGTCGTTGCGGAGCTGTAGAGCTAGGTAGTAGCCTCGCTCGCCCCCGCAACCGCCCGGCGTGGCCGTCTTCTTCGTCTCCGGTCCTGGACACCTCCATCGATGCCGCCACCGTGGTCAGCGAGCTCAGAGCCCTATCATCCTCACCTGAGCCTCGTTCTCTCTTTCTTATCTGTTCCTGATGCTCTAACCCCAGGTCTTTGACCTTATCTCCCTCTATCTCAATCGGAACAGGTCGTCGCCGTCGAGCCGCACTGCTGGAACCCGTCGTCGTCGTCGTCCTCCCTGTTCGGAGCCGCGTCAGCCTCGAGATCTAGCTCGTATAGCCGTGGTGAGTCTCTGGTGCTGATGCGCTCGTCTGTGGGGTCGGTAGCGCTCTCAGTTGGCCGGCGTGCCACCGCCGTGCCGCCGCGTCCGCCTGTGTCATCGTCGGGGAGAGAGAGAGTCGAGGGAGGGAGTTTGAGGGTTCATCGAAGCCGTGAGGTGAAGGGGAAGGTGCTGAGCCGGTTGGTTTGGCCGGAGAAGGTCGCATTGCTCCCGGCGTGCGCGTGCCGAGCTCGCCGCCGGCAGCCTTGGCATCGGGGACGTGTCGACGAGAATTCGACTAAACCCGAGGGCCTAAGTGCAAAGTACTAGACTCAGAGGAATAGTGCTCAATAGTGTCAAGGGCTTGGTTGTAGTTTTGTTAAAGCCAGAGGGCTTTTCTGCAAGATCGGCTGTGCAGGCGCGGGCAGGCCCGAGTTGGGCCAACTTGCGCGCGGGATGGGCCGAACGGGCCAGATTCGGCCTATCGGGGTTTTGTTTATTTTAAATGTTTTAATCTATTTTCTCATATGTGCATACTAATGCTGGTTTTGTTATTTTTGTATGAATTAATCTGTTGATCCAAAAATCATGAAAATTTTTGTACATGTTCTATGAAATGTATAGTTTTTATGAAAAATATAATATATACATGTTTCTGTATATTGTTTTGCAGTAAAAATTATGCCTCTTAATTCTTGAATAAGGATTCAATGATTTTTATAAAATCAAGTTTAACTCCAAAAATGCTGAAATTTATTTTGTGCACTGTTTGGATCATAACCAATCTGTGTACCAAGTTTGAACTAATTTGAGCATAGTTTGCTTCACAACTTAATTTCCGGCTAATTAAATTGCTTTCTTTATGCAATAGTAATGTTGTAAAACATGAAAAACCCAAGTTTCTTTATGGTAAATTTGAAAATTAAGTTAGGTAATTTATCTTGATCTGCTGTTTGATGCAGATAAGCTTCACTCATATAACCATGTATGTTTATACAGTTTGGCTTTGTTGGTTTGCAACTGTACCGTGATTGAAAGTGTTGCAAGATAAATGTTTATAGCTTAGAAAATTTCCATCTTTACCATGATCATGACATGAGCATCTCATCAAGCATGCACTCTATTATCGTGTAGCTTCCAAAGTGGTCGATTGTCCGGACGAGGTTGGTCCAGGAAGTTCAGAGTATCCGGTTGATCCGGATCATCAGGAGTTTCCGACTTTCTCGATCAACGAAGGCAAGCCCCCGGTTCATTTAACCATTTCCTTGGATTTACAATTACACTCATTTTCGATAACCTAATGCATTAAATGTTTATCAAAGAAATGCTTTAAACCTGTTGATGCATGATCAACCTTGTTATCGATATATCATTCCTTGATACATGCTTTATGCAAATGGTAGAAATGCTTAGCCCTGCTTATGAAGCTTTTGATAAATGTTTTCGATACTTATCGTTTTGGAATGATAATGAGAAAGAATGATGGTTAAGACCAGACGGGCACATGCATCGAACCTTGGGTTGGTGTAGGGTGACCCGGATGTGTCGGATTAGGGTTAACCGTTGTTGGCCTGCTAGATTGAGAAACTGTGAAGTACCGATCATATGCTACGGTAAGCTCTGCCTTGGTGATTCTTAAATGAGAACGGCTAATCGCGCACTGGGAGTGGAGAGATGGCGGGAGTACTAGCTACCCTCGTGGGTAAAAGTCCCGGATTGGAGGTGTACAAGTACTCTCGGGTGGCGCGGACCCGGTCTTGTTTGGAGGATCCGAGGTTGGGGTTGGTATATGTGTGATCAAGGGTCTACATATATCGTATGATCGTGGAAAACTCCCAGATCTGGTTGAATCGGTTCGAATCGTCGTGCTCCTCGGTTAAGGAGACTCAATCTTTCGACCCACATCGTAGAATAAAAGGGAACTTGCGGAGGAAGAAGGATAATGATATTTCATTAATATTCATTTTCAGTTTTTTACCAAGTACTTAAATAATTAAGTAAAAATTTGGATCTAGAACTACTTTAGTAAGCTTTTATGCAAATGAAAAATACTGTTGAGCCTACCCAAGCCCGCATATCTGTTCCTTCTCTTCTCTTCTCTTGTCGGGTAAGCCTTGTTGAGTACCTTTGTACTCAGGGTTTGTTAATCCCCTGTTGCAGGTGATGTTCACGAACAGCCCCGCTTTGAGGCCTGTTGCGTGACAGTCATTGAGGAGAACGTGTCCGGAGAGGAGTAATGCAACCCTTAGGCGGGGTTGTTTGTGTGAAATACTGTTTTATTAATGTTGTCTCCACTACTTTTGGATAAAGTTTGAAACTATGGTTTGTAATAACGACGCAAGTTTGAACAACTGGTTTGTAAAACGTATGGTGTAATACTTCCGCACTTTATCTTCGATGTATATTATTTGTGAAATGTTGTAATACTGCAATGACTCTTGCAATGATCCTGGGAGTGTAAGAAAATGTGGATGAGACGGGTTCCCGATGACACGTGGTGGGTCTTTTGGTTATTGGGCTCCGTGTATGTCTGTTCGAGGTCTGTAGGACAAGGACAGGTACACGTGGGCCTTAATAATCCAGGAGGTTCCGTCACAGCGGACCACGTTTTCCTCTACGTGGTGATCGCTCTTCCCATAGGTGTGCTAGGAATAGTTTTTCTGCTAACCATTCTTTTGAGCAGCCGGCCCAACACTTGTCACCGAAGGTGATAAACTCCTTTCTGGCGACCGGACTAAGACTAGAGAACCACTTGGCATTTCCAGTCATGTGCCTCGAACACCCGGAATCCACCAACCAAACGTTTCTCCAATCGTTTTACCTACATCAATAAAAAGACATAGGGTGAGCATACGGTCCAACACTGGGGTGAGTGAAATAGGAATTATACCATTGTTGGGCCGGCTGCTCAAAAGAACGGTTAGCAGAGAAACCATTCCTAGTACGCCTACGGGAAGAGCGATCACCACGTAGAGGAAAACGTGGTCCGCTAAGGGAGGAGTCCATCGCGATACTCAAACGCGGTGGTGGAAAAGGCTCAACTACAAAGCCACCGCCACGGAGTCCATAGCCTACAACTGTAGGCTCCCGCCGGGCATGACCTCCTCGCGGCCTAGGCCTAGGAACTTGAGGTTTTGGACCTCTAGGCCTAACAGCACGCCTCTGAACATTCGGCCCATGTACATCATGGAAAGGATGGTACATGTCCGTGTTGTTCATCTCCTTTGCGCGGCGCGCCTCTCTCTTGCGCCGAAAGCAAAACTCGCTCAAGTGTCCATCTCTCCACAGTGCTCACAATGGTACCTCATCGCTCTCAAAGGGGGTTGTTGGTACTCATGATAGTGTGGTGGATCACTTTGCCCTTCTGTGGCATAAGCTCCTCCTGGATGGGTGGCATGGTGTCCAACTTGTTTTTCAGGGTGGTTGGGCTTGGGATGCCATGTCTGCTTCTTGGGTGGAGCTCTTGGAGTTTCAACGAACACACCATCCTTGGTGTTAGGCTTGAGTGGCTCTTTGGTGGAATCTTGGTAAGCTTGGGAGTAGTGGTGGAGTTGGGCTTCTCACATGGGTTCAGACCACTCGACTCTCCAATCTTGCCAAAGATGACACATCAACACCCGGAGCAAAACCTACACCTGGACCTCCAGCAGCACGCTTGAACTGGGAGATCATCATCCCAAGCTGCGGCTCACCACAAGACACCCATGACAAGATGGTCCGAAGGTATGTGTTTTCTTCCTTTGTTTGCATCTTGTCATGCTTCACATTGGCTATCTCCATCTCCAAACCCTCACAAAGAACACACCTGGACACACAAGTGCTACCCGTGCTGGCCTTCTCAAGAGACACAATCTTGGCATTCTTCTCTGCCAACTCGGTTTGCAAGCCAGCACAAGACTTGCACGCACCCAACAGCAAGGATCTAGCCTTCAGCTCATCAACCTCTCCTACCAACGCCACATACTTACCTCTCAAAGTGAGAAGGTCAGTCATGTGCGTGGTTCACATCTCACACTCCTCCTCCTCAGTGACAACAACGGTGGACTTGACAGATTCAAGTTCCTTCACCGTATCCTCCCACTTCTGCCTAACTCCTTGCGCTCTCTAGAGGCACGCCTAAGCAACTTGTCTTGACTAAGGAGAGCGGCAGTAAGTTTCTCGACCTCAGCAGAAAGCTCGTCGGGGGTCAGAGATACCTGGGAGGTGTCGTCGTCGTCGTCATCGTTGTCGTTCTGAGGGGTCTCCTCAAGCTCGCCGTCGACTTTCTTGCCGATGGCCATGGTGCAGAAGCCTTCGTCGTCGGCGAAGAAGCAGAGGCCATTGAGCTTGTCCTCGATTCTCTTCTTCTTCTCGGACTCGTCATCGCTTGAAGAAGCGGAGTTGTCATCCGAGTCATCGACGTCGCTAAGCGTGGCGAAGAACGCACGCTGCTCAGCCTGGGCCTTCTCCAAGTACTTCATCTTGATGTACTCCTTGTTGAAGCCGCCTTCCTTCCGCTTGTGCTTCGTGGGGACATACTTCTCCTTGCGCTTGCTGGAGTCCTACTTGTGCCCATGATCCGCCTTGCCGAAGACTTGCTTGTTCTTCTTCAGGCAATTGGCGATGAAGTGGTTGGGGTCGCCGCACTCGAAACATCCCGAGCGTCCTCCTCCGCGGCGACGGTTCATGCGGTTGTTGTGGAACCGCGAGAACCGGTTGGCGAGCAACGCCAGCTCATCATCCCCCATGAACTCCAGCTGCTCCTCTGTGATAGAAAGAAGAGGAAAGTGCAAAGCCTCCAGAGGGGTTAGCAGAAGAGCCAGAAACTAAAGCCATCGATGGCCAGAAGGATTTTCATAAGAAGCCCTCGCCATGGCATCAATCTCACTGGACTTGAGCTTACTAAAGAGCTCGTCGCACGTGAGGGTCTCATAGTTAGGTGATTCGTTGATCGCCTGAACTTTTGAATCCCACACCGATTGATCAAGAGTATGCAAAAGCTTCAAAGCTCTCTCATGATCATCGAAAGGCAACAGCTCCTTGTTAGCCCTCATCCTGTTGACAATCACCTGAAAGCGAGCGAATAAACTTTCTATGCTATCGCCAGGCATATGTCGATACTTCTCATACTCTCTCTTGAACGACTCGTAGAGACAGGTTTTGACTTGAGAGGTTCCCTCATGGAAACGCATGAGGGTAGCCCAAATCTCCCGAGCCGTAGCGAGGTGAGAAACACGATCAAACTCACTCATGCTCAGGCATGAGAAAAGAGCATTACGGGCTCGGCTATTGGCATCGTGCTCATCGATCTGAAGCTGAGAGACACGAGCAGCCAAGACCACGTAATCGGCAGAGTTGCAAATATGCCAAATGGAAGCACACAAACTCTGCACATAGGCCGACATGCGTATCTTCCAATACGCATAGTTCGTCCCATCGAAAAATGGCGGTTTGCCCACGCCGCGATCCATGTCGCCTTCTGTGGATCTGGAACCGGCTAAGGTGGAAGATCCTTAACCTGCTCTGATACCAATTGAAGGACCGAGAATGCAATAGCAAGGCGACCAGAGGGGGGGGGGGGTGAATGGGAGCACAAATATTTCTCTCGAAACTTTGGCCTTTGTCCCACAAATCAACCTCCAAAAACTTCGATCGAAACTGTGATGTCCATGACCCTTGGAAGAGGGTGGATGATCCCTAGGATCACAGCGCGAGGCACCAACAAAGCGATGGGACCAAACGGCAAAAGCACCGACCAAACCACAAAGCGAGGCACCATTCGCGGACTATCGGCCCTTGGGTCCCCTGACTGTCCGCCCCTACTGCGGACTGTCCGCGAAAGGAAGTGGCGGACTGTCCGCCGGTCAAAAGAGCAAAACAACAGCGCTGCTGAAGTCCCCTGGACAGTTCCCGGACTGTCCACGAAAACCAACGGCGGACTGTCCGCCGATCAAGGAACAGTAAAACAGCCGAAGGACACAGCCACTGATCTGGCCTGCCCCCGACGCGCGGACTGTCCGCGGCTGGGATGGCGGACTGTCCGCAAACTCCCAGTGAGGGCGATTTTGGTCGCCCTTCACCCAAAAACTTCTCCAAATCGATTTAAACCAAAATCCCATGATCCCAAACTTGGAGAGAATGATCACGAGGTAGTTAGGATACTATCCCCAAGAAATCATCCGCTCAAATCAACTCAATCACGAGAAATCGAAGGGGAAGGTGTATGAACCAAAAAGCACCACGAAAACAAATCGACCCGATCTACTTGTTCATGAGGAGTTAGAGAAATTCCTTCGGTGGAAATGATCTCCTCACTATAAAGAACAAGTTGATTCAAACGGATTTTGCAAAGACGCAATAGAGAGGGAGATCGAGTGACGGGAAAATCGTAGAGAAACGAAAAACGCGAAGAACACGAACAAAACGCGAATCAAGTCATCGATCTGCAACCGTGTGGCTACCACACGCTACAACAGTGAGGTTACGGCCTCACTTCCTCAAAATCTTCAGTACATAGAGGTATGGTTCTCTGCGGATCTCAGCTAGCTACAGCAGGGGATTGGGAGAGTAGGAAACCCTAGAAGCAAAGAGCAAATGACTGAGATCAGATGGGAGGAGGGTGTCTCCCTCTACTTATCCTAATTCTAATTCCTACTCTACCCCTCTCTAATTACAGAGCGAACCAGCTAACCCTAGGGTTATTCTGGATCAACTCGAAGATGATGGTGAACCGACGGCCACGCCCGCACAACTGGTAGCGTTGCCTCGACGCAACCTCACTGATTGCCGCCACGTGCCGCCACCGCTCCGTTCGTCCTTTTCCCGGACTTTCCCCCCAGTTTTGAGGCCCAAACCAGGAAACCAGCCTTCACGACCAACCCCCGGTTTTGAGGCCCAAACCGGGAAACCAGCCGACCATAGCCTGAGTTTTGTGGCCCAAACTCAGCAAACCCGCAGCACCCAGGTTTTGAGGCCCAAACCTGGAAACCGTCCTCAGCCCGAGTTTTGTGGCCCAAACTCGAAAATCATCAGCGCCCAGGTTTTGAGGCCCAAACCTGGAAATCGTCCACTCGGTGGTTTTTCTGTGGCTCAACCACCAAACCAAGCCGTAGAGGGGATGCACCGCTCGTGCACCCCATCCACCGACACGTGTCCCCAGGTCCTCGACCCGAGCAACACCGTGCCCGCAAGTCTTCGCTCGTCGCTGTCCCAGGCTGCCAGCCACCACAGCTGATCCTCGGGCCACCAGTCGCTCAGTCCAAGCCTCACGTCCGCCCTTCGCCACTCTCGGTCCCTCGGCACGGCACGTCTCTACTTGACCTTCACCTTGCCTCTGATCACTGTATCCGTGCTCGACACTGCACAACACAAGCCAAAGAACATGCGCATCATCCCAGTTGACAATCACTCATCACTCAGAGACTCGGCATACACCCATGTATCCGCATTTGTGTTTGCGCGATGTTGCTCTTGTTTCTAACTTGCATTTTAATCTTCTTTCTGTTTCGCAACTCTTTGATGATGACTATGAGATTCATTTTAAACCGAATCTCAGTCGTATTTTGGATCCTCAGGGCAATCTTGTTTGTGTGATTTCACCCTTTGGGAAAGTCTTTTGTGCGGATTTCTCGAGTCATTTGGAATTTTCTCGTTGTCGTTTGGCTGGACCTTCCTTCTCTGATCTTTGGAAGTGGCATAGGAGACTTGGACATTTGAGCTTCGACTTGCTTGCAAGGCTGAGCTCACTTGGCCTAATCCGAGGATTGCCCAAGTTGTCTATGGAGAAGGATCTTGTTTGCCATTCTTGTAGACATGGGAAGATGGTTGCCGCTCCCCACCATCCAGTGACTCAGGTCATGACCAAGCGCCCTGGAGAGCTTTTGCGCATGGACCTTGTTGGTCCGGCTCGGGTGAGCTCGGTTGGGGGAAGTGGTATGTGCTTGTTGTTGTTGATGATTTTTCGAGATATTCGTGGGTCTTCTTTTTAGCTGAGAAGACTAAGACTTTCTCCTTTGCTCGCAATCTGATTTTGCGTCTTCAGAACGAGTTCCCTTTGAACTCGATGCGAGCTATTAGGAGTGATAATGGTTCCGAATTCAAGAATTCGGATTTTGAGAAGTTTTGTAACTCTTTGGGTTTAGAGCATCAGTTTTCTTCCCCCTACACACCGCCTCAGAATGGTGTTGTAAAAAAAAAGAATCGGACCCTTGTAGAGATGGCCAGGATGATGCTCGATGAGCACAGGACTTCTAGGCGATATTGGGTCGAAGCTATGAGCACTGCATGCTATATTTCCAATCGCATCTTTCTCCGAGCTTTCTTGAAAAAGACTTCTTATGAGTTGCGTTTTGGAAAACTCCCCAAGGTGAGTTATTTTCGAGTTTTTGTTGCCATTGTTTTATACTCAAAAAGGGCAACTTGGACAAGTTTGAGTCTCATTCTTCTGACGGGGTATTTTTTGGGTTATGGCACTCACACTCGCGCTTATCGTGTACTTAACCTTGATACTAACCGAGTCATGGAGACATCAGATGTCACCTTCGACGAGACCATGGTTTGTCCTTCTTCTCGTTTTGAGCGTGCAGGTGATCATGAGGTTGGCGAGCCTCTTTTCGATGATGAAGAAGAGGGTGCTGAAGGGATGGATGACCCAGCACTTCCTCCACCTGCTGTGCCGCAAGGAGCGGCTTCTACTACGACTCACGGCCCCGACACTTCTTCATCTTGGGGGCCGTGGGATCCGCCACCTCGAGCGGTATCCTTTGTACCCGAGGAGGCGCCAGCTGCTGTTGAGGGCGGGAGATCACTTCTGCTCGGGAGGCGCCACGACATATCCAGCGCCAACACCCACCTCAACAGATGATCGGCAGCATCGGCGAACGTGTCACTCGGTCAAGGTCACAACAAATCTCTCACTTTGCTCATTCTGCATTTGTTGCTGATTTTGAACCCCGAGATGTTGGACACGCTTTATCTGATCCAGATTGGGTAAATGCCATGCATGAGGAGTTGGAAAATTTTGAAAGAAATGGGGGTTGGGTTCTAGTTTCTCCTCCCTCTGAGTGTCACCCAATTGGGACAAAATGGGTTTTCAAAAACAAACAAGGAGAGGATGGCCATGTTGTGAGAAACAAGGCCAGACTTGTAGCCCAGGGGTATAGTCAGAAGGAGGGGATAGACTATGAGGAGACTTTTGCTCCTGTAGCTCGTTTGGAGGCAATTAGGATACTCTTGGCTTTGCTGCATCCAAAGAGTTTAAACTTTTTCAAATGGATGTCAAGAGTGCCTTCTTAAATGGCTACATAGAAGAGGAAGTGTATGTGAGACAACCCCCCGGTTTTGAAAATCCCAAGTTTCCAAACCATGTTTTTAAACTTCACAAAGCCTTATATTGTTTGAAACAAGCCCCTAGAGCCTGGTATGATAGGTTGAAAACCTTTTTGCTTGCTAAGGGTTTTAAAATGGGATTGTGGATAAAACGCTTTTTCTCCTCAAGCAAGGCACTGATACTCTCTTGGTCCAGATTTATGTGGATGATATCATTTTCGGTGGTTCTTCTCACGCTTTGGTTGCCAAGTTTGCAGATACTATGAGCAGGGAGTTTGAGATGAGCATGATGGGAGAGTTGACGTTTTTCCTCGGGTTACAAATCAAGCAATCCCGGGAAGGGACGTTCATGCACCAGGGTAAGTATACCAAGGACATATTGAAGAAGTTTGATATGGGTGAGGCCAAGCCTCTTCCAACACCCATGTCGACCATGACGGCCCTGGATGCGGATGTGGATGGAGAAGCGGTGGACCAGAAGGAGTACCGGAGTATGATCGGGTCGCTGCTGTACCTGATGGCGACACGCCCGGACATTCAGTTCGCGGTGTGTCTTTGCGCGCGATTTCAGTCGTCACCGCGCCCTCGCACCGTCAGGCGGTCAAGCGCATTATGTGGTACTTATCCTTCACTCCAGAATTTGGGATTTGGTATTCTGCTTCCTCCACCCTCTCCCTTTACGGTTATTCCGATGCTGATTTTGCTGGTTATCGCATTGATCGCTAGTCCACTTCTGGGACTTGCCAGTTTATTGGTTCTTCTCTTGTTTCGTGGTTTTCTCGCAAGCAGTCTAGTGTCGCCCAGTCTACCATGGAGGCTGAGTATGTTGCTGCGGCTAGCCGCTGTTCCTAGTTGCTTTGGATGACGACCACTTTGCGTGATTTTGGTCTGAGCTTTTCTCGCGTTCCTTTGTTTTGTGACAGCACGAGTGCTATTAGCAATGCTAAGAACCCCGTGCTGCACTTTAAGACCAAACACATTGATGTGCGCTTTCATTTTCTTCGAGACCACTATGAGAAGGGTGATATCGACCTTCGCCATGTCGATACTTGTTGACGGTGCTTAAAGAATAATTTCACCATCAACATTTCACCCAAAACCAAGGTAAAACAACATAAAAAGTAAAAGATTTGTTTGTAACTAACCTATTTCCACATGTGCATAGTTTCTTATCTTAATGCAGGAAATAATGGAATTTGGGCCAAACAAGAGCACCAGGAGCAAGGCCAAGCCACTCTGGCCCATTTGAGCCTGAGCAAGGTGGCGGCCGCCACCTATTACTGGCGGCCGCCAGGTCACTCGTGCCAAAAGTGGCCCAAGCCACGTCATCGATCCGTGGGAGTCACCTCAAGCTCAAATCCTAGCCATTGCACATTAAGGTGGTTTGATCCGAGGGCTAAGAAGAGCGTCACCTGGATAGTGGGCTTTGGACATGTGTCTAAACCCTAACAGCCCTCAAACCGACTTGGGAGAGCAAATGAAGACCGTTGGATGAATGGCGGTTGCAACGGACGGCAGTGAGGTGGCGGGGCCACCCCCCTAAACCCTAACCGACCTCCCCTCACTCTATAAGTACCCCCTAGCTCCCTAGCACTATAAATAGGCCCCTTGAGCTCTCATTCGGAGAGCCTCACACCACTCCCCACTAGTTGGTTAGAGTAGCACACTTTCTATGATAGAGAGATTAGAGAGAGTGTGAGTGCCTCACTAGAAGAGGAGCTGGAGAGGAGAAGAGTAGAAGTCTAGAGAGCTCCGGAGTTGTCGGAGACCCCTGCTTCTCTCTGCTCTGCGCTTCAACTTTGGTAACTTAGTATCTTATTCTATCTTCCTATTTACTTTCAGTACTTGTGTGTTTTGTTTCATTGCTTGATATTAGTTTCAAGTGCTCTAGTTGTAGTACAGGGCTAGTAGTATATATATATATGATATAAGTGCTGGTACTAATTAGGCAATTGCCAGTGAATACGGCTAGGCCCCCGATAGCTGTGGTAGCAAGCAGGTGGTGACAGCCCTGTGCGCCTTGAATTCCACCACGTAGTTGGTCTAGTTTAACAGTAGGGCTCATTTGTGCTAGCGTTCAACCTAAGTCAGTGGTAAGGCTAGTACGCCCACAATACACTAGTAAAACTTAAATCACTAGAACTCTAATAGAACTAGGATCTACCCCAGTAGATAGTGCCCGTTCCCTTCATCTATCCTAGATATCCTTGCCCCTTTAGTTTTCTCAAAATCACTTCGCGTTCCTCGTGGATTCGATACCCCGGAATACTCTGAGGTGAAAAGCTACAACTGACAGCCGTGCGCTTGCGGTTTCTTCTGCATGTCACCCCAGGTGTCAACAAGCTTTTCTGGCGCCGTTGCCGGGGAACGGTAGCTGATTTTTGAGACTAGAGTTAGGATCATCTTAACCCCTCTCTACATGGAGAATCAATCTATCTTACAATTCGCAGCTCCGAAGAGTTCGCGATTAGAGCCACATTCATCATCAACAACCTATATATGCCGATAGTTACGAATTGCGCCCTGACTTTATTAACAAAGTTCAGGAGAGCATGTTTACGGGATCAGAAAATCCCTACATACATCTACGTGAGTTTGAGCAAGTCTGTGCATGCTTGAACATTCCGGGCATTTCACCTGACACTGTCAAGTGAAGCTGTTTCCGTTCACTTTGATGGGAGCAGCTAAAACATGGCATGCTCGAACCGTGGGAAGTGCCAGAGGAGACTGGGGAACTTTACGAACCAAGTTATCTTGACCGCGTATTTCCCAGTCCACCGAGTGGTACGACTACGAGTAGAAGTAATGACCTTTAGACAAAATGATAAGGAGACCTTAGGGGAGGCTTGGGACTGTTTTATTGGTTTAATAAATTCAGGACCCGCTTTAGCCATACCCAATCCAGTGCTCCTTCAACATTTTTATGTCGGTCTAGAGAAAAGAAAGCGCTCTTCACCTTGATCATTCGTTAGGTGGAGCGTTTCTTCATCTTTCTCCACAAGGTGGAAGGGAGGTTCTAGATGGAATTCTCGAGAATACTCCTTATACTGGAGTTTCCGATGAAATCCCTGAGGAAGAAGTCGTAGAAACCCAAGTTTTGACCGTAGAACAACAAGAAGAGCCCGAGTCTAGCTCGTTGGACTTAGTCGAGCCTATTCCGTCCACATCTGGAAGAGAAATTCTTCCAGAACTTTTGGGCGAGATAGAGGATGATGTGTTTGAGGATTACGGAAATGCTATGAACTACTCCGTTCAAGCTCTCCCATCTGACAAACCACTTCCTGAGTCCTCAGATGGAATCTATAGCCGAGAACGTCTTTTGAACTTTCGGCTGTCATGAGTCATGAATGGACAATGGAAGCCGAAGTATCAGAAAACATCCCTCGCATAGATAAAGTACCTAGCGTAATAGATTGTCGAATTTGGGGAGAAAGGGGCCTTTGCCTTTTATGACCCTGTCGTGGGAATTAATGTTCTTGCTAGTAATTACGTATCCAAAACATTCCCCGACCTTCAACGACATCCAAACTAAACGGTGTTTAAGAGACCCACATGGTGACATCTTGGAAAGTGAAGGAATCCTAAAGATGGTCCCCATCCAAGTAGATGGAGCGGACATGGTCTTAGATTTCTACATTTTCGATGTAGTCCTTTTTGACGTCTTCTTAGGACAACCGTGGTCCATACTTGCCTTGCAAGGACCATGTCAAGAGCACTTTAATGCTCAAATCGGTGGAAAAGAGTACTCAGTACCTTTCGTTCATGCATTAAATTCTATTGCCGAACAACCACCAGAACCAGATCTTCTCGATCAAGCTAGAACCTCTACCCTTTATGAGTTGGCTCAGCCTGATTTTGAAGAAGATTCTGAGTTCTTTGTTGAAGAAGAAGCCGAGACAGATGAACCGTTTCGCTTAAACGAATAAAAAAAGCCATCTCGACCTTCCATAGAGCTAAAACCTCTGCCTGAAGGCCTGAGATACATCTTTCTAAACAAAGACCCCGAGACTCCCGTAATCATTAGCAGTAAGCTATCTAAAGAGGAAGTCCGTAGGTTGAACCTTGTCTTAGAAAAACACCAATCTGTCTTTGGCTATTCACTTCAAGATTTGAAGGGAATTAGTCCAAATCTCTGCACCCATCGTATCCCTCTCGATCCTAAGATACCCTCTTCAAGAGAGCCCCAAAGACGACTTAATAACGCTATGCGTGAAGTCGTGAAAAAGGAGGTCCTGAAACTCTTGCACGCGGAAATTATTTATCCAGTTCCTTATAGTGAATGGGTAAGTCCCGTGCAAGTAGTTCCAAAGAAAGGAGGTATGACAGTCGTTAAGAATGAAAAACGAGTTAATCCCTCAACGCACTGTCACTAGATGGAGGATGTGTATAGACTATAGGAAGCTGAATAAAGCCACAAAGAAAGACCATTTCCCGCTTCCTTTTATAGATGAGATGCTAGAGAGATTGGCAAACCATTCCTTCTTTTGCTTCCTGGATGGATATTCTGGTTATCACCAAATCCCAATCCATCCAGATGACCAAAGTAAGACCACTTTCACATGCCCGTATGGAACTTATGCCTATAGACGCATGTCCTTTGAACTTTGCAATGCGCCGGCATCTTTCCAACGGTGTATGATGTCCATCTTTTCCGACATGATTGAACAAATCATGGAGGTATTCATGGACGACTTTTCGGTCTATGGGAAAAACCTTTGATGATTGCCTAGCCAATTTAGACAAAGTCCTCCAACGCTGTGAAGAGAAGGACCTAGTTCTTAACTGGGAAAAGTGTCACTTCATGGTGCGGGAAGGAATGTCCTAGGCCATCAAATTTCAGAACGTGGGATAGAAGTGGATAAAGCCAAAATCAATATAATTGAACAATTGCCACCACCCACTAATGTGAGAGAGATCCGAAGCTTCTTGGGCCATGCCGGCTTTTATAGAAGGTTTATTAAGGATTTCTCACAAGTCGCTAGACCCTTAACGAGCCTGTTAGCAAAAGACGTCCCGTTCAAATTTGACGAGGATTGTCTACAAGCTTTCAATATTTTGAAAAAGGCTCTAACTTCGGCACCAATCATCCAACCCCCAGATTGGAATTTGCTGTTCGAAATCATGTGTGATGCTAGTGATTATGCTGTGGGGCCGTCCTTGGTCAAACTAAAGATAAGAAGCATTATGCTATTTCTTATGCTAGTAAGACCCTGACCGGCCCCCAGCTAAACTATGCAACCACAGAAAAGGAACTTTTGGCCGTAGTCTTTGCCATAGACAAGTTTAGATCTTACTTAGTGGGAGCTAAGGTGATTGTTTATACGATCACTCTGCTCTAAATATCTCTTCACTAAGAAAGATGCTAAGCCAAGGTTGATCCGCTGGATCTTACTCCTTCAAGAATTTGACCTGGAAATAAGAGACAAGAAAGGAGTAGAGAATTCAGTAGCTGATCACTTGTCTAGACTACAAGTCAATAATTCGGACAATCTCCCAATAAATGACTTTCTTCGCGATGATACCCTTTTAAAAGTCACATATACCAACCCTTGGTATGCAAACATCGTGAATTTTATAGTCGCCGGCTATGTCCCGCCGGGGGAGAATAAAAGAAACTGCTATATCAAAGCAGAACACACCTATGGGATGAACCATATCTCTATAAGGTCTGTGCAGATGGACTCTTGAGAAAATGTGTCCCCATAGAAGAAGCAACAAAAATCATAGATAGATGATGTCCACTCCGCCGAATATGGAGGACACTATGGAGCTTTTCAGACACATGCTAAAATTTGGCAAAGTGGTTTTTTATTGGCCATCCATGTACGAGGACACAAAGAATTATGTGAGACGTTGTCCTCGTTGCCAAAAGCATGGTAACATTAATGCCCGAGATGCTATGCCTCTCATGAACAATCTCCAAGTTGAGCTGTTCGATTTTGGGGTATAGACTTTATGGGCCCTTTCCTAAATCCTATGACGCGAGTACATTCTTGTGGCTATGGATTATGTCTCGAAATGGGTAGAAGCCATACCCTGTCGAGCGGCGATGCTAAACATTCGAAGAAAATGTTCCAAGAAAACGTCTTTCCTCCTCGTTTTTGAGTTCCTAGACTAGTCATTAGTGACGGAGGCCCTCATTTCATAGACAAGAGCTTCCGACATTTCTTAGCTAGTCAAGGAGTCCAACACAATGTAGCCACTGCATACCACCCCCAAACAAGTGGACAGGCTGAAACGTCCAATAAACAAATAAAGAATATCTTGCAAAAGATGGTAGAAGAAATGGGAAGGGGATGGAAACATAAGTTACCCGAAGCTCTGTGGGCCAATCGGACCACCTATAAGACCCCGATTGGAATGTCCCCATACCAACTAGTTTATGGAAAACTTGTCATCTTTCTGTTGAGCTTGAGTTCAAGGCTCATTGGGCCATTAAGAAATGGAACATGGACCTTGACCAAGCTGGCCAAAATAGGAAGATGCAAATTTCCGAACTAGAAGAATGGCGAGAGAAAGCCTATCATAGTGCCAAGCTCTATAAAGAGAACTAAGAGATGGCACGATAAACGGATCAAAAAAGAAAGAGTTCAAAGTAGGAGATAAAGTTTTACTCTTTAACTCCCGTGTTCGACTTTTCGGACACGGTAAACTTCGAAGCAAATGGGAAGGACCCTTCAAGGTTGTTGCAACCTCTTCCCTGGAGCCGTCACATTAGAAAGTGACGATGGGCAAATCTTCAAAGTCAATGGACAAAGATTAAAAATATTCTAATGACTTTGATAAAAATGAGCTAAACGAAATTGATATAATTAACTTTGAAGTAGCTCAAGCCCATGACAATTAATGGATGGACCCAATTTACCCCTTGTCCTTTTCTTGCACCTAGTCCATCCAAAACCCCGAGAAAGGCCTCTTTTAGGCCCAACCAAGCCATTTCAACCTCGGAACTTTGAATTTAGGAGGCTTACCTTCTCCCGCTCGATGCCCGGCGAAGAAGGAGTGGCGGCCGCCACTCCCAACTGGCGGCAGCCACCAAACCTTGCGCCCGCCACTCTAGATGGTGGTTTAGAAGCCCTCTCCACGTGGCAGCTAATCCCGAGAAAAACTGAGGACGCCCACTAGGCCGACCACAGGGGAGATCACCCCGAGGAAGTCTCCGGCCGTCAAGGCCAGGGGTGATGAACAACCCTCTCCATCAAGGGCAAAATCCCGGGCCAGCCTTGGCTCGGATAGCCGCACCCCCAGTTACAAGCCCCAATCCTAAGAGGGCTAAACTAGAGGTGTTGGCGTGAGGATGCCCGATGGGCATTATGAGAAGAGGCTGCGTGAGCGCGAGGTGAGCACTCATGACTCCAATGGGTCGCTCTCTGAGCCATCCGTGCGCCGCCGTCTCAACCCATCGCCCGCAGGAGTCCCGGCGAGATGGAGCACAGCGGTGGTGAGGAGGGGTTAACCCTCAAAAAACTCACCGCCGAGGTGAAGAAGCTGCGCAAGGAGAAGACGCCTTGGAGGATCAAGTCGCAGAGATAGCCCTCTGGCGAATGGACATGGAGGATCGGTTCACCATCCTCCGCAAGGGCTGCACCTCGAAGATCAAACGTCTCTTCAAAGAGACGGGCTTCGAGGATTGTCTAGTAGATTTTTAGTTTGATTTAGTTTAAGTTTAATTTTGCTTGATTTAAATTTAGATTGTTTAATTTTCAAATTTAGAACTTTTGTTTAGGAAATCTTTATTTAATGAATAAAAAGACACCCTTATTATTTTCCCTTCATCGAGTTTGTTCATTTTAAAAAAAATACCAAAACTTCTAGTGTGGGGGAAATCCCCTCTCTAAACACTCTGAAAACGTGACAAAATGTTCAAAACTCTACCCTGAACTTAGCAAGGTAGCTACCACGTTGTTTGCAAGCCGCATGGGCCAAAGCCCATGGCGGCCGCCACCTATTACTGGCGGCCGCCAGGCCACTCTGTACCGAAACATCCCGGTGAACCCCTAAACCTATGTTTTAAATTCTGTACAATTTGGATCACTGGATGTCTCGGTTTGAACTAAAAATGCAGCTAGGAAATAAAAATGCTGAAACAATTTCTTTTGAATTGAGTGTTTACATGACATTATTCTACCTTTTATTCATGTGTAGTAGCCTACTCATTTTGATAGGGAAGTCAACCTTGGTTGTTGTTTGATAAGATATAGAATAGTATTTGAAATTGCATTAGTACTCTGCTACAACCTTGGGAGTTTTTATTTTGAAAACCAAAATTACCATGGTTCATGATCTTTCTTTCCTATCCACCCTACCAGAGCCAAAATATTAGAGTATAGGAGAAACAACCCATAAAGCCTTCTAAATCAATCTTTGAGCTTTGTCAAGAATAGTTGATCTAGGTAGAAGTTTAGTCATACTCTAAAAGCCAAGGCCAATCCATGCCTTTTTGAGAGAACTCTCACACTGAGAGTATACTCATGTAGTTCTCCTCCAAAATTTTGTTCTAAAAGAATTATATAAATTTCTCATTTCTTTCAAAGGACATGGCTATATAGCATCTAAAAAAAGACAAATGCTCTAAAAGGACAAGTGTCCAAGTATTCAAAAAAAAGAGCAAATGCTCTCAAAAGGACAAGTGTCCAAGTATTCAAAAAAAGAGAATGCATATAGCCATGATCCTTGGTAAGAGAAGAGTTTCAAAAAGAACAAAGGAGTTGAGTTAGTCCACCCTATACCTTGGCTAGTGCATGACTATACTCTCCCATGATCCTAAACTTGACTTAGCAATAAAGAGAGATAGAAGTGCCTTACATCCTCCCTTTCCCTATAAACTCCACATAAACCATAGGATAGACTCTGGCATTTCTTTTTGCCATAAAGTGAGGATATACACCATGAGTGCCTTGAGATTTAAAGAGAGATTCAATGAACCATGTTTTTCATTTTGAAAATATCCTGAAACCCCAAGGTATGTAAAAGAGGAAATTGTGTTTCTCTTGCTTGCAAGCTATTCTATCTCTCAACCGCCATAGGTATGATTTATTAGCCACTTCGAAAGGTTACTAACATGAGTATAGTAGTTGAACATCTTGTGTGAATGCTTAGTTCAATAAAATTGTTTCTTTCCTTAAAGTCCATGCTTGCTCGGGACGAGCAAGAGGTTAGTGTGGGGGAGCTTGTTGACGGTGCTTAAAGCATCATTTCACCATCAACATTTCACCCAAAACCAAGGTAAAACAACATAAAAGTAGAAGATTTGGTTTATAACTAACCTATTTCCACATGTGCATAGTTTCTTATCTTAATGCAGAAAATAATGGATTTGGGCCAAACAAGAGCACCAGGAGCAAGCCAAGCCACTCTGGCCCATTTGGGCCTGAGCAAGGTGGCGGCCGCCACCTATTACTGGCGGCCGCCACCTATTACTGGCGGCCGCCAGGTCACTCGTGCCAAAAGTGGCCCAAGCCACGTCATCGATCCGTGGGAGTCACCTCAAGCTCAAATCCTGGCCATTGCACATTAAGGCAGTTTGATCCAAGGGCTAAGAAGAGCGTCACCTGGATAGTGGGCTTTGGACACGTGTCTAAACCCTAACCAGCCCTCAAACCGTCTTGGGAGAGCAAATGAAGACCGTTGGATGAATGGCGGTTGCAACGGACCGCAGTGAGGTGGCGGGCGCCAGGTTTGGTGGCGGGCGCCACCCCCTAAACCCTAACCGACCTCCCCTCACTCTATAAGTACCCCCCTAGCTCCCTAGCACTATAAATAGGCCCCCTTGAGCTCTCATTCGGAGAGCCTCACACCATTCCCCTACTAGTTGTTAGAGTCCACACTTGCTATGATAGAGAGATTAGAGAGAGTGTGAGTGCCTCACTAGAAGAGGAGCTGGAGAGGAGAAGAGTAGAAGTCTAGAGAGCTCCGAGTTGTCGGAGACCCCTGCTTCTCTCTGCTCTGCGCTTCAACTTTGGTAACTTAGTATCTTATTCTATCTTCCAGTATTTACTTTCAGTACTTGTGTGTTTCTTTCATTGCCTGATATTAGTTTCAAGTGCTCTAGTTCTAGTACAGGGCTAGTAGTAGTAATATATAGATTAAGTGTGGTACTTAGGCTATATATTGCCAGTGAATACGGCTAGGCCCCCGGATAGCTGTGTAGCAAGCAGGTGGTGACAGCTCTGTGCGCCTTGAATTCCACCACATAGTTGGTCTAGTTTAATAGTAGGGCTCGTTGTGCTAGCATTCACCTAAGTCAGTGGTAAAGGCTAGTACGCCCACAATACACTAGTAAAGAACTTAAATCACTAGAAGTCTAATAGAACTAGGATCTACCCGTAGATAGTGCCCGTTCCCTTCATCTATCCTAGATATCCTTACACCTTTAGTTTTCTCAAAATCACTTCGCGTTCCTCATGGATTCGATACCCCAAATACTCTGAGGTGAAAAGCTACAACTGACAGCCGTGCGCTTGCGGTTTCTTCTGCGTGCCACCCAGGTGTCAACAATACTATCATCAGTTGGCTGATATTTTCACCAAGCCTTTGGCCAATTCAACTTTTGCTAGGTTTAGAGGTGAGCTTGGTGTGTGTTTTCCCCTTTTAGATGGGGGAAACATTTTGGCTCTTGTTTTATAACTGACTTTGTGTTTTTTTTTTTTGGTTTCTTCATGCAT
Source organism: Coix lacryma-jobi var. lacryma-jobi (assembly GCA_009763385.1). Lineage (NCBI taxonomy): Eukaryota > Viridiplantae > Streptophyta > Magnoliopsida > Poales > Poaceae > Coix > Coix lacryma-jobi. Next base: position 137,403,664 of record CM019824.1, read on the forward strand.
CTTTGTCTTTCATCTTGCATTTTTCCATTCAGAGCTTCATGTATATAATCTGAAGAATGTAACTATGCTCTGTATAGTATTTGCTCCGATGCTTTATGATGATACTATAGCTTATGCTCTTTCTGATCACTGATACATGTGTGAGCAGAGCTATTTCATGAATGGTGAATCTGATTAATGAACATAAAACTTGAAATGTTCACCATTGAGATATGCAACTAGCATGTGTAGAATGTTGTTGAAGTCTCTTGTGCTTTTCATATATGCTTAGGTTGCTATGTCTCTAGTGTTGAGTCTTTCACTTGCTTGATATGTTCATTTTCTGGTCTAAAAATCTGAACCAGTTAAGTGAATTGGAAAAGATCGAGATGAGTTGCTTGTCAACAATCACAGTTTTGAAACTGTTTCTCATTGCACTTTGAGTTAAAACTGAGCTTGGTAGTGTATGACTGAAACTGTTGCTTTAAGCTTCTGATTGCTTCTGCATAGGCTTCGCACAGTTGAAAAGTTAGGCAATGACAAGTTTTCAAACCCTCGCAATCACATGCTGAAATTTAACTTGTGTAATTTAACGCTGCAAACTCCGGTAAAATTTTGCACGACAAGTCTATGTTTCATTCTATAGCCTGATGATTGAACTATGCTAGGGGTAGTTCACCTTGTATACATGTTTAGCACTTGTCGGATATCCTGTCTATACATGTTTTGTGCTATTTTGATGGTGAACCCTTTTTGGCTGAAAACTACTCTTTTGCTCTCAATATTCATATTTCGTATCTGGTGATCAGTTTGAGCCTTTGCTAGCTTCTTAGGATGTTGTTGAGTCATCATAATAAAACTGTGTAGAGCATCCTTGCACTCTCTTGATTATATTTCTGAAGCTAACTAACTTGCCATTTTTACTCATATGCATTTCTGGAGGGGATATTCTGTCAAGGGGGAGTCATTTCAGTGCGTGTGCACATTTGCTTGTTGGTGCATTTTCAACTAAGGGGGAGAAAATATTGACAAATCTTGAGTTCCCTGGGTTGTGTGCACTAGTTGAGGGGGAGTTTGCTAGTTGTGTGTTGAACCTTTGCCTCTTTCTTGAGGAACTAGCAAACTTTTTCAGCTCTTCAATTGGTATCGAACTCTTTTGATTTGAGATTGGTAACAGTTGGTATTGAGCTGTTTAACTAGCGGTGTTGAGCGGTTCTGCCTCTCTTGAGGGCTAGCTCTGTTCTGCTTGATTCTTAGTTGATTTTCCAATTGGTATCAAGTTTTCTCGCTAGCGGTGTTGAGTCTGTTCTACCTCTTCTTGAGGGCTAGCTTTGCTTTGCTTGTTGCGTCGAGCCGTTGCCCATGTCTTTGGGAACCAAGTTATTTTGCTCCTTCCACTTGACCTTCTTCGGCCTTGACATGCTTTTGGGTCATTTGGTTGAGTTCTCTCTCTTCCTTCCTTCTTCTGTTTCCATTATGATTTGTGTTGCTAGTTGACAATGCACTCATCAAGGGGGAGATTACGGATACATGGGTGTATGCTAAGTCTCTGAGTGATGAGTGATTGTCAACTAGGATAATGCGCATGTTCTTTGGCTTGTTTGTGCAGGTGTCAAGCACGGATACAGTGATCAGAGGCAAGGTGAAGGTCAAGTAGAGACGTGTCGTGCCGATGGACCGAGAGTGGTGAAGGGCGGACGTGAGGCTTGGACTGAGGGACCGGTGGCCCGAGGATCAGCTGTGGTGGCTGGCAGCCTGGGACAGCGACGAGCGAAGACTTGCGGGCATGATGTTGCTTGGGTCGAGGACCTGGGGACACGTGTCGGTGGACGGGGTGCACGGGCGGTTGCATCCCCTCTACGACTTCGGTTGGTGGTTTGAGCCACAGAAAAACCACCGAGTGGACGGTTTCCAGGTTTGGGCCTCAAACCTGGGCGTTGATGGTTTCCGAGTTTGGGCCACAAACTCGCTGAGGACGGTTTCCAGGTTTTGGCCTCAAAACCTGGTGCTGCGGTTTGCTGAGTTTGGGCCACAAAACTCAGGCTACGGTCGGCTGGTTTCCCGGTTTGGGCCTCAAAACTGGGGTTGGTTGTGAAGGCTGGTTTCCCAGTTTGGCCTCAAAACCGGGGGCAAAGTCCGTGAAAAGGACGAGTGGAGCGGTGGCGGCACGTGGCGGCAATCGGTGAGGTTGCGTCGAGGCAACGCTACCAGTTGTGCGGGTGTGGTCGTCGGATCACCAGCATCTTCGAGTTGGTCCAGAATAACCTAGGGTTTAGCTGGTTCGCTCTGTAATTAGAGAGGGGTAGAGTAGGAATTAGGATTAGGATAAGTAGAGGGAGACACCCTCCTCCAATGCATCTCAGTCATTTGCTCTTTGCTTCTAGGGTTTCCTGCTCTCCCAATCCCCTGCTGTAGCTACTGAGATCCGCAGAGAACCATACCTCTGTGTACTGGATTTGAGGAAGTGAGGCCGTAACCTCACTGTTGTAGCGTGTGGTAGCCACACGGTTGCAGATTGATGACTTGATTCGCGTTTGTTTTCGTGTTCTTCGCGTTCTTCATTTCTCTGCGATTTTCCCGTCACTCGATCTCCCTCTCTATTGAGTCTTTGCGAAATCCGTTTGAATCAACTTGTTCTGTATAGTTAGGAGATCATTTCCACCGGAGGAATTCATCTAACTAACTCCTCATGAACAAGTAGATCGGGTTGATTTCGTTTTCGTGGCGCTTTTTCGTTCATACTCCTCCCTTTCGATTTCCAGGTGTTTGAGTTGATTTGAACGGATGATTTCTTGGGGATAGTCTCCTAACTACCTCGTGATCATCTTCTTCAAGTTTGGGAACATGGGATTAAGTTTTGATTTGGATTTGGGAATTCGTGAGAGGGGTGACCAAAATCGCCCTCTCTGTTCATCCGCGACATCCGCCGTTTGGGTCGCGGACAGTCCGCCGTTTGGGTCGCGAACAGTCCGCGCGTCGGGGCTGGTCAGACCAGTGGCCTGTCTCCGCACTGTTGGACGAGTCCTTTTTGAACCGCGGATAGTCCACCATTGGAACTCGCGGACAGTCCGGGATCGTCCAGAGACTGTTCAGCAACCTTGCTGTTTCTGTATTTGGCCGGCGGACAGTCCGGGACCCCAGGGCCGGACAGTCCGGGATTTGGCTGAAGCCTCCGGTTTTGTGCGTTTGCTTCCTTGCTTCTTCGCTTGGTTTTCGGACTTCTTAGTTGACCCTAGTGTGTGACCAAGGAACCTCTCTAGGTACCTTTGCTACTTGTTAGCATAGGTGTTTGGGGATTTCTCGACGTAGCCGTCTATCTACGTTCGGGACTTGTTGTTAAGGGTTGAACTTGTTCCGGTACTTTTGCCGTTTGGTTTGCTATCGCTTTGTGGTGCTCCGCTGTGATCCTAGGGATCATCCACCCTCTTCCAAGGGTCGTGAGCATCATGGTTTTGATCGAAGCTCTTGGGGTTGATTTTGGGAACAAAAGGCCAAAGTTTCAAGAGAAATTTTTGAGCTCCCATTCACCCCCCCCTCTGGTCGCCTTGCTATTGCATTTTTGGTCCTTCATATCAGAGGTTAACACTTTCATTTTGCTCTTACCCTGGATCAGCTGCACTGACCATATTAACAGAGAAAGACACAGTGTTCTGTCCAAAAGGGCTATCATCAACCTTCATCTTTCCATCAAACCTCAGATGCCCATCATGGATAGCTTTCTGGATCCGCACTCTGAACACTCGACAATCGTTTATGGAGTGGGATCTAGTATTATGGAAACCACAAACTTCTTGTCCTTGACTCCTTCAGGATGCAACATAGGGTGACCTTCTGTAACTTGATGCGTCCTTCCTTCAACAGTACTCAAATAATTTATCTGACTTGGAAACATCAAAGTCATAAGTACCTTTTTGTTGCCTTAGCCATCGCTGGTTGACTTGAGTCGGCTCTCTAGCCCAGACTATCTCGGCTGCAGCTATTTCATCTTCATCATTGTACTCAGTTGCTTCTTCAGGAAAGCCTGATACATCTCGGCAGCCACATCACCCTTCTGGAATTGATTATTCCTCTTGAAATCCCTGGCTTGACTACTCATCGTTGCTTACCTCTGTGATAATTGCCCGAGGTCATCAACCTCCATGCCGAATAGTTTCCTCTTGATACTCGGCAACATACCAGCTATGGCTATCCCCGGCAATTGGTCATCCGGCAAATTCAGAGAATAGCAAAGATTCTGGGTTTCCGGATCGGCGCAGATATCTTGTGGCGTCTCGCCAGTTTCATCCTCAGGCTCATGATCGACCTTCTTTTCGCTGGTACGACCATAAGAATATGAGTGGAATTCTGTTCTAGGTCTGCCCAGGTATTGATAGAATTTGCTGGCAAAGAAGCAACCACGAGAAGGCTGGTCCTGTCAATGACAATGGGAAGTACCGAATCCTCCAAGCTTCATCCGTAGATGCCTCCCCAAGTTGCATCAAATAGCGGGCCGATGTGCTCTATAGTGCTAGTGTCATCCTAGCCTGAAAACTTGGTAAATCAGTGGGAGGCTTCACCCTTGGAGAAGTGCTACACGATTGTACCACTCGGGTAAGGGATTCGAAGCATATGACCTGATTCTTTGTTGCTTTATGCCGAATTCATTCTGCATCATATCAACCACTCCTATGCAGATGAGTCAATGTTTAACCAGGAGCTGTTTGTGCTGCCCCCAGAGTAGTCCTCCGAAGTGCCCCCCAGGATGTAGTCCTGCCGAACTCTTGTAGCCTGGATTTGGAAGAGCATTAATTGAGCTATAATCGATGAACTCCTGATATCCATCTCCAAACACATTCCTTTGTATCCTGTTTGCTGCAGGAGACACTTTAGAAGCAGATTGCGGGACGTTCCCTGTCGTGCCGAACGTGACCTGGCCATAAGTCTGGGAGGTTGTTGCATCTCATGAGGAACCATCCCACCTATGCTTGGGCCGGCTCCGCCCTCTTCGGCAACCTTTCGACGTTGAGGCACCGGGAACAATAGCGGTCCTTGCATTGGACCAGCAGCTTCTTCAAAGCGTTTATCCGCTGCTGGACCGAAAATGTTAACCATGACAACACGAAAAGTATTCAAGAAAGCTGTCTAATGATTGGTCATGGCTTCCGATACAGCTTTGTACACTAATTCGGTCATCTTCCGAATAGCTTCTTCTTCATCATTGTTAGACAGCTCGGATTGGTGATGAGGAATGATCTTCGGGAATTCTTGCTTCTGGAAGACTTTGCCGCTCTTGTTCTTGGAGAAAGACGCCAAGCATTTGCGCTGGAATTCATCACAGGCCTGTTGTACTAAACTTTTCAACTCTGGCGGCAAGTCATCCATGATCACATCCAGAATTTGATCATCGCTGATCCCAGGCATCTTGAAATGATGTGGTCCCACTGGGTGTGCCAAAAAGTGTGTTGACGCAAAACGTGGCACCTCGCGCCAAGCACACAGCAAGCCAAAAAGCTGGCTTCAATCGGGTGCCCGGAGTATGTTGATTCCGGAGACGTGCCAGTCGGTTTGACCTGAAAACCAACAAGGGATAAAAACGTGAGAATACCTCTGGAACATGCCGGGTGAGACTAGACAGTTCCATATGTACGGCTTAGAAAGCCAATCATGACGGCACACAACTATAGAAGCTGTCAGTCAAAGCATGTTTATAAAATCATTCGGCAAGTATGAAAACAGAGTGCGTAAAGCATATTTAACTGCCGAATGCGTATGTAAAAGGAGACACACTTTGAACGAAATAAAGATGTTATAAACAAGTAACTTACAAAAATAGATCTATTCGAATAACACATGCATAGGCTAATCCAACTAATCTGCCGCACGTTTAGTCTTCATAAACCCATCGGGCATAAACTCAAGCAAAGCTAATCCACCGCATGATACCACTTGCCATAAATCCACACCACTTCTTATAATTAGATAATCCACCGCATGATACAATCTAATTATAACAAGCTAAAAGCATACGTTTATTTGAACAGATCTATAAAAGCTCGTTACTCATGTAAGCATAACCAAAATCAGCAGACCAGCCGAATTGGGGTCCATGAAGAAGGAACAAACAAGCAAGCATGATTAAACTAATCTAAAACCTGCATCTGCCGCACGATACCTAGTTTTATCAAAGAGTAATCATAATTAACATGCATGAACCCGCGACATGTAACAATCTGGATTGAAAGTTGATCCGGCCATCATGATATTATGATTAGCAATAGCACAAGCAAGCTTGTGGAACAAGGCCGAACAAAGATCAATCTAGATTGGGCAAAAGAGTGTTACAAGAATTAAATAAATAAAACATATAACACATGATAACTTAATGAATCTATCAGATCTGCCAAATCTAATAGAGTCGATAACTATTTTTACTCATGACTTAATGTGCCGCACGATACAAGGCACAAGCAAAAACTTCCCGTCATAAGCTTAAATCCGCCGCACGATACTAAGCTTAACATACAAGACCACTTGCATCATATCTAAATCCACTGCATGATACTATACATGATAGTAAGTTTGCCGGTACTTACGGAGGTCGACGGATCGATGATTCCTCTCGAAGAACTCGACGACACGACTAAGGACTCGAAGACGACACGGGGCCAGTTTGTATTGATGTGGTTGTGAACATTTTTACAATGGTTGAGGGTTCATATTTGTGACACTCTAGTGTCAAGCACTGCATTAAGGCACTGCATTTAGCTACTAAAGAAACATGAGCAACGCATTGCATCATTTCATGAGCATGAGAGTGTTTTGTCTTTTGTTTATTTATTTGGATTTGGATTTCTATTGGACTTGGTTGTTTGAGTGGATTTCTGTTTTGGCAAAGAGTTTTTAAAATAGAGAATATTGAGTAGAGTGCTTTTCATGTTGGAGTTTTGACCTAGTTCAGATTAGTTTGTAAATAAAAATAAGTCAAACAAAATGGTTTATACTTTAAAATTGGCTTTGTTTATGTGGAGGATTTAAAATGGTTTTCAGAAAAAGAGTCCTATATGAAAGTTGTAGAGAAAATTATTTCGAGAAACTTTTATATTTGGGTCAAAACCTAGTTTGGAGTTTTTGAAACTGTTTTTGAGTGGTCAAAGTTTGAAAAGAATTTGGAAAAAGAAAAAGGAGAACGATTTCTCCCGCCCCCACCTTTCGGCCCATCTGGCCTTTTCGGCCCGACTCGCGCGCGCCGGCCCAGCTCGGCCGCGCACCCCGCGCCGCTCGCCAGCGTTCGCCCGCGTGCCGCGCGCGCCGCGCGCTGCTGCCCGCTGACATGCCGCGCCGTATGCCGGCCGCAACCGCCACGTGGCCGCCGCATGCTGCCGAGGATCCTCGCCGGCCACTCCTCGCTCGATCCTCTCTCACCCGAGCACGCAAGCTATTTCCCCGCCACTCTACGCTCGCCTCGCCTGCCGCACCCGCTCGCCATGCACGGCATCACCGCGCTGCCTCGCCGACCGCGCCGCCGTGGTCCCACCACGACCACTGGCCAGTCAAGCCGATCAAAACCCCGAGCACCCCTTCACTCCCTCGCTCACCCGCGCACACAACTCGCACTCGCTCTCTCACTCTCGCTCGCATTCTCGCCCGTGCACGAACACGAACCGAGCGCTCCCCGCTCGTCGCGACCACCGCCGCAACCACCCCTCTCCGTTCTGACCTCGTCGGAGCACCTCCCTTCGATTCCCTCCGTACACCACTCCGCCTACACCGTGCACACGCCGTGCGCACGTTGTCGTCCCCGACCGAGCCCCTTCGCCGCCGGAGGACGAAGCGCCTCTTTCGGTCCGTCAGTCGCCACCGCCGAGCCGCAACGCCGTTCTTCCCCAACCCGAGCTCCACCGACTCTTCTTCTTCATCTTCGAGCTTCACCGAGTCAGGCAAGGTGAGAACACCACCTAGCTTCAACGCTACCGCCTCTCTCCCACATCTTCTTCCCCGGCCGAACGCCATGGCCGTCCGCCGCGGACATCGCTCGTGGCCAAGCTCCTCTGGAGCCACCCGAGCCAAACCAACCCCGTAGCTGTGCTCCTTAGGGTTCACTCGAGCTTTTGCCTCCCCCAATTTCTCCGGCCGCCGCCGGAAACGGCGTAGCCGCGCGTTGCCGCCATCACCGTGCGCCGCCACTCGCCGCCGGCATGCTCCGGCCGTGCGCTAGCCAAACCACCTACACCACTCGATGCGCCTCGTCGAGACGAGTTCGCAAGCCTAGCTTACCCGTCGGCGACCTCACCGTCGGCGAGGAATCGACAGTCAAACCTCTCCCCTGTTTCCGTCTCGCCCGAGCCCTCGACGGGCGTTTGTTGTCCGCCTCGCCCGCGCCTCGAGCCAGGCCTCGAGCGAACCCTCGGGCACTGTCTCGTTCGAGCCGGGCCTCGAGCGAGCACACCTATTCCGTACGCCGAGTGTTTTCCAGAAAACGTTTTCCAAAATGTTTTTCTATTTCCCGTAAATGCTTGTTTATTTTGTAGATCCTGTTTTGTTAGTCCAAATGGAGTGCTTTTAGTTTTGCTAGTTTGTTTATGAGTAGATGTACCCTGGAAAAATATAAAAGTATTTTTGGTAGGAGTTAATTTTACTGTTTTCTTTTATTTCAGTTTTTATGCTTTTGCTCGGATAAATGGTTATATATGTTTTCTGGTTGAGATAATTCCTGTAAAATTTTGTGTAAGTTTATTATCCTGTTTTATACATGTGAAAAATATATAATGCACTGTTTATGTAGAAAAGTTTCTGTTATGGTTAAAAGTCATTTTTGGCTGATTTCTTTGAATAAAGGTTAAGGTGTTTTATATGTCGAGATAAAATGTGGGGGTACAGTCTCTGTTTATAAGGTTCAAGCTAAGAAATTAAAGCATGACCTATTGTGTGGAGAAATCTGAAGTTGCTTTACAAAGGTGCTTTTCTGTGTTTTCCTTAAAATTCATGTAAGAAATAATATAATGTTTCTGTTCATGGGACTTTCTTAATAAGCATAAAATATGAAATAGAAATCTGGGAAAATATGAAATATAGTGGTGCACCCTTTTACAGTAGGGTTGTAGTTCAAAGTACCTTTTTGGGCAGTTGCTTGTTATTTTTATATCTGCAGTTCTGTATTTTATTTTTGGCTGAAATTTGTTCAGTGGAGTCCAGCAACTGTTGTTTGCCTTCTGGAATTTTCGTGGATTTTTCTAAGTCCAGAAAAGTGCACTTGCAGTTCAAACCTAAGCTTCTTTTGATTTACTAAATGAGAAATAGGTGAATAAAAGGATTTTGTTTTATGAATTAAATGAGTATTCACCTCAATGGTTCAACAAGTTGGTTTTGTTGGTTTGCAAGAAATGCTTTCTCATACCACACATCTCGCACCCGCATTTAAATATTTATTATTCGTCGCATGCAATAGGATCGACACTCCCGGAACCCGATCAGGAGCCAGAGGCAAACGCCGAGCAGCAGATCCCGGAGCTCCAGCAAGCCGAGGAAGTCGACCCCGCCAGCGACACTAACTTGCCCGAGTGCCCCTCCCACGAGGCCTCGGTCTTCACCCAAGGCAAGCCCCGGAGCATTCTAAGTCTCCCAGTATTTACAATTAAATTACTTGAGTTTTTTTTTATTATGATGCATTAGGTCTAGGAGTTGAATGAATCCTATTGCTGCATTACCATTCCTTGATGATTGATTAATATCTACCTTGTTATCCTGTTATTTATTTGCAATGTAGAATTGCTCAGCTGCTTAATAAAAGTAGTAGTTAAGGATGTCTCCGTAATACCCTGATGGGTATTTATCGGATCACAGTTGGCTATATTTGCTATCGTGGAAAAGAACCTGAGTAGTAATGAAATACGGTCAACTGGAAGGCAAGGCACAAGTTTGGAAACTTGGGGCAGTCCGTCCGTTGGATCGTGTAGGTTTGTATCGATGTTGGCCCTCGTTCATTTTTGAACGCGCCCTTTTACTTAGGGATATGTCGGTGCCGTAATCATCGACCCCAAAGCCGGTTAGAAGCTGTTCGGGCCGGTCTCAACCCGTGTCGTGCCCTCTAGTATGGAAATTGCGATCTGCCGCGTGAGGCCATCGCCAGGTTCCAATTGGGCGGTCCGTGCTTGAACCGCGGCGATTACCACCACGAACAAGCGTCGAGCGGTTGCCCAATGCATGGACCCGACGGGAAAAGTGTGGGCTGGTATTAAAGGTCTTTCACCAGCTGGTTTGGAATTCGATTCGAGTCGCCGTCTCCCCGGTTAGTGGGAAACTATGGCGAGCTTCACCACGATACAACTCCATGTGATGTTTTAAAGGTTCAACTAAAATGTGGATAAGTCAACTGGATATGGTTATATTATTGATTGGTAGATTCAAGTGAGTGCTCTAGTACAGGTGAAAACCTAGAATTAAGGAATAGGTCTAAAAATGACAGCTCATCATTATCATTAATTACCTGTTATCTAATTTAGCTTTTCGCAACTGAAAGATCCCAGCTCCACCTCAAAAGCCTTGCATACCCTTGGAGTCTTTATTTTCAGTTGGACGGGTAAGTCTAGCTGAGTACATTCCAGTACTCAGGGTTTATCCCGTTTGTTGCAGATGGCCAGGTCTACTTCGGCTATTGTAAGCACTGCCTCTACCCAGTGGAAGGTGATGAGGAGTAGGCCCAGGGCAAGGTCGTCCAGAAGCTTTCCCCTTTTCTTTTGCTGGACGAGACTACTAGTGGCACATTATCTTAAAAAGGGAGGAGTGAGTTGTGTCGAGTGGATTTATCAAAACAATGTTTTTTTTGGACCACATGTGTGGTGGTCGTGCTTTAAACTATTTCAGCTTCCGCACTTTTAAACTCGTATTGTAATAACTCCGTTTTAAATTCGCACTCTGATATTTAAATTCGGTTTCATTTTCGTTATGATGTATCTTTACGAATGTAATCCTTGAACGATGCGATCCTGTATGATGTATGGTGTTAGAAATCCTTCGAGATTTCCGGACTACCGGGGTTGTATGGGTTCAAGTATCAGTCGAAGTCAGACGGATTTGACTAAGATAATACTTGAGCTCTTATAATCAGGACGGTTCCGCCACAGCTGGTATCGGAGCATGGTTCAAGTGATTACCTCCGTAACGCTATTTTCAAACTAAAATGGGTATTTCAAAACTATTTTCAATTACTAAGTGTGCCCAGTCTCGTCCTTAAGCCCTATACTAGGAATCAGGTGGTCTAACTGCTAACAGGGGTTCAGGGTTTTGCTTCATGCTGGATCTTTATTTGCTGGTCCATTCTCGGGAAAAAGAGAATGCGTCGATCGCGAAAACATGCATAAAATGATTTTGTGAGATATGAGAGCATGACCGTCCAACCGTCGGTCTAGGTGAGAGTTCTTATACCAAGTATGTGCGAGCTCCACGCGGACACATACGAGGGTATCAATGTTTTCAAGGGTGTTTTCTATGTTGGTGCATGGTGTTTAGTGTTGGCTTCTATGTGTTGCGCATATTAGTCAATACTCAGTTGTTTATCATTGGGAATTTCTTTGGGCTGAAATGGATCTTCTGCAGGTACACTAACTATGCGAACGAGTAGAACGGGTAGATAACGCATGAGAGATCGTTCTTACCACCGACTAAACGTTAGAACTTGCGAGTCATGTTAGTGAGTGAGAACGTAAGTACGATCATGCATCATGTTTATATTCTTGCATTTACATTACCTCCCCTTAAATTAAAAGTTGTCTCTTTTCTATAAAATATGCCAACTTAGTCTCCGTCTCACGAGAGTTCAAAACCCTTTGTTTCTACAGATGGCCCGGACCAAGTTGACTGCTCGCAAGGCCACCGGAGGCAGAGGAGTTCCGCGTCATCGCTTGGCCACCAAGCTGACCCGGAGGACGTTCTTGACCTACTTCGGGCTGCCGACTATCCTTTGGAGGATTTTGCAGGCAGTGGGTTATGAGGAAGGACAGGAGCCCAAGTACTCCTGGCAGAAGGAGATCTACGGGCAGGATTCCCTGGTTATGGTAGAGATCAAGGTCAAAGCCTTGCCTGCCAAGCCGCACTGGACAGGATGGACTGAGATCACCAGAGGCACTTGTGCCAAGGATGGAGCCAACAGGGCAGCATACCTAGTGCTGAAGGATATCATCGCCCGCTTCCCCGCCGACCTGGCAAGTGCGATGGCAGGAGTGTTTCCCCGTGGATCACTTTTCCCATTGCGCTGGAAGCAGACTTCGGAGTCAGTCTTGACAGGGAGCCCAGAGGAGAGGTTCTACTGTGAGACGCCTGCGATGAGCGCCACCGGAGCTTTGTTGGTGTGTGTGAGAGTTTGGAGCACACTCTCGGGAGCGTGTCCTTCACCCTCACAGCCACCTACCAGAGCAAGAGGAAGCTTCAGGAGGACTTCGACGCTGAGGTTGCTCGTCTGCAGGAGAGGATTCAGCAGCTCACTCTGGAGCGTGACGACGCCCGCACCACAGCAGCAGCACAGTCCACTGCCAGGACAGTTGCAGAGCAGATGTACCTGACTACCGCTCTTCAGAGGGATGAGGCCCGCACCGCGCTCGACCAGCTCAGAGAGGGAGCCCACCTGTTGATACAGCAGATCCACGGACAGCAGGCCTATATCGACCAGCTCCACGAGGCCGTCCACCAGATGCATCACGCCGCACAGGAGGCCGCCGCCCCAGCAGCTCCCGCAGCAGAGGCCCGGATCCCCAGGACGGAGAGGTCTTTGGTCCCGATGCCCCACCGGAGGAGGCTCATGCTGATGAGCCTATGTTCGACGCTGACGTAGAGGACGCCGCATCCGCCGCTGGAGACGTCTGAGCGCTAGTTTATCTAGGAGACGTTTTTCTTTTGTATAGCTTGAGCTTGCTCGCTAAGTGATGTAACACCCTACACATGTGTTGGTTTTATGTTAACTGCTTGATGGTATGTAAAGCTTTTGGACAAAGTCCGGACTTCGATCCGGCACTTTTATGGAAATCCGTCGTTTGCGTGTCTAATTTTGAGCGATTATTCTGTGACGTGTATGGAAATGAGTAATTATACTTGGTCGTGTGCTAAATTTTCGAATTATGTACAGCGCAGTATTTATTCATGATCGATGTAACATCACCTAATGATTGCTTAATAATGGGATATGCAGATGCCGGCACACACTCGCAGCCAGCGTGGGCAGGGAGCCGGACAGGAGGAGAATCTGCCACCTCCCCCACCGCCGCCGATGACGCCGGAAGCGTTCTTTGGCCAGTTCTTGGGCAGCCAAAGGAATATGGAGGAAATGCAGAGGCACATGGAAGCCACCCTCCGCAACATCGCTAACAACACCGCGCAGCAGCACATCAGCGCCAAGGCCGGAGCCCAACCAGTACAGCTCTTATCGTGATTCTTGGACACTCGCCCTCTTGTGTTCAAGGAAGCCACCGAACCGCTTGAGGCTGATGAGTGGCTCAACTCCATCACCAGAAGTTCCGTCTGCTTCGTCTGACAGAAGAGCTCAAAGCGGAGTACGCCGTGCACATGTTGGAAGGACCCGCAGGTTTGTGGTGGGCCCAGTACCGTGCATCCTTGCCCACAAATGCACGTGTCACTTGGGATCAGTTCTCCACCGCTATGCGCAACCATTACATCCCAGTGGTCTGATGGAAATGAAGATTGCAGAGTTCATGAGGTTATCCCAGGGAACCAGGTCTATGTCCGAGTACCTCCACAGTTTCAACAACCTAGCTCGCTACGCCCCAGACTTTGTTGATACTGAGGCCAAGAAGATCGCAAGCTTTAAGCGTGGAATGAGTGCCGCTATGCTTTCCAAGATGGGCAACAGTCACCGCACCACCTTCAGTGACTTCGTCAGCGACTGCCTAAATCAAGAGGCCAATGACAGCCGGCTAGCACAGAGACGCGCCGTCGTGCGAACGAAGGAGGTTCGTCTCAACAGAGGACCCCTTTCGGAGCACGCGCCCCATACCGCCCGCCTGTCACAGGAGCAAGATTCCGTCCCCCGCAGAAAGATCACTACCAGTCCGTTCCCGTCCCAGCTTTCAGAAGCCCTACACCGCCAATATGATGCAGAACAAGAACAAAGCAGGAAGTGTCGGAGGTCCCAAGACTCCTTATGTGATTGGCCCATGCTACAATTGTGGTCAGACTGGACATCTGTCACGTCAGTGCCCTCGCCCAAAGAAGCAGTACACTCAGCCCCCACCTCGTACGGGTCATATGCACCACACCACCGTGGAAGAAGTGCCAGAAGGAGAGCCTGTAACCGCTGGTACGTTTCTTGTTAATCAATGCCCCGCATTGTGCTGTTTGATTCTGGAGCATCGCATTCTTTCATAAGTGAGAATTTTGTTATAAGAAGTAATCTTGAGTTGATAGAGTTAGACCGGGGATATCAGATAAGTTCCGCCGGAGCTGTTCTCTCCGCGCGTAAAATGGCTAAAGGAGTGGAAATGACCTTTGGGGATAAACAGACCGTAGTGGACCCCATAGTCATTCCTGGTCTAGGTTTGGATGTAATTTTGGGTATGAGTTGGATGAAACTCTGGAAGGTTAATCTAGACACTGCAGAAAGAGTTGTATCCATGGTTAGTCCCAGGAATGGGTCTACCTTTCGGTTCAAGTTACCTCGAAACCCCCATGAGATCGGAGTGTTGTTCAATATCACGGCAAAGCAGATAGCTGAGATCCCAATAGTGTGTGAGTTTCCAGATGTTTTTCTGATGAGTTGCCTGGACTACCGCCAGACAGAGATGTGGAGTTTGCTATAGAGTTAGTCCCTGGAACAGCACCCATATCTCGAAGACCGTATAGAATGCACTCTAAAGAACTCGCAGAGCTTAAAGTTCAGTTGCAAGAGCTGTTAGATAAGGGTTTGATACGCCCTAGTTCATCACCTTGGGGATGTCCCGCTATCTTTGTGAAGAAGGATAAAACTTTAAGGATGTGTGGATTACAGACCGTTGAATGCAGTAACTATAAAGAACAAATATCCCTTACCCCGAATCGATGTCTTGTTCGATCAGTTGTCGAAGGCGAAAGTGTTCTCCAAGATCGACCTGAGGTCAGGATACCATCAGATCAAGATCAGACGAGAGGATATACCGAAAACAGCCTTTTCCACTAGATACGGACTCTACGAGTATCTAGTTATGTCTTTTGGGTTACCAATGCACCGGCACATTTCATGTACCTAATGATTCGGTCTTCATGCCAGAGTTGGATAAGTTTGTTGTAGTGTTCATCGATGATATCTTGGTATACTCTGAGAATGAGAAGGACCATGCTGAGCATCTACGAGTTGTTCTAACCCGGCTTAGAAAGCACAAGTTGTATGCTAAGTTCCGCAAGTGTGAGTTTTGGTTGAAGAAGGTACCTTTCTTGGTCACGTCCTTTCAGAGGAAGGAATCTCTGTGGACCCTTCTAAGGTACAGGAAGTTATGGATTGGCAAGCACCCACCACCGTACATGAGGTACGCAGCTTTTTGGTTTGGCCGGATACTACCGTCGGTTTATTCCGGATTTTTCAAGAATAGCCAAGCCTATGACCCGTTTAACGCAGAAGAACAAGAAGTTCGAATGGACTCCAGAGTGTGAAATAGCTTTTCGCACCCTGCGAACGTTGTTGACTTCCGCGCCTGTTTTGGCTCAGCCAAACTTAGAGGAACCTTTTGATGTGTTTTGCGACGCATCCAAGATTGGACTTGGATGTGTACTCATGCAAAATGGAAGAGTTATCGCCTATGCTTCTCGCCAGTTGAAACCGCATGAAGAGAATTACCCCACTCATGATTTGGAACTAGCAGCCGTCGTGCATGCACTCAAGATATGGAGACATTATCTTATGGGAATTCTATGTCATGTGTACATGGATCATAAAAGTCTGAAATATATCTTCACCCAGCCAGAGTTGAACATGAGTCAGAGAAGATGTTAGAGCTAATTTAGGATTACAACCTGGAAGTCTTGCATTACCACCCTGGAAAAGCAAACGTTGTAGCCGATGCCTTGAGTCGCAAGACTCATTGCAACTCCCTACAACCACTTTTGGAAGATGGATTTAACCTTATGCACCCCGTTATGGTGAACAACATCACTCTTCAGTGCACCTTGGAAAGTGACATCATCGAGAGACAAAAGACCGATGAAGAGATCTGTCAGATTAAGAAGAGGATGGAAACCAGTAGTTCTTTGAACTTCAGGACAGATGAGCAGGGAATTCTATGGTATAATCAGAGGTTGGTTGTTCCTAAAGACACTGAGCTGAAAGATAGAATTCTGAATGAAGCTCACAATTCAAAGCTATCGATTCACCCAGGAAGCAGTAAGATGTACCAGGATTTGAGAACCAGGTATTGGTGGTCAAAGATGAAGAAAGAAGTCGCAGCCTATGTCGCCAGATGTGATACTTGCTGCCGGATAAAAGCTATACACCTGAGACCTGCAGGACTGTTGCAACCGTTGTCAATTCCAGAGTGGAAATGGGAAGAAATCAGCATGGATTTCATCACTGGTCTTCCCACTACTCAAAAGGGAAATGATTCTATCTGGGTTATTGTGGATCGATTGTCTAAAGTAGCTCACTTCATACCAGTTAAGACTACACACCGCCCCCATCAGTATGCAGACTTGTATATTCAGAATATCTTGAGGTTACATGGAGTTCCGAAAAGGATTGTTTCTGATAGAGGACCCCAGTTCATTGCACGTTTTTGGGAACAGATGCACAAGGAACTAGGAACTAAGTTGATAAGAAGTTCTGCCTATCACCCCCAGACCGCAGGACAAACTGAAAGAGTAAATCAGATTTTGGAAGACATCCTGAGAGCTTGTGTTTTATCTTCAAGAGAATCATGGGAGAAATGGTTGCCCCTTGCTGAGTTTTCATATAACAACAGCTACCAGGAAAGTATAAAGATGACACCTTTTGAAGTTCTATATGGACGAAGAGCAGAACCCTGGTTAATTGGTTGAATGAGGATCGAGAATTTTATG
Organism: Coix lacryma-jobi var. lacryma-jobi; assembly: GCA_009763385.1. Taxonomy (NCBI): domain Eukaryota; kingdom Viridiplantae; phylum Streptophyta; class Magnoliopsida; order Poales; family Poaceae; genus Coix; species Coix lacryma-jobi. The sequence goes on from CM019824.1 coordinate 137,420,647, forward strand.
GGTCAGAATTATTCGTAAAGGATGCCGAAAAGATTGTGCAAACAATACAACAACATATTAAGGTAGCACAATCCCGGCAAAAGAGCTATGCCGACACACGAAGAAGACCCTGGAATTTCAAGTAGGAGATTATGTTTACCTCAAAGTCTCACCCATGAGAAAGGTCCAACGTTTTGGGATTAAGAAGAAGTTAGCACCTCGATATGTGGGACCATATCAGATCATAGCAAAGAAGGGAGAAGTAGCATATGAAGTACAGTTACCCCCAGAGATGAGCGCAGTCTTTCCAGTGTTTCACGTCTCACAATTGAAGAAGTGTCTTCGAGTTCCAGAACATGAAGAAGTTCAAATCCTGGACGTCACGATCAGATCAGACCTGGAATACTACGAACAATCCAAGGAGATTTTGGATACCAAGACCCGAGAAACTCGTAACCAAACAGTGAAAACTTATAAGATTTCTTGGGAGCAATCACGGACCCAACGATGCAACTTGGGAAACTGAGGAGTACTTACGAGTGAACTACCCCGCTTTTTTAAGGATTGGTACGTAACTCAAATCTCGGGACGAGATTTCTTTTAAGGGGGGAAGGGCTGTGACACTCCTAGTGTCAAGCACTGCATTAAGGCACTGCATTTAGCTACTAAAGAACATGAGCAACGCATTGCATCATTCATGAGCATGAGAGTGTTTTGTCTTTTGTTTATTATTTGGATTTGGATTCTATTGGACTTGGTGTTTGAGTGGATTTCTGTTTTGGCAAAGAGTTTTATAAAATAGAGAATATTGAGTAGAGTGCTTTTCATGTTGGAGTTTTGACCTAGTTCAGATTAGTTTGTAAATATAAAATAAGTCAACAAAATGGTTTATACTTTAAAATTGGCTTTGTTTATGTGGAGGATTTAAAAATGGTTTTCAGAAAAAGAGTCCTATATGAAAGTTGTACAGAAAATTATTTCGAGAAACTTTTATATTTGGGTCAAAACCTAGTTTGGAGTTCTGAAACTGTTTTTGAGTGGTCAAAGTTTGAAAAGAATTTGGAAAAAGAAAAAAGAAAACGATTTCTCCCGCGCCCCACCCTTTCGGGCCATCTGCCTTTTCGGCCCGACTCGCGCGCGCCGGCCCAGCCGGCCCGCGCACCCCGCGCCGCTCGCCAGCGTTCGCCCGCGTGCCACGTGCGCCCGCGCGCTGCTGGCCGCTGACATACCGCGCCGTACGCCGGCCGCAACCGCCACGTGGCCGCCACATGCTGCCGAGGATCCGCGCGGCCACTCCTCGCTCGATCCTCTCTCACCCCGAGCACGCAAGCTATCTCCCCCGGCCACTCTCCGCTCGCCTCGCCTGCCGCACCCGCTCGCCGTGCACGGCATCACCGCGCTGCCTCGCCGACCGCGCCGCCGTGGTCCGCCACGACCACTGGCCGGTCAAGCCGATCAAAAACCCGAGCACCCCTTCACTCCCTCACTCACCCGCGCACACAACTCGCACTCGCTCTCTCACTCTCGCTCGCATTCTCACCCGTGCACGAACACGAACCGAGCGCTCCGCTCGCCGCGACCACCGCCGCAACCACCCCTCTCCGTTCTGGCCTCGTCAGAGCACCTCCCTTCGATTCCCTCCGTACACCGCTCCGCCTGCACCGTGCACACGCTGTGCGCACGTTGTCGTCCCCGACCGAGCCCCTTCGCCGCCGGAGGACGAAGCGCCTCTTTCGGTCCGTCAGTCGCCACCGCCGAGCCGCAACGCCGTTCTTCCCCAACCCGAGCTCTACCGACTCTTCTTCTTCATCTTCGAGCTTCACCGAGTCAAGACAAGGTGAGAACACCACCTAGCTTCAACGCTACCGCTCTCTCCCAAATCTTCTTCCCCGGCCGAACGCCATGGCCGTCCGCCGCGGACCTCGCTCGTGGCCAAGCTCCTCTGGAGCCACCCGAGCCAAACCAACCCCGTAGCTTTGCTCCTTAGGGTTCACTCGAGCTTTTGCCTCCTCCAATTTCTCCGGCCGCCGCCGGAAACGGCGTAGCTGCGCGTTGCCGCCATCACCGTGCGCCGCCACTCACCGCCGGCATGCTCCGGCCGTGCGCTAGCCAAACCACCTACACACCACTCGATGCGCCTCGTCGAGACGAGTTCGCAAGCCTAGCTTACCCGCCACCGACCTCACCGCAAACCCCTCCCCTCCTCCCCCCCCCCCCCCCCCACCGGGCGAGGAATCGACGTTTTTTTCCTGTTTCTGTCTCGCCCGAGCCCTCGAGCCAGGCCTCGGACGGGCGTGTGTTTTTCCGTCTCGCCCGAGCCCTCGAGCCAGGCCTCGACGGGCGTGTGTTTTCCGTCTCGCCCGAGCCCTCGAGCGCCTCGGACGGGCGTGTGTTTTTTCCGTCTCGCCCGAGCCCTCGAGCCAGGCCTCGGACGGGCGTGTGTTTTTCCGTCTCGCCCGAGCCCTCGAGCCAGGCCTCGGAGGGGCGTGTGTTTTTCCGTCTCGCCCGAGCCCTCGAGCCAGGCCTCGGACGGCGTTTATTTTTGTCTCGCCTCGCAGCCTCGAGCCAGGCCTCGGACGGGCGTGTGTTTTTCCGTCTCGCCCGAGCCCTCGAGCCAGGCCTCGGACGGGCGTGTGTTTTTCCGTCTCGCCCGAGCCCTCGAGCCAGGCCTCGGACGGGCGTTTGTTGTCCGCCTCGCCCGCGCCTCGAGCCAGGCCTCGAGCGAACCCTCGGGCACTGTCTCGTTCGAGCCGGGCCTCGAGCGAGCACACCTATTCCGTACGCCGAGTGTTTTCTAGAAAACGTTTTCCAAAATGTTTTTCTATTTCCTGTAAATGCTTGTTTATTTTGTAGATCCTGTTTTGTTAGTCCAAATGGAGTGCTTTCAGTTTTGCTAGTTGTTTATGAGTAGATCTACCCTAGAAAAATATAAAAGTATTTTTGGTAGGAGTTAATTTTACTGTTTTCTTTTATTTCAGTTTATATGCTTTTGCTAGGATAAATGGTTATATATGTTTTCTGGTTGAGATAATTCTTGTAAAATTTTGTGTAAGTTTATTATCCTGTTTTATACATGTGAAAAATATATAATGCACTATTTATGTAGAAAAAGTTTCTGTTATGGTTAAAAGTCCTTTTTGGCTGATTTCTTTGAATAAAGGTTAAGGTGTTTTATATGTCGAGATAAAATGTGGGAAAATTTTACAGTCTCTGTTATAAGGTTCAAGCTAAGAAAAATTAAAGCATGACCTGTTGTGTGGAGAAATCTGAAGTTGCTTTACAAAGGTGTTTTTCTGTGTTTCCTTTGAAAATCATGTAAGAAATAATATAATGTTCTGTTCATGGGACTTTCTTAATAAGCATAAAATATGAAATAGAATCTGGGAAAAATATGAAATAGAGTGGTGCACCTTTTACAGTAGGGTTGTAGTTCAAAGTACCTTTTTGGGCAGTTGCTTGTTATTTTTATATCTGCAGTTTTGTATTTTATTTTTGGCTGAAATTTGTTCAGTGGAGTCCAGCAACTGTTGTTTGCCTTCTGGAAGTTTTGTGGATTTTTCTAAGTCCAGAAAAGTGCACTTGCAGTTCAAATCTAAGCTTCTTTTGATTTACTAAATGAGAAATAGGTGGAAAAAGGATTTTGTTTTATGAATTAAATGAGTATTTACCTCAATGGTTCAACAAGTTGGTTTTGTTGGTTTGCAAGAAATGCTCTTTCTCATACCACACATCTCGCACCCCGCATTTAAATATTTATTATTCGTCGCATGCAATAGGATCGACACTCCCGGAACCCGATCAGGAGCCAGAGGACAAACGCCGAGCAGCAGATCCCGAAGCTCCGGCAAGCCGAGGAAGTCGACCCCGCCAGCGACACTAACTTGCCCGAGTGCCCCTCCCACGAGCCTCGGTCTTCACCCAAGGCAAGCCCCGGAGCATTCTAAGTCTCCCAGTATTTACAATTAAATTACTTGAGTTTTTATTATGATGCATTAGGTCTAGGAGTTGAATGAATCCTATTGCTGCATTACCATTCCTTGATGATTGATTAATATCTACCTTGTTATCCTGTTATTTATTTGCTTTGTAGAATTGCTTAGCCTGCTTAATAAAAGTAGTAGTTAAGGATGTCTCGTAATACCCTGATGGGTATTTATCGGATCACGGTTGGCTATATTTGCTATCGTGGAAAAGAACCTGAGTAGTAATGAAATACGGTCAACTGGAAGGCAGGGCACAAGTTTGGAAACTTGGGGCAGTCCGTCCGTTGGATCGTGTAGGTTTGTATCGATGTTGGCCTCGTTCATTTTTGAACGCGCCCTTTTACTTAGGGATATGTCGGTGCCGTAATCATCGACCCCAAAGCCGGTTAGAAGCTGTTCGGGCGGTCTCAACCCGTGTCGTGCCCTCTAGTATGGAAATTGCGATCTGCCGCGTGAGGCCATCGCCAGGTTCCAATTGGGCGGTCCGTGCTTGAACCGGCGATTACCACCACGAACAAGCGTCGAGCGGTTGCCCAATGCATGGACCCGACGGGGAAAGTGTGGGCTGGTATTAAAGGTCTTTCACCAGCTGGTTTGGAATTCGATTCGAGTCGCCGTCTCCCCGGTTAGTGGGAAACTATGGCGAGCTTCACCACGATACAACTCCATGTGATTTTAAAGGTTCAACTAAAATGTGGATAAGTCAATTGGATATGGTTATATTATTGATTGGTAGATTCAAGTGAGTGCTCTAGTACAGGTGAAAAACCTAGAATTAAGGAATAGGTCTAAAAAATGACAGCTCATCATTATCATTAATTACCTCTTATCTAAAATTTAGCTTTTCGCAACTAAGATCCCAGCTCTACCTCAAAAGCCTTGCATACCTTGGAGTCTTTATTTTCAGTTGGACGGGTAAGTCTAGCTGAGTAATTCCAGTACTCAGGGTTTATCCCGTTTGTTGCAGATGGCCAGGTCTACTTCGGCTATTGTAAGCACTGCCTCTACCCAGTGGAAGGTGATGAGGAGTAGGCCCAGGGCAGGGTCGTCCAGAAGCTTTCCCCTTTTCTTTTGCTGGACCGAGACTACTAGTGGCACATTATCTTAAAAAGGGAGGAGTGAGTTGTGTCGAGTGGATTTATCAAAACAATGTTTTATTTGGACCACATGTGTGGTGGTCGTGCTTTAAACTATTTCAGCTTCCGCACTTTTAAACTCGGTATTGTAATAACTCCGTTTTAAATTCGCACTCTGATATTTTAAATTCGGTTTCGTTTTCGTTATGATGTATCTTTACGAATGTAATCCTTGAACGATGCGATCCTGTATGATGTATGGTGTTAGAAATCCTTCGAGATTTCCGGACTACCGGGGTTGTATGGGTTCAAGTATCGTCGAAGTCAGACGGATTTGGCTAAGATAATACTTGAGCTCTTATAATCAGGATGGTTCCGCCACAATATTTATACCCTGGACGAAATACGAGTCCTAAACGATTACGATTCATATAATAAAATATGGAAAGATACAAATTCTACTCCCGATCTTTTCGGCGTCCTCCATTGTGATGTGTCTTCTCGTGCAAGCCGGCTTTACTCGCAACATCCATCTCCTGAATGGAGCCACCGTTTTGTAGAATAGCCGACCGCATAAGCATTCACCAAAACCTTAAGGACCAAATAGTCACCCGATTGCTTGCTGAATCCTTTCTTCTCTGCTGGCTGGGTCCACTTGTCATATTCTTGTGCGTGCGAAAATCCGGTGTCAACACTTCCTCAATTGGATGTGTCAGCTGGAGAGCTCGCTAGAAGAAAAGAAGAAAGAAGGCTAAGGAGAGAAGCAAGAGCTAAAGCAAGAGAAAGATGCTGCAGCTCTTAAAGCTAAAGAGGAGAAGGCTTCAAAGAAAAGAAGAAAGAAAGATTAGAAGAGAAGAAAGGAGCCAAGAGAAGAGAAAGAAAGATGAAGAAGGAAGAGCTACAAGCAAGAAGAAGGTGGACTTGAGTGATGACTCAAGTAGCAACCGAAGATGAGAGACGATGACATCTCCTACATGCCCAAGGACAACAAGAAGAAGGAGGAGACCAAGAAGTCATATGGAGCCGTATCCTTTAACTATTCTTCTATGACTAACCATGATTTTAGGCCTCTCATCAATGTGCCCGCGGGCAAGTTACCCCGTTTCGATGGGACTAACTTTGCCAAGTGGAAGCACATTATGAAGACCTATCTTATTGGTCTCCATCCAGGTATTTGGGAAATAGTGCACAATGGACTTGAAGCACTAGTTGATCCGAAGAGCCCCACTCAAGATGAATTCTGCAACATTCATCTCAATGCCCAAGCCACTAGTGTGTTACTTAGTGCCTTGGATGGTGATGAGTACAACAAGGTCATGGGAGTTGAGGTTGCAAAAGAGATTTGGGACACTTTGCACATTGCTCATGAGGGAGTGGACAAAGTGAGGCAATCCAAGATTGACTTGTTGATGGCTAAGCTCAACCAGTTTGTAATTTGTGATGGTGAAGGCCCACAAGAAATGTTTGATAGGTTGATGGTCATTGTTGGCAAGATTAGAGGGCTAGGCGGTAATGAAATCAAAGATCACAAGGTTGTGAAGATCATGTTGGAGGCATACTCACCAAGGAATGAGACTGTAGTGACATTGATTAGGGACAAGAAGAAGTTTGAGCAATTCACACCTAGTGATGTGCTTGGGAGGATTATTACCTTTGACATGCAAAGAGAAGAGGCAAATGAGAGAAGGAAGCTTGGAGAGTTGCAAGCTAGGCTAGATGGGATGAAGATCAAGGATGTGGCACTTAAGGCTAGCAAGCCATCAAGGCAAGCAACATCAAGCAAGGCAAAGTCAAGCAAGCAAGCCCAAGCAACAAAAGAAGAAAATAGAAGTTGAGGACAGCTCATCATCCTCAAGTGAAAGTGGAAGTGAAGGTGAAGAATTTGAAGCAATTGGAGACATAGCTCTTTTCATGAGAAGGTACCGCAAGGGGCTCAAGAAGGAAGGTTACAAGTTTGTGAAGAGAAGGTTTCCAAACAAGAAGAAGAGGACTTGCTACAATTGTGGTAGCACCGATCATTTCATAGCACATTGTCCACATGAGAAGAAGGACAACTTCAATAAGGGCAAGAAAGATGACAAAGGCACTTACAAGAAACACAACAAGAGATACATGGGAGAAGCTCACATTGGACATGAATGGGATTCAACCGCTCAAACCTCAAGTGAAGAAGATGAGAAGATAGCAACAATAGCATTCCAAAAGTGTCGGTGTTTCGTACCCGGGGGTATCACACCAACGAGTAATATGATCGCGTGCTTCTCTTCCTGGATGGTGATGCAAGGGGACACAAGGATTTATCCTGGTTCGGGCAAAGAAGGCCCTACGTCCAGCGGGGGGGGGATGTTCTTGTATTACTTGCACCTAAGTGCTCGTACAGGGGAGAATACAAGCTCAGTGAGCGTGGACCGGAGTCCGGACTCGTGTCTGTGCGTGGACTCGTGTGTTGTGTCCGTCGTTTCGAATGAGGGCCCTAGCGTCCCCTTTTATAGAGCAAGGGGAGGCCAGGGTTACATGAAAGTATTACAGGTGTCGGGGCGTATGGTGCCCCATACGGAGAAGGGTAGGAACTCTGTCTTGTCGGAGCCACTGGAGCCGATGTGATTGTCGCTGTTGAGGCGTCCTTGGGTCGTGGCTTCCATCCTGGGTGCGGACGTGGTGGCGCGACAAGGCGGGAGCCGTACAGCACCCATCCCGGAATGTACAGTACGCGGCGGGGTCCCTCCGGGTCTTGGGGTACCTGTCCTCCAATAGCACGAAAGTAGTTAGGGCTCGAAGGGCGCGGAGCCGGCTTCGAGGTGGTGCCACGGGGGCTCGAGGGGCGCGGAGCCGGCCTCGAGGTGTTACGGTGCAGGGCTCGAGGGGCGCGTAGCCGGCCTCGAGGGGTTACAGTGCCTGGCTCGAGGGGCGCGTAGCCGGCCTCGAGGGGTTACAGTGCCTGGCTCGAGGGGCGCGTAGCCAGCCTCGAGGGGTTACAGTGCCTGGCATGGCCGAACAGTGCTGCACTGGTGCCCTTTTGCCCATGCTTGTGGTGAAAACGAGACTTGACCTTTACACCGAGTTACTGTGGTACACGCCGTGCACTAGTGGACATGACCGGAGTAGGTGAAGGCATTAAATGCGTGGTATGGGCTGGTACGGCTGTCTGTGCAGCTCGAGGTCCGTGTGTTAAGGCTCGAGGTGTGGGGGCGCGCTTGCCCGAGGTCTGGAGGGCTCGAGCGAGACGGAGAGCGATCGTGCTCGCCCGAGGCCTCGCTGGGAGGGCTCGGGCGAGACGAAGACAGAGCGTTCGCCCGAGGCCTGGCCGGGAGGGCTCGGGCGAGACGGAGATAGAGCTTTCGCCCGAGGCCTTGCTGGGAGGGCTCGGACGAGACGGCGATAGAGCGCTCGCCCCAGGCCTGGCTGGGAGGGCTCGGGCGAGACGGAGACGGAGCGTTCGCCCGAGGCCTTGCTGGGGGGGCTCGGGTGAGACGGAGGTTGGAGCGTTCGCCCGAGGCCTGGCTGGGGGGGCTCGGGCGAGACGGAGGTGGAGCGTTCGCCCGAGGCCTGGCTGGGGGGCTCGGGCGAGACGGAGCGTTCGCCCGAGGCCTTGCTGGGAGGGCTCGGGCGAGACGGAGATGGAGCGTTCGCCCGAGGCCTGGCTGGGAGGGCTCGGGCGAGGCGGAGACGGAGCGTTCGGGTGTTTGCGTTGATTGGGGGTACCCCTTTTTTGTACCACCGACAAAAAGTCATCTCCTTCACCAAGGCTATTCAACAACTTGTCCGATGTTGATGATGACAACTCCCACACTTGTCTCATGGACAAGAAAGAGAAGGTGAAAAAGACACCTAAAACCTCTTCTCCACCTAGTGACATCTCTAGTAGTGAACTTAGTGATTCCTCTAGTGATGATGATTCTAGTGATGAAGAGATAAACATGATAACTAAAAATTTGGACAAGAAAACCAAACTCTTTATCACTAAGCTAATGGAGGAATTAGAGAGTGTACAAGCCGAGTTAGCAATAAGTGAGGATGCCCTCATCAAACAAGAGGACCTCTATATTGCTTGCAAGGAGGCTCTTGCATTAGAGAGAAATGAGTTGGACGTCTTGCATGAGGCCTTGGCCAAAGAGCAAGATGAACATGCTTCCCTAAAGAAGACTCATGTTGCACTCAAGGAAAAGTATTGTGACTTGGGTAAAAAGCACGAAGAACTTGAGCTGCAATATAATCTTCTTTGGGAAAGCAACTCACCCCTCCCTAAAGCAAATGTCACTTCTATTCCCTCCACTAGTGAAGGTTGTGGAAAATGCTATAATGTTGATTTGAATGTCTATTCCACTAACCTTGTGAACATGGAGGCCATGAGAAAGGAGATAGCAAGATTGACAAACATTATTGCAAGTGGTTGTGTCAAGTCTACAACAAGTGCTAATGAGAAGACTCAAGAGAAGAGCAAGCCTAAGTTCAAGAACGGAAGACGTCCTTCCATAAAGGATGGGTTGGGGCATGAAAAAGGAGCCAAGACTAATGGAAGAAGGACAGTGAATGGCTATGAATGTGTGAGGTTTGAGAAGAAGGGTCAGATTGGTACAGTTCAGCCTGCACAGACCGCGGCAGTGCCGCGCCAGAAGGCGGCAGTGCCGGGCCTCGGCAGTGCCGCCCCCAGGCCGGCAGTGCCACGCCCCAAGAAAGGGAAGGCTACCAGTTTCCCTTCTGCTCAGTCTCACACACAGCACAAGCAGGTGCCCAACCCAAAGCAAGAGTCTCAGAAGCCAAAGGAATCTATTTGGGTGACCAAGAACAAGTTTGCACATCAACCCAAGATAGAAGCCCCAAGGAAGAGCATGTCATCTTGTTACATATTATAACACAACAACAGTGGTAAAGTTGTTGCGAAATATGTTGGTGACAACAAGAGGACAACCGACAAGTTTATTTGGGTTCCTAAGATACTCGTGACTAACTTGCAAGGCCCCAATGTCAATTGGGGACCTAAATCAAGGAACTAAACTTGTTTTGCAGGCATACTCCTCCGGTGGATCAAGTTGGGTGCTTGATAGCGGATGTACAAATCATATGACCGGAGAAAGGAGTATGTTCCCATCATATTCCCCAACTTCAAATGCAAGTGAAAACATCATTTTCGGTGATAACTCCAAGGGGGATGTGTTAGGACTTGGTAAAGTTGCCATAACACTTGAGCATTCAATTACTAATGTCTTACATGTTGATTCGTTGAGTTACAACTTGTTATCCGTTTCACAATTGTGTGGGATGGGTTTCAATTGTCTCTTTACGGATGAGGGTGTGGAAGTCTTTAGAAGGGAGGATTCCTCTATTGTCTTTATGGGTCGTTTGAAAGGGAAGCTTTACTTAGTTGATTTCAACAAAAGTGAAGCTAAACTTGAGACTTGTTTAGTGGCAAAATCTAGCATGGGTTGGTTATGGCATCGCCGACTAGCTCATGTTGGGATGAGAAACTTGGCCAAACTTCAAAAAGACAACCACATCCTAGGACTAACCAATGTTGATTTTGAGAAAGACAGAGTATGTGGAGCTTGCCAAGCCGGAAAACAAGTAGGCGTACCTCACCCACCAAAGAGCTATGACACTACTACTCATCCATTGGAGTTGATCCACATGGATCTCTTTGGACCGGTTGCCTACCTAAGCATCGGCGGTAACAACCATGGTCTTGTTATTGTTGATGACTTTTCTCGTTTCACTTGGGTATTCTTTTTGCATGACAAGAGTGTAGTGCAAGAGAAGGTCAAGATGTTCATACGAAGAGCTCAAAGGGAATTTGGTTTCAACATCAAGAAAGTTCGTAGTGACAATGGAACCGAATTCTGAAACACCCAAGTGGAAGAGTTTCTTGATGAAGAGGGCATCAAGCACGAGTTTTCAGTTCCATACACCCCTCAACAAAATGGTGTGGTGGAGAGGAAGAATAGAACACTCATTTACATGGCAAGAACGATGCTAGATGAGTACAAGACGCCGGACATCTTTTGGGCCGAAGCCGTCAATACCGCTTGCCATGCAATCAACCGCCTCTACCTCCACAAAAGAAGAAAGAAGACCTCCTATGAGCTGCTCACTGGTAACAAGCCAAAGGTGTCTTACTTTAGAGTCTTTGTGTGCAAATGTTTCATATTGAACAAGAAGCCCAAAGCCTCTAAGTTTGCATCTAAGGTTGATGAAGGTTTTCTTCTCGGTTATGGATCAAACGAGCATGCATATCGTGTTTTCAACAAGGCCTCCAGCAAGGTTGAAATAGCGATAGACGTGACGTTTGATGAAACTAACGGCTCTCAAGTAGAGCAAGTTGATGAAGTTGTTGTAGGCAATGAGGAACCACCTTGCGAAGCAATCAAGCAATTAGCCATTGGTGATATTAGACCACAAGAACAGCAGGCTACTGATCAGGATGGTCCTCAAGCTGAAGCCCCTGCTGGGACTAGTGACTTACAGTCCCCGGCAGTGCCGGGCAAAGCCCAGCAGTACCAGGCACTTCCAGGGCAGCTGCAGCCACTCCACTTCGTGGAGTGAACCTACAACCCATCTTCGAGCAAGATGAAGATGCTGAAGATGTAGCAGAACCCATAGATCATCCAAGGCTCAAGCAAACTATTCAATGGGACCATCCCGTTGACAACATCCTTGGGAGTCTTCGAAAGGGGGTAACAACACGCTCTCATTTGGCAAATTTCTGTCAGTATTACTCGTTTTTTTCCTCTTTGGAACCTCTCAAGGTAGAAGAAGCTCTTGGAGATCCAGATTGGGTGATGGCCATGCAAGAGGAGCTCAACAACTTCGAGCGTAACCAAGTATGGTCACTTGTGGAAAGACCAAATACCAATGTCATTGGAACCAAATGGGTCTTTCGCAACAAGCAAGATGAAGAAGGTGTGGTGACAAGGAACAAGGCAAGATTGGTAGCTCAAGGATTCACTCAAGTAGAGGGTTTGGACTTTGAAGAAACCTATGCACCGGTTGCTAGGCTTGAAGCCATTCAGATTCTTCTAGCCTATGCAGCCCATCACAACTTCAAGCTATATCAAATGGATGTGAAGAGTGCATTTCTCAATGGCCCTATACAAGAGTTGGTGTATGTTGAGCAACCACCGGGTTTTGAAGATCCCAAGTTCCCCAACCATGTATTCAAACTCCAAAAGGCGCTCTATGGGCTTAAACAAGCACCTAGAGCATGGTATGAATGCCTTAGGGAATTCTTGCTTAAACAAGGCTTTGAAATAGGCAAAGCCGATCCTACTCTCTTCACTCATAAAGTCAATGGAGATATTTTTGTGTGCCAAATATATGTCGATGACATAATATTTGGTAGTACTAACAAATCCTTTTGTGATGAGTTTAGTAGGATCATGACTAAGAGATTTGAGATGTCTATGATAGGTGAGCTCAAGTTCTTCCTTGGTTTTCAAATCAAGCAATTAAAGGAAGGGACTTTTCTTTGCCAAACCAAGTACACCCATGATATGTTGAGAAAGTTTGACATGGTGAACGTCAAGCCTATCAAAACCCCCATGCCAACTAATGGACATCTTGACCTCAATGAGGATGGGAAAGCCGTGGACATCAAGGTATATCGCTCCATGATCGGCTCTCTTCTTTACTTATGCACATCTAGGCCAGATATTATGCTTAGTGTGTGCATGTGTGCTAGATTTCAAGCTAACCCGAAAGAGTGTCACCTAGTGGCCATTAAGAGAATCTTGAGATATCTAGTTTACACACCAAACCTTGGCTTGTGGTATCCTAAGGGCTCCAAGTTCGAACTACTTGGCTATTCAAATTCCGATTATGCCGGTTGTAAAGTAGATCGAAAAAGCACTTCGGGGACATGTCAATTCCTTGGATGCTCCATAGTGTCTTGGGGTTCTAAAAAGCAAAATTGTGTAGCCCTTTCCACAACCGAGGCCGAGTATGTTGCAGCAGGTGCATACTTTGGATGAGGCAAACCCTTCGTGACTTTGGATGTCATTTTACCCATATCCCACTCTTGTGTGACAATGAAAGTGCCATAAAACTAGCAAACAACCCAGTGAGTCACTCAAGAACCAAACATATAGACATCCGACATCACTTCTTGAGAGATCATGAAATCAAAGGAGATATCGCAATTTGTCATGTGAGCATCGACAAACAACTAGCCGATATCTTCACTAAGCCTCTCGATGAGTCAAGGTTTTGTGCTTTGAGAAGTGAACTAAATATCCTTGACTCTCGTAACGTAGTTTGAAACCTAGCATGCTTGATTGATCAACTAGTATGACCTAGGCAAAATCTTTTTTAAAACTTTCATACATTGTGTTTCAAAATCGTTGAGAAAGAAACTTGCTTGAAATGACCATTGTTCTGTATTGATTGATTGTCACTGGTCATAACATGCAAGTTGTATGTGTCCACTCCAAGAATGAGAGGTAGTAGCTTAGAGATAAATCTGCTCTGGTGGTAACTGTCCGGCAGTGCCGGGCCCCGGCAGTGCCGCGACAGGCGTGGCAGTGCCGCGACTTATCGATTCTATTGGAATCGATTTGTTACTGTGTGGGGCCATGGGAAACTTTTTCCTATTCTACCCAACGGTCCTACCTCTCTCTCTCTCTCTCCCTCATTCTTACCCGAGCCCGTGAAAACCTTTTTCCCCTCTCTCTCGGGCGGTCTAAGGGCGACCGGCGGTCGGCTTCACCTCCGAACTCCTTCCCGGCGAGACAGGACACCGGTGGTGCTGCTCCGGGTTCTCCTTTGGTGAAGCCTCCATCTCCCTTCCCCAAGGGTCTCCTTCCCTTTCCTCTCCATCTCAAGGTGAAACTTCAAATCCCTAACCCTAGTTTTCCCGATTTGTAAAATGCGCCATGGCAGTTGTACTTAGAGGTTGTAGAAGGGTTTGTAGATGATAGGGAGGCAGTAGGAGTGATGGATGTGGTGTTCCTTGGCTCAGATCGGGCCTGCCCGCGTGGCAGTGCCGGACCTCGAGCAGGGGTTTGATCCAAGTAACACCCTATCCATCAAGTCCTATTGCCTCACTATAACCTACCAGCTCTTATGCAGTCTTCTAATTCACAGTTTCCATGTTTTAGATGTCGGGCGGAAGAGGTGATGAGAGAAGGGTGAAGCAGAGGATGGATCCGCTCAGGGGGAGGAGCAAGCAGCCATCTCACCGAGGTGGCTCTATCTCCCAAGGGGATACATCAGCACGGCAGCAGATCCGAGATGAGGCTAGACTGCAGATGCAAGGGCGACAAATTAGGGATCACCTTTATCCCAACACTCCAGAGCATCTGGCAGAGGTTTGCCGAGCACACCTGCAGCCCTACACAGAGGATGTGCAGGAGAGGCCTCCTCAGGATACTAGGGACAGATAGCCCGTGTCTTACTACCAGCAGTTCAGCTCGGTGAAGACACAGCGCCAGCTCAATCCCTACAACCTTCAGAAACATATGGGCATTGACTATAGGTTCTGGAATGAGTTCCATTCTGACTTCTCTCATTCAGTCCTGTACAATGCCAAGAAGCAAAAGATACTGAGTATGAAGAATGTGGATTGGGAACACTTGGAGGTCAAGCATGATCGTGATATCAACAGGGTAGTGGCAGCTTGCAAGGAGAGGAACATGTATGACTTGATGGGTTTCAGTTACAATTGGAATACCGAGATCATCCATCAATTTCATGCAACGCTCTATGTTGATAATGTGGTGGAGGAGATGCATTGGATGACCGAGGGACGTCACTACAAGGTCTCTTATGAGACCTTTGCTATGATCCTCGGTTTGGGCAGCGGGGATAGAGAGCTTGATAGTCTGCACCAGGATAGGACATTGACCGATAATGAGATTGCTTTCATGTATGAGGATCCTCGGAAGGCAGACAGGTTGGTCAAGGGGCTGAAAGGCTATTATTACATGTTGAACAACCTTTTCAGGCAGACTCTCAACCCCAAGAGTGGGTCTCATTCTAACCTCTATGGATATGGCAGGAACATGTTGGCTACGATGGCCCCTAGGGCGAACCACTTCTCCATTTCCAGCTTCATTTGGACTGAGCTACAGGTGGCAGCCGAGGATGCTAGGAAGGCAGTGCTCTATGCCCCTACATCATGTACATGATTGAGATGGTCTCCGGCTACACTTTTGCTAAGGATCGGTTGCATGAGCCGTATAGAGCAGAGAAGAAGAGGGCAGCAGCAGCAGGGGCAGCAGCAGTTGACAGGCCAGAGAGCTCCCGCCCTTCCAATCAGAGGAAGAAGAAGAGCAAGCTGGCCAAATGGATTAAGGCCATCTTCTCTACTTGCACCTACGCAGCCCAGACAGCTCACCAGGCACTGTTGAGTAGCGAGCAGAGCGAGAGCGGGCGGGACGTTCGCCGTTACCTCCACCCCGCTCTCCACCTCACTTCGACCTCTCTAGTCTCGATTCAGATGATTTAGACTCAGATGACGACGAGGAGCAGGAGGAGATAGTGCCTGAGCCGTCACGTCGTTCTACACGTGCCTCGACCCGCTACACCAGTACTACCCATCGTCATGGGAAGGCCATTTGTAACACCTCTGGTGTTTAATATGTAATTAACCTGACATGTCATCATCATCTTTAGTCATTAATCATTCTTGTCATGCATTTAAGTTTGCTTAATACCTGTGTAATGATTTCTTTTTCGAAAACCCTAAAAGCCCAAATCTTCCTTTAAGGGCAAAATGGTAATTTCACCTCTGTGACTTGCTTGTGTAAATTCTTGTTCGGTTTTGTGTCTTGAAGCTTTGTTGTGTTGTTCAAAACCCAAAATCTAAAACAGATTTCAAATCCCTTTTGAAAAACCCTAATTTCCAAACCCTAGTTTTTACCCCTCTTTTTATAATTTAAAAACTATTCAAAATTTGGACTTGGTCCGAAAATCAAAGTTGTAGATCTTGTCAAAAGGAACAGCTTTGGTATTTGCAGATTTTCATGTTTCTTTATAAATTCAAAAGTAATTTTGAAATTATTCAAATCCTAAAAGTGTCCCCTTTTCTGATTTCGAATTTAATTCAAAAACTGTTTGGAATTTGAAAATATTATTTTTGACAAAGTTGTAGATCTCCTTTTTCTGCACAACTTTGGTATTCTGAGTTTTTCCTATGCAGTTCAAAATTTGGGAATAATCTTGCCAGCACAGAAATCAATTTTCTAAAGAACCCTACCCTAGCTACTGTTCTTCTCCTACCTAGGGTCAGGAGGGGGCCCCGGCCATGGCCGCGCGCCAGCGCTGCGCACGCCGCGCGCCTGGCAGCCGCCCGCCTGCTCCCGACCCATCGCCCTCAACAGTGTTATCATTCTGCCCCCGCACGCGCGCCACAGTTGACTTCTATCCCGTCCCCCACTGCTCCCCGACGTCGCCGCCGCGTGGCCGTCACCGGCAAGCACGACGTCCGGGTCCCAAACTGATTTCCGTCCTTTCTTCATCATGCGTTCGATAGCACGCGCCACGGGCATTCTTATCCACCCCGCGCGCTCTCTATCTGCCCCTGACCGCGCCTATAAAAGGCCCGCCGACCGGCCGGAGCAGCTCACTTCCTCCGCCACCGTCTCGAGCTCATTCCAGTGACTCCGCCGCTCAACCACCTAGCCCAGCAGCTTCGCCTCATCGTCGCGCAGCTCCCCAACCCCTCAATTCCACCGCTACCGACTCCCACCACCGGGTGCGAGCCCTTCTTCCTCAGCACCGGTGAGAGACCGACCGGCTCGGGTCGGCGGAATTCGCCGCCGTCGCTCCATCCCTTCTCTCTCTGACCCTTAATCTTTCTTCCTTGTTTCCTTGCGTTCCTAACTGGTTACTGGTGACCGTGCCTGGTGTACAGAGTCGCCGGATCACCGAAGTCCGCCGCGGTCGTCTCCTTCCTCGACCCGCACCCTCGGCCGTATCGAGCCCCAAGCCTCGAGCACGTTCCCGAGCCACACCCTCGAGCACACCCTCGAGCCCCGCCCCTCGAAGCAGCCGAGGCTAGCCTCAGCCTCGGGCGAATCGCACTACCCTCGAGTCGCAAGCCTCGAGTAAGCCGAGGCCTCCCTCGAGAAGTCTGCCGCAAGAGAACCCCGCCGAGGCCTCGCCCGTCGAGCCCTCTCTTCCATCCGCCTCGCCGAGCCTCGCCTCTGACTCTCGGTGAGCCCAGCCTCTGTTTTCTCAGCCGAGCCTCGAGCCTCGACGTCGAGCCCGCTCCGACTCGAGCTCAGTGCTCTTTTTCTTTTTCAAAAATTTGAATAGTCTTGCTATTTCATCTTTTTGTATGATTTTCTGTGTTGCTCTAAAAATTCTAAAAATTTTACAATTAACTCTTTATACCTTGTAGTACTTTAGAAAAATAAGAAACTTGACTTTTCTGCAAAAATTGAAAAATGAAAAATCCTCCTTTTAATTAATAAATGGATAGTTTTAGATTTTTAGAAAAACATGCATAGCTCCATAAATTATGAAATTTGTTTTGTCACCTATTTATATGAACCTATGAGTTTAATTTGGCAAAGTTTGGAGCAACTTCGTAAAAAGACCTTTTGGATAATTAAAATAGAAAAATAATTAGGTTTCACTGTTGTATGCCTTTGTGTGTGACTTTCAGATTGTTTGCTGTTCATAGACCCTCACCCATCTGGTCTATGATGTTTGTGATGTCAAGCCTTGGTCTATGCTTAGGTTAGATCAATGATGCTTAATAGGTTTAACTAATGTTGTTTAAAGATAAAAGATAGGTAACCTTGTGTCTACCCTAGAAGTTACTCCCTTGTTAGAAAGTTATACTCTAGGATCAGTGCTTTGTCCTGTGCTGCATTGTTCATGTGAGCATCCTCATAAGCATACATCCTTGCATCCGTTTAGTGACCGAAGGAGAAGGTGTCAAGATCGAGGCAGCCGCTGACGAACCTGTCCCCGAGGCTACCCCGAGCTCCGACACCTGCCCTGCCGCCCTCGAGCCTGCCCTCTTTGCTCTTCAAGGCAAGCCCCGGTGCATTTAACCCCTTTCCTTGAATTTATAAAATGATTTCCTTAAATGCTTTTGAGTTAAATTATTGCATTAGGTTTATAGGAGTTGTGTGCTATCCTAATTGATGCACTATCCACCTTGACCACTGATACACCCGATACCTGCTTTTCAAAAGTATTTGAAAAATGCTTAGCAATGCTTATTGAATTAGACTTTGCAATAAAATGCCAATTTCAAAAGTGTGATCACTGAAAGAATCCTTACGAGAATTTGGCTTTACTTCCCGTTCGATGACTGCTTGCCTGGCTAGCATGTGGTCATTGTCGAGAAGAGGTTGTCTGCGCGTACGGTGCCGTCATGTTGTAGTCCGGGACTCAACAGTTGACACCGACCGGGACAGGGTTGAAAAACCGACAGGACCTGTACTCTTGGGTTAGAGTCCCGAGGTGCTTGTTGCTGACGGAAAAACTTTAGGGACCATCCGTATGGGGGCCTACTGGTCAAGACTTGTAACTATTCACATACTTCGGAAAGCTCTGGCTCCGAGGAATCCTTTATTGGACCGACAACCGCGCACTGGGAGTGGAGAGATGGCGGAAGTAGCATGTACCCACGTGGTCGTCGTACCTGGATAGGAGTGGTGTACTGTACTTCCGGGTGGCGTAGGACCGGGCCCAATCTTGGAGGAATCGTGGTAGACGAGTTGGCATATGCAAGCTTGGGTGCTACATATGCAGTGTGGATAGGGATCCTCAGCTGAGTATTATTTATCCGGATTAACGTTGCTCCTCGGTTATGGAGACTTGGTCACTGACTGTCAACGGAGAGTGGTTCTCAACTAGGAATGTTTTGAAATGTAAAATGAATCAGGAACGATGAAGAATTGAGGAATACTGAATCTTTCCAAAATAAAATAAGGTTTACAAAATGCTTTTCTGCAAAATACCTGATCTTGCTTAAGCCTTACCTTGACTACCCTAAGCCTCTCATTCCTGAGTCTTCTCCCTTTTCTTTAGTCGGGTAAGTCTTGTTGAGTACCCCAGTACTCAGGGTTTGTTACCCATGCTGCAGGTATGACTGAGACCCCGATGTGTCTTGCGCCCTGCTGCATGACCATCGTCCAGGAAGAGGCCGATGAGGCCGAAGAATAGTTGTGCACCCTCGGGCTGGGTGATTATCAGTATCTTTATTTTGTTGTACTCCGCTACGTTGCCTTTGTCTATTTCTATTATCAGAACTTGGTTTGTAATAACTGCACCTTAATTTCTATTTGGAACCCTGCTTTGTAAAACTAATGTTATTTAAGTCTTCCGCTCTTTATTCCGATGTTATTTGTAAAAGTATGCAATGTTGTAACCGAATTGTGAGATGATCCTGCGGACATTGGGCACTGATGTAGCCCGGTGGCGAACAGGTCTTAATCACATGGAACATGGGTTCGGCTGTCAGAGGTTGACAGGGACACGTGGGCCATGAGATTAGGGCCGTTCCGTCACACCGTTGTAGAGTCCAACGACGACGATGACGACGACGATGATGATGATGGTGATGATGATGAGGGCGAGATTCTGTGGGACAAGTTAGCGTTTGATGATGAGTGAGTGTTTGGACACTCTTCTCTTCTCTCTACTTCTCTCTTTTTGGTGACTTGTTGCCAAAGGGGGAGAATTAGGCGAAGAGAAGGGGGTACAACACTTCTTGTTCATGTCCCCATCTTTTAGTAGTTGTGAGTTGTGAGAGAGTTTGTTTCGGTCAAAACTCTAATTTGTAATACTCTATATTGCTACTTCTTAGACTTGGATGTGGACATGTACCTTTTATCTGCTTATCTAGCTTGTCATATTCTGTTTAGACCTGTTGATTATTATGCTTTGTGGTTGTTTTAAATTCCGCTGCGTTTGCTGTCTGCAAGTCTGAGCGGTAGTGCCGCTCCCAGGCCGGCAGTGCCGGGCTCCGGCAGTGCCGCGCCTAGAGCGGTAGTGCCGCTCTGGCTGACAGGCAGCAAACCACTCTGATGTGCTTAAACTGTCATTCGCATCACGTATTATTCTTGACACAGTCTGTTTGCACCCCACAAAGCTATTAGATGTGAAACTGAACCCACTCTTCACTTTTGAATATGTGAATGTTGGCCTCTAATGCCAATTTGAGAATTCAGCTCTCATTCACAGATTTAGGGGGAGGTTTCACACCTAAGCTTCTAAATCTCAAGTATTGTACCCTTCTATTGTAAGCTTCGATTGTGTTGTCATCAATCACCAAAAAGGGGGAGATTGTAAGTGCAATCAAGCCCTAATTGTGGGTTTTGGTGATAATGACCACACGATTGGAGAAGTAATGAGATTTATGAAGATGACAAGCAGGTTAATGATAAGAAAGGATGGTGTATATACGTTGGTGGACCCCTCATACGTTATTTCATCGGTTCCGGACTCAAAGTGCTATAACAAGCTTTTTCATTTGAATTTGAGTTATAGGAATGCCGTACTATCAAGGGGAATGCAAATACATTGCTATGGCTGAATGATATGTGCTCAAACCAACCCAAGGCATCCCTATTTCTAACCAAAGACAGCTGCACTGAAATCAGATCTATCTCTGTTTGTCTGGTAGGCGCGGCAGTGCCGGGCCGCGGCACTGCCAGGCTAAGGCCGACACTGACGCGACTTGTTGTAACCGTTGGAAGGCAGGGGATATTTATTCCATCTCCTTGCCACCCCAACGGTCACCCACGACCATAACTCTTCTCCTACCTCCAGACAAGGCTTCCTCTCCCCATTGAAGGCTCCCAAGCTCTCTCTCACCAAATCTTTGATTCCTATTGATTCCAAGTGAGTTAGAGCCTCAAACCTTCACCAAAGAGAAGCCCTAGCTGAGATCTACTCAATAGAGCACTTGATTTGAGCCATAGCCGGTGGATTTGATTCTTTTACTTTTGGGTTCTTGGAACCCTAGCCGGCTAGGCGTCGCCCTTGAGCTTGCCAACTTGTGTGGCAGCCTTGGGAGGTTTGTAATCACTTGTGCAGCTAGTATTATTAACCCTCACTTCAAGGATTTGGTTCCTTGACTTGAGAACGAGGTAGAGTTGCAAAGCTCATGACCTAAGTGGTCAACCTCAACAATGTGGAGGTAGGCAAGCCTTGGTGGCGAGCTGAACCACGGAATAAATCACTTGTCTCTTGTGCTTACTTACTTTCATATCTCATACTTGTGAGCTTGTGATAGATTCTAGGTTTGGCCCGATCTACTTCATACTACATATTTGGCTTGTTAGAGTTGGTTCTGCTGGTTCAGGAAACCTAGTGCTACATTTCCATTCATATAGATTTGGTTTGTTGTGGCTGGATTTTGAATTGCAGGCTTGGACCAGTTGTCTGCGCGGCAGTACTGGGCTGAGGCCGGCAGTGCTGGTAAGCGGCAGTGCCAGGCTCAGGGCGGTAGTGCCGGGCTTCGCTAATTGAGTTTTGAGCTATGATTTTTGACAGGCCTATTCACCCCCCCTCTAGGCCACACAGGTCCTTACAGATTCGCTCCCCGTGAATCCCACAATAGTGTGAAAGCCTGCCGAAGCCCAGTGGTATCACGGGCAAAACAGGACCACCCTCCTCGAGCTCTAAACATCGACAATTGAACCAAGAAAGCTCGACTGACAGACAAGCCACGTCGAGTTAAAAGTCCAGGGGCTTGGTCACGACCGGCTTCCCTCGGGAGAAGGAAGCCCGAACCCACCAAGCTCGAGGGGCTCCCACGAAGTCGAGGCTCCCTCGCGGGCTGACCTGGGAGGATCCCCTTGAGTTCCCAAAAACTCGCATGATTCACCAAGCTCAACATCTTTTTATCTATGCCTCGAAAGCGCTTCAAGACTAAGCAAAAGACATCTCGAGATCTCCGAAAGTCGAGAGGCGTCGAGACGGAAGTTCTCCTACACCCACGGGTCACGGCACTTCCGCTCACCCCCTCCCTCGATGATCTCGAGCCTATAAACTTTAGGCAAAAAAGTGAAATTCGGGCAAAGAAAAATGAGAAAGACCCAAACTCAGAAGTGTTTTTCTTGCCGTTTCAGGCATTCATGAAAAGATTCTGGACCACAGAGGGCTACATCACCACAGGAGAACTGATTTTTACACAGGCTTTCTCGCCCAAGTTATGACTCGCAGGCCTCAGGCTTTGGCGTTTCCTTGGCCGTCACCACCAAAGCCTTCATCGGTGAAGACGAGGCCGTAGTCCACCAAGTCCTCAAAACTCTCCTCGGCGCCAAGGGGAAGAACATCAAGTTCAAACAACTTCGCCAGTGCCGCCCCCGGTTTCTCAGCCTCGGCGACCATAGTGAGGTGCTGCTCCTCGTTCTCATCATCAGTTTTGCTGGTGTCCGAAACAAAGCCCCCGGAAATCAGTTCCATGTCATAAATATAGCCGGAGCGGACCACAGCCATCGCCCGCTTCACACCATGGTGAAGCGCATCCCTGACACGGTCCCTCAGAATGACGCCCAAATGGCTGAGATGGTCGACGAGACCATCCCCCCGCACCTCGTCGTCAGCCTCGCTCGCTGGGCCAACGCCCCACACAGCTCCAAGACTGTTGATGGCCCCACGGAGTCGGTTGGTCATAGCCGCTTCATCCCGAAACCCCTCCTGTAGCGTCAAGTTAGCCGCCTTCGTGGCTGACAGACTCTCCTCAAGGGCTGAAAACCAAAACAAAAATTGGCCACGGTCAGCAGTACTCCGGGACCACGAGGCTCGAAACCAGGAAACAAAATCTCACCAGCACAATGGGTATGGAGAGCCGCATTGCGGTATTCCGCCGCGACGCGTTCCTCCTCAGCCCAGTTCAAGGCACGGACCGCCTCCGTCGCCTTGACCCGCAGCTCCTCCATCTCTTTCTCGGCGGTGGTGACGATGAGGTCCCTCTCGATGAGGGCCGCCTTCGACACCTCCGGCTCGGCGGTCAAGTCTTGGACCTGCACCCTCTCCCCCTCAATCAAGGCGCCAAGGTTAGATACGCCCTCCTCGAGGCTCTTGATCTGACTCTCGGCCCCGCCAAGCTTACTCTCGAGGTTAGCAACCCGCTTCGAGCTCAAAGCAAGATCCTCGAGGGCCTTCTCTTCCTTCACCCTCGCCTCCGACACCTCCTCTTTCGCCTTCGCCGTTTCCACCTCCGCCGCCGCGGCCTCCTCCTTGGCTTTCCTCGCTTCCTCCCCGGCTTGAGCCATGGTCTCTTGTGCCGCACGACCGGCCTCAACTTGGCGCATCAGCCCCTCGTGGCTGCCCTGCGTCACATGGAGGAAAAAAAGACTTCGCGTGGGATTGCCTCCTTACATCCTATAGACGAAGGGTGAACGTTTAGGTACCAACCCTAGAAAGAGGACAAGGATGAAAAGCGCCCCAAAAGGCTACTCACCGACAGACATCGGCCGAAGTCCTTGGTGACAATCTCACTGGCCATCCTCAGAGTTTGAGCCATCCACGAGCGATACATTTCCATATCCTCCCAACGCGTCAGCTCAGCAGGGTCGTCCAACTCAAAAGAAGGACCAGCCGAGCCCTGAGGATCCCAAAGCAAAATGCGCTCCTAGCCCCAGTACGGGAGACACGCGGTGATCTTGTCACGAACTTCGCCCCGGATGCTCTCCGCCAACTCACGCGAGCCGCCTTGCTGCTCAACTCGGTCGGCTAGGGTGAGGTACGATGAAGCTCTAGGCCCTCGACGCCCCAGCTCGGAGGATGACCCCCGCGACGCGTCGAAAGTGCCATGAGGGGCAGACGTCCCAGCGAGCGCAAGAACATCGCCCATCTCTGGCCGGGTCCGCCCAGGGTAGCCCGGGGGCGCCATCTCCCCTCGAGGAAAGCTAGCCTCCACCCCAACTGTCTCTACGTCCTTCAGTCGGTCCAGCGCCGACTGTCGTCCGTCTTGAAGTGAGGCGGAGGCGCTCGCTACCTCTGGCGCCACGATCGGCTGCGGAGTCATATGACTCGAGGCTGACCCAGCCTCCTGCTGTTCTTGGCGTCCTCGCCGCTACTTCTCTTGTTGTCGTACCTCGCACTGTTCCTTTTCTTCCTCCTCCTTCTCCCTCAGCTCCGCCTCGCGGAGCCCCGTAGGCCACATCCTCGCCGACCCCTCCGAAACACCAACGAGCGGTGGACCAGTGGCCGCCTCCTCGGCTCCGGTGTCGACCAGGGCGGACCCCGAACCCGCCCCCAGGGCATCGGGAGCCACCTCCTCGGGTGGAAGGACGGGATCCTTAGATTGGCACGAGGTGGGGCTCGACGATACCGAGGCAGGGGTTTTATCGGCCCTGGCAACCTAGGCGGAAGCAGCGTCGCCTCTGGTGCTTGGCCCCGAGGGTGGCGCGCCTGCAACCACGGCAGCCCCTGTCGGCTTACCCTTAGCCATGGCCTCTCGAGCCGCCGCGGCCCATGCATATGCGTGACGGGGCAGGAAAACCCCACCTCCGGCCGGGTCCGTCGACATTCTGGCAACCGCCTCTGCCTTAAGCCTCTTAGCCGGTGCATGGTCCGCCAGTCCCTGACGCTTTGCTCTAAGGCCATCAGAGACAGGCTAATCGTGTGATTGTCAAGCCAAAATTCAGGAACGAAGGAGCAAAGAAGAACCTAAAGTACAAATACTTACCCTCGGGGAAGGGAGATTTTCTTCCCGGACTCACCGGCCCGGACGAGGGCCTCGAGACCGCCCCTCCTTCAAAACTTCGCCCAGGACCAAAGTCCCCGAACCAAACCTGGGGCGTGCGGTGCCCCGAATGACCCCCCAGGATCTTTTCGGGACACGGACCCCCGCTCGAGGAAGACGTCGATTTCTCCTTAAGGGCAAGGATCTGGTTCGGCGAGGAATCACGTTGGCCCCGAGCTGAGGCCGACGCCACACCACCGGACGGTTGCTGAGACGACGAGCCACCCTGTTTCTTCTCCTTCGGGCGCTCCAAGACATCCTCCTGCGTAGGAGGAATGTCAGCTCGCGGGCTGAAGCCCAGTACGCGACTCAGACGTACATCCATCCCCTCGTCGTCGTTATCATCATCGTCGTCGTCACCCTCAGACAAAGTCTCTTCCGTAGATAACTCCCTCTCCGGCAAACTGTTACGCCTTCGACTTGCCTGTCGTTGTTCACGCTTTTGGCGTAAGAGATTTTTCTTTTTCTCCTTTGCCCTCCTCGTGTCTTTTCTCTCTTTCTCTTTTTGATCAGAAAGACGTCTCATCTGTCGGGCGGCGAGGTCCTCCTTCACCGGGGATATCGAGGCCTGGCAGTCGATCCTCCCCTGAGGAAAAGATGAAGGGTAAAAGCAATAACGAAGGAAGGAAAATAAACCCTGGAGGACGCAACCCGAGGCACTCACCAAATAGACGCACCCTTCGTCCGGCTGCATCGGGACAAGACGGACGCTCTCTGGCTCGAAGGATCCAGAGACTGCGCCCTTCACCATCGCCACAACCTCCACTTCGGCCAACTTCTCCTCGGACATACGGCTCTTTTTCAGCCACTCAGGCTCGGCCTTGGGCCCCATCTTATCCAATCGTATGAGACGGGCCATGACAGGGAGCACCCTCCGGCGCTGGAAGGCCCAGACAACAACCGCCGCCGATAGGCCCACCTCGCGAAGTTTCTTCATTGCATCCAAGAGCGGTACCAGCCGCGACTGCCGCTCCGTTGTGACGCCATACGACCAGTGGGTCGGATGCTCCGAAAGGAGGCGTCCGGTGAACTCCGGGAAATACCCCTCGCCGTTCCGCAGATAGAACCACTGAGAGTCCCATTGGGCGTGATTGCTCATTAAGTTGGTAGGGATGTACTCGCGCGGAACATCCGACCTACCCGTCTTCAAGGCAAAGTTGAGGCAACCAACACGGACGACCCTCCTCACGCCTTTACCCCCAGGGGCGTTGAAATGATGCCCGCTGAAGAGATGAACCACATCTCCCAATGCGGCTCCATCCCCAGGTACCCTTCGCAGACTGCCGCAAAAATGGCGGCCTAGGAAACCGTGTTGGGGGAAAGATTGTGAAGCTCGACGCCGTAATGGTGAAGGAGCGCCCGCATGAACCGGCTCGGGGGCGACCCAAGTCCCAACCGATGAAACTTCAAGAAGCTCACGACGTAGCCCTTCGGCGGTTTTGGCTCCCGATCTGATTGCGGCGGCGCCATCCAGTCTGGCTTCTCCCGAAAGGTAAGGGGGCGAAGAAGCCCCCATCAACCAACTCCTGCAGCCTCTCCATCGTCACCGACGATGAACGCCACTCATCGGTGGGCACCACGGTCGCCATCGCAGCAACACGGATCTACGCAAAGGACGAAGCACCCGGGGAGTTTTTCTCTCTCTCTCTCCTTTTCTTTCATAGGCGAAGCAGGCGCTCGAGCTCTTGATAAGGGCGGCGGAAAGACAGAGAGTGGAAAGGGGAAACGGTTCTTCTCGCGTCTCGTACTTAAAGAAGCCAATGCGCAGCGGATGCGCCACGCGACATAAGAAAAAAGGTGACACACCCGCACTTAATGCGATCGCCTAACCCCCCTCAAAGTATGCAACGGACACACGCGACGTACCCTCCTGTTCCTTCCATCACCCGGGCCTGCCACGATCGCCGCGTCGCATTGTCCTCTGTCTAAAAAGGCACGCCCAGCGGAGGAAACAGGCCGTTTCCACGAAAAATCCTTCCACAAGAAGCCAAAAGGCCCAGTCCTATACGAAAAACCTCGAGGTAACGAAGGCTGACCCCCGAGGGGTCCGAACAGCCGATCTCGAGTAGCCAAGTCAGGGACGCCGAAGGGGAGCTCACTCGGAGCCAGGCTCAAGAACGGATTCTCGAGACCCCTGACGCGTATCCAAGGCAAGACAAATAGATCGCCAAAGGATCTCCTCGCGGAGAGGCATCGAGCCACCAGCTCCTATCGAACGGAGCTGGTACCTAGGCATCTGGACGTCTCGCTTCAATGAGATCGCCTCTGGGCCACAGTCAACCCCTATCGAACGGGGCATGAGTTCTCACTTGGATCCCCCCGTTACTAGCTCACTAGGGACGTCGAGACTCTGCCCCGCCGAGGGTAGTACGACGCTTCTCACCTCGCACCCGATCGAAAGGGCTCATGGGAAGGACGCCGGTGCTAGCAATACCCTAGACCGCGCGAAGGCCCAGAGGTTCGACTACACCCGGCACCCCTCAACGAAGAAGGGTCGAACTAACCAGGGGAGTGACAGCTCGAGGCCCACTACGGCTAAAAGCCATCACCCCAATTTCAATTGATCAAACTTTGCAGGGATATCGACCGCGCTCGACATCATGCGCGACATGCACACGAAGATATCAGCCCCTAAAGAAATGCCCCACTACACCGAGGCCACGACGATTGCACCCAGCAGCCCGTCTTTTGCAGAAGGACTTTCTAGCCATGCAAGGCTCAGGGGCTTGATTATATCCAGCAACCCTCGACGAAAAGAGGTCGAATCCGCTCGGGAGCTCAACCCGTGCAAGGAGAACAAAATCCCCAAAGACGATCTCTCACCCCCTGGCTTGAGTGCCGACACTCAAACCAGGGCTCGGGGACTACCCCCGCGAGGGACGCTCGCGCATCCCCCACGGAAAAACTTAGAATTTACTCTTTCTCTCTCTCAAATTCTCAGCCCTATCTCGAGTGCCAGCATTGGGGCCAAGGCTCGGGGCGGTTTTTGGAGCACCTCACGAGAGTACGACCTTCTTACCCCCAGCTCGAGCGCCAGCGCTCGAGCCGGGGCTCGGGGGCTACTATCGATGGTATGGAAAAGGGGTACCCCAAAACCTCAATCAAGAAAAACATAGCCAAGGCTAAAAGGGTAGCCAACATGACGTAGGCCACCAGGCCGAAAGTCCATCAAGAGGAAGTGGGCCACGACGGCCCAACGATCCAATAAAGACCTCGAGTCAGCACACACTCTCCGCCTCGCCCCAGCCTCCAGGGCTAGGCCTTGGACCAACACTATTTCTCCGCCTCGCCCGATGTAACACCCCGATTTTCAAATAAATAAAATAAATTAGAATTTAATTAAGAAATGACCAAAACCGTAGATGGAGGAAAAATTCTAGCCAGATGTTTGTTCCATTCATGCCGATGCACAGTTTTATTGGGTGAAAAAGAATTTTATTAAACCCGTATAGGGCGAATCGGATTTATTCTATTTAGAAAACTAATAAAAAGATTTATGAAAATTTTACAAAATTTAAACTCAAAAGTTTATTTGAAAAACCTAGAACAATATTTCTTAAAACTTTTACAAAGTCGTTTGATTTCAAAACTGTTTTGATTTTGGCTTTCAAAGAAGTTTGCAAAGTTTGAGAAAAGAAAAGAGAAAAGAAAAAGAGCAAAGGGCCTCACTTTACCCCTCTCTCCATTTCTTCCTTAGCCCGGCCCGCTTGCACTCCACTCCCTCCCCATTCTCTCCAGCCGGCCCAACTTCTTCTCCTCTCTCCCTCTCTCCTTCGGCCCGCTCTCGCTCAGTCGGCCAGCTCCGGCGGCCCATCACGAGCGCCCGCTCCAGCCCTCCCCTCCCTCTTCTCCCATTCGCCCGGCGCGGGCCTAGCAGGCTGCAAGCCCAGCAGTCGGCCGCTTCCTTGCTCCTCCCCACGCGGCCCGCTCCCTCCTCTCCCCCTCCCCTCTGCCACTGACAAGCCCGTCCCACATGTCAGCTCCGGCCCCAACCTCCCGCGCCGAATCCCCGCACTGCACCCAACCCGGCGCCATCTACGCACTCGTTCCCGAGTCATCCTCCCCTCTCCGCTCGATCCGGGGACCGAGCCGCAGCCGCCACCCCTCATCTTCCCTTTTAACAGAAGCCGCGTGAGCTCCGCGTTTGCACACCGTGACCTACAAACCCTCCTCCGCACCCTAGCTCGCTCTAGCACCGCACGACCAAACCGCCGGGCGCCGCCACCCACCTCCCCATCGCTAGCCACCACAGAGCTCCCTGCTCTCCGAGCCGCCACCACTTGCTTCATCTTCCTCCTCCGTCGGCAACAGAGACGCGGGACGAGTCCACAACACCAACCCTCGGCACCTAACCGAGTTTTCAGCGCCGGTCGCCGTCATATTACCAGAGCGAGCTCAGATCACCGACGCCGTCTACCCTCCTCTCCGAGCCCCGAACGGCGACAAGCTTCCCGTCATCGCCCTCACGGTGAGCCTAGATGTCTTTTCCACCTCTCCCCGGTAACCTCGCCTTGCTCCACCGTACGACGCACTGCTCGCCCAGGCAGGCACCGAACGTTTCCCCCATGGCACCGCCGCGGGTCCGGCCCTCTCCGGCCCGTCTCAGGCACCGACAAGCCCTCCTCTAAGTTCGCTAGAAGCTCCTCTATCTTTCCCCATCTTCCCGAGATTTCTAGTGGCCTGTAGCGCGATCCCGGGCCACACCGTCCATGGCGCCGCCGCGTGGCTCATGGCACCGCCATGCGCTCTTCGCCGGCGACCGCCTCCTCCCTCTCGCGCTCACCCTGGCCGTTCAGATCTCAACCAACGGCAGAGATTAGATCCCACCGTTCGAAGCGGTATAGACCGCGTCTACCAGTCCGTGGACCCTGTCCACCCCGCCCACGTCAGCAGTCCACCGTACACGCGACACACCAAGCCAACCCCCTTGCACCACGTGGCGCCATGTCAATGCCACATCAGCTCGGTCAGCGTCCACGCCGACCGGATCTGGTCGTTTTGCAAAATAGGCCTCATGTTTTTCCTTGAATAAACCCGCAGTCTATTGTAACTGTGCGCTGAGTCTTGGGAATCTTGCAATAAGACCCCTGCACTTCTTGTTAATTGAGGTTCGGTCCTCAGATCGCTGCACACGCACTCCGCCCAGCTAGCGCTCACGGCCAACCCCGCGCCGCCACTTGGTAACCACGCATGCGCCAGCCGACCAGCCGCGCGACTTTTGCGCTTGAGCCCCTCCAGATAGGCCAAATGAACCCGCGGTCCACATCTTCTATTCCCTGTGTCTGTGTATTCTTTCCAAATAAACCCTGTACTTTATCCAAAATGAGGCCCGGTCCTGCGCCCTTTTGATTTTCTGTTTTATTTATTTTAAATCACAAAATGAGTTCTAACTATTTACAGTTTTGCCACTCAACTTCAAACGCTTATAACTTTTACGTTTTAACTCCGATTCGACCCGTTCAACTTGCGTTAGATTCGTCTCGTCGAGCTCTACGCAGTAGATCTATTTACGTTCTGTTTTATTACTGTTTGATGTACTATTATTTATATGTTTGTTTGGGCCATGTGATGATGCTTGATCCAGCGAGTGCGCGCTACGCGGAACCCCAGAATCCAGCCTTCGTCTCCGTTTATTCGACCCAGCCCGAAGGCAAGTGTCCTTGCTCATATTGCTTCCGTATTTATTTTATTTTGAGTTAGAGTAGTTAGATCCAGTAGTTGCATGCAGTGTCTTAATACTGAATCCCATGTTAAGGTTTACTAGAACTTGTTTATATTATCCTTGTTGCCTGTTTTGGGATGGTTTGGGTAGAAGTCATGCTTAGCCCTGCTGTCTTGGGATGGGACGGTGGTTTAATAATAATCTTGATTAATGATCTATGGAACATGGACTGGTAATGAGTAGTATGGTGAGTAGGTAAATCCGGCAGGATGGACCGTGTGGTGGTTTTGTGCCGTGTGACTCGGCAGCTGCTTTTGGTTTTTGGTTCTGGGCTTGTGCTAGATTATCCTGCCTGGATCCCTAGGACCCGGTTCTCAGAGCATGTAACCCGGCTTGACAGCGCAACCATGAGATCTGGATGGGCTGGACCTGGCTAATTAATTAGTTTCCTTCAAGTTATGCTACACGGGGTTTGTTTAGTGGCTCAAGAGGGGGTCCCTGGGGTCGCTGACTTATGTACGGGGATGAAACCTTAGAGTACGTGTAACACAGGCTTGAAGGGGCTTTGTAAAGGCCTTGCAGTGCAACCCGCTATGCACCTTGGTAGTGTTTAGCGTGACGGGTAATGCACGACTCATGGGTAACGATGTGCAACCTCTGCAGAGTGTAAAACTGATATATCAGCCGTGCTCACGGTCACGAGCGGCTTGGACTTCTTCGAGATTAGTTGGTGGGTTAAGTCTGGTTCGTTAGGGAAGCCTTATGTGGTCATTAGTCCCATATGACATGGGTACAGAGGCTTCTTCTACGCGGGTTACTGCTTGGTACGGGAGTGATTCCCAGGCTCGAGCACAGACCTGGAGTTATTACGGAAGATAGCTCTCTATGTCGTGACATATGGACCTAATACACGTATGGGGACTCTTCGAATCGGACTTGTGGGTGGCCTGATGGACTTCAGGTGCGGTTTGCCTGATGGACTTCAGGTGTGGGTACTTGGTGCGACTCCAAGTGCGGTTGCTTGGTGTGACTCCAAGTGTTGGTTGCTCGGTGCGACTCCGAGTGTGGTTACTGTTACAGATGGAGACTGTGGTTATAACCTAGTAAATAGGTGCATAGGAAAAAGGATTTTAATAGGATGTGTTGCTTTAGGCGCTTGAGTCAAACAAAGTCAGCCTACCTTTGTTAATAGCCTCATAAGCATTTATTTCCTACACTTGCGGAGTACATTTCGATGTACTCACCCTTCCTCTTTGAACCCCCTGCTACCCCACCCAGACGCTGGAGTCTACGACGCGGAGCAGGAGTACCCAGAAGACGGTGGATACGACCCAGACGACTTGCACTAGGATGGCGCAGCCCCCGGTCGACCTTCCTGTGGAGATGGCGTCCAGTTTCCACGAGTTTACATTAGAGTCAGTTATCATGAGAGTCTGTACTTTTTATTTCAGACCCGAGGGTCATTTTTTGTAATAATGTTCGATATATTAATAAAGCATTGTTTTGATATTTACTATGATGTGGATATATGTATGAAAATTGATCCTGGCATACATATATTGTGCTCCAATTTTGTTCTTAAAATTGGGGTGTCACACCCGAGCCATCCGAGCCAGGCCTCGGGCTAGCACCCATTCTCCGCTTCGCCCAAGCCTTCCGAGCCAGGCCTCAAGCAAGCGTCCATTCTCCGTCCCGCCTGAGCCCTCCATGTCAGGTATCGGAAGAAAGCATCAAAAGCTTCCTAGCGAAGGAAGCAAGTCACGACTACCCCGTACCAACCGCTTGTACGATCCCAGAAGCATTAATTGCACCTTGTCCACTCCGGTCAAGGCCCGCATGGCTACAACAAGTACACAGTTGACCGTACCCCAGTAAAATCAAACTTCAACTGCTTTCCCAAGGAAACAAACATGACGTGCAGAGCTATCGCCCCATACCATGCACTGTACCCCTCTCGAGGACACCCCTCGAGGTATATACAACACTACGTCCTGCGTACGGTCCGAAGCTCGACCTCTTCCGTCTAGCCTCGGATTCAACCGTGAAGGTCTCAACCACACCCTCGAGCACGGATCTACCGGGACCGGTCTACACTCCAACAACTCCCGATACGACGTCTCTGCGCACACCAGTGCATGGGCGGCGTCCTTCACCCCCGTCGCTAGGCACGTCGCCACAGGACGAGGAGCGTCGCTACAGCGGCACCGACATGACTGACATCGTCATCCCCGACGTCATCAGTGACATCATCGCCTACGACAGCCCTAAAGACTGTGTAACCCCGTGCCTCCTCTTCATCTATAAAAGGGGACGCCAGGGATTAGGTTAGGGCAAGCGAGACTCATGTACACAAGCACCCGAGTCCTCAAGCTCTCCATCATAGTCTGGGATTCTAGGGTTAGCTCCTGGTCTTAGTTCCTCCCTCCATACACCTTGTCCTCTCTCGTTCACGCTTGTATTCGCCCCTGTACAAGCACTTCGGTGCAAGATAATATACAATCTCCCCCCCGCTGGACGTAGGGTCTTCTCTTGCCCGAACCAGGATAAACCGTCTGTATTCTTCTTGCATCACCATCCGGATCAGGGAACACGCGCACACAAATTCACTCGTTGGTGTAGACCCCCGGGTTCGAAACACCGACAAATACCAAAGTTCAAGGGGGCAACATGATCTACAACTTTTATTTTGGACATTCTTCATTTGATACTATCGTAGCACACATTATCCACATCTAATTCAATCTTTCATAAAACTCACTTAATCTCTATAAGAGATGTGCCCACTTGTGAAGCATTTATGATGTCACTTTGTTGAAATCATTTCATTCTTTCTCCTGAGTTTAGGTGGCCAAGACATGTCACCACACCAAATTTGATGATTTTTTGAAAAACTAGTGAATTACTGATTTTTTTAAGTTCTAGGAATTTTAAAACCCGACAACTAAATGACCTCTAATTTGGGACAAATTTGTTTTTTTTGCCAACCAGCTAGGACGGCATTTTTAGTCACAGACAGTTGCGAATAAACTCAATCGTTTTATTTAAGTGACGGATTTCCCTTCTTACTCATCCCTTTTTTAAGGACTGTTAATTTGAATTGGATAAATAACAACATAACGTACCGAAGCAATGAATAAAAATAGAGAACTTTCAACGAATGAATCCACTACGCAACATTGCCATGAATTCGTCCTCTCGTCATGTGTCCTCATTCGTCAAGTTGGCAACTGCCAACCGAAGCATAATTTTCTTTTTTGGTTGTTAGTCAAGACAGGCTCAGTACTAGAACATTTTGAGGAGGAGAAATATACTGTACATCTTGACTCCTATAACTATGCCCTTTGCAACCTGGTGGCAGAAGAAACTGTAGGTCATCTTTTTGAAGGCTGCTCTTTTGCTGCCATGAGCTGGGATCTGATTGGCATTGAAATCCCACCGAATTGCTTCTTCCTGAAGTTTCTTCACAGATCAAAGATCAGATGAACTCCCCTTTCTTTATGGATTCAATCATCCTGATGTGCTAGACGGCAAGAATTGAGCTAATTTTCAAAGGAATCCATACGAATCTGACAGATTGCAGAAGGGTTTCACTTTAAAGAGCTACTATCGCTCCTTCAGTTCAGGGTGAAGACAAATGAAGAAGGACAGTTTACCTCATGGGTACAAAATCTGGTCTAAATAGTTGTACTGGGCTGATTTTTTTCATTTCTTTCAATGTTCCTTGATCATCTTTAGTGGCCGGCCTCTCCTCCTCTCGCTTTTTCCCTTCTCGTTCCCCTTTGTTCTGTTCTGTAAACTCATTTGTTTGTTTTGACTGGAGGGACTACGGTCCCTTCACATCCTTCAAAAAGAAAAATTGAACAAACTTGCCGGTCCCGAATGCCGTCAGGAGCAGCGTGCCAGCTGCCCGGCACTGTGATCGCTTGGCTGCATCGCATGATTCCTGATTTGACTGCCAGCGGTGTTAATTAGCTGTCGGTATCGGCCGGAGTGGGGTCTGCCGGCCCTGCATGCGCCTGTGTGTCTGCCACAAGAGCGCCTACGGCAGTTTCAGTTCCGAGTCGGCCTTCTTTGTAGTTTCCCAAATTTTTTGAAAACGGCTCCTAACGCCTTGTTTAGAATTAGACCCCTTCCAATTTTTTACATACTCTCTTCATCACAGCAATATTTGGATCCATACATGGAGCATTAAATATTCGTAAAATAAATAACTAATTATACAGATTAGTTGTAAATCACGAGACGAATCTTTTGAGTCTAGTTAGCAAATGATTGGACAATATTTGTCAAATACAAACGAAAGTGCTATAGTAGCAAAGTTGAAAAAATTTCAGCATGTAAACGTAACTTTGTCCAAATATGGACTAATTAGGCTCAAAAGATTCGTCTCGATATGTACATACTAAAACTACAATTAGTTATTTTTTATCCACATTTAATGCTCTATGCATATGTCTAAAGATTCGTGTGACGGGGAATCCAGAAAATTTTTGGGTCTTTTAGGGAACTAAACACGACTATAGTTGGTATATTGGACATGCTCACGAGGTATATTGGGCATGTTTGGTAGCGGGCTTGAGGCTAGCCATGCCAAGTAGTCGGGGCTATAGCTGGGCAATGGGTCGTGTCGTGCCGGCCTAATGGAGGTCTGGCCTACAAGGCCCACCATGCCTATCAGGCCCGTGGGCCTGATCTCCGACCTAGGCACGGCCCAGTCGTAGGATGGGCTAGCCCGAAGGCCCGCCCGGCCCGCCAGGCCCGCTAGTGAAACTATGATATATATGTGTATATATATATATATATATTTATATTTATATTTATATATATTTATATTTACTTATATGGGAACATATGCTATGGAAACTAGACTTTTGTGTAAACTATGCAAACTCTAATCAAGACCACAAGAATCTAAGCTGATGACTGGTAATTTTAGCACTTAAATCCCTCCACTCATGGGGGTGTTTTGCAACAGCCGGATAGAATGAGTGAGGGGTTTGAGTGCTAAAATTACCAATCATCAGATTAGATTTATGTGGTCTTGATTAAAGTTTGCATAGTTTGCACAGGAGTCTAGTTTGCATAGCATACGTTCGCTACTTATATGTGTTGACGTAAAATTTCGGTCGGTCACGCCAACACACTCGAGCGCACGGTCATCAGAGGACGTACGGAGCAAGGTCCTGACCTCATGAACCTTCAGTAGGTGGTGGTGACGAATCTTAGCGAGATCGACTTTAGGCGTGCCAGTCAATTTGACCTGCAATCAACAAGGAGAAGAAATAGTTGTCAAATTGTGGAACCTGCCGGCTTAGTTCCAGAAAGTTCCAAATTGTACGGCTCTCATATAGCCACTTGTTGCTAGGATATTGACTACAAAATCAACTCCCAAGAAATTGCATAAAGTATTGAAAAATATATAAGGCAAAACGGCTATGATATATGTAAAGAAGTATTCAGAGCAGATAAATGGCCGATAAGCCTAAGCGTGTTAACAGAGTAAAGATCTATGTGTACGTACAAGCGACATGAAACCAACGTATCGACTAATTGCACGAGCAGTTCTATTTGTTAATAGTGGGGTGTCTCCATACAGCCATAATAACAAATAGATTGATAAAATAGCATAAACATCAACAGCGGGGTGTCTCCATACAACCATAATGATGATCAAGCTAGATCACGTCTTATGCAAAGAGTAAATCTGTTAATTCCAAGCCACTTGAAAGAACACATTATGAAGAAAGTATAACTGGATCGGCTATTTTAACCGATGCAGGATCCATGAGACACGAATAAGATCTACCCGTAAAAACCATGATTTAATCTAAAATCGAAGAGACCTAATCTATCATGTATATCAGTGGGGTTCGAGAATACAGCCATAATAAACATGCTAAACCAGATTTATCCATTCTTAGATCAAACCACGATTTTATCGAATATCTCGAACGCACAACATGTAACAACCAAGATTGACAAAATAGTCGATGAGAAACTTAGATCAGCTATTCTCTCTAATGTCAGCATGTAAGATCTTTAGGTAGCCGATCTAAACTACTTTTAAGCTTTAACTGCTTTGTCAATCTTGATTGGGCAAGATGTTGTTTAAAACATAAAGAAACAAATTAAAACATAAAACAACATCGATAACTTAATGAATCTATTAGCTTGCCAAACCAATAAAGCCGATAACTAATTAAGATCGACTAAAGTAAGAGATTGATCAGAGTCAAGACAGTCTTACAAGAGACAAACTTAGACCGATAACTAGCCATATCATAGCTTAACAAGAGTTTGGTCGATGCCAAATACAGCCTTATTGCACAATGACACGAGCCATTGGTGAAACTTACAAGCAAACCGAAGGTCGGTCGAAGTCGATGCAGCCCTGCCTGATTGAAGGTCTCGCCGAGATCTACGTTACTCCTACTCTTAGGGTTTTGGCCGAGGGCCAGTGTGTTGATTGATTGGATGTCCCTACAAAAATCGGGTTTCTAACTATTTATAACCCGGTTGACTCCTGTCTTAACGCGACTAGGTTACATAATAGATAAACTAAAGACGACCCGGACTTGAACCTTGGTCGAGCCCGACACATTTTCGAAGCCCATCATGCTGATCCACACGAATTCTTCTGGTTATGCTTGAACCAACATAAGCTTCTTTATTTTTCTGGCTGATTCCTTCCTTAATAAACCAGTTGTTTGTGCTTACAAAAAATAATCCTTTCGGTTCAAAATCTAGTGTAAATAATATGTATTTATATATAGTTATATATATTTATGTTTATTTATATATATTTATATTTATATATACTTATGTATATATCGGGCTGTGCTGGATCGGCCCGTCGTGCCGAGGGTCTGGCCCAGGCATGGCCCTAGGGACGAATCGGGTCGACTAGGGCCCGCTGGCTACCGGGTCGGGCCGTGCTCGAGCCGGACCAAAATATCGGGCTTTGTGCCGGGCTCATGGGCTCGGGCTGCATGCACAGCTATAGTCAGGGCCAAGCCAGCCAAAGCCGGTCTAAACCAGTATATACAGTCTTGTTTAGTTATTTGTACCAATCTGACTTGATCCAGTTGGTTTCTGTTTGATAGTATATATTAGAGCCTAGCTCAAGGTCAACTAACTCTAACTACCACTCTGAGATTTTATTTGGTTGCTTGTCTAGGACTAGTTAGGTGTAGCACCGGAGGATCATATAACAGTTAAGGGATCACAGGAGCAAGAACTCATAGGGATTGAGTAGTTCCATTACATAAATCAGACATCTCTAAACATACAAACTGTTACTTCACATTGTTTAGCCTCAGACGTACAATTACAACATTATAAACGAATCATTGCTGGTATTAATTCACAAGATGGTACACAGGAAACTGGAATGCATCACAGAGCAAACCAACAACAAAACACAGAAAACACACATAACCAGCTCATCAATTATCCCAAGTTATGTCATCATCGGCCTTAGAATTTTAAGTGCACTTGATTCAAACCGACATCCAATTTGGTGACCATTTACCGTATTTGCTATCTGTTGACACTCAAAAGTGTCACAGGTAAAAGTAAATTTAGAAGAAGTATTCGACCTGTAAAATTAGGGTCGGATTCGTCTTCTATTATTTTGTATTTGATGGATCGGATGTTCTAAGTCAAATGGGCCTGATCATTTTGGACTTCCGACCAGTCAATGTTTGTGTCCGACCAGGTGGCGTTGGTTGGAGGCTTTATAGTTATGATAAAGGCTAAATCCGATGACAATTCATTGATCAGTATGGGCTGATAAAGCCCAATAAAGCTGGTTTAGATCAATCTGGTCGATCTAAGGATCAGCGAGATTAGGGTTACCTTGTCGCGTCTGGATTGGATTCTATATTGATAGAGTCTGGATAGGAAACTTGGAGATCGTATCTGAAGATGTTTCCCATTGGGATAAGACCAACCCCCTCTATATATATCAGAGGATCATGACCGATTGAGGCATCCAACGTCAATCGATCAAAACCAATCTACTATCCCTTTTACCCTTTTTCCCTTCTACCTTGCTGTTCGGCGCATCTCCCGGCGAGATTCGACGGCGTTCTAGGCGGCCTTGCTGGTCCTAGAACAACCTCTATGTGCTTCTCCCCGACGGGTCTTCCAGGGAGGAGTTCTAGAGTTATCAACACAGGAGCCAAAAACCCTAGATCAATCAAAACCGGTCTCTAGATCAGTTCTCGTCGGTTTAGCCAGGGTTCTTGTTGTCTCAGGTTGGACCGCAACCTCTACGGGCATTCTAGCCCTGCTGGTATGTGATTCGGATAACTTCCGACGTCAACACACTTTTTGGCGACTCCGCTGGGGAAGATTAAAATCTCATCTACTACCAACATGGGCGGCAAAGACGGTGCTGCTGATAAAGACAACATCGTCCGTCCTGCGGGCATTGACGAGCTCCTAGATGAGTTGAAGCAACAGGCGTAGGCCAAGCTCGACGCCGTATTGAAGGCTTTCCTGGAAAGCTGCTCAAAGGATCGGCGCGGCAGGATCACTCATGACAAGTGTGACACCCTAAAATTTCATTTTCCAAATATAGTAATGAATTTGAGCTTTAATTTAATTTTCTGAGCATTTAACCTAGATCAAATATTAATTTTCGAATTATTAAAATGAACCCTAGGGCTTAGAAACATTTTTTGTTGCATTCATGCTGGAGCATAATATTTTGTTTGAGTGTAGGATTAGTGTTGAGTGGTTTGAATTCAAACCTAGTTTGAATTTGAGCAAGTTTGGTTTGAAAATAAAATGAAAAGTCTTTCTTTTCCCCTCTCTATCCCCACACCTTTTCAGCCCAACCCCAGAAACCGGCCCATCCCTCCACCTTCTCCCTCCTCCCTCTCCCGCTTCGGGCTTGGCCCAGCTCAGCGCCCGCGCGGCCTGCCCACCTGGCCCACTTCACCCTTTCCCTCCTCTCTTCCGCGTCGGCTCAGCTGTGGGCCTGCTCGCCCCGAGCAGCGCCTGCGACCCAGCACCCAGCGGCCCGTCTCCATCTCCTCCTTCCCGCGCGCGCAAGCTCGCTCCCGGCCCGTTTGCGGCCCAAGTGCATCCCCACCGCCTCCCTCGCTGACGCTTGGACCCCACCTGCAGCGACACCCCAACCCGTCATCTTCCTCCTGCCGCCGCCGCGTCCGTTTCTGCTCGCCATCAATGGCCGGTGCGTTGAGGGCGATCAAGGGGCCTTCAAGCCGCGTCTTGACGCCCTCGGTCTTAACCGCCGTGACCCCTCCCCTACCAAGCCTCATCGCCCTATAAACCCCCCCGGGTCGAGCTCTCCATTTCACCTCTCCCCCACCGAGCTCCCATCTCTCCCTCCTCCGCTCGGCACCAGCTCTGCAGCGTTTCCCCGGCGTCGCGAGCCCCCTTTACGAGGCCGTGGTAACCTCCGCTTCCTCCCACGCCTTTCTCTTCCGAGTTTGGTGACCCGTAGCGGTGTAGCAGCGAGCTCCGAGCTTCCATCCATGGCCACCGCCGTGTTAGGGTTTCTGTTCCAGCGACCCCACCACCCAAAAACCCAATGCTCGAGTTCGCAAGACCCCTGCGACCTCTCCAATGGTCTCGTTTGGGTCTAGGATGACTGGAATCGCCATCCCGGTGACCCGCCGCCGTGCTCCGGCCTGCTCCTATGGCGCGCCGCCGCGGGAGCGCCACTCCGGCCGCCGGCTCACTCCCAGATCGGTCTGCACCGATAGATCCCGCAGCAAGGGCCATGATTAGAACATACCTCTTCAGGTATGTAACCGGTCCACCGAGCAGTCCGTGGACCTGGTCCACACCGCCAACGTAGCATGACCACGACCACGTGGTGGACCGCGCCAGTAGCGCCGCGCCGCATGGCTGCCAGCTCGGCCAGCCAGCCCAGTCACCCGACCGCGCCCGCGCCTTTTGCACAAAAGCCCTTAGCTTTTCCCATAATAAACCCGCAGTCCATCCCTATTTTAAAAAGCTTTGTTTTCTTTCGTTCTGACCCCTGTGCTTTTCGAAAATAGAAGTCGCCGTCCATTATTGCGCAGAAATACGATTTTTATTTGTTTTAATTCAAAAATGAGTTTGGTTTATTTACAAAAGTGACATTTGAACCTTGTTTTCAACATAACTTTTGATTTAAAACTCTAATTAGAATGATTCTTGCGCTCACGTATTCGTAGAAATGCGTAGAATAGTTTTAAAACCTTTTTATCTTGTTTTAGTACTGTTTAGTGTACTGTTCTAATAGAAATATTATTTGTTTGCATGTAATGATTGGGAATGGATGCTTGTGTGATGCCTTTGATCCCGTTTAGAGTTCGAGCAGTCCAAGGTGGTCGTGAAGCAGATCTTCGAAGAAGTGAGACCATCAACATGAGTTTTGGAAGGCAAGTGTAACATGAGTTCCTTTGTTTCCCAGCAACCTTTAATCACCTTTTCATATGCATGTGTCTAATATGATGAACCCTAGAGATTTTACCTAGAACTTTGTTATCCTGTATTCCTTGTTACCTTGGGTTATGCATATGGGTAGTTCTGCTTAGCTTGCAAATACCAAATATTAAAATGATAATTAATCTTGATTAATGATTTATAGAACAAATGTTGGTTCTGAATCTTAAAGCGGCAACCCAGGATTTACAGTACAACCATGAGGACTACATGGCTCTAGTCTTAGCTAAGTACTCTGAATGTTCTAGCTCCTCTGTAGCTTACCGAAAGGGCAAGAGGGGCATACCATGTAGTTATGGCGCGGTCCCCCCTAGGGTAATTAATTTGGAGGATGGGGTGTTACCTTAGTGGGGAGGTGTTCATAACTCTTGGGAGATGGAAACCTTAGCGGCTACGACTTGTTAGACCAACTTTGGAAAGGCTTCGTAGTGATCCCTGCCGACTTACCTTGGTAGTGAGTTAAGAGGTTGGCCGCCTCGGGCAGTGGGCAATCACGACTCGTGGGTAAAGTTGTACACACTCTGCAGAGTTAAGAATAAACTGATATATCAGCCGAGCTCTCGGTCATGAGCGGCCTGGATCCTTTTTGAGACAGTTCTATGAATAATGTGGGTATTGATAATCTTGATGATACTTAATTATACTTTCACCTTGGGAGCTTAAGCATAACCTAGTGACATAGGACTAA
Organism: Coix lacryma-jobi var. lacryma-jobi; assembly: GCA_009763385.1. Lineage (NCBI taxonomy): Eukaryota > Viridiplantae > Streptophyta > Magnoliopsida > Poales > Poaceae > Coix > Coix lacryma-jobi. Next base: position 137,462,147 of record CM019824.1, read on the forward strand.
TAAATAAAACATGACCAACTAAAAATGCTTACCGCAGTTCAGCCGTGTCAAGCCTTTTGAGCCTTGCATCCCTCATGTTATACTTGTTGAGTATGGTGCGCTCACCCTTGCTTTGCGTACAATCTATGAATATCCCGGATGGGTACCAGATGGTGGAATCAAGTGAGCAGTTGCAGAAGAGGTTCCAAGAGTTCTAGGCGAGTGTTCCCCCAGTCAACCGTCCTTGTGTAGTTTGGAGTCCCGAAGATTAGTTTCCGCTCTGCTTTGTTTTAGTTGTAAGCCTTGTTGTATCTATGTTTCGATATATAATAAAGCATTGTCTTTGAGAAATTCCATATTTGTTGTATATGTGTCTTGTGGACTTCCTGGGCACACATATAGAGGGCACTTGGTATTCTTTGGAAAACCGGGACTTCAGCGAGATCGTCCCTACTACGACAAATACGAACGCTGAAGACGCTACTGACAAGGTAAAAACTAAGGTACCTGAAGATCCTTACCCTACCCATGCCGATTATTCTGCAATGCTGATTGATTCTTCAAAAAATCTCACCAATACTGTTCAGCATTCATTTAAATTGCTTAGCGACCGCATGGATAAGTTAGAAGGTAAATCTGTCGAACCCGAAGTCCCAACTGGGCAACCACAGTTTGGCATGCCTTTTAATTCTTTTAGAGAACAGACTTCACACGTTAATTTCGGACAACTAGGGTCTGCTGAGACCAGGGGCGGTGAAGCCGGTACCTCGACAACTACCAATCACGTTCATCACGGCACTGGTCGGACCATGCAGACCGACCAGCGTACATCGACAAATAGGACTTCGGGAGGACAGGGAATAGTGCAACCCAATCCACCGAAGTCACCAAGCCACAATCCCATGCATGGTGGTACCAACGACCTCGCCAACACCGATTTTGGACGAGCCATAAATCGGTTTAAGGAAGAAATAACTAGGTCGCTTGAGACTAGTTTAGGGGTCCAATTCAAGCCTACCAGGACCACCTATTCTAAACCATACCCTTCATATTTCGATTTTATGAAAGCACCTGACGGTTGGAGGGTACCGGATTTTTATAAGTTTAGTGGTGACGGTAGTAAAACAACTATGGAGCACGTCAGTATGTTCCTCGCACAAATGGGCGAAGCCAGTACTTTAGACTTTATGAATATACGACATTTTCCTTTATCTCTTACTGGTACGGCTTTCGCCTGGTTTACGTCACTACCAGAGTGCACCGTAGGTTCTTGGGCTGAATTAGAAGAAAAATTTTATAATCACTTTTATGACGGAGTCCAAGAAACTAGGTTGTCACATCTTACATCGATTCGACAAGGACGTAGCGAGTCGGTGGCCGATTTCTTTAAACATTTTAAAGAAATTAAAAACCGATGTTTCCATTTGAGAATCTCCGACAGAGATCTAACGGACCTATGTCTCGCTGGTTTACGTCGAGAAATCAAGGATAAACTTGAGCATCATGATTTCTTTAATGTAAATCAACTATTGCAAAAGGTCGTTTCGATAGAATTGCGCTTTAAAGAGCCCTATGATCCACATAAGACTCGTCGATCGGGTGTACACATTGCCGAGATAAATTCTGTTAGTTCTGACGATGAGTCTAAAGATTGTTACGCTGCCGAAGTTTTATGGCAAGCACAAAATAAACTAATCACTTGTCCTTCCCTTAAACCGATTCAGAAGAATCGGGGTGAGGAAGTAAAATTTACTTTTGATTTCTCTAAATGTGACCGAATATTTGATGAATTGCTTAAATTCGGTTATCTTAAAATTAATTATACTTTGCCATCACCCGACGAACTGAAAAGGAGGGCTTACTGCAAATTCCATAATTCTTTCTCTCATGCCACTAACGACTGCAATGTTTTCCGTCGACAGGTCCAATCGGCCCTCAATGAAGGACGATTGAGTCTAACTGAGATGCAGATCAGTACTACTCCATCCCCAGTTCACATGGTGGAAGCCGGGAACCCTGCTGTTCTGATTCGTCCGGAGCAAGCCGATATGACCAAAGGAAAAAACGTTATTATCGGCGAACCATGGGAGGCACCGAATACGGAAAACGATTCGGGGCGCAAGGTGGTGCTCGGGAAAAGTGATGATGGCAAGAGTAAACTCACAATCACCGCAGGGTCAACACGACACTTGCATAGACAAAGGTATTTTGAGACCAGGGCAGCACAACAAAGGCCGACCAGGTCGGGTCCTCAGGCCGACCAATCTGGTTCATCTTCAAAGCAGCCGGAACAGAAGGTCGACCAGGTAAAGTCGGTCTCTGCCAATTCCAATGGGGTCAATAAATCGACTGATACAGTCGGTGTAACCGTTTCTAAAGACTCTACCCCTTCCAGAGTACTTGTCATTCGCAGTTTTGTCCCGCAGAAACCTGAAGTTGGCACTTGGAAGACTAATGCAGACAGGAGTAAGGGGAAAGTCGCTAGAGAACCATGTACTTTTGACAAGCTCATGGCCAAATACAAGCAGCAAAAGGCCAATTCCCAGAATCGACCCTTAAAAAAGAGAGAGTCTACTCCTCCGAAGCGTGAGGACGAGAAATCCAAACAAATGGTGGTGTCTCAGGCGACGTATCCGGCACCAAGAGCTGGCCCGTATTACCATCAATGGGCCCCTCCTATTTCGCCACCACCGCAATGGGGTCCTAAAGGGGTGTGGGTGCCCTACCCTATGCCGGCACATATGTATGATCAGCCAGGATGGGGAATGTCCACTAATCAGCCTGCAAGAGTCTCAGTGTTTGATCGCTTGGGTGATCGACCGAGTTCTAGTCAGAATCGGCTGGTCGTACCAAAAACCTTGGTCTCTCAGGAAACAAGGAAGACACAGGTGCGACAGGTCTATGTACCCAAGAAGGTGCAAAGTGTTCTTATTGCCTCTCCGACCAGATCCGACCCGGTCCCCACTATTACAACCGGATCTATGGAAGTCCCTCTTGACAATGAACCTGAGCCGATGGTGGTTGAGGAGCCAACAATAGAAGAGGTCCCAGAAGCTCGAGATACTTCGGCTGAGCCAGAAGTAGAAAAGCCTGTCGAGCGTGACCCCAAATACATGCAACCCAGATGGTGTCCTCCAGGTTTGACTATGTCACACCCCAAAATTTCCATTTGGGATGTGAATAGAAAACACTTAATAAAATATATGATTTTGTATTTTTTTCTAAAACTTTCCCAACCTTTATTTAGTTGTTGACAATTTATATACTAGAAAATGTGAGTTTCCAAAACATTTTAAGAATCCAATCTAATGGTTTGTTGCATATCAAGCCTTTGCATAGTGTTTATGTATGAAAAATGAATTTAAAGTTTTCAAATGCGCCTTAGGGTTTAAACCAAAGCAAATCTCTCTTTATCTTTGACCAAGTTTCCTTGACACCAAAACCATGATGAAATCCTTGGAAACCATACACTTTGATTCTTGTTCCAAAAACCTTGATTGATCTTCAAACTTCATCTTGTCAAACACCCAAACTTCTGCTCTCTGAAATCCCAACTAGCCATATCCTAACTTGCTCTTTTATCCTTTCTTTTTCATCATTGTATTTGAGCTCCTAATACTTTTTGATTGAGTCTTCTCCAAAGCCCAAAATCTATGCTAGATGACCAATCATTGTACATCTTCTCTCTCACATAATTCAACCATCGCTTTGTTTGGGTCAAGTCAATGCATGTCTTGCACCCAAGTTAATCTCAACTTCAACTTTCTCTTCTTTTCTCACCTTGGGCAACATCTACATGGTCTCTTTTCCCTCCACCTTTTCTCCTCTTGATCAAAGTCAAACTTGTTTTCAATCCATCCTTGAAATCTATATGACCATGGTCCCACCTTTTTGATACCCTAAGTTCTCGGGAAACCCTAATCGCCTCTCCGAGAATTTAGCGGGTCGAGCCCAACTTTTTCCTTCCATATTATCTTCCCTTGGGACAAATCCAAAGCTTATCTAAAATGGTAAACCATCCTCTCCATATCTCCTTTTGCTAATGGGTCAACCTAACGCCTTTCATCCTCCGATATCGCTCCGGGCCGAATCCAGTCCAAACCTTGCCTTAGCTCTCGCCATCGGTCGAAGCCCAACCATCCTCCTCTCTTATGTGGTCAAAAATAAATTCCAACCAGCCCTCTATCTCTCCCTCACCCCTCTCCCACGTCACCCTCTTGAAGCCTCTCCATCTTGCACAAAAATATCAAGCAATGCAAGAAAATATCAAGACATGACCCTTTGCTTTCCACCCCTTGCTCTCCTCTCTCTCCCATTTCACATAAACCTCCCCTACAGCCCCCTCACGCCTCCCCCTTCATTTCCCACGTCAAGAACAGAGGAAGGACTCCCCTGCACCTCCTCCTCCTCCCCATGGCTGCCCCCATCAACCACAACAAGAGAAGGACGCCCGGTTGCACTACATTGTCGTCACCGGCCATCGTGATGTGTATCCTCGCTCCATCACACCATCCCCCATGGTGAGAACACTCCAACATCTCCCTCATACTGATTTCATGTTCCTCTAAGCAAATCATGTTCTTTGGAGGACATATGGTTGATCCCCAGCGAAGATTACCCATGATATGTGTGGCTGTCCTCGCAGCCAGCCATGCTGCTGTTGACGAATTTGGCGTTCCTCGCTGTTTTGTTGATCCAATCACAAAACCCTTTGGTGGAATTGTAGATAGCATCCTTGAACACGCCTCTGCAAAATGGTTTGACCATAGGTGTTGAGAAACTAGATATATAATCATCTTCATGCCCGCTGTTCTTGCTGTTAGGTCAGTTTGCAGCTCTGAGTTGTTTTGGCGTTCCCCGCTAATCCACTGTCCCAATCACCATTCCCTTTAACATACATGTTTATTATATCCCTGCACATGATCCCACAAGTTGGCTTGGCTATGCAATCCATAATGGCCGAGATATAGAAGTCCCAAGTGTCTACTACCCCTGCTGTCCATACAGCACTGACCCTGTTTTTGGCAACAGCGTTCCCATTGATCCATTGAACCCCTTGGTGAATTATTTGGCAAGAACATCTTTTATGTAGTTGCACATGACTCTGCCAAGTTTCATGGCCATTTGATCAAATATGAAAGAGATATCATCATTTTTGTGTTGGCTGTCCCTGTTGCCCGCAGCAATGCTGATGCTGGTTGGCATGCGCGTTCCCGATGATCTGCCACTCCAGTGGTCAAGCCCTTTTACCACATTGTGTATCATAAACCTAAACATATCCGTGCAAGTTGGCTTAGCCATATGAACTATGAAACTTGAGTTATAAGCATCACCATATCGCTGCTCCTGCCATGCCGACAATCTCACAATGCCTTCTTGCAATCTTGTTTCCCCGCTTAACCGATGGTCAAAACATCGTGCCCCTTCACCAAAACATGTTCCATACAGTACCTAGAAACCCCACAAAATGGATCACCATTTGTCTTTGTCATAATATGCAAGAAATCATCAAATCCACCGTTGTCTGCCATCGAGTATGCTCAACCGATGCACTGATCGTCATAATCATGTTTCCCTTGACCTAGCTCCACTTTAGTGCATTCGCTGATCATGACATGTTCCCAAGCAACCTATACACATATCCAAAATCCCACTCATATATCAATAAGTAATAATTAGAACATGAGTTCTTTGTGCAACATCTCCATCTGCCTTAAATCCATGGTTGTCGTACACTTGTCAAGTTCTAGTTATCCCACCACCACCACCACCACCATAATCTTTGTTATGTAATGTCCTGTAAATGAGGAAGAATCTTGTTGCCAAAGCCATAACATATAATCCATGGACCCTTCATGTCTTCCAATGATGCCTATTCGCATACAACCTACTCTGTCAAATCCGTTCTATCCTAAGTACATATCCGATTGTCCTACCCCTATTCGTGCAACATGACCCCATGTGTTGCACACATGTCCCCTACATCTTTTGGTAATCAAAGACATAGTCCCACAAGAATACACCCGATTGTCCGAATGTCCTAACCCTTTCATGTTATACCTTTCCAGCACGAGCAAGTGATAACCAAATACACTCGTCCTATTCAAGTCATGCTATATCAACTCTCGACATCCACACTATCACCACAATGTCATAGCTATCTCATCTATCAACCTCGACATATCACTCTAGCTCAGTCATGCGACATCATAACTTCAATGCTTAGATATCAAGATATCGTGTCACGTGATGTATATCAATTCAATCTCATTGTCCTATATATGCAATCTATTCTAGTCTATCAACCCATCCCTATTGTACTCCATGATATATATCATGCTCTCCCAAGCCAACCCCTATGTTTATGTTAGAACCTAACTCACATCCATCTGTTTCATTCTAAAGAATATGTTTATTCTAGTCCAAACTCCACCTTGCTCATCTGAATCCAATCCTTTCCACCGATACCTTGTAATTCTCACATCTTTTAATCGTAGTTGTTGTTGTGCTTAGTTTTTGCGCTTGCACGATCATAGAATGACCCGTACGCTTTCAAAACCTTTATAGCTTATTTATTTGTAATGTTTGGTGTACTGTTTTTAGGGTCATCTTCAGGTGTTTGCGCCAGTTTGTTGCTATCGGTAGAAGAAGCTATGTGAGGACGATCTGGAAGGAAAGTTGGACAAGTTTAAGCTAGCTTTTGAAGGCAAGTATAACCTACGGTTTCCTTGTTACCTATTAAATGCAAGACCCAGTAATCATTATGCATGTGTCAAATATGATGAACCATAGGACCATACTAGTTTCCTTGAACTGTATACCTTGTACCTATGGGAGGGTTTTCGCATAATATGACTAGAAATGCTCCGCGCTATATAAATGCTAATTGTTTAATACTGATTTATGATTATGGAACAAATGTTAAAAGAGGCTTTTTAACCACATTTAGGGCACTGGAGCATGTTGTTCGCTCAGTGACCCACCCCAGGGACTATCTTTTAAAGCGGCCACCCGGGAGATCCCGTGCAACCTTGGGTATTATATGGCTCTGATCTTAGTTGTGTAACTAGACTTTCTCTAGCTTGTAGTAGTTACCGAAAGGCGCTAGAGGGGGGAACTGGGTTAAAGAATGGCTTCCTTGCCTGTCAAGATGTGTACTGGTCGGCTATCAGGTGTGCCATCTTGAAGGGGGCCTCCATTCGCCTGGAAGCCGAAACCTTGCGGCTACTACTAGTTAGGGTAGCTAGTGAAAGGCTACATAGTGAAACCCTGCCGTACTTCCATAGAGGAGGTAACGTGGGCCTTGCAAACCCTGGCATATGGGAATCACGGCCTAAGGTGAAAGTGTACAACCTCTGCAGAGTGTAAACCTGATATATCAGCCGTGCTCACGGATACGAGCGGCTCGGATCCTTTTTAAGTGGTTCATGGTGGGGTATTGTTGGTGGTTTGTGGCTTACCTCTTTTTAACATAATGGATATCTCTTATCATGGGACAACAGGGTTCATACATTTAGTAATGTAAGATTAATATAAAATATGACCAACTTAAAATGCTAACCGCAGTTAACCGAGTCAAACCTTTGAGCCTTGCATCCCCGTAGTTGTACTTGCTGAGCATGGTGAGCTGACGCTTGCTTTACAATCAATGAACAAAAATCCCGGATGGGTACCAGATGGTGGTTGAAGTGAAGAGTTCTCTCTGAGGAGTTCCAAGAGTACTAGGCGAGTGTTCCCCCAGTCAACCGTCCCTGTGGAGTATGGAGTCCCGAAGAATGAAGATTACGAATAGATTTCGTTGTGCTTTGTTATATATGTAAGTCTTAAAGTAAATATATTTCGCTATGTAATAAAGCATTGTTCTTGATATTCTTCATATTTGTCGCTATATGTGTCGTGTGGACATCCTGGGCACGCATATAGTTAGCGCTTGGTATTCTTTGGAAAACCGGGTGCGACAGACTAAAACTCAGCAAAGAAAGCTACAGAGGGCCCGCTGCAATAAACAGAGGAAAGAACGGCTTGACAAAATGAGTGAAGACATATTTAACTCAACACATCCTATTTTCCTAGGGCAAGCGAGGAGGTGAAGAGCCTGCCTGCAATCAAAAGTCGACCTTGACGATGGTAGAGTTAAACAGGTCGGATCCTGAGCCGACCAATCTGGGTGCCGAATCTACTAAAGTGGCTTCGGAACCAATCAGGTTAGACACCAATCCGACCACCTCAGGACAAGTGCCGACCAGTTTAGTGGTCGAGCAGGTTAAATCAGCTACTACTAGATCCAGAGTTGAGCCGACCAGACCAGGATCTAGGGCCGAATCGGTTCCTGATATGCCGATGGGGTTAGCCTCGCTTCTTAGTAACCTTGTTTCCTCCACTGGTATTACTACGACCAGTGAAGAATTACCTGAAGTGCCAGATGAGGAAATGGTGGATTATGAACCTTCCCCTGAAAGGGCGGAGGTCAATGTGGTGTACTTATCGGTCGACTACTATGTGGTCGGAGATGATTCGACAACAACGGAGTTCAATTTCGCTACACAGACTGCTGTATTCCAGAAACCAGAGGAGTCTGTCAATCATCTCAAGCCGTTACATGTAAAGGGCCACATCAATGGCACGCCAGTTCACAAAATGCTGGTCGACAGCGGGGCAATTGTGAACTTGATGCCTTACTCGCTTTATCAGAAGCTTGGTGGCATTGACGAAGAGCTGATCAAGACTAATATGACTATCACTAGAGTTGGAGGGGGAGATCCTATTCGGGCCAAAGGAGTTGCGTCCATGGAGCTGGCCGTTGGAAGCAAGACTTTGGCCACTGCCTTCTTCGTTGCCGACATACAAGGTAGCTATAATCTTATACTTGGGCGTGATTGGACTCATGCTAATCGGTGCATACCTTCTAGCTTATATCAGTTTCTCATCCAATGGGTGGGAGACGATGTTGAGGTGGTGCACTCAGATTCATCGGCCTATGTAGCTACAGCCGATACTCCTTTACTCGGGGGGGCATGATACTATTGCTTGTCTGTCTGGTTGGAACCTTTCTGATTTTCAGTTTGTTAGTGTTGCAAGGGAAGGTTTCGTACCAGTATCTTTAAAGCCGACCGACAATCGGTTCAACATTATCATGTAATTTAATGGATGCTATGATTGGTTAAAACATCATGTTGAGCAATATCAGACATGTAAGACCGATACTTGTGAAGCTATTGATGATTTTGATGAGCTCAATAAGTTGGGCCAAGGTTTTACGTCGGCCGACCCTTTAGAACAAGTAGATATTGGGATGGTTCTATACCTAGGCCGACCTTTGTAAATCAGAGTCTTGAAGCCGATTATAAAATAAAATTAATCGCGCTTCTAAAGGAGTATGTTGATTGCTTTGCATGGAGTTATACGAAGATGCCCGGGTTGAGCCGAGAACTTGTTGAGCATCGGCTTCCTATTAAGCCGGGGTTCCGACCATTCAAACAACATCTTCGCCATTTTAATTCTACAATATATGACCAGATTAAAGAGGAAATTAATCGGTTATTACAAGCGGGGTTTATCCAGCCATGCAGGTATGCGGAGTGGGTCTCTAATATCGTTCCTGTAGAGAAGAAAGACACCGGGAAAATCAGAGTTTGCATTGATTTTAGAGATTTAAATAGAGCCACTCCCAAAGATGAGTATCCTATGCCTATAGCCGATATGTTAATCAATGATGCTTCAGGACATCAGGATGTCAGTTTTCTTGACGGCAACGCTAGTTATAATCAGATATTCATGGCCGAAGAGGATATGTCCAAAACGGCCTTTATTTGTCCTGGGTTCGTTGTTCTTTTTGAGTGGGTCGTGATGACATTCGGTTTGAAGAACGCAGGTGCTACTTATCAACACGCTATGAATCTGATCTTTCATGATTTAATTGGGATAATCATGGAAGCATATATTGATGATATTGTGATTAAATCGGCTGCCCATGTGTCTCATCTGGCCGATTTACATTTAGTGTTTGAGAGGATGCGTCATTATGGGTTGAAGATGAATCCACTAAAATGTGCTTTCGGTGTGTCGGCTGGGAAGTTTTTAGGGTTTATCATTCACGACAAAGGCATAGAAATTGATCCTAAAAGGATAGAAAAGATCAAGAAAGTTCAGGCGCCTACATGCAAAAAGGACTTGCAGAAGTTCTTGGGGAAAGTGAAATACTTGAGGAGGTTTATTGCAAACTTGTCTGGGAAAATTATTCCTTTCACCCCTATATTAAAATTAAAAGATGAAGCTGAGTTCACTTGGGGGGCAGAGCAACAAGAAGCATTTGAAAAGATAAAGGAATATTTGTCATCTCCACTAGTTCTTCGGGCGCCTAAAAGAGGAATTCCCTTTAGATTATATGTCGCTGCCGAGGTGAGAACACAAGGTTAATATGTGCCCTTGTGGTTCCCTTCCTGAGTGATGAGTGATCAATCAACGAGCAACATGTCTCTTGGTTGTGTTGATGTGCAGATGCGGAGCTCGGGCAGTGGTCGAAGGTGAGGTGAAGGTCAAGTAGGGACGTGCCGTGACGACGGACCGGGAGTGGTGAAGGGCGGACGTGGAGCTTGGACCGACGGACCAGGAGACCTGAGGACCAGCTGTGGTAGCTGGCACGTGGCGTTGACAAGCAAGAGCACATGGGGATGTGCGGTGCATCAGTCGAGTCGGGAGGAAGGTGATGGCGTCATGACACTTGGTGGGAGGCCGAGAAGGATGGTGAGGCCGAGAAGGATGGTGAATGCACTGTGCCCGGCGTGGAGGCTGGACATGCTCTGGCATCGGTGCTAGAACTCGGGGTGTGCGAACCACATCCCGTCTACGGCGCAGGTTCGGTAGCTGAGCCTCAAAAAGCTACCCTCAACGGTTTCCGAGTTTGGGCCTCCAAACTCGGGGTGGCCGGTTTCCGAGTTTGGGCCTCAAAACTCGGCGTGGACGGTTTCCAGGTTTGGGCCTCAAAACCTGGGTGCGCGGGTTTCTGAGTTTGGGCCATAAAACTCAGCCTGAGGACAGGTTTCCCGGTTTCAGCCTCAAAACCGGGGGAAGGCCCAGGTTTCCCGGTTTCAGCCTCAAAACCGGGGAGAGGACCGCAAAAAGGACGGTCGACGCGTGGCGGCGTGGAGAGGCTGGCGCAGCGGCGCAGCTATCCGCGAGGTAGGCGCGGCGGTCAACAGGGTGGCACGTGGCGGCATCCTGAGGCTTGCGTCGAGGCGAAGCTTAGGATGAGATGGGCGCGTGGCCGTCAGATCATCAACAAGCAGAGTTGGACCGGGATACCCCTAGGGTTGGCCGCTTCGTTCTTGTATCTAGGAGTAGAAGGGGATTATTGTATTAGGCTATAAATAAGAGAGGCACCCCTCCTCTCTCCCTATCCTTGGAGTCATTTATTCCTGAGCACTCTCTCTCTAGCCCACGCTTAGGTTCTAATCATACATCGCTGCAAGCGATCCGCAGAGACGGGAATCATACCTCTGTGTATTTGGATCTTTTGAGGAAATGAGACCGTATTCTCGTTGTCTCCTCGTGTGGAGGAATTTTGGCTGAAATCGAATCGACTCGCGTTTGTCTTGGTGTTCTTCACGTTTTGGTTTTTCATCTCCCGGGGATTTGCCTCATTCTCCCTCTTCGTGAGATGATTTTGGATTCCACTTGAATCAATTTGTTCTTGGTCGTGAGCTCCTTCTTTCTACCGAAGCAATTCTCTCCTAACCTCACGAATCCATAGATCTGGTTGGTTTCACGTTCGTTCTTCGTTCTTTCCCCCTTTCTGGTGATCCTCGGATTTCTCTTGATTGACTTGGTTTGGTGCAATGATTTCTTAGGATTAGCACCCCAATATGTAGAGGAACACCTTGGAGGAGTTTGATCGAAGTCCCTTTTGCTTTGGTGAAGTTTCGATCAAATTTGCTTTTGTCCCGAGCGGTTTTCCTGCTCTCTGTTCATCCGCGGACAGTCCGCGCCCCCAGCGGCGGATAGTCCGGGATTCAGGACTCGGCAGGTTCAGAACTGCGCAGTACGATACTGTTCTAGGTCTCGTGACCGGCGGATAGTCCGCGGTAAACCCGCGGACAGTCCGGGACATGTACAGAAGACCCGCAACACTGTTTGGTTTCTGAGTTTTGGTCGGCAAACAGTCCGGCTCCCAGTCGCGGACAGTCCGGGACTCAACGGCGGACAGTCCGGGACTCTGACCTGGACAGTCCGCGAATCTGCAGACTTTGCAGTTTTGCTCTGATCCTTTGGGAGTTTGTTTTGGGGTTTCTCCGAGAGTTCCATTGTACCACTAGGACATCTCCTAGGGTATCCACCTACTCGTAGGTCGTGAACTCTTCGGTCGTTTCGAGTCTTAGCTTTTGGGGTGATTTTCTAGGACAAGGGCCATTCTATTCACGAGTTGAATTTGAGGCTCCCATTCACACCCCCTCTGGTCGCTAATCCGGTCCTTCAATTGGTATCGGAGGGCAACAAGGATCCTAAGGGTGACATGGATCGAGGGAACGACAAGGCTCCTTGGTTCGTTGGAATGAACTACTTCTATTGGAAGATTCAGATGTGTGCTTACCTCAACAGCATCGGATCTTCTATCTGGGAGATATGCGAGAATGCTGAGTACGTAGTCCTTGCGGCTCGTGTGGGTCAGATCCAGTTTGACCAGCACGAGGCCAACTCCAAGGCTCGTAATGCTCTTTTGGCTAGCATCTCCCTTCCTGAGTTCGAGCGTGTCTCTGAGCTTGAGACGGCACGAGAGATCTGGGTGAAGCTTCAGAGCTATCACGAGGGGACCGCTCAGGTCAAGACCAGACTCTTTGAGACCTACAAGCGAGAGTAAGAGAACTTTGTTCAGTTGGAGGGAGACACGATTGACGCCATGTTCGCTCATTTTCAAACGATTGTGAACAAAATGCGTGCCAGTCGGGCCAACCTACCCTATGACGATCATGAGAGGGCTCTCAAGTTGCTATACGCCCTGGATCGGAGGGTATGGGTGGTGAAGGTGTCGACCATCATTGAGTCTCCTGCCTGCGACACCCTCACCGTGGACGAGCTGTTCAGCAAGCTCAAGTCCACCGAGATCGATCACCTGACTCAGGCCAAGCTGAAGAACCCATCTTCACATTCCATGGCTTTGGTCTCAGGCATGGGTGGATCAACTTTCTCTGCTGACGCTTGACCTCCTCTGTTTTCTTTGTCTTCTTTGCTTACAGTCACGGAGGAGCAGATGGAGGCGTTTGGAGACGACGAGCTCGCCCTCGTCATCACCCGGTTCTCGCGGTTTCAGAACAACTGCCTGAATCGCGGGCGTGGTGGCGCACGCGAGGGCTGCTACAAGTGTGGTGATCTAGATCACTTCATGGAGAACTGTCCCAAGAACAACAAGAAATCTTCCGGCAAGACTCGCAACTTCAGGCGCAAGGGCAAGCTAGAGTACAAGACCGAGAAGAAGAAGAACAAGGACAGTTTCCGCCGAGAGGACTTGGAGAGGGCTTTCGACGCCGGTCGGCGTGTGCTCTTCGCCGGCAAGGGCGACACCGACAAGTCCTCCGACAACGACTCCAGCGACGACGGGTCCGAGCACAAGACTGAAGATCGCTTCAACGGACTCTGCTTCTTCGGCAACTCCTCCAAGGGCTTGTGCACCATGGCCCTGGACGAAGAGGACTCCAAGTGCCAGGCGAAGGACCCCGATGACGCCAACAGCGACGACGATGACGACAACGCCTCCGAGGTATCAAACTCCTCCATTGTCGATCATCTCACTGATGAGCGCGATAGTTTTGTGGAGTTAGTCCTCGCTTTGGAGAAGAGACTCACGCAGGTTCTCCAAGAGCGTTGTGAGTTTAAGGCCAAGATGAAAGAGGCGCTTAAGGAGCTTGAGTTTGCCAAGTCCGAAGTGAGGGTGACTGATGAGGAGGAGTGCGATGAGTGCACCACACACATGGCAAACTTTTCCACCCTACAAACCAAGTATGCCTCTTTGATCGAGGTGTATGATGAGCTGAAGAGTAGGCTAGACTTGGTGGGTGAGTGTCATGAGTGTGCCTCCATGAAGAAGGAGCTGGAGGAAGTGAAGGCGAGGCCTTCTTTGCTAGGTGCGTGCAAGCTTTGCCCTAGATTGCGAACTGAGTTGGCAGAAGTTAATGCCAAGCTTGCTGAAGACATGAAGGCCAGCTCAGTCAGCACCTTGTCCGCTCCATGTGAGCAATGCGTGGGGTTGGAGCTTGAGATTGCCAACTGTCGGCATGACAGGATGCAAACCGGGGAGGAAAACACATACCTCTGGTCCATCCTGAGTTGGGTGTCATGCAGTGAGCCGCAGTTGGGCATGATGATCAGTCAGTTCAAGAGGGGAACTGATTGCTCGGGAGTAGGCTTTGCTTCAGGTGGGAAGGGCGCTAGTAGCTTTGGCAAGATCGGTGAGTTTAGTGGAGTGAGCCCTAGTGAGAAGCCATCCGCTATCCCTAAGCTTACCAAGATCACCCCACCTGAGCCTCCCAAGCCTATCACCAAGGATGGCATCCTTGATGAACCTCCCAAAGCTCCACCTCGCAAGCAAGTGCGGGTTCCCAAACCTAACCATCTTAGGAACACACTGGACACCCTTCCTGACGTCTCTAGTGATCCCCTTCCGAAGGGCAAGCAGCCAGCCAGAGTGAACAACCCTCGCAACCATAGGAACCAACAACCCAAGAGAGTGGTGAGGTTCGAGTGCGAGTACTGTCACCGTGAGGGTCACCTAGCTGAGTTTTGCTTTCGGAGGAAGAGAGACACTAGGAAGGAGTTGGAGCTGAACAACCAGGCCAGGCACCACCCTCTCCATGGTGTGCAAGGTCGGGGAGTTCAGAGGCAGGGCGCTAGGCCTGGAGGTGCACCCCCTCAGGTAGCTAGGCCCCAGGCAGCTAGACCATAGGGTGGTGGTCGTGCCCGTCGCGGTTCCGGTCGTCCTCAATACGATCGTGAGCCGGGTGTAAGAGGCTTTGCTGCTCAGTCCCATAGTGGACCACCTTTTCAGTATGGTGGTGATCGCTTTGCTCAGATGGGACATAGTGGTGAGTTTGGATGTTTTCCGTTCCATAGCAGACCACCTTTTCAGGTTTGTGGTGATCGCTATCCACCCACGGGACGAGTACAATTTGGTGTTGCGACTAACACTTTTTCTGGGCCTATGACACAGCACTGGTATCCTTCTTAGTATACTAACCCCAGTGTTGTGCCATACGCTCACTTCCTGCCTTTCTATTGAT
Organism: Coix lacryma-jobi var. lacryma-jobi; assembly: GCA_009763385.1. Taxonomy (NCBI): domain Eukaryota; kingdom Viridiplantae; phylum Streptophyta; class Magnoliopsida; order Poales; family Poaceae; genus Coix; species Coix lacryma-jobi. The sequence continues at coordinate 137,477,392 of CM019824.1, forward strand.
GCAGGAACTTCGGTTGGAGAACATGTGGCTCATGGATTCCGGGTGTTCGCGCCACATGACCGGAAAGAAGGAATGGTTCTCCAGCCTTAGCCCCGTGATGCACAACGAGTACATCACTTTCGAGGACAATAGTAGAGGTAAGGTTGTTTCTCATGGAGCTATTCGGCTCAATGAGAACTTTGTTCTTAAGGATGTTGCTTTGGTTTCTAACTTGCATTACAATTTGCTTTCTGTTTCGCAACTTCTTGAGGATGATTGTGAAGTGTGTTTTAAGAAGGGTCTGAGTCATGTTTTAGACCCTCGGGGAGATCTTGTGTGTCGGATCGTCCCTTTTGGCCATGTTTTTAGAGCCGATTTTTCTCGTTCTTTCGGCTCTGCTAGATGTTTGATGGCTGACCCTTCTTCTGATTTGTGGAAGTGGCATAGGAGGCTTGGTCACTTAAGTTTTGACTTGCTTGCAAGACTTAGCTCACTTGGCCTAATCCAAGGATTGCCCAAGCTTAAGTTTTAGAAGGACCTTGTTTGCCATCCTTGTCGTCACGGGAAGATGGTTGCTGCTTCTCACCCACCTGTTAATCAGGTGATGACAAAACAACCCGGCGAGCTTTTACACATGGACACAGTTGGTCCAGCTCGGGTCTTCTCAGCGAGTGGGAAGTGGTACGTTCTAGTGATCGTTGACGATTTTTCGAGGTACACTTGGGTGTTCTTTATGGAGGGTAAGGATGAAGCTTTTCCTTTTGCTCGCGATTTGATTCTGAGGTTGAAAACTGAGTTTCCCCCTGATACCATTAGAGCTATTCGTAGCGACAATGGTACTGAGTTTGATAACTCTCAGTTTGCTTCTTTCTGTTCTTCTAATGGAATCGAGCATCAGTTTTCTTCTCCTTATGTCCCCCAGCAAAACGGTGTTGTTGAGCGCAAGAACTGGACCCTAGTTGAGATGGCCAGGACGATGCTCGATGAGCATAGGACTCCTAGGTGTTTTTGGGCCGAGGCGATCAACACCGCTTGCCATATTTCAAATCGCATCTTTCTTCGGGCTTTCATGAAGAAAACATCTTATGAGTTGCGTTTTGGTTGGGTACCCAAGGTGTCTCATTTTCGGGTGTTTGGGTGCAAGTGATTTATCCTGAAGCAAGGTAATTTGGACAAATTTGAATCTCGCTCTGCTGATGGGGTGTTTCTTGGTTATGCTTCTTATTCATGTGCTTATCGAGTTCTTAACCTGGAGACTAACCGGATAGTGGAGACCTGCGTGGTCATATTCGATGAGACTATGCCTTGTGTTTCTTCTGCTTTTGATGTTGCGGGAGAACAGGAGCTGGGAGAGACCATCTTTGTGGAGGTGGAGCAGGAGAATGCCGATTGGGGTGATCCCGAGCCAACTCCACTGGCTGCCCCCGTCGACCCTGCGACGACTACTTCAGCTCGAGGACCTGATCCCATGACGTCTTCTTCTTGAGGTCCTCTAGAGCCACCTCTCCAGCGAGCACCCGCTGCACCTGAGGGAGCGACAACATCTGGCAAGGGGAGGCGACTTCAGCGAGGCAAGCGCCCCAGAGCGTTCAGCAAGTTCACCCTCCACGTCAGATGATCGGCGGAATCGACCAGCGAGTCACGCGGTCGCGAGCGTATGAAATCTCATACTTTGCTCATTCTGCATTTGTTGCTTCTTTTGAGCCCAAAGATGTTGGACACGCACTTTCTGATCCTAACTGGGTTAATGCCATGCACGAGGAGCTAGAAAACTTTGAGCGAAACCAAGTTTGGACCCTAGTTCCACCTCCACCAGAATGCCACCCTATAGGTACCAAATGGATTTTCAAAAACAAAGAGGGTGAGGATGAGATGGTAGTGAGGAACAAGGCTAGACTAGTAGCTCAGGGTTTCTGCCAGAAAGAGGGGATAGACTATGAGGAAACCTTTGCCCCTGTAGCCCGTTTAGAAGCCATTAGAATCCTTCTAGCCTTTGCTGCTTCGAAGGGTTTTAAGCTTTACCAGATGGATGTCAAGAGTGCCTTCTTGAATGGGTATATAGAGGAAGAGGTTTATGTTAGGCAACCCCCGGGTTTCGAGGATCCCAAGTTTCCAAACCATGTTTATAAACTTTCAAAAGCTTTGTATGGTTTGAAACAACCCCGAGAGCGTGGTATGAGCGTTTGAAAACTTTTTTGCTCTCCAAGGGTTTTAAAATGGGACGGGTAGATAAAACTCTGTTTCTCCTCAAGCAAGGCAATGACACCCTTTTGATTCAGATTTACGTGGATGATATCATCTTTGGTGGCTCTTCTCATGCACTTGTTGCCAAGTTTGCAGATACTATGAGCAGGGAGTTTGAGATGAGTATGATGGGTGAGTTGACCTTCTTCCTTGGGTTGCAAATCAAGCAAACCCGAGATGGGACGTTCGTGCATCAAGGCAAGTACACGAAGGACATCCTGAAGAAGTTCGACATGGGTGAGGCCAAGCCTCTTACGACGCCCATGGCGATGACTGCTGCGATGGACGCGGACCAGGACGGAGAGCCAGTTGACCAGAAGGAGTACAGGAGCATGATTGGCTCGCTCCTGTACCTGACGGCGACGAGGCCGGATATACAGTTTTCTGTGTGTCTGTGCGCTCGTTTTCAGGCGTCCCCTCGGACTTCCCACAAGCAAGCGGTCAAGCGCATCATGAGGTACCTCCGATACACTCCTGAGTTCGGACTTTGGTACTCTTCTTCTTCGACCCTCTCGCTTTGTGGTTATTCCGAAGCGGATTTTGCTGGTTGTCGTCTTGAGCGAAAGTCTACTTCTGGGACTTGTCAGTTTCTTGGCTCTTCTTTGGTTTCGTGGTCTTCTCGCAAACAGTCGAACGTACGTAGCCCAGTCTACTATGGAAGCCGAGTATGTTGCCGCTGCTTCTTGCGCTTCATAGCTTTTGTGGATGGTTGCTACATTGCGTGATTATGGTCTAGATTTCAGTCGGGTCCCTTTGCTTTGCGACAGCACTTCTGTCATTAGTGTAGCAAAGAACCCCGTTCTTCACTCCAAGACCAAACACATCAATGTTCGCTTTCACTTTCTTAGTGATCACTACGAGAAAGGTGACATTGACCTTAGGCATGTAGACACACATAACCAGGTTGCGGATATCTTCACCAAGCCTTTGGATCTCTCAACTTTTGCTAGGTTGAGAGGTGAGCTTGGTGTGTGTTTCCCCTTTTAGATGGGGGAAGCATTTTGCTTGATGTACCATAGACTTACTTTTTCTTACTCTCTTGTTCTTGAGTTTGTCTTGTTTTACTCCAATACTGTTTTTTGCATGCATTTCATCATGTATACATCTTGCATTTTCAAGCTTCATGTCTATATTCCTTAGAATAAATTTATGCTCTGATTAGTGTATGCTTCGATGATATATGATGATGTCTGTAGCTTAGGCTCTCTTTGATCACTAATATATGTTATGAGCTAAGCTATCTTTCAGAATGATGAACATGCTAAATGAACTTAAAACTTGATACATGTTCACCATTGAGATTGACAACTAGCATGTGTAGAATGTGTTGAGGTTACTTATGCTATACATATATGCTAGGTTGCTATGTCTCTAGTTCTGAGTCTTTCACTTGCTTGGACTATTCATATTCTGCTTAAAATTAACCAAGTATTAGTGAATTGAAAAGATCGAGATGGGATTGCTTTGTCAGCACATCACGGTATCGAGACTGTTTCTGACAGCACCTTGAGTTAAACTTGAGCCGTGTAGTGTAAGACCGAAACCGATGCTTCAAGCTTCTGATTGCATATGCATAGACTTAGCTCGGTTGAAAAGTTAGGCAATTACAAGCTTTCAACCTCTCGCAATCACATGCTGAAATTGAACTTGTGTGATAACCGCTGCAAATTCTCCGATAAAATCTGAAAACACAAGTTAATGCTTCATTCTATAGCATGATGATTGAACTGTGCTAGGGGTAGTTCACCTTGTATACATGTTTAGCACTTGCTTGACTTCCTGTCTATACATGTTCAGTGCTATTTTAATGGTGAAACTCCTTTCTGAATGATTTAAAACTGCTCACTTGGCTTATGCTCTCATATTTTGTTTTTGGTGATCAGTTTGAGCCTTTGCTAGCACTTTTGTCTGTTGCTTTGTAGTCGGATCAGCACTCTTTAGAGCATTCTTTCACTCTTTCGAGTATATACTTGAAGCTGCTAACATGTATTTTTGACTCATGTGCATTTGCTTGACTCCGATAGGCATGACCTAGCTCCGTTTGACTTACTTGAGTCCTTTTCCCCTCTCTTTTGATTGCAATTTGCCCCCAAGGGGGAGAATGTTTCCGGTGGTGTCAATTTGCAATTTATGCTTCACTTGTTGAGGGGGAGTTCTTTGAGTGAGGGGGAGTTTTTCTGCCTGCTCCAAGTCGGTTTCTATTTGATATTGATCATTTCAGCTAGTTGTGTCGAGCCTCTGTGCCTCTGTCCTGAGGGACTAGCTGTTTTCATCATGTTTTGATGGTTCTTGATTGGTATCGGGCTTACTGCTGGTTGTGTTGAGCCTCTGTGCCTCTATCTTGAGGGACTAGCAGTAGCTGCTTCTTATGCAGTCTTTATTTGGTATCGAGCTTTCAGCTAGTGGTGTTGAGCCCTTTCTGCCTCTTCTTGAGGACTAGCTTGTTTCTGACTTGGTTGCGTCGAGACGTTGCCCATGTCTTTGGGAACCAAGTCTTGTGCTCTGATTTTGATCGAGTTTTGCTCTCTGATGAGTTGTTGCTCCGATCTTTTGCTTGGTTGTGTCAAACCGTTGCCCATGTCTTTGGGGACCAAGCTTCGCTCATCTCGATTTGTGCTTCTTCGGCCTTTTCTCTGGCTTTTGGACATCTCGAGTGAGTTCTTCTCCTTCTATCCAATTCTGCTTTCTTTTTATGTTGGTTACAGTTACTATGAGTTGATGATGCACTCATCAAGGGGGAGATTGAGAACACAAGGTTGATATGTGCCCTTGTGGTTCCCTTCCTGAGTGATGAGTGATCGATCAATGGGCAACATGTCTCTTGGCTGTGTTGATGTGCAGGTGCGGAGCTCGGGCAGTGGTCGAAGGTGAGGTGAAGGTCAAGTAGGGACGTGCCGTGTCGACGGACCGGGAGCGGTGAAGGGCGGACGTGGAGCTTGGACCGACGGACCGGGAGACCTGAGGACTAGCTGTGGTAGCTGGCACGTGGCGTTGACAAGCAAGAGCACATGGGGATGTGCGGTGCATCGGCCGAGTCGGGAGGAAGGTGATGGCGTCGTGACACTTGGCGGGAGGCCGAGAAGGATGGCGAATGCACTGTGCCCGGCGTGGAGGCTGGACATGCTCCGGCATCGGTGCTGGAACTCGGGGTGTGCGAACCACATCCCGTCTACGGCGCGGGTTCGGTAGCTGAGCCTCAAAACGCTACCCTCGACGGTTTCCGAGTTTGGGCCTCAAAACTCGGGGTGGCCGGTTTCCGAGTTTGGGCCTCAAAACTCGGCGTGGACGGTTTCCAGGTTTGGGCCTCAAAACCTGGGAGCGCGGGTTTCTGAGTTTGGGCCACAAAACTCAGCCTGAGGACAGGTTTCCCGGTTTCAGCCTCAAAACCGGGGGAAGGCCCAGGTTTCCCGGTTTCGGCCTCAAAACCGGGGGGAGGTCTGCAAAAAGGACGGTCGACGCGTGGCGGCGTGGAGAGGCTGGCGCGGCGGTGCAGCTATCCGCGAGGTAGGCGCGGCGGTCGACAGGGCGGCACGTGGCGGCATCCTGAGGCTTGCGTCGAGGCGAAGCTAAGGATGAGATGGGCGCGTGGCCGTCGGATCGTCAACAAGCAGAGTTGGACCGGGATACCCCTAGGGTTGGCCGCTTCGCTCTTGTATTTAGGAGTAGAAGGGGATTATTGTATTAGGCTATAAATAAGAGAGGCACCCCTCCTCTCTCCCTATCCTTGGAGTCATTTATTCCTGAGCAGTCTCTCTATAGCCCCTGCTTAGGTTCTAATCATACCTCGCTGCAAGCGATCCGCAGAGACGGAAATCATACCTCTGTGTTTTTGGATCTTTTGAGGAAACGAGACCGTATTCTCGTTGTCTCCTCGTGTGGAGGAATTTCGGCTGAAATCGAATCGACTCGCGTTTGTGTTGGTGTTCTTCACGTTTTGGTTTTTCATCTCCCGGGGATTTGCCTCGTTCTCCCTCTTCGTGAGATGATTTTCGATTCCACTTGAATCAATTTGTTCTTGGTCGTGAGCTCCTTCTTTCTACCGAAGGAATTCTCTCCTAACCTCACGAATCCATAGATCGGGTTGATTTCACGTTCGTTCTTCCTTCTTTCCCCCTTTCCGGTGATCCTCGGATTTCTCTTGATTGACTTGGTTTGGTGCGATGATTTCTTAGGATTAGCACCCCAATACGTAGAGGAACACCTGGGAGGAGTTTGATCGAAGTCCCTTTTGGTTTGGTGAAGTTTTGATCAAATTTGCTTTTGTCCCGAGCAGTTTTCCTGCTCTTTGTTCATCCGTGGACAGTCCGCGCCCCCAGCGGCGAACAGTCCGGGACTCGGGACTTGGCAGGTTCAGAACTGCGCAGTACGATACTGTTCTTGGTCTCGTGACCGGCGGACAGTCCGCGGTACAAACCCGCGGACAGTCCGGGACCTGTACAGCAGACCCGCAACACTGTTTGGTTTCTGAGTATTGGCCGGCGGACAGTCCGGCTCCTAGTCGCGGACAGTCCGGGGCTCAACGGCGGACAGTCCGAGACTCTGACCCCGGACAGTCCGCGAATCTGTAGACTTTGCAGTTTTGCTCTGATCCTTTGGGAGTTTGTTTTGGGGTTTCTCTGAGAGTTCCGTTGTACCACTAGGACATCTCCTAGGGTATCCACCTACTCGTAGGTCGTGAACTCTTCGGTCGTTTCGAGTCTTAGGTTTTGGGGTGATTTTCTAGGACAAGGGCCATTCTATTCACGAGTTGAATTTGAGGCTCCCATTCACCCCCCTCTGGTCGCTAATCCGGTCCTTCACGAGGATAAGGTTATTGGAGTTGTCTTGACACAAGAGTATGGAGGTAAAGAGTATGTAATTGCTTATATTGGTCGCCGTCTTCTTGATCCTGAGACAAGGTACGCCCATGTTGAGAAATTATGCTTATCTCTGTACTATGCTTGTACTAAAATGAGACACTATTTGCTATCTAGTACATGTGTTGTTGCATGCCAGGCCGATGTAATTAAGCACATGTTATATCGGCCAATCCTTAGAGGGAGGATTGGCAAATGGGCGTATGCATTGATCGAGTTTGACTTGACCTATGAACCATTGAAAACTTTGAAGGGTCAAGTTCTGGCCGATTTCATTGTTGAGCATGGTATAAGTTTAGAAGATGAAATCGATTATTTTACTTTTACTCCATGGAAACTTTATTTTGATGGATCGGCTTGTAAGGAGGGCCAAGGTGTTGGTGTGGTCATCATTTCTCCTAATGGTGCTGAGTTTGAAATGCTGAGACGATTAGATTGCTTGTGCACTAATAATCAAGCCGAATATGAGGCTCTTTTATTCAGTTTGGAAATGTTATGTTCCATGGAGGTTAAGCATGTTGAAGCTTATGGCGATTCCTTACTAGTAGTACAACAAGTTGCTAGTAATTTTCAATGTTTACAGGGATCGTTAAATGTTTATCTTGACATGTGTCTTGACATCATTACTCATTTTACCGAATTCCAGATTTGGCATATACCAAGGCATGAAAATCATAAAGCCAACATGTTAGCTCAGCAAGCATCAGGCTATAATGTTAGTAGACGCAATTTTCACATAAAGCCGATGCAACAGCGTGCAGAAGTATTGTCGGTTCCTTTGGCCGACCAGCTTGTTTTAGAACCAGTTCGGCCACTTTACTTTGGAGACCAAGTACATGTTAAGCATACTTGGGAAAATACTATGGCCGACCAGGTTGTTTATGAATCAAGTCAGTTAATCCGTCCGATTGACCTGGTCGATCTTGGAAAGATTAATTTGTCTGAAGTGACTCTAAATCGGTCCGAAGCGAGTGGAACTGATTTAGAAGATTGGAGAACTCCCCTGCTTAAATATCTTAATGACCCGAGTACCAAGGTAGATCAAAGTGTTTGGCGAAGTGCCTTTAAATATGTGCTACACAATGATGAGCTTTACCGAAGGACTGCTGAAGACCTGTTACTTAAGTGTTTGGGATCTGATCAAGCAAAGGTGGCTATGGAAGAAGTTCATGAAGGTATTTGTGGTACACATCAATCAACACCAAAGATGAAGTGGCTATTACGAAGAGCTAGGTTTTATTGGCCCACAATGATAGCTGATTGTTTTCGTTACTACAAAGGATGCGAAGAATGTCAACGGTTTGGAAACATACAACTTGCACCTGCTGCTATGCTTCATCCTATCATCAAACCATGGCCTTTTCATGGTTGGGGGCTAGACTTCATTGGCCAAATTCATCCCCCATCTTCAAAGGGACATCGTTTTTTTCTGGTCGCTACAGATTACTTCACTAAATGGACTGAAGCGCTGCCTTTGAAGAATATGACACATAAGGAGGTAATTGAGTTTATCACTGAATATATTATACATAGATTCGGCATACCTCAGACGTTAACCACAGATCAAAGAACGTCTTTTATTTCTAAAGAAGTGCGAGATTTTGCCGAATTATACAAAATAAAGATGCTCAATTCATCTCCGTACTATGCTCAAGCTAACGGCCAAGCTGAGTCTAGTAACAAGACTTTGATCAAGCTTATCAAGAAGAAGATTGAGGATAATCCGAGGAGGTGGCATGATGTTTTGTCTGAGGCTTTATGGGCTCATCGTGTGTCAAGGCATGGTGCTACAAAAGTCACTCCTTTCGAGCTGGTATATGGGCAAGAAGCAGTGTTGCCCGACGAGGTAAATCTGGGTGCATATAGACTAGCTAAACAGAATGATTTATCTGCTGTTATGTATCATGATGCCATGATGGACAACATTGATGACGTGACTGATAAGAGGTTAAAAGCTCTTAAGGAGATGGAGAAAGACAAAGCCCGGGTTGCCAGAGCTTACAACAAGAAGGTAAGAAGCAAATCGTTCTGTTAACACCAGATTTTCGCACGCACGAGGAAATAACAGATGGGCCAGTATGCGAGAGATGGTCGTATGATGCATTCGGTAGATGACCAAGGTCGGTTAAATCTCGGAGTTTCGGCAAGTGCCTATGCGGTCGGCTATCTTGCAAGGCGGTGATTCTATTCGGGAAGCAAATATGGCAAGTGGAGCCGACTTGCACGAGAAGACACATGACGATGGAGGACACCAAGAGGAAAATAGGAAAAGGAATCGTATTTTCCAAGTTTTATTGTGTAAATTGTAATCTTCCAGGACTCGTATTTCGCCCAGGGTATAAATATAAACCCTCAGCCATTGTAAATTTGTTCACAACCATATCAATACAAATCGACCCCGTGCCATCTTCGAGTCCTTTGTCGTGTCGTCGAGTTCTTCGAGAGGAATCATCAATCCGTCGACCTCCGTAAGTCCCGGCAACCTTGTTATCATGTCTAGTATCATGCGGTGGATTTAGATGTGATGCAAGTAGTCTTGTTTGTTTACAAAGATCATGCGGCGGATCTATGTCGACAACCAAGAAGTCTTTGCTTACGCTATGCTTATGAGCAAATACCATGCGGCAGGCGTTTGCTTGATATGTTTAGCATGAGCGAGATAGTTATCGGCTCTATTAGATTTGGCAAAATCTAGTAGATTCATTAAGTTACCATGTGTTGCATGATTTATTTAATTAGTTTTACAACACTCTTTTGCCCAATCTAGATTGACTTTGTTCGGCCTTGCTTTACAAGTTTTTACTTGTTTCTTCCGATAATCAAATAACCATGATGGCCGAATTAATTTCTAGTCTAGATTGTTACGTTCATACATGTCATTTACGCTTAGGCTTTCATAAAACTAGGTATCGTGCGACAGATGCAGGTTTTAGATTAGTTTGATCGTTTTTGGTTTGCATGTTCCTTCTTCATGGACCCCAACTCGGCTAGTTTGCCGAGCTTGGTTATACGTTATTTTATAATCTATCTTTTGTTCAAGCATGTCTTTTTACGAATGTGTATTCGGCAACCAATTGTTTACATGTGCTCATGTTTGGAGTTAGCCGAATGATCTCTAATACTTGTTGACAGATAGCTTCTATAGCTATATGTCATTGTGAGTGGCTTCAGAGCCGTAAATATGGAACTGTCTGGTCTCATCCGGCATGTTCCAGTTTTATTCTCACAGTTTTATCCCTTGTTGGCTTTCAGGTCAAACCGACTGGCACGTCTCCGAATTTCAAACCGTCCGGGCACCCGATTGAAGCTACGCTTTTCGGCTTGCTGTGTGTGAGGCACGGTGCGACACATTTTGTGCCAACACACTTTTTGGCACGCCCGGTGGGACACTGTATTCCAAGATGGTTGAGTTCGATAACATTCAGATTTTGGAAGTGACTATGGATAAGTTGCCGCCAGAATTGAAGAATCTAATACAACAAGCATGCGATGAGTTTCAGCGCAAATGCTTGATGTCTTTTTTTAAGAACAAGAGCAACAAGGTTTTCCAGAAGCAGGCACTCCCAAGAACTCTCCTTCCTCATCAATCTGATAGTACTGATGAGGAAGATGCTCAGAAATTGTCCGAGCTAGTGTACAAGGCTATAGCGGAGGCCATGACAAATCACCAATCAGCTTTCTTAAATACCTTTCGTGCCATCATGGTTGGTATTTTCAGCCCGACGGTTGATAAACATTTTGAGGAAGCTGTTGTCCTGATGCAAGGACCGCTGTTGTTCCCCGTACCCCAACATCAAAGAAAAACTGCTGAAGACGACGGGGTTGGTCCAAGCAAAGGTGGGATGGTCCTTCACCAGGAGCAGCAACCTCCCACAACTCACGGCCAGCTCGCATTCGGCACGACGGGAAACATCCTGCAATCTGCCTTCAGAGTATCTCCGGCAACAAACAGGTTGCAGAAGAACATGTATGGAGATGGATATCAAGAGTTTGTTGACTACAGTGCGATTGATGCTTTCCCGAATCCGGGCTATAAAAACTCAACAGGGCCGTTTCTTGGAGGTCAAACGCATGCGGCTCCAGATTCAAATGTTGACCTCATCATGCATAAGATGGCCGACATGATGCAAAATCAATTCGGCCTAAAGCCAAAGAGTCAGTCCTACGCTTATAAATCTCCTTACCCGGAATGGTACAACCGAGTGGCACTTCCTCCCAGGGTGAAACCTCCCACTAATCTTACTAAGTTCTCAGGCCAAGATGATACCAGTACTATAGAACACATTGTTGACGTAAAACGTGACACCTCACGCCAAGCACACAGCAAGCCGAAAAGCTAGCTTCAATCGGGTGCCCAGAATGTGCTGAATCCGGAGACGTGCCAGTCGATTTGACCTGAAAACCAACAAGGGAGAAAACTGTGAGAATACCTTTGGAACATGCCGGATAAAACCAGATAGTTCCATATGTACGGCTTTGAAAGCCAATCACGACGGCACACAGCTATAGAAGCTGTCTGTCAGAGCATGTTTATAAAGTCATTCGGCTAGTATGAGAACAGAGTATGTGAAGCATATTAACTACCGAATGCATATGTAAAGAAGGACATGCTTGAACAAATTAAAGATATTATAAACAGGTAACTTGCAAATATAGATCTATTCAAATAACACATGCATAGGCTAATCCAACTAATCTGCCGCACGTTTAGTCTTCATAAACCGGTCAGGTATAAACTCAAGCAAAGCTAATCCACCGCATGATACCACTTGCTATAAGCCTACACCACTTCTTATAATTAGATTAATCCACCGCATGATACAATCTAATTATAACAAGCTAGAAGCATGCATATATTTGAACAGATCTATAAAGGTTCATTACTCGTGTAAGCTTAACCAATATCGGCAAACCAGCCGAATTGGGGTCCATGAAGAAGGAACAAACAAGCAAGCACGATTAAACTAATCTAAAACCTGCATCTGCCGCACGATACCTAGTTTCATCAAAGCCTAACCATGATTGATATGCATGAACCCGCAACATGTAACAATCTAGATTGAAAGTTGATTCAGCCATCATGGTCTTATGATTAAAAGAGAGCACAAGCAAACTCGTGCGACAAGGCCGAACAAAGATCAATCTAGATTAGGCAAAAGAGTGTTACAAGAATTAAATAAATAAAACATATAACACATGATAACTTAATGAATCTATTGGATCTGCCAAATCTAATAGAGCCGATAACTATTTTTACTCATGACTTAATCCGCCGCACGATACAAGGCATAAGCAAAAACTTCCCGTCATAAGCTTAAATCCGCCGCACGATACTAAGCTTAACATACGAGACTACTTGCATCATATCTAAATCCACCGCATGATACTAGACATGGGCAAGGTTGCCGGTACTTACGGAGGTCGACGGATCGATGATTCCTCTCGAAGAACTCGACTACACGACTAAGGACTCAAAGGTGGGACGGGGCCAGTTTGTATTGATATGGTTGTGAACAATTTTACAATGGTCGAGGGTTTATATTTATACCCTAGACGAAATATGAGTCCTAAATGATCACGACTTATACAACGAATTCTGGAAAGATACAAATATTATTCCTATTTTCTCATCGTCCCCCATTGTCACATATCTTCTCGTGTAAGCTACCTTCACTTCCCGAATGGAGTCACTGTTCCGCAAAACAGCCAACCATGTAGGCATTTGCCAAAATCCTGAAAACTAGCCGACCTCTTGGTCACTTACCGAATGCTTCTTTTACTGCCGGCTGGGCCTTCTTGCCATCCTCCCGTGTGTGCGAAAATCTGGTGTTAACACACATCAGCCGCTACTTGATGCAACTTGGAGAAGCATCTGCAGATGAGGCCTGGAGAATTCGGTACTTCCCACTGTCGTTAACAGGACCAGCTTTCTCATGGTTCACTTCTCTGCCGGCAAATTCTGTCAGTACATGGGCGGAGTTAGAACAGAAATTCCATGCGTATTTCTTTACGGGAACTAATGAGAAGAAGTTGGTCGACCTCATGAGTTTGAAAATGAGGGTTAATGAGACACCACAAGAATACTTGCGCAGGTTCAGGGAAACTAAGAATCTCTGCTATTCCCTGAATTTACCAGATGATCAATTGTCGGGGATAGCTATAGCTGGTATGTTGCCGAATATCAGGGAGAGATTGTTCGGCATGGAGTTTGATGATCTTGGACAATTAGCACAACGGTTGGCAATAATGAGTAATCAAGCTCAGGGGTTTAGGAGAAACAACCAGTTCCAGAAGGGCGATGTGGCTAGTGAAATGTATCAGGCTTTCTTAGAGGAAGCAATGGAATATGATGATGAAGATGAGATAGCTGCAGCAGAGCTGGTCTGGACAAAAGAGCTGACTGAAGTCAATCAGCGATGGCTAAGACAACAAAAAGGTACCTACGACTTTGATGTTTCCAAATCGGATAAGCTATTTGAGTTACTGGTGAAAGAGGGACGCATCAAGTTGCCAGAAGGTCATCCCATGCTAAACCCTGAAGGAATTAAAGACAAGAAGTATTGTGGTTTTCATAATACCAGATCTCATTCTATTAATGATTGTCGAGTGTTCAGAGTGCGGATCCAGAAAGCTATCCAAGAAGGGCATTTGAAATTTGATGGAAAAATGAAAGTTGACGGTAACCCTTTTGGACAAAATACCATATCTTTTTCTGCTAACATGGTTAATACAGATGACCCCAGGGGTAAAAGCAAGATGAAGGTGTTAACCTCTGATAGAGCAAGAGAAACCGATGCTGTTGACCCTGATCGGCAGATCACGAATGAAGAACTTCGACGACAAGTTCGTTTTCAGAATAGCCGAACTGAAAGGGGTGAAGCTTCCAGGCCCAGGGTCACGACGCGCATTTTGTTAAACAAATGGCGTCGGGAGCAAGAACGGTACCAGAAGCAAAAAATTTATGAAGAACAAAAGTTCATAGAAAAGAAGCAGAGGTACGAAGAGGAGATATACCAAGAAGAACGAGAATATATGAGAGAGCAAGAGCAGTCTCATTGGGAGTGCTCATTCTTCAAATATTGTTGGAATGAAGGCTTGAAACTGCCTGTTAAAAACAATTGCCCTGAATGCAATGATCAATATTCTGAATACAGGCAATCTCAAGTCAACCGCCGTTCGGTCCATGAAAGGCTTGGGATGCAAATCCCTGAGGACGATCGGCGCTTAAAAATAGGTAATTCCGAGAATCGGCAAGGGAGAAGTTTTGCCGATCGAAGATGGGCTCGCACTGACGAAGAAGAATACCGTGAATACGTTTGGCAGAAAGGACTGTGGTGTCCACCAGGATCAAGGAAGAGCGAAGAAGAGTGCAACGCCTAAGGAATAGAGAATTAGCGCAAGTAGGCACCAAAACAAAACAAGTTTGGCGTCCTAAGGAAAAGCCTGATGAAGATGATCGTTCGGCTGATGCGTGCATGACATTCTTTCTCCCATCGGAATTCATAGCTCCCGGAGATCAAAACGTCCAAGAAGTAGTGTATTCGGATTTTGACGAAGACGAATTCCATGATCTGATGGCTCAGCTCGTTTTGGCTCAACGAGCAGTTTTTTGATAAACCAGCTAATCATCGACATTTGAAGCCACTTTATATGAGGGGGTATGTCAATGGCAAGCCGTTAACCAAGATGTTTATTGATGGGGGAGCTGCCATAAATATCATGTCATATACTACCTTCAGGAAACTTGGGATAACAAGTGAAGAATTATTGAAAACTGACATGGTGTTGAGAGACTTTGCTGGCAATCCTTCCAACACTCGAGGAGCGGTTCATGTTGAGTTGACGATCGGGTCAAAAACCCTGATTACTACCTTCTTCATCATCGATGGCAAGGGGGCATATAGTTTGCTTTTAGGAAGGGATTGGATACATGCAAATTGCTGCGTTCCGTCAACTATGCATCAAATCCTCATCCAGTGGATTGGAGATGACGTCGAAATTGTCCATGCTGATGATTCGGTGAGTGTTGCTGCTGCAGAATCTGTCTACTGGGAATATGACGGTGTCGAGTGTTTCTCTGGAAGAGTTTGGGAAGTAGGTCCTGTGAATGTTTTTGACAAGGACCAACAGCCGATTCAAACAATCGGCTCTCAGAGCAATTTTTGAATGAATAATCCAATTGATGGTAACGGAGGAAAGTTGGGACAAGGTTTCAAATCGGCTGATAAGTTAGGAGAAGTCAATATTGATAATGGAGCCGGAACAAGACCAATATGTGTCAGTGTAAAGTTGGATCCAGAATACAGATTGAAATTTATAGACCTTCTGAAAGAGTTTTTGTCTTTTTCTCCATTGCTAAAGCTTAAGAAAGATCGAAGATTCATGTAGGGTGGCGTACAATGGAAAGCTTTTGATGGGATTAAAGAATACATGAAAGCACCACCGGTGTTGGTACCTCCACAGCTTGGTAAATCTTTCAAGTTGTACGTGGCGGCCGATAACCTAACAATAGCTTACTGTGACAGAACCGACCAATTTATAAGAGCACAAGTACAAAAACCTCTGCCAGAGCAGCTGAATTAGCACACTTGAGCCCATATAAACACATGATTCATATGTTAAAATAGCCAAACAGTTCACTTTATCAGACCTGCACTGAAAACCTGCAAATCCTGACAGTGAACTTCTAAAAACCATAACTCCCAAACCACTAGGCCTAAAATCATGAAATTTTAGGACAAGTAAGATACGGCAGTTATCTACAACTTTTGTGTAGAACACATCTACAGAAAACAATATCTACAATACGAAGTTATTACCACACTAAAAACTGTCTCTGCAGCCATTCAGCAAGACTGGATATACACACCACAGCTAAGTAATTAAATCGTAACTAGAGCTATATAACTCCAACAGACATGCAACAAGACATTTTGGAAAGCTTATGAAATTATCTTCCTTTAATCTTTAATCACCACAACATGATTCATAAATTAAAAAGGGTCAAACATACATATTTGCAGAATCTGATCTAGGCATCACAGAGAGCAACTATTCCTGAACCCAACTTTAAACAGTTGTATCTCCTAAACTACTAGGCTAAAAATTACGAAATTATAACAGCAGCTAGATCATGCAATCCTGTACAACTTTTATATAGAACATATCTACAGAAAACATCATTTTCCTCATGCATTAATCACCTCTACAGAAACTGTGCATGCAGCAATTTCAGCATATTAATAAACTCACTTCACTACTTATTTAGTTAATCATTTGAGCACACATATAAGCTATTAAACAATTTTAACAGTCATAAACATGATATACAATAATCATATCAGATTAATATGCAACAAAGTCAATCATTCAAACATATATATTTTCATTTATCACCATGCTTTTATTAATTAAATAATTAACTAACATAGGCATTATTTTTAAGTGACATTGCAAACATATAAATTTGGGGTTCATATTTTTTACAGGGGATAGATAAAACCAAATCATGACTACTGTAAAAAGATTATATAATCAGGTCTTATAAATTATTTATTAAAAACATGGCAAGTTTAATTCACAAAATGCATGTAGGAAGGTAGTGGAACTACCTTTTCCATTTTTACATACAAACATTTACCACAATTTATTTTAATCCATTTAATGTGCTAAAAGCAAGATAAATACATAACTAAATCATACATGCACCAAAAGTTCTGAAATTTTTATCACAGCACACATATCACATGACAAGCCTACCATACAAATTTCACAGCAAACCAAGCAATACAACATCAGATATCATTTTCTTCCTATTTAATGCTATTTAACATAAATAAAGCACCACAGTACAAACTTTACACTAATAGCCCACATATAAAACATTCACTGGACAGTACTCTTCACGAGGATTCCAAAAAGTCCTCACTTGCAATTTTTGGACAAAAACACAATTTATTATGCATTTTACAAATTTCATTCTGATTCGCCATTTAATTAAAAACGAAAAACAAAAACTGTTTTGCACTTGGGCCCTCCAGATCTGCACAAAACATATAAGGATCTATTAGTAAACACATTGAGTCATACAACATTGCACAAAAACCCGACAAAGAGTTTCAGCTTCGCTAGGTAGGGTTCACCATGGATTCACGGGAAAAAAACGTCGGGAGAATGGAGGAGGCGCCGAGCTCTGCAGGGGGAAAGGAGGTGGCCGGCTAGGGTTTGGGCTTGGGGCTGGTGGCTGGCTTGGCCTTGGGCTGCTGCTGCCCTGCAGTTGCTTGCTGCCGCTCTGCCGGCGACGGCCATCCAGGAGCCACGGCTAGAACCGCGGTCGCAGGAACCGCGACTCTGCGCACAGGAAGAAGGAGCGCGCAGGGAGAGGAGGAGAAGGGGAAGGAGAGCAGGGAGGCGCCAGGGAAAGGGAGGTTCACCGACGCTCTGTGCTACAGCTGGCCGGCCATGGAGGAGAAAGGAGCTGCTGCCATGAAGGAAAACCGAGAGGGAGAGAGACCGGAGGGAAAGAGGTGCTCGGTCTCTTTTGCGTGGGCGAGGGGAAGAGGGCAGAGCCGGCCTCTACTTTTTGTCGGAGCCAGGGAGAGGGACGCCGCTCGGGTGCGCCAATGGGTGGAGAGGCGCGGCCTGGCGCAGTCTCGGGAAAATTTCCCCTAAATTTTTCCCCATAATTTCTTTCCCAATCTTGCAGGTTTTCGGAAACTTTCGGTAAAGATCAAAAATTACGAATACTAAGCAAACGGACTCCGATTTCGACGAAACTAATTTTGTTGTCATCGTCTCGACGAGTACTCCGACTTTCGTTAAAGGCGCTCTATCAAATTCCGAATCATTTGTCTGGTAACGATTGTCGACGGTAGCTTCGCGGTGACCAAAATTCCAATTTTCGCAGTCCAGACTTAGCCGATTTCTGAAACCTGAAAACTGCATTGTATCTCATCTTGCGAGCTCATTTTCACCCTTTTTGGCACCGATCCAGGTCTTAGCCATAAAATGAAATTTGTTCCTTTTGATCTGTACTACAACTTTTGTTTAAGGCGCACTAACATGCGAACACCCGAAAATACCGTTCAACTCCGATCAAAGCGGTCGCCCGGCAGGATCCAGATTACGGTCTCTCGTCGGTCGGAATATTTTCCGGTTGTCTGCTCATCATAGAACTTTCATAACTTTTGCCCGTGAGTCTACAAATAATTGATTGGATATAATTGCAAGTCTCGCTTGAACTCAACGGATCTTCTTCACTTAATTCATGATTATAGGTCAAGTTGTGACTCGGCATTTCATGTGACTTTTTGATTCCAAATTTCGCGAAACTTTTCTACCAGTCACTATAGATAGGAACTGAAGCAGGGAACATGAAAAGTCATATTTAGCAGTAATCTTGAATATTCCAAAATTGGACAATCATTATTAAAATCATTATTAACTTGCGCTGTTAATTATTTTTGGAATAATTCAAACTGTGGCTCTGTCTCCGGGATTCATCCCAACACTTGTGTCACCACTGACAATGCTAGGAATTAGCTCTTGATCTTTATTTGACAGACCATGTTTGTGCTCAAATTGACTGCTCAACAGGCGTTAAACACCTGGGGTGTTACACTTACTTTAGCCGAAAGACGTTAGACCCAGAGATGAGGTATTCGGCTACGAAAGAATTTTTGTTCATATGTGTATTACTCATGTACCAAGCTTCGGCACTGCATATTAAATGTCGAATGCTTAATAGTTTTTGAATTTGATGTGATAGTCGGTACATGGGCGGATTCAAGAATATTTGTGTGCAACGATAGCCAATGTAAAGCATCGCCTTTAGCGGAAAATACTCCAAGAGTTTAGAATATAGCCGATATTGTTTGTATCGCCTATAGTACAAAAATGTTCATGACCCTGGTGACCCTAGCATTTTTCAAGTTAGCAGGTTTATCGGGAGGAGAGAAAGGTGAAGTGCAGTAAATAAGATGTCGAGTGACGTGACATGTCAAAACAAGGTCTAGTCGGCTAAGATGACATCATGCATTCGGGAAGTGTTTTTCTGAGGAAATGTTGCAATCGGAAAAAATTGCTGGGATAATCAGGAAACGCAAATAGACATCATTCAGAGAAAAACAACTTTATTTATTCATTTGCAGATCCGTCCTAGTACAAACTACTCCTGGAACAATCTATTCAAAATGGACTGCGGATTGGTGACTTCGGCGAGAGCAGCAGCGTGATCTTCATAAACGTCAATACCTTCGATTTCATCTAGGAACACGCCTGCAAAGCCGACTGGTAGAAAGGAGTAATCCTCGTTGGTCCAAGAGCTCATTGCTGCTAGCCCAAGAGAGATGCCAAGGGGCACGCCTTGGATGACGGCCTAATCTATGCGGCCATCCGTAGCATCAAGACGCGCCTCAGCTGAGTTCCCGTGGGCATTCACCTTATCGGTGACTCTGTTCGCTGCCGCCCTCAGACGATCATTTTCTGCAGAAAAAGCTGGCAGGAGGAAAAGATGTGTCAGGCAAGCGAGCTCAATTGGAAGAAGGAAAATTGGGCAAATATTTCGCTAACCTGTAATAGCATTACAGAGCTGCTTCCGTTGGTCCTCCCATTCGGTTTCCTTGATGCCGTACTTCTTAGATGCATCCTCCAATGCCTTCTGGGCTTTATCACTCTCCTTGCGGTACCCAAGAGCGTCCAGACAGGTATACCGAGGTAAGTCATCAGGTTCAGAGGAGTCTGCTGACTCAGGAAAAGGATTGGGAGAGGCCATTGGAGCTGCCGTTTCTGGAAAAGGAGTCCGGGTTTGGCTGGAGAAAGCCCTCACCCTAGAAGGGAAATGAATACTAAATCAGGAATGGATGGAGAAGAAAGCTACCGCAAGGGGGCAGAGGACCAATTTTTACCCATAACGCTGACGAGTCAGTGCTTGGTTTCCTTCCGCTTCATCTCCAGTAGGACGTCTGCCTTGGTCACCATTGCCTGCCATTGGTGAAAACACAAGCGAGGATTCTTTCTCTCTGGCTTGAGCTAAGAGCCGAGAAGTGGAGTTCAATTGGAAGTTGAGGGTGATGGCTTGTGTAGGGTCATATTTATAGAACCGTGACTTGCACACTGGGAAGCCGAGCATTGGAGTAGGGTTTTC
The DNA here is from genome assembly GCA_009763385.1 of Coix lacryma-jobi var. lacryma-jobi. Lineage (NCBI taxonomy): Eukaryota > Viridiplantae > Streptophyta > Magnoliopsida > Poales > Poaceae > Coix > Coix lacryma-jobi. The sequence goes on from CM019824.1 coordinate 137,497,615, forward strand.
GCAGTTTATGGGCCATTGTTGGGCTAGGCCGGATTTTTTGCTGACTTGAGGAGATCGTGACTCCAGAATCAAAAAATCAATGGATTCGGCTAAAGATTGTTACTGCATAAAGAGCTCAGTTTTGGTTGATTGTCTGAGAACTCATATTACCAATTGACACCAAAGACGGAAAGTTTGGCGAATGGTCATCGAATTGGGAAGGATGATATTTTATTCCAGGCAATGAAGTTTTAATAGAGAAGTCTTCAAAGAAGCTGAGAATAAAAAATTCCTTAAGAGGCGCTATCCGGACATCATCATGGATTGGAAAAGTCTGAAACATTAGATCTGAAATAGCCGATTAGAGCAATCACCTACGGGACAGAGATGATTGACATGATTGTCAGCAATAGCCGACGTGATATACATCGCCGTTGGAGCAAAATAAAAGTCGATGACTAATGCATAAAATAGAGCATGCATTGATCTCGAAGGATCAGTCACAGATTGATTTCAAGAGTCAAACGGAAAGACTTTTATTTACAAGAAGAGGGTACAAAATTACAGTGAAAATTCAGTTCGTCCACCCTATCCTACTCCTAATCGGGAGATCATAGTCGAAGGAATCGGCCAGATCTGTTCCAGCTTCCTTCATATCATCTACAGAGTGTGTTACTGTCACACCCCAAAATTTCTGATTTTGGGTTGTGAGTAGAAAACATTAAATAAAATAAATAATTTTAATATTTGAATAAAATTTGACAAGTTTTGTCTGAGCTAGCGCCACTTTAGTCGTAGTAAAACAAGAATTTTCAAAATTTTCCTAAACTAATTTGATGGGTTATGTTTGATGTGATGGTTGGTTGTTGTTTGACCTTGTGTTGTGAGTCGGTAGAGTTTCAAAACACGTTTGCTAGGCCGTCTATCTATATCTGGTTCGTTTCTATCCTTTTTCCAAAATAAATTTATCGTTCTGAGCTCCATTCTTCTGTTGGACTTTTCCAAAATCCTTTCTCTTGTGTCTCAAATCACTTCTTTGAGTTCATCATCTATCAACATATCGCTACAAACTTATTGGAAATTTTTCTGGCTTTTTCCGGAATATGTTCTAGTTTTTCTGTGAGCAAATTCTAATTTTCAGATGCTCCAAAATATCTTTTCATGAGCTCCAAATACTTTATTTGAGTTTATCATATTCCAAAGTGTCTCTGAAAATTTTCCCAGAATTTTCGGAGCCATCGGAGTATTTTTTGTGGCTTAAATATCAATTCTGGATTTTTTTTCCTAGAATTATTTTAAATCCTGAAATTAATTCATTTCGAAAATAATAAAATCTTTATTTATTCACCATCCCACGAAGCCCATCTATAACAATTCAATCAAATCCGAAAGGTCCATATACTTATTTTCTAATGGGCTTTTATATTTATTTAGGTCCATTAGTAGAGGTGGGAGTTATAATATCAATTAGCACCACATTGCTAGTTGATGTAGAGGTGAAGAGTTTTCCTCTCTATATATATCCACCAATCCCTTGGCCAAAGTACATCAAATCCACCGTAAGGAAGCCCCTAGTTTGGGAATACCTAAGGTGCCAAATTAAAATTTTCTTGCTCAGATCTATTACTCGTCGTTGTCATCGTCGTCTTCACCAAGAGGTTCGTCTTTTAGTTCTCTATGTCGTGATATCTTCCTTTTTAGCGTTTCCATCTCCGTTTTAGTCCGTTTTAGTTGCGTTAAATTCGTGTCATCGCGCTTTACGCAGTAGCACTAGTGTTTGTATTGTTATCCAATTATGAATTTATTCAATTAAATATAATTTGGTTAATATTTATTTGATGTATTTCTAAATAAAAGCAACTTAGAGTTTAATCTCTGGTCTTTTTTTAAGTAAATCATAACTTGGTTAATGACAACTTTAAGGTGTCTTTATTAATTATAATTTGATTAGTTTAAACACGAAATATATATCATGATTCGATTAGTTGCTCTTATATGATCTATGTTTTCTAAAATTACAAATGTTTAAATTGTTTAATTAATATTATAGAATTATTTATGAATAAAATATGATTAGTTTAATCCATCCTTTTATAATTAAAATATGTTTTGTCTAATCTGAATTAATATTTTGTCATGATCTTATTTATAAAATAAAACAAGTTATTAGTTCTTTCTTTTTATAATATAAAATTTCTGGTAGACGTGTCTTTCAGTCATTTCGTGCGATCCCGCGACCGTAGTACGAGCTCTCTGTTAGTACGTTGTTTTATCTCGGGTTGTGTTGTTCTTAGTCGTCTTTGTTGTTTGCTTGTATGTCTGCCTATGTGTGGTGCTTGCTACGAGTAGACGACGACCGCTTGTGGACGCTGAAGATCAGAAGATGATGATCAAAAGCTGCCGATGTGAGAATTGGTCAAGTGTAACAAGCAAGTATAACGTGGGACCATCCTTGTTGTCTATTCATTTAAAATTCACTATTCATATGCATGTGTCTAATATGCAAACCATAGGTTTTCCTAGTTGATTCAACTTTATACCTTGCTACCATGGGATATATGCATATGGGTAGATCTGCTAGTGCGTAACTCCAATCTATATGAACAAATGAGATGACTAATAATATGTGCAACACATACTGATAACTTGTTTCCATGGTAATATGAACATCTGACCCCTAAATTTCTGCGGGCAAAAGCTGGGACATACAGTATAACCGTGAGGGCTACATGGCTCTGGTTTTAGTTGGTTCGAGGACCTCTCCTCGCTTGATGGTGGTTACCCGAAAGGGCACAAAAGGGGCTCGCCGACTCGGGTATAGGACGGCCACCTGGTCTCATGTGTATAACCAGGAAGGAATGTGCCATCGGAAAGGGGTTCCTATATCTGCTTGCCGATTGGAAACCTAGTGGCCACTATCTTGTTAGGGGAACCTCGAAAGACTTCATAGTGTACCCTGTCGCACTTCCTTGGAAGAGGTGATATGAGATTTGCAACCCCTGGCACAGGGGGATCACGGCTCACGGGTAAAGTTGTACAAACTCTGCAGAGTATTAAAACTGATATATCAGCCGTGCACACGGTCACGAGCGGCTCGGAAAACTTACAGGCTAATAACTTAAACAAAATATACTTTATGTTCATATTACTATTGTTAATTTGTTAATCTTTGATGTGGTTGCTCATAATATTATTCATGTGGTTTGAATGGGATGTAAGCACAACTTGATGACTATCTAATGCTAAAATATTGACTTAACTAAAAGTGCTAATCGCAGTAAAACCATGTCTAGCCTTTTGAGCTTCATAACCCCATGTTGTATTTGCTGAGTACGACATGTGCTCACCCTTGCTATTTCCCCCACACCCCAGTCTCCATCAGAGTTGCGCAGCGGAAGCGTGGTGAAGACACAGATGAGTTTCCAGAGTACTAACGGAAGTGCTAGGCGTATGTTACCCCCAGTCAACTGTCCCTGTGAAGAATGGAGTCTGAAGAGAAGATTAGTATCCGTTCCGCTTAACTTTGATGTAAGTGTTGTTTTCGATATCTACAACATTGTTTTTTTTATATCTTTTCCTTCTGTGGTTGTATGTGTGGACTTCCTGGGCACACATATGGCGTATCTGGTTTTGTTCTTTAAAACCGGGTGCTACAGCTACCCTGTATTCTACCCCTCGCTCACAGACGTCGATGTTGCGGTAATCGGCGCCGGAGTGAATCCGTACATCGTTGAAGGCAAGCGCTGCGCCGTACCCCATGCCAGCTCTGGAGATGTCGGGGAGGATTCGGTTAACCTCGTTCACCCGACTCAGGGCTGTCGTACCCGTCGCATTGGCTGTAATGGCGAGATTGGCGACAGCAGCTTCAAGAGCATAAAGTTTGGCCTCCAAGGCTGAAAGGGAGAAGAGTGAGTAAAGGAAAGAGGGGGAAAAAAAGACAGAAGTGATGGAAATATTTACCGGTGGCGCGATTCCGAGCGACGTCACGTTCCCGGGAGACTCGAGTGATCTCTTGGTCCGTCTCCTCCAAATCAAGTTGAAGGTCTATGACCTGTTGAGTCAGATTTCTGGGGAAATCATCATCAATCCTCCTGGACAAAGGTAACAAAGTGAGAACAGCTGCTTCATTGAGGAACAAAATAGAAGAGAGCAACCTTTTCCTGGAGGTACTGGAAACGCCGAGCTCGGAACTATGTCTGCTCATCACAGAAGACATCTTCTAGATTGGTTTGGGCGATGATAGGAAAAAGAAGGGTTTTTTTTTGGTTTGGAGATTGAAACAGGGGAGCTTGAGAGAGTAAGCCGAAACGAAGTGAAGGGTGACTTAAAAAAACTCCAAAGAGTGCATCGGGAGATGAATCGGCAGGTAAGGCAATTATGGTACGCGAAGGTGGATGCTTCCGGAGGTTCCACGTCAGTATACAGAAGAAAGGAATTTTGGAATAAATATTTATCCCAAAATTAGGGGGCATGTGTTAACACCAAATTTTCGCACGCACGAGGAAATGACAGATGGGCCAGTATGCGAGAGATGGTCGTTTGATGCATTCGGCAGATGACCAAGGTCAGTTAAATCTCGGAGTTTCGGCAAGTGCCTGTGCGGTCGGCTATCTTGCAAGGCGGTGATTCTATTCGGGAAGCAAATATGGCAAGTGGAGCCGACTTGCACGAGAAGACACGTGACGATGGAGGACACCAAGAGGAAAATAGGAATAGGACTCGTATTTTCCAAGTTTTATTGTGTAAATCATAATCTTCCAGGACTCATTTTTCGCCCAGGGTATAAATATAAACCCTCGGCCATTGTAAATTTGTTCACAACCATATCAATACAAATCGGCCACGTGCCATCTTCGAGTCCTTTGTCGTGTCGTCGAGTTCTTCGAGAGGAATCATCGATTCGTCGACCTCCGTAAGTCCCGGCAACCTTGTTATCATGTCTAGTATCATGCGGTGGATTTAGATGTGATGCAAGTAGTCTTGTTTGTTTACAAAGATCATGCGGCGGATCTATGTCGACAACCAAGAAGTCTTTGCTTACGCTATGCTTATGAGCAAATACCGTGCGGCAGGTGTTTGCTTGATATGTTTAGCATGAGCGAGATTGTTATCGGCTCTATTAGATTTGGCAAAATCTAGTAGATTCATTAAGTTACCATGTGTTGCATGATTTATTTAATTAGTTTTACAACACTCTTTTGCGCAATCTAGATTGACTTTGTTCGGCCTTGCTTTACAAGTTTTTACTTGTTTCTTCCAATAATCAAATAACCATGATGGCCGAATTAATTTCTAATCTAGATTGTTACGTGTTGCGGGTTCATACATGTCATTTACGCTTAGGCTTTGATAAAACTAGGTATCGTGCGGCAGATGCAGGTTTTAGATTAGTTTGATCATTTTTGGTTTGCATGTTCCTTCTTCATGGACCCCAACTCGGCTAGTTTGCCGAACTTGGTTATACGTTATTTTATAATCTATCTTTTGTTCAAGCATGTCTTTTTATGAATGTGTATTCGACAACCAATTGTTTACATGTGCTCGTGTTTGGAGTTAGCCGAATGATCTCTAAAACTTGTTGACACATAGCTTCTATAGCTATATGTCGTTGTGAGTGGCTTCAGGGCCGTAAATATGGAACTGTCTGGTCTCATCCGGCATGTTCCAGTTTTATTCTCACAGTTTTATCCCTTAATGGCTTTCAGGTCAAACCGACTGGCATGTCTCCGGATTTCAAACCGTCCGGGCACCCGATTGAAGCTACGCTTTTCGGCTTGCTATGTGTGAGGCATGGTGCGATGCATTTTGTGCCAACACGTTCCAAGTGGGAGAATTAGTATGGAATACTATATTACCGCTTGGATCGAAGAGCAATAAGTTTGGCAAGTGGTCGCCGAGTTGGGAAGGTCCTTATAAAGTGATCAAAGTGATATTTGGAAACGCATATATGCTGGAGACGTTGCAAGGTGGAAGTCTCCCAAGAGCAATAAACGGGAGGTATTTGAAAAAATACTTTCCAAGTGCTTGGTAAGAAGCCTGAGTGCCCTTCAAGCAATGGCCGATACATGTATCGCCCTTAGAACAAAAATAGTCAGAAAGTTTATCCTTAATTATCGAATAGCCGTTGAGTTGGACATCGTTGTTATTCGGTTTGTTTTTAGGTTTTGCTAAAGATCACCTAAAAACAGGGGGGCATATGTTGACACTCAAAAGTGTCACAGGTAAAAGTAAATTTAGAAGAAGTATTCGACCTGTAAAATTAGGGTCAGATTCGTCTTCTATTATTTTGTATTTGATGGATCGGATGTTCTAAGTCAAATGGGCCTGATCATTTTGGACTTCCGACCAATCAATGTTTGTGTCCGACCAGGTGGCGCTGGTTGGAGGCTTTATAGTTATGATAAAGGCTAAGTCTGACGACAATTCATTGATCAGTATGGGCTAATAAAGCCCATTAAAGCTGGTTTAGATCAATCTGGTCGATCTAAGGATCAGCGAGATTAGGGTTACCTTGTCGCGTCCGGATTGGATTCTATATTGATAGAGTCCAGATAGGAAACTTGGAGATCGTGTCTGAAGATGTTTCCTATTGGGATAAGATCAACCCCCTCTATATATATGAGAGGATCATGGCCGATTGAGGCATCCAACATCAATCGATCAAAACCAATCTACTATCCCTTTTTCCCTTTTTCCCTTCTACCTTGCTGTTCGGCGCATCTCCCGGCGAGATTTGACGACGTTCTAGATGGCCTTGCTGGTCCTAGAACAACCTCTACGTGCTTCTCCCCGACAGGTCTTCCCGGGAGGAGTTCTAGAGTTATCAACACAGGAGCCCAAAACCCTAGATCGATCAAAACGGTCTCTAGATCGGTTCTCGTTGGTTTAACCAGGGTTCCTGTTGTCTCAGGTTGAACCGCAACCTCTACGGGCGTTCTAGCCCTGCTGGTGTGTGATTCGGATAACTTTCGACGTCAACACTATCCTTAGTTCCAATAGGTGAAATGACTTTCCAAACCAAGTCCCCTTCACTAAATTTTTTCTCCCTGACCTTTTGATCATAATACTTAGCCACTCTCAACTTCTGAGCTCTAATGTTTTCCAGAGCCTTTAGCCGATGAAAGTTTAAATCATCAAGGTTATCCATAATGAGATGCTTATATTCATTGGCTTTCAAATTATTCTACTGTGATACCCTCCTGGATCCTATATTGATTTCCCAAGGCAATACAGCCTCGTGACCGTAGACCAACTCATATGGTGAACACTTAGTTGCACCACGACATGCCATTCTATAGGACCACAAGGTTTCACTGAGTATTGAATGCCACTTTTTTGGATGCTCCTTAACCTTTTTCTTAATGATTTTGATCAAAATCTGGTTAGAAGCTTCAGCTTGCCCATTAGCTAGGGCATAATACGGAGATGAATTAATCAACTTGAAGCCTGTGCTAGCAGCAAAATCCTCAAATTCTTTAGACGTGAACATCTTTCCTTGATCTGTGGTAATGGTTGTTGACGCTCACTAATGCTCATAATTAACCATCAACTATTGCATGAAATGACACTAAATGAATCACAAAGCATAGTTGTAGGGTTTGAAACTAACAAGTTCCACGAGTTTTGGTGCTCTCACTTGTTTTGTAGGACATCCATGTTTTTACCATATAAAAGTATCTCAAGTGATGAAACAGAGCACACCATTGCGATGACCTCGTCGAGACGATCGAAACGGACATATGATTTGCTATATTTTGAGTCCCGGAGCGAGAGTCCTCGATGGATACGACTTGAAAGATTCTATAACATTCCAGAACATTCCAGAAGACAAGAGAAGGCGACCCACTGAAGGCGGGGCCCACCTGTCATAGGGGCAGACCGATCGGTCTCCTCTATGGATCGACCGGTCGGGTATTGGGCCCAATTTCGTCCCCCTTCGCGTGACGCACTCCAACCGACTTCTCCAACACGTTTTGGCCCATTTAGGCCCAAGTGCATATGACGAAGGATTTAGTCCCACATCGCTTGCCCAAGGTGGAGGAGAGACCAGGAGCCCCTATATAATAAACCCAGGACCCCCTGAGGCAATACACCATCATCATCTGGGAGTCTTTGTAGAGGCGTCCCTCGAAGGACAACCTCTCCTCCCTAGAGAATTAGGTTTAGATTTTCCAATGTAATAGCTTAGCTTTAGTCGGGAGTTAGGGAGAGCGGAGCTGCGCTCTGGTTCCGGAGGAGTCTTCAGAGTTTTGGTATGTCTTGTATCTTTTCTTTGTAAGACTTATGCTTTAATATATTTGGGAACGTATCCTATGCAAACTAGACTCATGTGCAAACTATGCAAACTCTAATCAAGACCACAAGAATCTAATCTGATGGCTAGTAATTTTAGCACTTAAACCCCTCCACTCATGGGGGTGTTTTGCAACAGTCGGATATGATGAGTGAGGGGTTTGAGTGCTAAAATTACTAGCCATCGGATTAGATTCTTGTGGTCTTGATTAGAGTTTGCATAGTTTACACAGGAGTCTAGTTTGCATAGGATACGTTCCCAATATATTTATCTTCTCTATTTACTTTATGCTTTATTATATGATTAGTATAGTTGTTATATCTTGGCATGGGATCTTTGCTCGTATTGAGTGCTCTAGTTATTCATGGTAACTAGAGTAGTAATCGATAGATTAGACATGGTGTTTAGTCTATAGGTTACCTGAGGTTGCGCTCAATCCCATGGAATAGTTGTGGTAGCCCCAGGGGTGATAGCTCTGTTAGGCCTTCGTAGTCCACCACGTTCGGATTGATGTTTCGTAGAGCTTTTGGCAGCCTTCTCCCAACTACCTTTTTCCCAGTCTTCTTCGTGACTTGCAAAAGGACCTGCTGCTCCAAAGTGCCAATGTGTATAACTGCTATATCTTTTCATCTTTGTTGCCTTAGAACCCAAGTAATAGAGAAGTATTTAGGAACCTTGATCTATCCCGTTGTCCTCCCACTATAGTTATATAGTTATCATTGAATTATCCTTTATGTGCTTCATTTATTATCATATCATATATCATTCACTCTTGCTTTAGTCTAATAAGTACTCTGAGTTAGTAGATGCATGATAGTGATTTATCAGATTCTTGACCCTAGCTTCCCTGTGGTAAAATATAAATAACGATCCTGGAATACTCCCGGTAAAATGCTACAATGATGTTCTGTGCGCTTGCAGAAACTTTCATATTCTTATTTGCGTTAACAAACGTCAGCAAGCATTTTTGGCGCCGTTGCCGGGGAAGCAATTGGTGTAAAGATTTTGATAATGATCTTGATACCTGCAATCAACAAGGAGAAGAAATAGTTGTCAAATTGTCGAACCTGCCGGCTTAGTTCCAGACAGTTCCAAATTGTACGGCTCTGATATAGCTGTTGACGCTCACTAATGCTCATAATTAATCGTCAACTATTGCATGAAATGACACTAAATGAATCACAAAGCATAGTTGTAGGGTTTGAAACTAACAAGTTCCACGAGTTTTGGTGCTCTCACTTGTTTTGTAGGACATCCATGTTTTTACCATATAAAAGTATCTCAAGTGATGAAACAGAGCACACCATTGCGAAGACCTCATCGAGACGATCGAAACGGACATATGATTTGCTATGTTTGGAGTCCCGGAGCGAGAGTCCTCGATGGATACGACCTTGAAGATTCTACAACATTCCAGAACATTCCAGAAGACACGAGAAGGCGACCCACGGAAGGCGGGACCCACCTGTCATTGAGGCAGACTGACCGATCTCCCTCCTAGACCGACTGGTCTGGTGTGGGGCCCAAACTCGCCCCCCTTCGCGTGACGCGCTCCAACCAACCTCTTCGACGCTTTTGGCCCATTAAGGCCCATGTGCATATGGCGAAGGATTTAGTACCACATCGCTTGCCCAAGGTGGAGGGGAGGCCAGGAGCCCCTATATAATAAACCCTAGACCCCCCTGAGGCAACACATCCTCATGGAGATGTAGAGGCGTCCCTCGAATGGATGACCTTTCTTCTCTATGTAATTAGGTTTAGATTTTCCAATGTAGTAGATTAACTCTAGTCAGGAGTTAGGGAGAGCGGAGCTGCGCTCCGGTTCTAGAGGAGTCTTCAGAGATTTGGTATGTCTTTGTATCTTTTCTTTATTAGACTTATGCTTTAATATATTTATCTTCTCTATTTACATTATGCCTTCATATTATGATTAGTATAGTTGTTATGTTCTAGCATAGGATCTCCGCTCGTATCGAGTGCTCTAGTTATAGGCCATAATTAGAGTAGTAATCGATAGATTAGACTTGGTGTTTAGTCTATAGGTTACCTGAGGTTGCGCTCAACCCCACGGATAGTTGTGGTAGCCCCAGGTGGTGACAGCCCCGATGGCCGACGTATTCCACCACATTCGGGTTGATGTTCGTAGGACCGTAGTCAGAGCTTCCCAACCCCCTTCTCATCCCTTTCTGTGGTTGGTGTTCTGATGTCCCGAAGTGTTATTATATGACTGCTATATCTTTTCATCCTTGTTACCTTAGAACACAAGTAATAGAGAAGTGCATAGGAACCTTGATCTCTCCCGTTGTCCTCCCACTATAGTTATCTTTACATTTATCATTAAAATCTCTTTTATGTGCTTTCATTATTATATCATTTATCAATTACTCCTGCTTTAGTCTAATTAGTACTCTGAGTTAGTAGATGCATGATAGTGAGTTATCAGATTCTAAACCCTTGCTTCCCAGTGGTAAAATATAAATAACTATCCTGGAATACTCCCGGTAAAATGCTACGATGGTGTTCTGTGCGCTTGCAGAATCTTTCTAACATCCCAAAATTTGCATCAATTTAAAAGTAGGCAATATGATTTAATTATGCATTCTTATGTGTTGCATGGAACCTAGTTAATAAAATTATTTGCAAAAGCTAAAATAAATCCTAGGCCAAAGACCATGATGATGCATACATGCTGGTGCATATTTTATTTTTGTGATGATTGGTTTTGCTCAAATCTTGTTTGAATTCAAATAGATGTCAAATTTGTTTTTGAAATATTGTTTCTGAAAATGGAAAAGCATTTCCATTTCTCTTTCTCCCTTTCTCCTCTTTTGGCCCGCGCCAGCCCAGCCGACCTGGTCTTCCCCCTCCCTCTCAGCTTCCCTGCCGGCCCGAGGTTTCCCCGACGGCCCGCCTCCCTTTTTTTTCCTACGCCCGCATGGGCCGCAGCTCGGCCCAACTCCAGCCGCTAGCGCAGCGCGCCGTCGCTCCTTTCTCCCACCGCTCTCTCTGACTGCGAGGCCCCGCTTGTCAGCTCGCCTTTCCCCCCCGTATCCGACCCAAGCTCGAACCAAGCTCGGTCTCCATCGAGTCCACGCCTCCTCCTCGCTTTCCATCTAAACCGGGGCTCCTACAAAACCCCCGAGAGCCCGCCGCCTCTCCTCACACAAACAGCCTTCGCGCTGGTGCCCTAAAACGCCGCAACTGAGAGCTCCGCAAGCTGCAAGTCGCCGCCGCCGTCGGGCTCGTTGATTTCTGCCTCGCCGTTGTTTCAAGGTGCTCTCCGAGCTTCGCGAGGTTTTCCCGAATCTGCCGATGCGTTTTCCTTCTTTTTCTCTCCTTGCTCGATGCCTTAATCTCTCGCCGTCGCTCTGCAGAGCCGCTGACCGCCAACCCGAGCAATCTGTCGCCACCAGACCGCCCCGACCTCGTCTTTGTCATAGGTATGATCCCCTTGAGCTTCTCGTCGATCGGACCAAGCCTCGAGGTCTCTACTGCGCCATAGCTCGATTCCGAGTCGCGCCGCCGCGCTCCGGCCATGGCGCCGCCGCGTCCTTCTTTTTCTCCGGCGAAAGCGCCGCCGGCCTCTCCCAGATCTAATCTGGAGCGTCCGTTTTGGATCTGGCGCTCAGGAGTGCCCGATACCCCTTCGGGTGCACCTTTGCATAAGAGCCCTTACAACTTTTCGGGCCTCAACCCGCGGTCCACTTTGCACTGTGCACTGAGTCTGGAAAATCTTCCATCTAAGCCCCTGCGTTTTATCTTAATTGAGGCGCAATCCAGCCAGATCTGAAATTCGTTTAAATCAATTTAAATTCAAAATTAATTTCAGTTTAATTACACTTTTGCCACCAGTTTCAAATGCTTATGACTTCTACGTTTTTTAGTCCGATTTAGTTCGTTCAAGTTGCGTTAGATTCGTTTTGAAAAGATCTAGCTATCTGAACGAAAATATATACTGTTTTCAGTAATTAAAATTTGAGTTTGGTTTAATCTACTAATTGAGGTTTTGTAACTTGTTTAGCTCATAACTTTCGCGTTATAACTTTGTTTTTCGTGATCTTCGTGTTTATGTGATCGTGGTAGACCGTAGTTTCTGTTTTCAAACTTTTTATATTATTTTCTTGCAGTTGGTGTAATGTTCTAATTATAGCTTGTTTGCTTTGCATGATTGTTGTCCCGATGCTTGTGCGTTGATGTGGTAATCGAGTTCAGACGGTGAGAATTACGTTGGTGATCAGGAACCCTTCTATGACAACCAAGAGCAACCAGAATTCTCAGGATCAGGCAAGTATAGCATGGGACCATCCTTGTTGACCTATTCACCATGAAACATCTAAATTCATATGCATGTGTCTAATTTTGATCTCCTATCTAGTTTATCCTAGACTTTCGACCCATTACCTTGTTAACCTTGGGATGCTATGCATAAGGGTAGAGTTTTGCTAGAGCTTTACTTAAACCAAACATGATCTAATAATGGTGAATAAAATTTGATCTTTTTAGCAACATGGTTTAGGACCTCCTGTCAGCAAAAGCTGGGACATACAGTGCAACCATGAGGGTTATATGGCTCTGACCGTAGCTCAGTATAAGGACCTTTTCTAGCTTGTTAGTGGTTACCCGAAAGGGCGCATAAGGCGCTTGACGAGCTGGATTTAGGGCGGCTACTTTCACTTTGCCTGCGTTGCCGCATAGTTGAAAGACCCTTCTTCCCCTTGCCTTAAGACCTAGCGGCCCTAACTTGTTAGACGAACCTTTGAAAGGCTATGCGTGTATCCTGCCTACTCACCTCGGAAGTGTTATGGGAGTAATTAACCCGGGCATCTGGATATCACGACTCATCGGGTAAAGTATACAACCTCTGCAGAGTGTAAAACTGATATATCAGCCGTGCTCATGGATACGAGCGGCCCGGAAAACTCACAGATTAGTTGTTATATGTTGACTATTTATGTTGCTCATGTTGATTACCTTATTGCTGTGTTTCAGTTATTATGATCATGTGGAAAGGGTTTAAGCATTCATATATGTTCACCTTAATATTAAAATGTTGCCAATTAAAAGCTACCGCAGTTTAACCAGTGTCAGCCTTCTTTGAGCCTCATGAACCCCATGTTACACTTGTTGAGTACGAGATGTACTTATGCTTGTTTATTTTCTTTCTACTTGGATAAAAATCCCGGATGGGTAACAGACTGCTATGGTAATGATGACTTCCCTGAAGAGTTCTAGTCTTGCTGTCAACCAGTCATCTTCCCTGTGATGGAGCTACCGCGAGAGATACTTTATTTATCCGCTGCTATGTAAAGTCTTTGAATAATATTCGTTATGTAATAAACATATGTGATGGTACTTCCAAAATTTGTGGCTTATGTGTGTGATTGATCCCTGGGCACACATGAGTTATTGCATTCAATTTTGTTCTTGAAATAGGGTGTGACAAATTGGTATCGGAGCTATGTTGACTGTAGGACGCAAGCCTAGTTAGTTATGGTCGTTTTAGTGGTCCTTGCTACTCAACTCTTGCTATTTATCTTAGCCTTGTTAATTTATCAAAACTATATGCTTCTCTTTACTTGCTCTATTACACAAATATATTGATTCTATTGTATCTGTCTCTTGGTCTACTCATTAGATGGCTCGTCGTACCGCCCGCAAGACCGTCGGTGGACGCATGAGGTCAGGCCTGAGGGCAGGCAACCCCGTTCCACAAGCACCGCAAGCACCCCAGGAGCCAGAACAGCAGGAGGTAGCACCGCAAGAGCCAGCACTGCAAGAACAAGCACCTCAAGAAGTGGAACCACAAGAGCCGGCACCACCAGTACAAGCACCCCCAGTAGTACCGGCACCACCAGCACCCGTACCACAAGCTCCAGCACCGCCCGCGCCAGTGCCCCCAGAAGTGCTGGAGGTTGAAGACGATGAAGAGCTTCTGATGGGTTGGGACGTGGACTCCGGGTATCTCGTCGGAGCGCCCACAGCTGCCCAGAGTTCCACACATCACAGGTTGATGGGACTTTTTGATGCCTACTACCCCGACAAGAACATCATCGTACAGTACACCCACTGGAGGTATAGTCATCCCATGGAAAGGACCTACTGGAAGGCAAGAGTGACTGTCGCCGTCCGAGAACCAGAGAGTGGCCTATACCTGCATGAGATGGTGATTGGCCACAGGGCTCGTCGGTCCACTCTAGCGTCAGCTTTGGAAGCCGTGGCGGTTGAAGCATACAAAGCATTCCGGGGTCGTCGCATTGAAGACATGAGGGATGATGCATACCGCTACCTTCCCTATTGGAACAATGAGAATAGGGAGGCTATGGTAGAAGACCCTAATGCAACTCCAACCGTGAAGGCCACACGAGATTTTCTCCTTGACAGGGAAAGGTCTAACGCGGACTTGGAAAAGGAGGTGATATCCCTGGGAAAAGATTTCAAGAGATGTTATAGCACCATAGATGGGCTCTTGGAACTTCTCAATCAACCCCCTATGTACAAGAGGCTCCGCGAACCGCTCTACAAATAGGCATAGGTCACCCTTCTATGTAATAAGACGATATTAGTAAGCGTTTTATCGAGTCTAGTTAAATTTGTGCTAGTGTGCTTCTTTATGTGTGAGTGAATTATTATTATGCTTATGTGTGATTTGAATCTTTGTAATGAGTGTTGAGATATTGTGGGCTTGTCTACAAATCTCATAGTTAGACATAACGTTTATGAATAATAAGAGGGTTAGTTATATCATGTCCTATGCTGTTTTCTGGAGCAACCTGTGATCTTTTGGTTATATCTTAAGTTCTGTTCGTGCATCATGGCTGAACATTTTATGGCGGAAAATAGACTCCTACATCTAACCAATGTCTCTAGAATCACCTCAATAGCTGTTATGGTTTGTGAGATATGGCTGTTTCAAGTTAGAGTTTCTGCGCAGTTTTGAGCTCTGGACAGATCCGTTTATTCTCTGTTTTTGACTAATTTAACGACAGAATCTGGGAAAATCACTTAAATAAAAGTTGTAGATAATTTCGTCATCTTTCCAACCGTGTATGGCACGCCCTGTTTGGGATTTTGGAACTCAGGTTATGACTGTTTTTCTGTTCTGCTGTTACTGGATCTCGCCCAGAAATTTTCAGATCTCCTGTTTCCTCTCATATAAGTGATCTTTTCTTAAAAAGTTCACTAACCTTGATCCCTGTTTGGAAACACAGATGACCGCCAGAGGAGGTGGAGTTGGAGGTGGATGTGGACGTGGTCGTGGTCGTGGAGCACCTGTTAACCCACCACCACCACCCCCAGTTGACATTCAACAGTTGATGGGCATCCAAGCCCAATTTATGGAAACCATGATGCAACATATGCAGAATCAGCCAGTTGGAGGAGCACCACCGGTGCAAGTGAGGGACAAGAGGGGTGAGTTTCTGAAGGGTCACCCGCCAGTGTTCTCTCATGCCGTTGATCCCCTGGAGGCTGATGACTGGCTTCGTGCTATTGAACGCCAGCTTACCATCGCGCAATGCAATGACCAGGAGAAGGTGCTCTACGCTTCTGGTCAGTTGCAAGGAGCTGCTCTGGATTGGTGGGAATCATTTCAGTTCGGTCAAGCCAACAATGCCCCACCTGTCACCTTTGAGGAATTCAAGACCAACTTCAAAGCGTACCATATCCCTGCTGGTCTGATTGAGTTGAAGCAGGAAGAGTTCAGATCTCTGCGCCAAGGAGCCATGACCGTTGCTGAGTACCGTGACAAGTTTGCTCAATTGTCACGCTATGCTCCCGCTGATATTGCTCAGGATGCCGACAAGCAGCGTCGCTTCCTCAAGGGTCTGAATGACAGACTGGCACTGCAGTTAATGTCCAATGAGTATGCCAGTTACCAGACTCTAGTCAACCGTGCTATAGTGGTTGACAACAAGCGCAAGGAGATGGAGGCTAGGAAGAGGAAACTTCAAGGTCAGTCTTCTGGTAGTAACAACCGCCCTCGTCCAAACTTTGCACCAGGCAACCAACAGAGGTATCAGGGACCTACTACCCAGTGGAACCGCAACCAGGGACAACAACGTCCTTCATACCCGCAACAACAGCAGAACAATAATCATGCTCAGCGCCAAGGCACTCCCAACAATGCTCCCATGAAGAGTAGTGCACCCAACACTCCCATCAAGAATGGAACACCCAATGCCTGTTTCCGTTGTGGTGATCCTGGTCACTTTGCCAACCGCTGTCCGAAGAGGCAAGATCAGCTCCCACCTCAGAATAATGGGCAGAAAGGAAGACAGCAAGTACCCCCTAATTCAGGCAAGGTGAATCACGTGTCCACAGAGACCGTGCAGGAAGCGCCAGAGATTATGCTTGGTACGTTCAACATCAGTTCCATCCCTGCTACAGTTCTTTTCGATTCTGGTGCATCGCATACTTTCATATCACATACATTTGTTAGAATGCATAATCTACCTGTTAGTCTCATGAAAACCCCCATAATGGTTACCTCACCGGGTGGAGGTTTGCAAGCTACGCTCCAGTGTATGCCGCTAGCTGTGTCCTTAGGGGGGGTAGATTTCTCAGTATCCCCAATTGTGTTGAAGACAGCTGGTATTGATTTGATACTGGGTATGGACTGGCTGACGAAAACCAAGACAGGTATTCAGTGTCAGGATAAGATTGTGACAGTTACCACCGCTAAGGGAGACAGAATCAGTGTGAATGTGGTACTACAACCAACACCAACTGCAACTGTGAACCAGATGAATGAAGAGGTTTTCCCGGAAGATCTAGTGGTGGATGAGTTCCCGGATGTGTTCCCCGATGAATTGCCAGGTATGCCACCTGATCGCGACATTGAATTTATTATTGAACTTTTACCTGGAACTGCACCCATAGCTAAAAGACCATATAGAATGGGAGTACCTGAATTAGAAGAACTTAAGAAACAAATTAGGGAGTTACAAGAAAAAGGGTTTATTCGTCCTAGTTCATCACCTTGGGGAGCTCCTGTTATCTTTGTTGACAAGAAGGATGGTGGTCAACGGATGTGTGTTGACTATAGATCGCTTAATGAAGTTACCATCAAGAACAAGTACCCGTTGCCGAGGATTGATGATCTGTTCGACCAACTTAAAGGTGCATGTGTGTTCTCTAAGATTGATCTGCGTTCTGGTTACCATCAGTTGAAGATTCGAGCATCTGATATTCCAAAGACAGCTTTCACTACCAGGTATGGGTTGTATGAGTATACAGTCATGTCCTTCGGATTGACCAATGCACCTGCCTACTTTATGTATTTGATGAACAAGGTGTTCATGGAATATCTCGACAAGTTCGTTGTTGTGTTTATTGATGATATTCTAGTATACTCTAAGAGCAAGGAAGATCGTGCTGAATATCTGAGGTTAGTACTACAGAAACTCAGAGAGCACAAGTTGTATGCCAAGCGTAGCAAGTGCGAGTTTTGGTTGAAGGAAGTTTCTTTCCTTGGACATGTTATCTCTAATGGAGGCATCTCAGTAGATCCAAGCAAAGTTGAAGATGTGTTGAACTGGAAACCACCAATAGATGTGACCGAGATTCGCAGTTTCCTTGGATTGGCTGGTTACTATAGAAGGTTCGTTGAAGGATTCTCCAAGCTTGCTAAGCCGATGACAGCTCTGCTAGAGAAGAATGCTAAGTTTGTCTGGTCCGATAAATGTCAGGCTAACTTTGAGGAGTTGAAGAAACGTCTGACCACAGCTCCGGTGTTAATACTACCAGATCTAAGTAAGGACTTCTCCATTTATTGTGATGCATCTCGTCAAGGCTTGGGTTGTGTACTTATGCAAGAAGGCCGAGTGGTAGCATATGCATCAAGGCAGTTAAGAAAGCATGAGCTGAACTATCCCACACATGATCTTGAGTTGGCAGCTGTTGTCCATGCGCTGAAAATTTGGAGACACTATCTAGTGGGTCACAAGACAGACATCTACACCGATCATAAGAGCCTGAAGTACATATTCACTCAGTTGGATCTGAACTTGAGACAACACAGATGGTTAGAATTGATCAAGGACTATGATTTGGAAATACACTACCATCCCGGGAAAGCTAACGTAGTAGCAGATGCTTTGAGCAGGAAAAGTTATGCCAATGAGGTTCTAATTGCTTCTATGCCCGATGAGTTGTGTGCTGAAT
Organism: Coix lacryma-jobi var. lacryma-jobi; assembly: GCA_009763385.1. Taxonomy (NCBI): domain Eukaryota; kingdom Viridiplantae; phylum Streptophyta; class Magnoliopsida; order Poales; family Poaceae; genus Coix; species Coix lacryma-jobi. The sequence goes on from CM019824.1 coordinate 137,516,048, forward strand.
TTGCACATCTGAATCTGGGAATTGTGACCAACAGAATGGAATTGGTACTTGAACCGGTACTGATGCAGGAGATACGTAAAGGACAGATGACAGATGAGAAGTTAAAGCAAATAGCCGATGATATTGTTCTTGGCAAAGCATCAGGTTTTCGATTAGATGATGATGGTACGTTATAGCATGGGAATAGGTTATGTGTGCCTGAAATCAAGAAGATACGTGAGACTATACTGCGAGAAGTGCATGAGTCAGCTTACTCCATTCATCCTGGAAGCACTAAGATGTACCTTGATCTGAAGAAAAAGTACTGGTGGGATGGACTAAAGCGAGATGTAGCTGAGTATGTCGCTCTGTGTGATACCTGTCAGAGGGTGAAGGCAGAACATCAGAGACCCGCTGGTTTGTTGCAGCCGATGAAGATACCTGAATGGAAGTGGGAAGAAGTTGGTATGGATTTCATAGTTGGTTTACCTCGTACTCAGAGAGGTTATGACTCCATATGGGTAATAGTTGATCGTTTGACTAAAGTTGCTCACTTTATACCTGTCAAAACTACCTATACGGGAGCTAGATTGGCAGAATTGTATATGGAACGGATAGTATGTTTGCATGGAGTACCTCGAAAGATTGTGTCAGATCGTGGTACTCAGTTCACCTCTCACTTTTGGCAGATGATACATCGATCATTAGGTACAAGGTTGAACTTCAGTACTGCTTATCATCCACAGACTGATGGACAGACGGAAAGAACAAATCAGATTATAGAGGACATGTTGAGAGCATGTGCATTACAGTATGGCACCAATTGGGACAAAAATCTGTGTTATGCAGAGTTCTCATACAACAACAGCTATCAGGAGAGCCTTAAGATGGCACCGTTTGAAGCTTTATATGGGAGACCATGTAGAACACCGTTGTTCTGGGATCAGACAAGTGAAAGTCAAGTGTTTGGACCTGACGTGTTGAGGAATGCGGAGGAACATGTCAGAATAATCAGAGATAACCTGAGAGCCGCTCAGTCCCGACAGAAGAGTTATGTAGACAACCGTCGTCGAGATCTATCTTTTGCAGTAGGTGACTATGTTTACCTAAAGGTGTCACCAATGAGAGGTGTGAAAAGGTTCAATAAGAAAGAAAAGCTAGCACCAAGGTATATTGGGCCGTTCAAAATTCTTGAAAGACGTGGTGAAGTGGCATATCAGTTAGAGTTGCCTGAAAGCTTGTCAGGAGTGCATGATGTGTTCCATGTTTCTCAGTTGAAGAAGTGCCTACGAGTGCCCGAAGAGCAGATACCATTGGAAGAGCTCACAGTCAAGGAAGATCTGACTTATGATGAGTATCCGACAAAGATTTTGGAAACAGCTGAAAGAGTTACCAGGAGCAGAGTAATAAAGATGTGCAAGGTTCAGTGGAATCGGTACTCAGAAGCAGAGGCAACTTGGGAAAGAGAAGAGGATCTGAGAAAGTCATACCCACAGTTGTTTGAGTAAGCATCGCTGGAATCTCGAGGACGAGATTCTTTAAGGGGGGTAGAATTGTAACATCCCAAAATTTGCATCAATTTAAAAGTAGGCAATATGATTTAATTATGCATTCTTATGTGTTGCATGGAACCTAGTTAATAAAATTATTTGCAAAAGCTAAAATAAATCCTAGGCCAAAGACCATGATGATGCATACATGCTGGTGCATATTTTATTTTTGTGATGATTGGTTTTGCTCAAATCTTGTTTGAATTCAAATAGATGTCAAATTTGTTTTTGAAAAATTGTTTCTGAAAATGGAAAAGCATTTCCATTTCTCTTTCTCCCTTTCTCCTCTTTTGGCCCGCGCCAGCCCAGCCGACCTGGTCTTCCCCCTCCCTCTCAGCTTCCCTGCCGGCCCGAGGTTTCCCCGACGGCCCGCCTCCCTTTTTTTTCCTACGCCCGCATGGGCCGCAGCTCGGCCCAACTCCAGCCGCTAGCGCAGCGCGCCGTCGCTCCTTTCTCCCACCGCTCTCTCTGACTGCGAGGCCCCGCTTGTCAGCTCGCCTTTCCCCCCCGTATCCGACCCAAGCTCGAACCAAGCTCGGTCTCCATCGAGTCCACGCCTCCTCCTCGCTTTCCATCTAAACCGGGGCTCCTACAAAACCCCCGAGAGCCCGCCACCTCTCCTCACGCAAACAGCCTTCGCGCTGGTGCCCTAAAACGCCGCAACTGAGAGCTCCGCAAGCTGCAAGTCCCGCCTCGCCGTCGAGCTCGTTGATTTCCTTCCGCCTCGCTGTGTTTTCAAGGTGCTCTCCGAGCTTCGCGAGGTTTTCCCCCGAATCTGCCGATGCGTTTTTCCTTCTTTTTCTCTCCTTGCTCGATGCCTTAATCTCTCCGCCGTCGCTCTGCAGAGCCGCTGACCGCCAACCCGAGCAATCTGTCGCCACCAGACCGCCCCGACCTCCTCGTCGTTGTCATAGGTATGATCCCCTTGAGCTTCTCGTTCGATCGGACCAAGCCTCGAGGTCTCTACTGCGCCATAGCTCGATTCCGAGTCGCGCCGCCGCGCTCCGGCCATGGCGCCGCCGCGTCCTTCTTTTTCTCCGGCGAAAGCGCCGCCGGCCTCTCCCAGATCTAATCTGGAGCGTCCGTTTTGGATCTGGCGCTCAGGAGTGCCCGATACCCCTTCGGGTGCACCTTTGCATAAGAGCCCTTACACTTTTCGGCGCCTCAACCCGCGGTCCACTTTGCACTGTGCACTGAGTCTGGAAAATCTTCCATCTAAGCCCCTGCGTTTTATCTTAATTGAGGCGCAGTCCAGCCAGATCTGAAATTCGTTTAAATCAATTTAAATTCAAAATTAATTTCAGTTTAATTACAGTTTTGCCACCAGTTTCAAATGCTTATGACTTCTACGTTTTTTAGTCCGATTTAGTTCATTCAAGTTGCGTTAGATTCGTTTTGAAAAGATCTAGCTATCTGAACGAAAATATATACTGTTTTCAGTAATTAAAATTTGAGTTTGGTTTAATCTACTAATTGAGGTTTTGTAACTTGTTTAGCTCATAACTTTCGCGTTTATAACTTCGTTTTTCGTGATCTTCGTGTTTATGTGATCGTGGTAGACCGTAGTTTCTGTTTTCAAACTTTTTATTTATTTTCTTGCTGTTGGTGTAATGTTCTAATTATAGCTTGTTTGCTTTGCATGATTGTTGTCCCGATGCTTGTGCGTTGATGTGGTAATCGAGTTCAAACGGTGAGAATTACGTTGGTGATCAGGAACCCTTCTACGACAACCAAGAGCAACCAGAATTCTCAGGATCAGGCAAGTATAGCATGGGACGATCCTTGTTGACCTATTCACCATGAAACATCTAAATTCATATGCATGTGTCTAATTTTGATCTCCTATCTAGTTTATCCTAGACTTTCGACCCATTACCTTGTTAACCTTGGGATGCTATGCATGAGGGTAGAGTTTTGCTAGAGCTTTACTTAAACCAAACATGATCTAATTATGGTGAATAAAATTTGATCTTTTTTAGCAACATGGTTTAGGACCTCCTGTCAGCAAAAGGTGGGACATACAGTGCAACCATGAGGGTTATATGGCTCTGACCGTAGCTCAGTATAAGGACCTTTTCTAGCTTGTTAGTGGTTACCCGAAAGGGCGCATAAGGCGCTTGACGAGCTGGATTTAGGGCGGCTACTTTCACTTTGCCTGCGTTGCCGCATAGTTGAAAGACCCTTCTTCCCCTTGCCTTAAGACCTAGCGGCCCTAACTTGTTAGACGAACCTTTGAAAGGCTATGCGTGTATCCTGCCTACTCACCTCGGAAGTGTTATGGGAGTAATTAACCCGGGCATCTGGATATCACGACTCATCGGGTAAAGTGTACAACCTCTGCAGAGTATAAAACTGATATATCAGCCGTGCTCATGGATACGAGCGGCCCGGAAAACTCACAAATTAGTTGTTATATGTTGACTATTTATGTTGCTCATGTTGATTACCTTATTGCTGTGTTTCAGTTATTATGATCATGTGGAAAGGGTTTAAGCATTCATATATGTTCACCTTAATATTAAAATGTTGCCAATTAAAAGCTACCGCAGTTTAACCAGTGTCAGCCTTCTTTGAGCCTCATGAACCCCATGTTACACTTGTTAAGTACGAGATGTACTTATGCTTGTTTATTTTCTTTCTACTTGGATAAAAATCCCGGATGGGTAACAGATTGCTATGGTAATGATGACTTCCCTGAAGAGTTCTAGTCTTGCTGTCAACCAGTCATCTTCCCTGTGATGGAGCTACCGCGAGAGATACTTTATTTATCCGCTGCTATGTAAAGTCTTTGAATAATATTCGTTATGTAATAAACATATGTGATGGTACTTCCTAAATTTGTGGCTTATGTGTGTGATTGATCCCTGGGCACACATGAGTTATTGCATTCAATTTTGTTCTTGAAATTGGGTGTGACAATCTTTCATATTCTATTTGCACTAACAAACGTCAACATGCATTTTGGCGCCGTTGCCGGGGAAGCAATTAGTGTAAAGATTTTGATAATGATCTTGATGTCTGCTAATTTAGTGTACCACTAGCTTTAGTAGGATTACCCCTTGTTCTGTTGAGTGTGGAATAGACAGGACATCAGATGCCATTTCGACCTTATGGCAAGCTTCCACAAGAATGAAGAACCCAGGGTGCCTGAACATTCAAGATCCATCATTATTCTGGAGCCCTGCCATCTCACAGGTTTGTGTATACATATATATCATTCTAACCATGTGTAGATTGGAGAAAAGGTCGCCGTCACAAGAATTCAACTCCCATCCCATGTGACGGATAGTTACGCTGCACCACTCAGAAGTCCCAGTTGTGAGTCATGGTAAGTATGATCAAGGTGAGACAGTCTTGCTCATGGACTTTAAACTTTATGAGTAGTTATCTTTTTAATTTCTTGCATACCACTGCATGTTTACTTTTAATCATTCATCCACTTCATTTAGTTTAAGTTTTCTTTTATCAAAACCACATCCTGTTTAGTTCCTTTGTCTGCATTCATGTCATCTGCATCTAAAAAAAAGAAATAGTAAAAAATGTTTCTCACGGTGATCATACTTTTTCTTCTCTATCTGAATAAATCTCTTTTATGCCTTCATGCTACCTTTGTCGATGCTAGTAAGTTTTGGTTTGGAAGTATTGATCATACTTCCATAGGCTTTTAAATTAAGCATGGTGCTTAGGTTAAATAGTCTACCTTAATCAAATTAGACATGGAGTCTTGTTTGAGTATTGAACTAAAAAGTGCTAGAATAGATACTGGTTATTTTGTTGGACTAACCCCTGCAGAAAACTCTCAAATACAATTTGGGAAAGTCCTGAGATGAATTCACATCAGAGATGAAGCAAGGCATACGATGAACTGCAAAAAGAAGACTCAGCTCATTCATCATGGATGAAAGAACTGTGAGTATTAAAGTTTATTTAAATTCATCTTCTACTGCAAGTTATCTTTTGCCTTGAACCATGTTAAAATGCAGCCAACACATAAAATACTAATCTATGCTAAAGTAATCCTAAAATCATATTTTCATTAGCATGGATAAAAAAGAAAAAAAAAAAGTTGTGGACAACATCCCATATTTCGAATTCTGTGCAATCCTTCGGGTATGCGTCAACTAACATTTTGTAGGAGATGAGGTTTGCTTGTTCATGGTGTGAACTTAAAGATCCAAAACCCAACCCGTGGATAGACAAAACTCATCATCAGACAAGTCACTAGTGATGTCAAAGGCAGCCAAGCTTTGAGCCATCCCAAGGCCAAAGCCAGGACACTGATGACGAGCAGGATGCAACTCACCACCCGTATTGGTCAATCTATGCCTACGCTCATCATTGTCGAAGACATCAACACCGACACCAACAACAAATATCAGGGTGACGATATGCCACTACATTATAACATGCATCTGTGAGTCATCCAAAGGAAGTCTGTTGGTGGTTCACTATGAAGACAAGCAGTGGAAGTTCTCCTCACTTCTAATTATTGCAACATAAGAGCTAGTTTGGGGGATGAGGTGGAAGAACTTCAACAACAACAACATCTACAATTTCAACTCATGAACATGTTGTTGAAGAAATATCCACCTACTTCAAAGCTAGCTTGGGGGAGACACGATTCTGTTGTCCAGATCTGCTTCACGATCAAGGGTAGGAAGGAGAAATCCAGCTTCAAGACACTTTGACCTCCTACTCACCACTTTGATTAGTACAAGCCACTAGATGCTGCCCCAGCCAAGAAGAAGAATATGATCCATCACTCATTCTTGGAAGAACATTCTTGAACACCACCAAAGTTGTCATCTATGTCAGACTTGGAGACATCCACTTTTGGATCTTCAATCAAAAGGATTGCTGCTTCATCAACAACTACACCATTTATGAGCAGCCGAAGGAAACCAAGAGAAGACGTTGACTCGGCCGACAAAGGAAGAACCAACTGCCAGGAATTGAGGGTTACATCATGAAGGATGAAGCCACTACACTGCAAGAATTAGAAGATGGAGAGATAGTACCTGAACCTACAAATCAAGAGAATAACTGACAAAGTCTCCATCGTCTGGACCTGTTGAGAACAAGACTCAGCTGGCCCACTGAGAGATAGACAAGAGAGGACAAGCCATTAATGAACAACAACCAGCTGGACAAGAGAAGCTTCCACAAGGTGATTCGACACAATCACTCTTCAATGATAAAGTAACATTTCAAGGTAAGTGACCATCACTTTAAAAGCTTCTCTTTGATTCTAGTATGCACATAAATAAAGAACCAAACATGTTTAAGTTGCACCTCTCGCTTGATCCAACCTAAACAACTCAACATGTTTAGTTCTTTACTCTTTATTCTTAGCTTTACTCTCTTGAATCTCACTATCTTAATTAAATGAGCTAAAATGTTGTGCATCCAACCTTTGGAAGATGATATATCACAATCATGAAAAGGTCGACACACTATACATAGATTATCCTTCGTTGGGTTAAGTAATATGATCTGTTAAATATTTTTAAGATGCTACTTCATGCTCATCTTCTGTTTTTATCACTCATGTTAAGATTGAATAGAACACATAAACAACAAGTTTATCTTGTTCAATATGCTTAAGGTTAGAGAAGAATGCACAAAACTTTTGGTTTTGTTGGTGTTTTTCCACCAACAGAGCCTATGCACTTGATCTCTACCTTGTCTTTATGAGCAGGACACACTCTTGAGCAAAACATGGAGGGGTTTGTCAACTCCCAAATTCTACAGAGTGAAGGTCCTGGATCTACAAGAACATGCACACTGAGCAAGATGTTGCCAGCTTCCACAATCAATGTTTCACTTCAAATTGCTGGGCAAATAAAGAACATGAGTGACACCATATCAAGAGGTGTAGTTATCAAGGTCTATATATCTGAATCAAATGATGCACCTCAGGAATGAACATGGTGAGAAGTCTTGTTCAGAGGACTTAAAACATTGAACCCTCGCCGAAAGGTAAATCGGTAGTTATCCATATTTATCTTTTCTGCATTAGTTTCCATTTTGCATATTTACTTTCCATCATCATCTCTCCATAGCATATTTACTTCTCTGCATCAACATTACATAAAAAAAAAAATAAAAATTTTTTACTTATTGCACTGCATCATAAAACCTAAAGTCCCATGTGAATAATTCTGTGATGTGTAAAAACCCACATGAAATATTCACCGTGGTGGCATAGAAATAAAATAAAAACACATTCATTTTATTAAATTATCAGTGCATAGAAAAAAATAAAATACAAAAAAATATTGAGAAAGAGATCTTACTGAAACTCTAGACAACTAAGGCTTGAGTGGCCAACCACTAATGCCTAATTTGTTCCACAAGTTTTGTTGTCTATTTGACTTTCACATGATTTGAAAGACCAAGAAAGCTGACGAGCAAGTGGATGTTCCACCCACTGTTGGAGCACTATTTCAACAACCATCAACATCAATCAATGCTGTGCTAGACAAAGAATATTTTCACTTCCAGTCTGCTACATTGCAAGATCGAATGACTACGTCAACATTCAGCATGGGGGAAAGCATCCCCGTGTATCCAGGTAAGTATCTTTATCCTCTTAAGTTTTTCTTTTTATAAATAAATTCAAAAAAAATGTGTAAGCACATGAAGGCTCACCCTTAAAAAGAAAAAGAACAAAAATATTCGTACACATGAAGGCTCGATGCGATCAAAGGGATTAGCTTGGGTGGAGACGCACCCCCGTTATCTTTGTGATTCAGGTATGTCTTACTACTATCTTAGTTTTTAAGTAATAGGTTATAGTGTGTTTTTCCACCAACAGAGCCTATGCACTTGATCTCTACCTTGTCTTTATGAGCAGGACACACTCTTGAGCAAAACATGGAGGGTTTGTCAACTCCCAAATTCTACAGAGTGAAGGTCCTGGATCTACAAGAACATGCACACTGAGCAAGATGTTGCCAGCTTCCACAATCAATGTTTCACTTCAAATTGCTGGGCGAACGAAGAACATGAGTGACACCATATCAAGAGGTGTAGTTATCAAGGTCTATATATCGGAATCAAATGATGCACCTCAGGAATGAACATGGTGAGAAGTCCTGTTCAGAGGACTTAAAACATTGAACCCTCGCCGAAAGGTAAATCGGTAGTTATCCATATTTATCTTTTCTGCATTAGTTTCCATTTTGCATATTTACTTTCCATCATCATCTCTCCATAGCATATTTACTTTTTCTGCATTAGCATTGCATAAAAAAAGAGAGAAAATATTTTACTTTTTGCACTGCATCATAAACCTAAAGCCCCATGTGAATAATTCTATGGTGTGTAAAAACCCACATGAAATATTCACCATGGTGGCATAAAAACAAAAATAAATATGCATACATTCATCCTATTGCATTTCTCTTGCATCATAAAAAATATTAAAATACAAAAATATTGAGATCTTACTGAAACTCTGGACAACTAAGGCTTGAGTGACCAACCACTAACGCTTAATCTATTCGACAAGTTTTGTTGTCTATTTGAGTTTCATAGGATTGAAAGACCAAGAAAAGCTGACGAGCAAGTGGATGTTCCATCCACTGTTGGAGCACTGTTTCAACAACCATCAACATCAATTAATGCTCCGATAGAGGAAGAACATTTTCACTGCGAGTTTGCTACATTGCAGGATCAAACGACTACTTCAATATTCAGCTTGGGGGAAAGCACCCCCATGTATCCAGGAAAGTATTTTTTATCTTCTTAAGTTTTCTTTCTATAAACAAATTCAAAATAAAAAATGTGAGCACATGAAGGCTCACCCTTAAAAAGAAAAAGAACAAAAATATTCAGGCACATGAAGGCTCAATGCGATCGAAAGGATTAGCTTGAGGGAGACGCACCCCGTTATCTTCGTGATTCAGGTATGTCTTACTACTATCTTAATATTTAAATAATAGGTTATAGTGTGTGTTAGATTAAATAAATAAAGCATGTCAAATCTGAAGAACTCTCTCCCTAATTTCTTAAAATGGAAATGATGAATGGTTGCTCTATTGTATTTCTTTCTAGTACCTAGCCTTTAAGCATGAGTTCTCTTAAGTTTAAAAATTAATGATGCCTTAAAATGAAATTAAATATATGGGTAGCAAATGCTTGGTCCAGAGTCTAGGTAATTGACATATATGATATGTGATGATCTGAGCTACTGTTATCTTGTTCTAAAACAACACTAGAGTTCCGGAGATTTTCCAATATTAAGATGACAAATAATTGCATTGAGTTAAATTAAGCTTTGTTGACCCTATGAGAAGTTATCATGCTATTGAATTGGGATCACTTACACATTTCATCCATCTTTCGCACAAATGCTCATGATTATCTGTTGCTATCCTCTCAAAAGTTTGTTGGAAGCATGTGGCTATTGAAAAAAAAAGAGAAAAAAATGAGGAAATAAAAGGGACAAGTGTCCGAAACCTCAAAAGATAGATTCCGAGGAAATAAAAAGGGACAAGTGTCCGGAACCTCGAAGAAAAAAAAATGATGAATATCAGAAAAATGGGCACGTGCCCGACAGTAGAATTAGCTTGATAGTCATGTGCTTCTAATAGACAAAAGAGAGTGATATATTCAAAAGAGCATCCGCCTCCATTCTCCATACACATGCACTTCTCGATTCAATAGTATGGTTGACTTTGTCTTTGGATCCATTGTTTAATTTGACAACATATGTTTTTAAGCTTTTTGAAAATTCATAAAAACTCCGGATAATGGTGAAGTAACTAGAGACATAGTGCTTGATTTGATCGTTCTATCTTTCAATTACTCAGATTCAAGGTAAAGTACTAAGCCCCGTGATGAATAATATGATATCTTTTTCTAATCCAATAAGAACTTTTGTTTGAATGCATGTGTACTTGTTAGAAATGCAGATATTGCAGCAACTCCTGATCCATTGTTGAGTTTGACTTTGCTAAGGGACTAGCAAAGGTAAGCTTGGGGGAACTTGTTGACGCTCACTAATGCTCATAATTAACCATCACTATTGCATGAAATGACACTAAATGAATCACAAAGCATAGTTGTAGGGTTTGAAACTAACAAGTTCCACGAGTTTTGTGGCTCTCACTTGTTTTGTAGGACTCCATGTTTTTCCATATAAAGTAAAGCTCAAGTGATGAAACAGAGCACCCATTGCGATGACCTCGTCGAGACGATCGAAACGGACATATGATTTTGTTGGCACCAAAAGTGACGCACTGTGCCAATCACACAGGCAAGCCGGAGAAGCTGGCTTCAAACGTGGCCCGGGTGCTCAGAAGTCCGGTGCGTGCCAGTCAGTTTGCCCTGCAACTAACAAGGGAGATAAACTGTTAAATACAAAGCTGGAACATGTCGGGTATGACCAGACAGTTCCAAAATATACGGCCCTGAAGCCACTTACGACGACATATAGCTATGAAAGCTATCTGTCAACAGGTTTAAAGATTATTCGGCAATATGAACAGAGTTACGTGAATAACAGGTTGCCGAACACGTTTGCATGAGAATCGTACTTGCATGATGTATTAAATATAAGTTAAAACTTAACCAATCTCGATTGTACAACCGAGTTGGGATCCATGGAGATTGAACATACAAACTAAACTAAGCATGACTAAGCTAATCTAAAGCCTGCGCCTGCCGCACGACACCTAGCCTTGTCATAGATCAAACACACTTAACATGCATGAACCCTCACCACGTGGCAATCCAGATACGATCCGATCGGCTATTACGAACAATAGATCTACTGCATAAAAGACCTTTCAATAATAAACGTGAAAGAACAGAGCAGATCTATAAAGATGAAGCCGAACCGAACGGTATCTAGATTGGGCAAAAGTGTTATGATGAGATAAACATAACAAAACATATAACACAAGGTAACTTAATGAATCTATCAGATTGCCAAATCTAACAGAGCCGATAACTATTTTTACTCATGACTCAATCCGCCGCACGATACAAGGCATAAGCAAAAACCTCCCGTCATAAGCTTAAATCCGCCGCACGATACTAAGCTTAACGTACGAGACTACTTGCACCATATCTAAATCCGCCGCACGATACTAGACATGATAACAAGGTTGCCGGAACTTACGGAGGTCGACGGATCGATGGCCCCTCTCGAAGAACACGACGACACGACTTGGACTCGAAGACGGCACGGGGCCGGGTTGGTTGTATTGATTGTGAACGTTTTTACAATAGTCTCAGGGTTTATATTTATACCCTGGTGTTCTCTGAGTCCTAGAAGGACACGACTACAATGATAGAATTAGGAAACTATCAAAATATGATGCCTTCTACTCTAAGTTTCCTTCAATAACCGGCATGCACTAAAATGACGAGATCCTTATTGCATAAGCCCTCTGATTATGCCGTATTTGCCATCTTCTGACGCAAAGCCGTCCCAACTTGAGATAGCCGACCGCAGCACTATATTGCCGAATTCATTCGCCATTGACTAGCTCCCCCACAGCCTCGCCGAGTCTCATTAGTTAGTCGACCGCGTCCGCCGTCTGCCGAATCCTTCAAGCGGCGGCGTTCGCCGAATCTTCATAGTGCCGGTCCACTTGTCATAGTGCGAAAACTCGGTGTTAACACATGCCCCCTAATTTTGGGATAAATGTTTTATTCTAAAATTCATTTTCTCCTTTTCGCACCACTGTAGAGTCTCTGGAAGCATCCGACTTCCCACGTCATTAATCATCACAGCTGCCGACTCGCCTCCCGATGCACTCGAGATCCTTTAAAACTTCCTCTCTATTCCATTTCGGCCTGAGCTTCCCGAATTCCTCTGTTCAGCTTCTTCATCTAGAAAAACCCTCTCTTCTCTCTCTGCCCTGAACCGGAAAATGTCTTCCCAAGCAAGCCGTTACAGTCTCGAGCTCGGCGACACCAGCACTTCTAAGAGAAGGTTGCTTCTTCTTTGATCTTTTCGCTTTGGATGTTTAGGCCTCATTTTGTTTCCTCTTCAGGAGGACTGGCGACGACCTCACCGAGGACCTGGCTCAGAAGGTCACAGACCTCCAGTCTGATCTAGGAAAGAAGAATCGGGAGATTACTCAAATCTCTCAGGAGCGCGATGCTTTTCGGGAACAAGCCATCGGTAAGCATCCCCCAACTGTCCTTTTCTTATCCCTTCCTCTGCTTGACCCCTCTTTCTTTCAGCTCTGGAGACTAGGCTCCACTCCCTCGAAGCCGCTATTGCCGACCTTGCTACTTCAGCCAATGTGTCAGGCACGGTGGCTCTAAGGCAGGTGAATGAGATCAAGCGGGTCCTTCCTGACATTTCTAGGGCCGGCATGGGCTACGGCGCAGCACTTGCCTTTAATGCCGTCCGGATCCATTCTGGCGCCGACTACCGCCATTTTGACGTTTGTGAGCGAGGACTAGAATTTAGGATAGCACGTTCTGTTGAGGATATGAAAGAAGCCGGAACAGACTTGGCCGACTCTTTCGATTCTGATCTTCCGATTAGAAATAGAATGACATGGACGAACTGATCCTTCATTTGTAATCGACTCTTGTTATGTGAATAAGAAGTCCTTTTATCTATTTTCTTGAAATCAATCTGTGACTGATCTTTCGGGATCAAGGCGTATTCTATTCCATGTACTTGGCCATTTGTACCTTGTAATATATTGTATTTTGCATCCAATCGGTTACCGTTCTGATGACATCGTGTTTAACCGTGTGAACCTGTTCGGCAATCTGGCCAGTGTTTGTCCCGAACACCTAAATCGGCAGTTTTGCCGAAGCCAGGCGCTCTATTCCCCGCCGAACACGTGAGTGCATTCAGACGGTTTGCACAGCCCATTACTGTAGAGGCCCATCTTGGGAAGCAGAAAAACCCCAATCCGCCGGTTGATATTCGGCATAAATCGTCCCTGGAGGCCTGCCTTCTCCCAATCTTGCATCCGCTCCTCTAGTACTCTCGCCGCCTCGGCTTCCTTGCTCGCTCCGCCCCAGAAAACCCTAACTTTCCGAGTGCAATGGCGAGCCATGATGACCGCGGCAAGCGCCCGGCGACTGAGGAGGCCGAAGGGAGCCGCGCTCGGCGCCTCCGTCAGCGCGGGTAGGACTCCTCGCTTACGTCCTTTGTGGCAGTTTCTTGAAAACCTTGCTCACGCTCTGTTACTGTTCGCCGACAGGGTCCCCGTTATCTCTTCCGCCGGCGGGCATGCCCGGCCTTCTCCAGCACCGGGGAGGCCAGAGGCTCCACCATCGGGCTCGTCAAGCTCCTCCGACAGCCTCTCCTACCACTCCCATCCTTGGGAGGCGAGCCCGGACCGGGACTCCGACGGCGGCCTCTACGACCACAACGACGCCTTGAACTTCATGGCGCTGCGGGACGAGTCCCGGGAAGAGCTGGCCGCCGTCTCGAAGCAGTACGGGATCGATCAGCTGGAGTGGGAGGACCAGCGCCGGCAGTTCTGCGACGCAATCACGGGTATGAACACCCAATCCTGATCGGCTTTCGGTCGTTCTTGTTGATCTTTTAACCGATCCATTCCATTTTGTCGTTCACAGCGCGTTGTCTGAAGAGCTGGAGCGCCTGAAGATGGCGGCGAACGCCGTCGCAGACCGGGTGAACGCCCAGGGCGACACCGCCGAGGCGCGCCTGGCCAATGTACGGCCGCGTCGAGCAGGTCGCCCTGCAGGGTGTGCACCACGGCGTGGCGCTGGGGCTGTCGGCGCTAACGGTCCGCACGGAGGAGGACTTCTCCGTGACGCCGGTTGGCTTCCCGGCGGGGCATGTCCGGAGGACGTCGAGCAGATCACGATTTTCTGGACTCCTACGAGGATCATGCTCACGCCCTCACCGCATCAGTCACCAATCCGCAGACGGTCATCAACAAGGTGCTTGGTAACTGATCTGCACTTTCGTACCGCCCAACTTATGAACAATGTTCTACTTTTCTCTATGTTCATGCGTACAATCCGTGTTCCCTCCCTTCTGTGCTTGTTAGTGTTTGATTTATCTAGCCGATTGCACAGCACCGCGTGCACTTGGCCCTGTTTTCTGCGTTTTTTGCGCTAGAGGCGACACATGCCGTGCCGGCTGTTTTTGCTCTAAGGGCGATAGAACCTATCGGCCATTTTTTTGCTAAGGGCGATACAACCTTGTATCGGCCGTCGGTGCCCGCTAGTCCTTGATTCCGTTATGCACCGACCTCCACGCTAGGATGAAATCTCTTTAGATAACGTCCATTAATTGCCCTAGCAAACTCTTCTCCTTGGAGGGTTTTCAGAATGTACGCATTACCCGGAGCACGTCTCAGAATTCGAAAAGGCCCTTCCCAGTTAGGGGACCATTTGCCGAATACCTTGTCTTTGGTACCGATTGGCAAGATAATTTTCCAAACCAAGTCTCCTTCTTCGAATCCTTTTTCTTTCACTTTCGAGTTGTAGTACTTGGCAACGCGTATCTTGTTCTTTCAATATTTTCCAAGGCCTTGAGACGAATCAAATGCAAATCCTCTAGCTCATCCATCATCAAATCTTTATAATTCTCCTTTGTTAGATCGTTCTGCAATGTAACTCGTCTTGACCCCGATTGCAATTCCCATGGTAGCACTGCGTGATGCCCGTAGACCAACTCGTATGGCGACGTCTGAGTCGACCCATGACAAGCCATTCGGTAAGCCCACAAAGCTTCGTTGAGTACCAAGTGCCACCTTTTAGGTTTCTCTTCGATCTTCTTTTGAATGATTTAATAATCATGATTTTGTTAGAAGCCTCTGCCTGCCCATTGGCCTGTGCATAATAAGGGGAGGAATTATATAGCTTTAATCCCCATCCCTTCGGCAAAGTCACAAAACTCCGAGGAAGTGAACTGAGTTCCCTGATCGGTAGTGATGGACTGAGGATGCCGAATCGGTAAATGATGTGCTCCCTGACGAAGGACACCATGTTCTCTGATGTCACCTTCTTCAATGGGATGGCTTCAACCCACTTAGTGAAATAATCCGTGGCTAACAAAACAAACTTATGTCCCTTGCTAGATGGAGGGTGGATCTGGCCGATCAAATCAATGCCCCATCCTCTGAAAGGCCAAGGCTTAATGATCGGATTCATGGCCGATGCTGGGGCCCTTTGCACATTGCCGAATCGCTGGCAATCCTGACAACCTCTGTAGTACTCAAAGCAATCTTCGAGCATAGTCGGCCAAAAATATCCAGTCCTCCTGATTAACCATCTCATACGGTGAGCCGACTGGTGTGCACCACATACGCCTTCGTGCACCTCATACATCAGTTTCCTAGCCCCGTCTTGGTTCAGGCATTTAAGCAAAACCCCATCTATGGATTTGTAGTACAATTGATTGTCCAAGAGCGTGAACTTAAGAGCCTTGTACCTGAGTTTTCGGGAGACTTTCCTGGATGGGTCCCTGAGGTAATCGGCAATGTTGTCTCTCCAGTCTTCAATTGCCTGATTATCACTTGGGACTGCTTGATCATCTTCTGGGGTTGTTTGCTCTTCCTCAAGTGCAAAAATGTTTTGATTCTCCCTATACCCGGATGCTGCCTGAGCCAACTGGTTTGCTTCTTCGTTTTGCCCCCTAGGAATATGTTGCAAGGTTGCCGATCGAAACTGTCTGAGGAGCTCTTGGCAACCTTCGAGATATTCCTGCAGCGTGTCGTCTTTGCATTCGTCGTACTCGCCTGTCAGCTTGCTTGATCACCAATTCCGAGTCACCGAAGATCTCCACGGCGTCTGCCTTAATGTCCACAAGCAACCGCAATCCCTCGAGCAGTGCCTCATACTCTGCTTGATTATTAGTCACCGGGTACTCGATGGTATAGAGTATTGAAGGGTGCCCCCTTGGGAGAAATCAACATGATCCCGACTCCACCACCTTTGCTACACGAGGATCCATCAAAAAACAATGCCCAGGGGGCATGGTTACTATGTTAGCATTAGGATCACGATGGTGAGTGACGAAATCAGCCATAATCTGGCCTTTAACAGCCTTTGCCGATTCAAAACGCAAATCAAATCAGAAAGGGCTAAAACCCATTTGCCGATCCTTCCACTTAAAATCGGCATTGATAACATGTGCTTGATTACATCAAACTCTGATACTACCACGCATTCGGCATTCAATAGATAGTGCCGAAACTTAGTACAGGAATAGAAAACACACAAGCACAACTTTTCCGTAGCCGAATACCTCGTTTCGGGGTCCAGTAGCTTTCGGCTAAGATAGGCTATGACTCTCTCTTTTCCTTCGAATTCTTGCATGAGGGCCGACCCTATTGTTAGGTTGTCGGCCGCCACGTACAACTTGAAAGGCCTGTCGAGTTGTGGAGGAACCAATACTGGTGGTGCCTTCATGTACTCCTTGATCTCATCGAAAGCCTTTTGTTGCACGTCACCCCACACGAACTCCTGATCTTTCTTGAGCTTCAACAGTGGAGAAAATGGCAGCACGCGCTCGACAAGTTGGATATGAACCTTCTGACAAAGTTGATTTTGCCGAGCAGTGATTGAAGTTCTTTGAGATTGGTCGGCGGCACTACCTTATCAATTGCTTCCATGCTCTTCTTGCCGACTTCGATCCCCTTTTTGTGGACCAGGAATCCCAGAAACTCACCAGCCGCCGACACCCCAAATGCACACTTGGTTGGATTCATCTTTAAACCATGTTTCCTTGTGCACTCCAAGGTCTTCCTTAAATCGGCTAAGTGTCTTTCTTTGCTTCTGGATTTGATCACCACATCATCAATGTAGATCTCTACGATTTGCCGATCAGCTCATGGAATATGTAATTCATGGCTCGCTGGTAAGTGGCACCGGCATTTTTCAAACCAAAAGTCATGACCATCCATTCAAACAAACCTATATGGCCGGGGCACCTGAAGGCGGTCTTTGCCACATCCTCTGCAGCCATGAAGATCTGGTTGTAACCTGCGTTGCCGTCCATAAAGCTTATGATTTCAAAACCGGCCGAAGCATCTACTAGCAAATCGGCCACCGGCATTGGATAACCGTCCATAGGAGTGGCTTTGTTGAGGTTCCTGAAGTCGATGCAGACTCTCATCTTCCCGTTTTTCTTGTACACCGGGACAATATTGGAGATCCATTCCGCATATCGACACGGCCGAATGAAGTTAGCTTCTAGTAATCTTTCCACTTCCTTTTTCACGTCGGCCAACACCTCCTCCTTGTAATCCTGCGCGGAGGTTGTTTGTATGGGCGGTATCCAGGTTTGATCGGCAACTTATGCTCAACAATGGACCGATCTAATCCGGGCATCTCTGTGTAGTCCCACGCAAAACAGTCTTTGAACTCCTTTAGAAGATCTACTAGCTGCACTCTGAAATCAGGGTCTAAACTGGAACTTACAAACATCGGCCTCTTCTTACTCGTATCACCAACATCCACCTCCTCTAACTTGTCGGCCGACGTGAAACCACGTCCCAGTTTGCCCTCGCTGCTGTCGGTTGGGTTGTCCATCTAAAAGAAGCTTTGAGAGCCGATTGCTTGGATCGGCTGTTGATCCCTGCCGTAGACGTTGACAGGACCTCTCCCCCCACGCGATCGGAGAAGCAGTCTACCCCGTCGAATTCCCAGTAGGTGGGCTCAATGGTGGCAACACTCACCGAGTCGTCAGCTTGGACAATCTCGATGTCATCTCCAACCCACTGTATGAGTATTTGATGCATGGTTGAAGGTATGCAGCAGTTGGCGTGGATCCAATCCCTGCCCAGAAGCAGGCTATATGCCCCCTTGCCATCAATGACAAAGAAGGTCGTAATGAGCGTCTTGGATCCAATCATCAGTTCCACGTGCACGGCACCCCGAGTGTCGGAGGGATTGCCGGCAAAGTCGCGGAGTATCATATCCGTTTTGAGTAGGTCTTCATCGTTCATGCCCACTTTCTGAACGTGGCGTAAGGCATGATGTTGATTGCTGCGCCGCCGTCAACAAACATCTTGGTTAGCGGCTTCCCGTTGACGTACCCCTTGACATACAACGGCTTCAAATGCCGATGCTTGGCTGGCTTGTCAAATGCTGCCTTCTGAGACAACATGAGCTGTGCCGCGAGCTCGTCGTGCTCGGCCTCGTCGGAATCCGAATACACCTCGTCCTGTGCCCCCCGGCCGGCAGGAGCCATGAACTCCAGGGGAAGGAAGAAAGTCATGGCCACGTCAGCGCCCTTGTCAGCGTCATCTGGTTTTTCCTTCGGGCGCCATTCTTGCTTCTTCTTCCATTGGCGGCTGCTTCTTCCAACTCCCTGTTCCGGAGGCGCTGCACTCTCCTTTTCTGGCTTTTTCTGAGCCCTGGTGGGCACCACTGCCCCTTTTGCCACCTATATGGGCGAGGCTGTGCCTCCTCGCCGTCGTCCTGGTGGTGCACCCACTCTCGATCGGCATATCTCTTGGCTTGCCGGCCCGGGCTTTCCGTTTTCAGGCGCCGATCGCTCATCGGGATGCGAGCTCCCAACCTTTCGTGAACGGGACGGCGGTTGACCCGATCCTGCCTATACCCCCTGTACTGATCGCTGCATTCGGGGCAGTTGTTGACGGCAGGCAGTTTCAAGCCTTCGTTCCAGCAGTGGCGGAAGAACGGGCAGCCCCAGTGCTCTTGCTCCCGCTCTTGGCGGTGTTCTTGTTCCCAACGATGGGCCTGTTCTCTGTGGTAAGCCCTCTCCTCCAGACGATACCGGTGCTCTCCCGTGTGACCGTCTTCACGCTGGTATTCCTCTTCGAGTTCTCGCTCTTCGCGTTGGAGACGCCTCTGCTCTTTCTCATTTTGCCGGCGCCATTTGTTAAGGAGATCTCTGTGGGTAGGCCTGCGCCTGGAAGATGACTCTCCGTGCTCGTATCGGCTATTCGTGGCTTGGGCGCGCTGCCGGAGCTCATCGCCAGTGATTTGCCGATCGGGATCCACTGCGCCAGATTCGCGTGCCTTGTCGGAGGTGAGGACTTTGACTTTGCCCTTGCCTCTGGGATCCGCTGGGGTACCATGTTCACTGAGAAGAACACGGCGTTCTGGGAGAAGGGGTTTGCATCGATCTTCATCTTGCCATTGAACTTGATGTGGCCGTCCTGGATGGCTTTCTGGATCCTCGTCCTGAACACACGGCAATCATTAATAGAATGAGTGTTAGTGTTATGAAAACCGCAGTACTTCTTGTCCTTGACTCCTCCAGGACGCAGCATCGGGTGATCCGGGGGTAGCCTGACTCTCCCTTCGGCAACCAGGAACTCGAAGAGCTTGTCGCTTTGGTGACGTCGAAGTCGTATGCCCCCTTCTGCTGGCGCAGCCATTGCTTGTTGGCTTGGGTCGGCTCCTTGTCCCAGTTGAGCTCTGCAGCGGCCACCTCATCTTCCGCGTCGGTATAGTCATCGGCTTCGTCCAGGAAAGCCTGATACATCTGCGCCGCGACATTGTCCTTCTGGAAACGCCCTTCCCTCCGGAAGCCTTGCGCTTGGATAGTCATCTCATTCAGCCGGCGGGAGAGATGACCCAAGTCTTCAAACTCCTGACCGAACAGCTTGTCCCTGATGCTCGGGAGCATGCCTGCCACGGCCAATGGTGGAAGCTGATCGTCCGGCAGGTGCATGCCGAAGCACTGGCTCTTGACTTCCCTTGAACCTGCGCAGGTAGTCCTGCGGTGTCTCATTGGCTTCTGGCGTACGTACATGATGTCCACCAGTTTCTTCTCCTTGGTGCCCGTGTAGAAGTGTGTATGGAACTTTTGTTCCAAGTCCGCCCAAGAGAGAATAGAGCCCGGCGGTAGTGACGTGAACCATGCGAATGCCGGTCCAGTGAGTGACGACGGGAAGTACCGAACCCTGAAGGCGTCTTCGGTATTGGCCTCCCCAAGCTGGAGCAGATAACGACTGACGTGCTCCACCGTGCTGGTGTCGTCTAAGCTGGAGAACTTGGACAGGTCCGTCGGCACTTTGACTCTGGGAGGTAGAGCCACACGGTGGAACCATTCGGGGAACGGAGACCTGTAAGCATACGTGCCCTTAGGCTTCAGGCCGAAAGTGCGCTGCATCATATCCGCCATCCTCTCTAGCATGACATCGACATTAGAGTCGGCGGTTTTCTCGGCCGTCGGCTTCCCATATCCTGGATGCGGGGCGCCCTCTATGTTGTGAGGCTCAAGCATCTCATGGTACCCGTTTCCGTAGTAGTCCTTTATGAGCCTATAGGTTTGCGGGGAGATCTTGCGTGTTGACTCTGGCGGCTGACCCTTAGTGCCGAACGTGAGCTGCCCCATGGTCGGCAACTGGCCTTCTGGCGTGTGCTTCTCTTGAATGGTCATCCCGCTTGATTGAGCCTTAGGCGGGGTCTCCTCACCGGCATCCTGCCCCCTTGAGGTGATTCGGCAGATTGAAAAGATGTGGTCCTGCTATAGGGCCAAACTCGGCCTCCATAAGTTCATCGGCCTTGGGGCCGAATTGGGCGATCATGATGGTGCGGAAAGTGTTGAGAAACGCCCCATGCATGCGACCGATGGCACCAGAGACAGCTTCGTTGATCATATGAGACATTTTCAACACTGCCTCTGCCTCTCTCCCCGGATCATTCGGGTTGAGCTGGACGGGCTTCGGCAGATCGTGCAGACGGCGAACCTTTCCGCTTTTGTTCTTGGAAAAGGCTTCTAGGCACTTGGCCTGGAATTCGGCACAAGCATCATCCACCTGCTCTCTGTACTCGTCGGGTAGTTCAGTGAGCTGCACCTGCACGAGCCCCGCCTTGTTGCTGGCCTCGGCTTCAGTGACTTCGACCATCGCTGCAGGAAAAAGGGTCCCACCGGCGTGCCAAAAAGTGTGTTGGCACCAAAGTGGCGCACTGTGCCAATCACACAGCAAGCCGGAGAAGCTGGCTTCAAACGTGGCCCGGGTGCTCAGAAGTCCGGTGCGTGCCAGTCAGTTTGCCCTGCAACTAACAAGGGAGATAAACTGTTAAATACAAAGCTGGAACATGTCGGGTATGACCAGACAGTTCCAAAATATACGGCCCTGAAGCCACTTACGACGACATATAGCTATGAAAGCTATCTGTCACACAGGTTTAAAGATTATTCGGCAATATGAACAGAGTTACGTGAATAACAGGTTGCCGAACACGTTTGCATGAGAATCGTACTTGCATGATGTATTAAATATAAGTTAAAACTTAACCAATCTCGATTGTACAACCGAGTTGGGATCCATGGAGATTGAACATACAAACTAAGCATGACTAAGCTAATCTAAAGCCTGCGCCTGCCGCACGACACCTAGCCTTGTCATAGATCAAACACACTTAACATGCATGAACCCTCACCACGTGGCAATCCAGATACGATCCGATCGGCTATTACGAACAATAGATCTACTGCATAAAAGACCTTTCAATAATAAACGTGAAAGAACAGAGCAGATCTATAAAGATGAAGCCGAACCGAACGGTATCTAGATTGGGCAAAAGTGTTATGATGAAGATAAACATAACAAAACATATAACACAAGGTAACTTAATGAATCTATCAGATTGCCAAATCTAACAGAGCCGATAACTATTTTTACTCATGACTCAATCCGCCGCACGATACAAGGCATAAGCAAAAACTCCCGTCATAAGCTTAAATCCGCCGCACGATACTAAGCTTAACGTACGAGACTACTTGCACCATATCTAAATCCGCCGCACGATACTAGACATGATAACAAGGTTGCCGGAACTTACGGAGGTCGACGGATCGATGGCCCCTCTCGAAGAACACGACGACACGACTTGGACTCGAAGACGGCACGGGGCCGGGTTGGTTGTATTGATTGTGAACGTTTTACAATAGTCTCAGGGTTTATATTTATACCCTGGTGTTCTCTGAGTCCTAGAAGGACACGATACAACGATAAATTAGGAAACTTATCAAAATATGATGCCTTCTACTCTAAGTTTCCTTCAATAACCGGCATGCACTAAAATGACGAGATCCTTATCGCTAAGCCCTCTGATTATGCGTATTTGCCATCTTCTGACGCAAAGCCGTCCACTTGAGATAGCGACCGCAGCACTATATTGCCGAATCATTCGCCGTTGACCAGCTCCCCCACAGCCTTGCCGAATCTCATTAAGTTAGCCGACCGCGTCCGTCGTCTGCCGAATCCTTCAAGCGGCGGCGTTCGCCGAATCTTCATAGTGCCGGTCCACTTGTCATAGTGCGAAAACTCGGTGTTAACACAATATTTTGAGTCTCGGAGCGAGAGTCCTCGATGGATACGACTTGGAAGATTCTAGAACATTCCAGAACATTCCAGAAGACAAGACAAGGCGACCCACAGAAGGCAGGGCCCACCTGTCAAGGGGCAGACCGACCAGTCTCCTCTATGGACCGACCGATCGGGTATTCGGCCCCAATTTCCTTTGTCCCCCTTCGCGTGACGCACTCCAACCGACCTCTCCAACACTTTTGGCCCATTTAGGCCCAGTGCATATGACAAAGGATTTAGTCCCACATCGCTTGCCCAAGGTGGAGGGGGGCCAGGAGCCCCTATATAATAAACCAGGACCCCCTGAGGCAATACACCATCATCATCTGGGAGTCTTTGTAGAGGCGTCCCTCGAAGGACAACCTCTCCTACCTAGAGAATTAGGTTTAGATTTTCCAATGTAATAGCTTAGCTTTAGTCGGGAGTTAGGGAGAGCGGAGCTGCGCTCCGGTTCCGGAGGAGTCTTCAGAGTTTTGGTATGTCTTTGTATCTTTTCTTTGTAAGACTTATGCTTTAATATATTTATCTTCTCTTTCTATTTCTATGCTTTATTATATGATTAGTATAGTTGTTATATCTTGGCATGAGATCTTCGCCCGTATTGAGTGCTCTAGTTATTAATGGTAACTAGAGTAGTAATCGATAGATTAGACATGGTGTTTAGTCTATAGGTTACCTGAGGTTGCGCTCAATCCCCCACGGAATAGTTGTGGTAGCCCCAGGGGTGACAGCTCTGTTAGGCCTTCGTAGTCCACCACGTTCGGATTGATGTTTCGTAGAGCTTTTGGCAGCCTTCTCCCAACTACCTTTTTCCCAATCTTCTTCGAGAGTTGGAAAGGACCTGCTGCTCCAAAGTGCCAATGTGTATAACTGCTATATCTTTTCATCTTTGTTGCCTTAGAACCCAAGTAATAGAGAAGTATTTAGGAAGCTTGATCTGTCCCATTGTCCTCCCACTATAGTTATCTAGTTATCATTGAATTATCCTTTATGTGCTTCATTTATTATCATATCATATATCATTCACTCCTGCTTTAGTCTAATAAGTACTCTGAGTTAGTAGATGCATGATAGTGAGTTATCAGATTCTTGACCCTAGCTTCCCTGTGGTAAAATATAAATAACGATCCTGGAATACTCCTGGTAAAATGCTACAATGATGTTCTGTGCGCTGCGGAAACTTTCATATTCTTATTTGCGTTAACAAACGCAACAATGGTTTGAGGAACACCGAATCGATAAACGATATGCTCTTTGATGAATTCAATCACGGTAGCTGATGAAGCTTCCTTCAAAGGAACAGCTTCAACCCATTTAGTAAAATAGTCAGTTGCTACCAACACAAACTTGTGTTATTTGCTAGATGCCGGAAATATTTGGCCAATCAGATCTATTCCACATCCTCTAAATGGCCATGGCTTTGTGATTGGATTCATAGCTGATGCCGGAGACCTCTGAATATTACCGAATCTTTGGCATTCTTGACATCCTTTATAGTATTTAAAACAATCTTCCAAAATGGTCGGCCAAAAATATCCTGCTCTTTTGACCATCCACTTTATTTTATGAGCAGACTGATGTGCAGCACAAATTCCCTCGTGGATTTCTCCTATTAGAACTTTGGCCTCTTCTTGATCGACACATTTAAGGTGAATACCATCGATTGTTTTATGATAAAGTTGATCATCAAGAAGGACAAACTTTGTAGCCTTATACCTCAATTTTCTGGATACTTGTCGCGATGGGTCCCTCAAGTATTCAATAATCTCATCCTCCAATCATCACTATCAGCAACCTCATCAGCTAGTATTTCAACAATTTGTTGATACCCAGAAGCACTTTGAGCTAAACGATTAGCCTCTTGATTCTGACATCTAGGAACATGCTTCAGGACAATAGAAGAGAAAGAATTAAGCAACCCAAGGTACTTCTCATAATGTTTCCTCAGAATGTTATCTTTGCACTTATATAGTGAAGGACCGGGAAGCTATCCGAAAGCGACCAGAGGGGGGGTGAATGGGAGCTTCAAAATTTCCTTTCGGAAACTAGATGCCACTGTCCTAAAATCAACCCCAAGAGCGAACCCTAGAGCTTGCTAATGTCCACGACCCTAGATGTAGGGTGGATGCTTCCTCGAAGCACAGCGGGACACTAGACAACCCTAGAAAGCCAACGCAAAAGACGGAACTCAAATCCAATCAAGAACGAACGGACCGCGAATGAAAACGCGCGAGACTGGATCGACCGGACTCTGGCCAGCGTCCGGTCAGCAGGGACCGGACGCGTCCGGTCAACAAAAATTGGCTCTGGAACCTTATTGTTCGCGACCGGACTCACGAGTACGGAGGGTCCGGTCGAGAGCAGTGCGTCCGGTCAGAAACGAACAAGCGCGATGAACAGTGGATCCTGAGCGTCCGGTCAGCTGACACCGGATGCGTCCGGTCGCTGAAAAACCGATCTGGACCCTCTCTGTTCTTGACCGGACTCACGGAAGGAGCGTCCGGTCGATTGAACAGAGCGTCCGTCACACGCAAACAACCACAGCTTTTCAACCACCGGACGCACGACCTGAGCGTCCGGTCGGCCCGAGCAGCGTCCGGTCACCCCGACAACCCTCTGTTCTTCCCCACCGATTTGACTCAAACTCACTCAAAACGAATCCTCTAGGGATCAAACTTGGTGAGTGGAGTCACAAAGAGTATAGTGAGCTATCTCTAAGAGATCATGGCTCGAACCTATCTCCAAATCGGTGAATCGAAGAATTTCGGGGGTGAAGAGAAAAAGTGACCCGAAACTAAAAATCGATTGATCTCCTAGACCGTGAGGTTAGAGGATGATTCCTTCGGTGGAAAGAAGTGCCTCACGATCTAGAACAACTTGGTTCAAACGGATTTGCAAAAGATGAACTGAGCAAAAAGATCAAGCGACGGGAAAATCGTGGAGAAAAGGATTCCGCGAAGAACACGAACACAACGGAAATCACACAGCCCGAGTTCGAATCAAGGACCCAAATCAAGCCAACGATCTGTGCTCCAAGGTGAGGATACGGCCTCACTTCCTCAACTCAACAGTACACAGAGTGGTCTCTCTGCGGATCTCAACTAGCTAAAGCAGGGACGGGAGAGCAGGAAACCCTAGCAAATGAAAGCACTAACTGAGATCGAGAGGAGGGTGTCTCCCCTGGACTACTTATACTAACCTAGACTAAGCCTATTTCCTACTCTACCCCTCTCTAAACTAATTACAGAGCGACCAGCTAAACCCTAAGGCTATTCTGGTCCACCCGCGGTGGTAGGTAGATCCAACGGCCACGCCCGCACAACTCGTCCGCGTTGCCTTCACGCAACCTTCCGATTTCCGCCACGTGCCGTCCTCGCTCTGCACCCCCGTTTTGTGGCCCAAACCGGGAACCAGCCTTTTCCAGCAACCCCCGGTTTTGAGGCCCAAACCGGGAAACCAGCCCACCAGCCTGAGTTTTGTGGCCCAAACTCAGAAACCCGCAGCGCCCGAGTTTTGAGGCCCAAACTCTCGGAAACCGGCCCACCCATCGCCCGAGTTTTGTGGCCAAACTCGGAAACCGTCCGCGCCCAGGTTTTTGTGGCTCAACCTGGAAACCGAGCACCCGAGTTTGAGGCCCCAACTCGAAAACCGTCCACCCGGTGTTTTTTTTCCCTGGCTCAACCACCAAACCGGAGCTGTAGAGGGGATGCACCGCCCGTGCACCCCGTCCACCGACACGTGTCCCCAGGTCCTCGACCCGAGCAACACCATGCCCCGCAAGTCTCCGCTCGTCGCTGTCCAGGCTGTCAGCCACCACAGCTGATCCTCAGGCACTCCGGTCCCTCAGTCCAAGCCTCACGTCCGCCCTTCACTGCTCGATACATCGGCATGGCACGTCCGCCGCACGGCACGCCCATCCTTCATCGCACCCAGTCCGTCGGCACGGCACGTCTCAACTTGACCTTCACCTTGCCCTCGATCACTGTCTTCGAGCTCGACACCTGCACAACATAGCCAAAGAACATGCGCATCAAACCCTTGACAATCACTCATCATCACTCAGAGACTCGGCATACACCCATGTATCCGCAATCTCCCCCTTGATGAGTGCATTGTCAACTACACCACACATCATAAAATGAAAGAAGAAGGTAGGAGGAAGGAGAGGAAGAGAACTCAACCAAATGACCCAAAAGCATAGCAAAGCCGAAGAAGGTCAAGTGGAAGAAGCGAGAACTTGGTCCCCAAAGACATGGGCAACGGCTCGACGCGACCAAGCAAAGCAAAGCTAGCCCTCAAGAAGAGGTAGAACAGGCTCAACACCGCTAGCAGAAAACCAATTGAAAATCGGAGCTAAAAAATGGCAAAGTGCTAGTCTCTCAAGATAGAGGCACAGAGGCTCAACACACTAGCACGAAAAACCACTCCGAACCAATTGAAAAACAATCGAAAAGTCTTCGAACCAATCGAAATCAAACTCGATGCCAAATGAGGAAAATGTTTGCTAGTCCCTCAAGATAGAGGCAACGGCTCAACACAACTAGCAAACTCCCCTCGACAAGTGCAAGCAACCCGGGACTCCCCCTTAGTCCAACAAGAGAAGAGCATAAAGATCTGAAAATCTCCCCCTTAGCAAAAACTCCCCCTTAATTGAACGCCAGGAGACATATGATTTGCAAAAACTCTCCCCCTTAGTTGAAAATGCACTTATCAAGCACAAACTCTTCCCTTGAGCCAACAAAACTCCCCCTTCTAAAATGCATATGAAGTCAGAAATGCAAGTTAGCAGCTTCAGGCATATAATCAAAAGAGTGCAAAAATGCTCTAATCGGTATAGCTCCAATGCACAACTAAGCACTCAAATGGCGAAGGCTCAAACGGATCACACATACGAAATATGAAGCATATGAGCAAGTGAGCAGTTTTTAGCCAAAAAGATAGTCACCATCAGAATAGCACTACACATGTATAGATAGGAATCCAGACAAGTGCTAAACATGTATACAAGGTGAACTACCCCTAGCAAAGTGCAATCATCATGCATAGGAATGAAGCATATACTTGTGATTTCATTTTTATATTGGAGTTGCAGCGGTGAAGACTTCACAAGTTCAGTTATTTAGCATGTGATTGCGAGAGGTTGAAAGCTTGTCTTTGCCTAACTTTTCAACCGAGCGAAGCCTATGCCGAAGCAATCAGAAGCTTGAAGCTACGGTTTCGGTCATACACTACACGGCTCAAGTTTAACTCAAAGTGCAATGAGAACAGTCTCGATACCATGAGGTGTTGACAAGCAATCCCATCTCGATCTTTTCAATTCACTAAACTTGGTTCAAATTTTATACATGATATGAACAGACCAAGCAAGTGAATGACTCATAACTAGAGACATAGCAACCTAGCATATATGAAAAGCACGAGTGAACTCAACACATATCCTACACGTGCTAGTTGCATATCTCAATGGTGAACATTTTCAGATTGTAAGTTATTAAGTAAATTCACCATTCCAAAATAGCTCAGCTCATAACATGTACTAGTGATCAGGAAGAGCATAAGCTACAAGCATCCATATAAGCATCGGAGCATACTAAATAGAGCATAGTTACATTCTAGTGATTATAAACATGAAGCTCAGAATGTAAATGCGTATGCTAAAATGCAAAAGAAAAGAAGACAAAAGAGTCAGTCAAATATACAAGATCCAAAATGTTTCCCCCATCTAAAAGGGGAACACACACCAAGCTCACCCCTCAACCCGATTAAGGTTGATTCGTCTAAAGGCTTGGTGAAAATATCAGCCAGTTGATGATGAGTATCGACATGGCGAAGGTCGATATCACCCTTCTCCTGGTGGTCTCGCAGAAAATGAAAGCGCACATCAATGTGTTTGGTCTTCGAGTGAAGCACGGGGTTCTTAGCAACGCTAATGGCACTCGTGCTGTCACAAGCAAAGGCACGCGAGAAAAGCTCAGACCAAAATCACGCAAAGTGGCCATCATCCAAAGCAACTGGGAACACAGCTAGCCGCAGCAACATATTCAGCCTCCGTAGTGGACTGAGCGACGCTAGACTGCTTGCGAGAAGACCACGAAACAAGAGAAGAACCAATAAACTGGCAAGTCCCAGAAGTGGACTTGCGCTCAATACGACAACCAGCAAAATCAGCATCCGAATAACCCACAAAGGAGAGGGTGGAGGAAGCAGAATACCAAATCCCGAACTCAGGCGTGAAACGAAGGTACCTGAAAATCCGCTTCACTGCCTGACGGTGAGAGGTGCGCGGCGACGCCTGAAAGCGCGCACACAGACACACCGCGAACTGGATGTCCGGGCGTGTCGCCGTCAGGTAGAGCAGCGACCCGATCATGCTGCGGTACTACTTCTGGTCCAGTTTTCTCCCTCCACATCCGCATCCAGGGCAGTCGTCGTCGACATGGGTGTTGGAAGAGGCTTGGCCTCACCCATATCGAACCGCTTCAGCAAGTCCTTGGTGTACTTGCCCTGGTGCACAAACGTCCCCTCCCGGGATTGCTTAATTTGCAACCCGAGAAAGAATGTCAGCTCGCCCATCATGCTCATCTCGAACTCCCTGCTCATAGTATCTGCAAACTTGGCAACCAAAGCGTGAGAAGAACCACCGAAAATGATATCATCCACGTAAATCTGGACAAGAGCGTATCTTTGCCTTGCCGGAGGAGAAAGAGCGTTTTATCTACACATCCCATTTTAAACCCTTGGCAAGCAAAAAGGTTTTCAACCTATCATACCAGGCTCTAGGGCTTGTTTCAAACCATATAAAGCTTTATGAAGTTTAAAGACATGGTTTGGAAACTTGGGATTTTCAAAACCGGGGGTTGCTCAACTAAAAACCTCCTGCTCTATGTAGCCGTTTAAAAAAGCACTCTTGACATCCATTTGAAAAAGTTTGAAACCCCTGGATGCAGCATAAGCCAAGAGTATCCTAATAGCCTCCAAACGTGCTACAGGAGCAAAGGTCTCCTCATAATCTATCCCTTCCTTCTGACTATAGCCTTTCGCTACAAGCCGGGCCTTGTTTCTCACAACATGGCCATCCTCTCCTTGCTTGTTTTTAAATACCCATTTTGTCCCAATAGGCTTACAGTCAGGTGGAGGTGGAACTAGAACCCAAACCCGATTTCGCTCAAAGTTCTCTAACTCCTCATGCATGGCATTGACCCAATCCGGATCCGTCAATGCGTGTCCAACATCTCGGGGCTCAAAATTAGCAACAAAAGCAGAATGAGCGAAGTGAGAGATGTGCTGTGACCTGGAGCGAGTAACTCGCTCGCCGATGTCGCCGATCATCTGTTCAGGGGGGTGCTGGCGCTGGATATGTCGTGGCGCCTCCCGGGAAGAAGTGACCTCCCCCTCAACAGCAGCTGGTTCCACCCCGGGTACAAAGGTACCGCGCGAGGTGGAGGATCCCACGGCCCCCAGGAAGAAGAGGTGTCGGGGCCGTGAGTCGTCGTCGAGGCCGCTCTTTGCGGCGCGGCAGTGGGGGGTGCTGGATCATCCATACTTCAGCACCCTCGTCCTCGTCATCAAAAGAGGCTCACCAACCTCATGATCACCTGCACGCTCAAAACGAGAAGAAGGACAAACCATGGTCTCGTCGAAGGTGACATCGGATGTCTCCATGACTCGGTTAGTGTCAAGGTTAAGTACACGATAAGCTCGAGTGTGAGTGCCATAACCCAAAAACACACCGTCAGAGAACGAGATTCAAATTTGTCCAAGTTGCCCTTTTTGAGTATAAAACAGTGGCAACCAAAAACTCGAAAATAACTCACCTTGGGCAGTTTGCCAAAACGCAACTCATAAGAAGTCTTTTTCAAGAAGCTCTCAGAAAATGCGATTGGAAATATAGCATGCAGTGTTCATAGCTTCGGCCCAATAGCGCCTAGGAGTCCTATGCTCATCACATCGTCCTGGCCATCTCAACAAGGGTCCGATTCTTCCTCTCTACAACACCATTTTGGGGCGGTGTGTAGGGGGAAGAAAACTGATGCTCCAAGCCAAGGCGTTACAAAACTTCTCAAAATCCGAATTTTTGAATTCGGAACCATTATCACTTCTAATAGCTCGCATCGAGTTCAAAGGGAACTCGTTCTGAAGACGCAAAATCAGATTGCGAGCGAAGGAGAAAGTCTCAGTCTTCTCAGTCAAAAAGAAGACCCACGAATATCTCGAAAAGTCGTCAACAACAACCAAAACATACCACTTGCCACCAATCGAGCTCACCCGAGCCGGACCAACAAGGTCCATGTGTAAAAGCTCTCCGGGGTGCGAGGTCATGACCTTAGTCACTGGATGGTGGGGAGCGGCAACCATCTTCCCATGTCTGCAAGAATGGCAAACTAGATCCTTCTCCATCGAAAGCTTGGGCAATCCTCGGATTAGGCCAAGTGAGCTAAGTCTTGCAAGCAAGTCGAAGCTTAAATGACCGAGCCTCCTATGCCACTTCCAAAGATCGGAGGAAGAAGGACTAGCCAAAAGACAGCGAGAAGAACCAAACGACTCCGAGAAATTCGCGCGAAAGACTTTCCCAAAGGGCGAAATCAGACATACAAGATCGCCCTGAGGATCTAAGATGCGACTAAGGTTCGGTTTTAAAACGAATCTCATAGTCATCATCAAAAAGTTGCGAACAGAAAGAAGTTTAAAATGCAGGTTAGAAACAAGAGCAACATCGCGCAACACAAAGTGCTCATTAACCCGCACCGTCCCACGAGACAATACCTTACCTTTACTATTGTCGCCGAAGGTTATGTACTCCTTTCCGGCGACCGGGCTAAGGCTGGAGAACCACTTGGCGTTTCCGGTCATGTGCCTCGAGCAACCAGAATCCACCAACCAAATGTCCTCCAAACCGTCTCACCTACATCAATAAAAAGACATAGGGTGAGCATACGGTCCAACACTGGGGTTAGTGAAGTAAGGAGAATACCAGTGTTGGGCCGGCTGCTCAAAAGAACGGTCAGTGTAAAAACTATTCCTAGCCTGTCTACGGGGTAGCGATCACCACGTACGGGAAAAACGTGGTCCGCTAGGAAGAAGCGCTCACCGCGGTACTCAAACTGCGGTGGGGGAAAGCGCTCAACTAAGCCTAGCCTCGCCACGGGGTCCATTACCTGCAAAAAGCAGGACCCCGTCGGGCACGCTCTCTACGAGATCTACGCCTAGGAGCCTGGGGCTCAACTGCTCTAGCGTCTCTTCTCGGAGCTCTCTCTCTCTCCTCCTAGGCCTAACAAACTGAGGTGCTGGACCTCTAGGCCTAGTCTCCCTCCTAGGGGCTCTCATCTCCTGCCTAGGCCGGGACCTTGACGTCCGGGCCTAGCAGCTCTCCCTCTCCCCTGAGCCTTCGGCACATGTCCACCATGAGTTGGATGGTACATGTCCGGGTTCTCCATCTCCCGAGTACGGCGCGCCTCTCGCTTGCGCCGGAAACAGAACTCGATCAAGTGACCATCCCTCCCACAGAAATCACACTGGTACCTCATCACCGCACGCAAAGGGGGTTGTTGGTGACCAGGGCTGTGGGTGTGGTCACTTCGCCCTTCTGAGGCAAACACTCCTCTCTAATGGGTGGCATAGCATCAAGCTTGTTCTTGAGGTGGTTGGCTTGGGTGCCCAAATTTGGTTCTTGGGAGGAGCTCTCGGGGGTTCCTCAACCACACCATCTTTGGTGGTAGGCTTGGCAGGCTCTTTGGGTGGAAGTTTGGCAAGCTTGGGAGTAGTGGTGGAGTTAGGCTTCTCACATGGATTCAAACCACACTCGACTCTCCAATCTTCCCAAAAGCAGAAAGATCAACACCCTGAGCAAAACCTACACCAGGAGCCCCAGCGGCTCGCTTGAATTGGGAGATCATCATGCCGAGCTGCGGCTCACTACAGGAGACCCATGACAAGATGGTCCGAAGGTATGTGTTTTCCTCCTCGGTTTGCATCTTGCCATGCTTCACATTAGCAATCTCTAGCTCCAAGCCCTCGCACAAAACGCACCTCGCCACATTAGTGCTACCTGAGTTGGCCTCCTCAAGAGACACAATCTTGGCATTCTTCTCTGCCAACTCAGATTGCAAGACGGGACAGGTCTTGCATGCACCCAACAGAGAAGGTCTAGCCTTCAGCTCATCTAGCTCTCCTACCAACGCAACATACTTACCTCTCAAAGTGAGAAGGTCAGTCATGTGCGCGGTGCACGACTCACACTCCGCCTCCTCCGACACAACCACGGTGGACCGAGCGAACTCAAGCTCCTTCACCGTGTCCTCCTCCTTCTGCCTGAACTCCTTGCGCTCTCTAGCGGCACGCCTAAGCAGTTTTATCTTGGCTAAGGAGGGCACGGTCAACTTCTCTACCTCTGAGGAAAGCTCGTCGTAGGTGAGAGATACCTGGGAGGTGTCGTCGTCGTCGTCGTTCCGAGATTATGTTCCAGCTCGCCTCCGACCTCATCTCCGAGCGCCATGGTACACAAGCCTCCGTCGCCGGCGAAGAAGCACAATCCGTTGAACTTGTCCTCTAGCTTCTTTTTCACGGACTCGTCATCGCTGGAGCCAGCGGAGTCGTCATCCGAGCCGTCGACGTCGCTGAGGCGTGGCGAAGAAGGCACGCTGCTCAGCTTGCTGCTTCTCCAAGTACTCTTCTTCTTGATGTACTCCTTGTCGAAGCCGCCCCGCTTCTTGTGTCTTGGGGAACGTGCTTCTCCTTGTACTTGGAGTCGCGCTTGCGCCCTTGATCGCCCTTCCCCGAATGCTTGTTCTTCTTGGGCAGTTGGCGATGAAGTGGTCGGGGTCTCCGCCCTCGTAGCATCCTGTGCGTCCTCCTCCACGACGGCGGTTTCATGCGGTTGTTGTGGAACCGCGAGAACCGGTTGGCAGCAAAGCCAACTCGTCGTCTCCCAACGTCTCCAGCTGGTCCTCTGTAACAGAAAAGAGACAGGAAAGAGCAAAGCCAGCTGAAGGGTTAGAGGAAAGCCGGAAACCAAAGCCTGGACGGCGAGAAGGATTTTCAAAAGAAGCCCTCGCCATAGCATCAATCTCACTGGACTTGAGCTTACTGAAGAGCTCGTCGCAAGTGAGGGTCTCATAGTTCGGGGATTCGATGATCGCCTGAACCTTAGAGTCCCACACCGACCGATCAAGAGTATGCAAAAGCTTCAAAGCCCTCTCATGATCGTCGAAAGGCAACTGCTCTCGGTTAGCCCTCATCCTGTTGACAATCGCCTGAAAGCGAGCGAATAAACTCTCTATGCTCTCGCCAGGCTGATGCCGAAAGTTCTCATACTCTCTCTTGTACGACTCGTAGAGCCGGGTTTTGACTTGAGAGGTGCCCTCATGAAAGCGCATGAGGGTGGCCCAAATCTCCCGAGCCGTAGAGAGGTGAGAAACGCGGTCAAACTCTCCAGCGCTCAAACATGAAAAGAGCGCATTACGGGCTCGGCTATTGGCCTCGTGCTCATCGATCTGCTGCTGAGTCACACGGGCAGCCAGGACCACGTAATCGGCAGAGTTGCAAATATCCCAGATAGAAGCGCCCAAGCTCTGCAGATAGGCCGACATACGTATCTTCCAATACGCATAGTTCGTCCCATCGAAAAACGGCGGTTTGCCCACGCCGCGATCCATGTCGCCTTCGGTGGATCTGGAACCGGCTAAGGTGGAAGATCCTTAACCTGCTTTGATACCAATTGAAGGACCGGGAAGCTATCCAAAAGCGACCAGAGGGGGGGTGAATGGGAGCTTCAAAATTTCCTTTCGGAAACTAGATGCCACTGTCCTAAAATCAACCCCAAGAGCGAACCCTAGAGCTTGCTAATGTCCACGACCCTAGATGTAGGGTGGATGCTTCCTCGAAGCACAGCAGGACACTAGACAACCCTAGAAAGCCAACGCAAAAGACGGAACTCAAATCCAATCAAGAACGAACGGACCGCGAATGAAAACGCGCGAGACTGGATCGACCGGACTCTGGCCAGCGTCCGGTCAGCAGGGACCGGACGCGTCCGGTCAACAAAAATTGGCTCTGGAACCTTACTGTTCGCGACCGGACTCACGAGTACGGAGGGTCCGGTCGAGAGCAGTGCGTCCGGTCAGAAACGAACAAGCGCGATGAACAGTGGATCCTGAGCGTCCGGTCAGCTGACACCGGATGCGTCTGGTCGCTGAAAAACCGATCTGGACCCTCTCTGTTCTTGACCGGACTCACGGAAGGGAGCGTCCGGTCGATTGAACAGAGCGTCCGGTCACACGCAAACAACCACAGCGGTGTTCAACCACCGGACGCACGACCTGAGCGTCCGGTCGGCCCGAGCAGCGTCCGGTCACCCCGACAACCCTCTGTTCTTCCACCGATTCGACTCAAACTCACTCAAAACGAATCCTCTAGGGATCAAACTTGGTGAGTGGAGTCACAAAGAGTATAGTGAGCTATCTCTAAGAGATCATGGCTCGAACCTATCTCCAAATCGGTGAATCGAAGAATTTCGGGGGTGAAGAGAAAAAGTGACCCGAAACTAAAAATCGATTGATCTCCTAGACCGTGAGGTTAGAGGATGATTCCTTCGGTGGAAAGAAGTGCCTCACGATCTAGAACAACTTGGTTCAAACGGATTTGCAAAAGATGAACCGAGCAAAAAGATCAAGCGACGGGAAAATCGTGGAGAAAAGGATTCCGCGAAGAACACGAACACAACGGAAATCACAGCCACGAGTTCGAATCAAGGACCCAAATCAAGCCAACGATCTGTGCTCCAAGGTGAGGATACGGCCTCACTTCCTCAACTCAACAGTACACAGAGTGGAGTCTCTCTGCGGATCTCAACTAGCTAAAGCAGGGACGGGAGAGCAGGAAACCCTAGCAAATGAAAGCACTAACTGAGATCGAGAGGAGGGTGTCTCCCCTGGACTACTTATACTAACCTAGACTAAGCCTATTTCCTACTCTACCCCTCTCTAAACTAATTACAGAGCGAACCAGCTAAACCCTAAGGCTATTCTGGTCCAACCCGCGGTGGTAGGTAGATCCAACGGCCACGCCCGCACAACTCGTCCGCGTTGCCTTCACGCAACCTTCCGATTTCCGCCACGTGCCGTCCTCGCTCTGCACCCCCGGTTTTGTGGCCCAAACCGGGAAACCAGCCTTTTCCAGCAACCCCCGGTTTTGAGGCCCAAACCGGGAAACCAGCCCACCAGCCTGAGTTTTGTGGCCCAAACTCAGAAACCCGCAGCGCCCGAGTTTTGAGGCCCAAACTCGGAAACCGGCCCATCGCCCGAGTTTTGTGGCCAAACTCGGAAACCGTCCGCGCCCAGGTTTTGTGGCTCAACCTGGAAACCGAGCACCCGAGTTTTGAGGCCCAAACTCGGAAACCGTCCACCCGGTGGTTTTTCCCTGGCTCAACCACCAAACCGGAGCTGTAGAGGGGATGCACCGCCCGTGCACCCCGTCCACCGACACGTGTCCCCAGGTCCTCGACCCGAGCAACACCATGCCCCGCAAGTCTCCACTCGTCGCTGTCCCAGGCTGCCAGCCACCACAGCTGATCCTCAGGCACCCCGGTCCCTCAGTCCAAGCCTCACGTCCGCCCTTCACTGCTCGATACATCGGCATGGCACGTCCGCCGCACGGCACGCCCATCCTTCATCGCACCCAGTCCGTCGGCACGGCACGTCTCAACTTGACCTTCACCTTGCCCTCGATCACTGTCTTCGAGCTCGACACCTGCACAACATAAGCCAAAGAACATGCGCATCAAACCCGTTGACAATCACTCATCACTCAGAGACTCGGCATACACCCATGTATCCGCATATAGGCCGAGCAATTAATTAATTACTAGTTGAGAATCTCCGAAAATCTCAACAGTCTCGGCTCCTACCTCACACAAAAGCTGAAGTCCCTTGAGAAGTGCTTCATACTCAGCTTGATTGTTAGTGGAGGTTGGATCAATTGAAAAAGCAAATTCAAAACTTCTTCCCTGAGGAGAAACCAGAACAATACCAATGCCCCCACCTTGCTTGCAATTGGAACCATCAAAGAACAAAGCCCACGGGGTGAAATCTAAAGTCTTAATCTCCCGTTCATGATGATGAGTAACAAAATCGGCTATTACCTGACCTTTAACCACTTTAGCCGATTCAAACTTTAAGTCAAATTCTGATAATGCAAGAATCCATTTGCCAATTCTCCCATTTAAAATAGGCATGGATAACATATGTTTAATTACATCAAACCTTGACACAACCGTGCATTCGGAAGATAACAGGTAATGCTGAAGCTTAGTGCACGAGAAGTACAAACATAAGCATAACTTTTCAACAGGAGAATATCTCATTTCTGGGTCAAGTAACCTTCTACTGAGATAGAACACTACTCTTTCTTTACCTTCGAATTCTTGCATTAAGGACGACCCAATTGTATGATCATCGGCCGATACATATAACTTAAAAGGTTTGTTCTTTTGAGGAGGAATCAAAACTGGTGGAGACTTCATATATTCTTTGATTTCATCAAATGCCCTCTATTGCTCATCTCCCCATTTAAATTCTTGATCATCCTTTAATTTTAACAAAACCGAGAACGGCAAAATTCTAGCTGATAGATTCGAAACAAATCTCCTGATGAAATTGATCTTACCAATCAAAGATTGTTGTTGAGTTTTGTGGTTGGTGGTACTGCTTTGTCAATTGCATCATAACTCTTTCGACCAACTTCAATCCCTTTTTCATGTACCATAAACCCCAAAAACTGACCAGCCGACACTCCAAATGCACACTTGTGGGGATTCATCCTTAACCCATGTTTCCTTGCACACTCAAGAGTATCTCTAAGATCCTTAAGATGCCTTTGATAATCCCTGGATTTTACAACTACATCATCAATGTAAATCTCCACAATCCTGCCGATCAATTCGTGAAAAATATAATTCATAGCCCTTTGATAAGTTGCACTGGCATTTTTAAGTCCGAAAGTCATGACCACCCATTCATATAAGCCTTTAGCACCTGGACATCTAAATGCAGTTTTATGTATATCTTCCTCTGCCATGAAAATTTGGTTATACCCAGCATTACCATCCATAAAACTGATCACCTTATGTCCTGCTGCCGCATCGACTAACATATCTGCCACTGGCATTGGGTAGCCATCCATTGGAGTAGCTTTATTCAAATCCCTGAAATCGATGCAAACTCTCATTTTTCCATTTTTCTTATACACATGGACTACACTAGATATCCACTCAGCATATCTACATTGTCGAATGAAGTTAGCCTCGTAAAGCCGAGTGATTTCCGTTTTCACATCAGCCATAACTTCTGCTCTAATCCTTCTTGGAACTTGTTTTACACGTCGACTTCCATGCTTGATAGGCAATCGATGCTCAACCAACGATCGATCAAGACCAAGCATTTCAGAATAATCCCAAGCAAAACATTCTCTATATTCTTTTAACAATGTAATAAGTTCTTGTCTAAGCTTGGGATCCAATTTGGCACTGATATATGTCAACCTTGGCTTATCACCATTTCCAATATCGATTGCTTCCAGTTCATCAGCCGATGTGAAACCTTTACCCATCTTACTCTCATTTTCGTTAACCGTGCAATCCATTAAATATATTTTTTGAAGCCGACTGCTTGGATCGGCTGTTGACTATTGTCAGTTGTCTTGAGAAAGTCTTCTTCAAGAATCTTCCCGGAAAAGCACACCATGTTATCGAAGTTCCAAACATCAGGGTCTGAGTAAGCAACACTAACAGTTGAATCGGCTGGTATCACTTCCACGGTGTCGCCGATCCACTGAATCACATTCTGATGCATGGTAGATGTAATGCAGCAATTGGCGTGGATCCAATCCCTTCCAAGAAGCACACTGTAGGATCCTTTTGCATTGACCACAAAGAAGGTAGTCGGCATACTCTTGCTGCCAATCGTCAACTTGACACATACAACACCTTTAGTAGCCGATACATTGCCAGCAAAGTTGGTCAACCTCATATCGGTTTGAGTCAGGTCTTCCGCAGTCTTGCCAAGTTGCCTAAAGGTGGCATATGGCATCAAATTAACAGTTGCCCCTCCATCAACTAACATCCTGTTCAGAGGCCTTCCATCAACAAACCCTTTCAAATACAAAGCTTTCAAATGGGAATGTCTCTCGGGTTTTTGAAATGTGGCCTCTTTTGCTTGATAAATCCATTGAGAAATTGCTTCTTCATCATCAGACTCTTCTCCATGATTAGAGGATCTAAACTCAGCAGGTAGCATGAATAGAGCAGCGATATTAGCCGATGACTCACCTTTATCGGCTATCTGCTTTACTTGCCAGACTTTGGGTTTTTTCTTCTGGATTTCATCATTTCTTAGTCTTTGAACTCGTCGCTTCTGGCTTTTGGTCAAGCCACCAGGACACCATTGTCCCTCTTGCCAAGGATGATTACGATTGGCTAATCTTACTCCAAGCCGATTATGAACATTTTCATTTTTTATGCACCGATCTGTCTTTTCAAATCTCAATCTTTCATGTACAGATCGGCGGTTGTCTCTCGACTGCCTATACTCTCAATATTGAACACTGCATTCTGGGCAACTACGAAGAGTACGAAGTTTCAGTCCTTCATTCCAACAATGTCTGAAGAAAGGACAGTCCCAATGATTCTTTTCTTCATCTTTGATACGTTTTTCTTCTTCACGAGACCTCCTATATTCTTCCTCTTTGAGCCACTCTTGATATTCTTGCTCATCCCTTTCCCTTTGCATTTGGCTCCTTTCTTTCTGGCGTTGCCATTTGTTCAATAAGATTCTGACAGTCGGACGTCTTCTTGCTTCACCAGCCTTTGAAGTTTCAGGTTGATCATGCTCATCAGTATTCTTTTTTCCTTTCATTTCCCGATACTCCCTGGCTGTCAACTGTTTCTTTGGATCAACCGTTCCAGCTGCCTTGGCTTTGTCAGAAGTCAAAACTTTGATCTCACTCCGAGGTGCAGGAGCCACCATGTTCTGTGGAAAAGGATGGTCATTGATTCCCATGCCCTTGGCCTTTTCTAGGCCAATCCTTCCTTTAACGATAGCCCTCTGGATCATATCTCTGAAAACTCGGCAATCGTTAGTAGTATGGGTACTAGATATATGAAACTTGCAGTACCTTTTATTTTTGAGCTCTTCAGCCGATGGGATATTGTGATTCCCAGTTAACTTGATTTGACCCTTCTCTAGCAAGTAATCAAATATCTTGTCGGCTTTAGTGATGTCAAAGCTATATTTTACATCTTTCTCGGTACTCTTAGCCTTTGCCCATGGCATGTACTCGTTGTTCTTCCAAGCCCAATCCATAGCAGCCACTTCATCCTCACTTTCATCACTTGAATTATTGTCTTCCTCTTGTAAGAAGAAATGACTCTCTGCATTATAGGCTTTCTTGGGCTTGAAAACTTGATTATATCGATTCTGAGCATCGATATTTGCCACCTTCTTAGCTAAATCGGCTATATCGTTACAATCAAAGCCGATTTTTTTCTCTGATGGCACGTATCAGCCCCCGAATCGCAATGCTGACAATTTCTGAATCTGACAATGATAAGGTATAGCACTGATTTTTAATCTCTCTGAATCTCTGAAGATACTGGCATCCAGACTCATTATTTCCTTGCCTCGTATCGACTAAGTCTACAAGGCCTTTTTCCAATACCCCAGAGTCAAAGTATTTATGGAACTTGTCTTTCAAATCCTCCCAGCTTTGAATGGAATTGGGTGGCAGAGATGAAAACCACGAGAAAGCTGAACCAGATAGGGATAAAGGAAATAATCTGACTTTAAGTGCTGATTCATCACCAACTTCCCCGAGCTAGACTAAAAACTGAGTAATATGTTCC
This sequence comes from Coix lacryma-jobi var. lacryma-jobi, assembly GCA_009763385.1. Classification (NCBI taxonomy): domain Eukaryota; kingdom Viridiplantae; phylum Streptophyta; class Magnoliopsida; order Poales; family Poaceae; genus Coix; species Coix lacryma-jobi. Next base: position 137,556,721 of record CM019824.1, read on the forward strand.
ATGGTCGTCACTGAGTCAGTTCCTGTGAATTTGGTAAAATCAGGGATCCTATATCTTGGAGGAAGAACAACTTGATCAAACCACTCCGGATATGGTTTCTTGTAACCAGTCATCGTAGATTTTGGCGTTAACCAAAATTGCTTTTGAACCAAGTCAGTGACCCGACTCATCAGCTGATCAATTTGATTCACCGGCGCTTGATAGCCGATGTTCTGCCCCCCCCCCCGAAGACATTGCCACGATATCCTGGGTTATCCTGAGCGTCCAAGGTATAAAAATCCGAAACATAATGATATCCGGGAGGAATATCACCAGGTGTCACACTCCCTTGGTACGGTGGTGCATTGAAATCTCTAGTAATGCGCCTTGCATGGGGAACTATTTTTGTAGCTGATGAGTATATGTAATTACTCATATTCGGCTGTTGCATTGGCTGCGGCGTCACGCCCCCAGGGCTGACAATCATTTGGTTTCCATTGCCATTAGGGCCATTGATTTGTGGTCCATCAGAAGTTCCAGCTCCTTGATTATTTCTAATGGTATATGCTGGACCCCTCGTGACCGACCAAAATTTTACGTCAACACATTCTTTTGGCACGCCCAGTGGGACACAATGACGATTGTGTCCCACTGGGCGTGCCAAAAGAATGTGTTGACGTAAAATTTTGGTCGGTCACGCCAACACACTCGAGCGCACGGTCCTCAGAGGGCATACGGAGCAAGGTCCTGACCTCCTGAACCTTCAGTAGGTCGTGGTGCCGAATCTTAGCGAGATCGACTTTAGGCGTGCTAGTCAATTTGACCTGCAATCAACAAGGAGAAGAAATAGTTGTCAAATTGTCGAACCTGCCGGCTTAGTTCCAGACAGTTCCAAATTGTACGGCTCCGATATAGCTGTTGACGCTCACTAATGCTCATAATTAACCGTCAACTATTGCATGAAATGACACTAAATGAATCACAAAGCATAGTTGTACGGTTTGAAACTAACAAGTTCCACGAGTTTTGGTGCTTTCACTTGTTTTGTAGGACATCCATGTTTTTACCATATAAAAGTATCTCAAGTGATGAAACAGAGCACACCATTGCAAAGACCTCGTCGAGACGATCGAAACGGACATATGATTTGCTATATTTGGAGTCTCGGAGCGAGAGTCCTTGATGGATACGACTTGGAAGATTCTAGAACACTCCAGAACATTCCAGAAGACACGAGAAGGCGGCCCATGGAAGGCGGGACCCACCTATCATAGAGTCAGACTGACCGGTCTCCCTCCTAGACCGACCGGTCTGGTGTGGGGCCCAAACTCGCCCCCCTTTGCGTGACGCGCTCCAACCGACATCTTCGACGCGTTTTGGCCCATTAAGGCCCATGTGCATATGGCGAAGGATTTAGTACCACATCGCTTGCCCAAGGTGGAGGGGAGGCCAGGAGCCCCTATATAATAAACCCCAGACCCCCCCTGAGGCAACACATCCTCATGGAGTTGTAGAGACGTCCCTCGAATGGATGACCTTTCTTCTCTATGTAATTAGGTTTAGATTTTCCAATGTAGTAGATTAACTCTAGTCGGGAGTTAGGGAGAGCGGAGCTGCGCTCCGGTTCTAGAGGAGTCTTCAGAGATTTGGTATGTCTTTGTATCTTTTCTTTATTAGACTTATGCTTTAATATATTTATCTTCTCTATTTACTTTATGCCTTTAATATTATGATTAGTATAGTTGTTATGTTCTAGCATAGGCAATGTTTTCCTAAACAGTAAACGGTAAACAGTCGGTCACTCTTTGTTTAGCGTTTAGGCCGTTTAAACGGTGTTTAAACGGAGTTAAACGGCCTAAACGGTTTTGTATGGTAACACTAAAATATACATATTTATGTATGTAAAAATTAAATTTGCTAGAAACTGTACATATTTGCACATGTAAAAAATAAATATTATACCAAATAATATTTTTGGAAGAAATCTAAACCCACAACATTTCATATACTCACAATGTTAATTAGTTTTGTGTTTATTATGGTAGTCGTAGTCCTCTAATTAACCAAATTATGGATTAAATGGTTGTTTAGATCATTTAATCATGTCTAACCTGATTTTCTTTAGACCATTTAGACGGGTTTAAACGGTTTAAACGGGTTTAAACGGTCCAACCGTTTAATTCACCGTTTAGGGCCTAAACAAAACAGATGGCCTCTGTTTACCGTTTAAACGGTGTTTAAACGGACTAAACGGCCGTTTAGGCGAACAGAGAGCATAGGATCTCCGCTCGTATCGAGTGCTCTAGTTATAGGCCATAATTAGAGTAGTAATCGATAGATTAGACTTGGTGTTTAGTCTATAGGTTACCTGAGGTTGCGCTCAACCCCACGGATAGTTGTCGTAGCCCCAAGTGGTGACAGCCCTGATGGCCGACGTATTCCACCACGTTCGGGTTGATGTTCGTAGGACCGTAGTCAGAGCTTCCCAACCCCCTTCTCATCCCTTTTTGTGGTTGGTGTTCTGATGTCCCGAAGTGTTATTATATGACTGCTATATCTTTTCATCCTTGTTACTTTAGAACACAAGTAATAGAGAAGTGCATAGGAACCTTGATCTCTCCCGTTGTCCTCCCACTATAGTTATCTTTACATTTATCATTAAATTCTCTTTTATGTGCTTTCATTATCATATCATTTATCAATTACTCCTGCTTTAGTCTAATTAGTACTCTGAGTTAGTAGATGCATGATAGTGAGTTATCAGATTCTAAACCCTTGCTTCCCAGTGGTAAAATATAAATAACGATCCTGGAATACTCCCGGTAAAATGCTACGATGGTGTTCTGTGCGCTTGTAGAATCTTTCATATTCTATTTGCACTAACAAACGTCAACATGCATTTTTGGCGCCGTTGCCGGGGAAGCAATTAGTGTAAAGATTTTGATAATGATCTTGATGTCTGCTAATTTAGTGTACCACTAGCTTTAGTAGGATTACCCCTTGTTCTGTTGAGTGTGGAATAGACAGGACATCAGATGTCATTTTGACCTGATGGCAAGCTTCCACAAGAATGAAGAAACTAGGCTGCCTGAACATTCAAGATCCATCATTAATTCTGGAACCCTGCCATCTCACAGGTTTGTGTATACATACATATATTATTTCTTCTAACCATGTGTAGATTGGAGAAAAGGTCGTCGTCACCACAATTCAACTCCCATCTTATATGACGGATATTTACGCTGCGCCACTCACAAATCCCCAGTTGTGAGTCATGGTAAGTATGATCAAGGTGAGACAGTCTGGCTCATGGACTTTAAACTTTATGAGTAGTTATCTTTTCAATTTATTTCATACCACTGCATGTTTAGTTTGAATCATCCTTGAATCCATTCCATTTAGTTTAGGTTTTCTTTTATCAAATCCACATCATGTTTAGTTCCTTATATGCATTCATGTCATCCGCATCTAAAAAAAGAAAAAAAATCTCACTATGATCATACTCTTTCATCTCTTTTTGGATAAATCTCTAGATGCTTCAATGCCATGTTTGTTTACTCAAGCAAGTTTTAGTTTGCAAGTACTGCAAATACTTTCATAGACTTTTTAAATTAAGCATGGTGCTTAGGTTAAATAGTCTAACTTAATCAAATTAGACACGAAGTTTGGTTTGATTATTGATCTGAAATTAGCTTGTGTAGACATTGGATATTTTGTTGGACTAACCCCTGTAGAGAACTCTAAATACACTTTGGGGAAGTCCTGAGATGAATTCACATCAGAGATAAAGCAAGGCATACGATGAACTGCATAATGAAGACTCAGCTCATTCATCATGGATGACAGAACTGTGAGTATTAAAGTTTATTTTAATTTATCTTCTACTGCAAGTACCTTTTGCCTTGAACCATGTTTAAATGCAGCCAACACATAAAATATTAAGTCTATGCTAAAGTAATCCTAAAATCGATATTTCTGTTATTAGCATAGATGAATAATACATAAGTTGTGGATAACAATCCATGTTTCAAATTCAGTGCAATCCTTCGGGTATGTGTCCACTAACGTTTTGTAGGAGATGAGGTTTGCTTGTTCATGGTGTGAACTTAAAGATCCAAAATCCAACCCGTGGATAGACAAAACTCATCATCAGACAAGTCACTAGTGATGTCGAAGGCAGCCAAGCTCTGAGCTATCCCAAGGCCTAAGCTAGGACACTGATGACGAGCAGGATGTAACTCACCCCGTATGGGTCAATCTATGCCTATGCTCATCATTGTCGAAGACATCAACACTGACACCAACAACAAATTTCAAGGTGACGATATGCCACTACATTATAACATCTATGTGTCGTCCGAAGGAAGTCTGTTGGTGGTTCACTATGAAGACAAGCAGTGGAAGTTCTCCTCACTTCTAATTATTGCAACATAAGAGCTAGTTTGGGGGATGAGGTGGAAGAACTTCAACAACAACAACATCTACAATTTCAACTCATGAACATGTTGTTGAAGAAATATCCACCTACTTCACAAGCTAGCTTGGGGGAGACACGATTCTGTTGTCCAGATCTGCTTCACGATCAAGGGTAGGAAGGAGAAATCCAGCTTCAAGACACTTTGACCTCCTACTCACCACTTTGATTAGTACAAGCCACTAGATGCTGCCCCAGCCAAGAAGAAGAATATGATCCATCACTCATTCTTGGAAGAACATTCTTGAACACCACCAAAGTTGTCATCTATGTCAGACTTGGAGACATCCACTTTTGGATCTTCGATCAAAAGGATTGCTGCTTCATCAACAACTACACCATTTATGAGCAGCCGAAGGAAACCAAGAGAAGACGTTGACTCGGCCGACAAAGGAAGAACCAACTGCCAGGAATTGAGGGTTACATCATGAAGGATGAAGCCACTACACTGCAAGAATTAGAAGATGGAGAGATAGTACCTGAACCTACAAATCAAGAGAATAACTGACAAAGTCTCCATCGTCTGGACCTGTTGAGAACAAGACTCAGCTGGCCCACTGAGAGATAGACAAGAGAGGACAAGCCATTAATGAACAACAACCAGCTGGACAAGAGAAGCTTCCACAAGGTGATTCAACACAATCACTCTTCCATGATAAAGTAACATTTCAAGGTAAGTGACCATCACTTTAAAAGCTTCTCTTTGATTCTAGTATGCACATAAATAAAGAAACAAACATGTTTAAGTTGCACCTCGCTTGATCCAACCTAAACAACTCAACATGTTTAGTTCTTTACTCTTTATTCTTAGCTTTACTCTCTTGAATCTCACTATCTTAATTAAATGAGCTAAAATGTTGTGCATCCAACCTTTGGAAGATGATATATCACAATCATGAAAAGGTCGACACACTATACATAGATTATCCTTCGTTGGGTTAAGTAATATGATCTGTTAAATATTTTTAAGATGCTACTTCATGCTCATCTTCTGTTTTTATCACTCATGTTAAGATTGAATAGAACACATAAACAACAAGTTTATCTTGTTCAATATGCTTAAGGTTAGAGAAGAATGCACAAAACTTTTGGTTTTGTTGGTGTTTTTCCACCAACAGAGCCTATGCACTTGATCTCTACCTTGTCTTTATGAGCAGGACACACTCTTGAGCAAAACATGGAGGGGTTTGTCAACTCCCAAATTCTACAGAGTGAAGGTCCTGGATCTACAAGAACATGCACACTGAGCAAGATGTTGCCAGCTTCCACAATCAATGTTTCACTTCAAATTGCTGGGCAAATAAAGAACATGAGTGACACCATATCAAGAGGTGTAGTTATCAAGGTCTATATATCTGAATCAAATGATGCACCTCAGGAATGAACATGGTGAGAAGTCTTGTTCAGAGGACTTAAAACATTGAACCCTCGCCGAAAGGTAAATCGGTAGTTATCCATATTTATCTTTTCTGCATTAGTTTCCATTTTGCATATTTACTTTCCATCATCATCTCTCCATAGCATATTTACTTCTCTGCATCAACATTACATAAAAAAAGAAAATAAAAATATTTTACTTATTGCACTGCATCATAAAACCTAAAGTCCCATGTGAATAATTCTGTGATGTGTAAAAACCCACATGAAATATTCACCGTGGTGGCATAGAAATAAAAATAAAAACACATTCATTTTATTAAATTATCAGTGCATAGAAAAAAATAAAATACAAAAAAATATTGAGAAAGAGATCTTACTGAAACTCTAGACAACTAAGGCTTGAGTGGCCAACCACTAATGCCTAATTTGTTCCACAAGTTTTGTTGTCTATTTGAGTTTCACATGATTTGAAAGACCAAGAAAAGCTGACGAGCAAGTGGATATTCCACCCACTGTTGGAGCACTATTTCAACAACCATCAACATCAATCAATGCTGTGATAGACAAAGAATATTTTCACTTCCAGTCTGCTACATTGCAAGATCGAATGACTACGTCAACATTCAGCATGGGGGAAAGCATCCCCGTGTATCCAGGTAAGTATCTTTATCCTCTTAAGTTTTTCTTTTTATAAATAAATTCAAAAAAAAATGTGTAAGCACATGAAGGCTCACCCTTAAAAAGAAAAAGAACAAAAATATTCGGACACATGAAGGCTCGATGCGATCAAAGGGATTAGCTTGGGTGGAGACGCACCCCCGTTATCTTTGTGATTCAGGTATGTCTTACTACTATCTTAGTTTTTAAGTAATAGGTTATAGTGTGTCTTAGATTAAATAAATAAAGCATGTCTAATCTGAACAACTCTCTCCCTAATTTCTTAAAATGGAAACGATGAATAGTTGCTCTATTGTATTTCTTTCTAGTACCTAGCCTTTAAGCATGAGTTCTCCTAAGTTTAAAAAATTAATGATGCCTTAAAATAAAATTAAATATATGGGTACCAAATGCTTGATCCAGAGTCTAAATAATTGACAGATATGACATGTGATGATTTGAGCTACTATTATCTTGTTCTAAACAACACTAGAGTTCCAGAGAGTTTCCAATATTAATATGGTAAATAATTGCACTGAGTTAAATTAAGCTTTGATGACCCTGTGAGAAGTTATCATACTATTGAATTGAGATCCCTTACACATTTTATCCATCCTCCGCATAAATGCTCATGATTATCTGTTCCTATCCTCTCAAAAGTTTGTTGGGAGCATATGGCTCTTGAAAAAAAAAGAAAAAAAATTCTGAGGAAATAAAAAGGGACAAGTGTCCGGAACCTTGAAAAAAAGAGAAAAGAAAAGAAATGAATATCAGAAAAAATGGGCATGTGCCCGACAGTAGAATTAGCCTGATAGCCATGTGTTTCTAATATACAAAAGAGAGTGATATATTCAAAAGAGCATCCGCCTCCATTTTCCATACACATGCACTTCTCGATTCAATGGTGTGGTTGACTTTCTCTTTGGATCCATTGTTTAATTTGACAACATATGTTCTTAAGCTTTTTGAAAATTCTTAAAAAAAACTCCGGGATAATGGTGAAGTGAAAGAGCAAGAGACATAGTGCTTGATTTGATCATTCTATCTTTCAATTACTCAAGATTCAAGGTAAAGTACTAAGCCCCGTGATAAATAATATGATATCTTTTTTCTAATCCAAATGAGAACTTTTGTTTGAATGCATGAGTACTTGTTAGAAGTACAAATATTGTAGCAACTCCTGATCCACTGTTGAGTTTGGCTTTGCTCGGGACTAGCAAAGGTTAAGCTTGGGGGAACTTGTTGACGCTCACTAATGCTCATAATTAACCGTCAACTATTGCATGAAATGACACTAAATGAATCACAAAGCATAGTTGTAGGGTTTGAAACTAACAAGTTCCACGAGTTTTGTTGCTCTCACTTGTTTTGTAGGACATCCATGTTTTTACCATATAAAAGTATCTCAAGTGATGAAACAGAGCACACCATTGCGAAGACCTCGTCGAGACGATCGAAACGGACATATGATTTGCTATATTTGGAGTCCCAGAGCGAGAGTCCTCGATCGATACGACTTGGAAGATTCTAGAACATTCCAGAACATTCCAGAAGACACGAGAAGGCGACCCGCGGAAGGTGGGACCCACCTGTCATAGAGGCAGACCAACCGGTCTCCGTCCTGGACCGACCGGTCTGGTGTGGGGCCCAAACTCGCCCCCCTTCGCGCGACGCGCTCCAACCGACCTCTTCGACGCGTTTTGGCCCATTAAGGCCCATGTGCATATGGCGAAGGATTTAGTACCACATCGCTTGCCCAAGGTGGAGGGGAGGCCAGGAGCCCCTATATAATAAACCCCAGACCCCCCTGAGGCAACACATCCTCATGGAGTTGTAGAGACGTCCCTCGAATGGATGACCTTTCTTCTCTATGTAATTAGGTTTAGATTTTCCAATGTAATAGATTAACTCTAGTCGGGAGTTAGCGAGAGCGGAGCTGCGCTCCGGTTCTAGAGGAGTCTTCAGAGATTTGGTATGTCTTTGTATCTTTTCTTTATTAGACTTATGCTTTAATATATTTATCTTCTCTATTTACTTTATGCCTTTCATATTATGATTAGTATAGTTGTTATGTTCTAGCATAGGTTCTCCGCTCGTATCGAGTGCTGTAGTTATAGGCCATAATTAGAGTAGTAATCGATATATTAGACTTGGTGTTTAGTCTATAGGTTACCTGAGGTTGCGCTCAACCCCATGGATAGTTGTGGTAGCCCCAGGTGGTGACAGCCCTGATGGCCGACGTATTCCACCACGTTCGGGTTGATGTTCGTAGGACCGTAGTTAGAGCTTCCCAACCCCCTACTCATCCCTTTCTGTGGATGGTGTTCTGATGTCCCGAAGTGTTATTATATGACTACTATATCTTTTCATCTTTGTTACTTTAGAACACAAGTAATAGAGAAGTGCATAGGAACCTTGATCTCTCTTGTTGTCCTCCCACAATAGTTATCTTTACATTTATCATTAAATTCTCTTTTATGTGCTTTCATTATCATATCATTTACCAATTACTCTTGCTTTAGTCTAATTAGTACTCTGAGTTAGTAGATGCATGATAGTGAGTTATCAGATTCTAAACCCTTGCTTCCCAGTGGTAAAATATAAATAACGATCTTGGAATACTCCCGATAAAATGCTACGATGGTGTTCTGTGCGCTTGCAGAATCTTTCATATTCTATTTGCACTAACAAACATCAACAATAGCCACTTGTTGCTAGGATATTGACTACAAAGTCAACTCCCAAGAAATTGCATAAAGTATTGAAAAATATATAAGGCAAAACGGCTATGATATATGTAAATAAGTATTCAAAGCAGATAAATGGCCGATAAGCCTAAGCGTGTTAACAGAGTAAAGATCTATGTGTACATCCAAGCGACATGAAACCAACGTATCGACTAATTGCACGAGTAGTTCTATTTGTTAACAGTGGGGTGTCTCCATACAGCCACAGTAACAAATAGATCGATAAAATAGCTTAAACATCAACAGTGGGGTGTCTCCATACCGCCATAATGATGATCAAGCTAGATCACGTTGTAAGGAAAATGGACCTTGGACCATTCAACTTCGGATTTTGGTGTTTGATGAACAACACAACCAAATTTGACTAATGCATTTGCAAGTGTTTGTTTTGTAGTCCAATAGGGTGCAAATGTGACTTGGACAAAGGCTATGTGATGATCCGATGATCAACACCTCAAGCAAAATATTAGAAGCTCAGTAGAAGACCCTCAAAGATCAAGCAAAGTCTAAGGCACAAGAATGGAACCAAGACGGCGCAAGAAACCACGAAGAACTGAAGAAAAAGGAGTGACCGGACGCTGCTTCGCAGTGACCGGACGCTGACCCGGATCCGTCCGGTCAGTACCTCAAGCCGACAGCGCCACGTTCGCGTGACCAGACGCTACGAACGAGTTGCGATCGGACGCGCCGAAGCAACTGTTCCTCAGCAAAACCGTGTGACCGGACGCTATGTATACGATTGGACGCTGAGCCCCAGCTGAGTCCGATCGAATACAGAGAGGTTCCAGAGGCACGAAAACGTGATCGGACGCGTCCGATCGTCTGCGACCGGACTCATGCCAGAGTCCGATCAGTGCCTGTGCTGGCAGCCAACTAGCCGTTGTGAGAGACCGGAAGCGTCCGGTCAGGACGTGACGAGCGTCCGCTCGATGGCAGAAAAGCTCATCTCTTTGCCCAACGGCTCTATTTGGTTGGGGCTCTATAAATACCCCCATGGCCGGCCAAAACAATAAGGTTGGAGCTCAAGGAAGTGTACCAAGTGCATAGACACATATTTAGTTGCTCTAGCCACCAAAGTGCTCAAGTAATATACTAGGTGATTAGTGTAGGTACTTTGTGAAGTGCTTAAGCTAGTTAGACCACCGCTTTGCGCTTGCTCTAGGTGTTAGGCCTAGTGTTTAGTGAGGTTGAAAACCTCTTATCTACCGGTGCTTGCGCGCACCGTGGTTGTACATCGGCGGGGCTTGTAGTCTTGCGAGATCACACCAACCGAGTTTATGGTGTGGCCGCCTCCGTGTACCAAAGGGAACAAGGCCCGCAACGTTTCGGCCGGAAACTTGATAGTGAAGACGGCGGGGAGCATCCGGGAGAGGCTTTGCCACGAGTGGCTTAACCGGAGACCAACTTGCGCGTGGGGAAGAACCGGAGCTATCCATGGAGTTACTCGACCGGGAGCTTGGCCCTTGCGAGGGATTCCTTGCGAGGGGCTCCAACGAGGACTAGGGGGAAGCTTGCGCGCTTCTCGATACCTCGGTAAAAATACCGGAGTCGTCGACGGGAGTTTGCATCTCTATCACTCTTTAGCTTCCACATTTATATTGCTACCTTGTTTATGTGCTTTACCATTCCTAGCTTAGTTGATAGGCTAGTTGATAGGATTGGAACATAGGTTGCATAACTCCTTTTGCGGTAGAGATAGCAAACACATGTATTAAAACCTTAGTTGCACATTAGATAGTTTATTCTCTTGCATAGGTTTTGACTAGGTGGAAATTAGAGGCCATAGTTTAGAGTAGAAGTTTTAAGTTGCCTAATTCACCCCCCCCCCCCCCTCTTAGGCGTCACGGTCCTTTCAATTGGTATCAGAGCCGGTTGGCTCTCTTGTGGACTCTTGGCTTAATCGCCTTCGAGCCGACGCCCCTAAGAGAGGTTGGGATGGATACCTCTAGGCCTCCACAGTTTGACGGCACTAACTTCCCTTACTATAGTACTAGGATGGCTTGCTTTTTAGAAGCCGTTGATCTAGGTGTTTGGAGAGTCACCCGCGACGGGATGAAACCCATTAAGAATCCCGAGAAGCCTACCGCGGGTGATGAAAAAGAAATTCATCTTAATGCTAGAGCCAAGAATTGCTTGTTTGAATCTATTAGCATGGATGTCTTTAACCAAGTTTTTACTTTGCAAACATATCATGAAATTTGGTTAAAGCTACATGAGCTCCATGATGGTACAAGTAATGTACGTGAGCAAAAACATAACCTAACAAAAACAAGCTATGATTCCTTTAAAATGAATGATAATGAGCTTGTTCGTGATATGTATTCTCGTTTGAATCTAATTATCAATGAGCTCCATTCTATAGGAATTACAAAGCTAGGTGGTGCCGATATTGTGAGGAAGATCATCTCCGTTCTTCCAAAGAACAAATATGCAACCATCATCACCATCCTCCACAACATGGAGGACTTGAGCACCATGACCCCGGCTATTGTCATTGGCAAATTGGTGGCATTTGAGATGTCACGCAAGATGGGTCAAGAAGAAGCCACTTCATCAAGCAAAGACATTGCTCTCTCATGTGAGCACAAAAAGATGAAGGGCAAAAAGCAAGTTGAAACAAGCTCAAGCTCCTCAAATGAAGAAGAAGAGGATGATGAAGATGAAGAATCAAGTGATGATCAAGCCTCCACCTCATCCGACTCCTCCTTAGATGAAGAAGAAACAATCAAGCTTATAAAAGAAGTGAAGAGGATGATCCGCAAGCTCAATGTCAAGGGTGTGCCCATCACAATTGAAGATTGCCTCTTCACCAATCAAAGAAGAGAGCAAAGAAAAAAGGGATGCTATGGATGCGGCAAAAGAGGGCACTTTGTGGAAGATTGCCCAAAACAAAAGCCCATACCCAAGGACAAGAAAAAGAAGGGATGCAAGGCCAAGGCTCTCACCACCATCAAGACATGGGATGATTCATCAAGTGATGATGAAGCTCATCACAAGAGGCATGGCCGCAAGCACTCATCATCAAGCTCCTCACGTATGTGCCTTATGGCACGAGGTAACTCAAGCTCTATCTCTAGTAATAGTGATAGTGATAGTGATGATGAGCTACCTTCTTATAATGTACTTGTGCAAGATAATCTCAATTATGCTAAAGCTTGTACTAGTCAACAAAAGAAAATTAATGCTTTAAAAGAAAAACTAGATAGCTCTCAACAAGCCTACAATGCTATGCTTGAGCAATATGAAATCTTTTCAAATTTGAATGTTGAGCTATCTAAGAAAATTGAGAAACTTGAGGCTAGTATAAGCACATATGATAGCACAAGTAATGATGAGCAACTTGCTAAGAAAAATGAAAAACTAAAAGCACAGTTAGCTAGCACACAAGATGCTTACAAAAGCCTGCTTGCTAAAATGGAAATTATGTGCAAGCATTGTGATGAGCTAACTAACAAGGTTGCTAATCTTGAAACCATCGGAGCAAACCCCACCGAGGCACCTAAAATTGAAAAATCAATCTTTAATATGCCTAAAAAGGATGCCTCTACTTCTTGCATAGATTTACTTGATTTAGACTCACCCATATGCAAACAAGCTTGTGTTGAGAATATGATTGTAGAAACATGCACACAAGAGGTTGCAATGGAGAATGAGCTACTAAGGCAAGAAGTAGCTCGCCTCACCAAGGACTTGACTCGAGCAAAAGGCAAGACAAAGCAAACCCGAACTCATCAAGATAACACCGTCAAGGGAGTGAAGAAGCTTGATGAGGAGCAATACGTGGTTTGTTACCTTTGCCACAAGGAAGGCCACAAGTCCTATGAGTGCAAGGTGAAGCATGGGGGAGAAAAGAAGAAAGAGAAAAACAAAAAGCAAACAAGCAAGCTCTCCAACACCTACACCAACAAGGTGAACAAGAAGGCCTCCACACCCTATCTCTTGAAGAAGAAGAAGAAGAATGACAAGGTGGTGGCCATCAAGGTGAACAAGCAAGCCAACAATGGATCCAAATGCATTTGGGTGCCTAAGGACATTATCACAACCATGAGGAGCACCAAAAAGGTTTGGGTGCCGAAAGGGAAGTGAGTAGTCAAATGGACATCGGGGAATTTGGAGACTTGGCAAAGTTTGGGTGCATATCATGGGGTGCATCACATTGGATCATGTCATTGCCAAGTATGTTAGTGGCTACTATGAACCCAAGTTCCCCTACCCATGTGAGGTAACTAGATTTAATTTTCTGTAATTACTTTCATTTGGTATAATGTCTTGCAATTACTTTTAGCATCTAGTTCCCTTCATTGCCTATGTTTGCATTAGTATGTTCATATCTTTTGTCATGCAAATTAGGCTTATCATATGGTAGTTTTGCTTGGTATCACTCACATTCTTAGAGCAATTCTACATGGTTTTAATTGGTTAGAAGCATGGCACATAGCTTCTCTTACTTTGCATTTATCTTATATGTGCCAATGTCCAAATTATAGATAAACTACCCCAATTACCATCTTCAATTGATGTCACATTTCTTGTAATATCAATATGGAAAATGGTAGTTTGACCTTACAAGTCAATGTGCATGTCTCCTACAAGTGTTTCAAACTTGTATGCACACTTTTAGGGGGGAGTCTACTCTACAATTTGGAAGCTTTGAGACTAACACTACTTTCAAGATTATCATGTGTGTAGTAGTCTCATTGCAAGGAAAATGGAGTTCTCGGAGACAAGCATCAAGTATGGTGATAATCCAATTGATATCTACATGTGGTATTCCTAACCGATATCATTATGTTGATTTCAATTTGATACTCTTATATGCTTTCTCCATGCATTATATAGATTAAACTCCTTTGTGCCTTAATTTGTCGGTTATGCGTATGCTTTTGAATTACATCATATGTATGCATATACTTAGGGGGAGTTTTAGCTTATATAATGTTTCCTCTCTTGAGCTTTAATGTCTTCCTTTTTGGTGTTTGATTCCAAAGGGGGAGAATGTGTAGGGACCAAAATCAAGCCCAAACTAAAACAAACAAAATAACCAAAATCAAATTTTCAAAAATTCTATGGTTATGTTTATGGGAATGGTTCAAAAAGGGAGGAACTGATTTATGGAGTTAGGGGGAGTCTTAATCCATAAAGTCACAAAGAGGGACTCTATGGCAAGGGCAAGATATGCTAGAAGAAATGTATTTCAATTTGGTATCTTTTTAAACATCATATAATCTTGCCTTTGCATTGCATCCTAGCAAGTAGATTGCATTTTAAATTATGTATCTATTATTTGCTTGTTTTGGTCGTGTTGTCATCAATCACCAAAAAGGGGGAGATTGTAAGGAAAATGGACCTTGGACCATTCAACTTCGGATTTTGGTGTTTGATGAACAACACAACCAAATTGGACTAATGCATTTGCAAGTGTTTGTTTTGTAGTCCAATAGGGTGCAAATGTGACTTGGACAAAGGCTATGTGATATTCCGATGATCAACACCTCAAGCAAAATATTAGAAGCTCAGTAGAAGACCCTCAAAGATCAAGCGAAGTCCAAGGCACAAGAATGGAACCAAAACGGCGCAAGAAACCACGAAGAACTGAAGAAAAAGGAGTGACCGGACGCTGCTTCGCAGTGACCGGACGCTGACCTTGTTTATGTGCTTTACCATTCCTAGCTTAGTTGATAGGCTAGTTGATAGGATTGGAACATAGGTTGCATAACTCCTTTTGCGGTAGAGATAGCAAACACATGTATTAAAACCTTAGTTGCACATTAGATAGTTTATTCTCTTGCATAGGTTTTGACTAGGTGGAAATTAGAGGCCATAGTTTAGAGTAGAAGTTTTAAGTTGCCTAATTCACCCCCCCTCTTAGGCATCACGGTCCTTTCACATGTCTTATGCAAAGAGTAAATCCGTTAATTCCAAGCCACTTGAAAGAACACATTATGAAGAAAGTATAACTGGATCGGCTATTTTAACCGATGCAGGGTCCATGAGGCACGAACAAGATCTACCCGTAAAAACCATGATTTAATCTAAAATCGAACAGACCTAATCTATCATGTATATCAGTGGGGTTCGAGAATACAACCATAATAAACATGTTAAACCAGATTTGTCCATTCTTAGATTAAACCATAATTTTATTGAATATCTCGAACGCACAACATGTAACAACCAAGATTGACAAAATAGTCGATGAGAAACTTAGATCGGCTATTCTCTCTGATGTGAGCATGTAAGATCTTTAGGTAGCCGATCTAAACTACTTTTAAGCTTTAACTGCTTTGTCAATCTTGATTGGGCAAGATGTTGTTTAAAACATAAAGAAACAAATTAAAACATAAAACAACATTGATAACTTAATGAATCTATTAGCTTGCCAAACCAATAGAGCCGATAACTAGTCAAGACCGACTAAAGTAAGAGATTGATCAGAGTCAAGATAGCCTTACAAGAGACAAACTTAGACCGATAACTAGCCATATCATAACTTAACAAGAGTTTGGTCGATGCCAAATACAGCCTTATTGCACGATGACACGAGCCATTGGTGAAACTTACAAGCAAACTGAAGGTCGGTCGAAGCCGATGCAGCCCTGCCTGATTGAAGGTCTTGCCGAGATCTACGTTACTCCTACTCCTAGGGTTTTGGCCGAGGGCCGGTGTGTTGATTGATTGGATGTCCCTACAAAAATCGGGTTTCTAACTATTTATAACTCGGTTGACTCCTGTCTTAACACGACAAGGTTACATAATAGATAAAATAAAGACGACCCGGACTTAAACCTTGGTCGAGCCCGACACCTTTTCGAAGCCCATCATGCTGATCCACACGAATTCTTCTCGTTATGCTTGAACCAACATAAGCTTCTTTATTTTTCTGGTCGATTCCTTCCTTAATAAACCAGTCGTTTGTGCTTACAAAAAAATAATCCTTCCGGTAACAATATGTATTTATATATAGTTATATATATATTTATGTTTATTTATATATATTTATATTTATATATACTTATGTATATATCGGGCTGTGCTGGACCGGCCCGCCGTGCCGAGGGTCTGGCCCAGGCATGGCCCTAGGGACGAATCGGGCTAACTAGGGCCCGCTGGCTACCGGGTCGGGCCGTGCTCGAGCCGGACCAAAATATCGGGCTTTGGGACTGGCTCATCGGCTCGGGCTGCATGCACAGCTATAGTCAGGGCCAAGCTAGCCAAAGCCGGTCTAAACCAGTATATACAGTCTTGTTTAGTTATTTGTACCAATCTGACTAGATCCAGTTAGGTTTCTGTTTGATAGTATATATTAGAGCCTGGCTCAAGGTCAACTAACTCTAACTACCACTCTGAGATTTTATTTGGTTGCTGGCTAGGCCTAGTTAGGTGTAGCACCGGAGGATCGGATAACAGTTAAGGGATCACAGGAGCAAGAACTCATAGGGATTGAGTAGTTCCATTACATAAATTAGACATCTCTAAACATACAAATTGTTACTTCACATTGTTTAGCCTCAGACGTAAAATTACAACATTATAAACGAATCATTGCTGGTATTAATTCACAAGATGGTACACAGGAAACTGGAATGCATCACAGAGCAAACCAACAACAAAACACACATAACCAGCTCATCAATTATCCCAAGTTATGTCATCATTGGCCTTAGAAGTTTAAGTGCACTTGATTCAAACGGACAGCCTAAAGCAAAGACCATAGACCAGCACTAACAGGGCAACAATGGTCATATTGTTCCAAGAACCTTGCTTACCATGACTAGAAGGAGGCAGTACATCAGAACCATGGTTACCATACATGAAGAGTTGAAGAAGGAGGTGCAGTTGATGAAGAAGAATATGCATTGCAGTCTCTAGAAGCTTGTTCCACTATTACACAAATGATTTTTCGAGATACTAGGCTTGTATTAACAGGGACTGGCATCCAATGCCCGCCTCGGTTAATATTTACCGAGATCGGCATCTAGTGTCTGCCTTCGTTAATCGATTAACCGAGGTGGTCATCTTAACGCAACCACCTCGGTTAATCGATTATTTTCTGAGGCGGTCGTTTTAAGTGACTACCTCGATAAATCCATTAACCGAGGCAGGCATCTTAAGGTATTCGCCTTGGTTAATGACTGCAATCAAAAGTAATTCATAATTCTTTCATATAAACTTAGATAAAGATGAAATTTATATCAAAATTGTAGCTCTCAACGAGACGTACAACTTTGTAGTTAAAATGTTTTTGAATTGAAACTGTTTAGGGTCCCAAAATATTGTTATAAGTGCACAAATTTTGAAGTTTAAAATTTAAAATTATCACACGATCTCGTATGTTGACATGATCTACACAAAAGTTATAGTTCTCAATAGAATCTATAACTTTGTATTTGAAAAACTTTTAATTGAAAGTTGTTTAGAGTCCCGAATATGTGTTTAAAAGTTATAAAATTTAAAATTTAAAATTTAGAATTCTTAAACGATCTTAAATATTCACATAGTTAATACCAAAGTTGTAATGGCCGACCTGAACTACATCTTTGATTTGGACAAGTTTTTATTTTAAAATCATCTAGAGTCTCAAATATACGTTTGAAATTCACATGTTTTGAGACTCAACTTTTTTGAATTTTTCAAAGTATCTCTGATGGAGATACATCATATACTAAAGTTGTAGTACTTAACAAGATTTAAAACTCTGTAGTTATAAGTTTTTTCATTTGAGTTCATTTAGTAGCCCAAATATTCAATATAATATTACAAAATATTGATATAAAACAATAACATATTATATATAGGCATGAACAAGTGTGAAGTGTAGTGGTAGAGACATAGTAGTGTGGAGTGTGAGGTTGTGGGTTTGATTCCCTGAAGTTGTTCATTTTTTTGGATTAACCGAGATGGACAAAGTGACCACCTCATACAATTCTGATTAACCAAGACCTTCTCACCGAGACAGTTGGAATGCCCATCTCGGTTAATCAAAAATGCCCGCCTCGGAAAAGATTTGTATAGTAGTGTTGATAGTTAGAGTACTTCTCGTGCAGAGAGTTCTTGACGTCGAGCACTTGGACACTACACTCATGCCATGTCATGTAAATCCTATATTTTTTGCCCTCAAAACCACGTAGCAAGGCCCCATTTTCTGAAATTCAACATGTCTGGAACCAAAATCAAGTTAGAAAACTTGAACTATCAATGATTGGAGTCTTGCTATAAGATGACATTGCCTCAGTCGACTATTTATTTAGATTGATGGTTACCATGAGTAAGGAACTCAAAGATCTACGGTTTGTGGTCAAACAAATCATTGATCTAGACATCCTCACTGATGGGCACCACCATCTAAGGACGTAAATGGACGGGATGAATCCCGTTTCGTCGCAACCATATATCGTTTTTTCCTGTCCATTTTCGGTTTTTTCAAGGATAAATGGAAACGAGATCGAAAACGGGACGAAGTGAACTGGAACAGGGACCGAAAATGGTAGAGTATTTGTTCACCCATATTTACTGTATCCTGTTTTTGGCTGGGATATCCCGTTTTTATTCTGTTTTCATCTTCATCCGGGATACATCTGACTCGGTCCATCAATAGAGGAGAGAGGCCCAATATAGCCCACTACGGACGACCTGCATGGCCTGTCCTGCACGTAGGCTTGCCGGGTGCCTAGGTGGCCACTGCATATGCTCCGCCAAGCTTGTTCGATGGCTGGCCGGCCGGCCGCCGCTACCTGGCTGTAGCCTGTAGGAGCAGTTATACTGATGTATATGGTTATTTGGCCAAATTTTGATAAAGAACATATATTTTTGGGCTATATATTTTTGATAAAGAATATATATATATAATAGAATAAAAAAATCTATGCATATTTTTGGGCGGCCGACTGCCTGGCTGTAGGAGCACCGTACCACGGTTCTCACCAGAGCCTCGTTGTGCACCATATCAAAAGGTAGGGCCGCGGATTCGTTTGTTAGTTTTAGTGTGGTTAATATGTGTGGTCATATGGACTTGTAATTTCGGTATAACTTCCCGCTTACCATTCGTTTATGTCTATTTTCCGATCGTATTTATCCTTTTCGTGTTACCGTTTATCCCGCTACCGTTTTCGCTTCTGGGTTATTCCGCTCCCGCTTCCGTTAAAAAAAATATGAAAATAAAAATGGTAGAGACATTTTCCGTCTGTTTCCGTCCATTTTCATCCTTACCATCATCAACATGAAAACAACAAATCTGACATCATTGGCTTGGACAATGAACATGAAATTTGAAGACAGCATAACTGTAAGGAAAATAGACCTCGGCTCATTTAACTTTGGATTTCGGTGTTCGATGATCAACACAACCATATTGGACTAATGCGTTTGCAAGTGTTTGTTTTGTAATTCAATAGGATGCAAATGTGACTTGGACAAAGGCGACGTGGTGATCCAATGATCAACACCTCAAGCAAGACTTTTTGAAGCTCAATAGAAGAGTCTGAAGAACAAGCAAAGTCCAAGGCACAAGACTGGAACCAAGACGGCGCAAGAAAATACGAAGAAACGAAGAAACAGGGACATCGGACGCTGCATCGGACGCTGGCTCAAAAGCGTCAGACGCACCGATGGTAAACCCTAGCTTGGTTTGACGCCAGCAGGAGCATCAGACGCACCGATGGTGCCACATCGGATGCGATGGTAACACTGTGCATCGTGCACAACGTTACATCAGACGCTACAGGGACGCATCAGAAGCTACAGTCCCAGAGTCTGATGCCTATGCAGAGTGGTTCCAGAGAGGCTCTGTTAGCATCAGACGCGTCAGGTGTTCGAGCATCGGACACTGAGGTAGCCGTTGCAACATTGTGCCAGGCTGGCATCTAGCCGTTAAAGGAGCATCGGACGCGCATCCGATGGTCATGACTCCAGCGTCCGATGCTACGCTGTGAAGTCCAAGACATTCTCCAATGGCTCTATTTGGTTGGGGCTCTATATATACCCCCATGGACGGCCAAATCAGTATGGTTGGAGCTCAAGGAAGTGTACCAAGTGCTTAGACACATATTTAGTTGCTCTAGCCACCAAAGTGCTCAAGTGATATACTAGGTGATTAATGTAGGTGCTTTGCGAAGTGCTTAGGCTAGTTAGACCATCGCTTTGCGCTTGCTCTAGGTGTTAGGCCTAGTGTTTAGTGAGGTTTAAACACCTCGTATCTACCGGTGCTTGCGCGCACAGTTGTTGTACATCGGAGAGGCTTGTAGTCTTGCGAGACCACACCAACTGCATTTGTGGTGTGGCCGCCACCGTGTACCGAAGGGAACAAGGCCCGCAGCGGTTCGGCCGGAACTTTATAGTGAAGACGACGGGGAGCATCCGGGAGAGGTCGTGCCTTGCGAGGCTTAACCGGAGACCCACTTGCGCGTGGTCAAGGCCCAGGGCTATCCACGGAGTTACCCGACCGGGAGCTTCGCCCTTGCGAGGGATTCCTTACGAGGGGCTCCAACGAGGACTAGGGGGAAGCTTGCGTGCTTCTCGATACCTCGGTAAAAATATCGGAGTCGTCGACGGGAGTTTGCATCTCTACCACACTCTTTAGCTTCCGCATTTTCTTGCTACCTTTGTTGTGTGCTTTACCTTTCCTAGCTTAGTTGATAGGTTTGGATCATAGGTTGCAAAACTCTTTTGCGGTAGAGATAGCAACACACCTAGCAAAACCATAGTTGCACATTGGATAGTTTTCTTTCTTGCATAGGTTTTGACTAGGTGGAAATTAGAGGCCATAGTTTAGAGTAGAAGTTTTAAGTTGCCTAATTCACCCCCCCTTCTTAGGCGTCACGGTCATTTCAATAACTAGTAGCCTCAACATATGATCACATAAGTTTGCCATGGAAAACAACCATCCAGAAGCATAACCATACTGCAGCAATGGTGCAGCCATCTGGATGGCTGAGTTTCATGGCCAAAGATACAAATGTTGACCTCACAGGCAGTAATACAAATATGAATTGCTGGCTTAGCTTTTGGGTGGCTTAATTCAACATACTAAAGTCATTGGTGGCTGACATCCAACGTAGAAAACCAAATAATAGCAAGGCAAGGAGAAAACCAAAGTCATGGCTGCCTTGGAAACGTTCTGACCATCCATTCTCTGCCATCAACTTGATTTCACCCAATTGTTGCAAGAGAATGGATTGTTCAGACGGGTGCAATGATAGTCATGAAGAAGACAAGAACAAGTATAAATATATTTAGGATAGACACCTCAGAGCAGTTTTTGCATCACATGCATCACAGGAATCCTACAGTAACCACCAAGATACAAAATAAATGAATCATTCAAAAACAGTTGAAGACAATTGAGGAAAAAACAGCAGGCAAAAATCAGATCATGAAATGTTCACAAATAATGCAGCCATCAGATGCTAGCAATTGTGCATTACAATGAAAGGTTTAGCCTAACAGTTCAGGCTCAAATTGTGTCCATGGTGCACACTGGCACATATAGTTAGCCACCCTCCCAGTTTCTAAATCCAAAAGGACAGGTGTGAGTCAACCAACTAACCTGCACTAAAACCTACAGCAAAGTGTATCCAACTGTAGTCAAAAGAGGAGAGTTGAAACCTAGGGCCTCACCAGAACCTAAAGAAAACCTACCATTGGCCATGGAGTGCCCAAATATGGCCTCCATCTCAGTGTAGAACCTTATGGGACAGTTAAGGAACTCAGAGTCCTTAGGATGGTCATGTAGCAGGTGATTGAGTTATATACAGATAACAGGTAAGAAGCTTTTGTCACAGATAACAGGGTTGGTCCTACAGATAACAGCTGATTGAGTTCTACCTTGCAGTGTCCTGTGTAGTGCTCCCCATCTAGCATGATGGAGTTGGTGTTAGAGTCAAACAAAGCACCACTTAGATCTTTGAGCATGCAGATCTTAGCCCACTTTTGCCTCCACTTCCTTAGGTGGTTGTACACCTGAGTTGGGTTGACTGCCTCCCCACTATATTCCTTAAGCAGCTTAGCTACTGAGTTCACATCTTTGTCCTTAAACACTTTGTCAGGCCTACTACCATCACTTAGCAGTGTTGCCATCCTTCTTAGGACAAACCCAGAGGTGTTGTTATTTGAAGGACCAAAAATGGCGACCAGAGGGGGGTGAATGGGAGCCTCAAATTTCTTTGCAGAAATAGATAGCCTCTATCCCAAATACAAACCCTAAAAGCAAGAGCCGCTCAGCGTGATGTCCACGACCCAAATGATTGGGTGGATGTTCCCTTGGAACACAGCGGGACACCACAAAACTCTCACGCCCTTAGTTCACGCAAGTCAACTAGTGACTGGATGAACTTTGCTCGGGGGATTCAGGCCTTTTGGCAAAGTGGGAAGCCCGATTTCTGTACAACACGGAAGCCAGGAATCCAACGCAAAAGACAGAACGCAAACCGAAAACCGACTGAAGAAACTGCCAACGAAAACACGCAGCACCTACGCTGACTGAACTCAGAGTGTGTCCGATCAAAGGTGATCGGACGCATCCGGTCACAGAAAACTGGTTTCTGGACCTCTCTGTGTTGGACCACACTCTACGTGTAGGAGCGTCCGGTCACAACGAAGCCAGCGTCCGGTCACTACTACTGAAGGAACAGTAGTACCAGAGAGTCCAATCTGAGCACAACAAGTGTGTCCTGTTAGGATTGGACCTCTTTGTAAGTAACTAAAATCAGCACAGGGTGCGTCCGGTCACTTAAAGAGGTGCATTCGGTCAGGTCCGTGCAAACTGGACAACGCGACCTTCAACGATCGGACTCTGACTGGATGCGTCCGGTCTCATCCTCAACGTCCAGTCACCCCGAAACAGCATTGTCCGTTCATCGAATCAACCCGATCTCCCTCAAATCAAAAGCACTAGGGCTCAAACTTTGTGTGAGGGGTCACAAGAAAGTTAGTGAGCTACTCCTATGAGATCATGGCTCAAACCTAACTGCAAATTAGTGAATCGAAGAAAGTCGATGAAGAACAACCAAAAAGGGATCCAACACGAAATCCACCTGATCTGTGTGCTCATGAGGAATTGGTGAAAATCCTTTCGGTGGAAAGATGTCTCTCACGAAGATGCATAAGATGGTTCAAATGGATTTTCAATCCATCCCTCAAATCAAAAGATCTCATGAACGAGCAAAAGAGGGGAGATAAAGAACGCGAAGAACAATACGCGATCACAGAGATTTCAGCCAAAATCCCCAATGAGGAGACAAGGAGATTACGATCTCCTTTCCTGAAATCAAAGTACATAGAGGAATGATTACCGTCTCTGCGGATCACAAGCAGCTAGAGAGAGAAGCCCTAACAGATGAATAATTGGAGTCTAAAATGAAATGTTGCAAGAATGAGTGGGATGAGGGGTGTCATCCCTTATTTATTGCCTATTACACAATACCCCTTCTACCCCTAGATACAAGAGCAAACTAGCTAGCCCTAGGGGCATTCTAGTCCAACACTATTAGGATTCCTCATCAATGGTCACACGCCTTCCTCATCGATCGCTTCGCCACAATGCAAGCTCCTCAATGTCGCCACGTGTCGTCCTGATGACCGTCGCACCTTCTCACCGCTAGCTTCGCCTCGACACAAGCCTCATGGTGCCGCCACGCATCATCCCATTCTGCATAGGAACCTCCGCCGAGTTTTGAGGCCCAAACCGGCAAACCCGCCATCCTGAGTTTTGAGGCCCAAACTCAGAAATCGACCACCCCATGTTTTGCGGACCAAACCTAGAAATCGTCAGGGTAGTTTTTTGAGGCTCAACTACCAAACCTGCGTCGAAGACGGAGCGTGGGTCTCATGCCCCGTTGCTGACACCAATGTTGATGCATGTCTAGCCTTCGCCAAGCATGACGCCTTCACCTTCCTCCCTGACTCGACCGACGACACTTGCATCTCCCATGTAAGCCCATGTTCGGCCTTCGCCAGGTGCCACGACACCATAGCCTTCGATCTTGACACGACCGATGTCGTCGCACATTCCATGTACTCTTGCTTGTTGCCACCATGTGCCAGCTACCGCAACTGGTCATCCGACCCTCTGGTACGTCAGTCCAAGCCACACGTCCGCCCTTTGCCACTCCCGGTCCATTGGCACGGCACGTCTCTACTTGACCTTCACCTCGCCATCGACCATTGCCTCCGAGCTCCACACCTGCACACCAACACAACCAAGAGACATGTTGCCCACTCATGCCAACACATGAGCTTGTTGATCAATCACTTGTCACAAAGGGCCGAACCACAAGGGCACATATCAACCTTGTGTTCGTAGTTTTAAGGCCCAAACTCAGAAACTGGCCACCCCAATTTTTTAGGCCCAAACCTGGAAACCGTCGGGGTAGTTTTCTGAAGCTCAACTACCAAACCTGCGCTGAAGATGGAGTGTGGGTCTCGTGCCTCATTGCCAACACAGATATTGACGCATGTCCAGCCTCTGCCAAGCACGATGCCTTCGCCTTCCTCCCTAACTCGACCGACAACACTTGCATCTCCCATGCAAGCCCGTGTCCGGCCTCTGCAGGTGCCACAATGTCATCGCCTTCTGTCTTGACTCAATCGATGCCATCTTCATCCCCATGTGCTCTTGGTTGTTGCCACCAAGTGCCAGCTACCGCAACTGGTCCCCCGGCCTCTTGGTCCCTCAGTCCAAGCCTCATGTACGCTCTTCGCAACTTTTGGTCCATCGGCACGGCACGCCTCTACTTGACCTTCACCTCACCATCGACCATTGCCTTCGAGCTCAACACCTGCACACCAACACAGCCAAGAGACATGTTGTACTCACACCAACCCGTGAGCCTGTTGACCAATCACTCATCACAAGGATGAACCACAAGGGCACATATCAACCTTGTGTTCACAATATCCCCCTTGATGAGTTCATTATCAACACAACAAACAAACACTAAAATAAAAAACAAAAGAGAAAGCAGAAAAGAAGGATGCCCATCCAAATGCCCAAAAATCCAAAGAAAGCCAAAAACGGGTGATTCAAAATTAGTGAAGCAAAAACCCGATCAAAAGAGCAAAGACTCGGTCCCCAAAGACATGGGAACGGCTCGACATAACCAAGTCAAAACAAGCTAGTCCTCAAGAAGAGGCAGAAAAGGCTCAACACCACTAGCTCAAAGCTCAAAGCACCGAGAACTACTAGTCCCTCAAGAAAGAGATAAAATGGCTCAAAACAACTAGCACACAACAGAAAAAGGTGCAACTCCCCCTGAAAGAAAGCCTAGACACAAAGGCTATGCAAATGCTCTGGACACCAATTGAAGCACACAAAAGAGCTAAACTCCCCCTAGCTCAAGGATCTCCCCAAAGTGCATGTCTTTCCCCTTATGCCAACAACCAAACTCCCTCTTGCAAATAGCTTCTCCCCCTTGACAAAAGGAAGAAAGCGGAGGTGTTTGTGAAAAAATACTCCCCCTTGAAACAAGCGGAAGTGGTTGTGAATTTTCTCCCCCTTGTTGACATATGCATAAATCAAGACATCAACCAAAACCACACAGGAGACATAAAAGCACTAAAAAGTGATTACGACGACCAGAGGGTCCTGGAACTAGAAATTCAGAGGGGGCTATGTACACTAAGCTAAAAATGCATGAAATTCATAATGCAACAACTTCAAGTGTATAGCAATCAGAGTGAAAAGGTGCTCTAGTGGGTCCCTGAAAGTGTAGCAACAAATACAAGTGCTAGCAAAGACTCAAATTGATCAAGTGAATACAAAATATGAACAATTAAGCACATTGAGCAGTTTTAAGTCATTCAAAAGGAGTTCACCACTAAAATAGCACTAAGCATGAATAGATAGGAAATCAAACAAGTGCTAACTCAAGTATGAAAGGTGAACTACCCCTAGCAAAGTTCAATCATCATGCCATAGAAAAGAGCACAGACTTGTGTTGTTATCAAATTTTATCGGAGATTACATCGGATTAACACAGGATTAAATTAAAAGCATATGACTGCAAGTGGTTGAAAGCATTGTCATTGCCTAACTTTCCAACCAGGCCAAGCCTATGCAAGAAAAGCAATCGGGAGCTTAAAGCACTGATTTTGGTCTTACACTACACTGCTCAAGTTTAACTCAAATGTGCAATGAGAAACAGTCTCGATACATTGATGTGCTCACAAATGCTATCTCATCTCGATCTTTTCAATTCACTAATCTTGGATCAAATTTTAAGCACAAGTTCATAATGATCAATCCAAGGAAGTGAATGACACAAAGCATGAGACATAGCAACCTAGCATACAAAAGATAGCTCAGGTGATCTCAACACATTCCAACCCATGCTAGTTGCGAATATCAATGGTGAACAAATTACAAGTTTCTTAGTTGATTAGTCAAGTTCACCAATTGCAAAAATAGCGTAGCTCATAACATGTATCGATTGATCAAAAAGAGCCTAAGCTACAAGCATCATCATGTACTAACAAGGCATACCAAATAGAGCATAATTTCATTCTCATCACTATAGACATGAAGCTCTAAAATGCACTAAAATACATGATGAAATGCATGCAAGTGCAACTATGATACACAAAGCTAAACTAAAAGCATCATAGCAATATGTACATCAGTCAAAGCTCCCCTCAACTAAAAAGGGAAGCAAACACCAACCTCACCTCTAAACCTAGCAAAAGTTGATTGCTCCAAAGGCATGGTGAAAATGTATGCACGCTGATTGTGGGTGCCTACATGTTGCAAGTCGATGTCTCCTTTCTCGTAGTGATCACGAAGAAAGTGAAAGTGAACATCAGTGTGTTTGGTCTTGGAGTGAAGGATTGAGTTCTTTGCAACACTAATGGCACTCGTGCTATCATGAAGCAAAGGGAGACTAGCATAATCTAGACTAGAATAACGCAAAGTAGCAACAATCCACAACAACTGCGAGCAACAGGACGCGACATCAACATACTCGGCCTCGGTGGTAGAGTGGGCTATGCTAGACTACTTGCGACAGGACCAAGACACAAGAGATGAATGTTGATGGTCCTTAACATCAACTTTTAACCATAAAATGACTTGCATTTATCCAAAAAATATCATCATCAACGTAAGTTATTGATTTAAATTAACAAGTTCCACAAGTTTTGGGGTATTTACTTGTTTTGCAGGAATATCTAATTTTCATAGAACAAAAGTGTTCCAAATGATGTTTTAGAGTGCACCATTACGACGGGCTCGTCGAGCTGATCAAAATGAATATATCATTTGCTATTTTTGGAGCTCGGATAAAAGAGATACTAATTAAAAAAAGAGAAAAAAAACGACAACCGCTGGCCGCGGACCCGGCCCAAGGCGGGGCGCTCACCAGCCCAGGCCACGGCGGGAAGCCAGGCGGGGCGCTCGCCAGCCTAGGCCACGACGGGAAGCCAGGCGGAGCCTCCGCAGGCCGCGGGTCCGTCCGGCCCAAGACGGGAGCAGGCGCCAGGCCTTAGCGGGCCGCGCGCGGGAAGTCGGCCCAAGGCCGCGAGCGTGGGAAGGGGGCGCCCAGGCCGCCGGGAGCAAGCCGGCCCAAGCCAAAACGCGCAGGAGGGGGACGCCAGGGCGCCGGACAGGGCCCAATTCGCACACAGGAACAGGGCTGCGCAATTTTTACCGATGTTTGCAGGTCGGTTCCCAGGAACCTTCCAATTGAAGAGGAAGGATCTCCAGTCCCCTAAGGAACCTCCCACTATAAATATAGATCATTCTCCTTCACTTACAAATATATCTACACAATTAAGGCTCCAATTTTTCATCATATTTAGTGGTTGTAGTGTCCCTCTAGATGCTTATCAGAAAAGAGATAGAGAGGAGAGGGAAGGAGCAGAGGAAGAGCCGGGTCTGTCGGACTCTCCTCAAGTTTTGTACCTCTACGAAGTCGCCTCTTCGTGATTAAACTTCGAGTTCTTCTCTTGAATTTCCAAGTTCTTTATTTAATCCAAGTTTTGCACTTACTTTATTATCTTCGCTCGATCGAGTGCTCTAGACCTCGGATCCGTAGAGTAGTAATCGCTAGCATAGACGTGGCGTCTGGGCTAGAGTTTACCTGAGTTTGCGCCCAACTCCACGGATAGTGTTGTGGTATCCCCGGTGGTGACAGCTCCGACCAGGCCTTTGTAGTCCACCACGTTCGGGTTGGTGTTTCCGTAGAGCTTTTGGTAGCCTTCTCCCAACTATCTTTATCCCAGTCTTAGTCGAGAGTTGGAAAGGCACTGCTGCTCTGAAGTAAGTGAGTTTTGTAAGCCTAAACTTGGGTTATCTAGTGATCTTGGAGAAACCTTAGAAAACCCTTTCTACCTACCAAAAACATCTTATCCTTGGACGATCTTGTTCTTCTCTAGATCACTTCTCGTTCCCTGTGGAAATCGATACCTTGGAATACTCAGGGTGAAAGCTACAGCGGTATCCGTGCGCTTGCGGATTTATCTGTTTGCGTTAACAAATACCAACAACGAACCCAAAAAATGACAAGTCTCAGAAGTAGACTTGCGCTCAAGCCGACAGCCGGCAAATTCCGCATCAGAATAACCACAGAGCGAGAGGTTCGAAGAATAAGAGTACCAAAGCCCGAACTCAGGGGTGTATCAGAGGTACCCCATGATGCGCTTGACCATCTGCTTGTGTGATGTCCGAGGGCATGCCTGAAAGCAAGTGCACAGACACACTACAAAGTGCATGTCTAGCTTCATCATCGTCAAATACAGGAGTGAGTCGATCATGCTTTTGTACTCCTTCTGGCCCATGGGTTCTCCATCCTTGTCTGTGTCTATCACAATCATCGTCACCATGGGAATTGTGAGAGGCCTGGTCTCGCCCTTGTCGAACTTCTTCAGGACGTCCTTCGGGTACTTGCCTTGATGCACGAACATCCCATCACGGGCTTGCTTGATTTGCAACCCGAGGAACAAGGAAAACTCACCCATCGTGCTCATCTCAAATTCCCTGCTCATAAGATCTGCAAACTTGGCAGCAAGTGCATGAGAGGAGCCACCAAAGATGATATCATGGAGGAAGATCTATGGAATTCTATGGAAGATCTGGAAACTTGGAAGATCTATGATGAGAGGGTTGGCTCACATAAATACTTGCAAACTTGGCAGCAAGTGTCATTCTCTATGGAATTCTATGATGGAAGATCTACTTTATTACAAGGATTTGTGTGAGCCAATTGTGAGAAAAGAAATACCCACCAGAGTCATGGAGGAAGAATGGAGAGTATTGAATTTGAAGGATAGTAGATATGCTTCATTTTCACATCAACCATAATATTTTTCACCATGTTGCTAATGGTAAAGTTGTGTTTGAGCTATGTGTTCACGCAAAATTCGTCACCTCACGTCAAGGCACACAGCAAGCCGAACGAGGCTGGCTTCAATCGGGTGCCCGGAGCGTACTGAATCCGGAAGCGTGCCAGTCGGTTTGACCTGAAAACCAACAAGGGATAAAATGTGAGAATACCTTGGAACATGCTGGGTAAAAACTAGACAGTTCCAGATGTACGGCTTTGGAAGCCAATCACGACGGCACACAACTATAGAAGCTATTTGTCGAAACAGGTTTAAGATGTCATTCGGCAAGTATAAAGAGAAAGCATGTAAACATGTCGAATGCCGAACACATACGTGAAAAAAGAATAAAAGAAATAACTTGTAAATACAAATCTATTCAGATGACATATGCATAAGCTAATCCAGCTAGTCTGCCGCACGTCCAGCCTTCATGAACCCGTCAGGTATAACCTCAAGCAAAGCTAATCCACCGCATGATACCAGTTGCTATAAATCTACACCACTCCTTATAATTAGATTAATCCACCGCATGATACGATCTAATTATAAGAAGCTAAAAGCATACATACATCTGAACAGATCTATACATACTCATTACTCATGTAAGCTTAACCAGAATCGGCAAACTAGCTGAACTGGGGTCCATGAAGAAGAAACATACAAGCCAAACATGGTTAAACTAATCTAAAACCTGTACCTGCCGCACGGCACCCAGCTCTATCAAAGCCTAAACATGATCGGCATGCATGAACCCACAACATGTAACAATCTAGATTGAAAGTCGATTCGGCCATCATGATCTTATAATTAGCAAAGCACAAGCAAACTCGTGCAACAAGGCCGAACGAAGATCAATCTAGATTGGGCGAAAAAGTGTTGTACGAGTTAAATGAATAAAACATACGACACGTGATAACTTAATGAATCTATTAGATCTGCCAAATCTAACAGAGCCAATAACTATTTTTACTCATGACTCAATCCGCCGCACGATACAAGTCATAGGTAAAAACTTCCCGTCATAAGCTTAAATCCGCCGCACGATACTAAGCTTAACATACGAGCCTACTTGCATCATATCTAAATCCACCGCATGATACTAGACATGATAACAAGGTTGCCGGTACTTACGGAGGTCGACGGATCGATGATTCCTCTCGAAGAACTCGATGACACGACTATAAGGACTCGAAGGTGGCACGGGGCCGGTTGTATTGATGTGGTTGTGAACAGTTTTACAATGGTCGAGGGCTTATATTTATACCCTGGACAAAACATGAGTCCTAGACGATCACGACTTTACAAAGAGATACGGAAAAGATATAAATTATATATTATTTGGTGCCTTCCATCACCATGTGTCTTCTCGTGCAAGCCAGCTTTACCTGCGATACGCGTTCCCGAATGGAACTATGGCCTCGTGAAATAGCCGACCGCACTGACAAACGACGAAACTCTGAGGGCCGAACAGTTGTTGATTGCTTGCCGAATCCTTTTCCTTCTGCTGGCTGGGCCCATCTGTCATATCCTTACGTGTGCGAAAATCTGGCGTCAACACTATGGAAAAAATTGGAGACTATGTATGAGCGGAAGATAGCAGTTAACAAAGCCTCAATGAAAAATTAGCTTGCGAAGCTAGAGTATTGAGATGGTAGCACTGTTATTGAACACTTGAATATCTTCCAAGGCCACATAAATGAGCTGACAGTAATAAAGATAAACCTCAATGATGAGGTGCAGACACTACTGTTGTTGAGTTCATTGCTGGATAGCTAGAACACGCTTATTGTATCACTTAGCCACTCATCTGAAGATGGGAAGCTGAAGGACCGGAAATGACGACCAGATGAGGGATGAAAGGGAGCCAATAATTTATTTTTCAAGAAACTATGACCACTATCCCAGCAAATCAACCCCAGAACGAAAAACTCAAACTGTGATGACCACGACCCAAGAGAATGGGTGGATGTAACCTAGGAACACAGCGGGTCACCACAAGGCAAGTGGAGCAAGCACTGAGAACATCTGAACCTCCAAAAATAGATCACTCCACACCTATGGAGAAGAAGGAAGTGTCCACCCAAAAATACATGAGCCAACTGGGGGCAAAGGTACCTTCGAAAGATCCTTGCGAAGTCAGGAAATCAACATAACTGAAGGATCACAAATTAGGGCTCAAATGAACAAGCTATGGATGAAATAGTGCAGAACCAGAGGGCATCGAACCCTTAGTGCATCTGATACCAGACCATCATATGCGTTCGAAGTGATATGGACCTCTCTGGAACCTTACTGTATAGCCATCGAACGTGTGAACAGTGTTCATCCAGCGTCCGATGCAGTGTTTGATGTCCTGGCATGGAGCATTCGTGCCACGCGTAGAACTGTGTTGCGCGGGCAGGCATCGAACGCATCCGATGCCAAGAACAGGTGCGTCTGATGCTCCCAACGCGACACTGTTCTTTCACCAAATAGACCTGATCTCCCTCAGATCTCGAGCACTTGGGCTCAAACTTTGCACAAGGGATCACAAGAAAATTAGTGAGTTACTCCTATGAGATCATGACTGGAACCTAACCATAAATCGGGGAATCAAAGAAAATCAGAGAAGAGTAGGCAAAATGAGACCGAAAACAAAATCTGTCCAATCTATGTGCTCGTGAGGAATTGGAGTAAATCCTTTAGTGGAAAGGTGTCTCTCACAATGAAGCACAAGATGGTCAAACATAATCTCAATCCATCCCTTGAAACAAGATCGTGAAGCAAATAGAGGGGAAAACAAGAATGCAAAAGTACAAAACATGTGAAAGGTCCTAGTTTGGTTTTGGTAATTGAGTGACAACTTTAGGTGGACTAATAGTGTTTATGTGAGATACACAGGTAATAAGTCCACATGGGATCATGTATGAGCAACATATGCCATAGAGGTGAAATGGCTTGAAGGATGTTGCAATGCTCATGCATGTGATGAAGAATGAGCTTATTGCATATGTGACATGACATATGGTCATATGGCTAAGATGGTGAAGATCAAGGCAAGACTTGGCTTGATGGACCGGTTGCAAAGGTGAAGGGCAAGATGGAGGCTTTAAAGCCGTTGGTACTGAGTGTCGGGAGGCTTGAGCAAAGACTTGGCGCCGAAGGACCAAAGCAATGGTGAAGAGCAAGTGAAGTCAAGATCGATGGACCATGGAGGCCATGTGATGATATGAAGAGGATCATATCATTTGGAGATAGGTTGGTGCATGTGTTGCATCAACACCAAAGGAGATGGAATGGAATGCGCAAGGCAAAGGTATATTTGTAGGGCATTTCATTTCACCGGTCATAGGTGTGTAGAGAAGATTATGACTGGGTTTAGGATAGATGGTCGTACTATCAAGAGGAGCAAACTTGTTTGCATATCGGTCATCTAGTGCCACTTGAGCGATCTAACTTTGCAATGTTACTAGGATCGAGTGGCGTGGTGAGTGCAAGTGCTAATCCTTTGAAAAATGATTGTGAAAATGCTAACACACATACACATGATGTTGCACACTTAGTGGTGTTGGCACATTTGCAAAGGAGAAGTTGTTTTGAAAAGAAGTTGTGTTGAAAGGAGGTGTGGAGAAGTGGGAGAAACTAGTGTATAGTCCCTCTCCCTCCTGCCGAGCTTGCGAGGCAGGATTTAGCGGTTTTCAGAGGAGAAGTGTAGTGCTCTGGGAGCATCGGACGCTGGGTCGAGCGTCCGATGGCAAACCCTAGATGAAGTCTGTTGCAGAGGATGAATCGGACACTGGGGTGCGTCCGATGCGCGTTCATCGGACGCGTCCGATGTTCGCAGGGGCTCTCGGGGAGCTCTCTGCATAGACATCGGACGTTGGCCCTTAGCGTCCGATGCTAGGGGACCGACGCGTCCGATGTGAGGGCGATCTTGTGCAGTTTTGAGTAGAGGCATCAGAGCGCCCGATGCTAGGCATCGGCGCGTCCGATGCCACTTTAACTGGCGCGGGAAGTAATATAGCCGTTGGGATCGCTCGGCCGAGGTTAAATATGAAGGACACGTGGCCAGCATCTGGGCATCGGACGCTGCCCTCAGCGTCCGATGGTGGCGCAGGTTGCCCAATGAAGGGGCAACGACTAGTTTAGCCTTTGGGGCTATAAATAGAGTGTGTGGCCGGCCTTGGCTGGTGTTGAGCACCCTTGGGACTTAGTGTCCATGCTTGGGGAGTGCTTGGGATCCCTCTAACTCGCTTGTGCTTGCTAGTGTGTGAATCGATAGCGAGTGAGTGATCGCTAGTGCGTTGCATTGAGAGATTGCATCGAGTGGCACTAGGTGATCGAGTTGCAAGCCGGTGGTGCTTGTTACTCTTGGAGGTTGCCACCTCCTAGACGGCTTGGTGATCGAGTCTCCGTCGTGAAGCCCGCGTGAAGATTGTGCGTGGCTCCGGAGAAGCTTTGTGAGGGGCATTGTGCTCGCCCCGTGGGAGATCGCGAAGAGCAAATCTAGTAGAGAGAGGCGCGAAGAGCGCCAAGTGGTCCGGCCGGATCGAAGCTAGAGCTCTTGGTGAGCACTCCATCGTGGAGAGTGTGACTTAGGGTCACCACTAGCAAGAGGATCGGCGGCATCCTTGGGCTTGCCTCAATGGGGACTAGCTTGGTGGCGACCAAGTGAACCTCGGGATAAAATCACCGTGTCAACCTTGTTCATCCCGTTGGTTTGCATTCCCCATACACAAGCTTGTATCTACTTTCATATATATTGTGCTTGTGTAGTTGCTCTTGTAATTAGCTAGCTTGTGTAGCTTGTTAGTTACCTTCTTTGCTTATGTAGCTTAGAAGTAGCTCTCTTGCGTGACTAATTGGCTTGAGTAGCCTTGTTAGTCACATTGCCTAGTTTGTGTAGCTAAGTAATTTGAGGTCTCTAATTTGGCTCGTGTAGCCTTGTTATTGAGCATTGCTAGTGAGCTTAGGAGCTTTGTGCTTTGCTTACTAGATTGTGTAGGAGCTCCCCGGTGTTTGAGTACTAGTTGCTTAGGTTTGTGTAACCTTGCAAGCTAGATTGTTTAGGTGAGCTCTAGCTAGCCAGACACCTTATTTGCTTTGTTTAGGATCTTTTGTAAGGTGTCATAGAGTATAAGTAGAGGGGTGTAGTCTTGGCTAGACCGATAGTTTTAATTCTGATTTTGTTTCGGTTAGCCGGTACGATTATTTTTAGAAAAGACTATTCACCCCCCTCTAGTCCGCCATCTCGACCCTTCAACGTGAACAAAAGATTTCAGCAAAATAGCCAACGAGGCTATAAGGTAATTACGGTCACCTTTCATGAAATCCGAGTACATAAAGGAATGATTACTCTGCGGATCTCTACAGTAGCTACAGGAGAGGAACCCTAACCAGAAAATACAAAAATAGTCTGTCTAGAGAGATGAAGAGGGATGAGGGGTGTCATCCCTTATTTATAGCCTATAACATAATACCCCTTCCAACCCAAGATACACTAGTAGAAAAAAAACTCTAAGCCGACGATCCTCTTTTTTTCACAGGCGATTTCACTTTAGGGTCGGCTTTGTAAAGAAATGGGTGGGCCATGACTTAGTAACGGTCTCTGGAAATTCATTTCCATAGGCGGTTTTCCTAAGCCAACCGCTAATGCAAATGCAATATTTGCACTAGCGGTTGGTTTATGACAATCGCATGTGGAAATGGATTTCCACAGGCAGTTGTCATAAGCCAACCGCCAGTGGAAACACACCATTTCTAGTGGCGGTTTTTTTAAGGCTACCGCCACTATAGAAATCCATTTGTAGTGATGGTTTTCTTAAGAAACCGTCACTAGAAATACAAAATTTTAAATTTTGAAAAAATACCTTAGATGGAGAAACAACTAATATAAAAGTTGTAGATCTCAAAAAGTTATGAAACTTTGTAGTTGACAACTTTTTTAATTAAAATCATCTTATCAACGAAAACTACATTTCAAATCCTCAAATTTGAAATTCAAATTTTTATAAACAACCTCGGATGGAAAAACTACTAAAATAAAAGTTGTAGATCTCAAAAAGTTACGAAACTTTTTAGCTGACAACTTTTTTATTTAAATTTATTTAGGGCCTGAAATAAGCAAATTATAATCAGATTAGTATAATATGTGGGGAACCGAAATAGAGTATAAACATATGTGAGTGTTTAGTGCAATGGTAGAGGAGACCCCGCACGAGGGAGAGGTCGTGGGTTCAAATCCCGCCGGCCGCGTTAGCCGCGAATTTTGCGTGGAAAAATGTCACGACTTGCGACTTCGACGGAGATGCGATTTTAAAAAGATGTCACCACGTGCCGCCCCGACAACCACGAGTCTTCTCACCGCTAGCTTCGCCTCGACGCAAGCCTCGTGGTGCCACCACGTGTCCCCTCATTCCTCCTCGGAACCTTCGCCGGGTTTTGAGGTTAAAACCGGCAAACCCGTCAGCCTGAGTTTTGACGCTCAAACGCAGAAACCGACGCGGTAGTTTTCTGAGACTCAACTACCAAACCCATACCATACAACTACCAAACCCACACCGTAGAAGGAGCGTAGGTGCTACATCCCGTCTGCCGACACCGATGTCGACGCATGTCTAGCCTCCGCCAAGTACGACGCCTTCGCCTTCTTCCCTGACTCGACCGACGACACACTTGCATCTCCTATGCAGGCCCGTATCCGGCCTTCGCCATGTGGCACGACGTCATCGCTTTCCGTCTTGACTCGACCGGTGTCGTCTTCATGCCCATGTGCTCTTACTTGTTGTCATCAAGTGTCAGCTACCACAATGGTCCTCTAGCCTCCTAGTCCCTAAGTCCAAGCTTTACGTACGTCCACCCTTCGCCACTTCCGGTTCATTGACATGACACGTCTTTACTTGACCTTCACCTCGCCATCAACCATTGCCTCAAGCTCCACATCTGCACACCAATACAACCAAGAGACATGTTGCACTCAAGTCTACCCGTAAGTCTGTTAACCAATCATTCATCAAAAGGATGAAGCACAAGATCACATATCAACATTATGTTCGCATTCCTAATATAGTAAAGAATAGTCTGTTAAATGAGGAAGCCTAGAGAAGAGAAACGGACAGCCATCAGCCATCTTCTTCCAATGCATATGTGGCTAAAAAGAAAGAAGAAAATCGAGGTCGTAGACATGGGAAATCAAGTTCAAGCAGTTGTGGTGATTTGCCTTGTTGTCAAAAATCCTGCGAGGCTACGACAACTTTCTTTCGAAATATTGCATGCTGTATAAGTGATGACTTGTTCGCTGGATGGTTTTTACATTATCTGCTGTTTCTAGTAATTTGTTCCACCAGTGAATAATATTTGTTGTGATTCCCTGGCTCAGCAGGTCTGTTTGCCCAGAACCCCTCTGGAGGAGTTGCCAAACTTGTTTTCTATAGGAGCAGTCGGCCATCAGGTGGGAGTAAGACTCTGATCTGGTGAAACACAAATTGCAGATGGGATCCGCTTGTCCGCCTCCCTTAATTATCCTCTCCGACGTTGGTAGTTTTTGTTGTAGGAGCAGCCACAGAAAAAAGTTACATTTTGGCGCGACCTTGCCCTTGGAGACCCTGTTCCATCCGAAGTTCAGATGTTTCCCAATTTCTAAAACTTTGTATGCTGATTTAGCTGTGTATGTGGTGTTGTAAACGTCCAAGCAATATCGTTCTCCTCTGTAGTCAGGGTGACATCCTCGAATTGTGCCCAAAGTTGCACGAATTTGGCGTAGTTCTGTGTTGTGGTCAGACCACGCATCCATGTCCTCCGTAGTTCAGTTTTATGTTCATTTTCCTTACCTTTAATTGACATATGTTATCGATTTTGGATTTCATGCCAAGGTTTATTTTTTTAGAGTTTAAGGGCTATGCCCCCGTCTTTCAAATTCATTAAGGGCCCGTTTGGATGGTTGAAATTGAATTTATTTTAAGAATCATAATTTAGACATATAGTAATTAAGCTAATATGATTATCTATGGATTATATTTGTATATTATTGTTGTCTATACAAGAGAGATACACATGTGTTGCATTTCTATCGTAGGGGAGTGAGTTGAAGAGAGTGTTATAAGTTACAAAGTAGAAATATAGATAGAATCCATTTCCCTCTTTCGTCCTCTGAATTTGAGATAGCCTTATACTCCCTCCATATCTCTTTTTGAGTTCGTTTTGGACAGCGACACGATCTCCAAATCATAACTTTGACCACTTATTTCTTTAAAAATATTTGTTATAAAGTGGTATATATATACTTTTATGAAAGTACTTTTCAAGATAAATTTATTTATATGATTTTTACATTTCTAAACTCAATAATTTAAAAGTTATTCATGATTTATATTCCCAATGTTTGACCGAAACTTTTTCCAAAACAAACTCTATTTGTGATATGGAGGGAGTACGTGAACTTTAGAAAGTGGTGGAATGTCAAATTCCAAGGTCACTATCCTAGTTTATTGAGTGAATTCCAATTTCTCCAAAATGAAGGGATCCAAACCGGGCATAAAAGAACAATAATGTTCATTACAGCATTGGAGTGGCATACCACTCTGAGCCAGTGTTGAAGCCATGAGACCAAAAACGAACCCACATAAACTCTGAACTCTAACAGCGAACCAGCCCAACATAACTGTTATGAAACCTGCCTAAGCCACTACTGGAAAAAGAACTACAAAACTCAAGACAGGAAACAAAGCTGCCAAGAACCGTCCTGACGCCACCAGCGAAAAGCTTCTGAGACTTCAACTGATGCATGTCCCCAATGCTTCCAGCAAGCACATCTTGTTCACGTACAACTGCTGTTCAGCAGCGAGCTTCAGGGAGGTAGCTACAGCACCATCGCAGCTCTCCTCGTGATTTCTCCGATATAGAACCGCAAAGATTCCTTTTTGTTCTCTGGGCACATAATTATCCAACTATGCCGAGCCAGCCACTTGGTTCAACAGAAGATCCGTCCATCCCCTCCCAACCACTCAAACGTCGCTGCCGACTCCCAAGCCTATATGTGTATCTGTATGTACGAGGGCTGATGGGCTGATGGATTATATATGTGTACTAAATTTGATAGCCCTAGAAATTTGGAGGCCCAGAATATGTGCACACTTTGCACCTGCTGATATACGGGGCTGCAACCCGAATTCTGAAAACATAAGCAATTTCTTGACTTCCAAAGGCTTCAGAGAGCAGCAGACGAAATAAAATAATATTCAGCACATCATGTTTCTTAGCACTAAGCCAAAATTGACGAATAGAGGACAAAGAACCACCTAGTTGGACTAATAATATCTGATAACACTGACCAGAGTTGAGTGGCCACCACACACTCAAAGAAAGAGATGGTTAACAGTTTCATTCTCACAGCAAAAAAGACACGTACTGTCCTTAACTGCCAAGGTTTATTTTGACAACAACTCCTCAAATCAAGTTGCTATCCTTATTAATTTGGCAAAAGCACAAAATTTCTTCTCCACCAACTCCTTAAACCATCTTGCTATTTATCCAAACTTGCTATCCTGAGGTCTCGCACGCGGATATATACACGTGCGATCTCCACTTGCTATCGCGAAATTGTGCGTCGCCGGCTCCAGGAGTGGATCTACAGTAGACTATCGGGGTCCGCCGATCCTGATAACTTTTAGCTAATCCTCTGTAGATTAATTTTTGTTTACGCATTATTTTTAATAAAAAAATATATTATAGTAGTTTCTTTGTTCCTTAACCCCGATAACTAATTTGGGTAGATTCGCCCATGGCCGGCTCCCCTCCCGCGCGCGTGACTTCTCCTCCCATAACGACGACTTCTCCTCTTCCCGTGCCGCCAGGAACTCACGCGAGGAAGGTCACGGCGCCATCTCCTCTTACTTCAAGCCGCCAGGGGAAGACGAGGTCGATGCTCTTGCCGGTGGCCTTGCGCAGGCGGCGGCGAAGCTTTTCCGGGTCCGCGGTGGCCACCACCGCCAGCTCCCCCTTCGTGCCCAACGTCGTCTGGTCCAGCGGCTGGATGGCGTCGCACCGGCGCGCCAGGTCCTTGACGGCGGCGCGGATCTTGTCGGCACACCCATCGCAGTGGCAATGCATCGACACCTTCAGCACAAATGCCGTCGCCTTGGGCACGTCGGTGTCCCCGCCGGTGCTGCTGCGGCCGCTCTTCTTGCCCATCACAGAAGGACGGCCTGGGTCACTGGGTGGCGCGGCGGGCTCTGGCGGTGGCTGTCGTGCGTGAGTTGCGAGGGAGAGTGTGTTAGAAGATGGCCTTGTTGTTGCTCTGACTCCGCCTCGGTGGAGAAGATGGTCGGCTAGAGTTGATGTAGATGATGGCAGCGCGGAGCAGATGTAGATGATGGCGTTGGCATGCTTCATGTCGGAGGCGGCGTGCTTCGCGTCGAATGAGATCGACGATGCACTAGAGCGTCATCGCGGTGTTTTAGGTCAAGGTGGGTCTCCTTTTTTAGTTTTACCAAGTTAAAATGGCAAAATATTAAAAAGACTTTTATTTTTCACTTGCCAAACAAAATAGCAACTTGTCAAACCATAAGATTTGGCAGGTAAGTTTTACTTGGAGATGCTCGGCAGGTAAGTTTTACTTGGAGATGCTCGGTTTATAGAAACTCACCAGCATGGTGCGTTCACATTCCTGGATAGAGCCACATGATGGTAACTGCTAACAGTGATGCCTCGTACTCGTAGAAAATACACCGCACAGAACAAGAGGGAGCGAGAGCAGGCGCAACAGGGGGGAATCTGATCAGTCTCAGAAAAAGAGAGAGATGGATGTCCACGCTAGTGAAATCCAGCAGCTGCAGCGATTTCCATGGTTCCACTTGTTGGCGGTCGTCGGCGCCCTCTACCTCGGCGCCGTCACGTTTCGCCTGCTGGCCTACTTCGGGCTCCCCAACTTCCTGCGCCGGCCGGCGGACCTTCGCCGCCGCTACGGCGCGTGGGCCGTGGTCACGGGCCCGACGTCTGGCATCGGCAGATCCATGGCCTTTGAGCTCGCGCGCCGGGGCCTCAACGTCGCCCTCGTCGGCCGCGACCCAGGCAAGCTCCGGGACGTCTCGGACACCATCACCAGGACTCACGCCGTGCAGACCAAGACGGTCCTCTTCGACCTCTCCTTCGTCTCCACGGCGCAAGGTACGGTGAAACAAACGCCATACGCGCGCGTGATCGAATCTGTTCTGTTGTAACAGAACAACTGGTCATCTGCTCTCACACGCGCTGACGACCCTGTGCTAAACATGCATTTGGCAGGTGAAGAGGCGATGCGGCGGCTGCGCGAGGCCGTGGACGGGCTTGACGTGGGGGTCCTGGCCAACAACGCCGGCGTCGCGAAGCCGTGCGCCGTGTACCTGCATGAGTTCGACGTGGACGCGTGGGTGAAGATGATACGGGTGAACCTGTGGGCGCTGACCGAGGTCACAGCGGTGGTCCTGCCCGGGATGCTGGGTCGCCGGAGGGGCGCCATCGTGAACATCGGATCCGGGTCAACCGAGGCCATCCCCTCCTTCCCGCTCTACACGATCTATGCTGCCACCAAACGGTACTACTCCCTCCGTATCAGGATATAAGGCGCGATTTGATTTGGTGCGGTCTTCAAGATTATACTTTGACCATTAATTTATATTATTTTATATAACTAATGAAAACAACAAAAATATCATTAGAAAGTATTTGTAAAGATAAATCTAATGGTACCATTATTGTACTATATATTTTTTATTTTATTAGACTTATTATTGGTCAAAGTTAATAAAGTTTGAATTTTGAAATATGTGCATGTCTTATATCCTGAGACGGAGGGAGTATTTGACTGGCATCTTTTTTTAAAAAAAAATTATTACTCGTACTAATTAATTATGGTATTGCAGTTCATGTTCTTCTCCCTCCCCCATACTCTACTCATGTCTAGCAATGAAGATTTTTTTTTTTTGATATTTTAACAATTTTTTGATGTCGGTTGTAAGATTTACGAGTTTCTTTTAACAAAGGGGTAAATGTAATCCAGTTTCAAATACTTGATCATTTAGCAATATTCTAGTCAATTGTAACTTTCACTATTATTAATCTTAATAAGATATTCAGTTTCAACACACCAAAGATATGTTTACACCTTTCTAAAAAAATACGTTTGGAGTCATAACGTATTAGACTTATTAATAAGTTTTAATACTAGAAAATAGTGTTTGAGCTAGCTAGAGCTGCGTCAATATTATCCAAAATGCAAAGTATTCATAATAACCTTACTATAAGTGTCTAATCTTTGGAGTAAAAACTTCAAGCAGGTATGTTTCTCAATTCTCAAGGAGCCTCTACGTTGAGTACAGAAGCAAAGGGATTGATATCCAATGCCAGGTAACTTAAGAACATAGTTATTAGCACTTTTATATATATCCATTCGTATACACTTTTTTTGGTTCCAAATTTTAATAATCCAATTGATAAGTTATTTTGATTTTTCTAGATGCATAACTTTTTATTAAGTACCTGATTACATCTGAATCTAGCTGTATAGCAAAAACTATATATATCTAGAAAAAACCAAACGATCTATATTTTGGGCTGGCCGATAGTAATATTTAACACAAATAGTAGTAGAATAGCCGTCGTGTTTCAGTACTACAAAATTTGGTAACATTATATATTTATTTTATGATTAAACCATATTTTTATAACGTTATA
Source organism: Coix lacryma-jobi var. lacryma-jobi (assembly GCA_009763385.1). Taxonomy (NCBI): domain Eukaryota; kingdom Viridiplantae; phylum Streptophyta; class Magnoliopsida; order Poales; family Poaceae; genus Coix; species Coix lacryma-jobi. Next base: position 137,598,952 of record CM019824.1, read on the forward strand.
TGATCTGTTATTATATACGTGCGAAGAAAAAGTATTTCTCCTCTTTTTGGACAACCTTAAATACAGCTACTAGCAAGCAGCAGCTTGCAGGTCCAAGCCGAATGAATAGTCTGCACTGGATGTTGGATACAGCCACTAATGTTTAGTCCTTGTCTCGAATGTTAATTAGGAGGACTAAATATATACTAATTATAAAACTAAATGTAGAAATCGTGGCTAATTCGTGACACTAATTTATTAGGTCTAATTGATCTATTATTAGCATAGTATTTACTATAGCACCACATTATCAAATCATAGATTAATTAAGCTTAATAAATTTATCTTACGAATTAGTCTCATCTATATAATTAGTTTTGTAATTAATCTATATTTAATACTCTAAATGAAATATGAAGCGATTGAAGTTTAGTGGAACCAAAACCCCGGTAGTATCTTCCTAACGGTATCTTTCTTGGTTGTGTGGTACAAGCTAGTTGGTAGCTCTAACCCAATCTTTTCAATAATGCTAAATTTTAGCAATGTTTCAATAATGCTAACTTTTAGCAATGACTTATAATATGGTTTGGTCTACGTAACACTCTCATATAATCTTGGAACATGTGTACTCCTAACTCTCGATCAACAGCTAGCTTTTCTCTCGTTTCTATTAAAATATGAAAACAATACATAGATTGGCCATGTTTTAATCCAAACCAAAAACTTTACGTCATGTCACATCGAATCTTTACACACATGTATCAAGTACTAGATATAGACTAAAAATAACTAATTACTCCCTCTGTATCTCAAATAGAAGACGTTTTGGAAAAGGTTTCGGTCAAACATTGGGAATATAAATCATGAATAACTTTTAAATTATTGAGTTTAAAAATGTAAAAAGTATATAAATAAATTTATCTTGAAAAGTATTTTCATAAAAGTATATATATACCACTTCAAAACAAATATTTTTAAAGAAATAAATGGTCAAAGTTATGCTTTGGAGACCGTGTCGCTGTCCTAAATGTCTTCTATTTGTGATACGGAGGGAGTACACAGTTTGCATGTAATTTACGAGACGGATATTTTAAGCCTAATTAGTCCATGATTTAACACTAAAGTGCTACAGTAACATATGTACTGATGATGAATTAATTAGTCTTTAAAAAAATTATATCTACGAACCGATTCTCTGACTATCAGCTAACCATTGCGGGTGTCTTTAATTGCTAGCTTTTACAGCTCACCTGCCCCAGTGGCTTCAATTTGCTGAAGTGACTGATTTCTGTCAGTACTCCAGAGGCATTCAATTTGATGAGTTTCGATAATGTGCTGCCGACAAAATCAATATTTTTTTTTTGTCTCTGATTGTATTTACATCCTCCATCTCAAAATCAACGGTTTTATAGCACTCAAATTTTGTTTAAAAATATTTGACCTTCTTACCTTCCAATGTAGATCTACATCTTTCTTTTATCTCATTGCATCTCTAATTCTCTATCTCTGAAAGATATCTTGATCTTTTAGCTTGAGCGTTGGTTTCCATGAGAAATTTAAAAGAAATATGCGACGGAGGAAGTATACTAATTTTCACATACTGGTGAGCAATACTCACCCTTGAAGTACCCTTGTGATCATTGGTACTCCATGATCTGTCATATTTCCTATAGATGATGTTACCCCCTTCACACCCTTAAATATGAGACTTTATTTATTGCCTATAAAGAACAATTGTCTAATCATATACTCCCTCTGCCCTAAATAAATCAACTCTTAAAATTTGTGTCAGTCAAACTTTTGTAACCTTGATTAACTTTATAGAAAAAAAATAATAACATCTACTCCCTCTGTCTCTGAATAAATAGATTTCTAGAGTTATCCTAAATCAAACTTTTCAAACTTTGACCGAATTTCTAGAAAAACTATCAAGATTGATGCTATCAAATTCATATCATTAAATATACCATAGAATATATTTTCATAATATGTCCATTTTACATCATATATATTATTACTCTTTTCTATAAAGTTGATCAAAGTTTAAAAAGTTTGACTGACACGAATTCTAGGAATTGATTCTTTAAAATGATCACATTTTAAAAATATATTCTATAGTATATCTAATGACATTAATTTGATATCATAAATCTTGATATTTCTTTCTAAAATTCGGTCAATGTTTTAAAAGATTTAATTTAAGACAACTCTAGAAATTTATTTATGCAGAAACAAAGGGATTATAATACTGTATAAATTGATATCATAAATAATACTGCTATCTAAAGTTAATCAATATTATTTAGAAGAGTATTGATATCTATGAGCCTAATCAAATACAAATGATAACACATTTTATGGTGTATATAGTGATACTAGTTTGATGTTATATTATACATATTTGTTTTTTATATATAAGTTTAGTCAAACGTAGATAATTTCCATGAGTAAATTTATTTTGACAAACACTAGGTGACGGACGCTGCAGGCCCCGCTGTTCGTTGACACCAAGATGGCGTCGAGCGTCGCCAAGGCCAAGCGCTTCTCGCCATTTGTGCCAACGTCCGACGCGTACGCGCAAGCGGCCGTGCGTAGGATCGGGCACGGAGCGCTCTGCGTACCCAACGCCGGCCACCGGGTCCAGCGCTGCCTCGCTGCCGTCGTGCCAGACTGCATTCATGACTGGCTCCGCCTCCGCGAGCACCTCCGGCAGCGAGCGCTCTTCCAGCGGCTCAGGTCGTCACGGGCGGCACGGGCCGCACCACAGTGCACACCGACGACTGGGACGATGTCTCGAGAGACGGGTTATTAATGACTAGTTGAGTGCCCGTGCGTTGCAACGAGATAATGATTTGTATATTTAAACAAAGGTGATAAATCAATGCAACCAACAAAACAAATATCCCTAGAACCAAAAGGGGAAAGAAGAACCAAAGTCGAGTCCACGTTTTGGAGAGGGTGACACCTTGAAGGCCATGCGAATCCGGCAGGGTCGAAAAGGACCAGCGCAGAGGTTGAGCGGCACGGCGGTGAACTGTGTGGTGGGGCCCACTTCATCATTCATGTACAGGGCCCACAATTTGGACTTCATCAACTTTGTGTATTAGTTGAAATGTACAGGGCCCACCTGCACCACTTTGAAAGGAACCAACGACAGTCCATACTGAAACATCATTCATGTATGTGCTGAAAATAAAAGGAACTTCAAACAGTTCAATTATTCAAAAGGGCATGCAGCCAACTGCCACATTTCACATTTGATCACATTCCTGGATTTATATTGTTTGCTTTTGTCTATCGACATGGGGACAATATCAGTAAAAAAACAACTGTGCAGTAACAAAAATCATTAGAGAAAAGACTGGGTGTGGCATCAGTTACTACATCTTGTAATAAGGCTACTTCAATCACATTGAATCTTTCTAACGTGGATAGACCATGCACCAATTATATTATTTCAATGCATTTAAACTGGATTTAGCTTGGATTTCAGAGTTATTGATTTCAACATGATCCTGGAGCAAAAAAGTTCTTATTTCAGCATGATCCTAGAGGATTTGTTTTAATTTTTATGAGATAGGAAACCCATATAGAGAACAATATAATTAAGATTTAGCTAAAAGGCTTCTCAAGATAGTGTCCGATGTGTAATGAGAAATAGATAAGGCTGCTTTCAGGGCTTAAATTAATTCATGCAGAAACGATCTTTCTCTGTAAGAGCAGCACACAAAAAATGAGCGAAAAAAATACAGAACACAAACATGGATTACCTGTTGATCTACTGATTCCTTACCAGTTTTTTATCTGCCTCATAATCTGCAGTACAACATCAGAGTTAGAAGAAGCGAGTTAATCTCTGATGTACCTTAGTTTGTTTTACTTTCTAATTCACTATGTTCATTAATAGAATGACAATCGAATACCCATATAATAGCAATTTTCTCCCTCTATTCTAATCGAAAGCATAGTTTTAAATACATACACATAACTTAAAAAGGCAAAATATGTTACCACCGAGTCTATAGGTATTTTCTCAAACAGATGGTGAGTTTGAGATTTTAGCATTAAGAGATTCAGCATCTTTATAGGCGAGCTCAGAGGAAAAATAATGTCCTGGGAGGGGAGATGTCGAGATAGCAGTGAAACACGACGAGGCATGGCAGACATTAAAGGGAACAAAGTTAGTAGGCATAAGTTTACACCTGTTGGGCGCTCGTCGCTGGCAGCGGCAGTGTTCGGTGTTGGCCCGTATGGGTTGATTAGGCATCATGGAGATGGCTATGTGTTCGACGCCGTCTAGTTGCCGGTCCATCCGACGACAGCCTGTCGCCGTTGTTCTCAGCAGCGGCAACGTCCGATGGTGGATCATCCGAGTCCAAGTCGACGAGGCGGCGACACGGCCGGGTTGCTTCGTCTTGGCGCCGATCTGAGCACCGACCACCTAACGCCAGCGCCATGATGGACGTCCGTCTCCTTCGCACAAATACGGGGAAGGCCACACGGTGTGCCGCCCGCCAAGGCACCGGCGCCGACAATGTCGGCTCGACTCTTTCATTCACCTATCGAAGCGGTGGCTGCACAAGGCGAAGATGGAGAAAATGGTGTGCTCCTTCCAGCACACGAAGAAAGTGCCCTTCTTCGCGCGCACCTTGATTCCATTGCAGCCGAGTCCCTGCATCGCGCCTGCAGCAGCACGACGCGAGCAAAGCCGACTCTCTCCATCTGTGCCACCCAGCGATGAGCGATCCAGCCGCTCTCCAGTCGGTGCATAGATCTGAGTTGCGCCCCTCCCTCGATCCGCCGCAAGCGGCGCTCCCCTCCCCCGTTTGGAGCGCAGGACAGAGCCGTGCTCACCCGTGGCTGCCGCCGCATGGGGTGGAAGCGGCCTGCGCTCATCTGCCGCGACCAGCGAGGAGTCGGCGAGGGCGAGAGCGCAGGGACCCCGCTCTGCCTCCGCCGTTGCGATGTCGCGCCGCCTCCACCGGGAGCAGAGAGTGGGGAGCAGAGGGAGCGATTGTACGAGAAGAGAAGGGATTAGCACACCAGTCGGGTCTCCTCGCAAGCAGGAAGGGCGTGGATGCTGGCAGCGGCGGTGGGCTCGCGGAGGCCGTGCAGAGCAGATAGTCGGAGAGGCCGGTGAGGTGACCGGCGCCCAGTCGGCCGAGGTGGGGAAGGGCGGATCTGGCCTCGGCCAGGGGAGAGGGGCCGCCGCTCGGTCGGCCGGGGCGGCGCGGAGCGGGGCAGGCGCTCGGTCGGCCTGGGAAGTCGCGTGGTGGAGGGCGAGGCGAGGAATCGGCGCGGGGAAGGGGCATCGGCAGCCGGCGCCCGGTCGGCCAGGGGAGCAGGGCAGGCGCTGGGGAGCGTGGTGGCGAGGCGAGGAGGAGCGTCGGGGAAGTTTGCCGCCGGGGACCAGGGCGGCGTGCGTGGGGGCAGCGCCCGGGCGGGAGGGGGCGGCGGTCGTAGGGGCTTGTTGTCGGCCGCGAGAGGGAGCGCGTGCGGGGCTTCTGCCGAGAGAGGTCGAGCGTCTGAGGCCAGGTGGTGGTCGTGGCGTCATCGATCAGCTCACAGCCTACTCTGACGCCGATTGGGCTGGATGCCCAGACACGCGCCGCTCCACCTCCGGCTTCTGCGTCTACCTCGGCGACAACCTGGTGTCTTGGTCTTCCAAGCGTCAGACGACCGTATCTCGCTCCAGCGCCGAAGCAGAGTACCGAGCAGTGGCCCATGCCGTTGCTGAGTGCTGTTGGCTACGTCAGCTACTACAGGAGCTCCACATCTCCATCCCGCTTGCGACGGTTGTCTACTGTGACAATGTGAGCGTCGTCTACATGGCTGCCAACCCCGTCCATCATCGTCGCACGAAGCACATCGAGATCGACATCCACTTCGTTCGTGAGAAGGTAGCCCTGGGACAGTTCCGTGTTCTCCATGTGCCATCTGCACACCAGTTCGCCGATATCATGAGCAAGGGTCTGCCCGTACAACTCTTCTCTGATTTTCGGACCAGTCTATGCGTCAGTGATGCTTCCGCTACGACTGCGGGCGGGTATTAGACTATGTATATATCAGGATCAATTAGAGATTGATTTGAAATCCACTAGATAGGCTAGCTGCCATATATAGCCTAGGATTGTTTCTATGTATAGCCTAGGATTGTTTCTATGTATAGCCTAGGATTGTTTCCTTGTACAGAGAATAGCTTCCCATATATGTAACTTCCATGTATGCCTATTGGCTATATATATATATGAAAGGCTCCCCACCCACATAGGGTGTGTGGTGATTCCCCATTCTGGTTCATTTCTACACAAAGATATGTAACAGATACCTCAAAATGCAAAAATTAACAACTTATTAATGATGGCTACCACAAGGAACGGGTATGTTATAAAATAGCACATTGGTTGGACCCAACTAAAATGCATGGAAACACATGCAGAGTATTTGATGTGTGGGCATCCAATGGTTAATGCCAAATTATAAAGATGTTCCTATTTTTCAGATGACTCTAGCTTCTTGACCATTCTTCTTTCAGTGCAGGATAAAAACTAAATTCATTACTCATAAAAAATATGGCAATATTCATGAATCAATCAACAAAGAATTAACACAAAATCCTTGGTTTCTTTTTTCCTAGTCAACCATTTATGAATAAGTTACTAAACATAACTAACTGGCCTGAAACTGTGAAAATGAATGAACATATCAATGCAAAGACAAAAAAATTCGACGCATGGCTGTATGACTGAAATTCTGATCCACTAATGGGCCACTCAATGGGGGAATGGATACCTCTTACATGTTGCTCCCGCTGTCGCCTTCCCTGCCGGTGGTAATCATTTCTGGTGCTGTTACCCTCAAACAACATTAGGCTAAGGCCTCAGGAGAATCACCCCAATCTGCTGGGCAACCAAAATATGTTGATATTAGAAACATTTAGAAGTGCTGCTCTTGCATCAAAAGCCCATATCTGAAAGCAGTAAACTGCAGTGAAGGTCACTGAATTGGTCATTTCTTTCCAACATTCAGAAGCCTACCTAAATCATATGCTATAAACAAATAACAAACTAACGATGTTGCACCTCAGAAAAATAAGCACGGAAGCAGCAAGTGCTCATTTTAGAGTGGTAAATACTTAAAATCATCAAGCAGAGTGGTCAATTTTAGAACACAGCCTAGGCCCTACAATTGCACATGTCTCTAGTAATCCACGGTTGGAGCCCACCACTTTCCAACATTCAGAAGCCTACCTAAATCATATGCTATAAACAAATAACAAATTAACGATGTTGCACCTCAGAAAAATAAGCACGGAAGCAGCAAGTGCTCATTTTAGAGTGGTAAATACTTGAAATCATCAAGCAGAGTGGTCAATTTTAGAACACAGCCTAGGCCCTACAATTGCACATGTCTCTAGTAATCCACGGTTGGAGCCCACCACTACAAGATCAATGCCACGGTTCATCAAGAAAAAAATAGCAAGAAGTTAATATCCTCACTGGTAGACCAAATATCTGAACGATGGGTATCGGCATTCCATTGTCCGAAGAAAAAAGCTATACCTCTCTGTCCCCCTTTGCAATGGAAATTACCATGCTATCAATTCATCTTTCTCCTCCATCCCCTTGAGCCCCTCCTGATACTTGGCTTGAGCTTTGCTATTGTGCTCCTCACTAATGGCATTGATCTTCCAGAATGCATCTTCAAACTAATTTCATCTCGAAAAAAATTCAACAGAGATTAAACACAATAAATCTCTTACAAATCAGGCGCATCAACACAGTAGCATTTCAACTTTTCAAGAAACAAGGAATCCTAAATTGTCCATGTTTATTTCCTATCTTCGACGCACACAATAAAAATGAATTTTTTTACTTTTCACAATAAAAAATGAATTTGCTATGTTTCACAGACATTTCCTAACACCTTTTTCAGTTATGAAACAAAAACTTAGAGAAGTTACTCTGAAGCACTCTCCTAACTTTAGGCTTCACCTATAACAATCCCATGGACCATGCTCCATACAAGAACTTCCCAATTTCCTCCTCTGATGAATCAGAAAAAAAAGCATCATGAACACAAAATATTCACATACCTCCACACCCTCCGCTGTGATGGAAATAGCAGGGGGAGTGAAGCATCACCGCAGGACAGCACCAAATTCTCCTCCTCCTCTTCTTCCTTCTTCCCCTCCTGGCTCTTGGCAGCAGACTGGGCATCACACTCCTCACACATGGCGCTTGCCTCCTCCTAGAAAGGATCGTCAAGCTAATTTCCGTCCAAATGAGAGAGCAACAATTTGAGTTCCTTTTAAAAAAAATAACACTAACAGGCGCCCCCACTTCAAAGCAAACCCTGGTTAAACAAACAATAACATCCTCCATGGCTCTCCATATTTCCTTAGAATCTGAATATACAACATATGTAAATGAAATACACCCGCAGGATTCCTAGCCCCATTTCAGTTCACTTAATGAAACAAGAACCGTACCGTTGCTATCTCTGTTCCGGCGGCGTCAATCGTACCTGCTGCCGCCGCGAGTGGCCCTTCGCTCGTCCCCTTATGCTCCTCTGATGGCTTCTTCTCCTTCTCCACCTTCCTTGACATGTACCGCACATGCTCCTCGCGGATGGCGTCCACCTCCCGTAAGAATGCCTTGTTCATGTCGTCTTCGTCGTCGTGCAGAAGGAACCCGCAGGGCCTAGAAGCCTTCGGGAGGGGAGTTGTATACCCGTACCCACCCCGCTGCTACAGGCCGTTGCCGGTGATGTCGACGAGCGGCCGGCGCGGCGGTGGGCATGGGGATGGGGATTCCAGCGGGTGTTTGCAGGGGAGGAGATGGGAGGGGTTGGAGGCACCGCTCGGGTAGAGCGGGAGAGGTGAGGCATTCTCCTTCAAGCGTGACGAGCACGACGGCGAGGGTCCGGCGTCACCGCGTTGGCACGTGACGGCCTTGGCGCAGGGTGTGCACGAGCTGTGGTGGAGCGGCGAGCTACGGCAACCGAGGGGGCCGGGAGATCGAATCGTCAGGCGGGGGTGTGCGCGAGCGGCGGCGGAGTGGCGCGTTCGCTGAGGCAGGGCAGGTCGCGCTGGCGGCGGCCAGCCACGGGCGCGGGCAGAGCGGCCCGAGAGCGGCGCGGCGGCCGGGCGCGGGCGGCGCGGTCCGAGCGCGACGCGGCGGCCGGGCGAGGGCGGCACGGCCCTAGTGCCGCGCGGCGGCCGGGCGACGGCGGCGTGCAGAAGTCACGGGCGCCGGTCATGGCGCGCGGCGGTTGCCGCGTCCTTCGGGAGTCGCGGGCGCCAGGCGGGGTGCGCGGCGCAGGCGTCCGGGCGAGGCGAGCAGGAGGGGGTGCTGGACGAGGAGGGAGGTAACGTCGGGCATGGACGTGGTGGGGCGGCGAGGGCGGCGTGTCCGTCACGGGCGTCCGCACGCCCTCCGGGAGCCACAGGCGGGCGGCGCGAGCGTCGGCGGCGCCGGGCGCGGCGGAGAGGAGGGCGGGGCGCGGCGGAGAGGAGGGCGGCGGGCGTGGGAAGCGACGGTTGGAGAGGAGGGCGGCGCGAGCGTCGGCGGCGCCGGGCGCGGCAGAGAGGAGGGCGGGGCGCGGCGGAGAGGAGTGCGGCGGGCGTGAGAGGCGACGGTTTTTTTTATTTTTAGCGAAAAAGATTTAGCGTCGGGTGTGGGGAGGAGCGGGGCGATTACGATGACTTCCGGGTCTTTTTAGCTGTAGAGATACGCGGGAGGCCAGCCTGAGTGGCTGACTGACCGTGTCCTCTGTAAACTGCATCCTATAGGGTTGGCGGTTAGAGCGTCCGCAATAGGAATAGCTACTATTAGCTATGAAGTCAACTGATGTGGGGTGAGAGACAAGAAAAAAACTATTTTATACTACTGGGTCCACATGTTCCTCTCACGTATTCTTAGTCCACGTGAAATAGATAAGCTATTTGCTTGTAGCTAGTGAATACTCTCTCTCCTACTTTTTGCTTGTCATGTTACATTTAGCTAGCTAAATAGCTAGTTGTTGGGATGCTCTAATAATGGTTATGTGATTGGTTTACTCTTTTTGGCTTTGTATTGGCTTTTCCGGAGGATATTATATTATTATTACCGTGTGTTTGGTGGATCACGATATATGCATGTGATTCTAACAGACAGTTTGATACTAAGGTTTTTACTTTTTATTAGTTTCTTTTATTATATCACCTGAGTTAAACAGTGAGTTTGAACACGCAATATATAATAAGTGGTGATCATGAGCTCTAGTAAAAAAACCTGGGAAAGTTACGAGAATGAAATGGCATAAAACCTTTTTCAAGTGGGACCCAACTTAAACTTTTTTAAGACAAAGACAACACTCTTTGCTTACATGTTAATCTTTTTGAAAAATATGCATGAGGAGTGTTAATCATAATGCTTCTTTCATATGGATCACATAACCTTAAGTGGGTGCATTGTTTGATCATGTGATGTTTTTGTCTTCTATATGCAGCCGTTGTGTTTTTGAGTAGTAATGTAACCAAGTATTGACAACCTAGGACAACTTAGGATCAAAGATGAGATGGGGTTCATGCTGATCCAACCTAAAAATGCTTGTAAGTGTTGGATCAATAGTTTGCAGCTTTTTATGTTCCTGCTTTGACAAACATAGAACTATGGCTTTTGTTCGTGTTCTTAGGCTATCTGCACTGCTGTCTGCTATATTATCCTGGAGAAACATATACCGGACCAAAGTGCTGCACCGAATGCGCTATGGTCTAGGGTAAAAACTGGAACGAGCTCTGAGTCTGCTATTTTTGGCGTTAAAGCCAGTGTCCGATACATGCATGGGGAGGGGCGCCTGCAGTGGGTGAAGAGAGAACAGAGAGCGCAACGGGTGGGAGGAGAAAACAGAAAAAAGAATCTCAGGTGGGTCTCACTATTTCAACTAACTAAAAAATATTATACCTCACAAACCAAAACACTAAATTAAATTCCGATTACACCATTAAATTTGTTTCAATAAATTCTTCAAAATAAGATCTCATATGGATATATTTAGATAAAGTGACAAGTAAACCCTGCTATTGGTAGTTGGTATAGAGTATGAGATATAGAGGATGTTGGGTGCGGAAGAAAGCTATATAGAAGAAAGAATCTTGGTGACTAGGATGAATAGAGTATGGATTTAGAGGACGACTTGTACGGTCAGTCTTAGATTTGACCTTTAATAAAAGTTGTACATTAAGTTGAGTGCTACAAACTTTGTTTTTAGACCAAGAGTTAAATCAGCTTATAACTTGGTCAAAAAATACCCACAACTTGGAATGTGTTGTTGTTTTGATCCCTTCAAAATTTGCCTCTGATACCTGGTTGTGATGTCCCATGGTTGGAGTGTTGTAACTTCAGTTTTTGTGTGCCAAATCTTTTTAGTCCTCTTGATGTTTTAGTATATTATTAATGTGTTGTTGTAAGCAAAGGAACCACAGCCACAGACCTTTGTGATCTTTTTTGGACCTTTAAAATTCAGTTTCAAAATCGAATGTTAGCTCCAGAACCTGCACTTTGGTCTGAATGTTCTGGCACTCGTTCTCAGTTCTGTTTACCCATCTTCAGAGCTCTGGATCTCCACAACAAAGCCAAATCTTATCATGGTGTTTACTTCAAAGTTGTTATTATCATATAGCTCTACCATCCATAGTAAGGGCACCCGCAGTGGTATGAGCTAACTGCTAGCTCTAAGTCAACCTATCCAATAGTACTAACTTTTAGCAATAGCTCATAGTATAATTAGGCTCACATTTCATTCACACATGGTCTTCGAATGTGTGTATGAGCCTACCTCTTGAGCAAGAGTTAACTCTTCTCTTTCTCCTTAAAATATGACAAATATTCTAAGAGCTAGCTCATTGCGGCTGCCATAAGGGACCTTTGATTTTCATTGCTTGGTTTCACAACAAAACCATGATGCCCTCTGAATCGGCAATGGCTGAATGCGCCATCGCCCACACATGGCACCCTCGCGCATGGCATGCTCGTTACTTCACCCCCTTCACGTGAATGGTAACTCGAGCGCTGCCTCTGTGCTCCCATTCTCGGGGGAGTTATTTTGTTTGCCATCTCGTCTTATTCACCACTCGTTTTATTAAAAAAATCATACAAACAAAATAAAATTTAATTTAAGTTCTTAAAAATTTTGGTTAATAAACAAAGACACCGCAAAAGAAGTAGTGATATTTTGTACAAAATTTTAAATAGGACGAGTAGTCAAACATGGTGTTAAAAAATCAAACGTCTTATAATTTAGGATGGATTAAGTACATATTTACCAGCCTAGATCAAGCAGGGAAAAAGACATTCTTGCCCATGGTGCTTGATCCTCTCGCCCAAGGCCCCTCGCTCAAATCATTTTGGTTTATTCTCCACTGGAGGAGCCGAGGAGGAACTACACAAAACCCCGCCTTCCTCTCACGCTGCATCTGACGATGATAGCGTGATTCGCAATCTGATGCAGCACCATCTGGTCAGGGGCGGACGCTAGTGGAGTCTGGCGTCTATGGTCTTGGAGGAGGACCGGTGGAGCCGTGGTGGAGTCCAGCGTTGATGGAGGAGGGACGTTGAGCCAGTGAGGTTGGGGTTGCGCAGGGATTAAATTATAGCCGTGCAGCCTGTGGCCTGCTTGGGGTCTGACAAAACCCAACCAGCGCCTTGTGCGGCCCCTTAGTGGCCCACTCAACAAAATCGTTAGGCCTTGTTTGGATGCGCACGTATCTACCTCAAACCACATGTGTTGAAGTGGATTGAAGTGGAATTTAGTTCAAATACACTCCAACACATGTGGATTGAGCTAAATACATGTACATCCAAACAAGCCCTTATGCACAAGGATTCTTGGCCGTCGATCTGAATGGACGGATAAGATTCAACTGAAACTTATATTAAATCAGCTGAAAACCCTAATTGCCTTCGGTACTTCACTCTTTTCTCTTTCTACGCACGCGCAGCCGCACAACACAGAAGGCACCCGCTGCTGACAACACAGAAGGCTTCCTCGCCGGAGCACGCGTGTGACCAGTTCGCGCGCGGCTTCGTCGAGGGCTCCCTGTGGCGCCCATAGGGCGAGGCTCCCATTGAGTCGCGGAGGCGGCGACGATCTGAATAGCGGCGCAGGCGGCCATTGGCGGTCGACCCTAATGGGCGCGGGCGCCCTGATGGCAAGAGAGATGCAGGGAGATGAGAAATATATCGGGGAATAAAAGTGTGAACGCAATGACAGGTGTCAGGTGGTTCATGTATGAAGTGGATGCAATGAAAAAATTATTTTACCAAACGTTCCTCTCTCGAGTAAAGTTGAAGCCAAATAAGAGCCTCTTTTGTACATCTTACAACAGTTTCATGAGCTGTTGTGAGCTGTTTTTATTTTGTCAAACACCTTTTTCTAAAACAACTTCACCCATGAAGCTGTTTTTGTTTTCCTTTTCATAAAACCATAAGCTGAGATAAAGCTGAAAAAAGTAGCTTTTCACAGCTTACATTCTCATTTCTTTCTCCCAACCATGCATGAAGTTGTTGGTGAAGCTGTTTTGTCAAACACTTTTTTCAAAACAGCTCAGTTTCACCTAGTATGTTGCTCATAAAGCTATTTTGTAAAAAACAGCTTCACTGGTGAAGCTGAGCTGTACCAAACAGGGCCTAAATTGCTTCACATATCCATTCTCATGTACTCCCTCCGTCCACAAAAAATGCAATTATAGAAAACGTGTTGGTCAAACTATTTTAACTTTGACCAAGTTTATAGTAAATAGTATTAGCTACTACCTCCGGTCCCTTTTATAAGGCGTGATAGAGAATGACACAGTCTCCTAAATTACACTTTGAGCATTCATTTACTTTATATTATATTATTTATGTTTATGAATTTATGATTGTTGGATAGTACAATTGTTTACGGATCTAACCATATTAAATTTATATTATAATAGTTAAATATTATTAACTAAATTATTGGTCAAAATTTTTAAAGTTTGAATGTTGACTCTGTGTGTACGCCTTATAAAAGGGACCAGAGGTAGTATTAGATATTTTGCTTCATAATTCTTAGTATTTTTTCATATAATTTTAGTCAAAGTTTATAATGTTTGATTTACGGAATTGCTATCTTATGCCCGTATGTTTTATTGGTTGTTGGCACACGAATTTTCTATCCATCGGATGATGAATCAACGTCTCGTATGTTCTGATTTGGTGCCAATTGCTTTGTGACACTCATTTACAGGGCCCACTCTGGGAGTTGCCTATCCGATTCTAGCAGCCTCATTTCTCCATCTTCCTTCCTGCGGCACTCTCCCTAGTCAGAGAGGTGATTCTGCCAGTTCGTTAAATTTTCTTTTTCTTCCTTCGATTCCAGAAATTCTCTGTTGTTTTGTGTATGCTGGATCTGCACTCTGCTAGGCCGCTTCTTTTTCTTCCTTCGATTCCAGGAATTTTCTGTTGTTTGTGTATATTGGATCTGCACTTCGCTAGGCCGCCGTCAATTCCGGTGCCGCCAAGCCCTCCCGTGTTTGCTGCATCGTCGGAGACGACGACTGCCGCGGCGAGGTGCTAGAGGTGACCCGCCCGTTCAAGTCCCCCACCTCCCTACATTGTTTCATCTCCGCCTCCGCCTCCGCCTCCCATGTTATGTTGTCGCCCCCTGCACTATTTCCTCTGCCCTGTCCCTGCTTAGCTTCATGCTGCTTCGTACGCTACGCCGACGCCGTGGCGGCCAGGATTGCCTTGGTATTCTGAATGCTGCCGACCACCATGGTTGTGGTTGTTGTCTTTGGACTAGCTAGGTTTAGATGATTTGAGGTACGTTCTGGTGGAGTAGAATGTGGCAGATTTGAGCTGCTTAGGGTTGGGGAATTTTAATATCACTTTTGGTCCCCTGATTTTCATTTTCAGCTGTTGTGTTGGATTCTATTCCCCTTAGTTCATTTGGTCTGATAGGTTACTTGTGGTCGCTTCACTAGTTTACCTCAGCCAGTTTACTATCTCTGTTCATGCTATGATTTTACTTTTCATTTTGTCAGATCTTATTTTCTTAACTGAATTTAGAGTAATTAGTATGAACGGTGTGATACTAGCATGGATATATAGGTCATTTTGTAAGTTGAGTTTTTAAGACGTGAACATTTTACTGATACATGGTTTAGCGAACTGAAATGCAGATCAAGAGTGCAACGTATCTACATGCTGTAATTTTCTCTTTTAAATTTCTTAACTGGTTAAAATCAATATAAGTTCAGATTCGGTGTCTTGTAGGGTCTTCACATGCATTGCCTTATCTTTAGTTGGTGCTAAACCGATTTTGAACATGTGTCTTGTACTGATATGATTTTCCTTATCTCGGTACCACCTAGCATTAAACTGGAAGTGCAAGAGATCCGAACTAGTGTATTTTTGTATCCTACTTTATCTATGGTGTATTTTAGACTCTTTCCTTGTTGCTGAGGTCAATTATGTTCTAATGGAATTAACATAGTAGATAGCCTATTTGCATATGCCTGTTAATGTATAGCAACTCTACTCCTTCGTACTAGTTCGTTTGTTGTATTTGTTCAGTTCAGGGAGTGCTAGGAAATCTCTTTCTTGATTCTGAGAATAATATAATAATAAATCAGAGTTGAGTGTCCATGACTATATTATAGGTTACTCACTGAAACCCATCCCTTTTTCAGACTTATCTATTAGCTAGTCTTGTAAGAGAAAGCATCCAGCTTTCAATTAATTTTAGACAGAGGGTTTTTCTTGAGTACAAAATGTCATTCTCATCTCCTATTAATTGTTCTTAACTAAAATTCTGTTTCTCATGATCCGAAAGTATCTAAAATTGAATGTGTTGTTGTTCTTTTTCTCACTATGATTAACTGAATTTTTTCTCGTGCTTAGTGTATCCTTTTTGTGTGAATATGCAAGTCATCACCACAACAACAGTTTAATCGGCAAGCAGTTATACCTAGCTTATTAGTACATGATTGACATGTATCTTTATTAGTTCAACACAAGGTCAGTCAATAACGGGTCCAGTTGGTTCAGCAGCTAAGCATTTGTTTCCCAATTTTGTTCAGGACCTGTTCAATTTAGTTTGCATCGCATAAACTGTAACTATTGTCTACTCTATTTTCTCTATTTAGTTTTCTATGTGTTATATGGGATCGACTGTTTAGCGACAACATTTATAGGAAAAATGTGACTACAGGTTTGTTTATTTAGGACACTTAGTTTAGCTGCTGAGGATATTGCCATCTGGATGAATGCTTAAGGGCTTTGTGAACCATGAATCCCTGAGTGAAAAAGGACGTATTGTAGAGTTTACTAACGTTTTTAGTAGAATATTTCAAATTGATATTTATGTGTTCTTTTTGTTCTGAGTTCTGTTGAGCACATATTTTCTTATGTGTTGTTTAGATTAAACCATATTTTTTTATTTTTAGCTCCATTTTCTATAGGTTTGAGCAGTAGCTCACAGTGTCCTATTTGATTTTTACCTTTTGCATATACTGTACAAGAAAGTTGTATTTAGTATCCAGTTCTTTATTGCACATTTGTAAGTAATAAATTACACCCTTAAATTTCTGCAATTATAGCGTTTAACATATACAATATCCAGTTTTGATGATGAAAAATATTGCTCTAACATAGTTCAGTACTTGTGCTGAATCATATGACTGGCTACTTTATTTCTTGGTTTTTTTTTTTTTTGCTTTTTGAAGGCTAAAATGCATTCAGGAAGTATGGTCTTTCAATTATCATTAGTTCTGTAATTTGCAGAATAGAAATGTTGTACCTATTAGTTTAGTTGCATGTTTAAGGATCTGATGTCTGCTTACTTTTGGTAGCCTCATCTTGTCTTCAGTAACTCATTTGTTGTTCTTGTTTTAGCTTTAAACGTAGATTCATCCTTTGATTTCAGATGTGTCTTATTGGACTCTATTCAGAAATATTTTTCACTGCTTCAGTTGCAGCCAAGTGAAATTACAGCGAGCAAACCCATTATATTTATGCTTCATAGTGCTTATCAGCTACCTGATGCATGCAAACAATGTGCTCTTTGTTATTGTTATTGTCCTAAAGCACTCTTATTATATTTGTCTTTGTCATTTCATAGATAAAATTTGTAATCTGTATATTGTGAATTATACCAAAACATTCCACTTTTTTTTGTCATTGTCTCTCTATAGAAAAAATTATATTCTGTTAATTATAATTCGTGCCAGATATACAATATTTTTGTTATTTTGTTTCTATAGAAAAAATATAATCTGTTAACTCTATTTTATGCCAACACATAGCACATTTTGTCCTTGCCTTTGTATAGAAAATAAAATTTTAATATGTTAATTGTAATGAGGGATAGGAGCACCATTTATAATATTATTTTTATCCTTTATGTAGAAGCACCATTTTCTTGATTGCACGTTTATAAGAAGTAAATTACACACGTAAAATACTGCAATTATGGTATTTGATATGTGCAATATATAAAGATTTGTGTACTAACCTTGCTTGATGAGATATGAATCAGACTTGTAGTCCTTGTTCTTTGAAATTCTTTTGCAATCTGATTTTTGCTCTTTTCTCCTACTATAAATCTATCTGATTAATCAATGTCTCCAGTAACGGTTCACTGTCTTCCTAATTGTTTAAGGTAGAATAAAGAGGCAATTAACCATTTATTATGTTATTTGCGATTTGTGTGAGCCCACCCCATTTATTTTGTTATTTTTTGTGTGTTTTGTGTTGGCCGAACCACATGTTTGTGATTGTGTTGTTCTGGTGGAAAAAATATTGTTAATTGTTCTTCTCTAGAAAAAATGTGTATTCTATTTTCTATGTTAGTCGGATCTTATTTTTGTGATTGTGTTGTTCTGGTGGAAAAAAAATTGTTAATTGTTTTTCTCTAGAAAAAATGTATTATGTTATCTGTGTCAGTCTGACCTCATGTTTGTGATTGTGTCGTTATGGTTGAAAAATATTGTTAATTGTCCTTCTCTAGAAAGAAATTGTATTCTGTTGTTTAAATTAGCCTGATAGTTTATAACATGGCCCTTTTTTTTGTTAGGTCTGTAGGATCACTTGCATAATTACAACTCAGATTGCAATTCAAACAGAAGTCAGCAACAGGTAAAAAGACAAAATTTGTGTGCTATTTCATTTTAAAACACACATTTCTCTGTCTGGGTCAAATTCGTGTGTTAGATAAGGAAAAACACATGAATTTCCTTTCATGTACTGGGTTCCATGTGTTTTCTAGTCTAACCATATTTGGGTGTCAAGTGCCTAAAAAACACACAAATTTTCGTCTTCTTAAATTGGTGTGTTTTTTAGGCACAAAACACTCATGTGTTGTTGGTCCTAAAAATACACGGGTTTCAACTAAACAGGCCCTTGATTTATCGGGATGTGAGAATTGTATTCTTTTGTGGACGGAGGGAGTACGTATTGAAGAATCAAACATACAGTAACTTTGATCAAATATATACAATATATTACTGTTATTTATAATATGTAATAAGTATAAGTAGGTTGTTTATTAAAAACATATTTATAATATATTTATTTGGAGATACGAATATTACTAATATTTTATATAAATGTACACAAGCAAGAAAAGCACCTTGCTAATAAAATATTAGTAAAAACACCCTTATTGGTTGGTGGGTTGGTAAGCAATAAGGTGTACACTCCCTTCGTCACTTCTACGAGTTGGAGCGGATTTATTTACTAAATATTTGAGCGGGGCTAGTGCGGGTGACGACTTTATGTGATAATAGGTTAGGGCAGGTTTATCTTCGTTAGCAGGTGGATATTGGTATTTGCTACCGCTTGCCGCTAGGCGCTAGCGTCGGGCGTCACCCTTGCGGGCCGGCCCCATCTCCATGGCGAGGTTCCGAAGCACGTATTTCTGGATCTTGCCGGTGGAGGTCTTGGGCAGCTCGGCACGGAAGACAACCGTTCGAGGCACCATGTACTGCGGCATGCGCTCCCGGCACCACGCAGTGATGTCGGCCGCTGTCACCGTGCCCGCCGCGTCGTCTTTGAGGCTGACGAACGCGCACGGTGCCTCGCCTCGTAACTCATCGGGCCTGGCCACCACGGCTGCCTCGTTCACTGCCGGGTGACCGTAAAGCACTGACTCGACCTCCACGCTGCTGATGTTCTCGCCGGCGTTGATGATCACGTCCTTGGAACGGTCGCGGATCTCTAGGTAACCGTCCGGATACATCACGCCGATGTCCCCCGTGTAGAACCTGTTGGGGTTTAGTCCCACATCGGGTATCGATGGTGGGGGAGCACAATATATAAGGCGTGGCAGTCCTCACCTATAAGGCTAGTCTTTTGGGTTGAGTTAGGCCCAGTCGTTGATACGTTGGAGCTCCAGTGGACCTAGGCCTGTGGGGAGCACAGGCTCGTAACGAGCCGGGCCAACTTTAAAGCTAAGCTCCAAGATCGAGAACTCGGTGGTCACCACCGGTTCCAACAATTGGTATCGGAGCCCAAGGCCAGAAAAAGCTAAACCCGATAAAATGTCGGATGTCACGACATGGCGGGGGCACCCCGATGTGTGACTAGGGGGAGATTGTTGGGGTTTAGTCCCACATCGGGTATCGATGGTGGGGGAGCACAATATATAAGGCGTGACAGTCCTCACCTATAAGGCTAGTCTTTTGGGTTGAGTTAGGCCCAGTCGTTGATACGTTGGAGCTCCAGTTGACCTAGGCCTGTGGGGAGCACAGGCTCGTAATGAGCCGGGCCGGCTTTAAAGTTAAGCTCCAAGATCGAGAACTCGGTGGTCACCACCGGTTCCAACAATAATTTAGGCGCTGCCCAACATAGCAGCTTTCAACGTTTATTCATCCTTGGTATTTATACAGACTCATGACCCAAGACTCCGAGTCCTACACGCCATGACACGCATTGAACGCTACATCGTTTCTCTGCGATGTGCGCCGCGTGCGCAATACAGGTCATGGCGTGAACCGAACAAACTCCAATGGACAGAGTCATGATCAGGCACGCCTCCTATCATGCTCATCCATCCTACTAACCGATCAACTACCTGATTACAGGACTTAACCTCTAGGGACTCAATTACAGGACTCATATGCAGTAATTTAGCTAACAAATCTCCCCCTAAACTTACTGCACTTTGACGATGCCTAGTGCACTCTGCAGCTCCACGAACTTGATTCGCCCCAGCGCTTTAGTAAAGATATCGGCAAGCTGCTCTGCAGTTCCGATATGATCAACCTTCACCCTTCCTTCTTCAATGCACTCACGTAGGAAGTGAAATCTTGTATCTATATGCTTGCTTCTATCGTGATGCACCGGATTCTTGCTGAGAGCAATGACAGACATATTGTCCATGAGTAACTTAACTGGCATCTCCTGCGTTCCCAACAAATCAGCTATCAACCGGCTTAGCCAAATGCCTTGACACGCTGCTGCCGCTGCTGCAACATACTCAGCTTCGCATGAAGATAGTGCAACAATTTTTTGTTTCTGAGAAGCCCAGGTGACCAAATTGTTGCGAAGAAAATAAACCACACCTGTGGTGCTCTTTCTATCATCGACATCCCCTGCGAAATCACTATCACTGAACCCGTGCAAAGTGAGTTTCAGATCAGTGCCCCTCAAGTACTTGCAGCCGTATCCCACTGTTCCTTTCAGATACCTTAAAATGCGTTTAACAGCTGTCCAATGTTCTCTCCCTGGAGCCTCCATATGCCGACTGACCACTCCAACCGCATAGGCGAGATCTGGCCGTGTATTAACAATATACCTGAGGCTTCCAATGAGACTTCTGTATGCTGTGACATCGGTAGCTTCACCCTCCTTCTGCTTCTTCAGTTTGAGCCTTTCTTCCATTGGAGTATCACAAGGATTACATTCTCTCATCCCTGCAGAGTCCAGGATTTTCAGTGCATACGCACTCTGACTTAAAGTGATCCCCTCCTTGCTTTGCTTAACTTCAATTCCCAAGTAATAGCTGAGGAGACCCAAGTCACTCATGCTGAATCTCTTCATCATCTCTGACTTGAAACTTCTGATATCATTGACATTTGGTCCAGAAATAATTAGATCATCAACATAAACACCTACTAGCAGAAAAGAAATCTTGCTACCTCTCCTGTACACAGCATGTTCTAATTTGCTCCTGACAAATCCCAAAGCGAGTAATTCTTTATCAAGCTTGAAATTCCAAGCTCTCGTTGCCTGCCTCAGCCCATACAGTGCCTTTCTTAATTTCAGAACTTTGTCACCTGTGCCAACTTGCGTCGCTCAACAACACCATTCTGCTGCGGTGAATATGGTGTGGTAGTGTTGTGCTTTATGCCATGATCATTACAGAATGTCACAAATGCACCTGAGTTAAACTCCCCACCACGATCTGTTCTGAACGCCTTCAGGCGACATCCCGGCTCCATCTCGGCTGCAGTCTTGAATTTCTTGGAGTACACCAACGCTTCTGCCTTGGAAGCCAGAAGTTCGAGCCACATGTAGCGACTGTAATCGTCGACAATGAGGAGGAAGAACGATTTCCCCCCTGGTGTAGGTGGTGTCACATGCCCACATAAATCAGCGTGAACCAGCTCCAGTCCTGATGAAGCACGGTAAGCTGAGGCCCTCGGAAACGGTGCACGGTGTTGCTTGCCCAGTGCACACCCATTGCAGACCTGTTCAACTTTCTGAATCATCGGCATTCCATCCACCATATTTCTGCCAGCAAGCTCGCGTAATGATCTGAAATTCAGATGTCCATACCGAGAATGCCAGAGCCACGCGACGTCGTCCATCTTTGTCAGCAGACACACGGGTGAGGTCACCTTCACCTTCATGATATACAAGCGATTTTTCCTCTCAGCCCGTATCAGAATAGCTCGGTTCTGAACTCCTGTCTGACACCGCTCGAACACCTTCATAACGCCGTTGTCGATCTCAACACGGCAACCACCCTTGTCGGTGTTTCGTACCCGGGGGTATCACACCAACGAGTAATATGATTGCGTGCTCCTCTTCCTGGATGGTGATGCAAGGGGACACAAGGGTTTATCCTGGTTCGGGCAAAGAAGGCCCTACGTCCAGCGGGGGGAGATGTTCTTGTATTGCTTGCACCTAAGTGCTTGTACAGGGGAAAATACAAGCTCAATGAGCGTGGACCGGAGTCCGGACTCGTGTATGTGCGTGGACTCGTGAGTTTCCTGTCCCTCCTGAATGAGGGCCCTAGCGTCCCCTTTTATAGAGCAAGGGGAGGCCAGGGTTACAAAAAGTATTACAGGTGTCGGGGCGTATGGTACCCCATACGGGGAAGGGTAGGAACCCTGTCTTATCGGGGCCACTGGAGCCGATGTGACCGTCGCTGTTGAGGCGTCCTTGGGTCGTGGCTTCCATCCTGGGCGCGGACGTGGGGGCGCGACAAGGCGGGAGCCGTACAGCACCCATCCCGGAATGCGCAGTACGCGGTGAGGTCCCTCCGGGTCTTGGGGTACCTGTTTCCCAATAGCATGAAAGTAGTTAGGGCTCGAAGGGCGCGAAGCCGACCTCGAGGTGGTGCCACGGGGGCTCAAGGGCGCGGAGCCGGCCTCGAGGTGGTACAGTGCAGGGCTTTGAGGGGCGCGTAGCCGGCCTCGAGGGGTTACAGTACAGGGCTCGAGGGGCGCGTAGCCGGCCTCGAGGGGTTACAGTGCCTGGCTCGAGGGGCGCATAGTCGGCCTCGAGGGGTTACAGTGGCCGGCGTGGCCGAACAGTGCTGCACTGGTGCCCTTTTGCCCATGCTTGTGGTGAAAACGTGACTTGACCTTTACACCGGGTTGCTGTGGTACATGCCGTGCACTAGTGGACATGACCTGAGTAGGTGAAGGCATTAAATGCGTGGTATGGGCTGGTACAGCTGTCTGTACAGCTCGAGGTCCGTGCGTTAAGGCTCGAGGTGCGGGAACGCGTTCGCCCGAGGCCTGGCTGGGAGGGCTCGGGCGAGACGGAAACAGAGCGGTTCGCCCGAGGCCTGGCTGGGAGGGCTCGGGCGAGACGGAGATAGAGCGGTTCGCCCGAGGCCTGGCTGGGAGGGCTCGGGCGAGACGGAGATAGAGCGGTTCGCCCGAGGCCTGGCTGGGAGGGCTCGGGCGAGACGGAGATAGAGCGGTTCGCCCGAGGCCTGGCTGGGAGGGCTCGGGCGAGACGGAGATGGAGTGCTCGCGTGTTTGCGTTAATTGGGGGTACCCCTTTTTTGTACCACCGACAGTAGCCCCCGAGCCCTTGTTTGAGTGCTTGCACTCGAGCAGGGGCTCCAGGTTGGGATCTCGATGGGTAGCTGACTGGTCTTCGAGGGTCTTGTCGATTTGACTCCGTGGGTGTCGTGCGAGCCACACCCGCGGGTGTAGCCCCCGAGGCTACGTGGGAGTGGTTAGAACTCCCTCGTGGGCTTTTTCGAAGAGTCCTCCGTCGGTTGGGAGCCTTCTTTCCTTTGCCGTGGGAGACTTCGTTCGAGGCTTGGCTCGGAGGGCCCGGACGAGGCGGAGAACGAGCGTTTTGTCCCGGGCCTGGTCTCGAGGGCTCGGGCGAGATGGGGGTCGAGCTTTCACCTGCGGCCTGAAAATCTCACGCTCACACAAAGAAAAGAGATTAGTCGCAACTGTCCGAGTTTATAGACCCTCTTTCGTCGAGGGGTGCCGGGCTGAACCGACTGGCCGGCTCCTCGAGCTGTCCGGCATGCCGATTGCCCCGGCTTGTCATCCCGCGAGTCCTTTCGATCGGATGCGAGGGGGGATGCCTCGTACTACCCCGAGTGGGCGAGTATCGAGGTTCCCGGTGAGCTAGTAACGGGGAATCCAAGTGAGAGCTCGTGCCCCGTTCGTTAGGGGTCGACTGTGGCCCGGAGGCGGTCTCATAAAGCATGGGTGCTCAGTCTGCAGGAGTGCCGGGTCCATTCGATAGGGCCCGGTGGCACGATGCCTCCCTCGGAGGGGATCTCACTGCACGTCGAGCTCCCTGCCTTGGATACACGTGAGGGGCCTCGAGGGCTCGGCCCTCGAGTAATGCCGCGAGTGGCGCCCCTTGGTGTCCCTGACTCGGGTGCTCAAAGCCGGCTGTCGAACCCTTTTCGAGGGCCAGCCTTCGCTGCTTCGAGACTTAGGGCCGGGGCCCGTTTTTACCTTTGTGAAGAAGCCTCCGTCGTCTGGAATTCTTCTGCCCGTTGGGCGCGCCTTTTTAGGCGAAAACTGTTGGGGAGAGCGACGGGCGCGAAGCCGGAGCGACGGTCGTGGCGGGCCCGGGCAGTGGAGCGAATGGAGAGGTAACGCGTGTAACCTGCACCCGGCTCGAGACGCAGTTAGGTAGGCGCATTGAATGCATTCTGTTACCTTTTTACGTCGTGGGAGATCCCGCCCATTTGGATTTCTCCCTATAAATATCGAAAGAGGGGAAAAAGAACCCTTTACTTTGCCTTTGCTTTCGCCGCCGCCGTAGCCTTTACGTGCCCTCTCCTTCGAGCTAGCCGCCGCCCGTCCGCTGCTTGGATCTGCGCCGCGCCACCATCATGGCCGCCCAGACACAGATGCTGCCGGCCGAGGACTGGAGCCCGTCGAAGGTGATGCAGAGCGAGATGGACTCGCTGGTGGCCCAGGGGCTTCTGCGCCCCAACCCGGAGGAGGGGCCCGCATGGTGGGTTATCCCGTCGGCGGAGCACCGGGAGCCGCACCCGCCGGAGGGGTACGTGGTGAGCTTCACGCGCTACCACCGCATGGGGCTCGGCGTCCCTCCGAGCCGCTTCCTGCGAGGGCTGACCCACCATTTCGAGGTGGAGCTTCAACACTTCTCCCCCAACTCCATCTCGCACGCCGCCATATTCGCCGCGGTGTGCGAGGGGGTACCTGAAGATGGAGCCACACTGGGAGATGTTCGTCCATCTCTTCCGGGGCGAGCTCTTCATCAAGTCCCTGAAGCCCAGCGGGAGGCGGCCCGTGCGTATGGGCTCCCTTGCCATTACTGCGAGGGCGGGGGCCTCGTCGGCCAATGTCCCCCGCGAGTACCTACGGTACAAGCTTTCCTCCAACCAGGCCGGGTGGGACGACCATTGGTTCTACCTTCGGAACGAAGGTGGCCTCCTTCCGCAGTACACCGGCCGGGTCCTCACTCAACGCCCGGAGAAGTGGACCTGAGGTGTTGCGGCGGACAGGCAACGCCACCTGGCCCCGCTGATGGAGCTGATGAAGATGCTGGTGGACGAGAAGAAGCTGACCGTGCAAGCGGTTATTTGGGCGTTCCACCAGCGAAGAGTTCTTCCGCTGGCGGACCGCCCCCTGCTTATGCACGAGATGGGCCCGCAGGCTGAGCTCGAGGCGCTCAATCGCTCGAGGATGGCTGGAGAGAGGCTGTCCCGGAACGAGGGCGTCTCCCGGGTGTCGATCACGATCCAGGGGACGTTCGTCCCTGAACTCTCCCACCTGGTTGCGATGGCACCCGACGAGGGGTGTCTTGACCTGGTAAGCCTCCCTCGAGTTGAGCTATTTCGGGCCTCCTCCTCCTTCTTCCTCCTTCGACCCGTTTGCATCCGTCTTGTGGTTTGTCTTATCACGCCTCTCCTTTCTCCAGGGGGCATTTACTTGTCGCGCGTCGAGGCCCCCGGTGAGGGAGGACGCCGCGGATGCTCAGGTGAGGCGCCTCTCTGCTCAAAAGGACAAGGAGAGCAAGGATGCAAAAAGAAGAAACAGAAAGATAGAAACTTGCGTCGCTTAGCTCGGGAGCAGAGACTGGCGAAGGCTCGTCGTAACCGTCAGCCTGGGGACGGGTCCCCCGAGCTGAGCTCCTCGAGCTCGGAGGAAGAGAGTAGTGACGAGGAGGAGGACGACGACGAGGGGATGGATGCGCGCTTGACGCGCGCGGGGCTCGTCGATGACAGGGCTGACCGCTCCTCTGTGCAGGAGGGTGCATTGGAGGTCCCGCCGTCAAAGGGGTGCGCGCGGGGCGCAGCCCGCGGAAGGCGGCGTCGATCCCTGTCCCGTCGGGGGCCCGAGGTCCGTCGAGCTCCGCGCCGGACGTGCCCCCGGTCGCAAGGAAACCCCGGACCCGGAGCGCCTCCGCCATCGCGCCAACGGAGGCCGCCCCCGCATCAGCCCAGACGGGGGGTCTCGAGAGGGGTCGGGCCTCGAGAGGCGGCCGACAGGTCGAGAAGGGTTCCGGGCCCGACCCCCGCGAGCTGTCAAGGGCGACGTCGAGCCCGCGGAGGAGTGGGCACCAAGGAGAGGCGTCGAGCCCGCGCCATCATGAGCGTCGGGGAGGGAGCCCCCGAGCGCCTCGTGACCAGGGGCGCGAGCGTCCTCGGAGTCCATCGCCGCACCGCCGCCGGGCCGCGGAAGCGGACGCGGGAGGGCGCGATCACCAGCGCGGGCGCCGGAGCAGGTCCCGGAGCCCGCGCCGGGGCGAGCGCCACGACGTCAGCGCGAGGGCGGTACGATCGCCCTCCCGCGATGTGGTGCGGAAGGAGGGCTCTCCCTCGAGGTCGAGCCAGGGGAGGCGTCGGGAGACCTCCCCCCATCCCAGCCCTGAGGAGACAGCCCAGGCGCAGGGCTCGAGCCGCGGGGTGGGCTCGAAGCCCCCGAGTGGGTCTGGTGACTCTGGGAAGAAGCCCAGCCGCCGCTTCGGGTGAGTAGTTTCCTTGGGTCTCGTCGGTAGTGAGGCTTCACCTCTTTGCTTTTAATGACGCGTATCAACTCCATCTTCTCAGGGGGAAGCGCTCCTACCAGGAGGTGGATCTTGCTTCGTCCAAGCGGGCCAGGGCCTCGAGCCCCTTCGAGGCACAGGCACCTCGAGGTACGGCACCCTCCTCTGTTAGAGAGGCCGCTTGGCTGGAGAAGGCCCGAGCTGCCATGGCTCGAAGGGGCCGGATGATCGTCGCAAATCTTGGTGAGGCCGTCGCCATCGACCATAGGGGTCGAGGTACTTTTGCTGGTTCTGACGTTTCTGCCATCTCATACTGCAGGGGCCTCAGCTCATGGCATCGAGCCCGCCACCGCCGTGTCCGCCGAAGTGCTGCCTCCTCCCCCTCCCCCTCCCGCGATGGTGCTAACTGGGAGCGCCATCCTTCCCCTCATCATGACGGTTGCTTCGGGGGAAGCGCCTGGGGCGAGCTCGGCCCCGCCGGCGCCTGGAGCTGAGGAGATTGCGCCCCTTGTGGCTCCAACCAGCACGGGCCGGGCTGCGGAGGAGGGAAGGCGGGGAGAGACGTCGGCGGAGAAGGAGCCGACGGTGGAGGACCTCCTGAACGAGCTGGAGCAGGGGCCGCTCCTCGTCGCGGGCTCGACGACGGTGGAGGCGCCCGTCGCGCCGGCTAGCGCCGACGAGGCGCCGGAGGGCCCGGTCAGGGAAGAGGGCCCAGGGTCGAGCCTTCCGTCGACCGATCCGCAACAGGAGGCGCCGGCGGAGGGACGGAGGGAGCCGGGGCCCGTGCAGTCGAGCGGCGGGTCGCGGTCGGGGCAGCTCGAGGCGGAGGAGGGTCTGCCCGACATCGAGCTCGACCGACCGATATGGCCTTTTCCCGTCCCACTGAGCCCGCCCCTTGCCGTGGTTCCCGTCGAGCAGCCGGCCCAGCGGGGGGCACCGCGCGAGGTGCGGTCCATCTTCCGGGAGGTGGCCGCACTTATGGCGGAGGCGGAGCGGTCCTGCTCCGAGGAGGCGGGCCGATCCGCACAGGTGTCTGCCGCCCTCGAGCGGGCCGAGGCGGAGCTTCGAGATCTCCGCGCGGAGCTGAGCCGGAACGCCCAGATGGCGAGCCGGCTTAACGAGGCGGAGGCGGAGGTCGGGCGGCTCGAGGGTGAGGTCGCCCGATCCAGGGAGGAGGCCGCCGCCAACCTCGAAGCGTCGAGGAAGGAGGGCCGCGGACGCTCGAAGTGAGGCCACCTCTGCCCGTGCTGAAGCCGAGGCGGCGAAGCAGGAGGCCGCTGACGCCCGTGGCGAGGCCGCCGCCGCACGGACCGCAGCGGAGGCGGCCAGAAAAGAGGCCGAAGACGCCGTGAGTGGCGCCGACACCGCCCGAGCTGCCGAGGGGGTGGCGCGGCAGGAGGTGATCCGCAAGGATCTGGCCCTGGCGGAGGCGGGCCGGCTGATCGAGGGCCTTAGGTCCGAGAAGCTCCTTACGCTGGCCGAGAAGCGCAGGCTGGAGCAGCGTGCTGAGGGCCTGACCAGCGACCTCGCCGCACTGGGGCAACACTGCGACGGTGAGGCTTACATCTTGTTTTTGTTTGGGTCTTGAAGTTTTTTGTTATGCCACCGTCTCACTCTTCCTTGTTTATTGCGCAGGGGTCGAGAAGACGGTCGAGGAGCTCCGTGAGACGAACCGGGCTCTCTTGGACCAGCTCCAAGATGAGACGATGGTGGCGGAGCGGGCTCGCTCTTCTCTCGACCGGCTCGGCCCATGTGGGGTGCTCCTCCTGTTGCCGCGGCGGAGGGTGCGATGGCTCGGGGCGATGCCTTGGTCGACGCCTTGTGCTTCTTCGACGCAGCCGCTCGGGACCGCGTCCGGCAAGCTCTCCATCACGGTGTCAAGCAGACACTCGCGGTTGTTCGCTCCGGTTTCCGCTTCCCGGTCCATGTTGTCGCGAATGGCTTCATCGAGATCGAGGGGAAGGATGAGGAATGGAACAATCGCCGAGTTGACAAAATTTTGGAGAAGATGGAGAGGCCGGGGACGTCGCTTGCGAAGATCTTCGAGGAGGACGTGCTGCCTCCTGACGCCAGCAGCGGTGTCGGGAGCCCTCCTCCTTCGAGCTCGGGCGTCGAGGTTGAGCCTGCCGCGGAAAACCTCGGGGAGGAGTACCGCACCGACGAAGACTGAGGCCTGCGTGCCAAATTTGGGCGTCGAGGCCCTTGTAAGAATTTTGTGAGATAAATGAGGGTACGTCGAGACCCGAAAGTATATGTGATTTGTTTATGGAAAGAGTTGTTTTCTTTTCAAATGCGTTTGACCGCTTCTCTTTGTCATGAGCTCGAGTTTCTGCTAACTTAGTCTGTGTTCCTTTAGTACGTCGCGAGCCCCTCGAGGGGGGGGGGGCGTAGGTAGGGTACCGTAGCCCGGGGGCGTAGGCGGCCGTCTACGTCGACGCCCCCCGACCTTGGAGCTCGATGTACTTTAGGATTTAGACGTCGCTAGTTCGTTCGAGGCGTGAGTCGAGACGAGGGTCAAATTTTTTGAAAAGAAGACACGCGTTTTTTCCGGAGTCTGGGGGGGTTCTATCCCCTTGCCAGCCCCCGAGGGAGGCTCGACCCTGAGCTAGGCAGGGTCGAGGCTACCTTAGGATGCGAAGCGACATGAACGATAATGCATGGGTTTGTTCATTCATTTTGACATGACTGTACAAAGTGATAAAAATGAACAAGGCCTCGAGGCCTTTAAGGGTAGAAGCGACGTAGCTGAGATATGTTCCACGCGTTTGCCAGGATCCTGCCTTGGTCGTCGTAGAGCTTGTACGTGCCTGGCTTGAGGACTTTGTTGGAGCCTTCAGGAGCGATCACCGCCTTGCCTTTGTCCGTGGTACGGCCAAAGAAGGCCCCCACTGCTTCGTCGCCCGAAGCAAAGCTGGTGACGCGGTCCATCAGGTCCTCGACCGTCCCGGGACGGTAGCGTCCTAGCTCATGAACGAGCTCTTGGCATGTTGTGCCTGCGAGGAACGCCGAGATGACGTCCTCGTCCGGCACGTGGGGGAGCTCGAGACGCTGCTTCGAGAACCGCCGAGCGAAGTCGCGGAGGGGCTCGTCCGCCGCCTGCCTGCAGCGCCGTAGGTCCCAGGGGTTGCCTGGGCGCACGCAGGTTCCTTTAAAATTCCCGTCGAAGACCCTGACTAGGTCGGCCCAGTCGTGGATCCGATCTGGCGGGAGCCCCTCGAGCCACCGGCGGGCGGTGTCCGAGAGGTAAAGTGGGAGTTGACGGATGATCGCGCGGTCGTCGTTCATTGTTCCGCCCAGTTGGCAGCCAAGGCGGAAGTCCGAGAGCCAGAGCTTGGGCTCGACCTCCCCGTCGTATTTTACGATGTTGGTCGGCGGTCGGAAGCGGTCAGGGAGGGTCGAGCTGCGGATGGCCCGGCTGAAGACTCGGGGGCCCGGAGGCTCGAGGACCTGCCGGTCCTCGTCGCTGTCGTAGCGCCCTCCTCGATGGGCGCTATAGCCACGCTCTTGGGCCCCTTTGTCTTTGCGCCGTCGGTTGATGTCGTTGCGGGCGTCGTTGGGGTCTCGAGGCGGCCGGTTGTCGACGATCCGTTCGCGGACTGGCCTAGCTCGAGAGGCGTCCGGCTGGTGGACGGACGCCTCACGAGCGTCGTAGGGCGTGTCCGCCGGTTTCCCCGAGGCTGCCCCGCGTCGGCGTGACGCCGAGCTATCGGCCTGCTGTACCGCGGCTGTCTCGAGGAGGTTTTTCACTTCTCCGAGCATGCGCCTGGCATCGGGGTTGGAGACGGCGGGCAGGTCGCGGAGCATCATAGCCGCTGCCACCACGTTCTGCCCAGCTCGCGGGAAACATACCTCGGGGTGCGCTTGTGCCCCGTCCTCGAGGATCCGCCGGTGGACCTCTCGAGCCCGGCCTCGAGCTCCGGCTCCTCGGGGCTGGGGTGGTTCCTGCATCAGGGTTTGCCGGAGCTCCAGCAGGTGTCGCCGTTCCTCCTCGGCTTTGGTGATTGCCTCTTGCACTTGTGCGAGTTGCGCCGCCCGGCCATCGTCGTGCTTGGGCGGCGCAGCCGATGCTCGAGGTTCGTCCCTTCCCAGGATGCGTGATCCGCCTGCCGCGGCCACGTCGCTAGGTCCCTCTAAGTCGAGGGCCGGCCTGTTGTCGTCGCCTTCGTCCTCGGTATCGCACACGACTCCCTCGAGTTGGAAACACTCTCTGGTGGGGTCCCAGAGGTCGGGGTCGTGGTAGTCGTATTCGTCGGAGTCAGAGCTGTTGAGGGCACGCCGCCTTGGCCGATGCTGGGACCGCAGCTCGCGGTACCATTCTCCGACGGTAGCTCGTCGAGGTGGCTCGAGGGGTCGCAAGAAGTCGCGGTGGATGCACGCGGGGACGATTTCCAGGCTGGCCATAGCTTGCAGCAGCGTGCCCGGACGCTGCTCCCGGTCCACCTCCGTCTGGCCCTGTTGGCGCTCGTCGAGGCGGTGGGCGAAAGCAGCCGCAGAGCTGTCGAGGCCGACCGGGAACCGCTGGCGTCGAGCGCAGCGCGACCCGCGCGGGAGGAGGCTGAGTTGCGTCAACGGCGCACGGTTCGGAGGCCTCTGGGCTGGCTCCTGGTCCGTACGTACGACGAATGCGACGTCGCTAGGCGGGCGTGAACGCGCCCTGGAGGTCTCCGGCCGTGCGCCGGGCGGGTTTCCCCTTGGGGCCCCCGCACCGGCTACGGGGGCGTAGGTGTTTGCCGCGGGCACCGCCTGTGCCCGACGACGGTGACGATGGCGCCGTTCGTGACGTGGCGGCGTGGGGTGGTGTGGGCGACGCGTTACGCCCCCCTCGCGGGGTGGCGTGACACGCACTCCGCCCAGGCCCTCCGTGGAGAGCAGAGTCAGCTCGTTGCTGTTGCCTGTGGCCAGGAACTCGAGGCTCCCGAACCAGACGACGGCACCAGCCGAGAACGGAAGAGAGGGTGAAGCCATCCAGGAGTCAACGAGAAATCGGCTCGGACACGCGAAGCCCCCTACCTGGCGCGCCAACTGTCGGTGTTTCGTACCCGGGGGTATCACACCAACGAGTAATATGATCGCGTGCTCCTCTTCCTGGATGGTGATGCAAGGGGACACAAGGGTTTATCCTGGTTCGGGCAAAGAAGGCCCTACGTCCAGCGGGGGGAGATGTTCTTGTATTGCTTGCACCTAAGTGCTTGTACAGGGGAAAATACAAGCTCAATGAGCGTGGACCGGAGTCCGGACTCGTGTATGTGCGTGGACTCGTGAGTTTCCTGTCCCTCCTGAATGAGGGCCCTAGCGTCCCCTTTTATAGAGCAAGGGGAGGCCAGGGTTACAAAAAGTATTACAGGTGTCGGGGCGTATGGTACCCCATACGGGGAAGGGTAGGAACCCTGTCTTATCGGGGCCACTGGAGCCGATGTGACCGTCGCTGTTGAGGCGTCCTTGGGTCGTGGCTTCCATCCTGGGCGCGGACGTGGGGGCGCGACAAGGCGGGAGCCGTACAGCACCCATCCCGGAATGCGCAGTACGCGGTGAGGTCCCTCCGGGTCTTGGGGTACCTGTTTCCCAATAGCATGAAAGTAGTTAGGGCTCGAAGGGCGCGAAGCCGACCTCGAGGTGGTGCCACGGGGGCTCAAGGGGCGCGGAGCCAGCCTCGAGGTGGTACAGTGCAGGGCTTTGAGGGGCGCGTAGCCGGCCTCGAGGGGTTACAGTACAGGGCTCGAGGGGCGCGTAGCCGGCCTCGAGGGGTTACAGTGCCTGGCTCGAGGGGCGCATAGTCGGCCTCGAGGGGTTACAGTGGCCGGCGTGGCCGAACAGTGCTGCACTGGTGCCCTTTTGCCCATGCTTGTGGTGAAAACGTGACTTGACCTTTACACCGGGTTGCTGTGGTACATGCCGTGCACTAGTGGACATGACCTGAGTAGGTGAAGGCATTAAATGCGTGGTATGGGCTGGTACAGCTGTCTGTACAGCTCGAGGTCCGTGCGTTAAGGCTCGAGGTGCGGGAACGCGTTCGCCCGAGGCCTGGCTGGGAGGGCTCGGGCGAGACGGAAACAGAGCGGTTCGCCCGAGGCCTGGCTGGGAGGGCTCGGGCGAGACGGAGATAGAGCGGTTCGCCCGAGGCCTGGCTGGGAGGGCTCGGGCGAGACGGAGATAGAGCGGTTCGCCCGAGGCCTGGCTGGGAGGGCTCGGGCGAGACGGAGATAGAGCGGTTCGCCCGAGGCCTGGCTGGGAGGGCTCGGGCGAGACGGAGATGGAGTGCTCGCGTGTTTGCGTTAATTGGGGGTACCCCTTTTTTGTACCACCGACAACCCTCTTCTAGCTGGCCGAGACTCACATCGGGTATCGATGGTGGGGGAGCACAATATATAAGGCGTGACAGTCCTCACGTATAAGGATAGTCTTTTGGGTTGAGTTAGGCCCAGTCGTTGATACGTTGGAGCTCCAGTGGACCTAGGCCTGTGGGGAGCACAGGCTCGTAACGAGCCGGGCCGGCTTTAAAGCTAAGCTCCAAGATCGAGAACTCGGTGGTCACCATCGGTTCCAACAATTGGTATCGGAGCCCAAGGCCAGAAAAAGCTAAACCCGATAAAATCTCGGATGTCACGACATGGCGGGGGCACCCCGATGTGTGACTAGGGGAAGATTGTTGGGGTTTAGTCCCACATCGGGTATCGATGGTGGGGGAGCACAACATATAAGGCGTGACAGTCCTCACCTATTAGGCTAGTCTTTTGGGTTGAGCTAGGCCCAGTCCTTGATACGTTGCAGCTCCGGTGGACCTGAGCCTGTGGGGAGCGCAGGCTCGTAACGAGCCGGGCCGGCTTTAAAGCTAAGCTCCGAGATCAAGAACTCGGTGGTCACCACCGGTTCCAACAATTGGTATCGGAGCCCAAGGCCAGAAAAAGCTAAACCCGATAAAATCTCGGATGTCACGACATGGCGGGGGCACCCCGATGTGTGACTAGGGGGAGATTGTTGGGGTTTAGTCCCACATCGGGTATCGATGGTGGGGGAGCACAATATATAAGGCGTGACAGTCCTCACCTACAAGGCTAGTCTTTTGGGTTGAGTTAGGCCCAGTCGTTGATACGTTGGAGCTCCAGTGGACCTAGGCCTGTGGAGAGCACAGGCTCGTAACGAGCCGGGCCGGCTTTAAAGCTAAGCTCCAAGATCGAGAACTCGGTGGTCACCACCGGTTCCAACAGAACCACCCGTCCTCCCGTATTGCCGCCTTTGTTGCCTCGTCGTCGTTGAGATAGCCGAGCATGACGCAGCCGCCGCGGAGCACGACCTCGCCCATCGTGGAGCCGTCGCGGGGGACGCTGCGGCCGGTTTCCGTGTCAATGATGTCGACTTCGCCCGTGCACGG
Organism: Coix lacryma-jobi var. lacryma-jobi; assembly: GCA_009763385.1. NCBI lineage: Eukaryota > Viridiplantae > Streptophyta > Magnoliopsida > Poales > Poaceae > Coix > Coix lacryma-jobi. The sequence goes on from CM019824.1 coordinate 137,632,978, forward strand.
CGTGCGCACGCCCTGCCTCGCCTTGAGCCGTGCGCGCTCCGACGCGGGGAAGCTGTCCCACTCACCCTTCCAAGTGCAGGACACCGGCAGGCCCACGGTCTCGGTTAGCCCGTACCCATGGCTGATCTCGAAACCAATGGCCTCTGTGCGCTGTAGCACTGCGGCCGGCGGTGGCGCGCCGGCCGTGCGGATGCGCACCTTTCCCGGGAGCGGCCGTCGCACGCCCTCGGGGGCGTTGGCCAGCATGTTAAGCACGACGGGCGCGCAGCAGAGGTGGGTGACCCCACGGCTCGCGACGGCGGCGTACACCGTGGCGGCGTTGACGCGGCGGAGGCAGACGTTGGTGCCGCCCACCACAGCCATCCCCCACGGGAAGCTCCAGCCGTTGGTGTGGAACATGGGCAGCGTCGATAGGTACGTCGGCCTCGGCGGAACCGCCCATTCGATGAGCGAGTCCAGTGTGAACAAGAAGGTGCCGCGGTGGCAGTGCACCACGCCCTTGGGCTGCGACGTCGTGCCGGAGGTGTAATTCAGCACAATCGGGTCCCACTCGCTCGCCGGCTGCACCAACGCAAACTTGGGGTCGCCCTTGTCGAGAAGCCTCTCGTACGTTAACGTGTCGGCAGGGGCAGCAGGGAACTCCTCGTGAGGATCCTCGACGGGGATCACGCGCGGGATCGGATGCCCCGGCGCGAGCTGCTTCAGCGCGTCTCGGATGAGTGTTAGATACGCCGGGTCGACGAAGACGAGCTTGTAGCCGGAATGGCGAAGCAGGACGTCGACCGTGCGCGCGTCCAGGCGCGCGTTGATGTTGTTGAGCACGGCGCCGCTCATGGGCACTCCGAACTGCATCTCGTACATGGCCGGCACGTTCGGCAACAGCACGGACACCTATATATGTATGCCAGTCCCGATTTAATTCCATGCTCCGGCGCCGTAGCAAAAACCATATATGCATAAACAAAGGGAAATCTCGACGGAGGGTTGCTTACGATGTCACCGCGGGAGATGCCGAGGGAGACAAGCGCGGAGGCGAGTCGGAGGCATCGCCGGTGTGTCTGGGACCACGTGAAGACCGTGTCGTGGTACACAACGGAGGGGCAGTCGCCGAACACGGTGGCCGCACGCTCCAAGAAGCCCAGCGGCGTGAGCGGGCATGAGTTCGCCGGATTCGCGCCAAGATTGCCCATGCCATGGGCCTGAGCCCGGAGGCGGCTTGGCCTGGCCTTGTCTTGTGTGAGCGGTGATACCTTCTTCACCTGTCTAGAACCCGGAGGTTTGTTTCCAAGGTTGACAACGGTGAACATGTTCCCCTTTCCATGCTTACAGTTACAAGAGTATAGTCGCCTAGTCTCTCTCACTGTCAACTTCAAACTACAAAGGCACAACAAAGATAACATTAGAGGATTAGAATGGGCCAGGATTTTTTAATCATTTTTTATTTAATATTTTAAAAACAACTCCATAAAAAAATTAGTTTAGATCTATCCCTTTTGGTCACGCCGCCGCTCTCATTAGAGCGACAAAAAACGCTGCCGCACCACTACATGTAGGGCGACAAGATTTATCATGTCGGACCACATTTTCGATGTAGAAAATCTTATCACACCACTCCTATCGACGTGGCAGTCCAGTCTTGTCATGCCAATAGGAGTGGCGTGACAAGACTGAACATTTAAAAAATCATAACTCTTCAATTTAACGTGACATGAAGATGCATTTTATATGAAAATTGTAGACTCGACCAGATCTGGAACTTTCTAATTTTGATTTTTTTCGTTTTGAGTATGTTAAGATGCTAAAAAATAATATAAGATTTCAACGGTATATAATCGTATATTTATGTATGCCCTCGTATTAAGTCAAATGAAGATGCGTTATATATCAAAGTTGTAGCTCTCGATGAAATCTACCACATTATAGTTTTGAGTTTTTACATTTAAAGTCATTAACATACTCAAAAAAATATAAAGTTTCAGCAACATATTAATCGTGCACAGATCTTGTCGCCTTAATAATTATTTTTACATGACATCGAGTAAGAAGTACATGATTTTCTAAAAATGTAACATCTAGTGTGCTATTAATATGCCTCTTAATTTTTATAAAATGTGAAAACAAAAAAATTATAGACTAATCGAAAAGTCTGAATTACTACTGCAATTTGTTTATGTCTAGATAACCCCCTAAACTAATGTTTGGTTCAATTTACTCTTCTTAACTATTTTGTCGGTTTAATTTACCCCTTAACAAGATTTGTTATGTTTATTTCTCTATGTACACTTTGAGTTTTAATTTCAAATTTTATGATGTGATAGTAGACATCATAAAATATTTTTAAAAATAAATTATGAGGTTTATATCATAATATTAAATATTTTTTGTTTTTAATGATAATTATTATTATATGTCCTAACCAATCAAAATATGATAAAAATTTATGATATGTGTTTTTAAAACATAAAGTATCCCACATATAATTTGAAATTGAAACCCAATTTGAAAGTAGAGAAATATAAAAAGACAAATCATGTTGAGGTGTAAGTTAGATCAATTGAAATAATTGAGAAAAGTAAACTGAACAAAACGATAGTTTTGTAGGTTATTTAGACATAGGTCATACTTAAGGGGTAGTGATATGTTACAGAAAAACTTTATAACTTTCTCATATGATGTTCGATGATGACGAATTTTATATCAAAGTTGTAGTACTCGATGAGCACAACTTTCTAATTCCAATGTTTTTTATTTGAATCCATTTGGATGCTCAAATATACACCACAAGATTTTATACATAAGGAATTCATATCCTCTACAGTTAGAAGTGAGTATGGTGGCATAGTTAAGGATATCGAATGGAGAAGCGTCCAAAAAAGTTGTAGATCTCAAAAACATATGCAACTTTTGTAGTTCACAACTTTTTTGTTTGAAGCCATTACAATGTCTCTCTATTTGATTCGCAAGATTTTAGACAAGTTAACACCAACTAAAACTTTTGGTTTGTGACACAAGTACATATTTTAAAAACAGATGAACATAAAATGGCTAGTCTAAATATCCCAAATGGACACAAATAACCTACATGTGGATTGGTTAAGGAACAAAACACATAAAAGAGGTTAGGGAATCGAGCGCTAGTGGCATCGAAGCACACGTTTTCCAAGCAAAAATCTTTTGGTTTGTGACAGGACACGTGACCGAACTTGTGACTGTCCATGGGGTCTCTATCAATACTAAAATAAAAAAATTTCTATTTTTTCAACCCGTTTTTGAGGTTTTATAAAAAAATCACACCACTGTCGGTTCCACATCATGCCCTATCACGGCTGGATTGGTTATGTTGGTTCACATCACTAGAGATTTTGAACCAACACGGAATGTCAAATCTGGGGTATTGATTCCATTTTGATGGTTCTAGAAGGTAGTAAAGAGTAGTGTACCAGTGTTGTCATTTATCTTTTTTTCTATCTCTATAAATATTTCTTGTCTCAAATAATTTCAACTTAAAACCACCATTACCGAATTGGTATCCATCTGATTTTATATTTAAAATTTCAAATATCAAAATTGTCAAATTGTTTGTATGAAAATAGGGATGAACACAGACATCAACATAAAGTAGGTTAAAAACGTATGGGCAAAGTTGTGCTTGGGTCTAAAAGTTAACATCATTAAAGGGACATCACAAAACAAGGGTAAAACCTCCCTTCGTTTTGAAATCGCAGGATGTAAAATCACATAGTTAAAAAACAAGGGCAAAGTCACCATTTAGCTTTAAAATAGGGTAGAAATACTTAATCCCAGGGTAGAAACCCTTAAGCATTTTAAATATTTGCATATTTTCTTATAAACTTTAGATGGAACTAAAACAACTTAATTATTTGGACCCTATAAAGTGTATCTAGGTGTAAATTTTAATAAAGGTGGTGCAATGATGGTGTTGGAACCTCCCATAGCGACTGATTTTGTTAGCAAAATTTATAGATACAATCAGACCTATAGAATTTATAAGGTACATGATTAAAAAATGAAATACTGGAACTTAGAGCATCTCCAAGAGTTCCATAAACCTCCTCCTAATCTATGTTTTTTAGAAAGATTGGAAAACCCCCTCTCCAACAACTCCTAATCCATCATCCTAATCTTTTAAAACTTGAGAAAAGTTATCCCGTTCCATGTAACGTTACGTGGACTCTACGTCACGTGTGTCCTCCCCACACGCATGTTTTTCGCTAGCCTTAGAAGAAGAGGGGGTGGAAAAGGAAAAAAGAGAGGAGGAAATACATAGTTCCAAGTGAGAAAAGCACAAAAGAGAAAGATATGGTGGGATGGTAAGTGAGAAAAGCGCAAAATAGAAAGATATGGTGGGATGGTTTAAACGGGTATAGAAACAAATTCAGGATTCTGATGTTTTTTTTTTGTTTTTTTAAAGTGAAATATTGGGAACTATTACAGATGGTCTTCTTTTTTTTTTCTTGTATTACCTTCTTATTAGAAGTTGAAAAATATAGACTTTTTAGGAGAAATATTTATAAAACTCTTGGACATGCTCAGTGGTCGCATAGACTCTTTCAGGTTTTAGCATAATAAACTCCTACAATTCAGGGTGTTTTTTAACGAATCAATCAGCTTGGTTTCTTGCATAATTTTCAGATGAAAAGTTGTCTTGTAGCCGATAATTAGAGTTTTTGTGTTAGATATTTCTTATTTATATAAAGAAATAAATAGAAGTGTGAAACTTACCCCCCTGAAGCTTTGAACCTTCAAGTATACTAGTATAAATAAGGAAGGAACCAAATTAATTAATTTCAGCTTTTAAATGAGTTAGTTTTGGATGAAGTCAATGCAAGACTTACCTAAATTCTGACGGGGACGAGAGTGAAAACCACGAGGCAGTACTTAGCATGGCGGCAATGACGTTATCCGCGGCTCACTACTGACCTCGCCACTTAAGCGCGATATGAACGGCCAGGCGGTGACTGCTTCTCTCTCACTGCCGACGGCGGTCGGAGCTGCGTCTGCGTGCGGAGGTTGGATTTTTTTTTTTTTTTTTTTTTTTTTTTTTACAACAAGGAGGTTGGAGTTGGAGTGCAGGCAGCACGGTGTTTTAGATGCTATATATATACTCCCCTATATAGACAACAAGGAGGTTGGAGTTAGAGTGCAGGCAACACGGTGTTTTAGGTGCTATATATATACTCCCCTATATAGAGAGAGAAGAGAGGTGGGACATACATACCGGAGTCGAAGAGAAAGGAAGTCAACATACTACTCCCTACGTCCCTGTTAATGGCGTTCTCACATAATAATAGTATTAAGGATTACTTCCTCCGTCCCAAATTATAAGTCGTTTTATTTTTTAGCTCAACTTTGACTAATCTTCTTATTAAAAAATTTCTACAAAATATTATTATTATTTTTTTTGCCATGGTTTACTTTTTTAATAAAATTTCTTCAAAATGACTTAAATTTAACTATATTTACGCAAGTTTTTTAAATAAAACGAGTGGTCAAACTTGACTTTAAAAAGTTAAATGACTTACAATTTGGGATGAGGGAAGTAGTACTTAACTAGACCAAAATGTGTTGAAGATTTATTAATATTTATGATATGAATATCATTAGATTAATAAATATATTTTTAGAGTACAAAAAAGATATGGAGGGGAGTACGTTGCTGCATTGAAATGTGTCGCTACTGGTATTAGATGGTCGGGCCAACAATGGATATAGCATATAGGCGCAAATGTACTCCTATACAGAAAATAAAAGTCATTTAGGACAGTAACGCGGTCTCCAAAGCATAATTTTGACCACTTGTTTTTTTTAAAATATTTTATTATAAAGTGGTATATGTATATTTTTATAAATTTTTTTACGACAAATTTAGTTATTTGAGTTTTACGTCTCTAAACTCAACAATTTAAACGTTATTTATAATTTATATTTCTAATTAATGGCAGACCTAGAATTTGGGCAAAACTAGAGCCAAATTTTTTCGACCATAAACAAAAAACTACAACATAGTCTATAGGACCGTATATTTATATGTACATATTATTAATGTTTGACTCAAATCTTATTCAAATCCACTTCTATCTACTGTACAGAGGGAGGCAAGCATGGTTGTCGAGTATCTTTAGTTGTCGAACTCTGGTTGGTTGTCGAGTACCACGAACATGAGCGTCCTCTACCAGTCAACTCTGGTTGGTTATCAAGTACAGCGGACAAGAGCGTTCAGACCAGCCACCACCGCAAAGTGACATCCCACATCCGTGACTCCACAAGTGAATCAAGATATGTCTTCGTGTGTGTATGTGTATATCATAAAAAGGATGCAATCATGCAATCAATGGTTTTCAGTCCGAGGTTGTGCTTCTTATTAACGGGTACGTTAAGTCTAGTCTCAGTGATGTGTCATACATATTTAATACGGTGTCATGTCACTAAATTTATATTTTTTACATGAAACAAAGAGGAGAGACAAGAAATTCTTTTGTTGGGCATGAAACGAGTCGGCGATGTTTTCGACGCATGAGAAACCATGTGAAACTTGACACCGAAAAAATTCGATCGTTTCATCGGAGGAGAAGGTGCGCCTCCACAGCGCAGGCTCCACCAGACGCGAGCAGCGCACCGCCGGCCACGCGGGCACGAGGAGAGCATCACCGGCCGCGCGAGGAGACCCGCAGCCGAGCTTCTCTGGGCGCGAGCAGGGCAATGCCGGCCACGCGGGCGCGAGGAGAGCCCCACCGCCAGCGAGCAAGAGCCCCACCGCGCGCGTGCTTGAGCCGGCCCCCGGGCTCCGCTGAGCGCGAGCAGAGACACGCCACACGCGTCCGTGAGCCAGGCATCAGGCACGAGCATGGCACCGCTGGCCGCGGCTCTGCCGGATGCGGGCGCAGCACCGCTAGCTGTCAGGCGCGAGCTCAAGTGTGGCCCCGCCGGTCATGGCTCCACCGGGCGCTGGGTACGGTTCTGCTGGCCGTCGAGCGCAAGCGTGGCACCGAGCCGAAAGTTCGCCATGTGTTCCTAGTAAAAATCTTGGAGTAAAAAATAAAAAGAAATCAAATCAGAAAATTACCGACACTCTCCAGCACAATTAGGCTATCCGTAGCGGCTCCGGTAAACTGACCCTGCAGGAGCCAAACGAGCCGCAGCAGGTACTCTAAATTGATCCGCAGCAGGTACTCTAAATTGATCCGCTATTTTACAGTTGGTGTCTCCATCCGCTATATAGAGAGGAGTAGAGAATGTCCACTAAAACGCATGCATACAGACACCGCGTGGGGAGGTAGAGAGGGGAGATGGGGCGCCTGCAGGTGGGTGGTGAGCCCTACTTTTTATCCAGACTAAAAACCATTATAACTTACAAACCAAAAAATCAAATTAAATTCTGATTACACCATTAAATTCGTATCGATAAATTCTTCGAAACAAGATCTCATATGAATATATTTAGATAATTTTTTTACATACACGTGGACCTCACTATAGATAGAGGATGATATAGAGGATGAATGAGTGCCTGAGAAAGGGATATAGAGGAGAGAATTTTGATGACTAGGACGGAATATTTCTTTTAGAGGATGAATTTAGAGTACGAAAAGTACGGTCAGTCTTAGCGTGGGCGCGACATCGCTGGCTGCTGGGCGTGGGTGCTGGTGCGGCACCACCGGCTGCCGGGAACGGGCATGGGAGTGGCTGCGCTGAACTGCTTGGGCGACGATGAGAAAGAAAGGTCTGGGAGGAGATGGGAAGGGAGACTGGTGGGACCCACAAGGTGGTAAAATACCCTTTCATAGTGTTGTGAAACAACACACTGAGAAAGAGACATGTTTCGTGTTCAATTTCATAGTCTTAGAAACTGAAAGGTGAAATTATGCACTGAGACTGGCCTAATAATGACTAACAACCCCATGTACGCAAGTAATACATTGACGGTTTTCTTCCGTTTCATCCTCATATGGAGTCATATCATTATTTTTAGTAGGAACTCTATTCAGAATATGACATATTGTTAAAACAGTCACCCCCTCGATGCCTTTGTCATACCGAACATTCTAACACAACATTCACCAAGTCCATTAATGTCGGGTTCTTTCTTTCGGCAACCTCATTAAATTGAGGCAAAAATGAAGGTGTTTGTTCATGAATTATTTTATTGTCTGAACAGAAAAGAACAAACTCATTAAAAAAATGTTCACCGCCATGAGCAGACTGTTGACGGTCGTTACGATCTACCATAACGCGTCAATATAAACTAAGAAAAGGCTAAAAAGTATCACCAAAGTAGAGTTTAGGGTTTAAACTAACAAAATTCTATAGCTTTGGTGAATCTGTGACTTTTCAAAGATTTATCAGGAAAACTGACGGAAGATATAAAATGCCAAAGAATTATTCTGAATTACGGACGAACGGATAGCAAAGAAGCATCTAGAAGGGACGAGAAGACACCACAACGAAGGAGGCCACAAAACCCCTCTAAGGGGAGTCGGCCGAAGGCCCATTAGGGGGGGTCGGGCGAGCCCCCTAGACCACTTCGGCCCGCGCCGCCGCTCCACCACCTTTGTTCCATAGGATTTCAATCTAAACCCTAGGTTTAAGTTAGTTTGATCCAACAGATGACGTCCATCCCTCAGGGCTATATAACCAGACCCTGACCCTCCCTGGAGGCATCAATCTTATTATCAATCAGAGAAACCCTAATCAGAGCATCTCGAGCTAGGCATCCCAATAGCAAGCAATTCCATTAGTTCCTCATTTAGTTCACCATATTCTAGGGCCTAAGTTAGTTAGTTAGAACAAGAGGGAGTTCAAGCATCATCTGGTGAATCTAGAAGAGGCTTGGAGCTCCGGGATCGTCGCGAGAACTAGAGCTTGGTATAGTTCTAGATCTCAATCTTATAATCTTTCATATTCAATATGTTTGTTACAATTGATTCGACATTGTTCTTAATCTATATTATGTTCTTAGTTGCAATGTTCTTTGTTTACTTAGATTTTACTCCATGCATTTTCTTATTATTTATATAAGAGATCGTATAACGCTCATTCTCAGATATCAAGAGTGAGTGGTAAACCTTTTGTAAGCGTGTTGTTTAGATATTGTTTATCTGCGGCTGCACCTTATATTCTGGAACATATGGTAGTTCGTGGTCATGACTGTTGTTATAGGACCATTGATTCCTATGTAGTCCACCTCCCATCTGTAAGACTAAGTAGGACCTGGCTCCTAGGTTTGAACATACTTTGTTTGCAATCTTTCCTATCAGAGTGTCCCTTTTGTATGGTTATTAAGTAGTCTTAATAATATTTGCATGGTGGTAATTGCACTAATCTAAGTAGGTAATTGACTTGTAATGATGGATACTTAGGAGTTCTCTTGTTTAGTATTTAATGTGACACAAGTGACCCTAGAAAATAATGTGTGTCTATGAGTTGAACTATAGAATGCTTGTCTATATTGCTAACTTATTATCATGTATGCTCAATTGATATGCTCATTACTCTATCCTTTATATATATATATCTTGATTGATCTCCGTTATGAGTACAATTGCACTGGTCAAGTTATTTCCATATTCCTATTGCATATTGAAAAGATTAGTTAGCTACTCATCTAGCTCCTAGCATCATTCTTACTACTAGAGTATAGTTTTCTTGGAGTAGGTTATGTTTTTACTTTCCTAGGTAAAATATAAATAACGATACTGTAACACCTCGATTTTTAAATAAATAAAATTAAATAGAATTTAATTAAGAAATGACCAAAATCCTAGATGGAGGAAAAATCCTAACCAGATGTTTGTTGTATTCATACCGCTGCACAGTTTTATTGGGTGAAGAAGAATTTATTAAACCCGAATAGGACGAATCACTTTTATTCTATTTAAGAAATAAATAAAAAATTTATGAAAATTTTACAAAATCAAAATCAAAGTTTTATTTGCAAAATCTAGGGAAAATATTTCTAAAGTTTTCAAAAGTCATTTGGTTTCAAACTGATTTGAAACCTATTCTCAAATGTTTTGCAAAGTTTGAAAAAGAAAAATAAAAGAAAAGAGAAAAAGGAAAAGGGGCTTCCTCCTCTTGCTGGCCCAACCCGCTGGCCCAACCCTCTTGTTTTTTCCTCCTCCACCGCCACCCTCTCTCTCGGGCCCCTTTCCTCCCTCCACTCTCCCGGCCCGCTCCTACCCCGGCCCTTTCCCTTCCCCCCTTCATTCCTGGGCCGAGCCCAACTCTCCGCGCCGGCCATCCCCGCTTTCACCCACCGCGCGCCTCCCCGGCCCACTTCGCCCTTCCAGGCCTAGCTTTCGCTGGCAGGGACGCATGCCACACCCCTCCCAGATGCTAGGATAATATTTCTTAAAATATTTTCCATTAATCGCTCTGAAGTACTCGACACCCTCCAAAGTCTCATAGAAATAAGAATTGCCGGGAGCACATCTAGTAATCCGATAGGGTCCTTCCCAATTTGGTGACCATTTACCGTATTTTCTATCCTTAGTTCCAATAGGCAAAATGACTTTCCAAACCAAGTCCCCTTCATTAAACATTTTCTCCCTGGCCTTCTGATCATAATACTTAGCTACTCTCAACTTATGAGCTTTAATATTCTCAATAGCCTTTAGCCGATGAAAATTTAAATTATCAAGGTTGTCCATCATGAGATTCTTATACTCATCGACTTTCAAATTATTCTGTTGTGATACTCTTCTGGACCCTATATTGATTTCCCAAGGTAATATAGCTTCATGACCGTAGACCAACTCATATGGCGAACACTTAGTCGCACCATGACAAGCCATTCTATAGGACCACAAGGTTTCACTGAGTATCGAATGCCACTTCTTCGGATTTTCCTTGATCTTCTTCTTAATAATTTTAATTAAGATCTGGTTAGAAGCCTCAGCTTGTCCATTGGCTTGGGCATAATATGGAGATGAATTAATCAACTTAAAACCTATGCTGGTAGCAAAATCCTCAAACTCTTTTGACGTAAACATCTTTCCTTGATCTGTAGTAATGGTTTGAGGAACACCAAACCTGTAGATGACATGTTCCTTAATAAACTCAATCATAGTAGCTAATGAAGCCTCCTTTAAAGGAATAGCTTCAACCCATTTGGTGAAATAGTCTGTTGCTACCAACACAAATTTATGCCCTTTGCTAGATGCCGGGAATACCTGGCCAATCAGATCTATTCCCCATCCTCTAAATGGCCATGGCTTTGTGATTGGATTCATAGCCGATGCCGGAGATTTCTGAACATTACCGAACCTTTGACATTCTTGACATCCTTTATAGTACTTAAAACAATCTTCCAATATGGTTGGCCAAAAATACCCTACTCTCCTGATCATCCATTTCATTTTATGAGCAGACTGATGCGCACCACAAACTCCCTCATGGATCTCTCCCATCAGGACCTTGGCCTCCTCTTGATTGATACATTTAAGGAGTACACCATCGATTGTCTGGTGATAAAGCTGGTCATCAAGAAGGACAAACTTCGTAGCCTTATACCTCAACTTCCGGGACACCTGTCGTGATGGATCCTTTAAATATTCAATAATTTCAATCCTCTAGTCATCATCATCAGTAATCTCATCGGCTAATATCTCAACGATTTGCCGATACCCGGAAGCACTTGGAGCTAAACGATTAGCCTCTTGATTCTGACATCTAGGAATATGTTTTATAACAACAGAAGAGAAAGAATCAAGTAATTCAAAACACTTCTCATAATGTTTCCTCGAAATATCATCTTTGCATTTATATAGGCCGAGTAGTTGATTAACCACTAAATGGGAATCACCAAAAATCTCAATAGCCTCGGCCCTTACCTCAAACAAAAGCTGAAGTCCCTTGAGAAGTGCTTCATACTCAGCTTGATTATTAGTAGAGGTTGGATCAATTGAAAAGACATATTCAAAACTTCTCCCTTGAGGAGAAACAAGAACAACACCAATACCCCACCTTGCTTGCAATTAGAACCATCAAAGAACAAGGCCCATGGGGTAAAATCCAAAGTCTTAATTTTCTGTTCGTGATGATGAGTAACAAAATCAGCTATTACCTGACCTTTAACTGCCTTAGCCGATTCATACTTTAAATCAAATTCTGATAATGCAAGAATCCATTTGCCAATCGTCCCATTTAGAATAGGCATAGACAACATGTGTTTTATCACATCAAACTTTGACACCACCGTGCACTCAGAGGACAGTAGATAATGTCAAAGTTTGGTGCATGAAAAGTACAAACACAAGCATAACTTCTCAACAGGAGAATACCTTGTTTCTGGATCAAGTAACCTTCTACTGAGATAGAATACTACTCTTTCTTTCCCTTCAAATTCTTGCATTAAAGCTGATCCAATTGTAGGATCATCAGCCGAAACATATAGTTTAAAAGGTTTATCTCTTTGAGGAGGAACCAAAACTGGTGGAGACTTCATATATTATTTGATCTCATCAAATGCTTTCTGTTGCTCACTTCCTCACTTAAATTCTTAGTCATGTTTCAATTTCAACAACACCGAGAATGACAAAATCCTGGCTGATAAATTCGAAACAAACCTCCTGATAAAATTGATTTTGCCGATTAAAGATTGTAACTAGGTTTTTATAGTCGGTGGTACTGCTTTATCAATTGCGTCATAGCTTTTCTGACCAATTTCAATCCCTTTTTCATGTACCATAAACCCTAAAAACTGTCCAGCTGTCACTCTGAATGCACACTTGTGGGGATTCATTCTTAATCCATGTTTTCTTGCACATTCTAGAGTATCTCTGAGATCTTTAAGATGCCGTCGATAATCCTTGGACTTTACAACCACATCATCAATGTAGATTTCTACAATCTTGTCGATCAACTCGTGAAAGATATAATTCATAGCCCTTTGATAAGTTACACCAACATTTTTAAGCCCAAAGGTCATAACTACCCACTCATATAAACCTATAGCACCCGGACATCTAAATGCAGTTTTATGTATATCTTCTTCTGCCATAAAGATTTGATTATACCCAGCATTGTCATCCATAAAACTGATTACCTTATGCCCTGCCGCTGCATCAACCAACATGTCTGCTACTGGCATCGGGTAGCCATCCATTGGAGTAGCTTTATTCAAATCCCTGAAATCAATGTAAACTCTCATTTTCCCATTCTTCTTATACATAGGGACTACACTAGATATCCACTCACATATCTACATTGTCGAATGAAATTAGCTTCATAAAGCCGAGTGATTTTTGTTTTCACGTCTGCCATAACTTCTACTCTAATTCTCCTCGGAGCTTGTTTTACATGCCGACTCCCATGTTTGATAGGTAGTCAATGCTCAACCAACGATCGATCAAGACCAGGCATCTCAGAATAATCCCAAGCAAAACATTCTTTATATTCTTTCAACAAAGCAATAAGTTCTTGTCTAAACCTGGGATCCAGCTTGGCACTGATATATGTCAATCTTGGTTTATCACCGTTTCCAATATCAACTGCCTCTAGTTCATTAGCCGATGTAAAACCTTTACCCATCTTACTTTCATCCTCATTGATCGTACAATCCATTAGATACATTTTTTAAAGTCGACTGCTTGGATCGGCTGTTGACTATCATCAGACGTTTTGAGAAAGCCTTCTTTACAAACTTTTCCAGAAAAGCACTCTACATTGTTGAAGTTCCAAACTCAGGGTCAGAGTAAGCAATGCTAACAGTTGAATTGGCTGGTATCACCTCCACGGTGTCTCCGATCCACTGTATCACATTTTGATGCATGGTAGATGGAACACAACAATTGGCATGGATCCAATCTCTTCCGAGAAGCACACTGTATGATCCTTTTGCATCGACTATGAAGAAAGTAGTCAGCAAACTTTTGCTGCCAACTGTCAACTCGACACATACAACACCTTTAGTAGTCGATACGTGGTTAGCAAAGTCTGTCAACCTCATATCGGTTTGGGTTAAATCTTCTGCATGCTTTCCAAGCTTTCTAAAGGTAGCGTAAGGCATCAAATTAACAGCTGCACCTCCATCAACTAACATTCTGCTCAGAGGCCTTCCATCGACAAACCCTTTCAAATATAAAGCTTTTAGATGCGAATGCTTTTTGGGTTTCTGAAATGTAGCCTCTTCTGCCTGATAGATCCACTGAGCAATTGCTTCATCATCATCAAACTCTTCTTCATGATCAGAGGACCTAAATTCAGCAGGCAACATGAACAAAGCATATATATTAGCCGATGATTCCCCCTTATCGGCTATTTGTCTCACCTGCCAGACTTTGGGTTTCTTTTTCTGAACCTCATCATTTCTTAGTCTCTAAACCTGTCGTTTCTGGCTTTTAGTCAAGCCACCAGGACACCATTGTCCCTCTTGCCAAGGATGATCCTGATAGACTAATCTTGCTCCAAGCCGATTATGGACATTTTCATTTTTTATGTGCCGATCTGTTTTTTCAAATCTTAATCTTTCATGCACAGATCGGCGGTTGTCTCTTGACTGCCTATAATCCCAATACTGCTCACTGCACTCCGGGCAATTACGAAAAGTAGGAAGCTTTAAGCCTTCGTTCCAACAGTGTTTGAAGAAAGGGCAATCCCAATGATTCTTTTCTTCATCCCTGATACGCCTCCCTTCTTCATGAGACCTTCTGTATTCCTCCTCTTCAAGCCACTCTTGATATTCTTGTTCATCTCTCTCTCTTTGCATTTGATTTCTTTCCTTCTGACGTTGCCACTTGTTTAACAAGATCCTGACAGTTGGACGTCTTCTCGCTTCACCAGCCTTTGAAGTCTCAGGATGATTATGTTGATCAGTATTGTTCTTTCCTTTCATCTCCTGATACTCCATGGCTGTTAGCTGCTTCTTTAGATCAACTGTCCCAGCTGCCTTGGCTTTGTCAGAAGTTAGTACTTTGATTTCACTTCGAGGTGCAGGGGCCACCATGTTTTGTGGAAAAGGATGGCCATTGATGCTCATACCCTTGGCTTTTTCTAAGCCAATTCTTCCTTGGACAATAGCTCTCTGGATCATATCTCTGAAAACTCGGCAATCGTTAGTAGTATGAGTACCAGAGTTATGAAATTTGCAGTACCTTTTATTTTTGAGTTCTTCAGCCGATGGGATATTGTGGTTCCTAGTTAACTTGATTTGACCTTTTTCTAATAAGTAGTCAAATATTTTATCGGCCTTGGTGATGTCAAAGCTGTACTTTACATCTTTCTCGGTACTCTTAGCCTTTGCCCAAGGCATGTACTCATTGTTTCTCCAGGCCCAATCAACAACAATGACTTCATCTTCATTTTCATCGCTTGAATTATCTTCATCTTCTTATAAGAAGAAGTGACTTTCTGCATTGTAGGCTTTCTTGGCCTTAAAGACTTGATTGTATCTATTCTGAGCATCAATATTCGCCACCTTCTTAGCCAAATCAGCCATATTGTTACAACCGAAGCCATTTTTTTCTCTGATGTCTAGTATTAACCCTCGAATCGCAATGGTACCCACCTCTGGATCTGATAATGACAAGGTATAACATTGATTCTTCATTTCTCTAAACCTCTGAAGATACTGGCATCCAGTCTCATTATTTCCTTGCCTTGTATCGACTAAGTCCACGAGTCCCTTTTCCAATACTCCAGAGTCAAAGTATTTATGGAACTTGTCTTCTAAATCCTCCCAGCTCTAAATGGAATTGGGTGGTAGAGATGAAAACCATGAGAAAGCCGAACCAGACAGAGATAAAGGAAACATTCTGACTTTAAGTGCTGGTTCATCACCAACTTCCCCGAGTTGGACTAGAAATTGAGTTATATGTTCCATGGTTGTCACCGAGCCCGTTCCTGTGAATTTGGTAAAATCAGGAATTCTATATCTCGGAGGGAAAACAACCTGATCAAACCATTCTGGATACGGCTTCTTGTAGCCAGTCAATGTAGATTTTGGAGTTAAACCAAATTGTTTTTGAACCATGTCGGTAACCTGACTCATCAACCGATCTATCTGATTCACCGGCCCTTGATAGCCGATGTTCTGCCCCCCGAATGTATTGCCATGATACCCTGGATTTTCCTGAGCATCCAAGGTATAAAAATCTGAAACATAATGATATCCAGGAGGAATATCACCCGGTACCACATTCCCCTGATACGGTGGTGCATTAAAATCTCTGGTAATCCTCCTTGCATGGGGAGCTATTTTTGTAGCCGATGAGTATATGTTATTACTCATATTCGGCGGTTGCATTGACTGCGGTGGCATACCCCCAGGGCTGACAATCATCTGGTTTCTATTGCCATTGGGACTATTCATCTGTGGACCGCCAGAAGTTCTAGCTCCTTGATTACCTCCAACCGTATATGTTGGACCCCTTCTATCATTACCCAGGTTGAAAGCTTCCTTAATGGCATTCGTGAGACTGTTGAGGAACACCTCGTTATGATTCATCAGGGTAGTAGACATTGCTTTGCTGATTACTTCTTGCATGACATTGAGTTGGATCTGGATCATTGGATCGACATGACCTTCCAAAACCACTCTTGGAAGATGAGACTTCCAGATAATCTTTTTATCTCTGTTTCTACTAAAGCTCAACAAGCACATGTAACGATATTGGTCAATAGTTTCTTCTATCATGTGTTGAAGTTCATCTGGAAGTTCCTCCATTGTCACGTTCAATACTTCATCATTATTGATTGTCATGATCAGACGATTGTGTCCCACCGGGCGTGCCAAAAGAATGTGTTGACACGAAAATTTGGATGAAAGCACCAACACACTCGCACACGGTCCTCAGAGGGCGTACAGAGCAGGGTCTTGACCTCCTAGACCTTCAAAGGGTGGCGGTGCCGAATCTAGGTGAGATCGACCTCGGACGTGCGAGTCAATTTGACCTGTAATTGACACGGAGAAGAAGAATTTGTCAAATTGTGGAACCTGCCGGTTTGGTGCCAGACAGTTCCATATTATGCGGCTCTGATATAGCCATTGTTTATAGGACATTGACTACAAAGTCAACTCCCAAAAGATTGCACAAAATCATTGATAAAGATATAAAGCAAAACGACTATGATATATGTAAAGAAATACTTAAGACAAGTAAACAGCCGATATGCTTAAGCATGTGAAGGGAATAAAGATCTATGTGTACGTTTAAATGGCATGAAATCAACGGATTGACTAATTACATAGGCAGTTCTTGCGGATACATGGGTGTATGCCGAGTCTCTGAGTGATGAGTGATTGTCAACTGGGATAATGCGCATGTTCTTTCGCTTGTGTTGTGCAGGTGTTGAGCACGGATACAGTGATCAAAGGCAAGGTGAAGGTCAAGTAGAGACGTGCCGTGCTGATGGACCGAGAGTGGCGAAGGGCGGACGTGAGGCTTGGACTGAGGGACCAGTGGCCTGAGGATCAGCTGTGGTGGCTGACAGCCTGGGACAGCGACGAGCGAAGACTTGCGGGCACGGTGTTGCTTGGGTCGAGGACCTGAGGACACGTGTCGGTGGACGGGGTGCACGGGCGGTGCATCCCCTCTACGGCTCGGTTTGGTGGTTGAGCCACAGAAAAACCACCGAGTGGACGGTTTCCAGGTTTGGGTCTCAAAACCTGGGCGCTGATGGTTTCTGAGTTTGGGCCACAAAACTCGGACTGAGGACGGTTTCCAGGTTTGGGCCTCAAAACCTGGGCGCTGCGGGTTTCTGAGTTTGGGCCACAAAACTCAGGCGATGGACGGCTGGTTTCCCGGTTTGGGCCTCAAAACCGGGGGTTGGTCGTGAAGGCTGGTTTCCCGGTTTGGGCCTCAAAACCGGGGGCGAAGTCCGGGAAAAGGACAAGCGGAGCAGTGGCGGCACGTGGCGGCAATCGGTGAGGTTGCGTCGAGGCAACGCTACCAGTTGTGCGGGCGTGGCCGTCGGATCACCAGCTATCTTGAGTTGGTCCTGAATAACCCTAGGGTTTAGCTGGCTCACTCTGTAATTAGAGAGGGGTAGAGTAGGAAATAGAATTAGGATAAGTAGAGGGAGACACCCTCCTCCCATCCTATCTCAGTCATTTGCTATTTTCCACCTAGGGGTTCCTGCTCTCCCATTCCCTGCTGTAGCGAACTGAGATCCACAGAGAAGAGAACAATACCTCTGTGCCCGTGAGATTTTGAGGAAGTGAGACCGTAATCTCACTATTGTAGCGTGTGGTAGCCACACGGTTGCAAATTCGTGGTTGTGATTCGCGTTTTGTTCGTGTTCTTCGTGGGTTGCTTTTCTCCACGTTTTTCCCGTCGATCGATCTCTTTGCTCTGTGCGTCTTTTGCAAATCCGTTTGAACCAAGTTGTTCTAGATCGTGAGGCACTTCTTTCCACCGAAGGAAATCATCTCTAACCTCACGAGCTAGTAGATCGGTCGATTTTCGTTTTGGATCAAGTTTTGCTCCTTTGACCCGAATTCCTCCAATTCATCGATTCGGAGATAGGTTCGAGCCATGGTCTCTTAGAGATAGCTCACTATCCTCCTTGTGACTCATCTCGCCAAGTTTGAACCCTAGAGGTTTCGTTTTGGGAGAGTTTGAATCGAATCGGTGGACGAACACTGAGCATGGGCTGACCAGACGCTGACCCCGTGCGTCTGGTCGTTGAATGTTCAGTGTGTTCTTCTGTGACTTGACCGGACGCTAGCTCCCTTGTGTGACCGGACTCGTCGGTCTTACTGTTCATCTGTTTTGTCTCAGCTGACCGAACGCTCGATTCACGACCGGACGCTAGTCGTCAGTGAGTCCGGTCAGGAACAGAGAGGTTCCAAAACGAGTCTTGGCTGACCGGACGCGTCCGGTGCTTCTTGACCGGACGCAGGCAGAGTCCGGTCAGTGCTGTTTCTGCACTGTTTCATCCGCAGTTTGACCGTTCGACTTCGGATTTGGTTTTGGGCTTTTGCGTTGGATTTCCGACTTGGTGCTCTACAGAGATCGTGCTTCCCGTCTTGCAAAATAGCCTGAATCCCCGGTTGAGGTTACCCAAAGTTCATCCTGTCACTAGTTGACCAGCATGAACTTGGGCGAGGGATCTTTTGTGGTGTCCCGCTGTGTTCCTAGGGAACATCTACCCATTCTCTTGGGTTGTGGACATCACGTACATCGGTTTGCTTTTGAGGTTGATTCTCAGGGACAGTGGCGATAAGTTTCCGAAAGAAAAATTTAAAGCTCCCATTCAAACCCCTCTGGTCGCTTTCTGGTAGCACTTTCGGTCCTTCAATTGGTATCAGAGCGGGTTAAGGTTCTTCCACCTTAGCCAGTTCCAGATCCACAGAAGGCGACATGGATCGCGGCGTGGGCAAACCGCCGTTTTTCGATGAGACGAACTACACGTATTGGAATATACGCATGTCGGCCCGTAATGCTCTTTTCTCATGTCTGAGCATGAGTGAGTTTGATTGTGTTTCTCACCTCGCTACGGCTCGGGAGATTTGGGCTACCCTCATGCGTTTCCATGACGGAACCACTCAAGTCAAAACCCGTCTCTACGAGTCGTTCAAGCGAGAGTATGAGAACTTTCGACATAAGCCTGGCGAGAGCATAGAAAGTTTATTCGCTCGCTTTCAGGTGATTTTCAACAGGATGAGGGCTAACAAGGAGATGTTGCCTTTCGACGATCATGAGAGGGCTCTCAAGCTACTCCATACTCTTGATCGGTCGGTGTGGGATTCCAAGGTTCAGGCGATCATCGAATCGCCTAACTATGAGACCCTCACGTGCGACGAGCTCTTCAGTAAGCTCAAGTCCAGTGAGATCGATGCCATGGCGAGGGCTTCTTATGAAAATCCTTCAGGCCCGTCAATGGCTTTGCTTTCTGGCTCTTCAGCTAACCCCTCTAGAGGATTTGCACTTTCTTCTCTCTTTTCTGTCACAGAGCAACAGCTGGAGTCTTTGGGGGATGATGAGTTGGCCTTGCTTGCCAACTGGTTCTCGCGGTTCCACAACAACCGCATGAACCGTCGCTGCGAAGGAGGACGCTGTTGGGTATTTTAAACGCACACAGAAAGATCCGCAAGCGCACGGATACCGATGTAGCTTTCACCCGAGAGTATTCCAGGGTATCGATTTCCACGGGGAACGTGAAGTCTACTAGAAGAATTAAGAGCGTCCAAGAAAAGAATTGTAATATGGGTAGAGAGATATAGGGTTTTCTAAGCGGGTCTATCTAATCAAAGGCTTACTATACTTTACTTACTTCGGAGCAACAGTACCTTTCTGATTCTCGAAAAAGACTGGGAAAAGGGTAATCGGGAGAAGGCTGCCAAAAAGCTCTACGAAACACCAATCCTAACGTGGTGGATTATAACAATCTACAAAGCTGTCACCCCTGTAGCTACCACAACTATCCGGAGGATTGGGCGCAAACTTAGGTAAACCCTAGTCTAGACACCAAGTCTACACTAACGCTTACTACTCTAATCAGATATCATAATTAGAGCACTCAATACGAGCGGAGATCCAGTAAATAAAATAAAGTAAGAACTGAAATTAAATATAATACTTAGAACTAGTAAATGAAGAACATGGAGATTACTTGAAGACGAACCAGATGTTGCACCAATACAATGTCGAGGAAGATCCGACAGATCCGGCTCCTCCTCAGCTCTCTCCTTTCTCTCTCTCTAGATTACAACCAGATGATGAACTAGATCTAGATCTAGAACTAGAAGATAAACTAGAACTAGAACTAGACGATCAACTAGAGGGATCTCTACTTATAATTGAAACCCTAGTTTCTGATGTGGAGATGAATAATGAAGATGGAGATGCCTAGAGAGGGGGGGTCTGGGGTTGCTTATATAGCCCGAGGTGGAGTACGGGGCAAGGAATCGCCATGTCATCGATCCGCGTCACGTTTATTGCCCACCGTTGGATCAAACCGACTTCGGGGACGGTGGAGATGCATCCTAGGAGGCGGTGGAAGAATGTTCCAGAAGGCGAAGGCGAAACGGGCTCCGTGGCCAACCGGTCGGTCTCCAAGTGGGACCGGTCGGTCTGGCTCAGTGGGCCCACGTGGCGGGCCGCCTCGTGGTGTCTTCTAGTGTCTTCTAGATCCTTCTTTTGTAGATTTCGTTACGAAATTAATATCTTTTCATCCGGGACTCTGAATATAGCAAATGATATATCCGTTTCGATCGTCTCAACGAGCCCTTCGCAATGGTGCACTCCAATTCATCACTTGAGATACTTTTATACGTTGAAATATTGTTTTCCTATAAAACAAGTGAGAGCACTAAAACTCGTGGAACTTGTTAGTTTCAAACCCTACAACTATGCTTTGTTCACATGATCCCGGAGTTTTATGAATTTTCAGAAAACATTAAAAACATATGTTGCCAAATTAAACAATGGATCCAAAGAGAAAGTCAACCACACCATTGAATCGAGAAGTGCATGTGTATGGAAAATGGATTCGGATGCTCTTTTGAAATATATCACTCTCTTTTATTTATCAGAAACACATGGCTATCAGGCTAATTCTACTGACGGGCACGTGCCCATTTTTTTCTGATATTCTCTTTTTTTCTTTTTTTTGAGGTTCCAGGCACTTGTCCCTTTTTATTTCCCCAGGATCTATCTTTTTGAGGTTTCGGACACTTGTCCCTTTTTATTTCCTCGGATTTTTTTTCTCTCTTTTCTTTTCAATAGCCACATGCTTCCAACAAACTTTTGAGAGGATTGGAACAAATAATCATGAGCATTTATGCGGAAAATGGATGGAATGTGTAAGTGATCTCAATTCAATAGCATGATAACTTCTCATAGGGTCAACAAAGCTTAATTTAACTCAATGCCATTATTAGTCATATTTATATTGAGAAATCTCCGGAACTCTAGTATTGTTTAGAACAAGATAACAGTAACTCAGATCACATATCATATCTGTCAATTACCTAGACTCTGGATCAAGCATTTACTACCCATAAATTTAATTTTATTTTTAAGCATCATTATTAATCAGGAGAACTCATGCTTTGAAGGCTAGGTACTTGGAAGAAATTAGATAGAGCAACTATTCATCATTTCCATGTAAAAGATTAGAGAGAGAGTTCTTCTTTTATTATTAACTTCTTAAAATAAACTTAACACACTATTTATTTAACCTAACACACACTTATTATAAATAACTAAGATAGTGAATAAGACATACCTGGATCACGAAGATAACGGGGGTGCGTCTCCCCCAAGCCGGTTCCCTTAATAACATTGAGCCTGGATACACGGGGGTGCTTTCCCCCAAGCTGAATGTTGACGTAGTCGTTCATTCTTACCATGTAGCGAACTCGCAGTGGAAATGTACTTCCTCTATCGAAGCTTTGATGGATATTGATGGTTGTTGGATAGTGCTCCGACAGTAGATGGAACATTCACTTGCTCGTCAGCTTTTCTTGTTTTTTCAGATCCTGTAAAACTCAAATAGACAACAGAACTTGTGGAATAGATTAAGAGTTAGTGGTTGGCCACTTAAGCCTTAGTTGCCCAGAGTTTTAGTAAGATCTCTTTCTCAATATTTTTATATTTTAATATCTTTATGATGCAAGAGAAAAATGCAACAAGATGAATGTATGCATTATATTATTATTTTTATGCCACCATGGTGAACATTCCTGTGAGTTTTTACACACCATATATAGAATTATTCACATGGGGCTTCATGGTTTTTGATGTAGTGTAACAAATGCAATATTTTTATTTTCTTTTCTAATGCAATGCAGAAATTAAAATGTTTATGAATTAAATATGATGACGCAATGATTAAATATGATGATGTAATAAATGACAGAATTAAATATGAGAAATATGCAGAAAAGTAAATATGAGGATAACTACCGGTTTTTACCTTTTGGTGAAGGTTCGGATATTTAGGTTCGACGAACCGGACATTCCCTTGGTTCAGACCTCCCAAGGTATGTCAGACGTTTGGAAAGTTGTTATTGATTGTACCTCTTAGGTGTGGACTTTTTCTTTCATACTTTCTTAGTCTGAGTCTTTACTTACTGTGGTTCACTGTCTTGAGGTTTCTCTTCTTTCTTTTCTGGGACAGTGTCGATAGCTTCTTCTTCGTGATTGACCTCTCTATTCTTGATAGTTTGTCTTCTTTGGCTTTGAGAGCGGCGTCTTTCACTTCTATTCTTCTTGGGTGCTTCATTGGGCATGTAGTTGATGAAGTGGCATCGCGCCCTTTTCTCCAGGATAGTGAAAATGGATTTCCTCTTGTAGATGATTGTACTTGTAGTGCAGAGGAATGGTCTTCCTAGGATGAGGTGGACATCATCGTCTTCTCATGTCGAGGATCAAGAAGTCTGTGGGGACTTCATGACCTCTAATTCTGACTATGACGTCTTCCATCATTCCTTCTTGTTTATTCCTCTTGATATGGTGTCACCCATGTTATTTGTTCGTCCAGTAGTTTGAAGTGAAGCGTTAATTATGGACGCTGGCAGCATCTTGCTCAGTGTGCATGTTCTTGTAAATCCAGGACCTTCACTCTGTAGAATTTGGGAGTTGACAAACTCCTCTATGTTTTGCTCAAGAGTGTGTCCTGCTCATAAAGACAAGGTAGAGATGAAGTGCATGAGCTCTGTTGGTGGAAAAACACCAACAGAACCAAAAGTTTTGTTCATTCTTCTCTAACCTTAGGCACATTGAACAAGATGAACTTGTTGTTTATGTGTTCAATTCAATTTTAACATGAGTGATAGGATCAAAAGATGATGAGCATTAAAGTAGCATCTTAACATATTTAACAGATCATATTACTTAACCCAAGGAAGGATAATCTACGCATAATGTGTCGATATTTTCATGATTGTGATATATCATCTTCCAAAGGTTAGATGCAAAACATTTTAGCTCATTTAGTTAAGATAGTGAGATTCAAGAGAGTAAAGCTAGGTACAAAGAGTAAAGAACTGAACATGTTGAGTTGATTAAGTTGGATCAATTAATGTGCAACTAAAACATGTTTGGTTCTTATTTATGCACATACCAGAATCAAAGAGAAGCTTTTAAAGTGATGGTCACATACCTTGAGATGTTACCTTTATCATTGAAGAGTGATGTGTCAAACCACCTTGTGGAAGCTTCTCTTGTCTGGCTGGTTGTTCTTCATGAATAGTTTGTCTTCTCTTGCTTATCTCATAGTGAACCTGAGTGATGGGAGCTTGAGAAGAGGAAGGTATAGTAGGATCATCTTTAGAGGGATCAACCTTCCTTCTCTATGTGTCAACCTATCAGTGAAGGTGTGTTGTTCCTCCACGATGGTCTTTATCTTCTAGTGACCCAGCTCAGACATGTTCAGCTACTTCCATGGAGTGAGTGCTTTGATTGTAGGTATTGTTTTGTGGCACTCATATTTTGTCTTGTTCCATGGATCTCATTTCTCCATGATCAGTGAGTTGTGTCTCCCTTGCGCAAGTTGTTAAAGTTCATGTATCTCTTCAGTTCCAGTGTGAGTTCATCTCAGGACTTTCCCAAATTGATATTGAAAGTTTTCCTGCAGGGGTTAGTCTAACAAAATATCCAGCATCCACTATAGTATACTATTGGTTCAAAAATCAACCTAGACACCACGTCTAATTTGATTTAGGAAGGCATTTTAACCTAAGCACCATACTTAATTTAAAAGCCTTTAGAGGTAAAACCAGGACACCTTTTAGCTCAAGAATCAAACCAGACACCATGTCTTACTTTAATTCATGAAAATAGTTTAAACTAAGCACCATGCCTAATTTAAAAGGTGTATGAGAATACTTCAAACCTAAACATATACTATAGCAAATGAGGGTAGCATTAAAGCATTAAAGAGATTTACTCAAATGGTGATGAGAGAGCATGATTAATGTGTGGCACATGAGCATGTCTTAAAGGCAGGGACAACCAAAATAGCAACATGTTAAGAGATGTTCTTACAAAGCGTATCCCCCAAGCTTAGATTTGCAAAAATCAAGATTGGATGAATGTAATTCAATGTTGCATGATGATTGGTTGGACATACCTTGTGTTTGTCATTCCTTCAAACTTTTTGCTCCAGACCTGCAAAGGTTAGTGGCAAGAATACCCGAAGGAATATTTAACAATTATATCCCTATGCTCATTACACAAGGGCAGTGTAGCAGGAAGGTGAACACTGATCTAAAAGGTGCTTGTTTTAGGACACTGAGCTTGTCTTTGGGAAACCTTCAAGATATGATTTGGTGAAGTGGTTTCCCCTCCAACACCAACTTAAGAGCACAACGAGATCTACAAAATTTGTGATAAACATACACATCTACAACCACCCTTTTGAAGTTTTTGTAAACAGAAAGTGTGAGGGGGTTGAAAATCTCGAGTGTGGCAATGTTAGACAGACCACATGAATCAGGAGATGTCTCATATGAGCATGGATTTAAAGAGGTGTTTATGAAGTAGCTTCCATGTTCTTTGATTACATCTTCCTCAATTTCAGAGAAGAACACCGAAGGATAGGGTTCATCATTTTCTAAAGTGTGGGGTGTAACATCCCAAAAATTTGCATCGATTTGAAATAGGCAATATGATTTAATTGTTGCATTTTATGTGTTGCATAAAACCTAGTTAATAAATTATTTGCAAAACCTAAAATAAATCCTAGGCCAAAGACCATGATGATGCATACATGCTGGTGCATATTTTATTTTGTGATGTTTGGTTTTGTTCAAAACTTGTTTGAATTCAAAAGGAATTTCAAATTTGCTTTTGAAATCAGTTTCTGAAAAATGGAAAACCATTTTTCTTCTCCTCTCACTCCCTTTCTCCTCTTTTCGGCCCGAGCCAGCCCGGCCGGCCCGCCTTTCTCCTTTGTGCGCAGCGCTTCCCCCCTTCTCCTTCTTGGGCCAAATCCGCTCCGCCGGCCCAGCCGTCCGCTTCCCAGCCGCAGCGCGCGCTACCCTCTCTCCCTCTCGCTGACCGCCAGGTCCCGCTCGTCAGCCTCGCCGCTCCCGTGCTCTCTCCTTCTCCTTCCACCGACAGCACGACCCCACCAGTCAGGGCCATCGTCCCCAGCTCTTGTTCGCATCGGACTCAAGCCGAGCCCGACTCCAATCCTGGCATGCGTTCATGCCTGCCTAATTGGCCAAGCCAACCCCTTAATAAGCCCCCAGGAACCCGCCGCCTCTCCTCACGTGAAAAGCCCTCGCTCTCGTGCCCTAATTCGCCGCAACCGCAAGCTCCGCCGCCCGCAAGCTTTCCACCGCCGTCAACCCAACAAACCAGCGAGCTTCTGCGACTGCAAGAGGTTCCTCAAGCTTCATCTCGTCATCCCGAAGCTTCCGAGGTGTTTTTTCCCTCTTTCTCCCCCTCTGTTTGGTGCCTTAATCGCTCGCCATCGTTTTTCAGAACTGCCGCCGCCAGATCGAGCAATCCGCCATCACAGAGACCTCACCGACGCTATCATCACCCCGGGTGAGTTCGCCTTGATCTCCTCTTTCGATTGGATCTATTCCCGAGGTCTCTACTGCTTCCTAGAGCAAACCCGAGCCGCGTCGCCGCGCTCCGGCAATGGCGCCACCGCGGGCTCCTCCCTCTCCGGCGGAAGCGCCGCCAACCCTCTCGTTTTAATCTCGGGCGTCCATCTCAGATCGGGAGGCCAGGAACGCCCGATACCCCTTCGCCTGTCAATCTTGCTAAAGAGTCCCCCGAGTTTTTAAGTCTAAACCCGCAGTCCATCAGGCGCTGTTCACTGAGTCTGTGAAAACTTGCCTTGAAGTCCCTGCGTTTCTTCTTAATTGAGGCGCAGTCCAGTCGATTCTGTAAATTCGATTTAAATTGTTTTAAATTCAAATTCAAGTTTGGTTTATTTACAGTTTTGCCACCAGTTTCAAATGCTTATATCTTCTACGTTTTTAGTCCGTTTTAGTCCGTTCAAGTTGCGTTAGATTCGTTTTGAAAAGATCTATCTATCTGTACAAAAAATATCTACTGTTTTCTGTACTTAAAATTTGAGTGAGGTTTAATCTACTAACTAAGGTTTTGTAACTTGTTTAGCTCATAACTTTCGCGTTATAATTTCGTTTTTCGTGATCTTCGCGTTTATGTGATCGTGATAGACCGTAGTTTCTGTTTTCAAACTTTTTATATTATTTTCTTGCTGTTGGTGTAATGTTCTAATTATAGCTTGTTTGCTTTGCATGATTGTTGTCCCGATGATTGTGTGTTGATGTGGTAATCGAGTATAGACGGGGAGACATACGCTGGTGATCAGGAGCCCTACTTCGACAACCAGGAGCAACCAGAGTTCTCAGAATCAGGCAAGTATAGCATGAGATCCTCCTTGTTGACCTATTCACCATGAATCATCTAAATTCATATGCATGTGTCTAATTTTGATCTCCTATCTAGTTTACCCTAGGTGTTTGACTCGTTACCTTGTTAACCTTGGGATGCTATGCATATGGGTAGAATTTTGCTAGAGCTTTACTTAAACCAAACATGATCTAATAATGGTGAATAAAACTTGATCTTTTTAGCAACATGGTTTAGGACCTCTTGTCAGCAAAAGCTAGGACATACAGTGCAACCATGAGGGTTATATGGCTCTGACCTTAGCCCAGTATAAGGACCTTTTCTAGCTTGTTAGTGGACACCTGTATAGGCGCGTTGGGTCTTGCCGAGCTGGATTTAGGGCGGCTACTTTCACCTTGCCTGCGTTGCCGTAAGGTTGGGAGACCCTTCTTCCCCTTGCCTTAAGACCTAGCGGCCCTAACTTGTTAGACGAACCTTTGAAAGGCTTTGCGTGTATCCTGCCCGCTCACCTCGGAAGTGTTATGGGAGTAATTAACTCGGGCATCTGGATATCACGACTCATCGGGTAAAGTGTACAACCTCTGCAGAGTGTAAAACTGATATATCAGCCGTGCTCACGATTACGAGCGGCCCGGAAAACTCACAGATTAGTTGTTATATGTTGTTTATTTATGTTGATTACCTTATTGCTATGTTTTAGTTATTATGATCATGTGGATTGAGTTTAAGCATTCATATATGTTCACCTTAATGTTAAAATGTTGCCAATTAAAAGCTACTGCAGTTTAACCAGTGTCAGCCTTATTTGAGCCTCATGAACCCCATGTTACACTTGTTAAGTACGAGATGTACTTATGCTTGTTTATTTCTTTCTACTTGGATAAAAATCCTGGATGGGTAACAGATTGCTATGGTAATGATGACTTCCCTGAAGAGTTCTAGTCTTGCTGTCAACCAGTCATCTTCCCTGTGATGGAGCTACCGCGAGAGATACTTTATTTATCCGCTGCTATGTAAAGACTTTGAATAATATTCGTTATGTAATAAACATATGTGATGGTACTTCTTAATTTGTGGCTTATGTGTGTGATTGATCTCTGGGCACACATGAGTTATTGCATTCAATTTTGTTCTTAAAATTGGGTGTGACATGGGGTGTTTTCTCTATGGGAGGTTCTATGACAACCAAATTATTAGAAGGATTTGAAGGAATTTCAAATTTGGTTGGGTGTTCCTCCTCGTGTTGGTCGGGGTTAGGCTCAACTTCTTCTTCTGGGAATTTGTCAAAAATGCTAGTGTAAGGAGTGTTTTCAAGGATTTTATTTAGGATGTCTCCTCCTTCACTAACAAGTTTATGCGAGAATGATCCTCCAGAAGCTAAATCGAGATGTAGAGCAGCTTCCTTGTTAAGACCACAATAAAAGTGAAAGTGTAGCACATGGTCTGGCAAGGAAAGGTTTGGGCTAGAATTGGTAAGGTGTTTCAACCTAGCCCAAGCTGCTCCTAGTGTCTCCTCTTGTTGTTTAAATGTAAGAACTTCGATTCTAAGATCAGTGATTCGAAAAAGAGGGAAGAAAGGAAGACAAAAGTTGTCCCGAAGTTCATCCCAATTTCCATTTGTGCCCCTTACGGAATGATTATACCATTTTCTCGCTCTTCCCAAAAGGGAGAACGGGAATAGTTTCCATTTAATGGTCTCTTGTGTCATGCCAGCTATAGTCTGACAAGAACACAACTCCTCAAATTCCCTAAGGTAAGTGTATGGATCTTCGTCTTCTGACCCAGAGAAGGATTTCTCCCGAACCATGGCTATAAGAGCAGGGCGAAGCTCATAGCCATCTGTAAGAATGGGGTGTGATGATGGTGGAGGATCCAACAAGTCACCCTTTGGAGCAAAGAATTTTAAGATAGGAGTGAAATGCATGTGGTAAGAAGTGTGGTGGTGTGGTAAAGGCGGTGATAAGAAAAAAGTGGTAAAAGAAAAGAAACACGGACGATCCTGGTTCGATTCTAGAACAACTACCGTTCCCCGGCAACGACGCCAGAAAGCCTGTTGGGTATTTTAAACGCACGTAGAAAGATCCGCAAGCGCACGGATACCGATGTAGCTTTCACCCGAGAGTATTCCAGGGTATCGATTTCCACGGGGAACGTGAAGTCTACTAGAAGAATTAAGAGCGTCCAAGAAAAGAATTGTAATATGGGTAGAGAGATATAGGGTTTTCTAAGCGGGTCTATCTAATCAAAGGCTTACTATACTTTACTTACTTCGGAGCAACAGTACCTTTCCGATTCTCGAAAAAGACTGGGAAAAGGGTAATCGGGAGAAGGCTGCCAAAAAGCTCTACGAAACACCAATCCTAACGTGGTGGATTATAACAATCTACAAAGCTGTCACCCCTGTAGCTACCACAACTATCCGGAGGATTGGGCGCAAACTTAGGTAAACCCTAGTCTAGACACCAAGTCTACACTAACGCTTACTACTCTAATCAGATATCATAATTAGAGCACTCAATACGAGCGGAGATCCAGTAAATAAAATAAAGTAAGAACTGAAATTAAATATAATACTTAGAACTAGTAAATGAAGAACATGGAGATTACTTGAAGACGAACCAGATGTTGCACCAATACAATGTCGAGGAAGATCCGACAGATCCGGCTCCTCCTCAGCTCTCTCCTTTCTCTCTCTCTAGATTACAACCAGATGATGAACTAGATCTAGATCTAGAACTAGAAGATAAACTAGAACTAGAACTAGACGATCAACTAGAGGGATCTCTACTTCTAATTGAAACCCTAGTTTCTGATGTGGAGATGAATAATGAAGATGGAGATGCCTGGAGAGGGGGGTCTGGGGTTGCTTATATAGCCCGAGGTGGAGTAGGGGGCAAGGAATCGCCATGTCATCGATCCGCGTCACGTTTATTGCCCACCGTTGGATCAAACCGACTTCGGGGACGGTGGAGATGCATCCTAGGAGGCGGTGGAAGAATGTTCCAGAAGGCGAAGGCGAAACGGGCTCCGTGGCCAACCGGTCGGTCTCCAAGTGGGACCGGTCGGTCTGGCCCAGTGGGCCCACGTGGCGGGCCGCCTCGTGGTGTCTTCTGGTGTCTTCTAGATCCTTCTTTTGTAGATTTCGTTGCGAAATTAATATCTTTTCATCCGGGACTCTGAATATAGCAAATGATATATCCGTTTCGATCATCTCGACGAGCCCTTTGCAATGGTGCACTCCAATTCATCACTTGAGATACTTTTATACGTTGAAATATTGTTTTCCTATAAAACAAGTGAGAGCACTAAAACTCGTGGAACTTGTTAGTTTCAAACCCTACAACTATGCTTTGTTCACATGATCCCGGAGTTTTATGAATTTTCAGAAAACATTAAAAACATATGTTGCCAAATTAAACAATGGATCCAAAGAGAAAGTCAACCACACCATTGAATCGAGAAGTGCATGTGTATGGAAAATGGATTCGGATGCTCTTTTGAAATATATCACTCTCTTTTATTTATCAGAAACACATGGCTATCAGGCTAATTCTACTGACGGGCACGTGCCCATTTTTTTCTGATATTCTCTTTTTTTCTTTTTTTTTGAGGTTCCAGGCACTTGTCCCTTTTTATTTCCCCAGGATCTATCTTTTTGAGGTTTCGGACACTTGTCCCTTTTTATTTCCTCGGATTTTTTTTCTCTCTTTTCTTTTCAATAGCCACATGCTTCCAACAAACTTTTGAGAGGATTGGAACAAATAATCATGAGCATTTATGCGGAAAATGGATGGAATGTGTAAGTGATCTCAATTCAATAGCATGATAACTTCTCATAGGGTCAACAAAGCTTAATTTAACTCAATGCCATTATTAGTCATATTTATATTGAGAAATCTCCGGAACTCTAGTATTGTTTAGAACAAGATAACAGTAACTCAGATCACATATCATATCTGTCAATTACCTAGACTCTGGATCAAGCATTTACTACCCATAAATTTAATTTTATTTTTAAGCATCATTATTAATCAGGAGAACTCATGCTTTGAAGGCTAGGTACTTGGAAGAAATTAGATAGAGCAACTATTCATCATTTCCATGTAAAAGATTAGAGAGAGAGTTCTTCTTTTATTATTAACTTCTTAAAATAAACTTAACACACTATTTATTTAACCTAACACACACTTATTATAAATAACTAAGATAGTGAATAAGACATACCTGGATCACGAAGATAACGGGGGTGCGTCTCCCCCAAGCCGGTTCCCTTAATAACATTGAGCCTGGATACACGGGGGTGCTTTCCCCCAAGCTGAATGTTGACGTAGTCGTTCATTCTTACCATGTAGCGAACTCGCAGTGGAAATGTACTTCCTCTATCGAAGCTTTGATGGATATTGATGGTTGTTGGATAGTGCTCCGACAGTAGATGGAACATTCACTTGCTCGTCAGCTTTTCTTGTTTTTTCAGATCCTGTAAAACTCAAATAGACAACAGAACTTGTGGAATAGATTAAGAGTTAGTGGTTGGCCACTTAAGCCTTAGTTGCCCAGAGTTTTAGTAAGATCTCTTTCTCAATATTTTTATATTTTAATATCTTTATGATGCAAGAGAAAAATGCAACAAGATGAATGTATGCATTATATTATTATTTTTATGCCACCATGGTGAACATTCCTGTGAGTTTTTACACACCATATATAGAATTATTCACATGGGGCTTCATGGTTTTTGATGTAGTGTAACAAATGCAATATTTTTATTTTCTTTTCTAATGCAATGCAGAAATTAAAATGTTTATGAATTAAATATGATGACACAATGATTAAATATGATGATGTAATAAATGACATAATTAAATATGAGAAATATGCAGAAAAGTAAATATGAGGATAACTACCGGTTTTTACCTTTTGGTGAAGGTTCGGATATTTAGGTTCGACGAACCGGACATTCCCTTGGTTCAGACCTCCCGAGGTATGTCAGACGTTTGGAAAGTTGTTATTGATTGTACCTCTTAGGTGTGGACTTTTTCTTCCATACTTTCTTAGTCTGAGTCTTTACTTACTGTGGTTCACTGTCTTGAGGTTTCTCTTCTTTCTTTTGTGGGACAGTGTCGATAGCTTCTTTTCTTGAGTCATTCACTTGCTTGGTATGTTCATATTCTGAGATAAAATTTGAACCAAGTTAAGTGAACTGAAAAGATCGAGATGGGTTTGCTTGTCAGCACATCACAGTTTCGAGACTGTTTCTCATTGCACTTTGAGTTAAACTTGAGCTGTGTAGTGTATGACCAAAACTGTTGCTTTAAGCTTCTGATTGCCTCTACATAGGCTTCGCACAGTTGAAAAGTTAGACAATGACAAGCTTTCAACCTCTCGCAATCACATGCTGAAATTTGAACTTGTGTACTTTAACCGCTGCAACTCCGATAAAATTTGGATACACAAGTCTATGTTTCATTCTATAGCATGATGGTTGAACTGTGCTAGGGGTAGTTCACCTTGTATACATGTTTAGCACTTGTTTGACTTCCTGTCTATACATGTTTGATGCTATTTTGATGGTGAATACTCTTTGGTGAAAATGGCTCACTTGCTCTCATTTCGCATTTGGTGATCAGTTTGCGCCTTTGCTAGCATTCTGTGCATGTTATGAGTCATCAGATCAGCACTCTATCGAGCATCTTCGTATTCTATCGACTATATTCCTGAAGCTGCTAACTTGCATTTTTGACTCATATGCATTTGGAAGGGGGAGCTATTCTGTCAAGGGGGAGAAACAAGTTTGCTTATGCATTTTTCCTTGCTTGATGATGCATTTTCAACTAAGGGGGAGAAATTGCAAATCATATGTCCTCCAAGTGTTCAACTAAGGGGAAGTCTGCTCGTTTTGCTTGATGCTGAGTTTTTGAGCATTTTCAGTTGGTTCAGAGCATTTTTGGTAGCTAGTTCTGTTGAGCCTTTGCCTCTTTCTTGAGGGACTAGCACCTTTGCGTTTTATGCTCTTCAGCTGATATCTAGCTCTCTTTAGTTGGTATGGAGCTTCCTCGCTAGCGGTGTTGAACCCGTTCTACCTCTTCTTGAGGGCTAGATCTGCTTTGCTTGATTTTCAGTTTATTTTTCAATTGGTATCGAGCTTTCTCGCTAGCAATGTTGAGCCTGTTCTACCTCTTCTTGAGGGCTAGCTTTGCTTTGCTTGGTTGCGTCGAGCCGTTGCCCATGTCTTTGGGAACCAAGTTGTTTTGCTCTTTCCACTTGACCTTCTTCGGCTTTGATATGCTTTTGGGTCATTTGGTCGAGTTCTCTCTCTTTGTTCCTTCCTTCCTCGATTCTGTTATGATTTGTGTTGGTAGTTGACAATGCACTCATCAAGGGGGAGATTGCGGATACATGGGTGTATGCTGAGTCTCTGAGTGATGAGTGATTGTCAACTGGGATAATGCGCATGTTCTTTGGCTTGTGTTGTGCAGGTGTCGAGCACGGATACAGCGATCAAAGGCAAGGTGAAGGTCAAGTAGAGACGTGCCGTGCCGATGGACTGAGAGTGGCGAAGGGCGGACGTGAGGCTTGGACTGAGGGACCGGTGGCCCGAGGATTAGCTGTGGTGGCTGACAGCCTGGGACAGCGACGGGCGAAGACTTGCGGGCATGATGTTGCTTGGGTCGAGGACCTGGGGACACGTGTCGGTGGACAGGGTGCACGGGCGGTGCATCCCCTCTACGGCTCGGTTTGGTGGTTGAGCCACAGAAAAACCACCGAGTGGACGGTTTCCAGGTTTGGGCCTCAAAACCTGAGCGCTGATGGTTTCCGAGTTTGGGCCACAAAACTCGGACTGAGGACGGTTTCCAGGTTTGGGCCTCAAAACCTGGGCGCTGCGGGTTTCTGAGTTTGGGCCACAAAACTCAGGCGATGGACGGCTGGTTTCCCGGTTTGGGCCTCAAAACCGAGGGTTGGTCGTGAAGGCTGGTTTCCTGGTTTGGGCCTCAAAACCAGGGGCGAAGTCCGGGAAAAGGACAAGCGGAGCAGTGGCGGCACGTGGCGGCAATCGGTGAGGTTACGTCGAGGCAACGCTACCAGTTGTGCGGGCGTGGCCGTCGGATCACCAGCTATCTTGAGTTGGTCCAGAATAATCCTAGGGTTTAGCTGGCTCGCTCTGTAATTAGAGAGGGGTAGAGTAGGAAATAGAATTAGGATAAGTAGAGGGAGACACCCTCCTCCCATCCTATCTCAGTCATTTGCTATTTTCCACCTAGGGTTTCCTGCTCTCCCATTCCCTGCTGTAGCGAACTGAGATCCACAGAGAAGAGAACAATACCTCTGTGCCCGTGAGATTTTGAGGAAGTGAGACCGTAATCTCACTATTGTAGCGTGTGGTAGCCACACGGTTGCAAATTCGTGGTTGTGATTCGCGTTTTGTTCGTGTTCTTCGCGGGTTGCTTTTCTCCACGTTTTTCCCGTCGATCGATCTCTTTGCTCTGTGCGTCTTTTGCAAATCCGTTTGAACCAAGTTGTTCTAGATCGTGAGGCACTTCTTTCCACCGAAGGAAATCATCTCTAACCTCACGAGCTAGTAGATCGGTCGATTTTCGTTTTAGATCAAGTTTTGCTCCTTTGACCCGAATTCCTCCAATTCATCTATTCGGAGATAGGTTCGAGCCATGATCTCTTAGAGATACCTCACTATCCTCCTTGTGACTCATCTCTCCAAGTTTGAACCCTAGAGGTTTCGTTTTGGGAGAGTTTGAATCGAATCGGTGGACGAACGCTGAGCATGGGCTGACCAGACGCTGACCCCGTGCGTCCGGTCGTTGAATGTTCAGTGTGTTCTTCTGCGACTTGACCGGACGCTAGCTCCCTTGTGTGACCGGACTCGTCGGTCTTACTGTTCATCTGTTTTGTCTCAGCTGACCGAACGCTCGATTCACGACCGGACGCTAGTCGTCAGTGAGTCCGGTCAGGAACAGAGAGGTTCCAAAACGAGTCTTGGCTGACCGGACGCGTCCGGTGCTTCTTGACCGGACGCAGGCAGAGTCCGGTCAGTGCTGTTTCTGCACTGTTTCATCTGCAGTTTGACCGTTCGACTTCGGATTTGGTTTTGGGCTTTTGCGTTGGATTTCCGACTTGGTGCTCTACAGAGATCGTGCTTCCCGTCTTGCAAAATAGCCTGAATCCCCCTCGCGTTGCTCGGGGGAGGTTGAGGTTACCCAAAGTTCATCCTGTCACTAGTTGACCAGTGTGAACTTGGGCGAGGGATCTTTTGTGGTGTCCCGCTGTGTTCCTAGGGGATGGGATTGCTCGTATTATAGGTCTTGGTGAAATAATGTCAGGTGAATTAGTCGAATTTGCGGAACATCCACCCATTCTCTTGGGTTGTGGACATCACGTACATCGGTTTGCTTTTGGGGTTGATTCTCAGGGACAGTGGAGATAAGTTTCCGAAAGGAAAATTTAAAGCTCCCATTCACCCCCCTCTGGTCGCTTTCTGGTAGCACTTTCGGTCCTTCAGTTCTATCCGTTAACAGTGGAGTGTTTCCATACAACCATAATAACAAATAGATCGATAAAATAGCTTAAACATCAACAGTGGGTTGTCTCCATGCAGCCATAGTGATGACCAAGCTAGATCACGTCCGATGCAACGAGTAGATCTGTAAATTCCAAGCCATTCAAAAATACACATTATGAAGACAACGTAACTGGATCGGCTATTTTAGCCGATACAGGGTCCATGAAGCACGAACAAGATCTATCCGTGAAAACCATGATTCGACTTAAGGTCAAACAGATCTGATCTATCATATATATCAGTGGGATTCGGAAATACAGCCGTAATAAACATGCTAGATCAGATCTATCCGTTCTTAGATCAAATGATGATTTTATCGGATATCTCGAACGCACAACATGTAACAATCAAGATTGACAAAATAGTCGATAAGAGGCTTAGATCAGCTATTTTCTTTAGTGTAAGCGTATAAAGCCTTTGGAATAGCCGAAGCTAAACAACTTTTAAGCTTAAGCTACTTTCTCAATCTTGATTGGGCATGATATTGTTTAAATCTAAAGAAAAACATTAAAGCATAAACAACATCGATAACTTAATGAATCTATTAGCTTGCCAAAGCTAATAGAGCCGATAACTAGTCAAGATCGACTAAAGCAAGAGATTGATCAGAGTCAAGACAGTCTTACAAAAAGCAAACTTAGACCGATGACTAGCCATGTCATAGCTTAACAAGAGTTTGGTCGACGCCAAATACAGCCTTATTGAATAATGACACGAGCCATTGGTGAAACTTACAAGCAAACCGGAGGTCGGTCAAGCCGATGCAGCCCTGCCTGGTTGAAGGTTCCACCGAGTTCTACCTTACTCCTACTCCTATGGTTTTGGCCGGTGGCCGATGTGTTGATTGATCGATTGATGTTACAAAAATCGGGTTTCTAGCTATTTATAACCCGGTTGACTCCTGTTCTAACACGACTAGGATACATAAAGATAAAATAAAAACCGACCCGGACCCAAACTCTTCAGTCGAACCCAACAGCTCCTCGAAGTTTGTCACGTCTGGCCCGCATGAACTTTTGGTCATGTCTGGGTCCAAATAAGTCTCTTTTTATTTTTCTGGCCGATTTCTTCATTAACAAATCAGCCGTTTGTGCCCATAAAACAATAATCCTTTCGGTCCAAAATCTGGTGTAAACAAGCGCAAACCATGAGGCCTATATGGCTTTGGGCCTGGCTAATTAATTAGTTTCCTCCAAATTGAGGGTTCACACAG
Organism: Coix lacryma-jobi var. lacryma-jobi; assembly: GCA_009763385.1. NCBI lineage: Eukaryota > Viridiplantae > Streptophyta > Magnoliopsida > Poales > Poaceae > Coix > Coix lacryma-jobi. The sequence goes on from CM019824.1 coordinate 137,670,062, forward strand.
GGTTTGTTTAGTGGCTCAAGAGGGGGCCCTGGGGGTCGTAGACCTCTATACATGGTGAAACCTTAGAGGTATGTGTGAAACAGACTTGGAGGTGGCTTTGTAAAGGCCTTGTAGTGCGACCCCGCTGTGCACCTTGGCAGTATTTAGCGTGAGGGGGAATGCACGACTCATGGGTAAAGATGTGCGAACTCTGCAGAGTATTAAAACTAATATATCAACCGTGCTCACGGTCATGAGCGGGCTTAGACTTCTTCGAGATTAGTCGGTGGTTGGTTACTGGTTCGGGTCATCTGATGGACTTCAGGTGCGGTTTGCCTGATAGACTTTAGGTGTGGGTTTGCTTGGTGGACTCCAAGTGTGGTTGCTTGGTGGATTCCAAGTGTTGGTTGCTCGGTAGATTTCTGAGTGTGGTTTTGCTCGGTAGACTCCGAGTGTGGTTACTGTTACTTTGGAGACTGTGGTTATAACATAGTAAATAGGTGGATAGAAAATAGGATTTAATAGGATGTGTTGCTTTAGGTGCTTGAGTCAAACCGAGTCAGCCTACCTTTGTTATTAGCCCTATGTCATATATTTCCTACACTTGCGGAGTACATTTCGATGTACTCACCCTTTGCTCTTTGTCCCCCTACATCCCCACCCAGATGTTGGAGTCTACGTTGAGGAGCAAGAGTACCGAGAAGACGTCGAATATGACCTCGACAACTTGTACCCAAAAGACGGTGGATATGACCCAAATGACTTGTACTAGGTTGGTGCAAACCCCGGTCGACCATCCTGTGGAGATGGCGTCTAGTTTCCGCGGTCTACATCAGAGTCTACATTAGAGTCAGTTGAGAGTTTGTAATACTACCTCCGGTCCCTTTTATAAGGCGCGACAGAGAATGACACGGTCTCCTAAATTATACTTTGACCATTCATTTATTTTATATTATATTATTTATGTTTATGAACTTATAATTGTTGGATAATACAATTGTTTACGGATCTAACCATATTAAATTTATATTATAATAATTAAATATTATTAACTAAATCATTGGTCAAAGTTTTTAAAGTTTCAATTTTGACTCTGTGTGTACGCCTTATAAAAGGGACAGGAGGTAGTAATGTTCAATATATTAATAAAGCATTGTTTTCATATTTATTATGATGTCGATATATGTATGAAAATTGATTATGACATACATATATTGTGACCTCGATTTTGTTCTTAAAATCAGGGTGCGACATAGTGGTATCAAAGCCTTGTTGGCCGTAGGACCTCAACCTAGGTAGCAATGGTCATCTTTTAAAAACTATTTTTACAAAGCCTCACCCTATTTCTCACTTTTGTAGTCTTTCTCTACTGGAAATTCAAACTCTGTTTTAAAGTAGGTCCTTCAAATCGTAAGATGCCCACAATAATTGTTTGATCTCGTAGCACGTTGTATGACATGTACTTGTGCACTTCTTTGATTTGCTTCTTTGTAATGACTGTAGCCTCCCCGAATCTCGGGACGAGATTCAACTTAAGGGGGTAGGTTTGTAACACCCTGATTTTTAAATAAATAAAATTAAATAGAATTTAATTAAGAAATGGCGAAAATCCTAGATAGAGGAAAATCCTAACCAGATGTTCGTTGCATTCATACCGTTGCACAATTTTATTGAGTGAAAAAGAATTTATTAAACCCGAATAGAGAGAATCACTTTTATTCTATTTAAGAAATAAATAAAAGATTTATGAAAATTTTACAAAATCAAAATCAAAGTTTTATTTGTAAAATCTAGGGAAAATATTTCTAAAGTTTTCAGAAGTCATTTGATTTCAAACTGATTTGAAACCTGTTCTCAAATGTTTTGCAAAGTTTGAAAAAGACAGAAAAAGAAAAGAGAAATGGCAAAAGGGCTTCCTCCTCCTGCTCGACCAAAACCCCATCCGGCCAAGCCCAACCAGCTGGCCCAACACTCTTTTTTCCTCCTCCACCGCCATCCTCTCTCTCGGGACCCTTTCCTCCCTCCGTTCTCCCGGCCCGCTCCCACCCTGGCCCTTTCCCTCCCCCCCTCAATTCCTGGGCCGAGCCCAACTCTCCGCGTCGGCCATCCCCGCTTTCACCCACAGCGCACCTCCCCAGTCCACTTCGCCCTTCTAGGCCCAGCTTCCGCCGGCCGTGGCGCACGCCTCACCCCTCCCCTCACAGTCGCTGACCAGCGGCCCCGCAACTAGCACCATCAATAGGTGGGCCCCACCTATCGACGTTGTCCCTTTCCTCCGAGGATGCTATTGTCGACTGCTTCGCCCGAGTGCTTCGCCGCGTGGACCGCCTCCTCTGCACCGTTGGAGACCAAGCCAGGGCGAGATCCGTGCGCAGCCGCTCCCTCTCTCCCGTTCTACCGCACCATAGCCGCTCCCTCCCTCTCCTGATCTAGATCCGAGGCGTGGATTCTGCTCCGCCATGAATGGCATGGAGCTGAGCTCCATGACTCACCCCACCCCCTCATCCTCGCCTCTATAAGAGTCTCAGCAAGAGCAGTTCACCGCCCGCGCACCACCACTGCCACCTCTCCCGACTCCGACCTCTGTTTCGTCCTCCCAGCGTCGCCACCGTCGCATTCAACCGAGCCGAGGGCCTCGCCACCGGTTCTCCCCTCTTCGACCCCCTTCGGCCACGTAGAACCCATAAGAGAAATCCCGGTGAGCTCCTCCGTTTTCGTCCTTTCTCGGCGCCTCCTGTGCCTTCCGGACCGATCCTGAGCACCACCGGCATGTTCACCAATGGCGCCGCCACGCCAACTTGAGTGCCACCGCCCTCAGAACCACCGGTGGCTAGCCATCCACCCCGAGCCACCTCTGCGCAGTCCATCGCTCAAGGAACGGCCAGGATTAAAACCTGGCCAAACCTGTACGAGCCGCGTCCACCGACTGGTGGACTCTATCCACCTCACCGCCCGCCTCGGTCCACCGCACACCGCGTACACCGCGAGAATCAGCACCCGCCACGTGGTGCACGGTCAGCACCACGCCGACCGTGTTCGCCGTTTTTTAAAAAAACCCTCTCTTTCATTCTAATAAACTTGTAGTCCATGCGACTATTCCATGAGTCTAGGATTTCTTTCGTTCTAGCCCCTACACTTCTACCAAAATGACACCCAGTCCAAATGTCGTTTAAATTAAGATTTTGATTTATTTAATTTACAAAATGGAGTTCAAATAATTTACAATTTTGCCACCCGCATTCAAATGCTTATAACTTTCACGTTTTAAGTCTAATTCGACCCGTTCCATTCGCATTGGATTTGTAGCGATGAGCTCTATGCATTAGATCTGTTTACATTCTATTTTCATAATGGTTGATGTACTGTTATTTATGCTTTGTATGGTATTGATGATTGGGCCAGAGAGTGTGGACTTCGAGGATCCTGGGGCTTCGAGGAACCCCAGGATCCAGACTTTGCCTTTGTTGATCCGACCCAGCCCGAAGACAAGTGTCCTTGAACATCTTGCACCCGTATTTTTTACTTTTGTGTTAGATTAGTTAGATCCAATAGTTGCATGCAGAGTCTTAAAGGGATGGATGGGTAGATGTCATGCTTAGCCTTGTTGTCTTGGGATGGGATGGTTATTAATTATTAATTCTGATTAATGATCTATGGAACAAGTGGTTTGGTAATTTTTGTAGTAGTATGGTGATTAGGTAAATCCGGTAGGATGGACCAGTACTGGTGGTTATGGCAGACTTGACAACTGGTTTTGGTTTTTGGTTCTGGGCTCGTGCTAGATTATCCTGCCTGGATCCCTAGGACCTTCTTCTCGGAGCATGTAACCAGGCAAAACAACGCAAACCATGAAGCCTATATGGCTCTAGGACTGGCTAATTAATTAGTTTCCTCCAAGTTGAGGGTTCACACGAGGTTTGTTTAGTGGCTCAAGAGGGGGCCCTGGGGGTCGTAGACCTTTGTACGGGGTGAAACCTTAGAGGTACGTGTGAAACAAACTTGGAGGTGGCTTTGTAAAGGCCTTGTAGTGCGAACACGCTGTGCACCTTGGCAGTGTTTAGCGTGAGGGGGAATGCACGACTCATGGGTAAAGATGTGTGAACTCTGCAGAGTATTAAAACTGATATATCAGCAGTGCTCATGGTCACGAGCGGGCTTGGACTTCTTCGAGGTTAGTCGGTGGTTGGTTACTGGTTTGGGTCATCTGATGGACTTCAGGTGCGGTTTGCCTGATAGACTTCAGGTGTGGGTTTGCTTGGTGGACTCCAAGTGTGGCTGCTTGGTGGATTCCAAGTGTTGGTTGCTCGATGGATCTCCGAGTGTGGTTTTGCGTGGTGTACTCCGAGTGTGGTTACTGTTACTTTGGAGACTATGGATATAACCTAGTAAATAGGTGCATAGAAATTAGGATTTAATAGGATGTATCGCTTTAGGTGCTTGAGTCAAACCGAGTCAGCCTACCTTTGTTATTAGCACCATGTCATATATTTCCTACACTTGCGGACTACATTTTGATGTACTCACCCTTCCTCTTTGTCCCCCCTGCTACCCCACCCAGACATTGAAGTCTATGTTGAGGAGCAGGAGTACCGAGAAGACGGTGGATACGACCCCGACAACTTGTACCCAGAAGACGGTGGATACGACCCAGACGACTTGTACTAGGTTGGTGCAACCCCCGGTCGACCTTCCTGTGGAGATGACGTTCAGTTTCTGCGGTCTACATCAGAGTCTATATTAGAGTCAGTACTTTTCTTTTGGACCCGAGCGTCTACATTAGAGTTAGTTTGATATATTAATAAAGCATTATTTTGATATTTACTATGATGTCGATATATGTATGAAAATTGATCTGGCATACGTATATTGTGCCCTCAATTTTGTTCTTAGAATTCCTTCTAGGTGAAATGCTACAACGGTATTCTATCTATGCTACACGATGTTCTATCTGTGCGCTTGCAGATATTTAGGAGTACGATTTAATACCATATTTCTAGCACCACCGTTAGGGATGACAACTTAACATGGTGACGCTAAGAGATGTGAACACAGACCTAACACATTTTTTTTTCAATTAATTCTTCACTTCAGCTTTGTAAGTCTTAAAACATTGTAGCGACTCATCTTTAATTTTTAGGAAAAATACATAACAATACTTTGTTGCATCATCAATTAAATTCATAAAGTATCTTTTTCCTCCCTTTGTCAACACACCATTCATTTTACAAATATCAGAATGTATGAGCTCTAATAATATCGTTTGCCTCTCGTCTATAGTCTTATGTGACACAAGGTTGCTTTGCTTGGACACACGCTTGACATTTAGAGCTTTTGATAGTAGAAAACTTTGGTACTACTAAATAGACACGGCATAGAACCAAAATTAACATGAGACAAATGTGAATGTCTTACATGCGTCACAGAATTGTTTGAATCACACAATCATTCACCACTTTATTATAGAAATTGAAGTGAAAAACGAAATAAGCTTGAGATGACTACTTTATTTGACTCAAATACCAGCTTGAATCCATATCAACACAGGAGGGATCTACTAGCAAGATTCTTCTTTATTGAGAGGGTATTCTGCACGTTCTTGAGCCGCATTACCTTTCGCGAATTGAACTTCCGATCAACAAAATCAACACCAAGAACAGTAGCATGTGAGTTGTTCCTCATCATGACAATTGAACATCTTGTGACCGGGTAAGATGAAAACATAGATGTATTAATACAAACATGAATATTGGCCGTGTATCTATCTAACAATCAGTAGATTAATATACAAAAAACACACTAGGTAAATAATTACAATACTCAGATCTGCTAGGATCACCAATAGTCATGTTGGGAGATTGCGGATACATGGGTGTATGCCGGGTCTCCGAGTGATGAGTGATTGTCAACTGGGATAATGCGCATGTTCTTTGGCTTGTGTTGTGCAGGTGTCGAGCACGGATACAGTGATCGAAGGCATGGTGAAGGTCAAGTAGAGACGTGCCGTGCCGATGGACCGAGAGTGGCGAAGGGCGGACGTGAGGCTTGGACTGAGGGACCGGTGGCCTGAGGATCAGCTGTGGTGGCTGACAGCCTGGGACAGCGACGAGCGAAGACTTGCAGGCACGGTGTTGCTTGGGTCGAGGACCTGGGGACACGTGTCGGTGGATGGGGTGCACGGGCGGTGCATCCCCTCTACGGCTCGGTTTGGTGCTTGAGCCACAGAAAAATCACCGAGTGGACGGTTTCCAGGTTTCGGCCTCAAAACCTGGGCGCTGCGGGTTTCTGAGTTTGGGCCACAAAACTCAGGCGATGGACGGCTGGTTTCTTGGTTTGGGCCTCAAAACCGGGGGTTGGCTGTGAAGGCTGGTTTCCCGGTTTGGGCCTCAAAACCGGGGGCGAAGTTTAGGAAAAGTTCAAGCAGAGCGGTGGCGGCACGTGGCGGCAATCGGTGAGGTTGCGTCGAGGCAACGCTACTAGTTGTGCGGGCGTGGCCGCGGATCACAACTATCTTCGAGTTGGTCCAGAATAACCCTAGGGTTTAGCTGGTTCGCTCTGTAATTAGTTAGGGGTAGAGTGGGAATTAGAATTAGGATAAGTAGAGGGAGACACCCACCTCCCATTCTATCTCAGCCATTTGATCTTTGCCTTCTAGGTTTTCCTGCTCTCCCAATCCCCTACTGTAGCAACTGAGATCCACAGAGAACCATACCTCTGTGTACTGCAGATTTTGAGGAAGTGAGACAGTAATCTCACTATTGTAGCGTGTGGTAGCCACACGGTTGCAGATCGGTGACTTGATTCGTGTTTTGTTCGTGTTCTTCGCGTTCTTCGTTTCTCCGCGATTTTCCTGTCACTCGATCTCCCTCTCTACTGCGTCTTTTCGAAATCCGTTTGAATCAACTTGTTCTTTATAGTGAGGAGATCATTTCCACCGAAGGAATTTATCTAACTCCTCACAAACAAGTAGATCGGGTTGATTTCGTTTTCGTGGCGCTTTTTCGGTTCATACACCTTCCCCTTCGATTTCCCGTTGATTGGATCGATTTGAGCGGATGATTTCTTGGGGATAGTCTTCCAACTACCTTGTGATCATTTGCTCCAAGTTTGGGAACAAGGGATTTTGATTTGGATCGGATTTGGGAAGTGTTGTGAGAAGGGCGTTTGAAATCGCCCTCCCTGAGTGACCGCGGACAGTCCGCCACTCATGGCGTGGACAGTCCGCGTGTCGGGCTCCGACCGAGAAGTGGTCACGCGGCTCGGCTGTGTTGTTTTGGATTGACCGACGGACAGTCCGCAACGTTAATCCGCGGACAGTCCGGGAGTCATCCAGGAACTGTTTAGCAGCCTTGCTGTTTCGCTCAGTTGGCCGGCGGACAGTCCGCCACCAGAGCCCGGACAGTCCGCCGTTGGGCAGACAGTCCGCGGTCTGTAGCCCGGGCAGTCCGCGAGTTGACTGAGTGTTGAGTTTTAGTGCGTTTGCTCTCCCGGCTTCTTTGCTTGGTTTCCAGACTTCTCGTTTGGCCCTAGAGTTGACCAAGGAACCTCTCTAGGTATCTTTGCTACTTGTTAGCATTGATATTTGGTGATTTCTCGACGTAGCCTTCCATCTACGTTCGGGATTTGGTTTTTAGGGGGGCAAACTTGTGCCGGTGCTGTTGGGGTTTGGTTTGCTATCACTTTGTGGTGCCTCGCTGTGATTATAGGGATCATCCACCCTCTTCCAAGGGTCGTGGGCATCACGGTTTCAATCGAAGCTTTTGGGGGTTGATTTGTGGGACAAAGGCCGAAGTTTCGAGAGAAATTTTTGAGCTCCCATTCACCCCCCCTCTAGTCGCCTTGTTATTGCATTCTCGGTCCTTCAATTGGTATCGGAGCGGGTTAAGGATCTTCCACCTTAGCCGGTTCCAGATCCACAGAAGGCGACATGGATCGCGGCATGGGCAAACCGCCGTTTTTCGATGGGATGAACTATGCGTATTGGAAGATACGCATGTCGGCCTATCTGCAGAGTATTGGTGCTTCCATGTGGGATATTTGCAACTCTGCTGATTATGTGGTCTTGGCTGCTCGTGTGACTCAGCATCAAATCGATGAGCACGATGCCAATAGCCGAGCCCGTAATGCTCTTTTCTCCTGTTTGAGCATGTCCGAGTTTGATCGCGTTTCTCACCTCGCTACGGCTCGGGAGATTTGGGCTACCCTCATGCGTTTCCATGAGGGAATCACTCAAGTCAAAACCCATCTCTACGAGTCGTTCAAGCGAGAGTATGAGAACTTTCGACATATGCCTGGCGAGAGCATAGAGAGTTTATTCGCTCGCTTTCAGGTGATTGTCAACAGGATGAGGGCTAACAAGGAGCTGTTGCCTTTCGACGATCATGAGAGAGCTTTGAAGCTTTTGCATACTCTTGATCGATCGGTGTGGGACTCAAAGCTTCAGGCGATCATCGAATCACCTAACTATGAGACCCTCACATGCGACGAGCTCTTCTGTAAGCTCAAGTCCAGTGAGATTGACGCCATGGCGAGGGCTTCTTATGAAAATCCTTCTGGCCCGTCAACGGCTTTGCTTTCTGGCTCTTCTGCTAACCCCTCTGGAGGCTTTGCACTTTCTTCTCTTCTTTCTGTCACAGAGGAGCAGCTGGAGTTCATGGGGGATGACGAGTTGGCTTTGCTCGCCAACCGGTTCTCGCGGTTTCACAACAACCGCATGAACCATCGCCGCGGAGGAGGACGCTCGGGATGTTTCGAGTGCGGCGACCCCAACCATTTCATCGCCAATTGCCCGAAGAAGAACAAGTAGACCTTTGGCAAGGCGGATCATGGGCACAAGTATGACTCCGGCAAGCGCAAGGAGAAGTACGTCCCCGCAAAGCACAAGTGGAAGGACGGCTTCAATAAGGAGTACATCAAGACGAAGTACTTGGAGAAGGCCCAGGCTGAGCAGCGTGCGTTCTTCGCCACGCTCAGCGACGTCGACGACTCGGATGACGACTCTGCTTCCTCAAGCAACGACGAGTCCGAGAAGAAGAAGAGGATCGAGGACAAGCTGAACGGCCTCTGCTTCTTCGCCGACGACGAGGGTTTCTGCACCATGGCCCTCGGCAAGGAGGTCGACGGCGAGCTGGAGGACATCCCTCGGAACGACGACGACGACGACGACACCTCCCAAGTATCTCAGACCCCCGACGAGCTTTCTGCTGAGGTCGAGAAACTCACTGCAGCCCTTCTTAGTCAAGATAAGTTGCTTAGGCGTGCTGCTAGAGAGCGGAAGGAGTTTAGGCAGAAGTGGGAGGATACGGTGAAGGAACTTGAATCTGTCAAGTCCACCATTGTTGTCACCGAGGAGGAGGAGTGTGAGATGTGCACCACACACATGACTGACCTTCTCACTTTGAGAAGTAAGTATGCTATGTTGGTAGGAGAGGTGGATGAGCTGAAGGCTAGATCCTCGCTGTTGGGTGCATGCAAGTCTTGTGCGGGCTTGCAATCCGAGTTGGCAGAGAAGAATGCCAAGATTGTGTCTCTTGAGAAGGCCAGCTCGGATAGCACGTGTGTGACTAGGTGCGTTCTGTGTGAGGGTTTGGAGATGGAGATTGCAAACGTGAAGCATGACAAGATGCAAACCGAGGAGGAAAACACATACCTTCGGACCATCTTGTCATGGGTGTCGAGTGGTGAGCCGCAGCTTGGGATGATGATCTCCCAGTTCAAGCATGCTGCTGGAGGTCCAGGTGTAGGCTTTGCCCAAGGTGTTGAGTGCGCTTCATCTTTTGGGAAGATTGAAGAGTCGAGTGGTCTGAACCCATGTGAGAAGCCCAACTCCTCCACTACTCCCAAACTTAACAACATTCCACCCAAAGAGCCTCTAAAGCCTAACACCAAGGATGGTGTATTTGTGGAACCTCCGAGAGCTCCACCTAAGAAACAATCATGGGCTCCAAAACCAAACCACCTCAAGAACAAGCTAGACACCATGCCACCCATCCAAGAGGAGCTTATTCTACAGAAGGGCAAAGTGATCCACACCCACTACCATGAGTACCAACAACCCCCTATGAGAGCGGCGAGGTACCATTGTGAGCACTGTGGGAGAGATGGACACTTGAGTGAGTTTTGCTTTCGGCGCAAGTGAGAGGCGCGCCATGCAAAGGAGATGAACAACACGGACATGTACCATTCTTTCCATGATGTACATGTGCCGAATGTTCAGAGGCGTGCTGTTAGGCCTAGAGGTCCAAAACCTCAAGTTCCTAGGTCTAGGCCGCGAAGAGAACGTGCTCGGCGGGAGCCTGCAGTTGTGGGCTATGGACCCCGTGGCGGTGGCTTTGTAGTTGAGCGTTTTCCCCCATCGCGTTTTGAGTATCGTGATGGACGCTCCTCCCTTAGCGGACCACGTTTTCCTCTACATGGTGATCGCTCTTCCCGTAGGCGTGCTTGAATGGTTTTTCTGCTAACCGTTCTTTTGAGCAGCCGGCCCAACACTGGTATTCTTCCTACTTCACTAACCCCAGTGTTGGACCGTATGCTCACCCTATGTCTTTTTATTGATGTAGGTAAAACGATTGAAGAACGTTTGGTTGGTGGATTCCGGTTGCTCAAGGCACATGACCGGAAACGCCAAGTGGTTCTCCAGTCTTAGTCCGGTCGCCGGTAAGGAGTTTATCACCTTCGGTGACAATAGTAAAGGTAAAGTGTTGTCTCGTGGGTCGGTGCGAGTTAATGAGCACTTTGTGTTGAGCGATGTTGCTCTTGTTTCTAACTTGCATTTTAACTTTCTCTCTGTTTTGCAACTTTTTGATGATGACTATGACATTCGTTTTAAGCCGAATCTTAGTCGCATTTTAGATCCTCAGGGCAATCTTGTTTGTGTGATTTCGCCCTTTGGGAATGTCTTTCGTGCGAATTTCTCGGAGTCATTTGGAGTTTCTCGTTGTCTTTTGGCTGGACCTTCCTCCTCTGATCTTTGGAAGTGGCATAGGAGACTAGGACATTTGAGCTTCGACTTGCTTGCAAGGCTTAGTTCACTTGGCCTAATCCCAGGATTTCCCATGTTGTGCATGGAGAAGGATCTTGTTTGCCATTCTTGTAGACATGGGAAGATGGTTGCCGCTCCCCACCATCCAGTGACTCAGGTCATGACCAAGCGCCCTGGAGAGCTTTTGCACATGGACCTTGTTGGTCCGGCTCGGGTGAGCTCGGTTGGGGGGAAGTGGTATGTGCTTGTTGTTGTTGACGACTTTTCGAGATATTCGTGGGTTTTCTTTTTAGCTGAGAAAACTGAGACTTTCTCTTTTGCTCGCAATCTGATTTTACGTCTTCAGAATGAGTTCCCTTTGAACTCAATGCGAGCTATTAGAAGTGATAATGGTTCCGAGTTCAAAAACTCGGATTTTGAGAAGTTTTGTAACTCTTTGGGTTTAGAGCATCAGTTTTCTTCTCCCAACACACCGCCTCAAAATGGTGTCATAGAAAGGAAGAATCGGACCCTTGTAGAGATGGCCAAGACGATGATCGATGAGCATAGGACTCCTAGGCGATATTGGGCCGAAGCTGTGAGCACTGCATGCTACATTTCCAATCGCATTTTTCTTCGAGCTTTCTTGAAAAAGACTTCTTATGAGTTGCGTTTTGGAAAATAGCCCAAAGTGAGTTATTTTAGAGTTTTTGGTTGCCACTGTTTTATACTTAAGAAAGGCAACCTGGACAAATTTGAGTCTCGTTCTTCTGACGGTGTATTTTTGGGTTATGGCACTCACACTCGAGCATATCGTGTACTTAACCTTGATACTAACCGAGTCATGGAGACATCTGATGTCACCTTCGACGAGACCATGGTTTGTCCTTCTTCTCGTTTTGAGCGTGCAGGTGATCATGAGGTTGGCGAGCCTCTTTTTGATGATGAGGAAGAGGGTGCTGAAGGGATGGATGACCTAGCACCTCCTCCACCTGCTGTGCCGCAAAGACTTGGTAAAATCAGTAGGAAGTTTTACCCTTGGAGGAAGTGCTACCCGATTGTACCACTCTGGGTAAGGAGACTTGTAAGCGTATGACTGATTTTTTGGCTTTAGGCCGAATTGATTTTGCATCATATCAGCCATCCTATGCATGATGAGTTCGACACTAGAATCTGGAGGTGCTTGTGTCTGGTCCCCAAGACTTGGTCCTGCTAAACTTTTATAGCCTAGGTTTGGAAAAGCATTAATTGCATCATAATCAATGAACTCTTGATATCCATCTCCAAACATGTTCTTTTGTATCCTGTTCGTTGTGGGAGACGCCCTGAAAGCAGACTGTGGGACTTTTCCTGTTGTGCCGAACGCGAGCTGGCCATAAGTTATGGGAAGTTGTTGTGTCTCATGCGGGATCATCCCACCTGCACTTGTACCAGCTCCGCCGTCTTCAGCATTTTTCCTCTGAGGCTGAGGCACAAGGAATAACAGTGGCCCTTGCATCGGACCAGCGGCCTCTTCAAAGCGTTTATCCACTGTTGGGCCAAAAATACCAACCATAACGGCGCGAAAGGTATTCAAGAAAGCCAATTGATGATTGGTCATGGCCTCTGATACAGCTTTGTACACTATTTGGGTCATTTTCTGAATATCTTCCTCATCACTACTGTCGGATTGGTGAGGAAGGAGAACCCTTGGGAACGGTTGTTTCTGGAAGATCTTGCCGCTCTTGTTCTTGGAGAAAGTCATCAAGCACTTGCGTTGAAACTCATCACAAGCTTGTTGTACAAAAAGCTTTGAGTCTGATGGCAACTCATCCATGGTCACTTCCAGAATTTGATCTTCATTGATCTCAAGCATCTTGAAACAGAGATGTCCCACCGGGCGTGCCAAAAAGTGTGTTGGCGCAAAACGTGACACACTACGCCTAACACACGGCAAGCCGAAAAGCTTGGCTTCAATCGGGTGCCCGGACGGTTTGGAATCCGGAGACGTGCCCGTCGGTTTGACCAGAAAACCAACAAGGGATAAAACTGTGAGAATACCACTAGAACATGCCGGGTGATACCAGACAGTTCCATATGTACGGCTTTGAAAGCCAATCACGATGGCACACAACTATAGAAGTTGTCTGTCAAAGCATGTTTATAGAGTTATTCGGCTAATATGAAAAGAAAGCATGTAAGTATGTCAACTGCCGAATGCACGTATGAGGAAAAGCATGCTTAAACAAACAACAGACATCGTCAAAACGTAGCGAATTGTAAACAGGCAACTTGTAAATATAAATCTATTCAAACAACACATGCATAGGCTACTCTAACTAGTCTGCCGCACGTCTAGTCTTCGTAAAACCCGTCAAGCATAAACTAAGTCTACACCACTCCTTATAATTAGATTAATCCACCGCATGACACAATCTAATTATAAGAAGCTAAAAGCATGCATGTATCCAAACAGATCTATAAAAACTTATTACTCGCGTAAGCTTAACCAAGATCGGCAAGCTAGCCGAGTTGGGGTCCATGAGGAAGGAACGTACAAGCAAACACGATTAAACTAAACTAAAACCTGCATCTGCCGCACGATACTCAGTTTTACTAAAGCCTAATTATGGTTGACATGCATGAACCCGCAACATGTAACAATCTAGATTGAAAGTTAACTCGGCCATCATGATCTTACGATTAAAGAGACACAAGCAATCTTGTGAAGCAGGTCCCGAACAAAAATCAATCTAGATTGGGCAAAAGAGTGTTACAAAATTAAATAAACAAAGAAACACATGATAACTTAATGAATCTATCAGATTTGCCAAATCTAACAGAGCCGATAACTATCTCGCTTCTGCTAAACATATGAATAAATGCTTGCCGCACGGTATCTACCCATAAGCAAAGCATAAGCAAAGACTTCGGGATCGCTAACAAGGGTCCACCGCACGACCATTGAAAACAAGCAAGACTACTTGCATCATATCTAAATCCACCGCATGATACTAGACATGATAACAAGGTTGCCGGGACTTACGGAGGTCGACGGATCTATGATTCCTCTCGAAGAACTCAACGACACGACTAAGGACTCGAAGGTGGCACGGGGCTGGTTTGTATTGATATGGTTGTGAACAATTTTACAATGGCCGGGGGTTTATATTTATACCCTGGGCAAAAACATGAGTCCTAGACGATTACGACTTACACAATGAAATTTGGAAAGATACAAATCTTATTCCTATTCTTCTCGGCGCCCTCCATTGTTATATGTCTTCTCGCGCAAGGCAGCTCCACTTGCCATATTTGCTTCGCGAATAAAATCACCGTCTTGCAAAATAGCCGACCGCTTATGCACTTGCCGAAACTCCGAGAATTAATCAATCTTGACCATCTGCCGAATGCATCACACGACCATCTCTCGCACACTGGCCCATCTGTCATTTCCTTGTGTATGCGAAAATCTGGTGTTAACACATGCCCCCTAATTTTGGGATAAATATTTGTTCCAAAATTCCTTTTTCCGTATACATACGTGGAACCTCCGGAAGCTTCCACCTTCGTAGAAATCTTGCATGTCATAATTACTTCACCTGCCGATTCATTTTCCGATGCACTTCTTGGGGTCTTTTTAAGTCACCCTTCACTTCGTTTCGGCTTACTCTCTCAAACTCCCCTGTTTCAACCTTCAAACTAGAAAACCCTTCTTTTCTCCTATCATCGTCCGATCCAATCTAGAAGATGTCCTCCGTAGCAAGTCGATACAGCTCCAAGCTTGGTGCTTCTAGCACCTCCAAGAAGAGGTTGCTCCTTCCCTTTTCTTTTCCTTGTTCCGAAAATGAAGCAGCTGTTTTTAAATTGTTGCTTCTATTTAGGAGGATCAGCGATGACCTCCTCGAGGACTTGACTCAGAAGGTCATAGACCTTCAATTTGATCTAGAGGGGAAAGATCGGGAGATTACCCGAATCTCTCGGGAGCGTGACATCGCTTGGAACCGGGCCACCAGTAAATATTTTTCATCACTTCTTTCCCTATTCTCCCTTCCTGCCTTTACTTACTCTTTCTCTTTTCAGCCCTGGCGGCCAAACTCCATGCCCTCGAAGCTGCTGTCACCAAGCTTGCTATCACAGCTGATGTGACGGGTACGACGCCTCTGAAGCGGGTGGATGAGGTTAATCGAATCCTCCCCGTCATCTCTAGGGCCGGCATGGGGTATGGCGCAGCGCTCGCTTTCAACGCCGTGAGGATTCACTCTGGCGCTGATTACCGCAGATTTGATGTCTGCGAGCGAGAACTGGAAGATAGAGTAGAACACTCTGTAGATGATATGAAGGAAGCCGGAATAGATCTGGCCGACTCTTTTGATCACTTTCCCCCGACTAGGCGCAGGATGGAGTGGATGAACTGACCATCCTTACTGTAATCTTGCTCCCTCCTTTTGTAAACAAGAAGTTCTTTTGTCCGTCTTCTTGGAATCAATCTGTGATTGATCCTTCGAGATCAATGTGTGCTCTGCTTTGCGCATTAGTCACTGACTTCTATTTTTGCTTCAACAGCGATGCATATTACATCGGCTATTGCTGATAATTATATCAGATATTTTTGCCTTGCAGACAATTGCTGCAATCAGTTACTTCAAATTCGAAATTCCAGTCTTTTCTTAATTTTCCGATTCATGATGACATCAAGGTAGTTTCTCTCAAGGAATTTTTTCCGTCTCCATCCTTCTGTCCTTAGTGCCAATCGGTAATATGAGTTTCCAGACAATCAACCAAAACTGAGCTCCTTGTGTAGTAACAGTCCTTAACCGAATCCATCGGTTTCCCGATTCTGGAGTCACGATCTCCTCAAACCAGCAAAAAATCCGGCCTGGCCCAACAACGGCCCATAAATCGTGAAAAACCCTACTTCAATGCTCGGCTTCCCAGTGTACAAGTCACGGTTCCATAAATATGACCTTACACAGGCCAACACCCTCAATTTCCAACTGAACAATTTGACTTGCAAACTCCCACCTCTCGGCTCTCAGCTCAAGCCAGAGAGAAAGAATCCTCGCCTGTATTTTCATCAATGGCAGGCAATGGTGACCACAACAAACGCCCTATCAGAGATGAAGTGGAAGGAAACGAAGCACCAATTCGTCAACGTTGTGGGTAAAAATTGGTCCTTTGCCCCCTTGCGGTAGCTTTTTGCTCATCCATTCCTGATTTAGTATTCACTTTCCTTCCAGGATGAGGGCTTTCTCCAGCCACACCCGGACCCCTTTTCCAGAAACGGCAGCTCCAACGGCTTCTCCCAACCTCTTCCTTGAGTCAGCAGACCCCTCTGAATCTGATGACTTACCTCGGTATACCTGTCCGGATGCTCTTTGGTACCGCAAGGAGAGGGATAAAGCCCAGAAGGCGTTGGAAGATGCATCCAAGAAGTACGGCATCGAGGAAACCGAATGGGAGGACCAACGGAAGCAGCTTTGTAATGCTATTACAGGTTAGCGAAATCTTTGCCCAATTTTCCTTCTTCTGATTGAGCTCGCTTGCCTGACACATCTTTTCTCCCTGCCAGCTCTTTCTGCAGAAAATGACCGTCTGAGGGCGGCAGCGAACAGAGTTGCCGATAAGGTGAATGCCCATGGGAACTCAGCTGAGGCGCGTCTTGATGCTATGGATGGCCGCATAGATCAGGCCGTCATCCAAGGCGTGCACCTTGGTGTCTCTCTTGGGCTAGCAGCGATGAGCTTTTGGACCAACGAGGATTACTCCTTTCTACCAGTCGGCTTTGTAGGCGGATGCCAAGATGAAATCGAAGGTATCAAAGTTTATGATGATCATGCCGCTGCTTTCGCCGAAGTCACCAATCCACAGTCCGTTCTGAACAGATTGTTCCAGGAGTAGTTTGTACTAGGACGGATCTGCAAATGAATAAACAAAGCTGTTTTCTCTAAATGATGTCTTATTTGCATTTCCCGATTATCTCAGTGACATCTCTGATTGCAACATTTCTTCAGAAAACACTTGCCGAACGCATGACGTCATCTTAGCCGACTAGATCTCGTTTCGACATGTAATATCACTCGGCATCTTATTTATTGCACTTCAGCTTTCTCTCCTCCCGATAAACCTGCTAACATGAAAATGCTAGGGTCACCAGGGTCATGAACATTTTTGTACTAAAGGCGATATAAACAATATCGGCTATATTTTCAAACTCTTGGAGCATTTTTTCTGCTAAAGGGGATGCTTGACATCGACTATCTCTGTATACAAATATTCTTGAATTTGCTTCACATATCATTATCACGCGTTCGGCTTTTAACAAGTAGTGCCGAAGCTTGGTTCATAAGCAACACATATATAAACAAGAATTTCTTCATAGCCGAATTCCCGTCTCTGGGTCTAACATTTTCGACTAAGGCTAGCTATTACTCATCTTTTCCTTTGAATTTTGTATAAGGGCAGATCCTATTTTAGGCTATCGGCCGCCACGTACAACTTGAAAGATCACCAAGTTGTGAAAGTGCCTTCATATATTCTTCAATTTCATCAAAAGTTGTTGTACGTCACCTTACTTGAACTCTTGATCTTCTTTTGGCAACAGAGAAATAGGCAGAAATCTTTCAAAAGGTTTATAATTTGGATCAAACTTGCATATATTGGTCTTGCTTCGGCTTTATCACAAACACTTTATTTCTTGTCAGCCGACATGAAACCCGGTTCTAACTTTCCTCTATTGCCACCAATTTATTCAAAAATTACTCTGAGAGCCGATTGTTTGAATTGGCTGTTGGTCCTTGTCGAAAACGTTCATAGGACCTGCTTCCCAAGCTCTTCCAGAGAAGCACTCGACACCATCATATTCCCAGTAGATGGGCTCTGCATTAGCAACATTCACCAAATCATCAGCATGGACAATTTCGATGTCATCTCCAATCCACTGGATGAGGAATTGGTCATAGTTGATGGTACACAGCAGTTTGCATGTATCCAATCTCTTCCTAATAGCAAACTGTATGCCCCCTTGCCATTAATGATGAAGAAGGTAGTAATCAAAGTTTTAGATCCAATCGTCAACTCAACATGAACTGCTCCTCGAGTATCAGAAGAATTACCAGCAAAGTCTCTCAACACCATGTCAGTCTTCAATAGTTCCTCACTTGCCATCCCAAGCTTTCTGAAGGTGGTATATGACTTGATATTTATAGCAACTCCTCCATCAATAAACATTTTGGTTAATGGCTTGCCATTAACATACCCCCTCATATAAAGTGGCTTCAAGTGTCGATGCTTAGCTGGTTTATCAAAAAGTGCCCGTTGAGCCAAAACAAGATGAGCCAACAGATCTTGGAATTCATCTTCGTCAAAATCTGAGTATACTTCCTCTTGGACATCCTGATCTTCGGGAGCTATGAATTTCGATGGAAGAAAGAATGCCATGCATGCATCAGCCGAACGATCACCGCCATCAGGCTTCTCTTTAGGATGCCAAATTTGTTTTGTCCTGGCGCCTGTTTGTGTCAACTCCCTGTTCCTCAGGCGCTGCACTCTTCTTTTCTGGCTCTTTCTCAATCCTGGTGGACACCACTGTCCTCTCTGCCAGACATACTTGCGATATTCTTCTTCTCCAGTGCGAGCCCAATTTCGATCGGCAAATCCTCTTCCTTGCCGATTCTCGGAGTTACTTATTTTTAAGCGCCGATCGTCCTCAGGGATTCATGCCCCAAGCCTTTCATAGACCAAACGGTGGTTGACTCGAGACTGCCTATATTCAGAATATTGATCACTGCATTCAGGGCAGTTCTTCTTAGCAGGCAGCTTCAAGCCTTCATTCCAACAATACTTGAAGAATGAGCATTCCCAATGTGATTGCTCTTGTTCCCTCGTATATTCTCGTTCCTCTCGGTATATCTCCTCTTCATACCTCTGTTGCTTCTTTATGAATTTTTGTTCTTCATAAAACCTCTGCTTCTGGTATCGTTCTTGCTCCCGACGCCATTTGTTCAACAGAATGCGTGTCGTGACCCTGGGCCTGGAAGCTTCACCCCTCTCAGTTCGGCTATTTTGGAAACGGACTTGTTGCCGAAATTCTTCATTTGTGATTTGCCGATCCGGGTCAACAACACCAGCTTCTCTTGCTCTATCAGAGGTTAACACCTTCATCTTGCTTTTGCCCCTGGGGTCAGCTGCATTAACCATATTAATAGAGAAGGACACGGTATTCTATCCAAAAAGGTTACCATCAACTTTCATCTTTCCATCGAATCTCAGATGTCCCTCCTGGATAGCTTTCTGGATCCGTACTCTGAACACTCGGCAATCGTTTATAGAGTGAGATCTAGTATTATGGAAACCACAATACTTCTTGTCCTTGACCCCCTCAGGGTGCAGCATGGGATGACCCTCCGACAACTTGATGCGTCCTTCCTTCAATAAGTACTCAAATAATTTATCTGATTTGGAAACATCAAAGTCATAAGTACCTTTTTGCTGCCTCAGCCATCGCTGGTTGACTTGAGTCGGCTCTTTAGCCCAGACTATCTCGGCTGCAGCTACTTCATCTTCATCATCATACTCAGCTGATACATCTCGGCAGCCACATCACCCTTCTGGAATTGGTTATTCCTCCTAAACCCTTGGGCTTGACTACTCATCATAGCCAACCGTTGTGACAATTGTCTGAGATCATCAAACTCCATGCCGAATAGCTTCTCCTTGATACTCGGCAGCATGCCAGCTATGGCTATCCTCGACAATTGATCATCTGGTAAATTCAAGGAATAGCAAAGGTTTTTGGTCTCCCTAAATCTGCGCAGATATTCTTGCGGCGTCTCGTTGGGTTTCATCTTCAGACTTATGAGATCGACCAACTTCTTCTCACTGGTGCTCGTTAAGAAATACGCGTGGAATTTCTGTTCTAGCTCTGCCCATGTATTAATAGAATTTTCTGGCAGAGAAGTAAACCACGAGAAGGCTGGTCCTGTCAATGACAACGGGAAGTACCGAATCCTCCAAGCTTCATCCGCAGATGCCTCTCCAAGTTGCATCAAGTATCGGCTGATGTGTTCTATAGTGCTGGTGTCATCCTGGCCTGAAAACTTGGTAAAATCAGTAGAAGGTTTTACCCTTGGAGGAAGTGCTACCCGATTGTACCACTCTGGGTAAGGAGACATGTAAGCGTATGACTGATTTTTTGGCTTTAGGCCGAATTGATTTTGCATCATATTAGCCATCCTATGCATGATGAGTTCGACACTAGAATCTGGAGGTGCTTGTGTCTGGTCCCCAAGACATGCTCCTGCAGAACTTTTATAGCCTGGGTTTGGAAAAGCATTAATTGCATCATAATCAATGAACTCTTGATATCCATCTCCAAACATGTTCTTTTGTATCCTGTTCGTTGCGGGAGACACCCTGAAAGCAGACTGTGGGACTTTTCCTGTTGTGCCGAACGCGAGCTGGCCATAAGTTGTGGGAAGTTGTTGTGTCTCATGCGGGATCATCGCACCTGCACTTGTACCAGCTCCACCGTCTGCAGCATTTTTCCTCTAAGGCTGAGGCACAAGGAATAACAGTGGCCCTTGCATCGGACCAACAGCCTCTTCAAAGCGTTTATCCACTGTTGGGCCGAAAATACCAACCATAACAGCTTTGTACACTATTTGGGTCATTTTCTGAATATCTTCCTCATCACTGCTGTCGGATTGGTGAGGAAGGAGAACCCTTGGGAACGGTTGTTTCTGGAAGATCTTGCCACTCTTGTTCTTGGAGAAAGTCATCAAGCACTTGCGTTGAAACTCATCACACGCTTGTTGTACGAAAAGCTTCGAGTCTGATGGCAACTCATCCATGGTCACTTCCAGAATTTGATCTTTGTTGATCTCAGGCATCTTGAAACAGAGATGTCCCATCGGGCGTGCCAAAAAGTGTGTTGGCGCAAAACGTGACACACCACGCCTAACACACGGCAAGCCGAAAAGCTTGGCTTCAATCGGGTGCCCGGACGGTTTGGAATCCGGAGACGTGCCAGTCGGTTTGACCTGAAAACCAACAAGGGATAAAACTATGAGAATACCACTGGAACATGCCGGGTGATACCAGACAGTTCCATATGTACGGCTTTGAAAGCCAATCACGACGGCACACAGCTATAGAAGCTGTCTGTCAAAGCATGTTTATAGAGTTATTCGGCTAATATGAAAAGAAAGCATGTAAGTATATCAACCACCGAATGCACGTATGAGGAAAAGCATGCTTAAACAAACAACAGACATCGTCAAAACGTAGCGAATTGTAAACAGGCAACTTGTAAATATAAATCTATTCAAACAACACATGCATAGGCTACTCTAACTAGTCTGCCGCACGTCTAGTCTTCGTAAAACCCGTCAAGCATAAACTAAGTCTACACCACTCCTTATAATTAGATTAATCCACCGCATGATACAATCTAATTATAAGAAGCTAAAAGCATGCATGTATCCAAACAGATCTATAAAAACTTATTACTCGCGTAAGCTTAACCAAGATCGGCAAGCTAGCTGAGTTGGGGTCCATGAGGAAGGAACGCACAAGCAAGCACGATTAAACTAAACTAAAACCTGCATCTGCCGCACGATACTCAGTTTTACTAAAGCCTAGTTATGGTTGACATGCATGAACCCGCAACATGTATCAATCTAGATTGAAAGTTAACTCGGCCATCATGATCTTACGATTAAAGAGACACAAGCAAACTTGTGAAGCAGGTCCCGAACAAAAATCAATCTAGATTGGGCAAAAGAGTGTTACAAAATTAAATAAACAAAGCAACACATGATAACTTAATGAATCTATCAGATTTGCCAAATCTAACAGAGCCGATAACTATCTCGCTTCTGCTAAACATATGAATAAACGCCTACCGCACGGTATCTACCCATAAGCAAAGCATAAGCAAAGACTTCTTGATCGCTAACAAGGGTCCGCCGCACGACCATTGAAAACAAGCAAGACTACTTGCATCATATCTAAATCCACCGCATGATACTAGACATGATAACAAGGTTGCCGGGACTTACGGAGGTCGACGGATTGATGATTCCTCTCGAAGAACTCGACGACACGACTAAGGACTCGAAGGTGGCACGGGGCCGGTTTGTATTGATATGGTTGTGAACAATTTTACAATGGCCGGGGGTTTATATTTATACCCTGGGCGAAAACATGAGTCCTGGATGATTACGACTTACACAATGAAATTTGGAAAGATACAAATCCTATTCCTATTCTTCTCGGCGCCCTCCATTGTTACGTGTCTTCTCGTGCAAGCCAGCTCCACTTGCCATATTTGCTTCCCGAATAAAATCACCGTCTTGCAAAATAACCGACCGCTTATGCACTTGCCAAAACTCCGAGAATTAATCGATCTTGACCATCTGCCGAATGCATCACACGACCATCTCTCGCACACTGGCCCATCTGTCATTTCCTTGTGTGTGCGAAAATCTGGTGTTAACAACTCTTGTATTATAAACTGACTTTGTGTTTTTCATTTGGTTTCATCATGCATCTTTGCATTTCTTCCTGCATATTTACATTCAGAGCTTCATGTATATAATCTTTATAATGTGACTATGTTCTGTATAGTATTTGCTCCGATGTTGTATGATGGTGCTTGTAGCTTATGCTCTTTCTGATCGCTGATGCATGTTGTGAGCGGAGCTATTTTATGAATGGTGAATTTGCTTAATGAACATAAAACTTGAAAATGTTCACCATTGAGCTATGCAACTAGCATATGTAGAATGTGTTGAAATCACTTGTGCTTCTCATATATGCTAGGTTGTTATGTCTCTAGTGTTGAGTCATTCACTTACTTGGTATGTTCATATTCTACTTTAAATTCTGAACCAAGTTAAGTGAATTGGAAAGATCAAGATGGGATTGCTTGTCAGCACATCACAGTTTCGAGACTGTTTCTCATTGCACTTTGAGTTAAACTTGAGCAGTGTAGTGTATGACCGAAACTGTTGCTTTAAGCTTCTGATTGCTTCTGCATAGGCTTCGCACAGTTGAAAAGTTAGGCAATGACAAGTTTTCAACCTCTCGCAATCGCATGCTGAAATTTAAACTTGTGAAATTTAACCACTGCAACTTCGATAAAATTTGGATACACAAGTCTATGTTTCATTTTATAGCATGATGATTGAACTTTGCTAGGGGTAGTTCACCTTGTATACATGTTTAGCACTTGTTTGACTTCCTGTCTATACATGCTTAGTGCTATTTTCATGGTGAATACTTTTTTGGCTGAAAACTGCTCTTTTGCTCTCATGTTCATATTTTGTATTTGGTGATCAGTTTGAGCCTTTGCTAGCTTATTATGGATGTTGTTGAGTCATCGGATCAGAACTGTGTAGAGCATCTTTGCACTCTCTTGACTATATTCCTGAAGCTGCTAACTTGCACTTTAACTCATATGCATTCTGTCACGGGGGAGAAACTTGTTTGACTGTGCAAATTTGCTTGATGGTGCATTTTCAACTAAGGGGGAGAAAATATTGACAAATCATGTGTACTCTCTGTGTTCAACTAAGGGGGAGAAAATATTTTCAAATCTTTGCCTTCCGAGTTGAACTAAAGGGGAAATTTCCTGGTTGTGTGCACTATTTGAGGGGGAGTTTGCTCGTTGCTGAGTTTCTGAGCTGATAACAGTTGATTCGGAGCATTTTTGGTAGCTAGTTGTGTTGAGCCTTTGCCTCTTTCTTGAGGATCTAGCACTTTTGCTCTTATGCTCTTCAGTTGGTATCAAGCTTTCTTCAGTTGGTATCGAGCTTTCTCGCTAGCGGTGTTGAGCCTGTTCTACCTCTTCTTGAGGGCTAGCTTTGCTTTGCTTGGTTGCGTCGAGTCGTTGCCCATGTCTTTGGGAACCAAGTTGTTTTGCTCTTTCCACTTGACCTTATTCAGCTTTGATATGCTTTTGGGTCATTTGGTCGAGTTCTCTCTCCTTCTTCCTTCCTTCCTCTATTCCAGCACCACCGTTAGGGATGACAACTTAACATGGTGATGCTAAGAGATGTGAACACAGACCTAACACATTTTTTTTCTAATTAATTCTTCACTTCAGCTTTGTAAGTCTTAAAACATTGTAGCGACTCATCTTTAATTTTTGGGAAAAATACATAACAATACTTTGTTGCATCATCAATTAAATTCATAAAGTATCTTTTTCCTCCCTTTGTCAACACACCATTCATTTCATAAATATCAGAATGTATGAGCTCTAATAATATTGTTTGTCTCTCGTCTATAGTCTTATGTGACACAAGGTTGCTTTGTTTGGACACACGCTTGACATTTAGAGCTTTTGATAGTAGAAAACTTTGGTACTAAATAGACACGGCATAGAACCAAAATTAACATGAGACAAATGTGAATGTCTTACATGCGTCACAGAATTGTTTGAATCACACAATCGTTCACCACTTTATTATAGAAATTGAAGTGACAAACGAAATAAGCTTGAGATGACTACTTTATTTGACTCAAATACCAGCTTGAATCCATATCAACACAGGAGGGATCTACTAGCAAGATTCTTCTTTATTGAGAGGGTATTCTGCACGTTCTTGAGCCGCATGACCTTTCGCGAATTGAACTTTCGATCAGCAAATTCAACACCAAGAACAGTAGCATGCGAGTTGTTCCTCATCATGACAATTGAACATCTTGCGACCGGATAAGATGAAAACATAGATGTATTAATACAAACATGAATATTGGCCCGTGTATCTATCTAACAATCAGTAGATTAATATACAGAAAACACACTAGGTAAAGAATTACAATACTCGGATCTGCTAGGATCTCCAATAGTCATGTTGGGAGATTGCGGATACATGGGTGTATGCCGGGTCTCTGAGTGATGAGTGATTGTCAACTGGGATAATGCGCATGTTCTTTGGCTTGTGTTGTGCAGGTGTCGAGCACCGATACAGTGATCGAAGGCAAGGTGAAGGTCAAGTAGAGACATGCCGTGCCGATGGACCGAGAATGGCAAAGGGCGGACGTGAGGCTTGGACTGAGGGACCGGTGGCCTGAGGATCAGCTGTGGTGGCTGACAGCCTGGGACAGCGTCGAGCGAAGACTTGCGGGCACGGTGTTGCTTGGGTCGAGGACCTGGGGACACGTGTCGGTGGACGGGGTGCACGGGCGGTGCATCCCCTCTACGGCTCGGTTTGGTGGTTGAGCCACAGAAAAACCACCGATTGGATGGTTTCCAGGTTTGGGCCTCAAAACCTAGGCGCTGCGGGTTTCTGAGTTTGGGCCACAAAACTCAGGCGATGGACGGTTGGTTTCCCGGTTTGGGCCTCAAAACCGGGGGTTGGCTGTGAAGGCTGGTTTCCCGGTTTGGGCCTCAAAACGGGGGGCGAAGTCCAGGAAAAGGACAAGCAGAGCGGTGGCGGCACGTGGCGGCAATCGGTGAGGTTCATCGAGGCAACGCTACCAATTGTGCGGGCGTGGCCGTCAGATCACAACTATCTTCGAGTTGGTCCAGAATAACACTAGGGTTTAGCTGGTTCGCTCTGTAATTAGTTAGGGGTAGAGTGGGAATTAGAATTAGGATAAGCATAGGGAGACACCCACCTCCCATTCTATCTCAGCCATTTGCTCTTTGCCTTCTAGGTTTTCCTGCTCTCCCAATCCCCTGCTGTAGCAACTGAGATCCGCAGAGAACCATACCCCTGTGTACTGTAGATTTTGAGGAAGTGAGACCGTAATCTCACTATTGTAGCGTGTGGTAGCCACACGGTTGCAGATCGGTGACTTGATTCGCGTTTTGTTCGTGTTCTTCGCGTTCTTCGTTTCTCCGCGATTTTCCTGTCACTCGATCTCCCTCTCTACTGCGTCTTTTCGAAATCCGTTTGAATCAACTTGTTCTTTATAGTGAGGAGATCATTTCCACTGAAGGAATTTATCTAACTCCTCATGAACAAGTAGATCGGGTTGATTTCATTTTCGTGGCGCTTTTTCGGTTCATACACCTTCCCCTTCGATTTCCCGTTGATTGGATCGATTTGAGCGGATGATTTCTTGGGGATAATCTTCCAACTACCTTGTGATCATTTGCTCCAAGTTTGGGAACAAGGGATTTTGATTTGGATCGGATTTGGGAAGTGTTGTGAGAAGGGCGTTTGAAATCGCCCTCCCTGAGTGACCGCGGACAGTCCGCCACTCAGGGCGCGGACAGTCCGCGTGTCGGGCTCCGACCGACCAGTGGTCGCGCGGCTCAGATGTGTTGTTTTGGATTGACCGGCGGACAGTCCGCAGCGGTAATCCGCGGGCAGTGGGGAGTCATCCAGGGACTGTTTAGTAGCCTTGCTGTTTCGCTCAGTTGGCCGGCGGACAGTCCGCCACCAGAGCCAGGACAGTCTGCCGTTGGGCAGATAGTCCGTGGTCTGTAGCTCGGACAGTCTGCGAGTTGGCTGAGTATTGAGTTTTAGTGCGTTTGCTCTCCTGGCTTCTTCGCTTGGTTTCTGGACTTCTCGTTTGGCCCTAGAGTTGACCAAGGAACCTCTCTAGGTATCTTTGCTACTTGTTAGCATTGGTATTTGGGGATTTCTCGACGTAGCCTTCCATCTACTTTCGGGATTTGGTTTTTAGGGGGGCAAACTTGTGCCGGTGCTTTTGGGGTTTGGTTTGCTATCACTTTGTGGTGCCTCACTGTGATCCTAGGGATCATCCACCCTCTTCCAAGGGTCGTGGGCATCACGGTTTCGATCGAAGCTTTTGGGGGTTGATTTGTGGGACAAAGGCCGAAGTTTCGAGAGAAATTTTTGAGCTCCCATTCACCCCCCCTCTGGTCGCCTTGTTATTGCATTCTCGGTCCTTTAGAGATTTCTACTTTGGTTGATTCTTCTTGCCCTTGTGGTTCTTGCACTTCTTAGCAAAGTGCCCAGTCTCACCGCAAACTAAGCATAGAAGCTCGTCCATATTCATCATCATCTTCTTCTTGAATTTAGTAGTATGATTAGGCTTTTCCTTGCTCTTTCCAGTGTGTTGCATGACGTTGGCGCTGGACTACCCTTCAGGTGCTATCGGTGGAGCATCCTTTGCCCGAGCCTTTTCTTCAACATCAAGACCAGTCAATAAATCTTCAATGGAGATTTTCTATCTTTTATGTTTTAGAGATGTGGCAAAGCTCCAATAGACAAATTTAACTTGATAATAATGCCACCCACCACAAACTTGTCAGGCAAGATGTGTTCAAGCTGTTCGAGCTCCCTCACAATAAGTTGGAGCTCATGAGTCTGTTCCACGATAGAATGGTTATCAACTATTTTAAAACCACGGTACTACTCTATCACGTACAACTCGCATCCAGCGTTTGAGGCTAAGAACTTGAGTTCAAGTGCCGCCCACAGTTCAACAACACTTTTGATGACACAGCTGGTCAGAGAGAACACTAAGAACACATCTGACGAAGATTGTCGTAGTTGCGATTATCTCTTGCACCTGTTTCTCAGATCTGAGAGGTAGCACGAGAGAATTACTCATGTTCCAAAACATGCGCATAGCCGGGAGCCACAGTTGGGCTCTCGTCTACCATCTCTTGAAATTCACACAAATGAACTTCTCTAGTTTCATTGCATCAGAAAATCCAGTCATCAATAAATGCCTATTAGGTTTTTGGAATGTTAGAAATAATAGCAATTTCGTGATGCATAAATTAATTCTGACAATAAGAAAAAGAACAACTTCATATATCATAGGTGTAAGATCTAATACTAGCACTATGATCCGAGACAAACTCAAATTCTCTAGTGCTAGTGACATGAGAAACATTAAGCGAAGAATGAAGAAAAGAAAGACATTCGTATAGTGTGGTTGTCGATATTAAAGATAGTGCAAAAGTAGACAAAGCATACCGTCGATGGACATCGGCGAAACTAGCACAGAGGGAAGAAGATGCTCAGCGAGCAGCGTGACGATGCTTCCCAAAAACCTAATACATCCCCTACCACGTGCAGGGGCACAAGTAGACGTAGGCTTTGGAGATCTGCTCTCCCGTTGCCAATGGCATGACAGTGACAAGATGAGGAGGACAGTAGCAATGCAGTACCATGGAAAGTAAGTTGCCACACAATCATACAATTAAGGTGATTGACCATGTCATTGGTGAACCAGAGCAATCACCATAACACGAGAATAATTGCTTACTGAAATAGGCTAGCACAATTATCTCCATGCTTGCAAAAATATCGAGTGTCAAACGGAAACCGCGCACCCACAAGGTCTCAGACGATAAATCTTTGGACAATTCACGCCCATCTCACCGCTCGACCCGGTCTGGCGAGGCGAGGCAAGCAAGTGTGCATGTATGTTTCTTTCTTTTCCTCTTCTCAATAGCTTCAATTAATTGGAGATAGATCAACTACCTCGCCCCACCATGCTAACCCGAAGCCACGTGGGGCTACTATAGGGGGACACCATCGATGCACCACCCCATCTTGATATCGATCTAGGCTGGACCATCCATCGTTCCTTTCCCTCGATCCCGAGGAAGCGACCAATGTAGCCACGTTAAACGTGTGTATTTACCTTCAAGGAAACACCCTCCGCATGATGCCCGACCCTCGCTGGGGCGCTTAAGCTAGGCCCTCCGTACCTTTTTGCCCTCATATCATCTCCAAGTGCATGTGATGTGTCCCCAGTCGCTTAAAGGGAACCCTCGACTATGGGGGGGATGGGAACCAAACACCCCCTATGTATACCGACATGGTCGCCTCGTGAATGCCCTCGACGAGGGTAGCTTTGATTCCATATTCTTGTAGTGATAGATACCTAGGACCTCCTAGGTGTAGATCAGCGGGGCTTGACTAGGGTATGACATAAATAGAATGTAGAACACGAGCTTGTACATATACTAGAGAGAGACCAATAACGAGGGAGTAGGGGTTATCAACCGTCGAGGTTGGAGGAAGAGGAGGCCATCGCGTCTCATCGGTAATGTATGCGCATAGGTAGCGACGGTTGGGGAAGAGTCAATGTTAGTGGCGCCCAACAAGGAGGTGTGGCAAAGCAGCGGGGACAATCCAGTAGTGGCGGCGAATATTGGTGGTGCTTCTCGTTGCTCACATAGCGAGTCCCTCTAGATAAGGCTACGGCTTTTTGGTGGGAAAAAGAATGACTGTGCAGGTGAACCTCGTGTTGAGAGCCTCTGACCCCCATCTCTCTTTATGCACTGCGTGACGGGGCCCACCAGCCACGGATTTGGTTGAGCGCCCTCGATCAGGGCGCGAGACAAGACCCAAGAGAGCCGGTGGAGATCAATCTAACATATAGGACTAGGCATTACCCGCAAGACCTTGACGGCTGAAAGAGGCCCTCATGATGCTAGCTCCACTATTGTATGGAAGACAGAGAATCATGGACCCCACAAGCAGAGCTCCAAATGACTTTAGAGGAGTAGTTGGGACTCTGTCCTTATAGAGAGGTGTTTGGCCGGTTGTGGGAAGTTATAACTTCATCATGCCTCCTGGTATGCTCTATAAATACAAGATTTTGTTGTGGTACCCATAAATGACTGTGAGTCATCCATTTATTCGATTGAAGGGTCACGATCGCCTATCTATAAGAGATAATAGATGAAATGTCTATTTGTTTAATTTTAATTTTATAAAATAGGATGGATAAGGAAAGTTTTAGATATATAAACTTTTTTCTAGATGTGATTGATGCATGCGTGATGTGCTGATATGGTAAA
This sequence comes from Coix lacryma-jobi var. lacryma-jobi, assembly GCA_009763385.1. Classification (NCBI taxonomy): domain Eukaryota; kingdom Viridiplantae; phylum Streptophyta; class Magnoliopsida; order Poales; family Poaceae; genus Coix; species Coix lacryma-jobi. The sequence goes on from CM019824.1 coordinate 137,699,725, forward strand.
TCTTTTTTATTTTACAACTTTGTAATTGACATATTTTGATTACCCTGTGTGTGGTGAGCGTGTGTACGTGGTTAGCGTGGTTACCGTGTGTGCGTGTATATGTGGTTAGGCTGGTTAGCGTGTGTGTGTCTAAGAAAATTGGGTGGGGGTGAGTCCGCACTCAATTGCCAATTTCCATGGGCACATGCCTTTGTTGGAAGACATGTGTCCACCACCGCAGGTGCTTTAATTCTAGGCTCGTGTGATTACAGCTCTCAGCTCCCATGTCGCCTGCTTGAGTTGGCGTAGCGCTCGTCCAACACCAATTAGTTTGCGATACATATTATTTTATTTCTTTTATTCAGGCATGCAGTCGCCGCATAGCACCGTAGCATGTCTTGTACACAGGCATAGTCTAGCTAGCTCATATGTCAAGATTGACCCATCAATTTATAATAATTTACAAGTGAATGAAAAATGTTCTTTAAATTCTTCCTCAAACTCTAAATACATCCTTATTGTGTATGATTCAGATGCGGTTTTCAATAGAGGTAAATTTGGGATCCAAGTTACCAGTCGTGGAGTAAAATCTGAATATAACTTGTTTTTACGAAGACGGTTGGTAACCTTCTCGCATTGTACAAGGAGTTCAGTAAGTCTAAGTTTCTTACAAAATCTTTTCTTCAAGATATTATTCGTACTTTCACTCCCTTGAGTTGAATTCATATCAGCCATAAAAGAGTCATGGTATACAACAACCCACTTTTTCCTCAAAGCATATAGATTTGATATCCATTGGTTCTTCTAAAGGTTATACTTACTCAATAGTTCCTCCTACTTCTAGATGAACAGAGGCTCCAATGTACACACATCTCTTAAAATTAGCTAAAAATGTATTAGGATAATTTTGAATTATGTGTCCTAGATGTTTAGCACCATTAAGATAGATGTGGCACAAACAAAGATGATGGCTTGTATTTCTGAATACATAGGCAATCGCTCCTGCCATGGTCGCATCCTTTTTTTTGAGAAGGAATATGTATTGATCTTAGCGCCATACACCGACCCTTTTACAAACAGGTCTCCAAAGAAAAGGAAAATTACAAAGAAGTTCAAAACTCTTGTTCGTCTTCCTCGAAGCCTTCAGAGATCCGTTCGTCACCGCCATCGAAGCCGCTTCCCAATCGTCGTCGGGCACCACAGCCAAACTCCACAAGGTGGAGGCCGCAGAGGAGGACTTACTTCTGGGCGAATCAGCCGACACTGCCTACCAGGTGCATCGGCCAACTCCCGTACCGACGATGCATCCTTCGATTCCATCGCCGGCAACCCGAGCAAAGCTCAGATTTTCATCAAAGAACATCTTCCTCGAGATTAACAGGGTCAACACCATCATCACCTGAAGGAGACAACGATGCACCGGCCCTCGACTCCTGGACAGGTCTCCTCAGCCTCTTCGTTGGCGTCAGAGTAGATCACCATCGGAGAACGGAAGAGGCTGGAAGAAATTATTCCGCTGCACCGCCGCCGCTTCCGCATCGCTGGCATCGCCAGGAAAACCAAGCCGCAAAGGAGCCACACTCCTCCGGCAAAACCTAACTCCACCGCCAAACATCAACGGCGAGCAAACCCTAGACCTAGGTGGACTCGAATCACTCTACGAAATAGTAGATCGACTAAAGCGATGGACCCCAGTTCCCCCTCTCCACCGGCAGGAGGCCGGAGGCGAGGGGAACGGGGGTAAAGCGACGGCAACTACGGAGGCGGCGGAGCAAGCGAAACCCTAGGCTGCCATGGTCGCATCCTGATCAGTGAAAATTATGTTGGGGTGTTCTCCTGACATTGCTGTTAGGAAGGTTTCAAAGAGCCGAACAAATGATTTCATGCTCTCATTAAATATTAGTGTAGCTCCAAAAATTACTATTTGCTTATGATGGTTCATCCCAGGGAGTGGACCAAAAGGCATTAAAATTTATTAGTCTGAGATGTGGTGTCAAATGATACAACATCACCAAAGCATGCATAGTCCATAATAGACTAACCATCTGCCCAAAAAAAATTAGCCATCCAATCATCTTCCTCATCTATTTGAGCAACATAAAAAATACAGGATCATCTTTATGCTTATTCTTTAAAAAATCCAACAATGATTGTGCATCGTTAGGTTCTAAGTACTTCTTGCGCTCACAACCAATCTCATTATTGCTATCCATCTTTGCGAATGGAACTTTGTCGGTACCTCCATAAAACTCTTTCATGAACTCATACCTAGATTGGTTTCGTCCTGGCTTCTCTTATCTGACCGATTAGTTGTTTGTCTACTTTTGTAACACGACGATGGGACTTTAGCTTGTCCAACTTATTTGGACTAGCAAGATAATAATTGTGATCAAGTATTGCCTTTTGCACTTTTCAAATTCTCTCTTTGTTGACACTAATTAAATTGAACACGAGCATCACAACCCATCCTTGTAATATCCTTCTTTGATGACTCATTATTTCGATGTCCTTGTTACTGCAAACTATATACTTCTGACATATAGTTCTACCCTCTCGCCACTTTGTATGACTCTTTCTAAGACTGAACCCAACCTTACATCTCATAAGCTTTATCTTCTGAATCAAAAGTAATTCCAACTTAAGGAGCAACCAAAGGTCTAATAATTTTATCTTGTACCTGTTGTACAATGAGACAAAAAATTTAAAACAATTTAACTAATGAAACCACGAATACATGCATAATGAGATCAGAAATTTAAATATATTTAATTAATATAACCAGGAATACACAATGAGATAATTTTAATGCATACCTGTATTGCATCATTGTCATTGATGTTTGGAGAATTAGCATCGACTATATCATCATTGTGTTGGTATTGCACCTGCCCTTACCCCTGCAAGTGTGAAGGAGAGGGGCGAGGGTTCCCAACGGTCAAACAGTCGAACGAAAGTGGATAAAACAGACTGAATGAAAACTTAAAGTTCAACTGTCTTGTCCCCGAAAGGCTCTCTCTTTTTTACACTGTTCACCTCCAAGTATTTATAGGGAATACCAGGGGTCACCAGGCAATTTACATTAGGGTACAATACCAGCTGTCGAGAGAAGCTGGGAGATAAGGGCAAAACCGTACTAATACAAGTGAGGAAACCCTAATTCTCTTCTACCCTCCCCCCGCTACCGCCAGGGACGTGTCGTATCCTCGTGAAACCTCAGGACCTCGCTATGCCCTCGCCATCCTTCACTAGGAGGGAAAATGTTGGACCTTGCCTTCCTTCCCCGCGCCTTCCTGATCCCTTCGCCCAGCAGACAAATAGGTGAAAATGACCAAGAGGCCGAGAGATGATGAAGGTTTTGTCAAAGTGGACACGGGGGTGACTTCCGGGGTCTCTCCTTAGATAAGAGAGTGAAGGTTTTATTATAGTGAAATGCAGGGTCGCTTCCGAGGGTGCTCCCCCAACAGTAGCCCCTCGTCGGCTTGGATCGCAAGAGGTCTTTGGGCCCAAGCAGTGTTTCTTCGTGGGAGGCAACTCTCGGCAGCGACGCCCGTGCCTGCTTGTGGGCTTGCCCGTTTGGTTTTCCCGCTTTTTTTCCGCATTCTCTCACCTGATTTGACGCTTTATTTGAGGGGTGGGCTTGTGATGTCCGTTGGTGAGCGGTTTTGAGATTTGCGTCGGGTTTATCGGGCGTGTTTTCTCCCAAGACCTATAAATATGTGGGCTGGGTGAGAAGTCATAGTTGTGCTTTCCTTGCTTTCAGGCCATCCTACTGCTCTTGTCCATTTTTCGTGAGGGCTGGCTATTCTGCTTGTCATCTTTCGAGGGTTCCTTGCTCCTTGCTTTTTGTTCGACATGGCCAGGCTCAAGAGTACTGGTCGGCCTACACAGCCTGGTTCTCCTTCGTCCTCAGATAGCGGAGTTAGCTTTGAGTTTGGGATCAGCAAGGTTGCTAGCTCAGATTTAAGGTCTTTTGTAAGACAAGGATGGAGTGAAGAAGGCAAGGCTAGGGCTTGTGAGGGAGAAGCTGTTCCGAATCCTGAGGCTGATGAGGTTGTAGTCTTCCAAGATTTTTTTGTAGCTGGGCTTCGCTTCCCTGTTTCTTCGTTCGTCACTTCTGTTCTCAAGAGGTTCAAGCTTCGGTTCCACCAACTCACTCCTTCATGCTTCACGAAGCTTTCAATCTACGTTTGGGGTTGCCGCTCTCTAGGACTCGTTCCCCACGTCGAGGGTTTCATCTGGACTCACCGTGTCCATATGCAGCCTCACAAGATAACCGACAGCGAAGGACAGACTGTTTTTGGGCAATTTGGGGTGTATACCTTTTGCCATCACACTGGCGCGGAGGTTCCGGCGCAGACGTAGAAAATAGGTGGACCAGTAACTAGCAGGAGAACTGATTCTACTACAAACTTAGTGATGCTACGGAGTTGTGCAGTGATCTGCCTATTTTGGGTGATGTTTCGACCGACGCCCTGATGAGTGACGAGGTTCACTCATCTGTTGACACTTTGAGGGTGCTTTCTCGGTCTCATTGCGCCCGAGACTTGGTGGAAGAGTTTTGCTGCGCGAAGGTCTATCCGCTCAGCCGGAAACAGGCTTGGTTCCGTGTTGGGGATGACCCTCGTTATGAGAAGAAAGGGCTAAAGAAGCCAGAGTTGGATGTGAACAAGATTTGGGAGTCCACACTAAAGAAATTCCCTGACCACAAGAGTGGGGTCGAGAAAATTTTGGAGCAAGTTTACTTGAGGGTTGAGGACCTCATCGGGAAACTCTCAACGATGGAGGTTAAAGCGATTCACTCTTTGCTGGGCGGAGTAGGTCGTGTTAACCGTCTTTTGATTTGCTTGGCGTCGCGTACCCTGACTGGCCAATTCCATCAAGCTTGGATGCTCCAAAAAATGGAAACATTCAAGCAAGGTAGATGCAGACGTTGTAGTTGCGACCAAGAGGGGTCGTGGTCGACGGGCGCAGAGGCAGTGGTCGTGCCAAGGTGCTGGCTTCGAAGTCGCCGACGGCTATTGGTTCGTCTTCCTCGTCCTGAGCTTGCGCCGCTAGCAGTCGCGGTGGCGCTGGTAGTAGCTCAGGTGGTCGTGCCCCCGTGGCTCGTGTTGGTGGCATCGACGCTCTCATCCAGGTCTCGGATGACGAGGATCTTTCTGATGAAGAAGAGAAAGCGGAGGAGTCGGAGTCTTTGGGCAGGGGCAGACAAGTAGTTCGTCCGACGATGAGTCTGGCACATCCGGCAGTGGTGCTCGAGTGGAGGCGAGCTCGGGAAACGAGGGCCAAGAAAGAACAGTAAACTCTCAGTCGGTAGAGGTTGTTGTCACTACCGATTTGGATGAAGAGTTGCGCAACCTCGAGGTTGCGAGCCCACTGCAAGCAGCGGTACCTCATTATGCAGGATTGCATGTGTGGGTTAAGGGTGCGGAAGCTCCGGTGGACCCTGATGTTGAACGGAACCCAGGCAAGAGGCCATATGGAGACGCAAGTTGTGGCAGTCTCCATCACTTTGCGAACAAGTTAGGGGTTTTGGATCCAGACATAGAGTTGTTCACGAGTCCCGACCTTCGCTCCTATCACCTCCAGTGCGGACCTGAGGAGCGGCGCTTCCTTGGCCGTGTGTTTGACCAGGTCTGTGTTCCAGAGGCTGAGCTTCGCTTGGCCAATCAAGCGCTGGATGATCTCTTGGAAGATCTCGATGTTAAGACAGCGGAGCTCATGCTTCTTGGCCGTTCGGTCCGCTGTCGTGCCCACTATAATGACACGTACCTTCGGGAGAAAGCTTCTGAACTGGAGAAGGAGAATAAAGACCTTCGCAAGATGCTGAGCACTAAGGACATTCAGCTCAGGACTGCCGCTGAGAAAGTTAAAAAGTCATGCGAGGATGTTCAAGAAATCCTTAACAGAAACATTGACTTGGTTGCGGCTGGGTGAGAAAAAGACGAAGCCTTAGCGTCGGCTAACCATCGCATTGCGGAGCTCAACACACAGCTATTTGCTCAGACTGAGTTCTGGCGATCATGCATGGAGGGCATTAAAAAGAAGATGGACAGCTGCATGGTTGAGTACGGGGCTCTGCTGGAGAGCCGCGGCCCGCCGTCGACGCTGGGGCCTTCGAATTCTGGATGTCTTCGGAGCTTGATGTTTTTGGGTCACTAATGGAGAATGTTGCGGACTTCAGGGGGTACGCCGGAGCTTTGGCTATGGCGTGCACCCTTTGTCAGGCGGACTGTGAGCACCTTCGCAAGGTGAAGCACCCGAGTCATGTTTTCTCGACTGTGGCGGAGCTGCGCGCTATGAAGGTTGACGATTCTGACATTCACAACTGTGCAATGCGCTTCCTACGAAGGTTCTGGACAGCGGGCGGTGGCCGCGCCCTTGCCTTTGAAGAGGCTGCTGAGGCTACCCGACAGGTTTGTGTTAGATGTGTCATCATTTTTGGTTTCCTAGTTTTCTTATTGTTTTTCGAGGTTTGGCTAAGGTCGTCAGGTTGTTTCGCAGGCTCAGAGAGAAGCGTTACCCTCGCCATCAGTCGTTGAAGACATTCCTGAGAGCTCCAAAACTGCTACCGAACGAGTTGCTACGGAGACCCCTTCAGCTGCTGAGGACCCGCCAGTCGAACCCAGGCCCCTCTCTCCACCGGTTGAAGATGATGATCAAGCTGCACTCGAGGCTCCCGGTGCTGAGCATGATAGGGCGGAGATAGCGCTGGCGACCCCGAGGCCCTAACTCAGGTGTGAGAGGAAAAGAGCTTAGAGCTTAGTATGTGTAAAGAAAACTTTTATCGTGAGTTGCGAGGGGTGTAATGTTGAATTGACTTTATTTGGTCATTTACCGCACAGGTTCCTGATGGAACCTTGCGCGAGGTACTTGATGCTACATCGGTTATGATGAATTATCAAGATATTTTCATCACTTGTGAGTCCTGGGCTCATGCTAAACTCAAGCACCCCTCTCTATCTTTTGATCATTTTTGGTGGTCTAAGGTCTGAAGGTATGACGTAAAGAATGCTTTGTCGTCCTCGTTTTGGCGGACTACTGATTACACGGATCGGCAAGCTCCGTGTATACTATTCGGGTCCACTTCGCAGCTTCCTATTGACGATGATGATGTAGATGAGAGCACAACGTTAAATTTTTTATTCAGGCAATCCTTCGTCGGCGTTGACTCAGAGGGCTCACTTGTTGTTCCGAAGGCGGAGCCCGTTGAAATAACTGAAAAGGATCGTCGTTATATGTTTAGGGCGAGGGTACTGCCTGGTGAATTGCCTATTGTTCCTGCTGCTCCTTTATTATGGGGTCCACTCGTTCCCATGGAAACGGATGTCGTAGTGAGCTCCTGCAGCTTTGACGAGGATGGTCTGTAACTATGAGTATTGAGTCTTCGTTGTTGTATGTAAGGCAGCGACGTCCCCTATCTTTTTTAGTGAGGCTCGCATCTGTAATCAATTGTATTTGATGTTTGTAAAACAGCGATGCCCCCTATCTTTCTAGCGAGGCTCGCATTTGTAATCAATTGTATTTGATGTTTGTAAAACAGCGACGCCCCCTATCTTTCTAGCGAGGCTCGCATTTGTAATCAATTGTATTTGATGTTTGTAAAACAGCGATGCCCCCTATCTTTATAGCGAGGCTCGTATTTTTAATCAGTTGTATTTGATGTTTGTAAAACAGCGACACCCCATATATTTCTAGCGAGGCTCGCTTTGGTAATCAATTGTATTTGATGTTTGTAAAAACAGCGACTCCCCCTATCTTTCTAGCAAGGCTCGCTTTGGCAATCAATTGTATTTGATGTTTGTAAAAACAGCGACGCCCCTATCTTTCTAGCGAGGCTCGCTTTGGCAATCAATTGTATTTGATGTTTGTAAAAATAGCGACGCCCCCTATCTTTCTAGCGAGGCTCGCTTTGGTAACCATTTGTATTTGATGTTTGTAAAAACAACAATGTCCCCTATCTTTCCAATGAGGCTCTCTTTGGTAATCAATTGTATTTGATGTTTGTAAAACAGCGATGCCCCTATCTTTCTAGCGAGGCCCGCATTTGTAATCAATTGTATTTGATGTTTGTAAAATAGCGACGCCCCTTATCTTTCTAGCAAGGCTCACATTTGCAAGAATTACAATTGATTTGTGTGAGACCGAAAACGGTACTCGATTGAGGACTATGATTGCGATGGTAAAAAAATTGTTTCTTTTTCGTGCTGGATATGACTGCCTTGTTGTTGTGTGCACAGTCATTGCATGTTTTTCTGGTTTGGTCAGATATTCCATTTTGTACCTTCGCTCGTGGAGCTTCATCTTCTTGAGCCGCTTTTGTTGTCTCTGCTGGCTACCTTTTTCTTTGGCGTCTCAGCTAAAGTTTCTGCTATCTCTGTCAACCTCGCCAAGGGATGTTACGTTTTTTCTTGTGGTATCCTCGAGGCTTGGTTGGCTTTGGGCTTATCGAGTTCCCTCGCTGCTGTGTAGTTACAGTTTCTCTTGTGGTATCAGCTAGGTTTGGTGTCTTTGACGTCTGGTGGCATTTTGGAGGTTGCTTTGCTTGCGCGAGGGTTTGCGAAATGGATCATCGGTTTACGATTGACTTGCCATGTTGTAGGTGGTCTGATTAGTTTGCTGGGTGGTTTGCGTTTTTATAGCTGGGGGTGGACGCTGGTTGTCGGATTTATGCCCCGCAAGCAATAAAGGTGGTTGTATTTGTGGTTGTTGAGCGACGTTATTGCTCATGAGCCGTTGTATCCATACTGAGTATTGCTTACAGTTTTTCTTGCCGACGGTGGTATGGCTTCGTGAGTCCTGCGCATTTTTCGAAGGTGCTAAACTTTTGTAGACTTTACTTTCGCAGTTGTTTTAGAGTGTGTAGAGTTTGCCATGCGAGCCTCTTGCGTTTTTGTGAGGTTTTCATCTTTTTAGGCTTCGCGCCTCCCCTTATCTTAGGTGGAGGTGAAGCTTGCCTTACGAGCCCCTTGCCCTTTCGTGAGGGTGCTCGACTTTTTAGACTTCGAGTCTCCCCTTATTTTATGTGGAGATGAAGTTTGCTTTGCGAGCCCCTTCTCATCTTTTTAGACTTTGCTCCTCCGCTTGTCTTAGGTGGAGATAAAGTTTGCTTTGCGAGCCCCTTGCACTTTTGCGAGGGTGCTCGACTTTTTGGGCTTCGCGCCTCCCCTTGTGTTAGGTGGAGGTAAAGTTTGCTTTGCGAGCCCTTTGCACGTTTGCGAGGGTGCTCGTCTTTTTATGCTTCGCGCCTCCCCTTATCTTAGGTGGAGGTGAAGCTTGCTTTGCGAGCCCCTTGCCCTTTCGCGAGGGTGCTTGACTTTTGTGCTTCGAATTTGAGGTGGGGGTTGCGTGTCCTAGCTCAATTTCTTGGCGTTGGTCGTCGATATGAGCACTCTCGGACAGAGGGTGCTTTTTCGATGAGGGACGTCTGAGAGTTTTGATACAGTTTTTGGGGAACTAACTACTGGTATTTCTAAACTAGTTACTGCCTCGTTAAAAAAAACCTTATGCCCCTTCGTAAGGAAAAAGAGTGCAACACCTTTAGTTCTTTTTGAATTACATGATGATGGAAAATAAACAAAGACTGAAAAGCAAAATTACACAATGTGAGTGCTCGCTAGGGCACCGCTATGGATAGTACTTGTGAAGGTCGTCGATGTTCCAGGTGTGGGGTAGATAGTTTCCTTCGCTGTTGAGGAGGTGAAAAGACCATGGTCTGTTGGATTTGATGATCAGGTATGGACCTGTCCACTTTGGTTGTAGCTTTCCGCCATGTGTGCATTTTGCTTTCTAATAAGGATGAGGTCTCCCTCGTTCAGGTTCTTGATTCTTACTTTCTTGTCTCTCTACTTTCTGGTCTCTTCCTAGTACTTTCGTAGGTTGTGTACTGCACTACACCTTGTTTGTTCAAGCAAGTCCTTATCGGTTTGCTGACTTTGGTCATCTCCTGCAAGGGTTGTCTTGAGGGAGCCATGGCTTATTTCCTCCGGGAGGACTGCTTCTTCACCGAAAAGTAGCCTGAAAGGGGTATATTTGGTTGCTCTACACTCTGAGGTATTATGTGACCATGTGACCGAAGTAGCTCTTCAGCCCATTTTCCCTTTGGTCTGCCGTGTAGCTTCCTTGAGATTGCTTGGAAGATTGTTTTGTTTGCTCTTTCTACGAGGCCGTTGGATTGGGGGTGTCGGACTGACGCGAAGCATATGGTTGTCCCTATCTGACTGCAGAATTCTTTGAAGACCTCGCTGTCAAATTGGGTGTCGTGGAAGTGTCTGGGTACCCCAAAACGACACACTATATGCTGCCAGAAGAATTTCTTCACTACTTGCAAGGTTATCGACGCCAATGGTCTTATTTCAATCCATTTTGTGAAGTATTCTATAGCAACAACTGTGTAACGAAGGTTTCCGGGTGCCCGCCGGTAGAGGTCCGACCAAGTCCATTGCCCACCTTTGCAATGGCCAAGTTGGACATATCAAGGTTGTTGATGTACCCGGGGCATTTTGTGCTTTGGCTGTCAACTGGCACCCTTGACAATGCTTGACTAATTCCTCTGTATCGTGCAAAGCTGTTGGCCAGTAGAAGCCTTGCCTGAAAGCTTTCCCCACTAAAGCTCTTGGGCCATTATGCGAGCCGCATATACCTTCGTGGATTGCTTTTAAGATGTCTTTGCCTTGGTTCTGCGGTATGCACTTGAGCCAGGGCGAGGTTACTTAGGCTTTGTACAGAGTACCCTCTATTATTTTGTACCCTTGTGATCCTTGACTGATTTTGTTTTCATCTTCCTTGGATTCGGGCTCGTAGAGTCCGTTGATGTATGCCATGATGGGAGCTTGTGGGGATATTACCTCCGTATACCCCCATGGACCTATTTGGGTCCTTCGTCAAGGACAGCCCAGCTCGAAGACCCTGCGGTACATGACCAGACTGTCGTGCTCGCCAGGGACTCTCACGAAGCCTTGCCCGCCAAGGAAGATCTTAGAATTAGATTCGGATTTCTTGCCTTAAGAACCGCTTGTAATTTGTTATGAACTGTAACCCTGCTCCCCGACTATATAAGACAAGCAGGGACCCCCTCTCATCTCACCTCAATCTCATTGGATCGTATCACACCAGATAATCCAGCCACCAAAACATAGGACGTAGGGTATTACAGCGATTTGTCGGCCCGAACTTGTCTAAATCGTCGTGTCTCATCCCTGTGTTTACGCTAGAGTAGCCGTCTCCACACCTCCTCAAACTAATCTACTACCTTGGGCATACCCCTCGGTAGACTATCGCCGATATTTTGTTGACAGAGCTCTCAAATCTTCACTCTGTATTGCATTTACAAGTTTTGCTGGCCTTTTAGAAGCTTCAATGACTGGCTGATGTGCTACCTCATAAAAAACATCTGGGGGTAACTGTGTCATCTGCGCTGCTGCTTTTGCTAACTCGTCTGCTTTGCCATTTTCAGACATTGAGATTGCCAAGAAAGAAAATCTCCAACCTTCGGACCAGTTGCAGGTACTTTTCTAGTTCCAAATCTTTTGCTTTGTAATTTTTTTCTATATGTCCTGCAATGACTTGGGAGTCTGTTTTGATGATTGCCCTTCATACTGACAGGGCTCGAAGCTTGGTTAAGGCTAGTATTACCGCCTCGTATTCTGCCGAGTTGTTGGTACATTTGAAGTCTAATCATATAGCATACCGTAGCTTCGCGCCTGCTGGCGAGGCCAGGATTGCTGAGATTCCCGCTCCAGCTGCACCACATGCGCCAAAAGGGCTCCTCTTTTGTACCTTCTTTACGAGGGTCCAGAGTCCATTCTGCTATGAAGTCCGCGAGTGCTTGTGATTTGATCTGCCCACGTAGCTTATGGCATAGCTGTTTAGCTCTATTGCCCATTTTGGTATTATTCTGATAGCCTCGGTGTTCTTGAAGATATTTTCGATGGGGTAATTAGAAGGTACTTGTATCTCATGAGACTGGAAGTAGTGTTTCAGCTTCCTTGAAGCCATAACGACGAAATAGGCTATCTTCTCTAGTTCTGAGTAATGTCGCTTTGGACCTTCGAGTGTTTCTGAGACAAAATATACTAGGGCTTGCTTTGTTTTGTTGCCTTCGAGCTGCTCTTTGATTAATGCTGCGCTGACTGTGTAGGGCGAGGCCACGACGTACAACAACAACTTGTCCCCAGGGCTGGGGCTGGTGAGGATAGTCATTTTTGTGAGGAATTTTTTTAGATCCTCGAAGGTTGTCTGTTGTTGAGGTCCCCAGTTGAATGGTGTTGTGCTTCTGAGGGTTTCGAAGAAAGGCAGCCCTCGCTCTGTTGACCTGGAAATGAACCTGCTTAGGGCCGCCAGGCGACCTACTAATCGCTGTGCGGATTTTTTGCTTGACGGGGGATCCATGTTCGGATAGCGTCAATTTTCTCTGGGTTTGCTTCGATTCCTCTTGCTGACACCAAGCATCCCAAAAGCTTTCCCTCGCTAACACCGAAGATACACTTTTCTGGGTTTAGCATGAGACCTGCCGTCCGAAGGTTAGCGAATGTCCTAGAGAGATCAGATATGTGGTTTTCTTTGTCCTGGCTTTGGACAACTAGGTCATCGACATAGGCGGTCATGACATCGTCATATTTGAATAGCTCGGAGGTCATGCGGGTGAAGGTTGATCCCGCGTTTCGCAAACCCTCTAGCATCCTTCGGAAACAGTAGGTGCCTGTAGGGGTGATGAAGGTTGTTTTTCCTCGTCCTTTTGATTCATCCATATTTGGTGATACCCTGAGAAACAGTCGAGAAGAGAGAGCATTTGGCACCCTGCTGCTCGGTCGACGAGGGTGCTTATGTTTGGCAGCGGAAAGTCATCCTTCGGCAAGCTTTGTTCAAGCAAGTGAAACCAACACACAACCTCCATTTCTTGTTCTTTTTTTGCACCAGGACCACATTTGACAGCCACGTTCGATACTTTACAGGGCGGATGACCCCCGCGTCATGGAGTCGTTTCACTTCTGCCTTTGCTCCTTGTTTCCTTTCTTCGGACATTTTGTGAAGCTTTTGCTTGATTGGGTGGTAATCTTCTTTGGAGTTCAGGCTGTGCTCTATGAGTGTTTTGTTTACTCCTCTAAGATCTTCTGCGGACCAAGCGAAGGCGTCAAAGTTTTCTCTGAGAAACCTGACGAGGCTTCCTTCGGTTTGGGGGTCGAGTTGTGCTAAAATGATTACTCTCTTTTCATTATTTTCTTTGAAGAGTTGAACTATTTTTGTTTGGTCTTGTGGGCTGACTCTTTTTCATTTTTTGACTTGTGTTTCTTTTTCCTTGCGCAGGTTCACCGTCTCTAGCTGTGTCAGGTTATGCACATTTCGTTGCACTTGATCTCCATAGACTACTACTACTCCCTTCGATGCTGGTAGCTTCACGCATAAGTATGCAGAGTGAATTACTGTGTTGAACGCGTTGGTGACATCGCGACCGAACATTGCATTGTAGGTGTAGAACATGTCAACCACATCGAAGGTTATGTGCTCGGTCCTGCAGTTGTTTTGATCTCCGAAGGTCACAAGAAGCAAAATTTTCCTGACTGCTCTGACTTGCTATCCCCCGAACCCGTATAGGGGGTTGCTTGCGGGCTGTAGGAGGTTTCTATCCAACTTCATGTTGTCAAAGGTTGATGCAAATAGGATATCAGCTGAGCTTCTAGTGTCAACTAGTATTTTAGTGACTGTCTATCCTGCGAGGTTTGTTTCAATGACCATGATGTCCGTGTGGGGGTAATCTCTTAGCTTCATGTCGCTTGCTTCGAAGGTAATGGGAACGTGGGACCACCGACTGAATCTGTGTGGACCTTCGACGACCATGTGGTGGACCCTTCGGGCATGTTCCTTTCTTTGCCTCTTGTTGCCATGATCTTCGTTGGACCCTCCTGTTATGGCCAGGATTACTTCATAGGTTGCAGTTGGGTTGTTAATGGTTGTTTGGGTGTTTGGGTTTCGGCATTGACCGGCTGTGGAGCCGACAGGGCTGGGATTGGCGGTGGCGGGGGTAGCGCGCTATTCGTTTGCTGGTGCTCTTAGGCTAGTGGGGTGGGTGGGTATGAAATTGTGTATGACATGTTTAGGCGCTGGTAGCTGGCTTGGCTGTTTGCTTGGGTGGTTAGGTGGTAGGGGTTCTGGTTAAAGTGGGGTTGGTGGGCGTAAAAAGGTTGTTGCAAAGGTAGGCCGTAACTAACGGGGGGGGTATTGGTAGGTTTGGATGGGGTGGCTAGAAATTTTGTTTCTTGGTGTGGTTGACGGATCGGTTGTCCGCTAAATTGGCTCTTTGGGTTTCTTGGAACTCCTTTCCCCTTGCGAAACATTCACACTGTTTTGTAGTATGGCCCTTCGCCGGTCCGCAGAAATGACAATACATTTTCAGGGGGTCTTTTTGCTGGTTTCTTTGCTCAGGTCGCGGTGGCACGCCTTGCGGTGGTTGGTAGCTTGGTGTTTGGATGTTTCTCCTTTGTTCCTCCGGGTGAAACGATGTGTTAATGGCCCCGACGTTGCTTGCATCTTGCCGAGGGTTGTTTTCTCACGCTGGGGCCTCTGCTGAGGCTTTGGCTGGGACCGGCGAGCCTCGGATTTTGCCCTGAAATCTGTGTCAGCTCTGCTATATCTTTCCATTGTTTCATGTAACTCCTCTATCGTGGTGGTCGGCTTCCTGGCGAACTTGGAGGAACAAGGTCCTGGGCGTAAGGCGCTTACTGCCACGAGGATTACGGCCTCATCGGATATACCCGATGTTCATGCCCTGATCTGGATAAACCTTTGCCAGTAGTCTTGCAGGGGCTCACGCTCTCCTTGCTTGTAGTTGAAAAGCTCTATGGGGTTTGACGAAGCTGCAGTAATGCCCTTAAAGTTGGTGCAGAGTTTGTCTCTTAGGTAGGCCCAGAAGTCCACTGTTCTGGGGCGCAGATTATTGTACCAAGTTTGGGCAATGTCCTAGAGTATGATGACGAATGACTTGGTCATGGTAGCCTCGTCGCCCCTGCTGGTGCCACTGCTGCTTCATAGCTCATTACAAACTGACGCGGGTCCGAGTGATTGTCGTATCGTGGCAGGTTTTGTGGGTTGTAAGATGGTGGCCAGGGTTTTGTTTGGAGGATCTGCGAAAGTGGTGATTTTTGGTCATAGGGCATTGGCTGTTGTTGAATTCTTCGCTGATTGCGAAGGTTGGTCTCTCTTTCTTCTGGGTATAGGTTTGGTTCTCTTTCTTCTGGGTATAGATGGTTGAAGCGTGGGGAACCCTTGGGTTTGGTGGTGGCGGGGGTGGATGGGGGATGTTATCCTCGTGTTCTTTGAAGCCATCTTCGCGAGGTAGCGCGGCTCCTTGCTCATCCTAACCTTTGGCCTCTGCTTCTGCGCTGCAAGACATTCTTCCATTCTGCGGAGCTGCTCCCTAGATTCCTCTACCTTCTGCCTAATAACCCGCATTCTATTCTGCCTCTTAGTCTGGTCCAAACGCCTCTTCTTTTCCTGTAATTCCATGTGCAACCTTTTGAGGGCCTCTAGGCCCCTTTCCACTTCATCCTCTCCTTCGTGTACCCCCGAGGTGTGCGGGTGCTGCTGCGGCGCAAGCTGAGGGTGTGGATCTCGGGGGTTCTCCTCTGGGTCGGCTTCTTCTGGCCTCCGAGGGTCAGCATCCTGCCCGACGGCCTAGGTCGCCCCCATGACCTTCCTAGCCTGGCGTAGGTCGCGACCTGAGTTCACTCTCCTTGTTCCGGCCATGAGCAGCTGCGCGTTCAAAGATGGTTTGTTTCGATCACCATGGATGGCGCCACACTGTTGGTATTGCACCTGCCCTTACCCCCGCACGTGTGCAGGAGAGGGGCGAGGGTTCCCAACGGTCAAGCAGTCGAACGAAAGTGGATAAAACAGACTGAATGAAAACTTAAAGTTCAACTGTCCTATCCCCAAAAGGCTCTCTCTTTTTTACACTGTTCACCCCCAGGTATTTATAGGGAATACCAGGGGTCACCAGGCAATTTACATTAGGGTACAGTGCCAGCTGTCCAGAGGAGCTGGGAGATAAGGGCAAAACCGTACTAATACAAGTGAGGAAACTCTCTAATTCTCTTCTACCCTCCCCCGCCGCCGCTAGGGATGCGTCGTATCCTCGCGAAACTTTAGGACCTCGTTGTGCCCTCGCCAACCTTCGCTAGGAGGGAAAATGTTGGACCTTGCCTTCCCTCCCCACGCCTTCCTGATCCCTTCGCCCTGTAGACTAAATAGGTGAAAACGACCAAGAGGCCGAGAGATGACGAAGGTTTTGTCAAAGTGGATGCGGGGGCGACTTCCGGGGTCTCTCCTTAGATAAGAGAGCGAAGGTTTTATTATAGTGAAACGCAGGGTCGCTGCCGAGGGTGCTTCTCCCAACACACTGTTTGGAGCATCAATGACTACGCCTCTGGTATTTAGGGTAGAGTTAGCCTCCATGATGTGTACTGGTGCATTTGATGGGGATGATATCTTCTGAGCGTCTGGTCAACCTCCGAGAGCGAAGGCCGTTTGGCTTGCCTGGCTATTGCGGATACATGGGTGTATGCCGAGTCTCTGAGTGATGAGTGATTGTCAACTGGGATGATGCGCATGTTCTTTGGCTTGTGTTGTGCAGGTGTCGAGCACGGATGCAGTGATCGAGGGCAAGGTGAAGGTCAAGTTGAGACGTGTTGTGCTGACGGACCGGGTGCAGTGAAGGATGGGCGTGCCGTGCGGCAGACGTGCCATGCCGATGAACCGAGCGGTGAAGGGCAGATGTGAGGCTTGGACTGAGGGACCAGAGTGCCTGAGGATCAGCTGTGGTGGCTGGCAGCCTGTGACGACGACAAGTGAAGAAGTGCGGTCATGTGTTGCCTGAGTCATGGACTTGGGGACACGTGTCGGTAGATGGGGTGCACGGGAGGTGCATCCCCTCTACGACTTCGGTTTGGTGGTAGAGCCAGGGAAAAACCATCGGATGGACGGTTTCCAGGTTTGGGCCTCAAAACCTGGGCTGATGATTTCCGAGTTTGGCCACAAAACTCGGGCTGACGGTTTCCGAGTTTGGCCACAAAACTCGGACTGAGGACGGTTTCCAGGTTTGGGCCTCAAAACCTGGGCGCTGAGGGTTTGCTGAGTTTGGCCTCAAAACTCAGATGCCGGTGGGCTGGTTTCCCGGTTTGGGCCTCAAAACCGGGGGTTGGCTGGAAAAGGCTGGTTTCCCGGTTTGGGCCACAAAACCGGGGGTGCAGAGCGAGGGCGGCACGTGGCGGCAATCGGAAGGTTGCGTGGAGGCAACGCAGACGAGTTGTGCGGGCGTGGCCGTCGGATATACCTACCACCGAGTTGGTCCAGAATAACCCTAGGGTTTAGCTGGTTCGCTCTGTAATTAGAATAGAGAGGGGTAGAGTAGGAAATAGACTTAGGCTAGTAGTAGGATAAGTAGTAGGGAGACACCCTCCTCCCAAATTATCTCAGTTAGTCACTTTCAGCCATTTTGCTTTTTGCCTTCTAGGTTTTCCTGCTCTCCCACACCCCTTCAGTAGCGAGCTGAGATCCACAGGGAGACTTGCCTCTGTGTACTGTTGATTTGAGGAAGTGAGGCTGTATCCTCACAGTTGCAAGTGCAGATCGAAACTTGGTTCACGCTTTGATCCGTGTTCGTCGCGTTCTTCGTTTCCCTTCGATTTTCCCATCGATCGATCTCTCTCTCCAGTGTGTCTTTGCAAAATCCGTTTGAATCAGTTTGTTCGTATCATTGAGGAGGTCATTTCGACCAAAGGAATTCATCTAACTCCTCATGATCGAATAGATCGGGACGATTTCGTTTTTGTGGCGTTTTTTCGTTCATCCACTTTCCCCTTTGATTTCCCGGTGTTTTGGTTGTTTTGAGAGGATGATTTCTTGGGGATAGTCTCCTAACTACCCTGTGATCTTCTTCTCCAAGTTTGGAAACTTGGGATTGTGATTTGATCGAATTTTGGAGGGATTTGCTTTTCGGGAGAACGCGCTCAGGTCCAAGCTTCTGTGGGGAACAGTCCGCAGTAGGCTCGGGTGTCGGAGCGTGCCGAGGCCACCTTCGAACGGTGCCCCTCGAGCGAGCTGAGGCCTCCCTTCGGGCGAATCGGAGTTTTTCCCCGAGGCCTCCCTCGAGCCTCGGGCGAGGCGGAGTTTTTCCCCGAGGCCTTTCTCGAGCCTCGGGCGAATCGGTGTTTTTCCCGAGGCCTCCCTCGAGCCTCGGGCGAGGCGGAGTTTTTCCCTGAGGCCTCTCTCGAGCCTCGGGCGAATCAGAGTTTTGCCCTGAGGCCTCAAGGCTCAGTTTTTCGCCGGCTTCTTTCGTGTTCTCTGGTCAGTGGTGCCTCGCTGTGATCTCAGGGATCATCCACCCTCCTTCCAAAGGGTCGTGAGCATCGCTTCTGAGAACAAAGCTTTCGGGGTTGATTTTATTGGGACTGAGGCCGTAGTTTCTGTGAAGAAATTTTGAGGGCTCTCATTCACCCCCCTCTGGTCGCCTTGGTTTAGCACTTTCGGTCCTTCAGCTATAAGACATGATGGAACTGCCAGTGACTTGCTCAACCAGTCGTGGTACGTATCCACGACGGGGGTAGCAACCTGGCCTATTCTTTCGATATTTTCTTTTGCGGTGAAAACAATCACGTAAATCTCCGGTAATTGCAGCGCTGGTCGCCGATAGAAGCAGCTCGGAGCCAAGGACTACGTGAACTCAGACAGGCTACGTGCGAGACGAAAGCTGCACGGAGCTGACAACCATAATCGCGGAGTCTGGAATCAGGTACTGTTTAGTTTTCCTAAATTTCCAAAAAAAAAATCTAGATTCTCCGTCACATCAATCTTTAGATGCATGCATGGAGCATTAAATATAGTTAAAAATAACTAACTGTACTTTTAGTATGTACATATCGAGACGAATCTTTTGAGCCCTAATTAGTCCATGTTTGAATAAAGTTTATCAAATAACAATAAACATGCTATAATGTTTTTTTAAAAAAAAAATCCGGAACTAAACACAACCTGAAGCCCCTGCGATGGTGGACACCCGTCATCTAATCAAGGTATGTGCCCACGGGAATTGACAATTGAGTGCAGAGTCCCCCCACCCAATTTTCTTCCGTTTGTGTGGTGAGCTGTGTGTGTACGTGGTTAGCGTGGTTACCATGTGTGTGCATGTGGTTAGGCTGTTTAGCGTGTGTGTGGTGAGCGTGTCCATGCATGCGTGTTAGATGAGTCAAACTTTTATGTAATGTTTACTTCCTATTGAAAGAAAAATATAATTGCAGGTTTAAGACAAGTTAAACTTTTGAAAGTTTGATTTAGTTTATACAAAGTAATATGAATAATTATATATTGAATTAGATTTAATATAAAAACATATTTTATAGTTATTTTGATGATACTTGCTCAATGTCATAAGTATAAATTTGATCAAGTTTCAATTTTTGCCTTTCAAGAAGTGACAATTTTTTTTTGGCTGGTGGAGTTACCACGTTTATACTACATGCAATCGACATGAATGTCGCAAAAACTTAATCTACGAAAAAACTTATTAAAATAATGGATCCTCACTCCCTTCAACCTTCGAGATACTGAACGATAGGGAGGAGGACCAACAGTGAACAAAACGAAGACGGCGGATGCTGTTCACGCCCTCTGTCGTAGGGGCGGCGGCAGCTCTGCAAGTATCTGTCTTCTCGCAGGGTATCAAAAGCGTCTAAAGAAACTAATTTGTTACTTAGTAGGTAATTTGGAGGGAAAAAATGTTGGAGCAAAAAATGAAAAAGGGTGAAAGCTACATTAATTTAATGGAAGTAAAAAAACACCTTCTACAGTGCAAACAGTGCCTGATGCACTGAGAGAGCAGCATTTTGTTCTGGTTGACGAATAAAGTGTCGGAGAAGACAAAGGAAAAGGTGCACTCTACATTAATGAAAGCACAAAAAATGTGGCAAACACGACAGAGCAACATGTTATTCCTGGATTTCCTGGTTGAGAGATAACTATATATGCGTTATATGCCTTCGTTTTTAGAGATTTTGCGTGAATCATATGTGTAACATCGTGACTATAGAACAACACTTATGCACACACAGCAGACACGATGTTACGGCTACAGTGACGGCAATGGCAAGTAGTGGCGGATTCAGAACCGATCCACGAGGGGGTTGAATACATAGAAAGCCGAGTTTATACCGAAATTCTTCTTGTATTTTTGGCCCACCAAAAAGTTTTTTGGTAGATTTTAAGGTGAGTTGGACTGAATTTTTCATTATTTTTCTAGCCTACGGGAGATTTTGGACTAATTTAAAGATAAATTAGACTAATTTAAGCTAAAATGCTATGTGTATTTTTAGCCAACCCCCTGGATCCGCCAATGATGGCAAGGACTACAGTCGTATATTAGGCAACATCTTTTCAGGGCATATGTTTTCCATGGCTCCATCACTGTATGGTATACTATGCCGGTCCAATTCATCTTCCAAGTGCAGGTGTTTGGCATGATCATAATTCAGTTACCAAGTTCTTGTTTTATTGAGTAGATACGTGTTCTTTAAAGCTAGTCCTGTTTTCAAACTGTAAATCGTTGTAGCTTTTCTAGATAGGATAGATAACTTTTTCTATATATTTAGATCTACATTATGTCTAAATAAATAGTAAAAGGTACTCCCTCCATTCAATAAGGATGTCGCTAAAACGACATTCTTTTTGGATGGAGTAGCATGTATCTAGAAAAACAACAACCACTACTGAAATCCGCTCCCTAGCTTTGCCGACTGCCCGGTATTTTACCGAGTGCATTGTGTCGGGCACTCGGCAAAGAGATCTGTATACCCAGTGCCCACGGATAGGCACACAACAAAGTAAAAGCACACGACGAAGGATCTCTTTGCCGAGTGCCAAGTCGCAGACACTTGGCAAGGACGACTAGTTTAACGAGTGTCCACCGCAGTCACTCAGCAAAACAGAAAACACACGGCAACATTGTTCTTTGCCGAGGGCCAAGCAGAGGCACTCGACAAAGACTGACGGCAGCAACACTTGGTAAGACTAACGATGGCAATGGCACCTAACAGTGTGAGGTTCTTTTGACGAGTGCCTCTGCTTGGCACTCGGCAAAATGGTAAACAAAATTTATTTCCTGCGCTTTAAAGTTTTCGTTCTCTACCCACACAACATATGATACTCCATGTTAAAATTTGATGTTTTTTATATTTATTTGCTATATTTAATGAATTTATTGCATTTCAAGCAATTTTTTGAATCAAGTCAAATTTGAACTGCAAGTGATTCAAATACTTGAAAAAAATGAATAGAAAAATGATACTCATGTTACTGAACCCACATTGAGGCCCTACATGTTAGATGAAAAAAAATTTCGAACATTTTATTTACGAAACACGACCACGAACTTGTGCCCTAGTGGGGATTAAATTATACAAAAAAATAGAGCCTAAAAATCATTAAATTTATCAAGATGTCATGATATCATATTTGAAGGTTTGTTGTAAAAAATTGTGAAGGTTTCACACAAGTTATCACATATGTAGCTTAAAAACCAAAGCATCTCCGAAGAAGGTTCATATAACTCACAGGAGAGGGAACTATCTGATTGAAGTGATTGAGGTACATTCCGGAGAATTAGGTGTATGGTCCTGGAAAAAACTCAGTTTAGGTATTTGGCCTTTTTTTTCTTGAATTTGGTTCTATGGCCTCATATCAAATTTTATTTAGGTGTATGGCCTTCCGTCCATTCAGACATGTAACAGTGTTAACTCGGGTGGTAAAAACACCATATTACCCTTGATAGAAAAAAACAAGAGTTTTATTTGTTTATTATATATTTTTTTTTGAACATTGATATATCCATATTTATATATAACAAATTGTCACAGTACCACATATAATTAATTTTCCCATAACCACATATATATAAATATAGGTATATCAATGTAAAAAAACATATAAGAAACAAATAAAACTCTGGGTTTTTTTCTGTCAGGGGTAATATGGTCTTTTTACCACCCGAGTTAACACCGTTACATGCCTAAATGGACGGAAGGCCATACACCTAAATAAAATTTGATCTGAGACCATAGAACCAAATTCAAGAAAAAAAGGCCAAATACCTAAACTGAGTTTCACTAGTACAGAACGATACTACACAGGCGGTTGTAGATCGATTTGTACAGGCGTTTTTATCAACCGCCTGCGCTGGGGGCCACTAGAAATAGGACCACAGCACAGACGGCTGCTTATGAACCGCCTGTGGAAAGAATTTTCACAAGGGGTTGACTTAGCGAACCGTCTGTGAAAATGAGCATTTCCACAGGCGGTCCGCTATGTGAACCGCCTTTGAAAAAAATTCTGAAATAACTCGTAAATAAATAGGAAAAAATATTTTATTTAAGGAGAAGAGCCCTCAGGCCAACGCCCGCCCATCGCAAGTTGCAAGTCGCAAGTCGCGGCATTTTCCGCGCAAAAACCGCGGCTAACTCGGCCGGTGAAGGACCGAGAATGCAATAGCAAGGCGACCAGAGGGGGTGAATGAGAGCACAAAAATTTCTCTCGAAACTTGGGCCTCTAGTCCTCAAAATCAACCCCAAACGCTTCGATCGAAACCGTGATGCCCACGACCCTTGGAAGAGGGGGGATGATCCCTAGGATCACAGCGAGGCACCACAAAGCGATAGCAAACTAAAAGCCAAAAGCACCGGCACAAGTTCGACCCCTAAAAACCGAGTCCCGAACGTAGATTGAAGGCTACGTCGGGAAATCTTCAAATACTGATGCTAACAAGTAGCAAAGATACTTAGAGAGGTTCCTAGATGAACTATAGGGCCAATCGAGAAGTTCGGAAACCAAGCGAAGAAGTCGGGAGAGCAAACGTACTAAAGCTCAGCCTACAGCCGATTCGCGGACTGTCCGGACTTCCGGTCCCGGACTGTCCGCGCCAGGGGCGGACTGTCCGCGGTTCACTGGCGGACTGTCCGCCGGCAGAAAACCAGAAACAGCAACGATGCTGCAAGTCCCATGTACGTTCCCGAACTGTCCGCGAGTGTGTACTGCGGACTGTCCGCCGGTCACTCAAAGCCAAATTGGCCGAAGAACACAACCACTGATCCGGCTGATCCCCGACGCCCGGACTGTCCGCCGGTCAGATGGCGGACTGTCCGCGGTTGACCAGAGAGGGCGATTTCGGTCGCCCTCAACTCAAATCCTCCCAAATTCGAATCAAACAAAAATCCCTTATTCCCAAACTTGGAGAAAATGATCACGAGGTAGTTGGAAGACTATCCCCAAGAAATCATCCGCTCAAATCAACTCAATCACCGGGAAATTGAAAGGGAAGGTGTATGAACAAAAAAGCGCCACGAAAACGAAATCAACCCGATCTACTTGTTCGTGTGGAGTTAGACGAATTCCTTCGGTGGAAATGATCTCCTCACTATAAAGAACAAGTTGATTCAAACGGATTTCGAAAAGACGCAGTAGAGAGGGAGATCGAGTGACGGAAAAATCGCGGAAAAACGAAGAACGCGAAGAACAAGAACAAAACGCGAATCAACACATGGATCTGCAACCGTGTGGCTACCACATGCTACAATAGTGAGATTACGGTCTCACTTCCTCAAAATCTCCAGTACACAGAGGTATGGTTCTCTGCGGATCTCAGTTGCTACAGCAGGGGATTGGGAGAGCAGGAAAACCTAGAAGGCAAAGAGCAAATGACTGAGATCGGATGGGAGGTGGGTGTCTCCCTTTACTTATCCTAATTCTAGTTCCCACTCTACCCCTAACTACTTACAGAGCAAACCAGCTAAACCCTAGGGTTATTCTGGACCAACTCGAAGATAGTTGTGATCCGACGGCCACGCCCGCACAACTGGTAGCGTTGCCTCGACGCAACCTCACCGATTGCCGCCACGTGCCGCCACCGCTCTGCTTGTCCTTTTCCCGGACTTCGCCCCCAATTTTGAGGCCCAAACCGGGAAACCAGCCTTCACAGCCAACCCCCGGTTTTGAGGCCCAAACCGGGAAACCAGCCATCCATCGCCTGAGTTTTACGGCCCAAACTCAGAAAACCACAGCACCCAGGTTTTGAGGCCCAAACCTGGAAACCGTCCTTAGCCCAAGTTTTGTGGCCCAAACTCGGAAACTATCAGCGCCCAGGTTTTGAGGCCCAAACCTGGAAACCGTCCATTCGGTGGTTTTTCTGTGGCTCAACCACCAAACCGAGCCGTAGATGGGATGCACCGTCCGTGCACCCCGTCCACCCGCAAGTCTTCGCTCGTCGCTGTCCCAGGCTGTCAGCCACCACAGCTGATCCTCAGGCCACCGGTCCCTCAGTCCAAGCCTCATGTCTGCCCTTCGCCACTCTCGGTCCATCGGCACGGCACGTCTCTACTTGACCTTCACCTTGCCTTCGATCACTGTATCCATGCATGACACCTGCACAACACAAGCCAAAGAACATGCGCATTATCCCAGTTGACAATCACTCATCACTCAGAGACTCGGCATACACCCATGTATCCGCAATCTCCCCCTTGATGAGTGCATTGTCAACTACCAACACAAATCATAATGGAATAGAGAAAGGAAGAAAGAAGGAGAGAGAACTCGACCAAATGACCCAAAAGCATATCAAAGCCGAAGAAGGTCAAGTGGAAAGAGCAAAATAACTTGGTTCCCAAAGACATGGGCAACGGCTCGATGCAACCAAGCAAAGCAAAGCTAGCCCTCAAGAAGAGGTAGAACAGGCTCAACACCGCTAGCGAGAAAGCTCGATACCAATTGAAGAATCAACTGAAATTCAAGCAAAACAGAGCTATCCCTCAAGAAGAGGCAGAACAGGCTCAACACCGCTAGCGAGGAAACTCGATACCAACTGAAGAGCGTAAAGACAAAGGTGTTAGTTCCTCAAGAAAGAGGCAAAGGCTCAACACAACTAGCTACCAAAAATGCTCCGAACCAACTGTTACCAGCTCGAAAACTCAGCAGCGAGCAAACTCCCCCTCAAATAGTGCACACAACCAGGAAATCTTTCCCTTAGTTCAACTTGAAAAGCACATGATTTTACATGATTTGTCAATATTTTCTCCCTCTTAGTTGAAAATGCACCATCAAGAATCTCCCTTCCAAATGCATTTAAGTCAAAATGCAAGTTAGCAGCTTCAGGAATATAGTCGATAGAATGAGAAGATACCCGACATAGTGCTGATCCGATGACTCATAAAATGCACAGAATGCTAGCAAAGGCTCAAACTGATCACCAAATACGAAATCTGAACATTGAAGCAAAATGAGCAGTTTTCAGCCAAAAAAGTATTCACCATCAAAATAGCACGAAGCATGTATAGACAGGAAGTCAAACAAGTGCTAAACATGTATACAAGGTGAACTACCCCTAGCATAGTTCAACCATCATGCTATAGAATGAAACATAGACTTGTGTATTCAAATTTTATCGGAGTTGCAGCGGTTAAAAATTACACAAGTTCAAATTTCAGCATGTGATTGCGAGAGGTTGAAAGCTTGTTGTTGCCTAACTTTTCAACTGTGCGAAGCCTATGCAGAAGCAATCAGAAGCTTAAGGCAACAATTTCGGTCATACACTACACAGTTCAAGTTTAACTCAAAGTGCAATGAGAAACAGTCTCGAAACTGTGATGTGCTGGCAAGCAATCCCATCTCGATCTTTCCAATTCACTTAACTTGGTTCAGAATTTAAAACAGAATATGAACATACCAAGCAAGTGAATGACTCAACACTAGAGACATAGCAACCTAGCATATATGAAAAGCACAAGTGATTTCAACACATTCTACACATGCTAGTTGCATATCTCAATGGTGAATATGTTCAAGTTTTATGTTCATTAAGCAAATTCACCATTCAAAAAATAGCTCAGCTCTCAACATGTATCAGTGATCAGAAAGAGCATAAGCTGCAAGCATCATCATAAAGCATCGGAGCAAATACTATACAGAGCATAGTCACATTCTAAAGATTATATACATGGAGCTCTGAATGTAAATATGCAAGATGAAATGCAAAGATGCATGATGAAACCAAATGAAAAACACAAAGTTAGTTTATAATACAAGAATCAAAATGTTTCCCCCATCTAAAAGGGGAAACACACACCAAGCTCACCTCTCAACCTAACAAAAGTTGATTGGTCCAAAGGCTTGGTGAAAATATCAGCCAACTGATGATGAGTATCGACATGGCGAAGGTCGATATCACCCTTCTCATAGTGGTCTCGCATAAAATGAAAGCGCACATCAATGTGTTTGGTCTTAGAGTGCAGCACGGGGTTCTTAGCAACGCTAATAGCACTCGTGCTGTCACAAAGCAAGGGAACGCGAGAAAAGCTCAGACCGAAATCACGCAAAGTGGCCATCATCCAAAGCAATTGGGAACAGCAGCTAGCCGCAGCAACATACTCAGCCTTAGTGGTAGACTGGGCGACACTAGACTGCTTGCGAGAAGACCACGATACACGAGAAGAACCAATAAACTGACAAGTCCCCGAAGTGGACTTGCGCTCAACCCGACTAACAGCAAAATCGGCATCAGAATAACCACGAAGGGAGAGGGTGGAGGAAGCTGAATACCAAATCCCAAACTCAGGGGTGAAGCATAAGTACCTCATAATGCGTTTGACCGCCTGACGGTGAGAGGTGCGCAGCGACGACTGAAATCGCGTGCAAAGACACACCACGAACTGAATGTCCGGCCGTGTCACCGTCAGGTACAGCAGCGACCCGATCATACTCTGGTACTCCTTCTGGTCCACAGCTTCTCCAACCTCGTCCGCATCCAGGGCCGTCGTGGTCGACATGGGTGTTGGAAGAGGCTTGGCCTCACCCATATCGAATTTCTTCAGGATATCCTTGGTATACTTACCCTGATGCACAAACGTTCCCTCTCTAGATTGCTTGATTTGCAACCCGAGGAAAAATGTCAACTCGCCCATCATGCTCATCTCAAACTCCCTGCTCATAGTATCTGCAAACTTGGCAACCAAAGCATGAGAAGAACCACCGAAAATGATATCATCCACGTAAATCTGGACCAAGAGAGTGTCACTGCCTTGCTTGAGGAGAAAGAGTGTTTTATCCACACATCCTATTTTAAAACCCTTAGCAAGCAAAAAGGTTTTCAACCTATCATACCAGGCTCTAGGGGCTTGTTTCAAACCATACAAAGCTTTGTGAAGTTTAAAAACATGGTTTGGAAACTTGGGATTTTCGAAATCGGGGGGTTGTTTCACATACACCTCCTCTTCTATGTAGCCATTTAGGAAGGCACTCTTGACATCCATTTGAAAAAGTTTAAACCCTTTGGATGCAGCAAAAGCCAAGAGTATCCTAATCGCCTCCAAATGAGCTACAGGAGCAAAAGTCTCCTCATAGTCTATCCCCTCCTTCTGACTATACCCCTGGGCTACAAGTCTGGCCTTGTTTCTCACAACATGGCCATCCTCTCCTTGTTTGTTTTTGAAAACTCATTTTGTCCCAATAGGGTGACACTCAGGAGGAAGTGGAACAAGAACTCAAACCCGATTTCTCTCAAAGTTCTCAAGCTCCTCATGCATGGCATTGACCCAATCTGGATCCGTCAAAGCGTGTCTAACATCTTGGGGTTCAAAATCAGCAACAAATGCAGAATGAGCAAAGTGAGAGATTTATTGTGACCTTGACCGAGTGACACGTTCGCCGATGCTGCTGATCATCTGTTGAGGCGGGTGTTGGCGCTGAATGTGTGGAGGCGCCTCCCGAGCTGATGTAGCCTCCCCCTCAACAGCAGCTGGTGCCTCCTCGGGTGCAAAAGGTGCCGCTCGAGGTGGCGGATCCCACAGCCCCCAAGTAGTCGAAGAAGAAGGGTCGGGGCCGTGAGTGGTAGTAGATGCCGCTCTTTGCGGCACAGCAGGTGGAGGAGGTGTTGGGTCATCCATCCCTTCAGCACCCTCTTCCTCATCATCAAAAAGAGGCTCGCCAACCTCATGATCACCTGCACGCTCAAAACGAGAAGAAGGACAAACCATGGTCTCGTCGAAGGTGACATCAGATGTCTCCATGACTCGGTTAGTATCAAGGTTAAGTACACGATTTTCACGAGTATGAGTGCCATAACCCAAAAATACACCGTCAGAAGAACGAGACTAAAACTTGTCTAAGTTGCCTTTTTTTAGTATAAAACAATGGCAACCGAAAACTCCAAAATAACTCACTTTGGGTTGTTTTCCAAAACGCAACTCGTAAGAAGTCTTCTTCAAGAAAGCTCAGAGAAAAATGCGATTGGAAATGTAGCATGCAGTGCTCATAGCTTCGGCCCAATATCGCCTAGGAGTCCTATGCTCGTCGAGCATCGTCCTGGCCATCTCTACAAGGGTCCGATTCTTCCTCTCCACTACACCATTCTGTGGCGGTGTGTAGGAGGAAGAAAACTGATGCTCTAAACCCAAAGAGTTACAAAACTTCTCAAAGTCCGAGTTTTTTAACTCAGAACCATTATCACTTCTAATAGCTCGCATTGAGTTCAAAGGGAACTCATTTTGAAGACGCAAAATCAGATTGCGAGCAAAAGAGAAAGTCTCAGTTTTCTCAGCTAAAAAGAAAACCCACGAATATCTCGAAAAGTCGTCAACAACAACAAGCACATACCACTTCCCCCCAACCGAGCTCACCCGAGCCGGACCAATAAGGTCCATGTGCAAAAGCTCTCCAGGGCGCTTGGTCATGACCTGAGTCACTGGATGGTGGGGAGCGGCAACCATCTTCCCATGTCTATAAGAATGGCAAACAAGATCCTTCTCCATGAACAACTTGGGCAATCCTCGGATTAGGCCAGGTGAACTAAGCCTTGCAAGCAAGTCGAAGCTCAAATGTCCTAGTCTCCTATGCCACTTCCAAAGATCAGAGGAGGAAGGTCCAGCCAAAATACAACGAGAAACTCCAAACGACTCCAAGAAGTTCGCACGAAAGACTTTCCCAAAGGGCGAAATCATACAAACAAGATTGCCCTAAGGATCCAAAATGCGACTGAGATTCGTCTTAAAACGAATCTCATAGTCATCATCGAAAAGTTGCGAAACAGAAAGAAGGTTAAAATGCAAGTTAGAAACAAGAGCAACATCGTGCAACACAAAGTGCTCATTAACTCGCACCGACCCACGAGACAACACTTTACCTTTACTATTGTCGCCGAAGGTGATAAACTCCTTTCCGGCGACCGGACTAAGACTGGAGAACCACTTGGCGTTTTCGGTCATGTGCCTCGAGCAACCGGAATCCACCAACCAAACGTTCTCCAATCATTTTACCTACATCAATAAAAAGACATAGGGTGAGCATACGGTCCAACACTGGGGTTAGTGAAGTAGGAAGAGTATCAGTGTTGGGCCGGCTGCTCAAAAGAACGGTTAGCAGATAAACCATTCCTAGCCCACGCCTACGGGAAGAGTGATCACCACGTAGAGGAAAACGTGGTCCGCTTAGGGAGGAGCGTCCATCGTGATACTCAAAACGCGATGGGGGAAAACGCTCAACTACAAAGCCACCGCCATGGGGTCCATAGCCCACAACCGCAGGCTCCCGCCGGGCACGTTCTCTTCGCGGCCTAGGCCTACGAACTTGAGGTTTTGGACCTCTAGGCCTAGCAGCACGCCTCTGAACATTCGGCGCATGTACATCATGGAAAGGATGGTACATGTCCGTGTTGTTCATGTCCTTTGCATGGCGCGCCTCTCTCTTGCGCCGAAAGCAAAACACACTCAAGTGTCCATCTCTCTCATAGTGCTCACAATGGTACCTCACCGCTCTCATAGGGGGTTGTTGGTACTCACGGTAGTGGGTGTGGATCACTTTGCCCTTCTGTGGCATAAGCTCCTCTTGGATGGGTGGCATGGTGTCCAGCTTGTTCTTGAGGTGGTTTGGTTTTGGAGCCCATGATTGTTTCTTGGGTGGAGCTCTCGGAGGTTCAACAAACACACCATCCTTGGTGTTAGGCTTTAGAGGCTCTTTGGGTGGTATCTTGGTAAGCTTGGGAGTAGTGGTGGAGTTGGGCTTCTCACTCGGGTTAAGACCACTAAACTCTCCAACCTTACCAAAAGATGAAGCACACTCAGCACCCTGAGCAAAGCCTACACCTGGACCTCCAGCAGCACGCTTGAACTAGGAGATCATCATCCCAAGCTGCGGCTCACCACTAGACACCCATGACAAGATGGTCCGAAGGTATGTGTTTTCCTCCTCGGTTTGCATCTTGTAATGCTTCACGTTCGCAATCTCCATCTCCAAACCCTCACACAAAATGCATCTAGACACACACGTGTTACCCGAGCTGGCCTTCTCAAGAGACACAATCTTGGCATTCTTCTCTGCCAACTCAGATTGCAAGCCTACACAAGACTTGCACGCTCCCAACAGCGAGGATCTAGCCTTCAGCTCATCCACCTCACCTACCAACACAGCATACTTACTTCTCAAAGTGAGAAGATCAGTCATGTGTGTGGAGCACATCTCACACTCCTCCTCGGTGACAACAACGGTGGACTTGACAGTTTCAAGTTCCTTCACCGTATCCTCCCACTTCTGCCTAAACTCCTTCCTCTCTCTAGCAGCGCGCCTAAGCAGCTTGTCTTGACTAAGGAGAGCGGCAGTAAGTTTCTCGACCTCAGCAGAAAGCTCATCGGGGGTCTGAGATACCTGGGAGGTGTCGTCGTCGTCGTCCCGAGGGATGTCCTCCAGCTCGCCGTCGACCTCCTTGCCGAGGGCCATGGTGTAGAAGCCCTCGTTGTCGGCGAAGAAGCAGAGGCCGTTCAGCTTGTCCTCGATCCTCTTCTTCTTCTCGGACTCATCGTCGCTTGAGGAAACAGAGTCGTCATCCGAGTCGTCGACGTCACTGAGCGTGGCAAAGAAAGCACGCTGCTCAGCCTGGGCCTTCTCCAAGTACATCGTCTTGATGTACTCCTTGTTGAAGCCGCTCTTCCACTTGTGCTTTGCGGGGACGTACTTCTCCTTGCGCTTGTCGGAGTCGTACTTGTGCCCATGATCCGCCTTGCCGAAGACTTGCTTGTTCTTCTTCGGGCAATTGGCGATGAAGTGGTTGGGGTCGCCGCACTCGAAACATCCCGAGCGTCCTCCTCCGCGGCGGCGATTCATGCGGTTGTTGTGAAACCGCGAGAACCGGTTGGCGAGCAAAGCCAACTCATCATCCCTCATGAACTCCAGCTGCTCCTCTGTGACAGAAAGAAGAGAAGAGAGTGCAAATCCTCCAGAGGGGTTAGCAGAAGAGCCAGAAACCAAAGCCATTGACGGGCCAGAAGGATTTTCATAAGAAGCCCTCGCCATGGCGTCAATCTCACTGGACTTGAGCTTACTGAAGAGCTCGTCGCATGTGAGGGTCTCATAGTTAGGTGATTCGATGATCGCCTGAACCTTTGAGTCCCACACCGATCGATCAAGAGTATGCAAAAGCTTCAAAACTGTCTCTTGATCGTCGAAAGGCAACAGCTCCTTGTTAGCCCTCATCCTGTTGACAATCACCTAAAAGCGAGCGAATAAACTCTCTATGCTCTCGCCAGGCATATGTCGAAAGTTCTCATACTCTCGCTTGTGCGACTCGTAAAGACGGGTTTTGACTTGAGTGGTTCCCTCATGGAAACGCATGAGGGTAGCCCAAATCTCCCGAGCCGTAGCAAGGTGAGAAACGCGATCAAACTCCGTCATGTTCAAGCATGAGAAAAGAGCATTACGGGCTCGGCTATTGGCATCGTGCTCATCGATCTGATGCTGAGTCACACGAGCAGCCAAGACAACGTAATCCGCAGAGTTGCAAATATCCCAAATGGAAGCACCCAAACTCTGCAGATAGGCCGACATGCGTATCTTCCAATACGCATAGTTCGTCCCATCGAAAAACGGCGGTTTGCCCACGCCGCGATCCATGTCGCCTTCTGTAGATCTGGAACTGGCTAAGGTGGAAGATCACTAACCCGCTTTGATACCAATTGAAGGACCGATAATGCAATAGCAAGGCGACCAGAGGGGGGTGAATGGGAGCACAAAAATTTATCTCGAAACTTTGGCCTTTAGTCCCCAAAATCAACACCAAACGCTTCGATCGAAACCGTGATGCCCACGACCCTTGGAAGAGGGTGGATGATCCCTAGGATCACTGCGAGGCACCACAAAGCGATAGCAAACTAAAAGCCAAAAGCACCGGCACAAGTTCGACCCCTAAAAACCGAGTCCCGAACGTAGATTGAAGGCTATGTCGGGAAATCTTCGAATACCGATGCTAACAAGTAGCAAAGATACTTAGAGAGGTTCCTAGGTGAACTATAGGGCCAATCGAGAAGTCCGGAAACCAAGCGAAGAAGTCGGGAGAGCAAACGTACTAAAGCTCAGCCTACAGCCGATTCGCGGACTGTCCGGACTTCCAGTCCCGGACTGTCCGGACTTCCAGTCCCGGACTGTCCGCGCCAGGGGCGGACTGTCCGCGGTTCACTGGCGGACTGTTCGCCGGCAGAAAACCAGAAACAACAACGATGCTGCAAGTCCCCTGGACGTTCTCGGACTGTCCGCGAGTGTGTACTGCGGACTGTCCGCTGGTCACTCAAAGCCAAATTGGCCGAAGAACACAGCCACTGATCCGGCTGATCCCCGATGCCCGGACTGTCCGCCGGTCAGATGGCGAACTGTCCGCGGTTGACCAGAGAGGGCGATTTCGGTCGCCCTCAACTCAAATCCTCCCAAATTCGAATGAAACAAAAATCCATTTTCCCAAACTTGGAGAAAATGATCACGAGGTAGTTGGAAGACTATCCCCAAGAAATCATCCGCTCAAATCAACTCAATCACCGGGAAATTGAAAGGGAAGGTGTATGAACGAAAAAGCGCCACGAAAACGAAATCAACCCGATCTACTTGTTCGTGAGGAGTTAGACGAATTCCTTCGGTGGAAATGATCTCCTCACTATAAAGAACAAGTTGATTCAAACGGATTTCGAAAAGACGCTGTAGAGAGGGAGATCGAGTGACGGGAAAATCGCGGAAAAACGAAGAACGCGAAGAACAAGAACAAAACGCGAATCAACACATCGATCTGCAACCGTGTGGCTACCACACGCTACAATAGTGAGATTACGGTCTCACTTCCTCAAAATCTCCAGTACACAGAGGTATGGTTCTCTGCGGATCTCAGTTGCTACAGCAGGGGATTGGGAGAGCAGGAAAACCTAGAAGGCAAAGAGCAAATGACTGAGATCGGATGGGAGGTGGGTGTCTCCCTCTACTTATCCTAATTCTAGTTCCCACTGTACCCCTAACTACTTACAGAGCGAACGAGCTAAACCCTAGGGTTATTCTGGACCAACTCGAAGATAGTTGTGATCCGATGGCCACGCCCGCATAACTGGTAGCGTTGCCTCGACGCAACCTCACTGATTGCCGCCACGTGCCGCCACCCCTCTGCTTGTACTTTTCCCGGACTTCGCCCCCGGTTTTGAGTCCCAAACCGGGAAACCAGCCTTCACAGCCAACCCCCGGTTTTGAGGCCCAAACCGGGAAACTAGTCATCCATCGCCTGAGTTTTATGGCCCAAACTCAGAAACCCGCAGCACCCAGGTTTTGAGGCCCAAACCTGGAAACCGTCCTCAGCCCGAGTTTTGTGGCCCAAACTCGGAAACCATCAGCGCCCAGGTTTTGAGGCCCAAACCTGGAAACCGTCCACTCGGTGGTTTTTTTGTGGCTCAACCACCAAACCGAGCCGTAGATGGGATGCACCGTTCGTGCACCCCGTCCACCCGCAAGTCTTCGCTCGTCGCTGTCCCAGGCTGTCAGCCACCACAGCTGATCCTCAGGCCACCGGTCCCTCAGTCCAAGCCTCACGTCCGCCCTTCGCCACTCTCGGTCCATCGGCACGACACGTCTCTACTTGACCTTCACCTTGCCTTCGATCACTGTATCCGTGCTCGACACCTGCACAACACAAGCCAAAGAACATGCGCATTATCCAGTTGACAATCACTCATCACTCAGAGACTCGGCATACACCCATGTATCCGCATCTGGTGGGATTCGAACTCACGACCTCGCCCTCGCGCGAAGGCTCCTCTACCACTGCACCACACACTCACATGTGTTCAAATACCTCTTCGGTTCCCCACATATTATACAAACCCGAGTGTAATTTGCTTGTTTGAGGTCTTAAACGATTTTAAATCAAAAAATTGTCAACTACAAAGTTTCATAACTTTTCGAGACGAACAACTTTTGTATTGGTCATTTCTCCATCCGAGGTCGTTTACAAAATTTGAATTTCAAATTTGAGACCATTCAAATATTTTTCGATGACAAGATGACTTCAAATTAAAAAGTTATAGTTTACAAAGTTTCATAACTTTTTGAGACAAACAACTTTTATTATGGGTATTTTCTCATCCAAGATAGTTTGAAAAAATCAAATTTTAAAAAACACATATATTTCTACTGGCGGTTGTCTTAACAAACCGCCTGTAGAAATGGATTTCTACAGGCGGTTTGTTAAGAGAACCGCCTGTAAAAATAAGACATTTCTACAAGCGGTTGTCTTAACAAACCGTCTGTAGAAATCCATTTCTACAGGCGGTTCTAGACTTGAGGTCCACCGGTTCATTTCTACAGGCGCGTGGTAACTCAAACCGCCAGTAAAAAAAAAATTAAGGCGCTAGAAAAAATCATCATTCTACTAGTATTTTTTTCCAGGACCATACACCTAATTCTCCCTACATGGAATTGAGGTTGTTCTTCGATCTCTCTTGGATGAGTTTCAGGTGGTGATATCTTTCGATGGATCCTATGTGAACTACAGGCATCTGGCCATTCTTTGTGATACAATGACTTACAGAGGTGGTTACTCTAATTGTCACGGGATACAACCCATCTTCTACAGTTTGCACCCCATAGATAGGATATAGCCCTCTTTCTGCATTATACAGCCGTGCATCGACAGGTAGGATCTGGTTACGAGGGAGAGAATCCTATGTTGGTGTCTTTCCCCTGCTAGTAATGTCCTTAAGGGGTGTTTGGTTCCCACCCCATAGAGTTTAGCCACTAGTCATTTTTAGTCACTAAAGTTCCAAACACCCCCACTAAAGGTCACTTTTAACACTACAACTCTAGTCACTTCCACTAAATTTTAGTGCCTAAACTCTAGGAGGTGGGAACCAAACACCCCCTTAGTTGAACAGTGGAAGACATAGCTTACTGAAGTCACAAGTAGAGCACCTTAGTTATCCTCTCTATGCTCATGTTTATCCTTACACTACAACAGAAATGGCCTTTAGACGATCTATCAACTGAGCTATAGCCTCGGCAAAAAATTGCGTCCGGGGCTAAAGACTTTTAGTCCCGGTTGGTAAAACCAACCGAGACTAAAGGTGAACCTTTAGTCCCAGTTGGTATTACTAATCCGGACTAAAGGTCCCCCAGCCTTTCGTCCCGGTTGGTAATACCAACCGGGACTAAAGGGTGACCTTTTAGCCCCCGGGACTAAAGGTCCTTTTAGCCCCGGTTGGTGTTACCAACCGGGGCTAAAGGTCGTTCACAAGTGTATTCAAAAGGAAAACGTCCAGAACTGTATCACGTGGGTTGTGTAGCTCAGTTGGTAAGCGTGCGTGAGGCGAGAGGTGCTGAGTTCGAATCTCACAAACGCAAATTTATTTTTTCTCGTGGGAGTCTTTAGCCCCGGTTCGGAGCACCCGGGGCTAAAGGCTCCCACCTTTAGTCCTGGATTGGTAGTCCCAGTTGGGAAGGGATCGGTAGTCCCGGTTGGGAAGGGGCTTTACCGGGGCTAAAGGCTCCACCTTTAGTCCCGGATTGGTAGTCCCGGTTGGGAAAACCAGGGCTAAAGCCCCTTCCCAACCGGGGCTAAAGGCATGTTTTTGTACTAGTGTTAGCCTTGATTGCTACTCTTATTTATCCTTAGCATAGTTATTACTCATTAGCCCTATTCCTTATTTTCTACCCCTGGTTAAGATAGATCATAGTTAATCTCACATGTTTCCTAGTGGATATGATACTTAGAATTAGAATACTCTGGTTCGAAGCGTTCTGACGAAGGTGGGGATAATATTACTCGAATATTCCTTTTTTTCTACCCCCTGGTTAAGATAGATCATAGTTAATCTCACATGTTTCCTAGTGGATATGATACTTAGAATTAGAATACTCTGGTTCGAAGCGTTCTGACGAAGGTGGGGATAAGATTACTCGAATGATATAACGTGGATAAATAAAAGGAATGAAGTTGGGATCAGAAATTAGTTGCATTGGTGGTGTGGATAACCACTGTTTCAAAGCATTAAAAAAACTCATTGGAATCACATTCCTACTCCTTTCGGTAAACCAGATGAGCGAAAGATGCGCACTTCGAAGAAAAAAAAGAATATTTTTCTTTTCTCTTTCTAGACCTGCCGAGGAGGGCACACAAGAAAAAGTCTTTCAACCGTATAGATGTACTAGTAGGGTAGCCAGAGCCTCCAGTTTTTCATTAAACAGGCATGACAGTCTTCAACGGCAAAAAAAAAAAAAAGTAGTCTTATAACGGTATAGCGCATTTATGTGTGAATACCAACAACCGCGGACTGCCACAGCTGCTCCTCCGCGTTGTGCGACATCCACAGCCGCTTGTTGACGTTCGAAGAGCTAGAGAAGAAGCACGGGAGGGGTTTGGCGACGGCGTGCATAGGTCGGGATATCGAGCCAGCTCGACTCGTTACAACTCGGCTCGTTAACAGATTGGTTCGACTTGGCTCGTTATACTAACGAGCTAGAAGAGCAGCTCGGCTCGGCTCAGCTCGGCTCGTTATAGAGCTCGAGCTAGCTCGTTTGGCTCGCGAGCCAAATCATGAAAACACAATTTCTCAAAATTTAATAAAGAATAATATATACATATAAAAAAATAATTTTCTTTATACGATTATATATGTTTATCTGTACTATGTGAACAACACGTGAGAACAAATATGATTTCCACCATATTACTGGACGCCTGAATATTCTACAATAGACTAATTTGAGTTGGTTAGCTTGTGAATTAATTGGCTCGTACGGGCTAACGAGCAGCTCGCGAGCCAGCTTGAGCTGGCTCGTTATAAATCGAGCTAGCTCGTTATAAAACAAGTTGTCAATCTATTAACGGGCGAGTCGAGCGATCTATTGAGTTTCGAGTTTTTCGTCCAGCCTTACCTGTATATCACTTATATAAGCTACGCAAGCCAGTAAAAAGTCAATTATTGAATCGTCCCAAGTCAAACTATTTTAAATCTAACCAAATTTATATATAAGCTACGCAAGCGAGTAAAAAGTCAATTATTGAATCGTCCCAAGTCAATCTATTTTAAATCTGACCAAATTTATAGAAAAGAGTGTCACTTATATATCAAGAGTTATCCTAAAATGCATCATCGTCAGTTTGTCACGAACCCTCCAGGCTCCACCAACTGTGTAAAGAAGTATAGACCGTATAGACTTTATGATCCTCTCTAGCTAAAATCCACCCGATCGATCAACCTGTACTGATTAGACAATTTGGATTCAATATAGTTAAATGCTGACGAGTGACGAGGAAGTGAGGAACGGAGGAACTTATAAGAATCAGATTTCGTCCAAACACTTCTTAATTCATAGTAAACGCGGTGGAGCATCGGACGCTTTAAACAGGCAGCACCTCCAGCAGTAGCTCGGAAGTCTGAACGAGCAGGCAGAGTAATAACAAAGAAACAACGGCTAGAATACATAGATATAAATGCCTGCGTGGTGGATGTGGTTCTTCTCCTTGTCCACCATCGGCGCCCTCTACGTCGCAGGCGACTGCTTCCGCCTCCTCCTCTACGTGGCACTCTGCCCTGACAAGAAGTGCTATAGTTGTGATAAATTGGGCCACCTAGCTTCGGGTTGTCCATACAAGCTTGAGAAGAAGGATCACACAAACAAGAAAAAGCAAGGCAATGAGAAGCAACAAATGAGCAAGGAAGAAAAGGCTCAATCAAAGAGAGTTTGCTACTCATGCCGGGAAAAAGGACATATGGCTAATTCATATCTCATAGGTAACACTTTTAAGCCTATTTCAGTTGATGGTAATCTTGTGCTTAGAAAGGATGACAATGGTACCTCATTGGTTTCTATTGCAAAACATCCCGCTACTCATACTAAGGCATTGCCTAAGTATGTTGCTCCTAACTTGAGAGGACCCAAATAAGTTTGGGTACCATCAAAAAGTGGATGAATGTGTGTAGGTACCATGACATTGGAGGCTGGATTCAATTGATATCTTATTCATCATCATATGATTGTGTCAAGAAAATGAAGCCTAGTGCAATTCAATCCCAATACTAAGTCAAAATAGTGAAGTCCAAATATGCTATGACATACAAGTGCAAAGTTCAAGTTGCGGTGATTTTATTGGAAATATTTGAAGTCTTGCAATTAATTGATGAAGAAACTTGCTATTGAATGATCATGAGCTACTAAGGTATATCTCTTGTTGATCAAATTTATTTGGGTGCATGAGTTGATTGAATTGGACATATATGCATATGTTGCTTGCTATGAGATGATTGAATGGATTAAATCCTTAGTAATCAAGTTTGAGTTGGTTTGATTGGATATAATCACAAGGTGACCTTTAGTAAGTGGTTTGAATGGATATATGTCTTGTGAGAGTATTCAAACAAGTTGATTTCGAGTTTGATTCATATTTGAAGAAGAACAGCTCAAGTAGTGAAATCTGTCCAAATTTGAAAATCTAAGTTAACTGTGATGATGTCATGTTTGAATGATCAAATCTATTTAGATTGGCTTGAAATTTGGTACACATGCTCTACATTTTTTGACGTTGACCGTGGCTTGCCGGTTTCATATCAGTAAATTAAAGAGTTGTCCTAAAATGCATCATCGTCAGTTTGTCACGAACCCTTCAGGCTCCAACTGTGTAAATAAGTATAGACCGTATAGACTTTATGATCCTCTCTAGCTAAAATCCACCCGATCGATCGATCAACCTGTACTGATTAGACAATTTGGATTCAATATAGTTAAATGCTGATGACGAGTGACGAGGAAGTGAGGAACGGAGGAAGTTATAAGCATCAGATTTCGTCCAAACACTTCTTAATTCATAGTAAACGCGGTGGAGCATCGGACGCTTTAAACAGGCAGCACCTCCAGCAGTAGCTCGGAAGTCTGAACGAACAGGCAGATAGCAAAGAAACAACGGCTAGAATACATAGATATAAATGCCTGCGTGGTGGATGTGGTTCTTCTCCTTGGCCACCATGGGCGCCCTCTACGTCGCAGGCGACTGCTTCCGCCTCCTCCGCTACGTCGCACTCTGCCTAACGAATCCGAAGGACCTCCGTCGCCGCTACGGCTCTTGGGCCGTCGTCACTGGCCCAACGTCGGGCCTCGGGTGGTCCATGGCCACGGAGCTGGCGCGCGCGGGGCTCTGCCTCGTCCTCGTCCTCGTCGGCCGGGACCCCGCCAAGCTCCGACAGGAT
Source organism: Coix lacryma-jobi var. lacryma-jobi (assembly GCA_009763385.1). NCBI lineage: Eukaryota > Viridiplantae > Streptophyta > Magnoliopsida > Poales > Poaceae > Coix > Coix lacryma-jobi. The sequence continues at coordinate 137,739,258 of CM019824.1, forward strand.
CGCAAGGTATCACTGTCACGGCGTGCGGACCAGGACCGTGTTGTTTGACCTCTCCCTGGTGTCGACGGCCCAGGGGACGAGGCGATGCGCTGTCTCCCGGAAGCCATCGAGGGGCTAGAGGCACTGCCAGAGAACAGGCCTTTGGATGATCTATCAATTGAGTTTTAGTCTCGGCTAAAAATTGTATCCGAGGCTAAAGACCTTTAGTCCTAACACCAACCGAGACTAAAGGTGAATCTTTAGCCCCGGTTGGTAACACCAACCAGGGCTATTGGGACATTTAGTCCTGGTCCATTAGCCCCGGTTGGTATTAACAATCGGGGCTAAAGGTCCTTTCCGAGTGGATTCAAAAGAAAACGTCCAGAACTATATCATATGGGTTGTGTAGCTCAGTTGGTAAGCGTGCGTGAGGCAAGAGGTGTTGAGTTCAAATCTCACACAACACGCATTTATTTTTTCGCCTAGAACCTTTAGCCCTGGTTGAAAGCACCCGAGACTAAAGGCTCGAGACCTTTAGTCCCGGATTCTTAGTCGCCCCAGTTGAAAGCACCCGGGACTAAAAGCTCGGGACCTTTAGTCTCGGATTCTTAGTCCCGGTCGCCGTAGGATTCTTAGTCCCGGTCGGCGTAGGATTCTTAGTCCCGGTCGGCGTAGGATTCTTAGTCCCGGTCGGCGTACCCGGGACTAAAGGGTCCCGGGTTGAAACAGACCGGGCTAAAGGCTCGGGACCTTTAGTCCCGGATTCTTAGTCCCGGTCGGCGTACCCGGGACTAAAGGTCCCGGGTTGAAACAGCCGGGGCTAAAAGCCCTTTCTCTAGTAGTGACGTCGTCGTTCTGGTGAACAACGCCGGCGTGGCCAAGCTGGGCGCATTGTACCTGCACGAGGTGGAGGTGTGTTGACGTCGGAATTGATCCGAATCACACACCAGCAGGGCTCGAATGCCCGAAGAGGTTGCAGATCAACCTGAGACAGCAAAGAACCTGGCTAAACTGATGAAAACCGTTCTAGAGACCGGTTTAGATTAATTTAGGGTTTGATCCTATGTGTTGATAACTCTAGAACTCCTCCCGGGAAGACCCGTCGGGAAGAAGCACGTAGAGGTTGCCCTAGGACCAGCAAGGCCACCTAGAACGCCGCTGAATCTCGCCGGGAGATGCGTCGAACAGCAAAGTAGAGGGGAAAAAGGGTAAAGGCTATGGTAGATTGAATTTGACGATTAGGGTTGGATGCCTCAATCGGCCATAATCCTCTCATATATATATATATATAGAGAGAGAGAGAGGGGGGGTTGGTCTTATCCCAATAGGAAACATCTCCAGATACGATCTCCGAGTTTCCTATTTGGACTCCATCAAAACATGGAATCCAAGAGTCCGATCCGGACTGGAAAAAGTAAACCTGATTCGGTCGATTCTCAAACCAACTACACCGTTTTAAAAGACTTTGTATGTAACAGCCCAAACTGATCACACCAATTAATAGATCTTTATAACCCTCCTTGTTGTAGAGAAAAGATCCAGATCGGTACCTAGATTAACATTCATCGCTATCCCAATATTTTCGACCAGCGTCACTTGGTCAGAAGTCACGTAACTGGTCAGAAGACACTTATAATGGACAAGCGAAAAGACCAATTCTACTTAGAATATTCAACTTGATAAACACAAATTACTTGAAGATGAATTCGGCTTCGATATATAACCCGAATGTATCCTTTAGCCTTTATTATGTGCTCATGACACTTTTGAGTGTCAACATATGCCCTGTTTTTAGGTGATCTTTAGTAGAACCTAAAAACAAACCGAACAACAACGATGTCCAACTCATCGGTTATTCAGTAACTAAAGATAGATATTTTGATTATTTTTATTCTAAGGGCGATATATGTATTGGCCATTGTTTGGAAGGCACTCAGGCTTCTTGTCAAACACATGGAAAATATTTTTTCAAATACCTTCCGTTTATTACTCTTGAGAGACTTTCACCTTATAACGTCTCCAGCATGTATGCATTCCCGAATATCACTTTGATCACCCTATAAGGACCTTCCAACTTAGCGACCATTTGCCAAACTTATTGCTCTTTGATCCAAGCGGCAGTATAGTCTTCCATACTAATTCCCTCACCTGAAACGATTTACTCTTTACTTTCTTGTTGTAAGCTTTGGCAACTCGGGCTTTGTCTTTCTCCATCTCCTTGAGAGCCTTTAATCTTTTGTCGGTCACTTCATCAATGTTGTCCCTCATGGCATCATGATACATAACAGCGGATAAATCATTTTGTTTAGCAAGTCTATACGCATCTAGATTCACCTCAATAGGCAACACTGCCTCTTGACCATACACCAACTCGAAAGGAGTAACTTTTGTGGCGCCATGTAGTCTTGATATATGATGAGCCCATAGAGCTTTAGACAAAACCTCATGCCACCTCCTCAGGTTATCCTCAATCTTCTTCTTGATAAGCTTGATCAAAATCTTGTTACTGGACTCAGCTTGGCCATTAGCTTGAGCATAATATGGAGATGAATTGAGCATCTTTATCTTATACAATTCAGCAAAATCCCACACCTCTTTAGAGATAAAAGATGTTTCTTGATCTATAGTTAATGTTTGAGGGATGCCAAATCTATGTATAATATGCTCAATAATGAACTCAATTACCTCTTTATGTGTCATGTTCTTCAAAGGTACCGCTTCGGTCCACTTAGTGAAGTAATCAGTAGCGACCAGAACAAAACGGTGTCTCTTTGAAGATGGGGGATGAATTTGGCCAATAAAGTCTAGCCCCTAACTATGAAAAGGCCACGGTTTGATGATAGGATGGAGCATAGCAGCACGTGTAAGCTATATATTTCCAAACCATTGACACTCTTCACATCCTTTGTAGTAACGAAAACAATCGGTCATCATAGTAGGCCAATAAAAATCGGCTCTACGCAGCAACCAGTTCATTTTCGGGGCCGATTGATGTGTACCACAAATACTTTCATGGACCTCTCCCATAGCTACTCTTGCTTGATGAGATCCCAAACACTTAAGTAGTAAATCTTCAGCGGTTCTCCGGTAAAGCTCATCATTGTGCAATATATATTTGAACACACTTCGTCGATCACTTTGATCAACTCTAGTATTTGGATCACGAAGATATTTTAACAGGGGAGTCCTCTAATCTCCTAAATTGATCTCGTTAACATTAATAATTGACTCAGACCGATTTAGATGTCCCACAGATGAGTCAACTAAACCAAACGTTCCAAGATCGACCAGGTCAATCGGACGGACTGGCCGATTTAATGTATAATTAACCTGGTCAGCCGAGCTACCCAACCAAGTAGATTTAAAATTGACCTGGTCGCCCAAGCAGATCGACTGAATTGAATCAAAATCAGTCTGGTCGGCTAGATGAGCCGATTGAACCGATTCTTTACGACCCGCATTCAAGATTCCTAGACACTGATGCATCGGCTTTTCTTTTACATGAAAGTTACTCCTACTGACACTGTAACCAGATGCTTGCTGAGCTAACACGTTAGCTTTATGATTTTCGTGCCTCGGTATATGCCGAATTTGCAATTCGGCAAAATAAGCAATGACATCAAGGCACATATTAAGATAAACATTCAGCGATCCTTTTAGACATTGAAATCCACCAGCAACTTGTTGCACTATCAGTAAAGAATCGCCATAAGCCTCAACATGCTTGGCTCCCATGGAACACAATATTTCTAAACCGAATAACAGAGTTCATATTCGGCTTGATTATTAGTACAAAAGTAATCTAATCGGCTTAACATTTTGAATTTAGCGCCATTAGGAGAAACAATGACCACACCAACACCTTGGCCCTCCTTACAAACCGATCCATCGAAATAAAATTTCCATGGTGTAAAAGTAAAATAACTGATCTCATCTTCTAAATCGATACCATGCTCAATAATGAAATCAGCAAGAACTTGACCTTTTAATGCTTTCAACGGTTCATAAATCAAGTCATATTCAATTAATGCATACGCCCATTTGCCTATCCTTCCACTAAGAATTGGCTGATATAACATGTGCTTAATCACATCGGCCTAGCACGCAACCACACATGTACTAGACAGTAAATAATGCCTCATTTTAGCACAAACATAGTACAATGATAAACATAATTTCTCAATATGGGCGTACCTTGTCTCAGGATCAAGAAGACGACGACCAATATAAGCGATCACATGCTCTTTGCCTTCGTCCTCTTGTGTCAGAACAGCTCCGCTAATTTTTTCTTTGGCAGCAATATACAATCTGAAGAGAACACCTCTCCTGGGTGCTCGAAGAATCGGTGGAGATGCGGATACATGGGTGTATGCCGCGTCTCTAGTGATGAGTAATTGTCAACGGGTTTGATCGCAGGTTCTTTGGCTTGTGTTGTGCAGGTGTCGAGCACAGAGACAGTGATCGAGGGCAATGTGAAGGTCAAGTAGAGACGTGCCGTGCCGACGGACCGGGAGCGGTGAAGGGCGGACGTGAGGCTTGGACTGAGGGACCGGTGGCCTGAGGATCAGCTGTGGTGGCTGGCAGCCTGGGACAGCGACGAGCGAAGACTTGCGGGCACGGTGTTGCCTGGGTCGTGGACTTGGGGACACGTGTCGGTGGACGGGGTGCACGAGCGGTGCATCCCCTCTACAGCTTCGGTTTGGTGGTAGAGCTAGAGAAAAACCATCGGGTGGACGGTTTCCAGGTTTGGGTCTCAAAACCTCGGCGCTGATGGTTTCCGAGTTTGGCCACAAAACTCGGGCTAAGGACGGTTTCCAGGTTTGGGCCTCAAAACCTGGGCGCTGATGGTTTCCGAGTTTGGCCACAAAACTCGGGCTGAGGATGGTTTCCAGGTTTGGGCCTCAAAACCTGGGTGCTGCGGGTTTGCTGAGTTTGGGCCACAAAACTCAGGCGCTGGTGGGCTGGTTTCCCGGTTTGGGCCTCAAAACCGGGGGTTGGCTGTGAAGGCTGGTTTCCCGGTTTGGGCCACAAAACCGGGGGTGCGACGTCCGTGAAAAGGACGCAGAGCGGTGGCGGCACGTGGCGGCAATCGGAAGGTTGCGTCGAGGCAACGCTACGAGTTGTGCGGGCATGGCCGTCGGATCCACCTACCATCGAGTTGGTCCAGAATAACCTTAGGGTTTAGCTGGTTCGCTCTGTAAGTAGTTAGGGGTAGAGTGGGAATTAGGAATAGTTAGAATTAGGATAAGTAGGGGGAGACACCCACCTCCCCATCAATCTCAGTCATTTGCTCTTTGCACTTAGGGTTTCCTGCTCTCCCAATCCCCTACCGTAGCTAGCTGAGATCCGCAGAGAACCATACCTCTGTGTACTGGAGATTTTGAGGAAGTGAGGCTGTATCCTCACTATTGTAGCGTGTGGTAGCCACACGGTTGCAGATTGATGTGTTGATTCACGTTTTGTTCGTGTTCTTCGTGTTCTTCGTTTCTCCGCAATTTTCCCGTCACTCAATCTCTCTCCCTACTGCGTCTTTGCGAAATCCGTTTGAATCAACTTGTTCGTTTTTGAAAGGAGATCATTTCCACCGAAGGAATTCATCTAACTTCTCACGAACAAGTAGATCGGGTTGATTTCGTTTTCGTGGTGCTTTTTCGTTCTTGATCTTCCCCTTTTGATTTCCCGGTGATAGACTCGATTTGAGCGGATGATTTCTTGGGGATAGTCTCCTAACTACCCCGTGATCATCTTTTCCAAGTTTGGGATCAAGGGATTTTGATTTGGATCGATTTGGAAGAGATTTGGGTGAAGGGCGACCAAGATCGCCCTCATTGGGTATTGGCGGACAGTCCGCCACTCCAGGCGCGGACAGTTCGCGCGTCGGGGACTTGGCCAGAGCAGTGGTCGTGAGTCTCTGCGTTTTGGGTCTCGGTTGACCGGCGGACAGTCCGCCGGTGTAAACCGCGGACAGTCCGGGACTGTCCAGGGAGTTTGCAGCAACTGTGCTGTTTCGGGCATTTGGCCGGCGAACAGTCCGCCAACCCCTCGCGGACAGTCCACAGTAGGGGCGGACAGTCCGGGACCCCAGGGCCGGACAGTCCGGGATCCTGCTGTAGCCTCCGGTTTAGTGCGTTTGCTCTCCCGGCTTCTTCGCTTGGTTTCCGGACTTCTCGTTTGGCCCTAGAGTTGACCAAGGAACCTCTCTAGGTATCTTTGCTACTTGTTAGCATAGGTATTTAGGGATTTCTCGACGTAGCCGTTTATCTACGTTCGGGACTTGGTTTTTGAGGGACGAACTTGCTCCGGTGCTTTTGTCAATTGGTTTGCTATCACTTTGTGGTGCCTCGCTGTGATCCAAGGGATCATCCACCCTCTTCCAATGGTCGTGGGCATCACATTCTCGGTCGTAGCTCTTGGGGGTTGATTTTGGGACAACTGGCCAAAGTTTCGGAAGAAATTTTTGAGCTCCCATTCACCCCCCCCCCTCTGGTCGCCTTGCTAGTGCTTTCTCGGTCCTTCAGGAGATAAAAAATATTCCTTTATCTCCTCAAATGCCCTTTGCTGCTCTGCCCCCCAAGTGAATTCAGATTCGTTCTTCAACTTTAATATGGAGGTAAAAGGAATAATCTTCCCAGACAAGTTTGCAATAAACCTTCTCAAATAGTTCACCTTCCCTAAGAACTTCTGCAAGTCCCTTTTGCATGTAGGCGCCTGAACTTTCTTAATCTTTTCTACCCTCTTAGGATCAATCTCTATACCCTTATTATGAATAATAAATCCTAAGAACTTTCTAGCCGACACACCAAAAACACATTTCAGTGGGTTCATCTTGAATCCATAGCAGCGCATCCTTTCAAATGCAAGACATAAATTGGCTAAATGAGACACATGGACAGCCGATTTGATCACAATATCGTCAATATATACTTCCATGATCACACCAATTAAATCATGAAAGATCAAACTCATAGCATGTTGATAAGTAGCACCTGCATTCTTCAAACCGAATGTCATCACAACCCACTCAAAGAGACCAACAAACCCAGGACAAATGAAGGCCGTTTTAGACATATCTTCTTCGGCCATGAATATCTGATTGTAACCAGCATTGCCATCAAGAAAGCTAACAATCTGGTGTCCTAAAGCATCGTTGATCAACATATAGGCTATGGGCATAGGATACTCATCCTTGGGAGTAGCTCTATTCAAGTCTCTAAAATCAATATAGACCTTGATCTTACCAGTGTCCTTTTTCTCAACAGGTACAATATTAGAGACCCATTCTGCATATCTGCATGGCTGAATAAACCCCACTTGCAATAACCAATTAATCTCTTCTTTAATCCGGTCATACATTGTAGGGCTAAAATGGCGAGGATGTTGTTTGAAAGGCCTGAACCCAGGTTTAATGGGGAGCCGATGTTCAACAAGCTCTCGGCTTAATCCAGGCATTTCCGTATAATTCCATGCAAAGCAATCAACATATTCTTTCAACAGCGCGATCAACTCCAGTTTATAATCGGCTTCTAAGTTTTGGTTCACGAATGTCGGCCTAGGTATAGAATCATCCCCAATATCAACTTGTTCTAATGGGTCAGCCGACGTGAAATCGTGGCCCAACTTATTGAGCTCAATAAAATCTTCAATAGCTTCACAAGCATCGGTCTTTGAAATCCGATACTATTCGACATGATATTTTAACCAATCAACATTAGCATACATTAAATTACATGATAATGTTGAACCGATTGTCAATTGGCTTTAGAGACACCGGTATAAAACCTTTCTTAGTAACGCTAAAAAATTGAAAATCAGAAAGGCCCCGACCAGTCAAGCAGGCAATAGCATCATAGGCCGATGAATCTAAGTGCACAACTTCCACATCGTCACCCACCCATTGAATGAGAAACTGATGTAGACTGGAAGGAATGCACTGATTAGCATGAATCCAATTGCGCTCAAGTATAAGGTTATGACTACCTTGTATATCTGTGTCAAAGAAAGCAGTAGCCAAAGTCTTGCTCCCAATAGCTCCATGGATGCAACTCCTTTGGCCCGGATAGGTTCTCCTCCTCCAACTCTAGTGTTGGTCATGTTGGTCTTAACCAGCTCTTCATCAGTGCCACCAAACTTTTGGTATAGCGAATATGGCATTAGGTTCACAATCGCCCCGCTGTCGACCAACATCCTATGGACTGGTGTGCCATTAATATGGCCCTTTATGTGCAGTGGTTTGAGATGGTTGAAAGAGTCTTCTGGCTTCTAGAACGCAGCGCTCTGCGTAGCGAAGTTGAATTCGGTTGCCTTTGAATCATCTCCGGCCACATAGTAATCAGCAGACAGATAGACCACATTGACCTCCACTACTACAGAAATATTTTACGTGACGGGCATTTTTCTTTAACCGTGACGGGCATTTGAGCCCGTCGCGGCCGCCTCGTCACAGTTAATCGAGGCTAACCGCGGTAGGCTCAAAAGCCCGTCACGGTTAATGGTATTAACCGTGACAGGCAAATTAAGTGGCCCGTCACGGTTAATGGTATTAACCATGATGGGCGTCTTATGTTGTCTGCCACGGTTAAGATTTTTAGGTTTTTAAAAAATAAAATACAGCAGCACATATTTGAATTCAAATTTGAATTCAAATCGAATCCATATTTAACAGATCAAACACAGACATAACACATGACACATACATATGAAGTTGAATTTGTGACAGGATAAATGTTTGGATAAACTATATTTTAAGAAACAATATTGTTTAGGTTGCCCGCTGCGCTAAATGTGATTAACTGCAGTGGGCATCTTATGTTGCCCGCTGCGGTTAAGCGTTTTACCGCAGCGGACAGCAGCGCCCGCTGCGGTTATGGCCATGATTAACCGTGGCCTTAGCACCGCAGCGGACGCTGTTGTCCGCTGCGGTAAAGCCAAAATGACTGTTGCGGTTAAGCTTTGTGCAGTAGTGAATTAAGACAAGTATCGAAGAATGAAATGGAGTAAAATGAAGCTACACCAGACAAATACCTCATTATGAAACAAATTTGTCAGCTAAAAAAGTAAAATAGGTTGCAACATGGTACTAATCACTAAAATAACTTGATCTCTCAAATAGCGAACAAGTTATATAGAGAATAGTAAAAGAAAGGAGTGTATCAATTGAGTAGTCAGCATAGAAACAAACATAAAAGATTATTATGTTTTGAGTAATGGTTAGGTAAATTAGTACATACCGTTTTCCAAAACAATTAGGACTCATGTTTATAATAGCAGGTACCTTGAAATTTCTTTGTCAAATGGAAGGCATATGCTTATCTTTGTGCCCACTGGATTATGTACTTGTATGTGCCCACTGGATGCGAGAACCGTCCCAAATTTGCCTGTCGATTTGCAGTTCGAGTTCGTATCAGTCAGGTGCAATAACAAACCATGAAATGTTGGATCATTATCTAAAAAGAAACACACATGAAAGGCTGGGTATTTCTTATGGGTACTACAACCGTATTCTAGTAGTCATGCTAAGTACTGAATTTATCTACATGCTAACTAAGTACTTAAAATTATTCAAAGGTTCTGGTAGTTCTTCAGTCTTCTCCTTGCCAGGAATTCTGAACAAAAAAACAAAAGAAACCATCAGTTAGTGGTTGCAGAAACAATTATGTTCATTCCATTCCATGCACATGGCAAATAGCATGATAGCACAATGTCAATCTGAGTACAGAGGGATATCCAAACTGGTGTTATCTAGTATGTACAAACAACCTAGCAAGAATAAATAAGGTCAATACAATATTTTGGGAACTATATATCTGTGTTCTGTTCTGCAACATAGTTATCACTTAACAATGGCAAATTAAGCTTGTGTGCTCATACGACCACTTCAGGCCAGCATCACAAGATAATGAAAATCAGAAAAGTTCAAGTTATGAATTCAGATGGGATACCATATATTTTTTAACATTTATACTTTGGATGGGACATGGAAGCAACATGTGGTTCATTTTTGCCCAGCATACATGTGATTCAGATCTACTGCATACACGTACTCTGGAATCTTGGCACACATGTGATTCAGATCTACTCCATACACGTACTCTAGAATCTTGGCTACCAAAAGAAACATTCTGCAAATTCAATCTACTACATACAAGAAATACAAAAATAGAGTAAATTCATAATATGGGAAAGGCCGCAAGGGGATGAACTAACAGTATACCATGGCGACTCCACGACACAGCCAATCGACGAATTGGTGGAAGCGGCGGCCGGTGGACAGTGGCTGACCGGGAGGACCGGCGCGCCAGGAGGGGTGGCGCACAGGAGGCCGGCTCACAATGAGGAACTCGTACGCAAACACAAAGAAGAACTAAAATCCTAGAAAAACCAGGGGTAGAGGAGGAACGGAGAAGCGGGTGGGAGGAGGCAGCTACATCGAGGTCGAGGCCCTTGATGTGGGTATGGGTGGCGATACGCTGCTTCTTCGAGGTCGACTGCACCTCCTCGATCCTCATCACCGCTACCTCCCCCGCCGCCGCCGCCGCTGCCGATTGTGTGCTCTCTGTTTGTCTAGAGCTGCTCCCTCCCGCCGCAACAAATTTGGGCCCGGACAATGGCCCCAAGCTGGCGGCGCTAGGATTTTTGTCTACTCAAATTCCTCTATTCGACCATTGTTTGGGCAGGAGAGGGGCGAGGACGGTCACGGCGGCGGCGGCGCACGGTGGAAAATATTGGAAGAAGAAGGCTCGTGGGGGAAGAAGATAGGGGTTGGCTGCTATTATATTTGGAAACACTTAACCGTGACGGGCAACCTAAGGTGCCCGTCACGGTTAATAGACCATTAACCATGGTGGGTGACCTAAGGTGCCCGTCATGGTTAATGTTATTAACTGTGACAGGCTAGTTAGGGCGCCCGTCGTGGTTAATAGACCATTAACCATAACGGGCCTCTTAGGTTGCCCGCCACGGTTAACCCATTAACCGTGACGGGCGCCTGGGCGACCAGGTGGCCAGGCCAGCCACCCAATAACCGTGACGGCCGGATCAAAGGCCCGTCACGGTTAATTATTGCATGGTGTTATGCAAAATAATTTTGTAGTAGTGCTCCGCCCTCTCCGGGGAAGGTTCGTAGTCTACCATCTCCTCATCTTGTTCTTTAGGTAATTCTCCACTGGTCGTGACAACACTAGTAGAGGATACAAGATTACCAGGACACACATCGGATCGCGCTGGAACATCAGGGACCAATCCAACCACCTCAGAATCTGGTTGACCTAGCTCATCTCTTATCTTAGTAGTAGCCAACTTAGTCTGCTCGAGTTGTAAACTGGTCGGCGCATGATCTGACCTGGTCGGATTGGGATCTGACCTGATCGGCTCTGAAACCGATCTGGCAGATTTGGTATCCCGACTGGTCGGCTTAGGATCCGTCCTGCTTAGTTCAGGAACTGTCAAATTCGGCTTTCGATTAAGAAAAGCCGACTCTTTACCTCCTCGCTTGCCTTGAGGAAACAAGGGATGTGTTGAGTTAAATATGTCTTCCCTCATTTTTCTCAAATTGTTCCCGCCTTTGCTTGTTACAGCGAGACCTCTGCAACTTTCTCCGTTGAGTCTTACTCAAACCAGGGGGACACCACATAGGCTGAGTATATCTAGGGTCATGCTCAACAAGCTTTTCTTTCTCTACTCCAGCTGAAGCATCTTGAACTTCTTGTACCCCTATCGGAGTTGGTTCTTCGATCACCATCGGCTCAGCTTCACTAACAATTGGAGCCTCCATGGAACCGATGGTAATCATGGGGACTAGGTCAGGCTTGGTCGGGGAAGCAGCGGGGGCATGTTGTACCCTCTTAGGCACATAAACTTGTCGTACCTGCGCTTTCTCTGTCTCTTGGGCAGTCAAAGTTCTTGGCGTGATCAGCCGATTCTGATCTACACCACTGGAGCTTGGCTGACCACTTAACCGATCGAACACCGACATCCTCAGAGGCCGCCTAGTAGGTACTCCCCATCCTTGCTGATAGTACATAGGTGTTGGCATAGGATATGGCACCCAGACTCCTTGAGGGCCCCACTATGGAGGTGGCAAGATAGGAGCCACTGAGGTCTATACGGAACAGCCCTCGTCGCTGGGATGCTACTTGAGTTACCACCAGTTGCTTAGACTTTCCGTCTTCTCGCTTCGGAGGAGTGGACTCTCTTTTTTAAATGGCCGATTCTGAGAATCAGCCTTTTGTTGTTTGTATTTGGCCATGAGTTTATCAAAAGTGCATGGCTCCCTGACAATCTTCCCCTTATTCTTCTCCACATTAGTCTTCCAGATACCAACTTCAGGTTTCTGTGGGACGAATGTGCGTAAGACATGCACTCCAGAAGGGGTAGAGCTGCTGGAACCAGTTAAACCGACTGCGGTGGTCGGTTTGTTTGTTTTAATTGAACCGGAAGGGGCTAGACTGGCCCGGTCGGCCCTTCGATGTGTCTGAGCCGGCTATTTCGTGGAAGGGCCAGACTAGTCGGTTTGAGGGCCTGACCTGGTTGGTCTCTGCTGCGCTGCCCTGGTCTCAAACCACCTTTGTTTATTCAGGTGCCTCGCTGATCCGGTAGTAATCGTGAGCTTACTGTTAACACCAGATTTTTGCACGCACAAGGAGATGACAGATGGGCCAGTGTGCGAGAGATGGGCGTATGAGGCATTCAGCAAGTGTCCATGCGGTCGGCTAGTTTCCAAGGATTCGACAACTGCTTATGCGGTCGGCTATTCTGAGAAAAAGGGAGTTTCCGTTGAAACGATGGAAGAAAAAGCCGATCGGGCAACAAAATTGCGACAGTTAAGGCAATGAAGATTCCGAGGGGAGTTGAAGGCCAAAAATGTAGTATTTTCCTTTAACGTTTCATAGTCGTGTCCTCTTAGGACTTGTATCGTGTCCAGGGTATAAATATAAACCCTTGGCTATTGTAAAAAGGGTTCACAACCATATCAATACAAATCGGCCTCGTGCCATCTTCGAGTCCTTTGTTGTGTCATCGAGTTCTTCGAGAGGAATCATCGATCCGTCGACCTCCGTAAGTTCCGGCAACCTTGTTATCATGTCTAGTATTATGCGGTGGATTTAGATGTGATGCAAGTAGTCTTGTTTGTCTCCAAAGATCGTGCGGCGGATCTATGTCAACAATCAAGAAGTCTTTGCTTATGCTATGCTTATGAGTAAACACCGTGCGGCAGGCGTTTATTTGATATGTTTAGCAAAAGCGAGATAGTTATCGGCTCTATTAGATTTGGCAAGATCTAATAGATTCATTAAGTTATTATGTGTTGCATGATTTAATTAATTTTGTAACACTCTTTTGCCCAATCTAGATTGATTTTGTTCGGCCTTTCTTTACAAGTTTACTTATGCTCCAATGATCGTTGTTTTCGTGACATCTCTTATAGACTGCATGATCATAATGGCCGAATTAACTTCTAATCTAGATTGTTACATGTTGTGGGTTCATACATGTCAATCATGCTTGAGCTTTGATAAAACTAGGTATCGTGCGACAGATGCAGGTTTTAGATTAGTTTGATCATGTTTGTTTGCATGTTCCTTTTTCATGGACCCCAATTCGGCTAGTTTGCCGAGCTTGGTTATACATGGATTCAAAATTTATTCTTATTTGTTTAAGCATGCCTTTTCTTATACGTGTATTCGGCAATCAATGCTTTCATATGCTTTCTTCTATATTAGCCGAATAATTCTATAAACGTGCTTGGCAAACAACTTCTATAGCTGTATGTCGTCGAAAGTGGCTTCAGGGCCGTAAATATGGAACTGTCTGGTCTCACCCGACATGTTCCACTTTTATTCTCACCCCTTGTTGGTTTTCAGTTCAAACCGACTGGCACGTCTTCGGATTTCAAATCGTCCGGGTACCCGATTGAAGCCACACTTTCCGGCTTGTTGTGTGTGAGGTACAGTGCGCCACATTTTGTGCCAACACACATTTTGGCACGCCCAGTGGGACACCACATTCCAAGATTCCTGAATTCGACAACGCTCAAGTTCTGGAAGTGACCATGGATGAGTTGCCAGGAGACTTGAGACATGTAGTACAACAAGCATGCGATGAGTTTCAGCGCAAATGCTTAATGTCCTTCTCTAAGAATAAGAGTAACAAGGTTTTTCCAGAAGCAGTCACTCCCAAGGACTCTCCTTCCTCATCAATCTGATAGTACTGATGAGGAAGATGCTCAAAAACTATCCGAACTGGTGTACAAGGCTATAGCAGAGGCCATGACAAATCATCAATCAGCTTTCTTAAATACCTTTCGTGCCATCATGGTTGGCACTTTCGGCCTGGCAGTTGATAAATATTTTGAGGAAGCCGCTGGCCCGATGCAGGGGCCAATGTTATTCCTCGTACCCCAACATCAGAGAAAAACTGCTGAAGACGGCGGAGTTGGTTCAAGCAGAGGCGGGATGGTCCTTCACGAGGGGCAGCAACCTCCCATGACTCATGGCCAACTCGCATTCGGCACGACAGGAAACGTTCCACAATCTGCCTTCAGAGTGTCTCCAGCAACAAATAGGTTGCAGAAGAACATGTATGGAGATGGATATCAGGAGTTCGTTGATTACAGTGCGATTGATGCTCTCCCGAATCCGGGCTATAAAAACTCAACGGGGGCGTTTCTTGGAGGTCAAACGCATGCGGCTCCAGATTCAAATGTTGACCTTATCATGCATAGGATGGCCGACATGATGCAAAATAAATTCAGCCTGAAGCCAAAGAATCAGTCTTACGCTTATAAATCTCGTTACCCGGAATGGTACAACCGAGTGGCACTTCCTTCAAGGGTGAAACCTCCCACTGATCTTACTAAGTTTTCAGGTCAGGATGACACTAGTACTATAGAACACATCAGCCGTTACTTGATGCAACTTGGAGAGGCGTCTGCAGATGAAGCTTGGAGAATCCGGTATTTCCCACTGTCATTAACAGGACCAGCTTTCTCATGGTTCATGTCTCTGCCGACAAATTCTATTAGTACATGGGCAGAGCTAGAATAGAAATTCCACGCGTATTTCTTCACGGGCACCAATGAAAAGAAGTTGGTCGACCTCATGAGTTTGAAAATGAGAGCTAATGAAACGCCGCAGGAATATTTGCGCAGATTTAGGGAGACTAAAAATCTCTGCTATTCCCTGAATTTACCAGATGATCAATTGTCAGGGATAGCTATAGCTGGCATGTTGCCGAATATCAGGGAAAAGCTATTCGGTATGGAGTTTGATGATCTTGGGCAATTATCATAACAATTGGCAATGATGAATAGTCAGGCTCAGGGGTTTAGGAGAAACAACCAATTCCAGAAAGGCGATGTGGCTAGTGAAATGTATCAGGCTTTCTTAGAAGAAGCAATGGAGTATGATGACGAAGATGAGGTGGCTGCAGCTGAGTTAGTCTAGGCGAAAGAGCCGACTCAAGTCAATCAGCGATGGCTGAGGCAGCAAAAGGGTACCTATGACTTTGATGTTTCCAAATCGGATAAGCTATTTGAATTGCTATTGAAAGAAGAACGCATCAAGCTGCCGGAAGGCCATCCCATGCTGCACCCTGAAGGAGTTAGAGACAAGAAGTATTGTGGTTTCCATAACACCAGATCTCACTCTATAAATGATTGTCGAGTGTTCAGAGTGTGGATCCAGACGGCTATCCAGGAAGGGCATTTGAAGTTTGATGGAAAAATGAAAATTGATGATAACCCTTTTGGACAGAATACTGTATCTTTCTCTGTTAACATGGTTAATGCAAATGACCCCAGGGGCAAAAGCAAGATGAAGGTATTAACCTCCGATAGAGCAAGAAATATCGGCGCTGTTGACCCCAATCGGCAGATCACAAATGAAGAATTTCGGCAACAAGTTCGTTTCCAGAATAGTCAAACTGAAAGGGGAGAAGCTTCTAGGCCCAGGGTCACGACATGTATTTTGTTGAACAAATGGCGTCGGGAGCAGGAACGGCACTAGAGGCAAAAGTTCATAGAGGAGCAACGGAGGTACGAAGAGAAGATGTACCGAGAGGAACAAGAATATATGAGAGAGCAAGAGCAATCTCATTGGGGGTGCTCATTCTTTAAATATTGCTGGAATGAAGGCTTGAAGCTGCCTGCTAAGAACAATTGCCCTGAATACAGTTGTCAATATTCTGAATACAAGCAGTCTCGAGTCAACCGCCGTTCGGTCCATGAAAGGCTTGGGATGCAATCCCTTAAGGACGATCGGCGCTTAAAAATGGGTAATTCCGAAAATCGGCAAGGGAAAAGATTTGCCGATCGAGATTGGGCTCGCGCTGAGGAGGAAGAATACTGTGAATATGTTTGGCAGAAAGGACAGTGGTGTCCGCCAGGATTGAGAAAGAGCCAGAAAAGAAGAGTGCAACGCCTAAGAGATAGAGAATTGGTGGAAGCAAGCACTAAGACGAAGCAAATTTGGCATCCAAAGGAAAAACCCAATGAGCGTGATCATTCGGCTAATGCGTGCATGGCTTTCTTCCTGCCATCAGAATTCATGGCTCTCAAAGATCAAGATGTCCAAGAAGAAGTGTATTCGGATTTTGACGAAGACGAATACCAAGATCTAATGGCTCAGCTCGTTCTGACTCAACGGGCAGTTTTTGATAAACCAGCTAAGCATCGACACTTGAAGCCACTTTATATGAAGGGGTACGTTAATGGCAAGCCGTTAACCAAGATGTTTATTGACGGGGGAGCTGCCATAAATATCATGTCATATACTACCTTCAGGAAACTTGGGATGGCAAGTGAGGAGTTATTGAAAACTGACATGGTGTTGAGGGACTTTGCTGGCAATCCTTCTGATACTCGAGGAGCGGTTCATGTTGAGTTGACGATCGGGTCAAAAACTTTGATTACTACCTTCTTCATCATTGATGGCAACGGGGCATATAGTTTGCTCTTAGGAAGGGACTGGATACATGCAAACTGCTGCGTTCCGTCAACTATGCATCAAATCCTCATCCAATGGATTGGAGACGACGTCGAAGTTGTCCATGCTGATGATTCGGTGAGTGTTGCTACTGCAGAGCCCGTTTACTGGGAATATGATGGTGTCGAGTGCTTCTCTGGAAGAGTTTGGAAAGAAGGTCCTGTAAATGTTTTCGACAAGGACTAACAGTCGATCCAAGCAGTCGGCTCTCAGAGCAATTTTTAAATGGATAATCCAATTGATGCTAACGAAGGAAAGTTGGGACAAGGTTTTATGTCGGCTGACAAATTAGAAGAAATAAATGTTGGTAATGAAGCCGAAATAAGACCAATATATGTCAGTGCGAATTTGGATCCAGAGTATAGATTGAAATTTATAAACCTTCGGAAAGAGTTCTGCCTTTTTCTCCGTTGCTGAAGCTTAAGAAGGATCAAAAATTCGTGTGGAGTGATGTACAACATAAAGCTTTTGATGAAATTAAAGAATACATGAGAGCACCACCGGTGTTGATACCTCCACAGCTTGGTAAATCTTTCAAGTTGTACGTGGCGGCCGATAGCCTCACAATAGGATCGGCCCTTACACAAGAGTTTGAGGGAAAGGAAAGAGTAATAGCTTACCTTAGCCGAAAGTTGTTAGACCCAGAGACGAGGTATTCGGCTACGGAGAAACTTTGTTTATGTGTGTATTACTCATGTACCAAGCTTCGACACTACTTATTAAATGCCGAATGCGTAATAGTTTCTGAATTTGATGGGATAAAGCATATGTTGTCAATGCCTATTCTAATTGGAAGGATCGGCAAGTGGATTTTAGCATTGTCGGAGTTTTAATTTAAGGTACGAATCGACAAAGGCGGTAAAAGGTCAAACAAAATCACTTTGTAGAAGGAGATTTAGTTTGGAAGGTTGTATTGCCGATCGGGATGAAGGACAAAGCGTTCGGTAAATGGTCTCCAAATTGGGAAGGTCCTTTTCGGATAGTAAGACATGCACCTAGCAACGCATATATTTTGAAGACTTTATTGGGAGAAGAATTTTTTAGAGCTATTAATGGGAGATTTCTCAAGAGATTCCATCCCATTGTAGAAGTTGGCGCATGAGCAGACTCAAAGATTTTTTGTACGCCAAAAATAGCCGATGTAAAGCATCGCCTTTAGCAGAAAAAATGCTCCAAAAGTTTGGAGGATAGCCGACATGACATGTGTCGCCTTTAGAGCAAAAATATCAATTTAACCGAATAAGGGTAATATCATGCAGAGATTCTGTTTTAGGTAATTCAAAGAAGGAAAAACAGGGGTCACAGACCAATGTTTCACAGATGCAAAGTGTTTTACAAAAGAGGGCAGTTTTGTTACGGGAGCTCCTAAGTACAGTCTATTCATCAGACAATCTGTTCAAGACAGATTGGGCATCAGTAGCCTGGGCGAGTACATTTGCATGATCATCATAGCTTTCCAGAAGTTCTTCGATGTCTTTGACATTTTCTGGAAGTTCTCCGCTGAGGAAGCCGGTTGGCATGGTGGAGAAGTCCTCACGCGCCTGGGTGGACATCGCTGCCAGCCCTAAGGCGACGCCGTGGTGTACGCCATGAATGACGACCTGATCGACACGGTTGTCCGCATCATCAAGGCGCGCCTCCACGGTTTCCCCCTGGGCGTTTACCTTGTCGGCCACCTTAGTAGCCGCAATCTTCAGGCGGTCGACCTCCGCGGACAATGCTGGCAAGAGAAAAGATGCGTCAGGCAAGCAAGTTCAATTAGAAGAAGGGAAATCGGGCGAGGATTTCACCGACCTGTGATAGCATTGCAGAGTTGCTTCTGCTGATCCTCCCATTCAAGCTGGTCGATGTCGTATTGCTTGGAAACTTCGCCCAGTTCCTCTCGGGCCTTGTCCCTCTCCTCCTTGAAGCGGCAGGCGTTGTGGTTACTCCACCAATCGGAGTAGTAGGAGTCTAAGGAAGGGTCTGAGGAATCGGAGGGACTGGAGGAACCAGATGATGGGGTTCCTGGTTGAGGATAAGGATGGCTTTGGCTACTGGAGATGAATCTTATCCTAATGAGTAAGAAGAAAATCAAAATCCAGGCAGAAGAAGGACAAGAACGTAGAACTGCAAGGGGGCAAAGGAACCGATTCTCACCCATGGCACCGGCGTTGAGGTGGTCTGCTTCCCCTTCGGCAGGACGCTTGCCGCGGTCACCACCATTCGCCATTGCTATGGAGGTTAGGGTTTGCTTCTGGATTGAGTTGAGCGGCGGAAGCAGGAATGCTTGACAGCAGGTGGCAATCGAGACTGACGAAAGGGATTTATTTATATGCCAAAAAGAGTCATGGCAAGTTCCACGGAGCGGTGGGGCAAGAATGCCAAGCGACGAAGTAGGGTTTTTCCCTCTCGACTGGGCCGTTACTGGACTGGGCCAGGCTTGGTTAAGTTGAACGTCGTTCGGCTATATCCTTGATTCTTTGAGTCAGGTTTCGTTCGGCTATCAGAAAAATAAGGACAATCGGCTACATCTTAATAGGAAAATTTAAAGGAAAAGGCTGATTGCTTTCTCAGACAAATAAGGGCATGGAAGCGCAAAGATAGTTTTGCGGAGACGGAGTATATTACACTTAGTTTATTACAAGCTCAATGTCTATTCATTCAGAAGTTGATTAATTGCCTTTATAGCCTCGGTCCTGATTCGGCTAACGTTGTCTAGTACTTTTTGGTCTTCATCTTCAGAGCTCTGGATCTTGGATAGCTTGGCTTTGATTTGCCGATCTTCTTTGAGGGCCGAAGTCATCCTTAGTGAAGCCGCTTCTATGTTCTTCGGCAAATCAGCTATATGGGCCCTGTGAAACTGAATTTTGGCATTCAGTTCGGTTAGCTGAGCTTCTAACCTGCCTTTTTCCTCCTCCATGGCCTTCAATTAGGGCTCCAGGGTTGCCAGAAAATTTCTTGCAGTTTGGATGTGAGAATGCAAATCTTTAAGTTCCAGCTTCTTTGAGGACCTATCATTCTGCAAGACAGCCCTGGATGATGTGTTCTTGGTTGCCCTTCTCACCATGCCGACGAAGTTATCAAGGCAGGCTGCAGACTCTAGGGGAGTTAAAAGAGCAGGGGGATATCTTCATCAATAAGTTCAAGGATGTCTCTGATCTGATCTGCATCCTGAACCAAATTGACGGTGTCCTTATTCAACAGAATGGTCATCTCCCTCAGCCGAGCTTGATTTTCCATTGATAGGGTACGTTGAGAAGTATTTTCTTTGCCTTTCTCAGTGATATAATCTTCAGCGGGGAAGGAATAACTCGTGGTCGGCTCGTTGGTTTTCTTCTAAGAAAGGGGAAAGAAGCGTTAGCCGATTGAATGAATTTGTTGAAATAATATAGTTTGAGACGAAACTTTACCTGCTGAGCTGATTGATCCTGGCCTGTTTGAGGGCTTGGCTGAGTATTCAAAGGAGGTGAGCTTGGAGCATGATCAGGGGAAGATTCTTCAGCCAGTTCGTTTAAAATTTCATCTATTTCAAATAATAATGTGAGTATGGAAAGAGATGTGGCAGCAGAAAGGAGGTTAGCCGAATGTATTACCTATAGTCTCATCGGCTTCTTGACTTTTTGAACCTTCAGGATTTGTTGGATCTTCAGTTGATGAGGTGCCATCTAATTTGAGAGTTTTAACCTGTGGCTGTGATAGAAGCGATGGCATATGGAGGTGGTCAGGTTTATTACCGAATAAAGTTACTAACTTGACACAGAATGAAGGATTCATACCTTAGGAGATAATTGAGCCATTTTGGTCCTTGGTTTCCTGGGTAAAGGGACACTTTCAAGTGCTTTTCTTTTTCCCTTTCCTCCTGAGGGTGTGGTAGATGAAGTTGCAGGAATTTTCATGAAAGTTTTCAAGTTTGGAGCATTAAAACCCAGGGCAGGATTGGGTCCAGCCGAATAATATTGGATCACCTTGACTGGGGGTGTAGGCTCAAAATCCTGTGTATAGCCGAATGTTGAGGTGAGGGGTGAATTTAAGAGTGGAAAGTAATGAGTATAACGAAATTACCTCACTATCAGAAGCAAAATCAGGTTGCAAGTCTTGACATAAGGAGTGGATTGATACATTGAAGATATGAGCGTGCCATTCTTCCCACCAAGAAGTGAAGAAAGGATGAGCAGTGTCTACTATCCCAAATGGAGATGGTTCATATGTTGGCAGCTCCCATCCTAATTCAAAGACTTTTTCAGCCATTATCCCTTCTGTGATTACTTCCCTAGGCTTTATTATTGTTGAGAAGAAAGGTCTTGGAGGTAATTGACCACATCCTAATTGTCTGGCCGCCATGTTTGGATAATAAAATTCATAGGTGGACTGCACTAATCTTCCATGATGAAATTTGGCTGGCAGAGTGCAAGGTTTGATGAAATAGTTGAAGATATCAATGGATACTTTGTCTACACAGCCAAATTCGTAGCTGAATTTGCAAGGAAGAGTCAGATTTTCATTCTCTCTGTAAGGAAACCAAAGTATATTGTTAAAACCTTTGAAGAACAGTTTGAAGAGATGATCAATGTCTATGTCAATACTGATAGATGATGCTGCTTCTCCGTAAGTCTGACAGGCTTTGACCTTTGCCGCACTGCCTTCAGCATAGTTAATTGAAGGGAAACTCAGATTAAGAAGGCTCACAAAAACTATTTGATGCATATATAGTTGGAGCCACATCTGAACCAACCACCAGGGACCATTCACACAGGAAATTTCTCCACCTAGGTGCATCTGGAGAGTAATCTGGTGCATCATATGGTAAACAGACCCCAAGAGATATTTGCCTAGAGGGATTTGAGTACCTGCAGATAAGTCTTCAGCCATCACTATATGGTTCAGGGTGGGTTCATTGGATTTTCCACAGAAGATGAATCTGCATAGCCACATATTCATAAAGGCTTTCAGTTCTTTGTCAGAGATAGTGCCAGGCGACTCCATATAAGTCTGGATGTATTTAGCCCATCCACATCCAGAACTGACAGCTCTTTGGTTACTTTTGTTCTTGTACTTGTAAGGATATACTGGTAGTGCCACATTCAGGCCAGTCATCATAAAAACATCATCTAAAGTGATAGTCATCATACCATGGCCGAAGATGAAAGCATTGGTGGCGTCAGACCAAAAGTGGGAAGCTGCTATCATGAGAGAGTCGTTTCTGGGCGTTTCTGATAAAGATAATTCCAGGCAATGGCCAATGTCTTGACTCTCCCAGTGACTGCTACTTTTTCCAATATCCTCCTGTACCAATTTCGCCATCCAGCAATTGGGGGAAATGGCCAGTTCTTGAAGGTGTTTGGTCATTGGTTCAGCGGAGTGATTCCAGATTTGAAAGGAATTCTTTGGGTTTCCTTCTCAATAATCTCTGTTGGGTCAGGATTTCCCATCGGGCCAAGAAGGTAGGAGTCAGGATTGGCAGCATAAGGAATTAGAATCTGGTTCTTGTATTCCTTCGAAGAATGGCAAGGTTGAAGAAGAAAGTGAGCCGAAAGAGAGACGAAACTAGCGAGAAATTACCAAATGTGTGAGAATGAATGAGGTTTACCTCCGGGATCTCGTCCTGAGTCGCCATTAAGAATTCGAGGTGAATTCAGAGTAACGTCGGGGTTTGAATTTTCTTGAGCGGCGGCTACGGTGTCGAAAAGTGTAAACCTAGAAGAGGGAAGAAGTTTGCGAACAATTTTGAAATAAAATGACTTTTATCCCGAAATTGAGGGGGCATGTGTTAACACCAGATTTTCGCACGCACAAGGAGATGACAGATGGGCCAGTGTGCGAGAGATGGGCGTATGAGGCATTCGACAAGTGTCCATGCGGTTGGCTAGTTTCCAAGGATTCGGCAACTGCTTATGCGGTCGGCTATTTTGAGAAAAAGGGAGTTTCCATTGAAACGATGGAAGCAAGAGCCAATCGGGCAACAAAATTGCGACAATTAAGGCAATGAGGATTCCGAGGGGAGTTGAAGGCCAAAAATTTAGTATTTTCCTTTAACGTTTCATAGTCGTGTCCTCTTAGGACTTGTATCGTGGCCAGGGTATAAATATAAACCCTTGGCTATTGTAAAAAGGGTTCACAACCATATCAGTACAAATCGGCCTCGTGCCATCTTCGAGTCCTTTGTTGTGTCATCGAGTTCTTCGAGAGGAATCATCGATCCGTCGACCTCCGTAAGTTCCGACAACCTTGTTATCATATCTAGTATCATGCGGTGGATTTAGATGTGATGCAAGTAGTCTTGTTTGTCTCCAAAGATCGTGCGGCGGATCTATGTCAACAATCAAGAAGTCTTTGCTTATGCTATGCTTATGAGTAAACACCGTGCGGCAGGCGTTTATTTGATATGTTTAGCAAAAGCGAGATAGTTATCGGCTCTATTAGATTTGCCAAGATCTAATAGATTCATTAAGTTATTATGTGTTGCATGATTTAATTAATTTTGTAACACTCTTTTGCCCAATCTAGATTGATTTTGTTCGGCCTTTCTTTACAAGTTTACTTATTCTCCAATGATCGTTGTTTTCGTGACATCTCTTATAGACTGCATGATCATAATGGCCGAATTAACTTCTAATCTAGATTGTTACGTGTTGTGGGTTCATACATGTCAATCATGCTTGAGCTTTGATAAAACTAGGTATCGTGCGGCAGATGCAGGTTTTAGATTAGTTTGATCGTGTTTGTTTGCATGTTCCTTCTTCATGGACCCCAATTCGGCTAGTTTGCCGAGCTTGGTTACACATCGATTCATAATTTATTCTTATTTGTTTAAGCATGCCTTTTCTTGTACGTGTATTCGGCAATCAATGCTTTCATATGCTTTCTTCTATATTAGCCGAATAATTCTATAAACGTGCTTGGCAGACAACTTCTATAGTTGTATGTCGTCAAAAGTGGCTTCAGGGCCGTAAATATGGAACTGTCTGGTCTCACCCGGCATGTTCCAGTTTTATTCTCACAGTTTTATCCCTTGTTGGTTTTCAGGTCAAACCGACTGGCGCGTCTTCGGATTTCAAATCGTCCGGGCACCCGATTGAAGCCACGCTTTCCGGCTTGCTGTGTGTGAGGCACAGTGCGCCACATTTTGTGCCAACACTTACTCTTGCCATCATCACCCTTCTCGAGCAGCACTTTGCGCCTCGAATTACTCTCAGCATTCAGTGCAACCCGTGATTCGCCGATGACGACGTTCTTGCCCCTAGTCGTATCGGCCTGTTCTGGATGAACTAAAATAACAGGGCTTCCTGCTTCCACCATATGAACTGGAAAGAGGGTAGTATCAACTTGCATCTCAGTGAGACTCAATCGTCCTTCATTAAGGGCTGATTGAACTTGTCGACGGAAAACATTGCAGTCATTAGTGGCATAAGAAAAAAAAGAATTATGATATTTACAATAAGCCATTCTCTTTAATTCGTCGGATGATGGCAAAGTATAATTAATTTTAAGATAACCGAATTTAAGCAATTCATCGAATATTCGGTCGCACTTAGAGAAATCAAAAGTAAATTTAACTTCCTCACCCCGATTTTTCTGAATCGGTTTGAGAGAGGGAAAGGTGACCAACTTATTTTGTGCTAGCCACAGGAACTCAGCAGCATAGCAATCCTTAGATTCATCGTCTGAACTATCAGAATATACCTCGACTGTGTGCATATTCGGATGATGGGTTCTTTGAGGATCATGAGGTTCTTTAAGGCACGACTCAATTGACATGGCCTTTTGCAAAAGCTAATTTACATTAAAAAACTCATAATGCTCCAATTTATCCTTGATCTCACGACGTAAACCAGTCAAGCATAGATCTGTTAAGTCTCTATCGGAGATCATTAAATGGAAACATCAGCTCTTGATTTCTTTAAAGCTCTTAAATAAATCAACTACAGGCTTACTACGCCCTTGCCGAACCGATGCGAGATGTGACAGCCTAGTTTCTTGGACTCCATCATAAAAGTGATTATGAAATTTTTCTTCTAATTCGGTCCAAGAACTAATAGAACATGATGGCAGTGATGTAAACCAAGCAAAGGTCGTACCAGTAAGAGATAGAGGAAAATGCCACACATTCATAAAATCTAGGGTACTAGCTTCGCCCATCTGTGCAAGGAACATACTAACATGTTCTATGGTTGATTTACTACCATCACCACTGAATTTATAAAACTTTGGTACCCTCCAACCATCATGCGCTTTCATAAAATCAAAGTATGGAGGGTACGGTTTAAAGTAGGTGGTCCTACTAGGTTTAATTTGAATTCCTAAGCTAGTCTCGAGAGATCTGGTTATTTCCTCCTTGAACCGATTTAAGGCTCGGCCAAAATCGGTTGCGGCAGGGTTAGGGGCGCCGCCAGGCATAGGAATGTGGCTTGGAGACATCGGTGGATTGGGTAACACAACACCCTGTCCCCCCGATGTTCTGTTCATTGTCGCCCCCTAGTCGGTCTGTGTAGTCCGACAAGAATTCTGGTGGGTGTTATTGGTATGTGTTGATGTGCTAACTCCACCATGACCAGTTCTATCATTTTTGTTCGCTGATGAACCTGATTGTAATTGGCCAAAATTTGCGTGTGAGGTTTGGCCTTCAAAGAAATTAAAAGGCATACCGAACTGTGGCTGCTCGGTCGGATGATCAGGTTCAACAGTTTTACCTTCTAACTTATCCATGCAAGTGCTAAGCAATTTAAATGAATGTTGAATGGTATTAGTAAGAGTTTTCGTAGCGCCATCTAGCGTTGCTGAATAATTAGCATGGGTAGGGTAGGAATCATCATTTACCTCAGCGTTTACCTTTTCAGCAGCGTCTTCAGTGGTTTTTGAAGAAGTAGGGATTATTTCGCTGAAGTCCGGCTCCTTATCGTGACTGACCTTGCCGCGCCGGTCCTTGGAACAACTTTCAAGGAAAGCCTTCAAGACGGCGTCGAGTTTGGCCTACGCTTGCTGCTTCAATTCATCGGGAAGCTCGTCAATACCCGAGGGACGGACGATGTTATCCTTGTCTGTGGCACTATCTTTACCGCCCATCTTGGTAGTAGATGAGATCTGCTTTTGCTCGATCTTCCCCAAAGGAGTCGCCAAAAAGTGTGTTGACGTCGGAATTGATCCGAATCACACACCAGCAGGGCTAGAATGCCCGAAGAGGTTGCAGATCAACCTGAGACAGCAAGGAACTTGGCTAAACTGATGAAAACCGATCTAGAGACCGGTTTAGATCAATTTAGGGTTTGATCTCTTGTGTTGATAACTCTAGAACTTCTCCCGGGAAGACTGTGACACCCCAATTTTAAGAACAAAATTGGAGCACAATATATGTATGCCAGGATCAATTTTCATACATATATCCACATCATAGTAAATATCAAAACAATGCTTTATTAATATATCGAACATTATTACAAAAATGACCCTCGGGTCCAAAAGAAAAGTACAGACTCTCATGAAACTGACTCTAAAATAAACTCTGATGAAGATGCGGAAGATCTGGACTCCATCTCCACAGGAAGGTCGACCGGGGGTAGCGCCATCCTAGTACAGGTCGTCAGGGTCGTAGCCACCGTCCTCTGGATACTCCTGCTCCTCGTACGTGTAGTCTCCAGCGTCTGGGTGGGGTAGCAGGGGGGGACAAAGAGGAAGGGTGAGTACATCGAAATGTACTCCGCAAGTGTAGGAAATATATGCTTATGAGACTTATAACAAAGGTATGCTGACTTTGTTTGACTCGAGCGCCTAAAGTGACACATCCTATTAATCCTATGCACCTATTTACTAGGTTATAGACAGACTCTGTAGAAAAGTAACCACACTCGGAGTCGCACCGAGCAAACCACACTCGGAGTCACACCGAGCAACCAACACCTGAAGTCCATGAGGCACCCGCACCTGAAGTCCATCAGATGACCCGAACCCAAAACCAACCAGTAACCAACTAATCTCGAAGAAGTCCAAGCCCGCTCGTGACCGTGAGCACGGCTGATATATCAGTTTTACACTCTGCAGAGGTTGCACATCGTTACCCATGAGTCGTGCAGATCCCGTCACGCTAAACACTGCCAAGGTGCATAGAAGGTTGCACTGCAAGGCCTTTACAAAGTCCCCTCCAAGTCCGTTCCACACGTACCTCTAAGGTTTCACCCCATACAAAGGTCTATGACCCCCAGGGCCCCCTCGTGAGCCACTAAAACAAACCCCGTGTGGACCCTCAACTTAAAGGTTGCTAATTAATTAGCCAGGTCCAGCCCATCCAGATCTCATGGTTGCGCTGTTTTGCCGGGTTGCTTGTCCAAGAACCGGGTCCTAGGGATCCAGGCAGGATAAATCTAGCACTCGCCCAGAACCAAAAACCAAAAGCAGCTGCCGAGTCCCACGGCACAAAACCACCAGTACGGGTCCATCCTGCCGGATTTACCTAATAACCATGTTACTACAAAATTACCATGTCCACATTCGTTACATAGTTCATTAATCAAGATTATAAACATTTTAACTCCCATCCCAACCATGACTGCAGGGCTAAGCAAGACACCTACCCGAACATCCCAAAACAGGCGACAAGGATAATATAAACAAATTCTAGTAAACCCTAACATGGGATTCAAATTAACGACAAGCATGCATCTACAAGATCTAACTACTCTAGTACCAAAAGTAAAATAAAGTAGGTGCAAGATGTTCAAGGACACTTGCCTTCGGACTGGGTCGAATCAACTGGGTCGCAAGGATGGTCTGGAGCGTCCTCGTACTCCGCACTCTCTGGCCCAAGCAACATACATGGCACAATACATAGAAATAAATAACAGTACAACAAACAGTATGAAAACAGTAAACTAATAGATCTACTGCGTAGAGAACGAAATTATGAAACTAACGCAAGTTGAATGGGTCGAATCGGAGTTAAAACGTAAAAGTTATAAGCGTTTGAAGTTGAGTGGCAAAACTGTAATTAGATTGAACTCATTTTGTGGATTTAAATAGAAGAAAACTGAATTAAAAGGCAACAGGATCGGGCCTCATTTACCGAGAAGTACAGGGGCTAGGATGCAAGGTTTCCGTGACTCAGTGAATGGGTGATTCGGATTGCAGGTTGATTCGATAAAAGGAGGGGGATTCTTTTGCAAGATTGCGCGGATGGCTGATGCGGCGCTGGCGTGGTGCTGACGGTGCGCCACGTGGCGTCACGGGGTTGGACCGGCGTGCCGCGTGGCTATGGACTGCGGGTGGGGTGACGTGGTGGACAGGGTTCACGGGACTGTGAACCCGGTGTATACCGGTTCGTGAGATGAATCTAATCTAGGCCGTCAGTTTTGGATCGGACGGTGCGGTGGCAGGGTTTGGCCGCCGGCGAGGCCGAGGGCGGCGGCGCCTGGGCTCTACACGGTGGCGCCATGGGAGGGACTCGCCGGGGTGCTCGGATCGAGCCCTAGAGACTAGTAGAGACCTAGGAGGCCGGTGGGAAAGGAAGCGGGGAAGTTGGCGAGCTCACCGAGGGGTTTCGCGCGGCGGGAGGTTGCTCGGGGAGACGTACACGACGGCGGAGGTGTCTGGAGGTTCCGGTGTGCGTGATGAAGGCAACCCCAAGCACGGATTCCACCAGGGGGTTCTCCGGATGCGGCGTGCGACTGCGTTGCCGTGGAGGAAAAAAAACGAGGCCGGCGGTGGCTTTTCCTACGCGGCGGTGAGCTCGGCAGGGGCTCGGCGATGGCAGCGAGCGCGTTCGGGTGAAAGGGGTTGGGGCGAGGCGGCGCTGGGTTTAGAAGATATAGAAGGGTGGTGGGGTTCGGCAACACAGGGGGTTCGGAGGAGCGCGTAGGGCGGGATTCGGTGCGCAGAAGCCGGCGAGGCCGGTGCAGGAGGGAAGAGTGCGCGACTGCGCGCGCGTGCGCGGGGAAGAGATAGACCCGACAAGCGGGGTCCACCCGTCAGCGATGCGGGGAGGGGAGCGCTCGGTGCGGCTGTGCGCGGCTGGTGCGGAGAGCGCGCTGGCAAGCGGGGCCCGCGGCGCAGCGAGAGCAAGGGCGAGGGCGTTGCGTCGGCGGCACGCGGAGCAGGCTGTGGGCGAGCGCTGGGCCGAGCGGGGAGGAATCGGAGCAGGCCGGGGAGCTGCTGGCTTCGGCAGGCGCACGGTAGGCGGGCGCGCGGGCCGCGCGGAAAAGAGGGAGGGAGAAGCTGGGCCGGCTGGGCCAAAACGAGGAGAAGGGAGGAGGGGAGCCCAAGCCATGTTCTGTTTCCTTTTGTTTTGTTTTTCCTTTTCAAAATCTTTTTAAAATCAAATTCAAATCTGTTTGAAATTCAAAATCACTTTGAAATATTTTAAAGATTTTTTTTCCTAGGTTTTGCAAATAAAATTTGAGTTTAGTTTTTACAAACTTTTATAAATCTTTTTATTGCTTTTCTAAATAGAATAAATTCGATTCGCCCTAACTCGGGTTAATAAAATCATTTACCACACAATAAAATATGCAAAGGCATGAATGCAACATGAATAATGATAAATAAATTTTATTTTCCTCCTCTAATAAACTAGCCAACCTATTTAATTTCTAATTTCTTTTATTAAATTGGGGAAAAATTAAATCAGGGTGTTACAAACCTACCCCCTCAGAAGAATCTCGTCCTCGAGATTAGGAAGAGTCGGCGAAGAGATGAGGAAAATCTGCCCGAAGATCATCTTCTTTCTCCCATGTGGCTTCTTCTTCGGAGTAATGCTTCCATTGCACCTTGCAGATTTTAATCCTCTTGTTGCGAGTACCTCGTTCCATCGTGTCCAGAATCTTGATCGGCTCGGAGAATGTCAGATCATCCCGCAGATCAAGCTCCTCAAGTGGCAACTGCTCCCCTGGAACTCTTAGGCATCTCTTCAGCTGGGATACATGGAACACATCATGAATACCTGCCAGCCGTGCAGGCAACTCCAGCTGATAAGCAACTGCACCTTTCTTGTCAATCACCTTGAAAGGGCCAATGAATCTCGGAGATAGCTTCCCTTTGACATTAAACCTCCGAAGACCCCTGAAGGGTGACACCTTCAGATAAACAAAATCCCCAATCTGGAACTCCAGCTCTCGTCGTCTGACATCGGCATAGCTCTTCTGTCTAGTCTGAGCTGTCTTCAGGTTGCTTCTGATCTGTCTGACCTGTTCTTCAGCTTCTTCTATAGACTCAGGGCCAAAGACTTTTCTTTCTCCAACCTGATTCCAGAATAGAGGAGTTCTGCACTTCCTGCCATACAGTGCCTCAAATGGGGACATTTTGAGACTGGCCTGATAGCTATTGTTATATGAGAACTCTGCATATGGCAGACTCACATCCCAACTCTGGCTGTTCTGGAGTGCACTAGCTCGCAACATGTCCTCCAGGATCTGATTCACCCTTTCTGTCTGACCATCGGTCTGAGGATGATAAGCTGAACTGAAACTAAGGCGAGTATCCATAGACTCATGCAACCGCTTCCAGAACCTGGATGTGAATTGTGTACCTCTGTCAGATACTATGATCTTAGGCACCCCATGAAGGCACACAATCCGTGACATGTACAACTCCGCAAGCTGCGGTCCACGATATGACTCCTTAACTGGAATGAAATGAGCCACTTTGGTCAAGCGATCAACTATGACCCAGATAGAATCATATCCCGACTGGGTCCTGGGCAAACCAGTGATGAAATCCATGCTGATCTCTTCCCATTTCCACTCGGGAATCTGCAGAGGCTGTAACAAACCAGCAGGTCTCTGATGTTGGGCCTTAACCCTCTGACATGTGTCACACAAAGCCACAAACTCTGCTACTTCCCTCTTCATCCCATACCACCAGTAATACTGCTTCAGATCCTGGTACATCTTGGTACTGCCTGGGTGAAGGGAGTAGGCTGAATCATGAGCTTCTCTCAAGATCAACTCCTTGATAGCCTTCACATCCGGAACACAGATCCTGCCTCTGAACCACAAGACACCCTGATCATCCTCTGTGAAACCCGGGGCCTTGCCCTCCTTGACCGACTGTCTGATTTCCAGAAGATACTCATCAGTGAGCTGCCCGGCCCGGATATCATGCTCAAGTGTCGAATCAACCTCCATTGCTACTGCATCAGTGTGGCCAAGAATACCCAAGTTGAGCTTCACAAACTCCTCATGCAACTCGGGCTGCTGCTCCTTGATTTCAAGCACATTGCAGTAGACCTTCCTGCTCAAGGCATCTGCAACAACATTCGCCTTGCCTGGATGATAGTTAATGTTCAGATCATAGTCTTTGATCAACTCTAGCCATCTCCGTTGGCGAAGATTCAGATCTGGCTGGGTGAAAATATACTTCAAGCTCTTATGATCAGTGTATATCTCCGTCTTCTTGCCCATCAGATAGTGCCTCTAGATCTTCAGAGCATGAACAACAGCTGCCAACTCTAGATCATGAGTAGGGTAATTCAGCTCATGCTTCCTGAGCTGTCTCGAGGCATAAGCAATCACACGACCTTCCTGCATAAGCACACATCCTAGACCCTGTCGCGAAGCATCACAATACACCGTGAAGTTCTTCTGGACATCTGGCATGACAAGAATAGGAGCAGAGGTCAATCTCGCTTTCAGCTCCTCGAAACTAGTCTGGCATTCAGGGGACCATACAAACTTGGCACCCTTCTCAGTCAGTCTCGTCATTGGCTTCACGATCTTGGAGAATCCCTCAATGAATCTGCGATAATATCCAGCCATACCGAGGAAACTCCGAATCTCAGTGACGCTCTCAGGTACCTTCCAGTCCAATATATCCTGGACCTTGCCTGGATCAACAGATACTCCACCTTCTGAGATGATATGCCCCAAGTAAGCAACCTTCCGCAACCAAAACTCGCATTTGCTCAGCTTTGCATACAACTGATGCTCTCTGAGCTTCTGCAACACTAACCTCAGATGCTTCTCATGTTCTTCTTCATTCTTCGAGAATATCAGGATATCATCAAGGAACACCACGACGAACAGATCTAAAAACTCCAAGAAGACCTTGTTCATCAGATACATGAAGAAAGCTGGGGCATTAGTCAAGCCGAAGGACATCACGGTGTACTCATATAGCCCATATCGAGTCACAAATGCCGTCTTCGGAATGTCAGCTTTACGAATCTTCAGCTGATTATAACCTGTTTGCAGGTCAATCTTCGAGAACACATGAGCACCCTTCAACTGATCAAACAGATCATCAATGCGAGGAATAGGGTACTTGTTCTTGATGGTGGCTTCATTCAATGCGCGATAATCAACGCACATCCGTTGGCCTCCATCCTTCTTCGGAACAAAGATCACAGGGGCTCCCCATGGGGATGTACTAGGACGAATATGCCCCTTCTCTAACTGCTCTTGGATCTGCGTCTTCAGCTCGGCTAGCTTTTTGGCATCCATTCTATATGGTCGCCTGTATATAGGTGCAGTGCCAGGAACTAAATCAATAGAGAACTCAATCTCACGATCAGGTGGCATACCTGGCACTTTCTGGAAGACATCAGGGAACTCTTTGACAACTCGGATATCAGGTACCACGACAGCCTCATATGCTCTGGCTTCTTCTATCATCTTCATCGGTGCCTGATACACAATCTCCGTGCCATCTGGATGCTTCACTGTGATGATCCTCTGAGCACAATCAATAACCCCTCGATACTTGCTCAGCCAGTTCATTCCCAGAATGACATCTATCCCCTCAGAATCCAGAACGATAAGATCAGAAGGAAACTCTACCCCCCTTATGTTTATACTCAGCTCCCGACACATCTGTCTGGAAACCATCTCTCCTCCAGGAGATGTAACTATCAAGCCTCTAAGCATAGGCAAAACTGACATACTACATGCTGATGCGAACCTTGCGGTTATGAAAGAGTGTGATGCACCGGAATCAAAGAGTACTGTAGCTGGATGGGAATTAACAGTGAACATACCCAATACCACATCTGGAGCCGTCTGAGCTGACTCCGCTGCGACATGGTTCACACGACCACGTGCGAACGCCTGGGGCTGTCCTACGGGACGGGACTGCGGTGGAGCCGGCTGCCTCAACGGACACTTGTTGGCGAAGTGTCCCATCTGGTTACACTTGTAGCACGGGCCAACCTGCCCTGCCCCCTGTGCTGGACGGGGCTGCTGTGGAGCTGGAAGACCCTGGCGAGGTGCCTGAGCCTGGCGAGGCGGCTGCTGCTGCTGCTGCTGAGGTGGAGCCTGGTACTGTGGAGCTGGGTGCCTGTACTGAGGAGCGGGCTGCCGGGACTGGGGCAGCCGGTACTGCTGCTGCTGGGGAATCTGCCTGGAAGCTGGAGCAGGTGGAGCGTAGCGGGGACGGGTAGAGCTGCCGGAGGGCTGTCCCTGGAACGTCATCTTCCTCTTGCGATCTACATCGAGGTCCTTCCGTTCCTTCTCCACCGCGAAGGCACGGTCAACCAGCTTCTGAAATGAGGAATACTCATTTGAAGCTAGGGCATAGCGGAGTCCTGGGTTAAGCCCATGCCTGAAGCAGATAACAATTTTATTATTTATCAGGTAGCAAAAGGAATGAACAAGGGTGTATGAAGAATTTATTAATATTAAAGAATGACAGAGATCTTGCCTGAAGCACTCCTGCTTCTTGTCGTCCGTGTCCACGTCATCTGGGGCGTAACGGGACAGCTGGCTGAACTGCGTGAGATACTCACGCACTGTCATCGCGCCCTGCCTGAGGTCCTGAAACTCCCGGCGCTTCACCCTGATCTCGCCGAAAGGGACGTACTGGTCATGGAATGCCTTACGGAAATCCTCCCAAGTGATCGAGTTGGCGTCCGCATGAGCTGCGGTGTAGGCAGTCCACCAGTTCTTCGCCGGGCCCTGAAGCTGGTGCGCGGCGTAGAGGGCCTTATCAAGGTCCCCGACATGGGCAAGCTGCAACTTGCCTGTAATCGTCTCGAGCCAATCATCTGCATCCATTGGCTCTATGGCGTGGTGGAACACTGGAGGGCGCGTCGTCATGAAGCTCCTGAGAGTGTCATCCGGTCGGGGTGGCGGTGCAGCTCCTCCACCCTGAGCACCCTGGGCCATCTGCTGCATGTACTGCATGATTTGGGCCATGTTCTGCATCATCTCATTCTGCACCTGGGCCATCTGGAGCGGGTCGTACGGAGGCGGAGGTGGAGGTGGATGGGGATGAGGCGGCTGGTTGCCACCTGCCCCGCTCCTGCCAGCGTTACCGGCGTTACCCGCGCTGCTCCTGGTGTCAACCATCTGTTATATTTTCCAGGAGTAAAAGTGAGATATGATAAATAGATATATAACAACCCTGATTTGGTTAGTTAATCCGATTAGTAAAATATTTTAAACAAATGATGTCGCTGCAACCTGACGGTCGCAACACACCAACAATCATTACAAAGAGCCAAAACATTACATATGCACAAGTACATGTCAATCAACGTGCAACGAGTTCAAACAATTATGGTGGACAATCTACTATTGGAGGACCTACTTTTAAACTGAGTTTGAATTTTCAGCAGAGAAAGACTACAGAAGTGGGAAATAGGGTGAAGCTTTTAAAAATAGTTTTGTAAACTCGACGACTGACTAGGGTAGCGTCCTACGATCAACACGACTTTGATACCACTCTGTGACACCCCAATTTTAAGAACAAAATTGGAGCACAATATATGTATGCCAGGATCAATTTTCATACATATATCCACATCATAGTAAATATCAAAACAATGCTTTATTAATATATCGAACATTATTACAAAAATGACCCTCGGGTCCAAAAGAAAAGTACAGACTCTCATGAAACTGACTCTAAAATAAACTCTGATGAAGATGCGGAAGATCTGGACTCCATCTCCACAGGAAGGTCGACCGGGGGTAGCGCCATCCTAGTACAGGTCGTCAGGGTCGTAGCCACCGTCCTCTGGATACTCCTGCTCCTCGTACGTGTAGTCTCCAGCGTCTGGGTGGGGTAGTAGGGGGACAAAGAGGAAGGGTGAGTACATCAAAATGTACTCCGCAAGTGTAGGAAATATATGCTTATGAGACTTATAACAAAGGTAGGCTGACTTTGTTTGACTCGAGCGCCTCAAGCGACACATCCTATTAATCCTATTAATCCTATGCACCTATTTACTAGGTTATAGACAGACTCTGTAGAAAAGTAACCACACTCGGAGTCGCACCGAGCAAACCACACTCGGAGTCACACCGAGCAACCAACACCTGAAGTCCATCAGGCAACCGCACCTGAAGTCCATCAGATGACCCGAACCCAAAACCAACCAGTAACCAACTAATCTCGAAGAAGTCCAAGCCCGCTCGTGACCGTGAGCACGGCTGATATATCAGTTTTACACTCTGCAGAGGTTGCACATCGTTACCCATGAGTCGTGCAGATCCCGTCACGCTAAACACTGCCAAGGTGCATAGAAGGTTGCACTGCAAGGTCTTTACAAAGTCCCCTCCAAGTCCGTTCCACACGTACCTCTAAGGTTTCACCCCATACAAAGGTCTATGACCCCCAGGGCCCCCTCGTGAGCCACTAAAACAAACCCCGTGTGGACCCTCAACTTAAAGGTTGCTAATTAATTAGCCAGGTCCAGCCCATCCAGATCTCATGGTTGCGCTATTTTGCCGGGTTACTTGTCCAAGAACCGGGTCCTAGGGATCCAGGCAGGATAAATCTAGCACTCGCCCAGAACCAAAAACCAAAAGCAGCTGCCGAGTCCCACGGCACAAAACCACCAGTACGGGTCCATCCTGCCGGATTTACCTAATAACCATGTTACTACAAAATTACCATGTCCACATTCGTTACATAGTTCATTAATCAAGATTATAAACATTTTAACTCCCATCCCAACCATGACTGCAGGGCTAAGCAAGACACCTACCCGAACATCCCAAAACAGGCGATAAGGATAATATAAACAAATTCTAGTAAACCCTAACATGGGATTCAAATTAACGACAAGCATGCATCTACAAGATCTAACTACTCTAGTACCAAAAGTAAAATAAAGTAGGTGCAAGATGTTCAAGGACACTTGCCTTCGGACTGGGTCGAATCAACTGGGTCGCAAGGATGGTCTGGAGCGTCTTCGTACTCCGCACTCTCTGGCCCAAGCAACATACATGGCACAATACATAGAAATAAATAACAGTACAACAAACAGTATGAAAACAGTAAACTAATAGATCTACTGCGTAGAGAACGAAATTATGAAACTAACGCAAGTTGAATGGGTCGAATCGGAGTTAAAACGTAAAAGTTATAAGCGTTTGAAGTTGAGTGGCAAAACTGTAATTAGATTGAACTCATTTTGTGGATTTAAATAGAAGAAAACTGAATTAAAAGGCAACAGGATCGGGCCTCATTTACCGAGAAGTACCGGGGCTAGGATGCAAGGTTTCCGTGACTCAGTGAATGGGTGATTCGGATTGCAGGTTGATTCGATAAAAGGAGGGGGATTCTTTTGCAAGATTGCGCGGATGGCTGATGCGGCGCTGGCGTGGTGCTGACGGTGCGCCACGTGGCGTCACGGGGTTGGACCGGCGTGCCGCGTGGCTATGGACTGCGGGTGGGGTGACGTGGTGGACAGGGTTCACGGGACTGTGAACCCGGTGTATACCGGTTCGTGAGATGAATCTAATCTAGGCCGTCAGTTTTGGATCGGACGGTGCGGTGGCAGGGTTTGGCCGCCGGCGAGGCCGAGGGCGGCGGCGCCTGGGCTCTACACGGCGGCGCCATGGGAGGGACTCGCCGGGGTGCTCGGATCGAGCCCTAGAGACTAGTAGAGACCTAGGAGGCCGGTGGGAAAGGAAGCGGGGAAGTTGGCGAGCTCACCGAGGGGTTTCGCGCGGCGGGAGGTTGCTCGGGGAGACGTACACGACGGCGGAGGTGTCTGGAGGTTCCGGTGTGCGTGATGAAGGCAACCCCGAGCACGGATTCCACCAGGGGAGGTTCTCCGGATGCGGCGTGCGACTGCGTTGCCGTGGAGGAAAAAAAACGAGGCCGGCGGTGGCTTTTCCTACGCGGCGGTGAGCTCGGCAGGGGCTCGGCGATGGCAGCGAGCGCGTTCGGGTGAAAGGGGTTGGGGCGAGGCGGCGCTGGGTTTAGAAGATATAGAAGGGTGGTGGGGTTCGGCAACACAGGGGGTTCGGAGGAGCGCGTAGGGCGGGATTCGGTGCGCAGAAGCCGGCGAGGCCGGTGCGGGAGGGAAGAGTGCGCGACTGCGCGCGCGTGCGCGGGGAAGAGATAGACCCGACAAGCGGGGTCCACCCGTCAGCGATGCGGGGAGGGGAGCGCTCGGTGCGGCTGTGCGCGGCGGGTGCGGAGAGCGCGCTGGCAAGCGGGGCCCGCGGCGCAGCGAGAGCAAGGGCGAGGGCGTTGCGTCAGCGGCACGCGGAGCAGGCCGTGGGCGAGCGCTGGGCCGAGCGGGGAGGAATCGGAGCAGGCCGGGGAGCTGCTGGCTTCGGCAGGCGCGCGGTAGGCGGGCGCGCGGGCCGCGTGGAAAAGAGGGCGGGAGAAGCTGGGCCGACTGGGCCAAAACGAGGAGAAGGGAGGAGGGGAGCCCAAGCCATGTTCTGTTTCCTTTTGTTTTGTTTTTCCTTTTCAAAATCTTTTTGAAATCAAATTCAGATCTGTTTGAAATTCAAAATCACTTTGAAATATTTTAAAGATTTTTTTTCCTAGGTTTTGCAAATAAAATTTGAGTTTGGTTTTTACGAACTTTTATAAATCTTTTTATTGCTTTTCTAAATAGAATAAATTCGATTCGCCCTAACTCGGGTTAATAAAATCATTTACCACACAATAAAATATGCAAAGGCATGAATGCTGCAACATGAAAAATGATAAATAAATTTTATTTTCCTCCTCTAATAAACTAGCCAACCTATTTAATTTCTAATTTCTTTTATTAAATTGGGGAAAAATTAAATCAGGGTGTTACGAAGACCCGTCAGGGAAAAGCACGTAGAGGTTGCCCTAGGACCAGCAAGGCTGCCTAGAACGCCGCCAAATCTCGCCGGGAGATTCGTTGAACAGCAAAGTAGAGGGGGAAAAGGGTAAAGGGTATAGTAGATTGAATTTGACGATTAGGGTTAGATGCCTTAACCGGCCATGATCCTCTCATATATATATATATAGAGGAGGTTGGTCTTATCCCAATAGAAAACATATCCAGATACAATCTCCGAGTTTTCTATCTGGACTCCAAGAGTCCGATCCGGACTAGAGAAAGTAAACTTGATTCGGTCGATTCTCAAACCGATTAAACCGGTTTAAAGGACTTTGTATGTAACAGCTCAAACTGATCACAATGATTAATAGATCTTTATAACCCTCCTTGTTGTAGAGAAAAGATCCTTAGATTGTTACTTGGATTGTCATCGCTATCCTAATATTTTCGACCAGCGTCACCTGGTCGGAAGTCACGTAACTGGTCGGAAGACATTTATAATGGACAAGCGACCAGACCAATTCTACTTAGAATATTCAACTTGATAAACACAAATTACTTGAAGATGAATTCGGCTTCGATATATAACTCGAATATATCCTTTAGCCTTTATTATGTGCTCATGACACTTTTAAGTGTCAACAAGGTGGAGTCGCTCATGCGGATGGTGAGCGTGAACTTGGAGGCGCTGACGGAAATCACCGCCGCGGTGCTGCCTGGGATGATTCACCGGGTGAGGGGCGCCGTCGTCAACATCGGCTCCGGTTCCACGCAGGCTGTGCCCTCCTTCCCACTCTACTCCGTCTACGCGGCTACCAAACGGTACTTATTACTGAAAAATGAAGTGTAAACAAACAGGTCGAGTAGCAGATGCGATAGTGATTCTTTTTAAAACTGTTCGCGGCTTTATTTTAATTTTTTCGCAGGTATGTTGCTGTGTTCTCCAAAAAAAAAAAAACTTTACGTGGAGTACAAAAGTAAAGGAATCGATATGTTCAATGTCAGGTGACGTCAACCTCGTGCGCAATCCTCTTGGATCATAGATTTATGTTTTAATGCACAAATTCATTCAGGTCCCCTTATTCGTTGAGACAAGCATGGTCTCCAGCGCGGCGAAGAACAGGTCGTTTGGTTTGTGAGTCGGCTATGTCCGGAATTATCCGAACCTACAACCGAACCTGTATTTCTTGTTTGGTTTGCTGCGTGAGTTCAACTGGTTGGTCATGAGGATGTTCCACGCAGCGCATCCGCAAAGCTAATACGACAGACGAGTCTATTCTACGGAAAATGACGGTTGGATTCATGCCCGATCAGCTCATTCCGGATGAGATCAGTCTGTGAACCGAACACGGTAGAACAGTCTCTTCCCGCTCTTGTTGGTGAGCCCTGACGCGTGCGCCCGCGCGGCGGCGCGCTGGATCGGGCACGGTCCCCGCTGTGCGTGCCCAACTTGGTGCACCAGCTCCAGTGGTGGGCTGCGGCATTCTTGCCGGAGATCCTTGGCGATACCTATCGTCTAGCGATGCATCTGCATCGGCAATCTTCCAGATGCTCAGACCGTACAGACTCCAGAGCGCTGCAGGAAAACGTTTTCATGAGGCGGCCCTCTGGATGAGTTTGTAGCCATATTAAGTATACACTCACGTTACCACTGGTTAAAAAATATTCTATACAAAGAGATCGACAAATCTTTTGCTAGATGGGTCCAGTTATAGTTGTATTAGATCGACCTTCTTTAGCGCTCTATAGAAACGTGTTGTATGTTTATTTGAAATCTTCTACTTAATACAATGATACGTAAATCTTTT
Source organism: Coix lacryma-jobi var. lacryma-jobi (assembly GCA_009763385.1). NCBI lineage: Eukaryota > Viridiplantae > Streptophyta > Magnoliopsida > Poales > Poaceae > Coix > Coix lacryma-jobi. The sequence continues at coordinate 137,778,980 of CM019824.1, forward strand.
ACATATTCCAGAAAAAACAATAAAAGATCAAAACAAAAGTCCTTCCTCTATTTTATTTTAAGTCATTTTAATTTTCTTAGAGAGTTATAGTATCTTAAGTTTGACTAAAGTAACAAAAAGAATTAAAAATAAATATTGAAACTAGGGTAGATCTAAAGTTTAGAGAGGTGGATCTAAATACGACCTTCTGTCTACCATGCATTTTTTGCATTTGTGCTACAATTTTGAGGTGCCCTTTGTCTCCTTGTAGAAACGGGCGTAAGACCCCAAACTCTATTCTAGCGGTTGTACACTCATTTTGAATCAAGCGAACGATACGTTTGAATAGTCCACCACAATTCAGTCATACATCATTGGTTCTTACCTTTTGTAATACATGGGAGCGTAGACTGCTAAGCAAAACCCATGTACACATGTCTCTTCTTACCTTTTTCTATATTTATTTTTCCTTTATTTTTTATTTTTTTTATTTTCACTTTTTATTTTTTATATAAATTATTTCGTACATAATTTTCATATTTCTACTAATATACTATGATATATACTTCTAAGTTCTTGATAACTTATATGTACAACTTTATATCTAAGTCATTTGTAAGTTATATATCTAAGTTATACAAGCAAATTATACACGGAACTTCCCTTTTTTTTAAAGAAAATTACTAAGTTCTACATAAAATTTTTATACTACCATAACTTTTAGTATAACATTTTGCGGAGTAGAACTTATTAGCAAAAGTTTTTATCTGAACTTCGGTGGGTAGGTTTATAAGTTGTATAAATAACACAAGTTGTATTAATTAACTTTTGTGAAGTTGTATAAACTAATTTATGTATACAAGTTGTGTTTTGACAAACTTTTGTACATAAGTTATGTTTTATAATTTTTGTGTTTTAAGTTCTGGTATAAGTTATAACAATCTGTTTCTTTGTGTGTTAATAACTTTTATGTTTCAAAGTTTTGACATAAGTTATAAATTAATTCGTTTCTTTGTGCTCAATAATTTTTGTAAATAAGTTATAACCTCAGTGAAGAGACGCGGACGCATAAGCTCTGAAGACTTTTATCGGATATGAACATGTGGATTCAGTTTCGGTATCAGAACTAGGTTTGATGTGGACGTGTGAGCTCTAATAAGTGTAGGATGTAGGATGCGAACGTGTGAGCTCTGACCGGATAGATGATAATGTTAAAATCTTTTTAGATGTAGAGATTCTGATAATAAATACTGGTTTTTATATCTAAGTACATGCGTATTTAATCCGTTTTCCACACTTGTGTCTGTGTGAGTGCGTGTAGGCGGCCGTTGGACGATGGTTGGTGGACAGTGGCAGCCGGGGCAATTGCACTCCATTAGCGTACAACGGGTATGTTCCTCCCGTCTCCAAGACGTTCTTTTCGCGAAGCCCTCAGTTCGGCTTGGAAACGCTCTTCCCGTCGTCCTCGTGCTCACAGGCGAAATCGACGAGCGTAATAACGTTGTACGTCTTCATCTCCTCAACTCAGCTCGCGCTTGGATCCTACGTGGGTGCTCGCGTACTCCTGTTTCGGCGCACACAATCTTTCTCAGCGCGCCAAATCCAGCATCTCCGACAATGCCCAAGCCATCATCGCAAGATCGAATGTCGTCGTCGCGCCGCCGCCGCCGACGCCGAGCCCAACGATCCGGAGGCTGAACATGGCCTCGCCGGTTCCGGCGAACTTTGACATGCCAACTTGGTCGAGCCGGTCCCAATGGAGGAGGGCAAGTCCACCACCACCATCGGGCTATGTCAGGCTCTCCGCAGCGGCGGAGGCAGATCTCAAGGTTGCAGCGGGACAACAACGACGACAGGCCGCCGCGAGCTACGCTGGCGCAATCTCCGTCCCAGCCGCTGCGAGATGCTTTGGGCGAGTCTCCGTCACAGCCACAGGGATCTGCATAGAGGTTATTATGTGAGATTTGGAGTTTGTATTATGGCCACATGATCGAAAGGCCGCTACCTTTTGGATAGGATTGGCTAATCTGAAATTGGACTGGTCTGCTTCTAAATTTTTTTTTATTGTTTCGGTTCTTAGTTTGATTTATCAATCAAAATGAGAACATGGTCCTGCGGTATCATGTAGTTCAGATTGGTCTCCAAGTAGACAGGTTACTATCGTTGGTGGCTTCTAAAGACCGAAATTGTATGATTGCAGTTTTTGTTTCAATTCAGAAAAATAGAAGTTCTGAATGCGGTTCTTCTGTAGTTAAAAAATTATCTAATTTGTAGATGCATTTGTATCTGTTGCAATATGAAAACAGAGAGCATGTATGTGTTATCTCTGCTTCATAACTAGATATATCATGCCTTGTAGATCTTGTACTTTGAACTCTGAATTGTATCTTCTGTGAACCTGACAACATAGCTTGCGTAGGGAAGTCGAGAACAAACTGCCATGATCATGTATGAAGCTTCCTTGTATACACATAGCTAGCGTAGGGAAGTTGAGAACAACCTGATAACATATCCTGTATTATGTTTTATTTGATTTATTATGAAAATTTCGTAACCAAGATCATGTTTTTTTATGTTTTTATCTTTTGTATTAACACAAGCAACAAAATGGTAATACATGAGTCATATTTACATTTGATCATAGCTATATACAAGCATTAAAGAATTAATAGACGGCCAAACAGACTACCCATTGTATGTCTTGTCTTTTTAGTCGTCTCTATGTCATATGACATCATTATACAGACAACAAGCCGTCTATGGGTTGTATATGTCTTTAGGGACAGGGCATTGGTTGATGTTACTGGACCATTGGTTGATGTTATGAGTAGACACAGTTGGTAGTTGGGGGCAGGCCGGGCACTAGGGCAGTCATGACCGCGGATATCGTAACAACAGAGCTATACAGTAGTAGCAGGAATACGTAGAACGCTTTTGTTGACTTCCGACTTCCGAGAGGATGACAGAACAAGCGCCGGCACCGCCGCCGTGGTTCTTCCTGTTGCTCGCTTTCGTCGGTGGCGTCTACTCGGCGGCGCTGTCGCTGCGCCTCCTCTCCTACCTGGCAGTTTCCATGCGCCGCCTGAAGGACCTACGCCGCCGGTACGGCGCGTGGGCCATGGTGACCGGCCCGACGTCAGGCATAGGCCGGTCCGTGGCTCTGGAGCTCGCGCGCCGCGGCCTAAACCTCGTCCTCCTCGACCTCGACGCCGGCAACCTCCAGGAGACCTCCGACATGGTCGTGTCTCGCCACGGCGTGGAGACCAAGACCGTGGTGTTCGACCTCTCACTCGTCGGCACCCCTCGAGGTGAGGACAGTGCGCGTGCTTGAGCATTTGGGCCACGGGCGCTTCTCTCTAGTGCGTGTCTTGGTCGGCAGCAGGCGACGAGTCCGCGAGGCGGCTCCGAGCAGCGATCGACGGGCTGGACGTCGGCGTGCTGGTGAACAACGCCGGGGTGTCAAGGCCGTCCATGGTGTACCTGCACGAGGCCGACGTGGAGGCGTTGGTGCGGATGGTGCGCGTGAACCTGTGGGCCCTGACGGAGGTGACGGCCGCCGTCCTGCCGGGGATGCTGGAGCGCGGGCGGGGAGCCATCGTCAACATGGGCTCAGCGTCGTCGGAGGCCATCCCCTCCTTCCCACTCAACACCATCTACGCCGCCACCAAAAGGTAGTATAACACGTATCGCATTCGCATCGCACGTGAATATTATACTACACGCACTATACGTCTCCTGCATCGTCTGTTCATACTAAGCGCAGGTATGTTGCCATGTTCTCCCGGAGTCTTCACGTCGAGTACAGAAGCAAAGGGATTGATGTGCAGTGTCAGGTAGTACGTATAATTAATCAGCAAATTAGTTCCTTAACCTGCTGCTTAACTAGCAAAGAAATTTCGCTGCGACAATAGTATCTCGCTAGCACGAGGTGGCAGATCTGAGCCAATTGAATCCTCGTGACATCGGGTAGTTGCTCACATTCAATTCTCACTAGTCTGCACTGCATGCAGGCCCCGTTCTTCGTGGCGACCAGGATGGTGACCAGCGCCGTGCGAGACAATTGGCTCTCGCCGCTCGTCCCCACACCAGACGCCTACGCTCGCGCCGCGACGCGCTGGATCGGACACGGCCCGCTCTGCACCCCTACTCTCGGTCACCAGCTCATGTGGTGCCTCGCGGGCATCCTGCCGGACGCCGCGCACGACTGGCTCCGCCTGCGCGAGCACCTGCGGCTGAGAGCGCTCCTAAGTGGAATGAGGGGGGCGAGGGCGTCCAAAACTGGGCTGGACGCAGAGTGACCGTCATCCTACGCCGATCGACGTGCAATAGAACGTGACCAATAGCAACGGTAATATTGAGCTTGACTTGTTAGGCCTGTTTGGAACGCAGGAATTTCACAGGAATTTCACAGGAATCAGTTCAATTTCACAGGAAAAACACAGGAACGGGGAAAAAATCCCGCATTCCAAACAGGCAACCATGCACGAAGCCAGCGGTGAGGCGGGAGGGGCTCGAGTCCCTCCTGCCGCTACCGAGTACGTGAAATCCTTATAGTATCCTGTTAAAATTTTAGTTTTAAATATATAAGGTAGGAGAGGCTGAGATTATAGATGTACAAGATAGAAGGGGCTAGAATTTATTGAGAGTAGAAGATGTTCTCTTTTGTTAATTAGACAATCAATCCAATATACACAGAGAATTATCCAGACCTAATCCTAACTTCTCGGTTCCCAGTCCACCACCTCAACCTATCCCTATAGGGCGTTCGTTCCCCGCACCCCAACCTATCTCTATAGAGTGTTCCTTCCCCTTCACACGACGTCACATAGTTCTTAGTGGGTGACGGACGCGACTACGTCGTGACGCAACCAACGGGCCATCGGCTCTTGGTTGTGCGGGGGCAAGCCAGCGGGGCCACGATCAGCGGCCGACGGGCATCCAGGCCTAGTCGTGAAGCTAAGTGACACGACAAGTTGTGAGCGTGCAGCCAGGTGTGACAGCCAACGGATGAGCAAGCTAGCACTGCGAGCAGGCTGGCAAGGAGCTAGGTGCAGCAAGCAAGCGAGCATTGGCGGCAGGACCCGACGGGCAAGGAGCTAGGCGCAGCGCTGGTGGACGGGACAAGGGCACGCCGCAGTCTGCAGTAGGCTCCAGGTATCCGAACGATTAGGTGTCTTTTTTTTGAATTTCAGCGTCAATTTTTGTCCAGCCCCTCCTAATTTTTTTTCTGGCTTCGTCCCTGGTGCAACGAAGCTTAAAGCTCGTTTTAATCGTGCATGAGCCACCTAGAAACGGTAATATTGAGCTTGACTTCTTATACTTTTTTTTTCTCTAGATCACAAAAAGTTTGCACATCTTTGTATTAAGGGTAGAGAAATTTTTCAATACAACATACATTAACGACACCTAGGTGGTTATAAGAGTATTACTTAGACGCTGCTAGGACCCTCTCTAGTGTACTCAAATCTATGTTATTACATTAGACACGAGTCAACCCGACTTTTGGCGTCCACTATAGATAGGAGGCATATGCCCGAGCCACCGAGCGGTGAGGACACTGTTTGTGCCCAGCCACGTCCCTAGCCGGTAGAAACAACTCATGTAGTGCCTTTATATTATCAGGGTCACCGACGTAGATTTCATCGTACACCTTGAGAGCCTACGCTGACGGCGATGACATCCGCTAGTTAGTCTCAAACGTTTCAAGACAAGGTGCTCACCTCAATTAGACGCGGGGATATATGAGATGGTCTTGGTCGCTAACCACCTTCTCCTCTTGGGCAGCACGGGTGGTGTACGTCTGGCGTGAGTCATATCAACTGCGGGCAGCTCGAGGAGTGGTGGTTGCTTAGCCTTTGTGATTCGCTCAGTGAAGTCCTTGAGGCATTTGTTGGTAGAGGCCGTCCTGAAGTGGATGGAGTGCAGTTGACGACGTCCATGACAGTCACCACTATCGCGTTGCCTAGGGTGGTTGCCCCGACCAACACTAGGTTAGTGCATGCTTCGCCCTCCTCGATGCTAGACTATCCTCTGTGGTGGCGTGACCTATGGCAGCCCATGGACGACAACAAAGGCGAGTATGTTGTCTAATGGGTAGTCTACGCCAGAGAGTGGGTGTCCATTAGCAATGTGTTCACTTCCTAGTTCACTTCCTAAGAGACGACCACTGGAGCAGACAAGCACCCAGGCGCTAGTGCTCATGTTGAGGGGTTCACGACAAGCGTGGCAGCGAGCTCCTCCAGCATTGGGTTGACCCAATTCAAAGGCCCTATGCACACACAAAGCTCCAAATGCCAGCAGATCTTGCTCTCAGGGAAGCAACGTGCAACACTGGCAGCTAAGGTAGCGGCATTGTTGTTATAGTCGGCCAGCGCCGAAGCTAACATCCCTCGCCGGCTTACTCTGTCATTGCCATCTTCATCTTCGGGTCCCATAGGCGCCCCCTTGTAGCACCCTACATAGTCTTAGTCGAGTTATCACAAGGTACACTACTGTACACAACTTAACCGCAGCGGGTCTTTTGACTTTACTGTAGCGGGCAACAGCATCCACTGCGGTGCTAAGGCCACAATTAATCGTGGCAAGTACCACAGCGGGCGCTGCCGGTAAAACACTTAACCGCAGCGGGCATGTTAGGTTGCCCACTGCGGTAGATATGTTTAACCACAGCGGGCGCTTTATGTTGCCCGCCACGGTTATTAATTTTGGATCAAAATAAATAAATAATACAACCAGCAGAAACACAAGATATGAATTCAAATTAATTGCAGTTTTCAAATCAATTCCAGATTTCAAACATATATATATATACACACACATATATATATATACATATACATATATATATATATATATAAACCATCCATACATAACATACACAGTCACTTAGTTGTTCTTGTCATCATATACACATTGACTAAGTTGTTTTTAATTTGAAATTAAAGTCATAGTTCAACTTGATGATACGACGAAACATTGTGTTCCACTTTTGGAGCTTCTCGTACTGGGATAGCAACGCCAGCTCGGACTCGTTGTCGAAGAACGTTTCTCCTTTGAGAATGTATTTCTCCATTACAAACTTGCATATGTTCGCCTTGACTTATTTAAAGCACATCTTGTATCCTGTGGCTCTGTTGCTCTCCCCAATACTTGACACCTTACTTGAGCTTTTTCCAGCTCTTGGTGTACTCCTTGCTTTTTCTTAGAAACTCGCAGGTGTACAAGCCACATGTCTTCAATCCTAGCAGCTGTTTGGCGCACTGCACAATTGATACACAAGCATTCGAATCCATATGTATGAAACATAAATTGATCCTTCGAAATACTTACCAGGAAATCTCGTCGGATTTTAAAGTGGTACCTATGCTTGTCCTTAAACTTTTGAGTTCTTGGGTCCCAGAATCCGGACACCTTTTCATATTCCTTATAAGTGTTGTACCAAATATAATAGTTTTAGCAACAATTTAAATATGTATGCTAACCATATGCTAGGAGCCTAGTCCGGTCACTGTGCTTAACCGTCAAGGTCGCACCATGTCTTGGTGTAATCCTTGGCAAGGTGGCAGAAGCCATGGCAGCGCAGGCGGCACCATGGAAACTGGCAGATCGGTACTTGATGCGAGTAGGAAATGGAGAAATTAAACATTTGTCATAAAGATCTGTTGGGATCTTCCGAGCCTGTGGGAGCTGCAATTCAGTCGAGACAGCCGCAGGTCACGTCCCGGCGAAGGAAGGATCTCCCCGACCCATCGATGTTTGGGGCGGAGACCTGCTCACGGTGGGTGATGCCGAGCACTGACGTGGCCATCGACGGGTTGAGGAGGCGAGATCAACAGACGGTAATGGCAGCGCATCTATAACTGTGCGCTAGGGACGCCTCAGCTCAAGGTGTTGCCCCAACTTCCGCTTGGACCTGGACGAGCGCTGTCTCAGGCTGTAGCGGCTGACTGTGAACCAGAGACGCCTCGTGCAGCTACTCGGCGCAGCACCTGTTCACCACCTCCACAGGCAAGTGGTATTTTTGCATTTTAGCCCTTTCTTGAAACATCTTTTGCAAACAGATCTGTTTAGAAACTTTGTTCAAAAAATGAGACAAAAGGGTTGGCGTCATGTGACATGACGCCGACCCCCTGCTTGGCGTCATGGGACATGACGCCGAGCCACTATATCTCGGCGTCACGGGACATGACGCCGACCCTTTTATCCCATTTTTAAACAAAGTTTCTAAACAGATCTATTTGCAAAAAAATATTTCAAAAAAGAGCTAAAATGTAAAAATATCACCACAGGCAACGGTGTCAAATCCACGCCTCACAAAATTGGGTGTGCGCATTGGGGAGGAATGTAGGAGTGGAGGTGGAGGCAGCCGTCCGTAGTGAGGCCGCAGCCAGAGCTGGTGCAGGCAGTGCCGGATCTAGAATTGGCCCACGAGGGGGCTAAATAAATAGAGAGCCGAGTTTGGTCCGAAATTCTCCTTGTATTTTTGGCTCATTGAGAGGTTTTTGGTAGATTTTAAGGTGATTTAGATTGAATTTTCTATTATTTTTCTAGTCTGCAGAAGATTCTGGACTAATTTAAAAATCAATTAGACTAATTTGAGCTAAAATGCTATGTGTTTTTTTGAGCCAAGGAGGGCTGCAGCCCCTCCAGCCACCCGCTTGGATCCGCCAATGGGCGCAGGTGACGACGACAATGGTAGACGTGGCGATGAGAAGGAAGCACAACGTGGTCACATGGCCTCGCATGACTGAGGGGCTCGAGGTGTGGAAGAAGAAAGAGGAGGAGAGGTGGAATATGTTGCACTCCCTCCATCCTAAATTACAAGGCATTCAAAAAATCTTGGAGAGTCAATTTTTTTTTAACTTTGACTAAATTTATATAATAAGATAATAATATTTATGATACCAACTAAGTACAATTAGATTCTTTATTAGTTATATTTTTATAATATACATATTTGATGTCATAAATCTTTGTGTTTGTCTCTAAAATTTTGGTCAAATTTAAAAAACTTTGACTCTCCAACATTCTTGGATTGTCTTGTAATTCGGGATAGAGGGAGTAATTAGTTATTTTTTAGTTTATATTCAGTACTTTATGTATATTTCTAAATATTCCATATGTGCGGTGGAAGCCTTAGCTTCTTGGATTTTGATTTTTTAAAAAATCTTATATAGCCAGTCCTTGCACTACTGGAAACGGTGGCTTTGCCGACTGCCTCTAGCACTCGGCAAAGACCATCTGGCACTCGGCGAAGCCTATGCCGAGAGCAGCCCTCGGCATAGAGCTCTCGGCAAAAAACCTCACGGCAAAGGATCCTTTGCCGAGGGCCATTTATCGGGCTCTCGGCAAACCTTTTACCGAGGGCCCGATTGGCTCTCGGCATAGAAAAGTGGTCGTTAACGGCTGTCCCTATTGACGGTAGGTTTGCCGAGGGCTAAGCCGGCTCTCGGCAAAGGCGTTACGTGTGCCGAGAGCCGGGCCCTCGGCAAAGCGATAATTTTTTTATTATTATTTTTCTGTGCCGAGGGTTATCCGGGATCAGCTCTCGGCAAAGAAATTTCGAATATTTTTTCTGGAACCTCTTCGCCGAGGGCTATCTAGCCGGCTCTCGGCAAACCTCGGACTTTGTCGAGGGCTATGACCAAAGCCCTTGGCAAAGCCTTGGAATTTACGTTCTGTCTCCCCAGCTTTGCCGAGGGCTACGGCCAAAACCCTCGGCAAAGGGCCTCTTTGCCGAGAGCAAACCCTCAGCAAAGCTGGTAATTTTTGTTTTTTTGTTTCCCAGTTCTGTTTTTCCTTTCTCCGACAATATCACACAGATATATATCACATTCATCACATATCACATATATATATCACATTTCACGTCACAGAACATATATATATATCACATCACATAGTTCAATAACATATTATGTCCTCAAATCACATAGTTCACATCACATAGTTCAACAACATGAGACTTCAGTGACACACGAGGAGATCTACTACACCCCCGGCCAACCGGGCCACCCCTGAGAACTGTCGCCTGCTTGACCCCCGGTCGGGTTTCATCCAGGAGCGTGGCGGTTGTTCGAACCTTCTGACGGAGGAGGCTGCAAAAGGTCATGTTAGACAAGAAAATGAAATAAATGAAACACTGAAGTATTGATACTCACAGGAGCAACTCCGGGGTCCAGAGGCGGGCGGTGGAGGAGCCATGAGCGTCTGAGGCACGGCCATGCCCTGGGAGGCCCATGAAGGCGATGAGCTCCGCCATCTGCTTAGCTTGAGCCTCCATCTTGGCCGACATTGTGTGACCGCATCTGGGTCTCAGACACCTGGCGCTCCTGCCTTTCTATTTCGAGGCGGGCCTGCGATAATACAAAGTGAATGTTAGAACAATGCAAACATTTAAAGATCAATGTACGATGAGTTAATAGAAATAACCTCGAGCTCGGCGACCCGCGACTGCGCAGGGCGACGGGAGTGGGCGTGGACGCGGGCGCTTCGTGCTCTGTGCTCGGAGCTGGGACAGAGTGGGAGTGGAGGGCCGTGTCGATGACGCCGTCGCCAAGCCAAACCGCCCGTGCTTCTTCCCTCCTCCAATCCTCATGACGATGCTCCCGTCCAGGTCCGCGGTGGCGGGATCAAAGTCGTCCCCATGGACAGCCCTTGCCGCCTCTGAGTAGTCAGTGAGGAGGGGAGTGGACGCTGGAGTTGGTGTACGCGTCGGCGGGATCGTCGGGTTGTAGGAGGTCTCCGCTGCCGTGGCCTTGCCCTTGTGGGACATGGCGTATGCCGCCACCGTGCCGCAAGGCTGGCCACCGTGTGCCTCCGACTGCGAGGAAGACAACAAGATGATTAGCAATCAAGCAACATTTGATCGAAGAAATTGATAAAGTCTTTCACGTACCCAAGCTTGTGCGTACTCGGCGAGGTTGCGGTTGCGGTTGCCCTGGTGGTGTGGTACACCTGGCATCTGCAGACGCGCCTCCCGGGCCTCGGCGTGGTGGGCCACCCACTCTTCAGAGAGCCACCGGTCCACGATCATCTCCCAGCACTCGGAAACGACTGGCACCATTGGGGGATCATCTGCACATCATCAAGTATTTCACGTCTAAGCGTTAGATGAAAAGTACCAAAAGCTTAATCTCAAAAGAAAACACTTACCTGCAAGAACTGCGCCCGGCCCAGCGTCATGCCTCTCGCCTGGGGCTTCGTCACCCTCGTGGCCAGGACCGTGGCGTTGTAGGTGATGATGGCATGCAGTCTCGCCTCGTAGATCATGTCGGTGACGAGCTTCCTACAGGCTCGGGTAGCCGTCACCTCCGCCACTGCCTCCTTCCCCGGCTCGCACTTGAAGTAGTTCTGCATACAGACACAATACGAGCCTCCTTCCCATTGTCTGCCCCGAGCCGAGACAGAATTTCGGCAGCACCTCCCCGATGTTCTCAAGATACACGTCCCTATAGGGAGAGTGTGTATCCGGAGAACAACAGGGAGGTGATGCTGAAACTCCATCTCGAATCGGGGCAGACCATGGGAACTAGCCTCATCGACGCATCTGCGGGCTGTCCAAGTAACGTGGACAATCCGAAACAGATACGGTTATCGATATGCAGAGACCTGCATACCTCCAGCCGTATCTCTTTCGGACGGGAGACACCTAACTGGGTTCAATGACCTAAGACCCTTTTCTGGGAAGAGACGTTCTTTATACCTAGGGTGCCGGTGGAGTCAGGCTAGCGGCGCAGTGGTGAGTCGGTGCAGTGGCGAGGTGAAGCGGTGCAGGCAGACCCGCGACGACGACGAAGACGATCGAGGTCGCCGAGGATCTTCGGCTTGGCCCCGACAAGTCTTCCTCCTACAGAAAAGACAAAAAAGATAGTATCAATTAGAAATTTCGGCAGAACCTCCCCTGCACGGTGAGGTTTCATAACCTGCAAGAAAAGACGGCACGATGGCCGACATCCACATATATGTCAAGGCACGATGGCCGACATCAACATATATGTCCAGGCACGATGGCCGACATCAACATACATTAACAAGCATACTACTACTACTAACAACTACTATACTTACTACTACTACTTATCACAACTAAGTTGCAGAGGTACAAGGACGACCGGGGCGATCGAGGATGACTTACAAGTGACGACGCGCGCCGATCGAGCGATCGACGAGGGACGGGCAATGTGGTGCAGGGCGCGGCGGCTCTCCGATAGGTGGCGCAGGGGACTCCTCCTCCTCCTCTTCTCTCCTCCTCCTCCTCCTCCTCCTCTTCTTCCTCTCCTCCTCCTCCTCTCTTCTTCCTCTCCCTCCTCTTCCTCCTCTTCCTTCTCTCCTCCTCCTCTCCTCCTCTCCAACCAGGCCTGCAGGGGGCAGGGGGGGCGGACGGCGGGGGCCTGGCGGGAGCGGCGGGGGGGGGGGGGGGGGGGGGGGCGTGGGCGGGGGGCGGCTGCACGGCGCAGGGGCGGCGGCACGGCGGGGTGAGGGCCGGAGCGCGGGGGGGGGGGGGGGGCGTGCGGGGGCGCTGCACGGCGCGGGGCGGCCCCGCCGCGGCGGCGGGCGGCGGCGGAGGCGGCGCGGGGCGGGCGGGCGGGTGGTGTGTGATGTGTGTGCGCGGGGCGCGGCCCTTTTTTTATTTCACTGATCCGCTACTTTGCCGAGAGCCAGATCGGGCGGCTCTCGGCAAAGAGGAACCTATGCCGAGAGCCGGCTGATCCAGCTCTCGGCAAAGATTTTGTTTTTTTTTTTGCATAAACCTACGCCGAGAGCCCTAGCCCTAGCTCTCGGCATAGGTGCTCTTTGCCGAGGGTTTTAGGAAGCCCTCGGCAAAGCATTTTATTTTTTTTTGTTTTTTGTGCTCCCAATTTTTCTGTGGCCTTGCTACAGTACTAGAAGCCAAGATTTGAAATTTGAAGTGTTTTCCATAAATCTTGCTATATTTCGCGCATTTTCTTTAATTTGATGATTTTTCCCGCGGGACGCGTTTGAACTGCAGGTGCATGAAATAATGAAACTCAGCGATTCGAAAAATGGTATTCATTCTTTAGAGGGTATTTCGACACCGTATCCAGGGACAGGCGCGGAGACTCGACCGTCTCGTGCACGAGAAACAGCGACAAGTTTTGTGATATTGCATTTAAAATTATTAAAAATACAAACGAAGTCAGAAAATCATGAAAATGGACGAGTGACCTTGGCATCGCATGTAGAGGCTATGAAAAAAATTGGAAATGTTTGGAGGAAGTGGTGGCGCAAGATGGTTGAAACCCTGAGATCTCACTCCTGGCATCACATGTGATGATATGCGGAGATCTCAGGGTTTCAACCATCTTGCGCCACCACTTCCTCCAAACATTTCTAAATTTTTTTTAGCCTCTACATGCGATGCCAAGTTCACTCGTCCGTTTTTATAATTTTCTGACTTCGTTTGTATTTTTAATAATTTTAAATGCAATATCACGCAACTTGGTCGCCGTTTCTCATGCACGAGACGGTCGAGTCTCCGCGCCTGTCCCTGGATACGGTGTTGAAATACCCTCTAAAGAATGAATACCATTTTTCGAATCGCTGAGTTTTATTATTTCATGCACCTGCAGTTCAAACGTGCGTCCCGCGGGAAAAATCATCAAATTAAAGAAAATGCGCGAAATATAGCAAGATTTATGGAAAACACTTCAAATTTCAAATCTTGGCTTCTAGTACTGTAGCAAGGCCACAGAAAAAATTGAGAGCAAAAATACAAAAAAAAATAAAATGCTTTGCCGAAGGCTTCCTAAAACTCTCGGCAAAGAGCACCTATGCCGAGAGCCAGGGCCAGGACTCTCGGCGTAGGGTTTATCAAAAAAAAATTCGGTCCTTTGCCGAGAGCCTAACAGAGGGCTCTCGGCAAAGGTAACGGCGCAGGACGAGCCGTTGCGAACGACCCGTTCGCCGAGGTGCCGTCTACGCCGAGGGTTTAGTCCTCGGCATAGGGTATCTTTGCCGAGAGTCGGACTTCGCCGAGAGTCTGGCCCTCGGCGTACAATTCTTCGCCGAGATCCGTACAGTGCCGAGGGCTGACTCTCGGCAAAGACCTCTTTGCCGAGTGGCCGTGTTTTAGCCCTCGGCAAAACGGCGGGCACTCGGCATAGAGCCCGTCTCCGGTAGTGTTGTACGTGTAAGGTATCATTATTGACCCTGACGTGTTTCTTCTTTCCTCAATAAGTGACGCAAGGAAGGAGTACGCATACCGACGACGACCCAACAGTCGGACAAGGACAACAACTTGAAGACTTTCGTCGCACCGCATGGTCTAGTTCGTGTTCGTCATCACCATTCGCCAAGGCTTTTCCTTTACCTTCTTGCTTGTCCCAGCTTCTAGCAGTACGAAACTGGGTGAGCTATCTATGAGGTATGAGCAACATACAAACAGCCATGCCTCATATGATGAAGATCACCGTCGTCGTCAGCTTCCTCCTAGGAGTCTTCCAACTCCTTGCTGCAGCCGGTGGCGACCAGTTCGTGTACTCCGGCTTCACCGGCGCCAACCTCACCATGGACGGCACAGCCACTGTGACGCCGGGCGGCCTCCTCGAGCTGACCAACGGCACGCTGCAGCTCAAAGGCCATGCCTTTCACCCTACGCCGCTCCGCTTCCGAGAGAGCGGCGGCACCGGCACCACCGGCACCGGCACAGGCGCGGTGAGGTCGTTCTCCACATCCTTCGTCTTTGGCATCCTGTCCGCTTACCCCGACATGAGCGCCCACGGCATCGTCTTCGTCGTGTCCCCTACCACGGACTTCTCGACTGCGTTGGCGAGCCAGTACCTGGGCCTCGTCAACGTCAGCAGCAACGGCGACGAGCGCAACAGCATATTCGGCGTGGAGCTGGACACCTTGCAGCAGGACGAGTTCCGCGACATCAACGACAACCACGTCGGCGTGGACATCAACGGCCTGATTTCTCTGCAGGCCAGCGACGCGGGCTACTACGACGACGACGACGGAGGGAGCTTCAAGAACCTGACGCTGATAAGCCACGACGAGATGCGCGTCTGGGTGGACTACGACGCCCGGAGCAGCCGAGTCAACGTGACCCTGGCTCCCCTCGCCGTAGCCAGCAAACCTGGCAAGCCGCTGATCTCGGCCGCCTACAACCTGTCGTCGGTGATCGCCGACGACACGGCATACGTCGGCTTCTCGTCGGCGACAGGCTCCTTCAACTCGAGGCACTACGTACTCGGCTGGAGCTTCGCCATGGGCGACGACGACGACGTGTCGTCGGCGCCAGCAATCGACATCGCCAAGCTGCCAAAGCTACCCCGTGAGAGCACAAAGGCTGGCCGGTCCAAGGTCCTTCTGATCCTCCTCCCAGTAGCATCTGCAGCAGCGGTGTTCTGCCTCGGCACTGCCGCCGTTCTAATGGTGCGGAGACGAACGAAGTACACGGAGCTACGGGAAGACTGGGAGGTCGAGTTCGGGCCGCACCGGTTCCCCTACAAGGATCTGCACCGCGCCACCGAAGGGTTCAGGAACACGAACCTGCTCGGCGTCGGAGGCTTTGGGAGAGTGTACAAAGGCGTGCTGCCGATTTCCGACACGGAGGTCGCCGTGAAGCGGGTGTCGCACGGCTCGACGCAAGGCGTGAAGGAATTCGTCGCCGAGGTCGTGAGCCTCGGGCGTCTCCAGCACCGTAACCTCGTGCGACTGCTCGGCTACTGCCGGAGGAAAGGCGAACTCCTCCTGGTGTACGAGTACATGGAAAACGGGAGCCTTGACAAGTACCTGCACGGGCAGGACGAGAAGAAGAAGCCGACGCTGAGCTGGCCCCAGAGGTTCAAGGTCATCAAGGACGTCGCATCCGGCCTGCTCTACCTCCACGAGGAGTGGGAGAAGGTGGTCGTGCACCGAGACATCAAAGCAAGCAACGTGCTCCTCGACGGCGGCATGAACGGTCGGCTAGGCGACTTCGGCCTCGCAAGGCTATACGACCACGGCAGCGACCCTCAGAGCACTCATGTGGTTGGCACCATAGGTTACCTGGCCCCTGAGCTTGCACGCACAAGCAAGGCAACGCCGCTTACTGACGTCTTCGCCTTGGGGACATTCATCCTTGAGGTCACCTGCGGGAGAAGGCCTATTTTCTCCCAGGATGCAAGCGGTGGCAACAACAACAACCAGCAGCAGGTTATGCTAGTCGACTGGGTGCTGGAGCACTGGCGCGGACGAACGCTTGTTGACGCGGTTGATGCCAAGCTCCGTGGTGACTTCGCCGTCAGTGACGCGTGTCTGGTGCTCCAGCTGGGGCTCATGTGCTCGCATCCGTATGTGAATGCAAGGCCCAACATGCGGCAAGTGGTGCGGTACCTCAGTAAGGAGCTGCCACTGCCGGAGCTCATGCCTACAGACATGAGCTTCCACATGCTTGCACTGATGCAGAACGAGGGATTTGACTCGTACGTACTGCAGTCGAATCCGTCGTCGTCGTCCAAGGCAAGCACCAGCACAACTTCTGCCCTTTCGGTAGGAAGATGATATATAAGTCATGCACGTACTTCCTCCATATCATAAATAAAAATTGTTTAGAACAGTGACACGATCTTCAAAGCATAACTTTGGTCACTTTACCCATAAACAGGGGAGAGAGACTTTACCCAAAAATTTGACCAGACAATTGAATTGAGGTTTAGTTCTTTGATTTGAAGGAGGAGGATACCATAAGAGAGGTATATAGAGGCTCTCTCCATCTTCTTTCCTCTATCTTTTCGTCACTTTTGAGCCTCCTCTAGTAGATCTAGATCTCGATCTAGATTTATGGAGGAGAGAGAGCTTGTGTTTTTTTATCTAGATTTATCATGGATGTGTAAAGGCTTCTTATGATGTCCGCTGCGGTGGTGGTCACGATTAACCGTGGCCTTGCCATCGCAGCAAACGTGTTTGCCCGCTACGGTAAAGGCTTTTCGCTCGCCACGGTAAAGTTTTATCCAACAGTGACCTCCAACCACTCTTAGAGTTAGGGGGCCGAGCTGACAGCATAGGATCGGATCACAAATAAGTGATGAGTGAGCACCCACTGCGCTTCGCAAGCTATGATCAAGCAATAAGAGCTCTGCAATGAGAGAGAAGCTTCTAAGGCACTAGAAGTAATGCCGGAACAATAACATAAAATCCAAGGCGAGAGAGGAGTACATGATTATTGTCTACGACGAAACAGTAGCCACCTTAGCTTCACAAGCAATGATCAAATAAAGACGGTAACGAGAGGGTAGTCGTCTTACACACAGCAATGACCAAAAGAGAATCCATTATAGCATACTATATTAGGAAATATACAGCTGATTGACTTGACATATACAGATAATTGTAGTTACCATGTATAGCTGATTGACTTGACATATACAGGTGATTGTAGTTGCCATGTATAGCTAATTGATTTGTACTAGGATAATTTCCTTGTAATACAAGCCACATTGGCTATATATATGAAAGGCTCACCCCCTGATTGGGTGTGGTGTTTCCCCAATTCTATTCTCTACATGGTATCTAGAGTCCGGGTTCCTCCCCTGGTTCGGCTCTCTTCCTAACCACCAGGCGCCGCCGCCATCAGGCCGCGCCGTCCCCCCCCCCCCGCCGCCGCCATCTCCGGCCGCGCGGTCCTCTTCAACCCCCTGCTGCCGTCACTCCATCTGGCTGCAGCCCCACCACCTCCCTGATCGCTCCCTCTGCCAGGCGCCGTCATGACTGGCACCAACTCTACTCTCTCCGCCGATGGCAGTGCTTCCTCCGTGGCGACTCAGGGCGACTCTGCTCGTCCCCTGTTCGTCCACCCCTTCGCGTCGATCAACGTGAAGCACCATGTGCCGACCACCCTGGAGCTCAAGGGCGGCAACTTCGCCCGGTGGTCGTCGCACTTCCTCGCCCTGTGCGGCAAGTTCGGCGTCCTCCACCACATCGACGGCTCCATTCCGGAGTCCCCAACCGACTCCTCATGGCTGCAGGCGGACTGCTGCGTCCGAAGTTGGATCTTCGGCTCCGTGGTCGAGGCTGTCCTCGACATGGCCACGACCGCCACCACCCAGACTGCTCGCCAGTACTGGGTCGCCATCGACGGCCTCTTCCAGGCCAACAAAGCGCAGAGGGCCATCTTCCTGAGCCATGAATTCCACTCCATGACTCAGGGGGATTCTTCCATCGACGACTACTGTCTCCGCGTCAAGACCACCACCGACAAGCTTCGCGACGTCGGTCACCCGTCGACGAGCCGCAGCTAGTCCTCAATTTCCTCCGTGGCCTAAATGAGGAGTTCCACGGCACTGCGGACCACGTCGCCGCCACCAGCTCACCCTCACCTACGCGCGGGACCAGCTCACCCTCAAGGAGCTCCGCCTCGCCAACGGCAAGAAGGTGGCTGCCGCCACCGCCCTCGTCGCCAACTTGCCTCCGCCTGCGGCTCTCGGGCTGCCGCGGGCTGCCGCGGGACGCAGCAGCAGCACGCGCCGCACCAGCCACCGCAGCGCGCGCGGCGACGGCCAGCGGCGCAATGGCAAGAAGGGCGGGCGGCGGAACTACGGCGGCGGCGGCGGCTTTGGCGGCGGCTTCGGAGGTGCGCACGCGGGCGGCCAGATGCGCCCCGCCACGCCCGCTAGGCCCTGGGTGTGCTTCAACCCAGGGGGCCAGCAGTGGGCCGCGCTTGGTGGGCCGCAGCAGTGGCGCGACGCGCCTGGTCTGCTGGGCTCCGGCCCTCACCAGGCCCATACGGCGTTCGCCCCGCTACAGTACTCTGCCGGCCAATTCACAACTCCTCCGGCCCAGCAGCAGTCTTGGGACCAGGCTGGGCTAATTGCGGCCCTGCAGCAGATGTCGGTCCAGGGGAACTCCCCCTGGGTGCTGGACTCTGGCGCCTCCTCCCACATGACGTCGTCGGATGGTATACTAATTCGCCGTACCCCCACCTCTATTTCTTCTATCTTAGTAGGCAAAGTTACTTCTCACGGTCACTCCATTTTACCCACCACAGCGTCCACTTTTGCACTCAATAACGTCCTTGTCGTCCCCTCCATAGTTCAAAATTTACTTTCTGTTCGTCAGTTCACTCGCGACAATCCTGTTTCCATTGAGTTTGACGCTTTCGGTTTTTCTGTAAAGGAACTTCTGACGGGGCGCGTGATTCTTCGCTGCAATAGCGATGGGGACCTGTACACCTGGCAGCCCTCCCCACCCACTGCGTCCGCTCTCATCGCCGCCTCCCGCTCCCTGTGGCACCAGCGTCTCGGCCATCCAGCTCCAGCAGCTTTAGATCATTTAAATAAGAACAATTTATTGTCTTGTAATAAAGCAGGCCGCTCTCTTTGCCATTCCTGTCAGCTTGGCAAACATAATCGACTGCCTTTTACTTCATCTAGTTCTTATACTGTTGGCCCCTTTGAACTTGTTCACTGTGATGTTTGGACCTCACCAGTCTCTAGCATTTCTGGCTTTAATTATTATCTGGTGATTGATTACATTACACTACTTCTGCTGGACATTCCCCCTCCGACGTAAGTCTGACGTCCACCAGAACATCATAGATATTGTCGCTTCATATTCGCACTCAGTTTGGTCTGCCCGTTAAGTGCTTTCAAGCCGATAACGGCACGGAGTTCGTCAACACTGCCACAACCACCTTCCTAGCAGCTCACGGCACCTTGTTACGCCTCTCGTGTCCTTACACTTCTGCACAAAACGGCAAGGCCGAGCGTGTCCTTCGCACGCTTAACAACTCCGTACGAACCTTGCTCCTCCATGCGTCCATGCTCGCGACATATTGGGCCGAGGCTCTAGCAGCCGCCTGTTACCTGTAAAACAGGCGCCCCTCGTCCTCTATTCACAGTGAGATTCCCTATACACGCTTGTACCGCGAGCCACCTAGCTATGATCACCTGCGAGTTTTTGGGTACCTTTGTTACCCGAATCTTCAGGCCACCTCGGCACATAAGCTAGCTCCTCGCTCTACCGCCTGCGTTTTTCTCGGGTACCCCTCGGGCGCACAAGGGGTATCGCTGTTGACCTTTCCACTCGACGTATCATTATCTCTCGCCACGTCATTTTCGATGAGACGCATTTTCCCTTTGCAGAGATTCCTCCCGTTTCACCAGCTCCCTCCCTTGATTTTTTGACCGATGACGATACTGTGGATACTTTGCCCTGCTCTACTAACACTGCAGCTCGTCCCTCGGCGCCCGCGGTCGCTCCGTTCTCTCGAACGTTGAGCAGCCGCCCCTCTCCTCCGAGCCAGCAGGTCCGGGCGGGCGTGGTCTCGTGCCCCCGTCAGGTCCTGTTCTTCCAGGCGGGTCTGGCCCTGCGCCCCCATCCGGGACACCCGTGTCGCCCCCAGCACCGCCGCTGGTCTACTCCCGCCGTCGACGCGCACCGGCGCCCCCCTCTCCGTCACCTGTGCCTGTCCCTGCACCTGCCGCCGTGGTACCGCCTGGTCCTGTGACTCGTACACAGTCCGGGGTCATTCCGCGCGTGCAGTACAAGGGGCTGGCCGCCATCGTACCATCACCTCTCCCGGCGAACTACCGCAGTGGGCTTGCCGACCCGAATTGGCGAGCTGCCATGACTGACGAGTTCCAGGCCCTCATCGACAACGACACCTGGCGTCTTGTTCCGCGACCGCCCGGTGCCAACGTCGTCTCCGGGAAGTGGATCTTCAGGCACAAGTACCACTCCGACGGTACTCTTGCTCGGCACAAGGCGCGCTGGGTTGTCCGCGGCTTCTCCCAGCAGCACGGCATCGACTATGACGAGACGTTCAGCCCGGTGGTTAAACCGGCAACCATT
Source organism: Coix lacryma-jobi var. lacryma-jobi (assembly GCA_009763385.1). Lineage (NCBI taxonomy): Eukaryota > Viridiplantae > Streptophyta > Magnoliopsida > Poales > Poaceae > Coix > Coix lacryma-jobi. The sequence continues at coordinate 137,799,755 of CM019824.1, forward strand.
CGGGCCGTTCTCAGCATTGCCACTTCCCGTACCTGGCCCATCCACCAGTTGGACGTGAAGAACGCTTTTCTCCACGGCCACCTCAACAAGACGGTCTACTGCCAGCAGCCGCCTGGCTTCGTCGACCCTGCTCGCCCCGACTACGTCTGCCACCTGCAGAAGTCCTTGTACGGACTGAAGCAGGCGCCGCGAGCGTGGTACCAACGGTTCGCCTCCTTCATCCGACAGCTCGGCTTCGTCGCCTCGGCCTCCGACACCTCCCTCTTTGTCCTCCGAGAGGGTGGGAGTCTCGCCTACCTGCTGCTCTACGTCGACGACATCATCCTCACCGCTTCGTCCTCGACACTTCTTCAGCAGATCATGGCCAAGCTCGCCTCCGAGTTTGCCATGACCGACCTCAGCGACCTGTACCACTTCCTCGGCATCTCCGTCATGCGCTCGTCAGACGGCTTGTTCCTGTCGCGCAGCGCCAGTACGCCGTGGACCTTCTCCAGCGCGCTGGCATGGCTGAGTGTCACTCCACGGCGACTCCAGTGGACACTCAGGCCAAGCTCTCGGCTTCGGATGGTGCTCCGCTGTCTGCCTCTGACAGCTCCGACTACAGGAGTCTGGTGGGTGCTCTCCAGTACCTCACCCTGACCCGTCCCGACTTGGCGTACGCCGTCCAGCAGGTGTGCCTATTCATGCATGCCCCTCGCGAGCCTCATCTCGCTTTGGTCAAGCGCATCCTGCGCTACATGAAGGGCATGCTCTCCTCCGGCCTCCACATCGGCACCGGCCCTGTCGATAGTCTGACCGGCTACTCTGACGCCGACTGGGCTGGCTGTCCAGACTCCCGACGCTCGACTTCCGGCTTCTGCGTGTTCCTCGGCGACAACCTGATCTCGTGGTCTTCGAAGCGCCAGACCACGGTATCCAGGTCCAGCGCCGAGGCTGAGTACCGTGCGGTAGCTCACGTCGTCGCCGAGTGCTGCTGGATCCGCCAGCTTCTTCAGGAGCTCCATGTTCCCCTCGCTTCCGTCACCGTTGTCTATTGTGACAACGTCAGCGCCGTCTACATGACGGCCAACCCTATTCACCACCGGCGCACGAAGCATATCGAGATCGACATTCACTTTGTCCGCGAGAAGGTGGCGCTTGGACAGGTCCGGGTTCTCCATGTTCCCTCCGCTCACCAGTTCGCTGACATCATGACCAAGGGTCTCCCTGTACAGCTCTTTACGGACTTTCGGTCCAGTCTTTGCGTCCGCTCTCCTCCCGCTGCGACTGCGGGCGGTATTAGGAAATGTACAGCTGATTGACTTGACATATACAGGTAATTGTAGTTACCATGTATAGCTGATTGACTTGACATATATAGGTGATTGTAGTTGCCATGTATAGCTAATTGATTTGTACTAGGATAATTTCCTTGTAATACAAGCCACATTGGCTATATATATGAAAGGCTCACCCCCCTGATTGGGTGTGGTGTTTCCCCAATTCTATTCTCTACATAATACAAGTAAACAAAAGATCTAGAAGATGACACAAACCCAAACTTTTAAATTTCCAGCTATAGCTGCAGCTATAGCTGGATATATATAGCTGCTAGATAGAATGAAAGCTAAGCTATTCAACTTTTGGCGCTAAGAATAGCCAGCAGCTAATAACCGGAGAAATCCGGATATAGCCGCTAATGGAGCCCCATTTTAGCTGCAGCTAAAACATTGTTGGGCAAGAAAACACCTGCGGCCCAGTTAAAATTTTGCTAGCCCAACCCCACCTCAAAACCCTAGCCTATAGTCTCGGTCACAAGCTCGACTCTGTTCCGGTCTGAGAAAAGGAGCACACTACAGGAGGTTCAGGCTTTGCCGAGTGCTGGCAGCACTCGGCAAAGGGCCTCTCGCACTCGGTGAAGGCTTCGCCGAGTGCCGCACTCGGCAAAGTGCACTCGGCGAAGAAATTGTCGGCAACGATTTCTTTGCCGAGTGCCAAATATCGGGCACTCAGCAAAGGCTTCGCCGAGTGCCAGATCAGCACTCGGCGAAGCAAACGGGAGCCGTCACTTGACGGCCTCTTTGCCGAGTGCCACGTGGGCCGGCACTCGGCAAAGGGGGCCTCTTTGCCGAGTATCATGGTCAAGGCACTCGGCAAAGAGGCCGAGCTGGGGAAAATTAGCCCAGCTTTGCCGAGTGTCGTGGCCTCTTTGCCGAGTGTGGCACTCGGCAAAGCTGGGAAAAATGGAATTTTTTTTCTGTTTCATTTCCCTACACAGAAAAACATATCACACATCCATATTCCATTTCAGACAAATATCACATGCATATATATCACACATCCATATATCACTGAATTGTGGCTCTTGAAAGTCTCCCATCATGTCTGCTACCCCAGCATCTCCATCATACTCCTCGAGGCGTTGTCTCACCACCTCCTCTCTTTCGATCGGCTTCACCATGGTGGACCCAACAAGTATAGTTTTCAACGAATCCGTACTTGTAAAGATTCTACCCCCACGTTATTATTATATTTCTTTTCTTGTTCCCACATTTGCAGCAGGGACATGGCATCCGACTCGACCCCTTTAGCAGCCGGACCAAACACATGCTCTAAGAAAGCATTGGTCTTAGTAACCCATTCTGTGCTCTTACTTGCGTGGCCTGTGTACATCCAGTCACGGTATCCATCCTCTGGCATATACATATGTAAGCGAGTAATAAAACCAACAATTGCATCTACACGACGTTCCTACCATCTAATAGGTGAAGGGTAGGTCCTAATCCCACCCGAGGATGCGTAGATGGGTTAGTTTCCATGTTCTACTCCTACCCGAGACAGAATTTTGGCAGCACCTCCTCGTTGTTCTCCCGATACACGTCCTGGCAGGGAGAGTGTGTATCCGGAGAACAACGAGGAGGTGGTGCCGAAACTCTGACTCTGACAGGTGTGTGAGCATCTAGGCCCCCAGTGGGTTTCGGTGATTGGATGACAACGGTAAATTACTATGACTAACGTATGTTTTGCAGAAACAGTTGAGTTAGGTCATGGTAATGATGATCGTGAGGGCACTATGGTATTCATGCCCCCTTAGCGGTGGAATTCGTTCGGTCTTCAAAGGATGGACGACGAAGACGGTGATAGGCTAGTGCTAAGTGTCATTTGGTGTTGAAGGACACTTAGAGTAGCATAGGTCTTTGCTTTATCTTTGGCCGTACTATAAAGAGGGGTTTGAATGAGTAGCTTGACCTAGGTGAGACTTTTGAGTTAGGTGTGGTGCACACGTGTTAACCAAAGCCCTAGGTAGCTTAGAAAGGTCCCTAAGATCATAAGGAAGAAAGTTCGTGAAGGAGCGTCGCAAACCGAAGTCGTTTCGGACTTCAAAATGTGACCGGACGCTTCAACCCTAATGACAGGACGCTGGGGCGTGCGTCCGGTCAGTTGGTTTGGCTGAGAAGCAGGCTTGGCTCGACCGGACGCTCTTCAGTTTCGACCGGACGCACCAGGAGGTGAGTCCGGTCGCGTCCAGAGAGGTTCCAGAGAGGAAATTGATGACCGGACGCGTCCGGTCAGTGGTGATCGGACGCATGGGTGCGTCGGTCAGTGTATCGTACTGGTGTCAGGGCTACGTCACGTAGCCGTTAGACACTGACCGGACGCGTCCGGTCACCCCGACAGGTGCGTCCGGTCAGTGTGTAACTGGCTGGGCTTACCCCTTCGTGCATGTTTGAGTTGGGGGTATAAATATGCCTCCCCCTCATTCATGCTGTTACTCTTGCTCATTTGAAAGGTTCCCAAAACATTGTGATTGCAAGTGAGTGCAAGAGGCTAGTGAGGTTGAGAGATTTGATAATGAGTGATCAAACACCTCATTAGTGAGTAGAGAGTAGCAAGTGTGCATCCACCCATCTCATTAGCCTTGCGTTGGTCAAGTGAGAGTTCTTGCTTGTTACTCTTGGTGATCGGCATCACCTAGACGGCTTGGTGGCGATCGGAGAGCTTGGTGATCATCCGGAGGCATTGTGATGACCCAAGCCAAGTTGTGACCGGTTAGCGAGCGATTCACCGGGCCGGAGTGGCGAAGAATCAGCTCGTAGTGAGCACTTGATCCTTGCGCGGATCAAGGGGGAGCGATACCCTTGCGCGGGTGCTCAACGAGGACTAGGGGGGTGTGTGCCGACACCTCGATACCTCGGCAAAAAGATCGTCGAGTCATCTCTACTCTTTTTACTTACGCATTTACATTCAAGCAATTCAAGTCCGCATTACTCTTGTTGTTCATCCCAAATTGAATTGCCATGCTAGAGTAGAATTGGCTTAGTGATAATCTTGTGCTATTGATTCTTGTCATTCATTCACTTCTAGGCATAGGGGGTTATTGGGGCTTGATAGGTTTTTTATTGCAAGAAGTTTTAGAAAAGCCCAATTCACCCCCCCCCTCTTGGGCATCTTGATCCTTTCAATTGGTATCGGAGCCTCGTGCTCTTGATTTAGGCTTAACCGCTAGAGTTAAGATGTCCGGAGGTGATGGTCCACCTCCATGTTCGAGGGAGACGACTTCCCATATTGGAAAATCTGTATGGAGTCGTACCTAGAAGCGGTTGATGTTAAATGCCTCAATGCCGCGATCACCGGCTTTGCCAAGCCCAAAGAAGGCACTAGCCTCACTCCTAATGAGGAGGAAAATGAAAAATGGAATGCAAAAGCCAAAAACATCCTTTTTAGAGGCATTTGCAAGGATGTGTTCAATCGTGTTCGGAACCACAAAAATGCCCATGATCTATGGGAAAATATTTGTGCGCTCCATGAGGGAACAAGAGTGAGCGTGAGGAGCGTTATCATTTGGTTGTGCAAAAGATGAACTCGTTTGAAATGCTTGCTCATGAAAATGCAAATGAAATGTACTCACGCTTGATGTTCTTGTAGAGGAGCTCAATGGTCTTGGCCTCACACAAATGCAACCATCCGATGTTGTGAGGCAGCTCCTATGTGTCCTTCCCATTGACAAAGTATGCCACATTGTGACCGTTGCTACATCAAGGTGATCTTTCCACATCTACACCAACACAAGTCTTGGGGAAGATCAATGCTCATGAGATGTACATGCACATCACACCAAGTGGTGGCTCCTCCACCGACAAGAAGAAGGACTTGGCCTTCAAAGCAAGCCATGACAAGAAGGGCAAGTCCAAGGCTATTGAGGTGCATCATGAGAGCACAAGCGATGATGAAGATGACTCCAACATTGCTCTCATGGTGAAGAAGACCACCAAGATGTTGAAGAAGCTTCACAAGAATGGAGTCAACTTTGACTCAAGAAAGAAGAAATTCTTCACAAGTAGCAAGAGGAGACCAATCTCCGAAATGGATTGCTACAATTGCGGTGAGCTTGGCCATCTTGCTCATCAATGCACCAAGCCCAAGAAAGAGAGCTACAAGAACAAGAACAAGGGCAAGAAGTATGACTCATCAAGTGAAGATGAGAAGAAGGATGAAAAGCCCTACTACAAGAAGGATGGCAAGAAAAAGAAGCAATACCACAAGAAAGGTGGAAGGCTTACATTGTTGGTGATTGGCTCACCGACATTGACTCCTCCGGTGGCTCATCAAATGAAGATAGTGATGATGAGAAGGAGAAGGTGGCCGCTCTAGTCATTGGCTCCTCTACACCACCACCACCACCGTCACCATCATCATCTACACACCTATGCCTTATGGCCAAGGGTGATCGGAAGGTACAAAACAATGATGACTCTAGTGATAGTGATAGTGATGGTGAATTTGAGGCTCCCACTTATGATGAACTTGTCAAATTGCTAAATGACTACTCTAAAATCATAAGAAAGACTAGAGCTAAAAATGAGAAGCTTGTTGATGAAAATGAATCTCTTGTTGAAAAGTGTGATCATGCTATTCATGCTAGTGATGAACTAAAAGATGAACTTGCAACTATGTCATCCACTATCAAGGAGCTCAAGTCATCTAACAAGGAGCTCAAAGCTAAAAATGAAAAACTTGATAAGATGTATAGTGACCTTTCCACTAGTCATGCTTTGCTTAAGGAACAATATACTCAAGTGAAAGTAGATTATGATACTCTCACCATTGCTTATGATATGCTTTCACATGAGACACATGATGCTCCTAACCTTGTTGTTAAGTGTGACATAGCAACATCTTGTGAGGACTTGGTTAGTGAGCATGTTGAGCAAAGTGCTAGTGGCAAGGGCAAGAAAGTGGTTGAGGCCGATCACTATGATGACTATGTCAAAATCAAGAATGAGAATGCAAAGCTCAAGGTTGATCTAGAAAAGCTTTCAACCACCAAGCAAGTTATCATTCAATCTCATGACGATGACTATAGCATGACACTTGAGCTAGACATGCTAAAAGAAGAGAACAAGAGATTAAAGATGGAGAGGGACTACAAAATGACACCATCTCAATTGGAACTCCAACAAGAGAATGACAAGCTCAAGAAGGAGAAAGAGCACCTCACCACCGGTTTGAGGAACTTCACCAAGGGTCAATGTCTTCAAAGTGAGCTTCTCATGAACACCGTCATGAAGACCAATAGAAATGGCATTGGCTTTCTTGAAGAGAAGATGAAGCAACGCAAGAGCATCACTAAGCCAAAGAAGAAGAAGATTGGGAGATGCTATGAGTGTGGAAAGGAAGGACACTTTGCTCATGCTTGTGAGGAGCCAAAGCCCACACCCTTGCCCAAGCATGCTAGACCCTTTGCCTTCAATGCTCACTACATGCTTAGACAAGATTCTAGTGGCAAAGTGAAGGTTATGTTTATGGGGCCACCTAACAAGAATAGGCCAAGGCAAATTTGGGTTGCCAAGTCACTAGTTGAGAAAGTTAAGGGACCGCAACAAGTTTGGGTCCCGAAAGCTCAAGCTTGATTTCTTGTGTGTAGGTGAACTACAAGACCGGTGGATCACATTGGGTAATTGATAGTGGATGCACACAACATATGACCGGAGATCCCCGGATGTTCACCTCACTAGAGAGAATGTCGATGACCAAGAAAAGATAACATTTGGTGACAACTCAAAGGGCAATGTCAAAGGATTGGGCAAAGTGGCTATATCAAACGATCATACCATCTCCAATGTGCTTCTAGTTGCATCATTAAGCTTCAACTTGCTATCCGTTGGGCAACTATGTGATCTTGGCTTTCAATGCTTGTTCACCGACAAGGAAGTGGTTGTGACCAAGAAAGATGATATACAAGTGATATTCAAAGGCTTTAGATACAACAATCTCTATCTAGTGGGATTTTACCTCCGAAGATGCCAACTTGAAGACATGTTTGTTCACTAAGCAATCTCTTGGTTGGCTTGGCATAGAAGATTAGCACATGTTGGAATGAACACTCTCAACAAGCTATTGAAGAAGGATTTGGTTAGGGGCTTGAAGGATGTCAAATTTGAGAAGGACAAATTGTGTAGTGCATGTCAAGCCGGCAAGCAAGTTGCAAATACACATCCAACCAAAGCTTTTGTGTCAACATCAAGAGAGTTAGAGCTACTTCACATGGATCTATTTGGACCAACAACATATGCTAGCTTGGGTGGAAATCTCTATTGTCTAGTGATTGTTGATGACTACTCTAGATACACTTGGGTATTCTTTCTTCATGACAAATCCGAAGCAACCCCTTCATTCAAGAAGTTTGCCAAGAGAGCCCAAAATGAGTTTGACTTAAAGATCAAAAAGATAAGAAGTGACAATGGAAGAGAGTTCGACAACACCCACATTGAGCAATATTGTGATGAAGTTGGGATCAAGCATGAAGTATCCGCAACCTACACACCACAACAAAATGGGGTAGTTGAGAGGAAGAACCGAACACTAATCACCCTAGCAAGGACTATGTTAGATGAGTACACTACACCGGAAAGATTTTGGGCGGAAGCAATCAACACCGCTTGCTATGCATCAAACCGGTTGTTCCCCCATCGTCTCCTTGGCAAGACCCCCTATGAGCTACTCAACAACAAGAAGCCGGATGTATCCTTCTTTAGAGTGTTTGGGTGCAAATGCTACATCTTCAAGAAGCGCCAACACCTAGGGAAGTTTCAACGCCGATGTGATATTGGTTTTCTTGTTGGTTACTCATTGAAGTCCAAAGCATATCGAGTATTCAACCATGCCACCGGGATGGTAGAGGAAACATATGATGTGGAATTCGATGAATCTAATGGCTCTCAAGGAGAGCATGAAAATCTTGATGACGTAGGTGATGAACCATTGAGGGATGCATGAAGAACATGCCGGTTGGAGCCATCAAGCCTAAAGATGATGATGATGATGATGATGTGCAAGTCATTGACAAGCCATCCTCATCACATGTACCACTTGATGATGACAAAGATGGAGGGATCCAAATGAAGATACTCATGTCTCCCATGATCAAATGGTGGTACACGCTCAAGATGTTGATGCTCCACAAGCGGCCCCTCAAGTGGTTGATCGAAGGACTACTCCTCTACTACAAGCTCACCCTCAAGATCTCATCATAGGGAGTCCGACAAGGGGTGTAATGACTCGCTCTCAAAAACTTGCTTTATTTATGGAACATCACTCCTTTGTTTCTCTTGTTGAGCCTACCATTGTAGATGAAGCTCTAGGTGATCCGGATTGGGTGAATGCCATGCATGAAGAATTAAACAACTTCACCCGCAACCAAGTTTGGACACTTGAAGAGCGACCAAAAGGCGCAAGAGTCATTGGAACAAAATGGGTGTTTAGGAACAAGCAAGATGATCAAGGCAAGGTTGTTAGAAACAAGGCAAGGCTAGTGGCAAAGGGGTTCTCTCAAGTTGAAGGCTTGGATTTTGGAGAGACCTTTGCACCGGTTGCAAGACTCGAAGCCATTCGTATCCTCCTTGCATATGCATCACATCATGACATTAAATTATATCAAATGGATGTGAAAAGTGCATTTTTAAATGGCTTCATAAATGAACTAGTCTATGTTGATCAACCTCCCGGGTTTGAAGACCCTAGATATCCTAATCATGTTTATAGGTTGTCCAAGGCGCTTTATGGGCTCAAGCAAGCCCCTAGAGCGTGGTACGAGCGCCTCCGGGACTTCCTAATTGAAAAGGCTTCATCATTGGGAAGGTCGACACCACACTATTCACCAAGAAGCTTGATGGAGAGATCTTCATTTGTCAAGTCTACGTCGATGATATCATCTTCGGGTCAACAAATGAAGCCTATTGCAAGGAATTTGGTGACTTGATGTCGAAGGAGTTCGAGATGTCGATGATTGGCGAGCTCACATTTTTCCTAGGCTTTCAAGTCAAGCAATTGAAGGAGGGGACTTTTATATCTCAAGAGAAGTACACAAAAGACCTCCTCAAGCGCTTCAACATGGATGATTGCAAGCCGATCAAGACTCCAATGCCAACCAACGGACATCTCGACCTAGATGAGGGAGGTAACCCGGTTGATCAAACTCTCTACCGTTCTATGATTGGTAGTTTGTTATACTTGACCGCATCTAGGCCCGACATCATGTTTAGTGTGTGCATGTGTGCTCGTTTCAAGCCGATCCTAGGGAATCACATCTCATAGCGGTGAAGAGAATCCTTAGGTACCTCAAGCACACCCCAAGCATTGGCCTTTGGTATCCCAAAGGAGCCAACTTCCAACTCGTTGGGTATTCCGATTCGGATTACGCGGGTTGCAAAATGATAGAAAAAGCACATCCGGAGGGTGCCATTTGCTTGGAGATCTCTAGTGTCATGGAGTTCAAAGAAGCAAAATAGTGTGGCCTTGTCTACCGCCGAGGCGGAATACATAGCCGCGGGTGCTTGTTGTGCACAAATCCTTTACATGAAGCAAACCCTTTTAGATTATGGTGTAGTTCTAGAAAGGTACCTTTGTTGTGTGACAATGAGAGCGCGGTTAAGCTTGCTAACAACCCGGTTCAACACTCTCGCACAAAGCACATAGACATTCGCCATCACTTCCTTAGAGATCATGTTTCCAAGAAAGATATATCCTTAGAGGGAGTTAGAACCGAAGATCAATTGGCGGATATCTTCACAAAACCCCTAGATGAGAGCACCCTTTGTAGATTGCGAAGTGAGCTCAATGTGCTTGATCTAAGTAACTTTGTCAAAAGGTGAAAGGGGTTGTCTTTTGCATTGCATTGTATCATATGCCATGTTTAAATTATGCTATGCACATAGGCTTGTCAGACGTGGTTAAGATAACCGCCCTAAAAAGCGTGTGAAGAAGCTTACCCATGAGCAAACTTGACAAGCAACCTAGATTCAAATTCCGCTTTGCATTGCATATGCATGTTTGTTGCTTGTCGTTTCTTTTCGGTTATGTTTTGAGCAACCGCTGTGTTCGTCCACCGCTAGGGGGAGCATTTGAGGCTCTAATTGGTTAAGACCCCTAGTTTTGGTGGCCACATGTTGTCTCCTTGGAGCTTTATTGCCTATTTTATCTAAAAATTTAACTTAGCCTATGGCAAATTATTTGAAAAATTTGAGGGTTTGAGAGAGGCCACTCCTCTAGGTTCCAACTAGTGTTTATTTGCTTCTTATTTGAGTTGGAACTTGGTTGGGAGAAGTCGGCGCGAAAAATCGAGTCAAAACTGTGTTTTCCCTGTGACCGGACGCTGCGACCGGACTCATAGGGTGCGTCCGGTCAGTGCAGAGCGCGCGCAAAGTGAACAGTGTCTTCGGCGCGTCCGGTCAGGAATTTGATCGTGCGTCCGGTCCATTGCCAGCAGTTGACCGGACGCTGGGTGGTGAGTCCGGTCATGTCTGATCGGACGCGTCCGGTCATGGAAATCGCGTTCAGGAGCTCTCTGTTCGTGACCGACGCTGGTCCCTGTGTCGCGTGACCGGCCACTTCCATGGTCGCGCGTTCGACGCTCCGGTCGTTCAGCAGTGCGTCCCGGTCGCCACTTAAACGGCGCCGTCTTGCTCTTCCCACCGACACCGGGGTCCCGAGCCCGACTGCTTACCCGCCGTGCCCTAGCTCGCCGCCGTTTCCTCCTCGCCCCCGCGCCGCCGCTGCTCCCCGTGCCACCGCACACCGCTGCTTGCCCGTCGCACTCGAGCCGCCCGTGTCCCTGAAGCCCGCATCTCCGGCGCCGCTCCTGCGCCGCGCCTGCGCCCGAGTCCCTTCCCACGTGTCTAGCACCGCCGTTCCACCCTCTTCCTCGGTCGCGCCCGGCCGCCGAGCCAATCCTCGCCGCGCGAGCTCGTTGGTGCTCCCCTCGTCGGTTCGTATCCCCCACGGTTTGTGTCCTCTCCGGCGACCTCTCTCCGGCCAGCACCCTCCTAGTGAGCTTTCCACTCCTCCCCATACATCCTGCCCACCAGGTGTTCGACGTAAGGTCTCAACTGAGGTTCATGCCGCGTTCTAACCCAATTCTTGGCCTTTCCTCGTGCAGAACGTTTCGTTGAGACGTGTGTGGTGCCCGATCGTGTCGGTTTCTTCCCCTGCTTGGTCGGTTCTCGGTCTCGTCAGCGAGTCGGGACCGTATCAGTGAGCAGGGTCCCAGTGATAGCTAAATCCGGGGCCACGCTCGCGGATACGGAACGAGGCCAAGCCTCTGAGATTCAGTCCAGTCTTCTGGTTTGAGTGACAGTGGTTCTCAGAGGCAGTCCGTGTCAGTCAGTGGCAGTGGCTCTGTTCTTGTGCGTGGCTCGCTGCAAGAACGTCGGCGGAGGTCCCGGGGCCGATCCTCCTCTCCCGCGTCCCCCTTCTGGTGACAAGGGGAAGCGGCTCAGAAGAAGCTCATTACCAAGAAACGCAAGCGTCTCGATCGGGATTCAGAGATCGCACTTGCAGCAGCCAGAGCAGCCGAGCGAGCCGAGCAAGGGGGTTCCACAGGCGGTCTCCGGATTCACGACCAGTCTTCTGAGCAGGCCAGTCAGGGCAGTGGGGACGCGGATCGCGACCTTCTTACAGAGCAGCAGGTGCAGGCTCTGCTTCGGACTGAGGGCGGCGTCGTCCGGATTCAGGATCACGAGTACTCTCTCGACGACCCAGCTGAGCTTCTCCCTCCAGACTTCCAGTTCCCGTCCGAGGCAGCTTCAGTTCTCGCAGCGGCTACAGCCCAGCCGCGGTTCAGCTCTCGAGCCCAGCTCAGTACAGAGGACCCAGGCAGAGGTCAGACAGAGGAGCTGCCATCTCAGCAGCCACTCCGCAGGTCCACCCGCTCTCGCACTCAGGTGTCTCCTCGACCTGAGGGGCAGCGGCGGGGTGGTCGACCCCCTCCGAGGCCACAGGGACCCCACCACTGTGGAGCACTTGGACCTGCGCGGCGGCGCGACAGCACGTCAGGTGCAGGCCCTTCGACTTGATACCGTATGAGGAGTGGTCCCAGCAGCCCGGCACCCTCAGGCCGCAGAGGGCTTCTACACGGTGATCCAGGAGGATTTCTACGGGCCTACGTCAACAGCGGCGTCCACCTCCGACCCCACAGAGTGTGCCCGCTGGAGACGATCGTTTGCAGTTGCCTGGTGAGGCATCCGTCCGATGCTTACCCTATCTACCTGGATTAGCGCCAGATCTGCTTGGACGTGGTGGTCTCTACATTGAGGATTGGGTTCGCCAGTTTTACGCGTCCCTGTGGATCTCCCCGGATCACCGTTCCTCCACTTCGCTTTCAGGGGAGGTCCTACAGGCTCTACAGCTCACGTGCCAGAGAGTACCTTGGTTTGACAGCATATCCGACTAGAGTGCACACAGTTTGCTACGGAGAGACAGAGCCACCCAGGCGACCCCACGCAGGAGAGATTCCGTCCAGCAGATCAGGTTCGTGCCTGTTTTCCGGGAGCCGTTTGGCGAGGGCGTCAGCCGAACGTCCTCGTGAGCTTGACGCCGACGGCCCGCCTCGTGAACGAAGTCATTGAGGCGTATCAAAACTTCTTGCCGCCCCGGGACAATTGGCTATCGTGAGGGCTTGACCAGGATTCAGTTGCTGGCTTCGTTCCACCATTTTGGTCTCAACACGCTAGAGTTTGACATTTGGGATGTCATTATTTCAGAGATGGAGGACACACTTGCAGATGGGCTTCAAGGGTCACCGGCAGCTCCCCTATGCTCACATCATTTGCTATCTATTGAGGAGGATTATTCCAGGCTTGCTTCCAGAGCTTCTCCAGTCTCCGACGGAGTTCCCCGTCTACGACACTCGCCAGATTGCCGGGGACCGTCCAGACACTCGCCCCAGAGGTCCGCGCCAGAGGCCAGTGGTTACTGAGACAGAGGCTGAGCAGGACGAGGCCGTTCGACAGCTGGCAGAGGCTGAGCTTGCCGGTCTTGAGGCAGAGGGCGAGGACCCTGACGACGAGTTCCCGTCCGACAGCACCGACGACGACTACGCTCCTCTTCCGAGGATGCGTCCACAGGGTGCTCACGAGTCTGAGGCCTCCTCCTCGCGTATGGCAGGCTCCGACCCAGCACTCCTAGCCATCCTTTCTCGGATGGAGCAGCAGCAGTCTCGCCTTTCCGAGGAGGTTCAGCGTCAGGCCCAGGAGCAGCGCCGACAGGCACAGGAGCAGGCCCGACTGGCCGAGGCACAAGCAGTGGCAGCAGCTCAGGCACAGGAGCGCCAGGACGCTCTCCAGAGGCAGATGATTCAGCTTCAGACACAGACTCTAGCCTTCATGGAGAGGATGGCAGCTATTCCACAGTTACCCAGCCGCCTCAGTTTCAGCTGCAGCAGCCAGGACCGTCGACCTCTTACTTCACGTCAGTGCCTCCGTCGACGGTCTCGCCCTTCCCTCAGTACCCGCAGTGGTTTACCTCACCTCAGCCAGGGCAGCTGCCAGAGTTCACTCCGCTCCAGTCAGGCTTCACTCCTACTCAGACGGAGTCGGTCCTAGTGACACCGAGGAGCCTGGAAGCCTCTTTCAGCGAGCTCACCGGCCTGCCTACACCGCCCGAGTTTCAGTTGCCGGTGACCTCAGCTCCAGCTCCTGCTCCAGCTACTGGTACCACAGAGACACTACCTTCCTCAGTAGCGTCGTCCGAGCCGCCGACCTTTCAGAGTCAGACTCTTCCTGTCAGCTCAGCTCCTGAGACTTCGTTGACAGTGTCAGTGGTCGCGACTGAGACCGTGGACCCTCTTCCAGAGGCCGCTCCAGAGACAGTTGAGCAGACCCAGACCGCTTCTCCTTCGCGTCCAGTGTCAGAGGGTCAGTCAGCTCACAGTACGTCGTCCGACGAGGAGACCTACCTGGCTCAGTTCGAGACTCTTCCGCGCACCTCGTCGCCCGGCTCGTCTGCTCCACTCCCGCCTTCCGACCCTTAGGTTTTGGTCTTTGATGCCAAAGGGGGAGAGAGCGTATGTTAGACGTAGGGGGAGCCTGTGAGAGGGTTTCGGTTCTTTTGTTTGATCTTGCACTCATATGCATACATGTTTATCTTTTGGCACCCGTACGATATGTGTATGTCTTTTGGTTGTGACATGTGATGCTACACTTGTTATATACTCATGTCACTCATTTATGCTCAGTTGTGACATGTCATGCTTCATTCGTTATCTTGTACATGTCACTTGCTTATGCTCATTTACTTTGCTTCCGCACTTATACTCCGATAAATGAGCTTGTTCATAAGTACTTGTGTTAATTCTTATATGTTGAGTACTTATGCGGACTTGGTTCGTATAAGCATGCCTAACTCCTTTTTATCTTCATTGTCACATGCTTATATGAATCAAGCGATTGAAAACCTCCGCACCTCTCTTTCAAACATACTTGAGGTTGTCATCAATCACCAAAAAGGGGGAGATTGTGAGCATCTAGGCCCCCAGTGGGTTTCGGTGATTGGATGACAACGGTAAATTACTATGACTAACGTATGTTTTGCAGAAACAGTTGAGTTAGGTCATGGTAATGATGATCGTGAGGGCACTATGGTATTCATGCCCCCTTAGCGGTGGAATTCGTTCGGTCTTCAAAGGATGGACGACGAAGACGGTGATAGGCTAGTGCTAAGTGTCATTTGGTGTTGAAGGACACTTAGAGTAGCATAGGTCTTTGCTTTATCTTTGGCCGTACTATAAAGAGGGGTTTGAATGAGTAGCTTGACCTAGGTGAGACTTTTGAGTTAGGTGTGGTGCACACGTGTTAACCAAAGCCCTAGGTAGCTTAGAAAGGTCCCTAAGATCATAAGGAAGAAAGTTCGTGAAGGGAGCGTCGCAAACCGAAGTCGTTTCGGACTTCAAAATGTGACCGGACGCTTCAACCCTAATGACCGGACGCTGGGGCGTGCGTCCGGTCAGTTGGTTTGGCTGAGAAGCAGGCTTGGCTTCGACCGGACGCTCTTCAGTTTTCGACCGGACGCACCAGGAGGTGAGTCCGGTCGCGTCCAGAGAGGTTCCAGAGAGGGAAATTGATGACCGGACGCGTCCGGTCAGTGGTGATCGGACGCATGGGTGCGTCCGGTCAGTGTATCGTACTGGTGTCAGGGCTAACGTCACGTAGCCGTTAGACACTGACCGGACGCGTCCGGTCACCCCGACAGGTGCGTCCGGTCAGTGTGTAACTGGCTGGGCTTACCCCTTCGTGCATGTTTTGAGTTGGGGGGTATAAATATGCCTCCCCCTCATTCATGCTGTTACTCTTGCTCATTTGAAAGGTTCCCAAACACATTGTGATTGCAAGTGAGTGCAAGAGGCCTAGTGAGGTTGAGAGATTTGATAATTGAGTGATCAAACACCTCATTAGTGAGTAGAGAGTAGCAAGTGTGCATCCACCCATCTCATTAGCCTTGCGTTGGTCAAGTGAGAGTTCTTGCTTGTTACTCTTGGTGATCGGCATCACCTAGACGGCTTGGTGGCGATCGGAGAGCTTGGTGATCATCCGGAGGCATTGTGGATGACCCAAGCCAAGTTGTGACCGGTAGCGAGCGATTCACCGGGCCGGAGTGGCGAAGAATCAGCTCGTAGTGAGCACTTGATCCTTGCGCGGATCAAGGGGGAGCGATACCCTTGCGCGGGTGCTCCAACGAGGACTAGGGGGGTGTGCCGACACCTCGATACCTCGGCAAAAAGATCGTCGAGTCATCTCTACTCTTTTACTTACGCATTTACATTCAAGCAATTCAAGTCCGCATTACTCTTGTTGTTCATCCCAAATTGAATTGCCATGCTAGAGTAGAATTGGCTTAGTGATAATCTTTTGTGCTATTGATTCTTGTCATTCACACTTCTAGGCACTAGGGGGTTAATTGGGGCTTGATAGGTTTTATTATTGCAAGAAGTTTTAGAAAAGCCCAATTCACCCCCCCCCTCTTGGGCATCTTGATCCTTTCCGCAAAAAAACCAAAAAACAAAAAATCCTCCCAAGGTCATAAACATGGAACTAGCTCATCTAGAGCACCGCGGGTGTCCAAAATACGTGGACAATCGAAAGAGATACGGTCGCAGATATCAAAGTTGGAATATCTAAGACTGTATCTCTTTCGAACGAGAGAGTTCAACTGTTACGCGACCAAAGACCAGATACCTAAGATACAGATAGAGGGGTTATACCATGGTGTCGGTGAGGTCAGGGTACGGGGCAGTGGTGAGTAGGGAGTGGCGACACGACGCGGTGCAGGCAGACCCGAACGCCGACGAAGACGATCGGGGTCGCCGAGTCCTCGACGGGTCCTCCTCCTGCAAAAAAGAGCATATGGTTAGTCTCGACCGAAAATTTGGCAGCACTCCTGCACGGGGAGGTTTCCAAAACTGCAGAAAAGGTCGGCACGAAGGCCAACACCCACTGTATACCGACATAGTCACGAGGCCAACAATCACAATAGTACCAAGATGAGCCATGTACTTTACTTCTATTTCCATGCAGATAACATATCGAAGTAGTATAACTACTACTAACACTAACACTACTACTAACACTAACACTACTAACTACTACTAACACTGCTACTAACTACTAACTACTAAGTACTAACTATTTACTAACTACATAGGGCATACCTTCGCGACGAGAATAGCAGAACGAGCTTCGGCGACGGCAACGGGACGACCGAAGCAGCTGACGGCGGGCCACTCTTCTCTCCTTCTCCTCGCTCTCTTCTCCACTCCTCATCTTCTTCCTCTCCTCCTCCACCTCCTCCTTCTCTTCCTCCTCTCCTCCACCTCCTCCTCTCCTCTCCTCCTCCTCCTCTCCTCAACATGTGATCACATGTGAGAGGATGGCGAGATGTACTGGTTTGTAAGCATCGTACGTTACAACTTACTCGAAACTTTCTCAAATTTTTTTCTCGGCAAACACATATGATGTAACAACATCTCGCCAAGTTTCACGATTTTCGGAATTCATTTGCATTTTCTATAATTAAAAAATCATCCACACGTAATTTGGAGGCGTTCCCCTGTGAGCACGTTGATCGAAACCTAGGGTCAGTTTTTGGATTTGGCCTCAACATACACTCAAGAACAACAATAACAATTTTCGAATCATTGAAATCCATTATTCGATGCACCCGCAGTTCAAACTTGCGTCTAGCGGGAAAATTCAAGAAAATACAATAAAAACATAAAATATAACAAAAGGCTTTGAAAAATTATAAAATTTGAACATGTTGGCCATAGTACTGTGGGGATGATCCACAAAAAATTTGGTGTCCAAAATCAAAAAAAAAAACTTTGCCGAGTGCCACATGGACTGACACTCGGCAAAGAGGGGATCTTCGCCGAGTGTCAGCCACGTGGCACTCGGCAAAGAACAGCCCACGTGTCACAGAACGAGACCACACGCTTTGCCGAGTGCCACGTGGCCGGCAATCGGCGAAGATCCCCTCTTTGTCGAGTGTCAGCCACGTGACACTCGGCAAAGAACAGCCCACGTGTCACAGAACGGGGCCACACGCTTTGCTGAGTGCCACGTGGCGGGCACTAAGCAAAGAGGGGATCTTTGCCGAGTGTCAGACGGCGGGCACTCGGCAAAGCAAACGACCCTGGATGTCGTCTGGTCCGCGACACTTTGCCGAGTGCTCATCTTTGCCGAGTGTACGACACTCGGCAAAGAGGTGACTTCGCCGAGTGCTTTTCTTTGCCGAGTGTCGGGCACTCGGCAAAGCAGGTTTTGTCTTGTGCTCAGTCTTCACCGAGTGCCAGATGTCCGCCACTCGGCAAAGAGGGTCTTTGCCGAGTGCCCAATATTTGACACTCGGCAAACTTCCAGATACTCGGCGAAGCCTGTGTTT
Source organism: Coix lacryma-jobi var. lacryma-jobi (assembly GCA_009763385.1). NCBI lineage: Eukaryota > Viridiplantae > Streptophyta > Magnoliopsida > Poales > Poaceae > Coix > Coix lacryma-jobi. The sequence continues at coordinate 137,817,944 of CM019824.1, forward strand.
CCTGTAGTGGCAGGCGGCGGCAATGGCGACGGGCTCTCTTCCGGCGGCGGCGGCGACGGCCTTTCCATCTGAAGCTGGCGGAGGTCTCTACTACCGAAGCCAGCGTCGGGCCGGGGCAGCAGCGTAGCCAGCCGGATCCCCAGGCGGCTGCTGCTGTGCTTGCTGCAGATCTCCCAACAGAGCAACCCGACTGCAGCTCGAGTGGCGGCGGAGTCAGCATGACCAAAGGCAGCCCGAGTTCCCCAATCCTAAGTAGCAGCACCAACACGAAGTTATCAAACAGCATGGTAGATCCATCAAGTAACTTTCTTCTCTGCTGATCTGCAAGTTTTGAATTTGTTCTCTGTGCTTGCGTGAACTGATGCTGTTGTCCTGATATGCTGATGTATAAAATTTTGGGCCTAGTAAAACTGATGTTTTAATATTCTGTTAGCCTGTGATGTACATCTATCAATTAGTAATTGTTATGAAGTTATTCTAAGATCATACATTTTTTTCTATTTTTTTTAGCAAAAACAGCTAAATGGCTTAGCTGCAGCTAACTCCGGCTATAGCTGCGCATAGCTGCTGAGAAGGTTTGCAGCTAAGAGGCTTAGCCGGAGATTTAAAACCTTGAAGGTGCAGCTAACTCCGGCTATAGCTGCGCATAGCTGCTGAGAAGGTTTGCAGCTAAGAGGCTTAGCCGGAGATTTAAAACCTTGAACGTGCATGCCTTGCTCCACCGTACCAAATATTGATCATATTTACGCTTGAAGGTGCATGCCTTGCTCCACCCTACCATATTGATCATATATACGCACTGCAAGTAATATGGTATTCCTAGCCCATAAAAATAATTATGTTAACTTTACTCAAGCATACTTTATTTAGAGGATAGATTCTCTTTGTCGATTTTTAAGTTAAATATAACAAAAAATGTTGATTTTAATAAATAATAAGGGAGGACATTAACGTGCAACCTGTCGCGAGGACGGGGAATGCGTGACCAAGGCTCTGGTCATCTTCCGCCCCAACCCTCGCCTCCTCTCCGCCGCCAGCTGTCTCACCATCAATTGTGTCGCCCTGTACCTTGTCATAATCCTACTCGTCCTCGACCGCAATGCTGGCCACCGCCTCGTCACGGACGACAGCCCTAGCTCATCGCCAGAGCCCCTAAGCCACACAACCTTCTTTCTCATCGTTGGGTTGGGCTGCCTCCCACCGGTCGGGCCCTTCTATGCCCGCCGGAGTTGGGAAGGAGGGGGAGGAGCTCGCCGGCGCAGCTAGGGGCGCAGGCGCAGGGAGGAGCTCACCTACGAGGAGGAGGAGGAGGAGGAGTACCTCGCCGGCTCTGATGCCGCCATCACTGCTGTTGCTGGAGTGGAGAGAGGGAGGGAGGGAGGGAGGGAGAAAGTGCGGGCCCACGGGCGTGAGGTCACGTGGGTGGTCAGGACGACTCGCGACGGATCGCTAAGTAACTTTTCCAAATAATAAGCACGAGTATAAGTAATAAAACATTATGAACAAGTACAAATAAGATCTAAATACAATAGCTCAACATAGTACTGGTATACCTACATATGCTTTTAGAAAAAAGGAATTGCAGCTGATTTCATATTTTTTATTTAAAATAGATTAGGTACGGTGGTTTAGAAAATTAATCACTTTTATTGTTTTAAGAAAAATACAAAAACATCTTTGGAACCAGCTAGATGTCATACTTTTTTCCGGCACTGATTGTATAGTAGCCAAAAGTTTATGTTTTTCAAATTGTTCTATGGTGAAGAATAAACTCTATCAATAGTTGGATAGTTAAAAATGAAAATTTTCGGTTAGAAATAAATACTTGCGAAGAAGATTGCGAAACCGATAGAGCACCGGCCGTGATGGCAAGACACAAGGTCGTGAAAGTTGTGCGCGCTAGAAACAAATCAAACCCTTTCTAGTCAACGACGACGGAATGCGTTTCCTCCGAAGTAAGTCATGTTCAGAGTTCAGACAAGGAAAAATAAGTTTCTAGCTGGAGCTTGATGATACGTTCCTGTCGATCATTCATGGTTTCTGTTGCCTGGCAAGCATCAAAGAAACCTGTTTTCCAGGTAACCATATGTACTGTATGTGTATGACCGATATTGTTGGGATGGTATCCAGACCGCTGGCGCCTCCGGCCCGCAATATCAAAGGAAGACGGAGCTTTCGTGCGAAAGGAAGCATTCGCGAGGAAGCACGTCGTCGACCGAAAGCACGCGTTCGCCTCTGGCCCGCAATACCAAAGGAAGACGGAGCTTTCGTGCGAATGGAAGCATTCGCGCGGAAGCACGTAGTCGACCGAAAGCACGCGTTCGCCTCCGGCCCGCAAGACCGAAGGAAGACGGTGCTTTCGTGCGAAGGGAAGCATTCGCGCGGAAGCACGTCGTCGACCGAAAGCACGCGTTCGCCTCCGGCCCGCAAGACCGAAGTAGGACGGGGCTTTCGCGCGAAAGCACGCTTCCGCGCAAAGAGGGGCACAGAAGCAGCTTCCGAGCGGAAGCACGCAGGCAGGCGGCTTTCGCGCGAAAGAATAGCAGCGAGTGGACCGAGCTGTTTTCGTGCGGAATGAGCCCGGCGCTTTCGGCAAGAACTTTCGTCGTTCGCGACTTCGGTTTTTTCCATAGGCTTTCGCAGGTCGCCGGAAGCCTCGATCGAAGGGAGCGGATCCACCGGTCACGAGAAGGAGCTGGGGGGCGCAAGGCCCGTCGACGGACGGCGTTACGGAGTTGCCCCTCAGGTCCCCAAGGGCGGCAAACAGCCACGGAGTAGTTGAGTAGGGTATGATTGTAATTGTAACGGAGTGGTTGGAAGGACATTCTTGTACTTTCAAACTGATCTGAATTAATATAAAAAGCTCCCAGCTTCCCAAGAGGGGGGAGGAGGAGCACTGTTCACTTCACCCGATTTCCCACTTCCTTCCGTCTACTTACGCTTTCGCTCAGTGGCTTGGCTCGTGCGACAACCCGCTGTTTCGGGGTCTAGGTCTCGGAACAACAGATATCAACTACTGTACCTCCAGAAACATGATTGATTAATGGTTATCCATCGACAGCAGGGAATCCTTCCGTGTCGCGTCAACGGATACACCACAAGGAAGATATTTGTGGCGTTGCAACTGCTATTTTAAACTCTGGTTGAATCACCTAAGCCAATAATTAGTTGATAAAAATTAGCTATGGTAAATCTAAATATGTTCAGTCATTTTTTGCCCTCTCATTCACGCATATTATTGTACCTGGAGCATCTAAAAGACGAGGATAATTACACACAAACCATCAATACACATCCACCATTTATCTGCTTCTTAATTAATTCAAACAACACCCAACTAATTGGTAGCCAACTAATAGTTCTTATGCATCCAAATTCCAAACAGACTTACTAATAGGTGAACTAAATTTTTGTTCAATTCCTATTAGCAGTTCGTTTTCACTGCTAAGCAAAGATGAGCTAAACTAGACTAAAAACTGCGGATACATGGGTGTATGCCGAGTCTCTGTGTGATGAGTGAGTGTCAACGGAGATGATGCGCATGTTCTTTGGCTTGTGTTGTGCAGGTGTCGAGCACAAAGACAGTGGTCGATGGCGGGTGAAGGTCAAGTTGCGACGTGCCGTGCCGACGGACCGGGCGCGATGAAGGATGGGCGTGCCGTGCGGCGAACGTGCCATGCCGATGTATCGGACGGTGAGGGCGGACGTGGACTAGACTGAGGAGGCTGGAGGCCGGAGGATCAGCTGTGGTGGCTGGCAGCCTGCGACAGCGACAAGCGGAGAAGTGCGATCATGTCGGTGGAAGGGGTGCACAGGCGGTGCATCCCTCTACGACGCCGGTTTGTTGGTAGAGCCCGGGAAAAACCAACGTGGACGGTTTCCAGGTTTGGGCCTCAAAACCTGGGTGCTGGTTTCCAGGTTGAGCCACAAAACCTGGGCGTGACGGTTTCCAGTTTGAGCCTCAAAACCTGGGCGTGGGCCGGTTTCCGAGTTTGGGCCTCAAAACTCGGCGCGCTGCGGGTTTCCGAGTTTGGCCACAAAACTCGGCTGGAGGCTGGTTTCCCGGTTTGGGCCCTCAAAACCGGGGGGGCTGATGGAAAAGGCGGGTTCCCGTTTGGGCCACAAAACCGGGGGTGCAGAGCGCGAGGACGGCACGTGGCGGCAATCGGAAGGTTGCGTGGAGGCAACGCGAACGAGTTGCGGGCGTGGCCCGTTGGATCTACCTACCACCGAGTTGGTCCAGAATAACCCTAGGGTTTAGCTGGTTCGCTCTGTAATTAGAATAGAGAGGGGTAGAGTAGGAAATAGACTTAGACTAGAATAGATAAGTAGTCCAGGGGAGACACCCTCCTCCCTATCTCAGTTATCTCAGTTTTAGCCATCTCATTTGCTTCCTGCACTTAGGGTTTCCTGCTCTCCCATCCCCTGCTGTAGCTTGCTGAGATCCGCAGAGGACTCACCTCTGTGTATTGTTGATTTTGAGGAAAGGAGGCCGTATCCTCCTTCCTGTCGTAGCGTGTGTTTGCGCTTCGGCTTGCAATTCGTGCGTGCGTGATTCCGTTGTGTTCGTGTTCTTCGCGGAATCCTTTTTCCTCCACGATTTTCCCGTCGCTTGATCTCTTTGCTCGGTTCATCTTTTGCAAATTCGTTTGAACCAATTGTCCTAGATCGTGAGGCACTTCTTTCCACCGAAGGAATTAACCTCTAACCTCACGGCTAGGAGATCGATCGATTTTTAGTTTCGGGTCAAGTTTTCTTCCTTCCCCGAAATTCTTCGATCCACCGTTTTTGGAGATAGGTCGAGCCATGATCTCTTAAAGATAGCTCACTATACTCCTTGTGACTCATCTCACCAAGTCTGATCCCTAGAGTGAATTGTTTTGGGTGAGATAGAGGCAAATCGGTGGCGAACGGGGCCTGCAGCGAGTCGACCGGCGCTCAGTCGGGGTGACCGGACGCTCGGTCCGTGAGTCCGGTCGATGAACAGCACGTAGCCGTGTTCTCTTCACTTTGACCGGACGCTCCATTCATGTTTTGACCGGACGCATCGCTTTCACTGTTCATCTGCGCTTGTTCGTTTCTGACCGGACGCACTGCTCTCGACCGGACGCTCCGTACTCGTGAGTCCGGTCGCGAACAGTAAGGTTCCAGAGCCGATTTTGTTGACCGGACGCGTCCGGTCCCTGCTGACCGGACGCTGGCCAGAGTCCGGTCGATCCAGTTCGACGCGTTTTCATCCGCAGTTTGTTCGGTTCGTCTTCGATTCTGATTCGTTTGTGGCGTTGGATTTCTAACTTCATGCTCTACAGAATTTGGGCTTCCCGCTTTACAAAATAGCCTGAATCCCCCTCGCGTTGCTCGGGGGAGGTTGAGGTTACCCAAAACCCATCCCGTCACTAGTTGACTTGCGTGAACTTGGGTGAGGAAGTTTTTGTGGTGCCTCGCTGTGATCCCTGGGATCATCCACCCTCTTCCAAGGGTCGTGGGCATCACGTTTTTTGTGTGTAGCTCTTGGGGTTGATTTTGGGAATTGGCCAAAAGTTTCGTGAGAAATTTTATTGGCTCCCATTCACCCCCCCCCTCTGGTCGCCTTGCTTTTGCATTCTCGGTCCTTCAATTGGTATCGGAGCAGGTTAAGGATCTTCCACCTTAGCCGGGTTCCAGATCCACCGAAGGCGACATGGATCGCGGCGTGGGCAAACCGCCGTTTTTCGATGGGACGAACTATGCGTATTGGAAGATACGCATGTCGGCCTAATCTCCAGAGCATGGGCTCTTTGTTGGGAGATTTTGCAACAACGCCAACTACGTTGTCCTGGCTGCTCGTGTCTCTCAGCTTCAGATCGATGAGCACGAAGCCAATAGCCGGGCGCGTAAGCTTTGTTCTCATGTTTTGAGCGTGGGTGAGTTTTGATCGCGTTTCTCACCTCTCTACGGCTCGGGAGATCTGGGACACCTCATGCGTTTTCATGAGGGCACCTCTCAAGTCAAAACCCGACTCTTACGAGTCGTTCAGGAGAGAGTATGAGAATTTCGACATCAGCCTGGCGAGAGGCATAGAAAGTTTATTCGCTCGCTTTCAGGTGATTGTCAACAGGATGAGGGCTAACAGAGAGCAGTTGCCATTTGACGATCATGAGCGTGCTTTGAAGCTTTTGCACACTCTTGACCGTTCGGTGTGGGACTCCAAGGTTCAGGCAATCATCGAATCGCCGAACTATGAGACCCTCACCTGCGACGAGCTCTTCGGTAAGCTCAAGTCCAGTGAGATTGATGCTATGGCGAGGGCTTCTTTTGAAAATCCTTCTCGCCCGTCCATGGCTTTGGTTTCCGGCTCTTCCTCTAAACCCTCAGCTGACTTTGCGCTTTCTTCTCTCTTTTCTGTGACAGAGGACCAGCTGGAGTCTTTTGAGACGACGAGTTGGCTTGCTTGCCAACGGTTTCGCGGTTCCACAACAACCGCGTGAACCGCCGTCGTGGAGGGGGACGCGCCGGATGCTACGAATGCGGCGACCCCGACCACTTCATCGCCGACTGCCCCAAGAAGAAGAACAAGCATCTGGGGAAGGGCGATCACGGCCACAGGCGCGACTCCAAGTACAAGGAGAAGCACGTTCCCCCAGGCACAAGAAGCGGGGCGGCTTCGACAAAGAGTACATCAAGAAGAAGTACTTGGAGAAGCAGCAAGCTGAGCAGCGTGCATTCTTCGCCACGCTCAGCGACGTCGACGCTCGGATGATGACGACTCCGCCAGCTCGAGTGATGACGAGTCCGAGAGAAGAAGAGAGGATCGAGGACAAGCTGAACGGCCTCTGCTTCTTCGCCGACGACGACGGCTTCTGCACCATGGCGCTGGGCGATGAGGTCGACGGCGAGCCGGAGCGTACCCCTCGGAACGACGACGACGACGACACCTCCCAGGTATCTCTCACCTACGACGAGCTTTCCTCCGAGGTTGAGAAGTTGACTGCTGCCCTCCTTAGCCAAGATAAGTTGCTTAGGCGTGCCGCTAGAGAGCGCAAGGAGTTTAGGCAGAAGAAGGGGAGGACACGGTGAAGGAGCTTGAGTTCGCTCGGTCCACCGTGGTGTGTGTCGGAGGAGTTGGAGTGCGAGAGTTGCGCCGCGCACATGACGGATCTTCTCACTCTGAGGAGTAAGCATGCTGCGCTGGTAGATGAGGTGGATGAGCTCCGAGCTAGGCCGCAGCTGTTGGGTGCGTGCAAGACTTGTCCTGTCTTGCAATCTGAGTTGGCAGAGAAGAATGCCAAGCTTGAGTCTTTAGAGAAGGCCAGCTCAGATAGCACTTGTGTCATGAGGTGTGCTTTGTGTGAGGGCCTGGAGATGGAGATTGCCAATGTGAAGCATGGCAAGATGCAAACCGAGGAAGAAAACACATACCTTCGGTCCATCTTGTCATGGGTCTCCAGTAGTGAGCCGCAGCTCGGGATGATGATCTCCCAATTCAAGCGAGCTGTTGGTGCCCCTGGTGTAGGTTTTGCTCAGAGTGTTGATCTCTCAGCCTTTGGGAAGATTGGAGAGTCTAGTGGTCTGAACCCATGTGAGAAGCCCAATTCCACCACTATTCCCAAACTTGCCAAGCTTCCACTCAAAGAGCCAGCCAAGCCTATCACCCAAGATGGTGTGGTTGAGGAACCCCCTAAAGTTCCTCCCAAGAACCCAGTTTGGGCACCCAAGCCAAACCACCTCAGAAACAAGCTTGATGCTATGCCACCATTCGTGAGGAGTTGCCACCAAAGGGCAAAGGCAAAGTGAGCCACACCCACAGCCCTGGTCACCAACAACCCCCTGTGCATGCGGTGAGGTACCAGTGTGATTTTTGTGGGAGAGATGGTCACTTGAGCGAGTTCTGCTTTAGGCGCAAGAGAGAGGCGCGCAGGGCTCGGGAGATGGAGAACCCGGATATGTACCATCCAGCTCATGGTGGACATGTACCGAAGGCCCAGGGGAGAGCTGCTAGGTCCGGACGTCAGGGTTCCAGGTCTAGGCAGGAGATGAGAGCCCCGAGGAGGAGACTAGGCCTAGAGGTCCAGCACCTCAGTTTGTTAGGCCTAGGCAGGAGAGAGCTTCGAGGAGAGACGCTAGAGCAGTTGAGCCCCAGGCTCCTAGGCGTAAACCTCGTAGAGAGCGTGCCCGACGGGGTCCTGCTTTTGCAGGTAACGGACCCCGTGGCGGAGGCTTTGTTGAGCGCTTTCCCCCACCGCAGTTGGGTATCGCGGTGAGCGCTTCTTCCCCAGCGGACCACGTTTTTCTCAGCGTGGTGATCGCTTCCCTCGTAGACGTGCTAGGAATGGTTTTTACACTAACCCTTCTTTAGAGCAGCCGGCCCAACAATGGTTTTCCCCTTATTTCACTAACCCCAGTGTTGGACCGTAGCTCACCCTATGTCTTTTATTGATGTAGGTGAGACGGTTGGGAGGACATTTGGTTGGTGGATTCCGGTGTTCGAGGCACATGACCGGAAACACCAAGTGGTTCTCCAGCCTTAGCCCGGTCGCCGGAAAGGAGTACATAACCTTCGGCGACAATAGTAAAGGTAAGGTTGTCCCGTGGAACTGTGCGGGTTATGAGCACTTTGTGTTGCGCGATGTTGCTCTTGTTTCTAACCTGCATTTTAACTTGCTTTCTGTTTCGCAACTTTTGATGATGACTATGAGATTCGTTTCAAACCGAACCTTAGTCGCATCTTAGATCCTCAGGGCGATCTTGTATGTCTGATTTCGCCCTTTGGGAAAGTTTTTCGTGCGAATTTTCGGAGTCGTTTGGATCTTCTCGCTGTCTTTTGGCTAGTCCTTCTTCTTCCGATCTTTGGAAGTGGCATAGGAGGCTCGGTCACTTAAGCTTCGACTTGCTTGCAAGACTTAGCTCACTTGGCCTAATCCGAGGATTGCCCAAGCTTTCGATGGAGAAGGATCTAGTTTGCCATTCTTGCAGACATGGGAAGATGGTTGCTGCTCCCCACCATCCAGTGACTAAGGTCATGACCTCGCACCCCGGAGAGCTTTTACATATGGACCTGTTGGTCCAGCTCGGGTGAGCTCGGGTGGTGGCAAGTGGTATGTTTTGGTTGTTGTTGACGACTTTTTCTTTTCGAGATATCGTGGGTCTTCTTTTTAGCTGAGAAGACCAAGACTTTCTCATTCGCTCGCAATCTGATTTTGCGTCTTCAGAACGAGTTCCCTTTGAACTCGATGCGAGCTATTAGAAGTGATAATGGTTCCGAATTCAAAAATTCGGATTTTGAGAAGTTTTGTAACCACCTTGGCTTGGAGCATCAGTTTTCTTCCCCCTACACACCGCCCCAAAATGGTGTTGTAGAGAGGAAGAATCGGACCCTTGTTGAGATGGCCAGGACGATGCTTGATGAGCATAGGACTCCTAGGCGCTTTTGGGCCGAAGCTATGAAACTGCATGTACATTTCGAATCGCCATTTTTCTGAGAGCGTTTTTGAAGAAGACCTCTTATGAGTTGCGCTTTGGTCGCCAGCCCAAGGTGAGTTATTTTAGAGTCTTCGGTTGCCATTGTTTTATATTGAAGAAAGGCAACCTGGACAAGTTTGAGTCTCGTTCTTCTGACGGTGTGTTTTTGGGTTATGGCACTCACACTCGAGCTTATCGTGTACTTAACCTGACACTAACCGAGTCATGGAGACATCAGATGTCACCTTCGACGAGACTCTGTTTGTCCTCTTCTCGTTTGAGCGTGCAGGTGATCATGAGGTTGGAGAGCCTCTTTCGATGACGAGGACGAGGGTGCTGAAAGTATAGATGATCCAGCACCCCCTCCACCTGCCGTGCCGCAAAGAGCGGCCCGACGACGCCTCACGGCCCCGACACTTCTTCTTCCTGGGGGGCGTGGGATCCTTCTCCACCTCGCGCGGTACCTTTTGTACCCGGGGTGGAACCAGCTGCTGTTGAGGGGGAGGTCACTTCTTCCCGGGAGGCGCCACGACATATCCAGCGCCAGCACCCCCCTGAACAGATGATCGGCGACATCAACGAGCGAGTTACTCGCTCCAGGTCACAGCACATCTCGCACTTTGCTCATTCTGCTTTTGTTGCGTCTTTTGAGCCCCGAGATGTGGACACGCATTGACGGATCGGGATTGGGTCAATGCCATGCATGAGGAGCTAGAGAATTTTGAGCGAAATCGGGTTTGGGTTCTAGTGCCTCCATCTCCTGACTGTAAACCTATTGGGACAAAATGGGTATTTAAAAACAAGCAAGGAGAGGAGGGCCACATTGTGAGAAACAAGGCCCGGCTTGTAGCGAAGGGTTATAGTCAGAAGGAGGGATAGATTATGAGGAGACCTTCGCTCCTGTAGCTCGTTTGGAGGCTATTAGGATACTCTTGGCTTATGCTGCATCCATGGGTTTCAAACTTTTTCAAATGGATGTCAAGAGTGCCTTCTTAAACGGCTACATTGAGGAGGAGGTCTATGTCCAGCAACCCCCCGGTTTTGAAAATCCCAGTTTCCAAACCATGTCTTTAAACTCCACAAAGCTTGTATGGTTTGAAACAAGCCCTAGAGCCTGGTATGAGAGATTAAAAACCTTTTGCTAGCTAAGGGTTTTAAAATGGGATGTGTTGATAAACGCTCTTTCTCCTCAAGCAAGGCAAAGTACTCTCTTGGTCCAAATTTACGTGGATGATATCATTTTCGGTGGTTCTTCTCACGCTTTGGTTGCCAAGTTTGCAGATACTATGAGCAGGGAGTTCGAGATGAGCATGATGGGCGAGCTGACTTTCTTTCTCGGGTTGCAAATAAGCAATCCCGAGAGGGGACGTTGTGGCACCAGGGCAAGTACACGAGGGACTTGCTGAAGCGGTTCGACATGGGGTGAGGCCAAGCCTCTTCCGACGCCCATGTCGACGACGACTGCCCTGGATGCCGACACGGATGGAGAAGCAGTGGACCAGAAGGAGTACCGCAGCATGATTGGATCGCTGCTCTACCTGACGGCGACACGGCCGGACATTCAGTTCGCCGTGTGCTTGTGCGCGCGCTTTCAGGCTTCGCCACGCACTTCTCACCGTCAGGCCGTGAAGCGCATCTTCAGGTACCTTCGTTTCACGCCTGAGTTCGGGATTTGGTATTCTGCTTCTTCCACCCTCTCGCTTGTGGCTTTCTGATGCTGATTTTGCTGGTTGTCGCACCGAGCGCAAGTCCACTTCTGGGACTTGCCAGTTTTTTGGATCTTCTCTTGTATCGTGGTCTTCTCGCAAGCAGTCTAGTGTCGCTCAGTCTACCACGGAGGCTGAATATGTTGCTGCGGCTAGCTGCTGTTCCCAGTTACTCTGGATGATGGCCACTTTGCGTGATTTTGGTTTGAGCTTTACTCGAGTGCCTTTGCTTTGTGACAGCACGAGTGCCATTAGCGTTGCTAAGAACCCCGTGCTTCACTCGAAAACCAAACACATTGATGTGCGCTTCATTTCTTGCGAGACCACCAGGAGAAGGGTGATATCGACCTTCGCCATGTCGATACTCATCACCAATTGGCTGATATTTTCACCAAGCCTTTAGACGAATCAACCTTTAATAGGTTGAGGGGTGAGCTTGGTGTGTTTCCCCTTGATGGGGGAAGCATTTGAGATGTATAGACTGACTCTTTTATTTAGAGGTTCCTTTCTTTTGAGTTTCTTGAGTCTTTCCAATTGGTATCTTCCTTCTTCAGTTTTGTGTCGGGCATACGCATTTACATTCTGAGTTCATGTCTATGTTCACTAGAATTAATTATGCGCTTGTTAGTATTGCTCCGATACTTATGATGATGCTTGTAGCTTATGCTCCTTCTGATCACTGTTACATGTTATGAGCGAGCTATTTTTGGAATGGTGAATATGCCTAAGTATATAAATCTGAAAAATGTTCACCATTGAGATATGCAACTAGCATGTGTAGGATGTGTTGAGTCCACATCTGCTTTTCATATATGCCTAGGTGCTATGTCTCGTTCTGAGTCATTCACTTGCTTGGTTGTCATAACTTGCTTAAAATCTGAACCAAGTATTGTTGAATTGAAAAGATCGAGATGGGATTGCTTGTCAACACCTCATGGTATTGAGACTGTTCTCAGTGCACTTTGAGTTAAACTTGAGCCATGTAGTGTATGACCGAAACCGTTGCTTAAGCTTCTGATTGCTTCGGCATAGGCTTCGCACGGTTGAAAAGTTAGGCGATGACAAGCTTTCAACCTCTCGCAATCACATGCTAAAAATGAAACTTGTGAATTCTTTTACCGCGCAACTCGATTGAATTTGAAATCACAAGTATATGCTTCATTCCTATGCATGATGATTGAACTTTGCTAGGGGTAGTTCACCTTGTATATATGCTTAGCACTTGTTTGTTTCTTCTATACATGTCTAGTGCTATTTTGATGGGGACTATCCTTTGGCTTATTTAAACTGCTCACATGCTTCAGATGCTTCATATTTCGTATAAGTGATCAGTTTGAGCCTTTGCTATTTGAGTGCTTAATTGAGATGTTGGAGCTATACTGATTAGAGCATCTTTGCACTCTTTTGACTATATACTTGAAGCTCCTAACTTGCATTTTGAATATGCATTGTGGAAGGAGATCTTGTGTTCAGGGGGAGTTTATGTGAAGGGAGTTGCTTCTCCGATACCTTTTGGCCTTGATAAGTGCATTTTCAACTAGGGGGAGAAATTTATGCAAATCATATGCCCTGTGTTGATCAACTAAGGGGAGAATCATTTGTCCTAGTTACTTGCATTTGTCCAGGGGGAGTTTGCTAGTTGTGTTGAGCCGTTGCCTCTGTCTTGAGGGACTAGCAAACGTTCCTAGCTTTTCATGAGCTTTCATAAGCTTTTTCATTTGGCTTTCAATTGGTATCGTCTGGTGTGCTTTCCCTTTTGGTTTGGGTTGATTTCCAATTGTTTCGGAGTGATTTTCTTGCTAGTTGTGTTGAGCCTCTGTGCCTCTATCTTGAGGGACTAGCATTTTGCTTCTGTTGTCCTCCGATCTTCAATTGGTATCTGCTAGCGGTGTTGAGCCTGTTCTACCTCTTCTTGAGGGCTAGCTTTGCTTTGCTTGGTTGCGTCGAGCCGTTGCCCATGTCTTTGGGGACCAAGTTTTCGCTTCATCCACTTGACCTTCTTTGGCTTTTGTTAGGCTTTTGGGTCATTTGGTTGGGTTTTCTCTTCTCACTCCTTCCTACCTCCTTCTTCTTATTCATGATTTGTTGTGGAGTTGACAATGCACTCATCAAGGGGGAGATTGCGGATACATGGGTGTATGCCGAGTCTCTGTGTGATGAGTGATTGTCAACGGAGATGATGCGCATGTTCTTTGGCTTGTGTTGTGCAGGTGTCGAGCACAGAGACAGTGGTCGATGGCGGGTGAAGGTCAAGTTGCGACGTGCCGTGCCGACGGACCGGGCGCGATGAAGGATGGGCGTGCCGTGCGGCGAACGTGCCATGCCGATGTATCGGACGGTGAAGGGCGGACGTGGACTTAGACTGATGGACTGGAGGCCGGAGGATCAGCTGTGGTGGCTGGCAGCCTGCGACAGCGACAAGCGGAGAAGTGCGATCATGTCGGTGGACGGGGTGCACGGGCGGTGCATCCCCTCTACAGCCCCGGTTTGGTGGTTGAGCCAGGGAAAAACCACCGGGTGGACGGTTTTCCGAGTTTGGGCCTCAAAACTCGGGTGCTCGGTTTCCAGGTTGAGCCACAAAACCTGGGCGCGGATGGTTTCCGAGTTGGCCACAAAACTCGGGTGATGGGCCGGTTTCCGAGCTTGGGCCTCAAAACTCGGGCGCTGGCGGGTTTCTGAGTTTGGGCCACAAAACTCAGGCTGGAGGCTGGTTTCCCGGTTTGGGCCTAAAAACCGGGGGTTGCTAGAAAAGGCTGGTTTCCCGGTTTGGGCCACAAAACCGGGGGTGCAGAGCGAGGGCGGCACGTGGCGGCGATCCAGAGGTTGCGTCGAGGCAACGCTTCGGTTTGAGCGGGCGTGGCCGTCGGATCTACCTACCACCGCGGGTTGGACCAGAATAGCCTTAGGGTTTAGCTGGTTCGCCCTGTAATTAGTTTAGAGAGGGGTAGAGTAGGAAATAGGCTTAGTCTAGGTTAGTATAAGTAGTCCAGGGGAGACACCCTCCTCCCTATCTCAGTTATTTCAGTTTTAGCCATCTCATTTGCTTCCTGCACTTAGGGTTTCCTGCTCTCCCATCCCCTGCTGTAGCTTGCTGAGATCCGCAGAGAGACTCACCTCTGTGTATTGTTGATTTTGAGGAAAGGAGGCCGTATCCTCCTTGTCGTAGCGTGTGTTTGCGCTTCGGCTTGCAATTCGTGGCTGTGATTTCCGTTGTGTTCGTGTTCTTCGCGGAATCCTTTTTCTCCACGATTTTCCCGTCGCTTGATCTCTTTGCTCGGTTCATCTTTTGCAAATTCGTTTGAACCAGGTTGTCCTAGATCGTGAGGCACTTCTTTCCACCGAAGGAATTAACCTCTAACCTCACGGTCTAGGAGATCGATCGATTTTTAGTTTCGGGTCAAGTTTTCTTCCTTCCCCGAAATTCTTCGATCCACCGTTTGGAGATAGGTTCGAGCCATGATCTCTTAAGATAGCTCACTATACTCCTTGTGACTCATCTCACCAAGTCTGATCCCTAGAGGAATTGTTTTGGGTGAGATAGAGGCAAATCGGTGGACGAACGGGGCTGCAGCGAGTCGACCGGACGCTCAGTCGGGGTGACCGGACGCTCGGTCCGTGAGTCCGGTCGATGAACAGCACGTAGCCGTGTTCTTCACTTTGACCGGACGCTCCATTCATGTTTTGACCGGACGCATCGCTTTCACTGTTCATCGTGCTTGTTCGTTTCTGACCGGACGCACTGCTCTCGACCGGACGCTCCGTACTCGTGAGTCCGGTCGCGAACAGTAAGGTTCCAGAGCCGATTTTTGTTGACCGGACGCGTCCGGTCCCTGCTGACCGGACGCTGGCCAGAGTCCGGTCGATCCAGTTCGACGCGTTTCATCCGCAGTTTGTTCGTCGTCTTTCGATTCGTGATTCGTTTGTGGCGTTGGATTTCTAACTTCATGCTCTACAGAATTTGGGCTTCCCGCTTTACAAAATAGCCTGAATCCCCCTCGCGTTGCTCGGGGGAGGTTGAGGTTACCCAAAACCCATCCCGTCACTAGTTGACTTGCGTGAACTTGGGTGAGGAAGTTTTTGTGGTGCCTCGCTGTGATCCCTGGGATCATCCACCCTCTTCCAAGGGTCGTGGGCATCACGTTTTTGGTAGTAGCTCTTGGGGATTGATTTTGGGACACTTGGCCAAAGTTTCGTGAGAAATTTTATTGGCTCCCATTCACCCCCCCCCTCTGGTCGCCTTGCTTTTGCATTCTCGGTCCTTCAAAAACAAAAACATAACACCAAAAGACATAAATGTCCTCCCACCAACCCTAACTTACAACCAGTTCTATTTTCTCTACTCTATCCCATACACAAAGGATAGAGTAGTATATTCAAGTATGACTCAATTAAAATGTATTGATATCCAAACAGCACCCAACTCAATTAAAATTGTGATCTAAATAGACTTTTAATTATCTAGTTTTTTTTGCGAAGATCTAATATTAGCTATATCACTACCAGATTTCGCTCCTTTGTCCAAAAACATTCGGCAAAATGCACACGATAAAAAAGCTGACGACAAAGAGCTCTTTGTTGAGTGTCTTTTGTCAGGTACTCGATAAAGGCTTTGCCAAGTGCTGGAAAAATACTCAGCAAAATATAAATCGATAAAAACCCTGAAAATAGCAATTTTTTTAATCAAGAAGGGCCCCAACGGCAAAGTCACGACATTTTTCGCGCGTGCTATGCGGGGTTGTGGGGATTCGAACCTACAACCTCAAGCTCATGTGTAACCTCCTCTACCACTCCATCTCTACATGACTTGTGTTTATATTCGGCTTTTGTTCGCCACATATTATACTAAACGAGTGTAAATTGATTGTTTAAGACTCTAAACAAATTCAAATGAAAAAGTTATCAATTATAAAGTTTTATAACTTTTTGAGATCTACAACTTTTATTTTGGTAGTTTCTCCATCCGAGGTCGTTTTCAAAATTTGAATTTTAAATTTGAGAATTTCAAAAGTAGTTTTCGTTGACAAGATGATTTCAAATCAAAAAGTTGTCAACTACAAAGTTTCATAATTGTTTGACATCTACAACTTTCATTTTGGTAGTGATAAAAAGTTCCAAAATTAATTTAAATAAAAAAGTTGTCAACTATAAAGTTTCGTAACTTTTTGAGATATATAACTTTCATTGGTCATTTGGTCAACTGACATAGTGATAGTAACATTGTTCTCAAATCTTATATATCTCTCTTCTAGTTTCATAAAACGAGAGAGATATATATTTGGTGAACGACGTTACTATCGCTTTGTCGAATAAAGAAATGACCAAAATAAAAGTTGTAGATCTTGAAAAGTTATATAACTTTATAGTTCAACACCTTTTCATTTTAACTAATTTACTGCTTCAAAATGTGCTTTGAAGTTGAGGTTTTTAGAAATTCATAATTTTCAAAGTCACGAGAAACGATAACTCAAGTAATAGCTATAAGAACACAATAATTTGATAGAGCAAGATTTTAGAAAATTTAAGGAAAAAATTATCAAATTTGGAGTTACTACATGACAAAGATAAACTAGTTACAAGTTTTAACCAAAGATCAAAAAGAGAAAGTCAGACTCTTTGTCGAGTGCCTGATATTTGACACTCGACAAAGACCCTCTTTGCCGAGTGTCAAATTTCACCGACCTAGAGGGTTTTTACCGAGTGTCAAATTTCAAGCACTCGGCAAAGACCCTTTTTTTCGAACATCAAACCTTTACCGAGTGTTTTGCTTTTTGCACTCTGCAAAAAGTGTCTTTGCCGAGTGCTCGAAATTTAATATTCGACAAAGTAATTAACAATTAAAAAAGCGTCTGGTTCCGATAGTGTATATACTATAAGCTTCTTGAGTGCTAGTACATCTCACTACGAGTATTTCACCAATGGTAGATAAAAGAAAATAAAAGTAAAGTAGTTACCTATATATATTGTTCATGCATGTCACTTGATGGAAATCTAGGTGTTGACACTCAAAAGTGTCTCAAGCGTATAAATGGACTCTACTATCAAGTTTCTGTCGTCAAGATGGCGGAGACTTCTTGAGAGACTTCCGACCAGGTAAAACTGGTCAGAGGCGGCGAGGCGGCAATGGAGACCAGCTCATATTTGCCAAAATATGAAATGGACTTCACCATTGTGTTTCTCTCATCAAGATGGTCGAAAAACATATATAGAACGTCCAATTTGGAGCCCGGATGGAAGAGTTATGACCTAATAGAGATGACTCACTGTTGGAAGTTCTGACCCTCCGAGTTGGAACTTCTGACCCCCGGAAGTTCTGACCGAGTCGAAAGTTCTGACCCCCCTCCCCTCCCGGAACTGCTGACCCTCCGAGTCGGAACTTCTGATCTCCGGAAGTTCTGACCCGAGTCAGAAGTTCTGATCCTGTTCGGATCTGTTCCCTCCGATCCGAACTGTTCCAAACTCATGGGAAACATGGAAAATAAGGTTTGGAAGGGTTTTCTACTAGGATAAGACCACCCCCCTCTATATATATGAGAGGATCATGGCCGATTGAGACCCATCTATCCAATCATCAAACCAATCTACTACAACCCTTTTGCCCTCTTCTCCAACCTCATGTTGTTCATCCCTTGATCTGACGACCAAGGATGGCGCCCTAGGCTCGTCAGCCGACCTTTGGCAACCTGGCGATGTCCATGCCCTGACGGGGTCCCTCCTGGGCGAGAGCTTCGACGGTTCCTTTGCTAGTTTGCCCGAAAACTAGTCGTTCTTCGCCACGTAAGTGCGATAGCTATCCTTTGCCGGTTTGCTTGTAAACCTAGTCGTCCTTCACCGCGTAAGTGTGATCTCCTCGCTGCGTTCTTCGGTCCGTGGCGACCCGGGCGTCCAAAGCCCTAGCTGATGTGTGATCCGGAACACTTTCGGCGTCAACACACTTTTTGGCAACTCCATTGGGGAAGAATTTACTTTGGCTCTACTTTGCAGCCGAATCCTCTTGCCCGAGCCCTATTATTCACTAATCTATCTTGTTGTGCTCGCCATTACTGTTGCATTCGGCCCAAAAGGCCGATCACATCCGGTTTTGACCCCTTGATATCTCGTTTGCTATTTTGCAACACGGTGTGCTTCATATTGGAAAATTCAGCAAGGCGGTCAAGCTCTAAATCATGGAGTACCAAGGTGTCACGTCACAAAACTACTACGATTACCCTGAGGTACGACTTGCGAATACATCTTATGGTTATAATAATTATTTTGCAAGTTCTATGAACTCTTATGTTGGTGTTGCTAGTCATAATGATAGTATATATGTTGCATCGGTTAATACTTTTGCTAATGCTCCTCATCATACATATCATGATTATACATATTATGGTCAAGAACCGTTGTCAACTATGAATTCTTTGAGTTTTGATGCTACTAGCAACATACAACATGCAAATTCTAATTCACCGGCTATGAGTTTACAATACATGGCTTCACCGCAAGACATGCCGATGAATGAGAGAATTGGCTATGACAATGATAATTATTTAGCCAATTGCTCTCAAAATTCAGCATCAAATACAAGTGCTACTACCCATAATTCGGCCTCATATGTTGGTAATAACTATGGTTGAATGCATGAAAATTTAGCAAAGCATTTAAGTGCAAGTACTTATGATTCGGCTTCACGTGTTACTAGTAACCAAAGTCTAATCAATGAAAATTCAGCACCTAATACAAAGAACACTCCTCACAATTCGGCTTCAAATTTAATTCAAAACCATAGCCGAATTAGTAAAATTCCAGCAAGGTATTCGAGTGCAAAAACTTATGATTCGGCTCCACATGATACTGATAAATATAGCCGAATCAATAAAAATTCAGCAATGAGCATGCACGCTAACAATCGTGATTCGGCTTCATGCGTCACTCTCAAATCAAGCCGAATCGATGAAGATTTAGCCCATGCTAGAAATCCTTATGGCTCCTCTAAATGGAAGGTTCCCGCTTATCATAGACCATACTCGTTACACTATGATTACTTGGAAGATCTTTATGGTTGGTGGGTACCTGATTTTTATGAATTTAGTGGTGAAGATGATAAGACCGCTGTGGAACTCATTAGTATTTATCTTTCGCAATTGTTTTTGCCGGTAAAGAGGACTATATCTATATGAGAGTGCGAAATTTTCCTTTATCTTTCACTGGTATTGCCTTTGCATGGTTTACATCTTTACCCGAATGTACTGTTTGGTCATGGTCTAGATTAGAGGAGTTATTCTATGAATACTTTGGAAAGACCAATGACAAAAGGCCAATTATTACCGTGTCATCGGCTAAAAGGGCATTGTTGATAGGCATAAAAGAAAAGTTCAGTTCGGATGTAAGCAAAGGTTCGGCTACTAAAACCGAACAACATAATATCCATTCCGAACCAATCACAATTCAAAAGGCAAGTCTTACTACAGAAAAGCATGAAAAGCGCCAGAAAACGGCTAGACTTTATTTTTCAAGAGCTAAAGGGGTTATATGCTTATCCAGTGATTACCGCATCATTGATGGAGATCAAATCCCTGCAAGCGAGAAAGAAGAACCGCTTGCCTGCCCAAAATCGGCTAAGTCGATTTTAGAGTCAGCTAAGTCGATTACTACTTGCCTAGAGTCAGCTAGGTCGACTTCTAAGTCGTCTAAGGCGACTCCCCCTGTTGCTGCCTTACCTGTTAGTGCCCAAGTCGGCCGAGCCGACTTTCGATCGGCTAAACCGACTTCCTCTGTTTCAGCAACTACCGAAGCGCTTTTGGGTGTTTCAACACCTATTGTTGATCGTTCTCTGGAGATGAAGGACAACGTCATTCAAACCAAGAACCTACGTTTCTCCGACATGATCAATAAGGTACCAAATATGAGTATTTTGCTTAAATTTCAATCTGGTCATACAATTTCACTTTCTGCGTCTATTAGAGATATCCGTGCTAGTAGTTGTAAAAGACCAATTGAGAATAGCATTTTTGGTAATGTTAAAACAAATTCAGATTCTATCGGTCAACATATTGTGCCATATGGCAAGATCGGTAGTAGTACTTTATCAAAGATAAAGTTTTCCAAAAGCAGTTACAAAGGTGTGGCCAAATGGATTGATATTAAATCTGATCCCTTCATTTGCCTAGCTTTAAAGCCGACTCCACAAAAAAATCGGCTGAAGAAATCAAAGTACACCTTCGACTTTACTTTTTGTGATCATGTTGATATCTTGTTAAAGAATAATTTTATTAGAATCATTGATCACAATGTTTTGCCATCTATTCAAAACTTAGAAGAGCTTACATATTGCAAGTGGCACAATTCTTTTGATCATAATACTTCTGATTGCAATGTGTTTCGTCGAGTGATCCAATCGGCCATTGATAAAGGATGATTGAAATTTCTTGAAGCTCAACAAACGGACCAATTGGATTCAATTGGTCTTGATGGCAAGCAAGTTTCGAATTGGCTTGCCTTAGCCGATTCACTCAAAGCTCAAGGCTCGAATGCTCAAGAGAGAGATGTGGAGCCCTCAAGTGAAGACAAGGTTGTTGTTCAAGAATTGCAAATGGAAGATATTCCAAAAGACAACAAAGTTATCACAATTCCAGAAGACACTGGGGGGCAAGTAGAATCTCTCCAGCTAAAGCAAAAGTCGATTGATCCCGTTGAGCAAGGGGAATCGACTAAAGATCTTCCTTTGGAGCATGTCTATCAAGATGGAGAGAAGAAGGAGGATGCTCATAAAGCTTTTGGAGGTAAAGGCCGTGACAAGCAAAAGAGTGGAAGACTGAAGCTTGGCTTCGAGGAGCTTCTAGCTAAGTATGAGAACTTAGCAAAAGCCAATGTCACCAATCGGCCAAAGAAGGTCCAAACAACAAGATTGCCTCCAAAACACAAATCTCAAGATTGGAATTGGCAAGGGAATAAATCTCAATCAACAACAACATATTCTCCATTTGAGCAGCCAATTCCCATGTCATATGGACCGCAACCCACATATTTTCATCCCTATTCATCTTGGGGCTGGTTTGATCAAGAGGCACATAATCCACCATGTTCTTGGCCACAATATGCAGCTCCTAGACACTTAGAGAGGTCATCATCATATAAAGACTGTTTTGATTTAAATCGGTCCGGAGCACAACACAAGAAGAAAGTGGTAAAGCAGGTTTATCGTGTGAAATATGATGGCCGCAAAGATAAAAGTTCAGATCTGAATTCAATTATTGAAAAGCCGGTTGCAGTGTTGAAAAATCTGGCTATTGATGGCATAGAAGTAGGAGAATCATCTGTTGATATTTCAGGTGCCAAATCTGAACAAAAGAAGGTGAGAGTGCCTAAAATCAAGAAAGATTTGCCGCTGTCCAAAATAGAAATAAAACCGATATGCTCAATCAGTTTACCAAAGTGGCAAGAAAAGAAGTTGTAGAAGCTTAGTGCAGAGAAGTTGAAAGAAAAAGGCTTGGTGTGGGTTCCTAAAGGAAGTGTCCAAGTTCGGAAAGATGATGCTCAAGCAAGTAGTTCAACGAAGGCAAAGGAAAGAAGAAGATTCAAGAAGCAGTTGCCAAGCTGGGGATTTGCACCGAATCATCAAAATCAATGGTTTTGGCATCATCCATATTCTGTGCCTATGTCTATGTGGAATTCATCCCAAGGTATGCATGATTACCCCTTAGCCCCTTATTTCGATCATTGGTATAAATGTCTATATTATGGAGAGTTGCCAAATTATTTTGCTTACCAATGATCTAGAGCCGAACTGCTTTATTTCGGCTATGCATACTCACCTGGATGAATTCATATGGTCGATGCTTTGCTATCGCCCTTAGTGTAATAGTATAGCCGATGAATGCTTGCAACCATCGTGCTATTAGAAAAGCCCTATAGAATTCACTTTGATGGCTTTAAGGCTCGGGGGGCACAATATATGTATTTCTACTTCATGGGTGTGACAATATGGTTAATCGGCTTGCAAAAAGGGCCAAGGTATTGGCATGATCGTTATTTCCCAAAATGGTGCTATGTGAGACATTGAGCCGATTAAAGACTACATTTGCACCAAGATTCAAGCCGAATGTGAACTTTTCTTATTCGGCTTGGCCATATTATGATCCATGGAGTATGACATGTTGAAGCATGTGGTGATTCATTACTAGTGATACAACAAGTCACTCATATGTTTTGGTGTTTTAAAGAATCACATAATGCATATCTTGACGAATACCTTGCCATCATTAATACTCTTGCCGAATTTCGAATTCAGCACATATCAAGACATGTTAATTTTAAGGCCAACATGTTAGCGTGATAAGCATCTGGCTAGTAGACACAATTTTCACATAAAGGAAAAGCCGATGCATCTAATTTTACGAACAGATTATAAAGGATCAACTCAGTCGGCTTATCCGACCGACCATGTTGAATCTGAACCAGCTCAGTCGGCTTGTCTTGCCGACCAGGTTGAATCTGAGCCAACTCAGTCGGCTTGTCCGGTCGACCAGGTTGAATCTGAACCAGCTCAGTCGGCTTGTCTGGCCGACCAGGTTGAATCTAAACTAACTCAGTCGGCTTGTCTAGCCGACCAGGTTGAATCTGAACCAACTCAGTCGGTCTGCGCAGTCGGCCAGGTCGACTTTGAGCCGACTCAGTCAGTTTGCCAAATCAGCTTGGCCGGCTCCGATACGGCTAGCCCAGTTGATTCATCCATAGAACTCCCAGATCGGCTCGAATTAATTCTTAACACAAGTAAGGCCGATTTGGAAGATAGAACTCCCTTGTTGAAATATTTTAATGATCCGAGTACTAAGGTTGTTCAAAGTGTTCGGCGGAGTGTATTTAAATATGTACTGCGCAATGATGAGCTTTATCGAAGGACTGCCGAAAACTTGTTGCTTAAGTGTTTGGGATCTGATCAAGCAAAGGTAGCTATGGGGGAAGTTCATGAAGGTATTTGTGGTACACATCAATCGACACCAAAGATGAAATGACTATTACGCAGAGCTGGGTTTTATTGGCCCACGATGATGGCCGATTGTTTTTGTTACTACAAAGGATGTGAAGAGTGTCAACGGTTTGGAAATATACAGCTTGCACCTGCTGCTATGCTTCATCCTATTATCAAACCGTGGCCTTTTCGTGGTTGGGGGTTAGACTTCATTGACCAAATTCATCCTCCATCTTCAAAGGGACATTGTTTTGTTCTAGTCGCTACAGATTACTTCACTAAGTGGACTGAAGCGGTGCCTTTGAAGAATATGACACATAAGGAGGTGATTGAGTTTATTACTGAGCATATTATACATAGATTCGGTATACCTTAAACGTTAACTACATATCAAGGAATATCTTTTATTTCTAAAGAGGTACGAGATTTTGCTGAATTATACAAAATAAAAATGCTCAACTCATCTCCATACTATGCTCAAGCTAATGGTCAGGCTGAGTCTAGTAATAAGACTTTGATCAAGCTTATCAAAAAGAATATTGAGGACAACCCAAGAAGGTGGCATGAGGTTTTGTCTGAAGCTTTATGGGCTCATCGTGTGTCAAGACATGGTGCTACAAAAGTTACTCCTTTCGAGCTGGTATATATATGGGCAGGAAGCGGTGTTGCCTGTTGAGTGTCTGATAAAAGATTGAAGGCTCTTTAGGAGATGGAGAAAGACAAAGCCCAGGTTGCCAGAGCTTATAACAAAAATATAAAAGGAAAATCGTTTCAAGTGGGAGAATTGGTATGGAAGATTATATTACTGCTTGGATCGAGGAGCAACAAGTTTGGCAAGTGGTCGCCAAGCTGGGAGGGTCCTTATAAAGTGATCAAAGTGATATTTGAAAATGCATATATGCTGGAGACGTTACAAGGTGAAAGTCTCCCAAGAGCAATAAATGAGAGGTATTTGAAAAAATACTTTCCAAGTGTTTGGCAAGAAGCCTGAGCTCCTTCCAAACAATGGCCAATACATGTATCGCCCTTAAAGCAAAAATAATCAGAATATTTATCCTTAATTATCGAATAGCCGATGAGTTGGACATCGTTGTTATTCGGTTTGTTTTTAGGTTCTGCTAAAGATCACCTAAAAACAGGGGGCATATGTTGACACTCAAAAGTGTCTCAAGCGTATAAATGGACTCCACTATCAAGTTTCTGTCGTCAAGATGGCTGAGACTTCTTAAGAGACTTCCGACCAGGTCTCTCGAGAGACTTTCGACGAGGTAAAACTGGTCGGAGGCGGCGAGGCGGCAATGGAGACCAGCTTATAGTTGTCAAAATATGAAATGGACTTCACCATTGTGTTCCTCTCATCAAGATAGTCAAAAAAACATATATAGAACGTCCAATTTGGAGCCCGGATGGAAGAGTTATGACCTAATAGAGATGGCTCACTGTTGGAAGTTCTCACCCTCCGAGTCGGAACTTCAGACCACCGGAAATTCTGATCCGAGTCAGAAGTTCTGACCCCCCGGAACTGCTGACCCTCCGAGTCGGAAGTTCTGACCCCCGGAAGTTCTGACCCGAGTCGGAAGTTCTGACCCTGTTCGGATCTGTCCTTTTGGATTCTGATCCGAACTGTTCCAAACTCGTGGGAAACATAGAAAATAAGGTTTGGAAGGGTTTTCTACTGGGATAAGACCACCCCCTCTATATATATGAGAGGATCATGGCCGATTGAGACCCATCTATCCAATCGTCAAACCAATCTACTACAACCCTTTTGCCATCTTCTCCAACCTCATGTTGTTCATCCCTTGATCCGACGACCAAGGATGGCGCCCTAGGCTCGTAGGCCGACCTAGGGCAACCCGGCGATGTCCATGCCCTGACGGGGTCCCTCTCGGGCGAGAGCTTCGACGGTTCCTTTGCTAGTTTGGCCGAAAACTAGTCGTTCTTCGCCACGTAAGTGCGATAGCTATCCTTTGCCGGTTTGCTTGTAAACCTAGCCATCCTTCACCGCGTAAGTGTGATCTCCTCGCTGCGTTCTTCGGTCCGTGGCGACCCGGGCATCCAAAGCCCTAGCTGGTGTGTGATCCGGAACACTTTCGGCGTCAACACTAGGTTAACTTGTTCAACATTTCTGAAAAGTTGATATATATTGCATCTTTTGAATTCATGTTATTATTCATTTAAAAAGTCATGCATGTTTAGTTCCAAAATAAAAACATTACACCTGTCACATCGAATCTTTGGATACATACAAGGAGTACTAAATATAGATTAAAAATAACTAATTATAAAGTGCATGTAATTTGTGAGACAAATCTTTTAAGCCTAATTAGTCCATGATTTGACATTAAAGTTAGTAACACATGTGCTAATGACAGATTAATTAGGAGTAAGAAATTTGTCTCATAATTTACAAACAGATTCTGTAATTTGTTTTTTTAGGGGATGTTTAGTTTCTCACCCAAAAACTTTTCACCTATCACATCGAATTTTGGACACATACATGAAGTAATAAATGTAGACTAAAAATAACTAATTACACAGATTGTAATAACTTTGCGAGACGATTGTTTAAGCCTAATTAGTCCATGATTTGACAATGTTGTGTTACAGTAAACATGTACTAATGATGGAGTAATTAGTCTTAATAAATTTATCTTAAGGTTTCCAGATAAAATATGTAATTTGTTTTCTTATTAGTTTATTTTTAATAGACTAAATTAGTACCGCAACATTCGATATGACACCTAAATTTTTTTCACCCTTTTACAAAACATCCTCTTAATATCTAAACACCTCGTACAATACCCTATCTAATATTTAACGTGACATTTAAAATTTTTAGATCGTGTAACTAAATATGCCCAAAAATCTGTATTGTGCTGAACATTTTGTCAAAGAAGGGTGGGGACCCATGAAAAGACGTAAGCGGATACTGCGTGGATCAATCAACTTCCTCCTGCCAAGTGATATACTCCCTCTGTCTCTAAATAAGTGTCTCTAGAAATCTGTGTTTCCCTCACAGACACGCTTTCCGGACGACACTTAAAAAGGGACAGAGGGAGTATACAGTACACTACATAGGGTCTGTTTGGTACAGCTCACAACAGCTTTATGAGCTGTTTTTTTTTGTCCATAAGCTGAGATGAAGCTGAAAATAGTATTTTTTCACAGCTTAGGCCCCGTTTGGCAGAGCTCCCATAGCTGATTCTCTGCTGAATCCAGCAGAAGCTCTGCCAAACAGTTTTTCAGAGAGAAGTGATTCTCTGCTGATTCCGTGAAGTGATTCTCTGAAATGAACTAAGAGGTTGTGAGCTGAAAAAAGTAGTTTCCCCTGATTCTGTGAAGTGATTCTCCATACTGATTTTAAAAGTTTAGGCTAAAGAATCAAAGAGAATCACTTTCAGCTATAGAATCACTTCTCTCAGAGAATCAGCTTCTACAGAGAATCAGAATGAGATAGAGCTCTACCAAACTGGCCCTTACACTCTCATTTCTCTCTCAACTATGCATGAAGTTGTTGGTGAAACTGTTTTGCCAAACACTTTTCCTAAAATAGCTCAGCTTTACCCATGAAGTTGCTCATGAAGCTATTTTCTAAAAAAAAATTAGCTTCACAGGTGTACCAAACAGGCCTATAGCGGGTCGCAAACCGTGTTGCAATTCCGAAAAAAGCCACCTCAAAACATGGCTTGATCTTTCTCACATGTCACGACGGATCGGACCAGCTCTTTCTTGAATCCTCAAGAGGCAAAATGCTCTTTGTACGCCTTCTTCTCCTGATCGTCTTCCTGGGCGTCCACCCTCACGCGTCGGACGCCACTGCCGACGACGACGACCAATTTGTCTACTCCGGCTTCAGAGGATCGGGCGTCACCGTGGACGGCACCGCCGCCGTCACGCCGGACGGCGTCCTCCAGCTAACCAACGGCACGGCGTACCTCAAAGGCCATGGTTTCCACCCGACCCCGCTGCGGCTCCGCGACTCGGCCAACGGCAGCGTGAAGTCCTTCTCCGTCACCTTCGTGTTCGGCATCGTGTCCGTGTACCCCGACTTCAGCGCGCACGGCATGGCCTTCCTGATAGCTCCAGGCAAGGACTTCTCCTCTGCTCTGCCGGCCAAGTACCTGGGCCTCACCAACGTCCAGAACAACGGCAACGCCAGCAACCACCTGCTCGCCGTGGAGCTCGACACCATCCAGAGCGTCGAGTTCAAGGACATCAACGCCAACCACGTCGGCGTCGACGTCAACGGCCTGCAGTCCCTGCGGTCCTACAACGCCGGGTACTACGACGACGAGAGCGGCGAGTTCAAGAGCCTGAAGCTGATCAGCAGGCAGGCCATGAAGGTCTGGGTGGACTACAGCGGCGAGAAGAAGCAGATCGACGTGACGCTAGCTCCACTCCGAGTGGCCACCAGACCAGTCAGGCCACTGCTCTCGGTCTCCTACGACCTCTCCGCGGTGCTCACGGAGCTAGTCTACATGGGCTTCTCGTCGGCGACCGGCCGTGTGAACTCACGGCACTGCGTTCTTGGCTGGAGCTTCGGCAAGAACCGGCCGGCTCCTGCCATTGACGTCTCCAAGCTGCCAGGCCTACCTCGGGCAGGTCCCAAGCCGCGGTCCAAGGTCCTGGTGATCGTCTTGCCCATCGTTACCGCGACGTTGGTGCTTTGTTTCGGAGGTGCCGCTGCTTTGCTTGCGCGGAGGAGGTTTAGGTACGCCGAGCTACGCGAGGACTGGGAGGTGGAGTATGGGCCACACCGGTTCTCGTACAAGGATCTTTACCACGCGACCGACGGATTCAAGGACAAGCATCTGCTTGGCGAAGGAGGTTTCGGGAGGGTTTACAAGGGAGTTCTTGAGCCGTCTATGCTAGAGGTTGCCGTCAAGAGGGTGTCCCACGAATCAAGGCAAGGAATGAAGGAGTTCGTCGCCGAGATCGCGAGCATCGGCCGCATCCGGCACCGTAATCTCGTGCAGTTGCTCGGTTACTGCCGGCGGAAAGGCGAGCTTCTTTTGGTTTACGAGTACATGCCGAATGGTAGTCTTGACAAATATCTGTACAGCAGCAGGAGCAACGAAGGGGCAAAGCTGAGCTGGGCACAGAGGTTTCACATCATCAAAGGCGTGGCATCGGGGCTGCTCTATCTCCATGAGCGGTGGGAGAAGGTGGTTGTGCACAGAGACATCAAGGCAAGCAACGTGCTGCTGGACAGAGACATGAATGCGCAGCTCGGTGACTTTGGCCTGGCAAGGCTGTACGACCATGGCACGGACTCGCAGACCACACACGTGGTCGGCACCGTGGGGTACCTATCCCCCGAGCTGCTGCGCACAGGCAGGGCGTCACCTCTCACGGACGTGTTCGCCTTCGGCATATTCCTCATGGAGCTCACCTGCGGCCAGAAACCCATCAAGGAGATCAACGCGCAAGGCGGCGGCGGCCATGTCGCGCTGGTCGACTGGGTGCTCCAGCACTGGCGCGACGGGTCGCTCGTGGCAACCGTGGACGCGGGGCTTCGCGGCGAGTTCGACGTCGACGAAGCGCGGATGGTTTTGAAGCTGGGGATCCTGTGCTCGCACCCGTTCGCCAACGCACGGCCAGGCATGGCGCAGGTCATGCGCTATCTCGACGGCGTGACGCCACTCCCGGAGCTGACACCGACGGATGCCAGCTTCGATGTGCTAGCGATGATGCAGAGCAAAGCAGACTTTGACATGTCCTCCGTCTCACATCCGGATCTGGTGACGAGCTTTGGCACAATCTCCAACCTATCAGGAGGAAGATAACTCCATCCGCGGAAAAAAGATAACATATGTACGTACCTCCATGGAAAAAAAAAGTTCATGGCTCCACCACCAGGTTAGTGACTTTGTGAAGAGAGGGTGAATTGGTACAAATTATACTTGCGTTATTATATTATCTAAAGTATCAATCGAGGGGTTAGGAGGAGTTAACAGCATGTGTGTGTTCCGTGGAGGGTACAACATGTCGTGTGTAGTGCCAAGATGTCATGATGTTAATACGAGGTGTACTTGTACTAGCTAGTCTCTTGCTCTGTTTCTGTATTGATGCTTTCGTGATTTTCTTTTTCGTCAGCTGAGGCTGAGCCTTGTGGGTATATCAGTTATGTATGTACCAGTACTGCTTTTGGGGGATAAAACCCTTCATTGGAAATAATTCAAAGACTAGTCATTGGTGGCATGCTATGCTCTGTTCGGTATGACTTATTTATCTATGACTGATTTATTCTGAGAGAGAAATATTGTTCTATAACTAAAAAATAGATCTGATCCTGGCGAGTGAGCTCAAGCAAACAGAGGCCACGTTGCACAGTACTCGTCACAATCGAATTTTTAGACGCATGAATGAAGCATTAAATGTAGGTAAAAAAATAACTAATTGTATTTTTAATATGTACATGTCGAGACAAATCTTTTAAGCCTAATTAGACCATGTTTAGACGAAGTTTGTCAAATAACAACGAAAGTGCTACAGTAACTTTTCTCCAAATATTTCGCAAACTGAACCAGGCCAAAGCTAATACTTCTCACCAAAAAAAAAAAACTTCGCTGCCTACTGCCGAAGGATTCCTGTGGTATCACGTGGACTAGCCGTTGGTCGCATGCAACACTTTGTGTGCATTCTCCGGAAAGCTTCCGATGGTATCACGTGGACTAGCCGTTGTTGGATCAACCCTGACTGGTGGGATCGGTCCTTTCTCTGGTGGCTTTGTGGTGTCTTCATCGGAGTTATATAATTCGTTCGCCTCCAAATGCTTCTGTAAACTCTCACGACCCATCCATTCTCTGGTGTCCCCTTCTTCAGCCACCAAAGTGTTTTGGTGAAATCATTTCTTCTTTGCAAGGTATGCATCACTGTAGCCTATTTTTTGTGCTTCTGGTAGCCACCATTCAGATTTCGTATGGGTCTGTTTGACCCTGTGTATAATAATGCCATTAGCCTGGGTAGCACTAGAATTTTCCGGTGTTAACTGTTTCTTCGTGTCTTCACGTCCGGGCATTATCTGCATTATTATGTCTTGGACTTATTGCATCTCTTCTAGGATCTCTAATTATCGCGGGTTTATAAAAGGGGTACCCCCAATCAACGCAAATAAACAGGTTAAGCCTAGAACACCAATCAGTAAACTCCAGCTAGGCTAGCCTTCCCAGCGACCAACCCCTCAAAACCCGCCTCGTCCGAGCCCTCCATCAGTCCTCGGGCGAGCACATGCACTCCGTCCCGACCGAGCCCTTTTAGCCAGGCCTCGGACGAATGACACGTGTCCCCTGGCCAGGCCTCGGGCAAGTATACATCCTCCGTCTCGCCCGAGCCCTCCAGGCCTCGGGCGAGCACATGCTTTCCGCCTCGTTCGAGCCCTCCCGCAGGCCTCGGACGGCCACACGCTCTCCGTCTCGCCCGAGCCCTCCAGGCCTCGGACAAGCGCACCTCTACACCTCGAGCCATAACACACAAGCCTCGAGCCCGCCACGGCCGTACACCACACCTCGAGACCCTCGCAGGAATCTCGAGCCCCTCCAACACGGCACCCGACCCCTCGAGGCGCATCACGTCTCCCTCGAGCGGCCCAGACACCAGATACGAGCCCCATACCACGCATTTAATGCACCCACCTACTTCGGTCACATCCGCTGGTGCACACCACGTATCACAGTGACTCGGTGTAAAGGTCAAGTCTCGTTTTCACCGCAGGCATGGGCAAAAAGGCACAAAGTACAACATTGTTCAGCCATCCCCCGCACTGTACGCACTCGAGCCCCTACCTCGAGACCCGGATGCCCGCCGTCCCAACGGGTTTTTTCCGGAGCCGACCCATGTCTGCGGAGCCTCGAGCCCCCCCTTTAACACTCCTTCGAGGCCGGCTCTAAGCCCCTCGAGCCCTGACGGTTCTTTTGTCCTTCAAGAAACAGGTACCCCGAGGATCTGGAGGGGCCCAGCTACGACCAGTACGAGCCAGTACATACGCGGCATGGCCGCCACGACGCCACGTCGTCACGTCTGCACACAGGACGAAGGCCATGCTTCAAGGACACTGCTACAGTGACCCCCACGCCGGCTCCAATGTCTCCGACAAGACAGGGTTCCTACCCTCCTTCATATTGGACGCCGGACGTGCGTCTCCAGTACATCCCCTGTATCGTCCCTGTATCCCACCATGTAAACCTGGCCTCCCCTTGCTCTATAAAAGGGGACACCAGGGCCCTCATTCCGGCTCTCGAAAAAACAGACACGTCAGAGACACTCGAGCTCTCACTCACTCGCCCTCAGAGACACACGTACGGTCAGCCACATCCACTCTCACGCCGCACTCGAGTTCGGACCCCGGTCCACGCTCAGTGAGCTTGTATTCGCCCCTGTACAAGCACTTAGGTGCAAGTAATACAAGGACATCCCCCCCGCTGGACGTAGGGCCTTCTTTGCCCGAACCAGGATAAATCTTGTGTCATCTTGCATCACCATCCAGGAAGAGAAGCACGCGATCATATTACTCGTTGGTGTCATACCCCCGGTTTCGAAACACCGACAGTTGGCGCGCCAGATAGGGGTGCGCGTGTCCGAGTCATTTTCTCGCTATCTCCTGGATGGCTTCTTCTACTCCTTCGTTCTCTGCCG
This sequence comes from Coix lacryma-jobi var. lacryma-jobi, assembly GCA_009763385.1. Lineage (NCBI taxonomy): Eukaryota > Viridiplantae > Streptophyta > Magnoliopsida > Poales > Poaceae > Coix > Coix lacryma-jobi. The sequence continues at coordinate 137,849,675 of CM019824.1, forward strand.
GTGCCGTCGTCTGGTTCGGAAACCTTGAGTCCCTAGCCGCCGGCAACGGCAACGAGCTGACCCCGCTCTCCACGGAGGGCCCGAGCGGAAGGCGTGTCACACCACCCCGCGCGGGGGGCATGACGCGTCGTCTGCACCACCACGCGTTGCCACTTCGCGAGCGGCGCCGTGGTCACCATCGTCGCCAGGCACAGGCGGTGCCGGCGGCGTACGCCCACTTCCCCGCGGCCAGCGCAGAATCCCCGAAGGGAAACCTGCCCGACACGCGGCCGACGACCTCCAGGGCGCGGGCGCGCTCCCCCAGCAAGTTCGCATCCGTCACACGCGCGGACCGGGACGTCTGGTATCCCACCAGGGAGTGCTTCCAGCTCGAGGGGGTTGTGAGCGATTCCGAGGACGACGACGACGACGACGTCAGGCCAACGCTCAACCTCGGAGCGCCCAACGACGTGGCTGCGGCGGGCGGTTCGCGCGTTCAGGCAAGAAGCAAATCCTCGGCCTCGGGTGCACCGCCTCAACACGACGACAGCCGGGCGGCGCAACTCGCACAGGTGCGGGAGGCAATCACCAAGACCGAGGAGGAACGACAACACCTGCTGCAGCTCCAGCAAACTCTGATGCAGGAACCACCCCAGCCTCGAGGAGCCGGAGCTCGAGGTCGGGCTCGAGAGGCCCACCGACGGACCCTCGAGGACGGGGCATCAGCACGCCCCGAGGTGTGCTTCCCACGAGCCGGGCAAAACGTGGTGGCGGCCGCAATGCTGCTCCGCGATCTGCCCGCCGTCTCCAACCCCGACGCCAGACGCATGCTTGGGGAAGTAAAGGGTCTCCTCGAAACGGCCGCTGTGCAGATAGCCGAGAGCTCGGCCTTGCGCCAGCGCAGGGCAGCCTCGGAGAAGCCAGCAGACGCACCCCGCAGCAAGCACGAGACGTCGGTCCGCCAGCCGGACGCCCCTCAAGCCAGACTAGCCCAGGAGCGGGCCGCGGACAGCCGGCAAACCCTCGAGCTCCCGGGCCCCAGGGTCTTCAGCCGAGCCATCCGCAGCTCGACCCTCCCCGACCGCTTTCGACCGCCGACCAACGTCGTGAAGTATGACGGGGAGGTTGAGCCCAAGCTCTGGCTCTCAGACTTCCGCCTAGGCTGCCAACTGGGCGGAGCGAAGGGCGACGACCGTATGATCATACGCCAACTCCCACTTTACCTCTCAGACACCGCCCGCCGGTGGCTCGAGGGGCTCCCGTCGGATCAGATCCATAACTGGGCCGACCTGGTCAGGGTCTTCAACAGGAATTTCAAGGGGACTTGTGCGCGCCCAGGCAACTCCTGGGATCTACGACGTTGCAGGCAGGCAGCGGACGAACCCCTCCGCGACTTCGCTCGGCGGTTCTCGAAGCAGCGCGTCGAGTTCCCTCACATACCTGATGAGGAGGTCATCTCAGCGTTCCTCGCAGGCACGACGTGCCAAAAGCTAGTCCACGAGTTAGGGCGCTACCGTCCCAGGACGATCGAAGACTTGATGGATCAGGTCACCAGCTTTGCCTCCGGCAACGAGGCAGTGGGGGCCTTCTTTGGCCACTCCGCGGGCCAAGGCGAAGGTCAGAAGGCAAGGCGCGACGACGAGGACGACGACGACGAAGAAGTGCGCGTGGGCGCCCGCCGCAGACGAGCTGGCTAAGTTGGCACCCACGCACGACGCCGCCCCTCGAGCCGGACGTGGGAGCTCGACTTCGACGTCACTCCTCGGGCTGGACTCGGGGGCTCGATGTCCCTTCGACACCGCCCCTCGAGCCGGACGCGGGGGCTCGACCTTCGACGCCCCTCCTCGAGCCGGACTCGGGGGCCGACCTTCGACACCGCCCCTCGAGCCGGACGCGGGGGCTCGACCTTCGACGCCCCTCCTCGAGCCGGACTCGGGAGCTCGACCTTCGATGCCCCACCTCGAGCCGCACTCGGGAGCTCGACCTTCGATGCCCCACCTCGAGCCGCACTCGGGGGCTCGGCCTTCGACGCCACCCCTCGAGCCAGACTCGGGAGCTCGGCCTTCGACGCCGCCCCTCGAGCCGGACTCGGGGGCCGACCTTCGACGCCACCCCTCGAGCCGGACGTGGGAGTTCGACTTCAACGTCACCCCTCGAGCCAGACTCGGGGACTCGACCTTCAGCGTTGCCCCTCGAAAACAACCCCGAGCCCGACTCCAGCTTGGAGCGTCGAACAGCTATGCCGCGGTCTGGTACTCCTCCCCTGGATCTTCTGCCGCAGGCTCAGCCTCGACGTCCGAACCAGGAGGAGGAAGGCCACCTATGCCACCGTCCGCATCAGGAGGCAGCACGCCCTCATCGAACAACCGGTGCCATCTCCCACGACGTCGAGAAGGTAACCGAATACCTTTAATGTGCCTATCTAACTGCGTCTCGAGCCGGTTGACAGGCACACACGGCGATTCCGCATTCGCTCGACTACCGGGGCCCTCCGCGGCCGCCGCTCCGACTTCCTGACCATCGTCTTGGTGCCACGAACTCCACTCCCGACGAAGGCTTCTTCAGGAAGGTAAAAACGGGCTCAGGCCCTATGTCTCGAAGCAGCGAAGGCTGGCCCTCGAAAAAGGGTTCGACAGCCGGCTTCGAGCACCCAAAAACGGGCCCCGGCCCTAAGTCTCGAAGCAGCGAAGGCTGACCCTCGACGAAAGAGGGTTCGACAGCCGGCTTCGAGCACCCGAGTCAGGGACACTAAGGGGCGCCACTCGCAGCATCGCTCGAGGGCCTAGCCCTCGAGGCCCCTCACGTGTATCCAAGGCTGGGAGCACGACATGCAGTGAAATCCCCTCGTGGGGAGGCACCGAGCCACCGGGTCCTATCGAACGGACCCGGCATTCCTGCAGACTGAGCACCTAAGCTTTATGAGACCGCCTCCAGGCCACAGTCGACCCCTATCGAACGGGGCACGAGCTCTCACTTGGATTCCCCCGTTACCAGCTCACCGGGAACCTCGATACTCGCCACGGCCGCTCGTGGTAGTACGAGGCATCCCACCCCGCATCCGATCGAAAGGACTCGGCGGGATGACAAGCCAGGGCCGCCGGCGTACCGGACAGCTCGAAGAGCCAGACGGTCGGCTCAGCCTGGCACCCCTCGACGAAAGAGGGTCAAAAAACTCGGGAGCTCGGCACTCTCGAACTTAAAAAACGCAACTAAAATGCACAAGGCCCACGAAGGAGTCTTAATCACTCCCCCATGGCCTCGGGGGCTACACCTGCGGGTGTCGCTCGCGCGACACCCACAGACCCAACACGGCCAAAACTCTCGAAATCCAACACAGCCGAGCCCTCACAACCCAGGTTAAGAGCCCCTGCTCGAATGCAAGCATTTAAACAAGGGCTCGGGGGCTACTGTCGGGGGTTTATAAAAGGGGTACCCCCAATCAACGCAAATAAACAGGTTAAGCCTAGAACACCAATCAGTAAACTCTAGCTAGGCTAGCCTTCCCAGCGACCAACCCCTCGAAACCCGCCTCGTCCGAGCCCTCCATCAGGCCTCGGGCGAGCACATGCACTCCGTCCCGACCGAGCCCTTTTAGCCAGGCCTCGGACGAATGACACGTGTCCCCTGGCCAGGCCTCGGGCAAGCATACGTCCTCCGTCTCGCCCGAGCCCTCCAGGCCTCGGGCGAGCACATGCTTTCCGCCTCGTCCGAGCCCTCCCGCAGGCCTCGGACGGCCACACGCTCTCCGTCTCGCCCGAGCCCTCCAGGCCTCGGACAAGCGCACCTCTACACCTCGAGCCATAACACACGGGCCTCGAGCCCGCCACGGCCGTACACCACACCTCGAGACCCTCGCAGGAATCTCGAGCCCCTCCAACACGGCACCCGACCCCTCGAGGCGCATCACGTCTCCCTCGAGCGGCCCAGACACCAGATACGAGCCCCATACCACGCATTTAATGCACCCACCTACTTCGGTCACATCCGCTGGTGCACACCACGTATCACAGTGACTCGGTGTAAAGGTCAAGTCTCGTTTTCACCGCAGGCATGGGCAAAAAGGCACAAAGTACAACATTGTTCAGCCATCCCCCGCACTGTACGCACTCGAGCCCCTACCTCGAGACCCGGATGCCCGCCGTCCCAACGGGTTTTTCCGGAGCCGACCCATGTCTGCGGAGCCTCGAGCCCCCCCTTTAACACTCCTTCGAGGCCGGCTCTAAGCCCCTCGAGCCCTGACGGTTCTTTTGTCCTTCAAGAAACAGGTACCCCGAGGATCTGGAGGGGCCCAGCTACGACCAGTACGAGCCAGTACATACGCGGCATGGCCGCCACGACGCCACGTCGTCACGTCTGCACACAGGACGAAGGCCATGCTTCAAGGACACTGCTACAGTGACCCCCACGCCGGCTCCAATGTCTCCGACAAGACAGGGTTCCTACCCTCCTTCATATTGGACGCCGGACGTGCGTCTCCAGTACATCCCCTGTATCGTCCCTGTATCCCACCATGTAAACCTGGCCTCCCCTTGCTCTATAAAAGGGGACACCAGGGCCCTCATTCCGGCTCTCGAAAAAACAGACACGTCAGAGACACTCGAGCTCTCACTCACTCGCCCTCAGAGACACACGTACGGTCAGCCACATCCACTCTCACGCCGCACTCGAGTTCGGACCCCGGTCCACGCTCAGTGAGCTTGTATTCGCCCCTGTACAAGCACTTAGGTGCAAGTAATACAAGGACATCCCCCCGCTGGACGTAGGGCCTTCTTTGCCCGAACCAGGATAAATCTTGTGTCATCTTGCATCACCATCCAGGAAGAGAAGCACGCGATCATATTACTCGTTGGTGTCATACCCCCGGTTTCGAAACACCGACACTAATGCTGCAAAAAACAGTCTTCCTTTTGGAACGCGGGAATTTTTTCCCGTTCCTGCGTTTTTCCTGTGAAATTGAACTGTTTCCTGTGAAATTCCTATGTGATTCCTGTGAAATTCCTGCGTTCCAAACAGGCCCTGAGGTGTTTTGATCATGTTGTCTAGGGCAATGCTAAGATACATCTTTTACTTGCTAGGAGGTAATATCTCAAATAAATCTGAGCTTTTGATTTTTTTGAGTTTCTAAATTAATTAATTGAGTGATTAAGCTAGAAAAATAAAAAGAAATCTTGTAAAATCCCATCTTCACGGAGACAAACGTCGGCGCTGTGATCTTTCCTTTCGATATGGCGCCCTTTCCTTCTGTGGAGTCGTGTTTTAAATTTGAACCTGCACAATTATTTATTCTAATAAAATAATAGATAAAGTAAGTGGATTCTTTTGTCTTAAAAATCAAGTTGATATCTAAATATAAATTTAAATTTCAAACAATCGATTCATATACACATATAATACGTGTGATCTTTGCAGCGAAACATCAATAAATTAATATAGTTTTTATCAGTTAGAGCTTACAACATTTAAAAAAAATATCACTAAATTTATATATATATATATATATATTGAACGCATCTTGGCCCCTAGTGGTTTCGGTGATTGGATGAAACACAAGATTACTGTGACTAACGTGTATTTTGCAGAAACAGGGATGAGTTAGGTCATGGTAATGGCGACGATACGGGCATATGGAGTTCATGTCCCCTGGCGATGGATATCGTTTCGGTTTTCAAAGGACGGACGACGAAGACGGTGGTAGACTAGGCTAAGTGTCATATGGTGTTGGAAGACACTTAGGTAGTCTCAGGTCTTTGTTTTTCCTTTGACCGTACTATAAAGGGGAGCGTGAATCAGTAGCTTGACCTAGATGAGTCTATTGAGTAGCTTGACCTAGATGAGTCTATTGAGATAGGTGTGGTGCACACTTGTTATTTCATAGCCCTAGGTAGCTCAGAGAGATGCCTTATGTCGAGAGGATCAAAAGTCGTTAAGGCCGTGTCGCGATTCGAGTTTGTTTTGGCCTTGTAAGAGGCATCAGACGCTGGCTGAGGGGGCATCGGAGGCTCCGATGCCCACCCCGACTTAGGGTTTGGTCTGGTGTCTGGCATCGGAGGCTCTGATGCTGTCACATCGGATGCTCCGGTGTCACTGTTCACTTGGGAGTGAACTTTGGAAGGCATCGGACGCTGAGGGCCAGCGTCCGATGGCCGTCCAGAGAGGTTCCAGAGAGGTACAAATGGCATCGGACGCGTCCGATGCAGGGGCATCGGATGCTGCCCAGCGTCCGATGCTCCTTTAACACGTCTGACAGGCTGGTACAGTCGACCGTTGGTCGAGGTCATCAGCGCGTCCGATGCCAGGCATCAGCGCGTCCGATGCCCCCGCAGAGTGTCTGTCTTGTGCTGTTTTTGGATGGCCGGTTGAGGGAGTATATATACTTCCTTCCCTCAATCCATTTGAGTGTTCTTGCCACTTCCATCAGCTGAGAAACACATTGTGAGTGTGAGTGAGTGCAAGAGCCCTAGTGAGGCTGAGTGATTTCCTAATTGTGAGAATTAGACACCTCCTAGTGAGAATTGAGTAGCAAGTGTGCATCCATCCATCTCTTTGGCCTTGTGTTGGTCAAGTGAGAGTTCTAGCTTGTTACTCTTGGTGATCGGCATCACCTAGACGACTTGGTGGCGATCGGAGAGCTTGGTGATCATCCGGAGGCATTGTGGATGACCCAAGTCAAGTTGTGACCGGTAGCGAGCGATTCACCGGGCCGGAGTGGCGAAGAATCAGCTCGTAGTGAGCACTTGATCCTTGCGCGGATCAAGGGGGAGCGATACCCTTGCGCGGGTGCTCTAACGAGGACTAGGGGGGTGTGCCGACACCTCGATACCTCGGCAAAAAGATCGTCGTGTCATCTCTACTCTCTTCACTACGCATTTACCTTTGAGCAATTCAATTCCGCATTTACTTGTTGTTCTTTCATAAGTTGAATTGCCATGCTAGAGTAGAAATAGTTTAGCGATAGTCTTTTGTGCAATTGATTCTTGTCAAACACACTTCTAGGCACTAGGGGGTTAATTGGGGCTTGATAAGTTTTATTATCGCAAGAAGTTTTAGAAAAGCCCAATTCACCCCCCCTCTTGGGCATCTTGATCCTTTCAATTGGTATCGAAGCCTCGTGCTCTCGATTTAGGCTTAATCGCCTAGAGTTAAGATGTCCGGAGGTGATGGACCACCTCCCATGTTCGAGGGAGACGACTTCTCATATTGGAAAATCCGTATGGAGTCATACCTAGAAGCTGTTGATGTTAAATGCCTCAATGCCGCGATCACCGGGTTTGCCAACCCCAAAGAAGGCACAAGCCTTACTCCTAATGAGGAGGAAAATGAGAAATGGAATGCAAAAGCCAAAAATATTCTTTTTAGAGGCATTTGCAAGGATGTGTTCAACCATGTTCGGAACCACAAAAATGCCCATGATCTATGGGACAACATTTTTGCGCTCCATGAGGGGACAAAGAGTGAGCGTGAGGAACGCTATCATTTGGTTATGCAAAAGCTTCACTCTTTTGATATGCATGCTAATGAAAGTGCAAATGAAATGTACTCACGGTTGAATGTTCTTGTAGAGAAACTCAATGGACTTGGCCTCACACAAATGCAACCATCCGATGTTGTGAGGAAGATCCTTTGTGTCCTTCCAACTGAGAAGTATGGACACATAGTGACGGTGCTACATCAAGGCGATCTTTCCACCGCTACATCAACTCAAATCTTGGGAAAGATCAATGCGCATGAGATGTACATGCACATCACACCAAGTGGTGGCTCCACCACCGACAAGAAGGACTTGGCCTTCAAAGGTAGCCATGACAAGAAGGGCAAGTCCAAGGCTATTGAGGTGCATCATGAGAGCTCAAGTGATGAAGAGGATGATTCCAACATCGCTCTCATGGTGAGAAGGACCACCAAGATGTTGAAGATCCTTCACAAGAATGGAGTCAATTTTGACTCAAGAAAGAAGAAGTTCTTCACAAGTAGCAAGAGGAGGCCAATCTCTGAAATGGATTGCTACAATTGCGGTGAGCTTGGCCATCTTGCTCATCAATGCACCAAGCCCAAGAAAGAGAGCTACAAGAACAAGAACAAGAACAAGGGCAAGAAGTATGACTCATCAAGTGAAGATGAGAAGAAGAATGAGAAGCCCTACTACAAGAAGGATGGCAAGAAGAAGAAGCAATACCACAAGAAAGGTGGCAAGACTTACATTGTTGGTGATTGGCTCACCGACATTGACTCCTCCGGTGGCTCATCAAATGAAGATAGTGATGATGAGAAGGAGAAGGTGGCCGCTCTAGTCACTGGCTCCTCTACACCACCACCACCACCGTCGCCATCATCATCTACACACCTATGCCTTATGGCCAAGGGTGACCGGAAGGTACAAAACGATGATGACTCTAGTGATAGTGATAGTGATGGTGAATTTGAGGCACCTACTTATGATGAGCATGTTAAATTGCTAAATGACTACTTTAAAATCATAAGAAAGACTAGAGCTAAGAATGAATCTCTTGTTGAGAAATATGATCATGCTACACATGCTAGTGATGAATTAAAGAATGAACTTGCTACTATGTCATCTTCTATCAAGGAGCTCAAGTCTTCTAACAAAGAGCTCAAAGCTAAAAATGAAAAACTTGATAAGATGCATAGTGACTTTACCACTAGTTATGCCTTGCTAAAAGAGCAATACACTCAAGTGAAAGTAGACTATGATACACTCACCATTGCTTATGATATGCTTTCACATGAGACACATGATGCTCCTAACCTTGTTGTTAAGTGTGACATAGCAACATCTTGTGAGGACTTGGTTAGTGAGCATGATGAGCAAAGGGCTAGTGGCAAAGGCAAGAGTGTGGTTGTGGCCGATCACTATGATGATTATGTCAAGATCAAGAGTGAGAATGCAAAGCTCAAGATTGATCTAGAGAAGCTTGCAACCACAAAGCAAGTCATTGTTGAGACCCAAGATGATGAGTATAGCATGTCACTTGAGCTAGACATGCTAAAATAAGAGAACAAGAGATTGAAGATGGAAAGGGATTACAAAATGACACCATCTCAATTGCAACTCCAACAAGAGAATGACAAGCTCAAGAAGGAGAAGGAGCACCTCACCACCGGATTGAGGAACTTCACAAAGGGTCAATGTCTTCAAAGTGAGCTTCTCATGAACACCGTCATGAAGACAACATTGGCTTTCTTGAAGAAAAGATGAAGCAACGCAAGAGCATCACTAAGCCAAAGAAGAAGAAGATTGGAAGATGCTATGAGTGTGGAAAAGAAGGACACTTTGCTCATGATTGTGAAGAGCCTAAACCTACATCCTTGCCCAAGCATGCTAGGCCCTTTGCTTTCAATGCTCACTACATGCTTAGACAAGACTCTAGTGGCAAGATGAAAGTCATGTTCATGGGGCCTCCTAACAAGAATAGGCCAAAGCAAATCTGGGTTGCAAAGTCACTAGTAGAGAAGGTTAAGGGACCGCAACAAGTTTGGGTCCCAAAAGCTCAAGCTTGATTTCTTATGTGTGTAGTTGAACTACAAGACCGGTGGATCTCATTGGGTGATTGATAGTGGTTGCACACAACATATGACCGGTGATCCTCAGATGTTCACCTCACTAGAAGAAAATGTCAATGACCAAGAAAAGATAACATTTGGTGACAATTCAAAGGGCAATGTCAAGGGATTGGGCAAAGTGGCCATATCAAACGATCATACCATCTCCAATGTGCTTCTAGTTGCATCATTGAGCTTCAACTTGCTATCCGTTGGGCAATTATGTGATCTTGGCTTTCAATGTTTGTTCACCGACAAGGAAGTGGTTGTGACCAAGAAAGATGATACACAAGTGATATTCAAGGGCTTTAGATACAACAATCTCTATCTAGTGGATTTCACCTTCGAAGATGCCAACTTGAAGACATGTTTGTTCACTAAGCAATCACTTGGTTGGCTATGGCATAGAAGATTGGCACATGTTGGAATGAACACTCTCAACAAGCTATTGAAGAAGGATTTGGTTAGGGGCTTGAAGGATGTCAAATTTGAGAAGGACAAATTGTGTAGTGCATGTCAAGCCAGCAAGCAAGTTGCAAATACTCATCCAACCAAAGCCTTTGTATCAACATCAAGAGAGTTGGAGCTACTTCACATGGATCTATTTGGACCAACAACATATGCTAGCTTGGGTGGAAATCTCTATTGCCTAGTGATTGTTGATGACTTCTCTAGATACACTTGGGTATTCTTTCTTCATGACAAATCCGAAGCAACCCCTTCATTCAAGAAGTTTGCCAAGAGAGCCCAAAATGAGTTTGACTTGAAGATCAAGAAGATAAGAAGTGACAATGGAAGAGAGTTTGACAACACCCACATTGAGCAATATTGTGATGAAGTTGGGATCAAGCATGAAGTTTCCGCAACCTACACACCACAACAAAATGGGGTAGTTGAGAGGAAGAACCGGACTCTAATCACCCTAGCAAGGACAATGCTAGATGAGTACACTACATCGGAGAGATTTTGGGTGGAAGCAATCAACACCGCTTGCTATGCATCAAATCGATTGTTCCTCCATCGTCTACTTGGCAAGACCCCCTATGAGCTACTCAACAACAAGAAGCCAGATGTATCTTTCTTTAGAGTGTTTGGGTGCAAATGCTACATCTACAAGAAGCGCCAACACCTAGGGAAGTTTCAACGCCGATGTGATATTGGTTTTCTTGTTGGTTACTCATTGAAGTCCAAAGCATATCGAGTATTCAACCATGCCACCGGGATGGTAGAAGAAACATATGATGTGGAATTCGATGAATCTAATGGCTCTCAAGGAGAGCATGAAAATCTTGATGATGTAGGTGATGAACCATTGAGGGAAGCAATGAAGAACATGCCGGTTGGAGTCATCAAGCCTAAAGATGATGATGATGATGTGCAAGTCATTGACAAGCCATCCTCATCCAATGTACCACTTGTTGATGACAAAGATGGGAAGGATCCATTTGAAGATACTCATGTCTCCCATGATCAAATGGTGGTACAAGCTCAAGATGTTGATGCTCCACAAGCGGTCCCTCAAGTAATTGATCAAAGGACTACTCCTCTACTACAAGCTCATCCTCAAGATCTCATCATAGGGAGTCCAACAAGGGGTGTAATGACTCGATCTCAAAAACTTGCTTTATTTATTGAACATCACTCCTTTGTGTCTCTTGTTGAGCCTACCATTGTAGATGAAGCTCTAGGTGATCCGGATTGGGTGAATGCTATGCATGAAGAATTAAACAACTTCACCCGCAACCAAGTTTGGACACTTGAAGAGCGACCCAAAGGCGCAAGAGTCATTGGAACAAAATGGGTGTTTAGGAACAAGCAAGATGATCAAGGCAAGATTGTTAGAAACAAGGCAAGGCTAGTAGCAAAGGGGTTCTCTCAAGTTGAAGGTTTGGATTTTGGAGAGACCTTTGCACCGGTTGCAAGACTCGAAGCCATTCGTATCCTCCTTGCATATGCATCACATCATGACATTAAATTATATCAAATGGATGTGAAAAGTGCATTTCTAAATGGCTTCATAAATGAACTAGTCTATGTTGATCAACCTCCCGGGTTTGAAGACCCTAGATATCCTAATCATGTTTATAGGTTGTCCAAGGCGCTATATGGGCTCAAGCAAGCCCCAAGAGCTTGGTATTAGCGCCTCCGGGACTTCCTCATTGAGAAGGGCTTCACCATTGGCATGGTCGACACCACACTATTCACCAAGAAGCTTGATGGAGAAATCTTCATTTGTCAAGTCTACGTTGATGATATCATCTTCGGGTCAACAAATGAAGCCTATTGCAAGGAATTTGGTGACTTGATGTCGAAGGAGTTTGAAATATCCATGATTAGAGAGCTCACATTCTTCCTAGGCTTCCAAGTCAAGCAATTGAAGGAAGGGACTTTCATATCTAAAGAGAAGTATACAAAAGACCTCCTCAAGCGCTTCAACATGGATGATTGCAAGCCTATCAAGACTCCAATGCCGACAAATGGACATCTCGACCTAGATGTGGGAGGTAACCCGGTTGACCAAACTCTCTACCGTTCTATGATTGGTAGCTTGTTATATTTGACCGCATCTAGGCCCGACATCATGTTTAGTGTGTGTATGTGTGCTCGCTTTCAAGCCGATCCTAGGGAATCACATCTTGTAGCAGTAAAGAGAATCCTTAGGTACCTAAAGCACACCCCAAGCTTTGGCCTTTGGTATCCCAAAGGATCTAACTTCCAACTCGTTGGGTATTCCGATTCGGATTACGCGGGTTGCAAAGTAGATAGAAAATGCACATCCGGAGGGTGCCATTTGCTTGGGAGATCACTAGTTTCATGGAGTTCTAAGAAGCAAAATAGTGTGGCCTTGTCTACCGCCGAGGCAGAATACATAGCCGCGGGTGCTTGTTGTGCACAAATCCTTTATATGAAACAAACCCTTTTATACTATGGTGTAGTTCTAGAAAGGGTACCTTTGTTGTGTGACAATGAGAGCGCGGTTAAGCTTGCTAACAACCCGGTTCAACACTCTCGCACAAAGCACATAGATATTCGCCATCACTTCCTTAGAGATCATGTATCCAAGAAAGATATATCCTTAGAGGGAGTTAGAACCGAAGATCAATTGACGGATATCTTCACAAAACCCCTAGATGAGAACACCCTTTGTAGATTGCGAAGTGAGCTAAATGTGCTTGATCTAAGTAACTTTGTCAAAAGGTGAAAGGGGGTTGTCTTTGCATTGCATTGTAATTTATGTCATGTTTAAATTATGCTATGCACATAGGCTTGTCAGACGTGGTTAAGATAACCGCCCCAAAAAGTGTGTGAAGAAGCTTACCCTTGAGCAAACTTGACAAGCAACCTCAATTCAAATTTCGTATTGCATTGCATATGCATGTTTGTTGCTTTGTCGTTTCTTTTCGGTTATGTTTTGAGCAACCGCTGTGTTCGTCCACCGCTAGGGGGAGCATTTGAGGCTCCTAATGGTTGAGTCCCCTAGTTTTGGTGGCCACATGTTGTCTCTTCGGGTTTTATTGCCTATTTTCTCTAAAAATGATATGTAGCCTATGGCAAAATATTTATAAAATTGAGGGTTTATGCGAGGATGCTCATACTAGGTTCCAATTGGTGTTTATTTGCCTCTTATTTGAGTTGGAACTTAGTTGGGAGAGGGAGCCGCAACAGAAAACTTCAAAACAGACCAAAATGGGGCATCAGAAGTTGCATCGGACGCTCCCCCAGCGTCCGATGCCCTGCACTGTAGATAGCTCCGGCTGGAACAGTGTCATGTGAGCATCCGATGTGTCACCATCGGAGCCTCCAATGGACCATCGGACGCTACCCAACATCCGATGCTATGGCAACGGAAGCTTCCGATGTGATTTTGGCGGTTTTGGAGCTCTCTGGACCGGCATCGGAGCATCCGATGCGTAATCATCGGCGCGTTCGATGCCCCTTTAAGCGGCGCGGTCAGGTCTTCTATTGACATCTGGGTCCCACACGTCATCCCATTCATTGTCTTCTTCCTCGCGCTCCCCGCCCGTGCCCGATCCGCCAAGCCCCCACCCTAACCCTAGCGCCGCCGTGACACACCCTCCCGAGTCCTCGCCGCCGGCCGCTCTTGCTCTGCCGCGCCCGTGCATCTCCTCGCCGGCCGCCGCCAGCCCCGCAGCTTCCTCGCACCCGCGCGCGCGCCTTCGTCGGAGTCCAGCCGGAGCCCCGCCCCATCGTCGGAGCTCGCCGGCGTTCGGGTATTTGCCGGAGAACGTCTTCCTCGCGCTCCTTCACCTCTCCGGCGACCATCCCTGGCCTTCAAATCCCCTAAGTGAGCATCTCCATCCACCTCCATAACCCATGCTCCCAAGGTGCTCGACAAAATGTCTCAATGGCCGTTCCACCATGTTTTGACCCCGTTTCGATCCCATCCTTTTGCAGACCCCTCGGTGTGTCGTGTGGACCTCGGAACGTCAGTACTTCCCTCGTGCTTGGTCGTTTCGTCAATCGTCAGGTAGCAAAGCCATCTTCTATCTCTTATCCACTTGCTTTGCTTCCGATAGGATCTCTTATCTCTATATTATATGTTTCTTATATATTCTATCTATTCTTGCAGCGCGTCAGAGTCCGTGGCAGTTGTTAGCTCGTCAGTTGTCAGTTGGCAGTGGCACCTAACCCGGGGCCAAGCCCGCGGGTACGGAACGAGGCCAAGCCTCGCGAGTGACAGCGCTAGCAGATCAGTGACAGTTGGGGGGCTTTCTTGTCAGGGTCTTCCATGTCAGTTTGGTTGTCAGATTGTTCAGTGGCAGTCTGATCTTTTCAGCGGCAGTCCAGGCAGTTCAGGTCTTCTTCAGTGACAGTGCCCCTTGGTCTTGTCAGCCATGTCGCGCTGCAAGAACGTCGGTGGTGGCCCAGGGGACTCTCCTCCTCATCCCCCTCCCGGTCAGTGGCCTGGGAAGGCAAAGCTGATTACGCGCAGGAAGCGCACCAGAGAGCAGAGGGAGGCAGACTAGGCCCGAGAGGTTGCGGCCGCCGCAGAGCGTGCTGAGCAGGGAGGTCGTACGGGCGGACTCCGGATTGAGGGCCAGTTGTCCCCTGACCAGCGCAGAGCAGTTGAGGAGGTCGAACGGTTCCACCACTCACCGACTGGCACGCCTATGGCCGCCGGTGGTCGCACGACGTTCACCTCCCCAGGAGTCAAGCCCCAGAGCTCGCAGCAGGGCCAGGCAGAGGCCGAGGCAGCACAGGCAGAGGCAACAAAGGCAGAGCCACCAGAGGCAGAGGCCCTAGAGGCAGAGGCTGAGGAGGAGGTTCCCCGGCGCCAGTCCTCTCGTCGCAGGACAGCGGTGCCACCTCGGCCCGATGTCCCTCTGCGGGGAGCACGTGCTCCGTCGAGGCGTGCGCCCCCACCGATTCCATGACTAGACCTCCGGGGGGCTACTTGTTCTCAGATCCAGATGCTCCGGCTCGTCCTAGTCGAGCAGTGGTTCCCGAGGGAGCGACAGTAGCAGGCAGGCCCAGCGTTCTATACAGTGCTGCAGGAGGATTTTTATCAGGGTTATAGGAACGCCGACATCTCCCTACGACCCCAGCGTGTTTTTCCACTGGAGGCGATAGTCACGGCAGTTGGCGAGCAGATCCGCCCTATTCTCACTTACGTACCTGGTCTAGCAGACCTTTTGGGGCGGTCTGGCTCATTTGTTGAGGATTGGGTCTTTCAGTTTTATGCTTCGCTATGGGTGCACCCGGACAAAGAGACCATTGAGTTCGCACTAGAGGGGGAGTACTACAGACTGTTTTCGTCAGAGATCCGGAGTTGGTTTGGATTGACACGCTCACAGACCCGGATCCATGACCTGTGTTACGACAGGACGGAGCCACCCCGCCGCCCTCACGGTGGTGCACAGCCTTCGATGGACTTGGTTCGCCTGTGCTTCACTGAGCCTTTCGATGAGGGTTCGAGTCGCACTCCTAGGGACCTTACCCCTATGGCTCGGATCCTCAACGCGATTCTCAGGCGGACCTTGCTTCCCAGGGTGGGCTTCGGAGAGGGACTCTCTAGGCTGCAGCTGTGGTTACTCGCTTATATGGTCAGACAGCAGGAGTTCGATGTCTGGGACGTCATCTTGTGTGAGATAGAGGACACCGTCGCAGAGGGCATCAAGGCCCGCAGGCAGCTCCCTTATGCGCATTGGATCTCCTATATTCTTTGGAAGGTAGCTGCCACCACTGGTGCTCATCTCAGTCAGTCTCTCACTGGGTCCGCGACCGTGTTCCCTGAGTATAACATGAGTCAGTTGTTGGGACACGGCCGGGATCGCAGGCAGCCGCAACAGCAGCAGGACGCTCCATCCAGTTCACGCCAGAGACCAGAGGTCCCCGAGTCAGCCCAGGAGCAGGACAAGACTGTCCAGGCACTCACCGAGCAGGAGCTTGCCGATCTAGAGGGCGGTGACACGTTCATTGCAGAGGACCCCACAGACAGCTCGGACGAGGACTACCAGCTCCCGCCTCGCTACCAGCCATGTTCACACGACTCTTAGGCCGGGACGTCTGGTACTGCCTCCTCCGACCCAGCTTTACTTGCTATACTAGCACAGATGGAGGAGCAGTAGAGGACTGTGACACAGGACGTACAACGTTTAGCCCAGGAGCAGCAGCGTCTAGCACAGCAGCAAGCCCTGGCACAGCAGCAGGCTCAGGAGCGCTCAGACGCCCTGCAGCATCAGATGATGGCACTTCAGCAGCAGACCCTAGTTTCATGGAGCGACTAGCCAGCGGTCCTCCTCAGTGGCAGTGGCAGCAGCCTCCCCCCAGCAGCAGATCCAGTGGCAGCCACCTGTCCCTCCCCAGCAGTTTGGGCAGCAACAGCAATTTCCGCAGAGCTCCTCCCAGTTCCTCTCGTTCACCATGCCACCTGGAGGAGCCCCTGTGTTCAGTCCCTTGCGTACTGGTTTCACGCCACGTCCGACAGAGTCTCTGTTCGCGACGACCACCACCGTGACGCGGGACTTGTCTGCCAGCTTCAGTGAGCTCACTGGATTTCCCACTCAAGATTTGCCAGATCCAGTACAGACGCCGACGGCTCCAGTGACTTCTACCACAGAGACCCTACCGAGCTCCGTCGCGTCCTCTGAGCAGACCGCGCCAGTCCAGTCTGAGACTACCATGACAACACAGCCTGAGCTATCTTCGATTCCAGAGCTTCCGCACTCCGAGGCTCAGGCGGCTACAGCTACACAGACTGAGACTGCGACAGAGACAGAGACAGAGCAGACAGCTTCTGAGCAGGCAGAGCAGACACAGCTAGAGCAGTCAGTGCCCCGAGCCGACCCGGACCGCTTCACCGCAGCTTCCAGCTTCAGAGGGTCAGCAGGCTACTGGTGCTTCGTCTTCTGACTCCGAGGAGTATCTTCAGCAGTTCGAGTTTACTCAGCGCTCTCCGGAGACGGCACCTGGCTCGTCTGCACCACCTCCGCCCTCCGACGCTTAGTTTGGTGCTTGATGCCAAAGGGGGAGAGTGGCCGAGTATAGCGATAGGGGGAGCGATGTGAGAGGGTTTCGATTCTTTATGTTGTGTTACTTTCACATACGCTCTTTACTTATCGTACCTTTTGTGCATGTTTATGTGATATACTTATGCTATGGACCTTTATGACATGTATGTGCTCACTATGATATATGTTATGACATGTCATTTCGCCTTACTCGTTTACTTGTGCTCAATTCTTATTTGTTATGTATTCGAGATCTTTACTCTTGCACTTGTTATTCACTCTAACATGTTGAGTGCAGGATGATGGCATGACATGGTTGAACTTGCCCCTAATCAATTTCTCTTATTCATTGCAAGTTCATACATGTCATGATTTAAAAACCTCTTCTCTCTATACTCGATCTCGTGTTGTCATCAATCACCAAAAAGGGGAGATTGAACGCATCTTGGCCCCTAGTGGTTTCGGTGATTGGATGAAACACAAGATTACTGTGACTAACGTGTATTTTGCAGAAACAGGGATGAGTTAGGTCACGGTAATGGCGACGATACGGGCATATGAAGTTCATGTCCCCTGGCGATGGATATCGTTTCGGTTTTCAAAGGACGGACGACGAAGACGGTGGTAGACTAGGCTAAGTGTCATATGGTGTTGGAAGACACTTAGGTAGTCTCAGGTCTTTGTTTTTCCTTTGGCCATACTATAAAGGGGAGCGTGAATCAGTAGCTTGACCTAGATGAGTCTATTGAGGTAGGTGTGGTGCACACTTGTTATTTTATAGCCCTAGGTAGCTCAGAGAGATGCCTTATGTCGAGAGGATCAAAAGTCGTTAAGGCCGCGTCGCGGTTCGAGTTCGTTTTGGCCTTGTAAGAGGCATCGGACGCTGGCCGAGGGGGCATCGGAGGCTCCGATGCCCACCCCGACTTAGGGTTTGGTCTGGTGCGTGGCATCGGAGGCTTCGATGCTGTCACATCGGATGCTCCGGTGTCACTGTTCACTTAGGAGTGAACTTTGGAAGGCATCGGACGCTGGCATCGGACGCTGAGGGCCAGCGTCCGATGGCCGTCCAGAGAGGTACAAATGGCATCGGACGCGTCCGATGCAGGGGCATCGGATGCTGCCCAGCGTCCGATGCTCCTTTAACACGTCTGACAGGCTGGTACAGTCGACCGTTGGTCGAGGTCATCGGCGCGTCCGATGCCAGGCATCGGCGCGTCCGATGCCCCCGCAGAGTGCCTGTCTTGTGCTGTTTTTGGATGGTCGGTTGGGGGAGTATATATACTTCCTTCCCTCAATCCATTTGAGTGTTCTTGCCACTTCCATCAGCTGAGAAACACATTGTGAGTGTGAGTGAATGCAAAAGCCCTAGTGAGGCTGAGTGATTTGCTAATTGTGAGAATTAGACACCTCCTAGTGAGAATTGAGTAGCAAGTGTGCATCCATCCATCTCTTTGGCCTTGTGTTGGTCAAGTGAGAGTTCTAGCTTGTTACTCTTGGTGATCGGCATCACCTAGACGGCTTGGTGGCGATCGGAGAGCTTGGTGATCATCCGGAGGCATTATGGATGACCCAAGTCAAGTTGTGACCGGTAGCGAGCGATTCACCGGGCCGGAGTGGCGAAGAATCAGCTCGTAGTGAGCACTTGATCCTTGCGCGAATCAAGGGGGAGCGATACCCTTGCGCGGGTGCTCCAACGAGGAATAGGGGGGTGTGCCGACACCTCGATACCTCGGCAAAAAGATCGTTGTGTCATCTCTACTCTCTTCACTACGCATTTACCTTTGAGCAATTCAATTCGCATTTACTTGTTGTTCTTTCATAAGTTGAATTGCCATGCTAGAGTAGAAATAGTTTAGCGATAGTCTTTTGTGCAATTGATTCTTGTCAAACACACTTCTAGGCACTAGGGGGTTAATTGGGGCTTGATAAGTTTTATTATCGCAAGAAGTTTTTGAAGGACCGAGAAAGCACTAGCAAGGCGACCAGAGGGGGGGTGAATGGGAGCTCAAAAATTTCCTTCAGAAACTTTGGCCAAATGTCCCAAAATCAACCCCGAGAAACGGCGACCGAAACCGTGATGCTCACGACCCTTGGAAGAGGGTGGATGATCCCTAGGATCACAGCGGAGCACCACTAAGAAGAAGCAAACCAAACTCCAAAAGTTCCGGCTCGAACACAACCCCCAAAAAACCAAGTCCCGAACGTAGATAGGCGGCTACGTCGAGAAACTCCTAAATACCTATGCTAACAAGTAGCAAAGATACCTAGAGAGGTTCCTTGGTCAACTACACGGTCAAACGAGAAATCCGGAAACCAAGCAAACAAGCCGGAGGAGCAAACGCACTAAACCGGAAGACTCAGGCAATTCCCGGACTGTCCGGCCCTGGGGTCCCGGACTGTCCGTGGTACCGCCGGACTGTCCGCGGTTCACTGGCGGACTGTCCGCCGGCAGAAAACTCAAAACAGCAGAGGTGCTGCAAAGTCCCTGGACGTTCCCGGACTGTCCACGGATTTCAACTGTGGCCTGTCCGCCGGTCAAAATCCGCTAGGGCAGCCGAGGGACGCAGCCACTGGTCAGGCTCTCCCCCGATGCCCGGACTGTCCGCGGTCCCAGGCGTGGACTGTCCGGGACCTTGCAGAGAGGGCGATTTTGGTCGCCTTCTCTCCAAATCTCTCCAAATCCGATCCAACTCAAAATCCCAAGTTCCCAAACTTGGAGAAGATGATCACGGGGTAGTTAGGAGACTATCCCCAAGAAATCATCTGCTCAAATCAACCAAATCACCGGGAAATCAAAAGGGGAGATGAATGAACGAAAAAGTGCCACAAAAACGAAATCAACCCGATCTACTTGTTCGTAAGGAGTTAGATGAATTCCTTTGGTGGAAATGATCTCCTTTCAAATACGAACAAGTTGATTCAAACGGATTTTGCAAAGACGCACTAGAGAGGGAGATCGAGTGACGGGAAAATCACGGAGAAACGAAGAACGCGAAGAACACGAACCAAAACGCGAATCACCACAACGATCTGCAGCCGTAGCGCAAACACACGCTACAACAGTGAGATTACGGTCTCACTTCCTCAAACTCAACAGTACACAGAGGCAAGTCTCTCTGCGGATCTCAGCTAGCTACAGCAGGGGATGGGAGAGCAGGAAACCCTAAGTGCGAAAGAGCAAATGACTGAGATAGGAAGGGAGGAGGGTGTCTCCCTCTACTTATCCTAATTCTAACCTAAGTCTAATTCCTACTCTACCCCTCACTATTCTAATTACAGAGCGAACCAGCTAAACCCTAGGGTTATTCTGGACCAACTCGGTGGTAGGTGTATCCGACGGCCACGCCCGCACAATACGAAGCGTTGCCTCGACGCAACCTCCATATTGCCGCCACGTGCCGCCCTCGCTCTGCACCCCCGGTTTTGTGGCCCAAACCGGGAAACCAGCCTTTTCCAGCCAACCCCCGGTTCTGAGGCCCAAACCGGGAAACCAGCCCACCAGCATCTGAGTTTTGAGGGCAAACTCAGCAAACCCTCAGAGCCCAGGTTTTGAGGCCCAAACCTGGAAACCGTCCATCCGATGGTTTTTCCCTGGCTCTACCACCAAACCGATGTCGTAGAGGGGATGCACCGCCCGTGCACCCCGTCCACCGACACGTGTCCCCAAGTCCACGACTTAGGCAACACATGACCGCAAGTCTTCGCTCGTCGCTGTCCCAGGCTGCCAGCCACCACAGCTGATCCTCGGGCCACCGGTCCCTCAGTCCAAGCCTCACGTCCGCCCTTCGCCACTCTCGGTCCATCGGCACGGCACGTCTCTACTTGACCTTCACCTCGCCGTCGATCACTGCATCCGTGCTCGACACCTGCACAACACAAGCCAAAGAACATGCGCATCATCCCAGTTGACAATCACTCATCACTCAGAGACCCGGCATACACCCATGTATCCGCAATCTCCCCCTTGATGAGTGCATTGTCAACTACTCACACAAATCATAATGGAAAGAAGAAGAGAGGGAGGAAGAAGAAGAGAGAACTCGACCAAATGACCCAAAAGCATAGCAAAGCCGAAGAAGGTCAAGTGGAAAGAGCGAAAGAACTTGGTCCCCAAAGACATGGGCAACGGCTCGACGCAACCAAGCAAAGCAAAGCTAGCCCTCAAGAAGAGGTAGAACAGGCTCAACACCGCTAGCAAACACCAATTGGAAAATTGAAGCAAAATGCTAGTCCCTCAAGATAGAGGCACAGAGGCTCAACACAACTAGCAAAGAAAGCTTGATACCAAAGCCTTACGACCAACAATAAAGCTCGATACCAAAACACGCACCGATCCAATTGAAATCAAATGCCCTAAAAAATGTTTGCTAGTCCCTCAAGACAGAGGCGAAGGCTCAACACAACTAGCAAACTCCCCCTCGAAAAGTGCAAACAACCAGGAAAAACTCTCCCCCTTAGGTCCAACTTGGGAGGGGCACAAAGATTTGAAAAATTTCCCTTAAACTCCCCCTTAGTTGATCATCCAGGAAACATATGATTTTTAGTTGATCATCCAGGAAACATATGATTTGCAAACTCTCCCCCTTAGTTGAAAATGTACTAAACAAGTAAAAGACTCTCCCCATCAGAAAAAGGCACCAACAAAAGTGCGAACAAGGGAGGTTCTCCCCCTTCCAACATGCATATGAGTCAAAATGCAAGTTAGCAGCTTCAGGCATATATTCAGGAGAATGCGAAGATGCTCTAAACAGTATAACTCCAATGACTCAACAATAGCATACAAGCTCAGCAAAGGCTCAAACTGATCACCAGATATGAAGTATGAACCTATGAGCGAAAATGAGCAGTTTTGAGTCAAAAGGTATTCACCATCAAAATAGCACTAGCAATGTATAGACAAGAGTCTGAACAAGTGCTAAACATGTATACAAAGTGAACTACCCCTAGCAAAGTTCAATCATCATGCTTAAGAGTAAAACATACACTTGTGAATTCAACTTTAGATCGGAGTTGCAGCGGTGAAATTACACAAGTTCAATTATTAGCATGTGATTGCGAGAGGTTGAAAGCTTGTCATTGCCTAACTTTTCAACCGAGCGAAGCCTATGCCGAAGCAATCAGAAGCTTAAAGCTACGGTTTCGGTCATACACTGCACGACTCAAGTTTAACTCAAAGTGCAAAGAGAAACAGTCTCGATACCGTGATGTGTTGACAAGCAATCCCATCTCGATCTTTTCAATTCACTAAAACTTGGTTCAAATTTTAAACATGATATGTATAGACCAAGCAAGTGAGTGACTCAGAACTAGAGACATAGCAACCTGGCATATATGAAAAGCACGAGTAAACTCAACACATCCTACACATGCTAGTTGCATATCTCAATGGTGAACATTTTCAGATTTTAAGTTATTTAGCAAATTCACCATTTCAAAATAGCTCAGCTCATAACATGTACTAGTGATCAGGAAAAGCATAAGCTACAAGCATCAACATAAGCTTCGGAGCATACTACATAGAGCATAGTCACACTCTAATGATTATAAACATGAAGCTCAGAATGTGAATGCGTATGCTAAAATGCAAAGAAAAGAAAGACAAACGAAAAAGAGTCAGTCAAGGACCAAAAATGTTTCCCCCATCTAAAAGGGGAAACACACACCAAGCTCACCCCTCAACTGATTAAAGGTTGATTCGTCTAAAGGCTTGGTGAAAATATCAGCTAGTTGATGATGAGTATCGACATGGCGAAGGTCGATATCACCCTTCTCCTGGTGGTCTCGCAAGAAATGAAAGCGCACATCAATGTGTTTGGTCTTCGAGTGAAGCACGGGGTTCTTAGCAACGCTAATAGCACTCGTGCTGTCACAAAGCAAAGGCACGCGAGAAAAGCTCAGACCAAAATCACGCAAAGTGGCCATCATCCAAAGCAACTGGGAACAGCAGCCAGCCGCAACAACATATTCAGCCTCTGTGGTAGACTGAGCGACACTAGACTGCTTGCGAGAAGACCACAAAACAAGAGAAGAACCAATGAACTGGCAAGTCCCAGAAGTGGACTTGCGCTCAATACGGCAACCAGCAAAATCGGCATCCGAATAACCGCAAAGGGAGAGGGTGGAGGAAGCAGAATACCAAATCCCGAACTCGGGTGTGAAATGAAGGTACCTGAAAATCTGCTTCACCGCCTGACGGTGAGAAGTGCGAGGCGACGCCTGAAAGCGCGCGCACAGACACACCGCGAACTGGATGTCCGGGCGTGTCGCCGTCAGGTAGAGGAGTGACCCGATCAAGCTGTGGTACTCCTTCTAGTCCACTGCTTCTCCATCCACATCCGCATCCAGGGCAGTCGTCGTCGACATGGGTGTTGGAAGAGGCTTGGCCTCACCCATATTGAACCGCTTCAGCAAGTCCTTGGTGTACTTGCCCTGGTGCACAAACGTCCCCTCTCGGGATTGCTTAATTTGCAACCCGAGAAAGAATGTCAGCTCGCCCATCATGCTCATCTCGAACTCCCTGCTCATAGTATCTGCAAACTTGGCAACCAAAGCGTGAGAAGAACCACCGAAAATGATATCATCCACGTAAATCTGGACCAAGAGAGTGTCTTTGCCTTGCCTGAGGAGAAAGAGCGTTTTATCTACACATCCCATTTTAAACCCCTTAGCAAGCAAAAAGGTTTTCAACCTGTCATACCAGGCTCTAGGGGCTTGTTTCAAACCATATAAAGCTTTGTGAAGTTTAAAAACATGGTTTGGAAACTTGGGATTTTCAAAACCGGGGGGTTGCTCAACATACACTTCCTCTTCTATGTAGCCGTTTAAGAAGACACTCTTGACATCCATTTGAAAGAGTTTAAAACCTTTGGATGCAGCAAAAGCCAAGAGTATCCTAATAGCCTCCAAACGAGCTACAGGAGCAAAAGTCTCCTCAAAGTCTATCCCCTCCTTCTGACTATAACCCTTGGCCACAAGACGCGCTTTGTTCCTCACAATGTGGCCATCCTCTCCTTGTTTGTTTTTGAAAACCCATTTTGTCCCAATAGGATTACAGTTAGGAGGAGGAGGAACTAGAACCCAAACCCGATTTCTCTCAAAATTTTCTAACTCCTCATGCATGACATTGACCCAATCGGGATCCGTCAAAGCGTGTCCAACATCTCGGGGCTCAAAATTAGCAACAAAGGCAGAATGAGCGAAGTGAGAGATGTGCTGTGACCTGGACCGAGTAACCCGTTCGTCGATGCTGCCGATCATCTGCTGAGGCGGGTGCTGGCGCTGAATGTGTCGTGGCGCCTCCCTTGCCGAAGTGGCCTCCCCCTCAACAGCAGCTGGTGCCTCCCCGGGTACAAATGGTACCGCTCGGGGTGGCGGATCCCACGGCCCCTAGGAAGAAGAGGTGTCGGGGCCGTGAGTCGTCGTAGAAGCCGCTCTTTGCGGCACTGCAGGTGGAGCAGGTGCTGGGTCATCTATCCCTTCAGCACCTTCTTCTTCATCATCGAAAAGAGGCTCGCCAACCTCATGATCACCTGCACGCTCAAAATGGGAAGAAGGACAAACCATGGTCTCGTCGAAGGTGACATCGGATGTCTCCATGACTCGGTTAGTATCAAGGTTAAGTACACGATATGCGCGAATGTGAGTGCCATAACCCAAAAATACTCCGTCAGAAGAACAAGACTCAAACTTGTCCAAGTTGCCCTTTTTGAGTATAAAACAATGGCAACCAAAAACTCGAAAATAACTCACCTTGGGTAGTTTTCCAAAAATGCAACTCATAAGAAGTCTTTTTCAAGAAAGCTCGGAGAAAAATGCGATTGGAAATGTAGCATGCAGTGTTCATAGCTTCGGCCCAATATCGCCTAGGAGTCCTATGCTCATCGAGCATCGTCCTGGCCATCTCTACAAGGGTCCGATTCTTCATCTCTACAACACCATTTTGTGGCGGTGTGTAGGGGGAAGAAAACTGATGTTCTAAACCCAAAGAGTTACAAAACTTCTCAAAATCCGAATTTTTAAATTTGGAACCATTATCACTCAGAAGTGCTCGCATCGAGTTCAAAGGGAACTCATTCTGAAGACGCAAAATCAGATTGCAAGCAAAGGAGAAAGTCTCGGTCTTCTCAGCTAAAAAGAAGACCCACGAATATCTCGAAAAGTCGTCAACAACAACAAGCACATACCACTTCCCCCCAACCGAGCTCACCCGAGCCAGACCAACAAGGTCCATGTGCAAAAGCTCTCCAGGGCGCTTGGTCATGATCTGAGTCACTGGATGGTGGGGAGCGGCAACCATCTTCCCGTGTCTACAAGAGTGGCAAACAAGATCCTTCTCCATATGCAACTTGGGCAATCCTCGGATTAGGCCAAGTGAACTAAGCCTTGCAAGCAAGTCGAAGCTCAAATGTCCAAGTCTCCTATGCCACTTCCAAAGATCAGAGGAAGAAGGTCCAGCCACAAGACAACGAGGAGTGCCAAAAGACTCCGAGAAATTCGCACGAAAGACTTTTCCAAAGGGCGAAATCAAACACACAAGATTGCCCTGAGGATCCAAAATACGACTGAGATTCAGTTTAAAACGAATCTCATAGTCGTCGTCAAAGAGTTGTGAAACAGAAAGAAGGTTAAAATGCAAGTTAGAAACAAGAGCAACATCGCGCAACACAAAGTGCTCATTAACTCGCACCGACCCGCGAGACAATACCTTACCTTTGCTATTGTCGCCGAAGGTTATGTACTCCTTTCCGGCAACAGGGCTAAGGCTGGAGAACCACTTGGCGTTTCCGGTCATGTGCCTCGAGCAACCAGAATCCACCAACCAAATGTCCTCCAACCGTTTTACCTACATCAATAAAAAGACATAGGGTGAGCATACGGTCCAACACTGGGGTTAGTGAAGTAAGGAGAATACCAGTGTTGGGCCGGCTGCTCAAAAGAATGGTTAGCAAAAACATTCCAAGCACGTCTATGCGAGGAGCGATCACCACGTAGAGGAAAACGTGGTCCGCTAAGGGAGGAGCGTTCATCGCGATACTCAAAACGCAGTGGGGGAAAACGCTCAACTGCAAAGCCTCCGCCACGGGGTCCATAGCCTACAACTGCAGGCTCCCGCCGGGCACGCTCTCTATGAGGCCTAGGCCTAACAACTTGAGGCACTGCGCCTCTAGGCCTAGCATCTCTCCTCGGAGCTCTCTGTTGCCTAGGCCTGGGAACTTGAGGTTCTGGACCTCTGGGCCTAGCAGCACGTCTCGGTGCTCTCCTCTTAACATTCGGCACATGTATATCATGGAAAGGATAGTACATGTCCGGGTTGTTCATCTCCCTAGCATGGCGCGCCTCTCTCTTGCGCCTAAAGCAGAACTCGCTCAAGTGTCCATCTCTCCCACAGAAGTCACAATGATACCTCACCGCACACAAAGGGGGTTGTTGGTACTCATGACTGTGGGTGTGGATCACTTTGCCCTTCTGTGGCAACTCCTCCTGGATAGGTGGCATTGTATCCAGCTTGTTCTTTAGGTGGTTGGGTTTGGGATGCCACACTTGGTTCTTGGGTGGAGCTCTCGGAGGTTCCTCAAACACCCCATCCTTGGTGGTAGGCTTGACGGGCTCTTTGGGTGGAAGCTTGGTCAGTTTGGGAGTAGCGGTGGAGTTGGGCTTCTCACATGGGTTCAGACCACTCGACTCTCCAACCTTCCCAAACGCAGAAAGATCAACACCCGGGGCAAAGCCTACACCAGGACTTCCAGCAGCTCGCTTAAATTGGGAGATCATCATCCCGAGCTGCGGCTCACTACAAGAGACCCATGACAAGATGGTCCGAAGGTATGTGTTTTCCTCCTCGGTTTGCATCTTGCCATGCTTGACATTCGCAATCTCCATCTCCAAACCCTCACACAAAGCGCACTTGGACACACAAGTGCTACCTGAGTTGGCCTCCTCAAGAGACACAATCTTGGCATTCTTCTCTGCCAACTCAGATTGCAAGACAGGACAAGTCTTGCACGCACCCAACAGAGAAGGTCTAGCCTTCAGCTCATCCACCTCTCCTACCAACGCAGCATACTTACCTCTCAAAGTGAGAAGGTCAGTCATGTGCGTGGTGCACATCTCACACTCAACCTCCTCCGACACGACCACGGTGGACTTGGCAAACTCAAGCTCTCTCACCGTGTCCTCCCACTTCTGCCTAAACTCCTTGCGCTCTCTAGCGGCACGCCTAAGTAGCTTATCCTGACTAAGCAAGGCGGCCGTAAGCTTCTCATTCTCAGCAAAGAGCTCGTCGTGGGTCATAGATACCTGGGAGGTGTCGTCGTCGTCGTCCCGAGGGGTGTGCTCCAGCTTGCCGTCGACTTCATCACCAAGCGCCATGGTGCAGAAGCCGTCATCGTTGGCGAAGAAGTAGAGACCGTTCAGCTTGTCCTCGATCCTCTTCTTCTTCTCGGACTCGTCATCGCTTGAGCAAGCAGAGTCGTCATCCGAGCCGTCGACGTTGCTGAGCGTGGCGAAGAACACACGCTGCTCAGCCTGGGCCTTCTCCAAGTACTTCTTCTTGATGTACTCCTTGTCGAAGCCGCCCCTCCGCTTGTGCCTCGGGGGACGTACTTCTCCTTGCGCTTGCCGGAGTCGTACTTGTGCCCATGATCGCCCTTCCCAGATGAATGCTTCTTCTTGGGGCAGTTGGCGATGAAGTGGTCGGAGTCGCCGCACTCATAGCATCCTGAGCGTCCTCCACCGCGGCGACGGTTCATGCGGTTGTTGTGGAACCGCGTGAACCGGTTGGCGAGCATTGCCAACTCGTCATCCCCCAACGACTCAAGCTGGTCCTCTGTGACAGAAAA
Organism: Coix lacryma-jobi var. lacryma-jobi; assembly: GCA_009763385.1. Classification (NCBI taxonomy): domain Eukaryota; kingdom Viridiplantae; phylum Streptophyta; class Magnoliopsida; order Poales; family Poaceae; genus Coix; species Coix lacryma-jobi. Next base: position 137,877,522 of record CM019824.1, read on the forward strand.
GAGAGACGAAAGAGCAAAGCCAGCAGAGGGGTTAGCAGAAGAACCAGAAACCAAAGCCATAGTCGGGCCAGAAGGATTCTCATAAGAAGCCCTCGACATGGCGTCAATCTCACTAGACTTGAGCTTACTAAAGAGCTCGTCGTAAGTGAGGGTCTCATAGTTAGACGATTCGATGATCGCCTGAACCTTTGAGTGCCACACCGACCGATCAAGAGTGTGCAACGGCTTCAAAGCCCACTCATGATCGTCAAAAGGCAACAGCTCCTTGTTCGCTCTCATCTTGTTGACAATGACCTAAAAGCGAGCGAATAAACTTTCTATGCTCTCGCCAGGCATATGTCTAAAGTTCTCATACTCCCGCTTGTGCGACTCATAGAGGCGAGATTTGACCTGAGTGGTTCCCTCATGGAAACGCATGAGGGTCGCCCAAATCTCGCGAGCCGTGGGGAGGTGAGAAACGTGATCGAACTCGGACATGCTCAAACAGGAGAACAAGGCGTTACGTGCCCGGCTATTGGCCTCGTGTTCATCGATCTGGAGCTGAGTGACACGAGCAGCCAAGACAACGTAATCATCCCTGTTGTAAATCTCCCAAACAGAAGAGCCCATGCTCTGGAGATAGGCCGACATGCGTATCTTCCAATACGCATAGTTCGTCCCATCAAAGAACGGCGGTTTGCCCACGCCGCGATCCATGTCGCCTTCTGTGGATCTGGAACCGGCTAAGGTGAAAGATCCTTAACCCGCTCTGATACCAATTGAAGGACCGAGAAAGCACTAGCAAGGCGACCAGAGGGGGGGGGGGTGAATGGGAGCTCAAAAATTTCCTTCAGAAACTTTGGCCAAATGTCCCAAAATCAACCCCGAGAAACGGCGACCGAAACCGTGATGCTCACGACCCTTGGAAGAGGGTGGATGATCCCTAGGATCACAGCGGAGCACCACTAAGAAGAAGCAAACCAAACTCCAAAAGTTCCGGCTCGAACACAACCCCAAAAAAACCAAGTCCCGAACGTAGATAGGCGGCTACGTCGAGAAACTCCTAAATACTTATGCTAACAAGTAGCAAAGATACCTAGAGAGGTTCCTTGGTCAACTACAGGGTCAAACGAGAAATCCGGAAACCAAGCAAACAAGCCGGAGGAGCAAACGCACTAAACCGGAAGACTCAGGCAATTCCCGGACTGTCCGGCCCTGGGGTCCCGGACTGTCCGTGGTACCGCCGGACTGTCCGCGGTTCACTGGCGGACTGTCCGCCGGCAGAAAACTCAAAACAGCAGAGGTGCTGCAAAGTCCCTGGACGTTCCCGGACTGTCCACGGATTTCAACTGTGGACTGTCCGCCGGTCAAAATCCGCTAGGGCAGCCGAGGGACGCAGCCACTGGTCAGGCTCTCCCCCGATGCCCGGACTGTCCGCGGTCCCAGGCGTGGACTGTCCGGGACCTTGCAGAGAGGGCGATTTTGGTCGCCTTCTCTCCAAATCTCTCCAAATCCGATCCAACTCAAAATCCCAAGTTCCCAAACTTGGAGAAGATGATCACGGGGTAGTTAGGAGACTATCCCCAAGAAATCATCTGCTCAAATCAACCAAATCACCGGGAAATCAAAAGGGGAGATGAATGAACGAAAAAGTGCCACAAAAACGAAATCAACCCGATCTACTTGTTCGTAAGGAGTTAGATGAATTCCTTTGGTGGAAATGATCTCCTTTCAAATACGAACAAGTTGATTCAAACGGATTTTGCAAAGACGCACTAGAGAGGGAGATCGAGTGACGGGAAAATCACGGAGAAACGAAGAACGCGAAGAACACGAACCAAAACGCGAATCACCACAACGATCTGCAGCCGTAGCGCAAACACACGCTACAACAGTGAGATTACGGTCTCACTTCCTCAAACTCAACAGTACACAGAGGCAAGTCTCTCTGCGGATCTCAGCTAGCTACAGCAGGGGATGGGAGAGCAGGAAACCCTAAGTGCGAAAGAGCAAATGACTGAGATAGGAAGGGAGGAGGGTGTCTCCCTCTACTTATCCTAATTCTAACCTAAGTCTAATTCCTACTCTACCCCTCACTATTCTAATTACAGAGCGAACCAGCTAAACCCTAGGGTTATTCTGGACCAACTCGGTGGTAGGTGTATCCGACGGCCACGCCCGCACAATACGAAGCGTTGCCTCGACGCAACCTCCAGATTGCCGCCACGTGCCGCCCTCGCTCTGCACCCCCGGTTTTGTGGCCCAAACCGGGAAACCAGCCTTTTCCAGCCAACCCCCGGTTTTGAGGCCCAAACCGGGAAACCAGCCCACCAGCATCTGAGTTTTGAGGCCAAACTCAGCAAACCCTCAGAGCCCAGGTTTTGAGGCCCAAACCTGGAAACCGTCCATCCGATGGTTTTTCCCTGGCTCTACCACCAAACCGACGTCGTAGAGGGGATGCACCGCCCGTGCACCCCGTCCACCGACACGTGTCCCCAAGTCCACGACTTAGGCAACACATGACCGCAAGTCTTCGCTCGTCGCTGTCCCAGGCTGCCAGCCACCACAGCTGATCCTCGGGCCACCGGTCCCTCAGTCCAAGCCTCACGTCCGCCCTTCGCCACTCTCGGTCCATCGGCACGGCACGTCTCTACTTGACCTTCACCTCGCCGTCGATCACTGCATCCGTGCTCGACACCTGCACAACACAAGCCAAAGAACATGCGCATCATCCCAGTTGACAATCACTCATCACTCAGAGACCCGGCATACACCCATGTATCCGCAGTTTTAGAAAAGCCCAATTCACCCCCCTCTTGGGCATCTTGATCCTTTCATATATATATATATATATATATATATATATATATATATATATAGAGTAAAGTACATAGCCGGTCCTCAAACTTGTACATGTGTGTCGTCCCGGTCCCCGAACTCAGAAAATGTGTCGTTTCCACGCCGTGCAAACTTGCGCACACTGCAACAAGGCACGAGCATGCACGGGCCTGAATGCCCTGTCTGTCAAGAGTGGATTTACCACTTGTAGGTGCGTGCGGCAGGTCTATCCTGACCGTGGAAGTGTTTCGGCGCCAAGATTCCTGCACGTATGGAAGTCAGAATAGGAAACTGATTGATTTAGAATGCAAGGGCAAAAGTGGAAATGTATATGCTATCCAGCCGGCAGCACAGCTCCTAGAAATGAAATACTTTGGAGTTCGAAGAGAACACAACTATACTTCCAAAAACATTTTCTTGCATTAAATATAAAGTACCCAAAAGCCTAATCCTGAGAGCAGCAAAGGAACTCCTTCCTCGCTCCATCCCCTATGGATAGAAAACACACGCTTTCAGAAAATTTGTGAAAAATAAAAACAAAAAAATTAGTAATACTATACGCCAACAATACAGTTCTATTACAGATATCTAGTATTCATTTAAACTTGTCAGAGTCCAATGCAGATCTCAACATAAAAATAAACATTTCTTAGGATGTACTACTCTAAACCCCCAAATTGTCGCCGCCAACCGCCCCTACCGCCAAATTGTCTAACTAAATATTTAATTAAGCTAGCAAATGAAACACTAGCTTCTAATATGAATCAATAAACAGTTGGCATTGCCATATGTAATAGTGCCTTTTATTATCACAGCGAGCATAAAAATTTATTGATCAAACCACCACTAGAAAGTACTTGTCCTTATAATGACATAGCTAAAGTACCAAACCAACTAGTGAATTCTGCACACAATATATTACTGCAGACTATCGTGAATTCATGATGGTTAAAAAGTAGTGTTGAATGAAGATTAATCATAGAAAATACTGCAGTTCTAAAATGTGTCCAACTACAACAAATACAACCAATGGTAACATCACAAGACTTGCAAAAACAAAAAAAGGCAAGAGGGAATATGTATGACTAGACTAGTCTATACTTGATAGATGCAAAAAGAAAACATTTTGGAATTCACGTGAACACAATCTAAAAAACATAAAACTGTTGAGCTTCAACATACAGAGATATATTCAGTTGATATGTGAGTATCACAATTCAAAAATAATAAAAAAAGAAAATAACCATAATACTAGATGTCCACAACAACCCTGGTTAGAGTCACTGCTTAAACATTTATAGTTTAGATTAGACTTGCAAACACAAAACAATTTGGAGTTCTCGTGAACACAATTGGAATAATATAAAATTTCATAATTAAGCTGAACAAACAAGTCAGACCAGAGACCACAGATCTACTCAATGACAACAAAGCTACATTATAGTGGGATGTCTCACCGGTGTTGTTCTCGCCCCAACCTCAAACCCACCTCAACAAACGATCTGAGAACGCCCTCGCTGCCGCCCACCGCGCTGCAGCGAGCTAGGGTTTCACCGGAGGTACGCGACCTCCGGAGAAACCCTAGCTCGCCCATGGCGCCACCTTCTCCCTCACCCTGTGCGCCGCCGCCATGGCCATGGTGCCCCCGTCCTGACCTGACGCGACCGCCTCCACCACTGCCAGAGCCCCTAAACCGCCCGTTGGCCTCCCCACCGCCTGACCGGCTTTCCTCCCCCAAACCCCTTTCATTCTAAGGCCGTCGGAGTTTGGGAAGATGAGCGAGATCTCATCGGAACCCTAAGCAGCAGATCCAGGCCGGAGGAGGAGGCCTACCTCACCGGCGTTGGTGCCGCCGCCGAAGGGGAGAGAGGGAGGAGCCACGTGTTGAAGAGGTGGAGCGCGGGCGCGGACACGAGCATAGGCATGGGGAGAAGGTCGCCATAGGCCGGGGAGGAGCTCGTCGAGGAGAGAGCGCGCAGTAGACGAAGAAGAGGAGGAAAACGATGCGGTCACGCAGGGATGCGAGCGACTGCGTAAGAAAGTCTTTTTACCATACCAAAAATACCCCCACCAGCTGATGAACGCCACACCAAAAACCAGTCCAACATACTTACTGTTACTGTGGGCCCCGTTTGTTTGATGGACGGTGAGGATAACACTGCCGGACCCATACACAAGCGGCAACGCTTTTCCCCTTTCTAACGCAACCATGCATGTGAGGGCGCTGGCCTAAGCACGTGCTAGTTCCAACTTAACAGATCCTTTTAAACATCTTTGTTTGAGTGCTTTGCTGGGCACCGCCCGACACTGCTGGAGATCGATGGCCGAGAAGTGCCTAAAGCTGATGGAACCGTGCCAGAGGCGAGCGCGTGCACCGCCGGTAGTGTCGCTGCCGTTGCCATGCCGGGCCAGCTCCAGCTCACGCGGTGGCTGCAACGAGGTCCATGACCACCAGCCCTAGCTCCGTTAATATCATGCTCGCGCCTTCCCAACTGCAGCTATGGCGTCGGCGATGACCCAAGCGCGTGCCCAGGAGGCGGCGCGGCGGCGGCCGCGGAAGCTGGATGAAAATATGTTTTTTTTTCTAAAACAACCCATGATATAAAAGTATATAAATATAAATATTGTGTCTAGACGATTTTGTATATAACCACCTCTATTCTTCTCATTTAAGCAATGAAGTCTTATCTCAGTTTGCGGGCATAATCCATATGTGTTTGGATGAATATGAGACCCAAACATAGTTTAAGGACTCAAACGACACACTTTCTGAGTTTGAGGACCGAGATGACATATTCATACAAGTTTGAGGACCGGTCATGAACTTTACACTATATATATATATATATATATATATAGGGAAATTATCTTCTACTCTCAGAGAGTAGTTACTCCCATGTTTATATCTCTAGATTCATGGTATATATGACCGAACGAAGTATATTTACATGAAGTATATGATCATACTAGACTATCTATGAAAGTATATACGTCAAGTATGCATGCATACATAGAGTATGTGGATATACTTATTTTATATACAACAGTGAGTGATATTTTCGTAATATATTAAAAAGTATGGGTTCCTTTGAAATTTTTTAGTGTATAAAGACATGGAATATCTTAACATAAGTATATAAACATACTCAAAGTGATAAATAAGTATGAACACATACGCAACATGATTTTTTGAAGATGGGAGTAACTACTCCCAGAAGTATAGAAAACTCACCCTCTATATATATATATATATATATATATATATATATATATATATATATATATATATATATATATGCTATCCTACACCCTAGGTGTAGAATAAGCCAACCAACTTAATCTGGTCGGCCCAGCCCGCAGTGAGCCATCTGGTCGAACCCGCGAAACTACGCGCGAACTAGGCCGGGTTGGCTCCTGCCAGCACCCGATCCCCACCCCACGGCCCATGCCCCCGCACCCCTGGGCCCTACTCGCATGCGCAGACGCGCCAGCAATACGTCTCCATAAGACTATCCGCACTCACGTTCCTCTATTTCCATCCTCTATATTGTCTGGTCATCAAGATTCTCTCCTCTATATTCATTTCTCCCGCATCCATCCATCCTCTATATCATCCTCTATCTACTGTGGGCCCACTTATCACTTTATCTAAATATATCCATGAGAGATCTAGTTTTGAAGAATTAATTGCAACGAACTCAATGGTGCAATCGGAATTTAATTTGGATTTTCGGTTTGTGAGATATAACATTATTTTAACTAAATGAAATAGTGGGGCCCGCCACTATGCAGTCTCTCTCTCCTCCCACGCTGCCCCGTGCCGCTGCTGCAGTGCGGCACTGCTCGCGCATGCGCTCTGCGGCTTCTCGTGGTGGGACCAGCGCAGCATAAAGGAAGTCCGCTAGCGCGGTATAGGTAGCGGATGCGGAATGGTACCGTGGCGTTTAGCGGTCCGCGCTGCAGCGGATTTTGCACGCTATACAACATAGCGGACGCAGTAGAGTTCTCCACTGCGGCTAGTCTAAGCATGCTAGCGAGTACTCCCTCCGTAAAAAAAAAAGAGTCGCTATGGGATGACTGAATTTATATAAAATATGTGCAATATTTTTATCTCCAAATAATTTTATTATAAAAGTACATTCAAAGATCTATCCAATAATACTAATTATGTAACATAAATATTAATACTTTATTTTATATATTTGGTCAAAGTTGATATATATTGACTTTTTGGAAAGCGAGAATGACTTTTTTTTTTTTATAGGACGGAGGGAGTATGTAGCCTGCTGCCACTCTCAAGTCTCACCCGCTCATGTTGTCCATTTAAAGGATTTTTTTATATATTCCACATGCACTTCCACATGCACTGCATGCAGTCATGTACTAATTAAACCATTGGATTTTGGGATGTTCAATATTGATTGTAGTTCTGCATGTATTTTTAGAGTACTACTGGTATACTGGCATATTAGTTTCTACGTGTTTCAATTTTTTTGTTTCAATACTTGTATATGTTTTAGTATTCTCATTAATAATGTTTAAGTACTTGTTAGTATATTTAATTAGTTATCAGTATTTAAGTATGTGTAAGTATTTGTTAGTATTTTTAAGTAGGTTTTTAGTTTTAATTAGTATTATTCTTTGGTATTTGTCCGTATTTTTATGATTCATAAGTATAATTTATCATTTTTAATGTCTTCAAGTAGCTTTCAATAATAACCAATATTTTCTTTAGTGTTTGTCTATATTTTAAAAAAGCTTTAGTATTAATCACTATTTTCGTCAGTATTTGTCAGATTCTCTAAGTAGCAAAGACTCCAATCATTTTTAGTGGTTTCAGTATTTTAACCGGTGTTTGTAAGTATCTTCAAGTACTTCAGTATTCACTACTATAACTTTAGTTGTTGTTAGTAATTTGAAATAGCTGATAATATCTTCAAGTATTTTCTTATTATCTTTAAATATTTCATCAGTAGCTTGGTATAGCTGGTACGATAACTTTAGTAGTTAATAGTAGCTCTAAGTAGTTGTCAGTGTCTTGAAGTATTTTATTAGTGTTTTGTAGTTTTCTTTTAGTATCTTTAAGTATTTAGTCATTATTTTTTGTTAGTAGCTTAGTACAACCGGTACTACAATTTCAGTAGTTGCTAGCATATTTAAGTAGTTGCAAGTACTATTATGATCCTAGTAGTTGTAAGTATATTATTAGTATTTTTCTAGAAGTATCTTTTATTAGTACTATGACTTTGTTAGTCTTAAGTATTTCTTTTTTTGTTCAGTATTATACAATGTTTTAATTCAGTTTACTTTGGTATTTGTTAGTACAATCGTTCAGTATTTCTTAGTATTTATCCTCTTTTTTTCCTTTAATGTTATTATTAGTATTCTTCGGTATGTTAATATGTTGTTTCAGGAATTGTCAATATTGTCTTTCAGCACTTTTATTTTCTATAAACATTTTTCTATTAGTGCATGATTTCAGTAGTCTTCAATATTATCTAGTATGTGTCGATATTTCTTGGTTTAATATAGTATTATTCAGTGTTTTCATTAAGTACATATTGATATGTCGTGTGACACCTGGTTTTAAGAACAAAACCGAGTACTCGCCATATATATGCCCAGGAAGTCCACACATACAACCACAAATGGAAAAGATATCAAAACAGTGTTATATATATCGAAAATATATTGATAACAAACACTTACAACAAAGTTAAGCGGAACTGATACTAATCTTCTCTTCAGGCTCCATTCTTCACAGGGACAGTTGACTGGGGGTAACATACGCCTAGCATTTCTATCAATCTTCTGGGAACTCATTTGTGTCTTCACCACGCTTCCGCTACGCGACTCTGATGGAGACTAGGTGTGGGGGAAATAGCAAGAGTGAGCACATATCGTACTCAGCAAATACAACATGGGGTTCATGAGGCTTAAAAGGTTGACACTGGTTTAACTGCGGTTAGCTTTTTATTATGTCATATTAATAAGCAATTGAGTAGCAACAAGGTAAGCACCAATCCGAATAACCATATGATCAAGTAAACATGAATAACGTATACCAAGAACATAAATAATTAATAATCAATTTATAAGTTATTATTCCATAAGGAGCTCAGGCCGCTCTTGACCGAGAGCACGGCTGATATATCAGTTTAAAGATACTCTGCAGAGGTTGTACATCTTTACCCGTGAGTCATGATTCCCGTTTGCCAGGGATAGCTAGTCCCATATCACACTACCAAGGTGCATGGCTGGATTTCACTATGAAGTCTTTCGAAGGTTCGTCTAATAAGTTAGGACCGCTAGGTTTCTGTAGCCTGCAGTCCTTCCAGATGGCACAACAACACGCAGCCTATACACATGTGGACAGGAGCCGCGCTATACCCGACCCGGAACACACCCCTCTTGCGCCATCAAGGTAACCACTAACAAGCTAGAAAAGATCCTCATACTGACCTAAAGCCAGAGCCATATAGCCCTCACGGTTGCACTCTAAATCCTGGGGGAATCCACTTACAGATAAGTTATGTTTCTCAAAAGCATATTTTAGTTGTTCGTTGCATATACCATTAATCAAGTTACATGATCATAGTCATTCGTTTGAGCATTAGCAACAACCACTACTACAGAATCGGCCTTTAGCCCCGGTTGGGAAGGGGCTTTAGCCCCGGTTTTCCAACCGGGGCTAGCAATCCGGGACTAAAGGTCCAACCTTTAGTCCCGGGCCTTCCCAACCGGGGCTAAAGGCTCCCACGAGGAAAAATAAATGTGCATTTGTGAGATTCGAACTCAGCATCTCTCGCCTCAGGCACGCCTACCAACTGAGCTACACAACCCACGTGATGTAGTTCTGGATGTTTTCCTTTTGAATCCACTCGGGAAGGGCCTTTAGCCCCGGTTGGTAACACCAACCGGGGCTAAAAGGACCTTTAGTCCCGGTTGGTAACACCAACCGGGGCTAAAGGTTCACCCTTTAGCCCCGGTTGGTATTACCAACCGGGACTAAAGGTTCAGGACCTTTAGTCCGGGTTGATAATACCAACCGGGACTAAAGATTCACCTTTAGCCCCGGTTGGTGTTACCAACCGGGACTAAAGGTCTTTAGCCCCGGACGCAATTTTTTACCGAGACTAAAGCTCAATTGAAAGATCGTCCAAAGGCCTGTTCTCTAGTAGTGAACTACCCAATGCATAACCCAAGGTGACAAGGTATATAGTAACAAAAGCTAGGATGTCCCTATGGTTAATGTAGACACATCCATAATGAATTTAATAAATTAATGTGGATAGGAAACAAGGAAGATCCCATGTTATACTTGCCTTAAACACTGCTCGATCCTCACATCATATACCTTCGGTCATCACCTTCTGATCTTCAGCGCCGACAAGCAGTCCGCGTCTTGCGTCCTCGTGCAGAACGAGCGGACGAGGCACAGCAACGGTGCATGAGAGTGAGACGGAGGGGCTTCGGCAGGGGGCTGGCCGGTGGCACAGCGGCGCACCAGGCCACGGTTGCACAGAGCCAAGGCAAACTGTTCCTTGCTGGGCGGAGCTGGGACACCTCAGCACGGGGCGGTAGCCGGCCAGTTGAACTGGCCGAGAGCGGGATCACGGACCATGGCCACAGCCCACAGGCCACAACACGTACGGCGTCACACCGGCCTGCACGGACGCCGATCAAACAGCAGACGGTGGTGACTGCTCCACCGAAGGCACGCACGAGCGCTCGGATGGGTGCCGCTGAAGCGGCCGAGCACCTACAGAGAGGGGCTAGGCGGCGACGAGGTTCGCGACTTGACTAGGGCTTGCTCGATCGTGATCCGAAAACAACGACGCCGGCGGCTACGTGTATATAGATGGGATTAAACCGAGATAGATTAATGTTAAGATTTATTATTTTCGGAATTAAATAATTTTGAGAATAAAATAATTCTAGAAAAGTCCAGAATTATTATTTAAGCCACGAAAAAATATTCCGATGCCTCCAAAAATTCTGGGAAAATTCTGAGAGACACTTTGAAATATGATGACCCCAAATAAAGCATTTGGAGCTCATGATAAAAATATTTTGGAGCATCTAAAAATTAGATTTTGCTCATAGATAAATGAGAAAAGTTTCCGGAAAAAGCTGGAAAATTCTCGGGAAGATTTTAGAGTTAGACCGATGGACTGTGAACTCAAAGAAATGATTTTATAGCACAAGAAAAAGGATCTTGAGAAACTCCAATAAGAGGATGGAGTTGAGAACAATAAATTTAATTTCAGGAAAGGACGAAAACATGTCGGATAAAGATAGACAACCTATCAAACGTATTTTGAAAACTTTACTCAACCACAACGCAAAGACAAACAACAAGCAACCATCATCACATCAAGCGTGATCCGTCAAATTAGTTTAGCAAAAAAATTTAAAAAAAATTATTTTACTACAACAAAAGTGGCACTAGCTCAAACTAAACTTGATCCATTTTATGCAAATATTAAAATTATTTATTTTATTCAGTGTTTTCTACCAACAGCCCAAGATCAAAAATTTTGTGGTGTGACATGTCGTTTCAGTATTTATTAGTACAATCATTCAATATTTTTTTAATAGTGTTTCATCTTTTCCTTTGATATCATTAATAGTATTCTACGGTATATGTTAATATGTAGTATCAGTAGTTGTTAGTATATATATCCTTTAGTATTTCTAGTATTTTTCTCCTTACTTATATAGTATTTCAAATCATTAGTCCTATTTTTATTCTGAATACGTCTTCAGTATTCCGAATGCATGTCATGAACTACTATGAACCAAGAGAAGGTATATACATGTCTGAGCAGGTGTGAGTTGTATCTGTGCCGCCGTGCGTGTCTTATTGCTTGCGCACGCATGTAGACCAAGCGACAACGAGCACGTGCAGGCGGATCGAGCCCGTCAATTGTGCATGCAGGCGGACTGAGCCCAAAAATAAATCTTGTGCGGACTGGGCTGGACAGCACGCGGGCGCGTGGGGCGGATGAGTTACAGCGCGCGCAGGCCCTCAGGGACGGACGGTTAGTTGCTTCGTAGTTAGTCGGGCCGGTTGTTGGCAAGGTAGCTCGTGGTGTAAAATATTATTTTATACCTAGGATGTAGAATAACACTGCCGTAAAATAACACTGCCGTGTATATATATATATATAAATAATATAGAAACTTTTATAAAATTCTAAAGTTGCAAATATTTTTTTTATCAAATTCTAAAGTCACAAATGAAACTACGTTACATGCACCAACAAAGTCACGAATGTATCAATTAAATCTTAACAAAAGATTTTCTATATCTAAAACTTGCTTTATTTATCATAATTTCCAAATTAAAAATTAAAGAATATATATTTCATCTATTACCTCATAGGAGGTAATACATGATTTTAACCATTCGGTCAAAATAAATGAACGGTTCGCAGTCATTTAGAGGTACCACAACAAAGCTTGTTGTCTAAGTCCAAAATACATCTTACATCTAAATGAACTAAATATTGTACACTAGCAAACACATTAGTTCATTTGATCATATCGTCATTCAACCATCAAAGGTTGTGTTTCCGATTTTTTTTTGGAAAAAGTCTCGTATCACTTTCGTTGTTATTTGATAAACTTTATCTAAACATGGACTAACTAGACTCAAAAGATTTGTCTCGACATGTACATACTAAAAGTATAATTAGTTATTTTTTTTACTTATATTTAATACTCTATGCATGCATCTAAAGATTGATATGATGGAGAATCTGGAAAAAAAAGAGAAATTTAGGGAAACTAAGCGAGACCAAAGTCATATATGGCTGACCCAGCGGGTAGCCTACGACCAGGCTACAATCTGGCCCAGAAATAAAGATGAAAAGATGAGGTTATACATTTAACATGCATTATTCGCATAAGGAGCACGTAATTTCAGATAATGTCCCCTATGAGGAAGCTGCTTAGTAATTTGATCCAAGAATTTCGTTTACCACGCGCTGTTGAGCGCGAATTCATCCGAGATCACGCCCATGTGCGTCGCGTTAGGGATCAAAATTGAGTTGAAGTAACGCTGATCCGGATCATCCCCAATCAGCCTCTTCAATGCCAACACGGTCTCCAAGCTGATCTGCCCCTCGCCGTCACCGTTCACCAGTTGAGGCTTCCTGCTGAAGTTGACGTCCCATGCGGGGTGTACGCTGAGTCTCTGAGTGATGAGTGATTGTCAACGGGTTTGATCGCATGTTCTTTGGCTTGTGTTGTGCAGGTGTCGAGCACGGAGACAGTGATCGAGGGCAAGGTGAAGGTCAAGTTGAGACGTGCCGTGCCGACGGACTGGGTGCGATGAAGGATGGGCGTGCCGTGCGGCGGACGTGCCGTGCCGATGGATCGAGCAGTGAAGGGCGGACGTGAGGCTTGGACTGAGGGACCGGAGTGCCTGAGGATCAGCTGTGGTGGCTGGCAGCCTGGGACAGCGACGAGCGGAGACTTGCGGGGCACGGTGTTGCTCGGGTCGAGGACCTGGGGACACGTGTCGGTGGACGGGGTGCACGGGAGGTGCATCCCCTCTACAGCTCCGGTTTGTTGGTTGAGCCAGAGAAAAACCAACGGGTGGACGGTTTCCGAGTTTGGGCCTCAAAACTCGGGTGCTTGGTTTCCAGGTTGAGCCACAAAACCTGAGCGCGGATGGTTTCCGAGTTTGGCCACAAAACTCGGGTGATGGGCCGGTTTCCGAGTTTGGGCCTCAAAACTCGGGCGCTACGAGTTTCTGAGTTTGGGCCACAAAACTCAGGCTGGTGGGCTGGTTTCCCGGTTTGGGCCTCAAAACCGGGGGTTGCTGGAAAAGGCTGGTTTCCCGGTTTGGGCCACAAAACCGGGGGTGCAGAGCGAGGGCGGCACGTGGCGGCGATCCAGAGGTTGCGTCGAGGCAACGCTTCGGTTCGAGCGGGCGTGGCCGTCGGATCTACCTACCACCGCGGGTTGGACCAGAATAGCCTTAGGGTTTAGCTGGTTCGCTCTGTAATTAGTTTAGAGAGGGGTAGAGTAGGAAATAAGCTTAGTCTAGGTTAGTATAAGTAGTCCAGGGGAGACACCCTCCTCCCTATCTCAGTTAGTGCTTTCATTTGCTAGGGTTTCCTGCTCTCCCATCCCTGCTTTAGCTAGTTGAGATCCGCAGAGAGACTCCACTCTGTGTACTGTTGAGTTGAGGAAGTGAGGCCGTATCCTCACCTTGGAGCACAGATCGTTGACTTGATTTGCGTCCTTGATTCGAACTCGTGGCTGTGATTTCCGTTGTGTTCGTATTTTTCGCGGAATCCTTTTCTCCACGATTTCCCCGTCGCTTGATCTTTTTTGCTCGGTTCATCTTTTGCAAATCCGTTTGAACCAAGTTGTTCTAGATCGTAAGGCACCTCTTTCCACTGAAGGAATCATCCTCTAATCTCACGGTCTAGGAGATCGATCGATTTTTCGTTTCGGGTCAAGTTTTCTCTCTTCCCCCGAAATTCTTCGATTCATCGATTTGGAGATAGGTTCGAGCCATGATCTCCTAGAGATAGCTCACTATACTCCTTGTGACTCATCTCACCAAGGTTGATCCCTAGAGGAATTGTTTCGGGTGAGATAGAGGCAAATCGGTGGACGAACGGGGCTGCTGCGAGTCGACCGGACGCTCAGTCGGGGTGACCGGACGCTCGGTTCGTGAGTCCGGTCGATGAACAGCACGTAGCCGTGTTCTTCACTTTGACCGGACGCTCCGTTCACGTTTTGACCGGACGCATCGCTTTCACTGTTCATCGTGCTTGTTCGTTTCTGACCGGACGCACTGCTCTCGATCGGACGCTCCGTACTCGTGAGTCCGGTCGCGAACAGTAAGGTTCCAGAGCCGATTTTTGTTGACCGGACGCGTCCGGTCCCTGCTGACCGGACGCTGGCCAGAGTCCGGTCAATCCAGTTTCGCACGATTTCATTCGCGGTTCGTTCGTTCTTGATCGGATTCGAGTTCCGTCTTTTGCGTTGGCTTTCTAGGGTTGTCTAGTGTCCCGCTGTGCTTCTAGGAAGCATCCACCCTACATCTAGGGTCGTGGACATTAGCAAGCTCTAGGGTTCGCTCTTGGGGTTGATTTTGGGACAGTGGCATCTAGTTTCCGAAAGGAAATTTTGAAGCTCCCATTCACCCCCCCTCTGGTCGCTTTCGGTTAGCTTCTCGGTCCTTCAATTGGTATCGGAGCGGGTTAAGGATCTTCTACCTTAGCCGGTTCCAGATCCACCGAAGGCGACATGGATCGCGGCATGGGCAAACCGCCGTTTTTCGATGGGACGAACTATGCGTATTGGAAGATACGCATGTCGGCCTATCTGCAGAGTTTGGGTGCTTCTATTTGGGATATTTGCAACTCTGCTGATTACGTGGTCTTGGCTGCTCGTGTTTCTCAGCAACAGATCGATGAGCACGATGCCAATAGCCGAGCCCGTAATGCTCTCTTTTCTTGTTTGAGCATGGGTGAGTTTGATCGTGTTTCTCACCTCGCTACGGCTCGGGAGATCTGGGACACCCTCATGCGTTTCCATGAGGGCACCTCTCAAGTCAAAACCCGACTCTACGAGTCGTTCAAGCGTGAGTATGAGAACTTTAGACATCAACCTGGCGAGAGCATAGAAAGTTTATTCGCTCGCTTTCAGGTGATTGTCAACAGGATGAGGGCTAACAGAGAGCAGTTGCCATTTGACGATCATGAGCGTGCTTTGAAGCTTTTGCACACTCTTGACCGTTCGGTGTGGGACTCCAAGGTTCAGGCAATCATCGAATCGCCGAACTATGAGACCCTCACCTGCGACGAGCTCTTCAGTAAGCTCAAGTCCAGTGAGATTGATGCTATGGCGAGGGCTTCTTTTGAAAATCCTTCTCGCCCGTCCATGGCTTTGGTTTCCGGCTCTTCCTCTAACCCCTCAGCTGGCTTTGCGCTTTCTTCTCTCTTTTCTGTGACAGAGGACCAGCTGGAGTCTTTGGGAGACGACGAGTTGGCTTTGCTTGCCAACCGGTTCTCGCGGTTCCACAACAACCGCATGAACCGTCGTCGAGGAGGAGGACGCACGGGATGCTACGAGTGCGGCGACCCCGACCACTTCATCGCCGACTGCCCCAAGAAGAAGAACAAGCACTCGGGCAAGGGCGAACATGGGCGCAAGCACGACTCCAAGTATAAGGAGAAGCACGTCCCCCCAAGGCACAAGAAACGGGGCGGCTTCGACAAAGAGTACATCAAGAAGAAGTGCTTGGAGAAGCAGCAAGCTGAGCAGCGTGCGTTCTTCGCCACGCTCAGCGACGTCGACGGCTCGGATGACGACTCCGCTGGCTCCAGCGATGACGAGTCCGTGAAGAAGAAGCTGGAAGACAAGTTCAACGGCTTGTGCTTCTTCACCGGCGACGGAGGCCTGTGCACCATGGCGCTCGGAGATGAGGTCGACGGCGAGCCGGAGCGTACCCCTCGGAACGACGACGACGACGACACCTCCTAGGTATCTCTTACCTACGACGAGCTTTCCTCTGAGGTTGAGAAGTTGACTGCTGCCCTCCTTAGCCAAGATAAGTTGCTTAGGCGTGCCGCTAGAGAGCGCAAGGAGTTTAGGCAGAAGTGGGAGGACACGGTGAAGGAGCTTGAGTTCGCTCGGTCCACCGTGGTAGTGTCGGAGGAGGCGGAGTGCGAGTCGTGCACCGCGCACATGACTGACCTTCTCCCTCTGAGAGGTAAGTATGCTGCGTTGGTTGGAGAGGTGGATGAGCTCCGTGCTAGGCCGCAGCTGTTGGGTGCGTGCAAGACTTGTCCTGTCTTGCAATCTGAGTTGGCAGAGAAAAATGCCAAGCTTGAGTCTTTAGAGAAGGCCAGCTCAGATAGCACTTGCGTCTCGAGGTGTGCTTTGTGTGAGGGCCTGAAGATGGAGATTGCCAATGTGAAGCATGGCAAGATGCAAACCGAGGAAGAAAACACATACCTTCGGTCCATCTTGTCATGGGTCTCCAGTAATGAGCCGCAGCTCGGGATGATGATCTCCCAGTTCAAGCGAGCTGTTGGTGCCCCTGGTGTAGGTTTTGCTCAGAGTGTTGATCTCTCAGCTTTTGGGAAGATTGGAGAGTCTAGTGGTCTGAACCCATGTGAGAAGCCAAATTCCACCACTACTCCCAAACTTGCCAAGCTTCCACTCAAAGAGCCAGCCAAGCCTATCACCAAAGATGGTGTGGTTGAGGAACCCCCGAGAGCTCCTCCCAAGAACCCAGTGTGGGCACCCAAGCCAAACCACCTCAGAAACAAGCTTGATGCTATGCCACCCATTCGTGAGGAGTTGCCACAGAAGGGCAAAGGCAAAGTGAGCCACATCCACAGCCCTGGTCACCAACAACCCCCTTTGCGTGCGGTGAGGTACCAGTGTGATTTTTGTGGGAGAGATGGTCACTTGAGCGAGTTCTGTTTCCGGCGCAAGCGAGAGGCGCGCCGTGCTCGGGAGATGGAGAACCCGGACATGTACCATCCAGCTCATGGTGGACATGTGCCGAAGGCTCAGGAGAGAGCTCCGAGGAGAGACGCTAGAGCAGTTGAGCCCCAGGCTCCTAGGCGTATATCTCGTAGAGAGCGTGCCCGACGGGGTCCTGCTTTTGCAGGTAATGGACCCCGTGGCGGAGGCTTAGTTGAGCGCTTTCCCCCACCGCAGTTTGAGTACCGCGGTGAGCACTTCTTCCCCAGCGGACCATGTTTTCCTGTACGTGGTGATCGCTACCCCCGTAGACAGGCTAGGAATAGTTTTTACACTGACCGTTCTTTTGAGCAGCCGGCCCAACACTGGTATTCTCCTTACTTCACTAACCCCAGTGTTGGACCGTATGCTCACCCTATGTCTTTTTATTGATGTAGGTGAGACGGTTGGAGGACATTTGGTTGGTGGATTCTGGTTGCTCGAGGCACATGACCGGAAACGCCAAGTGGTTCTCCAGCCTTAGCCCAGTCGCCGGAAAGGAGTACATAACCTTCGGCGACAATAGTAAAGGTAAGGTATTGTCTCGTGGGACGGTGCGGGTTAATGAGCACTTTGTGTTGCGCGATGTTGCTCTTGTTTCTAACCTGCATTTTAACCTTCTTTCTGTTTCGCAACTTTTTGATGATGACTATGAGATTCGCTTTAAACCGAACCTTAGTCGCATCTTAGATCCTCAGGGCGATCTTGTGTGTCTGATTTCGCCCTTTGGGAAAGTCTTTCGCGTGAATTTCTCGGAGTCGTTTGGTTCTTCTCGCTGTCTTTTGGCTAGTCCTTCTTCCTCCGATCTTTGGAAGTGGCATAGGAGGCTCGGTCATTTGAGCTTCGACTTACTTGCAAGACTTAGCTCACTTGGCCTAATCCGAGGATTGCCCAAGCTTTCGATGGAGAAGGATCTAGTTTGCCATTCTTGCAGACATGGGAAGATGGTTGCCGCTCCCCACCATCCAGTGACTAAGGTCATGACCTCGCACCCCGGAGAGCTTTTACACATGAACCTTGTTGGTCCGGCTCGGGTGAGCTCGGTTGGTGGCAAGTGGTATGTTTTGGTTGTTGTTGACGACTTTTCGAGATATTCGCGGGTCTTCTTTTTGACTGAGAAGACTGAGACTTTCTCCTTCGCTCGCAATCTGATTTTGCGTCTTCAGAACGAGTTCCCTTTGAACTCGATGCGAGTTATTAGAAGTGATAATGGTTCCGAATTCAAAAATTCGGATTTTGAGAAGTTTTGTAACCGCCTTGGCTTGGAGCATCAGTTTTCTTCCCCCTACACACCGCCCCAAAATGGTGTTGTAGAGAGGAAGAATCGGACCCTTGTTGAGATGGCCAGGACGATGCTTGATGAGCATAGGACTCCTAGGCGCTATTGGGCCGAAGCTATGAACACTGCATGCTATATTTCCAATCGCATTTTTCTGAGAGCTTTCTTGAAAAAGACTTCTTATGAGTTGCGTTTTGGCAAACTGCCCAAGGTGAGTGATTTTCGAGTTTTTGGTTGCCATTGTTTTATACTCAAAAAGGGCAACTTGGACAAATTTGAATCTCGTTCTTCTGACGGTGTGTTTTTGGGTTATGGCACTCACACTCGAGCTTATCGTGTACTTAACCTTGACACTAACCGAGTCATGGAGACATCCGATGTCACCTTCGACGAGACCATGGTTTGTCCTTCTTCTCGTTTTGAGCGTGCAGGTGATCATGAGGTTGGTGAGCCTCTTTTTGATGACGAGGACGAGGGTGCTGAAGGTATGGATGATCCAGCACCCCCTCCACCTGCCGCGCCGCAAAGAGCGGCCTCGACGACGACTCACGGCCCCGACACCTCTTCTTCCTGGGGGCCGTGGGATCCGCCACCCCGAGCGGTACCATTTGTACCCGGGGAGGCACCAGCTGCTGTTGAGGGGGAGGCTACTTCAGCTCGGGAGGCGCCACGACATATCCAGCGCCAGCACCCGCCTCAGCAGATGATCGGCAACATCGACGAACGGGTCACTCGGTCCAGGTCACAGCAAATCTCGCACTTCGCTCATTCTGCTTTTGTTGCTAATTTTGAGCCCCGAGATGTTGGACACGCTTTGACGGATCCGGATTGGGTTAATGCCATGCATGAGGAGTTAGAAAATTTTGAGCGAAATCGGGTTTGGGTTCTAGTTCCACCTCCACCTGACTGTAAGCCTATTGGGACAAAATGGGTTTTCAAAAACAAGCAAGGAGAGGATGGCCACGTTGTTAGAAACAAGGCCCGGCTTGTAGCGAAAGGCTATAGTCAGAAGGAGGGGATAGATTATGAGGAGACGTTTGCTCCTATAGCTCGTTTGGAGGCTATTAGGATACTCTTGGCTTTTGCTGCATCCAAAGGCTTCAAACTTTTTCAAATGGATGTCAAGAGTGCCTTCTTAAACGGCTACATAGAGGAGGAGGTTTATGTTGAGCAACCCCCCGGTTTTGAAAATCCCAAGTTTCCAAACCATATCTTTAAACTTCATAAAGCTTTATATGGTTTGAAACAAGCCCCTAGAGCCTGGTATGATAGGTTGAAAACCTTTTTGCTTGCTAAGGGTTTTAAAATGGGATGTGTAGATAAAACGCTCTTTCTCCTCCGGCAAGGCAAAGACACGCTCTTGGTCCAGATTTACGTGGATGATATCATTTTCGGTGGTTCTTCTCACGCGTTGGTTGCCAAGTTTGCAGATACTATGAGCAGGGAGTTCGAGATGAGCATGATGGGCGAGCTGACATTCTTTCTCGGGTTGCAAATTAAGCAATTCCGAGAGGGGACGTTTGTGCACCAGGGCAAGTACACCAAGGACTTGCTGAAGCGGTTCGATATGGGTGAGGCCAAGCCTCTTCCAACACCCATGTCGACGACGACTGCCCTGGATGCAGATGTGGATGGAGAAGCAGTGGACCAGAAGGAGTACCGCAGCATGATCGGGTCGCTGCTCTACCTGACGGCGACACGCCCGGATATCCAGTTCGCGGTGTGTCTGTGCGCGCGCTTTCAGGCGTCGCCGCGCACCTCTCACCGTCAGGCGGTGAAGCGCATCTTCAGGTACCTTCGTTTCACTCCTGAGTTTGGGATTTGGTATTCTGCTTCCTCCACTCTTTCGCTTTGCGGTTATTCCGATGCCGATTTTGCTGGTTGTCGCATTGAGCGCAAGTCCACTTCTGGGACTTGCCAATTTATTGGTTCTTCTCTTGTTTCGTGGTCTTCTCGCAAGCAGTCTAGTGTCGCTCAGTCCACTACAGAGGCTGAATATGTTGCTGCGGCTAGCTGCTGTTCCCAGTTACTCTGGATGATGGCCACTTTGCGTGATTTTGGTTTGAGCTTTTCTCACGTGCCTTTGCTTTGTGACAACACGAGTGCTATTAGCGTTGCTAAGAACCCCGTGCTTCACTCGAAAACCAAACACATTGATGTGCGCTTTCATTTCTTGCGAGACCACCAGGAGAAGGGTGATATCGACCTTCGCCATGTCGATACTCATCACCAACTGGCTGATATTTTCACCAAGCCTTTAGACGAATCAACCTTTAATCGGTTGAGGGGTGAGCTTGGTGTGTGTTTCCCCTTTTAGATGGGGGAAACTTTTTGGATCCTGTATAGATTGACTCTTTTATTTTGAGTTTCTTTTCTTTGTATTTTAGCATACGCATTTACATTCTGAGCTTCATGTTTATAATCACTAGAATGTAACTATGCTCTATCTAGTATGCTCCGATGCTTATATGGATGTTTGTAGCTTATGCTCTTCCTGATCACTAGTACATGTTATGAGCTGAGCTATTTTTGAATGGTGAATTTGCTTAATGTATATAAAATCTGAAAATGTTCACCATTGAGATATGCAACTAGCATGTGTAGGGTGTGTTGAGTCCTTCCTGCTTTTCATATATGCTGGGTTGCTATGTCTCTAGTTCTGAGTCATTCACTTGCTTGGTCTGTTCATATCATGTATAAAATTTGAACCAAGTTTAAGTGAATTGAAAAGATCGAGATGGGATTTGCTTGTCAACCACCTCATGGTATTGAGACTGTTTCTCATTGCACGTTGAGTTAAACTTGAGCCATGTAGTGTATGACCGAAACCGTAGCTTTAAGCTTCTGATTGCTTCGCATAGGCTTCGCTCGTGAAAAGTTAGGCAAACAAGCTTCAACCTCTCGCAATCACATGCTAAATAATTGAACTTGTGAATGCTTTACCGCTGCAACTCCGATATAAAACTGAAATCACAAGTATATGCTTCATTCCTATGCATGATGATTGAACTTTTGCTAGGGGTAGTTCACCTGTATACATGTTTAGCACACTGTCTGGATTCCTATCTATACATGTGTAGTTGCTTTTTTTTTGATGGTGACTATCTTTTTGCTAAAAAAAAATGCTCACTTGCTCATATGCTTCATTTTTCGTATGTGTGATCAGTTTGAGCCTTCGCTATGTGAGTGCTCTTAGTTGTGCCATTGGAGTTGTACCGATCAGAGCATTTTTGCACTCTTTTGATTTATGCCTGAAGCTGCTAACTTGCATTTTTGACTTCATATGCATTTTGGAAGAGGGAGTTGTGTTGACTCAAGGGAAGAGTTTGTGCTTGATAAGTGCATTTTTTCAAACTAAAAAAAGGGGGCGAGTTTTTTGCAAATCATAATGTCTCCTCTGGCGTTCAATTAAGGGGGAGCTTTTGCTAAGGGGAGATTTTGCATCTTTATGCTCCTCTCTTGTTGGACCTAAGGGGGAGTCCCTGGTTGCTTGCACTTGTCGAGGGGAGTTTGCTAGTTGTGTTGAGCCGTTGCCTCTGTCTTGAGGGACTAGCAAACATTTTCCTCATTTGTCGTCGAATTGATTTTTGATTGGTTCAGAGACCTTTCGTTTGTTTGTCAATTGGTCGGAGTGGTTTTCGTGCTAGTTGTGTTGAGCCTCTGTGCCTCTATCTTGAGGACTAGCATTTTGCCATTTTTAGCTCTGATTTTCATTGGTATTTTGCTAGTGTTTTGAGCTTGTTTTACCTCTTCTTGAGGGCTAGTTTTGCTTTGCTTGGTTTGCGTCGAGCCGTTGCCCATGTCTTTGGGACCAAGTTTTCACTTCTTCCACTTGACCTTCTTCGGCTTTGCTATGCTATTTGGGTCATTTGGTCGAGATCTCTCTTCCCTTCTTCTTTTCTTCTTCCTTTCATTATGATTTGGTTGTGAGTAGTTGACAATGCACTCATCAAGGGGAGATTGCGGATACATGGGGTGTATGCCGATCTCTCTGAGTGATGAGTGATTGTCAACGGGTTTGATCGCATGTTCTTTGGCTTGTGTTGTGCAGGTGTCGAGCACGGAGACAGTGATCAAGGGCAAGGTGAAGGTCAAGTTGAGACGTGCCGTGCCGACGGACTGGGTGCGATGAGGATGGGCGTGCCGTGCGGCGGACGTGCCATGCCGATGGATCGAGCAGTGAAGGGCGGACGTGAGGCTTGGACTGAGGGACCGGAGTGCCTGAGGATCAGCTTGGTGGCTGGCAGCCTGGGACAGCGACGAGCGAGACTTGCGGGCACGGTGGTTGCTCGGAGTCGAGGACCTGGGGACACGTGGCGTGGACGGGTGCACGGGAGGTGCATCCCCTCTACAGCTCCGGTTTGTTGGTTGAGCAAGAAAAACCCACGTGTGGACGGTTTTCCGAGTTTGGGCCTCAAAACTCGGGTGCTTGTTTCCATGTTGAGCACACAACCTGGCGCGGATTGTTTCCTCAGATTTGGCCACAAAACTCGGGTGATGGGACGGTTTCCGAGTTTGGCCTCAAAACTCGGGCGCTACGGTTTCTGAGTTTGGGCCACAAAACTCAGGCTGGTGGCTGGTTTCCCGGTTTGGGCCTCAAAACCGGGGGTGCTGGAAAAGGCTGGTTTCCCGGTTTGGGCCCACAAACCGGGGGTGCAGAGCGAGGGCGGCACGTGGCGGCGATCCAGAGTTGCGTCGAGGCAACGCTTCGGTTCGAGCGGGCGTGGGCCGTCGGATCTACCTACCACCGATCGCGGTTGGACAGAATAGCCTTAGGGTTTTAGCTGGTTCGCTCTGTAATTAGTTTAGAGAGGGTATAGTAGGAAATAGCTTAGTCTAGGTAGTATAAGTAGTCCAGGGGAGACACCCTCCTCCCTATCTCAGTTAGTGCTTTCATTTGCTAAGGGTTTCCTGCTCTCCATCCCTGCTTTAGCTAGTTTGGATCCGCAGAGAGACTCCACTCTGTGTACTGTTGAGTTTGATGAAGTGAGGCGTTATCCTCACCTTGGAAGCACAGATCGTTGACTTGATTTGCGTCCTCCTTGATTCGAACTCGTGGCTGTGATTTCCGTTTGTTCGTATTTTTCGCGGAATCCTTTTTCTCACGATTTTTCCCGTCGCTTGATCTTTTTGCTCGGTTTCATCTTTTGCAAATCCGTTTGAACCAAGTGTTTCTAGATCGTAAGGCACCTCTTTCCACTGAAGGAATCATCCTCTAACCTCACGGTCTAGGAAGATCGATCGATTTTTTCGTTTCGGTCAAGTTTTCTCTCTTCCCCCGAAATTCTTCGATTCATTCACATTTGGAGATAGGTTCGAGCCATGATCTCCTAGAGATAGCTCACTATACTCCTTGTGACTCATCTCACCAATGTGATCCCATAGGAATTGTTTCGGGTGAGATGAGGCAAATCGGTGGACGAACGGGCTGCTGCGGGCGAGTCGACCGGACGCTCAGTCGGGGTGACCGGACGCTCGGTTCGTGAGTCCGGTCGTGAACAGCACGTAGCCGTGTTTCTTCACTTTGACCGGACGCTCCTTTCACGTTTGACCGAACGCAATCGCTTTCAACTGTTTTCATCGTGCTTGTTCGTTTCTGACCGGACGCACTGCTTCTCGACCGGACGCTCCGTACTCATGAGTCCGATCGCGAACAGTAGGTTCCAGAGCCGATTTTTGTTGACCGGAAACGCGTCCGGTCCCTGCTTACCGAGACGCTGGCCAGAGTCGGTCAATCCAGTTCGCACGATTTCATTCGCGTTCGTTCGTTCTTGATCGGATTCGAGTTCCGTCTTTTGCGTTGGCTTTCTAGGGTGTGTCTAGTGTCCCGCTGTGCTTCTAGGAAGCATCCACCCTACATCTAGGGTCATGGACATCTAGCAAGCTCTAGGGTTCGCTCTTGGGGGGGTTGATTTTGGGACAGTGGCATCTAGTTTCCGAAAGGAAATTTTGAAGCTCCCATTCACCCTCCCTCTGTCCGCTTTTCGGTTAGCTTCTCCGTCCTTCATCCCAGTAAACCCGCTTATCTACCGTCGGCACGCCGACGCCATTGATACACGTCGTCGGCACGAGCGGCGCCCGAAGATCCAGCGTCGCCGGCATCGCCCTTGGTCGGTATAGCGCCACCTCGTCCTCGAGAACCCCACCGCCGCAAGAAAATCCGGCATGTCGGCGGCGGAGTGGTTCTTGGCTCGCGTGATCACCACTCACCATGGGGGCGTCGCCGTACACCTTGGTCCTTGGGGAACGGCAGGAGGGAGAACATGCTGGCGAAGCTCCTGTTCCCGTACGTCAGCACGCTGCCCAGCAACGACGGCGGGCCCCCGATGTCTCTGGACGCGGCCGGCGAGGGGACACATGTTCAACGGCGAGCCACCGACGCCGAGGCATAGCATGACGAAGTGCTTGACGTACCTCCTGCGCCACGGCAGGGGGCTCTGGTCGAGGAACACCATGGTGAAGAGGCCGCCCAGGCTGTGCGTCACGAGGATGACCGGCTTGTCTCCGTTCCTCACGCTGGCGCGCTCCACAAGGTGCCTGAAGCGCGAGAGGAAGCCAGAGAACTCCCTGGACGGCAAGCCAGGAGGGATCTGCCGTCGCGTATCGGAAGTCGTACGGGGCGCCGAACAGGTTTCGTCCTCCCCTGTATCCCACGCCTTCCAGTGTGCCTCCACCAGCTTTTCCATGCAGACGTTCCTCAAGTGAGATGAGGATTCCATACACCATTGATCTCCATCTCCTTCAGCCTGCTTGAGGAATGGGAACTGGACATGATAAACACGTCAGGCATGTGCTTGCTTATTTCGGGCAGGGGTCGTCGAAGCGAAAGCTGCGGGTGGTGCCGAAGGACACGACGCGAGTCTTGACGCCTCGCACGTTGCGGTAGTCGCCGGCGGCGAGGTCGTACGCTAGCCGGAGCTGGTCCGCGTAGCACGGCAGGAGCGTTGGGTCCTCCTCCTCCTGCAACGCCGTGAAGTTCTCCCACAGCCGGAACCTAGTGGCGGATCTAACATAAATGTTTAGGAGGGGCTAAGTTCAAACTATTTAGTAAAATTAAGACCTAAATCTCTCTTTATGATATTATCTTTCACCTCAAACTCTGTTTTAACCTTGTCTCATGACTAAAAATTTATGGAGGGCTTCATTGACGCGGCCGCCGTAGGGGGGGGGGGCGGGGGGCTGCAGCCCCGGCAGCCCCCCTGACAGATCCGCCCTGCGGAACCATCCGTGCCCCTGCTTCCATATGCCGCAGCCGGGCGTGGAAGGCTTGTACTCGTCGGTGAGCCGTGCGTCCAGCTGGCTGCAGGTGTTACCCGACACCAGCACGATCGGGTGGAGGAAAGCAGGAGGACAAGGGGCAAGAGGAGACGACGCTGATACTTCTGCTTCTGCTGCTCCTGCGACTCTGATTGCATTCGGACAGTTGACTTTGCTGTGTCTAGCTACTGGATAATTGGAAATTTTCTTTCTTCTTTTTTTTTCCCTCGAAACACTGGCGATTATCTAATACCCAGAATATAAACATTTAAATTTGTTGCAAAATATAACTTCCAATAACCCAACAGCCTAATCTCACAGATTAATTAATGATTACCGAGGGACAATCAGGATTGATTCGGCAAAAATTAAGCCCAGGAGTTGACCTGGATGTTTAACAAGACGTGACAGGCTTTTCTTTTTTCCGAAGGCAAAATAGCCATTTTCATTGATAAACTATTTTTTTCAAAGTATCCATTTTGGTCCTTAAATAATGGATCTGCAGGTAAATCTCGTCCATTCCCTTCAGGGCCACATGGCTAACAGTACATGTGAAATGACATCCTGCCCCGCGCTCTCTACTCCTTTACCCCTGGCTAGGCTCACACCATTTCCCTCTCCTCGCTTCCTCCCTAGCTCATCCCTGTTTTTCTAACCCCTAGAGCTATACAAACGTTCAGCTACACAATGGAATGATATGTACGCTGATCGACAGAGAGCGTAACACGAGGAAGGAAGCGGAGGAGAGGAAAACAGTTGTGAGTCTGGTCGGCTAATAAAGAAGGGAGCGAGGGGCAGAATGTCATTTCGCATGTAGTGTTGGGCACGTGGTGAGCCATGAAGGGGAATGGATAAGATTGACCCACAAACCTATTGTTCAAGGACCAAAGTGAACAGTTTAAAAGTTGAGGGACTAAATTGAGCCTTAGACAATAGTTTATAGACAAAAATGACTATTTTGTCTTTTCTAAATATATAAATCAATTTCCAGAGTAAGTTAATCTGGGCTACGTTTAACTGATTTAAACTAATTTTATAAAAAACAGTATTTATGCTATCAAATGAGAAAAATTATAAAATATGTAGTTTATCATATATTTGAAGAAGAATAGAATTGGTGGAATTGGATTGATGAATAATGTAGTGTATTAGGGCTCGTGGGCCGATTATATAGGGTATATAGGACTAACACCTTATGTGGGTAGACAATGTGCGGATACATGGGTGTATGCCGGATCTTGAGTGATGAGTGATTGTCAACTGGTTTGATGCGCATGTTCTTTGGCTTGTGTTGTGCAGGTGTCGAGCACGGATACAGTGATCGAAGGCAAAGTGCAGGTCAAGTAGAGACATGCCGTGCCGACGGACCGGGAGCGGTGAAGGGCGGACGTGAGGCTTGGACTGAGGGATCAGTGGCCTGAGGATCAGCTGTGGTGGCTGACAGCCTGGGACAGCGACGAGCGGAGACTTACGGGGCACAGTGTTGCTCGGATCGAGGACCTGGAGACACGTGTCGGTGGACCGGGTGCACGGGCGGGGCATCCCCTCTACGGCGTCGGTTTGGTGGTTGAGCCACAGAAAAACCACCGGTGGACGGTTTCCAGGTTTGGGCCACAAAACCTGGGCGCGACGGGTTTTCCAAGTTTGGGCCACAAAACTCGGGCTGAGGACGGTTTCCAGTTTTGGGCCTCAAAACCTGGGCGCTGGCGGATTTCTGAGTTTGGGCCACAAAACTCAGGCGATGGACGTCGGGTTTCCCAGTTTCGGCCTCAAAACTGGAGGGACGACTTGAAGGCAGGATTCCCGGTTTCGGCCTCAAAACCGGGGGCGAGGTCCGTGAAAAGACGTACAAAGCGGTGGCGGCACGTGGCGGCAATCGGTGAGGTCGCGTCGAGGCGAAGCTACCTATTGTGCGGGCGTGGCCATCGGATCACTATCTACTTCGAGTTGGTCCAGAATAACCCTAGGGTTTAGCTGGTTCGCTCTGTAATTAGTTAGGGGTAGAGTGGGAACTAGAATTAGTATAAGTAGAGGGAGACACCCACCTCCCAATCTATCTCAGCCATTGCTATTTTCTCTCTAGGGTTTCCTCTCTCCCATTCCCTGCTGTAGCTAACTGAGATCCGCAGAGAAGACAATCATACCTCTATGTTCGTGAGATTTTGAGGAAGTGAGACCGTAATCTCACTGTTGTCTCGTGTGGTAGCCACACGGCTGCAATTCGTGGTTTGAATTCGCGTTTTGTATTTGCTCTTCGCGTTCTTCGTTTCTCCACGATTTTCCCATCACTCGATCTCCCTCTATGCTGCGTCTTTTTTCGAATCCACTTGAATCAACTTGTTCTTTGATGTGAGGAGATCATTTCCACCGAAGGAATTCATCTAACTCCTCACGAACAAGTAGGTCGGGTCGATTCATGTTTCGTGGCGCTTTTTTCCGTTCATACACTTTCCCCTTCGATTTCCCGTTGATTGAGTTTATTTGAGAGGATGATTTCTTGGGGATAGTCTTCCAACTACCTCGTGATCATCTTCTCCAAGTTTGGGATCAAGGGATTTTGAGTTGGATCGGATTTGTGAAGATTTGGTTGAAGGGCGACCGAAATCGCCCTCTCTAGGTGTTGGCGGACAGTCCGCCACCTAGGGCGCGGACAGTCCGCGCGTCGGGGTCGTGGCCTGACTCCGCGCTATTGGAGCCGTGTCGGTTACCCCGGACAGTTCGCAGTTACTCGGCGCGGACAGTCCGGGACCGTCCAGGGAAGAATCAGCAGAGGTGCTGTTTGAGACATTTGGCCGGCGGACAGTCCGCCACTTGAGTCCGGACAGTCCGCCGTTGGGCAGACAGTCCGCGGTCGGAACCCCGGACAGTCCAGGACTTGGCTGAGTGCTGATTTTCAGAGCGTTTGCTCTCCCGGCTTTTCCGCTTGGCTTTCGGACTTCTCGTTTGGCCCTAGAGTTAACCAAGGAACCTCTCTAGGTATCTTTGCTACTTGTTAGCATAGGTATTTGGAGATTTCTCGACGTAGTCTTCCATCTACGTTTGGGAGTCGGTTTTTGGGTTGAACTTGAAGCGGAGCTTTTTGGTGTTTGGCTTGCTCTTGCTTGGTGGTGCCTCGCTGTGATCCTAGGGATCATCCACCCTCTTCCAAGGGTCATGGGCATCACGTTTTCGGTTGAAGTTTTTGAGGGTTGATTTGAGGGACAAAGGCCAAAGTTTCGAGAGAAATTTTTAGGCTCCCATTCACCCCCCCCTCTGGTCGCCTTGCTTTAGCATTCTCGGTCCTTCAATTGGTATCAGAGCAGGTTAAGGATCTTCCACCTTAGTCGGTTCCAGATCCACAGAAGGCGACATGGATCGCGGCGTGGGCAAACCGCCATTTTTTGATGGGATGAACTATGCGTATTGGAAGATACGTATGTCGGCCTATCTTCAGAGCATGAGTGCTTCTGTCTGGGAGATTTGCACCAAGGAAGATTACGTGGTCTTGGCTGCTCATGTGACTCAGCTGCAGATTGATGAGCACGATGCCAATAGCCGAGCCCGTAATGCTCTTTTCTCATGTTTGAGTATGTCTGAGTTTGATCGCGTTTCTCACCTCCCCACGGCTCGTGAGATTTGGGCGACCCTCATGCGCTTCCATGAGGGAACCACTCAAGTCAAATCCCGTCTCTACGAGTCGCACAAGAGGGAGTATGAGAACTTTCGACACATGCCTGGCGAGAGCATAGAGAGTTTATTCGCTCGCTTTCAGGTGATTGTCAACAGGATGAGGGCTAACAAGAAGTTGTTGCCTTTCGACGATCATGAGAGGGCTCTCAAGCTCGAACGGTGTGGGACTCGAAGGTTCAGGCGATCATTGAATCGCCTAACTATGAGACCCTCACATGCGACGAGCTCTTTAGTAAGCTCAAGTCCATGGCGAGGGCTTCTTATGAAAATCCTTCTTGCCCGTCAATGGCTTTGCTTTCTGGTTCTTCTGCTAACCCCTCTGGAGGCTTTGTACTTTCCTCTCTTCTTTCTGTCACAGAATAGCAGCTGGAGTTCATGGGAGATGACGAGTTGGCTTTGCTTGCCAACTGGTTCTCACGGTTTCACAATAACCGTATGAACCGACATCGTGGAGGAGGACGCGCTGGGTGTTTCGAGTGTGGCGATCCAGACCACTTCATCGCCAACTGCCCAAAGAAGAACAAGCAAGCGGTGGGCAAGGGCGATCGTGGCCACAAGTATGACTTCGGCTGGCACAAGGAGAAGCACGCTCCTCCCAAGCACAAGCGGAAGGGCGGCTTCAACAAGGAGTACATCAAGAAGAAGTACTTGGAGAAAGCCTAGGCCGAGCAGCGTGCTTTCTTCACCACGCTCAGCGACGTCGACGACTCGTATGATGACTCCACTGCTTCAAGCGATGATGAGTCCGAGAAGAAGAAGATCGAGGACAAGCTGAATGACCTCTGCTTCTTCGCCGACAACGAGGGCTTTTGCACCATGGTCCTCGGCAAGGAGGTCGACAGTCAGCTGGAGGAGACCCCTCAAAACGACGACGACGACGACACCTCCTAGGTATCTCAGACCCCTGATGAACTTGTTGCTGAGGTTGATAAGCTTACTGCCGCCCTTCTTAGTCAAGATAAGCTGCTTAAGCGTGCTGCTAGAGAGCGGAAGGAGTTTAGGCAGAAGTGAGAGGATACGGTGAAAGAACTTGAGCTTGCCAAGTCCACCGTTGTTGTTTTCGAGGAGGGTGAGTGTGAGATGTGCACCAAGCACATGACTGACCTTCTCACCCTGAGAGGTAAGTATGCTGCTTTGGTTGGAGAGGTGGATGAGCTTCGGGCTAGACCCTTGTTGCTTGGTGCGTGCAAGTCTTGTGCAGGCTTGCAAACCGAGTTGGCAGAGAAGAATGCCAAGATTGTGTCTCTTGAGAAGGCCAGCTCGGGTAGCACTTGTGTGTCTAGGTGTGCTTTGTGTGAGGGTTTGGAGATGGAGATTGCGAATGTGAAGCATGACAAGATGCAAACCGAGGAAGAAAACACATACCTTCGGACCATCTTGTCATGGGTGTCTTGTGGTGAGCCGTAGCTTGGGATGATGATTGCCCAATTCAAGCGTGCTGCTGGAGGTCCTGGTGTAGGCTTTGCTCAGGGGATGGAGAGTGCTGCTTCTTTTGGCAAGGTTGGAGAGTTTAGTGGACTTAACAAGAGTGAGAAGCCCAACTCCACCACTACTCCCAAACTTACTAAGATTCCACCCAAAGCCTCTCAAACCTAACACCAAGGATGGAGTATTTGTGAACCTCCAAAGCTCCACCCAAGAAACAAACATGGGCTCCAAACCAAACCACCTGAAGAACAAGCTAGACACAATGCCACCTATCCAGAGGAGCTCATGCCACAGAAGGGCAAAGTGATCCACACCCACTACGTGAGTACCAACAACCCCCTATAAGAGCGGTGAGGTACCATTGTGAGCACTGTGGGAGAGATGGACACTTGAGGGAGTTTTGCTTTCGGCGCAAGAGAGAGGAGCGCCGTGCAAGGGAGATGAACAATGCGGACATGTACCATCCTTTCCATGATGTACATGTGCCGAATGTTCAGAGGGGAGCTGCTAGGCCTAGAGGTCCAATGCCTCAAGATCCTAGGCCACAGGGAGGTTTTGCCCGGCAGGATCCTAGCTTTGCAGGATATGGACCCCGTGGCTGTGGCTTTGTTGAGCGTTACACTCCACCGCATTTTGAGTATCGCGATGGATGCTCTTCCCTCAGCGGACCATGTTTTCCTGTGCGTGGTGATCGCTTTCCCCGTAGGCATGGTAGGAATGGTTTTTCTACTAACCGTTCTTTTGAGCAACCGGCCCAACACTGGTACTCTTCCCATTTTACTCACCCCAGTGTTGGACCGTTTGTTCACCCTATGCTTTTTTATTGATGTAGGTGAAACGATTGGAGGACATTTGGTTGGTGGATTCCGGTTGTTCGAGACTCATGACCGGAAACGCCAAGTGGTTCTCCAGTCTTAGTGCTGTTGCCGGTAAGGAGTTTATCACCTTCGGCGACAATAACAAAGGTAAAGTGTTGTCTCGCGGATCGGTGCGAGTTAATGAGCACTTTGTGTTGCGTGATGTTGCTCTTGTTTCTAACTTGCATTTTAACCGTCTTTCTGTTTTGCAACTTTTCGATGATGACTATGAGATTCGTTTTAAGCCGAATCTCAATCGTATTTTGGATCCTCAGGGCAATCTTGTATGTTTGATTTCGCCCTTTGGGAAAGTCTTTCGAGCGAATTTCTCAGAGTCGTTTGGAATTTCTCGTTGTCTTTTGGCTGGACCTTCCTCCTCTGATCTTTGTAAGTGGCATAGGAGACTCGGTCACCTGAGCTTCGACTTGCTTGCAAGGCTTAGTTCACTTGGCTTAATCTGAGGATTGCCCAAGTTGTGCATGGAGAAGGATCTTGTTTGCCATTCTTGTAGACATGGGAAAATGGTAGCCGCTCCCCACCATCCGGTGAATCAGGTTATGACTAAGCGCCCTAGAGAGCTTTTACACATGGACCTTGTCGGTCCGGCTCGGGTGAGCTCGGTTGGGGGGAAGTGGTATGTGCTTGTTGTTGTTGATGACTTTTCGAGATATTCGTGGGTTTTCTTTTTAACTGAGAAAACTGAGACTCTCTTTTGCTCGCAATCTGATTTTGCGTCTTCAGAACGAGTTCCCTAAGAACTCGATGCGAGCTATTAGAAGTGATAATGGTTCCGAGTTTAAGAACTCAGATTTTGAGAAGTTTTGTGACTCTTTGGGTTTGGAGCATCAGTTTTCTTCCCCCTACACACCGCCACAGAATGGTGTTGTAGAAAGAAAGAATCAGACCCTTGTTGAGATGGCCAGGACGATGCTCGATGAGCATAGGACTCCTAGGCAGTATTGGGCCGAGGCTATGAACACTGCATGCTACATTTCCAATCGCATTTTTCTTTGAGCCTTTTTGAAAAAGACTTCTTATGAGTTGCGTTTTGGAAAACAGCCCAAAGTGAGTTATTTTAGAGTTTTTGGTTGCCAGTGTTTTATACTCAAGAAAGGCAACCTGGACAAATTTGAGTCTCGTTCTTCTGACGATGTATTTTTGGGTTATGGCACTCATACTCGTGCATATCATGTACTTAACCTTGATACTAACCGAGTGATGGAGACATCTAATGTCACCTTCGACGAGACCATGGTTTGTCCTTCTTCTAGATTTGAGCGTGCAGGTGATCATGAGGTTGGCGAACCTCTTTTTGATGACGAGGACGAGGGTGCTGAAGGGATGGATGATCCAGCACCACCTCCACCTGTTGTGCTGCTAGGATTGGCTTCTTCTACGTCGACTCACGGCCCCGACCCTTCTTCTTCAACTACTTGGGGGCCATAGGATCCGCCACCTCGGGCTGTACCATTTGTACCTGAGGAGGCGCCAGCTGCTGTTGAGGGGGGAGGTTTCTTCAGCACGGGAGACGCCATGACACATTCAGCGCCAACACCCACCTCAACAGATGATCGGCAACATCGATGAACGTGTCACTCGGTCAAGGTCACAACAAATCTCTCACTTTGCTCATTCTGCATTTGTTGCTGATTTTGAACCCCGAGATGTTGGACATGCTTTATCTAATCCGAATTGGGTTAATGCCATGCATGAGGAGTTAGAAAATTTTGAGAAATCGGGTTTGGGTTTTGGTTCCACTTCCTCCTCCTGAGTGTCACCCTATTGGGACAAAATGGGTTTTCAAAAACAAACAAGGAGAGGATGGCCACATTGTGAGAAACAAGGCCAAACTTGTAGCCCAGAGGTATAGTCAGAAGGAGGGGATAGACTATGAGGAGACGTTTGCTCCTGTAGCTCGTTTGGAGGCAATTAGGATACTCTTGGCTTTTGCTGCATCCAAAGGGTTAAACTTTTTCAAATGGATGTCAAGAGTGCCTTCCTAAATGGCTACATAGAAGAAGAGGTGTATGTGAAACAACCCTCCGGTTTTGAAAATCCCATGTTTCCAAACCATGTTTTTAAACTTCACAAAGCTTTGTATGGTTTGAAACAAGCCCCTAGAGCCAGGTATGATAGGTTGAAAACCTTTTGCTTGCTAAGGGTTTAAAATGGGATGTGTGGATAAAATGCTTTTTCTCCTCAAGCAAGGCAATGACACTCTCTTGGTCCAGATTTATGTGGATGATATCATTTTTGGTGGTTCTTCTCACGCTTTGGTTGCCAAGTTTGCAGATCTTATGAGCAGGGAGTTTGAGATGAGCATGATGGGCTAGTTGACATTCTTCCCCGGGTTGCAAATTAAGCAATCCCGAGAAGGAACGTTTGTGCACCAGTGCAAGTACACCAAGGACATCCTGAAGAAGTTCGATATGGGTGAGGCTAGGCCTCTTCTAACACCCATGTCGACCACGACGGCCCTGGATGCGGACAAGGATGGAGAAGCTGTGGACCAGAAGGAGTACCAAAGCATGATCGGGTCGCTGCTGTACCTGACGGCGACACGCCCGGACATTCAGTTCACGGTGTGTCTTTGCGCGTGCTTTCAGGCGTCGCCACACACCTCTCACCGTCAGGCGTCCAAGCGCATTATGAGGTACCTTCGTTTCACTCTAGAGTTTGGGATTTGGTATTCTGCTTCCTCCACCCTCTCCCTTTGCGGTTATTCTGATGCCAATTTTGCTGGTTGCCGACTTGATCACAAGTCCACTACTGGGACTTGTTAGTTTATTGGCTCTTCTCTTGTATCTTGGTCTTCTCGCAAGCAGTCTAGTGTCGCTCAGTCTACCATAGAGGCTGAGTATGTTGCTGCGGCTAGCTGCTGTTCCCAGTTGCTTTGGATGATGGCCACTTTGCGTGATTTTGGTCGGAGCTTTTCTCGCGTGCCTTTGCTTTGTGACAACACGAGTGCAATTAGCGTTGCTAAGAACCCCGTGCTGCATTCTAAGACCAAACACATTGATGTGCGCTTTCATTTTCTGCGAGACCATTTTGAGAAGGGTGATATCGACCTTCGCCATGTCGATACTCATCATCAGCTGGCAGATATTTTTACCAAGCCTTTGGACCAATCAACCTTTGCTAGGTTGAGAGGTGAGCTTGGTGTGTGTTTCCCCTTTTCGATGGGGGAAACATTTTGTCTATTGTATTATAAACTGACTTCTTTTTGTTTTGGCTTATTTTCGTTTTTAATAGATTAGTCTTTGCATTGCATCATGCATCTTTGCATTCTCGAGCTTCATGACTTTATTCTTTAGAATGTAACTATGCTCTGTCTAGTATGCTCCGATGTTATATGATGATGCTTGTAGCTTATTTCTTTCTGATCACTGATACATGTTATGAGCTGAGCTATTTTATGAATGGTGAATATGCTTAATGAACATAAAATTGGAAATTTTTCACCATTGAGATCGGCAACTAGCATGTGTAGAATGTGTTGAAATCACTTGTGCTTTTCATATATGCTAGGTTGCTATGTCTCTAGTTCTGAGTCATTCACTTGCTTGGTATGTTCATACTCTGTGATAAAATTTGAACCAAGTTAAGTGAATTGGAAAGATCGAGATGGGATTGCTTGCCAACACATCACGGTATCGAGACTGTTTCTCACTGCACTTTGAGTTAAACTTGAGTCGTGTAGTGTAGGACCGAAACCATTGCTTTAAGCTTCTGATTGCTTTTGCATAGGCTTAGCTCGGTTGAAAAGTTAGGCAATGACAAGCTTTCAACCTCTCGCAATCATATGCTGAAATTTGAACTTGTGTAATTTAACCGCTGCAACTCCGATAAAATTTGAATACACAAGTCTATGTTTCATTTTATAGCATGATGATTGAACTTTGCTAGGGGTAGTTCACCTTGCATACATGTTTAGCACTTGTTTGACTTCCTGTCTATACATGTTCAGTGCTATTTTGATGGTGAATACCTTTTTGGCTAAAACTGCTCACATTGCTCATATGTTCATATTTCATATTTGGTGATCAGTTTGAGCCTTTGCTAGCATTATGTGCGTATTGTTGAGTCATCGGATCAGCACTTTCTAGAGCATCTTTTCATTCTTTCGACTATATTCCTGAAGCTGCTAACGTGCATTTCTGGCACATATGCATTTGGAAGGGAGAAATTTACTTGATAGTGCATTATCAACTAACGGGGAGAAAATTGTCAAATCATATCTTAGTTGTGTGCATTGTTGAAGGGGAGTTTGCTGGGAGCATTTTTCAAATTGGCTCAGATTTTTCAATTGGTTCAGAGCTTTTCTGCTAGCTAGCAGTTTTGTGTTCTGATATGCTTTTTAGTTGATTTTGGCTCAATTGGTAAAGTTCAATTGGTATCCAGGCTCTCTTGTTTTTCAGTTCGTATCGAGCTTTCTCGCTAGCGGTGTTGAGCCCGTTCTGCCTCTTATTGAGGGCTAGCTTTTCAATTGGTGTCGAGCGTTCTCGCTAGTGGTGTTGAGCCTGTTCTACCTCTTCTTGAGGGCTAGCTTTGCTTTGCTTGGTTGCGTCGAGCCATTGCCCATGTCTTTGGGAACCAAGTTGTTTTGCTATTCCACTTGACCTTCTTCTGGCGTTGCTATGCTTTTGGGTCATTTGGATGAGTTCTCTACTTCTCCTTCTTCTTCCTTCTTCTACCTTCATATGATTTGTGTTGGTAGTTGACAATGCACTCATCAAGGGGAGATTGCGGATACATGGGTGTATGCCGGATCTTGAGTGATGAGTGATTGTCAACTGGTTTGATGCGCATGTTCTTTGGCTTGTGTTGTGCAGGTGTCGAGCACGGATACAGTGATCGAAGGCAAGGTGAAGGTCAAGTAGAGACGTGCCGTGCCGACGGACGGGAGGGAGCGGTGAAGGGCGGACGTGAGGCTTGGACTGAGGGACCAGTGGCCTGAGGATCAGCTGTGGTGGCTGACAGCCTGGGACAGCGATGAGCGGAGACTTGCGGGGCACAGTGTTGCTCGGGTCGAGGACCTAGGGATACGTGTCGATGGACGGGGTGCACGGGCGGTGCATCCCCTCTACAGCATCGGTTTGGTGGTTGAGCCACAGAAAAACCACCGGTGGACGGTTTCCAGGTTTGGGCCACAAAACGTGGGCGCGACGGGTTTTCTGAGTTTGGGCCACAAAACTCGGGCTGAGAACGGTTTCCAGGTTTGGGCCTCAAAACCTGGGCGCTGGCGCATTTCTGAGTTTGGGCCACAAAACTCAGGCGATGGACATCAGGTTTCCCAGTTTCAGCCTCAAAACCGGGGGGAGGACTTGAATGCAGGTTTCCCGGTTTCGGCCTCAAAACCGGGGGCGAGGTCCGTGAAAAGGACGAACAGAGCGGTGGCGACACGTGGCGGCAATCGGTGAGGTCGCGTCGAGGCGAAGCTACCTGTTGTGCGGGCGTGGCCGTCGGATCACTATCTACTTCGAGTTGGTCCAGAATAACCCTAGGGTTTAGCTGGTTCGCTCTGTAATTAGTTAGGGGTAGAGTGAGAACTAGAATTAGTATAAGTAGAGGGAGACACCCACCTCCCAATCTATCTCAGCCATTGCTATTTTCTCTCTAGGGTTTCCTCTCTCCCATTCCCTGCTGTAGCTAACTGAGATCCGCAGAGAAGACAATCATACCTCTGTGTTCGTGAGATTTTGAGGAAGTGAGACCGTAATCTCACTGTTGTCTCATGTGGTAGCCACACGGTTGCAATTCATGGTTTGAATTCGCATTTTGAATTTGCTCTTCGCGTTCTTCGTTTCTCCATGATTTTCCCGTCACTCGATCTCCCTCTACGCTGCGTCTTTTTCGAATCCACTTGAATCAACTTGTTCTTTGATGTGAGGAGATCATTTCCCCCGAAGGAATTCATCTAACTCCTCACGAACAAGTAGATCGGGTCGATTCATGTTTCGTGGCGCTTTTTTTCCGTTCATACACCTTCCCCTTCGATTTCCCGTTGATTGAGTTGATTTGAGCGAATGATTTCTTGGGGATAGTCTTCCAATTACCTCGTGATCATCTTCTCCAAGTTTGGGATCAAGGGATTTTGAGTTGGATCAGATTTGGGAAGATTTGGGTGAAGGGCGACCGAAATCACCCTCTCTGGGTGTTGGCAGACAGTCCGCCACCCAGGGCGTAGACAGTCCACGCGTCGGGGTCGTGGCCTGACCAGTGGCCTGACTCCGCGCTGTTGGAGCCGTGTCGGTACCCGCGGACAGTCCGCCGTTACTCGGCGCGGACAGTCCGGGACCGTCCAGGGAAGAATCAGCAGAGGTGCTGTTTGAGACATTTGGCCGGCGGACAGTCCGCCACCTGAGTCCGGACAGTCCGCCGTTGGGCAGACAGTCCGCGGTCGGAACCCCGGACAGCCCGGGACTTGGCTGAGTGCTGTTTTTCAGTGCGTTTGCTCTCCCGGCTTTTCTGATTGGCTTTCGGACCTCGTTTGGCCCTAGAGTTAACCAAGGAACCTCTCTAGGTATCTTTGCTACTTGTTAGCATAGGTATTTGGAGATTTCTCGACGTAGCCTTCCATCTACGTTTGGGAGTCGGTTTTTGGGGTTGAACTTGAAGCGGAGCTTTTGGTGTTTGGCTTGTTCTTGCTTGGTGGTGCCTCGCTGTGATCCTAGGGATCATCCACCCTCTTCCAAGGGTCGTGGGCATCACGTTTTCGGTCAAAGTTTTTGGGGGTTGATTTGAGGGACAAAGGCCAAAGTTTCGAGAGAAACTTTTAGGCTCCCATTCACCCCCCCTCTGGTCGCCTTGCTTTAGCATTCTCGGTCCTTCACAATGTGGTACAAGTCCTTTTTACCCTAACATTTCACCATAGTTATAACGAGAGCACCGTAGACGTTGAAACTGGAGAAGAAGCTGACAAACTAACATCCTCCATAGTTATAATAGTCGATGCACGCGTATGTTGTGACCGGAGAATAAGTCGATGCATCCTCATGCAAGGTGCTAGCCCTTTTCATGCCGATGTCAAGGTAGTCGAGCGTGAGGGCTTAATAGCTGTGGTCGAAGAAGCCGTGATAAATATGGTCGAGGCCGACATAGTTGTGATCGAATTGCATGTTGATAGAGCTGCACTGCAGGCGCACAAGAGGCGACATGGTGATGACAGAGACATGTTGAGGCAGTTGTCGTGGAAGGGAGGCGATGCTGAAGTCGACGCAGTCAGGGCCGTCATGGACGTAGAAGAAAGGTGGCAACACAACAAGGCAGATGGGGTGGGAACAGGAGGGTTGATTCCGAAGTTGATATAGTCAAGTCGTCTGAGCGCCGAGGAGTGGCTAGGTGAAAGCCCTAATTTAGTTTTAACTAAATGATGAAACTTAATTGTTATATGCTAAGCATTTGTGTAGCAGAAGGATGGATTAGGTCTAAGACAAGGGATTGAGCAAGCTAGGTGGCAATCATGGGAGATGGTGATGACCATAAGCTCTACATGTGATCAAGTGCTCATCCTTGGAGAAGAAAAGAACAAAGAAAAAGAGAAGAGAAGAAGTGAAGGTGCAAAAGGCCCAAAGGCAAAGGTATAAACAATAAGGCTCTTTGTTTTGGTGATCAAGGCACTTAGCGAGTGTGGTCATATTTAGGATAGATAGTCGTACTATCAAGAGCCTAGTGACTGATCTAACAAACCATTGAAAAATGCTTTGAAAAATGTTAACACACGTGCATAAATGATGAAATTTTTTGGTGTTTGCACATGGAAGCAAGGGTAGAAGATTGGAGTTGAAAGGAGGCGAAAAACTAGGGTCTCAAATGTGACCAGATGATGTCCTTGCACGGATCAAGGGGAGCGATACCCTTGCGCGGGTGCTCCAACGAGGACTAGGGGGTGTGCCGACACTTCGATACCTCCAGAAAACATCGCAACGTTCCTCTCCTATCTTTACTTATGCATTTACTTTGAGCATTTCTATTCTTGCAATTTACATTCCTAGAAATGTCATGCTAGAGTAGGATTGGAACCAAGGTGCAAGTATTTTGTGCTAGAGAGAGTAATCAAGACACATTTCTAGGCACAAGAGGTGAAGTTGGGCTAGTGTAGGATTTAATTCTTCTGACAAATTTTAGAGTTAGCCCAATTCACCACCCCACTTGGGCATCTAGATCCTTTCAACGTGTATAGCTGCAGAGCAACAAAGAGTTATTGGGAGCCCGATCCCTACTTATCTTCAACAGGACTATGGTTCACTTCCTATTCAAGACCCTGACACCACATGACCATGTCACCTACTGTCAGGCTCGGGGACTAAGTGGGCACACTTCACCTAACGTTGAATGTGCTCACTTGCAACGCTATAACATGGCGGAGCTAACGACGTAGAACCACGACAAATTTTCCCAAAAATTTAAAGTGGGCACACTTCACTAGAGGTGATATGTTTTTTCTTTTTTCTCAAGAGCACCATGCATCTTTCGGGCGTAGTAACTTGTCAAGCACGGCAAGACGGCTTCAACACAATCTAGTCGAAGAAATCTCAAACATCTCGCAGACTTCAGGACTTCAGCCCTTCCCGGTCGAACAAGATCTTCGTACTGCACCACATCAAGATCCATCATGCTTGGGGACTAGCTGTGGGGGTATAGACCCTACCCTCATGGCTAGAATTGGGCGCTACGGAGGAGGTAGCCCAACTCGCCAAAACATGCTCATGTGGATCAAGCCCACTTGGTCCGCGTGACCCGTTGTTGATGGTCCTTAATGTCTATTTTATACCATCAACTATTGCATGAATTAACATGAAATAAACCATAAAGCATAGTTGTAGAGTTTGATTCTAACAAGTTCCATGAGTTATGTTGTTCTCACTTGGTTTGCAGGATTATCAATAATTCACCATATAAAAGTATTGCGGATACATGGGTGTATGCCGGATCTTGAGATGATGAGTGATTGTCAACTGGTATGATGCGCATGTTCTTTGGCTTGTGTTGTGCAGGTGTCAAGCTCGGAGACGGTGATCGAAGGCAAGGTGAAGGTCAAGTAGAGACGTGCCGTGCCAATGATGGACCCGGAGCGGTGAAGGGCGGACGTGAGGCTTGGACTGACGGACTGGTGGCCTGAGGATCAGCCGTGGTGGCTGACAGCCTGTGACAGTGACAAGTGAAGACGTGTGGGTGGACGGGGTGCACGGGCGGTGCATCCCTCTACGGCGTCGGTTTGGTGGTTGAGCCACAGAAAAACCTCTGGGTGGACGGTTTCCTGGTTTGGGCCTCAAAACCTAGATGCGGCCGGTTTCCGAGTTTGGGCCACAAAACTCGGACTGAGGACGGTTTCCACGTTTGAGCCTCAAACCCAGGGTGCTGGCGGGTTTCTGAGTTTGGGCCACAAAACTCAGCCGATGGACGACTGGTTTCCCGGTTTCGGCCTCAAAACCGGGGGAGGTCCGTGAAAAGGACGGAAGGCGCAAGGTGGCACGTGGCGGCATCGAGTGATGTCATGTCGAGGCGAAGCTACTAGATGTGCGGGCGTGGCCGTCGGATGGACTAGACTTCGAGTTGGTCAGGAATACCCTTAGGGTTAGCTTGCTTGCTCATTAGCAGTAGGGGTAGAAGGGGAATAATTGTATTTGGCTATATTAGGAGAGGCAGCCCCTCCCTCCAAACTATCTCAGCCATTGCTATTTTCACTCTAGGTTTTCTTGCCTCCCATTCCCTGCTGTAGCTACTGAGATCCGCAGAGACGGCTTAATCATACCTCTGTGTATTTGGATTTTGCGGAAATGGGACCGATTCCCGTTGTCTCCTCGTGGGGATGAATTTCGGCTGGGAATTGAGATTGTGATTCACGTTCTTGAGTTGTTCTTCGCGTTTTGCTTTTTGTCTCAATTTTCCCGTCACTCGATCTCCCTCTACGCTGCGTCTTTTTCGAATCCACTTGAATCAACTTGTTCTTTGATGTGAGGAGAACATTTCCACCAAAGGAATTCATCTCAATCCTCACGAACAAGTAGATCGGGTCGATTCAAGTTTCATGGTGACTTTTTGTTCCTACACCTTCCCTTTCGATTTCCCGGAGTTTGAGTTGATTTGAGCGGATGATTTCTTAGGCATAGTCTTCCAACTACCTAAGGATCATTTCCTCCAAGTTTGGGATCAAGGGATTTTGATTTGGTTCGGATTTGAGGAGATTTGGGGAGGGGGCGACCGAAATCGCCCTCTCTGCACAACCGCAGACAGTCCGCCGTTTGGGGCGCGGACAGTCCGGGCATCGGGACTCAGCCGAGCAGTGGCTGTTCGTCACGGTGCACAGTGCTTTGATTTGATCGGCAGACAGTCCGCTGTTGGGACTCAGGATAGTGCAGGAACGTCCAGGGGACTTTCAGCAGCACTGCGTCTTTGGCACTTTGGCCGGCGAACAGTCTGCCACCAGACCGCGGACAGTCCGGCATAGGGTGGATAGTCCGGGACCATACCCGCGGATAGCCCGAGATCGTGCTGTGTGTTGAGTTTTTGTGCGTTTGCTCTCTCGGCTTTTCCGTTTCATTTCCGGACTTCTCGTTTGCTCCTAGAGTTCACCAAGGAATCTCTCTAGGTATCTTTGCCACCCGTTGGTATAGGTATTTGGAGGATTCCCGATGTAGCCTTCCATCTACGTTCGGGGGTTGGTTTTTGGGCTTGGACTTGACTCGACGCTTTTGAGTTTTGGTTTGCTTTCGTTTGGTGGTGCCTCGCTTTGATCCTAGGGATCATCCACCCTTTTTTCGATGGTCATGGGCATCACTCTTGTGTCTGAAGCTTTTGTGCAGATACATGGGTGTATACCGAGTCTCTGAGTGATGAGTGATTGTCAACTGGGATAATGCGCATGTTCTTTGGCTTGTGTTGTGCAGGTGTCGAGCACGGATACAGTGATCAGAGGCAAGGTGAAGGTCAAGTAGAGACGTGCCGTGCCGACGGACCAGGAGCGGTGAAGGGCAGACGTGAGGCTTGGACTGAGGGACCGGTGGCCTGAGGATCAGCTATGGTGGCTGGCAGCCGGGACAGCGAAGAGCGGAGACTTGCGGGCACGGTGTTGCCTGGGTCGAGGACCTGGGGACACGTGTCGGTGGACGGGGTGCACGGGCGATGCATCCCCTTTACAGCTTCGGTTTGGTGGTAGAGCCAGAGAAAAACCATCGAGTGGACGGTTTCCAGGTTTGGGCCTCAAAACCTGGGCGCTGATGGTTTCCGAGTTTGGCCACAAAACTCGGGCTGAGGACGGTTTCCAGGTTTGGGCCTCAAAACCTGGGTGCTGCGGGTTTGCTGAGTTTGGGCCAGGAAAAGGACGCAGAGCGGTGGCAGCACATGGCGGCAATCGGATGGTTGCGTCGAGGCAACGCTATGAGTTGTGCGGGCGTGGCCGTCGGATCCACCTACCATCGAGTTGGTCCAGAATAACCTTAGGGTTTAGCTGGTTCGCTCTGTAAGTAGTTAGGGGTAGAGTGGGAATTAGGAATAGTTAGAATTAGGATAAGTAGGGGAGACACCCACCTCCCCATCCATCTCAGTCATTTGCTCTTTGCTTCTAGGGTTTCCTGCTCTCCCAATCCCCTGCTGTAGCTAGCTGAGATCCGCAGAGAACCATACCTCTGTGTTCTAGAGATTTTGAGGAAGTGAGGCCGTAACCTCACTGTTGTAGCATGTGTAGCACAACGTTTTGCCAAATTCATGGTTGTGATTCGTGTTTTGTTCGTGTTCTTCACGGAATCCTTTTCTCCATGTTTTTCTCATCGATCGATCTCTTTGCCTTGTGCGTCTTTTGGAAATCTGTTTGAACCAAGTTGTTCTAGATCATGAGGCACTTGTTTCCACCAAAGGAATTCATCCCTAACCTCACGACCTAGTAGATCAGTTGATTTTTGTGTTGGATCGGATTTGCTCCTTAAGTCCCGTTTTCTTCCAATCCATCGATTTGGAGTTAGATGCGAGCCATGATTCCCATGGGATAGCTCACTAACCTCCTTGTGACTTCTCATACCAAGTATAAGCCTTAGTGCTTTTGATTCGGAGAAGATCGAGTGGATTTCGTGGAAGAACTGTTCCGTTTTGGGACCATCGGACGCTGAGTTCGTGAGCATCGGACGCTGAGCTCAAACCAT
Source organism: Coix lacryma-jobi var. lacryma-jobi (assembly GCA_009763385.1). Taxonomy (NCBI): domain Eukaryota; kingdom Viridiplantae; phylum Streptophyta; class Magnoliopsida; order Poales; family Poaceae; genus Coix; species Coix lacryma-jobi. The sequence goes on from CM019824.1 coordinate 137,921,468, forward strand.
CGGAGCGTCCGATGCCACGTGTCGTCTGACAGTGCACTTTAAGGAGCATCGGACGCTGGCCATCGGAGCATCCGTTGCCATCGGACGCGCCGGGTGTCAAGCATCGGACGCTAGGGTTGCACTGTTCACAGCGTTCGATGGGTGTCCAATAAGGTTCCAGAATCGCCCTGTTTGCATCGGACGCGTCCGTTGCTTTGACATCGGACGCTGCCAACGTCCGATGCTGCTGAGTTCGCGCAGTTTTGTCCACGGTTCGTTCGATCGTTGATGGATTTGGTTTCCGTATTTTGCGTTGGGTTTCTAGGGTTGTGTAGTGTCCCGCTGTGCTTCTCGGAAGCATCCACCCTACATCTTGGGTCGTGGACACTTGGAAGCTCTAGGTTTGCTCTTGGGGTTGATTCTCGGGACAGAGGCAACAAGTTTCCGAAAGGAAAATTTAAAGCTCCCATTCACCCCCCTCTGGTCGCCTTGCTATTGCATTCTCGGTCCTTCAATTGGTATCAGAGCGGGTTAAGGATCTTCCACCTTAGCCGGTTCCAGATCCACAGAAGGCGAGATGGATTGCGGCATGGGCAAACCGCCGTTTTTCGATGGGACAAACTATGCGTATTGGAAGATACGCATGTCGGCCTATCTGCAGAGTTTGGGTGCTTCCATTTGGGATATTTGCAACTCTGCCGATTACGTGGTCTTGGCTGCTCGTGTCTCTCAGCTTCAGATCGATGAGCACGATGCCAATAGTTGAGCCCGTAATGCTCTTTTCTCATGTCTGAGCATGAGTGAGTTTGATCGGGTTTCTCACCTCGCTACGGCTCGGGAGATTTGGGCTACCCTCATGCATTTCCATGAGGGAACCTCTCAAGTCAAAACCCATCTCTATGAGTCGTTCAAGCGAGAGTATGAGAACTTTCGACATATGCCTGGCGAGAGCATAGAAAGTTTATTCGCTCGCTTTCAGGTGATTGTCAACAGGATGAGGGCTAACAAGGAGCTGTTGCCTTTCGACGATCATGAGAGGGCTTTGAAGCTTTTGCATACTCTTGATCGGTCGGTATGGGATTCCAAGGTTCAGGCGATCATCGAATCGCCTAACTATGAGACCCTCACGTGCGACGAGCTCTTCAGTAAGCTCAAGTCCAGTGAGATCAATGCCATGGCGAGGGCTTCTTATGAGAATCCTTCTGGCCCGACTATGGCTTTTCTTTCTGGCTCGTCTGCTAACCCCTCTGGAGGTATTGCACTCTCTTCTCTCTTTTCTGTCACAGAGGAGCAGCTGGAGTCTTTGGGGGATGACGAGTTGGCTATGCTCGCCAACCGGTTCTCGCGGTTCCACAACAACCGCATGAACCGTCGCCGCGGAGGAGGACGCTCGGGATGGTACGAGTGCGGCGACCCCAACCACTTCATCGCCAACTGCCCAAAGAAGAACAAGTAAGTCTTTGGCAAGGGCGATCATGGGCACAAGTATGACTCCAGCAAGCGCAAGGAGAAGTACGTCCCCGCAAGGCACAAGTGGAAGGGCGGCTTCAACAAGGAGTACATCAAGATGAAGTACTTGGAGAAGGCCCAGGCTGAGCAGCGTGCTTTCTTCGCCACGCTCAGTGACGTCGACAACTCGGATGACGACTCGCTTCCTCAAGCGATGATGAGTCCGAGAAGAAGAAGAAGATCGAGGACAAGCTGAACGGTCTCTGCTTCTTCGCCGACGACGACGGCTTCTGCACCATGGCCCTCGGCAAGGAGGTCGACGGCGAGCTGGAGGAGACCCCTCACGATGACGACGACGACACCTCCCAGGTAACTTTGACCCCCGATGAGCTTTCTGCTGAGGTCAAGAAGCTTACTGCCGCGCTCCTTAGTCAGGATAAGTTGCTTAGGCGTGCCGCTAGAGAGCGCAAGGAGTTTAGGCAGAAGTGCGAGGATGCGGTGAAGGAACTTGAATCTATCAAGTCCACCGTTGTTGTCACCGAGAAGGAGGAGTGTGAGATGTGCACCACGCACATGATTGACCTTCTCACTTTGAGAGGTAAGTATGCTGCGTTGGTAGAACTGGATGAGCTGAAGGCTAGACCCTTGCTGTTTGGAGCATGCAAGGCGTGTCCTGTCTTGCAATCTGAGTTGGCAGAGAAGAATGCCAAGATTGTGTCTCTTGAAGAGGCCAACTCAGGTAGCACATGTGTGGCTAGGTGTGTTCTTTGTGAGGGTTTGGAGATGGAGATTGCGAACGTGAAGCATGACAAGATGCAAACCGAGGAGGAAAACACATACCTTCGGACCATCTTGTCATGGGTGTCTTGTGGTGAGCCATAGCTCGGGATGATGATCTTCCAATTCAAGCGAGCTGCTGGAGGTCCTGGTGTAGGTTTTGCTCCGGGTGTTGATGGTTCATCTTTTGGGAAGATTGGAGAGTCGAGTGGTCTTAACCCATGTGAGAAGCCCAACTCCACCACTACTCCCAAGCTTACCAAGATTCCACCCAAAGAGCCACTCAAGCCTAACACCAAGGATGGGGTCTTTGTTGAGCCTCCAAGAGCTCCACCCAAGAAACAAACATGGGCTCCCAAACCAAACCACCTCAAGAACAAGCTGGACACCATGCCACCCATCCAAGAGGAGCTTATGCCACAGAAGGGCAAAGTGATCCACACCCACTACCGTGAGTACCAACAACCCCCTTTGAGAGCGGTGAGGTACCATTGTGAGCACTGTGGGCGAGATGGACACTTGAGTGAGTTTTGCTTTCGGCGCAAGAGGGAGGCGCGCCGTGCAAAGGAGATGAACAACATGGACATGTACCATCCTTTCCATGATGTACATGTGCCTAATGTTCAGAGGCGTGCTGCTAGGCCAAGAGGTCCAAAACCTCAAGTTCCTAGGCCTAGGCAGCGGAGAGGTCGTGCCCGGCGAGAGCCTGCAGTGGTAGGCTATGGACCCCGTGGCGGTGGCTTTGTTGTAGAGCGTTTTCCCCCACCGCGTTTTGAGTATCGCGATGGACGCTCTCCCCTTAGCGGACCACGTTTTCCTCGACGTGGTGATCGCTTTCCCCGTAGGCGTGCTAGGAATGGTTTTTCTACTAACCGTTCTTTTGAGCAGCCGACCCAACACTGGTATTCTTCCTACTTCACTAACCCTAGTGTTGGACCGTATGCTCACCCTATGTCTTTTTATTGATGTAGGTAAAACGTTTGGAGAACGTTTGGTTGGTGGATTCCGGTTGCTCGAGGCACATGACCGAAAACGCCAAGTGGTTCTCCAGTCTAAATCCGGTCACCGGAAAGGAGTTTATCACCTTCGGCGACAATAGCAAAGGTAAGGTTTTGTCTCGTGGGTCGGTACGAGTTAATGAGCACTTTGTGTTGCGCGATGTTGCTCTTGTTTCTAACTTGCATTTTAACCTTTTTTCTGTTTTGCAACTCTTTGACGATGCCTATGAGATTCGTTTTAAACCGAATCTCAGTCGTATTTTGGATCCTCAGGGCAATCTTGTTTGTATGATTTCGCCCTTTGGAAAAGTCTTTCGTGCGAATTTCTCAGAGTCTTTTGGCACTTCTCGTTGTCTGGTGGCTGGACCTTCCTCCTCTGATCTTTGGAAGTAGCATAGGAGACTTGGACATTTGAGCTTCGACTTGTTTGCAAGGCTTAGTTCACTTGGCCTAATCCGAGGATTGCCCAAGCTGCATATGGAGAAGGATCTTGTTTGCCACTCTTGTAGACATGGGAAGATGGTTGCCGCTCCCCACCATCCAGTGACTCAGGTCATGACCAACCGCCCTGGAGAGCTTTTGCACATGGACCTTGTTGGTCTGGCTCGGGTGAGCTCAGATGGGGGGAAGTGGTATGTGCTTGTTGTTGTTGACGACTTTTCAAGATATTCGTGGGTCTTCTTTTTAGCAGAGAAGACCGAGACTTTCTCCTTTGCTCGCAATCTGATTTTGCGTCTTCAGAATGAGATCCCTTTGAACTCGATGCGAGCTATTAGGAGTGATAATGGTTCCGAATTCAAGAATTCGGATTTTGAAAAGTTTTGTAACTCTTTGGGTTTAGAGCATCAGTTTTCTTCCCCCTACACACCGCCCCAAAATGGTGTTGTAGAGAGGAAGAATCAGACCCTTGTAGAGATGGCCAGGACGATGCTCGATGAGCATATGACTCCTAGGCGATATTGGGCCGAAGCTATGAGCACTGCATGCTACATTTCAAATCGCATTTTTCTCTGAGCTTTCTTGAAAAAGACTTCTTATGAGTTGCGTTTTGAAAAACTGCCCAAGGTGAGTTATTTTCGAGTTTTTGGTTGCCATTGTTTTATACTCAAAAAGGGTAACTTGGACAAGTTTGAGTCTCGTTCTTCTGACGGTGTGATTTTGGGTTATGACACTCACACTCGAGCTTATCGTGTACTTAACCTTGACACTAACCGAGTCGTGGAGACATCCGATGTCACCTTCAACGAGACCATGGCTTGTCCTTCTTCTCGTTTTGAGCGTGCAGGTGATCATGAGGTCGGTGAGCCTCTTTTTGATGACGAGGACGAGGGTGCTGAAGGTATGGATGATCCAGCACCCCCTCCACCTGCTGTGCCACAAGGAGCGGCTTCTACGATGACTCACGGCCCCGACACGTCTTCTTCCTGGGGGCCGTGGGATCTGCCACCCCGAGCGGTACCTTTTGTACCCGGGGAGGCACCAACTGCTGTTGAGGGGGAGATCACCTCTGCACGGGAGGTGCCACGACACATCTAGCACCAACACCCCCCTCAGCAGATGATCGGCAACATTGACGAACGGGTCACTCGGTCCAGGTCTCAAATCTCTCACTTTGCTCATTCTGCTTTTGTTGCTGATTTCGAGCCCCGAGATGTTGGACACGCTTTGACGAATCTGGATTGGGTCAATGCCATGCATGAGGAGTTAGAGAATTTTGAGCGAAATCGGGTTTGGGTTTTAGTTCCACCTCCTCCAGACTATAAGCCTATTGGGACAAAATGGGTTTTCAAAAACAAGCAAGGAGAGGATGGCCACGTTGTTAGAAACAAGGCCAAGCTTGTAGCGAAGAGTTATAGTCAGAAGGAGGGGATAGACTATGAGGAGATGTTTGCTCCTGTAGCTCGTTTGGAGGCTATTAGGATACTCTTGGCTTTTGCTACATCCAAAGGGTTCAAACTTTTTCAAATGGATGTCAAGAGTGCCTTCTTAAACGGCTACATAGAAGAAGAGGTTTATGTTGAACAACCCCCCGGTTTTGAAAATCCCAAGTTTCCAAACCATGTTTTCAAACTCCACAAAGCTTTATATGGTTTGAAACAAGCCCCTAGAGCCTGGTACGATAGGTTGAAAACCTTTTTGCTTGCTAAGGGTTTTAAAATGGGATGTGTAGATAAAACGCTCTTTCTTCTCAAGCAAGGCAAAGACACTCTCTTGGTCCAGATTTACGTGGATGATATCATTTTCGGTGGTTCTTCTCACGCTTTGGTTGCCAAGTTTGCAGATACTATGAGTAGGGAGTTTGAGATGAGTATGATGGGCGAGCTGACTTTCTTTCTCGGATTGCAAATTAAGCAATCCCGAGAAGGGACGTTTGTGCACCAGGGCAAGTATACCAAGGACTTGCTAAAAAGGTTCGATATGGGTGAGGCCAAGCCTCTTCCAACACCCATGTCGACCACGATGGCCCTGGATGCGGACAAGGATGGAGAAGCTGTGAGCCAGAAGGAGTACCGAAGCATGATCGGTCGCTGCTCTACCTGACGGCGACAATCCCGGACATCCAGTTCGCGGTGTGTCTGTGTGCGCGCTTTCAGGCGTCGCCGCGCACTTCTCACCGTCAGGCGGTGAAGCGCATATTCAGGTACCTTCGTTTCACACCTGAGTTCAGGATTTGGTATTCAGCTTCCTCCACCCTCTCCCTTTGCGGTTATTCCGATGCCGATTTTGCTGGTTGTCGCATTGAGCGCACGTCCACTTCTGGGACTTGCCAATTTATTGGTTCTTCTCTTGTATCATGGTCTTCTCGCAAGCAGTCTAGTGTCGCCCAGTCTACCACGGAGGCTGAGTATGTCGCTGCGGCTAGCTGCTGTTCCCAGTTGCTTTGGATGACGACCACTTTGCGTGATTTTGGGCTGAGCTTTTCTCATGTTCCTTTGCTTTGTGACAGCACGAGTGCGATTAGCGTTGCTAAGAACCCCGTGCTTCACTCGAAGACCAAACACATTGATGTGCGCTTTCACTTTTTGCGAGACCACTATGAGAAGGGTGATATCGACCTTCACCATGTCGATACTCATCATCAGTTGGCTGATATTTTCACCAAGCCTTTGGATGAATCAACCTTTAATCGATTGAGGGGTGAGCTTGGTGTGTGTTTCCCCTTTTAGATGGGGGAAACACTTTGGAGTTTGTATCATAGACTGACTATTTTTCGTTTGTCTAGTTTTCTTGTCTCTTTTGTCTTTTGCATTTTCAGCATACGCTTTTTGTTGGCACCAAAAGTGACGCACTGTGCCAATCACACAGCAAGCCGGAGGAGCTAGCTTCAAACGTGGCCCGGGTGCTCAGAAGTCCGGTGCGTGCCAGTTAGTTTGTCCTGCAACTAACAAAGGAGATAAACTGTTAAATACAAAGCTGCAACATGCCGGGTATGACCAGACAGTTCCAAGATGTACGGCCCTGAAGCCACTTACGACGACATATAGCTATGAAAGCTATCTGCCAACAGGTTTAAAGATCATTCGACAGTATGAACGAAGTTACGCGAGTAACAAGTTGCCGAATACGTTTGCATGAGAATTGTACTTGCATGGTATATTAACTATGAATTAAAGTTTAACCAATCTTGATTGTACAACCGAGTTGGGGTCCATGGGGATTGAACATACAAATCAAGCATAATTAAACTAATCTAAAGCCTGCGCCTGCCGCACGACGCCTAGCCTTGTCATAGATCAAACATACTTAACGTGCATGAACCCTCACCATGTGGCAATCTCGATACGATCAAATCGGCTATTACGGACAATAGATCTACTGCATGGAAGACTTTACAATAATGAATATGAAAGAACAAGATAGATCTATAAAAGACAGAGCCGAACCGAGCGAGATCTAAATTGGGCAATAAAGTGTTACAACGAAATAAATGTAACAAAACATATAACACAAGGTAACTTAATGAATGTACTAGACTGCCACATCTAATAGAGCCGATAACTATCTCTATTTGTGTCTCAATCCGCCGCACGATACAAGACATAAACAAAGACTTCCCGTCATTAGCTTAAATCCACCGCATGATACTAAGCTAAACGTACGAGACTACTTGCATCACACCTAAATCCGCCGCACGATACTAGACATGATAACAAGGTTGTCGGGACTTACGGAGGTCGACAGATCGATGGCTCCTCTCGAAGAACACGACGACACGACTTGGACTCGAAGATGGCACGGCGCCGGGTTGGTTGTATTGATTGTGAACCTCTTTACAATGGTCTCAGGGTTTATATTTATACCCTGGTGTTCTATGAGTCCTAGAAGGACACGATTACAACGACAAATCAGGAAACTTATCTAAAATACGACGCCTTTCATCCCAAGCCTCCTCTAATAACCGGCTCATGCTAAAATGACGAGATCTTCGTTGCTAAATCTTCTGACATGCCGCATTTGTCGTCTTCCGGCGCAAACCGACCTCAACCTGAGGTAACCGACCGCAGCGTCATATTGCCAAACTCGTTCGTCATTGACTAGTCACCCCCACAGCTTTGCCGAATCAGTTGAGTTAGCCGACCGCGTTTGCTTTTGCCGAATCCTTTAGGTGGTGGTTTCCTCCGAACCTGCACTGTGTTGGCCCACTTGTCATAGCGCAAAAATTCTGTGTTAACACATGCCCCCTCAATTTTTGAATCAAAGGCATTTGTTCTGAAATTGACCACAAGCCCACTGCGCGTTCTAGGTCAGCACTGCTTCAAGCTCCGCATTCTTCCCAAATCGCCAATCGTCAATACAGCTTCAATTTTCATCCGAGCTCCGTAATGGCGACACATGATGAGATTCCAGAGGTAAGTTTCATTTCTCCCTTTAACGCATTCGGTCAGTTTATGTCGGTATTCGGCTCATTCAACTTTCCGCACATATTTCCCTCCAGGCCCTTAGGGATGAAATTCTGATTCCTTGCGATGAGGATCCTAATTCCTACTTCTTGGGCCCAATGGGAAACCCCAATCCAACCAACATTATCAGTATGGAAACCAACAGAATCCCTTTCAAGCATGGAGTCATTTCATCGAATAGGTGGCGGTACACCTTTAAGAACTGGCCCCTGCCTGCAGTCACTGGTTGGAGGAACTGGTACAGAAGAATCCAAGCGAAATTTGGTCCTCATTGGGAAACTCAAGATATTCATCACGCTTTGGAACTGTCTCTGGCCGATATGCCCAGAAATGAACCATTGCTCATAGCAGCTTCTCATTTCTGGTCAGATGCCCTTAATGCTTTTGTATTCGGCCATGGTATAATGACAATCACCTTAGCTGATATCTTCATAATGAGTGGTCTAAACATTACTTCGACCACGAATGTTGATGAACTGTTAGAGAAAATTACCCAGAGGTCCATTGATGTCAGCGTTGGATGGATGAAGTATGTGGAAATTCACAACAAAGTGTCAGGCCCAGTGGCAGAAACAGAACACAGGGCTTTTCTGAACATGTGGCTGTGCAGATTTATCTTTTGTGGAAGATCCAACGAGCCAACCCTCAATTACATTGCACTGGCTGACAAATTGTCCAAAGGAAAACAAGTCCCTCTAGGCAAACTTTTCCTGGGATCTATATACCACATGATGCATCAAATCTCCACTCAAATGTATCATGCCACTCATGATAGCACAGATAGACTGCCACCAATTGATTGTGTCAATGGTCCCTGGTGGTTTGTCCAGATGTGGCTTCAGTTATACATGCACCAAATAGTTGCCGTGCCATTGGACAACCTCAGCTTTCCTTCCAGCAACTTCGCTGAGGATGAAGAAGCCACAGAAAAAGCCTGCCAAACTTATGGGGAAGCAGCCACTGCCATAACCATCAACAAAAGTATTGGCAATCTCTTCAAGTTGTTCTCCAAGAACTTTGGCCAGGTGCTCTAGTTACCTTACAGAGAGAACAACAATCTCACCTTCCCTATCAAATTCAGCTTTGATGATGGCTGCATAGATGAAATGGCCACAGGAGTTTTTAACTCATTCATCAAACCCTGCATCCTACCAGCCGAATTCAACAGGGGAAGACAAGTGAAGCACACTTATGAGTTCTATCACCCTAACATAGCAGCCAGGCAATTAGGTTGTGGACAGCTCCCTCCAAAACTCACCTTCTCCACTGTCATCAGGCCCAAGGAGCAAATCCAGTCCAAAGAGCAAATTACAATAGGAATGCAGACCTTTCGAGTATTCAGGCTGGGGCAAGATCTGCCAGACTACAAACCAGTGCTATTCCATTTGATTCAGTCTGCTCATCCTCTTTTTGAGTCCTGGTGGCAAGAATGGCATGACCATATCTTCAACAGTCTAGTCCATCCTATGTGCCTAGAAATCCAAGCTGAAGGACCGAGAATGCAAAAGCAAGGCGACCAGAGGGGGGGGGGGGGGTGAATGGGAGCCAATAAAATTTCTCACGAAACTTTGGCCAAGTGTCCCAAAATCAATCCCCAAGAGCTACTACCAAAAACGTGATGCCCACGACCCTTGGAAGAGGGTGGATGATCCCAGGGATCACAGCGAGGCACCACAAAAACTTCCTCACCCAAGTTCACGCAAGTCAACTAGTGACGGGATGGGTTTTGGGTAACCTCAACCTCCCCCGAGCAACGCGAGGGGGATTCAGGCTATTTTGTAAAGCGGGAAGCCCAAATTCTGTAGAGCACGAAGTTAGAAATCCAACGCCACAAACGAATCACGAATCGAAAGACGAACGAACAAACTGCGGATGAAAACGCGTCGAACTGGATCGACCGGACTCTGGCCAGCGTCCGGTCAGCAGGGACCGGACGCGTCCGGTCAACAAAAATCGGCTCTGGAACCTTACTGTTCGCGACCGGACTCACGAGTACGGAGCGTCCGGTCGAGAGCAGTGCGTCCGGTCAGAAACGAACAAGCACGATGAACAGTGAAAGCGATGCGTCCGGTCAAAACATGAATGGAGCGTCCGTCAAAGTGAAGAACACGGCTACGTGCTGTTCATCGACCGGACCTCACGGACCGAGCGTCCGGTCACCCCGACTGAGCGTCCGGTCGACTCGCTGCAGCCCCGTTCGTCCACCGATTTGCCTCTATCTCACCCAAAACAATTCCTCTAGGGATCAAAACTTGGTGAGATGAGTCACAAGGAGTATAGTGAGCTATCTTTAAGAGATCATGGCTCGAACCTATCTCCAAAACGGTGGATCGAAGAATTTCGGGGAAGGAAGAAAACTTGACCCGAAACTAAAAATCGATCGATCTCCTAGACCGTGAGGTTTAGAGGTTAATTCCTTCGGTGGAAAGAAGTGCCTCACGATCTAGGACAACTTGGTTCAAACGAATTTGCAAAAGATGAACCGAGCAAAGAGATCAAGCGACGGGAAAATCGTGGAGAAAAAGGATTCCGCGAAGAACACGAACACAACGGAAATCACAGCCACGAATTGCAAGCCGAAGCGCAAAACACACGCTACGACAAGGAGGATACGGCCTCCTTTCCTCAAAATCAACAATACACAGAGGTGAGTCTCTCTGCGGATCTCAGCAAGCTACAGCAGGGGATGGGAGAGCAGGAAACCCTAAGTGCAGGAAGCAAATGAGATGGCTAAAAACTGAGATAACTGAGATAGGGAGGAGGGTGTCTCCCCTGGACTACTTATCCTATTCTAGTCTAAGTCTATTTCCTACTCTACCCCCTCTCTATTCTAATTACAGAGCGAACCAGCTAAACCCTAGGGTTATTCTGGACCAACTCGGGTGGGTAGGTAGATCCAACGGCCACGCCCGCACAACTCGTCCGCGTTGCCTCCACGAAACCTTCCGATTGCCGCACGTGCCGTCCTCGCTCTGCACCCCCGGTTTTGTGGCCCAAACCGGGGAAACCCGCCTTTCCATCAGCCCCCCGGTTTTGAGGCCCAAACCGGGAACCAGCCTCCCAGCCCGAGTTTTGTGGCCCAACTCGGAAACGGACCGCAGCGCCCGAGTTTTGAGGCCCAAACTCGAAACCGGCCCACTCCCAGGTTTTGAGGCTCAAACCCTGGAAAAAACCGTCACGCCCAGGTTTTGTGGCTCAACCTGGAAACCCAGCACCCAGGTTTTGAGGCCCAACCTGGAAAACCGTCCTACCGTTGGTTTTTCCCGGGCTCTACCAACAAACCGGCGTCGTAGAGGGGATGCACCGCCTGTGCACCCCTTCCACCGACATGATCGCACTTCTCCGCTTGTCGCTGTCGCAGGCTGCCAGCCACCCACAGCTGATCCCTCCGGCCTCCAGTCCATCAGTCTAAGTCCACGTCCGCCCTTCACCGTCCGATACATCGGCATGGCACGTCCGCCCGCACGGCACGCCCATCCTTCATCGCGCCCGGTCCGTTGGCACGGCACGTCGCAACTTGACCTTCACCCGCCATCGACCAATGTCTCTGTGCTCGACACCTGCACAACACAAGCCAAAGAACATGCGCATCATCTCCGTTGACAATCACTCATCACACAGAGACTCGGCATACACCCATGTATCCGCAATCTCCCCCTTGATGAGTGCATTGTCAACTCCACAACAAATCATGAATAAGAAGAAGGAGGTAGGAAGGAGTGAGAAGAGAAAACCCAACCAAATGACCCAAAAGCCTAACAAAAGCCAAAGAAGGTCAAGTGGATGAAGCGAAAACTTGGTCCCCAAAGACATGGGCAACGGCTCGACGCAACCAAGCAAAGCAAAGCTAGCCCTCAAGAAGAGGTAGAACAGGCTCAACACCGCTAGCAGGATACCAATTGAAGATCGGAGGACAACAGAAGCAAAATGCTAGTCCCTCAAGATAGAGGCACAGAGGCTCAACACAACTAGCAAGAAAATCCACTCCGAAACAATTGGAAATCAACCCAAACCAAAAGGGAAAGCACACCAGACGATACCAATTGAAAGCCAAATGAAAAAGCTTATGAAAGCTCATGAAAAGCTAGGAACGTTTGCTAGTCCCTCAAGACAGAGGCAACGGCTCAACCACAACTAGCAAACTCCCCCTGGACAAATGCAAGTAACTAGGACAAATGATTCCTCCCCTTAGTTGATCAACACAGGGGGCATATGATTTGCATAAATTTCTCCCCCTAGTTGAAAATGCACTTATCAAGGCCAAAAGGTATCGGAGAAAGCAACTCCCTTCACATAAACTCCCCCCTGAACACAGATCTCCTTCCACAATGCATATTCAAAATGCAAGTTAGGAGCTTCAAGTATATAGTCAAAAGAGTGCAAGATGCTCTAATCAGTATAGCTCCAACATCTCAATTAAGCACTCAAATAGCAAAGGCTCAAACTGATCACTTATACGAAATATGAAGCATCTGAGCATGTGAGCAGTTTTAAGTCAAAAGGATAGTCACCATCAAAATAGCACTAGACATGTATAGAAGGAATCCAAACAAGTGCTAAGCATATATACAAGGTGAACTACCCCTAGCAAAGTTCAATCATCATGCATAGGAATGAAAGCATATACTTGTGATTTCCAAATTCAAATCGGAGGTTGCAAGCAGGCGTTAAAAGAATTCACAAGTTCATTTTTAGCATGTGATTGCGAGAGGTTGAAAGCTTGTCATCGCCTAAACTTTTCAACCGTGCGAAGCCTATGCCGAAGCAATCAGAAGCTAAAGCAACGGTTTCGGTCATACACTACATGGCTCACGTTTAACTCAAAGTGCACTGAGAAAACAGTCTCAATACCATGAGGTGTTGACAAGCAATCCCATCTCGATCTTTTCAATTCAACAATACTTGGTTCAGATTTTAAGCAAGTTATGAACAACCCAAGCAAGTGAATGACTCAGACTAGAGGACATAGCAACCTAGCATATATGAAAAGCAGGAATGGACTCAACACATCCTACACATGCTAGTTGCAATATCTCAATGGTGAACATTTTCAGATTTATATACATTAGGCGATAATTCACCATTCCAAAAATAGCTCGCTCATAAACATGTAACAGTGATCAGAAGGAGCAATAAGCTACAAGCATCATCATAAGTATCGTAGCAATACTAACAAGCGCATAATTACACTTCTAGTGACATAGACTGAAGCTTCAGAATGTAAATGCATATGCCCGCACAAAACTGAAAAGAAGGAAGTATACCAATTTGAAAGACTCAAGAAACTCAAAAGAAAGGCACCTCTAAATACAAAGAGTCAGTCCTGTACATCTCAAATGCTTGCCGCTTCCCCATCTACAAGGGGAAACACACACCAAGCTCACACCTCAACCTATTAACGGTGATTCGTCTAAAGGCTTGGTGAACAATACAGCCCAATTGGTGTATGAGTATCGACATGGCGAGGGTCGATATCACCCTTCCTCCTGGTGGTCTCGCAAGAAATGAAAGCGCACATCAATGTGTTTGGTTTTCGAGTTGAAAGACGGGGTTCTTAGCAACGCTAATGGCACTCGTGCTGTCACAAAGCAAAGGCACTCGAGTAAAAGCTCAAACCAAAATCACGCAAAGTGGCCCATCATCCAGAGTAACTGGGAACAGCAGCTAGCCGCAGCAACATATTCAGCCTCCGTGTAGACTGAGCGACACTAGACTGCTTGCGAGAAGACCACGATACAAGAGAAGATCCAATAAACTGGCAAGTCCCAGAAGTGGACTTGCGCTCGGTGCGACAACCAGCAAAATCAGCATCAGAAAAGCACAAAGCGAGAGGGTGGAAGAAGCAAATACCAAATCCCGAACTCAGGCGTGAAACGAAGGTACCTGAAGATGCGCTTCACGGCCCATGACGGTGAGAAGTGCGTGGCGAAGCCTGAAAGCGCGCGCACAAGCACACGGCGAACTGAATGTCCGGCCGTGTCGCCGTCAGGTAGAGCAGCGATCCAATCATGCTGCGGTACTCCTTCTGGTCCACTGCTTCTCCATCTGTGTCGGCATCCAGGGCAGTCGTCGTCGACAATGGGCGTCGGAAGAGGCTTGGCCTCACCCATGTCGAACCGCTTCAGCAAGTCCCTCGTGTACTTGCCCTGGTGCACAAACGTCCCCTCTCGGGATTGCTTAATTTGCAACCCGAGAAAGAAAGTCAGCTCGCCCATCATGCTCATCTCGAACTCCCTGCTCATAGTATCTGCAAACTTGGCAACCAAAGCGTGAGAAGAACCACCGAAAATGATATCATCCACGTAAATTTGGACCAAGAGAGTATCTTTGCCTTGCTTGAGGAGAAAGAGCGTTTTATCAACACATCCCATTTTAAAACCCCTTAGCTAGCAAGAAGGTTTTTAATCTCTCATACCAGGCTCTAGGGGCTTGTTTCAAACCATACAAAGCTTTGTGGAGTTTAAAGACATGGTTTGGAAACCTGGGATTTTCAAAACCGGGGGGTTGCTGGACATAGACCTCCTCCTCAATGTAGCCGTTTAAGAAGGCACTCTTGACATCCATTTGAAAAAGTTTGAAACCCATGGATGCAGCATAAGCCAAGAGTATCCTAATAGCCTCCAAACGAGCTACAGGAGCGAAGGTCTCCTCATAATCTATCCCCCTCCTTCTGACTATAACCCTTCGCTACAAGCCGGGCCTTGTTTCTCACAATGTGGCCCTCCTCTCCTTGCTTGTTTTTAAATACCCATTTTGTCCCAATAGGTTTACAGTCAGGAGGTGGAGGCACTAGAACCCAAACCCGATTTCGCTCAAAATTCTCTAGCTCCTCATGCATGGCATTGACCCAATCCGGATCCGTCAATGCGTGTCCAACATCTCGGGGCTCAAAAGACGCAACAAAAGCAGAATGAGCAAAGTGCGAGATGTGCTGTGACCTGGAGCGAGTAACTCGCTCGTTTGATGTCGACGATCATCTGTTCAGGGGGGTGCTGGCGCTGGATATGTCGTGGCGCCTCCCGGGAAGAAGTGACCTCCCCCTCAACAGCAGCTGGTTCCACCCCGGTACAAAAGGTACCGCGCGAGGTGGAGGATCCCACGACCCCCAGGAAGAAGAAGTGTCGGGGGCCGTGAGTCGTCGTCGAGGCCGCTCTTTGCGGCACGGCAGGTGGAGGGGGTGCTGGATCATCTATACTTTCAGCACCCTCGTCCTCGTCATCGAAAAGAGGCTCTCCAACCTCATGATCACCTGCACGCTCAAAACGAGAAGAGGGACAAACAAGAGTCTCGTCGAAGGTGACATCTGATGTCTCCATGACTCGGTTAGTGTCAAGGTTAAGTACACGATAAGCTCGAGTGTGAGTGCCATAACCCAAAAACACACCGTCAGAAGAACGAGACTCAAACTTGTCCAGGTTGCCTTTCTTCAATATAAAACAATGGCAACCGAAGACTCTAAAATAAACTCACCTTGGGCTGGCGACCAAAGCGCAACTCATAAGAGGTCTTCTTCAAAAACGCTCTCAGAAAATGCGATTCGAAATGTAGCATGCAGTGTTCATAGCTTCGGCCCAAAAGCGCCTAGGAGTCCTATGCTCATCAAGCATCGTCCTGGCCATCTCAACAAGGGTCCGATTCTTCCTCTCTACAACACCATTTTGGGGCGGTGTGTAGGGGGAAGAAAACTGATGCTCCAAGCCAAGGTGGTTACAAAACTTCTCAAAATCCGAATTTTTGAATTCGGAACCATTATCACTTCTAATAGCTCGCATCGAGTTCAAAGGGAACTCGTTCTGAAGACGCAAAGTCAGATTGCGAGCGAATGAGAAAGTCTCGGTCTTCTCAGCTAAAAAGAAGACCCACGAATATCTCGAAAAGTCGTCAACAACAACCAAAACATACCACTTGCCACCAACCGAGCTCACCCGAGCTGGACCAACAAGGTCCATATGTAAAAGCTCTCCGGGGTGCGAGGTCATGACCTTAGTCACTGGATGGTGGGGAGCAGCAACCATCTTCCCATGTCTGCAAGAATGGCAAACTAGATCCTTCTCCATCGAAAGCTTGGGCAATCCTCGGATTAGGCCAAGTGAGCTAAGTCTTGCAAGCAAGTCGAAGCTTAAGTGACCGAGCCTCCTATGCCACTTCCAAAGATCGGAAGAAGAAGGACTAGCCAAAAGACAGCGAGAAGATCCAAACGACTCCGAAAAATTCGCACGAAAAACTTTCCCAAAGGGCGAAATCAGACATACAAGATCGCCCTAAGGATCTAAGATGCGACTAAGGTTCGGTTTGAAACGAATCTCATAGTCATCATCAAAAAGTTGCGAAACAGAAAGCAAGTTAAAATGCAGGTTAGAAACAAGAGCAACATCGCGCAACACAAAGTGCTCATTAACCCGCACAGTTCCACGGGACAATACCTTACCTTTACTATTGTCGCCGAAGGTTATGTACTCCTTTCCGGCGACCGGGCTAAGGCTGGAGAACCACTTGGTGTTTCCGGTCATGTGCCTCGAACAACCGGAATCCACCAACCAAATGTCCTCCAACCGTCTCACCTACATCAATAAAAAGACATAGGGTGAGCATACGGTCCAACACTGGGGTTAGTGAAATAAGGGGAAAACCAGTGTTGGGCCGGCTGCTCTAAAGAAGGGTTAGTGTAAAAACCATTCCTAGCACGTCTACGAGGGAAGCGATCACCACGCTGAGAAAAACGTGGTCCGCTGGGGAAGAAGCGCTCACCGCGATACCCAAACTGCGGTGGGGGAAAGCGCTCAACAAAGCCTCCGCCACGGGGTCCGTTACCTGCAAAAGCAGGACCCCGTCGGGCACGCTCTCTACGAGGTTTACGCCTAGGAGCCTGGGGCTCAACTGCTCTAGCGTCTCTCCTCGAAGCTCTCTCCTGCCTAGGCCTAACAAACTGAGGTGCTGGACCTCTAGGCCTAGTCTCCCTCCTCGGGGCTCTCATCTCCTGCCTAGACCTGGAACCCTGACGTCCGGACCTAGCAGCTCTCCCCTGGGCCTTCGGTACATGTCCACCATGAGCTGGATGGTACATATCCGGGTTCTCCATCTCCCGAGCCCTGCACGCCTCTCTCTTGCGCCTAAAGCAGAACTCGCTCAAGTGACCATCTCTCCCACAAAAATCACACTGGTACCTCACCGCATGCACAGGGGGTTGTTGGTGACCAGGGCTGTGGGTGTGGCTCACTTTGCCTTTGCCCTTTGGTGGCAACTCCTCACGAATGGGTGGCATAGCATCAAGCTTGTTTCTGAGGTGGTTTGGCTTGGGTGCCCAAACTGGGTTCTTGGAGGAACTTTAGGGGGTTCCTCAACCACACCATCTTGGGTGATAGGCTTGGCTGGCTCTTTGAGTGGAAGCTTGGCAAGTTTGGGAATAGTGGTGGAATTGGGCTTCTCACATGGGTTCAGACCACTAGACTCTCCAATCTTCCCAAAGGCTGAGAGATCAACACTCTGAGCAAAACCTACACCAGGGGCACCAACAGCTCGCTTGAATTGGGAGATCATCATCCCGAGCTGCGGCTCACTACTGGAGACCCATGACAAGATGGACCGAAGGTATGTGTTTTCTTCCTCGGTTTGCATCTTGCCATGCTTCACATTGGCAATCTCCATCTCCAGGCCCTCACACAAAGCACACCTCATGACACAAGTGCTATCTGAGCTGGCCTTCTCTAAAGACTCAAGCTTGGCATTCTTCTCTGCCAACTCAGATTGCAAGACAGGACAAGTCTTGCACGCACCCAACAGCTGCGGCCTAGCTCGGAGCTCATCCACCTCATCTACCAGCGCAGCATGCTTACTCCTCAGAGTGAGAAGATCCGTCATGTGCGCGGCGCAACTCTCGCACTCCAACTCCTCCGACACAACCACGGTGGACCGAGCGAACTCAAGCTCCTTCACCGTGTCCTCCCACTTCTGCCTAAACTCCTTGCGCTCTCTAGCGGCACGCCTAAGCAACTTATCTTGGCTAAGGAGGGCAGCAGTCAACTTCTCAACCTCGGAGGAAAGCTCGTCGTAGGTGAGAGATACCTGGGAGGTGTCGTCGTCGTCGTCGTTCCGAGGGGTACGCTCCGGCTCGCCATCGACCTCATCGCCCAGCGCCATGGTGCAGAAGCCGTCGTCGTCGGCGAAGAAGCAGAGGTCGTTCAGCTTGTCCTCGATCCTCTTCTTCTTCTCGGACTCGTCATCACTCGAGCTGGCGGAGTCGTCATCCGAGCCGTCGACGTCGCTGAGCGTGGCGAAGAATGCACGCTGCTCAGCTTGCTGCTTCTCCAAGTACTTCTTCTTGATGTACTCTTTGTCGAAGCCGCCCCGCTTCTTGTGCCTTGGGGGAACGTGCTTCTCCTTGTACTTGGAGTCGCGCCTGTGGCCGTGATCGCCCTTCCCCAGATGCTTGTTCTTCTTCTTGGGGCAGTCGGCGATGAAGTGGTCGGGGTCGCCGCATTCGTAGCATCCGGCGCGTCCTCCTCCACGACGGCGGTTCACGCGGTTGTTGTGGAACCGCGAAAACCGGTTGGCAAGCAAAGCCAACTCGTCGTCTCCCAAAGACTCCAGCTGGTCCTCTGTCACAGAAAAGAGAGAAGAAAGCGCAAAGCCAGCTGAGGGGTTAGAGGAAGAGCCGGAAACCAAAGCCATGGACGGGCGAGAAGGATTTTCAAAAGAAGCCCTCGCCATAGCATCAATCTCACTGGACTTGAGCTTACTGAAGAGCTCGTCGCAGGTGAGGGTCTCATAGTTCGGCGATTCGATGATTGCCTGAACCTTGGAGTCCCACACCGAACGGTCAAGAGTGTGCAAAAGCTTCAAAGCACGCTCATGATCGTCAAATGGCAACTGCTCTCTGTTAGCCCTCATCCTGTTGACAATCACCTGAAAGCGAGCGAATAAACTTTCTATGCTCTCGCCAGGCTGATGTCGAAAGTTCTCATACTCTCTCTTGAACGACTCGTAGAGTCGGGTTTTGACTTGAGAGGTGCCCTCATGAAAACGCATGAGGGTGTCCCAGATCTCCCGAGCCGTAGAGAGGTGAGAAACGCGATCAAACTCACCCACGCTCAAACAGGAGAACAAAGCGTTACGCGCCCGGCTATTGGCTTCGTGCTCATCGATCTGAAGCTGAGAGACACGAGCAGCCAGGACAACGTAGTTGGCGTTGTTGCAAATCTCCCAAACAGAAGAGCCCATGCTCTGGAGATAGGCCGACATGCGTATCTTCCAATACGCATAGTTCGTCCCATCGAAAAACGGCGGTTTGCCCACGCCGCGATCCATGTCGCCTTCGGTGGATCTGGAACCGGCTAAGGTGGAAGATCCTTAACCTGCTCCGATACCAATTGAAGGACCGAGAATGCAAAAGCAAGGCGACCAGAGGGGGGGGGGGTGAATGGGAGCCAATAAAATTTCTCACGAAACTTTGGCCAAGTGTCCCAAAATCAATCCCCAAGAGCTACTACCAAAAACGTGATGCCCACGACCCTTGGAAGAGGGTGGATGATCCCAGGGATCACAGCGAGGCACCACAAAAACTTCCTCACCCAAGTTCACGCAAGTCAACTAGTGACGAGATGGGTTTTGGGTAACCTCAACCTCCCCCGAGCAACGCGAGGGGGATTCAGGCTATTTTGTAAAGCGGGAAGCCCAAATTCTGTAGAGCACGAAGTTAGAAATCCAACGCCACAAACGAATCACGAATCGAAAGACGAACGAACAAACTGCGGATGAAAACGCGTCGAACTGGATCGACCGGACTCTGGCCAGCGTCCGGTCAGCAGGGACCGGACGCGTCCGGTCAACAAAAATCGGCTCTGGAACCTTACTGTTCGCGACCGGACTCACGAGTACGGAGCGTCCGGTCGAGAGCAGTGCGTCCGGTCAGAAACGAACAAGCACGATGAACAGTGAAAGCGATGCGTCCGGTCAAAACATGAATGGAGCGTCCGGTCAAAGTGAAGAACACGGCTACGTGCTGTTCATCGACCGGACTCACGGACCGAGCGTCCGGTCACCCCGACTGAGCGTCCGGTCGACTCGCTGCAGCCCCGTTCGTCCACCGATTTGCCTCTATCTCACCCAAAACAATTCCTCTAGGGATCAGACTTGGTGAGATGAGTCACAAGGAGTATAGTGAGCTATCTTTAAGAGATCATGGCTCGAACCTATTCCAAAACAGTGGATCGAAGAATTTCGGGGAAGGAAGAAAACTTGACCCGAAACTAAAAATCGATCGATCTCCTAGACCGTGAGGTTAGAGGTTAATTCCTTCGGTGGAAAGAAGTGCCTCACGATCTAGGACAACTTGGTTCAAACGAATTTGCAAAAGATGAACCGAGCAAAGAGATCAAGCGACGGGAAAATCGTGGAGAAAAAGGATTCCGCGAAGAACACGAACACAACGGAAATCACAGCCACGAATTGCAAGCCGAAGCGCAAACACACGCTACGACAAGGAGGATACGGCCTCCTTTCCTCAAAATCAACAATACACAGAGGTGAGTCTCTCTGCGGATCTCAGCAAGCTACAGCAGGGGATGGGAGAGCAGGAAACCCTAAGTGCAGGAAGCAAATGAGATGGCTAAAACTGAGATAACTGAGATAGGGAGGAGGGTGTCTCCCCTGGACTACTTATCCTATTCTAGTCTAAGTCTATTTCCTACTCTACCCCTCTCTATTCTAATTACAGAGCGAACCAGCTAAACCCTAGGGTTATTCTGGACCAACTCGGTGGTAGGTAGATCCAACGGCCACGCCCGCACAACTCGTCCGCGTTGCCTCCACGCAACCTTCCGATTGCCGCCACGTGCCGTCCTCGCTCTGCACCCCCGGTTTTGTGGCCCAAACCGGGAAACCCGCCTTTTCCATCAGCCCCCGGTTTTGAGGCCCAAACCGGGAAACCAGCCTCCAGCCCGAGTTTTGTGGCCCAAACTCGGAAACCCGCAGCGCCCGAGTTTTGAGGCCCAAACTCGGAAACCGGCCCACGCCCAGGTTTTGAGGCTCAACCTGGAAACCGTCACGCCCAGGTTTTGTGGCTCAACCTGGAAACCCAGCACCCAGGTTTTGAGGCCCAACCTGGAAACCGTCCACCGTTGGTTTTTCCCGGGCTCTACCAACAAACCGGCGTCGTAGAGGGGATGCACCGCCTGTGCACCCCTTCCACCGACATGATCGCACTTCTCCGCTTGTCGCTGTCGCAGGCTGCCAGCCACCACAGCTGATCCTCCGGCCTCCAGTCCATCAGTCTAAGTCCACGTCCGCCCTTCACCGTCCGATACATCGGCATGGCACGTCCGCCGCACGGCACGCCCATCCTTCATCGCGCCCGGTCCGTTGGCACGGCACGTCGCAACTTGACCTTCACCCGCCATCGACCACTGTCTCTGTGCTCGACACCTGCACAACACAAGCCAAAGAACATGCGCATCATCTCCGTTGACAATCACTCATCACACAGAGACTCGGCATACACCCATGTATCCGCACAAGCAGACTTCAGTTCTGACAGCGAGGTACCATAACAAGCCACCTGTTACTTTAGTATTTGATTCTTGAGATTTCTAATCCTTTAAAATTTTCACAGGACTCTACACCCAATCCTGTCATCAGGCCTATCCAATATCATCAAACAGGCCCAATCACTGCTCTAGGACACAGTGCTCCCTCATTATCCCGGTTTATGAAATCACAGGCAGTTCCACTAACCATTCTCTCAGCTAAAGGAGAGAAAAGAAAGGCTACTGAGGACACCTCCAGCTCCAGGCAAACCAGGACCAGGAAGAACACACCTCCCCCAAAGGTAAAATGTTCTAGTTCTTTTATCATCATCTCTACACATCAACTTATTCTTGATTGGCTTGCATGTCACTACAGACCACCTCCCCTGAACAAGAAAATGTTCAAACAACAGTGCCCCCAGTCTCTGTTATTACCTTAGAAGATGACAAACATGCAGACGCCGAGGGAAGAGACATAAACAACCAGAACCCGGATGACGTCCATATTGGTAGGTTTCTCGATCATCCTTTCAACCAGTCAATTTTGTCTCTCTTGACCGATCAGTGATTTCACAGATTACACAATTGATGAGACTTTCATCGGTTCAACTCCAGACCCCGCTGGCCAATCCGGTTCTCAACCAGACCAAGGCCCTGTCAACCAGCCGACTCGTCAGGTAAGAATTTCTAATTTCATTCCTCCTTCAAACCTTATCTTAGTCAGCTAACCTGTCTGAATTGACACAGACTTTCATCAGCCCGGTTTCTAAATATGCATTTGATGTCAACGAGTTCCTGAATAAGAGAACGGTGGCCAAAAGACCATCGGCATTCGTCCAAGATATCCTGAGCAACATAACAAACTTTCTGAATCAAGACATCTTGTCTCTGGTCAGAGACGCCGATGAGATCAAAAACTTCCTCGAGCCCATTGCCAAAGATATCCCATAAAATCTGAGGTTCCATCTGGAGGCTGTATCTATACTAGATGAATGCTTTGCCAAGGTGAAACGAGCAACCAGAAGCACTGATCTTCAGTCTGCCAAATCCAAATGTATCCAGGAAGTCAATGATTTGTATGCCCAATTCCAAGAGGCCAAGAATTCTCAGGAAACCCTGGAGACTCAGTTAAAAGGATTGCAAGAAAAGAAATCTGAACTGGAAGCTCAATTAGCCCAAGTCAATTCTGATATTCAGTCATGCACCTCTCAGTTGTCTGATTTACCGAACATCATTGAAGCAACATCTTCCAAGCTGTCATTGGTGCTTGATGAGGACGTCAAGCTTAGTACGAAGCTTTCACAAGCACAAGGCACCGAAGAAGAGGATCAAAAGGCACTGGAGCATGCCAATCAGGTCAAAGCCGATACTCTGGCGGCTATCAATCAATTCTTGAACAGCTGAGATGATCACTATGTAATGAACTTTAAGTTTAACAATCCTGCGTCAAAAACGATTTGAACATCTTCTTGTAATATATCTATATCTTGCATCCGATCGGTTATCGTTCTGACGACATCGTAACTGACCGCTTTTTCAAACATTTTCGGCAATCCGGCCAGTGTTTGTCCCAAACACCTAAATCGGCAACTTTGCCGAAGCCAGGCGCTTTAGTCCCTGTCGAATACGCGAGCGCATCCAGACGGTTCGCATAGCCCATCACTTTAAGGGCCCATCTTGGGAAGTGGGAAAACCCCAGTCCGCCGGTTGGCACTCCATCGCGCTACCCCGGGACATCCGCCATGATTACTGTTCCGACTCTATAAATTCCCCCTGGAGGCCTGCCTTCTTCCCCATCTCGCATCTACTCCTCTAGTGCTTTCGCCGTTTCAGCTTTCTTGCTTGTTCCAGAAAACCCTAACTCCCCGAGTGCAATGGCGAGCCATGATGATCGCGGCAAGCGCCCGGCGACCGAGGAGGCCGAGGGGAGTCGCGCTCGGCACCTCCGCCAGCGTGCGTAGGACTCCTCGCCTATGCCCTTTGTGGCAGTTTCTTGAAAATCCTGCTTACACCCTGTCACCGTTTGCCGGCAGAATCCCCGTCATCTCCACCGCCGGTGGGCACGCCCGCCCCTCTTCAGCAACGGGGCAGCCAGGAGCTCCATCATCGGGTTTGTCGAGCTCCTCCGACGACTCCTCCTACCATTCCCAACCCTGGGAGGTGAACTTGGACCGGGACTCCGATGACGACCTTTTCAACCACAACGACGCCTTGAACTTCATGGCGTTGCGGGACGAGTCCTGGGAGGAGCTGGCCGCCATCTCGAAGCAGTACGGGATCGACCAGCTGGAGTGGGAGGACCAGCGCCGGCAGTTCTGCGACGCAATCACGGGTATGAACATCCCATCCTGGATCAGCTTTCGGTCGTTCTTGTTGATCTTTTAACCGATCCATTCCATTTTGTTGTTCACAGCGCTGTCTGAAGAACTGGAGCGCCTGAAGATGGCGGCAAACGCCGTCGCAGATCGGGTGAACGCCCAGGGCGACACCGCCGAGGCACGCCTGGCCAACGTGCACGGCCGCATCGAGCAAGTCGCCCTGCAAGGCGTGCACCACGTCGTGACGTTGGGGCTGTCGGCGCTGACGGTCCGCACGGAGGAGGACTTCTCTGGGATGCCGGTCGGTTTCCTCGGCGGGGCGTTCCCAGAAGACGTCGAGCAGATCGACGATTTTCTGGACTCCTACGACGACCACGCTCACGCCCTCGCCATAGTCACCAACCCGCAGACGGTTATCAACAGGGTGTTTGATGACTGATCTGCACCTTTAGGAAATCTTTGTACAACCCCTGTTATGAACAATGTTCTATTTTGCCATGTTCACGTGTACAATCTGTTTTCCCTTTCTGTGCTTGTCTAGTGTTCGATCTTTTCATTGAACCGATCGCACAGCACCGCGTGCATTTGGTTCTGTTTTAGCGTTTTTCGCGCTAAAGGCGACACATGCCGTGTCGGCTGTTTTTTGTTCTAAGGGCGATAGATTCTATCGGCCATTTTTGTGCTAAGGGCGACACAACCTTGTATCGGCCGTCGGTGCCCGCTAGTCCTTGATTCCGTTATGCACCGACCTCCACGCTAGGATGAAATCTCTTTAGATAACGTCCATTAATCGCCCTAGTAAACTCTTCTCCTTGGAGGGTTTTTAGAATGTACGCATTACCTGGAGCACGTCTCAGAACTCGAAAAGGCCCTTCCCAGTTAGGGGACCATTTGCCGAATACCTTATCTTTGGTACCGATCGGCAAGACAATTTTCCAAACCAAGTCTCCTTCTTCGAATCCTTTTTCTTTCACTTTCAAATTGTAGTACTTGGCAACGCGTATCTTGTTCTTCTCAATATTTTCCAAGGCCTTGAGACGAATCAAATGCAAATCCTCTAACTCATCCATCATTAAATCTTTATAATTCTCTTTGGCTTGATCGTTCTGCAATGTAACTCGTCTTGACCCCGATTGCAACTCCCATGGTAGCACTGCGTGATGCCCATAGACCAACTCGTATGGTGACGTCTGAGTCGACCCATGACAAGCCATTCGGTAAGCCCACAAAGCTTCGTTGAGTACCAAGTGCCACCTTTTAGGTTTCTCTTCGATCTTCTTTTGAATGATCTTAATCATGATTTTGTTAGAAGCCTCTGCCTGCCCATTGGCCTGTGCATAATAAGGGGAGGAATTATAGAGTTTAACCCCCATCCCTTCGGCAAAGTCACAAAATTCAGAGGAAGTGAACTGAGTTCCCTGATCAGTAGTGATGGATTGAGGAATGCCGAATCGGTGGATGATATGCTCCCTGACGAAGGACACCATATTTTCTGACGTCACCTTCTTCAATGGATGGCTTCAACCCACTTAGTGAAATAGTCCGTGGCCAACAGGACAAACTTATGTCCTTTGCTAGATGGAGGGTGGATCTGGCCAATCAAATCAATGCCCCATCCTCTAAAAGGCCAAGGCTTAATGATCGGATTCATGGCCGATGCTGGGGCCCTTTGCACATTGCCGAATCGCTGGCAATCCTGACAACCTCTGTAGTATTCAAAGCAATCTTCGAGCATAGTCAGCCAAAAACATCCAGTCCTCCTGATTATCCATCTCATACGGTGAGCCGACTGGTGTGCACCACATACGCCCTCGTGCACCTCGTACATCAGCTTCCTAGCCTCGTTTTGGTTCAGGCACTTAAGCAAAACTCCATCTATGGATTTTTAGTACAACTGATTGTCCAAGAGCGTAAACTTAAGAGCCTTGTACCTGAGTTTTCGGGAAACTTTTCGAGATGGGTCCCTGAGGTAATCGGCAATGTTGTCTCTCCAGCCTTCAACTGCCCGATTATCATTCGGAATCACTTGATCATCCTTTGGGGCCGCTTGCTCTTTTGACCGAGCTTCTTGCTCTTCCTCAAGTGCAAAAATGTTTTGATTCTCCCTATACCCGGACGCTGCCTGGGCTAACTGGTTTGCTTCTTCATTTTGCCCCCTAGGGATATGTTGCAAGGTTGCCGACCGGAACTGTTTGAGGAGCTCTTGGCAACCTTTGAGATATTCCTGCAGCGTGTCGTTTTTGCACTCGTATTCGCCGGTCAATTGCCTGATCACCAACTCCGAGTCACCGAAGATCTCCACGGCGTCTGCCTTAATGTCCACAAGCAACCGCAGCCCTTGGAGCAGTGCTTCGTACTCTGCTTGATTATTAGTCACCGGGTACTCGATCGGTATAGAGTACTTGAAGGGTGCCCCCTTGGGAGAA
The DNA here is from genome assembly GCA_009763385.1 of Coix lacryma-jobi var. lacryma-jobi. Classification (NCBI taxonomy): domain Eukaryota; kingdom Viridiplantae; phylum Streptophyta; class Magnoliopsida; order Poales; family Poaceae; genus Coix; species Coix lacryma-jobi. The sequence continues at coordinate 137,947,836 of CM019824.1, forward strand.
ATCAACATGATCCCGACTCCACCACCTTTGCTGCACGAGGATCCATCAAAAAACAATGCCCAAGGGACAATGGTTACCATGTTAGCGTTAGGATCACGGTGGTGAGTGACAAAATCAGCCATAATCTGGCCTTTAACAGCCTTTGCCGATTCAAAACGTAAATCAAACTCAGAGAGAGCTAAAATCCATTTACCGATTCTTCCACTCAAAATCGGCATTGATAACATATGCTTGATTACATCAAACTCTGATACTACCACGCATTCGACATTCAACAAATAGTGCCGAAACTTGGTACAGGAATAGAAAACGCACAAGCACAACTTTTCTGTAGCCGAGTACCTCGTTTCGGGGTCCAGTAGCTTTCGGCTAAGATAGGCTATGACTCTCTCTTTTCCCTCGAATTCTTGCATGAGGGCCGACCCTATCGTTAGGTTGTCGGCCGCCACGTACAACTTGAAAGGCTTGTCGAGTTGTGGAGGAACCAATACTGGTGGTGCCTTCATGTACTCTTTGATTTCATCGAAAGCCTTTTGTTGCACGTCACCCCATATGAACTCCTGATCTTTCTTGAGCTTCAACAGTGGAGAAAATGGCAGCACGCGCTCGGACAAGTTAGATATGAACCTTCTGACAAAGTTAATCTTGCCAGTAGCGACTGTAGCTCTTTGAGATTGGTTGGCGGCACTACCTTATCAATTGCTTCCATGCTCTTCTTGCCAACCTCGATGTCTCTTTTGTGGACCAAGAATCCCAGAAACTCACCAGCCGACACCCCAAATGCACACTTGGTTGGATTCATCTTTAAACCGTGTTTCCTTGTGCACTCTAAGGTCTTTCTTAAATCGGCTAAGTGTCCTTCTTTGTTTTTGGACTTGACCACCACGTCATCAATGTAGATCTCTACGATTTTGCCGATCAGCTCATGAAATATGTAATTCATGGCTCGCTGGTAAGTGGCATCGGCATTCTTCAAACCAAAAGTCATGACAATCCATTCAAACAAACCTATATGGCCGGGGCACCTGAAGGCGGTTTTTGCAACGTCCTCCGCAGCCATGAAGATCTGGTTGTAACCCGCATTGCCATCCATAAAGCTTATGATTTCAAAACCGGCCGAAGCATCCACTAGCAAATCAGCCACTGGCATTGGATACCCGTCCATAGGAGTGGCTTTGTTGAGGTCCCTGAAGTCAATGCAAACCCTCATCTTTCCGTTCTTCTTGTATACCGGGACAATGTTGAAGATCCAGTCCGCATATCGACATGGCCGGATGAAGTTAGCTTCTAGTAATCTTTCCACTTCCTTTTTCACATCGGCCAATACCTCTTCCTTGTAGATCCTGCGCGGAGGCCGTTTATACGGGCGGTACCCGGGCTTGATCGGCAATTTATGCTCGACAATGGACCGATCTAATCCGGGCATCTCCGTGTAGTCCCAAGCGAAACAGTCTTTGAACTCTTTTAGAAGATCTACCAATTGCTCTCTGAATTCAGGGTCCAAACTGGAACTGATGAACATCGGCCTCTTCTTACTTGCGTCACCAGCATCTACCTCTTCCAGTTTGTCGGCCGACGTGAACCCGCGTCCCAGTTTGCCCTCACTGTTGTCGGTTGGGTTATCCATCTAAAAGAAGCTCTGAGAGCTGATTGCTTGGATCGGCTGTTGATCTCTGCCGTAGATGTTGACAGGACCTTCTCCCCACATGCGATCGGAGAAGCATTCCACTCCGTCGAATTCCCAGTAAGTGGGTTCAATAGCAGCAACACTCACCGAGTCGTCAGCATGGACAATCTATCTCGATGTCGTCTCCAACCCACTGTATGAGTATTTGGTGCATGGTTGAAGGTATGCAGCAGTTGGCGTGGATCTAATCCCTGCCCAAAAGCAGGCTATATGCCCCCTTGCCATCAATGACAAAGAAGGTCGTGATGAGCGTCTTGGATCCAATCATCAGTTCCACGTGCACGGCACCCCGAGTGTCAGAGGGATTGCCGGCAAAGTCACGGAGTATCATGTCCGTTTTGAGCAGATCTTCATCGTTCATGCCCAGCTTTCTGAAGGTGGCGTAAGGCATGATGTTGATCGCTGCGCCGCCATCGACAAACATCTTGGTCAGCGGCTTCCCGTTGACGTACCCCTTGACATACAATGGCTTTAAATGCCGATGCTTGGCTGGTTTGTCAAATGCTGCCTTCTGAGCCAACACGAGCTGTGCCGCGAGCTCGTCGTGCTCGGCCTCGTCAGAGTCCGAATACACCTCGTCCTGTGCCCCCCGGCCGGTAGGAGCCATGAATTCCAAGGGAAGGAAGAAAGTCATGGCCACGTCAACGCCTTTGTCAGTGTCGTCTGGTTTTTCCTTCGGGCGCCACTCTTGCTTCTTCCCATCGGCAGCTGCTTCTTCCAACTCCCTATTCCGGAGGCGCTGCACCCTCCTTTTCTAGCTCTTTCTGAGCCCTGGAGGGCACCACTGCCCCTTTTGCCACCTATATGGGCGGGGCTGTGCCCCCTCGCTGTCGTCCTGGTGGTGCGCCCACTCCTGATCGGCATATCTTTTGGCTTGCCGATCCGAGCTTTCCATTTTTAGGCGCCGATCGTCCATTGGGATACGTGCTCCCAATCTTTCGTGGACAGGACGGTGGTTGACTCGAGCCTGCCTATACCCCTTGTACTGATCGCTGCACTCAGGGCAGTTATTGACGGCAGGCAGCTTCAAGCCTTCGTTCTAGCAGTGGCGGAAGAACGGGCATTCCCAGTGAGCCTGCTCCTGCTCTTGGCGGCGTTCCTGCTCCCTGTGGTAGGCCTGTTCTCTGCGGTAGGCCCTCTCCTCCAGACGGTACCGGTACTCCTCTGTGTGACCGTCTTCACGCTGATATTCTTCTGCGAATCTCTGTTCCTCGCGTTGGAGACGCCTCCGCTCTTTCTCACCTTCCCGGTGCCACTTGTTGAGGAGATCCCTGTGGGTAGGCCTGCGCTTGGAAGATGACTCCTCGTGCTCATATCGACTATTCGTGGTCTGGGTACGCTGCCGAAATTCATCACTAGTGATCTGCCGATCGGGGTCCACTGTGCCAGACTCGCGCGCTTTGTCGGAGGTGAGGACTTTGACTTTGCCCTTGCCCCTGGGGTCCTCTGGAGCTACCATGTTCACTGAGAAGAACACGGCGTTCTGGGCGAAGGGGTTAGCATCGATCTTCATCTTGCCATTGAACTTGATGTGGCCGTCCTGGATGGCCTTCTGGATCCTTGTCCTGAACACACGGCAATCGTTAATAGAATGAGTGTTAGTGTTGTGGAAACCGCAGTACTTCTTGTCCTTGACCCCTCCAGGACGCAGCATCGGGTGATCCGGGGGTAGTCTGATTCTCCCTTCGGCGACCAGGAACTCGAAGAGCTTGTCAGCCTTAGTGACGTCGAAGTCGTATGCCCCCTTCTGCTGGCGCAGCCATTGCTTGTTGGCCTGAGTCGGCTCCTTGTCCCAGTTGAGCTCTGCAGCGGCCACCTCATCTTCAGCGTCGGTGTAGTCATCGGCTTCGTCCAGGAAAGCCTGATACATCTGAGCCGCGACATTGTCCTTCTGGAAGCGCCCTTCCCTCCGGAAGCCTTGCGCTTGGATAGTCATCTCATTCAGCCGGCGAGAGAGATGACCCAAGTCTTCAAACTCTTGACCGAACAGCTTGTCCCTAATGCTCGGGAGCATGCCTGCCACGGCCAATGGTGGAAGCTGATCGTCCGGCAGGTGCATGCCGAAGCACTGGCTCTTGACTTCCCTGAACCTGCGCAGGTATTCCTGTGGTGTCTCATTTGGCCTCTGGCGCACGTACATGATGTCCACCAGCTTCTTCTCCTTGGTGCCCGTGTAGAAGTGCGTATGGAACTTTTGTTCCAAGTCTGCCCAAGAGAGAATAGAGCCCGGCGGTAGTGATGTGAACCATGCGAATGCCGGTCCAGTGAGTGACGACGGGAAGTACCGAACCCTGAAGGCATCTTCGGTATTGGCCTCCCCAAGCTGGAGCAGATAACGACTGACGTGCTCCACCGTGCTGGTGTCGTCTAAGCTGGAGAACTTGGACAGGTCTGTCGGCACTTTGACTCTGGGAGGCAGAGCCACACGGTGGAACCATTCGGGGAACGGAGACCTGTAAGCATAAGTGCCCTTAGGCTTCAGGCCGAAAGTGCGTCGCATCATATCCGCCATCTTCTCTAGCATGACATCGACATTAGAGTCGACGGTCTTTTCGGTCGTCGGCTTCCCATATCCTGGATGTGGGGCGCCCTCTATGTTGTGAGGCTCAAGCATCTCATGGTACCCGTTTCCGTAGTAGTCTTTTATGAGCCTATAGGTTTGCGGGGAGATCTTGCGTGTTGACTCTGGCGGCTGACCCTTAGTGCCGAACGTGAGCTGACCCATGGTCGGCAACTGGCCCTCTGGCGTGTGCTTCTCTTGAATGGTCATCCCGCTTGATTGAGCCTTAGGCGGGGTCTCCTCACCAGCAGCTCCTGCCCCCTTGAGGTGATCCGGCAGGTTGAAAAGATGTGGCCCCGCTATAGGGCCAAACTCCGCCTTCATGAGTTCGTCGGCCTTGGGGCCGAATTGGGCGATCATGATGGTGCGGAAAGTGTTGAGAAACGCCCCATGCATGCGACCGATGGCACCAGAGACAGCTTTGTTGACTATGTGAGACATTTTCAGCACTGCCTCCGCTTCTCCGGGATCATTCGGGTTGAGCTAGACGGGCTTCGGCAGATCGTGCAGACGGCGAACCTTTCCGCTCTTGTTCTTGGAGAAGGCTTCTAGGCACTTGGCCTGGAATTCGGCACAAGCATTATCCACCTGCTCTTTGTACTCGTCGGGTAGTTCAGCGAGCTGCACCTGCACGAGCCCCGCCTTGTTGCTGGCCTCGGCCTCAGTGACTTCAACCATTGCTGCAGGAAAAAGAGGGTCCCACCGAGCGTGCCAAAATGTGTGTTGGCACCAAAAGTGACGCACTGTGCCAATCACACAGCAAGCCGGAGAAGCTAGCTTCAAACGTGGCTCGGGTGCTCAGAAGTCCGGTGCGTGCCAGTCAGTTTGTCCTGCAACTAACAAAGGAGATAAACTGTTAAATACAAAGCTGGAACATGCCGGGTATGACCAGACAGTTCCAAGATGTACGACCCTGAAGCCACTTACGACGACATATAGCTATGAAAGCTATCTGCCAACAGGTTTAAAGATCATTCGGTAGTATGAACGAAGTTACGCGAGTAACAAGTTGCCGAATACGTTTGCATGAGAATTGTACTTGCATGGTATATTAACTATGAATTAAAGTTTAACCAATCTCGATTGTACAACCGAGTTGGGGTCCATGGGGATTGAACATACAAATCAAGCATAATTAAACTAATCTAAAGCCTGCGCCTGCCGCACGACGCCTAGCCTTGTCATAGATCAAACATACTTAACGTGCATGAACCCTCACCATGTGGCAATCTAGATACGATCAAATCGGCTATTATGGACAATAGATCTACTGCATGGAAGACTTTACAATAATGAATATGAAAGAACAGGATAGATCTATAAAAGACAGAGCCGAACCGAGCGAGATCTAAATTGGGCAATAAAGTGTTACAACGAAATAAATGTAACAATACATATAACACAAGGTAACTTAATGAATCTACTAGACTGCCACATCTAATAGAGTCGATAACTATCTCTATTTGTGTCTCAATCCGCCGCACGATACAAGACATAAACAAAGACTTCCCGTCATTAGCTTAAATCCACCGCATGATACTAAGCTAAACGTACGAGACTACTTGCATCACACCTAAATCCGTCGCACGATACTAGACATGATAACAAGGTTGTCGGGACTTACGGAGGTCGACGGATCGATGACTCCTCTCGAAGAACACGACGACACGACTTGGACTCGAAGATGGCACAGGGCCGGGTTGGTTGTAATGATTGTGAACCTCTTTACAATGGTCTCAGGGTTTATATTTATACCCTGGTGTTCTATGAGTCCTAGAAGGACACGATTACAATGACAAATCAGGAAACTTATCTAAAATACGACGCCTTTCATCCCAAGCCTCCTCTAATAACCGGCTCATGCTAAAATGACGAGATCTTCGTTGCTAAATCTTCTGACATGCCACATTTGTCGTCTTCCGGCGCAAACCGACCTCAACCTGAGGTAACCGACCGCAGCGTCATATTGCCGAACTCGTTCGTCATTGACTAGTCACCCCCACAGCTTTGCCGAATCAGTTGAGTTAGCCGACCGCATTTGCTTTTGCCGAATCCTTCAGGTGGTGGTTTCCTCTGAGCCTGCACTGTGTTGGCCCACTTGTCATAGCGCGAAAATTCTGTGTTAACACTTTTACATTCTGAGCTTCAAGTATATAATCTTTGAAATATAACTATGCTCTGTTTAGTATGCTCCGATGCTATTTGTTGATGCTAGTAGCTTATGCTCTTTCTGATCATTGATACATGTTGTGAGCCGAGCTATTTTGAATGGTGAACCTACTTAATGAACTTAAACATGAAAATGTTCACCATTGAGATATGCAACTAGCATGTGTAGGATGTGTTGAATTCACTCGTGCTTCTCATATATGCTAGGTTGCTATGTCTCTAGTTCTGAGTCTGTCACTTGCTTGGTCTGTTCATATTCTGATTGCACTGTCAATAAAATTTGAACCAAGTTTTAAGTGAATTGAAAAGATCGAGATGAGATTGCTTGTCAACACATCACAGTTTCGAGACTGTTTCTCATTGCACTTTGAGTTAAACTTGAGCTGTGTAGTGTATGACCGAAACTGTTGCCTTAAGCTTCTGATTGCTTCTGCATAGGCTTCGCACAGTTGGAAAGTTAGGCAATGACAAGCATTCAACCTCTCGCAATCACATGCTGAAATTTGAACTTGTGTAATTCAACCGCTGCAACTACGATAAAATTTGGATACACAAGATATGTTTCACTCTATGGCATGATGATTGAACTGTGCTAGGGGTAGTTCACCTTGTATACATGTTTAGCACTTGACTGATTTCCTGTCTATACATGTTTAGTGCTATTTTGATGGTGAATACCTTTTTGGTTAAAAACTGCTCACTTTGCTCATATGTTCATATTTCATATTTGGTGATCAGTTTGAGCCTTCGCTAGCTTGTATGCTTTTCAGTGAGTCGTTGGAGCTATACTGTGTAGAGCATCTTTGCATTTTCTTGACTATATTCCTGAAGCTGCTAACTTGCATTATGACTCATATGCATTTTGGAAGGGGGAGACCTCCTCTTGTTGGCACTTTTGGTGGTGCATTTTCTGAGGGGGAGAAAATTGCTTTCGGTTCTTTTTGCTTGTTGGTGCATTTTTCAACTAAGGGGGAGAAAATTTGGACAAATCATGCCTCCCGTGTCCAAAAGGAGAGGAATCGGTTGTGTGCACCATGCAAGGGGGAGTTTGCTCGTGCTGAATTTGTGAAATTTCCAATTGGTTCGGAGCGCTTTTGCTAGTTGCGTTGAGCCTTTGCCTCTATCTTGAGGGACTAGCAGCCGCATCTTTGTTTCAGTTGGTTTCAGTTGGTATCGAGCTTTTCAATCGATGTCGAGCTTTCTTGCTAGTTGTGTTGAGCCTCTGTGCCTCTATCTTGAGGGACTAGCATTTTGCTTCGATTTTTCATTTGGTATTTGCTAGCAGTGTTGAGCCTGTTCTACCTATTCTTGAGGGCTAGCTTTGCTCTGCTTGGTTGCGTCGAGCTGTTGCCCATGTCTTTGGGAACCAAGTTGTTTTGCTCTTTCCAGTTGACCTTCTTCAGCTTTGCAATGCTTTTGGGTCATTTGGTCGAGTTCTCTCTTCTCCTTCTTCCTCCTTCTATTTCTATTATGATTTGTGTTGGTAGTTGACAATGCACTCATCAAGGGGGAGATTGCGGATACATGGGTGTATACCGAGTCTCTGAGTGATGAGTGATTGTCAACTGGGATAATGCGCATGTTCTTTGGCTTGTGTTGTGTAGGTGTCGAGCACAGATACAGTGATCAGAGGCAAGGTGAAGGTCAAGTAGAGACGTGCCGTGCCGACGGACCGGGAGCGGTGAAGGGCGGACGTGAGGCTTGGACTGAGGGACCGGTGGCCCGAGGATCAGCTGTGGTGGCTGGCAGCCTGGGACAGCGACGAGCGGAGACTTGTGGGCACGGTGTTGCCTGGGTCGAGGACCTAGGGACACGTGTTGGTGGACGGGGTGCACGGGCGGTGCATCCCCTCTACAGCTTCGGTTTGGTGGTAGAGCCAGAGAAAAACCATCGAGTGGATGGTTTCCAGGTTTGGGCCTCAAAACCTGGGCGCTGATGGTTTCCGAGTTTGGCCACAAAACTCGGGCTGAGGACGGTTTCCAGGTTTGGGCCTCAAAACCTGGGTTCTGCGGGTTTGCTGAGTTTGGGCCACAAAACTCAGGCTACGTGGGCTGGTTTCCCAGTTTGGGCCTCAAAACCAGGGGTTGGTCGTGAAGGCTGGTTTCCCGGTTTGGGCCTCAAAACCAGGGGTGCGACGTCCAGGAAAAGGACGCAGAGCGGTGGCGGCACGTGGCGGCAATCGGGAGGTTGCGTCGAGGCAACGCTACGAGTTGTGCGGGCGTGGCCGTCGGATCCACCTATCATCGAGTTGGTCCAGAATAACCTTAGGGTTTAGCTAGTTCGCTCTATAAGTAGTTAGGGGTTGAGTGGGAATTAGGAATAGTTAGAATTAGGATAAGTAGGGGAAGACACCCACCTCCCCATCCATCTCAGTCATTTGCTCTTTGCTTCTAGGGTTTCCTGCTCTCCCAATCCCCTGCTGTAGCTAGCTGAGATCCGCAGAGAACCATACCTCTGTGTTTTGGAGATTTTGAGGAAGTGAGGCCGTAACCTCACTGTTGTAGCATGTGGTAGCCACACGGTTACCAATTCGTGGTTGTGATTCGCGTTTTGTTCGTGTTCTTCGCGGAATCCTTTTCTCCATGTTTTTCCCGTCGATCGATCTCTTTGCTTGGTGCGTCTTTTGGAAATCCGTTTGAACCAAGTTGTTCTAGATCGTAAGGCACTTGTTTCCACCGAAGGAATTCATCCCTAACCTCACGACCTAGTAGATCAGTTGATTTTCGTGTTGGATCGGATTTGCTCCTTAAGTCCCGTTTTCTTCCAATCCATCGATTTGGAGTTAGATGCGAGCCATGATTCCCATGGGATAGCTCACTGTTGGGTATTTTAAACGCACACAGAGAAATCCGCAAGCGCACGAATACCGATGTAGCTTTCACTCGAGAGTATTCCAGGGTATCGATTTCCACGGGGAACGTGAAGTGTACTAGAAGAATTAAGAACATCCAAGAAAAGAACTGTAATATGGGTAGAGAGAGATATAGGGTTTTCTAAGCGGGTCTATTTAATTAAATGCTTACTATACTTTACTTACTTTGGAGCAGTTGGTCCTTTCCAACTCTCGAGAAAGACTGGGAAGAAGGTAGTTGGGGGAAGGCTGCCGAAAGCTCTACGAGAACACCAACCCTAACGTGGTGGATTACAAAGACCTGACAGAGCTGTCACCTCTGGGGCTACCACAACTATTCCAGAGGATTGGGCGCAAACTCAGGTAAACCCTAGTCTAGACACCAAGTCTACACTAACGCTTACTACTCTAATCAGATATCATAATTAGAGCACTCAATACGAGCGGAGATCCAGTAAATAAAATAAAGTAAGAACTGAAATTAAATATAATACTCAGAAATAGTAAATGAAGAACCTGGAGATTACTTGAAGACGAACCAGATGCTGCACCAATACAATGTCGAGGAAGATCCGACAGATCCGGCTCCTCCTCAGCTCTCTCCTTCTCCTCTCTAGATTACAACTAGATGATGAACTAGAACTAGATCTAGAACTAGAAGATGAACTAGAACTAGAACTAGACGATCAGCTAGAGGGACCTCTACTTCTACTTGAAACCCTAGTTTCTGATGTGGAGATGAATAATGAAGATGGAGATGCCTGGAGAGGGGGGTCTGGGGCTGCTTATATAGCCTTGAGGGATCAATCGCGGTCGTTGGATCAAACCGACTTAAGGTACGACTGAGATGCATCCTAGAGGTCGGTGGAGGAAGCTTGCAGAAGACGAAAGCTAGCGGGCCCAGAGGGAGACCGACCGGTGGGCCCAGGGGACCGGTCGGTCCCACCTGGAAGTGGACCGGGGTGCCCCTCCTTGTGGTGTCTCTAGATGTTCTTTGGAGTCTTCCGGAAGGTTCCTGACTTGCCGAATGCGTTATCTCCCGTCGGTTTCCTTCTAGGGGAAGCAATCAGTGCTAGTTTCCTGGTTTAGTCCCTGCAGAATCATAATTCACCAAAACTCATGGAATATTGTCAATTAAAACCCTAAACCTTTGTTGGTGATTGAATTCATGCCCTTTTCATATTTATTTATCCTTTAATTTTGATAGATAACCAACGTCAACAATTCCCCCAAGCTTATCTTTTGCTAGTCCCTTAGCAAAACCAAAAATTAACAATGGATCAGGAGTTGCTACAAAGTCTTCATTTCCAACAAGTACACCTGCTGTTAAACAAAAATTCTCCGAAACATATCATGGTATTCTTCATGGGGCTTTTACTCTTTCCTTAGATCTTGGATAATTGAGAGATTGAACGATCAAATCAAGCACTATGTCTCTAGTTCTTTCACTTCACCTTTACCCCAGAGTTTTAATTAATTTTCAAAAGCATTAATACATATGTTGTCAAATTAAACAATGGATCCAAAGAGAAAGTCAACCAACCATTGAATCAAGAAGTGCACGTGTATGGAAAAATGGAGTCGAATGCTCTTTTGAATATATTAACTCTCTGCTGTTTATCAGAGACAGATGGCTATTAGGCTAATTCTACTGTCGGGCACGTGCCCATTTTTTTCTGACATTTTTTTTCTTTTCGAGGTTCCGGACACTTGTCCCTTTTTATTTCCTCGGGATCTATCTTTTTGAGGTTTCGGACACTTGTCCCTTTTTATTTCCTCGGATCTCTCTTTTTTTTTCTTTTCTCTCTTTTTTTCCTTTTTAATAGCCATATGCTTCCAACAAACTTCTGAGAGGGTAGCAACAGATAATTATGAGCATTTATGCGGAAGATGGATGAAATGTGTAAGTGATCTCAATTCAATGGCAAGATAACATCTCACAGGGTCACAAAGCTTAATTTAACTCAATGCAATTATTAGTCATGTTTATATTTAGAAATCTCCGGAACTTTAGTGTTGTTTAGAACAAGATAATAGCAGCTTAGATCATCATATGTCATATCTCAATTACGTAGACCTTAGATTAAGTATTTGCCAACCATGTATTTAATTTTATTTTAAGGCATCATTATTAATTAGGAGAACTCATGCTTTAAAGGCTAGGTACTTGAAAGAAATTAGATAGAGCAACTATTCATCATTTCCATACAAAAGATTAGAGAGAGAGGGTTTTAGTCATCAACTTCTTAAAACAAACTAGACACACTATTTTATTAATCTAACACACTTTAAGATAAAAGCTAATAATAGTAGTAGTAGTAATAATAAAGACATACTTGAATCGCGAATATAACAGGGGTGCGTCTCCCCCAAGCTGGTTCCTTTAATAGCATTGAGCCTTCATGTGCCCATATTTTTTTGTTTTGTTTTATATTTTTTAGATTTATGTATAGAAAGAAAACTTAAGATGATAAGGATACTTACCTGGATACACGGGGTGCTTTCCCCCAAGCTGAATGTTGACGTAGTCGTTCATTCTTGCCATGTAGCGAACTCGCAGTGGAAATGTACTTCCTCTATCGAAGCTTTGATGGATATTGATGGTTGTTGGATAGTGCTCCGACAGTAAATGGAACATTCACTTGCTCGTCAACTTTTGTTGGTCTTTCAGATCCTGTAAAACTCAAATAGACAACAAGACTTGTGGAACAGATTAAGCGTTAGTGGTTGGCCACTTAGGCCTTAGTTGTCTAGAATTTCAGTAAGATCTCTTTCTCAATATTTTTGTATTTTATATTTTTATGATGCAAGAGAAAATGCACAGGATGAATGCATGCATATTTATTTTTATTATTTTTATGCCACCACGATGAACATTCCTGTGGGTTTTTACACACCATAGAATTATTCACATGGGGCTTCATAGTTTATGATGTAGTGTAACAAATGCAATATTTTTATTTTCCTTTCTAATGCAATGCAGAAATTAAAATGTTTGTGAATTAAATATGATGATGCAATGATTAAATATGATGATACAATAAATGACTAAGAATTAAATATGAGAAATATGCAGCAAAGTAAATATAAAGATAACTATCGATTTTTACCTTTTGGCGAAGGTTCGGATATTTAGGTCCGACGAACCGGACATTTCCTTGGTTCAAACCTCCCAAGGTATGTCAGATGTTTACAAAGTTGTTATTGATTGTACCTCTTAGGTGTAGACATTTTCTTCCATACTTTCTTGGTCTGAGTCTTCACTTCCTGTGGCTCACTGTCTTGAGATTTCTTTTGTTCTTTCTTTTCTGGGACAGTGTCTATAGCTTCTTCTTCGTGATTGGCCTCTCTATTCTTGATAGTTTGTCTTCTTTGGCGTTGAGAGCGGCGTCTTTCACTTCTATTCTTCTTGGGTTCTTCATTAGGCATTTAGTTGATGAAGGTGCATCGTGCCTTTTCTCCAGGAAAGTGAAAAAGAATTTCCTCTTATAGATGATTGTACTTGTAGTGTAGAGGAATGATCTTTCTAGGATGAGGTGGACATCATCGTCTTCTCATGTCGAGGATCAAGAAGTCTGTAGGGACTTCATGACCTCTAATTCTGACTATGACGTCTTCCATCATTCCTTCTTGTTTATGCCTCTTGATATGATGTCACTCATGTTATTTGTTCGTCCAGTAGTTTGAAGTGAAGCGTTAATTGTGGACGCTGGCAGCATCTTGCTCAGTGTGCATGTTCTTGTAGATCTAGGACCTTCACTCTATAGAATTTGGGAGTGACAAACTTCTCCATGTTTTGCTCAAGAGTGTGTCCTGCTCATAAAGGCAAGGTAGAGATCAAGTGCATGGGCTCTGTTGGTGGAAAAACACCAACAGAACCAAAAGTTTTGTTTATTCCCCTCTAACCTTAGGCACATCGAGCAAGATAAACTTGTTGTTTATGTATTCTATTCAATCTTAACATGAGTGATAGGATCAAAAGATGAGCATAAAAATAGCATCTTAAAATATTTAACAGATCAGATTCTTTAACCCCAGGAAGGATAATCTATGCATAAAGTATCGATCTTTTCATGATTGTGATATATCATCTTCCAAAGGTTAGATGCATAATATTTTAGCTCATTGATTAAGATAGTGAGATTCAAGAGAGTAAAGCTAGGAACAAAGAGTAAAGAACTGAACATGTTGAGTTGATTAGGTTGGATTAAATAAGGTGCAACTGAAACATGTTTGGTTCTTATTTATGCACATACCAGAATTAAGGAGAAGCTTTTAAAGTGATGGTCACATACCTTGAGATGTTACCTTTATCATTGAAGAGTGATATGTCGAACCACCTTGTGGAAGCTTCTCTTGTCTGGCTGGTTGTTCTTCATGAATAGCTTGTCTTCTCTTGCTTATCTCATAGTGAACCTGAGTGATGGGAGCTTGAGAAGAGGAAGGTATAGTAGGATCATCTTTAGAGGGATCAGCCTTCCTTCTCTATGTGTCAACCTATCAGTGAAGGTGTGTTGTTCCTCCGACGATGGTCTTTATCTTCTAGTGACCCAATTCAGACATGTTCAGCTACTTCCATGGAGTGAGTGCTTTGATTGTAGGTATTGTTTTGTGGCACTCATCTTTTGTCTTGTTCCATGGATCTCATTTCTCCATGATCAGTGAGCTGTGTCTCCCTTGCGCAAGTTGTTAAAGTTCATGTATCTCTTCAGTTCCAGTGTGAGTTCATCTTAGGACTTTCCCAAATTGATATTGAAAGTTTTCCTACAGGAGTTAGTCCAACAAAATATCCAGCATCCACTATAGTATACTATTGGCTCAAAAATCAACCTAGACACCACGTCTAATTTGATTTAAGAGGGCATTTTAACCTAAGCATGCTTAAATTAAAAGGCCTTTGAAAGCAAGATCACCACTCCTAAACTAGGCACCATGATTCATTTAAGAGATGTGTGAAAGTACTTCAAACCTAGACATATATTATAGCAAATGAAGATAGCATTGAAGCATTAAAGAGATTTACTCAAATGGTGATGAAAGAGCATGATTAGTGTATAGCATATGAGCATGTATTAAAGGTAGGGGCAACCAACATAGCAACATGGTAAGAGATGTTCTTGCAAAGTGCATTCCCAGACTTGGATTTTGCAAAAATCAAGATTGGATGAATGTAATTCAATGTTGCATGATGATTGGTTGGACATACCTTGTGTTTGTCATTCCTTCAAACTTTTTGCTCTAGATCTGCAAAGGTTAGTGACAAGAATACCCGAAGGAATATTTTAACAATTATATCCCTATGCTCATTACACAAGGGCAATGTAGCAAGAAAGTAAACACTGATATGAAAAGTGCTTGTTTTTAGGACACTAAGCTTGTCTTTGGGAAACCTTCAAGATGAGATTTGGTGAAGTGGTTTCCCCTCCAACATCAACTTTAAGAGCACAACGAGATCTACAAAATTTGTGATAAACATATGCATCTACAACCACCCTTTTGAAGTTTTTGTAAACAGAAAGCATGAGGGGGTTGAAAATCTCAAGTGTGGCAATGTTAGACAGACCACTTGAATCAGGAGATGTTTCATATGAGCATGGATTTAAAGAGATGTTTATGAAGTAGTTTCCATGCTCTTTGATATCATCATCGTCGATTTCAGAGAAGAACACCGAAGGATGGGATTCATAATTTTCTAAAGTGTGGGGTGTTTTCTCTAGAGAAGGTTCTGTCACAACCAAATTGTTAGAAGGATTTGAAGGAATTTCAAATTTGATTGTGTGTTCCTCCTCGTGTTGGTCGGGATCGAGCTCGACTTCTTCTTCTGGGAATTCATCAAAAGTGCTAGTGTAAGGAGTGTTTTCAAGGATTTTCTCTAGGATGTCTCTTCCTTCACTAACAAGCTTATGTGGGAATGATCCTCTAGAAGCTAAATCAAGAAGTAGAGAAGCTTCCTTGTTAAGACCACGATAGAAGTGATATTGTAGAATATGGTCAGGCAAGGAAAGATTTGGGCCAGAATTGGTAAGGCTTATGAACCTAGCCCAAGCTGCTCCTAGTGTCTCCTTCTCTTTTAATGTAAGAACTTCGATTCTAAGGTCAGTGATTCGAAAAAGAGGGAAGAAACCAAGACAAAATTTATCCCGAAGTTCATCCCAATTTCCATTTGTGCCCCTTACGGAATGATCATACCATTTTCTCGCTTTTCCCAAAAGGGAGAACGGGAATACTTTCCATTTTACGGTATCTTGTGTCATGCTAGCAATAGTCCGACAAGAACACAATTGCTCAAACTCCCTAAGGTGGGTGTATGGATCTTCGTCTTCTGACCTAGAGAAGGATATCTCCCGAACCATGGCTATAAGAGCAGGGTGAAACTCATAGCCATCTGTATGAATGGGGTGTGATGATGGTGGAGGCTCCAACAAGTCACCCTTTGGAGCAAAGAATTTAAAGATAGGAGTGAAATCCATGTGGTGATGTGGTGGTAAAAGAAAATGTGGTAAAAAGAAAAGAAACACTGACGATCCTGGTTCGATTCTAGAACAGCTACCGTTCCCCGGCAACGGCGCCAGAAAGCTTGTTGGGTATTTTAAACGCACACAGAGATATCCGCAAGTGCACGGATACCGATGTAGCTTTCACCCGAGAGTATTCCAGGGTATCGATTTCCATGGGGAACGTGAAGTGTACTAGAAGAATTAAGAACGTCCAAGAAAAGAATGGTAATATGGGTAGAGAGATATAGGGTTTTCTAAGCGGGTCTATTTAATTAAATGCTTACTATACTTTACTTACTTCGGAGCAGCAGGTCCTTTCCAACTCTCGAGAAAGACTAGGAAGAAGGTAGTTGGGGGAAGGCTGCCGAAAGCTCTACGAGAACACCAACCCTAACGTGGTGGATTACAAAGACCTGACAGAGCTGTCACCTCTGGGGCTACCACAACTATTCCGGAGGATTGGGCGCAAACTCAGGTAAACCCTAGTCTAGACACCAAGTCTACACTAACGCTTACTACTCTAATCAGATATCATAATTAGAGCACTCAATACGAGCGGAGATCCAGTAAATAAAATAAAGTAAGAACTGAAATTAAATATAATACTCAGAAATAGTAAATGAAGAACCTGGAGATTACTTGAAGACAAACCAGATGCTGCACCAATACAATGTCGAGGAAGATCCAACAGATCCGGCTCCTCCTCAGCTCTCTCCTTCTCTCTAGATTACAACTAGATGATGAACTAGAACTAGATCTAGAACTAGAAGATGAACTAGAACTAGAACTAGACGATCAGCTAGAGGGACCTCTACTTCTACTTGAAACCCTAGTTTCTGATGTGGAGATGAATAATAAAGATGGAGATGCCTGGAGAGGGGGGTCTGGGGCTGCTTATATAGCCCTGAGGGATCAACCACGATCGTTGGATCAAACCGACTTAAGGTACGGCTGAGATGCATCCTAGAGGTTGGTGGAGGAAGCTTGCAGAAGACGGAAGCCAGCGGGCCTAGGGGAGACCGACCGGTGGGCCCAGGGGACCGGTCGGTCCCACCTGGAAGTGGACCGGGGTGCCCCTCCTCGTGGTGTCTCTAGGTGTTCTCTGGAGTCTTCCGAAAGGTTCCTGACTTGCCGAATGCGTTATCTCCCATCGGTTTCCTTCTAGGGGAAGCAATCAGCGCTGGTTTCCTAGTTTAGTCCCTGCAGAATCATAATTCACCAAAACTCGTGGAATATTGTCAATTAAAACCCTAAACCTTTGTTGGTGATTGAATTCATGCCCTTTTCATATTTATTTATCCTTTAATTTTGATAGATAACCAACGTCAACACTCACTAACCTCCTTGTGACTTCTCATACCAAGTCTAAGCCTTAGTGCTTTTGATTCGGAGAAGATCGAGTGGATTTCCCGGAAGAACTGTTCCGTTTCGGGACCATCGGACGCTGAGTTCGTGAGCATCGGATGCTGAGCTCAAACCATCGGAGCGTCCGATGCCACGTGTCGTCTGACAGTGCACTTTAAGGAGCATCGGACGCTGACCATCGGAGCGTCTATTGCCATCGGACTCTAGGGTTGCACTGTTCACAGCGTCCGATGGGTGTCCAGTAAGGTTCCAGAATCGCCCTGTTTGCATCGGACGCGTCCGTTGCTTTGACATCGGACGCTGCCAGCGTCCGATGCTGCTGAGTTCGCGCAGTTTTGTCCGCGGTTCGTTCGATCGTTGACGGATTTGGTTTCCGTCTTTTGCGTTGGGTTTCTAGGGTTGTGTAGTGTCCCGCTGTGCTTCTCGGAAGCATCCACCGTACATCTAGGGTCGTCGACACTTGCAAGCTCTAGGTTTGCTCTTGGGGTTGATTCTCGGGATAGAGGCAACAAGTTTCTGAAAGGAAAATTTAAAGCTCCCATTCACCCCCCCTCTGGTCGCCTTGCTATTGCATTCTCGGTCCTTCATTTTGGGGTTGATTTGTTGGGACAGAGGCCAAAGTTTCGAAAGAAATTTTTAGGCTTCCATTCACACCCCCTCTGGTCGCCTTTGGTAGCATTCTCGGTCCTTCAATTGGTATCGAAGCGGGTTAAGGATCTTCCACCTTAGTCGGTTCCAGATCCACAGGAGGTGACATGGATCGCGGCGTGGGTAAACTGCGGATACATGGGTGTATGCCGAGTCTCTGAGTGATGAGTGATTGTCAACTGGGATGATGCGCATGTTCTTTGGCTTGTGTTGTGCAGGTGTCGAGCACAGAGACAGTGATCGAGGGCAAGGTGAAGGTCAAGTAGAGACGTGCCGTGCCGACGGACCGGGAGCGGTGAAGGGCGGACGTGAGGCTTGGACTGAGGGACCGGTGGCCTGAGGATCAGCTGTGGTTGCTAACAGCCTGGGACAGCGACGAGCGAAGACTTGCGGTCATGTGTTGCTCAGGTCGTGGACCTGGGGACACGTGTCGGTGGACGGGGTGCACGGGCAGTGCATCCCCTCTACGGCGTCGGTTTGGTGGTAGAGCCAGAGAAAAACCATCGGGTGGACGGTTTCCAGGTTTGGGCCTCAAAACCTGGGTGCTGAGGGTTTCCGAGTTTGGCCACAAAACTCGGGCTGAGGACGGTTTCCAGGTTTGGGCCTCCAAACCTGGGCGCTGCAGGTTTGCTGAGTTTGGGCCTCAAAACTCAGATGCTGGTGGGCTGGTTTCCCGGTTTGGGCCTCCAAACCGGGGGTTGGCTGAAAAGGCTGGTTTCCCGGTTTGGGCCACAAAACCGGGGGTGCAGAGCGAGGGCGGCACGTGGCGGCAATCGGGAGGTTGCGTCAAGGCAACGATACGAGTTGTGCGGGCGTGGCCGTTGGATCCACCTACCATCGAGTTGGTCCAGAATAACCTTAGGGTTTAGCTGGTTCGCTCTGTAAGTAGTTAGGGGTAGAGTGGGAATTAGGAATAGTTAGAATTAGGATAAGTAGGGGGAGACACCCACCTCCCCATCTATCTCAGTTCATTTGCTCTTTGCTTCTACGGTTTCCTGCTCTCCCAATCCCCTGCTGTAGCTAGCTGAGATCCGCAGAGAACCATACCTCTGTGTACTGGAGATTTTGAGGAAGTGAGGCCGTAACCTCACTGTTGTAGCGTGTGGTAGCCACACGGTTGTAGATCGATGACTTGATTCACGTTTTGGTTCATGTTCTTCGCGTTCCTATTTTCTCCGCGTTTTCCCGTCGCTCGATCTCTCTCCATACTGCGTCTTTGCAGAATCCATTTGAATCATCTTGTTTGTTTTTGTGAGGAGGTCATTTCGACCAAAGGAATTCATCAAACTCCTCACGAACAAGTAGATCGGGTTGATTTCGTTTTCATGGCGCTTTTTCGTTCTTGATCTTCCCCTTTCGATTTCCCGGTGATTGAATCGATTTGATCAGATGATTTCTTGGGGATAGTCTCCTAACTACTCTGTGATCATCTTCTCCAAGTTTGGGAACGTGGGATTTTGATTTGGATCGAATTTGGAGAGATTTGGAGAGGAGGCGACTGAAATCGCCCTCTCTGTTCGTTGGCGGACAGTCCGCGGTTTTGACCGGCGGACAGTCCGCGTGTCGGGTTTGGCCAGACCAGTGGCCAGACTCCGCGCTGAGGAGCAAGTGATTTTTGAACCGCGGACAGTCCGCCGTTGTGTTTGGCGGACAGTCTGGGAACGTCCAGGGAGGTTCCAGAAGAGTTGCTGTTTCTCGTTTTTCACCGGCGGACAGTCCGCCATCCCCTCGCGGACAGTCCGCAGTAGGGGCGGACAGTCCGGGACCCCAGGGCCGGACAGTCCGCGGATTGGCTGAAGCCTTCGGTTTTGTGCATTTGCTCTCCCGGCTTCCTCGCTTGGTTTTCAGACTTCTCGTTTGGCCTTGTAGTTGACCAAGGAATATCTCTAGGTATCCTTGCTACTTGTTAGCATTGGTATTTGGAGATTTCTCTACGTAGCCATCTATCTACGTTTGAGACTTGGTCTTTGAGGGTTGAACTTGTGCCGGAGCGTGGCGGAACTATCCTGATTATAAGAGCTCAAGTACAGTCTTAGTCAAATCCGTCTGACATCGACTCATACTTGAACCCATATAACCCCGGTAGTCCAGAAATCTCGAAGGATTTCTATCATCTTACAACATACAGGATCACAATGTTCAAGAATTACATTCGCAAAGATACAACACAGGGAAACGAAACCGGATTTAAAACATCAGAGTACGAATTTAAGACGGAGTTATTACAATACCGAATTTAAAAGTGCGGAAGCTTAAATAAGTTTGAAACACGACCACAACACATGTGGTCCAAATAAAACACTGTTTGATAAATCCAACTCAACACAACTCACTCTTCCCTTTTTAGATAATGTGCCACTAGGAGTCTCAGACCAGAAAAAGAAAAGGGGAAGCTTCTGGACGACCCTGCCCGGGGCCTACTCCTCATCACCTTCCACTGGGGTAGAGGCAGTGCTTACAATAGCCGAAGTAGACCTGGCCATCTGCAACAAACGGGATAAACCCTGAGTATGGGAATGTACTCAGCGAGACTTACCCGTCCAACCGAAAATAAAGACACCAAGGGTATGCAAGGCCTTTTTGGTGGAGTTGGGATCTTTTAGTTGCGGAAAGCTCACAATTAAGATAAGGAGAATTAATTGACATAGATGAGCTATCAGTTTTAGACCTATTTCTTTACTCTAGGTTTGCACCTGAACTATTACACACACTTGAGTCTAGCAAGCAATAATATAACCATATCCAGTTGACTTATCCACATTTTAGTTGAACCTTTAAACATCACATGGAGTTGCATCATGGTGAAGCTCGCCATAGTTTCCCACTAACCGGGGGAGACGGCGACTCGAATCGAATTCCAAACCAGCTGGTGAAAGACCTTTAATACCAGCCCACACTTTCCCCGTCGGGTCGATGCATTGGGCAACCGCTCGATGCTTGTTCGTGGTGGTAATCGTCGCGGCTCACAGCACGGACCGCCCAATTGGAACCTGGCGATGGCCTCACGCGGCAGATCGCATTTCCATACTAGAGGGCACGACACGGGTTGAGACCGGCCCGAACAGCTTCTAACCGGCTTTGGGGTCGATGATTATAGCACCGACATATCCCTAGGTAAAAGGGCGCGTTCAAAAATGAACGGGGGCCAACATCGATACAAACCTAGACGATCCAACGGACGGACTGCCCCAAGTTTCCAAACTTGTGCCTTGCCTTCCAGTTGACCGTATTTTATTACTACTCAGGTTCTTTTCCACGATAGCAAATATAGCCAACCGTGATCCAGTAACTACCCATCAGGGGTATTACGGGAACATCCTTAACTACTACTTTTATTAAGCAAGCTGAGCAATTCTACAATGTAAATAAATAACAGGATAACAAGGTAGATATTAATCAATAACCAAGGAATGGTAATGCAGCAAGTAGGATTCATTCCAACTCCTATACCTAATGCATCGCAATATAAAAGGACTCAAGTAATTTTTAATTACAAAAGATAGGAGGCTTAATATGCTCCGGGGCTTGCCTTGAGAGAAGACTGAGGCCTTGTGGGAGGGGCACTCAGGCAGGTTAGTGTCGGCCGCGGGGTCGACTTCCTCGGTTTGATGAAGTTCGGGGATCTCCTGCTCGACGTTTGTCTCCTGCTCCTGGTCTTGATCCTGAACTGTCGATCCTATTGCAATGCGGTTGAAAATGATAAATAAATAATACGTGGTGCGAGATGCGGTGGTAAGAAAAGTAATATTTCTTGCAAACCAGCAAAACCAACTTGTTGAACCACTTTTGACATTGAGGTAAATACTTATTTGTCTCATAAAACAAAATCCATTAATTTACCTATTTCTTATTTAGAAATTCAAAAGGAATTCAGGTTTGAACTGCAAGTGCATTTTTATGAACTCAAAAAAATCCACAAAAATTCCAGAAGGCAAATAACACCTGCTGGACTTCGCTGAACAATGTTTAGCTAGAAATAAAATACAGAACTGCAGATATAAAAAGAACAAATAAACTGCTCAAAAGATTTTTTGAACTAACTTTTCACACAAAATGTGTCAAACAGCAGATTTTATAATTTTTCTAACTTCAACCACTCATAAAAATTCTACTGTAGAAAATTTATTGTCAGAACATAAATATACAAGCCTACACAAAATAAACAAATCTATTTCAAAATTAAACCATTTGAACTACAAACCTACTGGAAAAGGGTGCTAAACTCAATTTCATATTTTTCCTAGATTCTACTCCATATT
Source organism: Coix lacryma-jobi var. lacryma-jobi (assembly GCA_009763385.1). Classification (NCBI taxonomy): domain Eukaryota; kingdom Viridiplantae; phylum Streptophyta; class Magnoliopsida; order Poales; family Poaceae; genus Coix; species Coix lacryma-jobi. The sequence goes on from CM019824.1 coordinate 137,969,872, forward strand.
TTATACTTGTCAAGAAAGTTCCATGAACAGAAACATTATATTATTTCTTACATGAATTTCCAAAGGAAAACACAGAAAAGTACATTTGTAAAGCAACTTCAGATTTTTCCATACAACAACTCATGTTTAACATTTTTCTTAGCCTGAACATGACATACAGAGACTACACAATTTTTTCCACATTTTATTTCGACATATAAAACACCTTAACCTTTATTCTAAGACTTTTAATCATAACAGAATATTTTTCTACATAAACAGTGCATCATATATTTTTCACAGGTGTAAAACATGATAATAAACTTATACAAAATTTTCTAGGAATTATCTCAACCATAAAACATATATAGCCATTTATCTCAACAAAAGCATATAAACTAAAATAAATAGAAACAGTAGAATAAACTTTTACCAAAAATACTTTCATATTTTTCCATGATATATCTACTCATAAACAAGCTAACAAAACTGAAAGTATTTCATTTGGACTTGTAAAACGAGCTACACAAAAATAACAAGCATTTCTGGAAAATAAAACCAAAAAGAAAAACTTTTTAATCCTCCCGGCTCGGCCTTGCGTGAACGTGGTCCATGGACCGGGTGAGGCTGACGCGCGGGGTCCGCTGGTCAATGGGGCCCACCCGTCAGAGAGGGCGAAGCAGGGGGGAGGATTGACCGGCGATTGCTCGCCGACGGTGAGCTCGCCGGCGGTGAGGCTAGGCTCGATGGACTCGTCTCAACAAGGCGCATTGGATGGTGTAGATGGTTTGGCCAGCGCACGGTCGCAGCGTGCCGGCGGCGAGCGGTGGCGGACGGCGGCGGTGGCGACGTACGGCTACGCCGCTTCCGGCGGTCGCCGGTGAAATTGGGGAAGGCGAAAGCTCACACGAACCCTAGGGAGGTTATCGGAGGGCTCGGTTTGGCTCGGGAAGCTCCGAGGAAGCTTGGCCATGCGAGCGGCCATGGCGGATGGTGGCGGGGCTCGGTCGGGGAAGAAGTGGTGGGTGAGAGCGGTAGCGTTGAGGTTAGTCGGCGTTCTCACCTTGCCTTGGCGTGACGAGGCATGAGGGAGAAGAGGGGACTCGGCGGTGGCTTGGTCGGGGACGAACGGCTCCGGGCTCCGAGCGGCGCTCCTCGGACGCCGGTGTCGGGGGAGCTCGGGAGATGGTGCTAGCGTGAGCACCGGGTGTCCGGGGTGTAGGCGGAGTGGCTTGCGCGAAGAATCGGACGGCGAGGCTTCGGCGTGGCCGAAACGGTGAAGGGAAAGGTGGTGGCGAGTGCGGGCGCTGGCTCTGGCGTTCGGTGGAACGGAGAGAGGCGAGCGCGAACTGAGTGAGTGAGTGAGCGAATGAAGGAGGGTGCTCGGGTTTTGTTCGGCAGGGCGAGAGAGTGGCCGAGGCTTTGGCCGTGGCCTTGGCTTGCCGGTGGGGGTGGCAGGGCCCGGCGTGGCGTGCGGCGGGCGACGGCGCGGCGAGCGAGGGTGGCGCGGCAGGCGAGGCCAGCGCAGAGTGGGCGAGCGGGATCGCTTGCTTCCTCGGGCACGCGAAGATCGAGCGGGGAGTGGCGGAGGCGGATACGGCGCAGAGGCTGGGCGCCACATGGCAGGCCGGCCGGCGTACGGCGCGGGCGTGTCAGCGGCGCTGTCGGGGCCGGCGTGCGCGGCGCGCGCGAGCGCGCGGGAGCGGGCGTGGGCGAGCTGGGCCGACGCGGCGCGAGGGCGCGCGTGAGCGGCATGGGCCGGCGCGGTGCGGGTGGGCCGAAAAAGGCTAAGCGGGCCGAAAGCGAGGGCGCGAAAGAAAAACGAAATCCTTTTTCTTTTTCTAAAACTTTTCAACTTTGACCATTCAAAAACAGTTTCAAAAACTCCAAACCAGGCTTTGATCCAAAAATGAAAGTTGCTCAAAATAATTTTCTCTACAACTTTGATATAAGACACTTTTTCTGAAAACCATTTTTACAACCTCCACATAAACAAAGCTAATTTTTGAGACATAAAAATTTTGCTTAACTCATTTTTATTTGACAACTATTTTGAACTAGGTCAAAATGCCAACATGAAAAATACTCTACTCAATATTCTTTATTTTATAAAACTATTTGCCAAGACAGGAATCCACTTTAACCATCAAGTCCAATAGAAATCCAAAATCCAAATAGATAAACAAAAGGCACAAGCACTCTTATGCATATGAAATGATGCAATGCATTACTTATGCTCTTTAGTAGCTAATTGCGGTTCCTAATGCAGTGCTTGACACTAGGGTGTCACAGCTCTTCCCCCCTTAAAGAAATCTCATCCCGAGATTTGAGTTACGTACCATTTCTTAACAAAAGCGGGATAGTTCACTCGCAAGTACTCCTCGGTTTTCCATGTCGCATCGCTGGGTCCGTGATTGCTCCAAAGAATCTTGTAAGTCTTCACTGTACGGTTACGAGTCTCTCGAGTCTTGGTATCCATTATTTCCTGAGGTTGTTCATAGTACTCCAGATCGGATCTGATAGTAACATCCGGGATCTGAACTTCCTCTCGTTCCGGGACTCGTAGACACTTCTTTAACTGAGATACATGAAACACAGGAAAGACTGCGCTCATCTCTGGGGGTAACTGTACTTCATAGGCCACTTCTCCCTTTTTAGCTACGATCTGATACGGTCCCACATATCGGGGTGCTAGCTTTTTCTTAATTCCAAAACGTTGGACCTTTCTCATGGGTGAGACCTTAAGATAAACATAGTCTCTGACTTGAAATTCCAAGGGTCTCCTCCGTGTGTCAGCGTAGCTTTTCTGTCGGGATTGTGCTGCTTTGATATGTTGTTGTACCTTTTGCACAATCTCTTCAGCATTCTTTACATAATCTGACCCATAAAATCCTTGATCTCCTGATTCAACCCAATTTACTGGGGTTTTGCATCTTCGTCCATATAAGACTTCGAAAGGTGCCATCTTTATACTTTCCTGGTAGCTATTGTTATAAGAGAACTCGGCGAGGGGTAACCATTTCTCCCATGATTCTCCTGAAGATAGCACACAAGCTCTGAGGATATCTTCCAAAATTTGATTCACTCTTTCTGTTTGTCCGACGGTTTGGGGGTGATAAGCGGAACTCCTTACCAACTTAGTTCCTAGCTCCTTGTGCAACTGTTCCCAAAAACGCGCTATGAACTGGGGTCCTCTATCCGAGACAATCCTTTTTGGAACTCCGTGTAACCTTAAGATATTTTGAATGTACAAGTCTGCATACTGATGAGGTCGGTGGGTAGTCTTAACTGGTATGAAGTGAGCCACTTTTGATAACCGATCCACGATAACCCAGATAGAATCATTTCACTTTTGAGTGGTGGGAAGACCTGTGATGAAATCCATACTAATCTCTTCCCACTTCCATTCTGGAATGGACAACGGCTGCAACAATCCGGCAGGTCTTAGGTGTATAGCTTTTATCCTGCAGCAAGTATCACACCTTGCAACATAAGCTGCAACTTCTTTCTTCATTCTTGACCACCAATACCTTGTTCTCAAATCTTGGTACATCTTACTGCTTCCTGAATGGATAGATAACTTTGAAGTATGGGCTTCATTCAGAATTCTTTCTTTCAGCTCCGTGCTCTTTGGAACAACCAACCTCTGGTTATACCACAGAATTCCTTGTTCATCAGTTCTGAAGTTCAAAGAGCTACTGGTTTCCAACCTCTTCTTGATCTGACAGATCTCATCATCGGTCTTTTGTCCTTCGATGATGTCACTTTCCAAAGTGCACTGAAGAGTGATATTGTTCAGCATAACAGGGTGCATAAGGTTGAATCCATCTTCCAAAAGTGGTTGCAGGGAGTTGCAATGAGTCTTGCGACTCAAGGCATCGGCTACAACATTCGCTTTTCCGGGGTGGTAATGCACTTCAAGGTTGTAATCCTTAATCAACTCTAACCATCTTCTCTGCCTCATGTTCAACTCTGGCTGAGTGAAGATATATTTCAAACTTTTGTGATCCGTGTATATATGACATAGGTTACCCATAAGATAATGTCTCCATATCTTGAGTGCATGCATGACAACTGCCAATTCCAAATCATGAGTGGGATAATTCTCTTCATGTGGTATTAACTGGCGGGAAGCATAGGCGATAACTCTTCCATTCTACATGAGCACACATCCAAGTCCAATCTTGGATGCGTCACAAAACACATCAAAAGGTTCCTCCAAATCTGGTTGTGCCAAAACTGGCGCCGAAGTCAACAAAGTTCGCAGAGTGCGAAAAGCTGCCTCACACTCTGGAGTCCATTCAAACTTCTTGTTTTTCTGAGTTAGACGAGTCATAGGCTTTGCAATCCTTGAGAAATCTAGAATGAACCGACGGTAGTATCCGACCAATCCTAGAAAGCTGCGTACCTCATGTACGTTGGTGGGTGCTTGCCAATCCATAACCTCTTGCACCTTAGAAGGGTCTACAGAGATCCCTTCCTCTGAAAGGATGTGACCAAGGAAAGGTACCTTCTTCAACCAAAACTCACACTTGCTGAACTTAGCATATAACTTGTGCTCTCGAAGCCGGGTCAAAACAACTTGTAGATGTTCAGCATGATCCTTCTCATTCTCAGAGTATACCAAGATATCATCGATGAACACTACAACGAATTTATCAAACTCGGGCATGAAGACCAAATTCATCAGGTACATGAAATGTGCCGGTGCATTGGTCAATCCGAAGGACATAACTAGATACTCATAGAGTCCGTATCTGGTGGAGAAAGCTGTTTTTGGTATATCTTCTCTTCTGATCTTAATCTGATGGTATCCTGACCTCAGGTCGATCTTGGAGAACACTTTTGCCTTTGATAACTCATCAAACAAGACATCGATTCGGGGTAAGGGATATTTATTCTTTATAGTTACTGCATTCAATGGTCTATAATCCACACACATCCTCAAAGTTTTATCCTTCTTCTTCACAAAGATAGTGGGACATCCCCAAGGTGACGAACTAGGGCGTATCAAACCCTTATCCAAAAGCTCCTGTAACTGAACTTTGAGCTCTGCTAACTCTTTAGCGTGCATCCTATACGGCCTCCGAGATATGGGTGCCGTTCCAGGGATTAACTCTATAGCAAACTCCACATCCCTATCTGGCGGTAGTCCAGGCAACTCATCAGGAAAAACATCTGGAAACTCACACACTACTGGGATCTCAGCTATCTGTTTTGCTGTGATATTGAACAACACTCCGATCTTGTGGGGGTTTCGGGGTAACTTAAACCGAAAGGTAGACCCACTGCGAGGGCTAACCATAGAAACTACTCGCTCTGCGACGTCAAGATTGACCTTCCAGAGTTTCATCCAACCCATACCCAAGATCACATCCAAACCCAGACCAGGGATTACGATGGGATCCACTATGGCCTTCTTATCCCCAAAAGTCATTTCCACTCCTTTAGCCATTTTACGCGCGGAGAAAACAGCTCCAGCGGAACTTATCTGATATCCCCGATCTAACTCTACCAACTCAAGATTACTTCTTATAACAAAGTTCTCACTTATGAAAGAATGCTATGCTCCAGAATCAAACAGTACAACTGCGGGGCATTGATTAACAAGAAACGTACCAGCGGCGACAGGCTCTCCTTCTGGCACTTCCTCCACGGTGGTGTGATGCACATGACCTGTGCGAGGTGGAGGCTGGGTGTACTACTTCTTTGGACGAGGGCACTGACGTGACAGGTGTCCCGTCTGACCACAGTTGTAGCATGGGCCAATCACGTATGGGGTCTTGGGACCTCCTGCACTTCCTACCCTATTCTTGTTCTACATCAGAGGAGCGGTGTAGGGCTTCTGAAAACTGGGGCGGGGACGATTGGTAGTGATCTTCCTCTATGGGGGACGGAACCTTGCTCCAGCCACTGGCGGGTGATACGGGGCGCGTGCTCCGAAAGGGTCTGCTGAGACGAACCTCCTTCGTTCGCACGACGGCAGCTTTCTGTCGCCAGCCTACTGTCATTGGCCTCTTGATTTAGGCAGTCACTGACGAATTACTGAAGGTAGTGCGGTGACTGTTGCCCGTCTTTGAAAGCATGGCGGCACTCATTCCACGCTTGAAGCTTGCGATCTTCTTGGCCTCAGTGTTGACAAAGTCTGGGGCGTAGCGAGATACATTATTGAAGCTATGCAGGTATTCTGACATGGACCTGGTTCCCTGGGACAACCTCATGAACTCTGCAATCTTCATTTCCATCAGACCACTGGGGATGTAGTGGTTGCACATAGCAGTCGAGAACTGATCCCAAGTGACACGTGCATTTGCAGGCAAGGATGCATGGTACTGGGCCCACCATAAACCTGCGGGTCCTTCCAACATGTGGGCGGCGTACTCCGCCTTGAGCTCTTCCGTCAGATGAAGCAGACGGAACTTCTGGGTGATGGAGTTGAGCCATTCATCATCCTCAAGCGGTTCGGTGACTTCCTTGAACATCGGGGGACAGGTGTCCAAGAAGTCATGGTAGGAGCTGTACTGGTTGGGCTCTGGGCCTTGGCGCTGCTGGTGCTGCTGCGCAGTGTTGTTAGCGATGTTGCGGAGGGTGGCCTCCATGTGCCTCTGCATTTCTTCCATATTCCTTTGGCTGCCCAAGAACTGGCCGAAAAACGCTTCCGGTGTCATCGACGGCGGTGGGGGAGGTGGCAGATTCTCCTCCTGTCCAGACCCCTGTCCACGTTGGCTGCGAGTGTGTGCCGGCATCTGCATATCCCATTAATAAGCAATCATCAGGTGACGTTACATCGATCATGAATAAATACTGTGCTGTACATAATTCGAAAATTTAGCACACGACCAAGTATAATTACTCATTTCCATACAACATCACAGAATAATCGCTCGAAATTAGACATGCAAACGACATATTTCCATAAAAAGGTGTCGGATCGAAGTCCGGACTTTGTCCAAAAGACATACATGCCACATACATCTTAAACATAAACCAACACATGTCTGGGGTGTTACATTACTAGCGAGCATGCTCAAGCTATACAAAAGAAAACGATCCCTAACGAAACTAACGCTCAAGCGTCTCCAGCGGCGGATGCGGTGTGATGCATCTGGTGGACTGCCTCGTGGAGCTGGTCGATGTAGGCCTGCTGTCCATGGATCTGCTGTATCAAGAGGTGGGCTCCCTCTCTGAGCTGGTCGAGCGCGGTGCGGGCCTCATCCCTCTGAAGGGCGGTAGTCAGGTACATCTGCTCTGCAACGGTCCTGGCAGTGGCCTGTGCTGCTGCTGTAGTACGGGCGTCGTCACGCTCAAGAGTGACCTGCTGAATCCTCTCCTGAAGACGAGCTACCTCAGCGTCAAACTCTTCTTGTAGCTTCCTCTTGCTCTAGTAGGTGGCTGTGAGGGTGAAGGACACGCTCTCGAGAGTGTGCTCCAAACTCTCACATACACCTAACAAAGCTCCGGTGGCGCTCATCGCAGGCGTCTCGCAGTAGAACCTCTCCTCTGGGCTCCCTGTCAAGACTGACTCCGAAGTCTGCTTCCAGCGCAATGGAAAAAGTGATCCACGGGGGAACACTTCTGCCATAGCGCTAGCTAGGTCGGCGGGGAAACGGGCGATGATATCCTTTAGCACAAGATACGCTGCCCTGTTGGCTCCATCCTTGGCACATGTGCCTCTGGTGATCTCTGTCCACCCTGTCCAATGAGGCTTGGCAGGCAAGGCTTTGACCTTGGTCTCCACCATGACCAAGGAATCCTATCCGTAGATCTCCTTCTGCCATGAGTACCTGGGCTCCTGTCCTTCCTCATAGCCCACGGCCTGCAGAATCCTCCAAAGGATAGTCGGCAACCCGAAGTAGGACAAGAACGTCTTCCGGGTCAGCTTGGTGGCCAAGCGGTGACGCGGAACTCCTCTACCTCCGGTGGCCTTGCGAGCAGTCAGCTTAGTCCGGGCCATCTGTAGAAACAAAAAGGGTTTCGAATTCTCGTGAGACGGATATTAAGTTGGCAAATTTTATAGAAAAGAGACAACTTTTACTTAAGGGGAGGTAATGTAAATGCAAGAAATTTAAACATGATGCATGATCGTACTTACGTTCTCACTCACTAACATGACTCGTAAGTCCTAACGTTCTAGTCGGTGGCAAGAACGATCTCTCATGCGTTATCTACACGTTCTACTCGATCGCACAGTTAGCGTACCTACAGAAGATTCATTTCAGCCCAAAGTAATCCCAATGATAAAATAATTGAGTATTGGCTAATATGCGCAAAATACATGGAAGCCAACACTAAACACCATGCACCAATAGAGAAAACACCCTCAAAACATTGATACCCTCGTACGTGTCTGCGTGGAGCTCGCACATACTTGGTATAAGAACTCTCACCTAGACCGATGGTTGGACGATCATGCTCTCATATCTCACAAAATCATTTTATGCATGTTTTCGCGATCGACGCATTCTCTTGTCCTCGAGAATGGACCAGCAAATAAAGATCCAGCATGAAGGAAAACCCTAAACCCCGTTAGCAGTTAAACCACCTGAATCCTAGTATAGGGCTTAAGGACGAGACTGAGCACACTCAGTAATTGAAAATAGTTTTGAAAATAATTTTGAAATACCCATTTTAGTTCGAAAATAGCTCTTTGCGGATGCAATAACTTGAACCATGCTCTGATACCAGCTGTGGCGGAACCGTCCTGATTATAAGAGCTCAAGTACCATCTTAGTCAAATCCGTCTGACATCGACTCATACTTGAACCCATATAACCCCGGTAGTCCGGAAATCTCGAAGGATTTCTATCATCTTACAACATACAGGATCGCATTGTTCAAAAATTACATTCGCAAAGATACAACACAGGGAAATGAAACCGGATTAAAAACATCATAGTACGAATTTAAGACGGAGTTATTACAATACCGAATTTAAAAGTGCGGAAGCTTAAATAAGTTTGAAACACGACCACAACACATGTGGTCCAAATAAAACACTATTTGATAAATCCAACTCAACACAACTCACTCTTCCCTTTTTAGATAATGTGCCACTAGGAGTCTCAGACCAGAAAAAGAAAAGGGGAAGCTTCTGGACGACCCTGCCCGGGGCCTACTCCTCATCACCTTCCACTGGGTAGAGGCAGTGCTTACAATAGCCGAAGTAGACCTGGCCATCTGCAACAAACGGGATAAACCCTGAGTATGGGAATGTACTCAGCGAGACTTACCCGTCCAACCGAAAATAAAGACACCAAGGGTATGCAAGGCCTTTTTGGTGGAGTTGGGATCTTTTAGTTGCGGAAAGCTCACAATTAAGATAAGGAGAATTAATTGACATAGATGAGCTATCAGTTTTAGACCTATTTCTTTACTCTAGGTTTGCACCTGAACTATTACACACACTTGAGTCTAGCAAGCAATAATATAACCATATCCAGTTGACTTATCCACATTTTAGTTGAACCTTTAAACATCACATGGAGTTGCATCATGGTGAAGCTCGCCATAGTTTCCCACTAACCGGGGGAGACGGCGACTCGAATCGAATTCCAAACCAGCTGGTGAAAGACCTTTAATACCAGCCCACACTTTCCCCGTCGGGTCGATGCATTGGGCAACCGCTCGATGCTTGTTCGTGGTGGTAATCGTCGCGGCTCACAGCACGGACCGCCCAATTGGAACCTGGCGATGGCCTCACACGGCAGATCGCATTTCCATACTAGAGGGCACGACACGGGTTGAGACCGGCCCGAACAGCTTCTAACCGGCTTTGGGGTCGATGATTATAGCACCGACATATCCCTAGGTAAAAGGGCGCGTTCAAAAATGAACGGGGGCCAACATCGATACAAACCTAGACGATCCAACGGACGGACTGCCCCAAGTTTCCAAACTTGTGCCTTGCCTTCCAGTTGACCGTATTTTATTACTACTCAGGTTCTTTTCCACGATAGCAAATATAGCCAACCGTGATCCAGTAACTACCCATCAGGGGTATTACGGGAACATCCTTAACTACTACTTTTATTAAGCAAGCTGAGCAATTCTACAATGTAAATAAATAACAGGATAACAAGGTAGATATTAATCAATAACCAAGGAATGGTAATGCAGCAAGTAGGATTCATTCCAACTCCTATACCTAATGCATCACAATATAAAAGGACTCAAGTAATTTTTAATTGCAAAAGATAGGAGGCTTAATATGCTCCGGGGCTTGCCTTGAGAGAAGACTGAGGCCTCGTGGGAGGGGCACTCAGGCAGGTTAGTGTCGGCCGCGGGGTCGACTTCCTCGGTTTGATGAAGTTCCGGGATCTCCTGCTCGACGTTTGTCTCCTGCTCCTGGTCTTGATCCTGAACTGTCGATCCTATTGCAATGCGGTTGAAAATGATAAATAAATAATACGTGGTGCGAGATGCGGTGGTAAAAAAAGTAATATTTCTTGCAAACCAGCAAAACCAACTTGTTGAACCACTTTTGACATTGAGGTAAATACTTATTTGTCTCATAAAACAAAATCCATTAATTTACCTATTTCTTATTTAGAAATTCAAAAGGAATTCAGGTTTGAACTGCAAGTGCATTTTTATGAACTCAAAAAAATCCACAAAAATTCCAGAAGGCAAATAACACCTGCTGGACTTCGCTGAACAATTTTTAGCTAGAAATAAAATACAGAACTGCAGATATAAAAAGAACAAATAAACTGCTCAAAAGATTCTTTGAACTAACTTTTCACACAAAATGTGTCAAACAGCAGAAAGATTTTATAATTTTCCTAGCTTCAACTACTCATAAACATTTTACTGTCGAAAATTTACTGTCAGAACATAAATATACAAACCTACACAAAATAAACAAATCTATTTCAAAATTAAACCATTTGAACTACAAACCTACTGGAAAAGGGTGCTAAACTCAATTTCATATTTTTCCCAGATTCTACTCCACATTTTATAATTGTCAAGAAAGTTCCATGAACAGAAACATTATATTATTTCTTACATGAATTTCCAAAGGAAAACACAGAAAAGTACATTTGTAAAGCAACTTCAGATTTTTCCATACAACAGCTCATGTTTAACATTTTTCTTAGCCTGAACATAACATACAGAGACTACACAATTTTTCCCAGATTTTATTTCGACATATAAAACACCTTAACCTTTATTCTAAGAAATCAGCCAAAAAGGATTTTTAATCATAACAGAAACTTTTTCTACATATATAGTGCATCATATATTTTTCACAGGTGTAAAACATGATAATAAACTGATACAAAATTTTCCAGGAATTCTCTCAACCGTAAAACATATATAACCATTTATCTCAACAAAAGCATATAAACTGAAATAAATAGAAACAGTTGAATAAACTTTTACCAAAAATACTTCCATATTTTTCCATGATAGATCTACTCATAAACAAGCTAACAAAACTAAAAGTACTTCATTTGGACTTGTAAAACGAGCTACACAAAAATAACAAGCATTTCTAGAAAATAAAACCAAAAAGAAAAACTTTTGAATCCTCCCGGCTCGGACTTGCGTGAACGTGGTCCATGGACCAGGTGAGGCTGACGCGCGGGGTCCGCTGGTCAACGGGGCCCACCCGTTAGAGAGGGCGAAGCAGGGGGGAGGTTTGACCGGCGATTGCTCGCCGGCGCGAGGTCTCCGGCGGCGGTGGTGGGTGCTGGATCGACTCGTCTCGACGAGGCGCATCGGGTGATGTGGATGGTTTGGCCAGCGCACGGCTGCAGCGTGCCGGGGGGCGAGCGGTGGCGGACGGCGGCGGCAGCGACATACGGCTACGCCGTTTCCGGCGGTCGCCGCTGAAATTAACCGGGCGCATCACACTTCACTAACCCTAGAGGGACAGCTAGGTGGTTGGTTTGGCTCGGGAAGCTCCGAGGAAGCTTGGCCACGTGAGCGGCCATGGTGGACGGTGGCGGTGCTCGGTCGGGGAAGAAGTGGTGGGGTGAGAGCGGTAGCGTTGAGGTTAGTCGGTGTTCTCACCTTGCCTTGGCTCGGTGATGCTCGACGGAGAAGAGGGGACTCGGCGGAGGCTTGGTTGGGGACGAACGGCTCCGGGCTCCGAGCGGCGCTGATGACGACCGCGGCGGCGCTCCTCGGACTCTGGTGTCGGGGGAGCTCAGGAGATGGTGCTAGCGTGAGCACCAGGTGTCCGGGGTGTAGGCAGAGTGGCTTGCGCGAAGAATCGGACGGCGGCGTGGCCGAAACGGTGAAGGGAAAGGTGGTCGCGAGTGCGGGCGCTGGCTCTGGCGTTCGGTGGAACGGAGAGAGGCGAGCGCGAACTGAGTGAGTGAGTGAGCGAATGAAGGAGGGTGCTCGGGTTTTGTTCGGCAGGGCGAGAGAGCGGCCGAGGCTTTGGCCGTGGCCTTGGCCGGCCGGTGGGGGTGGCGGGGCCCAGCGTGGCGTGCGGCGGGCGACGGCGCGGCGAGCGAGGGTGGTGCGGCAGGCGAGGCCAGCGCGGAGTGGGCGAGCAGGATCGCTTGCTTGCTCGGGCACGCGAAGATCGAGCGAGGAGTGGCGGAGGCGGATACGGCGCAGAGGCTGGGCGCCACGCGGCAGGCCGGCCGGCGTACGGCGCGGGCGTGTCAGCGGCGCTGTCGGGGCCGGCGTGCGCGGCGCGCGTGAGCGCGCGGGAGCGGGCACGGGCGAGCTGGGCCGGTGCGGCGCGAGGGCGCGCGTGAGCGGCGTGGGCCGGCGCGGTGCGGGTGGGCCGAAAAAGGCTAAGCGGGCCGAAAGCGAGGGCGCGGGAGAAAAACAAAATCCTTTTTCTTTTTCTAAAACTTTTCAACTTTGACCATTCAAAAATAGTTTCAAAAACTCCAAACCAGGCTTTGACCCAAAAATGAAAGTTGCTCAAAATAATTTTCTCTACAACTTTCATATAAGACACTTTTTCTGAAAACCATTTTTACAACCTCCACATAAACAAAGCCAATTTTTGAGACATAAAACATTTTGCTTAACTCATTTTTATTTGACAACTATTTTGAACTAGGTCAAAATACCAACATGAAAAGCACTCTACTCAATATTCTTTATTTTATAAAACTATTTGCCAAGACAGGAATCCACTTTAACCATCAAGTCCAATAGAAATCCAAATTCCAAATAGATAAACAAAAGGCACAAGCACTCTTATGCATATGAAATGATGCAATGCATTACTTATGCTCTTTAGTAGCTAATTGCGGTTCCTAATGCAGTGCTTGACACTAGGGTGTCACATGGAGCTTGTGGTGTTTGGTTTGCTATCGCTTTGTGGTGCCTTGCTGTGATCCTAGGGATCATCCACCCTCTTCCAAGGGTCGTGGGCATCACGGTTTCGGTCGTAGTTTTCGGGGGTTGATTTTGGGACATTTGACCAAAGTTTCGAGAGAAATTTTTGAGCTCCCATTCACCCCCCGCCTCTGGTCGCCTTGCTAGTGCTTTCTCGGTCCTTCAATTGGTATCGGAGCGGGTTAAGGATCTTCCACCTTAGCCGGTTCCAGATCCACCGAAGGCGACATAGATCGCGGCGTGGGCAAACCGTCGTGCTTCAATGAGACGAACTATGCGTATTGGGCCTATCTTCAGAGCATGGGCTCTTCTGTTTGGGAGATTTGCAACAGGGATGATTACGTTGTCTTGGCTGCTCGTGTTACTCAGCTTCAGATGGATGAGCACGATGCCAATAGCTGAGCGCGTAACGCTCTTTTCTCCTGTTTGAGCATGTCCAAGTTTGATCGCGTTTCTCACCTCCCCACGGCTCGTGAGATTTGGGCTACCCTCATGCGCTTCCATGAGGGAACTTCTCAAGTCAAATCTCGTCTCTACGAGTCGCACAAGCGGGAGTACGAGAACTTTCGACACATACCTGGCGAGAGCATAGAGAGTTTATTCGCTCGCTTTCAGGTCATTGTCAACAAGGTGAGAGCGAACAAGGAGCTGTTGCCTTTTGACGATCATGAGAGGGCTTGGAAGCTTTTGCACACTCTTGATCGGTCAGTGTAGGACTCAAAGGTCCAGGCGATCATCGAATCGTCTAACTATGAGACCCTCACTTGCGACGAGCTCTTTAGTAAGCTCAAGTCTAGTGAGATTGACGCCATGTCGAGGGCTTCTTATGAGAATCCTTCTGGCCTGACTATGGCTTTGGTTTCTGGCTCTTCTGCTAACCCCTCTGGAGGATTTGCACTCTCTTCACTCTTTTCTGTCACAGAGGACCAGCTGGAGTCTTTGGGGGATGATGAGCTGGCTATGCTCGCCAACCGGTTCTCTCGGTTCCACAACAACCGCATGAACCGTCGCCGCGGAGGAGGACGCTCAGGATGCTACGAGTGCGGCGACCCCAACCACTTCATCGCTAATTGTTCGAAGGAGAACAAGTAGACCTTCGGCAAGGCGGACCATGGGCACAAGTACGACTCCGGCAAGCGCAAGGACAAGCATGTCCCCCCGAGGCACAAGCGGAGGGCGGCTTCGACATGGAGTACATCAAGACCAAGTACTTGGAGAAGGCCCAGGCTGAGCAGCGTGCGTTCTTCGCCACGCTCAGTGACGTCGACGACTCAGACGACGACTCCGCTTCCTCAAGCGACGACGAGTTCGAGAAGAAGAAGAGGATCGAGGACAAGCTCAACGGCCTCTGCTTCTTCGCCGATGACGACGGCTTCTACACCATGGCCCTCGGCAAGGAGGTCGACGGCGAGCTGGTGGACACCCCTCGGAACCACGACGGCGACGACGACACCTCCCAGGTATCTCTGACCCACGACGAACTTTCTACTGAGGTCAAGAAACTTACTGCCGCGCTCCTTAGTCAGGATAAGTTGCTTAGGCGTGCCGCTAGAGAGCGCAAGGAGTTTAGGCAGAAGTGGGAGGATACGGTGAAGGAACTTGAATCTGTCAAGTCCACCGTTGTTGTCACAGAGGAGGAGGAGTGTGAGATGTGCACCACGCACATGACTGACCTTCTCACTTTGAGAGGTAAGTATGCTGCGTTGGTAGGAGAGGTGGATGAGCTGAAGGCTAGACCCTCGCTGTTGGGTGCGTGCAAGACTTGTCCTGTCTTGCAATCTGAGTTGGCAGAGAAGAATGCCAAGATTGTGTCTCTTGAGGAGGCCAACTCGGGTAGCACTTGTGTGACTAGGTGCGCTTTGTGTGAGGGTTTGGAGATGGAGATTGCAAACGTGAAGCATGACAAGATGCAAACTGAGGAGGAAAACACATACCTTCGGACCATCTTGTCATGGGTGTCTTGTGGTGAGCCGCAGCTCGGGATGATGATCTCCCAATTCAAGCGAGCTGCTGGAGGTCCTGGTGTAGGTTTTGCTCCGGGTGTTGATCTTTCAGCTTTTGGGAAGATTGGAGAGTCGAGTGGTCTGAACCCGAGTGAGAAGCGCAACTCCACCACTACTCCCAAACTTACCAAGCTTCCACCCAAAGAGCCTCTCAAGCCTAACACCAAGGATGGAGTGTTTGAGGAACCTCCAAGAGCTCCACCCAAGAACCAAGTGTGGCATCCCAAACCCAACCACTTGAAGAACAAGCTTGATACGATGCCACCTATTCAGGAGGAGTGTTTGCCACAGAAGGGCAAAGTGATCCAAACCCACAACCATGTGTACCAACAACCCCCTTTGAGAGCGGTGAGGTACCATTGTGAGCATTGTGGGAGAGATGGACACTTGAGTGAGTTTTGCTTTCGGCGCAAGAGAGAGGCGCGCCGTGCAAGGGAGATGAACAACCTGGACATGTACCATCCTTTCCATGATGTACATGCGCCAAATGTTCAGAGACGTGCTGCCAGGCCCAGAGGTCCAGAACCTCAAGTTCCCAGGCCTAGACAGAGGAGAGCTCCGAGGAGAGATGCTAGGCCTAGAGGTGCAGTGCCTCAAGTTCCTAGGCCTAGGCCTCGTAGAGAGCGTGCCCGGCGGGAGCCTGCAGTTGTAGGCTATGGACCCCGTGGCGGTGGCTTTGTAGTTGAGCGTTTTTCCCCACCGCATTTTGAGTATCGCGGTGAGCGCTCTTTCCCCAGTGGGCCACGTTTTCCTCAACGTGGTGATCGCTTTCCCCATAGGCGTGCTAGGAATGGTTTTTCTGCTAACCGTTCTTTTGAGCAGCCGACCCAACACTGGTATTCTCCCTACTTCACTAACCCCAGTGTTGGTCCGTATGCTCACCCTATGTCTTTTTATTGATGTAGGTAAAACGATTGGAGAATGTTTGGTTGGTGGATTCCGGTTGCTCGAGGCACATGACCGGAAACGCCAAGTGGTTCTCCAGTCTTAGTCAGGTCACCAGAAAGGAGTTTATCACCTTCGGCGACAATAGCAAAGGTAAGGTATTGTCTCGTGGGTCGGTGCGAGTTAATGAGTACTTTGTGTTGAGCGATGTTGCTCTTGTTTCTAACTTCAATTTTAACCTTCTTTCTGTTTCGCAACTCTTTGATGACGATTATGAGATTCGTTTTAAACCGAATCTTAGTCGCATTTTGGATCCTCACGGCAATCTTGTTTGTATGATTTTGCCCTTTGGAAAAGTCTTTCGTGAGGATTTCTCGGAGTCTTTTGGCACTTCTCGTTGTCTTGTGGCTGGACCCTCTTCTTCTGATCTTTGGAAGTGGCATAGGAGACTAGGACATTTGAGCTTCGACTTGCTTGCAAGACTTAGTTCACTTGGCCTAATCCGAGGATTGCCCAAGTTATCCATGGAGAAGGATCTTGTTTGCCATTCTTGTAGACATGGGAAGATGGTTGCCGCTTCCCACCATCCAGTGACTCAGGTCATGACTAAGCGCCCTAGAGAGCTTTTGCACATGGACCTTGTTGGTCCGGCTCGGGTGAGCTCGGTTGGGGGAAGTGGTATGTGCTTGTTGTTGATGATGACTTTTCGAGATATTCGTGGGTCTTCTTTTTAGCTGAGAAGACCGAGACTTTTTCCTTTGCTCGCAATCTGATTTTGCATCTTCAGAACGAGTTCCCTTTGAACTCGATGCGAGCTATTAGGAGTGATAATGGTTCCGAATTCAAGAATTCGGATTTTGAGAAGTTTTGTAACTCTTTGTATTTGGAGCATCAGTTTTCTTCTCCCTACACATCGCCACAGAATGGTGTTGTAGAGAGGAAGAATCGGACCCTTGTAGAGATGGCCAGGGCGATGCTCGATGAGCATAGGACTCCTAGGCAATATTGGGCCGAGGCTATGAGCACTGCATGCTATATTTCTAATCGCATTTTTCTTTGAGCTTTCTTGAAAAAGACCTCTTATGAGTTGCGTTTTGGAAAACTCCCCAAGGTGAGTTATTTTAGGGTTTTTGGTTGCCATTGTTTTATACTCAAAAATGGCAACTTGGACAAGTTTGAGTCTTGTTCTTCTGACGGTGTGTTTTTGGGTTATGGCACTCATACTCGAGCTTATCGTGTACTTAACCTTGACACTAACCGAGTCATGGAGACATCAGATGTCACCTTCGACGAGACCATGGTTTGTCCTTCTTCTCGTTTTGAGCGTGCAGGTGATCATGAGGTTGGAGAGCCTCTTTTTGATGACGAGGATGAGGGTGCTGAAGGTATGGACGATCCAGCACCCCCTCCACCTGCTGTGCCACAAGGAGCGGCTTCTACGATGACTCACGGCCCCGACACGTCTTCTTCCTGGGGGCCATGGGATCCGCCACCCCGAGCGGTACCTTTTGTACCCGGGGAGGCACCAGCTGCTGTTGAGGGGGAGATCACTTCTGCACGGGAGGCGCCACGACACATTCAGCGCCAGCACCCGCCTTAGCAGATGATCGGCAACATTGACGAACGGGTCACTCGGTCCAGGTCTCAAATCTCTCACTTTGCTCATTCTGCATTCGTTGCTGATTTTGAACCCCAGGATGTTGGACATGCTTTGACGGATCCGGATTGGGTCAATGCCATGCATGAAGAGTTAGAAAACTTTGAGAGAAATCGGGTTTGGGTTCTAGTGTCTCCATCTTCTGAGTGTCATCCAATTGGGACAAAATGGGTTTTCAAAAACAAACAAGGAGAAGATGGCCATGTTGTGAGAAACAAGGCCAGACTCGTAGCCCAGGGATATAGTCAGAAGGAGGGGATAGACTATGAGGAGACGTTTGCTCTTGTAGCTCGTTTGGAGGCTATTATGATACTCTTGGCCTTTGCTGCATCCAAAGGTTTCAAACTTTTTCAAATGGATGTCAAGAGTGCCTTCTTAAACGGCTGCATAGAAGAGGAGGTGTATGTTAGACAACCCCCCGGTTTCGAAAATCCCAAGTTTCCAAACCATGTCTTTAAACTTCACAAAGCTCTGTATGGTTTGAAACAAGCCCCTAGAGCCTGGTATGATAGGTTGAAAACCTTTTTGCTTGCTAAGGGTTTTAAAATGGGATGTGTAGATAAAACGCTCTTTCTCCTCAAGCAAGGCACTGACACTCTCTTGGTCCAAATTTATGTGGATGATATCATTTTCGGTGGTTCTTCTCACGCTTTGGTTGCCAAGTTCGCAGATACTATGAGCAGGGAGTTCGAGATTAGCATGATGGGCGAGTTGACGTTTTTCCTCGGGTTGCAAATCAAGCAATCCCGAGAGGGAATGTTTGTGCACCAGGGCAAGTACACCCGGGACATTTTCAAGAAATTCGACATGGGTGAGGCCAAGCCTCTTCCAACACCCATGGCGACCACGACGGCCCTGGATGCGGACAAGGAAGGAGAAGCAGTGGACCAGAAGGAGTACCGGAGTATGATCGGGTCGCTGCTGTACCTGACGGTGACACGCCCGGACATCCAGTTCGCGGTGTGTCTTTGCGCGCGTTTTCAGTCTTCGCCGCGCACCTCTCACCGTCAGGTGGTTAAGCGCATTATGAGGTATTTATCCTTCACTCCAGAATTTGGGATTTGGTATTCTGCTTCCTCCAGCCTTTCCCTTTGCGGTTATTCCGTTGCCGATTTTGCTGGTTGCCGTGTCGAGCGCAAGTCCACTTCTGGGACTTGCCAGTTTATTGGTTCTTCTCTTGTATCGTGGTCCTCTCGCAAGCAGTCTAGTGTCACCCAGTCTACCACGGAGGCTGAGTATGTTGCTACGGCTAGCTGCTGTTCCCAGTTACTCTGGATGATGGTCACTTTGCGTGATTTTGGTTTGAGCTTTTCTCGTGTTCCTTTGCTTTGTGACAGCACGAGTGCGATTAGCATTGCTAAGAACCCCGTGCTGCACTCGAAGACCAAACACATTGATGTGCGCTTTCATTTTCTGTGAGACCACTATGAGAAGGGTGATATCGACCTTCGCCATGTCGATACTCATCATCAGTTGGCTGATATTTTCACCAAGCCTTTGGACCAATCAACTTTTAATCGGTTGAGAGGTGAGCTTGGTGTGTGTTTCCCCTTTTAGATGGGGGAAACATGTTTTTGACTCTTGTATGATACACTGACTTTGTGTTTTTCAGTTGTTTTTTCTTCAATTGGTATCTTCTTGCATCTTTTCTGCATTTCATTTTACATACGCTATTACATTCTGAGCTTCATTTATATAATCTTTAGAATGTGATTATGCTCTATGTAGTATGCTCCGATGCTTTATGATGATGTTGTAGCTTATGCTATTTCTGATCACTGATACATGTTGTGAGCTGAGCTATTTTTGAATGGTGAACCTGCTTAACATACATAAAACTGAAAATGTTCACCATTGAGATGTGCAACTAGCATGTGAAGGATGTGTTGAGTTCACTCATGCTTTTCGTATATGCTAGGTTGCTATGTCTCTAGTTTTGAGTCATTCACTTGCTTGGTATGTTCATATTCTGTTTAAAATCTGAACCAAGCTTTAAGTGATATGAAAAGATCGAGATGGGATTGCTTGTCAACACATCACAGTTTCGAGACTGTTTCTCATTGCACTTTGAGTTAAACTTGAGCTGTGTAGTGTATGACCGAAACTGTTGCTTTAAGCTTCTGATTGCTTCTGCATAGGCTTCGCACAGTTGAAAAGTTAGGCAATGACAAGCTTTCAACCTCTCGCAAACATCTGCTAAATTTCTGAACTTGTGTTATTTCACCGCTGCAACTCCGATTTAAAACTGAAATCACAAGTGTATGCTTCATTCTATAGCATGATGTTTGAACCTTGCTAGGGGTAGTTCACCTAGTATACATGCTCAGCACTTGTTCGGATTCCTGTCTATACATGTGTAGTGCTATTTTGATGGTGACTATCTTTCTGGCTAAAAACTGCTCACTATGCTTTCATGTTCATATTTCGTATATGGTGATCAGTCTGAGCCTTTGCTAGCATTTTGTGGATGATGTTGAGTCATTGAAGTCATACTGTGCAGATCATCTTTACATTGTATTGACTATATTCCTGAAGCTGCTAACTTGCATTTTGACTCATATGCATGTTCGAAGGGGGAGAACCTCTCTGGTTGGCACTTTTGATGATGCATTTTCTGAGGGGGAGAAAATTGCTTTCGATTCCTTTTTTGATGGTGCATTTTCAACTAAGGGGGAGAATTTGGACAAATCATGCCTCCCATGTTCTAAAGGGAGAAGAATCGGTTGTGTGCACCATGCAAGGGGGAGTTTGCTCGTGCTGAATTTTTGAATTTTCCAATTGGTTCGGAGCGCTTTGCTAGTTGTGTTGAGCCTTTGCCTCTTTCTTGAGGGACTAGCAGTCGCATCTTTGCTTCAGTTGGGTTCAATTGGTATTGAGTTTTTCAGTTGATGTCTAGCTTTTTGCTAGTCGTGTTGAGCCTCTGTGCCTCTGTCTTGAGGGACTAGCATTTTGCCTTGATTTTTCAATTGGTATTTGCTAGCGGTGTTGAGTCTGTTCTACCTCTTCTTGAGGGCTAGCTTTGCTTTGCTTGGTTGCGTCGAGCCGTTGCCCATGTCTTTGGGGACCAAGTTGTTTCGCTCTTTCCACTTGACCTTCTTCGGCTCTGCTATGCTTTTGGGTCATTTGGTTGAGTTCTCTCTCTTTCTCCTTCTTCCTTCTTCTGCTTCCATTATGATTTGTGTTGGTAGTTGACAATGCACTCATCAAGGGGGAGATTGCGGATACATGAGTGTATGCCGAGTCTCTGAGTGATGAGTGATTGTCAACTGGGATGATGCGCATGTTCTTTGGCTTGTGTTGTGCAGGTGTCAAGCACAGAGACAGTGATCGAGGGCAAGGTGAAGGTCAAGTAGAGACGTGCCGTGCCGACGGACCGGGAGCGGTGAAGGGCGGACGTGAGGCTTAGACTGAGGGACCGGTGGCCTGAGGATCAGCTGTGGTGGCTGACAGCCTGGGACAGCGATGAGCGAAGACTTGCGGTCATGTGTTGCTCAGGTGGTGGACCTGGGGACACGTGTCGGTGGACGGGGTGCACGGGCGGTGCATCCCCTCTACGGCGTCGGTTTGGTGGTAGAGCCAGAGAAAAACCATCAGGTGGACGGTTTCCAGGTTTCGGCCTCAAAACCTGGGTGCTGAGGGTTTCCGAGTTTGGCCACAAAACTCGGGCAGAGGACGATTTCCAGGTTTGGGCCTCAAAACCTGGGCGCTACGGGTTTGCTGAGTTTGGGCCTCAAAACTCAGATGCTGGTGGGCTGGTTTCCCGGTTTGGGCCTCAAAACTGGGGGTTGGCTGAAAAGGCTGGTTTCCCAGTTTGGGCCACAAAACCGAGGGTGCAGAGTGAGGGCGGCACGTGGCGGCAATCGGTAGGTTGCGTCGAGGCAACGCTATGAGTTGTGCGGGAGTGGCCGTCGGATCCACCTACCATCAAGTTGGTCCAGAATAACCTTAAGGTTTAGCTAGTTCGCTCTGTAAGTAGTTAGGGGTAGAGTGGGAATTAGGAATAGTTAGAATTAGGATAAGTAGGGGGAGACACCCACCTCCCCATCTATCTCAGTTCATTTGCTCTTTGCTTCTAGGGTTTCCTGCTCTCCCAATCCCCTGCTGTAGCTAGCTGAGATCCGCAGAGAACCATACCTCTGTGTACTGGAGATTTTGAGGAAGTGAGGCCGTAACCTCACTGTTGTAGCGTGTGGTAGCCACACGGTTGCAGATCAATGACTTGATTCGCGTTTTGGTTCGTGTTCTTCGTGTTCCTATTTTCTCCGCGTTTTTCCCATCGCTCGATCTCTCTCCATACTGCGTCTTTGCGGAATCTGTTTGAATCATCTTGTTCGTTTTTGTGAGGAGGTCATTTCGACCAAAGGAATTCATCTAACTCCTCACGAACAAGTAGGTCGGGTTGATTTCGTTTTCGTGGCGCTTTTTCGTTCTTGATCTTCCCCTTTCGATTTCCCGGTGATTGAATCGATTTGAGTGGATGATTTCTTGGGGATAGTCTCCTAACTACTCCGTGATCATCTTCTCCAAGTTTGGGAACGTGGGATTTTGATTTGGATGAAATTTGGAGAGATTTGGAGAGGAGGCGACTGAAATCGCCCTCTCTATTCATTGGCGGACAATCCGCGGTTTTGACCGACGGACAGTCCGCGCGTCGGGTTTGGCCAAACCAGTGGCCAGACTCCGCGCTGAGGAGCAAGTGATTTTTGAACCGCGGACAGTCCGCCGTTGTGTTTGGCGGACTGTCCGGGAACGTCCAGGGAGGTTCCAGCAGAGTTGCTGTTTCTCGTTTTTCACCGGCGGACAGTCCGCCATCCCCTCGCGGACAGTCCGCAGTAGGGGCGGACAGTCCGGGACCCCAGGGCCGGACAATCCGCGGATTGGCTGAAGCCTCCGATTTTG
This sequence comes from Coix lacryma-jobi var. lacryma-jobi, assembly GCA_009763385.1. Lineage (NCBI taxonomy): Eukaryota > Viridiplantae > Streptophyta > Magnoliopsida > Poales > Poaceae > Coix > Coix lacryma-jobi. Next base: position 137,992,606 of record CM019824.1, read on the forward strand.
TGCGTTTGCTCTCTCGGCTTCCTCGCTTGGTTTTCGGACTTCTCATTTGGCCTTGTAGTTGACCAAGGAATCTCTCTAGGTATCCTTGCTACCATTTAGCATTGGTATTTGGAGATTTCTCGACGTAGCCGTCTATCTACATTTGAGACTTGGTCTTTGAGGGTTGAACTTGTGTCGGAGCTTGTGGTGTTTGGTTTGCTATCGCTTTGTGGTGCCTCGCTGTGATCCTAGGGATCATCCACCCTCTTCCAAGGGTCGTGGGCATCACGGTTTCGGTCGTAGTTTTCGGGGGTTGATTTTGGGACATTTGGCCAAAGTTTCGAGAGAAATTTTTGAGCTCCCATTCACCCCCCCCCCCTCTGGTCGCCTTGCTAGTGCTTTCTCGGTCCTTCATAAACCGTCGTTTTTCGATGGGACGAACTATGCGTATTGGAAGATACACATGTTGGCCTATCTTCAGAGCATGGGTGCTTCGATTTGGGACATTTACAACTCTGCTGATTACGTGGTCTTGGCTGCTCGTGTGACTCAATAGCAGATCGATGAGCACGATGCCAATAGCCGAGCCCGTAATGCTCTTTTCTCCTATTTGAGCATGTTTGGGTTTGATCGCGTTTCTCACCTCGCTACGGCTCGGTAGATTTGGGTGACTCTCATGCGTTTTCGTGAGGGAACCACTCAAGTCAAAACCCGTCTCTATGAGTCGCACAAGCGAGAGTGTGAGAACTTTTGACACATGCCTGACGAGAGCATAGAAAGTTTATTCGCTCGCTTTCAGGTGATTGTCAACAGGATAAGGGCTAACAAGGAGCTGTTGCCTTTCAACGATCATGAGAGGGCTCTCAAGCTTCTTCATACTCTCGATCGGTCGATGTGGGACTCTAAGGTTCAGGCGATCATCGAATCGCCTAACTATGAGACTCTCACGTGCGACGAGCTCTTTAGTAAGCTCAAGTCCAGTGAGATTGATGCCATGGCGAGGGCTTGTTATGAAAATCGTTCTGGCCCGTCGATGGCTTTGGTTTCTGGCTTTTCTGCTAACTCCTCTAGAGGCTTTGCATTGTCTTCTCTTCTTCCTGTCACAGAGGAGCAGCTGGAGTTCATGGCGGACGATGAGTTGGCTTTACTTGCCAACCGGTTCTCGCGGTTTCACAACAACCGCATGAACCGTCGCCGCGGAGGAGGACGAGGTGGCTGTTACGAGTGCGGAGGCTCGACCACTTCATCGCTAATTGCCCAAAAAAGAACAAGCAAGCTTTCGGCAAGGCGGATCATGACCACAAGTACGACTCCGGCAAGCGCAAGGAAAAGTACGTCCCCGCAAAACACAAGCAGAAGGGTGACTTCAACAAGGAGTACATCAAGGAGAAGTACTTGGAGAAGGCCCAGGCTGAGCAGCGTGCCTTCTTCACTATGCTCAGCGACATCGACGACTCGGACGATGACTCCACTGCTTCAAGCGATGATGAGTCCGAGAAGAAGAAGATCGAGGACAAACTGAACGGTCTTTGCTTCTTCGCCGACGATGAGGGCTTCTGCACCATGGCCCTCGGCGATGAGGTCAACTGCGAGCTGGAGGAGATCCCTCGGAACGACGATGACGACGACTCCTCCCAGGTACCTCAAGCCCCCGATGTGCTTTCTGCTGAGGTTGATAAACTTACTGCTGCCCTTCTTAGTCAAGATAAGTTGCTTAGACGTGCTGCTAGAGAGAGGAAGGAGTTTAGGCAGAAGTGGGAGGATGCGGTGAATGAACTTGAGTCTGTCAAGGCCACTGTTGTCGTGACTGAGGAGGATGAGTGTGAGATGTGCTCCAAGCACATGACTGACCTTCTCACCTTGAGGGGGAAGTATGAGCTTAGGGCTAGACCCGTGTTGCTGGTGCGTGCAAGTCTTGTGTAGGCTTGCAATCCGAGTTGGCAGAGAAGAATGCCAAGATTGTGTCTCTTGAGAAGGCCAGCTCGGATAACACTTGTGTGTCTAGGTGTGCCCTGTGTGAGGGTTTGGAGATGGAGATTGCAAATGTGAAGCATGACAAGATGCAAACCGAGGAAGAAAACACATACCTTCGGACCATCTTGTCATGGTTGTCTTGTGGTGAGCCGCAGCTTGGGATGATGATTGCCCAATTCAAGCATGCTGCTGGAGATCCGGGTGTTGGTTTTGCTTAGGGTGTTGAGTGTGCTACCTCTTTTGGGAAGATTGGTGAGTTTAGTGGTCTTAAGCGGAGTGAGAAACCCAACTCCACCACTACTCCCAAATTGACCAAGATTCCACCCAAAGAGCCTCTCAAGCCTAACACCAAAGATGGAGTGTTTGTGGAACCTCCGAGGGCTCCACCCAAGAAAGAAATATGGGCTCCAAAACCAAACCACCTGAGGAACAAGCTAGATACCATGCCACCTATCCAAGAGGAGCTCATGCCACAAAAGAACCAAGTGATCCACACCTAATACCGTGAGTACCAACAACCCCCAATGAGAGCGGTGAGGTACCACTATGAGCACTGTGGGAGAGATGGACACTTGAGGGAGTTTTGCTTTCGGCATAAGAGAGAGGAGAATCGTGCAAAGGAGATGGACAACATGGACATGTACCATCCTTTCCATGATGTACATGCGCTGAAGGTTCAAAGGAGGGTTGCTAGGCCTAGAGGTCCAATGCCTCAAGGTCCTAAGCCACGTGGAGGTTTTGCCCGGCGGGATCCTAGCTTGGTTGGCTATGGACCCCGTGGCGGTGGCTTTGTTGTTGAGCGTTACCCCCCACCGTGTTTTGACTATCGCAATGGATGCTCTTCCATTAGCGGACCACATTTTCGTGTGCATGGTGATCGCTTCCCCGTAGGACTGCTAGGAATGGTTTTTACACTGACCGTTCTTTTGAGCAGCCGAGACAACACTGGTATTCTTCCCGTTTTACTCACCCCAGTGTTGGACCGTATGCTCACCCTATGTCTTTTTATTGATGTAGGTAAACAGATTGGAGAACGTTTGGCTTTGTGGATTCCGGGTGCTCAAGGCATATGACCGAAAACTCCAAGTGGTTCTCCAGTCTTAGTCCAGTCACCGGAAAGGAGTTTATTACCTTCGGTGATAATAGCAAAGGTAAGGTGCTATCCCGTGGTTCTATGTGAGTTAATGAGCATTTTGTCCTTCGTGATGTTGCTCTTGTTTCGAACTTGCATTTTAACCTTCTTTCTGTTTCGCAACTTTTTGAGGGTGACTATGAGATTTGTTTTAAGCCGAATCTCAGTCGTATTTTAGATCCTCAGGGCAATCTTGTATGTTTGATTTCGCCCTTTGGGGAAGTCTTTCGTGCGAATTTCTCGAAGTCTTTTGGCATTTCTCGTTGTCTTTTAGCTGGATCCTCCTCTAATCTTTGGAAGTGGCATAGGAGACTTGGTCACTTGAGCTTCGACTTGCTTGCAAGGCTTAGCTCATTTGGCTTAATCTGAGGATTGCCCAAGTTACACATGGAGAAGGATCTTGTTTGCCATTCTTGTAGACATGGGAAAATGGTTGCCGCTCCCCACCATCCTGTGAATCAAGTTATGACCAAGCGCCCTGGAGAGCTTTTGCATATGGGTCTTGTAGGTCTGGCTCGGGTGAGCTCGGTTGGTGGGAAGTGGTATGTGCTTGTTGTTGTTGACGACTTCTCAAGATATTCCAGGGTTTTCTTTTTAGCTGAGAAAACTAAGACTGTCTCTTTTACTCGCAATCTGATTTTGCAACTTCAGAACGAGTTCCCTAAGAACTCGTTGAGAGCTATTCGTAGCGATAATGGTTCTGAGTTTAAGAACTTAGACTTTGAAAAGTTTTGTAACTCTTCGGGTTTAGAGCATCAGTTTTCTTCCCCCTACACACCACCACAAAATGGTCTTGTAGAGAGGAAAAATCAGACCCTTGTTGAGATGGCTAGGACGATGCTCGATGAGCATAGGTCTCCTAGGCGGTATTGGGCCGAGGCTATAAACATTGCATGCTATATTTCCAATCGCATTTTTCTCCATGCTTTCTTGAAAAAGACTTCTTATGAGTTGCGATTTGGGAAGCAACCCAAAGTGAGTTATTTTAGAGTTTTTGGTTGCCATTGTTTTATACTTAAGAAAGGCAACTTGGACAAGTTTGAGTCTCGCTCTTCTGACGGTGTATGTTTGGGTTATGGTAATCATACTCGTGCATATCATGTACTTAACCTTGATACTAACCAAGTCATGGAGACATCCGATGTCACCTTCGATGAGACCATGCTTTGTCCTTCTTCTAGATTTGAGCGTGCAGGTGATCACGAGGTCGGTGAGCCTCTTTTTGATGACGAGGCAGGTGATTTGAGCGTGCATATCATGTACTTAACCTTGATACTAACCAAGTCATGGAGACATCCGATGTCACCTTCGATGAGACCATGCTTTGTCCTTCTTCTAGATTTGAACAGATGGATGATGCAGATCTTCCTCCACCTGTTGTTCCTTTGGGATCGACTTTGACCATGACTGCTCGCGGCCCCGACCCATCTTCTTCCACTACATGGGGGCTTGTCGATCCATCACCTCGGGGTTTGCCAGTGATACCCAAGGAAGCTCCAGCTACTGTTGAGGGGGAGGTCACTTCAGCAAGGGAGGCGCCACGACACATCCAGCGTCAACACCATCCTCAACAGATGATCGACAACATCCACGAACGCGTCACTCAATCATGGTCACAACAAATCTCTCACTTTGCTCATTCTGCATTTGTTGCTGATTTTGAACCCCGAGATGTTGGACACGCTTTCTCTGATCCTGATTGGGTCAATGCCATGCATGAGGAGTTAGAAAATTTTAAGAGAAATCAGGTTTGAGTTCTTGTTCCACCTCCTCCTAAGTGTCACCCTATTAGGACAAAATGGGTTTTCAAAAACAAACAAGGAGAGGATGGCCATGTTGTGAGAAACAAGGCCAGACTTGTAGCCTAGGGGTATAGTCAGAAGGAGGGGATAGACTATGAGGAGACGTTTGCTCCTGTAGCTCATTTGGAGACAATTAGGATCCTCTTGGCTTTTGCTGCATCCAAGGGTTTCAAACTTTTTCAAATTGATGTCAAGAGTGCCTTTTTAAATGGCTACATAGAAGAAGAGGTGTATGTAAGACAACCCCCCATTTTTGAAAATCCCAAGTTTCCAAACCATGTTTTCAAACTTAGCAAAGCTTTATATGGTTTGAAACAAGCCCCTAGAGCCTGGTATGATAGGTTGAAAACATTTTTGCTTGCTAAGGGTTTTAAAATGGGATGTGTGGATAAAACTCTTTTTCTCCTCAAGCAAGGCAATGACACTTTGTTGGTTCAGATTTACGTGGATGATATCATTTTCGGTGGTCCTTCTCATGCTTTGGTTGCCAAGTTTGTAGATACAATGAGCATGGAATTTGAGATGAGCATGATGGGCGAGTTGACATTCTTTCTTGGGTTGCAAATCAAGCAATCCCGAGAAGGGACGTTTGTGCACCCGGGCAAATACACCAAGGACATAGTGAAGAAGTGTGATATGGGTGAGGCCAAGCCTCTTCCAACACCCATGTCGACCACGACGGCCCTGGATGCGGATGAGGAGGGAGAAGTCGTGGACCAGAAACCGTGGACCACGACTGTTTCTCATTGCACGTTGAATTAAAATTGAGCCGTATAGTGTAAGACTGAAACCGATGCTTCAAGCTTCTGATTGCTTATGCATAGGCTTAGCTCGGTTGAAAAGTTAGGCAAAGTCAAGGTTTCAACCGCTCGCAATCACATGCTGAAAATTCGAACTTGTGTAATCACCGCTGCAAATCCGATAAAATTTGAAAGCTCAAGTCTATGTTTCATTCTATAGCATGATGATTGAACTTTGCTAGGGGTAGTTCACCTTGTATACATGTTTAGCACTTGCTTAACTTCCTGTCTATGCATGTTTGGTGCTATTTTGATGGTGAAACCCTTTCTAAATGGCTTAAAACTGTTCACTATGCTCATATGTTCATATTTCGTATTCTGTGATCAGTTTGAGCCTTTGCTGGCATTTATACTTGTTGTTGAGTAGTCGAATCAGCACTCGTTAGAGCATCTATTCACTCTATAGCCTATATACCTGAAGCTGCTAACCTACATTTGTGACTCATATACATTTACTTGATTGTGCATTTTCAACTAAGGAGGAGAAATTTGACAAATCATGTCCTAGTTGTGTGTATTTTTGAAGGGGAATTTAATGTCAAGGGGGAGTTTGCTCGCTTGATGATTTTTCAATTGGTTTGGAGCGGTTTTCAGCTAGTTGTGTTGAGCCTTTTTCTCTTTCTAGAGGGACTAGCTGATTTACTCAGTTTTGACTGCTTTGCTCCGAATTTCTCGCTAGCGGTGCTGAGCCCGTGTTGCCTCTTCTTGAGGGCTAGCTTTGCGTTGCTTGGTTGCGTCGAGCTGTTGCCCATGTCTTTGGGAACCAAGTTGTCGTGCTCACTCCATTCGACTTCTTTTGGCTTTGCCTTGCTTTTGGTCGATTGATTGAGTTCGCTTCCTTCTTCTTTTCTTTTATTCCATATGATTTGTGTTGGTAGTTGACAATGCACTCATCAAGGGGGAGATTGCGGATATATGGGTGTATGTCAGATCTTGAGATGATGAGTGATTATCAACTGGTATGATGCACATGTTCTTTGACTTGTGTTGTGCAGGTGTCGAGCTCAGAGACAGTGATCGAAGGCAAGGTGAAGGTCAAGTTGAGACGTGTCGTGCCGATGGACCTGGAGTGGTGAAGGGCGGACGTGAGGCTTGGACTAACGGACTGGTGGCCTGAGGATCAGTCGTGGTGGCTGACAGCCTGGGACAGTGACAAGTGAAGACATGTGGGTTGACAGGGTGCACCGGCGGTGCATCCCTCTACGGCGTCGGTTTGGTGGTTGAGCCACAGAAAAACCACCGGGTGGACGGTTTCCAGGTTTGGGCCTCAAAACCTGGATGCGGCCAGTTTTCGAGTTTGGGCCACAAAACTCGGGCTGAGGATGGTTTCCAAGTTTGGGCCTCAAAACCTGGGTGCTGGCGGGTTTCTAAGTTTGGGCCACAAAACTCAGCCGATGGACGACTAGTTTCCCGGTTTCGGCCTCAAAACTGGGGGAGGTCCGTGAAAAGGACGGAAGGTGCGAGGCGACACGTGGCGGCATTGGGTGAGGTCGCGTCGAGGCGAAGCTACCAGATGTGCGGGCGTGGTAGTCGGATGGACTACACTTTGAGTTGGTCAGGAATACCATTAGGGTTAGCCTGCTCGCTCATTAGCAGTAGGGGTAGAAGTGGAATAATTGTATTAGGCTATATTAGGAGAGGCAGCCCCTCCCTCCAAACTATCTCAACCATTGCTATTTTCACTCTAAGTTTTCTTGCCTCCCATTCCCTGCTGTAGCTACTGAGATCTGCATAGACGGCTTAATCATACCTCTGTGTATTTAAATTTTGCGGAAGCAGGACCAGATTCCCATTGTCTCCTCATAGGGACGAATTTCGGCTGGGAATTGAGATTGTGATTCGCGTTCTTGAGTTGTTCTTCGCGTTTTGCTTTTTGTCTCAATTTTCCCATCGCTCGATCTCCCTCTACGCTGCGTCTTTTTCGAATCCACTTGAATCAACTTGTTCTTTGATGTGAGGAGAACATTTCCACTGAAGGAATTCATCTCAATCCTCATGAACAAGTAGATCGGGTCGATTCAAGTTTCGTGGCGACTTTTTCGTTCCTACACCTTCCCTTTCGATTTCCCGGAGTTTGAGTTGATTTGAGCGGATGATTTCTTAGGGATAGTCTTCCAACTACCTAAGGATCATTTCCTCCAAGTTTGGGATCATGGGATTTTGATTTAGTTCGGATTTGAGGAGATTTAGGAGAGGGGCGACCGAAATCGCCCACTCTGCATAGCCATGGACAGTCTGCCGTTTGCGGCGCAGACAGTCCGGGCATCGGGACTCAGCCGAGCAGTGGCTATTCGTTGCGGTGCACAGTGCTTTGATTTGACCGGCGGACAGTCCGCCGTTGGGATTCGCAGACAGTCCAGGAACGTCCAGGGGACTTTTACCAGCACTGTGTCTTTGGCACTTTGGCCGGCGGACAGTCCGCCACCAGGCCGCGGACAGTCCGGCATAGGGCGAACAACCCGAGACCGTACCCGCGGGCAGTCCGGGATCCTGTTGTGTGTTGAGTTTTCGTGCGTTTTCTCTCCCGACTTTTCTGTTTTGTTTCCGGACTTCTCGTTTGCTCCTAGAGTTCACCAAGGAACCTCTCTAGGTATCTTTGCCACCCGTTGGTATAGGTATTTGGAGGATTCCAGACGGAGCCTTCCATCTACGTTCGGGGGTTGGTTTTTTGGCTTGGACTTGACTTGGCACTTTCGAGTTTTGGTTTGCTTTCATTTGGTGGTGCCTCGCTGTGATCCTAGGGATCATCCACCCTCTTTCCGAGGGTCGTGGGCATCACTCTTGTGTCCGAAGCTTTTGGGGTTGATTTGTTGGGACAGAGGCCGAAGTTTCGAAAGAAATTTTTAGGCTTCCATCCACCCCCCTCTGGTCGCCTTTGGTAGCATTCTCGGTCCTTCAAGTATCTCAAGTGATGAAATAGAGCACACCATTGTGAAGAGCTCGTCGAGATGATTGAAACAGACATATGATTTGCTATATTTGGAGTCCTGGAGTGAGAGTCCTCGATGGATACGACTTGGAAGATTCTAGAACAATCCGGAACCTTCCAGAAGACACGAGAAGGCTACTCACCAAAGATGGGGACCACCTGCCACAGAGGGAGGCCGGTCGGCCCCCCTCTGGACAGGCCGACCTAGTACAAGGCCCAAACTCGCTTCGCTTCACGTGACGGCTTTCAATGGAACTCTTCAACACAATTTGGCCCATTAAGGCCGATGTGCATATGGTGGAGAGTTTAGTACCACATCGCTTGCTCAAGGTGGAGGGGAGGCCACGCGCCCCTATATAATCAGCCCCAGACCCCCCTGAGGCAACACATCATTATAGAGTTGTAGAGGCATCCCTCGAAAGGATGATCTCTCTTCTCTAGAGAATTAGGGCAAGACTTTCCAATGTAGTAGATTAGCTCTAGTTGGGAGTTAGGGAGAGCGGAGCTGCGCTCCGGTTCTGGAGGAGTCTTCAGAGATTTGGTATGCCTTTGTATCTATTCTTTCTAAGACTTATACTTTAATATATTTATCTTCTCTATTTACTTTATGCCTTTCATATGATTAGTTTAGTTGTTATATCTTGGCATGAGATCTTTGCTCGTATTGAGTGCTCTAGTTATAGGCCATAATTAGAGTAGTAATCGATAGATTAGACATGGTGTCTAGCCTATAGGTTACCCGAGGTTGCGCTCAATCCTACGATTAGTTGTGGTAGCCCAGGGTGACAACTCTGTTAGGCCTTTGTAATCCACCACGTCCGGGTTGATGTTTCGTAGAGCTTTTGGCAGCCTTCTCCCAACTACCTTTTCCCAGTCTTCTTCGAGAGCTGGAAAGGACCTGCTGCTCCAAAGTGCTAATGTATATGACTGCTATATCTTTTCATCTTTGTTGCCTTAGAACCCAAGTAATAGAGAAGTGCATAGGAACCTTGATCTCTCCCTTGTCCTCTCACTTTAGCTATCTATACATTTATCAGAAAATTCTCTTTTATGTGTTTTCACTCATTATCATATCATATATCAATTACTCCTGCTTTAGTCTAATTAGTACTCTGAGTTAGTAGATGCATGATAGTGAGTTATCAGATTCTTAACCCTAGTTTCCCAGTGGTAAAATATAAATAAGGATACCTAGAATACTCCCGGTAAAATGCTACAATGATGTGTTGTGTGCTTGCGGAATCTTTCATATTCTTTTTGCACTAACGAACGTCAACACCCGTCTAGCTTCTAGCAAGCTTAACGAACAAGGAAACCTGGTCAGTTATGGTAGATATTGTATCATGTACGGATATACTGATTGTAGTCGATTAGTTTCCCTATACTGGTAACCGACTCGATCTTCTTAGATCTTGTTCCTCGAACTATATAAGGCGAGCAAGGACCCCCTCAGGGATGAGAGACAAATCTCATATGATCTTTATTCATCTCATCATACCACATAATACAAAATCTAGCGCAGGACATAGGGTATTACGCTCTTCTAGTGGTACGAACCTGGCTAAACCCTAGTGTTTGCCTTGTCTTTCTTGTGCTAACATCTGGATCATTGTCTTGCGCACCTCCACCATTTAAACCACCATCGTAGGCATACCCCTTGGTGGACTATTGACCATATTTTGTCGACATGTGGATAGCTTGTATTAAAAGGTTGGAAGTTAGTGGGATGACATGACTATTAATGGGACATGAATGTGTGTGTAGGATGATGTGGATGACTTCTACGTTGTGATAGACTTATAATGTGGATTAGCTTTATAAGAGATATAGATTCGCTTGAGGTTTTAATAGAATCAAACCCCATATATAGGACGCTACCATTGGAAGACCTTGCCAAAGAAGTCCAAAATTGACCTACCAACAAAGCGGTACTAGTACTGTCTATGTAATCCAATAGTACTTCAACAATAGGATGTGAATGGATGTCATCAATTCTTCGGTGCTCATTAACATTGAGAGCAACTCCAAGAGACTAGGTGTTGACATTGATTTAGGTCACACACCGATAGAGGCTAGATCGCCCAGAGGCCGCACACGGCCTAGCACTCGGCGGAGGGAGATCCCAACGGCGAAGCTGACCAGCAGGTCGACGAAGCCGATCAGATGCTCATTCTTCGTCTGATAAACCCACGAGCGCCTCCCGGGAAGACCCGTTAGGGAGACGCAAGGTGGGGGTGTTCTCGGGTCGGCAAGGCCACCTAGAACGCCAACCGATCTCGTCGAGAGATGCGCTAAACAATAGAGGGTTGGAAAAGCTTGGGATAGAAGATAAAAGTAATAGATGTGTTTTTGACAATTGGATAGATGAGATCTCAATCGGCCATGATCCTCTTATATATAGAGAGGGTGGTGGTCTTATCCCAGTAGGAAACTCTTCCAAGCCTTATTTTCCAAGTTTCCCACGAGTTTGGAACAGTTCGGACTGGAATCCAAAAGGCCAGATCCGAACGGGGGTTTTTATCAGGTTTGCTGGAAGTTTCGACGTCTATCAAAACTTTCAAGGGTCGGAACTTTCGACTCGGGTCAGAACTTCTGACAGTGAGCCATCTCTCTTAGGTCATAACTCTTCCATACAGACTCTAAATTGGACGTTCCATATATGTCTTTTGACCATCTCGATGAGAGGAACGCAATGATGATGTCCATTTCACATTTTGACAACTTCACAAAATGACCAATTTTGTTGTCAACATATGCCCCCTATTTTCAGGTGAATGAGGCATGAATCTGAAAACACAATTCAAAACCAAATAGCAATGATACCCATCTCATTGGCTATTGAGCAGCTAAGTGCGATGTATACATCGGCCATTTTTTGTTCTAAGGGAGATACATGTATCTACCATTTGTTCTAAGGGTGATATGTGTATATCGGTCGCTTACCCAATGTATCTTTACGCCTGCTGGAGCTTCTTACAACGTGCACGTTGAAGCTTGTGTCGTTGTGTCTTGGTTAAACCCGATGGACACCACCTTGGTTGGAAATACTTGGACTCGAGATTGCTACTATCAACATTATCTTTACTTGTAGCAATTCCTCCCTGTTCTTTTTGCATAGAGGATTGAGCTAGATTTTTAACAACAATCGGCTCGTCAACTCCATCAAGCGAGACTTCCATAGAGCCTATTAGAATTGATTTTTGTTTGATGTCCTTCATCGGAGCTGCAATAATTTTCTTCTTTTTAGGCATATAAATTTACCTAGGAAGTGACTAGACTTATTTTTTATAGGTCGATTCACCGAATTGGCCTTTTGCTTGGTGTACTTGTTTAAAAGACAGTCAAAAGCAGATTGTGATTGTACCTCCTCATTAGAACTCCTGACTTTCTTGTCCATCCAAGTTCCATCCTCTGGTTGCCTTGGTCTGTAAGTGCGTAGGTGTCTTTTACTTACCTTTGCTAGGCCGATTTGAGAAATCAACCTTGCTATTTTTTGTTGGTTACTGCCACGAACAACAATAATAGAATCTTCTTTTCTCTCTCTCCAAAAGGAGTTTTTGCTTGCCCCCCGAACCTATGGTAGAACCTCCCGGTAATGTGACCCCACATGCACACGTCATCGTCTCTCGGAGCTCTGATGACCATGCACGTGTACCACATCACTGGAAAGATCTGTCAGAAGTCCCCGCAGAAACCCCGAATCATCCACAATATTACAAGCAATTGTTATCGAGAGAATAGCAATATAGTCACCAAGTACATCAGTTACATTGGAGTTAAGGTAGCGGAATACTTACAACTGTTGATTACAACTCTTTTATAACATCTAACTCTCATAAATTAAGCGGGAGATAACATTACTAACCATAGTGCAATACACTCAAAGCGATCACCCCGCCCATGGGTGCAATCAACGGCAAGCGGCTAACGTCCACCTGAACACTCTGAAAGGTCCAAATGGCTAGAGGGGGGGGGGGGGTGAATAGCCTATTTAAAATCCTAGAAATCTGAAACTCAAAACTGAAGTCAGAACACAGCCGGTACTACCGGTCTGTTAGGGTCGGTACTACCGGGGCAGGTACTACCGACTCTAAGACATGGTACTACCGGGTACCTATGGATTGCTGCGAAATCGAAGTAGATGAGATGCAAATTCAGATCTAGTGTTTGCCGAACTTCCCTAGGAGATGTAGATGAAGATTATGCCTTATCCAAGTCGTGGTCGCTTGCCAAAGTGTAGATCGAGCCTTCCCAACCTAAGAATGAGTGAAGAGGGAGGAAGAACACAAACAACACAAGTGCAAACGAAATATTCGAAGTAGAGAATACAACAAGCACACGGGACACAAGATTTATCCCGAGGTTCGGCCACTCCACTGAGGAGTGCCTACGTCCTCGTTGCTGAGGTGACCACTAAGGTCGGAGTCTCTTTCACCTCCTTGCCTCACTCAAGCAACCACAAAGGGTAGCCGAGTTTCTTCACTAAGAATCACAAGGGTAATACAAACACTTTGGAGAGCCCTCACAAATGTGTCAACTCAGGCTACCACCGAAGAACACCTAACTGACTAGGGTTCCAAGAACACAAGAGTAAAGAATACAATCCAAGCCGGAGAGATGAAGGAACCAAGTGCTCAAGACGTAGATTGATGCTTCTCACTCTCTAATCTCACTTCCCTAGCTCAAAGCTTGCAAGAGATTCAATCTAGAAGCAAAGGGGGAGAGAGAGGAGCTAAGTCAACACTTGGGTTCTCTCTAGTCTCGTGTTAGGTCACAAGGAATGAGAGAGGTAACGGTTAGAAGCCAAGAGAGTGGCTATTTATACAAGTCACCCGTTTCTGGCTACTGTCGGTAGTACCGGGCACAAAGGCCTGTAGTACGGACTGACTATATGACCGTTAGGATAAACTTGCTAACACATCCGGTAGTAGGGCCGGTAGTACCAGCTTCGTGGCTGTACTACCGGTAGGCCAAAAACTGCCCCTACATAGAGAAACTCCTTTGAACAACTGTACTACTGATCGGGGGGGGGGGGGGTCGGTACTACTGGGGCCGGTACTACCGGGCTTATGGCGACACTACCGGTAGGCCAAAAATTGGCCACGAACAGAGAGTTTGCAAACAGCCCTTTTAGGTCGGTACTACCGACCACCAGGGCCGGTACTACCGGCTGCAGCAACCTGAGCTCCGCGTTAAAATGACCATAACCCTTAGCTCTGAACTCTGATTTTGATGATCTTGGACATTTTGGAAAGCTAACTCAGAGGGCTACACAACCCATATAAATAGCTAATCCAACTCACAAAGGATTAGTACAGAATTCCAATCCAAGACCCATCCTACAGTTCGGAACACACTGAAAAGCCTCCTTCTCTTCTCCTAGTTGATTCACTTGAACTCCAACACCTTCTCCTTTGCAAATGTGCCAACACCACCAAGTGTATATCACGTTGTGCATGTGTGTTAGCATTTTCACAATCATTTTTAAAGGATTAACACTTGCACTCACCACGCCACTCGATCCTAGTAACATCGCAAAGATAGATCGATCAAGTGCAAGATGTTAGACGTCATGAGCACTTTTCACACCATATAGCTAGCCTAGTTTGTATCCCCCTTGATAGTCCAGCTTGCCTATAACTCAAGATTAAAAGACAAGAGATAATCTACCACTTGAGCAAGACATCTTTTCTCTTTTTCATTTCACCAGTAGTAGAGCACTTCATCACTTGAGTGCTTGTGGCCATTGCAGATACATGGGTGTATGCCGGATCTTGAGATGATGAGTGATTGTCAACTGGTATGATGCGCATGTTCTTTGGCTTGTGTTGTGCAGGTGTCGAGCTCAGAGACGGTGACTGTAGGCAAGGTGAAGGTCAAGTAGAGACGTGCCGTGCCGATGGACCCGGAGCGGTGAAGGCCGGACGTGAGGCTTGGACTGACGGACCGGTGGCCTGAGGATCAGCCATGGTGGCTGACAGTCTGGGACAACGACAAGTGAAGACTTGCGGGTGGACGGGGTGCACGGGCGGTGCATCCCTCTATGACGTCGGTTTGGTGGTTGAGCCACAGAAAAACCACCGAGTGGACGGTTTCCAGGTTTGGGCCTCAAAACCTGGGTGCGGCCAATTTCTGAGTTTGGGCCACAAAACTCAGGTTGAGGACGGTTTCCAGGTTTGGGCCTCAAAACCTGGGCGCTGGCCGGTTTCCGAGTTTGGGCCACAAAACTCGAGCTGAGGACTGTTTCCATGTTTGGGCCTCAAAACCTGGGCGCTGGCGGGTTTCTGAGTTTGGGCCACAAAACTCAGCTGATGGACGACTGGTTTCTCGGTTTCGGCCTCAAAACTGGGGGGAGGTCCTTCAAAAGGACAAAAGGCACGTGGCGGCATCCGGTGAGGTCATGTCGAGGCGAAGCTACCTGATGTGCGGGCGTGGCCGTCGGATCGACTACACTTCGAGTTGGTCAGGAATACCCTTAGGGTTAGCCTGCTCGCTCATTAGCAGTAGGGGTAGAAGGGGAATAATTGTATTAGGCTATATTATGAGAGGCAACCCCTCCCTCTAAACTATCTCAGCCATTTGCTACTTTCACTTAGGGTTTCCTGTTCTCCCACATCCCTGCAGTAGCTACTGAGATCCGCAGAGACGGTGAATCATACCTCTGTGTATTTGGATTTTGCGGAAACGGGACCGGATTCCCGTTGTTTCCTCACGGGGACGAATTTCGGCTGGAATTGAAGATCAATTCGCGTTTTGGTTTGTGTTCTTCGCGTTTTGGTTCTTCCCCTCTCAGAGATTTGCTTCGTTCTCCCTCTCCGAGGAATGGTTTTTTATTTCACTTGAACTAAGTTGATCTAGGTCGTGAGGCGCATCTTTGCACCGAAGGAATTAATCTCAAACCTCACGAGCTAGTAGATCAGTCAGTTTTTGTGTTGGATCGATTTCCTTCTTCTTTGCCCTGAATTTTCTTGATTCACCGATTTGGAGTTAGGATCGAGCCATGATCTCTTAGGAGGAGCTCACTAACGTCCTTGTGACCTCTCAGATCGAGCCTTGGCCCTAGAGCTTTGGATTCGGAGGAGATCGGGTTGAATCGCCGAAGAACTGGGCTGTTTTCGGGAGCATCGGACGCTGAGCACGGGAGCATCGGACGCTGCTGTTCATAGCATCGGACGCTCCTGTGACAAGTGTCAGAGAACCACGTTTTATGTGAGCATTGGACGCAGGGCATCAGACGCTCCGTTAGACATCGGACGCACCGGAGCCAGAGCATCGGACGTTGAGCTATCACTGTAGCAGCGTCCGATGGTCATGCAGTAAGGTTCCAGAACTGCTCTGTTCACATCGGACGCATCCGCCACTGAGGCATCGGACGCTGCGAGCGTCCGATGCAGTAACTTGTTTGCTATTTCATCCGCAGTTCGTTCGTCTGACTTTGGTTTTGGTTTCTGACTTTTGCGTTGGACTTCTTGGGTTGTGTAGTATCCTACTGTGTTTCTAGGAAGCATCCAGCCTACTTCTAGGGTCATGGATACTAGCAAGCCCGTGTCTTGCTTTTTGGGTGACTCTCTAGGACAAGGGCCATTCATTTCACGAGTTGAAATTTGAGGCTCCCATTCACCCCCGCTCTGGTCGCCAATTCGGTCCTTCAATTGGTATCAGAGCAGGTTACAGATCTTCCACCTTAGCTGGTTCCAGATCCACATAAGGCGACATGGATCGCGGCGTGGGCAAACCGCCGTTTTTTGATGGGACAAACTATGCGTATTGGAAGATACGCATGTCGGCCTATCTCTAGAGTATGGGTTCTTCTATTTGGGATATTTGCAACTCTGCTGATTATGTGGTCTTGGCTACTCGTGTGACTCAACATCAGATCGATGAGCACGATGCCAATAGCCGAGCCCGTAATGCTCTTTTCTCCTGTTTGAGCATGTCTGAGTTTGATCGCGTTTCTCACCTCGCTACGGCTCGGGAGATTTGGGTGACTCTCATGCGTTTTAATGAGGGAACCACTCAAGTCAAAACCCATCTCTACGAGTCGCACAAGCGAGAGTATGAGAACTTTCGACACATGCCTGACGAGAGCATAGAAAGTTTATTCGCTCGCTTTCAGGTGATTGTCAATAGGATGAGGGCTAACAAGGAGCTGTTGCCTTTCGACGATCATGAGAGAGCTCTCAAGCTACTCCATACTCTTGATCGGTCGGTGTGGGATTCCAAGGTTCAGGCGATCATCGAATCGCCTAACTATGAGACTCTCACCTGCGATGAGCTCTTTAGTAAGCTCAAGTCCAGTGAGATTGACGCCATGGCAAGGGCTTCTTATGAAAATCCTTCTGGCCCGTCAATGGCTTTGGTTTCTGGTTTTCCAGCTAACCCCTCTGGAGGCTTTGTGTTGTCTTCTCTTCTTTCTGTCATAGAGGAGCAGCTGGAGTTCATGGCGGACGACGAGTTGGCTCTGCTTGCCAACTGGTTCTTGCGGTTCCACAGCAACCACAAGAACTGTCACCGCGGAGGAGGACGGGGTGGCTGTTACGAGTGTGGAGGCTCGGACCACTTCATCGCCAATTGCCTGAAAAAAAACTAGCAAGCTTTCGACAAGGCGGATCATGGCCACAAGTATGACTCTGGCAAGCGCAAGGAGAAGTACGTCCCCGCCAAGCACAAGCGAAAGGTGAAAGGTCCAAATTGGCTAGAGGGGGGGGGGGTGAATAGCCTAATTAAAAATCTACAAAATCACTTAGGCAAACACTATTAGTATAACAAATGGCGAAGCTTTTTACGCTAGCCTAATAGTGTGTTGCAAGCAACCTATCCAACAATTCTACCTAATATAACTATGGCACACAAGCAATTAGAGCTAGATACTAATGCGGAATAAACTAGCTCTAGCACAACTATGATCAAGATAGTCTAAGATAAACAAGTGTGTGCAAAGGATGAGTTATGTAAATTAATCACAATATCACTGCACAAGGTTTATGACAAAAGATATACAACTAGTGATAGTAAGTACACAAATAAATAGCTTGATGTAAATACACAAAGTAAAGGAGCGAGATAGAGGTGGTTTCACCGAGCCTTCGGGATCGCCTAGTAGAGAGCCAATCACCGGTGAAATCCACTCGTGAAGCCAATCACCAAGAAGAATAGCAATCACAATAATCACACGGGACACCAAGATTTATCCCGAGGTTCACGTGCTTGCCGGCACGCTACTCCCTGTTGTGTCGACCAACACTAGGTGACCCGGTGGCTAATTGGCACAAAACCAAGCTCACAAAGAGCACCACAAGAATCTACCGCTAGTGAGGTAGCTCAATGACACGAGCAATCCACTAAGGATGCCTCTTGCCGCTCCGATGAGGTGAGGCTCCAAAACCTCTCACAAACTCGAACGGTGGTGGCCAAGAACAATCTCCTTCTCTTGCCAACAACACCACAACGCCTCCAAGCCATCTAGGCACCGGCAAATGCCAAGAGTAACAAGAGAACTCAATGCTGATGCGAAGAACTAGTGCCACTAGATTGAACTCTTTCAAATCACGCACTAGATCATTCAATCTCACTTGGTTTGATCAAATCAACTTGGGAGATGAGTTGGGAGGCTTGCCAAAGCTCACTAATATGCTTAGGAATCAAAATGTGCAAGAAAGAAACCAAGTGAGCCGGCCAAGCCCCTTAAATAGGCCACCCAAGTCGTCCTAGCCGTTGGGCTGAAAACGCGAGCATCAGACGCGCCGATGTCGGGGCCATCGGACGCTGCCCCAGCGTCCGATGCTCCGATGAGCACCACGTGTCCCCCAGATACGAATACGAGCCATCCAATCCCAATGGTCATATCCCTTCGTGCCATGGTTAAAGTGACATCGGACGCGCCGATGCCACGCATCGGACGCGCCGATGCCACGCATCGGACGCTCCGATGCCACTGCTCGATTTAGCTCTTTTCTGCGCCATATCGGACGCTCCGGCAGTCTCACATCGGACACTCAACCCCTGCGTCCGATGACCATGCAGAGAGGTTCTAGAGAGGGCCAGATCACATCAGACGCGTCCGATGGATCCGCATCGGACGCAGGCCAGCGTCCGATGCTCCCTGGAAAACTAACTCGTGCCACGTCACCTGCATCGGACTCTGCAACAGTGTTTCCTCAGCGTCCGTTGCCAGCGTCCGATGCTCCTTCAACTTCTGACAGAAACTAGGGTTAACCATCGGACGCTCAGCCAGCGTTCGATGCTCCTCGGACTAGCGTCCGATGCTCCCTAAGCACGACACTTCACTTCCGAAATCCACTGAATCCTGCCTCGCAAGCTCGGCAGGAGGGAGAAGGACTATACACTAGTTTCTCCCATTTCTCCACAACTCCTTAACACCCCCTTATCCCAAAAGTGCCAACACCACCAAGTGTACATCATTGTATGCAAGTGTGTTAGCATTTTGCAAAGCATTTTCCAAGGGGTTTTGTTAGTCACTCACTAGGTCTATAGCATCAATATGTTAGAGAACTCCTAGTGGCACTTGAACATCACATAAGCCATGAATTAACTCCTCTTAATAGTATGGCTATCTATCCTAAATGTGATCACACTCGCTAAGTGTCTTGATCACCAAAACAAAGAGCCCTATAGGTTATACCTTTGCCTTCGGGCCTCTTTGCTCCATCTCTTCTCTTCTTCGTTTCACCAATGGTAGAGCACTTGATCTGTTGAGTACTTGTGGCCATCACCATCCTCCATGGTTGCCACCTTGCTAGCTCCACCACTTGGTTTGGTCACAATCCTTTCTTATAAGCTACACACATGCTTAGCAATAGGATTAGACCAAATAGGTTTCATCAATTTAACCAAAACCAAACTAGGGCTTTCAATCTCCCCCTTTTTGGTAATTGATGACAACCTATACAAAGATATGTAATTTAAATTTGAGTAACCATATTGATAGTATTAGCTCCCCCTACATATGTGCTATAGAGTTTGGTTCTAAATTTGGCACATATGTATTATTATGAAATGTGGATGAGCAATACTACCAATGATGATGCTAAGGCATAAGAATGGACCTTTGAAGCGTGATACCAATCAGAGTGCACATGTTAAACCATCCTTAACATCATTTGTCACTAGACATACATCAAAACTCAAGAACCCCATGAGATCATCATAATAATAAGTCTCTTGAACCACTTAAAAACAAGTATGTCTAGTTATCATCTTATTCATGCTAGTGAGTCATATCATCAATCATGTTCTAACACTAGCATTCACCACATATGCATGAATATCAAAATAAGTAGCTTATGCATTGCAATCAAACATATGAATATGCACATTTCAAATGCAACATACATGTTTATGAGCTTACTCCCCCTATTTGTATGCTCTGATCCCATTTGAAGGTTCACTTAGCATGTCTCTTTTTATCTTTAGCATTTCTCCTTCATATTATCTTTGTCATCATTTTCTCCCCCTTTGTCAACAATTATCATAAAAGTGGGGCAAGTTTTAATGAAAGGAGACAACCTTTGTATCATGAGATTCATATGTGGGGATCAAACTAAGTCAAGTTATGGCTTAATCTAGCTCATGAGCATAAGATATTTAACACGGTTTGCTCTAGAGTAAGCTTCTTCACACATCTTACAATGGTTATCTTACTCATGTTGGTTAAACACCTATTGCTCACTTACTAGATCAAACGCTAGAGTTATAAGCTCACAAACAAGTTATATGTTACCACTAGATCAAGTCAAACATAGAAGCAATATTGGTACCAAATAGACTTCAAATTCATTTGATTTACCATGAATGAGTCTAAATAAGCAATGGGATGGCTATATGAACTAGAACATAACCTAATAAGAATGAATGCACATGACAAACAATTTCACCTTTGCTTTCTTGGAGGAGAGGCATGTCATAAGTGGGGGTGCATTCAACTCATGTTGGAGAAGTCTAGGATATTCAATTCATTCCTTAGCTTGCAAAACCTTCTTTCATCTAGTGGCTTGGTGAAGATATCGGCAAGTTGATCATCGGTGCCCACACTTTCAATAGATATATCTTTCTTTGCTTGATGGTCTCTAATGAAGTGATGCCTTATGTCAATGTGCTTTGTCCTTGAGTGTTGAACCGGGTTGGTGGCTATTTTGACGGTGCTCTCATTATCACATAGCAATGGAACTTGTCCAAACTTGACTCCATAATCTTGCAATGTTGCTTTCATCCATAGCAATTGTGCACAACAACTACCCGCGGATATGTATTCGGCTTCGGCGGTAGAGAGTGCAACACTATTTTGCTTCTTTGATGACCATGAGACAAGTGATCTTCCAAGCAATTGACAAGTGCCCGATGTGCTCTTTCTATCCACCTTGCATCCCGCATAATCGGAATCCGAGTATCCAATTAATTCAAATTGAGAGCCCTTGGGATACCATAGTCCAACATTGGGAGTGTGCTTCAAATATCTCAATATTCTTTTGGTTGCCTTCAAATTACTTTCTCTTGGTGAAGCTTGGAACCTTGCACACATGCACACACTAAACATGACATCCGGCCTAGATGCGGTCACATAGAGTAGGCTTCCGATCATTGACCGATATAGCTTTTGATCCACCATGTCACCACTAGAATCACTATCCAAATGTCCATTTGTGCCCATTGGAGTGGTTATTGCTTTTGCTTCATCTAACCCAAACTTCTTGAGCATGTCCTTGATGTACTTGCCTTGACTAACAAATGTGCCTTTCTTCATTTGCTTGATTTGTAGTCCAAGAAAATAACTAAGTTCCCCAAGCATAGACATCTCAAACTCTTTAGCCATCATCTCTCCAAACTCTTCACAAAAGTCTTGGTTGGTTGATCCAAATATGATGTCATCCACATAGATTTTCAACACAAATAAGTCACTTCCAATTTTCTTGGTGAAGAGAGTGGTGTCAACCTTCCCAATTTTGAATCCTTTTGCTAACAAGAAATCCCTCGATCTTTCATACCATGCTCTTGGTGCTTGTTTCAACCCATATAATGCCTTCTTAAGCTTGTATACATGGTTGGGCTTATTTAAATCTTCAAATCCGGGAGGTTGCTCAACATACACTAGCTCATTGATGAATCCATTGAGAAAAGCACTTTTGACATCCATTTGATAGAGCTTGATGTTGTGAGAACAAGCATATGCAAGTAGAATTCTAATGGCCTCCAATCTAGCAACCGGTGCATAGGTTTCTCCAAAGTCAATGCCTTCCAATTGAGTGTATCCTTGTGCAACCAATCTTGCTTTGTTCCTTACAACAATGTCATCTTCATCTTGCTTGTTCCGGAGACCCATCTTGTACCAATAACATTTGTGTTCTTTGGTCTTTCCACTAACTCCCAAACATCATTGCGGGTGAAGTTGTTTAACTCTTCATGCATTGCATTCACCCAATCAACATCCATCAAAGCCTCATCAATCTTGGTTGGCTTAATAGATGATACAAATGAGTAGTGTTCACAAAATGATGCCAATCTTGATCTTGTTTGCACACCTCTTCTTATGTCACCAACAATTTGATCTAAAGGATGATCTCTTGCAATGTGTGTTGGTTAGAGCACTTGTTCCGGTTGAGCACTTGCACTTGTACTAGCATCTTGTTGATCTTGAGAACCACTAGAGCTTGCAACATCATTGTCATGCATGGTTGGAGGAGAAAGCACTTGATCTTTGTCATCTTCTATGTTGAGAATACATATGATGAATGATTGACTGTGTTGAGGAAGGTTTGAGGCTTTTACCCGGTTGAGTCATTATCTTGCTATGCGCTTAATGTTATGACTAACCGGTGGCGTGAGTTGTGTGGTGTTTATGTGTTGGTGTGTGTGTACAACATGTGTCTCTTGGCTGTGTTGATGTGCAGGTGTGAAGCTCGGAGACAGTGGTCTATGGCGAGGTGAAGGTCAAGTTGAGTCGTGCCGTGCTGACGGACCGGGTGCGGTGAAGGATGGGCGTGCCGTGCGGCGGACGTGCCATGCCGACGAACCGAGCGGTGAAAGGCGGACGGGAGGCTTGGACTGAGGGACCAGAGGGCCAGAGGACCAGCTGTGGTAGCTGGCACGTGGCATCGGCGAGCAAGAGCACATGGGGATGTGCGGTGCATCGGCCGAGTCGGGAGGAAGGCGCTGGAGTCGGGTCGCTTGGCGGGAGGTCGGACATGGGCTTGCGTGCGGCGCAAGTGCCGTCGGCCAAGTCAAGAAGGAAGGCGAAGGCGTTGTGTCCGGCGTGGAGGCTGGACATGCATCGGCATCGGTGCCGGTGGTCGGGGTGTGAGAACCACATCCCGTCTGCGGCACGGGTTCGGTAGCTGAGCCTCAAAAAGCTACCATCGACGGTTTCCAGGTTTGGGCCTCAAAACCTGGGGTGGCGGGTTTCCGAGTTTGGGCCTCAAAACTCGGGGTGGCCGGTTTGCCTGGTTTGGGCCTCAAAACCAGGGGGTTGGTCCGAAAGGACGGTCGACGCGTGGCGGCACCGAGAGGCTTGCGTTGCGGCGAAGCTATCGGTGAGAAGGCGCGGCGGTCGACGGTGGCGGCACGTGGCGGCATCAGGGAGGTCGCGTCGAGGCGAAGCTACCGGATGTGCGGGCGTGGCCGTCGGATGAAGATTGACCGGTTTGGACGGTTGTACCCCTGGGGGGTATTTGGTCGAGTACTTAATGTAAGGGCGTTTGTGTCATTGGACGTGCGCCTATATATATGAGGCGGGCTGCTAGGGCAGCCGCATCCTTGGCAGACCAGTGGTGGTGTCTCTCTCATTTTGTTCCTGTGAGAGTAGGCTAGGGTTAGGAGAGTTGGCTCTTGTTCTTGAGCTTTTCGCCATCCAAGCTTTGATCTGCTGGAGTGGCTTGTAGCCCGTACACCAAGTGCTTAATGAATCATCCATCCCTCTGAGTCCAAGGATCAAATTCGTGCCTTGATTTGTCTTGCGATTTTGTTCTTCGCGTTTGCACGGTTTCCCTTCTTTTGTTCTTCACGAGAATTCTTGTTTCGAGGGAAGATTCGCAAATCCGTTTGAACCATCTTGTGTAGCTTCGTGAGTGTTTCCTTTCTACCGAAGGAATTTCTCTAATACCTCACGAACTCACAGATCGGGCGGATTTAGTTTTCGGGTAAAGTTTTCTCCCTTCCCCCGATTTTCTCCAATTCACCGATTTGGAGTTAGGTTCGAGCCATGATCTCTTAGGAGTAGCTCACTAACATCCTTGTGACTCCACTCACCAAGTTTGATCCCTAGAGGATTCGTTTTGGGTGAGTTCGAGTCGAATCAGTGGACGAACAGGGTGCTGTCGGGGTGACCGGACGCTAGGGCCAAGCGTCCCGTGGTTGAAGGTTTGCTGTGCGCGGATTTTTTCCCTTGTCCGGACACTCGGATCGTGATGACCGGACGCACAGTTCAAGAGTCCGGTCGTTGATCTTGTCACGTGTTGTTTCTGTTACACGACCGGACGCTGGACTGAGGGTGCGACCGGACGCACTGAAGGCACTGTTCATTGCCCCCTCGGTGCTTGACCGGACGCTCAGTTGTAACGACCGGACGCTTGTTCCCGTGAGTCCAGTCGTGAACAGAGAGCTCACAAATCGGGTTTTTGGCGACCGGACGCATCCAGGGTCCGGTCGAGCCAGTCTCGCGCAGCAACCCTCGCAAGCGCTCCGAGGCCTTCCCTCGACCCTCGGGCGAATCGAGCCGAGGTCACCAACGCTCGAGGCTTTCCCGAGGCCTTTCCTCTAGCCTCGGACGAGCCGGAGGCTTTCCCGAGGCCTTTCCTCGAGCCTCGGCTGAGCCCTCGAGCCTCGGACGAATCCGAGCCCTCGGCCTCGGGCGAATCGGACGTTTCCCGGAGGCCTCTTCGTCAGCCTCGGCCTCGGGCGAATCGGACGTTTCCCGGAGGCCTCTTCGTCAGCCTCGGCCTCGGGCGAATCGGACGTTTCCCGAAGGCCTCTTCGTCAGCCTTGGCCTCGGGCGAATCGGACGCTTTGTTTCCGTTGACCGGACGCGTCCGATCGATCCTGACTGGACGCTCCAGTGAGTCCGGTCAGTGCAGACGGCGCACGTTTTCGTCCGTGTCTTTTGCGTTCGAGCTCCGATTCGAGTTCCGTCTTTCGCGTTGGCTTTCTAGGGTTGTCTAGTGTCCCGCTGTGCTTCTAGGAAGCATCCACCCTATATCTAGGGTCGTGGATATTAGCAAGCTCTAGGGTTCGCTCTTGGGGTTGATTTTGGGACAGTGGCATCTAGTTTCCGGAAGGAAATTTTGAAGCTCCCATTCACCCCCCCTCTGGTCGCTTTCGGTTAGCTTCTCGGTCCTTCAATTGGTATCAGAGCCAGTTAAGGATCTCTCTACCTTAACCGGTTCCGGATCCGCGAAGGCGACCCTTTTGAGAGCGGTTCTGTTTCCGACTTTGCTTGTCGAGGTGTTGAGCTTGTGTTTTGGCTAACACTAACGGTGCTTTTCGAGATGGCACCAAGTTCTTCTTCCAGTGTGTCTTTGTCCTTAGGTTTGAGTCTTGGACATATGATCGAGGACGACATTTTGGCAAGAAGGAGGAGTACGACTCTTGAGGTGGAACGTGAGGTGGAAGCTTTGCTGGACTTCCTAGGAGATGATGAGCATTCAACGGAGGATCGTATACGTGAACTTGGCAAGGCCAAGAAAGGTACACTTCTCGCTAGTCTTGGGATTTTGTCCCAACGATTTGAAGCTTGTTGTTATGATAACCTGAGATATGATGAGCTTTGTGATACCTTGCATAGAAAGATCAAGAAGTTGAAATGCTCCATTGCTAGGTTGAAATGTGGCCTTTTTCATTGGAAGTCTAGTGCTTCTTTACCTTGCACCTCTTGTAGTGACATGGTTAGGAAGAATGATGAGCTATGCTTTTCTCTTGCTAGCTTAAAATCTGAAAATGAAATGTTGAAATCAAATGCTTCCATACCATGTCTTGTTTGCTTTGACTTGCGCAAGGACCTTGTTTATGCTAAATCTGAAATAGCCTTGCTTAGGTCAAAAGCTTCTTTACCATGTGCTTCATGTGAGTCTTTGCATGCTGAAATTAATGAATTAAAATTGACTCACACCACATGTGTAGATAAACTTGAGCATGCTAGGGCTGAAATTGATGAGATAAATGCTAGGCCTTGTAGCTTGTGCTCTTTGAATAAAGATGCTTGCCTTACTTCTTGTGTTGATCATGATTCTTTGCTTGATGTTTCTGGTGATGTTTCTTCCACCGATTTCATTTGCACATCATGCATTGATTTGGAAAAAGAAGTTTTGGCTTTGAAAGTTTTGCGCGATGATATGAGCGCCAAGTTGGTTGAGCACAATGATACGAGTGCCAACCTTGAAAAGGAGATTGAGCTCTTGCGTACCACATATGCCGAGTGCATAAACGAGGAGATGGAGAATCTGAAAAACACTCCTTGTGGTACTTGTGATCGCCTCATGTTTGAGAATGAGGTTTTAGCCAAAAGGTGCAAGAGCCTTTGTGCTAAGTCGTTTGAGTCACGCATTTCTTGCAACTCCGATGTTGATGCTTCTAAAATTGCTTCTTTGCAACCGGAGTTGAGTTCTTGTGTTGCGCGTGAGTCTTTTGACATTAGCACTAGTGCCAAGGTTTCGGATAGCTCTTTCATAGCTACTCCTAACCTTGCTAGTTCTTCGAGTGATGTCCAAGGGACTTCTCTTGACAAGGGTGCTTCTCATATTTTTGGGACTCGTCCTCCCAATCCGGTTTTCCATTGCACCTTTTGCAAGAAGGATGGACATTCATTCGATTTTTGTTTTCGCCGTGTCAAGCATGAGCGGCGAATTCGAGCTAAGGCTTTTAGGAAGCCGCGTAGCCTTTCCCATGGCACGTGTGCTCCTAGCATTGGCACCAAGTTGGTGGTTGATGCTTCTTGTTCTAAGTCCCAAGGGACTTCTCACTTGTCGGAGAATGGTGTGCCTGCCAGTAGGCCTTTGTACCATTGCTCTTTTTGTGAGAAAGATGGGCATCAAGAAAGCTTTTGCTATCGGCGTGCCAAACATTTGCGCCAAGCTCGCTCTTCTAGGAAGATGGTGATTCATAGCCCGTCTCATGGCATGAACGCTTGTGCTCCTAGTAAGAAGCCCATTTTTGTTGATGGGATTTATGACTCCTTTTCTAGTGGGATAGGTCATGGTCGTGGACATGCTTCTAGTGCTTCTTCTCTTCGTCCACGTCATGCTGTTCATGATGCTTCTATTGGTTCTTCTACAAAGACCTTGGAAGATGTTTGCCTCTTTTCCCGTGGTATGACTCGTTCTTCTCCTCGAGTTGTCCTTTTGAGGAATGCTTCCAAGGGTGTTTCAAAATCGCTTTTGAACCAGCATTTGCATCATGCTAACCCACATGAGAAGTTGAGATTTGTGACCAAGTCCTGGATTCCCAAGTACATGCTTGCTAACCCTTCGGGATCCAAGGCTCGGGTTACTTTGTCCTCTTGTGTGTAGATATGAGGACGCGGGGTGGAGGACATGCGCCGAATGGAGCTTGATCTTTTAGATGTGATCAAGTTTTGATGGTTCTCTGCATCCCGCTTAGATTTGCCACCAAAGAGGTTTGTATAGCTTGGTGAGCTTTCTTATACACTCATACCTTGTTCATCCATGATTTATGTCTTGTGGTATGAGATGGTTCTTCAGGTGCTTACTTGTATAGCTTTTACATGTACATTTTATTTTGTATCATGTTTTGCTTTAGTCTAGCATGTGCTATCTTGTATATCATGTCATGCTAGCTTTGTGTATAGCTTTTGTGGATTATCCACTTTTCATGCTAGTCTGTGATCCTTATGAACTTTATGCCATGTTTTACCATACCTCTCCATGAGCTTTACTTGTAGAGGTGTGATGTTCATTAGGTGTCACCTTTCAGGTGCTAGTTTTGGTTAGCTACATGTATCCTGTTGATATGATTAGTTTGAGCACTAGTCTTTCCTCGATTTTATCATGTTACATGCTTTTGGATCTATTGCTATCATTATCTTGCATTGTAGCATGTGTTGAGGTTTAGGCTGCGTTTGAGTTGATCATGTCCTTAGGATGCATTTTGCTCCATAGTGCTTTATCCTGTTGCATGGTAGTCTTGTCTTGTTTGGATTCATATCTCCTTGCGGTACCATTCATGGGTAGACCTCTTTTTGTTGAGAGCTTACCTTATGCTTTTATGTGACTAACCGTTTTCGTGGAGACCTTGAGGTCACACTGGACGAGACAATGCCTTGTGTTTTCTTCTGCTTTTGAGTGTGCAGGAGAACAGGAGCCTGGAGAGAGCATTTCGGCTCACGGACCCGATCCCACTTCTTCCACGACTTGGGGTTCCGTTCGAGCAGTTCTCCAGTGAGCACCAGCAGCACCTGGGCGAGCGACAGCATCAGGCGAAGGGGAGGCGACTTCGGCGAGGCAGGCGCCCCGGAGTTCAGCAGCATCAGGCGTCCCCTCGGGCATCACACCAGCAGGCGGTCATGTGCTTCATGAGGTACCTCCGACACACTTCTGAGTTCGGTTTTTGGTACACTCCTTCTTCGACCCCTTTTCTGCTGTGTGGTCTTTCCGATGTGGATTTTGCTGCCTGTCGCTTGAGCATTTCCTGGCTCTTCGCTTGTGAGCTGGATGTGTGTTTCCCTTTTAGTTGGGGAAGCATTTTGCTTATTGTATCATAGTTGGTCATCTCCGATACCCTTTTGTTTTGGGTGTTCCTTTTAGGCTAGTTTTTGCTTTGTCTTTGATAGACTAGCTTTTGCATGCATTTCATCATGTACATCTTGCATTTTAGAGCTTCATGTATATAGTAATGAAAATAAGACTATGCTCTTTTTGGTATGCCCTGTTTATTCATGATGATGCTTGTAGCTTAGGCTCTTTTTGATCACTTGATACATGCTATGAGCTAAGCTATTTTTGCAAATGGTGAACTTGACTAATCAACTATGAAACCTTTAATTTGTTCACCATTGAGATTGGCAACTAGCATGGGTAGGATGTGTTGAGATCACTTATGCTATCTTTTGTATGCTAGGTTGCTATGTCTCTTGCACTGAGTCATTCACTTGCTTGGATTGTTCATATGTACATTGTGCTTAAAATTTTGATCCAAGTATTAGTGAAATGAAAAGATCGAGATGGGTTTGCATGTGTCAGCACATCACGGTATCGAGACTGTTTCTCATTGCACATTTGAGTTAAACTTGAGCCGTGTAGTGTAAGACCGAAACCGGTGCTTTAAGCTTCTGATTGCTTTTCTTGCATAGGCTTAGCCCGGTTGAAAAGTTAGGCAATGACCATGCTTTCAACCTCTCGCAATCACATGCTTTAATATGAACTTGTGTTAATACCGCTGCAAACTCCAATAAATTTTGAAAAAAATTAATAACACAAGTCTATGCTTCATTCTATTGCATGATGATTGAACTTTGCTAGGGGTAGTTCACCTTTTATACCTGAGTTAGCACTTGGTTGATTTCCTGTCTATCCATGCTAAGTGCTATTTTAGTGGTGAACACCTTTTCGAATGGCTTAAAACTGCTCATATGCTTAATTGTTCATATTTCGTATTCATTTGATCAGTTTGAGCCTTAGCTAGCATTTGTATTGATTGCTACACTTTCAGGGCAGCACCCCATTGAGCATCTTTTTATTCTGATTGTTATACACTTGAAGCTGTTGCATTGTACATTTCATGCATTTTAGCTTAGTGTGCATTCCCCCAGCTCCGATATTCTTTGTGGTCACCTTCAATTGGTTTCGGGCTCTTTTAATGCTTCTCACTGCCCCCATATGCTTTTGGATGACTTGTCTTGTGTTTGTGTCAATTTTGTGAAAAATGTCAAAACCCCTCAGCATGTTCCCTTTTGTCAAGGGGGAGAAGCTGTTTTCAAGGGGGAGCTTGAGTGTTGGCACAAAGGGGAGAGTCATGCATTTTGGGGAGAGCTTTGAGCGAGGGGGAGTTTTAGCTCTTTTGGTTTCTTCTTCAATTGGTATCTTCACTCGGTATAGCTCTTTTATGTGTTCCAATTGGTATCCATCTTCCGGTATGGAATGCAATTGATGTCTTGAGCTGTATTGCCTAGCTTTTGTATATAGGCTTGCTTTCAGGGGGAGTCGCTTTTGTCTTGCTGCTTCTCCGCATGCTCCGAGTGTTTGTGCTCCATTTCGACTTGAGCCTTTTCTTTGGGCTTTTTCAATTGGAATTGAACCTTCCTTGTGTTCCTTCATTGGTACGCTTCGATTGGTTTTCCATTGGTGCGGAGCATGTTTGGCCGTAAGGCATTGGTATCGAGCGTGCTAGTCGTGTTGAGCCGTTTTGCCTCTCTCTTGAGGGACTAGCAGTTTTTGCTTGGTATTTTTGATTGGTTTGAAGTCTTCAGCTAGTTGTGTTGAGCCGTTTTGCCTCTGTCTTGAGGAACTAGCTGTTTTCACCAATTTGTGGCTGATTTTGAATGGTATCAAATTTTCTGCTAGTTGTGTTGAGCCTCTGTGCCTCTATCTTGAGGGACTAGCAGTTTTGCTTCTTATGCGCTGTTTCAGCCTCATTTGGTGTCGAGCCTTGAGCTAGCGGTGTTGAGCCCTTTTCTGCCTCTTCTTGAGGACTAGCTCATTTTTGACTTGGTTGCGTCGAGCCGTTGCCCATGTCTTTGGGAACCAAGTCTTTTGCTCTTTGTTGAGTTGTTGCTCCGATCCTTCGCTTGGTTGCGTCGAGCCGTTGCCCATGTCTTTGGGGACCAAGCTTTCGGTGTTGGTATCTCAAACCATCTCTTGTGCTTAGTTTTTGTCAATTCAATCATCAAGGGGGAGAAATTTAGAAACCCAAGTAAGGGGGGAAATTTAGAAACCCAAGTAAGGGGGAGTAACCCAAGTGAATCCAAGTGGATAAGTGAATCCAAGTGGATAAGTACCTTGGTTTCTTTTTGTGATGATTGTTTGACAATTTTTGAGATTGGTTTTCGAGTGCCTTTTGGGAATCATGAAACTCTTGTCTTCTCTTGACTCTTTGGTTATGTGGAGGCTTTGCCCGCTTTTCCCATTTCTTTTGGGACCGAGAGCTTTTATTTGGAGTATTCATGATCCTCCCTCTCTCAAGTGGCCTTGTGTTTGCTTTTACCTGGCTTTTGGGCACTTGAGTGAGACTGGCCTTCAAACCCTTCCTTTTTGATTTTATTGTCAGTCAATGCATTCATCAAGGGGGAGATTGAGAATACATATGATGAATGATTGACTGTGTTGAGGAAGGTTTGAGGCTTTTACCCGGTTGAGTCATTATCTTGCTATGCGCTTAATGTTATGACTAACCGGTGGCGTGAGTTGTGTGGTGTTTATGTGTTGGTGTGTGTGTACAACATGTGTCTCTTGGCTGTGTTGATGTGCAGGTGTGGAGCTCGGAGACAGTGGTCTCTGGCGAGGTGAAGGTCAAGTTGAGCCGTGCCGTGCTGACGGACCGGGTGCGGTGAAGGATGGGCGTGCCGTGCGGCGGACGTGCCATGCCGACGAACCGAGCGGTGAAAGGCGGACGGGAGGCTTGGACTGAGGGACCAGAGGGCCAGAGGACCAGCTGTGGTAGCTGGCACGTGGCATCGGCGAGCAAGAGCACATGGGGATGTGCGGTGCATCGGCCGAGTCGGGAGGAAGGCGCTGGAGTCGGGTCGCTTGGCGGGAGGTCGGACATGGGCTTGCGTGCGGCGCAAGTGCCGTCGGCCAAGTCAAGAAGGAAGGCGAAGGCGTTGTGCCCGGCGTGGAGGCTGGACATGCATCGGCATCAGTGCCGGTGGTCGGGGTGTGAGAACCACATCCCGTCTGCGGCACGGGTTCGGTAGCTGAGCCTCAAAAAGCTACCATCGACGGTTTCCAGGTTTGGGCCTCAAAACCTGGGGTGGCGGGTTTCCGAGTTTGGGCCTCAAAACTCGGGGTGGCCGGTTTGCCTGGTTTGGGCCTCAAAACCAGGGGGTTGGTCCGAAAGGACGGTCGACGCGTGGCGGCACCGAGAGGCTTGCGTTGCGGCGAAGCTATCGGTGAGAAGGCGCGGCGGTCGACGGTGGCGGCACGTGGCGGCATCAGGGAGGTCGCGTCGAGGCGAAGCTACCGGATGTGCGGGCGTGGCCGTCGGATGAAGATTGACCGGTTTGGACGGTTGTACCCCTGGGGGGTATTTGGTCGAGTACTTAATGTAAGGGCGTTTGTGTCATTGGACGTGCGCCTATATATATGAGGCGGGCTGCTAGGGCAGCCGCATCCTTGGCAGACCAGTGGTGGTGTCTCTCTCATTTTGTTCCTGTGAGAGTAGGCTAGGGTTAGGAGAGTTGGCTCTTGTTCTTGAGCTTTTCGCCATCCAAGCTTTGATCTGCTGGAGTGGCTTGTAGCCCGTACACCAAGTGCTTAATGAATCATCCATCCCTCTGAGTCCAAGGATCAAATTCGTGCCTGGATTTGTCTTGCGATTTTGTTCTTCGCGTTTGCACGCTTTCCCTTCTTTTGTTCTTCACGAGAATTCTTGTTTCGAGGGAAGATTCGCAAATCCGTTTGAACCATCTTGTGTAGCTTCGTGAGTGTTTCCTTTCTACCGAAGGAATTTCTCTAATACCTCACGAACTCACAGATCGGGCGGATTTAGTTTTCGGGTAAAGTTTTCTCCCTTCCCCCGATTTTCTCCAATTCACCGATTTGGAGTTAGGTTCGAGCCATGATCTCTTAGGAGTAGCTCACTAACATCCTTGTGACTCCACTCACCAAGTTTGATCCCTAGAGGATTCGTTTTGGGTGAGTTCGAGTCGAATCAGTGGACGAACAGGGTGCTGTCGGGGTGACCGGACGCTAGGGCCAAGCGTCCCGTGGTTGAAGGTTTGCTGTGCGTGGATTTTTTCCCTTGTCCGGACACTCGGATCGTGATGACCGGACGCACAGTTCAAGAGTCCGGTCGTTGATCTTGTCACGTGTTGTTTCTGTTACACGACCGGACGCTGGACTGAGGGTGCGACCGGACGCACTGAAGGCACTGTTCATTGCCCCCTCGGTGCTTGACCGGACGCTCAGTTGTAACGACCGGACGCTTGTTCCCGTGAGTCCAGTCGTGAACAGAGAGCTCCCAAATCGGGTTTTTGGCGACCGGACGCGTCCGGTGTTGACTGACCGGACGCATCCAGGGTCCGGTCGAGCCAGTCTCGCGCAGCAACCCTCGCAAGCGCCCCGAGGCCTTCCCTCGACCCTCGGGCGAATCGAGCCGAGGTCACCAACGCTCGAGGCTTTCCCGAGGCCTTTCCTCTAGCCTCGGACGAGCCGGAGGCTTTCCCGAGGCCTTTCCTCGAGCCTCGGCTGAGCCCTCGAGCCTCGGACGAATCCGAGCCCTCGGCCTCGGGCGAATCGGACGTTTCCCGGAGGCCTCTTCGTCAGCCTCGGCCTCGGGCGAATCGGACGTTTCCCGGAGGCCTCTTCGTCAGCCTCGGCCTCGGGCGAATCGGACGTTTCCCGAAGGCCTCTTCGTCAGCCTTGGCCTCGGGCGAATCGGACGCGTCCGATCGATCCTGACTGGACGCTCCAGTGAGTCCGGTCAGTGCAGACGGCGCACGTTTTCGTCCGTGTCTTTTGCGTTCGAGCTCCGATTCGAGTTCCGTCTTTCGCGTTGGCTTTCTAGGGTTGTCTAGTGTCCCGCTATGCTTCTAGGAAGCATCCACCCTATATCTAGGGTCGTGGATATTAGCAAGCTCTAGGGTTTGCTCTTGGGGTTGATTTTGGGACAGTGGCATCTAGTTTCCAGAAGGAAATTTTGAAGCTCCCATTCACCCCCCCTCTGGTCGCTTTCGGTTAGCTTCTCGGTCCTTCATATGTCAATCACTTGTTTTGGCCTAATATCACCAATGTCCATGTTCTTCATGGCTTCCACCAATTGTGTTCCTCTCACATCATCTAGGTTGTCGTGTTCTTCATGTGAGCCATTGGTTTCATCAAACTCAACATCATGGACTTCTTCAACTATTCTTGATGTGATATTCCACACTCTATATGCCTTGCTTGTAGTGGAGTAACCAAGTAGGAACCCTTCATCACACTTCTTTTCAAACTTGCTAAGTCTTGTTCCCTTCTTCAATATGTAGCACTTGCACCCAAAGACCCGAAAATATGCAATGTTTGGCTTTCTATCATTTAGGAGCTCATATGGTGTCTTCTTCAATAGAGGGTGACAATAGAGCCGATTGCTATAATAGCATGCCGTGTTGATTGCTTCGGCCCAAAAGGAATCACTCACATTGTATTCACTAAGCATGGATCTTGACATATCAATGAGTGTCTTATTCTTCCTTTCAACTATCCCATTGGATTGAGGTGTATACTTGGCCGAGAATTGATGTTTGATTCCAAATTCATCACATAGCTCATCAACTCTAGTGTTTCTAAACTCACTTCCATTGTCACTTCTTACTTGCTTGATTCTTTTATCAAACTCATTTTGACTTCTCTTGACAAAGGTTTTGAATATGCCAAACACTTCACTCTTGTCAACGAGAAAGAAGACCCATGTGTATCTTGTGTAGTCATCCACCATCACAAAGTCATACTTGTTTCCCCCAATACTTGCATATGTAGTTGGTCCAAACAAGTCCATGTGCAATAACTCAAGTGCATGAGTAGTGCTCATCATTCCTTTGTTGGGATGAGTGTTTCCAACTTGCTTTCCCATTTGACATGCACTACATAGCTTATCTTTCTAAAAAATGAACATCTTTTAGTCCTCTAACCATGTCATGCTTCACTAGCCTCTTTAGTTGTTTCATTCCAACATGTCCCAAGTGCCTATGCCATAGCCAACCCATACTTGATTTCGTGAATAAGCATGTTGTCAATTGAGCTTCACTTGCATCAAAGTCCACCAAATAAAGGTTCTCATATCCAAATCCTTTGAACACCAAGTCACTTCCATCAACACTTACTATCTCCACATCATCAACACCAAATATGCATTTGAATCCCAAATCACATAATTGTGCCACAGACAACAAGTTGAAGTGGAGAGATTCCACTAATAGCACATTGGAGATGCTCAAGTCATTGGATATTGCAATCTTGCCCAAGCCTTTAACCTTGCCTTTCTTGTTGTCACCAAATGTGATAGCATCCGCATGATCATTGCCACTAGTGTTGATTGATTTGAACATTCTACCATCTCCGGTCATGTGTTGAGTGCACCCACTATCAAGCACCCAATGCCTTCCTCCCACTTTATAATTCACCTACAAAGAGATCAATTATTTTTAGGTACCCAAACCTTTTTGGGTCCTCCAAGGTTAGTCACCAAGCTCTTGGGCACCCAAATTGCCTTCTTCTTTGACCCAACCATGGGTGCACCAATATACTTAGCCTTCACACCATTAGTGCCCTTTGTAAGCATATAACAAGAATCAAGTCTAATAGATAAAGCATGAGCATTGTTCTTGTTCTTGTTCTTGTTAAAGCAATTTTGCTCTATATGCCCGGATTGCTTGCAATTATAGCAATACCGACCATTGCTCTTCACAAAACTATTCTTGTGAGGAGCAAAAGCGGCCTTGCCCTTCTTGGGGGTATAGCCAAGTCCCTCCTTGTTGAATGGACATCTTTGGCTACCCAAGCACATAAGCAAGCGGACATCTCCACCATAGGCATTGCCTAAAGCATGAGTCAGCTCATACACCTTGTTCTTAAGGTTCTCATTTTCTACCACTAATGATGAATCACATGTAGTAGAAGTAGGCATTTTAGTTGAGCTAGATGATGATGATGCATTGGTGGGGGCAACAATAATAGGAGCATAAAAAGATTCATCAAGAATATCACATGTTACTCCTATGTTGCATGTCTCTACAACATCCTCAATCTTACTTTGATCAAGGAGGGAGGAGTGTGCTTTCTTAAGCCTAGTGTGAGCTTGGTCAAGCTTCTCATGGGCTTCCTCTAGCCTCTCATGAGTAGACTTGAGCTCATCAAAGGATTGCTCAAGAGCCTTGTTGGCCTTGCGCAATTCTTTGCACTCCTTCCTCTTAGTCTCAATGTAAGAGTGAGCATCTTGTAGCATGCTCATGAGGTCCTCCTTTGAGTACTCCTCATCATCATCACTCTCACTCTCACTTTCACTCTCATCGGATGATACCTTAGTGGCCTTAGCCATGAAGCATGTCGATGGAGTGTTGAAGATAGAAGGCTTGCTTGAGATAGCAAGACTAGCCATAGCCTTCTTCTTGGTGGTCTTCCTCTCATCATCACTAGAATCATCATCATCACTTGAGGAAGCATCACTATCCCATGTCACGACATTGGATCCACCCTTCTT
This sequence comes from Coix lacryma-jobi var. lacryma-jobi, assembly GCA_009763385.1. NCBI lineage: Eukaryota > Viridiplantae > Streptophyta > Magnoliopsida > Poales > Poaceae > Coix > Coix lacryma-jobi. Next base: position 138,028,570 of record CM019824.1, read on the forward strand.
CTCCTTCTTCTTCTCTTTCTTTTCTTTCTTCTCTTTCTTGTCCTTCTTCTTGCTCTTCTTGCGGTCATCATCTTCATCACTAGAATATGGACAATCCGCAATGAAGTGATCCTTGCTCTTGCATCTATAGCACCTTTTAGTTGTGCTCTTTGTTGAATCTCTTCTCTTTCTTGCTCCATATCCCTTCTTCATGAACTTGCCAAACTTATTCACAAAGAGAGCCATCTCTTCATCATCGATCTCACAACCACTTGAGCTTGCTTCATCATCACTTTCCTCCTTCTTTGCTTTGCCTTTGCTCTTGCTCTTGGAGGATGAAGCCTTGAATGCAACGGTCTTCTTCTTCTTTTCTTCCTCTTGGGCTCCCCCATCCCGTTCCACACGGTATGTGTCTTGTGTGACCACATCACCTAGTACTTGATTTGGGGTCACCGTGTCCAATCCTTTCCTCACTAGGATAGTCACCAAAGCCTCACTAGGATAGTCACCAAAGTATCAAACCTTGGTGGCAAGCATCTCAAGAACTTGTGAGAAAAGTCCTTGTCCTCCACTTTTTCTCCCAATGCCTTCAAGTCATTTATAATCACTTGCAACCGGTGGAACATTTCCGGTATGCTTTCATCATCTTGCATCTTGAAGGTGGCAAGCTTGTCTTTGAGGATGTATAGCTTGGCACTCTTGACCGCCTTGGTGCCCTCTGAAAGGACCGTGACGCCTAAGAGGGGAGGTGAATTAGGCAACTTGAAACTTCTACTCTAAACTATGGCCTCTAATTTCCACCTAAGCAAAACCTATGCAAGAAAGTAAACTATCTAAAGTGCAACTAAGGTTTTGCTAAGTGTGTTTGCTATCTCTACCGCAAAATGAGTTATGCTACCTAGTTTCCAAACCTATCAACTAGCATATCAAGCTATGAAAGGTAAAGCACATGAGCTAGATAGCAATGTAAATGCGGAAGCTAAAGAGTGTGATAGAGATGCAAACTCCCGTCGACGACTCCGGTATTTTTACCGAGGTATCGAGAAGCGCGCAAGCTTCCCCCTAGTCCTCGTTGGAGCCCCTCGCAAGGGCCAAGCTCCCGGTCGGGTAACTCCGTGGATAGCTCCGGTTCTTCCCCACGCGCAAGTGGGTCTCCGGTTAAGCCACTCGTGGCAAAGCCTCTCCCGGATGCTCCCCGCCGTCTTCACTATCAAGCTTCCGGCCGAAGCGCCGCGGGCCTTGTTCCCTTCGGTACACGGAGGCGGCCACACCACAAACGCGGTTGGTGTGATCTCGCAAGACTTACAAGCCCCACCGATGTACAATCACGGTGCGCGCAAACACCGGTAGATAAGAGGTTTTCAAACCTCACTAAACACTAGGCCTAACACCTAGAGCAAGCGCAAAGCAGTGGTCTAACTAGCCTAAGCACTTCGCAAAGCACCTACACTAATCACCTAGTATATTCACTAAGCACTTTGGTGGCTAGAGCAACTAGTTATGTGTCTATGCACTTGGTATACTTCCTTGAGCTCCAACCTTATTGTTTTGGCTGGCCATGGGGGTATATATAGAGCCCCAAGCGAATAGAGCCGTTGGAGAAAGTCATGGGCTTCACAGCGTGGCATCGGACGCTGGAGTCGTGACCATCGGAGCGTCCGATGCTCCTTTAACGGCTGGGTGCCGGCCTGACACTGTGTCGCAACGGCTAGTTAGCGTCCGATGTCTGACCATCGGATGCGTCCGATGCCCACAGAGCCTCTCTGGAACCTTTCTGCATAGTCATCGGAAGCAGGGACTGTAGCGTCCGATGTGAACAACGGAGCGTCCGATGTTCGCCGTGCAGGTTTGCACAGTGTCACAGTCGCGTCCGATGCCTCGGTCTTCAGCATCCGATGCCCGTGCTGGCGCTGACACAAGCTAGGGCTTGCCATCGGCGCGTCCGATGCCTGGGCGGGCAGCGTCCGATGCAGCGTCCGATGTCCCTTTCTTCTTGTTTCTTCGCGTTTTCTTGCGCCGTCTTGGTTCCATTCTTGTGCCTTGGACTTTGCTTGATCTTGAGAGTCTTCTATTGAGCTTCAAATGTCTTGCTTGAGGTGTTGATCATCGGATCACCATGTCGTCTTAGTCCAAGTCACATTTGCACCCTATTGGACTACAAAACAAACACTCGCAAACACATTAGTCCAATTTGGTTATGTTGTTCATCAAACACCAAAATTCAAAGTTAAATGGGCTGAGGTCCATTTTCCTTACACCCTCATAAGTCTCCTCCAATCTCTCCCATATCTCACTTGCTTTTTCAAGGTCTTTGACTTGCTCAAACACCTTTGTATCAAAGGCTTCATGGAACAAGTTGATTGCCACCTCATTCCATTGAAGTTTCTCTTCTTCTCTAGGAGTGGGACTTGTGGGATCAATTACCGCAAAGTCATGCTCAATCACATCTCATATCTTTCTGTTCATTCCTCTTGTGAATGCACACATCTTCCTCTTCCAACAATCGAAGTTGGTGTTGTCAAAATGTGGTGGCTTTCCCATATAGTTGATTTGAGCCATTTTAACACCGGAGGATGTTAAGCCTCAAACAAATGGTGACCACGGCTCCGATACCACTTGAAAGGTCCAAATTGGCTAGAGGGGGGGTGAATAGGCTAATTAAAAATCTACAAAATCACTTAGGCAAACACTATTAGTATAACAAATGGCGAAGCTTTTTGCGCTAGCCTAATAGTGTGTTGCAAGCCACCTATCCAACAATTCTACCTAATATAACTATGGCACACAAGCAATTAGAGCTAGATACTAATGCGGAATAAACTAGCTCTAGCACAACTATGATCAAGATAGTCTAAGATAAACAAGTGTGTGCAAAGGATGAGTTATGTAAACTAATCACAATATCAATACACAAGGTTTATGACAAAAGATATACAACTAGTGATAGTAAGTACACAAATAAATAGCTTGATGTAAATACACAAAGTAAAGGAGCGAGATAGAGGTGGTTTCACCGAGCCTTCGGGATCGCCTAGTAGAGAGCCAATCACCGGTGAAATCCACTCGTGAAGCCAATCACCAAGAAGAATAGCAATCACAATAATCACACAGGACACCAAGATTTATCCCGAGGTTCACGTGCTTGCCGGCATGCTACTCCCCGTTGTGTCAACCAACAATAGGTGACCCGGTGGCTAATTGGCACAAAACCAAGCTCACAAAGAGCACCACAAGAATCTACCGCTAGTGAGGTAGCTCAATGACATGAGCAATCCACTAAGGATGCCTCTTGCCGCTCCGGCGAGGTGAGGCTCCAAAACCTCTCACAAACTCGAACGGTGGTGGCCAAGAACAATCTCCTTCTCTTGCCAACAACACAACAACGCCTCCAAGCTGTCTAGGCACCGGCAAATGCCAAGAGTAACAAGAGAACTCAATGCCGATGCGAAGAACTAGTGCCACTAGATTGAAATCTTTCAAATCACGCACTAGATCATTCAATCTCACTTGGTTTGATCAAATCAACTTGGGAGATGAGTTGGGAGGCTTGCCAAAGCTCACTAATATGCTTAGGAATCAAAATGTGCAAGAGACAAACCAAGTGAGCCGGCCAAGCCCCTTAAATAGGCCACCCAAGTCGGCCTAGCCGTTGGGCTGAAAACGCGAGCATCAGACGCGCCGATGTTGGGGCCATCGGACGCTGCCCCAGCGTCCGATGCTCCGATGAGCACCACGTGTCCCCCAGATACGAATACGAGCCATCCGATCCCAATGGTCATATCCCTTCGTGCCATGGTTAAAGTGACATCGGACGCGCCGATGCCACGCATCGGACGCTCCGATGCCACTGCTCGATTTAGCTCTTTTCTGCGCCATATCGGACGCTCCGGCACTCTCACATCGGACGCTCAACCCCTGCGTCCGATGACCATGCAGAGAGGTTCTAGAGAGGGCCAGATCACATCAGACGCGTCCGATGGATCCGCATCGGACGCAGGCCAGCGTCCGATGCTCCCTGGAAAACTAACTCGTGCCACGTCACCTGCATCGGACTCTGCAACAGTGTTTCCTCAGCGTCTGTTGCCAGCGTCCGATGCTCCTTCAACTTCTGACAGAAACTAGGGTTAACCATCGGACGCTCAGCCAGCGTTCGATGCTCCTCGGACTAGCGTCCGATGCTCCCTGAGCACGACACTTCACTTCCAAAATCCGCTGAATCCTGCCTCGCATGCTCGGCAGGAGGGAGAAGGACTATACACTAGTTTCTCCCATTTCTCCACAACTCCTTAACACCCCCTTATCCCAAAAGTGCCAACACCACCAAGTGTACATCATTGTATGCAAGTGTGTTAGCATTTTGCAAAGCATTTTCCAAGGGGTTTTGTTAGTCACTCACTAGGTCTATAGCATCAATATGTTAGAGAACTCCTAGTGGCACTTGAACATCACATAAGCCGTGAATTAACTCCTCTTAATAGTATGGCTATCTATCCTAAATGCGATCACACTCGCTAAGTGTCTTGATCACCAAAATAAAGAGCCCTATAGGTTATACCTTTGCCTTTGGGCCTCTTTGCTCCATCTCTTCTCTTCTTCGTTTCACCAATGGTAGAGCACTTGATCAGGGTGTAGAGTGTGCTACCTCTTTCGGGAAGTTTGGTGAGTTTAGTGGTCTTAAGCTGAGTGAGAAACCCAACTCCACCACTACTCCCAAATTGACCAAGATTCCACCCAAAGAGCCTCTCAAGCCTAACACCAAAGATAGAGTGTTTGTGGAACCTCCTAAAGCTCCACCAAAGAAACAAACATGGGCTCCAAAACCCAATCACTTAAGGAACATACTTGACACTATGCCACCAATCCATGAGGAGCTCATGCCACAAAAGAACCAAGTGATCCACACCCAATACCGTGAGTACCAACAACCCCCTATGAGAGTGGTGAGGTACCACTGTGAGCACTGTGGGAGAGATGGACACTTGAGGGAGTTTTGCTTTCGGCGCAAGAGAGAGGAGCGTCGTGCAAAGGAGATGAACAACTCAGACATGTACCATCCTTTCCATGATGTACATGCGCTGAAGGTTCAAAGGAGGGTTGCTAGGCCTAGAGGTCTAATGCCTCAAGGTCCTAGGTCTCAAGGAGGTCATGCCCGGCGGGATCCTAGTTTTGTAGGCTATGGACCTCATGGCGGTGGCTTTGTAGTTGACCATTTTTCCCCCACCGCGTTTTGACTATCGCGATGGATGCTCTTCCCTTAGCGGACCATGTTTTCCTATGCGTGGTGATCGCTCTCCCTGTAGGAATGCTTGGAATGGTTTTTACACTAACCGTTCTTTTGAGAAACCAGAACAACACTGGTATTCTTCCCGTTTTACTCACCCTAGTGTTGGACCGTATGCTCACCCTATGTTTTTTTATTGATGTAGGTAAGTAGATTGGAGAACGTTTGGCTTGTGGATTCCGGGTGCTCAAGGCATATGACCGGAAACTCCAAGTGGTTCTCCAGTCTTAGTCCAGTCACCAGAAAGGAGTTTATTACCTTCGGTGACAATAGCAATGATAAAGTGCTATCCCGTGGTTCTGTGCGAGTTAATGAGCATTTTGTCTTACGTGATGTTGTTCTTGTATCGAACTTGCATTTTAACCTTCTTTCTGTTTCTCAACTCTTTGATGATGACTATGAGATTCGTTTTAAGCCGAATCTCAATCGTATTTTAGATCCTCAGGGCAATCTTGTGTGTTTGATTTCGCCCTTTGGGACAGTCTTTTGTGCGAATTTCTCAGAGTCTTTTGGCATTTCTCGTTGTCTTTTGGCTGGATCCTCCTCTAATCTTTGGAAGTGGCATAGGAGACTTGGTCACTTGAGTTTCGACTTGCTTGCAAGGCTTAGCTCCCTTGGCTTAATCCGAGGATTGCCCAAGTTACACATGGAGAAGGATCTTGTTTGCCATTCTTGTAGACATGGGAAAATGGTTGCCGCTCCCCACCATCCTGTGAATCAAGTTTTGACCAAGCGCCCTGGAGAGCTTTTACATATGGACCTTGTAGGTCCGACTCGGGTGAGCTCGGTTGGTGGGATGTGGTATGTGCTTGTTGTTGTTGATGACTTTTCGAGATATTCGTGGGTTTTCTTTTTAGCTGAGAAAACTGAGACTTTCTCTTTTACTCGCAATCTGATTTTGCGACTTCCGAACGAGTTCCCTAAGAACTCGATGAGAGCTATTCGTAGCCATAATGGTTCCGAGTTTAAGAACTCAGATTTTGAGAAGTTTTGTAACTCTTTGGGTTTAGAGCATCAGTTTTCTTTCCCCTACACACCGCCACAAAATGGTGTTGTAGAGAGGAAAAATCGGACCCTTGTTGAGATGGCCAGGACGATGCTCGATGAGCATAGGACTCCTAGGCGGTATTGGGCCGAGGCTATTAACACTGCATGCTATATTTCCAATCGTATTTTTCTTCGTGCTTTCTTGAAGAAGACTTCTTATGAGTTGCGATTTGGGAAGCAACCCAAAGTGAGTTATTTTAGGGTTTTTGGTTGCCACTGTTTTATACTTAAGAAAGGCAACTTGGACAAGTTTGAGTCTCGCTCTTCTGACGATGTATTTTTGGGTTATGGTAATCATACTCGGGCATATCATGTACTTAACCTTGATACTAGCCAAGTCATGGAGACATCTGATGTCACCTTCGACGAGACCATGCATTGTCCTTCTTCTAGATTTGAGTGTGCAGGTGATCACGAGGTTGGCGAACCTCTTTTTGATGATGAGGAAGAAGGTGCTGAAGGGATTGATGATCCAGCACTTCCTCCACCTGCTGTGCCGATTGGGTCCACTTTGACCACGACTGCTCGCGGCCCCGACCCTTCTTCTTCCACTACATGGGGGTCGTGTGATCCACTAACTCGGGCTGTACCACTAGTACCCGAGGAGGCACCAGCTACTATTGAGGGGGAGGTCACTACAGCAAGGAAGGCGCCACGACACATCCAGCGCCAACACCCACCTCAACGGATGATCGACAACATCCACGAACGCGTCACTCGGTCAAGGTCACAACAAATTTCTCACTTTGCTCATTCTGCATTTGTTGCTGATTTTGAACCCCGAGATGTTGGACACGCTTTATCTGATCCGGATTGGGTCAATGCCATGCATGAGGAGCTTGAAAATTTTGAGAGAAATCAGGTTTGGGTTCTTGTTCCTCCTCCTCCTAAGTGTCACCCAATTGGGACAAAATGGGTTTTCAAAAACAAACAAGGAGAGGATGGCCATGTTGTGAGAAACAAGGCCAAACTTGTAGCCCAGGGGTATAGTCAGAAGGAGGGGATAGACTATGAGGAGACGTTTGCTCTTGGATTTTGCTGCATCCAAAGGTTTCAAACTTTTTCAAATGGATGTCAAGAGTGCCTTCCTAAACGGCTACATATAAGAAGAGGTGTATGTGAAACAATCCCCCGGTTTTGAAAATCCCAAGTTTCCAAACCATGTCTTTAAACTTAACAAAGCTTTGTATGGTTTGAAACAAGCCCCTAGAGCCTGGTATGATAGGTTGAAAACCTTTTTGCTTGCTAAGGGTTTTAAAATGGGATGTGTGGATAAAACTCTTTTTCTCCTCAAGCAAGGCAATGACACTTTGTTGGTTCAGATTTACGTGGATGATATCATTTTCGGTGGTTCTTCTCATGCTTTGGTTGCCAAGTTTGCAGATATAATGAGCAGGGAATTTGAGATTAGCATGATGGGCGAGTTGACATTCTTTCTCGGGTTGCAAATCAAGCAGTTCCGAGAAGGGACGTTTATGCACCAGGGCAAGTACACCAAGGACATAGTGAAGAAGTTCGATATGGGTGAGGCCAAGCCTCTTCCAACACCCATGTCGACAATGACGGCCCTGGATGCGGATGAGGAGGGAGAAGCCGTGGATCAGAAGGAGTACCAGAGAATGATCGGGTCGCTGCTGTACCTGACGGCGACACTCCCGGACATCCAGTTCGCGGTGTGTCTTTGCGCTTGATTTCAGTCGTCGCCGCGCACTTCCCACCGTTAGGCGGTCAAGCGCATTATGAGGTACCTTCGTTTCACTCCTGAGTTCGGGATTTGGTATTCTACTTCCTCTACCCTCTCTCTTTGTGGATATTCCTATGCCGATTTTGCCGGTTGCCGACATGACCGCAAGTCCACTTCTGGGACTTGTCAGTTTTTGGGTTTTTCTCTTGTATCTTGGTCTTCTCGCAAGCAGTCTAGTGTTGCTCAGTCTACCACAGAGGCTGAATATGTTGCTATGGCTGCTGCTGTTCCCAGTTGTTGTGGATGATGACCAATTTGCGTGATTTTAGTCTGAGTTTTTCTCGAGTTCCATTGCTTTGTGATAGCACGAGTGCGATTAGTGTTGCTAAGAACCTCGTGCTTCATTCCAAGACCAAACACATTGATGTGCGCTTTCATTTCTTGCGAGACCACTATGAGAAGGGTGATATCGACCTTCGCCATGTCGATACTCATCATCAGTTGGCAGATATTTTCACCAAGCCTTTGGACCAATCAACCTTTGCTAGGTTGAGAGATGAGTTTGGTGTGTGTTTTCCCTTTTAGTTGGGGAAAACATTTTGGCTATTGTATCATAGACTGACTTTTCTTGTTTTGTTTTTGTTTAGTTTCTGCATTTCATCATATTTGCATATTTACTTTTTCAAGCTTCATGTATATAATCTGTAGAATGAATCTATGTTATGATTATTTTATGATCCAATGATATATGATGATGCTTGTAGCTTAGGCTCTTCTTAATCACTGATACTTGTTGTGAGCTGAGCTATTTTTCAGAACTGTGAATATGCTTAATTCAAACATAAAATTTGAAACATGTTCACCATTGAGATTGGCAACTAGCTTGTGTAGAATGTGTTGAAGTCACTTATGCTATTCATATATGCTAGGTTGCCATGTCTCTAGTTCTGAGTCTTTCACTTGCTTGGTGTGTTCATTTTCTGTTAAAATTGAACCAAGTCTAAGTGAATTGAAAAGATTGAGATGGGATTACTTAACAACACATCACGATATCGAGACTGTTTCTCATTGCACATTGAGTTAAACTTGAGCCGTGTAGTGTAAGACCGAAACCGTTGCTTCAAGCTTCTGATTGCTTATGCATAGGCTTAGCTCGGTTGAAAAGTTAGGCAATGTCAAGTTTTCAACCTCTCGCAATCACATGCTGAAAAATCGAACTTGTGTAATCACCGCTGCAACTCTGATAAATTTTGAAAACACAAGTCTATGTTTCATTCTATAGCATGATGATTGAACTTTGCTAGGGGTAGTTCACCTTGTATACATGTTTAGCATTTGCTTGACTTCCTGTCTATACATGTTTGATGCTATTTTGATGGTGAACCTCTTTCTAAATGGCTTAAAACTGCTCACTATGCTCACATGTTCATATTTTGTATTCTGTTGTCAGTTTGAGCCTTTGCTGGCATTTTTACTTGATGTTGAGTAGTCGGATCAGCACTCTTTAGAGCATCTATTCACTCTATCGACTATATACCTGAAGCTGCTAACCTACATTTGTGACTCATATGCATTTGCCTTGTTTTGTGCATTTTCAACTAAGGGGGGGGAATTTTGACAAATCATGTCCCTAGTTGTGTGCACTACTGAAGGGGGAGTTTGGAGTTCATGTCAAGGGGGAGTTTGCTCGTTTTGTTTGACGAGTTGTTTAATTGGTTTGGAGCAGTTTTTAGCTAGTTGTGTTGAGCCTTTGCCTCTTTCTGGAGATACTAGCTTCTTAGCTCTAATCTTCTCGCTAGTGGTGTTGAGCCCGTTTTGCCTCTTCTTGAGGGCTAGCTTTGCTTTGCTTGTTTGCGTCGAGCTGTTGCCCATGTCTTTGGGAACCAAGTTGCTTTGCTCACTCCATTTGACTTCTTTTGGCTTTGCTTCGCTTCTGGTCGTTTGGTTGAGTTCGCTTCCTTCTTTTTCCTTTCTTCTATTCCATATGATTTGTGTTGGTAGTTGATAATGCACTCATCAAGGGGGAGATTGCGGATACATGGGTGTATGCCGGATCTTGAGATGATGAGTGATTGTCAACTGGTATGATGCGCATGTTCTTTGGCTTGTGTTGTGCAGGTGTCGAGCTCAGAGACGGTGATCGAAGGCAAGGTGAAGGTCAAGTAGAGACGTGCCGTGCCGATGGACCCAGAGCGGTGAAAGGCGAATGTGAGGCTTGGACTAACGAACCGGTGGCCTGAGGATCAGCCATGGTGGCTGACAGCCTGGGACAGCGACAAGTGAAGACTTGCGGGTGGATGGGGTGCACGGGCGGTGCATCCCTCTACGACGTCGGTTTGGTGGTTGAGCCACAGAAAAACCACCAAGTGGACGGTTTCCAGGTTTGGGCCTCAAAACCTGGGTGCGACCGGTTTTCGAGTTTGGGCCACAAAACTCGGGCTGAGGATGGTTTCCAGGTTTGGGCCTCAAAACCTGGGCGCTGGCCGGTTTACGAGTTTGGGCCACAAAACTCGGGTTGAGGACGGTTTCCAGGTATGGGCCTCAAAACCTGGGCACTGGCAGGTTTCTGAATTTGGGCCACAAAACTCAGCTCATGGACGACTGGTTTTCCAGTTTCGGCCTCAAAACCGGGGGGAGGTCCGTGAAAAAGACGGAAGGCGCGTGGCGGCACGTGGCGGCATCCTGTGAGGTCGCGTCGAGGCGAAGCTACCTGATGTGCGGGCGTGGCCATCAGATCGACTACACTTTGAGTTGGTCAGGAATACCCTTAGGGATTAGCCTGCTCGCTCATTAGCAGTAGGGGTAGAAGGGGAATAATTGTATTAGGCTATATTAGGAGAGGCAACCCTCCCTCCAAACTATCTCAGCCATTTGCTACTTTCACTTAGTGTTTCCTGTTCTCCCACATCCCTGTTGTAGCTACTGAGATCCACAGAGACGGTGAATCATACATCTGTGTATTTGGATTTTGCAGAAACAGGACCGGATTCCCATTGTCTCCTCATGGGGACGAATTTCAACTGGAATTGAAGATCAATTCGCATTTTGGTTTGTGTTCTTCGCGTTTTGGTTCTTCCCCTGTCGGAGATTTGCTTCGTTCTTCCTCTCCGAGGAACGATTTTTGATTTCACTTGAACCGAGTTGTTCTAGGTCGTGAGGCGCATATTTGCACCGAAGGAATTAATATCAAACCTCACGAGCTAGTAGATCGGTCGGTTTTTGTGTTGGATCGATTTCCTTCTCCTTTGCCCTGAATTTTGTTGATTCACCGACTTGGAGTTAGGATCGAGCCATGATCTCTTAGGAGTAGCTCACTAACATCCTTGTGACCTCTCAGATCGAGTCTTGGCCCTAGAGCTTTTGATTCGGAGGAGATCGGGTTGAATCGCCGAAGAACTAGGCTATTTTCGGGGGCATCAGACGCTGAGCACGGGAGCACCGGACGCTGCTGTTCATAGCACCGGACGCTCCTGTAACACGTGTCAGAGAACCGCGTTTTAAGTGAGCATCGGACGCGCCGGAGCCAGAACATCGAACGCTGAGCTGTCACTGTAGCAGCATCCGATGGTCATGCAGTGAGGTTCCAGAACTGCTCTGTTCACATCAGACGCGTCTGCCACTGAGGCATCGGACGCTGCCAGCGTCCGATGCAGTAACTTGTTTGTTGTTTCATCCGCAGTTCATTCGTCTGACTTCGGTTTTGGTTTCTGACTTTTGCGTTGGACTTCTTGGGTTGTGTAGTATCCCGATATGCTTCTAGGAAGCATCCACCCTACTTCTACGGTCGTGGATACTAGCAAGCCTTTTTCTTGCTTTTGGGTGACTCTCTGGGACAAGGGCCATTCATTTGAGGCTCCCATTCACCCCCCCCCTCAAGGCACCAATTCGGTCCTTCAGCCGTCACCATCCTTCATGGTTGCCAATTTGCTAGCTCCACCACATGGCTTGGTCGTAATCCTTTCTCATTGGCTACTATTGGTATTTCTTAGCGTCGCTACTAAGAATAGAGTTTTAATCTATCCCCGGCAACGGCGCCAGAAACGCTTGTTGACACTTCTTAGCATAAGCACTAGAACTAGACTATGGAGCCTAACCCCAGCAACGGCGCTAGAAGTGTCTTGGTGGTAAAACTATTGACTATTGGATAGTTTCGCAAGCGCACAGAAAATACCGATGTAGCACTTCACCCGGGAGTATTCCAAGGTATCGTTATTTATTTTATCCCAAAGGAAAGCAAGCTAGGAAAGATGTAGAGAGAGGAAAGATAGATCCTTTAGTCTTACTATAATCTATTATCAATTAGAGAAGCAAAGGGGTATAGGAGGATATAATGGAGGATAGATAGATAAGATAAATAAGTTAAGCAAAGAGTATATGATATGAAAGATAACTTTAGTAGAGTTAGCTAGGTGGGAGGACAACGAGTGAGTATAAAGTACTCCTATGTTTCTACCTTTACTCCTATGAACTAATCCTAATTAAATAGATGACTTAACTAGATTGACGCCTTGCTACTTGTGTGAGAGGGATAAATGAGAGAGTAAAGCGATAGAAGGTTGTTCACCTAACCCAGTACTCAAGCGGATATTTGGCTTATGTACGCCTTACCTTTTAAGAACTAGCCTGAGTTCACGTGAGGGGATCTAGGTAGCCAGGCAAAATCTGTCACCTTTTGCCCATGCGCCCCTACTGTCCGTGCAAGCCAGCGGTAGTCAAAGATAAGATGAAGTATGAGCACCACGCTCACACTTATCTACACCTTTAGCTGACGATCAAAATAGCTAAAGCCCCTATCCTAAGATAGGACGATGACGCACACACAAGAAGCTATTTAAAGGAAATCAATCTAACTAAGACAACTATAGAACTAAGATAAGCACACAACAAGACTATATAAATATAGACTTGCACTAAGTAAATACTTAAATAAATACTTGGAAAGTAAATACTTAAGTAAATGCAAAGTAAAGTAAAGAAAGAATAATATATTAAATAAATAAAGTCTTACAAAAGAAGAAAGATACAAGGGCTATACCAGACTCCCAGAAGACGACTTCGGAGACCCGAGCTTCGCCCGACTCGACTCTAACTCCCACTCTAGACTAACTACTACTACTCTTGCTTGATCTCACATGAGAGTGGAGATTTGTGAGATGGGATGTGTGAATGAGAGGGTGGAGGCCTCTATTTATAGTGGAGGTGGAGTAGGGGCTACTCCGGCGCCACGTCAGCGATCCGTGTGCTCCCCATCTCTCAACCCTTGGATCCACCGTCATTGTAACCGCCATGGATGGATGGCTTGGATGTTCTTCACGTGTCAAACATGCATTTTGCCACCGACTTGGATGAGGGTCACCATGGGGTCGGCCGACCCCTGTCCCTGACATGTGGGCCCGGGGTACACCTTCTAGAAGGTGCTGATGTCATCCTGATGAATAGTGTTGTTGGGTCCCACCAAGGGGGGGTCGGCCGACCCCCCTATGACAGGGCTGGCCCACCTTCTTCTCTCCCTTGGTGACCCCACATGTCATGGAGCAAGTCTTGTGAAGTTGGTTGCATTTGGTTTTCGGTGTGGACCCATGAATCCATGTGCTTCTCATCTTGCACCATTGAGCAAAAGCACATGTTTGATCCAATGGTTGATATTGACTTGAACATGCTTCTCTTGGATCATGCCATGTCATCATGGCCGAGGTGGCCCAAGGGTGGGGTCGCCCGACCCCCTTGGTGGGCCCACCTGGCCTTATTTTGTTCATTTTGCCATCTCCTACAAGTTCACAAGCTAAGAGTACAAGTGGAACTTATTAGTGATAAATATGCTCATGATATGCTATTCTTCCTTGAAACCGAGGCCTGTTGACGGTATTTTGATAGGGTAAAACATGCTATAACTTCCGTCAATAGCTACACACATGCTTAGTAACAGGATTAGACCAAATAGGTTTCATCAATTAACCAAAACCGAACTAGGGCTTTCACACTCCCACAACAGGAGCAAACACTGCCTGTCAACGAAGTTAACCTGCAACAGGGGATTAACAAACCCTGAGTGTCGATGAAATATGGTCGACAGTCTACCGAGGGGTATGCCCAAGGTAGTAGATTAGATGGTGGAGGCGAGCAAGACGTCTACACAAGCGTAAACACATGGACGAGAGACGGCAATTTAGACAGGTTCGGGCTGGCAAGTCGCCATAATACCCTACGTCCTGTGTTCTGGTGGCTGGTTTGTATTGCAGGATTGGAATATGATGTGAGTTTGGAGGGGGTCCCTGCTCGCCTTTTATAATCGGGGAGTAGGGTTACAACTTGCCGAATCCTAACATATTACAATCGGTTCCTTTAGGTAAGGAATTCAGGTCTATCTATCGAGATCTTCCTTGGCGAGCAAGTCATCAGGAGAATCCTTGGCGGTTGCGACAGCCTGGTCGCGGGCCGCAATGCCTTCCGGTTGGGCCATACTTGGCGACCTACTCAAGTAGGTCCATGAGGGTATACGGAGGTAATATCCCCACAGCTAGTCCCCGAGCACTTTGTAACCATTGTGCAGGGCATGGCGAAGCCTTCTGAGCAGGTCGAACCTGGTCGCATGTTGTTGAAGACGTCTTCCGACCAGGTTTCCTGGTCATGAATGCGCTGGAGGAGACTCCCGGCCAGGTTAGACTGGCAGTCGATGTTGTGGAAGTAGTAGTCGAAGCCGTGGTGCAGCCGCGTGGAGTGTTCAGCGTCGTCCTGCCAAAAGGATGTGAAGTGTTGCAAGATTTTTTTTTTTTGAAAATCCTTCTTGTGGCGAAGTGTATCCACTTGGAGCTTGACCAGACTGTAGGGGCCGACGATGCCCCAGTAGAATTCCGTGCTAGTCCAAACCGAGCTGCAAAGTTAAAGAAGAAATACATTCACTGACAGGTGAAGTGTATCCACTTAGTCCCTGAGCTTGGGAGTAGGTGATGTAGACACGTGGTGTCGAGCTTGTAAAATATCTACAGAAAACAAACACGGTCATTTTGCAAAAAATGACATGTGTACACATAGTCCCTGAGCCTGCTGTAAGAAGTATGGTTCTTGTAGCAGGGTCAAAGAAAATATAATAACACTAGAATTGAAATTGAGGATGAAGATCCGAAGTCCCCGAGGATGAGGGTGAAGATCCGGAGTCACCGAGTGTGGTTGAAGGGTGTTGCTGTGGCGCCGACTAGTAACTGTAGTGTTTACTGTTCATCTAAAAGAATGTTTTTAACTGACCAGTGGGGTCAGTCCCCGGGAATCAATGCAGCAATTAGTCGAAACGGGGGAATTTAAATGGAATCGTAAAAATGATGAAGGCAAACGGGCAGGCCATTTTTGCAAACCGTTGGCCCAGCGGCCCATCAAGAGGGGCACAGAGGACATGCATGCGTGCGGCTGCCGCAGGTGACGTGGTGATCATGGGAGTAGTGGGCGCGGGCCGCCAAAAATCCTGGAGCCGAGGGGTCGGGCTATGGGATATAAATAGGCGGAGTCTGCTGCGGCGGTTCCTCACTCGATCCTTTCTTGTAGCATTTGCCCTATTCACTTTCTTCGCGGATACGAGTGAAGCCTGAGCGCCGAGTTCCTGTTCATCCCTAGATCCAATCTAGATCCATTCCTCGGAGTAGGCGATGGCACGTGGTAAGCATTCGAAGGCGGCGACGGCGAGGGGAAAGAAGGCGTCGAAGGCGAAGTCCGATGATCTGGTGGAGAAGCCAAGTTGGGCGCGCGGTTGGACCTGAAGCGTGCTCCGGAAGGAGAACCTAGAGGATCTCTTCTTTGTCGGCTTGCTTCCCGATCAGTTGACCGACGGGTGGAGGGAAGCTTATCTGGAGGAGATCCCGACGCCGAACACCACAGAGCTCGTCGTCTTTGAGGCATTCTTCAGGTGCGGTCTTGGGATTCCGGTCCACCCCTTTCTCCACGGGTTGCTGGAGTACTACCAGGTCGCTTTGTGCTACTTGACGCTGAACACCATGTTGCACATCGCTGTCTTTATCCATTTCTGAGAGGCGTATCTGGGCATCGAGCCCCACTTCGATCTCTTCCGCCATTTCTTCCGGCTGAAGATCAACGGCACCGAGTCGTCGAACATCGTCGGGTCGGTGTATCTTCATCTCCGGGACAGGATGGCAGAGAAGTACATTGTGATGTCGTTGTTGGTATTTCTTAGCGTCGCTACTAAGAATAGAGTTTTAATCTATCCCCGGCAACGGCGCCAGAAATGCTTGTTGGTATTTCTTAGCGTCGCTACTAAGAATAGAGTTTTAATCTATCCCCGGCAACGGCGCCAGAAACGCTTGTTAACACTTCTTAACGTAACCACTAGAACTAGACTATGGAGCCTAACCCCAGCAACGGCGCTAGAAGTGTCTTGGTGGTAAAACTATTGACTATTGGATAGTTCCGCAAGCGTACAGAATATACCGATGTAGCACTTCACTCGGGAGTATTCCAAGGTATCGTTATTTATTTTATCCCAAAGGAAAGCAAGCTAGGAAAGATGTAGAGAAAGGAAAGATAGATCCTTTAGTCTTACTATAATCTATTATCAATTAGACAAGCAAAAGGGTATAAGTGGATATAAAGGAGGATAGATAGATAAGATAAATAAGTTAAGCAAAGAGTATATGATATGAAAGATGACTTTAGTAGAGTTAGCAAGGTGGGAGGACAACGACTGAGTATAAAGTACTCCTATGTTTCTACCTTTACTCCTATGAACTAATCCTAATTAAATAGATGACTTAACTAGATTGATGCCTTGCTACTTGTGTGAGAGGGATAAACGAGAGAGTAAAGCGATAGAAGGTTGTTCACCTAACCCAGTACTCAAGCGGATATTTGGCTTATGGACTCCTTACCTTTTAAAAACTAGCCTGAGTTCACGTGAGGGGATCTAGGTAGCCAGGCAAAATCTGTCACCTTTTGCCCATGCGCCCCTACTGTCCGTGCAAGCCAGCGGTAGTCAAAGATAAGATGAAGTATGAGCACCACGCTCACACTTATCGACACCTTTAGCTATCGATCAAAATAGCTAAAGCCCCTATCCTAAGATAGGACGATGATGCACACACAAGAAGCTATTTAAAGGAAATCAATCTAACTAAGACAACAATAGAACCAAGATAAGCACACAACAAGGCTATATAAATATAGACTTGCACTAAGTAAATACTTAAATAAATACTTGGAAAGTAAATACTTAAGCAAATGCAAAGTAAAGTAATGAAAGAATAATATGTTAAATAAAGTCTTACAAAAGAAGAAAGATACAAGGGCTATACCAGACTCCCAGAAGATGACTCCGGAGACCCGAGCTTCGCCCGACTCAACTCTAACTCCCACTCTAGACTAACTACTACTACTCTTGCTTGATCTCACTTGAGAGTGGAGATAAGTATTGTGAGATATGTGAGATATCAAGAATGAGAGGATGGAGGCCTCTATTTATAGTGGAGGTGGAGTAGGGGCTACTTCGGTGCCACGTCAGCGATCCGCGTGATCCTCCTCTCTTCACCCTTGGATCCACCGCCATAATAACCGACTTGGATGAATGGCTTGGATATTCTTCACGTGTGAAACATGCACTTTGCCACCGACTTGGATGAGGGTCACCATGGGGTCGGCCGACTCCTGTCCCTGACATGTGGGCCCGTGGTACATCTTCTAGAAGGTGCTGATGTCACCCTGATGAATAGTGCTGCTGGGTCCCACCAAGGGGGGTCGGCCGACCCCCCTATGACAGGGCTGGCCCACCTTCTTCTCTCCCTTGGTGACCCCACATGTCATGGAGCAAGTCTTGTGAAGTTGGTTGCATTTGGTTTTCGGTGTGGACCCATGAATCCATGTGCTTCTCATCTTGCACCATTGAGCAAAAGCACATGCTTGATCCAATGGTTGATATTGGCTTGAACATGCTTCTCTTGGATCATGCCATGTCACCATGGCCGAGGTGGCCCCAAGATGGGGTCGGCCGACCCCCTTGGTGGGCCCACCTGGCCTCATTTTGTTCGTTTTGCCATCTCCTACAAGTTCATAAGCTAAGAGTACAAGTGGAACTTTTTAGTGATAAATATGCTCATGATATGCTATTCTTCCTTGAAACCGAGGCCTGTTGACGGTATTTTGATAAGGTAAAACATGCTATAACTTCCGTCAATAGTCGTTGCCTTCAAAGGCGATGGAGTACAAGTCAAAATGGTTCTACATCCACCAGGAGGTGCCGCGACCACCGTGTGACCCGGCCTTCGAGCCGAAGGTGCTGCCCTCGTGGTCGGAGCGACCCAGCGCGGCGGCGATGGAGCAGGTGGATGAGCTCCTGAAGCTGATGAACAAGCGCTGCATCAATGGGGTGGCCGTCGCGTCGAATTTCGTCAAGCAGCGCTGCCAGCCCTTCAAGGAGAGAAACCACCCGGCGTACGAGTATGTCAAGGATGAAGATGATAGGACGCGGGAGGCACCAGAGCCGCTGCAGGCGTCAGAGATACATCTGCGGGTCGACGCTTTGTTCGACCTGCCAAAGAGGAAGAGTCTGGAGTACTTGAAGAGGTTGTACCGCTTGGAGTACCCTCCGCTGAAGGTATGAGTTCTCTCCTTGTTGGTGTTAGTTGAAATGCACGAGTAGGCGTTCACTTCTGATGGGTGATGATGCAGGGCTGCGACGCGTTCGTCTCACGAGCCCCATTGAAGGTGTGGCCAAAGGGCGTCGATCTGAAGCGGGACGATGTTAGCGGTGATGCCCAGAGCGAGGTCAGCAAAGAGGAGGTTGAGAACATATATGATGAATGATTTACATTTATGAGGAAGGTTTGAGGTTTTTCCCAGTTGAGTCCATATCTTGCTATGCGCTTAATGTTTATGACTAACCAGTGGCGTTGAGTTGTGGTGTGTTACTGGGTTCGTGTGCGTGTGCAACATGTATCTCTTGGCTGTGTTGATGTGCATCTGTGGAGCTCGGAGACAGTGGTCGATGGAGAGGTGAAGGTCAAGTAGAGATGTGTCATGCCGACGGACTGGGAGCGGTGAAGGGCGGATGTGAGGCTTGGACCGACGGACCAGGAGGCCAGAGGACCAGCTGTGGTAGCTGGCACGTGGCATCGGCGAGCAAGAGCACATGGGTATGTGCAACGCATCGGCCGAGTCAGGAGGAAGACGATGGCATCATGGCACTTGGCGGGAGGTCGGACATGGGCTTGCGTGCGGCGCAAGTGCCGTCGACCGAGTCAAGAAGGTAGGCGAAGGCGTTGTGCCCGGCGTGGAGGCTGGACATGCATCGGCATCGGTGCCGGTGGTTAGGGTGTGTGAACCACATCCCGTCTACGACGCGGGTTCGGTAGTTGAGCCTCAGAAAGCTACCATCGATGGTTTCTGAGTTTGGGCCTCAAAACTTGGGGTGGATGGTTTCCAGGTTTGGGCCTCAAAACCTGGGCTAGCGGGTTTACCGGTTTGGGCCTCAAAACCGGGCGGAGGTTCCTATGCGGAACGGTCGACGCGTGGCGGCACCGAGAGGCTTGCATTGCGACGAAGCTATCGGTGAGGAAGGCGCGGTGGTCGATGTGACGGCACGTGGTGGCATCCTGGAGCTTGCGTCGAGGCAAAGCGAAGGATGAGAAGGCGCGTGGCCGTCAGATGAAAACTGACCGGGTTGGACAGTTTTACCCATAGGGGGTATTTGGGCTGAGTGCTTCATGTAAGGGCATTTTTGTCTTCGGACGTGCGCCTATACATATGTGAAGGGGCTGCTAGGGCAGCTATCCTTGGTGGTGTGCCATTCTCATTTTGCTAGTGTGAGAAGAGGCTAGGGTTAGAGAGAGGAGTGGCTCTTGTTCTTGAGCTTTTCGCCATCCGAGCTTTGTTGTTGCGAGGAGTGGCTTGTAACCCGACACCGTGTGCTACACAATCCTTCATCTTATTGAAATCCAAGGATCAATTTCATGCTCCTCTAGTTGGCTGAAATTTGGATTGAGTTTGCGTTTTGTTCTTCGCGTTTCTCTCTTTTCCTCCTCGGTGATTTCATGAGTTCTTTCGATTCGAGGGATGTTTTGTGATTCCGTTTGAAACAAGTTGTGCTAGGACGTGAGTGTCATCTTTCCACCGAAGGATTTCCTCCCAAACCTCACGAGCACATAGATCGGGCTGTTTTCGCGTTCGTTCTCCAAACTTTCCCCTTTTCTAGTGTTCTTCGGATTTCTCACAGATGAGTTGGTTTGGAGCAATGATATCCTAGGATTAGCTTCCCAACACATAGAGGAAAACTTGGGTGAAGTTTGGTTGCAGCCCCGTTCAATTTGGTTGAGTTCCAATCAAATTTGAGTTTGATACGGGCTATTTTTAGGCTTTCTGGGCATTCCCGGACTGTCCGGCACTCATCCTCGGACTGTCCGGGGGTCGGGGCTGTTCACCGGCAGCAAGGTTGCTGTTTTTGTTTTTGAACGGTGGGCTGTCTGGGCCTCATTCCCGGACTGTCTGGGGTTCACTAGCGGGCAGTCCACGGTTCACTAGCAGACAGTCCGCCACTGCCCAGTTTTGCTGTTTTCGTCCGTATCTTTTGCGTTCGAGCTCTGATTTGAGATCCGTTTGTTGCATTGGTTTCCTAACTTCACAAGGATCTTTTCAAGGTACTTTTTCCACAATTGGCCTAAGTATTTTTGGTTGGACACTTCCTTCTTCTCCATAGGAGTTGGTTGTTCTGCTTTTGGAGTTTCGACGCTTTTAGCGTCCGTATCTTTTGTGCTCGAGCTCCGATTTGAGATCCGCCTGTTGCGTTGGTTTCCTAACTTTATAAGGATCTTTCCAAGGTGCTTTTGCCACCAATTGGCCTATGTAGTTTTGGTCGGATACTTTCCTCTTCTCCATAGGAGTGGGTGTTCTGTTATCGTAGGTTCGATTGTTCTAGGAGCTTGCTTGTCCTACTTTGTGGTGACCCGCTGTGTTATAAGGGGACATCCACCCAATCATTTGGGTTGTGGTCATCACAGTTTTGGCTCATAGCTTTTGGGGTTGATTTTCCGGGACAGTGGCCTAAATATTTTGAAAGAAATTTTACTGCTCCCATTCACCCCCCTCTGGTCGTTGTTTCCGGTCCTTCAGAGGTCGATGAGGAGGAGATCAAAACCAGTGGGGAGGAGGGGAGCCAAGTCCCCGAGCCCCAGTCGAGCAGGCGGCGAGCGCGTAGCGACTCAAAGGGGAAGCACCGGGCAGCCCCTGCGAAGAAAAGGAAGAAGGCATCGTTGGAGACCGGTGGCGTCTTCACTATTGATGAAGAGATGGCGAAGAGGCGCCGCGTAGTGATCGACTTGTCGGATGACGAGTCTCACAGTGATGACGGGGTTTCGCTGAGCGCCCAATTCGGGCAAGGATCCTCGATGGGGCGGAGCGGCGAAGGCGATGCAGGCACTGGAGCCACAGCGGTCGGAGAAGGACCTGGAGCCACAGAAGGTGTCTGGCGGGGCGGCGATGGCACCGACGTTGCAGGAGAAGTTCATGGGGGATGGTGCACGTCCGCGCTCTCAACGCTTCTCCCATGAGAAGAAGGTGTCGAGCCTGTAAGTATTTCTCACGCATCTTGCGATCTTGATGTCTGGTCAGAGGGACGTGTCGACGACTTGTCTATTCCTTGCGCAGGTCGGCGGACGCTGAGGAGGTCCCAGACACCCAGGAGGGTGGTTGGAGGGAGCCGAGCTCTCCGCCGGATGCAGAAGCTGGCGAGGCGGCGAGGTCGGCCTCGCCGAAGACGACGACAGGGGCGTCAGAGGAGGGCGCTGCGTCCGAAGTCCCCAAGCCTCCAGAGGCGGAGCGACCGGAATCCCCGACAATGGGTGCTGGTTTCGCTGAAGAGGGTGAGGCGGCGTTGCCAGAGGTGGCACCGGAGACGCGGTCTTTGGGACGGAGTGCCCGGGCGAAGAAGAGGAAGATGCCAGAGCCTTCCTCACTAGAGATAGAGGAAGTTGAGCACGACGAGAAGGAGCCTTGGAAGGGACCGGTTCGCCGCTTCCGCATCAAGGATGACGAGATTGGCTATGTCGATGATGAGGCGGCGAGCGCGGAGACGAACGCCCTTTTGGGTGATGCGATGAAGGTGCTGGAGAGGGTCTAGGTGAGCGCGACTTTTGCTTTGTCATTTACTCTTGGACAACTTTTGTTTATCCTCCGGTCAACATTTGCTTGCAGCACCTACTGAAGGTCGGAGAGGAGCGCAAGCTTGCCCTTGACAAGATGGCACCGCTGGCCGAAGAGAACGAGCGGCTCCGGGGGCAGAGGTGAAGCGTGTCGAGGGTCAGTTCGCTGGCTTGGAGGCACGGCTGGATGATGCCCACGCGCGTTCTCGGCAGTTGGAGGAGGTCATCGAGTAGCGGGAGCGGGAGAACTTCCAGCTTATGTTGCGAGCCGAGAAGGCCGATGAGTTTGCCACACGTAAGTTATAGGTGCAGTAGTCTTTTTGTTCCACGCGTCACCTGGTCGGAGTCTTGACGTGTAGAGTTGGCTTTGCAGAGGCGGTGCAGGCTGGCGAGGAGAAGCATCTCCCTGCCAAGGAGAAGGTGAAATCTGACGAGGAGGTCCAGAAGTGGCAGGCCATGCATGCCGGTGAGTCTTCTTGACGCTGTGTGGTCGGAAGTGTTTGGAGTTCTCTCCTTACTCCTTGCCTTGGCGTATGCAGTTTTTCAGGAAAACGTGCAAATACAATTTGTAGATCTAGAGCGGAGGATCGAAGAGTACCACGACCGCTTCTGGTCGCTGGCGGAGGAGGTGGCCCCCTTGGTGTAATGCATCGATAAGGAGCCATTCTTCCCGACGGAGAAGGATAGGAGGATCGGCGACCACGTCATGCAGAAGGCGCGAGGCCTGTGGGGGCGCTTCCAGGCGTACACCAAAGCGGCGGCGGAGAGTGTAGTTGCTCACGACCTTGATATTCTTCGTTCGCATTATCCGCAGATGGAGATGGTGAGGGTGGGCGCTGTTGATGGTAGATAACTCCTATTTTAAACCATCAACTAACCTCATAAATGCCCCGCAATGATCCCAAGTGTATAGCTGTAGGGTTTGATTCTAACGAGTTCCACGAGTTGTCTCGATTCCACTTGTTTTGCAGGATATTCAATATTTCATCATAAGAAAGTATCTCAAGTGAAGAATCAGAGCACACTAGTGAGACGAGCTCGTCGAGACGATTGCCACGGACATGCCACTTGCCATATTTGGAGTCCCAGAGCAAGAGTCCTCGATGAGTACGACCAGGAAGACTCTGGAACCTTCTAGAAGACTTATCCATATGAAGATCAGGGGTGTAACAGACAAGATTCCAACAGCTACAGAATACCAGAGATATCCAGGGACCAGACAGGAAGAAGACGACAAGGAATCCATCCACGCCACGACTCATTGCGCAAACCAACCTAACAAGGACTCAAGACGAACAAGGAAGGTACCAGGAGAATTCTAGTCGAAGGAACAGGCAGGCGGCGCTAGGGGGAGGCCGGCCGACCTCAACCCTAGGCCGGCCGGCCTGGGCCCACATGGAAGCCACCCCCTCCTTCGTGCGGCGTGACCTAACCGACCTCTACTTTGTATCTCAACCATTGTTCAACGTCAGTTCGATCCGAGGGCTGCGGTTCATCCCACCGGGCTATATAAGAAACCCTAGACCCCCCCTCCTGGAGACATCGAATTCATATTTCGTAGCATAGATCAATCAATTAGATTAGAGGTAGCCTAGACAACCAGGAGCTCCACCATCCAAGGGCGTAGCTAGAATAGAATTAGAAGAGTCGAGGGAAGCTCGGATTCTGGATCTGAAAGACCGAGAAAGCACTAGCAAGGCGACTAGAGGGGGGGTGAATGGGTGCTCACAAAATTTCTCTCGAAACTTTGGCCAATTGTCCCAAAATCAACCCCAAGAAGCTACGACCGAAACCGTGATGCCCACGACCCTTGGAAGAGGGTGGATGATCCCTAGAATCACAGCGAGGCACCACAAAGCGATAGCAAACCAAATGGCAAAAGCACCGGAGCAAGTACGTCCCTCAAAAACCAAGTCCCGAACGTAGATAGACGGCTACGTCGAGAAATCCCTAAATACCTATGCTAACAAGTAGCAAAGATACCTAGAGAGGTTCCTTGGTCAACTTTAGGGCCAAACGAGAAGTCCGAAAACCAAGCGAAGAAGCCGGGAGAGCAAACGCACTAAAACACAACCTTCAGGCAAGTCCCGGACTGTCCGGCCCTGGGGTCCCGGACTGTCCGCGGTACTGCCGGACTGTCCGCGAGCAAGTGGCGGACTGTCCGCCGGCAGAACTCCCAAAAACGCAAAGGTTCTGAAACCTCCCTAAGTGATCCCGGACTGTCCGCCGGCCAAACAAAGACAAGACAACCGAAGAACACGGCCACTGAACTGGCTCGTCTCCGACGCACGGACTGTCCGCGCCTGGGGTGGCGGACTGTCCGCCAACACCCAGTGAGGGCGATTTTGGTCGCCCTTCACCCAAATCTCTTCCAAATCGATCCAAATCAAAATCCCTTGATCCCAAACTTGGAGAAGATGATCACAGGGTAGTTAGGAGACTATCCCTAAGAAATCATCTGCTCAAATCGATTCAATCACCGGGAAATCGAAGGGGGAAGATCAAGAACGAAAAAGCACCACAAAAATGAAATCAACCCGATCTACTTGTTCGTGAGGAGTTAGATGAATTCCTTCGGTGGAAATGATCTCCTTTCAAAAATGAACAAGTTGATTCAAACGGATTTCGCAAAGATGCAGTAGGGAGAGAGATTGAGTGATGGGAAAATCGCGGAGAAACGAAGAACGCGAAGAACACGAACAAAACGCGAATCAACACATCGATCTGCAACCGTGTGGCTACCACACGCTACAACAGTGAGGTTACGGCCTCACTTCCTCAAAATCTCCAGTACACAGAGGTATGGTTCTCTGCGGATCTCAGCTAGCTACAGCAGGGGATTGGGAGAGCAGGAAACCCTAGAAGCAAAGAGCAAATGACTGAGATAGATGGGGAGGTGGGTGTCTCCCCCTACTTATCCTAATTCTAACTATTCCTAATTCCCACTCTACCCCTAACTACTTACAGAGCGAACCAGCTAAACCCAAAGGTTATTCTGGACCAACTCGATGGTAGGTGGATCCGACGGCCACGCCCGCACAACTCGTAGCGTTGCCTCGACGCAACCTCCCGATTGCCGCCACGTGCTGCCACCGCTCTGCGTCCTTTTCCTGGACGTCGCACCCCCGGTTTTGAGGCCCAAACCGGGAAACCAGCCTTCACGACCAACCCCCGGTTTTGAGGCCCAAACCGGGAAACCAGCCCACCAACGCCTGAGTTTTGTGGCCCAAACTCAGCAAACCCGCAGCACCCAGGTTTTGAGGCCCAAACCTGGAAACCGTCCTCAGCCCGAGTTTTGTGGCCAAACTCGGAAACCATCAGCGCCCAGGTTTTGAGGCCCAAACCTGGAAATCGTCCATCCGATGGTTTTTCTCTGGCTCTACCACCAAACCGAAGCTGTAGAGGGGATGCACCGCCCGTGCACCCCATCCACCGACACGTGTCCCCAAGTCCACGACTTAGGCAACACATGAGCGCAAGTCTTCGCTCGTCGCTATCCCAGGCTATCAGCCACCATAGCTGATCCTCGGGCCACCAGTCCCTCAGTCCAAGCCTCACGTCCGCCCTTCGCCACTCTCGGTCCATCGGCACGGCACGTCTCTACTTGACCTTCACCTTGTCTCTGATCACTGTATCTGTGCTCGACACCTGCACAACACAAGCCAAAGAACATGTGCATCATCCCAGTTGACAATCACTCATCACTCAGAGACTCGGCATACACCCATGTATCCGCAATCTCCCCCTTGATGAGTGCATTGTCAACTACCAACACAAATCATAATAGAAATAGAAGGAGGAAGAAGGAGAAGAGAGAACTCGATCAAATGACCCAAAAGCATAGCAAAGCCGAAGAAGGTCAAATGGAAAGAGCAAAGCAACTTGGTTCCCAAAGACATGGGCAACGGCTCGACGCCACCAAGCAAAGCAAAGCTAGCCCTCAAGAAGAGGTAGAACCGGCTCAACACCGCTAGCAAGAAAAAGGTTCGATACCAATTGAAAACCAAAAATCAAAGCAAAAATGCTAGTCCCTCAAGATAGAGGCACAGAGGCTCAACACAACTAGCAAGAAAGCTCGACACCAATTGAAAATCCGAAAGGCAAATGCTAGTCCCTCAAGAAAGAGGCAAAGGCTCAACACAACTAGCAAAAAACGCTCCGAGCCAATTGGAAATTTCAAAAACTCATCATGAGCAAGCTCCCCCTTGCATGGTGCACACAACCGATTCCTCTCCCCTTCGAACATAGGAGGTATGATTTGTCCTAATTCTCCCCCTTAGTTGAAAATGCACCAACAAGCAAAAGGAACCGAAAGCAATTTTCTCCCCCTCAGAAAATGCACCATCAAAAGTGCCAAGCAAGAGAAGTTCTCCCCCTTCCAAAATGCATATGAGTCATAATGCAAGTTAGCAGCTTCAGAAATATAATCAAGAAAATGCAAAGATGCTCTAAACAGTATAGCTCCAACGACTCGCTGGAAAGCATACAAGCTAGCAAAAGCTCAAACTGATCACCAAATATGAAATATGAACATATGAGCAAAGTGAGCAATTTTTAGCCAAAAGTATTCACCATCAAAAGAGCACAGAACATGTATAGACAGGAATTCGAACAAGTGCTAAACATATATACAAGGTGAACTACCCCTAGCAAAGGTCAATCATCATGCTGCAGAATGAAACATAGACTTGTGTTTTCAAATTTTAATCAGAGTTGCAGCGGTGAAATTACACAAGTTCAAAATTCAGCATGTGACTGCGAGAGGTTGAAAGCTTGTCATTGCCTAACTTTCCAACTGTGCGAAGCCTATGCAGAAGCAATCAGAAGCTTAAAGCAACGGTTTTGGTCATACACTACACAGCTCAAGTTTAACTCAAAGGGCAATGAGAAACAGTCTTGAAACTCTGATGTGTTGACAAGCAATCCCATCTCGATCTTTTTAATTCACTTAAAACTTGGTTCAGATTTTAAATAGAATATGAACATATCAAGCAAGTGAATGACTCATAACTAGAGACATAGCAACCTAGTATATATGAAAAGCACGAGTGAATTCAACACATCCTACACATGCTAGTTGCATATCTCAATGGTGAACATTTTCATGTTTAAGTTTATTAAGCAGGTTCACCATTCAAAAAATAGCTCGGCTCACAACATGTATTAGTGATCAGAAAGAGCATAAGCTACATAGCATCAACATAAGCATCGGAGCATACTAAACAGAGCAAAATCACATTCTAAAGAGTATATGCATGAAGCTGAGAATGTAATAGCGTATGCTGAAAATGCAAAAGAAAAACAAAGACAAACGAAAAAGAGTCAGTCTATCGTACAAGAACCAAAATGTTTCCCCCATCTAAAAGGGGAAACACACACCAAGCTCACCTCTCAGCCGATTAAAGGTTGATTGGTCCAAAGGCTTGGTGAAAATATCAGCCAACTGATGATGAGTATCGACATGGAGAAGGTCGATATCACCCTTCTCATAGTGGTCTCGCAGAAAATGAAAGCGCACATCAATGTGTTTGGTCTTCGAGTGAAGCACGGGGTTCTTAGCAACGCTAATAGCACTCGTGCTGTCACAAAGCAAAGGAACGCGAGAAAAGCTTAGACCAAAATCTCGCATAGTGGCCATCATCCAGAGTAACTGGGAACAGCAGCTAGCCGCAGCAACATACTCACCCTCCGTGGTAGACTGGGCGACACTAGACTGCTTGCGAGAAGACCACGAAACAAGAGAAGAACCAATAAACTGGCAAGTCCCAGAAGTGGACTTGCGCTCAATGCGACAACCAGCAAAATCGGCATCGGAATAACCACAAAGGGAAAGGGTGGAGGAAGCAGAATACCAAATCCCAAACTCAGGAGTGAAGCATAAGTACCTCATAATGCGCTTGACTGCCTGACGGTGAGAGGTGCGCGGCGAAGACTGAAATCGCGCGCAAAGACACATCGCGAACTGAATGTCCGGGCATGTCGCCGTCAGGTACAACAGCGACCCGATCATACTCCGGTACTCCTTCTAGTCCACTGCTTCTCCCTCCTTGTCCGCATCTAGGGCCGTCGTGGTCGACATGGGTGTTGGAAGAGGCTTGGCCTCACCCATATTGAATTTCTTCAGAATGTCCCGGGTGTACTTGCCCTGGTGCACGAACGTCCCTTCCCGGGATTGCTTGATTTGCAACCTGAGGAAAAACGTCAACTCGCCCATCATGCTCATCTCAAATTCCCTGCTCATAGTATCTGCAAACTTGGCAACCAAAGCGTGAGAAGAACCACCGAAAATGATATCATCCATGTAAATTTGGACCAAGAGAGTATCAGTGCCTTGCTTGAGGAGAAAGAGCGTTTTATCTACACATCCCATTTTAAAACCCTTAGCAAGCAAAAAGGTTTTCAACCTATCATACCAGGCTCTAGGGGCTTGTTTCAAACCATACAAGGCTTTGTGGAGTTTAAAGACATGGTTTGGAAACTTGGGATTTTCAAAACCGGGGGGTTGTCTAACATACACCTCCTCTTCTATGTAGCCATTTAAGAAGGCACTCTTGACATCCATTTGAAAAAGTTTGAAACCTTTGGATGCAGCAAAAGCCAAGAGTATCCTAATTGCCTCCAAACGAGCTACAGGAGCAAACGTCTCCTCATAGTCTATCCCCTCCTTCTGACTATATCCCTAGGCTACGAGTCTAGCCTTGTTTCTCACAACATGGCCATCTTCTCCCTGTTTATTTTTGAAACCCCATTTTGTCCCAATTGGGTGACACTCAGAAGGTGGAGACACTAGAACCCAAACCCGATTTCTCTCAAAGTTCTCAAGCTCCTCATGCATGGCATTGACCCAATCCGGATCCGTCAAAGCGTGTCCAACATCCCGGGGTTCAAAATCAGCAACAAATGCAGAATCAGCAAAGTGAGAGATTTGCCTTGACCGGGTGACGCGTTCGTCGATGCTGCCGATCATCTGCTGAGGCGGGTGCTGGCGCTGAATGTGTCGTGGCGCCTCCCTTGCCGAAGTGGCCTTCCCCTCAACAGCAGCTGGTGCCTCCTCGGGTACAAAGGGTACCGCTCGAGGTGGTGCATCCCACGGCCCCCAGGAAGAAGACGTGTCGGGGTCGTGAGTCATCGTAGAAGCCGCTCCTTGCGGCACAGCAGGTGGAGGGGGTGCTGGATCATCCATACCTTCAGCACCCTCATCCTCGTCATCAAAAAGAGGCTCTCCAACCTCATGATCACCTGCACGCTCAAAACGAGAAGAAGGACAAACCATGGTCTCGTCGAAGGTGACATCGGATGTCTCCATGACTCGGTTAGTGTCAAGGTTAAGTACAGGATAAGCTCGAGTGTGAGTGCCATAACCCAAAAACACACCGTCAGAAGAACGAGACTCAAATTTGTCCAGGTTGCCCTTTTTGAGTATAAAACAATGGCAACCAAAAACTCAAAAATAACTCACCTTGGGCAGTTTTCCAAAACGCAACTCATAAGAAGTCTTTTTCAAGAAAGCTCGGAGAAAAATGCGATTTGAATTGTGGCAAGCAGTGCTCATAGCTTCGGCCCAATATCGCCTAGGAGTCCTATGCTCATCGAGCATCGTCCTGGCCATCTCTACAAGGGTCTGATTCTTCCTCTCTACAACACCATTCTGTGGCGGTGTGTAGGGAGAAGAAAACTGATGCTCTAAACCCAAAGAGTTACAAAACTTCTCAAAATCTGAATTCTTGAATTCGGAACCATTATCACTCCTAATAGCTCGCATTGAGTTCAAAGGGAACTCATTCTGAAGATGGAAAATCAGATTGCGAGCAAAGGAGAAAGTCTCGATCTTCTCAGCTAAAAAGAAGACCCACGAATATCTCGAAAAGTCGTCAACAACAACAAGCACATACCACTTCCCCCAACTTAGCTCACCCGAGCCGGACCAACAAGGTCCATGTGCAAAAGATCTCCAGGGCGCTTGGTCATGACCTGAGTCACTGGATGGTGGGGAGCGGCAACCATCTTCCCATGTCAACAAGAATGGCAAACAAGATCTCTCTCCATGGATAACTTGGGCAATCCTCGGATTAGGCCAAGTGAACTAAGTCTTGCAAGCAAGTCGAAGCTCAGGTGACCAAGTCTCCTATGCCACTTCCAAAGATCAGAGGAGGAAGGTCCAGTCAAAAGACAATGAGAAATTCCAAATGACTCCGAGAAATCCGCACGAAAGACTTTCCCAAAGGGCGAAATCACACAAACAAGATTGCCCTAAGGGTCCAAAATACGACTGAGGTTCGGTTTAAAACGAATCTCATAGTCATCATCAAAGAGTTGCGAAACAGAAAGAAGGTTAAAATGCAAGTTAGAAACAAGAGCAACATCGCGCAACACAAAGTGCTCATTAACTCGCACCGACCCATGAGACAAAACCTTACCTTTGCTATTGTCGCCGAAGGTGATAAACTCCTTTCCGGCGACCGGACTAAGACTGGAGAACCACTTGGCGTTTCCGGTCATGTGCCTCGAGCAACCGGAATCCACCAACCAAACGTTCTCTAATCGTTTTACCTACATCAATAAAAAGACATAGGGTGAGCATACGGTCCAACACTGGGGTTAGTGAAGTAGGAAGAATACCAGTGTTGGGCCGGCTGCTCAAAAGAACGGTTAGTAGAAAAACCATTCCTAGCACGTCTACGGGGAAAGCGATCACCACGCTGAGAAAAACGTGGTCCGCTAAGGGAAGAGCGTCCATCGCGATACTCAAAACGCGGTGGCGGAAAATGCTCTACAACAAATCCACCGCCACGGGGTCCATAGCCAACAACTGCAGGCTCCTGTCGGGCACGACCTCCCTGACGCCTAGGACCTTGAGGCACTGTACCTCTAGGCCTAGCAGCTCTCCTCGGAGCTCTCCTCTGAACATTCGGCAAATGTACATCATGGAAAGGATGGTACATGTCCGGATTGTTCATCTCCCTAGCACGGCGCGCCTCTCTCTTGCGCCGAAAGCAGAACTCACTCAAGTGTCCATCTCGCCCATAGTGCTCACAGTGGTACCTCACCGCTCTCAAAGGGGATTGTCAGTACTCACGGTAGTGGGTGTGGATCACTTTGCCCTTCTGTGGCATAAGCTCCTCCTGGATGGGTGGCATGGTGTCAAGCTTGTTCTTGAGGTGGTTTGGTTTGGGAGCCCATGATTGTTTCTTGGGTGGAGCTCTCGGAGGTTCAACATAGACCCCATCCTTGGTGTTAGGCTTGAGTGGCTCTTTGGGTGGAATCTTGGTAAGCTTGGGAGTAGTGGTGGAGTTGGGCTTCTCACATGGGTTAAGACCACTCGACTCTCCAATCTTCCCAAAAGATGAGCCATCAACACCTGGAGCAAAACCTACACCAGGACCTCCAGCAGCTCGCTTGAATTGGGAGATCATCATCCCAAGCTATGGCTCACCACTAGACACCCATGACAAGATGGTCCGAAGGTATGTGTTTTCCTCCTCGGTTGGCATCTTGTCATGCTTCACGTTTGCGATCTCCATCTCCAAACCCTCACAAAGAACACACCTAGCCACACATGTGCTACCTGAGTTGGCCTCTTCAAGAGACACAATCTTGGCATTCTTCTCTGCCAACTCAGATTGCAAGACAGGACAAGTCTTGCACGCACCCAACAGCATGGGTCTAGCTCGGAGCTCATCCACCTCTCCTACCAACGCAGCATACTTACCTCTCAAAGTGAGAAGGTCAGTCATGTGCGTGGTGCACATCTCACACTCCTCCTCCTCGGTGACAACAACGATGGACTTGACAGATTCAAGTTCCTTCACCGTATCCTCCCACTTCTACCTAAACTCCTTGCGCTCTCTAGGGGCACGCCTAAGCAACTTATCCTGACTAAGGAGCGCGGCAGTAAGCTTCTTGACCTCAGCAGAAAGCTCGTCATGGGTGAGAGATACCTGGGAGGTGACGTCGTCGTCGTCGTCGTTCCGAGGGGTCTCCTCCAGCTCGCCGTCGACCTCCTTGCCGAGGGCCATGGTGCAGAAGCCGTCGTCGTCGGCGAAGAAGCAGAGGCCGTTGAGCTTGTCCTCAATCCTCTTCTTCTTCTCGGACTCGTCGTCGCTTGAAGAAGCGGAGTCGTCGTCCGAGTCGTCGATGTCGCTGAGCGTGGCGAAGAAAGCATGCTGATCAGCCTGGGCCTTATCCAAGTCCTTCGTCTTGATGTACTCCTTGTTGAAGCCGCCCTTCCGCTTGTGCCTTACGGGGACGTACTTCTCCTTGCGCTTGCCGGAGTCGTACTTGTGCCCATGTTCCGCCTTGCCGAAGGTCTACTTGTTCTTCTTCGGGCAATTGGCGATGAAGTGGTTGGGGTCACCGCACTCGTAGCATCCCGAGCGTCCTCCTCTGCGGCGACGGTTCATGCGGTTGTTGTGGAACTGCGAGAACCGGTTGGCGTGTATAGCCAACTCGTCATCCCCCAAAGACTCCAGCTGCTCCTCTATGACAGAAAAGAGAGAAGAGAGTGCAAAACCTCCAGAGGGGTTAACAGAAGAGCCAGAAAGCAAAGCCATCGACGGGCCGGAAGGATTTTCATAAGAAGCCCTCGCCATGGCATCAATCTCACTGGACTTGAGCTTACTGAAGAGTTCGTCGCACGTGAGGGTCTCATAGTTAGGCGATTCGATGATCGCCTGAACCTTGGAATCCCACACCGACCGATCAAGGGTATGCAAAAGCTTAAGAGCCCTCTCATGATCGTCGAAAGGCAACAGCTCCTTGTTAGCCCTCATCCTATTGACAATCACCTGAAAGCGAGCGAATAAACTTTCTATGCTCTCGCTAGGCATATGTTGAAAGTTCTCATACTCTCGCTTGAACGACTCGTAGAGACGGGTTTTGACTTGAGAGGTTCCCTCATGGAAACGCATGAGGGTAGCCCAAATCTCCCGAGCCGTAGCGAGGTGAGAAATGCGATCAAACTCACTCATGCTCAGGCATGAGAAAAGAGCATTACGGGCTCGACTATTGGCATCGTGCTCATCGATCTGAAGTTGAGAGACACGAGCAGCCAAGACCACGTAATCGGCAGAGTTGCAAATATCCCAGATGGAAGCACCCAAACTCTGCAGATAGGCCGACATGCGTATCTTCCAATACGCATAGTTCGTCCCATCGAAAAACGGTGGTTTGCCCACGCCGCGATCCATGTCGCCTTCTGTGGATCTGGAACCGGCTAAGGTGGAAGATCCTTAACCCGCTCCGATACCAATTGAAGGACCGAGAAAGCACTAGCAAGGCGACCAGAGGGGGGTGAATGGGAGCTCACAAAATTTCTCTCAAAACTTTGGCCAATTGTCCTAAAATCAACCCCAAGAAGCTACGACCGAAACCGTGATGCCCATGACCCTTGGAAGAGGGTGGATGATCCCTAGGATCACAGCGAGGCACCACAAAGCGATAGCAAACCAAATGGCAAAAGCACCGGAGCAAGTTCGTCCCTCAAAAACCAAGTCCCGAACGTAGATAGACGGCTACGTCAAGAAATCCCTAAATACCTATGCTAACAAGTAGCAAAGATACCTAGAGAGGTTCCTTGGTCAACTTTAGGGCCAAACGAGAAGTTTGAAAACCAAGCGAAGAAGCCGGGAGACCAAACGCACTAAAACGCAACCTTCAGGCAAGTCCCAGACTGTCCGGCCCTGGGGTCCCGGACTGTCCGCGGTACTGCCGGACTGTCCGCGAGCAAGTGGCGGACTGTCCGCCGGCAGAACTCCCAAAAACACAAAGGTTCTGAAACCTCCCTAAGTGATCCCAGACTGTCCATGGATCACTACGGCGAACTGTCCGCCGGTCAAACAAAGACAAGACAGCTGAAGAACACGGACACTGAACTGGCTCGTCCCCGACGCGCGGACTGTCCGCGCCTGGGGTGGCGGACTGTCCGCCAACACCCAGTGAGGGCGATTTTGGTCGCCCTTCACCCAAATCTCTTCCAAATCGATCCAAATCAAAATCCCTTGATCCCAAACTTGGAGAAGATGATCACGGGGTAGTTAGGAGACTATCCCCAAGAAATCATCCGCTCAAATTGATTCAATCACCGGAAAATCGAAGGGGGAAGATCAAGAACGAAAAAGCGCCACGAAAACGAAATCAACCCGATCTACTTGTTCGTGAGGAGTTAGATGAATTCCTTCAGTGGAAATGATCTCCTTTCAAAAACGAACAAGTTGATTCAAACGGATTTCGCAAAGACGCAGTAGGGAGAGAGATTGAGTGATGGGAAAATCGCGGAGAAACGAAGAACGCGAAGAACACGAACAAAACGCGAACCAACACATCGATCTGCAACCGTGTGGCTACCACACGCTACAACAGTGAGGTTACGGCCTCACTTCCTCAAAATCTCCAGTACACAGAGGTATGGTTCTCTGCGGATCTCAGCTAGCTACAGCAGGGGATTGGGAGAGCAGGAAACCCTAGAAACAAAGAGCAAATGACTGAGATAGATGGGGAGGTGGGTGTCTCCCCCTACTTATCCTAATTCTAACTATTCCTAATTCCCACTCTACCCCTAACTACTTACAGAGCGAACCAGCTAAACCCAAAGGTTATTCTGGACCAACTCGATGGTAGGTGGATCCGACGGCCACGCCCGCACAACTCGTAGTGTTGCCTCGACGCAACCTCCCGATTGCCGCCACGTGCCGCCACCGCTCTGCGTCCTTTTCCTAGACGTCGCACCCCCGGTTTTGAGGCCCAAACCGGGAAACCAGCCTTCACAACCAACCCCCGGTTTTGAGGCCCAAACCGGGAAACCAGCCCACCAACGCCTGAGTTTTGTGGCCCAAACTCAGCAAACCCGCAGCACCCAGGTTTTGAGGCCCAAACCTGGAAACCGTCCTCAGCCCGAGTTTTGTGGCCAATCTCAGAAACCATCAGCGCCTAGGTTTTGAGGCCCAAACCTGGAAACCGTCCATCCGATGGTTTTTCTCTGGCTCTACCACCAAACCGAAGCTGTAGAGGGGATGCACCGCCCGTGCACCCCGTCCACCGACACGTGTCCCCAAGTCCACGACTTAGGCAACACATGACCGCAAGTCTTCGCTCGTCGCTGTCCCAGGCTATCAGCCACCACAACTGATCCTCGGGCCACCAGTCCCTCAGTCCAAGCCTCACGTCCGCCCTTCTCCACTCTCGGTCCATCGGCACGGCACGTCTCTATTTGACCTTCACCTTGCCTCTGATCACTGTATCCGTGCTCGAGACCTGCACAACACAAGCCAAAGAACATGCGCATCATCCCAGTTGACAATCACTCATCACTCAGAGACTCGGCATACACCCATGTATCCGCTGGATCTAGTAAAGAGGAGCTAGGTAATTAGCCTTGTCTTCTCTCTTGTATCAATATTGTTCTTCTAATTGTCTAATTGTCTTCTAGTTCATTATCTTGTGTTCTAATTGTGTTCTAGTTCATCTTCTAATCTCTCAAGTTCATCTCTGTGTTCTAATCTAGTTCTAATTATCTCTCTAGTTCATCTCTGTGTTCTAATCTAGTTCTAATTGTTCATCTAGTTCTTATTCTTCTTCTAGTTTGTGTTCTAGTTGATACATGTCATGACTTGTTACTATTTTGTGTTCATAATTATAATGTTCATCGTCTACTTTGATTATATGTCTAGCATAGCTAGGGTATCTCTATGTTTATGCTCTTGTTCGTATAGCGCTCATTCTGTCGATCGCGGGGTGAGTGGTCAACATTGTGTAAGCGTGGTGCTTATACGTTGTTTACCTGCGAATGCACCCTATATTCCGGGCCAGCAAGTGGTAGATCGCGAGGGCGACTATTATAGCCTTGTTGAGTCCTTTGTAGTCCACTCCCCGAACGTAGGGCAAGTAAGACCTGGTCACCCGGAGGTGATAGACTCTGGATCTGATCCTCCATGCGTGATGTCTCCTACGTATAAATATAAGTTATTCTAACCATGATTGCTAAACATAATTGCACTAATTAATGTAGCATTCTAACCATGAGTCCTATAGTTAGAACCATGTTAGGAAGTTAATCTGTCTCTTTCTAGATTTGGCTACGATCCGACCTTGGGTGAGAATGCTCTGTTGGAACTCTTTTATGGTTTACTCTATTCTATTACATTTATCTTATTTATCATTTATGATTGATTCCTATGTTGAGTATAGATCTAGTGGAACTCTTATCATAATCATACATGTGTGTGTTATAGTTGTAGATGTTTATCTCCTATCGATTGACTAATGATATGCATTGCTCCGTTATAAATAAACGATACCTAGGAAACTCTCCTTGGTGAAATGCTATAGCAGATGTATTTTATTTGTGCGCTTGCAGATAATCTCATTTCATATTTTATAAGGGCAAGATCATAAATACCATTCACGTCTCTAGTGTCGCTGCTAGTGATGACAGCCTAGCGTTAAGGGTAATGTTGTTAGATTTGTCTACCTGCATTTCTGGCGCCATTATCTGAAGTGATGCTAAGAGATGTCAACAGGTGCCGGCTTTGCAGCGAACACGTTAGACGCCGAGATGGAGCATCTGGAGGAGGAAGCGGAGCTGGTCGCCGAAGTCCTCGTCGGTGGTGTAGATTTGTTTGGTGCAGGGCACCAGTAGCTTGTACGTAGGGAGATAGTCTGTATAAAGACTCTTGGGCGAGTGAAATCAAAACTTGTAGAGAGTCGGTGTGTTATGTTTCTTCCCCAAATTCTGAAGACCCAATAGCCATGAGCCGAGGCGATGAACAGTTCGGCCTTGGGTTATCCCCTGATCCGTAGCATAGAGCGCGGAGCTCGTTTGCGCGTAGAAGTTAAGGGCGTCGCCCAAGGAACCACTGCTGGCATCCCGTAGCGCAGAGGGTAGACTCTCATTCACGCGTAGGGAGGTACCACGGACAGGGTCTTTTCTGAGAGGCTCGATCATGGCGTGACCCGGCAAATGGAGACCGTTCGTCGAGCGCGTGGGTAGCGCAAATACAGGCACTGAGCATGTAGCCTTAGAATTCTCAGCCCAAGTTAGTCTTTTCTTCGTAGCGCAGAGGGCAGACG
This sequence comes from Coix lacryma-jobi var. lacryma-jobi, assembly GCA_009763385.1. Lineage (NCBI taxonomy): Eukaryota > Viridiplantae > Streptophyta > Magnoliopsida > Poales > Poaceae > Coix > Coix lacryma-jobi. The sequence continues at coordinate 138,065,750 of CM019824.1, forward strand.
CTCGTGCACGCGTAGAGTGTTGACTCTTGCTAACGTCGTCACTAGGAGTAGACTATGGAATCTATCCCTGGCAACGGCGCCAGAAAGGTTTGTTGATACTTCTTAATGTAAGAAGTATAACTAACTATTCGTATGACTATTGGTAGGTTCCGCAAGTGCACAGAATAAGTCTATTGTAGCACTTCACCCGGGAGTAACCGAGTATCATATTTATTTCCACAGGGAAGCTACTATGGCAGAACTAACACTAGGACCGCTATGAACAACTAGTGATTCTAGCAGGGTTGATCGAAATGTGTGAAAGGGGGTTGGTTTCTACTACTACTAAAAAGAAAAGAAAGACTAACTATTACTAACCTAAATCGGCGGGGTCTGGCCGATGAACAGATTAATGTTTTCCTACACACTTATGATCACAACTAACTTAGCAATAAAGGTTCTATCTAGTTCTTCGAACCGTACACACCCTCTGGACTATTTACCTCAGACGTGCACAACAAGGTTTATGATTTAAGAACTAACCCAACTACGTGGTGGAATTCAAGGCTCCCAGGGCTGTCACCACCTGTTTGCTACCACAGCTATCCAGGGGGCTAGCCACAAACTAAGGTATAACTAGTCTAAGCACCGCGCTTACACTAATATATACTACTCTAATCTTGCGTCCAAAACTAGAGCACTGATTACTCAGCGAAGAACCCAAACTAGATATAAACTAAATACTAAGTTATCTATGATTGAAAGCACTCAACAAGAACAATAAGTAAAGAACTTAAAGTAAATGCTGAAAGTAGAAGAACACTAAGATAAATGAAGGAAGACTTGGAATTATACCAGAGACTTGGAAGATCCTCTATTACAACTCCAGCTCTTCTCTTCTTCACTCTCGCTCTCACTCTAAGTCTCTCAACTAGAGTGTTCCTTCACCAGAGCTTCGCTTACAAGAGATTGGAACTAATGAGGTGAGGTTTGAGTACAAATGAGCTAGGGGGTCCTATTTATAGCCTAGGGACCTAGGGTTAGGTCAGGGGGGGTGAGTGTAGTGGCGGGCGCCAGCCCTAGGTGGCGGGCGCCACCCCCCTGGCCCTTGGATCCACCGCCTCTTCACCAACGGCATCCAGGAGGTCCTCCAAGTCGGTTAGGGTTCGGTTAGGGTTGTCCAATAACCGTCACATGGACAATTAGGCCTTGATCCATGTGACACTGCTTCTTAGCCCTTGGATGAACCGACTTAGGTGAGCAACGGCTGCAAATGAGTGTGGAGTGCTTCCCCTGGATCAGTGACGTGGCAGGGGGGAGTTTGGGCTTCTCCCCCCTGGCGACCGCCAGCTAGGGGTGGCGGGCGCCACCCCTCCTTGGCCCAGAGTGAGCCCAGGCACGTGGGCTTGCTTCCTGGTGGGTCCATTTGGTCATTTTGCTCAAAAACCCTGCAATTTCCTACATTCAAATAAAACTCAAGGACAAGTGGAAATCGTTAGTTTATAAAAGGTTTTTGGTTGATTTTAGGCTCTTATGTTGTGTTATATGACCTTGTTGATGCTAAAAATATGACACTTAGTGAGCGTCAACATGCTCCCCCAAGATTACCTCTTGCTCGTCCTCGAGCAAGCATGAACTTCAAATAATCTTGGAAACTCGGTGTTTTTGTTGTGTATGCCTATATTATTTTCATCACCATGGAATTGGTAGCCTTCCCTGCACTCAAGGTTAGAACAAAAGACCAGCAAGAAAGAAGGTTTGTTTTTCCCTTGCCTATTTTGCTAATCAAGACATGTGGAGTTTTTGCAAGTTTTGTTCAAAAGAAAGCATGCTTGGTAACTTCTGTGGCTCACTCAATCACTCATATTTGTATGTGGAAATGGAAGAATTATCCTCTCACTAAGACTTTATGTGGGGTTTAATGGGTAGGATAAAAGTGAGCATGCAATGCTAGCATAATTTTGCCAAGTTAGACAATTGGAGCAAAGGAGCAACAAGTCATAGGTTCAGACCAGGAATGTGCAAGTGTGTGGTATTTATTGTGGCTACTACTTTCATGGCACTTCTCTTTTCTATCTCATTTGTGGGATCATGGCTATAAATGAGAGCATTTGCTCTTTTGGGTATTCTCTTCCTTCTAGAGCACTTGCTCTTTTGAATTTTCTTTCTAGAGCACTTGCTCTTTTTGAATATTCTTTTATTTCTAGAGCACTTGCTCTTTTTTAAAAAATACTATAGCCATGTCCCTGAGATTTCATTATGGGGCATGATATTTTGCCATGGAGTATTCCTAACAATGAATGGAAATAAAGGCATGTTGTGTGCGTATTCTCAGTGCAAGAATAGCACTATATAGGTGGGTGCAAGTGAATTCCTTGGTCTAAAGATATGACAAGTTTCTCTACCATGACTATCAACAAAAGTCTAACTAGGCTCAATACTAACATGCAGCTCCTACTCTAAGAAAAATTATTTGGCTTTGGAAGGACTTTCTTTGCCACAGAAGTACTTAGAGCAAGTTTTAAATTTTTTTTTTCAAAATAACAACTCCACAAACTTGACTCGCTCAAGTCAAAGTAGAAACTTACTTCCCCTTTCCTTAGTCTAATGCTCATGTCTCAAGTTTAGTTCTAGCATACGTTCTCCCATGATAACTCTAATGCATGGCATACATTTTTATTTATTAGAAAGACTTACGATCAGAGCGTTTCATTTATTGCTATTTATTTATTACTATTTTTTTTAACTACAAATTAACTAAGATAAAATTCAAATTTAAATTACTGAAATAAATAAAACTGACAGAAATAAAGACGGTAGTGATACTTACCTCGATGACGGGGGTCCTCCCCCAAGCTGGCTTTTGGCGTGGTTGGGTTACATCCATCCTTGACGACGGTACATGTCCTCCCAGTTCTGCTGGTTCTGCTGTAGGAGAGAAGAAATATTACCCAGTTCTCCACCAGTTTTCTGGCGGAATTCCTGGAAATCTTGGTTCAAGTTATTCAAGTCCTGGCGGATGTCAGCAGTATTCATGGTGAGTCCATTCATCTGGTGCTGAAGATATCCCATATCGCGCATCCACTCGTCCTGATGAAAGGACGAATGGCGAGCGGCCTGCGGTGAGATTCCCCTATGGACGAACTCATCACCACGGCCAGTGTACCGAGTGGATCCTCCCAATAGAATGGGTTGAACTCCCCAACTGGGATGAGTGGAAGGACGCCTCCTGTCCATATTCCCACCGCGGATGTTGCGGTTGTTGCCAATTTGATCCTCCTGCTTGGTGCGAGCCAGGGGGTGTCAAATGACCATAGTGTGCTGCTCCTTCATAATGCCCTGCATGGAAAGGGTCAAACTCCTGCGCCGCTGCTGCGGCTCTTGCGGCCTCTTCTGCTGCACGGGTCTGCGCTCGCGTCCTCCTCCTGGGAACCTGCATGATGTTTTCTCGGGCCAACCTGCGGTTTTGCTCTGCCTCGGTTTCCAGGGTCAAAAGTAACGTTGGTGCATTCACCAACCAAAGTGACATGTCAGAAAGAGCGATTTTATTCACATAATCTTGGTAGATCATGTGAATCTCACTGCTCTCCGGGTTATCACGCAAGAGGTGTCCTTGCGAGAACGTTGGTGCATTCACGAACCAAAGTGACATGTCAAAAGGTCTCGGTCACTAGGAATGTTGGAGTATATAGCGGTGTTCAGCAGACCCATGTTAAAAGCTAGTCTAGTTATCCATGATGTCATTTTAATATTTCCAGAGCGTTGATTAAATTTAGACTAGTAGTCCGCCATGGCCTTGGCGGGTGACACTTTTATGTGGTTAACTAGAGCATAAAGCAGCAGCATTTCGGGCTTTTTAATTGGTCTCAAGTCAGGTCTTGGAAAAAGTGTGATACTGATATATTTGTGAAAAAACCTGAGCATGGGGTTGTGGATATTACTTGTACGGGGCAAGCCTGGGTCTCTGTTCCCAGCAATGCTTTTCCAAAAATCATTTCTGTTGAAACCTGTACAAGCAGATTCCAGGTTTAGCAAGCATGATTCATCAAAATTTAGGTGCTTGCTGAACTGCCCCCACGAAAGAGTGTGCTCTTCATTAAAAAGCCAGAATGTTATGTGAGTGGCAGACAATTGCATGGTAGCTAGAAATTCTATTGTGAGGGGAAGGATTCCCTCCTCATTAACCATCCATGCATCTTCCCATCCCAAAGTTCGAGAAATAAAAAGAAACTCACTGTCCATACCAGTGCGACTCAGCAAGTCGGCATCGATTCAGCGGGTGTGAATGAACTCCCTCTCACTGAGGATGTTCCGGGCCTGCCGTTCCTGATCACTCTGCCAGATGATATCATTGACAGAGTTCAGGATGCGGATGGTCGGTCCAGCCTGGTGTGAGAACGGAGAGTTCCGATCCACCGACATTGCGTCGGTGGATGGAGTACCCCGCCCGGCGCTCTCCTCATCACTCCAGTAAAGCGAATGTGGGTGTTTGCTCTCGACGAACTTCCCTCACCCTTGCTCTTCTTCTTCTTTCCGGTGAAAAAGTTCTTGAGAGGGCCCATGACTTCTTTGCTAGTGCTTAGGATGGCTGAAGTTTTTTGTGTTTTGAGTGAGTTGTGAGAACTTGCATGGGGTGTGGGTAGTATTTATAGGTTGAGGATGGAAGGGGGGAGGCTATGAGCCTCACCCTGCTGGCGAGCGCCACCAATAAGTGGCGGGTGCCACCCCACCTGGCTCAAAAATGTCTGCAACCGACACATGAGGTTTCCCTTGTAATGTCCACTGAAATTCCAAGTGGGGAATAAAGTGGTAGGTTTGGTGCAAAGTGAAAAGAGTGCAACCTCCTAAATGGGGCAAGTGGGCTGAAAATTTCGAAGACCACTTCTTCATCCTGGTCACACTTTATACCAAGGATGGTGGGAAACTTACTCGGGAGCAGTTTTGTACCAAAATGTGGAAATAGAGGTGGCGGGCGCCAGGAAAATGTGGCGGGCGCCACCCTCTTGGCTGAAATTTCACTCCAACTCACCCCTCCTTTCACCTAATGCTCTCCTTGTCACTCTCCATCACATGTGCATCCGAATTTTTTGGGTGGAGATGTGTCCAAAAGGTGGAGTGAAGAGGGGGAGACATGGAGAGACATGGGAGTGAGTGATTACATTGAAATGAGCAAAGACATGGGTCTCCCTTAGTGTTATTTGGGTCTAGGAGGTAGGTGTAATAGTCTAGAGATTGGCTAGTGCTCCCTAGTGCAACCTAGGGTGGCGGGCGCCAGCATGGGGTGGCGGGCGCCACCCCTATGGCTGCCAAAAGCCCCCTAGGTTCCACCTAATCACTCTAGTAAACATCTATTTTGCTAAAAATTAAATTGCTTAAGTAAAAATGAAAAATTAAATGAGGCGATAAAGACTTACCTTAGCCTAACTCACCTTGGTTAGCCGCTTTGGATTCCCGATTGGTGTCGCCTTCACGGTGGTTGTGGTGGAATGTCGGCACCGACGAACCTTGATGACGGGTGTTTTTCCGGTCGCGGTGTGAACTCGAATTTCTCCTCCTTTCCACTGATGTGGAGCTGAATTTCTCCAGCTCCTACATCAATGGTGGCTTTTGCAGTGCTCAGAAATGGCCGTCCCAAGATCAATGGCGTCCGGTGGTCAGGATTAATATCCAGAACCACGAAATCCACTGGGACAAAGAGATTCCGGATTTTCACCGGAATATTCTCTGCTATTCCCGCGGGATATCGGAGCGATTGATCGGCTAGCTGCAAACACATAGAAGTAGGGGACAAGGTATGATGATTTAATTTATCATATATTACCTTGGGCATGACGCTGACGCTTGCTCGCAGATCACAGAGTGCATGCTCGAAGTGCTGCTCTCCAATTGAACATGCGATCGTTGGGTTTCCTGGGTCCTTCTTCTTTTCGGAGAGTTGGTTTAAAATGACCGCACTGCAATCTTCGGTCAATTTAACCATATCCCTACTTGGAATTGGTTTCTTCTTATTGAGCATGTCTCTCAAATATTTTGCATAAGTTGGAACCTGCATAGCGTCAATAAATGGCACATGTATATATAATTTTTGAATTACCTCGACGAATTTCTTGAATTGGTCGTCTTCCGTCGGATTTCTGTTTCGATCTAGAAAAGGTAATACATGTGTATCATAGAATTCATGAGGAGCAGTTCGTACCTTGGATGAAGGTTCAGCTGGGGTCTCCTCTTCTTCGTCTTCTTCAATATTAACAATATTTTTCTTTGTAGCAGCATTACTACTAGGAACTAAATTGGGATGAGGTGGATCACGAGTGGATTTACCACCTCTCGTGGTTACAACTTTTACCTCCTCATAGTATTTAATTTGAGATTTAATGTTATCTACTTTTTGCTCCAATCTCTTATTAAAATTAATTTGTTCCTTAAATGCTTCAGAAAAATCTTTCAGTTTAGCATAAATTCCTTCTAACATTTTATCATGTTCAATTAATTTATTATTTATGCTATCATTAATTCTACCTTGATTAGAAACTAATTTTCCAATAGGAGAATTAAATATGGAGGTTTGAGGCATACCTTTGTTATTCCATTGTTGGATCATTGGAATTGGAGGTTCTCCATAGCCACCATTATTAAGAAGGGATTTGGCATCGTCTTTCTTAATTTCTGCTTGACCTTAACTTGACGAAGCGGATCTTTGCTTGGCGTAGTACTCCTTTGCAGCACGATCTCTCTTCTCATTTATCTTTTGCTCTAGCAATTTTACCAAAGTTTGCATGGTAACAGGATCAGCTTGCTTAATTTCAGACATACCTCTAGCACGTTTTTCTGTCCATCCTTGATTCGCCACCATTGTCTCGATCAGTTTGGTTGCCTTCTCTATAGTGAGAGAGAGGTATTCACCTCCGGCGGCAGCATCAATGTGTTGTCGAGATTCTTGCTGGAGTCCATTGTAGAAGCTCTAGATCAAGTACCAGTCTTGCATACCATGGTGAGGACAGTATTCAACATACTCTTGTAGTCTCTCCCAAGCTTCAGTGATTGTTTCTCCGTCTCCATGTCCAAAGTTGGAAATCTTGCTACGGACAAGAATAGTCCAACTTATCGGGCAGAACTTGTTGAGAAATTGATCCGCGCATCTCACCCATGTCAGTAGGTGGCCAGAGTTGAAGAGGAACCACTGCTTCGCTTTTTCCACTAATGAAAATGGAAAAAGGCGAAGTCTGATGGCATCCTGCGAAACTCCCTACACAGAAATTGTACTACATATCTCCAGAAAATTCCGGAGGTGAGCATTGGCATCCTCGGAAGGTTTGCCATTAAATGCGATAGCTTGAGCCATACGTATTAAGTGAGGTTTAAGCTCAAAATCTACATTACTAGTAGAAGGTAACACTGGAATGTGAGCAAGAGTAGGCATGGAATACTCACAGAGTGTTTTGGTCGACGTTGATGTTGATTGATCGTTGGAGCAGCTTGGTTCGTTAGTCACTTTTGACTGGGATTCTTGTCTCGACGAACTCCTCTCATGAAGCTCCAGGTTCTTCCTCGGAGGAGTGAGATTAGCTCTCGCTCTCCTAAGAATGGCCTCAGGATCTTCTTGATAGTCGCTTGAAAGATTGAATCCGGCCATGACTACTTGAACGATCACAAACAACGAACAATATATATACCCGCTAGAACTACGGGGGTTAATTCAATAGGAATCACAAAGAATTAATTCTAGCCAATTGCTTCCTCGGCAACGGTGCCAGAAATGTTTGTTGACTCTTGCTAACGTCGTCACTAGGAGTAGACTATGGAATCTATCCTTGGCAACGGCGCCAGAAAGGTTTGTTGATACTTCTTAATGTAAGAAGTATAACTAACTATTCGTATGACTATTGGTAGGTTCCGCAAGCGCACAGAATAAGTCTATTGTAGCACTTCACCCGGGAGTAACCGAGTATCGTATTTATTTCCATAGGGAAGCTACTATGGCAGAACTAACACTAGGACCGCTATGAACAACTAGTGATTCTAGCAGGGTTGATCGAAATGTGTGAAAGGGGGTTGGTTTCTACTACTACTAAAAAGAAAAGAAAGACTAACTATTACTAACCTAAATCGGCGAGGTCTGGCCGATGAACAGATTAATGTTTTCCTACACACTTACGATCACAACTAACTTAGCAATAAAGGTTCTATCTAGTTCTTCGAACCATACACACCCTCTGGATTATTTACCTCAGACGTGCACAACGAGGTTTATGATTTAAGAACTAACCCAACTACGTGGTGGAATTCAAGGCTCCCCGGGCTGTCACCACCTGTTTGCTACCACAGCTATCTGGGGGGCTAGCCACAAACTAAGGTATAACTAGTCTAAGCACCGCGCTTACACTAATATATACTACTCTAATCTTGCGTCCAAAACTAGAGCACTGATTACTCAGCGAAGAACCCAAACTAGATATAAACTAAATACTAAGTTATCTATGATCGAAAGCACTCAACAAGAACAATAAGTAAAGAACTTAAAGTAAATGTTGAAAGTAGAAGAACACTAAGATAAATGAAGGAAGACTTGGAATTATACCAGAGACTTGGAAGATCCTCTATTACAACTCTAGCTCTTCTCTTCTTCACTCTCGCTCTCACTCTAAGTCTCTCAACTAGAGTGTTCCTTCACCAGAGCTTCGCTTACAAGAGAGTAGGACTAATGAGGTGAGGTCTGAGTACAAATGAGCTAGGGGGATCCTATTTATAGCCTAGGGACCTAGGGTTAGGTCAGGGGGGTGAGTGTTGTGGCGGGCGCCAGCCCTAGGTGGCGGGCGCCACCCCCCTGGCCCTTGGATCCACCGCCTCTTCACCAATGGCATCCAGGAGGTCCTCCATGTCGGTTAGGGTTCGGTTAGGGTTGTCCAATAACCGTCACATGGGCAATTAGGCCTTGATCTATGTGACACTGCTTCTTTGCCCTTGGATGAACCGACTTAGGTGAGCAACGGCTGCAAATGAGTGTGGAGTGCTTCCCCTGGATCAGTGACGTGGCAGGGGGGAGTTTGGGCTTCTCCCCCCTGGCGGCCGCCAGCTAGGGGTGGCGGGCGCCACCCCTCCTTGGCCCAGAGTGAGCCCAGGCACATGGGCTTGCTTCCTGGTGGGTCCATTTGGTCATTTTGCTCAAAAACCCTGCAATTTCCTACATTCAAATAAAACTCAAGGACAAGTGGAAATCATTAGTTTATAAAAGGTTTTTGGTTGATTTTAGGCTGTTATGTTGTGTTATATGACCTTGTTGATGCTAAAAATATGACACTTTGTGAGCGTCAACATAGAGATGTCGGGATGTCACTCAGGAGAGCGGCTAGCCACCATAGCGCAAAGAGCAGGCGCACATGCACGCGTCCGGTGGTGACAACAGCCCCAGCTCTGAGTTTTCGTCGGCGCCAGTCAGACCGCTTGGAGACCGTATGGAGAACGAGCGCATAAACGGCGCGTATACTGGCACTGGACGTATAGCCTTGGAGGTCTCAGCCCAAGCTTATCCTTCCCTTCATAGCGCAGAGGGCATACGCTCATGCACGTGTAGAGAGGTCGGGACGTCACTTGGGAGGACTACTGGCCGCCATAGCATGCACGCGTCCGGCGGTGGCAATAGCCCCTGCTCTGAGACTCCTTCAGTGTCAGCCATGCTGTTTGGAGAGGTCGACGAGTCGTTTGGAGAGGTCGGTGAATCGTTTGGAGAGGTCGGCGAGTCGTTTGGAGGCAGAATGGTGAGGCGAGCACATCGGTGAATCTTTATTCGTTATGGAGTGTAGGCGGTACAAGCCGTTTTAGGCGTAGAATCTTCTAAGGTGCTCGATACTCCAGGAATTGGATACGTTGATGCCTTCGAGGTCGGAGAGATGATAGGCGCCTGGTCGGGTGACTTCCTTCACCATGTAGGGCCATCCCAGTGCGAGGAGAGCTTATGCATGCCAGCGGTCTTGAGTTTCCGCTTGAGGACGAGGTCACCGACGATGAAGGATTGGTCCTTGACGTTGCGGTTGTAGTAGCGGCGAACTCCTTCGAGATACTTGGCGGTGCGGAGGCAGGATGCCAACCGTTCTTCCTCGAGGCGATCGAGATCGTCACAGCGTGCCTGGTCGGAGGCCACTTCATCGTAGTTCTCGACTCGCGGGGAGCGGAAGGCAACGTCTGCCGGGATGACGGCCTCCGAGCCGAAGACCATGAAGTAGGGTGAAACGCCGGTGTTACGGCTGGGCTGAGTGCAGAGGCCCCAGAGCACGGAGGGGAGCTCGCGCATTCAGCGACCAGGGTGCTTCTCGTCCTTCTGGTAGAGGCGCTTTGTTGACACTAATTAACTCTTATTATTAAAGGTCAATTAAACATGAAAAACGACAAATATATAAACTCCACCTTAGTATAAGGATTAAAACTAATGAATTCCATGAGTTTTGGTGAATTGTGAATCTGCAGGGACTAAACCAGGAAACAACCCTCAATTGCTTCTCCTAGAAGGAAACCAACGGGAGATAACGCATTCGTCAAGTCAGGAACCTTCTAGAAGACTCTAGAGAACACCTAAAGACACCACGAGGCAGGGCACCACAGGAGGCTGACCTGTGGGACCGACCGGTCCCCTAGGCCCACCGGTCGGTCCCCCCTGGACGCCGCCGGCCTCCCCCCTCTGGAATCTTTTTCCACTGCCTTTGAGGACCAATCTCAGCCCTACGTGAAGTCGGTATGATCCAACGGTCGTGGTTGATCCCTCAGGGCTATATAAACAGACCCCCAGGCCCCAGGTCAGACAGAAGGTCCCTCTTCAGAAGACTTTGCTTCAATTAGAAACCCTAGAAGAGACTTCAGGAGTTAGCTTTCAAGTAGAAGACTAGATACCCCTCCAATATGATTAGAACCTAGTCTTATTCTAGAACTAGAAGAGGGAGAGAGAGAGAGGAAGAGATCAAGAAGGAGCTCCGGCCTGTCGGATCAACTTCTTCGTCTTGTACCTGTGGATTCAAGTTCTTCATCAACTTGCTTCAATGATTTTTTCGGTAATCAACATCTATATTTAAGTTTGAGCTATTGTTCTTATTATTCTTAAGGTTTAATGACTCTCTTTTGAGTACTTTAATTCTAGTCGCTCTAGAATTAGAGTAGTTGGATAGTGTAAGCGTGGTGCTTAGACTTGATAGCTCATATTTGCCTCCTATAACGCCGGTAGTAGTGGTTGTTCGCAAGGGTGACTCTTATAGCCTTGTTGATTCTTCTATAGTCCACTTACCCGTGTGTAGGCTCGGTAGGATTATACATTTGCATAAAAGAATCATACTCTGTTTGTGACCTTTTATGGCAATTTCCCCACTAAGAATAATAAAAGCATATCACTCTTAAGTTGGATTTAGATAACCTTAGTGATCCCCTCTATGCTTTTAGCTTCTCCGTCCTTATTAGCTACTCAGGGGTTATATTCTTTGAGACTTAACACTATCCGTTCCTTTGGGTTCGATATTAAAACTGGGTTACTCCGGTGAAGTGCTACATCGGTAGATTTTATTTGTGCGCTTGCGGATAAAGTAAAGTGTGCATTAATTTATACCAACAAGCATTTCTGGCGCCGTTGCCGGGGAACGGTAGATCATTTTAAGTCTTAAGTATAACCTTGTATTATACTTTACCTTTATCTTTTATCTTCTATACTTTGCCTGTGCTTTTATCTTTTATCTTTTTTATTCTTTTCACAATGGATTTCTCAGAGCCAATCACTAGCTCCACAGATTCCATTCCACTGAACCAATATACCTATCGCACTGTCGTAGACTTAGAGTTGCCCAAATCTGCTAAGCCTATCCTTTCAGACAACTACGAGCTACGCCCATGCTTGATAGAAATGGTTAAGAATCAAACTTTTTCTAGCTTAGAAGATGAAAACCCACACATTCATTTAAATGAGTTTGAACAAACCTGTGCGTGCCTACACATCGCAGGCATGTCTAACGAAACCCTTAGATGGAAACTTTTTCCATTCTCTTTAGAGGGAAAAGCCAAAACATAGTACCTTCAAACTGCACCAAGTAAAAACGGGGATTGGAAAGAACTCTGCTCTAGCTTTTGCTTAGAATACTTCCCTGTCTCCAAAATTATTTGTCTTCGCTTAGAGATTCTGTCCTTCATCCAAGAGGATGATGAGTCCCTAATTGAAGCCTGGGAAAGATTCGATAATCTTGTCCGCTCTGGTCCAGCCTTATCTATTCCAGACCCTGTCTTACTTCAACACTTTTATAATGGTCTGAATAGAAATCTTCTAATTACCTTAACTTAGCTTCAAACGGATCATTCCTACATACCCTAGCCTCTAAGGCAAGGGAAATGTTGCAAAACTTATCTCAAATCACTCCTACTCCTGAAGTTAAACCACAAGAACCACTAGAAGTAAATCTAGAAGCTGAGCCTATATCTATTCTTAATCAAACCTCAGCTTTAATTCCTAGTGAGAGGGAAACCTCAATCTGAGGAGACACCTTTGATTTCGAGGATGAATATTTTACCGATTTGGTAATACCTCGAAATACCAAACAATTAGGAAACCACAAAATCAAAAATCATCTTTTGAAAAACTTACTGATAAGGTTTTCCTAAAAGAGACTGCGAAGAAACTAATCTCTATAATAAGTCATGAATGGTTAGAAGAATCAGAACTTTCCACTGATATAATCCGCTTAAATTCACCTTCTACACACATTCAATGCCAAATCCATCAACAACCCTTCGAAGCTCTCTATAATCCTGTTGTGGGAACCAACATTATGTCTAAAACCTTTGCTCAAGATTTATTAAAACAAATGCCACTTACCCCAATAGCTAGATTATTAAAAAACCCTTCAGGACATGTTATTCCTAGCTCAGGAATCATGTATGTCCTGCCTGTCACTGTAGATAATACTCCAATACACTTAAGCTTTTATATCTTTGATATTAAAGAGTTTAATCTGTTGATAGACCAACCACTTAAACAACTCATTCATGAAGGACAAACAGGGATCTTAAACTTTGGTCTTGGGAAAAATCTTCAAGGAACCATACCTATTACTCACTCTCTAAATGCTGAAAATGAATCATGTCTAGAGCCAGATCCTATGGAGGAACTTAAGGAAGCATCTCTTGAAATAATAAATGAACCTGAATATGAAGAAGATGCACAGTTCTTCACTGAAGAAGAAGATAACACACCAGATCCAGATCCTCTAGATTCCTTAGAAGAACCTCCTAAACCTCCCATAGAGTTCAAACCCTTACCTTCTGGGCTTCGATATGCTTTCTTGAATAATGATCCTGAGTCTCCTGTGATCATAAATAATAATCTTACTCAGGAACAAACTTCTAGGTTGATCACTGTCTTAGAGAAGCATAAATCAGCTTTTGGCTATTCACTCCACGATCTAAAGGGAATCAACCCTCCTTTCTGCACCCATCGCATTCCTACTGATCCTAACATATCACCATCTAGAGAGCCACAACGCAGGCTTAACAATGCGATGAGAGAGGTAGTAAAGAAGGAGGTTTTGAAACTTTTGCACGTCGGGATCATTTATCCTGTGCCACACAGTGAGTGGGTGAGCCCTGTCCATGTTGTGCCTAAGAAGGGAGGCATGACTGTGGTGAAGAATGAGAAGAACGAATTAATTCCACAAAGAACTGTTACTGGTTGGAGAATGTGTATTGATTACAGAAAATTAAACAAGGCAACTAAGAAAGATCACTTCCCGCTACCTTTCATAGACGAAATGTTAGAACGGTTAGCCAATCACTCTTTCTTTTGTTTTCTTGATGGATACTCTGGATATCACCGAATCCCAATCCATCCAGATGATCAAAGCAAAACCACTTTTACATGTCCATACAGAACTTATGCTTATCGCCGAATGTCTTTTGAATTATGTAATGCACCTGCTTCTTTTCAAAGATGTATGATGTCTATATTTTCTGATATGATTGAAGAAATCATGAAAGTTTTCATGGATGACTTTTCTGTTTATGGAAAAACTTTTGATGATTGTCTTGAAAAGATAGACAAGGTTTTGCAAAGATGTGATGAAAAGCACTTAGTCTTTAATTGGGAAAAATGTCACTTTATGGTTAAAGAGGGCATAGTGCTAGGTCACTTAGTGTCTGAACGTGGAATTGAGGTAGACAAAGCTAAAATTCAAGTAATTGAACATTTGCTTCCACTAATTAATGTCAAGGGAATCCGAAGTTTTCTTGGCCATGCTGGTTTTTACTGTAGGTTTATAAAAGATTTTTCACATATTGCTAGACCGCTTACAAATCTTTTGGCCAAGGATGTTCCTTTTGAATTTGATGATGCATGCTTAGAATCTTTTAACACTCTTAAGAAAGCACTCACTTCTGCACCTATCATCCAACCTCCTGATTGGTCTCTACCCTTTGAGATCATGTGTGATGCAAGTGATTTTGCTGTAGGAGCTGTGCTAGGACAATATAAGGATAAAAAGCATCATGCAGTCGCTTATGCTAGCAAAACTTTAACAGGACCTCAACTTAATTATGCTACTACTGAAAAAGAACTTCTGGCTATTGTTTTTGCTATAGACAAGTTTAGATCTTATTTAGTGGGATCAAAGATGATTGTTTTTACTGATCATGCTGCACTAAAGTACCTGCTCACTAAGAAAGATGCTAAGCCACACTTGATAAGATGGGTTTTGTTACTCCAAGAATTTGACTTAGAAATAAAAGATAAGAAAGGAGTAGAAAACTCTGTAGCTGATCACTTGTCTAGAATGTATTTTGAAAATCCTCAGGAATTGCCTATAAATGACTCACTCAGGGATGACATGCTTTTTCAAGTCTCTAGATCTGACCCCTGGTATGCAGATATTGTCAATTTTATAGTTGCAGGGTATGTACCACTAGGAGCAAATAAGAAGCTGATCTAGGAGAGTAGGATCCACATATGGGATGATCCATATCTATTTAGAGTATGCTCTGATGGGTTACTCAGAAGATGTGTGCCAGCTGAAGAAGGAATCAGGATCATTGAATGTTGTCACTCTTCACCATATGGAGGACATTATGGGGCATTCCGAACACATGCGAAGATCTCGCAAAGTGGATTTTTCTGGCCAACTATGTACCAAGACACAAAAGACTTCGTCCGGAGGTGTGGATCATTCAGAGGCACGGCAGCATCAACACCAGAGATGCCATGCCACTCACTAACAACCTTCAGGTTGAGCTCTTCGATGTCTGGGGAATTGATTATATGGGACCATTCCCTAAATCAAGGAATCATGAGTATATCCTAGTTGCTGTCGACTACGTCTCAAAATGGGTCGAAGCAGTGCCATGCAAGTCTGCTAATGCAAGAAACTCTCAGAGGATGTTCGAGGAAATAATATTTCCAAGATTTGGAGTGTCAAGGATGGTAATTAGTGACGGAGGAACCCATTTCACTGACAAAGGCTTTCATAAATATCTGATAAATCATGGGATCCGTCACAATGTTGCCACTCCCTATCACCCCCAGACAAGTGGCCAAGCAGAAACATCAAACAAGCAAATCAAGAATATTCTGCAGAAAACGGTCGACGAGATGGGAACACAATGGAAAGATAGACTACCCGAAGCACTGTGGGCTTATCGTACTGCCTACAAAACACCACAGGGAATGTCTCCATATCAGCTCGTCTACAGAAAGACTTGTCACTTACTAGTGGAACTAGAATTCAAAGCTCACTGGGCAATCAAAAGATGAAACATGGACTTAGAAGCTGCAGGAGTCAAGAGGAAAATGCAACTCTCTGAACTAGATGAATGGCGCGAAAAGGCATATCACAACACAAAGATTTACAAAGAGAGAACAAAGAGGTGGTATGACAAGAGAATCAAGAAGAAGAGCTTCACTCCGGGAGACAAGGTATTACTCTTTAATTCCAGGGTAAAGATGTTCGGGCATGGAAAACTACGAAGCAAATGGGAAGGACCTTTCACGGTGGTAGCCACTTCATCACATGGAGCCATTACACTTCAAAATGACGAAGGTACGCTATTCAAGGTAAATGGGCAATGTCTTAAGATTTTTCTAGAACCTGAAAAGAGTCCTGAAGAGTTGGATGTCATCCAATTCTTCATTGTCCCATAGATTTACATTATCATCATTTTTTCCGATAAGATTGCACATCGGGGATATAGTTTCTAGGATTAGGATCAAGTTTAAAGACACCACGAGCGACGGACCCGCAAGGGCCCACAGGGTGGGACCGACCGGTCTCCTAGGTAGACCTACCGGTCTGCCCTGGAGTCTCCTCGCCCTCTGCCTTCTTTCGTTACGTGTCCTGACTCTTTCTCGTATCCATTCTGGTAACCTGATCCTCAGAATCGATAACTCCCATAACGAACCTATCATGCCTATCATTCAGCCTCCTCAGCTATAAAACTAGCCCCAGGCCTGCCTCTAGATTCATTACACCCTCCTCCAGAATACCAGCAGCAGCATAGCTCTCCTCCCACCAGCGCCAATGGCCTCCTATCCAAAGATCGACCTCAACGAGCCCACCGACGACTTGATGGCTCTGGTCGTCGCCTCATCTAAGGAGCTTGCCGTAACGCCGTCAAAGGAGATCGCTCTCGTTGACTCACCGACACCTATTGATATGATCCCGCTAGAAGAGACCTCGTCGCATCGTCAACAAGCTTTTTACACTCAAGTGGTGCCGGCAAGAGGACTCCCAACTTTCTCCGTCTCCAAGCAGATCCCGCTTCTTCCTCCTACGCCCAATGAGACACTCGTCAGGCTGAAGACGAACAAGAATGGGGAACCCACAGTCATAAAATACACATCTACAAATCCGCGTCCGCGCATTGACAGAGTTCGTGGTCACCCTAAGCAAATCAAAGTCACTCCGCCGGTAAAGAGGGCACCCACCACTCCTAATATCGCGGCTAGACGCAAGAGGACTACCCAGTTAGATCGCCTCGGGGACAGGATTGAAGACCTTGAGAGAGATAACTTATAGCTTAAAAAGAAATACGCTTCTCTAGCTAAGGCTACAAAACAGGCGACTGATGTGCTGCATAAGTATGTAACTAAACACATTATCCTAAAGGATAAGGTCATCAGTGTAGCCACTACGCTAGGAAATCTACTCGAGGGAGAGAAGTGAGAGATAGTTCGTCCATAGTTTAATAAGGCACTCGTGTTTGCAGAATCTCGTGTTTTGTTTTGTTAAGAGTTTTTTGTTAATTCATTGTGTAATAAAAGTGCCTTGAATATCAATAAAGTTTTTTAGAGTTATCTTTTATTTTGTTATTTTGGATATGTGTCTTGTCTCCACATGTTGTGATTAGCAGAAAACAGAAAATAAGTGTGGGGGAGAAGACAACAATAGAATTACCGAAAATCGATCGCGAAAGCTGCATAAATCAGAAGACATCGTCACCGAGATCATGCACCCCGAAGCGGGCCACCCACAATTGGGCCCTCAGCCCAACCGACTGGTTGGTGGACCCCACCGGTCGGTCAAGGGTTAGCCCCCCTAGCCTCCTTCTTCGTCCACGGTTCGGTACGTAATTGTTACACTCTATTTTTTTGATGTTTAAACTTCTATTCGAACTAAAAACATATTCTCATCAATAATATGCAATTCATAAACTCTAATTAAAAAGGAAAAGATTATTTTGACATGCTCATGGTATAGAATCTCACAACACCTTTTCTGAAAAGACCTGCTTTGATAAAAACTTGAAGGAACCCATATTACTTAGAGTTGTTATGGAAATATGATAGAAGAATAATGAGAACTCAATTCTTAAGGTATGAGCATTGGAGAATTTTACTTGCAAAGTTAAAAATAGATTAGCAACACTTCTCCTTTGTAGTAAATAAGTTGCCTGCCAAAGTCATTCATAATCAATCAATTATTACTTACTTTAATACTGAGTTCTTTGTTAAGAAATTTATTATGCTCTAAAGATTGAGATCCTTACAAATAAAGAAAGATTCACTCTTCCGAAGTAGTATTGTATTAGAGGCATGGGCTATGCAAAAGTATGAAATATGAGGAAAGAAAAATGGACAAGTGTCCGACACACCTCAGAAAAAAAAGAGAGAAAGAGAAAAGAAAAGTATTATGACAAAAATATGATAAAGAGAAAAAGAAGATAGCCCATGGTCCCTCTAATTACAATATGCCAGTAAGAGTGACAAAGTTTAAAAAGATTGATGTCTTGATCTAAGAGTATAGTATTTTTCTCCATTGACTTAGTAACATAAAACTGCTCTGCATAAATAAAATGCTTTGGTAAGGAATTGAAATGGTACAAAAGGAGAAGGAAAGCTATGACTTGTTTCAAAAAAAATCAAAAACTCCAATGTCTTATGCTAAAAGAAAAGGGTGATCTATTTCAACTATTCTATTCTCCAACTACTCAAGGTTTTATGGTAAACACACTGAATCTTACAATGCAGGTATAAACAGAAAGATTTAATGTTTGATATCTTATCCTATAGTTGTGATATAACCTTTTATCGAGGACGAGTAAAAGTCTAAGTGTGGGGGAGCTTGTTGACACTAATTAACTCTTATTATTAAAGGTCAATTAAACATGAAAAAGGACAAATATATAAACTCCACCTTAGTATAGGGATTAAAACTAATAAATTCCATGAGTTTTGGTGAATTGTGAATCTGCAGGGACTAAACCAGGAAACAGCCCTCGATTGCTTCTCCTAGAAGGAAACCGACGGGGGATAACGCATTCGTCAAGTCAGGAACCTTCCAGAAGACTCTAGAGAACACCTAAAGACACCACGAGGCAGGGCACCACAGGAGGCTGACCTGTGGGACCGACCGGTCCCCTGGGCCCACCGATCGGTCCCCCCTGGACGCCGTCGGCCTCCTCCCTCTGGAATCTTTTTCCACCGCCTTTGAGGACCAATCTCAGCCCTACGTGAAGTCGGTTTGATCCAACGGTCGCGGTTGATCCCTCAGGGCTATATAAACAGACCCCCAGGCCCCAGGTCAGATAGAAGGTCCCTCTTCAGAAGACTACGCTTCAATTAGAAACCCTAGAAGAGACTTCAGGAGTTAGCTTTCAAGTAGAAGACTAGATACCCCTCCAATATGATTAGAACCTAGTCTTATTCTAGAACTAGAAGAGAGAGAGAGAGGAAGAGATCAAGAAGGAGCTCCGGCCTGTCGGATCAACTTCTTCGTCTTGTACCTGTGGATTCAAGTTCTTCGTCAACTTGCTTCAACGATTGTTTCGGTAATCAACATCTATATTTAAGTTTGAGCTATTGTTCTTATTATTCTTAAGGTTTAATGACTCTCTTTTGAGTACTTTAATTTTAGTCGCTCTAGAATTAGAGTAGTTGGATAGTGTAAGCGTGGTGCTTAGACTTGATAGCTCATATTTGCCTCCTATAACGCCGGTAGTAGTGGTTATTCGCAAGGGTGACTCTTATAGCCTTGTTGATTCTTCTATAGTCCACTTACCCGTGTGTAGGCTTGGTAGGATTATACATTTGCATAAAAGAATCATACTCTGTTTGTGACCTTTTATGATAATTTCCCCACTAAAAATAATAAAAGCATATCACTCTTAAGTTGGATTTAGATAACCTTAGTGATCCCCTCTATGCTTTTAGCTTCTCCGTCCTTATTAGCTACTCAGGGGTTATATTCTTTGAGACTTAACACTATCCGTTCCTTTGGGTTCGATATTAAAACTGGGTTACTCCGGTGAAGTGCTACATCAGTAGATTTTATCTGTGCGCTTGCGGATAAAGTAGAGTGTGCATTAATTTATACCAACAAGCTTCTTTCGGGCGTCGAGAATCAAGCTGTTGGCGCGCTCGGCTTGGCCGTTGGCTCGAGGATGGGCGACGGAGACGTACTTGATGAGCAGGTCGTGTCCTTCGCAGAAGTCCCAGAAGACATTGTCGGTGAAGTTGGAGCCGAGGTCGGTGATGATGGAGTTTAGGAGGCCGAAGCGGTGTATGATTTCGTCGATGAAGGAGACAAGGTTTTCAGCGGTCGCCTTGGTGATTGGCTTCGCCTCGATCCACTTGGATAACTTGTCGACGACGACGTAGATCCACTTGAAGCTGCCCGGAGCTGGTCGGAATGGGCCGATCATGTCGAGTCCCCAACAGGCGAAGGGCCACGAGGCAGGTATGGCTTGGAGCTCTTGCGCAGGAACGTGTGTTTGCTTGGCGAAGAATTGGCACCCCTTGCAGGTGCGTATGAGTTGCTCGGCGTTGGCGACTGCTGATGGCCAGTAGAATCCCGCGCGGAACGCCTTGCGCACCAGGGTCTTTGCGGCGGCGTGGTTCCCACATTCTCCAGCGTGGATGTCGAAGAGGATCTCGAGGTCGTCCACCTTGTCAGCGGGGACAAGGTTCTTGGAGAGGTACTTGATGAAGTCTTCCCACCAATCGGTTGGAGACACGGGGATGGCGCCGACCAGTTGTGCCGCCGATGGGGATGGAGACGTGGCGTCCATCGGTAAAGCGGAGCTTGCGGGGTCGATGATGGAGGGCATGGTTAGGTCGTGGACGAATACGCTAGCTGGAAACGGAGATCGTGACGATGCCAGTTTGGACAACTCGTCGGCCGCCTGGTTTCGGTCGTGCCGGACGTGATGGTATTCGACGCCGAAGAACTTGTCTTCAAGCTTCCGGATGGTAGCGCAGTATGCACTCATCTTGTCATTGGAACAGCTCCAATCCTTGTTGAGCTGGTTGATGATGAGAGCAGAGTCACCATAGACCATTAGGCGCTTGACACCTAGCTCGTTGGTGATTCGAAGGCCGTGGAGAGTAGCTTCGTACTCAGCGGCGTTGTTCGTAGCTGGGAAAAGTAACCGGAGCATGTAGCGTAGCTTTTTGCCAAATGGAGATGTGAAAAGGAGACCAGTGTCGGCGCCGTGCAGGGTGAGGGATCCGTCGAAGAAGAGGACCCAATGCTCTGGCGCCTCCATCGGCACTGGGGTCTAGATATCCGTCCATTGCGCGATGAGGTCGACGAGTGCTTGAGACTTGATAGTCTAGCGACCCTGGAAGGCGATGTCGTAGGAGCCGTGCTCGATGGCCCACTTGATGATGCGTCCCGTAGTGTCCTTGTTGCAGAGGATGTCCCCGAGGGGGAACTCGGTGACGACGGTGACCCATTCGGAGCTTTGGAAGTAATGACGCAGCTTGCGGGCGGTGATAAGGACCGCGTAAAGGAGCTTCTGGACTTGGGGGTACCGAGTCTTGGAGTCGTTCAACACCTCGCTGACGAAGTAGCACAGTCGCTGGACGGGTAGGAGTGGTCGACTTCCTCGTGTTCGACGACGATAACGGAGCTGACCATCCGATTTGTGGCGGCAATGTAGAGCAGCAAAGGCTCCTTCTCCATGGGTGCGGCGAGCACAAGAGGCTTGGTGAGGTACTTCTTGAGGTCGGAGAAGGCGCGATCGGCTTCAACGTCCCAGACGAATTTTTCACCTGCCTTGAGGAGCTTGAAGAAGGGTAGCCCCTTTTCACCTCTGGAGATGAAACGACTGAGGGTCGCCATGCAACCGGTGAGCTTCTGGATGTCCTTCACGTTGGAGGGAGGCCGAAAGGTCCGAATGGCTAGAGGGGGGTGAATAGCCTATTTAAAAATCTAGAATCCTGAAACTTAAAGCTCAAAAGGATATTAGATCACACAGTCGGTACTACCGACTGTAGGGGCCGGTACTACCGGCTCCTATGGTCGGTACTACCGACAACCTAGGAGCAACTACGAAATCAAGATGAACGAGATGCAAAATTGAATTTAGCTTATACCAAGGTTTTCCTAAGAGATGTAGATGAAGTTTGTACCTTGTCCAAGTAGTGGCTCCTCCCCAAGGAGTAGATCGAGCCTTCCCACACCTAGAATGAGAGAGGAGGGAGGAAGAACATGAAGAACACGAGAGCAAATGAAATCTCCAAAGATGCGAAATCAACAAGCACACGAGACACAAGATTTAACCCGAGGTTCGGCCACTTCACAAAGAGGTGCCTACGTCCCCATTGTTGAGGTGACCACTAAGGTCAGAGTCTCTTTCACCTCCTTGCCTCACTCAAGCAACCACAAAGGCTTGTTGAGTTTCTTCACTAAGAATCACGAGGGTAATACAAACACTTCGGAGTGCCCTCACAAATGAGTAAATCACGGGCAACAACCGAAGAACACCTAACCGGCTAGAGTTCCAAGAACCCAAGAGTAAAGAACACAAATCAAGCCGGAGAGATGTTGGATCCAATTGCTCAAGACGTAGATCGATGCTTCTCAATCTCTAATCTCACTTCCCTAGCTCAAAGCTTGCAAGAGATTCACTCTAGAATCAAAGGGGGAGAGAGAGAGGTTAGTCAACACTTGGGAGCTCTCTTTCTTGTGTTTTTGGGTGCAAAGAATCGGAGGGGTGACTGTTAGAAGCCGGCCGAGCGGCTACTTACACAAGTCACGCTGCGCCACGGTCGGTAGTACCGACTACCTCACTTAGCCGTTATATGAAGCGTTGACCCGATGGAAACCACCGACCCTCAGGTCGGTACCACCGGGGGTCGGTAGTACCGGCCCTTTGGCGGTACTACCGACAGGCCAAACCCGATCCACACAGAGAGCACCAAACTGCCTCAAACCTTGGTGCCACCAACGGTCGGTATTACCGGCCCTATGGCGGTACTACCGACAGGCCAACTTTGGATCTACATAGAGAGCATCCAAAACTCCTCCAGATCATGGTACTACCGACCCCCTGGTCGGTACTACCGAGCCCGGTACTACCGGCCCTATTCCCAGTGTAGGAATAGCATAAGGCTAGCAATGGAACGTTTGGCAAGGTATTGCATATCTCCAGTGTAATGAATGAGCAATTTATTTGGTGGTTGCAAACTTCCAAAGTGGAGAGTAAGCAATTTATGGTGGGTGTGTGTATCTTGATCAAAAGATATGATAAGCTTCTCTACTAAGATCTATGAGGTCTAACAAAGCTCAACACAAACAAAGCTCTTTGTGGTTTTGACTAACAAATATTTGGCTAGTGGTGGGATGGGATAAAATCCAGGAGGACTTTTAGCAAGGTTTTCATGATTTTTAAAAGAAATCCTCCAGATTTGGTCCTAATTTTACCTTAGCAAGTTTAAAGAATTACTCCATTTCTAACTAACTTTATTCACTAAGCATGATTTTAGTTAAAACATGTGCAACCCACAAAAGCTACAACTTAGATAAAACTAATTATTCTAACTATAACAATAGCATTTGCATGGCATATTTTATTTCTTATTCAGGTTCCAATATTTTTAAGCAGATTTTATCATTTTTACTCATGGGATAATTACTTAGGCAAGTATATAACATTCAAAAATTTTCAAAAGATATAGAATTTAAGAACCGAACATAAAGAGTAAGGTTGAAACATACCTTATTGGTGCGAGGATCTCCCCCAAGCTGGCTTCTTGCTTGGTGAAGGGTCTTCATCTTTCTCGGTCGGAGCTCTTGTTCTCATTTTATTAAAAGGGAAACTATCTAATGTTGTGAAAAAGGAAAACTATCCTATTATGATATTTTATTATTCTAGCTAAGTTAACATATACTTATGCATATAACTAATGATAACTGATTTTTTTAGTTACATGCATGACATATGTTATTTATTTGAAAAAGGGAAATTTGAAGGGAAAATTAAAAAGTAAATCCATACCTTAGATCCATGGAATTTCATCCTTATCGGGTGGATCTTCTTCCTTGGGTTCTTCTTCTTTAAGTACTTCATCGGGTTCTTCTTCTTTTGGCACCTCTCCTTTGTTATGTGAATTACATAACTCAGGAGAAGGTGGTTCTTTCTTTCTGTTCCACCTTGTTCTTGGGCGCCTCTTCTTGGTACGAACGGGTTTTGCTTCCTGCATGTTAGCCGCATATGTGGGACCACAGGAAAAAGAGAATATTTCCTTCCTCCCTCCTAATGTTATTTGCATTTTACCACTCCCCACATATATGCAAGCATCAACAGCGTTCAAGAAAGGTCTACCAAAGATTAGAGGCACATCTTTCCTATTTCTCTTATCTAGTATTATGAAATCAGCAGGAACATATGAACCTCTAATATGAATAGGTAAATCAGTGACTATTCCTTCTACATAGCATGTTGATTGATCAGCTAGCACGACATAGGCAGATGTGGATGACATGGGTGGAAAGAACGAGTTTTCATAGAAATCCTTAGATAAAATGTTCACACTCGATCCTAAATCACACATGGCATTTTTAAAGACTTCACCAAAGATTGAGCATCTAATTATGGGACTACCAGGATCACCCTTTTTAACAGTCATGGTTTGATCTTCATAATAGTTAAAATATTTTATTTTAACCATATTTGCAGTTTCCATGTTAGGTTTAGCTGGAATTTTGCCAGTTTCAAAAGATGGTATGATCGCAGCAAGTTGAGCTAATTGGGTTTCTAACATCTTATTAAAGCTAAGTTGATTTTTCAGAGCAGATGAGAAATCTTCCAATTTAGCATTTATGTTCTCAAGCATTTTATCGTTTGACATTAATTTCTTATTCAAAAATTCAGTAGTTCTACCTTGAGAGTAGACTAGATTCTTTAAGAACGAGAAATTATCAGTACTTTAGAAATTAGAGCGAGGGAATGAATTATTACCTTGAGAGTTGGAGTGCTGATTCCATCCTTGATTTTGTTGACGGAAACCGTTGTTGGTGTTGTTGATGAAGTTCAAATCTTCATGTAACTCAGGGCAGTGGTTCCTAGAATGTCCGGTTTCTCCACAGACTTCACAAGTCATGTAGGATTCTAGAGATAGGACACTCTCTTGTTGGTTCATCTTCTCACAGTTGTCCAGCTTCTTGGCCAGCAGGTCCATCTTGGCCACGATCATGTCGGCCTCCTTAAGGGAATGCATACCTCGCTTACGGGGCTGCAGTCTCTCGTCATTCCATCCTTGGTTTGACACCATCTTCTCTATGAGAGCCTTAGCATGTGCAACATTCAGAGAAAAGAATGCACCGCCGGCGGCGGCATCCAAATGGCTTCTAGAGAGTGGGGTTAGGCCATGGTAGAAGTTCTGGATCAATAGCCAGTCCTCCATACCATGGTGTGGATAAGCAGTGACGTACTCTTGCATTCTCTCCCAAGCCTCGGGAATAGACTCCTCGGCTTGTTGCATAAAGCTGGAGATTTTGTTGCGAAGAGCGTTCGTCTTGCCCATCGGAAAGAATTTGGCGCGAAAAGCATCGGAACACTTGTCCCATGTGTCTACAGCGTTGCGATTGGTATAGAACCATTGCTTCGCTTTTCCTAGGAGAGAAAAGGGAAAGAGACGAAGACGGATGGCTTCTTGGGTTATCCCCTTAATGGTGAAGGTGCCGCAAATCTCCAAAAATTGTTGGAGGTGAGCATTGGCATCCTCATGAGCTTTGCCACAGAATGGGCTAGCTTGGACCATCGTGATCAGAGCCAGTTTCAACTCGAAATTGAGGCTGGCATCGATCACGGCTGATCCTGTCGCTAGATTGGCGGCAGAAGGAGCAGAAAACTCACGAATGGTCTTGTTGGTCATCGTGAAGGTAGAACGAGATAAGAAAGAAAGAAGTTGAAGAAGATGAAGAAAAAAGATAAGAAGGACTAAGGAAAGAAAGAATGGGGAAAGATGGGATTCGCTAAGCGGAAGCTTAAGCGAAGATAAATTCGACAAGGACTCGAAGGATACACCGATTGCCTTCCCCGGCAATGGTGCTAGAAATGCTTGTTGGTAGTTCTTAACTTCACTAAAGATAGAGCTAGGCAACTATCCTCGGTAACGGCGCAGAAATGCTTGTTGATACTTGTTAACGTCGTTACTAGGAGTAGACTATGGAATCTATCCCTGGCAATGGCGCCAGAAATGCTTGTAGCAAGTCCAGTCACTATACCTAAAGGAGTGAAGCTAAAGCAGCTATCTACTAATGTCAAATGGGGTTGTCAATCTCGACACTAGTAGGAGCTAGCTAGAGAGATTGCAATCTACCTAGAGGAGATTCTACAAGCGCACAGAACTCTCGTAGTAGCACTTCGCCTGGGAGTACCAGGTGTCGATTTATTTGATCCCAAAGGAAGGCTAGGGTGGTGTATGAGTCGAGTCAAGGAGGGGATGAGAGTCGAAGAATAAGAAAGGGAAAAGGAGAGGAGAGAAGAGAGGAGATGAAAGGCTAGAAAGAATTTATGAGTGGATAGGTAAGGATGAAATGAATGGTTAAGGTAAGGTGGATGGATAGGTAGATAGGGGGGAAAGATAACTAAGGATAACTAATATAACTAACTAATAACTAATAACTACTCCTAGATAACTACGAAGCAAGATAGGCAAATGCCAAATAAGCGACCAAGTTAAGTATAGTTTTATTCCTATCTTGTCAAGTACCGAGGCATACTAGCCTTTACCACTGACTTAGGTTGAACGCTAGCACAACGAGCCTTACTGTTCAACTAGACCAACTACGTGGTGGAATTCAAGGCGCACAGGGCTGTCACCACCTGCTTGCTACCACAGCTATCTGGGGGTCTAGTCGTATCTGAAGGTAAGTCTATAACTAAGCACCACACCTAATTATATTCTAACTATCTCTACCCTGGCCTAGAATAGTGACACTCTTGCGGACGTCAGAGCAAATACTTGACTTAATAAAATAAACACTAAACTAACTAAGCAACCTATTAGCAAAGAACAAACACTAAGCACACCAGAGATTAACTACTATGGCTAAGTGAATTGAAATGTAGGATAGCTAGGTACTCAAGCAATCAATCAAGTATACTACTCAATACTGGTAAGTAGAATAAAGTAATACTTGAAATGATGAACTAGAATATAGTAAAGTACTTGAGTAACAAGAGCAAAACCTGAACTGGAGATGAAGGAAGACTCTTCCCAACTCCAGGACCGATCACTCGCACGCTTCTACTCTTGAGCTAAGCCTTGAGCAGCGCTTCCGCGAGGGCAATGAGGCAAGGATGCCTTGCTCTACTAGCTACCTACTTGCCTAAGCTTGGCTAAATCCTAAGCTATTAGCCTTGCTTTCTTTGCTTCCTTTCCTTCCTTGCTTGAAATGAAGTGACGCCTCCAGGGGGTATTTATAGTCCAAGTGAGTGAGAGGGGTACTTATAGGGGGCAGCCAACCGACCTAGGGCAAACCCTAGTGGCGGGCGCCAGCCCTAGGTGGCGGCCGCCACCCCCCTGGCCCTTGGATGCACCGTTATTGATCCTACGGTCTCCAGGGACTCCTCCAAGGCGGTTGCATGTCCAGATAACCGTCATTAGGTCATGATCCACGCCACTCTCCTCCTAAGCCCTCCGATGCCACTGACCTAGTGACCATTGGCTAAGATTTGGCCCTGGGGTGGTCACACGGATCAGTGACGTGGCAGGGGGAGTTTGGGCCTCTTCCTGGTGGCGGGCGCCACCTAGGGGTGGCGGGCGCCACCCCACTAAGGCCCAAATGGGCCCTGGTGAGTGGTCTCGGCCCCTGGTGGGTCCATTCTCCAAATTTTGTCCAAATCCTGCATTCAAATAAAAATCTATGGACATGTGGAATTTGGTTAGTTTGAAACCTATTTGACTACTTTTCATGCCTTTTTGGTGAATTTTTGGGTAAAATGTTGATGGTAAAACAAGTGTTTAAGGACCATCAACAATCACATAGATCATCAACCCTTGTGTTTCTAAACTCACTTCCATTGTCACTTCTCACTTTCTTGATTCTCCTATCGAACTCATTTTGACTTCTCTTGACAAAGGTTTTGAATACCCCAAACACTTCACTTTTGTCAACTAGAAAGAAGACCCATGTGTATCTTGTATAGTCATCCACTATCACAAAGCCATACTTGTTTCCCCCAATACTTGCATATGTAGTTGGTCCAAACAAGTCCATGTGCAACAACTCAAGCGCATGTGTAGTGCTCATCATTCCTTTGTTAGGATGAGTGTTTTCAACTTGCTTTCCCATTTGGCATGCACTACATAGCTTGTCCTTTTCAAAGTGAACATCTTTTAGCCCTCTCACCATGTCATGCTTCACTAGACTCTTTAGTTGCTTCATTCCAACA
Source organism: Coix lacryma-jobi var. lacryma-jobi (assembly GCA_009763385.1). Classification (NCBI taxonomy): domain Eukaryota; kingdom Viridiplantae; phylum Streptophyta; class Magnoliopsida; order Poales; family Poaceae; genus Coix; species Coix lacryma-jobi. The sequence goes on from CM019824.1 coordinate 138,093,857, forward strand.
TGTCCCAAGCGCCTATGCCATAGCCAACCCATACTTGATTTGGTGAATAAGCATGTTGTCAATTGAGCTTCACTAGCATCAAAGTCCACCAAATAGAGATTCTCATATTTGAATCCTTTGAAGATCACATCACTTCCATCGACACTCACAATCTCCACATCATCAACACCAAAAATGCATTTGAATCCCAAATCACACAATTGTGCCACTAACAATAAGTTGAAGTTGAGAGATTCCACTAATAGCACATTTGAGATGCTCAAGTCATTTGATATTGCAATCTTGCCCAAGCCTTTGACCTTGCCTTTCTTGTTGTCACCAAATGTGATAGCATTTGCATGATCATCACCACTAGTGTTGATTGATTTGAACATTCTACCATCTCCGGTCATGTGTTGAGTGCACCCACTATCAAGCACCCAATGCCTTCCTCCAGCTTTGTAATTAACCTACAAAAAAGATCAATTCTTTTTAGGTACCCAAATCTTTTTGGGTCCTCCAAGGTTAGTATCCAAGCTCTTGGGCACCTAAATTGCCTTCTTCTTTGGGCCAACCATGGGTGCACCAATGTACATAGCCTTCACGCCATTAGTGCCCTTAGTAAGCATATAACAAGAATCAAGGCGAATAGATGTAACATGAGCATGCTTCTTGTTTTTATTCTTGTTAAAGCAATGTTGCTCTATATGCCTGGATTGCTTGCAACTATTGCAAAACCGACCGTTGCTCTTCACAAAACAAGTCTTATGAGGAACAAAAGCCGCCTTGCCCTTCTTGGGGGTATAGCCAAGTCCCTCCTTGTTGAGTGGAGACCTTTGGCTACCCAAGCACTTAAGCAAGCGGGCACCTCCACCATAAGCATTGCCTAAGGCATGAGTGAGCTCATTAACCTTGTTCTTAAGGTTCTTGTTTTCTACTACTAATGATGAGTTACATGTAGTAGAAGTAGACATTTTAATTGAGCTAGATGATGATGATGCATTGATAGGAGCAACAATAATAGGAGTAGACCTGAGCATTTTCAGCCTGGCCCGACCCAGCCCGTGGGCCCGGCCTGGGCCCGCCGGGTTTTGGCCTGCCCACGAACCTTACTGGACAGGGCCTGGGCAGAGATTTTGCTGCCCAGAAAGAAATTTCTCGGCCCGAACCCGGCCTGAAATGCTTATTTTAGTTGTTTTACACTATAAATTGCGCGGGCGGCCCGCCCAGGCCCGGCCCCAGCCCGAAAATAGCAGGCCCGACTCGTCCAGTGGATAGTAATGGGCAGGTTTTTTTTGGCCCGACATAACCGGGCTTTTTTTTGGTCCGGCCCGAACCAGGCCCGGCCCGCAAAATGCTCAGGTCTAAATAGGAGTGTAAAAAGATTCATCAAGTATATCACAAATTACTCCTACATTGCATGTCTCTACAACATCCTCAATCTTACTTTGATCAAGGAGGGAGGAGTGGGCTTCCTTAAGCCTAGTGTGAGCTTGATCAAGCTTCTCATGGGCTTCCTCTAGCCTCTCATGAGTAGACTTGAGCTCATCAAAGGATTGCTCAAGAGCCTTGTTGGCCTTGCGCAATTCTTTGCACTCCTTCCTCTTAGTCTCAATGTAAGAGTGAGCATCTCGTAGCATGCTTATGAGGTCCTCCTTTGAGTACTCCTCCTCATCATCACTCTCACTCTCACTCTCATCGGATGATACCTTAGTGGCCTTAGCCATGAAGCATGTCGATGGAGCGTCAAAGATAGAAGGCTTGCTTGAGATAGCAAGACTAGCCATAGCCTTTTTCTTGGTGGTCTTCCTCTCATCATCACTAGAATCACCATCATCGCTTGAGGAAGCATCACTATCCCATGTCACTACATAGGATCCACCCTTCTTCTTTTCCTTCTTCTTCTCCTTCTTCTCCTTCTTCTCGTTCTTGTTCTTCTTATGACCATCTTCATCATCACTAGATTGTGGACAATCCGCAATGAAGTGATCTTTGCTCTTGCATCGATAGCATCTTCTAGTTGAGCTCTCGTATGAATCCCTTTTCTTTCTTGCCCCAAAGCTCTTCTTCTTCATGAACTTGCCAAACTTCTTGACAAAGAAAGTTATTTCTGCATCATCTAACTCATTGCCGCTTGTGCTAGCTTCATCATCACTTTCCTCCTTTGCTTTGCCCTTCTCTTGATCTTGGAGGATGACGCCTTAAACGCCACGGTCTTCTTCCTTTTTTCTTCCTCTTGGGCTCCCCCATCCCGTTCCACGCGGTATGTGTCTTGAGTGACCACATCACCTAGTCATCCACCTTCTTGCCCAACGCCTTTAAGTCATTAACAATCACTTGCAACCGGTGAAACATCTCCGGTATGCTCTCATCATCTAGCATCTTGAAAGTAGCAAGCTTGTCTTTGAGAATGTAAAGCTTGGCACTCTTCACGGCCTTGGTCCCCTCATAGGTCTCCTCTAATCTCTCCCATATTTCACTTGCTCTTTCAAGATTCTTGATTTGCACAAAGACTTTGATGTCGAATGCTTCATAGAAAAGGTTGATTGCCACATCATTCGGCGGAGTCAATCACAACAAAGTCATGCTCGATCACATCCCATATCTTCCTATTCATGCCCCTTGTGAATGCGCACATCTTCCGCTTCCAAAAATCGAAGTTGGTGTCGTCAAAATGTGGTGGCTTCCCCATATAGTTGATTTGAGCCATTACAACACCAGAGGATGTAAATCCTCAAACAAACGGTGACTTGGCTCCGATACCACTTGAAAGGTCCGAATGGCTAGAGGGGGGTGAATAGCCTATTTAAAAATCTAGAATCCTGAAACTTAAAGCTCAAAAGCATATCAGATCACACAGTCGGTACTACCGACTGTACGCGCCGGTACTACCGAGATCGGTACTACCGGCTCTTATGGTCGGTACTACCGACAACCTAGGAGCAACTATGAAATCAAGATGAACGAGATGCAAAATTGAATCTAGCTTATACCAAGGTTTTCCTAAGAGATGTAGATGAAGTTTGTACCTTGTCCAAGTAGTGGCTCCTCCCTAAAGAGTAGATTGAGCCTTCCCACACCTAGAATGAGAGAGGAGGGAGGAAGAACACGAAGAACACGAGAGCAAACGAAATCTCCAAAGATGCGAAATCAACAAGCACACGAGACACAAGATTTAACCCGAGGTTCGGCCACTTCACAAAGAGGTGCCTACGTCCCCGTTGTTGAGGTGACCACTAAGGTCGGAGTCTCTTTCACCTCCTTGCCTCACTCAAGCAACCACAAAGGCTAGTTGAGTTTCTTCACTAAGAATCATGAGGGTAATACAAACACTTTAGAGTGCCCTCACAAATGAGTCAATCACGGGCAACAACCGAAGAACACCTAACCAGCTAGAGTTCCAAGAACCCAAGAGTAAAGAACACAAATCAAGCCAGAGAGATGTTGGATCCAAGTGCTCAAGACGTAGATCGATGCTTCTCACTCTCTAATCTCACTTCCCTAGCTCAAAGCTTGCAAGAGATTCACTCTAGAATCAAAGGGGGAGAGAGAGAGGTTAGTCAACACTTGGGAGCTCTCTTTCTTGTGTTTTTGGGCGCAAAGAATCGGAGGGGTGACTGTTAGAAGCCGGTCGAGCGGCTACTTAAACATGTCACGCTGCGCCACGGTCGGTAGTACCGACTACCTCACTTAGCCGTTATATGAAGCGTTGACCCGATGGAAACCACCGACCCTCAGGTCGGTACCACCGGGGGTCGGTAGTACCGGCCCTATGGCGGTACTACCGATAGGCCAATCCTGATCCACACAGAGAGCACCAAACTGCCTCAAACCTTGGTGCCACCAACGGTCGGTAGTACCGGCCCTATGGCGGTACTACCGACAGGCCAACTTTGGATCTACACAGAGAGCATCCAAAACTCCTCCAGACCACGGTACTACCGACCCCCTGGTCGGTACTACCGAGCCCGGTACTACCGGCCCTATGGCGGTACTACCGGTAGGCCAAAAATGGCCCAACACAGAGAGTTTGCAATCTGCGCACGTAGGGGTCGGTACTACCGGCCTTAGGGTCGGTACTACCGACTTCAGCATTCTGATCTCCGCGCTAAAACGGCCATAACTCTTAGCTCCGAACTCCGATTTTGATGATCTTGGACATTTTGGAAAGCTTATTCAGAGGGCTACACAACCCACATGAACTCATGATCCAAAGCACAAAGGATCAATACATATTTCCAATCCAAGATCCATCGCTACTCTTTTTCAACCAAAGTTTTCTCCAAAAACTTCTCCGAGTTGATCCAATTCAACTCCAACACCTTCTCCTTTGCAAATGTGTCAACACCACCAAGTGTATACCACCTTGTGCATGTGTGTTAGAATTCTCACAAACATTTTTTAAAGGATTTTCACTTTCACTCACCACGCCACTCGATCCTAGAAACAACGCAAAGTTAGATCGCTCAAGTAGCACTAGATGTTAGACGTCATGGGTACTTTTCACCACATCTAGCTAGCCTAGTTTGTATCCCTCTTGATAGTTCGGCTTGCCTATACTCAAGATTAAAAGTAAGAAATAATCTACCACTTGAGCAAGGCATCTTTTCTCTTCTTCATTTCACCAATGGTAGAGCACTTGATCACATGAGTGCTTGTAGCTATCACCATCCTTCATGGTTGCCACATTGCTAACTCCACCAATGGCTTGGTCGTAATCCTTTTCCATTAGCTGCACACATGCTTCACAAAAGGATTAGACCAAAATAGGTTTCATCAATTAACCAAAACCAAACTAGGGCTTTCAGAGGCCACATGTGAAGAACGACCGAAGTTTTGTCGGGGTTTGGACGAATGCTGTCGCGGCGGACGATGTTGCCGAGGAGGTTTCCTGATGGTATGTCAAAGATGCACTTGCTGGGATTGTGCTTCCACTTGAACCTATTGAGAGCCTTCAAGGCTGCCTCGAGGTCGGCGACAAGCGTATCGGTGGTGCGGGTTTTCATGATGATGTCATCGACGTAGGCTTCAACCTTCTCGGGGATGAGGTCCTTCAAGCAATCCTGGATTGCACGCTGGTACGTAGCTCCGGCGTTCTTGAGTCTGAAGGACATGGTGGTGTAGCAGTAGGCGCCGAAGGGTGTGATGAACGCCGTCTTGATTTGGTCCTCCACCTTCAGGGCGACTTGGTGATAGCCGGAGTAGCAGTCGAGGAGGGAGAGGGGTTCACACCCGGCGGTGGAGTCGATGACCTCATCGATGCGAGGGAGGAGGAAGGGGTCTTTAGGGCAATGCTTATTGAGGTTGGTGTAGTCAACGCACATACACCATTCTTTATTCTTGTTGAGAACAAGAACCGGATTGGCCAACCAATCGGGATGATACACCTCTTTAATAAAACCAGCAGCTAGGAGTCGGGTGAGCTCTACCCTAATTGCCTCCTTCCTATGTGGTGCGAAACGACAAAGCTTTTGGCAAATCGGCTTGGCAGTGCGGAGACGTTCAAGGATTGCTCGACGAACTTCCGTGGAACTCCAGGCATGTCCGCTGGTTTCCAGGCGAACACATCGAAGTTGCTCCGTACGAAGCTGACGAGCTCGTCTTCCTATTTGGGGTCGAGATTGGCGCCGATGACGGCGGTCTTCTCCGGAGCTCCGTCCACCAGGGCCACCTGCTTCGTGTCTTTTGACTTATTGTTGGAGCGCTAGTCGGAGGTCTCCGGGATTTCCAGATCTTTGGGGTGAAGCTTGGAAGCATCGGTGATGCAGTCCTGGGCGCCTTGAATCTGATGTTGTGTCTTCGTGGAGTTGATGGTCTCCTGCTCGCACTCGTACGCCACCTGGAGGTTTGCCCGGAGGCTAAGGATGCCCTTCTTCGTCGGAATCTTGAGCACGAGTTAGGCGTAGTGTGGGACAACCATGAGCTTGGAGAGCGCCGGGCGACCGAGGATGGCGTGGTAGGCGGTGTCGAAGTCGGCGATGATGAAGGTGATGTACTCCTTGCGGAAGTGGTCGGGCATGCCGAGTTGCACCGGGAGGGTGATCTACCCAAGGGGCATGGATGGTTTCCCCAGGACGATACCCCAGAATGGGAAGTTTGCCAGGAACAGGTCCCACTTGGAGTAGTCGAGCTCGCGGATAGCCGAGGCGAAGATGATGTTGAGGGCGCTTCCTCCATCGACAAGGACCTTCCGGTAGTGGCAGTTGGAGATCACCGGGTCGATGACGAGGGGAAAACGCCCGAGGTACTTGTTGTCCGACCACTGGTCGTCCCTGGAGAAGGTGATGGGGCGCTTCGACCAGTCGAGGTAGCGGACATTGGCGGGGTCGTCGGTGATGGCCGCCATGGAGGCGATATCTCGGCATACTTGACGCTGCTTCTGCTCGCTCTCGATGACGATGTTGCCGCTGAAGATGGAGAGTGTCCTCGCCGGTGCTCGGAAGGTGGGCTCCTGAGTGTCGGCGTCCTTGTCCTTGTCGTTGTCGTTTCGTTGCCGCTTCTCTTCGCTTCCTCGTACATTGCGGGTGATGATGTCACACTCACGCATGGTGTGCTTGGCATGCTTGTGGAGAGGACAGGGACCGTTGAGGAGTTTCTCGTACTCGTTGTCGTATGTGCACTTCGAACGAGCGTTGGTGTTGGCGATGTAGCGGTGATCACGCCGACAGTGATCCGGCCTCTGGTGAGAAAACTCGGGGCAATTATGGCGACGGTCCCGATCATCACGACGGTCATGGTGTCCAGAGCGGTGGTCGCGTCCTCCATCACGCCGTTCATCGCGGCGTTCATCATCGTGATAGTGCTCCTGGGATCGTGATTGGCGATGTGGGTGCTCGTGATGGTGATGAGCATCGTCGGCGTCGGCGTAGGAGTTGGCGATCGTCATAAGTTCGGTGACCGTAGCCACCTTCTTGCGGATGGTCTTGTCACGGAGCACCTTGTGACGTAGGCCGTTGGAGAAGGTGGAGATAGCCTCCGCGTCAGCGATCTCCGGAATCATCAGCCGCATGTTAGAGAAGCGGCGGATGTAGCTCCGGAGGCTTTCGTCGTGGTCCTGGTGGACGTTTTGGAGATCGTACCGCGTCCCAGGATGTACGCAGGTGGCAGTGTACGTCTTGACGAAGACTTCCTTCAGCTGCTCCCAGGTGTCGATGGAGTTTTCGGTGAGCTTGTGCAGCCAACTATTGGTTGAAGAAGACAACATGACGGGGATGTACTTTGTCATCACATCGGATCCTCCGTCGGCTGCTTGAATGGCGATTTCGTACGTGGTTAGCCACTGCTCTGGGTTAGCCTTCCCATTGTACTTGTCCACCGTAGTGACCTTGAAGCCCTGAGGCCACTGGACGGCTCGAAGCCGAGCGGTGAAGGGGGAGGCTCGGTCGAAGCGTTGTGAGCCGGGGCTCGGTTGGCGCCGCGGTTGCCTTGGGAAACTTCTTGGACGTGACACGGTGGAGATTGCCTCCTGCGGGAGGGGTGTGGACTCAGCGGGGTCCTGCTGTATGAAGAACCGAAGGGAGAAGGATGACGCCCTTTCTCGTTGCAGTGGACTGCAGCAGCCTTAACGTGAGTGATGATCTTCCGGAGCTCCGGAGTGACGGGAAGCTTGGAGAGCTCGTTGGCGACGACGGCGAGATTGGCGCTTGGGGTCGTGTAGACAGATTGACCATCAACCTTGTCAAATTCGTAGATGAGGTCACGGCCTCCCATGTTTTCCCGATCTCGACGTTCGCGACCGTGGCGTTCATCGTAACGACGCTCCCAGCCGCGGCGTTCATCGTCACGGCGCTCCCGGTCGCGGCGCTCCTGGTCACGCCGTTCATCGTCGTGTGGCGCTGTCGGTCGATGTTGCGCTGCTCTCGGTTGGCGCGTTCGGCGTCTGTCTAGTTTGGTCATGGAGCGCTGTCGTCGGAGACATTGAAAATGATGCCTCCACAGTATGGCGAGAAGCCGGTGCCAGATTCGATGGAGATGACGGTTGTAGTCTGCGTGGAGGCGGAGTTGCTCATCATAGTAGATCCTGACGCAGAAGTCGCCAAGATGGTGTTGCCGGAGATCTCGTGGAGAGTCACCATGCCGACGAGTGGAGCCGCAATTGCCTGGTCGCGCGGGCTGGTCAAAGCCACCTGGTCGAAGCCGAAGGACTGGAGCTGGTCAGAGAGTTGTCGTAGCGCCTGGTGCTGGAACGTAGATGTCGTGCTGCGTAGTCCGAAGGGGATGGAGTTTGTTGACGAAGCATGGCGATGAGCCGGGTGAAGATCCGATCTGGGGCGGCAAGCGGGTTGGGCGCTGGAGACTCTCGATGGCGTGCGTGGGCGATGTTGGAGAAGAGGACGACCGGAGAGCTGCACACGAGCTACCTTGATGGCGTCGATGCACTCTGCGATCCCTTGATTGGCCCGGTCGATGGCTTCGATCAGGTCGTTGCAGTGGACGATTCTCGGCGCACGACGTGCCGGCGTGATGACGTGCTTGGTGGACGGCGAGGCGTCCGGCGCAGGAAGCTGCGCAGATTCCATGGTCTCCGGAGCAGGTGTTGGCACTTCTTAGCGTCACACTAATGCTAGGCTGTCACCACTAGCGGCAACACATAGAAGTGGTTGGTTGGTATATATGAGCACACAGAAAAAGATCCGCAAGCGCACGGATACCGTTGTAGCTTTCACCCAGAGGTTTTAATATCGTATCCACAAGGAAACGTGTGAGATCAACTACGTTCTAACTTAACCAGATAAGATGAATGAGTAGTAGTAGAAACTAAAGAGAGACAAGATAAAGTAAAAAGAAGATTAAAGCGTAAGGGGATAGTAATCTAGTATGAGGTCGATAGCAGGAGTATAGAGAGGATAACTTGGGATTCGTCTAGTTCTAATCTAGGCAAGAGACTATGTTTTATACGATTCAATTGGGGACATTACGATAGAAGAGTTGCATCTAGGGTACAACCTCAACTAAGTAACTACGGTCCTGCTAGTCCTATAAACGGGGAAGTGGACTACAAAGGATTCAACAGGTCTATAAGAGTCACACCCGCGAGCTACCAACTAAATACGCCCGGCCTATAGGGTACATCTACGAGTAACTCGAGCCTAAGCACCACGCTTACACTATGAATTATAATCTAACCTAGTGCACTAGATTAAACTACTCAAAAGAAACTCGTGACCAGAAAAATAATATAAATAAGAAACTTACATGAATCAGAAGTTGATCACCCGAAGCATCTCAGGAGCAAGCTCGAGCAAAGCTTGATCCCGCCGAAGTACAACCGGAGGAAGAAGCACCGACAGGCCGGCATCTCCTCCAAACTCCTCCCTCGCTCTCCATCTCTCTGCTATCTAGAAGACTAGATCTAAACTAATTCTAGAGAGAGGTTTTCCATTCGAGGGACACCTCTCAATCTAGAAACCCTAGCTATTGCTCTGACGGTGGATAATGAATAGAGATAATGATTGATGCTCCAGGGAGGAGGGTCTGGGGCTCCTTATATAGCCTGGTGGGATGAACCGCAGCCCTCGGATCAAACCGACCTTGAACAATGTTTGAGATGCGTCGAGGAGGTCGATTAGGGCACGCTCTACGAAGATGGGCTGAGATGGTCTCTGGCCCAGGCCGGCCTAGGGGTGGGGCCGGCTGGCCCCACCTATCAGCCACCAGGCTCTGCCTTCGTCGAGGTGTCTTCTAGAACCTTCCTTGTTGCCCTAATGCGACTTTCCATCCGTTTGCATGATTTGTCATGTTGGATTAGGATTCTACCTCTTTCCATCTGCTGAAAAACTCCCTGGAAGATAGCAATTCACCATAGCTATTGGATCTGTCAGGTTAGTCCCTGAATTATGTTGCTTGGTGATCACTTCAGGTTGTTCTAGAAGCTTCCATGTCGTAGCCAACATGGACTCTCTCGTCGGGACTCCAAATGTAGCAAACCATATGTCTGTTTTGATCGTCTCAATGAGCTCTTCGCAATGGTGTACTATGTTTCATCACTTGAGATATTTTTATATGGTGAAATATTAATAACCCTGCAAAACAAGTGAGAACACCAAAACTCGTGGAACTTGTTTGAATCAAACACTGCAACTAGGGAGAATCAGGTGTATGGCCCTGGAAAAAACTCACTTTAGGTATTTGGCCTCTCTTTTTTTGAATTTAGTTCTATGGCCTCAGATCAAATTTTATTTAGGTGTATGGCCTTCCGTCCATTCAGCCACGTAACGATGTTAACTCGGGTGGTAAAAAGACCATATTACCCCTGACAGAAAAAACAGAGTTTTATTTGTTTATTGTATATTTTTTGTACATTAATATATCCATATTTATATATATGGAAATGAGAATATTCTATATATATAATCGCATATACATGCAGTGAATAAACACGGAGCCATGTAGCCTAGAGGAAAAGTCAGGATGTATCGTGCCTGATTTCCTCTACGTGTGGACATGCGAAGTCACGGCATGGCCAGTGTGATGAAGTTTGCACACTAATTCATCCGTACTCTTCTTTGATTTTGAATGGCAATCTGAGCCAATCTAGTACATGTGTCCGTGATCTTTTTTTTTCATCTAATCACTTGAATATACATGTATGGCTGTATTTAGCCTGTATAACTTTTTTCACCAATATCTCAAAGTTCTTATTTTTATTATTGTTTTTTGTTTATTTCAAGCTGGGTTCACCATGATGAATTTTTCCTATGGAACATGTATATACTCAGTACTCATACTGTACGTATTTTTTTAAAAAAAAATGTTCCATTCTGAAAAGAACATGTATGTACTCGTACGTCTAATTGATCACATTACCCCCTATATTCCTAAGACAATCACATGATATTCAACCGGAGATATTATACATATATGCACGTATATATACTTTGCCGTTGGTATATGGACATACTCTAATTAATTAAAAGTATGCACGCATACTACCGTGCATATATACATACTCTCTGGCATGTATCCACACATACTATACTTGTCTTAGGATATATGGATATACTCTAAAAAAAAAAGATGAACGCATACCACCGTATATACATATACTTACGTACTACTACCGTATATAACTCTGTTTACCGTATATACATATACAATAAACAAATAAAACTTTGGTTTTTCTATCAGGGGTAATATGGTCTTTTTATCACCCGAGTTAACACCGTTACATGCCTGAATGGACGGAAGGCCATACACCTAAATAAAATTTGATCTGAGGCCATAGAACTAAATTCAAAAAAAAAAGGTCAAATACCTAAACTGAGTTTTTTCCAGGGCCATACACCTAATTCTCCCCTACAACTATGCTTTATGGTTCATTTCATATCATTCTATGCATTAGTTGATGATATAATATTGACTGTAAGGATCGTCAACAGCAGAGACGGAGTCGCCGAGGGTCCAGATCATAGATCCGATCTGGAAAGTGGTGCCAGCCTCCGGGAGAACCATGGAGCGAGGGAAAGTGACCGCTTGGTAGATCATGGTGTCGTAGCACACACCCCCTACCTGGCGCGCGAACTGTCGATAAAATATAGTCGACAGTCTACTGAGGGGTATGCCCAAGGTAGTAGATTAGATGGTGGAGGCGTGTGAGACGTCTACAGAAGCGTAAACACAGGGACGAGATACGACGATTTAGACAGGTTCCGGCCGACAAGTCGCCGTAATACCCTACGTCCTGTGTTCTGGTGGTTGGTCTGTATTGCAGGATTGGAATATGACGTGAGTTTGGGGGGGTCCCTGCTCGCCTTATATAACCGGGGAGTAGGGTTACAACTTGCCGAATCCTAACAGATTACAATCGGTTCCTTTAGGTAAGGAATCCGGATCTATCTATCGAGATCTTCCTCGGCGATCAAGTCATCAGGAGAGTCCTTGGCGGTTGCGACAGCCTGGTCGCGGGTCGTAAGGCCTTCCGGTTGGGCCGTACTTAGCAACCAGCCCAAGTAGGTCCATGGGGGTATACGGAGGTAATATCGCCACACTGAGTACATGAGGTACTGAACAAGACTTACCCGACTAAAGAAAAGACTCCAAAGGTATGCAGGCTTTAAGGAAAGTATTGGGTTAGGATGAAGGAAAGATTTGCAGAAAGGCTTACTACCAGTTGATCCTATTTTCAGATTTTAGCGGTGAGTTAAGTTATTCATGAATGTCTTCTTTGCACCTATCTAAGTAATTCACTTGATTAAGCATTACAACAGTTGTTTTAAATGCTATATTCCAAGGATTAACTACGTTGATGGTCAGTGGATCGAGTCTCCATATCAGAGGAGCAACGACGATTCGAACCGCTTTATAAACCCAGCTGGGACTTCCTTACCGCACAACATATGCAGATCCCCGACCTATATATATCAACCCTTGCCTTAGTTCCTCCAAAACCGGACTGGGTCCGCGCCACCCGAGTGTACAATACTCCATCTTCCTACCCCGTCTGTGACGGTGGCCCGGTAGTGGGTATATGCTACACCCGCCACCTCTCCACTCCCAGTGCGCGATTGTCTGTTCCAATAATGGATAAACTATGGTTCAGGCTTACCAGAGCATGTGGAACAAGGCCTCGACCACAAACATGCCAACAACGAACGGGTCCTAGGTCGACACAGGCGGAGCACTACACCCATCATTTCATGTTGCATGCGTCCCGCCCAGATTATATAAAACCTTATCATCATATTAAGGTTCTCACGACTCATCCACAGAGTCAATGCGAGAGAAAGAACAAAAGGTCAAACCTAAATCTCGCGAACGACGAAACCATCGTTTGACTTCTACCGAAATCTAAGCATTGCTAAGCATTACTAGATCGTCCTATTTATATTGATAGGATGACAACAGGAGATATCCAAAAACTAAGGGAAATCATCCAACTACGGTTTCAATCAACTCCTACTTACTTAATGCACATATCACAAGACCTGTAGTGTAATAAAATATTTATAAAACAAAAAAAAGGTATTATGCACCGGGGCTTGCCTACGTTGCAGAGACGATTACAATCCTAGTTCGAACCACAGAAAAACAGATTCCACTCTGGAAGTGGAAGTCCTTCCATGGTCAGTAAAGATCTCCTTGGATGTTCGACCAAAAGGAACCTTCCTGGCCCGAAGCTTGCTCAACACGAAACCTTCTCTCTCGGACACTACACGTGATCAAGATGCATGCTTGCGTTATGAAATGCAATAGACATGATGATATGATGAAATGCTCACAAAGATCTAAAGTGAAGTTAGGGTTGTCCAAACATTCACCAAGGTTAAACATGTTATGGAAGGATTAACCCTAATTACTTTGTTAAATGACTAATTAATCAATTAATTATTAAAAAGAGAAATTTGGGTTTAAGATCAAATCAAGCTTAAACTTTTTGTGAAGATGTGTTTCATGTTACAAACAGCGATAAAATTAGTTTCGTGATTTTTGGACATTTAAAAAGGTCTACAAAAATCATTTAAAGTCATTTTGCAATTAAAAGATGTAATTCTTGAACCTGCAAAAACTATTCAAAATTAAAAGTGGAGCCGGCTAATGCACGGCCGTGCGTACATTAAGGCTCTGGTACGCACACTCCAATTAAAGAAATTATAATTTTGTCTTCCTTTCTGGGTAACCTATGTGCCTCCCTGAAGCTTCTCATGTTGCTTGCTTGATTTGACCTTATAATACGTAAACAAGGACACTCCAGCACGCCGGAGCCACCATCTGGCCGTCGGCCGATTTATCCAAAATAGAGGCATATCAGGTAAGCAATTCAGTTACTATTGTTTTTAATATCAGCTTCTTCTCAGACAGCAAAATTACATAACGATGCCAAATAGAACCAATAAGATCTGTTACTAGATGCAATTTAAGCAATTCAGTTCTTTTGCATAAGCAATTCAGTTTTTCTACATAAGCAACTCAGCTCTTTGCGTCACAATATAGTACTGTAGTTGCTACTGCATAAGCAGATCTGATCACAATTGATAATTCAGTTCTTTTGCATAAGCAATTCAGTCATTTCCATCACAAGGTACTGTAGTTCCTACTGCATAAGGAAGATATGATCCTAAATGATAAGCATATCTGATCCTAAATTGGACATGTTAATGACTAATGTTCTGCATATCGTACTACCAAATATTGTTCGTACTAGCTAACATGAGTATATGTTGTATACACCACGCCTATAGATACTTGTTGTTGCATTAAACCTTCTTGTGCTAAAAGTTGTACATGGCTGTCTTTGTTCAGTTGATCCCACTCAGATCCTTGATGGCATCACACCTGTAGTTAAATGTTCAAAAGATTTAGGCTAAAAGTATTCAGATGTCATAATAGCATATAAAAGCATTGAAAAGTTATAGACATAAAAAAGGATGTGATCAAAATATTAGATTTCAACTTCTCACACCTCGCCAATATGACAAGTAAAACTACACGAAACACATGATAGTATGTACTGAACAAAACTTCATAAGTAGGTGGCCTTTTTTTGCCTAATTTAGTGCAGTATTATTGTCTAATGGTTTTAACTAAATTGTCTACTGTCATAATATAGCGACATACACTTATACTTATTATTTTGCATGTAGGTCTCTCTACCACCAGATTTTGATAAAGATTTCTTAGATGCACTTATGTGGATTATGTGACTGGCAACCCTACCTTCTGCACTCAAGTGTCTGCATTTCCAAAAAAATAGTAAATTTATTCTTAGCCATTAGGTGTATTCATTAGACAACAATGTCTTTCTAAATAGACAATTTAGCCTATTTTTACTAGTAAAAAAGGCCCATTTTATTGCTTACATGGTTGCTTAACTCTACTCATTTTCCCCTATTCATGGGTCTGCACATAATTGCAACTAGATTACTAATAACTTGCTTAACCAATAGTATTAAATTGCTTAACTAAATTTATATGCACATTTTTAGATGGTTCTCTACTGCTCGTCTACACTTAGAACATGAATCAATGCATATTTAGAATTCATGTAACCTGTTGCACACTCTTTTGCTACAACAGAAAGTTGGCAAAATAGGTCAAGGTTGGAAAGGGACCAAAAACAGAGACTGTTACTCTATTTATAAGTACTGCTGACCCATGTGTTGATAAGAGTGTAGAAAACCTCAAATGATGGGAGTTGGGATCGACCAATTGCATTTGCTCATCGGCAGCCAAAGGTTGTTTTCTTTTCAAATGCCACCCAACAGCAGCCAACAAGAGTTGAGCCATAGCGCGAGTAGCACAATGGCTCGGCATGGCTATCCAAATTAGAAATTGAAATGACCCATTCAAACTTTCCACGAATCAATAATATAATATTATCATCTGAACATCCAAAAGCTTTTGTCACCAAATACAATAATATAATATTATCATCTGAACATCCAAAAGCTTTTGTCACCAAATACAGTAGCAACGGTTATGATTACAAGCATAATAACTCCTAGCTGACAAACAGATTAAGGGCAAATTAAGGGCAAGGGAAACCGTCTGATGATTTGAATAAAGTGTCTAAAGGATCATACATAATGTAGAGTCCACAGGCAGGCTGACAGCACCTAGCTTTAATTTCCATTTTGCATTGACAATTTTTAAAATTCAGTGTAACGCGTTTGAGTTCACACACACATGGCTGTAGCGCAAAAGCAACTATTAAAATAGTTGAGACAGTGCCATAAAGCTAATGAACATACTAGTGATCAGGGCCAGATCTGGATGAATGACAAACAAAATATAATGTATCAGTTATTGGGTTATTGTTTAGGAATACATAAGCAACCAGTGTAAAAATACATCACGCAAAAATGAACCCTTGTGTTAGCTTTTCAGCAAATGAGTCACAACGCTGAAAATGATCTCATCTGTCCCACCCAATGGTAAGGCCAACAATTGGCTAAACTAGATAATAAACTTGCATCCTTGCAATTGGCAGGAACCTACAATTAATGTTCATTCTTTATTTTTGTCTTCTTTTTAGCAGTGACATAAATAAACCAAACAAAACTATGCCATTTAGGAGATATCATGTTCTGCAACTAAGTTTGGAAGACTTGTTTTGGTATAACTCTCCCAGTTATTGGCTTGTTCTTGCAAGGATGTCTATCATATTGATTTGAAGTTCAGTCTTATCTTAGCATAAATTTGAACCCCACAACACACCACCATTTCTGCTCGTGCCTAAGCTATAAATCTCTATTTCTGGTAATCTTACTACCATTGCTTAATCAATTACACTATTTTGCCCAAAGTAGAACTACATTATTGCTTAAGGCTTAACACTATTTTGCCTAAAGGAAGTACTTAAGACATGACAAGTAGCCTAACAGGGATGTAATGATCTATGCATTCATGTTTATGAGCTAAAACATTTTAGAATTGAATTGGATTTTGAAGAATCATTAGGAACATGGATTGGCAACAACATCAATGATATATCATTATAGCACTACAGAAATGCTAAAATCATTACCTAAAATACTAAACCAAAATGAACAAATTGCTTGTTGATTTAGCATAAGTTGGCTACAAATAAAATATGGTCTAGGCTCGGCTGTGATAACAGGGCATGATACATGAGTGAGAAAAAGAAAGTTAAGATCTATAAGGCTTACCTATGTAGTGATGATAAAAGGCACCAAGATCACCAAAACACATGACTAGGGAGACCTAGCCATCTCCCTAACAATGCAAGCCACACTGATCCTTGGCTTGAATACACCATAGAGGAAGACAAAAATGCCCAATTTGTTAGCTAGATATTTTATGTTTTTCACCTTTACATTAACAATTATCACAATCCTAGGCATCAAATCCTACAATTGAAATCCTTGCGATGGAGCAAAACTTTGTTCAAAAAAAACTAGAGAGATCAATCTCAATAGTAAAAAAAGGTGAGCTAATGCCATAACTTATTCTAACAATTTAATATTCAGATTTAATTAAACTTTAGGTCTGAGTGCTTAATTAAGGTACAAGAGCAAAAAAAGGCCTTGACTATCAAAAGGTATTATGAAATCTGTCACACATTTAATAAAGCACTAGACACAGTGCCTTCAAATACCGACATATAGATTACAGAACTACATATGAAGCAGCCATATAAATCAAAAATAAAAAAATTAGAACTAAAATCACTCAATCACAGATCACTGAATATTCAAAAAAAAATAAAACATGAACTGGATCTCACATTCTCACCTCACTGTCAATCTGACACCGAGCAAAGATTTATAGTGGGAGCAGCTGAGCCCGAGCAAGCAGGATCGCAGGAGGCAGCTGGCAACTGACGTGGGAAGAGGCAATGGAGGGCAGAAGGGCCTGCAGGCCGGACAGCCTAGTCCCTAACGCAACCACGCAAACGATCGGGGGAGCTTCGTGCATCAGCAGCTGGAACACATACATACTACATGTGATCAAAATGAAGCACTCATTTGAGAAACAGAGTCTTTAACTTGCTAAATGTAGGGCACAGTCTCAAATCCATTTTGAAGATAAACTGGAAATTGCAAACAAATAAGACGAAATGATCTGAAATAAACCTAGATTGTGCAAATGCATCTAAAATTCAAAACCTGTCAAGTTGACGTTTATCTTTGTTCAACAATGTAGACATTGTAGCAGAGAAAAAAGGGGCGACTTCTCATAAATAATTGAGGGGAAAATGTAGGCGTACCATTTCCGGTGAAGAAATCAACTCCAAATCCTTAGCTTCGGATAAGCCTTTTAGAAGCACACAACAGTTATCATCACCGACACTAGTAGAAATGGTACAATACTCACAACCACACGGTGAGTTATCCAGTAGTTTGTCACAGGCATCCTCACAATCATCATGTATTCGGACAAATGCCTCCACTAATGATGACCCATCCTGTCAGGAATGGGAGTTCTCCCCTCAATATCATCTATGTGAAGATAAACCAAATGTGGGGCATAAATTCGAAGGCGGGAATGCTCGGATGCGGATGCTGTGATTTCGCAGCTAATGATGGCTAGATCTTTCAGTGACTCGGATGAAATCATGGTGGCAGACCAGAACTCACAGTATCGCAGCACTAGATTCTCTAGCAACGGGCAGCTCGAGAAGTTGAGGAAACTGTTGCGGACCTGTACATAAGAGAGATCTAGCCTTGTCAAGTGTTGGGAAGCGAGTGGCTGATCATCTAGCTCGAGGTATAGTAGAGTTGGAGCCTCCCATTGAGACATATTAAGACTGAACACACGCACTTTGCGCATCATGGCATGCTGGAGCCAGAGGTTGACCCGGGGCACGTCCTCTTGCTCAAACAGACCGAGCTTGAACATGCACGTGTTGAGGGGCGATTCACTGGCATCAGGAAATCATCGTCACAGCCGCACCCGACACGCATTCCCGTAGCGAACCTCCAGAGATGGTGCCAGCGCCGAGCAAGCACGCATGTACGCACGGACTCCAGAGCCGGCAGGAAGCCGAGGATGTGTTCGAGGATGCCGTCCGACAAGGCTTCTATGCTGCATCCGCTGCCATCCGCCGGAGGCACCGCTCTCTTGCTGCTTCTTCCACGATGCATTCGGTCGAGCAGGTGGTGGGCATCGACTGAAGCTGCGGAACCAAGGATCGAAGAAACGATCAGAAGCTACGCGTAGCGAGCTTACAAGGAAGGCATATTCGGATGGCGGCCACATCAACTCTCCCGCGGCTGTTTTAGATGTGATCTCACCTGGAGCTTGGGAGAAGCAGAGGAAATTTCAGGTCACGAGTGCCGGATTGCTGGTGGTCATAATCTGAGAGAGAGGTTGACCTCCATCTCTTCCTCGGCCCCTAAAAAGACAGAAATCATAAATTACTAAAGCAAGATACTTAGTAAGCTCTTATTTGAGAACCTAGTGTGTGTTCGACATACCTGTTGACCCAGATGCTTTGAGGGCACCAAGCCCGCCATTGGCGGCACGGAGGGCCGAACCAGCGACCTCGCAGCAAGATGAGTACGCTGTGGCAGCTTCGTGGAGGCGTACGTATAGGTTGGAAATGGAGGCCTCTAGCTCCGAATAGTGCTCGCGGATCTCAACCTCGACGTCAGAGGCCGTGGCGAGGTCGGCCGCCGAGCAGAATCGGGTGTCGAGGAAACGGCGGACCCCGGGTCATATCCATGGTCGTCGCCTCCACTCGTACCTGGGGGCGGCCACGATCAGGTTCCGCCGCGTCGACGCGCATCATCCGCGGGGAGGGTGGTGGGGCACTGTCACGCGCAACGGGCGACACAGGCCATCGTCGACCCATCCGCGCGGCCGCGCGCTCCGCACCAGGCCCCAGGGACACCTTTCGTCGGGTCCCCGCCCAACCCTAACCCTAACTGTAATAAGTTGTGTCTCAAATCGAGAGGAGAGGGAAGGGAAGGAGAAGGCCGAGAGCCAATCTCACGAGCCAAAATAGGCACTAGCAATTGGAGCACTAAAATTTTGCCATGAAATTTTGGGACAAGAGTTGCGGGAGGGAGGGAGAAAGAGGAGAGGAGAAATGGATGAGGATTGGGGAATGAAAGGATGAGTGGCTGAAGGAAGTTTATGCCTTCCGGTCCTTGCAGTGGTGTAGATGGATGTGCGTACAGTCGCGATAAAATTACGGCCGGCCAACTTAAAGTCTTTACCAAATTAAAATTTTAAATTTTTTCTATGTATAGCACAATACAAGGAAGGTACACAAAATTGTTTACAATTTTTGGAGCTACCATTAATTTTCTATGAATTTTGCAAACTTCAGCACATTAATGCATTTTCAGAAAATCGCAAAAGACTGAAACCCTAACCCTACTGGGCTGATTCCAGCCCACAGAGGTGACCGAAGGGTCTGGGGTCAAAGCACCCAATCGGGCCTTGACCTCGCCACGGTTGTGGCCATGGCCGCGCGCCGACCGGCAGGGCAGCGGCTTAGCTCGCCGGCAGCGAGCTAACCAGCGCCGGGAAGACCTCCAGGGCGCTCCGCACATCCCCATGCACCGACTGAGCCACCCAATCGACCTCCACATGCGCTCAAGCTGCCTTGGCGGCGCCCATGGCGGGTCAGTCGCCTCGGCAAGGCGGCGCGGCGGCGGAACGACAGCAAGAGCACGGTAGCGACCTCGGCAAGGACGAAAACACGTTAAAGAAGCTCACCACCACACGATGCTCGAGTTTGTTGAAGCTAAGGTGGCCCAGAGAACACGGTCCACGGCGAGGTCGACGACGGCGGCGCAAACCACGGATGACAACGGCGTTCAGATCCTCCGGAGCTTGCTCTGCGAAAACGGGTGAGCCGACCATAACCAAAGCGTCATGGAGAAGCAGAAACACACCAAGGATTAACTCAAGGCTCACTAGGGCGGCTTGCACACGGTAAAGTGGCCTCGGCGGAAACTTCACCGGCCGCAGAGAAGAAGACGATGCCGCGGCAAACTCTGTCTGGAAGAAGGGCGCTGATGGGGCTCTAGGGTGCACGAAGCAGAGGCAAAACTGAAAACAAAGGAGCTCGGGCGGAGGTGGAGTAGAAGCGGCGATAAACGGCGGCGGCGTACTCTGCTCGACAGAGGGGAAAACAGGGGAAGCAGAGAAGGAAAAACGACGGCGGGAATTTTGACGGCAAGGCGAGACGTTGAGGGGCTTTTGGAGATCGACCATCTCATCACGATCACGGCCACGCAACCAGCCACGCGGCGCGAGGAGCACATGGCCGCGGACGGCGGCGCCGTCGGCCAGGTGCTCAGCACCTCTGTTTTGCTCTGAACCAATCCCACCCCCCCCCCCCCCCCCCCCCCGTCGTACTGTAGCACAAAGGCATTTTTGTTTTTCTTTCTTCAATTTATCTCAAAAATGTGTAGCAACTTCAAAATATGTAAAAATAAAAGTTGTTCCAAATATTATGCTCTCCAACTTTCATTTAAGGAGTTTCTTCAAATTCTGCCTAAATCTAAAAATCCAAGTTTGAATTTGAATTTGCTTGAAACTGAATTTCAAATTACTCTGGAACCTGTTGAACAACATCAAAATCTGCCAAAACCAAAGTTGTACATATTGATCTCCTCTACAACTTCTCTTTAAAGCTCAACCTCTGATTTTGCTTGGATCTTGCTCTATTGAAAAGGGGGTAAAAGGGTTGGAAAAACTAGGGTTTTTATTTACAACAAACATGACCAAACTTGACTAATGAATGCATTCATAACATGGTTGCATGTACACACCTACATGATGAGCATGTTTAAGGTTTTGCTAAAATGCTTAACACCTAGGGTGTTACAGCTCCTTCCCCCTTAAAGAAATCTAGCCCCGAGATTTAAGAAGCGATAAAAGCCTAGGGTTTAGTAACGGAAAAGGAAATGTGTCACACTGATCAACTTCCATTATCTTCATAAAACAACTGGGGAGGTTACATCATTTTACATATCTTACATCCTTTTTACAAACTCAGAAGAGATGGTTACAACTGTAAAGGAGTTAGTAACCTAGGCAAGAAGAGATGTATACAACTGTAAAGCAAAGTGTATACATGATGAGATGCATGCAAAGGTCAGTATCGGAGCAAAGACACAACTAAAACAAACTCAAAGACCAAAACAAAAAGTTAGTCTATGATACAACAAAATGTTTCCCCCAACTAAAAGGGAAACACGCACCAAGCTCACCTCTCAACCTAGCAAAGGTTGAGAGATCCAAAGGCTTGGTGAAAATATCCGCAACCTGGTTATGGGTGTCTACATGCCTAAGATCAATGTCGTCTTTCTCGTAGTGATCACGAAAAAAGTGAAAGCGAACATCGATGTGCTTGGTCTTGGAGTGAAGAACAGGGTTCTTTGCTACACTAATGGCAGAAGTGCTATCGCAAAGGACTGAATTCTAGACCAAAATCACGCAAAGTAGCAACCATCCAAAGAAGCTGCAAAGCGCAAGAAGCAGCAGCAACGTACTCGGCTTCAGTAGTAGATTGGGCTACGCTAGACTGCTTGCAAGAAGACCACGAAACCAGTGAAGAGCCAAGAAATTGACAAGTCCCAGAAGTAGACTTGCGCTCAAGCCGACAGCTGGCAAAATCCGCATCGGAATAACCACAAAGCGAAAGAATCGAAGAGGAAGAATACCAAAGCCCGAATTTAGGAGTGAATCAGAGGTACCTCATGATGCGCTTGACTGCTTGCTTGTGGGAAGTCCGAGGGGACGCCTGAAAACGAGCGCACAGACACACTGAGAAGTGTATGTCTGGTCTCGTAGCCGTCAGGTACAGGAGCGAGCCGATCATGCTCCTGTACTCCTTCTGGTCAACCGCCTCTCCGTCCTGGTCCGCGTCCATCGCAATCGTCGTTGCCATGGGCGTCGTAAGAGGCTTGGCCTCGCTCATGTCGAACTTCTTCAGGATGTCCTTCGTGTACTTGCCTTGATGCACGAACGTCCCGTCTCGGGTTTGCATGATTTGCAACCCGAGGAAGAAGATCAACTCACTCATCATACTTATCTCAAACTCCCTGCTCATTGTATTTGCAAACTTGACAACAAGTGCATGAGAGGAGCCACCAAAGATGATATCATCCACGTAAATCTGGACCAAAAAGGTGTCATTGCCTTGCTTTAGGAGAAAAAGATTCTTATCTACCCGTCCCATTTTGAAACCCTTGGAAAGCAGAAAGGTTTTCAAACGATCATACATGCTCTCGGGGCTTGTTTCAAACCATATAAAACTTTTGTAAGTTTGAAAACATGGTTTGGAAACTTGGGACTCTCGAAACCAGGGGGTTGTCTCACATAAACCTCTTCCTTTATATACCCGTTTAGAAATGCACTCTTGACATCCATCTGGTAAAGCTTAAAACTCTTCGAAGCGGCAAAGACTAGAAGGATTCTAATGGCTTCTAAACGAGCTACAGGGGCAAAGGTTTCCTCATAGTCGATCCCCTCCTTTGGCAGAAACCCTGGGCTACTAGCCTAGCCTTGTTCCTGACTACCATTCCATCCTCACCTGTTTGTTTTTGAAAACCCATTTAGTACCTATAGGGTGGCATTCTAGTGGAGGTGGAACTAGGATTCAGACTTGGTTTCGCTCAAAATTCTCTAACTCCTCATGCATGACATTAACCCAATTAGGATCAGAAAGAGCGTGTCCAACATCTTTGGGCTTGAAAGAAGCAACGAATGCAGAATGAGCAAAGTGTGAGATCTCATACGCTCGCGACCGCGTGACTCGCTGGTCGATGTCGCCGATCATCTGCTGCGGAGGGTGGATCTGCTGGACGCTTCGGGGCGCTTGCCTCACCGAAGTCGCCTCCCCCTCGCCAGATGCTATCGCTCCCTCAGGTGCAGCCGGTTCTCGCTGGAGACGTGGCTCAAGAGGACCCCAAGTAGTGGAAGTAGTGGGATCGGGTCCTCGAGCAGACGTCATCGTCGCAGGGTCGAATGGGGCAGCCAGTGGAGTTGACTCGGGATCACCCCCATCGGCGTCTTCCTGCTCCTCCTCCACAAAAAATCGTCTCTCCCATCTCCTGATCTCCTGCAACATCAAAAGCAGAAGAGACACAAGGCATAGTCTCGTCGAATGTGACCTCGCAGGTCTCCACTATCCAGTTAGTCTCAAGGTTAAGAACACGATAAGCACAAGAATGCAAAGCATAACCAAGAAACACACCATCAGCAGAACGAGATTCAAATTTGTCCAAATTGCCTTGCTTTAGGATAAAGCACTTGCACCCAAACACCCGAAAATGAGACACCTTGGGTACCCGTCCAAAACGCAACTCATAAGAAGTCTTCTTCATGAAATCTCAAAGAAAGATGCGATTTGAAACATGGCAAGCGGTGTTGATCACCTCAGCCCAAAAACGCCTAGGAGTCCTATGCTCATCGAGCATCGTCCTGGCCATCTCAACAAGGGTCCGGTTCTTGCGCTCAACAACACCGTTATGCTGGGGGACATAAGGAGAAGACAACTGATGCTCGATTCCATGAGAAGAACAGAAAGAGGTAAACTGCGAGTTGACAAACTCAGTACCATTATCGCTACGAATAGCTCTAATAGTATCAGGGGGAACTCAGTTTTCAACCTCAAAATAAGATCTCGAGCAAAACAAAAAGCTTCATCCTTAGCCTCCATGAAGAACACCCAAGAGTGGCTTGAAAAATCATCAACGATCACTAGAACGTGCCACTTCCCACCCGCTGAGCAAACCCGAGCTGGACCAACAGTGTCCATATGCAAAAGCTCGCCAGGTTGCTTGGTCATCACCTGATTAACAGGTGGGTGAGAAGCAGCAACCATCTTCCCGTGACGACATGGATGGCAAGCAAGGTCCTTCTGAAACTTAAGCTTGGGCAATCCTTGGATTAGGCCAAGTGAGCTATGCCTTGCAAGCAAGTCAAAGCTCAGGTGACCAAGCCTCTATGCCACTTCCACAAATCAGAAGTAGGACCAGCCATCAAACATCTAGCAGAGCCGAAAGAATGAGAAAAATTGGCTCTAAAAACACGGCCAAATGGGACGACCCAACTAACAAGGTCTCCCTGAGAATCCAAAACTCGACTAAGGCCTTTCTTAAAACGCACTTCAAAATTGTCTTCAAGGAGTTGTGAAACCGAAAGCAAGTTAAAATGCAAGTTAGAAACCAAAGCAACATCCTTGAGCACGAAGTTCTCGTTAAGTCGGATAGACCCACGAGAAGTGACCTTACCTCTACCACTATCCCCGAAAGTGATGTAATCCTTATGTACCATGGGGTCTAGGCTGGAGAACCATTCCTTCCTTTCGGTCATGCGGCGCGAACACCCGAAATCCATGAGCCACATGTTCTCCAACCGAAGTTCCTGCATTAATAGAAAGGCAGGAAATGAGCATATGGCACAACACTGGGGTTAGTATACTGAGAAGGATACCAGTGTTGTGTCATAGGCCCAGAAAAGGTGTTAGAAGGAACACCATACTGTCCTCATACCATGGGTGGATAGCGATCACCACCAAACTGAAAGGGTGGTCCGCTATGGAACGGAAATCCTCCAAACTCACCTTCACATCCCATTTGAGCAAAGCGATCACCGCCATGCTGGAAAGGTGGTCTGCTATGGGATAGAGAAGCAAAGCCTCTTACACCCAGCTCATGGTCGTATTGAGGACGACCGGAACCGCGACGGGCACGACCACCATCCCGTGGTCTAGCTGCCTGGGGCCTAGCCACCTAAGGAGGTGCACCTCCAGGCCTAGCGCTCTGCCTCTGAACTCCCTGACCCTGCACACCATGGTGAGGGTGGTGCCTGACCTGATTGTTCAGTTCCAACTCCTTCCTAGCTTCTCTCTTCCTCCAAAAGCAAAACTCAGCTAGGTGACCCTCGCGGTGACAGTACTCACACTCGAACCTCACCACTCTCTTGGGTTGTTGGTTCCTATGGTTGCGAGGGTTGTTTACTCTGGTTGGCTGCTTGCCCTTCGGAAGGGGATCACTAGAGATGCCAGGAAGGGTGTCAAGTGTGTTCCTAAGATGGTTAGGTTTGGGAAGGCACACTTGCTTGCGAGGTGGAGCCTTGGGAGGTTCATCAAGGATGCCATCCTTGGTGATAGGATTGGGATGCTCAGGTGGGGTGATCTTGGTAAGTTTAGGGATAGTGGATGGCTTCTCACTTGGGTTCACTCCGCTAAACTCACTGATCTTGCCAAAGATGCTAGCGCCCTTCCCACCTGAAGCAAAGCCTACTCTCGAACAGTCAATTCCCCTCTTGAACTGACTGATCATCATGCCCAACTACGGTTCACTGCATGACACCCAACTCAGGATGGACCGAAGGTATGTGTTTTCCTCCTCGGTTTGCATCCTATCATGCCGACAGTTGGCAATATCAAGCTCCATCGCCGCGCATCGCTCACATGAAGCGGACAAGGTGCTAACTGAGCTGGCCTTCATGGCTTCAGCAAGCTTGGCACTAACTTCTGCCAACTCAGTTTGCAAGCCTGGACAGGACTTGCATGCACCCAACAAAGAAGACCTCGCCTTCACTTCCTCTAGCTCCTTCTTCAGGGAGGCACATACTTTGCACTAACCAACCAAGTCTAGCCTACTCTTCAGCTCATCATACACCTCGATCAAAGAGGCATACTTGGTTTGCATGGTGGCAAAGTTGGTCATATGCATCGTGCACTCATCACACTCCTCCTCCTCGGTCACCTTCACCTCAGACCTAGCACTCTCAAGCTCCTTCAGCGCCTTGCCTAGTTTAGCCTTAAACTCGTTGCGCTCTCTAAAGGCACGCTTGAGTTGCTTGTCTTGACCGAGGACTATGTCGGCCAAGGTGTCGCACTCACCGGTAAGAAGATGATACCTCAGAAGCGTTGTCATCGTTGTCGGTGTCGGTGTCCTTGTCCTGACACTTGCGGTCCTCCTCATCCAAGGCCATGGTGTAGAAGCGCTTGGTGGAGTTGCCGAAGAAGCAGAGTCCGTTGAAGCGTTCTTCAGTCTTGTGCTCGGACCCGATGAAGGCACGCCTGCCGGCGTTGAAAGCCTTCTCCACGTCCTCCCGGCGGTAGCTGCCCTTCTTCTTCTTCTCGGCCTTGTTCTCCGGCTTGCCCTTGCGCCTGGAGTTTGCGGTTCTTGCCGGGGAAGCTCTTGTCGCGCTTGGGACAGCTCGCTATGAAGTGATCCATATCTCCACATCCGTAGCAGCCCTCACGTGCGCCACCACGCTGGTGATTCAAGCGGTTGTTTTGGAACCACGAGAACCGGGTGTTGATGAGGGCGAGCTCATCATCGCCCAATGCCTCCACCTGCTCCTCTGTCACTGAAAGCAAAGAAGACAAAGCAAAGAGAGGTGGAGAAACGTAAGCGGAAAGAGTCGATCCACCCTTGCCTGAGACCAAAGCCATGAAATGTGAAGATGGGTTCTTTAGCTTGGCCTGAGTCAAGTGATCGATCTCGGTGGACTTGAGCTTGCTGAATAGCTCGTCCACGATGAGGGTGTCATAGGAAGGAGACTCTATGATGGTCGACACCTTCACCTCCCATACCTTTCGATCCAGGGCATATAGTAACTTGAGTGCCCTCTCATGATCATCATAAGGTAGGTTGGCCCGATTGGCACGCATCTTGTTCACAATCATTTGGAAATGAGTGAACATAGCGTCAATCATCTCTCCCTCCAACTGAACAAAGTTCTCATACTCTCGCTTGTAGGTCTCGAAGAGTCTGGTCTTGACCTGAATGGTCCTCTCGTGATACCTCTGAAGCTTCACCCAGATCTCTCGTGTCGTCTCAAGCTCGGAGACACGCTCGAACTCAGGAAGGGAGATGCTGGCCAAAAGTGCATTACGAGCCTTGGAGTTGGACTCATGCTGGTCAATCTGGATCTGACCCACACAAGCCGCAAGGACCTTGTACTTAGCATTCTCGCATATTTCCTAAACGGAAGAACTGATGCTGCAGAGATAGGCATGGATCCGAATCTTCCAATAGGGATAGTTTGTCACATCGAAGTAGGGAGCCTTGTCGTTCCCTCGATCCATGTCGCCCTTAGGATCCGTAACCGATTAAGGTAGAGAAGATCCCTTAACCAGCTCCGATACCAATTGAAGGACCGAATTGGCAACCAGAGGGGGGTGAATGGGAGCCTCAAATTTCAACTCATGAAATGGATGGCCCTTGTCCCAGAAAGTCACCCCAAAAGCAAGACACGAGCTTGCTAGTATCCATGACCCTAGATGTAGGGTGGATGCTTCCTAGAAGCACAATGGGATACTACACAACCCAAAAAGTTCAATACAAAAGCAGGAAACCAAATCCAAAGTCGGACGAATGAACTGCAGACGAAACAGTGAACAAGTCACTGCATCGGACGCTGGCAGCGTCCGATGCCTCAGTGGCAGACGCGTCCGATGTGAACAGAGCAGTTCTGGAACCTTACTGCATGACCATCGGACGCTGCTACAGTGAAAGCTCAGCGTCTGATGCTCAGGCCCCGACGCGTCCGATGATCAACGGAGCGTCTGATGCCCTGCGTCCGATGCGCACTCAAAAACGTGATTCTCAGACATGTGTCACAGGAGCGTCCGATGCTATGAACAGCAGCGTCCGATGCTCCCATGCTTAGCGTCCGATGCTCCCGTGCTCAACGTCCGATGCCCTCAAAACTGTGTTGTTCTTCCATGAATTCAACTCGATCTCCTCCAAATCAAAAGCTCTAAGGCTTAGACTTGGTATGAAGAGTTCCAAGGATGTTAGTGAGCTACTCCTAGGAGATCATGGATCGAACCTAACTCCAAATCGGTGAATCAAAAGAATTCGGAGCAAAGGAGGAAAAATCGATCCAAACACAAACACCAACCGATCTACTAGCTTGTGAGGTTAGAGATGGATTCCTTCGGTGCAAATATGCGCCTCACAATCTAGAGCAACTTAGTTCAAGCGGAATTAAAAACCGTTCCTCGAAGATGGAGAACGAATCAAATCTCCGAGAAGGCAAAAACCAAAACGCGAAGAACACAACTCAAAACGCGAATTGATCTCGAATTCCAGCCGAAACTTGTCCCTGCGAGGAGACAACGAGATTACGGTCTTGTTTCCTCAAAATCACAAATACACAGAAGTATGATTAGCCGTCTCTGCGGATCACAGGCAGCGAGGTATGATTAGAACCTAAGCGGAGGCTAGAGAGAGAGAGAGCTCAAGAAATAATGGCTGCAAGGATGAAGAGAGAGGAGGGGCGCCTCTCTTATTTATATCCTAATAACAATAGTCCCCTTCTACCCCTAGATACAAGAGCAAAATAGCCAACCCTAGGGGTATCCCGGTCCAACTCTGAAGAGTCACGATCCGACGGTCACGCGCCTTCCTCATCCTTAGCTTCGCCTCGACGCAAGCCTCAGGATGACGCCATGTGCCGTGCTATCGACCATCACGCCTTCCTCGTGGATAGCTTCGCCGCCGCGCCAGCCTCTCCACGCCACCACACATCGACCGTTCTTTTTGGACCTCCCCCCGGTTTTGAGGCTGAAACCGGGAAACCTGTCCTCCGGCTGAGTTTTGTGGCCCAAACTCAAAAACCCGTGAGCCCAGGTTTTGAGGCCCAAACCTGGAAACTGTCCTCGCCGAGTTTTGAGGCCCAAACTCGAAAACCCGCCACACCAAGTTTTGTGGCCCAAACTCGGAAACCGTCGTGGGTAGTTTTTCGAGGCTCAACTACCAAACCCGCGCCATAGACGGGATGTGGTTCGCACACCCCGACCACCAGCACCGATGTCGATGCATGTCCAGCCTCCACGCCGGGCACAGTGCATTCGCCTTCCTTCTCGGCCTCCCGCCAAGTGTCACGACGCCATCACCTTCCTCCCGACTCGGCTGATGCACCGCACATCCCCATGTGCTCTCGCTTGTCGATGCCACGTGCCAGCTACCACAGCTGGTCCTCAGGTCTCCCGGTCTGTCAGTCCAAGTCTCACGTCCGCCCTTCACTGCTCCCGGTCCGTCGGCACGACAAGTCTCTACTTGACCTTCACCTCACATTCGACCACTGTCTCCGAGCTCCACACCTGCACATCAACACAGCCAAGAGACATGTTGCCACTCACCCCTTCTGGTGAAGCTGTTGACCGATCGCTCATCACTCAGGAAGGGAACCACAAGGGCACATATCAACCTTGTGTTTGCAAAGACGCTCCAGAATCAAACAAGGTCACAACCGGATGATTGATCACAGGGAAAACTCCCATCATGACAGGTTCACCCTCTGGAATTGCTTCAATATGCGTATGGTGAACTTGCCCCATCTTAGAAATGATTTTATTCTTCCTTAGGTTTTGTTGATTTATAGTTGACTGGTCTATGAGTGGCCTTTGAATGACATCTCGTTGTCGATAGTGACAATCTCAGGTGTTATGTCCAGTCTTGCCACTGGTATAACATGGGTCAATTTTGGATGGTGTACTGTAGGATCAAATGCTAGGAGCACTCGGATGACGTGGATAGGAAGGAATAGCAGCAGGTCTAACAAATGACTACTGCAAGCTTAGTTGTGGAAGTGCAGAAACAAGATAGTGGTGGATAGGTTGGTAAACAATCCTCTGACGTGGATCATTGCTACCAAAGGATTCTTCAGCCATACTCTTCCGTTTCTTGGCCTCTTTATGCTGCTGATTCTTTCTTTCAGAAGCAATAGCAATACCGACAATCTCATCATATCTGGTGTCGATACAGGTAATCAGCATAGTCTGAAGTTTAAGATTGAGGCCTCGCAAGAAACAACCCTTCTTCTTAGCATCCGTATCTACATACTTAGGTGCATACTGAGAGAGATGATTCAATTTCTCCACATACTCCATCACACTATCCTCTCCTTGCTGCAACTGAAGAAACTCCTCGAGCTTTATTCCAGTGAGGCCAGTCGGGAGATAATGTGCCCGAAAAGCATCACGAAACTCGACCCAAGGAACTTGACTTCTCATTGGCTGCGAAGCAAGGAAACTTTCGCACCAAGCACTAGCAGGACCCTGAAGTTTCTATACTGCAAACAAGGTTTTCTGAATGTCACTACATTGAACAAGCCCAAATTTCTACTCAATAGTACGAAGTCAGTCCTCTGCTTCAAGGGGCTCATTTGCCTTGGCAAAAACTAGAGGCTCAGTACTCAAGAAATCAACATAAGCATGATCCACTGCCGAATCTCGACAAACACTCTGTACCAAGGTATGAAGAATACATGCATTATCGGCGCTTACATTGGTTAACTATGTGACTGCATCAACTAAATTGGGTGCAACAGGTGGTAGTGGTTGAGCTGATGCACTGACATTATTGTGCTTATTCGCTTTTCCCGAACAGGTCTCCATTCTGCTAAAACAACAATGACTATCAGCCCCAGATTTCCACTGAGAGAAATTTGATTTCACTCTAAAGTGGAGGTGTGAAAGTGTGTCAATTTTTATTATATGATGCATGCACGATCCTTTCAACTATCAAGTCGACCTCACCCACATGTTAGCACATACATCAAACAAATGACCCATGAGCGTCGCAACACTCAGGATTTTTGTAACTTAGGGCAAAAAGTAAATCATGTTATCCCGCTCTTACCAATTGACAGCAGGCTATTGCCTCTCTCAAAATAAAGATCTGAAAGATCCCCTTAGAATAGAGAATTCTAGTCTAGAGAAAGCATAAGATGAGTAGGATAAAACTTTTGACTCAAAACGGTTTCTAAAATCATTTTTAAGAGCTTGTTGAAGTTTTACGTGACTGTACTACCCATGTCCCCATAACAATTCACTCCGATACCAGCTATGGTAGAACCTCTTGGTAATGTGACCCCACATGCACACGTCATCGTCTCCCAGAGCTCTGATGACCATGCACGTGTACCACATCACTGGAAAGATCCATCAGAAGTCCCCGCAGAAACCCCGAATCATCCACAATATTACAAGCAACTGTTATCGAGAGAACAGCAATATAGTCACCAAGTACATCAGTTACATTGGAGTTAAGGTAGCAGAAGACTTACAACTGTTGATTACAACTCTTTTATAACATCTAACTCTCAAAAATTAAGCGGGAGATAACATTACTAAACACAGTGCAATGCACTCAAAGCGATCACCCCGCCCACGGGTGCAATCAACGGCAAGCGGCTAACGTCCACCTGAACACTCGCACAACAGGAGCAAACATTGCCTGTCAACAAGGTTAACCTGCAACAGGTGATTAACAAATCCTGAGTACATGAGGGTACTCAGCAAGACTTACCCAACTAAAGAAAAGACTCCAAGGGTATGCAGGCTTTAAGGAAAATATTGGGTTAGCATAAAGGAAAGATTTGTAGAAAATCTTACTACCAGTTGATCCTATTTTTAGATTTTAACGGTGAGTTAAGTTATTCATTATTGTCTTCTTTGCACCTATCTAAGTCATTCACTTGATTAAGCATTACAACAGTTGTTTTAAATGCTATATTCCATGGATTAACTACGTTGATGGTCAGTTGATCGAGTCTCCATATCCGAGGAGCAACTATGATTCAAACCGCTTTATAAACCCAGCTGGGACTTCCTTACCATACGACATATGCAGGTCCCCGACCTATATATATCAACCCTTGCCTTAGTTTCTCCAAAACCGGACCGGGTTCGCACCACCCGAGTGTACAGTACTCCATCTTCCTAACCCGTCCGTGATGGTGGCCCGGTAGTGTGGGTACATGCTACACCCACCATCTCTCCACTCCCAGTGCGCGATTGTCCGTTCCAATAATGGATTAACTATGGTTCAGGCTCACCAGAGCATGTGGCCAGTACTAACAAGGTCTCGACCACAAACAGGCCAACAACGAACGGGTCCTAAGATGACAGAAGTGGAGCACTACACCGATCATTTCACGTGGCATGCGTCTCGCCCGGTCTCATATTAAACCTTACCTCCATATTAAGGTTCTCACAAGTCATCCACAAAGTCAATGAGAGAGCAAGAACAAAAGGTAAAGCCTAAATCTCGCGAACGACGAAACCATCGTTCGACTTCTACCGAAATCTAAGCATTTCTAAGCATTACTAGATCATCCTATTTATATTGATAGGATAACAACAGGGGATATCCAGAAACTAAGGGAAATCATCCAACTACGGTTTCAATCAACTCCTACTTACTTAATGCACATATCACAAGACCTATAGTGTAATAAAATATTTATAAAACAGAAAAAGGGTATTATGCACCGGGGCTTGCCTGCGTTGCAGAGACGATTACAATCCTACTTCGGACCACAAAAAAACAGATTCCACTCTGGAAGTGGAATTTCTTCCTTGGTCAGTAAGGATCTCCTTCGATGTTCGACCAAAACGAACCTTCCTAGCCCAAAGCTTGCTCAACACGAAACCTTCTCTCTCGGACACTACACGTGATCAAAGATGCATGCTTGCATTATGAAATGCAATAGACATGATGATATGATGAAATGCTCACAAAGATCAAAAGTGAAGTTAGGGTTGTCCAAACATTCACCAAGGTTACACTTGTTATGGAAAGATTAACCCTAATTACTTTGTTATGGAAACATTCACCAAGGTTAACTGCAGCTCGTGCTCACCTCGCCGGGCCTCAGTCTAGCCAGAAACCCCGCCGTTCCCGAGCCGCAGCGCCGCCGCTCCGCCATTGACGCCGTCGAGCAAGCTCCGGTGCTTCTCTGGCGAAGCAAGCTAGCCGACCGTGTCCGTGTCGCGAAGGGGAACTTGTGGGTCTAGTCGGTGTATCCGGAGATCTCGCTGCCAGCGAGTTCTCGCCGGTCAGCGCCGGCGGCAGAGGTGTGGTCGCTCCACGGTGGGGCCTGTTGACCGAGTGGTCGTGGGGTCACTGACCCACGGGGCCCACTAGCAGTGAGAGAGAAGAGAAGCCTGGGTGCAGTAGGGTGCGGGAACCTCGAGTGTGCGTAGCTTTTTAGCTTGTGTCTGTGGGTGCTCAGATCCGGGTACCCGTAGCGTTTTAGGTTAGGTTTTCTATTAATCAGTTTTTCAGAAAAAGGTTAAATGCTTCTAAAATTCAGATCTGGCTCATTTTAAGTCCAAATTGTGTAAAATAAATTTTATTGTGCTGGAAATAAATGGATCTACATGTTAAAATTATTAGATGCATTTTTTTGATACTTTTTTGTACAGTTTTATTTAATTAAGTAAATACCTATTAACTTGGAAAAGGCGTAACTAATTCTGTGTAGCTCAAAAAAATGTGATTCCAATTTTGTTGGGTTTTTCCTGATGAATAGCATTTGAGAAAAATATGATATGTATGAATTCTGCAGAAAATATTGGCTGAATGATTTAAAGTCTATATATGCTGATTCCTTTCTTTAATTTTAGTAAATAGAAATGCTTAGATTCTGAACCTGGTAATTTTTGTATAGTCATGTTAGGCTATGAGGTTATTATGAAAAATGTTAAACTGGCCTGTTTTCATAGTTGGTAGTATAAACTAAATAAAATGCATGTTTTATGAATAAGTAGGGTTAATTTTTATAGCATAATAAACTTACTGTTTTGGGCTGAACTTTTTATAGTAGTGTAGTACTGATCTGCAGTAGCTTGTGTAATTTTCTGAGAATTTTCTGAAGTCGTTTAATAGGGGTGATAGTTATACCCTATTTAGATGAGTCAATTAAAAAGGAATAGTTGTTAAGTAAATTAGGTTCAGTATGGTTATCATGTAATGTTACTGGTGTTATATTGCTGCACTAAGTGGTTAGGTGATTAACAATGTTGTAGGGTGTCAGCAAGGTAGTTAGTAGTTAACTAGATGATGTTGACTACCTTGTTGAAGAGAATGTTGTAGATGATATGTGCTTATCTTATTTTGAGTTCGTTCATCTGCATCTGCACCCCATGACCATACCGTGTGCATTCATCATACTCATGCAAGCATAATGCATCATACAGGATCGTTGGAAGAAACCCTACCGCAGCCGGAGGAGCTGGACCACGAAGAAGCTCAGTTCGAGAGGAGCGAAAGACCCGACGTCGAGGATTTGCCCGAGTGCCAGGATCATCACCCAGCTGACTTCGAACAAGGCAAGCCCCGGAGCATTTTTACTCCCTGTGGTTTGCAATTAACAACTTAACTTGCTATATTCATTGCATTAGGTTATAGGAGTTGATTGCTACCGTTGTTGCATTACTTACTATACTATGTCCACCGTAATATTATCTGATATTCCTGTTAGGTCTAGGCTTGTTTATATGTGTTGACACGAAAATTTAGGGCGAGGTGCCAACACACTCGACCACGGTCCTAAGAAGTCGTGCAAAGCAGGGCCTTGACCTCCTGGACCTTCAAAAGATGGCAGTGCCGAATCTTAGTGAGGACGACCTCGGGGCGTGCCTGTCAATTTGACCTGCAATTGACAAGAATAAGAAAAAGATGTTAAATCGTGAAACCTGCTGGTTTGATGCCAGACAGTTCCAAATTATGCGGCTCTGATATAGCCATTATGAATAGGATTTTGACTACAAAGTCAACTCCCAAGAAAAGATTATAATATTGACATAATCTAAAGCAAAACGGCTATTAAGAATATAAAGAAGAACATTATAAAAGAGAATAGTCGATTAACTTAGCATATGAAGGAATAAAGATCTATATACACGTTAAACAACAAAAAACTAGCGAATCAACTAATCGTATCGATAATTCTATTCGTTAACAGTGGGGTGTCTCCATGCAGCCATAATAACAAATAGGTCGATAAAATAACTTGAAAAATCAATAGTGGGGTGTCTCCATGCAGCCATAGTGATGATCAAGTTAGATCACGTTCGATACGATGAGCAGATCCGTTAGCTTTATTCTTGTTTCAACATGTATATTATAAAGAAAGCGTAACTAGATCGGCTATTTTAGCCGATACAGGGTCCATGAAGCACGAACAAGATCTATCTGTCAGAACTATGATCCGATCTAGGATCAAACAAACTTACTCTAAAATGCATATCAGTGGGGTTCGGAAATACAACCATAATAAGCATGTCAAACCAAATCTACTTGTTCTTAGATCAAACCATAATTTGAACAGATATCTCGAACGCACAACATGTAACAATCAAGATTGACAAAATAGTCAATGAGAAGCTTAGATCGGCTATTTTCCTTGATGTAAGTGTGAAAGGACTTTAGATAGCCGAAACTAAATAGCTTTTAATCTTAAGCTAATTTGTCAATCTTGATTGGGCAAGATATTGTTTGAAAACAAAGAAAACATTAAAAAGCATGAACAATATCGATAACTTAATGAATCTATTAGATTGCTAGAACTAATAGAGCCGATAACTAGTCATGATCGACTAAAGCAAGAGATTGATCAGAGTCAAGACAGTCTTATAAAAGACAAACTTAAACAGATAACTAACCCATGTCATAGCTAACAAGAGTTTGGTCGATGCTAAATACAGCCTTATTGAATGATAACACGAGCCATTGGTGAAACTTACAAGCAAGCCGGAGGTCGGTCTTAGCCGATGCAGCCCTGCTTGGTTGAAGGTTCCGCCGAGTTCTACCTTACTCCTACTCCTTGGGTTTTGGCCGGTGGCCGAAGTATTGATTGATTGAATTGTTGTTTTCAAAATTCGGGTTTCTAGCTATTTATAACCCGGTAGACTCCTATCCTAACACGACTAAGATACATTATAATATAAATAAAAGATGACCCAGACTTGAACTCCTTTGGCCGGGCCCGACATGTCTTCTAAGCCCATTAAGCCTGGTCCATATGAATTCTTCATGTCATCTCTGGACCTAAGCAAGCTTCTTTTATTTTGGCTGATTTTCCCTTTAATAAATCAGCCGCTTGTGCTTACAAGAATGAAAATCCCTTTTGATCCAAAATCTGGTGTAAACACATGCCCCCCAATTTTGGGATAAAATTTATTTTATTCCAGAATTTGAGTCCTTTCCTTTCTCCCTTCACTTATATTTTGGCACCTCAATCAAACGATCACGACTTCGAAGATCCTCCATCAAACAGTATCTTGATGATCAATGTGAAACGACTACTCCTTCTTGGGAACCGTACTATGATTCAACACCTTACTCGATTACTTTGTGCGCAAAGTACGAACCGACGTCCTTTTGCCTTCGGAGACCTAATTTTCTAATATAAATTCCAACTCTGCCTTCGCCTCCCATCGTACTCAGAATGCAACCACCGCCGTCTTCATCTTCTATCCAAGAAAACCATCTTTCTTCATCCAAGAAAACCCTCTTTTCTTCCCTTCTGATGGCAAATTCCAACCATGGCAAACGTCCCGCAGAGGAGGAGGTGAACTCCTATCGCCTTCCTCAGTGCCATGCTAGGTAGGTTTCTCTTCGTTTTAGTCGATCCTGGTACTCTCTCATCGACTTTCTGAATCTGATCTGACTTTCTTACTTTTCATGTAGGACCGATGTCGGCCCCTCCAATGCTGCCGCTGCTCTGGGGCCTCCTCCAGGAATGGAGTCAGTATCGGAGACTCCCTCCTCTGGGAGTTCAGAGTCGGCGGCTGCCCGACATTACCGTCAAATGACGGAAATGCGGAACCTCCATTCTGAGGCCACCATCAGAAATTGTTTGCTCGAAGACCACATCGCCCAGCTCCAGAAGGTGCAGGAAGAAGCAGAGGCGAAAGCCTCTCAGGCAGCTCAACAACGTGCTGAATCTGACGCACGTGTCGCCGGTAACTCTTCCTTCATGAAGAACTCCTTTTTACGAAAGCTCTTACTCCTAATCTTTACTGCGTTCCTTGATGCTTATCATTCTGTCCATCTTTTGGATCTGACCGTGCACCTGGAAGCCCTCCAAGACGTAGGGAACGAAGCTGCCGCCTCCGTGAACGCCGCTGGTAACCGCGTCGTCAAGAGGGTGAACATCATCCCCGCAAGAGTGCATGAAGTTGCCCTCCATGGTGTCCGCCACGGTGCCGCCATGGCACTTGGAGCTGCCCAGGCCTATACCGGCAGCGACCTGGGTGACCTTGAGATCACCCCAGAAATCAGTCATGCCATGGAGGTGAATTTCGATGGTGTTGATGGAGCAGCCGAGGAGATAGCAGACGTCGTCCCTTATGTATTCATAGTAGATAAAGTCTTCGAGTAGTTTGTAGGATCAATCTCCTTGTAAGAAACCTACTATGAATATAATGAAATCTTCTGCTTCCATGCGACTCATCTGAGATCAGACCCATCGAGGTCTTTGAATTCCAAATTTCATAATTTCATATTTTTTTGTACTAAAGGCGATGCCTCCTTTGCATCGGCTATTATTCTACTGCTGAAGTCGATATATTGCATATCGGCTACATATTTTTAGTCTGAAGGCGATATTGTAATATCGGCTATCAACTAATCTGACGAGTATTACAATATCGCTCTGGATAATACTTCTTAAAATATTTTCCATTGACTGCTCTGAAGTATACAATTCCTTCTAAAGTTTCATAGAAATAAGCATTGCCAGGAGCACACCTCGTAATTCGATAAGGTCCCTCCCAGTTTGGTGACCATTTGCCATATTTGTTATCCTTAGTTCCAATTGGCAAGATGACTTTCCAAACTAGATCTCCTTGATTAAATTTATTTTCTCGGACCTTCCGATCATAATATTTAGCAATTCTCAGTTTTTGGGCTTTGATATTTTCTAAAGCCTTTAGCCAATGAAAATTTAAGTCATCAAGGTTATCCATCAGAAAATGTTTATATTCATCGGCCTTTAAATTATTCTGTTGCAACACTCTTTTGGATCCTATATTAATCTCCCAAGGTAACACAGCTTCATGTCCATAAACCAACTCATAAGGTGAACATTTGGTTGCACCATGACAAGCCATCCTATAAGACCATAAAGTTTCACTAAGTATTGAATGCCACTTCTTTGGATGTTCTCTGACCTTCTTCTTAATAATCTTGATTAAAATCTGGTTAGAGGTCTCAGCTTGTCCATTGGCTTGGGCATAATATGGAGACGAATTAATCAACTTGAAACCCATGTTGGCAGCAAAATCCTCAAACTCTTTTGATGTAAACATTTTCCCCTGAACTGTGGTAATGGTTTGAGGAACACCAAACCTGTAGACGATATGTTCTTTGATAAACTCAATCACAGTAGATGATGAAGCCTCTTTCAAAGGAATAGCTTCAACCCATTTGGTGAAATAATCAGTTGCTACTAACACAAATTTGTGTCCCTTGTTGGATGATGAAAATATTTGGCCAATCAGATCTATTCCTCATCCTTTAAATGGCCATGGCTTTGTAATTGGATTCATAGCTGACGTTGGAGATTTTTGAACATTACCGAATATTTGGCACTCTTGACACCCTTTATAATATTTAAAACAATCTTCCATCATAGTTGGCCAAAAATACCCTGTTCTCTTAATCATCCATTTCATTTTATGAGCAGATTGATGTGCACCATAAACTCCTTCGTGGATCTCTCCCATTAAGACCTTAGCTTCCTCTTGACTGATACATTTGAGGAGTACACCATCAACTGTTTTATGATAAAGTTGGTCATCAAGAATAACAAATTTCATAGCCTTATATCTCAACTTCTTGGATACCCGCTGTGATGGATCTTTTAAATATTCAATAATTTCAATTCTCCAGTCATTGTCATTAGCAAGCTCATCAGCGAATATCTCAACGATTTGCCGATACCCAGAAGCACTCTGAGCTAATCGATTAGCTTCTTGATTCTGACACCTAGGAATATGCTTTATGCCAACAGAAGAGAAAGAATCAAGCAACTCAAGACATTTTCCACAATGTTTCCTTAAGACATCATCTTTGCATTTATATAGTCCGAGCAATTGATTAATTACTAATTGAGAATCACCAAAAATCTCAACAGCCTCGGCCCTTACCTTGTACAGAAGATAAAGTCCTTTGAGAAGAGCTTCATACATCAGCTTGATTGTTAGTAGAGGTTGGATCAATAGGAAAAGCATATTCAAAACTAGCCTCCTGTGGAGAAACAAGGACAATACCAATACCTCCACCTTGCTTACAGTTAGATCCATCAAAGAACAAAGCCCAAGGAGCAAAATCCAAAGTTTTAATTTCTTGCTCATGATGATGAGTAATGAAATCAGCTATCACCTGTCCTTTAACTACTTTAGCCGATTCATACTTTAAATCAAATTCTGATAATCCAAGAATCCACTTGCCAATTCTTCCATTTAAAATAGGCATAGACAACATGTTCTTTATCACATCAAACCTTGACACCACCGTGCATTCAGAAGATAACAAGTAATGTCGAAGCTTCGTGCATGAAAAGCATAAGCACAAACATAACTTTTCGACAGGAGAATATCTTGTTTCTGGATCTAGTAGCCTTCTACTGAGATAAAA
This sequence comes from Coix lacryma-jobi var. lacryma-jobi, assembly GCA_009763385.1. Taxonomy (NCBI): domain Eukaryota; kingdom Viridiplantae; phylum Streptophyta; class Magnoliopsida; order Poales; family Poaceae; genus Coix; species Coix lacryma-jobi. The sequence continues at coordinate 138,133,654 of CM019824.1, forward strand.
CACTACTCTTTGCTTTCCTTCAAATTCTTGCATTAAGGCCGATCCAATTGTATGATCATCGGCCACTACGTACAACTTAAAAGGTTTGTTCTTCTGAGGAGGAATTAAAATTGGTAGAGATTTCATATACTCTTTGATCTCCTCAAATGCTTTTTGTTGTTCGCTACCCCATTTAAACTTTTGATCATCCTTCAATTTCAACAAAACTGAGAACGACAAAATCCTGGCTGACAAATTTGATATAAACCTTCTGATGAAATTGATCTTGCCGATCAAGGATTGTAATTGAGTTTTCGTGGTTGACGGTACTACTTTGTCAATTGCATCATAACTTTTCTGACCGACCTCAATCCCTTTTTCATGTACCATAAAACCCAAAAACTGTCCAGTCGATACTCCACAGGCGCATTTGTGAGGATTCATCCTTAATCCTTGTTTCCTTGCACACTCCAGAGTATTCCTGAGGTCTTTAAGATGTTTCTGATAGTCTTTGGATTTCACAACTACGTCATCAATATAGATTTCCACAATTTTGCCGATCAACTCATGAAAGATATAATTCATCGCTCTTTGAAAGGTTGCACCGGCATTTTTAAGTCCAAAAGTCATGACTACCCATTCATATAAGCCTAAGGCGCCAGGACACCTGAATGCAGTGTTATGTATGTCTTCTTTTGCCATAAAGATTTGGTTATAACCATCGTTACCATCCATAAAATTGATTACCTTATGACCAGCTGCCGCATCGACCAACATGTCTATCACTGGCATTGGGTAGCCATCCATCGGAGTAGCTTTATTTAAATCTCTAAAATCAATGCAAATTCTCTATTCCCATTTTTCTTATACACAGGGACTACACTAGATATCCATTCAACATATCTACATTGCCGAATGAAGTTAGCTTCATAAAGCCGAGTGATTTGTGTTTTCACATCATCCATGACATCTGCTCTGATTCTTCTTGGAGCTTGTTTTACAGGCCGACTCCCATGTTTGATAGACAATCGATGTTCAACCAGTGATCGATCAAGACCAGACATTTCAGAATAATTCCAAGCAAAACACTCTTTATATTCTTTTAATAGAGCAATGAGTTCTTGTCTAAACTTGAAATCTAACTTAGCACTAATATACGTCAGTCTTGGTTTATCACCGTTTCCAATATCAACAACTTCCAATTCATCGGCCAATGTAAAACCTTTACCCATCTTGCCTTCGTCCTCATTGACTGAACAATCCATTAAGTATATTTTTTAAGCCGACTGCTTGGATCGGCTGTTGGTCATCATCAAACACCTTGATGAAACCTTCTTCATGTACCTTCCCAGAAAAGCACTCCACATTGTCGAAGTTCCAATCTTTAGGGTCAGAGTATGCAATACTCACAGTCGAATCGGCTGGTACTACCTCTATAGTGTCCCCAATCCACTGTATCACATTTTGATGCATGGTAGATGGAACACAACAATTAGCATGGATCCAATCTCTTCCCAGAAGCACGCTGTACGAACCCTTTGCATCGACTACAAAGAAAGTAGTAGGCAAACTCTTGCTGCCAACTGTCAACTCAGCACATACAACACCTTTGGTAGTCGTTAAGTTCCCAGCAAAGTCCGTTAACCTCATATCAGTCTGAGTCAAGTCTTCTACGGTCTTCCTAAGTTTTGTGTAGGTGGTATATGGCATCAAATTAATAGCTGCACCTCCATCAACTAACATTCTACTCAGAGGTCTTCCATCAACAAATCCTTTCAAATATAAAGCCTTCAAATGAGAATGCTTTTCAGGCTTTTGGAATGTAGCTCCTTCCGCTTGATAGATCCACTGAGCCATAAAGCCTTCAAATGAGAATGCTTTTCAGGCTTTTGGAATGTAGCTCCTTCCACTTGATAGATCCACTGAGCCACTATTTCTTCATCATCTGACTCTTCTTGTTGATCAACGGATCTGAACTCAGCAGGTAGCATGAACAGAGTGGATATATTAGTCGATGGTTCTCTCTTATCGGCTATTTGTTTTACCTGCCAGACTTTTGGTTTCTTCTTCTGAATTTCATCGTTCCTTAACCTCTGAACTCGACATTTCTAGCTTTTGGTCAAACCACCTGGACACCATTGTCTTTCTTGCCAAGGATGATCCTGATCAGCTAACCTTACCCCAAGCCGATCATGAACATTTTCATTTTTTATGCGTCGATCTGTTTTTTCAAATTTCAATCTCTCATATACAGATCGACGGTTGTCTCTCGACTGCCTATACTCCCAATATTGTTCAATGCAGTCTGGGCAATTTCAAAGAGTAGGAAGTTTCAATCCTTCATTCCAAAAGTGTCTGAAGAAAGGACAGTCCCAATGATTCTTTTCTTCATCTTTGATACGCCTTTCCTCTTCCCGAGACCTTGTATACTCCTCCTCTTCAAGCCATTCTTGGTATTCTTGTTCATCTCTCTGCCTATGCATTTGATATCTTTCTTTCCGACATTGCCATTTATTCAATAGAATCCTAACAGTTGGACGCCTTCTTGCTTCACCAACTCTTGAGGTCTTAGGATAGTCATGTTGATTAGTCTTTTCTTTTCCTTTCATCTCATGATATTCTTCAGCTGTTAATTGCTTCTTTGGATCCATTGTCCCAGCTGCCTTGGCTTTGTCAGAAGTCAAAATCTTAATCTCACTTCGAGGTGCACGAGATATCATGTTTGCTAGAAAAGGGATGGTCGTTGAGGCCCATACCCTTGGCTTTCTCTAAGCCAATCCTCCCTTTGGTAATGGCTTTCTGGATCATGTCTCTGAAAATTCTACAATCATTAGTAGTATGAGTACCAGAATTATGGAATTTACAGCACCTCTTATTTTTGAGCTCCTCAGCTGATGGAATATTATGATTTCCAGTCAATTTGATTTAACCTTTCTCTAGCAAGTAGTCGAATATTTTATCAGCTTTAGTGATATCGAAACTGTATTTCATATCCTTTTCTGTATTTTTAGCCTTTGCCCAAGACATATATTCATTGTTCTTCCAAGCCCAGTCAACAGCAGCTATCTCATCTTCACGTTCATCGCTTGTTTCATCATCCTCTTCTTGTAAAAAGAAGGTACTCTCTGTATTGAAAGCTTTCTTGGGCTTGATACTTGATTGTATCTGTTCTGTGCATCAATACTTGCCACTTTTTTAGCCAAATCAGCCATACTGGTGCAACCAAAACCAATCTTTTCCTAGATGGCTGGTATTAGCCCTCAAATTACAATGCTAACTACCTCCGAGCCTGATAATGTTAAGGTGTAGCATTGATTCTTCATATCTCTAAACCTCTGAAGATATTGGCTTCTAGACTCATTATTTCCTTACCTTATATTGACTAAATCTACAACTCCCTTTTCCAAGACTCCTGAGTCGAAATATTGATGGAATTTGTTCTCCAAATCTTCCCAGCTTTGAATAGAGTTTGGTGGCAAGGATGAAAATCATGAAAAGGCCGAGCCAGACAAAGATAGAGGAAACATCCGAAGTTTGAGTGCTGGCGCATCACTAACCTCTCCAAGCTGTACCAGGAACTGAGTTATGTGTTCCATGGTTGTCACTGTGCCCGTTCCTATGAACTTGGTAAATCAGGAACTCTGTATCTTGGAGGGAAAACAACCCGATCATACCATTCTAGATATGGCTTCTTGTAAGTAGTTAGTGTATTCTTCGGTGTCAAACCGAATTGCTTTTGAACCATATCAGTAACTCGACTCATCAGTTGATCTACTTGATTCACCGACCCCTGATAGCCGATGTTTTGCCCCTCAAAAGCATTGTTTTGATACCCTGGATTTTCACGAGCATCCAAAGTATAAAAATCCAACACATAATGATATCCAGGAGGAATGTCACCAGGTGCTACGTTCCCTTGATAAGGTGGCGCATTGAAGTCTCTGGTAATCCTCCTCGCATGTGGAGCTATTTTTGTAGTTGATGAGTATATGTTGTTACTCATATTCGGCTATTGCACTTGTTGCTGCATCATGCCTCCATTGCCCCCAGGGTTAATTACCATCTGTTGATTTCCATTGCCATTAGGGCTGCTCATCTGTTGAGCCCCGGAAGTTCGAGCCCCTTGATTGTTCCCAACCGTATAAGCTGGACCTCTTCTGTCATTACCTAAGTTGAAAGCTTCTTTGATGGCATTTGAGAGGCTGTTGAGGAATGCTTCATTGTGAGCCAACGGGGTGGCTGACATTGCTTTGCTGATTGTCTCTTGCATGGCGTTATGCTGTATTTATATCATCGGGTCAACGTGACCCTCTAAAATCACCCTTGGAAAATGAGACTTCTGGAGGATCTTCTTGTCCCTGGTTTTGCTGAAACATAGCAAGCACATACTCCGATATTGCTCAAAAGTTTGCTCTATCAAGCGTTGGATGTGTTCTAGGAGTTCATCCATTGTCACATTCAACACTTCATCATTGTTGTTCGTCATGATCAGACGACTATAGTCCCACTGGGCGTGCCAAAAGAATGTGTTGACACAAAAATTTGGGGCGAGGTGCCAACACACTCGACCATGGTCCTCAGAAGCTGTGCAAAGCAGGGCCTTGACCTCCTGGACCTTCAAAAGATGGCGGTGTCAAATCTTGGTGAGGACGACCTCGGGGCGTGCCAGTCAATTTGACCTGCAATTGACAAGGATAAGAAAAAGATGTTAAATCGTGGAACCTGCCGGTTTGATGCTAGACAGTTCCAAATTATGCAGCTCTGATATAGCCATTATCAATAGGATTTTGACTACAAAGTCAACTCCCAAGAAAAGATTATAATATTGACATAATCTAAAGCGAAACGGCTATTAAGAATATAAAGAAGAACATTATAAAAGAGAATAGCCGATTAACTTAGCATATGAAGGAATAAAGATCTATATACATGTTAAACAACATAAAACCAACGAATAGACTAATTGTATCGACAATTCTATTTGTTAACAGTGGGGTGTCTCCATGCAGCCATAATAACAAATAGGTCGATAAAATAACTTGAAAAATCAACAGTGGGGTGTCTCCATGCAGCCATAATGATGATCAAGTTAGATCACGTTCGATACGATGAGCAAATCTGTTAGCTTTATTCCTATTTAAACATGTATCTTATGAAGAAAGCGTAACTGGATCGGCTATTTTAGCCGATACAGGGTCCATGAAGCACGAACAAGATCTATCTGTCAGAACATGAAGCACGAACAAGATCTATCTGTCAGAACTATGATCCGATCTAGGATCAAACAAACTTACTCTAACAAGCATATCAGTGGGGTTCGGAAATACAGCCATAATAAGCATGTCAAACCAAATCTACTTGTTCTTTGATCAAACCATAATTTGAACAAATATCTCGAACGCACAACATGTAACAATCAAGATTGACAAAATAGTCGATGAGAAGCTTAGATCGGCTATTTTTCTTGATAAGCGTGAAAAGACTTTAGATAGCCGAAACTAAACAGCTTTTAAGCTTAAGCTAATTTGTCAATCTTGATTGGGCAAGATATTATTCGAAAACAAAGAAAACATTAAAAAGCATGAACAATATCGATAACTTAATGAATCTATTAGATTGCCAGAACTAATAGAGTCGATAACTAGTCAAGATCGACTAAAGCAAGAGATTGATCAGAGTCAAGACAATCTTACAAAAGACAAACTTAAACAGATAACTAACCCATGTCATAGCTAACAAGAGTTTGGTCAATGCCAAATACAGCCTTATTGAATGATAACACGGGCCATTGGTGAAACTTATAAGCAAGCCGGAGGTCGGTCTTAGCCGATGCAGCCTTGCCTGGTTGAAGGTTCCCCCGAGTTCTACCTTACTCTTACTCCTAGGGTTTTGGCCAGTGGCCGAAGTATTGATTGATTGAATTGTTGTTTTCAAAATTCGGGTTTCTAGCTATTTATAACCCGGTAGACTCCTATCCTAACATGACTAGGATACATTATAATATAAATAAAAGATGACCCAGACTTGAACTCCTTTGGCCGAGCCCGACACGTCTTCTAAGCCCATTAAGCCTGGTCCATATGAATTCTTCTTGTCGTCTCTGGACCTAAGCAAGCTTCTTTTATTTTGGCTGATTTTTTCCTTTAATAAATCAGCCGCTTGTGCTTAGAAGAATGAAAATCCCTTTTGATCCAAAATCTGGTGTAAACAATATGCTTAGCCCTGCTTAGACCGGTAAAAGTCGGGTGATTTCCTGTCTGCCGCATATAGGTGGATACTGTTCATGACTGGCCTAGTGCTATCATGGAGATAAGCATGTGATAATTAAACTGAGACCGGGCGGGATGTAGGAGCAGCAGGACATGGGTTCTGTGTGCTAGTAGTCTCTCTTCTGTGTTGCTTAGGACCCGTTCAATGGTGTACCTCAGTCTTTTTGAACGCGTCAATCACTTAGCAGAGCAGGTCCGGGTACGTCCCGCGAAGCCGAGTAAAGTTATTCGAGTCGGAGATGGAGATGTTGACGCCTAACACTAAGGGCCTCAGATGTACCGTGGGCAACTACATTGAGCAACCTGGCATGGTCCGTGGGCAGGCGAGGCCTGATCAACCTGGCATGACCATGGGCAGATGTAGCTTGAGCGACCTGGCACTGAGATCACCCCTAGTGTAGAAGGGCTCATGGCTGTCCCGTGACTTGTTCTCGAACTTCTTGAATGGCAGCCGACGGCTACCTAGCGAGGTGTGATCGGGTGAGTGTGCGACATTTTATCCCTAGCTGGGTAGGAATCGATTATAATCGCCATCACTCCTAGACAGTGAGTAACTTGACTGAGCATGTGTTACCGTAGTAACTTATGGAACTAAAGATGATTATGATGTTGAATCTGAATGGCTATTGATGAAATAGTCACTCTTGCCTGTTAATTAGTCAAGGTGATTGCTCTAGATCAGGTGCAAATCTAGTTAATTAGGTTGATTACATAAAAAGTTGACTGCTCTTACTCAAACAATGATTATCAACAATAAAACTGCTTTTATGCAAAAGGGTAATAAGTCTAGCCAACCCCAGATACATCCTTCATGATCCTTGGAGTCATTATTTTTGGTTTATGACGAATAAGTCTAGCTGAGTACCTTCTTGTACTCAGGGTTTTATTCCCCTTGTTGTTGCATATGGTCAGAGCTTCTATGGCTACTGCAAGAATTGTCTGTACCCGGCTACGGGAGACGAATAGACCATGGGCATGGTCCTCTACTTTCTTACCTGATGCTTTTGTTGGATACTGATCAGGTCAATAGCACAATATTGTGAACTAAATGTGATCTTGTGTTTCAAAACTATGTTGCTTCCGCTACTGTCAAACTATGGTTTGTAATATTGTTTCGTACTCCGATGTATTTGAATTATGTTCGAATTTTATTGTAACTTATGGACATGTATGCTAAACTAGTACGATCTTGGATGGATGCAAAAAGTTTGAAATCCTTCAAGATTTCTGGACTACCGGGTTTATACGAGCTTAAGTACTGTTCTTAATCTGGTGTAAATTGGTCGGTTCTGCGACAGCTGGCATCGGAGCATGGTTTGGTGTTACCCGGAGTATTTGAAAACAAGTATTTTGCAGATTAAAATAGTGATCGTATCCTTTATGTCCAGATAGGAATCTAGGTGGCTTAATTAAGTACTAACTCGGGGGTGATGCATCATGTTTTGTTCCTGTTGAGTACTGTCGTCCATACGACAATGAGAAATTGTATGGATGCTATTCTTTCGAATAGTAATGTATGGATCAGTTGCCTGTACGCCTAAGGTAATGAAGTGAGTTGTGAGAGCATGACCAAACAATCATTGGTCTAGTGGAGAGCGAGTTTGGTACTAAAACTTGTACTCGTAAGCTCATGGATGCAGGTGAAGGTATTTAATTGTGGGAGTAATATTATTTTTATGGGTGCATAACTGCATATACTACTTACGTGTGTACTGGGTATACACCTAATATAGTATCTAGATTTAATTTCAGCAATGCATGATATTCATACTGTGGGGCAGGGCTGAAGTGGTTTTCTGTAGGTACACTAACTCGCGAACGGGTAGTTCGTCTAGTTAATGCTATGAGTGAACGACCGTATGCCACCGTCTAGCCGTTAGAATTGTTAGACAGTGAGGACGTATGTTATGTGCATGCATCACGATTAATTACTCTTGCATTAATACAATAATTCCTCTCTTATGTTGTTCGTCCCTTTTTCCTAATAAAAGTTGTTCTCAACTAATTAAAATTTATGTGGGTAAAACACTTTCAGATGGCCCGTACCAAGCGGACTGCTCGCAAGTCCACTGGAGGCAAGAGGCCTAACTATCATCTTGGGCCATGGATCGCTGAGGGCTCGGAGGACTTTCTGGACGAGTTCGGCATGCCTACCATCCTATGGAGGGTGCTGCATTTGGTTGGTTACCCGGAGGGACGGGAGCCGCAGTACACTTGGAGCCGGGTGCAGTTTTCAGAGGATCGGTATATGTACACTGTGGAGGCAGATGTCCCGAGTCGTCATGAGCATGACTCTATTTGGTGTCGCCGACTGTTCGCGCTCCAGGGCAGGACCCCGTGGGAGGGTGCTAACAGGGTTGCCTATACTGTCCTTTAGGATATTATGGAGGATCACCCGGAGGTGGTTGCGCAGGCCACTGCTAGCATCTTTCCGGCGGTGGATCCCTACCTTTTGGTGTGGCGTCAGCCAGGGACCACGGTACTGGAGGCCAGTTCGCTGGAGAGAGAGCATTGTGCTGGACCAGGTGGGAGTGCCATGGCCACGCTCATGGCTACTTATGGCTGCCTGTCTCGCAGCTATGACCACTTGGATAACATCCTCAATGAGGGGATGGCAGAGCAGCACAGGAGGTACGAGGAGCATACTGCTGAGATAGAGCGTCTCACCGCTGAGTTGGCACGGATGACACTTGAGAGGGATCAAGCTGTTCAGAGGAAGCAGGATACTGCACAGCGACTGAGAGACCAGCAGGGGATGGCGACCACCTTGTCCTTGGTCATGTCCGAGACCGAGGAGGCTCTTCGTGGTGTGTGTGTGTGTGTAGAGGGCATATGCACTACCGAGGAGAACAGACATCTGAGGGTCCAGGTGGGAGATCTTGAGCTGCAGCTTCATCATCTTCAGGACTACAATGACCGTCTGCATGAGGAGGTTCACCGTCGGGAGAATGAGAGGAACCCTATCTTTTCTCAGGAGGACCCCAATCCCGAGGACTCTTCTAGTGGCACCTCTAGAGTGTCTAGCGACGATGACGACGACGATGATGATGATGTCGAGGAGTAGGATAGATGGCATATCCCTAGCGCCCTAGCGTGCTTTTGTGTTATATCGCTATGACCTTGATCTTTTGTTGATATCTGGAACTGGGTGTAATGATGAGATGATAGCCTTTGTGCACATGGTGCCATACCTTTAGAAAAGTCCTGCATGTACGGGCAGTTATGGATGGCTACATTTGACTTTGCATGTTATGCTAATGAGCGATCTTATTATGTGATGTTGCGATGTGGATTGAAAATTGATTATGCCTCTGTGATTGATTGGCGAACTTGTTTTTCCGAATGATTTCAGAATGGCATGATTTATTGTTCTGCTACAATTAATGCAACATCACCTAATGGTTACTTGTTATCGACCCATGCAGATGACGACCACCCGTAGTGGAGCTAGTGGCAGTGGTGGTAATGACAACAACCGTGACAACCATGACCCACCACCTCCTCCATCCGCGACTGCAGAGCAACTCTTCGCTCAATTCTTGGGAAGTCAACGCAACATTGAGGTGTTGCTGCGTGAGAACCTGGGACGTGACAACCAACGCCCCAAGCCAAATCAATACAACACTTTCAAGGACTTCTTGGATACCAAGCTGCCTATTTTCAAGGAGGCTACTAAACCATTGGAGGCTAAAGAATGGTTGCATACCATGGAGCAAAAGTTTCACTTGCTCAGGCTGACCGAGGAACTGAAGACTGAGTATGCTGCCCATCAGGTGCAGGGGCCGACTGGGATTTGGTGGGGACATCACCGTACCACCTATCCTCCCCGTACTCCTATCACATGGGACATGTTTTCCCGTGCTATCCGAGGACACTATATACCTCCAGGGCTGATGGAGATGAAGGTTGCAGAATTCATGGGCCTAACGCAAGGAACACGCTCAGTGACCGAGTATCATCGCTTGTTCAATTCTTTGTCTCGTTATGCACCAGAGTTTGTGAACACCGAAACCAAGAAGATAGCAAGTTTCAAGTGAGGCTTAAACACCAAGATGAGTAAGACCATGGGTACATCATCCTGTACCACTTTCAACGACTTCATCAGTGACTGCTTAACCCAAGAAAACAACAACAACAAGCATGCGACTGGCAAGATGTGGAAAAGAGCTTCTGAGTCTGGGCCATCCCAGCCTAGGGCACCACCTGCTCAACATTCTTAGTTTTGTCCACCAATGCCAGGTGCACGTTTTGGACCACCTCAAAGAAGAATCCATAGCAATACCAGCGCAATCAGAGGTCGTACAAGGTGGCAACTACACAAGCTAGAGTTGGGCAAGGCGGCTCCACTGGCAGCAAGCCTGTTGCCCATGGACCCTGTTTCAACTGCAACCAGGAAGGACACTTTGCCAGGTATTGTTCGCATCCCAAGAAGCAGCAAGCCAACTATCCGGCGTGTCTACACCACATGACTGCTGAAGAAGCTCCCACAGGAGAACCCATGACTGCTGATATGTTTCTCGTCAACGATCATCCCGCAGTTGTTTTATTCGATTCTGGATCATCGCATTCCTTCATGAGCAAAGCATTTGCACCAAAGTATAACCAAAGAATGTCCAAAATGGATTATGGGTTTCAGATAAGTTCTGTTGGGAGGAGTGTGTTATCCAGACAGATGGTTCGTAATGCGGCCATCGAGATTGGAGGGCATAAGTTTGGAGCCAACTTAGTGGTTTTGCCCGGACTAAGCTTAGATGTAGTCTTGGGTACGAGTTGTATGAGTATATGGAACGCAGTGTTAGACACTGTTAATAGAACTCTTACCTTATCTGATGGTCGGACTGGTAACAAACTTCGCGTACCTCTACCCTGAGGTGCCGATTTTGTTGACCTGTCTTGCACTATTGCCGTGGAAGATCTTTCCAAGATTCCAGTTGTCTGTGACTTTTCTGATGTCTTCCCTGATGAGTTACCAGGGCTACCACCTAAGAGAGTTGTAGAGTTTACCATTGAATTGCTGCTAGGGACAGCACCAATATCAAGAAGACCGTACCGTATGCCACCCAACGAGTTAGCAGAACTCAAGGTTCAATTGAAGGAACTCTTAGGCAAGGGGTTCATCCAACCAAGCATATTGGAATGTGGTTGTCCAGCCCTGTTTGTGAAAAAGAAGGATAAGTTGTTATGGATGTGCGTGGACTATCGCCCACTCAATGTCGTGACCATCAAGAACATGTTTCGTTTGCCCCGAATAGACATTTTGTTTGATCAGCTGTCTACGGCTAAGGTTTTTTTCAAGATTGACTTGAGATTAGGCTATCATCAAATCCGAATTCGACCGCAAGATATCCCGAAGACTGCTTTCTCAACAAGATATGGGTTATATGAGTACCTTGTTATGTCGTTTGGCTTGACCAATGCTCCAGCATACTTCATGAGCCTGATGAACTCAGTTTTTATGCCTGAATTGGATAAGTTCATGGTTGTGTTCATCGATGATATTCTGGTATATTCTGAGAACAAGGAAGACCATGCTGAACATTTAAGGGTTGTACTGACTAGGCTCCGAGAGCATAAGTTATACACCAAGTTTAGCAAGTGTGAGTTCTGGATGAGACGAGTTCCCTTACTAGGTCACATCCTGTCAGAAGAAGGAACCTCTGTGGACCCAAGTAAGGTACACGAAGTGATGGACTGGAAGGCACCCACCTAAGTTGGAGAAATTCGAAGTTTTCTTGGTTTGGCTGGTTATTATCGATGATTCATCCTAGATTTCTCCAAGGTTGCAAAGCCAATGACAAGTCTGTTACAGAAAAATCAAAAGTTTGTCTGGTCAAAAGAGTGCGAAATAGCTTTCCGTACCTTGCGGAAATTGTTGACCACTGCTCCTGTTCTAGCTCAACCGGATATAGAAAGGCCTTTTGATGTCTTTTGTGACGCATCAAAGGTTGGTTTGGGTTGTGTTCTTATGCAAGAAGGCAGAGTGATTGCCTATGCTTCTCGTCAGTTAAGGAAACATGAAGTGAACTACCCTACACATGACATGGAATTAGCTGCAGTTGTGCACGCTTTGAAGATCTGGAGGCATTACCTGCTTGGTAACGTCTGCAACATGTACACTGATCATAAGAGTCTCAAGTATATCTTCACTCAACCTGAACTGAATAGGAGGCAAAGGAGATGGCTTGAATTGATCAAGGATTATAATCTGCAAATTCACTATCATCCTAGGAAAGCGAATGTGGATGCCAATGCCTTAGGTCAGAAATCGCATTGCAATTCCTTAAAGGTGATGCCAGAAGATGAGTTCAGTCTTATACACCCTACAATCCTGCAAAACATTGAGCTGCGGAGCACGTTAGTTAACCAAATCATGGAGGGACAGAGAACAGACAAGGGAATTTATCATATCAAGGAAAAGATGAAAGTTGCAACTGAACCAGTGAAACATTTCAGAGTTGATGACAATGGAGTTCTCTGGTTTAACAATCGCTTAGTGGTGCAAAAGACAGAGAGCTCAGAAACTGAATCATGGATGAAGCACACTTGTCTAAGTTATCTATTCACCCTGGCAGTACCAAGATGTATCAAGATCTTCGTCTGCGATTTTGGTGGACTAAGATGAAGAAAGCAATTGCCGCTTATGTTGCCAGATGTGATACATGCTATCAAGTAAAGGCCATTCACCTGAAACCGACCGAAATGCTTCAACCTTTGTCAGTACTAGATTGGAAATGGGAAGAAATAAGTATGGACTTCAGCACTGGTCTTCCCACTACTCAAAAGGGGAATGATTCGATTTGGGTAATTGTAGACCGTCTTACTAAGTCTGCACATTTCATCTCAGTCAAGACTACTTATCGAGCGCCCGATTATGAAGATATCTATATAAGTCAGATTGTTCGACTTCATGGTATTCCAAGGACCATCGTTTCTGATCGAGGGCTGCAGTTTATAGCACTGTTCTGGGAGAAAATGCAGAAAGAGTTGGGTACGGAATTAGTTCGCAGTTCTGCTTACCATCCTCAAACATCAGGGCAAACGGAAAGAGTGAATCAGGTATTGGAGGATATGTTGAGAGCCTGTGTGATTTCAACAAAAGGCTCTTGGGAGAAATGGTTGCCTTTAGCTGAATTCTCCTACAACAACAGTTATCAAGAGAGTATCCAGATGGCACCTTTCGAGGCGTTGTATGGTCGGAGGTGCAGAACACCTTTGAATTGGGTTGAACCTGGAGAACGCAGGTACTATGGAATTGATTTCATTAAAGAAGCGGAAGAACAAGTACGAACAATTCAACAGCATATTTCAGTAGCGCAATCCTGACAGAAAAGCTACACAGATAAGCGTAGAAGTCCACTTCAATTCAATGAAGGTGATTATGTTTACCTAAAGGTCTCACCTATGAAAGGTGTTAAACACTTCAGAGTTAAAAGGAAGTTGGCACCAAGGTTTGTGGGGCCATATCGGATTCTTGAAAGAAAGGGAGAAGTAGCTTACAAGCTACAATTGTCAAAGCACCTGAGTGCCATATTCCCTGTCTTCCATGCATTATAGCTAAAGAAGTGTTTGTGAGTGCCAGAGGAAGAAGTACAACCAACAAATATCAAACTCCAATCTGACCTTACCTATATCGAGCGACCGCGTCGGTTACTGGACGCTAGAGAAAGAGTAACACGTGCAAGGGTAGTCGAACAATACAAGGTATCTTAGAGTGAACAGGATGACCGAGAAGCCACTTGGGAAACAGATGACTATTTAAAGGAGGTGTACCCACAATTTTATAAGGACTGGTTAGTAAACTCAAATCTCGGGATGAGATTTCTTTAAGGGGGGAAGGGTTGTAACACCTCTGGTGTTAAGCAACCCTAATTGCATAATTGGCCATATCATAAGCATAGCATCATGACATATCATCTCTTGCATTCATCTGAGGCATATGCTTTGTTTGAATCTTGTTGTATGGAGTGCATATAAAACTTGAATTTGAACCTGGTTAAAGTAGGCAATTCACTAAGTCCTTTACTAGGTCTATAGTGTAGCTAAAAGTTGCTTTGCTTTTCTAAGGAAGTGTCTTAAACTAAATTTGTAGATCTTAACAAGAGAAACAACTTTGCTTAAACACACTTTTTCTGAAAAGGTCATTTAGTATTTTAATTTTGCATTAGAATATTTGATTAGAAGTGAAATTCAAATTACAGGCAGAATTTGGACTTGAGCCTTAAAGATGAATGGTTCCTTGTGAAATTCTAAGCAACTTTGCTTCTTAAACTTTTCCTTAATTCGGCTTAGATTGGGAGATAGAAAATAAAATAAAAAATAGCAAAATACTCTTTTCTTTATTCAGCTGTGGGTCCCACGTGTCAGTCCCTCTTTCTCCTTATTCCCCACGCCCGCGCCGCCAGCGCTACCGCATGGCGTCCGTACGCCGGCGCGCGCCCCTGTTGTTCGCTGCTCGGCCGACCAACATAGCGAACACGGGAACCGCCCGCTCACTGGCCGTCGTTCCCACTCCCCCGACAACCCCTTCTGTCTCCCCCTTCACGCGCCGCCACGTGGACGCCGGCAACGGGCCGCCACCCCACTGTCCGCCCGGCCGAGAACCCGTCCAGGTTCGCTGAACCTGGAAGGCGCAGCACCTTCTCCTCCGCTCCCTCGCTCGTTCGGCAGAGGCCAGCTCTCATTTTCACTCCTCTCTCGCTCCTTGTTCTTCTCCAGTTCAAGCGCCGCCGCTCCCGGAGCAAACTCCGGCGAGTGATTACTCGCGAACCGTTGCACCACCGCCCGATTGTTCGCACCCAAAGCTCCGCCTTGACCTCCTCCATCGCCTGCGCCTGCTAGTTTCCTCTCCTTGCCAGGGTAGACAGCAGAACGCCGAGTTCTTCCCGAGTGCCTCCGCCATGTCCGTCGTCATGCCATTCGCATGAACCGGCTTTTCCCGGCCGTTCCAACCTCAACCAAGCCCCGTTCTAACCTCCTCTACCTCCGTTGCTGCCTAGGTTTAGATGGAGAATTCCCTAGCGTCGTGGCTTAGCCCGAACCCAAGCTCGCCGCAGCCATGACCGCCGCTGTTCGCCGCCGTGCATGGCGCCGGCCAATGCCAGTGTTGGCATGGCTCACTAGCCCCGCCTATAAGTCACTTAGGGTTAACTACACCTCGTGCTCGCCTCGCCGGGCCTCGGTCTAGCCGGAAACCCCGTCGTTCCCGAGACGCAGCGTCGCCGCTCTGCCATTGACGTCGTCGAGCAAGCTCTGGTGCTTCTCTAGCGAAGCAAGCTTGCCGACCGTGTCCGCGTCGTGAAGGGGAACTTGTGGGTCTAGTCGATGTCGCCGGAGACCTCACCGCCGACGAGTTCTCGCCGGTCAGTGCCGGCGGCAGAGGTGTGGTCGCTGGCTAGTGGGGCCTGTTGACCAAGTGGTCGTGGGGCCACTGACCCACGGGGGCCACTGGCAGTGAGAGAGAAGAGAACCTGAGTGCAGTAGGGTGCGGGAACCTCGGGTGTGCGTAGCTTTTTACCTTGTGTCTGTGGGTGCTCAGATCCGGGTACCCATAACGTTTTGGGTTGGGTTTTCTTTTAATTAGTTTTTCAGAAAAAGGTTAAATACTTCTAAAATTCATATCTGGCTCATTTTAAGTCCAAATTATGTGAAACAAATTTTGTTGTGCTGGAAATAAATGGATCTATCTGTTAAAATTATTTGATGCATTTTTGATACTTTTATGTACAGTTTTATTTAATTACGTAAATGCCTATTAACTTGGAAAATGCGTAACTAATTCTGTGTAGCTCAGAAAAATGTGATTCCAAATTTGTTGGGTTTGTCTTGATGAATAGCATCTGAGAACAATATGATATGTATGAATCCTGTGGAAAATATTGGATCAATGATTTAAAGTCGATAAATGCTGATTCCTTTCTTTAATTTTAATAAATAGAAATGCTTAGATTCTGAACCTGGTAATTTTTGTACAATCATGTTATGCTGTGAGGTTGTTATGAAAAATGTTAAACTGGTCTGTTTTTATAGCTGGTAGTGCAAACTAAATAAAATGCATGTTTTATGGATAAGTAGGTTAATTTTTATAGCATAATAAACTTACTGTTTTGGGCTGAAATTTTTAGAGTAGTGTAGCACTGATTTGCAGTAGCTTGTGTAATTTTCTGGGAATTTTCTAAAGTCATTTAAGAGGGGTGATAGTTATACCCTATTTAGATGAGTCAATTAAAAAGGATTAATTGTTAAGTAAATTAGGGTTCAGTATGGTTATCCTGTAATGTTACTGGTGTTGTGTTGCTGCACTAAGTGGTTAGGTGACTAACAATGTTGTAGAGTGTCAGCAAGGTAGGTAGTAGTTAACTAGATGATGTTGACAACCTTGTTGAAGAGAATACAGTAGATGACATGTGCTTATCTTATTTTGAGTTCGTTCATCCGCATCTGCACCCCATGACCATACCGTGTGCATTCATCATACTCATGCAAGCATATAACATCATACAGGTTCGTTGGAAGAAACCTTGCTGCAGCCGGAGGAGCTGGACCAGGAGGAAGCTCAGTTCGAGAGGAGAGAAGGACCCGACGTCGAGGATTTGCCCGAGTGCCAGGATCATCACCCAGCTGACTTCGAGCAAGGCAAGCCACGGAGCATTTTACTCCCTGTGGTTTGCAATTAACAACTTAACTTGCTATGTTTATTGCATTAGGTTATAGGAGTTGATTGCTACCGTTGTTGCATTACTTATTATACCTTGTCCACTGCAATATTATTTGGTATCCCTGTTAGGTCTAGGCTCGTTTATATGCTTAGCCCTACTTAGACCGGTAAAAGTCAGGTGATTTCCTGTCTCCCGCATATAGGTGGATACTGTTCATGACTGGCCTAGTGCTATCATGGAGATAACCATTTGATAATGAAACTGAGACAAGGCGTGATGTAGGAGCAGTAGGACATGGGTTCTGTGTGTTAGTAGTCTCCCGTCTATGTTTCTTAGGACCCGTTCGAAGGCGTACCTCAGTGATTTTGAACGTGTCAATCACTTAGCGGAGCTGGTCCGGGTACCTCCCGCGAAACCGAGTAAAGTTATTCGAGCCGGAGATGGAGATGTTGACGCCTAACACCCAGGGCCTCAGATGTACCGTGGGCAACTACACTGAGCTACCTGGCATGGACTGTGGGCAGGCGAGGCCTGATCGACCCGACATGACCGTGGGTAGATGTAGCTTGAGCGACCTGGCACTGAGATCACCCCCGATGTAGAAGGGCCCATGGCCGTCCCGCGACTTGTTCTCAAACTTCTTGAATGGCAGCCAACGACTACCTAGCGAGGTGTGATCGAGCGAGTGTGCAACATTTTGTCCCCAGGTAGTTAGAAATCGATTATAATCGCCATCGCTTGTGGATAGTGAGTAACTTGACTAAACATGTGTTACAGTATTAACTTATGGAACTAAAGATGGTTATGATGTTGAATCTGAAAGGCTATTGATGAAATAGTCACTCTTGCCTGTTAATTAGTCAAGTGTTTGCTCTAGATCAGGTGCAAATCTAGTTAATCAGGTTGATTACATAAAAAGTTGACTGCTCTTACTCAAACAATGATTATCAACAATAAAACTGCTTTTATGCAAAAGGGTAATAAGTCTAGCCAACCCCAGATACATCCTTCATGATCCTTGGAGTCTCATTATTTTTGGTTTATGACAGGTAAGTCTAGTTGAGTACCTTCTTGTACTCAGGGTTTTATTCCCCTTGTTGTTGCAGATGGTCAGAGCTTCTATGGCTACTGCAAGAATTGTCTGTACCCGGCTACGAGAGACAAATAGACCATGGGCATGGTCCTCTACTTTCTTACCTGATGCTTTTGTTGGATACTGATCAGGTCAATAGCACAATATTGTGAACTAAATATGATCTTGTGTTTTAAAACTATGTTGCTTCGGCTACTGTCAAACTATGGTTTGTAATATTGTTTCGTACTCCGATGTATTTCAATTATGTTCGAACTTTATTGTAACTTATGGACATGTATGCTAAACTAGTACGATCTTGGCTGGATGCGAAAAGTTTGAAATCCTTCGAGATTTCTGGACTACCAGGTTTATACGAGCTTAAGTACATGACTGTCAACGCGAAAGCGAAGATTTCTGTGCTTAATCTGGTATAAATTGGTCGGTTCTGTGACAGCTTGAACACGGTAGAGTGGCCTCGGCGGAAACTTAACCGGCCGCAGAGAAAAAGACGACGTCACAGTGAACTCTGTCTGGAAGAAGGGCGCTGATGGGGCTCTAGGGTGCACGAAGCAGAGGCGAAACTGAAAACAAAGGAGCTCGGGCGGAGGTGGAGTAGAAGCGGTGATAAACGGCGACGGCATACTCTGCTCGCAAGAGGGGAAAACAGGGGAAGTAGAGAAGGAAAAATGATGGCTAGAATTTTGATGGCAGGGCGAGATGTTGAGGGGCTTCTAGAGATCGACCATCTCATCACGATCACGGCCACGTAACCAGCCACGCGACGCAAGGGGCACACGACCGTGGACGGCAGCGCTGTCGGCCAAGTTCTCAGCACCTCTGGTTTGTTCTGAACCAATCCCCTCCCGTTGTACTGTAGCACAGAGGCATTTTTCTTTCTCTTTCTTCAATTTCTCTCAAAAATGTGTAGCAACTCCAAAATATGTCAAAATAAAAGTTGTTCCAAATATGCTCTCCAACTTTCATTTAAGGAGTTTCTTCCAATTCTGCCTGGATTTGAAAATCCAAGTTTGAATTTGAATTTGCTTGAAACTGAATTTAAAATTACTCTAAAACCTGTTGAACAACACCAAAATCTGCCAAAACCAAAGTTGTACATATTGATCTCCTCTAAAACTTCTCTGTAAAGCTCAACCTCTGATTTTGCTTGGATCTTGCTCTATTGAAAAGGGGGTAAAAGGGTTGGAAAAACTAGGGTTTTTATTTACAACAAACATGACCAAACTTGACATATGAATGAATTCATAACATGATGAGCATGATTAAGGTTTTGCTAAAATGCTTAACACCTAGGGTGTTACAGAACCTAGAAGACTTGATGACGACTTTAATGTTCTCCCGGCCAGCCTCAAGCTTCTCAAGCATGATTTTGCGACCCGAAGTCTTCTCAATCTTGTCACCAACCCTGGGATCACCAATTATGAAATTTTTTCCGCTACAAGATTTGACTTGATTAGGCTGAATCAAAATAGCTAGATTATTCAATTACAGAGTATTAACCGGGAAGGGCATTGTATCCACCAGAATCTCTAATAAACTCAATCGGCCTTCATTAATAACTAATTGGATTTGTCGCCTAAAGACATTGCAATCATTAGTAGCATGAGAAGCTGAATTATGTCATTTACAATATGACCGACGCTTGAATTCATCAAATGGCGACAACAGATGTGAAAATTTAATGTATCCATTATTCAACATCTCATCAAAATACGATCACACTTGGATACATCAAAAGAAAATTTCATCTCTTCTTGCTGATTCCTGTGAATCAACTTAAAAGAAGAATAAGAAATTGATTTAGCTTGTGTTGGCCAAACAAATTCAGCAACAAAACAACTTGATGTTTCATCATCCGTGCCATCTGATTGGCATTCAATAGTATTGTTGGCATTTCTTAGCGAAACCACCAAAGGATAGGTTAGGATCTATCCTCGACAATCACGCCAGAAATACTTACTGACATCTCTTAGTGTCATCACTAGGATAGGCCATCATCCCTGGTAACAGCGCCAGGAATGCCTATTGACATTCCTTAACGACATACACCAAGTATGTTGGTTCCTAGCGATGCTACCAAAAGATGTCAATGTCAGCCTTGGACGCAGTCACTCTAGCTTCACATCTGGTATCAGCGCAGAAGTGCGATGACACTTCATATACCAAGACATGTGACTTTAGCGATGGCCTGAGAGGCTGTCCTGGTAAACCAATTCGTTTATAGACCTGGTCCGCAAGCGCACGGGGTTACCGTTGTAGCATTTCACCGGGAGTATTCCAGGTATCATTATTTATATTTTTACCACAAGGAAGGCTAGATGCGAAGGATTCAAGATATACTCATGACAAGAATATAATACTTGCATAGTTCACCAATTAATCATAGTAGGAGGATAAACAGTAATTTGGATAGTGGGATCATCACACACACACACATCCTAAGATAAATGTAGCTTCTACGGGGATAGAAGAAAGAATTAAAGAATAAAGAATATCCTCCGGAGCATGGATCTGAACAAAGTTATGTTAATGAATCAAGCATACATCTCATAATCATGTTAACACTAATGTTAGGTATTGGATGGATTAGGAGACCCGGGAACATTGGTCTGCCAGCAGGATACATCGAGCAATGTATGCCTCCTACCACCTCAACCGTGGACTAAGCCAGGCATTCACCCATCTCCATATACCCGAGAACCACTCTCGCGTACATAAAGAACAATTACACCTCCCCGATAAAGATGTAAGCACGCTCGAAGGCACAACAAAACACCACCCAATACTTAACACTAAGCTAGCAAGATCTAAACATGTTGAATGAAGAACAATGTTTATGTTCATGATGAACACATGTCTTAAACTATGAACTAGTTCTAGAATGATGAACAATGAACAAGAACATAGCTCTAATTCAAGAACATAATAATGTTGATCATAAGAGAACAAGAACAAATATGAAAAGAGGAACTTAGTATTTATACCAAGTTGATCCTTACAACTTCTCCTCTCTTGCAAGTAGCACTTGCTCCAACTACTAGAGAAACTAAACTAAAGTAGAGAGCTCCAAATACAAAGTGGACTAATGAAATGTGTGATGTGAGATGATTTGAGAGGGAGCTCTACCCCTGCATTTATACTACAAGAGGTCGGTTCCAAGTGATGTAGAAATGGAAACCCACATGAACCGCCTATGCATGCCGCCATGCAACCGCCATAGAAGGTCGATGGACAGTGGGCCAGGGGCGGTGCGGTCACACCCCTGGTGCGGCTGCACCCCTAGTGGGCCCGCTGGCCACCGCCTTTGCGTGGTGGGCCGTGGGCTTGGTGCACATGGTTGCAATGGTGGTTTCTAATCCAGTTGTGATCCTTAGGTGCGCTTCTTCCTTATTTCTTGAATATACGCTTTGTCACAAAGCGTATTCTTCTCGACTTTTCCATTGTATTCACTTCTGTTACCTATAAAACAATAATTCTCCAATACAAGTGGAAATAGGTCAAGGTGATAACATATGTATGTAAGTGTGCTTTGTTTTGTCCTTGGTTGGCTCTGAAAAGTTGTCGGTAAGCACCGCCAACTACAAGTATGCATATTAGGATGATGTGACTTTTGAGGTTCTCAAAAATTACTTCGGCTCTCAACCGCTAAAGCTTTCTGTAGCAGTTGGTTAATAGAGAGAAACTCAAAGTGCTCTAGCTTTTCTTTGATGTTAGAGCACAAGCCAACAAAGCCAAATTAGCAAGATGTTTTTTTGAAATTGACAAATTACTACATCAGTTTTTAACATCTCTAAATCTTTTAACAAAATTAAGGACTGACTCATCATGCCCTTGTCTAACCGATATCAAATTAGTCAATTTAAGCTCACTGGTTCCATTACAAAAATGCTCATGGAACTTACTTCTAATTGTGCCCAAGAACCAATGGAGCAAGACTATAGTGAAGAGTACCATGAAAAAGCAGTACCAGTAAGAGATAACGAAAAATTATGGATCCTCATATGTTACTTGGTATCAGCTTCACCCAGTTGAGCAATAAACATGCTTATATGCTCCTTTGTGGTCTTATTATCTTCACCACTGAATTTATAAAAGTTGGGCACTTTCGAAACCATCAGGAGCTTTCATATAGTCAGCATATGAAGGATACGACTTAGTATAACTCCCGGTTGCTTTAAAATGCACACCCAAACTTTTTTTCTAAATCTTTATGCAAATTTTCTTTAAATCCGCTTAAAGCTTCGTCCCATGGGGCTGGGTTGCCAATTTGTGAAGTACTTGCATAAGCATTAGCCTGTTGACTCTTCAATGGTGGTTTAGGAGGATTTGGCAACACCGTATTATGAGAAAAAAGAGAAATGTGGTGATGTTGAACTACTATAGGCTTGTGTGGTAGAAACCGATGACTACGCAAAGGCAGTCATTGGTACAGTAGTACCAAACCCCCATGAATTGGCCATATCGGTTTCTAGCGTCGAAGAGGCCAATTTAAACTGGTTAGCCGATTCATAGTCCATTTGTCCCTCAAAAAAGCCGAACGACATCTCATATTATGGTTGGCTAGCAACCGGAGCCGATCAGCTAATAGTTATATCTTGAGGTAAAACAGAAATTTTAGATTTCTTTTCCTCCCTCTTATCATGACTATCCATAAATTTGCTAAGATCTTCACTCATACGAATTTCAAAAGGCTTAACTTGATTGGCAATCATTGCAGCACATTCATCATGTGTTATGCCAGATCTAGGGAGAGGATGATATATTTTTACCTCAGATGTAGATGTAGTAGGAAGAGGATCAAAGTTGATGTCTTGGATCTTCTTGATAGTTCCCCGCTGATCCACCTCAAAGCACGCTAGGGCATGCTCCAGATCAGCAACGGCTCGGGCCTTCACCCTCTCCTCTAGTATCTTGCAAATCTCCTCAGGAAGTTGATCGATCGAGGGCTTCATGATGTTGCCTTGATTCTTCGGATCAGTCTTGTCGTTAGGCATTGTTGTAGTAGATTGACTTTGCTTTCTTCCCCAGTGGAGTCACCAAAAAGTGTGTTAATGTTGATTCGGGTTACACACCGATAGATGCTAGATCGCCTAGAGGCCACAAAAGGCCTAGCACTTGGTGGAGGGAGATCCCAACGGTGCAGCCAACAAGTAGGTCGATGAAGACGATCAGATGCTCGTTCTTCGCCTGATAAACCCACGAACACCTCTAGGGAAGATCCATCAGGGAGACACACGGTGGGGGTGTTCTAGGGTCGGTGTTGACACTCCTTAATGGAATCACCCTAAGAATGAACCGGATAATAATCTAATGAAGGCACTAAAGAGTGTACGGGACACTACTAACTTCACTTAACGTCAAGTTGTCATCCTTAACATGAAGCTAGCAATGTAATTATATCAAGGCACTAGATTTATTAATAAATATTTATCTGCAAGCGCACAGATAAATATACTCGTTGTAGAAGCATTTCACCCAAGCTAGTCTCAGGTATCGTTATTTATATTTATCCTAGAGACTAATCAATTCATAGTATGATGGTATTATATTAATGAGGACTTAACAGCAATTAATGAGGCACACACTTATGATAAATACTGAAAACACACTCATTACTCTAAACAGAGATCAGATAGTAGAATGATGAATGATAAATGATAAATGGTAACAGAGAGCAGATCAATCAAAGATAAACTTAGAACAATACTACCTAACAAGTGATGATTAGAATAGGCATTAAATAGAAACATTCCTAAGTTATTCTAATTACAAGTCATAGCATACTTTGATTAGTGCAAACATATTTGACAATCATAGGCTAGGTCATATTATATTTATAATCAAGAAGCAACTCCATAGTACAGGTGCTAAACAGAGTAACCCCTAAACCATGAGTTAACTGAGCCATACTGAACACTATATTCGGGAGGTGGAATACAAAGGACTCAACAGGAATATCACACCCGCGATCTACCACTCTACCTGGAACATAGGATGTATTCGCAGATAAATAGTGTATAGGAACCATGCCTACACAGCATCTATCACCCACCCATTGATCATTAAGATGAGCGCTATACGAACATGAGTATAAACATAATGATGAACTATCTATGCCAAATATATAATCAAAGCAGACTATAAACAATATAATTAAGAATATAATGGTTGATGTCTTAGTCATATCAATTGTATTGCTATCTAGAACAATAAGACAAACAATAAGGTGAATTAGATCATCGAGAAGAACTGAAGTACGAACTAGAACATGAACTAGAACTGGATTATGAACTAGAGGATGAACTAGACGATGAACTAGAACATGAACAATGATGAACAAAGATGAACTAGATGAGCAATTATGAGATAGATCCATAATGTTAATACAAGAGAGAAGATCTTGGGTTTACCGAGCCTTCTCGTGACTAGATCCGGAATCCAAGTGAAGCTTGCCTCCTCTAATCCTATTCTATCTAACTATTCTAGGTGGATGTAGTTCTAGAGCTATTGATTGATCTCCTTCTCTGGTGGTAGCCTGATCTGATGATGAATGTAATCAAACCCTGATCTGATTGATGCTCTGGAGAGGGGGGTCTGGGGCTGCTTATATAGCCCTGGGCGAGGAACCATGGCCGTTGGATCAAACTGACCTTAGGTACGGCTGAGATGCATCCTCGTAGGCGGTGGAGGAAGATTCCAGAAGGCGGAGTCCAGCGGGCCCAGGGGCCGACCGGTCGGTCTCATGGTGGGACCGGTCGGTCCCACCTGGCTGCGTCTCGCGGTGCCCGACCTCCTGGTGTCTTCTGGTGTCCTCTAGATCCTTCTAGAATACTCCTGATGTGTCGGTTCGGTTATCTTCCGTCGGTTTCCTTCTAGGGGAAGCTATCTGTGTTGATTTCCTGGTTAGTCCCTGCAGAATCACAGTTCACCAAAACTCGTGGAATATTGTCAATTGAAACCCTAATCCTTTGTTGGTGATTGGATTCATACCCTTTTCATATTTATTTGTCCTTTAATTGTGATAGATAATCAGTGTCAACAGTCGGCAAGGTCACCTAGAACGCCAATGAATC
The DNA here is from genome assembly GCA_009763385.1 of Coix lacryma-jobi var. lacryma-jobi. NCBI lineage: Eukaryota > Viridiplantae > Streptophyta > Magnoliopsida > Poales > Poaceae > Coix > Coix lacryma-jobi. The sequence continues at coordinate 138,158,723 of CM019824.1, forward strand.
TCGTCAACAGATGCGTTGAACAGCAGAGTGTTGGAAGAGCTTGAGATAGAAGATAAAAGTAATAGATGTGTTTTTTGACTATTGGATAGATGAGATCTCAATCGACCATGATCCTCTCATATATATAGAGGGGGTGATCTTACCCCAGTAGGAAGCCCTTCCAAGCCTTATTTTCCAAGTTTCCCACGAGTTTGGAATAGTTCAGATTGGAATCCAAAAGGCCAGATCCGAACGGGGGTTTTTACTAGGTTTCCCAGAAGTGTTGGAACTTTCGACTTGGGTCGGAACTTCCGATAGTGAGTCATCTCTCTTAGGTCATAACTCTTCCATCCGGACCCCAAATTGGACGTTCCATATAAGTTTTTTGACCATCTCGATGAGAGGAACGCAATGGTGAAGTCCATTTTATATTTTGACAATTTCCCAAAACGACCAATTTTGGCTGTCAACACTATGTAAAATTAGATGCTAAATTCTAAGATTTAGCCATTATGAAAAATAGAAACTTCATAAATAGTAGAGTTTTATAACAACCTAGTTAAATTTTCTATTGTCCATGTTTAAAACTGCCATGTCATCAAATATATCACATAGATTCGATAGGCTTCGTGTGCCTTTGTCCACCTCCTGATTGGCCACATGGAAAATGTGATGTGCAGCACCAATTGTTGCCTTTTGGGCTCATTTGTTACAACCTGCAACTTTAGGGACTCTTTAGAAAGATATTCCAACCAGCCCAAAGGATCGATATCCCTTCCTTATTGTCTTGAGAGAACAGAGAAATAGAGAGAGCTAGGGTTAAGGAGGTTGAGAGAGAGAGAGAGAGGACTTACATTCACACAATCCGCTACTAAAGAGAGATATTCATGAGGGATTTAGAACCTCTTCCCATTTATTGGCTCCTAACAGGATCAAGATGCCCAAGAGGGGGGTGAATTGAAATTTTCTAAAAATTCTTGCAACAATTAAAACCTATCAAGTCCAATTAACCCCTTTGTGTCTACTTGTGTGTTTCTCTAAACTCTACCGCACAAAAGACTATCTCTATTCCATTCCTACTCTAGCACGGCAATTAAAATATGAAATGACAACAAGTAAATTACCGAATTGAATTGCTCAAATTTAAATGCGTAAGTAAAGAGAGTAGAAAGGACTTAGCGATCTTTTCCGAGATATCGAGGTGTCGGCACACCCCCTAGTCCTCGTTGGAGCACCCGTGCAAGGGTATCGCTCCCCCTTGATCCGCGCAAGGATCAAGTGCTCACTACAAGCTGATTCTTTGCCACTCCGGCCTAGTGAATCGCTCGCTGAAGGACCAAGAATGCTACACACAGGCGACCAGAGGGGGTGAATGGGATCCTGGAAATTTCTTTCGAAACTTTGGCCGCTGTCTCACAAATCAACCCTGAAAGATTTACACACACACGTGATGCCCATGACCGTCGGAAAGAGGGTGGATGATCCCTAGGATCACAACGAGGCACCACCAAAGAGAGCTAGTCAAAAAAACCCAAACCCAGAGTTGACACAACACCAAAAAACTGAACCCCAAGCGTAGATGGGAGGCTAGCTCAAGATTCCTCCAAATACCTATGCCAACACGTGGCAAAGATACCTAGAGAGGTTCCTTGGTGAACTCTAGGAACAAACGGGAGGTCCGGAAATGAAGCAGAAAAGCCGGGATATCAAATGCACTAAAATGTGCCTTGCTGCTCACTCTCGGACTATTCGGACTCCCGAGTCCTGGACTGTCTGCCCCTACGTCGGACTGTCTGCGAGCTCTTGGCGGACTGTCCGCTGGTCAAAAGAGCAAAAACGCACTTCTGCTGGAACCTCCCTGCTCGGGCCCGGACTGTCCGCGCCTGAGACGGCGGACTGTCCGTCGTTGCCCCGTCAGCCGAACAGCGAGGCGACTAGCCACTGAATAGGCCAGCCTGCGATGCCCGGACTGTCCTGTAACATCCCAAAATTTGCATCAATTTAAAAATAGGCAATATGATTTAATTATGCATTTTTATGTGTTGCATAACAACCTAGAAAATAAATTATTTGCAAAAGCTAAAACAAATCCTAGGCCAAAGATCATGTTGATGCATACATGCTGGTGCATAGTTTATTTTTGTGATGTTTGGTTTTGCTCAAAACTTGTTTGAATTCAAATGGATTTCATTTTGGCTTTTGAATTCAGCTTCTGAAAATGGAAAACCATTTTTCCTCCTCTCCCTCTCCCTTTCTATCCTTTCGGCCCGAGCTGGCTTAGCCGGCCCGCTCCCTCTCCTAGCCGGCCTGCTGCTCCCCTCCCCTTCTTCCCTTCCCGCGTGGGACGCCGCCCGGCCCACTCCTGCGCAGCGCCGCAGCCCCGCGCCGAGCCGAGGCCGAGGGTCCAGCCTCGGCGTAGCATTTGCGATTCGCCCGAGCCCCGCTTCGCCCGAGGGTCCGCCTCGAGCGCTCCAGTCGCGTGCGCGTCGCCGCTCCCGCGCCCGCACCCGCTGACGCCGCGTCCCCGCCCGTCAGCCGCATGCCTTCGTCTGTGCCCGCCTCTTCCTCGCTGACTCTGGTGGCCCGCCTGTCAGCGTCCCGCCGTCCCCTCTCCTGCTCGTGTCCATGGCGGACTTCGAAGCCGAGTTCGACTCCAATCGGGGCACGCGTTTTCGCTTGCCAAACCGGACAACCCGAGGCCCCTATAAGATCCCCAGCGACCCGCCGCCTCTCCCCACGCATCTAGCTCGAGTTCTCGTGCCCTATCTTGCCCACACCGAGAGCTCCGCGCACCGCAAAAGATCCGCCGCCGTCATCCCGACGATTCATCGAGTTTCAGAGCCCGTAAGTGGTATCTCGAGTTTCCCCTGGATCTATCAAAGCTAACCGAGTAGTTTTCCCTCTTTTTCCCCCTTGTCTTGGTGCTCTAATCGCTCGCCGTCGCTCTGCAGAGGCCGCCGTCCGCCAAACTGTGCAATCCGCCGTCACCGAGACCTCCCCGACGCCATTAACACCACTGGTGAGTTCGCCTTGAGCTTATGGTTCGATTGGACCAACTCCCGAGGTCTCTACCGCCTCCTAGCGCGAACCCGAGCCGCGCCGCCGCCCACCGGCCATGGCGCCGCCGCGTCATTCTTTCTGCTCCGGCGAAAAGCGCCGCCAGCCCTCCCTGATCTAATCCCGAGCGTCCATCTAAGATCCGACGCACACCCGAGCTCGATACCCCTTCGCTGCCTGTTTTACAAAAAGAACCTTATACCTTTTTATGCATCAACCCGCAGTCCTATGTATACTGTGCACTGTGTCTGCGCAAACTCCTTTCTAAGCCCTTGTGCTTTCATCTAATTGAGGCGCAGTCCAGTTGATTCTGAAATTCGATTTAAACAGATTTAAATTCAAATTCTATTTCGGTTTATTTACAGTTTTGCCACTGTTTTCAAATGTTTATAACTTCTACGTTTTTAGTCCGTTTTAGTCCGTTCAAGTTGCGTTAGATTCGTTTTGAAAAGATCTATCTATAGGTACGAAAATATATACTGTTTTCTGTAATTAAAATTTGAGTTAGGTTTAATCTACTAATTAAGGTTTTATAACTTGTTTAGCACGTAACTTTCGCGTTATAATTCCGTTTTCCGTGATTCTCGCGTTTATGTGATCGTGGTAGATCGTACTTTCTGTTTTCAAACTTTTTATATTATTTTCTTGCTGATTGGTGTAATGTTCTAATTATAGCTTGTTTGCTTTGTATGATTGTTGTCCCGTTGCTTGTATGATGATGTGGTAATCGAGTTCAGACGGTGAGAATTACGTTGGTGATCAAGAGCTCTACTTCGACAACCAGGAGCAACCAGAGTTCTCTGAATCAGGCAAGTATAGCATGGGATCATCCTTGTTGACCTATTCACCATGAAGCATTTAAACTCATATGCATGTGTCTAATTTTGACCTCCTATCTAGTTTATCCTAGATTTTGATCTGTTACCTTGTTAACCGTGGGTTGCTATGCATATGGGTAGAATCTTTGCTAGAGCTTCACTTAAACCAAACATGATCTAATAACGGTGAATAAAACTTGATCTTTTTAGCAACATGGTTTAGGACCTTCTGTCAGCAAAAGCTGGGACATACAGTGCAACCATGAGGGTTAAATGGCTCTGACCTTAGCTCAGTATAAGGACCTTTTCTAGCTTGTTAGTGGTTACCCGAAAGGGCGCATAAGGCGCTTGACGAGCTGGATTTAGGGCGGCTACTTTCACCTTGCCTGCGTTGCCGTAAGGTTGGGAGACCCTTCTTCCCCTTGCCTTAAGACCTAGCGGCCCTAACTTGTTAGACGAACCTTTGAAAGGCTTTGCGTGTATCCTGCCCGCTCACCTCGGAAGTGTTATGGGAGTAATTAACCCGGGCATCTGGATATCACGACTCATCGGGTAAAGTGTACGCCTCTGCGCAGAGTTTAATAAACTGATATATCAGCCGTGCTCACGGATACGAGCGGCCCGGAAAACTCACGGATTTAGTTGTTATATGTTGTTTATTTATGTTGCTCATGTTGATTACCTTATTGCTATGTTTCAGTTATTATGATCATGTGGTTGGGTTTAAGCATTCATATATGTTCACTTTAACATTAAAATGTTGCCAACTAAAAAGCTACTGCAGTATAACCAGTGTCAGCTACATTTGAGCCTCATGAACCCCATGTTACACTTGTTAAGTACGAGATGTACTTATGCTTGTTTATTTTCTTTCTACTTGGATAAAAATCCCGGATGGGTAACAGATTGCTATGGTAACGACGACTTCCCTGAAGAGTTCTAGTCTTGCTGTCAACCAGTCATCTTCCCTGTGATGGAGCTACCGCGAGAGATACTTTATTTATCCACTGCTATGTAAAGGTTTTTAATAATATTCGTTATGTGATAAACATATGTGATGGTACTTCCTATATTTGTGGCTTATGTGTGTGATTGATCTCTGGGCACACATGAGTTATTGCATTCAATTTTGTTCTTAAAATTGGGTGTGACATGTCCGCGCCCTGGCGGCAGACTATCCGCGACTGTGCAGAGAGGGCGAAAATTGTCGCCTCTCGCCCAAATCTTCCCAAATCCAATCCAAATCGAAACCACTCGATCCCAAACCTGGACAAGTTGATCTCTAGGTAGTTGGGAGACTAACCCTAGAAAATCAACCGCTCAAACAAACTCAAACTCCGGGATATCGAAAGGATTGGTGCAAAAATGAAAAAGCATCCATGAAACTTGAATCGACCCGATCTACTTGCTCGTGAGGATTTGGTTAAATTCCTTCGGTGGAAATGAAGCTCTCACGACAAAGAACAAGTAGAAACAAACGGATCGAAAAACAAGTCACCATGGAGAGAGATCGAGCAACAGGAAATTTAAGGAGAAAAGTAGAACGCGAAGAACACTGCAACGCGATTTACACTCCCAAATTCCAGCCGAACATCGTCCCCACGAGGAGACAATGGGATTACGGTCTCGTTTCCTTGAATCCAAAAACACAGAGGAATTGTAGCACTCTGCGGATCTCAGTAGCTCCAGCAGAGGAATGGGGAGACAGGAAACCTAGGTGGAAAACTATAAATGACTGAGATAAGGAGGGAGGTGGTTGTCTCCCTCTACTTAAGCTAACATTATTCCCACTCTACCCCCTACTGATACAGTGAGCGAACCAGCTAAACCCTAAGGCTATTCTGGACCAGCTCGAAGTTGTAGTCGATCTGACGGCCACACCCGCACATCCAATAGCTTTGCCTCGACGCGACTTCACTAAATGTCGCCGCGTGTCATCGCCGCCCAGCAGTCCTCCTCGAGAACTCCGCCGCTGGTTTTGAGGCCTAAACCAGCAAACCGTCCTCCCCAAGTTTTGTGGCCCAAACTTAGAAACCCAGCAGCACCCAGGTTTTGAGGCCCAAACCTGGAAACTGCCCATTAGCCCGAGTTTTGAGGCCCAAACTCGAAAACCGGCCACCCAGTGGTTTTTCTGTGGCTCTACCACCAAACCGAAGCCGTAGAGGGATGCACCGCCCGTGCACCCTGTCCACTAACACGTGTCCTCAGGTCCACGACCCGAACCACACCGTGTCCCGCAAGTCTCTGCTCATCGCTGTCCTAGCGTGTCAGCCACCATGGCTGATCCTCCGGCCACCGGTCCGTCAGTCCAAGTCTAAGTCTGCCCTTCACCGCCCTTCATCCATCGGCACAACACTCCAGCACTTGACCTTCACCTTGCCTTTGATCACCGTCTCTGAGCTCGACACCTGCACAACACAAGCCAAAGAACATGCGCATCAAATCCGTTGACAATCACTAATCACAAGACCCAGATCACAGCCTGTGCATCCGCACTCACTATCGGTCACAACACGACTTGGGTCATCCTCAAAGCCTTTGGATGATCACCAAGCTCCACAATCACCACCAAGCCGTCTAGGTGATGCCGATCACCAAGAGTAACAAGCTTGAACTCTCACTTGACCAAGCCAAGGCTAAACAAATGGATGTATGCACACTTGCTACTCAATCTCACTAATGAGGCCACTAATTCTCACAATTAGCAATTCTCTCAACCTCACTAGGGCTCTTGCTCTCCCTTGCTCACTCAAGGTATTTATCAATTGATCAAATGGTCAAGAGTCGCCAAATGGAGGTGGAGGAGGAGTACAAATACTCCCCCAACAAACCATCCATGAGGTGCACAAAACAGTACAGTTTAAGGGGCATCGGATGCTCCGATGCCCGGCATCGAACGCGCCGATGCCACCGACCAATGGTCGACTGTACTTTTCTGACACTCAGTTTAAAGGGACATCGGACGCTGGCAGCGTCTGATGCCTCTGCCTCGGATGTGTCCGATGTAGAAAAACCCTTTCTGGAACATCGCTGGACCTGCATCGGACGCTAGCCCTCGGCGTCCGATGCCAGCGTACGATGTGCCTCTCAAGGCACACTCCCATGAATAGTGTTATCGTTGCGTCCGATGCGCCCCCACCGGCGCGTCCGATGCAACAGTCCCAACAATGCGAAGTCTAAATGACATCGGACGCACGTCCAATGCCACCCAGGCGAGCGTCTGATGCCTAATTCAGGGCCAAACGACTTCGGATCGCAATGCTTCCTTAACGACTTTTCATCCTCATGACATAAGGGCTCTCTCTGAGCTACCTAGAGCTATAGAATAACAAGTGTGCATCACACCTACCTCAATAGACTTATCTAGGTCAAGCTACTGATTCATGCTCCCCTTTATAGTACGACCAAAGGAAAAACAAAGACCTAAGACTAACTAAGTGTCCTCTAACACCATGACACTTAGCGCTAGCCTATCACTGTCTTTGTCATCCGTCCTTTGAAAACCGAATCGATTTTCATCGCCAGGGGACATGAACTCCGTATGCCCGTATCGTCGCCATTACTGTGACCTAACTCATCCCTGTTTCTGCAAAACACACGTTAGTCACAGTAATCTCGTGTTTCATCCAATCACCGAAACCCACTAGGGGCCTAGATGCTTTCAGCTCCCACCTCGTATATTGCTTACCTTGGCTAGTGGTTTTTTTTCGCAAGGGGTTTCCACATAAATCTCAGATTTTCTCTTGATTTGGTATTTCCCTTGTCATATATTAGTTCTCAACCTCAAAACTTTTCACTCATCAACCTGTGCTATTTGTCTCATGGTTTTCGAACGAAATATGTAATTTGTTTTTTTATTAGTTTATTTTTAAATGACTAAATTAGTGTCGGAACATTTGATGTGACATCCAAAGTTTTTTCATCCACTATTGTTCACTAGTATAGTGCCCGTGCTAACGCCACAGTTTCATTCAGAAATATACATAAAAACAATGAAATGGCGATATTTTTTCTATAGTTTATGTTTCACGTAATTATATACCATGTATATAATTTGAAAAAACACTCATACATAAGAAGGCATAATCCCTCAACCATCTATTTTTTATTTGCTTAAGTAGGTTTTGGAGTTCTCCCCGTTCTAACAAACAAATAGACCAAAGAAATATACGCTAATAGGTAGCTAACAGAAATATCTGAATGAAAATTAGGTACAACGTAGCTAATAGATAGAGCCTCCATAAAAATATAAGCTAGATTGATAAGCTAAGCATCCGAAAATAGCTAAAATGCTCACTGGCAACATATTTGGTTCGATCAGACCATACACATTGCAAATTGCAATAGGTGTCAAATAGTACATTTGGTTCAATTAGACCATATATTCCGGTAGGTGACAAACAATCAATATTAGTGGAATCAAGAAATACTTAGTAATGTGTTGCTGCAGTTTTAGATGATTAGGTTTAATTATGTCTGTCCTACTAAATTTAGTAAGACTTGATAAGATTCTTCCAAATCCTAGTGCCAACAGGGTCGTATTGTGTTGTGGCCACCAGAGTGCCAAGATCGCATCAGGGCACATGATAATTGCACTACTACAGAATGGAATATGCCCATCGTTGCATAAATGGGCTCCGTGGTGGGCACAGTTTTTGCCCACCACGGTTATTCGGTGGCCGGCCACTGGAGCGCCGGCTGCAGTAAATTGATATTAACCGCAGCGGGCTGCCTAAGCAGGCCGCTGCGGTTAATAAATTAACTGCAGCGGGCGACCTTACACGCCCGCTGCGGTAATATATTAACTATAGCGGGCCTTTTATGATGCCCGATGCGGTTAATTTCTATTTACCGCAGTGGGCAAATAAGGTTGCCCGACGCGTTAATTCTTGCACAGTATATAACCGCCAACCGCGACATGTTCTTCTTCCCACGGCTTCTTCTTCCAAACAAACGGGGGGAGAGCCTTTGCCCTAAAATTTGACCAAAGGATTGAATTGAGGTTTAGTGCTTTGATTTGGAGGAGGAGGACACCATAAGAGGTACCCATCATCTTTTTTTCTCTCTTTTCATCACTTTTGAGCCCCCTCTAGATCTAGATCTAGATTAATGGAGGAGAGAGAAAGCTTTTGTTTTTTTATGTAGATTCATCATGTATGCATAAAAGTAATTTCTCATCATTATTGATATCTCTTGTTTATGATTTTGGATGTAAATCATTTCTAATTATTCTTGGTTTTGCGGAAGTTTAAGGTTAAGTACGATGGAGAGGTCAGAATGGATGTACGCGATTAGTAGAGTGCTTGATCCGCGGTATCTCGCGGAAGTGAGGAAGTTTATTGCTGCTACAAAAGCTCACCGTGATAGATTGAAGCGTACGACAATCATATGTCCATGTTCTCAGTGCAAGAACCCGAAAGCCTTCACAGACGACAGCAAGGTGCAATCTCATTTGATTCGGTATGGTTTCATGGAGCATTACACAGTTTGGACTCATCATGGCGAGAGAGTCGATTCGAGTGGTGGTGCATCTGGAGTTAGCTCGGCGTCGACGACGGTGAACCAAGATCCTATTAGAGCAGCACATGTCTCATCTTCAGCAACAGCAACGCTAGATTACAACAACAATAGTGCTCGTGATTACATCATAGTAGACGATGTACTCCAGGGGATGGCAGATGGTGGTGGAGATGGTCAGGAGGCTACCATGCAGGAACTCGGCGATGTGCAGCTATTTGAGGGTTTAGTCAATCACATAGATGAAGACGACATTGTGTATGGTTCCCCGAAGTGGTTGGAAAATTTTGGACATGAAGCAGGCAGCACTGATCCTTTGTATAAGGACGGTGACGATTGTCCGAAGGAGTGCACGATACTCCAGTTTAACCTCCACATGTTGATGTTGAAGGCCCGACATGGTTGGTCTGACACTAGCTTCAATGAGCTATTAAGTTACATTGCTAAAGCGTTCCCGGTGAGTAACAAGCTTCCCGCAAATACCTATCGGGCGAAGAAGCTTATTCGGCCAGTGGCGATGAAGCTTAGAAAGTTTGATGCGTGCCCTAACCACTACATCTTGTATCGGGGCACGAATTATGAGAATTTGATGAGTTGTCTGCACTGTGGCGCCAGTCGATACAAGAGGAATGTTGACTGTCGCGTGGATGCAGATGACGAGGCCTTGCGGGGTGGTCAGAAGAAGAAGGAGATGCCATGAAGAGCAGTGCTGCAGCTAATCGATTGTTGGCTCAGCAGGACGAGGAAGAAGAGGGTTACACGCTGAGGAGAAGTCCAACACTGTCGGTGTGGTACATGCTAGTGATCGATCGCTTGCGTGCGCTATTCGGGAACCCAGATGACGCCAAGCTCATGTCCTGACATGCATCAGCTGACTGTTTGAAGGATGATGGCATGCTACGGCACCCATCCGATGCCCAACAGTGGAAAGATTTTGACAAGGCCTACTCGCAATTTGGCAAAGATCCCAGGAACGTTCGGTTCGCGCTGAGTACCGACGGGATGAATTTGTTCGGCGAGCTCGGCCGCTCTCACAACACCTGGCCGGTCGTACTTATCATCTACAACCTACCTCCCCATCAGTGTCAGAGGCGCAGATATCTTTTGCTCACCATGCTTATCTCGGGACCGAAGCAACCTGGCAACGATATCGATGTTTTCCTGAAGCCGGTAATGGTGGAAATGAAGGAGCTATTTGATGTTGGGGTCCAGATGGTGGATGCGTCCCTGAATCTCCTGAATCTGCCACATGCTACAAACAGAGCTCAAAGTCTAAAATAAAAAAAATAAAAGAAGTCAGCCCAAGACTGACCTAGGATGGACAGGGAGCCAAACAAGCCGCAGTAGGCACAGAAGGTAGAAGCAGCGGCTCCCCGAGGCGAGAGGCCAGACTGCATGAGCCGCCGAGGGGCCCACAGAGGCAGCCAGAACCGCATCTCATCGTCTTCAATCTTAAGCCCTCGGCTCCCCTGGATCGACCATCGCATGAGTGGGATTTGCCCGGAGGGCCGCCCACACCGTTGTGTCGTCGTGCTTGGAGGCTAATAGCGTCGTCGCACGTGTGTGCCACCATGCTAGAGCGTCGGAGCTGGGACGCCTCGACCAGGCCAACACACACCACTGCACGTCGTAGCACAGGTGCGGTCCGCAATGGGCTTCCTGATTTAGGGCCGCCCCACTGGGATACCGTGACACCACCATGGACGCAGGCAAAGACGCGATGTCGTCGGGGCAGTCGAGGGCTCTGTGGTGCGGCTCTAGGGTCCTGAGCTTGGCGGCGCGCGTGTGGCTGAGGTGCGCCTTGACCAGTGCCTTGGCATGTTGTGCGCCTACGGCGCCACCGCCGACCCCTTCTCTGCCTTTCCCAAGCGTGTGCTGCCTCGCCTCGCCCTCTCTCACTGCATCGTGATGCTAAGGTGCGCCTTGGCCATGGTGTGCTACGCGCCCGCGGTGCCACCGGGTCGCAAGTCCTTGCCGCCACCGTCTCCATCTGGAGGAAACCCTAAACGAGTTAGAACGTAGGGGGTAACACAAGGATATCCCGACTTGTAAGTTTTTGTTTTTTCAGAAAAAAGTCAGAGGTGGGAATCAAACCTTGGGCTGTGGGTGCGGATGTGGAAGGCTAAGCATGGGTGTGTGAGATGAGAGGGTGTGAGGGTGAGAAGCCTTGCAAACTTCTTACGGTGGCCATCGGATCTGATCAAGTATTTTATTAGCCTTTGATTTTAATGGAGATAAAATCATGTGTGTATTTTTTTTTGCGTGCATAATGATTAGAGACTCTCAGTGAGGGACAATTTTCTTGGTGGATCTAAAATAATTTGAACTGTTCTATTATAATGGAGATGATATGTCAAGTGCTTGCTTATATGGGTGAGTTGGCATGGAGGACATGATATGTTTGTTGGTTTGGGGATGATGGGGTTGACGTTCTATAGTGAACTAATGGATGCAAGTATATATTGTTGTTGAAAGGTTTGGACAGATTGTGGTTTTGATAGCTAGATTCAATTTTAGAGGCTGGTTTTATTATAATCTGAAACGAATCTATATATCTACCCAAAGTGGAAGCGTTGTCGGCGATAGAGATGCTAGCTTTACTATTTTTTCAGGTTTGAAGAGCACGCAGATGCACTTAAATTTGTATTGTACGGGTAATGAGCAGCGCCGGTCTTCTGCGTGCAACACGAACCAGTGTATCTGTCAAACCATTAATCTACCTTACTAATCTACCCTACCCTACTAGGACACCTAACGATTTTCTTTGCTTGATGTACCAAATAAATCTTCCCCGCTGAGTCGCTGAGAGGGTCTCTCTATACACACCAAATTATACCTAAAAAACCGAACCATCCAGATTTATTTTAGAATCTTCTCTCTTTTTAGTCACTCAGATCGGGTGGTCAGGATGACGTGTATATAGCATGGACTCCTCATCCTCCCGCATGGCAGCGGCGCGACCATACGCCCATGCTCTGGGTTCGATTCCCATCTCCATATTTTTATAGGATTGCTATATACCTCGGTTGTTTTATCATCTTTTAACAACCGATTTTCTATTCGCTGATCTGGACTTGGCTGCCACGGAAGGGCTCTGTGATTGGGTATGCGGGCACCAAGACGCGTGCTACACGGGCGAGGTAATTGGAGCTGTCGCTGCTTCCACCTGCCGCCACGTGCTGGATTGCCGATCCAGTTGTTCTGTACCACTAAAAAATGAAAGGACAGAAGGCAGCTTCACCTCATATGAGGATTCTTGTGTCCCTGCTGACCTCGTGCGTGGCTGTTGGATTTTGTTTTTTTTTTAATTTGTGAAAAGTTGGTATATTTGAGATGTATTTCTCTGATATCTGCAATTCACAAAAATAACTTGTAAATTTGGCATATATTTATCTGAGATCCATAATTATCCCCAAATTACATCGTTGTATCTAATGATTTATACTGAAAAATTATTGTAATTGTAAATATAGTAATAAGACGACGTAAATATAGCTATAAGACAATATAAGCATATAAGCAAAATTTGGTTGTTAGGTGAGACTAAAACAACCAGTTGTTGGATAGACATAATTTTTTTTCTTTTTTCGAAAAACAAAAGCTCAAGGCGAGTCGAGCTTATGAGACCGCGGTAGCACCTTCACGCTTAGGAGCGCTCGCACCTAGGGTTTGCGCGAAGGCAACTGTGGCTGCAAATACTGTCGGTCAGTGCAGCGACTAAACCGACGCCAAATTCTTGGAGGTGATCTATGGGGTTGCGCTACCGACCCCGACCTCTTCCTCCTCATCCTTGATGATCCCCTGCCTCATTCTCCGCCTGACGCCGTTCACGATCCTAGCTGTGAGGCCGTCGTCTGAGGAAAAATTATGAGCCCGCCATCTGAAGCGGAAAAATTTGCGAGGCGATCGTCCGTTGTCCCAGGCTTGAGGTCGACCAATTGCCTTGTGCATGTCCAGGCCACGTTCACGAGAACGCCATACGCGAGGCCGCCGTCTGCGCAGACGAGGCCGGACAATCGTAGTGTCCGCACAGGCGAGCCCGACCAATTGTCGTGTGCGATCCCAAGTCATGCTTACGAAGACACCATCCGTGATCCTAGCTGTCAGGACGCCGTCAGCGATTCGAGGTCATCGTCCGACTCCACGGACAAAGGTGATGCTGGCCAATCATCGTCCACGATCTGAGCCACCGTCTGACTCTACAAAAGCAGGTGAGACTCATGCATGTGATTCTGTCATCAATCTAAACACATGTTGACCACTATCCGCGTAGATACACCCACGAGTGAAAAAATTTGTCACCATGCACGCGAGCCCACCATGCATGCAGTGAGGTCGTTGTCCGCTGTCCTAGCCTTGTGAGGCCGGCCAATTGCCTTGCATGTGTCCAAGCCATGGTCACGAGAACGCCGTCCGCCCAGATGAGGCCGGACAATCAGGGTCGTCCACGCAGGCGAGGCCGACCAATCGCCGTGCGCGATCCCAAGCTGCGCTCACGAGGACGCCGTTGGGCGATCCCGGATGTGAGGCCGCTGTCAGCGATCCGAGGCTGCCATCCATCCGACTCCACGGACAAAGATGACGCCGGCCAATCGTCGTCCACGATCTGAGCCACCATCCGACTCCACGAACACAGGTGAGACTCATGCACGTGATTCTGTCCTCCGTCTAAACGCACGTTGGTCGCTATCCGCGTAGATACACGCATAAGCAAAAAAAATCTGATGTCATGCATGCGAGGCCACCGTCCGTGTCCACGCACGTGAGCCTTCACGCGCACGCTGCTGGTCGCACCTCCACTCAAGCGCCCCACATGCACGCCGCTATAGCAATGAGGCCACCGCCCGTTGTAGCACGGTTTTTTAAAAAAAACAATGTTGTCGATATTATTATTAGTTTAAACCATTGCAACAACCTTGTATCACTCATATTTTTTGTTTTAATAAACTTTTACATTGTGTAAGTTGTGGTCTATAGATGATTAATTACATGGAGTATTGGACTGGAACCACTCTATCTGATTATGTGACCCAGGTAATTTCTATCGCTAAATTTAATTCTTATTTATTATGCTTTTTAAGGACAATAGTTTTCTGGATTATACTCAGAATCATTGCAATTGTGTGAAAGTTGAACAAAATAACTCTAGATGCTCTGTTTTCAAATCTCTCACAACTAAAAATACTAAAGTTTGGACATTTTTTTGGTGCGACAATTGCCTTCGCTTCACCTTCCCTTCCCATGCGAAACCGGTGTCGCGGTACCTCCCGCAATCAACATTGAGTCCTTCCTCTGGTAAAAAAAACGTTGAGTCCTTCCTTTTTTTCCTCACCGCCCCCAATCACCGACCCTTCTTGTTTTTCTCTCTCGATGATGCTCACCGCTGTCGCCGGCCACATGCCTCTTCTACTCGGGAGTCAGGAGGAACCAAGGTACTACTGCTCCCATCCCATCCCTTGGAGCTCTGATTTGGCATGACGTAGTCCTGCCTCCTCAACTCAAGTCGTCTTCTCCATTGTTCCAGGGGCCGGGGAGGATTTTGGTCGTGGACTGCCGCCAGGCACCATGGGATCCTCTCCCCTGCGGCGCTCCCTCCGACCCAGCTTCCTGCGAACGAACGCCGAGCAGGAATCAGTGAACCGGTTGAAGCAATGAGGCCACAAGAATGGGGAGTGTGCGTGTGACACGATAAAGGTATATACGCATAGGCTAAGCTTGAACTCGACACCCGCATCCCCAGGCTTCTCAATCTGGACGACACCCTCGAGCGGCACACCGTCGTCGGCGACGCGGATGAGGACTGGATCCTCGGTGGCGGCTGTTGCGGGGGCGGGGCCGGAGGGGCCCTCGCCCGTGGTGGCTGGGGTCGACATGGCGCGACATAGGGCTTGGTCGGCGTCCGTGCCGGAGAGCCCAAGACGGCGACACAGAAGGTGAGGGGTGTCGAAGTCGAAGAACGTGTAGGGGTTGGTGGTGGAGGGCCCTGGCGACTTTGATGGCAGCCGCCACGCTAAGGGAGCAGTTTGCGATCTGGCTCACGACTCATGAGCAACATTTCTCGCAGGTGAATAATATCCAGATGTGCAGTGTAAGCCTAAGAACTACTAAACAACAACTTGGGTACTTAGTTACTTACAATTTGCAATTCACAACAAGATGCAGCCACAATCGATCACCATCAAGATATCCATGTAAGCCAAACATCTCATCAACATATACTGATATACATGAAGCTTGACACATTAGTATCTCAGGTGCGTATTGACAGAGAAGACACTTGCAGGTGACTGTCTTGGAAGTTTAGGAATCAAGGACATTGAAAATGTTTTCCAACTGTACAGAAGGGATACAAGCTACCAAATAGTGTAAGTTTTTACATAGAACATATTATGAATCCTAACAAGGTTCTGAAAATAATTGTATGTTAAACTAAATTCTGCTATTTTGTGTCTGATGCCTATTTACTTCGCTTCAGTAATTTATATTATGTTTATTGTTCCTTTCTCTCTTTAGTACTTGGTCTGTTTTACATAATAAGGGTATGCCTATTATGCATTTATAATTTTATAACATATTTTATAATGTTTGAATCAATGTTGTCATGGGATCTTCCATTGTAAAAGGATGCATATTGACATATTGTCTTCAACTATAAAGGCCATCCAGTGCAGACGTCGCTGCCATCTAGCAGTCAGTCTTTGGATTTTCTAATTTTGTGTGAATCATTATTCTGAGAGATACCTTCCATCTTAGAGTACTTACAACTGCCTTAGAGGAGGGGTAACTCTCTTTACAAATCTTAATATTAGGTTGTCCCACTGTAGTTTTACAGATCATAACAGCTTCGCGGTGCAATAGTCATAGCTGAAAATAATTATGGTGACGTCGCTACCGTACGGAGGTATCCTCATAGATTAGAAACCTGCATAAGAGGTTCTACACTCAGTCTTAGTGATCTAAGAGAATAGGTAATATATCTCAGAATTCAGATGATGTGATGACTCAAGATGTTACTTCATTGCCGTTCATGTTGAAGTGAAATAAGAAAATAGTTAGACTGAATCTTTGTACTTGGTTGTCACGAAATAGTTAAATGTCTACCACAAATCTCACAACAGGAGGCAGCTCAGCTACCGACGCTTCTCCTAAACATAATTAGGTATATGGAACTACATTCAAGTTCTTCCATAAATACTGCTACCTCTTTCTTGCCAAAGAAATAAAACTTAGCCTATCCATGCAGGTATAAGAAGGCATGTTGACATTATGTCCAAGTAGCCTAGCCTGCTTTGCTTTGCATTTTGTTTGCCATCAGGGATTCTATGATGCCCAACAATGGCACTGCCCAACCCTACAACTTTTTTATGTAAATTAATTGACCATGTTGTGCCTATCTGAATGCCATCTACCAAACCTGTCTCCTTAGTTCTTTTCTTTTGATAGAATATCAGAACTGATTTTATCCATAAATGAACAGTTGTGGAATAAAAGCTTTTTGTTTCTCATACAGAAAGCTAAAATTCAGGAATCACAAATTTGTTACTGATGACAATCTGTGCAATTAGACTAGGATGCACTGGCAGTGCCAGTGACAACAAATGATGGTCCAGTGTCTTAGCACAATTGCCCCGCTCATTTTTTTCAGCTATGGTAGAGACTGAAAGAAAAGGAGACATGTCAGCTAGGCAACATCATGGGTTTTTGTTTCATCATGTGGGTTGTCCTGAAAATAGTGTTTCTTTTTTCCCCAAGTCCCCAGATGTTTTACTTAGAATATATTACAGGTGGGCTAAACACAACAAACAATTAGAAAGTTTTTTTCCCATTTTTATTTTATAACAAAATACTCCACAATGGTTAAAACCAAAGACTAAGGCTGCATGAGGACAACCACGTGATGAGGTAAAAACTATAAAAGGATTGAGAATTTGGAACTATCAACTGATGTGGTCAAGCAGATTCATGGTAGCAAACACAAGTTGTTTATCTTTAGAAAATGGCATGTTCTCTTGTCAGCTTCTTTGGCTGTGAAAAGCTTGTACATATTGTTTAGCCACTTAGCCCTTTCTCTCGGTTTTCATGCTTGCTTTTTTATAGTCAAAAAGCAAAGGACACCTAGGTACATCAAGATTGATCTCTAGAAGGGATAGGTTCAATCTAAAGTTCAACTGAATTAATAAGTAATTATAGAATCAAGTTAGATAAAAAAATTTATTCAACCTTAAAACTAAGATACCTTTCTGTTTTACTCTTTGAAACCGCCAAAGCCTGACAGGTGGATCAGAGTTGCAATGTAGTAGAAACTACCATTGACGGGAATACATTGTGAGAGGTGAGAGTCCAAATGAACAACAAGTGGGGATTGGTATGGTTAATGGTGAGTGAGGGGATTGGTACAAGGGGGAGGAAGATGCTGACATGGGCAAGAAAGAGTGAGTAGCGTAACCTGGAATTGTTCTTGAGATTGTACTAGCTACGTCGACCAAATCCCATGGCATTTTCTTTCATTTTTCAACTTCTGGATATATGTTTCCGCTAAGCATCAATTTTACTTATGGCAAATATGACAATATTGTGATAGCATTTACCATGTGAAGAATGCCTTTCATTTTTCTTCTTTAAAAAAAATGAAATTAGTGGACCGTACACAATAATGCTTTGGTGCAAAGAAGCTCCCAGTTATGATTTGCATGCCTTTTCTTTTAAAATACTGATACCAACACGTGAAAAAGTACAGAGTTTCTTTGAAAACAAGAAAAAACCCACGCTTTTTTTGAATACTACTAGATCTCTTTGCTTCATATATTTTGTGGTAGATCATATTAGTTGAAAACATAATACTTTTGAAGGCATAAATACTCTATTGGTTGCGGTAAAATGACATATTATTTATACGTTGAGTATAACATACTTTCGAGGTGTTTAGTTAGAGTGTAAAAAGTTTTTGGATATCACATCGGATGTTTCGGTATTAATTTAGTCTATTAAAAATAG
Organism: Coix lacryma-jobi var. lacryma-jobi; assembly: GCA_009763385.1. NCBI lineage: Eukaryota > Viridiplantae > Streptophyta > Magnoliopsida > Poales > Poaceae > Coix > Coix lacryma-jobi. The sequence continues at coordinate 138,177,088 of CM019824.1, forward strand.
ACTAATAAAAAATAAATTACATATTTGGAAACCCTGAGATGAATTTCTTAAAACTAATTAATCCGTAGTTAGCACATGTTTACTATTGCACAATATTGTCAAATCATGAGCTAAGAGCAACTTCAACGGTTTTGCATTTTTTATTTGGCAAAATATGAAATTTGCCAACTCTCAAATCAATATGAGGAGGAGAAAAAAAGTTTATCTCCAACGATTTGGCAAAATTGACTTGTCAAAATCTAAAAAAGAAAACCCGGCAGCGCGGGAGGGAAGAGTGCACGCGGGAGTAGTACACGAGACGAAATGTCAAGCCGATCGCGAGCTTGCATATATGTCAATCCATCTTAAATTTCACCAAGTTAACAAAAATGCAAAGTCCATTTGCCAAACCGTTGGATAGGAGTTTTGTAGACGTTTTTGCAAAAATAAGAATGCAAAGTCCATTTGCAAAACCGTTAGAGTTGCTCTAATTAGGTTTAAAAAAATCGTCTCATAAAAATATCACAATATGTGTAATTAGTTATTTTTATAGTCTATATTTAATACTTCATGCATGTGTCAAAAATTTGATGTGATAGGTAAAAAGTTTTTAGGATGAGAACTAAACAAGGTAGTATTTTTAGTCTTGTTAGAGATTTTTTAAGGCACGCAACATTGCCAATGTGATGGGCACTAATGTTTATATATATACTTGGACCTGTGTATAGGATGGTACGGAAATGTAGTGAAACTTATTTATAGATTTATTGATATACGAAAAAATGGATATCGAAGATTTATTTCCGATGATATAAAATATTATTTTAGTTGTATCACGGAAAGGTCTATATAGTAGAGTTTACCGCACTCTCCGTGACATATGTTAATTTCACGAATTTTGTTTGTAACTTTATTTTTTAATTAAAAATGTCACTTTAATATTAGTATTTAATTTGTTATTGCTATTTTATTGTGCGATCCGTGTGGTTTTAGGATAAAAGTATAGCTATCCCGTAGCAACGCACGGGCACGCTACCTAGTACATTATAAAGTAAAACTGTGGCGTTAGCACAGGTAAACTAGTCAACCGCAAGTACGCGCGATCGAGACGCCCCCTCGTCCGTGGTAGGATTTCAGCATGCGCTTGCACGCAGGCCCAGCCCCTTGGCGTTCCCAGTTCCCGCATGGCCACATCGACACTGCACGTACTCACGTGATAACCGCCGCGCATCATCAGCCATCACCTTCATACAACAACATCCACTCCCACGTCCCACTCGATGTCCCGTCTATTTATCACCGGATGAACATACCATACCACCAAGTTCACCCAACAGACGCCGCTCTTTCGTGTTGCCAGCAGTTGCCATGCACGACGCCCACGCACGCACAAGCGCAAACTTGCGATCGCGTACCGCGCAGGCACTCACTACCATGGCGGCGGCAGCGAAGGAGGCAGCAGCATCATCCCAGCCATCGGGCTCGCTCCTCGGCCTCCCGCCGGATGCCCGCGCGGAAGACATCGAGTACGTGCTGGGCGACGTGCAGCGGACTCTGTCACGTCTGGCCTCCAAGCGCGTCACCCTGCAAGAGCAGATCGCCGCGGCGTCCCGTGGCAAGCGCCGTGCTCCACGGAGGGCGCCGCCGCCGGCCGCTCCTGCCGTCGGCGTGCCGGTTCGTGTGGCAGACGATGATCGCGGCGCGAGGTACACGTACACCAGGGAGGGCGCCGGCGCCGTCCGGAGGAGGCTTCGGGCCGCTGCCGGCGACGTCAAGAAGGAGCGGAAGCGGCTGGAGGCCATGTGGGGCGACCTGCAGGAGGCGCTTGTCGACGCCAGGGAGAGGCTTGCCCTGCAGCCTGGAGAACGAACCGCAACCGCCTAGACGGCTAGACCCCGCCCGCCCGGGCCCGGTTCCGCGCAGTATGCATCCGTACGTCTTCATTTCGTTCTTCAACTGAACTTTGCTAATTTCCTTGTAGTGGGCAATACGTACTCCGTATATAATAGGAGCATGCTGTTGCCTGTTGGTGAAATTTCTCCCTTTTAAATTTAAATTTTCTATCACCACTGATTTGGCACCTTTCTTGCTGGTTCGTTTTCGTCGTCCTCTTTCCCTGATATATATGTGCAGGCCAAAAATCTATCCGGTGCCGCGCGGAAACGAAATGGCGAGGTTATACGGCAGTCTAGTGGTGAAATGTAAAATAGCTGAATTGCCGCTGAGTAGTTACACGAACCCCTACATGCAGCGGCCTGATTTCGGCCGACATAAACAATTCCATTTGTGTGTATTGTTTTTCCATGTTCAACAGTGGCAGAATGACCTCAAAGATCACAAGGTTGTTAAGATGGGATCCCGTTGCTTTTTGCCTCATAATGTGAATCGTAGATGACAAACCTTATTAAGTTTAAACAATACTCCCTCCGTTTTTTTATAAGTGGCATATTTGGTTTTGGAAAAAAGTCGTAAATAAGTGTCGCTTGCTTCGTTCGTAGAGCTAACAGTTAAAAAGTGCCTCGTGGTTCGCATGTAGGCATGCAGAGAGAGGTGAGTGCATGATAAGCCCAGGAATCCAAGAGTTAAAAACGGCTTTAGCCTAGAAACGAGGAGGTAATTGCTTAGAATAAATCTCCTTCTTAGTACGTGGAGCCAAACCAAATACGCCACTTATAAAAGTACTTCATGACAACTAAACCATTTTTTAAAAATAATCATCATAAGTTGTTTTAGTTTTTCTAGATCTATGCCTACAAAAACCAAACCAACTTATAATCTAATAAAAAAACAAGGGAGTCTTATAAAAGTATCATAGGATCTAGAGTGTTTTTAGTTCACTCCTTTCAGGAGTCACTTGGCTCATGCAACGTTTCTAGACGTCTGATTTCGGATGCTTAGGATAAGATCAATACCTTGACGGCGCTCCTGCTTGAGAAGTGTCAATCCAAATAGACCTCTAACATGAAGATACTATGGTATAGAATCTTTACTTACGATAGTATAATGCCTGTGCTAACGCTACGGTTTAATTTGGTAATTCAAATCAAACAACCAAAAGTCAATTAATAGGTAAGCTGAAATTCATGTGACACTTTTTCAGAGACAAATATAATTGTCACAAATACGATTACAATGCTCAATATTGGATATATACATACATAAAATTATTTTTCTCATGTGAACACAACATTTCCAAACAAGAATGTTGAGACCTCTAGTTTTGACTACATAGAGTAGTGGTCTGGTATGGCAGTCACGACATTATCGCCCACAACCAGTGTCGTACGCTCCACGTGCTCTCATCTATAACTGCAATTTAACTTGCATTTATACTTTTAGAGATGAAACTACATGGTATCAAATAGCGCAACTTGATCCTGCCACATCTTCCTTCCGCAACCGCTCCTCGCCGTGGCTGGGCTCTTACTGCTCATCATCCTCTCCACTGCCCATCTCCTTGGCGCCATGGATGCCAACCCTCTCTTCAAGTTTCATCTCTTTAACGTCGATTCCTCTTCTTCTGGCTCCTTCGTCGACAACGACACGACCGCCGTCGCTACACCACTGGCAACCGTCCTGCATACGGTGAACATTAAATTGCATGTTTCGATCAAGCTTGACCTTGCTGAGTCGAACTATATCGAATGACGATATTTTCTTTGATGCTTTTACCGAGAAATTCTGCCTCGGCTCCCACCTCTCCTCCTAATGAGGACATCTGCCTCGGCTCCCACCTCTCCTCCTGATGAGGACATCAACAAGATGGAGTCGAGGACGACTCCAATTCGAGAAGGAGAGGATGATGACGACATCGCCACGCTGGACACATCGACGCCATGGTCTTCCCCAAGTTGCAATCCGTTTCCAACTCAGCTTTCACGTCACTCTCGGAATTCAGGAGCAGTCCCGGGTAAAATCAACGCCCCGGACGCATACGGACTCCGTTTTCGACGAACCAGATATGCTTGGAAAGATAATTTGATAAGCTAACCAATGGCTTTGGAATCACGTCAAAATACATCCGGAGTCAACGGGAATCGTCAAAATAAGTCAGCGTCCAGAATCTGCCAGGGTGCTGCGTCACCGTATTTTGGTCCGTTGGGCCGTGTATCGTCTTAGAGCCCATTAGGGGGGCGCGTCCAGCATAGATGACGTCCTAAACCCTATAATTAGCTGACGTCGTCGTCATTAGGTCTTGGGTTTTGTTTAGAGTTTAGTTTTCCATCGAGAAACTGAATCGTTCATTGTAATTGTGGTGTCGAATCCTTTTAGAGTGATCCAGGGCCCCCGTTCTTGATCTCCTCCACTGTGTCGATTAGTCCTTTGGAACCGAGTTCTTGAACCCTCCATATAAATTCGTGAGATTCATATTTGCAATTTCAAATTGCGTGTTTTTACCTTCTTGCTTGTGTTCTTCGATTCGCTTGTAGGATTAGCCTTCTTGGCGAGGTCAATCAAGTTGTGCTTGGTTGATAACCAACGGAGCAGTGGTGTAACGGTTGCAGGGTTCGAATCATGTCTGATTTGAAGTCGGATCGCCAACGTCGAGTTCTCCACCAATCGAACGTATCGCTACCTCTCGGAAGATCGGGCCGTCCCCCATCAATTGGTATCGGATATTTTAGGTTTCCCGCGAGGTATAATCTCGTTTGCCCCTAGATTCATATCTGCTCTTTACCTAGAGTCCACAAAAAGCCATAAAACTTATTTCAATTTCCGTTGTCCTATCGCTCTTTGTGCCTTTGCAATTTCGTTTCAGTTTCGCTTTGTTGAGTTTGTGTCCGTGGTCGAGTCTTGTTGCTGGTTTAGGTTGTGTTCGTCGTCGTGGTTCAACGTGCCTTCGCTGTTTCTTTGTTTCTGCCGCTATCCCATCCACCGTTCCCAAACAAAGTCGAAGCCACCACATTACTCGACTTGCCCCGCTAGCCGCCTTGTGTAACTTCTCGCCGCCGCGCAAACCCTAGATAGGTTGCCAACCGCTCTAATTTTTGCCTGCATCGCAGCCCTACTTACATCATCTCGCATCTACCTACTGCTGTTAGTCACAAGGACGCTTGCTCTTGTGATCGTTGTTGGTGTTTCGGGTCGCTCTGCTCTAACTGCCACTGCCGAGTTGCCCTAACTGTCGTTTTCGTGTTGTGCCGTTCCAAAACCATAACTTGAGGTACCTTCAGTAAAACAGGCATAACTTTTCGCTCGTTTGTCAAAACCATAACTTGAGGTACCTTCAGTAAAACAGGCATAACTTTTCGCTCGTTTGTCAGAAAAATCTGAAATTTTTTGTGGTTGCATCTTGTGTGATCCCTGTTCAGAGAAAAATATAAAAAAAATAGTGAAAAAATAAAAAAGTTTGATTCCTACTAGTACCTTTTTGGAAAATCAAGGGAAAATTCAGGAAAAAAGAAAAATCAGTGCTCTTTGCTTGTTCTGTGAGTTCTTTCCATCGTTCTTTATTTCATCTGGTTGCGCTACGTCTACACACATCTTAGCCAGCAATTGTGACTTGTGCTTTAGATACTTATTGAATTTTGCTAATCTGTATTCGTTAATTGCTAATCCTTGCTGTCATATTGTGTCTCCCTATAGCTCCACATATACTTCTGTCAGCACAGGTTCATCTTGCAACTGTTACCCACGCTCAACAACAGATTGCTTCGTCACTTTGGTTTGATCTTGTTTGGCGTTGGTAAGAATACAGGCAAGACGTTGGTAAGCCGCTTCTGTTTTTGCATTCCACTTTCACCACCACCACCACTTGATTCCTTTTAGTTGATAGGGATAATACTTTGCTGTTGTCTTTTTCTATCTTCTAACAATGGCAGGAATTCCGACGGACTTCAATGAGTGTGTGTCCAAAGGCGAGCTTACAACATTCATAAATGAACAACGCAACCTCATGACCGAGCTGACGCGCAACGTGAACAATCTGGTCAACCGCATTGGCAATTGATGGGGGACGACCCGATCTTCCGAGATGTAGCGATACGTTCGATTGGTTGAGAACTCGACGTTGGCGATCCGGCTTCAAATCAGACACGATTCGAACCCTGCAACCGTTACACCACTGCTCCGTTGGTTATCAACCAAGCACAACTTGATTGACCTCGCCAAGAAGGCTAATCCTGCAAGCGAATCGAAGAACACAAGCAAGAAGGTAAAAACATGCAATCTGAAATTGCAAATATGAATCTCACGAATTTATATGGAGGGTTCAAGAACTCAGTTCCAAAGGACTAATCGACACAGTGGAGGAGATCAAGAACGGGGCCCTGGATCACTGTAAAAGGATTCGACACCACAGTTACAATGAACGATTCAGTTTCTCGATGGAAAACTAAACTCTAAACAAAACCCAAGACCTAACGACGACGACGGCAGCTAATTATAGGGTTTAGGACGTCATCTATGCTAGACGCGCCCCTAATGGGCTCTAAGACGATACACGGCCCAACGGACCAAAATACGGTGACGTAGCACCTTGGCAGATTCTGGACGCTGACTTGTTTCGACGATTCCCGTTGACTCCGGACGTATTTTGATGTGATTCCAAAGCCATTGGTTAGCTTATCAAATTATCTTTCCAAGCATATCTGGTTCGTCAAAAACGGAGTCCGTATGCGTCCGGGGCGTTGATTTTACCGAGGACTGCTCCTGAATTCCGAGAGTGACGTGGAAGCTGAGTTGGAAACGGATTGCAACTTGGGGAAGACCATGGCGTCGATGTGTCCAGCGTGGCGATGTCCTCATCATCCTCTCCTTGAATTGGAGTCGTCCTCGACTCCATCTTGTTGATGTCCTCATCACCTCCTTGCCATCCGCTACGAACCGTTCTTATGTGGCTAAACAAACTTAGTGCAATCAATATAGCTTTCAATCAGCCCTGCTCAATAAAAAAGTACACAAGGGGCTCAATTATTGTGCCAAATTATATTACTGGCTCAATCATCTCTTTAGCAATACTATCTCGAAGCTTGTGATTGAATAAGTATTTCCTGATGGGTTAAAGTTGTGGTACAAATTAGAGAATGATGCTCATCTATCTTAAGTGTTGCTCGGTGATATCCTCGTGCCCTAGAGATCCTCCCCATCTCTCCTTAATCGCAGGATCAATAGGGGTTCTGGATGGCCATAGAGGTTCTCAGCAGTCCCCAAGCTTGCCCAAAATAACAAATAAAAAAGGTAATGTACAGTATTGGAAAATGCATCCGAAAGTCTGAAAAATTCTTGTTCTTTCAAACAAAGAATGAGAATGGTTACCTAAAATCTCGTGTGAGATTGTTGGTTGTAGTTGTTGCTGCCTTGCCCCTTGCATATCTCTTGTTGTCCTCCCTGATCATCTCCAGAAAGGCCATAGGAATCTGACGCCGAGCTGACTCGGTTGTGACAACGCAATATGCTGCAATTTGATTTCAATTATTAACCCATGTGGAGTTGAGCAAACATAAATATTGTTTGTTTATCTTCTTATATTATAGCCTATCACAAAAGAGACATTCTAGTTTCTTATGCTTTAAATGTGGTGGTAATCAATTTTGCACTAAAAACTTATCACTACTGGAAATGGTGGCTTTGCCGAGTGCCTCTAGCACTCGGCAAAGACCATCTGGCACTCGGCGAAGCCTATGCCGAGAGCAGCCCTCGGCATAGAGCTCTCGGCAAAAAACCTCACGGCAAAGGATCCTTTGCCGAGGGTCATTTATCGGGCTCTCGGCAAACCTTTTACCGAGGGTCCCGACCGGCTCTCGGCAAAGAAAAGTGGCCGTTAACGGCGGTCCCTATTGACGGTAGGTTTGCCGAGGGCTAAGCCGGCTCTCGGCAAAGGCGTACGTGTGCCGAGAGCCGGGCCCTCGGCAAAGCGATAATTTTTTTTATTATTATTTTTCTGTGCCGAGGGTTATCCGGGATCAGCTCTCGGCAAAGAAATTTCGAATATTTTTTCTGGAACCTCTTCGCCGAGGGCTATCTTAGCCGGCTCTCGGCAAACTTCGGACTTTGCCGAGGGCTATGACCAAAGCCCTCGGCAAAGCCTTGGAAATTACGTTCTGTCTCCCCAGCTTTGCCGAGGGCTATGGCCAAAACCCTCGGCAAAGGGCCTCTTTGCCGAGAGCAACCCTCGACAAAGCTGGGTAAATTTTGATTTTTTGTTTTCCAGTTCTGTTTTCCTTTTCTCCGACACTATCACACAGATATATATCACATTCATCACATATCACATATATATCACATTTCACGTCACAAAACATATATATGTATCACATTACATAGTTCAATAACATATATGTCCTCAAATCACATAGTTCACATCACATAGTTCAACAACGTGAGACTTCAGTGACACACGAGGAGATCTACTACACCCCCGGCCAACCGGGCCACCCCTGAGAACTGTCGCCTGCTTGACCCCCGGTCGGGTTCCATCCAGGAGCGTGGCGGTTGTTCGAACCTTCTGACGGAGGAGGCTGCAAAAGGTCATGTTAGACAAGAAAATGAAATAAATGAAACACTGAAGTATTGATACTCACAGGAGCAACTCCGGGGTCCAGAGGCGGCGGTGGAGGAGCCATGAGCGTCTGAGGCACGGCCATGCCCTGGGAGGCCATGAAGGCGATGAGCTCCGCCATCTGCTTAGCTTGAGCCTCCATCTGGGCCGACATCTGTGACCGCATCTGGGTCTCAGACACCTGGCGCTCCTGCCTTTCTATTTCCAGGCGGGCCTGCGATAATACAAAGTGAATGTTAGAACAATGCAAACATTTAAAGATCAATGTACGATGAGTTAAATAGAAATAACCTCGAGCTCGGCGACCCGCGACTGCGCAGGCGACGGGCGTGGGCGTATGGGGACGCTCCCGCTCGTGCTCTGTGCTCGGAGCTAGGACAGAGTGGGAGTGGAGGCCGTGTCGATGACGCCGTCGCCAAGCCAGAACCGCCCGTGCTTCTTCCCTCCTCCAATCCTCATGATGATGCTCCCGTCCAGGTCCGCGGTGGCGGGATCAAAGTCGTCCCCATGGACCGCCCTTGCCGCCTCTGAGTAGTTAGTGAGGCGGGGGCTCCTCCTCCTCTTCCTCCTCTTCTTCTTCCTCCTCTCCTCCTCCTCCTCCTCTTCCTCCTCCTCTCCTCCTCCTCCTCCTCTCCTGTTTCTCCTCCTCCTCCTCCTCCTCTCCTCTTCCTCTTTCTCCTGCTCCTCCTCTCCTCCTCCTCTCCCGCGGCAGCGGCACAAGGGCTGCGGGCCGGCCGGGGCGGGCGCAGGGCGGGCGGACGGCGGCGCGGCTGGCCAGCCGGGGCGGGCAGGGCGGGCAGGGCGGGCGGCCGGCGGCGCGGCGGGCCTGCCGGGGGGGTCAGGGCGGGCGTCGGGCGGCCGGCCGGCGGGCGTCGGGCGGCCGGCCGGCGGGCGGGTCGTGGGGCCGGCGCCGGAGCTTGGCCGGAGCGGCCGGGGCGAGCGGGCGGGCCGCCGGTGGCGAGGCCGGGGAAGGGCGCCGGAGCTTGGCCGGAGCGGCCTGGCAGCGCGGGCGCGCGGCCGGTGCGTGTGGCGGCGCGGCGGCGGCGGCAGCGCGGAGGAGCGGCGCGGTGGGTCGGGGCGTGCGTGCGTGCGTGCGTGCGTGCGTGAGTGTGTGTGGTGGGCCGGGCGGCTCCCGAGCTTTTTTTATTAAGTGGTTGCGCGCGTTGCCGAGAGCCGGATCGGACGGCCCTCGGCTAATAGGAACCTATGCCGAGAGCCGCCTGTCGGGCTCTCCGCGAAGGCTTTTTTAATTTTTTTTTGGGTAAACTCTATGCCGAGAGCCCTGGCCCTAGCTCTCGGCATAGGTGCTCTTTGCCGAGGGCTTTAGGAAGCCCTCGGCAAAGCATACTATTTTTTTTGTTTTTTTGCTCCCAATTTTTTCTGTGGCCTTGCTACAGTACTAGAAGCCAATATTTGAAATTTGAAGTGTTTTCCATAAATCTTGCTATATTTCGCGTATTTTCTTTAATTTGATGATTTTTCCCGCAGGACGCACATTTGAACTGCAGGTGCATGAAATAATGAAACTCAGTGATTCAAAAAATGGTACTCATTCTTCGGAGGGTATTTCGACACCGTATCCAGGGACAGGCGCGGAGACTCGACCGTCTCGTGCACGAGAAACGGCGACCAAGTTGCGTGATATTGGATTTAAAATTATTAAAAATACAAACGAACTCAGAAAATCATGAAAATGGACGGGTGACCTTGACATCGCATGTAGAGGCTATGAAAAAAATTTGGGAATGTTTGGAGCAAGTGGTGCCGCAAGATGGTAGAAACCCTGAGATATCCGCAGATCATCGTATGTGAGCATATGTGGATAGCACAGAGTTTCAACCATCTTGCGGTTTGCTCCAAACATTCCCAAATTTTTTTCGTAGCCTCTACATGCGATGTCAAGGTCACCCGTCCATTTTCATGATTTTCTGAGTTCGTTTGTATTTTTAATAATTTTAAATCCAATATCACGCAACTTGGTCGCCGTTTCTCGTGCACGAGACGGTCGAGTCTCCGCGCCTATCCCTGGATACGGTGTCGAAATACCCTCCGAAGAATGAATACCATTTTTTGAATCGCTGAGTTTCATTATTTCATGCACCTGCAGTTCAAACGTGCGTCCCGCGGAAAAAATCATCAAATTAAAGAAAATGCGCGAAATATAGCAAGATGTATGCAAAACACTTCAAATTTGAAAACTTGGCTTATAGTTCTGTAGCAAGGCCACAGGAAAAATTGGGAGCAAAAAAACAAAAAAAAAATAATATGCTTTCCCGAGAGCTTCCTAAAGCCCTCGGCAAAGGGCACCTATGCCGAGAGCCAGCCAGGGCTCTCGGCATATAATTTACCAAAAAAAAATTCAACCCTTTGCCGAGAGCCTAACAAAGGGCTCTCGGCAAAGGTAACGGCGCAGGGGGAGCCGTTCGCGAGGGTTTCGTTTGGCGATTAGCATTCTACGCCGAGGGTTCGGCTCTCGGCATAGGTTATCTTTGCCGAGAGCCAGATGTTGCCGAGAGTCGGACCCTCGGCGTAGAAATCGTCGCCGAGTGTCTTATTGTGCCGAGAGCTAGCTCTCGGCAAAGAGCCCTTTGCCGAGTGCCCGTGTTTTAGCTCTCGGCAAAGAGCCGGATGCTCGGCAAAGAGCCCGTCTCCGGTAGTGTATACAACTCTGTTTTGTTTCATGTCTCGATAAAATATAGTTCTTTTGTGTTAACTGGTGGCGCAAGATGCAACTAATTAATTACTTTATATAATTTGCATTTACAACTCATACATAATAAAATAATTTTATGTTGTAATTCACAGCACAGAAAAGAGGTGGCATGTGTTTTGAATACAGTACAACATGAACTATTCTAGTGTTAGGGTGAAATAATATGACACGGTTTTGGATGAATCGAGCATACCTGAACGCTCTGAACAAAATACTAGTAGGTCGCAGTCCTTTCCAGCAACTACAAATAGAAAACAGTACGTAGTGATGTTGTTCAGATAGAAAAGCGAAAAACTTGTGAAATCAATGTACCTGATATTTTGATTTTCTGAATTCCTTAACGCCAAACCAAATTCTATCAGAAGATACTTGTTTGAACAAAGGATAATTTATATATTAAGAAAACTGCAAAAGGTATGCATTCCATCTGGTAAAGTATTAATACACCTCTGTTGCATTCCAGCTCATAAATCATGCAGTCTATACGAGATGAAAAATAAAAATTGTTTTGCCACACACCTAGGTGCCTGTGCGAGTTGAGTTGGACTTCATCGATAGAAGTCATGATGGAGCATTGCGTCCCACCCGTGCATCCTAATCGCTCGTCTACATGCTATCGTGGGATATGACCTTCTGTCGTGCTCGGTAACGACACTGGTGTAACGAAAATGGACCTCGGAGCATTTAACTTTGGATTTTGGTGTTTGATGAACAACATAACTAAATTGGACTAATATGTTTGCAAGTGTTTGTTTTATAGTCCAATAGGGTGCAAATGTGACTTGGACAGAGGCTACGTGATGATCCGATGATCAACACCTCAAGCAAGATATTAGAAGCTCAATAGAAGACCTTCAAGATCAAGCAAAGTCCAAGGCACAAGAATGGAACCAAGACGGCGCAAGAAACTGCGAGAAACTGAAGAAAAAGGAGTGACCGGACGCTGCCCAAGCAGTGACCGGACGCTGGCCAGGATGCGTCCGGTCAGCACCACCAGCCGATAGCGCCACGTTCGTGTGACCGGACGTTGCGACAGTTGCGATCGGACGCACCGATGCTACTGTTCCTCAGCGCGACCGCGTGACCGGACGCTTCGAGGACGATCGGACGCTGGAGCTCAACTGAGTCCGATCAAACACAGAGAGGTTCCAGAGGCATAAAATCATGACCGGACGCGTCCGATCAGTGCCCATGCAGTCGGCCAACTAGCCGTTGTGAGAGACCGGACGCGTCCGGTCAGGACGTGAAGTGCGTCCGGTCAATGGCAGAATCGCCCATCTTCTTGCCCAACGGCTCTATTTGGTTAGGGCTCTATATATACCCCCATGGCCGGCCAAAATAGTAAGGGTGGAGCTCAAGAAAGTGTACCAAGTGTATAGACACATATTTAGTTGCTCTAGCCACCAAAGTGCTTAAGTGATATACTAGGTGATTATTAGTATAGGTGCTTTGTGAAGTACTTAAGCTAGTTAGACCACCGCTTTGCGCTTGCTCTAGGCGTTAGGCCTAGTGTTTAGTGAGGTTGAAAACCTCTTATCTACCGATGCATGCGAGCACCGTAGTTGTACATCGGCGGGGCTTGTAGTCTTGCGAGACCATACCAACCGCGTTTGTGGTGTGACCGCCTCCGTGTACCGAAGAGAACAAGCCCCGCGGCGTTTCGGCCGGAAACTTGATAGTGAAGATGGCGGGGAGCATTCGGGAGAGGCTTTGCCACGAGTGGCTTAACCGGAGACCCACTTGCGCGTGGGGAAGGCCCGGAGCTATCCACGGAGTTACCCGACCGGGAGCTTGGCCCTTGCGAGGGATTCTTTGCGAGGGGCTCCAACGAGGACTAGGGGGAAGCTTGCGCGCTTCTCGATACCTCGGTAAAATTACCGGAGTCGTCGACGGGAGTTTGCATCTCTATCATACTCTTTAGCTTCCGCATTTATATTGCTACCTTGTTTATGTACTTTAACTGTCGTAGCTTAGTTGATAGGCTAGTTGATAGGATTGGAACATAGATTGCATAACTCCTTTTGCGGTAGAGATAGCAAACACATCTAGCAAAACCTTAGTTGCACATTAGATAGCTTACTTTCTTGCATAGATTTTGACTAGGTGGAGTTTAGAGGCCATAGTTTAGATTAGAAGTTTTAAGTTGCCTAATTCACCCCGTCTTAGGCGTCACGGTCCTTTCAGCGGGTACTTACATTGTCTCCTCGTAACCTCCTCTCTTGGTTCGTTGGACATCTCAGCTCGACGGTTTCGTTCGTGCATGTATCTCTCTTCCCTCGTCCTCGAGACCCTATCTAAAATTGATGTTTGTCATATATTTGGAAATTAGTACAACATCATAATTTTTTTTAATAGAAGAACCGTAAACTGAAACACACTACAATTTAATAGTAGAAAAACTCGAAACTGAGACATTGACAATATCAAGCATCATAGAAGCAACTCCTGCTGCCGCCGCCGGGAGAGCGGGCATGGGCGCCGCCGGGAGAGCGGGCGACCGTCGGCGAGCGTTAGGGACGTGAGAACGTGGGGCCGGAAGTGCAGGCGCCGTCGGGAGAGCGTCGCGGCGGCCGGACGCGAGCGATCGACGGGAGAACAGTCCGGCTGCAGGGTCGGCGACGCGACGACCGGAAGTGCGGGCGTCGTCGGGAGAGCGTCGCGGTGGCCGGGCACGAGCGTCGCGGCGGCCGGACGCGAGCGGCCAACGGGAAAGCAGTCCGGCTGCGCCGCTGCGGGGTCGGTGGCACGGCGGCCGAGTGAGAGCGGGGTCGGCGGCGCGTCGTCCGGGCGAGGCTTGCTTCTTTTTTTTTTTACAATGGGAGTGGCGGTTTTTTTATCGAACTAGGGCGTGAGGGGCGTGTGGATGGGAGCCTAGTTTTTTTTTTGATCGATCGGACTTCGACCTGTACGATGGGAGCGCCGGCGTTTTTTTTAATTATTGAACTCGGCTTCTGGGAATCGAACTCGGGCTGTGGTAACGGAGAAATATGTTTGCGTGCGGGTGGGAAAGTTGAGGTGAGAAGCCTCGCACAAACTTCTCATATGAGCCATCGGATCTAATCTAATTATTTTATTAGCCTTTGATTTTAATAAAGACGAATTTCTGTGTACGTTTTTCTGGGTGTACAATGGTTGAGACTCTCAGCGGGGGACATTTTTGTGGGTGGATCTAAAATAATTTAAGTGTTCTATTATAGTATGGATATAGATGAAATATGATGAAATTTAGAATATATATAAGATAGAATTTTGCTTTGATGGGATCGTGATATAAAATGGGCAAGATAAAACAAAACAGGTGCTTTCATCATTTGGGCCGTCAAATAGCTTTTTCACGCTACTAAACATTTAAGCACCACTTGGGCCGTCAAAAGGCCTAAATGAGCGTGCTATACAGTTTTCGCTTTCTTGGAAGCCCACCTTATTCTCGTCCCCGCCGCCGCAATAAACCCCCAGCAAGAAACCACACCTCTCCTGGCCGCCGCCGGCTCACCGGAGACAGCATCCAAATCCATGGCCTCCCGCCGGGCGCTCCACATCTTCACGCCCTCCCGCCAGGCGATGCACATCCTCACGCCCTCTCGCGGCATCGCCTCGACCCCGCACCTCTCGTCCTTCGGATGGTTCGACAAGATTAAGTCCACCATCACTGGGAAGAAGCCCGAGGAGGCCTCCGAGGCATCCGCCTTCACCCTCATCCGTAAGTCACCGACATGCCCGAGTGCTGCTTCGGCTCCCGTTCGGTAGGCTAGTGGCGGTGCGGCGGCTTGACCGGCCTCTCCCCGGTTTTGGTTTCATTTGCAGAGTTTGCGGACACGATGGAGAAGGCGAGGAAGCTGGGGACGTTCAAGAACTTCGTCGCCGGACGGGCCAGCGAGGCCACCGTCTTCAACACATTCGAGAAGCACTCCGCTGTGCTGCGCTACCTCGGCGCCATCGATCCCATTGGCGAGGTACACACTGATCTGATTTGCTTTCCTTTCTTTGGATACAATGCTTGCTATTTGGGGTGGGGGTAGATTAATTGTCTGCACCGTAATTTTTATACAGAAACTCCAAAACACTGACAAGATTAACGCGACCAAGCACTGCAACTGCACGATTGCTGATGTGGAGCACATTCTGGCCAAGTACACATGGGCTAAAGAGGCTCAGAAGAAGATTGAAAAGCTCAAGGAAGAAGGGAAGCCATTACCAAAGTCATTTAATGAGGTAACTCTAGGAAGGCATACATCAATACCGAGCCGTTGTCTTATTATACTTGTGTGGTATGATGTGCAAAATGCGATTGGACTATTGGGGATTGTTATCCCGTTTGATTTATTATATATTTTACTATGCATTGAAGTGGGCTAATGGCATTGGACATAACGAAATAAGAATTAAACGCATACCATCAACAGAAGGAAGGTAAAAAAAAACCTATAAAGTACATAGCATATTTTGATTAATGATAATGAAAAATTATAGGCACATTCAGCTGGATAAAGAACATTATACCATACAGAAAGTGAGGTGTGGTGTTGTGAATATATAGACAAGGAAATGCAGTAGCTTTTGGTTTTCATGCTCATTATGAGATTATTCATCATTGAACATCTTACTCAGCTGGTATATCCAAGTGTCAGCAGGTTAGTTATGCTTTGATACCTTTTTCACCTTTTTCAGTTGTTGTGTGGTCACGTTTGATATATCTGACTTCTGACTTGCTCCAATTAGCAAATGCCACTCTAGTGTTCTCTTCATTGTAAACAGCTTTTTGGATTATATTTAAGAAACTTTGTAAACAGCTCAATGTAACTTTACTTGGGCTGGGAAACGTGTTTGATGGTATTATATATGGTTCTCGTTTTCTTCTATTAACATCACATTTTGATCTCCTTGATTACCTTGCATGAATAGTTTTTTTATTTAGGTTTTTTTTGGATTGTGCTACACTGTTTGATATTTCTAATCATACCTTTTTTTTAGATCCAAAATATAATGGGTTCTACACCAGTGGATGTCGGCAGAACTAATCTGGCAAAAAGTGGTCAGATAAGTAGGAATGCCCTCTGCCCATGTGGTTCTAAGAAACGATATAAAAGGTTTGACATTTTAAGAACTGTTTCCATTACTATAGTCTATAAACTGCACATGCCTTTCTTTGATTGATAACATTTCCAATTGTTGCAAAGTGCCATGTGCTGTAAAGCCTTAAATATGGTTATTTTTGGATGATAACCCACATGTTGTTTATTTGTTCTACTATATGAATATATATGTATGATTTTAGAGTAATATTATAGCATTGTAGTATTATATGGCTTCAAATGACGAAATGCATATTTTGATAGGATAACTTATCCCAGTTTTAGTAGTTAAAATGAGGATAATCTGGTGGTATGATGGGACTATGGTTTTTCCTCTTTTGTGTCTGTGGATTCTTGCTGGCACACCATAGTTTAGTTTGTTTCCCTTGCATTGTTATGACAATTTGTTCTTTGCTGCCTCCAATGTGAAGGTGCTGTGGAGCTTCATGAGGTGAACATCAATCCTCTTGTTCACAAGCACATGCAGGCCCGGTGCAGCATTTTTAAGCTCCTTTTGGCAAACTCTACCAAGCTCTTTCGTGGACACCACCTGAATATGAAGCTTGCAATTTGTAAAGCACTATGAGCGAACCCTGTGTTTCAGAAGAAGGCTTTTATTTAAATTCTGTGATTTCTTGATTGATGTTTGACGTTGATTCGGTTTGACCATGTATACTAAAAACACGTGGATCGCATAATAAGATAACATAGAGCCGCCTGACAATATGATGCTTATCAATTATTACTAAATTTATACTAAATCACAGACATCCATCTTGTATCTGAAATAGATACAATGCTTATCGATTAGTTTACACTAACACAAAAAAAGCACATGAGCGCAATTTTAATAAAAAAATAAAAATAGAGATGATGTTTCTAAACATGACCATTACTCACTTTTTCACCTTAGCTTGCTAAAACAAAGTAGAGTTGGTTCGATTTCAGACCATGTGCAATTAAAAAAATAAGGCAATAGAGATATTACCTGAGCAAGCAGAGATGCTAAAATAGAAATGTTTTGTTAAGTATTCTAGATTCTAGACTGAGCTATTAAATCAATAAATCAAAACATGTGAATATACTAAATCCGTGTTTGAATGCTTAAAACCAGTCATACTGCGCTGCGTAACCTCAAACTGATGAGATCCTGCTGCCACAAAAAAATTGGACTGGACTGCTATTGTTATGCCTCAAGTTTCTGTTTCCTACCGACAAAGATGCGACAAAGAGTTACTTACCTGCTCCTACAAAACCAAATAAAAAATCCAAACAATTGGACAAAGCTCATGTACTTGGAATATCTTAGCTTGAAATGAAAAGAAAAAGAAAATGAAGCATGTAAACCTGAGTTTGAGGTACTACACAGACCTACAAAATGACGTAAATCTTATGGAAAGGCCACAACCATAATATAAGTGGTAATTTTGCATTGATTACTCAAGAAAGGTATTGAACAATAAATATTCATGAACAAAGATGCAGACAAATATGAAAATATTATTTTTCAAAGGTTAGGCATTTTTTTATGTGCACAAAGGCTTCTAACGACATGGAGTGATGCTAACTTTCCATATTTTTCTGGCAGGATGACACCGGCTTAAAGAGAATCGAAGAGGCAAATTGGATTCAACATCCAGGCATCGATAGCATAGCCATATACGAACTTAACTGTTGACACCTAATGCAACAAATGTCCGAAATCATTAATACAGTATAGTATAGATATAAATTGACGATTTTCAATAGACTCATGATTCCTACAACATATGTAATTAAAATACAGAAAATAACGCATAAATGGCACCAAAAGACTGAAAGGAAATGAAATATCAAAGCTTTTTAGGGAAACATGCTATTAGAGGCTTCGAGCTTGGAACTTAGTCGTGTTCTTCCTTTTATCAAGTGGAAAGAGTGACACTTAAAGTACATAGCCACCAGATTAATGTATTTGGGACTTAATTTCTTTTTCCATATGATTTTTAGAAAATCCAATCAATAGAAACTCCGCTCCTCGAAATGTGGTTTCTTTGTTGTTAGTGTACTCTATGGTCTCAAGCATCTCATGTTATGCTATCTGATCCTGCAAGAATTCACAATTGACTTTTGCTAATGCCATCCCTAAGATTAAGACATACATCTGCTTTGTGCTACAACAAAACAAAGGAAACCAGAGATATAGAACCAATTTTCTGAACCAATATGTTGTTATTTCCAAAAAAAATGTTTACTAACTTGATTTGTAACCAGTTAATTTTCCAAACCAAACTGTTAATTCCAAAACCAAACTGTTATTTCACAAACCAAGCCCTGATGCTAACATGCAAGTATTTCACATGTTGAGGAAAAAGGTCAATTTTGTGCGACACTACAAATCTCAGTAAGAATAGCCTTGATTATTGCTCAGAAAATACACATTGTGTGATTTCTTTGGAACCTACCATGCCAACAAGAATCTATTAGCTTCAATTGCATTACTGGAATTGAGCCAAGAATGTACAGATCATAATTGCTTCGCTAAATTCAGACAAAACTATAGACAAAACAACAAGAACCCAATCTAAGCTCCATGAGCTATGAAATTAACAACAAAAATTGCAAGGTCGTACTAAAACACTGAAGATGAGAGATGATTATGCACATCCATACCTAGATAAGGGGTGGTGTCAATGATCTGGATCACACAACACTGCAGCAGGTCAGCGTTGATGGCCTCAACAGGAAGGGGTCTCCGCAGCAGCAACTGGCAAACACAACCTTCTTGTTGTCCTCTGAGAGCAGCACACCAACACGGCCATCACCACTCAATCAGCGCAGGATGCCGCCAGGGAATCGAGATCCGAAGAGAGAAGATCCCTACCTAGGAAGAGCGGGCTGGTGCAACACAAGGAGGCGGTCGCCGAGGAGAGCAGGGAAGCTGTCAGCAAAGGAGACAGGCACCTGGGAGATAGCTTTGGTATCCTCTGTGGCTTTTACTATGATTGACACCAAATTGTAAAGGCATTGCAACATTTGATAGGCTCGTTTCAGACTAAAAAAAATAAAAAGATAAATGGAAAATCAATGCTGCATGAATTGCTCACCTTTACTCTTACATACATCTTGTCTTTGTCTTTACTGAAACTGTAATCTGTACAAAATGAAAATACATAATTAGTTTGTGTGAATTCAATACATCTAGCTCATAGTCCCATGAGAATAATTCAGTTTTCTGCCTATATATAAGGAATAATTTAATTTCCTAAACATGCAAGAATAACGTAAATGACTCAAAATTGAAATTCCAAGCTATGACATGAAATGCAAGGAGTCAATTTTAGTTTCTTGAGGCAATCATCATTTTCTGTGTGGTGCCTGTTTCGGCACCTTGCTCTTTCGGCCCCCATATTTTCTCCCTTATTTTCTTTCAAAATCTATAGCATCTATTTGGTCAATTCATAACAGATAGACCACATACACAGGTGTGCAACACATCTTACCAAACTATATAAGTAGTTGTACAGACAAGTATAGTAAATCAATAAGCATCACACATCCTGCATATCTCAATGATTATGTGTAAATAAACATTCATAGAAAAAAATGAAGGTGTACTACATCTAAAATTGTGCCAGCATATCTACAATGATTATGGAGTCTACAACAATTGTGAAATATACTTTTGTGGTCTGTGTAGGTTTATGACATTGTCTAAAGGATGCTAAGCCTAAAAGGAACCTGACAACAAAGAACTGTTCATGTGAAGCTTGCAATCCTCCCTCGCAACCCTTTTCTCTCCTATCATGATTTATCATAACATTAGAAACCAAAAAGTGCTTGTCTTTTCTAGATTCCATGATTCTAGATTTGAGCACTGCACTCCAAAATTATAGGTTGCATTTTGCCAGGTTCAGTTAACAAAATTCATACCTGTCTATGCGGTCGTGGCCTCGTGGGTGGACCATACTTGAGTTTTCAGTTCTGATGATCACTATGCGTCGAGGCTCGACGAGGGGACATGCTTGTGGACATTTGATCCTATAAACAAACACGTTAAGGTTCAGTTTGGTCAGTATAGATGGTTGTTGGGTTCAAATAAATTTATATGACAAAGAAGTAACCTCCATGTTCAGTGAGTGTTACATATCCAGACATCTGAAACGTTAACAAGCATAGTATCTCAAACATTTTGAAACAAAAACACATGAAACTATTCGTCTAAAACATATCAGAGAACAAGACATATTTAGCGTCACAATCAGTTGTCTATTTTAATTCACAAGTGACAGAATATCAAGCAGAAGTGCATTTCTGTAGCTGCACATATTGGTTAGGTTGTGATCATGACCAAATATATTGCATTAATTATCTTTCCCCCTTGTTAAATCAGAAGTATATATCATCACGAGAAAGAAAAAAATTGATTCCAAACTCAAAGTTAAGGATCGTAGATGCTGACCTGGTGACCCATGGGCATGACGATGTGGCAGCTACCAGCCCCACGTCTACGGCCGTGTCGACCTGCCCGTGCTCATCCCGCACCAGATGCGGGAGATCAACCACATCTCGGTGCTCCGTCGGCCGCGGATCTGGGCGGGGCGAGGACGACAACACGGGCACGAACATCGAGGTCAAGCGAGGGCCTTGTCAGCGCTCCGTCAGCGGGCCTTATCCTTCTCGGCATAGCTTGCGGCGCCGACGCGACTTCGCGGCAAGGAGGGAGGGGAGGCTCGTGGTGTGGATGAGCAAAGAGCGAGGAAGATGGTGCGGGCGAGCGTGGGCTGAAGGAGAGCGGGGATGTCCCGGACGTGGCGACGCCGATGAGGTGGTCTTCCGGTCAGAAAAAGCGGGAAGAGGATCATGAAGGAGCGGGCGGTGTGGCGAAGGAGAGCGAGGTCGTGGTGACGCCGGTAGGGAGGACATGCGGTCGCAGCTCCGGGGGTGGCGCGGCGTGGCGGCGAGCAGGGCGAGCGGCGGTGATGGAGAGCGAGGGTGAGGAAGCGGGATCTCGCAAGGGGAGAGCCGCGATGCCTGCAGCGATTTCTGAGAGCGGTGGCGCGTGCGAGGGGGAGAGCGGCGGCGTGGGCGTGTGTGCGATGGAGCTGTGATTGGATCGGGATTGCGGAGGGGATGGAACGCAAGATTGGTCCACCTGCCGGCGCATTCCTTTTGACTCGCGGGATGGCATCACACGATTGCAGGACTAAAGAGGCGAAACGATTCCATTGTCGCACCAAAATCTGTCCACTCTTTAGTCTTTTTAGTTGTGAGAGATTCGAAAGTTGCAACTTCTCCATCAATCTGTGGCAGAACCTCCCGGTAATGTGGCCCACCCGCACACGTCACCATCTCCCCGAGCTCTAATGACTGTGCACATGTACCACATCATAGGAAAGATCTGTCGGGTGTCCCCGAGAGAACCCCGAATTATCCACGAACCACAGGATCATCATCATGAAGGTTGGAATAATTACAACATTACAACAGTGGATACAAAATACCATCGGAGTGCGGAAGCAAGATAGATAACCTTTATAAAACATGAATAAGTTACTTTTACATGAACATAACTGGTATTGTGGAAGTAGAATAGTATTACAGAGCCACACTTAGGCGGAGTACCTAAGTTGGAGAAGAAGAACAACCAGATCACGTCAAGCCCATTGACATGATCATGATCAACATCACCTAGTTGAGAACCACTCTCCGTTGACAGTCAGTGACCAAGTCTCCATAACCGAGGAGCAACGTTAATCCGGATAAATAATACTCAGCTGAGGATCCCTATCCACACTGCATATGTAGCACCCAAGCTTGCATATGCCAACTCGTCTACCACGATTCCTCCAAGATTGGGCCCGGTCCTACGCCACCCGGAAGTACAGTACACCACTCCTATCCAGGTACGACGACCACGTGGGTACATGCTACTTCCGCCATCTCTCCACTCCCAGTGCGCGGTTGTCGGTCCAATAAAGGATTCCTCGGAGCCAGAGCTTTCCGTAGTATGTGAATAGTTGCAAGTCTTGGCCAGCAGGCCCCCATACGGATGGTCCCTAAATTTTTCTGCCAGAACCATACCTTGGTTATATCTCACCCAAGCGTAATAGTCCTGTCAGTTTTTCAACCCTGTCCCGGTCGGTGTCAACTGTTGAGTCCCGGACGTCAACATGACGGCACCGTACGCTCGGACAACCTCTCCTCGCAATTGACTAGGTACGGATCAGATACCTAGCCAATAGCCGGGGAGTAAAGCCAAATTCCCATAAAAATTCTTTAAGTGATCACACTTTTGAAATTGGCATTTTTGTTGCAAATCTATTGTATAGCATCACTAAGCATTTTGCAAATAGTTTTTAAAACGGGCCAGGTGGATCTTCTGGTGGAGGTAAACAGTACAGGTAATAGGTTATCACACAACTCCTATAACCTAATGCAGTAGTTTAACTCAAAAGCATTTTAAGAAAACTTTTGTAAAAGCAAGGTAGGGTTAAAATGCACCGGGGCTTGCCTTGAAGAGCAAAGAGGACAGGCTCGGGGTCGGCAGTGCAGGTGTCGGAGCTCGGGGTCGCCTCGGGGGTAGGTTCGTCAGCGGCTGCTTCGACTTTGACGTTTTCTCCTTCGGTCACTATACGGATGCAAATGATGTATGCTTATGAGGATGCTTGACATGAACAAAAGGCTTGCTAAAACGCAGGACAAAACCTACTGATTCTAGAGTACATTTTTCATCGCGTAAGAAACTTCTTAGTGTGGACATGAAGTTACTTATCTTTATCCCTAAGCAAAATTAATCAAACTTATTAAGTATTATTTAACCGACCTAAACACAAGTCAATTCATGGCATCACAATCATCATAGACAAGTTGGGTGGGGGTCTATGAACAGCAAACAATCCCAAAAGTCACATCATAGGGCATACAACATGAACCCTACTTGATTTTCTATTTTTCCTAATTATTTAAAAAGGCCATTTTATGCAGTTGCTCCAAAATTTACCTAATTAATCTCATAGGTTCATTATGGTATAAATAGATGTCAAAACAAATTTCATAATTTTTGGAGATCATTAAGGCGCTTAACAAAAATCAAACATTTAATTAACAAAAGGCACTATTTAACAATTTAAATAAATACCCAAAAATCAACTTGCTCCAAAAGGCCTCAAAACTTCACCAGAGACTAAGCATGACATAACTAGCACATAAAAATTTATCTCATGATTTTTGGAGCTACACATGATTTTCTAAAAATCTAAAACCATTCATTTCTTAATTAAAAGGGAGATTTTTCATTATCAAATTTTTGCACAAAATTCAAGTTTCATATTTTTCTAAAATACTACAAGGTATAAAGAGTCTACCATCAAATTTTCAAAATTTTTGGAGCAACACAGAAAATCACACAAAAAGATGAAAAAAGAACACTATTCATAACTTTCCAAAAAGGAAAAAGAGCACTGTGCTCCTTTCTCGCAGGGCTCGGGCGAATCGCGGCGGACCGTAGGGCTTGGGCGAATCGCAGGCGAGGCGGACGGCGGACCGGCCGCTCGGGGCTCGCGCTGGGAAAGCCGAGGGTGGGGAAAGATTCGCGAGCTCACCGTGAGTCGGGAGGGAGGCTCGGCGAGGCGGTGCAGGGTCGGAGGAGGGAGTTCGACGGTGGCGACGCTTCGGCGGAGTCCTTCGGCGGCGAGCGGCGTCCCGGCAGCTCTGTCCACCGAAAGGGATCACCGAGGTGCGGTTAGGAGCGCACGGAGGTGAGGAAGAGAGGGCAGGGGTCGGAGGGAAAAGAGGAAAACTCACGGCGGCGAATTTCTCGCTTAGCCGAAACGCGGCCGTATGCCGGAGTTGGGGACGAAGCTCCTGCGCCGGCGAGAGGAGGGCGGAGGGGTGAAATTGATTGCTCGGGAAGGTGGAGCAGCTCAAGGCGAAGGCGGTGGAGGGCTCGGCGGGCGCTGGGGTGGTCTGGTGGTTCGGGGTGCCGTGGTGGCGGCAATGGCGGGAGCTCGGCGGCTTTTATAGTCGCGGGGCGGGCTGGGGGGTCCGGACGAGGGGTGGGAAGCGTTCGGGCGACATTAATGGAGGTAGGGAGCAGGGTAGGGTGGCTCGGCGTGGGCGGGAGCTCGCGCGCGGCGCGGCGGCTTGCCGGCGGCCGACATCTGCGCGTTGTCCGCGGCCGTAGGGGAAAGAGGAGGGTAGGGTAGGGGACGGCGAGGCGGCGGTAGGTAGGGGCTCGGGGAGGTCGAGCGCTTAGCGCTGGCCTCAGGCGACACGGACACGGGTCAGCCGGGCTCGGCGCTGCGCGAAGGTAGGGTCCGGAGAGGTCGAACACTTAGCGTTGGCCTCGGGCGACACGGACGCGGGTTAACCGGGCTCGGCGTGGCTGACGCAGCGCTGCCGTCGGCCGGGGCCCCCTTGCTTTAAAGCTCGTGCACAGAGACGTTACCCATTCCCAAAACTTCCCCTTTCTGAACTTTTGAAATTACTCCCAAAACTTGAACTACACAAAGAAAACTCAAAACACCAAAGTTGCTTAAAATTTTGAGATCTACAACTTTGCCAATATAAACTTTTTCTGAAACTCAAAGGTTTTTGAGATAATTTTGAAAACTGAAAAGGGGACAAAATTGGAGTTTGAAAGAATTAGAAATTGCTTCTGATTTTTTATTGAAACTTGAAAATCTGTAAATACCAAAGTTGTTCCTTTTGGCAAGATCTACAACTTTGCTAAAAGGACCAACTACAAATTTTGAATAGTTTTTGAATTAGAGAAAGAGGGGTAAAACTAGAGTTTGGAAATTTGGGGTTTTCAAAAGGAATTTAAATTCTATTTTTGGTTTTGAACTTTGATCAACACAACAAAACATCAAGGCACTCAACTGAACAAGATTTACACAAAGCTAGACACAGATGTGAAATCCCATATCGATCTTTTCAATTCACTTAAAACTTGGTTCAATTTTATAATAGAATATGAACAAACCAGGCAAGTGAATGACTCAGAACTAGAGACATAGCAACCTAGCATATATGAAAAGCACAAGTGAATTCAACACATTCTACACATGCTAGTTGCATATCTCAATGGTGAACAATTTTCAAATTTTATGTTCATTAAGCAAGTTCACCATTCATAAAATAGCTCAGCTCACAACATGTATCAGTGATTAGAAAGAGCATAAGATACAAGCATCATCATATAGCATTGGAGCATACTAGATAGAGCATAATCACATTCTGAAGATTATATACATGAAGCTCGAAAGGCAAAATGCATGATGAAATGCAAAGACTAACGAAAACAAAATGAAAGAAAAGAGAGTCAGTCAATGATACAATAGACAAAATGTTTTCCCCATCTAAAAGGGGAAACACACACCAAGCTCACCTCTCAACCTAGCAAAAGTTGATTGGTCCAAAGGCTTGGTAAATATATCAGCCAACTGATGATGAGTATCGACATGGCGAAGGTCGATATCACCCTTCTCATAATGGTCTTGCAGAAAATGAAAGCGTACATCAATGTGTTTGGTCTTCGAATGCAGCACGGGGTTCTTAGCAACGCTAATAGCACTCGTGCTGTCACAAAGCAAAGGAACGCGAGAAAAGCTCAGACCAAAATCACGCAAAGTGGCCATCATCCAAAGCAACTGGGAACAACAGCTAGCCGCAGCAACATACTCAGCCTCTGTGGTAGACTGGGCGACGCTAGACTGCTTGCGAGAAGACCAAGATACAAGAGAAGAACCAATAAACTGACAAGTCCCAGAAGTGGACTTGCGATCAAGTCGGCAACCAGCAAAATCGGCATCAGAATAACCGCAAAGAGAGAGGGTGGAGGAAGTAGAATACCAAATCCCAAACTTTGGAGTGAAGCATAAGTACCTCATAATGCACTTGACTGCCTGACGGTGCGAGGTGCGTGGCGACAACTGAAATCGCGCGCAAAGACACACCGCGAACTGGATGTCCGGGCGTGTCGCCGTCAGGTACAGCAGTGATTCGATCATACTCCGGTACTCCTTCTGGTCCACAGCTTCTCCATCCGTGTCCGCATCCAGGGCCGTCGTGGTCGACATAGGTGTGGGAAGAGGCTTGGCCTCACCCATATCGAACTTCTTCAGGATGTCCTTGGTATACTTGCCCTGGTGCACAAACGTCCCCTCTCAGGATTGCTTGATTTGCAATCCGAGAAAGAATGTCAACTCGCCCATCATGCTCATCTCAAACTCCCTGCTCATTGTATCTGCAAACTTGGCAACCAAAGCATGAGAAGAACCACCAAAGATATCATCCACGTAAATCTGAACCAACAAAGTGTCATTGCCTTGCTTGAGGAGAAAAAGCGTTTTATCCACACATCCCATTTTAAAACCCTTAGCAAGCAAAAAGGTTTTCAACCTATCATACCAGGCTCTAGGGGCTTGTTTCAAACCATATAAAGCTTTGTGAAGTTTAAAAACATGGTTTGAAAACTTGGGATTTTCAAAACCGGGGGTTGTTTCACATACACCTCTTCTTCTATGTAGCCGTTTAAGAAGGCACTCTTGACATCCATTTGAAAAAGTTTAAACCCTTTGGATGCAGCAAAAGCCAAGAGTATCCTAATCGCTTTCAAACGAGCTACAGAAGCAAATGTCTCCTCATAGTCTATCGCCTCCTTCTGACTATACCCTTGGGCTACAAGTCTGGCCTTGTTTCTCACAACATGGCCATCCTCTCCTTGTTTGTTTTTGAAAACCCATTTTGTACCAATAGGGTGACACTCAGGAGGAAGAGGAACAAGAACCCAAACCCAATTTCTTTCAAAATTTTCTAACTCCTCATGCATGGCATTAACCTAATCAGGATCAGATAAAGCATGTCCAACATCTCGGGGTTCAAAATCAGCAACAAATGCAGAATGAGCAAAGTGAGAGATTTGTTGTGACCTTGACCGAGTGACACATTCGTCGATGCCGCCAATCATCTGTTGAGGTGGGTGTTGGCGCTGAATGTGTCGTGGCGCCTCCCGAGCTGAAGAAATCTACCCCTCAACAGCAGCTGGTGCCTCCTTGGGTACAAAAGGTATAGCCCGAGGTGGCGGATCCCACGACCCCCAAGTAGTCGACGACGAGGGGTTGGGGCCATGAGTCATCGTAGTAGAAGCCGATGCTTGTGGCACAGCAGGTGGAGGAGGTGCTGGATCATACATCCCTTCAGCACCCTCGTCCTCGTCATCAAAAAGAGGCTCACCAACCTCATGATCACCTGCACGCTCAAAACAAGAAGAAGGACAAAACATGGTCTCGTCGAAGGTGACATCGGATGTCTCCATGACTCGGTTAGTATCAAGGTTAAGTACACGATATGCGCGAGTATGAGTGCCATAACCAAAAAATACCGTCAGAAGAACGAGACTCAAATTTTTCCAAGTTGCCTTTCTTAAGTATAAAAGAGTGGCAACCAAAAACTCTAAAATAACTCACCTTGGGCAGTTTTCCAAAACACAACTCATAAGAAGTCTTTTTCAAGAAAGCTCAGAGAAAAACGCGATTGGAAATATAGCATGCAGTGTTCATAGCTTCGGCCCAATATCTCCTAGGAGTCCTATGCTCATCGAGCATCATCCTGGCCATCTCTACAAGGGTCCGATTCTTTCTCTCTACAACACCATTTTGTGGCGGTGTGTAGGGGGAAGAAAACTGATGCTCCAAACCCAAAGAGTTACAAAACTTCTCAAAGTCCGAATTCTTGAATCCAGAACCATTATCACTTCTAATAGCTCGCATCGAGTTCATAGGGAACTCGTTCTGAAGACACAAAATCAGATTGCGAGCAAAAGAGAAAGTCTCAGTTTTCTCAGCTAAAAAGAAAACCCATGAATATCTCGAAAAGTCATCCACAACAACAAGCACATACCACTTCCCACCAACTGAGCTCACCCGAGCCGGACCAACAAGGTTCATATGCAAAAGCTCTCCAGGGCGCATAGTCATGACTTGGTTCACAGGATGGTGGGGAGCAGCAACCATCTTCCCATGTCTACAAGAATGGCAAACAAGATCCTTCTCCATGCACTACTACAAAAATGACATTCACTGCCGGTACATCACTGGCGGTTTCTATTCAACTGCCACTGATGTTTCTTCACTGGCAGTTTGAAGATTGAAAACTAGACAATGATTGGGGCAGGCCACAAACCGCCAATGAAGATAGCTAACAGTGGCGGTTGGTGGCTCAAACCGCCAGTGAAGCTTCACTAGCGGTTCGTAGCTCAAACCGCCAGTGAAGATAGCTAACAGTGGCGGTTCGTAACTCCATCCGCCAGTGATAGTTTGGTATCACTGGCGGTTTGGTTTTAAACCGCCAGTGATGAATCGTGTATAAAAGGTCAATCCCTTCCCCCTGCTCTCTCCCAGCTCGAGCTCCACAAGCAGATGAGCGTTTTCCCCCACCCTCACTCCATTGTTGCGGCCATTTTTCACCAAAATGCTCAATGTGGATCTAGTTTTTTCAAGCATGGGCATGATCTTCTTGCTTTAAGGTTAGTAATAAAAAGCCTCAACTCCTTCGATTTTATAGCTTTAGAGTGTGTTGCCTGGCTACATGGTCATTGTAATTGTTTCTCCATTTTAGAGAGCACTTTTCAATTGGATTTTGAGGAAGGCATCCAAGTTGTGGTGAATCCATCTTGCAAAAGGTTGGTATTTATGAGTCCATCATATTTACTAGCTAATTGCATGGTTGTTTGGATGATTGCTACTATGTCATGCTTTAATTAGCTCATGGGTTATTTATTTTGATGAACAAAATCTATGTGCTACCGAGCCATTTGTGTTTAGCTAAATTGTTTTTGTTGATTAAGTGTATAAATTTAACCTTTTGTATTTAGTGACTCTATTTGTTCTCAATTTTAAATTTACCATGCTAAGCTAAGTGTAGATTATTGTTTCCAAAAAAACAATGACCAATTTAAATAAGTGGAATATATACTACTGTGGGCATGGAGTTAGAAGCGCAAATTCTTGAAAATGAAAGGACCATTTTTTATTTCACTGTAATTACTCTCTTAATTTTTATTTTGATGAGGAAAATCTATGTGACACCTACCGACCCATTTGTTTGGAGCTACATTGTATCGTTGATTAAGAGTCCATCCAAATTTAACTCTTTATAATTAGGGACTCTATTTGGTCGTCTCAAATTTAAATTTGCCATGATAAGCTAGGTATAGAATTAATTTTTATTTCACTGTAATTACTCCCTCAATTTTCCTGTGTAGAGATGGATCGAGAGTGGATGTACTTCGAGATTAAAGGACTGAGTGGGAACCTAGCAAAATTCTTATGTGAAGAGGTATTGAGCAAGCAAGGATCATTCTCAGTCGCTAAGACCAAGAAGTTCAAGGCTTCAATATGGTCGAGAGCACATAGATAGGCTACTGTAATTCTCGTCTTTAAGTTCTAGACTTTCAATGTAACATTTGTGATATTTGTTTTAATAGGATTCTATATGGATTGTAATACTTTAATTAGAACAATTTCAATGTAATTGTAATCTCGATGCATTTATGGTTTCATATCTATGATATCGTATCTAGCAATGTGGCAAATAAAAAACAAACGGAAATAATAAAAACCAATACAATTCAGAATTTGTCAGATGACTACCAGTATTTTGACCCGCCAGTGAATTGGATGAAACACTGGCAGTTTGTATCATAAACCGCTAGTGTTAACTTTGCCAACACTGGCGGTTCGTGATATGAACCGCTAGTGTTGGTTATATCAACACTGGCAGTTTATGGTACAAACCACCAGTGAAAGTTTTGGATCACTGGCGGTTTGAAATAACCGCTAGTAATGGAAGACCCCCTTCACTGTCGCTTTGGTTTTGGCGGTTCAAAATCTGCCAGTGAAGGGGGGGGGGGGGGGGTTGAACCGCCAGTGATTCCCTGTCCTGGAGTAGTGATGGATAACTTGGGCAATCCTCAGATTAGGCCAAGTGAACTAAGCCTTGCAAGCAAGTCGAAGCTCAAGTGACCAAGTCTCCTATGCCACTTCCAAAGATTAGAGGAGGAAGGACCAGCCAAAAGACAACGAGAAATGCCAAAAGACTCCGAGAAATTCGCACGAAAGACTTTCCCAAAGGGCGAAATCAGACATACAAGATTGCCCTGAGGATCCAAAATACGACTGAGATTCGGTTTAAAATGAATCTCATAGTCATCATCAAAGAGTTGCAAAACAGAAAGAAGGTTAAAATGCAAGTTAGAAACAAGAGCAACATCGCGCAACACAAAGTGCTCATTAACTCGCACCGACCCACGAGACAACACTTTACCTTTGCTATTGTCGTCGAAGGTGATAAACTCCTTTCCGGCAATAGGACTAAGACTGGAGAACCACTTGGCATTTCCGGTCATGTGCCTCGAGCAACCGGAATCCACCAACCAAATGTCCTCCAATCGTTTTACCTATATCAATAAAAAGACATAGGGTGAGCATACGGTCCAACACTAGGGTGAGTAAAATGGGAATTATACCAGTGTTGGGCCGGCTGCTCAAAAGAACGGTTAGTAGCAAAACCATTCCTACCACGTCTACGGGGAAAGCGATCACCACGTATAGGAAAACGTGGTCCGCTAAGGGAGGAGCGTCCATCGCAAATACTCAAAACGCGGTGGGGGAAAATGCTCAACTTCAAAGCCACCGCCACGGGGTCCATAGCCCACAACTGCAGGCTTCCGCTGGGCACGACGTCCTTGCGGCCTAGGCCTAGGACCTTGAGGCAATGGACCTCTAGGCCTAGCAGCACGCCTCTGAACGTTCGGCACATGTACATCATGGAAAGGATGGTACATGTCCGTGTTGTTCATCTCCTTTGCATGGCGCTCCTCTCTCTTGCGCCGAAAGCAAAACTCCCTCAAGTGTCCATCTCTCCCACAGTGCTCACAATGGTACCTCACCGCTCTCATAGGGGGTTGTTGGTACTCACGGTAGTGTGTGTGGATCACTTTGCCTTTCTGTGGCATGAGCTCCTCTTGGATAGGTGGCATGGTGTCTAGCTTGTTCTTGAGGTGGTTTGGTTTTGGAGCCCATGTCTGTTTCTTGGGTGGAGCTCTCAGAGGTTCAATGAACACACCATCCTTAGTGTTAGGCTTGAGAGGCTCTTTGGGTGGAATCTTGGTAAGCTTGGGAGTAGTGGTGGAGTCGGGCTTCTCACACGGGTTAAGACCACTCGACTCTCCAATCTTGCCAAAAGATGAAGCACACTCAACACCCTAAGCAAAACCTACACCTGGACCTCCAGCAGCACGCTTGAATTGGGCAATCATCATCCCAAGTTGCGGCTCACCACAAGACACCCATGACAAGATGGTTCGAAGGTATGTGTTTTCCTCCTCGGTTTGCATCTTGTCATGCTTCACGTTCGCAATCTCCATCTCCAAACCGTCACACAAAGCGCACCTAGACACACAAGTTCTACCCGAGCTGGCCTTCTCAAGAGACACAATCTTGGCATTCTTCTCTGCCAACGCCTGCACAAGACTTGCACGCACCAAGCACTGAGGATCTAGCTCTAAGCTCATCCACCTCTCCAACCAAGGCAACATACTTCCCCCTCAGGGTGAGAAGGTCAGTCATGTGCCTGGAGCACATCTCACACTCATTCTCCTCAGACACAACAACGGTGGACTTGACAGATTCAAGTTCCTTCACCGTATCCTCCCACTTCTGCCTAAACTCCTTCCGCTCTCTAGCAGCACGCCTAAGCAGTTTATCTTGACTCAAAAGAGCAGCAATAAGTTTCTCGACCTCAGCAGAAAGCTCGTTGGGGGTCTGAGATACCTGGGAGGTGTCATCGTCGTCATCGTTCCGAGGGGTCTCCTCCAGCTGGCTGTCGACCTCCTTGACGAGGGCCATGGTGCAAAAACCCTCGTTGTCGGTGAAGAAGCAGAGGCCGTTCAACTTGTCCTCGATTCTCTTCTTCTTCTCGGACTCGTCGTTGCTTGAGGAAGTGGAGTCGTCATCCGAGTCATCGACGTCGCTGAGCATGGCGAAGAAGGCACGCTGCTCAGCCTGGGCCTTCTCCAAGTACTTTTTCTTGATGTACTCCTTGTTGAAGCCACCCTTCCGCTTGTGCTTCGCGGGGACGTACTTTTCCTTGTGCTTGCCGAAGTCGTACTTGTGGCCACGATCGCCCTTGCCCGCCACTTGCTTGTTCTTCCTGGGGCAGTTGGCGATGAAGTGGTCCGGGTCACCACGCTCAAAGCACCCAGCGCGTCCTCCTCCACGACGTCGGTTCATGCGGTTGTTGTGGAACCGCGAGAACCGGTTGGCAAGTCGAGCCAACTCGTCGTCTCCCATGAACTCCAGCTGCTCCTCTGTGACAGAAAGAAGAGAGGAAAGTGCAACGCCTCCAGAGGGGTTAGCAGAAGAACCAGAAAGCAAAGCCATCGACGGGCCAGAAGGATTTTCATAAGAAGCCCTCGCCATGGCATCAATCTCACTGGACTTGAGCTTACTAAAGAGCTCGTCGCATGTGAGGGTCTCATAGTTAGGCGATTCGATGATCGCCTGAACCTTGGAATCCCACACCGACCGATCGAGAGTGTGTAAAAGCTTCAAAGCCCTCTCATGATCATCGAAAGGCAATAGCTCCTTGTTAGCCCTCATCCTGTTGACAATCACCTGAAAGCGAGCGAATAAACTCTCTATGCTCTCGCCAGGCATGTGTCGAAAGTTCTCATACTCTCGCTTGTGCGACTCGTAGAGACGGGTTTTGACTTGAGTGGTTCCCTCATGGAAACACATGAGGGTAGCCCAAATCTCCCGAGCCGTAGCGAGGTGAGAAACGCGATCAAACTCCATCATGCTCAAACATGGGAAAAGAGCATTACGGGCTCAGCTATTGGCATCGTGCTCATTAATCTGATGCTGAGTAGCATGAGCAGCCAAGACCACGTAATCTGCAGAGTTGCAAATATCCCAAATGGAAGCACCCAAACTCTGAAGATAGGCCGACATGCGTATCTTCCAATACGCATAGTTCGTCCCATCAAAGAACGGCGGTTTGCCCATGCCGCGATCCATGTCGCCTTTTGTGGATCTGGAACCGGCTAAGGTGGAAGATTCTTAACCCGCTCTGATACCAATTGAAGGACCAAAAGTGCTACCAGAAAGAGACCAGAGGGGGGGGGGGGGTGAATGGGAGCTTCAAATTTCTTTTCAGAAACTTGTAACCACTGTCCCGAGAATCAACCCCAAGAGCAAACCTAGAGCTTGCGAGTGTCCACGACCCTAGATATAGGGTGGATGCTTCCGTGAAGCACAGCGAGACACTACACAACTCTAGAAACCCAACGCAAAAGCCAAAAACCAAAACTGACAACGAATGGACAAGCAACGGACGAAAATGCGCGAGACTGCACTGACCGGACTCACTGGTGCATCCGGTCAACAGGCATCGGACGCGTCCAGTCAGCAGAACAACATTCTGGGAGCTCTTTGTGTTGAACCAGACTCACGGAGTTTGAGCGTCTGGTCACAACTCTAGCGTCCGGTCACAAGAGAACGCGAATGGTGAACAGTGCTTGCGTCGCGTCCGGTCAGAAACGTCTCTGATCGTCCGGTCAGTTACACAGATAAGATTTCGCTTGGCCTTCAACGACCGGACTCACAGGAAGCGTCTGGTCCTTGAACAACGAGCGTCCGGTCACCCCGAAAATGCACAGTTCGTCCACCGAATCGACTCAAACTCACCCAAAACGAAACCTCTAGGGTTCTAACTTGATGAGGGGAGTCACAAGGAGTATAGTGAGCTACTCCTAGGAGATCATGGCTCGAACCTATCTCCAAATCGATGAATCGAAGAAATTCGGGAAGAGGGGAGAAAAGTTGATCCAAAACGAAAACCAACCGATCTACTTGTTCATGAGGTTTGAGGTTAATTCCTTTGGTGAAAGTGATCTCCTCACTGTAAAGAACAAGTTGATTCAAATGGTTTTGCAAATGGAGCAACGTAGAGAGAGAACGATCAATAGGAAAATTGTGGAGAAAACAAAGAACGTGAAGAACAAGTTCAAAACGCGAATCGAACCACGAATTGCCAGCCGAAATTC
Organism: Coix lacryma-jobi var. lacryma-jobi; assembly: GCA_009763385.1. Classification (NCBI taxonomy): domain Eukaryota; kingdom Viridiplantae; phylum Streptophyta; class Magnoliopsida; order Poales; family Poaceae; genus Coix; species Coix lacryma-jobi. Next base: position 138,211,437 of record CM019824.1, read on the forward strand.
GTCCCCACGAGGAGACAACGAGATTACGGTCTCGTTTCCTCAAAAAGCAAATACACAGAGGTATTGTTCACCGTCTCTGCGGATTTAGTAGCTACAGCAGGGATTAGGAGAGCAGGAAAACCTAGAAGGCAAAGAGCAAATGACTGAGATCGTTTGGGAGGTGGGTGTCTCCCTCTACTTATCCTAATTCTAGTTCCCACTCTACCCCTAACTAATTACAGAGCGAACCAGCTAAACCCTAGGGTTATTCTGGACCAACTCATGGTAGGTGGTGATCCGACGGCCACGCCCGCACAACTGGTAGCGTTGCCTCGACGCAACCTCACCGATTGCCGCCACGTGCCGCCACCGCTCTGCTTGTCCTTTTCACAGACTCCGCCCCCGGTTTTGAGGCCCAAACCGGGAAACCAGCCTTCACGACAAACCCCCGGTTTTGAGGCCCAAACCAGGAAACGAGCCGTCCATCGCCTGAGTTTTGTGGCCCAAACTCAGAAACCCGCCAGCACCCAGGTTTTGAGGCCCAAACCTGGAAACCGTCCTCAGCCCGAGTTTTGTGGCCCAAACTCAGCAAACCCGCAGCACCCAGGTTTTGTGGCCCAAACCTGGAAACCGGCCATCGATGGTTTTTCTGTGGCTCAACCACCAAACCGAGCCGTAGAGGGGATGCACCGCCCTTGCACCCCGTCCACCGACACATGTCCCCAGGTCCTCGACCCGAGCAACACTGTGCCCCGCAAGTCTCCGCTCGTTGCTGTCCCAGGCTATCAGCCACCACAGGTGATCCTCAGGCCACCGGTCCCTCAGTCCAAGCCTCACGTCCGCCCTTCACCGCTCTCGGTCCGTCGGCATGGCACGTCTCTACTTGACCTTCACCTTGCCTTCGATCACTGTATCCGTGCTCGACACCTGCACAACACAAGCCAAAGAACATGTGCATTATCCCAGTTGATAATCACTCATCACTCGAGACTCGGCATACACCCATGTATCCGCATCACTTGGTTTCACTCTTGCACATTTTGATTCCTAAGCATACTAGTGAGCGTTGGCAAGCCTCCCAACTCATCTCCCAAGTTGATTTGATCAAACCAAGTGAGATTGAGTGATCTAGTGCGGTGATTTGAAAGAGTTCAATCTAGTGGCACTAGTTCTTCGCATCGGCTTTGAGTTTCTTGTTACTGTTGGCATTTGCCGGTGCCTAGATGGCTTGGAGGCATTGTGGTGTTGTTGGCAAGAGAAGGAGATTGTTCTTGGCCACCACCGATTGTGATTGTGAGAGGTTTTGGAGCCTCACCTCGCTGGAGCGGCAAGAGGCATCCTTAGTGGATTGCTCGTGTCATTGAGCTACCTCACTAGCTGTAGATTCTTGTGGCGCTCTTTGTGAGCTTGGCTTTGTGCCAATTAGCCACCGGGTCATCTAGTTTTGGTCGACACAACGGGGAGTAGCGTGCCGGCAAGCACGTGAACCTCGGGATAAATCTTGGTGTCCCGTGTGCTTATTGTGATTGCTTTCATACCTTGGTGATTGGTCTTCATATTCACATTCTTGGTGTTTGGCATCACAAGTGGATTTCACCAGTGATTGGATTTCTACTAGACGATCCCGAAGGCTCGGTGAAATCACTTCTATCTAGCTTGTTTACTTTGTGTACTTACTTTGAGCTATTCCTCTTGTGCAGATACTATCACTTGTTGTATATCTCTTGTTATATTCCTTGTGTAGCTAGTTGTGATTAGCTTGCTTAGTCTATCTATTGCACATACTTGTCTCATATACATTTTGTATATCATACTTGTACTAGAGCTAGATAGCTTTATTCCGCATTAGATATTAGCTCTAGTTGATTGTGTGACATAGATATATTAGGTAGAATTGTTTGTTGGATAGGTGGCTTGCAACACACTATTAAGCTAGCGCAAAAATCTTTGCCATTTGTTATACTAATAGTGTTTGCTTAAGTAATTTTGTAGATTTTTAATTAGGCTATTCACCCCCCTGTAGCCAATTTGGACCTTTCAAGTGGTATCGGAGCCAGGTTACCATTTGTTTGAGGCTTAACATCCTCCGGTGTTAAAATGGCTCAAATCAACTATATGGGGAAGCCACCACATTTTGACGGCACCAACTTCGATTGTTGGAAGAGGAAGATGTGTGCATTCACAAGAGGAATGAATAGAAAGATTTGGGATGTAATTGAGCATGACTTTGCGGTGATTGACACCGCCGATCCAACTCCAAGAGAAGAAGAGAAGCTTCAATGGAATGATGTGGCAATCAACTTGTTCTATGAAGCATTTGACACAAAGGTGTTTGAGCAAATTAAGGACCTTGAAAGAGCAAGTTAAATATGGGAGAGATTGGAGGAAACATATGAGGGCACCAAGGCGGTCAAGGACGCCAAGCTATACATTCTCAAGGACAAGCTTGCTACCTTCAAGATGCAAGATGATGAGAGCATACCAGAGATGTTTCACCGGTTGCAAGTTATTATCAATGACTTGAAGGCTTTGGGAGAAAAGGTGGAGGACAAGGACTTTTCTCACCAGTTCTTGAGGTGCTTACCACCAAGGTTTGACACCTTGGTAACTATCCTTGTGAGGTAAGGATTGGATACGGTAACCCCAAACCAAGTACTAGGTGATGTGGTCACTCAAGACACATACCGTGTGGAACGGGATGGGGGATCCCAAGAGGAAGAAAAGAAGAAGAAGACCGTAGCATTCAAGGCTTCATCCTCCAAGAGCAAAAGCAAGGGCAAAGCAAAGAAGGAGGAAAGTGATGATGAAGCAAGCTCAAGTGGTTGTGAAATAGATGATGAAGAAATGGCTCTCTTTGTGAAGAGATTTGGCAAGTTCATGAAGAAGAAGGGCTTTGGAGCAAGAAAGAGAAGAGATGCAACCAAGAGCACAACTAAGAGGTGCTATAGATGCAAGAGCAAGGATCAGTTCATCGTGGATTGTCCATACTCTAGTGATGAAGATGATGATGACCGCAAGAAGAGCAAGAAGAAGGACAAGAAAGAGAAGAAAGAAAAGAAAGAGAAAAAGAAGGAGAAGAAGAAGGGTGGTTCGTATGTTGTGACATGGGTTAGTGATGCTTCCTCAAGCGATGATGATGATTCTAGTGATGATGAGAGGAAGACCACCAAGAAGAAGGCTATGGCTAGTCTTGCTATCTCAAGGAAGCCTTCTATCTTCAACACTCCATCAACATGCTTCATGTCTAAGGCCACTAAGGTATCATCCGATGAGAGTGAAAGTGAGAGTGAGAGTGATGATGATGAGGAGTACTCAAAGGAGGACCTCATGAGCATGCTACAAGATGCTCACTCTTGCATTGAGACTAAGAGGAAGGAGTGCAAAGAATTGCGCAAGGCCAACAAGGCTGTTGAGCAATCCTTTGATGAGCTCAAGTCTACTCATGAGAGGCTAGAGGAAGCCCATGAGAAGCTTGACCAAGCTCACACTAGGCTTAAGGAAGCCCACTCCTCCCTCCTTAATCAAAGTAAGATTGAGGATGTTGTAGAGACATGCAATGTAGGAGTAACATGTGATATTCTTGATGAATCTTTTTATGCTCCTATTATTGTTGCTCCCACCAATGCATCATCATCTAGCTCAACTAAAATGCCTACTTCTACTACATGTGATTCATCATTAGTGGTAGAAAATGAGAACCTTAAGAACAAGGTGTATGACTTGTTGTATATCTCTTGTTATATTCCTTGTGTAGCTAGTTGTGATTAGCTTGCTTAGTCTATCTATTGCACATAATTGTCTCATATACATTTTGTATATCATACTTGTACTAGAGCTAGATAGCTTTATTCCGCATTAGATATTAGCTCTAGTTGATTGTGTGACATAGATATATTAGGAAGAATTGTTGGATAGGTGGCTTGCAACACACTATTAAGCTAGCGCAAAAAGCTTTGCCATTTGTTATACTAATAGTGTTTGCCTAAGTAATTTTGTAGATTTTTAATTAGGCTATTCACCCCCCCTCTAGCCAATTTGGACCTTTCAACCCCCTAGTCCTCGTTGGAGCACCCGTGCAAGGGTATCGCTTCCCCATGATCCGCACAAGGATCAAGTGCTCACTACGAGCTGATTCTTCACCACTCCGACCCGGTGAATCCCCCACAACCGGTCACAACTTGAGTTAGGTCATCCACAAGCTCTCTGGATGATCACCAAGCTCCCAATCACCAACAAGCCATCTAGGTGATGTCGATCACCAAGAGTAACAACCTAGAACTCTCATTTGACACACGCGAGGCCAAAGAGATGGATCGATGCACCCTTGCTACTCACAACTCACTAATGAGGTGTCTAATCTCACGATTATCAAATCACACTACCTCACTAGGGCTCTTGCACTCACTTGCACACTCAAGGATTGTCTCAGCTGATCAAATGGGCAAGAGACCCCCAAATGGAGGAGGTAGTGGAGTATTTATAGCCCCCCACACAAAACCTCCATGAGGGGTAGAAACTACTGTAGGAAAAGGGGCATTGGACGCTCTGATGCCTGACATCGGATGCGTCGATGCCCTGAGTAACGGTAACGTGTACTGTCTCTAACAGCACACTTCACAGCGGCATCGGACGCGGCATCGGACGCTGGCAGCGTTCGATGCCACCCCATCAGACGTGTCCGATGACAAAAACTCCATTTTGAAACCTCTCTGCATGTCCGATGTCAGCGTCCGATGCGACACTGACTTTCACTCTCCATTCTTAAAGCTCAATGAACAACGTTCGATGGGAGCTCCGATTGTAACACGCTTCAAAGGTCCATTCTTTTGCACCTTTGCATCATTGACAGTAGTAACTCTCCCAACATGTCTATCTAAACATATGTGAACATATTGTACCAAACTCATGAAGCACATATGTAGGGGGAGCTAGTACTATCAAAACTATGGTTGTCCAATTCTTTACCATGATCTTATTACCAAAAAGGGGGAGATTGAAAGCCCTAGTTTGGTTTTGGATAATTTATGAAACTTATTGGACTAACCCTATGTTCAAGTGTTTAGGAGATAGGTTGGTCCAACACCAAGTAATGGAGCTAGATGGATGGTGATGTCCACATGATGGTAATCAACTGCTCCAAAGCTTGGAAAATAAGAAAGAGAAAAACAAAATGTGCTCAAGGCAAAGGTATAACCATAGGGCCATTTTGTTTTGGTGATCAAGACACTATAGAGAGTGTGATCACATTTAGGATTGGTAGTCATACTATTAAGAGGAATGGAACTCGTTTGTGAAATGTGGTTATCAAAGTGCCACTAGATGATCTAGACCTTGCATATGCATTTAGATTCTAGTGTGTGCTAACTTCCCTTGGAGAAGTACTTGACAAATGCTAACTCACGTACACAAGTGGTGGAAACTTGGTGGAGTTAACACGTTTGCAAAAAGGGATGAACTAGAGATCATTTTCGTGCTCTCTGAGTAGCATCATATGCTGGTCCAAAGAGCATCGAACGTTGGGTCGTGCGTCCGATGGCTAATCCTAGCTGAGCAAAAAATTCAGAGAGGCATCGGGCGCTGCATCAGATGCCTATGACATGGCATAGGCAGAGTTGGCAAAGGATCATTAGAAGCTTTGGTGCGTCTAATGTGGTCTCATCGAACACGTTTGATGTCTGTGGGAGCTCTCTGGTTGCTCTCTGCATAGACATCAGACGCTGGCTCTGGTGCATCCAATGTGACACTGTAGTAGTGTCCGGTGTAGCGCAGCTAGCCGTTGTATTTTCTGACAGGGCATCAGACGCTGGACCGGCATGTCCAATGGGCGCGTCCAGTGATTGTCAACTGGGATGATGCGCATGTTCTTTGGCTTGTGTTGTGTAGGTGTTGAGCACGGATACGGTGATCAAAGGCAAGGTGAAGGTCAAGTAGAGACGTGTCGTGCCGATGGACCTGGAGCGGTGAAGGGCGAACGTGAGGCTTGGACTGATGGACCGGTGGCCCGAGGATCGACCGTGGTGGCTGACAGCCTGGGACAACGACAAGTGAAGACTTGCATGTGGACAGGGTGCACAGGCGGTGCATCCCCTCTATGATTCAGTTTGGTGGTTGAGCCACAGAAAAACCACCGAGTGGACAGTTTCCAGGTTTGGGCCTCAAAACCTGGGCGCTGACGGTTTCCAGGTTTGGGCCTCAAAACCTGGGTGTTGGCAGGTTTCTGAGTTTGGGCCACAAAACTCAGGCGACGGACGACAGGTTTCCGGTTTCGCCTCAAAACTGGGGGATGGCCCAGGTTTCCCGGTTTCGGCCTCAAAACCGGGGGGAGGTCCGTGAAAAGGACGAGCAGAGCGGTGGCGACATGTGGCGGCAATCAGTGAGGTCGCGTCGAGGCGAAGCTACCAGTTGTGCGGTCGTGGCTGTCGGATCACCATCTACCTCGAGTTGGTCAGGAATACCCTTAGGGTTAGCCTGCTCGCTCATTAGCTGTAAGGGTAGATGGGGAATAATTGTATTAGGCTATATAAGGAGTGGTAACCCCTCCCTCCAGACTATCTTAGCCATTGCTATTTTCATTCTAGGGTTTCCTGCCTCCCATTCCCTGCTGTAGCTACTGAGATCCGCAGAGACGGTGAACAATACCTCTGTGTATTTGCTTTTTGAGGAAACGAGACCGTAATCTTATTGTCTCCTCGTGGGGACGAATTTCGGTTGGCAATTCGTGGTCTTGATTTGCGTTTTGAACTTGTTCTTCGCGTTCTTCGTTTCTCCATGATTTTCCCATCACTCGATCTCCCTCCTCGCTGCGTCTTTCTCGAATCCACTTGAATCATCTTGTTCTTTGATGTGAGGAGATCATTTCCACCGAAGGAATTCATCTAACTCCTCACGAACAAGTAGATCGGGTCGATTCAAGTTTCGTGGCGCTTTCTCGATTCTTACACCTCCCCTTTCAATTTCCCATTGATTGACTTGATTTGGGCGAATGATTTCTTGGGGATAGTCTTCCAACTACCTCGTGATCATCTTCTCCAAGCTTGGGAACAAGGGATTTTGATTTAAATTGGAATTTGGAAGATTAGAGTGAAGGGCGACCGAAATCGCCTTCACTGGGGGGTCGCGGACAGTCTGCCATCCACCCCGCGGACAGTCCGCGCGTTGGGACTCAGCCTGTCCAGTGGCTGCGTGTCTCGGTGAACAGTGCCGAAATTTGACCGGCGGACAGTCTATCGTAGTGATCCGCGGACAGTCCGGGATCACCCAGGGAGGGTTCAGCAGCAGTGCAGTTTAGCACTTTTGGCCGGTGGACAATCCGCCACCCACTCGCGGACAATCCACAGTAGGGCCGGACAGTCCGGGACTGGGAGTCCGGACAGTCCGGGATTTGGCTGAAGCTTGCGTTTTAGTGCGTTTGCTCTCCCGGCTTTTCGGCTTGGTTTTCGGACTTCTCGCTTGACCCTAGAGTTAACCAAGGAACCTCTCTAGGTATCTTTGCTAATTGTTAGCATAGGTATTTGGAGATTTCCTGACGTAGCCTTCCATCTACGTTCGGGAGTCGGTTTTCGAGGTTGAATTTGAGGCGGAGCTTTTGGTGTTTGACTTGCTCTCGGTTGGTGGTGCCTCGCTGTGATCCTAGGGATCATCCACCCTCTTCCAAGGGTCGTGGGCATCACGTTTCGATCAAAGCTTTTGGGGGTTGATTCTCGGGACAGAGGCCAAAGTTTCGAGAGAAATATTTAGGCTCCCATTCACCCCCCCTCTAGTCGCTTTCTGGTAGAATTCTCGGTCCTTCAATTGGTATCAGAGCGGGTTAAGGATCTTGCACCTTAGCCGGTTCCAGATCTACAGAAGGCGACATGGATCGCAGCATGGGCAAACCGTCGTTCTTCGATGGGACGAACTATGCGTATTTGAAGATACGCATGTCGGCCTATCTTCAGAGTTTGGGTGCATCCATTTGGGATATTTGTAACTCTGCGGATTACGTGGTCTTGGCTGCTCGTGCGACTTAGCATCAGATCGATGAGCATGATGCCAATAGCCGAGCCCGTAATGCTCTTTTCGCATGTTTGAGCATGACGGAGTTTGATCGCGTTTCTCACCTCGCTACGGCTCGGGAGATTTGGGCTACCCTCATGCGTTTCCATGATGGAACCACTCAAGTCAAAACCGGTCTCTACAAGTCGCACAAGCGAGAGTATGAGAACTTTTGACACATTCCTGGCTAGAGCATAGAGAGTTTATTCGCCCGCTTTCAGGTTATTGTCAACAGGATGAGGGCTAACAAGGAGCTGTTGCCTTTCGACGATCATGAGAGGGCTCTCAAGCTTTTACACACTCTCGATCGGTCGGTGTGGGACTCCAAGGTTCAGGCGATCATCGAATCGCCTAACTATGAGACCCTCACATGCGACGAGCTCTTTAGTAAGCTCAAGTCTAGTGAGATTGACGCCATGGCGAGGGCTTCTTATGAAAATCCTTCTAGCCTGTCAATGGCTTTGGTTTCTGGCTCTTCTGCTAACCCCTCTGGAGGCTTTGCTTTGTCATCTCTTCTTTCTGTCACAGAGGAGCAGCTGGAGTTCATGGCGGACGACGAGTTGGCCCTGCTTGCCAACTGGTTCTCGCGGTTCCACAACAACCGCATGAACCGTCGCCGTGGAGGAGGATGAGGTGGATGCTACGAGTGTGGAGGCTCGGACCACTTCATCGCAAATTGCCCGAAGAAGAAGCAAGTCTTCGGCAAGGCGGATCATGACCACAAGTACGACTCCGGCAAGCGCAAGGAGAAGTACGTCCCCGCCAAGCACAAGCGGAGGGGCAGCTTCAACAAGGAGTACATCAAGGAGAAGTACTTGGGGAAGGCCGAAGCCGAGCAGCGTGCATTCTTCGCCATGCTCAGCGACGTCGATGACTCGGATGACGACTCCGCTGATTCAAGCGATGATGAGTCCGAGAAGAAGAAGAAGATCGAGGACAAGTTGAACGACCTCTGCTTCTTCGCCGACAATGAGGGCTTCTGCACCATGGCCCTCAGCGTTGAGGTCGATGGCGAGTTGAAGGAGATTCCTGAGAACGACGACGACGGCACCTCCCAGGTATCACAGACTCCCGATGAGCTTTCTGCTGAGGTCGATAAACTTACTGCCGCCCTTCTTAGTCAAGACAAGCTGCTTATGCGTGCTGCTAGAGAGAGGAAGGAGTTTAGGCAGAAGTGGGAGGATGCGGTGAAGGAACTTGAGTGTGTGAAGTCCACCGTTGTTATCACTGAGGAGGATGAGTGTGAGATGTGCACCAAGCACATGACTGACCTTCTCACTTTGAGGGGGAAGTGTGTTGCGTTGGTTGGAGAGGTGGATGAGCTTAGGGCTATACCCTCGTTGTTGGGTGCGTGCAAGTCCTGTGCAGGCTTGCAATCCGAGTTGGCAGAGAAGAATGCCAAGATTGTGTCTCTTGAGAAGGCCAGCTCGGGTAGCACTTGTGTGTCTAGGTGTGTTTTGTGTGAGGGCTTGGAGATGGAGATAGCCAATGTGAAGCATGACAAGATGCTTACCGAGGAAGAAAACACATACCTTCGGACCATCTTGTCATGGGTGTCTTGTGGTGAGCCGCAGCTTGGGATGATGATAGCCCAATTCAAACGTGTTGCTGGAGGTCCTGGTGTTGGTTTTGCTCAGGGTATTGAGTGTGCTTCATCTTTTGGTAAGATTGGAGAGTCGAGTGGTCTTAATCCGAGTGAGAAGCCCAACTCCACCACTACTCCCAAACTGACCAAGATTCCACCCAAAGAGCCTCTCAAACCTAACACCAAGGATGGAGTGTTTGTGGAACCTCCAAGAGCTCCACCCAAGAAACAGACATGGGCTCCAAAACCCAACCACCTGAAAAACAAGCTAGACACCATGCCACCCATCCAGGAGGAGCTCATGCCACAAAAGGGCAAAGTGATCCACACCCACTACCGTGAGTACCAACAACCCCCTATGAGAACGGTGAGGTACCATTGTGAACATTGTGGGAGAGATGGACACTTGAGGGAGTTTTGCTTTCGGCGCAAGAGAGAGGAGCGCCATGCAAAGGACATGAACAACATGGACATGTACCATCCTTTTCGTGATGTACATGTGCCGATTGTTCAAAGGTGTGCTGCTAGGCCTAGGCCGCGAGGAGGACGTGCCCATCGGGAGCCTGCAGTTGTGGGCTATGGACCCCGTGGCGGTGGCTTTGTAGTTGAGCGTTACCCCCCACCGCGTTTTTAGTATTGCGATGGACGCTCTTCCCTTAGCGGACCACATTTTCCTATACGTGGTGATCGCTTTCCCTGTAGGCGTGCTAGGAATGGTTTTGCTACTAACCGTTCTTTTGAGCAACCGTCCCAATGTTGACGTCTATTAACTATCATTATTTACTGTCAACAAGACTTGAATAAATGGCAAAAAGGATTGCCAACTTAGAAATAGGAGGTTTAAACTAACAAATTCCATGAGTTTTGGTGATTCTACATTTTCCAGGGATTAAACAGGAAAACCAACCACATAACTTCCCCAAGAAGGAACCCGACGCAGATTTCTTCACCGCCACGTCGGGATAATTCTAGAAGACTCCAGAGGACACCACAAGACACCACGAGATGGGGCACCACAGGAGGCTTACCTATGGGACCGACCGGTCCCACAGGGCCCACCGGTCGGTCGGCCATAGAGCCGCCACGCCTCCGTCTTCTGCAAGCTACTTTCACCGACCTCTAGGATGCATCTCGACTGTACCTCGAGTCGGTTTGATCCAATGATCGCGATTCCTCGCCCAGGGCTATATAACCAGACCCCTGACCCCCCTCCAGAACGTCATCAGATCAAGATCAGAAGACAAGACAGAAATTAGGGTTTCTAGAGAGAGAGAGTTAGAGCTCTACATCAAGATTAGAGTTTAGTCTAGTTAGATTCAAGTAGAGGCAGGCGACTTCGTCGGCATATTCGGCTAGAAGCTTCGTCTGAGTCTCTGGATCATTGTCGAAGACTCGGTAATTTGTATCTTTATTCGACTTTATGCTACTTTAATATATTTCAATTTATTCAGTTTTGGAGTTTATTCTAGTTGTATATTTAATATAGATCTGATTATGATAGAGTTTATGATCGTGTTCGTAAAGTACTTAGCTTTATTCCGGATAGAGTTAAGTGGTCAAACTGGTGTTTAGGCTAAGTTTACCTGTGAATACATCCTATGCTCCGGGTCGAGAGGTAGATCGCAGGAGTGACAGTCCTGTTGAGTCCTTTGTAGTCCTCCCCCCGAGTGTAGATCTTAGTAGGACGCGGTTGCAAGTTAGAATTCATTACTTTGTTCTTGATTCTAATTTAGTAATGTCCCTTGATCATGGATGATAGATTAATTAGCTATAAATGATTGTGTATTAACTAGAGTAATCACTAGGCTTAGTAAATGTGAAGTAACTTAGGATTCGAATCTCTTAATTAATCTCCTGACTCTCTGCTTAATCTATGTAGTTCGCTCTATCTCTAGAATTCCCGTTTTTATCATTATCATTATTATCTTTACCTTGTCTTACCCCTGCTTAGACATGTGAGTAATGAATGAATGAATAATAATCTCTGCCACCTTTGAATCATTACTAGTTCCCAGCTTCGTTTCTATCTTCGGTAAAATATAAATAACGATACCTAGATAACTTGGGTGAAATGCTGCTACAACAGGTATATTTATCTGTGCGCTTGCGGATAAATATTTGTTTATATCTTTTGAGCTAGTGTCACATATAATTTACATTTCTAGTATCATGTTAGGGATGACAACTTGACTTTAAGTGATGCTAGGAGTGTCCTGTACATTTCTGAAGGCTTTTGTTAGAATCAGTTTATTAAAAGCAATTGCATTAAGAAGTGTCAACAAGCATTTCTGGCGCCATTACCGGGGATATCTATCTAAGTAACGGAGGCCACCGGGAACTAAACAAAACTTATTAGGAATTTAACAAAGGAGATTATTCATTCATTCACTTGTACCTCTGTCTTGGCAGGCTTACCCTTGTTTTTCTTTGTTTATATCATATACAGGGTAACACAGGTTCAGTTGTAATCCATCACTTTCAAATCAGAAATCAACTTGATCGTGTGGAAGATCTACATTAGTAGTCAAGCCATGGCCAACAAGACTCTGCTGGAGTTCTCTACTCCAAGTGTCAGGAACATTCGCACCGGACCTACACTCTAGACGAACAACCTTGAGTTCGAACTCAAGCCAAGTCTTATCAACATGGTGCAAGCTACTACATTTGGTGGAAAGGAAGAAGAAGATGCAACCGCTCATCTACAAGATTAATTGGAGATTGGAAGCACCATCATCATCAAGGACGTTCCCCAGGACATTATACTTCTTCGTCTTTTTCCCTTCTCACTGAAAGGAAAAGCGAAGCAGTGGTTCTATTCAAACATGGACAACATCAAGACATGGGAGAAGTGTTCAGAGACCTTTCTATCAAGATTTTTCCCAATTAGCAAAGTCAATATCTTAAGGGAAAAGATATACAACTTTCAGCAACAAAAAGGAGAAACCATTCCAGAAACTTGGGAGCGTTTTCATGAACAAAACTTAAGATGCCCACATCATGGAATAAGGAACGAATTGCTCATGCAACTGTTTTATCACGGATTATTACCAAGAGCAAGAGAGCAACTTGATGCCACTGCTGAAGGATCATTTATGTCACTCACTTTCGGAAAAGCAGAATGTCTAATGGATAAGATAGCTGAAAATCAAAGCTGGAAACAAGTTACTACTCAACGCTGTCACCAAATTGAAGAATTTTCAGAAGAAGTGTGTGCACTGTCAACTAAGATGAATGTACTTATGGATCGACTCATTCAGAGAGCCGACTACAAGGAAGAACGTCAAGCTATTCAAGACACATTTGATGCTCAAACTAGAAGGGGAGAATATTTAGGAATAGAATTTCCCAAAGATCAAGAAGAAGCTAACATCATGAACAACTCCACCACTCTACACAAGCAAGGATTGCGTCAACAACAACCTTCCAAACCAGATAAGTACACCAGTAAATTTAGTTCCTCCGATTCTAAGCAACCTACTTTAAGTGATTTAATTTTAGAACAAGCCAGGATAAATGATAGCATTACTAAAATACTTGCTTTAAATGATAAGACTCTTGAAAACATAAATGCTAAGATGGATGATTTTTCTTCTACCATTAAAGATCAACTCAATTATAATAAAAGAATAGAAACCCAAATATCACAATTGGTTGCTGTTTTGCTTGTTACCACTAACCATGAGCAGATTAAGGGGATCACCACTAGACATGAGAGGACCACTCGAGATCCACCATACCCAGAAGGAGCACAGAGAAGACAGACAGCACCAGTAACCCCTCCAAGGGCAGAAGAAAGAGATGATGAAGTTCAAGAAACTCAAGTACAAAATGAAGAAAGACCAATAGATTTTCAAGACACCAACGTTCTACCATTCCCACGTAGAAATCAGAACACCAAGCTAGATGCGCAGTTCAGTAAGTTTGTTGAAGTAATTCAGAAACTATATATCAATATTCCTCTGCTAGATGCATTACAGGTACCTACCTATGCCAAGTATGTGAGGGATATACTTAACAACAAACGACCACTGCCAACTACTGAAGTAATCGAGCTGACAGAAGAATGTAGTGCGGCTATCCTCAATCAAATACCAGAAAAGAAGAAGGACCCAGGATGCCCCACTATTGAATGCTCAATTGGAAATCAACGGTTTAGCAATGCACTGTGCGATCTTGGAGCTAGTGTTAGTGTGATGCCCGCATCAGTCTACTATAATCTCAACCATTCAACACTTGTGTCAACACCAATGTGTCTTCAGCTAGCTGATCAATCACTCAGATACCCTATAGGAATTGCTGAGAACATCACAGTCAAGATTAGAGAGTTCTTCGTACCAGTAGACTTCGTGGTACTAGAAATGCATCCGGATTCAACAGTGTCACTCATTCTCGGAAGACCATTTTTGAGCACCGCCAAGGCCCACATTGATGTCGGAGCTGGAGAAATCAAATTCACTATAAATGGGAAGGAAGAAAAGTTCTCATTCAAACCATGGCCCGAACAATGCTCAACTCTAGTAGACCATAAAGCTCAAGAGACAAAACTACTATCTCCGGTAGCGGAGAGGAAAAATCGGACCCTTGTAGAGATGGCCAGGACGATGCTCGATGAGCATAGGACTCCTAGACGGTATTGGGCCGAGGCTATAAACACTGCATGCTACATTTCCAATCGCATTTTTCTCTGTGCTTTCTTGAAGAAAACTTCTTATGAGTTGCAATTTGGAAAGCAACCCAAAGTAAGTTATTTTAGAGTTTTTGGTTGCCACTGTTTTATACTCAAGAAAGGCAATTTGGACAAGTTTGAGTCTCGCTCTTCCGATGGTGTATTTTTGGGTTATAGAAATCATACTCGTGCATATCATGTACTTAACCTTGATACTAACCGAGTCATGGAGAAATCCGATGTCACCTTCGACGAGACTGTGCTTTGTCCTTCTTCTAGTTTTGAGTGTGCAGGTGATCATGAGGTTGGAGAACCTCTTTTTGATGATGAGGAAGAAGGTGCAAAAGGAATTGATGATCCAGAACTTCCTCAAACTGCGGTGCCAATTGGGTCGACTTTGACCACGACTGCACGCGACCCCGACCCTTCTTCCTCTACTACATGGGGGTCATGTGATCCACTACCTCGGGTTGTACCACTTATACCCGAGGAGGCACTAGCTGCTGTTGAGGGGGGGGGGGTCACTTCAGCAAGGGAGGCGCCACGACACTTTCAGCGCCAACACCCTCCTCAACAGATGATCGGCGACATCCACGAACGCATCACTCGGTCTAGGTCACAACAATTCTCTCACTTTGATCATTCTGCATTTGTTGATGATTTTGAACCCGAGATGTTGGACATGCTTTATCTGATCCAGATTGGGTCAATGCCATGCATGAGGAACTTGAAAATTTTGAGAGAAATCGGGTTTGGGTTCTTGTTCCTCTTCCTCCTGAGTGTCACCCTATTGGGACAAAATGAGTTTTCAAAAACAAACAAGGAGAGTATGGCCATGTTGTGAGAAACAAGGCCAGACTTGTAGCCCAGGGGTATAGTCAGAAGGAGGGGATAGACTATGAGGAGACTTTTTGCTCCTGTAGCTCATTTGGAGGCAATTAGGATTCTCTTGGTTTTTGCTGCATCCAAAGGGTTTAAACTTTTTCAAATGGATGTCAAGAGTGCCTTCCTAAACGGCTACATAGAAGAGGAGGTGTATGTGAAACAACCCCCCGGTTTTGAAAATCCCAAGTTTCCAAACCATATCTTTAAACTTCACAAAGCTTTGTATGGTTTGAAACAAGCCCCTAGAGCCTGGTATGATAGGTTGAAAACCTTTTTGCTTGCTAAGGGTTTTAAAATGGGATGTGTGGATAAAACTCTTTTTCTCCTCAAGCAAGGCAATGACACTTTGTTGGTTCAGATTTACGTGGATGATATCATTTTTGGTGGTTCTTCTCATGCTTTGGTTGCCAAGTTTGCAGATACTATGAGCAGGGAGTTTGAGATGAGCATGATGGGCGAGTTGACGTTTTTCCTCGGGTTGCAAATCAAACAATCCCGAGAAGGGACGTTTGTGCATCAGGGCAAATACACAAAGGACATATTGAAGAAGTTCGGTATGGGTGAGGCCAAGCCTCTTCCAACACCCATGTCGACCACGATGGCTGGATGCGGACAAGGATGGAGAAGCTGTGGACTAGAAGGAGTACCGAAGCATGATCGGATCGCTATTGTACCTGACGGCGACACGCCCGGACATCCAGTTCGCGGTGTGTCTTTGCGCACAATTTCAGTCGTTGCCGCGCACCTCTCACCGTCAGGCGGTCAAGCGCATTATGAGGTACTTATGCTTCACACCTGAGTTTGGGATTTGGTATTCTGCTTCTTCCACCCTCTCCCTTTGCGGTTACTCGGATGCTGATTTTGTTGGTTGCCGACTTGATCGCTGTTGATGGTCCTTAAACACCTGTTTTACCATCAACATTTGACCCTAAAGTCCACCAAAAAGGCATGAAATGTAGTCAAATAGGTTTCAAACTAACCAAATTCCACATGTCCATAGAATTTTATTTGAATGCAGGATTTGAACCAAATTTGGACATATGGACCCACCAGAGGCCAAGCCCACTCAGCAGGGCCCAAATGGGCCTAAGGGGGGTGGCGCCCGCCACCCCTAGGTGGCGCCCGCCACCCCTAAGTGGCGCCCGCCACTTGGGTTGGCCCAAGTTCCACTCCCTGCCACGTCATCGATCCGTGTGACCTCCCCAAGGCCAAATCTTGGCCCTTGGTCACTAGGTCAGTGGCATCGGACGGCTCAGGATGAAGTGGCGTGGATCAAGGCTGAATGTCGGTTGCTAGGACATGCAACCGACCTCCAAACCGCCTTGGACAACCACCTGGAGGCCGTAGGATCAACGACGAAGCATCCAACGGCCAGGGGACTGGCGGCCGCCAGTAGGGGGTGGCGCCCGCCACCTGACCTTACCCTAGGTCGGTTGGCTGCCCCCTATAAGTACTCCCCCTCACTCCTCAAGATTATAAATACCTCCCTGAGGCATCACTTCATTCATATCCTAGTACCACAACACAAGAGAAGCAAAGCAAGTAGAAGCAAGCAAGTGAGAGCTCAGAGAGCTTAGGCAAGTAGGTAGCTAGTAGAGCAAGGCATCTTTGCCCTCGCGGTAGCGCTGCTCAAGGCTTAGCTCAAGAGTAGAGGCGTGCGAGTGATCGGTTCTGGAGCTGGGAAGAGTCTTCCTTCATCTCCAGTTCAGGTTTTGCTCTTGTATCTCAAGCACTTTACTATATTCTAGTTCATCATTTCAAGTATTACTTTATTCTACTTATCAGTATTGAGTGGTATACTTGATTGATTGCTTGAGTGCCTAGCTATCCTACAGTTCAATTCACTTAGCCATAGTAGTTAATCTCTAGTGAGCTTAGTGTTTGATCTTTGCCAATAGGTTGCTTAGTTAGTTTAGTGTTTATCTTATTAAGTCAAGTGTTTGCTCTGACGTCCGCAAGGGTGTCTCTATTCAAAGCTAGGGTAGAGATAGTTAGAATATAGTTAAGCGTCGTGCTTAGTTATAGACTTACCTTCAGATACGGCTGGACCCCCGGATAGCTATGGTAGCAAGCAGGTGGTGACAGCCCTGTGCGCCTTGAATTCCACCACGTAGTTGGCCCAGTTTAACAGTAAGGCTCGTTTGCTAGCGTTCAACCTAAGTAAGTGGTAAAGGCTAGTACGCCTTGATACTTGACAAGATAGGAATAAAACTATACTCAACTTAGTTGCTTTATTGTCTTTTGCCTGCCTTGCTTCGTAACTATCTTGCTTCGTAGTTATCTTGCTCTGTGGTTATCTAGGAGTAGTTAGTAGATAGTAGTTAGTAATTAGTTAGTTATCCTTTAGTTACCCTTTATCTACCTATCCATCCACCTTACCTTAGCCATCCATTTCATCCTTACCTATCCACCTCTTTCTAGCTTTTCATCCCCTCTCTTCCCTTCTCCCCTTTTCCTTTTTCTTATTTCTTCGACTCTCATCCCCTCCTTGACTCGACTCATACACCACCCTAGCCTTCCCTTGGGATCAAATAAATCGACACCTGGTACTCCAAGCGAAGTGCTACTATGATAGTTCTGTGCGCTTGCAGAATCTCCTCTTGGTAGATTGCAACCTCTCTAGTTAGCTCCTACTAGTGTCGGGATTGACAACCCCGTTTGGCATTAGTAGATAGCTGCTTTAGCTTCACTCCTTTAGGTATAGTGACCGGACTTGCTTCAAGCACTTCTGACACCGTTGCCTGGAATAGATTCCATAGTCTACTCCTAGTAACGACGTTGGCTAGTATCAACGAGCATTTCTGGGCCGTTACCAGGGATAGTTGCCTAGCTCTATCTTTAGTGAAGCTAAGAACTACCAACAAGCATTTCTGGCGCCGTTGCCGGGGAAGGCAATCGGTGTATCGGTTTAGTCCGTGTCGAATTTATCTTCGCTCAAGCTCTCGCTTAGCGAATCCCATCTTACCCCATTCTTTCTTTCCTTAGTCCTTCTTATCTTTTTCATTCATCTTCTTTAACTTCTTTCTTTCTTATCTCGTTCTATCTTCACGATGGCCAATAAGACCATTCGTGAGTTTTCTGCTCCTTCTGCCGCTAATGTAGCGATAGGACCAGACGTGATCGATGCCAACCTCAATTTTGAGCTAAAACCGGCTCTGATCACGATGGTCCAAGCTAGCCCGTTCTGTGGCAAGGCTCATGAGGATGCCAATGCTCACCTCCAACAATTTTTGGAGATTTGCGGCACCTTCACCATTAAGGGGATAACCCAAGAAGCCATCCGTCTTCGTCTCTTTCCTTTCTCTTTGCTAGGAAAAGCGAAGCAATGGTTCTATACCGATCATAACGCTATAGACACATGGGACAAGTGTTCCAATGCTTTTCTCGCCAAATTCTTTCCGTTGGGCAAGACAAATGCTCTGTGCAACAAAATCTCTAGCTTTACGCAACAAGCCGAGGAATCTATTCCCGAGGCTTGGGAGAGGTTGCAAGAGTATGTCGCTGCTTGTCCACACCACGGTATGGAGGACTGACTATTGATCCAGAACTTCTACCATGGCCTAACCCCTCTCTCTAGAAGCCATTTGGATGCCGCCGCCGGCGGTGCATTCTTTTCTCTGAATGTTGCAGATGCTAGGGCTCTCATAGAGAAGATGGTGTCGAACCAAGGATGGAATGACGAGAGACTACAGCCCCATAAGCGAGGTATGTATTCCCTTAAGGAAGCCGACATGATCGTGGCCAAGATGGACCTGCTGGCAAAGAAGCTGGACAGCTGTGAGAAGATGAACCAACAAGAGAGTGTCCAATCTCTGGAATCCTACATGACTTGTGAACTCTGTGGAGAAACCGGACATTCTGGGAGCCACTGCCCCGAGCTACATGAAGATTTGAACTTCATCAACACCAACAACGGTTTTCGTCAACAGAATCAAGGATGGAATCAGCCTGCAAACTCTCAAGGTAACAATTCATTCCCCCGCTCTAATTTTCATAATTCTGATAGTATCTCATTCTTGAAAAAATTTAGTTTACTCACAAGGTAGAACTACTGATTTCTTGAATAAGAAATTAATGTTGAATGATAAAATTCTTGAGAATATAAATGCTAAATTGGAAGATTTCTCATCTGCTCTGAAAAATCAACTTAGCTTTAATAAGATGTTAGAAACACAATTAGCTCAACTTGCTGCTATCATACCATCTTTTGAAACTGGCAAAATTCCTGCTAAACCTGACATGGAAACTGCAAATATGGTTGAAATAAAATATTTTAACTATTATGAAGATCAAACCATGACTGTTAAAAAGGGTGATCCTGGTAGTCCCATAATTAGATGCTCAATCTTTGGTGAAGTCTTTAAAAATGCCATGTGTGATTTAGGATCGAGTGTGAACATTCTATCTAAAGATTTTTATGAAAACTCATTCTTTCCACCCATGTCATCCACATCTGCCTATGTTGTGCTAGCTGATCAGTCCACTTGCTATGTAGAAGGAATAGTTAATGATTTACCTGTTCATATTAGAGGTTCATATGTTCCTACTGATTTCATAATACTAGATATGGGAAATAGGAAAGATGTGCCTCTAATCTTAGGTAGACCCTTCTTGAACACTGTTGATGCTTGCATATATGTGGGGAGTGGTAAAATGCAAATGACATTAGGAGGGAGGAAGGAAATATTCTCTTTCTCCCGAGGCCCCGCATATGCCGCTAACATGCAGGAAGCAAAACCCATTCGTACCAAGAAGAGGCACCCAAGAACAAGGTGGAGCAGAAAGAAAGAACCACCTCCTCCTGAGTTGTGTAATTCACATAACAAAGGAGAGGTGCCAAAAGAAGAAGAACCAGATGGAGTACTAAGAGAAGAAGTGCCCAAGGAGAAGATCCACCCGATAAGGATGAAACTCCATGGACCTAAGGTATGATTTTACTTTTAAATTTTTCCATTCAAATTTCCCTTTTTCAAATAAACAACATATGTCATGCATGCAACTAAAAAAAATATCACCAGTTATCATTAGTTATATGCATAGGTATATGTTAACTTAGTTAGAATAATAAAATATCATAATAGGATAGTTTCCCTTTTCACAACATTAGATAGTTTCCCTTTTTAATAAAATGAGAACAAGAGCTCCGACCGAGAAAGAAGAAGACCCTTCACCAAGCAAGAAGCCAGCTTGGGGGAGACTCCCGCTCCGATAAGGTATGTCTCAAGCCTACACTTTACATTCAGTTCTTAAATTCTATATCCTTTGAATGTCACATGCTTGCCTAAATAACCATTCCATGAATCAAATTGATAATATCTGCTTAAACAAGTTGAAACCTGAATAAGATTTGAAATATGTCATGTGAATGCTATTGTTATGGTTTGAATGACTGGTCTTATCTAAGTTGTAGCTTTTGTGGGTTGCACATGCTTTAACTGAAATCATGCTTAGTGAGTAAAGTTAGTAAGAAATGGAGTAATTCTTTAAACTTGCTAAGGTGAAATGAGGACCTAATCTAGAGGATTTCTTTTAAAAATTATGAAAACCTTGCTAAAAGTTCCTCCTAGATTTTATCCCATCCCACCACCAGCCAAATATTTGTTAGTCATTAGTCAAAACCACAAAGAGCTTTGTTTGTGTTGAGCTTTGTTAGACCTCATAGATCTTAGTAGAGAAGCTTATCATATCTTTTGAATCAAGATTCACACACACCCACCATAAATTGCCTACTCTACACTTTGGAAGTTTGCAACCACCAAATAAATTGCTTATTCTCTACACCGGAGATATGCAATACCCTGCCAAACATCCCATTGCTAGCCTTATGCTATTCTTACACTGGGAATAAGCATTTCTCTCCCTTTCCCCCTTTTTTTTCATTTCTGAAATCCTTTCCTATAGATATCTGGGGAAATCTAGAGCTAAAAAGAGAGAGAAAAATGAGCAAAGTAGCTCAAGAAAGGACTATGTCCTGTGAAAAAAAGTGAGCAAAGAAGATCAAAAGAGGACTATGTCCTAAGAAAATGTGAGGACACATCTTTTGTCTACTCACTATATATCCAAAAAAAGAGAGAATTATCATTAGCTCTAGAACCCCAAAAATTAACTAGAAAGGATTATGAAATATCTCTCTATACACTTCCACATAACCACACATGCACATCTTGATCAATTTTTATGATTTGCTGCTCCTTATGATCTGAGTGTCTAGCTTAGCAATAAACATCAGGCAATTTGCTCATGGTTCTTAGCCTACCTATAACTCCACATATCATTCTTTAGAAATAGGAGAGGCTACATTTTGGCCTAAGTGAGGATTTAAACACCATTGAGTGATTGAGTGAATCTTGGAGGACTTAAGCAAGTTGTTATTTTTTGAAAACCTTGAAAAACCTACAGACAGAATCCTAGTCAAACCTAAGCAAGATAAAAGTTTCCTATCTATTGCTTTATTTCACTCTTGCATGTTTGAAGTGAAAAGCTATAAGCCCCACATTGCTATGATTAATGATATATGCTAAGTTATTTCTCACTATACAATATGCACTTGCATACATCTTAAGTTGCTATATATTTCATGCTCAATGCTTAAACCGCATTGTTGCTCGAGGACGAGCAACAGGTTAGCTTGGGGGAGCTTGTTGATGGTCCTTAAACACCTGTTTTACCATCAACATTTGACCCTAAAGTCCACCAAAAAGGCATGAAATGTAGTCAAATAGGTTTCAAACTAACCAAATTCCACATGTCCATAGAATTTTATTTGAATGTAGGATTTGAACCAAAATTGGACATATGGACCCACCAGAGGCCAAGCCCACTCAGCAGGGCCCAAATGGGCCTAAGGGGGGTGGCGCCCGCCACACCTAGGTGGCGCCCGCCACTTGGGTTGGCCCAAGTTCCACTCCCTGCCATGTCACCGATCCGTGTGACCTCCCCAAGGCCAAATCTTGGCCCTTGGTCACTAGGTCAGTGGCATCGGACGACTCAGGATGAAGTGGCGTGGATCAAGGCTGAATGTCGGTTGCTAGGACATGCAACTGACCTCCAAACCACCTTGGACAACCACCTGGAGGTCGTAGGATCAACGACGAAGCATCCAATGGCCAGGGGACTGGCGGCCGCCAGTAGGGGGTGGCGCCCGCCACCTGACCTTACCCTAGGTCGGTTGGCTGCCCCCTATAAGTACCCCCCTCACTCCTCAAGACTATAAATACCCCCCTGAGGCATCATTTCATTCATATCTCAGTACCACAACATAAGAGAAGCAAAGCAAGTAGAAGCAAGCAAGTGAGAGCTCAGAGAGCTTAGGCAAATAGGTAGCTAGTAGAGCAAGGCATCTTTGCCCTCGCGGTAGCGCTGCTCAAGGCTTAGCTCAAGAGTAGAGGCGTGCGAGTGATCGGTTCTGGAGCTGGGAAGAGTCTTCCTTCATCTCCAGTTCAGGTTTTGCTCTTGTATCTCAAGCACTTTACTATATTCTAGTTCATCATTTCAAGTATTACTTTATTCTACTTATCAGTATTGAGTGGCATACTTGATTGATTGCTTGAGTGCCTAGCTATCCTACAGTTCAATTCACTTAGCCATAGTAGTTAATCTCTAGTGAGCTTAGTGTTTGATCTTTGCCAATAGGTTGCTTAGTTAGTTTGGTGTTTATCTTATTAAGTCAAGTGTTTGCTCTGACGTCCGCAAGGGTGTCTCTATTCAAAGCTAGGGTAGAGATAGTTAGAATATAGTTAAGCGTGATGCTTAGTTATAGACTTACCTTCAGATACGGTTGGACCCCCGGATAGCTGTGGTAGCAAGCAGGTGGTGACAGCCCTATGCGCCTTGAATTCCACCACGTAGTTGGCCCAGTTTAACAGTAAGGCTCGTTGTGCTAGCGTTCAACCTAAGTAAGTGGTAAAGGCTAGTACGCCTTGATACTTGACAAGATAGGAATAAAACTATACTCAACTTAGTTGCTTTATTGTCTTTTGCCTGCCTTGCTTCGTAACTGTCTTGCTTCGTAGTTATCTTGCTCTGTGGTTATCTAGGAGTAGTTAGTAGATAGTAGTTAGTAATTAGTTAGTTATCCTTTAGTTACCCCTTATCTACCTATCCATCCACCTTACCTTAGCCATCCATTTCATCCTTACCTATCCACCCATATATTCTTTCTAGCTTTTCATCGCCTCTCTTCCCTTCTCCCCTTTTCCTTTTTCTTATTTCTTCGACTCTCATCCCCTCCTTGACTCGACTCATACACCACCCTAGCCTTCCCTTGGGATCAAATAAATCGACACCTGGTACTCCCAGGCGAAGTGCTACTACGATAGTTCTGTGCGCTTGCAGAATCTCCTCTTGGTAGATTGCAACCTCTCTAGTTAGCTCCTACTAGTGTCGGGATTGACAACCCCGTTTGGCATTAGTAGATAGCTACTTTAGCTTCACTCCTTTAGGTATAGTGACCGGACTTGCTTCAAGCACTTCTGACACCGTTGCCTAGAATAGATTCCATAGTCTACTCCTAGTAACGACGTTGGCTAGTGTCAACGAGCATTTCTGGGCCGTTACCGGGGATAGTTGCCTAGCTCTATCTTTAGTGAAGCTAAGAACTACCAACAATCGCAAGTCCACTTCTGGGACTTGTCAGTTTATTGGTTCTTCTCTTGTGTCTTGGTCTTCTCGCAAGCAGTCTAGTGTCGCACAGTCTACCACAGAGGCTGAATATGTTGCTGCGGCTAGCTGTTGTTCTTAGTTGTTGTGGATGATGGCCACTTTGCATGATTTTGGTCTAAGTTTTTCTCGAGTTCCATTGCTTTGTGACAGCACGAGTGCGATTAGCGTTGCTAAGAACCCCGTGCTGCATTCTAAGACCAAACACATTGATGTGTGCTTTCATTTCTTGCGAGACCATTATGAGAAGGGTGATATCGACCTTCACCATGTCGATACTCATCTTCAGTTGGCAGATATTTTCACCAAGCCTTTGGACCAATCAACCTTTGCTAGATTGAGAGGTGAGCTTGGTGTTTGTTTTCCCTTTTAGTTGAGGGAAACATTTTGTTTCTTGTAATATATTCTGACTTCTTTTGCCTTGTTTTTGTTTGGTTTCTGTTTTTCATCATATTTGCATCTTTATCTTTTTGAGCTTCATGTCTATAATCTGTAGAATGAATCTATGCTCTGATTAGTGTATGCTCCGATAATACATGATGATGCTTGTAGCTTAGGCTCTTTTTGATCACTGATACATGTTGTGAGCTGAGCTACTTTTCAGAACTATGAATATGCTTAATTCAACATAAAATTTTGAACCATGTTCACCATTGAGTTTGACAACTAGCATGTGTAGAATGTGTTGAAGTCACTTGTGCCTTTCATATATGCTAGGTTGCTATGTCTCTAGTTCTGAGTCTTTCACTTGCTTGGTATGTTCATATTCTGCTAATTTTGAACCAAGTCTAAGTGAATTGAAAAGATCGAGATGGCATCATGTGACACCCCAATTTTAAGAACAAAATTGGAGCACAATATATGTTTGCCAGGATCAATTTTCATACATATATCCACATCATAGTAAATATCAAAACAATGCTTTATTAATATATCGAACATTATTACAAAAATGACTCTCGGGTCTGAAAGAAAAGTGCAGACTCTCAGTCTAACTCTAATGTAGACTCGCGGAAACTGGACACCATCTCCACAGGAAGGTCGACCAGGGGTTGCGCTATCCTAGTGCAAGTCGTCTGGGTCGTATCCACCGTCTTCTCGGTACTCCTGCTCCGCGTACGCGTAGACTCCAACGTCTGGGTGGGGTAGCAGGGGGTTCAAAGAGAAAGGGTGAGTACATCGAAATGTACTCCGCAAGTGTACGAAATATATGCTTATGAGGCTATTAACAAAGGTAGGCTGACTCTGTTTGACTCAAGCGCCTAAAGCAACACATCCTATTAAATCCTATTTCCTATGCACCTATTTACTAGGTTATAACCACAGTCTCCAACTGAACAGTAACCACACTCGGAGTCGCACCGAGCAAACCATACTCGGAGTCACACCGAGCAACCAACACTTGGAGTCCACCAAGCAACCACACTTGGAGTCATACCAAGCGAACCCACACCTGAAGTCCATCAGGCAAACCACACCTGAAGTCCATCAGATGACCCGAACTAGGTCGTTACAAGGAGTCCTATGTGTATTAGTTCCATATGTCACGACATAGAAAGCTACCTTCCGTAATAACACTAGGTCTGCGCCCGAGCCTGGGAGTCACTCCCGTACCAAGCAGTAATCCGCGTAGAAGAAGCCTCTGTACCCATGTCATATGAGACTAATAACCACATAAGGCTTCTCTAACGAACCGGAACCAACCCACCAACTAATCTCGAAGAAGTCCAAGCCCGCTCGTGACCGTGAGCACGACTGATATATCAGTTTTAATACTCTGCAGAGTTTGCACATCTTTACCCATGAGTCATGCATTCCCCATCACGCTAAACACTGCCAAGGTGCATAGCGAGGTCGCACTACAAGGCCTTTACAAAGCCGCCTCCAAGTCCGTTCCACACGTACCTCTAAGGTTTCACCCCGTACAAAGGTCTACGACCCCCAGGGCCCCCTCATGAGCCACTAAAACAAACCCTGTGTGGACCCTGAACTTGGAGGAAACTAATTAATTAGCCAGTCCCAGAGCCATATAGGCCTCATGGTTTGCGCTGTTTTGCCGGGTTACAGGCTTGAAGAACCGGGTCCTAGGGATCCAGGTAGGATAAATCTAGCACAAGCCCAGAACCAAAAACCAAATCCAGTTGCTGAGTCACACGGCACAAAAACCACCACACGGTCCATCCTGCCGAATTTACCTACTCACCATACTACTCATTACCAGTCCACATGTTCCATAGATCATTAATCAGAATTAATTATAATTAACCATCCCAACCCAAGACAGCAAGGCTAAGCATGACTTCTACCCAATCCATCTCAAACCAGGTGTCAAGGAAAATATAATCAAGTGCTACTAACCATATCATGGGATTCAATTTAAGACTGCATGCAACTATTGGATCTAAACTACTCTAATACCAAAATGTAAAATAAATACGGGAGCAAGATGTTCAAGGACACTTGCCTTCGGGCTGGGTCGGATCGACGAAGGCACAAGCTGGATCCTGGGGTTCCGCGTAGCTCGCACTCGCTGGATCAAACATCATCACATGACCCAAACAAAGGCATATAAGAAACAGTACATCATATAGTAAGAAAACAGTACATAAACGGATCTACTGCGTAGAGCTCGATGAGATGAATCTAACGCGACTTGAACGGGTCAAATCGGAGTTAAAACGTAAAAGTTATGAGCTTTTGAAATTGGGTGGCAAATCTGTAATTAATTTGAACTCGTTTTGCATTTAAAAATAAATCAAAAATGAAAAAGAATGGAAGTTGGACTGGGCGTCAATTCAACGAAAATAGAGGGACTGGAACAGAAGGAAAACCCCGCACATGAACAGTGCACTCGGAGTGCGGGTTTATTTGGTAAACCTGTGAGGGCTTTCATGCAAAATTGTCGGAGCCGACTGAGCTGGCCGCGGCGTTGCCGACATGGCCACCACGTGGCGGACGCACACTGGCGTGGGAGTGCCACGCATGCGGGAACAGGATGCGGTGGCGAGGGGGACTGAACCTCATTTTGTCAAATCTGCAGGAGCTTGAGTGCAAGTTTCGGAAGTCTCAGGGAATACAACGACTGGAGTGCGGGTTGGTTCGCAAAAACTGTGAGGGCTCTTTAGCAAATCTGCCTCGTGAAGGGGTACTGCCTAATTCTGTCTGTCGATCTAGCGATGGATGGCAGAGATTAGAACCAAGGAGAGAGAAGTGTGCGTGCAGGTGTCGGTGTCGGTGTGGAGGCAACGTGGCGGTGCGTGATTGGTTTAGGTGTACCACGTGGCCATAGATCCGCCAACGTGGACACAGAGGGCAGGGTCTATGACCCTGGTGAGCTGGGTCTATACCCCTTCATGGCTGGATCTAATCGTGACCGTCCATTCAGGAACGGAGGGTGGAGGTGTGGGAGGGACGGGTGCATCGTCGGTCGGTGCTTCGAGCACGGCGGTGCCCGAACCGTGCGCGGCGACACCATGGAGGGCCCATCGGAGCTCACTCGAGACAGTCTAGGG
The DNA here is from genome assembly GCA_009763385.1 of Coix lacryma-jobi var. lacryma-jobi. Lineage (NCBI taxonomy): Eukaryota > Viridiplantae > Streptophyta > Magnoliopsida > Poales > Poaceae > Coix > Coix lacryma-jobi. Next base: position 138,238,756 of record CM019824.1, read on the forward strand.
CACACGATATGACCTAGCCAAGATTACAGGGGGACGGAGAAGGGCATCGCGAGCTCACCAAGTGTTTTCTCGAGGTTAGAGGCGTCTCTGTTGGCGCATGCGACGTCGGAGGTGGTGTTTCACCGGCTCGGAGCATCAGCAGGGTCGAGGCAGTGGAGTTGCTGGCGCGGATTCTGCACCGGGTACGGATTCTAGGACGCCTTGGCCCTGTGAGTCCCTCGGTGGGTGAAGGGAGGCTCGGCACCGAAGATAGGGAGCTCCACTCAAGCTCGTCCGTGCGCAGCAATGGCGGCGGTGGCGTTTCCTGCTGTTGTGTTGAAGAGGGGGGAGGGTGGTTGGCGTAGGGTTTGGTGAGGGAGATCACGTGCGGGGGAAAACCTAGAGTGGGGTTTAAGTAGACAGAGGAGGGGGTGGCGGCGCGAGCGGTATGGATCGATCTGTGGAGGACGGAGGGGTGAGCGTGAGCTGTTTGCACGGGAAACACGGTGGGGACGTTGAAGGGGGAACTGACCAGTAGGTCCCACACGTCAGCGACCAGAGGGAAAAATCGAGCGGGGCCTGGCTGTCATACAGGGAAAGGAGAGGGTGTGCGCGGTGGTGGGCCGAGTGGCCGGAGCGGGTGGCGGCTGGGCCAGGAGGAGGGAGAGCGGGGCGCTGGGCCGCTGCGAGGCCTCGGGCCGAGGAGGGAGTGGGGTGAGGGCGGCTTGCTGGCGGGCTTTAGCCCACGCGATGGAGTGGGGAGCGGCCGTTGGAGAGGGGGAAAAATGGGAGGGGAGGACGGGCCGGCCTAGAAAGAAGGAGAGCGAGGGAAAAAAATTGAGTCCAATGCCACTGTCTTTCCTTTTTCTTTGTTTTCCAGCTTTTTGTAAATTCTTCCAAATTCAAATTTCAAAATCTTTTGAAACCCAAAACAGTTTACAAACTTTTGAAAACATTTTACCTAGGTTTTTAAATAAACTTTTGAGTTTGAAATTTTATAAAACTTTTATAAATCCTTTTATTTAATTTCGAAATAGAATAAATTCGATTCGCCCTATACGGGTTTAATAAAAATTCTTTTTCACCCAATAAAAATTATGCATCGACATGCATGCAATAAACATCTGGTTAGAATTTTCCTCCATCTAAGATTTTGACCATTTTCTTATTAAATTCTAATTTATTTTAATTAATTAAACACCCGGGGTGTTACAGATCACTTGACAGCACGTCACGGTATCGAGACTATTTCTCATTGCACATTGAGTTAAACTTGAGCCGTGTTGTGTAAGACTGAAACCGTTGCTTCAAGCTTCTGATTGCTTATGCATAGGCTTAGCTCGGTTGAAAAGTTAGGCAATGTCAAGTTTTCAACCTCTCGCAATCACATGCTGAAATTTTAAACTTGTGTAAAAACCGCTGCAACTCCGATAAATTTCTGAAAACACAAGTCTATGTTTCTTTCTATAGCATGATGATTGAACTTTGCTAGGGATAGTTCACCTTGTATACATGTTTAGCACTTGTGTAACTTCCTGTCTATACATGTGTAGTGCTATGTTGGTGGTGAACTTCTTTTCTGAATGGCTTAAAACTGCTCACTTTGCTCATATGTTCATATTTCGTATTCTGTGATCAGTTTGAGCCTTTGCTGGCATTAGTGCTTTTTGTTGAGTTATTGGATTAGGACTATTTAGAGCATCTATTCACTCTCTGGAATATATACCTGAAGCTGCTAACTTGCATTTGTCTCTCATATGCATTGTGCCTTGTTGTGTGCATTTTTAACTAAGGAGGAGAAATTTTGACAAATCATGTCCCTAGTTGTATGCACTATTGAAGGGGGAGTTCATGTTTAGGGGGAGTTTGCTCAATTTCTGCTTTGACGAGCTGTTCAATTGGTTCGAGGCAGTTTTTCAATTGGTTTGGAGCGACTTTCAGCCCATATGTGGTTTTTCAATTGGTTGGAGCGGATTTAGCTAGTTGTGTTGAGCCTTTGCCCCTTTCTGGAGGGACTAGCTTGTTTTTGTCTTTCTTACTCTGACTTTCTCGCTAGCGGTGTTGAGCCTGTTCTACCTCTTCTTGAGGGCTAGCTTTGCTTTGCTTGGTTGCATCGAGCCGTTGCCCATGTCTTTGGGAACCAAGTTGTCTCGCTCATTCCATTCGACTTCTTCTGGCTTTGCTTCGCTTTTGGTCGATTGGTTGAGTTCGCTTACTTCTTCTTCCTCTTTTCTTCTACGTTCATATGATTTGTGTTGGTAGTTGACAATGCACTCATCAAGGGGGAGATTGAGGATACATGGGTGTATGTCGGATCTTGAGTGATGAGTGATTGTCAACTGGGATGATGCGTATGTTCTTTGGCTTGTGTTGTGCAGGTGTTGAGCACGGATACGGTGATCAAAGGCAAGGTGAAGGTCAAGTAGAGACGTGTCGTGCCGATGGACCCAGAGCGGTGAAGGGCGAACGTGAGGCTTGGACTGACGGACCAGTGGCCTGAGGATCGGCCGTGGTGGCTGACAGCCTGGGACAGCGACAAGTGAAGACTTGCGTGTGGACGGGGTGCACAGGCGGTGCATCCCCTCTACGATTCGGTTTGGTGGTTGAGCCACAGAAAAATCACCGAGTGGATGGTTTCCAGGTTTGGGCCTCAAAACCTGGGCGCTGACGGTTTCCAGGTTTGGGCCTCAAAACCTGGGTGCTGGCAGGTTTCTGAGTTTGGGCCACAAAACTCAAGCGACGGACGACAGGTTTCCCGGTTTCGCCTCAAAACCGGGGGATGGCCCAGGTTTCCCGGTTTCGGCCTCAAAACCGGGGGCAGGTCCGTGAAAAGGACGAGCAGAGCGGTGGCGACACGTGGCGGCAATCGGTGAGGTCACGTCGAGGCGAAGCTACCAGTTGTGCGAGCGTGGCCGTCAGATCACCACCTACCTCGAGTTGGTCAGGAATACCCTTAGGGTTAGCCTGCTTGCTCATTACCTGTAAGGGTAGAAGGGGAATAATTGTATTAGGCTATATGAGGAGTGGCAACCCCTCCCTCCAGACTATCTTAGCCATTGCTATTTTCATTCTAGGGTTTCCTGCCTTTCATTCCCTGTTGTAGCTACTGAGATCCGCAGAGACGGTGAACAATACCTCTGTGTATTTGCTTTTTGAGGAAACAAGACCGTAATCTCATTGTCTCCTCGTGGGGACGAATTTCGGCTGGCAATTCGTGGTCTTGATTCGCGTTTTGATCTTGTTCTTCGCGTTCTTTGTTTCTCCATGATTTTCCCGTCACTCGATCTCCCTCCTCGCTGCGTCTTTCTCGAATCCACTTGAATCATCTTGTTCTTTTATGTGAGGAGATCATTTCCACCGAAGGAATTCATCTAACTCCTCACGAACAAGTAGATCGGGTCGATTCAAGTTTCGTGGCGCTTTCTCAGTTCATACACCTCCCATTTTGATTTCCTGTTGATTGAGTTGATTTGGGCGGATGATTTCTTGGGGATAGTCTTCCAACTACCTCGTGATCATCTTCTCCAAGTTTGGGAACAAGGGATTTTGATTTGAATTGGAATTTGGAAGATTAGCGTGAAGGGCGACCGGAATCGCCTTCACTGGCTGGTCGCGGACAGTCCGCCATCCAACCCGCGGATAGTCCGCGCGTCGGGACTCAGCCTGTCCAGTGGCTGCGTGTCTCGGTGAACAGTGCCGAAATTTGACCGGCGGACAGTCCGCCGTAGTGATCCGTGGACAGTCTGGGAGCACCCAGGGAGGGTTCAGCAGCAGTGCAGTTTAGCACTTTTGGCCGGCGGACAGTCCGCCACCCACTTGTGGACAGTCTGCAGTAGGGCCGGACAGTCTGGGACTAGGAGTCCGGACAGTCCGGGATTTGGCTAAAGCTTGTGTTTTAGTGCGTTTGCTCTCCCGGCTTTTCGGCTTGGTTTTCAGACTTCTCGCTTGACCCTAGAGTTAACCAAGGAACCTCTCTAGGTATCTTCACTACTTGTTAGCATAGGTATTTGGAGATTTCCTGACGTAGCCTTCCATCTACGTTCGGGAGTCGGTTTTCGAGGTTGAACTTGAGGCGGAGCTTTTGGTGTTTGAATTGCTCTCGGTTGGTGGTGCCTCGCTGTGATCCTAGGGATCATCCATCCTCTTCCAAGGGTCGTGGGCATCACGTTTCGATCGAAGCTTTTGGGGGTTGATTCTCGGGACAGAGGCCAAAGTTTCGAGAGAAATTTTTAGGCTCCCATTCACCCCCCCCTCTGGTCGCTTTCTGGTAGAATTCTCGGTCCTTCACATAAAGAGCTTGTTGCTAAATCTAGTTGTTGAGATCTCACGAGTGCAGTTAAATGAAGAGGAGACATGGACTCCATCCAGGCATCAAACGGGACGCCGAGCGTCCAATGTCCCTAAGCGTCGTGTCCGACGCCCCAAAAGAAATTGTGGTTTGGGGGCAATGGCTCTCTCTTGTGGGGGAGCTCTATATAAGTGTGTTGGTCGGCTTGGGCTCACTCTCTTGGATATTTTGATTGCCTAAACTTCATTGCGAGCCTAGCCATCTCTCTCCCACTCATTTTGTGAGGGATTGGGAGATCCAAGTGCATTGCATGAGTGTGTTCATCTAGAGGCACTTGGTGATTATGTTTCTCTGTGGATTTTGCTTGTTACTCTTGGTGTTTGCCGACACCTAGACAGTTTTGGTGTAGCAAGGATCATTGAGCGGCTATTGGTGATTGTTGTCGGCTCCCATCGGTGGATTGTGAATGGTTTCTTGTACCTTCCCCATGGGAGATCGTAAAAGGTAACTCTAGTGGATTGCTCGTAGCTTGTGGATCCCCATCTTGTGGTGTGGTTGTGCGACACCCTATTGACGGTTTGGCGTGTGATGCCAATTAGCTCATGAACCTCCAAGTGGGTGAATCGCTACAACGAGGACGTAGCTTGCTGGCAAGCAAGTGAAACTCGAGATAAATTATTGTGTCAATCTTTGTCTGAGGGTTTCATTTGATATTCGTTGTGATCATCACTTGCCACAACGGTATATCTACTCTATCACTTGTATTACTTTTGTTACATTGTTGTAAAGTGACAATTATATCCTCTCATTGCTAGTCAAAGTAATTATCTTGTGTAGTTGTAATTATACTTGCTCTTTTGATCACATAGTGGTAGAATAGCAACCTAGACTTTGAGTGACATAGAGATCATAGTTAACTAGTATTGTGGATAGGTGGCTTGTATTTTTATAGAGCTAGCACAAAATTCGCTTCGCCATTTAGTTGTCTAACCAAGTTGTTTAAGTGTTGTTGTAGAATTTTTACAGGCTCATTTGTATTATAATTTCTTGCTTTACTTGTTTTGTAGTAGTTGTTAGTTTCTTTGTCTAGCCTACCTGTAACTAGTTGTTACTAGTTGTAACCAGTTTTCTCACTAGTTGTTAAGCTAAGTGAAAACCAGTCGCAGCTAGATGGAACAAGTTGTTCCTAGCCGTAACTAGTTTTCTTGCTAAGTTATTTAGCATAGTTGTAACTAGCTATAACTAGTTGTGTTAATCTTTGTTATCTTGCTCACTAGTTATAGAGAGTAGAAACTTAGCCATTGTGTGCCTAGAAATATTACTCAACTAAAATTGTGGATAGGTGGCTTGTATCTCTTATAGTGCTAGTGCAAAATTTGCTTCGCCGTCTTATTTACTAATAGGTTCTTGTAAGTGTTGTTTGTAGACTTTTTATTAGCATATTCACCGTCTCTAACCATTTAGGACCTTTCACAAGTTGTGCCAACCTTTGCCATGGGTTGCTTTGGTTTGACAAAAATCCTTGTGTGACCAAATTAGCAACATGGTGTGCCGGTTTTGGTGGAACCGACAAGAGGGAAAACACAAGATCCATTGGCTTGGCAAAGATATGTTGATGAAACCAAAGAAGGAGGGGGTTGGGTTTCCAAGATGTTAGAGTACGCAGCAAAAATTTGATCCAACTCTCTATACCCACGAGCCGGTGCTCCTTAGGCCCAAGTCCACTAGAGCCCCCAACATATCCAGGTATTGGGCCTAACTCAACCCAAAAGACTAGCCTGGTAAGTGAGGGTTGCCCCCGCTTTATATGTCGTGCTCCCCCACCATCAATTACCGATGTGGGACTAAATCTAACAATCTTACCTGTCACACATCGGACTCAACTCTTCACATCACACAACCCCATGTGATCTCTGAAAGACATTTTCCAGGCCCCGGGTCCAACGCTCCATATCACACACAACTTGTGTGACCTCTGAGACATTAACGGGCTCCCCCGTCACATGTGACCCATGAGATTTTCTAGGTTTTTTTAACCATGAGCTCTGATACCATTTACCCCTGAGATTTTCTAGGTTTTTCTAACCATAAGCTCTAATACCACTTTTTAGAGTACGTAGCGGAATTTAGCCCAACTCGTTATACCCACGAGTTGGTGCCCCTCAGGCCTAGTTCCACTAGAGTCCCCAACATATCCAGACATTGGGCCTAACTCAACCCAAAAGACTAGCCTGATATGTGAGAGTTGTCCCTGCCTTATATGTTGTGTTCCCCCACCATAAATTACTGACGTGAGACTAAATTTAAAACAAGATATATATTCTTTCAACTTAGCAATGTTGTGAAGAAGGCTGGAGGATATGGCAGAACCCAGAGTCCCTGTGTGCCTGAATTTTGAAATCCAAATATTTTGCCAACACCACAATTCTCCAAGCTAGTCTTAAAGGGGTATGTCATATACATGGCAGAGTGTACTGAAGGGTGTCGAGCTGTTGAAGAAAGGCATTGTGTGGAGGGTAAGCGATGGGAGAAACCTGAAAATTTGGACGAATCAGTGGCTACCAAGAGAAGACACCGGGAGACCTATTACACCTCGAGGTAGTTGCTTGCTTACTGATGTGGATGAGCTGATTGTTCTAGGAACGAGTTGGTGGGATACTGATTTGGTGAATGAGATTTTCTAAAAAGAAGACGCCAATCTAATCTTGGCTTTGCTAGTTCATGAAGGTCGTGGCAATGTTCTTGCAGAACACTACGACTCGCTCTACCGTTTCAGTGTGTGTAGCTGTTGACACTCCTTAATGGAATCACTAAGAAAGCACTAAAGAGTGTACGGGACACTACTAACTCCACTTAACGTCAAGTTGTCATCCCCAACATGAAGCTAGCAATGTAAATATATCAGGGCACTGGATTTAAAGATAGATATTTACCTGCAAGCGCACAGATAAACATACCCATTGTAGAAGCATTTCACCCAAGCTAGTCTCAGGTATCGTTATTTATATTTAGCATAGAGATTAATCAATTTAAGATATGATGGCATTCTAAGGACTTAACAGCATTTAATATGGCACACTTATAATAAGACTGATAACACACTAATTACTTCAAACAGGAATCAGGTTACAGAGTAAATGATATGATAAATAATTGATAAAGGATAACAGAGATCAGATCAATCAAGGATAAACTTAGAACAGTACTACCTAGCAAGTGATGATTAGAACAGGTATTAATAAGAAACATTCCTAAGTTATTCTAATTACAAGTCATAGCATACATTGATTAGTGCAATTATATTTGGCAATTATTGGCTAGGTCACATCATATTTATAATCAAGAGGCAACTCCATAGTAAAAGTGTCAAACAAAGTAACCCTTAAACCATGAGTTAACTGAGTCATACTGAACACTATATTCGAGAGGTGGAATACAGAGGACTCAACAGGTCTGTCACACCCGCGATCTACCACTCTATCCGGAACATAGGACGCATTCGTAGATAAATAATGTATAGGCACCACGCCTACACAGCATCTATCACCCACCCGTTGTACTTTAAGATGAGCGCTATACGAACATGAGTATAAACATAAAGATGAACTATCTATGCCAAATATATAATCAAAGCAGACTATAAGCATTATAACTAAGAATATAATCATTGATGTCTTAATCATATCAATTGTATTGCTATCTAGAACACAATGATGAACAATAAGGTGAATTAGATCATCGAGAAGAACTAAAGTACGAACTAGAACATGAACTAGAACAAGATTATGAACTAGACGATGATCTAGATGATGAACATGAACTAGACGATGAACTATGAAGAACAATGATGAACTAGAAGAGCAATTATGAAATAGATCCATAATGTTAATACAAGAGAGAAGATCTTGGGTTTACCGAGCCTTCTCGTGACTAGATCAGGAATCCAAGCAATGCTTGCCTCCTCTAATCCTATACTATCTACTAATCTAGGTAGATGAAGTTCTAGGGCTTTGGATTGATCTCCTTCTGGAGCTCTGATTGATGATGTCTAATGATCAAACCCTGATTGATTGCTGAAGAGGGGGGTCAGGGGCTGTTTATATAGCCCTGGGCGATGAACCGTGGCCTTTGGATCAAACCGACTCAAGGTACGACCGAGATGCATCCTAAAGGTCAGTGGAGATGGCTTGCAGAGGACGGAACCCAGCGGGCCCAGGGGGCTACCGGTCAGTCACCTGGTGGGACCGGTCGGTCCCACCTGTCGGCCTCTCGCGGTGGTCGACCTCCTGGTGTCTTCTTGCGTCCTCTGGAGTCTTCTAGAATAATCCTTACATGGTGGTTGCGTTATCTCCCATCGGTTTCCTTCTATGGGAAGCTATCGGTGCTGATTTCCTGGTTTAGTCCCTGCAGAATCATAACTCACCAAAACTCGTGGAATATTGTCAGTTGAAACCCTAAACCTTTGTTGGTGATCAAATTCTTGCCCTTTTCATATTTATTTATTGTTGACACTTACTAACGTCGCTACCAAGAGTAGAGATAAACTCTATCCCCGGCAACGGCGCCAGAAATGCTTGTTGGTATAAATTAACGCACACTCTACTTTATCCGCAAGCGCACAGATAACATCTACCGATGTAGCACTTCACCGGAGTAACCCAGTTTTAATATCGAACCCAAAGGAACGGATAGTGTTAAGTCTTAAAGTCTAACCCCTGAGTAGCTAACAAGGACGGAGAATCTAGAAGTATAGAGGGGATCATTAAGGCGGTCTAATTCCAATTTAAGAGTGATATGTTTATATTATTCTTAGTGGGGAAGTTGCCATAAAAGGCCACAAACAGAGTATGAATCTTTTATGCAAATGTATAATCCTACCGAGCCTACACACGGGTAAGTGGACTATAGAAGAATCAACAAGGCTATAAGAGTCACCCTTGCGAACAACCACTACTACCGGCGTTATAGGAGGCATTTATGAGCTATCAAGTCTAAGCACCACGCTTACACTATCCAACAACTCTAACCCTAGAATGACTAGAATTAAAGTACTCAAAAGAGAGTCACAAACCTTAAGAATAATAAGAACAATAGCTCAAACTTAAATATAGACATTGATTACCGAAACAATCGCTGAAGTTGATGATGAACTTGAATCCACAGGTACAAGATGAAGAAGTGGATCCGACAGGCCGGAGCTCCTTCTTGATCTCTTCCTCTCTCTCTCTCTCTTCTAGTTCTAATATAAGACTAGGTTCTAAACCTAACTAGAGGAGTAACTAGTCTTCTACTTGAAAGCTGGCTCTTGATTACAACCTCTGTTCGCCTAAACGGCCGTTTAGTCCGTTTAAACACCGTTTAAACGGTAAACAGAGGCCATCTGTTTTGTTTAGGCCCTAAATGGTGAATTAAACGGTTGGACCGTTTAAACCCGTTTAAACCCGTCTAAATGGTCTAAAGAAAATCAGGTTAGACATGATTAAATGATCTAAACAACCATTTAATCCATAATTTGGTTAATTAGAGGACTACGACTACCATAATCAACACAAAACTAATTAACATTGTGAGTATATGAAATGTTGTGAGATTTAGATTTCTTCCAAAAATATTATTTGGTATAATATTTATTTTTTACATGTGCAAATATGTACAGTTTCTATCAAATTTAATTTTTACATACATAAATATGTATATTTTAGTGTTACCATACAAAACTGTTTAGGCCGTTTAACTCCGTTTAAACACCGTTTAAACGGCCTAAACGCTAAACAAAGAGTGACCGACTGTTTACCGTTTACTGTTTAGGAAAACATTGATTACAACTAGATGAACTAGATCTAATTCTAGATGAACTAGAAGAGATTCATCTAGAGGGACCTCTACTTCTAATTGAAACCCTAGTTTCTGATGTGGAGATGAATAATGAAGATGGAGATGCCTGGAGAGGGGGGTCTGGGGCTGCTTATATAGCCCTAAGGGATCAACCGCGACCGTTAGATCAAACCGACTTAAGGTACGGCCGAGATGAGTCCTAGAGGTCGATGGAGGAAGCTTGCAGAAGACGGAAGCCAGCGGGCCCGGTGGATGACCGACCGGTCATAGGGTGGGACCGGTCGGTCCCACCTTTCAGCCTCTCGTGGTGGTCGACCTCCTGGTGTCTTCTGGTGTCCCCTGGAGTCTTCTAGAATCTTCCTGACGTGGCGGTTGCGTTATCTCCCGTCGGTTTCCTTCTAGGGGAAGCAATCAGCGCTGGTTTCCTGGTTTAGTCCCTGCAGAATCACAATTCACCAAACTCGTGGAATATTGTCAATTAAAACCCTAAACCTTTGTTGGTGATTGAAATCATGCCCTTTTCATATTTATTTATCCTTTAATTTTGATAGATAACCAGTGTCAACAATTCCCCCAAGCTTACCTTTTGCTAGTCCCTTAGCAAAACCAAAAATTACAATGGATCAGGAGTTGCTACAATATCTTCACTTCCAACAAGTATACCTGTCGTTAAACAAAAATTCTCCGAAACATATCATGTTATTCTTCATGGGGCTTATTACTCTTACCTTAGATCTTAAATAATTGAGAGATTAAACAATCAAATCAAGCACTATGTCTCTAGTTCTTTCACTTCACCTTTATCCCGGAGTTTTAATTAATTTTCAAAAGCATTAATACATATGTTGTTAAATTAAACAATGGATCCAAAGAGAAAGTCCACCAACCATTGAATCAAGAAGTGCATGTGTATGCAAAATGGAGTCGGATGCTCTTTTGAATATATTCACTCTCTTCTGTTCATCAGAGACATATGACTATTAGGCTAATTCTACTATCGGGCACATGCCCATTTTTTCTGACATTTTTTTTCTTCTCTTTTTTTTCTTCTTCGAGGTTCCAGACAGTTGTCCCTTTTTATTTCCTCGGGATCTATCTTTTTGAGGTTTCAGACACTTGTCCCTTTTTATTTCCTCGGATTTCTCTTTTTTTTTCTTTTTTTTAATAGCCACATGCTTCCAACAAACTTCTGAGAGGATAGCAACAGATAATGATGAGCATTTATGCGGAAGATGGATGAAATGTGTAAGTGATCTCGATTCAATGGCATGATAAACTACTCATAGGGTCACAAAGCTTAATTTAACTCAATGCAATTATTAGTCATGTTTATATTGAGAAATCTTCAAAATTCTAGTGTTGTTTAGAACAAGATAATAGCAGCTCAGATCATCACATGTCATATCCCAATTACCTAGACCTTAGATTAAGTATTTGTCATCCATGTATTTAATTTTATTTTAAGGTGTCATTATTAATTTGGAGAACTCATGCTTTGAAGGCTAGGTACTTGAAAGAAATTAGATAGAGCAACTATTCATCATTTCCATGCAAAAGATTAGAGAGAGGGTTCTTCTTTGGTCATCAACTTCTTAAAACAAACTAGACACACTATTTTATTTATTTAATCTAACACACTTTAAGATATAATATATATAAGCTAATGATAATAGTAGTAGTAATAGTAAAGACATACCTGAATCATATGAAGATAACGGAGCTGCGTCTCCCCCAAGCTGGTTCCCTTAATAGCGTTGAGCCTTCATGTGCCCATATATTTTTGTCTCTTTTTTAATTAATGGTGAGCCTTCATGTGCTCACATATTTTTTTGTGTTTTCATTTTTAAGAGTGAACCTTCATGTGCTCACATATTTTTGGTGTTTTTATTTTGTTTATAGAATGAAAAACTTAAGAGGATAAAGATACTTACGTGGATACATGGGGGTGCCTTCCCCCAAGCTGAATGTTGACGTAGTCGTTCGATCTTGCAATGTAGCAGACTGGCAGTGGATATGTCCTTCCTCTATTAGAGCTTTGGTTGATGTTGATGTTTGTTGAGACAATGCTCCAACAGTAGATGGAGCATTCACTTGCTTGTCAGCTTTTCTTGGCCTTTCAAATCCTGTGAAACTCAAATAGACAACAAAACTTGTGGAACAGATTAAGCGTTAGTGGTTGGCCACTTAAGCCTTAGTTGTCTAGAATTTCAGTAAGATCTCTTTCTTAATATTTTTGTATTTTATATTTTTATGATGCAAGAGAAAATGCACAGGATGAATGCATGCATATTTATTTTTATTATTTTTATGCCACCACAGTGAACATTCCTGTGGGTTTTTTACACGCCATAGAATTATTCACATGGGGCTTTATGATCCAGTGAAATATTTTTATTTTGTGTTCTGCAGAAATTAAAATGTGTTGTGAATTAAATATGATGATGCAAGAAATGGTTATGGATTAAATATGAGAAATATGCAGCAAAGTAAATATGAGGATAACTACCAGTTTTTACCTTTTCGTGAAGGTTCGGATATTTAGGTCCGACGAACCGGACCTTCCCTTGGTTCAGACCTCCCAAGGCATGTCAGACGTTGGAAAGATGTTATTGATTGTACCTCTGAGGTGCAGAATTTTCTTTCATACTTTCTTGGTCTGAGTCTTCACTTCCTGTGGTTCACTGTCTTGAGGTTTTTCTCCTTTCTTTTCTAGGACAGTTCCGATAGCTTCTTTTTCGTGATTGGCCTCTCTATTCTCGATAGCTTGTCTTCTTTGGCTTTGAGAGCGGCGTCTTTCACTTCTATTCTTCTTGGGTGCTTCATTAGGCATTTAGTTGATGAAGTTGCATCGTGCCTTTTCTCCAGGAAAGTGAAAATGGATTTCCTCTTGTAAATGATTGTACTTGTAGCGTAGAGGAATGGTCTTCCTAGGATGGGGTGGACATCATCGTCTTCTCATGACGAGGATCAAGAAGTTTGCGGGGACTTCATGACCTCTAATTCTGACTACGACGTCTTCCATCATCCTTGTTGTTTATGCCTCGTGTGTCACTCATTCGTCCAGCAGTTTGAAGTGAACCGTTTATTGTGGACGCTGGCAGCATCTTACTCAATGTGCATGTTCTTGTAGATCTAGGACCTTCACTCTGTAGAATTTGGGAGTGATAACCTTCTCCATGTTTACTCAAGAGTGTGTCCTGCTCATAAAGACAGGGTAGAGATCAAGTGCATGGGCTCTGTTGGTGGAAAAACACCAACAGAACCAAAAGTTTTGTTTATTCCCCTCTATCCTTGGGCACATTGCACAAGACAAACTTGTTGTTTATGTGTTCTATTCAATCTTAACATGAGTGATAGGATCAGAGGATGAGCATAAAAGTAGCATCTTTAACAGATCAAATTACTTAACCCAAGGAAGGATAATCTATGCATAAAGTGTCGATCTTTTCATAATTGAGATATATCATCTTCCAAAGGTTAGATGCACAACATTTTAGCTCATTTAGTCAAGACAGTGAGATTCAAGAGAGTAAAGCTATGAACAAGGATCAAAGGACTAAATATGTTGAGTTGATTAGGTTGGATCAAGTGAGGTGCAACTTAAACATGTTTTGTTCTTTATTTATGTTCATACTAGAATCAAGAAGAAGCTTTTACAATGATGGTTACTTACCTTGAAATGTTACTTTGTCATTGGAAAGTGATTGTGCTGAACCACTTTGTGGAAGCTTCTCTTGTCTAGCTGGTTGTTGTTTATGAATGGCTTGTCTTCTCTTGTTTGTCTCACAATATACATGAGAGGAAGAAGATCACTGTGGAATCATCTTTATAGGTATCGACCCTCCTTCTCTTATGTTGACTTATCAGTGAAGGCGCATTGTTCCTCGTGTATGCTGACTAGGATCCTCTCTCTTTCTTGTATTAATTCTGTACTATGAGGATGTAGGGACAGTTCCGCATTATTCTCTTGTCAATCTTTCTTGTTTTTCTTTAATCATTGGGTTAGCAAGAGACTTGAATTTACAGCTGCTACTCAAGTGCCTCTATGATAGTCTTCGTCTTTTAATGTCACAACTGAGACTTGTCCTCTCAACAATGTCTAGATGATGGAGATCTTATCGGTTGTTCTTCTTGATTTGCTGGTTCAGATACTATCTCTTCATCTTCTAACTCTTGTGGTGCAGTGGCTTCATCCTTCATGATGCCCTCCTCAATTCTTGGCAGTTGGTTCTCCCTTCGACGTCTTCTCTTGGTTCTCTTTGGCTGCTCATAAGTGATGTAGATGTTGAAGATGCAGCGAAAGATCCAAAAGTTGACTTCTCCAGGTCCGGCAAAGATGATAATATTGATGGTGTTCAAGAACGATCTTCTAAGAATGAGTGGTGGATCATATTCTTCTTCTCGACTGGGATAGCATCTAGTGGTTTGTATTGATAAAAGTGGTGGGTAGGAGATCAATATGTTTGAAGTTGGGTTTCTCCTTCCTCCCTTTGATTGTCAAACACATCTAGACAACGGAATTGTCTCTCCCAGGCTGGCTTGTGATGTGTGACGGAACGACCCTAATCCCATGGCCCACGTGTCCCTGTCAACCTCTGACAGCCGGACCCATGTTCCATGTGATTAAGACCTGTTCGCCACCGGGCTACATCAGTGCCCAATGTCTGCAGGATCATCTCACAATTCGGTTACAGCATTGCATACTTTTACAAATAACATCGGAATAAAGAGCGGAAGACTTAAATAACAATAGTTTTACAAAGCAGGGTTCCAAATAGAGATTAAGGTGCAATTATTACAAACCAAGTTCTGATAATAGAGATAGACATAGGCAACATAGTGGAGAACAGCAAAGATACTTATAATCACCCAGCCCGAGGGTGTACAACTATTCTTCGGCCTCATCGGCCTCTTCCTGGACGATGGTCACGCAGCAGGGTGCAAGACACATCGGGGATTCTGTCATACCTGCAGCATGGGTAACAAACCCTGAGTACTGGGGTACTCAACAAGACTTACCCGACTAAGGAAAAGGGAGAAGACTCAGGAATGAGAGGCTTAGGGCAGTCAAGGTAAGGCTTAAGCAAGATCAAGTGTTTTGCAGAAAAAGCATTTTTTTGTAAACCTTATTTTATTTTGGAAAGATTCAGTATTCCTCAATTCTTCATCGTTCATGATTCATTTTACATTTCAAAACATACCTAGTTGAGAACCACTCTCCGTTGACAGTCAGTGGACCAAGTCTCCATAACCGAGGAGCAACGTTAATCCGGATAAATAATACTCAGCTGAGGATCCCTATCCACACTGCATATGTAGCACCCAAGCTTGCATATGCCAACTCGTCTTCCACGATTCCTCCAAGATTGGGCCCGGTCCTACGCCACCCGAAAGTACAGTACACCACTCCTATCCAAGTACGACGACCACGTGGGTACATGCTACTTCCGCCATCTCTCCACTCTCCAGTGCGCGGTTGTCGGTCCAATAAAGGATTCCTCGGAGCCAGAGCTTTCCGAAGTATGTGAATAGTTACAAGTCTTGACCAATAGGCCCCCATACGGATGGTCCCAAATTTTCCAGCCAGAACTATACCTTGGTTATATCTCACCCAAGCGTAATAGTCCTGTCAGTTTTTCAACCCTGTCCCGGTCGGTGTCAACTGTTGAGTCCCGGACTACTACATGACGGCACCGTACGCTCGGACAACCTCTCCTCGCAATTGACAAGGTACGGATCAGATACCAAGTCAATGGCCGGGGAGTAAAGCCAAATTCCCATAAAAGTTCTTTAAGTGATCACACTTTTGAAATTGGCATTTTATCGCAAATCTATTATATAGCAATGCTAAGCATTTTTGCAAATAGTTTTTAAACAGGGTAGGGGATCTTTGGTGGAGGTAAAGTGCAGGTATTAGGTCATCACACAACTCCTATCACCTAATGCAGTAATTTAACTCAAAAGCATTTAAGTAAAACTTTTATAAAAACAAGGAAAGGGGTTAAATGCACCGGGGCTTGCCTTGAAGAGCAAGGAGGACGGGCTCGGGATCGGCAGTGCAGGTGTTGGAGCTCGGGGTCGCTTCGGGCGTAGGTTCGTCAGCGACTACCTCGACCTTGATGCCTTCTCCTTCGGTCACTATACGGATGCAATGATGTATGCTTAAGAGGATGCTGACATGAACAATAGGACAATTCTACTGATTCTAGAGCACAACTTTCTATCGTGTAATTAACTTCTAGAACAGACACAAAGTTACTTATTTTGATCTCTAAGCAAAATTAATCAACCTATTAAGCATCATTTATCCGACCTAAACACAAAACAAGCATGGCATCACAAACATCATAGACCAAAGGGGTGGGGGTCTATAAACAGCAAACAATCCCAAAAGTCACACGACAGGGCATACAACATGAACTCTACTTGATTTTCTATTTTTTTTTCTAATTATTTAAAAAAAATCATTTTATGCAGTTGCTCCAAAATTTACCCAATTAATCTCATAGATTCATTATGGTATAAATAGATGTCAAAACAAATTTCATAATTTCTGGAGGTCATTAAGGTGCTTAACAAAAATCAAACATTTAATTACAAAAGGCGCTATTTAACAATTTAAATAAATACCCAAAAATCAACTTGCTCCAAAAGGCCTCAAAATTTCTCCAGAGACTAAACATGACACAACTAGCACATAAAAATTTATCTCATGATTTTTGGAGCTACACATGATTTTCTAAAAATCTAAAAATCATCCATTTATTAATTAAAAGAGGGATTTTACATTTTCAAATTCTTGCAGAAAAGTCAAGTTTCATATTTTTCTAAAATACTACATGGTATAAAGAGTCTACCATAAAATTTTCAGAATTTTTGGAGCAACACAGAAAATCACATAAAAAGAAGAAAAAGGAACACTATTCATATCCTTCCGAAAAGGAAAAGAGCACTGTGCTCTTTCCTCGCGAGGCTTGGGCGGAACGGAAGGCTCGGGCGAATCGGAAGACATGCGTTCGCTGAGGCCTGGCTCGGGCGAGACGAAAGGCATGTGTCCGCCGAGACTTGGCTCGAGCGAAGCGGGTTCGGGTGAAACGGGAACGTTTGCTTCGTCCGAGGCCTGGCTCAGAGGCTCGGGCGAGACGGAAACAATCGTCCGTCCGAGGCCTGGCCGGGAGGCTCGGGCGAGACAGAGAACAATCGTTTCGTCCGAGGCCTGGCTAAGAGGCTCGGGCGAGACGGACAGCATGGCTCGGGCGAGTCGCAGGCGAGGCGGACGGCGGACCGGCCGTTCGGGACTTGCGCTGGGAAAACCGAGTGTGGGGAGAGATTTGCGGGCTCACCGTGAGTCGGGAGAGAGACTCGGCGAGGCGGTGCAGAGTCAGAGGAGGGAGCTCGACGGTGGAGGTGCTCCGGCGGAGCTCTCTGGCGGCGAACGACGTCCGGTGGCTCTGTCCTCCAAAAAGGGATTACCGAGGTGCGATTTGGAGCGCACGGAGGTGAGGAAGAGAGGGCAGGGGTCGGAGGGACGGGAGGAACACTCACGGCGGCGAATTTCTCTCTTGGCCGAAGCGCGGCCGCTTGCCGGAGTCGGGGACGAAGCTCCTGCGCCGGCGATAGGAAGGCGGAGGGGTGAAATTGGTCGCTCCGGAAGGTGGAGCAGCTCAAGGCGAAGGCGGTGGAGGCTTCGGCGGGCGCTGGGGTGGTCCGGTGGTGCGGGGCGCCGTGGTGGCGGTAATGGCGGACTCGGCGGCTTCTTATAGTCGCGGGCGGAGCTGGGGAGGGGTCCGGGCGAGGGGTGAGAGCGCTCGCGCGACATTAAAGGAGGTAGGGAACATGATAGGGCGGCTCGGTGCGGGCGGGGATGCGCGCGCGGCGGGGCGGCTTGCCGGCGGCCGGCAACTGCGCGCTGTCCGCGGCCGAGGGAAAAGAGGAGGAGGGTAGAGGATGGGCGAAACGGCGATAGGTAGGGGACCGGAGAGGGAACGAGCGCCAGCGCTTGGCCGCGCGCGGCACGGGCGCGGGTCAGCCGGGCTCGGCATGGCGGCGAGGCTCGCGCGTGGCGCGGCGGCCTTACCGGAGGCCGGGGCCCCCTAGCTTTAAATCTCGTGCACAGTGACGATATTAAAAGCAAAACTTCCCCTTTCTGAAAACTTGAAATTACTCCCAAAACTTGAACTACACAAGGAAAACTCAAAACACCAAAGTTGCTTAAAATTTTGAGATCTACAACTTTGCCAATATAAACTTTTTCTGAAACTCAAAAGTTTTGGAGATAATTTTGAAAACCGAAAAAGGGACAAAATTGAAGTTTGAAGGAATTTGGAATTACTCCTGATTTTGTATTGAAACTTGAAAATCCGTAAACACCAAAGTTGTTCCTCTTGACAAGATCTACAACTTTGCTAAAAGGACCAACTTCAAATTTTGAATAGTTTTTAAATTAATAAAAGAGGGGTAAAAAAACAAGGTTTGGAAATCACGGTTTTTCAAAAGGAATTTAAATTTTGTTTTTGATTTTTGAACTTTGATCAACACAACAAGGCATCAGGGCACACAACTGAACAAGATTTACACAAAGATAGACACAGAGATGAAATTACCATTTTGCCCTTAAAGGAAGATTTGGGCCTTTAGGGTTTTCGAAAAAGAGATCACTACACAAGTCACCTCAGAAAAAGGTAAATGCAAGGCAAGCATTAGGCAAACATAATGCATGGCAAGAAGGATTAATGACTAAAGATGATGACATGTTAGGTTAATTACATTTTTAATCACCATAGGTGTTACATGATGTAGATGGACTTCCAACAACATGTTCATGTGTTTGACTTGTAGATCTTGCTATTGTTGTAGTGGTACCATCTTGTCTCCCAAACTAGCTCTTGATTAGAAAAGAGGATAACTTCCCACTTCTTGTCTTGATGTCTTGGGCAATGATGGTTGCAGGCATAGGTTGTCTCATACGAGGTAAGTTGCATCCTGTTTGTCATCAGCACCCAAGCAAGACTCAAAGCTAGGTTAGCACCTTTTGTGATCTGAGAGTAGGTTTGTGTGTCTATGGTTTGAGTTTTGGATCTTCAATGTTCACACCAAACCATGGATGAACAAAATCTCTCTCCTGTGTAATGTTAGTGGACATATACCCGAAGGATTGCAAGAATTTGAAACATGGGTTGTTATCCATAACTTATCTATTTTGCATCTATGCTAATAAAAGATGTTTTTAGGATTACTTTAACATAGACTAGTATTTCATGTGTTGGCTGCACTTTAACATGATTCAAGGCAAAATATAACTTGCAGTAGAAGACAAAACAAAATAAACTTTGATACTCACAGTTCTTTCATCCATAATGAATGAGCTGAGTCTTCATTGTGCAAGAGTTGTTGAAGTTCATGTGTTTCTTCATCTCCAGTGTGAGTTCATCTCCGGACTTTCCCAAATTGATATTGAAAGTTTCCCTGCAGGGGTTAGTCCAACAAAATATCCAACATCCACTATAGCATACTGTCGGCTCAGAAACCAACCTAGACACCACGTCTAATTTGATTTAAGAGGGTATTCTAACCTAAGCATGCTTAAAAGGCCTTTGAAAGCAAGATCACCCACTCCTAAACTAGGCACCATGCTTCATTTAAGAGATGTATGAAAGTACTTCAAACCTAAACATATACTATAGCAAATAAAGGTAACATGAAGGCATTATAGAGATTTACTCAGATGAAAGAGCATGATGAGCATATCTTAAAGGTAGGGACAACCAACATAGCAACATGGCAAGAAATATTCTTAGAAAGTCTATTCCCCAAGCTTGGATTTTGCACAAATCAAGATTGGATGAATGTAATTCAATGTTGCATGATGATTGGTGGGACATACCTTGTGCTTGTTGTTCCTTCGTTCTTTTCTGCTCCAGACCTGGGAAGGTTAGTGACAAAATACCCGAAGAAATGTTTTCATAATTATATTTCTATGCTCATTACAAGGACAGTGCAGCAGAAAGGTAGGCATAGCTTATAACCAGGTATTATGATGGGGTGTAAGGATTCTACTGGTTATAGCTTGCTCATGGAGTAGTGATAGATAAGAGTGGAATTCACAAACAACATTCATAAGACTGAAAACAAAAATAATGAAAAGACTGGGACAAAAAGGAAAAACATAAAAGTATGATTACAAGGTTAGACTAAGACTTAATATGATCTACCGTTCCCCGGCAACAGCGCCAGAAATGCTTGTTGACACTTACTAACGTCGCTACCAAGAGTAGAGATAAACTCTATCCCCGACAACGGCGCCAGAAATGCTTGTTGGTATAAATTAACGCACACTCTACTTTATCCGCAAGCGCACAGATAACATCTACCGATGTAGCACTTCACCGGAGTAACCCAGTTTTAATATCGAACCCAAAGGAACGGATAGTGTTAAGTCTTAAAGTCTAACCCCTGAGTAGCTAACAAGGACGGAGAATCTAGAAGTATAGAGGGGATCATTAAGGCGGTCTAATTCCAATTTAAGAGTGATATGTTTATATTATTCTTAGTGGGGAAGTTGCCATAAAAGGCCACAAACAGAGTATGAATCTTTTATGCAAATGTATAATCCTACCGAGCCTACACACGGGTAAGTGGACTATAGAAGAATCAACAAGGCTATAAGAGTCACCCTTGCGAACAACCACTACTACCGGCGTTATAGGAGGCATTTATGAGCTATCAAGTCTAAGCACCACGCTTACACTATCCAACAACTCTAACCCTAGAATGACTAGAATTAAAGTACTCAAAAGAGAGTCACAAACCTTAAGAATAATAAGAACAATAGCTCAAACTTAAATATAGACATTGATTACCGAAACAATCGCTGAAGTTGATGATGAACTTGAATCCACAGGTACAAGATGAAGAAGTGGATCCGACAGGCCGGAGCTCCTTCTTGATCTCTTCCTCTCTCTCTCTCTCTCTCTCTCTCTCTTCTAGTTCTAATATAAGACTAGGTTCTAAACCTAACTAGAGGGGTAACTAGTCTTCTACTTGAAAGCTGGCTCTTGATTACAACTAGATGAACTAGATCTAATTCTAGATGAACTAGAAGAGATTCATCTAGAGGGACCTCTACTTCTAATTGAAACCCTAGTTTCTGATGTGGAGATGAATAATGAAGATGGAGATGCCTGGAGAGGGGGGTCTGGGGCTGCTTATATAGCCCTAAGGGATCAACCGCGACCGTTAGATCAAACCGACTTAAGGTACGGCCGAGATGAGTCCTAGAGGTCGATGGAGGAAGCTTGCAGAAGACGGATGCCAGCGGGCCCGGTGGATGACCGACTGGTCATAGGGTGGGACCGGTCGGTCCCACCTTTCAGCCTCTCGTGGTGGTCGACCTCCTGGTGTCTTCTGGTGTCCCCTGGAGTCTTCTAGAATCTTCCTGACGTGGCGGTTGCGTTATCTCCCGTCGGTTTCCTTCTAGGGGAAGCAATCAGCGCTGGTTTCCTGGTTTAGTCCCTGCAGAATCACAATTCACCAAACTCGTGGAATATTGTCAATTAAAACCCTAAACCTTTGTTGGTGATTGAAATCATGCCCTTTTCATATTTATTTATCCTTTAATTTTGATAGATAACCAGTGTCAACATTTATCCCTTAATTATGATAGATAACCAGTGTCAACAACTCCCCCAAGCTTACCTTTTGCTAGTCCCTTAGCAAATATTTATGATGAATCAGGAACTGCTACTATGCCTTCACACTTTAAAGGGTACATATGTTCAAACAAAAATCTTCCCTTGGTTCAGAGTTAACTATTCTGACTTTCTCATATTACCTTTAGCTATGGAGCTTTTGCCTTCACCTGGATCCTTAAGCAATTGAGAGATAGAACAATCAAGTTAAGCACTGTATCTCTAACTCTTTGATCAACCTTCATTCTGGAGTTTTTATATATTTTCAAATGAAAATCAGAGATTCCATTGTATGACACTATCAAATCGCTCTTTTATATTTTATGATTCCTCACTGATGCAATTTTCTTACCTTTTATGGATATATATATCTAGAGCTTTAAGAAGTAAAAAGCATATCTTACCAAGTCAAAGTTCAAAGTTTAGGAAGAAAGATGTCATACTCATAGATCAAGACTTTAGAATATTTGAAATTTGTCATCTCTTGCTGGCATATTGTAATTAGAGGGACCATGGGCTATCATTCTTTTTCTCATACTTTTATCATAACTCTTTTTCTCTGTCTCTTTTTTTTCTTTTGAGGTAGTTGGACACTTGTCCCTTTTTATTTCCTCCTTATCATATTTTTGCATAGCCCATGCCTCTAACACAATACTACTTCGGAAGAGTGAATCTTTTAATAAAACATTCTTGATCCCTAGAGCATGATAAATTTCTCAACCATAACTAAAAACTTAGAACAAAGTAAGTAGCCTTATCTTAAGATCATATTAATGGCTCTGGGTAGGAATTCATGTTATGTCATACAGGATCTCATCATGTATTTAATCTTTTTCAAGTGTAAATCTCCAAAACTCTAGTATCTCTAGGAATTAGATAAATAGCAGCTCAAACCTTTTTATATCATATCTCACAATTATCTAGACTTTAGATCAGGTATTTGCCATCCACAGGTTTTAGGTTCAGAGTTTATTCAGAACAACTTTGTCTAAAACTCAAGAAAATTTAAATTCGAACAGTAGGTACTTAGAAAAGGCAGAGCGATTGTTCATCGTTTTTATCATGAACAAAATTAAGCTTTTATCTACCTAGACATTTATTTATTATTTACTATCTTTATTTGGTTTTGTAAAAGTTATTCATCTTTTTAGGGGTTTCTATATTTATTGACCTGATCTAACTAAATCGAACTAATAGTAATAGATAAAAAAACCGTGATACTTATCGTGATAACTGAGGGTGCTCTCCCCCAAGCTGGATCTTGATGTATTCTTTTTCCAGAAGACGAGTAGACTGTTAGTGATTTCTTGAGTCCTTCTCTTCTTCTCTTCCTGCTGAATTCAAAGATAGACAACACAACTAGTGGAACTTGATTAAGCGTTAGTAATAAATATTCCTCCATTTGTCTAGTTGTCTTAAAGCTCTTAAGATTATTTATATTCTTTCTTTCCACTAAGCAGAGTTTCAGCAGTGTTCCATAGTATCTCTTTTTAGATTTTTTTTTTGTTTTTTTATTTTTATAGATGTGTGCAATACAAAAGTAAATATGCAAATGTATAGTTTTTATTTTTATGCCTCCACAGAAAGTATACTACTCTCATGGGGCTTAGAGTTTCCATATTTTTTTATTTTGTTTTCTAATGCAGATATAATTGCTAAGAAGTAAATATGATACTAATAGTAAAATGATCATGCTTAATTATGCAATGATGAATTTAATGCTAGTGATTATGGATAACTACCGAGTTACCTTTCGGCGAGGATTCGATGTTTATAGTCTATCGAACAAGACTCCTTATATGCTCTTTTATTCTTCCTTGGGTGCATCAGCAGATCCTGAGGAGGACCTCGATGATTGCACGTCAGTAGAACTCTCTTTCTTTTTCCATACTTGTTTAACTGGTGGTCTTGTCTCCTTTACTTCTTCGTCCTTTGTTTCCTTTAATAGGATATCTTCACTCCTGGTAACTTCTCCTTCATAGTTAGCCCATCCATCTTTGATTTGTCGATTCTTGTTGTGTTGGGATGCGCGGTGTCTCCTCCTTGAGTGGTTCTTCTTTTCCTGTCCATTAGTGACATAACTATTGAAATAACAACGTACCTTCTCTCTGAAGAACTGGAAGTGGATCTCTCCAGATCTCATGTAGATGATGGCGCCAGTGGTGTTGAGGAAGGGTCTTCCTAGGATGATGTGAATGTCGTTTTCCTTTCCCATGTCTAGTACTAAGAAGTCGGTGGGAACATAGTGGTCTTTAATTTGGATCATCACGTCCTTTACTATTCCCTCCGGAAATTGATAAGTTTGGTCCGCCATCTGTAGCTGCACATATGTTTGATACATAGGTCTATTTTTATATAAGTGCTCATATGTTACCTTAGACATTATATTGACACTTGAGCCGATGTCGCAGAATGTCTTGTGGAATGTACTTCCTTCGATCTTGCAATCAATGGTGGGTACGCCTGGGTCATCTCTCTTGGCGAGGTATGGTGATGCAAGAAGGTGGTCGTGTTCTGTTTGGACAGAGTTGACCATCCATACTGTGTCTTGATGTGGTTGTGTAGCCTTGTTCTTCCTCCTTCTGTTCCTATTCTTCTTCTTTGATGATATGATGTTTGCATCTTCGTAGGGCTTCTGAGGGTGGACTTTGGTAGTGAGTGTACGTCTCTTGAAACTGAATCTTTCTTTGTTGCCTGTGATTGTGAAACAGATCTTGGCGCTGTCCGCGTAGATGATGGCTTTCGTTGAGCTTAGGAATGAGCGTCCAAGAATGATGGGTGCTCTTTTGTCTCCACCTGTTTCAATGATCATAAAGTCTGCACACACATACGAGCATCCCACTCATACACAGATATCTTCTAGAATTCCCAATGGGTACCACAGTGTCTGATCTGCGAGCTGCAAACACATAGTTGTATATAATAGAGGTGCACCATGTATTTGTTCGTATATTACCCTTGGCATAATGTTGACGCTTGCTCCAAGGTCATAGACTGCTTCTTCAAAACTGTGAGGTCCAATATGAATTGGAATCACAGGTCTTCCTGGATCTCCTTTCTTTGGGGCAATGGAGTCATCCATCCATTCTCTTGAAGGTCTAGGTATGAGGTGTCCTGCATCAAAGATGTCTACAAGATTTGCAGTTTCTAGCTCTTTTGGACTTCCTGGAATCTTACCTTTTTCAGCTATAGGGACTGAAGCTGCTAACTGAGATAACTGAGATTCTATCATTTTATTAAAGCCATGTTGATTCTTTATAGCAGAAGTAAAGCTATCTATTCTAGTATTAATATTTTCAAGCAGTTTATCATTGAAAGTTATCTTCTTAGACATATTATCAATAATTTTATTTTGATTGGATATCATCTCTCTCAAAGGTGGTTGATTAAAAGTATTACCTTGGTAGTTACCTGAGTAGTTACCTGAGTAATTAGGCCTTGATTGCTGGTTCCATCCTTGAGTTTGTTGAGGACGATAGTTGGTGTTGTTGTTGATGTACTTTGCATCCTCTTGAATCTCAGGGCAGTTGCTCCCTGAATGACCAGTGCCTCCACACTCTTCACATGTCATGCGAGATTCATAGATTTGCTTGACGTCTTCTCTCTTGGGAGTGTGTTCATCGAACTTCTTCATGAGTAGGTCAAGTTTGGCAGACAACATGCTGTCTACTTCCTTTAGTTGATGTATTCCTCCCCTCTTGCGTAGCTGAGAGCGTTCCTCGTTCCAACCTTGGTTAGAGGCCATCTTCTCTATGAGTGTAGTTGCATTGTTGATTGTGAGTGATAAGAATGATCCTCCAGCAGCGGCATCCACATTCTCACGGGCACTTGAAGTGAGCCCGTGGTAGAAGGTCTGCATGAGTAGCCAATTCTCCATCCCATGGTAAGGGCATTCTGATATGTAGTCTTGAAAGCGTTCCCAAGCTTTTGGGATTGATTCTTCATGTTGTTGCTGGAAAGTTGAAATCTTGGCACGGAGGGCATTCGTCTTGCCCACTGGAAAGAACTTTGCTAGGAAGGCACTTGAACAGATCACCCATGAGGTGTTTTTATCTTTGTTGGCGTAGAACCATTGTTTTGCTTTTCCCAAGAGTGAGAATGGGAACAAGCGAAGTAGAATGGCGTCCCTTTCAACTCCTTTGATGGTGAAAGTGCTACAGATCTCCAGAAAGTGTTGGAGATGAGCGCTTGCGTCTTCATGTGTCTTTCCGCAAAACTGATTAGCTTGTACCATATTGATCAAAGCTGGCTTGAGTTCAAATCCGTTGTCTCCCACATTGACTGTTGATCCAGTCCTGATGTTCGCAGTGGTTGGTGCAGAGAACTCGCGGAGTGTCTTGTCGGCCATGGTGTCCAACACTGGTGTTAAGCTTCTTCTTATCTGGCTAACTTCTGGTAGTGGTGCTGAGGGTCTCTTAAGTTTGCGTCTAGTTTTCCTTAGTAAAGCTTCGGGATCCTCAATGTAGTTGTTCGGAAGTTGGAAACCAGTCATACATCACCCTGCATAAGATATAAAAGATAAACAAAGCCAGGGTAAGTCTGTTTGAGTAAATAATCAGTGCATTATCACATGTGTGTAAGTAAAATGATATGTTCTAGCTACCGTTCTAAATGTTGTTAATGCAATGTCCTATCAGTGTTCATAAAGATTTTAATGAATGAAAAAAAACTGGGTACCATCCCTAATTGAATTGATGTGTTCCCCAGCAACGGCGCCAGAAATGCTTGTTGACACTCCTTAATGGAATCACTAAGAAAGCACTAAAGAGTGTACGGGACACTACTAACTCCACTTAACGTCAAGTTGTCATCCCCAACATGAAGCTAGCAATGTAAATATATCAGGGCACTGGATTTAAAGATAGATATTTACCCGCAAGCACACAGATAAACATACCCGTTGTAGAAGCATTTCACCCAAGCTAGTCTCAGGTATCATTATTTATATTTAGCCTAGAGACTAATCAATTCAAGATATGATGGCATTGTAAGGACTTAACAACATTTAATATGGCACACTTATAATAAGACTAATAACACACTAATTACTTCAAACAGGAATCAGGTTATAGAGTAAATGATATGATAAATAATTGATAAAGGATAACAGAGATCAAATCAATCAAGGATAAACTTAGAACAGTACTACCTAGCAAGTGATGATTAGAACAGGTATTAATAAGAAACATTCCTAAGTTATTCTAATTACAAGTCATAGCATACATTGATTAGTGCAATTATATTTGGCAATCATTGGCTAGGTCACATCATATTTATAATCAAGAGGCAACTCCATAGTAAAAGTGTCAAACAAAGTAACCCTTAAACCATGAGTTAACTAAGCCATACTGAACACTATATTCAGGAGGTGGAATACAGAGGACTCAACAGGTCTGTCACACCCGCGATCTACCACTCTATCCGGAACATAGGACGCATTCGTAGATAAATAATGTATAGGCACCACGCCTACACAGCATCTATCACCCACTCGTTGTACTTTAAGATGAGCGCTATACGAACATGAGTATAAACATAAAGATGAACTATCTATGCCAAATATATAATCAAAGCAGACTATAAGCATTATAACTAAGAATATAATCATTGATGTCTTAATCATATCAATTGTATTGCTATCTAGAACACAATGATGAACAATAAGGTGAATTAGATCATCGAGAAGAACTAAGGTACGAACTAGAACATGAACTAGAACAAGATTATGAACTAGACGATGAACATGAACTAGACGATGAACTATGAAGAACAATGATGAACTAGAAGAGCAATTATGAAATAGATCCATAATGTTAATACAAGAGAGAAGATCTTGGGTTTACCGAGCCTTCTCGTGACTAGATCAGGAATCCAAGCGAAGCTTGCCTCCTCTAATCCTATTCTATCTACTAATCTAGGTAGATGAAGTTCTAGGGCTTCCGATTGATCTCCTTCTGAAGCTCTGATTGATGATGTCTAATGATCAAACCCTGATTGATTGCTGAAGAGGGGGTCAGGGGCTGTTTATATAGCCCTGGGCGATGAACCGTGGCCCTTGGATGAAACCGACTCAAGGTACGACCGAGATGGATCCTAAAGGTCGGTGGAGATAGCTTGCAGAGGACGGAACCCAGCGGGCCCAGGGGGCGACCGGTCGGTCACCTGGTGGGACCGGTCGGTCCCACCAGTCGGCCTCTCGCGGTGGTCGACCTCCTGGTGTCTTCTTGCGTCATCTGGAGTCTTCTAGAATAATCCTTACGTGGTGGTTGCGTTATCTCCCGTCGGTTTCCTTCTATGGGAAGCTATCGGTGCTGATTTCCTGGTTTAGTCCCTGCAGAATCATAACTCACAAAAACTCATGGAATATTGTCAGTTGAAACCCTAAACCTTTGTTGGTGATCAAATTCTTTCCCTTTTCATATTTATTTATCCCTTAATTATGATAGATAACCAGTGTCAACAGTAGCATTTACAAGGCATGAAGGAATGATTTTTTGCGAAGGAGAAGAGAACCAGTGGAGGAGAACAGGGGGTAGTAGTAGAATTATAGACCCGGTGTGGGATTGGATATGGAAGATACAATGTCTAGGCAAAATCGAACATTTTCTATGGAAGTTCACCCATAATAGTCACCCTATACGAAGGAACTTGGCACGAAGGTGATTAGGGGAATGAAGATAGATACAAAATGCCCAATCTATGGAAGGTTTGATGAAGATGGAGGCCAAACATTCTTTAAGTGTGAATTGGCAAAGAAGGTAAGGTGTGGGAAGGTTTGAACCTCACACAGTATAGATGCCACTGGTTGGCAGCTGATGTAAGGCGGTTACGGAGATAATGCTCACGGAAAGAAAGTGAAGAGCATCGTCTTCTCCTAATCATTGCCACCTATCCTTTGGTAAGAATGGAATCTGATCAGAGAGGAGGAGGAAAGAATCCCAGATGGACTGATCACTAATCAGAGCAATATAGATTTATGTAGGAGAAGTTAAACAAGCTACCCGACGAGAAGAGAATGCAAGACGAGTTCAACATACTCACTAGCAGAGGCCGATATATGGAGTTCTGAAACTCAACTGCTATGCTTCTTTCCATCCATCATCGAAGGAAGGGAGTTGAGGCTTTCTGATCCATGACAGTGATGGTGATGTTGTGCTGAATGGGTTTGGAAAGGTGAATCATCTAATGAATGCGTTCCATACATGGTGTTGGGTACCAAAATAAGGGGTACCCTAAATGAACGGAGTAAAGGGATACGCCTGGCCAGACCTAGGGGAAAATCCAACCGTCCACCGGTGGATTCTAGCCTCGACTGATCCCTTGTGAGAAGGCCTTGGCGGAAGGGCCTCTCTCTCTCTCTCTCCCTTCACCTCATCCGAAGCTCTCCAAGCTAGGCCTCGGACAGAGACCAAGTACTCCGCTTCATTTGAATCCGCCCCTTGGAGCAGTGCTCTTTCACCTAGCCATCTCGAACCACGCCCGTCCAAGCTAAGGGTACGACCGGTCCCAAAACGGGCATGGAGCATCACGAGAGCCCACCCAATTAAAAGCATGTCATCCCATCGACGGGTTAGGCACGCCAACGTAGGACATGCATGAACGACTCTAACACGCTACGCCCTAATAGAGCGGCCGCTTCCATGGCATGCCTCTCTACCCAAGCCGCTATAGGGTGAAGCGCCAAACTCGACTGGTAAGAAGTCCACGCCCGTGATCCTACAAGACCAGCCACCTATCGGTCATTCAAATGCCTGACGGCATCAGCCGCTGCGCCTCACTAGTTGCATGGCACCCACGCCTCAATAAAGAAGATTCGTCAAGAATCCAGTCCTAGCAAATCTAATAAAGACCATCACATGTACAAATTCACTCTAACACCTACACTCAGGCCCACCAATGAGTATGACCATTTTCCGTGTCGCCCGAGCCCTCACGCAGAGGCCTTAGGCCCGATGATTTTTTTGCTTCGCCCGAGGCCCCGCACTAGGCCTCGGACGAAGGCCGCATTCCCGACTCGCCCGAGCCCTCCCGGGGGCTCGGCCTCAACCAAACTAAAAGGCTCTCTGACTCGTTTAAGGCTCCACCCATGCCTCAGGCGAAGGCTGAATCACCGAATCACCTCTACCACAACCATGCATCCTGACAAGACTACATACCAACTCCCCGTACCACCAGGCCTCACACAGCATCGCCCGCGTACATGCCTAGTATGGACGACATGGTGCAACGAGACAAACATCAAGTCATCCCCACCTACGTACTTGTTGGGTATTTTAAACGCACACAGAAGAATCCGCAAGCGCACGGATACCGATGTAGCTTTCACCCGAGAGTATTCCAGGGTATCGATTTCCACGGGGAACGTGAAGTGTACTAGAAGAATTAAGAACATCCAAGAAAAGAATGTTAATATGGGTAGAGAGAGATATAGGGTTTTCTAAGCGGGTCTATCTAATCAAAGGCTTAATATACTTTACTTACTTCGGAGCAACAATACCTTTCTGATTCTCGAAAAAGACTGGGAAAAGGGTAATCGGGAGAAGGCTGCCAAAAAGCTCTATGAAAACACCAATCCTAACGTGGCGGATTATAACAATCTACAGAGCTGTCACCCCTGTAGCTACCACAACTATCTGGAGGATTGGGCGCAAACTCAGGTAAACCCTAGTCTAGACACTGTGTCTACACTAACGCTTACTACTCTAATTACCGCGGATAACTAGAGCACTCAATACGAGCGGAGATCCAGTAAATAAAATAAAGTAAGAACTAAACTTAATTGAATGAAGAACTTAGAAATAATAAATGAAGAATGCAGAGATTGCTAAGACAAACCAGATCCTGCAGTAGTACAATGTTGAAGAAGATCCGACAGATCCGGTTCCTCAGCTTTCTCCTTTCTCTCTCCCTCGATTACAACTAGATGATGAACTAGAACTAGAAGATGAACTAGAACTAGAACTAGACGATCAACTAGAGGGATCTCTACTTCTAATTTGAAACCATAGTTTCTGATGTGGAGATGAATAATGAGGATGGAGATGCCTGGAGAGGGGGTCTGGGTCTGGTTTTATAGCCCGGAGCGTGGAACGTGAGCCCTTGGATCAAACCGACTTCAGGGACGGTGGAGATGCATCCTAGGAGGCGGTGGAAGAATGTTCTAGAAGGCGGAGGTGAAACGGGCTCCATGGCCGACCGGTCGGTCTCCATGTGGGACCGGTCGGTCTGGCCCAGTGGGCCCACGTGGTGGCCCGCCTCGTGGTGTCTTCTGGTGTCTTCTAGATCCTTCTTTTGCAGATTTCGATGCGAAATTAATATCTTTTCATCCGGGACTCCGAATATAGCAAATGATATATCCGTTTTGATCGTCTCGACGAGCCCTTCGCAATGGTGCACTCCAATTCATCACTTGAGATACTTTTATATGGTGAAATATTGATGTCCTACAAAACAAGTGAGAGCACCAAAACTTGTCACACCCTGAAATTTTCATTTCTTAAATTAGAGTTAAAATGATTTATTTATGAACTTTTTGTGCTCATAAAATATAGGGAAATAAAAATTTTCACTAAATTAAAATTTATCCTAGGGTTTTAGAAACATGTTTGTGCATTCATGTTGGAGCATTTGAGTTTTTGTGATGTGTGGTTTTGACTAAAATTCTATTTGTGTTCAAAATGGTTTGGAAACAAATTGAAAATGAATTTCATAGAAAAGGGTTTTGGAAATAAAGACTTTTTGTTTTCAATAAGTTTGGAAAGTTTAAAGTTTCAAAACTTTCTGTTTCTCCCAAAGATTCAAACAATTTCAAAAGGATTTCAAACTGGTTTTGAATTTGTTTTGAGAAAGGTTTGGAAATAAAAGAAAAAGATAAAACCTTTCTTTCCCTTCTCCCCTTGGCAATCGGCCTGAAGGCCCAGTCTATCCTGGCCGGCCCGCTCCCTATCCCTCCCGTCGGCCTGCTCTCCCCTCTCCCTTCCTCCCTTCCCTTTTCCGCGTGGGCCGCCGCCCGGCCCAGCTCTGGCGCGCAGCGCCGCAGCCTCGCGCGCCGGTCGCGATTCGCCCGAGGGTCCAGCCTCGGCGCCGCAGTCGCGCTTCGCCCGAGGGTCCGCGCCGAGGGTCCAGCCTCGCGCAGTCTTTCTCCGCCCCCGCTGACACCGCGTCCCCGCCTGTCAGTCGTCTTCTTGCTCGCGTCGTACCCAACCAGGACTCCTCGTCGAGTCCTCTCCCGTCCCGGTTCGCCCCTCCCTTGACCTTCCTACCCAAGCCGATGCTCCCCATATAAATTCCAAGTCTCCACCGCCTTCGCTCGTTCCGAAATCACGCCGTCCCGAGCCCCTTGTGCCCTAATCCGCTATAGCCGCAAGCTCCGCCGCCCGCTGAGATCCCGCCGCCGCGGAACTCTGTCTTCGTCGCTTTGCCGTCTCCCCGAGGTACCCTCTGAGCTCTGCAATGATTCCCTGAAGCTAACCGAACCCTTCTCCTTCTCTTCCTTCCTTGTTTTGCTGTTCTAATTTCTCGCCGTTGTACTCAGAAGCTTCGCCGCCGCCAAAGCAAGACGCCTACCGACTCAGAGCCGTCCCCATCGTCGTATTTGCGCCTGGTGAGATCCCCTTGTCATCCTCTTTCGATTGAGTCTGCTCTCGTGGACTCTACCGCCCTGTAGCGCGAGAACCGAGGTCGCCGCCTAAGTCCGGCTATGGCGCCGCCGCGAACGCCGTCCGTCTTCCCCTCTGGTGTCCAGCGCCGCTTCCTTTCCCTTGGCTCTAATCCTAGCCTTTGATCTCAGATCCAACGATCCAAACAGCCCGGTACCCCTTCGCCGATCGTTTTTGCAAAAAGGCCATTACAATTATTTAAGTCTAAACCCGCAGTCCATATCGTCCTATTCATTGAGTCTGTGGAATCTTCCTTCAAAACCCCTGTGTTTTCTTCTTAATGAGGCACAGTCCAGCCGTTTATCAATTTCGTTTTATTTATTTAAATCTGCGAAAATCAAGTTTTGTCTTATTTACAGTTTTGCCACTGGTTTCAAATGCCTATAACTTCTTCGTTTTAACTCCGATTTAGTCCGTTCAACTTGCGTTAGATTCGTTTCGAAAAGATCTTTCAAACTATATAATTTCCAATACTGTTTTCTGTAATTAAAATTTGAGTTAAATCTAATCTAGTAAATAGTGTCTTTAATCTTGTTTAGTTCATATCTTTTCTGTTATAACTCCGATTAGAGTGATTTTCGCGTCTGTGTGATCGTAGCGAACCGTAGATCAGTTTTCAAAACTCTTTATCTTGTTTTATTATGATTGATGTACTGTTCTAATTATAGGCTATGTTTGCTTTGCATGATTGCCTTTGGATGCATGTGTGGTGTCCTGTGATCGTATGTTCAGTCTGTGAGTTTACGTTGGTGATCAAGAAGAAGTTCGTGATCAAGAGATCGTGATCAAGAGTCAACCTTTGGAAGTCTACGAGTCAACCGAAGAAGGATCTTGAGTTTAAGGCAAGTATAGCATGGGACCATCCTTGATACCTATTCATCGTAATCACTTAATTCATATTGCATGTGTCTAATTTGAATGCCATTAAGGATTACCTAGTTCTTGATATCTATTACCTTGTCACCGTGGGATGTTTTGCATTTGGGTAGTATACTGCTAGTGCTCAACTTAAACCAACATGATCTGATCACTGATACATGATTTATGACTTATACAAAGATGATTAAAACTTGCCTATCTGTCAGCAAAAGCTGGGACATACAGTGCAACCATGAGGGTTATATGGCTCTGACCTTAGCTCAGTATAAGGACCTTTTCTAGCTTGTTAGTGGTTACCCGAAAGGGCACATAAGGCGCTTGACGAGCTGGATTTAGGGCGGCTACTTCCACCTTGCCTGCGTTGCCGTAAGGTTGGGAGACCCTTCTTCCCCTTGCCTTAAGACCTAGCGGCCCTAACTTGTTAGACGAACCTTTGAAAGGCTGCGCAGTGAACCCTGTCGTGCACCTTGGAAGTGTAATGTGGGCCTTGCAAACCTCGGCATATGGGAATCACGACTCATCGGGTAAAGTGTACAACCTCTGCAGAGTGTAAAACTGATATATCAGCCGTGCTCACGGTTACGAGCAGCCCGGAAAACTCACAGAAAAGCTGGTTAAATGGTTAAATGGTTAAATGGTTAACTAATGTTTAATACTGGTTTATGAGAATGTTATTATGATGTTGATGGAACTAATGTGATCATATGGTTTATTTGGGTTAAGCATAATATACGTTTACCTAATGCTAAAATTATGCCAACTAAAAGCTAATGCAGTTAAACCAGTGTCAGCCTTTTGAGCCTCATGAACCCCATGTTATATTTATTAAGTACGAGATGTACTTATGCTTGCTTTACTTTTCAATACTTTGGAAAAATCCCGGATGGGTACCAGACTGCAGGAGTTGGAGAAGTTAGGCTTGTGATCAACCAGTCAGTTGTCCCTGTGAAGTTGGTGTCTCCATCTGAAGATCAGAGTGTCTTTCCGCTGTCTGCTCTTTAAGGTTATGTTCTTTTGTTTTATATACGTTATATATGAGCATTGTCTTTTGATATTACCCTTTATTTGTAGCTATATGTGAGATTTGACTTCCTGGGCTCACATATGGTGTATACCTGGTTTTGTTCTTAAAACCGGGTGTGACAAAACTCGTGGAACTTATTAGTTTCAAACCCTACAACTATGCTTTGTGGTTCGTTTAGTGTCATTTCATGCAATAGTTGATGGTTAATTATGAGCATTAGTGAGCATCAACAAGTTCCCCCAAGCTTGACCTTTGCTGGTCCCGAGCAAAGCCAATCTCAACAATGGATCAGGAGTTGCTGCAATATCTTCACTTTCAACAAGTACACATGTATTCAAACAAAAGTTCTCATATGGAATAGAAAAAAGTATCATATTATTCATCACGGGGCTTAGTACTTTACCTTGAATCCTGAGTAATTGAAAGATAGAATGATCAAATCAAGCATTATATCTCTTGCTATGTCACTTCACCATTATCCCGGAGTTTTATGAATTTTCGGAAAAGATTAAAAACATATGTTGCCAAATTAAACAATGGATCCAAAGAGAAAGTCAACCACACCATTGAATCGAGAAGTGCATGTGTACAGAAAATGAAGGCGGATGCTCTTTTGAAATATATCACTCCCTCTTGTTTATCAGAGACACATGGCTATCAGGCTAATTCTACTATCGGGCACGTGCCCATTTTTTCTGATATTCATATTTTTTCTCTCTTTTTTTTCTTCTTTTTTTTCTTTTTTCGAGGTTCCGGACACTTGTCCCTTTTTATTTCCTCAGGATCTATCTTTTTGAGGTTTCGGACACTTGTCCCTTTTTATTTCCTCGGAATTTTTTTTTCTTTTCTTCTTTTTTTCAATAGCCATATGCTTCCAACAAACTTTTGAGAGGATAGGAACAGATAATCATGAGCATTTATGTGGAAAATGGATGGAATGTGTAAGTGATCTCAATTCAATAGCATGATAACTTCTCATAGGGTCAACAAAGCTTAATTTAACTCAATGCAATTATTAGTCATATTAATATTGGAAACTCTCTGGAACTCTAGTGTTGTTTAGAACAAGATAGTAGTAGCTCAGATCATCACATGTCATATCTATCAATTACCTAGACTCTGGATCAAGCATTTACTACCCACATATTTAATTTCATTTTTAAGCATCATTATTAATCAGGAGAACTCATGCTTTAAAGGCTAGGTACTTGGAAGAAATTAGATAGAGCAACTATTCATCATTTCCATGTAAAAGATTAAAGAGAGTTCTTCTTTTATTATTAACTTCTTAAAATAAACTAAGCAAACTTAACATAGTATTTATTTAACCTAACACACTTATTATAAACAACTAAGATAGTGAATAAGATATACCTGGATTACGAAGATTACGAAGATAACGGGGTGCGTCTCCCCCAAGCCGGTTCCCTTAATAACATTGAGCCTTCATGTGCCCATATATTTTTGTCTCTTTTTTAGTTAATGGTGAGCCTTCATGTGCCCACATATTTTTGGTGTTTTGAATTTATTTATAGAATGAAAAACTTAAGAGGATAAAGATACTTACGTGGATACATGGGGGTGCTTTCCCCCAAGCTGAATGTTATCATAGTCGTTCAATCTTGCCATGTAGTGGACTGGCGGTGGAAATGTGTTTCCTCTGTCGGAGCTTTGATTGATGTTGATGGTTGTGGAAACATTGCTCCAACAATGGATCCACTTGCTCGTCAGCTTTTTCTTGGTCTTCAATCCTGTGAAACTCAAATAGACAACAAAACTTGTGGAATAGATTAAGCGTTAGTGGTTGACCACTCAAGCCTTAGTTGTCTAGAATTTCAGTAAGATTTCTTTCTCAATATTTTTGTATTTTATATTTTTATGATGCAAAAGAAAATGCATAGGATGAATGCATGCATATTTATTTTTATTATTTTTATACCACCACGATGAACATTCTCGTGGATTTTTACACACCAAAGAATTATTCACATGGGGCTTCATAGTTTATGATGTAGTGTAACAAATGCAATATTTTTATTTTCCTTTCTAATGCAATGCAGAAATTAAAATGTTTGTGAATTAAATATGATGATGCAATGATTAAATATGATGATGCAATAAATAACTAAGAATTAAATATGAGAAATATGCAGGAAAATAAATATGAGGATAACTACCAATTTTTACCTTTTGGCGAAGGTTCGGATATTTAGGTCCGACGAACCAGACCTTCCCTTGGTTCAGACCTCCCGAGGTATGTCAGACGTTTGGAAAGTTATTATTGATAGTACCTCTCAGGTGCAGACATTTTCTTCCATACCTTCTTGGTCTGAGTTTTCACTTCCTGTGGTTCACTGTCTTGAGGTTTCTATCTTTTTTTTCTAGGACAGTGTCGATAACTTCTTCTTCGTGATTGGCCTCTCTATTCTTGATAGTTTGTCTTCTTTGGCTTTGAGAGTGGCGTCTTTCACTTCTGTTCTTGGGTGCCTCATTGGGTATGTAGTTGATGAAGTTGCATCGTGCCTTTTCTCCAGGAAAGTGAAAATGGATTTCCTCTTGTAGATGATTGCACTTGTAGCGTAGAGGAATGATCTTCCTAGGATGAGGTGAACATCATCGTCTTCTCTTATGTCGAAGATCAAGACGTCTGTGGGGACTTCATGACCTCTAATTCTGACTACGACGTCTTCCATCATTCCTTCTTGTTTATGCCTCTTGATATGGTGTCACTCATGTTCTTCGTTCGTCCAGCAGTTTGAAGTGAAGCATTAATTATGGAAGCTGGCAGCATCTTGCTCAGTGTGCATGTTCTTGTAGATCTAGAACCTTCACTCTGTAGAATTAGGGAGTGACAAACTTCGCCATGTTTGCTTAAGAGTGTGTCCTGCTCATAAAGACAAGATAGAGATCAAGTGCATGGGTTCTGTTGGTGGAAAAACACCAACAAAACCAAAAGTTTTATTTTATTCCTCTCTAACCTTAGGCACATCAAGCAAGACAAACTTGTTGTTTATGTGCTTTATTTAATCTTAACATGAGTGATAGGATCAAAAGATGAGCATGAAAGTAGCATCTTAAAATATTTAACAGATCAGATTACTTAACCCAAAGAAGGATAATCTATGCATAAAGTGTCGATATTTTCATGATTGTGATACATCATCTTCCAAAGGTTAGATGTACAACATTTTAGCTCATTGGTTAAGAGAGTAAAGCTAGGAACAAAGAGTAAAGAACTGAACATGTTGAGTTGATTAGGTTGGATCAATTAATGTGCTACTAAAACATGTTTGGTTCTTATTTATGCACATACCAGAATTAAGGAGAAGCTTTTAAAGTGATGGTCACATACCTTGAGATGTTACCTTTATCATTGAAGAGTGATGTGGCGAACCACCTTGTGGAAGCTTCTCTTGTTTGGCTGGTTGTTCTTCATGAATAGCTTGTCTTCTCTTGCTTATCTCATAGTGAATCTGAGTGATGGGAGCTTGAGAGGAGGAAGGTATAGTAAAATCATCTTTAGAGGGATCAACCTTCCTTCTCTGTGTGTCAACCTATCAGTGAAGATGTGTTGTTCCTCCCACGATGGTCTTTATCTTCTTGTGACCCAGCTTAGACTTGTTCACCTACTTTCATGGAGTGAGTGCTTTGATTGTAGATATTGTTTTGTGGCACTCATCTTTTGTCTTGTTCCATGGATCACATTTCTCCATGATCAGTGAGCTGTGTCTCCCTTGCGCAAGTTGTTGAAGTTCATGTGTCTTTTCATCTCTAGTGTGAGTTTATCTCAGGACTTTCCCAAATTGATATTGAAAGTTTTCCTACAGGGGTTAGTCCAACAAAATATCCAGCATCCACTATAGTATACTATTGGCTCAAAAATCAACCTAGACACCACGTCTAATTTGATCTAGGAAGGCATTTTAACCTAAGCAACATACTTAATTTAAAACCCTTTAGAGGTAAAACCAGGACACCTTTTAGCTCAAGAATCAAACCAGACACCATGTCTTACTTTAATTCATGAAAACAGTTTAAACTAAGCACCATGCCTAATTTAGAAGGTGTATGAGAATACTTCAAAACCAAAGCATATACCATAGCAAATGAAGGTAGCATTAAAGAGATTTACTCAAATGGTGATGAGAGAACATGATTAGTGTATAACACATGAGCATGTCTTAAAGGTAGGTGCAACCAACATAACAACATGGTAAAAGATGTTCTTACAAAGTGTATCTCCCAAACTTAGATTTGCAAAAATCAAGATTGGATGAATGTAATTCAATGTTGCATGATGACTAGTTGGGCATACCTTGTGTTTGTCGTTCCTTTGAACTCTTTGCTCCAGACCTAGAAAGGTTAGTGACAAGAATACCCGAAGGAATATTTTAACAATTATATCTCTATGCTCATTACACAAGGGCAGTGCATCAGGAAGGTGAACACTGATCTGAAAAAGTGCTTGTTTTAGGACACCAAGCTTGTCCTGGGGAAACCTTCAAGATGTGATTTTGTGAAGTGGTTTCCCCTCCAACACCAACTTAAGAGCACAACGAGATCTACAAAATTTGTGATAAACATATGCATCGACAACCACCCTTTTGAAGTTTTTGTAAACAGAAAGTGTGAGGGGGTTAAAAATCTCGAGCGTGGCAATGTTAGACAGACCACTTGAATCAGGAGATGTTTCATATGAGCATGGATTTAAAGAGGTGTTTATGAAGTAGCTTTCATGCTCTTTGATATCATCCTCCTCGTTTTTAGAGAAGAACACCGAAGGATAGGGTTCATCATTTTCTAAAGTGTAGGGTGTTTTCTCTAGAGAAGGTTTTGTGACAACCAAATTGGAAGGATTTGAAGGAATCTCAAATTCAGTTGTGTGTTCCTCCTCATGTTGGTCGGGGTTGAGCTCGACTTCTTCTTCTGGGAATTCGTCAAAAATGCCAGTGTAAGGAGTGTCTTCAAGGATTTTATTTAGGATGTCTCCTCCTTCACTAACAAGTTTATGTGAGAATGATCCTCCAAAAGCTAAATCGAGATGTAGAGCAGTTTCCTTGTTAAGACCACAATAAAAGTGAAAGTGTAGCACATGGTCTGGCAAGGAAAGGTTTGGGCTAGAATTGGTAAGGTGGTTGAACCTAGCCCAAGCTGCTCCTAGTGTCTCCTTCTCTTTTTGTTTGAATGTAAGAATTTCGATTCTAAGATCAGAGATTCGAAAAAGAGGGAAGAAAGGAAGACAAAAGTTGTCCCGAAGTTCATCCCAATTTCCATTTATGCCCCTTATGGAATGATTATACCATTTTCTCGCTCTTCCTAAAAGGGAGAACGAGAATAATTTCCATTTAATGGTCTCTTGTGTCATGCCAGCAATAGTCTGACAAGAACACAACTGCTCAAATTCCCTAAGGTGGGTGTATGGATCTTCGTCATCTGACCCAGAGAAAGATTTCTCCCGAACCATGGCTATAAGAGCAGGGCGAAGCTCATAGCCATCTATAAGAATGGGGTGTGATGATGGTGGAGGCTCCAACAAGTCACCCATTGGAGCAAAGAATTTTAAGATAGGAGTGAAATCCATGTGGTAAGAAGTGTGGTGGTGAGGTAAAGGTAGTGGAAAAAGGAAAAGGTGGTAAAAGAAAAGAAACACGGACGATCCTGGTTCGATTCTAGAACAGCTACCGTTCCCCGGCAATGGCGCCAGAAAGCTTGTTGGGTATTTTAAACGCACACAGAAGAATCCGCAAGTGCACGGATACCGATGTAGCTTTCACCCGAGAGTATTCCAGGGTATCGATTTCCACGGGGAACGTGAAGTGTACTAGAAGAATTAAGAACGTCCAAGAAAAGAATGTTAATATGGGTAGAGAGAGATATAGGGTTTTCTAAGCGGGTCTATCTAATCAAAGGCTTACTATACTTTACTTACTTCGGAGCAACAGTACCTTTCCGATTCTCGAAAAAGACTGGGAAAAGGGTAATCGGGAGAAGGCTGCTAAAAAGCTCTACGAAAACACCAATCCTAACGTGGTGGATTATAACAATCTACAGAGCTGTCACCCCTGTAGCTACCACAACTATCCGGAGGATTGGGCGCAAACTCAGGTAAACCCTAGTCTAGACACCGTGTCTACACTAACGCTTACTACTCTAATTACCGCGGATAACTAGAGTACTCAATACGAGCGGAGATCCAGTAAATAAAATAAAGTAAGAACTAAACTTAATTGAATGAAGAACTTAGAAATAATAAATGAAGAACACAGAGATTGCTAAGACAAACCAGATCCTGCAGTAGTACAATGTTGAAGAAGATCTGACAGATCCGGTTCCTCAGCTTTCTCCTTTCTCTCTCCCTCGATTACAACTAAATGATGAACTAGAACTAGAAGATGAACTAGAACTAGAACT
Source organism: Coix lacryma-jobi var. lacryma-jobi (assembly GCA_009763385.1). Classification (NCBI taxonomy): domain Eukaryota; kingdom Viridiplantae; phylum Streptophyta; class Magnoliopsida; order Poales; family Poaceae; genus Coix; species Coix lacryma-jobi. The sequence continues at coordinate 138,279,517 of CM019824.1, forward strand.
AGACGATCAACTAGAGGGATCTCTACTTCTACTTTGAAACCCTAGTTTCTGATGTGGAGATGAATAATGAAGATGGAGATGCCTGGAGAGGGGGGTCTTGGTCTGGTTTTATAGCCCGGAGCGTGGAACGTGAGCCCTTGGATCAAACCGACTTCAGGGACGGTGGAGATGCATCCTAGGAGGCGGTGGAAGAATGTTCTAGAAGGCGGAGGCGAAACGGGCTCCGTGGCCGACCGGTCGGTCTCCATGTGGGACCGGTCGGTCTGGCCCAGTGGGCCCATGTGGTGGCCCGCCTCGTGGTGTCTTCTGGTGTCTTCTAGATCCTTCTTTTGCAGATTTCGATGCGAAATTAATATCTTTTCATCCGGGACTCCGAATATAGCAAATGATATGTCCGTTTCGATCTTCTCGACGAGCCCTTCGCAATGGTGCACTCCAATTCATCACTTGATATACTTTTATATGGTGAAATATTGATGTCCTACAAAACAAGTGAGAGCACCAAAACTCGTGGAACTTATTAGTTTCAAACCCTACAACTATGCTTTGTGGTTCGTTTAGTGTCATTCCATGCAATAGTTGATGGTTAATTATGAGCATTAGTCAGCATCAACAGTACTCCCGACTCGATGGAACGAGAGTTACCGAGCATTGTACCACCTTCCTTCACACTATGCCCACTGCCAAACCCTCCGTGACGTGCAAACAATGTTTTCCTAAACAGTAAACGGTAAACAGTCGGTCACTCTTTGTTTAGCGTTTAGGCCGTTTAAACGGTGTTTAAACGGAGTTAAACGGCCTAAACGGTTTTGTATGGTAACACTAAAATATACATATTTATGTATGTAAAAATGAAATTTGATAGAAACTGTACATATTTGCACATGTAAAAAATAAATATTATACCAAATAATATTTTTGGAAGAAATCTAAATCTCACAACATTTCATATACTCACAATGTTAATTAGTTTTGTGTTGATTATAGTAGTCGTAGTCCTCTAATTAACCAAATTATGGATTAAATGGTTGTTTAGATCATTTAATCATGTCTAACCTGATTTTCTTTAGACCATTTAGACGGGTTTAAACGGTTTAAACGGTCCAACCGTTTAATTCACAGTTTAGGGCCTAAACAAAACAGAGGGCCTCTGTTTACTGTTTAAATGGTGTTTAAACGGACTAAACGGCCGTTTAGGCGAACAGAGCGTGCAAACGTCACATCCGAGCTCCCGCTCCGTCTGGACCAAAGTCTAGAAGCCACAACACCAATCAGGCCTTGGCACTCTATGGGGTCAAAGGCACAGAAAATCGTACATCATCTACAGCCACGCCCGCTCTCAGCACGTCGCCCACAGGAGGTTCTACAGGGACGGACATGCCAAGAGCATCGCTACAGCATAACAGAGGATGAGCTCCACTCCTCTGACCTCGCCTCTATAGAAGCCTCTACAGTCGCCAGCACGACGCCCGCTGGGGGACTCTACAGGGCCGGACGTGCCAAGAGCGACGCTCTGGTACTACAAGGACAAAGACCACCGTGCACGCCATGCCTCTACAAGAAACCATCCTCTTCCCCCTTAGTCAATTAGGAAGCCACATGTGTGAAAAGGTCTTTGTTTGGTTTTGGTAAATGAGTGACAACATAGGTGGACTAATTGTGTTTATGTTGAGATACGCAGGTCTTTAGTCCACAGGTACTAGTGTGGTCGACAATGCTCTTGTGTGGTCGGCATGAGGTCGACAAGACACTTGAGAGGTCGACAAGGCATTACAGTGCTCGACCATGATATAAGAAGAGGTCGGCATGTGGTCGGCCTAGCTATGACAAGGTCGGCATGTAGTCGGCCTAGCTATGATGAGGTCGGCATGTGGCCGGCCTAGCTATGATGAGGTCGGCAGGTGGTCGATGTTGGTATTTCTTAGCGTCGCTACTAAGAATAGAGTTTTAATCTATCCCCGGCAACGGCGCCAGAAACGCTTGTTAACACTTCTTAACGCAACCACTAGAACTAGACTATGGAGCCTAACCCCAGCAACGGCGCTAGAAGTGTCTTGATAGTAAAACTATTGACTATTGGATAGTTCCGCAAGCGCACAGAATATATCGATGTAGCACTTCACCCAGGAGTATTCCAAGGTATCATTATTTATTTTATCCCAAAGGAAACCAAGCTAGGAAAGATGTAGGGAGAGGAAAGATAGATCCTTTAGTCTTGCTATAATCTATTATCAATTAGAGAAGCAAAGGGGTATAAGTGGATATAAGGGAGGATAGATAGATAAGATAAATAAGTTAAGCAAAGAGTAAATGATATGAAAGATAACTTTAGTAGAGTTAGCTAGGTGGGAGGACAACGAGTGAGTATAAAGTACTCCTATGTTTCTACCTTTACTCCTATGAACTAATCCTAATTGAATAGATGACTTAACTAGATTGACGCCTTGCTACTTGTGTGAGAGGGATAAACGAGAGAGTAAAGTGATAGAAGGTTGTTCACCTAACCCAGTACTCAAGCAGATATTTGGCTTATGGACGCCTTACCTTTTAAGAACTAGCCTGAGTTCATGTGAGGGGATCTAGGTAGCCATGCAAAATCTGTCACCTTTTGCCCATGCGCCCCTACTATCCGTGCAAGCCAGCGGTAGTCAAAGATAAGATGAAGTATGAGCACCACGCTCACACTTATCTACACCTTTAGCTATCGATCAAAATAGCTAAAGCCCCTATCCTAAGATAGGACGATGACGCACACACAAGAAGCTATTTAAAGAAAATCAATCTAACTAAGACAACTATAGAACTAAGATAAGCACACAACAAGACTATATAAATATAGACTTGCACTAAGTAAATACTTAAATAAATACTTGGAAAGTAAATACTTAAGTAAATGCAAAGTAAAGTAAAGAAAGAATATATTAAATAAATAAAGTCTTACAAAAGAAAGATACAAGGGCTATACCAGACTCCCAGAAGACGACTCCAGAGACCCAAGCTTCGCCCGACTCGACTCTAACTCCCACTCTAGACTAACTACTACTACTCTTGCTTGATCTCACTTGAGAGTGGAGATGTGTGAGATATCTTGGGGTGTGTAGAATGAGAGGGTGAAGGCGTCTATTTATAGTGGAGGTGGAGTAGGGGCTACTCCGGCGCAACGTCAGCGATCCGTGTGCTCATCCTCTCTTCACCCTTGGATCCACCATCATAGCAACCGACCTTGATGAATGGCTTGGATATTCTTCACGTGTCAAACATGCACTTTGCCACCGACTTGGATGAGGGTCACCATGGGGTCGGCTGACCCCTGTCTCTGACATGTGGGCCCGGGGTACATCTTCTAGAAGGTGCTGATGTCACCCTGATGAATAGTGCTGTTGGGTCCCACCAAGGGGGGATCGGCCGACCCCCCTATGACAGGGCTGGCCCACCTTCTTCTCTCCCTTGGTGACCCCACATGTCATGGAGCAAGTCTTGTGAAGTTGGTTGCATTTGATTTTCGGTGTGGACCCATGAATCCATGTGCTTCTCATCTTGCACCATTGAGCAAAAGCACATGCTTGATCCAATGGTTGATATTGGCTTGAACATGCTTCTCTTGGATCATGTCATGTCACCATGGCCGAGGTGGCCCAAAGGTGGGGTTGCCCGACCCCCTTGGTGGGCCCACCTGGCCTCATTTTGTTCATTTTGCCATCTCCTACAAGTTCACAAGCTAAGAGTACAAGTGGAACTTATTAGTGATAAATATGCTCATGATATGCTATTCTTCCTTGAAACCGAGGCCTATTGATGGTATTTTGATAAGGTAAAACATGCTATAACTTCCGTCAACAAGATCCCCCAAGCTTAACCTTTGCTCGTCCCGAGCAAACAATCAAACTTGGCCTCGGTGGATCAGTATTGTTACTATGCATCACATTTCAAGAGTACCATGTTCACAACAAAGTTCTTCTCTTTGAATGGAAAAAATAGCTATGTAAATCACCCATATTACCCTAGTACTCTATGGGGCTTATGGCTTTTCCTTTGTCTTAGGTGGTTGAAAGATAGAACAGATTGACTTGAGCACTAACTTTCTTGTTTTTAGCAAGTTTCATACCGGAGGTTTTGCTATATATTTTTTTTCAAAAGAAAGACTTAATGTTCCTCATATGGTTCTCTCATGTCGCTCAAATGGTGTATGATTCCTCACCAAGGCATATGATAAGTGTTGCCTTCTTTATTTCATATCCTACTTCTAAATAGGCTTATGTGTAGCTCAAGGTAGAGATGAAAGAAGATGGCATACTTACTTGCATTTTGTTGCGAAGTCAAAGCTCAGATCCTTGAAGGGAAGTGTCATACTCCCAGATCAAGATGTGCAAGTGTGTGGTGTATGGTGGATTAGGTTGCTTCTTTATTTGATAAGATCTATCTCTCTATATATTTTTTTTCTCTTTTCTAATGAGACATGGCTAGCATTTTTTTCATGGACTTTCACTTGTCCATTTTTTTCATCTTTATTTTGCCTAGCCTTTTGAGTCTCATCTAAATAATTGAGAGAGATTTCCTAACACTTGGAGTATGAAGCAAACTATTTGGTGGAAATGAAAGGCATGTTTCTGCGTACTTCCAGTGTAGAAGCAGCATGTATATGAGGTGTGTAGGTGATCTTGATCTTAGGAGCATGAAAAGTCTCTTGACAAGGGTCAACAAGACTTTACAACACTCAATACAAAGCAAATAGCCTATGTAGAAGGTTTGTAAACATGTAAAGCATATATGGTTGTGGTAGGAATTTATCACCATTGAGGAACAATTAAGATTTTGATCATTTTAAGAATAAATTCTCCGATAATCTATCATGCTTCGAACAATATTATAGCAGCTCTTGTCTCACTATATCATGTCTCACAACAACTTAGACTTAGTTCTAGCACTTGCAACCCACAAAGTTTTCAGGGTCATGATGGTTTAAATGAGCTAAGTGATCCATACTTAGAGAAATACTAAGTTGTAGACTAGGCACTAGAGAAACATTAGCAAGGCAACTAGTCATCATTTCCATGGGGAAGATAGACATATATGAGACATATGTGCTGAGGGGAATACTAAGCAAATATTTTTGGTTTTTTTTTTGCAATGAGAAAACTAATTAAAACATAAATAACTTAAGATACAGGACTTACCTTGGTGGGGGAGAGGATCTCCCCCAAGCTTGGTTCTTGCCTACTGTGGTGGTGGATAATGTTGGTACCACACGGCCCAACGTCGTGCTTCTTCTTCTTGAATGGCCCGCAGGAGTTGGGCGTTTTGTTGTGCAAGAAGCAATGTTGCCTCTTGTTCGATGTTCATCGCACCCATGTTGTCTATGAGCTCGTCCATTGGCGTCCTTTGATGTTGCCTTCCTCTACCCCGTGGGCGAGGAGTGTCTTGAGAGCGAGGGGTGTCCTGTGAGCGAGGAGGCCTCCCCAAGGACCCTGAAATGTCCATGGAGGCTGCCTCATCTCCCTCCTCAACTTCTTCAGCCTGACGTGAAGGTCCGCCTTGTTCCATTCGAGTAGCACGGGACGCTCTCCTTGTCCTCCTGCTAGTACCTGCAACTTTTGGGGTTCTTTCCTCGGGGTCCAAATCAAAGGTTAGCGTACGAAGCGCATACAATCGAAGTCCCTCACAAGGGAGAGTGATTTCGACTGTATGGCCTGGATAAATCATCATTAGTTCACCCTTGGGACCCCTTTTGAGTACATTGTAACCAAAAAATACACTTTCTTCCACAACATCTCTCACGGTTTCAATGTACTCAAAAGTTTGGGATTCTAGTGCACCCAAAGCTTCGGCTATGCGTGTGATGAATGATGTGAAGTATATGGGTTTCCTAGGCTTTATGTAGCTAAGCCAATAGTTCACTAGCATTTTAACAGGTGAAACTTTAACCTTGTTAACCATGGCATAAAGTAGTTTTAGCTTATCATCACTTACCAAAGCTCCTCTCATGCCAGGGAGAGGAGTGGTGAACAGCCAGTAGTGCATGAAACGTAAGGTTGGGTTATGAATTTTGTGTGGTGAGGGGTTGGAACAATCACTAGAGCCAGTAATGGCATACCAGAAAGCATTCTTGTCATAATGAAAAGCATGGTCTACATCAAGATGGCAAGAGTGATCAAATCCTAAAGCAGTGTTTAATGTGCTCCAAGTCAAGTCATATTCCATCCCAAACATTCGAAACGCTACCCCATCGTTATTCACTTTTAGCGTGCATAAAAACTCGATGGTTAGGTTCTATATGCCAAATTCAAGAATTTCAAAGAATCCTCCCCAACCAATGGTATTGAAAATAGCATAAAATTCTGAATCCATACCTGTTTCTTGCAAGAGGGCCGGATCAATGACACTTGTGTGTGAGAAACTACACTCACTAAGAGTGAAGAATTTCCCCATCTCTTCGGCATTTAGCCTGAGGCCACTCTCGGTCTCCATTACTCTAGCCAGGGGAATGAAGGGTACTAGCTCACTTCTTTCCACCTCTCTCCTCTCATGAGCACTAGAATGGTGAGGTTCTTGGGAAGAACCCTCACCCTTGTTGGACTTTTTGAAATGGGAGGCAAGCAACTTCTTCATCTTACTACAAGATAAGCTACCAAGCTTCTACCACTACTATGAAATAGGAACTATTTTTGGGGTTTTGGTTTTTGGAAGGCTACTACTAAGCTAAGCTTGAGAATGAACTTGCAACTAAGGAAGGAAAGGAAGAACTTGTGAGCTCGAGGTGGTTTTGGGTGTGGAGTTGAGCTCACAATGCAAGGGTATATATAGGGGGAGAAGGGCATCTTGATGTCTCCCACAACATGGATCAGCCAACCCCACTCCTTGCAACTTTGGACAATGCTTTTGCTTTAGCCAGGGGACATGTCTTAAAGTGAGAAAACATCTTTTCAGGATTGGCCAACACATGGGTCGGCCGACCCCCCTACATGTCCCCTCAATCTTTAAACTTTGTGTCATCAAGTGTCTAGTAAAGATGCAACTATGTTTGGTGCAAGGTTGACACAAATTTCAAAGATTCCCTTGCCTAGTGTTTGGTGAAAGAGAAAAGATGAATGGCCAAAGTGGAGACATGTCTAAAGTGATTCCCATGGACCATGAGAGCACTAAGACATGCCTTTGGCTGGTTCTTGTGGTCCCATGAGCATCCAACATAAAGGGGAACATCTCATGCTTAAAGAGTAAAGCAAAGGACCATTTCTTTTCAGATGTTGGCTTTGTTGATATGCATGATGTTTATGAGCATGCTGAGTAGAGTGCAGTAGGGTGCAGGAGGGCACCATGTTGGGATCGACCGATCCCACCTTGGATGCTCCTTGAGCACCAAAGTGTTGTGTCATACTCAGGGTACTAAGCCAAGCTAGAGCATGTGCCAGTGGGCCCACTGGTGGGGTCGGCCGACCCCACCTTGGGGTGGTCCCATGGCTCAAATGTGTTGCAAGTTATTGTCAAGGCGTTACTAGCATGAAAATTTATGTTGTCAAAATGAAACAATGCAGAATTAAACTAAGTATGCAATTGAAGGGAAATGCAAAAAATTGAAATGCATGAAAAGTTAAATATGAGATAACTACTGATTTACCTTATCAGCAAGGGCTCCATGTTTCAGGTCTGTAGAGCAGGACCTCTCTGTCTTGTCATTCATTGGGTGTTTCGGTCGGTCCCGGAGATGGAGACCGTGGTTGCACCTCGTCGGCGAGTTCTTCTTTTACTTCGGCCTTGTTGGCCGACTCGCTCTTTTTCTTGTTCCTACGGCGTGGGTGACGGCGACGATGTTTGTTGACTCGAGGTTCTTTGTCCTTCACCTGCATGTTAGCTTTATAACCGTTGAATGGACACTTTACCTTATACTCCCGGAACTGGAGGTGAAGTTGGCCGGATCCCACATAGATGACGGCGTTAACCGTATTAAGGAACGGCCTTCCCAGGATGATCGCGACATCTAGATTGGATCCCATGTCCAATATAAGGAAATCAACGGGGACGTAGCTGTTTTGGACTTTGATGAGGATGTCCGTTGCTAGTCCCTCGGGGAACCGTAGCGTCTGATCGGCCAGCTGCAAACGAACAAATGTAGGGAGCAAAGGTCCCCCTAGTAAGTTATCATATGTTACCTTGGACATGATGTTGACACTCGATCCAAGGTCGCAGAAGGCATCGTGGAAGACTTGTGGCCCAATCTGGCAAGTGATGGTCGGCAGGCCTGGATCTTCCTTCTTTGTGACGAAGGGTGGATCAAGTAGATAACCCCAGTTTGACAGGAGCGGAGGCTTACCGTACCTCGTAGTAACTAATTTTACACCCTCTATTGGATCCTCAGGTTTCCCCGGGATCTTACCCTTGTCTCGCATGATTCGGACAGCTGCTGCTAAAAAAAGGTGAGCTAATTGTGTTCTTCTAGCATTTTATTAAAACCAATATTGATTTTCATATTAACAAATGCAGAATTAAAAGCTATCCATTCCTCATTTATATTTTTCAAGAATCTTATCATTAGCCATCATCTTTTTATTATACTATCATTTATTTTAGATTGGCCTAAGACAAGATCTCTAAATAAGGTTGGTTATTTAAGAATTATTGAAATTATTGTTATATAAGACCATTCACCATTGATTTGGGAGAATGGCGCGAATTCCATCCTTGTTTTATTGTTGTGGTTGGTGGGGCCGGTAACCGTTGTTGTTGGCGTTGTTGGTGAAGCTCACTTCCTCCTTCGTCTCGGGACAATTATTTCTCGAATGGTCATTGCCTCCGCATACCTCGCACCAATGGTCAGCTTCGACGGCTCGTGCGGTTTGCATAAGGTTGAACGACCTCTTGTTCCCTCTGGGAACTTTTCTTCTACTTTCTTCATCAGGAGGTCCATCTTCGCGCAGAGCATGTCCACCTCATTGAGAGCATGAACACCTCTCTTCTTGGGCTGAAGACGTTCCTCATTCCAACCTTGGTTGGTAACCATCTTCTCTATGAGGTCCTTGGCATCTCTCACATTGTGTTTAGAATGCCCCTCCAGCGCTTCATCTAGGTGACTACGGGCCATACCGGTCAGGCCATGGTAGAAACCTTGGATGAAGAGCCACTCCTCTATCCCATGATGAGGGCAGGCGCCGAATGTACTCTTGTAGACGTTCCCATGCTTCGGAATCGTCTCATCAGCTTGTTGCTTCTGAAGCTAGAAATCTTTCCACGAAGGGCGCTGTTCTTGCCCATCAGGAAGAACTTCTTGAGAAACGCATTGGCGCACTCCTCCCAAGTGTTGGCTTCACTCTGTGTGGCGAAACCATCGCTTCGCCTTTCCCAATAACGAGAATGGGAAAAGACGAAGACGGATGGCGTCTGCGACACATTCTTCATAGTGAAGGTACCACATACCTCCAAGAAGTGTTGGAGATGGGCGTTGGCATCCTCATGCGGATTCCCACAGAATGGATTGGCTTGCACCATGTTGATGAGAGTCGGCTTGAGCTCGAAAGTCGCATCCCCCAAGTTAAGCTGCAGACCCGTGGCGACATTGTCGGCCGACGGCGCAGCGTACTCGGAGATGGTCTTTTGGGCCATGGCTTCTCTTCTAGCTGGTGCAGAAACTTCCTCGAACGGATTCTGGTTCGAGATGACCCTCTGAGGTGGAACTTGACGAAGTCTAGTCCTCCTCAACAACTGCTCAGGATTCTCAACGAAGTTTGACGACAGTTGGAAACCGCTCATACACCTACTAGTTTCACGATAACAAAAAGAAACTAGACAGTGAGGGGTTAGCCCCTATACTAATTGATAACTAATAAATAGCAGACTCCGGATTCACTCTCTCTAACTCCTAGGCTGTTGCTTTCCCCGGCAACGGCGCCAGAAATGCTTGTTGGTATTCTTAGCGTCGCTAATAATAATAGAGTTTTAATCTATCCCCAGCAACGGCGCCAGAAATGCTTGTTGGTATTTCTTAGCGTCGCTACTAAGAATAGAGTTTAATCTATCCCCGGTAACGGCACCAGAAAACGCTTGTTAACACTTCTTAACGCAACCACTAGAACTAGACTATGGAGCCTAACCCAGCAACGGCGCTAGAAGTGTCTTGGTAGTAAACTATTGACTATTGGATAGTTCCGCAAGCGCACAGAATATATCGATGTAGCACTTCACCTGGGAGTATTCCAAGGTATCGTTATTTATTTTATCCCAAAGGAAAGCAAGCTAGGAAAGATGTAGGAGAAGAAGATAGATCCTTTAGTCTTACTATAATCTATTATCAATTAGAGAAGCAAAGGGGTATAAGTGGATATAAGCGAGGATAGATAGATAAGATAAATAAGTTAAGCAAAGAGTGAATGATATGAAAGATAACTTTAGTAGAGTTAGCTAGGTGGGAGGACAACGAGTGAGTATAAAGTACTCCTATGTTTCTACCTTTACTCCTATGAACTAATCCTAATTGAATAGATGACTTAACTAGATTGACGCCTGCTACTTGTGTGAGAGGGATAAACGAGAGAGTAAAGCGATAGAAGGTTGTTCACCTAACCCAGTACTCAAGCGGATATTTGGCTTATGGACGCCTTACCTTTTAAGAACTAGCCTGAGTTCACGTGAGGGGATCTAGGTAGCCAGCAAAATCTGTCACCTTTTGCCCATGCGCCCCTACTGTCCGTGCAAGCCAGCGGTAGTCAAAGATAAGATGAAGTATGAGCACCACGCTCACACTTATCTACACCTTTAGCTATCGATCAAAATAGCTAAAGCCCCTATCCTAAGATAGGACGATGACGCACACACAAGAAGCTATTTAAAGAAATCAATCTAACTAAGACAACTATAGAACTAAGATAAGCACACACAAGACTATATAAATATAGACTTGCACTAAGTAAATACTTAAATAAATACTTGGAAAGTAAATACTTAAGTTAATGCAATGTAAAGTAAAGAAAGAATATATTAAATAATTAAAAAGTCTTACAAAAGAAAGATACAAGGGCTATACCAGACTCCCAGAAGACGGCTCCAGAGACCCAAGCTTCACCCGACTCGACTCTAACTCCCACTCTAGACTAACTACTACTACTCTTGCTTGATCTCACTTGAGAGTGGAGATGTGTGAGATATCTTGGGATGTGTAGAATGAGAGGGTGAAGGCGTCTATTTATAGTGGAGGTGGAGTAGGGGCTACTCCTACTCCGGCGCCACGTCAGCGATCCGTGTGCTCATCCTCTTTCACCCTTGGATCCACCGTCATAGCAACCGACCTTTGATGAATGGCTTGGATATTCTTCACGTGTCAAACTGCACTTTGCCCATTGCCACCCGACTTGATGAGGGTCACCATGGGGTCAGCCGACCCCTGTCTCTGACATGTGGGCCCGGGGTACATCTTCTAGAAGGTGCTGATGTCACCCTGATGAATATGCTGCTGGGTCCCACCATGGGGAGTTGCGGATACATGGGTGTATGCCGAGTCTCTGAGTGATGAGTGATTGTCAACGGGTTTGATGCGCATGTTCTTTGGCTTGTGTTGTGCAGGTGTCGAGCACGGAGACAGTGATCGAGGGCAAGGTGAAGGTCAAGTTGAGACGTGTCCGTGCCGATGGACTGGGTGCGATGAAGGATGGGCGTGCCGTGCGGCGGACGTGCCATGCCGATGTATCGAGCAGTGAAGGGCGGACGTGAGGCTTGGACTGAGGGACCGGAGTGCCTGAGGATCAGCTGTGGTGGCTGGCAGCCTGGGACAGCGACGAGCGGAGACTTGCGGGGCACGGTGTTGCTCGGGTCGAGGACCTGGGACACGTGTCGGTGGACGGGGTGCACGGGCGTGCATCCCCTCTACAGCTCCGGTTTGGTGGTTGAGCCAGGAAAAACCACCGGGTGGACGGTTTCTGAGTTTGGGCCTCAAAACTCGGGTGCTCTCGTTTCCAGGTTGAGCCACAAAACCTGGGCGCGGACGGTTTCCGAGTTTGGCCACAAAACTCGGGCGATGGCCGGTTTCCGAGTTTGGGCCTCAAAACTCGGGCGCTGCGGGTTTCTGAGTTTGGGCTCAAAACTCAGGCTGGAGGCTGGTTTCCCGGTTTGGGCCTCAAAACCGGGGGTTGCTGGAAAGGCTGGTTTCCCGGTTTGGGCCACAAAACCGGGGGTGCAGAGCGAGGGCGGCACGTGGCGGCGATCCAGAGGTTGCGTCGAGGCAACGCTTCGGTTCGAGCGGGCGTGGCCGTCGGATCTACCTACCACCGCGGGTTGGACCAGAATAGCCTTAGGGTTTAGCTGGTTCGCTCTGTAATTAGTTTAGAGAGGGGTAGAGTAGGAAATAGGCTTAGTCTAGAATTATAAGTAGTCCAGGGGAGACACCCTCCTCCCTATCTCAGTTATTTTCAGTTTTAGCCATCTCATTTGCTTCCTGCACTTAGGGTTTCCTGCTCTCCATCCCCTGCTGTAGCTGAGATCCGCAGAGAGACTTGAACTCTGTGTACTGTTGATTTTGAGGAAAGGAGGCCGTAACCTCCTTGTCGTAGCGTGTGTTTTGCGCTTCGGCTTGCAATTCGTGGTGTGATTTCCGTTTGTTCGTGTTCTTCGCGGAATCCTTTTTCTCCACGATTTTCCCGTCGCTTGATCTCTTTGCTCTGCTCGGTTCATCTTTTGCAAATCCGTTTGAACCAAGTTGTTCTAGATCGTGAGGCACTTCTTTCCACCGAAGGAATCATCCTCTAACCTCACGGTCTAGGAGATCGATCGATTTTTAGTTTCGGGTCAAGTTTTCTTCCTTCCCCGAAATTCTTCGATTCACCGTTTTGGAGATAGGTTCGAGCCATGATCTCTTAAAGATAGCTCACTATACTCCTTGTGACTCATCTCACCCAAGTTTGATCCCTAGAGAATTGTTTTGGGTGAGATAGAGGCAAATCGGTGGACGAACGGGGCTGCTGCGAGTCGACCACCGGACGCTCAGTCGGGGGACCGGACGCTCGGCCGTGAGTCCGGTCGATGAACAGCCGTAGCCGTGTTCTTCACTTTGACCGGACGCTCCTTCACGTTTTGACCGGACGCATCGCTTTCACTGTTCATCGTGCTTGTTCATTTCTGACCGGACGCACTGCTCTCGACCGACGCTCTCGTACTCGTGAGTCCGGTCGCGAACAGTAAGGTTCCGAGCCGATTTTTGTTGACCGGACGCGTCCGGTCCCTGCTGACCGGACGCTGGCCAGAGTCCGGTCGATCCAGTTCGACGCGTTTTCGTCCGCAGTTTGTTCGTTCGTCTTTCGATTCGTGATTCGTTTGTGGCGTTGGATTCCTAACTTCGTGCTCTACAGAATTTGGGCTTCCCGCTTTACAAATAGCCTGAATCCCCCTCGCGTTGCTCGGGGGAGGTTGAGGTTACCCAAACCATCCCGTCACTAGTTGACTTGCGTGAACTTGGGTGAGGAAGTTTTTTGGTGCCTCGCTGTGATCCCTGGGATCATCCACCCTCTTCCAAGGTCGTGGGCATCACGTTTTTGGTAGTAGCTCTTGGGGATTGATTTTGGGACACTTGGCCAAAGTTTCGTGAGAAATTTTATTGGCTCCCATTCACCCCCCCTCTGGTCGCCTTGCTTTTGCATTCTCGGTCCTTCAATTGGTATCGGAGCGGGTTAAGGATCTTCCACCTTAGCCGGTTCCAGATCCACAGAAGGCGACATGGATCGCGGCGTGGGCAAACCGCCGTTCTTTGATGGGACGAACTATGCGTATTGGAAGATACGCATGTCGGCCTATCTGCAGAGTTGGGTGCTTCTATTTGGGATATTTGCAACTCTGCTGATTACGTGGTCTTGGCTGCTCGTGTTTCTCAGCAACAGATCGATGAGCACGATGCCAATAGCCGAGCCCGTAATGCTCTCTTTTCTTGTTTGAGCATGGGTGAGTTTGATCGTGTTTCTCACCTTGCTACGGCTCGGGAGATCTGGGACACCCTCATGCGTTTCCATGAGGGCACCTCTCAAGTCAAAACCCGACTCTACGAGTCGTTCAAGCGTGAGTATGAGAACTTTCGACATCAGCCTGGCGAGAGCATAGAAAGTTTATTCGCTCGCTTTCAGGTGATTGTCAACAGGATGAGGGCTAACAAGGAGCAGTTGCCTTTTGACGATCATGAGCGTGCTTTGAAGCTCTTGCACACTCTTGATCGGTCGGTGTGGGATTCCAAGGTTCAGGCGATCATCGAATCGCCTAACTATGAGACCCTCACCTGCGACGAGCTCTTTAGTAAGCTCAAGTCCAGTGAGATTGACGCCATGTCGAGGGCTTCTTATGCGAATCCTTCTGGCCCGACTATGGCTTTGGTTTCTGGCTCTTCTAACCCCTCTGCTGTGGCTTTGCACTTTCTTCACTCTTTTCTGTCACAGAGGACCAGCTTGAGTCATTGGGGGATGACGAGTTGGCAATGCTCGCCAACCGGTTCACGCGGTTCCACAACAACCGCATGAACCGTCGCCGCGGTGGAGGACGCTCAGGATGCTATGAGTGCGGCGACCCCGACCACTTCATCGCCAACTGCCCCAAGAAGAACATTCATCTGGGAAGGGCGATCATGGGCACAAGTACGACTCCGGCAAGCGCAAGGAGAAGTACGTCCCCCCGAGGCACAAGCGGAGGGGCGGCTTCGACAAGGAGTACATCAAGAAGAAGTACTTGGAGAAGGCCCAGGCTGAGCAGCGTGCGTTCTTCGCCACGCTCAGCGACGTCGACGGCTCGGATGACGACTCCGCTTCTCAAGCGATGACGAGTCCGAGAAGAAGAAGAGGATCGAGGACAAGCTGAACGGTCTCTGCTTCTTCGCCGACGACGACGGCTTCTCTGCACCATGGCGCTCGGTGATGAGGTCGATGGCAAGCTGGAGCACTCCCCTCGGACGACGACGACGACGACACCTCCCAGGTATCTCTCACTCACGACGAGCTTTCTGCTGAGTTGAGAAGCTTACTGCCGCGCTCCTTAGTCAGGACAAGTTGCTTAGGCGTGCCGCTAGAGAGCGCAAGGAGTTTAGGCAGAAGTGGGAGGACACGGTGAGGGAGCTTGAGTTTGCCAAGTCCACCGTGGTCGTGTCGGAGGAGGTTGAGTGCGAGTCGTGCACCACGCACATGACTGACCTTCTCACTTTGAGAGGTAAGTATGCTGCGTTGGTAGGAGAGCTGGATGAGCTGAGGGCCAGACCCTCTTTGCTGGGTGCATGCAAGACCTGTCCCGTCTTGCAATCTGAGTTGGCAGAGAAGAATGCCAAGATTGTGTCTCTTGAGGAGGCCAGCTCAGGTAGCACTGGAGTGGCGAGGTGCGTTTTGTGCGAGGGCTTGGAGCTGGAGATTGCCAATGTGAAGCATGGCAAGATGCAAACCGAGGAAGAAAACACATACCTTCGGACCATCTTGTCATGGGTCTCCTGTAGTGAGCCGCAGCTCGGGATGATGATCTCCCAATTCAAGCGAGCTGCTGGGGCTCCTGGTGTAGGTTTTGCTCAGGGTGTTGATCTTTCTGCTTTTGGGAAGATTGGAGAGTCGAGTGGTTTGAATCCATGTGAGAAGCCTAACTCCACCACTACTCCCAAGCTTGCCAAACTTCCACCCAAAGAGCCTGCCAAGCCTACCACCAAAGATGGTGTGGTTGAGGAACCCCGAGAGCTCCTCCCAAGAACCAAATTTGGGCACCCAAGCCAAACCACCTCAAGAACAAGCTTGATGCTATGCCACCCATTAGAGAGGAGTGTTTGCCTCAGAAGGGCAAAGTGAACCACACCCACAGCCCTGGTCACCAACAACCCCCTTTGCGTGCGGTGAGGTACCAGTGTGATTTCTGTGGGAGGGATGGTCACTTGATCGAGTTCTGTTTCCGGCGCAAGCGAGAGGCGCGCCGTACTCGGGAGATGGAGAACCCGGACATGTACCATCCAACTCATGGTGGACATGTGCCGAAGGCTCAGGGGAGAGCTGCTAGGCCCGGACGTCAAGGTCCCCGGCCTAGGCAGGAGATGAGAGCCCCTAGGAGGGAGACTAGGCCTAGAGGTCCAGCACCTCAGTTTGTTAGGCCTAGGCAGGAGAGAGCTCCGAGGAGAGACGCTAGAGCAGTTGAGCCCCAGGCTCCTAGGCGTAGATCTCGTAGAGAGCGTGCCCGACGGGGTCCTGCTTTTGCAGGTAATGGACCCCGTGGCGGAGGCTTAGTTGAGCGCTTTCCCCCACCGCAGTTTGAGTACCGCGGTGAGCGCTTCTTCCCGCGGACCACGTTTTCCTGTATGGTGATCGCTACCCCCGTAGACAGGCTAGGAATAGTTTTTACACTGACCGTTCTTTTGAGCAGCCGGCCCAACACTGGTATTCTCCTTATTCACTAACCCCAGTGTTGGACCGTATGCTCACCCTATGTCTTTTTATTGATGTAGGTGAGACGGTTGGAGGACATTTGGTTGGTGGATTCTGGTTGCTCGAGGCACATGACCGGAAACGCCAAGTGGTTCTCCAGCCTTAGCCCGGTCGCCGAAAGGAGTACATAACCTTCGGCGACAATAGTAAAGGTAAGGTATTGTCTCGTGGGACGGTGCGGGTTAATGAGCACTTTGTGTTGCGCGATGTTGCTCTTGTTTCTAACCTGCATTTTAACCTTCTTTCTGTTTCGCAACTTTTTGATGATGACTATGAGATTCGTTTTAAACCGAACCTTAGTCGCATCTTAGATCCTCAGGGCGATCTTGTATGTCTGATTTCGCCCTTTGGGAAAGTCTTTCGCGCGAATTTCTCGGAGTCGTTTGGTTCTTCTCGCTGTCTTTTGGCTATCCTTCTTCCTCCGATCTTTGGAAGTGGCATAGGAGGCTCGGTCATTTAAGCTTCGACTTGCTTGCAAGACTTAGCTCACTTGGCCTAATCCGAGGATTGCCCAAGCTTTCGATGGAGAAGGATCTAGTTTGCCATTCTTGCAGACATGGGAAGATGGTTGCCGCTCCCCACCATC
The DNA here is from genome assembly GCA_009763385.1 of Coix lacryma-jobi var. lacryma-jobi. NCBI lineage: Eukaryota > Viridiplantae > Streptophyta > Magnoliopsida > Poales > Poaceae > Coix > Coix lacryma-jobi. The sequence goes on from CM019824.1 coordinate 138,296,500, forward strand.
CAGTGACTAAGGTCATGACCTCGCACCCGGAGAGCTTTTACACATGGACCTTGTTGGTCCGGCTCGGGTGAGCTCGGTTGGGCAAGTGGTATGTTTTGGTTGTTGTTGACGACTTTTCGAGATATTCGTGGGTCTTCTTTTTGACTGAGAAGACTGAGACTTTCTCCTTCGCTCGCAATCTGATTTTGCGTCTTCAGAACGAGTTCCCTTTGAACTCGATGCGAGCTATTAGAAGTGATAATGGTTCCGAATTCAAAAATTCGGATTTTGAGAAGTTTTGTAACCGCCTTGGCTTGGAGCATCAGTTTTCTTCCCCCTACACACCGCCCCAAAATGGTGTTGTAGAGAGGAAGAATCGGACCCTTGTTGAGATGGCCAGGACGATGCTTGATGAGCATAGGACTCCTAGGCGCTATTGGGCCGAAGCTATGAACACTGCATGCTATATTTCCAATCGCATTTTTCTGAGAGCTTTCTTGAAAAAGACTTCTTATGAGTTGCGTTTTGGCAAACTGCCCAAGGTGAGTTATTTTCGAGTTTTTGGTTGCCATTGTTTTATACTCAAAAAGGGCAACTTGGACAAATTTGAATCTCGTTCTTCTGACGGTGTGTTTTTGGGTTATGGCACTCACACTCGAGCTTATCGTGTACTTAACCTTGACACTAACCGAGTCATGGAGACATCCGATGTCACCTTCGACGAGACCATGGTTTGTCCTTCTTCTCGTTTTGAGCGTGCAGGTGATCATGAGGTTGGTGAGCCTCTTTTTGATGACGAGGACGAGGGTGCTGAAGGTATGGATGATCCAGCACCCCCTCCACCTGCCGCGCCGCAAAGAGCGGCCTCGACGACGACTCACGGCCCCGACACCTCTTCTTCCTGGGGGCCGTGGGATCCGCCACCCCGAGCGGTACCATTTGTACCCGGGGAGGCACCAGCTGCTGTTGAGGGGGAGGCTACTTCAGCTCGGGAGGCGCCACGACATATCCAGCGCCAGCACCCCCCTCAGCAGATGATCGGCAACATCGACGAACGGGTCACTCGGTCCAGGTCACAGCAAATCTCGCACTTCGCTCATTCTGCTTTTGTTGCTAATTTTGAGCCCCGAGATGTTGGACACGCTTTGACGGATCCGGATTGGGTTAATGCCATGCATGAGGAGTTAGAAAATTTTGAGCGAAATCGGGTTTGGGTTCTAGTTCCACCTCCACCTGACTGTAAGCCTATTGGGACAAAATGGGTTTTCAAAAACAAGCAAGGAGAGGATGGCCACGTTGTTAGAAACAAGGCCCGGCTTGTAGCGAAAGGCTATAGTCAGAAGGAGGGGATAGATTATGAGGAGACGTTTGCTCCTGTAGCTCGTTTGGAGGCTATTAGGATACTCTTGGCTTTTGCTGCATCCAAAGGCTTCAAACTTTTTCAAATGGATGTCAAGAGTGCCTTCTTAAACGGCTACATAGAGGAGGAGGTTTATGTTGAGCAACCCCCCGGTTTTGAAAATCCCAAGTTTCCAAACCATGTCTTTAAACTTCATAAAGCTTTATATGGTTTGAAACAAGCCCCTAGAGCCTGGTATGATAGGTTGAAAACCTTTTTGCTTGCTAAGGGTTTTAAAATGGGATGTGTAGATAAAACGCTCTTTCTCCTCCGGCAAGGCAAAGACACACTCTTGGTCCAGATTTACGTGGATGATATCATTTTCGGTGGTTCTTCTCATGCTCTGGTTGCCAAGTTTGCAGATACTATGAGCAGGGAGTTCGAGATGAGCATGATGGGCGAGCTGACATTTTCTTCTCGGGTTGCAAATCAAGCAATCCCGAGAGGGGACATTTGTGCACCAGGGCAAGTACACCAAGGACTTGCTGAAGCGGTTCGATATGGGTGAGGCCAAGCCTCTTCCAACACCCATGTCGACGACGACTGCCCTGGATGCAGATGTGGATGGAGAAGCAGTGGACCAGAAGGAGTACCGCAGCATGATCGGGTCGCTCCTCTACCTGACGGCGACACGCCCGGACATCCAGTTCGCGGTGTGTCTGTGTGCGCGCTTTCAGGCGTCGCCGCGCACTCTCACCGTCAGGCGGTGAAGCGGATTTTCAGGTACCTTCGTTTCACGCCTGAGTTCGGGATTTGGTATTCTGCTTCCTCCACCCCTCTCCCTTTGCGGTTATTCGGATGCCGATTTTGCTGGTTGTCGTATTGAGCGCAAGTCCACTTTCTGGGACTTGCCAATTTATTGGTTCTTCTCTTGTTTCGTGGTCTTCTCGCAAGCAGTCTAGTGTCGCCCAGTCTACCACGGAGGCTGAATATGTTGCTGCGGCTAGCTGCTGTTCCCAGTTACTCTGGATGATGGCCACTTTGCGTGATTTTGGTTTGAGCTTTTCTCGCGTGCCTTTGCTTTGTGACAGCACGAGTGCTATTAGCGTTGCTAAGAACCCCGTGCTTCACTCGAAAACCAAACACATTGATGTGCGCTTTCATTTCTTGCGAGACCACCAGGAGAAGGGTGATATCGACCTTCGCCATGTCGATACTCATCACCAACTGGCTGATATTTTCACCAAGCCTTTAGACGAATCAACCTTTAATCGGTTGAGGGGTGAGCTTGGTGTGTTTTCCCCTTTTAGATGGGGGAACCTTTTGGATCTTGTATAGACTGACTCTTTATTTTGAGTTTCTTTTCTTTGCATTTTAGCATACGCATTTACATTCTGAGCTTCATGTTTATAATCACTAGAATGTAACTATGCTCTATTAGTATGCTCCGATGCTTATATGGATGCTTGTAGCTTATGCTCTTCCTGATCACTAGTACATGTTATGAGCTGAGCTATTTTGGAATGGTGAATTTACTTAGTAACTTACAATCTGAAAATGTTCACCATTGAGATATGCAACTAGCATGTGTAGGATATGTTGAGTTCACTCGTGCTTTTCATATATGCTAGGTTTATGTCTCTAGTTATGAGTCATTCACTTGCTTGGTCTGTTCATATCATGTATAAAATTTGAACCAAGTTTTAGTGAATTGAAAAGATCGAGATGGGATTGCTTGTCAACACCTCATGGTATCGAGACTGTTTCTCATTGCACTTTGAGTTAAACTTGAGCCGTGTAGTGTATGACCGAAACCGTAGCTTCAAGCTTCTGATTGCTTCGGCATAGGCTTCGCTCGGTTGAAAAGTTAGGCAAAGACAAGCTTTCAACCTCTCGCAATCACATGCTAAATAATTGAACTTGTGAAGTCTTCACCGCTGCAACTCCAATATAAAATGAAATCACAAGTATATGCTTCATTCCTATGCATGATGATTGAACTTTGCTAGGGGTAGTTCACCTTGTATACATGTTTAGCACTTGTCTGGATTCCTATCTATACATGTGTAGTGCTATTCTGATGGTGACTATCTTTTTGGCTAAAACTGCTCACTTGCTCATATGCTTCATATTTCGTATGTGTGATCAGTTTGAGCCTTCGCTATTTGAGTGCTTAGTTGTGCCATTGGAGCTATACCGATTAGAGCATTTTTGCACTCTTTGATTATATGCCTGAAGCTGCTAACTTGCATTTCTGACTTCATATGCATTTTAGAAGGGGAGTTTTTGTTGGCTCAAGGGAAGAGTTTGTGCTTGATAAGTGCATTTTCAACTAAGGGGAGAGTTTTTGCAAATCATATGTCTCCTGGCGTTCAATTAAGGGGGAGTTTTTGCTAAGGGGGAGATTTTCAGATCTTTATGCTCTTCTCTTGTTGGACCTAAGGGGGAGTCCCGGGTTGCTTGCACTTGTCGAGGGGAGTTTGCTAGTTGTGTTGAGCCGTTGCCTCTATCTTGAGGGACTAGCAAACATTTTCCTCATTTGGCATCGAGTTTGATTTCGATTGGTTCGAAGACTTTTCGATTGTTTTTCAATTGGTTCGGAGTGGTTTTCGTGCTAGTTGTGTTGAGCCTCTGTGCCTCTATCTTGAGGGACTAGCACTTTGCCATTTTTTAGCTCCGATTTTCAATTGGTTTTCTGCTAGCGGTGTTGAGCCTGTTCTACTCTCTCTCTTGAGGGCTAGCTTTGCTTTGCTTGGTCGCGTCGAGCCGTTGCCCATGTCTTTGGGGACCAAGTTCTCGCTTCTTCCACTTGACCTTCTTCGGCTTTGCTATGCTTTTGGGTCATTTGGTTGAGTTCTCTTCCTCTCCTTCCTCCTACCTTCTTCTTTCATTTATGATTTGTGTGTGTAGTTGACAATGCACTCATCAAGGGGGAGATTGCGGATACATGGGTGTATGCCGAGTCTCTGAGTGATGAGTGATTGTCAACGGGTTTGATGCGCATGTTCTTTGGCTTGTGTTGTGCAGGTGTCGAGCACGGAGACAGTGATCGAGGGCAAGGTGAAGGTCAAGTTGAGATGTGCCGTGCCGATGGACTGGGTGCGATGAAGGATGGGCGTGCCGTGCGGCGGACGTGCCATGCCGATGTATCGAGCAGTGAAGGGCGGACGTGAGGCTTGGACTGAGGGACCGGAGTGCCTGAGGATCAGCTGTGGTGGCTGGCAGCCTGGGACAGCGACGAGCGGAGACTTGCGGGGCACGGTGTTGCTCGGGTCGAGGACCTGGGGACACGTGTCGGTGGACGGGGTGCACGGGCGGTGCATCCCCTCTACAGCTCCGGTTTGGTGGTTGAGCCAGGGAAAAACCACCGGGTGGACGGTTTCCGAGTTTGGGCCTCAAAACTCGGGTGCTCGGTTTCCAGGTTGAGCCACAAAACCTGGGCGCGGACGGTTTCCGAGTTTGGCCACAAAACTCGGGCGATGGGCCGGTTTCCGAGTTTGGGCCTCAAAACTCGGGCGCTGCGGGTTTCTGAGTTTGGGCCACAAACTCAGGCTGGAGGCTGGTTTCCCCCGTTTGGGCCTCAAAACCGGGGTTGCTGGAAAAGGCTGGTTTCCCGGTTTGGGCCACAAAACCGGGGGTGCAGAGCGAGGGCGGCACGTGGCGGCGATCCAGAGGTTGCGTCGAGGCAACGCTTCGGTTCGAGCGGCGTGGCCGTCGGATCTACCTACCACCGCGGGTTGGACCAGAATAGCCTTAGGGTTTAGCTGGTTCGCTCTGTAATTAGTTTAGAGAGGGGTAGAGTAGGAAATAGGCTTAGTCTAGGTTAGTATAAGTAGTCCAGGGGAGACACCCTCCTCCCTATCAGTTATTTTCAGTTTTAGCCATCTCATTTGCTTCCTGCACTTAGGGTTTCCTGCTCTCCCATCCCCTGCTGTAGCTGAGATCCGCAGAGAGACTTGAACTCTGTGTACTGTTGATTTTGAGGAAAGGAGGCCGTAACCTCCTTGTCGTAGCGTGTGTTTGCGCTTCGGCTTGCAATTCGTGGCTGTGATTTCCGTTGTGTTCGTGTTCTTCGCGGAATCCTTTTTCCCCACGATTTTCCCGTCGCTTGATCTCTTTGCTCGGTTCATCTTTTGCAAATCCGTTTGAACCAAGTTGTTCTAGATCGTGAGGCACTTCTTTCCATCGAAGGAATCATCCTCAAACCCACGGTCTAGGAGATCGATCGATTTTTAGTTTCGGGTCAAGTTTTCTCCCCCCCCGAAATTCTTCGATTCACCGTTTTGGAGATAGGTTCGAGCCATGATCTCTTAAGATAGCTCACTATACTCCTTGTGACTCATCTCACCAAGTTTGATCCCTAGAGGAATTGTTTTGGGTGAGATAGAGGCAAATCGGTGGACGAACGGGCTGCTGCGAGTCGACCGGACGCTCAGTCGGTGTTCCGGACGCTCGGTGTCCGTGAGTCCGGTCGATGAACAGCACGTAGCCGTGTTCTTCACTTTGACCGGACGCTCCGTTCACGTTTTGACCGGACGCATCGCTTTCATTCACTGTTCATCGTGCTTGTTCATTTCTGACCGGACGCACACTGCTCTCGACCGGACGCTCTGTACTCGTGAGTCCGGTCGCGAACAGTAAGGTTCCAGAGCCGATTTTTGTTGACCGGACGCGTCCGGTCCCTGCTGACCGGACGCTGGCCAGAGTCCGGTCGATCCAGTTCGACACGTTTTCGTCCGCAGTTTGTTCGTTCGTCTTTCGATTCGTGATTCGTTTGTGGCGTTGGATTCCTAACTTCGTGCTCTACAGAATTTGGGCTTCCCGCTTTACAAAATAGCCTGAATCCCCCTCGCGTTGCTCGGGGGAGGTTGAGGTTACCCAAAACCCATCCCGTCACTAGTTGACTTGCGTGAACTTGGGTGAGGAAGTTTTTGTGGTGCCTCGCTGTGATCCCTGGGATCATCCACCCTCTTCCAAGGGTCGTGGGCATCACGTTTTTGGTAGTAGCTCTTGGGGATTGATTTTGGGACACTTGGCCAAAGTTTCGTGAGAAATTTTATTGGCTCCCATTCACCCCCCTCTGGTCGCCTTGCTTTTGCATTCTCGGTCCTTCAGGGATCGGCCGACCCCCCTATGACAGGGCTAGCCCACCTGTTTCTCTCCCTTGGTGACCCCACATATCATGGAGCAAGTCTTGTGAAGTTGGTTGCATTTGATTTTCGGTGTGGACCCATGAATCCATGTGCTTCTCATCTTGCACCCTTGAGCAAAAGCCATGCTTGATCCAATGTTTGATATTGGCTTGAACATGCTTCTCTTGGATCAGTCAGTCACCATGGCTGAGGTGGCCCAAAGGTGGGGTCGCCCGACCCCCTTGGTGGGCCCACCTGACCTCATTTTGTTCATTTTGGCCATCTCCTACAAGTTCACAAGCTAAGAGTACAAGTGGAACTTATTAGTGATAATATGCTCATGATATGCTATTCTTCCTTGAAACTGAGGCCTGTTGACGGTATTTTGATAAGGTAAAACATGCTATAACTTCCATCAACAGTCGACCTAGTTATGACGTGGTCAGCGAAGGAGATAATGTGGTCGAAAGAAGGAGCTTATTGCATATATGACATGACATGGAGTCATGTGGCTAAGATGGAAAAGATCAAGGCAAGACTTGGCTTGATGGACCGATTGCGAAGATGAATGGCAAGTTGGAGGCTTTGTACCGAGTGTCGGAAAGCTTAAGCAAGACTTGGCGCCGAAGGACCAAAGCAATGGTGAAGAGCAAGTGAGGTCAAGATCGATGGACCATGGAGGCCATGTGATGATATGAAGTGGATCATATCATTTGATGATAGGTTGGTGCATGTGTTGCATCAACACCGAAGGAGATAGAACGGAATGTGCAAGACAAAGGTATATTTGTAGGGCATTTCATTTCACCGGTCATAGGTGTGTAGAGAAGTTTATGACCGGGTTTAGGATAGATGGTTGTACTATCAAGAGGAGCAAACTTGTTTGCATATCTGTCATCTAGTGCCACTTGAGCGATCTAACATTCCGTTGTTGCTAGGATCAAGTGGCATGGTGAGTGAAAGTGAAAATCCTTTGAAAAATAATTATGAAAATGCTAACACACTTGCACATGATGGTGTTCACTTGGTGGTGTTGGCACATTTACAAAGGAGAAGTTGAAGAAGTTTTGGAGAAAACTTTGGATGAAAAAGAGAAGTGATGGCTCTTGGAATGGAAAACTGTATTGATCCTTTGTTCTTTTGATCATGTGTTCATGTAGGTTGTGTATCCCTCTGAATAAGCTTTCCAAAATATCCAAGATCATTGAATTCCGAGTTTGGAGCCAAGAGTTATGGTTGTTCTCGTGGGAGGCTTTCTGGAGAGTGGCGGGTTATCTGCCATTTTAGTGACGAACTATCCGCGAGCCTTGGACACACCGAAGGGGGTGCATCGGACGCGAAGATCACACTGTTCTAGGGTTGACAGGTGAACGGCGGACTGTCCGAGACTATAAGGGCGAACTGTCCGCCGATTAATTTTTCGGAGAACAAGGTTGTTGGACAGAATCTATGTAGGTCATCAAGTTTCAATGGCAGACTGTTAGGGCCCAAGCAGCGGACTGTCTGGGGTGACCGTTGCAGCTCCTAACGACTAGTTTCATTATAAGGGAGGACTGTCCAGGGCTATAAGGGCGGACTGTCTGCAGTTCAAATTTCAGCACGATTCCAAACGGCTAGTTTGAGGCCTCCCTCTGTAAATAGAGGTGGTGGCCGGCCATTTGACATGTTGGGCACTTTGGGGACTTAGTGTCCTTGTGTGAGAGTGCTTGGGAGCCCTCCAACTCACTTAGGATTAGTGCTAATCATATTCGCTAAGTGAGGGAGCGATTCTAGTGTGGTGCATGAGAGTTTGCAAGTGTGGCACTAGGTGATCGAGTTGGAAGCTGGTGGTGCTTATTACTTTTGGAGGTTGCCACCTCCTAGACGGCTTGGAGGTTTGTGTGTGCTCTGTGGTAGCACTCTCAGAGATTGAGTGGTGCTCCGGAAGCGACCGATTTGTGAGGGGTGTTGTGCTCACCCCACGGGAGATCGCGAAGAGCAACTCTAGTAAAAGAGAGACATGAAGAGTGTCAAATGGTCCGGCCAATTTCATGCATTATTCGAGTATAAAAAAATTTATACTTTCGTGCATTATTCCAGTATAAACAAATTTATACTTTCCAGTATAAAAAAGCCATTCTCACTTACAAAAAGTCAACAAATTTAAACTTTGACCAAATATATATAACCAAATATTAGCACTTATGGTACATAATTAATATCATTGGATAGATGTTTAAATATACTTTCATAATAACTTATTTAGAGATACAAATGTTGCACGTATTTTTCATAATGGAGGGAGTACTTGTTATGGTTGCTGATGATTTGTCAGCAAGTATGCAATGAATTGGCTAGGATTAAAAAAACTCTGGCAATAGATTTGACTTCTTATTCTACCTTAAGGTATTTCTTTCTTTTGCACTCAACTCCAACAGTTACATTTTTTTTTCTCCGTCTCCTATTCCCCTTCTTGCGGTGCGGAGCCGCAACATCGCCACTAAGGGTAATTAGTACCTCCTCCACCAAAATTATAAGTCATTTCAAGAATCTTAGAGAATCAAAAGTTTATAAGTTCGACCAAAATTATATTATAATGTAATAACATTTATGATACCAGCCAAGCACCATTAGATTCTTTATTAGTTATATTTCCATAGTATATTTATTTGATGTCACGCATCTTTGTATTTCTCTCTCTAATTTTAGTTAAACTTAAAAAATATTTGACTCTCTAAGATTTTTGAAATAACTTATAATTTGGAATGGAGGGAGTAATATTTTCTTAACTTAGCTCCAGCAATAGCCATCAGATCAAAACCCTCGTATTTTTAAGACCCACATGTCACCCACTTTTTTTATTATCTCTTCCTATCTACTTTTGTCGCTACAACGCGTCGCAGCTACCAGTGTTGCCAGGGTAGTCGCCATGGAGGTCGCGCCATGGAGTCGTGTCCTCGCTAGGGATAGTCGCAACAAGGTGGAATCTAGTCAGGAACTACGCTGGAGATGGTGCGAGAGTGAAGCCACCGAAGAGGAGCCACGCTATGGTGGATGCGCTGCCACACCAAGGAGGAGGCCGCATGGGGCAGGTACGTAGCCACGTCGGAGCCCGGATGGGTACATAGCCGAGCCAAGGATGCTCACGCAGGAGCGGGTGTGGTAGTGAAGCCACCAAAGACGAGCCATGCCGGGAAGGACCAAGGAGGAGGTCGTTTTGAGATGGGTACCCATTGGGAGAGGAACATCCGCGTCTATAGAGGTGGTGCACACAAAAGACGCAAGAGCAACCATGTGCTTCAAAATCAGTCCATAGAGATTAAATTATTTCCTATAGATTTGTGGCACTAGCAATAAAGCATTCCATAACAAAAGCTATTCATAAGCCTTTAGACTACCCATAAACAAATATATATATATATTATTTTCTCTTTGTATCCAGAGTTGATGTCGTCGTTCGCCTGTTCCCGTCAGTAGTTTGTGCCGGTCACAAGGGCACCGCCATGATACCGCTGCTATGGCCATCCGCGCTGGCGCACTGCTATAGTTGATCCAGAGCTCTAGCTGGGACGGAACAGACAAATCGCCGGTGTCATTTCTCCTGACGACCACAATGCCAGTGATGCAGATCTGACGCGGTTCTTGTCGATGGCAATCCAGAGGAAATCGTCGCAGGCTTCCACACTCGTCGAGGGCGTCGAACAGGCCATCCGCGGGTGCTGACGTGTCGCGATGTCACTGTCTGTTGGGCGTGGTATCCGGTCTGGACTGCTTCGAAACAGAACACAGAGGGATCGAGAGGTAGCTGGTTGGACTTTCAATGATTCTTTTACGTGGCAGTGGGCCCATTCTTCTAGTCCATATAGACTTCACATTGTATGACAACGAATAGCTAAAGGCTACTGGCACAAAAGTTGTTTATATAGACTACCCGGTCCATATACATTATGGCTACTCTAAGCCACACCAGGCAAGAGGAAGCCACGTGGATATGCAGAAAGCCAATACCCAATACCGGTGATGGAGGGTCAGGCGAAGATGGTTGGGTGGCACCATGGAGGAGGGAGCCGTGTCCAAACAACTAGGGGGTTAGCGCCACTTGATCTAAAGAGGCCAACTGATCTAATCAAGTAATATAAAGTGTTTGGTTTGAGGAATAATTTAGCTCATCATCTTCAATCTTTGATTTTTTTTATTTAGTTATGTAATGAAGGGCTTTTTTGAGAGATTTTTAAGTTTTTATCGTCCTTACAGATGACACTCCTTTGATTGTCAGCTTTACACGTACTCTTACATAATTGTCATCGCAAACAGTAAATATCTTATGTTTTTGCCACTTTCACTGACATGGCACGATAGCTAGAAGCTAGATACACCAGCGTGGTCTCCCTCTGCACAACACTTTCTTGATGTGTGGGCCCCATAAGTCAGCTTCTTTACAACCTCCCTCCATCACTATGCATCAAGGAAATAGCTTCTCACAGGCCTGGCCCGTGTTGGTGTGAGCATGTGTTTCTCGTGGCTCAACTGAGAAAACGAATGCAGCAGCAGACAAACACAAAATAGTTGGAAATCCAACGAAGATTGTGTTGAGCATGTATGTACTTATTTAGTCAACAAAACAAACATGCGAGGTTCACCTGTGTGCCATTATAATTATGGTAATGGTGTATACGTCACTAAAAAATTTGAGCGGTAATATGTGTTATTGTGCTAAACTTTTTTGCCTTCCATGCCACTTCTCTGTCAAATTTGGCTCGAACGGTGTTAAACCACCGGTACAAAAAGTCAAAAATGCCCTCACATAATGTACTATTAATTTTTGAGCATCTTAACAACTTCAAATAAAAAACTCATAACTGAAAAGTTGTAGACCTCCTTGAGATCTATAGTTTTCATATAAAAAATATTCTCCTTTGATTTCATAAAAAAATATGGTTCAATATGATTAATGTCTCACAAAATTATTTTTATACGAAATTAAATTAAGATAAACTCGATCTACAACTTTCTAGTTTGGATATAGATCTATATGCCCACTGCCACGTATCTTAAATTAAATTAAGATAAACTCGATCTACCTTTCTAGAGTTTACGTGGTATTAAAAGTTGTAGATCTATAGTTTCAATATGAAGACTGTAGAACTCGAGAAAATCTATAACTTTCTAGTTTTGAGTTTTTTTCATTTGAAGCCGTTAAGATGCTCAAAACATTATTAGCATATTCACGTGTGAGAGCATTTTCGACTTTTCACATCGACCGTTTAGCACTGTTAGAGCCCAGTTTGACAAAAGTAAGCATTTTTGACTTTTCACACCGACCGTTTAGCACTGTTAGAGCCAAGTTTGACAAAAGTGAAAAAAGTTTAGCACGATAGCACATATAACCGAGAGAAGAGAAACAACTTGTAAGCTTATAGCATCAGGCACAAGAACCAATAAACCATAGGATAGACAACTAAGTCATATATTAATTATGAGCTTACTATACAAGGAGGCTAGAAGAAGACTATAAAGACCCTTACGGCCATCAAACTGGTTGTACTGTAACAAAAATATAAAGTTTGCATACACCAGAACAAGCCAGCTTAGCCTGGCCAATAGAAACGAGCCTGGCTCTCCTCGTCAAGGAACCAAACGCGCCCATAATGTATCACGTCTGGAATAATTTGATTCGGCAAATCGAAGGATCCTCATCAGAGAGCCCTAGAAATGAAAGCTTGAGAGGAATTTGAGGACATACTTTGAAGACCTATGCAGAGAATGTTTTTTTCCCTCTCCAATCATCATATTAGCGCAAGGGACCATGTTGAGGTTGCTCTTAGCGGATATATCGTAATAGGAAGATGGGAACTAGAAATTGAGCATCATCATAAAAACTTTGCTTTCCGTATTCATTCTCTAAACATGCTTGGCACTTCTGTTCATTCTTTTAAAGGACCGAACAAGGAGATATCTACAACAAAATTGAGCTGCCCATTGAACAGCACCATCTACATGGTCAAATTAGTCCTATCGTTCGGTTGACCGCACGTCCGCACACCAAGGTCATAGATCTTCATTTTGTTGGCCGCTCCCAGGACGTCTCGGACGTGATGTTGTTCCCATAATAGACCTGCTTAGTAGACTCATCCAAGTATGCCTGCACAGAGGACAACGCAAGTAAGCAGTGCTAAGCACTTAAAAACACATGGTGTGTCAGATAAACAAGGTTTTACAGTACACTCCACAGGAATACAGGTTACACTAATGTCCAGTATTTCGTGATTGTTCGCTTCTTTGTATCAGTTGCAATAGATATCAAATTCTTGGAAGCTGCAGTGGAAGCTACCTCTGATTGTATGTATATAACATTAAACACGTCTCGGTATGTTAGCATCTGATATGCTACAGTCTAGAATACTTACCTGCCAACCAGAAGGAAGACCCTTGGAGAGCTCTGCTAGATCTGGAGGTCCTTTATGCTGTTCAGAACTATTTAAAGATGCAGCAACAATGTCATCTTTTGATTCCTTTTTGCTGCTCAGCCCTTCTACGTTTTACACGGTCACGCCTGCAAAGATTCAAACAATCATCACTACAGCTACCCAGTAAAATTCATACAAGAAACCATGTTGCCATTCATGATGTTCAGCTTCAGAATACCAAGGTTCTCAGCTATCCTCATCAAAGGTCTGTTATCATAGGGAAATAATCCCCCAAAGAGCCTGTTATTAAAGTAGCTAAAATGGGGCTTCTTTAATGTAACCTGAAGAATGTACACTAAGCATGGCATTAAGCACTTATTGCATGAGCGGCACTTCTTTGGGTGTCGGGGAGTATTGGATCTAGTTCAAATTTTAACTAAATCACAAAACCTTCAAACGAAAATACCTACAATGCAAAAGGCCCTCAAGAGTATACCATTAGAAGAAAAAAAAAATGCTAAACATATTCCCTTAAATTCCAAGAACCTGGCACTGAACTGATCATATTTCAGCTATGTGAGCAACTTAAAAGCTATCCAATATGCGTTTTGACTGGATTTGAACCAGTTAGCATCAGTGACATACAGAGAACATATAGAAAAAAGATGTTGCTTTAATTTTTTATACTCTCATACAAAACATGCAAATCACTTAATACAAGGGAAAATCTACATGAAAATATGGTACACGTATGCACAGTATTCAAGAAACTATTAGGCATGGCAGAGCAACCCGATCCACATTGGCTCTGTTCGCTTGAACTTATCAGCCGACTTATCAGCCATACTACGGATTATTCTCTCTCATAGAACACTATTGATGAGAAAGGTAGATACTTGAACTAGTTCGAACAATTCCTTCTAACACAACTCTAGATGCAGGAAGTTGTCTCTGTTTCTATAAATATTCTCAGGCCAGAAGTCAAACATTGAAGTGACTACTTTTAAGCAAATAGGACATCACAGGGAGCGAAATAGTGAAAGGAGGAACAAAACTGGCCATAACCATGACAAATGCCAGAAAATTTATGGTAAATTTTGTATCTAGCTATTAAAATCAACCATCATAAGGCAAAGAATAAGTACCAATCACCACGAACAGGAACAAAATTGGCATTTTCATGAGCCTCTCCGCTAGCGATCTGTTGTTTCCGCCATTCCTGGATCAAATGGGGCACAATTTAAATTCAGAAAGCTTCTGAAACAATTTTTCATGCATGCTTTAAAGAGAGGTAAAGAGCAATTTACCTCTATTTCCTTTTGTCGCTTCCTTTCTAATGCCTCCAGAGCACTTTCAGGCTCCTCTTCCTCTTCGTCGCGAAGTTCCTCTTTTGCAGCTTTCCACTGTGAAAAGGAAAGCAAAACAGACTGATTCAGCAAAGTTTATTTGCCAGTGCAACAAATATTTACACAATCACTACTAACCTTAGTTTAAACCTTACCACAAAAGCAGACTGATAAAACTAATTAGCAAATGGTTACCATGAACCAAAAATAACAAGGAAACAGAAGGTTAAACACAGAGTCCATTATTTATTCTTGACATGATACATAGGGATCTTGCAAAACATACCATGGTGTCAAACCCTTGATATTTTACACTGGATTCTTAGATAGTTGAGACTTGAGAGCACATCTCAAATCAAGAGTAAGAAACTATGATTTCTTGCTTCCATAAATATACAGGAACATGCTAAAAATTTGTAATTTCAAGCACAATTCACCACTAAGTATTTGCACCCATATGCGATAACAGAATAGAGAGGGTTCGTTGTAGAGAGCAACCTTGTCCACCAAACTTGAAACCTTCTTATTAGACCTCAGAGACGATGTAATACCAACAACCCCCTTCTTGCTACGAATAACTACAGAACAGCACGAATGGTCAAATAATGTGACAAGGGTAAGATGAATTGTCCAAATAAAGAAATTCAAAATAGAATTACCTTTCGTCTGATTTGTAGTACTGCTAGAAGACTGTGTAGAACTTCCAAGAACAGATGTCGTTCCCGCAGCTGATGTTGCTACTACAGCTTGGGTCAAAGGCACAATACTTGCATCATTGGATATAACCTTATCAAGTCCTTTGAGATCTGAATTGCTATTTGCAGAAACAAGAGAAGCTGAGCTTGTTTTGATATCTGCTGCACTGCTCGAAATGGCAGAGATTGATGAAGCGTAGTACCCAGAATGTTCAGCTGCTACTGCGCTGGCAGCCATAGTGACTGAAGGATAGGTATAATAAGATTCTGTGGCAATAGATGTGCCATCAACAGAAACAGATATGTCACTCCCAGATACTGGTGCATAATAAGAATGCTGATGTGCTTGAAGGACATGAGGCTCACTCACTTGCATATAGTAATTGGCACTTGTACCTTCTGTACTGACTGTTCCATAGTACTCCATTCCTGAAATTGTATAGCCAACATTTGCTTGATCTATATATGGCTGAGGAATTGTATCCACCTGAACATATGATGCAGCTGGCTCTTCTGGGGGAGCTGGAGGAGCTGGTTCGTTTTCAGGTGGTGGAGGTGGAATCCATTCCTCTTCTGGTGGAGGCGGAGGGACAGAATTATCCTCAGGAGGTGTAGGATCTTCAAATGATGGCAAATTAGATGAATTCAACTGTTCTGATGGAGGATGCTCCTTTTTAGGTACAGGACTGCAATGTGCCTGCTCTTCGACATTATCTTCATCAACTTCCATTTCCACATCCATATCTTCATCATTGTCAGATTCAACTTTTGGAGGAACTGCTGCAAGATCCCTATCTTGTGAATTCTGAGCAGATGATGTTGAGGCTGGCTTATCAATCTCCACATTTTCATCGATAATAATCCCAGCACTAACCTCAGACTTCAAAGCCTCACCATTGGAGGGTGTTGTCATGTCAGCTTCATCAGGTGCCTTGTGTTCAGCAACCTCTGTCTTCGAATTCCTAGGCTCTGTATCTGCATGGTAGCTCATTTCCAGCTTGGAAATGGAAGAGTCTAGTTGCTTAAGGTGCACCTCAGCATGCAACCACAACGGGAGCAAAGAAGATCCATAGGATGAGAGTGCATTGCAGTCCGATATCCGTATTCCGATTTCTGTTCTTATCAATTGAAGACCTTCGTTCGAGCCACCGAGCCTACAATGATAATAACTCATTAATTTTCTAAACTCTAGGAACAATAATGCATGCAAAGTAACAAAAGATACGACTAAAGATGATAAATGCACCTTTCCAGCAGGTTCAATCTTTGCAGCAAATCATCACCATATTTTGCAAGATACAAGGGATCAATGTCCATAGGCTCATGACTGGCGATAGGAGCAGCAAAAGCATAAGCATCTTGAGTAATTTGTGCACTTCCACATGCCATTCCAAAATTAGCATAAGTTGCTGTGCCATTCCCCACAGACATGTCACTTGGATATGCTTCCAGTGTGCTGTGAGAAAGGACATGGGTTTGAGCTTCCATTGAATAGTCCACATCAGAAGGAACAGATGCAGTTGCTCCTGAAGCTAATCCATTTGGTATGTCCCAAGAAGTTTCTCCAGTTACTGTGTTCCAGTAATAACACTGATTACTCTGTTCATGCATTACAGCTTTCCAATTTCCACCAACGTCGCCAACAATTTGCATGCCAGATGAATCAGGAACAGATTCATTTGCTTTCACACTCTCTTCTTGTAGAGTTGACTCAGGAGCAATAGTGTTTTTTTCTTCAGTACCTTTGGGTATAGTTCTTAATGTCACTAGCTTGAGGTGCTTCTTGTTGATCTCCGACAGAAGCTGATGGCTCAGTTCTTGCCACGCCATTATCACCAGCTGTATCGGCATGCTGACTAGTTAACTGAAATAAGCAAATTATATTATTACAGCACCCAAAAAAAATTGGCAAAGAAGTGAATAAATGTTGCTTAGCTGCAATAATGTCCTCTAAGGCTCTAACAGAAGATAGATGCAATTACAATTTAGGAAGAAGCTGAACAAAAAAAAACAATATAAATTACATAATTTACTCATTAACAAAAGTAAACTCAGTACATTTAAGGCCACATCGTTGGAGACTTCAGCCAATAAGCACTTTCGCTAGGTTTGGCTTATAATTTTCCATAATAGCAGAGCCGAATTTCGTTACCACAAAATTGCAAGCATTAGGTTTGATATGCAGCTATACAAAGAAATGGAAGCAAAATCCATCACCTCTGAACACAAAGGGTTCAGTCGGCTAGGAAAACTCCCAAAATAAACCTACTTAAGCCAGTTACAATCAACTAGAAAGTATAATGATCATAGATAAACTCCACTCTGGAAACACTGGTTACAAGCCAACAGCTAACACTGCACACAAAGCAGCTTAGCATATTTGGTACATATACAGTACAAAACTAGACTAAGTTTCAATGTTTACCCAAGAAGGTTCAACCTGTTTGACCAACAGGACAGAAAGAATATGGAATTACCTGAGCACTAGCATCTCTTGGACTCCCCTTAGCTTCACCAGTGGGTTGATCTGCTGCTGCTTCCTCATCTCCTCTTCATCATCACTATATTGCCCAAGCAATGCTAGAGGATTCTCCTTTTTATCTGAAAATAAAATTACATGAAAATTTCAGAAATAAAAAGGTTTTTTGTGGTGCGGCAAAATACAGCGAAGCTCTTTTCTGAAACATACATAATGAAATCAACAGTGTTGTAAAATTAAACAGAATATTGTATTGTTCAAATTATTAATGTGAAGTTTACAGAAATCTGGTCATAAATAAGAAGACCAGGTTAGGAGCTACATACAAAGAAAGAGACATACGAACCGAGGAGGGAACAATCACATCCTGAAATCCCCACGCTTATAGATGCTGCCAAATGAGAAATTACCCATAGGCATTCACTCAATTTTGACAGTGGCAGCTCAGTCTGAAGAATTTATTCAATGTTCCTTGCAGGCCGGCAACCCTACATGTATCTCAGAACCAGATATGCGGAGGTATACATGCTTGTACACAATTCCAAATTTCCACCATATTTATGTTCCATAATCCATAGGCATGTCTTCTTTACATATCCCTTGGAAGGAAATTGATGAAACCCACCTGAAGAAGATGGAGAAGTGGGAACCACAGTCTGTTGGTCACGGTTTTCACCTCCTATTCCATCATTATGTGATGCCTCCCCTGCAAGTTACAGTATCAAGAGTCAGTTTATTTGCAATCCATGCAACAGGCAACAGGTCAGTGCCAAATGGTATGTCATTTACCTGAATCTTACTAATATTAAGTGTGTCTACTATTACAAGAATGAGTGGTTTCTTGTCACCCCGTGTCATCAATCATATATAACCATAAGATTCCTACAATCATAAGCAGCTGATGCAAACAGTTGCATTGGTCATCCTTCATCGAAATCCAACATCAGTTTTTTTTCCCGTTGCCCTAAATGGCATGGCATGTGTGTAATATTTGCTTCTATTTTTATTGCTTTGTTGATAGATGTGACTAATGGGTAACCTATTGTGCAAAATTAGATTGACACCCTCCCAAAACCCATCTATTGCCCTAGCCTCCACCAGCACAATCACACTCTCTGTCTCTGTCCCTAACCCCCGAAATACAGGCAAGATGAGGTATGCCTCAGACTTCCACCATCCTAGTTCCAAAATTATGTTCCCTAGTCATGGATACTTCAAAATGCAATTGAAACATTCAAACATATCGCCAATATGACTTTCCTTCAATGTGCTTGTTACTTATTATGACGTCTCAAAAGAAAGTCATCAATGAGAGTTGGTACACACTGAAAGAGTATGGCACTGAAGTGATTTTGTTCTCTGGGTCTCTAGATTTGGAAGGTTTGAACATTCACCTGACACAGCCTCCCAAAATAGTATGAATTTAATTATGAATTGTAATAGATTTGCAGTAAAAGGGGCTGAAACTGTGACAACTGTATTTCTGGCTATATCACTGAAACTTTAACTGGCTTGGTGCATGTTCAAACAGAGTAGCAAAAACGTGAGACTAAACACTTGTGGGGCACGCAAAAGTGGCATGGTCAACAGAACCAATGCCTTATATCAGCCATATTGCCTTGTGTGAGTGTGTGAACGCTGACATTGATGCTCATAGCAAGCAGTTTCAGGTGATAAATAAATACCAATGCAATGACTTCTCATCTCAGTATCCAACTGTCCGAAAACCAGGGTGCAGTGAACCATATTTGGCCTAAATCAAGCTGTGCAGATTCAGAAGACCGGACAAACCCTATTTGCTACTGTATTTGCGAAACACTAGGGCCATGACACGGTGAGCTCCTTGTTTCCGTACCGATCAAGCAGAACCGAGACTCCGCGACTAATCAATTTCAAGCTGGACAATTAGGGCGAGCGACCAGATATCGATAGCAAACCTCAAACTATGACAAGACAAGCTAGGACACATAACGAATAACACAACCAGATCGAACCAAAGGGCGGAGGCAGAACTTACCGGGGGAAGGATCGAGGAAGAGATCGAGCTTGACCCTGCGGCCGCCCGCGGCCATGGCCGCTAGGCGTCGCTCCTTCCTCCTCCCCATCGGCCGGGCACCGAGGGTTTTCGATGCGTTGGGGTGGAGTAATAGAACTGAACTAGGGTTAGGGTTTGGAGGTCGAGGTGGGCAACCCGCGAGTCTCTCTCGCAGTCTCGCCGAACAGAGGAGGCGATGGGAACGACGGGACGGGGTCCAGGAAAGGTGAGGCGGCGGCGGGCTCGTGGCGGCTGGGGCTGGGTGCGTCGATGCAGGGAACCTTCGTCGTCGTCGTCTCTGTAGCAGCTCTAAACAGCATCTAAAGCCCATTTAGCTGGTCCAGCGCCAGCCCACATCAAATCAGGCCGATCTCGTTTCTTGAGATTTTTTAGCATTTTATTTACTATGTATGTGTGTTATAACGTGAGAAAACAATCAATCTTTTATAAAAAAAGACACTAATAATATATCTATTTATATATTATTTTTTTACATATAAAATCTAAAAAAGAAATGCACAAGAGGTCTATTAACTATTGAGATCAGCTTTCAGTCTACAATTTTTATTCTCTTTTTATGATTTAAAGAAGGTTCATTGTACCCATTTGTTTATTATGTTTTATATTTTCATAAATATCTTTATTTTTTTCTTTCACACACTTGTTATGAGCACACGCAGCGCAGCCAGTGTGCGGTGTGAGCATGCGCAGCTGGCAGGGCAGCTACTGATCTCCTGTGTCGGCCGGCGTATGGCGTGAGTGCACGGGTCCAACAGGTGAACGTGATGAGCACAAGTGGTTGGCATACATCACGAGTGCGGCCGAGAAGCCCAGCAACACCACCTAGCTAACCGCGGTCGCACGGCCCGTCAAGTCGCTGCCTCGAGTCACAAGGCACGCCTCCACGCATGCAGCAAGCGTGTGTAACTCCTTCATGCCCTTCACGAGTCCAACAGTGAGATCACGAGATAGGCGAGTTACTGCTTGTGTACGCTGACGACGAGATAACATGGGCTTGGACCATGATTTCACGTTGGTCTCTTCATCCTGCAAGCCCATTTTAGTCCGTGAGTTTCCTGGTCCGTTGGATAATAGTGGACGTTTAAGATTTGTCATGCCAACAATAAAACCACGACAGCCGGTCTAACCCAAACTCTAGCTCATTCTAACACTTCCCTCCGCTTTTGTCGTAAGCAGTTGCTACGAGTTGAGGGCGGCGCTCTGGCCATTGCACGACTATGGGAGGAGAAGGTAGTGCTAGCTTGTGCCCAGCGCGCACGGGAGGCGAGGTGCGGCTGCATGGGAGCTCGTGAGCATGTGGCGACGGCACTAGACATCCGAAGGGCACGGTCGGCTGTGGTTGACCGCTTGCAGACACACCAAGCGGTGGCAGCGGATAGAGGTCCAGAGATGGTGGCTTTTTCCAGTGGTGACTGTGGGTTGTGGCTCCTCCCGGTCCCTTGCCTCACCGCCATGGCCCCGGTCGCCGCTGTCGTGGAGGCCGTGTTCGAGGAGGTCGCGCGCTGCGCGGCCGCCTCCGACCTTCGTGCTGCTGCAGCAGCCGTGCCGATGCAAACTAGTAGGTCCTTGAGCACCCCTAAGCCTTGGGCACCGCTCGCTCAGTACGCGATGTCGGCTGCAGTAGCGGCGACCCAATCTGTGCGACGACGGCGGCGACCGGATCCACACGTCGTCGTCATCATCGTCGGTGTCTGGATCCACACGTCGTCGCGCGGCTCATGGCCTCGATGTGGTCTGCCTCGATGACTCCCTTTATTGCGTGGATTGTACATCCGAGGAGGTTTCTATTGTGGCCTTAATTTGATTTATTGTGCTATTTGATTTCGTCTCGATCTGATACACAGTGGGCTTGAGTTGTTTCTCTCTCCTTGATCGGATCTGTTGTGGTTTTGATTTGATAAGTGAAAGCGTCCATACCTAGTATTTATAATTTGGTTATACAAAATATTTGAAAAATTTTATACATCCGTGTTCATGTCGGTTCTAGTAGATCTGTAGTCGTAGCGGGACGGGAGAGCAGACGAAAATTTACCAGATGAAAAAAAGACAGAAATTTTGCCTCTTTAGTATTAGGCAGAGATTAGGGCTCAGCACTGTAGTGGGGCTCCTTCGTAAAGCTAGGCAACGGGTCGGGTTTGGGGCGTGTGGAGCATCCATAGATCCGCCCCGAAACCTGCTAAAGAAACCCGCCCCACACCCGAACCCCAATTCGGGTTAGAATCCGCCCCTGCCCCCGAACCCGACAGGGACCCAAAACCCGACGGGGACCCGTACCCCGGGTTTCGACAATACAGCAACATTATAGAATTAATATTTTCACTATATAAGTACATTTGTGTCATGCAAATAGCAAAATTTTAATAGTCAGGAATAAGAATCTGAGAGCTGAATACAGTCTTTTAATTAATGAAAATATTCTGCGACCAACATACGACATATACTACAATACAACAATGACATTTCGGGCACCCAATGGGAAAATCTAAATCTCGCACCCGGCCCGCCCCGTTTCGGGTCCCCGAATCCGCAAACCCGCGAGGCCAAAACTAGACCCGCCCCTGGCCCCGCCTGTTCTGAAACCCACGGGTTTCGGGTCAAGACCCGCCCCGTTGCCATCTTTACTCCTTCGACAGTACTACCTCCCTAAAAAATACGAGTTATGTGTCACATAAAGTAATTTACGTTTAATCAAGTTCCTAGTAAATGATATTTATATTTATAGATTTAAATAAATCTATTATTAAAATATATTTCATAACTAATCTAATGATATTTATTTGGTATGATAAATATTGTTATTTTTAATCTATAATTGATCAAAGTTAAGATAAATATGTTATTGTGCTAGAATTTTATTCTTTTCAGTCCCATCATCTCCTTTACAGTTCCTACAGTGAGGCCTTGTTTACTTCTCCCGTGAAGCACCTTTCCTTGCTATCGAATTTGTAATGAATTGAGAGCAACATAGTTTGTGAGCACCTTAATTTACTTGTTTATTTTTTTACTTATTCTTTGAGGAACTAGCTATGGTGAACAAATTGAAGGACCGGAAAGAGCGACCAGAAAGGGTGAATGAGAGCCTCAAATTATTTTTCAAGAATGCACGACCACTGTCCCAAATTCAAACCCCAAGAGCAAAGCCGACTTCGGTAATGTCCACGACCCTAATGATAGGGTGGATGCTCCTAAGAAACACAGCGGGATACTACACTGGTCAGGGAACCCAACGCAAAAGTCGGAAAGCAAATCCGAAGTTAGACGGACGAGCAATAGACAAAACAACGCGGAACCGGGACCATCGAACGCTGGGCCTTCACGTCGGACGCGTGCGATGTGAATAGTGTGTCTATGGAACTTTACTGTTTGACCATCGGACACTGCTACAGTGATTCTTCAGCATCTGATGCCAGCGTTCGATGCAGACCAAGAAGAGCCTCGGACGCTGCAACGTCCGATGCCTAGACACCTGACGCGTCCGATGCCAAACGAGGGTTTCTGGAACCTCACCGGACAGCCATCGGACGCTGGACTGTAGCGTCCGATGCCAGCGTCTGATGCTCCTTAAAACTGCAGAACAAAACAGCAGGGCACTGACGCGTCCGATGCTTCATGGTCAGCATCCGATGCTACGAACAGCAACGACCAATGCCCCCGAAAACAACACAGTTCTTCCTCCGATTTGACCTGATCTCCCTCAAATTAAAATCTCTAAGGCTCAATCTTCGTGTGAGAGATCACAAGCAAGTTAGTGAGCTACTCCTAAGAGATCATGTGAAAGTGCATGTTGCACTTAAGTGTGATTTTGGATGATTTGATGACAATATTGATTAAAGATCTAATATGTTTGCTAAGTGTGAAACAGGGAAATGATTATCTCACTATATACTTGAAATGAAATGCAAGCCAAAATGATGGACAAGACAACAATGAGATTGATATTGATAAAAAGGCTATCATATGCGCAGTATACTTGGAATGAAATGCAAAGCCAAAATGATGGATTGTTGTATGAAAATCATGTCACAAGCACAAGACAACAATGAGATTGATATTGATAAAAAGGCTATCATATGCACAGTATACTTGGAATGAAATGCAAAGTCCAAATGATGAATTGTTGTATGAAAATCACATCCAAGCTCATGACAACAATGAGAATGATATTGACGTAGAGGGCTATCGTATTGTGGGATAATCACGGTTCATATATGATTGCTAAGAAGAGATTCAAAACAAAGTATGATTGAATGGCTTGAGATGGTGAAGATAGCAAGGAAAGAGTCTTTGAGGTACTAAGCAAGGGTGAAGGGCAAGCCACGGCTTGGCGGCCGAAGAACCTAGCTAGAGTGAAGAAGAAAGTACTTGCATTTAGTCGAAGGATCAATCAAGCTTGAAGATCGCATCTAGTGGAGAATCAACATTCCTAGCAACAATATTGATTGGAGTGACTTGGCACATTTGGAACTCCATTGTATCACTTGCATGGAGTCAAGTCACATGCTCAAGATGACTATGCTCGAAGGACATCTACTTTTAAACATGACAACCATTCCTCCCACTATGGAAAATGAAGACAAGCGGCTTTGGTTAAGATGGAGATCATCTCAAGAGGTTTTAATCTTGTTTTCCAATTTGTCTTGAGTAAATAGGAAAGCCGTACTATTGAGAGGGATGCAACATATAGTAGATGATTCTTCATAAGTGCTCAAACCAACCTAAGTGAGACATGAGAGAGCTAGAACTAACTTTCAGTTTGTTTGCTGCACTGTCTGTCAATACCGGACATGTTGGCCGCAGCAGTACAGCCTTCCTACGATCTTTTAGTTAGTCCCGGCGCAGTAAAGTCATACCGGACGGTATGCATACCGGACATGTCCAGTATTTGCGGTTTTCTGGCTGACAATGTTCTTTTGGGTTGAGCGGTACTACCGACCCTTGGGTCGGTACTACCGACCGATACTACCGGCCTTATAGCGGTAGTACCGGTAGGCCAAAATTGGCCACTTCCAGAGAGATTGCAGAAACCCCTTTATAACTAGCGGTACTACCGACCAGGTGGTCGGTACTACCGGGCTCATATGGAAAGTTTGAAAGTTGGTCTGTTCAGGGTGTTTCTCACACAGTGAAGTCATACCGGACGTGTCCGGTATGCATATGAGCTGACTTAGCCAACGGCTAGAAAACGGCTAGTTTCGAATGTGGGCTTATAAATACCCCCAAGCCTCCACCTTTGGAGGCTGCTGATTCTACTGGTTCCCACACTCATTCTAGAGCTTTCAAAACACTTTCCAACCCTCTCTTAGTGAGTGATTGACTTATAATTGCCAAATCCATTTGTGGGTTGAGAGAGATTCAAATTAGAGAGCAAGCCACCTCTTGAGCACTTGTGCAAATCATCGATCTTGTTGTGCGCATTCGTTACTCTTGGACTCTACGGTCCTAGACGGCTAGGCGTCGCCGTTGAGCACCCAAGAGCTTTGTGGAGTGCCTCGGAAAGTTTGTGAAGGTTCGATCTCTCCTCAAAAGAGATCATCTAGTGGAAGAGCATTGCGGGTGAAATAGACCGCGGCTAGAGTGACCCGTGGTGTCCTCTAGAGCCCACCTTTGTGGTAGCTCGCAGCCGGCTCAACGGAGAGTAGGACCCAAGGGGGTGCCGAACTTCGGTAAAACAAATATCGTGTCTTCTCTCTGTATTGCATTCGATATTTGTGTGGCTCGAGCTTTCCCTGCAGGTTCTATGTGTTGTGCATATATATAGATTGTATCGCTGCAGGGTGTGACAAAGTTGAGAAGAAACCAGAGTCGATTTGGAGCCCGACGCAGAATTCGCAAATACCGGACGTGTCCGGTATTGCTACCAGACGTGTCCAGTACTGCTTGAGGGCTCGGCAAGTTAGGGTTTACCGGACGTGTCCGGTATTCTCACCGGACGTGTCCGGTATTACCTTCCTGCACAGAATTCATTCTATATTGTTCTAATCCTTTGTGGTGCAGGGAATTGACTTTATATTCTTTGTGTATCTTTCATATACTGTGTGTTTGTCTCTTGTGGGGTTGATTTACTCCGATTGAGAGGTTCCAAGAAATTGGAAGCTCACTTACTAATTGCTTCCGCATTTAAGGTGTTAATTTTTCAGAAACGCCTATTCACCCCCCTCTAGGCGGCATCTTAGGTCCGTTCGGTCCTTTCAATTGGTATTGGAGCTTGGGCTCACGTTTGAGCTTCACCGCTTGTGAGAACCGATGGATTCGCCTATGGAGACGGACGTGGTGCTTCTCCAAAATGATGGTTCAAACTTTCTAACATGGTCATTGTTGATGCTGGTTATCTATCAAAATTAGAGGATAAATAAATATGAAAAGGGCATGAATTCAATCACCAACAAAGGTTTAGGGTTTTAATTGACAATATTCCACGAGTTTTGGTGAATTGTGATTCTGCAGGGACTAAACCAGGAAAACCAGCGCTGATTGCTTCTCCCTAGAAGGAAACCGACGCGAGATAACGCAACTGGCACATCAGGAATATTCTAGAAGGTTCTAGAGGACACCAAAGGACACCACGAGGCGGACACCTCGAGAGGCCGCCAGGTGGGACCGACCGGTCCCACCCTTAGACCGGTCGGTCTCCCCCCGGGCCCGCTGGCTTCCGTCTTCTGCAAGCTACCTCCACCGACCTCTAGGATGCATCTCAGCCCTACGTGAAGTCGGTTTGATCTAACGGCTGCGGTTGATCCCTCAGGGCTATATAAGCAGCCCCAGACCCCCCTCTCCAGGCATCTCCCTCTTCATTATTCATCTCCACATCAGAAACTAGGGTTCCAATGTAGAAGTAGAGGTCCCTCTAGATGAATCTCTTCTAGTTCATCTAGAATTAGATCTAGTTCATCTAGTTGTAATCAAGAGTTAGCTTTCAAGTAGAAGACTAGATACCCCTCAAGTAGGATTAGAACCTAGTCTTATTCTAGAACTAGAAGCGAGAGAGAGAGAGGAAGAGATCAAGAGGAAGCTCCGGCCTGTCGGATCAACTTCTTCATCTTGTACCTGTGGATTCAAGTTCTTCATCGACTTGCTTCAACGATTGTTTCGGTAATCGACATCTATATTTAAGTTTGAGCTATTGTTCTTATTGTTCTTAAGGTTTATGACTCTCTTTTGAGTACTTTAATTCTAGTCGCTCTAGAGTTAGAGTAGTTGGATAGTATAAGCGTGGTGCTTAGACTTGATAGCTCATATTTACCTCCTATAACGCCGGTAGTAGTGGTTGTTCGCAAGGGTGACTCTTATAGCCTTGTTGATTCTTCTATAGTCCACTTACCCGTGTGTAGGCTCGGTAGGATTATACATTTGCATAAAAGAATCATACTCTGTTGTGACCTTTTATGGCAACTTCCCCATTAAGAATAATAAATATATCACTCTTAAGTTGGATTTAGATAACCTTAGTGATCTCCTCTACACTTTTAGCTTCTCCGTCCTTGTTAGTTACTCAGGGGTTATACACTTGAGACTCCACGCTATCCGTTCCCTTGGGTTCGATATTAAAACTGGGTTACTCTGGTGAAGTGCTACATCGGTAGATCTTATCTGTGCGCTTGCGGATAAAGTAGAGTGTGCGTTAATTTATACCAACAAGCATTTTTGGCGCCGTTGCCAGGGAACGGTAGATCATCTTACGTCTTAAGTATAACCTTGTAATCATACTTTTATATTTTTCCTTTTTTGTCCCAGTCTTTTCATTATTTTTGTTTTCATTCTTATGAATGTTGTTTTTGAATTCCATTCTTATCTATCACTACCCCATGAGCAAGCTATAACCAGTAGAATCCTTATACCCCATCATAATACCTGGTTATGAGCTATCTCTACCTTTCTGCTGCACTATCCTTGTAATGAGCATAGAAATATAATTATGAAATATTCCTTCGGGTATTCTTGTCACTAACTTTCCAGGTCTGGAGCAGAAAAGAACGAAGGAACAACAAATACAAGGTATGTCCCACCAATCATCATGCAACATTGAATTACAGGCTTTCTAAGAATATTTCTTGCCATGTTGCTATGTTGGTTGTCCCTGTGGCGGAACCGTCCTGATTATAAGAGCTCAAGTACCGTCTTAGTCAAATCCGTCTGACATCGATTCATACTTGAACCCATATAACCCCGGTAGTCCGGAAATCTCGAAGGATTTCTATCATCTTACAACATACAGGATCGCATTGTTCAAGAATTACATTCGCAAAGATACATCACAGGGAAACGAAACCGAATTTAAAACATCAGGGTACGAATTTAAGACGGAGTTATTACAATACCAAATTTGAAAGTGCGAAAGCTTAAATAGGTTTGAAACACGACCACCACACATGTGGTCCAAATAAAACATTGTTTGATAAATCCAACTCAACACAACTCACTCTTCCTTTTTAGATAATGTGCCACTAGAAGTCTCAGACTAGCAAAAGAAAAGGGGAAGCTTCTGGACGACCCTGCCCGGGGCCTACTCCTCATCACCTTCCACTGGGTAGAGGCAGTGCTTACAATAGCCAAAGTAGACCTGGCCATCTGCAACAAACGGGATAACCCTGAGTACGGGAATGTACTCAGCTAGACTTACCCGTCCAACTGAAAATAAAGACACCAAGGGTATGCAAGGCCTTTTTGGGTGGAGCTGGGATCTTTAGTTGCGAAAAGCTCAAATTAAGATAAGTGAGGAATTAATGATATTGATGAGCTGTCATTTTTAGACCTAATTCTTTACTCTAGGTTTGCACCTGAACTATTGCACACACTTGAGTCTAACAAACAATAATATAACCATATCTAGTTGACTTATCCACATTTTTAGTTGAACCTTTAAAATATCACGTGGAGTTGTATCGTGGTGAAGCTCGCCATAGTTTCCCACTAACCGGGGGAGACGGCGACTCGAATCGAATTCCAAACCAGCTGGTGAAAGACCTTTAATACCAGCCCACACTTTCCCGTCGGGTCCATGCATTGGGCAACCGCTCGATGCTTGTTCGTGGTGGTAATCGTCGCGGCTCATAGCACGGACCGCCCAATTGGAACCTGGCGATGTACTCACGCGGCAGATCGCATTTCCATACTAGAGGGCACGACACGGGTTGAGACTGGCCCGAACAGCTTCTAACCGGCTTTGGGGTCGATGATTACGGCACCGACATATCCCTAAGTAAAAGGGCGCGTTCAAAAATGAACGAGGGCCAACATCGATACAAACCTACACGATCCAAGGGACGGACTGCCCCAAGTTTCCAAACTTGTGCCTTGCCTTTCAGTTGACCGTATTTCATTACTACTCAGGTTCTTTTTCACGATAGCAATATATAGCCAACCGTGATCCGGTAAATACCCATCAGGGTATTACGGAAACATCCTTAATTACTACTTTTATTAAGCAAGCTAAGCAATTCTACAATGTAAATAAATAACAGGATAACAAGGTAGATATTAATCAATAACCAAGGAATGATAATGCAGCAAGTAGGATTCATTCCAACTCCTATACCTAATGCATCACAATATAAAAGGACTCAAGTAATTTTTAATTGCAAAAGATAGGAGGCTTAATATGCTCTGGGGCTTGCCTTGAGAGAAGACTGAGGCCTCGTGGGAGGGGCACTCAGGCAGGTTAGTGTCGGCCGCGGGGTCGGCTTCCTCGGCTTGATGCAGTTCCGGGATCTCCTGCTCGGCGCTTGCCTCCTGCTCCTGGTCTTGATCCTGAACTGTCGATCCTATTGCAATGCGGTTGAAAATGATAAATAAATAATACGTGGTGCGAGATGGGGTGGTAAGAAAAGAACATTTCTTGCAAACCAACAAAACCAACTTGTTGAACCACTTTTGACATTAAGGTAAATACTTATTTATCTCATAGAACAAAATCCATTTATTCACCTATTTCTCATTTAATAATTCAAAAGAAACTCGAGTTTGAACTGTAAGTGCATTTTTCTGAACCCAGAAAAAATCACAAAAATTCCAGAAGGCAAATAACATCTGCTGGACTTCACTGAACAATTTTCAGCTAGAAATAAAATACAGAGCAGCAGATATAAAAAGAACAAATAAACTGCTTAAAAGGTGCTTTGAACAAACTTTTCACACAAAATGTGGCAAACAGCAGATTTTATAATTTTCCTGACTTTTTCTACCCATAAACATTCTATTGTAGAAAACTTGCTATTAGAGCATAAACATATAAGCCTACACAAAATAAACAAATCTATTCAAATTAAACCTATTGAACTACAACCCTACTGGAAAAGGGTGCTAAACTCAATTTCATATTTTTCCAGATTCTACTCCATATTTTATACTTATCAAGAAAGTTCCATGAACAGAAATATTATATTATTTCTAACATGAATTTCCAAAGGAAAACACAGAAAAGTACATTTGTAAAGCAACTTCAGATTCTTTCATACAACGCTCATGCTTAACATTTTTTTTAGTCTGAACATAACATACAGAGACTACACAATTTTTCCCACATTTTATTTCAACATATAAAACACCTTAACATTTATTCTAAGAAATCAGCTAAAAAGGACTTTTAATCATAACAGAAACTTTTTCTACATAAATAGTGCATCATATATTTTTCACAGGTGCAAAACATGATAATAAACTTACACAAAATTTTCCAAGAATTATCTCAACCAGAAAACATATATAACCATTTATCTCAACAAAAACATATAAACTGAAATAAATAGAAACAGTAAAATAAACTTTTACCAAAAACACTTTCATATTTTTCCATGATAGATCTACTCATAAACAAGCTAACAAAACTGAAAGTACTTCATTTGGACTTGTAAAACGAGCTACACAAAAATAACAAGCATTTCTGAAAAATAAAACCAAAAAGAAAAACTTTGGAATCCTCCCGGCTCGGCCTTGCGTGAACGTGGTCCATGGACCGGGTGAGGCTGACGCGTGGGGTCCGCTGGTCAACGGGGCCCACCCGTCAGAGAGGGCGAAGCAGGGGGAGGTTTGACCGGCGATTGCTCGCCGGCGGCGAGGTCTCCGGCGGCGGTGTGGTGCTGGATCGACTCGTCTCGACGAGGCGCATCGGGTGATGTGGATGGTTTGGCCAGCGCACGGCCGCAGCATGCCGGCGGCGGCGGCGACATACGGCTACGCCGTTTCCGGCGGTCGCCGATGAAATTACCGGGTGCATCACACTTCACTAACCCTAGAGGGACATGCTAGGTGGTTGGTTTGGCTCGGGAAGCTCCGAGGAAGCTTGGCCACGCGAGCGGCCATGGCGGACGGTGGCGGTGCTCGGTCGGGGAAGAAGTGGTGGGTGAGAGCGGTAGCGTTGAGGTTAGTCAGTGTTCTCACCTTGCCTTGGCTCGGTGATGCTCGACGGAGAAGAGGGGACTCGGCGGAGGCTTGGTTGGGGACGAACGACTCCGGGCTCCGAGCGGCGCTGATGGCGACCGCGGTGGCGCTCCTCGGACTCCGGTGTCGGGGGAGCTCGAGAGATGGTGCTAGCGTGAGCACCGGGTGTCCGGGGTGTAGGCGGAGTGGCTTGCGCGAAGAATCGTACGGCGAGGCTTCGGCGTGGCCGGAACGGTGAAGGGAAAGGTGGTGGCGAGTGCGAGCGCTGGCTCTGGCGTTCGGTGGAACGGAGAGAGGCAAGCGCGAACTGAGTGGGTGAGTGAGCGAATGAAGGAGGGTGCTCGGGTTTTGTTCGGCAGGGCGAGAGAGCGGCCGAGGCTTTGGCCGTGGCCTTGGCCGGCCGGTGGGGGTGGCGAGGCCCGGCGTGGCGTGCGGCGGGCGACGGCGCGGCGAGCGAGGGTGGCACGGCAGGCGAGGCGAGCGCGGAGTGGGCGAGCGGGATCGCTTGCTTGCTCGGGCACGCGAAGATCGAGCAGGGAGTGGCGGAGGCGGATACGGCGCAGAGGCTGGGCGCCACGCGGCAGGCCGGCCGGGTCGGCGGGGGGCGGTGCAGGGCGGCGCTGTCGGGCGGCGTGCGCGAGCGCGCGCGGGAGGCGGCGAGGCGAGGGGCGGCGGCTGGAAGGCGAGAGCGTTGGGGGCGCGCGTGAGGGTGGGTGGCGGGGCGGGGGGGGCGCGCGTGAGCGGCGTGGGCGGCGCGGTGCGGGTGGGCCGAAAAGGCTAAGCGGGCCGCGAAAGCGAGGGCGCGGCAGGAAAAACGAAATCCTTTTTCTTTTTCTAAAACTTTTCAACTTTGACCATTCAAAAACTCCAAACCAGGCTTTGACCCAAAAATGAAAGTTGCTCAAAATAATTTTCTCTACAACTTTCATATAAGACACTTTTCTGAAAACCATTTTACAACCTCCACATAAACAAAGCCAGTTTTGAAACATAAAATATTTTGCTTGCCTCATTTTTATTTGATAAACTATTTTGAACCAGGTAAAAATACCAACATGAAAAGCACTCTACTCAATATTCTCTATTTATAAAGCTATTTGCCAAAACAGAAATCCACTTTAACCATCAAGTCCAATAGAAATCCAGAATCCAAATAAATAAACACAAGGCAAAAAGCACACTTATGCACATGAAATGATGCAATGCATTACTTATGCTCTTTAGTAGCTAATTGTGGTTCCTAATGCAGTGCTTGACACTAGGGTGGCACAGCCCTTCCCCCCTTAAAGAGTTCTCGTCCCGAGATTTGAGTTACCTACCAATCTTTATAAAAAGCGGGATAGTTTACTCGCAAGTACTCCTCGGTTTCCCATGTTGCATCGTTGGGTCCGTGGTTGCTCCATAGAATCTTGTACGTCTTCACTGTTCGGTTGCGAGTTTCTCGGGTCTTGGTGTCCATTATCTCCCGAGGTTGTTCATAGTATTCTAGATCTGATCTGATTGTGACATCTGGGGCCTGAACTTCTTCTTGTTCTGGAACTCGAAGACACTTCTTCAACTGGGACACATGGAACACTGGGAAGACTGCGCTCATCTCTGGGGGTAACTGCACTTCATATGCCACTTCTCCCTTTTTAGCTATGATCTGATACTGTCCCACATATCAAGGTGCTAACTTTTTCTTAATTCCAAAACGTTGGACCTTTCTCATGGGTGAGACCTTAAGATAAACATAATCTCCTACTTGAAACTCCAAGGGTCTCCTTCGTGTGTCTGCATAGCTCTTTTGTCGAGATTGTGCTGCCTTGATGTGTTGCTGTACCGGTTTGCCATACAATCTTTTCAGCATCCTTTACATAATCTGACCCATAAAATCCTCGATCTCCTGATTCAACCCAATTTACCGGGGTTCTGCATCTTCGTCCATATAAGACTTCAAACGGTGCCATCTTTATACTTTCCTAATAGCTGTTGTTATATGAAAACTCGGCAAGAGGTAAGCATTTCTCCCATGATTCTCCTGAGGATAGAACACAAGCTCTGAGGATATCTTCCAAGATTTGATTCACTCTTTCAGTCTATCCTGCGGTTTGGGGATGATAAGCGGAACTTCTTACCAGCTTGGTTCCTAGCTCCTTGTGCAACTGTTCCCAGAAACGTGTTATGAACTGGGGTCCTCTATCAGAAACAATCCTCTTAGGAACTCCATGTAACCTTAAGATATTCTGAATGTACAAGTCTGCATACTGATGAGGGCGGTGTGTAGTCTTAACTGGGATGAAGTGAGCCACTTTAGATAACCGATCCACGATAACCCAGATAGAATCATTTCCTTCTTGAGTGGTGGGAAGACCTGTGATGAAATCCATACTAATCTCTTCCCACTTCCATTCTGGAATAGATAACGGCTGTAACAATCCAGCAGGTCTCAGATGTATAGCTTTTATCCTGCAGCAAGTATCACACCTTGCAACATAAGCCGCAACCTCTTTCTTCATCCTTGACCACCAATACCTTGTTCTCAAATCTTGGTACATCTTACTGCTTCCTGGATGGATAGATAACTTTGAATATGGGCTTCATTCAGAATTCTTTCTTTCAGCTCCGTGCTCTTTGGAACAACCAACCTCTGGTTATACCACAAGATTCCTGTTCATCAGTTCTGAAGTTCAAGGAACTACTGATTTCTAACCTCTTCTTGATTTGATAGATGTCTTCATCAGTCTTTTGTCCTTCGATGATGTCACTTTCCAAGGTGCACTGTATGGTGATATTGTTTAACATAACGGGGTGCATAAGGTTAAATCCATCTTCCAACAGTGGTTGTAGGGAGTTGCAATGAGTCTTGCGACTCAAGGCATCAGCTACAACGTTCGCTTTTCCGGGGTGGTAATGCACTTCAAGGTTGTAATCCTTAATCAACTCTAACCATCTTCTCTGCCTCATATTCAACTCTGGCTGAGTGAAGATATATTTCAAACTTTTGTGATCCGTGTATATATGACATAGGTTACCCATAAGATAATGCCTCCAGATCTTGAGTGCATGCACGACGGCTGCCAATTCCAAATCATGAGTGGGATAATTCTCTTCATGTGGTCGCAACTGGCGGGAAGCATAGGCGATAACTCTTCCATTCTGCATAAGCACACATCCGAGTCCAATCTTGGATGTGTCACAAAACACATCAAAAGGTTCCTCCAAGTCTGGTTGTGCCAAAACTGGCGCCGAAGTCAACAAAGTTCGCAGAGTGCGAAAAGCTGCCTCACACTCTGGAGTCCATTCAAACTTCTTGTTTTTCTGAGTTAGAAGAGTCATAGGCTTTGCAATCCTTGAGAAATCCGGAATGAACCGACGGTAGTATCCAGCCAATCCTAGAAAGCTGCGTACCTCTTGTACGTTGGTGGGTGCTTGCCAATCCATAACCTCTTGCACCTTAGAAGGGTCTATAGAGATCCCTTCCTCTGAAAGGATGTGACCAAAGAAAGGTACCTTTTTCAACCAAAACTCACACTTGCTGAACTTAGCATATAACTTGTGCTCTCGAAGTCGGGTCAAAACAACTTGTAGATGCTCAGCATGATCCTTCTCATTCTCAGAGTATACCAAGATATCATCGATGAACACTACAACGAACTTGTCCAACTCCGGCATGAAAACCGAATTCATCAGGTACATGAAATGTGCCGGTGCATTGGTCAACCCGAAGGACATAACGAGATACTCATAGAGTCCATATCTGGTGGAAAAGGCCGTTTTTGGTATATCCTCTCTTCTGATCTTAATCTGATGGTAACCTGACCTCAAGTCGATCTTGGAGAACACTTTTGCTTTGGATAACTGGTCAAACAAGACGTCGATTCGGGGTAAGGGGTACTTGTTCTTTATAGTTACTACATTCAACGGTCTGTAATCCACACACATTCTCAAAGTTTTATCCTTCTTCTTCACAAAGATAGCGGGACATCCCCAAGGTGACGAACTAGGGCGTATCAAACCCTTATCCAAAAGCTCCTGCAACTGAACTTTGAGCTCTGCTAATTCTTTAGCGTGCATCCTATACGGCCTCCGAGATATGGGTGCCGTTCCAGGGACTAACTCTATAGCAAACTCCACATCCCTATCCGGCGGTAGTCCAGGCAACTCATCAGGAAAAACATCTGGAAACTCACACACTACTGGGATCTCAGCTATCTGTTTTGCTGTGATATTGAACAACACTCCGATCTCGTGGGGTTTCGGGGTAACTTAAACCGAAAGGTAGACCCACTGCGAGGGCTAACCATAGAAACTACTCGCTCTGCGATGTCAAGATTGACCTTCCAGAGTTTCATCCAACCCATACCCAAGATCACATCCAACCCCAGACCAGGGATTACGATGGGATCCACTATGGCCTTCTTATCCCCAAAAGTCATTTCCACCCCTTTAGCCATTTTACGCGCGGAGAGAAACAGCTCCGGCGGAACTTATCTGATATCCCCGATCTAACTCTACCAACTCAAGATTACTTCTCAAAACAAAGTTCTCACTTATGAAAAGATGGGGAATGCTCAGAATCAGCCGATTGGAATCGTCTCTGTCGCCCGGCATGATCATAACATGACCACTCGAGCATGTTCTCACACAAAGCATACACTAGGAAGTACGAGGTCACTCACCTCCTGATGCAAATCACCACAGTGGAGGCTGCTGGATGACTCATGAATTAACATGCGGTGACAGGCTCTCCTTCCGACACTTCCTCCACAGTGGTGTGATGCACTGACCTGCGCGAGGTGGAGGCTGGTGTACTGCTTCTTTGGGTGCGGGCACTGACGTGATAGATGTCCAGTCTGACCACAGTTGTAACATGGGCCAATCACGTATGGGGTCTTGGAACCTCCTGCACTTCCTGCCTTATTCTTGTTTTGCATCAGAGGAGCGGTGTAGGGCTTCTGAAAACTGGGACGGGGACGGTTGGTGGTGATCTTCCTCTGCGGGGGTCGGAACCTTGCTCCAGCCACTGGTGGGCAATACGGGGCGCGTGCTCCGAAAGGGGTTCTCTGCTGAGACGAACCTCCTTCGTTCGCACGACGGCGGTTTTCTGTCACCAGCCTACTGTCATTGGCCTCTTGATATAGGCAGTCACTGATGAAGTCACTGAAGGTAGTGCGGTGACTGTTGCCCATTTTTGAAAGCATGGCGGCACTCATTCCACGCTTGAAGCTTGCGATCTTCTTGGCCTCAGTGTTGACAATGTCTGGGGCGTAGCGAGCTAGGTTGTTGAAGCTATGCAGATACTCGGACATAGATCTGGTTCCCTGAGACAGCCTCATGAACTCTGCAATCTTCATTTCCATCAGACCACTAGGGATGTAGTGGTTGCGCATAGCAGTCGAGAACTGATCCCAAGTGACACGCGCATTTGCAGGCAACGATGCACGGTATTGGGCCCACCATAACCCTGCGGGTCCTTCCAACATGTGCGCGGCGTACTCTGCCTTGAGCTCTTCCGTCAGACGAAGCAGACGGAACTTCTAGGTGATGGAATTGAGCCATTCATCAGCCTCAAGCGGTTCGGTGACTTCCTTGAACACCGGGGACGGGTGTCCAAGAAGTCACGATAGGAGCTGTACTGATTGGGCTCCGGACCTTGGCGCTGCTGGTGCTGTTGCGCGGTGTTGTTAGCGATGTTGCGGAGGGTGGCCTCCATGTGCCTCTGCATTTCTTCCATGTTCCTTTGGCTGCCCAAGAACTGGCCAAAAAACGCTTCTGGCATCATCGGCGGCGGTGGGGGAGGTGGCAGATTCTCCTCCTGTCCAGACCCCTGTCCACGTTGGCTGCGAGTGTGTGCCGGCATCTGCATATCCCATTAATAAGCAATCATTAGGTGACGTTACATCGATCATGAATAAATACTGCGCTGTACATAATTCGGAAATTTAGCACACGACCAAGTATAATTACTCATTTCCATACAACATCACAGAATAATCGCTCAAAATTAGACATGCAAACGACGGATTTCCATAAAAAGGTGCCGGATCGAAGTCCGGACTTTGTCCACAAGACATACATGCCACATACATCTTAAACATAAACCAACACATGTTTGGGGTGTTACATCACTAGCGAGCATGCTCAAGCTATACAAAAGAAAACGATCCCTAACGAAACTAACGCTCAGGCGTCTCCAGTGGCGGACGCGGCGTCCTCTACGTCGGCGTCGATCATTGGCTCGTCAGCGTGATCCTCCTCCGGTGGGGCGTCAGGACCAAGGACCTCTCCGTCCTGGGGATCCTGGGCCTCGGCTGCGGGAACCTCGGCAGCTGCTGGGGTGGCGGCCTCCTGTGCGGCGTGATGCATCTGGTGGACTGCCTCGTGGAGCTGGTCGATGTAGGCCTACTGTCCATGGATCTGCTGTATCAAGAGGTGGGCTCCCTCTCTGAGCTGGTCGAGCGCAGTGCGGGCCTCATCCCTCTGAAGGGCGGTAGTCAGGTACATCTGCTCTGCAACGGTCCTGGCAGTGGCCTGTGCTGCTGCTGTAGTACGGGCGTCGTCACGCTCAAGGGTGATCTGCTGAATCCTCTCCTGGAGACGAGCTACCTCGGCATCAAACTCTTCCTGTAGCTTCCTCTTGCTCTGGTAGGTGGCGGTGAGGGTGAAGGACACACTCTCGAGAGTGTGCTCCAAACTCTCACATACACCTAACAAAGCTCCGGTGGCGCTCATCGCAGGCGTCTCACAGTAGAACCTCTCCTCTGGGCTCCCTGTCAAGACTGACTCCGAAGTCTGCTTCCAGCGCAATGGAAAAAGTGATCCACGTGGAAACACCCCTGCCATCGCACTAGCCAGGTCGGCGGGGAAGCGGACGATGATATCCTTCAACACTAGGTATGCTGCCCTGTTAGCTCCATCCTTGGCACATGTGCCCCTGGTGATCTCCGTCCATCCTGTCTAGTGAGGCTTGGCGGGCAAAGCTTTGACTTTGATTTCCACCATGACCAACGAATCCTATCCGTAGATCTCCTTCTGCCATGAGTACCTGGGCTCCTGTCCTTCCTCATAGCCCACGGCCTGCAGAATCCTCCAAAGGATAGTCGGCAACCCAAAGTAGGTCAAAAACGTCTTCCGGGTCAGCTTGGTGGCCAAGCGGTGACGTGGAACTCCTCTGCCTCCGGTGGCTTTGCGAGCAGTCAGCTTAGTCCGGGCCATCTGTAGAAACAAAAAGGGTTTCGAACTCTCGTGAGACGGATATTAAGTTGGCAGTTTTTATATAAAAGAGATGATTTTTAATCAAGGAGAGGTAATGCAAATGTAAGAAATTTAAACATGATGCATGATCGTACTTACGTTCTCACTCACTAGCAATGACTCGTAAGTTCTAACGTTCTAGTCGGTGGCAAGAACGATCTCTCATGCGTTATCTACACGTTTTACTACTCGATCGCACAGTTAGCGTACCTGCAGAAGATTCATTTCAGCCCAAAGCAATCCCAATGGTAAAACAACTGAGTATTGGCTAATATGCGCAAAATACACAGAAGCCAACACTAAACACCATGC
The DNA here is from genome assembly GCA_009763385.1 of Coix lacryma-jobi var. lacryma-jobi. Classification (NCBI taxonomy): domain Eukaryota; kingdom Viridiplantae; phylum Streptophyta; class Magnoliopsida; order Poales; family Poaceae; genus Coix; species Coix lacryma-jobi. Next base: position 138,334,833 of record CM019824.1, read on the forward strand.
ACCAATATAGAAAACACCCTCAAAAACATTGATACCTTCGTATATGTTTGCGTAGAGCTCGCACATACTTGGTATAAGAACTCTCACCTAGACCGACGGTTGGACGGTCATGCTCTCATATCTCACAAAATCATTTTATGCATGTTTTCACGATCGACGCATTCTCTTTTCCCGAGAATGGACCAGCAAATAAAGATCCAGCATGAAGCAAAACCCTGAACCCTGTTAGCAGTTAAACCACCTGAATCCTAGTATAGGGCTTAAGGACGAGACTGGGCACACTTAGTAATTGAAAATAGTTTTGAAATACCCATTTTAGTTTGAAAATAGCTCTTTGCGGATGCAATAACTTGAACCTGGCTCCGATACCAGCTGTGGCAGAACCGTCCTGATTAGAAGAGCTCAAGTACCGTCTTAGTCAAATCCGTCTGACATCGACTCATACTTGAACCCATATAACCCCGGTAGTCCAGAAATCTCGAAGGATTTCTATCATCTTACAACATACAGGATCGCATTGTTCAAGAATTACATTCGCAAAGATACATCACAGGGAAACGAAACCAGATTTAAAACATCAGGGTACAAATTTAAGACGGAGTTATTACAATACCAAATTTGAAAGTGCGAAAGCTTAAATAGGTTTGAAACACGACCACCACACATGTGGTCCAAATAAAACATTGTTTGATAAATCCAACTCAACACAACAACTCACTCTTCCCTTTTTAGATAATGTGCCACTAGAAGTCTCAGACCAGCAAAAGAAAAGGGGAAGCTTCTGGACGACCCTGCCCGGGGCCTACTCCTCATCACCTTCCACTGGGTAGAGGCAGTGCTTACAATAGCCAAAGTAGACCTGGCCATCTGCAACAAACGGGATAAACCCTGAGTACGGGAATGTACTCAGCTAGACTTACCCGTCCAACTGAAAATAAAGACACCAAGGTATGCAAGGCCTTTTTGGGTGGAGCTGGGATCTTTAGTTGCGAAAAGCTCAAATTAAGATAAGTGAGGAATTAATGATATTGATGAGCTGTCATTTTTAGACCTATTTCTTTACTCTAGGTTTGCACCTGAACTATTGCACACACTTGAGTCTAACAAACAATAATATAACCATATCCAGTTGACTTATCCACATTTTTAGTTGAACCTTTAAACATCACGTGGAGTTGTATCGTGGTGAAGCTCGCCATAGTTTCCCACTAACCGGGGGAGACGGCGACTCGAATCAAATTCCAAACCAGCTGGTGAAAGACCTTTAATACCAGCCCACACTTTCCCCGTCGGGTCCATGCATTGGGCAACCGCTCGATGCTTGTTCGTGGTGGTAATCGTCGCGGCTCACAGCACGGACCGCCCAATTGGAACCTGGCGATGGCCTCACCGCGACAGATCGCATTTCCATACTTGAGGGCACGACACGGGTTGAGACTGGCCGAACAGCTTCTAACCGGTTTTGGGTCGATGATTACGGCACCGACATATCCCTAAGTAAAAGGACGCGTTCAAAAATGAACGAGGGCCAACATCGATACAAACCTACACGATCCAACGGACGGACTGCCCCAAGTTTCCAAACTTGTGTCTTGCCTTCCAGTTGACCGTATTTCATTACTACTCAGGTTCTTTTCCACGATAGCAATATATAGCCAACCGTGATCCGGTAAAAACCCATCAGGGTATTACAGAAACATCCTTAATTACTATTTTTATTAAGCAAGCTAAGCAATTCTACAATGTAAATAAATAACAGGATAACAAGGTAGATATTAATCAATAACCAAGGAATGGTAATGCAACAAGTAGGATTCATTCCAACTCCTATACCTAATGCATCACAATATAAAAGGACTCAAGTAATTTTTAATTGCAAAAGATAGGAGGCTTAATATGCTCCGGGGCTTGCCTTAAGAGAAGACTGAGGCCTCGTGGGAGGGGCAATCAGGCAGGTTAGTGTCGGCCATGGGGTCGGCTTCCTCGGCTTGATGCAGTTCCGGGATCTCCTGCTCGGCGCTTGCCTCCTGCTCCTGGTCTTGATCCTAAACTGTCGATCCTATTGCAATGCGGTTGAAAATGATAAATAAATAATACGTGGTGCGAGATGGGGTGGTAAGAAAAGAACATTTCTTGCAAACCAACAAAACCAACTTGTTGAACCACTTTTGACATTGAGGTAAATATTTATTTATCTCATAAAACAAAATCCATTTATTCACTTATTTCTCATTTAATAATTCAAAAGAAACTCGAGTTTGAACTGCAAGTGCATTTTTCTGAACCCAGAAAAATCCACAAAAATTCCAAAAGGCAAACAACATCTGCTGGACTTCACTGAACAATTTTCAGCCAGAAATAAAATACAGAGCAGCAGATATAAAAAGAACAAATAAACTGCTCAAAGGTGCTTTGAACTAACTTTTCACACAAAGGTGGCAAACAGCAGATTGTATAATTTTCCTGGCTTTCTCTACCCATAACATTCTATTATAGAAAACTTGTTATTAGAGCATAAACATACAAGCCTACACAAAATAAACAAATCTATTCCAAATTAAACCTATTGAACTACAACCCTACTGGAAAAGGGTGCTAAACTCAATTTCATATTTTTCCCAGATTCTACTCCATATTTTATACTTATCAAGAAAGTTCCATGAACAGAAATATTATATTATTTCTTACATGAATTTCCAAAAGAAAACACAGAAAAGTACATTTGTAAAGCAACTTCAGATTCTTCCATACAACAGCTCATGCTTAACATTTTTCTTAGTCTGAACATGACATACAGAAACTATAAAATTTTTCCCACATTTTATTTCGACATATAAAACACCTTAACATTTATTCTCAGAAATCAGCCAAAAAGGACTTTTAATCATAACAGAAACTTTTTCTACATAAATAGTGCATCATATATTTTTCACAGGTGCAAAACATGATAATAAACTTACACAAAATTTTCCAGGAATTATCTCAACCAGAAAACATATATAACCATTTATCTCAAAAAAGCATATAAACTGAAATAAATAGAAACAGTAAAATAAACTTTTACCAAAAATACTTTCATATTTTTCTATGATAGATCTACTCATAAACAAGCTAACAAAACTGAAAGTACTTCATTTGGACTTGTAAAATGAGCTACACAAAAATAACAAGCATTTCTGAAAAATAAAACCAAAAAGAAAAACTTTTGAATCCTCCCGGCTCGGCCTTGCGTGAACGTGGTCCATGGACCGGGTGAGGCTGACGCGCGGGGTCCGCTGGTCAATGGGGCCCACCCGTCAGAGAGGGCGACGCAGGGGGGAGGTTTGACTGGCGATTGCTCGCCGGCGGCGAGGTCTCCGGCGGCGGTGTGGTGCTGGATCGACTCGTCTCGACGAGGCGCATCGGGTGATGTGGATGGTTTGGCCAGCGCACGGCTGCAGCGTGCCGGTGGCGAGCGGTGGCGGACGGCGGCGGCAGCGACATACGGCTACGCCGTTTCCGGCGGTCGCCGCTGAAATTACCGGGCGCATCACACTTCACTAACCCTAGAGGGACAGGCTAGGTGGTTGGTTTGGCTCGGGAAGCTCCGAGGAAGCTTGGCCACGTGAGCGGCCATGGTGGACGGTGGCGGTGCTCGGTCGGGGAAGAAGTGGTGGGTGAGAGCGGTAGCGTTGAGGTTAGTCGGTGTTCTCACCTTGCCTTGGCTCGGTGATGCTCGACGGAGAAGAGGGGACTCGGCGGAGGCTTGGTTGGGGACGAACGGCTCCGGGCTCCGAGCGGCGCTGATGACGACCGCGGCGGCGCTCCTCGGACTCTGGTGTCGGGGGAGCTCGGGAGATGGTGCTAGCGTGAGCACCGGGTGTCCGGGGTGTAGGCGGAGTGGCTTGCGTGAAGAATCGGACGGCGAGGCTTCGGCGTGGCCGGAACGGTGAAGGGAAAGGTGGTGGCGAGTGCGGGCGCTGGCTCTGGCGTTCGGTGGAACGGAGAGAGGCGAGCGCGAACTGAGTGGGTGAGTGAGCGAATGAAGGAGGGTGCTCGGGTTTGTTCGGCAGGGCGAGAGAGCGGCCGAGGCTTTGGCCGTGGCCTTGGCCGGCCGTGGGGGTGGCGGGGCCCGGCGTGGCGTACGGCGGGCGACGGCGCGGCGAGCGAGGGTGGCGCGGCAGGCGAGGCGAGCGCGGAGTGGGCGAGCGGGATCGCTTGCTTGCTCGGGCACGCGAAGATCGAGCGGGGAGTGGCGGAGGCGGATACGGCGCAGAGGCTGGGCGCCACGCGGCAGGCCGGCCGGCGTACGGCGCGGGCGTGTCAGCGGTGCTGTCGGGCCGGCGTGCGCGGCGCGCGCGAGCCCGCTCGGGAGCGGGCGAGCGCTGGGCCGGCGCGGTGCGAGGGCGCGCGTGAGCGGCGTGGGCCGGCGCGGGGGGGGGGGGGGGGGGGCGCGTGAGCGGCGTGGGTCGGCGCGGTGCGGCTGGGCCGAAAAGGCTAAGCAGGCCGAAAGCGAGGGCGCGGGAGAAAAACGAAATCCTTTTCTTTTTCTAAAACTTTTCAACTTTGACCATTCAAAAACAGTTTCAAAAACTCCAAACCAGGCTTTGACCCAAAAATAAAAGTTGCTCAAAATAATTTTCTCTACAACTTTCATATAAGACACATTTTCTGAAAACCAGTTTTACAACCTCCACATAAACAAGCCAGTTTTGAAACATAAAATATTTTGCTTGCCTCATTTTTATTTGATAAACTATTTTGAACTAGGTAATAATACCAACATGAAAAGCACTCTACTCAATATTCTCTATTTTATAAAGCTATTTGCCAAAACAGAAATTCACTTTAACCATCAAGTCCAATAGAAATCCAGAATCCAAATAAATAAACACAAGGCAAAAAGCACACTTATGCACATGAAATGATGCAATGCATTACTTATGCTCTTTAGTAGCTAATTGTGGTTCCTAATGCAGTGCTTGACACTAGGGTATCACAGTCCCTACCTTTAGGATATGCTCGTATACTCTTTCATCACCATCTGAATAAATCTCTACAATGCTTTCATGTTATCTTTATTTGCTATAGTATATTCTTTGGTTTTGAAGTATTATCATATACCTTTTAAATTAGGCATGGAGCTTAGTTTAACTGTTTTCATGAATTAAAGTAAGACATGGTGTCTGGTTTGATTCTTGAGCTAAAAGGTGTGCTGATTTTACCTCTAAAGGCTTTTAAATTAAGTATGGTGGTTAGGTTAAAATGCCTTCCTAGATCGAATTAGACGTGGTGTCTAGGTTGATTTCTGAACTGATAGTATGCTATAGTAGATATTGGATATTTTGTTGGACTAACCCCTGTAGGAAACTTTTAATATCAATTTGGGAAAGTCCTGAGATGAACTCACACCGGAGATGAAGCAAGGCATACAATGAACTTCAACAAATTTGCACAATGAAGACTCAGCTCATTCATCATGGATGAAAGAACTGTGAGTATCAAAGTTTATTATTTTGTCTTCTACTGCAAGTTATCTTTTGCCTTGAATCATGTTAAAGTACAGCCAACACATAAAATACCAGTCTGTACTAAAATAATCCTAAAAACATCTTTTTAGTAGCATAGATGCAAAATACACAAGTTGTGGATAATAACCCATGCTTCAAATTCTTGCAATCCTTCGGGTATATATCCACTAACGTTATGCAGGAGAGAGATTTTGTTCATCCATGGTTTGGTCTAAACATTGAAGATCCAGAACCCAAACCATAGACACACAAACTTACTCTCAGATCACAAATGGTGCTAGCCTAGCTTTGAGTCTTGCTTGGGCGCTGATGACAAACAGGATGCAACTTACCTCGTATGAGACAACCTATGCCTGCAATCATCATTGTCCAAGGCACCCAAGACAAGAAGTGGGAAGTTATCCTCTTTTCTAATCAAGAGCTAGCTTGGGAGACAAGATGGTACCACTACAATAATAGCAAGATCTACAAGTCAAACACATGAACATGTGTTTGGGAGTCCATCTACATCACAAGCTAGCCTGGGAGAGACAATTCCGTTGTCTAGATGTGTTTCACAATCAAATCAAAGGGAGGAAGGAGAAACCCAACTTCAAACATATTGATCTCCTACTCACCACTCTTGGATCAGTACAAACCACTAGAAGTTGTCCCAGTCAAGAAGAAGAATATGATCCACCACTCATTCTTGGAAGATCGTTCTTGAGCACCATCAATGTTATTATCTTTGTCGGACCTGGAAAAGTCAACTTTTGGATCTTTCGCTGCATCTTCAACATCTACATTACTTATGAGCAGCCAAAGAGAACCAAGAGAAGACGTCGAAGGAATAACCAACTGCCAAGAATTGAGGAGGGCATCATGAAGGATGAAGCCACTGCACCACAAGAGTTAGAAGATGGAGAGATAATACCTGAGCCAGTAAATCAAGAAGAACAGCCGATAAGATCTCCGTCATCTAGACATTGTCGAGAGGACAAGTCTCAGTTGTGACATTACAAGACAAAAGACTCTCATGGAGGCACTCGAGTAGCAGCTCTCTTGTCAACCCAATAATTAAAAGAAAAAATAAGAAAGGTTGACAAGAGAAGAATGCGGAACTGTCCCTACATCCTCATAGTACAAAATTGATACAAGAAGCGAGAGGATCCTAGTCAGCATACTCGAGGAACAATGCGCCTTCACTGATAAATCGACAAAAGAGAAGGAAGATCGATACCTCTAAAGATAATTCCACTATGATCTTCCTCCTCTCAATCATACTGTGAGACAAACAAGAGAAGACAAGCCAACTAAACAAGGGGAGCTTCCAAAAGGTGGTTCAGCATAATCACTCTCCAATGACAAAGTAACATTTCAAGGTAAGTAACCATCACTATAAAAGCTTCTTCTTGATTCTAGTATAAAGAACTAAACATGTTTAAGTTGCACCTCACTTGATCCAACCTAATCAACTCAACATGTTCAGTCCTTTGATCTTTGTTCCTAGCTCTACTTTCTTGAATCTCACTGTCTTAACTAAATGAGCTAAAATGTTGTGCATCTAACCTTTAGAAAATGATATATCTCAATTATGAAAAGATTGACACTTTATGCATAGATTATCCTTCCTTGGGTTAAGTAATTTGATTTGTTAAATATTCTAAGATACTACTTTTATGCTCATCATCCGATCATATCACTCATGATTGAATAGAACACATAAACAACAAGTTTGTCATGTGCAATGTGCCTAAGGTTAGAGGAGAATAAACAAAACTTTTGGTTCTGTTGGTGTTTTTCCCACCAACAGAGCCCATGCACTTGATCTCTACCTTGTCTTTATGAGCAGGCCACACTCTTGAGCAAAACATGGAGAAGTTTGTCACTCCCAAATTCTACAGAGTGGAGGTCCTAGATCTACAAGAACACGCACACTGAGCATGATGCTGCCAGCGTCCACAATTAACGTTTCACTTCAAACTGCTGGGCAAACAAAAATGACACCATATCAAGAGGCATAAACAAGAAGGAATAATGGAAGACGTCGTAGTCAGAATTAGAGGTCATAAAGTCTCCATAGACTTCTTGATCCTCGACATGAGAACACGATGATGTCCACCTCATCCTAGGAAGACGATTCCTCTACTCTACAAGTACAATAATCTACAAGAGGAAATCCATTTTCAGTTTCCTAAAAAAAGGGGGTACGATGCTACTTTATCAACTACATGCTCAATGAAGCACCCAAGAAGAATATAAGTGAAAGACGCCGCTCTCAATGCCAAAGAAGACAAACTATCAAGAATAGAGAGGCCAATCACGAAGAAGAAGCTATCGGCACTGTCCTAGAAAAGAAAGAACAAGAGAAACCTCAAGACAGTGAACCACAGGAAGTGAAGACTCAGACCAAGAAAGTATGAAAAAAATGTCTGCACCTCAGAGGTACAATCAATAACAACTTTCCAAACGTCTGACATACCTTGGGAGGTCTGAACCAAGGGAAGGTCTAGTTCGTCGGACCTAAATATCCGAACCTTCGCCAAAAGGTAAAAATCGGTAGTTATCCTCATATTTACTTTTCTGCATATATCTCATATTTAATTCTTAGTCATTTATTGCATCATCATATTTAACCATTGCATCATACTTAATTCACAAACATTTTAATTTCTGCATTGCATTAGAAAAGAAAATAAAAATATTGCATATTGTTACACTACAAACCATAAAGCCCCATGTGAATAATCCTATGGTGTGCAAAAACCCACAAGGATATTCAGCGTGGTGGCATAAAAAATAATAAAAATAAATATGCATACATTCATCATGTTGCATTTTTCTCTTGCATCATAAAAATATTAAAATACAAAAATATTGAGAAAGAGATCTTACTGAAATTCTAGACAACTAAGGCTTAAGTGGCCAACCGCTAATGCTTAATCTGTTCCACAAGTTTTGTTGTCTATTTGAATTTCACAGGATTTAAAAGGTCAAGAAAAGCTGACGAACAAGTGATGCTCCATCCACTGTTGGAGCACTGTCTCAACAAACATCAACATCAATCAAAGCTCTAATAAAGGAAGGACATATCCACTGCCAATCTGCTACATTACAAGATCGAACGACTACGTCAACATTCAGCTTGGGGGAAGGCACCCCATGTATCTACGTAAGTATCTTTATCCTCTTAAGTTTTTCATTCTATAAATAAATTCAAAACCCAAAATATGTGAGCACATGAAGGCTCTCCACTAAAACGAAAAGAACAAAAATATGTGAGCACATGAAGGCTCACCATTAAAAAAAAGACAAAAAGAAAATATATGGGCACATGAAGGCTCAACGCTATTAAGGGAACCAGCTTGGGGGAGACGCACCCCCGTTATCTTCGCAATTCAAGTATGTCTTTACTACTATTATTAGCTTTATCTTAAAGTGTGTTAGATTAAATAAATAAAACAGTGTATCTAGTTTGTTTTAAGAAGTTGATGACCAAAGAAGAACCTGCTCTCTCTAATCTTTTGCATGGAAATGATGAATAGTTGCTCTATCTAATTTTTTTCAAGTACCTAGCCTTCAAAGCATGAGTTCTCCTCATTAATAATGATGCCTTAAAATAAAATTAAATATATGGTTGGCAAATACTTAATCTAAGGTCTAGGTAGTTGGGACATGACATGTGATGATCTGAGCTGCTATTATCTTGTTCTAAGCAACACTAGAGTTCCGGAGATTTCTAAATGTAAACATGACTAATAATTGCATTGAGTTAAATTAAGCTTTGTGACCCTGTGAGATGTTATCTTGCCATTGAATTGAGATCACTTACACATTTCATCCATCTTCCGCATAAATGCTCATAATTATCTGTTGCTACCCTCTCAGAAGTTGGTTGGAAGCATGTGGCTATTAAAAAAAAGAGAGAGAAAAAAGAGAGATCCGAGGAAATAAAAAGGGACAAGTGTCCGAACCTCAAAAGATAGATCCCGAGGAAATAAAAGGGACAAGTGCCCGGAACCTCGAAGAAAAAGAAAAAAAAAGAAAAAAATGTCAAAAAAATGGCACGTGCCCGACAGTAGAATTAGCCTAATAGCCATATGTCTCTGATAAACAGAAAAGAGTGAATATATTCAAAAGAGCATCCGACTCCATTTTTCCATACACATGCACTTCTTGATTCAATGGTTGGTTGACTTTCTCTTTGGATCCATTGTTTAATTTGACAACATATGTATTAATGCTTTTGAAAATCAATTAAAACTCCGGAATAAAGGTGAAGTGAAAGAACTAGAGACATAGTGCTTGATTTGATCGTTCAATCTCTCAATTATTCAAGACCTAAGGTAAGAGTAATATGCCCCATGAAGAATAACATGATATGTTTCGGAGAATTTTTATTTAACAGCAGGTATAATTGTTGGAAGTGAAGATATAGTAGCAACTCTTGATCCATTGATAAGTTTTGGTTTTGCTAAGGGACTAGCAAGGGTAAGCTTGGGGGAACTTGTTGACGCTGGTTATCTATCAAAATTAGAGGATAAATAAATATGAAAAGGGCATGATTCAATCACCAACAAAGGTTTAGGGTTTTAATTGACAATATTCCATGAGTTTTGGTGAATTGTGATTCTGCAGGGACTAAACCAGGAAACCAGCGCTGATTGCTTCCCCTAAAAGGAAACCGACGCGAGATAACGCAACCGGCACATCAGGAATATTCCAGAAGGTTCTAGAGGACACCAAAGGACACCACGAGGCGTGACACCTCGAGAGGCCGCCAGGTGGGACCGACCGGTCCCACCCTTAGACCGGTCGGTCTCCCCCCGGGCCCGCTGGCATAACTGTAAATAAATTGAAATTGAATTTAAATTTAAATCGATTTTAAATCGAATTTCAGAATCGACTGGACTGTGCCTCAATTAGATGAAAGCACAGGGGCTTAGAAAGGAGTTTGCGCAGACACGGTGCACAATATACAGAGGACTGCGGGTTGAGACTTGAGAAATTTGAAGGACTCTTTAGCAAAAGAGACAAGCGAAGGGGTATCGTTTGACGGTGATCGTTGAATCTGAGATGAGCGACCCTGATTAAACAAAGGGAGAAGGGCGGCGCTTCCACCGGAGCTGAGGGGGTTACGGCGGCGCCATGGCTGGAAGGCGGCGGCGCGGCTCGGTTTGGCACTAGGAGGCAGTAGAGACCTCGGGGATTGGTTCATTCAAACCATGAGCTCAAGGAGAACTCACCAGAGTTGAATATGGCGTCGGAGAAACCTCGGTGATGGCGGATTGCACGATTTAGCGGCGGCGGATCCCTGTGAACAACGGCGAGGAAATTAGGGTACCAAACAGAGGGAGAAAAAGAGGGAAAAACACCTCAGAAGCTTCGGGAAATCGAGATGAAGCTCGTGGAACCTCTTGCGGTCGCAGGAACTCGCTGGTACGTCGGGTCGACGACGGCGGGGACTTTGCGGAAGGTGAAGCTCTCGATCACGGTAAATTAGGGCACGGGAGCGTGAAAAACTTGCGTGGAGCGAGGTGGCGGTTGTTCGGGGGTTTTGTGGAGGGCTCCAGATTAGATAGGAATCGAGGAGGAGGCGGGGATTTGCTGGATTCAGAGCTCGGGTTGGATTCCTGGTCGAACACAGGAAGGAGACGCTGACTTGTGGGCCATGCTGGCAGTGAGAGAGAGGGCGGCTGACGCGCGGTCAGTGAGAAGGCGCGGGCACGCCGTGGCCGCAATGAGTAGAAGCGGGCCGCCAAGCTGGGCCGGGGCGATCGGCCCATGCGGCGAAAGAGAGGGGGGGGGAAGAGAGCAGGCCGACGAGGAGAACTTGGGCTAGCCGGCTGCTCCGGGCCAAAAGCCAAGGAAGAGAGGGAGGGAGAAAAAAGTGATTTTCCATTTTCAGAAATGAGATTTTCCAAAAGTATTTGAAACCAAATTCGAATTCAAACAAGTTTGGAGTAAAAACCACTCATCACAAATTAAAATATGCACCAGCATGTATGCATCAACATGGTCTTGGCCTAGGATTTATTTTAGCTTTTGCAATTAATTTATTCTCTAGGTTTTATGCAACACATAAAATGCAATAATTAAATCATATTGCCCATTTCAAATTGATGCAATTTTTGGGATGTTACAATTCTACCCCCTTAAAGAATCTCGTCCAGGATGAATGGAGTAAGCTGACTCATGCACTTCTCGCAATATAGTCTCATGTAACTCCTTGATTTCAGGCACACATAACCTATTTCCATGCCACAACGTACCATCATCATCTAACCGGAAACCTGATGCTTTGCCAAGAACAATATTATCTGCTATTTGTTTCAACTTCTCATCTGCCATCTGACCCTTACGTATCTCTTGCATCAACACTGGTTCAAGTACCAATTCCATACTGTTGGTCAAAAATCCCAGATTTAGATGTGCAAATTCAGCACACAGCTCTTCCGGCATAGAAGCAATTTGGATCTCATTGGCATAGCTCTTTCTACTCAAGGCATCTGCTACAACATTAGCCTTTCCGGGATGGTAGTGTATCTCCAGATCATAGTCCTTAATCAATTCTAACCATCTGCGCTGTCTCAAGTTCAGATCAGACTGAGTGAAAATGTACTTTAAGCTCTTATGATCGGTATAGATGTCTGTCTTGTGACCCACTAGATAGTGTCTCCAGATTTTCAATGCATGGACAACAGCTGCCATCTCTAGATCATGTGTGGGATAGTTCAACTCATGCTTCCTCAACTGCCTCGATGCATATGCCACGACTCTGCCTTCTTGCATAAGAACACAACCCAAACCTTGATGAGATGCATCACAGTAAATAGAGAAATCCTTTCTCAGATCTGGTAGTATCAACACTAGAGCTGTAGTCAAACGTTTCTTCAACTCTTCAAAATTAGCCTGACATTTATCGGACCAGACGAACTTAGCATTCTTCTCTAGCAGAGCGGTCATTGGCTTAGCAAGCTTGGAGAATCCTTCAATGAACCTTCTGTAGTAACTAGCCAATCCGAGGAAACTACGGATCCCGGTCACATCTGTTGGTGGCTCCCAGTTCAACACATCTTCAACCTTGCTCGGATCTACTGAGATACCTCCATTAGAGACAACATGTCCAAGGAAAGAAACCTCCTTCAACCAAAACTCACACTTGCTTCGCTTGGCATACAACTTGTGCTCTCTAAGTTTCTGTAGTACTAGCCTCAAATGTACAACATGATCTTCCTTGTTCTTAGAGTATACCAGAATGTCATCAATAAACACAACAACAAACTTGTCGAGATACTCCATGAACACCTTGTTCATCATATACATAAAGTAGGCAAGTGCATTGGTCAATCCAAATGACATGACTGTATACTCATACAACCCATACCTGGTAGTGAAAGCTGTCTTTGGAATATCAGATGCCCGAATCTTCAACTGATGATAACCAGAACGCAGATCAATCTTAGAGAACACACATGAACCTTTGAGCTGATCGAACAGATCATCAATTCTTGGCAACGGGTACTTGTTCTTGATAGTAACTTCATTAAGCGATCTATAGTCAACACACATCCATTGACCACCATCCTTCTTGTCAACAAAGATAACAGGAGCTCCCCAAGGTGATGAACTAGGACGAATAAACCCTTTTTCTTGTAACTCTCTAATTTGTTCCTTAAGTTCTTCTAGTTCAGGTACTCCCATTCTATATGGTCTTTTAGCTATGGGTGCAGTTCCAGGTAAAAGCTCAATAATAAATTTAATGTCTCGATTGGGTGGCATACCTGGTAAGTCATCGGGGAACACATCTGGGAACTCATCCACCACTAGATCTTTCGGGAAAACCTCTTCATTCATCTGGTTCACGGTTGCGGTTGGTGTTGGTTGTAGCACTACATTCACACTGATTCTGTCTCCCTTAGCTGTGGTAACTGACATAACCTTCCCTTGACACTGAATCTCTGTCTTGGTTTTCATCATCCAATCCATACCCAGTATCAAATCAATACCAGCTGTCCTCAGCACAATTGGGGATACTGAAAAATCTACCCCCCTAAGGACACATCTAGCGGCGTACACTAAAGCGTAGCTTGCAATCCTCCACCCGGTGAGGTAACCATAATAGGGGTTTTCATGAGACTAACAGGTAGATTATGCATTCTAACAAATGTATGTGATATGAAAGTATGCGATGCACCAGAATCGAAAAGAACTGTAGCGGGGATGGAACTGATGTTGAACGTACCAAGCATGATTTCTGGCACTTCCTGCACGGTCTCTGCGGACACGTGATTCACCTTGCCCATATTAGGGGGTGCTTGCTGCCTTCCTTTCTGCCCATTATTCTGAGGTGGGAGCTGATCTTGCCTCTTCGGACAGCGGTTGGCAAAGTGACCTGGATCGCCACAACAGTAACAAGCATTGGGTGCTCCATTCTTGGCGGGGGTGTTGGGTGCACTACTCTTCATGGGAGCATTGTTGCGGGTGCCTTGGCGCTGGGCCTGATTATTGTTCTGCTGCTGTTGCGGGTATGAAGGACGTTGCTGTCCCTGGTTGCGGTTCCACTGAGTAGTAGGTCCCTGGTACCTCTGCTGGTTGCCTGGTGCGAAGTTAGGACGAGGGCGGTTGTTGCTACCAGACGACTGACCTTGGAGCTTCCTCTTTCTAGCCTCCATCTCCTTGCATTTGTTGTCAACGACTATAGCACGATTGACTAGAGTCTGGTAGCTGGCGAACTCATTGGACATCAGCTGAAGTGCCAGTCCATCATTCAGACCCTTGAGGAAGCGACGCTGCTTGTCGGCATCCTGAGCAATATCAGCGGGAGCATAGCGTGACAACTGAGCAAACTTGTCATGGTACTCAGCAACGGTCATGGCTCCTTGGCGCAGAGACCTGAATTCCTCCTGCTTCAACTCAATCAATCTAGCGGGGATGTGGTATGCTTTGAAGTTGCTCTTGAACTCCTCAAATGTGACAGCTGGGGCATTGTTGGCGCGACCGAACTGAAACGATTCCCACCAATCCAGAGCAGCTCCTTGCAACTGACCAGAAGCATAGAGCACCTTTTCCTGGTCATTGCACTGTGCGATGGTGAGCTGGCGTTCAACAGCACGAAGCCAGTCATCAGCCTCCAGGGGATCAGCAGCATGAGAGAACACTGGCGGGTGACCCTTCAGAAACTCACCCCTCTTGTCCCTCACTTGCATCGGTGGTGCCCCTCCAACTGGCTGGTTGTGCAGATGTTGCATCATGTATATGACAAGGAAGGTCAACAAATTATCACCATGTCATTATCATACTTAGTGGATTTCGTGGGCTCAAGGCAAAGGTATGGTTTAACTTATATGCATTGAAAGTGCATGATAGGCTCTATTGTATGCTAGTGTGTGCATTTATGTGTGATAGGATAGATCTTTCCAAAACCCCTTACTAGCATGCATAGGAGGTGTGTTTTTATAAAATCTTTGATCCTCTTTGGTCTTTGTGACCTAGTCATGTCATAATGTGATTATTGCTCCCCTTGGTTGAATGTTTGGCTAATCACATGTGACATGACTCTCTCAAGTTCTTAAGCCACCTTGTCTCTCTTAGTTCAAGTCTCTCATATGATTCTTTTTTGAAAAGAGAATAAGAGTTTGAGAATCTTTGGTTAAGTATGCTTTAGAATATCTTGGATCAAAGGTCTGTGTTTAAATTTGGACTAAGAAAGGTCAAAGAAAGAAAGAGGGAGAGAACAAAATGGATTTCAGACAAAATGGACGAAGACCGCACATACCGGACGTGTCCGGTATGCGTGCCCGGTATGCGCGTGTCTTAAAGAACCCCCAGGCTAGCGAAGGGTTATTTTCTATTCTCCCCTCTCTCTCACTCAAACAGCCAAAACCTCCTCTCTCACACCTCAATCCGAGCCCCGTCGATTCGTCCGTGGAAAAGTGAAGGAAGAGAAGGGATTGGAGAGGCCTTGCATCAAGATTGAAGGCCCCAACTTTCGGATTTCAGATTCTCATCCTCTTCTCCGTCCCCAAGGTATTCAAATCCCGGACCTCGTCCGATCTGTTGGATTCAAATCCATTTGAAGATTCCTTCGGTCAATATGCTGCATTGGATGCCTAAGAGTAGTGCTCAAAGTTTGGATTGAATCAGAGATGGTTTGGAGTCAAACCCTAGGTAGGGCTGTCTGCTGCGCACATATCGGACGTGTCCGGTAGGTATGGCCAGACAGTGCAGGATCCTGCTTGCAGTTGATTCCAAACCAACTATACATTATACTCTGTGATGCTATTATTTGTCCATCCTGTGTTTGCAAACCTTTGTCAAATATTGGACTAGGTAACGGCAAACCTTCGGATAAAATAATTGTGTTATAGTAATATAATGTAATAAGATATACTTTGAGCCCCGATTCTTAATATTGTTCTTGGATGTCTTTGTGGATTCAGGACAACAGCTATGAGTGAGCACATAGAGCCAAGGCGCAAGGACAGGCATGACCCTCGCAATGAGAGGCAGAAGAAGGCCAGGCAGGAGACAGGGACCAGCTTAGCTGGGCGCAGGGCAGTGAGGGCAGCAGCTCAGGGAGGCTCAGACTCCTCTCCAGATAGTGACCCACAGGAGTACAGATTCAGAAAGAGAAAGAGCACCGACAGAGATGAGGAAGAGGAGATTGAGGAAGAAGAAGAGGAAGATGATGATGATGAGGAAGAGGCAGCAGATCCTCTTTATCAGCAGGGTTTCCAGGGTGGTCAGCATATGAACTATGGGATGCTAGAGATTCATGCTCCTCATGTCCCTCAGTACATTGCCAGAGTTAACTACAAGGGAAAAGGGAAGACCAGACTTGCTAGAGATCAGAGGAGGATCGATCCCAGAGGACTGCCCAAGATATAGTATGACTACAGGTTTCACACACAGTTTCACGCAGATTTCTATACCAGTGTGATCCTATCCAGGAACCCAGTGATTGCCAGATCTGAGTCGGTGGATTGGGCAGCTTTCAAAGAGCTCGAGAAGGACTCCATTGACCATGCTATTGCTACTTGTCAGCGTGTGGGGGCATACCAGATTATGGAGTTTCAGCATGACTGGAACTCAGAGGCCATTGCTCAGTTCTATGCCACCTTGTTCGTTGAGGAGGAGTCGAGACGCATGCATTGGATGCTTGAGGGAGTTTGGTACAGTGTTGAGTACAGTGCCTTTGCTGCCTACCTTGTTTTTTCAAAGGAGGATCTTCAGAAGGATCAGATTCACTCAGAGCTTGCTCTACCACCAGAGCAGATGGGCTTCATGTATCCAGCAGGTGGTCCAGGTGTGGTAGGGAAGGTTCTAGGTCTTCACCCTACCTACAGGTATCTTGAGAGGATTTTCAGGAGGACTATTGACTGCAAGGGTGGAGACAAGGGGACAGTTGCAGATTATTCCAAGAACCTTCTCCAGAGGATGGCTCCAGGTGCTAGGCCCTTCAGTGTCTTTGATTTTATTTGGAGTGAGATCAGGAGTGTAGGAGAGAGGCCCCTCAAGGGCTGTGGCTTTGCTCTGTACATCATGCATATGATTGAGCAGGTGACAGGGCACACTTTTGAGTATGACTGTCGTCATAGGGTGTTGAGGCTTGCTATGGACTTGACAGAGACACACACCCCGCCACCAGGTCCAAGAGGAGGAGCAGCAGCAGCAGAGAACGCACCTGCAGCAGGTGCAGGAGGAGTAGCTTCACCTCCACCATGTGCACCTCCATGTTCAGCTTCACGCCGTGGCAGCCCTCCCTCTCCGATCAAGAAGTTTTTCAGTGCTATCTTCGGTGTGTGCAAGGACATCAATGTAGTCAAGAGGAAGCAGCATCACGAGAGGAGGGCTAGGAGAGAGGACTCGAGGACGATGAAGATGCTGCATGAGCATTTTCAGTTTCAGCCACCCAGGTCTCCTCCGTCTGAGGACACTGACGAGGAGCCTGAGTCGTTTGAGGAGCAGCAGGCTAGGTACCAGAGCGAGTACCAGGAGCACTTTGGTAGTCACTCTCAGCAGCAGGAGTCACAGCAGGAGACACAGCAGCAGGCACCCCACAGTTCTGAGACTGCCTCTTGGTGGACAGTCTTCTCAGGGTGCAGCTCGTCCTAGTGCAGCAGAGGAGTCAGCTGCTTTCTGGTGGGAGGATATCTTTGGGTACGGGCACCAGCAGGGTTCCTACGGTCAGGACCCCTTCTTCCAGGGTGGTATGGGTGACCCTGGTGAGGGTGGCTCTCGTCCCTCAGGTGCTCCTCGGTCCGACGACGAGGGTGACGGTCACGGCAGAGACGACGACGATGACGAGTGACCTCCAGTGTCAGTTACAGCTTGCAGCCCCTTTGTTCTATTGTTCTTCTTGTCAAACCTTTTGTGGTGATGGATGACAAAGGGGGAGAGATTGTGATGATTAAAGCTTCAGAGATGCTTCATATGTTCTATTCTTGTACTCTGGAGATATGTACTGCAGCTATGTTTTGATTTGATGTATCTGTGTTGAGTGTGTTGAGCTTCATTGGTGTATCATCTTCTATGTATCAGACATGTATCAGACTAGTTCATGTATCATGTATCAGATCAGTTATGTACTAGTCTCAGTTTGATGATGATTCGAGTTGTATCATGTGAGAGATGAGACTCTGTGAGACATGATCTTAATTTCCATATCTATCTTAGTGGCTTATGGATTTGGGAAACCTTTGTGATGAGTGATATGTGTGTTTCTAACTTATGCATTTGATTTCATATGATCCACGCTTGATTGAGTAGTATAGCTTTATGAATGGTGTATTGTCTTCATTTTGATCTTTGTGAAATATACCATGTCATATGTATTTCATTTGATTTATCTACTCTTGCACTCATCGGATGCAATGATTTAGGGGGAGTTTCCAACTCACCTTAGTATGTGCAAATTGACATTTAGAGGTCCTTTATGAATTCAATTCATGTTGCACATATTAAGGGGGAGCTCTTCATAAATCATTGAACCCATAAGCTTAATAGTTTTATCCTTTGGTAAAATTTAATCAAGGTTGTCATCAATCACCAAAAAGGGGGAGTTTGAAAGTGCATGTTGCACTTAAGTGTGATTTTGGATGATTTGATGACAATATTGATTAAAGATCTAATATGTTTGCTAAGTGTGAAACAGGGAAATGATTATCTCACTATATACTTGAAATGAAATGCAAAGCCAAAATGATGGATTGTTGTATGAAAATCATGTCACAAGCACAAGACAACAATGAGATTGATATTGATAAAAAGGCTATCATATGCGCAGTATACTTGGAATGAAATGCAAAGCCAAAATGATGGATCGTTGTATGAAAATCATGTCACAAGCACAAGACAACAATGAGATTGATATTGATAAAAAGGCTATCATATGCACAGTATACTTGGAATGAAATGCAAAGCCCAAATGATGAATTGTTGTATGAAAATCACATCCCAAGCTCATGACAACAATGGGAATGATATTGATGTAGAGGGCTATCGTATTGTGGGATAATCACGGTTCATATATGATTGCTAAGAAGAGATTCAAAACAAAGTATGGTTGAATGGCTTGAGATGGTGAAGATAGCAAGGAAAGAGTCTTTGAGGTACTAAGCAAGGGTGAAGGGAAAGCGACGGCTTGGCGGCCGAAGAACCTAGCTAGAGTGAAGAAGAAAGTACTTGCATTTAGTCGAAGGATCAATCAAGCTTGAAGATCGCATCTAGTGGAGAATCAACATTCCTAGCAACAATATTGATTGGAGTGACTTGGCACATTTGGAACTCCATTGTATCACTTGCATGGAGTCAAGTCACATGCTCAAGATGGCTATGCTCGAAGGACATCTACTTCTAAACATGACAACCATTCCTCCCACTATGGAAAATGAAGACAAGCGGCTTTGGTTAAGATGGAGATCATCTCAAGAGGTTTAATTCTTGTTTTCCAATTTGTCTTGAGTAAATAGGAAAGCCGTACTATTAAGAGGGATGCAACATATAGTAGATGATTCTTCATAAGTGCTCAAACCAACCTAAGTGAGACATGAGAGAGCTAGAACTAACTTTCAGTTTGTTTGCTGCACTGTCTGTCCATACTAGCATTGTCCGGTATGCATACCGGACGTGTTCGGTATGTGGCCACAGCAGTACAGCCTTCCTACGATCTTTCAGTTAGTCCCAGCGCAGTAAAGTCATACCGGACGTGTCAGATATGCATACCGGACATGTCCGGTATTTGCGGTTTTCTGGCTCACAATGTTCTTTTGGGTTGAGCGGTACTACCGACTGATACTACCGGCCTTATAGCGGTAGTACCGGTAGGCCAAAATTGGCCACTTCCAGAGAGGTTGCAGAAACCCCTTTATAACTAGCGGTACTACCGACCAGGTGGTCGGTACTACCGGGCTCATATGGAAAGTTTGAAAGTTGGTCTGTTCAGGGTGTTTCTCACACAGTGAAGTCATACCGGACGCATACCAGACGTGTCCGGTATGAGCTGACTCAGCCAACGGCTAGAAAACGGCTAGTTTCGAATGTGGGCTTATAAATACCCCCAAGCCTCCACCTTTGGAGGCTGCTGATTCTACTGGTTCCCACACTCATTCTAGAGCTTTCAAAACACTTTCCAACCCTCTCTTAGTGAGTGATTGACTTCTAATTGCCAAATCCATTTGTGGGTTGAGAGAGATTCAAATTAGAGAGCAAGCCACCTCTTGAGCACTTGTGCAAATCGTTGATCTTGTTGTGCGCATTCGTTACTCTTGGACTCTACGGTCCTAGACGGCTAGGCGTCGCCGTTGAGCACCCAAGAGCTTTGTGGAGTGCCTCGGAAAGTTTGTGAAGGTTCGATCTCTCCTCAAAAGAGATCATCTAGTGGAAGGAGCATTGCGGGTGAAATAGACCGTGGCTAGAGTGACCCGTGGTGTCCTCTAGAGCCCACCTTTGTGGTAGCTCGCAGCCGGCTCAACGGAGAGTAGGACCCAAGGGGGTGCTGAACTTCGGTAAAACAAATATCGTGTCTTCTCTCTGTATTGCATTCGATATTTGTGTGGCTCGAGCTTTTCCTGCAGGTTCTGTGTGTTGTGCATATATATATAGATTGTATCTCTGCAGGGTGTGACAAAGTTGAGAAGAAACCAGAGTCGATTTGGAGCCCAACGCAGAATTCGCAAATACCGGACGTGGCCGGTATTGCTACCGGACGTGTCCGGTACTGCTTGAGGGCTCGGCAAGTTAGGGTTTACCGGACGTGTCCGGTATTCTCACCGGACGTGTCCGGTATTACCTTCCTACACAGAATTCATTCTATATTGTTCTAATCCTTTGTGGTGCAGGGAATTGACTTTATATTCTTTGTGTATCTTTCATATACTGTGTGTTTGTCTCTTGTGGGGTTGATTTACTCCGATTGAGAGCTTCCAAGAAATTGGAAGCTCACTTACTAATTGCTTCCGCATTTAAGGTGTTAATTTTTCAGAAACGCCTATTCACCCCCCCTCTAGGCGGCATCTTAGGTCCGTTCGGTCCTTTCATCATGGCTCGAACCAAACTACAAATCGGTGAATCGAAGCAATTCACAAAGCAAGAACAAGAATGTGATCCAAAAACAAAATCCGCTCGATTTGTTTGTTTTATGAGGAATTAGAGAAAATCCTTTGGTGAAAAGATGTCTCTCACGAAGCACTTTCAAGATGGTTCAAACGGATTTTCAATCCATCCCTCAAAACAAGGAATCTCGTGAAAGATCGAAAGTGGGGAAACTAAGAAACATGAAGAACAAAATGTGAATCACAAGATTTCAGCAAACCGTCTGTCGGCACTTCTTCGCGTCACACTATTGCTAGGTTGTCACCACTAGCGGCAACACTAGAAGTGGTTGGTTGGTATATATGAGCACACAAAAAAAGATCCGCAAGCGCACAGATACCGTTGTAGCTTTCAACCAGAATATTCTAAGTATCGTATCCAAAGGGAAATGTGTGAGATCAACTACGATCTAACTTAACTAGAAAAGATAAATTATTGGAAACCTAAAGTAGAAACAAGATAGAGTGAAAACAAGATTAAAGTGAAGAGAAACTAGCAATCTAGTATTAGGCCGATAATAGGAGTATAGAGAGGATAACTTGGGATTCTCTAGTTCTGACTTAGACAAGAATCTATGTCTTCTACGATTCAACTGGAGACATTACGAATAGAAGTCCTGCATCCAGAGTACATTCCAACTAGGTAACTACGGTCCTATTCGGCCTATAAACGGGGAGGTGGACTACAGAGGAATCAATGAGGCTATAAGAGTCACCCTCGCGAACTACCGCCTAAATAAGCCCAGCCTATAGGGTACATCTACGAGTAACTTGAGTCTAAGCACCACGCTTAGACGACGAATTATATTCTAACATAATGCATTAGATTAAAATACTCAAAATAGACTCATGACCAGAAGAATAATATAAACATGAATCTTACTTGAATCAGAAGTTGATCATCAGAAGCATCTCAGGAGCAAGCTTGAGTAGAACTTGATCCCACCAAAGTACAACCGGAGGAAGAAGCGCCGACAGGACCTAAGATCTAAACTCCTCCCTCGCTCTCTATCTCTCTACTATCTAGAAGACTAGATCTAAGCTAACTCTAGAGTTGAGAGGATATCCATTCGAGGGACTGAAAGGACCTAAGATGCCGAGGGTGAATAGGCGTTTCTGAAAATTAACACCTTAAAATGCGGAAGCGATTAGTATGTGAGCTTCCAATTACTTGGAAGCTCTCAATCGGAGTAAATCAACCCCTCAAGAGACAAACATACAATATATATAAAAGATATACAATGAATACAAAGTCAATTCCCTGCACCACAAATGCTTAGAACAAAATATAACAGTTTCTGTGCAGGAAGGTAATACCGGACATGTCCGGTAAACCCTAACTCACTGAGACCTCAGGCAATACCGGACACGTCCGGTAGCAATACCTGGCACGTCCGGTATTTGTGTTTTTAGCACTGAGCTCCGAATTGACTCTGGTTTTTTCTCAACTTTGTCACACCCTGCAGAGATACAATCTATATATATGCTCAACACACAAAACCTGCAGAGAGAGTTTGAGCCACACAAATATCGAATGCAATAAAGGAGAGATGACACGATATTTGTTTTACTGAAGTTCGGCACCCCCTCGGGTCCTACTCTTCGTTGAGCCGGTTGCGAGCTACCACAAAGGTTGGCTCTGGAGGACACCATCGGTCACTCTAGTCGCGGTCTATTTCACCCGCAATGCTCCTTCCACTAGTTGATCTCTTTTGAGGAGAGATCGAACCTTCACAAACTTTCCGAGGCACACCACAAAGCTCTTGGGTGCTCAACGGCGACGCCTAGCTGTCTAGGACCGTAGAGTCCAAGAGTAATGAATGCGCACAACAAGATCGATGATTTGCACAAGTGCTCAAAAGGTGGCTTGCTCTCTAATTTTGAATCTCTCTCAACCCACTAATGGATTTGGCAATTAGAGATCAATCACTCACTAAGAGAGGGTTGGAAAGTGTTTTTGAGGCTCTAGAATGAGTGGGGAAGTTCGCAGAATCAGCAACCTTCAAATGAGAAGGCTTGGGGGTATTTATAGCCCCACCCACGAAACTAGTCGTTTTCTAGCCGTTGGTATGCATACCGGACACGTGTTGGCGGTTCTTAACTCACATTTTATACCACTAACTTTCTTTAAAAACCTGCCATATTTAGAACCAAAACTTAGGATTAGGTATTAAACTCACAATTTCCATGAGTTTTGGATGTATCAATTGTTTTGCAGGAAACATGGGAAAAGCATATCTGAGATGGGCCAAAAGTGCATACCAAATTCAATATGTCAAAACCTAGAGAACTTTCGGCCCATCCAAATGAAGAGAATGAAGCCCAAGGCCCATCACACTTTGCAACTGGGTTGGAAACCCACATAACCAACGTCAGGGCCCAGTCAGCAGCCCAGCACGCGAAGGCGGTGGCCAGAGGTGGGGCCAGGGGTGCACCCGCACCGCCCTTGCCTCCCCTCGGGCCCAACTTCGGGGGTTGGTTGCATGGCGGCATGCTGAGGCGGTTTGTGAAGGTTTCCATGTTGATCACCCCCAAACCGACATCAAGCCACTATAAAAGCATGGGTGGAGCTCTCTTCAAATCATGGAAGTGTAGGGCAATACTTTGTAGAATTAGATTAGTCCATTCCCACCTTGTAAAGGATCCATTTCTAGAGAAGTAGTGCCTCAAGTGTCATAGCTCTAGTAGATATTTAGAAGAGGGAGCGAGTTCGTGCAAGTCGGAGAAGTGTCGGGGCTATCGGCTACTTCCTCAAGTGTACTCCTACACTTAGCGGGAAGAATACCGGAATCGTCGGTACTACTTCACTTGTACCTCGACGGATCGAAATAATATTTGGAGTATTAAGGTTCGTGTTTATCTTCGCTTACACATTTCTATCGTGTTCTAGCTTATCGCTTTCGTAATCAGCTGGACCGGTCGTTCACCTTCGGGTGGGTGCTCTAGTAAGAGGGTGCAAGCCCTAGCTACCGCTAGAAGCAGTGGCCCTTAGCGTAAACGTGGTGTTTAGGCTAAGTGGTTGCAGGTTGGTTACCTGGGTCTCCACGGTTGAGGAGGTAGGCGGCAGGTGGTGACAGCCCTGTCCGTCCTTTGTAATCCACCCACGTTTGGGATTCCAGGTAGAGCTGTATCGGCATAGATTGGGAAACCAGTTTCACCCGTTGACCGAAGCAGGTTACATTTAGCTAAAACCAGATCACTAAGGAATATGTTGCCTAGAGTAAACCTCGTTACCCTAAGGTCATTCTTCTTCTCATCCTAAGCCGGGAGATCTATACCCAGAGACTATAGCACACAGTTCCCTGTGGAAAATATGATACCCTAATAATACTTCCGGTTGAAGTGCTACAACGGTACTTCCGTGCACTTGCGGACTTTTCTGCTTACGCTAAGAAATACCAACCAGCATTTCTGGTGCTGTTGCTGGGGAACGGTTGTCGCCTTTAGTCTCCGAACCTAGTTCGCTGTGTATCCTTTGCATTCTATCTTTCTTTCATTTTAGTTACCTTTATACATGGAGCCAATAACCTCTATCCAAAATATGTCTGCTCCATGGGTAGAGTTCTGTGAGCCACCATAATCATTAAAGCCAATCACAGCTTCTAGCTATGAACTCCGGCCTGGCTTTATAGCCATGGTTCGTGAACAACCCTTCTCGGGGTTCGATAGTGAAAACCCCTATCACCACTTACAGGAGTTTGAGCAACTCTGTGCTTGCCTGACAATCGCAGGCATGTCACAATAAACTCTGCGTTGGAAGTTGTTCCCGTTCTCTCTTTCCGAGAGAGCGAAACAATGGTACAACAATAGTGTAGGAAAAGTTAATGGGGATTGGAACGAATTGTGAAACAGATTCTGTATCGCATTCTTTCCTATATCTCGTATCGCAAACCTACGACAAGAGATACTCAACTACCATCAACATGAGAAGGAGTCGTTAGGTGCAGCCTGGGAATGATTTACCACTCTTTCACGATCAGGCCCAGACTTGTCACTCCCTAATCATGTAATGTTACAGCATTTCTGGTTAGGGCTAAACAAGGAATCTGCCCTACAGCTGGATATTTCTGCTGGAGGATCCTTTGTGTGCAAAACCACAGAGGAAGGAGAGGCACTTCTAGACCTCATTCTAGAAAACACGCCCCTTCATGATCCCCTCCTACCGGAAAGCGAACCACAGCATGAAGAGGTCTCTTCGGTTAAAACCGAATCTGGGATTCAAACTCAGAGACCCTCATTGCCGACGGAATATCCGAAGGAAGTCTTTCTTCCTTCAGACTTTCCGTTCTTCGAGGAGGAACATCTTGATGAATATGGAGATACCTCGAAGTATGCATATCAGAAGAAGCCACCAGTTCCCGCCATTCTGCTAGAGCCTCTAGAAGAATCTTTTCTAACAGAGTCCCTAAAGGAACTATTAGCAGTAATGAGTAGTGAATGGGTAGAAGAAGCAGAATGCTCTCCTGAACAAATTCAGATTAGCCCCATTTGTGCCAATGTGTAAAGTTTTTCCTAGGTATTCAACTTATATCCTATTATCTCCTGGTATTAACTTAGAAACTTGGATAACTCGACAATATGGCCCCGGCAACAGCGCCAGAAATGCTTGTTGACATCTCTTAGCATCACTTCAGATAACACCGCTAGAAATGCAGGTAGACAAATCTAACAACATTACCTTTAGCGCTAGACTATCACCACTAGCAGCGACACTAGAGACGTGGATGGTATTTATGATCTTGCCCTTATAAAATATGAAATAAGATTATCCGCAAGCGCACAGATAAAATACATCCGCTGTAGCATTTCACCCAGGAGAGTTTCTAAGGTATCGTTATTTATAATGGAGCCATTCATATCATGAGTTAACTAGTAGGAGATAAACATCTATAACTATAACACACACATGTATGATTATGATAAGAGTTTCACTAGATCTATACTCAACACAGGAATCAATCATATATGATAAACAAGATAAATGTAATAGAACAGAGTAAACCATAAAAGAGTTCCAACAGAGCATTCCCACCCAAGGTCGGATCGTAGCTAAATCTAGAAAGAGACAGATTAACTTCCTAACATGGTTCTAACTATAGGTCATAGACTATGTTAATTAGTACAATTATGTTTAGCATTCATGGTTAGAATAACTTATATTTATACGCAGGAGAGATCACGCATGGAGGATCAGATCCAGAGTCTATCCCCTCTGGGTGACCAAGTCTTACTAGTCCTATATTCGGGGAGTGGACTACAAAGGACTCAACGAGGCTATAAAAGTCACCCTCGCGATCTACCACTTGCTGGCCCGGAATATAGGGTGTATTCACAGGTAAAAACATATAAGCATCACGCTTACACAATGTTGACCACTCACCCCGTGATCGACAGAATGAGCGCTATACAAACAAGAGCATAAACATAGAGATACCCTAGCTATGCTAGACATATAATCAAAGTAGACGATGAACATTATAATTATGAACACGAAATAGTAACAAGTCATGACATGTATCAACTAGAACACAAACTAGAAGATGAATAAGAACTAGATGAACAATTAGAAGTAGATTAGAACACAGAGATGAACTAGAGAGATAATTAGAACTAGATTAGAACACAAAGATGAAATAGAACACAAGATGATGAACTAGAAGACAATTAGACAATTAGAAGAACAATTAGAGGAACAATGTTGATACAAGAGAGAAGACAAGGCTAATTACCTAGGTCCTCTTGACTAGATCCAGAATCTGAGCTTCCTCGACTCTTCTAATTCTATTCTATTTACGACCTTGGATGGTGGAGCTCCTGGTTGTCTAGGCTATCTCTAAACTACACGATTGATCTATGAAGCGATGAACTGGTTGTTGATCTGATGATGTCTCCAGGAGGGGGTCTCGGGTTTCTTATATAGCCCGATGGGATGAACTGCAGCCCTCGGATCAAACCGACCTTGAACAACGGCCAAGATACAAAGTAAAGGTCGGTTAGGTCATGTCGCGTGAAGGAGGGGAGGATGTGAGTTGGGCCCAGGCCGGCTGGCCTAGGGTTGAGGCCGGCTGGCCTCCCCATGCCACCGCCTGCCTCGTCCTTCGATCGGGAGTCTTCTGGTACCTTCCTTATTCACCTAGAGTCTTTGTTCGGTTGGTTTGCGCAACAAGTCGTGGCGTGGATGGATTCCTTGTCGTCTTCTTCCTGTCTGGTCCCTAGATAATTCTGGTATTCTGTAGCTGTTAGAATCTTGTCTGTTACACCTCTGATCTTTGTATGGATAATGCTTCTAGAGGGTTCCAGAGTCTTCCTAGTCGTATTCATCGAAGACTCTTGCTCCGGGGCTCCAAATATGGCAAGTGGCATGTCTGTTGCGTTCGTCTCACCGAGCTCGTCACAATGGTGTGCTCTGATTCTTCACTTGAGATACTTTCTTATGATGAGATATTGAATATCCTGCAAAACAAGTGAGAACTACACAACTCGTGGAATTCGTTAGAATCAAACCTTATAGCTGCACTCTTTGGATCATTGCGGGTCATTTATGAGGTTAGTTGACAGTTTAAAATAGGAGTTATCTACCGTCAACAAGTTCCCCCAAGCTTACCCTTTGCTAGTCCCTTAGCAAACATTACATGTAATATTATGATGGATCAGGAGTTGCTACTATGCTTTCACGCCTCAAAAGTACACTAGTGTTCAAACAAAAATTTTCCTCCGAATTAGAATCAATCGTTTCAACTTTCAAACTGACCTCTTACCTTCAACAGTGGAGCTTGTAACTTTCACTTGGGTCTTGAGCAATTTGAAAAGCAGAATGATCAAGTTAAACACTATGTCTCAAGTTCTTCGATCTACCTTTATTCTGGAGTTTTGTAAGATTTTCAAAATAAAACTCAGAGATTCCTTCATATGATCCTTTCAAGTCTCTCATCTGTGGTATTTGTGGATTCTCTCCAAGGCAATGAATGTTGTGCCTTCTCTCACCCTATAACTAATAAGCTTTTTGTGGAGTTCATAGGTGGGAGACAACCTGTACATACTTACATAGCATATATTGCAAAGTCAAAGCATGGATCCAGAGAAACTTGGCATACAATCAAATCAAGATGTGCATGTGTGTGGACCTATATGTGGAATGGATGTGTATGGTGGAACAGTGGTGGTAAACAAGTGTGAAGGTGAAAAACATAGTGATGATAATGGATATGGATAACGGGTGATGGGTGTAGACCTTTACTTACTTTACTCCTTGTAGATACTTCTCTCTTGTATAACTTCTGCTAGAGACAACATGGGCTATCATTTTTTTAAGGTAGGCGTCAAAACACCTCTAATTCTACTGTCGGACACTTGTCCATTTTTGCTTTTCTCTCTCTCTTTTTTTTGATAACTTTTGCATAGCCCATGCATCTTTTTGTAGTATAATATTTGCAGAGATAACGATAATGAATTGAAGCATTAATGAATGGCAATGAAGGCATAAAAAGATCATATGGATGAAGGGAATATTTTTGGTTGTTCACTTCCAGTGTAGAAGTGAAACATTTTTGAGTGGATCTATATGAAAGGCATGTTGTTGCGTACTCCCAGTGTAGGAGCAGCATATATGGGTGGAGTGTACGTGATCTTGATTTTAACTGTTTGACGAGTCTCTAAGGGTCAACACGATTTGACAATACTCAATGCATATGCAAGCAGTAAATGTAAAGAGTGGACTTTCTAATCTATTAGGCATATATATATCAGGTTGTGGTAGGAATTTCAAACACTCATCATAGAGGATCTCATCATGTAGCAATTTAAGTTTTCAAAAGATAAATCTCCAGAACTCTAGTATCACTAGGAACAAGATAAATAGCAGTTCAACCTTTTCATATCATACTCATCAAACACCTAGATTTAGGTCAAAACTTTTGCAACCCACAAGTCTCAGATTCAAAGTAAATTTTAATGTTAAAACAATCTCATCCAAAACTTGGGAAATTCAAGACTGAACACTAGGCACTTGAAAAGAATTACGGCAGAGCAACTATTCATAATTTCCATCCAAATTAATTTTATTATCCTAGAGCTCAATTATTTCAGGGGAAGCTTTTATTCTAGATCATCATTGTTCTTTTTATTGACTCTAATATTAAACACACACACTCTAATATATAAAATAAAGACTAATAAAGATATAATATATAAAGGCTAATAATAGTAGTAGTAATAGTAATAATAGTAATAGTAGCATACATTAATAGCGAAGATAACGGGGTGCGTCTCCCCCAAGCTAATCCCTTCGATAGTGTCGAGCCTTCATGTGCCCGAATATTTTTGTTCTTTTTCTTTTTAAGGGTGAGTCTTCATGTGCTCACATATTTTTGGTGTTTTTTGTTTTTATGAAATTTGAAAATATATAGATATATTACCTCGGATAACAGGGGAGCCTTTTCCTCCAAGCTAGATGCTTGCGTGTTCGTTCTTTTGTAGCGTCCATGTACTTCACTCCTCTGGTCCTTAGTGAAGGTTGTTGCTTTAGTCTCTCCAGAGTGGATGAAGTTATCTGGCCTTCTCATTGATTCCTGCTAAACTCAAATAAACAACAAAACTCGTGGAAAAGTGTTAGTGGTAAAACCGTATATGTCTTATCGAGCCTCATAGATATTTAAGCGAGCATGATTCAACAAGAGTTTAGTATTTATATATTTTTGGATTTTTATTTTTATATGTAGATGCAAAAAGTAAGAAACATTTTTTTGTGCCTCCATAGTAAATAGTTGAATATTCACATGGGGCTTAAAGAGTTTTTATTTTTAAATGCAATACGATAATGCAACATGATTATTTTTATTTTTCTTTTCTAATGCAATGCAGAAATTAAAAATGCTTATGGATGATGCAAATATTAAATATGATGATGCAGTAAATGATTAAGAATGAAATATGGGAAATATGCAGAAAAGTAAATATGAGGATAACTACCGATTTTACCTTTTGGCGAAGGTTCGGATATTTAGGTCCGACGAACCGGACATTCTCTTGGTTCAGATCTCCCAAGGTGTGTCAGACGTTTGGAAAGTTGTTTCTGATTGTTCCTCTTTAGGCGCTGTCTTTTTCTTCCATACTTTCTTGGTTTGAGTCTTTGCTTCCTGCTGTTCACTATCTTGAGGTGTCTCTTCTTCTTTATTTTCTGGGATAGTGTCACTGGCTTCTTCTTTGTGATTGGCCTCTCCATTCTTGATGGCTTGTCTTCATTGGCATTGAGAGCGACGTCTTTCACTTCTACTCTTCTTAGGGCTTCATTAGGTATGTAGTTGATGAAGTAGCATCGTACCTTCTCTCCAGGAAAGTGAAAATGGATCTCCCCTTGCTTCATGTAGATGATTGCACTTGTAGTGTACAGGAATGGTCTTCCTAGGATAAGGTGGACATCATCGTCTTCTCCCATGTCGAGAACCAAGAAGTTTGTGGGGACTTCATGACCTCTAATTTTGACTACGACGTCTTCCACCCTTCCTTCCGGAAATCGGAATGTGTGGTCTGCTAGGTGTATCTGCAAGTATGTTGGTTCCAGTGGTGCATCATGAAATAAATGTTTATACGTTACCGTAGACATGATGTTGACACTTGAGCCGATGTCGCAGAATGTTTTATAGAAGGTATTCTCCTTGATCTTGTAGTCGATGGCAGGTACTCCTGGATCGTACAACTTCTCATGGCGTAGTGGAGGTTGAGTGGAATCTTTTGGTCGTTCAACAGTGTTGACCATCCATACTGGTTCTTGCTCTTGTGGCTTCGTCTTGTTCTTCCTCCTTCTATTGTTGTTCTTCTTCTTCGGGGCAGCAGGTGCATACTCATACTCATATGGTGACTGTGGATGTACACGAGTCTTGAGTGTGCGATTCTTGAAACTGAACCTCTCCTTCCTATTGTTGATCGTGAAACAGATCTTGGCGCTTTCGGTGTAGATGATGGCTTTAGTTGTACTTAGGAATGGTCTTCCCAAGATGACGGGTGCTCTTTCATCTCTTCCTGTTTCCACTATCACAAAATCTACTAGGACATGTGATTGTCCAACTTGTACCTGAACATCTTTAAGGATTCCCTTAGGGTAGCAAAGTGTCTGATCTGCAAGTTGCAAACACATGGTTGTGTACAACAATGGTTGACTATAAATTTTCTCATAGATTACCTTAGGCATAATGTTGACACTTGCTCCTAGATCACAGACGGCTTCGCCAAAGGTATGAGGTCCAATGGTGATAGGGATGACAGGTCTCCCTGAATCTCCTTTCTTCTCGGGCAGATTCTCATCTCCCCATCCTCTGTACTTTGGCCTTAGCGGAGCTGTGAAGTAATCCCCCACATTGAAAATGTCTACAAGATTTGTAGTTTCTAATTCTTTTGGATTCCCCGGAATCTTACCTTTTTTGGTCACAGGTACTAAAGTGGCTAGCCGAGAAATTTGTGATTCTATCATCTTATTAAAGCTAAGTTGATTCTTAATAGCAGAAGTAAAGCTTTCCATTCTATTATTAATGTCAAGTATTTTATCATTGGAAGCTATCTTTCTGGATATGTTATCAATAACTTTATTTTGATTAACAATAATTTCTCTTAAAGGTGGTTGGTTGAAGTTATTACCTTGGTAGTTACCTGAGTGATTACCTTGGTAGTTGGGCCTTTGTTGCTGATTCCATCCTTGATTCTGTTGAGGACGATAGTTGTTGTTGTTGCTATTGATGTAGTTCACATCCTCTTGGACTTCAGGACAATTGCTTCCTGTGTGGCCAGTGCCTCCACACTCTTCACAAGTCATGCAAGAATTGTGGATGTGCATGACTTCCTTCTTCTCTTGGTGTCATTCGTCGAGCTTCTTTATCAGTAGGTCCATCTGAGCAAACAGCATGTCTACTTCCTTGAGTTGATGCATTCCTCCTCTCTTCTGTAGTTGAGTGCGTTCTTCGTTCCATCCTTGGTTGGAAGCTATCTTCTCAATGAGAGTGGTTGCCTCTTTGATAGTGAGTGACAAGAACGATCCTCCAGCAGCTGCATCGATATTATCATGGGCACTCAAAGTGAGCCCATGGTAGAATGTCTGCATAAGTAACCAATTTTCCATCCCATGGTGTGGGCATTCTGATATGTTGTCTTGAAAGCGTTCCCATGCCTCAGGGACAGATTCATCATACTGCTGCTGAAAAGTTGAGATCTTTGCTCGTAGGGCATTCATCTTGCCTGTGGGAAAGAACTTTGCTAGGAAAGTAGTGGAGCAGATCTCCCATGTAGTGTTTTTATCTTTGTTGGTGTAGAACCATTGCTTCGCTCTTCCCAAAAGTGAGGATGGGAATAGGCGGAGGTAGATGGTATCCTTAGTGACTCCTTTGATGGTGGAGGTGTTGCATATCTCTAGGAAGTGTTGGAGATGGGCACTCACATCTTCATGTGCTTTCCCACAAAACTGCCTAGCTTGCACCATGTTGATCAGAGATGGCTTGAGTTCGAATCCCTCGGTTCCCACATTTACTGTTGGTCCAGTCCTAATGTTGGCAGTGGTTGGCGCAGAGAAATCATGGAGAGTCTTGTCAGCCATGTCTTCTAACACTGGTGTTGAGCTTCTTGCCTGAGTGTCTTCGGTCAATGTGGTTGGTGGTTTCCTGAGCTTGGCGTCGGCTTTGGCTTTTCGGATCAAAACTTCAGGATCATCAACATAGTTTTCCGGTCGATCAAATCCAGTCATACATCACCCTGCAATAAGATATTCAAGAAATAGACAAAAGACAGGGTGAGCCTGTTGAGTAAAGATCAATAGTGTGTCTTGATTATCATAAACATCTGTGTAAAGTTTTTCCTAGGTATTCAACTTATATCCTATTATCTCCTGGTCTTAACTTAGAAACTTGGATAACTCGACGATATGGCCCCAGCAACGACGCCAGAAATGCTTGTTGACATCTCTTAGCATCACTTCAGATAACAGTGCTAGAAATGCAGGTAGACAAATCTAACAACATTACCTTTAGCGCTAGACTGTCACCACTAGCAGCGACACTAGAGACGTTGATGGTATTTATGATCTTGCCCTTATAAAATATGAAATAAGATTATCCACAAGCGCACAGATAAAATACATCCGCTGTAGCATTTCACCAAGGAGAGTTTCCAAGGTATCGTTATTTATAATGGAGCCATTCATATCATGAATTAACTAGTAGGAGATAAACATCTATAACTATAACACACACATGTATGATTATGATAAGAGTTTCACTAGATCTATACTCAACACAAGAATCAGTCATATACGATAAATAAGATAAATGTAATAGAACAGAGTAAACCATAAAAGAGTTCCAACAGAGCATTCCCACCCAAGGTCGGATCGTAGCTAAATCTAGAAAGAGACAGATTAACTTCCTAACATGGTTCTAACTATAGGTCATAGACTATGTTAATTAGTACAATTATGTTTAGCATTCATGGTTAGAATAACTTATATTTATACGCAAGAGACATCATGCATAGAGGATCAGATCCAGAGTCTATCCCCTCCGGGTGACCAAGTCTTACTAGTCCTATATTCGGGGAGTGGACTACAAAGGACTCAACGAGGCTATAAGAGTCACCCTCACGATCTACCACTTGCTGGCCTGCAATATAGGGTGCATTCGCAGGTAAACAACGTATAAGCACCACGCTTACACAATGTTGACCACTCACCCCGCGATCGACAGAATGAGCGCTATACGAACAAGAGCATAAACATAGAGATACCCTAGCTATGTTAGACATATAATCAAAGTAGACGATGAACATTACAATTATGAGCACGAAATAGTAACAAGTCATGACATGTATCAACTAGAACACAAACTATAAGATGAATAAGAACTAGCGAACTGTTTGGCACCACTACAGTAACACAAACGGGAATAGAAAATAGTAGTGAACGTTACCGTCCGCAAATTAAAATGAACTAAACTTGATTGCATTTGCCTTACTTGCATGTGTACCAAACAACACCTAGGTGAACAATTAGAAGTATATTAGAACACAAAGATGAACTAGAGGGATAATTAGAACTAGATTAGAACACAGAGATGAA
The DNA here is from genome assembly GCA_009763385.1 of Coix lacryma-jobi var. lacryma-jobi. Taxonomy (NCBI): domain Eukaryota; kingdom Viridiplantae; phylum Streptophyta; class Magnoliopsida; order Poales; family Poaceae; genus Coix; species Coix lacryma-jobi. Next base: position 138,369,005 of record CM019824.1, read on the forward strand.
CTAGAACACAATTAACACAAGATGATGAACTAGAAGACAAATAGACAATTAGAAGAACAATGTTGATACAAGAGAGAAGACAAGGCTAATTACCTAGCTCCTCTTGACTAGATCCGGAATCCGAGCTTCCTTGACTCTTCTAATTCTATTCTAGCTACGCCCTTGGATGGTGGAGCTCCTGGTTGTCTAGGCTATCTCTAAACTACATGATTGATCTATGAAGCAACAAACTGGTTGTTGATCTGATGATGTGTCCACGAGGGGGGTCTTGGGTTTCTTATATAGCCCAGTGGGATGAATCGTAGCCCTCTGATCAAACTGACCTTGAACAACGGCCAAGATACAAAGTAGGTCGGTTAGGTCATGTCACGCGAAGGAGGGGAGGATGCCAGGTGTGCCCAGGCTGGCCAACCTAGGGTTGAGGCTGGCCGACCTCCCCCTGCCGCCGCCTGCCTCGTCCTTCGATCAGAAGTCTTCTGGTACCTTCCTTATTCACCTAGAGTCTTTGTTCGGTTGGTTTGCGCAACGAGTCGTGGCGTGGATGGATTCCTTGTCATCTTCTTCCTGTCTGGTCCCTGGATAATTTTGGTATTCTGTAGCTGTTGGAATCTTGTCTGTTACACCCCTGATCTTTGTATGGATAATGCTTCTAAAGGGTTCCAGAGTCTTCCTAGTCGAATTCATCGAGGACTCTTGCTCCGGGGCTCCAAATACGGCAAGTGGCATGTCCGTTGCGTTCGTCTCGCCGAGCTCGTCACAATGGTGTGCTCTGATTCTTCACTTGAGATACTTTCTTATGATGAAATATTGAATATCCTGCAAAACAAGTGAGAATTACACAACTCGTGGAACTCGTTAGAATCAAACCTTATAGCTACACTCTTTGGATCATTGCGGGTCATTTATGAGGTTAGTTGACGATTTAAAATAGGAGTTATCTATCGTCAACAATATTCCTTGCAAGATCTCAAGGGAATTAGCCCAACCTTGTGTACCCGTCGCATTCCTATTGACCCTGAGAGCACTCCTTCACGGGAACATCAGCGCAGGCTCAATAATGCGATGCGGGAAGTCGTGAAGAAGGAAGTACTAAAACTTCTTCACGCTAGGATCATTTATCCCATACCACACAGTGACTGGGTAAGCCCCGTCCAAGTGGTCCCCAAGAAAGGGGGAATGGCAGTCGTTGAAAACAATAAAATTAACTTAATCCCACAATGAACCATCACAGGGTGGAGAATGTGCGTCGATTATAGAAAACTCAACGCGGCAACAAAGAAAGACCACTTCCTGCTGCCCTTCATTGATGAAATGTTAGAGTGGCTGGGGAAGCATTCTTTCTTTTGTTTCTTTGATGGGTATTCTGGATATCATTAGATCCCAATCCACCCTGATGACCAGAGCAAGACAACTTTCACTTGCCCGTATGGAATCTATGCTTATAGACGTATGTCTTTCGGGTGGTGCAATGCACCCGCTTCGTTCTAGTGTATGATGTCTATCATCTCTGAGATGATCGAAGAAATCATGGAAGTCTTCATGGACGATTTCTCTATCTATGGAAAAACTTTCACTGTCTGTCTCAAGAATTTAGACAAGGTCTTGCAGAGATGCCGGGAGAAGGACCTGGTACTTAACTAGGAAAAGTGCCTTTTCATGGTCCGGGAAGGCATCATCCTCGGGCATCTAGTGTCCGAGAGGGGGATCGAGGTAGATAAGGCGAAAATTGAAGTAATTGAACAGCTACCGCCCCTAGTGAACATAAAAGGAGTCCGCAGCTTCCTAGGTCATGCAGGGTTCTACAGGCGATTCATAAAAGATTTCTCTCGTATCGCTAGACCCCTCACAAACCTGTTAGCTAAGGATGCCCCCTTTGGGTTCACAGATGAGTGTCTTACTACCTTTCATACCCTTAAGAAGGCACTCATCTCAGCGCCAATCATCCAACCTCCCGATTAGACGCTGCCATTTGAGATCATGTGTGATGCTAGTGATTATGCTGTTGGGGCGGTTCTCAGCCAAGCCAAAGATAAGAAGCATCATGCGATCGCTTACGCCAGCAAGACACTAACAGGAGCTTAGCTTAACTATGCCACCACCAAAAAGGAGCTCCTTGCTGTTGTCTTTGCTATAGACAAGTTTCGTTCTTACTTAGTAGGAGCCAAGATCATCATTTATACCAATCATGCTTCACTAAAATATCTGCTCACTAAGAAAGATGCGAAGCCTCGTCTAATAAGATGGATTATGCTGCTACAAGAATTTGATTTAGAAATTAAAGATAAAAAGGATGTAGAAAATACAGTAGCAGATCATCTTTCGCGTATGCAAGTCACTAACCTACAGGAACCACCCATTAATGACTTCTTACGCGATGACATGCTGCTCAAGGTGACGGACACCACCCCATGGTATGCGAACATTGTAAATTTCATGGTTGCAGGATACGTACCACCAGGGGAGGATAAAAGAAAACTCCAAATGGAAAGCCGTCGTCACCTTTGGGATGACCCGTACCTGTACCGGGTATGCTCTAATGGGCTGCTAAGGAGATGCGTGCCCATAGCAGAACGGATGCAAATCATTGAGAAGTGCCATGCTGGACCATACGGAGGCCACTACGGAGTCTTTCGCACCCAGGCCAAAATTTGGCAATGTGGGTTCTTCTGGCCGACGATGTATGAAGACATGAAGGAATTCATCTGAAGATGCAGAAAGTGTCAGTTCCAGGGCAGCATCACAGCTCGCAATGCCATGCCCCAACACTACAACCTTCAAATAGAAATATTTGATGTGTGGGGCATAGACTTCATGGGACCATTCCCAAAGTCACAAGATTGCGAGTACATCCTGGTTGTTGTGGATTACGTGTCCAAGTGGGTGGAAGCTCTGCCATGTCGACCAGCGGACTCCAAGCATGCTCGGAAGATGTTCCACGAGATAATCTTCTCACGCTTTCGAGTACCCCACATGGTGATCAGCGATGGGGGATCACACTTTATCGATAGAAAGTTCCGAGTTTTCCTCAGAGAACTCGGGGATAACTGAAGGACCGAGAATGCTAAAGCAAGGCGACCAGAGGGGGGGGGAAATGTGAGCTTTAAATTTCTTTTCAGAAACTTATCGCCACTATCCCGAGAATCAACCCCAAGGGAAAACTTAGAGCTTGATAGTGTCCACGCCCCTAGATGTAGGGTGGATGCTTCCAAGAAGCACAGCGGGACACTCTATAACCCTAGAAACTCAACGCAAAAACCAAAAATCAAAACCAACAACGAACGAACAAACCGCGAACGAAAGCGTGCTGATCTGTACTGACCGGACTCACTGGAGCGTCCGGTCAGTAAGGATCGGACGCGTCCGGTCTGGCAAAATCCGATTTGGAACTTCTCTGTGTTGGACCGGACTCACTGAGTCTGAGGGTCCGGTCACAGCCTGAGCGTCCGGTCACATAAAACACAGACGATGAACAGTACCAGAGTCGTGTCCGGTCACAGAGAGGAAGAGCGTCCGGTCAAAAACATTACGGTGTACAGTGAACACATTCAACGACCGGACTCACTGGTCAGAGTCCGGTCATCCCGAGTCGTGCGTCCGGTCAAACTGAGCTGTTCGTCCACCAATTCGACTCGATTTCTCCCAAAACGAAACCTCTAGGGCTCAAACTTGAAGAGAGGAGTCACAAGAAGGATAGTGAGCTACTCCTAGGAGATCATGGCTCGAACCTATCTCCAAATCGATGAATCGAAGAAGTTTGGGAAAAGAGAGGAGAAACTTGATCCGAAACGAAACTTGACCGATCTGTTGCTACAAGTGATTAGAGTGCAATTCCTTCGGTCAAAAGATCACAAAACCGTTCGTGCACACAGTGGTTCAAACGAAATAGAAAACCAACTCCTGGAGAGAAAGAACGAGGCAAATCTCCGTGAGGGCCAAAAACCGAAAACGTGAAGAACACACAAGCAAGAACGCGATTTGATCTCAATTTCCAGCTGAAATTTGTCCACACGAGGAGACAACGGGAATCCGTTCCCGTTTCTGCAAAATCCAAATACACAGAGGTATTGTTCACCGTCTCTGCGGATCTCAATAGCTACAGCAAGGAATGGGAAGCAGGAAACCCTAGAATGAAAATAGCAAATGACTAAGATAGTTTGGAGGGAGGGGTGGCCTCTCCTTATATAGCCTAATACAATTATTCCCCTTCTACCCTTACAACTAATGAGCGAGCAGGCTAACCCTAAGGGTATTCCTGACCAACTCGAAGTAGATGGTGATCCGACGGCCACGCCCGCACAACTGGTAACTTCGCCTCGACGCGACCTCACCGATTGCCGCCACGTGCCGCCACCGCTCTGCTCGTCCTTTTCACGGACCTCCCCCGGTTCTGAGGCCGAAACCGGGAAACCTGGGCCATCCCCCGGTTTTGAGGCCGAAACCGGGAAACCTATCGTCCGTCGCCTGAGTTTTGTGGCCCAAACTCAGAAACCCGCCAGCGCCCATGTTTTGAGGCCCAAACCTGGAAACCGTCCTCAACCCGAGTTTTGTGGCCCAAACTCGGAAACCGACCGCACCCAGGTTTTGAGGTCCAAACCTGGAAACCGTCCACTCGGTGGTTTTTCATTGGCTCAACCACCAAACCAAAGCCGTAGAGGGATGCACCGCCCGTGCACCCCATCCACACGCAAGTCTCCACTTGTCGCTGTCCCAGGCTGTCAGCCACCATGACCGATCCTCAGGCCACCGGTCCGTCAGTCCAAGCCTCACATCCGCCCTTCACCGCTCCGGGTCCATCGGCACGGCACGTCTCTACTTGACCTTCACCTTGCCTTTGATCACTGTATCCGTGTTCAACACCTGCACAACACAAGCCAAAGAACATGCGCATCATCCCAGTTGACAATCACTCATCATCTCAAGATCCGGCATACACACATGTATCCACAATCTCCCCCTTGATGAGTGCATTGTCAACTACCAACACAAATCATATGAAGGTAGAAGAAGGAAGGAAGAAGAAATAGGCGAACTCAACCAGTCAACTAAAAGCGAAGCAGAGCCAGGAAAAGTCGAATGGAGTGAGCGAGACAACTTGGTTCCCAAAGACATGGGCAACGGCTCGATGCAACCAAGCAAAAGAAAGCTAGCCCTCAAGAAGAGGTAGAACAGGCTCAACACCACTAGCAAGAAGGTAGTCGGAGCAAAAGAGACAAAGACAGGCTAGTTCCTCCAGAAAGAGGCAAAGGCTCAACACAACTAGCAGAACCGCTCCAAGCCAATTGAAAAACCACACAAGCTGAAAATCACTCCAAACTTGCTCCAAACCAATTGAAAAACTACTTTGAACCAATTTACCAACAAAACTTGTCAAATAAAACCAGTGAGCAAGCTCCCCCTTCAATAGTGAACACAACTAGGGACATGATTTGTCAATTTTCTCCCCCTTAGTTGAAAATGCACACAACAAGGCAAATGCATATGAGTTACAAATGCAGGTTAGCAGCTTCAGGTATGTAGTCAATAGAAGGAATAGATGCTCTAAAAGGTGCTGATCATGCTAGTAGAGGCTCAACCTGATCACAGAATACGAAATATGAACATAGGAGCAAAGTGAGCAGTTTTAAGCCATCCAGAAAGGGTTTCACCATCAAAATAACACCAAACATGTATAGACAGAAAGTTACACAAGTGCTAAACATGTATAACAGGTGAACTACCCCTAGCAAAGTTCAATCATCATGCTGTAGAATGAAACATAGACTTGTGTTTTCAAAATTTTATCGGAGTTGCAGCGGTGATTACACAAGTTTAAATTTTCAGCATATGATTGCGAGAGGTTGAAGACTTGACATTGCCTAACTTTTCAACCGAGCTAAGCCTATGCATAAGCAATCAGAAGCTTGAAGCAACGGTTTCGGCCTTACACTACACGGTTCAAGTTTAACTCAAAGTGCAATGAGAAACAATCTTGATACCGTGATGTGCTGTCAAGTGATCCCATCTTGATCTTTTCAATTCACTTAGACTTGGTTCCAAATTGTAACAGAATATGAACACACCAAGCAAGTGAAAGACTCAGAACTAGAGACATAGCAACCTAGCATATATGAAAAGCACAAGTGACTTCAACACCTTCTACACATGCTAGTTGCCAAACTCAAGGGTGAACATGTTTCAATTTTTAGGTTGAATTATGCATATTCACCGTTCTGAAAAGTAGCTCAGTGTTGATGGTCCTTAAACACCTGTTTTACCATCAACATTTGACCCTAAAGTCCACCAAAAAGGCATGAAATGTAGTCAAATAGGTTTCAAACTAACCAAATTCCACATGTCCATAGAATTTTATTTGAATGCAGGATTTGAACCAAATTTGGACATTTGGACCCACCAGAGGCCAAGCCCACTCAGTAGGGCCCAAATGGGCCTAAGGGGGGTGGCGCCCGCCACCCCTAGGTGGCGCCCGCCACCTCTAAGTGGCGCCCGCCACTTGGGTTGGCCCAAGCTCCACCCCATGCCACATCACCGATCCGTGTGACCTCCCCAAGGCCAAATCTTGGCCCTTGGTCACTAGGTCAGTGGCATCGGACGACTCAGGATGGAATGGCGTGGATCAAGGCTGAATGGCAGTTGCTAGGACATGCAACCGACCTCCAAACCGCCTTGGACAACCACCTGGATGCCGTTGAAGCCAAGGCGGTGCATCCAACGGTGAGGGAGGTGGCGGCCGCCACCTAGGGCTGGTGCCAGCCACTAGGGTTAGCCCTAGGTCGGCTGGCTGCCCCCTATAAGTACCCCCCTTACTCATTTGGGCTATAAATACCCCCTTGGTGACACTACTTCATTCGTACCAGTACCATCCCACATCAAGCAACACACAAGCAAGAGAAGCAAGTGAGAGTTAGGTTAGAAGCTTAGAGAGCTTAGGCAAGTAGGTAGCTAGTAGAGCAAGGCATTCTTGCCCTCGCGGAAGCGCTACTCAAGGCTTAGCTCAAGAGTAGAGGCGTACGAGTGATCGGTCCTGGAGCTGGGAAGAGTCTTCCTTCATCTCCAGTTCAGGTTTTGCTCTTGTTACTCAAGCACTTACTATATTCTAGTTCATCATTTCAAGTATTACTTTATTCTACTTATCACTATTGAGTGGTATACTTGATTGATTGCTTGAGTGCCTAGCTATCCTACAGTTCAATTCACTTAGCCATAGTAGTTAATCTCTAGTGAGCTTAGTGTTTGATCTTTGCCAATAGGTTGCTTAGTTAGTTTAGTGTTTATCTTATTAAGTCAAGTGTTTGCTCTGACGTCCGCAAGGGCGTCTCTATTCAAAGCTAGGGTAGAGATAGTTAGAATATAATTAAGCGTGGTGCTTAGTTATAGACTTACCTTCAGATACGGCTGGACCCCCGGATAGCTGTGGTAGCAAGCAGGTGGTGACAGCCCTGTGCGCCTTGAATTCCACCACGTAGTTGGCCTAGTTTAACAGTAAGGCTCGTTGTGCTAGCGTTCAACCTAAGTAAGTGGTAAAGGCTAGTACGCCTCGATACTTGACAAGATAGGAATAAAATTTTACTCAACTTAGTTGCTTTATTGTCTTTTGCCTGCCTTGCTTCGTAACTATCTTGCTTCGTAGTTATCTTGCTTGTAGTTATCTAGGAGTAGTTATTAGTTAGTAGTTAGTTATCTTAGTTACCCTCTATCTACCTATCCATCCACCTTACCTTAGCCATCCATTTCATCCTTACCTATCCATCCATATATTCTTTCTAGCCTCTCATCTCCCCTTTTTCCTTTTTCTTATTTCTTCGACTCTCATCCCCTCCTTAACTCAACTCATACACCACCCTAGCCTTCCCTTGGGATCAAATAAATCGACACCTGGTACTCCCAGGCGAAGTGCTACTACGATAATTCTGTGCTCTTGCAGAATCTCCTCCTGGTAGATTGCAATCTCTCTAGCTAGCTCCTACTAGTGTCGGGATTGATAACCCCGCTTGGCATTAGTAAATAGCTGCTTTAGCTCCACTCCTTTAGGTATAGTGACTGGTCTTGCTTCAAGCATTTCTGACGCCGTTGCCGGGGATAGACTCCATAGTCTACTCCTAGTAACAACGTTAGCAAGTGCCACCAAGCATTCCTGGGCCGTTACCGGGGATAGTTGCCTAGCACTATCTTTAGTGAAGCTAAGAACTACCAACACTCAACTCACAACATGTATCAGTGAACACAAAGAGCCTAAGCTAGATGCATCATCATATATCATTAGAGCATACACTAATCAGAGCATAGATTCGTTCTACAGATTATAGACATGAAGCTCGAGAAGATAAAGATGCAAAAATAAAGAAAGGCAAACAAAAACTAAACAAGAACAAAAGAAGTCAGTCTATGATACAAGAACCAAAATGTTTCCCCCAACTAAAAGGGGAAACACACACCAAGCTCACCTCTCAACCTAGCATAGGTTGATTGGTCCAAAGGCTTGGTGAAAATATCTGCCAACTGAAGATGAGTATCGACATGGTGAAGGTCGATATCACCCTTCTCATAGTGGTCTCGCAAGAAATGAAAGCTCACATCTATGTGTTTGGTCTTAGAATGCAACACGGGGTTCTTAGCAACGCTAATCGCACTCGTGCTGTCACAAAGCAAAGCAACTCGAGAAAAGCTCAGACCAAAATCACGCAAAGTGGCCATCATCCACAACAACTGGGAACAACAGCTAGCCGCAGCAACATATTCAGCCTCTATGGTAGACTGAGCGACACTAGACTGCTTGCAAGAAGACCAAGACACTAGAGAGGAACCCAAAAACTGACAAGTCCCAGAAGTGGACTTGCGCTCAAGTCGGCAACCAGCAAAATCAGCATCCGAGTAACCGCAAAGGGAGAGGGTGGAAGAAGCAGAATACCAAATCCCAAACTTAGGTGTGAAACATAAGTACATCATAATGCGCTTGACCGCCTGACGGTGAGACGTGCGCGGCGACGCCTGAAAGCATGCACAAAGACACACTGCGAACTGAATGTCTGGGCGTGTCGCCGTCAGGTACATCAGCGACCCAATCATACTTCGGTACTCCTTCTAGTCCACAGCTTCTCCATCCTTGTCCGCATCCAAGGCCGTCGTGGTCGACATGGGTGTTGGAAGAGGCTTGGCCTGACCCATATCGAACTTCTTCAATATGTCCTTGGTGTATTTGCCCTGGTGCACAAACGTCCCTTCTTGGGATTGCTTGATTTGCAACCCGAGAAAAAATGTCAACTCACCCATCATGCTCATCTCAAATTCCCTGCTCATAGTATCTGCAAACTTGGCAACCAAAGCATGAGAAGAACCACCGAAAATGATATCATCCACGTAAATCTAAACCAATAAAGTGTCATTTCCTTGCTTGAGGAGAAAAAAAGTTTTATCCACACATCCCATTTTAAAACCTTTAGCAAGCAAAAAGGTTTTCAACCTATCATACCAGGCTCTAGGGGCTTGGTCAAACCATACAAAGCTTTGTGAAGTTTAAAAACATGGTTTGGAAACTTGGGATTTTCGAAATCGGGGGGTTGTTTCACATACACCTATTCTTCTATGTAGTCGTTTAGGAAGGCTCTCTTTACATCCATTTGAAAAAGTTTGAAACCTTTGGATGCAGCAAAAGCCAAGAGGATCCTAATTGCCTCCAAACGAGCTACAGGAGCAAAAGTCTCCTCATAGTCTATCCCCTCCTTCTGACTATACCCCTGGGCTACAAGTCTGGCCTTGTTTCTCACAACATGGCCATCCTCTCCTTGTTTGTTTTTGAAAACCCATTTTGTTCCAATAGGGTAACACTCAGGAGGAAGAGAGAGAAGAACCCAAACCCAATTTCTCTCAAAATTTTCAAGCTCCTCATGGATGGCATTGACCCAATCCGAATCAGATAAAGCGTGTCCAACATCTCGGGGTTCGAAATCAGCAACAAATGCAGAATGAGCAAAGTGAGAGATTTGTTGTGACCTAGACCGAGTGACGCGTTTGTGGATGTCACCAATCATCTGTTGAGGAGGGTGTTGGTGCTGAATGTGTCGTGGCGCCTCCCTTGCTGAAGTGACCTCCCCCTCAATAGTAGCTGGTGCCTCCTCGAGTACAAGTGGTACAGCCCGAGGTAGTGGATCACACGACCCCCATGTAGTGGAAGAAGACGGGTCGGGGCCGTGAGCAGTCGTGGTCGAAGTCGACCCCAAAGGCATAGCAGGTGGAGGAAGTGCTGGATCATCCATCCCTTTAGCACCTTCTTCCTCGTCATCAAAAAGAGGTTCTCCAACCTCTTGATCACCTGCACGCTTAAAACTAGAAGAAGGACAAAACACAGTCTCATCGAAGGTGACATCGGATGTCTCCATGACTCGGTTAGTCTCAAGATTAAGCACACGATATGCACGAGTGTGGTTTCCATAACCAAGAAAGACACCGTCAGAAGAACGAGACTCAAACTTATCCAGGTTGCCTTTCTTAAGTATAAAACAATGGCAACCAAGCACTCTAAAATACCTCACTTTGGGCTGTTTTCCAAAACGCAACTCATAAGAAGTCTTTTTCAAGAAAGCTCGGAGAAAAATGCGATTGGAAATATAGCATGCAGTGTTCATAGCCTCGGCCCAATACCGCCTAGGAGTCCTATGCTCATCGAGCATCGTCCTGGCCATCTCAACAAGGGTTCGATTCTTCCTCTCTACAACACCATTTTGTGGCGGTGTGTAGGGGGAAGAAAACTGATGCTCCAAACCCAAAGAGTTACAAAACTTCTCAAAATCCGAGTTCTTAAACTCAGAACCATTATCGCTACGAATAGCTCTCATCGAGTTCTTAGGGAACTCGTTCTGAAGTCGCAAGGTCAAATTGCGAACAAAAGTGAAAGTCTCAGTTTTCTCAGCTAAAAAGAAAACCCACGAATATCTCGAAAAGCTGTCGACAACAACAAGCACATACCACTTCCCCCCAACCGAGCTCACCCGAGTCGACCGACAAGGTCCATATGAAAAAGCTCTCCAGGGCGCTTAGTCATAACCTGATTCACCGGATGGTCGGGAGCGGCTACCATTTTCCCATGTCTACAAGAATGGCAAACAAGATCTTTCTCCATGCATAACTTGGGCAATCCTCGGATTAAGCCAAGTGAACTAAGCCTTGCAAGCAAGTCGAAGCTCAGAAGACCTAGTCTGCTATGCCACTTCCAAAGATTAGAGGAGGAAGGTCCAGCCAAAAGACAACGAGAAATTCCAAATGACTTCGAGAAATTCGCATGAAAGGCGTTCCCAAAGGGCGAAATCAAACACACAAGATTGCCTTGAGGATCTAAAATACGACTGAGATTCGGCTTAAAACGAATCTCATAGTCATCATCAAAGAGTTGCGAAACAGAAAGAAGATTAAAATGCAAGTTAGAAACAAGAGCAACATCACGCAACACAAAGTGCTCATTAACTCGCACCGACCCACGAGACAACACTTTACCTTTGCTATTGTCACCGAAGGTGATAAACTCCTTTCCGGCAACTGGACTAAGACTGGAGAACCACTTGGTGTTTCCGGTCATATGCCTTGAGCACCCGGAATCCATAAACCAAATGTCCTCCAATTGTTTTAACTACATCAATAAAAAGACATAGGGTGAGCATACGGTCCAACACTGGGGTGAGTAAAATGGGAAGTGTACCAGTGTTGGGCCATCTGCTCAAAAGAACGGTTAGTAGCGAAACCATTCGTAGCACGCCTACAGTGAAAGTGATCACCACGCACAGGAAAATGTGGTCCGCTAAGGAAAGAGCGTTCATCGCGATAGTCACCGCCACGGGGTCCAAAACCTACAAAAGCAAGCTCCCGCCGGGCACGACCTCCTTGCGGCCTAGGACCTTGAGGCATTGGACCTCTAGGCCTAGCAGCTCTCCTCTGAACCTTCAGCACATGTACATCATGGAAAGGATGGTACATGTCCAAGTTGTTCATCTCCTTTGCACGACGCTCCTCTCTCTTACACCGAAAACAAAACTCCCTCATGTGTCCATCTCTCCCACAGTGCTCACAGTGGTACCTCACCGCTCTCATAGGGGGTTGTTGGTACTCACGGTAGTGGGTGTGGATCACTTGGCCTTTTGGTGGCATGAGCTCCTCTTGGATAGGTGGCATTGTGTCTAGCTTGTTCCTTAGGTGGTTGGGTTTAGGAGACCACACTTGTTTCTTTGGTGGAACTCTCAGAGGTTCCTCATACACTCCATCTTTGGTGTTAGGCTTAAGAGGCTCTTTAGGTGGTATCTTGGTAAGTTTGGGAGTAGTGGTGGAGTTGGTCTTCTCACTTGGGTTAAGACCACTAGACTATCCAATCTTTCCAAAGGAAGCAACACTCTCCATCCCCTGAGAAAAGCCTACACCTGGACCTCCAGCAGCACGTTTGAATTGCTCTATCATCATCCCAAGCTGCGGCTCACCACAAGACACCGATGACAAGATGGTCCGAAGGTATGTGTTTTCTTCCTCGGTTTGCATCTTGTCATGCTTTACGTTCGCAATCTCCATCTCCAAACCCTCACACAAAGCACACCTAGACACACAAGTGCTACCCGAGCTGGCCTTCTCAAGAGACACAATCTTGGCATTCTTCTCTGCCAACTCGGATTGCAAGCCTACGCAAGACTTGCACACACCAAGCATGGAGGATCTAGCTCTAAGCTCATCCACCTCTCCAACCAAAGCAACATACTTCCCCCTCAAAGTGAGAAGGTCAGTCATGTGCTTGGAGCACATCTCACACTCATCCTCCTCAGACACGACAATGGTGGACTTGACAGACTCAAGCTCTTTTACTGCGTCCTCCCACTTCCTCCTAAACTCCTTTCTCTCTCTAGCGGCAAGCCTAAGCAGTTTATCTTGACTAAGAAGAGTAGCAATAAGCTTGTCAACCTCAGCAGAGAGATCATCAGGAGTTTGAGATATCTGGGAGGTGTCATCGTTGTCATCGTCATGAGGGATCTCCTCCAGCTCGCCGTTGACCTCATCACCGAGAACCATGGTGCAGAAGCCCTCGTTGTCGGCGAAGAAGCAAAGACCGTTCAGCTTGTCCTCGATCTTCTTCTTCTTCTCAAACTCGTCATCGCTTGATGCAGTGGAGTCGTCATCCGAGTCGTCGATGTCGCTGAGCGTGGCGAAGAAGGCACACTGCTCGGCCTGGGCCTTCTCCAAGTACTTCTCCTTGATGTATTCCTTGTTTAAGCCGCCCCTCCGCTTGTGCTTGGTGGGGACGTACTTCTCCTTGAGCTTGTTGGAGTCGTACTTGTGGCCATGATCCGCCTTGTCGAAGGCTTGCTTGTTCTTCTTCGGGCAATTGACGATGAAGTGGTCCGAGCCTCCACACTCGTAGCAGCCACCTTGTCCTCCTCCGCGGCGACGGTTCATGCGGTTGTTGTGGAACCGCGAGAACCGATTGGCAAGTAGAGCCAACTCGTCGTCCGCCATAAACTCCAACTGCTCCGTTGTGACAGAAAGAAGAAATGACAAAGCAAAGCCTCCAGGGGGGTTAGTAGAAGAGCCAGAAACCAAAGCCATCGACGGGTCAGAAGAATTTTCATAAGAAGCCCTTGCCATGGCGTCAATCTCACTGGACTTGAGCTTACTAAAGAGCTCGTCGCACGTGAGAGTCTCATAGTTAGGCGATTCGATGATCGCCTGAACCTTGGAGTCCCACACCAACCGATTGAGAGTGTGTAAAAGCTTGAGAGCCCTCTCATGATCGTCGAAAGGCAACAACTCCTTGTTAGCCCTCATCCTATTGACAATCACCTGAAAGCGAGCGAATAAACTTTTTATGCTCTCGCCAGGCATGTGTCAAAAATTCTCATACTCCCGCTTGTGCGACTCGTAGAGACGGGATTTGACTTGAGTGGTTCCCTCACGGAAATGCATGAGGGTCCATCCAAATCTCCCGAGCCATGGGGAGGTGAGAAACGCGATCAAACTCAGACATGCTCAAACATGAGAAAAGAGCATTACGAGCTCAACTATTGGCATCGTGCTCATCGATCTGCAGCTGAGTCACATGAGGAGCCAAGACCATGTAATCAACCTTGTTACAAATCTCCCAGACAGAAGCACCCATACTCTGAAGATAGGCCGACATACGTATCTTCCAATACGCATAATTCGTCTCATCGAAAAACGGCAGTTTGCCCACGCCGCAATCCATGTCGCCTTCTGTGGATCTGGAACCGGCTAAGGTGGAAGATCCTTAACCCGCTCTGATACCAATTGAAGGACCGAGAATGCTAAAGCAAGGTGACCAGAGGGGGGGGGGGGTAATGGGAGCTTTAAATTTCTTTTTAGAAACTTATCGCCACTATCCCGAGAATCAACCCCAAGGGCAAACTTAGAGCTTGATAGTGTCCATGACCCTAGATGTAGGGTGGATGCTTCCAAGAAGCACAACGGGACACTCTATAACTCTAGAAACTCAACGCAAAAACCGGAAATCAAAACCAACAACGAACGAACCGCGAACGAAAGTGTGCTGATATGTACTAACCGGACTCACTGGAGCGTCCGGTCAGTAAGGATCGGACGCGTCCGGTCTGGCAAAATCTGATTTGGAACTTCACTATGTTGGACCGGACTCACTGAGTTTGAGGGTCCGGTCACAACCTGAGCGTTCGGTCACATAAAACGCAGACGATGAACAGTACCAGAGTCGTGTCCGGTCACAGAGAGGAAGAGCGTTCGGTCAAAAACATTATGGTGTACAGTGAACACATTCAACGACCAGACTCAATGGTCAGAGTCCGGTCATCCCGAGTCGTGCGTCCGGTCACCCCGAAACTGAGCTGTTCGTCCACCGATTCGACTCAATTTCTCCCAAAACGAAACCTCTAGGGCTCAAACTTGGAGAGAGGAGTCACAAGAAGGATAGTGAGCTACTCCTAGGAGATCATGGCTCGAACCTATCTCCAAATCGATGAATCGAAGAAGTTCAGGAAAAGAGAGGAGAAACTTGATCCGAAACGAAACTTGACCGATCTGTTGCTACAAGTGATTAGAGTGCAATTCCTTCGGTCAAAAGATCACAAAACCATTCGTGCACACAGTGGTTCAAATGAAATCGAAAACCACAGAGGTATTGTTCACCGTCTCTGCGGATCTCAGTAGCTATAGCATGGAATGGGAAGCAGGAAACCCTAGAATGAAAATAGCAAATGACTGAGATAGTTTGGAGGGAGGGGTGGCCTCTCCTTATATAGCCTAATACAATTATTCCCCTTCTACCCTTACAGCTAATGAGCGAGCAGGCTAACCCTAAGGGTATACCTGACCAACTCGAAGTAGATGGTGATCCGACGGCCACGCCCGCACAACTGGTAGCTTCGCCTCGACGCGACCTCACCGATTGCCGCCACGTGCCGCCACCACTCTGCTCGTCCTTTTCACGGACCTCCCCCCGGTTTTGAGGCCAAAACTGGGAAACCTAGGCCATCCCCCGGTTTTAAGGCCGAAACCGGGAAACCTGTCATCCGTCGCCTGAGTTTTGTGGCCCAAACTCAGAAACCCGCCAGCGCCCAGGTTTTGAGGCCCAAAACCTGGAAACCGTCCTCAGCCCGAGTTTTGTGGCCCAAACTCGGAAACCGACCGCACCCAGGTTTTGAGGTCCAAACCTGGAAACCATCCACTCGGTGGTTTTTCTCTGGCTCAACTACCAAACCGAAGCCGTAGAGGGATGCACCGCCTGTGCACCCCGTCCACACGCAAGTCTTCACTTGTCGCTGTCCCAGGATGTCAGCCACCACGGTCGATCCTCAGGCCACCGGTCCGTCAGTCCAAGCCTCACGTCCGCCCTTCACCACTCTGGGTCCATCGGCACGACACGTCTCTACTTGACCTTCACCTTGCCTTTGCTCACCGTATCCGTGCTCAACACCTGACAACACAAGCCAAAGAACATGCGCATCATCCTAGTTAACAATCACTCATCATCTCAAGATCCGACATACACCCATGTATCCGCATTAACCACAATATCTCTACCCCCTACCATCCACAAACAAGCGGACAAGCAGATAAAGAGCATCCTGCAGAAAATGTCAACACCATGGGGAAAGGATGGAAAAACAAGGTACCTGATGCTCTTTGGGCATACAAGACAACTTATAAAACCCTGATTGGCATGTCACCGTTCCAGTTGGTCTATGGAAAGAGCTGCCATTTACCAGTTGAGCTTGAGCATCGAGCTCATTGGGCTATCAAGACCTGGAACATGGATATCAGGCTAGCCGACACTAACCGACAGAAACAGATAGCCGAGCTAGAAGAATGGAGAGAGAATGTTACCACAGTGCCAAGCTATACAAGGAAAGGACAAAAAGATGGCATGACAACTGAATCAAGCCCAAAGAGTTCAAGCAAGGAGATAAGGTACTGCTCTTTAACTCCAGGGTCAAATTATTCGGTGAAGGAAATCTGCACAACAAATGGAAGGGCCCATACACCGCCATCAACATGTCACCACACGGGGCAATCACCATATAAGACGACGACAACAACATCTTTAAGGTAAATGGCCAACGTTTGAAAGTTTTCTTTGAGCCTTCTCACAATAACTTAGAAATAGATAGAATAGATTTAATTCCTTTTGACAATTATACCCCTGACTAAAAATTACAAAAGCGATAAATAATTGACTTGCTAACACAATTCATTAACTCAATTTGTACAATATTCTTTTTCTTTAGCAAGCAAGATGATCATGTGTAGTTTACCATTTTGCCCTCACTCATTCTCCATGATCCTTGCAAATCTTGATCTGATCACAAGTATCCATTCCATTAATACACTTGATCTTGTGATCCATGCAAATCATATATATTTGATCATAGTCATAATGTGGAGAATCACAGGATTTGCACGTAAACTTTTGAATTCAAACTTGAAACCACAATACCTTAATAATGCATCAACAGAAGAAGCAAGCTAGAGAAAATGTGGCAGGGAGGACCCCTGGGGGTGCGCCCGCACCACCAAGGTGCCCCCTCGCCGCCCCCCTTCTCCAGCGTTGCTTCCTTCTGGTGCTGATGCCTGTTACCATGGTGGTCACATTGGTTTGCGCATTTCCAATCCAGAGAGGCCTTCTTCTCCTATATAAACACACCCATGGCGTCTCCTCTCCTCATAAGCTCTCAAGCTCCCCCTCTCTTCCTCCAAAACTTTGGTCTTTCCACAAAGTTTTTAGTAGCAATGGAGCACGCACTTGCGCTTTACACCACTTCCACGTCCGGCATCCACGAGGCACCACTTCGTTCATCAGAAGCTCTGTCGGTGGTGCCGCTCGCCACGATGCAACCATCCCGGAGCGGTGCCAGACGGGGTTCCACCTTCACCTCCACGGGCCATTCGATGGCACCCCCGGCTGCTGCAAGGAGGGAGACGGCGGCGCCCGCGACCGCTGCAAAGAGGGAGACGACGACGCCCGCACGCCGTCCTGACGTCGACCTCAAGAGGAAGGCCCCGGAGACTAGCGACGCTCGTCGCGCTGATGTACTGCCATATGGCTATGTACCGAGTAGTCTGCTAGGATCCGACTCCACGACTCGTCTTTCCCCTACCTACACCGTTTATGGGTACAAGAAACCCGACAATGGGTATGGGAAAGGCCTCATGCGCAGGCAATTGCCACTACCTAGCGAGTCCGTGGAACAGCCCGCGCGAAAACCCACTAGCACCACCACAGCTGGGTCCTCCTCTCAACCCCTGTGCCTCAAGCGTAACTAACGGGTTGTTAGAGGACAACCCAAGGGTTTTTTCAGCGATAGCGACACGGAAACACCGCCAACAGGGCCAACCGTCGCATCGCTCATGACGTCCCTACGGTCCCTCAGAAAGACCATAGCTGACTTGTGCGGAGAGCAGGCGAGCAAGCTGCTCACTATTGCCGAGCTCAGAAAAGAGCTCGAAGTTGTTAAGTTTGGTCTCAACAACCGAATTAACAAGGTTGCTCACGCTGCCGGTGTGGAGGGTCCACCACCTCCCTTTGCTTAGAAGATCACCCTCCACACCAAAATAAAACTAGGCATATGTTCCTTATTTCATTTCCCTTTTTTTAATTCATATCATGTATTTTGCCTAGAGTTATCATGAATAAATTACAAGTGGTTTGTCTCCCTTACTTTTACCTTGTGCAAATTTTCCACTTGCTTTTGTATATGTTATCTCGAAAATAAAAAGATAGGTACAAAAGCAAGTGTGTGTGTGTGGGGGGGGGGGCATTCCCCGATTCGTCACGCAGGTATGATCGTACTTCAAATACAATTTGTTTTCATACCTGTCAGCTCCCTAAAAATGAAAATAAAAATGACTTATCATAAAACACTACTTCTTCCAAAATTTCAAACCCATAAAAACATTCAATCTTTATTTGAAAATCTGTTCACTTGTCATTTCGGGAAAATACTTGCAAACTGTGAACAACTTTTATAGGGACCCCATTTTATCTAAGTAATTAGAGTATGAGATACAGTGGGATGATCTGACACTTGCCATTTTCTGCAAGAAGATACTTGGGATTTACGTTTTCAAACATATTACAAAAAGCATGTTCCTCTATGATGCAATGTCCTACCGAAGCCATATGAATTATTTCAAATTTTAAAACAACCAGTGTTCATATGCTATTTGTTATCATTTTGAGCTTAGTCAAATTGTTGTGACTTATGTGAGGTTCTTGTCATACACCCATGATTTCAGATTCACTACACACCACCACATACATCGCTAACTCTTACACTAAGAGTTACGTAAAACATGCCATCCGTCCACCACAAATAAAGCTCTGTTCAGTCACACATCTCTCTCACAAAAACACTCCAAAAAGAACTATGGGCTATGCAAAGAGAAATATCCATACCCGTGTGGTATGAGACAAAAAATATATAAAATAATAAATCCATGCCAAAAAGGCATGTTGGAAAAAATGGGCAAGTGCCCGAAGTATAATTAGGGGTATAATCAAATACCCGCCTGAAAAAAAGATAGCCCGTAGCTCTATAAAAATTCAAAAGAGAGAGATCCTGACAACAAGAGCACAAAAATATCAAGAAAAATCCACACACTTGCACATCTCAATCAAAGTGTATGATTTGCATCTCCATGTAGTTCGGTTTTTGACTTAGCAATATTATATGATACAAGTATGCTTCGATTTCATCCATACCCAAAAAATACACATAGCCTTATAACAGGTAGGATGAAAAAGAAGACAAAACAAGTAAGTAAGGATCCACATACATATACATGAGCGATTTAAGAGAATCATATGCGGAACATTTGCTATCTTTTGACTTTCAAAATTCTATAAAAACCCAAGTTTCTCTTAGCAAAAAGATGAGCAGGAAGATTTAAATCCCGACTGTTCCATTATCCAACCACTCAAGATATTCTGGTAGACACTTTGAATGTTCATAGATGCAGGGAAAAGCCTGGAATAACTTATGTGCAGGTTCTTCGAATCAAGAGAGAGTGAATCACCTTAGTCTGAGCTTTACTCGAGGACGAGCAAAGGGCTAAGTGTGGGGGGTTTTGTTGGTGGTTCTTAACTCACATTTTATACCGCCAACTTTCTTCGAAAACCTGCCATATTTAGAACCAAAACTTAGGATTAGGTATTAAACTCACAATTTCCATGAGTTTTGGATGTATCAATTGTTTTGCAGGAAACATGGGAAAAGCATATCTGAGATGGGCCAAAAGTGCATACCAAATTCAACATGTCAAAACCTAGAGCACTTTTGGCCCATCCAAACTAAGAGAATGAAGCCCAAGGCCCATCACACTTTGCAACTGGGTTGGAAACCCACATAACCAACATCAGGGCCCAGCCAGCAGCCCACCACGCAAAAGCGATGGCCAGAGGTGGGGCCAGGGGTGCACCCGCACCGCCCTTGGCTCCCCTCAGGCCCACCTTCGGGGGTCGGTTGCATGGCGGCATGCTGAGGTGGTTTGTGAAGGTTTCCATGTTGATCACCCCCAAACCGACCTCAAGCCACTATAAAAGCATGGGTGGAGCTCTGTTCAAACCATGGAAGTGTAGAGCAATACTTTATAGAATTAGATTAGTTCATTCCCACCTTATAAAGGATCCATTTCTAGATAAGAAGTAGTGCCTCAAGTGTCATAGCTCTAGTAGCTATTTAGAAGAGGGAGCGAGTTCGTGCAAGTCAGAGAAGTGCCAGGGCTGTCGGCTACTTCCTCAAGTGTACTCCTACACTTAGCGGGAGGAATACCGGAATCACCGGTACTACTTCACTTGTACCTCGACGGATCAAAATACTATTTGGAGTATTAAGGTTCGTGTTTATCTTCGCTTACGCATTTCTATCATGTTCTAGCTTATCACTTCCGTAATCAGCTGAACCGGTCGTTCACCTTCGGGTGGGTGCTCTAGTAAGAGGGTGCAAGCCCTAGCTACCGCTAGAAGTAGTGGCCCTTAGCATAAACACGGTGTTTAGGCTAAGTGGTTGTGGGTTGGTTGCCTGGGTCTCCACGGTTGAGGAGGTAGGTGACAGGTGGTGGCAGCCCTATTCTTCCTTTGTAATCCACCCACGTTCGAGATTCCAGGTAGAGCTATATATATCGGCATAGACTGGGAAACCAGTTTCACCCATTGACTGAAACAGGTTATGTTTAGCTAAAACCAGATCACTAAGGAATATGTTGCATAGAGTAAACCTCGTTACCCTAAGGTCGTTCTTCTTCTCATTCTGAGCCGGGAGATCTATACCCAGAGACTATAGCACACCGTTCCCTGTGGAAAATACGATACCCTGATTATACTTCCAGGTGAAGTGCTACAACAGTACTTCTGTGTGTTTGCAGACTCTTCTGCTTACGCTAAGAAATACCAACAACACATCTGGTATGACTACAGTTCGTGAGAAAACACTTAACTAACCAACTTTCAAAAACCCTGTTAAAGGTCGGAACTTCCAATACCAAACGTCGAAACTTTCGACGAGACCGAGACCGAGATCTGGAACCTGCTATTTCAAAAAGGTCAGAACTTCCGGTTAAATCCCCGGAACTTCCGATGTTCCACCACAAAGGGGAACAGAAAAGTCAGCAAATACCGGACACGTCCGGTGTGCATACCGAACACATTCGATATGGACTCTAAGTGCAGAACCAGACAGAAAAGAATAGGAGTTAAGCCTAACTCTTTCATGTCTCACTTCGGTTGATTTGAGCACTTATGAAGAATCATCTACTATATGTTGCATCCCTCTTAATAGTACGGCTTTCCTATTTACTCAAGATAAATTGAAAAACAAGTTTTAAACCTCTTGAGTTGATCTTTATAGACCCGAAGCCGCTTCTCTTCACTTTCTTTATTTAGAGGAATGCTTGTCATGATTTGAAGTAGATGTCCTTGAGCATAGCCATCCTTGAGCGTGTGACTTGACTCCATACAAGTGATATGAAGAAATCCTCAAATGTGTCAAGTTACTTCAATCAATATTGTTGCTAGGAATGTTGATTCTCCACTCAATGTAATCTTCAAGCTTGATTGATCCTTCGACTAAATGCAAGTACTTTCTTCTTCACCTTAGCTAGGTTCTTCGGCCACCAAGCCGTTGCTTGCCCTTCACCCTGCTTAGTACCTCGAAGACTCTTTCCTTGCTATCTTCACCATCTCAAGCCATTCAATCACACTTTGCTTTGAATCCTTTGTTAGCACATATATGAGCCATGATCATCTCACAATAGAGTAGCCTTATCATCAATATTGTTTATATTGTTGTCTTGTGCTTGTGACATGAATATCATACAACAATTCATCATATTGACTTTGCATTTCATTTCAAAGACATTGTGAGATAAGCTCTTTCCTGTATCACACTTTGCAAACATATTAGACCTTTAATAAACGATGTCATCAAGTCATCCAAAACATACTTAAGTGCAACATGCACTTTCAGGGACATCTCTCATCTCGAAACCCTAACTTTTACTCTGTAGATAGTGTTGGCGGTGCTTACCAACAACTTCTATAAGCCAACCAAGGACAAAACAAAGCATACATGCATACACATGTTATCACCTTGACCTATTTCCACTTGTATTGGAGAATTGTTATTTTACAGGCTACGAAAAGGAATACAGTGGAAAAGGCGAGAAGAATACGCTTTCCGACAAAGCGTATAATCAAGTAATAAAGAAGAAGCCCACCTAAAAATCAAATCTGGGCTAGCGACCACCATGGCAACCACAAGCACCAAGCCCACGGCCCACCACACAAAGGCGGTGGCTAGTGGGCCCACCAGGGGTGCGGGCGCTCTGCGCCTGGCCCCACTGTCCACCAACCTTCTATGGTGGTTGCATGGTGGCATGCAGAGGCAGTTCCCATAGGTTTCCATGTTTAGATCCTCTGAAACTGACCTCTTTGTTGTATAAATGTAGGTAGAGAGCCCCCCTCAAACAGATCACACATATTTCACATCCTACATTTTACATTTGGAGCTCTCTACATTTAGTTAGTCTTCTAGTAGTTGGTGCAAGTGCTACTTGCAAGAGAGGAGGAGAAGTTGTAAGGATCAACTTGGTATGAGTAATACTAAGTTCCTCTTTTCATACTTGTTCTTATTCTCTTATGGTCAACATTGCTATGTTCTTGAATTAGAGTTGTGTTCTTGTTCATCGTTCACCGTTCTAGAACTAGTTCATAGTTTTAGATCTATGTTCATCATGAACACGAGCACTATTCTTCATTGATCATGTTTAGATCTTGCTAACTTAAGGTTATGTGTTGGATGGTGTTTTATTGTGCCTTCGGGTGCGCTTGTGCCCTTTTCCTATCGATCCGTAGAGCCGGGGACCCGAGGGGGTGCAAGTGTTCTCTCATGTACACGAGAGTGGTTCTCAAGTATATGGAGATGGGTAAATGCCTGACTTAGTCCACGGTTGAGGTGGTAGGCGGCAGGTGGTGACAACCCAGTCCGTCCCTTGTAATCCCCCACGTTCGGCTAGGGGGTAGGAGTCTAAATTGCCCGGTGTATCCTGCTGGCAGACCAGTGTTCCCAGGTCTCCTAATCCATCCAATGTCTAATGTTAATGTTAACATGATCACAACATGTATGCTTAATTCAATAACATAACTTTGTTTAGGATCTTATGCTCCGTAAGTTATTCTTTATTCTTTCTTCCATCCCCGTAGAAGCTCCGCTTATCTTATGATGTGTATGTGATGATCTCCACTATCAAACTACCATTTATCCTCTTGTGATTAATCGATCAATTATGCAAGTATCATGTTCTTGTCATGAGTATGTCTCGAATCTTTGCATCTGGCCTTCCCTGTGATAAAATATAAATAATGATACCTGGAATACTCCCAGTGAAATGCTACAACAGTAACCCCGTGCGCTTGCAGACCCTATCTGTAAACTAATTGGTTTACCAGGCCAACCTCTTAGGTCATCGCTAAAGTTACACGTCTTGGTATATGAAGTGCCATCGCACTTCAGCGTCGATACTAGATGTATAGTGTTGACGGTAGTTAACTCCTATTTTAAACTATCAACTAACCCCGTAAATGACCTGAAATGATCCAAAGAGTGTAACGATAGGGTTTGATTCTAACGAGTTCCATGAGTTGTGTTGTTCTCACTTGTTTTGCAAGATATTCAATATTTCATCACAAGAAAGTATCTCAAGTGAAGAATCAGAGCACACCATTGTGAAGAGCACGTCGATACGATTGAAATGGACATATGGTTTGCTACATTTGGAGTCCCGACAAGAGAGTCCTTGTGGGATACGACATGGAAGCTGCTAGAACAACTTGGAGTGATCACCAAGCAACATAATTCAAGGGCTAAACTGACAGATTCCACAGCTTTAGTGAATTACTATTTTCAGGGAGTTTTACAGTAGATGGAAGGAGGTAGAGTCCTACTCCAATGATGAATTACGCAAACAGATGGAAAGCCGCATTAGGGCAACGAGGAAGGTTCCAGAAGACACCACGACGAAGGCAGAGCCAGGAGGCCGTTAGGTGGGGCTGGCCGGCCCCACCCCCAGGCCAGCCGGCCTGGGCCAGGCCTCCCCTCGGCCCAACTTCATGGAATGTGACCTAATCAACCTCTTCGATGCATCTAAGCCCTTGTTCAAGGTCGGTTTGATCCGAGGGCTACGGTTCATCCCACCGGGCTATACAAGCAACCCTAGACCCCCTGAGGCATCAATCAATCTTCAGATCAAGAGATCAATCATTTAGTTCAGAGGTAGCCTTGACAACCAAAGAGCTCCACCATCCTACGGCATAGCTAGAATAGAATTAGAAGAGTCGAGGGAAGCTCGTATTCTGGATCTAGTCAGGAGGAGGCCAGGTAATTAGCCTTGTAACTTCTCTCTTGTATCAACATTGTTCTTCTATTTGTCTAATTGTGTTCTAGTTCATCTATGTGCTCTAATCTAGTGCTAATTACTCTTCTAGTTCATCTTTGTGTTCTAATATACTTCTGATTGTTCTTCTAGTTCTTGTTCTAGTTGATACTTGATATGACTTATTACTATTTTGTGTTCATGATTATAATGTTCATCGTATACTTAGATTATATGTCTAGCATAGGTAGAGTATCTTTTTGTTTATGCTCTTGTTCGTATAGCGCTCATTCCGATGATCAAGGGATGAGTGGTCAACATTGTGTAAGCATGGTGCTTATACGTTGTTTCCCTGTGAATGCACCCTATATTCCAGGCTAGCAAGTGGTAGTTCACGAGGGTGACTCTTATAGCCTCGTTGATTCCTCTGTAGTCCACTCTTCGAATATAGGCCAAGTAAGACATGGTCACCCGAAGAGGATAGACTCTGGATCTGAACCTCCATGCGTGATGTCTCATGCGTATAGATATAAGTTATTCTAACCATGGTTGCTAAACATAATTGCACTAATTGATGTAGTCTATGACCTATAGTTAGAACCATATTAGGAAGTTAATCTATCTCTTTCTAGTTCTAGTTATGATCAAACCTTGGATGGGAATGCTCTGTACTGGAACTCTTTTCGGTTTATCCTGTTCTATTATATGTACCTTATTTATCTATATGATTGATTCCTGTGTTGAGTAGATCTAGTGGAACTCTTATCATAATCATACATGTGTGTGTTATAGTATTTAGATGTTTATCTCCTGCCACTCTCTTGAGACTTAGAAGTAGAAGGCAAAATATAAATAACGATACCTTGGAAACTCTCCTAGGTGAATTGCTACAACGAGTGTATTTTATCTGTGTGCTTGCGGATAATCTTATTTCATATTTTATAAGGGCATGATCATAAATACAACCACATCTCTAGTGTTGCTACTAGTGGTGACAGCTTAGCTTTAAAGGTAATGATGTTAGATTTGTCTACTGTTGGCGGTGCTTACCGACAACTTTTATGAGCCAACCAAGCACAAAACAAAGCACACTTACATACATATGTTATCACAGTGACCTATTTCCTTGTATTGGAGAATGATTGTTTTACAGGTAACCGAATTGAATACAGTGGAAAAGGCAAGAAGAATACGCTTTCCAGCAAAGCATAAATCCAAGGAATAAGGAAGAAGCCCACCTAAAGATCAAATTGGGGCTAAAAACCACTATTGCAACCACATGCACCAAGCCCACGCCCCACCACGCAAAGGCGGTGGTCAGCGGGCCCACAGGGGTGCGGCCGCACCGAGGGTGCGGGCGCACCGCCCTTGGCCCCACTGGTCACCGACCTTCTACGACGGTTGCATGGCGGCATGCATAGGCGGTTGGTGTGGGTTTCCATTTCTACATCCCCCAGAACCAACCTATGCTAGTATAAATGTAGGGGTAGAGCTCCCTCTCATCATCATCTCACATCTCACATTAGCACATTTGTAAGTGCAATCAAGCCCTAAGTGGGTTTTGATGTTGATGACCACCGAATTAGAGGACTAACGAGATTTGTTGAGTTGACAATATAGATGTCCAACGGGCCGTGCCGGCCCGATGGCCATCGTGCCTCTGCGGGCTGCCGTGCCGGCCGGGCCGTGCCGCAGCGTGCTGCGAGCCTGGCCTTCGGCCCAGGCACGGGTCTGCGGGCCATTTTTCGGGCCGTGCCGCCCGTTTGGCACGGCAGGCCGTGCCGGCCCACAGCCCGACTAGTGCCAGGCAGCCAGGGACAAGACTGATTAAAGATTCAAGATTCAAATTTCAATTAGATTCACTAACAGTCTAACACAGATTGATAGAAATAACACATGAATACATGATAACCAAAATGAGCTGTTTTGTGCAATGTTGCCTCATTAAAAACCTTTCTAGGTAAAACTCACCCTTGTGAGAAACCCTAGAAAGGAAAAAAGAGTGTAGCCAGCTCAGAAGTTTTAATCATACTGTTTA
Source organism: Coix lacryma-jobi var. lacryma-jobi (assembly GCA_009763385.1). Taxonomy (NCBI): domain Eukaryota; kingdom Viridiplantae; phylum Streptophyta; class Magnoliopsida; order Poales; family Poaceae; genus Coix; species Coix lacryma-jobi. The sequence goes on from CM019824.1 coordinate 138,395,418, forward strand.
CTGTATTACAATCCATAGTGGCATAGCCACCCAAAATTACAGTGAGTCTACACTAAAAGTTCTCAGATCACTCTTCTTCTCACACTCTGACTCACAGTCATAGCAAAAGCCAAAAGATCCCTCATCCACAGACCACATAATGACTAAGTACCAGAAGCATCAGCAGTCCCAGTCCCGCCACCGCCACTCCCGCCGCCTCCCTCTTCATCAAGGTACAAGTTCTTGAATGCTTCCACAAGCTCATGGTCCTCGGCTTCATGTTGTTCCCTTCTTGCTCCAAGCTCCCAATCTTTGATGCAGGTCAGAATCTCCACATTTTCTGGCAACAAGCGTCGTCGCCGCTCTTCTAGTATCCTCCCTGTCAAACTAAAACAAGACTCCGAAGACATAGTAGAAACAGGAACAGACATGATGTCTTTAGCCATTATAGATAGAACAGGATAGGTTAGCTTATGGTCACGCCACCAGAGAAGTATGTCAAACTCATCCTCATAAGAAGTCACACAATCACTGTCTAAGTAAGCTGTGAGCTCACTAACAGCAGAAGAATGATGGACTGAAGATGATTGGGAACAGGCAGGGGCAGGACCAACAACACCAGCTCCACCACGTCCTCCAAAGATCCTTCCCCATGCCTGTTTCTTCTTACCAGAATGAGCTATTGGTTGTGCAACCCTTTGAGATCTAGCTGCACCAAACTTGATTTCATACTTGTTAAACAACTTATACAATTCATTTTTAACTTCAGCATAATAAGAACTATAATATGTTCCAGTAGATTCAGCAAGCAATTCCAGCACATTAAAGAACCCCTTCATCTTAGCTCTAGGATCAAGAATGAATGCATATGAATACAACAAGGGTATGTTCTCAAAATATTTAAGGAATTTTAACTTCATAGGACCAACAATACTTCTAAAATTCTGATCTCTTTCAGCAGCAGACAAGTGACTAGCAATCTCAAGGATATGATGCAAAACAAGTGGACTAGTTGGATAATAAACACCAGATAGAACAAGAGTAGAATCATAGAACAGTTCCAGAAACTCCATTATTCTTTCAGCAACATGCCAATGATTTCTAGTAAGCAATTCTGAACCATAATGCAAACTGATGAATGTAGAAAACACATGCTTGTATGGAATCAAATGTTTAAGCATTAAGTAAGTAGAATTCCATCTAACATCCATATCCAAGCCAAACTTTCTAGGTCTAACTCCTTTAGCTTTACAGAAATCTTTGAACAATGCAATTCTTTGATTAGATGAATTTAAGAAATTAATTGCAGTTCTGAAATCTTCTATAAAAGGTTTCAACCTCTTCAAGCCAGATTTTACTATCAGATTAATGATATGACAGAAGCACCTTTGATGCACAAGCAAATACTTAACTCTATCAGGATCCTGATCAGTAGGATCTGGATAAGAACCCAAGTAACCAGACAACATAGGAGTCAAAGTTTCCATAGCCTTAGCATTAGAAGAAGCATTATCAAGACTGACAGCAAAAACCTTATCAATCAAACCAAATTCCTGAACCATAAGAGCAATTCTTTCAGCTATGTTTTCACCAGTATGCCTAACCTCAATAAGCATAAACCCAACAACCCTCTTATGAATCTCCCAATCAACATTTATATAATGAGCAACAACACTGATATAGTCTTCTTTAGCATTACCAGACCATATATCAGAAGTTAAACAGACACAAGTAGAAGCAGGCAACACAGATTTCATAAGCACAGCACGTTGATCATCAAATAGTTTAGCCATATCTCTAGTGGTTGTTTGTCTAGAGACCCTTTTGAACTGAGGGTTATGAGCATGTTTAATATAATCCTCCCATGCTTGTGTGTCACCTATACCTAATGGGAGGTCCAGTCTAGCAATCAGACGACATAATTCAATACGAGCAACAGCAGGATCATATTTCCAGTTATGCAAACCATCAGGATTCATAGCAAGCCTAGACTGAACCCTACGATCATGTTCATGCTTAGTCGAACAAGCTTTCTGGTGCCTCATCAAATGACCAGTGCCAGCAGCAGATCTAGCAGAGTACCTCTTACCACACATTTTACAGATAGCAGCAATTCTAATATCACCATCTTTGATCTCATCAAAATCATTCCAGACAGCTGATCTCTTACCACCAGTACCAGGACCAGAGGAAGTACCATGAGTGTCGTTGGAGGCAGCCACTCCTCCCCCATCGCCGGCATCAGTGGCAACGCCACCATCACCGACATCGATGCCGAACAACGCGGCAGCGTCCTCACCGAGGTCGTCGTCGTTCTCCATCTCCAACTCATCGTCCGAACAACGGTCGAGATCGACGGGACTATCATCGGCGACCCCGACCGCGGCCGGGGATGAGCTGGACGGCCTACCGCGACCTCGACCTCGAGCTCCAACACCGTCCCTCGATGGTAAACGCGGGCGCCGAGCCATGTCCACTCCAGAGGAGGAAGACGCGGCGTCAGGCACCAACCTGCAAAGATGAGAAGCATAGATGAGATCATGAGAAGTAGAGAGAAGAGAGAACAGAGAGCAGATGAGAAGTAGATAGAGAGCAGAGAGTAGATCTAGGGTTAGGGTTAGGGTTTACCTGCGCTACCGGAGCCCGGCGCTGGAGAGGAAGAGGAAGGGGGCCAAAGGAGACAGACAAGACCAAATCACACCGATTAGAATCGACGGCGAGCGGCGGAGGAGTTACTGACAGTTCCACGAACTCACATGGTTCACCGAGAGCGGGAGGAGGGGAAGGGAAAGGAGGAACAAGAAGGGAGAGGGAGGACAGAGGAAACCCGGAGGAGAGAGGCGACCCGGAGGAACGACGACGGTCGACAGCGATGAAACCGAAGTCGGGGACGACGACGGAGCGAGAGCAGAGAGGCGAGAGCGAGAGAGAGAGACGAGAGTGCTGCGCGGCGGGGGAGGGAGGGGAATGAATTAGGGTTCGGGGCGGGGGCCGCGGCTAGCAGCTTTTATATGAGCCAGGGGGCGGGGCCGGGGGGCGGGGGAGGAGGCACCGGGCCGCGGCCGTGCCTGCCGTTGGAGCGGGCCGTGCCCGGGCCATGCCACGGGCTTGGGTGGCGGCCCAGGCAGGGCCTGGTCCATCGGGCCATGCCAGCCTGGTCCGTTGGCCATCGGGCCGGGCCGTGCTCGGGCCAGGCCAAATGACTGGGCTACGGACCGGGCTAACGGGCTCGGGCCAAATGGACATCTATAGTTGACAAGCAGGGAATAGTAAATGAAAGGATGGCATACATGGATAATGGGTACCCAATTGTTTTCATGATGGTTTCTGACTCAAAGGAGGTTTAATTCGTTTTTCATTTCAAATTTGAGTTTAGGAATATCGTACTATCAAGAGGGATTCTAGCACCCACAATCAAATTGTGTTACCAATGCTCAATCTTTGTCAGAGAGATATACTTTCAGCCACCTTTCTAACCCCACAAGTTTCATCTTGATCTGATCACTTTGGGGAGATCGACAGTGCCGATCATAACCGGACCATTGGGAACCAGACTATATATACCTTTTCAGAAAGCCTAGAAATGGCCCAGTCAACTAGTGCTTCTTCCAACTCGCGATTCAGACCGTTGCAAAAGGCTCTCTCTCTCTCTCTATCTCTCTCTCTCTCACTCCTCCATTGTTGCTTCCAAAGCTTTCAAGTGGATTGTTGGCGGTCCTTAATGTCAATATTATACCATCAACTATTGCATAAAATGATATGAAATGAACCACAATGCATAGTTGTAGGGTTTGATTCTAACAAGTTCCACGAGTTGTGTAGTTCTCACTTGTTTTGCAGGAGCACCAATATTTCACTACATAAAAGTATCTCAAGTGATGAAACAGAGCACACCAATGCAAAGATCTCGTCGAGACGATCGAAACGGACATATGATTTACTACATTTGGAGTCCCGACGGGAGAGTCCTTGTTGGATGTTGACGATCCCTAAACACCTGTTTTACCGTCAACATTTGACCCTAAAGTTCACTAAAAAGGCATGAAATGTAGTCAAATAGGTTTCAAACTAACCAAATTCCACATGTAAATAGAATTCTATTTGAATGCAGGATTTGAACCAAATTTGGACATATGGACCCACCAGAGGCCAAGCCCACTCAGCAGGGCCCAAATGGGCCTAAGGGGGGTGGCGCCCGCCACCCCTAGGTGGCGCCCGCCACCCCTAGGTGGCGCCCGCCACCCCTAGGTGGCGCCCGCCACTTGGGTTGGCCCAAGTTGCAACCCCTGCCACGTCACCGATCCGTGTGACCTCCCTAGGGCCAAATCTTGGCCCTTGGTCACTAGGTCAGTGGCATCGGACGGCTCAGGAGAAAGTGGCGTGGATCAAGGTTGAATGTCGGTTGCTAGGACATGCAACCGACCTCCAAACCGCCTCGGACAACCACCTGGATGTCGTTGAAGCCAAGGCGGTGCATCCAACGGTGAGGGAGGTGGCGGCCGCCACCTAGGGCTGGCGCCCGCCACTAGGGTTAGCCCTAGGTTGGCTGGCTGCCCCCTATAAGAACCCCACTCACTCATTTGGGCTATAAATACCCCCCTGGAGGCACCTCTCCATTCGTACCATCTCAAACCAAGTACCATTCCAAGCAAAGCAACACCAAGCAAGAGAAGTGAGAGTTAGGTTAGAAGCTCAGAGAGCTTAGGCAAGTAGGTAGCTAGTTGAGCAAGGCATCTTCGCCCTCACGGTAGCGCTGCTCAAGGCTTAGCTCAAGAGTAGAGGCGTGCGAGTGATCGGTCCTGGAGCTGGGAAGAGTCTTCCTTCATCTCCAGTTCAGGTTTTGCTCTAGTTACTCAAGCACTTTACTATATTCTAGTTCATCATTTCAAGTATTACTTTATTCTACTTATCAGTATTGAGTGGTATACTTGATTGATTGCTTTAGTGCCTAGCTATCCTATAGTTCAATTCACTTAGCCATAGTAGTTTATCTCTAGTGAGCTTAGTGTTTGATCTTTGCCAATAGGTTGCTTAGTTAGTTTAGTGTTTATCTTATTAAGTCAAGTGTTTGCTCTGACGTCCGCAAGGGTGTCTCTATTCAAAGCTAGGGTAGAGATAGTTAGAATATAGTTAAGCGTGGTGCTTAGTTATAGACTTACCTTCAGATACGGCTGGACCCCCGGATAGCTGTGGTAGCAAGCAGGTGGTGACAGCCCTGTGCGCCTTGAATTCCACCACGTAGTTGGCCCAGTTTAACAGTAAGGCTCGTTGTGCTAGCGTTCAACCTAAGTAAGTGGTAAAGGCTAGTACGCCTCGATACTTGACAAGATAGGACTAAAACTATACTCAACTTAGTTGCTTTATTGTCTTTTGCCTGCCCTGCTTCGTAACTATCTTGCTTCGTAGTTATCTTGCTTAGTGGTTACCTAGGATTAGTTATTAGTTAGTAGTTAGTTATTTTAGTTACCTATAGTTATCCTATACCCTCTATCTACCTATCCATCCACCTTACCTTAGCCATCCACTTCATCCTTACCTAGCCATCCATATATTCTTTCTAGCCTTTCATCTTCCCTTCTCCCCTTTTTCCTTTTTCTTATTTCTTCGACTCTCATCCCCTCCTTGACTCAACTCATTCACCACCCTAGCCTTCCCTTGGGATCAAATAAATGGACACCTAGTACTCCCAGGCGAAGTGCTACTATGATAGTTCTGTGCGCTTGCAGAATCTCCTCCTGGTAGATTGCATTCTCTCTAGCTAGCTCCTACTAGTGTCGGGATTGACAACCCCGCTTGGCATTAGTAGATAGCTGCTTTAGCTCCACTCCTTTAGGTATAGTGACTGGTCTTGCTTCAAGCATTTCTGACGCCGTTGCCGGGGATAGACTCCATAGTCTACTCCTAGTAACAACGTTAGCAAGTGCCAACAAGCATTCCTGGGCCGTTACCGGGGATAGTTGCCTAGCTCTATCTTTAGTGATGCTAAGAACTACCAACATTGGATACGACTTGGAAGATTCTAGAACAACCCGGAACCATCACCTACCGTAAGTCCAAGGACTAAACCGATAATAAGTATACAACTTTGTGAATCATTATTTACCAGGGACTTATCCAGCAAATGGGAGAGGGAAGAATCCAACCACGGCACGACTAATTGCACAAATGGGTCGTAAAGTGGCACTAGAAGACTCTAGAAGACACGAGAAGGCAACTCGGCGAAGGAGAGGCGATTTGGGCACAGAAGGGGGCCGACCGACCTCCCCCCTGGGCCGACCGGCCTACTATAGTGCCTGATCTCCCTCCGCTTCGTGTGACATGTTGTAATCCAACTCTACTACATATCCCACGACGCCCAAGAGTTCCAATGTCCATCCAAGGTCGGTTTCATCCTATGGTGCACAAAACTCGGCATATGGATCCAACGGAGAGTTGTAAACGCAGTCCAAGATGGGTTCCTGGCCCCCTACTCCATCCAGGACTATATAAGAAAGCCAAGAGGCGCCCCCAAGAGCATCTCCATCTTCATTATTCATCTCCACATCAGAAACTAGGGTTTCAATGTAGAAGTAGAGGTCCCTCTAGATGAATCTCTTTTAGTTCATCTAGATTTAGATCTAGTTTGTCTAGTTCTAGTTCTAGTTATCTAGTTCATCTAGTTGTAATTAGAGATCCAATTAGAAAGAGGAGAAGGAGAGATTAGAGAGTAGTTGCGCTCTAATTCCGGAGGAGTCTTCAGAGATTTGGTATGCCTTTGTATCTTTTCTTATAAGACTTATGCTTTAATATATTTATCTTCTCTAATTACTTTATGCTTTATTATATGATTAGTATAGTTGTTATATCTTGGCATGGGATCTTTGTTCGTATTGAGTGCTCTAGTTATCCTAGGTAATTAGAGTAGTAATCGATAGATTAGACATGGTGTTTAGTCTATAGGTTACCTGAGGTTGCGCTCAATCCCACGGAATAGTTGTGGTAGCCCTAGGGGTGACAGCTCTGTTAGGCCTTCGTAGTCCACCACGTTCGGATTGATGTTTCGTAGAGCTTTTGGCAGCCTTCTCCCAACTACCTTTTTCCCAGTCTTCTTCGAGAGTTGGAAAGGACCTGCTGCTCCAAAGTGCCAAAGTTTATGACTGCTATATCTTTTCATCTTTGTTGCCTTAGAACCCAAGTAATAGAGAAGTACATAGGAACCTTGATCTCTCCTGTTGTCCTCCCACTATAGTTATTATTGAATTATCTTTTATGTGCTTTCATTCATTATCATATCATATATTATTCACTCCTGCTTTAGTCTATTTTGTACTCTGAGTTAGTAGATGCATGATAGTGAATTATCAGATTCTTGACCCTTGCTTCCCAGTGGTAAAATATAAATAACGATCCTGGAATACTCCCGGTAAAATGCTACAATGGTGTTCTGTGCGCTTGCAGAATCCTTTCATTTTCTAATTGCATTAACGAACGTCAACAAGCATTTTTGGCGCCGTTGCCGGGGAAGCAATTGGTGTCAAGATTTTGGTAATGATCTTGATGTCTGCTAATTTAGTGTACCACTAGATTTAGTAGGATTACCCCTTGTTCTGTTGAGTGTGGAATAGATAGGACATCAGATGTCGTTTCAACCTTATGGCGAGCTTCCACAAGAATGAAGAACACAGGGTGCCTAAAAGATCCATCATTAATTCTGAAACCCTGCCATCTCATAGGTTTGTGTATACATATATATTATTCTAACCATGTGTAGATTGGAGAAAAGGTCATCGTCACAACAATTCAACTCTCATCCCATGTGACAGATATTTATGCTACACCACTCACAAATCCCAGTTGTGAGTCATGGTAAGTATGATCAAGGTGAGACAGTGTCGCTCATGGAGTTTAAACTTTATTAGTAGTTATCTTTTTAATTCCTTGCATTCCACTGCATGTTTACTTTGAATCATCCTTTCATCCACTCCATTTAGTTTATGTTTTCTCATATCAAGTTCCTTGCATGCATTCATGTCATCTGCATCTAGAAAAATATTAAAAAAAGAAAAAAATTCCTCACTGTGATCATACTCTTTCATCTCTATTTGAATAAATCTCTTTTATGCTTTCATGCTACCTTTGTCTATGCTAGTATATTTTGGTTTGAAAGTACTTCAATTGGGTACTTTCATAGGATTTTTAAATTAAGTGTGGTGCTTAGGTTATATAGTTTACCTTAATCAAATTAGACACGGGGTTTGGTTTGATTATTGATCTGAAATTAGCTTGTGTAGACATTGGATATTTTGTTGGACTAACCCCTGCAGAGAACTCTAAATACACTTTGGGAAAGTCCTGAGATGAATTCACATCAGAGATGAAGCAAGGCATACGGTGAACTGCATAATGAAGACTCAGCCCATTCATCATGGATAAAAGAACTGTGAGTATTAAAGTTTATTTTAATTTATCTTCTACTACAAGTATCTTTTGCCTTGAACCATGTTAAAATGCAGCCAACACATAAAATGCTAGTCTATGCTAAAGTAATCTTAAAATCATCTTTTCATTAGCATGGATGAATAACACATAAGTTGTGGATAACAACCCATGCTTCACATTCAGTACAATCCTTCGGGTATATGTCCACTAACATTTTGTAGGAGATGAGATTTGCTTGTTCATGGTGTAAACTTAAAGATCCAAAACCCAACCCGTGGATAGACAAAACTCTTCATCAGACAAGACACTAGTGATGTTGAAGGTAACCAAGCTTTGAGCCATCCCAAGGCTTAAGCTGGGACACTTATGACAAGCAGGATGCAATTCACCCCGTATGGGCCAATATATGCCTACGCTCATCATTATCGAAGACATCAACACCAACACCAACAACAAATATCAAGGTGACGATATGCCACTACATTATAACATCTATGTGTCATCCAAAGGAAGTTTGTTGGTGGTTCACTATGTAGACAAGCAGTGGAAGTTCTCCTCACTTCTAATTATTGCAACACAAGAGCTAGTTTGGGGGATGAGGTGGAACAACTTCAACAACAACAAGATCTACAATTTCAACTCATGAACATGTTGTTGAAGAAATTTGGGTATCCACCTACTTCACAAGTCAGCTTGGGGGAGACACAATTCTGTTGTCTAGATTTGTTTCATGATCAAGGGTAGGAAGGAGAAATCCAGCTTCAAGACACTTTGACCTCCTACTCACCACTTTGATCAGTACTAGCCACTAGACGCTGCCCTAGCCAAGAAGAAGAGTATGATCCACCACTCATTCCTGGAAGATCGTTCTTGAACACCACCAATGTTGTCATCTATGTTGGACCTAGAGATGTCCACTTTTGGATCTTCGATCAAAAGGGTCCCTGCTTCTTCAACAACTACACCATTTATGAGCGGCCGAAGAGAGCCAAGAGAAGACATCGATTCAACCGACAAATGAAGAACCAACTGCCAGGAATTGAGGGAGGCATCATGAAGGACGAAGCCACTGTATTGCAAGAATTAGAAGATGGAGAGATAGTACCCGAGCCTACAAATCAAAGAATAGCTGACAAAGTCTCCATCGTATGGACCTATTGAGAACAAGACTCAACTAGCCCAAAGTGAGATAGACAAGAGAAGACAAGCCATTCATGAACACAACTAGCTAGACAAGAGAAGCTTTCACAAGGTGGTTCGATGCAATCACTCTTCAATGATAAAGTATTATTTCAAGGTAAGTGACCATCACTTTAAAAGCTTCTCCTTGATTCTGGTATGCGAATACATAAAGAACCAAACATGTTTAAGTTGCACCTCACATGATCCAACCTAATCGACTCAACATGTTCAATTCTTTACTCTTTGTTCCTGGCTTTACTCTCTTGAATCTCACTTAAATGAGCTAAAATTTTGTCCATCCAACCTTTGGAAGATGATATATCACAATCATAAAAAAATCAACACATTATGCATAGATTATCCTTCCTTGGGGTTAAGCAATCTAATCTATTAAATATTTTAAGATGCTACTTTCTTGCTCATCTTCTTATCCTATCACTCATGTTAAGGTTGAATAGAACACATAAACAACAAGTTTATCTTGTGCAATGTGCCTAAGGTTAGAGAGTAATGAACAAAACTTTTGGTTCTGTTGGTGTTTTTCCACCAACAGAGCCCATGCACTTGATCTCTACCTTATCTTTATGAGCAGGACACACTCTTGATCAAAACGAGGAGTTTGCCAACTCCCAAATTCTACAGAGTGAAGGTCCTGGATCTACAAGAATATGCACACTTAGCAAGATGCTGTCAGCTTCCACAATTAATGTTTCACTTCAAATTGCTGGGCGAACAAAGAACATGGGTGACACCATATCAAGAGGTGTAGTTATCAAGGTCTACATATCAGGATCAAATGACGCACCTTAGGAATGAACATGGCGAGAAGTCCTGTTCAGAGCACTTAAAACATTGAACCCTCACCGAAAGGTAAAATCGGTAGTTATCCATATTTACCTTTATTGCATTAGTTTCTATTTTTTGCATATTTACTTTTCATTATTATTTCTCCACAGCATATTTACTTTTCTGCATTAGCATTGCATAAAAAAGAAAATAAAAATATTTTTACTTTTTGCACTGCATCATAAAACTTAAAGCCCCATGTGAATAATTCTGTGGTATGTAAAAACCCACATGAAATATTCACCATGGTGGCATAAAAACAAAAATAAATATGCATACATTCATCCTATTGCATTTTCTCTTGCATCATAAAAAATATTAAAATACAAAATTATTGAGAAAGAGATCTTACTAAAACTCTAGACAACTAAGGCTTAAGTGGCCAACCACTAACGCTTAATCTGTTCCACAAGTTTTGTTGTCTATTTGAGTTTCACAGGATTGAAAGACCAAGAAAAGTTGACGAGCAAGTGGATGTTCCATCCACTGTTGGAGCACTTTTTCAACAACCATCAACATCAATTAATGCTCCGATAGAGGAAGAACATTTTCACTGCCAGTCCGCTACATTACAAGATCGAACGACTACGTCAACATTCAGCTTGGGGGAAAGCACCCCCATGTATCCAGGTAAGTATCTTTATCCTCTTAAGTTTTTCTTTCTATAAATAAATTCAAAAAAAATGTGAGCACATGAAGACTCAACACTATTACAACAACATCGAGGTTAGGGGAGGTGTGTTGCAACCTAATGTGGCAAACGGGTAAACCACAAACGTACGGTTGTCAATGTGGCCTTCACCGGGAGTATTCTAGGTACCATATTTTTCACGGGGAACGTGAAGTGAACTAACTAGAATCAAGGTCGTCCTATGATGAGATAGAAGAGCCTATGAAAGCTCGGTAGAGAGGATCTCTATAATATCCTACGTCTGGTATAGCAAAAAGATATATGCGACGTTCTCCACCCTTGCTCACTGGGGGCGGCAGTTGCAGCTGAAGCCCGTGCAAGCAGCCCAACTCCCCTACTCAGCCCTACTTTTTAAGAACTTGCCTAAGAACACATGGTGGACTCCAGAGACCAGATTCGGGGCTGTCACCACCCGCTCGCTACCATTATCTATCCGTGCGACAAGCAGCATACACTAGTAAGATATAGCCTAAACACCGCGTTTACGCTACCCTTACTACTTTAACCCAGATCCTAAGGCTAAAGCACTCTACTAATAGAACAACATACCCATAAAACACAAGTATATAACTTAATGCTAAACCAGATATTGAATATTAAAGAAGATCTCGGATGTGTACTTACAAAGAAGAGTGCATCCACTGAGGTACACCACGGAGGAAACTCCCGACAGGCCCGGGACTTCCTCCAGACGACTCCCTCACTCTCTCCTTACTCGCATAGCACTACGCGAGAGCTTCGCTAATGCTTCTCAAGTGTAGCTAACTCTACTATGTCATGAATGAGAGAGGGGGGGGGGGGTAAGGGGGGTATTTATAGGTGGAGGTGGAGTAGGGGCTACTCCACCGCCATGTCATCGATCCGTGTGATCCCCTCTCTCCACCGTTGGATTGTAACTAATTTCAAATGAATGGCCACCGCACTTTGGAGGTTGCTTCACCGTGAAGGAGGGTAGCTTCCCCGTGAAGGAACCTTGGGAGGTTCATCCACAGGTCGGGCGACCCATAGGGGGGTCGGGTGTAACACCCCTAGTGTTAAGCAACCCTAAATGCATAACTTGACATCTCATGAGCATAAAGCATTCTCATATGTTTCCTTCTTTTATGCAAAGTGTCATTTCGTGTGATAGTTGCTACTAAACATACTATGGTATGATGCTTGTTTGGCTTGATTGTGAAGTGGTTTGGTTTTCTTAGTAGTTTAACCTTGCTGAGAAGTCAAAATGAACCCAAGTTTATGTTGGTCATTTTGGCTAATCAAGTCTCTAACCCTAGTTGCCCTAATAGAGCCCTAGGAGTCTTTTTGTTTGACTAACAAAGACCTCCCTGATATAGAAGCTTTGTATGGCTGAATGCCCTAAACCAAAAGTGTGTAGAATTTAGAGTAGAACAAAAGTTGTTTTTGGGTCAACTCATGAAAATGAGGCTAACATGGTGTTTTGAGGCCCACAAGGCAGAATTGGATGAGTTAGACTTGGAAAATTTTCCTAAGTCCTATAACTGTCAAAACAGTTTCGTCTAGGGATGTTTGGAGCTTTCTTCAGCAAAACCTAGGCCGAACCAGTGCATGATCCTATAGGCAAAGTTGTAGTTGGCACATAGCTCTACTCAATGGAGCAAGTGGTTTAGCGTTTCATTGAGTGGATTAGGAGATAATCGCGCCCGAAGTTTGGCTGTCAGTCGGCTAATGGCCGACTGAATCGGCCGTTTTCAGCTGAGCGCGCGCGGCGTCGTGGCTGACCGCGTCAGGCATCGTTCGCCATGTGCGTTGGTATAAATTAATGCACACTCTACTTTATCCGCAAGCGCACAGATAAAATCTACCGATGTAGCACTTCACCGGAGTAACCCAGTTTTAATATCGAACCTAAAGGAACGGATAGTGATGGGTCTCAAGTGTATAACCCCTGAGTAACTAACAAGGACGGAGAAGCTAAAAGTATAGAGGGGATCACTAAGGTTATCTATATCCAACTTAAGAGTGATATGTTTATATTATTCTTATTGGGGAAGTTGCCATAAAAGGTCACAAACAGAGTATGATTCTTTTCTGCAAATGTATAATCCTACCGAGCCTACACACGGGTAAGTGGACTATAGAAGAATCAACAAGGCTATAAGAGTCACCCTTGCGAACTACCACTACTACTGGCGTTATAGGAGGTAAAATGAGCTATCAAGTCTAAGCACCACGCTTACACTATCCAACTACTCCAACTCTAGAGCGACTAGAATTAAAGTACTCAAAAGAGAGTCATAAACCTTAAGAACAATAAGAACAATAGCTCAATCTTAAATATAGATGTCGATTACCGAAACAATCGTTGAAGCAAGTCGATGAAGAACTTGAATCCAAAGGTACAAGATGAAGAAGTTGATCCGACAGGCCGGAGCTTCCTCTTGATCTCTTCCTATCTCTCTCTCTCTTCTAGTTCTAGAATAAGACTAGGTTCTAATCCTACTAGAGGGATATCTAGTCTTCTACTTGAAAGCTGACTCCTGAAGTCTCTTCTAGGGTTTCTAATTGAAGCGTAGTCTTCTGAAGAGGGACCTTCTGTCTGACCTGGGGCCTGGGGGTCTGTTTATATAGCCCTAAGGGATCAACCGCGACCGTTGGATCAAACAGACTTCACGTAGGGCTGAGATTGATCCTCAAAGGCAGTGGAAGTAGCTTGCAGAAGACGGAAGCCATTGGCGCCAGGGGGAGACCGACCGGTGGGCCCCCACCTAGAAGTGGATCGGGGTGCCCTTCCTCGGGGTGGCTCTACGTGATCTCTGGAGTCTTCTGGAAGGTTCCTGACTTGGCGAAAGCGTTATCTCCCGTCGGTTTCCTTCTAAGGGAAGGAATCGAAGGCTATTTCCTGGTTTAGTCCCTGCGGATTCACAATTCACCAAAACTCATGGAATTTATTAGTTTTAAACCCTATACGAAGGTGGAGTTTATATATCCATCCATTTTCATGCTTAATTGACCCTTAATAATAAGAGTTAATTAGTGTCAACAGCGTGGCGCACGCTTAGACTTTTACTCATCCTCGATAAAAGGTTAGATCATAAAAAATCAAACATTAAATCTTTCCTTGTTTACCATAAAACCTTGAGAAGTTTGGAGAATAGAATAGTTGAAACAGATCACCCTTTCCTTTTTAGTATAAGACATTGGAGTTTTTGAAATTTTTGAAACAAGTCATAGCTTTCCTTCTCCTTTTGTAGCATTTCAATTCCTTACCAAAGCATTTGACTTATGAAGAGCAGTTTTATGTTACTAAGTCAATGGAGAAGAATATTGTACTCTTAGATCAAGACATTAATCTTTTAAACTTTGTCACTCTTACTGGTATATTGCAATTAGAGGGACCATGGGCTATCTTCTTTTTCTCTTTATCATACTTTTATCATAATACTTTTTCTTTTTCTATTATATATTTTTTTCTGAGGTATGTCGGACACGTCCTTTTTTTCTTTCCTCATATTTCATACTTTTGCATAGCCCATGCCTCTAATACAATACTACTTCGAAAGAGTGAATCTTTCTTTTATTTTTAAGGGTCTCGATCTTTAGAGCATAATAAATTTCTCAACAAAGAACTTAGTATTAAAGTAAACAATAATTGATTGATTATAAATGACTTTGGCAGGCAACTTATTTACTACAAAGGAGAAGTGTGCTAATCTCTTTTTAACTTTGCAAGTAAAGTTCTCCAATGCTCATACCATAAGAATTGAGTTCTCATTATTCTTCTATCATATTCCACAACAACTCTAGATAATATAGGTTTCTTAAAATATCAAAACAGGTCTTTTCAGAAAGGGTGTTGTGAGATTCTATACCATGAGCATGTCAAAATATTCTTTTCCTTTTTAAAGTTCATGAACTGCGAGAATATGGTTTTAATATGAACAGAAGCTTGAACATCAGAAAATAGAGTGTAGTAGTTGCGTACCGATCCGTGGACGAAGGAGGAGGCAAGAGGGGTCAACCCCTGACCGACCGGTGGGGTCCACCAACCGGTCGGTTGGGCTTAGGGCCCAACCGTGGCCCGCTTCGTGGTGCATGATCTTGGTAATGATATCTTCTGTTCTATGCAACTTTCGCGATTGATTTTCAGTAATTCTGTTGTCGTCTTCTCCCCCACACTTATCTTCTGTTTTCTGCTAATCACAACATGTGGAGACAAGACATATATCCAAAATAACAAGATAAAAGATAACTCTAACAAAAACTTTATTGATATTCAAGGCACTTTTATTACACACTGAATTAACTAAACAAAGCTCATAACAAAACTAGACTTAAACACGAGACTCTGCAAACACGAGTGCCTTATTAAACTACTGATAAACTATCTCTCACTTCTCTCCCTCGAGTAGATTTGTTATTGTAGAGGCTACACTGACAACCTTGTCCTTTAAACTAATGTGTTTAGTTACATACTCATGCATCGTATTAGCCATCTTTTTCGTAGTCTTGGCTAGAGAAGCGTATCTCTGTTTGAGTTCTAAATTATCTCTCTCAAGTTCTTCAATTCTGTCTCCGAGGCGATCTAACTGGGTGGTCCTCTTGCGTTTGGCTGCGATATTAGGAGTGGTGGGTGCCCTGGTTACTGGTGGAGTGACCTTGATCTGCTCAGGGTGACCACAAACTCCCTCAAAGAGCGGGCGCGGAGTTGTAGATGTGTATTTTACGACAGTGGGTTCCCCATGCTTGTTCGTCTTCAGCCCGACGAGTGTCTCATTGGGCCTAGGAGGAAGGAGCGGGATCTCTTTGGAGACGGAGAATGTCGGAAGTCCTCTTGCCGGCACCGCTTGAGCGTAGAAAGCTTGTTGACGATGCGACGAGGTCTCTTCTGATGGGATCACATTGACAGGTGTTGGCGAGTCAACAGGAGCGATCTCCTTTGATGGCATTACGACAAGCTCCTTAGGTGCGGTGACAACAAGAGCCATCGAGTCATCGGCGGGCTCGTTGAGGTCGATCCTTGGATAGGAGGCCATTAGCGCTGGTGGGAGGAAAGCTCTGTTGCTGCTGGTTTTCTGGAAGAGGTTGTAATGAATCTAGAGGCAGGTATGGGGCTGGTTTTATAGCTGAGGAGGCTTGAATGATAGGTATGATAGGTTCGTTACGGGAGTTATCGATTCTACAGATCGGGTTACCAGAATGGGTACGAGAAAGAGTCGGGACACATAACGAAAGAAGGCAGAGGGCGAGGGGCCTCCAGGGCAGACCGGTCGGTCTCCCCAGGAGACTGGTCGGTCCCTCCCTGTGGGATCTCGTGGGTCCGTCGCTCGTGGTGTCTTTAAACTTGATCCTAATCCCAGAAAATATATCCCCGATGTGCAAACTTATCGGAAAAATGACGATGGTGTAAATCTATGGGATAACGAAGAATTGGATGACATCCAACTCTTCAGGACTCTTTTTAGGTTCTAGAAAAATCTTAAGACGTTGTCCATTTACCTTGAATAACGTACCTTCGTCATTTTGAAGTGTAATGGTTCCATGTGATGAAGTGGCTACCACCATGAAAGGTCCTTCCCATTTACTGCATAGTTTTCCATGCCCGAACAATTTTACTCTGGAATTAAAAAGTAATACCTTATCTCCAGGAGTGACGCTCTTCTTCTTGATTCTCTTGTCATGCCACCTCTTTGTTCTCTCTTTGTAGATCTTTGCGTTATGATATGCTTTTTCGCGCCATTCATCTAGTTCAGAGAGTTGCATTTTCCTCTTGACTCCTGTGGCTTCTAAGTCCATGTTCCATCTTTTGAATGCCCAGTGAGCTTTCAATTCTGGTTCTACTGGTAAGTGACAAGTCTTTCTGTAGACGAGTTGATATGGAGACATCCCCAGTGGTGTTTTATAGGCAGTACGATAAGCCCACAGTGCTTCGGGTAGTCTATCTTTCCATTGTGTTCCCATCTCGTCGACCGTTTTATGCAGAATATTCTTGATTTGCTTGTTTGATGTTTCTGCTTGGCCACTTGTCTGGGGGTGATAGGGAGTGGCAACATTGTGACGGATCCCATGATTTGTCAGATATTTATGAAAGCCTTTGTCAATGAAGTGGGTTCCTCCGTCACTAATTACCATTCTTGGCACTCCAAATCTTGGAAATATTATTTCCTCGAACATCCTCTGAGAGTTTCTTGCATTAGCAGACTTGCATGGCACTGCTTCGACCCATTTTGAGACGTAGTCGACAGCAACTAGGATATACTCATGATACCTTAATTTAGGGAATGGTCCCATGTAATCAATTCCCCAGACATCGAAGAGCTCAATCTGAAGGTTGTTAGTGAGTGGCATGGCATCTCTGGTGTTGATGCTGCCGTGCCTCTGACATGATCCACATCTTCGGACGAAGTCTTTTGTGTCTTAGTACATAGTTGGCCAGAAAAATCCACTTTGCCAGATCTTCACATGCGTTCGGAATGCCCCATAATGTCCTCCATATGGTGAAGAGTGACAGCGTTTAATGATCTTGATTCCTTCTTCAGCTGGCACACATGTTTTGAGTAATCCATCAGAGCAAACTCTGAATAGATATGGATCATCCCATATGTGGATCTTGCTCTCATAGACCAGCTTCTTCTTATTTGCTCCTAGTGGTACATACCCTGCAACTACAAAATTGACAATATCTACATACCAGGGATCAGATCTAGAGATTTGAAAAAGCATGTCGTCCCTGAGTGAGTCATTTATAGGCAATTCCTGAGGATTTTCAAAATACATTCTAGACAAGTGATCAGCTATGGAGTTTTCTACTCCTTTCTTATCTTTTATTTCTAAATCAAATTCTTGGAGTAACAAAACTCATCTTATTAAGCGTGGCTTAGCATCTTTCTTAGTGAGCAGGTACTTTAATGCAGCATGATCAGTAAAAACAATCACCTTTGCTCCCACTAAATAAGACCTAAATTTGTCTATAGCAAAAACAACAGCCAGAAGTTCTTTTCAGTAGTAGCATAATTAAGTTGAGGTCCTGTTAAAGTTTTGCTGGCATAAGCGATTGCATGATGCTTTTTATCCTTATATTGTCCTAGCACAGCTCCAACAGCAAAATCACTTGCATCACACATGATCTCAAAGGGTAGAGACCAATCAAGCGGTTGAATGATAGGTGCAGAAGTGAGCGCTTTCTTAAGAGTGTTAAAAGATTCTAAACATGCATCATCAAATTCAAAAGGAACATCCTTGGCCAAAAGATTTGTAAGTGGTCTTGCAATGTAAGAAAAATCTTTTATAAATCTACGGTAGAAACTGGCATGGCCAAGAAAACTTTGAATTCCTTTGACATTAATCGGTGGAGGCAAATGTTCAATTACTTCAATTTTAGCTTTGTCTACCTCAATTCCACGTTCTGATACTAAATGACCTAGCACTATGCCTTCCTTAACCATAAAATGACATTTTTCCCAATTAAGGACTAAGTGCTTTTCTTCACATCTTTGTAAAACCTTGTCTAAATTTTCAAGACAATCATCAAAAGTTTTTCCATAAACAGAAAAGTCATCCATGAAAACTTCCACGATTTCTTCAATCATATCAGAAAATATAGACATCATACATCTTTGAAAAGAAGCAGGTGCATTACGTAATCCAAAAGACATTCGGCGATAAGCATAAGTTCCGTATGGACATGTAAAAGTGGTTTTGCTTTGATCATCGTGATGGATTGGGATTTGGTGATATCCAGAATATCCATCAAGAAAACAAAAGAAAGAGTGATTGGCTAACCGTTCTAACATTTCGTCTATGAAAGGTAGCGGGAAATGATCTTTCTTAGTTGCCTTGTTTAATTTTCTGTAATCAATGCACATTCTCCAGCCAGTAACAGTTCTTTGTGGAATTAATTCGTTCTTCTCATTCTTTACCACAGTCATGCCTCCCTTTTTAGGCACAACTTGGACAGGGCTTACCCACTCACTGTGTGGCATAGGATAAATGATCCCGGCGTGCAAGAGTTTCAAAACCTCTTTCTTTACTACTTCTCTCATCACATTGTTAAGCCTGCGTTGTGGCTCTCTAGATGGTGATGTGTTAGGATCAGTAGGAATGTGATGGGTGCAGAAAGCGGGGTTGATTCCTTTTAAATCATGGAGTGAATAGCCAAAGGCTGATTTAGGCTTCTCTAAGACAGTGATCAACCTAGAAGTTTGTTCCTGAGTAAGATTATTATTTATGATTACAAGAGATTCAGGATCATTATTTAAGAAAGCATATCGAAGCCCAGAAGGTAAGGGTTTTAACTCTATGGGAGGTTTAGGAGGTTCTTCTAAAGAATCTAAAGGATCTGGATCAGGTGTGTTATCTTCTTCCTTAGTGAAGAACTAAGCATCTTCTTCATATTCGGATTCATTTATTATTTCAAAAGATGCTTCCTTAATTTCTTCCATAGGATCTGGCTCGGGACATGATTCATTCTCAGCATTTAGAGAGTGAGTGATAGGCATGATTCCTTTAAGATTTTTCCCAAGATGGAAGTTTAAGATCCCTAATTGTCCTTCATGAATGAGTTGCTTAAGTGGTTGGTCTATCAGCAGATTTAACTCTTTAATATCAAAGATATAAAAACTTAAGTGTAGCGGAGTGTTATCTATTGTGACAGGCAGGACATACATGATTCCTGAGCTAGGAATAACATGTCCTAATGGGGTTTTTAAAAGTTTAGCTGTTGGGGTAAGTGGTATTTGTTTTAATAAATTTTGAGCAAAGGTTTCAGCCATAATGTTGATTCCCACAACAGGATTATAGAGAGCTTCGAAGGGTTGTTGATGGATTTGACATTGAATGTGTGTAGAAGGTGAAATTAAGTGGATTGTATCAGTGGAAAGTTCTGATTCTTCTAACCATTCATGACTTATTATAGAGATTAGTTTCTTCGTAGTCTCTTTTAGGAAAACCTTATCAGTAAGTTCTTCTAAAGATGATGTTTGATTTTGTGGTTTCCTAATTGTGTGATATTTCGAGGTATTACCAAATTCGGTAAAGAACTCATCCTCAATGTCAAAGGAATCTCCTAAGATTGAGGTTTCCCTCTTACTAGGAATTAAAGCTGAGGTTTGTTCATGATTAAGAATAGGTATAGGATCAGCTTCTAGATTTACTTCTAGTGGTTCTTGTGGTTTAGCTTCAGGAGTAGGAGTGATTTGAGATAAGTTTTGTAACATTTCCCTTGCCTTAGAGGCTGGGGTATGTAGGAATGATCCGTTTGAAGCTAAGTTAAGGTAGTTAGAAGTATTTCTATTCAGACCATTATAAAAGTGTTGAAGCAAGACAGGGTCTGGAATAGATAAGGCTGGACTAGATCGGACAAGATTATCGAATCTTTCCCAGGCTGCAATTAGAGACTCATGATCCTCTTGGATGAAGGACAAAATCTCTAAGCGAAGACAAATAATTTTGGAGATAGGGAAGTATTCTAAGCAAAAGCTAGAGCAGAGTTCTTTCCAATCCCCATTTTTACTTGGTGCAGTTTGAAGGTACCATGTTTTGGCTTTTCCCTCTAAGGAGAATGGAAAAAGTTTCCATCTAAGGGTTTCGTCAGACATGCCTGCGATATGTAGGCACGCACAGGTTTGTTCAAACTCATTTAAATGAATGTGTGGGTTTTCGTCTTCTAAGCCAGAAAAAAATTGATTCTTAACCATTTCTATCAAACATGGGCGTAGCTCGTAGTTGTCTGAAAGGATAGGCTTAGCAGATTTTGGCAACTCTAAGTCTACGACAGTGTGATAGGTATACTGGTTCAGTGAAATGGAATCTGTGGAGCTAGTGGTTGGCTCTAAGAAATCCATTGTGAAAAGAATAAAAAGATATAAAAGATAAAAACAAAGGCAAAGTATAAAGTAAAGTATAAAGGTAAAGTATAAAAGTATAATACAAGGTTATACTCAAAACGTAAAATGATCAACCGTTCCCCGGCAACGGCGCCAGAAATGCTTGTTGGTATAAATTAATGCACACTCTACTTTATCCGCAAGCGCACAGATAAAATCTACCGATGTAGCACTTCACCGGAGTAACCCAGTTTTAATATCGAACCCAAAGGAACGGATAGTGATGGGTCTCAAGTGTATAACCCCTGAGTAACTAACAAGGACGGAGAAGCTAAAAGTATAGAGGGGATCACTAAGGTTATCTATATCCAACTTAAGAGTGATATGTTTATATTATTCTTATTGGGGAAGTTGCCATAAAAGGTCACAAACAGAGTATGATTCTTTTCTGCAAATGTATAATCCTACCGAGCCTACACACGGGTAAGTGGACTATAGAAGAATCAACAAGGCTATAAGAGTCACCCTTGCGAACTACCACTACTACTGGCGTTATAGGAGGTAAATATGAGCTATCAAGTCTAAGCACCACGCTTACACTATCCAACTATTCCAACTCTAGAGCGACTAGAATTAAAGTACTCAAAAGAGAGTCATAAACCTTAAGAACAATAAGAACAATAGCTCAATCTTAAATATAGATGTCGATTACCGAAACAATCGTTGAAGCAAGTCGATGAAGAACTTGAATCCACAGGTACAAGATGAAGAAGTTGATCCGACAGGCTGGAGCTTCCTCTTGATCTCTTCCTCTCTCTCTCTCTTCTAGTTCTAGAATAAGACTAGGTTCTAATCCTACTAGGGGGATATCTAGTCTTCTACTTGAAAGCTGACTCCTGAAGTCTCTTCTAGGGTTTCTAATTGAAGCGTAGTCTTCTGAAGAGGGACCTTCTGTCTGACCTGGGGCCTGGGGGTCTGTTTATATAGCCCTGAGGGATCAACCGCGACCGTTGGATCAAACAGACTTCACGTAGGGCTGAGATTGATCCTCAAAGGCAGTGGAAGTAGCTTGCAGAAGACGGAAGCCATTGGCGCCAGGGGGAGACCGACCGGTGGGCCCCCACCTAGAAGTGGATCGGGGTGCCCTTCCTCGGGGTGTCTCTACGTGATCTCTGGAGTCTTCTGGAAGGTTCCTGACTTGGCGAAAGCGTTATCTCCCGTCGGTTTCCTTCTAAGGGAAGGAATCGAAGGCTATTTCCTGGTTTAGTCCCTGCGGATTCACAATTCACCAAAACTCATGGAATTTATTAGTTTTAAACCCTATACTAAGGTGGAGTTTATATATTCATCCATTTTCATGCTTAATTGACCCTTAATAATAAGAGTTAATTAGTGTCAACAGCGTGGCGCACGACGGCCGGCCGGGCAGGCAACGCGCGCGGCGTGGCGAGCACAAGGCCCGCCGGCATTCCATCGACCAGCCCAGACCGCTCCATCCCCTCTGCCTTGCCTTCTCCTCGCTCTCGCTGGTGCTCGGGCGAAAAGGGGAGAAAACCGAGCGCTCGCCGGCGTTCGCCGTCGTCCCGCTGCACCACCACCAACCCAGCCACCCAGCCGGCTTTGCCGTGAGCTCCCGCACCTTTTGCCGTAGTTAGCGCTCCGTAGAAAGCCCTAGGTGAGCCCCGGGATGAGCTCCCGCCATGGCCGCCATGACCGCCGAGCTCGGTTCGCCATGGTCGACCTCCTTCCCATGGGTTTCGTGTCGTCCTAGCTCGCGTTCGTAGGTCCGCGGAGTCCGTGGAAGGAGTAGGGGAGTTGGTTTAGCCGATTAGGGTTTGGTGACCGCGGTACGCCACCGTCCGCCGCTCGCCATGGTCGCCGTGGATGGCATGGCCGTGGACTCGGGTGTTCGGGGTAGGAGCCCTAGCTTTCGAGCCTCGGGTTAGGTTTGTGGAGGTCGCCGGAGTAGAAATCGAGAGTTGGGTTGCCTCGGAGTGGCCGGAGTCGGCCGGCGTAGCGAAGCCGCGCCGCCGTGTCCGCCATTTCCGACGGTGAGCTCCGTCCGTCGTAATACCGGGCCGGTGACTAGCACCAATCGACGCGGGAAGGTGAGAGGAGTCCGAGGGTGGTGATGGTTTCGCCGGAGAGGTCGCCGTCGGCGAGCTCCGACGAGGTCGACGACCTCCCCTGCTCTGTGTGTATGGCAGGTGGGGCCCGTTTGACTCGGGGGCCCGCTGGTCAGCCTCTTGTGTGCAGATTGGCCGGGTGCAACTAGCAGTTAGGTTTTGGTGTTTTGGTTTATTGTTTTTCAGAAAATGTGTTAATGTTTGTTTAATTCATATCTGAAGTTGCATTAGTCCAAATGAGGTGAAATAAATTTTGTTAGGATTGTCTTGATGATATCTATCTAGGAAAAATATGATATGTCCAGTTTGTGATAATTTTATGTGCAGTTATATTTAATTTATGATTAGGCTGATATTTTGTTAAATGCATAATAAACTGTATATTGCTCAGAAAAATCTGATTCTTGTTTTGTTAAGTTTTTGTTGATGAATAGTATCTGGAAAAAATATGATATGGGTATGTTCTGTGAGGAATGTGGGCAGTAAGAATTAAAATGATTAAATGCTATTTTCTTGTATGATTTTTAGTAAATAGAATATAGAGGATATGAGCTTGGAAATTTTTATGGACTGCTCTTGTACTAAGAAGTTCAGTAGAAAAATGTGAAATTTGTTGTTTGATACTTTTTGCTAGGGTGTGTAGTTCAAAGCACCTTTTCACCATGATGTTTGTCTTTTTCATAGAGAATAGGGTTTAAGTCCAAGTAGCTTGAAATTTGGACAATGGGCTGGATTGCATGTTATCAGCTTATAGTAATTTTTGTAGATGTTTCTGAAGCTATTATCTAAGGGTTACTGTTATAGGCTTGATTAAATAGTAAAGTGGTAGCAAAGTAATTAATGGTAAATAGGATGATGTTGACTACCTTGTTGAAGAAAATGAAGTAGATGACATGTGCTTATCTCCTGAGTTACCTTACTCCATGTTGCATCACCAATGCATCCCATGTGCCTTCATTTTATTCATACATGTTTATGCATCATACATGATCGGTAGAGGAGACCCAGAACCCGCACCCGCAGGAGGAACCAAGTCCGGAGGAGACCCCGATCGAGAGGACCGAAGGAGGAGACGTCGAAGACTTGCCTAAGTGCCAAGACCACCAACCCTCCGACTTCGAAAGAGGCAAGCCCAGGAGCATCTAACTCCCTATGGTTTGCAAAGTCATTTCAAATAAACCTGATGTGTGTTGCATTAAGTTTATAGGAGTTGGATGATACCGTTGTTGCATTAATTACTTATCCTTGTCCACCGCGATTTATCTCTTGATATCCCTATTTAAGTCTAGGTACGAATATGCTTAGCCTGCTTAGACCGGTAAAAGTCGGGCTATTTCTTGTCTCCCGCATATAGGTGGATACTGATCATGACTAGCCTGGTGCTATCATGGAGATAACCCTGTGATAATTAAACTAAGACCGAGCGGGATGTAGGAGCAGCAGGACATGGGTCCTGTGTGCTAGTAGTCTCCCGTCTGTGTCAATTAGGACCCGACGAAGGCACACCTCAGTCATTTTGAACGCGTCAATCACTTAACAGAGTAGGTGCGGGTACCTCCCGTGAAACCGAGTAAGGTTATTCGAGCCGGTGATGGAGATGTTGACGCCTAACACCCAGGGCCTCAGATGTACCGTGGGCAACTATTCTGAGCAACCTGGCATGGTCCGTGGACAAGCGGGGCCTGACTGACCTGACATGATCGTGGGCAGTTATAGCTTGAGCGACCTGGCATTGAGATAACCCCCGGTGTAGAAGGGCCCATGGCTGTCCCGCGCGTTGTGTTCTCGATTTTCCTGAGTGGCAGCTTACGACTGCCATGGCCGGATGTGTCGGGCGAGTGTGTGATATTTTATCCCCAGCTAGGTAGGAATCGATTATAATCGCCATCGCTCCTGGACAGTGAGTAACTTGACTGGGCATGTGTTACCATAGTAACTTATGGAACTAAAGATGGTTATGGTACTAAATCTGAAAGGCTATTGATGAAATAGTCACTCTTGCTTGATTAATTAGCCAAGTGATTGCTCTAGATCAAGTGCAAATCTAGTTAATTAGGGTTAACTATAAAAGTGACTACCGACACTCAAATTTGGATTTCTCTATAAGAAAGCTTTCATGCAAATTGGTATGTTTAGCCAACCCCAGATATAGCCTTCATGAATCCTTGGAGTCTCATTATTTCTGGTTTATGACGGGTAAGTCTAGCTGAGTACCTTCTTGTACTCAGGGTTGTATCCCTTGTTGTTGCAGATGGACAATGCTTCTATGGATACTGTGAGAACTGCTTGTACCCTGTTACGAGTGATGACTAGACCATGGGCGTGGTTCATTCCTATCCTTACCTGATGCTTTTGCTGGACTGATCAGGCTAGTGGCACAGTATTATGAACCTTTTCAACTTGTGTTTCAAAACTATGTTGCTTCCGCTACTATTTCAAACTATGGTTTGCAATATTGTTTCAAACTCCGATGTATTTGAACTATGCGCAAACTGTGATGTAACTTGTGGACATGTTCGCTAAATTATTTCAATCTTGGCTGTTGTTCAAATGTTTGAAATCCTTCAAGATTTCTGGACTACCGGGTTTGTACGAGCTTAAGTACCTGATGATCCTTGTGAAAGCAGAGATTTAAGTGCTTAATCTGGTATAAATTGGTCGGTTCTGTCACATTAGGTGACCCCCCTATGACAGGTGGGACCTCCCAGGGTGTGTGCAAATGTTGTCCCCACTTGTCATTTGGTGTTTGTCACGTTGAAATGTGTCTTGATCACTTTGGATGCTTCGTTGTGGGCCCATTGAACCATGTGACTTCCATTTACACCATTGAAAGAAAACACAAGTGTGATCCAAGGGTGGAAATGTGCTCTAGGAGGCTTCTCACGGATCATGCCACTTGGGTCATAGGGGGGTAGGGTGACCCCCTTATGTGGGTTCCACCAGATATCTTCAGCACATTTCTTCACTTTGGAGCTTAGCATGGTTGATGCCACTTGGTATGGCCCTGGTGGGGCCACAAGGGGGTCGGGCGACCCCCTTATGTGGGTCCCACCAGCTCACTTTGCCACAATTCTTTATAACTTGCATGAAAATACTTCAAGGTACAAGTGGAGCTAGTTATTGATAAAATGTGTTCATGTCATGTCTTTATTCCTTGAAACCGACCTTGTTGACGGGGTTCTGAACATGTTATTTTGGGTAATATTCCACCGTCAACAAGAATCCACCACACTTAGCTCTTTGCTCGTCCTCGAGTAAAGGTTAAGGATAACAGAGGCTGGCTATAACAGTCTTTAAGATAATCAGCAGCTTTAAGCATCATTCAAGACATACTATACACAGGTGGGTTATGTGGCATTGTCTAACATATATCCTTTAGATATTGTAAGATGGAACAGCTTATGGAGAAGTCATCTTTCCTATTCCACATCTTAGTGACTTGGAGTTTTTAAGTTTTCACAAAGAAAGCATAGTTCACTTATACTCCTCATATGGTACTCTCGAATCGCTCAATGGTGTATGATTCCATACCATGGTATATCATTATGTATCTTCTTTTATTTCATCCTACTTCTCAAAGGCTTATGTAGAGCTTAGGTAGGGATAATCATGATAGCATACTTGTATTGCATATATTGTAAAGTCAAAACAAGGATCCAAGGAGAAAAATATCATAATCCTAGATCAAGATGTGCATGTGTGTGAAACATGGTGTGTATGACGCAAGATACTCCTTTAGTGATATGATCTCTCTATTACTTTTTTTGAGACATGGCTATCATAACTCTTTTTATTTCTCTCTCTCTCTTTTTTATGAGCTCTAACACGCTCATCTCTCTTTCTTTTCTTCTCTTTTTTTCCTTTATATTCTGGACCTTCATGTGTCCATTTTTTCATAGCCTTTATCTCTTCTACTAGACTAAACTAGAGAGATCATTCTTTTAGAACATGGAGTATTTATTTGGTGGACATGAAAGGCATGTTTTTGCGCACTTCCAGTGTAGAAGTGGCATGTATAGGTGAAGTGTACGTGATCTTGATCTTGGGAGCATGATAAGTTTCTCAACAAGGGTCAACAAGGTTTGACTAAACTCAAAGCAATAACAAGTAGCATAATATAGTTTTGAACATGTAAGGACATTATATTTGGCTTTGGTAGGAATTTTCTCACCATTGAGGAGTATGTGGCACTATGGTTTTATGACATTTTTATCAGAAACAAAATCTCCAAGCACTTTTAATAGAAAAGGTAGGATTCCTAAGCCAGAGCTATATCACATTTCACAATATCTTAGTCAATATGATTTTTCTATCAAGATATTTCTCCCACAAGCATAGGCATGTACAAGAATTAAACTTTAGGAAGCTTTTATCTCCAAGGTGTTATAACATGTCACTTTTCAAGATTAAGTTGTATTGGGATGCGACTCTTCTCTTTTATTCAAAATGCAATGAGAAATTAAAATATAACCAAAGAGGGTAAGCATGGCAAACCTGTGGTAGTTTCGCAATACCGGCGTTGTGACTGGCTAGTGGGACCAGGGGCCATGGTGGGGTTGGCCGATCCCACCATAGGGCTTCTGCCCACTTTGGTGTGTGCCATCGATCTCCCATCTTCTAACAGTTTGTTCTGCATTCGTGGTTTTTGACGTTGTGTTCATTTGGACGTCGCCCAACGTCAAAATGTAGTCGTTGGGGTTCAAATTTTTTGGGCAGCATCACCTTGTTGTGTTAAACTCTATTCTGCACTTGATTTTGAAAATTGATGCAGTTGGGGGTCGGGCGACCCCCACACTTAGTCTCAACAGAAGCCTGAAACTTGACACAGTGGCAAAGATCAAATGCATGGGTTCTGCGGTGGAAAAACACCAGCAGAACCTAAATGACTTTTATTCAAATTCAAATTTTTCTAGGCACAGGTTACAATAGATGAACTTGAAGGACCGAGAAGCAACCAGAAAGCGACCAGAGGGGGGGTGAATGGGAGCTTCAAAATTTCCTTTCGGAAACTAGTAGCCACTGTCCCAAAATCAACCCTAAGAGACAAACCCTAGAGCTTGCTAATGTCCACGACCCTAGATGTAGGATGGATGCTTCCAAGAAGCACAGCGGGACACTACACAACTCTAGAAAGCCTACGTAAAAGACGGAAACCGAATCCGTCAGCGAACGAGCAAACCGCGAACGAGAACGCACAAAGCAGTCACGACCGGACTCTGGACAACGTCCGGTCAAGGAGCACCGGACGCGTCCGGTCGCAGAAAAACCGGTTTGGGAGCTTACTGGAAGTGACCGGACTCTCGGTGCGCAAGCGTCCGGTCGAGGGTCCAGCGTCTGGTCGATCAAGAGAAGCACTCTGAGTTCTACCGGACTCTGGCCTGCGTCCGGTCAGCAGGGACCGGACGCGTCCAGTCACACAAAAACCAATCTAGAACCTTACTGTTCCTGACCGGACTCACGATCAGGGAGCGTCCGGTCAACAACGGTGCGTCCGGTCAAAAGACGACAAGCTCAATGAACAGTAGGACCTATGCGTCCGGTTAGTATTCAAACCGAGCGTCCGGTCTAGCCATGAAACGAACACAGGAGCATTCAACGACCGGACTCTCTGCCCATGCATCCGGTCATCCCGACCAAGCGTCCGGTCACCGCGAAACAGCACTGTTCGTTCACCGATTCAACTCTATCTCACCCAAAACAAATCCTCTAGGGATCAAACTTAGTGAGAGGAGTCACAAAGAGTATAGTGAGCTATCTCTAAGAGATCATGGCTCGAACCTATCTCCAAATCGATGAATCGAAGAATTTCGGGGGAAGGGAGAAAACTTGACCCGAAACAAAAAATTGATTGATCTCCTAGACCATGAGGTTAGAGGTTAATTCCTTCGGTGGAAAGAAGTGTCTCACGATCTAGAACAACTTGGTTCAAATGGATTCGCAAAAGATGAACCGAGCAAAGAGATCAAACAACGGGAAAATCGTGGAGAAAAAGGGTTCCGCGAAGAACACAACCAAAACGCGAATCGACACCACGATCTTGCAGCCGAAGCGCAAACACACGCTACGACAAGGAGGTTACGGCCTCCTTTCCTCAAAATCAACAATACACAGAGGTGAGTCTCTCTGCGGATCTCAGCAAGCTACAGCAGGGGATGGGAGAGCAGGAAACCCTAGGAAGCAAGAGCAAATGAGATGGCTAAAACTGAGATAGGAGGAGGAGGGTGTCTCCCCGACTACTTATCCTAATTCTAGTCTAAGTACAATTCCTACTCTACCCCTCTCTAATCTAATTACAGAGCAAGCCAGCTAAACCCTAAGGTTATTCTAGACCAACTCAGGTGGTAGGTGTATCAGACGGCCACGCCCGCTTGACTCGAAGCGTTGCCTCGACGCAACCTCCAGATCACCGCCACGTGCCGCCCTCGCTCTGCACCCCCGGTTTTGTGGCCCAAACCGGGAAACCAGCCTTTTCCAGTCAACCCCCGGTTTTGAGGCCCAAACCGGGAAACCAGCCCCATCAGCGTCTGAGTTTTGAGGCCAAACTCAGCAAACCCTCAGAGCCCAGGTTTTGAAGCCCAAACCTGGAAATCGACCTCAGCCCGAGTTTTGTGGCCAAACTCGAAAACCCTCAGCCCGAGTTTTGTGGCCAAACTCGGAAACCGTCCACGCCCAGGTTTTGAGGCCCAAACCTGGAAACCGTCCATCCGATAGTTTTTCCCTGGCTCTACCACCAAACTGAAGTTGTAGAGGGGATGCACCACCCGTGCACCCCGTCCACCGACACGTGTCCCCAGGTCCTCGACCCGAGCAACACCATGCCCCGCAAGTCTCCGCTCGTCGATGTCCCACACTGTCAGCCACCACAGCTGATCCTCAGGCACTCTGGTCCCTCAGTCCAAGCCTCACGTCTGCCCTTCACCGCTCGATTCATCGGCATGGCACGTCCGCCGCACGGCACGCCCATCCTTCATCGCACCCGGTCTGTCAGCACGGCACGTCTCAACTTGACCTTCACCTTGCCCTCGATCACTGCATCCGTGCTCGACACCTGCACAACACAAGCCAAAGAACATGCGCATCATACTAGTTGACAATCACTCATCACTCAGAGACCCGGCATACACCCATGTATCCGCAGAACTTCAAAGGAAATAAAGTTTATGCCTATTTATTCGAACTAGAACTAATCTAAGGAGAGGGGGGATACAAAAGATCGTTCCTCCCTATCCCTTCCGCGAAGCGCTTTAACTTCGCATTTGTACTAATGTGAAGTGCGTGGAAGTTATCCTCTAGATCTAGGCGTGCCATCCTCTCTTCTGCGGCATGCTCTTCTAATTCTTGATTGCTCTTCTTGAGTTTGGCTACTTTACTTTCAGGAGCCTCTCATGTTCACTCTTTGAGGGCTGGTGTTCATATTCAAAGCGACCCGGCGGCCCATTGATAGATGGTGGGTCGCTAGTTCGTCGGATGGTCTTCTGGGCCGAGATTGATTCTCGGGATTCTAACAGCACCCTCCACTTAGTGGAGGTGATCGGGGGTACGAACACCTTGCCGCGTCCCGGACCACCGCCAACGATCTTGTGATCCTTCATCCATGTGGGCGTGGATGGTGTGTACGAGGTGGTGTTTTCTATTGTACTTGACACGTGGATGACGTCTTCAACGGTACCTCTCTTTGGTGCCAACTGCCCCGTCGTGGGTCTTTTGGGCGTGACAGCTCGGGACGAAGTCTTCGACAGGCTCTTCCGTGGGGACAGAGGTCGTGCCATGGCGCGGGAGCACTCGGGGGTCAGGGCACAGGTCGCTCGACCCCTAGATGGGTCGCCCGACCCCGTGGTGGCCCTCGGGTGATCACCCGACGGTGGCAGCAATGCCAGCGGCTTAATGTCGAGCACATCGATGGCCATAAGGGTCATTGGTTGATCTGGATTGGTGTTGGACGAACCCTCATTGAATGGGATCATGGGCATCTTGCCAGGATTTCTGGTTGGGGCCATGGGGATCTCACTTGTGAGGTGGAATGACACAAAAAGGAGAAGAGAGGGCTGATGGTGTTGAATGGAATGAATGGGAGGAGGAAGAAGGAGTGGAGGTGAGGATAAAAAGAGGTGTGCCAACGTTCACAAGCCCTGTGTTTCGCATGGATTGTGATCAGGCGTGAAGTGACCGTTTGTGCACATTCGGGTTGAGTCGTTGGGCTCCCCCTTGCCATCGCCCGACCCCTAGGTGCGGGCTTCAGGTGCAACCGGCCACGTGGCATTCATCTAACTCCCTCCTAGTGGTCATTTGCAAAAATTGGGGGCGTTTGGCTCCTAAAAGGCGTCGCCCGACCCCTTTATGTGGGTTTCGGAGCCCAAAATTTTGGAGCAAACTCCCCAAGGGAAGAAGACTATGGGGCTAGGCTTAGAACAGAAATTCGAACAAGAAAGGCAGGATGCATAGTTTTAGATTCGGTTAGTCGGTATAGAAAGTGAATTCTACCATATCAATTTCTTGTTCTATGGGTTCATGTTCATGAAAAACTTTAAGTCGTTGACCATTTACCTTAAATATGTTGCCGTCATCGCTTTGGAGTGTTACTGCCCCATGTGTGGCAGCATCGACGACGAGGTATGGTCCATCCCATTTGCTTTTTAATTTCCCGTGGCCGAATAACTTAACCCTAGAGTTGAACAGGAGCACTTTTTGTCCAGGGTGGAATTCCTTATGTTTAATTCTTTTATCGTGCCACCTCTTGGTTCTTTCCTTGTAGATTCTAGAGTTATGATAAGCTCTCTCTCTCTCCATTCCTCTAGTTCGGATATCTGCATTTTTCTATAGGTTCCTGCAGGTTTTAGGTCCATGTTCTATTTTTTGATGGCCCAGTATGCTCTGAATTCTAGTTCTACGGGCAAATGGCAGGTTTTTCCATAGACAAGTTGGTAAGGTGACATACCAATTGGGGTTTTATATGCAGTCTGATATGCCCATAGTGCATCGGGTAGTTTATCTTTCCAACCTCTTCCCATTTCATCGACGGTCTTTTGCAGAATGTTTTTGATTTGCTTGTTAGACGTTTCTGCTTGGACACTTGTCTGGGGGTGATAGGGGGTTCCAACATTATGTTTTATTCCTAAATCATTTAAGGATTTTCGGAACCTCTTGTCAATGAAATGTGATCCTCCATCACTTATCACCATTCTTGGAGTGCCAAATCTTGGGAGAATGACTTCTTGGAACATTCTGTGGGAGGCTGCGGAGTCTGCTGATTTGCATGGCAAGGCTTCTACCCATTTGGACACATAGTCTACTGCCACTAAGATGTATTCACAACCCTTCGATTTAGGGAAAGGTCCCATAAAATCGATACCCCATACGTCGAATAGTTCAACTTGCAGATTGTTTGTGAGTGGCATCGCATCTCGGGTGTTGATGTTTCCATGTTTTTGACATCTTGGGCATTTTCTAACATAGTCTTGAGTATCCTTATACATAGTTGGCCAGTAAAAACCACTTTGCCAAACTTTAGCATGGATTCTAAATGCTCCATAATGGCCTCCATATTCTGCCCCATGACATTTTTCCATGATTTTAAGCGCGTCCCTCATAGGTACACATCTCCTTAGCATACCGTCACTACAAACTCGGTAAAGGTATGGTTCCTCCTAGAGGTGAACTTTACTGTCTTTTATTAGTTTCTTCTTGTCTACCCCTGGCGGTACATGCCCCGCTACTATAAAGTTGACAATGTTTGAGTACCATGGGTTGGAGTCTGTGACTTTGAGGAGTGTGTCAACTCTAAGGAAGTCGTTAATGGGCAGGTCTTGTGTATCTTTGAATTGTATTCTAGACAAGTGGTCGGCTACGAGATTTTCTAGTCCTTTTCTATCTTTTATTTCAAGATCAAATTCTTGGAGTAGCAAGATCCATCTTATTAAACGAGACTTAGCATCTTTCTTAGTGAGCAGATATTTTAATGCAGCATGGTCAGTATAGATTATTACCTTGGCTCCAACTAAGTAGGATCTAAACTTGTCTATAGCAAAGACTACAACTAAAAGTTCTTTTTCAGTAGTTGCATAGTTTAGCTATGGTCCAATTAAGGTTTTACTAGCATATGAGATCACGTGATGTTTCTTATCTTTGGTTTGGCCTAGAACGGCACCAACAGTGAAATCACTTGCATCACACATTATCTCAAAAGGAAGCTCCCAATCAGGGGGTTGAATGACTAGAGCAGAAACAAGAGCTTTCTTGAGGTAGTAGAAAGCATCTAGGCATTCATCAAAGGGTACTTCCTTAGCAAACAGGTTTGTTAAAGGGCGAGCAATTTGAGAGAAACCTTTTATAAATCTCCTGTAAAAACTAGCGTGCCCAAGGAAACTACGGATACCCTTGACATTCGTGGGAGGTGGAAGTTGTTCTATGACTTCTATTTTTGCTCTATCCACTTCTATCCCACACTCGGACACTCTATGTCCTAACACTATACCTTCTCAAACCATGAAATGGCATTTTTCCCAGTTCAGGACTAAGTGTTTTTCTTCGCATCATCATAAGACTCTATCCAAATTCTCTAGGCAATCATCAAAGGTCTTACCATAGACAGAAAAGTCATCCATGAAAACCTCCATATGATTTCTTCAATCATATCAGAGAAGATGGACATCATGCACCTTTGGAAAGAGGCTGGGGCGTTGCATAGACCAAAAGACATGCGTCGATATGCATACGTCCCATAGGGGCATGTGAAGGTAGTCTTACTTTGATCATCAGGATGGATGGGAATTTGATGGTAGCCCGAATAACCATCAAGGAAACAAAAGAAAGAGTGTTTCGCTAACCGCTCCAACATCTCCTCAATGAATGGCAACGGGAAGTGATCTTTCTTTGTGGCCTTGTTGAGTTTTCGGTAATCTATGCACATTCGCCATCCAGTGACAGTGCGCCGAGGGATTAGTTCATTCTTCTCATTTTGAACGACTGTCATTCCTCCTTTCTTAGGTACAACTTGTATGGGGCTAACCCATTCGCTATTTGGAACAGGGTAGATTATACCCGCATGTAAGAGTTTTAGAACTTATTTCTTCACTACCTCTCTCATGCCATTATTCAGTCTTCTTTGAGGTTCTCTCGAAGGTGTGGCGTCCGGCTCAATAGGTATGCGATGGGTACAGAGAGCGGGACTAATTCCCTTAAGATCTTGGAGAGAATAGCCTAATACAGATCGATGCTTTTCTAAAACAGTGAGCAACTTAGTGGTTTCCTCCGTGGAAAGTTTGTCACTAATGATTACGGGGGTCTCATGGTCATTGTTAAGGAAAGCATATCTCAGGCTGGCAGGAAGAGGTTTGAGTTCTATGGAGGGTTTCGGTGGTACCGATATCTCCTCCAGTTCTATGGGGTCTAGGTCAGATTCCTCCTGGATGAACTCTTCGTCATCATCTTCTAAATCGGGTTGTTCTTCCTCTAGAAGAGATGTAGCCATCATTTCCTCCATTGGATCAGGCTCCGAGATAGGTTTTGTCTTGGAGTTTATGGAGGTGGTTAGCGGAATTGAAAGCTCTAGATTTGACCCTAGACATCCATGGAGATGCCCGTCATGATACCCATTAACGAGTTTCAAGAGCGGGTGTCCAATTAGCACGTCGAATTCCTCTATGTCAAAAATAAAGAAATTCAAGAGGATGTTGATTCTGATAATTGTGGCCGGGATGATTTGTGCGATCCCGCAACTCTCAACTAGATATCCAGAAAGCAGTTTTAGGTACTTTCTGGTTGGAACCAGCGGTTCATCTCCTAGGAGAGCACTACACAGAGATTTAGACAAAATTCTTACTCCCACGGAGGGATTATATAAGGCGTCTAATTCTGTGTGGTTTATGGTGCAAGGGATGCTAGAAGTGGGCGCGTGTATTTGGATTACTTCGGATGAAGCTTCGACCTCCTTAAGCCATTCATCGCTCAAAATTGATGAAAGCTCTTGAACAGTCTCCTTGAGGTAGTGCTCCTCAAGAAGAGTTGGGATGTGTTGGTTTGGGGCTTTCGGAGTAGCGGATTTCCTTTGCACCGGATAGTCTAAGGCATTCCCATAGTCGGAGAACAGGTCATCCTCAACAACAAAAGGGAAACCCAATTCTTGTGGCGTCTCTTCTTCGGACGGTACACAAGTTTCTCGTTCAGGGTCGATAGTGGGCTCTACTATTGGGGTTTCTATTTCTACCTTAGGAGTGGGTTCTTCCTCTATGGGGGCTTCATCATAAACATTAGTGTAGGGAGTGTTCTCGAGAACTTTCGTAAGAACACTTCGCCCTTCGCTAATGGGGAGATGTAAGAACGCACCCCTCGATGCTAAGTCAAGGAATAGCATAGAGTCCTGTCTAAGGCCATTATAGAAATGTTGTAATAGTGTTGGCTCAGTTATTCCTAGATCAGGACCCGAATGGGTGAGATCGGTGAAACGAGCCCAAGCCGCACCTAGAGATTCCTTCTCTTTTTGTTTGAAGCTTAGAATATCTAGTCGGAGATGATTCACTCATGAAATGGGGAAGAATGTTAGACAAAACTTGGATTTCAACTTCTCCCATTCACCTTCTACACTTTCTACGTGGCGAGAATACCATCGTTTGGCTACTCCCGTCAAAGAAAACAGGAATAGCTTCCACTTAAGAGTATCTGGCCTCATCCCTTGGATATGGATGCATGAACATAATTGTTCGAAGTCACCCAGATGCGTGTATGGGTTCTCTTGATCGTCTCTAGAGAAGGCTTTTTCCTGAACCATCGTTATGAGACTTGGGCGAAGCTCATAACGAACAGCCAGAATGGCTTTAGATGATCTAGGCAGCTCCAGACTAGCGCCCACTGGAGCAGCAAATTCAAACATAGGTGTTTGATCCATAGTGGTAAAGAAGTGAGAGTGTTTTGATCAAACAAGATAACTCGGGCGACTCGATTCTAATTAAGACAGCTACCGTTCCCCGGCAACGGCGCCAGAAATGCTTGTTGGTATTTCTTAGCGTCGCTACTAAGAATAGAGTTTTAATCTATCCCCGGCAACGGCGCTAGAAAGCTTGTTGACACCTAATGTGGCAAACGGGTAAACCGCAAGCGTACGGTTGTCAATGTAGCCTTCACCGGGAGTATTCAAGGTATCGTATTTTCCACGGGGAACGTGAAGTGAACTAACTAGAATCAAGGTCGTCCTATGATGAGATAGAAGAGCCTATGAAAGCTTGGTAGAGAGGATCTCTATAATATCCTATGTTTGGTATAGCAAAAAGATATATGCGGCATTCTCCACCCTTGCTCACTGGGGCGGCAGTTGCAGCTGAAGCCCGTGCAAGCAGCCCAACTCCCTTACTCAGCCCTACTTTTTAAGAACTTGCCTAAGAACACGTGGTGGACTCCAGAGACCAGATTCAGGGCTGTCACCACCCGCTGGCTACCACTATCTATTCGTGCGACAAGAAGCATACACTGGGAAGATATAGCCTAAACACCACGTTTACGCTACCCTTACGACTTTAACCCGGATCCTAAGGCTAAAGCACTCTACTAATAGAACAACATACCCATGAAACACAAGTATATAACTTAATGCTAAACTAGATATTGAATATTAAAGAAGATCTCGGATGTGTACTTACAAAGAAGAGAGCATCCGCTGAGGTACACCGCGGAGGAAACTCCCGACAGGCCCGAGACTTCCTCCAGACGACTCCCTCACTCTCTCCTTACTTGCATAGCACTACGCCAGAGCTTCGCTAATGCTTCTCAAGTGTAGCTAACTCTACTATGTCATGAATGAGAGGGGGGGTAGGAGGGGTATTTATAGGTGGAGGTGGAGTAGGGGCTACTCCATCGCCACGTCATCGATTCGTGTGATCCCCTCTCTCCACCGTTGGATTGTAACTAACTTCAAATGAATGGCCACCGCACTTTGGAGGTTGCTTCGCCGTGAAGCAGGGTAGCTTCCCCGTGAAGGAGCCTTGGGAGGTTCATCCACAGGTCGGGCGACCCATAGGGGGCTCGGGCGACCCCCCTATGACAGGTGGGACCTCCCAGGGTGTGTGCAAATGTTGTCCCCAC
Source organism: Coix lacryma-jobi var. lacryma-jobi (assembly GCA_009763385.1). Lineage (NCBI taxonomy): Eukaryota > Viridiplantae > Streptophyta > Magnoliopsida > Poales > Poaceae > Coix > Coix lacryma-jobi. The sequence goes on from CM019824.1 coordinate 138,432,512, forward strand.
TTGTCATTTGGTGTTTGTCACGTTGGAATGTGTCTTGATCACTTTGGATGCTTCGTTGTGGGCCCATTGATCCATGTGACTTCCATTTCCACCGTTGAAAGAAAACACAAGTGTGATCCAAGGGTGGAAATGTGTTCTAGGAGGCTTCTCACGGATCATGCCACTTGGGCAAACCCTGGTGGGGTCATAGGGGGGTCGAGCGACCCCCTTATGTGGGTTCCACCAGATATCTTCAGCACATTTCTTCGCTTTGGAGCTTAGCATGGTTGATGTCACTTGGTATGGCCCTAGTGGGGCCACAAGGGGGTCGGGCGACCCCCTTATGTGGGTCCCACCAGCTCACTTTGCCACAATTCTTTATAACCTGCATGAAAATACTTCAAGGTACAAGTGGAGCTAGTTATTGATAAAATGTGTTCATGTCATGTCTTTATTCCTTGAAACCGGCCTTCTTGACGGGGTTTTGAACATGTTATTTTGGGTAATATTCCACCGTCAACAAGGTGCACCCCCGTTATCTTCGTGATTCAGGTATGTCTTACTACTATCTTAATATTTTTTGGTGATAGGTTATAGTGTGTGTTAGATTAAATAAATAAAGCATGTCACATCTGAAGAACTCTCTCTCTAATTTCTTAAAATGGAAATGATGAATAGTTGCTCTATTGTAATTTTTTCTAGCACCTGCCTTCAAGCATGAGTTCTCTTAAGTTTAAAAATTAATGATGTCTTAAAATGAAATTAAATATATGGGTACCAAATGCTTGATCTAGAGTCTAGGTAATTGACAGATATGATATGTGATGATCTGAGCTACTGTTATCTTGTTCTAAAACAACACTAGAGTTTCGGAGAGTTTCCAATATTAATATGACCAATAATTGCATTGAGTTAAATTAAGCTTTGTTGACCCTGTGAGAAGTTATCATACTATTGAATTGAGATCACTTACACATTTCATCCATCCTCCGCATAAATGCTCATGATTATCTATTTCTATCCTCTCAAAAGTTTGTTGGAAGCATGTGGCTATTGAAAAAAAAAGAGAAAAGAAAAAGAAAAAAATTCAAGGAAATAAAAAGGGACAAGTGTCCGAAACCTCGAAAATATAGATCTCGAGGAAATAAAAAAGGACAAGTGTCCAGAACCTCGAAAAAAAGAGAATATCAGAAAAAAAATGGGCACGTGCCCGCTAGTAGAATTAGCGTGATAGCCATGTGTTTCTAACAGTCAAAAGAGAGTGATATATTCAAAAGAGCATCCGCCTCCATTTTCCATACGCATGCACTTCTCGATTCAATGGTATGGTAGACTTTCTCTTTGGATCCATTGTTTAATTTGGCAACATATGTTTTTGAAAATTCATAAAAACTCCAGGATAATGGTGAAGTGAAAGAGCAATACACATAGTTCTTGATTTGATCGTTCTATCTTTCAAATATCAAGATTCAAGGTAAAGTACTAAGTCCCATGATGAATAATATGATATCTTTTCTAATCCAAATGAGAACTTTTGTTTGAATGCATGAGTACTTGTTAGAAGTGCAGATATTGTAGCAACTCCTGATCCACCGTTGAGTTTGACTTTGCTAAGGGACTAACAAAGGGCAAGCTTGGGGGAATTTGTTGACGGTCCTTAATGTCAATATTATACCATCAACTATTGCATAGAATGATATGAAATGAACCACAATGCATAGTTGTAGTGTTTGATTCCAGTTCCACGAGTTGTGTAGTTCTCACTTGTTTTGCAAGAGCATCAATATTTCACTACATAAAAGTATCTCAAGTGATGAAATAGAGCACACCATTGCAAAGAGCTCGTCAAGACGATCGAAATAGACATATGATTTACTACATTTAGAGTCCCGACGAGAGAGTCCTTGTTGGATACAACTTGGAAGATTCTAGAACAACCCGGAACCATCACCTACCATAAGTCCAGGGACTAAACCGACAATAAGTATACAACTCTGTGAATCATTATTTACCAGGGACTTATCCAGCAAATGGGAGAGGGAAGAATCCAACCACAGCAAGACTAATTGTGCAAACAGGTCGGAAAGTGGCACTAGAAGATACAAGAAGGCAACTCAGCGAAGGAGAGGCGGTTTGGCCAAAGAAGGGGGCCGGCCGGCCTCCCCCCTGGGTCGGCCGGCCTGCTACAGTGCCTGATCTCCCTCTGCTTCGTGTGACGTGTTCTAATCCAACTCTACTACGTATCCCACGACGCCCAAGAGTTCCAATGTCCATCCAAGGTCGGTTTCATCCTATGGTGCACAAAACTCGGCGTATGGATCCAACAGAGAGTTGTAAACGCAGTCCAAGATGGGTTCCTTGCCTCCTACTCCATCCAGGACTATATAAGAAAGCCAAGAGGCTCCCCCAAGAGCATCTCCATCTTCATTATTCATCTCCACATCAGAAACTAAGGTTTCAATGTAGAAGTAGAGGTCCCTCTAGATGAATCTCTTCTAGTTCATCTAGATTTAGATCTAGTTCGTCTAGTTCTAGTTCTAGTTGTCTAGTTCATCTAGTTGTAATTAGAGATCCAATTAGAAAGAGGACAAGGACAGATTAGAGAGGAGTTGTGCTCTAATTTTGGAGGAGTCTTCAGAGATTTGGTATGCCTTTGTATCTTTTCTTATAAGACTTATGCTTTAATATATTTATCTTCTCTAAGTACTTTATGCTTTATTATATGATTATTATAGTTGTTATATCTTGGCATGGGATCTTTGTTCGTATTGAGTGCTCTAGTTATCCTAGGTAATTAGAGTAGTAATCGATAGATTAGACATGGTGTTTAGTCTATAGGTTACCTGAGGTTGCACTCAATCCCACAGAATAGTTGTGGTAGCCCCAGGGGTGACAGCTCTGTTAGGCCTTCGTAGTCCACCACGTTCGGATTGATGTTTCATAGAGCTTTTGGCAGCCTTCTCCCAACTACCTTTTTCCCAATCTTCTTCCAGAGTTGGAAAGGACCTGCTGCTCCAAAGTGCCAATATTTATGACTGCTATATCTTTTCATCTTTGTTGCCTTAGAACCCAAGTGATAGAGAAGTACATAGGAACCTTGATCTCTCCCGTTGTCCTCCCACTATAGTTATTATTGAATTATCTTTTATGTGCTTTCATTCATTGTCATATCATATATCATTCACTCCTGCTTTAGTCTATTTAGTACTCTAAGTTAGTAGATTCATGGTAGTGAATTATCATATTCTTGACCTTTGCTTCCCAGTGGTAAAATATAAATAATGATCCTGGAATACTCCCGGTAAAATTCTACAATGGTGTTCTGTGCGCTTGCAGAATCCTTTCATTTTCTAATTGCACTAACGAACGTCAACATGGATCTCCGATTCCAACCACTAAAACTTGAAAGAGAGGGCAGCAAAACTCGATTAGAGAGCAGATCCATTGATTCCCAAAGTCTCAAGAGCATTGGTTCACGTTTGGTCGGAGGTTCTAGGGTTAATTACTCTTGGAGCTTGCTCCTAGCCGGCTAGGCGTTGCCATGAGATTGCCATCGTTTGTGGCAGCCTTGGGAGGTTTGTAACCATCTTTTTGCAGCTAAGAAATCACCCCTCATCACAAGAGTTAGCTCTCTTGACTTGAGAACGAGGAAATGGGCAAACCTAAGTGGTGAGCTTGAGCCTTGGTGGCGTACCTCAACAACGTGGAGTAGGTTAACCTCAGTGGTGAACCGAACCATGGGATAAATCCTTGTGTCACCTTGTGCTTTGGTTTACTTTTCATTTGCAAAGTGATTTCTAGGGTTTGAGCTCATACTTGTGCTTCCAGTTTCTGGTATACTTGTGAACTATATAACCTTGCAGGAAGTTTACTCTCTATGTGTGTAACATTCTGTCTTATACTCACGAAGTTCATTTTCACATCTATCTAGATCGACAGTGCCGATCAGGAGATCGGCAGTGCCGATCAGGCTTCTAACCGAATTAGGTTTTGAGTTTTGACAGACCTATTCAACCCCCCTTCTAGGCCTCCAGAGATCCTACAAGTGGTATCAGAGCCGGTTGCCTTATATACGCTTCACCGCATAAAGTATGGAGACCAGAGACAGTTCGGGAGGTGTGAAGAAGGCCGATGTACATCTCGATGATGAGAGCAGCGAGCTCAGCACTTCCATAGTGCATGATCATCCTCTTCCTCAAGCCCCAACCGACATCGACAAGCCTGTCGATCCGGTTGAGAAAGAGAGGAAGAAGGATGAAAAGAGATTGAGAAGAGAAGCCTGGGAAAAGCAAAGAGAGATTGATAGATTGCTCCAAGAGACGAGAGAAAGAAAAGAGTTGAGAAGAAAGATTCGGGCAGCAAGAGAAGAAGAAAAGAAGGAGAAGGCCAAAGAAAAATCCAAGAAGAAAGTCGATCCTCCACCAAGTGACTCATCAAGTAGCTCCGACGATGGAGATGATGATGAGTCCTACCACAAGAAGAAAAGCAAGAAGAAGGAGAAGGATGAGGACAGCAGCAACAACAAGAAGAAATACTCCGCCGTATCCTTCAATTATTCTTATTTGACTAACCATGATCGCAAGTCTTTCATCAACGTGCCCGCGGGAAAGTTGCCTCATTTTGATGGGACCAACTTTGCCAAGTGGAAGCACTTGATGAGGGCTTATCTTATTGGTCTTCACCCTGGTCTTTGGGAGATTGTGTGCAGGGGATTTAAGCCACCGGTTGATCCTGATGACCCCACAAATGAAGAGATGGTGGCTGTCCATCTCAACGAACAAGCCACAAGTGTGCTTCTAAGTGCACTAGATGGTGGAGAGTACAATATAGTGATGAGTGTTGATGTTGCCAAGCAGATTTCGGACACCTTGCACATTGCACATGAAGGGGTGGACAAGGTGAGGAAGGCTAGAGTTGACTTGTTGATGGCCAAGCTCAACCGGTTTGTGATATTGGAGAATGAAGGGCCACAAGAGATGTTTGATAGGTTGATGACCATAGTTGGAAAGATTAGAGGCTATGGTTGTGATGAGTTGGATGACCACAAGGTAGTGAAAGTCATGTTAGAGGCATATCTACTGTTGGTAACACACTTGCCCTACCTCCGCACACGTGCAGGGGGGTGGCGAAGGTGGCCAATCGTCAGAACCAAGCGAAGGTGCAAAGGAAACAAGAACAGTGATACTGTGGCTCTATTCCCCAAAAACGTACCCCATTACACTGTTCACTCCCCAGTATTTATAGGGGATACCAAGGGGCACCAACCAGATTACAAAAGGGTACAAGAAAGATTCTTCTGCGCTGTACTACGGAAGGGCAGAATTGTACAAACACAACTGGAGTCGAAACCCTAGCCTGCTTTCCTCCTGCCCGCCGCCACTGGGCCTTGCTCGCCTTCGCGGAAAAAATGGGGTCTGATCCTCGGCTCTGCCGGCGGCGAGGTTGGACCCCCACCGTGTTCATGATGCTCGAGGGTTGCCTCCTGTGTTCTTTGCGCGCCATTGCCTGCAAGACGTGCAACGAACCCCGAGGGTCGAACTCGTGTGTGAAGGTTAGCAAACCTGCCCGAAGGGTCCAAAAAATGGAGATAAAAGAGTTAAGAGGGTTCGAGGGCGAGAGCGGGTCACGCGAAGGTCGTTCCTCGAGCCAGCCTGAGCGGCGCCACTGCCGAGGGTCCCTTCCCCCAACAGTTGCCTTGGTCCTAAAGAACAGTGTTTGGGCCCAAGCAGCGTTTTTTCTTGATGTAGCGAGACCCTGCTTGGGCCGGGCCGTTAGGTTTTCGTTTGTACTGTTGAGGTCCGCCTCGTTGTTTGCGCCGTGGATTTCGGTTGTCGTGCCGGTTTTGTTGGGCGGGGTGACTCATCCCTCGGCCTAAAAATAGAAGGGGTTGGTGGGGGCTTGAAATTGTGCCCTCCTTTGCTGTAGCCATCCTGCTGCTGCGCAATTCTCTTTGCGAAGGTTGCTTTTGTCTCATTTCGAAGGTCTTGTTTGCCGAGTTCTGCAAGGGCTCTAGTTTGAGAGATGGCTAGGTTGAAGCAAACCGCTCGTGTTGCTTCCCCTTCTGCTGCGGATGAAGGAGTGACCTTCGAGTTTGGTCTCAGCCGAGTTTGTTCCTCGGAGTTGACATCTTATGTCAAGCGGGGCTAGATCGAGGATTGGAAAGCGAGGACCAGTGCAGGGGAGACTGTGCCGAAGCCTGATGCTGACGAAGTTGTTGTTTTTGAGGAGTTCTTCGCGGCTGGTTTGAGATTTCCAGTTGATTCATTTGTGACTTCGGTTCTTCAAAGGTTTAATCTAAAGTTTCATCAACTCACCCCATCATGCTTTACGAAGCTTTCGGTTTACGTTTGGACTTGCCGCTCACAAGGCGTTGTCCCTCATGTCGAGGGTTTTGTTCGGACTCACCGCGTGCATATGCAGCCTCGCAAGATCTCAGATCGCGAGGGTAACGCCAGTCTGGGTCAGTTCGCAGTGTACACCTTTTGTCATCGCGCCGGATCGGAGTTGCCGGTGCAGACGCAAAAGATTAAATGGACCAGTGGTTGGCAGGAGTTCTGGTTCTACTACAAACTTGGCGGTAACGCCGAGCTTTGCGGCGAGCTTCCGCTCCTCGGTGATGTGGGCGCCGAAGCCAAGATGAGCGCTGAAGCGCATGCCGCTGTTGACTGCCTAAGGGTTGTAGCGCGGTCTCAATGTGCCCGCGACTCAGTCGAAGAATATTGCTGTGCCCAGGTGTGGCCCCTCCTCCGAAGGCAAAAATGGTTTGCAGTTGAGGATGACCCAAAGTATGAGGGTAGGGGTTTGAAGAAACCGAAGCTTGAGTTGAACATAGTTTGGGAAAAAGTCCTTAAGAAGTTTCCGAAACGCGAAGATGGCGGTGAGGCTGTTTATAGGCGGGTTCAGCAGAGGGCTGAAGATCTCGTTGGAAAATTATCTATGTTGGAGGTTAAGGCTATCCACAGCTCGGTGGGTAGCGGAGGTCGGGTCAACAGGATGTTCGACATTCTTGGGATCTAATATGCTGACTGGCCTACTCCTTCGAGCGAGGATGCGCCGAAGAAGAGAAAACACGCTGCCGCCGAGGAGAAGGGGCTTGCCTCGCGGCCGAAAAGGGGTCGTGGTCGAGGCCGCGGTGGTGCCGGTAGCCGGGTGAAAAAGATTGCGACGAAGGTCGCTGTGGGTTCGGGTGCTGCCGGCACTTCATCCTCTTCGGCCGTTGTTTCGTTCCCGAGCGGCCGAGGTCTTGCGAAGGTCGGAGGACGGGTGCCCCGCGTTGGCAGGATTGGTGCGTTGATTCAAGTTTTGGATGATGAAGAAGAAGTTTCTGACAGTGAAGAGAAGGGGGAGGAGAGGGAGGCAGAAAAGGAAGGTGACACTGAAGATGGCTCGTCTGATGATGATAGCGACTCTTCCAGTGGCGAAGGTGATTCGGATGAACAGGTTTCCATCGGTGATGACCGTGGGAAGACAGTTGTTTCACCTAGTGCGTCTATCCGGAGCATCGATGATATTATGCGGGACTTTGAGCCAGAGAGTCCTCTGCGAGGTTCAATTCCCGAGTTTGCTGGCTCGCACTTATGGGTCAATGGTTTCGAGTTTACTGGTGATCTTGAATCTGAGCGGACCCCCGGGAAAAGACCATATGGCGAGGCTAGCCGATCGAGCCTTCCTTACATCGCTAAGAAGCTTGGGGTCTCTGATCCGTCGACCGAGCTTTTCACTAGTCCGGACCTTCGAGAGTGCCACTTGTAGTGTGCTCCGGAGGAAAGGCGTTTTCTGGGTCGGGTGTTTAGTCGCAATTGTGTGCCCAAAGCGGAGCTTCGCCTGGCTAACGAGCCTTTGGGCAAACTCCATGATGACATCGATGTCAAAGTTGCTGAGTTAATGCTCTTGAACTGCTCGGCGCGCCGAAGGGCGGGTTATAATCTCCATTATTTGAATGACCGGTTGGTTGAAGTCGAGAAGGATAACAAGGACCTTCGCCGGAGTTTGGAGAATAAAGAGATTGAGCTCAAAGCTGCTCTAGAGAAAGTTAAGAAGTCCCGAGAGGAAGCGTAGGAGGTTGCAAATAGTAATACTCAACTCCTGGCTGCTTGCCGTCAGAAAGACAAGGACTTGATTGCTGCGAACAGTCGCATACAAGAGCTGTCCACTGAGTTGGCTTCTCATTCCGAGGCTTGGCAGAAGAGCATGGGAGAGGTTAAAAATAAAATCGACACCTGCTTGACTGAGGCCGGTGGTTCTGTTTGTGAGCCGTTACCTGCCGTTGATGCTGTGGCATTCGAGGCTTGGCTTAAGAATGAGCTGGATGTTTTCCGTTCTCTGGTTGATAATGCAGCTGATTTTGGATGTTACGCCAGAGCTTTGGCTATGGTCGGGACCCTTCGCCATGCTGAATGCGAACACCTTCGGAAGATTAGGAAACCAAACCACGTCTTCCCAACTGTTGACGTGGTTCGTCAAATGAAGGTTGATGATGCAGAGGTTCGGAACTGCGCGATGCGTTTGCTCCGGAGGTTTTGGATTGACGGAGGTGGACGCGCTCTCGCCTTCGAAGAGGCAGCGGAAGCTACCCGTCAGGTACCAACTTGTATGGGATGTTCGTTTCGTGTTACTATTTCGTGGACGATTATGTTGGTGTTTATTTTGGTGGTCTTCTTTTGCAGGCTCGGAAAGATGCACTGCCTTCGCCGACCGCGATTGAGGACGTTCCCGAATGCTCCAAGTCTGCTCCTGCGACCAGTTCTGCGGAGGTTCCACCCGCGTTGGAGGTACCCTCGGCCGAGGACGCTCCAATCACTAGAGAAGCTAATGTTGAAGAGGCAGCGATGGAGGAGGCACCTGCTGAGGGCTTGGATGCTGCCGCTGGCGAAGGTTTGGAGGCTGCGGCTGGCGAAGCTGGGGCGGATGAGCAGAGGGAAACCGAGCAGGTGTGAAAACTTAGGCTTGCTCGGACGAGGGGTTGTTTTGTAATATGTGTGGTAGTTGAAACGACTTGATGACACTGAGATACTTTTTAATTCTGTGAAAATGCAGGTTCCTAATGGAACCATGCTAGAAGTGTTTGATGTGACGCCGTTGACGCTAAATTATCAAGATATTTTTATAACTGGTGAGTCATGGGCTCGGGCTAGGCTTAAACACCCTTCGCTGTCCTTTGAACGATTTTGGTGGTCGAAGGTGCGGAGGTATGATTTGAAAAACAACAGATCGAGTCGTTTTTGGCGCGAGGCTGATTATACTGATCGACAGGCCACACGGTATTTGTTTGGTTCATCTTCATCCTCGCAAGCTGTTGTTGATGATGATATTGATGAGAAGACAGCTCTGGATTATTTGTTTGGGCGAAGCACACTAGATTTAGGTTCGGATGGATCACTTGTGGTTCCGAAAGAGGAACCTTTGGAAGTTAGTGAAGTAAATCGTAGATATATGTATAGAGCGAGGGTTTTGTCCGGGGAGCTGCCAATTGTTCCTGCAGCTCCTTTGTTGTGGGGACCCATAGTTCCGGTGGATATAGGATTTGAGGAGGGTGTCGAAGGTTTGGATGATTTGATGTTGATTGAGGGTAATGATGGTTCCTTGTAATTTTATTCTTTTTATTGATTGTATATCACACTGTCGTCAGAAGCGAACAACTTGTGATGTTGCTCTGTGGACGTGCTATTCATTTTTTGCAATTTGATTGAAATAATACTTGACTCTCGAGGCTTGCCTTTCGTTTAAGAGAGGTGTTTTTTGAAAACAACGACGCCCCCCTTTTCTTTTAGCGAGGCTCGCTTAACGTTTTTGAAAGCTAAAAAGGAAAACAGCGACGCCCCCTTTTTCTTTTAGCGAGGTTCGCTTAACGTTTTTGAAAGCTGATTAGGAAAACAGCGACGCCCCCTTTTTCTTTTAGTGAGGCTCGCTTAACGTTTTTGAAAGCTGATTAGGATAACAGCGACGCCCCCTTTTTTTTTAGCGAGGCTCGCTTAACGTTTTTGAAAGCTGATTAGGAAAACAGCGACGCCCCCTTTTTCTTTTAGTGAGGCTCGCTTAACGTTTTTGAAAGCTGATTAGGAAAACAGCGACGCCCCCTTTTTCTTTTAGCGAGGCTCGCTTAACGTTTTTGAAAGCTGATTAGGAAAACAGTAACGCCCCCTTTTTCTTTTAGCGAGGCTCGCTTAACGTTTTTGAAAGCTGATTAGGAAAACAGCGACGCCCCCTTTTTCTTTTAGCGAGGCTCGCTTAACGTTTTTGAAAGCTGATTAGGAAAACAGCGACGCCCCCTTTTTCTTTTAGTGAGTCTCGCTTAACGTTTTTGAAAGCTGATTAGGAAAACAGCGATGCCCCGTTTTTCTTTTAGCGAGGCTCGCTTAACGTTTTTGAAAGCTGATTAGAAAAACAGCGACGCCCCCTTTTCTTTTAGCGAGGCTCGCTTAACGTTTTTGAAAGCTGATTAGGAAAACAGCGACACCCCCTTTTATTTTAGCGAGGCTCGTTTAACGCTTTTGGTTTTGCGGGGGTACTCGACTTTTGGACTTTGTGCCTCCCCTTGTCTTAGGTGGAGGTGAAGTTTGCTTTGCGAGCCCCTGGCGTTTTCTGCGAGGGTGCTCGACTTTTTTGGACTTCGCGCCTCCCCTTGTCTTAGGTGGAGGTGAAGTTTGCTTTGCGCGCCCCTAGCTTTTTTTGCGAGGGTGCTCGACTTTTTTGGACTTCGCGCCTCCCCTTGTCTTAGGTGGAGGTGAAGTTTGCTTTGCGAGCCCCTGACATTTTTTGCGAGGGTGCTCGACTTTTTTGGACTTCGCGCCTCCCCTTGTCTTAGGTGGAGGTGAAGTTTGCTTTGCGAGCTCCTAGCGTTTTTTGCGAGGGTGCTAGACTTTTTTTGGACTTCGCGCCTCTCTTTGTCTTAAGTGGAGGTGAAGTTTGCTTTGCGAGCCCCTAGCGTTTTTTGCGAGGGTGCTCGACTTTTTTGGGCTTCGCGCCTCCCCTTGTCTTAGGTGGAGGTGAAGTTTGCTTTGCGAGCCCCTGACGTTTTTTGCGAGGGTGCTCGACTTTTTTGGACTTCGCGCCTCCCCTTGTCTTAGGTGGAGGTGAAGTTTGCTTTCCCCAAGTTTGCTTCAAAAAAAAAAATTGTGCTTCGAAGCAATCTTTGGTGTTTTTCATCGATTATAAGCGCTCTTGGATAAGGGCTGCTTTTGTCGATGCTTAAGGAAAAATTGAAAGAAAGGACTTTGGAGTTTTGTTTTCTCGGGGGTTGATGCCTTTATTAAGGACTTGGAAACTGCCTCGTTAAAAAACCTTACGCTCCTTCGTAAGGAAAAAGAGTGCAGCGCCTTTGTTTTGGTTACAAGTATGATACTGAGAAAAGAGTTGACTGAAGGCATATTACAAGTTGCGAGAGCTCGCTAAGGCTCCGCTATGGGTAGTATTTGCGAAGGTCGTCGACATTCCAGGTGTGAGGCAGGATGTTTCCCTCGCTGTCAGAGAGGTGAAAAGAGCCGGGACGATTGCATTCTGCTATTAAGTATGGACCCGTCCACTTTGGCTGAAACTTTCCCGCCATATTGGCGTTTTGCTTCCGAATGAGAACGAGGTCACCCTTCTTTAGTTCTTTGATTCTCACCTTTTTGTCTCTCCATTTTTTTGTTTCTTCCTGATACTTGCGAAGGTTGTGCACTGCGTTGCATCTTGTTTCTTCAAGTAGATCTTTGTCTAGCAGTTGGTTTTGTTCATCTGTTTCGAGGGTTGTTCTGATTGATCTGTGCTTCAACTCTTCTGGTAGCACAACTTCTTCCCCAAACAGGAGCCTGAAAGGGGTGAATTTTGTGGCTCTGCATTCTGAGGTGTTATGGGACCAGGTGACCGAGGTTAGTTCTTCTGTCCACTTTCCCTTGGGCCTGCCTTGCAATTTTTTGGATATGGCTTGGAAAATTGTTGCATTGGCTCTTTCAACTAAGCCGTTGGATTGAGGGTGGCGGACTGAGGCGAAGCACAAAACTATTCTGATTTGTGCGCAGAATTCTTTGAAGACCTCGCTGTCAAACTGAGTGCCATTGTCGACAGTTAGGTATTTGGGGACCCCGAACCGACACATAATTGCTGCCAGAAAAACATCTTCACGGCCAGGGAGGTGATGGAAGCCAGCGGTCTAGTTTCAATCCACTTTGTGAAGTATTCCACAGCTACCACTGCGTAGCGGAGGTTTCCTGGAGCTGTTGGTAGTGGACCAACAAGATCCATTGCCCATCTTTGCAACGACCAAGTTGGACAAATCAGAGTTGTTGGAGCCCCTGGGGCGTTTCGTGTTTTTGCTGTTAGTTGACAACCTTCGCAGCGTTTGACGATGCCTTCTGCATCTTTTAATGCTGTTGGCCAGTAGAAGCCTTGTCGGAAAGCTTTGCCAACTAGCGCCCTCGGGCCGTTGTGTGAACCGCAGATACCTTCATGAATAAGCTTGAGAATGTCATTTCCTTCAATCTGTGACACGCATTTGAGCCATGGCAAGGTTACCGAAGCTTTGAACAGAATGTTGTTCACAATTTTGTACCCTCGAACTCTTTGTTTAAGTCTGTTTTCTTCCTCTTTGGTCTCGGGTTCATGCAGCCCATTGATATAGGCCATGATGGGTGCTCTCCAATCTTCGCTCTGAATTGCATTGATCAGCTTTGCTATTTTCTCGGAAACGGCTGATTGTGTCGCAGCTTCATAGAAGACATCTGGGGGCAACTGAAGTTGTTGAGTTGCCGCTTTGGCCAGATTGTCTGCCTCGCTGTTATCTGACCTCGGTATTGCTTTCACTGTTATGCCGAGGAAGAAAGATTCTAACCTTCGAACATACTGTAGGTACTTTTGTAGCTCTGGATCTTTTGCTTTATAATTTTTCTCGATGTGCCCCGCGATGACTTGAGAGTCAGTGTTAATGACTGCCCTTTGGACTGAAAATGATCGAAGCCTTGAGAGTGCTAGTATCACGGCTTCGTATTCTGCCGAGTTGTTTGTGCATTTGAAGTCGAGTCTTTTTGTGTACCTTAGCTTCGACCCAGATGGCGAGACTAGGATCACCGAGGCTCCTGCTCCGGCTGCTCCCCAAGCTCCATCAACATACGCTGTCCAAAACGGGTCTAGTTGGGCTCCGCCTCTGCGAGGGTCTGGGGTCCATTCAGCTATGAAATCTGCTAGTGCCTGCGATTTGATCGCTGTTCTTCCCACGAAGGTTATAGCGTAGCTGTTCAATTCAACTGGCCATTTTGCTACTCTGCCGACTGCCTCGTTGTTCTTGAAAATGTTCTCGATGGGGTATGATGAAGGCACTTGGATTTCATGTGCCTGGAAGTAGTGTTTTAGCTTTCTTGAAGCCATTACCACGGCATATGCTATCTTCTCTAGCTCTGAGTAGTTCCGTTTTGGACCTTCGAGTGTTTCAGACACGTAGTAGACCGGGGCCTGCTTAATTTTGTTGTTTTCATGCAACTCTTTGATTAGCACTGCGCTGGTCGCATGGGGCGAGGCTGCAACATACAGTAGTAGAAGATCACCTTTGCTTGGACTAGTTAAAATGGTCAAGTTGGTGAGGTAGTTTTTCAAATCCTCAAAAGCTTTGTGCTGCCGAGGTCCCCAATTGAATGGGGCTGTGCTTCTCAGAGTTTCGAAAAAAGGTAACCCTCGCTCGGCTGATCTGGAGATGAATCTGCTGAGTGCTGCTAGATGACCTGTCAAACGCTGAGCTGCTTTTTTGGTTGTCGGGGGTTCTATATTGATGATGGCATCAATTTTTTTGGGGCTGGCTTCAATTCCCCTTACTGAGATGATGCAACCTAGCAGTTTTCCTTCGTTTAACCCGAAAACACATTTTTCGGGGTTTAATTTGAGTCCGGCGGACCGAAGGCTTTTGAACACTCTTTCTAAGTCTGTTATGTGATTTTCTTTTAGCTCGCTTTGTACAATCAAGTCATCGACGTAGGCAGAAATGGCGTGTTCATCTTTGAAGACTTCAGATGTCATGCGAGCGAAGGTTGATCCTGCATTTCTGAGGCCTTCTGCCATTCTTCGAAAGCAAAATGTGCCCGAAGGTGTAATGAAGCTTGTTTTTTTCTCATCTTCCTCATTCATCCAAATCTGGTGGTACCCTGAGAAGCAGTCGAGGAGAGAGAGCATTTGGCAACCAGCTGCTATGTCGACCAAGGTGCTTATGTTAGGCAGAGGAAAGTCATCCTTCGGATAGGCTTTGTTCAGGCATGTGAAATCAACACACATTCTCCATTTCTTGTTCTTTTTCTGAACTAGTACCACGTTTGAGAGCCATGTTGGATATTTGACTGGACGGATGACGCCTGCGTCCAGAAGTCTTTACCTCTGCCTTCGCTGCCTCTTTCCTCTCTTCTGACATTTTGTGAAGCTTCTGCTTAACTGGGCGATAGCCTGGTTTAATGTTTAGGCTATGCTCGATCAAAGTTCTATTTACCCCCTTGAGATCCTCCGCAGACCAAGCGAAGGTATCGGAGCTTTCCTTGAGGAAACGAATAAGGTTGTCTTCTGACTGGGGGTCTAGGTTGGCTGAGATGAACACTTTCCTTTCTGAATTGCCCTCGAAGAGTTGGACTTGTTTAGTCTATTCTTTGGGTGATGCTTTTACTCTGTCGGTGCATTCTTCACCCTCGTCGCTAAGGTTTGTGGCTCGAGGCTTTGACAAATTATGGGCATTGCGTTGCCCCAGTGCTACTGTTCCTTCGGCTGCTCTTGCAATATCTTGATCTCCGTATACTGCAACGACCCCCTTCGGAGCAGGAAGCTTCATGCAAAGGTATGCAAGGTGGATTATAGCGTTGAATGCGTTGGTGACGCCTCGGCCGAAAATTGCATTGTAAGGATAGAACATGTCAACCACGTCGAAGGTTATGTGCTCAGTTCTGCAGTTCAGCTGATCTTCGAAGGTAACGGGCAAAGATATTTTTCTAATAGCTCTTACTTGTTGCCCGCCGAAACCGTATAGTGGGTTGTCGGAGGGTTGCAAGAGGTTTCTGTCAAGCTTCATGCTGTCGAAGTTGGCGAACAGGATGTCAGCAGAGCTTCCTGTATCGACGAGAATTTTGGTGACTGTCCACCCTGCTAGGTTAGTCTCGATCACCATTGCATCAGTGTGAGGGTAATCCCTTAACTTCAGGTCACTGGAATCGAAGGTTATCGGGATGTGAGACCATCGGCCAAATTTGTGCGGTCCTTCGATGGATACATGATGTACTCTTCGAGCATGTTCTTTCTTTTGCCTCTTGTTGCCATGATCTTCGTTGGAGCCTCCGGTGATAGCTAGTATCACACCAAAGGTTGATGTTGGGTTGTTGATGGTTGTCTGGGATTGGGCTTCGGATTTGACAGGTTGGGGGGCTGGCAGGGCCGGTATTGGTGGTGGTGGTGGTAGAGTGTTGCTCACTTGTTGGTTGGTTTGGGCTTGAGGGGTTGTTGGGAATGTGATAGTGTATGGCGCATTTTGGCGTTGAGGAAAAGAGGTTGGTTGAAATGAGGTGTGGGTGTTGAGAGTAGAAAGATTGGTGCGAGGGTAAGCCGTAGTTTATGGGGGTGTACTGGTAGGGAGGTTGGGTTGGGTTGAAGTTTGGCTTTCTGTTGTGATTGATGGTTCTGTTTTCTGTTGAAGAGGCTCTTTTGGACTCCTGGTACTCTTTCCCTCTGGCGAAGCACTCGCATTGCTTTGTTGTGTGGCCCTTTCCTAGGCCACAGAAATGACAGTACATTTTGGCCGGGTCCCTCTGTTGGTTTCTTTGGTCAGGTGGGGGTGGAAATCCATGTGGGTTTTGGTTGCCCGAAGGCTGAGTGCTTCTTCTCTGGTCTTCGATTGGATTTGCCTTGTTGATCGCTCCAACGTTGCTCTGATCTTGGCGAGGGTTGTTTTCTCTCGCTTGGGGCCTCGGCTGTGGTTTCTGCTGCGACCTTCGAGCATCGGACTTTGCCCGGAAATCCATGTCCGCTTTACAGTACCTTTCCATTGTATCATGAAGCTCTTCGATTGTGTTTGCTGGTTTTCTGGCGAACTTTGAAGAACATGGGCCTGGGCGTAAGCCACTGACTGCAGCGAGGATCACGGCCTCGTCAGATATTCCCGGAGTTCTTGCTCTAATCTGGATGAACCTTCGCCAGTAGTCTTGTAACGGTTCGCGCTCTTCTTGTTTGCAGTTGAACAGCTCGATGGGGTTTGATGGGGCTGCTGTGATGCCCTTGAAGTTTGTGCAGAGTCTGTCTCTTAGGTTGGCCCAGGAATCCACCGTTCCGGGGCGAAGGTTGCTGTACCAAGTCTGCACGATGTCACGAAGGATGATTACGAAAGACTTCGCCATTGTTGACTCATCCCCTCCTGCTGCGACGACTGCCGCCTCGTAGCTCATTATGAATTGGCGAGGGTCAGTAAGTCCATCGTAACGGGGGAGATTTTGTGGATTGTAGCATGGTGGTCAGGGTTGGGTTTGTAGTATTTGGGAGAGTGGTGATCTTGGGTCGTAGGGCATCTGGTGTTGTTGGGCCTTCGCTGAATGCGAAGGTTTGGCTCTCGCTCTTCTGGGTAGAGCTGGCAAAAATTTGGTGGTGGTGGGGGTGGTGGAGGTTGACGGGCACCCAACTCCTCATTCCCCTCTTGACGGGGCGGCATTTCTCTATCATTCCAACCCTCGGCTTCGGCTTCAGCTGCCGCGAGGGACTCTTCCATTCGGCGAAGCTGTTCCCTTGCTTCATCCGCCTTTTGCCTGATAGCGCGCAGCCGGTTGTGCCTTTCAAGCTGGTCCAGACACCCTTTCTTCTCCTGCAATTCAGCTTGGAGCCTGTCCAAAGCCTCGAGACCCAACTCCTCTTCATCTCCTCTTCCACCCCCTCCGGAGGTGTGTGGGTGCGGCTGTGGTACTAGCTGAGTGTGAGGCCCCGGGACCTCTGTCCCTGGGGTGACTTCTTCTTCTTCCGAAGGTTCCACATTTTCTTCTACAGGTTGAACCGTCACCGCGGCCTCCCTGGTTGTGCGGTTGTCTCTGGTTGAGGATGCTCTTCTATTTCCTGCCATTATGAACTCCGCTCCCCACGAACGGCGCCAAACTGTTGGTAACACACTTGCCCTACCTCCGCACACGTGCAGGGGGGTGGCGAAGGTGGCCAATCGTCAGAACCAAGCGAAGGTGCAAAGGAAACAAGAACAGTGATACTGTGGCTCTATTCCCCAAAAACGTACCCCATTACACTGTTCACCCCCCCCGGTATTTATAGGGGATACCAAGGGGCACCAACCAGATTACAAAAGGGTACAAGAAAGATTCTTCTGCACTGTACTACGGAAGGGCAGAATTGTACAAACACAACTAGAGTCGAAACCCTAGCCTGCTTTCCTCCTGCCCGCCGCCACTGGGCCTTGCTCGCCTTCGTGGAAAAAACGGGGTCTGATCCTCGGCTCTGCCGGCGGCGAGGTTGGACCCCCGCCGTGTTCATGATGCTCGAGGGTTGCCTCCTGTGTTCTTTGCGCGCCATTGCCTGCAAGACGTGCAACGAACCCCGAGGGTCGAACTCGTGTGCGAAGGTTAGCAAACCTGCCCGAAGGGTCCAAAAAACGGAGATAAAAGAGTTGAGAGGGTTCGAGGGCGAGAGCGGTTCACGCGAAGGTCGTTCCTCGAGCCAGCTTGAGCGGCGCCACTGCCGAGGGTCCCTTCCCCCAACATCTACCCAGAAATGAGAACGTGGTCATTTTGATTAGAGACAAGAAGAAGTTTGAGAAATTCACTCCAAATGATATGCTTGGAAGAATATTGACACATGACATGCAAAAAGAAGAAGCAAATGAGAGAAGGAAACTTGGTGAGTTGCAAGCCAAGTTGAATGGCCTCAAGATCAAGGAGATAGCACCAAAGGCAAAGAAAAAAAGCAAGCCAAGCACCTCAAACAAAAGCAAGGGCAGCAATCAAGCAACTACAAGCAAGGCAAAGGCACCTAAGCAAATCCAAGATCAAGAAGCTACAACATCATCATCAAGTGAAGGAATAAGTGATGGTGAGGATTGTGAAGAGATTGATGACATGGCACTTGTCATTAAGAGATACAACAAGAGCTTGAGAAATCAAGGCTACAAGTTCACTAAGAGGAAGTTTCCAAACAAGAAGAAGAGGCTTTGCTACAATTGTGGTAGCACCGAGCACTTTATTGCAAAGTGCCCACATGAGCTCAAAGATGGCAAGTACAAGAAGGACAAGAAAGAGAGCAAGCATGAGTACAAGAGAGGTCATAGGGACATGGGAGAAGCTCACATTGGTCATGAATGAGATTCAACAAATGAAGCATCAAGTGAGGAGGATGAGAAGATTGCAACCGTAGCCATTCAACATTCATCCTCCACACCAAAGCTATTTGACAACTTGACCGATGACGAGGACCACAACTCTCACATTTGTCTCATGGGCAAAAGTTACAAGGTAAAATCAATCCCCACTCCCTCTCTAATTCTAAATGATATCTCTAGTAGTGATCTTAGTGATACCTCTAGGGATGATGAATCTAGTAATGAAGAGTTGGATAATATAACTAGAAACTTGGATAAAAAGACCAAACTCTATATCATTAAGCTATTGGAGGAACTAGAGAAAGTTCAAGTTGAGCTAGCAACTAGAGATGAAGACCTCATTGCACAAGAGAACATTTACATAGCTAGCAAGGAAGTGCTTGCATTAGAGAGAAGTGAGGTGGCTGCCTTGCGCAAGGCCTTGGCCA
Organism: Coix lacryma-jobi var. lacryma-jobi; assembly: GCA_009763385.1. Classification (NCBI taxonomy): domain Eukaryota; kingdom Viridiplantae; phylum Streptophyta; class Magnoliopsida; order Poales; family Poaceae; genus Coix; species Coix lacryma-jobi. The sequence goes on from CM019824.1 coordinate 138,451,217, forward strand.
AAGAGCAAGAGAGCCATGGTATCACAAAGAAAGAAAATGTTGCACTCAAGCAAAAGTATTGTAACCTGGATGAAAAGTACAAGGAGCTTGAGCTGCAAGATAACATTCTTTGGGATAGCAACTCACATCCCTTTAAGGCAACGAATGAATCTACTCCCTCCACTAGTCAAGGATGTGGAAAATGTTATAATCTTGATATGAATGTTTATTCCACTAACCTTGCAAACATGGAGGCAATGAGAAAGGAAATTGCTAGGCTCAATGAGATGATTGGTCAAGGGTGCAACAACAAAGGTATACACATTGGTACCAAGAAAGTAAATGACCAAAACAAGCCCAAGTACATAGATGGAAGACATCCTTTCATCAAGGATGGTTTGGGTCACACAAAAGGAGGCAAAACCAATGGAAGAAAGAAGGTAAATGGCTATGAGTGTGTTCAGTTCATGAGCAAGGGCAAGATTGGTACATATTAGCCTACACAGATGTCGGCACAGGAGCCAGCCAAATCAGCACTGCCTCGCAAGGTCGGCAGTGCCGATGTCTTGGTCGGTAGTGCCGATCCCCGCAAGAAAGGGAAGTCTACCAATCATGCCCCTGGTCAGAACAAGCACAAGAAGATGGTGTATCTGCCTAAGAAGGATGCTTAGAAACCAAAGAAATCAATGTGGGGAAATCCAAATGCTTACAAGTACCAACCAAAGGCACAATCTCCTCGACAAAGTTTGTCATCTTGTTTTGTCCTGAAGAACAACAGCAAGGGGGATGTGTATGCCAAGTATATTGGCAAATGAACTAATGTTTACTTGCATACTTCCATTTGGGTTCCAAAGATTCTTATGACTAGCATGCAAGGCCCCAAAAACATTTGGGGACCTAAACCAAAGAACTAATTTGTCTTGCAGGCATACTCCTCCGGTGGATCAAGTTGGGTGCTTGAAAGTGGATGTACAAATCATATGACCGGAGATAGGAGTATGTTCATCTCATACTCTCCCATGATCGACTCACATGACAACATTGTCTTTGGAGACAATTCCAAAGGGGGAGTAAGAGGACTTGGTAAAGTGGCTATCACTCTTGATCATACACTTTCAAATGTTTTACATGTTGATTCGTTAGGATACAACTTGTTGTCCGTCTCACAACTTTGTGAGATGGGTTACAATTGTCTCTTTACGAATGAAGGTGTGGAAGTCTTTAGAAGGGAGGATTCCTCTATTGTCTTTACAGGTCATCACAAGAACAAGCTTTACCTAGTGGCTTTCACTAAGAGTAAAGTTAATCTTGAGACTTGTTTAGTGGCAAAATCTAGCATGGGTTGGCTTTGGCACCGCCGACTAGCTCATGTTGGGATGAGGAACTTGGCCAAAATTCTAAAAGATGAACACATTCTTGTACTAACAAATGTTCATTTTGAGAAAGATAGGATATGTAAAGCGTGCCAAGCTGAAAAGCAAGTAGGTGTACCTCACCCACCAAAGAGCATCATGAGCACCACACAACCATTGGAGTTGATTCACATGGATCTCTTTGGACCGGTCGCCTACCTTAGCATCGGGGGTAACAAATATGGTCTTGTTATTGTTCATGATTATTCCCGTTTCACTTGGGTGTTCTTTTTGTATGACAAGAGTCAAGTACAAGAGAAGGTGAAGATATTTGTGAGAAGAGCACAAAAGGAATTCGGTCTTACTATCAAGAAGATAAGGAGTGACAATGGGACCGAGTTCAAGAACACCCCCGTTGAAGTGTTTCTTGATGAAGAGGGCATCAAGCATGAGTTTTCAACTCCCTATACCCCTCAACAAAATGGTGTAGTAGAGAGGAAGAACCGCACACTCATTGACATCGCAAGGACAATGCTAGATGAGTACAAGACGCCAGACATCTTTTGGTGTGAAGCCGTCAACACCACTTGCCATGCCATCAACCGCCTCTACCTACACAAGAAGTTGAGGAAAACCTCATATGAGCTTTTAACCGGTAACAAACCAAAGGTGTCTTACTTTAGAGTGTTTGGGTCCAAATGTTTCATACTTAACAAAAAACCCAAAGTCTCTAAGTTCGCACCTAAAGTTGATGAAGGTTTCTATTGACACGAAATTTCGGTCGAGGCGCCAACACACTCGACCACGGTCCTCAGAGGCCATGTAGAGCAAGGTCTTGACCTCCTGGACCTTCAATGGACGGCGGTGCCGAATCTTGGTGAGAATGACTTCGGACGTGCCAGTCAATTTGACCTATAATTGACAAGGAAGAGAAAAATTGTCAAATTACGGAACCCACCGGTTTGATGCCAGACAGTTCCAAATTATGCGGCTCTGATATAGCCATTTGTTACAGGATGTTGACTAGAAAGTCAATTCCCAAGAGAAAGTTGAATCATTGACATTGTTTGAAGCAAAACGGCAGGTGCACATATAAAGAAAGTATTTAGGATAAAGAACAGCCGATAAGCTTGAACATGTGTAACACCTCTGGTGTTTAATATGTAATTAATCTGACATGTCATCATCTTTAGTCATTAATCATTCTTGCCATGCACTTATGTTTGCCTATTACTTGTTTTGCTTTTACCTCTTCTGAAGTGATTTGTGTAGTGATTCCTTTTCCAAAACCCTAAAGGCCCAAACCTTCCTTAAGGGCAAAATGGTGATTTCACCTCTGTGTCTAGCTCTGTGTAAATCTTGTTCAGTTTTGTGCCTTGATGTTTTGTTGTGTTGATCAAGGATAAAAATCAAAAATAGATTTGGAAGTTCTTTTGAAAAACCCTAATTTCCAAACTCTAGTTTTACCCCTCTTTTTATAATTCAAAAACTGTTCAAAATTTGAAGTTGGTCCTTTTGGCAAAGTTGTAGATCTTGTCAAGAGGAACAACTTTGGTATTTACAGATTTTCAAGTTTCACTATAAAATCAAAAGTAATTTTGAATTTATTCAAATCCCAAAAGTGTCCCCTTTTCAAATTTCAAATGTGATTCAAAAAATATTTGGATTTTGAAAATGTTCTTATTGACAAAGTTGTAGACCTCTTTTTTCTACACAACTTTGGTGTTTTGAGTTTTTGTGGCTCAGTTCAATTTTTGGGAGTAGTTTGCAAAATACAGAAATCAATTCTAACTCAAACCCTAGACCTAGCCCTGTTCATCTTCAACCTAGAGCTAGGGGGGAGGGCCCCGGCCATAGCCGAGCCGCCGGCGCTGCGCGTGCCGCGCGTCTGGCCGCTCCCCGCCTGCCTCCAACCTGCCGCCACTGACCCCGTGATCATGCCGCTCCCGCACGCGCAAAGCGCTGACCCTCGCCCGTCCCCCACTGCTCCCAGCACGTCGCCGTCGTGGGGCCGTCGCCGGCGAGCGCACGCCCGGCCCCTGAGCAGACTTCCGTCCTTTCTTCATCATGGATTCGCAAGCACACGACGCGTCCGATCTTATCCACCCTCGCGCACCTCTTATCCGCCCCTGAGCACGGCTATAAAAGCCACCCGCCGGCCGCCGTTCTTCCGCCACCTGCGAGCTCTGTGAACCCGAGCCACCAAGCCTCCCCAGAGCCCGCCGAAGCCGCCGTTGCCTTCGTCTTGAGCTTCTCCACCTTCCCAAACCACCAATTTCACCCCTCCGCCCCTCCTTTAGCCGGCGCAAGCGATTCTTCTCCGACTCCGGTGAACAGTCTTGCCGCGGTAAGCAGCAAAATTCGTCGCCGTGGGTTTTCTTCTCATCCATCCGTCCCCCGCCCTCTCTTCCTCATCTTGGTGCGCTCCTAACCGCTCCTCGGCGATCTCTTTTGGTGGACAGACCAGCCGGCACGCCGCTCGCTGCCGAGAGAGCTCCGCCGAAGCACCGCCAACGTCGAGCTCACTCCTTCGACCCTTGTTCCGCCCCGCCGAGCCCTGCCTCCGACCCGTGGTAAGCACTCAAAGCCCCCCGGTCTCTGCTTTCACGGCGCAAAGCTCGAGCCAGGCCTCGAGCGGATACGCGTTCACCGTTAGCTCGAGCCAGGCCTCGAGCACACGTTTCCCGTCTCGCTCGAGCCAGGCCTCGAGCGGACACACTCACCACTTCGCTCGAGCCAGGCCTCGAGCGAACACACACCCTCACCGTCTCGCTCGAGCTAGGCCTCGAGCGGACTCACACACCCACACCTCTTCACTCGAGCCAGGCCTCGAGCAAGTACTCACACACTGTCTAGCTCGAGCCAGGTCTCGAGTAGACACACACCCTCACCACTTCACCGAGCCTAGCCTCGAGCAAGCGTGCACCCTCCGCTTCGCCCGAGCCAAGCCTCGAACGAACCCGCGTTTCCGTCTCGCCCGAGCCTCCCAGCCAGGCCTCGGACGGACGATTGTTTCCGTCTCGCCCGAGCCTCCCAGCCAGGCCTCGGACGAAGCGATCCTTTCCGTTTCGCCCGAGCCCTGCGGTCCGCCGCGCGATTCGCCCGAGCCCTGCGGGGAAGGAGCACAGTGCTCTTTTTCCTTTTTGGAAAAATGTGAATAGTGTTCTGTTTTCTCTTGTTTGTGAGAATTAATTTGTTGTTCCATAAATCTTAAGAAAAATATGGTATGCTCCTTGCACTGTGTAGAATTTTATAAAAATAAGAAACTCTACCTTTCTGCAAAAATTAGAAAATGAAAAATCCTTCTTTTAATTAAGAAATGGATGGTTTTAGATTTTTAGAAAATCATGTGTAGCTCCAAAAATTATGAGGTAAATTTTTATGTGCTAGTTATGTCATGCTTAGTCCCTGGTAGAATTTTGAGGCCTTTTGGAGCAACTGCATAAAATGACCTTTTTAAATAATTAAGAAAAATAGAAAAAGTGATTAGGGTTCATGTTGTATGCCCTGTGATGTGACTTTTGGGATTGTTTGCTGATCATAGACCCCTACCCATCTGGTCTATGATGATTGTGATGTCATACAATGATTGTACTTAGATTGGAAAGAAGATGCTTAATAGGTTTGTCTAATATTGCTTAAAGGAAGAAATAAGTAACTTTATGTCCATTCTAGAAATTGCTTACACAATGGAAAGTTGTACTCTAGAAACAGTAGATTTATCCTGTCCTGTATTGTTCTTGTCAGCATCCTCATTAGCATACATCATTGCATCCGTATAGTGACCGAAGGAGAAGGCATCAAAGTCGAGGCAGCCGCTGACGAACCTACCCCGAGGCGACCCCGAGCTCCGACACCTGCACTGCCGACCCCGAGCCTGTTCTCTTTGCTCTTCAAGGCAAGCCCCGGTGCATCTTAACCCTTCCTTGTTTTCACAAAAGTTTACTTAAATGCTTTTGAGTTAAAACTACTGCATTAGGTTATAGGAGTGGTGTGATGACCTATTACCTGCATTGTTTACCTCCACCAAAGATCCACCTGCCCTGTTTAAAAACAATTTGCAAAATGCTTAGTGATGCTGTACAATAGATTTGCAATAAAAATGCCAATTTCAAAAGTGTGATCACTTAAAGAATTTTTATGGGAATTTGGCTTTACTCCCTGCCTGTTGGCTAAGTATCTGATCCGTACCTAGTCAACAGTGAGGAGAGGTTGTCCGAGCGTACGGTGCCGCCATGTTGTAGTCCGGGACTCAACAGTTGACACCGACCAGGACAGGGTTGAAAAACCGACAGAACCTGTACTCTTGGGTTAGAGTCCCGAGGTGCATGTCGCTGGTGGAAAAATTTAGGGACCATCCGTATGGGGGCCTGCTGGCCAAGACTTGCAACTATTCACATACTTCGGAAAGCTCTGGCTCCGAGGAATCCTTAATTGGGACCGACAACCGCGCACTGGGAGTGGCGAGATGGCGGAAGTAGCTTGTACCCACGTGGTCGTCGTACCTGGATATGAGTGGTGTACTGTACTTCCGAGTGGCGTAGGACCGGTCCAATCTTGGAGGAATCGTGGTAGACGAGTTGGCATATGCAAGCTTGGGTGCTACATATGCAGTGTGGATAGAGATCCTCAGCTGAGTATTATTTATCCGGATTAACGTTGCTCCTCGGTTATGGAGACTTGGTCACTGACTGTCAACGGAGAGTGGTTCTCAACTAGGTATGTTTTGGAAGGTAAAATGAATCATGAACAATGAAGAATTGAGAAATACTTGAATCTTTCCAAAAATAGAACAAGGTTTACAAAATGCTTTTCTGCAAAATACTTGGTCTTGCTTAAGCCTTACCTTGACTACCCTAAGCCTCTCATCCCTGAGTCTTCTCCCTTTCCTTTAGTCGGGTAAGTCTTGTTGAGTACCCCAGTACTCAGGGTTTGTTACCCATGTTGCAGGTATGACTGAGTCCCCGATGTGTCTTGCGCCCTGCTGCATGACCATCGTCCAGGAAGAGGCCGAAGAATAGTTGTGCACCCTCGGGCTGGGTGATTACAAGTATCTTATTTTGTTGTACTCCGCTACGTTGCCTATTTTCAATTATCCGAACATGGTTTGTAATAACTGCACCTCTCATCTTATTTGGAACCTCGGTTTGTAAAACTAATGTTATTTAAGTCTTCCGCTCTGTATTCCGATGTTATTTGTAAAAGTATCCAGTGTTGTAACCGAATTGTGAGATGATCCTGCGGACAATGGGCACTGATGCAGCCCAGTGACGAATAGTCTTAATCGCGTGGAACATAGGTTCGGCTGTCAGAGGCTGACAGTGACCTATGGGCCATGAAATTAGGACCGTTCCGCCACAGAGTGGTATCGGAGCATCTCACTTTAACGTTGCAGTGTTTTTGCGAAAACTTCAAAAGATCTTTTGAGTCCAACAAATTAAACTTGACTATTTTGGGTCCAAATTGCTTTTCTCATCTTGTCTCTAATTGGCAACACTAGTTAGCGAGGCAACAAGTTTTAAGCCCTATATGTCTTATGTATTTATTGCATTGCCTTGTTCCGTAGGAACGATTCATGCATCATGACATATTCACCTAAGCTAGATAATAGTTTTCTCTCAAAGTTCGTTGGGGTAGTATGCCTATACCTTTTCTTGCTAGCCTTTTTCTCATCCATCTTATCTTATCCAGACATGGCTCGTATCAAGCTGACTGCTCACAAGTCGACTGGACCGCATGGTGTGCCACGCCACCAGCTGGCACCTCGCGCTGGGGAGGAGACTGGCGAATCTTCCAACGGTCGTCGCTTTCCCCGCCGCACCCGCAAGCATCTGAAGGAGGAAATCAAGAACCTGAAGGCTGAGCTGGAGAACTTGGAGCATGACTTCTACCACTCACGTCTGGAGTTCTATGAGACATGAGTTTCCCTGGAGCAGGCCAACCGGAACACGATCCGCGCCATCGAGCAGCATAATGCTACTTGGGTTCGCGAGGACGTCACCAGAGCCGAGCTCCACGGACTGCGGCAGTACACAATTCATATTGAACAGTTCAATGATATGCTTCATGAGGAGGTACACCAGCTATACAACCAACTCCACCCCATGGTTCCCCCGGTTGTCGAGGACCCTGAGGACGGAGTAGTGGAGGAACCGGACGTGGAACCAGAGCCAGGCGTGAACGAGGAAGTTGAACCTGCCGAAGACATCCACGTTGAAAACGAGGACGAGGAGGTTGAGCCTGAGCTCATCCTCGAGGAAGAAGATGATGACGACGACATGATCATCATCGATGAGGACTAGACCCGTTGTTAGAGGATGGAGATCCCGTGTGTCTGTACCACCTACTTACCTAAACCCTTAGTCTAGGTTTGGGAGCGTTAGTCTGTCTTTTGTTAAGTCGGGCCTGTATCTTTCTTTTCGTACCTTTTCCCCTTATCAGTCTGTTGTTATCGGTCAGTCATCTTTATCAGTCATCTACCTTTGTATCAGTGAAGCTTTTCAGTCAGTTGTTTTCAGAACTTAATCGATGGATGCTAAGTTTCGAGTTACTTAACAGATGCCTGTGAACACTCGCACTGGAGCTGGAAGTTCTCAGGAGGGCGACCTTCCAAACTCTCCACCTGTACCTGCTACACTAGCAGATGCCATCGCAGCCTTGGCAGCCGCTGCTAACCTGATGGCTCAAAGCCAGGGGCGGCAGAACAATGGCCACCGTGGTCGCCATAACATCATCAACGAGGCCACATATGTGGATTTCACTGAAACCCGTCCACCGGTCTTTACCAAGGCCGATGAACCCCTCGAAGCTGATGATTGGCTCCGCACTATGGAGCAGAAGTTTGGTCTTCTCCACTGCACCGACACCCAGAAGCCCCGGTTTGCTTCTCAGCAGCTTCGTGGTCCAGCAAGCGCTTGGTATGCCAACCTGTTGGCTGCCCAGCCATAAGGTCATCAGTTGACCTGGGAAGAGTTTCGCACAGCTTTCCGCGCACATCACATCCCTTCTGGACTGATGAAAATGAAGCTTGATCAGTTTCTGGCACTGCAGCAGAAAGACTCCACAGTGATGCAGTATGTGGGTCAGTTCAACCACCTTAGCCAGTATGCCTCGGAGTACGTCAACACGGACGAGAAGAAGAGGGATTGTTTCCTCAGGGGACTGCACCCCAAGATCCGCAGAAGTATGTCCAATAACCTGACCGGTTCGTATCATGATGCCGTTGACCGGGCTGTTGCTTTTGAGGAGAGCAATCGCCAGTACCAAGAGGAAAAGAAGAAGAAAGTAGGGTCTGGCAGTTTCTCTGGCAGTCACAAGCGCCAGAGGGTCATTTATCACCCTAGCCACCACCAAAATCACCCACCTTACCCCCACCAGCAAGTGGTCGTCCGTACCGCGGCCACCACCCACAACGCCAACCAGCAGAGTGCCACGCAGCCGAACGCCCCAGGTGTTCGTATCACCACCCCACAAACCGCTTACAACCATCCCTGCTATAACTGCGGCCAACTTGGCCACTGGTCTCGTGAGTGCCCAAAACCCAAGAGGTATGCTCAGAACGCTCAGAAGGGTCCTGGAGGACCTCAGCAGCAGCAGCAGCAGCACCGTGTCCAGCAGCAGCATGTTCAGAAAGGCAAGGTTGTCAAGAAGCACGGGCAAGTCTACTACACCACTGTCAGCAACATCCCAGAAGGGGAGCCCGTCATGATCGGTAGGTTTCCCGTTGCCAATCATCCTGCAGTCGTGTTATTTGATTCTGGTGCATCGCATTCCTTCATCAGTCATACATTTGTCTCTAAGCATGGGATATCAATTGGGGAATTGAAAGAAAATTTCTGTATATTTTCGCCTGGAGGGCGTATAAGTACCAAGGAGGTGGTTCGCAATATACCGGTGATGTTGGGGGAACACGTGTTTCCTACCACCATGATAGTGCTACGTGATCAGGAGATAGATGTCATTCTAGGCATGAATTGGATGTGCCAGTATAAGGCCATGATTGACATTCTGAATAAGGTTGTGAGAGTGGACATCCCTAACAGTACCTCCAAACTCCTTCTCCAACTCTCCATGCCTCCAAAACCAGCAACCACGCAATTGAATACCACCTATGTTCAGGAGACCAGAGACATCCCCGTAGTCTGTGAATTCCCTGATGTTTTTCCAGAGGACTTACCTGGTCTGCCTCCTGACCGTGATGTTGAGTTTGCCATAGAGCTAAAGCCTGGGACTGCTCCTATATCCCATAGAGCTTATCGAATGCCTCTCAGAGAGTTGGCAGATCTAAAAATCCAGTTACAAGACTTGCTGGATAAGGGCTTCATTCGCCCAAGCTCATCTCCTTGGGGTTGTCCTGCAATCTTTGTAAAGAAGAAAGACAAAAGTCTCAGGTTATGTGTTGATTATCGCCCACTCAACGAGGTCACCATCAAAAATAAATATCCCTTGCCTCGTATTGACCTTCTTTTTGACCAGCTAGCTGGGGCCAGAGTATTCTCCAAAATTGACCTCAGATCTGGCTACCACCAAATAAAAATACGTCCCGAAGACATTCCTAAAATAGCTTTCACTACCAGATACGGCCTATATGAGTATCTGGTCATGTCCTTCGGTTTAACTAATGCTCCTGCCCACTTCATGTACCTCATGAACTCTGTTTTCATGCTGGAGCTTGATAAATTTGTGGTCGTGTTCATTGACGACATCCTTGTCTACTCAAGAACCCCTGAAGAACATGCCGAGCACCTTCGTATCGTTCTATCCCGCCTCAGAGATCATCAGCTTTATGCCAAGTTCAGTAAATGTGAGTTCTGGCTAGATCAGATACAGTTCCTTGGTCATGTCCTATCCGCGGAAGGTGTGTCAGTCGATCCCGGAAAGGTGGCAGACATTCTGGATTGGAAGCCACCTACCACTGTTCACAAAGTCCGCAGCTTCATGGGAATGGCTGGATATTATCGCCGTTTCATCCCGGATTTCTCTAGAATCGCCAAGCCTATCACCGAGTTATTAAAGAATTCTGTGAAGTTTGTCTGGTCACCAGCTTGTGAGCAAGCCTTTCAAGCATTGAAGAAACTGTTAACCACGTCACCAGTGCTAGCTCAGCCGAACGTCGAAAAGCCCTTTGATGTCTTCTGTGATGCATCCGGTACTGGTTTGGGCTGTGTTTTGATGCAAGAGGGTCGAGTGATCGCTTATGCCTCATGACAGCTTAAGCGACATGAAGAGAATTATCCAACCCATGATCTTGAGTTAGCAGCAGTGGTGCATGCCTTAAAAATCTGGCGTCATTATCTGTTGGGCAGTACCTGCAATGTGTACACAGATCACAAAAGCCTGAAGTATATCTTCACTCAGGAAGAACTGAATATGCGACAGAGAAGATGGCTTGAATTGATTAAGGACTATGATATCGAAGTGCATTACCATCCGGGTAAGGCGAATGTGGTCGCCGATGCACTCAGTCGCAAGTCATATTGCAACTGTATGGTGATGAAATCCTATGGTTCTTCCCTATGTTATGAATTGGAAAAGTTGGGTATTGAAATGGTTCCACAAGGAATTCTGAGTAATATCAGAATAGAAACCCCTATCAGAGAACGAGTCATCACTGCACAGAAGGATAACCCTGGAATCAAGCACATCGTCGAAAAAGTCCGAGCCGAAAAAGCTGATTGTTTCAGGATTGATAATGAAGGAGTGGTTTGGTTCAAGAATCGGCTGGTAGTTCCCAAAGTGCCTGAGTTGAGACAGTCAATCCTTGATGAAGCACACTTGACTAGATTCTCCATCCACCCCGGCAGCAACAAGATGTACCAGGACTTGAGGCAGAGATTCTGGTGGACAAAGATGAAGATTGAGGTCGCCCGGTATGTCGCTCAATGTGATACTTGCCAGAAAGTCAAAGCTGTGCACATGAAGCCTGGAGGAGAATTGCAACCTTTATCTGTACCTGCCTGGAAATGGGATGATATCAGTATGGATTTCATCAATGGGCTACCCAAAACACAAAAAGGTTATGATTCCATCTGGGTGATCGTGGATCGCCTCACTAAGCAAGCTCATTTCCTACCAGTCAAGACCAGCTACACCGTCCCCACTTACGCCACTTTGTACAAGAACAACATAGTGAAACTCCATGGCATACCCAAGACCATTATCTCTGATCGTGGTACCCAGTTTGTCGCAAAGTTCTGGAAAGCGTTTCATACCTCACTTGGAACCAAGCTTTTGCATAGCATGGCATATCATCCACAAACGGATGGACAAACTGAGCGAGTCAACCAAGTGTTAGAGGATATGTTGAGAGCCTGCGTGCTCACCTTTGCAGATACTTGGGATGACTGTTTGGCCTTGGCAGAATTCTCATATAATAACAGTTACCAAGAGAGCATCAAGATGGCACCCTTTGAAGCACTGTACGGTCGCCGTTGTCGTACACCTCTCAATTGGTCTGAACCTGGAGAAAGGGAATTCTTTGGAGTTGACCTAGTAAAAGATATGGAAGAAAAAGTCAAGCAAATATAAGAGAATATGAAGATTGCGCAGTCTCGACAGAAAAGCTATGCTGACAAAAGACGTCGACCTCTAAAGTTCCAAATCGGAGATTATGTGTATCTGAAGGTCTCACCCACCAAGGGAGTCACTCATTTTGGAGTCAAGGGGAAGTTAGCACCACGCTATATTGGTCCGTTTGAGATTCTGGAACGTTGTGGCAAGGTAGCTTACAAGCTAAGATTGCCCGATCATCTTTCCACGGTCCATAATGTGTTTCACGTCTCCCAACTCAAGAAATGTCTCCAAGTGCCCGAACATGTGGTGGAAGTTGAAGGTGTTGAGCTAGAACCCGATCTGTCATACTGTGAGTATCCAGTTCGCGTGTTGGATTACAAGGATCGTGTTACCCGGAGAACTACCACAAGATGGTATAAGATCCAGTGGAACCGACACTCTGAAGAAGAAGCCACTTGGGAATCCGAAGACTTCTTGGCAAAGAACTACCCCGACTTTCTCGATACTCTGTAGATGTAAAGTTTTGCCTTTGTCTTTCTTAAGGCGCAGAATCTCGGGGCGAGATTTCTTTTAGGGGGGAAGGCTGTAACACCTCTAGTGTTTAATATGTAATTAACCTGACATGTCATCATCTTTAGTCATTAATCATTCTTGCCATGCACTTATGTTTGCCTCTTACTTGTTTTGCTTTTACCTTTTCTGAAGTGATTTGTGTAGTGATTCCTTTTTCAAAACCCTAAAGGCCCAAACCTTCCTTAAGGGCAAAATGGTAATTTCACCTCTATGTCTAGCTCTGTGTAAATCTTGTTCAGTTTTGTGCCTTGATGTTTTGTTGTGTTGATCAAGGATAAAAATCAAAAATAGATTTGGAAGTTCTTTTGAAAAACCCTAATTTCCAAACTCTAGTTTTACCCCTCTTTTTATAATTCAAAAACTGTTCAAAATTTGAAGTTGGTCCTTTTGGCAAAGTTGTAGATCTTGTCAAGAGGAACAACTTTGGTATTTACAGATTTTCAAGTTTCACTATAAAATCAAAAGTAATTTTGAATTTATTCAAATCCCAAAAGTGTCCCCTTTTCAAATTTCAAATGTGATTCAAAAACTATTTGGATTTTGAAAATGTTCTTATTGACAAAGTTGTAGATCTCATTTTTCTACACAACTTTGGTGTTTTGAGTTTTTGTTGCTTAGTTCAATTTTTGGGAGTAGTTTGCAAAATACAGAAATCAATTCTAAGTCAAACCCTAGACCTAGCCCTGTTCATCTTCAACCTAGAGCTAGGGGGGAGGGCCCCGGCCATAGCCGAGCCGCCGGCGCTGCGCGTGCCGCGCGTCTGGCCGCTCCCCGCCTGCCTCCAACCTGCCGCCACTGACCCTGTGATCATGCCGCTCCCGCACGCGCAAAGCGCTGACCCTCGCCCGTCCCCCACTGCTCCCAGCACGTCGCCGCCGTGTGGCCGTCGCCGGCGAGCGCACGCCCGGCCCCTGAGCAGACTTCCGTCCTTTCTTCATCATGGATTCGCAAGCACGCGACGCGTCCGATCTTATCCACCCTCGCGCACCTCTTATCCGCCCCTGAGCACGGCTATAAAAGCCACCCGCCGGCCGCCGTTCTTCCGCCACCTGCGAGCTCTGTGAACCCGAGCCACCAAGCCTCCCCAGAGCCCGCCGAAGCCGCCGTTGCCTTCGTCTTGAGCTTCTCCACCTTCCCAAACCACCAATTTCACCCCTCCGCCCCTCCTTTAGCCGGCGCAAGCGATTCTTCTCCGACTCCGGTGAACAGTCTTGCCGCGGTAAGCAGCAAAATTCGTCGCCGTGGGTTTTCTTCTCATCCATCCGACCCCGCCCTCTCTTCCTCATCTTGGTGCGCTACTAACCGCTCCTCGGCGACCTCTTTTGGTGGACAGACCAGCCGGCACGCCGCTCGCTGCCGAGAGAGCTCCGCCGAAGCACCGCCAACGTCGAGCTCACTCCTTCGACCCTTGTTCCGCCCCGCCGAGCCCTGCCTCCGACCCGTGGTAAGCACTCAAAGCCCCCCGGTCTCTGCTTTCACGGCGCAAAGCTCGAGCCAGGCCTCGAGCGGATACGCGTTCACCGTTAGCTCGAGCCAGGCCTCGAGCACACGTTTCCCATCTCGCTCGAGCCAGGCCTCGAGCGGACACACTCACCACTTCGCTCGAGCCAGGCCTCGAGCGAACACACACCCTCACCGTCTCGCTCGAGCCAGGCCTCGAGCGGACTCACACACCCACACCTCTTCACTCGAGCCAGGCCTCGAGCAAGTACTCACACACTGTCTAGCTCGAGCCAGGTCTTGAGTAGACACACACCCTCACCACTTCACCGAGCCTAGCCTAGAGCAAGCGTGCACCCTCCGCTTCGCCCGAGCCAAGCCTCGAACGAACCCGCGTTTCCGTCTCGCCCGAGCCTCCCAGCCAGGCCTCGGACGGACGATTGTTTCCGTCTCGCCCGAGCCTCCCAGCTAGGCCTCGGACGATGCGATCCTTTCCGTTTCGCCCGAGCCCTGCGGTCCGCCGCGCGATTCGCCCGAGCCCTGCGGGGAAGGAGCACAGTGCTTTTTTTCCTTTTTGGAAAAATGTGAATAGTGTTCTGTTTTCTCTTTTTTGTGAGAATTAATCTGTTGTTCCATAAATCTTGAGAAAAATATGGTATGCTCCTTGCACTATGTAGAATTTTAGAAAAATAAGAAACTCTACCTTTCGGCAAAAATTAGAAAATGAAAAATCCTTCTTTTAATTAAGAAATGGATGGTTTTAGATTTTTAGAAAATCATGTGTAGCTCCAAAAATTATGAGGTAAATTTTTATGCGCTAGTTATATCATGCTTAGTCCCTGGTAGAATTTTGAGGCCTTTTGGAGCAACTGCATAAAATGACCTTTTTAAATAATTAAGAAAAATAGAAAAAGTGATTAGGGTTCATGTTGTATGCCCTGTGATGTGACTTTTGGGATTGTTTGCTGATCATAGACCCCTACCCATCTGGTCTATGATGATTGTGATGTCATACAATGATTGTACTTAGATTGGAAAGAAGATGCTTAATAGGTTTGTCTAATATTGCTTAAAGGAAGAAATAAGTAACTTTATGTCCATTCTAGAAATTGCTTACACAATGGAAAGTTGTACTCTAGAAACAGTAGATTTGTCCTGTGCTGTATTGTTCTTGTCAACATCCTCATTAGCATACATCATTGCATCCGTATAGTGACCGAAGGAGAAGGCATCAAAGTCGAGGCAGCCGCTGACGAACCTACCCCCGAGGCGACCCCGAGCTCCGACACCTGCACTGCCGACCCCGAGCCTGTTCACTTTGCTCTTCAAGGCAAGCCCCGGTGCATCTTAACCCTTCCTTGTTTTCACAAAAGTTTACTTAAATGCTTTTGAGTTAAAACTACTGCATTAGGTTATAGGAGTGGAGTGATGACCTATTACCTGCATTGTTTACCTCCACCAAAGATCCACCTGCCCTATTTATAAACAATTTGCAAAATGCTTAGTGATGTTGTACAATAGATTTGCAATAAAAATGCCAATTTCAAAAGTGTGATCACTTAAAGAATTTTTATGGGAATTTGGCTTTACTCCCTGCCTGTTGGCTAAGTATCTGATCCGTACCTAGTCAACAGTGAGGAGAGGTTGTCCGAGCGTACGGTGCCGTCATGTTGTAGTCCGGGACTCAACAGTTGACACCGACCGGGACAGGGTTGAAAAACCGACAGAACCTGTACTCTTGGGTTAGAGTCCCGAGGTTCTTGTCGCTGGCGGAAAAATTTAGGTACCATCCGTATGGGGGCCTGCTGGCCAAGACTTGCAACTATTCACATACTTCGGAAAGCTCTGGCTCCGAGGAATCCTTAATTGGGACCGACAACCGCGCACTGGGAGTGGCGAGATGGCGGAAGTAGCTTGTACCCACGTGGTCGTCGTACCTGGATATGAGTGGTGTACTGTACTTCCGAGTGGCGTAGGACCGGTCCAATCTTGGAGGAATCGTGGTAGACGAGTTGGCATATGCAAGCTTGGGTGCTACATATGCAGTGTGGATAGAGATCCTCAGCTGAGTATTATTTATCCGGATTAACGTTGCTCCTCGGTTATGGAGACTTGGTCACTGACTGTCAACGGAGAGTGGTTCTCAACTAGGTATGTTTTGGAAGGTAAAATGAATCATGAACAATGAAGAATTGAGAAATACTTGAATCTTTCCAAAAATAGAACAAGGTTTACAAAATGCTTTTCTGCAAAATACTTGGTCTTGCTTAAGCCTTACCTTGACTACCCTAAGCCTCTCATCCCTGAGTCTTCTCCCTTTCCTTTAGTCGGGTAAGTCTTGTTGAGTACCCCAGTACTCAGGGTTTGTTACCCATGTTGCAGGTATGACTGAGTCTCCGATGTGTCTTGCGCCCTGCTGCATGACCATCGTCCAGGAAGAGGCCGATGAGGCCGAAGAATAGTTGTGCACCCTCGGGCTGGGTGATTACAAGTATCTTATTTTGTTGTACTCCGCTACGTTGCCTATTTTCAATTATCCGAACATGGTTTGTAATAGCTGCACCTCTCATCTTATTTGGAACCTCGGTTTGTAAAACTAATGTTATTTAAGTCTTCCGCTCTGTATTCCGATGTTATTTGTAAAAGTATCCAGTGCTGTAACCGAATTGTGAGATGATCCTGTTGACAATGGGCACTGATGCAGCCCAGTGACGAACAGTCTTAATCGCGTGGAAAATAGGTTCGGCTGTCAGAGGCTGACAGTGACCTGTGGGCCATGAAATTAGGACCGTTCCGCCACAACATGGATATTTAACAAAGATCTATGTATACATTTAGATGGCATAGAATCAACGAATCGACTAATTGCATAGGCAGTTCTATCTGTTAACAGTGGAGTGTTTCCATGCAGCCGTAATAACAAATAGATCGATAAAATAGCTTAAACATCAACAGTGGGGTGTCTCCATACAGCCATAATGATGACCAAGCTAAATCACGTCCGATGCAACGAGCAGATCCATTGGTTTCAGACCACCTAAGAGTACACATTATGAAGGAAGCATAAATGGATTGGCTATTTTAGCCGATACAGGGTCCATGAGGCACGAACAAGATCTATTCGATAAAACCACGATTTGACTCAAGATCAAACAGATCTAACCTATCATGTGTATTAGTGGGGTTCAGAAATACAGCCGTAATAAACATGCCAGATCAAATCTACCTGTTTCTTGGATCAAACCACGATTTAAACGAATATCTCGAACACACAACATGTAACAATCAAGATTGACAAAATAGTCGATGAAAGGCTTAGATCGACTATCTTCCTTGATGTAAGCGTATAAAGCCTTTGGATAGCCGAGGCTAAACAGTGTTTAAGCTTAAGCTAATTTGTCAATCTTGATTGGGCAAGATGTTGTTTAAATCTAAAGAAAAACATTAAAGCATAAACAACATCGATAACTTGATGAATCTATTAGCTTGCCAAAATCAATAGAGCCGATAACTAGTCAAGATCGACTAAAGCAAGAGATTGATCGAAGTCAATTTAGTCTTACAAAAGGCGAACTTAACCGATAACTAACCCATGTCATAGCTAAACAAGAGTTTGGTCGATGCCAAATACAGCCTTACTGAACGATAACACGAGCCATTGGTGAAACTTACAAGCAAACCGGAGGTCGGTCTAGTTGATGCAGACCTGCCTGGTTGAAGGTTCCGCCGAGTGCTACCTTACTCCTACTCCTAGGGTTTTGGCCAGTGGCCGATGTGTTGATTGATTGATTTCCTTTTACAAAATCGGGTTTTTAGCTATTTATAACCCGGTAGACTCTTGTTCTAATACGACTAGGATACAAAATAACAAGACAAAAAGACGTCCCGGACTCAAACTCTTTGGCTGGGCTCGACACGTCTTCAAAAACTCATCACGTTTGGCCCACATGAACTTTTGGTCATGTCCGTATCCAAGTAGGTCTCCTTTATTTTTTCTGGCCAATTTTTTCATTAACAAATCAGTCGTTTGTGCTGACAAAATAATAAAACTTTTTGGTCCAAAATCTGGTGTAAACACATGCCCCCCAATTTTGGGATGAAATTTATTTTATTCCAAAAATGCTATTTCTTTCCTTGAGGTCCGATGAACTAATTTCTCTTTAGTCGATCAGCCGAGTCTTTCTCCAACCGTCATTTCTCTTTTCAAGGCCATTTTCAAACCCTAGGTTTTTGAACAAGCCCGCTGCCACTTAATTCGAGCAAAAACTTTTGAGGATCCAAGCTTAGCGCTCCCACAAGTCTAATGGCGACTCAAGAATCCATCCCCGAGGTAAGGAATTTGGCCTCCAGTAACTCCCCTTTTTGATAATCCTTCACTCTGCACATTCCTCACATCTTCAAGTTTTCAGGCGCTTCATGACCAAATCCTCATCCCAATTCATGATAGTCCAAATGACTTCTTCCTCGGTCCAGTAGGCAATCTTGACCCCGCTGAAGTTATTACTACCGAGACTCAAAGAGTCCCTTTCAAGAATTTAGACTTTTCTTCAAAGCATTGGGGCAAGACCCCCTTCAGAAACTGGTCGTCAATCATCTCAGGTTGGAGGTGTGACACCCTAGTGTCAAGCACTGCATTAGGAACTTCATTAGCTACTAAAGGAGCATAAGCAATGCATTGCATCATTGCATGTGCATATGAGTGCTTGTTGCCTTTTGTTTAGTTTTTGGCTTTCTCTATGTAGAGGATTTAAAAAATGGTTTTCAGAAAAAGTGTCTTATATGAAGGTTGTAGAGAAAAATGTTTTGAGCAACTTTTGTATTTTGGTCAAGACCTAGTTTGGAGATTTTTGAAACTGTTTTGAGTGGTCAAAGTTTGAAAGAATTTAGAAAAAGAAAAAGGAAAACGTTTTTTTTTTCCGGTGCCACCCCTTCGGCCCATCTGGCCTTTCGGCCCAGCCTCGCCCGCGCTCGCCCGCGCGCGCTGCACGCCGCTCGCCGACCCGCGGCCGCGCCGTACGCCGGCGACGCGGCCACGTGGCCGTTTTTCCCTGCCGAGGATCCGCGTCCGCCTATCGTCGCCTGATCTCCTCCGCCCGAGCACGCAAGCTATCTTGCTTGCCATCTCCCCCTCCGCCTCGCCTGCTGCGCCGGCCTCGCCGCGCGCTGACACCGCTGACGGCCGCGCCGTACGCCGGCCGCAACCGCCGCGTGGCGGCACTCCTCTGCCGCGAATCCTCCTCGCCCACTCCCCGCGAGATCTTTGCTCACCCGATCACGCCACAATCCGCCTCGCCCGCTCCGCGCTCGCCTCGCCGACCGCGCCGCTGCTGCCGCGACGTCCCGTCGCCGGCCCCGCCACGACCACCGGCTGGTCAAGCCTGTTTTGGCTCAGCCAAACTTGGAGGAACCTTTTGATGTGTTTTGCGACGCATCCAAGATTGGACTTGGATGTGTACTCATGCAAAATGGAAGAGTTATCGCCTATGCCTCTCGCCAGTTGAAACCGCACGAAGAGAACTATCCCACTCATGATCTCGAACTAGCAGCCGTCGTGCATGCACTCAAGATATGGAGACATTATCTTATGGGAAACCTATGTCATGTGTACACAGATCATAAAAGTCTGAAATATATCTTCACCCAGCCAGAGTTGAACATGAGGCAAAGAAGATGGCTAGAATTGATTAAGGATTATAACCTAGAAGTGCATTACCACCCTGGAAAAGCGAATGTTGTAGCTGATGCCTTGAGTCGCAAGACTCATTGCAACTCTCTACAACCACTGTTCGAAGATGGATTTAATCTTATGCACCCCGTCATGCTAAACAATATCACTCTTCAGTGCACCTTGGAAAGTGACATCATCGAGAGACAGAAGACCGATGAAGAAATCTGTCAGATAAAGAAGAGGTTGGAAACCAGTAGTTCGTTGAACTTTAGAACAGATGAACAGGGAATTCTATGGTATAAACGAAGGATAGTTGTTCCTAAGGATTCAGAGCTGAAAGAGAGGATTCTGAACGAGGCTCACAATTCAAAGTTGTCTATCCACCCAGGAAGCAGTAAGATGTATCAGGATTTGAAAACCAAATTTTGGTGGTCAAAGATGAAGAAAGAAGTCGCAGCCTATGTCACCAGATGTGATACTTGTTGCAGGATAAAGGCAATACATCTGAAACCCGCCGGACTGTTACAACCGTTGTCAATCCCAGAGTGGAAGTGGGAAGAGATCAGTATGGACTTTATCACCGGACTTCCCACTACTCAGAAAGGGAATGATTCGATTTGGGTTATCGTGGATCGGTTATCTAAAGTGGCTCACTTCATACCAGTCAAGACTACTCACCGCCCCCATCAGTATGCAGACCTGTATATTCAGAATATCCTGAGGTTGCATGGAATTCCAAAGCGGATAGTTTCTGATAGAGGACCCCAGTTCATAGCACGTTTTTGGGAACAGTTGCACAAGGAGTTAGGAACCAAGTTGGTAAGAAGTTCAGTCTATCACCCCCAGACTGCAGGACAGACAGAAAGAGTGAATCAGATTTTGGAGGATATCCTAAGAGCTTGTGTCTTATCTTCAGGAGAGTCATGGGAGAAATGGTTACCCCTTGCTGAGTTTTCATACAACAACAGCTATCAAGAGAGTATAAAGATGGCACCTTTTGAAGTTTTATATGGACGAAGATGCAGAACCCCAGTAAATTGGGTTGAGTCTGGAGATCGAGGATTCTATGGATCAGATTATGTAAAAGATGCCGAGGAAATCGTGCAGACCGTACAGCAACATATCAAGGTAGCGCAGTCTCGACAAAAGAGTTATGCTGACACCCGAAGGAGACCTTTGGAATTTCAAGTTGGAGACTATGTGTATCTCAAGGTTTCACCTATGAGGAAGGTCCAACGTTTTGGAATCAAGAAGAAGCTAGCACCTCGATATGTGGGACCATACCCGATCATAGCAAAGAAGGGACAAGTGGCATACGAAGTACAGTTACCCCCAGAAATGAGCACAGTTTTCCCGGTGTTCCACGTATCACAGTTAAAGAAGTGTCTTCGAGTTCCAGAACAAGAGGAAGTTCGGATTCCAGACATCACCATCAGATCGGATCTGGAGTACTACGAGCAGCCCAAGGAGATTTTGGATACCAAGACCTGAGAGACCCGTAACCGAACAGTGAAGACTTACAAGATTCTCTGGAGCAATCACGGACCCAACGATGCGACATGGGAAACCGAGGAGTACCTACGCGTAAGCTATCCCGCTTTTGTTAAGAAATGGTACGTAACTCAAATCTCGGGACGAGATTTCTTTAAGGGGGGAAGGGCTGTGACACCCTAGTGTCAAGCACCGCATTAGGAACTTCATTAGCTACTAAAGGAGCATAAGCAATGCATTGCATCATTGCATGTGCATATGAGTGCTTGTTGCCTATTGTTTAGTTTTTGGCTTTCTCTATGTAGAGGATTTAAAAAATGGTTTTCAGAAAAAGTGTCTTATATGAAGGTTGTAGAGAAAAATGTTTTGAGCAACTTTTGTATTTTGGTCAAGACCTAGTTTGGAGATTTTTGAAACTGTTTTGAGTGGTCAAAGTTTGAAAGAATTTGGAAAAAGAAAAAGGAAAACGTTTTTTTTCCCGGTGCCACACCTTCGACCCATCTGGCCTTTCGACCCAGCCTCGCCCGCGCTCGCACGCGCGCTGCACGCCGCTCGCGGACCCGCGGCCGCGCCGTACGCCGGCGACGCGGCCACGTGGCCGTTTTTTCCCTGCCGAGGATCCGCGTCCGCCTATCGTCGCCTGATCTCCTCCGCCCGAGCACGCAAGCTATCTTGCTTGCCCTCTCCACCTCCGCCTCGCCTGCTGCGCCGGCCTCGCCGCGCGCGCGCCGCGCGCTGACACCGCTGACGGCCGTGCCGTACGCCGGCCCCAACCGCCGCGTGGAGGCACGCCTCTGCCGCGAATCCTCCTTGCCCACTCCCCGCGAGATCTTTGCTCACCCGATCACGCCACAATCCGCCTCGCCGACCGCGCCGCTGCTGTCGCGACGTCCCGTCGCCGGCCCCGCCACGACCACCGGCCGGTCAAGCCGATCAAAACCCCGAGCGCACCGCACTCCCCTCTCCCCACTGCCATTTCACTCGCCCGCTCTCACTCTCGCTCTCTCCCTCACTCTCCCACGAACACGCCGAACACCTCCCCGCTCGCCGCGACCATCGCCGCAAAAGCCCCGCCGTGTTCCGGCCTCACCGGAGCACCACCACCCGATTCGTCTCGCACACCACTCCGTCTACACCTCGGACACCCGGTGCTCCCGCTTGCACCACCTCTCGAGCCCCACCGACGCCGGAGATCGGAGAGCGCCGCCGCGGATGCCATCACCACCGCTGAGCCCGCGACGCTGTTCCTCCCCGACCCGAGCACCACTGCCCCTCTTCTTCATCCTCGACCTTCACCGAGTCAAGGCAAGGTAAGAACACCGACGAGCTTCAACGCTACCGCTCCCTATCGCACTCTTCTCCCCGGCCGAGCGCCATGGGCGCCGCAGACCTCGCTCGTGGCCAGGCTCCTCTGCAGCCACCCGAGCCAAACCAACCCCGTAGCTTTGCTCCTTAGGGTTCACTCGAGCTTTTGCCTCCGCCAATTTCACCGGCGA
Organism: Coix lacryma-jobi var. lacryma-jobi; assembly: GCA_009763385.1. Taxonomy (NCBI): domain Eukaryota; kingdom Viridiplantae; phylum Streptophyta; class Magnoliopsida; order Poales; family Poaceae; genus Coix; species Coix lacryma-jobi. The sequence continues at coordinate 138,473,728 of CM019824.1, forward strand.
CCGCCGGAGACGGCGTAGTCGCGCGTCACCGCCGCCTCCGTGCGCTGCCGCTCGCCGCCGGCACACTCCGGCCATCCGCTAGCCAAACCACCTACACCACTCGATGCGCCTCGTCGAGGTGAGTTCACAAGCATAGCTTCCCCGCCGGCGACCTCACCGACGGCGAGGAATCAACGGTCAAAACCTCTCCCCTGTTTCCGTCTCGCCCGAGCCCTCGAGCCAGGCCTCGGACGGGCGTGTATGTTTCCGTCTCGCCCGAGCCCTCGAGCCAGGCCTCGGACGGGCGTGTGTGTTTCCGCCTCGCCCGAGCCCTCGAGCCAGGCCTCGGACGGGCTAATGTTTTTCCGTCTCGCCCGAGCCCTCGAGCCAGGCCTCAGCCTCGAGCCAGGCCTCGGACGGGCTAATGTTTTTCCGTCTCGCCCGAGCCCTCGAGCAGGCCTCGGCCTCGAGCTAGGCCTCGAGCGAAACCTCGGGTGCGGTCTCGTTCGAGCCAGGCCTCGGCCGATCACCTACCGCCGTGCGCTCGAGCCAGGGTGGGTTCCCGTTGACCCACGGGCCCCGCGCGTCAGCCACTCGCTGGTCCATGGACCGGGTGCACGTAGCCAGCCGGGAGAAATTCAAATGTTTTTCTTTTAGTTTTAATTTCCAGTGATGCTTGTTATTTTTGTACAGCATGATTTATAAGTCCAAATGGAGTACTTTCAGTTTTGTTGGCTTGTTTATGAGTAGATCTATCATGGAAAAATATGAATGTATTTTTGATAGCAGTTTATTTTACTGTTTTCATTTATTTTAGTGTACATGCTTTTGTTGGGATAAATGGAATTAAGTGTTTTCTGATGGAGTTAATTCATGGGAAAATTTGTATAGGTTCCTTGTTATGTTTGGTGCCTGTGAAAGTTATATGAAGTACTGTTCTTATGAAAAGAGTTCCTGTTATGGTTAAAAGTTCCTTTTTGCTGATTTCTTAGAAAAAGTGTTAAGGTGTTTTATAGGTTGAAATAAAATATGGGAAATTTTGTGCAGTCTCTGTATGCCATGAAGAGTCTAAGAAAAATATAAACCTGATCTGTTTTATGGAAAAAGTTGTAGTTGCTTTACAACTGTGCTTGTCTGTGTTTATCTTTGGAAATTCCTGTAAGAAATAATACAATGTTTCTGTTCATGGAACTTTCTTGATATCATAAAATGTGAAGTAGAATCTGGGAAAAATATGAAATAGAGTTGTGCACCCTTTTACAATAGGGTTGTAGTTCAAAGCACCTTTTTGGGCAGTTTGCTTGTCATTTTTATATCTGCAGTTCTGTAGTTTATTTTTGGCTGAAACTTGTTCAGTAGAGTCCAGCAAGTGTTGTTTACTTTCTGGAATTTTTGTGGATTTTTCTGAGTCCAGAAAGATGCACTTGCAGTTCAATCGGAGTTTCTTTGGTTTAAATTAAATAAGAAAAAGAGTGAATAACCAGATTTTGTTTTACGAAATAATTAAGTAATTACCTCAATGTCAAAAGTGGTTCAACAAGTTGACTTTGTTGGTTTGCAAGAATTATTCTTTTCATGTCACCTTCATCTTGCACCGCATTTATGTAATTATATATTCATCGCACGCAATAGGATCGACCCCGCCGGAGCCCCACCAAGAGCAGGAGCTAAACGCCGAGCCGGAGATCCAGGAGCTGCAGCAGCCAGAGGAAGTCGACCCCGTCCACGACCCTAACTTGCCTGAGTGCCCCTCTCACGAGGCAGCAGTCTTCACTCAAGGCAAGCCCCGGAGCATATTAAGCCTCCTATCTTTTGCAATTAAGATTACTTGAGTCCTTTTATATTGTGATGCATTAGGTTTAGGAGTTGAAATGAATCCTACCTGCTGCATTACCATTCCTTGGTTATTGATTAATATCTACCTTGTTATCCTGTTATTTAGTTACAATGTAGAATTGCTTAGCCTGCTTAATAAAAGTGGTAGTTAAGGATGTTTCCGTAATACCCGGATGGGTATTTACCGGATCACGGTTGGCTATATTTGCTATCGTGGAAAAGAACCTGAGTAGTAATGAAATACGGTCAACGGGATGGCAGGGCACAAGTTCGGAAACTTGGGGCAGTCCATCTGTTGGATCGTGTAGGTTTGTATCGATGTTGGCCCTCGTTCATTTTTGAACGCGCCCTTTTACTTAGGGATATGTCGGTGCTGTAATCATCGACCCCAAAGCCGGTTAGAAGCTGTTCGGGCCGGTTTCAACCCGTGTCGTGCCCTCTAGTACGGAAGTTGCGATCTGCCGCGTGAGGCCATCGCCAGACTCTGATTGGGCGGTCCGTGCTTGAACCGCGACGATTACCACCACGAACAAGCGTCGAGCGGTTGCCCAATGCATGGACCCGACGGGGAAAGTGTGGGCTGGTATTAAAGGTCTTTCATCAGCTGATTTGGAATTCGATTCGAGTCGCCGTCTCCCCCGGTTAGTGGGAAACTATGGCGAGCTTCACCACGATACAACTCCATGTAATGATTTAAGGTTCAACTAAAATGTGGATAAGTCAACTGGATATGGTTACATTATTGAGTGGTAGATTCAAGTGAGTGCTCTAGTACAGGTGAAAAACCTAGAATTAAGGAATAGGTCTAAAAATGGCAGCTCATCTTTATCACTGATTACTTCCTATCTGAACTTGAGCTTCTCGCAACTAAAAGATCCCAGCTCCACCCAAAAAGGCCTTGCATACCCTTGGTGTCTTTATTTTCAGTTGGACGGGTAAGTCTAGCTGAGTACATTCCCGTACTCAGGGTTTATCCCGTTTGTTGCAGATGGCCAGGTCTACTTTGGCTATTGTAAGCACTGCCTCTACCCGGTGGAAGGTGATGAGGAGTAGGCCCAGGGCAGGGTCGTCCAGAAGCTTTCCCCTTTTCTTTTGCTGGACCAAGACTACTAGTGGCACATTATCTTAAAAGGGAGGAGTGAGTTGTGTCGAGTGGATTTATCAAAACAATGAAGTTTTATTTGGACCACATGTGTGGTGGTCGTGTTTCAAACTATTTCAGCTTCCGCACTTTTAAACTCGGTATTGTAATAACTCCATTTTAAATTCGCACTCTGATATTTTAAATTCGGTTTCGTTTTCGTTATGATGTATCTTTACGAATGTAATCCTTGAACGATGCGATCCTGTTTGATGTATGGTGTTAGAAATCCTTTGAGATTTCCGGACTACCGGGGTTGTATGGGTTCAAGTATCAGTCGAAGTTAGACGGATTTGGCTAAGATAATACTTGAGCTCTTATAATCAGGACGGTTCCGCCACAGGAGGGACTGGTTAATCAAAGTAGAAGCCAAGAAGAAACCATATTGGATTCTTTGCAATTTAGATCAGTGCATTACTCTGTCTCTAGCTGACATGAAAAGAAATGAGTCAATGCTGAAGGCCGCTTGTTATTTCTGGTCTGGAACCTTCAATGCCTTCATGTTCAAGCAAGGGCCCATGACCCCGACTTTAGCCGATGTGCATATGCTGACCGGCCTAAATGTCACTGGGTCCATCAATCCTCACAGCCTTGAAGTCAAGCCTTCCATCAAGCTTGGAAACCTCAAATCTGGTGGTTGGTCCAGTTATATTGCCTCCTTCAACACCTCTCAGTCCAGTGTCTCAGAACGAGAGCATATCATTTTTCTGAACATGTGGTTGGAGAAATACCTATTCTGTGGACAAAGTTGTGGCCCTACTTCAAATTTCCTGGCATTAGCAGAAATGTTGCCTGTGAATTCAGAAATCCCTCTAGGAAAATATCTTCTGGGTGCCTTATACAACATGTTGAATAAAGTTTCTCAGAGTTTGATGGAAAACAAAGGTATTCCATCAATAACTGGACCCTATTGGCTACTCCAGCTTTGGCTCAATCTCCACTTCCACAGGTTGACAACTCCAAATCTAAGGACTCTGTCTTTTCCATCGCTATACCTTGAGAGTCAAGAGAAACAACTAGCCGATGAGGCCAAGATGAGAAGGTGTACTTCATTTGGAGAAGCTGCTGCCATGATAGTCATTGATGAACCAGCCAGCTTCTTCTTCAAGGTTTTCTATCGAGGTTTTCAGCAACTATCTTCAGCTGGTTTCAATACCCAGATATTGCAGAGCTTGAAAACCCATATTCTTTCAGGTTTCAGAGAGAATGTGATGATGAGGGCTTGAAAATTTTATGTCAATTAATAAAGCCCTGGCTCCTGCCTACTGAAATTAGTCATGGTAGAGAAAAACCTCTAATGTCTTATGAATTCTACCATCCTGTTATGGTAGCCAGGCAAATGGGTTTTGGTCAAGTGCCCCCAGCTCTCTTTTTTGCCGACAAACTCAGACCAAGGGAAGCAGTAGACGCTTCTCTAGAGTATAGCAGGATCCTTCAACTAGAGCAGTCTATTTCCTTGAAGATGGTTAAAGAATGGAACTGCCGGCCTTTTTCTTCAACCTCTTTTAACAATTGGTGGCAACAATGGAGCACTCACCTCTTTAATGAGGCCGTATCCACCTATTGTCTCAAACTAGATTCAGATTTTTAAGCAACTAATGAGGTATGAATTCATCCCTTTCAAGCTCTATATCCTCACCATTTTTCTTTTTCTGATATCACTCCACAAATACTTGTAGGATCTGGCTACTCTGAACCCCCCAAAGTTGAATTACAATGTATGGTGTCCCAATCCAAGAATTGGTTGCGATGCTCCCACCATAAAAGCCTTGATGAAGAGGAAAGCTTTTGATATCACAGATGATCAAACCCTCAGTACTTTCATAAAGGAGGTCGGCTCTTCCAAAGCTAAGAAATCAAAAATCGACAAGCCAATCACTAAAGTCATATCAAAGAAAAAGAAGACAGACACCTCTGATGGCAGTCGACCATTGACCAAGGATGTCACCATAGAAGTAAGAAAAACTGTCTTTTTCATCATCCAATTTGTAACCTCTTGTCTCATTTCTAACTTTTTAATTTCCAGGAATGAGTTGACCCTCAAAATGTTGGATCTGAAATGCTTCCTTTTTCTGACATTGACCAAGAGCTTCTTCAACCAGGTAAAAATTTTAGCCGATGATCTTATCTTTAGTAATCCTGAAACCTGATGAAAATTTTTCTCAGATGCTCTCCCTAAGCTTTCATCGGCTACTCTTGAACTTCAAATTATCTCATCTAATCAGGTATCTCAAGTAACATTTTCTTCCCTTAACAGTTTTCTATCTGTGATTATTCATACATCCATCTGCTCAGGAACAAGGACAGCCATCTTCCCCTATCATCCCTTTTAACTTGGAAGACTACAAGGATGAAGCAGAAACTTCTGCACCAAAGTCCCTAAGAGAACTTTCTGAAGAAGTCAAGGCTCGGCTTCAACCACTATTTCCCCTCCTGGAGGTCAACATAGCCGACTTGGTGCAAGATGCAAAGGGAATCAGGGACATCCTTGATTTAGTTAAGGATGATATACCAGATGATTTGAAAGAAACTTTAACCTCTGTTGCCCATATAGAATTTCTTGAATCAAAGCTTTTCAAAGCCAAAGCCAAGCTTATGGCACGTGAAGCCCAAGTGCATTTGCCAGAGCATGAGCAATGATGCATCTCCGGCATGGTCACTGCAAAGGACACCATAAATCAGCTAAATTCAGACTCCAATGTCTTTATTGGCAACCTGTCATCCCTAGAAGTGGAAAGGGACCAGTTGTTGAGTAGACTCTAGGCCGTTGATGAGCAGATCAAATCGAAAAAAGAAAATCTGGATAAGATTCCAACTGCACTCCGTGAACAAAAGAAAAAGATCGCACTCCTCCACGGCGAGCTTCAAGATATCAAGGCCAAGAAAAGACCAAATCCAGGTTCAAGTGAAGAAGATCAAAAGGAAATAGATGAAATAGACACCATTCGCTGGAATGCTTTGAATGCATTAAGATCTGCACTGAACATGTAACTTTATTTGTCTGTAATCTTCAACTTCTGATCTATCTTCTGTAAACATCACATTTCCTGTTACTTATTTGTTACCATCTGATGTGCTATCAGCTATCTTTAGCCGATGCCATATATATGATTCATCTTTCATTGCTTAGCCGATCAATTACTTAAACGGCCTATGCACTTGTCACTTAGTCGATTCACCTCAGGATCTAGATCTGAGGGCTCTCAAAAATGACGTCTTTTCACTTTCTCTATTTTTACTTTATAAATATAAGACGTCGGCTCCCCGAACACACCGCACATTCATCCCTTTATTCTTCGGACTTTGCTCTCCTCAACCGCCGACTTCTCTTCTTCCAAACAACAACCAACATCGATGGCGGACAACCGCGCCAAGCGCCTTGCCGAGGAGGAGTCCATCGATGGCCCCCCGGCAATTCGTCATCGCATGCTCGGGTAACAATTTCTTCACGACCAATCCTTTTCACGCCATTACTAGATTGGAACCAGGAAGTCCTTGCCCAGTTTCATGCCACTTACTTCAGGGACATGGATGCAGATGAGATTCACCAGTTGACTGATGGTATACACTATCGGGTCAACTTTGTGACTTTCTATCGCATTCTTGGTTTTGGGCAGCAGTACAGGTCCTACAGTCGCATTCATGATGATCATCGCTTCATGCCACATGAGGTGAGCTTTCTGTGGGAGGATCCAGCTGCAGCTGATGGCAGGAGGATAGGGCTGAAGAGCATATACTACATCATGAACAACCTCATTAGAAGCGCAATCAATCGAAAGGATGGTGCAGCCATTGATCTCAATGGGTAAATTACAAATGTTTTATCTCGGTTTCCTAACGGTGCCAAGTTTAATGTGCCTAGCTTCATTTGGGTTGAGTTGAGTTGTGCAGTGGAGGATGGTAGAAGGGGACTGCCCTATGCTCCCTACATCATGTTTATGATTGAGAGAGTGATTGGCTTCAGGTATCCCTAGGATGGGACACACACTAGTTACAACATTAAGAAGACTAGATGAAGGACCGAGAATGCACTAGCAAGGCGACCAGAGGGGGGGTGAATGGGAGCCAACGAAATTTCTCTCGAAACTTTGGCCAAATGTCCCAAGATCAACCCCCGAAAGCTACGACTGAAACCGTGATGCCCACGACCCTTGGAAGAGGGTGGATGATCCCTAGGATCACTGCGAGGCACCACATAGTGATAGCGAACCAAGCACCAAAAGCTCCGGCACAAGTTCGACCCTTGAGAACCGAGTCCCAAACGTAGATGGACGGCTACGTCGAGAAATCTCCAAATACCGATGCTAACAAGTAGCAAAGATACCTAGAGAGGTTCCTTGGTCAACTACAAGGCCAAACGAGAAGTCCGAAAACCAAGCGAGGAAGCCGGGAGAGCAAACGCACAAAACCAGAAGCTTCAGCAGGATCCCGGACTGTCCGCCGATATGGTCGCGGACTGTCTGCCCAGTGGCGGACTGTCCGGGCTCAGGTCGCGGACTGTCCGCCGACCAAAAGAGCAAAACCGCAGTGCTGCTGAAGTCTTGCTGGACGTCTCCCGGACTGTCCGCAAACTTCAACGGCGGACTGTCCGCCGGTCAATGAACAGTACAGCACCCGAAGAACACAGCCACTGATCTGGCGTTTCCCTGATGCGCGGACTGTCCGCGGTCACTTCGGCGGACTATCCGCGAGTGTCCAGAAAGGGCGATTTTGGTCGCCCAAAACTCAAATCTTCTCCAAATTGATTCAAACCAAAATCCCTAGATCCCAAACTTGGAGAGGATGATCACGAGGTAGTTAGGAGACTACCCCAAGAAATCATCCGCTCAAATCAACTCAAACACCGGGAAATAGGAAGGGGAGGAGTATGAACCGAAAAAGCGCCACGAAAACGAAATCGACCCGATCTACTTATTCATGAGGAGTTAGATGAATTCCTTCGGTGGAAATGATCTCCTCACTATAAAGAACAAGTTGATTCAAACGGATTTCGCAAAGACGCAGTAGAGAGAGAGATCGAGTGACGGGAAAATCACGGAGAAACGAAGAACGCGAATAACACGAACAAAACGCGAATCAAGTCATCGATCTGCAACCATGTGGCTACCACACGCTACAACAGTGAGGTTACGACCTCACTTCCTCAAAGTCTCCAGTACACAGAGGTATGATTCTCTGCGGATCTCAGCTAGCTACAGCAGGGGATTGAGAGAGTAGGAAACCCTAAGTGCAAAGAGCAAATGACTGAGATAGCTGGGGAGGTGGGTGTCTCCCTCTACTTATCCTAATTCTAACTATTCCTAATTCCCACTCTACCCCTAACTACTTACAGAGCGAACCAGCTAAACCCTAAGGTTATTCTGGACCAACTCGATGGTAGGTAGATCCGACGGCCACGCCCGCACAACTCGTAGCGTTGCCTTGACACAACCTCCCGATTGCCGCCATGTGCCGCCACTGCTCTGCATCCTTTTCCTAGACGTCGCACCCCCGGTTTTGAGGCCCAAATTGGGAAACCAACCTTCACGATCAACCCCCGGTTTTGAGGCCCAAACCGGGAAACCAGCCCACGTAGCCTGAGTTTTGTGGCCCAAACTCAGCAAACCCGCAACACCCAGGTTTTGAGGCCCAAACCTGGAAACCGTCCTCAGCCCGATTTTTGTGGCCAAACTCGGAAACCATCAGCGCCCAGGTTTTGAGGCCCAAACCTGGAAACCGTCCACTCGATGGTTTTTCTCTGGCTCTACCACCAAACCGAAGCTGTAGAGGGGATGCACCACCCGTGCACCCCATCCACCGACACGTGTCCCCAGGTCCTCGACCCGAGCAACACCAAGTCCCGCAAGTCTTCGCTCGTCGCTGTCCCAGGGTGCCAGCCACCACAGCTGATCCTCGGGCCACCGGTCCCTCAGTCCAAGCCTCTGGTCCGCCCTTCGCCACTCTCGGCCCATCGGCACGACACGTCTCTACTTGACCTTCACCTTGCCTCTGATCACTGTATCCGTGCTCGACACCTGCACAACACAAGCCAAAGAACATGCACATTATCCCAGTTGACAATCACTCATCACTTAGAGACTCGGCATACACCCATGTATCCGCAATCTCCCCCTTGATGAGTGCATTGTCAACTACCAACACAAATCATAATAGAAATAGAAGGAGGGAGAAGGAGAAGAGAGAACTCGACCAAATGACCCAAAAGCATAGCAAAGCCGAAGAAGGTCAAGTGGAAAGATCAAGACAACTTGGTTCCCAAAGACATGGGCAACGGCTCGACGCAACCAAGCAAAGCAAAGCTAGCCCTCAAGAAGAGGTAGAACAGGCTCAACACCGCTAGCAAAAACCAATTGAAAAATCAAAGCAAAATGCTAGTCCCTCAAGACAGAGGCACAGAGGCTCAACACAACTAGCAGAAAGCTCGACATTAACTGAAAAGCTCGATACCAACTGAAACCAACTGAAGCAAAGATGCGGCTACTAGTCCCTCAAGATAGACGCAAAGGCTCAACACAACTAGCAAAAGCGCTCCGAACCAATTGGAAATTTCAAAAATTCAGCACGAGCAGACTCCCCCTTGCATGGTGCACACAACCGATTCCTCTCCCTTTTGAACATAGGAGGTATGATTTGTCCAAATTCCTCCCCCTTAGTTGAAAATGCACTATCAAGCAAAAGGAGCTGAAAGCAATTTTCTCCCCCTCAGAAAATGCACCATCAAAAGTGCCATCAAGAGAAGATCTCCCCCTTCCAAAATGCATATGAGTCAAGATGCAAGTTAGCAGCTTCAGGAATATAGTCAAGAAAATACAAAGATGCTCTAAACAGTATAGCTCCAACGACTCACTGGAAAGCATACAAGCTAGCGAAGGCTCAAACTGATCACCAAATATGAAATATGAATCATATGAGCAAAGTGAGCAGTTTTTAGCCAAAAAAGTATTCACCATCAAAATAGCACTACACATGTATAGACAGGAAATCAGATAAGTGCTAATCATGTATACAAGGTGAACTACCTCTAGCAAGGTTCAACCATCATGCTATAGAATGAAACATAATCTTGTGTATCCAAATTTTATCGGAGTTGCAGCGGTTAAGATTACACAAGTTCAGAATTTATCATGTGATTGCGAGAGGTTGAGAGCTTGTCATTGCCTAACTTTTCAACTGTGCGAAGCCTATGTAGAAGCAATCAGAAGCTTAAGGCAACAGTTTTGGTCATACACTACACAGCTCAAGTTTAACTCAAAGTGCAATGAGAAACAGTCTCGAAACTGTGATGTGTTGACAAGCAATCCCATCTCGATCTTTTCAATTCACTTAAAACTTGGTTCAGATTTTATTGACAGAATATGAACAGACCAAGCAAGTGACAGACTCAGAACTAGAGACATAGCAACCTAGCATATATGAAAAGCACGAGTGAATTCAACACATCCTACACATGCTAGTTGCATATCTCAATGGTGAACATTTTTCAAGTTTAAGTTCATTAATCAGGTTCACCATTCAAAATAGCTCGGCTCACAAAATGTATTAGTGATCAGAAAGAGCATAAGCTACTAGCATCAACAAATAGCATCGGAGCACACTAATCAGAGCAGAATTCCATTTTAAAGAATATATACATGAAGCTCAGAATGTAAAAGCGTATGTTGAAATGCAAAAGAAAAGCAAAGCAAACGAGAAAATAGTCAGTCTAAGATACAAGATCAAAAATGTTTCCCCCATCTAAAAGGGGAAACACACACCAAGCTCACCCCTCAACCGATTAAAGGTTGATTCGTCCAAAGGCTTGGTGAAAATATCAGCTAACTGATGATGAGTATCGACATGGTGAAGGTCGATATCACCCTTCTCATAATGGTCTCGCAAAAAGTGAAAGCGCACATCAATGTGTTTGGTCTTCGAGTGAAGCATGGGGTTCTTAGCAATGCTAATCACACTCGTGCTGTCACAAAGCAAAGGAACTCGAGAAAAGCTCAGACCAAAATCACGCAAAGTGGCCATCATCCAAAGCAACTGGGAACAACAGCTAGCCGCAGCAACATACTTAGCCTCCGTGGTAGACTGGGCGACACTAGACTGCTTGCGAGAAGACCACGATACAAGAGAAGAACCAATAAATTGGCAAGTCCCAGAAGTGGACTTGCGCTCAATGCGACAACCAGCAAAATCGGCATCGGAATAGCCGCAAAGGGAGAGGGTGGAGGAAGCTGAATACCAAATCCCGAACTCAGGTGTGAAACGAAGGTTCCTGAAAATGCGCTTGACCGCCTGATGGTGAGAAGTGCGCGGCGACACCGGAAAGCGTGCACACAGACACACCGCGAACTGGATGACGGGCGTGTCGCCATCAGGTAGAGCAGCGACCCGATCATGCTTCGGTACTCCTTCTGGTTCACAGCTTCTCCATCCTTGTCCGCATCCAGGGCCGTCGTGGTCGACATGGGTGTTGGAAGAGGCTTGGCCTCACCCATATCGAACCTCTTCAGCAAGTCCTTGGTATACTTGCCCTGGTGCACAAACGTCCCTTCTCGGGATTGCTTAATTTGCAATCCGAGAAAGAAAGTCAGCTCGCCCATCATACTCATCTCGAACTCCCTGCTCATAGTATCTGCAAACTTGGCAACCAAAGCGTGAGAAGAACCACCGAAAATGATATCATACACGTAAATCTGGACCAAGAGAGTGTCTTTGCCTTGCTTGAGGAGAAAGAGCGTTTTATCCACACATCCCATTTTAAAACCCTTAGCAAGCACAAAGGTTTTCAACCTATCATACCAGGCTCTAGAGGCTTGTTTCAAACCATATGAAGCTTTGTGGAGTTTGAAAACATGGTTTGGAAACTTGGGATTTTCAAAACCGGGGTGTTGTTCAACATAAATCTCTTCTTCTATGTAGCCGTTTAAGAAGGCACTCTTGACATCCATTTGAAAAAGTTTGAAACCTTTGGATGTTGCAAAAGCCAAGAGTATCCTAATAGCCTCCAAACGAGCTACAGGAGCAAAAGCCTCCTCATAGTCTATCCCCTCCTTCTGACTATAGCCTTTCGCTACAAGCCTGGCCTTGTTTCTAACAACGTGGCCATCCTCTCCTTGCTTGTTTTTGAAAACCCATTTTGTCCCATTAGGCTTACAGTCTTGAGGAGGTGGAACTAAAACCCAAACCCGATTTCGCTCAAAGTTCTCTAACTCCTCATGCATGGCATTGACCCAATTCGGATCCGTCAAAGCGTGTCCAACATCTCGGGGCTCAAAATCAGCAACAAAAGCAGAATGAGCAAAGTGAGAGATTTGAGACCTGGACCGAGTGACACGTTCGTCAATGTTGCCGATCATCTGCTGAGGAGGTGTTGGTGCTGGATGTGTCGTGGCGCCTCCCGTGCAGAAGTGATCTCCCCCTCAACAGCAGCTGGTGCCTCCCCGGGTACAAAAGGTACCGCTTAGGGTGGCGGATCCCACGGCCCCCAGGAAGAAGACGTGTCAGGGCCGTGAGTCGTCATAGAAGCCGCTCCTTGCGGCACAGCAGGTGGAAGGGGTGCTGGATCATCTATACCTTCAGCACCCTCGTCCTCGTCATCAAAAAGAGGCACACCAACCTCATGATCACCTGCACGCTCAAAACGAGAAGAAGGACAAACCATGGTCTCGTCGAAGGTGACATCTGATGTCTCCATGACTCGGTTAGTGTCAAGGTTAAGTACACGATAAGCTCGAGTGTGAGTGCCATAACCCAAAAACACACCGTCAGAAGAACGAGACTCAAACTTGTCCAAGTTGCCCTTTTTGAGTATAAAACAGTGGCAACCAAAAACTCGAAAATAACTCACCTTGGGTAGTTTTCCAAAACGCAACTCATAAGAAGTCTTTTTCAAGAAAGCTCGGAGAAAAATGCGATTTGAAATGTAGCATGCAGTGCTCATAGCTTCGGCCCAATATTGCCTAGGAGTGCTATGCTCGTCGAGCATCGCCTTAGCCATCTCTACAAGGGTCCGATTCTTCCTCTCTACAACACCATTCTATGGCGGTGTGTAGGGGGAAGAAAACTGATGGTCTAAACCCAAAGAGTTACAAAACTTCTCAAAATCCGAATTCTTGAATTTGGAACCATTATCACTCCTAATAGCTCGCATCGAGTTCAAAGGGAACTCGTTCTGAAGACGCAAAATCAGATTGCGAGCAAAAGAGAAAGTCTCGGTCTTCTCAACTAAAAAGAAGACCCACGAATATCTCGAAAAGTCATCAACAACAACAAGCACATACCACTTCTCCCCAACCGAGCTCACCCGAGCCGGACCAACAAGGTCCATGTGCAAAAGCTCTCCAGGGCGCTTGGTCATGACCTGAGTCACTGGATGGTGGGGAGCGGCAACCATCTTCCCATGTCTACAAGAGTGGCAAACAAGATCCTTCTCCATCGATAACTTGGGCAATCCTCGGATTAGGCCAAGTGAGCTAAGTCTTGCAAGAAAGTCGAAGCTCAAATGTCCTAGTCTCCTATGCCACTTCCAAAGATCAGAGGAGGAAGGTCCAGCCAAAAGACAACGAGAAATTCCAAACGACTCCGAGAAATCTGCACGAAAGACTTTCCCAAAGGGCGAAATCACACAAACAAGATTGCCCTGAGGGTCCAAAATACGACTGAGATTCGGCTTAAAATGAATCTCATAGTCGTCATCAAAAAGTTGCGAAACAGAAAGAAGGTTAAAATGCAAGTTAGAAACAAGAGCAACATTGCGCATCACAAAGTGCTCATTAACTCGCACCGACCCACGAGACAACACTTTACCTTTGCTATTGTCGCCGAAGGTGATAAACTCCTTTCCGGCGACTGGACTAAGACTGGAGAACCACTTGGCGTTTCCGGTCGTGTGCCTCGAACAACCGGAATCCACCAACCAAACATTCTCCAATCGTTTTACCTACATCGATAAAAAGACATAGGGTGAGCATACGGTCCAACACTGGGGTTAGTGAAGTAGGAAGAATACCAGTGTTGGGTCGGCTGCTCAAAAGAATAGTTAGAAGAAAAACCATTCCTAGCACGCCTACGGGGGAAGCGATCACCACGTTGAGGAAAATGTGGTCCGCTAAGCGAAGAGCGTCCATCGCGATACTCAAAACGCGGTGGTGGAAAACGCTCAACTACAAAGCCAGTGCCACGGGGTCCATAGCCTACAACTGCAGGCTCCAGCCGGGCACGACCTCTCTGCTGCCTAGGCCTGGGAACTTGAGGTTCTGGACCTCTAGGCCTAACAGCACGCCTCTGAACATTCGGCGCATGTACATCATGGAAAGGATGGTACATGTCCGCATTGTTCATCTCCCTAGCACAGTGCGCCTCTCTCTTGCGCCGAAAGCAGAACTCACTCAAGTGTCCATCTCGCCCACAGTGCTCACAATGGTACCTCACCGCTCTCAAAGGGGGTTGTTGGTACTCACGGTAGTGGGTGTGGATCACTTTGCCCTTCTGTGGCATAAGCTCCTCTTGGATGGGTGGCATGGTGTCCAGCTTGTTCTTGAGGTGGTTTGGTTTGGGAGCCCATGTTTGTTTCTTGGGTGGAGCTCTCAGAGGCTCAACAAAGACCCCATCCTTGGTGTTAGGCTTGAGTGGCTCTTTGGGTGGAATCTTGGTAAGCTTGGGAGTAATGGTGGAGTTGGGCTTCTCACATGGGTTAAGACCACTCGACTCTCCAATCTTCCCAAAAGATGAACCATCAACACCCAGAGCAAAACCTACACCAGGACCTCCAGCAGCTCGCTTGAATTGGGAGATCATCATCCCAAGCTGTGGCTCACCGCTAGACACCCATGACAAGATGGTCCGAAGGTATGTGTTTTCGTCCTCGGTTTGCATCTTGTCATGCTTCACGTTTGCGATCTCCATCTCCAAACCCTCATAAAGAGCACACCTAGCCACACATGTGCTACCTGAGTTGGCCTCTTCAAGAGACACAATCTTGGCATTCTTCTCTGCCAACTTAGATTGCAAGACAAGACAAGTCTTGCACGCACCCAACAACATGGGTCTAGCCCGGAGCTCATCCACCTCTCCTACCAACGCAGCATACTTACCTCTCAAAGTGAGAAGGTCAGTCATGTGCTTGGTGCACATCTCACACTCCTCCTCGGTGACAACAACGGTGGACTTGACAGATTCAAGTTCCTTCACCGTATCCCCCGACTTCTGCCTAAACTCCTTGCGCTCTCTAGCGACACGGCTAAGCAACTTATCCTGACTAAGGAGCGCGGCAGTAAGCTTCTCGACCTCAGCAGAAAGCTCGTCGGGGGTCAGAGATACCTGGGAGGTGTCATCGTCGTCATTCCGAGGAGTCTCCTCCAGCTCGCCGTCGACCTCCTTGCCAAGGGCCATGGTGCAGAAGCCCTCGTCGTCGGCGAAGAAGCAGAGGCCATTGAGCTTGTCCTCGATCCTCTTCTTCTTCTCGGACTCGTCGTCGCTTGAAGAAGCGGAGTCGTCGTTCGAGTCGTTGACGTCGCTGAGCGTGGCGAAGAAAGCACGCTGCTCAGCCTGGGCCTTCTCCAAGTACTTGGTCTTGATGTACTCCTTGTTGAAGCCGCCCTTCCGCTTGTGCTTCGTGGGGACGTACTTCTCCTTGCGCTTGCCGGAGTCGTACTTGTGCCCATGTTCTGCCTTGCCAAAGATCTGCTTGTTCTTCTTCGGGCAGTTGGTGATGAAGTGGTTGGGGTCGCCGCACTCGTAGCATCCCGAGCATCCTCCTCCGCGGTGACGGTTCATGCGGTTGTTGTGGAACCACGAGAACCGGTTGGCGACATTGCCAACTCGTCATCCCCAAAGACTCCAACTGCTCCTCTGTGACAGAAAGAAGAGAATGCAAAGCAAAACCTCCAGAGGGATTAGCAGAAGAGCCAGAAAGCAAAGCCATCGACGGGCCAGAAGGATTTTCATAAGAAGCCCTCGCCATGGCATCGATCTCACTAGATTTGAGCTTACTGAAGAGCTCGTCGCACGTGAGGGTCTCGTAGTTAGGCGATTCGATGATCGCCTGAACCTTGGAATCCCACACCGACCGATCGAGAGTATGCAAAAGGTTCAAAGCTCTCTCATGATCGTCGAAAGGCAACAGCTCCTTGTTAGCCCTCATCCTGTTGACAATCACCTGAAAGCGAGCGAATAAATTTTATATGCTCTCACCAGGCATATGTCGAAAGTTCTCATACTCTCGCTTGAACGACTCGTAGAGACGGGTTTTGACTTGAGAGGTTCCCTCATGGAAACGCATGAGGGTAGCCCAAATCTCCCAAGCCGTAGCGAGGTGAGAAACGCGATCAAACTCACTCATGCTCAGGCATGAGAAAAGAGCATTACGGGCTCGGCTATTGGCATCGTGCTCATCGATCTGAAGCTGAGAGACACGAGCAGCCAAGACCACGTAATCGGCAGAGTTGCAAATATCCCAGATGGAAGCACCCAAACTCTGCAGATAGGCCGACATGCGTATCTTCCAATACGCATAGTTCGTCCCATCGAAAAACGGCGGTTTGCCCACGCCGCGATCCATGTTGCCTTCTGTGGATCTGGAACCGGCTAAGGTGCAAGATCCTTAACCCGCTCCGATACCAATTGAACGACCGAGAATGCACTAGCAAGGCGACCAGAGGGGGGGTGAATGGGAGCCAACGAAATTTCTCTCGAAACTTTGGCCAAATGTCCCAAGATCAACCCCCGAAAGCTACGACTGAAACCGTGATGCCCACGACCCTTGGAAGAGGGTGGATGATCCCTAGGATCACTGCGAGGCACCACATAGTGATAGCGAACCAAGCACCAAAAGCTCCGGCACAAGTTCGACCCTTGAGAACCGAGTCCCAAACGTAGATGGACGGCTACGTCGAGAAATCTCCAAATACCGATGCTAACAAGTAGCAAAGATACCTAGAGAGGTTCCTTGGTCAACTACAAGGCCAAACGAGAAGTCCGAAAACCAAGCGAGGAAGCCGGGAGAGCAAACGCACAAAACCGGAAGCTTCAGCAGGATCCCGGACTGTCCGCCGGTATGGTCGCGGACTGTCTGCCCAGTGGCGGACTGTCCGGGCTCAGGTCGCGGACTGTCCGCCGGCCAAAAGAGCAAAACCGCAGTGCTGCTGAAGTCTTGCTGGACATCTCCCGGACTGTCCACAAACTTCAACGGCGGACTGTCCGCCGATCAATGAACAGTGCAGCACCCGAAGAACACAGCCACTGATCTGGCGTTTCCCTGATGCGCGGACTGTCCACGGTCACTTCGGCGGACTGTTCGCGAGTGTCCAGAAAGGGCGATTTTGGTCGCCCAAAACTCAAATCTTCTCCAAATCGATTCAAACCAAAATCCCTTGATCCCAAACTTGGAGAGGATGATCATGAGGTAGTTAGGAGACTATCCCCAAGAAATCATCCGCTCAAATCAACTCAAACACCGGGAAATCAGAAGGGGAGGAGTATGAACCAAAAAAGCGCCACGAAAACAAAATCGACCCGATCTACTTGTTCGTGAGGAGTTAGATGAATTCCTTCGGTGGAAATGATCTCCTCACTATAAAGAACAAGTTGATTCAAACGGATTTTGCAAAGACGCAGTAGAGAGAGAGATCGAGTGACGGGAAAATCGTGGAGAAACGAAGAATGCGAAGAACATGAACAAAACGCGAATCAAGTCATCGATCTGCAACCGTGTGGCTACCACACGCTACAACAGTGAGGTTATGGCCTCACTTCCTCAAAGTCTCCAGTACATAGAGGTATGATTCTCTGCGGATCTCAGCTAGCTACAGCAGGGGATTGAGAGAGCAAAAAACCCTAAGTGCAAAGAGCAAATGACTGAGATAGCTGGGGAGGTGGGTGTCTCCCCGTACTTATCCTAATTCTAACTATTCCTAATTCCCACTCTACCCCTAACTACTTACAGAGCGAACCAGCTAAACCCTAAGGTTATTCTGGACCAACTCGATGGTAGGTGGATCCGACGGCCACGCCCGCACAACTCGTAGCATTTCCTTGATGCAACCTCCCGATTGCCGCCACGTGCCGCCACCGCTCTGCGTCCTTTTCCTGGACGTTGCACCCCCGGTTTTGAGGCCCAAACCGGGAAACCAGCCTTCACGATCAACCCCCGGTTTTGAGGCCCAAACCGGGAAACCAGCCCACGTAGCCGGAGTTTTGTGGCCCAAACTCAGCAAACCCGCAACACCCAGGTTTTGAGGCCCAAACCTGGAAACCGTCCTCATCCCAAGTTTTGTGGCCAAACTCGGAAACCATCAGCGCCCAGGTTTTGAGGCCCAAACCTGGAAATCGTCCACTCGATGGTTTTTCTCTGGCTCTACCACCAAACCAAAGCTGTAGAGGGGATGCACCACCCGTGCACCCCGTCCACCGACACGTGTCCCCAGGTCCTCGACCCGAGCAACACCATGTCCCGCAAGTCTTCGCTCATCGCTGTCCCAGGCTGCCAGCCACCACAGCTGATCCTCGGGCCACCGGTCCCTCAGTCCAAGCCTCACGTCCGCCCTTCGCCACTCTCGGCCCATCGGCACGGCACGTCTCTACTTGACCTTCACCTTGCCTCTGATCACTGTATCCGTGCTCGACACGTGCACAACACAAGCCAAAGAACATGCGCATTATCCCAGTTGACAATCACTCATCACTTAGAGACTCGGCATACACCCATGTATCCGCACTAGAGGTGGGGTAGCCACTTCTCAGGTGCATAGGAGTGCTTCATGTGCTCACAGAGATGCACTAGGGACTTCCAGAGGTGGTGGCAGCAGTGGCAGGAAGAACAAGAAGTTCTGGAAGCTTGGATCTTGGATCAAGGCAATCTTTACCTCCTGCCCTTATCAGAATGATGCCATCTATAGGACTCACAGTCCGCGGCACTGCTCAGGGACTTGCAGCTCTTTCTCCCTTGAGATCTCCACCGAGGTTCAGTCTTTCGAACCTTTCTGAGTCTGATGATGATGATGGTGATGATGATGATGATGATGATCAGCAGCAGCCGCAACAGTCACGGCAGTATGAGGCTGAGCCTCAGTACAGTCACCATAGTGCCTAGGAGTTTCAGACACTTGCAGGTTATCAGCGGCAATATCAGTATCAGCAGCAGGAGGAGCAGCAGCCTCCTAGGAGGTCCACTAGACTGTCTACTCGCTACACGGCGACCTCTCACCGTGGTGGACGTGCTCGCATAGAGTCAGATTTTGATGATGATGAGAGCACATAGCAGGCTGGTACCAGTGGCGCTGGTGGTGGTGTTGATTGGGATGACATCCAGGATTCCGACGATGAGTGACTTTTCTTCTCTTCTCTTCTCTTTTTGGCATTTGATGTCAAAGGGGGAGAATTGAAGGGGGTCAATCTTTTTCGACGTCATCGTTGCTGAGTTTATGTTTCTTCTGAGAGAGCAGTAGTTAGGCAGTGAGAGTGAGAAGTTATCTATGTTATAATTGACTACCTTTTAGACTTATTTCGTCTCGGATATGGACATGTGTGTTTATTTCTGTTCCAGCTTGTCATTTTTGTGCTAGTAGTTTACTTTTATGCCTATTATCTCCTGTTTAAGTTTCACTGTGATCTGGCTGTTGAAGTCAGATCGGCAGTGCCGATCTTCTGGTCGGCAGTGCCGATCTTCTGGTCGGCAGTGCTGATCTGTGCGACAGCAGCCAGACCTTGCTTTGCATGAACTGTCATTTGCATCACGTTTTATACTGTGACACTATGTTTCTTGCAGCCCACAACAGGTATGGATATAGGGGAAGACCCCAATCTCACTAATATGTGAAAGTTGTCCTCTTATGTCAATTTTTGGAAATTCAAATTCCATTCACATATTTAGGGGGAGTTCTCTACATCCATGACTCATAAATCTCAGCACTATTTATACCTTTTGTAAGCTCTAATTGGGTTGCCATCAATTACCAAAAAGGGGGAGATTGTAAGTGCAATCAAGCCCTAAGTGGGTTTTGGTGT
Organism: Coix lacryma-jobi var. lacryma-jobi; assembly: GCA_009763385.1. Lineage (NCBI taxonomy): Eukaryota > Viridiplantae > Streptophyta > Magnoliopsida > Poales > Poaceae > Coix > Coix lacryma-jobi. The sequence goes on from CM019824.1 coordinate 138,493,673, forward strand.
TGATGACCACCGAATTAGAGGATTAACGAGATTTGTTGAGTTGACAAGCAGGGACTAGTAAATGAAAGGATGGCATAGATGGCTGATGGGTACCCAATTGTTTTCATGATGGTTTCTGACTCAAAGGAGGTTTAATTCGTTTTTTATTTTGAATTTGAGTTTAGGAATGTCGTACTATTAAGAGGGATTCTAGCACCCACAGTCAAATTGTGTTACCAATGCTCAATCTTTGTCAGAGAGATATACTTTAAGCCACATTTCTAACCCCACAAGTTTCATCTTGATCTAATCACTTTGGGGAGATCGGTAGTGCCGATCCTTATGATCGGCAGTGCCGATCATAACCAGACCATTGGGAACCAGACTATATATACCTTTTTAGAAAGCCCAAAAATGGCCCAGTCAACTAGTGCTTCTTCCAGCTCACGATTCAGACCATTGCAAAAGGCTCTCTCTCTCTCTCTCACTCCTCCATTGTTGCTTCCAAATCTTTCAAGTGGATCTCCCATTCCAACCACTAAAACTTGAAAGAGAGGGCAGCAAAACTCGATTACAGAGCAGATCCATTGATTCCCAAAGTCTCAAGAGCATTGGTTCACGTTTGGTCGGAGGTTCTAGGGTTTATTACTCTTGGAGCTTGCTCCTAGCCGGCTAGGTGTCACCCATGAGCTTGCCATCATTTGTGGCAGCCTTGGGAGGTTTGTAACCATCTTCTTGCTGCTAAGAAATCACCCCTCATCTCAAGAGTTAGCTCTCTTGACTTGAGAACGAGGAAAAGGGAAAACTTAAGTGGTGAGCTTGAGCCTTGGTGGCATACCTCAACAACGTGGAGTAGGTTAAACTTAATGGTGAATCGAACCATGGGATAAATCCTTGTGTCACCTTGTGCTTTGGTTTACTTTTCATTTGCAAAGTGATTTCTAGGGTTTGAGCTCATACTTGTGCTTCCAGTTTCTGGTATACTTGTGAACTGTATAACCTTGCAGGAAGTTTACTGTCTCTGTGTGTAACATTTTGTCTTATACTCACAAAGTTCATTTTCGCATCTATTTAGATCGGCAGTGCCGATCAGGCTTCTAACCGAATTAGGTTTTGAGTTTTGACAGGCCTATTCAACCCCCCCCCCCTTCTAGGCCTCCAGAGATCCTATAATATTTCATTAGTCCACTTTGTATTTGGAGCTCTCTACATTAGATTAGTCTTCAAGTAGTTGGAGCAAGTGCTACTTGCAAGAGAGGAGGAGAAGTTGTAAGGATCAACTTGGTATGAATACTAAGTTCCTCTTTTCATACTTGTTCTTGTTCTCTTATGATCAACATTGTTATGTTCTTGAATTAGAGATATGTTCTTGTTCATTGTTCATCGTTCTAGAACTAGTTCATGGTTTTAGATCTATGTTCCTCAAGAACATAAACATTGTTCTTCATTTAACATGTTTAGATCTTGCTAGCTTAGTGTTAAGTGTTGGGTGGTGTTTTGGCGTGTGTTCGGGTGCGCTTACATCTTTATCAGGAAGGTGTAAGTGTTCTTCATGTACACGAGAGTGGTTCTCGGGTATATGGAGAAGGGTGAATGTGTAAGGACCTGTGTGGCCTAGAGGGGGGGTGAATAGGCCTGTCAAAAATCACAGCTCAAAACTTAATTAGATAGGCCCGGCACTACCGCTCTGTGCCCGACACTGCCGGCCTCAGCCCGGTACTGCCGCGCAGAGTAGAACCTGAGCCTGCAATTCGAAATCCAGCCACAGCAAACTGAATCTATATGAATGGAAATGCTACACTTGGTTTCCTGAACCAGCAGAACCAACTCTACCAAGCCAAATATGTAGTATGAAGTAGATCGGGCCAAACCCTAGAATCTATCACAAGCTCATGAGTATGAAATATGAAAGCAAGAAAGCACAAGAGGCAAGTGATTTATCCCGTGGTTCAGCTCGCCACCAAGGCTTGCCTACCTCCACGTTGTTGAGATTGACCACTTAGGTCATGAGCTTTGCAACTCTTCCTCGTTCTTAAGTCAAGGAACCAAATCCTTGAAGTGAGGGGTAATAATACTAGCTGCACGAGTGATTACAAACCTCCCAAGGCTGCCACACAAGTTGGCTAGCTCAAGGGCGACGCCTAGCCGGCAAGGTTCCAAGAACCCAAGAGTAATAGAATCAAATCCACCGGCTATGGATCAAATCAAGTGCTCTAGGGAGTAGATCTCAGCTAGGGCTTCTCTTTGATGAAGGTCTGAGGCTCTAACTCACTTGGAATCAATGGGAATCGAAGATTGGGTGAGAGAGAGCTTGGGAGCCTTCAATGGGGACAGGGAGCCTTGTCTGGAGGTAGGAGAAGAGTAAATGGTCGTGGATGACCGTTGGGGTGGCATGGGAGTGAGGTAAATACCCCCTGCCTTCCAACGGTTACAACAAGTCACGGCTGTGCCGGCCGAAGCCCGGCAGTGCCGCGGCCCGACACTGCCGCGCCCTGAGTAGCACTGCCGCGCCTACCAAACAGACAGTGATAGATCAGAATTCTGTGCAGCTGTCTTTGGTTAGAAACAAGGATGGCTTGGGTTGGTTGGAGCACATATCATTCATCCATAGCGATGCATTTGCATTCCCCCTTGATAGTACGGCATTCCTATAACTCAAATTCAAAGGAAAAAGGCTCATTGTAGCACTTTGAGTCCGGAACCGATGGAGTGTCGTATGAGGGGTCCACCAACACATATGCACCATCCTTTCTTAACATTAACCTGCTTGTCATCTTCATAAATCTCATTAGTTCTCCAATCGTGTGGTCATCATCACCAAAACCCACAATTAGGGCTTGATTGCACTTACAATCTCCCCCTTTTTGGTGATTGATGACAACACAATTGAAGCTTACAAGAGAAGGGTACAATACTTGAGATTTAGAAGCTTAGGTGTGAAACCTCCCCCTTAATGTGTGAATGAGAGCTGAAATCTCAAATTGGCATTAGAGACCAATCATTCACAAATTAAAAGTGTAAAGTAGGTTCAGTTTCACATCTAATAACTTTGTGGGGTGCAAAACACTGTGTTAAGATCAAATACGTGATGCGTATGACAGTTTATGCACATCAGAGTGGTTTGCTGCCTGTCTGCCAGAGCGGCACTCTGGGCGCGGCACTGCCGGAGCTCAGCACTGCTGGCCCTGGAGCGGTACTGCCGCTCAAGCTTACAGACAGCAAACGCAGCAGAAATTAAAACAGCCACAAAGCATAAGAAATAAAGGTCTAAACAGAATATGACAAGCTAGATAAACAAATAAACGTACATGTCCACATCCAAGTCTAAGAAGTAGCACCATAGAGTAATATTACAAAATAGAGTTTTGATCGAATCAAACTCTCTCACAACTCACAACTACTAAAAGATGGGACATGAAAGAAAAGAAAGTGTTGTATCCCCTTCTCTTCACCTAATTCTCCCCCTTTGGCAGCAAGTCACCAAAAAGAGAGAAGTAGAGAGAAGAGAAAAGTGTCCAAACAGTCACTCATCATCTGAAGTTATCTTGTCCCACTGAACCTCCTCGGTCTCATCATCGTCGTCGTCGTCGTCTTCGTCGTCGTCGGACTCTACAACGGCCTTCCTATGGCGATGGGTAGTACTGGTGTAGCGGGTCGATGCACGTGTAGAACGGTGAGACGGCTCAGGCACTATCTCCTCCTAATCCTCGTCGCCATCTGAATCTATATCATCTGAGTCAAGGCTGGAGAGGTCGAAGTGAGGTGGAGAGCGGGGTGGAGGTAACGGCGAACGACCCGCCCGCTCTCGCTCTGCACGCTGCTCAACAAGTGCCTGGTGAGCTGTCTGGGCTGCGTAGGTGCAAGTAGAGAATATGGCCTTGATCCATTTGGCCAGCTTGCTCTTCTTCTTCCTCTGATAGGAAGGGTGGGAGCTCTCTGGCCTGTCAACTGCTGCTGCCCCTGCTGCTGCTGCCTTCTTCTTCTCTGCTCTATAAGGCTCATGCAACCCATCCTTGAAGAAGGTGTAGCCGGAGACCATCTCAATCATATACATGATGTAGGGGGCATAGAGCACTGCCTTCCTAGCATCCTCGGCTGCCACCTGAAGCTCAGTCCAAATGAAACTCGAAATGGAGAAGTGGTTTGCTCTGGGAGCCATCCTAGCCAACATGTTCCTGCCATATCCATAGAGGTTAGAATGGGAACCCCCTTTGGGGTTGAGAGTTTGCCTGAAAAGGTTGTTCAACATATAATAGTAGCCTTTCAGCCCCTTGACCAACCCGTCTGCCTTCCGAGGATCCTCATACATGAAAGCAATCTCATTATCGGTCAGTGTCCTCTCCTGGTGCAGACTATCAAGCTCTCTATCCTCGCTGCCCAAACCGAGGATCCTAGCAAAGGTCACAAAAGTGACCTTGTAGTGACGTCCCTCGGTCATCCAATGCATCTGCTCCACCACATTATCCACATAGAGTGTGGCATGAAATTGATGTATGATCTCGGTGTTCCAATTATAGCTAAAACCCATCAAGTCATACATGTTCCTTGCCTTGCAAGCTGCCACCACCCTGTCAATGTCGCGATCATGCTTGGCCTCCAAGTGCTCCCAATCAACATACTTCATACTCAGAATCTTTTGCTTCTTGGCATTGTACAGGACTGAACGATAGAAGTCTGAATGGAACTCATTCCAGAACCTGTAGTCAATGCCCATATCCTTCTGATTGTTGTATGGATTGAGCTGGTGCTGTGTCTTCACTGAGCTGAACTGCTGATAATAGGACACAGGCTGCCTGTCCTTGGTGTCCTGTAGAGGCCTCTCCTGCACATCCTCTGTGTAAGGCTGCAAGTGTGTCCTGTTGACCTCTGCGAGATGCTCTGGTGTGTTGGGATAAAGGTCATCCCGAATCTGTCGCCCTTGCATCTGCAGGCGAGCCTCGTCACGAATTTGCTGTCTCGCTGTCACATCCCCTTGAGAGCTGGAGCCACCTCGGCGAGATGGCTGCTTGCTCCTCCCCCTGAGCGGATCCATCCTTTGATTCACCCTTCTCTCATCACCTCCTTCGTCCGACATCTAAAACATGGAAACTATGAATTAGAAGACTGCATAAGAGCTGGTAGGTCATAGCGAGGCAATAGACTTTGATGAATATGGTGTTACTTGGATCAAACCCCTGCTTGGTCCGGCGCTGCCGCTCAGAGAGCAGCACTGTCGGGGCCTGGCACTGCCGCGCAGAGCGCAGCACTGCCGCGCGGGCAGGCCAGATCTGAGCCAAAGAACACCACATCCATCATTCCTACTGCCTCCCTATCATCTACAAACCCTTCTACAACCTCTAAGTACAATAGCCATGGCGCATTTTACAAAACAGGAAAAACTAGGGTTAGGGATTTGAAATATCACCTTGAGATGGAGAGAAGAGGGAAGGAGACCCTTGGGGAAGAGGATCGGAGCAGCAACGGAGGGGAGCTGGGAGCAGCACCGCCGGTGGCCGGAAACGCCGGGAAGGAGCCCGGAGAGGGAGCGACCACCGGTCGCATTGTGTCGCCCGAGAGGGAGAGAGAGCGAGAGATGAGGCCACCGGGTAGAATAGGAAAGTTTTTCCTTTGGCCCCACACGGTAACAGTCGGCTCAGGCTGAACCGACTAGTCGCGGCACTACCGCGCCCAGCGCGGCACTGCCGGGGCCTGGCAGTTCCGTGGCTGGCCCAGCACTGCCAGACAGTTACCTACAGAACATGTTTATTCTCTAAGCTACTACATCTCTTTCTTGGAGTGGACACGTACGGCTTGCATGTTATGACCAGTGACAATCAATCTATATAGAACAATGGTCATTTCAAGCAAGTTTCTTTCTCAAGATTTTGAAACACGATGTATGAAAGATTTTTAAAAATGGTTTTGCCTAGGTCATTCTAGTTGATCAATCAAGCATGCTAGGTTTCAAACTACGTTACGAGAGTCAAGTATATTTAGTTCACTCCTCAAAGCACAAAACCTTGACTCATCGAGAGGCTTAGTGAAGATATCGGCTAGTTGTTTGTCGGTGCTCACATGACGAATTGCGATATCTCCTTTGATTTCGTGATCTCTCAAGAAATGATGTCGGATGTCTATATGTTTAGTTCTTGAGTGACTCACTAGGTTGTTTGCAAGTTTTATGGCACTTTCATTGTCACACAAGAGTGGGATATGGGTAAAATGACATCCGAAATCACAAAGAGTTTGCCTCATCCAAAGTAGTTGCGCACAACATGCACCTGCTGCAACATACTCGGCTTCGGCTGTGGAAAGGGCTACACAATTTTGCTTTTTTGAACCCCAAGACACTAAGGAGCATCCAAGGAATTGACAAGTCCCCGAAGTGCTTTTTCGATCTACTTTACAACTGGCATAATCGGAATCCGAATAGCCAAGTAGTTCAAACTTGGAGCCCTTAGGATACCACAAGCCAAGGTTTGGTGTGTGAACTAGATATCTCAAGATTCTCTTAACGGCCACTAGGTGACACTCTTTTGGGTTAGCTTGAAATCTAGCACACATGCACACACTAAGAATAATATCGGGCCTTGTTGACGGAAGTTATAGCATGTTTTACATTACTAAAATACCGTCAACAAGCCTCGGTTTCAAGGAAGTATAGCATATCATGAGCATATTTATTACTAACAAGTTCCACTTGTACTCTTAGCTTGTGAACATGTAGGAGATGCCAAAATGAACAAAATGAGGCCAGGTGGGCCCACCAAGGGGGTCGGCCAACCCCACCTTGGTGGCCACCTCGGCCAAGGTGACATGGCACGATCCAAGAGAAGCATGCTCAGGCCAATATCATCCCTTGGATCAAACATGTGCTTTTACTCAATGGTGCAAGATGAGAAGCACATGGATTCATGGGTCCACACCGAAACCAAATGCAACCAACTTCACAAGACTTGCTCCATGACATGTGGGGTCATCAAGGGAGAAAAGATGGTGGGCCAGCCCTGTCATAGGGGGGTCGGCCGATCCCCCCTTGGTGGGCCCTGGCTACACTATTCAGCATGGTGACATCAGCATCTTCTAGAAGCAAAGTGGTGGGCCCACCTGTCATTGGCTGGGGTCGGCCGACCCCGGGGTGAATCCCATCCAAAGTCGGCTGCTTGCACATGTTTCACACGTGAACAATATCCTGGCCATCCATCCATGATGGTTACTATGGCGGTTTGATCCAATGGCCAAGGAAGGAGAGCACGCGGATCGCTGACGTGGCACCGGAGTAGCCGCTACTCCACCTCCAAGCTATAAATACCCCCCTAGAGCTCTTCATTTATATGCATCCAAGGAGAGAAAGCCTACTTAGTAGCTTTAGTGTTAGAAGAGAGGGAAGGGAGTGAGGAGTTCCACGGAGGAGTCCCGGTCTGTCGGGAGTCTTCTCCAAGGTGCGCCTCAGCGGATGCGATTCTTCTTGTAAGTGTTACATCCGAGTCCTTCTAGTATTTAATATTCTGGTCTGGTAATTTAAGTTTACAGTTCTTTTACTTGGCACATTGCTTTACTTTGTTGAAGTGCTCTAGGCCTAATAAGCTTAGCTTTAGAGCAGTAAGATTAGTGTAGACGTGGTGTCTAGGCTATATCTTGCCAGTGTGGACTTCTTGTCGCACTTGTGTAGACGCCTGGTGGTAGGGTGACAGACACAGCCAGTGCTTGGAGTTCCTCTCAAGTGTTGTAGGCAAGTTGAAAATAATAGTTGGGTAGCAGCATTGCCGCCTCAGTAGTTGTTAGGTGGAGAACCTTTTAATCAACTACTGTTTCGTCCTTCGCCCCCAGTAAGGATCGAGGTGGTAAACCTCAGTACTCTTAGAAAACCAGTACCAGATATTGATATTAGGAAGACCTCTCTATCCCAGTTATCATATACCCTTTGATCATCCTTTGACGACCCTACCTCTAGTTAATCCACTTCACGTTCCCTGTGGAAATACGATACCTGGAATACTCCTGGTGAAAAGCTACAATTGACTACCGTGCGCTTGCGGTATATCCGTTTGCCACTTCTGGTGTCAACAAGCATCTCTGGTGCCGCTGCCGGGGATTAGGCTCCATAGTCTAGTTCTAGTGGTTGCATTAAGAAGTGTCAACAAGCTTTTCTGGCGCCGTTGCCGGGGAATGGTAGCTGTGTTAGCTAGAACAAAGTCGTTAAAGTTATCGTAGTTTGATTAGAACTTTTATTTCATAAATCAATATGGATCAAACAACCCTTTTTTGACTACGCTGCTCCATCGGGCACTGAGTTGGAGCCGCCTAGTTCATCTCATGTCATCTTGGCAGTTCGCTATGAGCTTCGCCCCAGCCTCATAGCGATGGTTCAGGAAAATCCCTTTTCAGGAGATGTAGATGAGAATCCTTATACCCACCTACGTGATTTCGAACAACTTTGTTCGTGTATTCACATATAAGGAATGAGGCGAGTCACTCTTAAGTGGAAGCTATTTCCATTCTCGTTAACGAGAAAAGCTAGACGCTGGTATACTCGCTACGTTGGTAGTGTGAACGGAGAATGGGAGAAACTGCAAGCCATGTTCTGCTTAACGTACTTTCCCATATCCCGCGTAGCTCGTCTTCGTAGAGATGTGCTAAACTTCAAACAAGACGAGAAGGAATCTCTAGGTGCGGCCTGGGCATGACTTACAGACTTAGCATCCTCTGGCCCAGATTTAGATATAACCGAGCCAACCCTTATGCAACATTTCTATCTCGGTCTTAGCCAAAACTCCGCACAATTCCTTGATTTAGCCTCTAAAGGAGCTTTCCTCCATTTACCCATTAGTGAATGTAAGGAAGTTCTTGCGACCATTCTCAAGAACACCCCCTACACCGATGACCATGGTGAAACTCTAGAGGAAGATCAAACTCCTAGGGACGAACCCACGACAGCCGAAACTCCTTTACCTATACCCCAAGCTGTCAGACCTGAACCACAACCACCTACTCATCCAAAGGAAGAAGTAATTCATCCTTTGGATTATCCTCTAAATATTGAGACAGATCTTTTCACCGATTATGGCAATGTCTCGAAACAACCTGTGCAGAAGAGATCCACAGCCCGTAGAGCTCCTAATAACCACATGCCAACCCAGTTTGAGGCAAGTTACCTTAAGGCGACTGCCTAGGAGCTCATGTCTATTATGAGCAATGAATGGTTCAGGGAGGCTGAAGCATCTTTAGATGTCATTAAGCTTCTGTCCTGTTTCACATCCATACCGTGTGCCATAAACAAGACGGCTGTAGATTCCCTCTATGATCCCGCCGTAGGAGTAAATTTAATGTCTAAATCGTTGATGTTAACACTCCTAGGTGAGGAACCGCTAAACCCGACCAATAAATTCCTTAAGCTTCCTTCTGGAAAATTGGTCGAGAGTTGCGGGATTGCACAAAATATTTCTATCACAATTAACAAAGTTAGCTTCCTCGCAAACTTCTATGTCTTTGACGTAGACGAGGTCGACTTGTTAATTGGGCACCCACTCATGAGATTCATTGAGGGATTTCGTGAAGGGAGCCTTAAGGGTCACCTTGGGAAGGATCTAGATCTTTCAGTTCCTTTTGCCGGCTCCGTTAATTCGATAGCCGAACCAAAACCCGAGCCTGATCCAATAGAGGAGGTGATGTCGGTATCTTCACTAGAAACTTCTCAACCCGATCTAGAAGAAGACGCCCATGACTTTATCCAAGAAGAAGACATTGATTTAGATGAACCGTTAGACTTGGATGAGTTTGAACCTCCACCAAAACCCTCTATAGAGCTTAAGCCACTTCCTTCTAGGCTTAAGTATGCCTTCCTTAATGGTGACAGAGAGACTCCCGTGATCCTTAGTGATCGACTTACAACGGAATAAGTTTCTAAACTCATCACCATCCTAGAAAAACACCGATCCGTCTTAGGATATTCATTGCAAGATCTCAAGGGAATTAGTCCCGCTCTTTGCACACATCGCATTCCGATCGAACCCGATGCTACACCTTCTAGAGAGCCACAAAGGAGGCTCAACAATGCAATGAGAGAAGTAGTAAAGAAGGAGGTCTTGAAGCTCTTGCACGCGGGCATAATCTACCCTGTTCCAAACAGCGAGTGGGTCAGCCCCGTCCAAGTAGTTCCTAAGAAAGGAGGGATGACGGTCGTTAAAAATCAAAACAATGAATTGATTCCACAACGAACCGTCACGGGATGGAGAATGTGCATAGATTACCGAAAACTTAACAAGGCCACAAAGAAAGACCACTTTCCGTTGCCATTCATCGATGAGATGTTGGAACGGCTAGCCAAACATTCCTTCTTTTGTTTCCTTGATGGGTATTCGGGGTACCATCAAATTCCAATCCATCCCGACGACCATAGTAAGACCACGTTCACATGCCGGACATATGCATACAGGCGCATGTCATTTGGCCTGTGCAATGCCCCTGCTTCATTTCAGAGGTGCATGATGTCCATCTTCTCAGATATGATAGAAGAAATCATGGAAGTTTTCATGGATGACTTTTCAGTCTATGGAACAACCTTTGATCACTGCTTAGAGAATCTGGACCGTGTCTTACAACGTTGTCAAGAAAAGCACTTGATCTTGAACTAGGAGAAATGTCACTTCATGGTTCGAGAAGGGATAGTGCTAGGACATAGAGTATCTGAACGTGGAATAGAGGTAGATAGAGCTAAAATAGAAGTTATAGAACAACTCCCAACTCTCACGAATGTTAAAGGCGTTCGCAGTTTCCTTGGCTGCCGGTTTTTATAGAAGGTTTATAAAAGATTTTTCTCAAATTGCTAGACCTTTAACAAACCTGCTAGCTAAAGACGCACCCTTTGACTTTGACGACAGATGCTTAGACTCTTTTTACCATCTAAAGAAAGCACTTATCTCTGCACCAGTCATTCAACCCCCTGACTGGTCGCTACCTTTTGAGATAATGTGCGATGCTAGTGACTATGCTGTAGGAGCTGTCCTAGGACAGACCCAGGATAAGAAACACTATGCCATTTCCTATGCTAGTAAAATGCTAACCGGACCACAGCTAAACTATGCAACAACAGAAAAAGAACTTTTAGCTGTGGTGTTTGCTATAGACAAGTTTAGATCTTATTTGGTAGGAGCCAAGGTGATCGTCTACACCGATCACGCGGCCCTGAAATACCTACTTACTAAGAAAGATGCCAAACCATGGCTAATAAGATGGATCCTACTCCTCCAAGAATTTGATCTAGAAATTAGAGATAAAAAGGGAGCAGAGAACTCTGTAGCCGACCACGGAGCAGAGAACTCTGTAGCCGACCACTTGTCTAGAATGCAAACTGAGGATAAACAGGACCTGCCCATCAACGACTATCTTCGGGACGACACACTCCTCAAAGTTTCAGACACCGACCCATGGTATGCAAACATCGTCAACTACATAGTCTCAGGCTACGTACCACCTGGAGTAAACAAAAAGAAGCTTATCAAGGAGAGCTTGGTGCATCTATGGGATGACCCGTATCTCTATAGAGTATGCCAAGACGGCATACTAAGAAGGTGTGTGCCCATGAACGAAGCAGTTAAGATCATGGAGAAGTGTCATGGAGCAGAGTATGGAGGCCATTATGGAACATTCCGAACCCATGCCAAGATTTGGCAAAGTGGATTCTATTGGCCTACCATGTATGAAGACACCAAGGACTTCGTGAAGAAGTGTGCAAGGTGTCAGAAACATGGGAACATCAATGCCCGTGATGCAATGCCACTCACAAACAACCTACAAGTAGAGTTGTTCGACGCCTGGGGAATTGACTACATGGGTCCTTTCCCCCCGTCTCAAGGTTGTGAGTATATTCTGGTGGCGGTAGACTACATATCCAAATGGGTTGAAGCCATGCCGTGCAAGTCAGCGGATTCGTTGCACGCAACGAAGATGTTCAAAGAAATAATATTCCCACGGTTTGGCACCCCAAGGTTAGTAATCAGCGATGGAGGAAGCCACTTCATTGATAGAAAATTCCGACGCTACTTAACAGAAAGAGGGATAAGGCACAATATTGGAACACCTTATCACCCACAAACAAGCGGACAAGCAGAAACATCGAACAAGCAAATCAAGAATATTCTGCAAAAGACTGTCAATGAAATGGGGACAGCATGGAGAAGCATGCTATCAGATGCACTGTGGGCATACAGGACCGCATACAAGACTCCAATTGGTATGACCCCATACCAACTAGTATATGGCAAGACATGCCATCTGCCCGTGGAATTGGAGCATAGAGCACACTGGGCAATAAAGAGATGCAATATGGATTTGCCCGCAGCTGGAAGAAATAGGAGAATGCAGATCTCTGAACGGGAAGAATGGAGAGAGAAAGCCTATCACAACGCTAGGATCTATAAAGAGAGAACCAAGAAATGGCATGACAAGAGGATCAAGCAAAAGGAATTCCATCCGGGAGACAAGGTTCTTATGTTCAACTCAAGGGTCAAGCTCTTTGGCCATGGAAAACTAAAAAGCAAATGGGAAGGACCATTCCTCGTGATCGATGCCGCAACGCATGGAGCTGTCACGCTTCAGGACACCGACGGCAATATCTTTAAGGTAAATGGCCACCGTCTTAAAGTTTTTCATGAACATGATCCTGTAGAAAATGAAGTAGACATGGTAGAGTTCAAACTATACACAACCTAAAACCTACAAGTCTCTTCTCTTCATTGCTTGAACCAAATCCTAAAAGCTCCATGTTAGATTTATTTTGAATTTCCAAGTTTCATCTTAGATTTATTTCTTTTGAATTTCTCTTTTTAATTTCCAATGTATTTCCCTTCTTAGAGAATAAATAAAATTTATATCGTCTCTACTGGTGTGTTTGCCACCAGTAGAGCGCTTTGCATTTTACCTTTGCGTCATGTTCAGAGTTCATTTATGGAAAGATTCAAGTGTGAGGGGGTCGGACGACCCCCAGATTTCATCACTGAACCACACTGAACTGCTGAGCACAGGCTGACACGCTGGAGTACACAAAACGGAGGTAAGCAAGGGGTCAGGCGACCCCCGTTCTCTTGAATTTTTGAAAAGTGTTTTTGCAGATGTAAAACTGAATGGAGGAAAAAGCAAATGGCAACAAAAACCACCATTTGGTGGGGTCGGCCGACCCCACCATGGTGACCTGGGCCCACCAGCTCACCTCTGCACAGTAAGCTCAACACTGCTGTCTGGTTCGTTTCCCCTTTTCTCCTCTCGATTCAAGCAGTTTCACAATCATTCCATATTCTGAATAAAATAAAATAAAAAGCTACAAAGTGACTTGAGTTATGATATGCTAAGAATGTTAATGACATAAAACCATGTTCTTACATATGTTTATACTCATGGGTAAACTGAATTAGGAAACCGTATTGACTAAGTTGTTGTTAAAGGTGAGATAAATCTTGGCTTAAGACTCAAACCTGTTTTTGTTTAAGGTGCTTAGAGATTTGTTTTTGAAAATATCTCAAAACCACAGTATCATTTACTCCTCTATAGTGAGAAATACCTACCAAAACCATACATATGCATACATGATCAAAACCTTTTACACACATGCTACTTGTTTTTGTCTTGAGTTTGGTCAAACCTTGTTGACCCTAGTCGAGAATTTTGTCATAATCCCAAGATCAAGATCACGTACACACCATCTACATATGCAACTTCTACACTGGAAGTATGCCTGCACATGCCATTCATTTCCACTCTATAGATGCTCCGTACATTAAAGATCTACAATATCTCTCTCTCTAACTCTGGTTAGTAAAAAGAGACATTAAGGCTAAGCAAATAAAAATGGACACATGAAGGTCCACTAAAAAAAATATGGACACATGAAGGTCCATTGTTGAAAAATGCTAGCCACGTCTCAAGGTAAAATAAGGTAGAGAGAGAGATTATATTAAAGGAGCATTCTAGTCCACATACTTTCCACACACATGCACATCTTGATCTAGGATTATGACATTCTTCTCCTTGGATCCTTGTTTTGACTTTACAATATATGCAAAACAAGTATGCTACTTTGTTTATCCCTACCAAGCTCCACATAAGCCTGATAGATTAGGATAAAACAAAAATAAGGCAATCACATGCTATGCCTTGGTGAGGAACCAAACACCTATAAGAGTGTCTTGAGAGTACTATATGAGGAGTAAGCATGAACTATGTGTTTTCCTTTCAAACTGTCCTAAAAACTCTAAGTACCAAGAACAAGAATTCAGGGAGATGACTTTCTTTGAGATTTGTTCCTTTTCTCAACATCTAAAGGATATATGATAGACAGCACCACATAACCCATTTGTATAAACTATGTTAGGAATGATGCTTTATGATCATTATCATTTTATGTATGTAATAATCTCTTGTTCACTTTCTCTAACCTTTACTCGAGGACGAGCAAAGATTCAAGTGTGGGGGATCTTGTTGACGGAAGTTATAGCATGTTTTACCTTACCAAAATACCGTCAACAAGCCTCGGTTTCAAGGAAGTATAGCATATCATGAGCATATTTATCACTAATAAGTTCCACTTGTACTCTTAGCTTGTGAACATGTAGGAGATGCCAAAATGAACAAAATGAGGCCAGGTGGGCCCACCAAGGGGGTTGGCCGACCCCACCTTGGTGGCCACCTCGGCCAAGGTGACATGGCACAATCCAAGAGAAGCATGCTCAGGCCAATATCATCCCTTGGATCAAACATGTGCTTTTACTCAATGGTGCAAGATGAGAAGCACATGGATTCATGGGTCCACACCGAAACCAAATGCAACCAACTTCACAAGACTTGCTCCATGACATGTGGGGTCACCAAGGGAGAAAAGATGGTGGGCCAGCCCTGTCATAGGGGGGTCGGCCGATCCCCCCTTGGTGGGCCCTCGCTACACTATTCAGCATGGTGACATCAGCATCTTCTAGAAGCAAAGTGGTGGGCCCACCTGTCATTGGCTGGGGTCGGCTGACCCCGGGGTGAATCCCATCCAAAGTCGGTTGCTTGCACATGTTTCACACGTGAACAATATCCTGGCCATCCATCCATGATGGTTACTATGGCGGTTTGATCTAATGGCCAAGGAAGGAGAGCACGCGGATCGCTGACGTGGCACCGGAGTAGCCGCTACTCCACCTCCAAGCTATAAATACCCCCCTAGAGCTCTTCATTTATATGCATCCAAGGAGAGAAAGCCTACTTAGTAGCTTTAGTGTTAGAAGAGAGGGAAGGGAGTGAGGAGTTCCACGGAGGAGTCCCGGTCTGTCGGGAGTCTTCTCCAAGGTGCGCCTCAGCGGATGCGATTCTTCTTGTAAGTGTTACATCCGAGTCCTTCTAGTATTTAATATTCTGGTCTGGTAATTTAAGTTTACAGTTCTTTTACTTGGCACATTGCTTTACTTTGTTGAAGTGCTCTAGGCCTAATAAGCTTAGCTTTAGAGCAGTAAGATTAGTGTAGACGTGGTGTCTAGGCTATATCTTGCCAGTGTGGACTTCTTGTCGCACTTGTGTAGACGCCTGGTGGTAGGGTGACAGACACAGCCAGTGCTTGGAGTTCCTCTCAAGTGTTGTAGGCAAGTTGAAAATAATAGTTGGGTAGCAGCATTGCCGCCTCAGTAGTTGTTAGGTGGAGAACCTTTTAATCAACTACTGTTTCGTCCTTCGCCCCCAGTAAGGATCGAGGTGGTAAACCTCAGTACTCTTAGAAAACCAGTACCAGATATTGATATTAGGAAGACCTCTCTATCCCAGTTATCATATACCCTTTGATCATCCTTTGACGACCCTACCTCTAGTTAATCCACTTCACGTTCCCTGTGGAAATACGATACCTGGAATACTCCCGGTGAAAAGCTACAATTGACTACCGTGCGCTTGCGGTATATCCGTTTGCCACTTCTGGTGTCAACAAGCATCTCTGGTGCCGCTGCCGGGGATTAGGCTCCATAGTCTAGTTCTAGTGGTTGCATTAAGAAGTGTCAACAGGCCTAGATGCGCATAAGTAAAGTAGAGAGCCGATCATGGAGCGATATACCTTGATGTCTACGGCTTTCCCTTCCTTATTGAGATCAATATGTCCATTAGTTGGCATGGGAGTCTTGATAGGCTTGGCGTTCACCATGTCAAACTTTCTCAACATATCATGGGTGTACTTGGTTTGGCAAAGAAAAGTCCCTTCCTTCAATTGCTTGATTTGAAAACCAAGGAAGAACTTGAGCTCACCCATCATAGACATCTCAAATCTCTTAGTCATGATCCTACTAAACTCATCACAAAAGGATTTGTTAGTACTACCAAATATTATGTCATCGACATATATTTGGCACACAAAAATATCTCCATTGACTTTATGAGTGAAGAGAGTAGGATCGGCTTTGCCTATTTCAAAGCCTTGTTTAAGCAAGAATTTCTTAAGGCATTCATACCGTGCTCTAGGTGCTTGTTTAATCCCATAGAGCGCCTTTTGGAGTTTGAAGACATGGTTGGGGAACTTGGGATCTTCAAAGCCTGGTGGTTGCTCAACATACACCAACTCTTGTATAGGGCCATTGAGAAATGCACTCTTCACGTCCATTTGATATAGCTTGAAGTTGTGATGGGCTGCATAGGCTAAAAGAATCCGAATGGCTTCAAGTCTAGCAACCGGTGCATATGTTTCTTCAAAGTCCAAGCCCTCTACTTGAGTGAAGCCTTGAGCTACCAATCTTGCCTTGTTCCTTGTCACCACACCTTCTTCATCTTGCTTGTTGCGGAAGACCCATTTGGTTCCAATGACATTGGTATTTGGTCTTTCCACAAGTGACCATACTTGGTTACGCTCGAAGTTGTTGAGCTCTTCTTGCATGGCCATCACCCAATCTGGATCTCCAAGAGCTTCTTCTACCTTGAGAGGTTCCAAAGAGGAAACAAACGAGTAATATTGACAAAAATTCGCCAAATGAGAGCGTGTCGTTACCCTCTTTCGAAGACTCCCAAGGATGTTGTCAACGGGATGGTCCCGTTGAATAGTTTGCTTGAGCCTTGGATGATCTATAGGTTCTGCAACATCTTTGGCATCTTCTTCATCTTGCTCGAAGATGGGTTGTAGATTCACTCCACGAAGTGGAGTGGCTGCAGCTGCCCTGGAGGTGCCCGGAACTGCTGGGCTCTGCCCGGCACTACTGAGGCCCGACACTGTCGGGGTTGTGGCCAGCACTGCCGGGGACTGTATGTCACCAGTCCCAGCAGGGGCTTCAGCTTGAGGACGATCCTGATCAGTAGCCTGCTGTTCTTGTGGTCTGATATCACCAATGGCTAATTGCTTGATTGCTTCGCAAGGTGGTTCCTCATTTCCTACAACAACTTCATTAACTTGCTCTACTTGAGAGCCGTTAGTTTCATCAAACGTCACGTCTATCGCTATTTCAACCTTGCCGGAGGCCTTGTTGAAAACACGATAGGCATGCTCGTTTGATCCATAACCGAGAAGAAAGCCTTCATCGGCCTTAGATGCGAACTTAGAGGCTTTGGGCTTCTTGTTCAATATGAAACATTTGCACCCAAAGACTCTAAAGTAAGACACCTTTGGCTTATTACCAGTGAGCAGCTCATAGGAGGTCTTCTTTCTTCTCTTGTGGAGGTAGAGGCGGTTGATTGCATGGCAAGCGGTATTGACGGCTTCGGCCCAAAAGATGTCCGGCGTCTTGTACTCATCTAGCATCATTCTTGCCATGTCAATGAGTGTTCTATTCTTCCTCTCCACCACACCATTTTGTTGAGGGGTGTATGGAACTGAAAACTCATGCTTGATGCCCTCGTCATCAAGAAATTCTTCCACTTGGGTGTTTCAGAATTCGGTTCCATTGTCACTACAAACTTTCTTAATGTTGAAACCAAATTCCCTTTGAGCTCTTCGTATGAACATCTTGACCTTCTCTTGTACTACACTCTTGTCATGCAAAAAGTCATCAACAATAACAAGACCATGTTTGTTACCGCCGATGCTGAGGTAGGCAACCGGTCCAAAGAGATCCATGTGGATCAACTCTAATGGATGAGTAGTAGTGTCATAGCTCTTTGGTGGGTGAGGTACGCCTACTTGTTTTCCGGCTTGGTAAGCTCCACATACTCTGTCTTTCTCAAAATCAACATTGGTTAGTCCTAGTATGTGGTTGTCTTTTTGAAGTTTGGCCAAGTTCCTCATCCCAACATGAGCTAGTCGGCGATGCCATAACCAACCCATGCTAGATTTTGCCACTAAACAAGTCTCAAGTTTGGCTTCACTTTTGTTGAAATCAACTAAGTAAAGCTTCCCTTTCAAATGACCTGTAAAGACAATAGAGGCATCCTCCCTTCTAAAGACTTCCACACCCTCATCTGTAAAGAGACAATTGAAACCCATCCCACACAATTGTGAAACGGATAACAAGTTGTAACTCAACGAATCAACATGTAAGACATTAGTAATTGAATGCTCAAGTGTAATGGCAACTTTACCAAGTCCTAACACATCCCCCTTGGAGTTATCACTGAAAATGATGTTTTCACTTGCATTTGAAGTTGGGGAATATGATGAGAACATACTCCTTTCTCAGGTCATATGATTTGTACATCCGCTATCAAGCACCCAACTTGATCCACCAGAGGAGTATGCCTGCAAAACAAGTTTAGTTCCTAGGTTTAGGTCCCCAATTGACATTGGGGCCTTGCAAGTTAGTCACAAGTATCTTAGGAACCCAAATAAACTTGTCGATTGTCCTCTTGTTATGACCAACATATTTCGCAACAACTTTACCACTGTTGTTGTGTTCTAATATGTAACAAGATGACATGCTCTTCCTTGGGGCTTCTATCTTGGGTTGATGTGCAAACTTGTTCTTGGTCATCCAAATTGATTCCTTTGGTTTCTGAGATCCTTGCTTTGGGTTGGGCACCTGCTTGTGCTGTGTGTGAGACTGAGCAGAAGGTAGACTAGTAGCCTTCCCTTTCTTGGGGCACGACACTGCTGGCCTGGGGGCGGCACTGCCGGGGCCCGGCACTGCCGCCTTCTGGTGCAGCACTGTCGCGGTCTGTGCAGGCTGAACTGTACCAATCTGACCCTTCTTCTCAAACCTCACACACTCATAGCCATTCACTGTCCTTCTTCCATTAGTCTTGGCTCCTTTTTCGTGCCCCAACCCATCTTTTATGGAAGGACGCCGTCCATTCTTGAACTTGGGCTTGCTCTTCTCTTGAGTCTTTTCATTAGCACTTGTGGTAGTCTTGACACAACCACTTGCAATGATGTTTGTCAATCTTGCTATCTCCTTTCTCATGGCCTCCATATTCACAAGGTTGGTGGAATAGGCATTCAAATCAACATTATAGCATTTTCCACAACCTTCACTAGTGGAGGGAATAGAAGTGACATTTGCTTTAGGGAGAGGTGAGTTGCTTTCCCAAAGAACATTATATTGCCGCTCAAGTTCTTTGTGCTTTTTATCCAAGCCACAATACTTTTCCTTGAGTGCAATATGAGTCTTCTTTAGGGAAGCATTTTCATCTTGCTCTTTGGCCAAAGCCTCATGCAAGATGTCCAACTCACTCCTCTCTAATGCAAGAGCCTCCTTGCAAGCAATATAGAGATCCTCTTGTTTGATGATGGCATCCTCTCTTATTGCTAACTCGGCTTGCACACTCTCTAATTCCTCCATTAGCTTAGTGATAAAGAGTTTGGTTTTCTTGTCCAAATTTTTAGTTATCATGTTTATCTCTTCATCACTAGAGGAATCACTAAGTTCACTACTAGAGATGTCACTAGGTGGAAGAGAAGGTTTAGGAGTCTTTTTCACCTTCTCTTTCTTGGCCATGAGACAAATGTGGGAGTTGCAATCATCATCATCGGACAAGTTGTTGAATAGTCTTGGTGAAGGAGATGACTTTTGAAATGCTATTGTTGCTATCTTCTCATCTTCTTCACTTGAGGTTTGTGCGGTTGAGTCCCATTCATGTCCAATGTGAGCTTCTCCCATGTATCTCTTGTTGTGCTTCTTGTAAGTGCCTTTGTCATCTTTCTTGCCCTTGTTGAAATTGTTGTCCTTCTTCTCATGTGGGCAATGTGCTATGAAATGATCGGTGCTACCACAATTGTAGCAAGTTCTCTTTTTCTTGTTTGGAAACCTTCTCTTCACAAACTTGTAACCTTCCTTCTTGAGCCCCTTGCGGTATCTTCTCATGAATAGAGCTATGTCTCCAATTGCTTCAAATTCTTCACCTTCACTTCCACTTTCACTTGAGGATGATGTGTTGTCCTCAACTTCTATTTTCTTCTTTTGTTGCTTGGGCTTGCTTGTAGAGGCTTGCTTGCTTGATTTTGCCTTGCTTGATGTTGCTTGCCTTGTTGGTTTGCTAGCCTTGAGTGCCACATCCTTGATTTTCATCCCATCTAGCCTAGCTTGCAAATCTCCAAGCCTCCTTCTTTCATTTGCCTCTTCTCTTTGCATATCAAAGGTGATGATCCTCCCAAGCACATCACTAGGTGTGAATTGCTCAAACTTCTTTTTGTCTCTAATCAATGTCACTACGGTCTCATTCCTTGGTGAGTATGCTTCCAACATAATCTTCACTACCTTGTGATCATTGATTTCACTTCCACCTAGCCCTCTAATCTTGCCAACAATGACCATCAACCTATCAAACATCTCTTGTGGACCTTCACCATCACAAATCACAAACCGATTGAGCTTTGCCATCAACAAGTCAATCTTGGATTGCCTCACTTTGTCCACTCCCTCATGAGCAATGTGCAAAGTGTCCCAAATCTCTTTTGCAACCTCAACTCCCATGACCTTGTTTTACTCATCACCATCCAAGGCACTAAGTAACACACTAGTGGCTTGGGCATTGAGATGAATGTTGCGGAATTCATCTTGAGTGGGGTTCTTCGGATCAACCGGTGCTTCAAGTCCATTGTGCACTATTTCCCAAATACCTGGATGGAGACCAATAAGATAGGTCTTCATAAGTGCTTCCACTTGGCAAAGTTAGTTCCATCGAAACGAGGTAACTTGTCGGCGGGCACATTGATGAGAGGCCTAGAATCATGGTTAGTCATAGAAGAATAGTTAAAGGATACGACTCCATATGACTTCTTGGTCTCCTCCATCTTCTTCTTGTTGCCCTTGGGTAGATAGGAGATGTCATCGTCTCCATCTTCGGTGCTACTTGAGTCATCACTCAAGTCCACCTTCTTCTTTGCTTGTAGCTCTTCCTTCTTCTTCTTTTCTTCTCTTCTCTTGGCTCTTTCTTCTCTTCTAATCTTTCTTTCTTCTTTTCTTTGAGCCTTCACCTCTTTAGCATTAAGAGCTGCAGCATCTTCTCTTGCTTTAGCTCTTGGTTCCCTCCTTAGCCTCCTTTCTTCTTTTCTTCTTGCGAGCTCTCCGGCAGACACATCCAATTGAGGAAGTGTCTTTTCACTTTCTGTGGAGACGCTTTCGCTGCTGCTAGTGGTGTGCACTTCCACTTCGAGTGTGGGTTGCACAACACTAGCATTGCCTATTCCCTCGTCGGTGGCCATTCTCTCGCACAGTGAAGTGCTGCTGAGAGACCAGGCTCTGATACCATTTGTAAGGACCTGTGTGGCCTAGAGGGGGGTGAATAGGTCTATCAAAAATCACAGCTCAAAACTTAATTAGATAGGCCCGGCACTACCGCTCTATGCCCGGCACTGCCGCTCCCCAGCACTGTCGGCCTCAGCCCAGTACTGCCGCGCAGAGTAGAACCTGAGCCTGCAATTCGAAATCCAGCCACAGCAAACTGAATCTATATGAATGGAAATGCTACACTTGGTTTCCTGAACCAGCAGAACCAACTCTACCAAGCCAAATATGTAGTATGAAGTAGATCGGGCCAAACCCTAGAATCTATCACAAGCTCATGAGTATGAAATATGAAAGCAAGTAAGCACAAGAGACAAGTGATTTATCCCGTGGTTCAGCTCGCCACAAGGCTTGCCTACCTCCACGTTGTTGAGGTTGACCACTTAGGTCATGAGCTTTGCAACTCTTCCTCGTTCTCAAGTCAAGGAACCAAATCCTTGAAGTGAGGGGTAATAATACTAGCTGCATGAGTGATTACAAACCTCCCAAGGCTGCCACACAAGTTGGCTAGCTCAAGGGCGACACCTAGCCGGCTAGGGTTCCAAGAACCCAAGAGTAATAGAATCAAATCCACCGGCTATGGCTCAAATCAAGTGCTCTAGGGAGTATATCTCAGCTAGGGCTTCTCTTTGATGAAGGTTTGAGGCTCTAACTCACTTGGAATCAATGGGAATCGAAGATTGGATGAGAGAGAGCTTGGGAGCCTTCAATGGGGAGAGGGAGCCTTGTCTAGAGGTAGGAGAAGAGTAAATGGTCGTGGATGACCATTGGGGTGGCAGGGGAGTGAGGTAAATACCCCCTGCCTTCCAACGGTTACAACAAGTCGCGGCAGTGCCGGCCGAAGCCCGGCAGTGCCACGGCCCGGCACTGCCGCGCCCTAAGCGGCACTACCGCGCCTACCAAACAGACAGTGATAGATCAGAATTTTATGCAGCTGTCTTTGGTTAGAAACAAGGATGGCTTGGGTTGGTTTGAGCACATATCATTCAGCCATAGCGATGCATTTGCATTCCCCCTTGATAGTACGGCATTCCTATAACTCAAATTCAAAGGAAAAAGGCTCGTTGTAGCACTTTGAGTCCGGAACCGATGAAGTGTCGTATGAGGGGTCCACCAACACATATGCACCATCCTTTCTTAACATTAACCTGCTTGTCATCTTCATAAATCTCATTAGTTCTCCAATCGTGTGGTCATCATCACCAAAACCCACAATTAGGGCTTGATTGCACTTACAGAATGTCTGGCTTAGTCCACGGTTGAGGGGTAGGCGGCAGGTGGTGATAGCCTTGTCCGTCCCTTGTAATCCCCCACGTTTGGCTTTGGGGTAGGAGTCTAAATTGCCCGGTGTATCCTGCTGGCAGACCAGTGTTCTCGAGTCTCCTAATCCATCCAATACCTAACATTAACGTTAACATGATTACGACATGTATGCTTGACTCATTAACATAACCTTGTTCAGATCCACGCTCCGTAGAATATTCTTTATTCTTTTATTCTTTCTTCTATCCCCGTAGAAGCTCCATTTATCTTAGGATGTGTGTGTGATGATCCCACTATCTAAATTACTGTTTATCCTCCTACTATGGTTAATTGGTCAACTATGCACCTATTATGTTCTAGTCATGAGTATATCTTGAATCCTTCGCATCTAGCCTTCCCAATGGTAAAAATATAAATAACGATACTTGGAATACTCCCGGTGAAATGCTACAATGGTAACCCTGTGCGCTTGTAGACCCTGTCTGTAAATGAATTGGTTTACCAGGCCAGCCTCTCAGGTCATCGCTAAAGTCACACATTGTGGTATATGAAGTGCCATCGCACTTCGGCGCTGATACTGGATGTGTAGTGTTGACGGTCCTTAATGTCTATTTTATACCATCAACTATTACATGAATTAATATGAAATGGACCATAAAGCATAGTTGTAGGGTTTGATTCTAACAAGTTCCACGAGTTATGTTGCTCTCACTTGCTTTGCAGGCCGAATTATCAATATTTCACCATATAAAAGTATCTCAAGTGATGAAACAAAGCACACCATTATGAAGAGCTCGTCGAGACGATCAAAATGGACGTATGATTTGCAATATTTGGAGTCCCGCCGAGAGAGTCCTCGATGGATACGATTTGGAAGTTTCTAGAACAACTCGAAACCATCACCTACAATAAGTCCAGGGACTAAACCAACAATAAATATATAACTCTAAGGATCATTATTTACTAGGGACTAATCTAGCAAATGGGAGAGGGAAGAATCCAACCATGACACGACTAATTGCGTGAACGGGTCGGAAAGTGGCACTAGAAGACACGAGAAGGCAACTCGGCGAAGGAGAGGCGGTTTGGCCAGAGAGGGGGGCCGACCGGCCTCCCCCCTGGGCCGGCCAGCCTGCTACAGTGTCCCTTCTCCCTCCGCTTCATGTGACGTGTTCTAATCCAACTCTACTATGCATCCCATGACGCCCAAGAGTCCCAATGTCCATCCAAGGTCGGTTTCATCCTACAGTGCACAAAACACGGCGTATGGATCCAACGGAGAGTTGTAAATGCAGTCCAATATGGGTTCCTTGCCCCCTACTCCATCCAGGACTATACAAGAAACCCTAGGGGTGCCCAAAAAAGGCATCTCGATCTTCATTATTCATCTACACATCAGAAACTAGGGTTGCAAGTAGAAGTAGAGGTCCCTCTAGATGAATCTCTTCTAGTTCATCTAGATCTAGATATTGCGGATACATGGGTTTATGCCGAGTCTCGAGTGATGAGTGATTGTCAACTGGTTTGATGTGCATGTTCTTTGGCTTGTGTTGTGCAGGTGTCGAGCACGGATACAGTGATCGAAGGCAAGGTGAAGGTCAAGTAGAGACGTGCTATGTCGATGGACCGGGAGCGATGTAGGGCGGACGTGAGGCTTGGACTGAGGGACCGGTGGCCTGAGGATCAGCTGTGGTGGCTGATAGCCTGGGACAGCGACGAGCGGAGACTTACGGGGCACGGTGTTGCTCGGGTCGAGGACCTGGGGACACGTGTCGGTGGATGGGGTGCACGGGCAGTGCATCTCCTCTACGGCTCGGTTTGGTGGTTGAGCCACAGAAAAACCACCGGTGGACGGTTTCAAGGTTTGGGCCACAAAACCTGGGTGCTGCGGGTTTGCCGAGTTTGGGCCACAAAACTCGGGCTGAGGACGGTTTCCAGGTTTGGGCCTCAAAACCTGGGCACTGGCGAGTTTCTGAGTTTGGGCCACAAAACTCAGGCGATGGATGGTTGGTTTCCCGGTTTGGGCCTCAAAACCGGGGGTTGGTCATGAAGACAGGTTTCCCGGTTTCGGCCTCAAAATCGGGGGCGGAGTCCGTGAAAAGGACAAGCAGAGTGGTGGCGGCACGTGGCGGCAATCGGTGAGGTTGCGTCGAGGCAACACTACCAGTTGTGCGAGCGTGGCCGTCGGATCACCACCTACCTTGAGTTGCTCCAGAATAACCCTAGGGTTTAGCTGGTTCGCTCTGTAATTAGTTAGGGGTAGAGTGGGAATTAGAATTAGGATAAGTAGGGGGAGACACCCACCTCTCAAACTATCTCAGTCATTTGCTCTTTGCCTTCTAGGTTTTCCTGCTCTCCCCATTCCCTGCTGTAGCTACTGAGATCCATAGAGAAGACAATCATACCTCTGTGTCCGTGAGATTTTGAGGAAACGAGATCGTAATCTCGTTGTCTCCTTGTGGGGACGAATTTCAGCTGGCAATTCGTGGTTCGATTCATGTTTTGAACTTGTTCTTCGCGTTCTTTGTTTTCTCAATGATTTTCCCGTTGATCGATCTCTTTCCACGTTTCTCCGTTTGCAAAACCTTTTGAATCAACTTGTTCTTTGCAGTGAGGTAATCACTTTCACTGAAGGATTTCAACTCAAACCTCACGAACAAGTAGATCAATTGGTTTTCGTTTTGGATCAACTTTTCTCCCCTCTTCATGAATTTCTTCGATTCATCGATTTGGAGATAGGTTCGAGCCATGATCTCTTAGAAGTAGCTCACTATCCTCCTTGTGACTCCTCCCACCAAGTTTGAGCCTTAGAGGATTCGTTTTGGGTGAGATCGAGTCAAATCGGTGGATGAACAGTGAAGTTTCGGGGTGACCGGACGCTTGCATCGGGGTGACTGGACGCTCGGTGTGAGTCCGGTCGTTGAATGTGCCAGCATTTAGTTTTTCTCGGACTTGACCGGACGCTAGGGTTGTGTGTGACCGGACGCACAGGTGTTACTGTTCACTACGTTTGTCTGAACTGACCGGACGCTGGACTCCTGACCGAACGCATCTCCATAGAGAGTCCGGTCACAAACAGTAAGGGTCCAGAACCGATTTTTCCAGACCGGACGCATCCGGTGCTCTCTGACCGGATGCTAGCCAGAGTCCGGTCAGGTGTGTTCTGCGCGTTCTCGTCCGTAGTTCGTTCGTTCGTTGTCGGATTTGGTTTTGGGTTCTTGCTTTGGGTTTCTTGAGTCGTATAGTGTCCCACTGTGCTTCTTGGAAGCATCCACCCTGCATCTAGGGTCGTGGACTCTATCGAGCTCTAAGTTTGCTTTTGGGGTGATTCTTGGGACAGTGGCAACAAGTTTCTAAAAAGAAATTTTGAAGCTCTCATTCACCCCCCCCCCCTCTGGTCGCTTTCTTGTAGCACTTTCGGTCCTTCAATTGGTATCGGAGCGGGTTAAGGATCTTCCACCTTAGCCGGTTCCAGATCCACAGAAGGCGACATGGATCGCGACGTGGGCAAACCGCCATTCTTTGATGGACGAACTATGCGTATTGGAAGATACGCATGTCGGCCTATCTTCAGAGTTTGGGTGCTTCCATCTGGGATATTTGCAACTCTGCAGATTACGTGGTCTTGGCTGCTCGTGCTACTCAGCATCAGATCGATGAGCACGATGCCAATAGCCGAGCCCGTAATGCTCTTTTCTCTTGTTTGAGCATGACGGAGTTTGATCGCGTTTCTCACCTCGCTACGGCTCGGGAGATTTGGGCTACCCTCATGCGTTTTCATGAGGGCACCACTCAAGTCAAAACCCGTCTCTACGAGTCGCACAAGCGGGAGTATGAGAACTTTCGACACATGCCTGGCGAGAGCATAGAGAGTTTATTCACTCGCTTTCAGGTGATTGTCAACAGGATGAGGGCTAACAAAGAGTTGTTGCCTTTCGACGATCATGAGAGGGCTTTGAAGCTTTTACACACTCTCGATCGGTCGGTGTGGGATTCCAAGGTTCAGGCGATCATCGAATCACCTAACTATGAGACCCTCACGTGTGATGAGCTCTTCAGTAAGCTCAAGTCCAGTGAGATTGATGCCATGGCGAGGGCTTCTTATGAAAATCCTTCTGGCCCATCGATGGCTTTGCTTTCTGGCTCTTCTGCTAACACCTCTGGAGGCTTTGCACTCTCGTCTCTTCTTTCTGTCACAGAGGAGCAGCTGGAGTTCATGGGGGATGACGAGCTGGCCTTGCTCTCCAACTGGTTCTCACGGTTCAACAACAACCGCATGAACCGTCGCCACGGAGGAGGACGCTCTGGATGCTTTGAGTGCGGCGACCCCGACCACTTCATCGCCAACTGTCCCAAGAAGAACAAGCAAGCATTTGGGAAGGGCGATCATGGGCACAAGTACGACTCTGGCAAGCGCAAGGAGAAGTACGTCTCCGCGAAGCACAAGCAGAAGGGCGGCTTCAACAAGGAGTACATCAAGAAGAAGTACTTGGAGAAGGCCCAGGCTGAGCAGCGTGCTTTCTTCGCCACGCTCAGTGACGTCGACGGCTCGGATGATGACTCCGCTTCTTCAAGCGACGACGAGTCCGAGAAGAAGAAGAGAATCGAGGACAAGCTGAACGACCTCTGCTTCTTCGCCGACAACGAGGGCTTTTGCACCATGGCCCTCGGCAAGGAGGTCGACAGCCAGCTGGAGGAGACCCCTCAGAACGACGACGACGATGACACCTCCCAAGTATCTCAGACCCCCGATGAGCTTTCCGCCGAGGTCGAGAAACTTACTGCCGCCCTTCTGAGTCAAGATAAGCTGCTTAGGCATGCTGCTAGAGAGCGAAAGGAGTTTAGGCAGAAGTGGGAGGATATGGTGAAGGAACTTGAATCTGTCAAGTCCACCGTTGTTGTGTCCGAGGAGGACGAGTGTGAGATGTGCTCTAGGCACATGACTGACCTTCTCACCTTGAGGGGGAAGTATGTTGCCTTGGTTGGAGAGGTGGATGAGCTTAGAGCTAGATCCTCAGTGCTTGGTGCGTGCAAGTCTTGTGCAGGCTTGCAATCCGAGTTGGCAGAGAAGAATGCCAAGATTGTGTCTCTTGAGAAGGCCAGCTCGGGTAGCACTTGTGTGTCTAGGTGCGCTTTGTGTGAGGGTTTGGAGATGGAGATCGCGAACGTGAAGCATGACAAGATGCAAACCGAGGAGGAAAACACATACCTTCGGACCATCTTGTCATGGGTGTCTTGTGGTGAGCCGCAGCTTGGGATGATGATTGCCCAATTCAGACGTGCTGCTGGAGGTCCAGGTGTTGGCTTTGCTCAGGGTGTTGAGTGTGCTTCATCTTTTGGTAAGATTGGAGAGTTGAGTGGTCTTAACCCATGTGAGAAGCCCAACTCTACCACTACTCCCAAGCTTACCAAGATTCCACCCAAAGAGCCTCTAAAGCCTAACACCAAGGATGGGGTGTTTGTTGAACCTCCGAGAGCTCCACCCAAGAAACAAACATGGGCTCCAAAACCAAACCACCTCAAGAACAAGCTAGACACAATGTCACCTATCTAGGAGGAGCTCATGCCACAGAAGGGCAAATTGATCCATACTCACTACCGTGAGTACCAACAACCCCCTATGAGAGCGGTGAGGTACCATTGTGAGCACTGTGGGAGAGATGGACATTTGAGGGAGTTTTGCTTTCAGCACAAGAGAGAGGAGCGTCGTGCAAAGGAGATGAACAACATGAACATGTACCATCCTTTCCATGATGTACATATGCCGAATGTTCAGAGGAGAGCTGCTAGGCCTAGAGGTCCAATGCCTCAAGGTCCTAGGCCGCAAGGAGGTCGTGCCCGGCGGGAGCCTGCAGTTGTGGGCTATGGACCCCGTGGCGGTGGCTTTCTAGTTGAGCGTTTTCCACCACCATGTTTTGAGTATCGTGATGGACGCTCTTCCCTTAGCGGATCACGTTTTCCTCAGCGTGGTGATCGCTTTCCCCGTAGGCGTGCTAGGAATGGTTTTTCTTCTAACCGTTCTTTTGAGCAGCCGGCCCAACACTGGTATAATTCCCATTATACTTACCCTAGTGTTGGACCGTATGCTCACCCTATGTCTTTATTGATGTAGGTAAAACAATTGGAGGACATTTGGTTGGTGGATTCCGGTTGCTCGAGACATATGACCGGAAATGACAAGTGGTTCTCCAATCTTAGTCCTGTTGCAGGAAAGGAGTTTATCACCTTCGGCGACAATAGCAAAGGTAAGGTGTTGTCCCGTGGGTCTGTGCGAGTTAATGAGCACTTTATGTTGCGCGATGTTGCTCTTATTTCTAACTTGCATTTTAACCTTCTTTCTGTTTCGCAACTCTTTGATGATGACTATGAGATTCGTTTTAAACCGAATCTCAGTCGTATTTTGGATCCTCAGGGCAACCTTGTATGTCTGATTTTGCCCTTTGGAAAAGTCTTTTGTGCAAATTTCTCGGAGTCTTTTGGCATTTCTCGTTGTCTTTTGGCTGGTCCTTCCTCCTCTGATCTTTGGAAGTGGCATAGGAGACTTGGTCACCTAAGCTTCGACTTGCTTGCAAGGCTTAGTTCACTTGGCCTAATCCGAGGATTGCCCAAGTTATCCATGGAGAAGGATCTCGTTTGCCATTCTTGTAGACATGGGAAGATGGTTGCCGCTCCCCACCATCCTGTGAACCAAGTCATGACTAAGCGCCCTGGAGAGCTTTTGCATATGGACCTTGTTGGTCCGGCTCGGGTGAGCTCAGTTGGTGGGAAGTGGTATTTGCTTGTTGTTGTTGACGACTTTTCGAGATATTTGTGGGTTTTCTTTTTAGCTGAGAAAACTGAGACTCTCTTTTGCTCGCAATCTGATTTTGCGTCTTCAGAATGAGTTCCCTATGAACTCAATGCGAGCTATCCGTAGTGATAATGATTCCGAGTTCAAAAACTTGGATTTTGAGAAATTTTGTAACTCTTTGGGTTTAGAGCATCAGTTTTCTTCCCCACTACACACCGCCACAAAATGGTGTTGTAGAGAGGAGAAATCGGACCCTTGTAGAGATGGCCAGGACGATGCTCGATGAGCATAGGACTCCTAGGCGATATTGGGCCGAAGCTATGAACACTGCATGCTATATTTCCAATCGCATTTTTCTCCGAGCTTTCTTGAAAAGACTTCTTATGAGTTGCGTTTTGGAAAACTGCCCAAGGTGAGTTATTTTAGAGTTTTTGGTTGCCACTATTTTATACTTAAGAAAGGCAACCTGGACAAATTTGAGTCTCGTTCTTCTGACGGTGTATTTTTGGGTTATGGCACTCATACTCGAGCATATCGTGTACTTAACCTTGATACTAACCGAGTCATGGAGACATCCGATGTCACCTTCGACGAGACCATGGTTTGTCATTCTTCTAGATTTGAGCGTGCAGGTGATCATGAGGTTGGTGAGCCTCTTTTTGATGATGAGGACGAGAGTGTTGAAGGGATGGATGATCCAGCACCTCCTCCACCTGCTGTGCCGCAAGCATCGGCTTCTACTACGATGACTCATGGCCCCAATCCCTCTTCGTCGACTACTTGGGGGCCATGGGATCCGCCACCTCGGGCTGTACATTTTGTACCCGAGGAGGCACCAGCTGCTGTTGAGGGGGAGATTTCTTCAGCTTGGGAGGCGCCACAACACATTCAGCGCCAACACCCGCCTCAACAGATGATCGGCGGCATCGACGAACATGTCACTCAGTCAAGGTCACAACAAATCTCTCACTTTGCTCATTCTGCATTTGTTGCTGATTTTGAACCCCGAGATGTTGGACACGCTTTATCTGATCCAGATTGGGTCAATGCCATGCATGAGGAGTTAGAAAATTTTTAAAGAAATCGAGTTTGGGTTTTGGTTCCACCTCCTCCTGAGTGTCACCCTATTGGTACAAAATGGGTTTTCAAAAACAAACAAGGAGAGGATGGCCATGTTGTGAGAAACAAGGCCAGACTTGTAGCCCAGGGGTATAGTCAGAAGGAGGGGATAGACTATGAGGAGACTTTTGCTCCTGTAGCTCGTTTGGAGGCAATTAGGATACTCTTGGCTTTTGCTGCATCCAAAGGGTTTAAACTTTTTCAAATGGATGTCAAGAGTGCCTTCTTAAACGGCTACATAGAAGAAGAGGTGTATGTGAAACAACCCCCCAGTTTTGAAAATCCCAAGTTTCCAAACCATGTTTTTAAACTTCACAAAGCTTTGTATGGTTTGAAACAAGCCCCTAGAGCCTGGTATGATAGGTTGAAAACCTTTTTGCTTGCTAAGGGTTTTAAAATGGGATGTGTTGATAAAACACTTTTTCTCCTCAAGCAAGGCAATGACACTCTCTTGATCCAGATTTACGTGGATGATATCATTTTCGGTGGTTCTTGTCACGCTTTGGTTGCCAAGTTTGTAGATCTTATGAGCAGGGAGTTTGAGATGAGCATGATGGGCGAGTTGACATTCTTTCTCGGGTTGCAAATTAAGCTATCCCGAGAGGGGGCGTTTGTGCACTAGGGCAAGTATACCAAAGACATCCTGAAGAAGTTTGATATAGGTGAGGCCAAGCCTCTTCCAACACCCATGTCGACCATGACGGCCCTGGATGCGGATGTGGATGGAGAAGCTGTGGACCAGAAGGAGTACCGGAGTATGATCGGATCGCTGCTGTACCTGACGGTGACACGCCCGGACATCCAGTTCGCGGTGTGTCTTTGCGCACGATTTCAGTCGTCGCCGCGCACCTCTCACCGTCAGGCGGTCAAGCGCATTATGAGGTACTTATGCTTCACTCCAGAGTTTGGGATTTGGTATTCTGCTTCCTCCACCCTCTCCCTTTGTGGTTATTCCGATGCCGATTTTGCTGGTTGCCGACTTGATCGCAAGTCCACTTCTGGGACTTGTCAGTTTATTGGTTCTTCTCTTGTATCTTGGTCTTCTCGCAAGCAGTCTAGCGTCGCTCAGTCTACCACTGAGGCTGAGTATGTTGTTGCGGCTAGCTGCTGTTCTCAATTGCTTTGGATGATGGCCACTTTGCGTGATTTTGATTTGAGCTTTTCTCGCGTTCCTTTGCTTTGTGACAGCATGAGTGCTATTAGCGTTGCTAAGAACCCGTGCTGCATTCTAAGACCAACCACATTGATGTGCGCTTTCATTTTCTGCGAGACCATTATGAGAAGGGTGATATCGACCTTCGCCATGTCGATACTCATCATCAGTTGGCTGATATCTTCACCAAGCCTCTGGACCAATCAACTTTTGCTAGGTTGAGAGGTGAGCTTGGTGTGTGTTTCCCCTTTTAGATGGGGGAAACATTTTGTCTATTGTGTCATTGACTAACTCTCTTTTCTTTCGTTTTGTTTCTATTAGTCTTTGCATTTCATCATGCATTTTGCATTTCGAGCTTCATGTATATAATCTTTAGAATGTGATTATGCTTTATCTAGTATGCTCCGATGCTATATGATGATGCTTGTAGCTTATGCTCTTTCTGATCACTGATACATGTTGTGAGCTGAGCTATTTTTGGTGAACTTGCTTAAATGAACATCAAATTTGAAAATTGTTCACCATTGAGATATGCAACTAGCATGTGTAGAATGTGTTGAATTCACTTATGCTTTTCATGTATGCTAGGTTGCTATGTCTCTAGTTCTGAGTCATTCACTTGCTTGGTCTGTTCATATTCTGGTATAAAATTGAACCAAGTTAAGTAAATTGGAAAGATCAAGATGGGATTGTTTGTCAACACATCACAGTATCGAGACTGTTTCTCATTGCACATTTGAGTCAAACTTGAGCCGTATAGTGTATGACCGAAACCGACGCTTTAAGCTTCTGATTGCTTCTGCATAGGCTTAGCTCGGTTGAAAAGTTAGGCAATGACAAGCCTTCAACCTCTCGCAATCACATGCTGAATTTTTAACTTGTGTAATTTCACCGCTGCAACTCCGATTAAAATCTGAAATCACAAGTGTATGTTTCATTCTATAGCATGATGATTGAACTTTGCTAGGGGTAGTTCACCTTGTATACATGTTTAGCACTTGTTTGACTTCCTGTCTTTACATGTTCAGTGCTATTTTATGGTGAACATCCACTTTCTGAATGGCCAGAACTGCTCACTTTGCTCATATGTTCATATTTCGTATTTGGTGATCAGTTTGAGCCTTTGCTAGCATGTATGCTTCTTGTTGCGTCATTGGAGTTATACTTTGTAAAGCATCTTTTCATTCTCTCGAGTATATTCCTGAAGCTGCTAACTTGCATTTTTGATTCATATGCATTTGGAAGGAAGAAGTTTTGCCTGATAGTGCATTATCAACTAAGGGGGAGAAATTTGTCAAATCATAAGGGGAAGAAATCATAAAATCATATCTTTGTTGTGTGCACTATTGGAGGGGGAGTTTGCTCGCTTTGTCTGATGAAATTTCAATTGGTTTGGAGCATTTTTCCAATTGGTTCAGAGCATTTTTGGTAGCTAGTTGTGTTTAGGCTTTGCCTCTTTCTTGAGGGACTAGCGACTTTGCCTATATGCTCTTCTTTTGGTATCGAACTCTTTTGCTTTTTAGTTGGCATTCCTTCAGTTGGTATCGAGCTTTCTCGCTAGCGGTGTTGAGCCCGTTCTGCCTCTTCTTGAGGGCTAGCTCTATTTTGCTTGATTGTCAACTGATATTTCAATTGGTGTCGAGCTTTCCTGCTAGCGGTGTTGAGCCTGTTCTACCTCTTCTTGAGGGCTAGCTTTGCTTTGCTTGGTTGCGTCGAGTCGTTGCCCATGTGTTTGGGAACCAAGTTGTCTTGCTCTTTCCACTTGACCTTCTTCTGGCTTTGCTATGCTTTTGGGTCATTTGGTCGACTTCTTTCTTCTCCTTCTTCTTCCTTCTTCTACTACATCATGATTTGTGTTGGTAGTTGACAATGCACTCATCAAGGGGGAGATTGCGGATACATGGGTGTATGCCGAGTCTCGAGTGATGAGTGATTGTCAACTGGTTTGATGCTCATGTTCTTTGGCCTGTGTTGTGCAGGTGTCGAGCACGGATACAGTGATCGAAAACAAGGTGAAGGTCAAGTAGAGACGTGTCGTGCCGATGGACTGGGAGCGGTGTAGGGCGGACGTGAGGCTTGGACTGAGGGACCGGTGGCCTGAGGATCAGCTGTGGTGGCTGACAGCCTGGGACAGCGACGAGCGGAGACTTGCGGGGCACGGTGTTGCTCGGGTCGAGGACCTGGGGACACGTGTCGGTGGACGGGGTGCACGGGCGGTGCATCTCCTCTATGGCTCGGTTTGGTGGTTGAGCCACAGAAAAACCACCGGTGGACGGTTTCCAGGTTTGGGCCACAAAACCTGGGTGTTGCGGGTTTGCCGAGTTTGGGCCACAAAACTCGGGCTGAGGACGGTTTCTAGGTTTGGGCCTCAAAACCTGGGCGCTGGCGGGTTTCTGAGTTTGGGCCACAAAACTCAGGTGATGGATGGCTGGTTTCCTGGTTTGGGCCTCAAAACCGGGGGTTGGTCATGAAGACAGGTTTCCCGGTTTCGGCCTGAAAACCGGGGGCGGAGTCCGTGAAAAGGACAAGCAGAGCTGTGGCGGCACGTGGCGGCAATCGGTGAGGTTGCGTCGAGGCAACGCTACCAGTTGTGCGAGCGTGGCCGTCGGATCACCACCTACCTTGAGTTGGTCCAGAATAACCCTAGGGTTTAGCTGGTTTGCTCTGTAATTAGTTAGGGGTAGAGTGGGAATTAGAATTCGGATAAGTAGGGGGAGACACCCACCTCCCAAACTATCTCAGTCATTTGCTCTTTGCCTTCTAGGTTTTCCTGCTCTCCCCATTCCTTGCTGTAGCTACTGAGATCCACAGAGAAGACAATCATACCTCTGTGTCCGTGAGATTTTGAGGAAACGAGACCGTAATCTCGTTGTCTCCTCGTGGGGATGAATTTCAGCTGGCAATTTGTGGTTCGATTCGCGTTTTGAACTTGTTCTTCGCGTTCTTCGTTTTCTCCACGATTTTCCCGTTGATCGATCTCTTTCCACGTTGCTCCATTTGCAAAACCTTTTGAATCAACTTGTTCTTTGCAGTGAGGTAATCACTTTCATCGAAGGATTTCAACTCAAACCACACGAACAAGTGGATCGATTGGTTTTCGTTTTGGATCAACTTTTCTCCCCTCTTCACGAATTTCTTCGATTCATCGATTTGGAGATAGGTTCGAGCCATGATCTCTTAGAGTAGCTCACTATCCTCCTTGTGACTCCTCTCACCAAGTTTCATCCTTAGAGGATTCGTTTTGGGTGAGATCGAGTTGAATCGGTGGATGAACAGTGAAGTTTCGGGGTGACCGGACGCTTGCATCGAGGTGACCGGACGCTCGGTGTGAGTCCGATCGTTGAATGTGCCAGCATTTAGTTTTTCTCAGACTTGACCGGACACTAGTGTTGTGTGTGACCATATGCACAGGTGTTACTGTTCACTGCGTTTGTCTGAACTGACCGGACGCTAGACTCCTGACCGGACGCATCTCCACAGAGAGTCCGGTCACAAACAGTAAGTGTCTAGAACCGATTTTTCCAGACCGGACGCGTCCGGTGCTCTCTGACCAGACGCTGGCCAGAGTCCGGTCAGGTGTGTTCTGCGCGTTCTCATCCATAGTTCGTTCGTTCGTTGTCGGATTTGGTTTTGGGTTCTTGCTTTGGCTTTCTTGAGTCTTGTCCCGCTGTGCTTCTTGGAAGCATCCACCCTACATCTAGGGTCGTGGACTCTATCGAGCTCTAAGTTTGCTATTGGGGTCATTCTTGGGACAGTGGCAACAAGTTTCTGAAAATAAATTTTGAAGCTCCCATTCACCCCCCCCCCTCTTGTCGCTTTCTGGTAGCACTTTCGGTCCTTCAGATCTAGATCTAGTTGTCTAGTTATAGTTATAGTTATAGTTATAGTTCTAGTTGTCTAGTTCATCTAGTTGTAATTAGAGATGAGGGAGAGCGGAGCTGCGCTCCAGTTTCGGAGGAGTCTTCAGAGATTTGGTATGCTTTTGGATCTTTTCTTTATAAGACTTTTGCTTTAATATATTTATCTTCTCTATTTACTTTATGCCTTTCATATATGATTAGTATAGTTGTTATATCTTGGCATGGGATCTTTGTTCGTATTGAGTGCTCTAGTTATCCTAGGTAATTAGAGTAGTAATCGATAGATTAGACATGGTGTTTAGTCTATAGGTTACCTGAGGTTGCACTCAATCCCACGGTTAGTTGTGGTAGCCCCAGAGGTGACAGCTTTGTCAGGCCTTCATAGTCCACCATGTTCGGATTGATGTTTTGTAGACCTTTTGGCAGCCTTCCCTTGACTACTTTCTTCCCAGTCTTTTTCGAGAGTCAGAAATGTACTATTGCTCCAAAGTGCCAATGTTTATGACTGCTATATCTTTTCAGCTTTGTTGCCTTAGAACCCATGTAATAGAGAAGTACATACGAACCTTGATCTCTCCTGTTGTCCTCCAACTATAGTCATTTATTCACTTATCATTGAATTATCTTTGATGTGCTTTCATTCATTATCATATCATATCAATTACTCCTGCTTTAGTCTAATTAGTACTCTGAGTTAGTAGATGCATGATAGTGAATTATCAAAATCTTAACCCTTGCTTCCCAGTGGTAAAATATAAATAACGATTCTGGAATACTCCCGGTAAAATGCTATAATGGTGTTCTGTGCGCTTGCAGAATCTTTCATATTCTATTTGCACTAACGAACGTCAACATGTAGCTAGAGCGGCTGCGCCTGAGGCTGACACTGGCATCTTTTGGTAGCATCGCTAGGAACCAACATACTCGGTGTATGTCATTAAAGAATGTCAACAGGCATTTCTAGCGCCATTGTCGGGTATGATGGCCTATCCTAGTGATGTTGGTACGAGATGTCAGTAGGTATTTCTGGCGTGATTGCCAAGGATAGATCTTAACCTATCCTTTGGTGGTTGCGCTAAGAAATGCCAACAAGCATTTCTGGCACCGATGTCGGGGTTGATGGCCTATCCTAGTGATGACGCTAAGAGATGTCAGTAGGTATTTCTAGCGTGATTGCCGAGAATAGATCTTAACCTATCCTTTGGTGGTTGCGCTAAGAAATGCCAACAAGTATTTCTGGCGTTGTTGTCCGGGAAGGTATACAAAAGATTCAGAAAGAACATGATCATGAACTAATATCCGTATAATTACCAATTGATCATGCAGGATAATCTTTTACTGTTTTCTTCTATTGTGGATGAAAACAGGATAGTGTATGTGTGGTTTCTCTCTGCCGGAAAACTTCATCGATAACCCAGAAGCTATTGGCAGGAGAAAGAAGAAATCTTCTTCCTCCTCCGCTGCTCCACCCTGACAGAAGAGTGTTGGCATTTCTTAGCATCACTACCAAGAATAGAGTTAAACCCTATCCCCGGCAATGGTGCCAGAAAGCCAGTTCGTATGTGTAACGCATACAGACAAATCTGCAAGCGCACAGATACCGTTGTAGCTTCACCCAGGAGTATTCTAGGGGTATCGTATTTATATCCTCAGGGAAGTAATGTGTAAAGAGTTTAATAAATGACGATCATGTATCTACTAACTTAGTGTACCGACTAGATTAAAGTGGGGGTAAGTGGTAGCATATATGGTTGATAGATGAATGATACACCAGAGAACTCCATAAAAAGATAAAGAGCAGATAAGCATAGTTGGGAGGTCATCAGAAGAGTTCTAGGTTCCTATATACTTCTCCATTACTGTAGTTCTAATCTAGATCTAACCCAAAGGATTAACTAAAGCAAAGGTCAAACATAATGATCACACCATGACACTTTGGAGCAACAATTCCTTTCCGGTTCTTGAAGAGACTGGGAAGGGTTAACCGGGAGAAGGCAGCCAAAAGCTCTATGAAACACCAACCCGAACATGGTGGAATACAAAGGCCTGGTCGGAGTTGTCACCCCCGGGGCTACCACAACTATCCGTGGGGTTGGGCGTAACCTCAGGTAACCGATAGTCTAGACACCACGTCTATACTACCGATTACTACTCTAGCCACATATGATAACTAGAGCACTCGGTCGAGCGAAAATCCCATGGCAAGGTGCAAAACATTAAACTAACCATGATTTAGCTAAAACATAAGGTAAGAACTAGATAACCATGTAAGCGATTCAAGTAACTAGAGAAGATAAATATATTGAATACTTGAGTCTTACAAAGAAGCGATACAAGATTATACCGATCCTCCGAGGACTCCTCCGGAACTTGAGCATCTCTCCCTCACTCTCAACTAGAGCTATTCTACTACTACATCTTGGCAATATGGTGAAGAGGACTCCTTGTGGTGTGTATGATCTCTATGAAGATGATTCCAAATGATGGAGAGGGCCTCTAAATATAGTGGAGGTGCCTTGGGGGAGTGGAGGACCTCTCCTCCTCCTTTGGAAGGTGCAAAACCGACCTCCTAAGGTTCATTGAACCTGGACATCATGACAACCGACCTATGCATGAAGGCATGCAACCGACTGCAAAAGCTGGGCCCGAGGGGCGCCCGTGGCGGTGCAGCCGCACCAGGGGTGTGGGCGCACCCCTGGCACCGCCTCTGGCCACCGACCTTCTCTTGTGGGTCCTTGGTTGGGCCTGGATGCCTCCCATGTGGGTTGTTAGCCTAGATTTGATGTTTAGGTGGGCTTCTTTATTTCTTGATTTTACGCCTTACCGGAAGGCGTATTCTTCTTGCCTTTTCATGGTATTCTTTGATTACTCCTGCAAGACAAGTGAATCACCAAAACTTGTAGAACTTGTTAGATATAAAAGCCCTAATTCTAGTTTGGTGATCATTTCATGTGGGAGTTGGCGGTTATAAATAGGCAATAAGGACCGTCAACAAGCTCCCCCACACTTGCTCTTTGCTCGTCCTCGAGCAAACAAGGATGTGACTGTTGACACTGGTTATCTACCATAATTAAGGGATAAATAAATATAAAAAGGGCAAGAATCTGATCACCAACAACGGTTTAGGGTTTCAACTGACAATATTCCACGAGTTTTGGTGAACTATGATTCTGCAGGGACTAAACCAGAAAATCAGCACCCATAGCTTCCCGTAGAAGGAAACTGACGGGAGATAACGCAACCACCACGTCAGGATTATTCTAGAAGACTCCAGAGGACGCAAGAAGACACCAGGAGGTCGACCACCGCGAGAAGCCGACTGGTGGGACCGACCGGTCCCACCAGGTGACCGACCGGTCCCTCCTGGGCCCGCTGGCTTCTGTCTTCTGCAAGCTATCTCCACCGACCTCTAGGATGCATCTTGGCTGTAACTTAAGTCGGTTTGATCCAAGGGCCACGGTTCATCACCCAGGGCTATATAAACAGCCCCTGACCCCCATCTCTAGAGAAATCAATCAGGGTTTGATCATTAGACATCATCAATCAGAGCTTCAAAAGGAGATCAATCGGAAGCCCTAGAACTACATCTACCTAGATTAGTAGATAGGATAGGATTAGAGGAGGCAAGCTTCGCTTGGATTCCTGATCTAGTCACGAGAAGGCTCGGTAAACCCAAGATCTTCTCTCTTGTATTAACATTATGGATCTATTTCATAATTGCTCTTCTAGTTCATCATTGTTCTTCATTGTAAATGTTCTAGTTCATCGTCTAGTTCATATTCATCGTCTAGTTCATCTTCTAGTTCATAATCTTGTTTAGTTCATGTTCTAGTTCGTACTTTAGTTCTTCTCGATGATCTAATTCACCTTATTGTTCATCTTCATGTTCTAGATAGCAATACAATTGATATGATTAAGACATCAACTACTATATTCTTAGTTATAATGTTTATAGTCTGCTTTGATTATATATTTGGCATAGATAGTTCATCTTTATGTTTATACTCATGTTCGTATAGCGCTCATCTTAAAGTACAACGGGTGGGTGATAGATGTTGTGTAGGCGTGGTGCCTATACAATATTTATCTGCGAATGCGTCCTATGTTCCGGATAGAGTGGTAGATCGCGGGGGTGACAACCCTGTTGAGTCCTTTGTATTCCACCTCCTGAATGTAGTGTTCAGTATGGCTCAGTTAACTCATGGTTTAGGGGTTACTCTGTTTGACACCTTTACTATGGAGTTGCCTCTTGATTATAAATATGATGTGACCTAGCCAATGATTGCCAAATATAATTGCACTAATCAATGTATGCTATGACTTGTAATTAGAATAACTTAGGAATGTTTCGTATTAATACCTGTTCTAATTATCACTTGCTAGGAAGTACTGTTCTAGGATTATCCTTGGTTGATCTGATCTCTGTTACCATTTATCATTATCATTTACTCTGTAACCTGATTCCTGTCTGAAGTAATTAGTGTGTTATCAGTCTTATTATAAGTGTGTGCCATATTAAATGTTGTTAAGTCCTTATAATACCATCATACCTTGAATTGATTAGTCTCTAGGCTAAATATAAATAACGATACCTGAGACTAGCTTGGGTGAAATGCTTCTACAACGGGTATGTTTATCTGTGCGCTTGCGGGTAAATATTTATCTTTAAATCCAGTGCCCTGATATAATTACATTGCTAGCTTCATGTTGGGGATGACAACTTGACGTTAAGTGAAGTTAGTAGTGTCCCGTACACTCTTTAGTGCCTTCACTAGTTTATTATTTTATGTGGCTCATTCTTAGAGTGATTCCATTGAGGAGTGTAGTTTTTCTGGCGCCGTTGCTGGGGACAGATTAAAACTCTATTCTTAGTAGCGACGTTAAGAAATACCAACAAGCATTTCTGGCGCCATGGCCGGGGACAGATTAAAACTCTATTCTTAGTAGCGACGTTAAGAAATACCAACAAGTATTTCTGGCGCCGTTGCCGGGGACCACATCAATTCAATTAGGGATGGTACCTAGGGTTTTTCATTAAATCTTTATGAACACTAATAAGGACATTGCATTAGCAGCATTTTAAAATGGTAGCTAGAACATATCATTTTACTTACACACATGTGATAATGCACTGATTATTTACTTTTACTCAAACAGGCTTACCCTGGTTTTGTTTATTTTTATCTTATGCAGGGTTTGATGTATGGCTGGTTTCCAACTTCCGAAAAACTACATTGAGGATCCCGAAGCTTTACTAAGGAAAACAAGACGCAAACTCAAGAGACCCTCAGCACCACTACTAGAAGTTAGCCAGATAAGAAGAAGCTTAACACCAGTGTTGGACACCATGGACGACAAGACACTCCGCGAGTTCTCTGCACCAACCACTGCCAACATCAGGACTGGACCAACAGTCAATGTGGGAGACAACGGATTTGAGCTCAAGCCAGCTTTGATCAACATGGTGCAAGCTAATCAGTTTTGCGGAAAGGCACATGAAGATGCAAGCGCTCATCTCCAACATTTTCGGGAGATTTATATCACTTTCACAATCAAAGGAGTCGAAAGGGACGCCATTCTACTTCACTTGTTCCCATTCTCACTCTTGGGAAAAGCAAAACAATGGTTCTACGCCAACAAAGACAAAAACACCTCGTGGGCGATCTGTTCAACCGCCTTCCTAGCAAAGTTCTTTCTAGTGGGCAAGACGAATGCCACAAGTTTTGTTGTCTATTTGAGTTTCACAGGATTGAAAGACCAAGAAAAGCTGACGAGCAAGTGGATGTTCCATCTACTGTTGGAGCACTATTTCCACAACCATCAACATCAATCAATGCTCCAATAGAGGAAGAACATTTTCACTGTCAGTCCGCTACATTGCAAGATCGAACGACTACATCAACATTCAGCTTGGGGAAAAGCACCCCTGTGTATCCAGGTAAGTATCTTTATCCTCTTAAGTTTTTCTTTTTATAAATAAATTCAAAATACAAAAAAATGTGAGCACATGAAGGCTCACCCTTAAAAAGAAAAGAACAAAAATATTCGGGCAGATGAAGGCTCGATGTGATCGAAGGGATTAGCTTGGGGGAGACGCACCCTCGTTATCTTCGTGATTCAGGTATGTCATACTACTATCTTAGTGTTTTTTAGTAATAGGTTATAGTGTGTGTTAGATTAAATAAATAAAGCATGTCTAATCTGAAGAACTCTCTCCCTAATTTCTTAAAATGCAAAATGATGAATAGTTGCTCTATTGTATTTCTCTCTAGTACCTAGCCTTCAAGCATGAGTTCTCTTAAGATTAAAAATTAATGATGCCTTAAAATGAAATTAAATATATGGGTAGCAATTGCATGATCCAGAGTCTAGGTAATTGACATATATGATATGTGATGATCTGAGCTACTATTATCTTGTTCTGAAACAACACTAGAATTCCGGAGATTTTCCAATATTAAGATGACTAATAATTGCATTGAGTTAAATTAAGCCTTGTTGACCCTATGAGAAGTTATCATGCTATTGAATTGAGATCACTTACACATTCCATCCATTTTTCCGCATAAATGCTCATAGTTATTTGTTCCAATCCTCTCAAAAGTTTGTTGGAAGCATGTGGCTATTGAAAAAGAAAAAAAAGAGAAGAAAAAAAAAATCCGAGGAAATAAAAAGGGTGTTGACACTCCTTAATGGAATCACTCTAAGAGAGTTATAAACTATCCCCGGCAACGGCGCCAGAAATGCTTGTTGACATTTCTTAACATCGCTACTAAGAACGAACAACATAAAGTAATAAACTAGTGAAGGCACTAAAGAGTGTACGGGACACTACTAACTCCACTTAACGTCAAGTTGTCATCCCCAACATGAAGCTAGCAATGCAAATATATCAGGGCACTAGATTAAAGATAGATATTTACCCGCAAGCGCACAGATAAACATACCCGTTGTAGAAGCATTTCACCCAAGCTAGTCTCAGGTATCGTTATTTATATTTAGCCTAGAGACTAATCAATTCAAGATATGATGGTATTGTAAGGACTTAACAACATTTAATATGGCACACTTATAATAAGACTGATAACACACTAATCACTTCAAATAGGAATCAGGTTACAGAGTAAATGATATGATAAATAATTGATAAAGGATAACAGAGATCAGATCAATCAATGATAAACTTAGAACAGTACTACCTAGCAAGTGATGATTAGAACAGATATTAAAGAGAAATATTCCTAAGTTATTCTAATTACAAGCCATAGCATACATTGATTAGTGCAATTATATTGGGCAATCATTGGCTAGGTCACATCATATTTATAATCAAGAGGCAACTCCATAGTAAAAGTGTCAAACAAAGTAACGCTCAAACCATGAGGTAACTGAGTCATACTGAACACTATATTTAGGAGGTGGAATACAGAGGACTCAATAGGTCTGTCACACCCGCGATCTACCACTCTATCCGAAACATAGGACGCATTCACAGATAAATAATGTATAGGCACCACGCCTACATAGCATCTATCACCCACCCGTTGTACTTTAAGATGAGCGCTATACGAACATGAGTATAAACATAAAGATGAACTATCTATGCCAAATATATAATCAAAGCAGACTATAAGCATTATAACTAAGAATATAATCATTGATGTCTTAATCATATCAATTGTATTGCTATCTAGAACACAATGATGAACAATAAACTGAATTAGATCATCATGAAGAATTAAAGTACGAACTAGAACATGAACTAGAACAAGATTATGAACTAGACGATGAACTAGACGATGAACATGAACTAGACGATAAACTAGAACATAAACAATGAAGAACAATGATGAACTAGA
The DNA here is from genome assembly GCA_009763385.1 of Coix lacryma-jobi var. lacryma-jobi. NCBI lineage: Eukaryota > Viridiplantae > Streptophyta > Magnoliopsida > Poales > Poaceae > Coix > Coix lacryma-jobi. The sequence continues at coordinate 138,537,328 of CM019824.1, forward strand.
AGAGCAATTAAGAAATAGATCCATAATGTTAATACAAGACATAAGATCTTGGGTTTACCGAGCCTTCTCGTGACTAGATCAGGAATCCAAGTGAAGCTTTCCTCCTCTAATCCTATTCTATCTACTAATCTAGGTAGATGAAGTTCTAGGGCTTCCGATTGATCTCCTTCTGAAGCTCTGATTGATGATGTCTAATGATCAAACCCTGATTGATTCCCTGAAGAGGGGGGTCAGGGGCTGTTTATATAGCCCTGGGCGATGAACCGTGGCCCTTGGATCAAACCGACTCGAGGTACGGCCGAGATGCATCCTAAAGGTCGGTGGGAGTAGCTTGCAGAAGACGGAGGCGTGGGGGCTCTGTGGCCGACCGACCGGTGGGCCCTGTGGGACCGGTCGGTCCCACAGGTCAGCCTCCTGTGGTGCCCTGCCTCGTGGTGTCTCAATGTGTTCTCTGGAGTCTTCTAGAAGTATCCCAATGTGGCGGTTGCGTTATCTCCCGACGGTTTCCTTCTATGGGAAGCTATTGGTGCCGATTTCCTGGTTTAGTCCCTGCAGAATCATAACTCACCAAAACTCTTGGAATATTGTCAGTTGAAACCCTAAACCTTTATTGGTGATCAAATTCTTCCCCTTTTCATAATTATTTATTCCTTAATTATGATAGATAACCAGTGTCAACAACTCCCCCAAGCTTACCTTTTGCTAGTCCCTTAGCAAATATTTATGATGAATCAGGAACTGCTACTATGCCTTCACATTTTAAGGGTTCATATGTTCAAATGAAAAAAAACTTCCCTTGGTTTAGAGTTAACTATTCTGACTTTCTCATATTACCATTAACTATGGAGCTTTTGCCTTCACATGGTTCCTTAAACAATTGAGAGATAGAACAATCAGGTTAAGCATTGCATCTCTAACTCTTCGATCAACCTTCATTCTGGAGTTTTTATATATATTCAAATGAAAATCAGAGATTCCATTGTATGACATTCTCAAATCGCTCTTTTATATTTTATGATTCCTCACTGATGTAATTTTCTTCCTTCTATGAATATATATCTGGAGCTTTAAGAAGTAGAAAGCATATCTTACCAAGTCAAAGTTCAAAATTTAGGAAGAAAGATGTCATACTCATAGATCAAGACTTTAGAACATTTGAAATCTGTCATCTCTTGCTGGCATATTGTAATTAGAGGGACCATGGGCTATCATTCTTTTTCTCATACTTTTATCATAACTCTTTCTTTTTCTTCTTTTTTTCTTTTCTTTGAGGTTGTCGGACACTTGTCCCTTTTTATTTCCTCCTTATCATATTTTTGCATAGCCCATGCCTCTAACACAATACTGCTTCGGAAGAGTGAATCTTTTAATAAAACAATCTTGATCTCTAGAGCATGATAAATTTCTCAACCATAACTAAAAACTTATAACAAAGAAAGTAGCCTTATCTTAAAATCATGTTAATGGCTCTAGGTAGGAATTCATGTTATGTCATACAGGATCTCATCATGTGTTTAATCATTTTAAAGTGTAAATCTCCAGAACTCTAGTATCTCTAGGAATTAGATAAACAGCAGCTCAAACCTTTTTATATCATATCTCACAATTATCTAGACTTTGGATTAAGCATTTACGATCCACATGTTTTTAGGTTCAGAGTTTATTCAGAACAGCTTTGTCTAAAACTCAAGAAAATTTAAATAGTAGGTACTTAGGAAAGGCAGAGCAATTGTTCATCATGAGCAAAATTAAGTTTGTATCCACCTAGACATATATAAAATCTTTATTTAGTTTTGTAATAGTTATTCATCTTTTTAGGAGTTTCTATATTTATTGACCTAATCTAACTAAACCGAACTAATAGTAATAGATAAAAAGTCGTGATACTTATCGTGATAATTGAGGGTGCTCTCCCCCAAGCTGGATCTTGACGTGGTCTTTTTCTTTTTAGAAGACAAGTAGACAGTTAGTGGTTTCTTGAGTCCTTCTCTTCTTCTCTTCCTGCTGAATTCAAAGATAGACAACACAACTAGTGGAACTTGATTAAGCGTTAGTGATAAGTATTCCACCAGTTGTCTTAAAGCTCTTAAGATTATTTATGTTCTCCTTTTCCACTAAGCAGAGTTTCAGCAGGGTTATATAGTATCTCTTTTTGGATTTATATATGTATGCAATGCAAAAGTATAGTTTTATTTTTGTGCCTCCACGGAAAGTGTATACTCTCATGGGGCTTAGCGTTTCCATATATATTTTTTTTATACAGATATAATTGCTAAGAAGTAAATATGATACTAATAGTAAAATGATCACGCTTAATTATGCAATGATGAATTTAATGCTATTGAATATAGATAACTACCGAGTTACCTTCCGGCGAGGATTCGACGTTTATAGTCTATCGAACAAGACTCCTTGTATGCTCTTTATTCTTCTTTGGGTGCATCAGCAGATCCTGAGGAGGACCTCAATGATTGCACGTCAGTAGAATTCTCTTTCTTTTTCCATACTTGTTTAACTGGTGGTCTTGTCTTCTTCACTTTTTTGTCCTTCGTTTCCTTTAATAGGATATCTTCACTCCTGGTAACTTCTCCTTCATAGTCAGCCCATCCATCCTTGATTGGTCAATTCTTGTTGTTTTGGGATGTGCGGCGTCTCCTCCTTGAGTGGTTCTTCTTTTCTTGTGCATTAGTGGCATAACTATTGAAGTAACAACGTACCTTCTCTCTGAAGAACTGAAAGTGGATCTCTCCAGATCACATGTAGATGATGGCGCCAGTGGTGTTGAGGAAGGGTCTTCCTAGGATGATGTGAATGTCGTTTTCCTTTCCCATGTCTAGTACTAAGAAGTCGGTGGGAACATAGTGGTCTTTAATTTGGATCATCACGTCCTTTACTATTCCCTCCAGAAATCGATAAGTTTGGTCCGCCATCTGTAGCTGCACGTATGTTTGATACATAGGTCTATTTTTATATAAGTGCTCATATGTTACCTTAGAATTATATTGACACTTGAGCCAATGTCGCAGAACGTCTTGTGGAATGTACTTCCTTCGATCTTGCAATCGATGGTGGGTACGCCTGGGTCATCCCTTTTGGTGAGGTATGGTGATGCAAGAAGGTGGTCGTGTTCTGTTTGGACAGAGTTGACCATCCATACTGTGTCTTGATGTGGTTGTGTAGCCTTGTTCTTCCTCCTTCTGTTCCTATTCTTCTTCTTTGATGATATGATGTTTGCATCTTCATAGGACTTCTGAGGGTGGACTTTGGTAGTGAGTGTACGTCTCTTGAAATTGAATATTTCTCTGTTGCCTGTGATTGTGAAACAGATCTTGGCGCTGTCCGTGTAGATGATGGCTTTCGTTGAGCTTAGGAACGGGCGTCCAAGAATGATGGGTGCTCTTTTGTCTCCACCTGTTTCAACGATCATAAAGTCTGCACACACATACGAGCGTCCCACTCGTATACAGATGTCTTCTAGAATTCCTAATGGGTAGCACAGTGTCTGATCTGCGAGCTGCAAACACATAGTTGTATATACTAGAGGTGCACTATGTATTTGTTCGTATATTACCCTTGGCATAATGTTGACGCTTGCTCCAAGGTCGCAGACTGCTTCTTCAAAACTGTGAGGTCCAATATGAATTGGAATCACAGGTCTTCCTAGGTCTCCTTTCTTTGGGGCGATGAAGTCATCTATCCATTCTCTTGAAGGTCTAGGTATGAGGTGTCCTGCATCAAAGATGTCTACAAGATTTGCAGTTTCTAGCTCTTTTGGATTTCCTGGAATCTTACCTTTTTCAGCCATAGGGACTAAAGCTGCTAACTGAGATAACTGAGATTCTATCATTTTATTAAAGCCATATTGATTCTTTATAGCAGAAGTAAAGCTATCCATTCTAGTATTAATATTTTCAAGCAGTTTATCATTGGAATCTATCTTCTTAGACATATTATCAATAATTTTGTTTTGATTAGATATCATCTCTCTCAAAGGTGGTTGGTTAAATGTATTACCTTGGTAGTTACCTGAGTAGTTACCTGAGTAATTAGGTCTTGATTGCTGGTTCCATCCTTGAGTTTGTTGAGGACGACAGTTGGTGTTGTTATTGATGTACTTTGTATCCTCTTGAATCTCAGGGCAGTTGCTCCCTGAATGATCAGTGCCTCCACACTCTTCACATGTCATGCGAGATTCGTAGATTTGTTTGACGTCTTCTCTCTTGGGAGTGTGTTCATCGAACTTTTTCATGAGTAGGTCAAGTTTGGCAGACAACATGTCTACTTCCTTCAGTTGATGTATTCCTCCCCTCTTGCGTGGCTGAGAGCGTTCCTCGTTTCAACCTTGGTTAGAGGCCATCTTCTCTATGAGTGTAGTTGCATTGTTGATCGTGAGTGATAAGAAAGATCCTCCAGCAGCGGCATCTACATTCTCACGGGTACTTGAAGAGAGCCCGTGGTAGAAAGTCTGCATGAGTAGCCAATTCTCCATCCCATGGTGAGGGCATTCTGATATGTAGTCTTGAAAGCATTCCCAAGCTTCTGGGATTGATTCTTCATGTTGTTGCTGAAAAGTTGAAATCTTGGCACGGAGGGCATTCGTCTTGCCCACTGGAAAGAATTTTGCTAGGAAGGCAGTTGAGCAGATCGCCCACGAGGTGTTTTTATCTTTATTGGCGTAGAACCATTATTTTGCTTTCCCCAAGAGTGAGAATGGGAACAAGCAAAGTAGAATGGCGTCCCTTTCGACTCCTCTGATGGTGAAAGTGCTACAAATCTCTAAAAAGTGTTGGAGATGAGCGCTTGCGTCTTCATGTGCCTTTCCGCAAAACTGATTAGCTTGCACCATGTTGATCAAGGCTGGCTTGAGTTCAAATCTATTTCCTCCCACATTGACTGTTGGTCCAGTCCTAATGTTTGCAGTGGTTAGTGCAGAGAACTTGCGGAGTGTCTTGTCAGCCATGGTGTCCAACACTAGTGTTAAGCTTCTTCTTATCTGGCGAACTTCTGGTAATGGTGCTGAGGGTCTCTTGAGTTTGCGTCTAGTTTTCCTTAGTAAAGCTTCAGGGTCCTCAATGTAGTTTTTCGGAAGTTGGAAACCAGTCAAACATCACCCTGCATAAGATATAAAAGATAAACAGAGCCAGGGTAAGTCTGTTTGAGTAAAAGTAAATAATCAATGCATTATCACATGTGTGTAAGTAAAATGATATGTTCTAGCTACCGTTCTAAATGCTGCTAATGTAGTGTCCTATCAGTGTTCATAAAGATTTTAATAATTAACCCTAGGTATCATCCCAATCGAATTGATGTGATTTCCCCGGCAACGGCGCCAGAAATGCTTGTTGACACTCCTTAATGGAATCACTCTAAGAGAGTTATAAACTGTCCCCGGCAACGGCGCCAGAAATGCTTGTTGACATTTCTTAACGTCGCTACTAAGAACGAACCACATAAAGTAATAAACTAGTGAAGGCACTAAAGAGTGTACGGGACACTACTAACTCCACTTAACGCCAAGTTGTCATCCCCAACATGAAGCTAGCAATGCAAATATATCAGGGCACTAGATTTAAAGATAGATATTTACCCACAAGCGCACAGATAAACATACCCGTTGTAGAAGCATTTCACCCAAGCTAGTCTCAGGTATCGTTATTTATATTTAGCCTAGAGACTAATCAATTCAAGATATGATGGTATTGTAAGGACTTAACAGCATTTAGTATGGCACACTTATAATAAGACTGATAACACACTAATCACTTCAAACAGGAATCAGGTTACAGAGTAAATGATATGATAAATAATTGATAAAGGATAACAGAGATCAGATCAACCAAGGATAATCCTAGAACAGTACTTCCTAGCAAGTGATAATTAGAACAGGTATTAATAAGAAACATTCCTAAGTTATTCTAATTACAAGTCATAGCATACATTGATTAGTGCAATTATATTTGAATATCATTGGCTAGGTCACATCATATTTATAATCAAGAGGCAACTCCATAGTAAAGGTGTCAAACAGAGTAACCCCTAAACCATGAGTTAACTGAGCCATACTGAACACTACATTCGGGAGGTGGAATACAAAGGACTCAACAGGGTTGTCACCCCCGCGATCTACCACTCTATCCGGAACATAGGACGCATTCGCAGATAAATATTGTATAGGCACCACGCCTACACAACATCTATCACCCACCGTTGTACTTTAAGATGAGCGCTATACGAACATGAGTATAAACATAAAGATGAACTATCTATGCCAAATATATAATCAAAGCAGACTATAAGCATTATAACTAAGAATATAATCATTGATGTCTTAATCATATCAATTGTATTGCTATCTAGAACACAATGATGAACAATAAACTGAATTAGATCATCGAGAAGAACTAAAGTACGAACTAGAACATGAACTAGAACAAGATTATGAACTAGACGATGAACTAGACGATGAACATGAACTAGACGATGAACTAGAACATAAACAATGAAGAACAATGATGAACTAGAAGAGCAATTATGAAATAGATCCATAATGTTAATACAAGACAGAAGATCTTAGGTTTACAGAGCCTTCTCATGACTAGATCAGGAATCCAAGCGAAGCTTGCCTCCTCTAATCCTATTCTATCTACAAATCTAGGTAGATGAAGTTCTTGGTCTTCCGATTGATCTCCTTCTGAAGCTCTGATTGATGATGTCTAATGACAAACCCTGATTGATTCCCTGAAGAGGGGGGTCAGGGGCTGTTTATATAGCCCTGGGCGATGAATCGTGGCCCTTGGATCAAACCGACTCGAGGTACGGCCGAGATGCATCCTAAAGGTCGGTGGGAGTAGCTTGCAGAAGACGGAGGCGTGGGGGCTCTGTGGCCGACCGACCGGTGGGCCCTGTGGGACCGGTCGGTCTCACAGGTCAGCCTCCTGTGGTGCCCTGCCTCGTGGTGTCTCAATGTGTTCTCTGGAGTCTTCTAGAAGTATCCCGACGTGGCGGTTGCGTTATCTCCCGACGGTTTCCTTCTATGGGAAGCTATTGGTGCCGATTTCCTGGTTTAGTCACTGCAGAATCATAACTAACCAAAACTCGTGGAATATTGTCAGTTGAAACCCTAAACCTTTATTGGTGATCAAATTCTTGCCCTTTTCATATTTATTTATTCCTTAATTATGATAGATAACCAGTGTCAACAAAGGGACAAGTGTCCGAAACCTCAAAAAGATAGATCCCGAGGAAATAAAAAGGGACAAGTGTCCGGAACCTCGAAGAAATAAAAGAAAAAAATGATGAATATCAGAAAAAATGGGCACGTGCCCGATAGTAGAATTAGCCTGATAGCCATGTGTTTCTAATAGATAAAAGAGAGTGATATATTCAAAAGAGCATCTGTCTCCATTTTCCATACACATGCACTTCTCGATTCAATGGTATGGTTGACTTTCTCTTTGGATCCATTGTTTAATTTGGCAACATATGTTTTTAAGCTTTTTGAAAATTCATAAAAACTCCGGGATAATGGTGAAGTGAAAGAACTAGACACATGGTGCTTGATTTGATCGTTCTATCGTTCAATTACTCAAGATTCAAGGTAAAGTATTAAGCCCCATGATGAATAATATGATACTTTTTCCTATTCCATATGAGATCTTTTGTTTGAATGCATGAGTACTTGTTAGAAGTGCAGATATTGCAGCAACTCCTGATCCATTATTGAGATTGGCTTTGCTCGGGACTAGCAAAGGTTAAGCTTGGGGGAACTTGTTGACGCTCACTAATGCTCATATTTAACCATCAACTATTGCATGAAATGACACTAAATGAATCACAAAGCATAGTTGTAGGGTTTGAAACTAACAAGTTCCACGAGTTTTGGTGCTCTCACTTGTTTTGCAGGATTATCAATATTTCACCATATAAAAGTATCTCAAGTGATGAAACAGAGCACACCATTGCGAAGACCTCATCACCATATAGGGGCAGACCGACCGGTCTCCTCTATGGACCGACCGGTCGGGTATTGGGCCCAATTTCGTCCCCCTTCGCGTGACGCACTCCAACCGACTTCTCCAACACGTTTTGGCCCATTTAGGCCCAAGTGCATATGACGAAGGATTTAGTCCCACATCGCTTGCCCAAGGTGGAGGGGAGGCCAGGAACCCCTATATAATAAACCCAGGACCCCCCTGAGGCAATAGACCATCATCATCTGGGAGTCTTTGTAGAGGCGTCCCTCGAAGGACAACCTCTCCTCCCTAGAGAATTAGGTTTAGATTTTCCAATGTAATAGCTTAGCTTTAGTTGGGAGTTAGGGAGAGCGGAGCTGCGCTCCGGTTCCGGAGGAGTCTTCAGAGTTTTGGTATGTCTTGTATCTTTTCTTTGTAAGACTTATGCTTTAATATATTTATCTTCTCTATTTACTTTATGCTTTATTATATGATTAGTATAGTTGTTATATCTTGGCATGGGATCTTCGCTCGTATTGAGTGCTCTAGTTATTCATGGTAATTAGAGTAGTAATCGATAGATTAGACATGGTGTTTAGTCTATAGGTTACCTGAGGTTGCGCTCAATCCCACGGAATAGTTGTGGTAGCCCCAGGGGTGACAGCTCTGTTAGGCCTTTGTAGTCCACCACGTTCGGATTGATGTTTCGTAGAGCTTTTGGTAGCCTTCTCCCAACTACCTTTTTCCCAGTCTTCTTCGAGAGTTGGAAAGGACCTGCTGCTCCAAAGTGCCAATGTTTATAACTGCTATATCTTTTCATCTTTGTTGCTTTAGAACACAAGTAATAGAGAAGTACGTAGGAACCTTGATCTCTTCCGTTGTCCTCCCACTATAGTTATCTATACATTTATCATTGAATTCTCTTTGATGTGTTTTCCTTATTATATATATCATATATCAACTACTCCTGCTTTAGTCTAATTAGTACTCTGAGTTAGTAGATACATGATAGTGAATTATCAGATTCTTGACGCTAGCTTCCCTATGGTAAAATATAAATAACGATCCTGGAATACTCCCGGTAAAATGCTACAATGGTGTTATGTGCGCTTGCGGAATCTTTCATATTCTATTTGCGTTAACAAACATTAACAAACGCCAACAATGTTCAAGCATCTCCTGGGTAGGTAGTATGTCACTCATGTCTATAGACATTGTTCGTCGTTCATTTCTGTAATTATTAGTAGCAAAGAATACCAGAAGGGAACCGGGAACCTTGTCTAATTTCCAAGATGTTTTTCTTTATTGGAGTTAGGGAGATTTTATTAGAACAGAAGGTCCTCGCTTTATTTTTATTAAAGACTCGGTTATTGGGTTTATTTTAAAAAGTAAATATTTTTTTATATGATCATTTTTTTAAGAAGGATTTTTTTATAAAGGACTTTTTTGAAAAGGAATTGATGCATAAGTAAATTTTTTTTAAAAGTTTAAAACAAATTTATTATGCAAAGTTTTTTTCAAAGGTGAAATTGTTTTTAGTTTTTATATGCAAAAATATATTGGTTAAAAATTAAACATGTAAGGATTTAAATTAAAAGTTGGATGGAAATCAAATATGAGATACATACCGATTTACCTGTTGGCAAGGGCCCATCTTTTTTAGTCTATTGAGGAGGACTTCTCCATTGACTTTTGTTTGATTTGGAATCATCCCATCCTGGAGATGGAGAAGGATGATTGCGCTTCTTATTTCCACCATGCCATCATGATATTTGAGTTGCTTTGGCTTGGCGGGCGTTTGATTTTTTTTCTTTGATCAAAGGTTTCATCCCTACATGAGGTTAATGAACAAACATGCCCAAGGGATTTTACAAAGGTTTTGAAATGATAAAGGTTGAAGTTATGAGATAAAGACTTCAATGCTGATCAAAGATTGTTGTTTGGGTTTTAGCAAAGAGAGCTCATTTGTTGTTTTTTTAGTTTGAAACCTTTGTTCATTCAAAGTTCACAAAATGAAATTTGAATTACCTCTGTTATGAATTCCCCTCAAGAACCTACCCTTATGAATTTTATGATTCCTGCAAGGGTTAGTTCATACATACAACCAAGGTCTGTACTAGCAGTTTTAGATCAAAAACCAAACTAGACTCCATGTCCAATTTGATTCAGGTAGGCAAATTAACCTAAGCACCATGCTTAATTTGACAAGCCTATAGATACGTGATCATTGCATCCAAACTTCAAACTAAGCACCATGCTTAATTCAAACGATGTATGACCAACATCCAAACCAAAACATATTAGAATAGAAAAAGGTAGCATGTGAATGATGAACATGAGATTCATTCATACGAGGGTGAGAACATCGAATGATGAATCAGAGAACCATTTTCTATGTAATGCAGATGCAAATGGGATGGGTGAATGAAAGTTAAACAAACATGCCATGGGTTTAGGAAAGAAAATCTAATCGAGCGAGTGATATGCATGCAATCTAGGCTCTAGCTTTTTCTTCGTAGCGCGGACCATCTAACGGTATCATATCAACTGGCAAAGCCAACATATGATCCGAGATCATCCTATTTCACATCCGTCTACTATAAAGTTAGACTAAGAGCATCGAATAGATAGATAACAATAAAATTGTCATCTACCTAGACTAGACATGGCGCCCGAATACAGCTTAAAGACTAGGAGCCACCCAAAGAAAGCGCTAGATATGCTGAAATAAACAGACATGCAGTGGTGAAAGGAGAATAGCAATGAAAACATTTTTATTGGTTCTCACATACCTTGATCGATTCATCTCTCACAATCTATGATTGGATTGTGAGTGATGTGGTGTAGGCCTTTCGTCAACGATGATGTTTTTTATTACACTTTGACGACGACCTTCTCTCCATCTGCATAGGGTTAGTATGTATACAAGTATATATCTACCTATGAGATGACAGGGTGAACAAGTTGCTTTTGCAAGAAATTTTTTTAAATACCCACAAAAGCTAGTGACAAACTAGGTTAGCAGATATCAAGGTCAAATATTAAATTCTTTACGCTGATTACTTCCCCGGCAACGGCGCCAGAAAGCTTGTTGGCATTTCTTAGCGTCACTACCAAGAATAGAGTTAAACCCTATCCCTGGCAACAGCACCAGAAAGCCAGTTGGTATGTGTAACGCATACAGACAAATCCGCAAGCGCACGGATACCGTTGTAGCTTTCACCCAGGAGTATTCTGGGGTATCATATTTATATCCTTAGGGAAGTAATGTGTAAAGAGTTAATAACTGATGATCATGTATCTACTAACTTAGTGTACCGACTAGATTAAAGTGGGGGTAAGTGGTAGCATATATGGTTGATAGATGAATGATACACCAGAGAACTCCATAAAAAGATAAAGAGCAGATAAGCACAGTTGGGAGGTCATCAGAAGAGTTCAAGGTTCCTATATACTTCTCCATTACTGTAGTTCTAATCTAGATCTAACCCAAAGGATTAACTAAAGCAAAGGTCAAACATAATGATCACACCATGACACTTTGGAGCAGCAGTTCCTTTCCGGTTCTTGAAGAGACTGGGAAGGGTTAACCGGGAGAAGATTGCCAAAAGCTCTACGAAACACCAACCAAAACATGGTGGAATACAAAGGCCTGGTCGGAGCTGTCACCCCCGGGGCTACCACAACTATCTGTGGGGTTGGGCGTAATCTCAGGTAACCGATAGTCTAGACACCACGTCTATACTACCGATTACTACTCTAGCCACATATGATAACTAGAGCACTCAGTCGAGCGGAAATCCCATGCGAAGGTGCAAAACATTAAACTAACCATGATTTAATTAGCTAAAACATAAGGTAAGAACTAGATAACCATGTAAGCAATTCAAGTAACTAGAGAAGATAAATATATTGAATATTTGAGTCTTACAAAGAAGCGATACAAGATTATACCGATCCTCCGAGGACTCCTCCGGAACTTGAGCATCTCTCCCTCACTCTCAACTAGAGCTATTCTACTACTACATCTTGGTAATATGTTGAAGAGGACTCCTTGTGGTGTGTATGATCTCTATGAAGATGATTCCAAATGATGGAGAGGGCCTCTATATATAGTGGAGGTGCCTTGGGGAGCGTGGAGGACCTCTCCTCCTCCTTTGGAAGGTGCAAAACCGACATCCTAAGGTTCATTGAACCTGGACACCATGACAACCGACCTATGCATGGAGGCATGCAACCGACTGCAAAAGCTGAGCCTGAGGGGCGCCCGTGGTGGTGCGCCCGCACCCTGGCACCGCCTCTGGCCACCGACCTTCTCCTGTGGGTCCATGGTTGGGCCTGGATGCCTCCCATGTGGGTTGTTAGCCCAGATTTGATGTTTAGGTGGGCTTCTTTATTTCTTGATTTTACGCCTTGCCGGAAGGCGTATTCTTCTTGCCTTTTCATGGTATTCTTTGATTACTCATGCAAGACAAGTGAATCACCAAAACGTGTGGAACTTGTTAGATATAAAAGCCCTAATTCTAGTTTGGTGATCATTTCATGTGGGAGTTGGCGGTTATAAATAGGCAATAAGGACCGTCAACAAAGAGCCACTAGTTTCTGCACTAAGACCAACTTTCTCCATGGCCAAGACCTTGCGCGACTTCTCCGTCCCTGTTGTTGCCAACGTGCCCACTGGGCTCGCTGTCAACACCGGCGACAAAGCTTTCGAGCTGAGGACTGGCCTCATCACGATGGTGCAGGCAAACCCATTCTGTGGTTTGCCAAGCGAGGACGCGAATGGACACCTATAGAACTTCCTAGAGCTCTGTGACACCATCGTCATCAAAGATATCACGCCAAACGTCATCAGGCTCTGTAACACCCTAGTGTCAAACACTGTATTAGGAACATCATTAGCCACTAATGATCATGAGCATTGCATTGCATCCCCATGTGTTGATAAAGTGTTATGATTTTATGTGTTTTAATTTCTAAATTAGGGTTAAATGGAACTTGCTTGTTTAGGTGAAGTTTTGTCTTGGCAAATAATTTTAATAAATAGAGAATAATGTATATAACACTTTTTATGTTAATGACTTGCCCTAATTAAGTTTAGAATAATAATTAAAAATGCAAATGATAAAATAATTTTTAGCCCTAATATTAACTTTAATTCAGTACAGGAAATAAAAATGCTTTTCCATGTTTTTGTCCTATATGAAAGTTGTGGAGAAAATTATTTTGAGGAACTTTTTTTTAGGCCCAAAGTCTAGTTTTTAGTTTTTGAAACTGTTTTAAAATAACAAAGTTTGGAAAAGTTTTCAGAAAAAAGAAAAAGGATTGAAAAACCCTAGAATTCCCGGCGCTCCACTTCCGGCCCATTAGGCCTTTCGGGCCCAACCACTAGCCAGGTCAGCCCGCGTGCCCCGCGCCCACGCACGCGCCGCGCGCGCGTGCTCACCCAACCGCGCCCACGCCGCCCGCCGGCGCCGAGCGCCGCGTGGCCACTGCCGACCACCAGACCACCCCACTCGCCCAACCGACACTCGCGCAAGCCACTCACATCTGCAAACCTCCGCGCCATGCGCCCTCTTGCCCACTCGCTGCATGTCGCCCTCTGCATGCTGCCCGCTCGTCAGCGACGGTCGTGGCCCCTGCCACGACCGTCCGCTCTGTCGACCGGGGACAAAGTGGACGCAAGCGTCCGAGTGTCACTCCAACTCCCATTCCCCCTCGCTCTCTCTCCCACTCGTTCACTGCACGCGCAAACTCTCGGTCGAGCACTCGCGCTCGCCACCGCAAGCTCACCGTCGCCGTTCCGGCCGAGCCAGGGCACCACCTTTCGATCCACTCCGTCCACCACTTCGCCATCCTCAGGCACGCACAGTGCGCACGTGAGAAGCAACGCCAGAGCCTCCTCCTCGCTGGCGCCCTTCGCCCCCTTTTGCGGACGCCGTCGCCACTGAGAGGAGCTCATCCCCATTCCGCGTCAACCAAGCCACCCCGAGCTCTCTCCTTCCCCGACGCACTTCACCGCGCGAAGGCAAGGTGAGAACCCACGCTGCCTAGGTCTCTACCAACCCGAGCTCCCTATTCACCTCGATCGAGCACCATGGCCGCCACCGAGACACGCACCAGAGGTCACACCTCACCGGAGCTTCTCCGGCCAAACCAACACCCCTAGGGTTCACCGTTAGGCTAACTGGTGCTAGCGTGTTTGCTAATTTGGTCGGCGATCATCGGATTTAGCGCCACGTCACATCACTGCCGCCACCATCTGCCATGGCTCGTCGCCGGCCATCTCTGGTGATGCGCTGGCCCAACCAAACCCACCACATGGTCTGTCTCGTCGAGGCGAACTCAGCCATACCACCCGCACCACCGGCGAGAAATCACCGATCAACGCCGTCCTCTGTTTTTCTCTCGCTGACAAGTGGGCCCCGTTGACCGCTGGACCCGCGAGTCAGTCACTCAATGATCCATGGATCGTGTCCACCTAAGCCGAGCATCAGGTGTTTTCAGAAACATTTTCTTTTAAATGTTTTTCCATTTCTAGTAAATGCTTGTTTATTTTGTAGTTTATGTCTAGTTAATCTAAATATTATGCAATAAATTTTGTTAATCTGTTCTTGAGTAGAGCTATCTGAGAAAATTATAAAAATAATTTTTGAATAATGTTTACTGCACTGTTTTTAATTAATCAGTTAATGCTTGAATTGCAAGATAAAATTTTACTGTATTTTCTGGTCAGGTAAAAATGTGATAAAATTTATGTATTCTCTTTGTTATGTTTAGAAGCTAAGAAAATTATATGCAACACTGTTTCTGTGAGAAAAATGGTTGATAATGTTTAAATGCCTTTTTAGCTATTTTCTTAGAATAATTCCTGTGAAAAATATATGCAGAATTAAATTATGAGAAATTTTGTGTAGTCTGTTTACACTCTGTTGAAGATAAAAAAAACATAATATATGATTAGTTGTATGGCAGAAAATGGACTTGTAGTTCAACTATGCTTTTTGTGGTTTTCTTTGACAATTCATGTAGAAAATAATATGGTAACACTATTCATAGAACTTTCTTGATAAATATAATTTGGTATGTAGAATCTGGGAAAAGTATGTAACCTAGTGTCTCACCCTTTTCCCGGGGTGTTGTAGTTCAATGGTTAAAATGTGAGTAAAACTTGGGAAAATTGTGTAGGCCAAAATATACATGCTCTGATAGTGAAATTTCATGACTAGACTTGTTCTATGAAGTAGTATTTAGAAAAAATATAAAATTTATTGTTTGACACTTTTTTCTAGTAGAGTTAGTTCAAAACACCATTTTGGCTGAATGTTTAATCTTTTTGTAACTGCTATAAAGTATTTTATTTTTTGCTGAAAATTTTATGGTAAGGTCCAGAATGTATGAAGAAGCTTCTGTAATTTTTGTAGATGTTTCTGAGTAATATAAATAGGACTTGTTGTATAACCCTGGTTTAATTCAAGAAATTGTTAATAGAAAATAATTAGGGTAATGATTTTATAATTAGGATATTAAGAAATTATTTCTGAAATGTCAAAAGTGGTTCAACAAGTTAGTTTTGTTGGTTTGAATAAATAAGGACGCATGTGCATACCATCACGTCGCACCTCATGCGCATCCGATGCATTTATTTAGTTATTATTATTCCCATACATTCAGAATCAATAGCAATAGAGCCGAACAACGAGCCAGAGCAAAGCGAGGAACAAGAGATCCAGGAAGTCTAGCAGCTCGAGGAGATCGTCAACATCGACCTCGACACTAACCTCCCGGAGTACCCCGCTCACGAGGCCTCCATCTTCTCCCGAGGCAAGCCTTGAAGCATTCTAAGACTCCCTATTTTTATAATTAATTTAATTGGGTATCTTATACTGTGATGCATTAGGTAGAGGAGTTGTTTGAATCTCACTTGCTGCGTGACCTTTCCTTGGTTATTGCCAAGAGAGAAGGAGCCGACCGACCGATGGCAGTGACACCTCGGCGGGCTCCCGGTCAGGCACGGCGGCGGCATCGGCACCGTGGCGCTCGGCTCGTCGGTGCATGCGTGCGGCAGAGCCGCGCGCGGCTCCATCAAGCACTGTGCCTGATGGTGCCCTTTAGGGCCGTGGCGGCTACGGCGGAGGCCGGAGTCCGGTCGGCCCCGGCCCTGGGGTAGTGGCGGTGGCGAGCGGCCCGCCCTGAGGCGCCGGCGCGACGGCGGCTCGAAACGAGGCCCGAAGGCTCACGCTCGGCTCGGACTGAGGGGCTCGCCCCGGGAGGCGTGCACATTGGCGGCCCTGAGAGGCGCGCTCGGCCGCAAGCCAAACCCGGTGGCCGCAAAGTCGCGGCAGCGGCGGTCCGAATGGTCCGCAGGCCAAACGGCCTTGGGCAGAGCGCATGGAACTGACGGTGGTGACCCGACCCTAGCGCTGGGTACGAACCATGGAGCAGCGGCGACCCGACCTAAAAGCCGGATACGAACCACAGAGGTGCTCCCTTAGTCTTAACCTTAATCTTAATCTTAGATGCTTAGGGTTAAATTTCTCGACCCCTCATTCTGAATGTTTAACTTGGACTAATTTTGGTGGAAATTATCTTTAATCGCTGAAAAACAAATTAATATTAAACTAGATGCTTAGATTGAATCTTAACCGTGAACTAACAGTAAGATCTGAACCCCAAATTAATTACTTAAATGCGAAATCAAACTTAGATCATATCTAATTAAGGTCTAAATACTCACTGTTAATCTTAAACAGATCTTATTCGGCACTCAGAGTAGCATTAACATGCATCATTAGATTAACATAAACATCACAGTGGCTCATCATGCAGGTAGCATTTAAGATCGATCTTAATTAGAACTGATTTCAAATAATCCCACTTAGCCGAAACTAATCTAATCATAATAGAGGCATAAAACAGATTAACTCTGGCTTAGGATCATGTCAGATCTAAGCATACTTTGATACCAATTGTTGAATTAAAACTTAGATTAAACAGGATCTTAATCTTAGACTAAACATGATCACTAACTTATCGTAATACGAAAACTAATCTTAGTACTGACCAGAATCTGTAGATGTCATAGGACTCTTCTGTAGATGTTGTAGGGTTGACGTAGATGTGCTAATCTTCACCAATTGAGAGCTAATCCTCACTATTGATGAAGAAGACGATGCACATCTTGCAATACCTGGATGGACATGGGTAGACGGCCTTCCTAAACCCTCCAACGCTTTATTGTGTGTGATTTAGAATCATGTAGATGGATAGGATGGAACCGCCAGAGGCGTCTCCTCTTATTTATATAGACGCGCTGCGGGTCAGGAGGCCGAACCCTAAAAGATCTAAGGGTTGTCGTCGATTATGGCAGATCTAATCTGTTGAATATACATGACATGTGGACAAAAATAACTAATTAATTAATTTATAATTAATCTCGGGATTAGGCAAGATCACATTCCAACGACATCATCTCAGACAAGGGTGTGGCGACAGATCCGTCTAAAACCTCTACAATGATTAACTGGCCAAAACCTTCTTCTTTCACTGAACTCAGGGTGTTTCTTGGCTTAACTAGATATTATCGGCGCTTCGTTAAACACTACGATATCATCGCCAAGCCACTCACCAATATTATGCGCCAGGGGGTCTTTTCTTGGTGAGGCCTAACTGGCGTTCAATAAAGTGAAAACTGCAATGGTTAATACCCCAGTCCTGAAACTCCCTGATTTTTAAGTGTAGTTTACCATTCAAACCGATGCTTGCACCGATGGTGTGGAGGCAGATTTGATACAGGTCGGGCAGCCAGCTGCCTTTCTTAGCAAAGCCCTTAGCGACAAACACAGCCAACTATCTATCTACGAAAAGGAGTTTCTGGCGCTGATAATGGCAGTCGAAAAATGGTGCCATTATTTGCAGCGTCGTGAGTTCATCATCAAGACCGATCACAAATCATTGGCTTATCTCAACGAGCAAAATTTGCACTCAGAGATGCAATGCAAAGCAATGGCCCGCCTCATGGGGTTACAGTTTCAGATTGTCTACGGCCGCGGTGCTGATAATTTGGTGGCAGATGCCTTGTCTTGGTTGCTTATTTGATGCACCTTCAGGCCATGTCTAGTACAGCCTAGCTGGATACAGGAAGTTCTCAATTCATATGCCACTGACGTCCATGCCCAGCGCCTCCTTGCTCAGCTAGCATTGCACAGCGCCGATCCCAATGGATATTACTTGGAGACTGGCCTCATCAAACACAAAGAGCGTATATGGATTGGTCACAATTCAGCTATCCAAACTCGTCTCATTGCAGCATTTCATTCTAATGCCATTGGTGGCCATTCTGGTGCACAAGCCACTTATCATCGTCTTAAACGCTTGTTCATCTGGAAGGGCCTCCGCATTGATGTGCATAACTTTGCCAAGCAATGTTCAATTTTTCAACATGCCAAACATTCTCAGCAGGCACCTGCAGGTCTGCTACAACCACTGCTCATTCCACAGGGAGTGTGGCAGGATCTTTGGTCTTCCCAAGTCTGAAGGTTACAATACCATTTTGGTGGCAATGGATCAGCTGACCAAAGCTGCTCATTTCATACCTCTTCAGCATCCTTACACAGCCCAGGGAATTGCTCGTATTTTTCTAGACAACATAAGTCCGTCTTCATGGGTTACCACGGACCATCGTTACTAACCAGGATAACATCTTTCTTAGGGTGCGTTTGGTTTGAGAACAAGGATGGATGAGATATGACTATCCATAGATTTGGGGATATAGATATGCATGTTGTATATTTGGTTGTGTGGATTGGACGAGCCATTTTTCTGTTTGGTTGGATGAATGAGATTGGATGGGATGAGAACACTTGACTAATTATATCTATTATTTAAAAATAATAGCAACTAATTATACAATAATAAATATGTGTTGACACTAATCTTATCATTATAATCACTAATTAAAACTAAAATATGTTAATTAGTATTATACTACTCTAATTATCACACAAAACATGCGCTAATCAACATATTAGCACTTATCAAAACTTATCTTGTCATCATGCTTACTAATTAATATTATAACATGCTAATAATCCTTAATTTATTTGCTAATGACAAAGATTAGAAAGTATGGATAAGCTTATCCGCAATTTTTTTTGTTGGCTACCCTATCCGACATCTATTAGGAATATTCTCTGTTGTGGATATCCATATTCAGTTGGTCCACCGAACCAAACACTACTCATCCATGGATGGCCATGTCCCATTCAGGAATATCCACCCAACCGAACACACAGTCAATATGGTGTAAAACTTCACATGAGCACCGCTTATCATCCACAGTCTAATAACGGTTAAACAGAACACGTCAATCGGTGCTTGGAAATATATCTTCGTTGTGCAATCCATGATTCACCTACACATTGGAAAGTCTAGCTGAGCCGAAGACTAATTTACGAGACAAATCTATTAAGACTAATTAGTTTATGATTTAACAAAATTATCTCATTAATTATTGTATGACGATGTAATTTGGTTTATTAGTAGTCTATTTTTGATAAACTAAACTAGTGTTGTAATATTCGATGTGACACAATCACAGATTGAAACATCCTAAGCACGCGTTTCCTTTCATCCCGATGTGCAATGTGCCAGAGGTCCAGAGCTTCTTTTTAACGTGGAAAATAAGTTAGAGCTGCGTCGTGATTGTAAAACACAGAGCCGCTGTTTCTGAAGGGAGCAGTGGAACGAGTCGCAGGCGAAGGGCAGGAAAATATGAACAGTCTGCAGTGGAACGGTCCATTGCTGAAAACTAAAAGTTCGGCGGGCACCACCAGTTAGGAAACGGATCCAATCGGGCCATCGGGGGGGGGGGGGGGGGGGGGGGGGGGGGTACTAGTAGACGGGAGCGGAGCCGGAGCGAGCGTTGCTGTGCCGGTGGTTTGTGCAGTGTGCTCTGTGCTGGTTGGTGGCGGAGGTCCTAGAATAGTGGGCCCCGCGTGGCCGCAAGACAACAGCGAGGCTGTGTGCGTCACTAGTGTTGATCCTCAGCTGGATCAGGAGACTTGTATACTCCCTCAATTTCAAATTATTAGTTATTCCTAAAATCTTAGAGAGTCAAAGTTTTTAAAATTTGACTAAATTTATACAATAAGATAATAACATTTATGATACTAATCAAATAGCATTATATTTTTTGTTAGTTATATTTTCGTAGTATACTTATGTGATTTCATAAATCTTTAGAGATGTTCGGTTGATACGTTTTTCAACTGATTCAATAGTATTTTATAAGAGAGAATAGTAAAAAAAAAGTAAGTAAAAATAAGCTGAAAGTATTTCAAGTGAACAGGGTCTTTATATCTGTCTATAATTTCGGTCAAACTTAAAAAAAAATTGACTCTCCAAGATTGTTGAAATGACTTATAATAGGATGGAGGAAGTATATAATTGTACCCGGAGCTTTGCGGAGTCTTCGAGTGTAAGGTTATTTAAGGGTATCCATAATTATTTGGTTTAAATCATGATAATTATTAGCAATAACTCATATAATAATTAGGTTTACATGACACTCTCACTTGATCTTTGAATATATATACTCCCTCCGTATAGGAAAAGGTAGACGTTTTGGACAATGACACAGTCTCCAAAGACCAAAGTATAACTTTGACTCTTGTTTTTATAAAAATTATTTATTAGAAAATAATATATGTATACTTTTATGAAAATATTTGCCCAATACAAATCTATTCATAATTTATATTTCCAATGTTTGACCAAAATCTTATCCAAAACGACCTTCTTTTCTTATAAAAGGGAGTATGAGTCTAGCTTCTAACTAAAAGTTGATTTTTCTTTCTTCTATTAAAAGAAAAATATATTTAGATCTAAATTATGACTTATGAGTCAGCTATTACGGGTGTCCTCATTTGCTAAATTTACCGTGCTTTCTTTGACTGAGACCATCTGCACTGGCGTACTGTAAAGGATACTGAAGTAAATTTCTACAATAAAATGAGGTGCACCGGCATACGCTAAAGTTCCTCTACTCGGTTGGTTTCCTCTAAATTTGAAGCTGTACAGTTCATACGCTATATGCCCAAGTCTGACACAGCTCGTCCTCCGCACTCGTGACAGGAGGAGAAAAAGTGAAGGCAGATCACATGCACGGTGGGTCTCACTTTTTTAATTCACTAAAAAAATATTGTAACTCACAGACCAAGGATCCAAATTAAATTTCGATTGCACTATTAAATTCGTTGTAATAAATTCTTCAAAACAAGATCTCACGTGGATATGGATATATTTAGATAAAATTTATTTACAGACATGTGGACCCACTGTGGATAGAGGATGATATAGAGGATGAATGAGTGCAGGAGAAAGTGATATAGAGGAGAGAATCTCAATGACTAGGATGTATAGAGGATGAATTTAGAGTACGAAGGGTGCGGTCAGTCTGAGTATAGGAGAGATAGAGGTTCAGAATCAACTTGTGTACACCGTGGATTCAGTTTTTTCGCCCTTATGGAACGTTGTGTTATCGTGACATATCAAGATATTTCATCCGGCCAGTCAGCTAGTCCACAAGTTCCCAATAACGATTTTTCAGTTTTGCTTTTGAGAACAGGACGTGTGAATCGACGCGCGACCCGGCTACAAGTGCTTGTCGACGAGAGTTTCGTCAACAGAAGGTGGGCTGCACACACGTCGAGTACGACTTGTCGGTGCGAGATGGATCGAGCTCCCCCAAAAAAAAGTCATTAAAAATCATGACCTAGTAGCTAATTTGTGTTGAAAGATACGGGGAGTACGTACTATGCCATAATGCACGCGAGCGAAGGGACCGGACCTTAAACTGAGATTAAATAAAGAACAGAAGCAGCAAAAGGAAGGGCATTGCGCTCCGATCCTTTTTGGTTTTCGACCATGTCCATGTCTGCACTGATGGCCTGAAAGGGACCGGGCCCCGTACAGCTCAAGGATCCATTCCATGACAGGTCGACGCTACTTGCTGCACACTAAATACACCCCAATCCACATGGGTGGGAGTGTATTGGAGAGGAATTTGAACTAAATTACACCTCAATCCCTCCCAAACCACGTGGATTAAGGTGTATTTGTGTGCAGCCAAACAAGGCCTTCTTATCTTCTCACGCTCACGCCACCGCAGCCGCAGTGCAGTGCAGTGTGTTGAGTTTTATGCTGTCTCCCGTGGTCTGTCACTCTGTGGACACGGTCCATAAACATGGTGCCAGAATTGCACCAAAAATCCAGGCTCCAGCTATATATATACGTACCGTCGTCGATGGATGTTAACCAGAGAAGACCGAGTAGCGACATATATATATGCCAAGATTTGTATTACGATTAAGGACGCCATCATAATGCATACCCAATTTACAAGAAGAGAGGACAGGATAGGATGAGTCTTTTAGTACGTGTACGTGAAATGAAGAAACTCCAATTACTCTTTTTTTTTCAAGAATAAACTCCAATTAGTCAAGGACTGTTAAGTTGTTGATGCCTCAGCTTCATGTGGATGGACAAACATGCTGCCAAACTTCCACATGTGTACCTTTGCACGCAGCTGATGAACTGTTACCATCGCAATTATGCGCTCGATCGATGAGTTATCGGAGAAGACTGATTGATCAAAGACATTCGTAAGTAAAATAGCAACATGTCCAAATTGTACCATATTATTTGCTATTGTAGAGGAACCTGTAAACATTGGAAGCGTGCTTTAATTTTGTCGTCCTATGGAGCAGTCATGTGCTTCTATATTATAACATGCATGCGTAATTATTATTCACAGAGAATTATATGTATAACTCATTTCCATCTTGGTTAATTTCGGCGTTTCAACTTCTAAAAATAGGAGCAATGGAGTGCATTTTGCTCTTTGGTGGATGATCTTTAGATTTCGTATTGGTCAATGATATTATATTTTTGTTGTTTCCCTCTTAAGCTGTATTTGTAAGGACTGAAGAAGCTTCTTTGAAGAGGCCTGAATCTAAAACTTTTTCTCTATGAAAAAGCATGAAAAAAACCCTTTGGTTACCCATGTATAAAAAAATGCGAGTAAAAAACCAATTTTTCATAAGAAAATTATAAAAAATCAGTGACGGAGCCAGAAATTATATATAGCAGGAGCCGGTCGAAAAACCAACTTGTAAAACTAAACGTGGCTAAACTGTTTAGATCTTTTGTGGTGATCATTTGGGTTAATTCATTGACTTGAAACAACTTGAGGTGACCCTATTCTCTCAGTGCTATGCGACATGCTGTCGCACTCCGATTTTAAGAACAAAATCGAGTGCACAATATATGTATGTCAGGATCAATTTTTATACATATATATCATAATAGTATCAGAAACAATATTGTATTACATAATCGAACATAAATGACCCTCGGGTCCAAAAGAAAAGTACATGAGGCTCTTATAAATGACTAGCGGAAACTGGATGCCAACTCCACAGGAAGGTCGATCGGGGGTAGCACCAGCATAGTACAACTTGTCTGGGTCGAAGCCACTGTCTTTTGGATACTCTTGCTCCTCGTCGTAGCCTCTAGCATTTTGGTGGGGTAGCAGGGGGGACAAAGAGAAAGGGAGAGTACATCAAAATATACTCCGCAAGTGTAGGAAATAATGTGACATGGGGCTAATATCAAAGGTAGGCTAACTCTGTTTGGCACGAGCACCTAAAGCGATACATCCTATTAATCCTATTTTCCTGTGCACCTATTTAAAATAGGTTTAACCACCTTCTCCTTATAAACATAACCAACACTCAGAGTCCACCGAGCAAAACCACACTCGAAGATCCACCGAGCAACCAACACTTGGAATCCACCAAGCAACCAACACGTGGATCCACCAAGCAAACCCACACCTGAAGTCCATCGGGCAAACCACACCTGAAGTCCATTAGGCAACCAAAACCCAAACCAGTACTGTAACCAACTAATATCGAAGAAGTCCAAGTCTACTCGTGACCGTGAGCACGACACTACTACTAAATCCTTTAACTGTGGCGGTTTTTTTTATTAACTGTGGCGGGCAATCCAACCGCCACGGATCAAAGGTCACGGTTAATCGTGTCTTTACCATGGCGGTTGGGCGTCTTTACCGTGGCGGTTGCCCAACCACCACAGTTAAGAAATATTAACCGTGGCGATTACTTATAAAGCCAGTCTTGGATAATATTTTCTAGGAATAAAAAATGTTTTTTTGAATTTTAAATTGTTTTAGATTCCGAATTTCCATACATATAATAAACAAAAAATAATCATTAACCGTGGCGGTTACCATAAACTAACTGTCACTGATAATGCCATCTCATACATATATTTCCTTACCGTCCAATACATCACATAACTACAGTGACATACATATATTTCCGACATACATACATACATTTCCAACACAATAATTATAACGGTGGCGGTTGTGTTATATCGCCCACCACGGTTAACTTATTAACCGTGGTAGTTAGCTCCCCTGCCGGCCAGGCTCAGACAACATTGTTTAACCGTGGCGGTTTGCAGCTTTGCCCGCCATGATTAATAAAACCCAAGTGCTACGCAAAAGTTTTTGTGTAGTAGTGCGACTGATATAGCAGTTTTACACTTTGCAGAGGTTGCACATCTTTACCCACAAGTCGTGCATTTCCTCGTCACGCTAAACACTACCAAGATGTCTAGCGGGGTCGCACTACAAGGCTTTTATAAAGAGTCCTACAATATGAGTTAGTTCTCATACGTCACGACATAGAAGCTATCTCCCGTAATAACACCAGGATCGGGCCAGAGCCTGATAGTCATCTCCCGTACCAAGCAGTATCCTGCATAGAAGAAGGCTTCTGTACCAATGTTCTTATGAGACTAATAACCACATAAGGCTTCTCTAATTAATTAGGCAGGTCCGTCCAATTCCAAACCTCGTGGTTGCGTTGTTAAGCCGGGTTATATACTCCAAGAACCGGGTCCTAGGGATCCAGGTAGGATAACTAGCACAAACCCAAACCACCAATATCATCCACCAAATCCATGGCAACCAAACTTCACCAAAACGGTCCATCCTACCAGAATTATCTACTCACCATGTTACTACAAACATTACTAACCCAAATGTGTTGCATAGATCATTAATCAGTACTAATAATTATAACCATCTCATCCCAACCATGACTGCAAGGCTAAGCAAAGACTCTACCCATATTCCCAAACCTGGTGACAAGGATAATGTTACAAGTTCTAGTAAACCCTAGCTTGAGATTCAATTTAAGACTACTGCATCTAACTACTCTAACTTAAAAGTAAAATAAATACAGGAGCAAGATGTTCAAGGACGCTTGCCTCAGATGAGAAAACACTATACAACTCGAACAGAGACGGAACCAGAACTTTTGATTAAGGGGGGCCGGACAATGCGATTATACCTCATAAATATGATAAATATAAATAACTCAATAGATTTTCAACATTTTTATATGTATATTTAATATTTTTAATGAAAAAACATACTATTATCATTAAAAAATAGTGAATTTATATATTTTTTATCTATATAGTTGAATTTTTTATACATATTAAAAAAAATTCACTGTTCATGGGGGGGCCACGGCCCCTGCTGGCCCCCTGGTTCCGTCTCTGAACTCGAAGTCTTCGGGGTCCACCGGTGATTTTTCTTCCATCACGATAAACTTCTGGCATGTAAACATACAAGCAAACATATACAAATAAATAAAAATAGTACACCAAACATTATGAAAACATACTAAGAAGGTCACTAAAGCGTATGGCTCATTTCTACGATCGTGTGAACGTGAAAACCGCTGAAAACAATGTTACAGTTTGAAAATTATGAGCTTTTGAAGTTTAGGGGCATTTTGGTAATTAAAAGATTTTATTTTTTAATTACTTTTCAAAATAAGTGACTAACTTATAAAATATTTGGACCACAAAATTATTCTATAACATCTAAATAATTTATTTGCAAAAAGTCCCTTTTTAAAATTATTATAAGTAGAAACACATTAGTGCCCTTATAAATGCAATTATTAATTATTTTATTAAAACAAGATTTAGATTATTTTAGATTTATTTTTGTTAACCAAAAATGATTAATGACATTAGTGATCAACATAGTAACATCATTAGCCATTTGGGGTCAGAAATACTTTTTAAAACAATAAACAAACTCATTTTCCATTGCCAGGGGCCAAAACATAATTAAGCATAGCCAACAGGGGGTAGCTAGGAATTGTCCTGTGACTCAGAGAATAGTAACGTTATTTGACTAAATGAGAGGGGGTAAACTGCAAAGAGTCAGTGACTATGTTGTTGACCTGCTGAGTTGGATGTTGACTGCCATGTCGCGGGTTGTGATTGGTGGAGAGATGATGACATGGCGGGTTGGTGTTACCATGTTGACCGAAGGTCAACACGGGATCTAGGCCATCCATCTCAGAGTGAACGGTGCAGAGAGGAGCATTGTCCTCTGCTTTTGCGCGTTGGGTGAAACAGAGCCCGCCGGCGGTGGCGCCTCACCGGCGTGACCAGTCGCCGGTCGGAATTGCACTCAGACGGTCTTCGTGGTCCAACGGACGACGGTTGAGCATGAGGAGTTGACGGAGAAGACTTTGGTAGGTTTCTTGGTTGGGAGAAGACAACAGGGAGGGAGATTGGGTGGTGGGTGGAGCTCGGCTCTATGATTGGTAATGGCGTCGGTGTCGGGGGTGTGGGTGATGGGACTGGAGAAAGGGCATGAGACGGGGTGTGGCGACTGCGTAATGAAGTTGCGGTGCCGAGGGTGGAAACAGTGAGGCTTGAGAGGTGGTCTACAAAGAGAGATTGAGAGGTCGAGGCGGAGACCGTCAATGGCAGTGGCGGTGGAGGTGCTAGAGAGGGAGAGGAAGAATGAGGATGGGTGGAGTGGGTGCGGTGTGTGAGCACGGTGCCGGTGCCACACTTCTATAGGCCCGAGAGGGAGCGCGGAGGTCGGGTCACAGAGCTCTGCGCTGTCAATGGCGGACGTGATTTGTTGTTGCAAAACGAGGTCGTGAGCGGGGGTGAGCTAGATGCGGGAGGGAGTCTTGGTCATGCAGTGCTCGTGATGCAGAGAGAGGCGAGCTCGTGCGGCGAGGCTTGGGCATGTGGAGCCGACGATGGCGGCGCTGACCGAGGAGGCGGCTGTTGGAGGAAGGGGATGACCCCTGACGGGTGGGGTCCACCTGTAAGTGGAAGGGAGTGGAGGAGCGGTGCTCGGTGGGCTGGCATGCGGGCACGGTACGCTTGCGCCAGAGTGGGCTGGGGGAAATGAGAGGAGAAGAGAGCGGGCGTGGGCCGCGGGAGGGGAGGCTGGGCCTCGGCCAGGTGAGCTTGGCGGCTGGTTTGCCAGCTGGCCAAGGCCCAAGAGGAGAAGGGAGGCAAAAGAGGGGGGTTTTAGACGAAATAAGAATTGTATTAGAATATAGCTAGGTATATCATCACATTACAAGTACTCTAGAAAAAAACATGTATCCAGAAATTGAATTTCATCTATATTGTATCCACGCTGTGAATGGCTCCAACTCTCAAATCCAAACTTGTTTGACGCTTCGTATGGATGACCGCACAGGCAAATACTCGGCAACAGTTGTTTTAGGCCTGAGAACAGATGCCCAACAGACGACCAACATTTCCCCAGGCGGAGTTGAGAAACTTTTTCTTCCTTGTGTCTTCCTTCTTCTTCTTTCTACCATCGAAGAATGAGGAAGACTGATCCGAAAATTATTCTCCCTAGTCCTTCATCGTGGCAAGATCCAACCACAACAAAACGAAGAAGAGTCCGGAGAAAATTATTCCATAGCAACGAGATCATCTCCATATTGATGTCGTTGTCCGGAAACAAAAGTCTCCATGTCATCATGTCGGTGAAGATACTGACGCCGAAGTTATCGCCCTCATCTTCAACAGAGCCGCCATAGAGAAGACAATTCCTTCCTTCCCCTTCATCGTCGTCGAAGAGAAGAAGGAGATAAATCTCCAATGCCACAATACTTGGCATGGAGAGACTCAAACCCTAACAACTCAAACTATTGGGGAAAATTATTAAAAGCGATGGATCCCCACTCCCTCCGATCCGGCCTCCGGTGATATGCTGGAGGGAGAAGAGAGGGGGACTAGCAGAGGGACGGCGGCAGCGCTCGGAGTGGCAGGCGGCAGCGGTGTCCCATTTTCCCTAAGCGGCGACGGCTAACGGGGAAGATGTGAGGGAGAAGAGGGTTGGGCTGAGTAGAGAGAGGTTTCGGCCCAGAGAGAGGCTTGCCCTTTTCTCTTTTTTTGCAAACTCATTTGGAAATCGAACTCAAACCCTTTTTCAAATCAAGATAATTTTGTAAAACTTTGGAAATATTTTCTGAGTTTTGAATTTGAAATTTGAGTTTATTTTCATAAAGTTTTTGTAAATCCTTTTATTTTTTTCTAAATAGAGAAAAAATCGATTCGCTTCAAATTCGAATTTAATAAATTTCTTTTTCACCAAATAAAAATATGCAATGACATGAATGCAACATACCATTTGTAAAACCTTTTTCTCCATCTAAGATTTGGTCATTTCTCAATTAAATTCTAATTAATTTTAATTAATAAAAAAATCAGGGTGTTACACATGCCCATTGAAGCAAGGCTCTACGATAACCTCATAAATATTGAGATCTACCGATTTAGTCTTTCATAGATGTTCATATGATGATTTCATTTGTGCTTTGTATATAAAAAGTGCAGCTATGAAATTCATGTTTGCTTTAAATTTACTAGGTTTCTAAAAGTTATTAGCAATAGTTATACCTCTAAATAAGTTTAAATATATCGAACGATATATCTAATGATGCTAATTATTGTTAACACGAAAATTCGGTCGAAGCGCCAACACACTCGGATACGGTCCTCAGAAGGCGTACAGAGCAGGGTCTTGACCTCCTAGACCTTCAAAAGGTGGCGGTGCCGAATCTAGGTGAGAGCGACCTTGGACGTACCAGTCAATTTGACCTGTAATTGACAAGGAGAAAAAAAGTTGTCAAATTGTGGAACCTGCCGGTTTGGTGCCAGACAGTTCTAAATTATGCGGCTCTGATATAGCCATTTGTGTATAGGACATTGACTACAAAGTCAACTCCCAAAAGATTGCGTGAAAGCATTTGATAAAGATATAAAGCAAAACGGCTATGATATATGTAAAGAAAAATATTTAGAACAGAAAAACAACCGATAAGCTTAAACATGTTGAAAGAATAAAGATCTATGTGCACGTTTAAATGGCATGAAACCAATGAATCGACTAATTGCATAGGCAGTTCTATCTGTTAACAGTGGAGTGTTTCCATGCAGCCATAATAACAAATAAATCGATAAAATAACTTGAACATCAACAGTGGGGTGTCTCCATACAACCATAATGATGACCAAGCTAGATCACGTCTAAAGCAACAAGCAGATCCATCGATCTCAGACCGTTTAAAAGTACCCATTATCAATAAAGCATAACTGGATCGGCTATTTTAGCCGATACAGGGTCCATAAAGCACGAACAAGATCTACCCGTTAAAACCACGATCCGACTTAAGATCGAACAAATCTAATCTATCATGTATATCAGTGGGGTTCAGAAATACAGCCATAATAAACACGCTAGATCAAATCTATCCTTTCTTAGATTAAACCACGATTCTATCGGATATCTCGAACGCACAACATGTAACAATCAAGATTGACAAAATAGTCGATGAAAGGCTTAGATCGGCTATTTCCTTTGGTGTGAACGTGCAAAGCCTTTGGGTAGCCGAAACTAAACAACTTTTAAGCTTAAGCTACTTTGTCAATCTTGATTGGGCAAAGATGTGTTTAAATCTAAAGAAAAACATTAAAACATAAACAACATCGATAACTTGATGAATTTATTAGCTTGCCAAAACCAATAGAGCCGATAACTAGTCAAGATCGACTAAAGCAAGAGATTGATCAGAGTCAAAACAGTCTTACAAAAGACGAACTTAAACCTATAACTAGCCATGTCATATCTTAACAAGAGTTTGATCGATGCCAAATACAACCTCATTGAACAAAGACACACGCCATTGGTGAAACTTACAAGCAAACCGGAGGTCGGTCGAGCCGATGCAACCCTGCCTGGTTGAAGGTTCCACCGAGTTCTACCTTACTCCTACTCCTAGGGTTTTGGTCGGTGGCCGATGTGTTGATTGGATTGTGATTTACAAAAATCGGGTTTCTAGCTATTTATAACCCGGTTGACTCCTGTCCTAACACGACTAGGTTACATAAAAATAAAATAAAAGACGACCCGGACTAAAACTCCTTGGCCGAACCCAAAACATCTTCGAAGCTTGTCACGCCTGGTCCTCGTAAGTGTTGGTCGTGTCCGGGTCCAAACACTCTTTTTTATTTTTCTGACTGACTCTTTTACCAATAAATCAACTGTTTGTGCTTCACAAAAATAATAATCCTTTCAGTCCAAAATCTGGTGTAAACACATGCCCCCAATTTTAGGATTAAATTTATTTTATTTCAAAAATGTCATTCCTTCCCTTGAGGTCCGATCAACTAATTTCTCCTTAGTCGATCAGCCGAGTCTTCTTTCCAACCGTTACTCCTTTCCTCCAGGGCCATTCTCAAACCCTAGTTTTAGAAGAAGTCCACCACCACTTAATTCAAACAAAATCCTTTGAGAACTCAAATTTAGTGCTGCCGCAAGTCAAATGGCAACTCAAGATTCCACCCCTGACGTAAAAATTTGGGTTTCTAGCATCCCCCCTTTTTGATGATCTTCTACTCTGCACATCTCTTATATTTTTGAATTTTCAGGTGCTTCACGACCAAATCCTCATCCTGATCCAGGACAGTCCAAACAACTTCTTTTTCGGCCTTGTAGGCAATCTTGATCCTACTAAAGTAATCACAGCCGAGACCTAAAGAATCTCTTTCAAGACTTCAGATTTTGATTCAAAACATTGGGGTAAAACTCCTTTTAGGAACTGGCCATTGATTATCTCAAGCTGGAGGGACTTGCTAATTAAGGTGGAAGCCAAGAAGAAACCAGACTGGATTCTTCGTAAGCTACCTGCTATTTTTGGTCGGGCACCTTCAATGCTTTTATGTTCAAGTAAGGACCTATGACCCCGAATTTAGCCTATGTGCACATGTTGACCGGCTTAAACATCAATGGATCTATCAATCCTCACAGCCTTCAGGTCAAGCCTTCTATCAAACTTGGGAACCTCAAATCTGGTGGTTGGTCCAGCTATATTGCCTCCTTCAATACCCCTCAGTTCAGTGTCTCGGAACGAGAGCATATCATTTTTTTGAAGATATGGTTGGAGAAATATTTATTCTGTGGGCAGAGCTGTGGTCCAACTTCAAATTTCTTGGCATTAGCAGAAAAGCTGCCTGTGAACTCAGATATACCTCTGGGAAAATATCTCTTGGGTGCCTTATACAGCATGCTGAATAAAGTAGCTCAAAGTCTGATGGAGAACAAAGGCATCCCATCAATAACTGGACCTTGGTGGTTGCTTCAGCTTTGGCTTAATCTTCATCTCCACAGACTGACAACTCCAGACTTGAGAACTCTATCTTTCCCATCACTGTATCCAGATGGCCAAGAAAAGCTACTGGCTGATAATGCAAAGGTGAGAAGATGCACTTCGTTTGGAGAAGCTGCTGCTATGATATTTATTGATGAACCAGCTAGCTTCTTCAAGATTTTCTACAAAGGATTCCCTGCAGCTATCTTCAGCTGGTTTCAATATCCAGACATTGCAGAACTTGAGAATCCATATACCTTCAGATTTCATAGAGAATGTGATGATGAAGGTTTCAAAATCCTATGCCAATTGATGAAGCCTTGTCTTCTGCCTACTGAAATCAGGCATGGTAGGGAAAAAACTCTCATGTCCTATGAATTTCATCATCCTGTCGTGGCAGCCAGGCAAATAGGTTTTGGCCAATTGTCCCTAGCTCTTTACTTTGCCGATAAGCTTAGACCAAGGGAAACAGTAGACTCTGCTTTAGAGTACAACAAAATTTTTCAGTTAGAGCAGTATGTTTCCTTGAAGATAGTCAAAGAATTCGAACTGTCGACCCTTCTCTTTGTCTTCCTTCCAAAACTGGTGGCAGCAATGGAGCATCCATCTCTTTAATGAGGTTGTGGCCACTTACTGTCTCAAGCTAAACTCATATTTTCAAGTAACTGATGAGGTATGACTTCATTCCTCCCAAGTTTTATATTTTCATCATTTGTTCTTCTCTGATGTCATATGGCAAATACTTGTAGGATTTGGTCACTTTGAACCCTCCAGAAATAAACTACAATGTATGGTGTCCAAATCCATGGATTGGTTGTGATGCCTCTACTATTAAAACTTTGATGAAGAGGAAAGCTTCTGTCATCCCAGATGACCAAACTCTTAGCACCTTCATAAAAGAAGTTGGTTCTTCTAAGAAGCAAAAGACTGACAAGCCAACTACCAAAGTCATATCCAAGAAGAAGAAGAAAGACACTTCTGACGGCAGCCAATCCTTAATTGAAGATGTCAATATAAAGGTAAGAAAATTTGCCTTTTATGCTCTCATTACCTAGTCAGTAACTTCTTTTGTTTTTTTAATCTTCAGGAGCAGGTTAACAATCAGAATGTTGAGTTTGAAATACTCCCTGTCCCTGATATTGATCAAGAGCCTCCTCGACCAGGTATAACTTTAGCCGATGATTTTATTTCTAAACAAGTAATCCTGAGCCCTGATGGAAATTCCTTTCAGATGCTCTCCCTGAGCCTTCAATAGCCGCTCCTGAGCTTCAAATCATCCCATCTGACCAGGTACTTCAAACAACATATTTTTTCTTTTCAACAGTCCCTTTTCATGACTATTCACACACCTATATGTTTAGGAATAAGGATAATCCTCTTCTCCTACCATCCCCTTTAATTTGGAAGATTATATGGATGAAGAAGAAACCTTTGTACTGGAATCTCCCAGAAAGCTCTCTGAAGAAACCAAGGCTCGGCTCCAGCTGGTACTCCCTCTTTTAGAGGTCAACATAGCCGATTTGGTACAAGACGCAGAAGGAATCAGACATATTTGACCTGATCAAAAATGATATACCAGATAACCTCAACAAGGCTCTGGTTCCTGTTGCCCACATAGAGTTCCTTCAGTCAGAATTTAACGAAGCCAAAGCTAAACTTATGGCACGTGAAGCCCAGGTTGATCTTCCAAACAAGGAGCAACAATGCATCTCTGACATGATGTCTACAAAGGATGCAATAGACCAATTGAACAATGATTCCACTGTCCTTATTGGTAGTTTATCCTCCCTGGAATCTGAGAGGGATCAACTGATAGAAAGGCTTCGAGCTGTGGATGAACAGATTGCACTGAAGAAAGAGAATCTGGCTAGGATCCTAATCATGCTTCAAGATAAAAAGAAAATTATGTCTTCTCTTTGCAATGAGCTTCATCACATCAAGAACAAGAAGAAACCGATTTCAGGTTCAAGCGAAGAGGATCAAAAGAGGATAGCCGATATAAATACCATCCGTTTGAATGCTCTGAGTGTATTAAAATCTATACTGAACATGTAACTCTTGCTTGCTTGTAATCCTTGAATCTTGATCCTTTCTTGTAAACATTTATATTTTTCATTACTTAGTCTAGCGTTAAGATACT
Organism: Coix lacryma-jobi var. lacryma-jobi; assembly: GCA_009763385.1. Classification (NCBI taxonomy): domain Eukaryota; kingdom Viridiplantae; phylum Streptophyta; class Magnoliopsida; order Poales; family Poaceae; genus Coix; species Coix lacryma-jobi. The sequence continues at coordinate 138,571,005 of CM019824.1, forward strand.
CTATCAGCTATTCCTTAGCCGATGTTATCCATTCGTTTCACCCTTCATTGTTTAGCAGATCAGTATCAAAACGGCTCTCGCGTCCATTTAGTTGATTCACCTAAGGATCCAAATCTGAGGGCTCTCACGCCTCTTCGTCTCTTCGCCTTCTTATTTTATAAATATGAAACGCCGGCTTCTCGAACAGACTACACATTTATCGCCTTACTCTTCGGCTTTCACTCTTCTCAACCGCCGATTGCCCTTCTTCTCCAAACAGCAACCAAACCAATGGCGGACAATCGTGGCAAGCGTCCCGCCGAGGAGTCAGAGTCCGTCGATGGTCCTCTGGCGATCCGCCGTCGTGTGCTCGGGTAATAATTTTCTCCTTGACGATCCTTTCTACGCTCCAAAACTTCTCATTTATCCGAGGAAAACCCTAATCTCTTTGCAGTTCTTCTCCTCCGACGGACGGCTAAGGTCCAAGTCGACCTCCGATGGGCCACGGGTTAGCATTGGATGATGACGCCTGGGCTTTCATCCGAGGCTACTCCAACACCCGGCGCCTCCTAGAGGAAGAGCGCCGCCGAGCCGCCCGCGCCGAGGAGGAGCGAGACATCCTCCGCGCTCGCCTCAATAGTGTTCTGGAACACTTAGAGGCATCCGACGCTAGGGTCGTTGGTACATCCTTTTCAAATCCTTTGACTTATTATCTTTAATCACCTTTGCATAACTATTCTAGTCAATCTCCTGGCAAATGCTTGTCTAAACATTTAGCTGATTCGTTTTTATATTCGATTAAATCGGCTATCTTTTAACTTCGATTTCTTTTTTGTTCAATTGTAGAACTTCAACATCAGCTTGACTGGCTCCCAGGGCGGGCCACAACAATTGCTGATTTCATGAACGCCTGAGGAGCGACTCTAAAGACGCGCCTTGAAGACATCGGGACGCGCATCAGGGAGCCAGCCCTCCATGCCATTTGTCACAGCGCCACCTTCGCCCTTGCCGGAGCAGAGCTCAGCAGTGCTGAGATCTCTGGGAAGTCTCTCCCTCCTTCGTCGGCACCAGAACGAGGGCAGACTTCAGGGAGCTAGTGGAGGAGTTCCAACCTCTAGGGCTCACCATGACGGAGGTGTCGCACCTAGAGGACCTCCTGAACAAGCTCCACTTAGATTAGTTTTGTCTTTAATGTTTCTTTTGTAAATCCGGCCTCATGGCCGAACAAGCTGGATATCTACAAGGTTGTCTTTGCATCGTCAGGCTTTAAATATTTCTGCCTGACATCCTTTATTCTGTTACTGAGTTTCCAAAACTCTTTCTTTGATTTATTTCTTCATTGAATGTTCTAAAGGCGATACTTCTTTAGTATCGACTATTACTTAGATACTTAAAGACGATACGTACATATCGGCTATTTTTGTTCTGAAAGCGATACATTGGTATCGGCTATAAAGTTGAAACAAAGCTAATCTTTGCTTGAACTTTAAAAAGAAATAACTTTGACCGCTTAAAAATACAGCGGCCTTAACTTGTTACAATCACTCAGCCGATGTAAACCCTTTACTATTTGGACAATCCTTTAGACACATTTTTTTAAAGCCGACTGCTTGGATCGGCTGTTGACCATCATCAGACATTTTGAGAAAGTCTTCTTCATGAATCTTCCCAGAAAAGCATTGTACATTATCGAAATTCAAAACATCAGGGTCAGAGTAAGCGATGCTAACAGTTGAATCGGCTGGTACCACTTCCACAGTATCGCCGATCCACTGAATCACATTTTGATGCATAGTTGATGGAACACAACAGTTGGCATGAATCCAATCTCTTTCAAGAAGCACACTCTATGATCCTTTTGCATTGACTATGAAGAAAGTAGTCGGCAAACTCTTACTGCCAACTGTTAGCTCGACACATACAACACCTTTAGTAGTCGATACGTTGCCAGCAAAATCTGTCAACCTCATATCGGTTTGGGTTAAGTCTTCTGTAGTCTTTCCAAGCTTTCTAAAGGTAGCATATGGCATCAAGTTAACAGCTGCACCTCCATCAACTAGCATTCTGCTCAAAGGTCTTCCATCGATAAACCCTTTCAAATATAAAGCTTTTAGATGTGAATGTTTTTCAGGTTTTTGAAATGTAGCCCCTTCTGCCTCATAGATCCACTAAGCATTTGCTTCTTCATCATCAGAATCTTCTTCATGATTAGAGGACCTAAATTCAGCAGGCAACATGAACAGAGCAGATATATTAGCCGACGACTCTCCCTTATCGGCTATTTGCTTTACCTGCCAGACCTTGGGTTTCTTCTTCTGAATCTCATTGTTCCTTAGTCTTTGAACCCGTTGTTTCTGGCTTTTGGTTAAACCACCAGGACACCATTGCCCCTCTTGCCAAGGATGATTATGATCAGCTAATCTTTTTCCAAGCCGATCACGAACACTCTCATTTTTATGCGCCGATCTGTTTTTTCAAATCTTAAACTTTCATGCACAGATCGGCGGTTGTCTCTCGAGTGCCTATACTCCCAATACTACTCACTGTATTCCGGGCAATTACGAAGAGTAGGAAGCTTTAAGCCTTCATTCCAACAATGTCTGAAGAAAGGGCAATCCCAATTATTCTTTTCTTCATCCCTGATACGCCTTTCTTCTTCACGAGACCTTCTATACTCCTCCTCTTCAAGCCACTCTTGATATTCTTGTTCATCTCTTTCTTTTTGAATTTGATTTCTTTCTTTCTGACGTCGCCATTTGTTCAATAAAATTCTGACAGTTGGACGTCTTCTTGCTTCACCAGCCCTTGAAGTCTTAGGCTGATCAGTATTTTTCTTTCCCTTCATCTCCTGATACTCCTTGGCCGTTAGCTGCTTCTTTGGATCGACTGTCCCAGCTGCCTTGGCTTTGTCAGAAGTTAATACTTTGATTTCACTCCGAGGTGCAGGAGCTACCATGATCTATGGAAAAGGATGGCCATTGTTGCTCATACCCTTGGCCTTTTCTAAGCCAATTCTTCCTTTGACAATAGCCATATGGATCATATCTCTGAAAACTCGGCAATCGTTTGTAGTATGAGTACCAGAGTTATGAAATTTGCAGTACCTTTTATTTTTGAGCTCCTTAGCCGATGGGATATTGTGGTTCCTAGTTAATTTGATTTGACCTTTTTCCAACAAATAGTCAAATATTTTATCGGCCTTGGTGATGTCAAAGCTGTACTTTACATCTTTCTCAGTGCTTTTAGCCTTTGCCCAAGGCATGTACTCATTGTTCCTCCAAGCCCAGTCAACGACAACTATCTCATCTTCGTTTTCACCGCCTGAATTATCTTCATCTTCTTGTAAGAATAAGTGACTTTCTACATTGTAGGCTTTCTTGGGCTTAAAGACTTGATTGTATCTGTTTTGAGCATCAATATTTGCTACTCCCTCTGTCCACGAAAGAATCAATTCCTAGAATCCATGTCGGTCAAACTTTTTTAACTTTGACTAACTTTATAGAAAAGAGTAATAACATCTATGATATAAAATGAACATATTATGAAAATATATTCGAAGATATATCTAATGATCTGAATATGGTACCATCAATCTTGATAGTTTTTTCTAGAAATTTGGTCAAAGTTTAAAAAGTTTGACTTAGGACAACTCTAGGAATTGATTCTTCCGTGGACGGAGGGAGTACATTTTTAGCCAAATCAGCCATATTGTTACAACCGAAGCCAATTTTCTCTAATGGCTGGTATTAGCCCTCGAATTGCAATGTTAACCACATCTGGATCAATTAATGACAAGGTATAGCATTGATTCTTCATCTCTCTAAATTTCTGAAGATACTGGCATCCAGTCTCATTATTTCCTTACCTTGTATCGACTAAATCCACAAGTCCTTTCTCCAATACTCCAGAGTCAAAGTATTTATGGAACTTATCTTCCAAATCATCCTAGCCTTGAATTGAGTTAGGCGGTAAAGATGAAAACCACGAGAAAGCCGAACCAGACAGGGACAAAGGAAACATCCTGACTTTAAGTGTTGGTTCGTCACCAACTTCCCCGAGCTGGACTAGAAACTGAGTTATGTGTTCCATGGTTGTTACTGAGCCCGTTCCTGTGAACTTGGTAAAATCAGGAATTCTATATCTCAGAGGGAAAACAACCTGATCAAACCATTCTGGATACGGCTTCTTGTAGCCAGTAAAGGTAGTCTTTAGCGTCAAACCAAATTGCTTTTGAACCATGTCGGTGACTCGACTCATCAACTGATCTATCTGATTCACCGGCCCTTGATAGTCGATGTTCTGTCCCCAAATGTATTTCCATGATACCCTGGATTTTCCTGAGCATCCAAGGTATAAAAATCTGAAACATAATGATATCCAGGAGGAATGTCACCAGGCACTACATTCCCTTGATATGGAGGTGCATTGAAATCTCTGATAATCCTCCTTGCATGGGGAGCTATTTTTGTAGCCGATGAGTATATGTTATTACTCACATTCGGCTGTTGCATTGGCTGCGGTGTCATGCCCCGAGGGCTGACAGTCATCTGGTTTCCATTGCCGTTAGGACCATTCATCTGTGGTCCACTAGACGTTCTAGCTCCTAGATTGCTTCTAACTATATACGCTGGACCACTTCTATCATTACCCAAGTTGAAAGCTTCTTTAATGGCATTCGTGAGACTATTGAGGAATACTTCTGAATGCATCTTGGCCCCTAGTGGTTTCAGTGATTGGATGAAACACAAGATTACTGTGACTAACGTGTGTTTTGCAGAAACAGGATTGAGTTAGGTCACGGTAATAGCGACGATACGACATATGGAGTTCATGTCCCCTGGCGATGGATATCATTTCGGTTTTCAAAGGACGGACGACGAAGATGGTGGTAGACTAGGCTAAGTGTCACATGGTGTTGGAGGACACTTAGGTAGGCTTAGGTCTTTGTTTTTCCTTTGGCCGTACTATAAAGGGGAGCGTGAATCAGTAGCTTGACCTAGATGAGTCTATTGAGGTAGGTGTGGTGCACACTTGTTATTTCATAGCCCTAGGTATCTCAGAGAGATGCCTTATGTCGAGAGGAACAAAAGTCGTTTAGGCCGCATCGCCATCCGAGTTTGGCCCTGTTAGGGGCATCGGATGCTGGCTAGGTGGGCATCGGAGGCTCCGATGCTCACCCTGACTTAGGGTTTAGTCTGGTGCGTGGCATCGGAGGCTCCGATGTTGCCACATCGGACGCTCCTATGCCACTGTTCACTTGCGAGTGAACTATGAGCCGCATCGGACGCTGGCATCGGATGTTGAGGGCCAGCATCCGATGGCCATCCAGAGAGGTACCAGAGAGGTCAAAATGGCATCGGACGCTTCCGATGCAGAGGCATCGGATGCCGCTTAGCGTCCGATGCTCCTTTAACAGGTCTGACAAGAGGGTACAGTCGACCGTTGGTCAAGGTCATCGGAGCCTCCGATGCCTAGCATCGGAGTGTCCGATGCCCCCGCAGAAACCCTGTCTTGTGCTATTCTTGCCACTTCCATCTGCTGAGAGACACATTGTGAGTGTCAGATAGTGCAAGAGCCCTAGTGAGGTTGAGTGATTTGCTAATTGTGAGAATTAGACACCTCCTAGTGAGAATTGAGTAGCAAGTGTGCATCCATCCATCTCTTTGGCCTTGTGTTGATCAAGTGAGAGTTCTAGCTTGTTACTCTTGGTGATCGGCATCACCTAGACGGCTTGGTGGCGATCGTGAAGCTTGGAGAGCATCCGGTGGCATTGTGGATGACCCAAGCAAGCTTGTGACCGGTAGTGAGTGATTCACCGGGCCGGAGCGGCGAAGAATCAGCTCATAGTGAGCACTTGATCCTTGCGCGGATCAAGGGGGAGCGATACCCTTGCGCGGGTGCTCCAACGAGGACAAGGGGGTGTGTCGACACCTCGATACCTCGGAAAAAAGATCGTCTTGTCATCTCTACTCCTTTACTTACCCATTTACTTTTAAGCAATTCAATTCTGCATTATACTTGTTGTTCATTCACTATTGAATTGCTTTGTGTTGACGGTAGATATGACACAAATTTACACCTTCAAAACACCGTCAACAGCCTCGGTTTGGAAGGAACATAGGCACATAATAAATATATTTTATCCAATAACAAGCTCCACATGTCCATGAAGTATTTGATGCAGACATACAAGAAATAGGGATAAATGGGTTAGTGGGATCCACCTAGTGGGGTCGCCCGACCCCCTATGTGGCTCACCAGCCTCCCAAACTAGCCATGATCCATGGGAAATACTCCAAAGTTGTTCTCCACCCTTGGATGGAGTGTGTGTTTTCTCTCAATGGCTCATATTCAGCTCACATGGATCCATGGGCCCACAAAGGAACCAAACCGACCAAGCCAAGGCCAAACCAAGCTCCAACACACTCTATGATAGGTGGGCCATGCTTCTAGAAGAAGGAGGGAGTCCCCACCTGCCATAGGGGTGTCGGCCGACCCCTACATGGTGGCCTAGGGGCGTCCTCCCCCCTCCACCACCATTTGCATGCCGCCATGCAAAGAAGCACATGTTGAATTAAAGAAGCACATGCTTAATTCTTCTTCACCATTGATCTGAAGGAGGTTACGATCCAAGCGCTCTTATTCATCATCACGTGGATCGATGACATGGCACATTGAGTGGTTCTCATTCATCCCCTAGGACTATAAATACCCCCTCACCCCTCTCATTCTAGACACACCACAAGGAGGAGCTCTCCACTCTCTCTCAAGATGTAGTACTAGTAGTAGTGCTTGGAGTTAGAGTGAGTCTCTGGTCTTCAGCTCTAGTCTTCCGGGAGGTCTGGTATGGTTCTAGTATTCCTTTCTTTCCTTGTAAGACTTGAGTTATTTAATATAGTTATCTTATCTACTTTGCCTTAGTGCTTTACTTTATTGCAACATGCTTGTTATGTTGTAGTGGTTGTTAGCATTGTCATAGTTATGTGATAGCGAGATAATGGTAGTATACCTTTGTGCTGGTTCGTTCACCGCCCTTAACCCGGTGCTCTAATCAGTTCCACCGGATGTCGGATTAGAGTAGTGAGATGTAGTGTAGACGTGGTGTCTAGACTATATGCTTGCCTGTGTCTGCGGCTTACTCCACGGTTTGTTTGTGGTACCTAGTAGGGGTGACAGACCTATCTAGGCTTTGATTCCACCACGTGCGAGCAAGTTATTAAAACGTAGGTCTTCTTGTGCTAGGCGGCTTAGCACCCTTCTCATCCCTTTCTGTTGCTAAGTGGCTTAGTGACCCGAAGTGCAATTGTGCATGAACATTGATCTTGCTTGATATAACATGTCTTGCTAAGTTAGAACCTTGCAAGTAGAGATAGATCTCTGGAAACCTTAGGCTCGCTCGTTGTTCTCCTCGCTCGCTAGACTACTCTTTTATCTTTGTGACCTCTCCTGTGTGTGTCACTGCTCTTATCATATATATCACTTACCCCCACTCTGGTTTAGTTGGTATATTAGTTAGTGGATACATGATAGTTAGTTATTACATTCTTTAACCATTGCTTCCCTGTGGATAAATACGATACCCTGGAATACTCCTGGATGAAATGCTACAACGGTATGTTCTATGCGCTTGCGGAATTATCCAATAGACATAAGAAATACCAACAAACATTTCTAGCACCGTTGCTAGGGATAGATTCAAACTCTATTCTTAGTAGCGACGCTAAGAAGTGTCAACAAGCATTTCTGGCGCCGTTGCCGGGGAAGCAATTGGCAAAAGATTTTGATACTAACTTTGATGTCTACTAACCTATGTTACCACTGGCTATTGTGGGATTACCATTGTTCTATTGAGTGTGGAATAAACAGGACATCAACTGTCTCGACCTTCTGGTGTTTTTCCACAAGATAAAAAAAAGAAAAAAAATCAAGGAGCCTAGGATGCATGATCTTTCATGAACCATCAACACCTTGGTCTTGCCATATCACAGGTGACTATATGCATACATTCTAACCCTGTGTAGAAATGAAGAGAAGGTCACCGTCAAAGACAAAATGAAATCATCATGTGACGGAACAAAAGAAATCACAATCATGTCTCAGATTGTGGGAGTCTTTCAAGGTATGTGAGACCCTACCGACAGACAAACTTGAGTTATCTTTTTATTTATTTCATACCACTGCATGTTTGCTTGAATCATCATATATTTCTATTGCTTTCTTTGGCTATGCCTTCAAATTCATGCATATCATTCATTTAAATTGATTATATTTCCTTTCCAAAACCATAACATGTTGTTTAATTGCATTCATCCATCTCATTTGCATTTTTGCATTAAAAAAATATAAAAACAAAAAATGATCCTATGCTTCACCTTTTATGCTCGCATGTCCTTTTTGAATAAATCTTGTGTAGTCCTTCTTGTTTCCTTTTTCTATTCTATGTATGCTTTGGTTTGGGATTACTTCGCGAGTATACTCCCAAAGGCTTTTAAATTAAGCATGGTGCTTAGGTTAACTAGCCTTCCTTGATCAAATTAAGCATGGTGCCTAGTTTGATTATTGAACTAAAAATTACTTGTATAGAATTTGGATGTACATTTGGACTAACCCCTGCAGGAAAACATCAAAGTTTCGGTGGGTAAGTCATGAGATCATTCTTGGAGATGAAGCAAGGCTTGAGATTGAAATCAATGGTGAAATTCCTACTCATTGGATCTCAAAACTAAGAGCCCTTGCCGATAGGTAATTCGGTATGTATCCACATTTGATTCTCCATTGCTCTCTTACTTTGCCTTTCCACTTTGGGTTGTCATGTTTGAATTTTCAAGAACCCAACTTTCTTTCCTGCATAAAACTTTGAGAAAAGCTTTCACAAAGATTTTGAGAGTTTTTGGGTACATGAAGGGGTCGCCCGACCCCCATTGCACCCATTCAGTGCTCCTGTTGCTTTTTGTGACAAACCTTATGGTGGGAGCATGGTGCAAGTTTGGAAGTGATAGGGGTGGCAGCTTGGTCGGCCGACCCCATATCCTTGCCATTCCTTGTCACACTTCACCCATGTGATCTTGTCTAGCATTAGGCTGGTTCTGCACTTAAATTTGTGGGAGAAGCAGGAAGAGGGGGGTCGGCCGACCTCCCTATGACTCCTCCACCACATCTCCCATTGTGGCTATGAAAGAGCATGCTTGGTATCTCATTTTTCATTGCATCAATTCTCTAAATTTTCCTCTTGCTCTTGAGCCATCTCTTCCTCTCTCAAGTTTTAAGTGCTAGCTTCTCTTGAGTTTGTAAAAGGAAAAGAGAAAAAGTAGTTGGCATCTTCTGGTTTCCATTTGCCAAGCTTGATTTGATCTCTCATGATTCACCTAGAATGTATGTGGAGGTTTCAAAACCCACAACATTGATGTGTGGCGTCAACCATGACCCACAAGAACAATCAACTCGGATGCTAACCGCTAACGTTAATCCTCTGCTTCCAAGTTGTGTTTTCTTTCTCTCTTGTTGCAAGAATCCTGATATACTCAAGAAGGTGCAACAAGTGGAAAGCAAAACTTCATCAAGATGTACGAAGAGTGACTCACAAGGCTCACACATGGAGGATCAACTCATTACATCAAGGTATGATGCTTAGGCTTAACCAAGAATGTTGCAAATGAAGGTTCTGCCACATGCACTCACCCGCATGTGTGACTTGAACCCTTTACACAAGCCAGGTATGGATAATGACTTTGAAAATGGTTTGAGAATCTTTCTAGCATGCTAAAACTAGATAGCTTAATTATGAATATCGCAACTCCATTGAAATTCGTAATCCTACCATGTATGTCATGCTTTGTTTGGTGCTTATGATCTATGCCTAAAGTTGTGTGAGAACCTTAAAAATGATGAACTAATAATGTTTTATCCTTTGCTAAAAAGAATGTGTGTTTTGCCTTTGGCTTGCATGATAACTCTATGACAAGATGTCTCCCATGAAATAGGCTCTTTGGAGCAATCTTTCCTTGTCTATAGAGCTTCTTGTTCTCTATTCTTGCAAGTTATGCCTTTATGCTCTATTTACCTACACTTAGAAGGTTGACAATTTAAAGACACTTTATTCACACATGCTTAAAATGGACCAAACTAGTCTTTGTTTATGTTTCACCATGATTGTATAACCAAACAACCACTCCCATGTGAGAGGTATTGGTTGTATAAATCACGGGGACTAACCATTGACTTGGAGAGTGTAGAAATGTGCAGAAGTGTTTCAAGTGCAGGTATGGTGACAGAAGTAAGGCCATGGTGCAATCCAAGTCATAACATCAACACCATGTCACATTGAAAAGAGCAAGGTTGGGGAGGAGACTCTCCCCCACCAACTATGGCAACGCAAGAGCATTGACAAGAACAAGCTTGGGGGAGGAGCCCCTCCCCTACCAAGGTAAGTATTCTTATCCCTTTAGTTTCGTTTTATTACAACTACAAAAGTTTGAATAAAATAATAAATAGACCTCCTGTTGATATTGCTTCGTGAACATCCCATTCTTCCTATCATGAAAATGATGAATAGTTGTTATGCTCATCCTTCCTAATGAAGCAACCAACCAAGCTTAACAAACTTTCATGTAGCTCTGATGTAATAATTGTGCCTAAACTTAATAATGTTTCTGGTTCTGCTGGTGTGTTGCCACCAACAGAGCCCGTGCACTTGATGCTTTCTCTGTCTCAGTTTTCAGAACACCACAAAAGATAAGTTTGGGGGTCAATCGACCCTCAACTTAATCTTCTGGAGATTCTAAACCTACCAAGGTGATGCTCATTCCAAAGCAAGGTTGCACGTCAAATCTGGTCCTTAACGACCACATTTGAGTGTCGCGCGACAACCCCATGAGCAAACCACCAAAAAAAAGCACTAGTGCAGAAGGCATCTTTGGAGGTGGGAACACACACAACAGGCACCAACGTGGCTAGAGGCTCCAAAGTGGGGTCGGCCGACCCCACTATGGACCTCTGGGCCCACCAGCCCGCCTCCACTACACTCTACACACATGCTGACTGGTTTGCAACATTCCTTCCCTCTCTTGTTACATTTTTTTTTATCATCTTCATGATTCATCTTGCAAAATGATAACAAGAAGAGCCACATCAAAATAAAATAAAATTTGAAAAGTGACATGATTTATGACATTTTGAAAGGTAGAAGCATCATAAAGTTTACTTCTTGCATATGCTTATGCTTGTGGGAAATATATCTTGATAGGAAAATCATATTGAGTAGGTTGTTGAAAGGTGTGATATAGCTCTTGGCTCATGATTCATACCTTTTCTATTCAAGGTGCTTGGAGATTAATTTTTAAAATGTCATAAAACCATAGTGTCAATTACTCCTCAATAGTGAGAAATTCCTACCAAAGCCATATGATGATCTTACATGTCCAAACCCTTCTAAATATGCTACTTGTATTTGTGTTGAGTTTGGTCAAACCTTGTTGACCCTTGTTGAGAAATTTATCATGTTCCCAAGATCAAGATCACGTACACTCCACATATAAATGCTACTTCTACACTGGAAGTATGCAAAAACATGTCTTTCATTTCCACCAAATAAATACTCCAAAGTTCTATAGTTTGATCTCTCTCTAAAGTCCTTGCAAAAGAGACATGAGCTATGCCAAGAAAAAAAAAGAAAAAAAACATGAATAATGGACTTGTAAAAGTCTAGGAAAAAAATGAATGGGCAAAAGCTCATGCATTGAAAAAAAGAAAAATGAAAAAAAAGGATAGCCATGTCTCATAACTATCACAAGTTAGAGAGAGAGAGAGAGACATCATACTTGCTAAGGAGTGCAATATAGTTTATCATCATGTTCCACACACATGCACATCTTGATCTAGGAGTATGACATCTTTCTTCTTGGATCCTTGTTTTGACTTTACAATATATATACACTACAAGTAAGCTATCATGTTTATCCCTACCTGAGCTCCACATAAGCTTGCTAGAAGTAGGATAGGACTTTTAAAAAAAGTGATGTGTGTCGTGGTAAGGAATCATATGCCTTAGAGCGATTTGAGAGTACTATTTGAGGAGTAAGTTTGACATATGTGCTTTCCTTTGATAAGTTTATAAAACACTCCAAGTACTAAGATGTGAGAATGGTAAGATGACTTTGCTTTGAGAATTGTTCCATTTTTCAACATCTGAAGGATATATGCTAGACAATGCCACATAACCCACTTGTATAAGGTATGTCTTGGATGAGACTTTATGTTTGCTATATATCTTGAAGATTGTTATGATCATGTCTACTTTTATCTCTAACCTTTACTCGAGGACGAGCAAAGATTTAAGCTTGGGGATCTTGTTGACGGTAGATATGACACAAATTTACACCTTCAAAACACCGTCAACAGCCTCGGTTTGGAAGGAACATAGGCACATAATAAATATATTTTATCCAATAACAAGCTCCACATGTCCATGAAGTATTTGATGCAGACATACAAGAAATAGGGATAAATGGGTTAGTGGGATCCACCTAGTGGGGTCGCCCGACCCCCTATGTGGCTCACCAGCCTCCCAAACTAGCCATGATCCATGGGAAATACTCCAAAGTTGTTCTCCACCCTTGGATGGAGTGTGTGTTTTCTCTCAATGGCTCATATTCAGCTCACATGGATCCATGGGCCCACAAAGGAACCAAACCGACCAAGCCAAGGCCAAACCAAGCTCCAACACACTCTATGATAGGTGGGCCATGCTTCTAGAAGAAGGAGGGAGTCCCCACCTGCCATAGGGGTGTCGGCCGACCCCTACATGGTGGCCTAGGGGCGTCCTCCCCCCTCCACCACCATTTGCATGCCGCCATGCAAAGAAGCACATGTTGAATTAAAGAAGCACATGCTTAATTCTTCTTCACCATTGATCTGAAGGAGGTTACGATCCAAGCGCTCTTATTCATCATCACGTGGATCGATGACATGGCACATTGAGTGGTTCTCATTCATCCCCTAGGACTATAAATACCCCCTCACCCCTCTCATTCTAGACACACCACAAGGAGGAGCTCTCCACTCTCTCTCAAGATGTAGTACTAGTAGTAGTGCTTGGAGTTAGAGTGAGTCTCTGGTCTTCAGCTCTAGTCTTCCGGGAGGTCTGGTATGGTTCTAGTATTCCTTTCTTTCCTTGTAAGACTTGAGTTATTTAATATAGTTATCTTATCTACTTTGCCTTAGTGCTTTACTTTATTGCAACATGCTTGTTATGTTGTAGTGGTTGTTAGCATTGTCATAGTTATGTGATAGCGAGATAATGGTAGTATACCTTTGTGCTGGTTCGTTCACCGCCCTTAACCCGGTGCTCTAATCAGTTCCACCGGATGTCGGATTAGAGTAGTGAGATGTAGTGTAGACGTGGTGTCTAGACTATATGCTTGCCTGTGTCTGCGGCTTACTCCACGGTTTGTTTGTGGTACCTAGTAGGGGTGACAGACCTATCTAGGCTTTGATTCCACCACGTGCGAGCAAGTTATTAAAACGTAGGTCTTCTTGTGCTAGGCGGCTTAGCACCCTTCTCATCCCTTTCTGTTGCTAAGTGGCTTAGTGACCCGAAGTGCAATTGTGCATGAACATTGATCTTGCTTGATATAACATGTCTTGCTAAGTTAGAACCTTGCAAGTAGAGATAGATCTCTGGAAACCTTAGGCTCGCTCGTTGTTCTCCTCGCTCGCTAGACTACTCTTTTATCTTTGTGACCTCTCCTGTGTGTGTCACTGCTCTTATCATATATATCACTTACCCCCACTCTGGTTTAGTTGGTATATTAGTTAGTGGATACATGATAGTTAGTTATTACATTCTTTAACCATTGCTTCCCTGTGGATAAATACGATACCCTGGAATACTCCTGGATGAAATGCTACAACGGTATGTTCTATGCGCTTGCGGAATTATCCAATAGACATAAGAAATACCAACAAACATTTCTAGCACCGTTGCTAGGGATAGATTCAAACTCTATTCTTAGTAGCGACGCTAAGAAGTGTCAACAAGCATTTCTGGCGCCGTTGCCGGGGAAGCAATTGGCAAAAGATTTTGATACTAACTTTGATGTCTACTAACCTATGTTACCACTGGCTATTGTGGGATTACCATTGTTCTATTGAGTGTGGAATAAACAGGACATCAACTGTCTCGACCTTCTGGTGTTTTTCCACAAGATAAAAAAAAGAAAAAAAAATCAAGGAGCCTAGGATGCATGATCTTTCATGAACCATCAACACCTTGGTCTTGCCATATCACAGGTGACTATATGCATACATTCTAACCCTGTGTAGAAATGAAGAGAAGGTCACCGTCAAAGACAAAATGAAATCATCATGTGACGGAACAAAAGAAATCACAATCATGTCTCAGATTGTGGGAGTCTTTCAAGGTATGTGAGACCCTACCGACAGACAAACTTGAGTTATCTTTTTATTTATTTCATACCACTGCATGTTTGCTTGAATCATCATATATTTCTATTGCTTTCTTTGGCTATGCCTTCAAATTCATGCATATCATTCATTTAAATTGATTATATTTCCTTTCCAAAACCATAACATGTTGTTTAATTGCATTCATCCATCTCATTTGCATTTTTGCATTAAAAAAATATAAAAACAAAAAATGATCCTATGCTTCACCTTTTATGCTCGCATGTCCTTTTTGAATAAATCTTGTGTAGTCCTTCTTGTTTCCTTTTTCTATTCTATGTATGCTTTGGTTTGGGATTACTTCGCGAGTATACTCCCAAAGGCTTTTAAATTAAGCATGGTGCTTAGGTTAACTAGCCTTCCTTGATCAAATTAAGCATGGTGCCTAGTTTGATTATTGAACTAAAAATTACTTGTATAGAATTTGGATGTACATTTGGACTAACCCCTGCAGGAAAACATCAAAGTTTCGGTGGGTAAGTCATGAGATCATTCTTGGAGATGAAGCAAGGCTTGAGATTGAAATCAATGGTGAAATTCCTACTCATTGGATCTCAAAACTAAGAGCCCTTGCCGATAGGTAATTCGGTATGTATCCACATTTGATTCTCCATTGCTCTCTTACTTTGCCTTTCCACTTTGGGTTGTCATGTTTGAATTTTCAAGAACCCAACTTTCTTTCCTGCATAAAACTTTGAGAAAAGCTTTCACAAAGATTTTGAGAGTTTTTGGGTACATGAAGGGGTCGCCCGACCCCCATTGCACCCATTCAGTGCTCCTGTTGCTTTTTGTGACAAACCTTATGGTGGGAGCATGGTGCAAGTTTGGAAGTGATAGGGGTGGCAGCTTGGTCGGCCGACCCCATATCCTTGCCATTCCTTGTCACACTTCACCCATGTGATCTTGTCTAGCATTAGGCTGGTTCTGCACTTAAATTTGTGGGAGAAGCAGGAAGAGGGGGGTCGGCCGACCTCCCTATGACTCCTCCACCACATCTCCCATTGTGGCTATGAAAGAGCATGCTTGGTATCTCATTTTTCATTGCATCAATTCTCTAAATTTTCCTCTTGCTCTTGAGCCATCTCTTCCTCTCTCAAGTTTTAAGTGCTAGCTTCTCTTGAGTTTGTAAAAGGAAAAGAGAAAAAGTAGTTGGCATCTTCTGGTTTCCATTTGCCAAGCTTGATTTGATCTCTCATGATTCACCTAGAATGTATGTGGAGGTTTCAAAACCCACAACATTGATGTGTGGCGTCAACCATGACCCACAAGAACAATCAACTCGGATGCTAACCGCTAACGTTAATCCTCTGCTTCCAAGTTGTGTTTTCTTTCTCTCTTGTTGCAAGAATCCTGATATACTCAAGAAGGTGCAACAAGTGGAAAGCAAAACTTCATCAAGATGTACGAAGAGTGACTCACAAGGCTCACACATGGAGGATCAACTCATTACATCAAGGTATGATGCTTAGGCTTAACCAAGAATGTTGCAAATGAAGGTTCTGCCACATGCACTCACCCGCATGTGTGACTTGAACCCTTTACACAAGCCAGGTATGGATAATGACTTTGAAAATGGTTTGAGAATCTTTCTAGCATGCTAAAACTAGATAGCTTAATTATGAATATCGCAACTCCATTGAAATTCGTAATCCTACCATGTATGTCATGCTTTGTTTGGTGCTTATGATCTATGCCTAAAGTTGTGTGAGAACCTTAAAAATGATGAACTAATAATGTTTTATCCTTTGCTAAAAAGAATGTGTGTTTTGCCTTTGGCTTGCATGATAACTCTATGACAAGATGTCTCCCATGAAATAGGCTCTTTGGAGCAATCTTTCCTTGTCTATAGAGCTTCTTGTTCTCTATTCTTGCAAGTTATGCCTTTATGCTCTATTTACCTACACTTAGAAGGTTGACAATTTAAAGACACTTTATTCACACATGCTTAAAATGGACCAAACTAGTCTTTGTTTATGTTTCACCATGATTGTATAACCAAACAACCACTCCCATGTGAGAGGTATTGGTTGTATAAATCACGGGGACTAACCATTGACTTGGAGAGTGTAGAAATGTGCAGAAGTGTTTCAAGTGCAGGTATGGTGACAGAAGTAAGGCCATGGTGCAATCCAAGTCATAACATCAACACCATGTCACATTGAAAAGAGCAAGGTTGGGGAGGAGACTCTCCCCCACCAACTATGGCAACGCAAGAGCATTGACAAGAACAAGCTTGGGGGAGGAGCCCCTCCCCTACCAAGGTAAGTATTCTTATCCCTTTAGTTTCGTTTTATTACAACTACAAAAGTTTGAATAAAATAATAAATAGACCTCCTGTTGATATTGCTTCGTGAACATCCCATTCTTCCTATCATGAAAATGATGAATAGTTGTTATGCTCATCCTTCCTAATGAAGCAACCAACCAAGCTTAACAAACTTTCATGTAGCTCTGATGTAATAATTGTGCCTAAACTTAATAATGTTTCTGGTTCTGCTGGTGTGTTGCCACCAACAGAGCCCGTGCACTTGATGCTTTCTCTGTCTCAGTTTTCAGAACACCACAAAAGATAAGTTTGGGGGTCAATCGACCCTCAACTTAATCTTCTGGAGATTCTAAACCTACCAAGGTGATGCTCATTCCAAAGCAAGGTTGCACGTCAAATCTGGTCCTTAACGACCACATTTGAGTGTCGCGCGACAACCCCATGAGCAAACCACCAAAAAAAAGCACTAGTGCAGAAGGCATCTTTGGAGGTGGGAACACACACAACAGGCACCAACGTGGCTAGAGGCTCCAAAGTGGGGTCGGCCGACCCCACTATGGACCTCTGGGCCCACCAGCCCGCCTCCACTACACTCTACACACATGCTGACTGGTTTGCAACATTCCTTCCCTCTCTTGTTACATTTTTTTTTATCATCTTCATGATTCATCTTGCAAAATGATAACAAGAAGAGCCACATCAAAATAAAATAAAATTTGAAAAGTGACATGATTTATGACATTTTGAAAGGTAGAAGCATCATAAAGTTTACTTCTTGCATATGCTTATGCTTGTGGGAAATATATCTTGATAGGAAAATCATATTGAGTAGGTTGTTGAAAGGTGTGATATAGCTCTTGGCTCATGATTCATACCTTTTCTATTCAAGGTGCTTGGAGATTAATTTTTAAAATGTCATAAAACCATAGTGTCAATTACTCCTCAATAGTGAGAAATTCCTACCAAAGCCATATGATGATCTTACATGTCCAAACCCTTCTAAATATGCTACTTGTATTTGTGTTGAGTTTGGTCAAACCTTGTTGACCCTTGTTGAGAAATTTATCATGTTCCCAAGATCAAGATCACGTACACTCCACATATAAATGCTACTTCTACACTGGAAGTATGCAAAAACATGTCTTTCATTTCCACCAAATAAATACTCCAAAGTTCTATAGTTTGATCTCTCTCTAAAGTCCTTGCAAAAGAGACATGAGCTATGCCAAGAAAAAAAAAGAAAAAAAACATGAATAATGGACTTGTAAAAGTCTAGGAAAAAAATGAATGGGCAAAAGCTCATGCATTGAAAAAAAGAAAAATGAAAAAAAAGGATAGCCATGTCTCATAACTATCACAAGTTAGAGAGAGAGAGAGACATCATACTTGCTAAGGAGTGCAATATAGTTTATCATCATGTTCCACACACATGCACATCTTGATCTAGGAGTATGACATCTTTCTTCTTGGATCCTTGTTTTGACTTTACAATATATATACACTACAAGTAAGCTATCATGTTTATCCCTACCTGAGCTCCACATAAGCTTGCTAGAAGTAGGATAGGACTTTTAAAAAAAGTGATGTGTGTCGTGGTAAGGAATCATATGCCTTAGAGCGATTTGAGAGTACTATTTGAGGAGTAAGTTTGACATATGTGCTTTCCTTTGATAAGTTTATAAAACACTCCAAGTACTAAGATGTGAGAATGGTAAGATGACTTTGCTTTGAGAATTGTTCCATTTTTCAACATCTGAAGGATATATGCTAGACAATGCCACATAACCCACTTGTATAAGGTATGTCTTGGATGAGACTTTATGTTTGCTATATATCTTGAAGATTGTTATGATCATGTCTACTTTTATCTCTAACCTTTACTCGAGGACGAGCAAAGATTTAAGCTTGGGGATCTTGTTGACGGTAGATATGACACAAATTTACACCTTCAAAACACCGTCAACAGCCTCGGTTTGGAAGGAACATAGGCACATAATAAATATATTTTATCCAATAACAAGCTCCACATGTCCATGAAGTATTTGATGCAGACATACAAGAAATAGGGATAAATGGGTTAGTGGGATCCACCTAGTGGGGTCGCCCGACCCCCTATGTGGCTCACCAGCCTCCCAAACTAGCCATGATCCATGGGAAATACTCCAAAGTTGTTCTCCACCCTTGGATGGAGTGTGTGTTTTCTCTCAATGGCTCATATTCAGCTCACATGGATCCATGGGCCCACAAAGGAACCAAACCGACCAAGCCAAGGCCAAACCAAGCTCCAACACACTCTATGATAGGTGGGCCATGCTTCTAGAAGAAGGAGGGAGTCCCCACCTGCCATAGGGGTGTCGGCCGACCCCTACATGGTGGCCTAGGGGCGTCCTCCCCCCTCCACCACCATTTGCATGCCGCCATGCAAAGAAGCACATGTTGAATTAAAGAAGCACATGCTTAATTCTTCTTCACCATTGATCTGAAGGAGGTTACGATCCAAGCGCTCTTATTCATCATCACGTGGATCGATGACATGGCACATTGAGTGGTTCTCATTCATCCCCTAGGACTATAAATACCCCCTCACCCCTCTCATTCTAGACACACCACAAGGAGGAGCTCTCCACTCTCTCTCAAGATGTAGTACTAGTAGTAGTGCTTGGAGTTAGAGTGAGTCTCTGGTCTTCAGCTCTAGTCTTCCGGGAGGTCTGGTATGGTTCTAGTATTCCTTTCTTTCCTTGTAAGACTTGAGTTATTTAATATAGTTATCTTATCTACTTTGCCTTAGTGCTTTACTTTATTGCAACATGCTTGTTATGTTGTAGTGGTTGTTAGCATTGTCATAGTTATGTGATAGCGAGATAATGGCAGTATACCTTTGTGCTGGTTCGTTCACCGCCCTTAACCCGGTGCTCTAATCAGTTCCACCGGATGTCGGATTAGAGTAGTGAGATGTAGTGTAGACGTGGTGTCTAGACTATATGCTTGCCTGTGTCTGCGGCTTACTCCACGGTTTGTTTGTGGTACCTAGTAGGGGTGACAGACCTATCTAGGCTTTGATTCCACCACGTGCGAGCAAGTTATTAAAACGTAGGTCTTCTTGTGCTAGGCGGCTTAGCACCCTTCTCATCCCTTTCTGTTGCTAAGTGGCTTAGTGACCCGAAGTGCAATTGTGCATGAACATTGATCTTGCTTGATATAACATGTCTTGCTAAGTTAGAACCTTGCAAGTAGAGATAGATCTCTGGAAACCTTAGGCTCGCTCGTTGTTCTCCTCGCTCGCTAGACTACTCTTTTATCTTTGTGACCTCTCCTGTGTGTGTCACTGCTCTTATCATATATCACTTACCCCCACTCTGGTTTAGTTGGTATATTAGTTAGTGGATACATGATAGTTAGTTATTACATTCTTTAACCATTGCTTCCCTGTGGATAAATACGATACCCTGGAATACTCCTGGATGAAATGCTACAACGGTATGTTCTATGCGCTTGCGGAATTATCCAATAGACATAAGAAATACCAACAAACATTTCTAGCACCGTTGCTAGGGATAGATTCAAACTCTATTCTTAGTAGCGACGCTAAGAAGTGTCAACAAGCATTTCTGGCGCCGTTGCCGGGGAAGCAATTGGCAAAAGATTTTGATACTAACTTTGATGTCTACTAACCTATGTTACCACTGGCTATTGTGGGATTACCATTGTTCTATTGAGTGTGGAATAAACAGGACATCAACTGTCTCGACCTTCTGGTGTTTTTCCACAAGATAAAAAAAAGAAAAAAAATCAAGGAGCCTAGGATGCATGATCTTTCATGAACCATCAACACCTTGGTCTTGCCATATCACAGGTGACTATATGCATACATTCTAACCCTGTGTAGAAATGAAGAGAAGGTCACCGTCAAAGACAAAATGAAATCATCATGTGACGGAACAAAAGAAATCACAATCATGTCTCAGATTGTGGGAGTCTTTCAAGGTATGTGAGACCCTACCGACAGACAAACTTGAGTTATCTTTTTATTTATTTCATACCACTGCATGTTTGCTTGAATCATCATATATTTCTATTGCTTTCTTTGGCTATGCCTTCAAATTCATGCATATCATTCATTTAAATTGATTATATTTCCTTTCCAAAACCATAACATGTTGTTTAATTGCATTCATCCATCTCATTTGCATTTTTGCATTAAAAAAATATAAAAACAAAAAATGATCCTATGCTTCACCTTTTATGCTCGCATGTCCTTTTTGAATAAATCTTGTGTAGTCCTTCTTGTTTCCTTTTTCTATTCTATGTATGCTTTGGTTTGGGATTACTTCGCGAGTATACTCCCAAAGGCTTTTAAATTAAGCATGGTGCTTAGGTTAACTAGCCTTCCTTGATCAAATTAAGCATGGTGCCTAGTTTGATTATTGAACTAAAAATTACTTGTATAGAATTTGGATGTACATTTGGACTAACCCCTGCAGGAAAACATCAAAGTTTCGGTGGGTAAGTCATGAGATCATTCTTGGAGATGAAGCAAGGCTTGAGATTGAAATCAATGGTGAAATTCCTACTCATTGGATCTCAAAACTAAGAGCCCTTGCCGATAGGTAATTCGGTATGTATCCACATTTGATTCTCCATTGCTCTCTTACTTTGCCTTTCCACTTTGGGTTGTCATGTTTGAATTTTCAAGAACCCAACTTTCTTTCCTGCATAAAACTTTGAGAAAAGCTTTCACAAAGATTTTGAGAGTTTTTGGGTACATGAAGGGGTCGCCCGACCCCCATTGCACCCATTCAGTGCTCCTGTTGCTTTTTGTGACAAACCTTATGGTGGGAGCATGGTGCAAGTTTGGAAGTGATAGGGGTGGCAGCTTGGTCGGCCGACCCCATATCCTTGCCATTCCTTGTCACACTTCACCCATGTGATCTTGTCTAGCATTAGGCTGGTTCTGCACTTAAATTTGTGGGAGAAGCAGGAAGAGGGGGGTCGGCCGACCTCCCTATGACTCCTCCACCACATCTCCCATTGTGGCTATGAAAGAGCATGCTTGGTATCTCATTTTTCATTGCATCAATTCTCTAAATTTTCCTCTTGCTCTTGAGCCATCTCTTCCTCTCTCAAGTTTTAAGTGCTAGCTTCTCTTGAGTTTGTAAAAGGAAAAGAGAAAAAGTAGTTGGCATCTTCTGGTTTCCATTTGCCAAGCTTGATTTGATCTCTCATGATTCACCTAGAATGTATGTGGAGGTTTCAAAACCCACAACATTGATGTGTGGCGTCAACCATGACCCACAAGAACAATCAACTCGGATGCTAACCGCTAACGTTAATCCTCTGCTTCCAAGTTGTGTTTTCTTTCTCTCTTGTTGCAAGAATCCTGATATACTCAAGAAGGTGCAACAAGTGGAAAGCAAAACTTCATCAAGATGTACGAAGAGTGACTCACAAGGCTCACACATGGAGGATCAACTCATTACATCAAGGTATGATGCTTAGGCTTAACCAAGAATGTTGCAAATGAAGGTTCTGCCACATGCACTCACCCGCATGTGTGACTTGAACCCTTTACACAAGCCAGGTATGGATAATGACTTTGAAAATGGTTTGAGAATCTTTCTAGCATGCTAAAACTAGATAGCTTAATTATGAATATCGCAACTCCATTGAAATTCGTAATCCTACCATGTATGTCATGCTTTGTTTGGTGCTTATGATCTATGCCTAAAGTTGTGTGAGAACCTTAAAAATGATGAACTAATAATGTTTTATCCTTTGCTAAAAAGAATGTGTGTTTTGCCTTTGGCTTGCATGATAACTCTATGACAAGATGTCTCCCATGAAATAGGCTCTTTGGAGCAATCTTTCCTTGTCTATAGAGCTTCTTGTTCTCTATTCTTGCAAGTTATGCCTTTATGCTCTATTTACCTACACTTAGAAGGTTGACAATTTAAAGACACTTTATTCACACATGCTTAAAATGGACCAAACTAGTCTTTGTTTATGTTTCACCATGATTGTATAACCAAACAACCACTCCCATGTGAGAGGTATTGGTTGTATAAATCACGGGGACTAACCATTGACTTGGAGAGTGTAGAAATGTGCAGAAGTGTTTCAAGTGCAGGTATGGTGACAGAAGTAAGGCCATGGTGCAATCCAAGTCATAACATCAACACCATGTCACATTGAAAAGAGCAAGGTTGGGGAGGAGACTCTCCCCCACCAACTATGGCAACGCAAGAGCATTGACAAGAACAAGCTTGGGGGAGGAGCCCCTCCCCTACCAAGGTAAGTATTCTTATCCCTTTAGTTTCGTTTTATTACAACTACAAAAGTTTGAATAAAATAATAAATAGACCTCCTGTTGATATTGCTTCGTGAACATCCCATTCTTCCTATCATGAAAATGATGAATAGTTGTTATGCTCATCCTTCCTAATGAAGCAACCAACCAAGCTTAACAAACTTTCATGTAGCTCTGATGTAATAATTGTGCCTAAACTTAATAATGTTTCTGGTTCTGCTGGTGTGTTGCCACCAACAGAGCCCGTGCACTTGATGCTTTCTCTGTCTCAGTTTTCAGAACACCACAAAAGATAAGTTTGGGGGTCAATCGACCCTCAACTTAATCTTCTGGAGATTCTAAACCTACCAAGGTGATGCTCATTCCAAAGCAAGGTTGCACGTCAAATCTGGTCCTTAACGACCACATTTGAGTGTCGCGCGACAACCCCATGAGCAAACCACCAAAAAAAAGCACTAGTGCAGAAGGCATCTTTGGAGGTGGGAACACACACAACAGGCACCAACGTGGCTAGAGGCTCCAAAGTGGGGTCGGCCGACCCCACTATGGACCTCTGGGCCCACCAGCCCGCCTCCACTACACTCTACACACATGCTGACTGGTTTGCAACATTCCTTCCCTCTCTTGTTACATTTTTTTTTATCATCTTCATGATTCATCTTGCAAAATGATAACAAGAAGAGCCACATCAAAATAAAATAAAATTTGAAAAGTGACATGATTTATGACATTTTGAAAGGTAGAAGCATCATAAAGTTTACTTCTTGCATATGCTTATGCTTGTGGGAAATATATCTTGATAGGAAAATCATATTGAGTAGGTTGTTGAAAGGTGTGATATAGCTCTTGGCTCATGATTCATACCTTTTCTATTCAAGGTGCTTGGAGATTAATTTTTAAAATGTCATAAAACCATAGTGTCAATTACTCCTCAATAGTGAGAAATTCCTACCAAAGCCATATGATGATCTTACATGTCCAAACCCTTCTAAATATGCTACTTGTATTTGTGTTGAGTTTGGTCAAACCTTGTTGACCCTTGTTGAGAAATTTATCATGTTCCCAAGATCAAGATCACGTACACTCCACATATAAATGCTACTTCTACACTGGAAGTATGCAAAAACATGTCTTTCATTTCCACCAAATAAATACTCCAAAGTTCTATAGTTTGATCTCTCTCTAAAGTCCTTGCAAAAGAGACATGAGCTATGCCAAGAAAAAAAAAGAAAAAAAACATGAATAATGGACTTGTAAAAGTCTAGGAAAAAAATGAATGGGCAAAAGCTCATGCATTGAAAAAAAGAAAAATGAAAAAAAAGGATAGCCATGTCTCATAACTATCACAAGTTAGAGAGAGAGAGAGACATCATACTTGCTAAGGAGTGCAATATAGTTTATCATCATGTTCCACACACATGCACATCTTGATCTAGGAGTATGACATCTTTCTTCTTGGATCCTTGTTTTGACTTTACAATATATATACACTACAAGTAAGCTATCATGTTTATCCCTACCTGAGCTCCACATAAGCTTGCTAGAAGTAGGATAGGACTTTTAAAAAAAGTGATGTGTGTCGTGGTAAGGAATCATATGCCTTAGAGCGATTTGAGAGTACTATTTGAGGAGTAAGTTTGACATATGTGCTTTCCTTTGATAAGTTTATAAAACACTCCAAGTACTAAGATGTGAGAATGGTAAGATGACTTTGCTTTGAGAATTGTTCCATTTTTCAACATCTGAAGGATATATGCTAGACAATGCCACATAACCCACTTGTATAAGGTATGTCTTGGATGAGACTTTATGTTTGCTATATATCTTGAAGATTGTTATGATCATGTCTACTTTTATCTCTAACCTTTACTCGAGGACGAGCAAAGATTTAAGCTTGGGGATCTTGTTGACGGTAGATATGACACAAATTTACACCTTCAAAACACCGTCAACAGCCTCGGTTTGGAAGGAACATAGGCACATAATAAATATATTTTATCCAATAACAAGCTCCACATGTCCATGAAGTATTTGATGCAGACATACAAGAAATAGGGATAAATGGGTTAGTGGGATCCACCTAGTGGGGTCGCCCGACCCCCTATGTGGCTCACCAGCCTCCCAAACTAGCCATGATCCATGGGAAATACTCCAAAGTTGTTCTCCACCCTTGGATGGAGTGTGTGTTTTCTCTCAATGGCTCATATTCAGCTCACATGGATCCATGGGCCCACAAAGGAACCAAACCGACCAAGCCAAGGCCAAACCAAGCTCCAACACACTCTATGATAGGTGGGCCATGCTTCTAGAAGAAGGAGGGAGTCCCCACCTGCCATAGGGGTGTCGGCCGACCCCTACATGGTGGCCTAGGGGCGTCCTCCCCCCTCCACCACCATTTGCATGCCGCCATGCAAAGAAGCACATGTTGAATTAAAGAAGCACATGCTTAATTCTTCTTCACCATTGATCTGAAGGAGGTTACGATCCAAGCGCTCTTATTCATCATCACGTGGATCGATGACATGGCACATTGAGTGGTTCTCATTCATCCCCTAGGACTATAAATACCCCCTCACCCCTCTCATTCTAGACACACCACAAGGAGGAGCTCTCCACTCTCTCTCAAGATGTAGTACTAGTAGTAGTGCTTGGAGTTAGAGTGAGTCTCTGGTCTTCAGCTCTAGTCTTCCGGGAGGTCTGGTATGGTTCTAGTATTCCTTTCTTTCCTTGTAAGACTTGAGTTATTTAATATAGTTATCTTATCTACTTTGCCTTAGTGCTTTACTTTATTGCAACATGCTTGTTATGTTGTAGTGGTTGTTAGCATTGTCATAGTTATGTGATAGCGAGATAATGGTAGTATACCTTTGTGCTGGTTCGTTCACCGCCCTTAACCCGGTGCTCTAATCAGTTCCACCGGATGTCGGATTAGAGTAGTGAGATGTAGTGTAGACGTGGTGTCTAGACTATATGCTTGCCTGTGTCTGCGGCTTACTCCACGGTTTGTTTGTGGTACCTAGTAGGGGTGACAGACCTATCTAGGCTTTGATTCCACCACGTGCGAGCAAGTTATTAAAACGTAGGTCTTCTTGTGCTAGGCGGCTTAGCACCCTTCTCATCCCTTTCTGTTGCTAAGTGGCTTAGTGACCCGAAGTGCAATTGTGCATGAACATTGATCTTGCTTGATATAACATGTCTTGCTAAGTTAGAACCTTGCAAGTAGAGATAGATCTCTGGAAACCTTAGGCTCGCTCGTTGTTCTCCTCGCTCGCTAGACTACTCTTTTATCTTTGTGACCTCTCCTGTGTGTGTCACTGCTCTTATCATATATATCACTTACCCCCACTCTGGTTTAGTTGGTATATTAGTTAGTGGATACATGATAGTTAGTTATTACATTCTTTAACCATTGCTTCCCTGTGGATAAATACGATACCCTGGAATACTCCTGGATGAAATGCTACAACGGTATGTTCTATGCGCTTGCGGAATTATCCAATAGACATAAGAAATACCAACAAACATTTCTAGCACCGTTGCTAGGGATAGATTCAAACTCTATTCTTAGTAGCGACGCTAAGAAGTGTCAACACTTTGCTAGAGTAGGAGTGGCATAGACTTAGTCTTTTGTGCAGTAGAATAAAGAGAAACACACTTCTAGGCACTATGAGGTTAATTGGGGCTTGATAGGTTTTATTCTTGCAAGAAGTTTTTAGAAAAGCCCAATTCACCCCCCCCCCCCTCTTGGGCATCTTGATCCTTTCAACTTCATTATGATTCATCAGTGTGGTGGACATTGCTTTGCTGATCACTTCTTGCATGACATTGTGTTGGATCTGGATCATTGGATCAACATGTCGTTCCAGAACCACTCTTGGAAGATTAGTCTTCTGGATGATCTTCTTATCCCTGTTTCTACTGAAGCTCAACAAACACATGTAACGATATTGCTCAACAGTTTCTTCTACCATGCATCAAAGTTCATCTGAAAGTTCCTCCATTGTCACGTTCAATACTTCATCATTATTGATTTTCATGGTCAGACGATTGTGTCCCACCAGGCGTGCCAAAAGAATGTGTTGACACGAAAATTCGATCGAAGCGCCAACACACTCGGATACGGTCCTCAGAGGGTGTACGGAGCAGGGTCTTGACCTCCTGGACCTTCAAAAGGTGGCGGTGCCGAATCTAGGTGAGAGCGACCTCGGACGTGCCAATCAATTTGACCTGTAATTGACAAGGAGAAGAAAAAGTTGTCAAATTGTGGAACCTGTCGGTTTGGTGCCAGACAGTTCCAAATTTGCGGCTCTGATATAGCCATTTGTTTATAGGACATTGACTACAAAGTCAACTCCCAAAAGATTGCATGAAAGCATTTGATAAAGATATAAAGCAAAACGACTATGATATATGTAAAGAAAAATATTTAGAACAAGAAAACAACTGATAAGCTTAAAAAGAATAAAAATCTATGTGCACGTTTAAATGGCATGAAACCAATGAATGGACTAATTGCATAGGCAGTTCTATCTGTTAACAGTGGAGTGTTTCCATGCAACCATAATAACAAATAGATCGATAAAATAACTTGAACATCAACAGTGAGGTGTCTCCATACAACCATAATGATGACCAAGCTAGATCACGTCCAAAGCAACAAGCAGATCCATCGATCTCAGACCGTTTAAAAGTACCCATTATGAATAAAGCATAACTGGATCGGCTATTTTAGCCGATACAGGGTCCATGAAGCACGAACAAGATCTATCCGTTAAAACCATGATCCACTTAAGATCGAACAAATCTAATCTATCATGTATATCAGTGGGGTTCGGAAATACAGCCATAATAAACACGCTAGATCAAATCTATCCTTTCTTAGATCAAACCACGATTCTATCAGATATCTCGAATGCACAACATGTAACAATCAAGATTGACAAAATAGTCGATGAAAGGCTTAGATCGGCTATTTCCTTTGGTGTGAACGTGCAAAGCCTTTGGGTAGCCGAAACTAAACAACTTTTAAGCTTAAGCTACTTTGTCAATCTTGATTGGGTAAAGATGTGTTTAAATCTAAAGAAAAACATTAAAACATAAACAACATCGATAATTTGATGAATCTATTAGCTTGCCAAAACCAATAGAGCCGATAACTAGTCAAGATCGATTAAAGCAAGAGATTGATCAGAGTCAAGACAGTCTTACAAAAGGCGAACTTAAACCAATAACTAGCCATGTCATAACTTAACAAGAGTTTGGTCGATGCCAAACACAGCCGCATTGAACAAAGACACAAGCCATTGGTGAAACTTACAAGCAAACCGGAGGTCGTTTGAGCCGATGCAGCCCTGCCTGGTTGAAGGTTCCGTCGAGTTCTACCTTACTCCTACTCCTAGGGTTTTGGCCGGTGGCCGATGTGTTGATTGGATTGTGATTTACAAAAATCGGGTTTCTAGCTATTTATAACCCGGTTGACTCCTGTCCTAACACGACTAGGTTACATAAAAAATAAAATAAAAGACGACTCGGACTCAAACTCCTTGGTTGAACCCAAAACGTCTTCGAAGCTTGTCACGCCTGGTCCTCATAAGTATTGGTCGTGTCCGGGTCCAAACACTCTTTTTTATTTTTCTGGCCGACTCTTTTACCAATAAATCAGCTGTTTGTGCCTTTCGGTCCAAAATCTGGTGTAAACAATTATGTACTATAAATATCAATATTTTTTATGTATTTTTTGTCAAATTAAAAATGTTTAACTTTAGAATGACATTTTATTAGACAAAAGGAGTAGAAGATATCAGTAGTTATATATATAGCATCAGTTTTGTTATATTATTTCACTAAATATAAATAAAAATTATAAAATTAAACTGTAATTTTTTTGTTGACATACTCCCTCTATACCTATATTAGTTGTCGTTTTAAACAAGATTTGGGTCAAACATTGAAAATATAAATCATCAATAACTAAGTTTACAAATATGAAAGTTATATAATAGATTTTTCTTGAAAAATACTTTCATAAAAATATACATATATTATTTTTTATAAATATTTTTATAAAACAAGAGGTCAATGTTGTGTATTGAAGACCATGTCAGTATGTCACTGTTCTAAACGACAACTAATATGAGTATGAACTAATATGAGTATGGAGGGAGTACGTAGGCTTCCTTGTTCCGCCAGCGACAAAAATGATCATTAATAAACATTGAAGTGTGTTTTTTTATTTTAGGGGGTGTTCGTTTCTAGGGCAAAAAAAATTTGCCCTATCACATCGAATATTGCGGCTCTAGTTTACCCTATCAAAAATATACTAATTAAAAAAACTAATTTGTCAGCCGGAGACTAATTCACGAGACGAATCTATTAAACTTAATTAGTTTATGATTTAGCAATGTGGTGCTATAGTAAACATTTGTATATGACTATGTAATTAGTTTTATAATTAATTTATTTTTAATAGACTAAACTAGTACCGCAATGTCTGACGTGACAGATAAAAAAATTACTAGGAAACGAACAACCCTTAACTAAAAACCTAATCAATTCATACGTGGCCCCAAACCATCATATATAGCCAACCGAGCCGCCGGCCCCACCTGGCAGATGTCTTGTCAGGAAATGGCCAAATCATGGCCCCATCAGCCAGAGAAGCAACCCACCTGTAGCAGTATCTGTCACGGACAAGTCAAAAAGAGCCTGCGCACTGCTTCACCTTTTGGGGCAACAGTCCTGCCGCCGAAGCCCACGCGCACCGGATCGGCACCCACAGAACTCACTGATTCATGGGTCCAGAATTGCGGAGACCACCTGCCAGTGACAGTGGCGTGCACGAACCGCGTGGCCGAGGCCGCTCATGCCAAAACGAGGTGGCCTGGGAGGAGGAGGTCAGGCCCCCGGGAGGACTGCACACGTGGCGCGGGCCCCGGCTCCTTCGCCCCCTATCCTCTGTGGCGGAGGGAAATAGCTCATGCCCGCGAAAAAGCGCACAAAAGCGCACCGGCGCGGGCCCCGCCACCTCATCCCCTCTCGCTCGCTCGCTCGCGCTTGCTCTACGCTACCACACCCACTATGCCTGCATTCCTCTTTCTCACCCTTTGCAGCAGCAGCAGCCCGCCCCTCTCTCTCTTCTCTGCTCTTTGCATCTCTCTGGTTCCTGCGTCCCCTTCCTCTCTCTAAATAAAGGTTGTTTTTAACTAGGGGTTCTGACCCCTTTCTACAAGCTCCTGGGTTTCTGTTGCGGACCCGAGCCCCCGCGGAGCGCTCGGAGGGCGCCGAGCCGGCGCCCGCTCCGGCGGATCTGAGGAGCCGCCGCGGTTGCTTTGCCTCCGGTGAGTCATTCTTCCTATCCCCTGTCGCGGGCTTTTCGATGTGGGATCGACCTCTTCCTTCGGATTCGCTGGCTCCAATCCCAACGTCTGGTTCCAGCTCTGATTCAGCATATACATACGTACTAGTATCTTTTTTTTTTTTTTACCGGGCCGGTTCATCGCGTTCCCCGTTTCTCTTTTCGGTGATTCCGATGCGGCTGCCTTGGATTTTTGTTTGGTTTGCGCTTCAGACTGGTTGATGCCGAATAATAAGGGTGTTAGAAATGTCTGTTTGCATTTTCTTCGTCACTTGGGTTATGTTTTCTTGTGCTTTGTTGTGTTTTTGTACTTGTTTCAGTTCAGTACACGGGAGACATGAATACTGTCAGAAAACTGCTTCTGCTGGTTTTTTCGCCTTGATCTGAACGATCATCGTATTGCCTCCTCCCGCTCGAAAGTCACATCTTTTTTTCATACAAGATTTCATCTTTTTCTTTGTAAAAAAGCTTTTTTTTTTGTTTCTCATATGGATCGTCAAAATTTGGTTTGTTTTGTAACTGTATCCAGTCTTAGGTGCAAAGATGTGAATCTATTGCTTTAAGAAATGTTCATGCTTTATAATATTTTCTTGTTTTTACTTTTTAATAAGGGTAATCTTTTTGTTATGCATCCGTATGAGCACACTTCCTGAAAATATTTGCATTTTTTTCTTTACAAATATAGTTTTCCAATAAAGTCAACTTTACTTCTTGCTTTCACAAATAAGATTTTCTTTCTAGTCTGAAACCTTCTACACAACTCTGAGATTATTTTGCTGGTGAAAAAGTAACCCTCTGCTTATTCGGAATAGTATAACTTAAATAAAATTATCACCGAGCTGTGTTTGTTGGCTCACCTCATTGGTCCAATCATTCATGTTTCACAGTATGTTT
This sequence comes from Coix lacryma-jobi var. lacryma-jobi, assembly GCA_009763385.1. Taxonomy (NCBI): domain Eukaryota; kingdom Viridiplantae; phylum Streptophyta; class Magnoliopsida; order Poales; family Poaceae; genus Coix; species Coix lacryma-jobi. The sequence goes on from CM019824.1 coordinate 138,602,262, forward strand.
CCTCCCTAGCATAGTGTTGCACGCGCTGTCATTGGTTGCTTGGAAAAGTTGGATATTGTAGAATAGGATTTTCTAATGAAACCAGTGTCAGGGATGACTATGAATTGTGTCTTGTGATGTTTGGCTTCCATTTTTTTACACATTATCTCTTCTAGGATTCGTAGTACCTAGTGACTTCGTGGAATATATGCTTGGGTTCTTGCAAGCAGTGGGTGGGGGCTTTGAATTATAATATGCACGGCGAACGGAAGATTCCAAGACTAGTTGCCTGCACTTTTGTAGTGGGTTTCGCAGTTCTTTATGCCCTGGTCGGCAAATTGAGGCGGAGTCCACGGATTAATCAGTCAATTGATACCTAGAATTGTCTCAATGCAGATGGCGGCTATATGTCCTAATTAGGAAGTAAATCTACATTATCCATGATTTTATATTGCTGGTAGCTGATGTAAGATGTTGATGTGTGGAACATCTTTTAGTGTTTCTCTTGGATTAAGTCAAAAACAAAAAGCAACCTGCTGTTTGGGTGGCTTCCATGGTCAGAGTATCTGCCAGTAACAAATTTCTGTCATCACGTCAGTGTCATACTATCATGTATATTTTTTCAACATATGTAGTATGGGTACTAGTTAATAAAATAGTAGTACTTATAATAATATTCTTATTCCTGTTGTAAAAGATTCAGAATGATTACTGATGTAGTAGAAATCCTTTTTAATAGTTGCTTATCGATACTACACAGGTTCCTTGTAACTTTTGATCGGGAAACACTGTGAAGCTGGTTTGATACATCTCCTGAAGCTGCTTTGAAGTTTGCTGATACGAAAGGTCATGGGTGCTCTCTGCGATTTCTGTGGGGAGCAGAGGTCCATGGTTTACTGCCGATCAGATGCAGCATCCTTATGTTTATCATGCGACCGTAATGTGCATTCAGCTAATGCTCTTTCTCGGCGCCATACAAGGACCCTTTTATGTGACCGGTGTGCTTCACAGCCTGCTATGGTCCGCTGTCTAGCAGAGAATGCCTCGCTTTGCCAAAATTGTGATTGGAATGGCCACATTGCAGGATCCTCAGCTGCCGGACACAAAAGGCAGACTATAAATTGCTACTCAGGATGTCCATCCTCTGCAGAACTTTCTAGAATATGGTCCTTCGTTTCAGATATTCCCAATGTAGCATCTGAGCCGAACTGTGAGGAAGGAATAAGCATGATGAGCATCAGCGACAGTGGTGTCAGTAATCAAGATAATGCTGCAGGGGACAATAATTTGTTAGATATAGCTAGTGCAACACTTGTAAGTGATCTTGGTACTTGCGACAAACCTTTGGTAGGTTCCTCTTCAGGAGCTGGAGTGAACCTGCTTCCGCTTGCTACCGATCACACTGCTGGATCAGTGGATTCCACACCAGATAAGGTGCTTTAAGGCTATTCACATATCCCTGATACCTCATACATAGATTTAGTTATTCACCTATGCTACTGCATATTCTACTTCCACGTGCAATATATGTAAGATGACCAATGACTTCATTTGACATGCCATGTAATTGTTTTCTTTTGTATGGTCTTTCATCTGCTCTATATTTCATTTGGTTTACTTACTGAACAATAAGATAAAACAAAATCCTCACAAAAAAAGATAAAACAATGAATTATGAACAAAAGAATTTCTAATAAGCTTACAAATAAATCTACTGTCCCATGCACCAAAATACTGTTGTTGCTGAGATCATATAAATAATTGCATATCCCTGTCTATCTGAAATGAAAAACTGGGAACAGTATATATCTTTTGTTTATTTTCACTGTGGCATCCACATCTGAATCTTGTTCAGATTCTATTTAAGTATTTATGTCACCTAGCCACCACCTTAGTAACTCCTAGGGTGGACAATCTGTATATTATGTATTCCCTTGTTGCCTTCTTTTGGCTGTGAGAATACACAGATGCAGTGCGGTGAAAGGACTTATTGTATATTTCTCTGTATGGCATATGCAAAAGTTGTCGGCCTTATCCCATTGTAGCGTGCCTTTTCAGATATTAATCTGTCACTAACATATTCACAGGATTCCTGTGTGCAGGTGCCATATACACCAGATAAAGATATGTTCAGTAAGGACAGCATATATGAAGATTTTTGCGTGGATGATGTTGACCTTGCTTTCGAAAATTACGAAGAACTCTTTGGTACCTCTCATATTCAAACAGAGCAACTGTTTGATGATGCTGGAATAGACAGTTACTTTGAAGTGAAGGAAGCACCTGCTGGAAATTCCACCGAGGTTTGTAGTTTACTAATGAATATTTTGTTTTTCTTAATCCTTTACAGTCATTCATATCCATTTGCACATGCACATCTAGTGTTGGTGTTCTCTTTGTTGTGCCAATCAACCAAACCAATTCTGTAGTCCTCCCAATATGTGTAACTTATAAGCCATTCAATTTCCTGTTGCCTCATCAAAATTCAGATGGAAAACTTACTGCCAAATTGAACTGAGTGATAAGTTGTTATGACATAAGTTTTTCCATGTGCAACTATAATCCTTATTTCAGAAAAGCAGTGAGGCACTAAATGAAATGGTTGCTAGATTATTTGTCATGAATTCATATCTTTCAGTTTAACCTTTTTATACAATTGAAGTAATAATTTAGCAAGAGTTGGGACTTCAGAAGATAATATGATATATGGGGCCCAGGTTTTCTTTCTTTTATTCATAGCTTATTATTGACAAACTGTTCAAAATTGTCGACTGTTCTGAAGTGCAAAAGGCAGGAACAATCTTGCCTTCCTGTTTGTCCTTGGGGAAGAGCTTGTGCCAGAATTACGTATGTGGTTTTGTGTTCAGGATAAATGATAACCTATAAGCACTAAATGCATGTCAGAAGATCTGTAAACCATTTGGTGTTATCCCATAGTCAGTTTTGTTTGGACAAATTAGACCTTTGTTTATCATATGATTATTATAGGATTCCATTTCTCATGCTTTTCAGCAATCCAAGCTGAAGCAACCTGCAAATAGCAATGCAGTATCTGCTGACTCTGGGATGTCGAACCCAGGAGTGAAAGGTGGTGATTCCAGTGTTTGTATCCCTTTGAGGCAGGCTAGGTCTAGTCTGTCTCTTTCCTTTTCCGGTTTGACTGGTGAGAGTAGTGCTGGAGATCACCAAGATTGTGTGGTATCATCATTGCTCCTTATGGGTGAGCCTCCTTGGCAGCCTCCTGGCCCTGAGGGTTCAATTGCTGGAGGTAGTAGGGACAGCGCTATCACACGGTACAAGGAGAAGAAGAAGAGAAGAAAGTAAGTTCATCTCTTGTAAATCCTTTCTGCGATTTAACTGGTAAATTATGTTGATTTGTACCATATGGGAACTCAGTAAAAGATATTTAGTTGGAGCAATCAATATTTTAAACGCTAGTCACCTAAGTGGTCATTTGTTCATTCTGACAGGTTCGACAAGAAGATCAGGTATGCTTCTCGCAAGGCTAGAGCAGATGTGCGAAAGAGGGTCAAGGGACGATTTGTTAAGGCTGGTGAAGCATATGACTATGATCCTCTCTGCCAAACAAGGAGTTACTGAAGCGTTTTAGATTAGCAAACTTAAACCAAGGCTCATTGCAGCTATTGAGCCAATTTGCGCCTTCGAAAAGAACAAAAAAAAAGGTGAAAGCCGTCGTCATGATAAAAAAATACAAACATATTTGGATGTTTCAGAAGTTTTTGGATGAGGATCCTCCCTTTTCCTCCTGTACAGTGGATGGAAACCGCATCTTCGGTTTGTTTTTGCTGGAGGGATTTGAGTCACTCTTCACCTTTTGTGAATTAGGCTGAACCTAGCTGAACAGACTTGTTGCATTTTGATCTCTATTTCTGCTGACTCTGGCATCGGTCCACGCATGGGCTGGCAGCTGCGGTGTTTTTGGAGGTGTTCGTCCAGATTAGACAAAGATGGCTTTAGATGTGACCTGTGAAGTTTCCTTCTATTATTATGATGTAAAATGTGCTGCGGTCTAGAGTGTTTCAGCTATTATAAGTGTGTAATTACCAGGTCGGAGTCAAACTGGTGGTCAGTTTGATCTTTTTAAGTTGGTGATGGAACTCATGTAACTGGACAGCGGACACCAACTTTCTGTGCTCATTCTGTCCAAACCAACCTCCAGACTGACTCATGTTACTTTTGAGAACACTTGCAGGAGCTCTGCATTTCATTTAAGTAGGGAGAAAAAAAAAGTTTTATGTACAAAAAGAGACGCGAGACATGGCGCCACAACCAACACACAAGAACTGATGCCTTAGACCCTAAACCACTCCCTGGTTAAATAAAACCAGTCCTATTGGACAGCTCTTTTTCTTTGGTCGATGTCCTCTTTGATTCTCGCCGCCACTTGGCTTCCTGTTTCCATCTTATTATCGAAGATTCTCCTGTTTCTCTCCTTCCAAAGATTCCAACAGATATACATCACCAAACCATTGAAACGTCTCCGCTCGTCCCTGGGAACCGACGCTACAGCCTTCTCCCACCAATCAAGGATGTTCGGTGGGTCAGCCTGTAGGTGTCCACGGATCCTATCAAAGCCCTCCCAACAGAGTAGTGTGTTCCAGACATCCTTAGCAAATGGGCAACCTAAACAAAGGTGAATTTCTAAGGGTCCATTGCATAGAACACAGTGATCATGATGCGGCCAACCCCTTTTCTGTAGGTTATCATGTTATTATCTGTATTGTGTACCGACTACTGAGCATGTGCTCAAACCTCAAATACGTCCTCTTATACCAAACCGCAATATTGGAGAGTAAAATTTTGCCCTATTCTTTTTTTTTGTTGAACTTCTAGTTATTTTGGAAAAACAAATGTGGATAGGGCTGAAAATGAAAATGATAGTTCTTGATTACCGGAAGTTGCTTTCGAGAAATTACTGATTTTTTCACCTAAACAGAAAAGGTAACCGATAAAACGGAAACGAAAATGGTAAAAACATCTAATAATAAAAATGAAAGTGGTTTAACTCTTCTGATCGTTTTCGAAAAATATGGTATTTAATCAATAATCTACCATCGAGAATTACCGAACTTAGACGGAGAAACTCAATCTCATCTCCACTGGGCACCCCCACGTCCCAAGCGAGGCCCATTGGCCAAGTCTGCCAAGTGTCCCTAGCCTTCGAGTTATTGATCTTTGAGGGCACCTTACCTCTTCGTCTTTATATGCTGACCTGAATTAACCTATACAATTATTGTCATGCTATGTAGATTGGTGTGTACTGTATTTTAGATATCACTTTCATAATTTTTAACCGTTATCGATGTATTTTTGATCGAATAATTTTGTTTCCGAATTTACTAGAATATCGACGTCGTCCTCGTTTCTGAAAATATCATACTGATTTTGTTTTCAAGAAAATAATGTGAAACTGAAATAATTTGACTATCGTTTTTCACTCCTAAATGTGGAAGTGAAACACTGCTTTCTTGCTTTTCTGTTGTACACCATTATATTCTACTCCCTCCAGCCACATATTTGCTTCCCCACGTTACAAATAAGCAGTGATGTTTGAGGGTTGTCAAATCAATTATTTGAAACTTTGATTGCATATTAATTTTTATGCATTGAGTTTGGATATTTAGAAATAATATGGTTAACTGTCTCAAAATATATAAAAATTATGTGATTATTTGTCTTAAATATTTACCTTTTATAAAAATTATCCTCTTGTTTTAAGAATATTTTATAACTCACCAAAAACGGTCAAATCTTGTTTTTTTAAAGACGTAGATGTCTAAAATGTCACTTATTTTTTACTAGAGTAATTCAATGAATCTACCCAAGCTTGTACATTATACAGTTTTAGAGAAATGAATTTGATATTTTAGGTATTTATATTTTTCTGAAGTTAGTACAAATTAGCTTAGGACAAAGCTAAATAAACTGTAATTTAAACTAATGTAGTAATTGATATTTTTTATTTTGTACCTTTTTTGCATTGTCTACCGATACATTGTGTTACATCCAGTGCAACCATGTTAGAACTGGTATCCTAGATAGGAACTTCTTTTTCGAACAGGTGTAGGATCATGATTTTATCAGATTTTGTTAAATATGTTTTTTATAAATTTGTGGTATGTTGTAAAAATGGAAACATGTAATATGGTTTTCATAAATTTACTTGAAATTTCAGAGTTGAATGGACCTATCCACATTATTTCCAAGATATTTCTACTTTGCATAATATTTATCAGAAATTAATTATTTAAAATGTCACATATATAACAATTATCAATTTATCACAACATATAAACATACCAGAATAATATGATAAAAATCGTTGCTCATAGAAATTGCCTTAGATGTTTCTCTCACTATTCTAAATTATAAGTCATTCCAAGAATTCTGAAGAGTTAAAGTATGTCAAGTTTGACTAAATTATAGAGAGAAACACAAAGATTTATACCATCAAATATATATACTAAGAAAATATAACTAATAGGTAATCTAATAATACTTAGCTGTTATCATAAATTTGAATAGTTTGACTCTTAAAAGATTCATGGAATGACTCATCATTTGAGACAGAGGGAGTACTAAAGTTTGTTTCCTTAGGATCTATATCTCAGCCAGATATTATCGTAGTATGACTGTTCAAGATTCTTGGAATGACTTGTAATTTCGAACATAAGTACTAAAGTTTGTTTCCTTAGGATCTAGATACTACTATAGTGTGATAAAGAACCATCATGCATCATGATGATACTATGAAATTAGGATAAAAGGTAGTATTGGAATCACTGTAGCTTGAAAATTTGTAATATTACATGATTCTAAGATGTATGTACGGATTCTAACAAATCGGGCACCGCTTTCCTGCCACCATTACACCTTTATGGCGCCTACTGATGCCATTACACCTTTATAGCACTTAAGTGTGTGTGTGGGTGAGTGGATGGGGTGAGGGTGGTGGTGGTGGTGGGGAGGGGGAATTAGTGGTCGCCAACTGTAACTTATGAAAAAAAATATATTTCTACCATGAAAGGGTTTTACATCTTATTGCTAAAAAAGAGTTTTACATCCTAGATTTCAATCCTATTAACTAAGATAGCAAACTAGACTAGAAAAGGTACAACATACAACCTAGAAAAGAAAGTAAGTGCAAAATTAATGAGATAGAGAATACAAACTATTGATGATGGTATTTTTAAGTACCGATAAGCTCGTACTTTTCTCCAGCCAAGCTCCTAGCCAAGCAACTCTTTGGACAATGATGAGACATGACCTCTATGCATATGGCCATACTTGGATAATCGCATGGAGGTTGAGGAGATCACCAAGGGTGTCCAAATCGAGAAGGAGGCCCAAATATTATCTTGTTCGGGTCACCAAGGTGGTGGCCCAAATTAAGTTTGAGTCCTCCACACTGAAAGTGAGTGCACAGACACACTACAAAGTGTATGTCTGTCCTCGTCGCCGTCAAGTATAGAAGTGACCCAATCATGCTCCTGTACTCCATCTAGTCCACGGGCTCTCCATCCTCGTCTATGTCCATCGTAATAGTCATCGCCATGGACTGCGTGAGAGGCTTGGCCTCGCCCATGTCGAACTTCTTCATGACGTCCTTCGTGTATTTGCCTTGATGCATGAACGTCCCTTGTCAGGTTTGCCTGATTTGTAACCTGAGGAAGAAGGTCAACTCACCCATCATGCTCATCTTGAATTTCCTGCTCATAAGATTTGCAAACTTAGCAACAAATGCAAGAGAGGAGCCACCAAAGATGATATCATCCATGTAAATCTGAACTAAAAGGGTGTCATTGCCTTGCTTGAAGAGAAACAAAGTTTTATCTACAGTTCCCATTTTAAAACCCTTTGAGAGCAAAAAGGCTTTCAGACGCTCATACCACGCTCTAGGGGCTTGTTTTAAACCATACAATGCCTTCTGAAGTTTATACACGTGGTTTGGAAACTTGGGACTCTCAAAACTAGGAGGTTGTTTCACATAGACCTCTTCCTCTATATACCCATTTAGGAAGGCACTCTTGACATCCATTTTGTAAAGTTTGAACCCTTTTGAAGTTGCAAAAGTTAAAAGGATTTGTATGGCCTCTAAACGAGCTATAGGGGCAAAGGCCTCCTCATAATCTATCCCCTCCTGCTGACAAAAGCCTTGGGCTACTAATCTAGCTTTGTTCCTCACTACCATCCCATCTTCACCTTGTTTGTTCTTGAAAACCCATTTGGTACCTATAGGGTGGCATTCTGGTGGAGGTGGAACTAGTACTCAGACATGGTTTCGCTCAAAGTTCTCTAACTCCTCATGCATGTCATTGACCCAATTTAAATTAGAAAGTGTGTGTCCAACATCCTTGGGCTCAAAAGAAGCAACAAACGCACAATGAGAAAAGTGAGATCTCATACGAGCGCGACCGCGTGACTCACTGGTCGATACCGCCAATCATCTGCTGCGCGCGGGGGGGGGGGGGGGGGGGTTGGATCTGCTGGATTCTTCGGGCGCCTGCCTCGCCGAAGTTGCCTCCCTCTTGCCAGGTGTTGTCGCTCCCTCAAGTGCAACTTGTGCTCGCTGGAGAGGTTGCTCGAACGGACCCCAAGTGGTGGAAGTAGTGGGATTGGGTCCTGAGTCAAAGTAGTCATCGTAGGGTCGACGGGGGCAGCCGGTGGAGTCGGCTTAGGATCACCCCAATTGACATTCTCCTGCTCCTCCTCCACAAATATGGTCTCTCCCAGCTCCTATTCTCCTGCAAGCTCCAAAGCAGAAGACACACAAGGCATAATCTCATCGAATGTGACCTCACAAGTCTCCATTATATTGTTAATTTCAAGGTTAAGAACACGATAAGCTCTAGAATGCAAAGCATAACCAAGAAAGATACCGTTAGCAGACATGGACTCAAACTTTTCGAGATTACCTTGCTTTAGGATAAAGCACTTGCACCTAAACACCCTGAAGTGACTTACCTTGGGTACCGTCCAAAACGCAACTCATAGGAAGTCTTCTTCATGAAAGCTCAAGAAAGATGCGATTTGAAACATGGAAGCAGTGTTGATCGCTTCAGCGCAAAAGCGCCTAGGAGTCCTATGCTCATCGAGCATCGTCTTGGCCATCTCAACAAGGGTCTGATTCTTGGGCTCAACAACATCGTTCTGCTGGGGGACATAGAGAGAGGAAAACTGATGCTCAAGTCTGAAAGAAGCATAGAAGGTGTCAAACAGAGAATTGTCAAATTTTGTACCATTGTCACTACGTATAACTCTAACGGTATTCGGGGGAAACTCAGTTTTCAACCTCAAAATCAAGTCTCAAGCATGTGAAAAAGCCTCATCCTTGTCCTCCATAAAGAACACCATGTCACACCCGAATTTTAAAAACAAAATTGGAGCACAATATATGTATGCTAGGATCAATATTCATACATATATCGACATCATAGTAATATCAAAACAATGCTTTTATTAACATATCAGACTTTATTACAAAAATGACCCTCGGGTCTGAAAGAAAAGTACAGACTCTCAGTCTAACTATAATGTAGACTCGCGAAAACTGGACGCCATCTCCACAGGAAAGTTGACCGGGGGCTGCGCCATCCTAGTATAGGTCGTCGGGGTCGAACCACCGTCTTATGGGTACTCCTGCTCCTCGTCCTAGGCTCTAACGTCTGGGTGGGGTAGCAGGGGGACAAAGAGGAAGGGTGAGTACATCGAAATGTATTCCGCAAGTGTAGGAAATATATGCTTATGAGGCTATTATCAAAGGTAGGCTGACTCTGTTTGACTCAAGCGCCTAAAGCAACACATCCTATTAAATCCTATTAATCCTATGCACCTATTTACTAGGTTATAACCACAGTCTCCAACAGTAACAGTAACCAACACTTGGAGTCACACCAAGCAACCGCACTTGGAGTCCACCAAGCAAACCCACACCTGAAGTCCATCAGGCAACCGCACCTGAAGTCCATCAGATGACTCGAACCGGTAACCAGTAACCAACTAATCTCAAAGAAGTCCAAGCCGCTCGTGACCGTGAGCACGGCTGATATATCAGTTTTACACTCCGCAGAGGTTGCACATTGTTACCCATGAGTCGTGCATTTCCCATCACGCTAAACACTGCCAAGGTGCATAGCGGGTTGCACTGCAAGGCCTTTACAAAGCCCCTCCAAGCCTGTGTTACACGTACTCTAAGGTTTCTCCCATGTCCATAAGTCAATGAGAACCCCGTGTAGCATAACTTGGAGGAAACTAATTAATTAGCCAGGTCCAGCCCATCCAGATCTCATGGCTACCCTGTTAAGCCTGGTTAAAGGCTTCGAGAACCGGGTCCTAGGGATCCAAGCAGGATAAATCTAGCACAAGCCCAGAACCAAAAACCAAAACCAGCTGCCAAGTACCACAACACAAAAACCACCAGTACGGTCCATCCTGCCAGATTTACCTAAACACCAAGTTGCTACAAAAATTACCATGTCCATATTATTTCATAGTCCATTAATCAAGATTATTAATATTTAACTCTCATCCCCATCCATGACTACATGGCTAAGCAAAGACATCTACCCGAACATCCCAAACCAGGCGACAAGGATAATAGAGCAAAATCTAGTAAACCATAATATAGGATTCAAATTTAGACACAACATGCATCTACAAGATCTAACTACTCTAATACCAAAAGTAAAATAAAGTAAGGGTGCAAGATGTTCAAGAACACTTGCCTGTGGGCTGGGTCGGATCTGCAGGGTCATAAGAAAAGTCGGGAGCGTCCTCGAACTCCGCACTCTCTGGCCCAAGCAACATACATGGCACAATACATCAAAAATAAATAACAGTACACCAATAATAAGAAAACAGAATGTAAATAGATCTAACACGTATAGCTCGATGAGACAAATCTAACGCGACTTGATCGGGTCAAATCGGAGTTAAAATGAACAAGTTATAAGCTTTTGAATACAGTGGAAAAACTGTAAATAAGTTGAACTCATTTTTAGATTTTAAATAAATAAAAGCAGAAAAAGAAGTGCATCTGGACCGGGCCTCATTTATTCGGGCATAGAGGGGCTAGGATGCAAGATGCGCCAGACACAGAGAATAGTAGATACGGACGACAGGTTGATGATTTCCTAAAATACGGGGGTGTTTCCTGCAAAGTCGCCGGGGTTGGTCGGGTCTGCAGGCAGTGGCGCCACGTGGCAACAGCCGATTGGCTCGGTGCACTACTGTGCGGTGGGCGCGGGGGACGCAGAGGCTGTGGACTGGGTGCACGGCCCAGTGCATACCCCTTCGCGGAGCGATCTAATCGCGGTCGTGCATTTCGAATCGGACGACCAACAAAGGAGAGAAGGAGGGAGCGGCGGCCGAAGTCGGGGGAAATCATGGTGGCGCCATGGCTCCGCCCGGGAAGGTCTCACCGAAGCTTGTGGGGTTGGGCCTACGGGCCGTCACTGGCTGAACCGGAAGCACAGGGAGAGATCGGAGGAGGCGATCCCACCAGAGGGGTCGGCACGGTCGGGGAAGGTCGGACGGTGGTGTCCCCGACTAGGATGGATGGAGCTCGGGTGGCGGCGGTACTCATCTATGGTGCGAGAGGGAGGGTGAAGGCGAGATGGAGTGGGGAGCGCTGTTCTTTCGAGCGTTCGGCTTCGACTACGAGCGGAGAAGGCGTTCGGTTCGATTGGTGGTGCGGTGGTGTGCCATTGCCGAGGGGTGGAGCTCGACGGCGCCATGAATACGGCTCACTGGAGTATACGAGGAAGCACCTAGACGGCGGTATAGACCGCGAAGATGGAAGAGATCAAACGAAAAGCTTACTGCGGATTCAACGACAGTGTTCTCGTCGCCGATTAGGGCTCCGAGGTTGCTGGGGGTGGAAAGCCCATGGCAGCTGTGCTCTGTAGTATGTAATGCTCGAGGGGGCGGTGTGCACGCCGTAAGGGAGGAGAAGGTGCACGGGAGGGCGGAGCGATCTTCAACGCGTCCTAGGAGGCTAGGACTCGAGGGGGGGAAGGCTTTATGGGCGAGGTCGATCAGAAAAGGGTTGGCGTGGGTTCGGTGGTTGGCCAGGACGAAGATGGCGGCTGAGATCCAAAGGAGGAGGATGGTGCTGACATTTGGGACCCACTCGTCAGCGGCTAGTGGCGCAAGACCGACCTGTCGGCGACTAGAGAGGAGGAAGGGGTATGGGCCGCGCGGGGTGAGGCTGGCGCCGCGGCTCGGGCCGGGGAGGAGAGGAGGTGGGGACTGGGCCGAGCGCTTGGGTGAGGGGTGGTGGGCCTGGGGCTGGAGCGGGCCCGATGGGGAAGAGAGGGGAGGGGGTGGCCGGTTGGCAAGGAAATGGCCCAGGGGAAAAGAGAGGCGCACGGGCTCGACTGTGGGGAGAGTAGGCATGGGCCGAATGGGAAAAAGGGGGAGAAAGGGAGAGAGCCCAGTTGCCAATCCTTTTCCTTTTCTTTTCTTTTGAAATTTTGTTTCCAAAATCTTTTTGAAATCAAATTCAAATCTGTTTGAAATTCAAATCACTTCGAAATGTTTTGGAGATATTTTCCCTAGGTTTTCAAAATAAAAATTTGAGTTTGATTTGATAAAATTTTATAAACCTTTTATTTTCTTTGCCAAATAGAATAAATTCGATTCGCCCTAAACAGGTTTAATAATTTTTTTTCACTCAATAAAAATTATGCAACGGCATGAATGCAACAAACATCTGGTTAGAAATTTTCCTCCATCTAGGATTTTGTCCATTTCTTAATTAAATTCTAATTATTTTAATTAATTTAGCACCTAGGGTGTTACAACCCAAGAGTTCCTCGAAAAGTCATCCACGATCACGAGAACGTACCACTTCCCACCCGCCGAGCAGACCCGAGCTGGACCAATAGTGTCCATGTGTAAGAGCTCGTCGGGTCGCTTAGTCATCTCCTGGTTTACATGAGGGTGAGAACAACCATCTTCCCGTGGCGACAAGGGTGACAGACAAGGTCCTTCTGAAACTTAAGCTTGGGCAATCCTCGAATTAGATCAAGTGAACTTAGCCTTGCAAGCAAGTCAAAGTTCAAATATCCAAGCCTCCTATGCCACTTCCACAAATCAGAAGAAGGACCAGCCACCAAACACTGAGAAGAGCCAAAACAGTGAGAAAATCGGCTCGGAAGATATGGCCAAAGGGAACAATCCAACAAACAAGATCGCCCCGAGAATCAAGAACTCTGCACAAGTCGGTCTTAAAGCGCACTTCAAAGCCGTCCCCAAGGAGTGGCGAAACAGAAAGCAAATTGAAATGCAAGTTCAAGACCAAAGCAACATCCTTGAGAACAAAGTCCTCATTGAGTCGGATCGACCCACGAGAAAACCTTTGTAATGTGATGTATTCCTTGTGGGGCACGAGGTTCAGGCTGGAGAACCAACTAGTATTTCCGATCATGTGGCGCGAACACCCGAAGTCAATGAGCCACATGCTCTCCAACCTGAGATCCTGCATCAATAGAAAGGCATGGAATGAGAGAATGGCACAACACTGGGGTTAGTAAACTGTGAAGGATACCAGTGTTGTGTCATTGGCCCATAAAAGGTGTTAGGAAGCACATCATACTGTCCTCGTCCCATGGGGGATACTGATCACCACAAGACTAAAACTGCGGTCCGCTGTGGAATGGAAAGCCTCCCATCATACCTCGTCCCATCTGAGGATAGCGATCACCACGCTACTGAATATGTGGTCCGCTATGGGACGGTGCAGCAAAGCCTCTCACGCGGGGCTCACGACCGTATGGAGCACGACCGGAACCGTGTCGGGCACGACCACCATCTCATGGTCTAGCTGCCTGGGGCCTAGCTACCTGAGGGGGTGCGCTCCAGGTCTAGCCCTCTACCTCTGAACAGACGAAGCATGTACACCATGGGAAGGGTGGTACATGGCCTGGTTCTTCCTCTCACACTCCCTCCTAGCATCTCTCTTCCTCCGGAAGCAAAACTCAGCTAGGTGAACCTCACGATGGCAATACTCGCACTGGAACCTCACCTCTCTCTTGGGTTGTTAGTTTACACTCTTGCGGGGGTTGCACACTCTAGCTGGCTTCTTACCTCCTGGAAGGGGATCACAAGAGATGTCACGTAGAGTGTCAAGTGTGTTCCTGAGATGGTTTGGTTTAGAAACCCACACTTGTTTCTGAGGTGGAGCTCTCGGGGGTTCGACAACAACCCCATCTTGGGTGATAGGCTTGGATGGCTTAGGTGGGTGATCTTGGTCAGCTTGGGAGTAGCAGATGGTTTCTCACTCAGGTTCGCTCTGCTGCACTCACCAATCTTACCAAAAGAATTTGCACCCTTCCCACCTATAGCAAAGCCTACTCCTAGACCGTCAGTTCCCCTCTTGAACTGATTGATCATCATGCCCAACTATGGCTCGCTGCATGACACCCAACTCAAGATGGACCAAAGGTATGTGTTTTCCTCCTTGGTTTGCATCTTGTCATGCCGACAGTTGGCAATCTCAAGCTCCATCCCCTCACATCGAGCGACACAAGTGCTAACTGAGTTGGCCTTCTCAAACTTGGCAAGCTTGGCATCCTTCTTTGCCAACTCAGATCGGAGTCCTGGACAAGACTTGCACGCACCCAATAAAGAAGGTCTAGCCCTGACCTCCTCAAGCTCCTTTTCCAGAGCGGGACACACCTTGCAATCACCCACCAAGTCTAGCCTCGACTGCAACTCATCGCGCACATCGATCAAAGAGGCATACTTGGTTCGAAGGGTGGCAAGTTCAGTTATGTGCACCACGCACTCATCACACTCCTCCTCCTCAGTCACATGCACCTCTGAACGCGCAAACTCAAGATCCTTAAGCGCTACAGCTAGCTTCTCCTTGTATTCTCTACGCTCCCTAGCTGTACGCCTAAGTAACTTATCCTGACTAAGCAAAGCGACATTCAGAGTTTCTAACTCAGCAGTGAGATGGTCGACAATAGAAGAGGTCGATACCTCCGATGTAGTGTCGTTGTCGCCGTGATGCTCACCCGAGCGCGTGTTCGCCTCCTCGCCCAATGCCATGGTGTAGAGGCCTCCGGAGGTGGAGTTGGCGAAAAAGCATAGGCCATTCATGCGCTCCTCCGTCTTCCTATGGGACTCATTATCGCTGGAGCATGAGGTGCGATCGGTGGAGTCATCATCAAGGTCATTGATCGACGCGAGGAAGGCACGCTCTTATGCCTTGGCATTCTTGTAGTACGCCTCCTTAATGGCCTCCTTATTGAACTTGCCCTTGGTCTTCTTCCTGTCGGTGGCATGCTCGCACTTGTCCTTGCGCCTGGAGTTGTTTTTCTAACCGGGGAAGACCTTGTTCTTCTTGGGGAAGTTCATGATGAAGTGGTTGGGGTCGCCACTCACGAAGCATCCATCCCTTGCACCACCATGGTGGTGGTTCAAGCGGTTGTTGTGGAACCGCGAGAACCGGCTGATGATGAGTGCGAGATCATCGTCGCCTAACACCTCCACCTGCTCCTCCGTTACTGAAAGCAAAGAAGACAAAGAAAAGGACGATGGTGAAATGTTAGCAGAAAGAGTCGACCCGCTCCTACCCGAGACCAAAGCTATGGTATGAGAAGATGGGTTCTTCAACTTGGCCTAGGTCTGGAGGTCGATCTCGGTGGACTTGAGCTTGTTGAACAGCTCGTCCACGGTGAGTGTGTCATAGCCAGGCGACTCAATGATAGTCAACACCTGTTGACATTTCTTAGCATCGCTATCGAAAGTAGGTTAGAATCTACCCCCGGTACTAATGCCAGAAATGTGGGTAGACATCTCATAGCATCACTCTAACGCTAGGCTGTCACCACTAGCAGTAACACTAGAGATGTGATAGTATTTATAGCACGATACTTTGATAAGATATGAAATAAAGGTTATCCGCAGGCGCAGAGATAAAATACACCCGTTATAGCATTTTACCCAGGAATGTTCCAGTTATCATTATTTATAATTCTACCATCGGGAGCTTAACAGGGTTAAGAATAAGAATGATATGGGTTAAGAATTGCAGACATATATAATTAGACATGAATCTAATTACTCACCTCTTGTCTAATACAGGGGTAAGGCAAAGCATAATGATAATGATAATAATGATAAACAAGGTAAATAACAAAGACTAGCAAGGATTCCATGATTAGAGAGAGAAACTCATATGATCAAGCAGAATTGAGAACTAATCGATACGTTAAGAGATTATACTCCTAAGTTATATTACTTCTATAAAGTCTAAGTTAACCCTAGCATATGATATCATCTATAGCATAATTAATCATCCACCCATACATAAGGAACATTACGAAAGAAGTTCATATCCAGAGTAATTCCTTCAGTGTAACCAGGTTCTACTTGTCCTAGACTCAGGGAGTGGACTACATAGGATTCAACGAGGCTATAAGAGTCACCCTCGCGAGCTACCACTTGCTGGCCCAGAGGATAGGATGCATTCGTAGGTAAACATAATCTAAGCACCACGCCTACATTATGTCGACCACTTAGTCCAATCCAGAATCGAACTAAGCGTTTTACGAACATATGTATGAACTTACTATCAATCATAACTATACCAAGCATACAACTAGAATAAACTAAGAATGAAATAAAGAAAAACATAATGATAATTGAAATAGCACAAAGTCGATTACAAGAATTACCAGAACTCCTGATGACGATCCAGAATCCTGAGTCGCGCTCAACTCTACTTGTTTCTATATTCTTCTAATTCTAATCTCAAAGTAGAGCTCTAATCTATCTCTAATTGCCTAAAGATGGATCTAATGCCTTGATATGAAGATGATGATCTGAAGATGGGGGGTCTGGGGTTTCTTATATAGCCCGGTGGGATGAACCGTGACCCTCAGATCAAACGGACCTTGAACAAGGGCTTAGATGCGTCGAGGAGGTCGGTTAGGTCACGCTCCACGAAGATGGGCCAGGGGGATCCTGGCCTAGGCCGGCCGGCCTGGGAACTGGGGCCGATCGGCCCCACCTATCATCCCCTAGGTGGTTGCTTCGCCATGATGTCTTCTGGAACCTCCCTTGTTGCCCTAATGCGCCTTTCCATCCGTTTGCATGATTTGTCGTGTGTTGGTATAAATTAATGCACACTCTACTTTATCTGAAGTGCATAGATAAAATCTACCGATGTAGCACTTCACCGGAGTAACCCAATTTTAATATCGAACCCAAAGGAACGGATAGTGTTAAGTCTTAAAAAGTATAACCCCTGAGTAGCTAATAAGGACGGAGAAGCTAAAAGCATAGAGGGGATCACTAAGTTTGTCTAATTCCATCTTAAGAGTGATATGTTTATATTATTCTAGTGGGGAAGTTGCCATAAAAGGTCACAAACAGAGTATGATTCTTTTATGCAAATGTATAATCCTACCGAGCCTACATACGGGTAAGTGGACTATAGAAGAATCAACAAGGCTATAAGAGTCACCCTTGCGAACAACCACTACTACCGGCGTTATAGGAGGCAATTATGAGCTATCAAGTCTAAGCACCATGCTTACACTATCCAACTACTCTAACTCTAGCACGACTAGAATTAAAGTACTCAAAAGAGAGTCATAAACCTTGAGAATAATAAGAACAATGGCTCAAACTGAAATATGGACGTTGATTATCGAAACAATCGTTGAAGCAAGTTGACGAAGAACTTGAATCCACAGGTACAAGATGAAGAAGTTGATCCGACAGGCCAGAGCTCCTTCTTGATCTCTTCCTCTCTCTCTCTCTCTTCTAGTTCTAATATAAGACTAGGTTCTAATCCTAACTAGAGGAGGTATCTAGTCTTCTACTTGAAAGCTGACTCCTGAAGTCTCTTCTAGGGTTTCTGAATGAGGCGTAGACTTTCTGAAGAGGGACCTTCTACCTTGCCTAGGCCTGGGGGCATGTTTATATATCCCCGAGGGATCAACCGCGACTGTTGGATCAAACCGACTTCATGTAGGGCTGAGATTGATCCTCAAAGGCGGTAGAAGAAGGTTCCAGAAGCGGGAGGCCGGCGACGCCCTGGGGGACCGACCGGTGGGACCCACAAACCGGTCGGTCCCACCTGGAGGTGGCTCGGGGTGCCACGCCTCACGGTGTCTTCAGGTGTTCTCTAGAGTCTTCTGGAAGATTCCTGACTTGACGAATGCGTTATCTCCCATCGGTTTCCTTCTAGGGGAAGCAATTGAGGGTTGTTTCCCTATTTAATCCCTGCAGATTCACAATTCACCAAAACTCGTGGAATTCATTAGTTCAAAACCCTATACTAAGGTGGAGTTTACATATTCATCCATTTTCATGTTCAATTGACCTTTAATAATAAGAGTTAATTAGTGTCAACAAACTCCCCCACACTTAGGCTTTTACTCGTCCTCGATAAAAGGTTGGATCATAATTGTAGGATAAGATATCAAACACTAGACCTTTCTATTCATACCTGCATTGTAAGATTCAGTGTATTTACCATAAAACCTTGAGTAGTTGGAGAACATAATAGTTGAAACAAATCACCCTTTTATTTTAGCACAAGACATTGGAGTTTTTGAATTTTTTCGAAACAAGTCATAGCTTTCCTTCTCCTTTTGTAGCACTTTAATTCCTTACCAAAGCATTTTATTTATGTGGAATAGTTCATCTTACTGAGTCAATGGAGAAAAATACTATACTCTTAGATCAAGACATTAATCTTTTTAAACTTTGTCACTCTTGCTAGCATATTGTAATTAGAGGGACCATGGACTATCTTCTTTTTCTCTTTATCATATTTTTATTATCATATTTCTTCTCTCTTTTTTTTCTTAAGGTGTGTCAGACACTTGTCCATTTTTCTTTCCTCATTTTTCATACTTTTGCATAGCCCATGCCTCTAATACAATACTACTTCGGAAGAGTGAATCTTTCTTTATTTGTAAGGATCTCGATCTTTAGAGCATAATAAATTTCTTAACAAAGAACTCAGTATTAGAGTAAGCAATGATTGATTTTATGAATAACTTTGGCAGGAAATCCATTTACTACAAAGGAGAAGTGTTGCTAATCTCTTTTTAACTTTGCAAGTAAAATTCCCCAATGCTCATACTTTTAAGAATTAAGTTCTCATTATTCTTCTATCATATTCCACAACAACTCTAAGTAATATGGTTCTCTTCAAGTTTTTATCAAAGCAGGTTTTCCAGAAAAAGTGTTGTGTGACTATACCATGAGCATGTCAAAATAATCTTACCTTTTTAAACAGAGTTTATAGATTGTATGTTATTGACGAGAATATTTAATTCAAAACAGAAGCTTAAACATCGAAAAATAGAGTGTAGCAATTGTGTATCGAACCGTGGACGAAGGAGGAGGTCAGAGGTGCCGACCCCTAACCGACCGGTGGGGCCCTCCAACCCGTCGGTTGGACTCAGGGCCCAACCATGGCCCGCTTCGTGGTGCGTGGTCTCGGTGACGATGTCTTCTGTTTTATGCAGCTTTCGCGATCGATTTTCGGTAATTCTGTTGTCGCCTTATCCCCCACACTTTTTTTCTGTTTTCTGCTAATCTCAACATGTGGAGACAAGACACATATCCAAAATAACAAGATAAAAGATAACTCTAACAAAAACTTTATTGATATCATTTAAGGCACCTTTATTACACAAGAAAACTAACTAATCAAAACTTCTAACAAAACAAGACTCCGCAAACACGAGTGCCTTATCAATCTACTGACGACTCATCTCTCAATCCTCTCCCTCGAGTAGATTGCCTAGCATAGAGGCTACACTAACGACCTTAGCCTTCAGGCTAATGTGTTTTGTTACATACTTATTCAGCACATCGGTCATCTGTTTTGTAGCCTTAGCTAGAGAAGCGTATCTCTTCTTAAGCTCTAAATTATCCTTCTCAAGGTCCTCAATCCTATCCCCGTGTCGATCTAACTGGGTAGTCCTCTTGCACTTGGCCTTGGGATTGGGAGTAGCGGGCGCCCTCTTCGCAGGCGGAGTAACCTTGATCTGCTCGGGGAGGCCACGAACTCCATCAATGCGAGGACACGGAGATTCAGTTGTGTACTTTATGACTGTGGGTTCCCCAAGCTTGTTCGTCTTTAGCCCGACGAGTGTCTCATTGGGCTTAGTGGGAAGAAGTGGGAGCGGCTTGGAGACAGAGAATGTCGGGAGTCCTCTTGCCGGTACCGCTTGAGCATAGAGAGCTTGTTGACGATGCAGCGAGATCTCTTCCGGTGGAATCGCATCAAGGGGTGTCGACGAGACGATAGGGGCGATATCCTTTGGCGGTGTTACGGCAAGCTCCTTTGTTGGGATGACGACGAGAGCCATTGAGTCGTCGGCAGGCTCGTTGAGGTCGATCCTTCGGTCGGAGGCCATTAGCGCTTGTGGGAAGAGAGCTCTGCTGCTGCTGGTATTTTGCGAGGAGGCTGCACTGATTCTAGAGATAGACCTGGGGCTGGTTTTATGGATGAGGTGGCTTGGAGAGGAGGCTGAATGATAGGCATGATAGGTTCGTTACGGAAGTTATCGATTCTGCGGATCAGGGTACCAGAAAGGATACGAGTGAGAGTCTGGACACATAACGAAAGAAGTCAAACAACGAGGGGAGTCTAGGGCAGACCGGTCGGTCTCCCTAGGGGACCGGTCGGTCCCACCTAGTGACTCCTCGTGGGTCCGTCGCTCGTGGTGTCTTTAAACTTGATCCTAATCCCAGAAAATATTCCCCTGATGTGTGAACTTATCGGAAAATGACGATGGTGTAAATCTATGGGATAATAAAGAATTGGATGACATCCAACTCTTCAGGACTCTTTTCAGGTTCTAGAAAAATATTAAGACGTTGTCCATTTACCTTAAATAGCGTACCTTCGTCATTTTGAAGTGTAATGGCTCCATGTGATGAAGTAGCTACCACCGTGAAAGGTCCTTCCCATTTGCTTCGTAGTTTTCCATGCCCGAACAACTTTACCCTAGAATTAAAGAGTAGTACCTTGTCTCCTGGAGTGAAGCTCTTCTTCTTGATTCTCTTGTCATGCCACCTCTTTGTTCTCTCTTTGTAAATCTTTGCGTTGTGATATGCCCTTTCACGCCATTCATCTAGTTCAGAGAGTTGCATTTTCCTCCTGATTCCTGCAGTTTCTAAGTCCATGTTCCACCTCTTGATTGCCCAGTGAGCTTTGAATTCTAGTTCCACTGGCAAGTGACAAGTCTTTCCGTAGACGAGTTGATATGGAGACATTCCTAGTGGTGTTTTGTAGGCAGTACGATAAGCCCATAGTGCTTCGGGTAGTCTATCTTTCCATTGTGTTCCCATCTTGTCGATCATTTTCTGCAGAATATTCTTGATTTGCTTGTTCGACGTTTTTGCTTGGCCACTTGTCTGAGGGTGATAGGGAGTGGCAACATTGTGATGGATCCCATGACTTATCAGATACTTATGAAAGCCTTTGTCAATAAAGTGTGTTCCCCCATCACTAATTACCATCCTTGGTACTCCAAATCTTGGAAATATCACCTCCTCGAACATTCTCTGAGAGTTTCTTGCATTAGCAGACTTGCATGGCACCGCTTCGACCCATTTTGAGACGTAGTCGACAGCAACCAGGATGTACTCATGGTTCCTCGATTTATGGAATGGTCCCATGTAATCAATTCCCCAGACATCGAAGAGCTCAATCTGAAGGTTGTTAGTGAGTGGCATGGCATCTGTGGTGTTGATGCTGTCGTGCCTCTGACATGGTCCACACCTTCGGACAAAGTCTTTTGTGTCTTGGTACATGGTTGGACAGAAAAAACCACTTTGCCAGATCTTCGCATGTGTTCGGAATGCCCCATAATGTCCTCCATATGGTGAAGACTGACAACGTTCAATGATCTTGATTCCTTCTTCAGCTGGCACACATCTTCTGAGTAATCCATCAGAGCATACTCTGAATAGATATGGATCATCCCATATGTGGATCCTACTCTCATAGATCAGCTTCTTCTTATTTGCTCCTGGTGGTACATACCCTGCAACTATAAAACTGACAATGTCTGCGTACCAGGGGTCAGATCTAGAGACTTGAAAAGCATGTCATCCTTGAGTGAGTCATTTATAGGCAATTCATGAGGATTTTCAAAATGCATTCTAGACAAGTGATCAGCTATAGAGTTTTCTACTCCTTTCTTGTCTTTTATTTCTAAGTTAAATTCTTGGAGTAGCAAAACCCAACTTATCAAGCGTGGCTGTTGACAGAAGTTATAGCATGTTTTACCTTATCAAAATACCGTCAACAGGCCTCGGTTTCAAGGAAGAATAGCATATCATGAGCATATTTATCACTAATAAGTTCCACTTGTACTCTTAGCTTGTGAACTTGTAGGAGATGGCAAAATGAACAAAATAAGGCCAGGTGGGCCCACCAAGGGGGTCAGCCGACCCCACCTTGGAGCCACCTCGGCCATGGTGACATGGCATGATCCAAGAGAAGCACGTTCAAGTCAATATTGCGGATACATGGGTGTATGCCGAGTCTCTGAGTGATGAGTGATTGTCAACTGGGATAATACACATGTTCTTTGGCTTATGTTGTGCAGGTGTCGAGCACGGATACAGTGATCAAAGGCAAGGTGAAGGTCAAGTAGAGACGTGCCGTGCCGAGGGACCAAGAGTGGCGAAGGGCAGACGTGAGGCTTGGACTGAGGGACCGGTGGCCTGAGGATCAGCTGTGGTGGCTGACAGCCTGGGACAGCGACTAGCGGAGACTTGCGGGGCATGGTGTTGCCTGGGTCGAGGACCTGGGGACACGTGTCGGTGGATGGGATGCACGGGAGGTGCATCCCATCTATAGCTTCGGTTTGGTGGTAGAGCCAGAGAAAAACCATCGGGTGGACGGTTTCCAGGTTTGGGCCTCAAAACCTGGGTGCTGATGGTTTCCGAGTTTGGCCACAAAACTTGGGCTGAGGATGGTTTCCAGGTTTGGGCCTCAAAACCTGGGCGCTTCGGGTTTGTTGAGTTTGGGCCACAAAACTCAGTCCTTGGATGGCTGGTTTCCCGGTTTGGGTCTCAAAATCGGTGGTTGGCTGTGAAGGCTGGTTTCCCGGTTTGGGCCACAAAACCGGGGGTGCGACGTCCGGGAAAGGACAAGCGGAGCGGTGGCGGCACATGGCGGCAATCGGTGAGGTTGCGTCGAGGCAACACTACCAGTTGTGCGGGCGTGGCCGTCGGATTACCAGCATCTTCGAGTTGGTCCAGAATAACCCTAGGGTTTAGCTGGTTCACTCTGTAAGTAGTGAGGGGTAGAGTAGGAATTAGAATTAGGATAAGTAAAGGGAGACACCCTCCTCCCATTCCATCTCAGTCATTTGCTCTTTTGCTTCTAGGGTTTCCTGCTCTCCCCATTCCC
Organism: Coix lacryma-jobi var. lacryma-jobi; assembly: GCA_009763385.1. Taxonomy (NCBI): domain Eukaryota; kingdom Viridiplantae; phylum Streptophyta; class Magnoliopsida; order Poales; family Poaceae; genus Coix; species Coix lacryma-jobi. The sequence continues at coordinate 138,625,666 of CM019824.1, forward strand.
TGCTGTAGCGAACCTGAGATCCACAAAGAAGAGAACAATACCTCTGTGCCCATGAGATTTTGAGGAAGTGAGACCGTAATCTCACTGTTGTAGCGTGTGGTAGCCACACGGTTGCAAATTTGTGGTTGTGATTCGCGTTTTGTTCTTGTTCTTCGCGGGTTGCTTTTCTCCACGTTTTTCCCGTCGATCGATCTCTTTGCTTGGTATGTCGTTTGCAAATACGTTTGAACCAAGCTGTTATAGATCGTGAGGCACTTCTTTCCACCGAAGGAATTCACCTCTAACCTCACGAGCTAGTAGATCAGTTGATTTTCGTTTCGGGTCAAGTTTTTGTCCCTTCCCCCGAATTTCTTCGATTCATCGATTTGGAGATAGGTTAGAGCCATGATTTCTTAGAGATAGCTCACTATCCTCCTTGTGACTCCTCTCACCAAGTTAGATTCCTAGAGGATTCGTTTTGGGTGAGATCGAGTTGAATTGGTGGACGAATAGCAGGTTTTCGGGGTGACCGGACGCTCGGCTCGGGCTGACCGGACGCTGGCACAGTGCGTCCGGTCGTTGAATGATCAGTGCAATTTCCTGTTACTTGATCGGACGCTCGGCCACCCACTGACCGGACTCGCCCTTGCTACTGTTCATCGGTTTCTTTCTTTGTGACCGGACGCTGACCCATTGACTGGATGCTCTGTTCATCAGAGTCCGGTCCAACTCAGAGAGCTCCCAATTTGGGTTTTGCTCGACGAGACGCGTCCGGTGCCTACTGACCGGACGCACCAGTGAGAGGAACCATGGGGGGGTCGGCCGACCCAGGGGGCGGCCGCCCCCTGGCTGGGCCCCTGTGGGCTGGGCCAAAGCCCATCCTGCCTGGAATGACGTGCTGAGTCTGGATTCGGTTGAAGTTTATCACACTTTGGTACTTGGTTTTGATTTCCCTTCAATTCTTCATTTACTTTCGGCCCAAATCACATCGTTCCTGTATAAATGCATGTTCACCAAAACTGTGGAATTTGTTAGCGTAAAAAGGCCCTACCTCTAGTTTGGTGACATTTTTATAGGGAATTATAAGCATGTTGGCGATATAGAATATGTGTTAAGAATCGCCAACACTCTACACTAGAGAAGTGCAATACCTCTCAAACATCCCATTGCTAGCCTTATGCTAAATTCCTACACTGGGGATTAGCACCTTTCTCTCCTTTCCCTTATTCATTTCAAAAATCCTTTCCTATAGATAATCTGGGGAAATCTAGAGCTAAAAAAAGAGCGATCGAGGAAATAAAAAGAGGCAAGTGCCTGACAACCTCGAGAGAAAACAAAAGAGAGATTGAGCAAAGTAGCTCAAAAGAGGACTAAAGTCCTAGAAAATGTGAGGACACATTTTGTCTACTCACAATGTTCCAAAAAAAATAAAAAAGAGAGAGAGAGAGAGAAAAGTTATCATTAGCTCTAGTCCCCAGAAATCAACTAAGGAAGGATTAAGAAAAACTTCTCTATACACATCCACATAGCCACACATGCACATCTTGATCAATGTTTATGATTTGTTGATCCTTATGATCTGAGTGTCTAGCTTAGCAATAAACTCTATGCAATTTGCTCATAACCGTAGCCTACCTATAACTCCACATATCGTTCTTTAGAAATAGGAAGGCTCTCTTTTGGCCTTAGTGAGCTATGAAACACCATTGAGTGATTGAGTGAATCTTGGAGAAACTAAGAAAGTTCTATCTTTGAAAATTCTAAAACCTCTAGATAGAGTCCTAGTCAAACCAAAAGCAAGATAAAAGTTTCCTATCTACTTCTTTATTTCACTCTTGCATGTTTAAAGTGATAAGCTATAAGCCCCACATTGTTATGACTATGATAAACACTAAGTTATTTCTTACTAGGCAATATGCCTCTGTATGCAACTTAATTTTGCTATCTTTTCATGCTCAATGCTTAAACCGCATTGTTGCTCGAGGACGAGCAACAGGTTAGCTTGGGGGAGCTTGTTGATGGTCCTTAAACACCTGTTTTCCATCAACAAATTACTCTGAATTTCACCAAAAAGGCATGAAATGTAGTCAAATAGGTTTCAAACTAACCGAATTCCACATGTCCATAGATTTTTATTTAAATGCAGGAATTTGGCCGAATTTGAAGAATTGGACCAAGAGAGCCCACCAGGGGGTGGCCCACACCCTTGGGCCCACATTGGGCCAAGGGGAGGTGGCGCCCGCCACCCCCTAGCTGGCGCCCGCCAGGGGGGAGAGGCCCAATCCTCCCCCCTGCCACGTCACTGATCCAGGAGACTTGCCCAGCATCCAATTGCAGCCGTTGGTAATCAAGGTCGGTTCATCCAAGGGTCCAGAAGAGAAGCACGCGGATCATGCCGAGACTCGGACAAGAGGCGGTTAGGGTTGGCCAATCGACCTCACAACCACCTTGGAGGGTGTCCTAAGGGTCGTAGGATCAAAGGCGGTGGATCCAAGGGCTCTAGGGGTGGCGGCCGTCACCCCCCTACTGGCGCCCGCCACCTAGGGTTGCCCTAGGTCAGTTGGGTGGCCTCTATAAGACCCCCCCTCACTCACTTGGGCTATAAATACCCCCTGTCGGCCTCCAATTCATTCAAGCAAGGAAGAAAGCAAGTGAGCATCAGGCTGAAGCTAGAGAGCTTAGGGCTTAGCCAAGCTTAGGCAAGTAGTAGCTAGTAGAGCAAGGCATCCTTGCCTTAGTGCCCTCGCGGAAGCGCTGCTCTAGGGTTAGCTCAAGAGTAGAGGTGTGCGAGTGATCGAGTCTGGAGCTAAGGAAGAGTCTTCCTCATCTCCAGTCTGGTATTGCTCTCTTGTATCTCAAGTACTTACTTTATTCTATTACATCATTTCAAGTATTTACTTTACTCTACTTCTAGTATTGAGTGTTATACTTGATTGAATACTTGAGTACACTAGCTATCTACATTTCAATTCACTTAGCCATAGTAGTTAATCTCTAGTGAGTTAAGTGTTTGATCTTTGTCAATAGGTTACTTAGTTTGTTTAGAGTTTATCTTATTAAGTCAAGTAATTGCTCTGACGTCCGCAAGGGTGTCTCTATTCAAAGCTAGGATAGAGATAGTTAGAATATAATTAGGCGTGGTGCTTAGTTATAGACTTACCTTCAGATACGGCTAGACCCCTAGATAGCTGTGGTAGCAAGCAGGTGGTGACAGCCCTGTGCGCCTTGAATTCCACCACATAGTTGGCCCAGTTTAACAGTAAGGCTCGTTGTGCTAGCGTTCAACCTAAGGCAGTGGTAAAGGCTAGTACGCCTCTTTGCTTGATAAGATAAGATAAAACCTATTCTTAACTTGGTTGCTTTATTGACATTTGCCTGTCTTGCTTCATAGTTATCTAGGAGTAGTTATTAGTTATATTCTTTAGTTATTTATTAGTTAGTTATCTTAGTTATCCCATCCTATTTATCCACCTATCGATCTGCCTTACCTTAGCCATTCTATCCATCCTATCTTATCCATCCATATCTTCTTTCTAGCCTTTCATATTCTCTCATCTCTTCCATTCCCTTTTCCTTCTTCTATTCCTTGACTCAACTCATACACCACCGCCTTCCTTTGGAATCAAATAAATCGACACCTGGTACTCCCAGGGAAGTGCTACTACGATAGTTCTGTACGCTTGAAGAATCTCCTCCTGGTAGATTGCATTCTCGCTAGTTAGCTCCTACTAGTGTCAGGACTGACAACCCCACAAGGCATTAGTGGACAGCTACTTTAGCTTTCCACCTTTTGGCATAGTGTGTAGAAGTGCCACAAGCATTTCTGGGCCGTTGCCGGGGTAGTAGCCTAGCTCTATCTCTAGGTAAAGTTAAGAACTACCAACAGGCCTCGAGACCGACCTGGGGCGGGCTCTCAAGAGGGTTGACGATCTATCACTTGAGCTCGAGGCCGCCTGGCAGGAAGGGGTCAGGAAGGACCAAGGGCTCGCGCAGACGGGCAAGATAGTCGAGGAGCTCAGGGCTTAGAATGCTGACGTGCTAACCCAGAAGCAGACACTTGAGAGGCGTGTTGAGATCTTGGCCAAGGATTTTGAAGCCCTGAGTTTGCGTTGCCAAGGTACTGATGTTGTTCCTTGGTCTTGTCCTGCCTTGGTTTTTGAGACTTTTGCCACGTTACAAACTTACTCCCTTTTGTTTGTTGCGTAGATCTGGAGAAAGTCGCTGGGCAGCTTCGCGAGTCAAACCAGGCTCTCGTGGGGCAGCTCCAGGGTGAGACCATGGTGTCAGAGCGGGCACGTGAGTCCCTTAACCGGCTCTGCACTGCGTGGGGTGTAAACCCGGTGGAGAGGGCCGAGGGACCGGTTGCTCGAGCTGACGCCCTGGTCGATGCCATATGCTACTTTGACATGACTGTGCGGGACCGCGTCACGAGCACTCTTCACTACGCCGTGAAGCAGGCGTTCGGGGCCGTCCGCTCTGGCTACCATTACCTGGTCCACGTCGTCGCCAAAGGCTTCGTCGAGATCATGGGGAAGGATAGAGAGTGGAACATCCACCGCGTCAACAAGATCCTGGAGGCGATGGAGAGGCCGGGAGCGGCGTTTGCCAAGTTTCTTGAGGGGGATGTGCTGCCCCCTGATGCTAGCAGCGGCGTAAATGGTGCTCCTGCTCCCGAGCCGGACGTCGAGGCTGAGCCAGCGGCGGAGGATTTTGGAGAAGAGTTCCAAACCGATGATGAAGAGTGACGAGGCCTGCGTGCCAGATTTGGGCGTCGAGGCCCTTGTAAAAATTGATGTTATAAAACTTATGGGCCCCTTCGAGGCTAAAGCATGTGTATGACTTGTTTATGTAAAGAAGCTGCTTTTCTTTTCAAACTTGTTCGATTTCTTTTTTGTTGTTCCTAGCTCGAGCTTGAACTAACATAGTTTAAGTTCTTTCGATACGCGTCACGAGTTCCTCGAGGGGAGGCATAGGTAGGGTACCTTAGCCCTGGGGCGTGGGTGGCCGTCTACGTCGACACCCCCGCGGCTGTTGGAGGCTCGAGGTATCTACAGACTTAGACGTTGCAAGTATGCTCGAGGTACGAATTCGAGACAAGGATCGAACTTTTTGAAAAGAAAAACGCGTTTTTCAGAGTCTGGGGGGGTCCCCCTGTTAGCCCTCGAGGGAGGCTCGACCCTGAGCAAGGCAGGGTCGAGGCTACCTTAAGTTACTTTAAGTAAAATGAAAGACAATGCACGAGTTTGTTCATTCATCTTGACATGTTTGTACAAAGCAACGAAATGTACAAGGCTCGAGGCCCTAAGGGTAAAAGCGACGTAGCTGAGATATGTTCCACGCGTTTGCCAGGATTCTGCCTTGTCGATCGTAGAGCTTGTATGTCCCCGGCTTGAGTACCTTAGCCACGGTGTATGGGCCTTCCCACGGAGGGGTAAGCTTGTGGCGCCCTCGATTGTCCTGGAGCTGTCGAAGCACGAAGTCCCCCACCGCCAGGTCTCTCTTGCGCACGTGCTTGTCGTGGTAGCGTCAAAGCGTCTGCTGGTAGCGGGCAGAGTTTATGAGTGCCATGTCTCGAGCCTCCTCAAGCTGATCCTTGGCGTTGGCGAGCCTCTCGTTGTTAGTTTGCTCGTTGTAGGCTCAAAGTCGAGGGGAGCCGTACTCGAGGTCCATAGGTAGGACGGCCTCGGCGCCGTAGGTCAAGAAAAATGGAGTGAACCTGGTGGCTCGACTCGGCGTAGTCCTTAGACTGCACAGCACCGAGGGGAGCTCTGCGGTCCACCTCTTTCCGAAGTTCTTGAGGGTCTTGAACAGCCTCGGTTTCAGCCCGTGGAGTATCATGCCGTTGGCGCGCTCGACCTGCCCGTTGCACTGAGGGTACGCAACCGAGGCCCAGCACACGCGGATGTTGTTGTCGTCGCAAAAGTCCAGGAACTTCCTGCCCGTGAACTGTGTGCCGTTGTCGGTGATGATGGTGTTTGGCACCCCAAACCGATACATGATGTCGGTGATGAACTCGATGGCCTTCTCGGAGGTGGGGTTGCCAATGGGCTTTGCCTCGATCCACTTGGTGAATTTGTCGACGGCCATGAGCACATGCGTGTACTTTCCGTTTGTCATCTTGAGGGGACCCACGAGGTCGAGCCCCCAAACAGCAAACGGCCAAGTAATTGGAATCATCTGCAGGGCGTGCGCGGGTTGGTGCGTTTGCTTGGCGTAGAACTGACATCCCTGGCAGGCTCGAACCAGGCGCTTGGCGTCTCCTATGACTGTTGGCCAGTAGAATCCTTAGCGGAAGGCGTTCCCCACCAAGGTCCTTGGCGCTGCATGATGGGCGCAGGCCCCTGAATGCATGTCGTCGAGGAGCCTGCGTCCTTCCTTGAGGGGGATGCAGCGCTGGAGGATCCCGGTGGGGCTGCGTCGATACAGCTCCCGCTCGTCGCCGTAGATGACGTAGGACTTGGCCCTCTGAGCGATACGTCGGGCTTCAGTCTTGTCTTCTGGTAGCGTGCCCTGCGTTAGGTAGTCGAGGAAGGGTGTCCGCCAATCGAGGGGTCGTGATGAAGAGGCGAGTGCGTCGATCTGCATTGCCTCAGCGGTGTCGTCAGTCGTATGATCGTTCTCGAGGGGTGGCGATGGAGGTCGAGCCCCCGTGTCTGGCTCGAGGGGCGGTGCCGAGGGGCCAGCCCCCGGGCCAATCTTGACGGATGGCTCGTTGTTGGTAGTTCTTAACTTCACTAAAGATAGAGCTACGCACTATCCCCGGTAACGGCCCAGAAATGCTTGTTGGCACTTGCTAACGTTGTTACTAGAAGTAGACTATGGAGTCTATCCCTGGCAACGATGTCGGAAATGCTTGTAGCAAGTCTAGTCACTATACCTAAAGGAGTGAAGCTAAAGCAGCTATCTACTAATGCCAAGTGGGGTTATCAATCCCGACACTAGTAGGAGCTAGCTAGAGTGAATGCAATCTACCAGGAGGAGATTCTGCAAGCGCACAGAACTATCGTAGTAGCACTTCGCCTGGGAGTACCAGGTGTCGATTTATTTGATCCCAAGGGAAGGCTAGGGTGGTGAATGAGTTGAGTCAAGGAAGGGATGAGAGTCGAAGTAAAGAAAAGAGAAAAGGGGAGAAGGGAAGATGAAAGGCTAGAAAGAATATGTGGGTGGATAGGTAAGGATGAAAATGGATGGTTAAGGTAAGGTGGATGAATAGGTAGTTGAAGGGATAACTAAAGGTAACTAAGGATAACTAAAGGTAACTAAAGATAACTAAGTTAACTAAAGGTAACTAAGATATCTAGAGAGGCACTTGGTCGATTCAACTAGGGCTTTCTAGATAATTGGGCAGGATGGCTATTATTAAAGTGATCTACTTCGGGCACCTGGAACCAACCAACTCACAAGAGTAGGCGAGTCCACCCCTAAGTCCTACAGAACAGAACTAACGTGGTGGAATACGTAGGCCGGACAGGGCTGTCACCACCTGCCGACTACCACTGCGATCCGTTGAACTGAATGCAAACCAGGGTAATTACTAGTCTAGACCCCACGTCTACACTTAGTAATTACTACCTTACTTCCCGGAAAAGCAAGGCACTCACACAAGTATATACTATGCAATAAATAAATACTAAATAGTAAATACTAAGTAATAAGCAAGGAACCAGTAAATACTTTAATAATAATGCTCAATTAAATATTCGCACCTGAGCTGAACTTACAAGGACCTGGAGAGGTAGAAGAGAGGAGAGATGCCAACACGCCCGGCTCATCCCCTGAACTTGCCTCTCTACAACTGGAGGGGAGATCCCGCCAGAGGGACACTACTACATCTAGAATGTGAGAGTGAAGCTTGTGTGTAGGTGTGTGTTACAAGTGAGGGAGAGGGGCTCTATTTATAGCCTAAGGTGGAGTAGGGGCTACTCAAGTGCCACCTCATCAATCCGCGTGACCTCCCTCCTCCTCCCTTGGATGTAACCGCCCTATAACCGCCTTAAACCGACGCACAAGATTGCTCCAAAGTGTGTTTCTTGCATGTGACCTAGAATTGAGTCGGTTTGGCGCCGGGGGGGGGGGGGGGTGGCGGGCGCCACCTCAATGAAATGTGGGCCCTTCCCCTTTGGTGTGGGGCCCCTTGGGGTGTCTTGGAAGGTGGGTGTGGCGTCCCTTGGTCCATTTGATCACCGTGGCAAGCCGGGTGAACCACAATCCACGTGATGCTGATTTTCTGCCGTTGATGCTTGTACTGACCTAGGATCAAGGGGTGGAGAGGCTTGGAGGTGTGTCTCCCACGGATCGGTGACGTGTCACCTTGAGTGACATGGTGGCCGCCATGCCTGGGTGGCGGGCGCCACCCCCAAGTGGGCCAAAATGGCCCACTTTGTTCCACTTTGCTCCACTTTGCTTCATATGCTTGATATTTGGTATTTTTGCATAGTTTTCCTGCATGAGCAAATATCTCCAAGTACAAGTGGAATTCCATTAGTTTAAACCATAATTCCTAGTTCTAAGTCATTTTTACCTTCATATGTTGCTTTGTTGATGGTATAAAATGAGCATTTGACAGGCGTCAACAAGTTCCCCCAAGCTTACCTCTTGCTCGTCCCTGAGCAACAATGCGGTTTAAGCATTGAGCATGAAATAGATAGTAAAATTAAGATGTATGTAAGTGCATATTGTATAGCTAGAAATAACTTAGCATATATCATTAATCATGGCAGTGTGGGGCATATAGCTTTTCACTTCAAACATGCAAGAGTGAAATAAAGTAGTAGATAGGAAACTTTTTATTTTGCTTAGGTTTGACTAGGATTTTGTCTGGAGGTTTTTTTAGGTTTTCAAAAGATAAAAACTTGCTTAAGTCCTCCAAGATCCACTCAGTCACTCAATGATGTTTAAATCCTCACTTAGGCCAAAATGTAGCCTCTCCTATTTCTAAAGAATGATATGTGGAGTTATAGGTAGGCTAAGAACCATGAGCAAATTGCCTGATGTTTATTGCTAAGCTAGACACTCAGATCATAAGGAGCAGCAAATCATAAAAATTGATCAAGATGTGCATGTGTGGTTATGTGGAAGTGTATAGAGAGGTATTTCATAATCCTTCCTAGTTGATTTTCTGGGGTCTAGAGCTAATGATAACTCTCTTTTTTGATACATAGTGAGTAGACAAAGGATGTGTCCTCACATTTTCTTAGGACATAGTCCTCTTTTGAGCTACTTTGCTCTTTTTTTTTCTTTTTTTTGGATACAATGTGAGTAGACAAAAATGTGTCCTCACATTTTCTAGGACATAGTCCTCTTTTGAGCTACTTTGCTCAATAGCTTTTTCTCTCTTTTTTTAGCTCTAGATTTCCCCAGATTATTTAAAGGAAAGGATTTTTGAAATGAATAGGGAAAGGGAGAGAAATGCTTATTCCCAGTGTAGGAATAAGCATAAGGCTAGCAATGGGATGTTTGGCTGGGTATTGCATCTCTCCAGTGTAGAGAATAAGCAATTTATTTGGTGGTTGCAAACTTCCGGAGTGGATAGTAAGCAATATGGTGGGTGTGCGTGTATCTTGATTCAAAAGTTATGATAAGCTTCTCTACTAAGATCTATGAGGCCTAACAAAGCTCAACACAAACAAAGCTCTATGTGGTTTTGACTAATGACTAGCAAATATTTGGCTGGTGGTGGGATGGGATAAAATCCAGGAGGAACTTTTAGCAAGGTTTTCATAATTTTTAAAAGAAATCCTCCAGATTAGGTCCTAATTTCACCTTAGCAAGGTTAAAGAATTACTCCATTTCTTACTAACTTTATTCACTAAGCATGATTTCAGTTAAAGCATGTGCAACCCACAAAAGCTACAACTTAGATAAGACTAGTTATTCAAACCATAACAATAGCATTTGCATGACATATTTCAAATCTTACTCAGGTTTCAACTTGTTTAAGTAGATTTTATCAATATTATTCATGGAATGGTTACTTAGGCAGGAATATGACATTCAAAAGATATAGAATTTAAGAACTGAATGTAAAGTGTAGGCTTGAGACATACCTTTTTGGAGCGGGAGTCTCCCCCAAGCTGGCTTCTTGCTTGGTGAAGGGCCTTGTTCTTCTCAGTCGGAGCTCTTATTCTCATTTTATTAAAAGGGAAACTATCTAATGTTGTGAAAAGGGAAACTATCCTATGATATTTTATTATTCTAACTAAGTTAACATATACCTATGCATATAACTAATGATAACTGATTTTTTTTAGTTGCATGCATGACATATGTTATTTATTCGAAAAAGGGAAATTTAAAGGGAAATAAAAATTAAAAATAAAACCATACCTTAGGTCCATGGAGTTTCATCCTTTAAAGATGGGATTCGCTAAACGGGAGCTTAAGCGAAGATAAATTCGACACGGACTCAACCGATACACCGTTTGCCTTCCCCGGCAACGGCGCCAGAAATGCTTGTTGGTAGTTCTTAACTTCACTAAAGATAGAGCTACGCACTATCCCCGGTAACGGCCCAGAAATGCTTGTTGGCACTTGCTAACGTTGTTACTAGAAGTAGACTATGGAGTCTATCCCTGGCAACGACGTCGGAAATGCTTGTAGCAAGTCTAGTCACTATACCTAGAGGAGTGAAGCTAAAGCAGCTATCTACTAATGCCAAGCGGGGTTGTCAATCCCGACACTAGTAGGAGCTAGCTAGAGTGAATGCAATCTACCAGGAGGAGATTCTGCAAGCGCACAGAACTATCGTAGTAGCACTTCGCCTGGGAGTACCAGGTGTCAATTTATTTGATCCCAAGGGAAGGCTAGGGTGGTGAATGAGTTGAGTCAAGGAAGGGATGAGAGTCGAAGTAAAGAAAAGAGAAAAGGGGAGAAGGGAAGATGAAAGGCTAGAAAGAATATGTGGGTGGATAGGTAAGGATGAAAATGGATGGTTAAGGTAAGGTGGATGAATAGGTAGTTGAAGGGATAACTAAAGGTAACTAAGGATAACTAAAGGTAACTAAAGATAACTAAGTTAACTAAAGGTAACTAAGATAACTAGAGAGGCACTTGGTCGATTCAACTAGGGCTTTCTAGATAATTGGGCAGGATGGCTATTATTAAAGTGATCTACTTCGGGCACCTGGAACCAACCAACTCACAAGAGTAGGCGAGTCCACCCCTAAGTCCTACAGAACAGAACTAACGTGGTGGAATACGTAGGCCGGACAGGGCTGTCTCCACCTGCCGGCTACCACTGCGATCCGTTGAACTGAATGCAAACCAGGGTAATTACTAGTCTAGACCCCACGTCTACACTTAGTAATTACTACCTTACTTCCCGGAAAAGCAAGGCACTCACACAAGTATATACTATGCAATAAATAAATACTAAATAGTAAATACTAAGTAATAAGCAAGGAACCAGTAAATACTTTAATAATAATGCTCAATTAAATATTCACACCTGAGCTGAACTTACAAGGACCTGGAGAGGTAGAAGAGAGGAGAGATGCCAACACGCCCGGCTCATCCCCTGAACTTGCCTCTCTACAACTGGAGGGGAGCTCCCGCCAGAGGGACACTACTACATCTAGAATGTGAGAGTGAAGCTTGTGTGTAGGTGTGTGTTACAAGTGAGGGAGAGGGGCTCTATTTATAACCTAAGGTGGAGTAGGGGCTACTCAAGTGCCACCTCATCAATCCGCGTGACCTCCCTCCTCCTCCCTTGGATGTAACCGCCCTATAACCACCTTAAACCGACGCACAAGATTGCTCCAAAGTGTGTTTCTTGCATGTGACCTAGAATTGAGTCGGTTTCTTGCATGTGGCGGGCGCTAGTAAGGGGTGGCGGGTGCCACCTCAATGACATGTGGGCCCTTCCCCTTTGGTGTGGGGCCCCTTGGGGTGTCTTGGAAGGTGGGTGTGGCGTCCCTTGGTCCATTTGATCACCGTGGCAAGCCGGGTGAACCACAATCCACGTGATGCTGATTTTCTGCCGTTGATGCTTGTACTGACCTAGGATCAAGGGGTGGAGAGGCTTGGAGGTGTGTCTCCCACGGATCGGTGACGTGTCACCTTGAGTGACATGGCGGCCGCCACCCCCAAGTGGGCCAAAATGGCCCACTTTGTTCCACTTTGCTCCACTTTGCTTCATATGCTTGATATTTGGTATTTTTGCATAGTTTTCCTGCATGAGCAAATATCTCCAAGTACAAGTGGAATTCCATTAGTTTAAACCATAATTCCTAGTTCTAAGTCATTTTTACCTTCATATGTTGCCTTGTTGATGGTATAAAATGAGCATTTGACAGGCGTCAACACTCGTGGATGTCCCTCGAGAAGACGTCTGGCGGGACGGTGCCGCGCGTGGATGTCAACTTGGCCAGCTCGTCTGCGGCCTCGTTGTACTTGCGGGCGATATGGTTGAGCTCGAGGCCGTAGAACTTGTCTTCCAGTTTGCGCACTTCTCCGCAGTACGCTTCCATCTTGGGGTCGATGCAGCTCGAGGCCTTCATAACTTGATTGATGACAAGCTGCGAATCCCCTCAAACGTCGAGGCGTCGTACCCCGAGCTCGAGGGCGATGCGCAGCCCGTTGACGAGGGCCTCGTACTCAGCGACGTTGTTGGAGGCGGGGAAGTGCAGGCACAGCAGGTAGCGCGTGTGTACTCCGAGGGGCGAGATGAAGAGCAAGCCCGCGCCTGCTCCTGTCTTCATGAGGGACCCGTCAAAGTACATGGTCCAGAGTTCAGCTTGGATCTGCGCCGGCGGGAGCTGGGTGTCGGTCCATTCAGCGACGAAGTCTGCCAGCGCTTGCGATTTGATGGCCTTAGGTGGAGCGTAGGTGATGGCCTCCCCCATCAGCTCGGCAGACCACTTGGCTATGCGCCCCGTGGCCTCCCGGTTGTTGATGATTTCTCCGAGGGGGAAGGACGACACCACCTGAAGGACCGAAAAACTCACAAGACAGGCGACCAGAGGGGGGGGGGGGGGGGTGAATGGGAGCCTGAAATTTCTTTCGAAACTTTCAAACCACTGTCCCAAAATCACTCCCGAGAGAACACAAGCAAAACACTAGATGCCACTACGGATCACAGCGAGGCATCTAAAGCGACGGAACAATCACACGAACGATCGGCGAAGGAACTCACAAAACCAGACACACCGGACGCTGAACCCTGGTGCACCGGACGCTCCGGTCCCGGCGTCCGCTGTGAGTCCAGAGAGGTCCAGAAACGCTCAGAACGCACCGGACGCGTCCGCTCCCCAAGCACCGGACGCTGCTCAGAGTCCGGTGAGCACACACGAGACACTGTGTCACACCAGACGCCCTGGCAACGACCCACCGGACGCTCCGGTACTCGATCTGCGAGTCCGGTCAGACGAGACAGGCTGCACCGGACGCTGGAGGGGCTCGCACCGGACGCTCCGATGAGCTGAGTCCGGTGAGAAACAGAGAGCACCCGAAACCAGCGGACGAGTCCGGTGAGGCCACACCGGACGCTCCTTAGAGTCCGGTCAAACCAAAAGCACACTGACAGCCCACGTGTCGACACGCCGTCACATAGGACGCGGGACAACCACACCGGACGCGTCCGGTGGCCCCGATTTGGCGTCCGGTGCTGACGAACAGCACGAACACGAAATCGCCTCGAACACAAACTCGACCCGATCTCCTCCAAATCAAGTTCTCAGCTGCTCAAACTTGACACAGAGGTTCCTTAGGAGGTTGGTGAGGTAACTCTAGGAGATCATGACGCTCCACCAACTGAATCCTTCGGAATCGATCAAAAGAGGTGCAAAACTCCAAGAAATCAGCTCGCCCAAAGAACTTGCCCGATCTCCATACTTAAGAGGACTTAGCAAAATTCCTTCGGAGGAAACGCTCTACTCTTAACCATGAAGAGATCAAGACAAGCGGCTCGCGAAACGATCGCCTACACGCAGAGAACGATCGAAAGAAAGTGAGAGGGCAAAACAAGAACGCGAAGAACAGATCAAGAACAAGGCACAAATCTGAACTCCAGAGGAAACAGCGGTGATTACGGTCACCGCTTCCTGAATCACGTCCAGTACACAGTGCAGATGCAACTGCGGATCTTAGTAGCTACAGCAGGGAAAGGGGAAACAGGGAAACCCTAGGTGAAAATAGCTAATGACTAAGATAAGGAAGAGGGGTGGGTTACCCTCTCTACTTATACAAGTTTTATTCCCACTCTAACCCTACTGCTAACAGAGCGAACCAGCTAAGCCCTAGGACTATTCTGGAACAGCTCGAACTCAGTGTCGATCCGACGGCCACGCCCGCTCGACCGGTAGCTTCGCCTCGACGCAAGTTCCCCGATCGCCGCCACGTGCCTCGATCCTCTGGACGTCCACCTCGTGAACTCCGCCACTGGTTTTGAGGCCCAAACCAGCAAACTCTCCACCAACCCGAGTTTTGTGGTCCAAACTCGGAAACCCAGCAGCAGCCCAGGTTTTGAGGCCCAAACCTGGAAACCGTCCTCAACCCGAGTTTTGAGGCCCAAACTCGAAAACCGGCCTGCCAGTGGTTTTTCTAGGGCTCTACCACCAAACCGCTGATGTAGAGGGATGCACCTCCTGTGCACCCCGTCCACCGACATGTGTCCCCGGGTCCCTGACCCGAGCAACACCATGTCCCGCGAGTCCTCGCTCGTCGTTGTCCCAGGCTGTCAGCCTCTGCAGTCGATCCTCCAGCATCCAGTCCGTCAGTCCAAGTCCGAGTCCGCCCTTCACCGCTCCGGTCCGTCGGCACGGCACTCCAGCACTTGACCTTCACCTAGCCTTCGATCACTGCCTCCCAGCTCGACACTTGCACAACACAAGCCAAGGAACAAGCGCATCAAATCCGTTGATAATCACTCATCACTTCGAAGACCCGGATCACAGCCTGTGCATCCGCACCACCGTCACAGGATGAGCGAGGAAATAGTGCTGGAGCTTGCGCCTCGTGATGATGATGTCGTAGAGCAGCTTCTGGATGTGCGGATACCGGACCTTGGCCTCGGAGAGCACCTCACTGATGAAGTACACTGGCCGCTGGATCGGTAGTGTGTGGCCCTCCTCGTGCCTCTCGACCACCATGACCGCACTGACCACCTGGGTGGTTGCGGCCATGTAGAGGAGGAGAGGCTCGGGGGGCTCGTCACCCTGAGCTGGTCGTGGTGGCACGAGAACTGACGGAGAAATCAGCAACCCCTTCAACTTGGTTAGGGCCTCCTCGGCTTCGACGGTCCACACAAAATGTTCCGTTTTCTTCAGCAGGCGGTAGAGGGGCAGCGCCTTTTCCCCTAGCCTCGAGATGAACCTACTGAGCGCGGCTAAGCAGCCTGTCACTTTCTGTACGCCCTTGAGGTCTCGAATTGGGCCCATCCTCGTGACTGCTGAGATTTTTTCGGGGTTGGCCTCGATTCCCCGTTGTGAGACAATGTAGCCAAGTAGCATGCCCCGAGGCACACCAAAGACACACTTCTCGGGGTTGAGCTTCACATTCTTGGCCCTGAGGCATTCGAACGTGGTCTCGAGGTCGCTGATGAGGTCCCCTACTTTCTTGGACTTAACCACGATGTCATTGACGTAGGCTTCGACGGTTTTGCCTATATGGTCGCCAAAGACATGCTGCATACAACGCTGATATGTTGCCCCGGTGTTTCGAAGGTCGAAGGGCATCGTGACATAGCAATACATACCAAACGGCGTAATAAAAGAAGTAGCAAGCTCGTCGGATTCTTTCATTTTGATTTGATGGTAGCCGGAATAAGCGTCGAGAAAGGAAAGTACTTCACACCCAGCAGTGGAATCGACAATTTGATCAATTCTAGGCAAAGGAAATGGAACTTTTGGACATGCTTTATTCAAACCAGTGTAGTCTACACACATCCGCATTTTTCCATTCTTTTTCCTAACTAGTACAGGATTTGCTAGCCATTCTGGGTGAAATACCTCCTTGATGAATCCAGCCGCTAAAAGTTTGTGCACCTCCTCGCCGATGATCCTGCACTTCTCCTCGTCAAAGCGGCACAGGTGTTGCTTCACCGGTCTGGACCCAGCCTGGATCTCCAAGGAGTGCTCGGTGACTCCCCTCGGTATGCCTGGCATGTCCGAGGGGCTCCATGCAAACATGTCGATGTTTGCGCGGAGAAAGTCGACGAGCACTACTTCCTATTTTGGCTTGAGGCTGGCACTGATGGCCAGCGTCTTGCCGTCAGCCACGGTTGGGTCGACGGGTATCAGCTTGGTGTGCTCAGCCGGCTCAAAGCTGTCGGCGTGTCTCTTTGCTTCCAGGGCCTCCTCGGTTGTCAGTGCAGCTAGGGCCTCGAGGGAGTCGACTTGGACGTTGGCCTCCCCACGTTCGACGCATTCCACGTCGCAGTGGTACGCGTGCTCGTAGGAGGTGTCGACGGTGATGACCCCGTTCGGCCCCGACATCTTGAGCTTCAGATATGTGTAGTTGGGCACCGCCATGAATTTGGCGTAGCCTGGCCTGCCAATGATGGCGTGGTAGGTTCCTTGGAACCCAACTACCTCGAAAGTAAGTGTCTCTTGGCGGAAGTTCGAGGGGGTGCCGAAGCAGACAGGTAGGTCGATGCGCCCGAGGGGGTGAGCCTTCTTGCCCGGTACAACCCCGTGGAAGCCTCTGACACTGGGGCGGAGCTAGTCCCTCGAGACCCCTAGCAGATCGAGGGTCTCGAGGTACGTGATGTTGAGGCTCGAGCCCGCATCCATCAGTACCTTGGAGAACCGAACATTGGCGATGATGGGGTCGACGACGAGGCGGTAAGCCCCCAGGTATACGACCCGGTCCGGATGGTCGTCACAGTTGAACGTGATCAGCGCATCAGACCAGTCGAGGTACCGGGGGCGTCGTAGTTGAGCGCGAAGACCTCCCCGCGCTCCTTCTTCCTTTCGCGAGCCGAGAGCCAGATAGTTGGGCCCCCTATATCATGAAGCAGTCGTGCACTTGAGGGAAATCGAGATCTGCGTCCCCGTCGTTGCGTCGGTTGTTGTCTTTGCCCTTGGGTGCATCTTCCTTCTTGTCGCTCTGCTTGGAGTAGAAGCCCTTCATCATACAACAGTCCTTCTGCTTGTGATTCGTGGGGCCCTTATGGTAAGGGCAGGGGTCCTCGAGCATCTTGTCGAAGACAGCCCCGTCCGGGGGGCCTCGAGGCTTCTTATGCTCGAGGGCACCCACGAGCACATCCTCGTCGTCATCGTCATCGGCATCGCGCTTCGCCTTCTGCTTTTTGCCTTTGTTCTTCTTCTTTTTGTTGTTGTTGTTGTTGCCGTTGTTGCGGGCCTTGGCATTGTTGCCCTTGCTTGAGCCCTTCAGTGTCGCCGCCGCCTTGCCCTTGTCTGTGGGGTGGCCAAAGAAGGCCCCCACTGCCTCGTCGTCTGAGGCAAAGTTGGTGACTCGATCCATTAAGTCCTCGACCATCCTGGGACGGTAGCGCCCCAGCTCGTGGACAAGCTCTTGGCACGTCGTGCCCGCGAGGAATGCTGAGATGACGTCCTCGTCGGGCATGTGGGGGAGCTCAAGGCGCTGCTTCGAGAACCATCGAGCAAAGTCGCGGAGGGGCTCGTCTGCTTTCTGCCTGCAACATCGTAAATCCCAAGGGTTGCCTGGGCGCACGCAAGTTCCCTTGAAATTCCCATCAAAGACCCTGACTAGGTCGGCCCAGTCGTGGATCTGATCCGGCGGGAGCCCCTCGAGCCACCGGCAGGCGGTGTCCGAGAGGTAGAGAGCGAGCTGGCGAATGATGGCACGGTCGTCTTTCTTGGCCCCACCGAGCTGGCAGCCGAGGCGGAAGTCGGAGAGCCAGAGCTTAGGCTCAACCTCCCCGTCGTACTTCACAATGTTCGTCGGTGGTCGAAAACGGTCAGGGAGGCTCGAGTTGCGGATGGCCCGGCTGAAGACCCTGGGGAACGGAGGCTCGGGGGCTTGCCGGTCCACGTCGCTGTCGTAGCGCCCCCCTTAGTGGACGCTGTAGCCACGCTCCTCGCCCCCCTTGTTCTTGCGTCGCCGGTTGATGTCGTTGCGGGCGTCGTCGGGGTCTTGAGGTGGCCTGTTGTCAACGATCCGCTCTCGGACCGGCCTGGCTTGGGATGGGTCCGGCTGGTGAACGGACATCTCGCGCTCGTTACAGAGCGTGTCTACTGGCCTCCCCGAGACTGCTGCGCGCCAACGTGAGGCTGAGCTCTCCGCTTGCTGCAGTGCCGCCGTCTCGAGGAGGTTCTTCATTTCCTCGAGCATGCGCCTTGCGTCGGGGTTGGAGACGGCGGGGAGATCGCGCAGTAGCATTGCAGCCGCCACCACGTTCTGCCCGGCTCGTGGAAAGCGCACCTCGGGGCGTGTCGGGGCTCCATCCTCGAGGATCTGTCGGTGGACATCTCGAGCGCGGGCGTGAGCGCCGGCGCCTCGAGGCTGGGCCTGTTCCTGCACCAGGGTTTGCTCGAGCTTGAGCAGTCGTTGACGATCCTCCTCGACCATGGCGATCACTTCTCGTAGCTGTGCGAGCTGCGCCGCCCGATCGTCGTCGTGCTGAGGAGGTGCACCCGGAGCAGGGGGTTCATCTCTCCCCTACACGTGTGGTCCGCCTACCGCTGCCACATCACCAGGTGCGTCGAGGTTGAGCTCCTCCCTAGGGTCGTCGTCGTCATCATCGTCGTCCGCATCGCCCACGACTCCGTCGAGGTGGAAGCACTCCCTGGTATGTTCCCAGAGGTCCGGGTCGTGGTAGTCGTACTCGTCGGAGCCGATGCCGTCAACGTCCTGCCACCCCGGCTCGTGCTGCTCCTGCAGCTCGCAGTACCACTCCCCAATGGTGGCTGGCCTGGGTGGCTCGACGACTCGAGAGAAGCCGCGGTTGACGTGCGCGGGGTAGACGATCTCCAGGTCGGTGGTGGCTCGCAGGATGATGCCAGGACGCTCCTCCCACTCCGCTGTTGCCTGGTCCTGACGGCGCTCGTCGAGGTGGTGGCCGTAGATAGCCGTAGAGTTGTTGATGCCGAACGGAAGCCACTGACGCCGGGTGTAACGTCCCGCCTCCACGCGGCCGAGCCCACTTACATCTGGCAGCTTTTCTAGGACACAGACTTCCCTCACAGACCAACACCAGTCTTTTCTGCGCACTTTGTCCTCACTCGTGCGCACCTGGGAAGAACTTCCCGGTCGGTCACCCATCCCTAAATTTCTCCAGGCCAAGCACGCTTAACTTTAGAGTTCTTTGGAGACGGGCTTCCGAAAAAGAAGTTGCAACTTGTTGGTATGAGTATCCTATTATTCCTATTAAGCCTTAGGCCGGGATGTTACATCCTCACCCCCTTAAGAGATCGACGTCCTCGTCGATCAATCCCAAGCCAGGAACGTCCTCTCTTGGCCACGTCCGTGTGTCCAGTGCTAGCACATGTGCCATGCTGTGTGACCACTCCGGGTCCACACCAGCCATGACCACCATGTCTGAGCAACTGCGACACACGCGCCCGTGAAACCGCGAGAGTCGGCTCTGATACCATTCTGTAACGTCCCGCCTCCACGCGGCCGAGCCCACTTACATCTGGCAGCTTTTCTAGGACACAGACTTCCCTCACAGACCAACACCAGTCTTTTCTGCGCACTTTGTCCTCACTCGTGCGCACCTGGGAAGAACTTCCCGGTCGGTCACCCATCCCTAAATTTCTCCAGGCCAAGCACGCTTAACTTTAGAGTTCTTTGGAGACGGGCTTCCGAAAAAGAAGTTGCAACTTGTTGGTATGAGTATCCTATTATTCCTATTAAGCCTTAGGCCGGGATGTTACACCGGGCGCGGTATACTCCGTGTGGGAGGAAGCCTGGTGGTGTCGGGGGAGCACGGCTCGGGGGCCTCTGGCCAGGCTCCCGGTCCGTGCGCATGACGAACGCGAACTCGCTGAGGGAGTGCGCGCGCGCCCTGGAAGTCTCCGGCCGCACGTCGGGCAGGTTTCCCCTTGGGGACTCCACGCCGGCTGCGGGGAAGTGGGTGTACGCCGCAGGCGCCGCCTGTGCCTGGCGACGATGGTGACGACGGTGCCGCTCGCGAGGTGGCCACGCGTGGTGGTGCGGGCGATGCGCCATGCCTCCCGTGCGGGGAGGGGTGACACGCCCTCCGCTCGGGCCCTCCGTGGAGAGCAGAGTCAGCTCGATGCCACTGCCGGTGGCCAGGAACTCGAGGCTCCCGAACCAGACGACAGCGCCAGCGGAAAACGAGGGAGTGGAAGAAGATGCCATCTAGGAAACAGTGAGAAAATCGACTAGACACGTGAAACCCCCTACCTGGTGCGCCAACTGTCGGTGTTTTGACCTCGAGGGGTGTGACACCAACGAGTAATACGATCGCGTGTTCTCTTCCTGGATGGTGATGCAAGGTGACACAAGAGTTTATACTGGTTCGGGCAAACAAGGCCCTACGTCCAGTGGGGGGGTGGAGAGTCTTGTATTTCTTGCACCTAAGTGCTTGTACAGGGGCGGTTACAAGCTCAGTGAGCGTAGACCGGAGTCTGGGCTCGCTGAAGTGTGCCGTAATGTTGTGTCATGGAGTCGTGTGCGTGAAGGGCCCGGGCGTCCTCTTTTATAGAGCAAGAGGAGGCCAGGGTTACACAGTGAGTAGATGTACAATGTCCAATATGGTGGAGGGTTGGAATCCCGTCTTGTCGTAGCCACTATAGCCGCCGTGGGGAGCACTGTTAAGGAGTCCTTGAACCATGGCGTCCGTCTCGGGCATGGTCATGATGACGTGGAGATCGTGGGGCGCCCATTCCGGCACGTACGTGACGTGGCAGGGTCCCACCGACTCTTGGGGTACCTGTCCTCCGATAAGACAAGAATGGTTAGGGCTCGAGGGGCGTAGAGCCGGCCTCGAAGTGACGTCTACGTGGGACTCGAGCCCCCGCTGGTATGGGCAAGTCCCGGGAAACCCTGCCGTACAGCGGGATTCCCGGTCTCGAGGTATGGCTCGAGGGTGCTACAATGTACGGTATGGGGAACAGTGGTGTACTTTTCTCCCTTTACCCACACTTGTGGTGAAAACGAGGTTTGACTCTGGTGCACTCCACTGTGACGTGCGTCAAGCTCTGGGGGATTTGACCGGGACAGGTGAGTGCATTAAATGCATGGCGTGGGCTGGTATCCAAAGCCTGGTGCGGCTTGCGGGATAGGCCAGCAGGTTAGAGGGCTCGAGACTACCACGTGGGGGGCTCGAGAAGCGGTGTATGGTGATGGCGAGCTCGAGATCCGTGAGCTGGGGGCTCGAGAGGTTGGGTTCTGCCATGGTACGCTCGAGGCCCGTACGCCAGGGTTCGAGGGATGAGGTTCTTGATACTTAGGCTTGTTAGGCTTCTTATTAATTGGTGCTCTAGGTTTAGCCTAAGTATTTTGCGTTGATTGGGGGTACCCCTTCTGTGGTCCCCCGACACCGGGTATGGGCTATAAATACCCGGGGGACCTTGTAGCAAACAGGATCCCTTTTTTGGGAGGTAAGATCATACCTTTGCTTGTTCAGTCCGAAACCCTTGTTACCATTGCGTGTGTTTGACATTGGGAAACCTTTGGCCTCTTCCCCCGTGCACCATAGCGAGGGTGGGAGGTTAGGAGTGACCCTCATAGATAGCGTTGTCTATGGGGATAGGGGACCTAGTTCACCACTAAAATTTATGTTTTCATGCCCGTCGGATTGCAACGTAATAGAGAATCAACATTGCCTAGGAATGCTAGAAACAGAAACCTTCATCCAACATGTCAGTGGCGGGGTAGAAGGGACGCAGCCATCAACGGAAACTATGTCATCAGACCAAAAGCTCACCCACACACAAGCTTGTACAGGGCACTCGAAGATGACCCAATCGAACCAGAAGGGGATGAGGAAGAGGAGATCAGAGGGCTCGAGGCTCTCAATCGGATGCAAGATGAACTACAAGAGAAAAGGAGGCTAGTCGATGTGATGTAGAGGCAGTCATGACTTTGAATGATAAGGCAAAAGGAAGACTAGATGAGGCAATAATTAAGGCAATTGGACGAATTCATCGCTAATGCCGAGGCTGACCCAAAATACCAGCCTAAGCTAAACGACCAACCTCGTCCTCATGGTTGCTGATCTGTTGGCATTTTGGCGCCTATCACTGAAGATGATGCTTACGCTGACCTCAACAACGCTTGGAGAGGCAGAGTCAAGATCATTGAGAAGGTAACTGATAACTTGTTCCTTGCTAGCTTTGATTCAGAGGGTGATATGATGTTCGTCATATGAGGTCAGCCATGGACTCTTATAGGTCAAAATATGCTTATAGAACTTTACATGATAGATAGACATATTGATGATTATGCTTCCAGTACATGGATGTTTCTGTTAGACTTTATGGCATCCCTAGAGCTTTCAAAACTGAAGATAGAATCAGAGAGGCCATTCAACTCATAGGTTGTGCATCTGATTGGCATAGGTTGAGCCCAAGGAACTTTACTTATAATCCTACCTTTGTTCAAGTTAGAATCAACCTATATGTTACAAAGCCAGCAATTGACAAAATCTTTATGATAGTTCGTAATATTGGTACAATGATAGTTTGGCTTTATTATGAAAAGGCTAGGAGAATCTGTACCTTCTATGCAAGATATTTTCACAATGCTGAGCACTACCCAGAGCGTACCAGAAGGATTATGCTTACTAGGAATGAATAGGGGTTCAAACATCACGGAGTCTGAATGACACAATGGAATAGAATTCCTATGACCCTTGTCTAGAATCAACTCAACACATTTTTCAAGGGCTTGCTGCCCCCGTTTCCCCAATGCTATAGTCTCTCCATCAAGCTTTTGCTGGTATTCACATGGGAGGGAGCCATTCTCAATCTAGCCGCATTCCAAGACTACAATCCAACATTACACAGTCTACCTCTGAGTTAGCAACCCCAGAAAGTCAGAGAACATCTCAACAAGATGTGATCATGCTACATCTCCCCACCGAAGCCTAGAGTGCTCAGACTCTACCTTCGTCTCACACCATTGCTCACCCCATTGTCAATCAAGTTGATGTTGGTGTTCAGCCAATGTAGGGTGTGATTGATGCATAGTCTCTGGAAATCAAGAAAAACACTGTCCAACCGATGTAGGGTGTTATTGCTGCTCAAATTTAGAACCAGGGTCCAAGAACTACTCCTATTCTACAAAAGATTGCAGTCACACCTCCTCCATTGCAAATACCCCATATCAATGCTCAGCATACTCTACAAGTCATGCAACTCAACATACATCAGACTCAACTTCAATTGCAAGTCACCACTCACTTTGAAACAATCCCCATCCTAGTCAGTACCTCAGTCCAACAACATGAGCAACAAAATCTAGTCGCCTCTCCGAACCTAGTGCAGTTACAGATTCATCCTCAGCAGACTCCTACCTTAGGGCAACTTCAGTTAAATCCTCAACACAAGGCAGTGCTCACTTCAAACGACTGCAAATCTCCTTCAAATTCAGGGTCTCAACCCTCCAAGCCCAGTGAGCCAGGCTTGGAAGTTAGTTAGGCCTTGGGCCTTATACCTCAGGCCACTCAGGCCCAACCTCCAAGTGGAGACCAGGTGGACCCACATGAGGGGCATTCAAGGTAGCATCACTCAAAAGAATCCAAGGGCAAAGCTGTCCTTGAACCATCACCCTCCTATATATCCTTGCCTCCTAGCTCCCAGATACTACCCCAAGCTCAGAGGCGTACCGCTCCTTTCCCAGTTCAGCTCCTTAGAACACCAATTTCCTACTCTCCAACCTCAGATCTCAAGCCATCCTTTCCAGTTTTGGTCCTCATGGAGCTCCTCATATTCCCACTACTAATATTGATACCCTCGTGGAGATGTATGCCATCCAGCAATCCCTCCTCCCACCCGACCCATCACCACCACCTGGTTATATCCGTCCCTCGCTTGACTTTCCCCCCACCCCATTTAAATCCCTCCCACTAGTCATCGCCCTTCCCCTGCTCATTCTCGCCCTCCTCCTTCCCCTAGCCATGGCAGATAAGGCGGATCCATCCCTAGGGATCCCCTGCGTCGTGCCACCTATGAGCTTCCACCCTCCAGTGACTCACACCACGACAGACATGTCCACCTTACCCACCGTAGCTCAGCTCCATGGCCTTCCCCTCCTCGCTTCGCTGCATACTCTATCACTAGCTCCAGGGAGCCCTAGATCCGCACTGACGACTCGCTCCCTCCCTAGCAAACTCTGGTAGTAGTGCCGGACTAGCATTGAAGGAAGGCTCGACATCCGCTCCCACCTCCATCCGCCTCAAGGAGACCCATTCCCTCACCAGCATAGAAGGGAGAGGGATGGTGGCCATGGTGGCCCCCACCTGCTCGTGTAGGCACGATGGTGGTAGTGCTCGATCAGCACGGACTTGGAGGTCGTCTTCGGCTCCTCGGCTAGGTGGTGGTGCTCCTTGGCTTGATGGCGGTGCTGCTCGGCGTGGTGGAGGTCATCGGCGTGGTGGCGGTGCACGGTGCGGCGGTGGACCTTAGGGCAATGCTGGAGGTCGTGCCGATGGCGCTCGGCGCGGTGGTGGTGCACGGCGGCCGGCGGTGATGACGAATCAATGTAGCCGGACGGCGGCCCGGCGGTGGTGGCACTCCTTGTTGCTCGACGGCAGCCCGTAGATGTTGACGTCGGTGATGGAGCTCCTAGGCGCACAGACGATGGACGACGAATGACGAGCAGATCCTCCTGACGTTGGACAGCGGACGGGGCACGACAACGAGCTCCACGAGGACGACGATTCCACGGCGATGACAGCTCGTCAGTCAAAATGGTCGAATGGACTTAGCCAAATTTTTGGATCCTATTAGTTGGTATGAATAGGGCAGGCTCATCACTGCTGGTTTTAGCCTAACCTGACACTGAAGACGCCCCCCTCAGTGTCGGGTAAGCCAAACACCCAACACTGATGGGGGGTCTTCAGTGTCGGTTGCTTACAACCCGGCACTAATCAGTGCCAGTTACATCGCACCTAGCACTGATGTAGAGCCATCAGTGTCGGGTCATTCTGTCCACCTGGCAGTGATTTACTTTTCAAGGGCGGGCAAAAACAAAAGAATGGTTCGGCTGGGGGCTCGAACCCACGACCATAACAGACACGGCATAAAGACTTAACCGCTGAGCTACAATGATATTTCGATATGTTTGTATTTTTTTCTGTTTTATTTAAATGTTTCAAGTTTGAAACTTTATATGTTTGAAATCAAAATTTGAGCATCTAAATGACTTCGGCTGGAAAAGTGTTGAATACCAAAGTTATTCAACTCTTCAAGATATATAACTTGTATGTCGACCATTTTTAAATTCGATAAAGTTTGAACATCTAAAATTTGAAGTATTTAAAAATTATAAGTTCAAATTAAATTTGAAACACCTAAATGACTTCGGTTGGAAAAGTGTTGAATATAAAAGTTGTTGAACTCATCAAGATCTATAACTTTTATATTGACCATTTTTAAATTTAATAAAGTCTAGACAGTTAAAATTTGAAATATTGAAAAATTATAAGTTCAAACTAAATTTGGAACACCTAAATGACTTTATATGGAAAAGTATTGAGATTTGAAAAATGACCAACTTTAACTGAGATTTTGAGCACCTAAATGAGTTCAGCTAGAAAAGTATTGAATACCAAAGTTGTTCAATTCATCAAGATCTACAATTTTTATATTAACTATTTTCTAATTTGACAAAGTGTTAACAAAATTATTCAAAAATTCTACATCTCTCCACTTAGTTTCATAAACAACAAGAGATACATGTAGATTTTATGAACAATTTTATTAACAATTTGTCAAATTCAAAAATGGTCAATATAAAAGTTGTAGATCTTGATAAGTTGAACAACTTTCGTATTCAACACTTTTCCAGCTGAACTCATTTAGGTGTTCCAAATTTAGTTCGAACTTATATTTTTTTAATAATTCAAATTTTAACTGTTCAGCCTTTGTTAAATTTAAAAATAGTCAATATAAAAGTTGTAGATCTTGATGAGTTCAATGACTTTTCTATTCGACACTTTTCCATATGAAGTCATTTAGGTGTTCTAAGTTTAGTTTGAACTTATAATTTTTTAATCATTCAAATTAGAACTATACAAACTTTATCAAATTTAAAAATAGTCAATGATCTTGAAGAGTTGAACAACTTTAGTATTCAACACTTTTCTAGCTGAAGTCATTTAGATGCTCAAAACTTGATTTTCAGCATATAATATTTCAAACTTGAAACATTTAAATAAAACAAAGAAAAATCACAGACATATCGAAATGTCTTTATAGCTCAGCGGTTAAGTCTTTACACCGTGTTTGTTAGGTCTTGGGTTCGAGCCCTTAACCGAACCAATTTTTTGAGTTTAAATTTAAATTTAAATTATAAAAAACTTTTAAATTTGAAAAAAAAGAGGTCTGGGGTTCGAACCTGAGACCTCCTGATTTAATGATTAATCACCTTTACTGCTAGGATAATTCTAATAAATTCAACATGATTGAAATTTAAATTACTGATAAAAGATACACCACTGCGATATATACTTTTCACTGATCTGGCCACTACACTGCCAGAACAAAAGAGACCGACACTGATACTGCAATATCAGTGCTGCAGCAAAGTAGATCAGCACTGATACATCAATATCAGTGTCGGTTTGTGGCTTGAACCAACACTGATTGTTTGAGTTACATTTAGTGCCGGTTAAAGCCATCAGCCGGCACTGATGTCTAAACATCACTGCCGATTCATGCTTTGCCTCAATTATTTTCTCAATTTCAGAGCTATGAACTGGCAGTGAAAATTCAGCAGTGTCGGCTGCCCAAAATCCGGCACTAAATATTTTCTCAATTTCAGAGCTATGAACTGGCAGTGAAAATTCAGCAGTGTCGGCTGCCCAAAATCCGGCACTAATGGGCCAACAGTGAATGCCAAATCTGTAGTAGTGATAGAAGACGAGAATGACTTTCTAGAGTGCGCATGCAAAACAGAAAAGTTGTTGAAAAGATATATAAGAAAATGATGATTTAGAGAGTGAGATTTATAAAGACTTTGGCCCTGTTTAGTTCCACCATAAACCTAAAATATTCTGGGTTTTGGGTCTCTAGTTTGGATTTTGGGTCTCTAGTTTGGATTTTAGGGACTAAACACCCATCATAAAATTTCAGAAATATGCCTTCATTTTGCATTTTGGATTTGTGACCAAAGAGGCCAAAATGACCAAGACTTCGCATGGAACGACATGCGAAGCATGCAGCCGGGAGCGTTGATTGGCCAGGCGCCTCGCCCATCCCACCGCCTCACCCTGATTGGTCGGGCAGTCGGTCTGTGATTTCTTCATTTGTGGAACTAAACACCATCTTGGAAATTTCTGGATTTTGAGTTCTCATGTCAAAAATTCTAGATTTTGATTTTTGGATTTTGGAAGAGGGAACTAAACAGGGCCTTTAGGGCACTCCCAATGCTAGAAACTATTCATAGTTTCTATATTTATAGACATGACATATAGAAATCATGATCCCAATGGATGGTTTTTACACAACAATATATTATCCAATCAGGTACATTCTCTTTCTATTCTCCATCAATCTCATCTCTTTATGTCTTGGTTCTCATGTAGACTTGGTTTTTATCTTAGGGGATGTTTAGTTCCCTTTGGATTTTGAGTTTGAGTATTGTAGCGTTTTCGTTTATATTTGACAAATTTTATCCAATTATGGACTATTTAGGTTTAAAAGATTCGTCTCTCCAAGTATAGTTAAACTGTACAATTAGTTATTTTTTACCTAGATTTAATATTTCATGCAAATGTCCAAAAATTCGATGTGACAAAGAATCTTGGAAAATTTTAGATTTTGGGATGGAACTAAACAGGGTCTTAAACTTGGTTTCTATAGTTTTTACTCTCTCTCTCTCTTCAACAACTATAGTGTCACATCAACAAAATGCTTAGATGGCAGTATAATTAATGTTCATAGAAATTATGATGATTTCTGCATTGAGAGTACCCTTAAGGGCGTCCGTAATGGTGTTCAAATCGCTAGCTATTTGATCTCTAGGAAGAATGCTATTGGCTCTTAATGGTAATTTGTAAATAACTAGCTTAGGTAGGAAGTAGCTAACTATTAGGAAGTCGCTAGCTATTTTGGAGAGTATTGTGAGAGTGTTATTTCTAGAAGATCGTGCTAGATTAGCTATTTATGAGTCGCTAGCTATTAGGAAATCGCTAGCTATTTGATCTCTCTCCTCGATAGTCAATGAAAGTGCTATTTTTTTATTATTTTTTACATCATCTCGCTAGCTATTTGTAAAGTGTTATTGAAAGCCAATAGAATTCTTCCTGGCTAGCAAATAGATAACCATTGCGGATGGCCTAAAGATGCTGTAGAGGGAGCACGCAAACCCTAACCCCGCTTCAGCCGCCGCTCCACTTTTAGGCTTTATACTAGTATGTTATTAACCCCACCCCACTTCTAGAGACCTAAGCGCATCTCCTTGAGAACAATGTGGCAGCCACCGCCACATCAAGCCGTGATACCTAGACGACTGACTCCCCCACAACATGGCCGTGGGACCTGGACGATTGACTCCGCCACCACACATGCGCCTTGCACCGGGCTGCTACTCTTCGCGGCCCTCGTTGTCCAGGGCGACTCGTGCTCTTCCAACGGCGCCTGGGATCCCATTCTCGGACCTGCCCTTCAGCGCCATCCACCGACAACTCCACTTCTGCTTTGCTAGGAAACCTCTACCTTGCAGCTAAGGTATCCAGAATGTTTTGATTCCACTCTTGCTTTGCTAGGAAACCGCCATAGAATAGCTAAGGTATCCGGATTGTTTCCACTCTTGCTTTGCTAGGAAATTGCCACCGTGCAACTAAGGTATCAGGTTGTTTTATTGTTTTATATGTGGTATCCAGTACCTATTGTTGCATTTGTTTACTGTTTTTTGGAATGCTCTATGTGTTTACTGCTTGAATGCTCCTATATGACGGTCTTAAATGCTTGCTGAATTATGATATGCTAATTGCTTGTATATGTCTGATCCTAAATGCTTGCTCAATGATGACATGTTAATTGCTTGTATGTATAGATGACTTGATCTATGATACTTTATTTTTTTGTTTGTGTTGTGATACATCATGTCGCCTTGAGGCAGCAATCACAAAAAAAAGAAAAAAACGACTCAACGGGGCACTGCTGTTGCTAGGGAGCCTCCATATGAGGTTGCTAGTGCTGAATCTTCTCAAGGTACAAAAAGACCAGTTACTGTTGATTGTTGTAGAAATAGAGGATGATGTATTAGTTGGAAATAAGAAAGAAATAAATAATCTGTCATATGGCAAGATTTTGAAAAAGTTTTAATAGTTGCTATTTGGTAAATAGTGAGCTGAATGCAACTGGTCATAAATAAACAGCTAAAGCTTGAAATTGTTCCAAACACTTGCATAGCCACATTAACAGTTGTGAATTTAGGCAAGCTTGGAAAGGTTTTTCCACTTGCTGTCCAGCATACACAATGAGTGCTTGTGACCCATGGTCGAGAAATTTCTTCTAAGTTTGTATTGAGTATTTTCTTGAGGGCGGGCATGACCAAGTGTCATGGGTCTTGTCAATTGCAACACCCACATCTCACTCGACCTCCCTTTGAACCTTAGTGTCTTTTTCCCTTTGTATTCTTTTGTTGGGACTTCAAATTGTATCTGATGTCATTTTTTTGTTTTGCTAGCCTCACATAAGCTGCTGGCGTACAACTTTGAAGGGCAGCATAGAGCCATGGTCTGTGATGGGCCTATGCCTTCAGCCCTTACTGGTATTTATAACTATTTTCTTTGGCATGTTGAACTACCTGAAGTGCTTTATTCACATCAATCAGAGGAGATTATTAGATAGCTTGTGAAAAAACTTATCTATTTCAAGATTAAAGACCATAAGGAATCACATCCATCAAATCTATTCACTGAAGATGAATTGAAGCTTGAGCCAGAGCTTAAAGAATTTATTCAATCTCTTGGACCTAACGATCTTGTGCATCCAGTCCTTGAAAGGTGCAAAAGGATTTGTGTATTCTTTATTTTTTATTCATATATTCTGAATGCCCTTTTTTCATTTAGTTTGTCTGTCCTTACATGTATTTTATCTGTTTTGATTACTTACAGCTTGCTTGACCATTGATTCATGTCATAATGTATTTTCTAGTATTGCTGACTTCAAGAAAGAACATGTCATGCAACTTTTCTATTTCCTTGGGGTCCCTATACTTCATGGCTGGGCGATGGATCCTAAAGAAGAATTGTATGAATCTCTCAAGGAGTACTCACAAGAAGAGCTGCAATTGTATATTCAATCACTGAAGGATGACCTAAGTAGTGATGCGGCACAGAAGCGTAATAATCTGTATTTTTGAAACTGTTTGTTCCAAATACATTGAGTTTGTCCTTATGTTCTTATTAATTTGTGTTTAGATAATGTCATTCAGACTTTGCTCGATGTGAGAGACAAGCACACAAGCAGTGGGTACTTTTTTAGTCCCTACGATGCTATTGGTTTCATTACTGTTAGACACATTATTACAATTTTAAGCTATACATGTATACTTGGTTATCCGATCTGCTGAGTAAAGGCGATATTCTTGCTGTTCTTTTCTAGAACAAAAGATTTGATGTCATATTCAGCGTAAGAAATCTCCATAATATCTAGTATCGTCTAATCAATGATGAACATAATTAACCTTACTTCCCTAACTATAAAATGTGGTTGCTACAGGACAATGGGAATTTTCTCAAACTAGAAATAGATCCGCAATTTTTGAGCATGTACCCCAATGCAAGGTGGAGAGTATTTGAGGAGGTATGCATATGATGGTATCCCTTTCCTCCACTCAAATACCATTCAATTTATTTATGTTCACATTTGCAATTAACAGGTGGAGGCTAAAAATATTTACTTGGATGAGGAATTTGGGCCGGCTGCAAAACAACCAAATGTTGCAATCGTAAGTTACAGACTTGAGAATATATATTCCACCACACCAGATATGAATGTGCTAAGATCTGAAAACTAACTAGCTATTTGTTACTTTATATTTGCCAGGCTAGAGAATGGTACAACACCATGATCTCAAAAAGATTTGCAGATGAGCCGAAAACATTATCCAAAGCATAGAAAACAAATAGAGAGATTTGGAAAAGAAAGCAGTACAGAAAAACTAGAAGCTTCGAATGTACCTCTAGCAGATCAGGGAGGCAGCACCAGGCAGCAGAAGGGAAGGCAGATTTGCCAACTCATGAGGGTTCCAACTCTATGATAGACCAAAGAGGAAGTAATCAGGCAGCAACAGTTGCTCTAGCAGATCAGGGAGACAACAACCAGGAAGTAGAAGGGGAAATCCCAATACCTTCCAATCCCCAAGCAGATTCACCTACTTGTGAGGGTTCTAATGCTAAGATAGTGAAAGGTCCTAATTGGCTAGAGGGGGGGTGAATAGCCTAATTTAAAATTCTATAAAACACTAGAGCAATTTGTTAGACAATAACATAGCGATAAACGCGGTTGCTCTAGCTCTAAGTCAAATGCAAGCCACCTATTTGCAATTCTAGTCGATTATGATCTCTAAGGTACACAATGGCTATGTCACTACTTTACAAAACTAGTGAGCTACACAACAGAGCTAACAAAGCTAAACAAGCTACACTAGTTACTCTACTTCTACCACTAGCAAGAAGAACTAGTTACTCTAGAACTAGCAACTACACAAGTATGATCTAGAAGATACAAGAGAGTGGTAGAGTGATCTTTACCGAACCGGGCAAGAGAAGATAATCAATGTCACAATAGAATGCCAATCACCAAGGGACACAAGATGAACACAAGATTTATCCTCGAGGTTCACGTGCTTGCCGGCACGCTACGTCCTTATTGTGTCGACCAAGGCTTCGTGGTTCGGTGGCTAATCGGTATCACACACCGAGCTCTCCACAAGAGCGCCACAAGAACCTACCCCAAGCAATGATAACTCAATGACACGAGCAATCTACTAGGAGTTACCTTTGGCTCTTCGCCGGGGAGGTACAAGCCCATCACAAAGTCGTCAGGATGGCCACGAACAATCACCAACTCGTGCCGATCATCCTCCGCTGCCACCAAGCCGTCTAGACACCGGCAAGTGCCAAGAGTAACAAGAAATCCGCAACAACAATCACCAAGATGCCTCTAGAATGCAAGATCACAATGCAAAGCTCTTGGTGTCACTCAATCTCACTTCGAATAAGCAATCAAGCAAGAGAGATGAGTGGGAGGGGTGTGCTCAGCTTCTAGGGATCACAAAGATGTTCAAATGTGCAAGAGTTCTGCCCTCAAACAGGCCATAACACTTATATAGCACCCCCTCAAACAACGTAGCCGTTACCGCCTTTTTCGTGCACACCGAACGCTCCGCCAAGGGAGCACCGTACGTGCCTCAGCGTCCGGTGGCCAGATGGCCACCACGTGTTCACACATTTGAACGTTGCTCATCCGATCCACAACGGCTACTGCATACTTCATGCCAATCAGCACTCACCGAATGCTCCGGTCCGAGGCACCGGACGTGTCTGCTATTCTCAACGGTAACCTATCAGACTAGCTTTATGAATCACCAGACGCTATGTCATCTGCACCGGACGCGCCGATGGGAAATATTTTTCACTGT
This sequence comes from Coix lacryma-jobi var. lacryma-jobi, assembly GCA_009763385.1. Lineage (NCBI taxonomy): Eukaryota > Viridiplantae > Streptophyta > Magnoliopsida > Poales > Poaceae > Coix > Coix lacryma-jobi. Next base: position 138,658,351 of record CM019824.1, read on the forward strand.
CCGGTGCAATCCAGAGAGCATCCAGAATGCTCCCAGATCGACCGGACGCGTCCACCACACGGTCACCGGACGCGCCAGAGTCCGGTCCACTCTACTCAGCTGCAAGCCAGTGAGCACCGGACGCAAAACTCTCCGGCAGTCGCGTCTGGTGTGACCCTTAGGCCGAGTCCGGTGTGACACACGCCGAAGTCGCTCGTAGGGTTAGCTCACCGGACGCGCTAGGGTTTACCACCGGACGCTCTGGTGACCCCGAGGCAGCGTCTGGTGCACACTCAACAGCACCAAACAACTTTGTTTCAACTCATGTCTTTCACCCTTGGTCTTATGTGCCAACACCAAAGTGTAGAAACACTTGTGCACGTGTGTTAGCCTTTTGAAAATATTTTTCAAGGGTTTTATCGCCTCATTTTAGTTATGTTATATGCAAATGCAACTAGAGGCAACTCGATAACCGTATGCTATGAATATCCCCTCTTGATAGTACGGCTATCTATCCTAAGTGCACTTACACCCTCTATGGTGTCTTAAGTGCCAAAAATAAAAGAGCCTATTGGTTATACCTTTGCCTTGAGCTCTTTTATTTTTCTCTTTCTTCTTTTCTTCTTTGTGAAGCTATGGATCACTTTCTTGATAAACACTTGATCAAGTCACCAAATGTCCACCACCATGCTTCACTTGTGCCATGGACCACCTTTTGCTAATCAATCACTTAATGACAAAGGTTAGTCCAATGGGTTTCATCAGTTATCCAAAACCAAACTTGGGCTTTCAATCTCCCCCTTTTTTGGTAATTGATGACAACCCTCATAAAAGATATTATGATAAAGATTTGAGACACAAAGGTAGTATTTGCTCCCCCTACATATGTGCTATAGAGTTTGGTTCAAAGTTCGGCACATATGTATGGAAATGAAATTGTGGGTGAGCAACTACTAACTTGTGATGCTAAGGTTTAAATAATGGACCTTTGAAGCGCGATACCAATCGAAGTGCAAAACTCATGATCATCCTTAGCACCACAATGAACTAGATACCACTTGTTAGCCAACTTGTAAGCTAGAAGTCATTTGGAAACCACTTGGAATGACTAGAAAACACTTTGGCAAAAATGTTAAATTCCAAGTACCTAGTTCTATCCTATGCATGCTAGTACTTCATTCCATCATTCAAGTTCTAGACTAGCAAGCATCACACAAGAGAGATACCACTTGGAAACAAAAGAGATGCAAAACAATGCAAACAAGCATATGTAAGATGCACATTTCAAATGCATTCAATCAAGTTCATAGGCTTGCTCCCCCTACTTGTGTGCTCAAAAATTTTATCCCTTTCTTTTCATAAATCTTTCTTATTATGCCAACTTCTTCTCCCCTTTACTTATCTTTTATCCACTTTCTCCCCCTTTGTCATCAATGACCACAAAAGGTGAGTTTTTCATTTGGAAAGCATGGGAGTAGAAATTAGTCAAATTGTGGTTCAACTATAAACACTTGCATACCATATATAGCACGGTTTGAACCAAGAGTAAGCTTTTTCATACATCTTGCAATGGTTATCTTACTCATGTCGGTTATATACTTCAATGCTCATGTTCATAAAATGCATCAAACTATATATTCGCATGGTCAGATAATGATTGCGATAGATGGAAAAAATCATAAACTCATGCCAAGAATAAATCGAGAAGATTTAATTCAAGCGACAGAGATATAATAAATTCACATACCCGCATAAAATCTCATGCCAGAATATATATATATATATATATATATATATATATATATATAGGGTGAGTTTTCTATACTCCCGGGAGTAGTTACTCCCATCTTCAAAAAACTATGTTGCGTATGTGTTCATACTTGTTTATCACTTTGAGTATGTTTATATACTCATGTTAAGATATTCCATGTCTTAATACACTAAAAATTTTCAAAGGAACTCATACTTTTTAATATATTACGAAAATGCCACTCACTGTAGTATATAAAATAAGTATATCCACATACTCTATGTATGCATGCATACTTGATGTATATACTTTCATAGATAGTCTAGTATGATCATATACTTCATGTAAATATACTTCGTTCGGTCATATATACCATAAATCTAGAGATATAAACATGGGAGTAACTACTCCCTAGGAGTAGAAAATAATTTCCCTATATATATATATAATATATTAGGATTGCGTCAAAAGAAGCCATCACACATCACAGATGTTTTGTGGAGTTACATCACCCAGCAATCTTAATACAAGCCAAATTTAAACTTACACGCAACGTTACATCATACATGCTTGACGTCGCACGTCATACAAAAGTCAACAACTAGCCCAACTACTCTACTCATCATCCGAGTCGAGGTGGTAAACACCCTCGCCAGCCTCGTCCATCTCGGGGTCTTCTTCTTCTTCGTCAGCTGCTACAGGAGCACCGACGTTCTCACCATCATCTTCGGCCACTATCACCTGAGGACCCACCACGGGATAAGCAGGCGGCGGAATCGGATTCAGCAGATTGTTGACACGGTGCACGTCCTGCTACAGATCCGCAATCTGGTTCATCATCACCTGCTCACGCTGGGCAGCCACAGCATTGGCCTGTAGCCAACCCCGACGTCGAGCCTCAGCAAGCTGCATGGCGGCATCCCGCTCACGAATCGCGGCCACCAACTGGTCATGGTTAGCATCGCGCTCACGAACGGCACGCACCAGCTGCTGCCGACGAGACTCTGCAATAGTGGTAAAGTCTGCCACGTCTTTCTCCAACGCATCTACAGCCAAACTCTTATTCTTGTACTTGCGCGCACGTCTCTTCGCCTTTTGCTGCGCTTCACGGGCCACCTGTAGTGCAGCCATCGTGGCGGCGTTCGTCTCCTGACGACCGCGATAGGCTTTAAGAACAGCCATCATCGCGCTCATCTCGGCGCTCGAACTGCCGGCACGCTCCCCGCGACCACGCACCAAAGCGTGATCATACGGCTGCGTCCAAACCGCCTCCTCGGGCGCAACAGTAGGTAGCGAGGCAGCTGGACCACCCACTAGCTCATAGCCCAAATTTTGGGTGATGTCTAGCAGCACCTCCAAAGCGGCGACTTGTGCCCCTTCCCATGGACACATGCCGTCAGCAGCACAGTTCCAACCGTACCACCTCGGCCGCGCCTCCAACGCTGGGACGACCAGACGGACCTCGTACCAGTCCATCCCAGTGCCAGCGTCCACCAACTCCCAAGTGTACCGTGGCGGCTCGGCGTACCCCACGGAGCTAAGTACGCGCCACAGCAAGGTGGGGGTACCAAACACGCTCAGAAAGGTCTCGCTCCGCTGCTGCTCGGGCACTCCAGCCATCTGTACAGGTTCAAGAATATTAATGCGAGAAAGAGAAGTATACTCGGGACGGAAATAATTTTTAACATAAGGAACGAAATATTACTTTAAGGGAGGGAATTATTATTAATTAATATTAATATTATTTCATGATGCATGATCGTTCCGTACGTCCTCACAAACCTAAGAAAAATAATATTTATATCGTTATAAGCGGTGGCATACAAGCGTTCACTCATAGCGATTAACTAGTCGTGCTACACGGTTCGCTGTTAGTGTACCTACATAAAAATTCATTGCAGCCCTTGACCCACAATTATATCACACGAAAGCGGTAAAACAATTTATACTTCATATATTGCTATATGAAGGTCACCACCACTTCCGTCAGGCCATCAGGTGACACAAAGAGCCATTTATACTACCCAAAGTAAATAAAAACCCGCAAGAGTACCGTCATCCCTGCATGGTTTAATACATGCAGTTTTGTTGGTACTATATAAGCACTCCCCTAGACCGTTCATGAAACAGTCATGCACTCACAGCTCACCTTACCTTGGCGTAGGTGCGACGTTGCATAAAAAGTAATCATCTACCCCACGTGTATGAGTACATCACACGTAGGGGCTGCCTCGACCATTTGACCACAGGGCAGCGTAGTGTGGTCCACACATACATACCTTGGCCAAGTCGTCGTCGCAAATGAAACCCCCCATAGTTAGTACTGTAATAAGCCACCTAATAGTCCTTATGTGGGCTTACGACTGTGGTCTCTGGCAACACATATAATTACATTTCAGATTTAGTGTACCTAATTATATTTATTCTACTGACTCCTTATTACTAGGTGATTAAAATAGAGTTTTAGTATTAATTATAGCTAATTAATGTGGATTAGGTGCTAAACCTGCTCCGATGCCAGCTGTAACAGAACCGACCAAGTGCTAAAAATACGACCGCAAAAATTTTTCCGCCGAAGCGACCAAACTCTTGCGATAGCATTTTCATCACTCCGGTAGTCCGTGAAACCACGAAGGATTTCAAACCACATCATAAGAGCCAGGATATCATTACAGCATTCAGCACCACACATTAATTAGTACATAGGTTCACAAATAATATTACATCACTTGTTCAAATATTTTCGGAGTCTTGGGCACGCAGGCCCGGTTCACAGCGAAAGCATTAATTGTTCACCAACATAACAAGGTTCAGTGTTGCCATAGTTCCGACCACAGACACAAAAGCATGAGGTAAGTCATCACAGAATAACAGCTAGGCCCATAGCTTAGTCATCATCTCCAGCCGGGTGCAAGCACTCGCACTACTACAGAACATGGTCATAGGCCGATCTAACAATTGAGCTATAGTCTCGGCAACAAATTGCGTCCGGGACTAAAGACTTTTAGTCCCGGTGGGTAAAACCAACCGGGACTAAAGATCCTTTTAGTCCCGGTGGGTAAAACCAACCGGGACTAAAGGTTCACCTTTAGTCCCAGTTGGTATTACCAACCCGGACTAAAGGTCCCCCAACCTTTAGTCGCGGTTGGTAATACCAACCGGGGCTAAAGGGTGAACCTTTAGCCCCGGTTGGTGTTACCAACTGGGACTAAAGGTCCTTTTAGCCCCGGTTGGTGTTACCAACCGGGGCTAAAAGTCCTTCCCGAGTAGATTCAAAAGGAAAACATCCAGAACTACATCACGTGGGTTGTGTAGCTCAGTTGGTAAGCGTGCCTGAGGCGAGAGGTGTTGAGTTCGAAGCTCACAAACGCAAATTTATTTTTTCTCGTGGAAGCCTTTAGCCCCGGTTCGGAGCAACCGGGGCTAAAGGTGGGAGCCTTTAGTCCCGGATTGGTAGTCCCGGTTGGGAAACCGGGGCTAAAGCCCCTTCCCAACCGGGGCTAAAGGCCCTATTCTGTAGTAGTGTCGGGGCAGTAACCATGAAAGAGTGTGCCATCTGCAACATTGGGAAATAAAACCCTGAGTACGAGAAGGTACTCAGCTAGGCTTACCGGTCATAAACCAGAAATAAAGGACACCAAGGAGTATGCAAGACTATATATATAAGTGGAGCTAGGCTTGACTCATTTTTGCATAAAAGAGAGCAATTATAATTCAACCTTTCATTTTACTAGCAACACTTTTAGTAGATTAGCTATCCATCTAGATTAGCAACCTGTACTATGCAATCACTTGGTATTTAGCAATACAATAGTAGTAACATATCCAGTTAATTAGCCATCATCATTCTCATATTAACCATCCAGTTGTTCTTTAGTGAAATCTATTCACCTTTACCCGATCAAGTGTCCACTATCCGGGGACGACGGCGATTCGAATCGATTCCTACTCAGCTGAGGGGTATTCCCAACACAAACCCAAGCAAGCTCGCGCAAAGCTGCTCATTTTCCGGGGGTCACCTTTGGATCATTTCAAAAACAGCCTCGAGCGGACTCGCAACCCCGGAGATATGGCCATCAGTACCAGGAAGTTCAGCGGCCCCCTGGCCCTGCCCTTGGCTACGTCTACCTCAACATACCTCTGAAACCCGGGCTGCCCGTATGCTTTCGACAGACCGCCTTGAAATGTCTACTCGGCTTCGCGGTCGGAACGAGTTATCCTTCCAGCTAAGTGTTGGGCTGCGTTCAACATGATCCTGGCAAGTACATTTGTAAGTCCTTAATCGGCTTAAGCGGGGATAGCTCCACACCCAAGACCTCCATGCCTTGGTGCTTCCTATCTTCTTCCCGCTCGGGCCTCAGGTTCATTAATTAGTGATGGTTCCAGAGATAGTACATATAGGCTACCCGCACTAGATTAAACTAGCTGCGGAAAATAGGTTATTTCCCGACTTGTACTACCGACTAAGCATAGATAAGCATTTGCCGTCCTACGCTTAACTTGGATCACAGGCATATAATTATTTGTGGACAAGGAGCAGGGTATATATATATGCAGCAAGGGTATCACACAACTCCTAACTTAATGCATCACAAACAATAAAAACCTGTCAAGTGTAATTTATAAAGCATAGGAGACTTATGTATGCTCCGGGGCTTGCCTTGGATGAAAGAGGATGGGTGGTGATTTGGGCACTCAGGCAACTCCTCTTCTTGCACCCCTGCCAGCAGCAGACTGGCTTCTTGTTGAGGGTCTACTTCCGGTTCCAGTCGATCGAATTCCAGAAGAGTCACACCCTCCGGCACACCTATTGCAATGCAATGCACATGTATGAGCTCATGAATGCAAATGAAATGAGATATAGCAAATAACCAATGTAACTTAGTACTTGCTGTTCAACATATATATTTAGCAATGATGCCAAAGTACAATTAATAAGCTAATTCTCAGATTTAGCACATAGTATTACAAAACTAGATAATTAGCACACCCATGCATATATATATATATATATATATATATATATATATATATATATATATATATATATATATATATATAAAGTGGTAGCTAATATAGCTTACCCTTTTCAAGCAACCTAAGATACAACTTCTCATCTTCAGTTAGAGAATTAAATGCTGTACATAGGTGAACATAGCATCAGCTAAGCATATTAATTAACTAGTTAATCAAGCATACAACTATAAGATTAATTATATAAATAATAATATTATTTATATAATTCACTCTCAGGACAGCAGTACACAAATCAACTCATAACTTTAGCTACAAATCAGCAAATGAGGCACAAGAGGACATTCTGGAAAGCTTATGAAATTCTCTACAAAACATCTTCTAGGCACAAAAGCTAATTCCATTGTGAACTTAGTCAAAATCACAGATTAACACAGTACTATCCAGGAAATTCCAGAATAATAGGTATTTCCTGAGTCCAGATTCAAAATAGCATAACTCATAAACCATGCATCCAAAATTCACCAAAATATTACACAAGCTATATCAACTAATTATCTACCACTTTGTTATACAACTCATCTCCAGGAAACATTTAGAACATTGTACAAAATATTGTTTTCTAGAAACTGTCCAGAAATTGCATAAACATAGATAAGTCATTCTAAGCAAGCTAAAATTAGTTTCTGGGCAAACCAAGTTTGCCAAACATCAAAATATGGCTAAACAAGGTTAAGTAGCATAGTGGAGGGTTTTGGTGAAACCCTTTTGCCATGGGTTAACATATAACCACTTATTAAACTAATAAAAGGCAATTTAAGGCAATAATTATTAACTTACACACTAAAAGTAGTTAACTGTGCAGGGCATGATTTTTAATAGTAAGTACTTATCAAAAGAAAGCCATGCCAACAAGAATCACTATTTTAGAAATTTCCAAGAATTAGTTATGCAATTTACAATTATCAACAGTCATTAACTTAGATAATTTCTACAGCAAAATATATCACAGAACATGGTCCATTTTATATTTTCTATAAAAACTAGAGACTTCTCAGAGCCTAACAAAATTGGAATTACTCAATTTGGACATGCACAGATAAAGATATGAAATTTACAAACTTATACACTATTTCCATTTTTCTGGAATTAATTTAAACCTAATGGCCGTTGACAGGCCGGGCCCGCATGTCATCGTCCCTAGGGCAGAGGAGAGGCTCGCCGGCGATTCCTCGCCGTCGGTGACTCCGCTGGTCCGGCCAAGTGCACGAGTGCACTCAGCACACCAGTGCGCACAACCTAGACCCCTTAATTGATAAGCAGAGCGAGGGGAGAAGGTTCATCGCCGGCAATGGCGGATGCGGCGGCGCGGTGAACGGCTGCCGGCCGTTCTCGACCGTGAGCAGTCGATTGCGACCTCGGACGAGCACCAGCGTGCTCCGATGAAGCTCCTAGGGCCATCTAGGGTTTGGATTAGGCAGTGGAGACCTATCCTCCACGTTGCCGGCCATGGCGGCAGCGCGGGCGCGGTGGAGCGCTCGCGTGTTCCGGCGATGGCAGGGCGCTAGGGTTCCAACCTTTGGCTCGGTGAGCTCCGCCTAACCCTAACCAAGCTTCCGCAAGAGAAAGGAGGGGAAGAGAAGAGCTGCATTGCGCCAGTGCCGAGCTCCGGCGAGCTCTGGCCATGGCAGCCGTGTGCTCCGACGAAGAACCGGCCACGCGATTCTCGCTTACCTTAGCGTCTTAGCTCTAGCAAACGGCGCAGCGAGGTGCAGCAAAGAGAGGTGCACCCTGACGTCCTACTGGCGCCGGCGGTGGGTGGCTAGGCGCGGCGGCGTCAATGGCGATGTCGCGCGGGAGAGCGAGAGAGAAGAGAAGGGAGGAGCACAGAGCCAGAATGAGGGAGGGGGAGAAGCCGGGCGTCCACGCGCGGTGATGTGGACGACCGCGCGCTGACGAGCGGGGCCGGCGGCGGCGTACGGTCACCACGTGGCGGCAGCGCTCTGCCCTGGCCGCCCCGGACGGCGTTAGGCGCGGGCTGACGGCGTCAAGCCGGCCAGCGTGACAAGCCAAACTTTGACCGTGATTAGCGACTAATCTAGGCTGTTTTAGCCAAACCTCCAATTAGCAAAGTTGTAGATTATAGTGTGCTCTACAACTTTGATCATTGGCACATAGGCTGGTTCGGCCTAGATTGCGAGATAAATGATTTTCAAAGTAGGTAAAAATGCTGTTTTCGTCTCCCACACAGACAAATCCAGAGCCCTCAAAACAGCCCCAAAATTCGACTTAAAGTGCATTTTTGAGCATGTTCTGCACATTTTCACAACTTGGGCCCTTTACAACTTTTGTTCTATATAAAATTTGCTACAACTTTGGTTTAGTGCACTCAGCCATGCAAAGTTTGCAACTATCACTTTTTAAAGAGACAAGGCAGAGAGGTTTTAGGGGCTTAATTAGCTAAGTTGATGTTAGGGGGAGAATTAGGGTTAACCCCCAACATCAAACTTGTTTCTTATGATGCCCTAAGACCATCTATGACCTTGGCCAACTATTTTAACTTGGTTATACAAGATTTCACATAGTAGAATAGAAGGCAAGCAAGGCAAAGCACACATATATATATAAGCAACTTCACACAATGATCATGTAGTGCACATGTGATAATGATGCAATGCCATGCTCATGCTCATGATCAAGTTAATGCAAGTAGATTTGTGCAAGCTAAACACCAGGGGTGTTACAATAACCTTCCTCCCAAATAGGAACACGCGCTCGTCCAATTCCTACAGGACAACATCAGCGTGTTCGCGTGGAAGCCCTACGACATGCCTGGTGTCCCCAGGGAGAAGGCCGAGCACTACCTCGACGTCAAGACGACTGCCAAGCCAGTCAAGCAGAAGATGCGCCGGTTCGCCCGCGAACGCAAGGAAATAATTAGGATAGAAGTAGCTAAACTCTTAGCGACAGGATTTATTAGAGAAGTGTATCATCCCGACTGGTTAGCTAACCCAGTCCTTGTTCAAAAGAAGAATAAAGAATGGAGGATGTGCGTTGATTACACAGATCTCAACAAACACTGCCCTAAGCAGGCATTCAATCTCCCTTGAATCGACGAGGTCGTAGATTCCACTGCAGGTTGCGAGTTGCTCTCGTTTCTTGACTGTTACTCCGGCTATCACCAAATAGCTCTGAAAAAGGAGGACCAAGAAAAAACCGCTTTTATCACCCCCTTCGGTGCTTTTTGTTACACGACCATGGCCTTTGGTCTCAAAAACGCCAGGGCTACCTACCAACGGGCTATCCAGTCCTGCCTCGAACAAGAGATTGCAGATGACCTGGTTGAGGCCTATGTAGATGACGTGGTGATAAAATCCAGAAAAGCCGATTCCTTAATCGCAAATCTAAAACGCACGTTTGACAAACTCAACGAGTTTAAGTGGAAACTAAATCCCAACAAATGCATATTCGGTGTACTCTCCGGGATACTGCTCGGCCACCTGGTCAGCCAGGTCGGCATCCGGCCAAACCCTGAAAAGGTAGCCGACGTTTTGAATCTCAGACCACCCAGGTGCGTCAAAGACATCCAAAAGCTCACCAGATGCATGGCGGCGCTGAGCAGATACATCTCACGCATGGGCGAGAAAGGCCTTCCCTTTTTCAAACTTCTCAAGGTGAAGGACAAGTTTAAGTGGACAGATGAGGCTGACAAGGCCTTCAGAGAACTTAAGGCCTACCTCGCATCCCCCTCACTCCTAACCGTCCCTAAGCAGGACGAGGAGCTGCTCCTATACATCGCAGCAACCACTAACGTGGTTAGCACGGTGTTGGTAGTCAAGCGAGAGGAAAAAGACCATGTTTACGGGGTCCAGCGCCCCATATACTACATCAGTGAAGTGCTCACCGAGTCTAAGCAACGGTACAACCAAGTACAGAAGCTTCTATACGCACTCCTGATCACCAAGCGAAAGTTGCTCTACTACTTCCAGGCATTCAAGATCACTGTATTCTGCGATGTACCATTGGGCGATATTCTCCGTAACAGGGACGCCAGTGGCCGGATCGTGAAGTATGCACTGGAACTAGCCAAGTTCTCGCTACAGTTTCGCAGTCGCAGAACTGTGAAGTCTTAGGCCCTGACCGACTTCATCGCTGAGTGGTCAGACGTTAGCCTACCACCGGCCGATTCAACCGCTGAGTACTGGCACATGTACTTTGATAGTTCTCTAAAGAGGCTCATGGTCTACGGAGACTCTGCCCTGGTCATCAACCAGGTCAATAAGGATTGGGACGTAACACACGAAAAGATGGACGCTTACGTGGCCGAGATCCGAAAGCTCGAAAACAAGTTCTACGGGTTAGAATTTATTCATATTCCCCGAGCAAAGAATGTCAGAGCGGATGAGCTATCTAAGCTAGGCTCGGATCGTGCTGAGTTACCCCCTGGCGTCTTCGTACAAGACCTCATAAAGCCTTCGATCCAAGATCAGGCAACCCAGTCGATGGAACCCGATTCTACGGCTACAGAATTAGTTGCACTGCTCGGCAACGACGGAACGACATGGAAAACGACTCCACTGGTCAGCAGGCAGACGATGAAGGTAATAAGCCAGCCGAACAGGCGGCGCCTCCTGAAACCGACTGGAGAGAGCCCTTCATCACATACCTGAATGAACACCGTGTTCCGGAAGACAAGATTGCTGCCCAGCAACTGGTCCATAGAGCCAAGGTGTACGCCATGATAAACGGTGAATTGATGCGCAAAGGATTGAAATCCATCGTTTATCAGAATTGCATTACCCGGGAAGAAGGACTGGAACTCTTGAAAGAAATCCACGAGGGTATGTGCGGTAACCACGCGGCTTCCAGGACACTAGTCGGCAAAGCTTATCAGGCAGGTGTTGACACTCCTTAAGTATCAATTTTAAGTGTCAACTAATCATGAGAAAGGATATATTTGAAACACACCTCCTAGAATAGGGTTTATACTGACAGAATTCCACGAGTTTTGGTGATTGTCTATTTCTGCAGGGGGTTATCAGGAAATACGATGCAAAGGCCCACATGTCATGATTACATAGAGATATTAACGTGTGCGGTAATTTTCTACCATCTAGAAGACTCTAGAAGCCACGGGAAGAAGCGGGACCGGGAACGGGCCCAGGGGCAGGGCGCCCGCCCAACCCCCTGGGGCGGCCGCCCTAGGCCAAGCTCCAATCAGCTTCAATCTCGCGGATCGTGCTCCACCGACCTTAAGGATCAAGGAAAACCATTGGATTTAAGTCGGTTTGATCCGACGGCCCACGTTCACTTGAGGGGCCTATATAAGCAAGGCCCTGCCCCCCCTAGTAGAGTCCATTATTCATTATCATAATACTTTCAGAGGATTCGCCTGAGAGGGGTCCCTTGAATGGATCTTTCTCTAGGGCTTTAGCATTCAAGAGAAACTATTATTAGTTTCTATGTGAGATTAGAGTTTTACTCTTCTAGATTGAGAGAGATAGAGTGGAGGTGTGGATTGGAGGAAGCCCGGCCTGTCGGAGTCTCCTCTCTGGTTTGTACCTGCGGGTTCAAGTCTCCTAACCCGAGGCTTGTTCCTAGGATTCTGCAACATTTCGACTTCTAATACTAGTAAGTTTCCTGTTATTATTGTTCTTTGGTTTGTGAGTTTACTTTATTCTCTTCGCGTAGAGGGTAGAGTAATCATCATTAGCATAAACGTGGTGTTTAGGCTAAGGATACTCATAAATATCCCCTATTTAGCCGGATTTGTGGTAGTAACTCGGAACGTGACAATTCCGTTGGTACCTCTGGAGCCCACGATCCCGTTAGATAGGCCTGATAGGGTTAATAGGCCAGGAGATAAGCATCTTATATGGTGTTTCTCTTATCTTTACGGTTCTCCCCAATAGAATAATAATACCAGCCTTGCATAGGTTAGAACGAGAGTGCTGTGTGATCTTCTCTATATCGCTTATATCAAGATCACCTTGTTTGTGCCCTAAGGATATTAGCAATAGATTTGGTTAGTCAGATGCACGCTTTCTCCCTGCGGAAAAATAAATAACGATACTCTGGAAAATCTCCCGGGTGAAGTGCTCACCGATATCCGTGCGCTTGCGGATTAATCTGTCTGCGTTATCAAGTATCAACAAGCATTTCTGGCGCCGTTGCCGGGGAGAAAGACGGTTTGCTGAGATAACCTTGAGTCTTGCTATTATCTTGTACCTATATTTTTATCTTTACTTTTCCATTCTTGTTTCTTACCTTTTCTATTTACCCTGGAAAACCTAAATTCCACGCCTATCTATCAGTTTTCTGCACCCACGGAGACCGACCTATTACCATGGGAATCATCACAACCTATCCAAACTCCCCAGTTTAGGCTGAGTCCGCGGTTGATTGCAATGATTCAAAGCCTATCCTTTTCAGGAGAGGAAGACAAAAACCCTTACCTTCATATTCGAGATTTTGAGCAAACATGTGATTGTCTTCGCATAGAGGGCATATCCGATAAAACTTTACGTTGGAAGCTTTTTCCTTTCTATTTAAAGGGAAGAGCTAGACAATGGTATAATCAGAAGGTAAGTCAACAACGAGGAGATTGGGGAGTTTTACGCTCCAACTTTTGTCTGGATTTTTACCCCATCCTCCAAATCGTCGACCTTAGAGTCAAGGTCATGACCTTCAATCAAGAAGAGAATGAATCTTTGGCTCAATCCTGGAAATGTTTTCTTGAGCTTTTAGAATCAGGTCCACCTCTTAACATTGAAGGCCCCATTCTTTTTCAACACTTTTATAAAGGCCTTCATAGAAAAAATAGAGAGTTGCTAAACACTACATCTGGAGGTTCTTTCTTGCACAAACCATCTTCAGAAGATAAGCTGATCTTAGATAGAATCCTAGATGCCGAGATAGACAATATCCTGTATGAAGAAACCCACGAAGCTGAAGACAATACCTTGCCAGCTATCCCAAGTTCTGAGCCTCAAAAGGAAGAAATTCCACCACCTAATTTCATGCTGGATATAGATCCTGATTTTGCTGATTTCAGAGACATTTCAACTTACCTTTCTATTCCAAAACCCCGAAGTCATAGCAGCTACATAGAAGAAATGCCAAGCAAAGATATTTTGAGAGAGCTTGTATCAATCATGAGTAGCGAATGGTTAGAAGAGTCAGAGCTTTCCTCTAATGTGGTTCGTTTGAAACCACCTTCTATTCGTATACGCTGTGACTACAACAATCACATTCTTGATGCTCTCTATAATCCTGTTGTGGGGATCAATATCATGTCTAAATCACTTATGCACAGCTTACTAAGCAAAGTGACTTTAACCCCAACAACAAAGCTCATGAAGAGTCTTTCTAGACAGATAGTCCCCAGTATTGGAATTTTACATGTCCTACCCTTTTTGGTAGAAGGTGCTCTGGTTCACTTGAACTTTTATATCTTTGATACAGAGGACTTTGACCTTTTGATAGGACAACCTTTTAGAAGACTTCTTTATGAAGGGCAAAATGGGAAACTAAATATCTCCTTTGGAAAGAATTTTCAATTCCCGATGACAATCTTTCATTCCTTGAATAATAAGACCGAATCATATCTTTTACCTGATCCGATGGAGGAAGTAAAATCTGCTTCTCAAGAGCTTTTGAACGATCCGGATTTCGAAGAAGATGCTCCTTTCTTCGAAGAAGAAGAAGCTGATCCTTCTGAATCTGAACCTTTAGACGAGTTCGCAGAAACACCTAGACCTCCCATAGAGCTTAAACCTTTACCACCCGGTCTTACATATGCTTTCCTCAATAATGATCCAGAGTCTCCTGTAATCATAAGTGATAAACTCACTCAGGAGCAGACTCTGCGCTTGATGGCTGTTCTAGAAAAACATCGCTCAGCCTTTGGCTACTCACTCCAAGATCTCACTGGAATCAGTCCTATGATTTGCACTCATCGCATTCCTACAGATCCTTCTGTTTCACCTTCTCGAGAACCCCAACGTAGACTTAATAACGCGATGAGAGAAGTAGTTAAGAAAGAAGGTATAAAGTTGCTGCATGCACGGATTATATACCCCGCGCCGCATAGTGAGTGGGTGAGCCCTGTTCAAGTTGTGCCTAAGAAGGGATGCATGACTGTTGTTACGAATGAAAAGAACGAGCTGATTGCGCAACGCACCGTCACAGGATGGCGGATGTGTATAGATTATAGAAAGTTGAACAAAGCCACGAAAAAGGATCACTTTCCTTTACCTTTTATAGATGAGATGCTAGAGCGGTTAGCCAACCACTCGTTCTTTTGTTTCTTAGATGGATATTCAGGGTATCATCAAATCCCGATCCATCCTGATGATCAAAGCAAAACTACTTTTACATGCCCTTATGGAACTTATGCTTATCGTAGAATGTCTTTTGGGTTATGTAATGCACCTGCTTCTTTTCAAAGATGTATGATGTCTATCTTTTCTGATATGATTGAAGATATTATGGAAGTTTTCATGGATGATTTCTCTGTTTATGGAAAAACTTTTGATAGATGTCTTGAAAATTTAGACAGGGTTTTGCAAAGATGTGAAGAAAAGCACTTAGTCCTTAATTGGGAAAAATGTCATTTTATGGTTAGAGAAGGAATAGTGCTAGGACACTTAATTTTCGAACGAGGCATTGTGGTAGACAAAGCTAAAATTGAAGTAATTGAACGGTTACCTCCGCCTGTTAATGTGAAAGGGATTAGAAGCTTCCTTGGTCATGCTGGTTATTATCGTAGATTCATAAAAGATTTCTCGTTCATTGCTAGACCTCTTACTCTTTTGCTAGCCAAGGATGCTCCTTTCGTTTTTGATGACGCATGTTTAAGAGCTTTTGAATTGTTAAAGAAAGCGCTCATCTCTGCACCAATCATTCAACCCCCTGATTGGTCGTTACCTTTTGAAATTATGTGTGATGCTAGTGATTATGCTGTGGGGGCAGTTTTGGGACAAACTAGAGATAAGAAGCATCATGCAATTGCTTATGCAAGTAAAACCTTGACAGGAGCTCAACTTAATTATGCAACCACTGAAAAAGAGCTTCTTGCTGTTGTTTTTGCTATAGATAAGTTTAGATCTTATTTAGTAGGAGCTAAAGTTATTGTTTATTCTGATCATGCTGCTTTAAAATATCTGCTCACTAAAAAAGATGCTAAACCTCGCTTAATAAGATGGATCCTACTACTCCAAGAATTTGACTTAGAAATAAAAGATAAAAAGGGAGTAGAAAACTCTGTTGCTGATCACTTGTCAAGAATGTATTTTAAGAAACCGCAGGAACTACCCATTGATGATTCACTCCGGGACGACATGCTCTACGAGATCAACAGATCCGACCCCTGGTACGCAGATATTGTTAATTTTATGGTTTCAGGTTATGTACCACCAGGAGGAAACAAACAGAAGCTTATTCAAGAGAGTCGTTCCCACATATGGGATGAGCCATACCTCTTCCGAGTATGCGCAGATGGCTTACTCAGGAGATGTGTGACTGCTAAAGAAGGAATGAAGATCATTGAAAGATGCCACTCATCACCATACGGAGGTCATTATGGAGCATTCCGCACTCATGCAAAGATCTGGCAATGTGGATTCTATTGGCCAGAGATGTATGAAGACACCAAAAGTTTTATCAGAAGATGCGGTCCATGCCAAAGACACGGTAACATAAATGCAAGAGATGCCATGCCACTCACTACCAACTTACAGATCGAGCTCTTTGATGTTTGGGGAATTGACTACATGGGACCATTTCCCCCATCAAAGAACTGCGAGCACATCTTAGTGGCAGTTGATTATGTTTCCAAGTGGGTAGAAGCCCTACCGTGCAGAAGTGCCGACAACGTGAATTCCAAGAAGATGTTTGAAGAAATCATATTTCCAAGATTCGGAGTCCCCAGATTAGTAATAAGTGATGGAGGATCACACTTCATTGACAAACGCTTCGAGCAATACCTAGCAAAACATGGGGTCCGACATAACGTTGCTACACCTTATCATCCTCAAACAAGTGGCCAAGCAGAGACTTCGAATAAACAAATCAAGAATATTCTTCCGAAGACAGTGAATGAGATGGGAACACACTGGAAGGACAAGTTACCCGATGCACTCTGGGCATACCGGACTGCATACAAGACTCCAATTGGAATGTCCCCATATCAACTGGTATATGGAAAAACATGTCACTTACCTGTGGAACTAGAGTTCAAGGCACACTGGGCCATAAAAAGATGGAATATGGACCTGGATGCTGCTCAAGAGAAAAGACAAATGCAAATCTCAGAGTTAGAAGAGTGGCGAGAGAAGGCCAACCATAATTCAAAGATCTATAAAGAAAGAGTGAAACGATGGCACGACAAGAGAATCAAGAAGAAGGAGTTTACGCCCGGAGATAAGGTATTACTTTTCAATTCCAGGGTAAAGCTCTTCGGACATGGAAAACTACGAAGCAAATGGGAAGGACCATACAAGGTAATCCATTCATCACCCCACGGAGCAATTACACTTCAAAACAACGAAGCTACGTTATTCAAGGTAAATGGCCAACGTCTTAAATTATTTTTAGAACCAAATAAAGAATTAGAAGAAATAGACGTTGTTAATTTCTACCTATTAAATGAATTTTAGGCCCAACCACGTTGTTTTTACAATTTTGGGCCCTGCGTAAGTTTTCTGGGTAAAGGAACCTTCTAGAAACAAACCCGCAAAAGGGGCCTGGCTGTGGATGCCCAGCCAGGGCGGGCGCCCTGTGCCCTAGGGCGGCCGCCCTGCCCCTACCTCCATTCGCCGCCTTTTGCAGTTGCGAAGTTACGGTGACCCTCGTCCAAGAAAACCCCGCGAATCGGAGATCCAATCATTTTTGCCGCGGGATATGCTCCGTTGAACTTTCTAGACCCTCTCTGCGAGGCCTATATAATCAGCCCCTAATGTCAGCCCTCATCATCCCTCATTCATTCATCTAGCCTCTCGCCTAGAAGCTTGCTAGACCCTCTTTTTGCTCCATGGCCAGCGACAACTCCGACCGGAGAATGGTCCCCTATGGGATCGACCTTAACCAGCCACCGCAAGAAGATCCTAATGCTAGAGCTCTAGTCCCAGTTCATGATGCTCGCCCTCTCGCCGCCATTCCTCCAAGACGACGTAGCTATGGCCAGTCCTTCTACGCTCAACGTGTCCTCGCTGCTCCACCACAACCGCTGCTGCTCACGGGACCGAAGAAGGATCCCGCTGGAGAACGCTCCTACTTCGAAGGTGTCCGCGCTGCCAAAGTCAGATTCGTCCCACCAAAGGAAGCACCGAAGGGCTCGCTCAACTCTTTTGAGTCACCACCGAAGCGCCGCAAAACCGTTGCAGCTCTAGATATGGAGTTCCATGAGAGAGAGATCACACTCCTTTCGCTCCGGTCTGATGTTAGCTTCCTCAATAAGCAAATTGCACAGCTCGACACCCTCATTGAGAAACTTAGACGTAGGATATCCTCGCTTGAAGAAAAAGTGAAAACCCTAGAGCGCCGCTGAGTGAGTCACTCAGTCATACGATCGATGAGGCTTAGCTTTGCTTAGATTCATTCAGTTTACTTTCAAGTTCTTAGTTAAAGATCAGTTTGCTTGATGTAATAATTGCCTCAAATGAGATTGGAATAAAGATTGCTTTTATTATTATTATGCCTTGCTTGTCTCCACTTTATTTTATATACAAGAGAACAGGAACAAGTATGGGGGAGACCCCCGCCGACAAAATGAACAGATTCAACCACGATGATCAACAGTTCTACACACGCAGGTTTGCATTCTCTACACTTTAAACCGTGCAATGAACTGATATGCTTAAACATGATGAATTAAAATGATAGAATATTTCTAGACATGCTTATAATATTTTCTGGAGTTCTGCCACTGTTAAGAATTTATTTAGAAAACTCCATGTTGCTTAAGTCGTTGTGGAATGAGAGATGGTAGAATATGAGAACCTGATTCTTGATATCTATGTCACTTGGAGAATTTCTTTTCAAAACCTTTCAAAATAAATAGCTACCATCCTCTATAATCTTGCATATGCTTATCAAAGTTAAGAATTAATTATCACTGTGCTACTAGCTTTGTGCTGAGTTTGTTCAAACCGAGCTGACCCTTGTTGAGAGTTTTATCATGCTCTGAAGATCAAGTACTTTCTTTTCAAAAAAATAAAAGATTCACTCTTCCGAAGTAATATTGCATTAAGAGGCATGGGCTATGCAAAAGTATGAAAATTTGAGGAAATAAAAAGGGGCAAGTGCCCGACAACCTCGCTAAAAAAATGGACAAGTGTCCGACAGTAGAATTAGGGGTACTTCGGCACCCACCTGAAAAAAAAAAGAAAAAAAAGAGAGAAAAGAAAGAAAAGAAAAGCAAAAAGAATGATAGCTCATGGTCCCTCTAATAGCAATATGCCAGCAAGAGATGACAAGTTTCAAAAATATCAAAAGTCTTGATCTCAGGGTATGACACTCCTCTCCTCGGATCCTGTTTTGACCAGGCAATACGTACAAGGTAAAGTATGCTACAACTGTTTATACTCTCCAAAATTTGCAAGAAATATGTTTTTGATCTACCGTGAGCTTCTTATATAAATAATCTGAGAGCACCTATGAGGAAAGAAGTAAGCTAAGTTTTATTTCAAAAATTTGCAAAAACTCCAAGTGTCAGGATTGACAGAAGAAGAATCTCTACTTCTAGCTGCTCCATTTCCTCAGCTGCTCACAGTTTCATGGTGGGTTCTATTTTTACTCCAGCAGAACATGTTTTTGAAGAAATTAAATGTTAACCTTGAGCTTATGTTTTGACCATCCTTTTCTCGAGGACGAGTAAAAGCCTAAGTATGGGGGAACTTGTTGACACTCCTTAAGTATCAATTTTAAGTGTCAACTAATCATGAGAAAGGATATATTTGAAACACACCTCCTAGAATAGGGTTTATACTGACAGAATTCCACGAGTTTTGGTGATTGTCTATTTCTGCAGGGGGTTATCAGGAAATACGATGCAAAGGCCCACATGTCATGATTACATAGAGATATTAACGTGTGCGGTAATTTTCTACCATCTAGAAGACTCTAGAAGCCACGGGAAGAAGCGGGACCGGGAACGGGCCCAGGGGCAGGGCGCCCGCCCAACCCCCTGGGGCGGCCGCCCTAGGCCAAGCTCCAATCAGCTTCAATCTCGCGGATCGTGCTCCACCGACCTTAAGGATCAAGGAAAACCATTGGATTTAAGTCGGTTTGATCCGACGGCCCACGTTCACTTGAGGGGCCTATATAAGCAAGGCCCTGCCCCCCCTAGTAGAGTCCATTATTCATTATCATAATACTTTCAGAGGATTCGCCTGAGAGGGGTCCCTTGAATGGATCTTTCTCTAGGGCTTTAGCATTCAAGAGAAACTATTATTAGTTTCTATGTGAGATTAGAGTTTTACTCTTCTAGATTGAGAGAGATAGAGTGGAGGTGTGGATTGGAGGAAGCCCGGCCTGTCGGAGTCTCCTCTCTGGTTTGTACCTGCGGGTTCAAGTCTCCTAACCCGAGGCTTGTTCCTAGGATTCTGCAACATTTCGACTTCTAATACTAGTAAGTTTCCTGTTATTATTGTTCTTTGGTTTGTGAGTTTACTTTATTCTCTTCGCGTAGAGGGTAGAGTAATCATCATTAGCATAAACGTGGTGTTTAGGCTAAGGATACTCATAAATATCCCCTATTTAGCCGGATTTGTGGTAGTAACTCAGAACGTGACAATTCCGTTGGTACCTCTGGAGCCCACGATCCCGTTAGATAGGCCTGATAGGGTTAATAGGCCAGGAGATAAGCATCTTATATGGTGTTTCTCTTATCTTTACGGTTCTCCCCAATAGAATAATAATACCAGCCTTGCATAGGTTAGAACGAGAGTGCTGTGTGATCTTCTCTATATCGCTTATATCAAGATCACCTTGTTTGTGCCTTAAGGATATTAGCAATAGATTTGGTTAGTCAGATGCACGCTTTCTCCCTGCGGAAAAATAAATAACGATACTCTAGAAAATCTCCCGGGTGAAGTGCTCACCGATATCCGTGTGCTTGCGGATTAATTTGTCTGCGTTAACAAGTATCAACAGCAGGTTTCTACTGGCCCACGGCTGTTACTGACGCCGAGAACTATGTACGACGGTGTAAAAACTGCCAGATGTTCGCCAAGCAGATTCATGTCCCAGCACATGAACTGCAAACCATCCCCGCCGCATGGCCCTTCTCATGCTGGGGACTCGACATGATTGGTCCTTTCAAAAAGGCGCCTGGTGGTTACAGAGCTGTCTACGTACTCATCGACAAGTTCTCAAAGTGGATAGAGTACAAAACAGTCAAGCAAGCCACTGCTCAGCACGCAGTGAAGTTCCTTGACGAAGTCATCCACAGATTTGGTATACCTAATACCATTATCACCGACCTCTGCATCAAAGTGGAGCGAAGCTTTCTTTGATTTCTGCGAAGACCTCTGCATCAAAGTAAAGTACGTCTCAATAGCTCATC
Organism: Coix lacryma-jobi var. lacryma-jobi; assembly: GCA_009763385.1. Lineage (NCBI taxonomy): Eukaryota > Viridiplantae > Streptophyta > Magnoliopsida > Poales > Poaceae > Coix > Coix lacryma-jobi. The sequence goes on from CM019824.1 coordinate 138,679,620, forward strand.
CGAGGGCTAACGGACAAGTGGAGCGCGCCAACGGAATGATTCTTGATGCCCTCAAGAAGCGCGTATACCAGGCTGACAAGAAGCACAAGCCTGGTCGGTGGCTAAAAGAACTACCCGCTGTGGTCTGGGGACTCCGTACCCAACCCAGCCGGAACACTGGGGTCTCACCCTACTTCATGGTATATGGCTCCGAAGCCGTCATACCGGCCGAGGTCGACTTCGGCTCTCCACGAGTAGCCTATCACGACGAAGAAACCTCCGATGCAGCGAGGGAAATCGACGTCATTGCTAAGGAAGAGCAGGCACTACAGTCCTGTGTTCGCACTGCCAAGTACTTAGCAGCGGTACGGCGCTATTACAACAGGAACGTCCGAGGACGGCTGTTCGTGGTCGGCGACCTCGTGCTCCGCCGCATCCAGGACACGAGCGGCCTAAACAAGTTGTCATCAAGGTGGGAAGGACCGTTCAGGGTTAAGGCCGTCACGCGCCCGACATCCTATCGGTTGGAGACACTCGAAGGCGTTGAAGAGCCAACTTCATGGCATATAGAGATGCTGATGCGCTACAACGTGTAGTCAAAAGATATGTACCTCATCCTTGTACTTCATTTTTCTCTATTAATAAAGCTTCCGTTTTTTCTGTCTTCTTTGTTCAGTTGCTTTTCTTTCTCAAGAAAAACACAACAAACCCCACAACTTTATAAACATGCGCCCTGCATTAAGTCACTTCTAAACTTCGTTTTTCCCTCGCCGAGAACGGTTCGACATGCACTGCGTCACGGTCCTCTGTCGATGTGCTACAGCTCCGCGCTATACGACACTAGGAGATCCGGCAGTCGCTCCCTAAAGGTACTGAGGATCATACCTAGTGATCCTGGCGTTCCGCGCTGTTCACTAGTGCGTCCCTTTGTCACTGGACAGGGTTGACCCCTTCGAGAGGGGGGACGAAACTTAGTCGTCGACATACGTTTTCTAAAAACTAAACCTATGCGTTAAACACGTATAAGGAATAACTTAAAAAGCGGCAATATGCTTATCGCCCGCTTAAGCACGCCCATGTGTCTGAGCGGCCAACAAGTTTAAAAGGCACCCCGTGCCTGCACAACTTACAAAAAACATGTTTTTATAAACATGGCGGCCCTACTGACCACCATCACCACCTTCTGCAGGGTCTTTCAGGAGCACCATGTCTTCAAGGAGCGCGGTGGCGGCATCAGCCGAGGTGGAGCGCAGGTCTTCAGCGGCGGCGTCGTCCACATCCTCGTGAAGCCCCTGCGCCACGGCTGCAGGGTCCACCTCACGGTAGTGGGAGCGGACCACCGCCAGCACGATGGAGACCGCGTAGCTGCCAGCCCTTGAGACGGCGGCTTGCAGAGCAGGCCATAGTCTTGGGCACTGGTCTGCCACCGCAGCACTGCGGCCCACGGGGTCCTCCGAATGAGCCTCGTCGGGGAACACCGCTCGCAGGATCGGCCGGATGTACGAGACCACCCAGTCAAACCGCTCCTGCAGAGAGGTGAGGTTCCCCTCGAGCACCTGGAGCTGCTCCACCCGCCGCTGTGCCGTGCCTACAGGACATATGAAGTGGTCAGCTCATACTGCTCAGCCAGTATGAGGCAGACAACACAAGGTCACTCTATACAACCACTAAAAACTTACTTAGCAGGTCAGCAATCCGAGCACCATCAGCCTCGGACTGCTTCCGCGCCCGCTCAGCACGGACGGCGGCCTACTCCGCCTGCATTGCCAGCGCCGCCTCCAGCGTGCAAGCCCGGTCATTGGCTTGGCCAGCCAGCTCTAGTCATAAGCAACATCTCAGAACACATATGGCGGTACGGTGTCAACAAAAAGGAGTCGAGCAGACGGTCACTTACCCTCCCGCTCCTCCGCACGGCGCCGCAGGGCCGCCATCTCCCGCTCCTGCTCCACCAGCCGGGACTGGTAGACCTCAGCCTAGCGCTCAAGGTCAGCCTTCTCCCGCTGAAGGGTGTCCTGCTCCTGGATTATCGAAGCGAATCGGGCGATGGCCCGGCCCTGGGACATGCTGGTGGAGTGGATGGCCTACACATGCCCAAAACATCAGCAATAAGCCAAATACAGAGAGCAAGAAGCGAAGTAAATAGTCACTCACCCGGATACGCTCGCCAAAGGCCTCCAGGTCGGCCTCCAGCCCCGCCCTCTCCTCATCGCTGGGGATTTCTTCGTGCATGACGAATTCTTTCCCCCGCGTGCGGACGACGCAGACGCGCGGCTTGGGCGGCACCTTGGGGATCTCCTCCACATCGTCCGCCGGTGGCGTGGGATGCGAAGAAGCTGATGGCGTGGCGCGCGGTGTGGGCGGTGGCGCAGAGCGTGAAGTGGCCCGCGGCGGAGCACGCGGACCAGTGGGCGGTGGCGTTGGCCGCGGCTGGCGGCGCGACGACTCCGGTGGAGGAGAAGGGACTCTGTCCCTCCCCGCCTGAGCGTCGCCTGGCTGCCGCCCGCCTCCCGCCGCAGCGCTGGTCGCGTCTGCCTCCCCAGGGCCCCGCTCAGCCCCTGCCCCCACAACAGCCGCCGTCGGCATGGCCACGGTGCCCAGCGAGCTTTGGGCCGGACCAGTGGCTGCACGGCTCCTGTAACATGTCGGAACACACGCATTTCACAACCAAGCATAGATATGATATAGGCACATTACTTCGCAAAACCAAAAACATACCTCCGGCGCCAGGAGTAGCCGAACGTCGAGCCACCGTCGGCAGACGGAGCACTTCCGGCCCCAGGCCTGGGGACTGGCCCAGACCCTTGGTGCCCAGCGCCCGGTGACTGCTCGGCCGCCGGCGCAGCCTCCCGAGGCGGCGTCGGAGCCGGCCGCTCAGCAGTTTCCCGGGGTGGCGGTGTCGATGCCCGCTCCCCGGACGCATTGGCGGCCCCCGTGGCCCCCTGGGGTGATGTCCAAGGACTCGGCCGGGGCGGGTGGATTGGGTCACCCGTGTCCCCGGCCTGAGCCGGACGCTTGCCCTGGCGCCTCGACAACGGGACGTTGTCCTCCGAGTCGCTCGCCGGACTCAGGGAACGCCCCCTCTTGCTGCCGCCGGCACGGCCACCGTCGAGGTTGAGCTTACCTCCGGTACCGGGCCTGGTCGGCTTGGTCTTCTTCCCGCAGCGGACATGGGCTGCTTGCCCGCCGCGCGTGTACGGTGCGCCACAGCCGGTGGCGCACCCTCCTCATCTTCACCGGAACTAAGGTCCATGACCCCAGTACCCTCACTGCTCTGCTGCCCGCGGTAGGAGCCGGAGAAGTTCTCCCATGCCTCCCCCGCAGGCCATGCCTCTACTGGAACTGAAGAAAAATACAAATCCGGTTGCCCCTGCACATAACAAGTGTACGCGGACCACTCCAGTGGTCAGCACATACCACACCGGCACACACATAACAGAGCAAAGTACAACATTACACAGCAACGTACCTCCGGTACGGGGTGATGCAGACTGAACGCCTCTGCTTGGTCCTCCTCCCTCGGCAGGCTGGTCTGAGGGTCATACCTCTCAAAGAGCGCGCCGAGGACCGCATTCATCCGGCGCACAAAAGCTGACTCCTCAAGATCCTCGGCGGTGTCCCGAGAAGGATCTTGAGGCCCACTAAACAAGTACAGTGGGTTGATCCGGTCCTTGCATGGCTGGACGCGGCGGGCCAGCCAGTGCGCGGCGACCCCCGGCGCGTTCATCCGGGTGAAGTCCATCTTCGCTAGGAGCTCCTCCACCTGGAACATGTCCGTGGGGTTGGGCCTGGCGGACCACCGGGTGTTGCGCACCGGGATCTGGTGGACGTCGCAGGGGACCTGCCTCGGGGCGCCCACATCCTGGCTCATATAGAACCAGCGAGTGTGCCAGCCCTTTGAGGCAGATCCGAATCTGCCCCCAAGCCAAGAAGCCGCCATCCCGTCCTTCAAACGGATATAGCAGCCCCCGGCAATGCGGGAACCCCCCACATCCGGCCCCTTCATCCGCAGAGTGAAGAGGTGGATGAACAAATTGAAGTGGGGGGCCGTCCCCAAGAACATCTCGCAGTAGGCGATAAAAATCGACACTGCGAGGATGGAGTTGGGGTCCAGATTGTAGATGCTAATCCCCCAGAAGATGCACAGGTCCCGGAGGAACCCATGCACCGGCTGCCCCAGCCCCCGAAGGATGAAATCCTCGAAGACGATGATCTCACCTGCACGGGGGCGCGGCTCGTCCTCGCCGCGCGGCTCACGCCACACGCCGAGCTCCGCCGGTGGCAGGAAGCCGAACTCCGCCAGCCGCATCAATGCGGCGAGGGTGGTGATGGACTGAGTCCAGTCCGGATCCCGCGCACCCTCCGCCGCCCTCCTCCTCTGGCCGGCCATCTCAGCAACAACCACCGGAACCCTAGATCTGGGGTGTGTCAGTGGGGGGAAGCTGCGCTGCGGCGGTGCGCGTGCTAGCAGACGAGCTCTGGTGGTGCGGCGCGCCGGCGATGGAAGACGGAAATGGGGATTTGGGGAAACTGGATCTAGCAGATGAACAGTGGTGCTCTCGGAAGCCGGAGAGTTCGAGAGAGTGGCCGCAGCAAGTGCAAATGAATGCGTAACCGGCCTCCCTCGAATTCGTCGGATATTTATACGAACCGCCCACATCCCTTTGACTTCCCGAGGAAGACTCCCCGCGACTCATGTGAACGCATTATCTTAAACTAGTGGCCACGATAGATGGGCCGCACAACCGTCGCCCCACGTGCGCCGGATGGTTGGATAACACTGCGCTAAGAATATTCCTTTTGGCCCATATAACGCGCACTACCAAAGTACTGGGCCACGTACAGTAAACTTGGGGACTGCCAGTCAGTCTTCAGGGGGTCCATTTTACGAAAATGCCCTCAGTGCTCCGAGCTCTCCTGGTCTGCTTCGTAAGCAGAAGGCCATAGGTTCAACACAGATCATTTCTATCGTTCTTTTTTCTTAAAAAGTTCGATAAAACATATACTATCTTTCATCGAACTTGGGGACTACGTGGGCCCACGTCACCTTGCGGTGACTTAGGGCCTATTCGGTTTGTTCTCAGGATCTGGAGGATATCTTCACAGCAGGGTCACGTTCAAACATTCTAGTGCTCCATCAGGCACGTGTTTACGTGGGCCCACGTCCCACGACGTGAAAAGAAAATTTTCTTTTTTCTTTTTCTGAGCACCATGTACCTTTGAGGAACAGGCGATCTTGACTGAAGCAGTGGTCTGCAGAGGACTGCTCTGACGAGTGGTCTGATTTGAGTGCTCGGCGGAGCGCACTCTTCAGCGCCATGATATCAGCATCTTCACTAGTCAGCAAGGAGTGGTCTACAACGTCACTGCTCCGCACGAGTCAAGATGATGGCTCCTCAAGACACATGGCGCTCGGGGACTAGCTGTGGGGGTATAGACCCCGGGTACCCTCGCTAGTGGATCCATACTGCTCGGCAGAGGAGGCCCACACCAGCACGGCTCTGGCCCACTGACAAATGGCCTGGTGGGCTGGACTACAAGACGGAGGAGTGGTCCGCGATCGAACGTAAGACGGACTACAAGCAAGGACAATTGGCCCACAAGCTAACTTAGTCGGCTAGGTTAGGCCCGTATCCACCTAGGATGCGGCTTAGGGTAGCTGATCTCCTCTGTAACCTTGGCTGCTCAGCTATATAAAGCAGTCAAGGACCCCCCTAGAACGCAGTTAGACAAATTACTCCCCGTTTGACCTAGTCTCTGGCATCTCAGATCTAGAGAGCTAGGTGCCCCTTTGTACTCAAACACAGCATAACACGAGAAGCAGGACGTAGGGTATTACGCTTCCGAGCGGCCTGAACCTGGGTAAATCCTTGTCCCGGTCGTCGTCTTGCTCCTCCAACATCCAGATCGTGGTCTAGAACAACAGCCCTTACCGAAAACTACTACCGTGGGTCACACCGTGGTAGACTGCCGGTTATCTGAAATCGACAGTCCGGCCCAGTCCCCATGCCTGGGGCTGGAGGTGCTTCATCTGCCGGTGGTGTTCCGACATTCCACCACACCTGGTGCCGGAGGTATGTTCTTGATTTTGCGAAGTAATTTGCCTATATCATGTCTATGCTTGTGCATGAAATGCGTGTGTTCTGGCATTTTACAGGAGCCGAGGGCACACTGGCCCAGCCCAGAGCTCGACGGGAACCACGGCCACGCCGACGGCGGCAGCTGCAGGGGCGGGAACAGAGCGGGGCCCCGGCGAGGCGGACGCGACCAGCACCACGGCGGGAGGCGAGGGGCAGCCAGGCGACGCCCGGGCGGGAAGGGACAAGGTCCCCTCTCCTCCACTGGAGTCGTCGCGCCGCCAGCCGCGCCCAACGCCACCACCGACTGGTCTGCGTGCTCCGCCGCGGGCTACTCCGCGTGCTACGCCACCGCCCACTTCGCGTGCCGGGCCATCAGCTGCTCCGTGTTCCGTGCCGTCGGCGGATGACGTGGAGGAGATCCACAGTGTGCCGCCCAAGTCGCGCGTCTTCGTCATCCGCACGCGGGGCAAGGAATTCGTCTCGCACGAAGAAGTCCCCAGCGATGAGGAGAGGGCGGGGCTGGAGGCCGACTTGGAGGCCTTTGGCGAGCGCATCCGGGTGAGTGGTTGTTTACTTCGCTTTTCTCGTTTTCTGCATTCAGCTGATTGCTGATATTTATGTGTGTACAGTCCATCCACGCCACCAGCGTGTCCCGAGGCCAGGCCATCGCCCGGTTCGCTTCGATAATTCAGGAGCGGGACATCGTCCAACGGGAGAAGGCCGACCTGGAGCGCCAGGCTCATGTCTACCAGTCTCGGCTGGAGGAGCAGGAGCGGGAGATGACGACCCTGCGGCGTCGTGCGGAGGAGCGGGAGGGTAAGTGACTGTTTGCTCGACTCCTTTTTGTTGACACCACATTGCCGTATCTGTTTTGAATTGTTGCCTGTAATCAGAGCTGGCTGGTCGAGCTAACGACCGGGCTTCCGAGCTAGAGGCGGAGCTGGCCGCGTAGGCGGAAGAGGCCGCTGCCCACGCTGAGCGAGCACGAAAGCAGTCCGAGGCGGATGGCGCCCGGATCGTGGACCTGCTGAGTAAGTTTTTTGCGGTCGTGTAGAGTGACCTTGTGTTGTCTGCCTCATGCTGGCTGAGCAGTATGAGCTGACCACTTTGATTGTCTTGCAGGCACGGCAGAGCGGTGGGTGGCGCAGCTCCAGATGCTCGAGGGGAACTTCACTGCTCTGCAGGAGCGGTTCGACCGGGTGATCTCATACATCCGGCCGATCCTGCGAGCCGTCTTCCCCGACGAGGCTCACCCGGAGGATCCTGTGGGCCGCAGCGCTGCGGTGGCGGACCAGTGCCCGAGGCTGTGGCCTACTCTGCAAACCGCCGTCTCGAGGGCCGGCAGCTACGCGGTGTCCATCGCGCTGGCTGTGGTCCGCTCCCACTACCGGGAAGTGCATCCCGTCGTCATGGCGCAGGGGCTTCATGAGGATGTGGACGACGTCGCCGCCGAAGACCTGCGGTCCACCTGACTGATGTTGCCGCCGCCCTTGTCGAGGACATGGTGCTCCTGAAGGATCCTACAGAGGGTGGTGATGGTGGTCAGTAGGGCCGCCATGTTTATAAAACATGTTTTTTGTAAGTTGTATAGGCATGGGGTGCCTTTTAAACTTGTTGGCCGCTCAGACACATGGGCGTGCTTAAGCGGGCGATAAGCACATTGCCGCTTTTTAATTTTATTTTGTTCCTTACACATGTTTACCGCGTAGGTTTAGTTCTTAAAAACGTATGTCGACAACTAAGTTTCGTCTCCCCTCTCAAAGCGGTCAACCATGTCCAATGACAAAGGGACGCACTAGTGAACAGCGCGCAACGCCAGGATCACTAGGTACAATCCCAAGTACCTTTAGGGAGCGACTGCCGGATCTCCTAGTGTTGTATAGCGCAGAGCTGTAGCACATCGACAGAGGACTGTGACGCAGTGCATGTCGAACCGTTCTCGGCGAGGGAAAGGAGAAGTTTAGAAGTGACTTATGCAGGGCGCATGTATGCATGGTGGTGGGTGGTTGTGTTTTTCTTGAAAAAGAACAGCAACTGAACAAAGAAGACAGAAAACGGAAGCTTTATTAATAGAGGAAATGAAATACAAGAATGAGGTACATATCTTTTGACTACACGTTGTAGCGCATGAGCATCTCTATGTGCCAGGAAGTTGGCTCTTCGACGCCTTCAAGTGTCTCCAACTGATAGGATGTCGGGCGCGTGACGGCCTTAACCCTGAACGGTCCTTCCCACCTTGATGATAGCTTGTTTAGGCCGCTCGTGTCCTGGATTCGGCGGAGCACGAGGTCACCGACCATGAACAGTCGTCCTCGGACATTCCTGTTGTAATAACGTCGTATCGTGGCTAAGTACTTGGTAGTCCGAACAAAGGACTGTAGTGCCTGTTCTTCCTTAGCGACAACATCGATCTCCCTCGCTGCGTCGGAGGTTTCTTCGTCGTAGTAGGCTACACGTGGAGAACCAAAGTCGACCTCTGCTGGTATGACGGCCTCGGAGCCATATACAAGGAAGTATGGTGAGACCCCAGTGTTCCGGCTGGGTTGGGTACAGAGTCCCCAGACCACAGCGGGTAGTTCTTTTAGCCACCGACCAGGCTTGTGCTTCTTGTTTGCCTGGTATACATGCTTCTTGAGGGCATCAAGAATCATTCCATTGGCGCGTTCCACTTGTCCGTTAGCCCTCGGGTGAGCTATTGAGATGTACTTTACTTTGATGCAGAGGTCTTCACAGAAATCAAAGAAAGCCTTGCTCGTAAACTACGTCCCGAGGTTGGTGATAATGGTATTTGGTATACCAAATCTGTGGATGACTTCGCCAAGGAACTTCACTGCATGCTGAGCACTGGCCTGCTTGACTGCTTTGTACTCTATCCACTTCGAGAACTTGTCGATGAGTACGTAGACAGCCCTGTAACCACCAGGTGCCTTTTTGAAAGGACCAATCATGTCGAGTCCCCAGCATGAGAAGGGCCGTGCTGCGGGGATGGTCTGTAGTTTGTGTGCTGGGACATGAATCTGTTTGGCGAATATCTGGCAGTTTTTACACCGTCGCACATAATTTTCAGCATCAGTAACAGCCGTGGGCCAGTAGAAACCTGCTCGGTAAGCCTTGCCGACCAGAGTCCTGGAGGTCGCGTGGTTGCCGCACATACCCTCATGGATTTCTTTTAGGAGTTCTAATCCTTCCTCCTGGGTAATGCACTTCTGATAAACGATGGACTTCAATCCTTTGCGCATCAATTCACCGTTTATCATGGCATACACCTTGGCTCTGCGAACCAGTTGCTGGGCAGCAATCTTGTCTTCTGGAACAAGGTGTTCATTCAGGTATTTGATAAAGGGCTCTCTCCAGTCAGTTTGGGGAGGCGCCGCCTGTTCAGCTGGCTTATCACCTTCATCACCTGCCTGCTGACCAGTGGAGTCGTTCTCCACGTTGTTGCAGTTGTTGCCGAGCAGTGCAACTAATTCTGGAGTCATGGAATCGGGTTCCGACGACTTGGGAGCCTGATCTTGGATCGAAGGCTTTATAAGGTCTTGTACGAAGACGCCGAGGGTAGCTTAGCACGATCCGAGCCTAGCTTAGATAACTCGTCAGCTCCAACGTTCTTTGCCCGGGGAATATGAATGAATTCTAACCCGTAGAACTTGTTCTCGAGCTTTCGGATCTCAGCCACATATGCATCCATCTTTTCGTGCGCTACGTCCCACTCCTTGTTAACCTGGTTGATGCCCAGAGTCCCCGTAGACCATGAGCCTCTTTATTCCTAGCCCAACCACGATACGGAGACTGTGCAAGGCGGCTTCGTACTCCACAACGTTGTTTGACGCGGGGAAGTGAATGCGGAGAACATATTTTATTACGTCCTTGGAAGGGGAAATAAAATATATACCAGCCCCGGCACCGCCTATCTTCAGGGAACCGTCGAAGTACATGTGCTAGTACTCTGCGGCTGTGTCAGCCAAGGGTAGGCTGATGTCTGACCACTCAGCGATGAAGTCGGTCAGGCCTGGGATTTCACAGTTCTACGACTGCGAAATTGTAGCGACAACTCGGCTAACTCCAGAGCATACTTCACGATCCGTCCACTGGCGTCTCTGTTATGGAGGATGTCGCCTAGTGGTACGTCGCAGACCACGGTGATCTTGAATGCCTGGAAGTAGTGGAGCAGCTTTCGCTTGGTGATCAGGAGTGCGTACAGGAGCTTCTGTACTTGGTTGTACCATTGCTTAGACTCGGTAAGCACTTCACTGATGTAGTATATGGGGCGCTGGACCCCGTAGACATGGTCTTTTTCCTCTCGCTCGACTACCAACACCGTGCTGACCACGTTAGTGGTTGCCGCGATGTATAGGAGCAGCTCCTCGTCCTGCTTGGGGACGGTTAGGAGTGAGGGGGATGCGAGGTAGGCTTTAAGTTCTCTGAAAGCCTGCTCAGCCTCGTCTGTCCACTTGAATTTGTCCTTCGCCTTAAGAAGTTTGAAAAAGGAAAGGCCTTTCTCACCCATGCGCGAGATGTATCTGCTCAGCGCCGCCATGCATCCGGTGAGCTTTTGAATGTCTTTGACGCACCTGGGTGGTCTGAGATTCAAAACATCGGCTACCTTTTCAGGGTTTGGCCAGATGCCATCCTGGGTGACCAGGTGGCCGAGCAGTATCCCGGAGGGTACGCCGAACACACATTTGTCGGGATTTAGTTTCCATTTAAACTCGTTGAGTTTGTCAAACATGCGTTTTAGATTTGCGATTAAGGAATCGGCTTTTCTGGATTTTATCACCACGTCATCTACGTAGGCCTCAACCAGGTCGTCTGCAATCTCTTGTTCGAGGCAGGACTGGATAGCCCGTTGGTAGGTAGCTCCGGCGTTTTTGAGACCAAATGCCATGGTCGTGTGACAAAAAGCACCGAAGGGGGTGATAAAAGCGGTTTTTTCTTGGTCCTCCTTTTTTAGAGCTATTTGATGATAGCCGGAGTAACAGTCAAGAAACGAGAGCAACTCGCAACCTGCAGTGGAATCTACGACCTCGTCGATTCGAGGGAGATTGAATGCCTGCTTAGGGCAGTGTTTGTTGAGATCTGTGTAATCAACGCACATCCTCCATTCTTTATTTTTCTTTTGCACAAGGACTGGGTTAGCTAACCAGTCGGGATGATACACCTCTCTAATAAAACCTGCCGCTAAGAGCTTAGCTACTTCTATCCTAATTATCTCCTTGCGGTCGCGGGCGAACCGGCGCATCTTCTGCTTGACTGGCTTGGCAGTCGGCTTGACGTCGAGGTAGTGCTCGGCCTTCTCCCTGGGGACACCAGGCATGTCGGAGGGCTTCCACGCGAACACGCTGATGTTGTCCCACAAGAATTGGACGAGCGTGCGTTCCTATTTAGGAGGAAGGTTGTCTCCAATCTTCGTGACCTTGGATGGATCGTCGTCGGAGAGGTGCATGACCTTGTGCTGTTTGGCCTCGTCGGACGGGCGCCGACTAGACCCGACAGGTACCTCGAGGTCCGCCGGTGGGACTTTCTCGACCTCCAGGCTGGAATGCTCTAGGGCATGCGTCAGCTCTTGGAACTCCGCGGCGGCGTAGGCTTGAGTCTCGCACTCGCGAGCCATGAACATGTTGCCACGCAAAGAGAGGGTGCCCTGCTCGGTGGGCATCTTCAGCACTAGGTAGCTGTAGTGCGGGACCGCCATGAATTTGGCGATGCCTGGTCTGCCGAGGATAGCATGGTATATCCCGACAAAGTCGGCCACGATGAAGTTAACATGCTCGGTACGGAAGTGCTGTTTGTTGCCGAACTGGACCTCAAGCGTGATCTGCCCCAGCGGATAAGAGGGCTTCCCGGGCATGATGCCCCAGAATGGTGACTTGTAAGGGTGCAACTTGTCCGCTGGCATGCCGAGCTCCGTCCAAGCTGGGTAGAACAGGATGTTCAATGCACTGCCGCCGTCGACAAGCACCTTCTCGAAACGGACGTCGTCAATGACCGGGTCGAGGACCAGCGGGAACCGGCCAGCATCTGGGAGCTTCACCCATGTTGACACTTCTAATGACACTTTGAATTACCAGGTTGTCATCCCCAGCATGTCGCCAGAAATGTGCAGAGGTATTTATGAATGTAGGGCTCTCTAGAAAATATTATTATTCTATCCGCAAGCGCACAGATAAAATACCAATTGTAGCACTTCACCGGGAAGTATTCCAGGTATCATTATTTATAATTTTGCTAAGGGAAAAGAAATATATTGGTAACATGCAATAACTTTAAACTAGAGATGAACATGCAAAACATGATTACTAATGAGAAACTCCTTCACATAGTCACTTGCTTCGGCAGGGGGTAAGCCATAATAATAATAAAGATATTGAATTGTAAGCTCAAAGATAAATCACACAGAGATTAGAGATAGACTACTCCATAAAAGATATAAATAGGGTGACGTCAGACTAGCATGAGGATAACTTCTAAGATTGTTCTAGTTTATTAAGTCTAAATCTATGTTAGCATCTACTTCATCATATATAGCATAAAAGACTCTTTACTCATGTATAAGGAACATTGCTAAGCCAAGCCAGAACAGAGTAAGCCTTGACCCGCAATACCAATTCTGCCTGCCCTACTAACGGGGGTGGACTACAGAGGAATCAATGGAGCTGTCACCTCCACGAACTACCACACGACCCGGCCAATAGGGTACATTTGCAGGTAAATACCATCTAAGCACCACGCTCACATGTAATCTACCACTTAACTCCCTCGAGGTTGAAGTTAAGCGCTTTGCAAACATATACATGAACTCATTATCAATCATAACTATATCAAAGGTAGAACTAGCATAAACTAAGAACATGATAAATAGAGACATAATGATATTAGAATAAAGTCGTAGAGAAAGATACAAGATAATACCAATCTTTATGATGAAGATCCGAAGTTTAGAGCACAATTGCTCTACTCCGCTATCTAATCAAACCTATAGAACTTGAAGGACTTGGGAGTAGCTATTCTAATTCTCTGGTGGAGAGAGATCTCTAAAACCTTAGTTTTGATGGCTTCCTCTAATTATGATTTCTCCTCCCCCTGGGGGCAGGCAGGGCCTTGCTTATATAGCCCCCTCAAGCGAACGTCGGCCGTCGGATCAAACCAACTTAAATCCAGTGGTTTTCCTTGATCCTTAAGGTCGGTGGAGCACGATCCGCGAGATTCAGCCTGATTGGCTGCTGGGGCAGGGCGGGCGCCCCACCCCCTAGGGCGGCCGCCCTAGGGTTGGCCCCGTTTGCCCTCCGCTTCGGTCCCGTGGCTTCTGGAGTCTTCTAGATGATGGAAAAGTACCGCACACGTTAATATCTCTATGTAATCATGACATGTGGGCCTTCCTTGGGTATTTTCCTGATAACTCCCTGTAGAAACATAAACTCACCAAAACTCGTGGAAATCTGTTAGTAAACCCCCTAAGTCTATGGTGGTAATTCCTTTAAGCCCTTTTTAGTTCTTATTGACATATAGAAATTGATACTTAACGACTGTCAACAAGTTCCCCCAAGCTTACCCTTTGCTCGTCCCTGAGCAAACAGCTAAACTCAGATGGATCAGGAGTTGCTTCAATGTTTCCTTCCTAACAAATACACATACATTCAAAAATAGAATTCTCCTCTAGATTTTGAGTATGTTACCATGGGGTGTAGTACCTGCACTTGAGTCTTAAGTAATTGAAAGATAGAATAATGAAGTCAAGCACTATGTCTCATGTCCTGTACTTCACCTCTTTTCTGGAGTTTTTCATAAGTTCAAATAAAGCTCAGAGTTCCATAGACATGACTGTCTCAAGTCTCTTATATGTGGTATTTGTGGATCTCACCAAGGTAGATAAAAATGATAATTGAATTTATGTGAGGCTCATACATTTATTATTTTAATCAAACTGTGGATCTAAGGAACTCGTCATACAATCGAATCAAGATGTGCATGTGTGGTGAAGTAAATGATTATGGCGAAAATATAGTGATGATAAAAGTTTTACCTCTCATTGCTCCTCATATTGATATTTCTCCTTCTTTTGATCCTTGCTTTCAGAGAACATGGGCTATCTTTTCTTTTCTCTTTTTCAGGTGGGTAATAGCATACCCCTAATTCTACTGTCGGACACTTGTCCATTTTTACCTCTCGTCTCACTTTTTTTTCTTTTCTTTTTCGAGGTTCCGAGCACTTGCTCCTTTTTATTTCTTCGTATCTCTTTTTTTTTCTTTTTCTTTTTCGAGGTTCCGGGCACTTGCCCCTTTTTATTTCCTCGTATCTCTTTTTGCATAGCCCATGCCTCTTTCTGCATCGAATCTTTTGAAGAGAGAAAATAACAATATTTCGGGACAAAGAGTGATAACAATATTTTAGCATTTTTTTAAGAGATGGTAGATGCGTGCAAGTGAGTATCTTGAATTCAACCGCATGAAAAGCTCCTAAGAAATCAACACAGCTTAATCTAGTGCAATAGTAAAGATTATATCAAGTATGGTTGTGGTAGGAATTATGGTTCAGTCATCCTAGGAACTCATCATGTGGTACTTTTAATTTTTTTCAAAATAAATCTCCAGAATTCAGTGTTGCAAGAACAAGATAAACAGTAGCTCCGACTTTCATATCATATCAATCAACTACCCAGACTTAGTTTAAGCTCATGCTCCCACAGGTATTAGAAATATTACTTAGCATTTAATTGGGAGAACTCTATATTGAAAGCTAGGTACTTAAAAGGTAGCAAATAGAGCAACTGTTCATCATTTCCATCATGCATCATACATTTTTTTTTTAAATTCAAAGTAAAGGAACAGCAGAATTAAAGCTCACTTATCTACACACTCTTTTTATTTGTTTTTCATAATTAAGAAAATGCAGTAAATAAAGCATAGAAATATTTTTTGGGTTTTCTAAGTTTTTAGATTTTTTTTAAATACTAAGAACAGAAAATAAATACTGAAAATAAAATAAAGGAACTAGAAACTAACCTTGGTAGAATTTGGGGAGGTACTCCCCCAAGCTGGCTGATGCTGCATCATGTCATTGAATACTAAAGAATTGCATTAATGCAGATATGTTCTCACCTATGACCGCATTTTCTTCGCGCATTTGTTGCATGGCTGCGGCTTGGTCTTCATTCCATTTTCTTTGCTCTTCCAGCAACCGAGTATGGCGGTTCTGGGTTTCTTGGATGGCAAGGAGAGTGTTGTCGGTGCGGGTGTAGAAGGCGCCGGTCTCTTGGTAGTAGTCTCCGGTGAATGCATAAGTGGCGTCGGATGGTCGACCTGCATCAAAGTGGTGCTGGGTCCCAGACCCTGATGCTCCATACGGGTCAGTGGAATACCTTCCCGCTTGGTACGGCCTGTTTGCCCATTGCTGGTCTGGTCCTTCCGGCCATGTCTCCTGTGCTGGCTCCTCCTGTGGTCTTGTGTATGCTGCCCACGGATCTCTGAGAACCCGCGGGTTGTACTCGGTGTAGCTCATGTGTGCCGGCTCCTCCGGAATTGGGTCAGCTCCGTGCCATGTACGTTCTTGCCCGGTGGCCATCCTTTCAGATGCCACACGTTGTGGTGCTCGTTGACTTATGGGCTCTGCTGTAATATCAATCAAATAATTTTGCATAGAGTAGAGCCCAAGTTCCGGGTTAGGTAACCGGATCTTGCCATTATCATAGAGCATGTACATAATACCATGCTCTCTTTTTAGCATTCTTCCTTGCCTAAATGAGTCGTAGCCATAATAAATTCTATGATCGTCAATAAAGTTCAGTGATGTGTTCTCTAACAAATTCATACTCGTGGCTAGACGGGTGATCAAAGATGTGCATCCAACAGAACCTTGTAAGTTTGGTAAGCTCAGCCAGTGTGAAACTAAAAGAGTGACAGGTGCAACATGAATTTTATTTACAGCAGCATAAAGCAATTGCAAATCTCCTATCCTAACTTTCCTAATGTCATCTCTAGTGAAAAGAACAAAACCCATCCATTTATGAAACATACGAAGCGTGGGATGCTCCATATCACTAGTGCGGGGTTGCAAAAAGACTTGATATCTAGATATCTCTTGCCAAAATTGGTGTCTATCAAAGTTTGGGAGATCAACATCCAAATCTAAAAATGCTCTTGGAGCGAAACCGAGATGGTTACTCAATTCCCTCCAAGACAGAATATAATCTTGCTTGAAAAGTCTAAATGCGATCCCACCCTCACATGGTTGTAAGGTGCAAAGAAACTCAATAGTAAGAAGGCGGGATCCTAGTTCAGTTACGTTCCAAAAATTTTCCCATCCAATCATGCGAAAAATAAGGTCAAGTTCAGTATCCATACCTGTTTCTAGGAGTAATGCCAGGTCGATGGTCGGAGTGTGGATGAAGTCTCTGTTCTTCAGCTTCTGGAGAATGTCCTTCTCCCTCTGCGACCTCAGCCCAAGGTCACTCGTCTTCAGGAGGACCTTTCTTGTGGTGCCTGATGATGATGTGGCTGCTCGGCCGGCGTATCGACGCTCATGTCGGAGTGGCGCGAAGAGAGCCGGGACGAGTGCCTTGTCCCAACACTCTTGATGGCTCCCTTGGCAGCTTGACCGATCTTGCGAAACATCCTGCAAATACTTGACACAAACAAAAACTCGTGGAGAATGTGAGACAAAAATAAGAGTTAGTGGTTAGCCGTCCAAAGTTAGTCGTCCGAGGGTTAGTCGTCCAAGACAAAGTTTTAGTGAAAAATTTGGCAGAACCTCCCCTCTAAACAACTTTTAGTTACGCTTGGGCAGCGTGATCACTATCTCTAAGTGAATCCTACACTCACACTCCTTCAAGAACTCTCTTGCTTCTCTCAAGAACGAACTCTCTTTTCTCAAGAACAACTCAAGAACAACTCTCACTCTCTCAAGAGCAACTTTCACTCTCACTCTCTTCTTCCTTTCTACTTCCTTCCTACTTCTCTCACAAGAGCAGGGCTACTGGAACTCGAGAACCAAGTGTTGCGGTGGTTTTCTGGGATGCTTGTGGTGTGGAGAAGGAGCTGGTTGAAGGGTTTTATAGGCAGAGCCAGGGGCAGGGCGGGCGCCCTGCTGGCTGGGGCGGCCGCCCTGGGGGAGGCTCCATTCAGGTTCAAATTTTCTCCCTCCCTCACATGCCTTGTCTTGATGCAAAATAATTTCTCACATGTGGAGTAAAGCCAAAGGATGCTGTCTGGTGGTTGGAGTGGAGTGAGTGGAGTGAGTGGGTGAAATAATTTGATGTGATGTATGTGAGGTGGAGTGTATGACAAATGGGACCAAGGAGTGTGGGTCATGCTTCTAGAAACTTGTAATATAATGCAGGAAAAATCATGAGAAAATTAAAACTTACTAAGAATGATTAAGGAAAATTATTTTTGTGCCACCACTATAATTAATAAATATGGGTTGTTACACACCATAAATATTATTTTATGTGGGGTTTTTAATTATTATAAGTGGACATGATTAATGCAAGAATTAATTATGCAAGAGGTGAATGAATGCGGATAAATACCGATTTACCTTCCGGCGAGGATTAGGGTTTTAGGGTCCCCCTAACTTGGACCTCCAAATTCTTTTTATTCTTCTGATGTGCTTTCTTCCGGAGGTGATGTCTCCGGTGGTTCTTCATGAACTTCTTTCACTATGGGTTTCTCCGCTCTGGGTTTGAATGTGAAGTGCTCTTCTTGCCCATTTATGTTGAACTTTATTTCGCCCTTTCCAACATCGATGTGTGCATTGGTGGTGCTCAGAAATGGCCTTCCAAGGATGATGGATACTTTTGAGTCAGTGCTCATGTCCAGTACCACAAAGTCAACTGGCACAAAGAAATCTCTTATCTTGACTGGGATGTTCTCAGCGATGCCCATAGGGTACCATACTGATTGATCTGCTAGCTGTAAGCACATTGATGTTGGTTCTAGTGTTGTATGATCAAGCTTCTCGTAAACTGATGAGGGCATCACACTGATGCTTGCTCCAAGATCACAAAGTGCATTGTTGAAGTGTTGGTTCCCGATTGAGCAATCAATAGTGGGGCATCCTGGATCTTTCTTCTTCTACTACTGGTGTTACTGGTGATTTTCTTGCTTTTGGATGAGGGGGATCTCTGGTCGTTTTCCCTCCTCTTGTAGTTATATTCTTGACCTGCTCAGTGTTAGTGGCAACAGGCAAAACAGTAGCTAGCTCTGCTAACCTACGCTCTACCCTTTTATTAAGCATATTTTGTTCGTCAAAAGCAGTTACTAGTGAATCCATTTTATCATGTATTTGTTTTAGAGAAGATTCATTTGCATCTAGCCTTTGATCAACATCAGCATTAATTTTAGCTTGATGAGCATATAAGTCTCTCCAATAAGATTGCTTTGTAGCTTTACCTAAAATCATACCTTTGCTATTTGCTGTCTCAATGGCCCTCTGATCTTCTTTAAACTTGGCCCTCTGGTCAAGCCAACTGAGTAGCTCATTCATCTTGGTAGATAGTGCATGTACTTCTTCAGGTATTTCTTCTGGTGTTTCTTCTGTTGGTGACAATGTTGGACTTTATCTTGGGACCAGCTTTGGTTTTCTGCTATCTTGTCCATTAGTGTTTCTGCTTTCCCAAGTGTCAGTTCCAAAAATGATCCTCCAGCAGATGCATCTAGGCACTCACGAGCCTTTTGGTTTAATCCATGGTATAGGGTCTGCATGAGTAACCATCCTTCCATTCCATGATGCGGGCAATCTGATATATATCCTTGAAAACGTTCCCATGCTTCTGAAATGGTTTCTGATTTCTGCTGTTGAAAATTGGTAATCCTTCCTCTTAAGGCATTTGTTTTGCCTATAGGGAAGAACTTTGCTAGAAAGGCCTTCGAACAGTTCGCCCAAGTGTTGATATCTTCTTTGTTGGTGTAGAACCACTTCCTCGTTCTTCCTTCCAGTGAGAATGGAAAGAGACGAAGGAGTATGATGTCTCGGTTGATTCCATCGATCTTGATTGTGCTTCCGATCTCTAAGAAATTTTGCAAATGTGTACTAGCATCTTCATGTGCCTTTCCACTGAATTGTGTAGCTTGCACCATATTGATGAGGCTTGGCTTGAGCTCAAACTCAGGATCATTTTCGTTGACTTCAAAAACTGGACCAGTGCGAAGGTTCTCAATGCTTGGAGCAGAAAACTCTCGCAAGGTCTTTTGTGCCATAGCTTCAGGAATTGGTGACTAGCTTCTTCTTCTTTCTTGATTGTCTTGATTCTGATGATGAATAGTTGAGTGTATCAAAGACAATCCTGGAATACCCTGTATATAAAATAAACATAGAAAAACAATAGGGGTAAACCTGCCAAAGCAGAGGTGCCTTGTTTGTGATTTCTCATTTATGTAGCTGTTCATGCAATGTTTCTCCATAGCCTAATTCTAAACATATATCTTAAATGCAACCGATGCTTTCTTTCATTCCCCGGCAACAGCGCCAGAAATGCTTGTTGACACTTCTAACGACACTTTGAATTACCAGGTTGTCATCCCCAGCATGTCGCCAGAAATGTGCAGAGGTATTTATGAATGTAGGGCTCTCTAGAAAATATTATTATTCTATCCGCAAGCGCACAGATAAAATACCAATTGTAGCACTTCACCGGGAAGTATTCCAGGTATCGTTATTTATAATTTTGCTAAGGGAAAAGAAATATATCGGTAACATGCAATAACTTTAAACTAGAGATGAACATGCAAAACATGATTACTAATGAGAAACTCCTTCACATAGTCACTTGCTTCGGCAGGGGGTAACCCATAATAATAATAAAGATATTGAATTGTAAGCTCAAAGATAAATCACACAGAGATTAGAGATAGACTACTCCATAAAAGATATAAATAGGGTGACGTCAGACTAGCATGAGGATAACTTCTAAGATTGTTCTAGTTTATTAAGTCTAAATCTATGTTAGCATCTACTTCATCATATATAGCATAAAAGACTCTTTACTCATGTATAAGGAACATTGCTAAGCCAAGCCAGAACAGAGTAAGCCTTGACCCGCAATACCAATTCTTCCTGCCCTACTAACGGTGGGTGGACTACAGAGGAATCAATGGAGCTGTCACCTCCACGAACTACCACACGACCCAGCCAATAGGGTACATTTGCAGGTAAATACCATCTAAGCACCACGCTCACATGTAATCTACCACTTAACTCCCTCGAGGTTGAAGTTAAGCGCTTTGCAAACATATACATGAACTCATTATCAATC
This sequence comes from Coix lacryma-jobi var. lacryma-jobi, assembly GCA_009763385.1. Taxonomy (NCBI): domain Eukaryota; kingdom Viridiplantae; phylum Streptophyta; class Magnoliopsida; order Poales; family Poaceae; genus Coix; species Coix lacryma-jobi. The sequence continues at coordinate 138,699,924 of CM019824.1, forward strand.
ATAACTATATCAAAGGTAGAACTAGCATAAACTAAGAACATGATAAATAGAGATATAATGATATTAGAATAAAGTCGTAGAGAAAGATACAAGATAATACCAATCTTTATGATGAAGATCCGAAGTTTAGAGCACAATTGCTCTACTCCGCTATCTAATCAAACCTATAGAACTTGAAGGAATTGGGAGTAGCTATTCTAATTCTCTGGTGGAGAGAGATCTCTAAAACCCTAGTTTTGATGGCTTCCTCTAATTATGATTTCTCCTCCCCCTGGGGGCAGGCAGGGCCTTGCTTATATAGCCCCCTCAAGTGAACGTCGGTCGTCGGATCAAACCGACTTAAATCCAGTGGTTTTCCTTGATCCCTAAGGTCGGTGGAGCACGATCCGCGAGACTCAGCCTGATTGGCTGCTGGGGCAGGGCGGGCGCCCCACCCCCTAGGGCGGCCGCCCTAGGGTTGGCCTCGTTTGCCCTCCGCTTCGGTCATGTGGCTTCTGGAGTCTTGTAGATGATGGAAAAGTACCACACACGTTAATATCTCTATGTAATCATGACATGTGGGCCTTCCTTGGGTATTTTCCTGATAACTCCCTGTAGAAACATAAACTCACCAAAACTCGTGGAAATCTGTTAGTAAACCCCCTAAGTCTATGGTGGTAATTCCTTTAAGCCCTTTTTAGTTCTTATTGACATATAGAAATTGATACTTAACGACCGTCAACAACCCACATATCATTGCGACTGAACGATATGGGCTGCTCGGACCAGGCTGATGCTCGGACGTCCGCAATGGTGTCGTCAGTGCTCTGCATGGCGACTATGGCTCTGGTTAGCAATTTTCGGTCGCGTGTGGTCTCCAGTCCCACCTTGCCACCGAAGATCACGGTGGCAACATTCTTCTACAGTTCTCTAAACTCGCGACATGGGTGGACCTCTTGCGAGCCTTCTTCTTCTTCCTGCTGGTCAGCAGCTTTGTTTTTGGCCTTCGGGTTGGACCGAGGCTTCTTGTTTACAGAGGACTTGACGAGCGCTTCTGTCAAGACTCTACACTCCCCCATGGTGTGGCCTTTGCTCGGATGTCGAGGACAGTCCTGGGCAAGGATCTTTTCTAGGGCTTCGTCGGGCACCAATTTCTGCCCCTTGACCGCGTTGACAGAGTCATCGTTGCGGCCATGGTTGCGCTTTCCTCCGCCGTAACCCTGCTGATCACGGCGTCCGGAGAAGCGAACAGCATCGCGCTGGCCTGGGCCACGGTTGAAGCGCTGATTACGACGGTGGTCGTGTTGCCGACGCGATGGCCGGTCGGCATCACTCTCGTCGTCGTCGTGGTCGCCTTGTCGGCGGTTGAAATTTGACGGACCGGGATCCGTGACGTGGTGCAAGCCATCATCCATGCTGGCAAAATTGTGTGCAATGGCCAACAAGTCCTGCATCGTCCTAGGTTGCGCCAGTAGCAGCCCCTTTTGCAGATCGAGCCCTCGTGGTTGACCAAGGCCACTGATGAATGTTTTGATCGCCATCTCCGGGGAGATGTCGATCACCTAGTTCTAGGCTTCCGAGAACCGTCGGATGTACTGTCGTAGGGACTCCTTGGGGCGGAGTTTGATCTGCTTGAGGGAGTACTTGGTCCCGGGTTGCAGGCAGGTAGGCCTGAAGTAGTCAATGAACATCTGGCGTAACTGATCCCAGCTGTGGATGGTGCCTGGGCGTTGGCGAAGCAGCCAGGAGGTAACGGAATTGCCGAGCACTACAGGGAGGTAGTTGGCGATCACGTATTCGTCTCCACCGGCTGGCCTGACCGAAAGCTCGTAGAGCGTGATCCAGTGCTCGGGATCGGTTCTACCATCATAATGCTTGATTTCCGCGGGGCAGAAATTCTTTGGCCACAAAACCGCCCTGAGGCGATCCGAGTAAGGTGGGATGCCTCCGTGGTTCCTCCGAGCGCGATAGTTCGCGTCGATCTGGTCACGGAGACCTCGCTGGTTTGGCTGCATCACCTCTTGGTCGTATTGGCCTTGACCAGCACATCATCGGTTACCTTGGCGCCGGTTGCGTACTGGGGCGTTGCCGACCAGGGGGTCGTCATGCCCTTGCTGGTTTTCATCATCGTACTGATCGTGGATTGGGCCACGTCTAGCGTTGTTGGTAGAGTTGTTGCCCTCGCCCTCATGTCGTTGCTCGCGTTGGTCGTGGCGGCGCCGAGAACGGCGTGATCTGCGTGACGTGGACATGGAACCCATGGACCGTAGGTCGTTAACCTGGTCTTCTGCCATGGCCAAGAATTGGTGAATCTCATCTACCCCGGGCGTGTCGGGAGGTAGTTGGTTTAGCTTTTCCACAGCCACGGCAATGTTGGCCGTTGGAGTCTGGTGGACGGGTGCGTTGCCGACCACGTCAAACTCTTCACGGAGGTTGTGTTGCCAGCGGCGACGCGGAGGGTTCCGAGGTCCCTCTGCTCCGCGTTGTTCGCATTCTCTACGCTCCTGCTCGAGGGCCTGCTCGTTGGCACGACGCTGGGCTCGCTCGGCGTTGTGGCGCTCTCTTGCTTCCCTTTCCTGCTCTGTCTCGTTGGGCACCGGCGGCTCATCGACACTGGCCATGAAGACCATGCCACCGAAACCCGGAGGGTACTTCGGGAAGTCGAGGTCGGTACAAGCGGTACCGTCCTGGCATGGAGTGGATGCCAGGGTATCCTCGAGGTCTATGTCCTTGTTCTTCTCGGTTTCCCGATCAGATGGGAAGTCACCTGAGATGTCCGAGGGTGTATACTCGAGTCCTACGAGCAGTTCTGACATGGTAGGAGTGACCGATTCGGTCTCCTGATGCGTGGCATCGAGGTCTTCTATTACTACCAAGTTAACCTCATGCAACGGATCTACCGGGATTGGATCCGCTTGTAGAAGTCCGTCGTTACGTCGTTGAATACCGCGGGCGTATGCCGCGGCTGCGTTGTTCATCCCAAATGGGAAGTTGGCCTGGTTGGCTGCGGGCGGAGCAGATGGATCTGTAGGTGCTGCCCTGGCCAAAGGCTATCGTGGTCTGCGTTGGCGGCGCTACTGAGGAGCGGGGTTCTGCTGTCGTGCCTCGATGAACTCGTTCAATCTGAGGGGGCTCGGAACTCGTGCTCTGCATCGGGCCATCTCGACGCGAGGTGGTCTGCGGGCAGGACCATGTTCGCGGACCACTCTGAGGGGTCTCCTGGCCGGCTGGACTCTTGTAGCGGGTGCTCAGTGCTGGTTGGGATCTAACCAACGAGGACCGTAGATTGGATCCGCGGTGGGTGCCTGGGCACGGATACGCCATCGTGACAAGACAGGGGTGAATCCATCGAGATCCGGGCCTTGGTGCAACTGCCGACGAGTAGTCTCAACCAGATCCAGAGCCTCGGAAATCCGTCGACCCTGTTGATCGATAAACTCGAGTAGATCCGAGTTGTCGATCTACCTCCTCTGGTAGCGGGGAAGCTGTCTACGGGTGGCCGGTGCGGCCGTTCCTTCCGCGGCTGCCGGGGGTAGTGCGGGGCCTTGCGCGGCTGGTACTGGGGCCAGCGGCGGTGAGTTCGGTGCTGAGACCGGATGAGTCACGGGTGGTGCTGGGACCTGCCCGGAAGTTCCAGAGGACGTGAGGGATGCTGTCACACCGGTAGTCCATGTGAAGGAGCCGATGGTGAACAAGTAGCCAGCCTCGAAGTCCATGGAAGCGGGGAATGAAACCATTTGGATCGTCAGAAGATCTAAAACGCCACCCCCTACCTGGCGCGCCACTGTCGATTTCGGATAACCGGCAGTCTACCACGGGGTGACCCACGGTAGTAGTTTTCGACAAGGGCTGTTGTTCTAGACCTCGATCTGGATGTTGGAGGAGCAAGACGACAACCAGGACAAGGATTTACCCAGGTTCAGGCCGCTCGGAAGCGTTATACCCTACGTCCTGCTTCTTGTGTTATACTGTGTTTGAGTACAAAGGGGCGCCTAGCTCTCTAGATCTATGATGCCAGAGACTAGGTCAAGAGGGATCAATCGCGTTCTAGGGGGGTCCTTGACTGCTTTATATAGCCGAGCAGCCAAGGTTACATAGGAGGTCGACTACCCTAAGCCGCACCCTAGGAGGATATGGGCTTAACCTAGCCGACTAAGTTTGCTTGTGGGCCAAGCGTCCTTGCTCGTGATCCGCCTTCTGATCGATCGCGGACCACTCCTCCGTCTTGTAGTCCAGCCCACTGAGCCGTTCGTCAATGGGCCAGAGCTGTGCTGGTCTGGGCCTCCTCTGCCGAGCAGTCCGGAACTGCTGGTGAGGGTACCCGCGGTCTATACCCCTACACGTACCCTCCGGGATACTGCTCGGCCACCTGGTCAGCCAGGACGGCATCCGGCCAAACCCTGAAAAGGTAGCAGACGTTTTGAACCTCAGACCACCTAGGTGCGTCAAAGATATTCAAAAACTCACCGGATGCATGGCGGCGCTGAGCAGGTACATCTCGCGCATGGACGAGAAAGGCCTCCCCTTTTTCAAACTTCTCAAGGCGAAAGACAAGTTCAAGTGGACCGAGGAGGCTGACTAGGCTTTCAGAGAGCTTAAAGCCTACCTTGCGTCCCTCTCGATCCTAACGGTCCTTAAGCAGGACGAGGAGTTGCTCCTATACATCATGGCAACCACCAACGTGGACAGCACGGTGCTAGTAGTCGAGCGAGAGGAAAAAGACCATGTTTACGGGGTCCAGCGCCCCATATACTACATCAGCGAAGTGCTTACCGAATCTAAGCAACGGTACAACCAAGTACAGAAGTGTGACGGAACGACCCTAATCCCATGGCCCACGTGTCCCTGTCAACCTCTGACAGCCCAACCCATGTTCCATGTGATTAAGACCTGTTCGCCACCGGGCTACATCAGCGCCCAATGTCCGCAGGATCATCTCACAATTCGGTTACAGCATTGCATACTTTTACAAATAACATCAGAATAATGAGCGGAAGACTTAAATAACATTAGTTTTACAAAACAGGGTTCCAAATAGAAATTAAGGTACAGTTATTACAAACCAAGTTCTTGATAATGGAAATAGACATAGGCAACATAGTGGAGAACAGCAAAGATACTTATAATCACCCAGCCCGAGGGTGTACAACTATTCTTCGGCCTCATCGGCCTCTTCTTGGACGATGGTCATGCAGCAGGGCGCAAGACACAGCGGGGTCTCATTCATACCTGCAGCATGGGTAACAAACCCTGAGTACTGGGGTACTCAACAAGACTTACCCGACTAAAGAAAAAGGGAGAAGACTCAGGAATGAGAGGCTTAGGGTAGTCAAGGTAAGGCTTAAGCAAGATCAAGTATTTTGCAGAAAAGCATTTTTGTAAACCTTATTTTATTTTTGAAAGATTCAGTATTCCTCAATTCTTCATCGTTCATGATTCATTTTATATTTCAAAACATTCCTAGTTGAGAACCACTCTCCGTTGACAGTCAGTGGACCAAGTCTCCATAACCGAGGAGCAACGTTAATCCGGATAAATAATACTCAGCTGAGGATCCCTATCCACACTGCATATGTAGCACCCAAGCTTGCATATGCCAACTCGTCTACCACGATTCCTCCAAGATTGGGCCCGGTCCTACGCCACCCGGAAGTACAGTACACCACTCCTTTCCAGGTACGACGACCACGTGGGTACATGCTACTTCCGCCATCTCTCCACTCCCAGTGCGCGGTTGTCGGTCCAATAAAGGATTTCTCGGTGCCAGAGCTTTCCGAAGTATGTGAATAGTTACAAGTCTTGACCAGCAGGCCCCCATACGGATGGTCCCTAATTTTCCAGCCAGAACTATACCTTGGTCATATCTCACCCAAGCGTAATAGTCCTGTCAGTTTTTCAACCCTGTCCCGGTCGGTGTCAACTGTTGAGTCCCGGACTACAACATGACGGCACCGTACGCTCGGACAACCTCTCCTCGCTATTGACTAGGTACGGATCAGATACCTAACCAACAGCCGGGGAGTAAGACCAAAATCCCATAAACATTCCTTAAGTGATCACACTTTTGAAATTGGCATTTTATTGCAAAGTCTAATTCAATAAGCATTGCTAAGCATTTTTCAAATACTTTTGAACAGCAGGTATCAGGTGTATCAGTGGTCAAGGTGGATAGTGCATCAATTAGGATAACACACAACTCCTATAAACCTAATGCAATAATTTAACTCAAAAGCATTTAAGGAAATCATTTTATAAATTCAGGGAAAGGGTTAAATGCACCGGGGCTTGCCTTGAAGAGCAAAGAGGGCAGGCTCGAAGGCGGCAGGGCAGTTGTCGGAGCTCGGGGTAGCCTCAGGGACAGGTTCGTCGGCGGCTGCCTCGATCTTGACTCCTTCTTCGGTGACTATACGAATGCAATGATGCATGCACATGAGTATGCTAGCATGAATAATGCAAAACAGGGCATACAACATGAACCCTAAATCACTTTTTCTATTTTCCTTAATTATTTAAAAAGGTCATTTTATGAAGTTGCTCCAAAAATTACCAAATTAATCACATAAGTTCACTATGGTGTAGATAGATGGCAAAACAAATTTCATAATTTTTGGAGGTCATTAAGGTGCTCAAATAATTCCAGACATTAATTAACAAAAGGCACTATTTAACAATTAAAGATAAATGCTCAAAAATCAACTTGTTCCAAAAGACTTCAAAATTTCACCAGAGACTAAACATGGCATAGGAAGCTCACAAAAATTTATCTCATGATTTTTGGAGTTATAAATAGTTTTCTAAAAATCCAAAACTATCCATTTATTAATTAAAAGAGGGATTTTACATTTTTAAATTCTTGCAGAAAAGTCAAGTTTCATATTTTTCTAAAATACTACACAGTGCATGGAGCATACCATAATTTTCTCAGTATTTAAGGAACAACAGATTAATTCACACAAAAAAGTGAAAACAGAACACTATTCACATCTTTCAGAAAAAGAAAAGAGCACCGTGCTCCTTCTATGCAGGGCTCGGCGAATCGCGCGGGGTTCGGGCGAATCGCGCGGGGCTCGGGCGAATCGGGCTCGGGCGAGACGGAAGCGACTGCTTCGTCCGAGGCCTGGCTCGGGCGAAGCGGAGAGCATGCGCTCGCCGAGGCTTGGCTCGGGCGAAGCGGAGAGCATGCGCTCGCCGAGGCTTGGCTCGGGCGAAGCGGACTCGGGCGAGACGGAACGATCGCTTCGTCCGAGGCCTGGTCTTGGAGGCTCGGGCGAGACGGAAGGCTCGGGCGAGACGGAAAGCAAGCGTCCGTCCGAGGCCTGACTGGGAGGCTCGGGCGAGACGGAGTGGAAGCAGAGACCGGAGGCTTCGGGTGCTTACCACGGGTCGGAGGCAGGGCTCGGCTGCTTCGAGGGAGCGCGGTTCGCAGGCGTGCTCGAGGGTGTGGCTCGGGAACGTGCTCGAGGGTGAGGCTCGAGGGAGGAGACGACCGCGGCGGCACTCCGGCGATCCGGCGATCCTGCGCAACACACGAGACCGCAAGGGCCTGGTTAGAGTCGCGTGGAGCCAAGGAAGCTGACACAGGGGTCAGGGGAAGATGATCGTGGCCGGAGAGGAAGTATTTGACGAACCCGAGTTCACCGGTGTTCCGTCGGAGTTTGGGAAGATGGGGTTACGCCGGGCGATTGGAGGCGGGGGAGGTGAAATTGAGGGGTGGGAAAGCTTCACGAGCTCAAGGCGGAGCTTTCGGGCTAGGTGGTTGAGCGGCGGGAGCTTCGGAGTGGTCTGGCCACGGCGGCGGGGTCGAGTGCGGAGCTCCGGCTCCGGCGGGCCTTTTATAGCCGCGGCCAGGGGACGGTAGAGAGCACGGGATGGTGTGGATGAGCTCGGACGAGGCGTGCGCACTCGATTGCGAGCCGGCGGGAAGGACGGCGTGCACCCAGGGCCTGGGCGAAGGCTCGCCGGTGACGGCCACGCGGCGGCGACGCCCTGGGCACTGTAGGGGACGGGGCGGAGGTCAGCGCTTGCGCGTGCGGGTGCGGCATGATGGCGCGGGCGCAGGCGACAAGTCGGGGCGGGCGTGCGGCTGCCGGGCGCGCGTGGCGCAGGCGGCGCTGGCGCGCGGCCATGGCCGGGGCCCCCTCCTGCTCTGTGCCGGCTAGAGGTAGGGGATGAACAGGGCTAGGTCTAGGGTTTGACTTTCTGTATTTCGCAAATTACTTCCAAAACTTGAACTGAGCAGCAAAAACTCAAAACACCAAAGTTGTTCAGAAAAAAGAGATCTACAACTTTGTCAAAAAGAATATTTTCAAATTCCAAACAGTTTTTGAATTAAATACGAAATCAGAAAAGGAGACACTTTTAGAATTTGAATAATTTCAAAATTACTTTTGATTTTACATTGAAAGTTGGAAATCTGCAAATATGAAAGTTGTTCCTTTTATCAAAACCTACAACTTTGCTAATATACCTTTTTTCTGAAACCCAATAGTTTTAAATAAATTTTGAAAACTGAAAAGGGGACAAAAACTGGAATTTGAATGAATTTGGATTTACTTCAAACTTTGTACAGAAACTTGAAAATTTGTAAATACCAAAGTTGTTTCTCTTGGCCAGATCTACAACTTTGCTTTTTGGACCAACCTCAAATTTTGAATAATTTTTGAATTACAAAAAGAGGGATAAAATCCAGGGTTTGGAAATCAGGGTTTTGCAAAGGGATTTGAAATCTGATTTTGATTTTTGAACTTTGGCCAACACAACAAAACTTCAAGACATCCAACTGAACAAGAATTACACAAAGCTAGGCACAGAGGTGAAATTACCATTTTTGCCCTTATAGGAAGATTTGGGCTTTTAGGGTTTTTGAAAAGAGATTGCTACACAAGTACTAAGCAAACATAAATGCAAGGCAAGGATGATTAATGACTAATGATGATGACATGCCAGGTTAATTACAGTTAAACACCAGAGGTGTTACAAGAAGCTCCTGTACGCACTCCTGATCACAAAGCGAAAGCTGCTCCACTATTTCTAGGCATTCAAGATCACCGTGTTTTGCGATGTGCCACTTGGCGACATCCTTTGTAATAGGGATGCCAGTGGATGGATCGTGAAGTATGCATTGGAATTAGCTGAGTTCTCGCTACAATTTTGTAGTCGTAGAACTGTGAAGTCTCAGGCCCTGACCGACTTCATTGCTGAGTGGTCAGATGTCAGCCTACCCTTGGCCGACTCAGTCGTCGAGTACTGGTAGATGTACTTCGACGGTTCCCTAAAAATAGGCGGCGTTGGGGCCGGCATATACTTTATTTCCCCTTCTAAGGACGTAATAAAGTATGTTCTCCGCATCCACTTCCCCACATCCAACAACATTGCGGAAAACGAAGCTGCCCTACACGGCCTCCGTATTGCAGTCGAGCTGGGAATAAAAAGGCTCCTGGTCTACAGAGACTCAGCCCTGGTCATCAACCAGGTCAACAAAGAGTGGGACATAGCTCACGAGAAGATGGATGCTTATGTGGCAGAAATCCGTAAGCTCGAGAACAACTTTTATGGGCTAGAATTTATTCATATTCCCCGTGCAAAAAACGTCGGAGCCGATGAGTTATCTAAGCTAGGCTCGGATCGTGCCAAGCTACCCCCCCCCCCCCCCCCGGTGTCTTCGTACAAGACCTCATAAAGCCTTCGATCCAAGATCAGGCCCCCAAGTCGTCGGAACCCGACTCCACGGCTTCAGACTTAGTCGCACTGCTCGGCAATGACCGTAACAACACGGAGAACGACTCCACTAGTTAGCAGGCAGATGATGAAGATAATAAGCCAGCCGAACAGGCGGCGCCTCCCCAAACCGATTGGAGAGAGCCCTTTATCAAATACCTGAATGATCACCTCGTTCCGGAAGACAAGATTGCTGCCCAGCAACTGGTCCGCAGAGCCAAAGTGTACGCCATGATAAACGGTGAATTGATGCGCAAAGGGTTGAAGTCCATCGTTTATCAGAAGTGCATTACCCAGGAAGAAGGATTAGAGCTCCTAAAAGAAATCCATGAGGGTATGTGCGGCAACCATGCAGCTTCTAGGACACTGGTCGGCAAGGCTTACCGAGCAGGTTTCTACTGGCCCACGGCCGTTACCGACGTTGAAAATTATGTGCGACGATGTAAAAACTGCCAAATGTTTGCCAAGCAGATTCATGTCCCAGCACATGAACTACAGACCATCCCTGCAGCATGGCCTTTCTCATGCTGGGGACTCGACATGATTGGTCGTTTCAAAAAGGCACCTGGCGGATACAAGGCTGTCTACGTACTCATCGACAAATTCTCAAAGTGGATAGAGTACAAAGCAGTCAAACAAGCCACTGCTCCGTGTGCAGTGAAGTTCCTTGATGAAGTCATCCACAGATTTGGTATACCAAATACCATTATCACCGACCTCGGGACGCAGTTCACGAGCGAGGCTTTCTTTGATTTTTGCGATGACCACTGCATCAAAGTAAAGTACGTCTTGATAGCTCACCCGAGGGCTAACGGACAAGTGGAGTGCGCGAATGGGATGATTCTTGATGCCCTCAAGAAGCGTGTATACCAGGCTGACAAGAAGCTCAAGCCTGGTCGGTGGCTCAAGGAACTACCCGCTGTGGTCTGGGGACTCCGCACCCAACCTAGCCGTGTGTCAGGGACTGGGGGATTTGACCGGTGGTAGGCGAGTGCATTTAATGCTAGGCGTGGGCTGGTATCCAAAGTTAGGCGCAGCTTCCGGAAGAAGCCAACTAGTTAGAAGGCTCGAGGTTCCCAGACTCGAGACCCTGTGTACGACATTTAGGAGGCTCGAGACCTGCTGGCTGATGGTCCGTGGGGTACGCTGTTGCTCATGGTTTATCCGAGGCCGGTGAGCCGGGCTCGAGGGAAGGAGTTTTTACACCTAGGCCTTTCTAGACTTTTTTGTTAATCGGTGCCCTAGGTTTACCTAAGTGTTTTGCGTTGATTGGGGGTACCCCTTTTGTGGACCCCCGATAGTAGCCCCCAAGCCCTCGTTCGAGTGCAGGTACTCGAGCGGGGGCTCTTCACCGGGATCTTGATGGGTATCTAAGTGAATCTCGAGGGCTATTCTGTTCATCATTCCGTGGGTGCCGTGCGAGCGACACCCGCGGGTGTAGCCCCCGAGGCCACGGGGGAGTGGTGAGGACTCCCTTGTGGGCTATTACGTGAGTGCGAGTGTTAGCTACGTTTGTTAGGTTCGAGGGGTATCGAGCCCCCGAGTTTTTCGACCCTCTTCCATCGAGGGGTGCCAATCTGAACTGACCGGCCGGCTTTTCGAGCTGTCCGGCACGTCAGCTACCTTGGCATGTCATCCCGCGAGTCCTTTCGATCGGATGCGAGGGGGGACGCCTCGGACTACCACGAGTGGGCGAGTGTCGAGGTTCCCGGTGAGCTGGTTACGGGGAAATCCAAGTGAGAGCTCGTGCCCCGTTCGATAGGGTCGACTGTAGCCCGGAGGCGGTCTCATAAAGCGTGGGTGCTCGGTCTGCAGGAGTGCTAGGTCCATTCGATAGGACCCAGTGGCTCGGTGCCTCCATTCGAAAGGATCTCACTGCATGTTGTGCTCCCTGCCTTGGATACTCGTGAGGGACCTCGAGATCTTGGCCCTCGAGCGCTGCTGCGGGTAGCGTCCCTTAGTGTCCCCGACTCGGGTGCTCGAGGCCGGCTGTCGAACCCTTTTCGAGGGCCAGCCTTCGCTGCCTCGAGACTTGAAGGGCCGGGGCCCAATTTTGTCTTTTGGTGGAAGCCTCCGTCGCCTGGAATCCTTCTGCCCGTTGGGCGCGCCTTTTTAGGCTGAAACCGTCGGATGGTGGAGATCGTGATGCCGGTAGCTGGAACGACGCGCACGAAGTTGGAGCGGCGGCCGCAGTGGGCCCTGCTGCCGCGCGATTGTGGGGGTGCCACATGTACCTGTCAACCGACTCGAGGTGCGGTTAGGTAGACGCATTAAATGCAAAAGAGGCATGAACAGTTACCTTTCCCACCGTGGGAGACTCCGTCCCTTGGGGTTTTTCCTCTATAAATATCGAGAGCGGGAGAGGGGAAAGGTTTCACCTTGCCTTTGCTGTTGTTGCCTTCTCAACTCCCACACGCCCGCCTAGTGTCTCTGGTAGGGGACTTTCCCGGCCGTCCTTCTTCCGCCCCTGATCCAGGTCGTCGTCGCCATGGCTCCTCAGCCTCCCATACTGCCGCCGGAAGACTGGTGCCCGACGAAAGCGACGATGGCGGAGATGGAGTCACTGGTAGAGGGGGGACTTCTTCGTGCCAACCCTGAAGGAGGGCCGGCGTGGTGGATCCTTCCGCCGGTGGAGCATCGGGAGCCGAATCCGCCGGAGGGATACGTGGTTAGCTTCACTCGCTACCACCGCCTAGGGCTTGGCGTGCCGCCAAGTCGCTTCATGCGGGGGTTAACGCATCACTTTGGGGTGGAGTTGCAGCACTTCTCCCCCAACTCAATCTCGCATGCCGCCATTTTTGTCGCGGTGTGCGAAGGATACCTGCGCATCGAGCCGCACTGGGAGATGTTTGCCCACATTTTTCGGGGCGAACCCGTCACCAAGCCTGCGAGACCGTCAGGGAGGAGATACGTGTGCGCGGGCTCCCTTTCCACCACGATGAACACTAGCTCGTCGGCGACTGGCCTGCCCCGGCATTATCTTCAATACAAGCTTTCGTCCAACCAATCGGGGTGGGATGAGCGCTGGTTTTATTTGCGGAACGAGGGTAATCTCCTTCCATGATATACCGGCAGGGTCATCACCGAGCGCCCGGTTCAGTGGAAATGGGGCGTCGTGGCGGACCGGCAACGTCATCTGAGGCCGTTGATGGATGCGATGTGGAAGCTGGTCGCGGAGGAAGGGTTGACCGTCCAGGCGGTTATCTGGGTGTTCCACAAGCGAAGTATTCTTCCTTTGTCAGACCGCCCCCTTCTAATTCCTGAGATGGGGCCAAACGCCCCTGTCGAGGCGTTGGACCGGTCGATGATGTCCAGAGAGCGGCTGGACCGGGGAGAGCTCGCCTCCCGGGTGACGCTTGCGATCCATGGGCCGTTTAGCCCTGACAAGTTCAATCTGATTCCTATGGCGCCCAACGCGGGGTGCCTCGATCTGGTCTGTCTTCCTCGAGCCGGGCTATTTTGAGCCTCTCTTCCTCTCTTTCTTCGCGGCTTTCTTACCGAGTGTTTCTTTGCAGGGGTCGATCATATGTTAAGCGTCGGTGCCTCCGGTGAAAGAGGATGCCGCTGAGAGACAGGCGAGACGCCTTTCCGCTCAAAGAGACAAGGAGAGTAAGGATGCCAAGCGGAGGAAAGAGAAGGAAAAGAACCTGCGTCGGCAGGATCGGGATCAGCGGCTGGCGAGGGCTCGCTAGAATCGGCAGCCCGGAGAGGAGTCTCCTGAGCTTGAATACACGAGCTCGGAAGAGGACGAAGGGGACGATGGCGACGAGAGCGAGGATGAGGGGATGGATGTGCGTCTCGGGCTCCCGGACTTCGTCGCCGCCAGGGCTGACCGTTCCTCTGTGCAGGAGGAAGTTTTGGAGGATCCTGCGGCAAAGAAGTCGCGCGGGACGTCGTAGTGGAGGGCTACGCCGAGCCACGCCGCATCGGACGCCCAGGGCGCGTCGAGCTCTGTGCCTGACACGCCTTCGGGTGCGAGGAGACCGAGGACCCATTCCTTGGCCGCAGCGCAGAAGGACGCTGCTCCCGCATCGGTTTCGACGGGGGGCCACGAGAGGGGCTGGACTTCCACCAGTGGGCATCACAGCGAGAAGGGCACCGAGCCCGATCACCATCGGTCATTGAGGGTGGTATCGAGTTCCCGGGGGAGCGAGCGACATGGGGAGGCGTCGAGCCCCCGCCATCGAGATCATCGTGGTGGGAGCTCTCGGTCATCCCGTGACGGGAGCCACGGGAGGTCCTGGAGTCCCACTCCTCACCGTCGCCAGGAGGGGGATGCTGATGCTGGCGGTCATGACCGCCGGCGTGATCACCGGAGCCGGTCGCGGAGCCCCCGTAGGGAGGAGCATCGTGAAGGCCGCTCGGAGGATGTGCGGTTATCCCCTCGTGGCAAGAGTCAGAAGGAGGGCTCTCCGTCGAAGTCGAGTCACAGCAAACATCGGGAGTCCTCCCCCCATCCGAGTCCAGCGGAGACGGCTCGGGGGCAGGCCTCGAGTCGCGGGAGTGGCCTAAAACTCCTAAGCAGGTCGGGTGGCTCGGGGACGAAGACTCCTCGTTTTGGGTAAGTGAATCCCTTGACCTTGTTGTTCGTATGGTTTTATCCTTTCTCCCTTGGTAACTTACGTTGCTTTCAATTCCCTAGGGAGAAGCGCGATCGGGAGGACTTGGAGGGTGCCACGACGGCCAAGCGAGCCAAGACTTCGAGCTCTGCTGGTGGCCCGGCGCCTCGAGGTATGGCTCCTACTTCTGCCGCAGAGGCTGCCTGGTTGGCGAGGGCTCGAGCTGCCATGGCTCGAGGGACTCAGGAGGCCGCCGCGGAACGTGGTGAGGCCGTCGTCGTCGATCATGGATCTTCAAGCTTATTCTTGGCTCTGACGACGTTGTCCTTTCTTTCGTAGAAACTGCCGCTCTCAGCTCCAAGCCTGCTGCTGCCGCGTCTTCTGCGGCTCCACCTCCTCCGCCTCCTCCTCCTCCTCCTCCTCCTTCCGTGGTGCTTACCGAGGGGGGCGATGTTCCTTCGGCTACGGAGGCCACGGGCCAGCTGATGGCGCAGGATCCCCCTCTGATGGAGTTCATCGCGCCGGGGGGAGGGGAGGCTGGGATGGTGCAGATACCGACGATGTCGGAGATCTTTGAGTCGCTAGAAGATGTGGCGGACGAGCCGTCTTCGGCTAGGGAACCTGTGCTGGTGGATGAGCTCGGGGTGCCGGTTGAGGCGTCGAGGCAGGCGTCGCTTGAGGCGTCGGCTGGGAATCAGGTGGAGGGGGCGACCGGCCCCTTGGTCGGTGCGGTAGATGGCTTGGAGGCGGTCCACCTTGCGAGCGACTTGCCGCCGCTCGAGCCTCTGCTTCAACGTGATGTCGCGCCATCGCCCTAGCGAGGACCGGAGCAACCGAAGGAGACGGTCGAGGAAGCTCAGGCCATGTCGTCGAGCGTCGTGCCGTCCCCTGTGCCGCCGGCTGGCGGGCCGGACGTTGTGCTGCTGGATTCGGAGGACGAGGAGCGGCCTGACGTTCCTGGGCCGGCGGGGGAGGTCTCGTCTGGCGCCATCGTTCCCGCTAGGCAGTCTACCCAGCTGGGGGTCCCGCGGGAGGCGGGGCCGATTTTTGATGAGATGACCCGTCTCGTGGCTCAGGCGGCGCGGGCCTTTGCCGAAGAGGCCAGCAAGTCCACGCAGGCGGCAGCTGACCTTGAGCGGGCACGGGGCGAGCTCGAGGAGCTCCGTGCTGAGTTGGGCCGGGGCGCGCAGGTGGCGAGCCAGCTCAACGACGCCAAGGCGGAGGCCCAGGCGGCTCGAGACGAAGCCGCCCAAGCTAAGAGGGAGACTGCCACTGCCCTGGCGGCGATGGAGGCGTTGAGGGCGGACGCCCGTGTCGAGGCTGCTACTACCCGCTTGAGGATCGAAGGTCTCGAGTCCGACCTGGGGCAAGCTCTCAAGAGAGTGGACGATGTGTCGCTCGAGCTCGAGGCTGCTCGGCAGGAGGGGATCAGGAAGGATCAAGGACTCGCGCAGACGGGTAAGATCGTCGAGGAGCTTAGGGTTTTGAATACAGATGTGCTGGCCCAAAAGCAGACGCTCGAGGGGTGTGTCGAGATGATGGTTAAGGACTTTGAAGCTTTGGGCCGACGTTGCCAAGGTACTGGTGCCATTTTCCGGTCTTTGTTTTGCCTTGGTTTTGAGACTTTTTGCCGTGTTTGTGGACTCATTGTTTTGTTTGCGTAGATCTGGAAAGGGCCGCCGGGCAGCTTGGGGAATCCAACAGGACTCTTGTGGAGAAGCTTCAAGGTGAAGTCATGGTGTCGGAGCGAGCACACGAGTCCCTTAACCGGCTCTGCGCCACCTGGGGTGTGGACCCGGTGGAAAGGGTCGAGGAGCCGGTTGCTCGAGCCGACGCCCTGGTTGACGCCTTGTGCTTCTTTGACATGGCCGCGCGGGATCGCGTCACGGACGCTCTTCACTACGGCGTGAAGCAGGCGTTCAGGGCCGTCCGCTCTGGTTACCGCTACCCGGTTCGCGTCGTCGCCAAGGGCTTTGTTGAGGTCAAGGGGAAAAATTTAGAAAGGAACGTCCGCCGAGTCAACAGGATCCTCGAAGCGATGGAGAAGCCAGGCACGGCGTTTGCTAGGTTTCTTGAGGGGGAGTGCTGCCCCCTGATGCTAGCAGCGGTGTCGAAGGCACTCCTGCTCCTGCTCCAGGCGTCGAGGTTGAGCCAGCAGCGGAGGATCTTGGAGAGGAGTTCCAAACTGATGATGAAGAATGAAAGGGACTGTGTGCCAAATTCGGGCATTTGAGGCCCTTGTAAAAACTTGTGTCATAAAACTTATGGGCCTTTCGAGGCTAAAGTATGTATATGACTTATGCTATTTGCTTGCTTCTTTTAAGAGAGCTGTTTTCCTTTTCAAACTTGTTCGATTTCCTTTTCTGTTGTTCTTAGCTCGAGCTCTAACTTAACATAGTCTGAATTCTTTCGATACGCGTCACGAGTTCCTCAAGCGGGGGCGTAGGTAGAGTACCTTAACCCTGAGGTGTGCGTGACCATCTACGTTGGTGTCCCCATGGCCGTTGGAGGCTCGAGGTATCTACAGACTTATGCGTCGCAAGTATGCTCAAGGTACGAATTCGAGGCAAGGATCGAACTTTTGAAAAGAAAAACGCGTTTTTTCGAAGTCTGGGGGGGAGGATCCCCCCTCATCAGCCCCCGAGGGAGACTCGATCCTGAACGAGGCAGGGTCAAGGCTACCTTGAACTATTTGAGTAAAGTGAAAGACGGTGCATGAGTTTTGTTCATTCATCTTAATGTGTTTGTACAAAATGACGAAAATGTACAAGGCTCGAGGCCCTAAGGGTAGAAGCGACGTAGCTGAGATATGTTCCATGCATTCGTCAGGATTTTGCCTTGTCGGTCGTAGAGCTTGTAGGTTCCTGGCTTGAGCACCTTAGCTACGGTGTATGGACCTTCCCACGGAGGGGTGAGCTTGTGGCGCCCTCGATTGTCTTGGAGCCACCGTAGCACGAAGTCGCCCACCGCCAAGTCTCTCTTGCGTACGTGCTTGTCGTGGTAGCGTTGAAGCGTTTGCTGGTAGCGGGCTGATTTTAAGAGTGCCACGTTCCAAGCCTCCTCGAGCTGGTCCTTGGCGTTAGCGATCCTTTCTTCATTGGTTTGCTCGTTGTAGGCTCGAAGTCGAGGGGAGCCATACTCGAGGTCCGTAGGGAGGACAGCCTCGACGCCGTAGGTCAGGAAAAACGGAGTGAACCCAGTGGCTCGACTCGGCGTAGTCCTTAAGCTCCACACCACCGAGGGGAGCTCTGCGGCCCACCTTTTTCCGAAGTTTTTTAGGGTCTTGAGCAGCCTTGGTTTCAGCTCGTGGAGTATCATACCGTTGGCACGCTCGACTTGTCCGTTGCACTAAGGGTACGCGAACGACGCCCAGCATACGCGGATGTTGCTGTCGTCGCAGAAGTCTTGGAACTTCTTACCCGTGAACTGAGTGCCGTTGTCGGTGATGATGGTGTTTGGCACCCCAAACCGGTACATAATGTCGGTGATGAATTTGACGGCTTTCTCGGAGGTGGGGTTGCCAATGGGCCTAGCTTCGATCCACTTGGTGAATTTGTCGATAGCCACGAGAACGTGCGTGTACTTTCCGTTTGTCATCTTGAGGGGACCCACGAGGTCGAACCCCCAGACGGCGAACGGCCAAGTAATTGGAATCATTTGCAGGGCGTGTGCGGGCTGGTGTGTTTGCTTGGCGTAGAATTGACATCCTTGGCAGGCTCGAACTAGGCGCTTAGCGTCTCCTATGGCGGTTGGCCAGTAAAAGCCCTGGCAAAAAGCATTCCCCACCAAGGTCCTTGGTGATGCATGATGGGCACAGTCCCCTGAGTGCATGTCGCCGAGGAGTCTGCGTCCTTCCTAGATGGGGATGCAGCGCTGAAGGACCCCGGTGGGGCTACGTCGATATAGCTCCCGCTCGTCGCCGTAGATGACGTAGGACTTGGCTCTTCGAGCGATGCACCGGGCTTCAGTCTTGTCCTCCGGTAGCGTGCCTTGCGTCAGGAAGTCGAGGAATGGTGTCCACCAATCGAGGGGGCGCGATGAAGATGCTGGTGCGTCGATCTGCATTGCCTCGGCGGTACCGTCGGTCGTGGGATTGTTCTCGAGGTGTGATGACAAAAGTTGAGCCCCCGTGTCTGGCTCGAGGGATGTTGTGGAAGTGTCAGCCCCAGGGCCGATCTTGACGGATGGCTCATGTATGTCCCTTGAAAAGATGTCTGGCAGGACGGTGCCACGTGTGGATGCCAACTTAGCTAGCTCATCTGCGGCCTCGTTGTACTTGCGAGCGATGTGGTTGAGCTCGAGGCCGTAGAACTTGTCTTCTAGCTTGCGCACTTCTCCGCAGTACGCTTCCATCTTGGGGTCTATGCAGCTTGAGGCCTTCATGACTTGGTTGATGACCAGCTGCGAGTCCCCTCGAACGTCAAGGCGTCGTACCCCGAGCTCGAGGGCGATGCACAACCCATTGACGAGGGCCTCGTATTCAGCGACATTGTTGTAGGCGGGGAAGTGCAAGCGCAGTAGGTAGCGCATGTGTACTCCGAGGGGCGAGATGAAGAGCAAGCCTGCACCTGCCCCCGTCTTCATGAGGGACCCATCGAAGTACATTGTCCAGAGCTCTGCTTGGATGTGCGTCAGCAGTAGTTGAGTGTCGGTCCATTCCGCGATGAAGTCTGCCAGCGCTTGTGATTTGATGGCCTTGCGTGGAGCGTAGGTGATTGTCTCTCCCATAAGTTCGGCGGACCACTTGGCTATGCGCCCCGTGGCCTCCTGGTTGTTGATGATTTCTCTGAGGGGGAAGGACGACACCACCGTCACTGGATGAGCGAGGAAGTAGTGCTGGAGCTTGCGCCTTGTGATGAGGATGCCGTAGAGCAGCTTCTGAATGTGCGGATACCGAACCTTGGCCTCGGAGAGCACTTCACTGACGAAGTATACTGGGCGCTGGATTGGTAACGCGTGACCCTCTTCGTGCCTCTCGACCACTATAACTGCGCTGACCACCTGGGTGGTTGCGGCTATGTAGATGAGGAGAGGCTCAGGAGGCTCATCTCCTTGAGCTGGTCGTGGTGGCACAAGGACTGGCGGGGAAGTCAGCAACCCCTTCAACTTGGTCAAGGCCTCCTCGGCTTCGATGGTCCACGTGAAGTGTTCTGTTTTCTTCAGCAAGCGGTAGAGGGGCAGCGCCTTTTCCCCTAACCTCGAGACGAATTTGCTGAGCGGGGCTAAGCAGCCGGTCACTTTTTGCACGCCCTTGAGGTCTTGAATCGGGCCCATCCTCGTGATAGCCGAGATTTTTTCGGGGTTGGCCTCGATCCCCCTCTGCGAGATGATGTAGCCAAGTAACATGCCTCGAGGCACGCCAAAGACACATTTCTCGGGGTTAAGCTTCACATTCTTGGCCCGGAGGCATTCGAACGTGATCTTGAGATTACTGATGAGGTCCCCTACTTTTTTAGATTTGACTACGATGTCATCGACGTAGGCCTCGACAGTTTTGCCTATGTGATCGCCAAAAACGTGTTGCATACAACGCTGATATGTTGCCCCGGCATTTCGAAGGCTGAAGGGCATCGTAACATAGCAATACATACCAAACGGCGTAATAAAAGAGGTAGCGAGTTCGTCGGATTCTTTCATTTTGATTTGATTGTAGCCAGAATAAGCATCGAGAAAGGAAAGTACTTCACACCCAGCAGTGGAATCGACAATTTGATCAATTCTAGGCAAAGGAAATGGAACTTTTGGACATGCTTTATTTGAACCAGTGTAGTCTATACACATCCGCATCTTTTCATTCTTTTTCCTAACTAGTACAGGATTAGCTAGCCAATCTGGGTGAAATACCTCCTTGATGAATCCGGCTGCCAGTAGCTTGTGCACCTCCTCGCCGATGATCCTACGCTTTTTCTCGTCGAAGCGGCGTAGACGTTGCTTCACCGGTCTCGACCCGGCCTGGATCTCCAAGGAGTGCTCGGCGACTTCCCTCGGTATGCCCGGCATGTCCGAGGGACTCCACGCAAACATGTCGATGTTTGCACGAAGAAAGTCGACGAGCACTGCTTCCTATTTCGGCTCGAGGCTGGCGCTGATGGCCAGCGTCTTGCCGTTTGCCACGTTCGGGTCGACGGGTATTAGCTTGGTGTGTTCGGCCAGCTCGAAGCTGCCGGCATGTCTCTTCGCTTCAGGTGCCTCCTCCATTGCCAGTGTTGCCAGGGCCTCGAGGGAGTTTTCCTGAACATTGGCCTCCCCACGCTCAACGCATTCCACGTCATAGTGGTACGCGTGTTGGTAGGAGGTGTCGACTGTGATGACCCCATTCGGCCCCGGCATCTTGAGTTTGAGGTACGTGTAGTTAGGTACCGCCATGAACTTGGCGTAGCCCGGTCTACCGATGATCATGTGGTAGGTCCCTTGGAACCCGACCACCTCAAAGGTGAGTACCTCCTGGCGGAAGTTGAATGGAGTACCGAAGCAGACGGGTAAGTCGATGCGCCCGAGGGGGTGAGCCTTCTTGCCCGGTACGATGCCATGGAAGCCCCCGACGCTGGGGTGGAGCTGGTCCCTCGAGACCCCGAGCAGGTCGAGAGTCTCGAGGTATATAACGTTGAGGCTCGAGCCCCCGTCCATCAACACCTTGGAAAATCGGACGTTGGCGATGACGGGGTCGACGACGAGGGGTTATGCTCCCGGGTTCATGATCCGATCCGGATGGTCGTCACGGTCGAACGTGATCGGCGCGTCGAACCAGTCGAGGTATCGGGGAGCGTTGTAGTTGAGCGCAAAGACCTCCCGGCGTTCCTTCTTCCTTTCACGGGCCGAGAGCCCGACGGTCGGGCCCCCGTATATCATGAAGCAGTCGCGCGTCTGCGGGAAATCAGAGTCCATGTCGGGGTTGAGCCTCTTCCTGGGAACGTCGTCGTCGTGGTCGCCATCTTCTTCCACAACCCCATCGAGGTGGAAACATTCTCTGGTGTGGTCCCAGAGTTCCGGATCGTGATAGTCGTATTCGTCAGAGCCGGTGCCGTCGAGGTCTTGCCATCCTGGCTCATGCTGCTCCTGAAGCCCATGATACCATTCCCCAACAGTGGCTGGCCGGGGCGGCTCGATGCCTCGGTAGAGGCCACGGTCGACGTGCGCGGGGTAGACGATCTCCAGGTCGGCTATGGCTTGTAGAATGGCGCCAGGACGTTCCTTCCGTTCCGCGACTGCCGGGGCCTGATGGCGTTCGTCAGTGTGGTGGCTGCGGTCAGTCGCAGGGTCGTTGATGCCGGATGGGCGCTGCTGGCGCCGGGCGCGGTATACTCCATGCGGGAGGAGACCTGGCGGTGTCGATGGTGCACGGCTCGGGGGCCTTCGGCCGGGCTCCTGATCCGTGCGCGTGACGAACGCGCGCTCGCTGGGGGAGTGCGCACGCGCCCTGGAAGTTTCCGGTCGCTCGCCAGGCATGTTGTCGGCTGCGGGGAAGTGGGAGTACGCCGCGGGCACCGCCTGTGCCTGGCGACGATGGAGATGACGGCGCCGCTCACGTGGTGGCGACGCGTGGTGGTGCGGGCGACGCGCCACGCCTCCCGCGCGAGGAGGGGTAACACGCCCTTGGTTCGGGCCCTCCGTGGAGAGCAGAGTCAGCTCGTCGCCAGCGCTCGTGGCCAGGAACTCGAGGCTCCCAAACCAGACGACAGCGCCGGTGGAAAATGACGGAGTGGAAGAAGATGCCATCCCGGAAACAACGAGAAAATCGGCTAGACACGCGAATGCCCCTATCTGGCGCGCCAACTGTCGGTGTTTCGACCACGGGGGGTATGACACCAACGAGTAATATGATCGCGTGTTCTCTTCCCGGATGGTGACACAAGGAGACACAAGATTTATACCAGTTCGGGCAAAGAAGGCCCTACGTCCAGTGTGGGGAGGGGAGTTTGTATTCCTTACACCTAAGTGCTTGTACAGGGGCGGTTACAAGCTCAGTGAGTGCGGTATGGCATTTTGGAGGTGTGACGCTCCAAAAATTCTCTCGTGTGTGTGAAAGGCCCGGGCGCCCTCTTTTATAGAGCAAGAGGAGGCCAGGGTTACACGGCGTGCCGGTGTACGACGCGAAGGGCAGGAATTCCGTCTTGTCTCGGCCACTGTAGCCGTCGTGGGAGCACTGTTTATGGCGTCCTTGAATCCTGGTGTCCGTTCTGGGAACAGTCACAGCGGCGTGGAGATCGTGGAGGTCGTGGAGCGTCCATCCCGGCATGTTCACGACGTGGTGGGGGCCCACTGACTCTTGAAATACCTGTCCTCCAATAAGAAGAGAGTGGTTAGGGCTCGAGGGGCATGGAGCCGGCCTCGAGATGACGTTTGCATGGGGCTCGAGCCTCCACTGGTGCAGGAAAGTCCCGGGAAATCTCGTCGTACTGCGGGTTTCCCGGTTTCGTGGTACGGCTCGAGGTTGCTACAGCACGCGGTATGGGGAACAGTGCGTACTTTTCTCCTCTTACCCACGCTGGTGGTGAAAACGAGGTTTGACCCTGGCGTTTTCCACTGTGACGTGCGTCAGGGACTGGGGGATTTGACCGGTGGTAGGCGAGTGCATTTAATGCTAGGCCTGGGCTGGTATCCAAGGTCAGGCGCAGCTTCCGGAAGAAGCCAACTAGTTAGAAGGCTCGAGGTTCCCAGACTCGAGACCCTGTGTACGGCATTTAGGAGGCTCGAGACCTGCTGGCTGATGGTCCGTGGGGTACGCTGTTGCTCATGGTTTATCCGAGGCCGGTGAGCCAGGCTCGAGGGAAGGAGTTTTTACACCTAGGCCTTTCTAGACTTTTTTGTTAATCGGTGCCCTAGGTTTACCTAAGTGTTTTGCGTTGATTGGGGGTACCCCTTTTGTGGACCCCCGACAAGCTGTCACCAAGGCGGGAAGGACCGTTCAGGGTTAAGGCCGTCACGTGCTCGACATCCTATCGGTTGGAGACACTCGAAGGCGTCAAAGAGCCAACCTCCTGGCACATAGAGATGCTCATACGCTATAATGTGTAGAGTCGAAAGATATGTACCTCATTCTTGTACTCAATTTCTCTATTAATGAAGTTTCCGTTTTCTGTCTTCTTTTCGAACAGTTGTTGTTCTTCTTCAAGAAAAACACAGCCCCCACCCTGCATACACGTGCCCTGCATAAGTCACTTCTAAACTTTGCCTCTCCCTCGTCGAGAATGATTTGACATGCACTACGTCACGGTCCTCTGTCAATGTGCTACAGCTCCGCGCTATACGGCACTAGGAGATTCGGTAGTCGCTCTCTAAAGGTACTTTGGATCGTACCTAGTGATCCTGGCGTTCCACGTTGTTCGCTAGTGCGTCCCTTTGTCACTGGACAGAGTTGATCGCTTCGAGAGGGGGGACAAAACTTAGTCGTCGGCATACGTTTTTCTAAAAACTAAATATGCGCCATACACATATAAGAAACACATAATTTAAAAAGCGGCAACATGCTTAATACCCACTTAAGCATGCCCACTAGTCTGCATGGCCAACAAGTTTTCGGGCACCCTGTGCCCATACAACTTACAAAACATGTTTATATACATCATAGTTTAAACATGCTGGCCCTACTGACCACCACCCTCCTCTACAGGATCCTTGATGAGCACCATGTCTTCAACAAGGGTGGTAGCAGCCTCGGCGGAGGAGGAGCGCAGTTCCTCGGCAGTGGCGTCATCCACCTCTTCCGGGAGCTCGAGCGCCACGACGGCGGGGTCCACTTCCCGGTAATGGGAGCGGACTACGGCCAGCGCGATTGACACCGTGTAGCTACCAGCCCTTGAGATGAAGCCCTGCAGAGCAGGCCATAGCCTCGGGCACTGGTCGGCCATCGCGGCGTCACAGTACGCTGGGTCCTCCGGGTGCGCCTCGTCGGGGAAGACTATCCTCAGGATTGACCGGATGTGTGAAGTCATCCTGTCCAGCCTCTCCTGAAGGGCAGTGCATGCGCCCTCAAGCACCCTGAACTGCGCCATACGCCGGTCCGCCGTATCTGCAAAACATTCAAAGTGGTCAGCTCATACTGCTCAGCAAGTGTGAGGCAGACAACCCAAGTCCTTTCTGACGATCGCAATAACTTACCAAGCAGGTCCGTGATCCGGGCGCTGTCCGCCTCGGACTGCTTGCGCGCTTGCTCAGCACGGGTGGCCGCCTCCTCCGCTTGAGCGGCCAGCTCCAGCTCAGCAGCCCGGCCGGCCAGTTCTGATTACAGACGTCAATTAAACAACGGCACGGCAATACGGCATCACCGAAAAAGAGTCAAAGTCGACGGTCACTTACCCTCCTTCTCCTCCGCTCGGCGTCGCAGAGCCGCCATCTCCCGCTCCTACTCCTCCAGCCGGGACTGGTAGACCAGAGCATGCCGCTCAAGGTTGGCCTTCTCCTTCTGGAGGATGTCCCGCTCCTGGATCACCGAGGCAAACCTTGCAATGGCTCAGCCCCGGGAGACACTGGTGGCGTGCAGGGACTATACATACAAAGATTAGCACCCAATTGAACGTAGAGAACAACAAGTGCGAAGTAGTCAGTCACTCACCTGGATGCGCTCGCCAAGTGCCTCCAGGTCGGCCTTCAGCCCCACCGCCTCATCATCGCTGGGGACTTCTTCGTGCGAGATGAACTCGCTCCCCCGCCTCCTGATGATGGAAGACGCGCGGTTTGGGCGGCGCCCGAGGGATCTCCTCCACGGCGTCCGATGGTGGTGCAGCACGCGGAGTGGGCGACGAAGCAGTGCGCGGAGCAGCCCGTGGCGGAGCACGCGGACCAGTCGGCGGTGGAGTCGGGCGTGGTTGGCGGCACGACGACTCCAGTGGCGGAGAAGGGATCTTATCCCTCCCCGCCCGGGCGTCGGCCAGCTGCCCCTCACCCCCCGCAGCGGCGCTGGTGGCGTCTGCCTCGCCGGGCACCTGCTCTACCCTCGCCCCCGCAGCCGGCGCTGTCAACGTGGCCGCGGTGCCCGTCAAGCTCTAGGCTGGGCCGGTGCGCCCTCGGCTGCTATAAAGTGACAAAACATTCGCATTTCAAGCACAAGCATGAACACAATACATGCAAACCAACCAACTGATTCAAGGCCATACCTGCGGTGCCAGGTGTGATGGAACTGCGGACCTCCGCCGCCAGCCGACGCACCCCCAGCCCCAGGCACGGGAGCCGGGCTGGGCTCTTTACGCCCTACGCCCGGGGACTGCTCGGCCGCCGACGCAGTCTCCCGGGGCGGCGTCGCTGTCGGCTGCGCTGCGGTCTCCCGGGGCGGCGTCGTTGCTGGCCGTGCCGCGGAGGCACTGGCGGCCGCTGTGGCCCCCCTGGGCGACCTCCGAGGACTCGGCC
The DNA here is from genome assembly GCA_009763385.1 of Coix lacryma-jobi var. lacryma-jobi. Taxonomy (NCBI): domain Eukaryota; kingdom Viridiplantae; phylum Streptophyta; class Magnoliopsida; order Poales; family Poaceae; genus Coix; species Coix lacryma-jobi. Next base: position 138,725,522 of record CM019824.1, read on the forward strand.
GGGGCGGGTGGATTGGGCCACCCGTCTCCCCGGCTTGAGCCGGACATTTCCGCCGGCAGTCTGCCAGCGGGATGTTGTCCTCAAAGTCGCTCGCAGGACTCGGGGACCGTGCCCTCTTGCTGCCGCCACCCCGGTCACCGTCGAGGTTTAACTTACCTCCGGTTTCGAGGCTGGTCGGTTTGCTCTTTTTCCACGCGGCGGACATGGGCTGTTTGCCCACCGCGCATCGATGATGCGCCGCAACACGCGGCACGCTCTCCTCTTCATCATTGGAACTGAGGTCCACGACCTCAATCCCCTGACTGCTCAGCAGCCTCGTGCGGAAGCCGGTGAATGCTTCCCACGTCTCGCCCTGAGGCCACTGCTCCACTGGAACGGAAGAAAAGAAAAGATCTGGACGTCCCTGCACATAATAAATGATGGTGGTCAGTAACACATACGCAGACCACACCAGTGGTCAGCACACCGCACACAGATAAGTAAATAATCAAGCAAGACATTGCACAGAAACAAACCTCCAGAACTGGGTGAAGAAGCCTGTACGGCAAGGCTTTGTCCTTGTCCTTCGGCAAGCTGGTCTTCGGATCAAACTTCTCGAAGAGCACAGTAAGCCAAAGGTTCAGCCAGCGCCCAAGGGCCCGCTCATCAAGATCCTCGGTAGTGTCCCGAGAAGGATCCTGAGGCCCGCTGTACAAGTACAGTGGGTTGACGTGCTCCTTGTAGGGCTGGACTCGCTGGGATAGCCAGTGTGCCGCCACGCCCGGTGCGTTCATCCGCTGGAGGTCCATCAGGTTGATAAGCTCCTCCACCTGGAACATGTCCGTGGGGCGGGGCTTCGCGGACCACCAGGAGTTGCGCTCTGGGATCTGGTGTACGTCGCACGGGACCTGCCTCGGGGCGCCCACCTCCTGGCTCATGTAGAACCAGCGGGTGTTCCGGCCCTTCGAGGCAGATCCGAATCTGCCCCCAAACCAGGAGGCTGCCATCCCGTCCCTCAGACGGATGTAGCAGCCGCCGGCAATCCAGGAGCCCCCCCACCTCCAACCCCTTCTTTCGTAGGACGAAGAAGTGGATGAAGAGGTTGAAATGGGGGACTGTCCCAAAGAACATCTCACAATAAGCGATGAACATCGCTACTGTGAGGATGGAGTTGGGGTCTAGATTGCAAATGCTGATCTCCCAAAAAATGCACAGGTCCCACAAGAACCCGTGCACGGGCTGCCCCAGCCCGTGAATCACAAAATTTTCAAAAACAATGAACTCACCATCTTCGGGACGGGGTTCGTCCTTGCCGCGTGGCTCGTGCCACACGCCGAGCTCGGCGCGCGGCAGGAAGCCCGTTGCGGCGAGCTTCTCCAGCGACTCGCGGGTGGTGCTGGATTGGCTCCAATCCAGCTCCCGCGGAGCCGCATCTGCCTTCTTCGCCGCCTTCTTTGCTCCTTTCTTCGAACCCATCTCCTAGCGTCAGTCGCCGAAACCCTAGATCTGGAGGAAGGCTCGGCGGTGGAACCTCGTTTCGCGGTGGCGCGCTCGCTAGCGGTTAGATCCCGGGCTTGGCGATGCGCGGCGGCGGGGTGGGCTAGAAATGGCGGATTTGGGCGAGATTTGAGTGGGGAACAGTGGAGGAGACGGAGAGCCGAAGAACTCGAGAAGCTGCGGCAGTGAAGTGCGAATGAATGCGCAACCGGCTACCCTCGGTTCCGGCGCATATTTATACCAACCGGGTGACGTCCCTTTGACTTCCAGGGTTAGACTCCCACTACTCGTGTGGACGCATTATCTAACCTAGTGGGCCATGTCATATTGGGCCGCACGACCGCTGCCCCACGTGCGTCGAGCGGTTGTTTCATCCTGCACCTATATTCCATTTAGCCCATATAGCATGTACTGCTAAAGTACTGGGCTGCATTCAGTAAATTTGGGGACTGCCAGTCAGTCCTCAGGTGGTCCATTTTTATGAAAATGCCCTCGATCCTCAGAGCACCTCTGGTCTGCTTCCTAAGCAGTAGGCCGTAGGTTCTGTACCGGTTATTACTATTGAATCTTTTTCTTAAAAGTTCAATAAAACATATACTATCTTTCATCGAACCTGGGGACTACGTGGGCCCACGTCACCTTGCGGTGACTTAGGGCCTATTGATTTGTTCTCAGGTTCTGGAGGATATCTTCACAGCAGGGTCACGTTCAAACATTCCAGTGCTCCTTCCGGCACGTGTTTACGTGGGCCCACATCCCATGACGTGAAAAGAAAATTTTCTTTTTTTCTTTTCTGAGCACCATGCACCTTTTAGGAACAGGCGATCTTCACTGTAGCAGTGGTCAGGATAAGGATTGCTCAGGCGAAGGCGGTCTGAGTTGAGTGCTCGGTAGTTGTACTCCTCAGTGCCACGGAATCAGCACCTTCACTGGTCGGCGAGAAGTGGTCTGCGACAATACTGCTCCACACAGGTCAAGAAGATGACTTCGTCAAGATACATGGCGCTCGGGGACTAGCTGTGGGGGTATGGACCCTGGGTACCCTCACCAGTAGTTCCGGACTGCTCGGCAGGGGAGGCCCAGACCAGCATAGCTCTGGCCCATTAATGAACAGACTGGTGGGCTGGACTACAAGACGGTGGAGTGGTCCGCGACTGACCAGGAGATGGACCATGGACAAGGACGCTTGGCCCACAAGCAAATCTAGTCGGCTAGGTTAAGCTCGAATCCTCCTAGGGTACGACTTAGGGTAACCGACCTCCTCTGTAACCTTGGCTGCTCAGCTATATAAAGCAGTCAAGGACCCCCCCCTAGAAAGCATCTACATTCATCTGAACACAGTTAATCTGACCTGTCCTAATCTCTGGCATCCTAGACCTAGAGAGCTAGGCCCCCTTTTTGTACTCGAATACAGTATAACACGAGAAGCAGGATGTAGGGTATTACGCTTCCGAGCGGCCTGAACCTAGGTAAATCTTTGTCCCGGTTGTCGTCTTGCTCCTCCAACATCCAGATCGTGGTCTAGAATAATAGCCCTTGCCGAAACAACTACCGTGGGACATCCCGTGGTAGACTGCCAGTTACCCGAAATGGACAGCGACCGGTGGAAGGAGTTCGACCAATTCTTCACTCCTTTCAACACCCCTGACCCGATAGCAGATATAGATCTACCTTCAGAAGAAACTGCCTCAACACCAACGACCAACAGCATCAACTCGCTGCTCTCCAGCGTTGACATGCCCTCGTTGTCCGCTGCATCCCACAACAGATTGGAACATGAAGTAGCCATCAACGACCTCGAGGAGGAAAACAAAAGATCAACGCTAGCAAGTCCTACCTCGATGGCAAGATGCAAGAAGCGGAAGCTTCTGCTACACCAGAGATCATCACGGCTATCTCCATCAATCTGAACACCTTGGACAATAAGGGTGTACCTCCACAACAGTAGCTAATAGCACCTCCATCACAGGCACCTAGCCCAGTGACTCGTCCTCCATCACTAGCACCTCCCCATGTCCAACCTCCGGTATCTGTAGCACCAACGCCCCCACGATCATCGCCTAACAAGTCGATCGTGAACAGGACAGATGTCGACATACGTGCCTCTCAACATCATCACCAGCGGGAGATAGATACGTCTCCCCCGAGGGCACCGAGGACACCTCCACCACCACCAGCACAGGCACCAATTGCTCCTCGCCACAACATCAGAGCTCATCCAACAATGCCAACATTCGATAGCTCATCAGATCCATCCCCATGGCTCAACCGGCTTCAGCTTCTCTTCAGGTGGTACCCCATGACGGCAAAGGACCAAATCACATACGTGGCTTTCCACCTCATTGGAGAGGCGCAGCTATGGCGCATCAAAATGACAAAGGACGTCCTAATGGAAAATTGGGATTGGGAGTTCTTCAACCATCACTTGACTCGCAAGTTTGGGCCAATCAATGACACCGATTGCGCGACCCTGATTACACCTCGAGACGCTGAGAACCTGCCGGGACTATGTCAATATCTTCCTCTCATACACGCTACAAAACGACGTCATCAACAACATCAGGCAAGTCGAATTCTTCATCACAGGCTTGCATGAACCACTATAGACGACTGACAAGCATCAACGATCGCACGATCTACAGATGGCCATACAATTGGCCAGAGCTCTGGAATGACAAGTGACACCCAGCGACACCATCGTCAACATCGCTCCGGTAGCAAAACAGGCGTCTACGCCGACGACCAAGACAATGGCTTTAGCACTAGCATCACCAACTGTAACATCACCGACTTCACCAAGAGCTCACATCCCAGGCACGTCCCCAGCAGCCGACGTCACGCCAAGCAAGAAGTACATAGCAGCAAAGGCGCCATTAGCTCCAACAGCACCAACTTCACCAAGGCCAGCATCATCGACATCTTTTCAACAACCAATCCCGTGCCTAAAACGAGAAGGACAATGACATCGACAGCGCTAACCCCTGCAGCACTAGCTCAGTCCCCTCCACCCTCACCAAAAGCAAGAACAACTCTCATCCTCTCCGACAAAAAAACCAACATCAACCAGGGAGAGCAGCCACCAAGCGTAGAGGAACTAGCACCAACAACGCTTGATGACTTCACCAACATGGAGCTTCAGTACTTCTGCAATGGCAACATCGTCACCTTCACCATGGTGCGACCACAGCAACCAGCACCACAGAGGCTTACAGCTGTTGCATAGGAGGCACCACTACTGGTACTCAACATGGCACATCGAGCTCGTCGACCATCGACCTTCAATCATGTCAATGCGGACGCTGCCATCTTCATTGACATCAGGCACGGGATGTTGGCACAGCGGGAGCTTAGTCACATCACCGTCATCATCACCGACGGAACTACATCTCGGGCATGGACCATGGAGTAAGGCTTGATATTCATCGAAGGTCGCTTCTACATCATCATCAACTTGAGCATCAACAATATCTACATCGTCTTGCGCCCCGACTCTCGTCTACACCGCCTCTAAATAGACAACTTTGACTCAGCATCATGCCACCAGCTCCATGACTTCATCACTATGCCCTGCAATATGATCACCTTCCAGGAGAACGTTGGTGTAACTCATCATCTCATTCTGATGACCTGTACTCAAGCTGCAGCAACAGAACCTGTTGAAATGCCAGTTCTGCGACCATACTACTACGACATCCATGGCTACATCAAGAACCTCCTCTACTACATCAACTTCAAGCCTGAACGCACCCGATGGGACATGCTCTACAATAAACCCGCTCTTGGCCGCCTCACCATCAGCCTGAAGGTCATCCTACTGGGCCAAGCACCTCCATCGAATGGTGCAAAAAGCTAGCTTTGGCCGAAGGGGGGTGATGTCAGGTGCCTAATGGGACTTAGTGGGCTGGACGGGCCAGCTGGGCGCCTGTTGGGCCCGAGGACCGATGCCCTAGCCACTGATGCCAAACAGCCGCCGCCGCCATGAACAGTACTTGCGGGTACTATAGCATGCGGGTACTGTTGACCCGAGGGTACAGTAGTCGCCGCCGCCGCCAACGCCGTCTCATTGCAGAAGGATCTAATTAGAAATAGAATAGGATAGGGGGTAGAATAAGAAAATAGACAGGATTACTTAGGATGCAAGTTTCCTCCGGACTATAAATATAGAGGCATTGTACCCCTTTGGGACCAATAAAGAAAAAGGTTGAAAGGCTCTTCTACTCTCCACTCTCCAGCTCTTTGCCCTAGCCGCCCCTGCACGCCTATTGCCCCTGCATAGGGCAGCCGCCGCCGCCCCCTGCAACAAGCGCGCAAGCCCTATGGCTGCTGCCCACCATCGCTGCCTCCTCCCTACCTAGCGCCGCCGCCCCTCTCCCTGCCCTAGCCGCCCTACCACCCTCCCCGCTGTGCGTATTACAGTTCCAGGATTTTCTGACTATGGGCTTTGATACCACTTGTTAGAGTGCGCAGCGGAATCCAGCCTAGCCCGCTATACCCACGGGCCAACTCCCCTCATACCCAGGTTTACTGGAGCCCACAACATATAATGCCTTAGGTCTAACTCAACCCAAAAGATTAGCCTTATAAGTGAGGACTACCCCTACCTTATATGTTGTGCTCCCCCACCATCAATTACCGATGTGAGACTAAACCTAACAATGTTAACGTTAAAATGATCATAGCATGTATACTTAGTTCATTAACATAACTCTATTTAGGATCATATGCTCCATAAGTCATTCTTTATTTATTCTTTATTCTTTATTCTTTGTCCTATCCCTGTAGAAGCTCTATTTACACATGGATGTGAATGTGATGATCATACTACCCAAAAAACCGTTTACCTCCTGCTATGATTAATCGGTTAATTATGCAAGTATCACGTTCTAGTCATGGGTATATTTAGAGTCTTTACATCTAGCCTTCCCTATGGTAAAAATATAAATAACAATACCTGGAATACTTCCGGTGAAATGATATAATGGTAACCTCATGTGCTTGTGGACCTTATTTGTAAACGAATTGGTTTACCAGACCAACCTCTTAGGCCGGCGCTAAGTTATTCATCTTGGTATATGAAGTGCCATCGCACTTCGGCACCGATACCGGATGTCTAACTCTATTGACTGCGTCTGAGGTTGACGCTGACATTTCCTGATGATATCTGAAAGGACCTTGATGTCGCCTAGAGGGGGGTGAATAGGCCTGTTAAAATCACAGCTCAAAACTTTGTTAGTGATGCCCGGCACTACCGCCCTGAGCCTGGTACTGCCGCACCCCGGCACTACCGGCCTCAGCCCGGTACTACCGCGCCAACAAACTGCCCGAGCCTGCAATTCAAAAACTAGCCACAGGAAATCAGTTCTATATGAATAGAAGTGTTGCTCTTGGTTTCCTGAACCTGCAGAACCAACTCAACCAAGCCAAATATGTGGTATGAAGTAGATCGGGGCCAAAATCCTAGAATCAATCACAAGCTCACAAGTATGATAAATGAACACAAGTAAATACAAGAGACAAGTGATTTATCCCGTGGTTCAGCTCGCCACCAAGGATTGCCTATGTCCACGTTGTTGAGGATGACCACTTAGGTCAAGAGCTTTGCAACTCTTCCTCTGTCTCAAGTCAAGGAACCAAATCCTTGAGGTGAGGGATAATTCCACTAGCTGCACAAGAGGATTACAAACTTCCCGCTGCTCACCACAAGCACGGGAGCTCGCCGGGCGACGCCTAGCCGTCTAGGAGGCTTCACCTCCAAGAGTAAAAGATGCACAACGAAGATCGACGAAGCCCGACAAGTGCTCAAGGTTTGGAAGGCTCTAATATGCTCTCTAGCTCTTAATCACACAGCCCCAACACTTAATCATACACTAAGCATGTCACTCTCATAAGAGAGGGTTGGGGAGAGCTCTCAAATGGCTTGGGATGTGTTAGAAGTGAACTGAGCATCAGCAGCAGCACCTGGAGGCGTGGGGTGGGTATATATACCTCCCACACTCAAAACTAGCCGTTAGAGGTCAGAAACTAGCCGTTACTGGCTGTACAGGCCCGGCACTGCCGCACTTAGCCCGGCACTGCCGGGGAGCAGCACTGCCGCTCGATAGAGCAGCACTGCCGCTCGATAGAGCAGCACTGCCGCAGTTCCCTGAGACAGCACAGGTGACCTCACGAAAAACGCCATAACTTTTTACTCCGAACTCTGATTTCAGTGATCTTGGACTTTCCAGAAAGCTTATTTCGAGGGCTATCTAACCCTGCAGAGAACAAGCCCAAGATCAATAAGTACAGGTGCAGTGCTAAGTGTTTTCTCTCATGTTAGCACTCGGGTTCGGTTAGTTTGAGCACTTGAGACTTGTCTATGATTCGTATTGCATCCCCCTTGATAGTACGGCATAACTATACTCAAGATAAAGAAAATATAACTATGTTAACCACTTGAGTCTTCAATGTCTTCATATGCCATTTCTTCTTGATATCACTTCAAAAGGGGTTGCAATCATCTTTGTCTCCTTTCTTTTGAGCAAACACACCTTGAGCATGTGACTTGAACCATTTCCACACATGTGAGTTCAATCCATGGCTTCAAGTCACTTCCACTAATGATTTGATCCTCAACACAATATGAATCCTCATAGCTTGATTAGTACCTCGACTCAATGCAAGTACTCTCTTCTTCACTCTAGCCATAGTACCTCGGTCTCCTTGACCTTCACCTTCGCTTAGTACCTCGAAGTCCTTTCCTTGCTATCTTCACCTTATCGAGCCATACTCAAGTCACATCATATTGAGCATCCATTGAAAACCATTTCTTCAATATTGTGATCCTTGCTTGAACATCTTATAGATATGGATGTTGAGATCAATCAAGCTTTAGTTTGACTCACATAGAGACATATATGGATCATCATTAATATGGTCAAGCCAATTCACGATTCCTTATATCCTCTCCTTTTGGCTTGACACTCAACACTCACTTCAATCTCCATCTTCATACTTCTAGCTTGATCAAGGCAATGCAAAGTGATTTCCCAAATCTTTATTCATACAAGCAAACCAAAGTAGAGAACGACTTATATCCAATATGAGTTGTGTCCTTTGTCATTTCAGCTTTGTTTGCCATTTACTCACTTATGCATTCTTGATTCATTCTTCAACCTTGATCAAAGCTAGTTCACTATCAAACTCTTCTTGCTCATGAAAAGCAACCCATTGCTGAGACCATTCCAAAATCATCAATCCATGTCTCACTTGTCATTTGCCAAATATGTTTGCTTTCTCATGATGCCATGATATCCCACAACATAGAAGCCATATTATCAACTCTATTTGCATTGTTGTCTTTTGCTTGAACAAGATTGTTTCCATGATCTTCCAATACAACAATACATAATTTTGGCCTTCATTTCAGCACTATGTGGAATATCATCAAGTTTGCTTTTCTTGTTGAACCTTTGATACACTTAGCAAACTTGTTAGACCTTTAATTATGTTGTCACTCAATTCACCAAAACCCACTAAGGGCTAGATGCACTTACAATCTCCCCCTTTTTGGTGATTGATGACAACACAATTAAATCTTACAAGAGATTGATAATCATGAAGATTTTGAATGCTATGATATAGTGAGCTCCCCCTAAATGTGTGCATTGAAAGGAATTTCAAATTTTGGCCTCAGATGCCAAATGCACATATTTAAGAGAAAGTGTGGAAACTCTCCTATATCTTAACATTCGTGGGGTGCAAGGTGTCAACATGATAATCGTGATGCTTATGACAGTTCATGCACTCAAAAATTGTTGACTAGCAGAGGGCGACACTACCGCACCATAGAGCGGCACTGCCGCGCCTGCCTGACCAGTACTGAAGAAAACAAGCACCACTCAAGACATGAATGTCACACAATAGCATAAATGATTCTTGTCAAGAGCATGAAATTAAATTATCCTTGCACACACCACATAATTTTGAAAAATCTTATATGCCTCTCCTTCACCCCTTTCCATCCTCATATCAATCTCTCTTCCCTTACAATGTCCCCCAAAATCTCTCTCCCTTTGGCATTAATCTCCAAAAAGGATCTCTCCACCAAAAGGAAAAAATGATGGTAGACAAGTGAGGGCTAGAGGTAGGTAAAAGTTTAGCATATACAATTTCTCTTCTATGTTTTTCTACCAAACAAAGTATGCAACACTTTAAGTCAAGATTCTCAAGAGGTTAGCATATTTAGCTCATACCTCACATCGGTGACATAACATGAGACAAACTCACATAATCACCACAAGAGGTATCAACCAAATATCTAACCCATTCTCTAATCGTCACCTTAAGAACAAACTCATGGTGTGACTCAAAATATTGCATACACATGCACACTCTAGCATGTAAGGGCCTAGATGCACAAAGGTAATACAAATGTTCATAGAGTGATATACCTTTGTTCTAAGCCTCATAATCTCCACCATGATGATGATTTTGAATTTAGTGCTTTGATGGGCCTAGCACTTCATTAAGCAAAAGATCTCATTTGTGCCCATCTCTCCTTTTCATCATCTTCAAGGAGACATTTCAAACTTGTGCTTCATCTTAGTTGAAAGTCCATTGCTAGCTCTTGTTGTCATTTTGAGATACCAATTTGAAGACATATTTCTTGATATACCAAATTGAAAGATTATCCACCAATATCAATTGAAATATGATCTTCATAGTTTGACACCAATGGAAGGAATCTTCACAAGGTGATGCCAATAGGAATGGATGCTCGTATCTCATAATATCACCTAGATGTCTCCTAGGGAATGCTCACAAAGACAAGAGATAACATTAAATTGCACAAGCTACAGTTTACAACTAGTGACCATTTTGGATGTGGAAGGCATGTGGATCACTAATTGCAAACCTCATAGCATAGACTAAATTCCCCCTATTTGATAGTGCATACATATGTATGTGGAAAGTAGAACATATGCATTTTTGGTCAATTAAGTCCAATCAAGGGAATTTAAGCTATATTATGGAGAGTAGCTACATAAGAGTTAAAGTTGCAATCCAAATGAATATGAGAGATAACTTTACCAACTTAGATTGATTTGGTTATGTAGCATACCCAAGAGAAACTCATTCTCACCAAGAGGCTACACAAGTTCACTAGAAGAAAATGTTAGTCTCGAGAGACACAAGACATAGAATAGACTCCCCCTTAATATGTGCATCAAGTACTCGAATTACTTGTGAAATGCACTTGAATCAGTTTAAGAGTTTAGAGGAGTACATCCTATACCTTGGTCAAGGCATACCAAATTTGCAACAATTAAAATTATGCCAAAGGAAACATACCACCACTAAGGTAGAGATATCATCACATAAATTTTGAATGACATGACAATCATATAAGTAAGATTTCAATGGTTTGAATGGCCATAGTTCTCTTTTGATGAAATGTGGTGAACTAGAGCTTTGGTGATCATCTGAGATCCAAATTAAGTTCCTAGTTCTTTCTTTACCTAAAGCAACTCACATAGAAAGAAAATGGTAAAGTTCATGAAATTTGCAAATTATGAACTAGGAGTTACCACTCTTGTTGATGAGATCCTGGGTGATCAATGGGATGGATCCAAGTGACTTGATGAGCTTTAGATGGAGAATTAGCAATGAACATCCAATCTTCACTTCTTTTCTCAAACTCACATAAATATAGTTCCTCCAAAGGATTGGGGCATCCGACAACAAAACTAGGAGCATTCAGTTTATAAAGACTGAGAATAGTCTTTGGAGCACTCAAAGATTCCATTGGAACTATCCATCCTCCTTTGAAGTTCTTCTTTCTCCAATGTTTGAGATTACACAATATGAGCTTGAGAGAAGGCATTTTGTCTCATGAGATAGAAAGTAAACTCCCCCTCAATTTGTGCATACAAGAGTACACAAAGCACACTTATGCACATCAACAATATGAGATCAAAGGAGAAATCTACACTATGTTCCAACTCATTTCAAACTCCTTCAAGCTGCTTGCAATCCAACTTTTCAGATTTTGTCTTCCTTGGAGAAAAATTCATATCTCTCAGACCATTAAGCCAATATGCATGAAATTTGGTACAGAGCTGCATATATGAGTCCTTTAACTTCTGTAAAAATTTCAGCTCATTTGGACTCCATTTAGTCAGTCAAATCAATTTTTCACCAAAATTGCTCAAGTCTGAAACTGCATTGCTGAAATTGACATAATTCAACCAAAAACTGGTGTTCTTCTCAATCAATCTCCATGAAAACTGTACAGCAGCAAGTACTAGATGTATATATCATGCTCACAAAGTTTCAGGTCAATTCATCAGTGTTTGAACCTCAAAATCCATGCTTGAAAGCAGCTAACTCAAAATTTCAGATTTCTGGACAGATTTGATAATTTTTACAATTCTTCTCTTCTTGTCCAATAATGAGGTGGTTTTGGCTTAGAATACTCACAAGATGTCATTACCATTCAGTCCTCTTGTCAATGATTGAAGTCTTGTGAATTCTTCTAATATAGCATATCCAACTCAACCTCAACATCATGCTCTAGGTCCACAAAATAGACTGTTCTCAGCTGCTGTGTGTGGAGGTGTGCAGCAGTGCTGCTCATGGCGCAGCAGTGCTGCCCGTGGCCCGGCAGTGCTGCCCGTGGCCCGGCAGTGCTGCCTGCTGAGTGGCACTACTGCTCGCACATTAGCAGTAGGTTGTAGATTATCTTCAACATGAGGAGCCTCCACATCTTGAGAATGAGTCAACACACTCCGACATCTACCAACCTCATCTTGCTTTAGGTGAAGAGTAACCTTTAGGCTTGTGATGCATCCAAATGAATAAGCAAAACCTCTTCTTATTGATTTCCTATGAATAAGCTCAACACAAGAGGTATTAGTAGCACAAGCACTAGTTTCTCATTTAGTAACCCTTTATGTGTGGAAGGTAAATGGGCTACCAAAATAGAGAAACCTCATAACATGGACTAAATCTCCCTTAATGCCGCATGCACACTCTTTTGAGTCGAATGGAAGTGTGAATGTGCATGGTTGGTCATTTAAGTCCAGGGGGCAGATTTAAGCCATATTATGGTGAGTGGCTAATCATAGACGAATCAACCCAAAATTAACTGGAGAGAACACATCACATAGTTTTGGATTGTGGCATTGATATGATAGCACACTCCATTTGAGAAACACACTCTTATTTAGTGAGACTACATAAATCACTTAGAGAAATGGTTAGTCTCACAACTCTAGTCATAGAGTAAATTCCCCCTTTTATAAGTGCTCTAAGTATTTGAATTTCTCACATAGCACTCTATTCATTTAAGAACATGGAATTTTACTCTATGTCTAGGTCATGGCAACAATAGAATAATCAAATTTAACTTATGCTAAGAAATACTCACAACCATTCAAGCATGTAGATGGCCATAAGATGAGAATGAGAATTTGCCAATCTACCATATGACAAGATTTCATCAAGTAGAGAGTTCTTGATATTTGAGTGATAAGTGCTTCTACTTGAGCTTTCTTGAAATTCTTGGTTTATGGTCCACAAAGAACACCAAGTCATGTATGTTGCTTGTTGTGATTGATCAATTCAATTCCAATCATACTTTTCTTTCATGACCAACAACCAATACACATCCTCAAGTGCTTTCTTTCCCTAAGTGACTACACAAGACACAAAGAGATAAGATTTGAAATAAATTGCACTTGAGATTTAGTTGTTACCACCCTTCTTGAAACATAATGGATGAGGTGGCTTCTTCATCTTCACTTTGCTTATCATCATGTTGTAGACTTCATCCATGGCTTGGACTTATCTCAGCCACTACTGTCTGCACAGGGGCGGCACTGCCGCTCTGAGGCGCGGCACTGCCGCTCTGAGGCATGGCACTACCATATCAGAGATGTCAGCGGAATTTGGTGCAATAGTAGCTTGAGGATCTCCTATCTTTGTACCCAGAACTTCTTGTGGTCTTATATCGCCAATGGGCATTTTCTTGATTGTCTCACAAAGTGGTTCCTTATTACCTACAACATGAATAAGATCTTGCTCTACTAGAGAGCCATTAAAGCATCATATGAAAGATTCATTTGAACTCAAAGTACTCTAGCCACTCCTAATAATTCACAAGCATACACATATTTGTGAACTACTAGAGACTACACAAGTCAAGTGGCTAGCTAGCAAGGGTTAGGTACTTGTTACCGAGATGAGTAAGAAGTTAGAGATATATCCATCAATTCATCCTTGGGTCAATCTTGATAGAATAGTCAATATTAATAAGATTGATAGCTTGAGATGATATTTTCAATAAAGTTACTCAAGCACCCCAAGGCTTCATATCACCTTCAAGTACCTACAACACTTACTAAGCACAATTTGGTACCCATACCAAGATGGGTCCATCAAGGTTAGTCACAAGAGACTTAGGCACCCAAATGGCCTTTGTGCTAGTATGTGGTGAACCAATCACCTTTCTAGCACAAGTGTCATTTTTGGGTCTCCTAAGCAAGTTTAAATCAATTGATGAGTTGAGCTTAGGAGTGTTACCCATGGGACAATCCATACTTAAATGTCCCTTTCCTCGGCAAATGTAGCAAATGCGATGTTTGTTCTTGTAAGACATCTTCTTATCTTGCTTCTTGTTTGCTTCCTTACCGGTGAGCCTCTTACTTGATGATGTCAAGCCTTTGTCCTTCATGTAGGGGCATGATGCAATTTCATGACCCTTCTCATTGCACTCATAACACTTCCTCTTACTTATTCTCATCTTCTTGTTTGGAAGTGTGGCTTGGTCATCAACCTTGTTGGAACACATCGAGGCATTGTGTCCCATGTTGGAGCACTTGCCATGAGCCATCTTTTTCTTCTCTTGAATGTTGCTCATGACCTTCGCTTCTTTCTTCAAGGAGCAATCCCTTACATGGTGACCCTCTTTCTTGCACTTGAAGCAAGTGATGAGAGTCTTCTTTGCTTTCTGGGGCTCTTGCTTTGATTTGGAGACCTTCTTCATGAGCTTGACCTGACCAGGGGCATAAGTGGTAGCCTTCCCTTTTCTGTGGGGAGCGGCACTACCGCCCTTCATAGCGGCACTGCCGCCCTTGGGTGGCTGTGCTGCTCGGGGCTGCTGTTGTGCCACCATCTGTGCAGGCTGATCTGTACCAACTTTGCCCTTGATCATGGACTGAGCACACTCAGAGCTATTTTCCACCTTCTTGCCACTGTTTTGAGTCTTGCCATCCATGCACTCTTTTGCTATGATCTCATTCAGCCTAGCAATCTCTTTTCTCATAGCCTCCATATTAGCAAGGTTAGTGGCATAAATATTCAAATCAAGATTAAAGCATTTTCCACAACCTTGACTAGTGGAGGGAGTAGAGACATCACTTGCCTTGGAAGGATGTGAGTTGCTTTCCCAAAGAAGGCTATATTGCTCCTCAAGTTCTTTGTGCTTGCCATTCAAGCTACAATACTTTTCCTTGAGTGTAATATGATCCTTCTTTAGGAGAGCATGGACATCTTGCTCTTTGGCCAAAGCCTTGTGCAAGATGTCCACCTCACTTCTCTCCAATGCAATAGCTTCCTTGCTAGCAATGTATAGATCCTCTTGTTTAATTAGAGTCTTTTCTCTAGATTCTAGCTCAGCTTGTGTTGCCTCTAAGTCCTCCATTAGCTTGAAATAAATAACTTGGTCTTTCTATCCAAATTTTTAGTTATGTTATTTATTTCTTCATCACTAGAATCATCATCACTAGAAGTATCACTAAGATCACTACTAGAGATGTCACTAGGAGGTGGAGAAGGTTTGGCTTTTGATTTTACCTTCTTACCCTTTGCCATAAGACATACATGAGAAGTGGCATGAATAGTTGAGCACATTGGTGAAGTGGATTCATCACTTGGCCTCCACCGATCACAAGCTTCTTCTTCCTTCAAAATGTTAGTCTCACAAGAACTATAGGAAGTAGAAGTACCACATGTATAATCCTTGTTCTCACCAACCATTTCATTACCTTTCACATATGTTGGTAAGGGAGTGGGTGTGCCATGATCAGCAATGCCTTTTGGGAGAATCACTTGAGGCTCTTCATTTGTTGGCGAAGTTGAGCACTCCTCAAGTGGTTCCTCCAATGAGAGCAACTTCTCATCACATTTGGACTTGTCATATCTTACTTTGAGTGTGGTCCAAATGACATGAGCATCCTCAAGAGGTTCACCATCTCCAAATATGACGGTATCAAAAACATCTTCACTCAAAGAACTAAATAAGACATTAGAGGCTTGAGCATTGTGTTGTAAGCATTTCACTTCCTCTTTAGATAGATAGGTCAAATCATCACTAGAAGGTGAAATGATCACATCAACAATCCGCTCGATATGAGGACCCATGGTCCTAAAAACAGTAAGCACACTAGCGGACCAAGATGCATAATTTGAGCCATTGAAAAGTAAAAGTTCTAGAGATACTTCCTCACTTGTCGACATCGTCTCTCAAGGTGGTTAAGCCCGTAATTGAGAGCCCAGGCTCTGATACCAATTGAAAGGACCTTGATGTCGCCTAGAGGGGGGGTGAATAGGCCTGTTAAAATCACAGCTCAAAACTTTGTTAGTGATGCCCGGCACTACCGCCCTGAGCCTGGTACTGCCGCACCCCGGCACTACCGGCCTCAGCCCGGTACTACCGTGCCAACAAACTGCCCGAGCCTGCAATTCAAAAACTAGCCACAGGAAACCAGTTTTATATGAATAGAAGTGTTGCTCTTGATTTCCTGAACCTGCAGAACCAACTCAACCAAGCCAAATATGTGGTATGAAGTAGATCGGGGCCAAATCCTAGAATCAATCACAAGCTCACAAGTATGATAAATGAACACAAGTAAATACAAGAGACAAGTGATTTATCTCATGGTTCAGCTCGCCACCAAGGCTTGCCTATGTCCACGTTGTTGAGGATGACCACTTAGGTCAAGAGCTTTGCAACTCTTCCTCGGTCTCAAGTCAAGGAACTAAATCCTTGAGGTGAGGGGTAATTCCACTAGCTGCACAAGAGGATTACAAACTTCCCACTGCTCACCACAAGCACGGGAGCTCGCCGGGCGACGCCTAGCCGTCTAGGAGGCTTCACCTCCAAGAGTAAAAGATGCACAACGAAGATCGACGAAGCCCGACAAGTGCTCAAGGTTTGGAAGGCTCTAATATGCTCTCTAGCTCTTAATCACACAGCCCCAACACTTAATCATACACTAAGCATGTCACTCTCACAAGAGAGGGTTGGGGAGAGCTCTCAAATGGCTTGGGATGTGTTAGAAGTGAACTGAGCATCAGCAGCAGCACCTGGAGGCGTGGGGTGGGTATATATACCTCCCGCACTCAAAACTAGCCGTTAGAGGTCAGAAACTAGCCATTACTGGCTGTACAGGCCCGGCACTGCCGCACTTAGCCCGGCACTGCTGCTCGATAGAGCAGCACTGCCGCAGTTCCCTGAGACAGCACAGGTGACCTCACGAAAAACGCCATAACTTTTTACTCCAAACTCCAATTTCAGTGATCTTGGACTTTCCGGAAAGCTTATTTCGAGGGCTATCTAACCCTGCAGAGAACAAGCCCAAGATCAATAAGTACAGGTGCAGTGCTAAGTGTTTTCTCTCATGTTAGCACTCGGGTTCGGTTAGTTTGAGCACTTGAGACTTGTCTATGATTCGTATTGCATCCCCCTTGATAGTACGGCATAACTATACTCAAGATAAAGAAAATATAACTATGTTAACCACTTGAGTCTTCAATGTCTTCATATGCCATTTCTTCTTGATATCACTTCAAAAGGGGTTGCAATCATCTTTGTCTCCTTTCTTTTGAGCAAACACACCTTGAGCATGTGACTTGAACCATTTCCACACATGTGAGTTCAATCCATGGCTTCAAGTCACTTCCACTAATGATTTGATCCTCAACACAATATGAATCCTCATAGCTTGATTAGTACCTCGACTCAATGCAAGTACTCTCTTCTTCACTCTAGCCATAGTACCTCGGTCTCCTTGACCTTCACCTTCGCTTAGTACCTCGAAGTCCTTTCCTTGCTATCTTCACCTTATCGAGCCATACTCAAGTCACATCATATTGAGCATCCATTGAAAACCATTTCTTCAATATTGTGATCCTTGCTTGAACATCTTATAGATATGGATGTTGAGATCAATCAAGCTTTAGTTTGACTCACATAGAGACATATATGGATCATCATTAATATGGTCAAGCCAATTCACGATTCCTTATATCCTCTCCTTTTGGCTTGACACTCAACACTCACTTCAATCTCCATCTTCATACTTCTAGCTTGATCAAGGCAATGCAAAGTGATTTCCCAAATCTTTATTCATACAAGCAAACCAAAGTAGAGAACGACTTATATCCAATATGAGTTGTGTCCTTTGTCATTTCAGCTTTGTTTGCCATTTACTCACTTATGCATTCTTGATTCATTCTTCAACCTTGATCAAAGCTAGTTCACTATCAAACTCTTCTTGCTCATGAAAAGCAACCCATTGCTGAGACCATTCCAAAATCATCAATCCATGTCTCACTTGTCATTTGCCAAATATGTTTGCTTTCTCATGATGCCATGATATCCCACAACATAGAAGCCATATCATCAACTCTATTTGCATTGTTGTCTTTTGCTTGAACAAGATTGTTTCCATGATCTTCCAATACAACAATACATAATTTTGGCCTTCATTTCAGCACTATGTGGAATATCATCAAGTTTGCTTTTCTTGTTGAACCTTTGATACACTTAGCAAACTTGTTAGACCTTTAATTATGTTGTCACTCAATTCACCAAAACCCACTAAGGGCTAGATGCACTTACAATATCGCTAGGAACCAACATACTCGGTGTATGTCAGTAAGGAATGTCACAATCTTAAGCAGCAAGCAAGTACAAATTTCATGCTATCTAAATAGCAAAGTATTGCATTGCTACCTACATCACCACTACCCTAACCCTACCACCAAAACTCAATACAAGATATAGAAACCACCCAATTGCAAGGGGCACTAGCTCATCTTCTAAACCTATGTATGTTTCATTTATAATGCTAGATCTCTCAACTCCCCCTAGTTAAGTTATATATAATATATATATATATAGGGAAATTCCTTTCTACACATACGTGTAGCTACTCCGACCTGAGATTACACACAATCGGTTGTCCATCCAGTTTCGCGCAACAAACTAGTTAACGGACAGAGCACAATGTTTCAACCTGGATGCCCCCGCCGTGTGTGTTCTCCTTATTTTAGTCCAGCCCGTTAATGCATCATGAGTCTTTTACATGTGTACCATTATAAAAGTTCGCTTTTACACGCGCGCCATTGCAAAATAAAATCTCACACAGTTACCCCTGTGTCGAACTTTAGTTACACGGGTGTCATTCCGTCCAAATGGAGGTCTAACGGCTGGTAACGGTGAGGGGAAAAGACAGGACTGCCACTAAGCTGAAGTTCATAGTTTACATGTGTGCCATTGTCAGTGGCCGGCCGTTGGTGCGCTGCAGCCTGCAGGTGTCCATTGGCGCGCTGCAGGTGGCCGTTGGCCTGTGCTGGGCGCTGCCTCGCTCGCCTATTTAACAGGCTCCGGCAGCCAGGCTTAATGCCTCTCTTCACTGCCTCCCTCCCTTTTGCTTCCACACTTGGCATCCATGTCTCAGGCTTCAACAAGCTTTGGTGTTCGCCGTGTTTTTTGCCCCAACTGTGGAGTGCTCGCCAATCGGTTCGTATCCATGACAACAGGCAACAAACGCAGGGTGTTCCACAAGTGCCCATACTTCTCGGTTAGTGTTGTGCTTTTAAGATTATCCCTGCAGGCACAATACTGGTTTTAGTGTTAGCTGTTGCAGCCTTCTTGAGCCTCTTTTTTGGTAGACCCCTACAAAAAAACATATATAAGTTAGTTGTTGTTATAGTACACACATTGCAAACATATATAAGTTGTGGTTAGGAAGTCACCTGTCCTTCTCCATTGCTGCTATGTCCTCTGGATTGCCATTTTTGCAGGTGTACCAATGATGCCCTCTTTGATGGCATATTGGACACTTATGCTTCTTGGACTGTTTCTTGCTACCTCCCTCAAGTGCTCCCTTGTGCCTATTCTTCCTTCTCCCAGCAGTAGACTTTAGCAATGGTGGCTCCATGAAGAAGCCATGTGTGGCTGGAGGCCACATGGACTTGTCAGGAAGGAATGGGATCACTCCATCATAAGCAGCTCTGAACTTGTCCACTTAGAAGTAGTCATCTACATGGTCCTCTAGCTGCTGTCCAGGAATGGAAGTGATGTATGCAATAGCATGCTTGCATGGTATTCCTGTCCCTTCCCAAGCCCTGCATGAGCATGTCCTATCATTCAAGTTGATAACAAACCTGAATCCAGTACTACCTTTAGCACAGACTTCAGCAACTCCAGCATCCTCAGTGATGACTTCAATGTCAAGGTTGAAGCTGTCTTCAATCAACTGCTTCTTGATATGAGGTAGGATCTTCCCTTGGAACTTATTGGCAACTTTCTTTCTAGTGTTCCACTTGATAAGAAGCTTCTGTCTGAATGTGTCAACCAGATCATCAAGGTGTTTGCCCTTGTCTGCCTTGATCCAGTTATTAAAGGACTCAGCCAGATTGTTGGTAACATAGTCAACCTTGCAGACTGTACCATACTGACTTCTAGTCCACAGCTTCTTGTGATTCTCTTGCAAATACTTCATTGAATCTGGTTTTGCTTCAGCCATGGCCTGGTAATGCTTCTTAAACATATATGGGTTCCAAGAGTAGGAAGATACCCATAGGTGCTCATCAAAAACTTTGCCACTATACCTTTTCTTGAAGTTCTGCACAAGGTGATACATGCACTCTCTGTGTTCAGCTTCTGGAAAAACTTCACTGACACCATGCATAACTGGCTGTCCACAATCTGTGCTAAAAGTGAGCCCAATTGGGCTTCCTATTGCCTCTTTCAGCCTTTCCATAAACCATACCCAGTTCTCATTGGTCTCTAAGTCAAATACACCTATTGCAACTAGGTACATCCAGTTGTGCCCATCAACTGCACAAGCTATGGCCAACTGTCCCCTATACCTCCCAAACAAGAATGTGTTATCTACTGCCAAATAAGGCCTACACCCCCTGAGAAAGCCATCAACACAAGCTTTCAAGGCAAAGAATAACCTATTGAACCTAATCTTCTGGTTGATAGTGTCGTGATCAATAACAAAAAATGTGACTGGGCTGCTGCTCTCTAGTTGTGCCTTCAACCGATACAAATTGTCAAAACTCTTGTCCCAGGGCCCATAAAGCTTGTCCATGGCAATATTCTTACCATAGAATACCTTCATGTATGGAACTTTCAGCTTGAATTCATTCTTCAATCTCTTTTGCAGCTCAGTTGGACCCAGGGTTCCATCTTCTTTGAGCCAGTCAATAACTTGTTCAGCTACCCAGTACTGGGTAGCACCTTTAGGTAGCTCTCTCCTCCTTTTGCTTGGACAGGTATGTGGATGTGGTACTACCTTCACCTGCCAGTGCATATAAGGTGTTTATGTTCCAATCAAATATATAACAGTGCATACAAAATGTTTGAATCAGTTGTCTCACCTGAATTGATTTTCCATCCTTCATGGTTGAAGCATGCAGTCTCCACATACACCCCCTGTTATCTTCGTCACAATGGACTCTGTACCTTCCTGTATCACTCTTGTCAATGTGATATTTAAACTCACGTCTGATTGCATGAGAAGCTAAAGCCATCTTAAATTCATTCATGTCTGCATATACACTACCTACAGTCATAGGAGGGTCCTTTTTATCATACTCACCAGCAACCACATGATCAGGCTCAAGATCCTGAACCATATCATCTAAATCCTCTATTTCATCAATATCATCAGCAGCAGCAGCAACATACTCTGAACCAGACCCAGATGCACTGTCAGTGTCCCCATCAGAAACCTCCCCATCAGAAGAGGTGGCTTTGTCAAACTCATTTTGAGGAGGTTTTGGAGGTGGATTGGGTTGGTGTCCAAGGTCAAGGTACAAGCATTCATCATCTACACCAACATGCTCATTGTATGGGTTTGGGTTAGCCAAGTATGCATCCTCTGCTGTTTTGCTCTGGGTTTGGCTTTGATTTTGGCTCTGGGTTTGGCTAGGTTCAGCATAGCTAGGACAGTGGACTGAAGGTGTTAAGGGGGTCTGAACAGAAGGTCCAACATTGTTGAAATCCCAAAGAGGGATGATAGGAGGAGGACAGCTAGGTGCATGGTAAGCTAAAGTCATGTAGCAGCATTTGGAAGCTTTGTGTTTGGCAAACATTTCAAGTAGATGTTGGTCTGAAAGCACTGGGATATTAGAGTTCGTTTCTAGGGAGAAATAAAACATGCTGGCAGTGTCCCCAAATGCACAAGGATACTTATCCACAATTTCATCGACGAAATCGCAGAAATTTGTAACATCGGAGTCCACAAATTTGTTCAAGCTAAACCATCGAGCACGCGAATTCGAAGCAATAATCCGAATTTCTATGTTGTAGCTACTTTCTGGATCCATCCTACACATCGATTTCACACACATCTATCAGTCCTTCTAACCCTAACCGTCAATAATCACAAGAACTACCAATCGGAAGGGGGGGCGCAAAGAAAGGATCAACTCACCCTACTGGAAGCCATGGAGGACGCTCGGGCGCCCCCTTGTCCACCGCCATCTGCAGCCAGATCTAGAGGAGACGCGACGGCTTGCTTGCTCCACTACCCCATGCCACCGGGAGCACGGGGGTCGTCTTCTTGTCGCCGACGAGCCGCAACCACGGGGGACCACTTCTCCTCACCGCAGATCCACCGCCGACCGCCGCCTCCGCCGCCTCCGCCGCACGCTAGGGTTTCGGGAGTCCAGTCGAGTCGACCGAGAGGGAGAGAGGTAGTGAGGCAGCGGTCAAGACAGTCAACACTGTCTTCTTCTCTTCAGTCTAAGAGGAGGGCACCCAGGTCATTTTACACTACGGGGCCCACATGTCAGGGCTCCCAACCGTCAAAATACTACCAGACCATGGACGGAATGGCACTCGTGTAACTAAAGTTCGACGCAGGGGTAACTGTGTGAGATTTTATTTTGCAATGGCGCGCGTGTAAAAGCGAACTTTTATAATGGTACACATGTAAAAGACTCGGATAATTAAGGGGGAGGAGGTGAGCGAAGATGCGTTCACCGCGGTTGGACTTGGCGTTTCAGTTCGCGAAAACGACGGAAGGAGAAAGGACGCAGTAAGCACACCGAAAACCTGGACGGGTGACCTGATCTTGCGTGGCCAGCCAACCAAACGCAGCCCATCTTGCCTTAACTGGGCTAGCCAGGTGTGTGGCCACCAAACCAAACACAATTCTAAACTGAGCCAGCCCAAATGGAGCCAGTCAACCAAACACACCTATCTGGGCTGCATTTAGATTGGACAGGCTAGGCCAGGCTAGGCTATGCAAGCCAGGCTGGGTTGGGCTGCAAACCAAACACACCCAATGCGAATTGGTGCTGGATAGTTCAGCTTTTCTGTTGATTGTCATCTACCCCTAATACTTAAAAGCAAAAATTTCTCCTCATCTCCTAAAATCTGTCCGCCCCAAAAATTTCTGTCCGCCAGGTCCTTACCGTTTTATTATTCGTTATATAAACCTCTCCGTATACTGTCCGTATTTTCTTTTCCCCTGACTTATTCGTTGTGGCGGAAGGCAGGTGTGTGTTACAACTTGACCACGTCAAATTTCTTAAACTGGACCAAGGCAAGACGCTGAGCATTCGCATTTAGATTCAGAAAAAAAGTCTCTCACACTCACGGCTCGGCCAAGTTTTTGGTGAACCCTCCATCCTGACTCCTGAGAACGGCCATCGACCACGACGGAGACCGGCACCTCGTCGGCGTCGCTGATGTCGTGTTGCTGGACCACGAGCACCGACGATATCACCCCGTGGCCGGACGATGCAAGCGCGTCGCCGACAGGCTCGAGCTCTGGGTGGTCTGCCGGGCGGACGGCGAGCTGCGCCATCATCGAGGACGGCAACCGTTCCCTGCCGACGAGACAACCAGGCTGTATACTCCCTGCTCTTCCCGATCGACACCACCTCAATCACGTTGCCCACCACCACCTACTCCTCCAACAAAATGAGTGTTAAGCTACCTTCTCCTTGCCGTCGTTCTTGGTGCGTGACGGACGCAGCATGACGACGTGACCTCGGACTGCTCCTCGCTGCCGTCCTGCTTGCCGTCGACGAACCCCACGATGGTGACCTGCACGCCGGGATGCTCGGCCATCTTCCCAGCAAGCTCGAGTGCCTCCCTGTCGTCAGGTCCGCCGAAGAACACGACGCAGACGCCATGTGCCACCTGCTTCGAGCAGACCTGCTCGTCGCTGCAGAAAAGCCGCAGTCGACGAGGAAAACGACGGAGCAGGGCACCTTGCTAAGGATCCGGCGGTTCACGGCGTGCCACTCAGGATCCAGTTTTGATATAAATTCTAACCCATGATGCGATTATTTAAAAACCTACAAACTAAAATCATTCAAATTACCGTGTACCAACCCGTTGCAACGCACGGGCACATTGGCTAGTTGACTATATAAAGAAGATTACATGGTTACAAATGTAAAGCAAATCACGGCATGCTCGTGATCGGCAATTGCCATCCCAACTCCCTGGGCCATGCCATGAATGGTGCTAATCACCTCTATCTTCTATACTTAGCTCATGGACTTATTCAAACAGTCGGGTTGGTGCTCCTCGCCACCACGCCGACGCATCGCTTCGCCCAGCAGCAGCTTGACCGCGTCGACCAGCCATGTACTGTCCGTGCCGCGCTTGTCGCCGGTGCGGCAGCCGTAACCGCAGCTACCACAGTAGTGCCCCTGCGACGAGCTGAGTTCCTGGACACCGACTCCACCTTGTACCAGAGCTTCTCGCACCCCTTGCGGAGGACCTTGTTCTGGAGCCCCTCCTCCGCGCACCCGGCCGTCACGCCGAGCCGCTCGAACACCTTGTTCATGGCGGCGGCGTACCCGTCGGTGGCGAACAGCGGGAGCCCCTGCTCGCGCGCCCATTCCCCGTGAACGTCGTCGGGGGTCTTGATGCAGGCTAACCAGTTCACTGCTGTGCCGCCGCCGACCGTCGAGCCTGCCAGGAGCAGCGCGCTGGCGTTGAGCGTGCTGACGAACCCTCCGGCCTCGTAGAGATGCTCCATCGACGGCGCCTCGACGGCCGTGTAATCCCGCGACGTGAAGTAGTTTCCTTTCTCGATGATGACCACCTTGTGCCCTGTCCCCGCGAGCACGGCTGCAGCCACTCCCCCGCCGCAGCCGGAACCGACGATGACAACGTCACACTCGACTCTGCACACGTTCCGCTCCGCGTCATTGGCCACCGTGAGGCCCTTCGCGGATAGCAACGCCGGCAGGGACGCGTCGGTCTCCTTGGTCATCTCCACGACGCCATCGTCGAGGGGACGCTTCTCCTGACGCTCTGAATCCGCCGGCGCCGGCTCGGCGGCGCGGCTAGGGGCGGGCAGTACCCGATCGCGCGCCAGTGCGGATTCTTTGAGTTCTCATCGGTCTGCAGTACAAGGACACACACAACATGGATAAATAAGGATTAAAAAAACATGGAACATGAACCTATGCCACTATGCGTGATGCGTCCTTGTCAGGGTTCGTTGATCAGCTATCATCATTGCTCCTACAATTCTTGCTTGTGTTCACTAAAGGCGATCTTCAGAAATTGCTCCTACAATTCTTGCTTGCGTTCACTAAAAGCGATCTTCAGACATCCAAGTTGTCATTATCAAGATTTTCGTAATAAAAGAAGATGTTAGTAAAGCTGAGGCACATTGAACACCATCCATCTTGACATCATAAATGTTATTATTTTATCATATAAATTTGGTTAAACTTAAAAAAGTTTAACTCTCTAAGATTCTTGGAATGACTTACAATTTGAAACGAGAGCGCTAGCAAAATCTTACATTCACTCTATTTCAATGAACATAGATTTACATGAATATATAAGAAGAGTGCCATATTTAGTCATACAAAAGTCTTCTCTTTTCAGAAACTAGTATACGGATTTATCTTGGAGATGCTCATAAAATGTCACACCCGGTTTTAAGAACAAAACCAGGTATACACCATATGTGAGCCCAGAAAGTCAAATCTCACATATAGTCACAAATAAAGGGTAATATCGAAAGACAATGCTCTTATATAACGTATATAAAACAAAAGAACATAACCTTAAAGAGCAGACAGCGGAAAGACACTCCGATCTTCAGATGGAGACACCAACTTCACAGGGACAACTGACTGGTTGATCACAAGCCTAACTTCTCCAACTCTTGCAGTCTGGTACCCATCCGGGATTTTTCCAAAGTGTTGAAAAGTAAAACAAGCATAAGTACATCTCGTACTTAACAAATATAACATGGGGTTCATGAGGCTCAAAAGGCTGACACTGGTTTAACTGCATTAGCTTTTAGTTGGCATAATTTTAGCATTAAGTAGCATCAAAGTATAACCATCCCAAGTTAAACATATGATCAAATAAACATGTATCCATTGAATAAATATCATCATCATTATTACCATCATTTATAGCAACAACTATACCATAAGAATTCCAGGCCGCTCGTAACCGTGAGCACGGCTGATATATCAGTTTTACACTCTGCAGAGGTTGTACACTTTACCCGATGAGTAGTGATACCCATATGCCGGGGTTTGCAAGGCCCACGTTACACTTCCAAGGTGCACGGCAGGGTTCACTGCGCAGTCTTTCAAAGGTTCGTCTAACAAGTTAGGGCCGCTAGGTCTTAAGGCAAGGGGAAGAAGGGTCTCTCAACCTTGCGGCAACGCAGGCAAGGAGAAAGAAGCCGCCCTAAATCCAGCTCGTCAAGCGCCTTATGCGCCCTTTCGGGTAACCACTAACAAGCTAGAAAAGGTCCTCATACTGAGCTAAGGTCAGAGCCATATAACTCCCATGGTTGCACTGTTGTCTCGGGTGATCCCTTATAGTAGTTCCTAAACCATGTTGCTATAAAAGCCAATTTTACCAAGTTGCATATATCATTAAAACAAATTTACATGATCATAGTTTAATTTGAGCACTAGCATCAAGCTACCCAATGCATACCCAAGGTTATCAAGGTACAAGATCAAACATCTAGGATAAGTCTACGTAGGCATCAAGGTAGACACATGCAATATGAATTTAAGTGATTATTGTGAATAGGTAACAAGGATGGTCCCATGCTATACTTGCCTTAAACTCAAGATCCTTCTTCTGTTGACTCGTAGACTTTCAAAGGTTAACTCTTGATCATGATCTTCTTCTTGATCACCAACGTAAACTCACCGACTGGACATACGATCATAGAACACCACACATGCATCCAATAGCAATCATGCAACGCAAACATAGCCTATGATTAGAACAATACACCAATAAATAAATAAAAAGTTTTGAAAACTGATCTACGATTCGCTACGAACACACAGACGCGAAAATCACGCTAAACGGAGTTTTAACGGAAAAGATATGAACTAAACAAGATTAAAGACACTAATTACTAGATTAGATTTAACTCAAATTTTAATTACAGAAAACAGTGGTGAAAGTTATATATTTTGAAAGAACTTTTCGAAACAAATCTAACGCAACTTGAACGGTTCAAATCGGAGTTAAAACGGAGAAGTTACAAGCTTTTGAATTCTGATGGCAACTTGGTAAATAAATCAAACTTGAATTTGCAGATTTAAATAAATAAAACGAAAACTGAAATTCGGGTGGACTGCGCCTCATTAAAGGAAAAGCACAGGGGCTAGATCAAAACTTTCCCAAGACTCATTGAACAGTGACAAGGGGAGTGCGGGTTTATGCTTTAAAAACGTCAGGGACTCTTTAGCAAATGCGCAGAGCGAAGAGGTATGGATGAATCTGAGCCATCGGATCTTGATTGAGTGGACGAGATTAGACGGGGAGGAGGGAAGAGAGCTGTTCGCCGGCGCAAAAGGAAGCCACGGTGGCGGCCATGGCCTGGTGGGTGCAGGAGCTCGCCGGAGTTCGTTGACTGCTCGATTCCGGTGACCAAAGGCAACTTGGATGGCACAGGGAGATAGAGTAGAGGGAAAGGAACTCGTATAGGGTTTCGGGTATGGCAGGGACGGTTCGGGGACGGCGGAGAGCGGAGCTTGGCGGCTCGGATGGCTCCGGTGAGGTCGCACAGTCGCAAGGGAAGGAGAGAGAGAGGGCCTAGGGCTACCAGCGGCTTTCTTACCTTCACGTGGAGCTCGGGAATAGGTTCTCAACGTCGGAGAAACAGCGGCGGAGGGGAACAACTGCGGCGACGCTGTTCTAGGGTTTGTGGTCGGCGGTGCTAGCTCTGGGCGCAAGGCGGCGGCTTTCGCTCTAGGGTTTAGATGGGGCGGCAGAGTTTTTAAGGAGGTTCGGCATGCCGATTCTGCCACGGGACCTAAGGTTATGGAGGCGGCGACGGCGTGGTTCATCCGGACTCTAGAGTCCTGCTCAAGCACGAGGAAGGAGACGCAGCTGCCATGTGGGTCCACATCGTCAGTGGGAGCAAGGGTATGGCCCGCTTGGCAGCGAGCGAAAGGGAGAGAGGGCAGGCCTGCAGAGGGTTCAGGGAGTGCGCTGGGCTTCGCCCCAGCTGGGCCGGTCGGTGGCCACTGGGCCCGAGAAGGGATGTGGCGGTTTGGGCCAACCGGGGGAGGGAAGGGGGAAATGGCTCTGGGCCGAGCGAGGATGAGGAGAGGAGAGCGATCGGGCCTGGAGTGCTGGGCCATGGAGCGTTCGGCCCAAGCGGCAGGATGGGCAAAGGCAGGCCGAAAAGAGTGAGGGAAGGGAGAGAACTGGGCCTTCGGGCTCAAAAGGTTGGAGGGAGAGGGAAGGAAAGGTTTTGTCTTTTTCTTTTATTTTAAAACCTTTTCAAAGTATTTTAAAGACCTTTTGGATTCAGTTTGAACTTTCGGTTCGGAAAACCTTAAAATAAACAGTAAGTTTTGAAGTTTTAAACTTTTCCAACCTTTTGAAAACAAAAAGTCTTTATTTTCAAAACCCTTTTTATAAAATTCGTTTTTAAATTATTTTGAACTCAATTTGGATTTTAACCAAAACCACACATCACAAAAACTCAAATGCTCCAGCATGAATGCACAAACATGTTTCTAAAACCCTAGGATAAATTTTAATTTAGAGAAAATTTTTATTTCCCTATATTTTATGATCACAAAAATTCATAAACAAATCATTTTAACTCTAATTCAAGAAACACAAATTTCAGGGTGTGACATAAAACAACCACTTTTTTTGTATAGTTTAACTTTTACATTGTATTTGGGCCAATATACAATTCAACAACACTTTTGCATGTAATAAGACATAGTAATTTATTTTTCGTATTAACCATCTAAGTTACATTCTACTTAACTTCATGTATTGGAGATCTTTAGAGATATTGTCAAAACAATCGTTTGCATGACTTGTCAAAATGTCGGTCAAGAATTCCATCCTCAATGCATGGCAGACAATAATGAATTATTGTTTTTTATGTAATGTATGAAATATAGTTAGAAACTATATATGCTTACAATATTGATTAGTGGTAGTCTTAAGTTGTCCCACGACTTCATGAAATTGTATACAAAAAATTCTCCCAAATTCCTAGACTTAGCAAGGCTCTCTAATCATCCAAGGTCCCATATGAAAGTTTCTTAGTGGGTATGGGATTAAAACACAGTGCTGCACCTGCATCAAGCCAATAGACCATGACATCAGAATTCATCAAAAGCATTGCCATTATAACACAGAATTTTTCAGAACCAGCAAGGTCAACAAGGTAACTAAATTGAAAATCAAAATAATTTTCCAAGTAAGAATAAAATGAAATATATACCCTGTCCTGCATCATTACTGCTGCTTTCTCCATGATCCACAACATCTGCATTTGCATCTTCTTCTGTAGGCAGCAAAAAAGGATGTATTTAGAACAAGGACTAAGCTGAGATCAGTTTCCATGATTTACCGTAGCCATCCGACAGTGTATCATGGAATTTATCTACTACATTGAAGGCTGAATTACATGCCACTCCATTGGCCTTTTTCACCCACAGCAAAAGGCACTAAACATTAGGTACTGTAATATTGAGGCCGATGTCTACTCTGCACACAAAAAGATAAGGAAATTTACTCTGTGAAGGTAATATGTACCATTCACTTTGAGTCCCCACATATCAAAAAAGCAGAAGTATTTCATTCAGGATGACAACTGCTTATACATTTGTTTGGTTTAATCCCTTGCCTGAAAATGACAGGAAAAAGAATATTGAGATAACAATAGTGAAGAACTCATTTTCAGTACTACCAACCCAGCCCAGAAGTGCTAGATAATTTAGGTAGATAGCCCATCTCCTTTACTATGCAGCGAAAAAAAGAACCGCTAGTTGAATTAGGTTCTACACTGTCAAGCATCATGTTGTCTATGGATTCAAAATAAACAAAGCTGCTGAACTTTTACCCCACAGAGACATCCTTGATGCCGAACATGGTGTAGTAGGACGGGCCGTCATCAATCTCGGCACACGGTGGCCGCTTCAGTTGGAGCACGTGCGTGGTGAAGTGATGTAGGACAGGTCGTCGATCTCAGTATATGGTGGCCGCTTCAGCTGGATCCTGCAAACATGCCTGTTCACCTTAAGGGATTCGTAAATACCAGATCTAAAGAATATATACTACCCTATACCCACATTTACACCCCTCAAAAAAAAGAACGAATCTATCAACTCAACTACTCAAGAGACGAAGCAAGCATAGTTGTGCAACAGAGGTAGATACGCAAGAACAAGAACACCCTCACGAGTCACGATTGGGCGGCCTCCACAAGCCAGCGACAAGGTGTAGCCGGCTCAGGAGATGACCACACGCGTTGCCGGCCTGCTTGACCGACGCCACCAACACGGCAACACCTTACCTTTTGAAGAATTAACTGATCTGAACGATCGATCCATATAGCTATATATATGGAGTTGCATTGTCACATACACGTACCTAGACAAGGTTTTGCCTCCCTGGCCTCGGCGGTGTCGGCGGCCACGTTGGCCGTGTTAGAAATTAGCCCTCACAGCAACGAGCTGACTGCTAATCTTCAAGCGCGGAAGCGTCGATTGAATCCACCGAGACGAACATGCAAAATCATAGACGACACCAGAGGCACGATATTTGTTAACGAGGTTCAGCCGAAGCCTAGTCCCCGGGGCACGATTATGGGCGCTCCTCCCCAATCCAGCAACACTGGCCGATCGGCGGCAAGCCGCCGCCCTCCCGCGAACCTATTGCTACGTCGTCATGGTTACAACAGCAGCCCTCCTCTCATATTTATGAGGAGACTAGGTTACAGAGTCCGACACCAACTCTACCCTATACTGCCTAATACAACTCAGAGTCCTAGTGTAACCAAACTCGTACATAATATTCGACACATATCCAACAGGCCGGACGGGACGACCACGACTGTCGGGAAGCCGGCGCGGAGTCTCCGTTGTAGACTTGTAGAGAGGAGCAGTAGCAGTACACGTTGAGCGCGAGCATAAGGGCGCGGAGGCGGGGCGGGGATCTACCTGCTGCAGTTGGCGGTGGATACGGCACCGAGGAGATCTTGTTGGCGGGGACGTACTGCCGGCCACGGAGGACAGGAGGAGACGGCGGCGATGCGCACTCCAATTTGTTTTCCGTTATGAGGGGGCACGGGGGACGGCTTTTTCTTCGTGAAAAACTGGAGTGCATAGGGGTTGTGAGTTTGAATCCGTGATCACGGGGTGTGAGTTTGTACATCACACGTGTGGGAGACTGACAAGTGAGTTTGTATATCACACGTGTGGGAGACTGACGTGTGGGGCAGAGATGAGTTTGTCACGTTTAACTTTTGGAAAAAGAATTTCATTCCACTATAGTAGAGATAACACTCCGACTTAGACCTTCCAAGCCCAAGAGGGATGGTCTCAACAAAATACAACACTCCATGTATCCAGAGACAATAACTTTCAATCCCACCATTGTCGTTCTCTTTTGAAACATCAAATTCATCAGTGCCATGAGTTCACCTTTATTTGTTCTCTTGGCCACAACATATGTTGGTACGAGAGTTCGAGCTCCAGATGAGGCGTTGGTATCTTTGTAGGGCACTATGCTCCTCTGCGAAACCACCATCTATATTATTGGATGCTCATTAACGACGTGAAGGATGAGACTCCCGGTCAGACTATCAAGTGGGAGAAGCCTTTAGATTATGATATATTGGAATATGGAAAGTCTCATACTCTCATGCTTCCTTTTTTTTCTTTAAAAGTACTCTTATGACTTTTTTGTGAAATTCATACTTCCAAACACAATGCCGTTAATGAATACCTAGACGATATTTTTCCTATGACACGAGAACATACATAAATACACCTTTTAAATGATATTCAGGGTTTCTGCATCTCTTTCTTCCGAGGAATTTCGTAGTCTCCTAGTTTGAAATTTTGTTTCATGGAGTGTTAAACACTGTCCATGTTCATGTACTAAGGTAGCCCACGAGTTGATTAGTTTGGTAGTGCTTGTGATCCGAATGTAGAACCTTTGTTGGCTCTCATTCTAGCACAGATCCAAAATGTAAATGCTGACGATTCAGCCTCATTTGGTCAATGGAAATATATGTTTCGCCTAATAAATGATTTACATGTCTCACAAAAACTAGTATTCCTATATCCTATATATAAAGAAAGAACCATGCGAAGGTAGCCCGTGAGTTGGCTAGTTTGGCATTGCTTGTGATCCGAATGTAGAACCTTTGTTGGCGTTTATTCTAGCACACATCCAAAGTGGCTCCTTTGGATTGCAGGATAGGAGGAGTATAGGAATAGGAAAAACTCAAGAATTGAGCTGGTTTGCTTTTCTAATCCTATGAGAATTGAAAACAAAGGAAAATAGATAAGATAACCTTTGGTAGAAACAAAGGTGAAACAAAGAAAATGTAGGAAAAAGATAGACACAAAGGAAAATTTTCAAGAGGTTGGACCTCATGCTAGATTTCCTTCAAAATTCCCAAGGATTGAGCCATTCCATAGGAATTTTATAGGATTCTACAATGATCAATTCTTTGATCCGAAGGACAGCATAGAAAAAAATTTTATAGGCTTAGAATCCTACAAAATTCCTTCATGAATCCTTTGATCCAAAGGGGCCCCTAGTTAGTGACGAATCAGCCTCGTTTAATAATTAATGGAAATATATATTTCCATTAAAAATGATTTACGCATCTCACACGCGAAAGCACGAAAACCAGACGCAACAGAAGACTGGGGGCCAAAGGCAAACACACGAGCAACAGACTCAACGCCTCTACCTGCGCTGAGGCTTGCGGTAGAAGGGAGCGGGAGAACCACAGGGAAGGAGAGGTTAAAAGGCAAAACCCTCGCCAAAACCCCAACCTCGCCGTCGACGCTGCCGTCTCCAGTCCCCCGATGCCGGCCGACGGCCGCGGTCCTGCGTCGTCGTCGCCCCCGGTCCCGGTCCCCCTTCTCCGCCGGCGAGGGGACGGTCGCGTCCACTACTAGCGAGCGCCGCGCGCGGTCTCCCCGCTCATCCTCAGCGACCGGCCGCCGCTCCTCCCATTCGCGACCTCGTCCCTCTCGTCGCCGCCGGTACCGAACGCTACCCCTCCCGTCCGCTGTCGGAGGCCCCGCGACCTCGTCCCTCTCGTCGCCGCCGGTACCGAACGCTACCCCTCCCGTCCGCTGTCGGAGGCCCCGTCCCACCAGAGGCCGCCCCGACGTCTTCTTACTCCTACGCTACCGCCAGGTCTCACCAGAGGTGATCGAACCCATGTCCTCCTACCTGCTTCCCCCTCCCATCCTTTATGTGCTCACAAAAATCTCTGAAAAACGGATGTAGTTGATGTTTTTAGTTTTGGGAGCAGATTACACGAACACAAATGTCTAAATTTTATCTTTTTTTCCACGAATACTCAAAAATTAATTGATAGGGAAGCAGCTAATTGTGGATGTGGATACTATATCTGTCCTGCTGCTTGTATTTTTTTTCTTCACGAAATGCTATGTCTTTTTTATTTTTGTCTTAGGCGCATCCTTTCGCTTAACTATGTCTGTATGGCTGCTCCTTTTGCTGCAAGCATAGCTTTTTTTTTTCTGAAAATCGGCATCTGTCAATTTTTAAGAAGACCATTCATTGTGATTACAGGTTCCACGACGCCCCATGACTGTTGACCCTGAAGTGAACAGTATGCAGGATCAATAATGCCTTGTGTGGTTTCTCAAGAATCAACACCCTTTTTCGAGCTTAGTAAGTTTCAACTGAATATTTATGCGTAGTTGAGAAGTCTTTGCTCCGATGTGTGGATGCATGCCATGATACTGCTGATTGTTTTCCATCTACTAGAGTACTAAGATCGACTATGAATCTGAACTTTGATCTCTAAATTCCAGTGGCATTAATGTCTCTAGGCTTTCAGCTGTAGAACGATGAGCATCAGCTTGATGAAACTGATATTTAGGTGTATCTTTTATATTTTGTCAGCTCCGTTTTGTAGCTGTTCAGTAGGCAGCGAGCAGATTTCTGTACACTATCTCTAATATGTCTCTACTGCCAGTGGTTTTTGTCATCACAGTAATGCATGGGACACTTTCAGTACTCCATGTTAAGTTTATATCTGGTAACTGGTTCATTGTTTCTAGATATTTTCCAGTGTTTCCTGAAATTTAGCCTATCAAGCCATAAATGGTTAAGTTTCTTTCATTGTTGTCATGCAAACAATCTAGTACATGCAATCATCTCTTCCCTTTTGTCATGAAAATAACCAATCATATGTCATGTATTCGTGTTTCCTCCCTATAAAGGAGAAATGTAAGTTGTATCTACTTGAACTCGCTTTACAAAAGCTTGCACCCTTGAAGTAGTGCCTGCTTTAGTGACATCAGATTGAAGTTAACGCATCTGATTAGAATTTTGAATTCTGATAATCAATGTACCTGGCGCGTGCATGTTAACTTGCTTTGTCATCCCATACCTATTTGGTACCTGAACATGTGGTACCTCATGCTAGGAATAAAGCCCATGTATAGTGGCAAATGTCTCTAATCCTTTGAGTGGTGTAGCAAGGTTCATCTTATTGACCATTCACTGTGATTACAGGTTCCACCACACCCCATGACTGCTGACCCTCAAGTGAAGAGTACATATGATCAATCGCGCATTGTGCGGGCTCTCAAGAAATAAGACCCTTTCTCGAGCTGAGTAAGTTTCAACTGAATATTTATGCAAAGTTGAGAAATCTTCGCTCTGATGTGTGGATGCATGCCATGATACTGCTGATATTTTTTTCCATCTACTATAGTACTAGATCAACTACTATGAATCCTAAAATTCATCTTTTTAATTCTAGTGGCATAAACGTACGTCTCTAGGCCTTCAGCTGTAGAAGTGTATAACGATGAGCTTCAGCTTGCTGAAACTGATATTTAGGTGTATGTTTTATATTTTGTCTGCTGTGTTTTTGTTGATGTGTTGAATAGGTAGCATGCAGGTTTTTATACACTATATCTAATTTGTCTCTAGAGCCAGTGGTTTTTGTCTCCAAAGCACTGCATGGAACATTTTGAGTACTCCATGATAAGTTTATATTTGGTACCTGGTTAATTATTTCTAGATATTTTCCACTGTTCCTGAAATTTAGCTTATCAAGCCATAAATGGTTAAATTTCTTTCATTGCTATCATGTAAATGATCTAGTACATGCAATCATTTCTTCTCTTTTGTGATGAAAATAACCAATCATATCTCATGTATTGGTTTTTTCCTCCCTATAAAGGAGAAATGTAAGTTGCATCTACTTGAACTCGCTTTCGAAAAGCTTGCACCCTTGATTTAGTGCCTGCTGTAGTCACATCAGATTGAACATAATGCATCTGAGCTTAGAATTTTGAATTCTGAGAATCACTGTACCTGGCGCATGCATGTTAACTTGCTTTGTCATTCCATGACTATTTGGTACCTGAACATGTGGTAGGTCATTCTAGGAATAAAGCCCATGTATGGTGAAAATGTCTCTGGGCCTTTCAGCGGTGTAGCAAGGAGAATCTTACTGAAACTGATATTTACTGCATCTTTTATGATTCCTCTGTTGGGTGTTGTGTTGAGGTGTCCAGGTGGCAAGTAAATTTGTTTACGCTATCTCTAAAGCATCTGTAGAACCATTGTTTTCTGTCACCAGAGTACTGCATTGAACATTTTGTGGGCTTGTATTAGTATGGATGGAATTTGATGGAGCATGATTGATCTCTCAAACGTTGAGTGTTAATTTCAGCATCAGTGATTGCTTCCAAACTTATCCAGCTCTTGCTGCTGCTTGTATTTGTGCCTTCCTACTCCATGAATTATCACAAATATTTCCATGAACTATTCTTGTACTTATTTCCTTCATGAAATACGATCTCCTTTTTTTTTATTTGTCTTAGGCAGACATTCATCCATTCGTTTAACTATGTGTACCAAATTTGGTAGGCTATGTCTTCCTCAAGACAAAGGTAGCAATTAGCATGCATTGATTTTGCCCTCGCTACCTACAAGCATGTCTGGCATTTACATGCAGTAGTGGGGACCTTGTAAAGTTTGCCACCTACATTTGCACCACCATCTCTATTGCTCAATTCCTTTTCTATGTTTGTGTGGCTACTCCTTTTGCTGCAAGCATAGCCTTTTTCTGGAAATTGACGTCTGTCTTTTTTTAAGCAGACCATTCAGATTACAGGTTCCACGATTACAGGATCAATAATCCTTGTGTGGTTTCTCAAGAATCAACACCCTGTTTCGAGCTTAGTAAGTTTCAACTGAATATTTACGCGTAGTTGAGAAATCTTTGCTCCGATGTGTGGATGCATGCCATGATACTGCTGATTGTTTTCCATCTACTAGAGTACTAAGATCGACTATGAATCTGAACCTTCATCGCTAAATTGTAGTGGCATTAACGTCTCTAGGCTTTCAGCTGTAGAACGATGAGCATCAGCTTGCTGAAACTGATATTTAGGCATACCTTTTATAAATTGCCTGTTGTGTTTTGTTGATGTGTTGAATAGGTGGCAAGCAGATTTCTATACACTATCTCTAATTTGTCTCTAGAGCCAGTGCTTTTTGTCTCCAAAGTACTGAATCAAACAATTTGAGTACTCCATGATAAGTTTATATTTGCTAACTGGTTATCTATATATTTTACGCTGATTCCTGAAATTTAGCCGATCAAGCCATAAATGCTTAAGTATCTTCCATTGTTGTCATGTAAACTATCTAGTACATGCAATCATTTATTCTCTTTTGCCATGAAAATAACTAATCATATTTCATGTATTGGTTGTTTCCTCCCTATAAAGGAGAAATGTAAGTTGTATCTACTTTAACTCACTTTCCAAAAGCTTGCACCCTTGAAGTAGTGCCAGCTTTAGTGAATTTTGAATTCTGGGCTTAGAATTTTGAATTCTGATACTGTACCTGGTGCATGCATGTTAACTTGCTTTGTCGTACCTGTTTGGTACCTGAACATGTGGTAGGTCATGCTAGAAATAAAGCCCTTGTATAGTGGCAAATGTCTCTGGTCCTTTCTGCGCAGCAAGGAGCTTCATCTTATTGACCATTCACTGTGATTACAGGTTCCACCACACCCCATGACTGCTGACTCTGAAGTGAAGAACACTTAGGATCAATCGCACACTGTGCGGACTCTCAAGAAACAAGACCCTTTCTCAAGCTGAGTAAGTTAAACTGAATATTTATGTGAAGTTGAGAAATCTTCGCTCTGATGTGTGGATGCATGCCATGATACTGCTGGTTTTTTCCCATCTACTACAGTACTGATCGACTGCTATGAACCCCAAAATTCATCTACTTAATTCTAGTGGCATAAACGTACCTCTCTAGGCTTTCAGCTATAGAAGTGTAGAACGATGAGCTTCAGCTTGCTGAAACTGATATTTAGGTGTATCTTTTATTATTTGTCTGCTGTGTTTTTGTTAATGTGTTGTATAGGTAGCAAGCAGATTTGTATCTTTTATAATTTGTCTGCTGTGTTTTTGTTGATGTGTTGAATAGGTAGCAAGCAGATTTTTATACACTATATCTAATTTGGCTCTAGAGCCAGTGATTTTTTTTTTCACCAAAGTACTGCATCAAACATTTTGAGTACTTCATGATAAGTCTATATTTGGTAACTGGTTAATTCTTTCTAGATATTTTATGCTGATTCTGAGCTTCAGCTTATCAAGCCACAAATGGTTAAGTTTCTTTCATTGCTACCATGTAATCGATCTAGTACATGCAATCATTTCTTCTCTTTTGTCATGAAAATAACCAATCATATTTGTTGGAGTATAGGGTTAGGCCCATGAGGCCCATGTATGTATACTATATAGCTACCCTCTCTAGGGTTAGCCCAATCCAATGAAACCCTAATTTCAGCAATATTTCATGTATTGGTTGTTTCCACCCTATAGGCCATGATTAGCTTCTCAACCATTAATCTTTTACTTTCAGCAATGTCTCTTCGCCACCTGCATAGGTTGTTAGAAGGGCCTAGCTGCCACAAGTTTGCTTTTCTTAGGCACTTATCTTCAAAGAGTGATCTACCTCCATGGTTCATTGTGCCCGAAGCATATGAAAGGCCCCCAGATGCTATTAAGGGATTGCTAGCTGATGCATCTCATATCAGAAAAGACTTTGAAAAGAAGGCTCTCAAAGACATGTTCGAAAAAGAGATCAAACCGTCTCTTATCGCTCGTTGCATGTGGCTGCCAAAATCTATGGAGAGATCAGATTTGAAGAAACTTCACTTCATAAACAAGCGTCGCATTGGTCATTTTCCTCACTATGTCACCTCACTGACTTTGTCAAAGAAATGGGTCACACTTCGTGAGGATGTGCAGCAAAGTGTCTTGAACTCCCTTGCTACTGATATGGTTATGGTGGATGAAGATTGGGAGAATGAGAGTTCATCAATTGATGTTTTATTGTATGATCACGGGTTGCAATTCTCTCCACAATCCGGATCTTCAGATGATATCACACACAAGGCTGAATGCGACGCCAGCTATTACAAGAAGTCGAAGACTGCTACAGCTGCTTCAATCATATGGAGAAGTGGAACGATGATTGATGCACAGATTTCTTGGGGGATTTCTTGCTGCAGCTCGGTACATGCCGAATCTATTGCACTTTGCAACGTCCTCGCACGTGGAAAGGAGCTTGATCATAAAATTGACAAAATGGATGTTGTTATTGACCATGAAGAAAATTGTAGGATCATGTGCGGTGCTCAAGAAGTGCCTAGTTGCGATTTTTCCAATGTATATGTAGCATGTATCCAAGCTTCAAAACTGTATAAGGTCTGTAAAGTAAGATGGCAGCCAAGAGAAATGCTTGGACTCGTTAATGAGATGGCTAAGGCTGATTACACAAAGACGATAAATTTGGATGAGATTTTGCAAGCAAAGGCAGGTTATGTATTGGGAACTCCTTTTGTTCGTATACATCAATCTAAAAAGGAAATCAAAGATAAACTGGGTAAGTATATGTGTTGCTGAACCGATTTATTTTCTGCTTTTATATTCTTTGTTTTAAGTTTCACTTACATTTGGCAATTCTTATACAGGAGAAGACTATGTGGACACTAATCAAGTATTTTATCCAGTGAGTTACTATCTGAAGGTCCAGAATGATTCAAAGTATGATGCACTTATAGGAATGGTTCATGCTATTGGTCCTTTGTGTTTAGTCGTACTGGTAGAATGTGAAGATTTGGCATACAAGATAGCTGTTAATCTAAGCTCCAAGTACTCTTGCACTGTTAAAGGAGGCAGCTGTCTTTCTGTTAGTGCTGGCTTAAATTCTGCCAAGAAACCTGCTCTTATAGTGATTAATGATGAGATCCCATCATTTCCTTCAGAGGTCAAAACTCTTCTGATCAATTATGACAGTTTACCAGTACACTACTCTGATGGACAGAACACTTCTGAAGTTAAGATTGTTAACTTCATTAGCGATGAAAAAGGTATCCACCCAGATTGGAAAGAGGTCGATCCTTTCCTGTTTGGTTTCCTTCATTCACAAGGTATATTGTTTCTGTTCTTACCATTCTTACAGCCATGCCTTTTAATTTGTTGCCTAGTTGTTCGGTATGAGTTCCTGGACCGGCGGGCTACTTCATCCGCCAAAGCCATCTCCTAGGTGGAGATTTGGTGATGTTACAGGTCTGAGGGAAGGTGGCGTGGGCAGTCTAGGTCCCGCAAAGCCATCAGCTATCTCGCATGAGCTAATTGATGGGAAGGGAAACGGAAGAGGGTGGCGCACACATTGTTCTTGGTGGCGCATCTCTTCTGCTCCATCGATTGATGCCTCCTTCCATTGATTCGAATCTCCCTTCCTCTTCTCCACTGATTTGCGCCCCTCCTCTGCTAGTGCCTGTTTCTGTCTGATGGATTTCCTCTTCTCTGCTGGTTTCTGTCTTCCTGAGCAGCGTGTGCAATACTTCCTCTCCCTTTGGCTTCCATCCTCTTCGATGTTCACTGCTTCAGCTTTTACATGGATATGTTGTGCAGTCTGCTTCTCTGCTTCCCTCCTATTCCTCTGTTTCTTTACCTGCCTCTCTTCTTTGTGCTTTGTTCTATACAAGTTGAGTGGAAGTGCCCAGATTCTTTGTTTTTACAGCTGATAGTACAATGGCAAGTTATGTTATGTCACTAGACTAATTTGTTGCCATTGAGTGATGAGAGATTTCAGATTTCCTATTTTATGTTGTGCACTAGCACTAATTATCGTGTTACATGCTAAGAGTTGGCAATATTTAGGTCTGGTCTCCTGAATTTTAGTGGCATTATATATATTAAGAAGATCGTCTTGGCGTTGCCTTGCCGCGCGCCTTAATCAACTACTTGACTCAAATGGGCGAGTTGTCGCGAATCGAGTTACACTTTCAGAGTTTAACTTAAGCTTGTGTTTTGTACAGAGGCTGAGAAGGAGCAAGAGAAGTTCAGAGTTATGACATACAATTTGTGCGGCGAAGAGGAACACAATTTGCGGGAAAGAATGTTTGCTCTGAAAGAACTTGTTGAGCACCATAAGCCTGACATCATTTGTTTTCAGGTATATATTTGAACTGTGATTTTGCTTTTCCTTTACTGACAGTTTGTGCCTGATTTTGTTGTGCTGTATTGTTTTGCAGAATGTTACGCCAAAGATGCATCTTTTTATGCAGAAGTTCCGTTGGTGGCGAGAATACTTTTGCTCAAGGTCTTATCTGGAGGCTTCTCATAAAGAGCATTACATTCTGCAGGTTTGTGTTTCTTTTAACCTAACGCACTTTCCTTATGTACTATTCTGTGTGGTGTTTTTAATTATAAATTTATCTTGAAAGTTTGTTGCTTATCTCCAAAGGATTTGGCAGGTGTTCAGTTGACCATGGGCACTTTCTTATGTACCATTCTGTGTTGTTCAGATGCATCCATTAAATCTTTTACTCACTCCTAACTGATGCACTAGGCCTATGATTTCTTTTCACAATTATTTCTTCTAGATGCCTATCTAAGCTCAACTCTTTCATGGTTGATTGTTGATATGCTGATGGTCTTGGTTAACATTTCTGCAAACCTGTTAGTAATTTTAGCTTCACTCTGGCACGTACCGAGACAAGTGGGTGAATTGTGTATAGTATGTCATCACAAGATATTATTGTTCGCCTTGCTGCAAATGTCCCTAATTCTCCACACTATACTGCTTTAGTTCACTTAATGGTGTTTTTCTATTGAGTGTGGTCTTAACAAGGTTCCATTGTAACAAAACAGATGAGCAGATTTCCTGTCAAATCATTTGATACTACTCCGTTCGCCAACTCTCCAATGCAAAGGGAGTTGTGCACGGCTAATGTTTCCCTTATGAAGATTGTCTCCAAGGAAGAATCTGTAGCCATGAAGACAAGGCTGGTGTTGGCAACCTGCCAGCTTGAAGGCACAAGTCCTTTGGATGGGTTGCACACAAGAGAGAAGGTAAATCAAGCACAAGAAGCATTCAGAATATTGTCTCCTCATAGAAATGTTATCCTGTGCGGGGATTTGAACTGGAATGAGGAGGTTGATGGCACGTTCCCGGCACCCACTGATTGTTGGGTTGATGCATGGGATGAAGTTGAGGAAGGCAAGGAAGGTGGTGAGACCTACTTGCTGCCAGCTGATCACACTCAGCACGAGATCTGATCGTGTTTTCTGCAAAGTGTTGGATTACAAGCTTGAGAAGATCGAGATTGTTGGGAAAGATTCAATGATTTCTCCTCACTTAGGCATTGTTACCACCATCCACCGTGTGGAGAGCAAGTGACCATTGACATTTATGCTGATGCGAATTTATATTTAGGATTGAGATGTAGTCTTAAGTTTGGATAATACAATTTCACTGGTGTGGGGACAGGGACATCTTGGCACTCTGTTGCTAGGGCATTGGTACGGCCTATGGTCATTCGGATGCTACTGGTTTTGGTTTCTCATCAGTTCGTTTTTCTTTGCCTTGTCTGAAATTATTGTGGGTGGCTTGAGGCCTTCCCCCACTTTATACTTTTTGTTTGGATGTATCCGGTTGTGAATAGGATGGTCTTATCCGAGTACCTTATGTGATTTGATGCTGTGCGTTTCAGACATCTATAATTGGCAATGGCAATCCATCTCATTGCTGAATGGATAAGCCCCTGAGCCGTGTGATTCCATTTTTTTTTTCTCCGATTTATCTCACCCGTTGCCAAATTTGTTGGAGAGATTCAAACTGAAGATCGATGCTGGAGCGCGCCAAGGAGGAGCTCGAGGCCTCCTCCCGAGTGGCTGCTCAACAGAGTGCCTTAGAGGTTTTTGCGGCTGAGTGCCGTTGCCTCGGAGAGTCATATTTTTTTTCTTTTGAAACTGAGTCACAAAATTGCCAAATAGGCCAAGCAGCTATTGGACGGTAAATGCAAGGAAACTGAAGTCATTTCACATTACTAATTGTTTCCCCTTCGACTGTTCTTTTCACACTGCTTTGTATTCAGCTTCCATTGCTTGCCTTTTTTCTTCGTGTGAAACTCTCAAGCGCCGTGCAGACTATGCTCACAAGCAAAGAGGGACGTCCTGACGTATGCCGTGTGCGGGACGTGCTTGAAGAACTTTAAGACTCCCAACAGAAGCCGAGCACGGATCACCTCTGTTCAGTGCAAGCTGAAGATCAAGGAGACAGTCACACCTTTCAAGGCCACTGACCAAGTCCTCAGTGATGAGGAGAAAAAGGACTGCAGAAAAGAGTAGTTAGGCCGGTCATTTATAATGTAAAAACAGTTTAAAACAGCGATGCATGGCACTCTTCAAATTATAAGTAATTCAACTTCTTTTAGAGTCGAATCATCTCAAGTCACCACTCGATGCCAAAGCGACCTGTATTATATAACTAGGTTTGTCCCGTACGTTGCTACAGATAAATCTTGGTAAATGCTATAACACACGACCACCATTGAATTGGACCAATATAAGCATCAATTAATCTCCCATAAAATTTATATGCTCAAGGTCAACCAAGAAAAAGTAAAACCATGATATTATTGGAACCTTTGAGAAGCTTGGCAGATGGACCTGCTCATGTGCACCTGTCCCTTAAAAAATAAAGTAAAAAATGAGCTGCCACGTAGAAAAGGGCATCGAATCCTACACAGCTGCAGCCACGGGTGTTTTGAAAAAAAACGCGATCGGAGGGGAACAACCCCAACCATTTTTTATTAAGATGAAAGTCACAACTTCCAGACCACGGAAAAATCTCCGAACTCTGGCTTAAGCCAAGTCCTCAGCGACGAGGAGAAAAAGGATGGCAGACCAGAGTAGTTAGGTCGGTCATTTATGGCGGGTGCCATATTGAAAGCTCTTGTTTGGTTCTGAGTAATTGATGACGTGCCAAGTTACTAATAATCTTTCTAAGTGTGTGAAGATTGGATTAGTAACATGTGATGAGGAGCTAGGTGGCATCGATGACCATAAGATCATGGTGATGGACATGGGATATGGTGGCATGATCGAGCTCCGAAGAGATCAAGAGAAGTCCATGGAGATCAAGGTGAAGGTATAACTTGATAGGGCTTTTCGGTTTGGTGATCGAGACATTTAGAGAATGTGATCACATTTAGGATAAGTGTCGTACTATCAAGAGGGGAAATCACGAATACTTGTAGACGAAGTGCCTCTAGATTCATTCATTTTAGCATATGCATGTAGATCTAGAGCACTAACTCTTTCGTTGGAAAAATGTTTGAAAAACATGCTAACACACGTACACATATGAGATATGTAGTGTTGTTGCACGGTGGCGACGGACGCTAGAGGGAGACGCGTCGGACGCGAGACAAGATGTCTATTTTTCTGGTCATCCGACATACACTGAGGACAGAGAATCGGCGGACGTGACAACATCCGAGGTTGCTGCCTTCGTAGTTTGGCTCGGCGCATGTGGCTGAACGTTGTCGGACGCCAGGGGTACCCTGTATCGTGTCTGTCAATGTTGTCTGCTACGCGCGATTTTCAAACGGTCACAAACGACTAGTTTTAGAGGTGGGGGCTATAAATACCCCTTGGCCGGTTGGGGGAGGTTCTATTGCCCATTCTTACTCACTTGTGCATCCTTTGAGTTAGAGATCGAGACTTTCTCCCACTCATCTCTTTGATTCATTTTGTCATTCTTGAGAGATTGAGTGAAATTGAAGTGCATTGCTTGAGTGTTTGCGTCTAGAGGCACTTCATCTTCGAGTAGCCCGTGGATTTCTTGTTACTCTTGGGTGATTCCCGTCACTCTAGATGGCTTGGAGCAGCGGGAGGTGTTGAGCTCGAGCTGGTGATTGTTCGAGGCTTCACCGGTGTTCTTGTGAGAGGTTCTTGAGCCTTCCCCGTGGGAGATCGCAATTAGATACTCTAGTGGATTGCTCGTGGTTTGAAGGGTCCCCATGTTGTGTTGATAGTGCGGCGTCCTTGCAGGTTTGGCTAGGAGACGCCA
Source organism: Coix lacryma-jobi var. lacryma-jobi (assembly GCA_009763385.1). Classification (NCBI taxonomy): domain Eukaryota; kingdom Viridiplantae; phylum Streptophyta; class Magnoliopsida; order Poales; family Poaceae; genus Coix; species Coix lacryma-jobi. The sequence continues at coordinate 138,770,187 of CM019824.1, forward strand.
ACTAGTCTCGTACATCTCCAAACGAGGACTAGCTTGCGGGAAGCAAGTGAACCTCGATAAAAAATCATTGTGTCACCTTTAATTTGCCGAGGATTCTCTCTTGTGATTGTGTTGTGGTGATTGGTTCATCCTCTACGTCGACCTTTGATTGATTGGTTCATATCCTCTACACCAGCAGTATAATCATCCATCTCCCTCTCTTGCTTTTCCTTTCTAGTGACAGCTTAGATATAGTGTGCAAGAGTGTATGCTTCCTCTTGCTAGTTGATAGATTCCAAGAGTGTATGCTTTCTCTTGGATTGGTTGATTGTGCTTAATGTTTAGTCTCTTGCTAGAATTGTGTAGGTGACTTGCATAGAGTAGCAAAGTTAGTGCTAGGTTGCTTCGTTATCTTAAATACTAATTGTGTTTGTCTAGTGCTTTGCAAAAAAATTTATAGGCTATTCACCCCCTCTCTAGCCATTAGGACCATACACTTGGTATCAAAGTCGAGACATCGTTTGTGAGAAAGTTTTACAACCTACGACGAATATAATGACTTCTTTGAGTTTGCACATCAACAACACCAGGAGAGCTTCACCTTTTGATGGCAATGATTATGCAAAGTGAAGCTCAAGATGAAGAGTCACAACAAGTCAATCAATAGAGAGGTGTGGATTGTGACGGAGACAAAGTATGAGGTTGCAAGACCGGAAGCTCCAACACCGGTAGAAGAGAAGAAACTACAAGCCAATGACATTGCCGTGAGCTCATTTCATGAAGCTCTTGATGACAAGGCATTCGAGCTTATCAGAAACTTGAAGGTGGCTCATGACATTTGGGCCAAGCTTGAGGAGGTATATGGGGCACCGAGAGTGTGAAAACTTCCAAAATCAACAACGTTGAGGTTCTTAAGTATTTTCCATAACCTTGTATCAAAATAGACATGTCAGCTAGTTTTGGACAATTTTTTTTTATATGAAAGGATAATAAACACAAAAAAAGAAATAATTATGTATTACATGCTCTACTTGGGCTGAAACACGACAGACAATGCATGACGCATCGAGGGAACATCGGTTTGATGTTCTGGAAACATGATGGAACATCAGTTTAATATTCTAGAAAAATACATGTTACGTTGATGTCTGTCTGTCCGCTAGGGTGGTCAGCGCGTGGCAGCGTGCCACCCTGGTCGGCACGGACGATTTCCACAACTTTTTTTTTAATTAAGGCTTGGCTCTATGGCCGTTCCATTAAATAACCGGGCTCAACCAAATCGCGAGCAATAAAAGTTTTTACAAATTCTGGGAGGGGGTTTGTCCACACGTAGCGCTCACCCGGGTCCCAACACATTGCTAGTTCACGAAGCAACCAAATTACAAGTTCTAGGAACACAAATAATTTCACTACATACAAAGTGTTCACGAAGCATGAAGCGAGTGTCTCTAATCATCATCCCACAGGTTGCTAAATCCATAGTAGGAGATTGTAAAGCTTGTTTTAGGATTGATGAATCAACCTCCAACTGAATACGAGAGATTCCCAAATCTGTGGCTGCTTGCAGAGCCTGCTAACAAGCAGTGGCCTCGGTGGTGAGCGCATCTGGTCAGTGGCGAAGCTAGAGTAAATCAGAGGGGGTGCACTTAGCTTGTGGGTGTATAGACATCTTTTATGAGAGGTGCATATATGGTGAAAATCTAAGCATTATCACTGTTTTTACAAATTTTAGGGGGTGCCTAGGCACCCCTAATGTCAACGTAGCTTCGCCCCTGCATCTGGTGCAGCACCCATGCGTCCTGCCCCAGCCAAGACTGCCTCGCCATCATGATCACGAACAATGAAGCCCGGGCTGCCTTGTAAAGACTCTGGGATAAAAGATCCATCTGTGTTTATTTTCAATTGTCCTTGCGGTGGGGGTGGGGCAATCCACCTGCTCATGGTCACATGTCTACGAAGTGGTGGCTCCTCCTCCTTGGCATTAAGCTCGTGGATCAGTGTCATAACATCTGCTGCAACTGCATCAGCAGGCCGTCCCCTCCTTGATTTATCTTGTTACGCTCGCCCCACCATCTCCAAAGCAATATCAACGTCTTGATACAGTTGTGTTCCTTCAAGCCAAGCACTTTGGTAATAATCTCCTAGGCTGTCTGCTTCAACAAAAGCCTTCGGCGAACTGGCTCAAAATTCAGGCTCGCCCAACAACGCTTGACCATCTTGCATTTGAGGAAACAATGACCTCCATCTTCGTCAAAGCGGAAGCATACAGGGCATCTTGTGTCGAGCAGCACTCCACGGCGACAAATATTCATTTTGACTGCTAATCTATTGCGTGTCAAACGCCATATGAAATGGCGAACTTTCGGCGGACACGAGAGTTTCCAAATTTTGTGCCAAACAGTTCCAGCCCGCTTCTTCGGATCTTTGAAATTTTTGCTGCTCTCACCTTTCTGAATTGCCTTCGGACGATGCTTCTCATCATCTAGGACATGATAGGCACTCTTAACTGAAAAGTGGCCCCTCCGATCAAAATGCCAAGCTAGAAAGTCATCATGACCTGAATTAGTAGGAGTTGCTAGAATACGCCGCACATCATCTTCCCAGAACACATCTCGTATAAGCTCTTCATCCCAAGTTCCTGATATAGGATTTAAAAGTTCCTCCACTCTTGTCAGTAAGGTATGCCCTCTTGGTGTGATTGGTCTCCTAGTCACCCCATTAGCAATCCACGGGTCTTCCAAATCTTGATTTGAGAACCATCACCGATCCGCCAAATTAAACCTTTTTGCAATGCTTGAAAGCCTCTCACAATACTACGCCAAGAATAGGATACACCCGGCCCCTCTCTAGAATTAAGCAAGGAGTCATTGGTGCCATATTTTGCCCTCAAGAGCTGCGCACACAAGGAATTCGGGTTCTGGAGAATTCTCCATCCCTAACGAGCTAACATTGCAAGATTGAAAATATGAGGATCTTTGTATCCAAGTCCCCCTTCGTCCTTCCTCCTGCAGATTTCCTCCCAAGAGACCCAATGCATTTTATTTTCTTTATCTTGTTGTGACCACCAGTAACGACAAACCATCCTACTCATATCATCACACAAAGATTTAGTAAGGTCAAAATAAGACATAGCATATGTTGGAATAGGCTGTGCCACTGCTTTGATCAAAGTTTCTTTGCCTGCTTTTGATAGCAACTTTTCCTTGTTGGAATTGATCTCCCAGCCGTTAGGCCCAACGGCCTAACGGGCCTTAGATCTGCGCCCTGATCGGGGGCGCCCAACCTTGTGGTTGGTGGGCCCCCGTCGCACAGCGCTATAAAGGAAAGGTGGGGGCCGGGGCAGGTACGAGGTTCACCAGCCGCCTGTTCCCCACCGACATCCTAACCCTAGCCGATCTCGTGGGTGCGCTGCCAGCGGCGGGATTGCTCATCGACGTCCTTCACCGCCTTCTGCAACATGTCATCCTCGACTCCGACCAACATCGCCGGCGACCAAGGGACGCCAGCGAACTCCATGGCCGGCGGGAGCTCCACTGCTACACCGATGGACTCACTCGGTCTGCGATCTCTCTCTCTGTTCTAATAGTTCGTATTAGGATCCGTGTTTCTCTGTCTCTTTTGTTCCCCTCTAGATCCGGCTGCTAGTGGATCCTGTATATCTATCATTGGTATCAGAGCCTGACTAGAGAGTGGATCTAGATCGGGGACATCGGAAAACGACCGATTTCAAATCGGGATTGAATCAAACCGAATCGAAAACAACCGATCTATTTTGATCGGAACGAACTCGTCGAACTCTAACTTGAATCTCTACCAGAGAAGGACGAATCGGAGTAGAAACGACCGATCTAAGATCGGGAAGAACAAAACCGAATCATTGAACTTCGACTTTGAACCCTAACCCTAAATATTGAACCCTAGCGCCTAAGTGTTTGAAACTGGTCGGATGGAGTTCCTAGGGAACCTACCTGGACTCCCTCACCGGAGATGGCGCCACCGCGCCACACGAAACTCCGGCGGCGAGACTTTGGATCGACGCCGACAGGGAGCCGCTCGGCGGCGGTGCGCTCACCCTCTTGGGGAACGCACTCGCCGACGAGAGGGCCCCTGCGGGCGCCTCTGTCCCTCCGCGTGCTCGGCCGGAGCGCCGACGCCGCTGCTACTCCTGCCTTGCTCTGTGCGCTCGCGAGGAGGAGAAGGGGCGGCCGGGGGGGAGAGAAGAATGAAATGAACCTAGGGTTTGAGGGGGAGGCGGCCGGATGGGGTTTTTGTTCGCCCGAGAGTTCCTCCTGGCCGTCCGATTAAGATCAACGGCCGAGATCGGCCGGACCGAAAACGGCCCAGGAGGGGGGCGCGCGGATGAGCACTTTCCCGGCCCAGGCCCAGGTTGCGGCCTGGGCGCAGGGGGTCGCTCTGCTGACCGCGCTAAAGGCCGCCGCGAACAGGGCCGCGAGAGCGAGTGCAGGCGCTCGCGGGCTGTGCACAGCGCGCGCTCGCTGGCGGGCCAGCGCAGGCCTTCGGGCCAAATTCACGTTTTGCACAGTGAAATGAATATGAATTTCGTTTTAATTTTCCAGAAACTGTTTTAATGCAAATTTGAATGAAATTTGAACCAAATTTTCTGTGTAAACTTTATCCAACGATGACTTTACCCAGAAAACTGAAAATGTGATATATGCTTCTGGAAAATTATTACGAAATGAATTTTATCTGTTTCCGCTGCGTATTATGATTTATTGTTTTCATTATTAAATTCGAACCAACGGGAGAGTTTAATTATGGAAAATGAATATTTCTGATTTTGAGATTATTATAATGTTGTTATTTTCTGACCAACGTTGTTAATAACACTATTATAATATTTTATTCATATGAAATTATACATTAATTCTACTTCTGCCCAACGGTGATGTTGAATTTTTGTATAAATGAATATTGTATGTTTTAATTTTGACCAACGTTGAGATAAGGCATGCAATTTCATATGTAAATGTTCTTATTTTTTCTTTGAAATGGTTTCAGGAGGAAAGACTGTGTTGAATGTCAACAACATCCCGCCGCTCAATGGGACCAACTATCGGGTCTGGCGGGAGAAATATGAACTTGAACTTGCGCTTGGAGAGATTGATATGGCAATAACCACACCGTGTCCTATTGCACCACAGGACCCGGTGAGGGGAGCCGATGAAACTGATGCTGATTTCCTTGCTCGGCAAAGAAATCATGCTGAAATCAGGATGAAATATGATCTCGAACACAGACGTTGGACACTCTCCAATCGCAAGTGCTTGATGGTGGCCAAGGCCACGATTGAAGAACCCATAAGGGGGTCGATCCCAGAATGTCTCACTGCCATTGAATACCTGGAAAGGGTTAAGAAACAGTTTACTGGGTCTGCAAAGGCCACAGCAAGCACATTGATCAAGGAATTGGTCACTATGAAATACAATGGTGGTAGCATTAGGGATCATATTGTGAAAATGAGCTCCATTCAGGCTAAGTTGACACCAATGGATGTAGTGATCAATGATCAATTCCTGCTCCATTTGGTTTTCCACTCTTTACCGAGGGAATATGAAACCTTTACTGTGAACTACAACATGCAGCCTGAAAAATGGGACATTGAAAAGCTCATTGCCATGTGCGTTCAGGAGGAAGAGCGGGTCAAGTCCTCACATGGTGACTCTGCTCACTATGTGAAGGACAATAGGAAAAGAAACTTTCGAAACAAGAACTTTAGACCACAGGGCAAGCCCCAGTGGGATTAAGACTCTACCTCCAAGGCACAGGAAAAGGCCCCTCAGGTTCCTCAGAATCCTGAAAACCAAAATCAGAATCAGCAGGACAACCTTTATGGCAATGCTGAGAAAGATCAGTGCAAGTTTTGCTTCAAAAGGGGGCACTACAAGAAAGATTGTCCTGACTTCATGAAATGGTTGATGAAGAAAGGTGATGATTTGATTACATTTGTTGATGAATCCCTGTTTTTATGTTATTCGAAAACCACTTGGTGGATTGATTCTGGAGCAACTGTTCATGTTGTGAATTCCTTACAGGGCTTAAGTGGGAGGACCACTCTGCAAAGAGGAGAAAGAACAATTAAAGTAGCAAATGGAGTACAAGCCGATGTTGAAGCTATGGGAAATCTTTCCCTAACATTGAAAAATGGCTTTTCTCTTATTCTTTATGATGTACTTTATGTTCCCTCTTTGCGTAGAAACTTAATAAGTGTATCGAAACTTGATGATGATGGATTTGATTGCCATTTTGGTAATGGCAAATGTGAGATATTCTTTAATAATGAAAGTGTTGGTCTTGCCTTCCGACAAGACAAGCTTTATTTATTATCTCTCGCTGAAAATTTGAATCATGTATGTGATGGGAATGTGAATCATGTATGTAATTTGAATGTGAATGACTCCCAATCTACGAATAAGAAGCGGAAGAGAATCGATTGCAACTCTTCGAAATTGTGGCACTGTCGCTTAGGCCACATTTCGAGGGGGAGAATAGAACGTTTGGTTAATGAATCAATTCTTCCGCATTTAGAATTTTCAGAATTAGAACAATGCATTGATTGCATTAAAGGAAAATATGTTAAGAAAATTAAGAAAGATGCCAAACGAAGCACGAGAATTCTAGAAATAATTCACACGGACATTTGTGGTCCGTTCCCTGTGAAAAGCGTGGATGGTTATGACTCGTTTATAACTTTCACGGATGACTATTCCCGTTATGGCTACATTTATCCAATTAAAGAAAGATCGGAAGCATTGGATAAATTTAGAATATTTAAAGCTGAAGTTGAAAATCAGCATGATTTGAAGATCAAAGTAGTACGATCAGACCATGGTGGAGAGTACTATGGGCGACATACCCCGTATGGCCAAATTCCTGGACCTTTTGCAAGGTTTCTACAGGAAAATGGCATAGTTGCTCAGTATTCCACACCAGGGGAACCTCAGCAGAATGGAGTAGCTGAAAGAAGAAACCGTACCTTAATGGATATGGTGAGAAGCATGATAAGTTACTCTACGCTACCGATTAGTCTATGGATGGAGGCACTGAAAACCGCCATTCATATACTTAATCGAGTACCAAGTAAATCGGTGCCGAAAACACCATATGAATTATGGACAGGAAGGAAACCCTCACTTAACCACTTACGTGTGTGGGGCTGTCCAGCTGAGGCGAAAGTTTTTAACCCAAATATTGGAAAGTTAGACTCCAAGACAGTCAGCTGCCACCTTATTGGTTATCCTGAAAGATCGAAAGGATATCGATTTTATTGTCCTGACAGACATACGAAATTTGTTGAAACCCGGCATGCTGTATTCTTGGAGAATGACATGATCAGGGGGAGCATGGTAATGCGTGAAATTAACCTTCAGGAGAAGCGGGTATATGTACCCACTCCGATGGTTCAAGAACCTTTCTTTACGTTACCTGTTGTTGTTGCACCAACAGTCCAGGACGCTGTGGTGACAACACCTGTTGCTAATTCTCCCGTGGTGACAATAAATGAAAATGTGGAACCTGTCCAACAGGATCCTATAGAACCGATTGTCACATACGAGGAAGAACAACAACAGCCCGTTGTGGAACAAGTGCCGGAGGCCTCTAGAAGGTCTCAAAGAACTAGAAGGTCAGCTATTCCAGACGATTATGAAGTTTACGACGCTGAAGAATTTCGTATGGAAGATGACCCAAGAACTTTTGAAGAAGCCATGAGAAGCGATTACTCATCCAAGTGGTTTGAAGCCATGGAAGATGAGATGAAATCAATGAGTACCAACAAAGTTTGGGAATTAGAAAACATTCCTAAAGGAGCCAAAACGGTAGGCTGTAAATGGGTCTACAAAACTAAATATGACTCCCAAGGGAAAGTTGAAAGGTTTAAAGCGCGACTTGTGGCTAAAGGCTTTACGCAACGAGAAGGGATCGATTACAATGAAACCTTTTCCCCGGTTTCATGTAAAGATTCCTTCAGAATCATCATGGCACTTGTGGCTCACTATGATTTAGAACTACATCAGATGGATGTAAAGACAACATTCCTGAATGGGGATTTAGAAGAAAACGTTTACATGACACAACCGAAAGGTTTTGTCGTAAACGGAAAAGAAAACATGGGATGTCGTCTGAAAAGATCAATCTACGGATTGAAACAAGCTTCAAGGCAGTGGTACTTGAAGTTTGATAGAACGATAAAATGTTTTGGGTTTAAGGAAAATGTCGAGGACAATTGTGTCTATATGAAATTCAAGAATGGGAAATACATATTCTTGATCCTATATGTGGATGATATCCTACTCGCTAGTAGTGATGTTAATCTACTAAATGAAACAAAGAAATTCATGTCCTCGAATTTTGATATGAAAGACCTTGGTGAAGCTTCATTCGTCTTGGGAATTGAAATTCACCGTGATAGAAGAAAAGGGGTTTTAGGACTATCGCAGAAGGCATACATTGAAAAGGTTTTGAAGAAGTTCAGTATGCATGCGTGCAGTTCCTCACCTGCTCCCATAGTCAAGGGCGATAGATATGGGGAACATCAGTGTCCCAAGAATCAATATGAAATCGAACAAATGAAAGCGGTACCATATGCTTCGGCAGTTGGAAGTTTGCAATATGCTCAAGTGTGTACTCGCCCTGACATTGCTTTCGTTACCGGGTTACTTGGCAGATTCCAAAAGAATCCAGGAATTGAACATTGGAAATTAGTAAAGAAAGTCTTGCGTTATTTGCAAGGTACGAAAGGTCTCATGTTGACATATGAAAGATCAGATTCTCTCGTCATAGAGGGATATTCAGATTCTGATTATGCGGGAGATGAAAGAAAGTCCACGTCAGGATACATATTTACTCTCGCTGGAGGAGCTATATCGTGGAAAAGCTCCAAACAGACTGTGACTACATCCTCGACTATGTATGCCGAGTTTGTAGCTTGTTATGAGGCCACAGGGCAGGTGAATTGGTTAAAGAAATTTGTACCCGGATTGAAAGTGATAGAAAGAATACACGAACCACTGAGGTTGTATTGCGACAACAACCCAGCTGTGGAATATGCTCACAACAATAGGTCAAGTGGTGCTGCCAAACACATTGACATTAAGTATTATGTTGTGAAAGATAAAGTTCGGGATCATACCATAAATCTTGAGCACATACGAACTGAAAAGATGCTAGCGGATCCGCTCACAAAAGGCCTTCCACCCAGTGTCTTTAGAGGACACTTAGCCGGCATGGGTTTAAGGGAGAGCCTATGATTCCCGAACATGAAGGGCCCAGAAGAAAATGAAGTTTCGTTTCAAAACAGAAAGGTGTGTCGTGGCTGTTAGTCCAACGGCACTAATGGCTGTGACGACGAGACATGCTCGATGCACTCGCCTGTGATGGAATGGAACAGACTAGAAAAGTTGAAAATTTTGAATTTTTGAAATGTTGAATAAGAAATTGAAGAACGAAAGAATGATGAGAGATCAAGGGGGAGAATGTTGGAATTGATCTCCCAGCCGTTAGGCCCAACGGCCTAACGGGCCTTAGATCTGCGCCCTGATCGGGGGCGCCCAACCTTGTGGTTGGTGGGCCCCCGTCGCACAACGCTATAAAGGAAAGGTGGGGGCCGGGGCACTTGGTACGAGGTTCACCAGCCGCCTGTTCCCCACCGACATCCTAACCCTAGCCGATCTCGTGGGTGCGCTGCCAGCGGCGGGATTGCTCATCGACGTCCTTCACCGCCTTCTGCAACATGTCATCCTCGACTCCGACCAACATCGCCGGTGACCAAGGGACGCCAGCGAACTCCATGGCCGGCGGGAGCTCCACTGCTACACCGATGGACTCACTCGGTCTGCGATCTCTCTCTCTGTTCTAATAGTTCGTATTAGGATCCGTGTTTCTCTGTCTCTTTTGTTCCCCTCTAGATCCGGCTGCTAGTGGATCCTGTATATCTATCATTCCTTCCACCCCTAAATTCGCTTCCACAAACGTTCCTTCAAATAAGCAAAAAAGACTAGATTTGGATCTCCCCATATAAACCGGCAAACCCAAATACTTTGCATTCATAGATTCTTGTGTGAGATCAAGAGCGAAATTCCTTTCCTGCGGGCGGGCGTGCTCTCACTTTCGCGCGCTCGGTGCGACCGCCATGACGTTTCCTTTTCGGTCTACCTCCCCTTTTCTTTCCCTTTCCTTTTTTGTTACCACCGACCGATGCGGACTCGAGCCCTGTGTCTACATGAGTTATTAGAGTAATTTTATTTATCTAAGTTCAGATAAATAACTTAAGTTCTCAGTTATTCCATTACTTACTTAAGGTAATGCCATAATTTTATATGTGTAAGTTATGATGCATAACTTAAGTTCCTAGTTATTGCATGAGTCACTTTCATAAGTTATGAGCATAAGTTGTGGTACCTCTTAACGAAGTTTATTGTCTACTTTGTGTATCTTAAGTTATGAATTTAAGTTATAAATAACTTAAATCTACTTTCATAAGTAATTAACTTAAGTTATTGTATGACTTATGTATTTCTAAATTTTGCCATTTTGTTAAAAAAAATTATAAAAAATTGGACAAGCACAAGTTCTCTGCTTAGAACATTGTCTTATTGTTTACAATATGTCTATTTTTCGCAATAAGTCAAATTAGACTATCTATTTCTGTTTGTTTAATTTATTCCATTTATTAATAATTCATGTTCATATTATTTTCTCCAATTCAACTAACTATTTTTCATTTGATTTGTGATTTTCTAGTGTTTTATGTGCTAAAATAGGTCGTTTCTTTATTGACCATGATCAATTTAGTACTACTATGTCGGGAAAGAAATGGGTTAACTTGACCATCATAACTTGATTTTACTCACTTTATTAACAGTTGTACAAGAAACTTAGTGTAACTAGTTTTACCATAACTTATCAGTATAATAAATTTGGTTAAGACTACACTGTCATTGTTATACATACTATGATATTTTCTCTACATGTAATGGTGTAAAGTTACTTTTATTCCATTCCCCCCACCCTTTCTAATCCCTATTCCCATGTCCCGAATGATTAGGCTACAAAAAAGAGAAAAGTAGCTAGTTAAAAGAGAAATGTTTGTCCGTGAAGTTAAAATACTTATCATAGTTGTAACGAAAAAAATGTTGAAAGAAAAAAACGTAAGAAACTAAGCTAGTTACTTTGAAGCATAAATTGTTATATTGTAACCTATCATGGTTGATAAGTTTCATTTGTTAAGTTTTGGCCTTTAACTTTGTTCGTGAAGTTACAAAGTGCTCCCGGTTACTAAGTTTCGTTTGTTGAGTTTTGGCCTTTAACTTTGTTCATGAAGTTACAGAATGCGCCAGGTTACTAAGTTTTATTTGTTGAGTTTTGGCCTTTAAATTTGATCATGAAGTTAAAAAACGCGCCAAAAAAATAAAACAAAAAAGAAAAGGGAACACAGCAAAATACGCGGTCAGAAGAGACTTCCTTATTTGGCAAAAAGCGGGAACTAGATGTTTCCTAATATAGCAAAACTGGAAGTTCGGTTCCCACCGCGTGCTACCTACCATCTGGACGCGCGCGCCAAATAGGTGGGCCGGATCAAGAGTCTCCATAAAACTTCTTCTATCATGGGCCTTTGTGTTCTTGCTGAAAACAATAGAGGACTTCTCTTTATTAATTTTCTGCCCCGAACATGACTCATGAATATTTTCCAGAACTTTTTGGCAATGAATCAAACCATAAATTTTGGTGTCATGTTTACTTGTGGGCCTGCTCAGCTGTGCTGGATGTGTCTACCGAGGCCCGCCAGCAAGTGCAGCAGGGCTTGATTCACCCAGCGTCGGCCTGTCACAAAGAAGAAGGCCCGGAGGTTCGTGATCCACCAGAGGAACCGATCGGACGGCCTCAAGAACGGATGGATGTCGCGAAAAATAATAAATTAAGGTCATTGGTATCTAGAAGAAAGGGGATCGATCGATCTAGGTTTTGAGCGCCGCCGCCGTAGTGGTCATGGAACCCCCCATCCTTTTCGTCGTCCCCAGTCCCACCCTCAGAGGAGAGGACGGATCTTGGAAGAAGCAGTATGAGGACCTCCTGCGCGGCAATCCGAGCCCTGAGGTTGCCGCTTTTCATGAGGAACAGCGTCAGGTCCAGATCCATTGATCCGCTCTCTCCCCTGTTCTCTTCTTTCACTCATAACAGATATATGATCAAAAAGATAGACTTGCTTCTTCTTGTGCTTAATTCCTGGTGATCCGATCCTCTACTCCTCTTAATTCTTCACTCATAACCGATATGTTATTGTTGTGCAGGAAATGTTCCACAGATACATGTCTATCGTAGCCCCTAAGCTACGCGCCATCGTGGCCGAGGACAGTGCCAAGAAGTTTGTGGATCTCCACGACGGCTGGTCGCACTTCATGGGCCTCCGTGGCTTGCTTTACCCGGAGATCCTCTGCTGCATGGTCTCCTTCAATGCCCTGCGCTGCGCCAAGGTGGCGCTCGAGGGCGGTGCTCCATTGGGCTTCTGCCACGCCGACCCCAACGCCCGCCACCGTTACGGCTTCACGCCTCTCCACATGGCTGCCGAGACCTTCAGCGTGGACATGCTCAATCTCCTCTTCCGCCATGGTGCGTCTGCGAATATCCCCACCAAGGGCGATCGGGTCATCGAGAACCTCCTCCCTCTGAACGTTGCCGTCGAAAATGCCAGCATGCACAAGTACCTCGAGGACCATTGGGACAACGGAGACCCTGTTCACAACCTCATCTTTCTCCTCTGTCTGCCTGAGATGGTTCGTTCCTTCCTGCCATCTACTTGCTTCTTCCAGCCTGCTTACTTTCACTTCATATTTCATTGCCCACATCACACTAAGAGTTTATCTAACAGTGTATACATACTTAGGTGAGAAGGAAGCCTAACTTACTGCTTTCTTTGTTTGCATTTTCCATGCTGGTGCCACTAGCAGAAGATGTTTTTGGACACGGTTAGATTAATTGCCAAACACACAGATAACATTGTTGATATGGTGTCAAAATACATTGATGATAAGAAGCTGGTTGAGGCGGCAATTTTGCTCTTGGCCTCTCAGAAGCAGATCCGTGAGAACCCTAATAAGAGCACTGCTGAGGTTTCTCAGAATGGGCTTGATGTTGCTAAAAGCCATGTTGGTGAACGGCTTGACACAATACATTGTGAGATGTTAGCTATGGTTAAAGAGGGCAAAAATGGCAAAGCACTTAAGATGCTGAAAGACGAGAGGGAAAAGTTTCTTGATGCACATGCATCATGTAGTAGTGTTAAAAAGGCTGGTGATGCCCTGCTTACAGCACATGAGGTTGCTCTGGATGGATTTGATATTGTTAAAGGCCGCATCAATGATGCTCTTGATGCGCTGCATCATGAAGAGTTAGCTATGGTTAAAGAGGGAAAAAATGGCAAGGTGCTTAAGATGCTGAAAGACAGAAAGGAAGTCTTTCTTACCGCACATGCGCTAGTCGGTATTGTTCGCAAAGCTGGTGGAGCTCTTGAGAGATACATTAAGACTCGTCCTCAGGTACTTTCTAAATGTTTTTCCCTTCTTTTTTTTGATACTCGTGGGTTTTATTTGCCAAATTCCAAATTCTTAAAATGTTTGGTGATGTTCACTTGGTTTATCTAGTACAGTGCTTTAGAAATCTTTGCTGTATGTCAATTTTTTTTCTTGTTGGTGATTTGTATATGGTAGGAGAGATTCCTGCATTATGTTGACCAGTCTTTTAGCCAATCTAGAAGAAATAGTCATCCACCCGTGCACTAGCAACCGTTTTTCTCCATTCATGCGAATCCAAGTTGGCTATTGATAATTTTTGTGTCTTTTTCATTGTATTTCTTCTATTTGATATTTGATAATAGAATAGTTTGTTAAAAATGTAATTGTCCTAGTTGTCTTAATCAATATAAGAGTATCCTTTTTCATGATGTAGTTTTTCTGCCAGCCGTGAGAAAATGTACTAAAATAGTTTAAGGTCATATTCCTAATCTATGGTTTCAATTATGACTTTATGAAATATAGAAAATGTAGGGTTGAAAGTGCAAAGAAACAGCTCTAAAAGTCACAGATCCATTTGGAATACATGTGAAAGACCATATGTAATTAATCAGAAAACACTACCCGAGTTTGATTAGTGTACACTAATCGAAATGTATGTGAATAGAGTGGTGGTTGCATGATAGTAGAAAATCACAGAACACTCCTTTTGAAATGGAATACTTGATGCATTTGGATACCTAGGAATCTTAGAATATATATGTCTGTATAGCTATAGAAGAACATAGGGACCCATGTGGAGTGCAAGTTGTTCTTTTTGTGCAAGTGAAATATTTTGTAGAACCATCCAGCCTATCATTAAATGTGATCTGAGGCAGAAGGTATATTAGTATTCTTCTCAGGTTGGGCTATTTTCAAGGCAGGAGGGCATACAAGTTACCCTAGCTGTAGCAAGTTTTTAGTCTATCCAAATTTGATGCCATGTTTTGGGCATTCAATTTTTAATTTGGACATGTGCTGCTACCATTTTCTTAAGGCAGGGCTAACAAGAATGCAATAGGATCAAAAAGTTGAATTGTTAGTCGTTTGGCAGATCATTAATACTAATTGTTTGGAGGGAATGATGCCCAGCTGATGTAGCAAAAATGATAGTGTTAGGGATGACAATTTGTTTGGAGTCCCATTGGAATTAAGACATACACTACATTTTCAGAAATACTATTATACTATTACAAACAATCTATAAGTGGGACTCCTCGATTGTTGTCTAACCAAGTCTTACTGTAATGTTGGAACACTCAAGTCTATTAAAAAAGCAGAAGAAAGGCTTACATTTTGTGGAGACTATGGATTCCTCATAAGGGCGCAAGTTGCACAACCAGGATGTTCACAGGATGACAGCTTGAGCTGGCATGTTCATGTTCGAGTAAAAGATTGAGAATGCATAAGAGAGCGAACTATTTAATTAGCTCTGGGCCAGTTAAAAATTAGTTGCGCAACAACCTCATCCACTCTATGCACTTGTAGATTATGTTCTATTGAAAATTCTTCTCAATTTGACTTTATTTGGCTCTTTGTTAAGGCCCTCTCACGTCACTACATCCATTTATGCAATACTGTCATTGGATATCTCAATAAAAATCAGATAGAAAAGAAGTTGTAAGCCTGTAACCTGAACAGTCATGACGTATAGTAACTGTTCAGCTGCAAATGGATTCTTAGCTCATCCAGTGAGCTTGACTGAAACATGTATAGAACAGATGTTGGAGAATTTCTGTAGTTACATTTGACCTATACTGTGGTGCTTTATTCAGCACATGTTCCTGGAATTGAACCTGGCACTCAGTGCCCTGGTGCTGGATCACATGAGATTTTACTTTGACAAAAAGAATCTTAGAGCTCAGTTAGTTTCTTTTCCCAATTTCCTTTTCGTCTCCTCTGCATGATGTGATGCACATCTTCTATACTGCTCTCTACCAATATCACCATTGACCTGTTGTACTGCCATCGGATGGCTATGGAAAATATGTTTTTTTCCTTCTCAGATGGGAGGAAAGTGTAGTTAGTCCTTACTTGCCACTTTGCATTATTTGTATCTGTGATATACAGAACAAAGTTTTAGATGACATACGTGTAAAAATGAGTAGGTCAGAAGCATATATACTTGAGGGCATAAAACAGCCACCATTCATGTATAACATCTGATTGGTCCATCTTGTTCTAACTCGGTTCTAAAGACCAAGCAACTGGTCGCTGCCTAAGGTCTGAGTGCTGACTTTGACCAGCTTGCTGGCATTCATGAGCGCTACAGCCCTTATATTGTTTGGGGATCTTTCCTGGTTTTCTTCTAGTGTTTAGTAAGACAAAAAAGTACTGTTGAGTTTCATAATTCCCCATTGAAAATGTACATGAATAAAGTCGGTAACCTTTTGTGTGCCAACAAGAACTTACATTATCAGTTCACATGGAGTCAGTTAGGAGACTTGGTTGTTTGGTCATCTGGCAAATATACTACCGAGAAAACCAGAAAGAGGAGACCAAGTTTTGATCCTGTTTGTGGTGAGAAAGACAATGAATAAAACCAACATAATTCTGGGCTTCCAGCTCCCTTAGGATCACGACTGCCTACCATGGCATGATGTTGCTGTCAGCCTATCACCGCTAAATTATGACCCCTGTTTTTGAGGCGTCGCCTAGTTGTCGCCTAGGCGACAAGGTGTTCTCCAAGGCCTGGGCGTCGAGGACGCCACGACCATAACCCGTATGGCGTCCGCCTAATGGGATTTGGCGTCGCCTAGGCGCGAATGGCGTCGGGCGGACGCCTAATGCTCTCCAGCGGACGCCAGATGCCTATTCGTGGGGGAGGGGCTCGAAATCGGCCATGCGCGCGCGGGAAATCGAGCGCGCAGCTGCGGCGCGGGGAAGGGCGTGAAAATGACCAGGCCCGCGGTAAATCGACCCTGGCGCGTGAAATTGACCACGCATTTGCCCCTTGTGCGGGAAATCGACCGCGCTTCCGACCTAGATAGGCCCTTTGCGCGCCAAATCGACTGGTGCCAGCCATTACCGCATGCGGGGTGAGGGGAGACCGGGAGCGAAAGAGAGAAGGCGGCGGGCGGACCTCGTGCTCAGCTTCGCTGCTCCTCGGCTCGCCAGCTCGTGTCCACCAGCCAGCCACCCCTTCGGAGGAGCCCTGCATCTCTGCCTGGATGTCCGCACCTGCCGTGGAGCAGCTTGCGTCCGCCTCCACTGCCTGCCTTCTTCGGCTGTCCGCCTCCGCCAGCCGTCTTTCGTCCGCCTGGCATGCGCCCGCTCCTCTCTTTTCCTCTGTTTTGCGTGGTATGCTTGCTTCGTGGCTTCGTGCTCTGCTTTGCTCCGAAAATCTGAATATAGTATTGTATGCCTGCTGCTCTGCTTTCTAGATGAATATTGTGTGCCTGCTGCTCTGTTTTGCGTGTTATACTGGTATGCCCCTGCCTACTGTTTGTGCTTTGCTTTTGGAAAGGAAAGGAAGAAACATGGGCTCAAGAATTGGCAACAAACGAGGTATGTATGTGCTCGCCGCGGCGCCGTACAATGTTTATATGGCGTCGCCTAGGCGTCCGCCACAAATGCCTAGGCGTTGTGAAGGGGGTCTGGCGCCGCGCGCGGCGCCTCAAAAACAAGGATTATGACGCACTGTCATGGTTGGCACTTGGCGCTGGTGTTGTTCACATGAGGGTTAAGTGTACCAAGTTTCCTATTACTTTTTTTTAACAATTTTTTTCTTTTTTCTTATTTCTTTTGTGTCACTTGTGTTGTACAATGTGAGCTTTGTTAGAGATAACAAGATATAATGATATTTTTGCCTTTTTCCATGTGGGCTAGCAGGAACCAGTAGTATTTTTTTGCCATGTTAAAACACTGTTGTAGAACGGCGGCCCTGGTACAGCGGTAGTGTCTTACCGTCTGTTACCGGAAGGTCCAGGGTTCGAGCCCCGCCCTCCGCACAATATGTGTGGGTATGGCTTGGCGCAGAAATCCCTTCCCCAGACCCCGCACAGCGCGGGAGCCTACGGCACTGGGTACGCCCTTTTTTTTTTAAACACTGTTGTACTAGGTCCATTGACTATCTGCAGCATGGCAAATCAATGTGACTTACCGACTTGATAACCTTGCCTTTTTTTGTAGAATAAGCAACATCTTGAGTAAAGCTGTGCCATACTATTTGTCATAGAAGCTGTTCTTTTTTAAGTTTATTATGTGGCTTGCAACCACCTCCACCCTGCAAGTGAACATATCTAATTTCACAATGGAATAACATCCTTGAACAGTTCTTCAATTATCTTTTTCTAACAAATACATTATTGCTAGGTGCCCCATGCAGAAATTGTTTTTCAAGTTTCATCAATTCTGAACAGCAATGGCGTTGTTCATTTTGGGAAAGGCATTGACACTGGAAACCTCAAATGGTTTGACATCTACTGGCTTCACTTATATTCACTTCAGTTTTTATGTACATCCGCTGTACAATTGATGTGGTGAATTTTCTTTTTAACTCTTCTTGTTTTGAAGCTACCAGCATTGTGGGCAAATGTTGAACAGTAAGCCAGGTTCACAAACTGGTATGCCATTTTTTTGCTTGATATTTTTTATCAATATTAGAAAAGAAAATTACTTGTTTGTGATGTTTCCACCAGTTTGGAAAGTTGTTTGCTGGTGTGGATGTACCACTTTCCAGCATTAGAGTGTTAAAAAAAGAGCTAACTTCACAAAACTACAACCGTGTCAAACTAGATACTACAATTTCTAGGATGAGTTTCACGATACAAATGTGTCCTTTCTTTCACATATTTGCAACATTTTATGTGGACCCACCTGTCATCCATACAATTCCACATACGGGTCCATGTGAAAATTGTGTGGCTGACATGTGGGCCCATTCAAAAAAAATGTGGATTTGTTACCAATGCGGCAAATAGTTGTAAAAAATGGAGGGCGTACCCAGTACCATAGGCTCCGGCACTGCGGGGTCTGGGGAAGGGAAAATAGCCAGCAGCCTTCCCCGCACAAATGTGCAGAGGCTGGGGCTTGAACCCTGGACCTCTTGGTTACATGCGGTAAAGCTCCCCGCAAATAGTTGTAGTTTTGTGAAATTAGTTCCAGATGTTACTTGACAGTTAGGCATAAATAGTAGTAGTTTTGTGAAATTAACTCAAAAGAAATTATGAATTGTGCCCCGTCCCCCTAAGACGTGCCTGCTAATTTCCACTTTGCACCCCATATCTCCTGGATACCAACCTAGGAACCATGATTCCCATGTCATAAGTTGACAGTTAACCTCTTTTACACTGCACGCCAACCTAAAAAATATGAATCTCATTTCATAAGTTGACTCTGACCACCTTTGTTATCTATTATCTATTATCTATAGTGGAAGGGAGAACTACTGAAGCTGACAAGTCATCTCCTTTGAAAAATGAAGGTAGTGAAAGGGTAAGAAGATCTGGACTAATTTCTATTGGTGGATGATATTGTCTCATGTCGACTTATTGATATAATAGACAGTTGCTACACCATTTTGCAAATACTTGTAGATGTATTAGTTGCTTCAGGACAATCTGACCACTGGAACTCGCTGGTACCCTCTGAAAGACACTTGATTCTGTCTATTTGACTATATTCTGTAGGGTTCTTGATGTAGTCCTATGTAATTTAAGTTTTTGCTATAGTGGTGAACACACCAAGCTCAATCTCCCACAATACATTCTGAATGATAAGGTTGTGTGTATCATAAGTTCCTTAAGGCAATTGGTTATGCTGAAGTCTCATTTGAGATGATGAAATTATTTTCAAAACAAGATCTTACAGCAGAATTATACTTTTGAAGCAAACATCCTAGTAACTGAGTTGATTAACAAACCATAATTCGACATGTAACACATCCTTGTAATTTTGGGTGTTTTTGTGATTTGTTTCTGCTTTCTAATGCTAATAATTGCCGCTTGTAAACAGATCCTGGTAAAGCAACCACCTAGATTGGCGACGGAAGATGCAAGAAATATGTTCTTTCCATTTTGGAAATCAGTGCTATCTGCTCGGCTCCAGGTGAAGATAACCCCACCCAGTCAACCGAGCAGGAAGGGCACGCAGAGTACCATCCAGCTGTCATTCACAAGCAAAACAGTTGAACCTCCTAGTTGGATCCCAAAGCACCTACTAGGGAGAAACAATGGATCCACAAGGCAGTTTTGTGCTGTTGCTTCCATGCCTCTGAAGGCGTTTAAGCGCATTTGAGTGGATAAATACATGGTGGTACGCACTGTAGATTATTTTTTTAAGCACTGGTTGGTTTATGTTGGCACTTAACTACATGCTCAATACTGGTACAATCTTTGTGCAGATCTTAAATAGATCGAACTGTCGGTGACATAAGAATGGCTAGGTCCTGCTTTTCTAGAAGCTGTGTTGTGTTCGTTGTTTAGCCTTTAATTAAGACCCTTTTAGCAGTGTACTGTATTCTTAAAGTGCAAGTTACTCGTCAGTATGTAATCTAGAGCTATATAAGCATAGTGTAATGTTTCACCAGGCTAGCTACGACCTGGTAAGTAATTGTACCCCAATGTAACACTTAAATATTCTGCTACCTTTAACGTTAAGTGCCGCTAGGGTACTCCCAGAAGTACTCGGAATTTCCGTCGTTGTTGGCTGAGCTGAACACAAGCTTTGAAATATCCGTCTCTAAATATCTATCGCTTTGAAATATTAATATTTATGACATAATTAATATTATTGAAAAGATCTTTGAATCAAGTTTTTTAGCAAATTTATTTGGAGACACAAATGTTGCATATATGTTCTACCGACGGAGGAAGTAGTAATGAGAATGAAATATTCCGACCTAAAAATTTTGTTTTTATCAAGATTCAGGAGTAGAGTTTGTTTAACAACAAATACCGTCATGATGATTCCGACTTACCCTGATAACTCTTGAATGCAAAGCTAAAAAAGTGGTAGTTCATACACTTGCAGAGTATTTTTAACAGGTCTAGAGTGCTTGAGAAAGGGATGCATTTTGGAGAGTGGGGCATAGGTCCCAAATTGAAATTTGGGAGGATAGCTGGATCCCATCAAGTCACAACCTGAAAGTTTTAACTCCGAGAGGCAACAATTTGCTTACTACAGTTGATGAGCTTATCAATCCTATCACTAGAACATGGGATCCAGAGTTGATCAGAGACCTGTTCTGGAGTGTGGATGCAAATAGGATACTGCAGATCCCAGTCGTGCAAGGAAGAGAGGTATATATGGCCATGCAGCCCGCAGCCCGATGGCCCAGCCCGAGGCCCGGTGATTTGGCCCGGCACGTGGGCCGGCACGGCCCGAAGCAGCAGGCCGTGCCTGGGCCGCCACTCTGGCCCGTGGCATGGCCCGGGCACGGCCCGCTAAAGCAGGCGGCCCGGTAGGCGGCCCGGTAGGCAGCCCGGTGCGCATGCCCGCATATATAAGCCGCGCAGCGCCGCGGCCGCCCGCCCAACCCTAACCCTAGTCATTTGTTCCCCAATCCACTCGTCCTCTCGGCTGTCGGCTCTCGCCTCTCTACTCTCGATTCGCCATCGTCCGCCGCTCCTCCGCCTCATCGGCTTGTCGCCGGTCCTCCACGGCTTCACCTCGCCGCCTGAGTTCGCCTACCCCTGTCCTCCCTCTCCCTCCTTTCCCTTCATCCCCTCCTCTCCTTCTCCTTCTCCTGTGAACCATGTGAGTTGAAGTTCATCACTCGCTCCGGCTCCGCCGCCGCTCGCCGTCGTTGGTCTAATCGGTGTGTCTGTCTCCTCTGCCCTCTCTGGCCTTGTGGCATCATCTCTAGCACCGGCCACCGGGCTCCGGTCGTGAAGGTAAACCCTAACCCTAACCTAACCCTAGATCTGTCTCTCTCTCTCATCCTGGCCATGCTTTCTTCGTGATTTGCAGGTTCGTGCCTGACGCCGCGTCTTCCTCCACTGGAGTTGACATGGCCAGGCCGCCGAAGCGTCCGTTGAGGGACGGTGCTGGTGCTAGTGCTGGTGCTACAGCTGCAGCTGCAGCTGGAGCTGGAGGTCGTGGTAGGGGTCGGGTCCAGCTCCGGCCTTCCCCATCCTGTGCTGGTGCTGGGCTCGCAACGCGAGGGGAGGATGAGCATCCACCCCTCGGCGACGGCGAGGACCTAGCGCCGCACACGGATGAGGAGCTGGAGATTGAGGACGACGACGACGTGCGTGATGACGCCGCCGGGTTGTTTGGCATCGATCTCGGTGACGGCCCCAAACCCTCCACTGACACTCATGGTACCTCGACCGTCTCAGCTTCTGGTAAGAAAACCTCTGTTGTGTGGACGTACTTCACAGAGATTAAGGAGAACGATATTCGAATTGCTGCGATCTGCAATCATTGTCATTCGAGGTACACTGCTCGTTCATCTGCTGGTACTGGCCATTTGAAACGCCACATGAAATCTTGTATGCAGAAACAAAATCATGCTTCTATGGTCCAGACTAGGCTTGCTCTTAATCCTGATGGTGTGAAAAATTGGCAGTATGATCCTGCTGTAGCTCGTACCGAGTTATGCAGGTTGATTGCTAGACTAGACCTTCCCTTAGTTATTGCTGAAACACAGGCTTTTGAAGATTACATTAAGCGTGCTCATAACCCTGCTTTTGTGAAGGTCTCTAGACAAACCACCACTAGAGACCTGGGCAAATTGTTTGCTGAGTAACGTGCTTTTATTCTGAATTCTTTGATGCCTGCATGTTCATCTGTTTCTTTGATTTCTGACATTTGGTCTGGGAATGCAAAGGAAGATTATATTTCTGTTGTTGCTCATTATGTGAGTGCTGATTGGGAGTTGCAGAAAAAGGTAATTGGTTTTAGGCTTATTGAGTCTTCACATTCTGGTGAAAACATAGCTGAAAAAATTGCAGGTGTGGTGGAGGAGTTTGGTTTGATTGATAAGATCTTTGCTGTTACACTTGACAATGCTTCTTCTAATTCCAGGGCTTATGAGATCTTGCAACCTATTTTCTTTGGATACCTAGGTTCTTATCCGTCACCTACCCGTGATGATCCTAACAAGCATAAATATTTTCTTGTGCATCAGCGTTGTGCATGTCATATCATTAATTTGATTGTTAAGTCTGGCTTGAAAAGATTGAAACCTTATCTTGATGATTTCAGAACTGCAATAAATTATTTGAATTCATCTAATCAAAGAATTGCTTTGTTTAAAAATTACTGCATTGCTCAAGGTCTTAGACCTAGAAAGTTTGGCTTGGACATGGATGTTAGATGGAATTCTACTTATTTGATGCTTAAACATTTGATGCCATACAAGGATGTATTCTCTGTGTGGCTTAACTCTAATTATGGGCAAACATTGTTAACTTCGGTGCATTGGTATATTGCTGATCAAATAATGGTTTTCCTGGAACTGTTTTATGAGGCTACTGTTGTTCTGTCTGGGGTTTATTATCCCACAGCTCCACTTGTGTTGCATCATGTTCTTGAATTTGCTGAGCATTTGAAGAAAGCTGAATCTGATGTCAATTTTAGAAATATTGCAGTTCCTATGAAGCTTAAATTTCTTAAGTATTGGAAGAACATTCCCCTACTTTATTCATTTGCTTTCATCCTTGATCCTAGAGGTAAGCTGAAAGGGTTCTTGAGTTATCTGGATGTGCTTGCTAAATATACTGGATGCTCTTATAATTTATACTTTCTTGATGTTAAAGAACACATGACCAGAATGTTTAGCAAGTATGAGGAAAAATTTGGGGGTGCAGGTAGGGCAAGGGGTCCAAGAGTTGCTATGCCTTCTGGTACTGGTAAAAGAAAGCAACATTGGGGAAAAATCTTTGCAGCCCCTGATGCATCCCCTGACTGCGGTTTATCTAATCCTTCGTCATCTGGTTCTTGCATTAGTGAGCTCTCGGTTTACTGGGACAGTGACCCAGTGACAGATTGGAATGAGGGCTTTGACATATTGCTGTGGTGGCGTGACCACAAGCTATCCTATCTCATTCTATCTATTATGGCTCGAGATATCATGCTGTTCCTGCTTCTACTGTTTCTTCGGAGTCTTGTTTCAGTTGTACATCCAGGATACTCGAAGATCGGTGGCGACGATTGTTGCTTGAGCATGTGGAGATGCTCACATGCATCAAGGACTAGAAGCAAGGAGCAAGAAAAGAACAACATGCACCGGAGGACCTGGACCTGGAGGAGTCATTCAAGAACCTCTTCTTGGATGAAGAAGAAGAAGGCAGCGGTGGTGGTAGTGCTGCTGGTGCTGGTTAGTGGTGATGAAGCTTGCAAAGCAAGGTACCAGACTCACACTCACACTGACTTCATGGCTTCATCTTGTTTTGATTCATGGGAAAAGAACTAACATGCTTCATTAATGTTCAATTGCAGGAACTTTTGGTCTTTTGGAGCAAATCTGGAGTCCTAGAGCAGCTGGAGATTGACTAAGACTCAGTGAGACTGTGAGAGTGAGTGCTTTTGTGATGTGAGCTGTGAGTGCCTGAGTGGTGGTGGTGTGGACTATGGAGTACTGTGTGAACTCACAAACACTAAGTCAAGTCAGTAGGACTTGCCAGTTTGCTTGCCACTGATGATGGCTATTGTAATAGGATAGAACTTAAACTTGAACCTTCCTTTGGATTTTGGTTGGAGCTGGCTGCACTCTTTTTCTCTTTCTAGGGTTTCTCACAAGGGTGAGTTTTACCTAGAAAGGTTTTTAATGAGGCAGCATTGTACAAAACAGCTCTTTTTGATAATATATTATCTCTTATTCAATCTTTGTGATCTATTATGTTAAGCTGTAATGTAATATATAAACTCTGTTGAAACTTGAAGTTGGAACACCTGTGAAAAAAATGGAACATTCTGAATGTGTGTCACTCTGTCTTCATAGTTCTTATCAGGCGGGCCATGGGCCGGCACGGCCTGGTCAAAAACAGCGTGCCTACTGGGCGGCACGGCCCGACAAAACGGCCCATGGGCCGTGCCTTGGGCCGCAGGCCAGGCACGAGCACGGCAGAGGCACGGCCCGGTAGGCACGACGGCCCGTCAAGGCACGGTGCAGGGCCGGGCTGGCACGGCCCGACGGGCCGCCGTGCCGGGCCGGCACGGCCCGATGGCCATATATAAAGAGAGGACACCATAATCGTAATGGACTTTTTTCAGTCGGGTCTGCATACCATACCCAATGGCTACACAAGTTTTGGAGCAAATAGAGAGAACCAACAAGCGAGTGGTGTGGGTGATGAGAAAGTGTGGTCCAAACTATGGAAATTAGATGTTCTTGCAAAAATCAAAATTTTCGGTTGAAGGGTAGTGCATGGTCTCCTACCTTGTCGTGGGATTATGGCAAACCGTCATATTGGAAAGGTGAGTAGTTGCCCAGTATGCCATGAAGGATGTGAAGATATAAAACATATCCTTTTCACCTGTAACCGAGCAAAGGAATCTGGAGGCTGTTTGGAGTGGCATACAAAAGGTATCGATGCTAGATTTTTTTTTCTTGGACAATGAACCAACTATTAGATTATTAGCAGCAAAACGCCGCAACATAAGTACAATGTTCTAGTAGTACATCATTGAGAATCGCCGTAATAGGACATGTAGGGCCATGATTTGCACTGTCACAGATGACATGGAATTTATCAGAGAGGGCATTAGAGCTCTTGAAAGTTATAGAAGCTAAAAGATGGGCAACTATATTTGCATCTCTGCTGATCTTTCTAACTTTGAAGGATATCCCTCTTGTTTGATTGAAACAACATTGGGAGAAAGGTTTGATCTTCCAGTCAAGGGGGGATTTAGAATTGAAAAAAGTCTACTTTACACCCCCCAACTATGGGGTTTGGTCTACATAACACCCTAACTTTGAAACAGTCTAATTTACACCCCGAACTTTCTAAAACCGTCCATTTTACACCATAGGTGGGTTTTAACAGCGGGTTTACTACAATGCCGGCGGTTTTGAATAGTGTAGCATGTGGTTTGTATTTTCTTTCTTTTTTATCACTGAATCTTTGAAAAATTATAGAAAAATAATAATGTTAAAAATTCAATTTTGTTGGACTCCACATGAGTAGATTTACAACAAGAATATATAATATGATATGATTTAGTACAAAATTTTTTGTTGTAGCTTCGTATTGCGAAAAATCTAATTTTGTTTGTAATTAGTTAGAATAATTTGTAGCTGCATCTTCTTTGATTCAATTGTGCTTGCATTTTTATGATAGGCTAATTAATGTATACTTGAACAATAGTAGAAACTTGATACTCATTGGACCATTTATAACTTAGTTATAGATAAATTGTAATACATTAGACACAAAATTAGAATTAATTTAAATCTACAATAATAAATTTGTACTAAACCATACCAAATTATATGTTTACTATGTAGATCTACTCATGTAGAGTCCAACAAAATTTAATTACACAAAAATTTAATTTTCAAATGTTTAATGGTAATAAATAAATAAATAAATAAACAAATAAATAAAACAAAATCGGTCAGTGCACTGTAGCAACCCACTAGTACTGTTGCAAAACCCCTTTTATTATAGCAAAACCGCCGTTGAAAACCACTTAGGGGACAATATGGACAGTTTTGGAAAGTTCGGGGTGTAAATTAGACTGTTTCATAGTTCGGGGGTGTTATGTAGACCAGAGCCATAGTTAAGGGTGTAAAGTAGATTTTTTCCTTTAGAATTACCCTTGTTGATGAATTCAGACAAGGTAAGATTATCAATGTTGAAAGTGACAGCTGAATGACTTAATTTTCTGGTGATCTAAGCTGCTGCCGCTAAAGCCGCTGTTTCTGCCATCAATATTGAGGAGCAGTTGTGCAACTGCATCAAGACTTTGAGATTAAGACTTGTTGAGGCATCAACAATATGAATGCCAAGGCCTGCCTTCTTTGTGCCTTGCACAGTTCCATCAGGAAGCGTTGATGCATCAGTGTAGCACTAGATGACATCGGCTTTGTGGTGAAGTACCTGCAAAATAGGATCGAGCACCGAGGCTAGGTGATATGGCAGAATCTGTATGGAAAGTTGGTCCTGCAAATTGAGGAACCACTGAGCTTCCATTTGTCCTTCAACAGTGTTGTTCGGCTCTCCATAGCTATTGGAATTTGGACCCGCAAAACAAACTGGAGGACCAGAGCCTACCATCACGTCCGTGGAGGCATTGGTGGCATTATTTTTGTAATCATTACCCTGTGAATGAATTTTAATGTGGGCTTTGATCTCAAAGTGGACCTGCATGACAGTCCACTTCTGTTTTATGTCTGAAATCATTTCTTGTCCTCCAAATATACCATAAGGTGGTGAAAATGGAGTTAAGCAGATTGTCATCAATTTTATCTGAGAGCAAGACATCCAGGCTGAGCTGGATTCCATCCTCAGCTTCTGGCAGAGAGTCAGAACGAAGAGAAGGATCACCTGCAAACCAAACCGCTCTTGCAATTCACAGGCAAAAAATAAGTGGTAGTCATTTTCGTTCTTGCCACAGTAACTGCAGGATTTTTCAATTTTTTTAGGACAAACTACCAGCCCTAGCTCCAGTAGCAATGGCTCTTCTTATAACTCGCCACACAAAGCATTTGATGTTAGGCGAGATAGTTTTGCTTTTCCAAATAGCATTAAGAATTTTAAAAGCATTGGCAGAAAGGCTTCTAGGGCCCTGAGCAGGGAGGTGAACCAGATTGGCCTTATTGAAGAATTTGAAGGCTTCCTTGGATGTGCACTCACCTTTACTAGAAGGCATCCATCTGACAATATCGCTGTTGCCAGAGGCCACAATTGGAAGATTGCATATAACTGCAGTGGCTTGGTCATTAAAAATAGAGTTAACATAATTTTTGTCCCAATCAGATCGGTCTCTTGAAAAATGATCAGATACAATGTTAGGCATACTATTGACCGGGAGAGAGTTTTTAAGATGATTATGTATGTTATCTCATAAGTCGCACCAAGGGTTGTTCCAAATACATGTATCTCCTTTGTGAATTTGAATAGTGGAGTTATCAATTAGGTGTTTTCTAATCTGAAGGATAGAAGACTAGAAAGTGGATTTGATGGTGTTATTGCTAGCTTTCCAAAAGGTGGTGTTTGGAAAATATTTATCTTTGAGAACCTGAGTAAGGAAAGTGTCTTTACCTGTGGCGATCTTCCAAGCAGCATTTAGAATGAGACTCTTGTTAATGGAGTGGAGGCCTCTGATACCTAATCCCCCTTCATTCTTTGGTCTACAAATGTCCTTCCACGACCTAAAACTTAGCTCCTGTTCTATCTGTTTCATGACAATTTCCAGCCTACCAGAATCTTCTAATGATCCTTGTGATTTTTTCAATCAAGTTTCTGGAAAAAATAATAGTTGTCATATAATAAAATGAGAATTGAGGATAGAACAAAGTTGATGTAAACTAATCTACCAGCATGATTCAATTTATTTGGTTTAAGCTTGGTAAGTTTACAATGGAACTTAGCAAGAATGAAATGTAAAAAGCTTTATTTTTGTCCTTACACGATTGAAAATTAAAGGATGTCCTAAGTAAATAGAGTTGGCTTGAAGCTGCTGAACAAAAAAAACTGATGTTAGAGAGGTTAGGAGTTTGACCTGAGGATCTACAGAAGTTGTGAAGAATGTCCCTGATCTTACCTGCTTCCTCTTTGTTGGCTTGGCCAAATATTATAAGATCATTTGCAAAGAGAATAGAATGTGTAGCTGGGCAGTTGGGGCCAAGTTTAATGCCCCTGATGTTCATGCTAGAAGAGTGTTGTTGCAAGCAGATGGATAGCTCATTGAGGATGGAACGAAGGAGGAGGTTCACCATTGATATTGACAGACATGGTAGTAGTGGAAATGCAAGTGTAAACAAGATTAATAAAATGCTCTTTGAAACCTTGTATCTTCATAGCCGCAACAATAAAATGACATTCAATTCTGTCAAAAGCTTTAGCTAAGTCCACTTTAAGAAGGTGACCGGTCAGGTTCAGTTGTGGTAGCCGAAGTGATTAGAGTATCAAACCAGCTGGAGACCTTGAATTGTATAGGATTGGCAGAATTTATACTAACAAGAAGTTGGTATTTGTGGTGGGAACGCAGGAAGCTAGTCCATGGAGACATTGTTGAGTATCATTTTGAATATACTAACAAGAAGCCGTCTTGATTCTTGAAGCTTGGACGATCGGAAGCGACGTGCAAAAGTGGCCTCCATCAGATTAGTGGACCTTTTTACTCTATGATGATAATAAAGTCAGCTCCCTCCCCGGCCCGGCCTTCATCGGGAGCGTGCGGCATGGATAAAAGTTCCGGACGAACCGCTCGGTAACCGAGCGAAACCGCTCGGTTACCGAACCGACCGCGCGGCTGGCCGAGCGCCCGAGTGCGGAGAGGTAACCGCTCGCCCCCGCCCGGTTACCGAGCCTAACCGGTCGGCTAGCCGGCGGCGGGGAGCGGACGGCGGCGCTGGGGGCGGAGAGCAGGGGCGGGGCGCGGATAGGGCAAGGGAAGGGACCCTTCTGCCCCCCCCCCCCCCCCCCCCGGTGAACGCCGCGTTTTGTGCCCGTGAGCGCCTAATGGGCCTCATGGGCCTTAACGGGCCGAACTTTTTTTTTTCAAAATTCCAATTCTAAACGTCCAATTTCAAAAAATTTTATATCATTGGTCTCCATAAATTATAATCTATTTCTAGGAATTTTTTGGGCATTTTTTTTTCAAATTTTCAAATTTCAAATTCAAATTTTGGTAACCGGTCCGTTTGGTAACCGGACCGGAACGGTTTCATCGGTTACCGACCAAACCGACCGGTTACCGATCGGTAAGAAAAACCCTGAATGCAGCCATGCACTGGGGTGGTGCTGGGGGTGCACGGCACGGGATGGGCAGATGGCCCCCGTGCGACGCGAAAAGGCCAAGGGGATCGATCCCACCAGGCTTAAAATTAAATACACGGTAGGTCCATCAACTTGCAAACCAGGTATTTGGCCCCTTAAACTTGCCAACTCGTTCACTCTCTCTAGGTCCGAATGTCAAAACCGGCCTGGTTTTGCTGACGTATTTTGCAGTTAGACCCCTAGAAAAACTTTAATTCAAAACATAAGTCCTTGATCACAAACTGGAACAAGCACACACACGGGACGATCGCAGAACACCTACTCCAGCTCGTCGAGGCTCGGTCCATGTTGAACAGCCGCGGGTGCGCCCAGGTGCGGTTACATTACACGCAAGCA
Source organism: Coix lacryma-jobi var. lacryma-jobi (assembly GCA_009763385.1). Classification (NCBI taxonomy): domain Eukaryota; kingdom Viridiplantae; phylum Streptophyta; class Magnoliopsida; order Poales; family Poaceae; genus Coix; species Coix lacryma-jobi. The sequence continues at coordinate 138,799,960 of CM019824.1, forward strand.
ACAGATGCTAAGCCTCTCTACATGCTACACAGGTCCATGCACGTCGGCATCCTCACAACATGATGCAAACAAGAGAAGCTAACAGTGCAGTACTCCTAATGTGTATGTGCACTCGTATATACGCATGGATCGGAGCTGGTTGTAGAGCTCATACGTACGCTGCTCCATATCGTGTATTTCATACGTACGGCATGCACCTGACCTGGTGGAGCTCTCGGAGCGGTTGTCGGCCATCAGCCTGGTACTGCAGCGTGCGCGCCACGACGGCATGCCCTTCTTCAATGGCAAGGAGATCGAGCGCGCAGCGGACGGAGCATGTGGTGGTGGGCTGGTGGCGTTCAAGGCGTTCTAGCAGCTGAGCTCCGTGCAGCGTGTCGGAGCAGAACAGGGGTTCGCGGTCGTGGCGTCCTTGAACAGGTACTGGTACTCCTTCCGTCCGTACTATACGTGCATGTAAGGTCGAGCTTTGGATCCGGTGACAGCAAGCACGTGGTCAACTTCTTCTCTGTAGATCCGCAAGACGGCGAGCTATGCATGACCGTGGGAACGGGACGGGCGGGGTGAGGCTCGGCAGCGGTTCCAGGCTTCCAGCCAGGGACGAAGCTAGAAAAAAAAATTAGGAGAGGCTGAAGAACAATGCTAGCTTTACTATGATCACTCATAATAGAAAAATATAATAGTAAAAAATAATCTTATATCAAGAACATTGTTTGACGATGAAATTCACATAATACAACATGAAAAATAAAGGATAAAAGTCATTCATACCGAAAGGCGAAACTAATAGATAGCGCTTGACGTTGATACACATTATTCATCCGAGGTAACAATCTACACAAATAGACATAACTGATTAGTGAAACATATATGGACATCCAAATTATAAATTTAGAAGAGAACAGAGCATACCACTATTTTTTTGGCAATAACATACGACGTTTTTTCATCTCTTGAAACCGTTTTTTGATCGTTTCATTATCAATCTTTCTAAATATCTCCTTCTCATTATAGCATATCATCAAGTCATTGAGCCATTCGTCACCCATTTTACTACGCAAATCTGTCTTTATAAAAGACATGGCTGAAAATATCCTCTCAACTGAAGCTGTTGCCACCGGTAGTATCAAGGTCAACTCAATGAGACGATAAACCAATTTATAAGATTCATGCATCTTAGTCTTCACCATAATTTCAGCAACTTTTCCAAGTTCAGTGCATCCAAGAAATTCTGGAGTTCTTCTAGCACGGTTCACAAACTGTCTAAGTTGACTTGGCAAAATAGCAAGTTCACCAATATCAAAATCCTTAGCATAAATTTCAGCAAGCCTCACAAGTTTGTCCACATCAAAATTAGAGAAGGAGTTCCTAGGGTTAAAAGCAGTCATGCATACTAATAACTCTGAACTAGTTTCACTGAACCGATGAATCAACTCAATCAAGATAGCATCAATGGCAACAAGAAAAAGCTCAACATGATAGTAATGCATGTTTGTTACCTTTTGCTTTCTTCGTCTAGATGTCCCTCTAACATTTATTTCCTTACTCATATCAGGCACTTCTATCTCATTCTTCTCACAGAATGTTTTCACTTTTCTGAGTAATGGCTCCCATCCATTTTCCCTCATATCTTGCAAGCTTTCTTTCACATCCGTGATCAAATGCATTGCTTCAACTATGTCTTGATCCTTCCTTTGCAAAGCATGTGACAAAATATCTGTCATGCTCAACAATTCTATCATCAAATGAAGGATGAACACAAAATCAAATGTCTCCATTTTTCCAATTAAACCTAAAGCTCCACCATTACATGTTGGTTTAATAGAATCTTTCTTCACTATCTCAAGGACATCAATGATAGCCTCCCACATGACCAAAATACGAAGCAAAGTTTTAAGATGTGAACCCCATCTAGTATCTCCAGGCCTAGCTAGACTGCTTTCTTGATTTAAACCTCTTCCAGTCAAAATCTCACCATTCTCAATCTTTTCTAGCAACACATCACGATGCTTTGCAAGCAAGGCATCTTTTCTCATACAAGATGCACCCACATTGTTGATTATTAAAGGAATGTAGTTAAAGAAATCTGCAATGTCTGCACTAGAAGTCGAAACAGCAACAACCACTAGTTGCAACTGATGGGCAAAACAATGCACATAGAAAGCATACGGATTTTCATCACGAATCAATTTCTGTACCCCATTAAATTCACCTCTCATATTTGAAGCTCCATCATACCCTTGCCCACGAAGCATAGAGATAGACAAATTGTGACTTGAAAGCATACTGACCAAAGCTTCTTTCAATGCAATAGCTGTACAACTCTGAACATGCTGAAGTCCAAGAAATCTCTCCACCACTTTCCCTTCATTATTCACAAACCTGCACGCCACATTGTTAGTATAATTGTAGAAATAGTTGTACAAAAACTATGCACAAAATTGCAATTATAAAGTACTAACCTTAGAATCATGGCCATTTGCTCTTTATTGATACATCTCGAGACTCATCAATAAGAACTAAGAATTTTCTACCTCGAATCTCATCCATAATCACAGCTGTGACTTCCTCTGCACAAGCTTTTGCAAGGTCCTTTTGTATATCAGGAGATAACATTTGGCAATTTTTAGAACCTTTGTCATATGCATCCTTCACTATCTCAACCTTATCTTTATACCAATCAACCATCTCTCTAAATGTACCCTTGTTGAGGGAAGTAGAGCTCTCATCATCTCCACGAAAAAGGTTGCCCTTGTGATATGAGAAATCTTGCAACATCTAAAGAAGATGTCAAACGAATCTCATATCGTTTTCCTCCTCCGTGCTTATCTCAACTAATTTGCGACCCACACTTGTCCTTTGGTTTAGAAAGTCATCACACTTTAGCCTAGCCTCTACATGAGTCTTGCAAGCACCATGCCTATTCAAATTATCCTTAGCTTTCTTCCAATTCACATAACCTTGATGTGCAAAGACAGAACTCCTAAATTTTTCAGGCTTTCCCGAATTAAAGAAGAGATAACAATATAAGCAATAAGCTGCATCCTTGGACTCACTATATTCTAGCCAATCAAACTCATCAAACCAAGCACTTTGAAATGATCTCCATTGACCACCAACCCATTTACTAGGAAACTTAAATTCACGAGGTTGGGTTGGACCACTCAAAGCATATGCTCTCTTTACTTGGTCTCTAATTTCTGGTTCATAATCATCAATTGGTTTGCGATTTCCAGGGTCTGCAATCAAATTGGAATGACTAAACTCTACCCTAGGTCTCTTTGGTTGAGTTGTGCTCTCATCTGTTGATGGACCACTAGAACTTGAAAAGTAATTGCGGAGAGTTCTTTGCGGCAACATATTAAAAATCTAAAAATTAGAATCTATCATCAATCAAAATTCAAGCATTTGCATCATTCAATCATAGACAAAATAAAAATAACCCGATTTCACAACTAAAAAATCACCTCCTCTGCTCCTCACGGCCAGGCCAGGCGCCCAGGCGGCTGCTGCCCTGCCCGCTGACCACTGGCCCGCTGGCCCGCCCTCGAGCTCCTTACGGCCAGGCAGGGCGCCCTGCGCGGCTGCACGCCTGCACCGGGATCCAGGGAACTAGGGAAGGCCGCCTCGACTGACCGCTCGGCCGCTCGGGAACGGGAAGGCCGAAGGCCGGAAGGGGAAGCCGTGCGCTGCGCGTGCACGGTGCGCCGTCCTCTCGCGACTCGCGCAGCCGGGAAGGAAAGCAGGAAGGGGAACAGGAAGGGGACGGGCGGACGGCACGGGAAGGGAAGGGGAAGCGGACGCTCGGGGTCGGGGGCTTGGGGCGGCGGACTGGTGTGGCCGGGTGGGGAATTGGATAGGGTTTCTTATTGGGCTTCAACGCGATAACAACTGAGCTATTTTACTTTTGGCCCAATATAGCTCTTTTTTTATCTTAAATTTAGCCCACCCAATTTAACACATATATGAATTTTTTTTAGAGGGACTAAGGGGGGGCTACACGTGCCTGGGATCGGTAGGGGGGGCTGGAGCCCCCCAGCCCCCCCCCCCCCCCCCCCCCCGTTGGCTCCGTCCATGCTTCCAGCGAGTGGCGCAGCGGCAGCTTCTGCAGCACCCATAAGCTTCTCCCTCGGCGGCCGGCGCTGTATGTGCATGTGCTCTGTTTTCACGAGCAGGGACTTGTGTGTTTTAAATTAAATTTTTCCAGGGGTCTAACTGTAAAGTAAGTACGCAAAACCAGGCTGGTTTTGGTATATAGACCTGGAGTGAACGGTTTTGCAAGTTCGAGTGGTCAAATATCTGGTTTGCAAGTTGATGGACCTATTTGACACAGACACGCAAGTTCGTGGGCCTACGGCATTTTACTCATTAAAAAAAGGTCAGCGACGACAACGGGCCTGGGGCCTTTTTCGCCTGCGCCGCATGGCTTTCCGTGTGGTGGGGTGCTGGTGCCGCGGTCCGCGGACGGCCGGACGCTGCTCGTCGCCCGCCCTCGCCGCGACGTCCCACCCGTTCATCATCACTCTCCCTTCTCCCCGTGCCGACGAACAAATGAAGGTATGCGTAGAGACTGTGGAATGCGTAGCATTAGACAACTCGCTAATGAGATGAGAACATGAGAACGGAAGAAAAGAATATCACCTATTGATCGATTAATACTCGTTACTCATTTGTTTATATTATATATAAAGATTAAGTTCACTTTTAGGCCTTTAACTATTGGGTTGGTCTAATTCTCACTCTCAACTACAAAACCGTCTAAATTTCATAATCAACTGTCAAAACCATCCACTTTTAGCACCTAGACGTTTGTGCGGGCTGTTTCGTCCATTTTAAATTGGTTTTGACATTTGGGGCGCATATGTGACAGCAACTCAATCCCTCTCTCTCATTTATGGCAGCACGTCGCTACACCTTTGTTTACCACAATAATATATTGGATTCCGGATTCGATCAACATGTTGGGGGTACAAATGCAAAATGCATGTGCGAGGGGAATGCGTAGCATTGGACAACTTGCTAATGAGATGAAATAAGCATAAAAACAACGAGAAAGAAATACCACCGATTGATCGAATCTTTGTTGTCAACTTAAGGCACGTCCTTCTTTGAATGATCGTTATCTTAGCCTTTTGTAGCCAGAAAATTATCATTGTTCTGCTTTCTTCTATTTATTTAAACAGATAGTATACGTATGTATACCTTGGTTTCATTACTAAATAAAAAGCTTAGTAGGTCAAACCAATTATACTAATCATCATACGCACTGGCGGAGCCTTGTGGAGGCGAAACAGGGCGTCGGCCCCCCCTTGGCTCTGACGTGAACAAGCATGTGGAATCTCTCAGGAAGGAAAAGAGAACTTCATGGAAAAACTGCTAGTAACACTGCATAGCCGCATATACTGCCTCAATAATGGCTAGTCATGCGAAGCGGTGTGTGCATGCCTGCCACTGCCACTGTCATAGCTACAGTAACACCTATTAAAATTAGCCCCTCCTTGATTCTGATGCACACTCCGCCACTGATCATACGCATAGTTGTGCTCTTACTTCAACGTCGACCCATTCGACCAAACGATATAACCAAAGATTAGACCCAACAAGAGCCCTGTCAAATAAAGCTACCTGATCGATGCAACTTTACAGAGTCTCCTCCCTGCCTGACATAAAGCTCTTGCGACTTTTTGTGCAGACACCAGAAAGCAACAGCACTACGGAGTACAACACTCAAGCCCTAGCTAGAGTAGCTAGCTCAGCTTAGCGGCCCACTAATCTGTAACTACAGTACGGAGTACTATGCTTAAGACTTGATTCCTGCAGTGTTTTAGCAAACTGCACTGCACAACTAGAGATGCCCTCGCACTGCACTGTCAGGTCAAGTCAGGTGGCCTTTGCCCCCGTCGCATCCGTCTCCTCCAGCTCCAGCGAAGCGATATGGCCCAGATGCCCCAAAAGCAACCTGCGTCGATCAGATAGATACACACAGCCATAGTATTGTGTGGCATGGCATCGGCCATCGAGTGATGGCCGACAGGTTAGAGAACAAATGGCCATTTTGGCGCTGGGAGATGGGTGATTAGTGGTCTCCCGAGGAGTCCTCGTGCTCGTGCGCGGGCGGCTTAAGGTCATGGGAATCTCGAGCGCGAGATTGTCTTCACGTGCCGGATTCTCGTTCGGTCCACGCCCGCCCATCGTGCGCCGCATGGGCACCGGATCCGTATCGCTCGATGACTGTTCCTAGAATATTCAAAACAGGGAGAAAATATCATAGCAGAATTTGTAGATTGTTTTAGCTTATATCCATCTTGATCACTGCTGTTAATGATCGGACTGTCTATTATTAGCCCCACGATCACGACGGGTCAACGTGGTTGGTACATCTGAACCGTACAGATCCCTGATTGAGAGTGACTGCGACGCTTACCTGCGTTCACGCGACACGCGTACTTTGCTCGCTCAGAACCTCAGAGTACGATCGAGTTGCTCGCGATGAAGGACCAACCCGACCTGTGTTTTTTTGTGCTCAGAGGTCAGAGCTACTGTGCGTACAATGGTTGCTCTGCTCGCTTCTTGTTCTTGAGTTCTTGGCTTCTTTCTTCCCTGCCTGCACTGGAGCACGATTTTGATGCCATCAGACCTGAACATCACGGGAACGGACACTACGGCCTTGTTTAGTTCCCCAAATCTGCCCCCAAAAAACACTATGCAGAATTCCTATTTCCCATCACATCAAAATGTCGGCATATGCATGGAGTACTAAATGTAGATGAAATCAAAATCTAATTGCATAGTTTGATTGTATTTTGTGAGACGAACATTTTAAGCCTAATTAGTCAAAGTTTGGACAATTTTTATCAAATACAAACGAAATGTTACAGTGTACTGATTTAACGTTGCACTATGCAGAATGCCAAATCTGGTGAGAACTAAACAAGGCCTACGCCATTACGGTTTCCATGCATGCACGTACAATACTCAATTAATGGCTAACTTGAACAGTTGAACCCAGCTTTTGGTACAACTACTAGCACAGTGGGATGTACTGTACTGCAACGATGTAGATGGATTGTGAATTGTGATGCACCAGCGTATATACAACCATACAGATACTCCCATATATGTTGGGTACACGGTTGGCAGTTGGAAGGGATGCCCATCGGAGATCTGAGAATAAATGTAGGCCGAAAAGTTCCGAGACTTGGACCGAATGATGGCACGAGGCATGTTGCATCTGCATGCATATTATGCTTTGAAATCGATTTAGGTCAGCGCTGATATGAACAACCATGACAGCTTTGAATTCGATTTCGTCAGCGCTGATAAGAACAACCATGACAACATTGACACCTGGTTTTTGTTCAGAACTGTTCGCTGGGAATTCATGAGTGACCATAATTCATTGAACTACTCCATTTTGATTTGGAACCAATTTGGTCTATTTATTTTTGTGCAGCCTTCTAGAAATGGATCTTGTATTTTTGACTCCCCCCCCCCCCCCCCCAAAATTGTTAGTGGATTATAAAGAGAGACTGCTAGGTCAAACCATGCACGAAAGAGTGACCATCCCAATGATTTGGTTCAAGAATAAAAACAAAAGGCCATATTTTTTAATTTATCACAAATATATCACTTATATAGCTATGACTATAGTATGAAAATTGTTTTGAGATATTAATGCACTTCTATGATATTTATACACTACATGAACATATTTACAATTTAGCATCAATTGTTAATATATGAACATGTCAAAGTTGATGCATAAATATTGGTGTTAATGTTGTAGAAAAAAAAACGGTTCTTTTGATGAAACTATGATATACTTTTGGTCAGACATTTGCAAGGAGCAGAATAGTAAGATGTTTCAATAGAAAAATTAACAAAAGACAAATGTTATGCAACGATGACTTGCAACAATTTTAAATGGCTTCTAAGTTGACACGAACATCCTTATCTGCAAAGAATCGTAAAAATAGAGAATCATGTGAAATGTATCCTTGAACCACAAAGTTTATGGCAGAAGAGAAACATAACCACCGATAATGCGACAGATTAACTACCAGCTAAACAAAACTATAAAAGTCATTATCTCCACACATGTCCTTGGTCAGAATCATACCACAACACATGACAAAAGCACCAAAAGCTAATGACCTCGATTAGAGGCTTGGGTTGCTTGGCCTCGGCAAACCTTGGGTGGGTGAGGAACCATGGACGGACCAGTTGGCACTTGCCAATTCGTTGCATTGATGAGTTACGACCGGAACAAGTAGGCTTGCCACCAACCGGTGACCAAACAAAACATTTCCCCTCCCGCGTAAAACCAAAAAACCAGCAACCACCTTGGTCCCTACCATTTCCTCCTCCTCCTCCTTTTATTTTTCTCTTTCTATTTCTATTTATTTTTCTCTTTCTATTTCTGTAGTCAAAACCCCCTCCGCGGCTCCACCGCTCCCTCCTCCACTTATTACTCTGCTGCTGCCCCCTCCTTCCCTGGCTGTCCCTCTCGCAGCACAGAGGTCAAACCAAAAGGCGCAGCCGCGCCGCAACCCAGCCCAACCCACCGCCGCCACCACCACTCTGCAATGGCGGCTCCGCTTCCCCTTCAAAACCGCCTTTCCCCTCTCCTCCTCATCCCCATCTCCCCCGCAATCTTCCTCTAGTACTGCCGTGCTGCTCTCATTCTTCCAGCAACTGAAGTCTTGAGTTCGTTACACGAATCTGCGGCACTGTTAGCGCCGGAGAGCGAGCGAGCAATGGAGGGGGTGTGGAGGAAGGCCAAGTGGGCGCTGGGCGCCGACCTCTGCATGCACCTTGTTAGTACCAGCAAGCAAATTGGAAGGGGAGAAGTAGGGTTCGGGAGAATTGGGGGGAAATCACGATGAATGATTAGAACATTCAGAGTTTCAGAGGTTCAATACATTCCTTCCGTGCCTCTCATCCTCTCCAACCTAGTACATATACTAGTTTACCCAAGTTGGGCCAGACACATTGGAGTTGGGCCGGGCCACTCTCCTGGGCCGAGCCGGCGTCGTCGACGGAGGTGCCACGCTGGTGGAGCTGGGGTTGCTGACATTCCCCCGGTCTTGAGAAGCGGCTTGACCCCAAGCCGGCGCTCTTGGAAACTGTTGACGAAGCTGCTCCACCGGCTCCCAAGTTGCCAAAGAAGCTGGCATATGGGACCACTCCACAAGGACTTCTTCCACTGGCTGAGGACCAGCTGACCAGCGACGTTGGAGGAACCGAGAGGGCACCTGAAATTCAACCAGGTCAGAGGGCAGGGACTTACTGACTTGTTCAGAACCCAGGGAGAGCTTCAGCTGGGAAACGTGAAACACGGGGTGAATAGAAGCCGACGGTGGCAGCTCCAACTTGTAAGCCACTTTCCCAATCCGCTCCAGAATACGGTAGGGACCGAAGAACTTGAAAGCTAGCTTATGGTTTGCACGGCGCACCACAGACGCCTGAACATAAGGTTGAAGCTTCACAAAGACAGAGTCCCCCACAGCAAACTGACGCTCAACACGGTGCTTATCCGCCTGCCGCTTCATACGTTCTTGCGCCCGGAGAAGGTGTTGACGAACCAGAGACTACATAAGCTCACGCTGTTCAAGCCAAGATGCTAACTCTGGAACTGGTGCTGCTGATTCAATACTCAAACCAATGTGGCGAGGCTTGCAACCATAGAGAACCTCGAATGGAGTCCGACCAAGTGCTGAATGATAACTGGTATTGTACCAGTACTCGGCCAAAGACAGCCACTGAGACCAGGATCGAGGGCAAGCATTGGAGAAACAGCGCAAGTAGGTTTCCATGCACTGGTTGACGCACTCAGTCTGGCCATCGCTCTGCGGGTGGTAAGCCGTACTCATGCGTAACTCAGTTCCAGCCAACTGAAAGAGAAGTTGCCAAAACCTGCTGGAAAAAACACGATCACGATCAGAGATGATTGCCACGGGCATACCATGGAGCTTGAAGACATGATCTAGAAAGAGCCGGGCCACTGTTGCTGCCGTAAAGGGGTGCCTCAATGGAATGAAGTGGGAAAACTTCGAGAATTTGTCGACCACCACAAATATTGCATTAGCAGAACTAGACTGCGGCAAACCTTCCACAAAATCAATGGAAACCACTTCCCAGGATGAGCGCGGGACCTCCAGTGGCTGGAGCAAGCCAGGGTAGCCTGCCCGATCAGGCTTTGCTTGGGCACAAACAGAACAGGACTGAACAAACTGCAGAACCGAGGAGCGCAAACCAGGCCAGAAGAATAGGGATCTGACCTTCTGCAGAGTAGCTGGAGCGCCAGAATGCCCACCCACAGGACTGTTATGGAGAGCGGAAAGCACCTTGGACTGAAGATCAGTGTTACGGCCCAACCAAACACGGTCTCTGTAAAGAATAATACCGCGCTGCAGTTTGAATGGAGGGCGGGAAGATGGGTCAATCAATAACTGCTGCAATAGAGACTTGGCCTCATCATCAGATTGGTACGAAACTTGTAACTCCTCGAGCCAGACATGCACAGGGGAGGAAATAGCAGACAACTCAAGAGGATGGTCTCTGCGAGACAAAGCATCGGCGGCTTGATTGTCAACACCACGGCGGTAAATGACTCTGTAACGAAGGCCCAAGAGTTTAGCGAACAGCTTCTGCTGCCAAGGAGTAGTGAGGCGCTGTTCATTAAGGTGAATCAAGCTGTGGTGGTCTGTATGAATAAAGAACTCAGCACCCAACAGATAATGCCGCCATTGTTCTACTGCCATAAGAATTGCCAAATATTCCTTTTCGTACGTGGACAAACCCTGATTGCGCGGTGCGAGAGATTTGCTCAAGAAAGCCAGAGGATGCCCATCTTGCAACAAAATTGCACCAATACCCGAGCCAGACGCATCAGTCTCGATATGGAAGGGTTTTGAGAAATCCAGGATGCCAAGAACCGGAGCAGAGCACAAGGCGGACTTGAGTGACTGGAACGCAGAGTCGTGGACTGATGTCCAGACAAACAGTGTGTCCTTGCGGAGTAAATCGGTGAGCAGCTTGGCAATCAGTCCAAAATGCCTGATAAACTTGCGGTAATAGCCGGCTAATCCCAAGAATCCGCGCAATGACCGAAGTGAACTGGGAACTGGCCACTCTGCAATCGCCTGGATCTTCGCTGGGTCAGTGGCGACACCTTGCTCACTAATAATATGCCCCAGATAAGAGATTTCGCGTTGTCCGAATCGACACTTCGACGACTTGATGCGCCATTGATCAGTCTGCAGCCACTGAAAAACCAGCCGAAGATGCGCAAGATGTGCTTCAAACGTAGGGCTGTAGATTAAGATATCATCGAAGAACACCAATACGAACTTCCGCAATCCTGGAGCCAAGGTAGCATTCATGGCACTCTGAAATGTTCCCGGCGCTCCAGTCAAACCAAACGCCATCACGCGAAACTCATATTGTCCACAATGAGTTTGGAATGGTGTTTTCGGCTCTTCACCCGGCTGCAGCAAAATCTGATGAAACCCCGCCCGCAAGTCAATGGTTGAGAACCAACTAGCAGTCGCCAATTCATCAATTAACTGATCAAACGCCGGCACCGGGTACTTGGACTTTGCTGTAATTGCGTTGAGCTGTCGGAAATCGACACAAAACCTGTAAGTGCCGTCTTTCTTCTTGACGAGCAAAACCGGAGATGAAAACGGACTGGAACTAGGCCGAATAATGCCCTGAGACAGCATGTCCGACACCTGCCGCTCAATCTCATCCTTCAAGGCAGGGGGATAGCGGTACGGGCGGATGAAAATTGGTTGCGCACCCGGGATCAACGGAATAGAGTGATTGCAGGGACGGGACGGCGGTAGCGTCGTTGGCGGATCCAACACAGTGGGAAACTCATCAAGAATTGCCTGAATCTGAGGGTGAACTAAATTAGACGACGACGGACTAGTGACAGCATCCGAGGAGAAGCACACCTGCAACATTAGCTTCTCAGGAAGTTCAGAATCCAGGCCCTGCAGCAATACCCACTGACTGTCATAAGGAATCAGAACCCACTTGTCTTGCCAATGAATTTGCATAGGACTGAAAGACGACAGCCAATCCATGCCAACGATGGCGTCATAAGAGCCAATTGGAAGCACCCTGAAATCAGATGAGAATGTTGGATTGTGATCTCCTCCCGTTAGGCCCAACGGCCTAACGGGCCTCTCATCCGCGCCCTGATCGGGGGCGTCCAACCTTGTGGTTGGTGGGCCCCCGTCGCCCAGCGCTATAAAGGAAAGGTGGGGGCCGGGGCACACGGTACGAGGTTGACCGCGCCGCCAGTCTCCCCACCGACATCCTAACCCTAGCCGATCTCGTGGGTGCGCTGCCAGCGGCGGGAAGTCTCCACCGACGTCCTCTTCTCCGTCCCCGATGTCCTCGACTCCGACCAACGGCACCGGCACGACGGCGAACGCCATGGCCGGCTCGAGCTCTACTACGACTCCAATGGACTCACTCGGTGTGCTACTTCACCCTCTACTCTTTCTTTACTTCTCTGTGTGTTGTACCCGAATCCCTTTTTCCCCTCTGGATCTACTGCTAGAGATCTTGTAATTCTAACAATGGTATCAAAGCCAGTCTAGATCAGTGGATCTAGACGGGGAAATGAAATGAAATGAAGAACAAACCGATTCCAAGGTCGGGATTTGAATGAACTGCAAATGAATGAACCGATCCGTTTCGGATCGGGAAGAACAAACTCGAATCGAATCGAAAACAACCGATCCATTTTTTTGGATCGGGATGAACACTCATGAACCGCAACGACTTCGAACCCTAACCCTAATGATGAACCCTAGCCCGAGAATACGAAGCCGATCGGTGAGGAGACCTACCTTGGTCTCTTCTCCGTCGGTGGCGCCGTTGTTGCGCGGTTGAATCACCGGCCGAAGCTCCTTTTCGCGCAGACGCCGGTAGGAACTCGGACTAGGGCGCTACGGGAAGCCGTTCGACGGCGGTGCGCTCAGCCGGAGGCGAGCGCACGCGCCGGCGAAGGGTCTCCCGGCGGCGCCGATCTCCATCGCGGCTCCCGTTTCCGATCCCGCCAGCGCCGCCGCCGCTGCTGCTTACGCGCTCGCGAGGAGGAGAAGGGGCGGCTGGGGGAGAGAAAGAGATGGAAATGAAACTAGGGTTTGGGGGATGCGGCCGGCCTGGGGAGTTTTTGTCCCTCCGAATCGCGCTCGTCACCGTCCGATTGAATCCGACGGCTGAGATTGAATGGGCTGGATTCGGCCCAGGCGGGCGGGAGCTTTCCCGGCCCAGGCCCAGGTTGCGGCCTGGGCACGGGGGCGCCTGGCCGGGGCGCGGCGAAGGTCACGCGCGGGCCGCATCAGGCCGTGCGCAACGCACACGCGCCAGCGGGCCGAAACTCACCTTCGGGCCATTTTGTGACCAGAACAGGAAAACTAAGAAATTTTCGTTTTAATTTTCCAGAAACTGTTTTAATGCAAATTTGCATGAATTTGAATAAAATTTTGAACCAAATTTTCTGCGTAAACTTTATCCAACGATAATTTTACTCAGAAAATAGAAAGATATGATTATGCTTCTGGAAAAGTAGATATGAAATGAATTCAATTATTTCCGCTGCGTATTATGTTTTATTATTTCCATTATTAAATTTGAACCGACGGGAAAGTTTAATTATGGAAAATGAATATTTCTGATTTTGAGATTATTATAATGTTGTTATTTTCTGACCAACGTTGTTAATAACACTATTATATTATTTTATTTACTTGAAATTATACATTAATTCTACTTCTGCCCAACGGTGATGTTGAATTTTTTGTATAAATGAATATTGTATGTTTTAATTTTGACCAACGTTGAGATAAGACATGCAATTTTTTTTTATATGTAAATATTCTTATTCTTCTTTGAAATGGTTTCAGGAGGAAAAACCGTGTTGAATGTCAACAACATCCCGCCGCTCAATGGGACCAACTATCGGGTCTGGCGGGAGAAATATGAACTTGAACTTGCGCTTGGAGAGATTGATATGGCAATAACCACACCGTGTCCTATTGCACCACAGGACCCGGTGAGGGGAGCCGATGAAACTGATGCTGATTTCCTTGCTCGGCAAAGAAATCATGCTGAAATCAGGATGAAATATGATCTCGAACACAGACGTTGGATACTCTCCAATCGCAAGTGCTTGATGGTGGCTAAGGCCACGATTGAAGAACCCATAAGGGGGTCGATCCCAGAATGTATAACTGCCATTGAATACCTGGAAAGGGTTAAGAACCAGTTTACTGGGTCTGCAAAGGCCACAGCAAGCACATTGATCAAGGAATTGGTCACTATAAAATACAATGGTGGTAGCATTAGAGATCATATTGTGAAAATGAGCTCCATTCAGGCTAAGTTGACACCAATGGATGTAGTGATCAATGATCAATTCCTACTCCATTTGGTTTTCCACTCTTTACCGAGGGAATATGAAACCTTTACTGTGAACTACAACATGCAGCCTGAAAAATGGGACATTGAAAAGCTCATTGCCATGTGCGTTCAGGAGGAAGAGCGAGTTAAGTCCTCACATGGTGACTCTGCTTACTATGTGAAGGACAATAAGAAAAGAAACTTTCGAAATAAGAACTTCAGACCACAGGGCAAGTCCCAGTGGGAGAAAGGCTCTACCTCCAAGGCACAGGAAAAGGCCCCTCAGGTTCCTCAGAATCCTGAAAACCAGAATCAGAATCAGCAGGACAACCTTTATGGCAATGCTGAAAAAGATCAGTGCAAGTTTTGCTTCAAAAGGGGGCACTACAAGAAAGATTGTCCTGACTTTATGAAATGGTTGATGAAAAGAGGTGAGAATTTGATTACATTTATTGATGAATCCCTGTTTTTATGTTATTCGAAAACCACTTGGTGGATTGATTCTGGAGCAACTGTTCATGTTGTGAATTCCTTACAGGGCTTAAGTGGGAGGACCACTCTGCAAAGAGGAGAAAGAACAATTAAAGTGGCGAATGGAGTACAAGCCGATGTTGAAGCTATGGGAAATTATTCCCTAACATTGAAGAATGGCTTTTCTCTTATTCTTTATGATGTACTTTATGTTCCTTCTTTGCGTCGAAACTTAATAAGTGTATCAAAACTCGATGATGATGGATTTGAATGCCATTTTGGAAATGGCAAATGCGAGATATTTTTTAATAATGAAAGTGTTGGTCTTGCCTTCCGACAAGACAAACTTTATTTATTATCCCTCGCTGAAAATTTGAATCATGTGTGTGATGGGGATGTGAATCATGTATGTAATTTGAATGTGAATGACAACCAATCTACGAATAAGAAGCGGAAGAGAATCGATTGCAACTCTTCGAAATTGTGGCACTGTCGCTTAGGCCACATTTCGAGGGGGAGAATAGAACGTTTGGTTAATGAATCAATTCTTCCGCATTTAGAATTTTCAGAATTAGAACAATGCATTGATTGCATCAAAGGAAAATATGTTAAGACAATTAAGAAAGATGCCAAACGAAGTACGGGAATTCTAGAAATAATTCACACGGACATTTGTGGTCCGTTCCCTGTGAAAAGCGTGGATGGTTATGACTCGTTTATAACTTTCACGGATGATTATTCCCGTTATGGCTACATTTATCCAATTAAAGAAAGATCGGAAGCATTGGATAAATTTAGAATATTTAAAGCTGAAGTTGAAAATCAGCATGATTTGAAGATCAAAGTAGTACGATCAGACCGTGGTGGAGAGTACTATGGGCGACATACCCCGTATGGCCAAATTCCTGGACCTTTTGCAAGGTTTCTACAGGAAAATGGCATAGTTGCTCAGTACTCCACACCAGGGGAACCTCAGCAGAATGGAGTAGCTGAAAGAAGAAACCGTACCTTAATGGATATGGTGAGGAGCATGATAAGCTACTCTATGCTACCGATTAGTCTATGGATGGAGGCACTGAAAACCGCCATTCATATACTTAATCGAGTACCAAGTAAATCGGTGCCAAAAACACCGTATGAATTATGGACAGGAAGAAAACCCTCACTTAACCACTTGCGTGTGTGGGGTTGTCCAGCTGAGGCGAAGGTTTTTAACCCAAACATTGGAAAGTTAGACTCTAAGACGGTCAGCTGCCACCTTGTTGGTTATCCCGAAAGATCGAAAGGATATCGATTTTATTGTCCTGACAGACATACGAAATTTGTTGAAACCAGGCATGCTGTATTCTTGGAGAATGACATGATCAGGGGGAGCATGGTAGCGCGTGAAATTAACCTTCAGGAGAAGCGGGTATATGTACCCACTCCGATGGTTCAAGAACCTTTCTTTACGCTACCTGTTGTTGTTGTACCAACAGTCCAGGACGCTGCGGTGACAACACCTGTTGCGAGTTCTCCCGTGGTGACAATAAATGAAAATGTGGAACCTGTCCAACAGGATCCTATAGAACCGATTGTCACACATGAGGAAGAACAACAACAGCCTGTTGTGGAACAAGTGCCAGAGGCCCCTAGAAGGTCTCAAAGAACCAGAAGGTCACCTATTCCAGACGATTATGAAGTTTACGACACTGAAGAATTTCGTATGGAAGATGACCCAAGAACTTTTGAAGAAGCCATGAGAAGCGATCACTCATCCAAGTGGTTTGAAGCCATGGAAGATGAGATAAAATCAATGAATACCAACAAAGTTTGGGAACTAGAAAATATTCCTAAAGGAGCCAAAACGGTAGGCTGTAAATGGGTCTACAAAACTAAATATGACTCCCAAGGGAAGGTTGAAAGATTTAAAGCGCGACTTGTGGCAAAAGGCTTTACGCAACGAGAAGGGATTGATTACAATGAAACCTTTTCCCCGGTTTCATGTAAAGATTCCTTCAAAATCATCATGGCACTTGTGGCTCACTATGATTTAGAACTACATCAGATGGATGTAAAGACAACATTCCTGAATGGGGATTTAGAAGAAAACGTTTACATGGCACAACCGAAAGGTTTTGTCGTAAATGGGAAAGAAAATATGGGATGCCGTTTGAAAAGATCAATCTACGGATTGAAACAAGCTTCAAGGCAGTGGTACTTGAAGTTTGATAGAACGATAAAATGTTTTGGGTTTAAGGAAAATGTTGAGGACAATTGTGTCTATATGAAATTCAAGAATGGGAAATACATATTCTTGATCCTATATGTGGATGATATCCTACTCGCTAGTAGTGATGTTAATCTACTGAATGAAACAAAGAAATTCTTGTCCTCGAATTTTGATATGAAAGATCTTGGTGAAGCTTCATTCGTCTTAGGAATTGAAATTCACCGAGATAGAAGAAAAGGGGTTTTAGGACTATCACAGAAGGCATACATTGAAAAGGTTTTGAAGAAGTTCAGTATGCATGCGTGCAGTTCCTCACCTGCTCCCATAGTCAAGGGCGATAGATATGGGGAACATCAGTGTCCCAAGAATCAATATGAAATCGAACAAATGAAAGCGGTACCATATGCTTCGGCAGTTGGAAGTTTGCAATATGCTCAAGTGTGTACTCGCCCTGACATTGCTTTCGTTACCGGGTTACTTGGCAGATTCCAAAAGAATCCAGGAATTGAACATTGGAAATTAGTAAAGAAAGTCTTGCGTTATTTGCAAGGTACGAAAGGTCTCATGTTGACGTATGAAAAATCAGATTCTCTCGATATAAAGGGATATTCAGATTCTGATTATGCGGGAGATGAAAGAAAATCCACGTCAGGATACGTTTTTACTCTCGCTGGAGGAGCAATATCGTGGAAAAGCTCCAAACAGACTGTGACTACATCCTCAACTATGTATGCTGAGTTTGTAGCTTGTTATGAGGCCACGGGGCAGGTGAATTGGTTAAAGAAATTTGTACCCGGATTGAAAGTAATAGAAAGAATACATGAACCACTGAGGTTGTATTGCGACAACAACCCAGCTGTGGAATATGCTCACAACAATAGGTCAAGTGGTGCTGCCAAACACATTGACATAAAGTATTATGTTGTGAAAGATAAAGTTCGGGATCATATCATAAATCTTGAGCACATACGAACTGAAAGGATGCTTGCGGATCCGCTTACTAAAGGCCTTCCACCCAGTGTCTTTAGAGGACACCTAGCCGGCATGGGTTTAAGGGAGAGCCTATGATTCCCGAACATGAAGGGCCCAGAAGAAAATGAAGTTTTCATTTCAAAACAGAAAGGTGTGTCGTGGCTGTTAGTCTAACGGCACTAATGGCTGTGACGATGAGACATGCTCGATGCACTGGCCTGTGTTGGAATGAGACGTTTTAGAAAGATTGAAAATTTGAGATTTTGAAATGTCGAATATGATGTTGAAGAATGAATGAATGATGAGAGATCAAGGGGGAGAATGTTGGATTGTGATCTCCTCCCGTTAGGCCCAACGGCCTAACGGGCCTCTCATCCGCGCCCTGATCGGGGGCGTCCAACCTTGTGGTTGGTGGGCCCCCGTCGCCCAGCGCTATAAAGGAAAGGTGGGGGCCGGGGCACACGGTACGAGGTTGACCGCGCCGCCAGTCTCCCCACCGACATCCTAACCCTAGCCGATCTCGTGGGTGCGCTGCCAGCGGCGGGAAGTCTCCACCGACGTCCTCTTCTCCGTCCCCGATGTCCTCGACTCCGACCAACGGCACCGGCACGACGGCGAACGCCATGGCCGGCTCGAGCTCTACTACGACTCCAATGGACTCACTCGGTGTGCTACTTCACCCTCTACTCTTTCTTTACTTCTCTGTGTGTTGTACCCGAATCCCTTTTTCCCCTCTGGATCTACTGCTAGAGATCTTGTAATTCTAACAGAGAACACACATTGGCCAACAGACCACTTGAGGTTGCGAATAACTACAGAACTGCGAAGAACACCGCCACCAGCAACGCGCACAGAACTATCTGTAGGCTCCAGAACAACATCAGGTAGCTGTGCTGCCAATTCAGGACTGATGAAAGACGCTGAGCTGCCTGAATCCAACAGGATGACTGCATGCTGGCCTTGTACTGAACCTTGAAAACGAATCACCCTCCCTGAGACAGCCGGCTTCACTGCCAATTTGCTCAAAACAAAGAATGCTTGATCTTCTTCAACAGCAGGTTCAGACTGAGTATCTTCAGATGTGCAATCATCAAATGAGTCCCACACATCCTGGACTGCCAGCAGTACATCGGGATGACACTTGTGCTCTTTGGTCCACTTTGCGCCGCACTTGTAACACAGCCCCATCGCCTTCCTGTAAGACTTGATGGCAGATAACTTGGCATCAACGGAAGGAGCCGGCGGTGTCGAATCATGAACTCCCGCTCCCGTCGGAATCTTGTCAGCACGAGGAGGCGGAAGGAGAGCAGCACGCTTGCCCGAGCCAACGACCAATCACCAGAACGACCCGAACGTGGTTGTGGCACAGCACCGATGAAACCTCTAGTTTGGTTTTAGATAATTCTAGTTTGGTTTTAGATAATTGATGACACCTATGTGTACTAACTATTGCAACGAGTGTTGTGGCTTGAAATAGGTTGGTATACATCAAGTGATGGAGCTAGAGAATTATCATGATGATGGTAAATGACGATCAAGTGCTCATATCTCGAAGAGAAAAGCAAAACCCTATGAGCTCAAGGCAAAGGTATAAAAATAGGATATTTATTTTGCCGGTCAAAACACTCTATAGTGTGACCGGATTTAAGTTAGATAACCGTACTATAAAGAGGAGAAATCTTTAATTACAATGGTTATCTAGTGCCACTAAGTATGAGTCTCTTTTTGCATATACATTGCGCTTAGTGACGTGGTGAGACTATGCAAAAAGCCCTTTAAAATCTTTGGAAAATTCTATCTTGTGTGCTCAGTTTGTTTGGCTTTTCTCTGTAAAGGTAGCATCTAAAAATGGCTTTATATATATGTGCTCTTAATTAAAATTTTATTTATACAAATATAAAAATAGGAATGGAGAAAGCTGAGAGGTGCATGGTGCTCTTATTTATTTGTGACATGATTGTGCACATGACCTTGCTTGTGAGGGGCTCTTGCCCAAGCGAATGGCAGGGGAGACTATAATGGCCTCGACCCTTCATGCGTCTTGTCCAAAAGATGGGAGAGTGCATATGTGGGTCCCACACATGGTTTGACTTGAGAGCTCAATAGTGCTAACGTGTTTTTCTTGCTGCTCCCGGCCATCAATTAGTGTTGGGTCGTGTGCCCGGGTTGGCCTTTAGGCATGGCGCTGCTGCCGTGGTGCAGAGGTTGCTCTGTCCGCTGCTGGTCATGTGAGCTCTCGCTTGCGTTTCGCTGCGTGCTGAGCGCGTCAGAGACGAACGCTCGTACTTTTCACCAGCTGGTTGTCCCGTGCTTGGGAAGCTTCGTGGTAACTTCGTGCCTGCACAGGGGCTCTCTCGCCCGTTGCTGTGTGCGGCGCATAGGGCCTGCCTGGCCCCACCCGTTGGAAGCTGGTTTTGAGGATAAGGCAGTCTTTCGGTCTTTCTCTCTTTTGGCTCTCTAGCTCCCGCTCTCTGCCCCTCTGTTTCCCATCGCTTGAACTTACGAACAGAGAAGGCTCTGGTTTTTCCTCTCTCTCACTCCTAAGCCTCTGAGCTCGATTCCTGTGAGAGATTGGGTGTTCTAGCATCGATCTATAGAGCTGTAAAAGATCCACCTTCCTCTCCTCTCCATTCTCAAGCTGGCTGCTTTTTCTTGAGAGGATTTGGGAAACCCTAGGTGCATGCATTTGTGATTCATATTCTTGTGGCACTAGGTGATTGTTGTAATTGTTGATTTCTTATTACTTTTGGTGATTGCCGTCACCTAGACGGTTGGTGGTGGATTGATTGGTGAGGGGATTTGGTGATTGTGTCCACCTCCAATCAAGGTGATATTTGTGAGGGGTTGTTGTGGTTCCCCGGCGGAGTGCCTAATTCCAACTCCAGTGGATTGCTCGTGTCATTCAACTTCTCTCCATTGGTAGATTCTTGTGGCGCCTATTGAGGCTCGGTGTGTGATACCGATTAGCCACCGAACCACGTGGTGTAGAGGGACACAACGGGGAGTAGCTTGCCGGCAAGCAAGTGAACCTCGGGAGAAAAATTAATTATGTCATATCTTGTCTCCCGGAGAATTGGATTGATTGAAATATTTATTGTTGGAATTAATTATTTGGTGATTGGCATCATCCACTACTCTTCACCGTCGGTATTGAAATTAATCATCTCTCTTTCATACTTGCTATTTATATACCTTGTGTAGTAGTAGTGATAAATTGCAAGTAGAGTAACATAACATATTTAGTTGATTTATTTTTGCTCTCTAGATTGCTCTCTAGTGTAAAAGTAGTGATATAGTGTTGAGCGATTTATTTATCTTGTTAGCTCTCTAACTAGTTAAAATAGAGATATAGCAATTGTGTGCCATAGAGATATTAAATTACTAGAATTGCAAATAGATGGCTTGCCTAACATCTAGAGCTAGAGCAAACCGCATTTTCGCCATTTGTAATACTAATACTTTGCTCTAATGAGTTTGTAGATTTTTTATTTAGGCTATTCACCCCCTCTAGCCAATTAGGACCTTTCAACCGACTTCCTCCTGCAACAATGCCAACGTAGCAGCAGTATCCAGATCTTTGGGGCGTTGGACTAACACGACAGACTTAATATCAGCACGCAAACCATCAATGAACCGCATGGTAAAATACATTGGGTCATGGGATGGGGAATAGGCTGAAAGCTGATCAACCAGTTCAGTGAAACGAGCTATGTAATCGGCTACGGTGGACGTGTGGCGGATTTGGAACAACTGGCGAATAAGGGCTTCCTTATGATCACGATCAAAGCGGTCGTGAATCAACACACAGAATTGTGACCAAGTAGTGGAGGGGATTTGGGACTCGATAGACTGGTACGACTGACTAGCAGGACCATCAAAGTGCATCTCAGCCACACTAATCCACATATCATCGGGAACCGAATACATGCGAAAGTACTTCTCGGCGTGACGACGCCAGCGCCGAGGATTGTCCCCGTCGAAGCGAGGGAAGGGAAACTTAGGAAGCTTGGCTGTGCGACTGGACTGGTATGGTGGATCGGGGGGTAAAGGACGCGGCGGCACAGGGTAAGGGACGACTAGCGGCGGCGGACGCTGTGCAAACTTAGGAGACAGAGGGTGATGGGAATTGATCTACGTACCATTGGCCGGGTCGGGAATCCAGGTCGTGACGACCCCGGATTCCTGATCCCGTGTAATCGTCTCGACGTGGTGCCCAACGACGGGCCTGTAGGCGGGTGATCCGGCTGGTGTGCGCGCGGCCGCCGAAGTTGGGGTAGGCAGGATGCCAGGCCCCTTGGACATTTCCTCGAACACCTTCTGGTCATGGCCCCCTAGCCTAAGCAAGGTGGTACTAAACTTGAGGTGCCTGACATCCCACCCCCCATAAGGTGGGTGCCTGACATCCCACCCCCCATAAGGTGGTGACCCCTGACATTCCACCCCCCATAAGGCGGAACCGGGCTCTGATACCAGGTTCGACGGAGTCGATGCGGGACTTGGCGTCGGCGGTGAAGGCGGTGAGCTTGGTGTCGAGGTCGGTGAAGCGACTGCTCCAGGTCGCCTCCCTGCGAGTCCAGCCGCTTGTTCATGCGAGCAAGCTCGTCGAACAGCAACTGGAAATTCGGATCCATGGCACCGAGAGACTTTTGGAATCGGGTATAGTGATGATGATTGGAAGGAATAGAGGCCAGGATTTAGGGAGAACGAGGTCTTTGATACCAATTGTTAGTACCAGCAAGCAAATTGGAAGAGGAGAAGTAGGGTTCGGGAGAATTGGGGGGAAATCACGATGAATGATTAGAACATTCAGAGTTTTCAATACATTCCTTCCGTGCCTCTCATCCTCTCCAACCTAGTACATATACTAGTTTACCCAAGTTGGGCCAGACACATTGGAGTTGGGCCGGGCCACTCTCCTGGGCCGAGCCGGTGTCGTCGACGGAGGTGCCACGCTGGTGGAGCTGGGGTTGCTGACACACCTCCCCGTCGTCGCCGGCGACGACCGCGAGGAGGACGACGGCGCCAGCGAGCGCCGCGCCTCCGATGCGCTCTCCTCCCTCGACTCTACAGCGGCGGCGGCGCACGCTTCGGCGCCCAACACGCCGGCCGCGACGGAGGCCGCCGCTCCGCTGCGGAGGTCCAAGTCTGGAGGCAAGTCCTCCAAGGTAAGGCCCCCATTTTCACCCTTCCCCGCGCTACTCTATCCCGTCATTTTCGAGTTAGTAAGATTTGCGCTTGGCATCTTGGCGCGCATGGGGACTGGAGGGATCCAAGTTCCTAGATGTGGAATGTCGGAGGGTTGGAAGCCGGCTTCCCGACCGCCTGTGTTGTTTTGGTTGGAGCTCCGTACGGATTGGGGCAATGTGGCTTCGCCTCATCATCGCCTGTGAAGGATTTGTCTCCAGATGCGGTGTTCTCCTGGTCGGCAGATTTTGGATGATTTGATGGGCAGCTTGGTTTGGATGCTCGCGCTCGGCGCTCAGCGTTCTTGTATGCATCTGATTTTTTAATGCCGTGTGTTTTGTCTTAAGCTGCGCCTGCTAGTCGGGATGATTTGTCATTTGTTACTTTGTCCTTGAGTCGAAGTGTTCCTGCGGAATTGCTTGCAGGAGCATCTAATCTGTTCATGGAAATAGCCCGGTTTAACTTTTTCCCAATTTTTTCCACGGGGAACGCATCCAAAATAGATGCGCCTTTACAAGATGATGTCACTTTCTATCGTGAATATTCCGATCCATGCTAGTATTTCCTCATATAACCTTGTGTTCTCTTCTGATGCACAGAATCTTCTATTTCTTTCTCCTTCTCAGATCTCATTTCCAGAGATTTTTCGGGATTTCGCAGTCAGCTTGCTAGTTTTGCCTAGATATCCTTGCGACTTGCGAGGCGCTTTGAGACGGGTCAATGCTTCTTGCTTTGTTGTCCCGAGTGATATGCATATTCTACTGCCTCAACTTGCTCCTGCCCGAAAGGGAAAGTTGTCTCCTTTGCTCACCACCAACATGCCAACTTCCCATTGTGTTCACGTGTATCATCTTCATGCCGTTACTAATCTCTATTTTTATATAGTTTTAATTTCTAGCTTGGGTTGCTGTCCATTAACTGGAATACCAATTATTAATATTTTGCATTCATCTGTTTCTTTAAAAGTACGTACCTGTATGCGGTTGGCATGTCAAGTGCGTGAGTTCTTTAAGGGAAATCTGATTTTTTCGTGATATGATCATCGTGTGGTTGGGTCGAGGCATGGGTGCCCTCACTGATAATGTCATGCTTTTTTGTTTATAATGGGGTGTGTCGGACTTGGTTATAATTGTGTCTGGAACAACCCTATTTGACCAGCAACCTCACAAGTAGTGTTTTCTTTTTCATAGGGTTGACATTTATGCACTCGACAGTTCAAAATTTGCTTGTCCTGGTCAAAGGCAAGGGCTACAATGCTAGTGCTAGAAAATAAACACTAAATAATTTCCTTATGTTGAGGCCTGTGTAATTGTCTTTGAAATGACTAATAGACATTTTAGCAAACCAACATGGGATACATGGTTGGGTCAAATTTAGGATGCAAGTTTGACAATTTTTGTCTGTTTGCCTGGTCGTGCTTTGATTTTTCTGCAAAGCGCCGCAAATTGTGACCAATATCAATATGTGTGTTTTCTTATACACTTACCGGTTGAAAATCCGTACCATGTGTCAGTGTCAAAAGTCAATAGAGAGTGCTGGGTTTATTTGTTCTGTGATGGTGGTTTGTTTGATCTTTTGCTTACTCAGACTCCTTTAATAAATGTTATTCTTGTGGTTTTCTTATACAGGCATTGGTAGGAACTACTATTCAATACACATATTTTATTATGATTTGAATCTATAAAATTAAGTATCTGTACTGTTAGTTGTGATCTCTTTGTCTGTTCCATCCTGCTTTCTAAGGATAATGTAAATAGAGAAACTAACACTTCTTTTATTGCTTTGTCGACAGAGAACGTGTGCAATATGTTTTGATTCCATGAAGCCAGGTCATGGACAAGCCCTATTCACTGCTGAATGTTCCCATATGTTTCACTTCCACTGCATCTCCTCCAGTGTGAAACATGGAAACCATGTATGCCCCGTCTGCCGGGCAAAATGGAAAGAGATCCCCTTCAATCGTTCATTATCTTCTATAGTTCCTCGTGGAAGAGGTGGGATGAATGTAAACCAAGCTCGATTACCCCAGCAAGATGCCTACATGGCTCTTCTCCGACAGGTTCCAAACCGTCAGCGAGAAGGTCCAGTCTTGGCTACTTCTGAGCCAGCAGACTTCAATGACGATGAACCTTTGCAGAAGATGGAAGCTGCTAATATTGGATCTAGTAGAACTGTGGAAATTAAGACATACTCAGAGTTTTCAGCCATTCAACAGTCATCTCAAGATGACTTTGCTGTTCTGATCCATCTGAAAGCCCCATACGCTAACCCAGAGCAGGTCACAGGCAGATTGGTCAATGCAGCCTCAGTTGGTTGTCCTACATCCCGTGCCCCTGTTGATCTTGTTACCGTGCTTGATGTTACTGGAAGTATGGCAGGCACTAAACTGGCACTCTTGAAGCGAGCCATGGGTTTTGTTATACAGCATCTTGGTCCATCGGATCGCCTTTCAGTCATTGCTTTCTCGTCTACTGCCAGAAGGTTGTTTCATCTCCGACGGATGTCACACTCTGGCCGGCAGCAGGCCCTGCAGGCTGTCAACTCACTTGGTGCTAGTGGTGGCACAAACATTGCTGATGCACTGAAGAAAGCTGCTAAAGTTATTGAGGACAGAAACCATCAAAATCCCGTATGCAGCATCATTCTCTTGTCAGATGGCCAAGATACATACAATATTCCCTCAAATATTAGGGGTGCCCGTCCAGATTACAGTTCCCTAGTTCCATCCTCCATTCTAAATCACACATTTCGCTTAGTTCCAGTGCATGGGTTTGGTTTTGGAGTAGACCATGATTCAGATGCTTTGCATTCGATTGCTGAGGCCTCTGGTGGTACATTCTCCTTCATTGAGGATGAAGGTGTGATTCAGGATGCATTTGCTCAGTGTATAGGTGGGCTTCTCAGCGTTGTTGTTCAAAATATGCAAGTAAATGTGGAATGTGTGCATCCTGGTGTCCAGCTTCGCTGCATCAAATCTGGTAGTTACCTGAGTAAGGTGGCTGCACATGGCCGAAATGGTTCAATTGATGTTGGCCATCTCTATGCAGATGAGGAAAGGGACTTTCTACTTTCGATGAGCTTACCACATTGCCGTGAACAGACCACACTTTTGAAAGTTGCTTGTGCCTACAGAGATTCTTTGACCAATGAAGAGTTCAAAATTCAAGGTGATGAGGTAACGATCTTGAGGCCTAAATCACCCATATCTGAGCCAGTTTGCATGGAGGTTGACCGTGAGAGGAACCGTGTCCGTGCTGCTGATGCTATCGAGGCTGCAAGAGCTGCTGCTGAGAGAGGTGCACTTTCTGATGCTGTGTCAATTCTTGAGGATTGCCGGAGGATACTTTCAGAATCGTTCTCAAGCCGAAGCGGGGACCGCCTGTGCATGGCCCTTGATGCAGAGCTGAGGGAAATGCAAGAGAGGATGGCTAACCGGCAACGCTATGAGGCTTCAGGGCGGGCATATCTACTCTCTGGCCTTAGCTCGCATTCTTGGCAGAGAGCCACTGCACGAGGCGACTCCACTGACAGTGATACACTTGTTTACTCCTACCAGACACCATCCATGGTTCACATGCTACAGCGCTCACAGAACCACTGTCCTCCTCAGGGCCCATCACAGGTCCAACAACCTAGGATCTTGGTGAAACCCCAGCCAAGGTAGAAGTTACAGATCAATTCAGCATTATCTTGAGAAGCAAGGGCATAGTTGTTGGTGAAGAAATGCTATTCGTATGGCCGTTTAGTAGGTCGTAGTGTAGTTCTCTAGCACCTAGTTTCTTCTCTTGTTTGAGTCATGCTGGTGGTATACCAGAGGTGGTGAGGTGGGCTTGGAGGTAAATACTGAGAAGGTAAGGTGGGGCTTTGGTGGTAAATACATTGTGGGGGGTATACTCCTGTGGTGTTAAGAAATAAGTAGACTACTAGTAGAGGGGCTGGAGAAATTGTGTAATAGCATCAACAGGTTGGAGCTGGGTAGTTTAGTGGAGGTCAGTTCATTGTCAATGTCATTTTTCCATTTGGTCTTTGGTGATTGTAGATAAGAGGGATCGTTCTCGGGGCTGTATATCATGGAATCTCTGGAATTTTGATGTTTTGGGGGTGTCAATGCTATTTCATGGATTCAAACATTCACTTTTATTAGCTGGTGTCCTGCAGCACATGTCTGTGTGGTGTTTTTCAAATTGCAACTTGTGTTCACTTATTATTGGTGCTCGTTTGTTGCATTGGTTGAAGTTGGACTCGAGTTGACCAGATTTCTGCCGTGGATATGATTCTGCATGTCGACTGAATCAATGACCTTTTGGATCATGTCAATTGATTCAGCAGTTCCGTATATAATCCAAAACCATTGGCTCAACGTTGATAAATAGCAGTAGTAGACAAGCTTAATTGATCGACAAGGTTAACATGAATGAAATCTAATAAATTGAGAAACTACTAACATAAATAAAGTAGCATCTGTATCTATGCATCATCTGCAACTGTTAAACCCAGCGTCTAGAGACTACAATGTTTGCTCCCTGTATATATATATATATATATATATATATATATATATATATATATATATATATATATATATTAGGAGCCCTGGGCTTCCAATAAGCTAGTGGAAGCCCTGACCAGACCGGCTGATCTGGTTGCACCAGACCAGCTATCTATCTGGTTCCACCAGACCACCTACCCGATAGCCCATCACGCCCACCTTTTTGGCCTTATATAACACTACAAACCCTAGCCAAACCCCAGCATCCTCCCACCCCCAACCCCAACCCCTGCGTGTCGGCGGCCACCCCGCACCGGCCCACCCTCCCGACGCGCGCCCACGCGACGGTGCTCCCGCAGCCCATCTTTGCCGGCGACCAGGCGTCAGCGAGCGGCCGCGGACCTTCCTCGACTCGCGGAGGCGCGGTACCGACCCTCCCAGCCGCCGCCCACCACTGGCTCTGCTCCTCCCCCCGGCTGGTGGGCGTGCGGCCCCGCCCTGCACTACTTTGGTGGCGCGCGGCTGGGCCTATGGAGCGGGGCGCCGACGTGGCTCGGCCCCTGGAGCCTGCACGGCCGCGGCGGATCCAGAGGTACTGCCCGCGCCTCGTCGACTGGTGGCCCTCCACGTCCGTCGGCCAGCGGACATCCTCGATCCTGCACGGCCGCGGTGGATCCAGAGGTACGCCCCGTGCCTCGTCTACTGGCGGTCCTCCACGACCGGCGGCTAGCGGCCATCCTCGACCCGCGCCTCCTCGACTGGCGGCTGTAACGTAACGGCTCTAATCCCATGGCCCACTGATCACCGTCAACCACTGACAGTCGATCCGTACAGCCAAGAGATTAGGACCGGTTCCGCCACTGGGCTACGTCAGTGCCCGATGTCCGCAGGATCATCTCACAATTCAGTTACAATCTCTTGAACATTTTGACAAATAACATCGGAGTAAATAGCGGAAGACTTAAATAACAATAGTTTTACAAACCAGTGTTCAACATAAACTTAAAGTGAAGTTATTACAGACCAAAGTTCAAATAGATAGAGTCGGCAAGTAGCATATGACAACAACTTAATGTAAAGATACATCACCCAGCCCGAGGGTGAATAATCACTCATCGGCCTCATCGGCCTCCTCCTGAACAACAGTCACACAGCAGGGTCCAAGGCATACTGAGGAATCTGCCATACCTGCAACATGGGTAAAAGAACCCTGAGTACAAAGGTACTCAACAAGACTTACCCGACTAAAGAAAAGGGAGGAAGACTCAGGAATGAAGGCTTAGGGTAGTCAAGGTAAGGCTTAAGCAAGATCAAGTATTTTGCAGAAAAGCATTTTGTAAATCCTTATTTTATTTTGAAAGATTCAGTATTCCTCAATTCTTCATCATTCATGATTCATTTTACTATTTCAAAACATTCCTAGGTGAGAACCACTCTCCGTTGAGAGTCAATGGAACAAGTCTCCATAACCGAGGAGCAACGTTAATCCGGATAAAGAATACTCAGCTGAGGATCCCTATTCACACTGCATATGTAGCACCCAAGCTTGCATATGCCAACTCGTCTTCCACGATTCCTCCATTATTGGGCCCGGTCCTACGCCACCCGGAAGTACAGTACACCACTCCAATCCGGGACTCTAACCCACGTGGGTACATGCTACTTCCGCCATCTCTCCACTCCCAGTGCGCGGTTGTCGGTCCAATAATGGATTTCTCGGAGCCAGAGCTTTCCGTAGTATGTGAATAGTTGCAAGTCCTGCCCAGCAGGCCCCCATACGGATGGTCCCTAATTTTCCAGCCAGCAACTGTGCCTTGGTTATATCTCACCCAAGCGCAACAGTCCTGTCAGTTTTTCAACCCGTCCCGGTCGGTGTCAACTGTCGAGTCCCGGACTACGACATGACGGCACCGTACGCAAGGACAACCTCTCCTTCCCATTGACTAAGTACGGATCAGATACTTAGCCAATAGTGGGAGTAAACCAGAAATTCCCATAAATATTCTTAAGTGATCACACTTTTGAAATTGGCATTTTTATTGCAAATCTATCATATAGCATTGCTAAGCATTTTGCAATAGTTTTTGAAAAACAGGTGTCGGGTATTTCATTGGTCAAGGTAGATAATGCATCAGAGAGGATTTCACTCAACTCCTATCAACCTAATGCAATAATTTAACTCAAAACATTTAAAGAAAACATTTATAAAAGCAAGGTAGGGTTAAATGCACCGGGGCTTGCCTTGGATGGCAAAAAGAGTAGACTCGGGGTAGGTATAAGCGTCGGAGCTCGGGGTTGCCTTGGGGACGGATCCTTCGGCGGCTACCTCGACTTCAGGGCCTTCTTCGTCAACTATACGGATGCAATGATGAATGCTCATGAGAATGATGATATGGACTTATGGTGCAAGACAATACCACTGATTCAAGATTACTCTTAGGCAAGGCATAAACGAAATCTAGGTTGAGCATAAAAGTAACCATTTCTTCCTTAAGCAAAATTGATTAAACTAGACTTTATCATAACTATCCTAAGCATCACAAACATCATAGACCAAAGGGTAGGGGTCTATGAACATCACGCAATCCCAAAAGTCACTTCACAGGGCATTCACACTAACCCTAATCATTTCTTTCTATTTTTCTTAATTATTTAAAAAGGTCATTTTATGAAGGTGCTCCAAAAATTACCAAATTAATCACACAAGTTCATTAGAGTACAAGTATATGGCAAAACAAATTTCATAATTTTTGGAGGTCATTAAGGTGCTCAATTAAATCTAGACATTTAATTAACAAAAGGCACTATTCCTTAATTAAAATAAAGCTCAAAAATCAACTTGCTCCAAAAGACTTCAAAATTTTACCAGAGACTCAGAAAGGCATAACTAGCACATAGAAATTTATCTCCAGATTTTTGGAGTTATAGATCACTCTCCAAAAATACCAAAACCTTCATTTTTCAATTAAAAGGGGAATTTTACATTTTTAAATCTTTGCAGAAAAGTCAAGTTTTATATTTTTATAAAATACTCCAGAGCATAAAGAGTCTACTGTGAAATTTTCAGAATTTTTGGATCAACACAGAAAATCATACAAAAAGATGAAATATCAGAACTGTTCCCATTTTTAAAAGGAAAAGAGCACTGTGCTCGAGTCGGAACGGGGCTCGGGCGAATCGCGGAACTCTCGGCCGACCGAGGCCTGGCTGGTAGGCTCGGGCGAGACGGAAACCAAACGTTTCGTCCGAGGCCTGGCTCGACGAGGCGGAGGGTGCACAGGTTCTCTCGAGGCCTGGCTCGAGCGAAGTGGTGAGGGTCTGTCCGCCGAGGCTCGGGCTCGGGCGAGACGGAGTGGAAGCAGAGGCCGAGGCCTCGGGTGCTTACCACGGATCGGAGACAGGGCTCGAGGGTGAGGCTCGGCACGCGCTCGAGGGTGAGGCTCGAGGGACGGTGGTTCGGTGGAGCTCCTTCGGCGGCGAGCGGCGAGCGGCGCTCCGGCGACCCTGCGCAACACACGAGACCGCAAGGGTCTGGTCAGAGTCGCACGGGACCGAGGAACACGACACGGGGTCGGTGAGGGATGGTCGAGGCCGGAGGCGACGAATTTCACGAACCCGAGCTCGCCGGGTTTCTGCCGGAGATGGGAACGGCGAGGTTACGCCGGGCGATTGGAGGCGGTAGAGGTAAAATTGGAGGGTGGTGAAGCAGCACAAGAACACGGCGGAGCTTTTGAGCTAGGTGGTGGAGCGGCGGAGGCACTGGACTGTGCTGGCGACGGAGGCGGAGATGAGTGCGGAGGTCGGAGCTCCGGCGGGCTTATATAGCCGCGGCCAGGGCCGGTAGAGACCTCGGGGTGGTGTGGATGAGGTTTGCGGAGGCGTGCGCACTCGATTGCGCTCTGGCGGATACGTGGGCGTGCAGCCGGGGCTCGGGCGCAAGCTCGGCCGGCGATGGCCACGCGGCGGCGGCGCGGAGAGGACTGTAGGGGACGGGAGCGAGGGCCAGCGCTCGCGCGCGGGCGCGGAGGGAACAGGGCGACAGCGGCGGCAGGTTGGTGGCGCGTGGGGAGCAGCCGGGCGTGCGGCAGGCGCGGCGCGGGCGCCATGGCCGGGCCCCCCCCTCTGTCGCTATGAAGAAGAGGAACAGTGTAGGGTGTAGGGTTTGACTTTTGGCTAGTTTCTGACTTTTGCAAAATGCTCCCAAAATTTGAACTGTGCGACAAAAACTCCCAATACCAAAGTTGTTCAGAAAAATGAGATCTACAACTTTGTCAAAAAGAACATTTTCAAATTACCAAACAGTTTTTGAACAAAATTCAAAAACAGAAAAAGGGGACACTTTTGAAATTTGAATCAATTCAAAATTACTTTGGATTTTATACTGAAACTAGAAAATCTTCAAACATGAAAGCTGTTCCTTTTATCAAAACCTACAACTTTGCTATAATACACTTTTCCAGAAACTCATTAGTTTTTGAACTCTTTTTGAAAACTGAAAAGGGAACAAAAGTTGGGGTTTGATTGAATTTGAAATAACTCAAAACTTTGTACTGCAACTTGAAAATTTGTAAATACCAAAGTTGTTTCTCTTTGACAGCTCTACAACTTTGCTTTTTGGACCAACCCCAAATTTTGAATAATTTTTAAATTACACCAGAGGGATAAAATCCAGGATTTGGAAATTAGGGTTTTGCAAAAGGGATTTGAAATCAAATTCTGATTTTTGAACTTTGGCCAACACAACAAAACTTCAAGACACCAAAGGAACAAGAATTACACAAAACTAATCACAGAGATGAAATTACCATTTTGCCCTAGTAGAGAGAAGTGGGCTAATTAGGATTTTTGCAATAGAGGTAATTCACATAAAATGATACACTTAGCAAAATGCATACACATGAAATCATGATCAAGATGCTTAATGATGATAATGATGATATGTCAAGTTAATTACAGTTAAACACCAGAGGTGTTACAGCCTCCCCCCCTTAAAGAAATCTCGCCCCGAGATTCCACGTCTTATGAAAGGACAAAGAAGGGATAAAGGCAAAACCTTACATGGACAGCGATTCGAGAAAGTCGGGGTAGTTCTTTGCTAAGAAGTCTTCAGATTCCCAAGTAGCTTCTTCTTCAGAGTGCTGGTTCCACTGGATTTTGTACCATCTTGTGGTGGTTCTTCGGGTAACGCGATCCTTGTGGTCCAACACGCGAACTGGATATTCTGAGTAGGACAGATCAGGCTCTAGCTCGACATCTTCAACTTCCACGACATGTTCAGGTATTCGGAGACACTTCTTGAGTTGGGAGACATGGAAAACATTGTGGACTGCGGAGAGATGATCGGGCAACTTTAGCTTGTAAGCTACCTTGCCACAACATTCCAAAATCTCAAACGGACCAATGTAGCGGGGTGCTAACTTTCCTTTAACTCCAAAACGAGTGACTCCTTTGGTTGGTGAGACCTTGAGATATACATAATCTCCAACTTGAAACTTCAGAGGTCGACGTCTCTTGTCAGCATAGCTCTTTTGTCGAGATTGGGCAATCTTCATGTTCTCTTGTATCTGCTTGACTTTCTCTTCCATATCCTTGACCAGGTCAACTCCAAAGAATTCCCTTTCTCCAGGTTCGGACCAACTGAGAGGTGTACGACAACGACGACCGTACAGTGCTTCAAAGGGTGCCATCTTGATGCTTTCTTGGTAACTGTTATTATATGAGAACTCTGCCAAGGGCAAACAGTCATCCCAAGTATCTGCGAAGGTGAGAGCACAGGCTCTCAACATGTCTTCCAGCACCTGGTTGACTCGCTCCGTCTGTCCATCAGTCTGAGGATGATATGCTGTGCTGTATAAGAGCTGGGTTCCAAGTGAGGTATGGAACGCCTTCCAGAACTTAGCAACAAACTGGGTACCGCGGTCAGAGACAATGGTCTTGGGTATGCCATGAAGCTTCACTATGTTGTTCTTGTACAAGGCGGCATATGTGGGGACGGTGTAAATAGTCTTGACTGGCAGAAAGTGAGCTTGTTTGGTGAGTCGGTCCACGATTACCCAAATGGAATCAAAACCTTTCCGGGTCTTGGGTAGCCCATTAATAAAATCCATGCTGATATCTTCCCACTTCCAGGCAGGTACAGATAAAGACTGCAATTCTCCTCCAGGTTTCATGTGCACGGCTTTGACTTTCTGACAAGTATCACAGCGAGCGACATAGCGAGCGATTTCAATCTTCATCTTTGTCCACCAGAATCTCTGCCTCAGATCCTGGTACATCTTGTTGCTGCCGGGGTGGATGGAAAACCTAGACAGGTGTGCTTCATCAAGGATCAACTGTCTCAACTCAGGCACCTTGGGAACTACTAGACGGTTCTTGAACCAAACAACTCCTACATCATCGATCCTGAAACAATCAGCCTTTCCGGTCTGGACCTTTTCGATGATGTGCTTGATTCCAGGGTTATCTTTTTGTGCAGCAATGACCTGTTCTCTGATAGAGGTCTCTATCCTGACATTGCTCAGAGTTCCTTGTGGTACCATTTCAATACCCATCCTTTCAAGATCATGGCACAAGGAAAGATCATAGGGCTTCGTCGTCAGACAGTTGCAGTATGACTTGCGACTGAGGGCATCGGCGACTACATTCGCCTTACCAGGATGGTAATGCACTTCGATATCATAATCCTTGATTAACTCAAGCCATCTTCGCTGCCTCATGTTCAACTCTTCTTGAGTGAAGATATACTTCAGGCTCTTATGATCGGTGTACACATTGCAAGCACTGCCCAACAGATAATGACGCCATATCTTCAAAGCATGCACCACTGCTGCTAATTCAAGGTCATGGGTTGGGTAATTCTCCTCATGTCGCTTAAGCTGCCGTGAGGCATAAGCGATCACTCGACCTTCTTGCATCAATACACAACCCAAACCAGTACCAGATGCATCACAGTATACATCAAAGGGTTTCTCGATATCTGGTTGAGCTAGGACTGGTGATGTAGTTAACAGTTCCTTCAAGGCTTGAAAAGCTTGCTCACAGGCTGGTGACCAAACAAAATCCACGGAATTCTTCAACAACTCTGTGATAGGCTTGGCAACTCTGGAGAAATCTGGGATGAAACGACGATAGTATCCAGCCATTCCCATGAAGCTGCGAACTTCGCGGACAGTGGTAGGTGGCTTCCAATCCAAGATATCTGCCACTTTTCCAGGGTCAACTGACACACCTTCAGCGGACAGGACATGACCAAGGAATTGAATTCGATCTAGCCAGAATTCACATTTACTGAACTTGGCATACAGCTGGTGATCTCTGAGACGAGAGAGAACGACACGAAGATGCTTGGCATGATCTTCAGGAGTTCTTGAATAAACAAGGATGTCGTCAATGAACACGACTACAAATTTATCGAGCTCTGGCATGAACACAGAGTTCATGAGATACATGAAATGAGCGGGTGCATTGGTCAAACCGAAAGACATGACCAAATACTCATATAGGCCGTATCTGGTGGTGAAAGCTGTTTTGGGAATATCTTCGGGACGAATCTTTATTTGGTGATAGCCAGATCTGAGGTCGATCTTGGAAAACACTCTGGCTCCAGATAACTGGTCAAAAAGAAGGTCAATGCGAGGCAAAGGATATTTATTCTTGATGGTGACCTCATTGAGTGGGCGATAGTCAACGCACAGACGAAGACTTTTGTCCTTCTTCTTCACAAAGATAGCAGGGCAACCCCAAGGAGATGAACTTGGGCGAATGAGACCCTTGTCCAATAGCTCTTGCAATTGGATCTTTAGCTCTGCCAATTCTCTGGGAGGCATTCGATAAGCTCTACGGGATATAGGAGCAGTCCCGGGCTTTAGCTCTATAGCAAACTCAACATCACGGTCGGGAGGTAGACCAGGTAGATCTCCTGGGAAGACATCAGGGAACTCACAGACTACGGGGATATCCCTGATTTCCGGAGCATAGGCAGAATTTAACTGGGTGGTTGTTGGCTTTTGAGGCATTGGAAGTTGGAGAAAGAGTTTGGAGGTACTGTTAGGAATATCCACTCTCACAACTCTATTCAAGATGTCTATCATGGCTTTATACTGACACATCCAATTCATGCCTAAGATGACATCTATCTCTTGATCGCGCAGTACTATCATGGTGGTAGGAAAGACATGTTCCCCCAACATTACTGGTATGCTGCGGACCACTTCCTTAGTATTTATCCGTCCTCCAGGCGAAAGTATGCAAAAACTTTCTTTTAACTCCCCCATGGGTAACTCATGCTTGATGACAAAAGTGCGACTGATGAAGGAATGCGATGCACCAGAATCAAACAAGACGATTGCAGGATGATTGGCAACAGGGAACCTACCGAGCATGACGGGCTCTCCTTCTGGGATGTTACTGACGGTGGTGAAGTAGACTTGCCCGTGCTTCCTGACAAGCTTGCCCTTCTGGACGTGCTGCTGCGGTGCACGGTGCTGCTGCTGCTGTGATCCTCCAGGGCCTTTCTGTGCATACTGGGCATTCTTCTTGGGTTTTGGGCACTCGCGAGCCCAGTGACCAACTTGGCCACAGTTGTAGCATGGGAGGTTGTAAGCTGTTTGTGGGGCGGTGACACGAACACCTGGGGCGTTCGGCTGAGTGGCACTTTGCTGGTTGGCATTATGGGTGGTGGCTGCGGTACGAACGACCACTTGCTGATGGGGGTATGGGGCACGGTTTTGATGGTGACTGGGGTGGTAGATGACTCTTGGGCGCTTATGGTTGCTGGAGAAACTGCTAGACCCAGCCTTCTTCTTCTTTTTCTCTTCCTGGTACTGGCGGTTGCTTTCCTCAAAAGCAACAGCACGGTCAACGACATCATGGTAGGATCCATTCAGGTTGTTGGACAGACCTCTACGAATCTTAGGGTGCAGACCCCTGAGGAAACAATCTCTCTTCTTTTCCTCCGTGTTGACATAGTCGGAGGCATACTGGCTGAGGTGATTGAATTGTCCCACGTACTGCATGACGGTGGAATCTTTCTGTTGCAGGGCCAAGAACTGATCCAACTTCATTCTCATCAATCCCGAAGGGATGTGATGTGCTCTGAAAGCGGTGCGGAACTCTTCCCAGGTCAACTCATGACCTTCAGGTTGGGCAGCCAACAGGTTGGCGTACCAGGCACTTGCGGGACCACGGAGCTGCTGAGAAGCGAACCGAGGCTTCTGGATCTCTGTGCATCGGATGAGACCAAACTTCTGCTCCATGGTGCGGAGCCAATCATCAGCTTCGAGGGGTTCATCGGCTCTGGTGAAAACCGGTGGACGGGTTTCAGTGAACTCCACATAGGTGGTCTCTTGGTTGTGGCGACCACGGTGACCAACATTCTGCTGTCCTTGGTTTTGAGCCATAAGGTTGGCGGCGGCGGCCAAGGCTGCAATGGCATCTGCCAGGGTAGCAGGAACTGGTGGAGGATTTGGAAGGTTGGCACCTCCGGAACTTCCGGCTCCAGTGCGGGTGTTCACAGGCATCTGTTAAGAATTTGGGAACTTAGCATCCAAAGATTGCTTTTGAACGAAACTGACTGATAAGATTCATTGATGCAAGGGTAGATAACTGATACAGAAGTTCGATAAAAACCACTGACTGACAAAAGAAAGGTACAAGACAAGATACAGACTCGACTAAACAGAAGACCAACTAACGCCCCAAACCTAGACTAAGGCTTTAGGTGAGCAGATGGTACAGACACAAGGAATCTAGTCGTCATCGATGATGATCATCTCTTCATCTTCATCTTCGATGATGAGCTCAGGCTCTTCCTCCTCATCTTCATCTCCAACGTGAACATCTTCAGCAGGTTCCACTTCTACATTCTGGACTGGCTCATGTCCTACTTCAGGTTCCTCCACGACTCCATCTTCTGGATCCTCAGCAACAGGTGGAATCATGGGGTGAAGTTGGTTGTACAGCTGATGTACCTCCTCATGAAGTATATCATTGTACTGCTCAACCTGAGCGGTGTACTGCTGTAGTCCATGGAACTGGGCTCTGGCGACGTCCTCGCGGTCCCAAGCCTCATTGCGCTGTTCGATAGCGCGAACCGTGTTCCGATTGGCCTGCTCCAGAGAAGCTCGTGCCTCATAAAACTCCATGCGGGAAAGATAGAAGTCATGCTCCATGTTTTCCATCTCGGCCTTCAGATTCTTGATCTCCTCCTTCAGCTGCTTGCGGTTGCGGCGGGGCAAGCGACGTCCGTTGGAGGATTCTCCAGTCTCTTCTCCGGTGCGTGGCGCCAGCTGGTGACGCGGCACACCATGCGGTCCAGTCGACTTGCGAGCAGTCCGCTTGAGGATGACCATATCTGGACAAGAGGGTATAGGTGAGAAAGGCTAGCAAGAAAAAGGTAAAGGCATACTAACCCAACCGATTTAGAGAGGAAGTTAACTTAAGTGATTATGACATGATGCATGATTCGTTCCTACGGAACAAGGCAATACAACTACTAAGGTAAGGTACATAGGGCTATACAAAGTGTCTTGCTACTAGTTGCCAAAGACAAGATGAGATGAGAGAAGCAATTTGGACTCAAAATAGTCAAGTTTAGTTTTGGACTCAAAAATCTTTTGAAGTTTTCGCAAAAAAAAAAAAAAATTGCAACGTCGTAGTGAGATGCTCCGATACCACTCTGTGACGTAACGGCCCTAATCCCATGGCCCACCGATCACTATCAACCACTGACAGTCGATCCGTACAGCCAAGAGATTAAGACCGGGTTCGCCACTGGGCTACGTCAGTGCCCGATGTCCGCAGGATCATCTCACAATTCAGTTACAATCTCTTGAACATTTTGACAAATAACATCGGAGTAAATAGCGGAAGACTTAAATAACAATAGTTTTACAAACCAGTGTTCAACATAAACTTAAAGTGAAGTTATTACAGACCAAAGTTCAAATAGATAGAGTTGGCAGGGTAGCAGACGACAACAACTAAACGATAAAGATACATCACCCAGCCCGAGGGTGAATAATCACTCATCGGCCTCATCGGCCTCTTCCTGAACCACAGTCACACAGCAGGGTCCAAGGCATACTGAGGGATCTGCCATACCTGCAACATGGGTAAAAGAACCCTGAGTACAAAGGTACTCAACAAGACTTAACCGACTAAAGAAAAGGGGAGGAGACTCAGGAATGAAGGCTTAGGGTAGTCAAGGTAAGGCTTAAGCAAGATCAAGTATTTTGCAGAAAAGCATTTTTGTAAATCTTATTTTATTTTGAAAGATTCAGTATTCCTCAATTCTTCATCCTTCATGATTCATTTTACATTTCAAAACATTCCTAGTTGAGAACCACTCTCCGTTGAGAGTCAATGGAACAAGTCTCCATAACCGAGGAGCAACGTTAATCCGGATAAAGAATACTCAGCTGAGGATCCCTATTCACACTGCATATGTAGCACCCAAGCTTGCATATGCCAACTCGTCTTCCACGATTCCTCCATTATTGGGCCCGGTCCTACGCCACCCGGAAGTACAGTACACCACTCCAATCCGGGACTCTAACCCACGTGGGTACATGCTACTTCCGCCATCTCTCCACTCCCAGTGCGCGGTTGTCGGTCCAATAATGGATTTCTCGGAGCCAGAGCTTTCCGTAGTATGTGAATAGTTGCAAGTCCTGCCCAGCAGGCCCCCATACGGATGGTCCCTAATTTTCCAGCCAGCAACTGTGCCTTGGTTATATCTCACCCAAGCGCAACAGTCCTGTCAGTTTTTCAACCCGTCCCGGTCGGTGTCAACTGTCGAGTCCCGGACTACGACATGACGGCACCGTACGCAAGGACAACCTCTCCTTCCCATTGACTAAGTACGGATCAGATACTTAGCCAATAGTGGGAGTAAACCAGAAATTCCCATAAATATTCTTAAGTGATCACACTTTTGAAATTGGCATTTTTATTGCAAATCTATCATATAGCATTGCTAAGCATTTTGCAATAGTTTTTGAAAAACAGGTGTCGGGTATTTCATTGGTCAAGGTAGATAATGCATCAGAGAGGATTTCACTCAACTCCTATCAACCTAATGCAATAATTTAACTCAAAACATTTAAAGAAAACATTTATAAAAGCAAGGTAGGGTTAAATGCACCGGGGCTTGCCTTGGATGGCAAAAAGAGTAGACTCGGGGTAGGTATAAGCGTCGGAGCTCGGGGTTGCCTTGGGGACGGATCCTTCGGCGGCTACCTCGACTTCAGGGCCTTCTTCGTCAACTATACGGATGCAATGATGAATGCTCATGAGAATGATGATATGGACTTATGGTGCAAGACAATACCACTGATTCAAGATTACTCTTAGGCAAGGCATAAACGAAATCTAGGTTGAGCATAAAAGTAACCATTTCTTCCTTAAGCAAAATTGATTAAACTAGACTTTATCATAACTATCCTAAGCATCACAAACATCATAGACCAAAGGGTAGGGGTCTATGAACATCACGCAATCCCAAAAGTCACTTCACAGGGCATTCACACTAACCCTAATCATTTCTTTCTATTTTTCTTAATTATTTAAAAAGGTCATTTTATGAAGGTGCTCCAAAAATTACCAAATTAATCACACAAGTTCATTAGAGTACAAGTATATGGCAAAACAAATTTCATAATTTTTGGAGGTCATTAAGGTGCTCAATTAAATCTAGACATTTAATTAACAAAAGGCACTATTCCTTAATTAAAATAAAGCTCAAAAATCAACTTGCTCCAAAAGACTTCAAAATTTTACCAGAGACTCAGAAAGGCATAACTAGCACATAGAAATTTATCTCCAGATTTTTGGAGTTATAGATCACTCTCCAAAAATACCAAAACCTTCATTTTTCAATTAAAAGGGGAATTTTACATTTTTAAATCTTTGCAGAAAAGTCAAGTTTTATATTTTTATAAAATACTCCAGAGCATAAAGAGTCTACTGTGAAATTTTCAGAATTTTTGGATCAACACAGAAAATCATACAAAAAGATGAAATATCAGAACTGTTCCCATTTTTAAAAGGAAAAGAGCACTGTGCTCGAGTCGGAACGGGGCTCGGGCGAATCGCGGAACTCTCGGCCGACCGAGGCCTGGCTGGTAGGCTCGGGCGAGACGGAAACCAAACGTTTCGTCCGAGGCCTGGCTCGACGAGGCGGAGGGTGCACAGGTTCTCTCGAGGCCTGGCTCGAGCGAAGTGGTGAGGGTCTGTCCGCCGAGGCTCGGGCTCGGGCGAGACGGAGTGGAAGCAGAGGCCGAGGCCTCGGGTGCTTACCACGGATCGGAGACAGGGCTCGAGGGTGAGGCTCGGCACGCGCTCGAGGGTGAGGCTCGAGGGACGGTGGTTCGGTGGAGCTCCTTCGGCGGCGAGCGGCGAGCGGCGCTCCGGCGACCCTGCGCAACACACGAGACCGCAAGGGTCTGGTCAGAGTCGCACGGGACCGAGGAACACGACACGGGGGTCGGTGAGGGATGGTCGAGGCCGGAGGCGACGAATTTCACGAACCCGAGCTCGCCGGGTTTCTGCCGGAGATGGGAACGGCGAGGTTACGCCGGGCGATTGGAGGCGGTAGAGGTAAAATTGGAGGGTGGTGAAGCAGCACAAGAACACGGCGGAGCTTTTGAGCTAGGTGGTGGAGCGGCGGAGGCACTGGACTGTGCTGGCGACGGAGGCGGAGATGAGTGCGGAGGTCGGAGCTCCGGCGGGCTTATATAGCCGCGGCCAGGGCCGGTAGAGACCTCGGGGTGGTGTGGATGAGGTTTGCGGAGGCGTGCGCACTCGATTGCGCTCTGGCGGATACGTGGGCGTGCAGCCGGGGCTCGGGCGCAAGCTCGGCCGGCGATGGCCACGCGGCGGCGGCGCGGAGAGGACTGTAGGGGACGGGAGCGAGGGCCAGCGCTCGCGCGCGGGCGCGGAGGGAACAGGGCGACAGCGGCGGCAGGTTGGTGGCGCGTGGGGAGCAGCCGGGCGTGCGGCAGGCGCGGCGCGGGCGCCATGGCCGGGCCCCCCCCTCTGTCGCTATGAAGAAGAGGAACAGTGTAGGGTGTAGGGTTTGACTTTTGGCTAGTTTCTGACTTTTGCAAAATGCTCCCAAAATTTGAACTGTGCGACAAAAACTCCCAATACCAAAGTTGTTCAGAAAAATGAGATCTACAACTTTGTCAAAAAGAACATTTTCAAATACCAAACAGTTTTTGAACAAAATTCAAAAACAGAAAAAGGGGACACTTTTGAAATTTGAATCAATTCAAAATTACTTTGGATTTTATACTGAAACTAGAAAATCTTCAAACATGAAAGCTGTTCCTTTTATCAAAACCTACAACTTTGCTATAATACACTTTTCCAGAAACTCATTAGTTTTTGAACTCTTTTTGAAAACTGAAAGGGAACAAAAGTTGGGGTTTGATTGAATTTGAAATAACTCAAAACTTTGTACTGCAACTTGAAAATTTGTAAATACCAAAGTTGTTTCTCTTTGACAGCTCTACAACTTTGCTTTTTGGACCAACCCCAAATTTTGAATAATTTTTAAATTACACCAGAGGGATAAAATCCAGGATTTGGAAATTAGGGTTTTGCAAAAGGGATTTGAAATCAAATTCTGATTTTTGAACTTTGGCCAACACAACAAAACTTCAAGACACCAAAGGAACAAGAATTACACAAAACTAATCACAGAGATGAAATTACCATTTTGCCCTAGTAGAGAGAAGTGGGCTAATTAGGATTTTTGCAATAGAGGTAATTCACATAAAATGATACACTTAGCAAAATGCATACACATGAAATCATGATCAAGATGCTTAATGATGATAATGATGATATGTCAAGTTAATTACAGTTAAACACCAGAGGTGTTACAGCGGCCCTCCACGACCGGCGGCCAGCGGCCTCCTCGACTGGTGGCCCCACCTCGGCCGGCGGATCCGCATGTCGCCCCCGCTGCCCCGCGCGGGCCCGGCTGCGGCGGCCTGCCCGCGGCCCCTCCTCGACCAGAGGTTCCGCCCGCGCCTCGTCGACTGGCGGCCCTCCACGATCGGCGGCCAGCGACTATCCTCGACCCGCGCCTCCTCGACCGGCGGCCCTCCACGACCGGGCGGCCAGCGGCCTTCCACGACCGGGCGGCCAGCGGCCGTAGTCGACTGACGGCCCCTCCTCGGCCGGCGGATCTGCATGTCGCCCCCGCCGCCCCGCGCGGGCCCGGCTGCGGCGGCCTGCCTGCGGCCCCTGCTCGACCGGGGGGGGGCGCAGCCCTCCTCGTCTGGCTCCGGCGTGGTGGTTCCGCGCCGTTCTCGTCGCGACGCCGCCTTCACCACCAGCACGGGATGGTATGTTTTCGATTTTTTTTATACGCTGTTGGAGTACCTTTTATACTTGTTCTTAATACAATGGTAACCAATTTTTGCATGCATAAAAATTGGAATCCTATTTTTTTATGCACAGAAATAGATGTATAGAAACTTTCAGCTAGAGTTCTCCAATTCACATGCAAACAACGACCACTTTTATAAACCACGGCTACAAAGGTAGAGAGAGATTGGTTTCTTGGATTCGGTTATCAGCATGTTCAGTAGCTTTTGGTGCAATGCACATGCACTGCAACCCATAGATCAGAAGTATTTCTTTACATCATTAGAGTAGATTACTATGCAGTTGCTGGTCCATTGTTGCTTGTTTATTTATATTTTACAAAATGTTCTTGGTCCAATGCACATCTACTGCAATCCATAGCTCAGGAGTATTTTTTATGCTGTTAACATCTTGCGATGATGCTTTTTTTTGTTAGTTCATTTTGTGTTGTTATGCT
Organism: Coix lacryma-jobi var. lacryma-jobi; assembly: GCA_009763385.1. Classification (NCBI taxonomy): domain Eukaryota; kingdom Viridiplantae; phylum Streptophyta; class Magnoliopsida; order Poales; family Poaceae; genus Coix; species Coix lacryma-jobi. The sequence continues at coordinate 138,843,538 of CM019824.1, forward strand.
TCTGTGTAAGGGTTTTTATGCATACCTAAACTGTACCATTATTATGCTTTGTTACAATAAATTTCTACGCTTCCACATTGTCATGATAAGGATGGCTATTGGTTGAATTATTAGACTGATGCTGATACTTCCACATTGCATTCTGTGTATGCATGCAATGAACTGGTGTTGATTCAATGACAAGTACATTTCTGGGGGTAGTTAGGCGAAACAAAGATAATCTTATACAATCATATACATCGCGAGAGCAGGTAATTATGCACTCGTATGCATATACATTTTTTTGGAGCAAAATTTATGCATTGATAGAATAACGTGGCATACATCTGGCAATTCTTTTTTTTGTATGTCTCTACATAATTCATATACGCGATTCGATCAAATTTTATACTTTTGTAGTCTTTTTGCATTCTAAGCATTGTGATTATTCATTTTGTCCGTATGAAGTTTTCTTGTAGGTAGAGGTCTAAAAAATGGTCAGAATATTAAGCTTTGTATGCATATAAAAAAAATTTCTTCACTCCATAATTATAGATTTCATTGTCATTAAAGTTATTTTAGTTTTTCTGAACACTATTACGCCAGCATAGTAATTTTTTGAATTCTTGACACGCAGGTCGCTGATGTGCCAGGTTCTATGGAGCTTCAAATTTTTCTATTCATCATTGGGACCAATTTTTTATAGGTTTGTACAGAGCTGTTTTTTATGCATCGTTCATCTATTAGTTATACACGCCATAGAGGGAAGCGTAGGTCGAAACAGTCCATGTACGTTTGTTAGAGTCATCTTCTATGCATTGGTTTTCTGATAATTATACACCCAGTACATAACAGAGCAATAAATTTTCAAAGCCTGTTCATCCTCAACCACTATTGCTTAAATGAAAACTTTCAGCATTTTTGTGAAATGTCTGTTTTTTCTTTTTTGAGCTGTGTAATTCATGTGCTTTGTCCTAATGCTTTTTATGCTCCCCTTGGGGTGTCTCTAGTGCTTGTCGATGTCTGTTAGGGCAATATGAATTGAAACAGAAACCTATATTTTTTTCAGATTTTTGCCACAATCGTTTCATTATAATATATATTTTTAGTTTCACTAATAAGTTTTTACGCACACCAAAACATATTTATATACATTTTTTAGTCGTCGCAATGTTTTGGCACATTTTTAAAACTTGGTTACACATTTTTTTATGCATGGTTAACATTTTGCGACTATGAAGATGTTATGTGATAATAACTTTTTAAAACGTGCAATTATATGTTGCTATGCATGTATAAAGCTGTTTTATATGCACTGCTCTTCTACTAGTTACACATCCCCGAGAGGGAAACATAAAACATTTTGTTTTATATATGCTGTTAGAGTTATTTTTTATTTATTGTTTTTCTAATAATTATATACCCCATAGATAACATAGCAACAAAGTTTTTATATAACCTCACCCTCAACTTTTTATAGAAGATCAATATCGAAATTCCTTTCTATTCATTTGGTAGAGTAAATTGATACACATGTGGTTCATTTTTGCTTACTGAATGAAATTATCTTTTTTTCTCTGGGATAATTTTTGAAGCTGCCATGATGGTTATGTGGTGCGGTCGGCGGCGTGCTCAGACATCAGAGACGTTGATTACTGTTTTTTCCATCACTTCCATAGGTGGAAACTGTGTTATGTGATTTTCGAGATTTTAATATAAGGTGTAACTGTGTTTACTTTTTATGCTTGGTGATATTTGCTTCAAAATGAATGGTGATTATATATGTATTGACTATTTACCTTCCACCAACGATCCAGGGTGGAATATTTGTTTTGTGTTTCTATTGTACTTGATACTTGATACAAATGTACGTAATAAAGTTTTGTATTTTAACTTGTTGCAAGCATTTAAGTAATGTCTCTATGCTCTCGCCCTCTACTCGAGCGTTCTGGCGCAGAGAATCTTACTCGAGTGTTATGGCGCAGAGAATCTTACTGTAGTGTTTTGGTTCAGAGATTCGTCTATTCATAAAATTTATAGCAATTTTTTGGGTTTCTATGCTCAAATGTATACGTTTTTATGGAAGCCTTGTTTCAATACCTCGACCTTGTAGTTTCTATACGATATTGAATGAGTTTTTATACTCTGTAGTTTCTATATGATATTGAATGAGTTTTTATACTCGGTGTTTCAAATAAGCCATAACGCACTCTCTTTTCAGCCGTCGAGCACAAAAAAAAACCACCATCCTTTACCGAAACGTCATCATACCTTGTTGACCGCTCTTTTTCGCCCAAACCGCAGTCCCCCTTTTCAGACAACCGCCCACCTGCAGACAAAGCGCTGTCTTGTTCCGTCCCCAAACCGCACTCCCCCTCCCCAAACCGCACTCCCCCTCCGCTTCAGATAGCCGCCCACTCACCTCCGCTTCAGGTAACCGCCGGAGCCGCAGTCAGAGCGGACACAAGGCGGCAGACAAAGCGACACCAAGCGTTAGTGTTGGATTTAGATTTTGACGCATAGCACCCAGTGGTGAGACTCTATGACTAATTTTCGTCGGTTTTTCCCCTCGGTTTGGTTTCTATGCCTCTCAAAAACAGTGTCTTTTTCCAATTTCGCTGTGCTTTTTCGTTAGCAGATCTGCCATGGGTGAGCACGAGCACAGCGCCGGTGATGGTGACCATCCTAGCGGCGATGCCGGTGCTAGTGCCGGCGACGGCGGCCCCCGCTCCATCTCACGGGGGGAGGACGGCGGTCGTAACCACGGCGACAGTGAAGGTGGCAGCGGGAGTGGGGCACCGGCCGCTGGCGGGAGCGGCGGAGGCGGCGGCACTCCTCCATCCGTTCAAGTTACCGACCACGCCGTCGGGAACAAGGTTGTTCACGGCGATGCTACGGCAGGCGGTCGCTTGAAAGGCCAAGTCTTCGCCAAGTACAAAAGGACCGTTGTCCGTTCGAGCAAGCCTCCGCCAAAGGATGGGTCGAGCTCGAACGATGACGACGATTTCGTCATTGCTTCGTTGCGGCCTGCTTCAAACCCCCGGCGCCCACCTCCGGACACTGCTGCACCACGGACCCGGGGTTCTGTCAAACGCGATGAGGAATGCAAGAAAGCTGCAGCCACTGCCAAGCGTGGAGTCACATTCAAAGTATAGAAACTTTTAGATCTATGCATAAAAACTGTTACCGTTGTCCCTCCTCCCCCCCAGCCCACCCCTACCGCACACTCATTGTTTGTTTTTTGATATGACGCTTGTGTTTTCTTTTTTTGGGTTGCAGGTGGCTTCATCACCAGGTCTGGGGAAGAGGAAGTTGGATGATGCTGTAAGTTACTATGTCCAGTTTTGAGTTTTTCTATGTGCAAATTTTTTTTGACATGTCATGCTGTTTGGCATGTGTATGTTGAGCATTGGGTTCTATAATATGTTGTCTGATATATGCTTAAAATTTAACACTGTGTTGTTAATAATTTTTATGTATTACTGTTTACATTTTTACACATCCGATTAGTCTATGCATACACATCGCCCCATGTTTTTTAAGCATTCAAACTTGTTTTAAATCACAACCCTGTTTCATGTATAAGTTAAGGTTATCGAAAAAATGTTGGTTGTATCTGTTTCTCAGGACATAGTGCTGTCTGCAATAAGTACATTTATATTCATGCAACAAGTACATGCATACATTCGTCTCATGTATTTTTATGCATCCCAACTGCTTTTTTAAATCACAAGTGTGCTCCCTTTTCATGTATATGCCAAGGTTATCTAAAAAGTACTGTTTGCGACAGTTACGTTAGGTATTCATGTTTTTGCGGACATAGTGCATAAGCATTTGTTTTGTTGGGTATTTCATCAGATCTATGTTTTATAATCTAATACGCTGTTCCTAATATCTTTTTATGTTTTGCTTGGCACATTTTTATACATCCAATATGTACATGACCTAAAGAATTTCATGCATCCTAACTGTATTACTAACTGTTCACTTTGTTGCTTGCAATACTTTTTTTTATCTATATGCCTTGATAGTCTATTAAACAAATATGGCCAACACTTTACATACTTCGATAATATGTTGTCCATTTCATTGGTTGTAGATGCAACCCCAAACCTCCAAACCAGCAAGTAAGGCGAGACGGGCGGCAAAGGCGACAAAATTGGCAGGACCAGTAAGTCTATTTGTTACTGTGATGCTGCATGTTTACATTGTTTCTATGGTGTTGGCTACGAGACGTTTTTAGTTATGCTTCATGCAGTTTCTCATACATCCATTTACTAGTTTGCGAGTAACACACGGCTTTTTAACATGTGTTTTTATGCATTGTATCTGTTTTTTCGATGCAGGCTCCAAGATGGAATATCCGTTGTGCCCCAGATGAAGTTGCTGACATGATTTCTCATTTGAACGAAGACCAATTAATGGTCTTTGTACATGCTAACAACCTGTCCAGCCTGCAGGACATTAAGCTGAGGAGCAGTGGGCCACCTTCTTTGCTCAAGTGGTTATATGACCATATTGACCCTGAGACCATGGTCCTAAAAGTTGGGACAGGGAAGGAGTTAAAAATTACTAAGGAAGTTGTGCACCACATCCTTGGTGTTCCCAACAAAGGGAAATCATTGTCAGACAACGCATCATGGCTGGATAAGGTAAATGAAGCAAAAAACTTGCGGAAGGAGCTCAACGTCGGCAGCGCCAAGGATCTCACAGTTGACAAATGCATAGACAGAATAAAACTGGGTGGCACTGATGACCTGACAGAACGGTGCTTCTTTCTAGTCCTATTCAGTAGGTTATTTTTCTGTACTGCCAGCTGGCCAATCAACAATTCCGAGATCGAGAAAACTATGGACATCTCTGGATTTGATGACATTGATTGGTGCCACATGATCTACTTAGATCTATGCCATGCGGTGAAAACATGGCATGAGAAGATCGATGAACAACAAACTGCATACACGATACTGGGGTGCAGCACTGTCATAATGGTACGAGTCAAATCCCTTGTCATTCGTTACCTCATACTCAATTCTACATGCAATTTTTTATGCACTCCACTGTTGGCTTACCCGCTTCATATGTATGGGGACATGGACTTTTCTAATGCACTACATGTTCATACTCTAGCCATCTATCATTTACATGTGTGTGTCTTCTACCTTCATCGTCGTTTTTACATTTCTATGCATTGGTTTGCAGCTTTACTACTTGGACTGGCTTGACCATCCTGCCACGCCTGAGGATAGGTTCCAGACCCCCCGTATCGGCATGTTTACCAGCCAAATGGTTTCCGATCTCAGTAGGGCGGACGTCGTCCACGCGGGCCAGGCTATCTTATCTTATGGAAAGCTAAATGTATGTGTTTCTACTCAGATCCATCTTCGCGAGAGGTTTTCTGTTGTCTAACTTGGATGTATCTACTATCATTTTTGGACTTTTTGTATACTGTTGTAGTTTTGCCCGCCAACCCAGACCTGCTACCTGGCTGCACATGATCTGGGGAGCATCTATGTCCCTAAGCTGTCTAAGGTGCTTGCTGCTAAGATATCAGGATTGAGAGGGAGCACTCGTCGTCGTTTTCTGGACATTTGCAATGCATATGACGATGATGTTGATAGGCAGTGCCAGGCAATCCAGACCGCACTTAGCTATATCGTGAAAACACAGCATAACATGGCTGTTACCTTTGGCGACATGATTGAAGAGGTATTGCGGGTTGGTGAGGATGACGAGGACGATGATAATGAAGCAGGTACCAGACCATGTGTAAAGAAACATGCATTGTGCTCTAGATCCTTTTATGTCACTTTATATACATTCTTTCTGAACTTGCACATCTGCATATGCTTGTTTCATCTACATCCTTTTTTCTGCTATTTTTTTACACATGCTTCATTGTGTGTTCTATGCAGATTTTGCACAACATATGAGTTATTTTTTATGCATATAGTAGGTCATTTCTTTAGCATATATTCCCATGGTAGTGCGCATATGTACTCATGTGAACATTCGCATGCATATGGCCCAAACTCTGCTTTTGGTTAGGCAATGAGTTATAGTTTGTTTAACTAATGCAGGTCAAAACCCAGACCATGGTCATCAGTCTCATCACGAGCGCAATGTGGAGGTGCATGATTTGGAGGAAGAAGAGGGTACTCAAACTGGTATACTGTTCATGATAATTTTTCTTGTCCCACACATAGCTTTCATTGTCACTGGAACATTTATATGCATATGTCAAAAAAATTTCTGGTTTGGTAATGAGTTGTACTTCGCTAAATTAATCTAGAGCAAGACCCGGCCCACAGCCACCCCACTAACCAAGGACTCGATGTGGAAATGCGCGAGGTGGAAGAAAAAGGCAGTACTCTACATGGTACGGCGCTCACTATACCCTTTTCTTGCTCTCTTATATATATATTTTTTTTGAGAAAAAATGCAGTGTGTTTGGCTCATGTGCAATATTAACTACATGTTTTTATGCTGCTGGTGCATCAAAAGTTTAGTTGTTAGTCCATACGAACATCTAATGTGGGACTAAATGCATAGCTGGGCATGTTTCTATGCATGCAGTGTTTATTCATCCAAATATTACTGTAGCCTCCTAATTGGTGTCCATAGCTTATTTTTTTTATGCACGGCTGACAGCGTGCATATGCATCCCTTGGAACACTTATATGCATTTGCCCAAAAAATATCTGGTTTGGTAATGAGTTGTACTTTTGGTTTGGTAATGAGTTGTATCTCGCTTAATTTATCTAGAGCAAAACCTGGACCATGGCCACCGCACTGACCACGGACTCAATGTGGAAGAGCACGAGGTGGAGGAAGTAGAGGGTACCCTACCTGGTACGACACTTACTATACCCTTTTCTGGCTCTCTTATGTATACTTTTTCAAGGAAAAATCCATTGTTTTTGGGGCATGTGTAATATTAACTACATGTTTTTATGCCGTTGGTGCATCAAAAGTTTAGTTGTCAGTCCACACGAACATCTAATATGGGACTAAGTGCATAGCTGGGCATGTTTTTATGCATTTTGTGTTCATTCATAGCAAATATTACTGTACCATCCTAACTAGTGTCCATTGCTTATTTTTAGTTTGTATGCACTGCTGACAGCGTGCATATGCTTCACTGGGAACATTTATATGCATATAAACAAAAAGTATCTCGTATGGTAATTGGTGTCCATAGCTTATTTTTTATTTTTATGCACGGCTGACAGCGTGCATATACATCCCTTGGAACACTTATGTGCATATGCCCAAAAAATAACTGGTTTGGTAATGAGTTGTACTTTTGGTTTGGTAATGAGTTGTACCTTGCTTAATTTATCTAGAGCAAAACCCGGACCATGGCCACCGCACTGACCACGGACTCAATGTGGGAGAGCACGAGGTGGAGGAAGTAGAGGGTACCCTACCTGGTATGACACTTACTATAACCTTTTCTGGCTCTCTTATATATACTTTTTCAAGGAAATATCCATTGTTTTTGGGGCATGTGTAATATTAACTACATGTTTTTATGCTGCTGGTGCATCAAAAGTTTAGTTGTCAGTCCACACGAACATCTAATATGGGACTAAATTCATAGCTGGGCATGTTTTTATGTATTTTGTGTTCATTCATAGCAAATATTATTGTACCATCCTAACTAGTGTCCATTGCTTATTTTTCGTTTGTATGCACTGCTGACAGCGTGCATATGCTTCACTGGGAACATTTATATGCATATAAACAAAATGTATCTCGTATGGTAATGAGTTATACTTTGCTTAACTAATATAGAGCTGAACCCGGACCCCGGCCACCGCACTGACCAAAGACTCAATGTGGAAATGCACGAGGTGGAAGAAGAAGAGGGTTCTCTACCTGGTACGGTGCTCACTATACCCTCTTCCTGCTCTCTTATATATATTTTTTTAAGAAAAAATCCAGTGTATTTTTGGGCTCACGTGCAATATCAACTACATGTTTTTGTTCATAGATACGTCACTCGTGACTTCAACTGCTCTAAAAACCCTTGCTGATGCATCACAGTTGTCTGACAGCCAGATTAAGAACATGAATGACTACTTGTTGCAAATGCAAAAAGAAAAGAAGCCCAAACATACGAATGATATGACAGCTGAGCAAGTGAATGAAGATGGCTCATGAAAGGTCCTAGTTTGGTTTTGGTAATTGAGTGACAACTTAGGTGGACTAATATGTGTTTGAAGTGAATTACACAGGTGATTAGTCCACAGGTGATCATGTGTGAGCAACATATGCCATAGAGGAGAAATGGCTTGGAATATGTTGCAACGCTCACACATGTGAAGAAGGAGCTTAATGCACATGAAACATGACATGTGGTCATGTGGCTAAGATGGTGAAGGTCAAGGCAAGACTTGGCTTGATGGACCGGTTGCGAAGGTGAAGGGCAAGTTGAGGCTTTGAAGCCGTTGGTACCGAGTGTCGGGAGGCTTAAGCAAGACTTGGCGCCAAAGGACCAAAGCGATGGTGAAGAGCAAGTGATGTCAAGATCGATGGACCATGGAGGCCATGTGATGATATGAAGTGGATCATATCATTTGATGAAGAGGATTGGTGCATGTGTTGCATCAACACCGGAGGAGATGGAATGGAATGCGCAAGGCAAAGGTATAATTATAGGGCATTTCATTTCACCGGTCATAGGTGTGTAGAGAAGTTTATGACCGGGTTTAGGATAGATGGCCGTACTATCAAGAGGAGCAAACTTGTTTGCATATCGGTCATCTAGTGCCACTTGAGCGATCTAACTTTGCGATGTTACTAGGATCGAGTGGCATGGTGAGTACAAGTGAAAATCCTTTGAATATGATTGTGAAAATGCTAACACACATGCACAAGGTGGTATACACTTGGTGGTGTTGGCACATTTGCAAAGGAGAAGGTGTTGGAGTTGAATTGGATCAACTCGGAGAAGAGAAGGAGGCTTTTCGGTGTGTTCCGGACTCTAGGATGGCTCTTGGATTGGAATTCTGTTCTAATCCTTTGTGAGTTGGATCAGCTATGTATGTGGGATGTGTAGCCCTCTGAGTTAGCTTTCCAAAATGTCCAAGATCATCGAAATCGGAGTTCGGAGCTAAGAGTTATAGTCGTTTGAGCGTTGAAAGGTCAGTGACCGGACTCACTGACCGGACGCGTCCGGTCCGTAGTGTTGAGTCCGGTCACAGAGTCCGGTCAGTGCTTTTTGAGTGCTGATTTGAGGTGTATTGACCGGACGCTCGGTAGAGTCCGGTCAGTAGTGACCGGACGCGTCCGGTCACTGAAAAACAGCCCCGAAACCTCTCTGTTTGCGACCGGACTCAGGCATAGGCGCGTCCGGTCATTATGACCTGACGCGTCCGGTCAGTAGAAGGCTGAACGCGCGCGAAAACTAGCCGTTGGGGACGGATGACCGGACTCTAGTGACCGGACGCGTCCGGTCACCCTGTAGTGAGTCCGGTCAGTACGAAAAGTGCCCAGTGAAGGGGGTAACGGCTAGTTGAGCCCTTGGGGCTATAAAAGGAGATGGTGGCCGGCCTTGGCTGGTGCTTAGCACCCTTGGGACTTGGTGTCCATGCTTGGGGAGTGCTAGGAAGCCCTCTAACTCACTTGTGCTTGCTAGTGTGCGAATCAATTGCGAGTGAGTGATCGCTAGTGTGTTGCATTGAGAGATTGCATCGAGTGGCACTAGGTGTTCGTGTTGCAAGCCGGTGGTGCTTGTTACTCTTGGAGGTTGCCACCTCCTAGACGTCTTGGTGATCGAGTCTCCGTCGTGAAGCCCGCGTGAAGATTGTGCGTGGCTCCGGAGAAGGATTGTGAGGGGCATTGTGCTCGCCCCGCGGGGATCGCGAAGAGCAACTCTAGTAGAGCGTGTCATTGAGTTACCCTCACTTGTGGGTGAGTTCTTGCGGCGCTCGAGTGTCGAGCTAGGTGTTGTGCCTATTAGCCGCCGAACTACCAAAGTGTGTGGTCGACACAACGGGGACTAGCTTGGTGGCAACCAAGTGAACCTCGGGAGAAAAATCACCGTGTCAACTTCGTGTTCATCTTCTCGGTGGTTTGCAAACTCCATTCACTAGCTTGTATTTATATGTTCATATACTTGTGCTAGTATAGTTGCTCTTGTAATTAGTTAGCTTGTGTAGCTTGCTAGTTACCTTCCTTGCTTGTGTAGCATAGAAGTTGATCCCATGAGTGACTAGTTGACTTGTAGTCTTGCTAGTCACATTGCTTAGTTTGTGTAGCTAAGTTGAGCTCTCTAATTTGGCTTGTGTAGCCTTGTTATTGAGCATTGCTAGTGAGCTTAGGCTTTGTGCTTTTGCTTAGTGGCATGTGTAGGAGCTCCCCGGTTGATTGAGTACTAGTTGCTTAGGTTTGTGTAACCTTGCAAGCTAGAATTGTTTAGGTGAGCCCTAGCTAGCCCGACACCTTATCTGCATTATTTAGAATCTTTTATAAGGTGTCATAGAGTATAAGTAGAGGGGTGTAGTCTTGGCTAGACCGATAGTTTTAAATTCCGCATTTGTTTCGGTTAGCCGGTGCGATTATTTTTATAAAGGACTATTCACCCCCCCTCTAGTCCGCCATCTCGACCCTTCAATTGGTATCGGAGCGAGGTTTCTCATTTGTGGTCTTCACCGACCCGAGAGGATGGCGTCTAGTGGGCTAGATGATGTGTGTGATACACATATTTTTGATGGCACACACTTTGCACAATGGAAACACCATATGCTTGATCATTTTCGTGCAAAGGGGCCAAAGTTTTGGTGGATTATCACTAGTGGTCTCACTCATGTTTTGGACCATAGAAATCTCACCAAAGCTCAAAAGGATCTCTTTGAACTTGATGCAAATGCTTATTGTTATCTAATCGATGCATTGAGTTTTGAGTTGTTTTATAAGATAAACTCCAAAGGGACCGCCCATGAGATGTGGGACTCCATCAAGCACACCTTCGGTGACTCATCTACATGGGATGATGGCAAGTTCAAGGAGGATGAGACCAAGGTGGTGGCACATGAGGATGTTGAGCATGACCACAACTTGGTAGTTGTGGAAGATTGCTCCACCTCATGGTCAAGTGATGATGATGATGATGATCGATCTACAACAAGCTTACTTGACAAGGTTGATGGTGATGATTCAAGTGTTGCAAGTAATGATTCTACTCCAAGCACACTTGATGATGTTGATGGCTCATGCTCGGGTGATGATTGTGATACTACTACAAGACCACCACCATATTGCTTCATGTCACAAGGTGACACCAAGGTATCTAACGCTAATGTGGTTGATCATGTTGATTCATATGATGAGCTTGTTAGTAGACTTGCTAGCATGACCATGTCTTTAGAAAATGAGAAAAATAAAACAATGAAATTAGCAAATGAAAACTCATTTCTAAAGAACTCATGTGAAGAACATAAGCACTTACTTGATGTTCTTAGAGCTTCACATGATGAATTAGTTGAAAAATATGGCTCTCTCATTAAAGCTTTTTCGAAGGAACTTAAAAACAATGAGAGCTCATTACATGGATCAAATGATCAATTGCAAAATGATGCTAACCCATGTGATGTAGGCAAGAAGAATGTATCCACCTCTTGTGATGATTTATTAGCTATGCCATGTTCTTCACATATAGATGCTTGTTCTACTTCTTTGTCTTGTGAGACTAACCTTTTGAAGGAGAACAATGAGCTCAAAAGTGAAGTGAAGAATTTGAGCAACAAGTTAGAGAGGTGCTACAACTCCAAAGTCACCTTTGAGCATATGTTGAAGAATCAAAAGAGCTACGGTGACAAGAGTGGCATTGGTTTCAACAAGAGCATGTCCAAGGGGGAGAGAAAAAGATTGAAGAAGATGGAAAAGCAAGAACAAAAGAAGCTAGCTCATTTCATGTGCTTCAAATGCCATGAGATGGGACATCTTGCAAATGCTTGCCCCAATGGAGAAAAGCTCAAGTTGAAGAAGGAAGAAGAGAGGCTCAAGCGTGTCAAATGCTTCAAGTGCCGCACTAGAGGACATCTCACCTCTATGTGCCCAACCAAGAAATTGGTGAAGCAACAAGATGAGCCTCAACCAAAGCCACAAGTTGAGCAAGAAAAGAAGCCCCAAGTTCAAATCAAGAACAACCATCATGATGGTGATTTGATGAAGAAGAAGAAAACAAGAAGGGGCGGAAGAGCAAGGCATCCAACTCATATCCATGATGCCAAGATGATGATGAGCAAGAATGAAGAAAAGAAGAAAGATTTGACTCACATCAAGTGCTACAAGTGTGGTGATATGGGACACTTTGCCTCAAAGTGTCCTAACAAGCTTGAGAAGAAGGCTCAAGCAAATCATGAGAGGCAAGGCAATGAGAAGCAACATTTGAGCAAGGAAGAGAAGGCTCAATCAAAGAGAGTTTGCTACTCATGCCGGGAAAGGGGACACATGGCTAATTCATGTCCCCTAGGTATGACTTCTAAGCCTATTTCAATTGATGATAATATTGTGCTTAGAAAGGATGACAATGGTACCACATTGGTTGCTATTGCAAAACATCCCGCTACTCATACTAAGGCATTGCCTAAGTATGTTGCACCTAACTTGAGAGGACCCAAACTAGTTTGGGTACCATCAAAAGGTGGATGAATGTGTGTAGGTACCATGGCATTGGAGGCTTGATTCAATTTGTTCCATATTGATCATCATGTGATTGAATCAAGTAATGAAGCTTATTGCTATTATCATCCCAATGCCAAGTCAAGTGAAGTGAAGTCCAAGTGTGCTACAACATACAAGTGTCACATTCTTGTTGTGGTGATTTATTGGAATATTTGAAGGCTTGCAATTAAATTGAGTTGAAGCTTGATATTGAATGATCATGAGCTACTAAGGTATATTTCTAGTTGATCATATTCTTTTGGGTGCATATGAGTTGATTGAACTGGATATATATGCATATGTTGCTTGCTATGAGATGTTTGAATGAATTTGATGCTTAGTGATCAAAATTGAGTTAGTTTGATCGGATATATTCACAAGATGACCTTTAGGAAGTGGATTTGCATGAATTTATGTCTTGTGTTGATGTTCAAGCAAGCTTATCTCAAGTGTGATTCAATTTGGAGAACTATAGCTCAAATATAGAAATCTGTCCAAAATCTGAAATCTGAGCTAGCTGTGATGATAGCCATGTTTGAGTGATCAAATCTATTTGGATTGGCTTGAAATTTGGTACACATGCTCTACATTTATGGTATTAATTGCTGTGAAAATCTCATGATGATTGGATAAGTGAAGCTTTGGTTTTGGAGTGAATCTTATCAACACATGTGCAGCAGTTTTCAGCATGGTGTAGTTGGGGATGATGTAAAATCTGGTAGCAATCTAGAAGTCCAATGAATGTCAAATTTTTATGGCTACTAGAATACATAGTGAGGCACATCTTCACCAAATTTCATGGTCATTGGACTTATATTTTGGGAGATATGCATGTTTCTTTGAGAAGGACAAAATCTGCCAGAAAAGTGACAATTATTGGATTGATCTAGAGTCACTTTGATTGAAAGGCCCTCAAGTTGGAATCATGTTTATAAGTGGTTGAGGGACCTATGTTTGGTTTTGAGATGGGATAGAAGTATGACAAAGAAGTGATCATGACAAATATCAAGATGAAGATGAAGATCAAGTTCTAGTCTCAAATGAAGATCATTTTAAAAAAGGGGGACTCAAAGAAGGATTTAAAGTCAATTCAAGTGAGTATCAAGGATGATTCTTTGGAGAGAGGTCACTTCTCCCTTTTGTAGGGGCTTGCCGCCTTTTGTAGGTTAACCAAGCACGAGGCTTGGAAGGCTAACATGGAAGTGGTGATCTAGAGTATCATTGGAGATGCTTAGTTGGAGAAATCAAGAGATTGATCAAGAAAGAAAGCAAGCAACACCCAAGATAGAGAAGCAAATCATGAGTGGTATTCATATATGCAAGCTATGATCAAATGAATAAGCAAGCCATCCAACCACAACAAGATATTGCACTTAATCATTATTGGTTCTCAATTCATATGGGTGAAGAATGGTATTCAAATTGGTATCTATTGGTCTTCACCAAGCATTGAAATGGACTTCACATTGCTATTTGGAGCTTAATTAGAATCTAATGACTATCCTCTACTCCAAGATAGCAAAGGTATCATTGTAATGTGCATGATCATTTCATTCCTCACTAGTATGCGGTTAGTGCATATAGTACATGCTAAATAGGATCATGCATAACAATTGAAAAGTTTAAATTCATAGCCTACCACTATTGCTTGTTTGATTATATGATCTAGTGGTTAGTATATGAGTTTGTTCATGAGCTAGTGAACCCAAGTACTTGATCTAGAAGATGAACATTCAAGTGTCTAATTCAACATGAGTAAGATAACCATTGAAAGATGTGTGAAGAAGCTTACTCTAGAGCAAACCGAGTTAGATATCTTGTGCAATATTGCCTAGTTCAAGTCACAAATGAGAAGCTCATGAAGATGACAAGAGTTCAAGAAGAAGATAATAATGCAAATGGATATCAAGTTAAACTTTCATTCAAGTGGTATCCTACAAGACTTCAAGTGATCCTCTACTTTAAATGATCAAATCAAGCAAAGCATCCCTCACAAACAAGAGCTCAAGTTTATCAAGTGAATGACTCATGCTAAAAGAGAAGGTGCCCCACCGATTGGTATCAAGGTCAAAGATCCTACAAGTGGCTTTCATGCATCTTCACGGGGTATCTACAAGTAGTGTCATGCCAACATATATGGTAGTGTCCATAAAAAATGAAGACTCAAGTATCAACCATCTACCCTAGTGCAACCCTTTGTACCAAGAGAAGCATGCCTTTTATGGTCATTGATGACAAAGGGGGAGAAAGTGCCAAAGATATGATATGATAGGGGGAGAAAACAAGAAAAGAAGATGGACATAGATCAAGAGGGAGTAAGATTGGATAATGCGAAAGGATCAAAATTCTTGGACAAAGAGAGCACACAAGTAGGGGGAGCAAGCTCATGAATACATGTTTGATGCATTTGGGTGTGCATTACATTTGCTTGCTTGCATTGCATATGTTCTAAATTCTTATATGCTTGTGTGCAATATTTGCTAGAGCTAAGACTTGGATGATGATTGTTTTCCTTTATTTGGTATCTAGAGCAAAGTCTTAGTGTAGCAAGTGGTAACTAGAACCATGTTTATAATATTGATCTCACGTGGTATCTAGTTTCACTTGTTTCTAGCAAGGTTGATGCTAAGGATGAATTCAAAATGTGGTATACACGCTACAAAGGTACAATTCTATCTTGTATACCTTAGCATCACTTAGTAGTGCTAACACTCCCACAAATTTCATATTTATGCATGTGTGCAAGCTTGAATCCAAACCAGTTGAGCACACATGCAGGGGGAGTTATCACTACAAAGTCGGGTTGTATGGTGCTTATCCAAATTCTCTCATATGTTCTTAATGTTGGATAAGTAACATAGAATCCAAAGAGCCTAATTTCCATATCTTTGTAGAGTTGTCATCAATTACCAAAAAGGGGGAGATTGAAAGGTCCTAGTTTGGTTTTGGTAATTGAGTGACAACTTAGGTGGACTAATATGTGTTTGAAGTGAATTACACAGGTGATTAGTCCACAGGTGATCATGTGTGAGCAACATATGCCATAGAGGAGAAATGGCTTGGAATATGTTGCAACGCTCACACATGTGAAGAAGGAGCTTAATGCACATGAAACATGACATGTGGTCATGTGGCTAAGATGGTGAAGGTCAAGGCAAGACTTGGCTTGATGGACCGGTTGCGAAGGTGAAGGGCAAGTTGAGGCTTTGAAGCCGTTGGTACCGAGTGTCGGGAGGCTTAAGCAAGACTTGGCGCCAAAGGACCAAAGCGATGGTGAAGAGCAAGTGATGTCAAGATCGATGGACCATGGAGGCCATGTGATGATATGAAGTGGATCATATCATTTGATGAAGAGGATTGGTGCATGTGTTGCATCAACACCGGAGGAGATGGAATGGAATGCGCAAGGCAAAGGTATAATTATAGGGCATTTCATTTCACCGGTCATAGGTGTGTAGAGAAGTTTATGACCGGGTTTAGGATAGATGGCCGTACTATCAAGAGGAGCAAACTTGTTTGCATATCGGTCATCTAGTGCCACTTGAGCGATCTAACTTTGCGATGTTACTAGGATCGAGTGGCATGGTGAGTACAAGTGAAAATCCTTTGAATATGATTGTGAAAATGCTAACACACATGCACAAGGTGGTATACACTTGGTGGTGTTGGCACATTTGCAAAGGAGAAGGTGTTGGAGTTGAATTGGATCAACTCGGAGAAGAGAAGGAGGCTTTTCGGTGTGTTCCGGACTCTAGGATGGCTCTTGGATTGGAATTCTGTTCTAATCCTTTGTGAGTTGGATCAGCTATGTATGTGGGATGTGTAGCCCTCTGAGTTAGCTTTCCAAAATGTCCAAGATCATCGAAATCGGAGTTCGGAGCTAAGAGTTATAGTCGTTTGAGCGTTGAAAGGTCAGTGACCGGACTCACTGACCGGACGCGTCCGGTCCGTAGTGTTGAGTCCGGTCACAGAGTCCGGTCAGTGCTTTTTGAGTGCTGATTTGAGGTGTATTGACCGGACGCTCGGTAGAGTCCGGTCAGTAGTGACCGGACGCGTCCGGTCACTGAAAAACAGCCCCGAAACCTCTCTATTTGCGACCGGACTCAGGCATAGGCGCGTCCGGTCATTATGACCTGACGCGTCCGGTCAGTAGAAGGCTGAACGCGCGCGAAAACTAGCCGTTGGGGACGGATGACCGGACTCTAGTGACCGGACGCGTCCGGTCACCCTGTAGTGAGTCCGGTCAGTACGAAAAGTGCCCAGTGAAGGGGGTAACGGCTAGTTGAGCCCTTGGGGCTATAAAAGGAGATGGTGGCCGGCCTTGGCTGGTGCTTAGCACCCTTGGGACTTGGTGTCCATGCTTGGGGAGTGCTAGGAAGCCCTCTAACTCACTTGTGCTTGCTAGTGTGCGAATCAATTGCGAGTGAGTGATCGCTAGTGTGTTGCATTGAGAGATTGCATCGAGTGGCACTAGGTGTTCGTGTTGCAAGCCGGTGGTGCTTGTTACTCTTGGAGGTTGCCACCTCCTAGACGGCTTGGTGATCGAGTCTCCGTCGTGAAGCCCGCGTGAAGATTGTGCGTGGCTCCAGAGAAGGATTGTGAGGGGCATTGTGCTCGCCCCGCGGGGATCGCGAAGAGCAACTCTAGTAGAGCGTGTCATTGAGTTACCCTCACTTGTGGGTGAGTTCTTGCGGCGCTCGAGTGTCGAGCTAGGTGTTGTGCCTATTAGCCGCCGAACTACCAAAGTGTGTGGTCGACACAACGGGGACTAGCTTGGTGGCAACCAAGTGAACCTCGGGAGAAAAATCACCGTGTCAACTTCGTGTTCATCTTCTCGGTGGTTTGCAAACTCCATTCACTAGCTTGTATTTATATGTTCATATACTTGTGCTAGTATAGTTGCTCTTGTAATTAGTTAGCTTGTGTAGCTTGCTAGTTACCTTCCTTGCTTGTGTAGCATAGAAGTTGATCCCATGAGTGACTAGTTGACTTGTAGTCTTGCTAGTCATATTGCTTAGTTTGTGTAGCTAAGTTGAGCTCTCTAATTTGGCTTGTGTAGCCTTGTTATTGAGCATTGCTAGTGAGCTTAGGCTTTGTGCTTTTGCTTAGTGGCATGTGTAGGAGCTCCCCGGTTGATTGAGTACTAGTTGCTTAGGTTTGTGTAACCTTGCAAGCTAGAATTGTTTAGGTGAGCCCTAGCTAGCCCGACACCTTATCTGCATTATTTAGAATCTTTTATAAGGTGTCATAGAGTATAAGTAGAGGGGTGTAGTCTTGGCTAGACCGATAGTTTTAAATTCCGCATTTGTTTCGGTTAGCCGGTGCGATTATTTTTATAAAGGACTATTCACCCCCCTCTAGTCCGCCATCTCGACCCTTCAGCTCACGTAAGAACGAAGACCAGAAACAGGCTTGATTACAGTGTCTAGCACCACTCTTATTTAGTTACTACATTTATCATGATTAGTCTCTTCATCATTTTTAAATTGTTTATTGGTGTCTCCAATCACTGTTTTCTGAACCACCAACATAAGCAGGCTTCACATATGTTGTAAGCAAGTGGCAAGTTTTTGTCTTTACTGGTGCATGTGTTTGTTGTAAGGAAGTGACCCTTTTGGCCACTTCCGTTTTTCACTGTAATATCTGTAGGGCCCAACAATCCTTCTATTTCAAGGCTCGTATCCCATCTTTTTTCTTATATGACATATTGTAACTGTTTTTCTACATATGACACATTGTAACTATTTTTCTACGTGCTACATGCTTTTGTTTGTTTTTTGGCCAACCTTTTATTTGTGTTCACATGTTAAATTTATATTCCATTTATTTTGTGCACCAGCCTCCCGATTTTTAAACCTAAGCAATGATGAGACTGTAGATGTGCGCGTTGCTTCGACACAACAGGATCAAGGGGATGACGTGGAGGGCCAGAGTGGTTTGTTTACCGTCAACCCACGGGTGTCTCAGGCATTGAATGACATAAATTTTGTATTTAGTGGGTTAGATGACATCAATGATCTATCTCAACAAGGTTCCCCACATTTCGACGATACGCCACAACCACAGGCCAGGGATTTCTCCCCGCGCCTCATATGAATGTCTAACATGCTCACCCGCTCTCCTCTTGATTTTTATGCACTGTTGTAGTAATCTTTATCCACATCCATGAGTGGCATCAATCTGAAGTTATTAGCACGAAATTGTACTCGTACACCATAAAATTTTTATATTTCCTGCAAAATATATCTCTCTCTGTTTTGTTATGCATAACCAATGTTGTACCCTTAGGAGTTTTTTTGGTAGATGGTTGTATCATGGGTGCTCCTTGATAACTGGTTCACTGTTTTTACACATTGCTAAGTAGCTTTATATACGGTGTGCTATGGTGGCTTTTGCATGCCTTTAAACAGTAATTTTTCTCGTGTCTTATGATATGTTTTAAGATTTTGTGCTTTTAAACATTGCTGTAGGCATTATGATCCCATGTTTAGCTGCAATCTTATTGTTTTTTATGTACTGTTGTGATCCATCTTTTATCCACAGTCATGTTATGTTGCAGTTTGATGTTCAAAGTATGAAATTTAACCCGTACACCAAAAAATATTTTTATTCGTGCAAAATACATAAATAACTATTGCCAATGCATAACCATAGATGGACTATAAGAACATCCTTTTATAGATGGTTGTATCATTGCTGCTGCTTTATTACTGGCACACATATTTTTACAAATCTTTGGGAAGCTTTTTTAACCTTTTTTTTTATGGTTACTAAAATGCATAAAAACAAGGGTTTTATTTTGAACATTGGTCTACCACTTGAAACCTTCTGCCAAAATATACAGGGTCCATCATATGATAGGACTCCTGTCTCCCAAGGTATTTCAAAACTGCGGCCCACTGATGCGCAGCCGCCACAACGTCAAAGCACACAACGAATCCTTGAAAGTTGTTACGAGAAAGCAGCTGCGTTGTGGAAACTTCTGACCTCCACCGACTTGCCTTTCAAGAAGTAAGATTCTATGCTAACTAAAGGTTTATATACATGTCTTGACGCTTCTTTATGCACCAACAGTTTAATATTCAGATGTTTAATATTCACAATAGTGTTGCCACTGTCAGTTATTTTTGCACTTTTTGCATGTTTTGTCTCTGCATTGGCAGTAACTTTTCTCTTTGATATGCATATAATTACTTTTGATCTTCTTTTAACTGCATAACAACTTTTTTTTTGGTTTTTTTACGCACATCTACTGTCGTTTCTATGCAGCGCTGTCATTTGTCGGTTTGGCGATGACAATTCCAGAGCAGGAGAGGTCCACCAGTATTTTATCCCCGGACAAGATGTTGCTGATTCATGGGTACAATATTATGTTTGTTGTTTGATTCAAGATGAACCCAACAATCGTCTCCTTAGGAAACAATATGAGCGGATCTACCTAGACCTTGATGTGATGGTGAGCATAAATTGTTTTCCACTTTAGCTAAATTGACAAGTCGATAACATCTATAGTTTTTTCTTTTACATCCTTTTTTTTACATTCATTTTGTTTTTGTAATAGTGCTGAAACTGGGACACTGCTCACTTTTGCCAGTGTACGATGCTAGTGTACGATGTATATATTTTTCTTTTTTATGATCATCTGACACACATACCATGTTTGCAGAGGGATATATTTCAAGAAGGCAATGGGTACGGAGGTGAGGTGGTTGAATACCGGCACTCAGTATTGGTCAGGAGGCTGGATTCGTTTTTACCAGACCAACATGTGCTGAAAGGTGTCAAAGAGGTGAGTGTTGTGTGTTTTTTCCAAAAAAGGCTCACTTACATTTGTACCCTTATTGGCGTAACTTACACTAGAGAGCACCATCCACCTGGATTTGTTTACAGATTGTGATCCCTTTCTTGAGGAATGGCCACTTCTCAGTGTATATCGTTAACTTCATCCTCAGAAGGGTTGATATTCTTGACCCCAACCCTTGGGACTTGATCGGTGAAGGATGGAAACAGACACACATGGGAACTGTCGAGTATGGGAATCAAAAAGGCAGGTGGTGCAAGATAATGATGAGAAGGCTCAATGAAGCGATGCAAGTGGCTAGGCCTGACTCAGGAATCCCAAAATTCGGCAATTACAAATGTGAAATGTTAGAGAACATTCCCAAGCAGAAGGTTGCATCAAATGACTGTGGGTTCCATTGCATGTGGTACATGGAGTATTACGATGCAGCCACTGCCACGGTGTTGTGGCCATACTCGGTATTTTTCTTTTGTTGCATTGTGTCAAAAACCTTACATATAGGACATTCCATTTGCGCAGGCATACCTCTTTATGCATTGTTGGGTACCTTTTTAAGCATATGCATCAGTATGCATCCACCGACTGGATGTTTTTTGATGGTAATACTTCGGATGTGTTTTCTGCATTTGTGTCATGTTTATAAAAAGGTGGATGAAGTCTTTATGTCTGGTGCCACACCTCTCTGTCTTGCTCATTACATTCTTATGCATTCATTAATTTCATGCATACTTCCTTTCCCAAGAAATTTATGCATTCAAATTATGCTTTACAGGCCTCCTCAGAGCAGTTGCGCGCTGACACACTCCAGTACATCGTCTTCCACGAGGCCAACGAGCAAAAGGAACTTCCTGCAGAGATAGAGCAGCTCCGCCCCCAGTTTGGATGATGTACATGGGATATGTGTTTCAGCTAAACAGTCTGTTATGTGAAAGTGTATATACTAGTGCCCTATTTGGTCTTGGTGTACTTTTGTTAAACTTATGTGAAGATATGGTGTATGCACACTGAAATAGCGTACTTTTGTTAAACTTGTAGGAAGACATGGTCTATGCACACTGAAACAGTGCCATCTATATTGATATATGCACTAGTAGTGGCTTTTTTTTGAATGCACCATGTATCTATACATTGTTTTTGCTGGGAAACCCTTCTGCAATGGGTCGTGCTGTGCACTTTTTATGCACTATACTTGTAAATCTTTATGCACGGTGTTCTAAGCATATGTGGAATGTTAAAGAACATTCACAAGATTGGGTCAAAATGATTGAATGTTCTATTTGGATGGTGTACATTGACTATGTGTTTTATGCGTTGCCCTAGCAAATTTTTATACAACACTTGCCATATACATAGTCACATGTTTATGAATCCACCGTGGTTTCTTTTTTGGGCATTCTCGACATGTTTTTTATGCTATGCCCCATTAACTTTATATTCATAATACTTCATGTTGTACTGGACTTGTAACACAAGTAGTAACTTTTCTACGATTGGGTAAATTGGAGTTGGAATCGTTTTTAATGCACTGGAATTGTAAATCTGTATGTGTGGTGTTCTAAGCATTGGGTAAATAACACTCACAAGATTGGGTAAAATCATTGACTGTTTTATTTTTGGATGGTGTACATTACTATGTGTTTTATTCGTTGCCCTAGCAAAATTTTATATGACACTTGCCATGTACATAGTCGCATGTTTATGCACCCACCTCTATGTTTCTTTTTGCCATTCTCGATATGTTTTTATGCAGTGTCCCAGCAACTTTATATTCATAATTCTTTATGTTTTACTGGGCTTGCGACACAAGAAGCATCTTTTTTGCAATTGGGTAAATTGGAGTTCGAATCGTTTTTTTATGCACTGGAGTTGTAAATCTTTGTTGGCTGTTTATGCACATTTTCGGTACGCATCCACTTGCATGGTGTTTTGGCCATACTGTTCATCTTTATTTACAGAATACAAAATAGATGCAGTCACACTTTTGAGCTCGTTTTATACACCGTCTATTCCATTTTTATATGTGACAGCAATTTTCTACGCAATATTAATCCAAGATGGCATATATCATTCAAAAATATGATGGCAAAAACATGATGGCATAAATTCGATGTGACAGCATAAACTGTTTGGATGCACACAAGCATCATTGTTCTCCCAAAATCCCTAAGATAGGTGTTACACTTATTAGGCTAGGGGTCACATGGTTCAGTGATGCACAAAGGCATTGAAATAACATAAAAGGACGTTGTCTATGCAGTTTTGTTCTTTGACCCTCTCGGTCTGCCTCTCTTTCTTGGCGCTGGGCAAGGCTCTTCTTGTTGTGAACTCCCATCCACTTCTGTGTTTACTCCTTCATAACCATCTCCATCACCGGAGACACCCATATGTGTCAAAGCTTGCATCGTCACTTCTCCCTCCCCACCCAAGTTGCTGCGATTCTTTGAGCCAGGGGGTCGACCTCTTTTCTTTGTAGCCATTTTTGCAAGCCTCACACGATTAGCCTCCTTTTGCAAGCAAGTGGATGCATTGTGACCATCAGCGATGCCACAGACTTTACACTTCCTGTTCTTCAGTTTTGGGCCTCGTGCACCCAACTTCAAAGTCTTCCTTTCAGATGGCGCCAACGTCCTTCCTTTCTGCTTGGCATTGTCTGGTCGGTCAAGACTGATGCCCACCCCCAACTTGAAGCATGTTCTACGAATCAAAATGGTGAGAACACAATCATTAGTCTGTATAAATACTAACACAAGAAGTGCATAATTATATTTGATTTGCTTCCACATTGCTAAACCTGCAGATAACAAAAGCGATGCTTTTTATTGCTTGTAAATGGGAATGACTCAGATCAAATATGCATCAATACAGTATAACTGCATCCATTTTGCGCATAAAAAATATAGCTTCTATCCATCAAATCGTACATATTACGTACTTCACACCCCGTACGAACAACAAACTGCACATTGCATAAGAAACCATACCTTGTTTGTATTATTATCCTGTTGTCCACATCCATTGCTCACACCAATGACAATCTTAGCCACCGCTGCTGTTTGCATCACATTTTCCACCTACAAAGAACATCTAGATTATTAATATTGTTTTATTGTTACGAAAGGTAGCATAGAATCTAAGCATAGTCACTGGCTGGTTGCAAATTTTTTCTAACTGTTTAAGTCTACATTCACCTCTTTCGGTGCAGTGATTGGCTGCAAGATTGAAACCTCATCTGGATCCAAGTGCTCCTCACTACGGTTTGTTGTTGTTGGCACTGGCTCAGGTTCAATGTCCTAGAGTACAGATAGAATCATTAGGTCAAATGGATATATACTGAGCAATGATAGCTGTGCAGCTGTAACAGTTCTGTTTATGCATAAAAAACTATGTTAGTACGTCACTAAAGTACTTACAGTGACATCATCCAAGTCTATGTCTTCAACTCCAATGTCAGGCTCCAGCTCAGATATCAGTGATATTAGATCATCTATCCCTTCCATAGCCCGATCAAAACCAGGTTTTGACATACAAGCAAATTTTATTAGTTTCATTGCTTTTGTCATCAATAACCTCTGCCTGTATGCTTTTGTTTCTCCATCTATCCCTCTTAACCTCATGTCAGCACGATCGAATGGTAGGTCATGACGGGCATTGCGGCACAAGCGTTTCAAAATGTACTTGTGAGGTATTTTTTCGAGCTGAACATGCATGAATGCACGCAGCAAGTGCACACAAAACATACCTGTGGAGGTAATAGTGTAAAGTTGGTATCAAATTACAGTTATATTATGGATTTTAGAGAGTTTCTATACAAATAATGGTCGAAAAGGCATAGAACAACAAAAAAAGCAATTTTGTGGTATGTTGAACATTCATTACCAAAAGATATGATCAAAATGATTGCTAGTTCTATTGCATGGGCCACATGGAGTACTACGATGCATTTTTGGCAGAACTATGTATGTGTTTTATACATTATGACAACAATTTTATATCCAGAACACATCATACATACAGGCAGACTGTCTATGCATTGTTGATTACAATTTTATGTACCAAAGATTTTTATGCATATTTTCGTGCAAACAATTTTATGACGTCCAACTTCTTGTTTTTATATCCACAATGCATAGCTACATCTATACAGAACAATTCATGTATGCAGTCACCAAAATTCATGAGCAAGGGTGAAAAGTAATAGAACAATGAAAACAACATGCTTGTGTGTTCCCATTGTTTGCATTCGCATGTCAGATGGCCACTTTCTTCGTTTATAGTCACTTCAAACTGATGCTGACCCCATACAATTTTCTTCGTTGTAGATGTGTGCTTCACTAGCCACGAATCTCTTCCTCTTGCTGGGTCTTCTGTTATGCAAAACGCTGTTGCAGACCTCATTGACTCTTCGAAGCGGCTAAACACAGCACGCGTGTACACTCTTGCAACACGCAGCTCAAATGCCCAACTTGAATTTGTCACTATCTCGCTCTGTAGAACATAGTACAAATAAAGTGGGGAGGTTCTAGTTATACGAACGAAACATTTTTATGAGATAGGGGGGGTCAGCCATACAGTTGTTAGAGTTATTAGAAAATGGAAAATTAGCCAATAACGTAAGGTGCATAAGAACTTGATATGTTCAGGTAAAAACAGTAACACAATATGCATAAAAACACAGCAACAGACGAGCACATACCGTGCACGCATACGTCTCTGTTGCCTCATCCATCTTGTGGCGATGTATGAACTTCATCATCTGTTTTGCAAACAGATGCAACGGTGTGTTGGCATCAACGTGACATTTTTTCACGATGTGGTTCACGCTTTCAGAACGTTGGGTTGATGACATCGTGCCACAGTAACCATCCTTGAAGAAGCAAGGTACCCAGTCATGGCGTATGTGGTAGAGGCTTTGCAGTGTTGGATCAGCCTCCAAACCAAACTCATTTAGCAGCAGCGCCCATGCAGCTTCAAATTCAACTGGAGTCAAAGGGTGGTGGATTACAGATTGGAGCTTCTCCTTGAAATCCAGCTTCTCAAACCTTGCATATAATTCATTTAGCAAGGGCTGAAACTTGTTTATAACATGCCATAGGCAGAGACGATGTGTTGTTTCTGGGAAGACAAGTTTTATGGCTTCTGGCATGGCTGGATCTTGGTCTACATAGGCATTAAAACAACAATAATAAGACTCATCTAAAGCACACACCAAAAGTTTAATAATTAAGACAACTTTATCTGAGCGTGTTTACAATGTGTCTGTTTGTGTGGTTGGCTGGGGGTGGGGGTTAGTGTCATGGACATGATTACTTTCTAACTGTGAGTACAAATCAGCACACAGAAGTATAAAAACATGGCAATGCGGCAATAAGTATGGAAAAAAAGTCACACAAAACTGACAACCAACCACGTTACAAGCACCAAACTTATAGTTCTAATGCATAAAAATGACAATCACCAAATTCATGATTTTTTGAAGGTATTACCTGTTAGCATACACTGAGGAGCTTTACCGCCCATGCATGTCTTGAAGGTATTAAAAACCCACTCAAATGTCTTTGTTGTCTCATCGCCCAGCAATGCAATCCCAAAAACAGTGCATTGCAAGTGGTGATTAGCACCAACAAACATTGCTAATGGCTTCTGGTACAGATTGGTCTTATGAGTAGTATCAAATGTTACAACATCACCAAAATCCTTATATTCCCCTTGTATGCTTGCGTTGGACCAGAAGATGCTGACAATTTTGCCATCTTTGTCGAGTTGGAAGTCGCAATAAAACTGTGTGTTTTGCTGCTTACAATGTATGAAGAAAGCAATCAGTTTCGCAACATCATCAATCTGTGCATCTCTTGCTCGTGCAGCCTTCCTGCAAATATAATAACCACATATTAGCTGTGGGCAGTACACATGTTTAAGAAGTATGGGTGGGATGTATAATTAGTAGACTATTAATGCATAAAATACTAGGAGACACTGCCGCTACCTATAACTAGATCCATATACAGAAACGAGTAGTATGTGTAACCTGTTGACATGTCATCCATATACAGATGCATATACAGATCCGTGTAGTCAGTAATCAAAAACTATGCACATGGTGTATGTATAACATATATGACAGGCTTTTAAACGTTGCAACACTGAACCAATCACAATCAGTTAAAAAAACGTTTTTACAATACAAATAGCTTACATGTTCTCCAAGTCTTTCTTTGTGAGTGACACATTTTCAGCACCATCATGCATTTCTGCCATGATGTCCATCACACAATGCGTTGACACACGGCTATCTTGCATTGAACCAATGAACTCTCGGTAAGTGGGATCCAATTGCTTGTTACAGTGGAAATTCTTGGTAGCAGATGGTGACGGAAGGAAATCATGGTTATGGCTAAGGTTAGCCACATCAATCAGTACAGAAAATAGCCTTCCGTCATCATCAAAGACCTTCTTCAGTTTAAGGCCAGCCAAAGAACCTACTCTTTTAGTTGTCTTCTTGCGCACACGGACACCACCAGCCTTATGGAACTTGCACCTACCCTCCCTCACACAATTTAACCACTTGCATCCATCCTTCTCACGATATTTTTTGATCCCGAATCCAACAACACCAGCATAGCGTGAATAGAAACCATACGCATCCTCAACTGATCTGAATTGCATACCCACCTTTGGAACAATTATGTCATCAATATCTTCGGGCTGCAACAAATCATCGTAGTTAATATAGAGTCGATTAGTTCCATCAGCAATAAAATGTATAAAAACATCAGCAATGGGCTAGAACAACCATGCTTGTGTATGAAATACTGCATAAAAAGTATAATAAAAATTGTATAAATATATAAAGTAAATGACTATCTCAATTTTGCATAAATATCTAATTGATTTTTGGATACACATATCAATTTGCGTCTCATAGATTGTTACAAAAACAATGTAATGATACGTACGAACTACCAAGAGTATGCATAAACATCCACTCGAACTTTAGAAACACATCTCATCGTTCTCTTAGATGACACAAAACCAGCTAATAGTGTGTATGAACTAGTGCGCTAAATAAATTATCAGTTTTCATACCAAACATTCTGTTTGTGTGCTGTGAGGAAGTAGAAGACCACCCTGTTCACATGTTTTTTTGACCAGTAGGTGATGCATCCATACACTAGCAGGTCGCATAAACTCCATTTCTAACCAGTATAAAAAACTTACAAAAGCAGAGGAGGTGTGTGCAGAACGCGTAAATAAGAACGATTTATGAAATTGACAACTATCTACCAAGATGCATAAATATATATGGGTTCCAGAATTTAGATGTATTTATTTAGTGTGGGAACCAAGGTGTTTAATTTCTTCCTTTTACTAATATAAAAGCTGTCATACGAGGGGAAAAGACAACTTCTTGCATGCATAGTATAAAAAAGTTGCAAGCAGAGTGTTGTGTTGCCGGTGTTAATGAGAACGAATTTTGAAATTGAAGACTATTTACGAGGCTCTACAAACACAATTGCGTTGCACATCTAGATGCTTCTTTTTCTGTTTGGGAACCAAAGTTCCCAATTTTTGCATACAATGAAAGAAAGGTTCAGTGGAACAGGAAAACACAACCTTTTTCGTGCGCGCTAAACACTCAAACCAAAGAATTCTGTTTCCACTTACACGTCAACTGAAGAACAGTAAGGGAATTAATTTTTTTTGCCGGTACTTACATGGGTGTACAGTTGAGTCACAGCTGGAGTGTCCATGTCGTGGGATCCAGCAGTAGGTAACTCGGGCGGCCACAGACAGCACGGCACACCGCGCCGCTGGTCATCAATGCCTGGATCTCCTGGAGCACGAAGAACTGGATCCGGTGTGACGAACTCCGGGGTGGATCGAGCCGCTGTCCTGCCTGCACCCATCGCTGAACTGCGTGGGTCGCTTGATTGGCCCGACGACGCCAGTGTGAGTGGCCTCCGACGGAAGGCAGACTCCAGGACGTCCTCGCCGCCCACACCTCCGAATCCGGCGGCACTCACGCCCGGCGGCGCAGCCGATGACGCCGCAACCACCATGACCGCAACACGAGGGGAGTTTGTGGTTGGTGGGCGGGCGGCCCGGGGCGATTCTTCCGGAGAATACCCTAGGGGACCGAGCCCCGCGGGCATTATATACTGCGAGTAGGATGTGACAGACATCACTGTCGGACAACCACCGAAAAGTGTATTTTCCTCGGCCGGAGCAAAATTATGTTGCTTAAATTTTTATGCATCAGTTGCAAAAAGTGTAGAAGAGTTTTGTACACCGAGACGATGAAAGTGTTGGCCACTTCGTAAAAATGTCTATAGCGAAATTGGACGCCCGTTATCACATAATTTGATGAGCCAGGACGTTTCTATCTGCTGAATGAGATCAATCGTAAAAACACGCGTAGTGAGTTACATGTGGTTTTTATACATAATAAACATTGGTCTTGATATATCCAACGCAGTCAGCGGAGGGGAACCAAACAGGCCCTTAGTATAGAGATGAGGAATGAGTTGGTTCCACCAAAAATTCATGGAATGAACTCATGATGCATCATCTCATCAAGGATGACTTGATTCCACAAACCAAACACCCTAATATCGTCCGATTTCCATATTTTTTTAACCAAGAAACAGACTACGAAATACATTTTATGCATCCAACCTTTATGTTTGGAGGACATCAAAAGCAAATAGGTTTTTATCCACATTCGGAAGGGTTCAAACACATGCGTACATCAGAAAGAGATACGTATTGCCTTTAATGCATCCGACCTCTTGTTTTTTACGTGGTTTTCATTGGCAAATATGATTCTCTACAGGTTCCGCACGGTCTTAAAACACTGTCAAAAGCAGTAGCACGCGGCAGCAACCGGGTCACCCGCACCTACCAAAAAGCAGCCGTAGACGTCATCACTCGTCAGGACCAGGCGCACTCACCTCGTCGCGACGCGCCCCACCCTGGTCCACCTTGCGCGGCGTCCACAGGCACACCGTGGCGCGCAAATTGGACGCCCGTCACGAGATATTTTTTATGCGCAGAAGTCTATAACTGCTAAATGAGTTATATCTTATCTTTTGTACATTTTTATGCATAAAGGATTGGCTTCTTACGAATAATGTATGTTTTACAAGGAATTTATGCATACAGGAGTGGGTTCCTAAATAAATCTATTACAAGATATCAAGTTTCACACCACAGCAGTAAAACGTGCCACGCTCAATTGTTCTGCTATCTGTAGAAAGCGTACTCCTGCCAACCCATTAATACATCAAAACCGTTATCAGAACATGTTCGGTTGCGGTGCCTTTTTATCTCTTGTGAGTCCAAGTACAGATCTTCATCCCAACGATTCTATGCATCCAAATTTTTTATATACCTATTCATATATCGACCTGTTACCATATTTTATTAACCTAGAAACAGCCTACGCAATACTTTTTATGCATCCAACCTTTTCATTTTAAATGGACATCAATCGCAAATAGGTTTTTATCCAGGGTCGCCAGGGTTTAAAGACATGCGAACAGCAGGAAACAGTTATGTAATACTTTTAATGCATCCGACTTAAGGGTTCTTACGTGGTTCTCAATGGTTAAATGGATTCTATACAGATTCAGCAAGGTTTTAACGAAATGTGAAAAGCAGTAGCACACGGTTGCAACCGTATCGGTCGCACCAACGAAAAACAGCCGCACACGTCAGCACTCGTCAGCAGCAGGAGCACCCACCTCGAAGCTACGCGACAGAAGCTGGCCCACGTCGCTCGGCGTCCAGAGGCTCGCACCGCTGACCGCGGTCGCGCACGCGGCGACCAGGTGCCCGAGCCTGCCCCGCGCACCAGAACGCGCGCTCCCGACCGGTCTGGCTGGGGCTCTCCGTAAGCTATTGGAAGCCCTGGACTCCCAATAGTAGTACCCTATATATATATATATATATATATATATATATATATATATATATATATATATATATATAAACAAAGAAGATAATTCGATAGTTCTAATAATAACTTCTACTCCGACGAGTCCTGCGGCGCCCCGAGCTGCTTCCTGGCCTGCTGCCGCCCCCCGGGGCTGGCCGGGTCGTCTGGCAAGGTAGGGGCATCATACCTCACGGTGCACGGCGGCGACGCCTCGCCACGGCCCAGGCGGGCCTTGCACTCGATCACCATCTGGCTCTGGCTGCAGTAGGCGGGCGAGTAGGCGCAGTACGGGTACCTCCCCCTCACGGGGCCCATCAGCTTGACGTCCACGTCCGCCTCCCCGCGGCCGAGCTCGTCGGCGAGGCTGTCCCGCGCGAACTGCGGCACGGGGGTGCCCCACGCCATGACGGAGCCAACCTCGGTGGTGTTCTCGTTCTGGCCGCAGAACCCCGGGACGGGCCCGCTGGCCAGGCGCACGCCGCGGTAGGAGACGACCGCCGTGGTGCCGCGCTCGACGCAGGCCGCGCTCCACCTCCGCGGCTCCTTGATGCGGACCGTCAGGTCGAACGTCGGGTCCAGCAGCGCGTTGTATTGTGAATCCAGCACATATCCAGTATTACATGGCTCAGCCCTGTTTTCACGTGGAGACACACAGGTGCGCTCTACCCCCCCCCCCCCCCCCCCCTCTCTCTCTCTCTCTCTCTCTCTACAGTGCACAGTACTAAACGCTATAGGTATCAAGTATACAACCCCACTCACATAGTTTTATTTGTCTGAATTTGAATGGACTTAACCGTATTTTCAATCAAGTTATTGTATGTATATATACCCATGCAAATAACCAGTACTATGGTTGTAGGTTCTTTGTACAGTTACACTTGGTGTTCCTGGCGATGCTCAGCGGCTGGATTCAATTGTTGGCCCTCCAACAAAGCGTTTCATGCTTCACTATAGCTTTCCACCATTTTCAATAAATGAAGTTGGCAAACGTGGAGGCCTGAATCGACGAGAAGTTGGACATGGTAGCACTCTTTTCCCATATGCTAAATGAATTGACCTGATCTATCCTCACCTTGTTTGGTTCATATAGAGGCTTGCCAATGTGATGCAATTAGTTTTACAATGGTACCTGTGATAGTCTACTAGCATTATCAGCATATAAAAGCCTGGGAACTGTCAAATAGTGGATGAAAGCTTGGCAATTTGCTGTTGTTTGGGCATGCATGGAGTACTATGATACACTGAATGTCATTTTCCCCTTCAGTTCTTCTAGTCCCAATTTAGATTTGGATGAAGCACAATGAAAACCTATATTGCAGCCATTTATTTTATACCATTGTGCAGGCACTCTTGCGGAGAAAGCATTGCTTGCTGTGCTTCCTCCAGAAAGTGAATTTCCATACACCGTTCGGGTAAATTCAGAAGTCATGGCATCTGATGGTTCAACATCAATGGCATCAGTATGTGGAGGTACACCACAAACCATTTTTCTCTTATAACGGTGCTATTCTTATAAAATTCTTTCAGTTTTTCTTGGAGCTGCATTTTGTGAGAATTATGCTATTTATTGATATTTCCCTATGGTCTACAGTTTTTTTTTTTGGTGGAACTTAACTATAGGTTGGCAACATGCTGTGATTCTTTCATTTGCTAGACTATGTACTTCACTGTGATAAGACATAGGTTGACTACCTAGTTTTCTCCTTTTAGCATAACAAAACTTGTTTTTTGCACCACCCTTGTCATTTCTGACATACACACAGCGATAATATGCTTTATATAAGATTATTCACTCATTTCATATAGTTCTTGGTTTGGCGTGTAATGTAAATTACCTTTTCATTGTTACTGTGGTATCCTTGGACAGCCAGTAAATTATTATTTTGTGTTCTTGAATGTTCTGCTATTCGAAATGGTGACTCACAGGAAGTATGGCCTTAATGGATGCTGGGATACCTGTAAGAGAACATGTTGCTGGTGTTTCAGTGGGTCTTGTAAGTCAAGTGGACCCAGCTACTGGAGATATTTCTAATTATCGCATTTTAACGGATATTCTGGTGAGTGTTTTGCTGCACTTCATTCAAGGATTTTTCAGTGAATTGTATTTGTTGTTTCCACAAATGGAAAAAATATTGATCCTTTAAGTGAACATTAATATCAATATTTTTCAGGGCCTTGAGGATCACTTGGGTGACATGGACTTCAAAATTGCAGGAACAAGGAAAGGTATTACTGCTATTCAGCAGGATATAAAACCTGCTGGAATACCATTGGACATAATATGTGAAAGTTTAGAGCCTGCACGTAAGGCTCGAAATCAAATCCTTGACCGCATGGACCAGGAAATAAGTACTGCACGTGCTATTAATGATGGAAGTTCCCCTCGATTAGGTTTGTTGATGTACTTGCTTTGTTGTTTTTGTTTCTAGCTTGATATGATTAAGGTCTGAACCGACCCTCTTTTTGCAGCTACACTGAGCTTCAGCAGCGATTCTCTTAGGAAACTGCTTTTCCACAGGAAAAAAATTGAGCAAGAAACAGGTATCGAGCTATCTACTTACCTCCCTTTTGTTTGTGGTCTTTGTTTGTCCTCTGGCTTAGGAGCAACTAATTTCATTTGACAAGATATTTATTGATAGTTCGGTCATTACTTGTTATACCTTAAATCATGCTAACGAGTGCTGAACTAGAGGTGTTTCAGTTTAGAGAAGTGTTTTCGTGAATCTAAAAGCAAATTTGTGAATAGAATATAAACATATATTTCAATAGCTGAGACAGATGAGACCACGTGGAATGTGTGGTTAGCAATCTCAATAGCTGAGACAGATCAAGGGAGAAAGCCAGTGGGTATCTGTGATGACAATAACATTATTTCATCTTCTAGCATTAAGTGATTACGTGGTTATGTACTTTAATAGGACTTCATGTGTACTGGAAAACATCTTGGTTGGGATGGTTTCATTTTGTTTCAAGTTTTTTTGTGCATTGGCTATCTACTCATGTGGGTTATGGTTTTGCATTTCTGTGAAAATGAGTGAGAATATTAACATGGTTTATCACTAGTTTCCTTTTAGTTATGTTTTGACGGGTTGTACAGCAGGGGAAAGCCCTACTATGGTATAAAATATAAGAATATATAAAAGAGTAGGCAAAGCTGTACACAAAAACCATGAAGGGTACACTAGGAAACTCCACAACAGGCTGTTTAGCCAAAGGAAGAGGCCGAGTCTAAGTGCGGTCTTCAGTCTGTGAAAACATAACTTCTTTGTTGTTGACTTGTATATTTAAATGTTTGAGCATTTTTCATATAATTATGCTGGGTTATATTTTGTTCAGCTACTGGGTGTTGTAGTTAATCTCTCCTCCATTTTCTTAGGTGCACGAGTATCAGTCAGTGATGGTACAGTCACTATTGTTGCTAAAACTCAAGAAATTATGGATAAAGCTATTGAGAAGGTACAAGTGCCTATGACTCCTATTCATGAGAGCCTCAGTAGTAATTGCTTAATGTACACATGATGTCAGTTTGTGTTGGTTAGAATGTCATAAGTGCAGGTGCTTCAGAGGAAAAACATAGTCTTTATTTAACGAATTATTAACATATCTTCGCTGTAGGTTGAGTTCCTCGCGGGACGTGAAATTGAAATTGGTCGTACATACAAAGGAATTGTTTCCTCAATTAAGGAGTATGGTGCTTTTGTGGAGTTTAATGGTGGACAGCAAGGCTTACTTCACATTTCAGAGTTGTCACATGAACCGGTATTTCTCTTGAAAATCTGTAATAGAGGGATTGAGGTTGAATAGTGTTCATTTTCTATTTATTAAGATTGTTCCGAATGATATCTGGAAATATATTGTCAGTACTATCTCCCAGTACATTTAAGTCTACATTTGTTGTTTCTTGTTAGAGGCAGTTGAATATTTGTTCGAAAATAGTTTAAGTTCCTTTGTAGAGCTGCAGGACAAATTTTTGTTGTGTCTTGCATTATATTGAGTGAGTCGTTTTTACCAACCCCATTATAAACTTATTAGATTGAAAACTAGCATACCAGCTTTCACCTGTTTTCAATTATTGTTTATATATATATATATATTTTCTATTTTCTTTGTGCAGGTAGCGAAAGTTTCAGATGTTGTAACTGTAGGCCAATCTCTCTCTCTGAGATGTATTGGACAGGATGTGCGGGGCAACATTAAACTTTCACTTAAAGCAACCTTACCCCAACCACGTAAGAAGGATTTGAAAGGTAAGGATCCTTTGCCAAGTCAAGTTAGCGACTGGGCTGCTGTGGAGAACATGGTTAGTGCGGATGCTGATGCTGAGCCATCGACTACTGAAAAAGAAAATGGCACAACTGAGGAGGCACCTGTGTTTTCGACTCCTTCAGTCATAATTCGAAGTGCTGATGACTGTGATGCTCAAGATAATGCAAGTGGTCGTAAGAAGAGGACAAAGGCTGCTGCAAAGTCATCTCCCAGACCATATAAACCAGCCAGCGAATTGCATGAGGTTAAGAAAGCTACCAGTAAGAAAGCCACAGGTGCTACTCCCAAGAAAACTAAGAAAGTAAAGATTGAGGAATCTAGGAGTAATCAGAGTCCCATGAGCTTCCAATCTGGGGCAATGAAGTTGGGTGACGTAGTTACAGCAAAGGCGTACCAGATTCGAACCCATGGACTAGTACTGGAGTTGAGTGATGGTGCACGTGGAATGCATAAATTTGAGGTAACTTCATACAAACTCGTGAGAAAACAAGCCGTCTTTTTTGTTCACACTGCTTTAGCGGCACATTTTTTTCATCCCTGCAGTCCCTTTAAATGGCCACACTATATTTGTAGATTCTTAACCCTTGCATCCTATCCCCCAATACTCCCAACGAACATTGGTAACTGAAATTCTGGAGCATCTGTTGCAGGCAAATGGCCAAAAGGAATTTGAAGTTGGACAGGAACTACTAGTAAAATGTTCTAGTTTCAATGCCAAGGGGATTCCTGTATTCTCATTGCTGGACTAGTAGTGGCACCATTTGGGAAGCGGATAAGGGCATTTTGCCGGAGGATTACGATGTTAGAGACACCTGTAAATGTGTATAACAGGCTAGTAGCTAATCAATCAACATGAGGAACACAGGGCTAGCAAACTTTTGTTCTTTGGCTTCCGAGTTTTTCATTTTTCCCGTGAAACAACCAATAGAATGGGGGTAATATCAAGTTCATCACTTGAAAGTGTAGAGCGCACGGGACGGAGTAGGAACCATCCGAACCTGCTGTAGCAATTGTATATTACGTTATTACTTATTTATGTATTGATTAAAATAATATGAACGAGGAATATCAATTCTTTGTAAGCCTTACTGTGGTTTCTTTACCGAAGATTTTCAGCTGCAGTCTTTTAGCACCGTTGTTCGCAAAATTTGATTGTGTTTTTTTTTTTTTTTTTAGTTTTGAAAAGTTAGCAGGAGCACTGCTATATTGAAGGAGAAGTGTCGAATGCGGGCTCAGATTACATTGTAGGGGAGGTTTGAGAACCCAAATGAAACTGGCCTCGGCTAGACTATCCATGGCTTGCCCACACGCCGCTCTTGTGATTGCCAGTTTGCTACCCAACAGATCGACATCCAGCACATTTGCACATTATTATGTCAGTTATGTGTGAGACATTCGTTGGATGATGCTCCATTGCGACGGCGATGTGTGCGGCTACGGGCAGAATAAAAAGGCAAAACGCGAGAATGTACGGAAGATGACGATAACAGCAGAGGCGAGTGGACACGGATGCTTCAGAAACTGCCGGACCACTCACTGCACGGCCGCGCAAAAAATGTGCAGTGCGTAGTAACTGCTGGAGAGGATGGCTAGCTAGCGGCTAGCCATAGGACACAGCGGTGATGCCGTGGAGGAGCACGAGGTCCGTCGCCCCTTCGCCGACCAGCTCGCCGTCGCCGTCTGGCCGCCTCCGAGAGCCCCAGCCGCCGTCCCGGCTTGTTCCCCAGTGGAAGCTCTCCCAGGTCCTCGGCGAACTGCCGCCGATCCCCACCGTCCCCAGGATGACGACGGTATCATCTGTCTATCAATGTCTGCAGACTCAAACATCAGAGCCGCATGTTTGTTGTTGGACTGATCGGCCATGTGCTTCAGCGGACGAAATCTCGGCTGTCGAGTTCGACGGCCGCGGCGAGTACCTGGCCGCCAGTGACAACGCCGGGCGCGTCATCCTCTTCCGGAGCACCGACGACGACGGCGCGTCCCTGCTTTGCTTTCCCGGTGCGATAATTCGTGTGCTTGATGCGGCCACGGGGTGACTGACTGACGGGGGTTTCTGTACTGTAAACGCCTACAGGCGCGGCGGCCTCGTGCCGAGCTTGAGCGCGTCGACCGTGGCCGCCGAGGTACAGCTACGCGACGGAGTTCCAGAGCCACGTGCCGGAGGTGAGCCTGCTAGCCACCGGCCGATCGTGTTGTTGCCGTGATGCACGCATTCGTTCTCTGTTGTTGACCTTGATCCGGAGTGCCGCCGGTGCAGTTCGACGCGATGCACAGCTTGGAGACCAGCGAGAAGATCAAGAGGGTGAGGTGGTGCGCGCGGCCCAACAGCTCCCTGCTCATGCTCGCCGCCAACGACCGTATGGTCAAGCTCTGGAAGGTATATACTGAAACGAGATGACCCGTGTCCGTGCGAAATGGATCGAGCATAACGGATTCTGTAGCTCCGTCAGGGCAGGTCTCCGAACACAAGAAGGCGCCGAAGAGAGGGAAAGGAGGCGTCGGCTCTGCAAGAACAACCGTACTCTGAATGGGCAACCGCGAGGCCGAGGGGTTCGTCTGCACGTCCTGACGAGCGTCCTCAACAGGTTTACTCTCTGCAGCATTGGAGTTGCAACGTTCGATCTGATCTGCTGGCTGCTGAGCTCAGTTTGATCGATCTACTAAACTATGTCCAGGTAGGTGAAGTGGAAGATGGGTACTCTGCAAAGTGCCGGAGAGTGTTTGGTCGTGCTCACGAGTTCAACATCCACTCCGTCTCGAATAACTGGTTGGCTAGCTTTTGCTTAATCATCACTGGTTCATTCATTCTGCCTGAACCCTGCTGATTCTATTCTTGGCAAAGCCATCGAGGTCAATGATTGTTAACATGCAGTGACGGGGAGACGTTCGTGTCCGCGGACGACGTGAGGATTAATCTGTGGCACCTGGAGGTGACGAGCCAGTGCTTCAACATCGTGGACATGAGGCCCGCGGACATGGAGGATCTCGTAGGTGATTTCGTCATTTTTTTTTTCTATTTTCTTAATTACCACGGCCCAAGTATCATATGTATAGTTCGTGAACAGCAACCGTAGCGAGCACTGGCACCTATATTACATCTGAGTGTTGGTTTGGGTGATGAAACAGAGGTGATCACCACGGCCGAGTTCCACCCGTCGTCCTGCGGCCTGCTGGCCTACGGCAGCTCCAGCGGCCTCGTCCGGCTGGTCGACCTGCGGCGATCGGCCCTGTGCGACCAGAGCGTCAGAATGTGAGTAATTTCTGCACTTGTCTTCTTGCAAAGCCTGAAAATATCAGTTCGCGATTGTAAGAGGCCGTGGCGCGACAACGCCGCCAAGCGCGTCGCTCGGCCAAGCACCGTGAGCGGCGGGCACGTTCCCCCTGGGGTTGGCGGCTCGGCTGACACCGGCCACTCGCAGCGTGGCTGTGGTCACCACTCCCGTCGGCGCCGTCGCCGTAGGCGGAAGAAGAGGCAGGAGGCGGGCACCACCAAGCAAGTCGAGGACCCGGGTCACGGGTCACCCTCTGCTGATCCGGTGGCCACCTGAATGGATGTTACCTGGGCCTCAATTCTTGAAGGCCCGCTGCCGCCGATCGACAACACGCGACCGGCCACGTTGGGAGGGCCGACCTCGGAGCCGGTGCCTCCTCCAGCGATGCCACCTGCCGGAAAGGACCCGGCCATGGAGGAGCCCCTTCTGCGTTCGAACTGCCTAGCGCGCCCGCTGTGGGGGCACTCGGACAGGACGGCGTGTCGAGGGGGCCTGAGCGGGCTAAGCCGCTGCTCGTCTACGCCCGTCGACATAGAGCGGACCTCCCACCGGACGCGGTTGAGGTCCCGGCGACGGACGCAGTGGCGGCCGAGGAGCTCGACGTGCCGGTTGTTGACGCCACAGAGGAGGACAGTCTGGGAGCAGAGGAAGCTGATGGAGGCACGGAGACAGAGGACGACGGTGCCTGCGCCGCCTTCTGCAAGAAAATGTTCCCGAAGGCTCCGGAGCCGCTGCTTCCAAGACCGTCGCCGCCTCCAAAAAAGCAGGCCAGTAGGCCGAGGACCAGAGGAGCTAGAAGGACACTAGCTCCCACCCGCTCCAGCCAGCGTCTGGCCGCTCGTCCTTCGTCCACGCCGGTGGCACAACGTGCCCAGCTCCGGCTCATGCGCGACCTGGAGTTCATCAATGGCAAGTCGCCGGCGACGGATGCAGCACTCACCGAGTACATTGACAGTTTTGGCCAGGAACTTCCTGTCGAAGCGATCAAGGCACTACGGACCGCGGCGAGGCTTGACGACATTGAGCTTTGCAGAGCGCTAGCTGCAATTGCGACGGGATTAGGGGCAGACGCGGTGGAGGTCCCATGATAGTGCAGCAAATAGATGCACTTCGGTTGTTTTTAGAACGGGAGTAGTCAGTTTTAGTTTTTTTCCAAACCTAGTTTGACAGTCTGTCAAACCTAGGAGGTTGCGTTTGCGCTGCTTGCGCATGTAACTCTCTATCTTCTTATTAATATAAGCCGGACTTGATCCGGGTCTTTAAAAAAAAAAATATCAGTTCGCTTATGCTTTTGTGCTTTTTTTTAACTGTCTATTACTGAACAGATTCCAGGACCGCGAGAACCGCCTTCAGCCCAGCACATTTTTCACTGAGATAGTATCTTGCATCACCGACCTGAAGTTCACAGGCGACGGAAAATATATTTTAACTCGCGACTACATGAACCTCAAGGTGCTATAAACTCCGTTTGTGCCAAAGTACTCCCAACTATGCAGCTACCTGTTGTCAGCAAGCCACGATGCATCAATGCCTCACCCTGAAGCCTCAATGTCTGCAGCTTTGGGACCTGCGCATGGAAACCTCACCCGTCGCAACATACAAAGTGCACGAGTTCCTTCGCCCAAAGGTACATGCGTCATCCAAACATTTCGTAATCAGGGCTCGCCTTATCCGATTCAATCAAATACTCTATCCAAATTTTAGAAACATCTTTTGGCAATGACAATTTTTCAGAAAACATATTGCTTGTCTACTGGTGCTGCAGCTGTCGGAGCTGTACACCGAAGACCACATTTTCGACAGGTTCAGCTGCTGCGCCAGCAAGGACGGGGCATACTTCGCTACTGGATCTTACAGGTTTCTACTACTGAAACGCATCAACACCAGTTTAATAGCCATTCTTAATCATATCATGAGTATCTTACATGGGGTGGATTGTGACATAGTGCTGTGGAGTTGAGTACTTAAGCAAAGGGGAGGAGAGGGAGAGAACTTATGAAAATTGTAAACTGAACTCATACTCTGTTAATCGTTCGTCACTACCCACCCCGTGCTTATTCTTTCTTAGCATGTGTGATTCCTCCTCCTTCCTAGCCCTCTAATATGGGTATGCTCAGAATGGTTTGAACCATGAGCTCGGTTCGCTATCTAACTCTAACATCCAAAGTTCGATCGCTCCAATGGCTTCGTTCGCTTTCATTTCATAGTTCACTTTCTCTGCAACACTGGAGGTGCTCTAAAGGAGATGCTAGTGGAAGGTTTGTGAGATGGTGCTCTGTCATTGCTCTCTAGGCTTCCTTGCTGAGTCACCAGTATATGTCAGCTTGTATATGCACTCTCTCTTTTAATTTCTCTTGCACAAGCACATTTAGATTTTGTAACAGACATTTTTTTGTCATGGATCAAGCCACTTCTATGATCAATAGCCACTGCCACTGAGATTATTTTACGCAGCGAGACGCCACGGTAAATCATGGTGGCACTGCAGTGCCCGCTGTGGTAAATGGATTTATCGCAGCGGGCACATTAGAATGCCCAATGCGGTAAATAATTTTTTTTTTTTAAAAAAAAAACCCAGGAGCTTGCCGACGAGCCCGTTTCCAAGCCCACTGTGAGCCTGTTTCCCAGGATGGAACCCTAGCACCGTCGCATCGTTCCCCACGCTGCCGGATCCTCCCCACACAGCTCCACGCCCGGACTTCATCATGGTGGCCCCGCGCCGGTTGGATCCGTCGGATCCACGCACCGTCGAGGATGCATCATCGAGAAAGGCCACCAGATCCACGCTGCTGCTCCATGGCCGCCGCTGTTGATCCTTATCCAGAAATGCAAAATGGCCATAGTGAGCGAGACAAAGAGGGAAGAGAGGGGAAGACGACACTACTGGAAGAGAGGGGAAGACGACACTGCTGGATCCGTCGGATCGAAGAGAGGGGGAGAACATACTCGCACTAGCCAAATCCGGCCACCAAGCGCCTCCACCGGCCGGATCAGGTCGCC
Source organism: Coix lacryma-jobi var. lacryma-jobi (assembly GCA_009763385.1). NCBI lineage: Eukaryota > Viridiplantae > Streptophyta > Magnoliopsida > Poales > Poaceae > Coix > Coix lacryma-jobi. The sequence continues at coordinate 138,884,462 of CM019824.1, forward strand.
AAGCACCGTCATCTGCCGGAGAAGGAGAAGGAGCGCCGTCATCCACCGAACGCCACTGCTCCTGCCACCGAGCGCCTCCACCATCCGGATTCAGCCACCGCGCTCCTCCACCGGCCAGATCCGGCCACCAAGCATCGTCATCAGACGGAGAAGGAGAAGGAGCGACACTGCTCCTGCCACCGAGCGCCACGACGGCCGGAGAAGGAGGAGGGGAGTCTCGCGCGCAAGGAGGAGGAGGGAGGGGAGGGGGTGCGCCGTGCCGCCAGGGAGGGGAGGTGGTGCGCCGCGCCGCCAGGGAAGTGGGCCTCTACCACTCGGTGGGGAGGATGATGAGAGTGGGAAGGGAGGCGCCTGCAGGTCGCGGTGGGAGGGAGGGAGCCGCTCGGTGGGAATGAAGAGGAGAGAGAGACGGGGGGAAGTTAGGACATAGCTGTAACCCTAGTTTCGTATTATATATGAGCCCGGTAGTTTGGGATTTAAATTGGGCCGACCATTTATCGTGACGGACACACTAGGAAGGCTGCTGCGGTAAATCTATTTACCGCAGCGGACATCTTAAAGAGCCCGCTGCGGTAAATACCCTATTTACCGTAGCGGATATTTGGATTTACCACAGCGGACAAAAGTGTCCGCTGCGGTAAATAAAAAGTGCCCGCTGCGGTAATTCGTGACGATTTACCGCAGCGGGAAAAAAAAAAGCCCGCTGTGGAGGTCTATTTGGTGACGCTATGGAAGTTCACTTTTAACATAGTGAGCTCGAGTTCATTACAACACAACCAATATGACACTCCATTTTTTACAAGCTGAATTTCCTCGTTAATTCATCAAAAATGGATCTTTATGGCAAGTAGCGCTTCTACTGTGGCAAAAATTATTCATCCTGTATGTTCACATCCCTACTAGTGTTTATCAAAGAAAATTTTTGTTTCAATTTTGTAGATTTTAAAATTTAATTTTCCCAAATAACCTCAGACAGAGAAACGAAAAAAATCAAAGTTTTAGTACTCAATGATATCTACAACTATTCATTTGAAACTTTTTCATTTAAATTAGTTTATGGTTCAAAGTATTCATTTAAAATCCACTAAAAAGAAGACAAAACGAATGTATGTACATCTTAGTTACAAGTGACTTTGGGTTATACTCCTTCCGTCTCGAATTGTAAGTCATTTTAAGAATCTTGGAGAGTCAAAACATCTCAACTTTGACTAATATTTAGAAAAAGTTAACTAAGTATGATTGGATTCTTTGTTAATTATATTTTCATATTATACCTATTTAATGTTAGAATTTTTTGTATTTGTCTCTATAATTTTGATCAAATTTGAGATGCTTTGACTTTTCAAGATTCTTGAAATGACTTACAATTTGAGATGAAGCGAGTAGTAGTTAGCGGAGGTATGTGTGAGTAGAGATGTAAACCAACTACAGGATCGGTCAAAGTAAATCCTATGGCGTTTTCACTTTTACATTTTATAATATGAAAAATATTAAAATCGAACAAGATGAAAATGGGAACAAAAACAGGATTGGCCAGAAATAGAAAATAGATCAATTTGAACAGAAATGTGAAGATAATGGTCGGGATACAGAAAGACAAAGCGGAAACATCAACATATAGAACCAAGAAACACGACTTTTAACCGTACTAGCATGGCGACAGTGCTAACACACAAATAATTGTAAAAGCAACTCCAAGAGAGTTGGTAAAAATGGATGGTTAAATCTATAATTTAGCTAGTCATTAAAATAGAAAACTCTATAAAAAAGAGAGAACTCCAACAACCTTTCTATTATAACAATATTAGATAGCTAACGGTAAATGCAAGTCATATTTACCATACGAGATTTAAGAAATAGCAAACTTGCTATTTTATAAAATAAGATAGCATAGCTGTTGGAGTTTACTTTTTTCTCTAAAAATCTAAATATAACATAAAAAATAAGGATAGCATGTCTCTTGGAGATGCTCTAAAATCATAACATAGCAAGCCAACCACTGGTCTACCTAGGCTACACTATGATGATGTGGCATATATCATTGTGATGCATTATTGCACTTCCAGAACGGGATATACTATATGGGAAAAAACGGGATATCAAAATAAAAAAATCGAAAACGGTCCAAAAAAATAACCATATTGTTTCCGCCCTGTTTTTAGATTTATCAAAAAGAAAAAATGGTCAGAACTGTTGAATATTTAGTCATTTTACGACGTGCATTAATTTATAAATACGATAAGCAAAATACTAACACTAGTATTATTTACATGACAACATCAGTTTTGCTGCAATATCTAACATCATTTATTATGTAGGCTAAAACAGTAGCAAACCCAGAGACTACTACTAAGCATGCCATCATCATTACAAGAACATGGTACCTAGAGTAGAGATTCGGTTTATAACCAAGGGTGGTTGAAGGGTCAAGATGACGGACTAGAGGGGGGGTGAATAGTCCTTTTTTAAAAATAAACTTAATCGGAGCGGCTAACCGAAACAAATGCGGAATTAAAACTATCGGTCTAGCCAAGACTACACCCCTCTACCTATACTCTATGACACCTTACAAAAGATTCTAAACAAAGCAAATAAGGTGTCGGGCTAGCTAGAGCTCACCTAACCAATTCTAGAAGCAAGGTCACACAAGCCTATGCAACTAGTACTTCAAGCACGGGGGAGCTCCTATGCAATCTAGTAAGCAAAACACAAAGCTCCTAAGCTCACTAGCAATGCTCAATAACAAGGCTACACAAGCCAAATTAGAGAGCTCAACTTAGCTACAAAAACTAAGCAATGTGACTAGCAAGACTACAAGTCAACTAGTCACTCACGGGATCAACTTCTATGCTACACAAGCAAAGAAAGTAACTAGCAAGCTACACAAGCTAACTAATTACAAGAGCAACTACACAAGTACAATATATATGAAAGTAAATACAAGCTTGTGTAAGGGGAATGCAAACCAACGGGAAGAACAAGGTTGACACGGAGATTTTATCCCGAGGTTCACTTGGTTGCCACCAAGCTACTCTCCGTTGTGTCGACCACACACCTTGGTAGTTCGGCGGCTAATAGGCACCACACCTAGCTCGACACTCGAGCGCCGCAAGAACTCACCCACAAGTGAGGGTAACTCAATGACACGCTCTACTAGAGTTGCTCTTCGCGATCCCCGCGGGGCGAGCACAATGCCCCTCACAAATCCTTCTCCGGAGCCACGCACAATCTTCACGCGGGCTTCACGACGGAGACTCGATCACCAAGCCGTCTAGGAGGTGGCAACCTCCAAGAGTAACAAGCACCACCGGCTTGCAACACGATCACCTAGTGCCACTCGATGCAATCTCTCAAAGCAACGCACTAGAATCGCTCACTCGCAATAGATTCGCACACTAGCAAGCACAAGCGAGTTAGAGGACTCCTAAGCACTCCCCAAGCATGGACACCAAGTCCCAAGGGTGCTCCACATCAGCCAAGGCCGGCCACCATCTCCTTTTATAGCCCCAAGGGCTCAACTAGCCGTTGCCCCTTCACTGGGCAACCTGCGCCACCATCGGACGCGCCGCACGGGACCATCGGACGCTGAGGCCAGCGTCCGATGCCCAGATGCTCGCCACGTGTCCCCCACGTTTAACCTCGGCCGAGCGATCCCAACGGCTATATTCCTTCCCGCGCTAGTTAAAGTGGCATCGGACACGCCGATGCCTAGCATCGGACGCTCCGATGCCTCTGCTCAAATTCGCTCAACACAGCGCTCCATCGGACGCTCCGGCTCAGACACATCGGACGCTCAACCCCTGCGTCCGATGGCACAACAGAAAGGTTCCAGAGAGGTCCAGAACGCATCGGACGCGTCCGATGGTCCTGCATCGGACGCAGGCCAGCGTCCGATGCTCCCTGCAAAGCTAGCTCGCGCCACGTCAAGACCATCAGACTCTGCAACAGTGTTTCCTCAGCGTCCGTTGCCAGCGTCCGATGCTCCTTCAACTTCTGACAGAAGCTAGCCTTCCGAACTAGGCCTCCGCCTCAAGCTGGCGCTCGATCTCCGCCTCGCCCGAGCCTCCGCGCCAGGCCTCGGCCTCGAGCCTCCGCGCCAGGCCTCGGCCTCGAGCGCAGCCTCCGTCTCGCCCGAGCTTGCCATCGGACGCTCGGACCAGCGTCCGATGCCTCCTCTCAACACAACTTCTTCTCAAACAACTTCTCCTTTGCAAATGTGCCAACACCACTAAGTGTACATCAACATGTGCAAGTGTGTTAGCATTTTCACAATCATTTTCCAAAGGATTTTCACTTACTCTCACCACGCCACTCGATCCTAGCAACATCACAATGTTAGATCACTCAAGTGGCACTAGATGACCGATATGCAAACAAGTTTGCTCCTCTTAATAGTACGGTCATCTATCCTAAACCCGGTCATAAACTTCTCTACACACCTATGACCGGTGAAATGGAATGCCCTACAAATATACCTTTGCCTTGCGCATTCCATTCCATCTCCTTTGGTGTTGATGCAACACATGCACCAACCTATCTCCAAATGATATGATCCACTTCATATCATCATATGGCCTCCATGGTCCATCGATCTTGACCTCACTTGCTCTTCACCATTGCTTCGGTCCTTCGGCGCCAAGTCTTTGCTCAAGCCTCCCGACACTCGGTACCAACGGCTTCAAAGCCTCCAACTTGCCCTTCACCTTCGCAACTGGTCCATCAAGCCAAGTCTTGCCTTGATCTTCTCCATCTTAGCCACATGACTCCATGTCATGTTTCATGTGCATTAAGCTCCTCCATCACATGTGTGAGCTTCTCATCAAGTCCAAGCCATTCACCTCCATGGCTCAAGTGCTCACACACATGTACCTGTGGACTAATCACCTGTGTATCTCACATAAACACCATTAGTCCACCTAAAGTTGTCACTCAATTACCAAAACCAAACTAGGACCTTTCAGTGGTACTTCCGGTACCCGCGGATAGTGAACCACCAGTCTCTGTGTTGTCGCTGCTGCCAGCACCAGCAGGAGCAGTCACGCCTGATGGCGCTCCTCAAAAACTTCTGGAGATGCAGCAGATATCAGCACAAACTTCGAACAATGGTGGAAACAGTCGCGTCTGATGGCGCTCCTCAAAAACTTCCGGTACCCGCGGACAGTGAAGCACCAGTCTCTGTGTTGTCGTTGCCGCCAGCACCAGCAGGAGCAGTCGCGCCTGATGGCGATACTCAAAAACTTGATTGCCCGCCTACCCGAGCAGGTAGGCTTGACGGATAGTAGTTCCGGAGGCTTGCTCACCGGCCAGGGATGCAGTAGAGCAGCACAAGCTTCGAACAATGGTAGAAATATGCAGAGAGTGCTCTGGAGCTGGAGCTTCAAGGTCAGGTTGCCCAAGCAGTCCTAGCCCACCAACCAGCCACGCCCCGTCGTGACGCGCGGGCCACGCGGCTCGACGGCGGTGACGGCGCGCGTGTGTGGTTTCTCGCTGCTCCTTCTCAACTTGTCTATGAAAGCATTCCAAAGCTCTCTATTTAAGTTGAATGAAGCACTTTTCACTTAACACTAATTATGAGCCTCTGGAGTTCCTTTGGTTAATTAGACTAATATATAGGTCTAGCCCAATTAATCTACCGTCAATACAAATCCGAACATGTTAAATGTAGACTAATATACATTAAATTGAGAAGCTATCATTCTCTCTAACACAAGAACACAAACATTCATTTCTAAAGAAACATCAAAATATATAATGATATACATTAAATTGAGAAGCTATCATGAGAAGGGACATAAAGAAGACATAATCTAACCATAACAAGTAACCACAAGTAAAGAACAAACAAAAAACTTGTAGAATTCTTCTCTCTCCCATGGTGAAACCCTAGATCCCAATTTGGGCTAAAATTTCTAGAGGCATCAACTAACCTTTCTTGCCAACCTCCTTCCTAGAAATGAAGATCAAAACCTTCCTCCTTATAGTTTGTGAGATCTGGACCTCCAAAATCGCCTCCAATGGAGGTGGCTGCGCGGGCACTGTTCTGGTGGGGGGAGGAAGAAGGGGTATATATAGTTAGCTTTTCACTGGTGGTTTTTAGTGCAAACCGCCAGTGCAAACCCCTTAACACTGGCGGTTCTAGGCTTAAAACCGCCAGTGTAAAGTTACCTTTACACTGGCGGTTGTGGTCAAGCAAACCGCCAGTGAAAAGATGTTTACACAGGCGGTTTGCTTGACCACAACCACCAGTGTAACTGGTGGCTCCAAGCCTAGAACCGCCAGTGTTAAGGGGTTTGCACTGGCGGTTTTTAACCTAGGCCCACCTAATTTTCTGCACTGGCGTGTCCAAAGGACAACCGCCAGTGCAGTGTTTTTGCAAGCGTCAAGAGAAACCACCTGTGTACTAGTGTGGGGATTCATCTTAACATTCCTATGCGTGAGGGTTAAGGTTACGTCTTTGACTCTCTCCAGCACACGCTTTTGTTATGCACTTTGTGATTTTTTTTTAAAAAAATATTACGGATAGTTAGATTTGGCGCCACGTCTAGAAATCTATTATAGGGGTGGCTTTTGTTCAAACCACACTTAGAAATCAATACAAATAATTGATTTTCTCTTTAAGAGCCACTACGTCAGGATTGATTTTCCGCAGCGGTGTACTTTAGCCCTCTGTGACGGGCTCTTAAGATGTCCGTTGCGGTAAGTCTATCAATTTATCGCAGCGGGTAATTTTTTTTTACCGTGACGGCCACTTTTGCCTACTGCAGTAAATCGATTTACCGCAACGGACATTTTTAGTAGTCTGTCACGATAAATTATGAGGTCCAACCGGCCAAGGAGAACCCAACAAAGCCGACCTCATATAAATTAATGACTTAGGTTTTTCTCCCTTCACTCCTTCTCTCCTCTCTCCCACCAACCGCCGCTCCCCGCAGATCCCGCAGTGCTGGGTCCGCCTCTCTCCTCTCCTCCCTCCCTCTCCTTCCCCATCCCCGCCTGATAGCGCTCGAGGACGCCGCCGCCACTCTCCTCTCTCCCTCAACTTCCCCATCCTCGTAGATCCTGTAGTGTCGGGTCCGCCTCTCTCCTTCTCTCCTCCCTCCCTCTCCTTCCCCATCCCCGCCTGAGAGCGCTCGGGGACGACGCGCACGGTTGGAGGACGGGCGGCTCCCGCACGGAGGACGGGCCACAGCGTCGGGGACGCCGCACGGATCGAGGGCGCGGCGGCGCGGACCGGCTTCCACAGTGGCGGCCTAGCCTCCTCCTCCACATGGCGGCGGCACGGACCGGGGGCGCGCAGCCGGCTTCCTCCTCCACAGCGCGCGAACGGATCCGTTCTGCTTCCTCCTCCACATGGGGCGTGCGGCCGGATCCACGCGTGGATCCAGGAGCGGGGCGCGCGGATTCAGGAGTGCGGCGCACGGCCTTCCACAGGTGGCCTAGATCCGGCACGTCCTCCACGGCGCAACGGCCACGGCGACCCATGGCGACAGGCGGCGGCGCTCGGGCCCTCCCGGCGATGGGGGCCGGATCCCGGCCGCCGGAGACGGATCCCAACGACCGGATCCCATGGAGGCGGTGGCGGCTCCCTCGGCTAAGGTTTCGGTGGTTCCCTCGGCTAGGGTTTCGGCGGGTCTCCCGGGCCAGATCCAAGCCCGAACGGGTTTTTTCTTTTTTTTCTTTTTTGTTTTTTCTTACCGCAGCGGGTATCCTAATGAGCCCGCTGCGGTAGAAGTGATTTATCACAGCGGACGTGGTGCCCGCTGCGGTTGTGCCACGATTTACCGTGGCGTGGCACCCGTAGCGGACGCGGATGCCCGCCACGGTAAATCAAATATGTTCGCTTTAGAAAAGAATACTGACGTAGTGGGCTTAGCAAAGTCTCTATCAATCTTGACTATGTCTATAGTAGTGTGACACCACGTGAGACTAAACCGCTTGAAAATCAATTCTAGTTTCAATTCATCAATAGTTGCAAAAACCAAGAACATCCCTTTTCTATCTAGTTTGAAAAGGTAAATCGGACGAAAACAATAGCTGAGCGACATCAGTAAGGCCTTTTCCTTTGGTCCTTTTCCGATCCTATAGTTGAGATCATCTCAATCTTTGAGGGCCCGTTCGTTCCACGGGAATTGCTCCCTAGAACAACGCTGGCACGATAGGCTAATTTGTATAACCGTTGATCTGTCTCTTCGGAGTTCGGATACATCTGATAACCGTTGATCTGGAACGATTCTTAGCCCCGACTAATCGAAGGGGCCCTGACGGAGATTTTTTCCGGAAGGAGTTGAGTTTTATATGTGCCAAGAAAGGCTAACTATATATTGTGTGACGCAGGCCCTGTATATAGTAATAATACAGTACTCCCTGTCTCCCTCGGTCCCATAGAAAGTGTCGTTTTTTATTTTTAGACTTCTCATTTGACCATCCATTTTATTTAAAATATTTATGTAAATAATAAAATAAACTAATAAATATAAAAGTATCTCTGATGATAAAATAAATCATAATAAAATATTATTTTTATAAAAATTTGAATAAGACAAATGATAAAATAAAGTGACACGTAAACCAAAGTGACACTTTCAATGAGACGGAGGGAGTAAGAGCGAAAGTAGCGGGCAGCACTGAAACTTTGCCTGTCGACTTTTAATTAGGTCCACATACAACACAGACTGTACACTGACGAGGCGAGTCGCTAGCTACGCAGTAGATACTACTACTCGGTCCTTATCCAGTTGAGCAATTCTCTGCATACATACAGTGAGATATAATGTGACTTTGTCAGCAACCGCATCAATGACATGGAAGGCCATCGTTGTCACGAATGCATGCTTCACCCGGCAAGACCGGCACTACTGAAGTCTTCTAGTTGATCTTTCTGCTCATTCCGTTCCAAATTATAAACCTTTACTACATAAATCTATATGACAATGCTATGGTACACTTTTTATTTAGTAGGAGGTAATATCTCAAACAAATCTAAATTATTGATTTTTTTTATATTTTTTTAAATTAATTAAACAATTAACCTAAAGATAGAATACTACGCAAAACCTGTTGAGACAGAACGGGCGTACGTGAGCCCTTCCTAATTTACCGTGCACAGATTTCCTTCCTCTTTTCCTTGTCCATCCTTCTTTTCTATGTGCACCTTCCTTTTTTCCTTTTATAAATTTTAATTTGATTTGTTTTGATAAATATTATAAATTTTGAAATATTTATTTATAGATTTATTTATATCTGATATTAAATCACTATTAATGTTATATTCGTATATGCTTGTAACGACGGGTAATATAAAAAGGTTTTTAACGGTTTCATCGTGTATCATGATAATGTTTTTGGTTTAAAAGTGTTCAAATTTTTATGATACACGTTCATTTTGAAATTGTACGTCGGTCATGTTAGATACTCAATTAAAGAAATACATTACATATATATAAAATATTAAAAACTAACACATTTATTGAACCATTTTAATGAAATCGTGAAACATTGATGACCACATAAAATTTCGTGTACGTGAGACGAACATACATTGGGCACGTACGTGCCTTGGGCACTTACACGTGCAACGCGAGTAACATGCATAAAAAACAGTGGCAAGTTTCAAGAGTTGGGCACGTACGTGCCTTGGGCACTTACATGGCAAGATGCTCTCTCTGTTCATAGGATTTAATACTTCTGTTTCTAAATAAATCAATTTCAAGAGTTGTTAAAAGTCATTCTTTTGAAAACATGGTCGAATTTATAGAAAAATATAAATATTTATGACACAACATCTTATAAAATATTATTTTTGGTGTATTTAATAATATTAATTTGGTGTCTTAACTTTTCCGCAAAAAATATTGGTGTCTTAACTCATAATGCTCTTTTTTATAGATTTTTGGTCAAAACTAGGTCCGTCTCAATGGCAAGTTTTATTTTATTGTCCAAGACTGTCATGTCATCTAAAATAAAAAGAAATTTGCATGAAACTCTCACTCTCAATATAAAGTTTCATTTTAGATTTTCATATACATTTAATTCCATGAATCATAAAGAGTTAGTAACCGTTGTTGAGAGAGTTTCGTCCTCATGACACTCACTTCTTTTCTTTCTTTATTAAAGCATTGTTATGTTATCAAAAATGTATGTGACATGTTATTAAATGCTAATGAAACTCTTGTGACTCTTTTATTGAGACTGACCTTAAAAGGTTTGGCTTTAGAGAACTCTACTTGATTTATTCAGGGAGCAAGTAGGAGTAATTGTTTACGTAAATGTGCACTCCAAAATAGAATTTCTGCTTACTGTTCAAACATATATTATATATTGTATATTACTAATCTTCAACAAAAATTTATTTAAGCTGGTTTCTCAAGAGCTGCTACTTTCGTGTAGTGTAATTTTCGCAACCTTGTACCTTGTTTTTTGGTTTTTTGCTTTCTCCTTTTCCAGATGTGTGAAAATAGAGAGGCGTCTCACAGTTCTTTCGAAGGAGATATAGGGATGATAAAAACGGATGGAAAAAGTATCGTTTGATTTTCTATTTTGTCCCACCGTTTCCGTATTTGCATGATCTCATTTCTGTATTTGTAGAAATTGGGAGGGGTGGGTGTCTCAAAAAAAAATGGGAGGGGTGGGGTGGTTTCATGCCCGTTTCTACGGGGATCTGTTTTCATGCCCCATCTTCAATCTATGGAGGAGGATATGTATAACCATTATATGTTCTTGTGACATGTTAATACACCAATTACACATGTTAATGTGTTAACACACATGGTATGTAAGTGAATAATAATATATCGATCTTCATACATGTATAATCCTGATGACTTTGTATATGTAATAATTGAGAATATTAGATTATGTAACCCTAATAATTTAGTCTCCAGCTCTTTGTTCACATTTTCCGTTTCTATTTTGATCCTGGTTTTTTCGAACCTGGCCCAATTCATGCCAAAAGAAATAGAAACATAAACATAAGAGGGTGTTTTATGTCCATTTCCGTCTATTTTCATCCCTAGCTAGATAGATGGAGTGTAGGTTTCATGGTTGTTTCAATCAAACAACTTACAAATTATTCTGTAACACATAGCTCATAGCAACTTTTCAAAACCCACAGCTGAACCAAACAGACTTAATATCTCATGTCACTCTCTTGAGGTCTGAATATGTCATTGAATTATTGGCAACGGATGAATATGAAGCAGAAAAATTGAAACTATGCATCATACAAGGTTGTTTTAACCATGAATCAAATGCTATTTGTTGATGTTGCATATTTGGAAACAATAAAATAAAACTACTAATTGAGATTGCCCTAACGGAAAGACTGCGGAATCATGCAAAGCCAAGTGGTGATTTATGTTTGTTTCTTTAATTCTTTTTTCAACACCTTAAAAGCTCAAACGCTGTAATAAGAACCAAGGTTTTTTTTTTGACAATAAGAACCAAGGTTGTTTGCAAAGGCCCGACGAACAAACTTCTTTTTCAGATACTCCCTCTGTCCCAAAATAAACGCAATTTGTTAACTTTCAAATACCACGTAATACCATTCGTCTTATTCAAAAATTATATATATATTATAAAATAAATAAATTATTATTAAAATGAATCTAGTGATAAATTAATTACAATAAAATAAATAATATTTATATAAAATTTTGAATAAGACAAACGGTCAAAGACAATGTCGTTTGGTCCTACAATTGCATTTATTTTGGGATGGAGAGAGTATATAATTAATAAATAGTTACCCATTTATTGCTGTGGGTTCACAAAGCACAAAGACAAAGAACATGAGGTGAAAAATACATTTGTTTACCGGTCTCCCATTGCACGCACGCACACACACGCACACGCGCGCGCCCACACACACAGACACACACAGGCCCCCTATTTATACACCCATCCAAAAGCTTTTCGGGACAAGCAAAGCAGCAAACAATATAGCTTCGAAATCCAATTGAAGCCTAGAAAGGAAAAAAACATGGCAAAGCTCCACTCAAAGGTGCCACCAGCACCACCGACGCAAGCGCTAATTTTTGCCTTCGTGTTGCAGCTATGCCTCTTGCTGCACCTGCACACAGGTGTGGGTGGAGGCGTGTCTCTACGATCCCAGCAAGAGGCCCTCCTCCAGTGGAAGTCTACCCTGCGTCGGCGCTCACCAGCGCTGGACTCATGGCGATGATGGAACCAGCGATTGACCTGGAACGTCGTATGACAATGGTAGAACGCCGGTGATCACGGTCACCACGTTCCCTACAACGGCGTGAGTAAATTCTGGACAAGAACGATAACACAAACGAAAATAGAAGTTTGGTCGCTGCCAATCTCGCAGCCTTTTCGGTCCTCATTGTTTCATATTTATAGAAGATACAACGGAGTCCTTGGAACAGACTCCAAGTCCCCCACGCCACGTTACAAGCCGTGTGCAACGCCGTTTCTCGACGTCCACCGCGCGCGCAGCACGCACCGTGGCGCGGACTCTACCTAGACCGACTAGGGCGTGTCGTAGACGAGCACGCCAACATCTACGCTCACCCTCAACTCAACTAATAGATGACGCAACAGTTTAGCCAACAAAACTCCCCCTAAACCTGTTGTAACTCTACCACGCCCAAAGCCTTTCTCAATTCACCGAACCTTGCTCGCCCAAGCGCTTTTGTGAAGATGTCAGCCAACTGTCCCGCAATGCCGAAATGATCCACCTCCACCTTCCCTTCCTCGATACACTCACCTAAGAAGTGATACTTAGTATCAATATGTTTACTTCTGTCGTGATGTACTGGATTTTTGCTTAGTGCGATTGCGGACAAATTGTCCATGAGAAGCTTGACTGGCGCCTCCTTTATTCCCAACATGTCACCTATTAGCCGGCTTAACCAAATTCCTTGACACGCTGCTGCTGCTGCCGCGACATACTCTGCCTCACATGACGATAGCGTCACCAGCTTCTGTTTTTGTGAAGCCCAAGTGATCAGATTGCTCCCAAGAAAGTATACTACACCGGTAGTGCTTTTCCTGTCTTCAATGTCGCCCGCGAAGTCACTATCACTGAACCCCAACAACATAGGTTTCAGTTCTGTGCCTCGTTCATACCTGCAGCCATACTTGATAGTCCCTTTGAGATACCTTAGTATGTGTTTAACAGCTGCCCAATGCTCTTTGCCCGGTGTCTCCATATATCTGCTTACAACCCCAACTGCATACGCCAAGTCAGGTCTAGTGTTAACAATGTACCTGAGACACCCAATTATGCTTCTGTATGCAGTAGGTTCCACTACTTCGCCCTCCAGATTCTTGCTGAGTTTGAGTCTTGCTTCCATTGGTGTTGCACATGGGTTGCAATTCAGCATCCCTGCATTCTTCAGCACCTTTATTGCATAAGCATTTTGACTCAAGGTGATTGCTCCATCTTCTTGCTTAGCTTCTATACCCAGATAGTAGCTAAGAAGACCCAAATCACTCATGCTGAACTTCTTTTTCATCTCCAACTTAAAATGCTCTATGTCTCTGACACTAGGCCCAGAGATGATTAAGTCATCAACATAAACTCCTACAAGTAGAAAAGAGCTTCCAGTACTTCTTCTGTACACTGCATACTCAAGCTTGCTTTTTGCAAAACCCAGAGCTAGTAGTTCCTTGTCAAGCTTTGCATTCCAGGCTCTTGGAGCCTGCTTTAGGCCATAGAGTGCTTTCTTCAATTTCAGCACCTTTCCTTTACTGCCAACACTGAACCCAGGAGGCTGTTCAACAAACACTGTTTCAGAGAGGTCTCCATTCAAAAAAGCAGACTTGACATCCATATGGTGTACCTTCCATCCACCTTGTGCTGCCAAAGCCAATAATACCCTCACTGTTTCAATCCTGGCAACAGGTGCAAAAACTTCATCGAAGTCCACTCCCTGTTGTTGTGCATACCCCTTTGCTACCAACCGTGCCTTATGCTTGACCACCTTGCCCTCTGGATCTTTCTTTACTTTAAACACCCACTTAAGACCGATTGCCTTGTGTTTTGCTGGCAGATCACACACCTCCCATGTCTGATTGTCTCTGATAGCCTTCATCTCTGCTTCCATAGCTTGTTTCCAGCTATCCTTTGACAAAGCTTCTTCTACTGTTGCCGGTTCCTCGGAGGCCATAAGACAAACCCCACTGTATTCAAAACCCTGAATCTCATCAGTGCTGTCGAAAATATCAGACAGAGTTCTATACCTCCTTGGAGCTTCATCAGTACCGGCCGAAGCATCTGATGGTGGTGAGACCCATTGAACCTGAGGTGCAGATCCAGTCGACGATGCTGGGGTGTGTGGTGATGCTGGTGACCCAGCTTGACCTCCCCCTGCTGATGGAATTGCTGCTGCCGGTGAATCAGGCGTATTGTCATCAGCGTCTGAATTCAGTCCTGACGTTACCGGACCGTGAACAGTGTTTTCAGCATCACTGTCCTCGAAGTCGACTGAAAAATCAGAAAACTGCATTGATGGCTGTGATGATTCAAACAGTGGAGCTTCATTCTCCCCCCAATTCCATCCACGGGACTCATCGAAGATCACATCCCGACTGATTATCATCTTCATACCGACTGGATCATAGATTCTATAACCTTTGGTTCCTGGTTCATAACCGAAGAATACACCCGGTGTAGATCAATCTGCCAATTTAGTAATACCAGGCCCTACTCGCTTTGCATATGCCAAACACCCAAACGTACGTAAGTGCCTGATGCTCGGTTTTCTCCCGTACCAAGCTTCGAACGGAGTTTTGCCTTCCAGACTCTTTGTCGGTGAGCGGTTTAGAAGATAAACTGCAGTTTTCACAGCTTCTCCCCAGAATTTCCCCGGTACTTTCATGCTTTTGAGCAAACACCGAGCTGTCTCAACTACGGACTGATTTCGTCTTTCAACGATCCCGTTCTGTTGGGGAGTATAAGCTGTTGTCAGATTTCGCCTGACACCCTGCTCACTACAGTAACTCTGAAACGCCTGAGAATTGAACTCACCCCCTCGATCTGTTCTGAAGGCTTTTAGCCGACAGCTTGACTCAACTTCAGCTGCCATCTTAAATTTCTTGAACTGAGACAGTGCTTCATCTTTTGTTGCCAGCAGCTCAAGCCACATGAACCTACTATAATCATCCACTAGTAACAGAAAATAGGCCTTGCCTCCTGGTGTTAGTGGTGATATTGGTCCACATAAATCTCCATGGACTAATTCAAGTCCCTTATCTGCTCGGTATGTGGTTGCTCTTGGGAACAACGTTCGATGCTGTTTACCCAAAGCACATCCATCACACACCTGTTCTGCACGTTGTATCACTGGTAAGCCTTCAACCATCTGCTTGGCACCTAAGTCATGAAGCGCTCTGAAATTCAGATGCCCAAAACGTGCATGCCACAGCCATGCCTTGTCAGTCATCTTGGTCAGTAAACAAACTGGAGAAGTCACATTGATCTTCATCACGTACAGCCTATCCTTTCTTTCTGCTCGGACTAGTAGGCTCAACTTCTCCCCTCTTGACTGATGCCTTTCAAATACTGACATGATGCCGCGGTCTATCTCCACCCGACATCCGTTTTCTTCTAACTGACCAAGGCTAATTATATTGCATTTTAAAGATGGAATGAAGTATACCTCGGTGAGTACTCGATGTTGTTGATCCTTTCCAGCAATTGTTATTGCACCGATGCCTTGAATCTCCACCGTGGACCCATCACCGAATCTGACAGCACCCTTGATTGTTTCATCTAGTGCTGATAGTGCAGTTCTACATCCGATCATATGATTTGTTGCACCGGTGTCTAGCACCCACTTTGCATCGCCATACGTAGCAGGGAGAACACGATCCTGATTCAGGAATACTTCCTGAGTTTTTGCACCCGGTGTGTGCAGAACATTGCACACTTGTGCAACAAGTAGGGCTCCTTCCTGCTCAACATTGGCATGATGAGCTGCTTCACGCCTGTCATCGCCTTCCATCTTCGTCTTGCACTCTTTTGCAAAGTGTACGTAGATGTTGCACTTGCGACATCTCCCCTTGCGCCGAGGTGTGCCCATGGAGGTAAGCCTCATCTCGGAATCACATGCTTCACCGCCGCCACGTGTCCCGGCCTTCTCCTTTTTGCCAAAACGACCACGGCCCTTACTGCCTGATCCCGAGGACGATTCGGGTGCAGATCGGTTTTTGCTCCTAGCCGCCCACTCTTCTTCAGTCAACAAGAGCTTGCCTGTCTTCTCCGTGACTTGTTCCACGGCCGGTTCAAATCTATCCTCTGCTGCTCGCAACCGGCTGATCAGGTCTTCTACCGTGAGGGTTTTGAGATCACAAAACATCTCAATTGACACGGCCACTTGATTATAGCGCTGCGGCAAGACCCGGAGGAATTTCTTGACCACTCGAGACTCATCAACACTATCGACTCCGAGGCCCTTCAGATCAGTAGAGAACTTCATGATTCTGATGGCAAAGTCATCAATAGTTTCACCTGACTTGAACTGGGTTGCTTCAAACTCGCCCAATAGTTTTTGAGCGTTTACTTCCTTAACCCGAGCTGCACCCAGTCGCATCGTTTTGATTGCCTCCCAAGCTTCCTTGACTGATTTCTTGTTCAGGAGAATCGAGTGCATCTCCTGCGGTACACCCCGAAGCATGGCTCCTAGGGCTAGGCGATCTCGGCGCCTATCTGGTTTGTCAGATTCAACTGCATCCCAAAGGTGGCTCCTAGGGCTAGGCGATCTCGGCGCCTATCTGGTTTGTCAGATTCAACTGCATCCCAAAGAGACATGCCTTCTAGATTGCATTGAACATGAGAAGCCCACTCCTGATAATTTGTACGGGTAAGCATCGGCCAGACCAAGTTGCCTGCGGCCTGATTGAATGCCCGCTCCAAGGCTTCCTTCTCTCCTGACGTTGAAGACATCACAGACGATGCCGGCGTAGTCCTTCTTCTTTGTTCCGGTGAATTCTTCCACCCTTCGTCTTCACCAGCTTCTCACCGCCACCACACGCCTCCTTCTCTTCAACCAACGGCTCTGATACCACGTGATGGAACCAGCGATTGACCTGGAACGTCGTATGACAATGGTAGAACGCCGGTGATCACGGTCACCACGTTCCCTACAACGGCGTGAGTAAATTCTGGACAAGAACGATAACACAAATGAAAATAGAAGTTTGGTCGCTGCCAATCTCGCAGCCTTTTCGGTCCTCATTGTTTCATATTTATAGAAGATACAACGGAGTCCTTGGAACAGACTCCAAGTCCCCCACGCCACGTTACAAGCCGTGTGCAACGCCGTTTCTCGACGTCCACCGCGCGCGCAGCACGCACCGTGGCGCGGACTCTACCTAGACCGACTAGGGCGTGTCGTAGACGAGCACGCCAACATCTACGCTCACCCTCAACTCAACTAATAGATGACGCAACAGTTTAGCCAACAAAACTCCCCCTAAACCTGTTGTAACTCTACCACGCCCAAAGCCTTTCTCAATTCACCGAACCTTGCTCGCCCAAGCGCTTTTGTGAAGATGTCAGCCAACTGTCCCGCAATGCCGAAATGATCCACCTCCACCTTCCCTTCCTCGATACACTCACCTAAGAAGTGATACTTAGTATCAATATGTTTACTTCTGTCGTGATGTACTGGATTTTTGCTTAGTGCGATTGCGGACAAATTGTCCATGAGAAGCTTGACTGGCGCCTCCTTTATTCCCAACATGTCACCTATTAGCCGGCTTAACCAAATTCCTTGACACGCTGCTGCTGCTGCCGCGACATACTCTGCCTCACATGACGATAGCGTCACCAGCTTCTGTTTTTGTGAAGCCCAAGTGATCAGATTGCTCCCAAGAAAGTATACTACACCGGTAGTGCTTTTCCTGTCTTCAATGTCGCCCGCGAAGTCACTATCACTGAACCCCAACAACATAGGTTTCAGTTCTGTGCCTCGTTCATACCTGCAGCCATACTTGATAGTCCCTTTGAGATACCTTAGTATGTGTTTAACAGCTGCCCAATGCTCTTTGCCCGGTGTCTCCATATATCTGCTTACAACCCCAACTGCATACGCCAAGTCAGGTCTAGTGTTAACAATGTACCTGAGACACCCAATTATGCTTCTGTATGCAGTAGGTTCCACTACTTCGCCCTCCAGATTCTTGCTGAGTTTGAGTCTTGCTTCCATTGGTGTTGCACATGGGTTGCAATTCAGCATCCCTGCATTCTTCAGCACCTTTATTGCATAAGCATTTTGACTCAAGGTGATTGCTCCATCTTCTTGCTTAGCTTCTATACCCAGATAGTAGCTAAGAAGACCCAAATCACTCATGCTGAACTTCTTTTTCATCTCCAACTTAAAATGCTCTATGTCTCTGACACTAGGCCCAGAGATGATTAAGTCATCAACATAAACTCCTACAAGTAGAAAAGAGCTTCCAGTACTTCTTCTGTACACTGCATACTCAAGCTTGCTTTTTGCAAAACCCAGAGCTAGTAGTTCCTTGTCAAGCTTTGCATTCCAGGCTCTTGGAGCCTGCTTTAGGCCATAGAGTGCTTTCTTCAATTTCAGCACCTTTCCTTTACTGCCAACACTGAACCCAGGAGGCTGTTCAACAAACACTGTTTCAGAGAGGTCTCCATTCAAAAAAGCAGACTTGACATCCATATGGTGTACCTTCCATCCACCTTGTGCTGCCAAAGCCAATAATACCCTCACTGTTTCAATCCTGGCAACAGGTGCAAAAACTTCATCGAAGTCCACTCCCTGTTGTTGTGCATACCCCTTTGCTACCAACCGTGCCTTATGCTTGACCACCTTGCCCTCTGGATCTTTCTTTACTTTAAACACCCACTTAAGACCGATTGCCTTGTGTTTTGCTGGCAGATCACACACCTCCCATGTCTGATTGTCTCTGATAGCCTTCATCTCTGCTTCCATAGCTTGTTTCCAGCTATCCTTTGACAAAGCTTCTTCTACTGTTGCCGGTTCCTCGGAGGCCATAAGACAAACCCCACTGTATTCAAAACCCTGAATCTCATCAGTGCTGTCGAAAATATCAGACAGAGTTCTATACCTCCTTGGAGCTTCATCAGTACCGGCCGAAGCATCTGATGGTGGTGAGACCCATTGAACCTGAGGTGCAGATCCAGTCGACGATGCTGGGGTGTGTGGTGATGCTGGTGACCCAGCTTGACCTCCCCCTGCTGATGGAATTGCTGCTGCCGGTGAATCAGGCGTATTGTCATCAGCGTCTGAATTCAGTCCTGACGTTACCGGACCGTGAACAGTGTTTTCAGCATCACTGTCCTCGAAGTCGACTGAAAAATCAGAAAACTGCATTGATGGCTGTGATGATTCAAACAGTGGAGCTTCATTCTCCCCCCAATTCCATCCACGGGACTCATCGAAGATCACATCCCGACTGATTATCATCTTCATACCGACTGGATCATAGATTCTATAACCTTTGGTTCCTGGTTCATAACCGAAGAATACACCCGGTGTAGATCAATCTGCCAATTTAGTAATACCAGGCCCTACTCGCTTTGCATATGCCAAACACCCAAACGTACGTAAGTGCCTGATGCTCGGTTTTCTCCCGTACCAAGCTTCGAACGGAGTTTTGCCTTCCAGACTCTTTGTCGGTGAGCGGTTTAGAAGATAAACTGCAGTTTTCACAGCTTCTCCCCAGAATTTCCCCGGTACTTTCATGCTTTTGAGCAAACACCGAGCTGTCTCAACTACGGACTGATTTCGTCTTTCAACGATCCCGTTCTGTTGGGGAGTATAAGCTGTTGTCAGATTTCGCCTGACACCCTGCTCACTACAGTAACTCTGAAACGCCTGAGAATTGAACTCACCCCCTCGATCTGTTCTGAAGGCTTTTAGCCGACAGCTTGACTCAACTTCAGCTGCCATCTTAAATTTCTTGAACTGAGACAGTGCTTCATCTTTTGTTGCCAGCAGCTCAAGCCACATGAACCTACTATAATCATCCACTAGTAACAGAAAATAGGCCTTGCCTCCTGGTGTTAGTGGTGATATTGGTCCACATAAATCTCCATGGACTAATTCAAGTCCCTTATCTGCTCGGTATGTGGTTGCTCTTGGGAACAACGTTCGATGCTGTTTACCCAAAGCACATCCATCACACACCTGTTCTGCACGTTGTATCACTGGTAAGCCTTCAACCATCTGCTTGGCACCTAAGTCATGAAGCGCTCTGAAATTCAGATGCCCAAAACGTGCATGCCACAGCCATGCCTTGTCAGTCATCTTGGTCAGTAAACAAACTGGAGAAGTCACATTGATCTTCATCACGTACAGCCTATCCTTTCTTTCTGCTCGGACTAGTAGGCTCAACTTCTCCCCTCTTGACTGATGCCTTTCAAATACTGACATGATGCCGCGGTCTATCTCCACCCGACATCCGTTTTCTTCTAACTGACCAAGGCTAATTATATTGCATTTTAAAGATGGAATGAAGTATACCTCGGTGAGTACTCGATGTTGTTGATCCTTTCCAGCAATTGTTATTGCACCGATGCCTTGAATCTCCACCGTGGACCCATCACCGAATCTGACAGCACCCTTGATTGTTTCATCTAGTGCTGATAGTGCAGTTCTACATCCGATCATATGATTTGTTGCACCGGTGTCTAGCACCCACTTTGCATCGCCATACGTAGCAGGGAGAACACGATCCTGATTCAGGAATACTTCCTGAGTTTTTGCACCCGGTGTGTGCAGAACATTGCACACTTGTGCAACAAGTAGGGCTCCTTCCTGCTCAACATTGGCATGATGAGCTGCTTCACGCCTGTCATCGCCTTCCATCTTCGTCTTGCACTCTTTTGCAAAGTGTACGTAGATGTTGCACTTGCGACATCTCCCCTTGCGCCGAGGTGTGCCCATGGAGGTAAGCCTCATCTCGGAATCACATGCTTCACCGCCGCCACGTGTCCCGGCCTTCTCCTTTTTGCCAAAACGACCACGGCCCTTACTGCCTGATCCCGAGGACGATTCGGGTGCAGATCGGTTTTTGCTCCTAGCCGCCCACTCTTCTTCAGTCAACAAGAGCTTGCCTGTCTTCTCCGTGACTTGTTCCACGGCCGGTTCAAATCTATCCTCTGCTGCTCGCAACCGGCTGATCAGGTCTTCTACCGTGAGGGTTTTGAGATCACAAAACATCTCAATTGACACGGCCACTTGATTATAGCGCTGCGGCAAGACCCGGAGGAATTTCTTGACCACTCGAGACTCATCAACACTATCGACTCCGAGGCCCTTCAGATCAGTAGAGAACTTCATGATTCTGATGGCAAAGTCATCAATAGTTTCACCTGACTTGAACTGGGTTGCTTCAAACTCGCCCAATAGTTTTTGAGCGTTTACTTCCTTAACCCGAGCTGCACCCAGTCGCATCGTTTTGATTGCCTCCCAAGCTTCCTTGACTGATTTCTTGTTCAGGAGAATCGAGTGCATCTCCTGCGGTACACCCCGAAGCATGGCTCCTAGGGCTAGGCGATCTCGGCGCCTATCTGGTTTGTCAGATTCAACTGCATCCCAAAGGTGGCTCCTAGGGCTAGGCGATCTCGGCGCCTATCTGGTTTGTCAGATTCAACTGCATCCCAAAGAGACATGCCTTCTAGATTGCATTGAACATGAGAAGCCCACTCCTGATAATTTGTACGGGTAAGCATCGGCCAGACCAAGTTGCCTGCGGCCTGATTGAATGCCCGCTCCAAGGCTTCCTTCTCTCCTGACGTTGAAGACATCACAGACGATGCCGGCGTAGTCCTTCTTCTTTGTTCCGGTGAATTCTTCCACCCTTCGTCTTCACCAGCTTCTCACCGCCACCACACGCCTCCTTCTCTTCAACCAACGGCTCTGATACCACGTGATGGAACCAGCGATTGACCTGGAACGTCGTATGACAATGGTAGAACGCCGGTGATCACGGTCACCACGTTCCCTACAACGGCGTGAGTAAATTCTGGACAAGAACGATAACACAAACGAAAATAGAAGTTTGGTCGCTGCCAATCTCGCAGCCTTTTCGGTCCTCATTGTTTCATATTTATAGAAGATACAACGGAGTCCTTGGAACAGACTCCAAGTCCCCCACGCCACGTTACAAGCCGTGTGCAACGCCGTTTCTCGACGTCCACCGCGCGCGCAGCACGCACCGTGGCGCGGACTCTACCTAGACCGACTAGGGCGTGTCGTAGACGAGCACGCCAACATCTACGCTCACCCTCAACTCAACTAATAGATGACGCAACAGTTTAGCCAACAGGCGACGGGGAACCAGCCCGTGCAGCAGCAACTGGACGGGCATTGCGTGTGGCGTCATGCACCACAGGCGACATGCTTCTCCGGTGGTGACCAATATCTCCTTGCCAAAAGCCGGCATCGATGGCCGCCTTGGTGAGCTCAACTTCTCGGCACTCCCGTTCCTCATGCACATCGACCTCAGCTACAACAGCCTTCGTGGGAAAATCCCACCGGCCATCGCCTCCTTGTTACCAGTGCTCTCCTACCTTGATCTTAGCCACAAGGCCCACAACTGGCTCCATGGACAGATTCCATCGGAGCTGGGCAACATGGATAACCTCAGGCTGTTGCGGCTCTCGTACAACAACCTCACTGCTCATATCCCTGCATCCCTTGGGAACCTGGGAACCCTGGTTGTTCTTGACATCGGGAATAATATGGTCACCGGGTCCATCCCAGTGGATCTTGGGAAGCTCACCAGTCTGAGATATTTGAGGCTAAGTAGAAACTTGTTAAACGGCCCAATACCAGAAAGCCTTGGCAACTTGACCAAACTAAGAGAGCTACACCTTATCACAAACCAATTAACTGGGCCGATACCAGATTCTCTAAGTAACCTGCTTCACTTGCATTATATTTCACTTAATGGCAACTACTTGAGCGGCACAATACCTGAAAGCCTGGGCAACTTGACCAAACTGAAAGGGTTGTACCTTTTCAACAACCAGCTGTCAGGAACTGTACCATCTTCTCTAGGGAACCTTATAAACTTAGTTTACCTTTGGCTCTCTTACAATCACTTGAGTGGTGAAATCCCAATCACTTTAGCAAATCTTACTGAGCTGCAATCACTCTATCTCAACAATAATGAGCTCACAGGTTTTATTCCACAAGAGATAGGTTTTCTAGTCAAACTGATCTGGCTAGACCTAGACACGAACCATCTAAGAGGCCCTATTTCGCCTAGACTGGGGAACCTAACCAGGCTATACTACATTGACCTCTCGCAAAACCAATTAGTTGGTTCCATCCCAGTTGAGGTTGGTCGTTTGGCTGATCTCTACCTGATTTCTTTATCTGTAAACGGGATTTCAGGTTCAGTTCCACCTACTTTCGGGAACCTTACTGCACTGACAGAGCTCGATCTCTTCAATAACATGTTGTCAGGTCCATTGCCTAAAGAGTTTGCTTATCTTACAAATTTAACTTGGTTAAGTCTTGCCAACAACTCTTTCACAGGGGCATTGCCCTCTGATGTCTGCAAAGGGGGGAATCTGCGGATACATGGGTGTATGCCGAGTCTCTGAGTGATGAGTGATTGTCAACGGGTTTGATCGCATGTTCTTTGGCTTGTGTTGTGCAGGTGTCGAGCACGGATGCAATGATCGAAGGCAGGTGAAGGTCAAGTTGAGACGTGCTGTGCCGACGGACCGGGTGCGGTGAAGGATGGGCGTGCCGTGCGGCGGACGTGCCATGCCGAGGTACCGAGCGGTGAAGGGCGGACGTGAGGCTTGGACTGAGGGACCGTAGTGCCTGAGGATCAGCTGTGGTGACTGGCAGCCTGGGACAGCGACGAGCAGAGACTTGCGGGGCACGGTGTTGCTCGGGTCGAGGACCTGGGGACACGTGTCGGTGGACGGGGTGCACGGGCGGTGCATCCCCTCTACAGCTCCGGTTTGGTGGTTGAGCCAGGGAAAAACCACCGGGTGGACGGTTTCTGAGTTTAGGCCTCAAAACTCGGGCGCTGCGGGTTTGCTGAGTTTGGGCCTCAAAACTCAGGCTGGTGGGCTGGTTTCCCGGTTTGGGCCTCAAAACCGGGGGATAGCTGGAAAAGGCTGGTTTCCCGGTTTGGGCCACAAAACCGGGGGTGTAGAGCGAGGACGGCACGTGGCGGCAATCGGAAGGTTGCGTGGAGGCAACGCGGACGAGTTGTGCGGGCGTGGCCGTCGGATACACCTACCACTCGAGTTGGTCCAGAATAACCTTAGGGTTTAGCTGGTTCGCTCTGTAATTAGTTTAGAGAGGGGTAGAGTAGGAAATAGACTTAGACTAGAATAGGATAAGTAGTCGGGAGACTCCCTCCTCCCACTTATCTCAGTTTTAGCCATCTCATTTGCTCTCTCGCACTTAGACTTCCTGCTCTCCCTATTCCCTGCTGTAGCTTGCTGAGATCCGCAGAGAGACTTGACTCTGTGTACTGTTAATTTTGAGGAAAGGAGGCCGTAACCTCTTTGTCGTAGCGTGTGGTTGCGCTTCGGCTGCAAGATCGTGTGTCAATTCGCGTTTTGATTCAAGTTCATCGCTGTTCTTCGCGGATTGCTTTTTGCTACGATTTTCCCGTCACTCGATCTCCCTCTCCGGTGCATCTTTGCGAAATCCGTTTGAATCAACTTGTTCGTATTTGAAAGGAGAACATTTCCACCAAAGGAATTCATCTATCTCCCTACGAACAAGTAGATCGGGTTGATTTCATTTTCGGATCACTTTTTCGTTCATCCACCTTCCCTTTTGATTTCCCGTTGATTTAGTCGATTTGAGCGGATGATTTCTTGGGGATAGTCTCCTAACTACCCCGTGATCATCTTCTCCAAGTTTGGGGAACTTGGATTTTGATTTGGATCGGATTCAGAGGGATTTGAGAGAAGGGCGATCAAAATCGCCTTCTCTGGACACCCAGGCGCGGACAGTCCGGCCCGCGTCCCTCGAGCGAGCCGAGGCCACCCTCGGACTGTGACCCTCGAGGACGCCGAGGCCTTTCCGTGACCCTCGGGCGAATCGGAGTTTGACGCCGAGGCCAGCCTCGAGCGAGCCGAGGCCTGCCCTCGAGCCTCGAGGTCACATAACCCTCGAGGACGTCGAGGCCTGTCTCGAGCAGCTTCCCTCAAGCGAGCCGAGGCCACCCTCGAAGACACCGAGGCCTTTCCGTGAGCCTCGGGTCGGAGTCTTTCTTCAGTTCAGTCGAACTTTTCCCCAGGGCTGAGGCTACCCTCGAGCCTCGGGCGAATCGGAGATTTTCCCGAGGCCCTTCCGTGAGCCTCGGGTCGAAGTGCAGTTTCGTCCGCGGTTTGCTCGTTTGTTGCCGGATTTGGTTTCCGTCTTTTGCGTTGGCTGTCTAGAGTTGTGTAGTGTTCCGCTGTGCTTCTTGGAAGCATCCACCCTACATCTAGGGTCGTGGACACTTGCAAGCTCTAGGGTTTGTTCTTGGGGTTGATTTTCGGGACAATGGCTCTAGTTTCCGAAAGGAAAATTTGAAGCTCCCATTCACCCCCCCCTCTGGTCGCTTTCTAGTTGCATTCTCGATCCTTCAATTGGTATCGGAGCAGGTTAAGGATCTTCCACCTTAGCCGGTTCCAGATCCACAGAAGGCGACATGGACCGCGGTGTGGGCAAACCGCCGTTTTTCGATGGGACGAACTATGCGTATTGGAAGATACGCATGTCGGCCTATCTTCAGAGTTTGGGTGCTTCCATCTGGGATATTTGCAACTCTGCCGATTACGTGGTCTTGGCTGCTCGTGTGACTCAGCAACAGATCGATGAGCACGATGCCAATAGCCGAGCCCGTAATGCTCTCTTTTCGTGTTTGAGCGCTGGAGAGTTTGATCGCGTTTCTCACCTCTCTACGGCTCGGGAGATTTGGGCCACCCTCATGCGCTTTCATGAGGGCACCTCTCAAGTCAAAACCCGACTCTACGAGTCGTACAAGAGAGAGTATGAGAACTTTCGACATCAGCCTGACGAGAGCATAGAGAGTTTATTCGCTCGCTTTCAGGTGATTGTCAACAAGATGAGGGCTAACAAGGAGCAGTTGCCTTTCGACGATCATGAGAGAGCTTTGAAGCTTTTGCACACTCTTGATCGGTCGGTGTGGGATTCCAAGGTTCAGGCGATCATCGAATCGCCTAACTATGAGACCCTCACGTGCGACGAGCTCTTTAGTAAGCTCAAGTCCAGTGAGATTGACGCCATGGCGAGGGCTTCTTATGAAAATCCTTCTCGCCCGTCCATGGCTTTGGTTTCTGGCTCTTCCGCTAACCCCTCTGCTGGCTTTGCTCTTTCTTCACTCTTTTCTGTCACAGAGGACCAGCTGGAGTCTTTGGGAGACGACGAGCTGGCTTTGCTTGCCAACCGGTTCTCGCGGTTCCACAACAACCGCATGAACTATCGCCGCGGAGGAGGACGCTCGGGCTGCTACGAGTGCGGCGACCCCGACCACTTCATCGCCAACTGCCCCAAGAAGAACAAGCATTCGGGGAAGGGCGATCATGGGCGCAAGTACGACTCCAAGCGCAAGGAGAAGCACGTTCCCCCAAGGCACAAGAAGAGGGGCGGCTTTGACAAAGAGTACATCAAGAAGAAGTACTTGGAGAAGGCCCAGGCTGAGCAGCGTGCGTTCTTCGCCACGCTCAGCGACGTCGACGGCTCGGATGACGACTCCGCTTCCTCAAGCGATGACGAGTCCGGGAAGATGAAGAAGATCGAGGACCAGCTCAACGGTCTCTGCTTCTTCGCTGACGACGGAGGCCTCTGCACCATGGCGCTCGGGGATGAGGTCGGAGGCGAGCTGGAGCACACCCCTCGCGACGACGACGACGACACCTCCCAGGTATCTCTCACCTACGACGAGCTTTCTTCCGAGGTTGAGAAGCTTACTGCTGCCCTCCTTAGCCAAGATAAGTTGCTTAGGCGTGCTGCTAGAGAGCGCAAGGAGTTTAGGCAGAAGTGAGAGGACACGGTGAGGGAGCTTGAGTTTGCCAAGTCCACCGTGGTCGTGTCGGAGGAGGTTGAGTGTGAGTCGTGCACCACGCACATGACTGACCTTCTCACTTTGAGAGGTAAGTATGCTGCGTTGGTAGGAGAGGTGGATGAGCTGAAGGCTAGACCTTCTCTGTTGGGTGCATGCAAGACTTGTCCTGTCTTGCAATCTGAGTTGGCAGAAAAGAATGCCAAGATTGTGTCTCTTGAAGAGGCCAACTCAGGTAGCACTTGTGTGTCCAGGTGCGCTTTGTGTGAGGGTTTGGAGATGGAGATTGCCAATGTCAAGCATGGCAAGATGCAAACCGAGGAAGAAAACACATACCTTCGGACCATCTTGTCATGGGTTTCTTGTAGTGAGCCACAGCTCGGGATGATGATCTCCCAATTCAAGCGAGCTGCTGGAGGTCCTGGTATAGGTTTTGCTCAGGGTGTTGATCTTTCTGCTTTTGGGAAGATTGGAGAGTTGAGTGGTCTGAATCCGAGTGAGAAGCCCAACTCCACCACTACTCCCAAACTAACCAAGCTTCCACCCAAAGAGCCTCCTAAGCCTACCACCAAGGATGGGGTGTTTGAGGAACCCCCGAGAGCTCCACCCAAGAACCAAGTGTGGCACCCCAAACCCAACCACCTAAAGAACAAGCTGGATACAATGCCACCTATCCAGGAGGAGTTGCCACAGAAGGGCAAAGTGATCCACACCCACAGCCATGAGTACCAACAACCCCCTTCGCGTGCGGTGAGGTACCATTGTGACTTTTGTGGGAGAGATGGACACTTGAGCGAGTTCTGCTTTAGGCGCAAGAGAGAGGCGCGCCGTGCTAGGGAGATGAACAACCCGGACATGTACCATCCTTTCCATGATGTACATGTGCCGAATGTTCAGAGGAGAGCACCGAGACGTGCTGCTAGGCCCAGAGGTCCAGAACCTCAAGTTCCCAGGCCTAGGCAGCAGAGAGCTCCGAGGAGAGATGCTAGGCCTAGAGGTCCTGAACCTCAAGCTCCTAGGCGTAGGCCTCGTAGAGAGCGTGCCCGGCGGGAGCCTGCAGTTGTAGGCTATGGACCCCGTGGCGGAGGCTTTGTAGTTGAGCGCTTTCCCCCACCGTGTTTTGAGTATCGCGGTGAGCGCTCCTTCCCTAGCGGACCACGTTTTCCTGTGCGTGGTGATCGCTACCCCCGTAGACAGTCTAGGAATGGTTTTTACACTGACCGTTCTTTTGAGCAGCCGGCCCAACACTGGTATTCTCCTTACTTCACTAACCCCAGTGTTGGACCGTATGCTCACCCTATGTCTTTCTATTGATGTAGGTAAGACGGTTGGAGGACATTTGGTTGGTGGATTCCGGTTGTTCGAGGCACATGACCGGAAACGCCAAGTGGTTCTCCAGCCTTAGCCCGGTCGCCGGAAAGGAGTACATTACCTTCGGCGACAATAGTAAAGGTAAGGTGTTGTCCCGTGGGTCGGTGCGGGTTAATGAGCACTTTGTGTTGCGCGATGTTGCTCTTGTTTCTAACCTGCATTTTAACTTGCTTTCTGTTTCGCAACTTTTTGATGATGACTATGAGATTCGTTTTAAACCGAACCTTAGTCGCATCTTAGATCCTCAGGGCGATCTTGTATGTCTGATTTCGCCCTTTGGGAAAGTCTTTCGTGCGAATTTCTCGGAGTCGTTTGGTTCTTCTCGCTGTCTTTTGGCTAGTCCTTCTTCCTCCGATCTTTGGAAGTGGCATAGGAGGCTCGGTAATTTAAGCTTCAACTTGCTTGCAAGACTTAGCTCACTTGGCCTAATCCGAGGATTGCCCAAGCTTTTGATGGAAAAGGATCTAGTTTGCCATTCTTGCAGACATGGGAAGATGGTTGCCGCACCCCACCATCCGGTGACTAAGGTTATGACCTCGCACCCCGGAGAGCTTTTACACATGGATCTTGTTGGTCCGGCTCGGGTGAGCTCGTTTGGGGGGAAGTGGTATGTGCTTGTTGTTGTTGACGATTTTTCGAGGTATTCATGAGTCTTCTTTTTGACTGAGAAGACCGAGACTTTCTCCTTCGCTCGCAATCTGATTTTGCGTCTTCAGAACGAGTTCCCTTTGAACTCGATGCGAGCTATTAGAAGTGATAATGGCTCCGAATTCAAAAATTCGGATTTTGAGAAGTTTTGTGACCGCCTTGGTTTGGAGCATCAGTTTTCTTCCCCCGACACACCGCCCCAAAATGGTGTTGTAGAGAGGAAGAATCGGACCCTTGTTGAGATGGCCAGGACGATGCTTGATGAGCATAGGACTCCTAGGCGCTTTTGGGCCGAAGCTATGAACACTGCATGCTACATTTCAAATCGCATTTTTCTGAGAGCTTTCTTGAAAAAGACCTCCTATGAGTTGCGTTTTGGTCGCCAACCCAAGGTGAGTTATTTTAGAGTCTTCGGTTGCCACTGTTTTATATTGAAGAAAGGCAACCTGGACAAGTTTGAGTCTCATTCTTCTGATGGGGTATTTTTGGGTTATGGCACTCACACTAGAGCATATCGTGTACTTAACCTTGATACTAACCGAGTCATGGAGACATCTGATGTCACCTTCGACGAGACTCTTGTATGTCCTTCTTCTCGTTTTGAGCGTGCAGGTGATCATGAGGTTGGAGAGCCTCTTTTCGATGATGAGGATGAGGGTGCTGAAGGTATGGACGATCCAGCACCCCCTCCGCCTGCCGCGCCGCCAAGAGCGGCTTCGACGACGACTCACGGCCCCGACACCTCTTCTTCCTGGGGGCCGTGGGATCCGCCACCTCGCGCGGTACCTTTTGTACCCGGGGTGGAACCAGCTGCTGTTGAGGGGGAGGTCACTTCTTCCCGGGAGGCGCCACGACACATCCAGCGCCGACACCCCTCTCAGCAGATGATCGGCGACATCGGCGAGCGAGTCACTCGCTCCAGGTCACAGCACATCTCTCACTTTGCTCACTCTGCTTTTGTTGCTAATTTTGAGCCCCGAGATGTTGGACACGCTTTGACGGATCCAGATTGGGTCAATGCCATGCATGAGGAGTTAGAGAACTTTGAGCGAAATCGGGTTTGGGTTCTAGTTCCACCTCCACCTGACTGTAAGCCTATTGGGACAAAATGGGTTTTCAAAAACAAGCAAGGAGAGGATGGCCACGTTGTGAGAAACAAGGCCAGGCTTGTAGCAAAGGGTTATAGTCAGAAGGAGGGGATAGACTATGAGGAGACGTTTGCTCCTGTAGCTCGTTTGGAGGCTATTAGGATACTCTTGGCTTTTGCTGCATCCAAAGGTTTCAAACTTTTTCAAATGGATGTCAAGAGTGCCTTCTTAAACGGCTACATAGAAGAGGAGGTTTATGTTGAGCAACCCCCCGGTTTTGAAAATCCCAAGTTTCCAAACCATGTTTTTAAACTCCACAAAGCATTATATGGTTTGAAACAAGCCCCTAGAGCCTGGTATGATAGGTTGAAAACCTTTTTGCTTGCTAAGGGTTTTAAAATGGGATGTGTAGATAAGACGCTCTTTCTCCTCAGGCAAGGCAAAGATACACTCTTGGTCCAGATTTACGTGGATGATATCATTTTCGGTGGTTCTTCTCACGCTTTGGTTGCCAAGTTTGCAGATACTATGAGCAGGGAGTTCGAGATGAGCATGATGGGCGAGCTGACATTCTTTCTCGGGTTGCAAATTAAGCAATCCCGGGAGGGGACGTTTGTGCACCAGGGCAAGTACACCAAGGACTTGCTGAAGCGGTTCGATATGGGTGAGGCCAAGCCTCTTCCAACACCCATGTCGACGACGACTGCCCTGGATGCGGACGTAGATGGAGAAGCAGTGGACCAGAAGGAATACCGCAGCATGATTGGATCGCTGCTCTACCTGACGGCGACACGCCCGGACATCCAGTTCGCGGTGTGTCTGTGCGCGCGCTTTCAGGCGTCGCCGCGCACTTCTCACCGTCAGGCGGTGAAGCGCATTTTCAGGTACCTTCGTTTCACTCCTGAGTTCGGGATTTGGTATTCTGCTTCCTCCACCCTCTCGCTTTGCGGTTATTCCGATGCCGATTTTGCTGGTTGTCGCATAGAGCGCAAGTCCACTTCTGGGACTTGCCAGTTTATTGGATCTTCTCTTGTGTCATGGTCTTCTCGCAAGCAGTCTAGTGTCGCCTAGTCTACCACGGAGGCTGAGTATGTTGCTGCGGCTAGCTGCTGTTCCCAGTTACTCTGGATGATGGCCACTTTGCGTAATTTTGGTTTGAGCTTTTCTCGCGTGCCTTTGCTTTGTGACAGCACGAGTGCTATTAGCGTTGCTAAGAACCCCGTGCTTCACTCGAAAACCAAACACATTGATGTGCGCTTTCATTTCTTGTGAGACCACCAGGAGAAGGGTGATATCGACCTTCGCCATGTCGATACTCATCACCAACTGACTGATATTTTCACCAAGCCTTTAGACGAATCAACCTTTAATCGGTTGAGGGGTGAGCTTGGTGTGTGTTTCCCCTTTTAGATGGGGGAAACATTTTGGATCTTGTATAGATTGCCTTTTTCGTTTGTCTTTCTTTCCTTTTGCATTTTGGCATACGCATTTACATTCTGAGCTTCATGTTTATAATCACTAGAATGTAACTATGCTCTGTTTTAGTATGCTCCGATGCTTATGTTGATACTTGTAGCTTATGCTCCTTCTGATCACTAGTACATGTTATGAGCTGAGCTATTTTGGAATGGTGAATTTTGCTTAATGTATATAAAATTTGAAAATGTTCACCATTGAGATATGCAACTAGCATGTGTAGGGCGTGTTGAGTCCATTCCTGCTTTTCATATATGCTAGGTTGCTATGTCTCTAGTTCTGAGTCATTCACTTGCTTGGTCTGCTCATATCATGTTTAAAATTGGAACCAAGTTTTAGTGAATTGAAAAGATCGAGATGGGATTGCTTGTCAACACCTCACGGTATCGAGACTGTTTCTCATTGCACTTTGAGTTAAACTTGAGCTGTGTAGTGTATGACCGAAACTGTAGCTTTAAGCTTCTGATTGCTTCGGCATAGGCTTCGCTCGGTTGAAAAGTTAGGCAATGACAAGCTTTCAACCTCTCGCAATCACATGCTAAATAATTAAACTTGTGAATTCTTTACCGCTGCAACTCCGACATAGAACTGAAATCACAAGTATATGCTTCATTCCTATGCATGATGATTGAACTTTGCTAGGGGTAGTTCACCTTGTATATATGTTTAAGCACTTGTCTGGATTCCTTCTATACATGTCCAGTGCTATTTTGATGGTGACTATCTTTTTGGCTAAAAACTGCTCACTTGCTCATATGCTTCATATTTCGTATGTGTGATCAGTTTGAGCCTTCGCTATTCGAGTGCTTAGTTGTGTCATTGGAGCTATACCGATTAGAGCATTTTTGCACTCTTTTGATTATATGCCTGAAACTCCTAACTTGCATTTCTGACTTCATATGCATTTTTGAAGGGGGAGTTGTGTTGGTTCAGGGCAAGAGTTTGTGCTTGATAAGTGCATTTTCAACTAAGGGGGAGAGTTATGACAAATCATGGTGTGCTCACTCTGTTCGGTTCTGTTTGGTTGACTGTCACTCTGTTCGGTTGACTGAGGGGGAGCTCACTCTGTTCGGTTCTATTTGGTTGACTGTCACTCTGTTCGGTTCTGTTCGGTTGACTGAGGGGGAGCTCACTCTGTTCGGTTCTGTTCGGTTGACTGAGGGGGAGCTTTCATCCGAGGCTCTGGGTGTTCATCCGGGTGCTCTGTTCGGTTGACTGAGGGGTGCTCTGTTCGGCTGAGGGGTGCTCTGTTCGGCTGAGGGGTGCTCTGGTCGGTTGACTGGTGCTTTGACTGGTGCTCTGTTCGGCTGAGGGGTGCTCTGTTCGGTTGACTGGTGCTCTGTTCGGTTCTGTTCGGTTGACTGAGGGGGAGCTTTCATCCGAGGCTCCGGGTGTTCATCCGAGGGGGAGATTTTCAAATCTTTTTGCTCCTCTCATGTTGGACCAAAGGGGGTTTCCCTAGTTGCTTGCACTTGTCGAGAGGGAGTTTGCTAGTTGTGTTGAGCCGTTGCCTCTGTCTTGAGGGACTAGCAAACATTTCCCTCAATTGGTGTCGAGTTTGATTTCATTTGGTTCGGAGTGGTTTACGTGCTAGTTGTGTTGAGCCTCTGTGCCTCTATCTTGAGGGACTAGCATTTTGCCATTTTATGCTCCGATTTTCGATTGGCTTTTGCTAGCGGTGTTGAGCCTGTTCTACCTCTTCTTGAGGGCTAGCTTTGCTTTGCTTGGTTGCGTCGAGCCGTTGCCCATGTCTTTGGGGACCAAGTTGTTTTGCTTCTTCCACTTGACCTTTTTCGGCTTTGTTATGCTTTTTGGTCATTTGGTCGAGTTTTCTCCTCTCCTTCCTCCTACCTTCTTTCTGTTCATTATGATTTGTGTGTGTAGTTGACAATGCACTCATCAAGGGGGAGATTGCGGATACATGGGTGTATGCCGAGTCTCTGAGTGATGAGTGATTGTCAACGGGTTTGATCGCATGTTCTTTGGCTTGTGTTGTGCAGGTGTCGAGCACGGATGCAGTGATCGAAGGCAGGTGAAGGTCAAGTTGAGACGTGTTGTGCCGACGGACCGGGTGCGGTGAAGGATGGGCGTGCCGTGCGGCGGACGTGCCATGCTGAGGTACCGAGCGGTGAAGGGCGGACGTGAGGCTTGGACTGAGGGATCGGAGTGCCTGAGGATCAGCTGTGGTGGCTGGCAGCCTGGGACAGCGACGAGCAGAGACTTGCGGGGCACGGTGTTGCTCGGGTCGAGGACCTGGGGACACGTGTCGGTGGACGGGGTGCACGGGCGGTGCATCCCCTCTACAGCTCCAGTTTGGTGGTTGAGCCAGGGAAAAACCACCGGGTGGACGGTTTCCGAGTTTGGGCCTCAAAACTCGGGCGCTGCGGGTTTGCTGAGTTTGGGCCTCAAAACTCAGGCTGGTGGGCTGGTTTCTCGGTTTGGGCCTCAAAACCGGGGGATAGCTGGAAAAGGCTGGTTTTCCGGTTTGGGCCACAAAACCGGGGGTGCAGAGCGAGGACGGTACGTGGCGGCAATCGGAAGGTTGCGTGGAGGCAACGCGGACGAGTTGTGCGGGCGTGGCCGTCGGATACACCTACCACTCGAGTTGGTCCAGAATAACCTTAGGGTTTAGCTGGTTCGCTCTGTAATTAGTTTAGAGAGGGGTAGAGTAGGAAATAGACTTAGACTAGAATAGGATAAGTAGTCGGGAGACTCCCTCCTCCCACTTATCTCAGTTTTAGCCATCTCATTTGCTCTCTCGCACTTAGACTTCCTGCTCTTCCTATTCCCTGCTGTAGCTTGCTGAGATCCGCAGAGAGACTTGACTCTGTGTACTGTTAATTTTGAGGAAAGGAGGCCGTAACCTCTTTGTCGTAGCGTGTGGTTGCGCTTCGGCTGCAAGATCGTGTGTCAATTCGCGTTTTGATTCAAGTTCATCGCTGTTCTTCGCGGATTGCTTTTTGCTACGATTTTCCCGTCACTCGATCTCCCTCTCCGGTGCATCTTTGCGAAATCCGTTTGAATCAACTTGTTCGTATTTGAAAGGAGAACATTTCCACCAAAGGAATTCATCTATCTCCCTACGAACAAGTAGATCGGGTTGATTTCATTTTCGGATCACTTTTTCGTTCATCCACCTTCCATTTTGATTTCCCGTTGATTTAGTCGATTTGAGCGGATGATTTCTTGGGGATAGTCTCCTAACTACCCCGTGATCATCTTCTCCAAGTTTGGGGAACTTGGATTTTGATTTGGATCGGATTCAGAGGGATTTGAGAGAAGGGCGATCAAAATCGCCTTCTCTGGACACCCAGGCGCGGACAGTCCGGCCCGCGTCCCTCGAGCGAGCCGAGGCCACCCTCGGACTGTGACCCTCGAGGACGCCGAGGCCTTTCCGTGACCCTCGGGCGAATCGGAGTTTGACGCCGAGGCCAGCCTCGAGCGAGCCGAGGCCTGCCCTCGAGCCTCGAGGTCACATAACCCTCGAGGACGTCGAGGCCTGTCTCGAGCAGCTTCCCTCAAGCGAGCCGAGGCCACCCTCGAAGACACCGAGGCCTTTCCGTGAGCCTCGGGTCGGAGTCTTTCTTCAGTTCAGTCGAACTTTTCCCCAGGGCTGAGGCTACCCTCGAGCCTCGGGCGAATCGGAGATTTTCCCGAGGCCCTTCCGTGAGCCTCGGGTCGAAGTGCAGTTTCGTCCGCGGTTTGCTCGTTTGTTGCCGGATTTGGTTTCCGTCTTTTGCGTTGGCTGTCTAGAGTTGTGTAGTGTTCCGCTGTGCTTCTTGGAAGCATCCACCCTACATCTAGGGTCGTGGACACTTGCAAGCTCTAGGGTTTGTTCTTGGGGTTGATTTTCGGGACAATGGCTCTAGTTTCCGAAAGAAAAATTTGAAGCTCCCATTCACCCCCCCTCTGGTCGCTTTCTAGTTGCATTCTCGATCCTTCAGAATCTCATAGTGTTCCATGTTGCTGCAAACATGTTCACTGGGCCTATTCCTAGAAGCCTGAAAACATGCACGAGCCTGATGAGTGTTCTCCTCGAATCCAATCAAATAACAGGTGATATATCCAACTTTGGGCCCTATCCATACCTTTTTTATGCATACTTTGTAAGAAATAACATTCATGGTAACTTGTCAAAATCCTGGGCGTCAAGCATCAGT
The DNA here is from genome assembly GCA_009763385.1 of Coix lacryma-jobi var. lacryma-jobi. Lineage (NCBI taxonomy): Eukaryota > Viridiplantae > Streptophyta > Magnoliopsida > Poales > Poaceae > Coix > Coix lacryma-jobi. Next base: position 138,920,214 of record CM019824.1, read on the forward strand.
TTAACCTTTTTTTCTATGGAAAAAAACATGATAACTGGAAGCTTGCCACCAGAATTCTCGGACCTAGTAAAATTGGAGGTACTTCTTCTCAGCACAATCAACCTAACAGGTGAAATACCACCAGAATTGAGCAAACTACCGAATCTGTACCAACTCAGCTTATCAAGTAACCAGTTCACAGGAAATATACCGCCTGAATTTGGTCAGTTGAGTGAACTGAGGTATCTTGATTTATCTGTGAATAAGTTGAGCGGGTCAATTCCGCAAGAGCTTGGGAATTGCACACTACCAAACCAGGGATTTTTCCTGTCGGTCAATTAAATTCCTGACGGGTTTTAAAAAACCGACGGTAATCTCAAATAATTCCTGTCGGCCCTGTAAAACCGACAGGAATCAGTACAGTATTCCTGACGGTCTTCTAGAACCGTCAGTAAACTATTGTAACCGTCAGGAATAGTATTCAGATTCCTGACGGGAGCTTGAAACCGACAGGAACTGCCGTCAGGACTATTTTCCTGTCGGCTGTACGTCAGGAATTTAGTGGTTTTCCTGTCGCTCGTTTGTTGACGGCAGATTCCTAACGGTTGCCCGTCAGGAATATATTTCCTGTCGGTTTTGGTCTTATTCCTGACGGTTTTTGGCCGACACGAAAAGTCTCTGGTCTGGTAGTGGCATGAAGCTAGAATCCTTGATAATTAACCATAACAACTTGAGTGGAGATTTGCCAACGACCATGGGTAATATGGGGAACCTGCAATTTGTGTTGGATGTCAGCAACAATAAACTCACAGGTGAGTTACCCACACAGCTGGGGAACTTGATGATGCTGGAGGTCTTGAACATTTCGCACAATGAATTCAGTGGATGCATACCTTCATCCTTTGGCAGCATGGCTAGTCTATCAGCACTTGATGTGTCTTACAACAACTTGGAAGGGCCACTTCCAACAGGACGACTATTTCACAATGCCTCAATAGTATGGTTCCTCCACAACAAAGGTTTATGTGGTACCCTCTCAGGCCTGCCGACATGCTCTTCAACTTCAACAATAAAATATCACAAAGCAAGAGTTCACAGCTTGGTGTTATTGGTTTCTATCAGTGTGTGCGTTGTTATTGTTCTTGCATTTTGTGCTGTAGTTATAATTTTTCAAAAAATAAAAAGACTGCCAGTGGTTACGATTACAAATACAAGAGATGTTCTCTCAGTGTGGAATTTTGATGGGAAACTAGCATTTGAGGATATAACTAGGGCAACAGAAAATTTCAGTGATAGGTACATCATTGGCTCAGGGGGATATGGCACTGTCTACAAAGCACAGCTTCAGGGGGAGAGATTGGTTGCAGTGAAAAAGCTTCACCCAACTGAAGAAGAGATTAGTGATGAGAAGAGATTCCTTAGTGAAATTGAAGTGTTGACAACAATTCGGCACAGAAGTATCGTCAAACTATATGGCTTTTGCTCTCATACAAGGTACAAATTTCTACTTTCTAGTATATGATTACATTGATAGAGGAAACCTTCATGGTATCTTGGAAAATGAGGAAATTGCAAAGGAGTTAGACTGGCAGAAGCGAGTTGCCATTGCAAGAGATGTTGCTCAAGCTATCTACTACTTGCACCATGAATGCAACCCACCAATTATCCATCGTGATATAACAAGTAATAACATCTTGCTAGATGCAGTTTTCAAGGCTTATGTTTTAGATTTCGGAATTGCAAGGATTCTAAAACCCGATTCTTCTAATTGGAGTGAATTAGCAGGAACATATGGTTATATAGCCCCAGGTTCGTATTCATGTGCTTCTTGCACAAAAAACAAATTCTTGTTTCAACATGCAAATAACAATGATATTGCAGTTTGTTTGCTACCACACATTGGGTTTTATTAACTCCAGGGATTTACTTTAATGCAGAGCTTTCATACACATCAGTAGTGACGACAAAATGTGATGTCTACAGCTTTGGCGTGGTTGCCCTGGAGATTGTGATGGGGAGATACCCAAGGGAGTTGCAAACCTTTGCTTCCATTGGAGAGTATCATGAGCTTGCAGTGGAGGACATGCTGGACCAGCGCCCATCATCACCAACAACGGTGGAGCAGAAAGAAATTGCTCAGCTTGTTGAAGTGGCACTTTCATGCCTGAAAACTTCACCTCAGTCAAGACCAGGAATGCAGGAAGTCTATATGAAACTGAGTCACCACCACCCATCGTATGCTTCTGCCACACCTCTCATGAAGTTACACTAGGAGTGGATGAAGTGTAAGGTCATTTCTGTTAGTCCCAAGCATTAAACCCACTGCATTCAACAGGAGATAATAAGAATTGTACTGGAATCGTGATTTAGAGCTTTATCCTAATAAAATAAATAATATTAATATTGAATAACGTCGAACAGAGAAGCAGTATACGCGACTTGATGTACCAAATTATAATCGCTGTTAATTGCATGTAAATTGTTGTCACGGATCAACCCAGCTGTAACACATGACCAGTTTACTGCAGTCCCTTACTTCTCAAAACAAAAAGGTTACCTGCACGGCCCCTTGATGACGAATGTGCCATGAGCCATGGCATCATACTGCACGTGCCATGTGCATGTGCATCATGCGCATGTACAATGAGTGATAGTAAATTGTACACAGTTTTTTTTTCTTAAAAACATTGTTTCTTAGATCATCAGTTTTATTATTAAGCATCTCTTTTTTGAAAGGCAGTCAGTGTTTAAGCATTCAAAGCAAGGGCATTGGTATTCAAGCATATTGAAGGACCATATGGGACATGCAGTTTTGCACATGGGTTATATTGTTTACCTTGAAATTTCTACCTCTATAAAGCTCTATTAGCATTTTATAAAGAGCATAACCATTGCACATCTCATTATTTGAGAGAAGAACTGGTTCTTTTCCAGTGAATGGCAGATTTGTTCAGGTTGGAATTGAACTAATTGTAAGATCACTTGAAAGCTCATCGTTCTTGTGTTAGTGCTAGGCCTAGGCTTGCTACACTTAAGGCCACAGCTCCCAGGTGAACTCACATATAGAAGAGCAAATTTGACTCTGCTCAGGCTCATTTTTCTCTATTTTTATGATCAGCTATTTAGCTGAATAACTTTAAAAAAATTTGGTTGTGTATGGTTGTAGAGGCTAGAATTGTTTTTTTTTTCTCAAACACGTAAAAGATTTGCGCGTTTTTTCCATTAAGAAGGCAGAAAAAGTGGTTTACAACGACGCGCCACGGATGACGCACTAGGGGGAAAATGTATAAACAACTGGAATCGTCCACCCTAGCAAAGATTGAGCAAGGGCTACTACTCACAAAACAAACAACCTAGCGAACACACTGCAACCACCGCCGATCAAACGCCGCGGCTCGCACGCGTAGCGCAGCGCGACGAACCCCACGGTGGCGACTCTGCAACCACTACACGCATGAGCTCCATCAAAGCCTCCTTGTGCGAGGGGTCGATGTCGTCGTGGAAGAGTCTGTCGTAGACTTCCCTGTCCGCCGCGCTTGGCCTCGCACCTTCAGCGACGACCCCCAACCTCTGCATCGCCAAAAATCTCTCCTCACTTGGCTACTGGAACCCGCGAGAGAGGCTGCGCTGCTATCCCTCCTGCTGCGCTTAGGCAACGTCGGCTGCGGTGTCGTCTCCCTGCAAGGCAAGGGCAGCAACGGCGGCGTCGCCTTACGAAGCACCCTGTCCGTGAAGCGCATCAACTTCACGTCGAGGGAGTCCGGTGGTCGAGGAGTCGTGCCAACACAAATAGCCTCGTCGCCAACACCCCCGGCCGCCTCGGCAGCCACGGAGTCGTCGTCGAACACCAACCGCCGTGGTGAGGCTGGCTGCCCTTGGATAGGTAGGGCCTCGTCGCGCTGCGAGGCTGGGGTTACCTCGGTCTCCAGTATCGGGGTCGTCAGTGAGGGGACGGCCGGAGCGGCTGGAGTTGCCTCCTCCCGCAGCTGCTGGACCGGCAAGGTCGATAGACCTGCGGAGAAGGCCGTCGCGACGCGAACTCCATCAGCATCGGGTCGTCCGATAGCTCGCGAGCAGGCACGGCGTCCCAACGTGACTCCAGCGACAGCGGGTCGACCACGTTGGGCACAGCACAGCACTGGACTGCCCACCATGCTGACCCAAGCGCCTTCGCTGTCGCCGACGGCGCCGGCACCGACACCGCTGACGTCGCCTCGCGCCGCGGCGCTCGTCACCCGCTGCCGACGCACTCGAGGAAGCGACAACCTGGGGCCCCGACTCCACTGGCTTAGCGTCAAGATCTGCCAAGGCACCAAGGTTGACCTCCACCTCCGTACTGTTGGGAACCTCAGATGGAACATCCCGACGCTGCCAACGCAGACGCTGGGGCTCGCTGACAGCTCCTGGGCCACACTGAGCGGTAAGGCGCAGACGTGCAACACCTCTGGCAGACCTGGGAAGCCTTGCAGTCCCGAGCCAAGTGGTGGAGGCCACGCGGTGCGAGTAGGAGAGGCAGTTGAAACACCTGTCCCGGAGGGCCGCTGGGATCCTCCGAAGAGGCGTGCGACCCTCTGTCAGGACTCCTTGATCCTGGCCCGCGCACGAGACGGCCTTCGGCTGCTGCTCCTGCCGACGGAGAATCTCCCGCCACCCATCTGCATCAGGTCCGGAGACCTACCATGACTCCCAAGTCGCTGACGTGCCGGTGGACGGCCCTCGGCATGCCTTATCGGGACGCCGTGCACCAGCTGGGCACGCGGCCGTCGACGCCGCCCACCCACACGGCGCCTGCCCGGACGACCCTCCGCAGCACCAGCACTGCCAGAAGACTGAGGTTGGGTCGCCAAAGGTCTCGGAGGCAGCGCCTCCCGACGGACCGCATCGAGGTAAGGCGTCGCAGAGGAGGGCGCCACCAGCCCGTCCGAATCGATGAGGAGGTCGTCATCGTCGTCTGCCCACCACCTGGCCTTGGAAGGGTGCGGCGAAGGGAGAAAGCGAAGGCGATGGAGATGGGGCGGACGGGCGGACGAGAAAGTCGTCAAGCCCCAAGGTGGCTCCCCCCGAGCCCGCCCCAGCCTGAGGTAGTCCGGAGTCCACCACGAGAGTCCGAGGAGCACCTAGTGCCTCCTCCACGTCGTCGTCCGAAGCATCCTCCACGACGACGTACCGCGAACTCGTCCACCGTCACGGTCTCACCCAGACCCACGCCACGCGGGAGATCGGCTAGGGATGCCGAGGCGGAGGGGGTCGTCGACTCACTGGCGACGTTGGACAACACATCGGACATCTGCTCGAGCGGCCCCTCAAGCACGCAGTCCCACGACGGGGTCACCGGCGATGAGGGCGCGGACACTGCAGCTGTGGAGGCAGCCCCGGCGTGGCCAGCCAGCGGCGGCACAGCATTACGGCCTTTTCGCGGCGACGACGCAGCAACACGGCCATTCCGCGGCCACGAGGGGGCGCGGCCAGCCCGTGGTGGCGCGGCGGCGCGGCCAGCCCGTGGCGCTGGCGTGGCGGCACGGCCGACCCACGGCGGCGCGGCCGTCCCGTGGAGCAGAAGAACGGTCGGAGGGGAGGGAGGAGGACGTGGGGCGAGGAGTCGCCGGCGCGGAGGGTGAAGAAGAGCTTCGTCCGCTGGGGGCCCCTGCACCCGCACGACCGGCGGTGGCCGGCGCCGCCGGTGGCGGCGGTGGAGAAGGGGCCAGGGGAGGGCGCTGGCGCTGGCCGCCACTACCTCACCGGCCGGGGCGCTCGCACCTTCCGCCTGGAGTAAGGTCTGCGCCACGACCAACGGACGATGGAGCGGCGGCCGCCGCCGGCGACGGGGAGGGCGACGCGGCCTCGCCACCCGCAGCGGAGGCCGACTGGAGGGGGAGGCGAAGGCGGCGGGGAAAGGGAAGGAGGTGGAGGGGTCCGCCGGCGCCGCTGCGGCGGCCGGCGCCGCTGCGGCGGCCGGCGGCGGCGGCGGCGGGGAGGCCAGGGGCGCCAGGGAGCCCTGGACGCCCTAACGGGCCCTGCCCAGCCGGCCCATAGGCTAGAACTGTTTGAATTAACGAATATTTTTTTAGTGAAATACAGGTGTCTGGTGTCATGCTTAAACTTGCCTCATCATGCTATTTAGGTTTTACCAACTTTCAAACTACATTGTACACCAATGTTCTGTAAATGGTGCACTTGCAAGTCTCAGCCACTCAATATTTGCATGGCGTCAGCGTGGCATGGAGGGCTTGTTTGGTTCAGACCCACACAGGGAAGGCAAGCTACCTATCAGGCATCAATCTAAAGATAAGAAACTAAAAAAATCGCACTCTTGAGCCATATGTTTATATGGAATAAAATAGAATAAAGGCAAGTATTTAAATGGCATAGGTGAAGATGGACTGCCGGCACCTCTCAAAGAGTAAACAATAGTCATGCCCCCAAAATTAAGGAATCATCAAATTATCAATTAATAGAATAAAAGACCAACCTGGTCAACTAAGAAAACAGAAGAATTAGTGACGACTAAATAATGAGCGATCAGATATCTCAAAAAAATAGAGTACTATGTGAATCACTGAATCCATACCACTACAAATAACTATGGACGTCTAAGTTGATGAGGTACCCGAGTTGGCCTAGCAAGTAAATTCTGCCATCTTCAAGTCCTCTAAATATATCCTTCTCCCCGAAGCACCTTCCTTGATTGTGCATATATATGCCTCTTCCATGATTGAAACTCATACCTGCAAAATAGATCTTCAGATATAGAAGGAAAAAAAATCCGAATCTATCATCTCATTGCTCCAAATCTACAATGAAGGCATTTAGCAGCTCTGTACAGTACAGAACATGAACAATTGATGAAAATTTGAAACTGAAATTGAACCAACTTTTACCTCTAGTTTTTCCCTTGTCGCCGAGAGGTACTCCAAGATGTCGGGTCATCGCTGTTTCTCTTGCTCCATCCCTGGCCGCCGGCGGCGGCGTCAGCACCAGCGCTCCTCCAACTCCAATCCTTACCGCCCCTCGCTCCTCTCCTTCATGGCCACATGAGGCAAGTTGCAGTCACCATCTTGAACATACACGGGAGCCTTGGCGCAGGTCGGCCTCCCTGCCATCGCCGATCAGCAACCGAGGCTCCGAGCAGCGAGAGAGGGAGCTTGAGACTTGAGCCAAGCACCGAGCGGGTCCAATACGAAAATGGGCTAGGCCCAAGTTAAGCCTTGGCACTTCAGCTACTAGACTAGGCAGGCAGCCCAAACAAAAATAAACCGGTAATGATTCACTACGAGCGTCCGAACGGACGGACAAGACCTGACCTGACTTACCCGCGTCTGTATCAGTTTGGTTGGGCTGGCCCTCATCTTTTTCACAAGTTCAACGTATGGGGAGCCCGTGCGTGCGGCCACTCACTTGGCCTGATGATGCATGACTCACACGATGCTCAATAGTAAATAAAGCATGAGCCATCACATCTGTAGATGGCAGTAGCGTACTAGTACTACTACTCTTCTAGTCCTGTTTAGTTCCGTTTCAAAACCTAAATTTTTTCAAGATTTTCTGTTACATCGAATTTTAGACGCATGCATTGAACATTAAATATAGGTAAAAAAATAATTAATTACATAGTTTGACTATACTTGGGGAGACGAATCTTTTGAGTCTAAATAATTCATAATTGGATAAAATTTATCAAATACAAACGAAAACGCTATAGTACACATTCATGTTCTCTCTAGGGGTCTGTCATCATAACTGCTTGTATCGTACTACTAGACTCATTTGTTTTTGTTCTCTCTAGTCTCTTTTAACTTTTCATACACTCTATAGAGCAGCTTTTTTTAAAGAGCAACATGAATTGTCATGTTTAAATTTTTACCTTATAAAAAATTTACCTGTCACATCGAATATCACTCTATTTTTTTTAGAAAGTGGTTATTCTGATGTGGGAGGCCAATTTTTATTTAAAGAAAGAGAAGGGGGTCGTGCTACCAATGAGCTCCACACCAACAACCTCCATGCGAATCCGTGGCATCTAGTTCCGCATCGTCCTCAAGCTCCATATATTTTTAATATGTTTCAGATATATATTTCATGTGTTTTCATTTGGATGTTGCATGTGTTTTCATTTGAATATTACAAAAATAGATCTGGTGTTACATACGTTCAAATGACTATACGTGTATGTGACAAGTGTATGTTCCAAATGTTTCAGCTTTTTTTGACTCATCTTAAAAGGTTTTATCTAGATGTCGCATATGTTACGGTGGTTATATATGTATGTTGTTGTGCATGTTCTAAAATGTTTTAGCTATTTTCAGATGAATATTGTAAGTGTTTTAACTGAATGTTTCATATATTATAGTGATTATATAAATATGTTATAAGGTTATGTTCTAAATGTTTTATTTATTGTAGGTTTATGTTTGAAATGTTTCACCTGTTTCAGATGATGTTTGTAAGTGTTTTAGTCGAATGTTATTATATGTTTCAGTGTCTATATAAATATGTTGCAAGGTTATATTCTAAATGTTTCACCTGTTGCAAGTTTATGTTCAAAATGTTTCAGCTGTTTTAGATAAATGTTATAAGTGTTTTAACTGAATGTTTTAATATGTTACAGTGGCTATATAAATATGTTATAAATGTTATGTTTCAAATGTTTCACTTGTTGTAAGTTTATGTTCGAAATGTTTCACCGGTTCGAGACGTAATTTGTTGCAGCTATTTTATACTGCAAGTGTTTTCATTGGCATGCGAGAAAAGAGAGCATAGTTGAAGGCGGTCACTTGTATGGGTGCACAACAGCAGGCGTAGACACGTAGCAGTAGGCATAGGCCGGCCAGACGCGAAACAACATGCCAGCAACAGCATGCAAACAATAGGTCTAGGCAAGCAGCAGGTATATTAGACAGCATGCGAAGCAGCAACAAGCGCAGGCACGGTCCGACAGACACATGGGCAGCGGCAAAAACGGGCCAGTAACCAGAGCAGACGGTGTAGGCGTGGGTATGGGAGCGGATGCGGCGGCAGGCGCATGCATATGGCGTACTCGTACCATAGCAGTAGGCAGCCCTGACCGACAGGCGCAACACACAGCAGCAATCGGGCTCAAGTAGTGGCGCGATAGCACAACAGCAGTGCATGGCGTCAACAACGGCAGAGCAGCAGTGCGTGGTCAAATGTGACAAAAGCAACGTGTGTGGTTGGTAACAGCAGCGTGCATGCAATAGAGCAGGCCATGACAATAGCAGATGCAAAGCAGTAGGAGCTACATGCAACAGATATGCAAAATAATATAAAAATTAATGGGGACGGACCAGTATGATAGCGTGTGTCAAATTAATTGATAGAGGAAGCAGCAGCCACAAGCGCGGGGCGTCCGGGCGCGTATCACGCGCCGGACGTCCGGGCGCTCGATGTACCGAAAATAAACATCACATCGCACTCGTTGGATCCAATTAAGCCTGACCTCCTTATACTATGGCCCTCTTTAGTTCCTGACAAATTTAGATTCGGGTGCTATAGCATTTTTATTTATATTTTGCAATTATTATCTAATCATGGATTATTTAGGATTAAAAGATTTGTCTCATTAAATACAGTCAAACTGTGCAATTAGTTTTTTTATCTACATTTAATGCTCTATGTATATATTACGAGTCGATGTGACAGAGAATCTTTAAAAATTTTGGGTTTTGATGGAAACTAAATAGGGCCTATGCTAAAGTTTGTTGACCTCAGTGAAAACCATCTCGTCGGATCCATCCCTGCAGACATTGGCGCTTTGGTGGGTCTCCAAGGCTTGTTTCTATCCGAAAACAACATTTCAGGCCCCGTTCCAGCAACTTTCACAAACCTCACTAGCATAAGAATCCTAGATATATCTTTTCTTGAACAAGCTGTCAAGTCTCTTTGCCAGAATTCGCTAATTTGACACACTTAACATATATTTCATTTTGGCAAACAACTCTCTGTCAGGGGAACTGCCGTCTATTGTATGCAAAGGCAGGAATCTTCGAAGGTTCACCGATAGCAACATGTTCACCGGCCCAAGTCCTAATAAAAGCCTTGAAACATGTACGAGCATGGAGATTCTTAACCTTAGTTCCACAAAATGACAGGAGATATATCATCTTTCGGGCCGTACCCACGACGTGTCAAAGCAAAATTGGCCAGAAACAACTTTTTCTGGCATTTGTCAAAAACCTAGGCTTCAAGCATCAATTTGACCATTTTATCTTATTGAAGACACGATAACCGGAAGCTTGCCTCTTGAGCTTCTAAACCTTGAAAAATTGGAGACAATTATAATACATGTCAGCAACCTAATGTTTTAGGTCAAGATTCTTTTGGCAGAGTGATCAGCTTAAGCACAAATACAGGCTGGCTAAGTGGGAGGTCCTATGCCAACCAAAATCTCAAGGAGGGGTTGGCATACAGAACCTAGAAATTCAAAATATATGCCTACTTAGTAAATGGCTTTTCAAACTTCTCAACGAAGATGGTATGTGGCAGAAACTACTAAGAAATAAGTATATTAAAGATAAGACTATTGGGAGTTGTGTTGTTAAACCAAATCAGTCACACTTCTAAAAGAGTCTGATAAAGGTTAAAGATACTTTCCTGGTGTTTGGGAACTTCAATATAAAAGATGGTTCACAAACACACTTCTGGGAAGACAGGTGGTTAGGAAACCCGTCACTTAGTGTCAAATTTTCAATGTTGTTTAATATTATGAGAGGGAAACATGACTCTGTGGCAAAAGTACTTAGTTCAGTACCTTTGAATGCACTACTACAGATCGGGCCTCTTGCACCGGACCGGAAGGGCCTTTAGCCCCGGTTCCGGAGCCGGTGCTACGGCATCGGGACTAAAGGCCCCCCCTTTAGTCCCGGTTCCAGCAACCGGTGCTAAAGGGCACCCTTTAGTCCCGGGTGGTAACACCAGCCGGGACTAAAGGGTCCTGCTAGCTGTGCCACGTTGCGCCGCGGGGCAGGACCCTTTAGTCCCGGCTGGTGTTACCACCCGGGACTAAAGGGTTTTTTTTTGTTTGTATTTTTCTTTTCAGTTCTGTTTTCTTGTTAATTTATATATAATAATAGTTATTTGTATTCTATTTTCAGTTTTGTTTTTTTGTTTATTTATATATAATAATAATGATTCTACTACATATTATATGCTGCTAATATATATATATATATATATATATATTAGCAGCTAATATGAACATTAAGCTTTGCTTAACTTCCATGCATAAATGAAATATCGATATATATACATAAATTTACAAGTTGCTAACAAAATGAGGAGTGTCTTCTCCAAATCTATGTATATACTAAAGTTTATACAAGTGATCATCAAGGCTTAAGTTTATACAAGTCATCATCACGGGTCGGGTGGATTGGTTCATTGTTGTAGTGGAACTCGCCCTGCGGATCTATGACTTTCTCGCGAAGGAATCCAGCTATCGTTTCTTGAATTGCTCTGAATTGATCTTTTAGCATGATCCCTTCTTTCTTTCTTTCCATCTTCAAGTTGAGTTAAAGGAAAAGGATATTAGTTATATATATATATATCTATATTATCAATAGTAATTCATCCAGAGACAATGAAAGAGGCATTTGTTACGTACATCGATGATTTCTTGACCAGTTTTTTTGGTTTCCACCTCCATGAACTCGCAAACATAGTATCCACATAGATTGTTGCCTTGTCCTTGTAGGTAACACCACTGTATCATTAAAAGACCCATGTCATCATACCACACGCGTGTTATATATATGTACATGCATGATATAAATATAGATACGGTGAGAGCTCGAGTATACAAACTTACTTTTATAGGTAGTATATAAAGTGGGGCTTTGCATTGGGTCATATTTTCCCAAACAATGAATACTTCCCAGACCCTATATATCCCATCAATAATGGATCAAAATAAAATTTTGATTCATAAGTAGTTATATATACAAGGGATCGACCGCTTAATGATTTACCTTTGAATAATGTCTATCATTTCTTGGTAATCTTGTTGGTCTTTTCTTAATGAGTCATAGATTTTCAATAGACTTTGTTCAAGGTCGATGACGAAGAGTATCCAGTGAAAACTGTTCATATATATAGACATACATAGACATATATATTAGTGTAAGAACTCATTAACTACATAATAATTATAGAAATGTTTGATCGATCGGGTAACTAACTTGAAGTTGTATGGAAACAGTATTGTTGTTGATCCTTTTTGGTTCACGAAGAACCTCATTAGATTTGTGCACATCTCTTCGTGCCAAGTCGGTTTCGGCTGTGGATCCTGGAACACGACGTATGGATCAACAAAACCAATAGTTCTGTTCATACATCTTCTCGCAGTCGTCATCAGGTGTCTGCATATTAAATCACGTGCAAGGTGTGTGTAAGAACTATTATATAACACGTCTATATGCACATGTTACAAAAGTCTAATAACAAGAAAGAAACGGTACTTACAGACAATAGCAGCTGATGAGAGTTTTGTCCAGGCCGTCAAAGTGGCATAGCTCGTGTAGCTCTTGTAACCTCATATACATAACATCATCGCCACGGAAGTAATGTTTGTTTCTGATTCGAACAACAAGATATTGTTCGCCCGCCCGAGACACCTTGATGAACCACTGGTTTATATAGTACATTTGAGTTCCGATCGTGTGTTCTTGGGCGGGGTTATATAGACTCCTCCCCAGTTCGAACCGTGCTCTGTATTGATCAACAACCTCGGCTTTTGGAATGGCAGCCTCATTGTATATTTCTTCAAGCTGCATTCCACTGTCAAGTAAGAATTCTTGAAGTTGTTCCATGGTTGGTACACCCTCATCTGATTTAGCACTCATGTTGTACAGGGCCTGGTTTGATCCATACTCATCTGGAATACGGGGCAAAGGCTTTGATGTTTCGCCGAGCTGTGCAACACCTTTTCCCGCTTTTGCCTTATATTTACCTTTAGCCAACTTTTCTAGTGAGCGTTCGGCATCTGTTTTTGGTAGGTCCTTTCGGAGTTGACGCATCTTGTTACCATACACGTCTATCTTTCTCCTTAACTCTTGTTGTTGCACATAGATCGCCTTCTGTGGGTTTCTCCTGGCTTCCTGTTGTTTCACCGCTATATCATCAAAAAACTTTTTCACCTCTGCATCACTAATAGCCTTGTTCTCCTCATATGTCCTCTCATAAGGTGTCTTCTGGCTTGTCTTTACTGCAGGAGCTTGTTTTACTGCAGGAGCTTGTCTTTTGGCTGGTGGGGCCTTCGATTGTGATGTGGATGTGCGCTTCTTAGGCGGCGGTGGAGGCGTTGGAGCGCGAGGTGGAGGCGTTGGGGCCTGCGGTGGAGGCGTTGGAGCGCGAGGTGGAGGCGTTGGAGCGCGAGGTGGAGGCGTTGGGGCCCGCGGTGGAGGCGTTGGAGCGCGCGGTGGAGGCGTTGGAGACCGCGGTTGTGGCGTTGGAGCTCGTGCAGGAGATGGTGCGCCGTCATCACCCGCAGCACTATGGTGCGCTGGGGAATGACGAACTGGACTGTAGGTGCCGGAGTTCCTGCTACGGAAAACAACGAACGATGTGAGCATCCAATTAATATAAATACATATATACATATAGGGAGTTAGTGTAAAAAACGTTTCTCGTTCACGCGCACCTATGGTGATGATCTTGATGAGCAGGAGGAGGAGGTTGCGGCATTGACACTCCAGGAATAATGATGAACCGCTTGCGCCAGCAAATAAATGTCTTCTCCACTTCACCTAAGGTTTTCTCCCCATCTCCACCTTCGATTTCTAGTGGCACGCTGCCACAACCTGTCTCAACCTTATCCATCGAGACTCGAGCATATCCGCCCGGCACTGGTTGACCATGGATTGTTTGCGTTGTCGTGCGGTCAATAGGGTCTACAACACCGATAGCCACCTTCTTTGTGGTATTTCCATCTGGAATGTGTAGCTCGCAGGTAGTGAAATTTTCTTTGACGTCATCCACGGGGAAGCGAAACTTGGAGTCATCTTGAATGCTTGGTACTTCCGTGGAGGCGCAGCTGCTTTTCATCTGACCTGGGGGGCTAATGTTCACTTTAGGTAGTACTGTCCCTTGCCGCCCACTCGTCATTTGACTAAGTGCTGCTTGCACTTGCCTTTGGATTTCCTCCTGCATCCATCGGTCTTGAGTTCTTTCACGTTGTTTTGCTTGCTCGACAAAATCCTCCAACTCCTTGATCCGCTCTGCCTCCTCGGCCTTCTTTCTGCCATGACTTCTATAAGTATCGCGATCATCAGGGAAGTTAATATCCCACGAGACCGCACCATATCCTCTCGTTCGGCCACCATGCTCTGGATTCTCCAGCGCGAATGTGAGTTCATCCTTCTCTCTGTTGGGCCTGAACTCGCCAGCCTCAGCCGCAGCACGTGCTTGAAATAGTCTTGACGCCGCTCTGGCTATTCGTGGGCCCCAACGAAGGTTGCCGGTTTCGGAGTCTACGGTTCCCCCATGACCGTAGAACCAATTCCTGGAGCGTTCACTCCAGTTCCTTCGTGCTGTCTCCGGGGTTACCCCCTTGGCAGCCATCTCCCGTTTCATTGCCTCCCACCTTGGAATGGCACTTCTGTAGCCACCTGATCCCAAAATATGGTGGTATCTCTTTTGAGCTGCATTCTGCTTGTTTCTTTGGATACGAGCTTCGCTTTCTTCTGATGTCTTATACTGCACAAAGTCATCCCAATATGGCCTTAACTTCGTATATGCATTCTGGTTGAAGTCTGGCGTCAGGTTCTTCTTCACAAATTTGTTGTACAGTTTTTTCTTATAGTCCTGGAAGAGTGTGGCCATCTTCTTCATTGTCCACTTCCTAATTTGCGCCTTCAACTCGTCAGATGCATTCTCGAACGAGAAATGTTCAGTGATGTCATTCCAGACTAGGGCCTTTTCGCGATCGGAGACATAGCTGATCTCGGGATCACTTCGCAATTGTTTCCATTCATGGGCACTTATTGGAAATCGATCTCGCACGAGGTACCCACAGTGATTTACATATTTCCTTCCATTGGGTCCAAGTGGTTGGCCTGTTGCCATATCGAACTCGGTAATAACAAGACGACCCTCCACTGGCTTCGTTGGCCCTCGTTTTGGTATGCTCTTCCCCGACGCAGACGTCGATCCAGAGGGCTACATATATAGTTAAAGACGCGAAGATGAAACCCTAATACAAGTTGAAATAAAGCCTAATCAAGTAATACAAAGTAAACCCTAATACGACATTATTTATACCTCGCCAGTAGTGCCTTCGTGCACGACAACTTGTTGTTCCGGAACTTGTTGTTCAGGATTTTCTGTGTGCATGGTCATGTCTTCGAAGTTCAGTAGATATTGACTCCCGTCATCGTCACCGGCGATGATATTCTGCATGATCTCCTCATTCCTCATGTCCTCCTCATGATCCCTTGGGTCCATTTCTATATATCTCCGCATTGAGGAATGCACATAGCTTCACGGTGGCTAGACGTACATGTGGAGGTAGAATTCCTCTTAGAGCAACAGGAAGCAATTGGGTCATAAGCACATGGCAGTCATGGGACTTCAGGTTGACGAACTTCTTCTCTGGCACATTAATTATTCTCTTTATATTGGAGGAGAATCCAGATGGGACCTTGATGCTGTTAAGGCATTCAAACATGGTCTCCTTTTCTTCTCTGCTAAGAGTGTAGCTACCCGGGCTTAAGTACTCGCGCCCGTCAGCTGTCTTCTCTGGATGCAGGTTGTCTCGTTCTTTCATGCGCTGCAAGTCCTGGCGTGCTTCAAGTGTATCCTTAGGCTTTTTGTAGACACCCATGAATCCAAGCAGGTTGACACAAAGGTTCTTTGTCAGGTGCATCACATCGATCGAATGGCGGACCTCTAGGACATGCCAGTAGGGTAGCTCCCAGAATATGGACTTCTTCTTCCACATGGGTGCGTGTCCCATAGCATCTTTGGGAACAGGTTCGCTGCCTCGTCCCTTTTCAAATACTACTGTCGTATCCTTCACCATTTCCAGAATATCATCCCCGGTTCGGTTACGAGGCTTGGTCCGATGGTCTGCTTTACCCTTAAAATGTTTGCCTTTCTTTCTTACTTGATGGCCCATGGGAAGAAACCGACGGTGGCCAACGTACACGACCTTCCGGCATTTTTTCAAAAATAAACTATCAAGGTCTTCTAAACAGTGTGTGCATGCATTATATCCCTTGTTTGTCTGGCCCAAAAGATTACTTAGAGCCGGCCAGTCATTGATTGTTACGAACAACAATGCTCGCAGGTCAAAGTGTTCCTGTTTGTACTCATCCCACACGCGTACACCTGGTTTGCTCCATAGAAGTAGAAGTTCATCAATTAATGGCCTCAGGTAGACATCGATGTCGTTGCTAGGTTGCTTCGGCCCTTGGATGAGCAACGGCATCATAATGAACTTCCGCTTGATGCATAGCCATGGAGAAAGGTTGTAGATACATAGAGTAACTGGCCAAGTGCTATGACTACTGCTCTGGTCCCCAAAAGGATTAAAACCATCAGTACTTAAAGCGAACCTCAAGTTTCTAGCCTCATCTGCAAACTCTGGGAATTCTCTGTCTATCGCTCTCCACTGGGATCCATCAGCTGGGTGCCTCAACATATTGTCTACCTTACGGTCTTCTTTATGCCATCGCAACAACTTTGCATTGTCTTTATTTCTGAACAAACGTTTCAAGCGTGGTATTATAGGAGCATACCACAGAACCTTGGCAGGGATTTTCTTTCTCCTGGGACGTTCCTCACCCTCAACGTCGCCAGGATCATCTCGCCTCATCTTATACCGCGAAGCTCCACATATGGGGCATGCATCCAAGTCCTCGTAATCCTTCCCACGGTACAGGATGCAGTCATTAGGACATGCGTGTATCTTCTGGATGTCTAATCCCAACGGGCAGACGACCTGTTTTGCTTCGTACGTAGTGCTGGGCAACTCATTGTCTTTTGGAAGCATCTTTTTTATTATCTTCATTAACTGCCCAAATGACTTGTCGAATGTACCATTCTTTGCCTTCCATTGCAGCAGTTCCAGTATAGTACCCAGCTTTTTTTGGCCATCTTCAGCGGTAGGATATAGCAATTTCTTGTGATCCTCTAGCATGCGCTCTAACTTGGCCTTCTCCTTGTCACTTTCACATTCTCTTTGTGCATCACGAATGACATCAACAAAAGCATCAGCATCAGGCGGTACACCTTCTTCATCATCTCCCCCATTGCATCATCATCAAAGGCGCCGTACTGAGCAATAATATCTGCGTGGTCCAATTCTTGTTCTTCTTCCTCACCTTCATCCATGATAACCCTGCTTTCTCCGTGCTTGGTCCAACAGATATAGTGTGGTACGAAACCTGACTTCAACAAGTGTGAATGAAGAGTCTTGGAGTTGGAATATTCTTTCAGATTCTTACACATGGTACAAGGACAGCACATGAAACTATCCTTCTTGTTTGCCTCAGCCACAGATAAGAAATAGTGCACGCCATCAATAAACTCTTTGGAGCGACGATCAACATTATACATCCAATTTCATGTTACCATCTGCATTATTATGATAACCATAGACTTAATTAGTTCGTCATTATTTTATTTGCATAACATGCGTGACATATATATCACATGACTAATTAAATCAAGCAAGCTTGACAACAACGAAAACAATCGCAGCTACCACTAAAAAAACTAAAACTAAAATACACTTAAGCAACATAAATAGCTCGCGTCCGATCCCAACTAAAGTGGACAGATCATTCGCTTCATCAGCATCGATGGGCTTCTTCCGCTGGCTCACTGCCTCATCACCGTCAGCCGCAACAACATCTGCAGCTGAGTCTCGTACGTGTTTAACATACTCTTCCTCCCAGTACCAACCTGAACATCCGCCGGTGCCGTCCCACTGTAATTAGAACAAAGAATAAGGAAATTAAACAAAATCATCAAGCAAAACAGATACAAATTATCCATAATTAGCAAATGCGGACAATAACTAACCAACCTCACGATCCGGACACTTGTAGAATATCCGACCCTTGTTGACCCCCTCCTTTCTCACTTGGTACTCCATCACAATCTTCTGCTTACACTCGCCGCAAGCAATGAGAGGAAGATCCGGCCGCAAACGCTTTGCAACCCGATGATGAGAGGCTGAGGACCCGGTCATGGTTGCCATCTACTATATCCATACTCATTTTTAAACTATTACATGTAAATTCCAAAGCTAAATTTTGTATAGTAACTATATTCATTGATCCAAACTATTATAAATTTCATATTTTCTCTAAAGAAAATTAACTACAAAGACACTAATTAAAATTCATTATTATATATCATATTAATTAAATTCCTCTCATACTATTATAATTTTCTAATCACTTCTCTAGCTAGACCATGAAATATGATATATATGTATGGATACTAATTCAAGAAATGGATTCAAACTCATGCAATTAATGGACTCGAAATAGCAAGTGAATTTGAGCTAACAATTGCGTAAAAATCACAAAACAAACGTAGTAGGATGAAGCTAGTTACCTCTAAAGGCAGAGTGACGACGATGGAGTCGAAGAAGACCACCAATTGACGCCAGCGATGAAGAACAAGCAAGAACAATGAAGAACAAGCAAGAAACAATGAAGAACAATGCAAGAGCTCACTGAAATTTGAAATGAGCAGGTGCTCGGGAGGGGGAGAGAAGGTGGAAATTATAGCCGTGCACCTTTAGTCCCGGTTCGTAGTAAAAACCAGGACTAAAAGGTGGACATTTAGCCCCGGTTCTGGCCACAAACCGGGGCTAAACCTTTAGTCCCGGTCTGTGGCACAAACCGGGGCTAAAGGTGACCCTTTAGCACCGGTCCGTAATACGGCCCGGTGCTAAAGGGTCCCGGCCCAGGCAGCTTTGCGCAGTAGCCGTTGGACGGGACCCTTTAGTCCCGGGCCGTATTACGGACCGGTGCTAAAGGGTCCTTTAGTCCCGGGGCGTAACGAGGCCGAGGCTGATGTTGTTTTCGGGTTCGGGCCAAAGGCCTGTTCTGTAGTAGTGATGTCTCCTTTGGGAGAAGTCTAGTTGGTAACAATCTAAGAGATTGTCCTTCTTTACATAATATGAACTTACGTGAGGAAAATGACACTTTTACTTGGTCGCTTCACTCTTCCGAAAAGTTCTCAGTAAAAATCATTAATTAATAATGAGGTTAGGGTGTTATAGGATTTATGACGGCTTAAAGTACTGTCACACCCCAAAATTTCCTATTTTCGGTTGTGCTTAGAAAACGCCAAAATTAAATAAGAGAATTATGAATTTTATAAAATTTGCCTATCTTTAGTTTGTTAGAGCAAACATGATCAAATAAAAATAGTTTCAAAAATATTTTCTAAATAATTTTGTTGGAGTTGTAACACCCTAATTTATGGTATTTTCAAAAATAGTATTAAAATGCTTTAATATTTATTTTGTGAGCATGGAACATAGGGAAATAATAAATATTTTAGAAATAAAATAAATATAAAAAATATAGTGTGGTGAAGCACTCATGCTAAAGCATATTTTAAATTTTTGCTTGAGTGGTTTTTATTCAAAATAAAACTGAATTCAAAAATGAATTTGAAAATGATTGGAAAATGGATTTAGAAAAGAAAATAAAATAAAAAGAGAAAAGCCTCCAGCTGCACCTTCCCTTCCTCCCCTTTCGGCCCAGCAGAGCTGGCGGCCCAGCCCCATCCCCCTCTCCTCCCGCGGGCTCTCCCTCTCCCCCTCCGCTTGGGCCTGGCCCAGCCGCAGCGCCGCGCCGCACAGCCCACGCCGGCCCACGCGACCACAGCTGCCCGCGCGCCCCTCTTCTCTCTCTGCACAGCGGGACCCCCCCTGTCAGCTGCTTCCCCTCCCTCGCGCCCGCGCCTGCAGAGCCGGCAACCGCCCCATCCCACGCAGCTTCTTCAAATTGGCGACGTGGGGAGCATATCTCGCGCTCCTGGCTTCATAACTCGGCTCCCCACTCCTATCCCTTCATTTCCCCTCTTCCAATTCGACCAGAAACCGCCCCCAAGCACCACCCGAGCCGCCGCCTTCTGCTATTGCCGCCCGCCGTCGTCGAGTTGCTGCAGCAGGGCGTCTCCGGCCAATTAACCACCAGGACGACCCTTGTCTCCCCTCCGTGAAGCTCTGCCACCCGAGCTTCGCACCTCTACTGCATCGGAGCGCTCGAAAGCCGCTGCCGAGCCTTCACCGGCGACCTCCACCCGCTCCACGCCGTCGCGAGCACAACCGCCGTGTTCCCCGACCCCGATTTCACCGCTGGTGAGACCCCCTTGTCCTCCTCTCTCTCCCTGACCTCTCCCCTTTGAGCTCTGTCCACGGGAGTGCCCGGCGTAGCTTCGCCGGCCGGTCTCCGGCCATGGCGCCGCCGGGGACGGCCCTGTTCCGACCGGCCGCCTCTCTCTCTCCTCCCCGTTCTAATCCTGGCCGTCGGGATGAGATCCGACGGCCCAAGATCGCCGATACCCCTTCGCGGGGACATTTTACGAAAACCCCCCTGAGACTTTTAAGTTACGCATCCCGGTCCTTCCACCGGCGCTGTTTTACAGTTTAGCCCTCGAAAGTTTTAAACGCCAGATTTGAATTAGATTTTGAAATTCAATTTGAATTTAAATTGTTTCACATATTTACAAAATTGCCACTGACTTCAATTGCTTATAAAATGCACGTTTAAACTCCGATTTGACCCGTTCAAGTTGCGTTAGACTTGTTTTAACGTATACTACGTGTTTGTACCACCAAAAGTTCAAAACTCTACTATTGAAAATCTAGATCTATTTATAGATTTGTTTCTCTATTGAAAATCCCCGGTAAATCGTAACTTTCTCGTTATAGCTCCGTTTTACGTGCTTTTCACGTCGTTGTGATCGTATGGAGACGTAGATCCATTTTATAAACTTTTTTCAATGTTTTCATACTGTTGGTGTACTGTTCTAATATTAGGAATTGTTTGCTTGTATGTATGTGCATCGGAATGTGTGCTTGTGCTCCTGTGATCGTGTTCAGTCGGTGAGCGCTACGCGATCAAATAAGAAGACTTCTTTGAAGAGCAGGACCAACAAGATCAGTGGGAATAAGGCAAGTATAGCATATGGGTTTTATATCCATGATTATGTTCATGTTACTGGATTAATGTTTATGCATCAAACGATAAAAATGGCTTATTAGCAACCTAAGAAATTGTCTGTAACAGAAACTCTGGGATTGACAGTACAACTGTTGAGGGTTATATGGCTCTGGCTTTAGCTCAGTATGAGGACCTTTTCTAGCTTGTTAGAGGTTACCCTTGTGGCGCAAATGGAGGATAGCAGACTAGGGATCCCTGGACAGGTTGTTATGACCCAGACTGACTAATGAAACCAAGGGGCCCTAACTTGTTTGAAGAACCTTTGAAAGGCTTCATCGTGAACCCTGCCGACCTTCCTTGGAAGTGGGTTAAGAGGCTGATCACCTCGGGCGAAAGGGCAATTCACGTCTAACAGGGAAAGTGTACACCTTTGCGCAAAGTTTAATAAACTGATATATCAGCCTTGCTCAAGGACACGAGCGGCCTTGGAACTTTACACTAAGATGATGACTTTTGTTTGTTAACATGCTCATTGTTTACCGTTTTGTGCTCTGCATTATCTATGCTACATTGATCATGAATCTACGGGATCTATGTTACCTTGTTGTTATACTTGTTGAGTTCAACATGAACTCACTCTTGCTATTCCCCACACCTTCAGTCATTAGCAAGAGATGCTCAAAGGATGGATTTTGGTCAAGCTGCTAGGCGTACGGTACCCCCAGTCAGCCGTCCCTGTGAAGTTGATGCCTGAAGAAGAGTTCTCCAATCATTCCGCTAAGCTTTGATATAGATGTAAGTGTTAATATAATTATGTTTTTCGCTATATATAACATTGTTTTTTATATTTCCTTTCTGTGTTGTATGTGTGGACTTCCTGGGCACACATATGGCTTGTACTCGATTTTGTCCTTAAAATCGGGTGTCACAGATTGGTATCAAAGCAGTGTTGAATGTAGGACGTAAGCCTAGCTAGCACTGGTCACCTTCTAAACATTATTTTGCTATAAAACTATTTTTCCAACCCCTTGGCTCATTGATTTGACTACTTCTCATCCTTGTCCTATTGTTTCCCCTCCTTGATAGCTTCCTTTGAGCTACTAATTCTCATATTCTTGATCTTTTATTTTCCTTGTTTTATGATCTCTACTTTTGAAAATTTTCTAGTCATGCCTCAGTTCAAATTATCGATGATCCTATAAAGTAGTTCTCCTTAAGCAATCCTAAGTAGCTGCTATAAGAAACGAGTAGTCTCGAGTTTGATTTTGTGCTCGCATGCTTGTCCTTGTGATCTTCTGTGATTTGACTCTTTGACATGAGTGTTGATGCAATGTGGATCTTTATCTGCAGTGACATCAGTTGTTTGTAGTTGGGGTTCCCTCTATTCTAGTTCTTTGTTGAGCCTTCGTCTTGTCCTCTATCATGTCCTCTTGTCCACCTAAATCAAGGAGGCTACAACACCAGAGAATCACCAACAGCAATGAAGTGTTCGAGAAAGTGTTCTTCCGATGTCATCGTCAGGTGGAGTAAGACCCTTGTTAAGGGGGGTAGCCCCCGTGTTCCTTGAAAACACCGTTGTCTTTCTTGCTAACCTCTAGAATCTCGGGACGAGATTCCATTAAGGGGGGTAGTTTGTCACACCCCAAAATTTCCTATTTTAGGTTGTGCTTAGAAAACACCAAAATTAAATAAGAGAATTATGAATTTTATAAAATTTGACTATCTTTAGTTTGTTAGAGCAAACATGATCAAATAAAAATAGTATCAAAAATATTTTCTAAATAATTTTGTTCGAGTTGTAACACCCTAATTTATGGTGTTTTCAAAAATAGTATTAAAATGCTTTAATATTTATTTTGTGAGCATGGAACATAGGGAAATAATAAATATTTTAGAAATAAAATAAATATAGAAAACATAGTGTGGTGAAGCACTCATGCTGAAGCATATTTTAAATTATTGCTTGAGTGGTTTTTATTCAAAATAAAACTGAATTCAAAAATGAATTTGAAAATGATTGGAAAATGGATTTAGAAAAGAAAATAAAATAAAAAGAGAAAAGCCTCCAGCTGCTCCTTCCCTTCCTCCCCTTTCGGCCCAGCAGAGCTGGCGGCCCAGCCCCGTCCCCCTCTCCTCCCGCGGGCTCTCCCTCTCCCCGTCCGCTTGGGCCTGGCCCAACCGCAGCGCCGCGCCGCACAGCCCACGCCGGCCCACGCGACCGCAGCAGCCCGCGCGCCCCTCTTCTCTCTCTGCGCAGCGGGACCCCCCTGTCAGCTGCTTCCCCTCCCTCGCGCCCGCGCCTGCAGAGCCGGCAACCGCCCCATCCTGCGCGGCTTCTTCAAATTGGCGACGTGGGGAGCATATCTCGTGCTCCTGGCTTCATAACTCGGCTCCCCACTCCTATCCCTTCATTTTCCCTCTTCCAATTCCACCAGAAACCGCCCCCAAGCACCACCCAAGCCGCCGTCGTGTGCTATTGCCGCCCGCCGCCATCGAGTTGCTGCAGCAGGGCGTCTCTGGCCAATTAACCGCCGGGACGACCCTTGTCTCCCCTCCGTGAAGCTCTGCCACCCGAGCTTCGCACCTCTACCGCATCGGAGCGCTCGAAAGCCGTTGTCGAGCCTTCACCGGCGACCTCCACCCGCTCCACGCTGTCGCGAGCACAACCGCCGCGTTCCCTGACCCCGATTTCGCCGCTGGTGAGACCCCCTTATCCTTTTCTCTCTCCCTGACCTCTCCCCTTTGAGCTCTGTCCACGGGAGTGCCCGGCGTAGCTTCGCCGGTCGGTCTCCGGCCATGGCGCCACCGGGGATGGCCCTGTTCCGACCGGCCGCCTCTCTCTCTCCTCCTCGTTCTAATCCCGGCCGTCGGGATGAGATCCGATGGCCCAAGATCGCCGATACCCCTTCGCGGGGTCATTTTGCGAAACCCCCCCCAAGACTTTTAAGTTACGCATCCCGGTCCTTCCACCGGCGCTGTTTTACAGTTTAGCCCTCGAAAGTTTTAAACGCCGGATTTGAATTAGATTTTGAAATTCAATTTGAATTTAAATTGTTTCACATATTTACAAAATTGCCACTGACTTCAATTGCTTATAAAATGCACGTTTAAACTCTGATTTGACCCGTTCAAGTTGCGTTAGACTTGTTTTAACGTATAGTACATGTTTGTACCACCAAAAGTTCAAAACTCTACTATTGAAAATCAAGATCTATTTATAGGTTTGTTTCTCTATTGAAAATCCCCGGTAAATCGTAACTTTCTCGTTATAGCTCCGTTTTACGTGCTTTTCGCGTCGTTGTGATCGTAGCGAGATGTAGATCCATTTTATAAACTTTTTTCAATGTTTTCATACTGTTGGTGTACTGTTCTAATATTAGGAATTGTTTGCTTGTATGTATGTGCATCGGAATTTGTGCTTGTGCTTCTGTGATCGTGTTCAGTCGGTGAGCGCTACGCGATCAAGTAAGAAGACTTCTTTGAAGAGCAGGACCAACAAGATCAGTGGGAATAAGGCAAGTATAGCATATGGGTTTTATATCCGTGATTATGTTCATGTTACTGGATTAATGTTTATGCATCAAACGATAAAAATGGCTTATTAGCAACCTAAGAAATTGTCTGTAACAGAAACTCCGGGATTGACAGTACAACTGTTGAGGGTTATATGGCTCTAGCTTTAGCTCAGTATGAGGACCTTTTCTAGCTTGTTAGAGGTTACCCTTGTGGCGCAAATGGGGGATAGCAGACTAGGGATCCCTGGACAGGTTGTTATCACCCAGACTGACTAATGAAACCAAGCGGCCCTAACTTGTTATAAGAACCTTTGAAAGGCTTCATCGTGAACCCTGCCGACCTTCCTTGGAAGTGGGTTAAGAGGCTGATCACCTCGGGCGAAAGGGCAATTCACGTCTAACAGGGAAAGTGTACACCTTTGCGCAAAGTTTAATAAACTGATATATCAGCCTTGCTCAAGGACACGAGCGGCCTTGGAACTTTACACTAAGATGATGACTTTTGTTTGTTAACATGCTCATTGTTTACCGTTTTGTGCTCTGCATTATCTATGCTACATTGATCATGAATCTACGGGATCTATGTTACCTTGTTGTTATACTTGTTGAGTTCAACATGAACTCACTCTTGCTATTCCCCACACCTTCAGTCATTAGCAAGAGATGCTCAAAGGATGGATTTTGGTCAAGCTGCTAGGCGTACGGTACCCCCAGTCAGCCGTCCCTGTGAAGTTGATGCCTGAAGAAGAGTTCTCCAATCATTCCGCTAAGCTTTGATATAGATGTAAGTGTTAATATAATTATGTTTTTCGCTATATATAACATTGTTTTTTATATTTCCTTTCTGTGTTGTATGTGTGGACTTCCTGGGCACACATATGGCTTGTACTCGATTTTGTCCTTAAAATCGGGTGTCACAAGTACCATCAAAGATAAAAGTTTTTTTTGTGGTATTTCAAAAGAGAGGTGATTTTAACTAAAGACAATCTCGGCGACGTAATTGGGGTGGTAACACGAGTTGTAGCTTCTGTCACTCACTAGAAATAATACATCATGTTTTCTTTGAGTGTTTTTATGCTAGATTCTTGTGGCGCGCTATACATCTATTATTGGGCTTATCACCTCCTCTAAATGTGGTATATCTTTTCAATAATTGGTCTAAGAGAGGTGATAGTGTACATAATTCTCTGTTATTAACGATGGCGGGCGCGGTTTGCTGGACGATTTGGTTATCACGGAACAAAGTGGTTTTTGACAAGTATACACCGAAATCATTCTTGCAGGTGCTTTTCAGGGGAACACATTGGCTACGTCAATGAGCAGTACTGCAGCGGCTTGACAATTCACGGGACAAGCCGATACAAGTTGCCCAGTACCTTGAGACGACGGCGTTGTCATTCTTTAGTTCTAATGGCTGGTTGTCTTCTAGGTTTATCGTTTCTTCTTAAGAGTCTCCGATTTTGTCTTATGTTTGGGGAATTTGTTCGGTCGTTGTTGGTGTGTGACTCGTGTCTGTGTTAAGTTTTGAGATTTTGTAATAAGTGGCCTAATTCTACCCGTAGGTAGATGAAGTCGGATAGTTTCTACAACTTGAGCATTCTTCAGAAGAAGGAACTAACACAACTGCACAAGCGAAGGATACTTTAACTTAATAGAGTTGGTGCGCTGCACGGAGTACTCCCTTCGTCCCAAATTAAATACAATATGTTGACTTTCAGATATCACGTTTGACCGTTCGTCTTATTCAAAAATTTTGTGAAAATTATAAAATAAATAAATTATTATTAAAGTGAATCTAATGATAAAATAAATAATATTTATACATAAATTTTAAATAAGACGAATGGTCAAATGTAATGTCTGAAGGTCAATGAATTACGTTTATTTTAGGATGGAGGGAGTATGCCAGATTCAGAGAAGATCTGCACTTGGGACTACCAGCTCATGCCCTGCTGGTAGATCCACAAACAATCTGCTAGCAAAAACTTCATACTCGACGGAGAGTTCCTCTAAACATCCTCTACCAGCTTTGCTGCCCTTAGGATAGATCACAACAAACAGTTTGGCATTGACCACTTTGAAATCTGCATAGACTTCCCTCAAAAATCTGTCTCCGGATCTCCAAAGAACCGATGACTTGCCGGCCTTCTTCGCAAGCATAGTATCAAGCTTATCAGGATTGGCGCGCATCTCCATAAGCTTCCCATCAGCAAATTTGTTTATTGCCAACTGGTAGGACAGATTAGCATTGTTGGTACGGTGGACAAGCAGCGCAATGTCCTTGAATTTGTTGAAACGGCGAACCATCTCATCATGGTCACGCTTCTGGTTAAAAGCCTTACACCAGCGCTCATGCAGGGCCCACAGGGCTTCATCCGATTCAAGGTCCTTCTCCTGTGCCACGAATTCCATTTTAGGCATGCGTACATCTATATAAACAAAGGTGGGGAAAGGAGCCTTATGTCAAAACGCAATTTAATTCGCACGATGCACTATTAAAATAACACTAATGTGTTGTCCTATATATGCTACCGACAAATTTACCAAATGGGTTCAGAGGAGCAAAGGCATCATGTTGATAAAATAGTGGATTCTTATGTACTAGAAAATGATAAATCTTGTGGGCTTGCCGAAGAATGGTAAGGACAGTCTCAGTAGTAGAAAGTTTCATTTTGTTATTTTAAAGAGCCTCATGTACTTATATGAAACTCGCACTGAGACTAATGTATTCCCAGACTATGATGCACGAGGGTGCCAAATTTCCTACTGCTGTTCTAACCTGCTAGCCGCTATATTCAGCAAGCTATCGGATTTACCTTTTAACGGGATTCCGGGGCCAATCCAGCCGTCCACCCGGTGGTTAGGAGCGTCCATGGCCGGGGGAGCTGCAGCCATGGCTCCGGCGCCAACACGATCTAGAGCATGAGATGCCACCCTGAATCAAAAACGGGTTTGAAATTGCTTTGGTGTTTTTTCATATGTCGGTTGGATTTTCAATCATATTTGGATGTTCCCTTATTTGACAGGGACAAAAGTGGATGGAAACACAACTAGTGCTGTCATCTGAAGCAACAATGGACCAAACTTTTTTCATGCTAGCTGATTAGTATTGTTTGTTCGTTTCTTTGGAGTACCAATTTCATGTCATTAATATTAAAATTTATATATTACCTTCAGATGTCCAAAGGAGCAACGTGTGATGATGAACAGCTCTTTGTTTTCCTAACTGAATTGGTCAAGGTACAAGACTTTGGTGGCATGGCGTTGACTCCTGCAAGTTTGAAAGATGGTTACTTAGAAAGAATATAAATCCAGTTCTTATAATTAGGATTTCATGAATTTTCGGAATAAAATCACTTTTTTTAGAAATAAGTCCAATTGCAGCGGTCTAGAGAATGATAAAAACTGAGATGCACCAAAGTGGTTAGGAATGCATGTGTGCTTTTTCAGGCCATAAGAACGAAAATCATCAGCTACCCCACGAACATGGAAGGGTGAGGGTGAGGATGAGGATGGCCACCAAACAGAGATAATTATGAAGTGAAGCAACTTTTTAGAAAAATGGTTGGGGATTTTGATTTACATCTCAGTAGCTTGTTACTTTATCTAAGTTTAGAGATTTTTCAATTAAATCAACTTTAAGATGTTTATCAAAAATATATACTGGTGGTATGTTTATTATGAGAGTTAACAGGATGGTCCTTGTAAAACTCTCATATCCTCAAATTAAACATATATTAGGCAGTAGTAATGTTGACAACTGGAACGGACCTGATTAGAACGTACTCCCTCCATTCCAAATTATAAGACGTTCCAAGAATCTTGGAGAGTTAAAGTTTTTCAACTTTGACCAAAATTATAGAGAAAAATATAAAGATTTATACCATCAAATATACATATTATGGAAATATAACTAATGGAGAATCTAATTGCACTTAGTTGATATCATAAATATTATTATCTTATTATATAAATTTGGTCAAAGTTGAAAAACTTTGACTCTCCAAGATTCTTGGAATGTCTTGTAATTTGGGATGGAGGGAGTAATTAGGAAGTTGAGGCTTCTCGTAAAACTGAAAGAAATCCGAGTACATTTGAGTTTTTTAGAAAAATACTACATTGAGAGAGGAAACCTTCATATTATCTTGGAACCTGAGGATCTTGCAAAGGGGTTCCATTCACTGTGGAACCCCTCCCTCGGTCGCTCTCCGTATAGGGCCAACAAGCTACTGAGATGTAAATCAAAATCCCCAATCATTTTTCTAAAAAACTGCTTCACTTCATAATTATCTCTGTTTGGTGGCCATCCTCATCCTCACCCTCACCCTTCCATGTTCGTGGGGTAGCTGATGATTTTCGTTCTTATGGCCTGAAAAAGCACACATGCATCCGTCCCCATTCCCAGACTATCATGCACGAGGGCGCCAAATTTCCTACTGCTGTTCTAACCTACTAGCCGCTATATTCAGCAAGCTATCGGATTTACCTTTTAACGGGATTCTGGGGCCAATCCAGCCGTCCACCCGGTGGTTAGGAGCGTCCATGGCTGGGGGAGCTGCAGCCATGGCTCCGGCGCCAACACGATCTAGAGCATGAGATAATCTCAAGGCGTGGCTTTGTGGCAATGAGATCCTCACGTGGTCAGCCTCCTCCTCCACCCTCCGCGAGCGACTGCGCAGGCGGGCCCCCTCCACCGCCACGTCAGTCCTTTGGCGGCGGCGGGCTCCTCGCGTGGTCAGCCTCCTCCACCATCCTCCGTGGGCGACTACGTAGGCAGGCCCCCCTCCTCTGCCATGGAGCTAAAGATGGCAATCGGATACTATTCAGATGTCATTTTTTAGCCGTTCTTTATTTATTTTAGTTAAATTAGACATAATATTTTACATCCAAAATTTATATTCTTATTCTTAGCATTGTACTTGTTAAGATTCATACAAAATAAACCCCAAATATGTGCTATATTTTAAACAAATGATGAAACGAAATTCGAATATCTATTCGGATTTGGATACGGATGTATTTTCACCTTTTTCGCTATGGAAAGCAAATAATTCATAAAAAATTGTAACTAATTTTTTTTATTTTTTCCAGTAATTAACTGGTTATAATGTATAAAAAGTTACCACCAAATTTATTTTATTGTGATCTAAAAGTATCAATCTATTATATAATTCGGATGTTTTCGTACCATCCCTACCTGGAGCTAACCCGCGAGAGCAGCGTGGGTTGCCTTCTGGGTGGCGGGGTCTAGTGGTGGCTAGGCTTAGGCAAAATATCCGATACCCATTACCTGTACTTGAATTACCTAAACCCGGACCTAAATTACCTGAACCCGAGGTACCTAATCATAAATTTAGATAGTGACCTTGATTACCCGAAATTAGTTTGGGTAATTCAGGTAATATCCTCCGATATCCAAACTATCCAAAGATTTATATATTTATCATGAGTTGTTAATTGAACACTTGAACTTATCATTTTATTAGAATATAATTCTCTCCATTGGAAAAAGTGACTTTAATATATTTTTCTCTGCAAATTGTTGTTGAAAGATTATATAGAAATTGCTGATGGAATTCTTATAAATTGCTACTAAAATTTTGTATAGTTTGTTGTTTTATGTAAATTCGGGTATATCGGGAATACCTGAACCCGAATTATCAGGTACCCAAAATTGCGGGTAGTGTTTTTTTGGCGACTAATATCAGGTAGCAATTTTTAATTACTCAAATTTTAAATTATCCGAATTACTCGACCTGAAAAATTCGGGTAACCCAAACGCCCAGGCCTAGTGGTAGCTGCGGCAGCCGGCGCCTGGAGGGAACCCGCGAGGCTCCGGCGGCGTGGGCTGCCTTCTAGGTGCCGTGCTCGACCTCAGGTGGCTTTGTCATGGCGTTCGGTGGCTGGCTCCCTAGCAGTGCTAGTCTGTCATTGCGGAGCGGTTTGGTTGCTCGGGTTTCGGGCGAAAGCCCAGCTTGGTTCTATCGAGCGTACGACGATGACGCCTAGGGCGCCACAAACCTCCTTGGAGGCATTGTCTTTGTGAACCTCGTGCCTCCTCATCTGCTTCGCCAGATTCTGAGCGAAAGCCCCGCCTTGGATGTCTCTAAGGCCAGCAACTATGGTGTCTTGGGCGTCACCTCCTTCCTAAAGGAGCCGCTGAAGAATCTCCTTCTGCCCGTCTCTCCTCAGGTCATCGTGGTCGTTGTGTTGTACCTAATTGTGCTTCATGTTTCTCCGCACTTCGGTTTGTCCAGCTGGTAACTGTTGTAGTCGTAGTCGTTGCTTGGGCGGATGCTTTGCCGCCAGTGTCGTGGAGGTGAAGTTGTCGTCGCCGCATGCGGATGCTTTGCCGTGTTGATGGTCTCATTTCCGGTGAATGCTTTGCCACCGAGGTCTTTCCGGCGGATGCTTTGCCACCGACGAGTTTCCAATGGATGCTTTGCCGCTGAGGTCACTGACGTTTCCGGCAGATGCTTTGCCATCGAGGGGTTCCGACAGATGCTTTGACACCGAGGTTGTTATCTTTACGGCTCCTCTCATTGTTGGCTACCTTGGTGTTGAGGTTTTTTTATAAGGTTCAGTTTGCTGGGCTGTTAGGTAGAGGGTCCTCCACCCCTCTTGTTTCTTGCTTTTTCGTTTGTGTTAAGGACTTCATTGGATTATCTGCGAATACTCTTGTTTCACCTATGTGTAGGTCTATTGACCATTCTCCTCTGATTAATGAAAAATGGACTATATTCCCGATCGCAAAAAAAAAAAAAAAAAACAAAAAGATCTTGCAAAGGAGTTAGACTGGCAGAAACGAATTACCATTGCAAGAGATGTTGCTCAAGCTATGTACTACTTGCACCATGAATGCAACCCGCTGATAATCCATCGTGATATAACAAGCAACAACATCTTGCTGGATGTAGCTTTCAAGGCTTATGTTTCAGATTTTGGAATAGCTAGCAAGGTTGCTCATCAAACCTGATTCATCAAATTGGAGCGAACTAGCAGGAACATATGGCGCCTATATAGCACCTGGTATGTATGTGGCCAGTTAGCCCTTTCTTGCATATAGCAAATATATTCTTGCAACTATTTGCAAATATCAAATATTTCACTTTGGTTCGCCACTATGTTTGATTGTCCTTAGGTGCTTTATTTTGATGCAGAGTTTCTTACATATCAGCGGTGACAACAAAATGTGATGTCTATAGTTTTGGTGTCGTTACGCTGGAGATTGTGATGGGGAGATAGAGCTACAGTCCATTGCTTCCCTAGAACAGCATCATGAACTTTCAATTGAGGATATGTTGGACCAACGCTTATCATCGCCAACAATGGTGGAGAAGAAAGAAATCTCTTTGCTTGTCGAAGTTGCATGCATTTGCTTGCCTGCAAACTTCTCCTCTCGGCTCAGGCCAGAAATGAAGGACGTCTACCAGAAATTGGCTCGCCACAAATTAAACCACCTTCTGTGTCACCTTCTCATGCACATACACCTGAAGAAATAATCGATGGATAAGTGAGTTCATCTATGTTGCGTCAAACATTTAAAAGTCTGTATGTACTGTACAGTGCAAGATAGAAAAGCACTTGTATTGAATAATAGCCCGAAATAAAGGGAGGATATATCAGTTGTAATATCTCCAATAAATGCAAGGGTGCAATATTGTTGCATTTGAAAGAGTTGATAATCGGTACTCAGCTAGCATCTCCAACAACTTGGTATAATTTACTTGCTAAATCTTAAGTTTTAGCAAGTTGCTAAAAGATATAGCAAGTAAAATAATATGTCATCTCCAATAACTCCCTATTTTCAGGTTGCTAAAACAACAAACCGTATACCGGGTCCGCTAGTCATAGAAAGGGTATGAATTTTTCAGGTAAAAAGAATAAAAAAAAGAGTAACTTGAGGGGAGGAGAGATGAAGATCGCCCGGTGATACGCGCTCTCTCCGCGCGCGAATATTTACGCGCGCGGAGGTTGTTTTTTTCCAAGTGTCTATTTTACCAAGTTGGTTTACCAAGTTGTTGAAGAAGGTTTTTTTGTGTTTTTTCCAAATTTAGAAGAATAGCAAGTGGATTTGAGGAGTTATTGAAGATGCTTAAATGTAAAACTGATAAATCCTATCCAGTTATTGATGTTTATTGGCATATTGTGAAGCCTCGGCAAATGTGTCTCCACTCTCCTTCCACCTAACTTGGCACAATATCCCATTAAGCACAAAAATGCCCATGATGGATCAGCTATATATATGACATGGAGCCAATGGCCCCGGAAATTACCTGCAAGATGTTCGCATGAACTTCCACCCAGTATCATTTTCTCTTTTTGTTCTTTCTCTTTCAGTACGATTTATTAATGCGCGCAGAAGCAATAGACCGGATGGCAGTCTATGAGGATGCTTGGATATCCTTTAGTTCCATGACTAAAAGTGGTGGGATTAAAACTTGCTAGTCTCACTCATGCTCGGATCCAAATACTAAAGAGACTAAAATCAGTTAATGAGCATTTATTATCTCCTCTCTCTCCTCTAATCCTACCTGTAGAATGAGGAGAGAGTGGTGGCTCAACCAATGGCGCACGAGGTGGGACGGCATTAAATGAGGAGAGAGAGGACTAATCCATATTTTAGTAGGGGTTCCCCTGACTACAGGATTTTAGTCTCAAGGCTAGTTTTAACCTCTTTTTAGTCTTGGGTGCTTGGAAGTTTAGCCTCTCAAAGAGACTAATTTTAGTCAGGCTAAAATTAGCCCCATGGATCCAAGCACCCTATATATATGTGAAAACGCACATTGTTGTATGTGAAATGCTTAGTTTCTCCAATGCAGTCAGCCAGTGAGCTTATTCGTCCTATGTTTCTCCAGTGTTCTGAGAGACTGAGAGTGAAATGCTTAGTTTCTCTTTGTTTGCTCCAAGCCCAAGCTTTGGAGCTAGAGAAAAGTTGCAACACTTGGCTCCATTATCAGCTCAGACAGTCGGTTTTTTTTTGACAAGGACTCAGACAGTCGTTGGTTGCCCTGTTCCTGTGCAGCAGGTGACAGATGTTGAGCGACCTGCCAATCAGGAGCCACTCTTGTTGAAAGACAGGAGTTTGTTTGTTCAGATCCTTCTAAGTTCTGACTAACCCTGCAATCTAACCACACAGGACTGGATAAAGTTTCAGCAACAGCGAGCAGAGTTCGACATAGTGTGAGCTCTTTCTTTGGTGGCAATCTCCAGCTCCAGTTGGTGTTCTTCTGTGGTAGGAGCAGTTACTAGTGGTTTCTTGAATCTTTAACCGCTTACCTGAAAAAAAAACACTGTGGAAGTGATAGGTAGTATTACTGAATGGAAGGCAAAGAAGATGTGGAAACCAAGCAAGAAAAGAGAGAAGATGGCTATATCACTGTCTGCTGAAAAAGTTTCGTCCTGATCAAACCATCCATGGTGGAGGTGGAATTGATTGTGCTGGTTCTTGGCACAAAATTCACCTCTGTCCGTATCCTGATCCTGTTGAAGATTCTCCTCCGGCTTTGGTCGCCCGCGGAACAGGAGGGGAAAGTGGGAAAAGTGGGTTAGTTGGCAAAGGAGGCTCCTACTCCTAGCCGGTCATGGTTGATTGAACTTGAAGGACGGGCGGTTGCCCAATGGTCGGGCGCTAACCGGAGGAATTTGCTGGTCCGCAAGATACAAGGTGGATTCTCCTCTAATCGCGTGTCAGCTCCTCCGATCCTAGGCTCAACCATTGGTTGTTTTGTTGGTGCGGAATTGCCTCCTTGGAGGCGGCTGGGGAGAGGGAGCAACGACGACGATGCCATTGCCATGGGGACTCACGGCCTGCATCCTGGACATGGTGTGGGCGATGCTCGCCGGCTGGGTGTCCACCTGCCTGGTCATCGCCAACGAGGTCTCCCGAGGCATGCGCAGCGGCGAGGGCCCGTTCATTGTCGGCTGAGCTATTCGGCCGGGCATCAGCTCAGGTCTTCCCTACCTCTGGGCTCTGAAGGCCATCTTTGTAGTCTCTTCAGTTTTCCCCCCTTTTACTTGCACAAGTTTCTGCTCTTCTGTTGTTTATCCTGACATTTCAAATTAATATATAGTACTAATATGTAGTACTTAAAAGGGGGGAGCATGGGGAAATGTTTCATTTCTGTTTTGGTTTTCAGTTGAACTTGATATTATTATAATTTTCCTTGCCAAAGAATAATAAAGAAAACAGATGTCATGCTCATGCACTGTCATTTCTTTCTTGGAAAAAATAGATCCATACCATCAAAAGATCCTGACTTTGGAAAAATACCATCAAAAAGTTCGGCTTGAGAGAAATAGCACTGAAAAGTTGATTCGGTGTTGAATTCTACCATTCCGTTAACTTGGCGTTAATTTGGTCAACTTGCTTGTAAGAAAAAGGGAGGTCATGGTCATGGCAGCCTTCATGCGAGTCCAGCAGGTGCAGCGGCGAGATCGGCCTGTTCATTGTCGGCTGAGCTATTTGGCGGGCATCAGCTCAGGTCTTCCCTACCTCTGGGCTTAGAAGGCCATCTTTGTAGTCTTTTCAGTTTTTTCTTCCTTTTAGTGCGTCCGGTCAGAGCTGCTTTGCGCTGTTTCGTCCGCAGGTTGTTTGTTCGCTGACGGTTTTGATTTTCTACTTTTGCGTTAAGTTTCTAGAGTCGTGAAGTGTCTCGCTGTGCTTCTTGGAAGCATCCACCCTATCTCTAGGGTCGTGGACACTTACGAGCTCTAGGGTTTTCTTTTGGGGTTGATTTACAGGACAGTGGCGACAAGTTTCCAAAAGAAATTTTGAAGCTCCCATTCACCCCCCTCTGGTTGCTTTCTGATTGCATTCTCGGTCCTTCAATTGGTATCAGAGCGGGTTAAGGATCTTCCACCTTAGCCGGTTCCAGATCCACAGAAGGCGACATGGATCGCGGCGTGGGCAAACCGCCGTTTTTCGATGGGACGAACAATGCGTATTGGAAGATACGCATGTCGGCCTATCTGCAGAGTATTGGTGCTTCCATTTGGGATATTTGCAACTCTGCCAATTACGTGGTCTTGGCTGCTCGTGTGACTCAGCGTCAGGTCGATGATCACGATGCCAATAGCCGAGCCCGTAATGCTCTTTTCTCATGCTTGAGCATGACAGAGTTTGATCGCGTTTCTCACCTCGCTACGGCTCAGGAGATTTGGGCATCCCTCATGCGTTTCCATGAGGGAACCTCTCAAGCCAAAACCCGTCTCTACGAGTCGCACAAGCGAGAGTATGAGAACTTTCGACATATGCCTGGCGAGAGCATAGAAAGTTTATTCGCTCGCTTTCAGGTGATTGTCAACAGGATGAGGGCTAACAAGGAGTTGTTGCCTTTCAACGATCATGAGAGAGCTTTGAAGCTTTTGCATACTCTTGATCGATCGGTGTGGGATTCCAAGGTTTAGGCGATCATCGAATCACCTAACTATGAGACCCTCACGTGCGATGAGCTCTTTAGTAAGCTCAAGTCCTGTGAGATCGATGCCATGGCGAGGGCTTTCTATGAAAATCCTTCTGGCCCGTCGATGGCTTTGCTTTCTAGCTCTTCTGCTAACTCCTCTGGAGGCTTTTCTTTGTCATCACTTCTTTCTGTCATAGAGGAGCAGCTGGAGTTCATGGGGGATGACGAGCTAGCTATGCTCGCCAACCGGTTCTCGCGGTTCCACAACAACAGCATGAACCGTCTCCGCGGAGGAGGACGCTCGGGATGCTTTGAGTGCGGCGATCCCAACCACTTCATCGCTAATTGCCCGAAGAAGAACAAGCACACCTTCGGCAAGGCGGACCATGGGCACAAGTATGACTCCGGCAAGCGCAAGGAGAAGTACGTCCCCGTGAAGCACAAGCGGAAGGGCGACTTTGACAAGGAGTACATCAAGATGAAGTACTTGGAGAAGGCCCAGGCTGAGCAGCGTGCTTTCTTCGCCACGCTCAGCGACGTCGACGACTCAGATGACGACTCCGTTGGCTCCAGCGACGACGAGTCCGAGAAGAAGAAGAGGATCGAGGACAAGCTGAACGGTCTCTGCTTCTTCACTGACGATGGCTTCTGCACCATGGCCCTCGGCAAGGAGGTCGATGGTGAGCTGGAGGACACTCCTCGGAACGACTACGATGACGACGACTCCTCCCAGGTATCTCAGACCCCCGATGAACTTTCTGCTGAGGTCAAGAAACTTACTGCCGCGCTCCTTAGTCAGGATAAGTTGCTTAGGCATGCCGCTAGAGAGCGCAAGGAGTTTAGGCAGAAGTGGGAGGATACGGTGAAGGAACTTGAATCTGTCAAGTCCACCGTAGTTGTCACCGATGAGGAGTGTGAGATGTGCACCACACACATGACTGACCTTCTCACCTTGAGAAGCAAGTATGCTGTGTTGGTAGGAGAGGTGGATGAACTGAAGGCTAGATCTTCACTGTTGGGTGCGTGCAAGTCCTGTGCGGGCTTACAATCTGAGTTGGCAGAGAAGAATGCCAAGATTGTGTCTCTTGAAGAGGCCAACTCAGGTAGCACATGTGTGGCTATGTGTGTTCTTTGTGAGGGTTTGGAGATGGAGATAGCTAATGTGAAGCATGACAAAATGCAAACCGAGGAGGAAAACACATACCTTCGGACCATCTTGTCATGGGTGTCTAGCGGTGAGCCACAGCTCGGGATGATGATCTCCCAATTTAAGCGAGCTGCTAGAGGTCCAGGTGTTGGTTTTGCTCCGGGTATCGATGTTTCATCTTTTGGGAAGATTGGAGAGTCGAGTGGTCTTGACCCATGTGAGAAGCCCAACTCCACCACTACTCCCAAGCTTACCAAGATTCCACCCAAGGAGCCTCTCAAACCTAACACCAAGGATGGGGTTTTTGTTGAACCTCCGAGAGCCCCACCCAAGAAACAATCATGGGCTCCCAAACCAAACCACCTCAAGAACAAGCTGGACACTATGTCACCCATCCAAGAGGAGCTTATGCCACAGAAGGGCAAAGTGATCCACACCCACTACCGTGAGTACCAACAACCCCCTTTGAGAGCGGTGAGGTACCATTGTGAGCACTGTGGGAGAGATGGACACTTGAGTGAGTTTTGCTTTCGGCGCAAGAGAGAGGCGCGCCGTGCAAAGGAGATGAACAACACGGACATGTACCATCCTTTCCATGATGTACATGTGCCGAGTGTTCAGAGGCGTGCTGCTAGGCCTAGAGGTCCAAAACCTCAAGTTCCTAGGCCCAGGCCGCGTAGAGAGCGTGCCCGGCGGGAGCCTGCGGTTGTGGGCTATGGACCCCGTGGTGGTGGCTTTGTAGTTGAGCGTTTTCCCCCACCACGTTTTGAGTATCGCGATGGACGCTCCTCCCTTAGCGGACCACGTTTTCCTCAGCATGGTGATCGCTCTTCCCGTAGGCGTGCTAGGAATGGTTTTTCTGCTAACCGTTCTTTTGAGCAGCCGACCCAACACTGGTATTCCCCTTACTTCACTAACCCTAGTGTTGGACCGTATGCTCACCCTATTTCTTTTTATTGATGTAGGTAAAACGATTGGAGAACGTTTGGTTGGTGGATTCCGGTTGCTCGAGGCACATGACCGGAAACGCCAAATGGTTCTCCAGTCTTAGTCCGGTCGTCGGAAAGGAATTTATCACCTTCAGCGACAATAGCAAAGGTAGAGTGTTGTCTCGTGGGTCGGTGCGAGTTAATGAGCACTTTGTATTGCGCGATGTTGCTCTTGTTTCTAACTTGCACTTTAACCTTCTTTCTGTTTCGCAACTCTTTGATGACGACTATGAGATTCGTTTTAAGCCGATTCTCAGTCGTATTTTGGATCCTCAGGGCAATCTTGTTTGTGGGATTTCGCCCTTTGGGAAAGTCTTTCGTGCGGATTTCTTAGAGTCGTTTAGAGTTTCTCGTTGTCTTTTGGCTGGACCTTCCTCCTCTGATCTTTGGAAGTGGCATAGGAGGCTAGGACATTTGAGCTTCGACTTGCTTGCAAGACTTAGTTCACTTGGCCTAATCCGAGGATTGCCCAAGTTATCCATGGAGAAGGATCTTGTTTGCCATTCTTGTAGACATGGAAAGATGGTTGCCGCTCCCCACCATCCAGTGACTCAGGTCATGACTAAGCGCCCTGGAGAGCTTTTGCATATGGACCTTGTTGGTCTGGCTCGGGTGAGCTCGGTTGGGGGGAAGTGGTATGTGCTTGTTGTTGTTGACGACTTTTCGAGATATTCGTGGGTTTTCTTTTTAGCTGAGAAAAGTGAGACTTTCTCCTCTGCTCGCAATCTGATTTTGCGTCTTCAGAATGAGTTCCCTTTGAACTCAATGCGAGCTATTAGGAGTGATAATGGTTCCGAATTCAAGAATTCAGATTTTGAGAAGTTTTGTAGCTCTTTGGGTTTAGAGCATCAGTTTTCTTCCCCCTACACACCGCCTCAGAATGGTGTTATAGAAAGGAAGAATCGGACCCTTGTAGAGATGGCCAGGACGATGCTCGATGAGCATTGGACTCCTAGGCGATATTGGGCCGAAGCTATGAGCACTGCTTGCTACATTTCCAATCACATTTTTCTCCGAGCTTTCTTGAAAAAGACTTCTTATGAGTTGCGTTTTGGAAAACTGCCCAAAGTGAGTTATTTTAGAGTTTTCGGTTGCCATTGTTTTATACTCAAAAAGGGAAACTTGGACAAATTTGAGTCTCGTTCTTCTGACGGTGTATTTTTGGGTTATGGTACTCACACTCGAGCTTATTGTGTACTTAACCTTGATACTAACCGAGTCATGGAGACATCAGATGTCACCTTCGACGAGACCATGGTTTGTCCTTCTTCTCGTTTTGAGCGTGCAGGTGATCATGAGGTTGGCGAGCCTCTTTTCGATGATGAAGAAGAAGGTTCTGAAGGGATGGATGACCCAACACCTCCTTCACCTGCTGTGCCGCAAAGAGCGGCTTCTACTACGACTCACGGTCCCGATCCCTCTTATTCGACTTGGGGGCCGTGAGATCCGC
Source organism: Coix lacryma-jobi var. lacryma-jobi (assembly GCA_009763385.1). Taxonomy (NCBI): domain Eukaryota; kingdom Viridiplantae; phylum Streptophyta; class Magnoliopsida; order Poales; family Poaceae; genus Coix; species Coix lacryma-jobi. Next base: position 138,959,842 of record CM019824.1, read on the forward strand.
CACCTCGAGCAGTACCTTTTGTACTCGAGGAGGCACCAGCTGCTGTTGAGGGGGAGGTCACTTCGGCTCGGGAGGCGCCACGCCACATTCAGCGCCAACACCCACCTCAACAGATGATCGATAGCATCGACGAGCGCGTCACCCGGTCAAGGCAAATCTCTCACTTTGCTCATTCTGCATTTGTTGCTGATTTTGAACCCTGGGATGTTGGACACGCTTTGACGGATCCGGATTGGGTCAATGCCATGCATGAGGTGTTAGAAAACTTTGAGAGAAATCGAGTTTGGGTTCTAGTGTCTCCACCTTTTGAGTGTCACCCAATTGGGACAAAATGGGTTTTCAAAAACAAACAAGGAGAGGATGGTCATGTTGTGAGAAACAAGGCCAGACATGTAGCCCAGGGGTATAGTCAGAAGGAGGGGATAGACTATGAGGAGACGTTTGCTCCTGTAGCTCGTTTGGAGGCTATTAGGATACTCTTGGTTTTGCTGCATCCAAAGGTTTCAAACTTTTTCAAATGGATGTCAAGAGTGCCTTCTTAAACGACTACATAGAAGAGGAGGTTTATGTGAGACAACCCCCGGTTTCGAAAACCCCAAGTTTCCAAACCATGTTTTTAAACTCCATAAAGCTTTATATGGTTTGAAACAAGCCCCTAGAGCCTGGTACAATAGATTAAAAACCTTTTTGCTTGCTAAGGGTTTTAAAATGGGATATGTAGATAAAACGCTCTTTCTCCTCAAGCAAAGCACTGATACACTCTTGGTCCAAATTTACGTAGATGATATCATTTTCGGTGGTTCTTCTCACGGTTTGGTTGCCAAGTTTGCAGATACTATGAGCAGGGAATTTGAGATGAGCATGATGGGCGAATTGATGTTTTTCCTTGGGTTACAAATCAAGCAATCCCGGGAAGGGACGTTTGTGCACCAGGGTAAGTATACCAGAGATATTCTGAAGAAATTCGATATGGGTGGGGCCAAACCTCTTCCAACACCCATGTCGACCACGACGGCCCTAGATACGGACAAGGAGGGAGAAGCAGTGGACCAGAAGGAGTACCGGAGTATGATCGGGTCACTGCTGTACCTGACGGCGACACGCCCGGACATCCAGTTCGCGGTGTGTCTCTGCGCACGATTTCAGTCGTCGCCGCACACCTCTCACCGTCAGGCGATCAAGCGCATTATGAGGTACTTATCCTTCACTCCAGAATTTGGGATTTGGTATTCTGCTTCCTCCACCCTTTCCCTTTGCGGTTATTCCAATGCGGATTTTGCTGGTTGTCGGATTGAGCGCAAGTCCACTTTTGGGACTTGCCAGTTTATTGGTTCTTCTCTTGTATCGTGGTCTTCTCGCAAGCAGTCTATTGTCGCCTAGTCTACCACGGAGGCTGAGTATGTTGCTGCGGCTAGCTGCTGTTCCCAGTTACTCTGGATGATGACCACTTTGCGTGATTTTGGTCTGAGCTTCTCTCGTGTTCCTTTGCTTTGTGACAGCACGAGTGCGATTAGCGTTACTAAGAACCCCTTGCTGCACTCGAAGACCAAACACATCGATGTGCGCTTTCATTTTCTGCGATACCACTATGAGAAGGGTGATATCGACCTTCGCCATGTCGATACTCATCATTAGTTGGCTGATATTTTCACCAAGCCTTTGGACCAATCGACTTTTAATCGGTTGAGAGGTGAGCTTGGTGTGTGTTTTCCCTTTTAGATGGGGGAAACATTTTGGTTCTTGTAATATAAACTGACTTTGTGTTTTTCAGTTGGTTTTGCTTCTTTTTGGTTTCTTTATGCATCTTTGCATCTTTGCATTTCATCTTGCATATTTACATTCAGAGCTTCATGTATATAATCTGAAGAATGTAACTATGCTCTGTGTAGTATTTGCTCTGATGCTTTATGATGATGCTATAGCTTATGCTCTTTCTGATCACTGTTACATATTGTGAGCGGAGCTATTTTTTTTGGTGAATTTGATTAATGAACATAAAACTTGAAAAATGTTCACCATTGAGATTTGCAACTAGCATGTGTAGAATGTGTAGAAATCACTTGTGCTCTTCATATATGCTTGGTTGCTATGTCTCTAGTGTTGAGTCGTTCACTTGCTTGGTATGTTCATATTCTGTTTAAAATCTGAACCAAGATAAGTAAATTGGAAAGATCGAGATGGGATTGCTTGTCAGCACATCACAGTTTCAAGACTGTTTCTCATTTGCACTTTGAGTTAAACTTGAGCTGTGTAGTGTATGACCGAAACTGTTGCTTTAAGCTTCTGATTGCTTCTGCATAGGCTTCGCACAGTTGAAAAGTTAGGCAATGACAAGCTTTCAACCTCTCGCAATTGTATGCTAAAATTTAAACTTGTGTAATTTAACCGCTGCAACTCCGATAAAATTTGGATACACAAGTCTATGTTTCATTCTGTGGCAAGATGATTGAACTGTACTAGGGGTAGTTTACCTTGTATACATGTTTAGCACTTGCTTGACTTCCTGTCTATACATGTCTTGTGCTATTTTGATGGTGAATACCTTTTTGGCTGGAAACTGCTCTTTTGCTCTCATATTCATATTTCGTATCTAGTGATCAGTTTAAGCCTTTGCTAGCTTCTTTTGGATGTTGTTGAGTCATCGGATCAAAACTGTGTAGAGCATCCTTGCACTCTTTTGATTATATTCCTGAAGCTGCTAACTTGCATTTTGACTCATATGCATTTTGAAAGGGAAGAAATTTGCTTGTTGGCACTTTTGATGGTGCATTTTCTAAGGGGGAGAATTTCTACTCGATGGTGCTTTGTTGCTTGATGGTGCATTTTCAACTAAGGGGGAGAGATTGCAAATCATATGCCTCCGGAGTTCAACTAAGGGGGATAAATTTTGAGTTTTCCTAGTTGTGTGCACTATTCGAGGGGAAGTTTGCTCGTGATGAGTTTTTGACATTTCCAATTGGTTCGGAGCGGTTTGCTAGTTGTGTTGAGCCTTTGCCTCTTTCTTGAGGGACTAGCATTTGCCTTTCAGATTTTCAATTGGTGTTGAGCTCTTCTTCTTAAGCTGGTAGCAGTTGGTATCAAGCTTTCTTGCTAGCGGTGTTGAGCCTGTTTTCTGCCTCTTCTCGAGGGCTGGCCTTGCTTTGCTTGGTCGCGTCGAGCCGTTGCCCATGTCTTTGGGGACCAAGTTGTCTTGCTCTTTCCACTTGACCTTCTTCGGCTTTGCTATGCTTTTGGGTCATTTGGTCGAGTTCTCTCTCCTTCTTCCTTTCTTCTTTCTTTTTCATTATGATTTGTGTTGGTAGTTGACAATGCACTCATCAAGAGGGAGATTGCGGATACATGGGTGTATGCCGAGTCTCTGAGTGATGAGTGATTGTCAACTGGGATAATGCGCATGTTCTTTGTCTTATGTTGTGCAGGTGTCGAGCACGGATACAGTGATCAAAGGCAAGGTGAAGGTCAAGTAGAGACGTGTCGTGCCGAGGGACCGAGAGTGGCGAAGGGTGGACATGAGGCTTGGACTGAGGGACCGGTGGCCTGAGGATCAGCTGTGGTGGCTGACAGCCTGGGACAGCGACGAGCGGAGACTTGCGGGGCATGGTGTTGCCTGGGTCGAGGACCTGGGGAAACGTGTCGGTGGACAGGATGCACAGGCGGTGCATCCCATCTACAGCTTCGGTTCGGTGGTAGAGCCAGAAAAACCATCGGGTGGACGGTTTCCAGGTTTGGGCCTCAAAACCTGGGTGCTGATGGTTTCCGAGTTTGGCCACAAAACTTGGGCTGAGGATGGTTTCCAGGTTTGGGCCTCAAAACCTGGGCGCTTCGGGTTTGCTGAGTTTGGGCCACAAAACTCAGTCCTTGGATGGCTGGTTTCCCGGTTTGGGCCTCAAAATCGGGGGTTGGCTGTGAAGGCTGGTTTTCCGGTTTGGGCCACAAAACCGGGGGTGCGACGTCCGGGAAAGGACAAGCGGAGCGGTGGCGACACGTGGCGGCAATCGGTGAGGTTGCGTCGAGGCAACGCTACCAGTTGTGCGGGCGTGGCCGTCGGATTACCAGCATCTTCGAGTTGGTCCAGAATAACCCTAGGGTTTAGCTGGTTCACTCTGTAAGTAGTGAGGGGTAGAGTAGGAATTAGAATTAGGATAAGTAGAGGGAGACACCCTCCTCCCATTCCATCTCAGTCATTTGCTCTTTTGCTTCTAGGGTTTCCTGCTCTCCCCATTCCCTGCTGTAGCGAACCTGAGATCCACAAAGAAGAGAACAATACCTCTGTGCCCGTGAGATTTTGAGGAAGTGAGACCGTAATCTCACTGTTGTAGCGTGTGGTAGCCACACGGTTGCAAATTTGTGGTTGTGATTCGCGTTTTGTTCTTGTTCTTCGCGGGTTGCTTTTCTCCACGTTTTTCCCGTCGATCGATCTCTTTGCTTGGTATGTCGTTTGCAAATACGTTTGAACCAAGCTGTTCTAGATCGTGAGGCACTTCTTTCCACCGAAGGAATTCACCTCTAACCTCACGAGCCAGTAGATCGGTTGATTTTTGTTTCGGGTCAAGTTTTTCTCCCTTCCCCCGAATTTCTTTGATTCATCGATTTGGAGATAGGTTCGAGCCATGATTTCTTAGAGATAGCTCACTATCCTCCTTGTGACTCCTCTCACCAAGTTAGATCCCTAGAGGATTCGTTTTGGGTGAGATCAAGTCGAATTGGTGGACGAACAACAGGTTTTCGGGGTGACCGGACGCTCGGCTCGGGCTGACCGGACGCTGGCACAGTGCGTTCGGTCGTTGAATGATCAGTGCGATTTCCTGTTACTTGATTGGACGCTCAGCCACCCACTGATCGGACTCGCCCTTGCTACTGTTCATCGGTTTCTGTCTTTGTGACCGGACGGTGACCCATTGACCGGACGCTCTGTTCATCAGAGTCCGGTCCAACTCAGAGAGCTCCCAATTTGGGTTTTGCTCGACCGGACGCGTCCGGTGCCTACTGACCGAACGCACCAGTGTGTCCGGTCAGAGCTGCTTTGCGCTGTTTCGTCCACAGGTTGTTTGTTCACTGACGGTTTTGATTTCCGGCTTTTGCGTTAAGTTTCTAGAGTCGTGAAGTGTCTCGCTGTGCTTCTTGGAAGCATCCACCCTATCTCTAGGGTCGTGGACACTTACGAGCTCTATGAAGGACCGAGAAAGCACTAGCAAGGCGACCAGAGGGGGGTGAATGGGAGCCAATCAAATTTCTCATGAAACTTTGACCAAATGTCCCAAAATCAACCCCGAGAAGCAACGACCAAAACCGTGATGCTCACGACCCTTGGAAGAGGGTGGATGATCCCTAGGACCACAGCAGAGCACCACAAAGCGATAGCGAACCAAACGCCAAAAAGCACCGGCACAAGTTTGCCCCTCAAAAACCAAGTCCCGAACGTAGATAGACGGCTACGTCGAGAAATCTCCAAATACCGATGCTAACAAGTAGCAAACATACCTAGAGAGGTTCCTTGGTCAACTCTAAGGCCAAACGAGAAGTCCGGAAACCAAGCGTAGAAGCCGGGAGAGCAAACACACAAAACCGGAGGCTTCAGGCAAGTCCCGGACTGTCCGACAGTACGGTCGCGGACTGTCTGCCCAGTGGCGGACTGTCCGGGCTCAGGTCGCGGACTGTCCGCCGGCCAAACGAGCAAAACCAAAGTGCTGCTGCAAGTCCACTGGACGTTCCCGGACTGTCCGCGAGACCCAACGGCGGACTGTCCGCCAGTCAAATGCCAAAATAGCGAAGGTGCTGAACAATCCCTGGACGACTCCCGGACTGTCCGCGAGTTCCTTCGGCGGACTGTCCGCCGGTCAAGGAACAGTAACGCGACCGAGACCTGCAGCTACTAACCTGGCTCGATCCCGACGCGCGGACTGTCCGCGGGTTCAACGGCGGACTGTCCGCGGATGAACAGAGAGGGCGATTTCAGTCGTCCCTCTCACAAATCTCTCCAAATCCGATCCAACTCAAAATCCCAAGTTCCCAAACTTGGAGAAGATGATCACGGGGTAGTTAGGAGACTATCCCCAAGAAATCATCCACTCAAAACAACCAAATCACCGGGAAATCAAAAGGGAAGGTGGATGAACGGAAAAAGTGCCACGAAAACGAAATCGTCCCGATCTGTTCGATCATGAGGAGTTAGATGAATTCGTTTGGTCGAAATGACCTCCTCAATGATATGAACAAAATGATTCAAACGGATTTCGCAAAGACGCACTAGAGAGAGAGATCGAGTGACGGGAAAATCGTGAAGAAACGAAGAACGTGAAGAACATGAATCAAAACACGAATCAAGTCATCGATCTGCACTGCAAAGGTGAGGATACGGCCTCACTTCCTCAAATCAATAGTACACAGAGGTGAGTCTCTCTGCGGATCTCAGCTAGCTACAGCAGGGAATGGGAGAGCAGGAAACCCTAAGTGCGAAAGAGCAAAATGACTGAGATACATAGGAGGAGGGTGTCTCCCGACTACTTATCCTCATTCTAGCCTAAGTCTAATTCCTACTCTACCCCTCTCTATTCTAATTACAGAGCGAGCCAGTCAAACCCTAGGGTTATTCTGGACCAACTCGGGTGGTAGGTGTATCCGACGGCCACGCCCGCTCGACTCGAAGCGTTGCCTCGACGCAACCTCCAGATCGCCGCCACGTGCCGCCCTCGCTCTGCACCCCCGGTTTTGTGGCCCAAACCGGGAAACCAGCCTTTCCGGCCAACCCCCGGTTTTGAGGCCCAAACCGGGAAACCAGCCCATCAGCGTCTGAGTTTTGAGGCCAAACTCAGCAAACCCTCAGAGCCCAGGTTTTGAGGCCCAAACCTGGAAACCATCCTCAGCCCGAGTTTTGTGGCCAAACTCGGAAACCGTCAGCCCGAGTTTTGTGGCCAAACTCGGAAACCGTCCACGCCCAGGTTTTGAGGCCCAAACCTGGAAACCGTCCATCCGATGGTTTTTCCCTGGCTCTACCACCAAACCGAAGCTGTAGAGGGGATGCACCACCCGTGCACCCCGTCCACCGACACGTGTCCCCAGGTCCTCGACCCGAGCAACACCGTGCCCCGCAAGTCTCCGCTCGTCGCTGTCCTAGGCTGTCAGCCACCACAGCTGATCCTCAGGCACTCTGGTCCCTCAGTCCAAGCCTCACGTCCGCCCTTCACCGCTCGATCCATCGGCATGGCACGTCCGCCGCACGGCACGCCCATCCTTCATCGCACCCGGTCCGTCAGCACGACACGTCTCAACTTGACCTTCACCTTGCCCTCGATCACTGCATCCGTGCTCGACACTTGCACAACACAAGACAAAGAACATGCGCATCATACCAGTTGACAATCACTCATCACTCAGAGACCCGGCATACACCCATGTATCCGCAATCTCCCCCTTGATGAGTGCATTATCAACTACCAACACAAATCATAGAAGAAAGAGAAGAAGGAGGAAGGAGAAGAGAAAACTCGACCAAATGACCCAAAAGCATAGCAAAGCCGAAGAAGGTCATGTGGAAAGAGCAAGACAACTTGGTCCCCAAAGACATGGGCAACGGCTCGATGCGACCAAGCAAAGCAAAGCTAGCCCTCAAGAAGAGGTAGAACAGGCTCAACACCGCTAGCAAAACCCAATCGAAAATATCGAAGCAAGATGCTAGTCCCTCAAGATAGAGGCACAGAGGCTCAACACAACTAGTAAAGAAAGCTCGATACCAAATCCTTTCGGCCAAACATGCTCCGAACCAATAAGAGAACCAATCGAGATCGAAAAGCCCTGAAAATGTTTGCTAGGTCCTCAAGACAGAGGCAAGGCTCAACACAACTAGCAAACTCCCCCTCGACAAGTGCAAGCAACTAGGAAAACTCCCCTTAGTTGAACGTCCAGGAGTATATGATTTGCAATTTCTCCCCCTTAGTTGAAAATGCACTAATCAAGAAAAAGGCATCAAGGCAAGAAACTCCCCCTTCCAACATGCATATGAAGTCAGAAATGCAAGTTAGCAGCTTCAGGCATATAGTCAAAAGAGTGCAAAAATGCTCTAAACAGTATAGCTCTAATGACAAAACTAAGCACTCAAATAGCAAAGGCTCAAACTGATCACCAGATATGAAATATGAACATATGAGCAGAAAAAGAGCAGTTTTGAGTCAAAAGGTGTTCACCATTAAAATGGCACTACACATGTATAGACAGGAATCCAAGCAATTGCTAAACATGTATACGAGGTGAACTACCCCTAGCAAAGTTCAATCATCATGCATAGGAATGAAACATATACTTGATTTCAGTTTTAATATCGGAGTTGCAGCGGTGAAATTACACAAGTTTAAATGCAGCATGTGATTGCGAGAGGTTGAAAGCTTGTCTTTGCCTAACTTTTCAACCGAGCGAAGCCTATGCCGAAGCAATCAGAAGCTTAAAGCTACGGTTTCGGTCATACACTACACGACTCAAGTTTAACTCAAAGTGCAATGAGAAACCGTCTCGATACCGTGATGTGTTGACAAGCGATCCCATCTCGATCTTTTCAATTCACTAAAACTTGGTTCAAATTTTAAACATGATATGAACAGACCAAGCAAGTGAATGACTCAGAACTAGAGACATAGCAACCTAGCATATATGAAAAGCATGAATGAACTCAACACATCCTACACATGCTAGTTGCATATCTCAATGGTGAACATTTTCAGATTGTATTTACATTAAGCAAAGTCACCATTTCAAAATAGCTCAGCTCACATCATGTACTAGCGATCAGAAAGAGCATAAGCTACAAGCATCAACATAAGCATCGAAGCATACTACATAGAGCATAGTTACATTCTAGTGATTATAAACATGAAGCTTAGAATGTAAATGCGTATGCTAAAATGCAAAAGAGAAGAAAGACAAACGAAAAAGGGTCAGTCTGCTATACAAGATCCAAAATGTTTCCCCCATCTAAAAGGGGAAACACACACCAAGCTCACCCCTCAACCGGTTAAAGGTTGATTCGTCTAAAGGCTTGGTGAAAATATCAGCCAGTTGATGATGAGTATCGAAATGGCGAAGGTCGATATCACCCTTCTCCTGGTGGTCTCGCAAAAAATGAAAGCGCACATCAATATGTTTTGTCTTCGAGTGAAGCACGGGGTTCTTAGCAACGCTAATAGCACTCGTGCTATCACAAAGCAAAGGAACACGAGTAAAGCTCAGACCAAAATCACGCAAAGTGGCCATCATCCAAAGCAACTGGGAACAGCAGCTAGCCGCAGCAACATATTCAGCCTCTGTAGTGGACTGAGCGACACTAGACTGCTTGCGAGAAGACCACGAAACAAGAGAAGAACCAATAAACTGGCAAGTCCCAGAAGTGGACTTGCGCTCAATACGGCAACCAGCAAAATCGGCATCCGAATAACCGCAAAGGGAGAGGGTGGAGGAAGCAGAATACCAAATCCCGAGCTCAGGTGTGAAACGAAGGTACCTGAAAATCCGCTTCACCGCCTGATGGTGAGAAGTGCGCGGCGACGCCTGAAAGCGCGCACACAGACACACCGCGAACTGAATGTCCGGGCGTGTCGCCGTCAGGTAGAGGAGCGACCCGATCATGCTTCGGTATTCCTTCTGGTCCACTGCTTCTCCATCCACATCCGCATCCAGGGCAGTCGTCGTCAACATGGGTGTTGGAAGAGGCTTGGCCTCACCCATATCAAACCGCTTCAGCAAGTCCTTGGTGTACTTGCCCTGGTGCACAAACGTCCCCTCTCGGGATTGCTTGATTTGCAACCCGAGAAAGAAGGTCAGCTCGCCCATCATGCTCATCTCGAACTCCCTGCTCATAGTATCTGCAAACTTAGCAACCAAAGCATGAGAAGAACCACCGAAAATGATATCATCCACGTAAATCTGGACCAAGAGAGTGTCTTCGCCTTGCTTGAGGAGAAAGAGCGTTTTATCTACACATCCCATTTTGAAACCCTTAGCAAGCAAAAAAGTTTTCAATCTTTCATACCAGGCTCTAGGGGCTTGTTTCAAACCATATAAAGCTTTATGAAGTTTAAAAACATGGTTTGGAAACTTGGGATTTTCAAAACCGGAGGGTTGCTCAACATACACTTCCTCTTCTATGTAGCCGTTTAAGAAGGCACTCTTGACATCCATTTGAAAGAGTTTAAAACCTTTGGATGCAGCAAAAGCCAAGAGTATCCTAACAGCCTCCAAACGAGCTACAGGAGCAAAAGTCTCCTCAAAGTCTATCCCCTCCTTCTGACTATAACCCTTGGCCACAAGACGCGCTTTGTTCCTCACAATGTGGCCATCCTCTCCTTGTTTGTTTTTGAAAACCCATTTTGTCCCAATAGGATTACAGTTAGGAGGAGGAGGAACTAGAACCCAAACCCGATTTCTCTCAAAATTTTCTAACTCCTCATGCATGGCATTGACCCAATCCGGATTCGTCAAAGCGTGTCCAACATCTCGGGGCTCAAATTTAGCAACAAAAGCAGAATGAGCAAAGTGAGAGATGTGCTGTGACCTGGACCGAGTAACCCGTTCGTCGATGCTGCCGATCATCTGCTGAGGCGGGTGCTGGCGCTGGATGTGTCGTGGCGCCTCCCGAGCTGAAGTAGCCTCCCCCTCAACAGCAGCTGGTGCCTGGTACAAAAGGTACCGCTCGGAGTGGTGGATCCCACGACCCCCAGGAAGAAGAGGTGTCGGGGCCGTGAGTCGTCGTCGAGGCCGCTCTTTGCGGCACGGCAGGTGGAGGGGGTGCTGGATCATCTATACCTTCAGCACCCTCTTCCTCGTCATCGAAAAGAGGTTCACCAACCTCATGATCACCTGCACGCTCAAAACGAGAAGAAGGACATACAAGAGTCTCATCGAAGGTGACATCTGATGTCTCCATGACTCGGTTAGTATCAAGGTTAAGTACACGATATGCGCGAGTGTGAGTGCCATAACCCAAAAATACACCGTCAGAAGAACGAGACTCAAATTTGTCCAAGTTGCCCTTTTTGAGTATAAAACAATGGCAACCAAAAACTCGAAAATAACTCACCTTGGGCAGTTTTCCAAAACGCAACTCATAAGAAGTCTTTTTCAAGAAAGCTCGGAGAAAAATGCGATTGGAAATGTAGCATGCAGTGCTCATAGCTTCGACCCAATATCGCCCAGGAGTCCTATGCTCATCGAGCATCGTCCTGACCATCTCAACAAGGGTCCGATTCTTCCTCTCTACAACACCATTCTGAGGGGGTGTGTAGGGGGAAGAAAACTGATGCTCTAAACCTAAAGAGTTACAAAACTTCTCAAAATCTGAATTCTTGAATTCGGAACCGTTATCACTCCGAATTGCTCGCATCGAGTTCAAAGGGAACTCGTTCTGAAGACGCAAAATCAGATTGCGAGCAAAGGAGAAAGTCTCGGTCTTCTCAGCTAAAAAGAAGACCCACGAATATCTCGAAAAGTCATCAACAACAACAAGCACATACCACTTCCCCCCAACCGAGCTCACCCGAGCCGGACCAACAAGGTCCATGTGCAAAGGCTCTCCAGGGCGCTTGGTCATGACCTGAGTCACTGGATGGTGGGGAGCGGCAACCATCTTCCCATGTCTACAAGAGTGGCAAACAAGATCCTTCTCCATATGCAGCTTGGGCAATCCTCGGATTAGGCCAAGTGAACTAAGCCTTGCAAGCAAGTCGAAGCTCAAATGTCCAAGTCTCCTATGCCACTTCCAAAGATCAGAGGAGGAAGGACCAGCCACAAGACAACGAGAAGTGCCAAAAGACTCCGAGAAATTCGCACGAAAGACTTTTCCAAAGGGCGAAATCAAACACACAAGATTGCCCTGAGGATCCAAAATACGACTGAGATTCGGTTTAAAACGAATCTCATAGTCGTCGTCAAAAAGTTGCGAAACAGAAAGAAGGTTATAATGCAGGTTAGAAACAAGAGCAACATCGCGCAATACAAAGTGCTCATTAACCCGCACCGACCCGCGAGACAAAACCTTACCTTTACTATTGTCGCCGAAAGTAATGTATTCCTTTCCGGCAACAGGGCTAAGGCTGGAGAACCACTTGGCATTTCCGGTCATGTGCCTCGAGCAACCGGAATCCACCAACCAAATGTCCTCCAACCGTTTTACCTACATCAATAAAAAGACATAGGGTGAGCATACGGTCCAACACTGGGGTTAGTGAAGTAGGAAGAATACCAGTGTTGGGCCGGCTGCTCAAATGAACGGTTAGCAGAAAAGCCATTCCTAGCACGTCTATGAGAGGAGCGATCACCACGTAGAGGGAAATGTGGTCCGCTAAGGAAGGAGCGTCCATCGCGATACTCAAAACGCGGTGGGGGAAAACGCTCAACTACAAAGCCTCCGCCACGGGGTCCATAGCCTACAACTGCAGGCTCCCGCCGGGCACGCTCTCTACGAGGCCTAGGCCTAGCAACTTGAGGCACTGTGCCTCTAGGCCTAGCATCTCTCCTCGGAGCTCTCTGCTGCCTAGGCCTGGGAACTTGAGGTTCTGAACCTCTAGGCCTAGCTGCTCTCCTCGGAGCACTCCTCTGAACATTTGGCACATGTATATCATGGAAAGGATGGTACATGTCCGCATTGTTCGTCTCCCTAGCACGACGCGCCTCTCTCTTGCGCCTAAAGCAGAACTCGCTCAAGTGTCTATCTCTCCCACAGAAATCACAATGATACCTCACCGCACGCAAAGGGGGTTGTTGGTAATCATGGCTGTGAGTGTGGATCACTTTGCCCTTCTGAGGCAACTCCTCATGGATAGGTGGCATTGTATCCAGTTTGTTCTTTAGGTGGTTGGGTTTGGGATGCCACACTTGGTTTTTGGGTGGAGCTCTCGGAGGTTCCTCAAAAACCCCATCCTTGGTGGTAGGCTTGACGGGCTCTCTAGGTGGAAGCTTGGTCAGTTTGGGAGTAGTGGTGGAGTTGGGCTTCTCACTAGGATTCAGACCACTCGACTCTCCAATCTTCCCAAAAGCAGAGAGATCAACACCATGAGCAAGACCTACACCAGAACCTCCAGCAGCTCGCTTAAATTGGGAGATCATCATCCCGAGCTGCGGCTCACTACAAGAGACCCATGACAAGATGGTCCGAAGGTATGTGTTTTCTTCCTCGGTTTGCATCTTGCCATGCTTGACATTCGCAATATCCAACTCCAAACCCTCGCACGAAACGCACCTAGCCACACAAGTGCTACCTGAGTTGGCCTCTTCAAGAGACACAATCTTGGCATTCTTCTCTGCCAACTCAGATTGCAAGACAGGACAAGTCTTGCACGCACCCAACAAAGAAGGTCTAGCCTTCAGCTCGTCCACCTCTCCTATCAACGCAGCATACTTACCTCTCAAAGTGAGAAGGTCAGTCATGTGCGTGGTGCACATCTCACACTCAACCTCCTCCGACACGACCACGGTGGACTTGGCAAACTCAAGCTCCCTCACCATGTCCTCCGACTTCTGCCTAAACTCCTTGCGCTCTCTAGCGGCACGCCTAAGCAACTTGTCCTGACTAAGGAGCGCGGCAGTAAGCTTCTCAACCTCGGCAGAGAGATCGTCGTAGGTGAGGGATACCTGGGAGGTGTCGTCGTCGTCGTCGTTCCGAGAGGTGTGCTCCAGCTCGCCTCCGACCTCGTCACCAAGCGCCATGGTACAGAGGCCTCCGTCGCCGGCGAAGAAGCAAAGACCGTTGAGCTTGTCCTCGATCTTCTTCTTCTTCTCGGACTCGTCGTCGCTTGAACAAGCGGAGTCGTCATCCGAGCCATCGACGTTGCTGAGCGTGGCGAAAAACGCACGCTGCTCAGCCTGGGCCTTCTCCAAGTACTTCTTCTTGATGTACTCCTTGTCGAAGCCGCCCCTCCGCTTATGCCTCACGGGGACGTACTTCTCCTTGCGCTTGCCGGAGTCGTACTTGTGCCCATGATCGCCCTTCCTCGAGTGCTTGTTCTTCTTGGGGCAGTTGGCGATGAAGTGGTCGGGGTCGCCGCACTCATAGCATCCTGGGCGTCCTCCTCCGCGGCGACGGTTCATGCGGTTGTTGTGGAACCGCGTGAACCGGTTGACGAGCATTGCCAACTCGTCATCCCCCAACGACTCAAGCTGGTCCTCTGTGACAGAAAAGAGAGATGAAAGAGCAAAGCCACCAGAGGGGTTAGCAGAAGAGCCAGAAACCAAAGCCATAGTCGGGCCAGAAGGATTCGCATAAGAAGCCCTCGACATGGCGTCAATCTCACTAGACTTGAGCTTACTAAAGAGCTCGTCGCAAGTGAGGGTCTCATAGTTAGGCGATTCGATGATCGCCTGGACCTTTGAGTCCCACACCGACCGATCGAGAGTGTGCAAAAGCTTCAAAGCTCTCTCATGATCGTCGAAAGGCAACTGCTCCTTGTTAGCCCTCATCCTGTTGACCATCACCTGAAAGCGAGCGAATAAACTTTGTATGCTCTCGCCAGGTTGATGTTGGAAGTTCTCATACTCTCTCTTGAACGACTCGTAGAGTCGGGTTTTGACTTGAGAGGTGCCCTCATGAAAACGCATGAGGGTGGCCCAAATCTCCCGAGCCGTAGAGAGGTGAGAAACGCGATCAAACTCTCCCATGCTCAAACACGAAAAGAGAGCATTACGGGCTCGGCTATTGGCATCGTGTTCATCGATCTGAAGCTGAGCGACACGAGCAGCCAAGACCACGTAATCGGCAGCGTTGCAAATATCCCAGATGGAAGCACCCAAACTCTGCAGATAGGCCGACATGCGTATCTTCCAATACGCATAGTTCGTCCCATCGAAAAATGGCGGTTTGCCCACGCCGCGATCCATGTCGCCTTCGGTGGATCTGGAACCGGCTAAGGTGAAAGATCCTTAACCCGCTCCGATACCAATTGAAGGACCGAGAAAGCACTAGCAAGGCGACCAGAGGGGGGTGAATGGGAGCCAATCAAATTTCTCACGAAACTTTGACCAAATGTCCCAAAATCAACCCCGAGAAGCAACGACCGAAACTGTGATGCTCACGACCCTTGGAAGAGGGTGGATGATCCCTAGGACCACAGCAGAGCACCACAAAGCGATAGCGAACCAAACGCCAAAAAGCACCGGCACAAGTTTGCCCCTCAAAAACCAAGTCCCGAACGTAGATAGACGGCTACGTCGAGAAATCTCCAAATACCGATGCTAACAAGTAGCAAAGATACCTAGAGAGGTTCCTTGGTCAACTCTAAGGCCAAACGAGAAGTCCGGAAACCAAGCGTAGAAGCCGGGAGAGCAAACACACAAAACCGGAGGCTTCAGGCAAGTCCCGGACTGTCCGGCAGTACGGTCGCGGACTGTCTGCCCAGTGGCGGACTGTCCGGGCTCAGGTCGCGGACTGTCCGCCGGCCAAACGAGCAAAACCAAAGTGCTGCTGCAAGTCCACTGGACGTTCCCGGACTGTCCGCGAGACCCAACGGCGGACTGTCCGCCGGTCAAATGCCAAAATAGCGAAGGTGCTGAACAATCCCTGGACGACTCCCGGACTGTCCGCGAGTTCCTTCGGCGGACTGTCCGCCGGTCAAGGAACAGTAACGCGACCGAGACCTGCAGCTACTGACCTGGCTCGATCCCGACGCGCGGACTGTCCCCATTCCCTGCTGTAGCGAACCTGAGATCCACAAAGAAGAGAACAATACCTCTGTGCCCGTGAGATTTTGAGGAAGTGAGACCGTAATCTCACTGTTGTAGCGTGTGGTAGCCACACGGTTGCAAATTTGTGGTTGTGATTCGCGTTTTGTTCTTGTTCTTCGCGGGTTGCTTTTCTCCACGTTTTTCCCGTCGATCGATCTCTTTGCTTGGTATGTCGTTTGCAAATACGTTTGAACCAAGCTGTTCTAGATCGTGAGGCACTTCTTTCCACCGAAGGAATTCACCTCTAACCTCACGAGCCAGTAGATCGGTTGATTTTTGTTTCGGGTCAAGTTTTTCTCCCTTCCCCCGAATTTCTTTGATTCATCGATTTGGAGATAGGTTCGAGCCATGATTTCTTAGAGATAGCTCACTATCCTCCTTGTGACTCCTCTCACCAAGTTAGATCCCTAGAGGATTCGTTTTGGGTGAGATCAAGTCGAATTGGTGGACGAACAGCAGGTTTTCGGGGTGACCGGACGCTCGGCTCGGGCTGACCGGACGCTGGCACAGTGCGTCCGGTCGTTGAATGATCAGTGCGATTTCCTGTTACTTGATTGGACGCTCAACCACCCACTGATCGGACTCGCCCTTGCTACTGTTCATCGGTTTCTGTCTTTGTGACCGGACGATGACCCATTGACCGGACGCTCTGTTCATCAGAGTCCGGTCCAACTCAGAGAGCTCCCAATTTGGGTTTTGCTCGACCGGACGCGTCCGGTGCCTACTGACCGAACGCACCAGTGTGTCCGGTCAGAGCTGCTTTGCGCTGTTTCGTCCACAGGTTGTTTGTTCACTGACGGTTTTGATTTCCGGCTTTTGCGTTAAGTTTCTAGAGTCGTGAAGTGTCTCGCTGTGCTTCTTGGAAGCATCCACCCTATCTCTAGGGTCGTGGACACTTACGAGCTCTATGAAGGACCGAGAAAGCACTAGCAAGGCGACCAGAGGGGGGTGAATGGGAGCCAATCAAATTTCTCATGAAACTTTGACCAAATGTCCCAAAATCAACCCCGAGAAGCAACGACCAAAACCGTGATGCTCACGACCCTTGGAAGAGGGTGGATGATCCCTAGGACCACAGCAGAGCACCACAAAGCGATAGCGAACCAAACGCCAAAAAGCACCGGCACAAGTTTGCCCCTCAAAAACCAAGTCCCGAACGTAGATAGACGGCTACGTCGAGAAATCTCCAAATACCGATGCTAACAAGTAGCAAACATACCTAGAGAGGTTCCTTGGTCAACTCTAAGGCCAAACGAGAAGTCCGGAAACCAAGCGTAGAAGCCGGGAGAGCAAACACACAAAACCGGAGGCTTCAGGCAAGTCCCGGACTGTCCGGCAGTACGGTCGCGGACTGTCTGCCCAGTGGCGGACTGTCCGGGCTCAGGTCGCGGACTGTCCGCCGGCCAAACGAGCAAAACCAAAGTGCTGCTGCAAGTCCACTGGACGTTCCCGGACTGTCCGCGAGACCCAACGGCGGACTGTCCGCCGGTCAAATGCCAAAATAGCGAAGGTGCTGAACAATCCCTGGACGACTCCCGGACTGTCCGCGAGTTCCTTCGGCGGACTGTCCGCCGGTCAAGGAACAGTAACGCGACCGAGACCTGCAGCTACTGACCTGGCTCGATCCCGACGCGCGGACTGTCCGCGGGTTCATCGGCGGACTGTCCGCGGATGAACAGAGAGGGCGATTTCAGTCGTCCCTCTCACAAATCTCTCCAAATCCGATCCAACTCAAAATCCCAAGTTCCCAAACTTGGAGAAGATGATCATGGGGTAGTTAGGAGACTATCCCCAAGAAATCATCCACTCAAAACAACCAAATCACCGGGAAATCAAAAGGGAAGGTGGATGAACGGAAAAAGCGCCACGAAAACGAAATCGTCCCGATCTGTTCGATCATGAGGAGTTAGATGAATTCCTTTGGTCGAAATGACCTGCTCAATGATACGAACAAAATGATTCAAACGGATTTCGCAAAGACGCACTAGAGAGAGAGATCGAGTGACGGGAAAATCGTGAAGAAACGAAGAACGTGAAGAACACGAATCAAAACACGAATCAAGTCATCGATCTGCACTGCAAAGGTGAGGATACGAGCTTACTTCCTCAAATCAACAGTACACAGAGGTGAGCCTCTCTGCGGATCTCAGCTAGCTACAGCAGGGAATGGGAGAGCAGGAAAACCTAAGTGCGAAAGAGCAAAATGACTGAGATACATAGGAGGAGGGTGTCTCCCGACTACTTATCCTAATTCTAGCCTAAGTCTAATTCCTACTCTACCCCTCTCTATTCTAATTACAGAGCGAGCCAGTCAAACCCTAGGGTTATTCTGGACCAACTCGGGTGGTAGGTGTATCCGACGGCCACGCCCGCTCGACTCGAAGCGTTGCCTTGACGCAACCTCCAGATCGCCGCCACGTGCCGCCCTCGCTCTGCACCCCCGGTTTTGTGGCCCAAACCGAGAAACCAGCCTTTCCGGCCAACCCCCGGTTTTGAGGCCCAAACCGGGAAACCAGCCCATCAGCGTCTGAGTTTTGAGGCCAAACTCAGCAAACCCTCAGAGCCCAGGTTTTGAGGCCCAAACCTGGAAACCATCCTCAGCCCGAGTTTTGTGGCCAAACTCGGAAACCGTCAGCCCGAGTTTTGTGGCCAAACTCGGAAACCGTCCACGCCCAGGTTTTGAGGCCCAAACCTAGAAACCGTCCATCCGATGGTTTTTCCCTGGCTCTACCACCAAACCGAAGCTGTAGAGGGGATGCACCACCCGTGCACCCCGTCCACCGACACGTGTCCCCAGGTCCTCGACCCGAGCAACACCGTGCCCCGCAAGTCTCCGCTCGTCGCTGTCCCAGGCTGTCAGCCACCACAGCTGATCCTCAGGCACTCTGGTCCCTCAGTCCAAGCCTCACGTCCGCCCTTCACCGCTCGATCCATCGGCATGGCACGTCCGCCGCACGGCACGCCCATCCTTCATCGCACCCGGTCCGTCAGCACGGCACGTCTCAACTTGACCTTCACCTTGCCCTCGATCACTGCATCCGTGCTCGACACCTGCACAACACAAGCCAAAGAACATGCGCATCATACCAGTTGACAATCACTCATCACTCAGAGACCCGGCATACACCCATGTATCCGCACTCTAGGGTTTGCTTTTGGGGTTGATTTACGGGACAGTGGCGACAAGTTTCCAAAAAGAAATTTTGAAGCTCCCATTCACCCCCTCTGGTCGATTTTTGATTGCATTCTCGGTCCTTCAAATATCAACCATTGGGTCAAACATGTGCTTTTGCTCAATGGTGCAAGATGAGAAGCACATGGATTCATGGGTCCACACCGAAAACCAAATGCAACCAACTTCACTAGACTTGCTCCATGACATGTGGGGTCACCAAGGGAGAGAAGGTGGTGGGCCAGCCCTGTCATAGGGGGGTCGGACGACTCCCCCTTGGTGGGACCCAGCAGCACTATTCATTAGGGTGAAATCAGCACCTTCTAGAAGATGTACCCAGGCCCACATGTCAGATACAGGGGTCGGCCGACCCCATGGTGACCCTCAACCAAGTCGGTGGCAAAGTACATGTTTCACACGTGAACAATATCCAAGCCATTCATCAAGGTCGGTTGCTATGGTGGTGTATCCAAGGGTGAAGAGAGGATGAGCACACGGATCGCTGACGTGGCGCCGGAGTAGCCCCTACTCCACCTCCACTATAAATAGAGGCCTTCAACCTCTCATTCTACACATCTCACATAGTTTACATATCTCACAACACATATCTCCACTCTCATGTGAGATCAAGCAAGAGTAGTAGTAGTTAGTCTAGAGTGGGAGTTAGAGTTGAGTCGGGCGAAGCTCGGGTCTCCAGAGTTGTCTTCTGGGAGTCAGGTATAGCCCTAGTATCTTTCTTCTTTTGTAAGACTTTATTTATTTAATATATTATTATTTCTTTACTTTACTTTGCATTTACTCAAGTATTTACTTTCCAAGTATTTATTTAAGTATTTACTTAGTGCAAGTCTATATTTATATAGTCTTGTTGTGTGCTTATCTTAGTTCTATAGTTGTCTTAGTTAGATTGATTTCCTTTACATAGCTTCTTGTGTGTGCGTCATCGTCCTATCTTAGGATAGGGGCTTTAGCTATTTTGATCGATAGCTAAAGGTGTAGGTAAGTGTGAGTGTGGTGCTCATACTTCATCTTATCTTTGACTACCGCTGGCTTGCACGGACAGTAGGGGCGCATGGGCAAAAGGTGACAGATTTTGCTTGGCTACCTAGATCCCCTCACGTGAACTCAGGCTAGTTTTTAAAAGGTAAGGCGTCCATAAGCCAAATATCCGCTTGAGTATTGGGTTAGGTGAACAACCTTCTATCTCTTTACTCTCTTGTTTATCCCTCTCACACAAGTAGCAAGGCGTCAATCTAGTTAAGTCATCTATTTAATTAGGATTAGTTCATAGGAGTAAAGGTAGAAACATAGGAGTCCTTTATACTCACTCGCTGTCCTCCCACCTAGCTAACTCTACTAAAGTTATCTTTCATATCATATACTCTTTTCTTAACTTATTTATCTTATCTATCTATCCTCCCTTATATCCACTTATCCCCTTTTGCTTCTCTAATTGATAATAGATTATAGTAAGACTAAAGGATCTATCTTTCCTCTCTCTACATCTTTCCTAGCTTGCTTTCCTTTGGGATAAAATAAATAACGATACCTTGGAATACTCCCGGGTGAAGTGCTACATCGGTATATTCTGTGCGCTTGCGGAATTATCCAATAGTCAATAGTTTTACCACCAAGACACTTCTAGCGCCGTTGCTGGGGTTAGGCTCCATAGTCTAGTTCTAGTGGTTGCGTTAAGAAGTATCAACAAGCATTTCTGGCGCCGTTGCCGGGGAAAGCAACCGCCTAGGAGTTTAGAGAGAGTGAATCCGGAGTCTGCTATATATTAGTTATCAATTAGTATAGGGGCTAGCCCCTCGCCTGTCTAGTTTCTTTTCGTTATCATGAAACTAGTAGGTGTATGAGCGGTTTCCAACTACCGTCAAACTTCGTTGAAAATCCTGAGCATTTGTTGAGGAGGACTAGACTCCGTCAAGTTCCACCTCAGAGGTTCATCTCGAACCAGAATCCGTTTGAGGAGGAAGTTTCTGCACCAGCTAGAAGAGAAGCCATGGCCCAAAAGACCATCTCCGAGTACTCTGCGTCGTCGGCCGACAATGTCGCCACGGGTCCGCAGCTTAACTTGGGGGATTCGACTTTCGAGATCAAGCCAGCTCTCATCAACATGGTGCAAGCCAATCCATTCTGTGGGAAGCCGCATGAGGACGCCAACGCCCATCTCCAACACTTCTTGGAGGTATGTGGTACCTTCACTATGAAGAATGTGTTTGCAGATGCCATCCGTCTTCGTCTTTTCCCGTTCTCATTATTGGGAAAGGCGAAGCAATGGTTCTACGCCAACAAGAGTGAATCCACCACTTGGGAGAAGTGCGCCAACGTGTTTCTCAAGAAGTTCTTCCCGATGGGCAAGACCAGCGCCCTTCGTGGAAAGATTTCCAGCTTCCAGCAACAAGCTGATGAGATGATTCCCGAAGCATGGGAATGTCTACAAGAGTACATTCGCGCCTGTCCTCATCATGGGATAGAGGAGTGGCTCATCATCCAAGGTTTCTACCATGGCCTGACCGGTATGGCCCGTAGTCTCACCTAGATGCAGCCGCTGGAGGGGCATTCTTACAACACAACGTAAGAGATGCCAAGGACCTCATAGAGAAGATGGTTACCAACCAAGGTTAACCAAGGTTGGAATGAGGAACGTCTTCAGCCCAAGGAGAGAGTTGTTCATGCTCTCAACAAGGTGGACATGCTTTGCGCAAAGATGGACCTCTTGATGAAGAAAGTAGAAGAAAGTTCCAAGAAGGAACAAGAGGTCGTTCAAACTTATGCAACCGCACAAGTCGTCGAAGCCGACCAATGGTGCGAGGTATGCGGAGGCAATGACCATTTGGGAAATAATTGTCCGAAATGAAGGAGGAAGTGAGCTTCATCAACCACACCACCAACAACAATGGGTACCGGCCCCAACAACAACAACAAGGATGGAATTCACGCCCCTTCTACCAAAATCAAGGTAACGGTTATAGCAATAATTTCAATAATTCTTATAATAACCAACCTTTTTTAAGAGATCTTGTCTTAGGCCAATCTAAAATAAATGATAGTATTAATAAAAAGATGATGGCTAATGATAAGATTCTTGAAAACATAAATGAGAAAATGGATAGCTTTAATTCTGCTATAAAAATCAATTGAGTTTTAATAAAATGCTAGAAATACAATTAGCTCAATTAGCAGCAGCTGTCCCATCCTACGAGCAAGGCAAGATCCCAGGGAAACCCGAGGATCCAATAGAGGGTATAAAATTAGTTACTACGAGGTACGGTAAGCCTCCGCTCCGGTCAAACTGGGGCTATCTACTCGATTCGCCCTTCCTCACCAAGAAGGAAGATCTAGGCCTGTCGACCATCACCTGCCAGATTGGACCACAAGTCTTCCACGACGCCTTCTGCGATCTTGGATCGGGTGTCAACATCATGTCCAAGGTAACGTATGATAACTTACTAGGGGACCTTTGCTCCCTACATTTGTTCGTTTGCAGCTGGCCGATCAGACGCTACGGTTCCCCGAGGGACTAGCAACAGACATCCTCATCAATGTCCAAAATAGCTATGTCCCCGTCGATTTCCTTATATTGGACATGGGATCCAATGTAGACGTCGCAACCATCCTGGGAAGGCTGTTCCTTAATACGGTTAACGCCGTCATCTACGTGGGATTCGACCAACTTCACCTCCAGTTCCCGGAGTATAAGGTAAAGTGTCCATTCAACGGTTATAAAGCTAACATGCAGGTGAAGGACAAAGAACCTCGAGACAACAAACATCGTCATCGTCGCCCACGCCGTAGGAACAAGAAAAAGAGCGAGTCGGCCAACAAGGCCAAAGTAAAAGAACTCGCCGATGAGGTGCAACCACGGTCTCCATCTCCGAGACCGACCAAAGCACCCAATGAATGACAAGACAGAGAGGTCCTGCTCTACGGACCTGAAACATGGAGCCCTTGGTGATAAGGTAAATCAATAGTTATCTCATATTTAATTTTTTATGCATTTCAATTTTTTTTGCATTTTCCTTCAATTGCATACTTAGTTTAATTCTGCATTTTTTCATTTCGACAAAATAAATTTCCATGCTAGTAACACCTTGACAATAACTTGCAACACATTTGAGCCGTGGGACCACCCCAAGGGGGGTCGACCGACCCCACCAGTGGGCCCACTGGCACATGCTCTATCTTGGCTTAGTTCCCTGAGTATGACACAACACTTTGGTGCTCAAGGAGCATCCAAGGTGGGATCGGCCGATCCCACCATGGTGCCCTCCTGCACCATGCTGCATTCCACTCAGCATGCTCATGAACATCATGCATATCACCAAAGCCAACATCTGAAAAGAAATGATCCTTTGCTTTACTCTTTAAGCATGAGATGTTCCTCTTTATGTTGGATGCTCATGGGACCACAACAACCAGCCAAAGGCATGTCTTAGTGCTCTCATGGTCCATGGGAATCACTTTAGACATGTCTCCACTTTGGCCATTCATCTTTTCTCTTTCACCAAACACTAGGCAAGGGAATCTCTGAAATTTGTTTCAACTTTGGACCAAACATAGCTAGATGTTTACTAGACACTTGATGACACAAAGTTTAAAGCTTGAGGAGGCATGTCATGGGGTCGGGCGACCCCCATATTGCACCATTCTGAAAATGTGTTTGCCCACTTTAGACATGACCCCTGGCCAAAGCAAAAGAAAAGTTAAAAGTGTCATGTAGGGGGGTCGGCCGACCCATGTGTTGGCCCATCCTGAAAATGTATTTTCTCACTTTAGCCATGTTCTCTTACCAAAGTAAAGCTTTGTCCAAAGTTGCAAGGAGGGGGGTCGGCCGATCCATGCTATGGGTGGTCACCACTTGCCCTTCTCCCCCTACATATACCCTTGCATTGTGAGCTCAACTCCACACCAAAACCACCAGGACCATCTCGAGCTCACAAGTTATTCCTTTCCTTCCTTCGTTGCAAGTTCATTCTCAAGTTTAGCTTAGTAGTAGCTATCCAAAAACCAAAAAAAAAACAAAAATAGTTCTCATTTCATTGTAGTAGTAGAAGCTTGGTAACTTATCTTGTAGTAAGATGAAGAAGTTGCTTGCCTCCCGTTTCAAAAAGTCCAACAAGGGTGAGAGTTCTTCCCAAGAACCTCACCATGTTAGTGCTCATGAGAGGAGAGAGGTGGAAAGAAGTGAGCTAGTACCCTTCATTTCCCCGGCTAGAGTAATGGAGACCGAGAGTGGCCTCAGGCTAAATGCCGAAGAGATGGGGGAAATTCTTCACTCTTAGTGAGTGTAGTTTCTCACACACAAGTGTCATTGATCCAACCCTCTTGCAAGAAACAAGTATGGATTCAGAATTTTATGGTATTTTCAATACCATTGGTTGGGGAGGATTCTTTGAAATTCTTGAATTTGGCATAGAGAACCTAACCATTGAGTTTTTATGCACGTTCAAAGTGAATAACGATAGGGTAGCATTTTGAATGTTTGGGATGGAATATGACTTGACTTGGAGCACATTAAACACTACTTTAGGATTTGATCACTCTTGCCATCTTGATGTAGACCATGCTTTTCATTATGACAAGAATGTTTTCTGGTATGCCATTACTGGCTCTAGTGATTGTTCCAATCCCTCACCGCACAAAATTCATAACCCAACCTTACGTTTCATGCACTACTCGTTGTTCACCACTCTTTTCCCTGGCACGATAGGAACTTTGATAAGTGATGATGAGCTGAAATTACTCTATGCCATGGTTAGCAAGGTTAAAGTTTCACCTTGTTAAAATGTTAGTGAACTAGCTACATAGAGCCTAGAAAACCCATATACTTCACATCATTCATCACACGCATAGCCGAAGCTTTGGGTGCACTAGAATCCCAAACTTTTTAGTACATTAAAACCGTGAGAGATGTTTTGGAAGAAAGTGTATTTATTGATTGCGATGTACTCAAAAGGGGTCCCAAGGGTGAACTAATAATGATTTATCCACGCCATACAGTCGAAATCACTCTCCCTTGTGAGGGACTTCGATTGTATGCGCTTCGTACGCTAACCTTTGATTTGGACCCCGAGGAAAGAGCCCCAAAAGTTGCAGGTACTAGCAGGAGGACAAGGAGAGGATCCCGTGCTACTCGAATGGAACAAGGCGGACCTTCACATCAGGCTGAAGAAGTTGAGGAGGGAGATGAGGCAGCCTCTATCGACATTTCAGGTTCCTTGGGGAGGCCTCCTCGCTCACAGGACACCCCTCGCTCTCAAGACACTCCTCGCCCATGCGGTAGAGGAAGGCAACATCAAAGGACGCCGATGGACGAGCTCATCGACAACATGGGTGCGATGAACATCGAACAAGAGGCAACATTGCTTCTTGTACAACAAAACGCTCAACTCCTACGGGCCATTCAAGAAGAAGAAGCACGACGTTGGGCCGGGTGGTACCAGCGTTATCCACCACCATAGTAGGCAAGAACCAAGCTTGGGGGAGATCCTCTCCCCTACCAAGGTAAGTCTTGTATCTTAAGTTATTTACGTTTCAATTAGTTTTCTCATTGCATTTAAAAAAAAGGAAAATACCAAAAATATTTGCTTAGTATTCCCCTTAGCACATATGTCTCATATATGTCTATCTTCCCCATGGAAATGATGACTAGTTGCCTTGCTAATGTTTCTCTAGTGCCTAGTTTACAACTTAGTATTTCTCTAAGTAGGGATTACTTAGCTCATTTAAAACATCATGAACCTGAAAACTTTGTGGGTTGCAAGTACTAGAACTAAGTCTAAGTTGTTGTGAGACATGATATAGTGAGACAAGAGCTGCTATAATATTGTTCTAAGCATGATAGATTACCGGAGAATTTATCCTTAAAATGATCAAAATCTTAATTGTTCCTCAATGGTGATAAATTCCTACCACAGCCATATAGGCTTTACATGTTTACAAACCTTCTACATAGGCTATTTGCTTTGTATTGAGTGTTGTCAAGTCTTGTTGACCCTTGTTAAGAGACTTTTCATGTTCCTAAGATCAAGATCACGTACACACCTCATATACATGCTGCTTCTACATTGGAAGTACGCAAAAACATGCCTTTCATTTCCACAAAATAGGTTGCTTCGTACTCCAAGTGTTAGGAAACCTCTCTCAATCATTTAGTAGATGAGACTCAAAAGGCTAGGCAAAATAAAGATGAAAAAAAAGAGATGGACAAGTGAAAGTCCATGAAAAAAATGCTAGCCATGTCTCATTAGAAAAGAGAGAAAAAGAAAAAAAAGAGAGAGATAGATCTTATCAAATAAAGAAGCAATCTAGTCCACCATACACCACACACTTGCACATCTTGATCTGGGAGCATGACACTTCTCTTCAAGGATCTGAGCTTTGACTTCGCAACAAAATGCAAGTAAGTATGCCATCTTGTTTCATCTCTACCTTGAGCTACACATAAGCCTGTTTAGAAGTAGGATGAAATAAAGAAGGCAACACTTATCAAATGCCTTGGTGAGGAATCATACACCATTTGAGCGACATGAGAGAACCATATGAGGAACATTAAGTCTTTCTTTTGAAAAATATTGCAAAACCTCCAGTATGAAACTTGCTAAAAACAAGAAAGTTAGTGCTCAAGTCAAACTGTTCTATCTTTCAACCACCTAAGACAAAGGAAAAGCCATAAGCCCCATAGAGTACTATGGTAATATGGGTGATTTACATAGCTAATTCTTCCATTCAAAGAGAAGAACTTTGTTGTGCACATGGTACTCTTGAAATGTGATGCATAGTAACAATACTGATCCACTGAGGCCAAGTTTGATTGTTTGCTTGGGACGAGCAAAGGTTAAGCTTGAGGGATCTTGTTGACGAAAGTTATAGCATGTTTTACCTTATCAAAATACCGTCAACAGGCCTCAGTTTCAGGGAAGAATAGCATATCATGAGCATATTTATCACTAATAAGTTCCACTTGTACTCTTAGCTTGTGAACTTGTAGGAGATGACAAAATGAACAAAATAAGGCCAGGTGGGCCCACCAATGGGGTCGGCCGACCCCACCTTGGAGCCACCTCGGCCATGGTGACATGGCATGATCCAAGAGAAGCACATTCAAGTCAATATCAACCATTGGATCAAACATGTGCTTTTGCTCAATGGTGCAAGATGAGAAGCACATGGATTCATGGGTCCACATCGAAAACCAAATGCAACCAACTTCACAAGACTTGCTCCATGACATGTGGGGTCACCAAGGGAGAGAAGGTGGTGGGCCAGCCCTGTCATTGGGGGGTCGGACGACCCCCCTAGGTGCGACCCAGAAGCACTATTCATCAGGGTGACATCAGCACCTTCTAGAAGATGTACCCCAAGCCCACATGTCAGAGACAGGGGTCGGCCGACCCCATGGTGACCCTCATCCAAGTTGGTGGCAATGTACATGTTTCACACGTGAACAATATCCAAGCCATTCATCAAGGTTGGTTGCTATGGCGGTGGATCCAAGGGTGAAGAGAGGATGAGCACACGGATCGTTGACGTGGCGCCGGAGTAGCCCCTACTCCACCTCCACTATAAATAGAGGCCTCACCCTCTCATTCTACACATCTCACATAGTTTACATATCTCACAACACATATCTCCACTCTCATGTGAGATCAAGCAAGAGTAGTAGTAGTTAGTTGTTGACACTCCTTAATGGATTCACTCTAAGAATGAGTCACATAAAATAATAAACTAGTGAAAGCACAAAAGAGTGTACGTGACACTACTAACTCCACTTAACGTCAAGTTGTCATCCCCAACATGAAGCTAGCCATGTAATTATATCAGGGCACTAGATTAAGATATATATATATATTTACCCGCAAGCGCACAGATAAACATACCCGTTGTAGAGCATTTCACCCAAGCTAGTCTCAGGTATCGTTATTTATATTAAGCCTAGAGACTAATCAATTCAAGGTGATGATAATATTGAAGGATCTTAACAGCATCTATCATGGCACACATTAATAAGGTTGATAACACACACTGATTACTATAGACAGGAAACAGGTACAGAGTAAATAATATAATAGATAATTGATAAAGGATAACAGAGATCAGATCAATCAAGGATAAACTTAGAATAGTACTACCTAGCAAGATGATGATTAGAACAGGTATAAACAAGGAACATTCCTAAGTTATTCTAATTATAAGTCATAGCATACATTGATTAGTGCAATTATATTTAGCAGTCATTGATTAGGTCACATCATATTTATAATCAAGAGGCAACTCCATAGCTAAGGTGTTAAGCATAGTAACCCTTAAACCATGAGTTAACTGAGCCATACCGAACACTACATTCGGGAGGTGGAATACAAAGGACTCAACAGGTCTGTCACACCCGTGATCTACCACTCTATCCGGAACATAGGACGTATTCGCAGATAAATAGTGTATAGGCACCATGCCTACACAGCATTCATCACCCACCCATTGATCATTAAGATGGGCGCTATACGAACATGAGTATAAACATAAAGATGAACTATCTATGCCAGATATATAATCAAAGCAAACTATAATCATTATAACTAAGAATATAATCAATGATGTCTTAATCATATCAATTGTATTAAGGTCTAGAACACAATAATGAACAATAAAGTGAATTAGATCATCGATAAGAACTAAAGTACGAACTAGAACACGAACTAGAACAAGATTATGAACTAGATGATGAACTAGACGATGAACATGAACTAGACGATGAACTAGAACATAAACAATGAAGAACAATGATGAACTAGAAGAACAATTATGAATTATATCCATAATGTTAATACAAGAGAGAAGATCTTGGGTTTACCGAGCCTTCTCGTGACTAGATCAGGAATCCAAGCGAAGCTTGCCTCCTCTAATCCTATTCTATCTACTAATCTAGGTGGATGAAGTTCTGAAGCCTCCGATTGATCTCCTTCTGTCTAACCCTAATTTCCTGGTTGCTCTATTGCTTGATCGCCTTGAATGAATTGGAAAGGGGGGTCAGGGGCTGTATTTATAGCCCTGGGCGATGAATCGTGGCTCTTGGATCAAACCGACTTGAGGTACGGTCGAGATGCATCTAGGGAGTCGGTTCAGGTAGCTTGCAAAGGAAGGAGCCAGGTGGGCCCAGGGGCCGACCGGTCGGTCTCCTGGTGGGACCGGTCGGTCCCACCAGTCGGCCTCTGGTGGTGATCTTCGTCGTGGTGTCTTCTTACGTCCCCTGGAGTCTTCTAGAAGTATCCTGATGTGGCGGTTGCGTTATCTCCCGTCGGTTTCCTTCTATGGGAAGCTATTGATGCTGATTTCCTGGTTTAGTCCCTGCAGAATCATAACTCACCAAAACTCATGGAATATTGTCAGTTGAATCCCTAAATCTTTGTTGGTGATCATATTCTTGCCCTTTTCATATTTATTTATCACTTAATTATGATAGTTAACTAGTGTCAACATTAGTCTAGAGTGGGAGTTCGAGTTGAGTCGGGCGAAGCTCGGGTCTCCGGACTCGTCTTCTGGGAGTCTGGTATAGCCCTTGTATCTTTCTTCTTTTGTAAGACTTTATTTATTTAATATATTATTCCTTCTTTACTTTACTTTGCATTTACTTAAGTATTTACTTTCCAAGTATTTATTTAAGTATTTACTTAGTGCAAGTCTATATTTATATAGTCTTATTGTGTGCTTATCTTAGTTCTATAGTTGTCTTAGTTAGATTGATTTTCTTTACATAGCTTCTTGTGTGTGCGTCATTGTCCTATCTTAGGATAGGGGCTTTAGCTATTTTGATTGATAGCTAAAGGTGTAGATAAGTGTGAGCTTGGCACTCATACTTCATTTTATCTTTGACTACCTGCGGATACATGGGTGTATGCCGAGTCTCTAAGTGATGAGTGATTGTCAACTGAGATAATGCGCATGTTCTTTGGCTTGTGTTGTGCAGGTGTCGAGCACGGATACAGTGATCAGAGGCAAGGTGAAGGTCAAGTAGAGACGTGTCGTGCCGATGGACCGAGAGTTGCGAAGGGCGGACATGAGGCTTGGACTGAGGGACCGGCGGCCCGAGGATCAGCTGTGGTGGCTGACAGCCTGGGACAGCGACGAGCGAAGACTTGGGAGTAGACGGGGTGCACGGGCGGTGCATCCCTTCTACGGCTCAGTTTGGTGGTTGAGCCACAGAAAAACCACCAAGTGGGTGGTTTCCAGGTTTGAGCCTCAAAACCTGGGCGTTGATGGTTTCTGAGTTTGGGCCACAAAACTCGGGTTGAGGACGATTTCTAGGTTTGGGCCTCAAAACCTGGGTGTTGCGGGTTTGCTGAGTTTGGGCCACAAAACACAGGCGATGGTCGGGTGGTTTCCCGGTTTAGGCCTCAAAATTGGGGGTTGGCTGTGAAGGCTGGTTTCCCGGTTTGGGCCACAAAACCGAGGGTGCAACGTCTGGGAAAAGGACAAGTAGAGCGTTGGCGGCACGTGGCGGCAATCGGTGAGGTTGCATCGAGGCAAAGCTACCAGTTGTGCGGGCGTGGCCGTCGGATCACCACCTATCACGAGTTGGTCCAGAATAACCCTAGGGTTTAGCTGGTTTGCTCTGTAATTAGTTAGGGGTAGAGTGGGAATTAGAATTAGGATAAGTAGGGGGAGACACCCACCTCCCCATTCATCTCAGTCATTTGCTCTTTGCTTCTAGGGTTTCCTGCTCTCCCAATCCCCTGCTGTAGCTACTGAGATCCGTAGAGAACCATACCTCTGTGTACTGGAGATTTTGAGGAAGTGAGACCGTAATCTCACTGTTGTAGCGTGTGGTAGCCACACAGTTGCAGATCGATGACTTGATTCGCGTTTTGTTCGTGTTCTTCGTGTTCTTCGCGTTCTTCGTTTCTCCGCGATTTTCCCGTCACTCGATCTCCCTCTCTATTGCGTCTTTGCGAAATCCGTTTGAATCAACTTGTTCTTTATAGTGAGGAGATCATTTTCACTGAAGGAATTCATCTAACTCCTAACGAACAAGTAGATCCGGTTGATTTTCGTGGTGCTTTTTCGTTCATACTCCTCCCCTTTTGATTTCCCGGTGATTGAATCGATTTGAGCGGATGATTTCTTGGGGATAGTCTCCTAACTACCTCGTGATCATCCTCTCCAAGTTTGGGAACAAGGGATTTTGAGTTGAATCAATTTTGGAAGGATTTTGGAGAAGGGCAACCAAAATCGCCCTTTCTATTCATCCGCGGACAGTCCGCCAGGTGAACCGCGGACAGTCCGCGCGTCGGGGACGAGCCGGACTAGTGGCTGTGTTCTTCGGCCGTTTTGCTTTTGAGTGACCGGCGGACAGCCCGCCTTTGAAGTTTGCGGACAGTCCGGGAACGTCTAGGGGACTTGCAGCAACTGTGCTGTTTTGCGTTGTTAGCCGAAGAACAGTCCAGGATCGGCTGGCGGACAGTCCGCAGTAGCCGCGGACAGTCCGGGACCCCAGGGCCGGACAGTCCGGGATTTGGCTGAAGCCTGCAGTTTTGTGCATTTGCTCTCCCGGCTTCTCCGCTTGGTTTCCGGACTTCTCGTTTGGTTCTAGAGTTCACCTAGGAACCTCTCTAGGTATCTTTGCTACTTGTTAGCATCAGTATTTGGGGATTTCCCGACGTAGTCGTCTATCTACGTTCGAGACTTGGTTTTTGAGGGTTGAACTTGTTCCGGTGCTTTTGGCGTTTTGTTTGCTTTTGGTTTGTGGTGCCTCGCTGCGATCCTACGGATCATCCACTCTCTTCCAAGGGTCGTGGGCATCACGGTTTTTGTTCGTAGCTTTTTGGGTTGATTTGTGGGACAAAGGCCAAAGTTTCGAGAGAAATTTTTGAGCTCCCATTCACCCCCCTCTGGTCGCCTTGCTATTGCTTTCTCGGTCCTTCAATTGGTATCAGAGCGGGTTAAGGATCTTCCACCTTAGCCGGTTCTAGATCCACAAAAGGCAACATGGATCGCGACATGGGCAAACCGCCGTTCTTTGATGGGACGAACTATGCGTATTGGAAGATACGCATGTCGGCCTATCTGCACAGTATTGGTGCTTCCATTTGGGATATTTGCAACTCTGCCGATTACGTGGTCTTGGCTGCTCGTGTTACTCAGCGTTAGATCTATGAGCACGATGAAAATAGCCGAGCTCGTAATGCTCTTTTCTCTTGTTTGAGCATGTCCGAGTTTGACCGCGTTTCTCACCTCGCTACGGCTCGGGAGATTTGGGCTACCCTCATGCGTTTCCATGAGGGAACCTCTCAAGTCAAAACCCGTCTCTACGAGTCGTTCAAGCGAGAGTATGAGATCTTTCGACATATGCCTGGCGAGAGCATAGAAAGTTTATTCGCTCGCTTTCAGGTGATTGTCAATAGGATGAGGGCTAACAAGGAGCTGTTGCCTTTCGACGATCATGAGAGAGCTTTGAAGCTTTTGCACACTCTTGATCGGTCGGTGTGGGACTCCAAAGTTCAGGCGATCATTGAATCACCTAACTATGAGACCTTCTCACTTTGAGAAGCAAGTATGCTGTGTTGGTAGGAGAGGTGCACCGTAGTCGTGTCTGAGGAGGTTGAGTGCGAGATGTGCACCACACACATGACTGACCTTCTCTCTTTGAGCAGCCAGTATGCTGTGTTGGTAGGAGAGGTGGATGAGCTGAAGGCGAGATCCTTGTTGTTGGGTGCGTGCAAGTCCTGTGCGGGCATGCAATCTGAGTTGGCAGAGAAGAATGCCAAGATTGTGTCTCTTGAAGAGGCCAACTCGGGTAGCACATGTGTGGCTAGGTGTGTTCTTTGTGAGGGTTTGGAGATGGAGATCACTAATGTGAAGCATGACAAGATGCAAACCGAGGAGGAAAACACATACCTTCGGACCATCTTGTCATGGGTGTCTAGCGGTGAGCCACAGCTCGGGATGATGATCTCCCAATTCAGGCGAGCTGCTAGAGGTCCAGGTGTAGGTTTTGCTCCGGGTGTTGATGTTTCATCTTTCGCAAGATTGGAGAGTCGAGTGGTCTTAACCCATGTGAGAAGCCCAACTCCACCACTACTCCTAAACTCAGGGGTGAAGCATAAGTACCTCATAATGCGCTTGACCGCCTGACGGTGAGAGGTGCGCGGCGAAGACTGAAATCATGCGCAGAGACACACCGCGAACAGGATGTCCGGGCGTGTCGCCGTCAGGTACAACAGCGACCCGATCATACATTGTCCAAGTTGCCCTTTTTGAGTATAAAACAATGGCAACCGAAAACTCTAAAATAACTCACTTTGTGCAGATACATGGGTGTATGCCGAGTCTCTGAGTGATGAGTGATTGTCAACTGGGATGATACGCATGTTCTTTGGCTTGTGTTGTGCAGGTGTTGAGCACGGATACAGTGATCGAGGGCAAGGTGAAGGTCAAGTAGAGACGTGCCGTGCCGATGGACCGAGAGTGGCGAAGGGCGGACGTGAGGCTTGGACTGAGGGACTGGTGGCCTGAGGATCAGTTGTGGTGGCTGACAGCCTGGGACAGCGACGAGCAAAGACTTGCGGTCATGTGTTGCCTAAGTCGTGGACTTGGGGACACGTGTCGGTGGACGGGGTGCACGGGAGGTGCATCCCCTCTACGACATCAGTTTGGTGGTTGAGCCAGAGAAAAACCATCGGGTGGACGGTTTCCAGATTTGGGCCTCAAAACCTGGGCGCTGCGGGTTTGCTGAGTTTGGGCCTCAAAACTCAGATGTTGGTGGGCTGGTTTCCCGGTTTGGGCCTCAAAACCGGTGGTTGACTGGAAAGGCTAGTTTCCCAGTTTGGGCCACAAAACCGGGGGTGCAGAGCGAGGGCTTCCTCTTGATCTCTTCCTCTCTCTCTCTCTCTCTTCTAGTTCTAGTATAAGACTAGGTTCTAATCCTAATTGAGGGGTATCTAGTCTTCTACTTGAAAGCTAACTCTTGATTACAACTAGATGAACTAGATCTAATTCTAGATGAACTAGAAGAGATTCATCTAGAGGGACCTCTACTTCTACATTGGAACCCTAGTTTCTGATGTGGAGATGAATAATGAAGAGGGAGATGCCTGGAGAGGGGGGTCTGGGGCTGCTTATATAGCCCTGAGGGATCAACCGCGGCCGTTAGATCAAACTGACTTCAGGGACGGTGGAGATGAGTCCTAGGGTTCGGTGGAGGAAGCTTGCAGAAGACGGAAGCGAAAGGCCTCCGTGGCCGACCGGTCGGTCTCCATGTGGGACCGGTCGGTCGGGCCCAGTGGGCCCACGTGGTGGCCCGCCTCGTGGTGCCTTCTGGTGTCTTCTAGATCATTCTTTTGCAGATTTCGTTGCGAAATTAATATCTTTTCATCCGGGACTCCGAATATAGCAAATGATATGTCCGTTTCGATCGTCTCGACGAGCTCTTCGCAATGGTGCACTCTAATTCATCACTTGAGATACTTTTATATGGTAAAAACATGGATGTCCTACAAAACAAGTGAGAGCACCAAAACTCGTGGAACTTGTTAGTTTCAAACCCTACAACTATGCTTTGTGATTCATTTAGTGTCATTTCATGCAATAGTTGATGGTTAATTATGAGCATTAGTGAGCGTCAACAAGTTCCCCCAAGCTTACCCTTTGCGAGTCCCTTAGCAAAGTCAAACCCAACAATGGATCATGAGTTGCTACAATATCTTCACTTCCATCAAGTATACCTGTCGTTAAACAAAAATTCTCCAAAATATATTATGTTATTCTTCATGGGGCTTATTACTTTTACCTTAGATCTTGAGTAGTTGAAAGATTGAACGATCAAATCAAGCACTATGTCTCTAGTTCTTTTACTTCACTTTTATCCCAGAGTTTTAATTGATTTTCAAAAGCTTTAATACATGTGTTGTCAAATTAAACAATGGATCCAAAGAGAAAGTCAACCAACCATTGAATCAAGAAGTGCATGTGTATGGAAAAATGGAGTCGGATGCTCTTTTGAATATATTCACTCTCTTCTGTTTATCAGAGACATATGACTATCAGGCTAATTCTACTGTCAGGCACGTGCCCATTTTTTTTCTGACATTTTTTTTCTTTTTTTTTCTTTTCGAGGTTCCAGACACTTGTCCATTTTTATTTTCTCGGGATCTATCTTTTTGAGGTTTCGGACACTTGTCCCTTTTTATTTCCTCAGATCTCTCTTTTTTTTCTTTTTTTTCTTTTCTCTCTTTTTTTCTCTCTCTTTTTTTTAATAGCCACATGCTTCCAACAAACTTCTGAGAGGGTAGCAACAGATAATTATGAGCATTTATGCGAAAGATGGATGAAATGTGTAAGTGATCTCAATTCAATGGTATGATAACTTCCCACAGGGTCACAAAGCTTAATCTAACTCAATGCAATTATTAGTCATGTTTATATGTAGAAATCTCCGGAATTTTAGTGTTATTTAGAACAAGATAATAGCAGCTCAGATCATCACATGTCATATCTCAATTATCTAGACCTTAGATTAAGTATTTGTCATCCATGTATTTAATTTTATTTTAAGGCATCATTATTAATGAGGAGAACTCATGCTTTGAAGGCTAGGTACTTGAAAGAAATAAGATAGAGCAACTATTCATCAATTCCATGCAAAAGATTAGAGAGAGAGGTTTTTTTCTTTGGTCATCAACTTCTTAAAACAAACTAGAC
Source organism: Coix lacryma-jobi var. lacryma-jobi (assembly GCA_009763385.1). NCBI lineage: Eukaryota > Viridiplantae > Streptophyta > Magnoliopsida > Poales > Poaceae > Coix > Coix lacryma-jobi. Next base: position 138,995,411 of record CM019824.1, read on the forward strand.
ATACTATTTTATTTAATCTAACACACTTTAAGATAAAAGCTAATAATAGTAGTAGTAATAATAAAGACATACCTGAATCGTGAAGATAATGGGGGTGCGTCTCCCCCAAGTTGGTTCCCTTAGTAGCGTTGAGCATGGATACATGGGGGTTGCCTTCCCCCAAGCTAAATGTTGACGTAGTCGTTCGATCTTGCCATGTAGCAGATTGGCAGTGGTTATGTCCTTCCTCTATTAGAGCTTTGATTGATGTTGATGTTTGTTGAGACAATGCTCCAATAGTGGATGGAACATCCACTTGCTCGTCAGCTTTTCTTGGCCATTCAAATCCTGTGAAACTCAAATAGACAACAAAACTTGTGGAACAGATTAAGCGTTAGTGGTTGGCCACTTAAGCCTTAGTTGTCCAGAATTTCAGTAAGATCTCTTTCTCAATATTTTTATGTTTTTTTATGATGCTAGAGAAAATGCAATAGGATGCATGCATATTTATTTATATTATTTTTATGCCACCACGATGAACATTCCTGTGGGTTTTTACACACCATAGGATTATTCACATGGGGCTTTATGGTTTGTAGTGTAACAAATGCAATATTTTTATTTTCTTTACTATTGCAATGCAGAAATTAAAATGTTTGTGAAAATATGATGATGCAATGGTTAAATATGATGATGTAATAAATGACTAAGAATTAAATATGAGAAATATGCAGCAAAGTAAATATAAAGATAACTACCGATTTTTACCTTTTGGCGAAGGTTCGGATATTTAGGTCCGACGAACCGGACCTTCCCTTGGTTCAGACCTCCCAAGGTATGTCAGACGTTTGGAAAGTTGTTATTGATTGTACCTCTGAGTTTTTCTTCCATACTTTCTTGGTCTGAGTCTTCACTTCCTGTGGCTCACTGTCTTGAGGTATCTCTCCATTCTTTTCTGGGACAGTGGCGATAGCTTCTTCATCATGATTGGCCTCTCTATTCTTGATAGTTTGTCTTCTTTGGCGTTGAGAGCGGCGTCTTTCACTTCTGTTTTTCTTGGGTGCTTCATTGGGTATGTAGTTGATGAAGTTGCATCGTGCCTTTTCTCCAGGAAGGTGAAAATGAATTTCCTCTTGTAGATGATTGTACTTGTAGTGTAGAGGAATGATCTTTCTAGAATGAGGTGGACATCATCGTCTTCTCCCATGTCGAGGATCAAGAAGTCTGTGGGGACTTAATGACCTCTAATTCTGTCTACGATGTCTTCCATTATTCCTTCTTGTTTATGCCTCTTGATATGGTGTCACTCATGTTATTAGTTTGCCAGTGTTTGAAATGAAGCGTTAATTATGGCAGCTGGCAGCATCTTGCTCAGTGTGCATGTTCTTGTAGATCTAGGACCTTCACTTTGTAGAATTTGGGAGTGATAAACTTCTCCATGTTTGCTCAAGAGTGTGTCCTGCTCATAAAGACAAGGTAGAGATCAAGTGCATAGGCTCTGTTGGTGGAAAAACACCAACAAAACCAAAAGTTTTGTTTATTCCTCTCTAACCTTAGGCACATTGCACAAGACAAACTTGTTTATGTGTTCTACTCAAACTTAACATGAGTGATAGGATTAGAGGATGAGCATGAAAGTAGCATCTTAAATATTTAACAGATCAAATTACTTAACCCAAGGAAGGATAATCTATGCATAAAGTGTTGATCTTTTTATAATTGAGATATATCATCTTCCAAAGGTTAGATGCACAACATTTTAGCTCATTTAGTTAAGAAAGTGAGATTCAAGAGAGTAAAACAAAGATCAAAGGACTGAACATGTTGAGTTGATTAGGTTGGATTAAGTGAGATGCAACTTAAACATGTTTAGTTCTTTATTTATGTTCATACTAGAATCAAGAAGAAGCTCTTAAAGTGATGGTTACTTACCTTGAAACGTTACATTGTTATTGAAGAGTGATGTGCCGAACCACCTTGTGGAAGCTTCTCTTGTCTAGCTGGTTGTTGTTTATGAATGGCTTGTCTTCTCTTGTTTGTCTCATAGTGTGCTTGAGAGGAGGAAGATCACATTGCAATCATCTTTAGAGGTATTGACCTTCCTTCTCTTGTGTTGACTTATCAGTGAAGGCGCTTTGTTCCTCGAGTATGCCTTCTAGGATCCTCTCTCTTTCTTGTATTAATTCTGTACTATGAGGATGTAGGGACAGTTCCGCATTCTTCTCTTGTCAACCTTTCTTGTTTCCTTTAATTATTGCGTTAACAAGAGACTTGAATTTAGAGCTACTACTCGAATGCCTCCATGAGAGTCTTTTGTCTTGTAATGTCACAACTGAGACTTGTTCTCTCAACAGTGTCTATATGATGGAGATCTTATTGACTGTTCTTCTTGATTTGCTGGCTCAGGTAATCTCTTCATCTTCTAATTCTTGTGGTGCAGTGGCTTCATCCTTCATGATGCCCTCCTCAATTCTTGGCAGTTGGTTCTCCCTTCGAGGTCTTCTCTTGGTTCTCTTTGGCTGCTCATAAGTGATGTAGATGTTGAAGATGCAGCGAAAGATCCAAAAGTTAACTTCTCCAGGTCCGGCAAAGATGATAACATCGATGGTGTTCAAGAACGATCATCCAAGTATGAGTGGTGGATCATATTCTTCTTCTTGACTAGAACAGCATCTAGTGGTCTGTATTGATCAAAGTGGTGAGTAGGAGATCAATATGTTTGAAGTTGGGTTTCTCCTTCCTCCCTTTGATTGTGAAACACATCTAGACAACAGAATTGTCTCTCCCAAGTGTAACACCTATGGTGATTATTATGTAATTAACCTGACATGTCATCATCTTTAGTCATTAATCATCCTTGCCATGCATTATGTTTGCCTAATGCTTGTTTTGCTTTTATTTTTTTTTTCTGAGGTGACTTGTAGTGATCTCTTTTTCAAAAACCCTAAAGGCCCAAATCCTCCTATAAGGGCAAAATGGTAATTTCATCTCTGTGTCTAGCTCTGTGTGAATCTTGTTCAGTTGAGTGCCCTGATGTTTTGTTGTGTTGTTCAAAGTTCAAAATCAGAAATAGAATTTAAATCCCTTTTGGAAAACCCTAAATTTCCAAACTCTAGTTTTACCCCTCTTTTTCTAATTCAAAAACTATTCAAAATTTGAAGTTGGCCCTATAAGAAAAGTTGTAGATCTTGTCAAAAGGAACAACTTTGGTGTTTACAGATTTCAAGTTTCAATATAAAATCAGAAGTAATTTCAAATTCTTTAAAACTTCAATTTTGTCCCCTTTTCGGTTTTCGAAATTATCTCAAAAACTATTGAGTTTCAGAAAAAGTTTATGTTGGCAAAGTTGTAGATCTCAAAATTTTAAGCAACTTTGGTGTTTTGAGTTTTCTTTGTGTAGTTCAAATTTTGGGAGTAATTTCAAAAGTTCAGAAAGGGGAAGTTTTGGATTAAATGACGACACTATGCACGAGCTTTAAAGCTAGGGGGGCCCCGGCCGACGGCAGCGCTGCGTCAGCACGCCGAGCCCGGCTGACCCGCGTCCGTGTCGCCCGAGGCCACCGCTTAGCGCTCGACCTCTCCGGCCCCTACCTCCGCCCACGCCGAGTCAGCCTCGCCGAGCCCGGCTGACCCGTTCCGTGTCGCCCGAGGCCAGCGCTAAGCGCTCGACCTCCCCGAGCCCCTACCTACCGCCGCCTCGCCGTCCTCTACCCTACCCTCCTCCTTCCCCTACGGTCGCGGACAGCGCGCAGATGCCGGCCGCCGGCAAGCCGCCGCGCCGCGCGCGAGCTCCCGCCCATGCCGAGCCGCCCTACCCTGCTCCCTACCTCCGTTAATGCGGCGCGAACGCTTCTCAACCCTCGCCCAGACCCCCCAGTGCCGCCCTGCGGCTATAAGAAGCCGCCGAACTCCGCCATTGCCGCCACCACGGCGCCCCGCACCACCGGACCACCCCAGCGCCCGCCGAGCCCTCCACCGTCTTCGCCTTGAGCTGCTCCACCTTCCCGGGCAACCAATTTCACCCCTCCGCCCTTCTCTCGCCGGCGCAGGGGCTTCATCCCCGACTCCGGCAAGCGGCCGCGTTTCGGCTAGGCGAGAAATTCGCCGCCGTGAGTGCTTCTATCTTCCCTCCGACCCCTGCCCTCTCTTCCTCACCTTGAAGCGCTCCTAACCGCACCTTCGGCGACACCTTTTGGTGGACAGAGCCGCCGAACGCCGCTCGCCGCCAGAGAGCTCCGCCGAAGCACCTCCACCGTCGAACTCCCTCCTTCGACCCTGCACCGCCTCGCCGAGCCTCCCTCCCGACCACGGTGAGCTCGCGAATCTTTCCCCACCCTCGGCTTTCCCAGCGCGAGCCCCGAGCGGCCGGTCCGCCGTCCGCCTCGCCTGCGGTTCGCCCGAGCCCTGCGGTCCGCCGCGCGATTCGCCCGAGCCCTACGAGGAAGGAGCACAGTGCTCTTTTTCCTTTTTGGAAGGATGTGAATAGTGTTCCTTTTTCATCTTTTTGTGTGGTTTTCTGTGTTGCTCCAGAAATTCTGAAAATTTGCTGGTAGACTCTTTATACCTTGTAGTATTTTAGAAAAATATGAAACTTGAATTTTGTGCAAAAATTTGAAAATGAAAAATCTCCCTTTTAATTAAGAAATGAATGGTGTTAGATTTTTAGAAAATCATGTATAGTTCCAAAAATCATGAGATAAATTTTTATGTGCTAGTTACGTCATGTTTAGTCTCTGGTGAAATTTTGAGGCCTTTTGAAGCAAGTTGATTTTTGGGTATTTATTTAAATTGTTAAATAGTGCCTTTTGTTAATTAAATGTTTGATTTTTGTTAAGCACCTTAATGATCTCCAAAAATTATGAAATTTGTTTTGACATCTATTTATACCATAATGAACCTATGAGATTAATTGGGTAAATTTTGGAGCAACTGCATAATATGACCTTTTTAAATAATTAGGGAAAAAATAGAAAAGACATTAGCGTTCATGTTGCATGCCCTGTGATGTGACTTTTGGGATTGTTTGCTGTTCATAGACCCCCACCCATTTGGTCTATGATGTTTGTGATGCCATGCATGATTTGTGTTTAGGTCGGATAAATGATGCTTAATAGGTTGATTAATTTTGCTTAGGGATAAAGATAAGTAACTTTATGTCCACACTAAGCAGTTACTTACGCAATGGAAAGTGTACTCTAGAATCAGTGGTTTTGTCGTGTGCTGTATTGTTCATGTCAGCATCCTCCTAAGCATACATCATTGCATCTGTATAGTGGCCGAAGGAGAAGGCATCAAAGTTGAGGCAGCCGCTGACGAACCTACCCCCGAGGCGACCCCGAGCTCCGACACCTGCACTGCCGACCTCGAGCCTGTCCTCTTTGCTCTTCAAGGCAAGCCCCGGTGCATTTAACCCTTTCTTGTTTTCACAAAAGTTTACTTAAATGCTTTTGGGTTAAAACTACTGCATTAGTTTATAGGAGTTGTGTGATGACCTATTACCTGCATTGTTCACCTCCACCAGAAGATCCACCTGCCCTGTTTAAAACTATTTGCAAATGCTTAGTGATGCTATGCAATAGATTTGCTATAAAAATGCCAATTTCAAAAGTGTGATCACTTAAAGAATTTTTATGGGAATTGGCTTTACTCCCCGGCTATTGGCTAGGTATCTGATCCGTACCTAGTCAATTGCGAGGAGAGGTTGTCCGAGCGTACGGTGCCGTCATGTTGAAGTCCGGGACTCAACAGTTGACACCGACCGGGACAGGGTTGAAAAACTGACAGGATTATTACGCTTGGGTGAGATATAACCAAGTATAGTTCTGGCAGAAAAAATTAGGGACCATCCGTATGGGGGCCTGCTGGCCAAGACTTGCAACTATTCACATACTTCGAAAGCTCTGGCTCCGAGGAATCCTTTATTGGACCGACAACCGCGCACTGGGAGTGGAGAGATGGCGGAAGTAGCATGTACCCACGTGGTCGTCGTACCTGGATAGGAGTGGTGTACTGTACTTCCGGGTGGCGTAGGACCGAGCCCAATCTTGGAGCAATCGTGGTAGACGAGTTGGCATATGCAAGCTTGGGTGCTACATATGCAGTGTGGATAGGGATCCTCAGCTGAGTATTTATTTATCTGGATTAACGTTGCTCCTCGGTTATGGAGACTTGGTCACTGACTGTCAACGGAGAGTGGTTCTCAACTAGGTTTGTTTTTGCAAGGTAAAATGAATCATGAACAATGAAGAATTGAGAAATACTGGAATCTTTCCAAAAATAAAACAAGGATTTCAAATGCTTTTCTGCGAAATACTTGATCTTGCTTAAGCCTTACCTTGACTACCCTAAGCCTCTCATCCCTGAGTCTTCTTCCTTTTCTTTAGTCGGGTAAGTCTTGTTGAGTACCCCAGTACTCAGGGTTTGTTACCCATGCTGCAGGTATGGCTGAGTCCCCGATGTGTCTTGCGCCCTGCTGCATGACCATTGTCCAGGAAGAGGCCAATGAGGCCGAAGAATAGTTGTGCACCCTCGGGCTGGGTGATTACAAGTATCTTATTTTGTTGTACTCCGCTACGTTGCCTATTTCTATTATCTGAACTTGTTTGTAATAACTGCACCTTTAATTTTATTTGGAACCTCGGTTTGTAAAACTAATGTTATTTAAGTCTTTCGCTTTGTATTCCGATGTTATTTGTGAAAGTATCCAGCGCTGTGACCGAATTGTGAGATGATCCTGCGGACAATGGGCACTGATGCAGCCCAGTGACGAACAGACTTAATCACGCGGAACATCGGTTCGGCTGTCAGAGGCTGACGGGGACCGGTGGGCCATGGGATTAGGACCGTTCCGCCACAGAGTGGTATCGGAGCATCTCACTATAACGTTGCAGTGTTCTTGTGAAAACTTCAAAAGATCTTTGAGTCCAAACAAACTGAACTTGACTATTTTTGAGTCCAAATTGCTTCTCTTATCTCGTCTTGTGTATGACAGCACTAGTTAGCGAGACAACATGTTTTAAAGCCCTATGTACCTTATTTATTTAGTGCATTGCCTTGTTCTGTAGGAACGATTCATGCATCATGTCATATTCACTAAAGTTAATAGTAACTTCCTCTCTAAGTTCGTTGGGTTAGTATGCCTTTACCTTTTCTTGCTAGCCTTTTTACTCCTCATCCAACTTATCTTATCCAGACATGGCCCGCATCAAGCTAACTGCTCGCAAGTCGACTAGACCCAATGGTGTGCCACGTCACCAACTGGCACCACGCATTGGAGAAGAGACTGGTGAAGCCTCCAACGGTCGTCGTTTTCCCCGCCGCACCCGCAAGCACCTAAAGGAGGAGATCGAGAACCTGAAGGCAGAGCTGGAGAATTTGGAGCATGACTTCTACCACTCACGTCTGGAGTTCTATGAGGCCCGAGCCTCCCTGGAGGAGCAGGCCAACCGGAACGTGATTCGCGCCATTCAGCAACGTGATGCCACTTGGGTTCGCGAGGACGTCACCAGAGCCGAGCTCCATGGACTGCGGCAGTACACAACTCAGATTGAACAGTTCAATGATATGCTTCATGAGGAGGTACACCAGCTGTACGACCAACTCCACCCCATGGTTCCCCCGGTTGTCGAGGACCCTGAGGGCGGAGTAGTGGAAGAGCCGGACGTGGAGCAAGAGCCAAGCGTGGACGAGGAGATTGAACCTGCCGAGGACATCTACGCTGAAGATGAGGACGAGGAGGTTGAGCCTGAGCTCATCCTCGAGGAAGACGAAGACAAGGACATGATCATCATCGATGAAGACTAGACTCGTTGTTAGAAGATGGGGATCCGTGTGTGTCTGTACCACCTGCTTACCTAAACCTTAGTCTAGGTTTGGGACGATAGTCTATCTTTTGTTTAGTCGAGTCTGTATCTTTCCTTTTGTATCTTTTCCCCTTATCAGTCTGTTGTTATCCGTCAGTCATCTTTATCAATCATCTACCTTTGTATCAGTGGAGTTTTTCAGTCAGTTGTTTTCAGAACTTAATCAATGGATGCTAAGTTCCAAGTTGCTTAACAGATGCCTGTGAACACTCGCACTGGAGCTGGAAGTTCTCAGGAGGTTGACCTTCCAAACCCTCCACCTGTACCTGCTACGCTAGCAGATGCCATCGCAGCCTTGGCAGCCGCTGCTAACCTGATGGCTCAGAACCAAGGGCAACAGAACAATGGCCACCGTGGTCGCCATAACATCAACCATGAGACCACATATGTGGATTTCACCGAAACCCGTCCACCAGTCTTTATGAAGGCCGATGAACCCCTTGAAGCTGATGATTGGCTCCGCACCATGGAGCAGAAGTTTGGCCTTCTCCACTGCACCGACACCCAGAAGCCCCGGTTCGCTTCTCAGCAGCTTCGTGGTCCAGCAAGCGCTTGGTATGCCAACCTGTTGGCTGCCCAGCCAGAGGGCCATCAGTTGACCTGGGAAGAGTTCCGCACAGCTTTCCGTGCACATCACATCCCTTCTTGAGTGATGAAGATGAAACTTGATCAGTTTCTGGCACTGCAGCAGAGGGACTCCACAGTAATGCAGTACGTGGGTTAGTTCAATCACCTTAGCCAGTATGCCTCGGAGTACGTCAACACGGACAAGAAGAAGAGGGACTATTTCCTTACGGGACTGCACCCCAAGATCCGCAGAAGTATGTCCAATAACCTAACCGGTTCGTATCATGATGCCGTTGACCGGGCTGTTGCTTTTGAAGAGAGTAATCGCCAGTACCAAGAGGAGAAGAAGAAGAAGAAAGCAGGATCTAGCAGTTTCTCTGGCAGTCACAAAACGCCAGAGGGTCATTTATCATCCTAGCCACCACCAAAATCGCCCACCTTACCCTCACCAGCAAGTGGTCGTCCGTACTGCGGCCACCACCCACAACGCCAACCAGCAAAGTGCCACGCAGCCGAATGCCCCAAGTGTTCGTATCACCACCCCACAAACCGCCTACAACCATCCCTGCTACAACTGTGGCCAGACTGGCCACTGGGCTCGTGAGTGCCCAAAGCCCAAGAGGTATGCTCAGAACGCTCAGAAGAGTCCCGGAGGATCTCAGCAGCAGCACCGTGTCCAGCAGCAGCATGTTCAGAAAGACAAGGTTGTCAAGAAGCACGGGCAAGTCTACTACACCACTGTCAGCGACATCCCAGGAGGGGAGCCCATCATGATCGGTAGGTTTCCCGTTGCAAATTATCCCGCAGTCGTGCTGTTTGATTCCGGTGCATCGCATTCCTTCATCAGTCGTACATTTGTCATTGAGCATGGGATATCAATTGGGGAATTGAAAGAAAATTTCTGCATATTTTCGCCTGGAGGGCGTATAAGTACTAAGGAAGTGGTTCGTATATACCAGTGATGTTGGGGGGAACATGTATTTCCTACCACCATGATAGTGCTACGTGATCAGGAAATAGATGTCATTCTAGGCATAAATTGGATGTGCCAGTACAAGGCCATGATTGACATCCTGAATAGGGTTGTGAGAGTGGACATTCCTAACAGTACCTCCAAACTCTTTCTCCAACTCCCAATGCCTCCGAAACCAGCAACCACGCAGTTGAATACCACCTATGTTCAGGAGACCAGGGACATCCCCGTGGTCTGCGAATTCCCTGATGTTTTTCCAGAAGACTTACCTGGCCTACCTCCCGACCGTGATGTTGAGTTTGCCATAGAGCTTAAGCCCGGGACTGCTCCTATATCCCGCAGAGCTTATCGAATGCCTCCCAGAGAGTTGGCAGAGCTAAAAATCCAGTTACAAGAGTTGCTGGATAAGGGCTTCATTCGCCCAAGTTCATCTCCTTGGGGCTGTCCTGCAATCTTTGTGAAGAAGAAAGACAAGAGTCTCAGATTGTGCATTGATTATCGCCCACTCAATGAGGTCACCATCAAAAATAAATATCCCTTGCCTCGTATTGACCTTGTTTTTGATCAGCTAGCTGGAGCCAGAGTATTCTCCAAGATTGACCTCAGATCTAGCTACCACCAAATAAAAATACGTCCCGAAGACATTCCTAAAACAGCTTTCACTACCAGATACGGCCTGTATGAGTACCTGGTCATGTCCTTCGGTTTGACCAATGCCCCTGCCCACTTCATGTACCTCATGAACTCCGTATTCATGCCGGAGCTTGATAAATTTGTGGTCGTGTTCATTGACGACATCCTTGTCTACTCAAAAACCTCTGAAGAGCATGCCGAACATCTTCGTATCGTTCTATCCTGCCTCAGAGATCACCAGCTTTATGCCAAGTTCAGTAAATGTGAGTTCTGGTTAGATCAGATACAGTTCCTTGGTCATGTCCTATCCGCTGAAGGAGTGTCAGTCGATCCCGGAAAGGTGGCAGACATTCTGGATTGGAAGCCACCTACCACTGTTCACGAAGTCCGTAGCTTCATTGGAATGGCTGGATATTATCGCCGTTTCATCCTGGATTTCTCCAGAATCGCCAAGCCTATCACCGAGTTGTTGAAGAATTCTGTGAAGTTTGACTGGTCACCAGCCCGTGAGCAGGCCTTTCAAACATTGAAGAAACTGTTAACCACGTCACCAGTGCTAGCCCAGCCAAACATCGAAAAGCCCTTTGATATCTTCTGTGATGCATCTGGTACTGGTTTGGGCTGTGTTTTGATGCAAGAAGGCCGAGTGATCGCTTATGCCTCACGACAGCTTAAGCAACATGAAGAGAATTATCCACCCATGATCTTGAGTTAGCAGCAGTGGTGCACGCCTTAAAGATCTGGCGTCATTATTTGTTGGGCAGTACCTGCAAGTGTATACAGATCACAAAAGCCTGAGTATATCTTCATCAAGAAGAACTGAATATGAGACAGAGAAGATGGCTTGAGTTATTAAGGACTATGATCTCGAAACACTACATCGGGAAAAGCAAATGTAGTCGCCGATGCGGATACATGGGTGTATGCCGAGTCTCTGAGTGATGAGTGATTGTCAACGGGTTTGATCGCATGTTCTCTGGCTTGTGTTGTGCAGGTGTCGAGCACGGAGACAGTGATCGAGGGCAAGGTGTAGGTCAAGCTGAGACGTGCCGTGCCGATGGACTAGGTGCGATGAAGGATGGGCGTGCCGTGCGGCGGACGTGCCATGCCGATGGATCGAGCAGTGAAGGGCGGACGTGAGGCTTGGACTGAGGGACCGGAGTGCCTGAGGATCGGCTGTGTGGTGGCTGGCTGCTTGGGACAGCGACGAGCGGAGACTTGCGGGGCACGGTGTTGCTCGGGTCGAGGACCTGGGGACACGTGTCGGTGGACGGGGTGCACGGGCGGTGCATCCCCTCTATAGCGTCGGTTTGGTGGTGAGCCAGGGAAAAACCATCAGATGAACGGTTTCCAGGTTTGGGCCTCAAAACCTGGGCGTGGACGGTTTTCCGAGTTTGGCCACAAAACTCGGGCTAAGGACGGTTTCCAGGTTTGGGCCTCAAAACCTGGGCGCGGATGGTTTGCTGAGTTTGGCCTCAAAACTCAGACGCTGGTGGGCTGGTTTCCCGGTTTGGGCCTCAAAACCGGGGGGGGGATAGGAAAAGGCTGGTTTCCCGGTTTGGGCCACAAAACCGGGGGTGCAGAGCGAGGGCGGCACGTGGCGGCAATCGGAAGGTTGCGTGGAGGCAACGCGGACGACTTGTGCGGGCGTGGCCGTCGGATCTACCTACCACTTGAGTTGGTCCAGAATAACCTTAGGGTTTAGCTGGTTCGCTCTGTAATTAGAATAGAGAGGGGTAGAGTAGGAAATAGACTTAGTCTAGAATAGGATAAGTAGTCAGGGGAGACACCCTCCTCCCTATCTCAGTCATTTGCTCTTTCGCACTTAGGGTTTCTTGCTCTCCCATCCCCTGCTGTAGCCTGCTGAGATCCGCAGAGAGACTTGACTCTGTGTACTGGTGATTTTGAGGAAAGGAGGCCGTAACCTCCTTGTCGTAGCGTGTGTTTGCGCTTCGGCTGCAAGATCGTGTGGTTGTGATTCGCGTTTCATTGGTGTTCTTCGCGGAATCCTTTTTCTCCACGTTCTTCCCGTCGCTTGATCTCTTTGGTTGGTTCATCTTTTGCAAAACCGTTTGAACCAAGTTGTTCTAGATCATGAGGCACTTCTTTCCACTGAAGGAATTAACCTCTAACCTCACGGTCTAGGAGATCGATCGATTTTTGTTTTGGATCGTGTTTTTGCTTCCTTGTCCCGAAATTTCTTGATTCACCGATTTGGAGTTAGGTTCGAGCCATGATCTCTTAGAGATAGCTCACTAACATCCTTGTGACCCCTCAGATCGAATCCCAGGCCTAGAGCTTTTGATTCGGAGGAAATCGGGTTGAATCATCAAAAAGAAACGCACAGTTTTCGGGGGCATCGGACGCTGACACGGGAGCATCGGACGCTAGGGTTCTAAGCGTCGGACGCTCCGGTGACGCGTGTCACTTTCTGAGCGTTTGTAGTGGCATCGGACGCTAGGCATCGGACGCGTCCGTTGGCCATCGGACGCGCCGGAGCCAAAGCATCGGACGCTGGTTGTTCACTGTTCACAGCGTCCGATGGTGGAACAGTAAGGTTCCCGAGGGGCAGTTTTCGCATCGGACGCGTCCGGTGGTCTGGCATCGGACGCAGGCAGCATCCGATGCTACTGTTTTCACACGGTTTTGTCCGCGGTTCGCTCGTTCGTTGACGGAATTGATTTCTGTCTTTTGCGTTGGCTTTCTAGAGTTGTCTAGTGTCCCGCTGTGCTTCTTGGAAGCATCCACCCTACATCTAGGGTCGTGGACATTTGCAAGCTCTAGGGTTTGCTTCTGGGGTTTATTCTTGGGGACAGTGGCTACTAGTTTCCGTAAGGGAAATTTGAAGCTCCCATTCACCCCCCTCTGGTCGCTTTCTGAGTGCTTCTCGGTCCTTCAATTGGTATCGGAGCGGGTTAAGGATCTTCCACCTTAGCCGGTTCCAGATCCACAGAAGGCGACATGGATCGCGGCGTGGGCAAACCGCCGTTCTTTGATGGGACGAACTATGCGTATTGGAAGATACGCATGTCGGCCTATCTGCAGAGTTTGGGTGCTTCTATTTGGGATATTTGCAACTCTGCTGATTACGTGGTCTTGGCTGCTCGTGTAACTCAGCAACAGATCGATGAGCACGATGCCAATAGCCGAGCCCGTAATGCTCTCTTTTCTTGTTTGAGCATGGGTGAGTTTGATCGTGTTTCTCACCTCGCTACGGCTCGGGAGATCTGGGACACCCTCATGCGTTTCCATGAGGGCACCTCTCAAGTCAAAACCCGACTCTACGAGTCGTTCAAGCGTGAGTATGAGAACTTTCGACATCAGCCTGGCGAGAGCATAGAAAGTTTATTCGCTCGCTTTCAGGTGATTGTCAACAGGATGAGGGCTAACAAGGAGCAGTTGCCTTTTGACGATCATGAGCGTGCTTTGAAGCTTTTGCACACTCTTGATCGATCTGTGTGGGATTCCAAGGTTCAGGCGATCATCGAATCGCCTAACTATGAGACCCTCACATGCGATGAGCTCTTTAGTAAGCTCAAGTCCAGTGAGATTGACGCCATGTCGAGGGCTTCTTATGCGAATCCTTCTGGCCCGACTATGGCTTTGGTTTCTGGCTCTTCCGCTAACCCCTCTGCTGGCTTTGCTCTTTCTTCATCTTTTCTGTCACAGAGGACCAGCTTGAGTCGTTGGGGGATGACGAGTTGGCAATGCTCGCCAACCGGTTCTCGCGGTTCCACAACAACCGCATGAACCGTCGCCGCGGAGGAGGACGCTCAGGATGCTATGAGTGTGGCGACCCCGAACACTTCATCGCCAACTGCCCCAAGAAGAAGCATTCATCTGGGAAGGGCGATCATGGGCACAAGTACGACTCCGGCAAGCGCAAGGAGAAGTATGTCCCCGCGAGGCACAAGCGGAGGGGCGGCTTCGACAAGGAGTACATCAAGAAGAAGTACTTGGAGAAGGCCCAAGCTGAGCAGCGTGCGTTCTTCGCCACGCTCAGCGACGTCGACGGCTCGGATGACGACTCCGCTTGCTCAAGCGATGACGAGTCCGAGAAGAAGAAGAGGATCGAGGACAAGCTGAACGGCCTCTGCTTCTTCGCCGACGACGACGGCTTTTGCACCATGGCGCTTGGTGATGAGGTCGACGGCAAGCTGGAGCACACCCCTCGGGACGACGACGACGACGACACCTCCCAGGTATCCCTCACCCACGACGAGCTTTCTGCTGAGGTTGAGAAGCTTACTGCCGCGCTCCTTAGTCAGGACAAGTTGCTTAGGCGTGCCGCTAGAGAGCGCAAGGAGTTTAGGCAGAAGTGGGAGGACACGGTGAGAGAGCTTGAGTTTGCCAAGTCCACCGTGGTCGTGTCGGAAGAGGTTGAGTGTGAGATGTGCACCACGCACATGACTGACCTTCTCACTTTGAGAGGTAAGTATGCTGCGTTGGTAGGAGAGGTGGATGAGCTGAAGGCTAGACCTTCTCTGTTAGGTGCGTGCAAGACTTGTCCTGTCTTGCAATCTGAGTTGGCAGAGAAGAATGCCAAGATTGTGTCTCTTGAGGAGGCCAACTCAGGTAGCACTAGTGTGGCTAGGTGCGCTTTGTGTGAGGGTTTGGAGATGGGAGATTGCGAATGTCAAGCATGGCAAGATGCAACCGAGGAGGAAAACACATACCTTCGGACCATCTTGTCATGGGTCTCTTGTAGTGAGCCGCAGCTCGGGATGATGATCTCCCAATTTAAGCGAGCTGCTGGAGGTTCTGGTGTAGGTCTTGCTCAGGGTGTTGATCTTTCTGCTTTTGGGAAGATTGGAGAGTCGAGTGGTCTGAATCCTAGTGAGAAGCCCAACTCCACCACTACTCCCAAACTGACCAAGCTTCCATCCAAAGAGCCGGTCAAGCCTATCACCAAGGATGGGGTGTTTGAGGAACCTCCGAGAGCTCCACCCAAGAACCAAGTGTGGCATCCCAAACCCAACCACCTAAAGAACAAGCTGGATACAATGCCACCTATCCATGAGGAGTTGCCACAGAAGGGCAAAGTGATCCACACCCACAGTCATGAGTACCAACAACCCCCTTTGCGTGCGGTGAGGTATCATTGTGATTTTCTGTGGGAGAGATGGACACTTGAGCGAGTTCTGCTTTAGGCGCAAGAGAGAGGCACGCGCCGTGCTAGGGAGATGAACAACCCGGACATGTACCATCTTTTCATGATGTACATGCGCCAAATGTTCAGAGGAGAGCACCGAGACGTACTGCTTGGCCTAGAGGCGCAGTGCCTCAAGTTGTTAGGCCTAGGCCTCATAGAGAGCGTGCCCGGCGGGAGTCCTGCCGTTGCAGGTTTTGGACCCCGTGATAGAGGCTTGTAGTTGAGCGCTATCCCCCACCGCAGTTTGAGTGTCGCGGTGATGCGCTTCTTCCCTAGCGACCACGTTTTCCTGTGCGTGGTGATCGCTACCCCGTAGACAGTCTAGGAGTGGTTATTCGGCTAACCGTTCTTTTGAGCAGCCGGCCCAACACTGGTATTCTCCTTACTTCACTAACCCCAGTGTTGGACCGTATGCTCACCCTATGTCTTTTTATTGATGTAGGTAAAACGGTTGGAGGACATTTGGTTGGTGGATTCCGGTTGCTCGAGGCACATGACCGGAAACGCCAAGTGGTTCTCCAGCCTTAGCCCTGTTGCCGGAAAGGAGTACATAACCTTCGGCGACAATAGTAAAGGTAAGGTGTTGTCTCGCGGATCGGTGCGGGTTAATGAGCACTTTGTGTTGCGCGATGTTGCTCTTGTTTCTAACCTGCATTTTAACTTGCTTTCTGTTTCGCAACTTTTTGATGATGACTACGAGATTCGTTTTAAACCGAACCTTAGTCGCATCTTAGATCCTCAAGGCGATCTTGTATGTCTGATTTCGCTCTTTGGGAAAGTCTTTCGTGCGAATTTCTCGGAGTCGTTTGGTTCTTCTCGCTGTCTTTTGGCTAGTCCTTCTTCCTCCGATCTTTGGAAGTGGCATAGGAGGCTCGGTCATTTAAGCTTCGACTTGCTTGCAAGACTTAGCTCACTTGGCCTAATCCGAGGATTGCCCAAGCTTTCGATGGAGAAGGATCTAGTTTGCCATTCTTGTAGACATGGGAAGATGGTTGCCGCTCCCCACCATCCAGTGACTAAGGTCATGACCTCGCACCCTGGAGAGCTTTTACATATGGACCTTGTTGGTCCGGCTCGGGTGAGCTGGGTTGGTGGCAAGTGGTATGTTTTGGTTGTTGTTGATGACTTTTCGAGGTATTCGTGGGTCTTCTTTTTGACTGAGAAGACTGAGACTTTCTCCTTCGCTCGCAATCTGATTTTGCGTCTTCAGAATGAGTTCCCTTTGAACTCGATGCGAGCTATTAGAAGTGATAATGGTTCCGAATTCAAAAATTCGGATTTTGAGAAGTTTTGTAACCGCTTTGGTTTGGAGCATCAGTTTTCTTCCCCCTACACACCGCCCCAAAATGGTGTTGTAGAGAGGAAGAATCGGACCCTTGTTGAGATGGCCAGGACGATGCTCGATGAGCATAGGACTCCCAGGCGCTATTGGGCCGAAGCTATGAACACTGCATGCTAAATTTCAAATTGCATTTTTCTGAGAGCCTTTTTGAAGAAGACTTCTTATGAGTTGCGTTTTGGTCGCCAGCCCAAGGTGAGTTATTTTAGAGTCTTCGGTTGCCACTGTTTTATTTTGAAAAAGGGGAACCTGGACAAGTTTGAGTCTAGATCTTCTGACGGGGTATTTTTGGGTTATGGCACTCACACGAGAGCATATCGTGTACTTAACCTTGATACTAACCGAGTCATGGAGACATCAGATGTCACCTTCGACGAGACTCTTGTTTTCTCCTTCTTCTCGTTTTGAGCGTGCAGGTGATCATGAGGTTGGAGAGCCTCTTTTTGATAACGAGGACGAGGGTGCTGAAGGTATGGATGATCCAGCACCCCCTCCACCTGCCGCGCCGCAAAAAGCGGCCTCGACGACGACTCACGGCCCCGACACCTCTTCTTCCTGGGGGCCGTGGGATCCTCCACCTCGTGCGGTACCTTTTGTACCCGGGGTGGAACCAGCTGCTGATGAGGGGGAGGTCACTTCATCCCGGGAGGCGCCACGGACACATCCAGCGCCAGCACCCCCCTCAGCAGATGATCGGCGATATCGGCGAGCGAGTCACTCACTCCAGGTCACAACACATCTCTCACTTCGCTCACTCTGCTTTTGTTGCTAATTTTGAGCCCCGAGATGTTGGACACGCTTTGACGGATCCGGATTGGGTCAATGCCATGCATGAGGAGTTAGAAAACTTTGAGAGAAATCGGGTTTGGGTTCTAGTTCCACCTCCACCTGACTGTAAGCCTATTGGGACAAAATGGGGTTTCAAAAACAAGCAAGGAGAGGATGGCCACGTTGTTAGAAACAAGGCCCGGCTTGTAGCGAAAGGCTATAGTCAGAAGGAGGGGATAGATTATGAGGAGACGTTTGCTCCTGTAGCTCGTTTGGAGGCTATTAGGATACTCTTGGCTTTTGCTGCATCCAAAGGTTTCAAACTGTTTCAAATGGATGTCAAGAGTGCCTTCTTAAACGGCTACATAGAGGAGGAGGTTTATGTTGAGCAACCCCCCGGTTTTGAAAATCCCAAGTTTCCAAACCATGTCTTTAAACTTCACAAAGCTTTATATGGTTTGAAACAAGCCCCTAGAGCCTGGTATGATAGGTTAAAAACCTTTTTGCGTGCTCAGGGTTTTAAAATGGGATGTGTAGATAAGACGCTCTTTCTCCTCCGGCAAGGCAAAGACACGCTCTTGGTCCAGATTTACGTGGATGATATCATTTTCGGTGGTTCTTCTCACGCTTTGGTTGCCAAGTTTGCAGATACTATGAGCAGGGAGTTCGAGATGAGCATGATGGGCGAGCTGACATTCTTTCTCGGGTTGCAAATTAAGCAATCCTGGGAGGGGACGTTTGTGCACCAGGGCAAGTACACGAAGGACTTGCTGAAGCGGTTCGATATGGGTGAGGCCAACCCCCTTCCAACACCCATGTCGACGACGACTGCCCTGGATGCGGATGTGGATGGAGAAGCAATGGACCAGAAGGAGTACCGCAGCATGATCGGGTCGCTACTCTACCTGACGGCGACACGCCCGGACATTCAGTTCGCGGTGTGTCTGTGCGCGCGCTTTCAGGCGTCGCCGCGCACTTCTCACCGTCAGGCGGTGAAACGCATCTTCAGGTACCTTCGTTTCACACCTGAATTCGGGATTTGGTATTCTGCTTCCTCCACCCTCTCGCTTTGCGGTTTTTCCGATGCCGATTTTGCTGGTTGTCGCATTGAGCGCAAGTCCACTTCTGGGACTTGCCAATTTATTGGATCTTCTCTTGTTTCATGGTCTTCTCGCAAGCAGTCTAGTGTCGCCCAGTCTACCACGGAGGCTGAGTATGTTGCTGCGGCTAGCTGCTGTTCCCAGTTACTCTGGATGATGGCCACTTTGCGTGATTTTGGTTTGAGTTTTTCTCGAGTGCCTTTGCTTTGTGACAGCACGAGTGCTATTAGCGTTGCTAAGAACCCCGTGCTTCACTCGAAAACCAAACACATTGATGTGCGCTTTCATTTCTTGCGAGACCACCAGGAGAAGGGTGATATCGACCTTTGCCATGTCGATACTCATCACCAACTGGCTGATATTTTCACCAAGCCTTTAGACGAATCAACCTTTAATAGGTTGAGGGGTGAGCTTGGTGTGTGTTTCCCCTTTTAGATGGGGGAAGCATTTTGAGTTGTATCCTAGTCTGACTCTTTTACTTAGATCTTCTTTTCTGTTGCATTTTAGCATACGCATTTACATTCTGAGCTTCATGTTTATAATCACTAGAATGTAACTATCCTCTGTTTAGTATGCTCCGATGCTTATGATTGATGCTTGTAGCTTATGCTCCTTCTGATCACTAATACATGTTATGAGCTGAGCTATTTTTGAAATGGTGAAGTTGCTTAATGTATATAAAATCTGGAAATGTTCACCATTGAGATATGCAACTAGCATGTGTAGGGTGTGTTGAGTCCATTCCTGCTTTTCATATATGCTAGGTTGCTATGTCTCTAGTTCTGAGTCATTCACTCGCTTGGTCTGTTCATATCATGTTTAAAATTTGAACCAAGTTTAGTGAATTGAAAAGATCGAGATGGGATTGCTTGTCAACACATCACGGTATCGAGACGGTTTCTCATTGCACTTTGAGTTAAACTTGAGCCGTGTAGTGTATGACTGAAACCGTAGCTTTAAGCTTCTGATTGCTTCGGCATAGGCTTCGCTCGGTTGAAAAGTTAGGCAAAGACAAGCTTTCAACCTCTCGCAATCACATGCTAAATAATTGAACTTGTGAATTCTTTACCGCTGCAACTCCGATATAAAACTGAAATCACAAGTATATGCTTCATTCCTATGCATGATGATTGAACTTTGCTAGGGGTAGTTCACCTTGTATACATGTTTAGCACTTGTCTGGATTCCTATCTATACATGTGTAGTGCTATTTTGGTGGTGACTATCTTTTTGGCTAAAAACTGCTCACTTGCTCATATGCTTCATATTTCGTATGTGTGATCAGTTTGAGCCTTCGCTATTTGAGTGCTTAGTTGTGCCATTGGAGCTATACCGATTAGAGCATTTTTGCACTCTTTTGATTATATGCCTGAAGATGCTCACTTGCATTTCTGACTTCATATGCATTTTGGAAGGGGGAGTTGTGTTGGCTAGAGGGAAGAGTTTGTGCTTGATAAGTGCATTTTCAACTAAGGGGGAGAGTTTTTGCAAATCATATGTCTTCTGGCGTTCAACTAAGGGAGAGTTTTTGCTAAGGGGGAGATTTTCAAATCTTTATACTCTTCTCTTGTTGGACCTAAGGGAGAGACCCTGGTTGCTTGCACTTGTCGAGGGGGAGTTTGCTGGTTGTGTTGAGCCGTTGCCTCTGTCTTGAGGGACTAGCAAACATTTTCCTCATTTGGCGTTGAGGTTGATTTTGATTGGTTCGGAAACCTTTCGTTTGGTTTTAAATTAGTTCGGAGTGGTTTCTCGTGCTAGTTGTGTTGAGCCTCTGTGCCTCTATCTTGAGGGACTAGCATTTAGCCATTTTTAGCTCTGATTTTCAATTGATATTTTGCTAGCGGTGTTGAGCCTGTTCTACCTCTTCTTGAGGGCTAGCTTTGCTTTGCTTGGTTGCGTCGAGCCGTTGCCCATGTCTTTGGGGACCAAGTTTTCGCTTCTTCCACTTGACCTTCTCCGGCTTTGCTATGATTTTGGGTCATTTGGTCGAGTTCTCTTCTTCTCCTTCTTCTTTCTTTTCTCTTTCTCTCATTATGATTTGTGTGAGTAGTTGACAATGCACTCATCAAGGGGGAGATTGCGGATACATGGGTGTATGCCG
This sequence comes from Coix lacryma-jobi var. lacryma-jobi, assembly GCA_009763385.1. Taxonomy (NCBI): domain Eukaryota; kingdom Viridiplantae; phylum Streptophyta; class Magnoliopsida; order Poales; family Poaceae; genus Coix; species Coix lacryma-jobi. Next base: position 139,015,885 of record CM019824.1, read on the forward strand.
AGTCTCTGAGTGATGAGTGATTGTCAACGGGTTTGATCGCATGTTCTCTGGCTTGTGTTGTGCAGGTGTCGAGCACGGAGACAGTGATCGAGGGCAAGGTGTAGGTCAAGCTGAGACGTGCCATGCCGATGGACTGGGTGCGATGAAGGATGGGCGTGCCGTGCGGCGGACGTGCCATGCCGATGGATCAAGCAGTGAAGGGCGGACGTGAGGCTTGGACTGAGGGACCGGAGTGCCTGAGGATCGGCTGTGGTGGCTGGCTGCTTGGGACAGCGACGAGCGGAGACTTGAGGGGCACGGTGTTGCTCGGGTCGAGGACCTGGGGACACGTGTCGGTGGACGGGGTGCACGGGCGGTGCATCCCCTCTATAGCGTCGGTTTGGTGGTAGAGCCAGGGAAAAACCATCAGATGAACGGTTTCCAGGTTTGGGCCTCAAAACCTGGGCGTGGACGGTTTCCGAGTTTGGCCACAAAACTCGGGCTAAGGACGGTTTCCAGGTTTGGGCCTCAAAACCTGGGCGCGGATGGTTTGCTGAGTTTGGCCTCAAAACTCAGACGCTGGTGGGCTGGTTTCCCGGTTTGGGCCTCAAAACCGGGGGATAGCTGGAAAAGGCTGGTTTCCCGGTTTGGGCCACAAAACCGGGGGTGCAGAGCGAGGGCGGCACGTGGCGGCAATCGGAAGGTTGCGTGGAGGCAACGCGGACGACTTGTGCGGGCGTGGCCGTCGGATCTACCTACCACTTGAGTTGGTCCAGAATAACCTTAGGGTTTAGCTGGTTCGCTCTGTAATTAGAATAGAGAGGGGTAGAGTAGGAAATAGACTTAGTATAGAATAGGATAAGTAGTCAGGGGAGACACCCTCCTCCCGTATCTCAGTCATTTGGTCTTTCGCACTTAGGGTTTCTTGCTCTCCCATCCCCTGCTGTAGCCTGCTGAGATCCGCAGAGAGACTTGACTCTGTGTACTGGTGATTTTGAGGAAAGGAGGCCGTAACCTCCTTGTCGTAGCGTGTGTTTGCGCTTTGGCTGCAAGATCGTGGTTGTGATTCGCGTTTCATTGGTGTTCTTCGCGGAATCCTTTTTCTCCACGTTCTTCCCGTCGCTTGATCTCTTTGGTTGGTTCATCTTTTGCAAAACCGTTGGAACCAAGTTGTTCTAGATCATGAGGCACTTCTTTCCACCGAAGGAATTAACCTCTAACCTCACGGTCTAGGAGATCGATCGATTTTTGTTTTGGATCGTGTTTTTGCTTCCTTGTCCCGAAATTTCTTGATTCACCGATTTGGAGTTAGGTTCGAGCCATGATCTCTTAGAGATAGCTCACTAACATCCTTGTGACCCCTCAGATCGAATCCCAGGCCTAGAGCTTTTCATTCGGAGGAAATCGGGTTGAATCATCAAAGAACCGCACAGTTTTCGGGGGCATCGGACGCTGACACGGGAGCATCGGACGCTAGGGTTCTAAGCGTCGTACGCTCCGGTGACGCGTGTCACTTTCTGAGCGTTTGTAGTGGCATCGGACGCTAGGCATCGGACGCGTCCGTTGGCCATCGGACGCGCCGGAGCCAAAGCATCGAACGCTGGTTGTTCACTGTTCACAGCGTCCGATGGTGGAACAGTAAGGTTCCCGAGAGGCAGTTTTCGCATCGGACGCGTCCGGTGGTCTGGCATCGGACGCAGGCAGCATCCGATGCTACTGTTTTCACACGGTTTTGTCCGTGGTTCGCTCGTTCGTTGACGGAATTGATTTCTGTCTTTTGCGTTGGCTTTCTAGAGTTGTCTAGTGTCCCGCTGTGCTTCTTGGAGGCATCCACCCTACATCTAGGGTCGTGGACATTTGCAAGCTCAAGGGTTTGCTTCTGGGGTTTATTCTTGGGACAGTGGCTACTAGTTTCCGTAAGGAAAATTTGAGGCTCCCATTCACCCCCCCTCTGGTCGCTTTCTGAGTGCTTCTCGGTCCTTCAGCCGATGCGCTCAGTCGCAAGTCGTACTACAACTGTCTGGTGATAAAACCCTATGATTCTTCCCTGTGTTATGAATTGGAAAAGCTGGGTATTGAGATGGTTCCACGAGGAACGCTGAATAATATCAGAATAGAAACACCTATCAAGGAACAGATCATTGCGGCTCAAAAGGATAACCCTGGGATCAAGCACATCATCGAAAGGGTCCGAGCCGGAAAAGCGGATTGTTTCAGGATTGATGATGCAGGAGTGGTTTGGTTCAAGAACCGACTGGTAGTTCCCAAAGTGCCTGAGTTGAGACAGTTAATCCTTGATGAAGCACACTTGACTAGATTCTCTATCCACCCCAGCAGCAACAAGATGTACCAGGACTTGAGGCAGAGATTCTGGTGGACAAAGATGAAGATCGAGATCGCCCGGTATGTCGCTCAATGTGATACTTGCCAGAGGGTCAAAGCTGTGCACATGAAGCCTGGAGGAGAATTGCAACCTTTACCTGTACCTGCTTGGAAATGGGACGATATCAGTATGGATTTTATCAATGGGCTACCCAGGACATCAAGAGGTTTTGATTCCATCTGTGTGATCGTGGATCGCCTCACTAAGCAAGCTCACTTCCTGCCAGTCAAGACCAGCTACACCGTCCCCACTTACGCCACTTTGTACAAAAACAACATAGTAAAACTCCATGGCATACCCAAGACCATAATCTCGGATCGTGGTACCCAGTTTGTTGCAAAGTTCTGGAAAGCGTTCCATACCTCACTTGGAACCAAGCTCTTGCATAGCACGACATATCATCCGCAAACGGACGGACAAACTGAGCGAGTCAACCAAGTGTTAGAGGATATGTTGAGAGCCTGCGTGCTCACCTTCGCAGATACTTGGGATGACTGTTTGCCCTTGGCAGAATTCTCATATAATAACAGTTATCAAGAAAGCATCAAAATGGCACCCTTTGAAGCACTGTACGGTCACCGTTGTCGTACACCTCTCAGTTGGTCTGAACCCAAAGAAAAGGAATTCTTTGGAGTTGACCTAGTAAAAGATATGGAAGAAAAAGTCAAGCAAATACAAGAGAATATGAAGATTGCGCAGTCTCGACAGAAAAGCTATGCTGACAAGAGACGTCGACCTTTGGAGTTCCAGATCGGAGATTATGTGTATTTGAAGGTCTCACCCACCAAAGGAGTTACTCGTTTTGGAGTCAAGGGAAAGTTAGCACCACGCTATATTGGTCCCTTTGAAATTTTGGAACGCTGTGGCAAGGTAGCTTACAAACTAAGATTGCCCGATCATCTTTCTGCAGTCCATAATGTGTTTCACGTCTCCCAACTCAAGAAGTGTCTCCAAGTGCCCGAACACGTGGTGGAAGTTGAAGGTGTTGAGTTGGAACCCGATCTGTCATACTCCGAGTGTCCAGTTCGCGTGTTGGATCACAAGGACCGTGTTACCCGAAGGACTACCACAAGATGGTACAAGATCCAGTGGAGCCAACACTCTAAAGAAGAAGCCACTTGGGAATCCGAAGACTTCTTAGCAAAGAGCTATCCCGACTTTCTCGATACTCTGTAGATGTAAAGTTTTGTCTTTGTCTTTTGAGGCGCGGAATCTCGGGGCGAGATTTCTTTTAGGGGGGAAGGCTGTAACACCTATGGTGATTATTATGTAATTAACCTGACATGTCATCATCTTTAGTCATTAATCATCCTTGCCATGCAATATGTTTGCCTAATGCTTGTTTTGCTTTTATTTTTTTTTTCTGAGGTGACTTGTAGTGATCTCTTTTTCAAAAACCCTAAAGGCCCAAATCCTCCTATAAGGGCAAAATGGTAATTTCATCTCTGTGTCTAGCTCTGTGTGAATCTTGTTCAGTTGAGTGCCCTGATGTTTTGTTGTGTCGTTCAAAGTTCAAAATCAGAAATAGAATTTAAATCCCTTTTGGAAAACCCTAAATTTCCAAACTCTAGTTTTACCCCTCTTTTTCTAATTCAAAAACTATTCAAAATTTGAAGTTGGCCCTATAAGAAAAGTTGTAGATCTTGTCAAAAGGAACAACTTTGGTGTTTACAGATTTTCAAGTTTTAATATAAAATCAGAAGTAATTTCAAATTCTTTCAAACTTCAATTTTGTCCCCTTTTCGGTTTTCAAAATTATTTCAAAAACTATTGAGTTTCAGAAAAAGTTTATGTTGGCAAAGTTGTAGATCTCAAAATTTTAAGCAACTTTGGTGTTTTGAGTTTTCTTTGTGTAGTTCAAATTTTGGGAGTAATTTCAAAAGTTCAGAAAGGGGAGGTTTTGGATTAAATGACGACACTGTGCACGAGCTTTAAAGCTAGGGGGGCCCCGGCCGACGGCAGCGCTGCGTCAGCACGCCGAGCCCGGCTGACCCGCGTCCGTGTCGCCCGAGGCCACCGCTTAGCGCTCGACCTCTCCGGCCCCTACCTCCGCCCACGCCGAGTCAGCCTCGCCGAGCCCGGCTGACCCGTTCCGTGTCGCCCGAGGCCAGCGCTAAGCGCTTGACCTCCCCGAGCCCCTACCTACCGCCGCCTCGCCGTCCTCTACCCTACCCTCCTCCTTCCTCTACGGTCGCGGACAGCGCGCAGATGCCGGCCGCCGGCAAGCCGCCGCGCCGCGCGCGAGCTCCCGCCCATGCCGAGCCGCCCTACCCTGCTCCCTACCTCCGTTAATTCCGCGCGAACGCTTCTCACCCCGCGCCCGGACCCCCCAGCGCCGCCCCGCGGCTATAAGAAGCCGCCAAACTCCGCCATTGCCGCCACCACGACGCCCTGCACCACCGGACCACCCTAGCGCCCGCCGAGCCCTCCACCGTCTTCGCCTTGAGCTGCTCCACCTTCCCGGGCAACCAATTTCACCCCTCCGCCCTTCTCTCGCCGGCGCAGGAGCTTCGTCCCCGACTCCGGCAAGCGGCCGCGTTTCGGCTAGGCGAGAAATTCGCCGCCGTGAGTGCTTCTCTCTTCCCTCCGACCCCTGCCCTCTCTTCCTCACCTCGAAGCGCTCCTAACCGCACCTTCGGCGACCCCTTTTGGTGGACAGAGCCGCCGGACGCCGCTCGCCGCCAGAGAGCTCCGCCGAAGCACCTCCACCATCGAACTCCCTCCTCCGACCCTGCACCGCCTCGCCGAGCCTCCCTCCCGACTCACGGTGAGCTCGCGAATCTTTCCCCACCCTCGGCTTTCCCAGCGCGAGCCCCGAGCGGCCGGTCCGCCGTCCGCCTCGCCTGCGGTTCGCCCGAGCCCTGCGGTCCGCCGCGCGATTCGCCCGAGCCCTACGAGGAAGGAGCACAGTGCTCTTTTTCCTTTTTGGAAGGATGTGAATAGTGTTCCTTTTTCATCTTTTTGTGTGGTTTTCTGTGTTGCTCCAGAAATTCTGAAAATTTGCTGGTAGACTCTTTATACCTTGTAGTAGTTTAGAAAAATATGAAACTTGAATTTTGTGCAAAAATTTGAAAATGAAAAATCTCCCTTTTAATTAAGAAATGAATGGTTTTAGATTTTTAGAAAATCATGTATAGTTCCAAAAATCATGAGATAAATTTTTATGTGCTAGTTACGTCATGTTTAGTCTCTGGTGAAATTTTGAGGCCTTTTGAAGCAAGTTGATTTTTGGGTATTTATTTAAATTGTTAAATAGTGCCTTTTGTTAATTAAATGTTTGATTTTTGTTAAGCACCTTAATGATCTCCAAAAATTATGAAATTTGTTTTGACATCTATTTATACCATAATGAACCTATGAGATTAATTGGGTAAATTTTGGAGCAACTGCATAATATGACCTTTTTAAATAATTAGGAAAAAAATAGAAAAGACATTAGCGTTCATGTTGCATGCCCTGTGATGTGACTTTTGGGATTGTTTGCTGTTTATAGACCCCCACCCATTTGGTCTATGATGTTTGTGATGCCATGCATGATTTGTGTTTAGGTCGGATAAATGATGCTTAATAGGTTGATTAATTTTGCTTAGGGATAAAGATAAGTAACTTTATGTCCACACTAAGCAGTTACTTACGCAATGGAAAATGTACTCTAGAATCAGTGGTTTTGTCGTGTGCTGTATTGTTCATGTCAGCATCCTCCTAAGCATACATCATTGCATCCGTATAGTGACCGAAGGAGAAGGCATCAAAGTTGAGGCAGCCGCTGACGAACCTACCCCCGAGGCGACCCCGAGCTCCAACACCTGCACTGCCGACCCCGAGCCTGTCCTCTTTGCTCTTCAAGGCAAGCCCCGGTGCATTTAACCCTTTCTTGTTTTCACAAAAGTTTACTTAAATGCTTTTGGGTTAAAACTACTGCATTAGTTTATAGGAGTTGTGTGATGACCTATTACCTGCATTGTTCACTTCCACCAGAAGATCCACCTGCCCTGTTTAAAAACTATTTGCAAATGCTTAGTGATGCTATGCAATAGATTTGCTATAAAAATGCCAATTTCAAAAGTGTGATCACTTAAAGAATTTTTATGGGAATTTGGCTTTACTCCCCGGCTATTGGCTAGGTATCTGATCCGTACCTAGTCAATTGCGAGGAGAGGTTGTCCGAGCGTACGGTGCCGTCATGTTGAAGTCCGGGACTCAACAGTTGACACCGACCGGGACAGGGTTGAAAAACTGACAGGACTATTACGCTTGGGTGAGATATAACCAAGGTATAGTTCTGGCAGAAAAATTAGGGACCATCCGTATGGGGGCCTGCTGGCCAAGACTTGCAACTATTCACATACTTCGGAAAGCTCTGGCTCCGAGGAATCCTTTATTGGACCGACAACCGCGCACTGGGAGTGGAGAGATGGCGGAAGTAGCATGTACCCACGTGGTCGTCGTACCTGGATAGGAGTGGTATACTGTACTTCCGGGTGGCGTAGGACCGGGCCCAATCTTGGAGGAATCGTGGTAGACGAGTTGGCATATGCAAGCTTGGGTGCTACATATGCAGTGTGGATAGGGATCCTCAGCTGAGTATTATTTATCCGGATTAACGTTGCTCCTCAGTTATGGAGACTTGGTCACTGACTGTCAACGGAGAGTGGTTCTCAACTAGGTATGTTTTTGCAAGGTAAAATGAATCATGAACAATGAAGAATTGAGAAATACTGGAATCTTTCCAAAAATAAAACAAGGATTTCAAATGCTTTTCTGCGAAATACTTGATCTTGCTTAAGCCTTACCTTGACTACCCTAAGCCTCTCATCCCTGAGTCTTCTTCCTTTTCTTTAGTCGGGTAAGTCTTGTTGAGTACCCCAGTACTCAGGGTTTGTTACCCATGCTGCAGGTATGGCTGAGTCCCCGATGTGTCTTGCGCCCTGCTGCATGACCATTGTCCAGGAAGAGGCCGATGAGGCCGAAGAATAGTTGTGCACCCTCGGGCTGGGTGATTACAAGTATCTTATTTTGTTGTACTCCGCTACGTTGCCTATTTCTATTATCTGAACTTGGTTTGTAATAACTGCACCTTTAATTTTATTTGGAACCTCGGTTTGTAAAACTAATGTTATTTAAGTCTTCCGCTCTGTATTCCGATGTTATTTGTAAAAGTATCCAGCGCTGTGACCGAATTGTGAGATGATCCTGCGGACAATGGGCACTGATGCAGCCCAGTGACGAACAGACTTAATCACGCAGAACATCGGTTCGGCTGACAGAGGCTGACGGGGACCGGTGGGCCATGGGATTAGGACCGTTCCGCCACACCAGGCTGGCTTGTGATGTAGATGGACTTCCAACAATATGTTCATGTGTTTGACTTATAGATCTTGCTATTGTCGTAGTGGTACCATCTTGTCTCCCAAGCTAGTTCATTATTAGAAAAGAGGATAACTTCCCACTTCTTGTCTTGATGTCTTGGACTATGATGATTGCAGGCGTAGGTTGTCTCATACGAGGTAAGTTGCATCCGGTTTGTCATCAGCGCCCAAGCAAGGCTCAAAGCTAGGCTAGCACCATTTGTAATCTGAGAGTAGGTTTGTGTGTCTATGGTTTGGGTTCTGGATCTTCAATGTTTAGACCAAACCATGGATGAACAAAATCTCTCTCCTGCATAACGTTAGTGGATATATACCCGAAGGATTGCAAAAATTTAAAGCATGGGTTGTTGTCCATAACATATGTATTTTGCATCTATGCTAATAAAAATATGTTTTTTAGGATTATTTTAGCATAGACTAGTATTTTATGTGTTGGCTGCACTTTAACATGATTCAAGGCAAAAGATAACTTGCAGTAGAAGACAAAATAAATAAACTTTGATACTCACAGTTCTTTCATCCATGATGAATGAGCTGAGTCTTCATTGTGCAAGAGTTGTTGAAGTTCATTTTATGCCTTGCTTCATCTCCAGTGTGAGTTCATCTCCGGACTTTCCCAATTAATAATGAAAGTTTTCCTGCAGGGGTTAGTCCAACAAAAATATCCAATATCTAATATAGGTCTATAGCATATTATCAGTTCAGAAATCAACCTAGACACCACGTCTAATTTGATCTAGGAAGGCATTTTAACCTAAGCACCATACTTAATTTAAAAGCCTTTAGAGGTAAAATCAGCACACCTTTTAGCTCAAGAATCAAATCAGACACCATGTCTTACTTTAATTCATGAAAACAGTTAAACTAAGCTCCATGCCTAATTTTAAAAGGTGTATGATAATACTTCAAAACCAGAGAATATACTATAGCAAATAAAGATAACATGAAAGCATTATAGAGATTTATTCAGATGGTGATGAAAGAGTATGATTAGTATATGAGCATATCCTAAAGGTAGGGGCAACCAGCATAGCAACATGGCAAGAAATATTCTTAGAAAGCCTATTCCCCAAGCTTGGATTTTGCACAAATCAAGATTGGATGAATGTAATTCAATGTTGCATGATGATTGATGGGACATACCTTGTATTTGTTGTTCCTTCGTTCTTTCCTGCTCCAGACCTGGAAAGGTTAGTGACAAGAATACCCGAAGGAATATTTTCATAATTATATTTCTATGCTCATTACAAGGACAGTGCAACAGAAAGGTAGGCATAGCTCATAACCAAGTATTATGATGAGGTATAAGGATTCTACTGGTTATAAATTGCTCATGGGGTAGTGATAGATAAGAGTGGAATTCAAAAACAACATTCATAAGAATGAAAACAAAAATAATGAAAAGACTGGGACAAAAAAGATAAAAGTATGATTAGAAGGTTAAACTTAAGACGTAAAATGATCTACCGTTCCCCGGCAACGGCGCCAGAAATGCTTGTTGACACTTACTAACGTTGCTACCAGGAGTAGAGATAAACTCTATCCCCGGCAACGGCGCCAGAAATGCTTGTTGGTATAAATTAATGCACACTCTACTTTATCCGCAAGCGCACAGATAAGATCTACCGATGTAGCACTTCACCGGATGTAACCCAGTTTAATATCGAACCCAAAGGAACGGATAGCAGTGAGTCTCAAGTGTATAACCCCTGAGTGGCTAACAAGGACGGAGAATCTAGAAGCATAGAGGGGATCACTAAGGTTATCTAAATCCAACTTAAGAGTGATATGTTTATTATTCTTAATGGGGAAGTTGCCATAAAAGGTCACAAACAGAGTATGATTCTTTTATGCAAATGTATAATCCTACCGGGCCTACACACGGGTAGTGGACTATAGAAAAATCAACATGGCTATAAGAGTCACCCTTGCGAACTACCACTGTTACCGGCGTTATAGGAGGCATTTATGATGAGCTATCAAGTCTAAGCACCACGCTTACACTATCCAACTACTCTAACTCTAGCGCATCTAGAATTAAAGCACTCAAAAGAGTCACAAACCTTAAGAATAATAAGAACAATAGCTCAAACTTAAATATAGATGTCGATTACCGAAACAATCGTTGAAGCAAGTCGATGAAGAACTTGAATCCACAGGTACAAGATGAAGAAGTTGATCCGACTGGCCGGAGCTTCCTCTTGATCTCTTCCTCTCTCTCTCTCTCTTCTAGTTCTAGTATAAGACTAGGTTCTAATCCTAATTGAGGGGTATCTAGTCTTCTACTTGAAAGCTAACTCTTGATTACAACTAGATGAACTAGATTTAATTCTAGATGAACTAAAAGAGATTCATCTAGAGGGACCTCTACTTCTACATTGGAACCCTAGTTTCTGATGTGGAGATGAATAATGAAGAGGGAGATGCCTGGAGAGGGGGGTCTGGGGATGCTTATATAGCCCTGAGGTATCAACCGCGGCCGTTAGATCAAACCGACTTCAGGGACGGCGGAGATGAGTCCTAGGGTTCGGTGGAGGAAGCTTGCAGAAGACGGAAGCGAAAGGCCTCCGTGGCCGACCGGTCGGTCTCCATGTGGGACCGATCGGTTGGGCCCAGTGGCCCCACGTGGTGGCCCGCCTCCTGGTGTCTTCTGGTGTCTTCTAGATCCTTCTTTTGCAGATTTCGTTGCGAAATTAATATCTTTTCATCTGGGACTCCGAATATAGCAAATGATATGTCCGTTTCGATTGTCTCGACGAGCTCTTCGCAATGGTGCACTCTAATTCATCACTTGAGATACTTTTATATGGTAAAAACATGGATGTCCTACAAAACAAGCGAGAGCACCAAAACTCGTGGAACTTGTTAGTTTCAAACCCTACAACTATGCTTTGTGATTCATTTAGTGTCATTTCATGCAATAGTTGATGGTTAATTATGAGCATTAGTGAGAGTCAACAGGTAGCCACACGGTTGCAAATTCGTGGCTGTGATTCGCGTTTTGTTCGTGTTCTTCGCGGAATCCTTTTCTCCACGTTTTTCCCGTCGATCGATCTCTTTGCTTGGTGCGTTAGTTGCAAATCCATTTGAACCAAGTTGTTCTAGATCATGAGGCACTTCTTTCCACCGAAGGAATTTGTCTCAAACCTCACGAGCTAGTAGATCGGTTGATTTTTATTTTGGGTCAAGTTTTTCTCTCCTCCCCCGAATTTCCTCGATTCACCGATTTGGATATAGGTTCGAGGCATGATCTCTTAGAGATAGCTTAATATCCTCGTTGTGACTCATCTATCCAAGTTTGAACCCTAGAGGTTTCGTTTTGGGAGAGTTTGTGTTGAATCAGTGGATGAACAGCTGAGTTTCGGGGCGACCGAACGCTGGGTCGGGCTGACCGGATGCACAAGTCAAGAGTCCGGTCGTTGAACTTATTCGCTGTGATGGTTTCTTTTCTGACCGGACGCACTTGCCCAACGTGACTGGACGCACAGGTAGCACTGTTCACCGTGGCTACGCTGTGACCGGACGCACTGTTCACTTGACCGGACGCTCCCTAGTGCAGAGTCCGGTCACGAACAGTAAGGGTCTAGAACGACTTTCGCTCGACCGGACGCGTTCGGTGCCTGCTGACCGGACGCACCAGTGAGGCCGGTCAAGTCTGCTGTGTGCTATTTCGTCCGCGATTCACCCGTTCGTTGTCAGATTTGGTTTCCGTATTTTGCGTTGGGATTTTAGAGCTGTGTAGTGTCCCGCTGTGCTTCTTGGAAGCATCCACCCTACATCTAGGGTCGTGGACACTAGCAAGCTCTAGGGTTTGCTCTTAGGGTTGATTTTGGGACAGTGGCAACGAGTTTCCGGAAGGAAAATTTGGAGCTCCCATTCACCCCCCTTATGGTCGCTTTCTGATTGCATTCTCGGTCCTTCACTTTGGGCTGTTTTCCAAAACGCAACTCATAAGAAGTCTTTTTCAAAAAAGCTCGGAGAAAAATGCGATTGGAAATGTAGCATGCAGTGCTCATAGCTTCGGCCCAATATCGCCTAGGAGTCCTATGCTCATCGAGCATCGTCCTGGCCATCTCTAGAAGGGTCTGATTCTTCCTTTCTACAACACCATACTGAGGTGGTGTGTAGGGAGAAGAAAACTGATGTTCTAAACCCAAAGAGTTACAAAACTTCTCAAAATCCAAATTCTTGAATTCGGAACCATTATCACTCCTAATAGCTCGCATTGAGTTCAAAGGGAACTCATTCTGAAGACGCAAAATTAGATTGCGAGCAAAAGAGAAAGTCTCAGTTTTCTCAGCTAAAAAGAAAACCCACGAATATCTCGAAAAGTAGTCAACAACAACAAGCACATACCACTTCCCCCCAACCGAGCTCACCCGAGCCGGACCAACAAGGTCCATGTGCAAAAGCTCTCCAGGGCGCTTGGTCATGACCTGAGTCACTGGATGGTGGGGAGCGACAACCATCTTCCCATGTCTACAAGAATGGCAAACAAGATCCTTCTCCATGGATAACTTGGGCAATCCTCGGATTAGGCCAATTGAACTAAGTCTTGCAAGCAAGTCAAAGCTCAAATGTCCTAGTCTCCTATGCCACTTCCAAAGATCAGAGGAGGAAGTTCGAGCCAAAAGACAACGAGAAACTCCAAATGACTATGAGAAATCCGCACGAAAGACTTTCCCAAAGGGCGAAATCACACAAACAAGATTGCCCTGAGGATCCAAAATATGACTGAGATTCGGCTTAAAACGAATCTCATAGTCGTCATCAAAGAGTTGCGAAACAGAAAGAAGGTTAAAATGCAAGTTAGAAACAAGAGCAACATCGCGCAACACAAAGTGCTCATTAACTCGCACCGACCCACGAGACAACACTCTACCTTTGATATTGTCGCCGAAGGTGATAAACTCCTTTCCGGTGACCGGACTAAGACTGAAGCACCACTTGGCGTTTTCGGTCATGTGCCTTGAGCAACCGGAATCCACCAACCAAACGTTCTCCAATCGTTTTACCTACATCAATAAAAAGACATAGGGTGAGCATACGGTCCAACACTAGGGTTAGTGAAGTAAGGAGAATACCAGTGTTGGGCCGGCTGCTCAAAAGAACGGTTAGCAGAAAAACTATTCCTAGCACGCCTACGGGGAAAGCGATCACCACATTGAGGAAAACTTGGTCCGCTAAGGGAAGAGCGTCCATCGCGATACTCAAAATGCGGTGGGGGAAAACGCTCTACAACAAAGCCACCGCCGCGGGTTTTGGACCTCTAGGCCTAACAGCACGCCTCTGAACATTCGGCACATGTACATCATGGAAAGGATGGTACATGTCCGTGTTGTTCATCTCCTTTGCGCGGCGCGCCTCTCTTTTGCGCCGAAAGCAGAACTCGCTCAAGTGTCCATCTCTCCCACAGTGCTCACAATGGTACCTCACCGCTCTCAAAGGGGGTTGTTGGTACTCACGGTAGTGGGTGTGGATCACTTTGCCCTTCTGTGGCATAAGCTCCTCCTGGATGGGTGGCATGGTGTCCAGCTTGTTCTTGAGGTGGTTTGGTTTGGGAGCCCATGATTGTTTCTTGGGTGGAGCTCTAGGCGGTTCAACAAAGACCCCATCCTTGGTGTTAGGCTTGAGAGGCTCTTTGGGTGGAATCTTGGTAAGCTTGTGAGTAGTGGTGGAGTTGGGCTTCTCACATGGGTTAAGACCACTCGACTCTCCTGTCGGTGTTTGTTAACCGACAACTCGTCTTGAGGGATCTCAGACGATTTGTTCGGTGGGGATCAGTGTTCGTAGGACCCGACGAGTACACAGGGACAACGATTTATACTGGTTCAGGCCGCTAAATAGCGTAATACCTTACGTCCAGTGCGGCGTGTGCCTTGTGTATGATTATGATTCAATGTTCGATGATCTAGGACCTGTGCCCGGCTCCCCTTCTATATCCGGGTAAGCCTTAGCACAGTCCGAGTCCTAGCCGGTTACAAAGGTAGAGTCCTATTCTAATTACAAGACTTCCCTTAACAACTCGGCTAAGTTACAAATCGGAGTCCTAATCCATGTACACTACGTAACAAGTCTTCGGATCTCCTGCGCCGTCCGGGATTAGTCGGAGTAATCATCTACTGATGATATCTCTGACATCCTGGTCCGTCAAGCCCCCGAGCTCTTCATCATTTCCTCATGACGTTATCTTCTAGCTTCTCTTCGAGAATCTCCAAGTAATGTGTTTGAGAAATCTTGAAGTGCTCTGAAGTTTAAAAAATTTTCATGGCGTGCGCTTTTTATCAAAAAGCGCACCCATAGGGTGTAGCCCCCGAGCCTCTTGTTATTTAAAATAACTTTGAGGATCTTTTGAATCTTTTCCAAGCAATTCTTGAAATAAGAAAAACATTTCCTTTATGGACAGTACCCTGCAGCCCCCGAGCCTGAGAACCGAGTACTATAGTAGTCGATGCTTAGGATCTGTAGAACCATATGTTTGGGTAATCCATTTAAGGTCTGAAGAAAACAGATCATGACACCAGTTTATTGTTTAACCCGTCCGAGTAATAAACACTCAGCTTCAGGTGGGTAATGTTTTCAACAAACATCCCGTATCACCCCCCACTGAGTAAAAATTACCGTAGGTCAGCAATAATTGACTAGTGACTGTTCCAACTGTACACAATAATGATGTTTGTCGTTTTCCGCAACTGCAAACTTCGTCGTTTCTGTCTTGGAGTGTGTGTGTGAGTCAGTCCTGTTACCCATGCTGAGCTTCACATGTACCACAGTACATTGGTTGAATTATTGGTCCAGCAGTCACTTTTGAAGATGAACCACGTCCATGGACCGGAAAGAAACCGCCTATAAATACCCTGCCTGGGAAGCGAAGGACTCTCATCCCTTTGAGTGTAGAACTTCTCTTAGTCCCATGAGTATTGTAGTAGCAGTATCTGAGATGGCTGAGCCCCCGGGTGTCTTCCTTCTGTAGAATAGATGAGGTGCCCAGAAGAACTCTTGTGAAGGGGCCATCCGTCAGGGTGGTTTCCAAGTGGTCGCGAGCAGAAGAGTACAGAGTTGCGCCTAAAAGAACTCTTGTGACTACCACTCGTAGATAACCTCGGAGTCACAGGTTGTCAAAAGGGCAGTGAGGGTGATGGTCTTGCCCAAGTTCCTTGAGTACTGGGGTAGTACCAAAGACCCACCTTGGGATGCACTGAAAAGATAGTGTCTACCCAAGGTTCTGTGTCTGCTTTACTGCGTCTCACTGAACCCAGTCCTTGGTGCGACAGGCATCAAGGCTATGTGCCTTGAATTCACTAGAGTAGCGTTTTACACCTTGACTGTATTTCTGTTGAAAGTTGTTGTATCCCAAGATGTTTCTATGTATCTCTGTTGTAATTCCGAGTAATAATAACAAGAATCCGGGTACTTGGAATATTTTCCGAGTCCTCTGTCCTGTTATCCGGGTACTGTCTGTATCTTGCGAATGGAAAACTTGTCTGTTTACCGCTTTTGCCCTCCGTCTCTGACGCCGTCTGACACGTGCTCCCAACCGTTAGGGTTACTAACGTTGTCATGATGCCGTTTATGAAAGCCGAATGGTTAACAGAACAGATCTATATTAAGCCGTCACCAGGCTTGTGCTTTCCTCACGCTTTCATCAAGCTCTTGTTCTCAAACCACAAATCCTTTAGCCAACTGTTAGTTGATGCGTAGAAAATCTCTCGTCACCAACATGGGTCCCAAGAAGCAATTTGTGGCTGAGAAGAAGAAGCCCAAGATCACCACCACTGGAAAGCCTAAGCATCCAAACCTGCTGACTGATGTCTTGGCATGGAAGAAACCGGACACCACTTTAGTGGAACTGGCTTTCCTGGCGCAGCAGGGGTACCTGCGAGTGCAGCCGCTTGATAGCTGGAGGGTCCCCATCGACCATTGAGCTCCCGCCCCCAACACTACGGAGATTGTGATGTTCAAAGCCTTCGTGGAGCGGGGATTGGGGCTTCCTGCATCAGATTTCTTCCGTGGACTGCTGCATTATTATGGTTTGACTTTAAACCATATTACTCCCAATGCGGTTCTTCATATTGTAATCTTTGTTCACCTCTGTGAAGCTTTCCTGGGAATTTGTCTCAATTTCACCCTTTTCCGCTACTTTTTCTGGTTTGTGTCAACCTAGTGACGCTAAAACCGAAGTAGTCGGCGGGGCTAGTCTTCAAGTTAGGACTGAAGTAGCCAATCAGTATATAACTGTTGAGTTATCAGACTCTGTAAGAGACTAGGCTGGCGGGTGGTTTTACATGGATAACCCACCCCCAGCTCTTCGTCGTCATGATGGATGGCCACCACAGAAGTGTCGTGAGTGGAAGGAGAAGCTTATAGTTGAAGAGCTCGAATCTATCCAACCATTCCTCATGATGATAGATGCATTAATACTCGATGGACTGACCAGATTCAACATTGTCCAAGACTTTGTTGCCCGACGCATCCACCCTCTTCAGCAGCGGGCGAACTTTGGGTTCGAGTACTTGGGGAAGAATGACCCGGGTCTCTCAAGTGCCAGAGATTAGTTCCGTTGAGGTGTCGAATTTCTCAATGGGGAGCTGATGTTCGTACTGGTATGGAAGTTGTTGATCGATTGTGCCAACCAGCCTAGCCAGAGCTGGCTGTATTGGCCAATGAACAATGTTCCCCTCTGCGGTAGAGCTGAAGACTAGTCCTTGTTGAGCTCCTGTCAAAGGTATCTCTTGATACTCTTTGAACTTTGAATCGACTATGTCTTGGAAGTCTTGTGTTGAGTTCTGCAGCCCAAAGATGATGCCAGGTTTGATCTCTGAGTCCTTTTCGTTCTCTAAATTTGAGTTCGAGTAGGAATCAGATGATTCAAGTTGGCCCTCGAAATCTTGCGGATCTTGAACTACGAGGTTTGCTAGGCTCTAAGCGAGATCATCCATCTGTGGTGTAGCTTGCACTTCTGGATTAGTGTGAAGTTGTCGATGCAGCTTTCCTTGATCATCCGCAATGCAGGTCCATGAGCCAAAAACAAAAATTGATCCCGCCGAGAACATATTGTCGTGGTTCACCGGGCTCTTGGTCGTCGAATCGCCGAAAGCCCCTACCTGGCACGCCAGCTGTCGGTGTTTGTTAACCGGCAACTCGTCTTGAGGGATCTCAGACGATTTGTTCAGTGGGGATCGGTGTTCGTAGAACCCGGCGAGTACACAGGGACAACGATTTATACTGGTTCAGGCCGCTAAGTAGCGTAATACCTTACATCCAGTGCGGCGTGTGCCTTGTGTATGATTATGATTCAATGTTCAATGATCTAGGACCTGCGCCTGGCTCCCCTTATATATCCGGGTAAGCCTTAGCATAGTCCAAGTCCTAGCCGGTTACAAAGGTAGAGTCCTATTCTAATTACAAGACTTCCCTTAACAACTCGGCTAAGTTATAAATCGGAGTCCTAATCCAAGTACACTACGTAACAAGTCTTCGGATCTTCTGCGCCGTTCAGGATTAGTCGGAGTAATCATCTACTGATGATATCTCTGACATCCTGGTCCGTCATCTCCAATCTTGCCGAAAGATGAAACATCAACACCCGGAGCAAAACCTACACCTGGACCTCCAGCAGCTCGCTTGAATTGGGAGATCATCATCTCGAGCTGCGGCTCACCACTAGACACCCATGACAAGATGGTGCGAAGGTATGTGTTTTCCTCCTCGGTTTGCATCTTGTCATGCTTCACATTAGCGATCTCCATCTCCAAACCCTCGCAAAGAACACACCTAGCCACATATGTGCTACCCGAGTTGGCCTCTTCAAGAGACACAATCTTGGCATTCTTCTCTGCCAACTCAGATTGCAAGCCCGCACAGGACTTGCACGCACCCAACAGCAAAGATCTCGCCTTCAGCTCATCCACCTCTCCTACCAACACAGCATACATGCTTCTCAAAGTGAGAAGGTCAGTCATGTGTGTGGTGCACATCTCACACTCAACCTCCTTAGAAACGACTACGGTGGACTTGGCAAACTCAAGCTCCTTCACCGTATCCTCCCACTTCTGTCTAAACTCCTTGCGCTCTCTAGCGGTACGCCTAAGCAATTTATCCTGACTAAGGAGCACGACAGTAAGCTTCTCGACCTCAGCAGAAAGCTCATCGGGGGTCTGAGATACCTGGGAGGTGTCGTCGTCGTCGTCATTCCGAGGAGTGTCCACCAGCTCGCCGTCGACCTCCTTGCCGAGGGCCATGGTGCAGAAGCCGTCGTCGTCGGCGAAGAAGTAGAGGCCATTCAGTTTGTCCTCGATCCTCTTCTTCTTCTCGGTCTCGTCGTCGCTTGAGGCAGCGGAGTCATCATCCGAGTCGTCGACGTCGCTGAGCGTGGCGAAGAACGCGTGCTGCTCAGCCTGGGCCTTCTCCATGTACTTCGTCTTCATGTACTCCTTGTCGAAGCCGCCCTTCCGCTTGTGCTTCGCGGGGATGTACATCTCCTTGCGCTTGTCGGAGTCATACTTGTGCCCATGATCTGCCTTGCTGAAGGTCTGCTTGTTCTTCTTCGGGCAATTGGTGATGAAGTGGTTGGGGTCGCTGCACTCAAAGCATCCTGAGCGTCCTCCTCCGCGACGACGGTTCATGCGGTTGTTGTGGAACCACGAGAACCGGTTGGCGAGCAAGGCCAGCTCGTCATCCCCCATGAACTCCAGCTGCTCCTCTGTGACAGAAAGAAGAGAAGAGAGTGCAAAGCCTCCAGAGGGGTTAGCAGAAGAGCCAGAAACCAAAGCCATCGATGGGCCAGAAGGATTTTCATAAGAAGCCCTCGCCATGGCGTCAATCTCATTGGACTTGAGCTTACTAAAGAGCTCGTCGCATGTGAGGGTCTCATAGTTAGGTGATTCGATGATCGCCTAAACTTTGGAGTCCCACACCGACCGATCAAGAGTATGCAAAAGCTTCAAAGCTCTCTCATGATCGCCAAAAGGCAACAGCTCCTTGTTAGCCCTCATCCTGTTGACAATCACCTGAAAGCGAGCGAATAAACTTTCTATGCTCTCGCCAGGCATATGTCGAAAGATCTCATACTCTCGCTTGAACGACTCGTAGAGATGGGTTTTGACTTGAGAGGTTCCCTCATGGAAACGCATGAGGGTAGCCCAAATCTCCCGAGCCGTAGCGAGGTGAGAAACGCGGTCAAACTCGGACATGCTCAAACAAGAGAAAATAGCATTACGAGCTCGGCTATTGGTATCGTGCTCATAGATCTGATGCTGAGTAACACGAGCAGCCAAGACCACATAATCGGCAGAGTTGCAAATATCCCAAATGGAAGCACCAATACTCTGCAGATAGGCCGACATGCGTATCTTCCAATACGCATAGTTCGTCCCATCAAAGAACGGCGGTTTGCCCATGTCGCGATCCATGTTGCCTTTTGTGGATCTGGAACCGGCTAAGGTGGAAGATCCTTAACCCGCTCTGATACCAATTGAAGGACCGAGAAAGCAATAGCAAGGCGACCAGAGGGGGGTGAATGGGAGATCAAAAATTTCTCTCGAAACTTTGGCCTTTTGTCCCCAAAATCAACCCCAAGAGCTTCGATCGAAACCGTGATTCCCATGACCCTTGGAAGAGGGTGGATGATCCCTAGGATCACAGCGAGGCACCACAAAGCGATAGCAAATCAAACGCCAAAAGCACCAGCACAAGTTCGACCCTCAAAAACCAAGTCCCGAACGTAGTTAGATGGCTACATCGAGAAATCCCCAAATACCTATGCTAACAAGTAGTAAAGATACCTATAGAGGTTCCTTGATCAACTCTAGGGCCAAACGGAAAGTCCGGAAACCAAGCGAAGAAGCCGGGAGAGCAAACGCACTAAACCGCAACAAACAGCCAACTCGCGGACTGTCCGGACCTGGAATCCCGGACTGTCCGCCCCTACTGTGGACTGTCCGCTAGGGGATGGCGGAGTGTCCGCCGGTCAAAACACCGAAACAACACTGCTCCTGCAAGTCCCCTGGACAGTCCCGGACTATCCGCGGTTTATACCGGCGAACTGTCCGCCGGTCAACCGAGACCCAAACAGCAGAGACTCACGGCCGCTGCTCTGGCCAAGTCCCCGACGCGCGGACTGTCCGGGCCCTGAGTGGCAGACTGTCCGCGGTTACTCAGGGAGGGCGATTTCAAACGCCCTTCTCCCAAAACTTCCCAAATTCGATCCAACTCAAAATCCCACGTTCCCAAACTTGGAGAAGATGATCACGAGGTAGTTAAGAGACTATCCCCAAGAAATCATCCGCTCAAATCGATTCAATCACCGGGAAATCGAAAGGGGAGGAGTATGAACGAAAAAGCGCCACGAAAATGAAATCAACCAGATCTACTTGTTCATGAGGAGTTAGATGAATTCCTTCGGTGGAAATGATCCCCTCACTATAAAGAACAAGTTGATTCAAACGGATTTCGCAAAGACGCAATATAGAGGGAGATCGAGTGACAGGAAAATCACGGAGAAACGCAGAACGCGAAGAACACGGACGAAATGCGAATCAAGTCATCGATCTGCAACCGTGTGGCTACCACACGCTACAACAGTGAGATTACGGTCTCACTTCCTCAAAATCTCTAGTACACAGAGGTATGGTTCTCTGCGGATCTCAGTGGCTATAGCAGGGGATTGGGAGAGCAGGAAACCCTAGAAGCAAAGAGCAAAATGACTGAGATGGATGGGGAGGTGGGTGTCTCCCCCTACTTATCCTAATTCTAATTCCCACTCTACCCCTAACTAATTACAGAGCGAACTAGCTAAACCCTAGGGTTATTCTGGACCAACTCGTGGTAGGTGGTGATCCGACGGCCACGCCCGCACAACTGGTAGCGTTGCCTCGACGCAACCTCACCGATTGCCGCCACGTGCCGCCACCGCTCTGCTTGTCCTTTTCCCGGACATCGCACCCCCAGTTTTGTGGCCCAAACCGGGAAACCAGCCTTCACAGCCAACCCTCGGTTTTGAGGCCCAAACCGGGAAACCAGCCGACCATCGCCTGAGTTTTGAGGCCCAAACTCAGCAAACCCGTAACACCCAGGTTTTGAGGCCCAAACCTGGAAACCGTCCTCAGCCCGAGTTTTGTGGCCCAAACTCGGAAACCTTCAGCGCCCAGGTTTTGAGGCCCAAACCTGGAAACCGTCCACTCGGTGGTTTTTCTGTGGCACAACCACCAAACCGAGCCGTAGAGGGAATGCACCGCCCTTGCACCCCGTCCACCCGCAAGTCTTCGCTCGTCGCTGTCCCAGGCTATCAGCCACCACAGCTGATCCTCGGGCCACCGGTCCCTCAGTCCAAGCCTCACGTCCGCCCTTCGCCACTCTCGGTCCATCGGCACGACACGTCTCTACTTGACCTTCACCTTGCCTTTGATCACTGTATCCGTGCTCGACACCTGCACAACACAAGCCAAAGAACATGCGCATTATACCAGTTGACAATCACTCATCACTCAGAGACTCGGGATACACCCATGTATCCGCAACTTTCCTTTGGGATAAAATAAATAACGATACCTTGGAATACTACCGGGTGAAGTTCTACATCGGTATATTCTGTGCGCTTGTGGAATTATCCAATAGTCAATAGTTTTACCACCAAGACACTTCTAGCGCTGTTGCTGGGGTTAGGCTCCATAGTCTAGTTCTAGTGGTTGCATTAAGAAGTGTCAACAGTGGCTTAGCATCTTTCTTAGTGAGCAGGTATTTTAGTGCAGCATGATCAGTATAAACAATCACCTTTGATCCCACTAAATAAGATCTAAACTTGTCTATAGAAAAAACAATGGCTAGAAGTTCTTTTTCAGTAGTAGCATAATTAAGTTGAGGTCCTATTAAAGTTTACTGGCATAAGCAATTGCATGATGCTTTTTATCTTTATATTGTCCTAGCACTGCTCCTACAACAAAATCACTTGCCTCACACATGATCTCAAAAGGTAGAGACCAATCAGGAGGTTGAATGATAGGTGCAGACGTGAGCGCTTTCTTAAGAGTGTTAAAAGATTCTAAACATGCATCATCAAACTCAAAAGGAACATCCTTGGCCAAAAGATTTGTAAGCGGTCTTGCAATGTATGAAAAGT
The DNA here is from genome assembly GCA_009763385.1 of Coix lacryma-jobi var. lacryma-jobi. Classification (NCBI taxonomy): domain Eukaryota; kingdom Viridiplantae; phylum Streptophyta; class Magnoliopsida; order Poales; family Poaceae; genus Coix; species Coix lacryma-jobi. Next base: position 139,037,732 of record CM019824.1, read on the forward strand.
GTTTTATAAATCTACGGTAAAAACCAGCATGGCCAAGAAAACTTCGGATTCCTTTGATATTAATAGGTGGAGGCAAACGTTCAATTACTTCAATTTTAGCTTTGTCTACCTCAATTCCATGTTCAGATATTAAATGTCCTAGCACTATGCCTTCTCTAACCATGAAGTGACATTTTTCCCAATTAAGGACTAAGTGCTTTTCTTGACATCTTTGCAAAACCTTGTCTAAATTTTCAAGACAACCATCAAAAGTTTTTCCATAAACAGACAAGTCATCCAAGAAAACCTCCATGATTTCTTCAATCATATCAGAAAATATAGACATCATACATCTTTGAAAAGGAGCAGGTGCATTACATAATCCAAAAGACATTCGGCGATAAGCATAAGTTCTGTATGGACATGTAAAGGTGGTTTTGCTTTGATCATCTGGGTGGATTGGGATTTGGTGATATCCAGAGTATCCATCAAGAAAACAGAAGAAAGAGTGATTTGCTAACCGTTCTAACATTTCGTCTATGAAAGGTAGCGGGAAGTTATCTTTCTTAGTTTCCTTGTTTAATTTTCTGTAATCAATACACATTCTCCAACCAGTGACAGTTCTTTGTGGAATTAATTCGTTCTTCTCATTCTTTACCACAGTCATGCCTCCCTTCTTAGGCACAACTTGGATAGGGCTCACCCACTCACTGTGTGGCTTAAGATAAATGATCCCGGCGTGTAAGAGTTTCAAAACCTCCTTCTTTACTACCTCTCTCATCGCATTGTTAAGCCTGCGTTGTGGCTCTCTAGATGGTGATATGTTAGGATCAGTAGGAATGCGATGAGTGCAGAAAGCGGGGTTGATTCCCTTTAGGTCATGGAGTGAATAGCCAAAGGCTGATTTATGCTTTTCTAAGACAGTGGTCAACCTAGAAGTTTGTTCCCGAGTAAGATTATCATTTATGATCACAGAAAACTTAGAATCATTATTCAGGAAAGCATATTGAAGCCCAGAAGGTAAGGGTTTTAGCTCTATGGGAGGTTTAGGAGGTTCTTCTAAGGAGTTTAGAGGATCTGGGTCTGGTGTGTCATCCTCTTCCTCAGTGAAAAACTATGCATCTTCCTTATATTCTGGTTCATTTATTATCTCAAGAGATGCTTCCTTAATTTCTTCCATAGGATCTGGCTCGGGACATGACTCATTTTCAGCATTTAGAGAGTGAGTGATAGGTATGGTTCCTTTAAGATTCTTCCCAAGACAGAAGTTCAAGATCCCTGTTTGACCTTCATGAATGAGTTGTTTAAGTGGTGGGCCTATCAGAAGATTAAACTCTTTAATATCAAAGATATAGAAGCTTAAGTGTAGTGGAGTGTTATCTATAGTGACAGGTAGGACATACATGATCCCTGAACTAGGAATAACATGTCCTGAAGGGCTTTTCAATAATTTAGCTGTTGGGGTAAGTGGCATTTGTTTTAATAAATCTTGAGCAAAGGTTTCAGACATCATGTTGGTTCCCACAACAGGATTATAAAGAGCTTCGAAGGGTTGTTGATGGATTTGGAATTGAATGTGTCTAGAAGGTGAATTTAAGCGGATTATATTAGTGGAAAGTTCTGATTCTTCTAACCATTCATGACTTATTATAGAGGCTAGCCCCTTCGTAGTATCTTTTAAGAAGGCCTTATCAGTAAGTTTTTCAAGTGATGATTTTTGATTTTGTGGCTTCCTAATTGTGTGATATTTCAAGGTATTACCAAATGCGGTAAATATTCATCTTTGAAATCAAAGGTGTCTCCTAAGATTGATGTTTCCCTCTTACTAGGAATTATGGCTGAGTTTTGTTCATGATTAAGAATGGATATAGGCTCAGCTTCTGGATTTACTTCTAGTGATTCTTGTTGTTTAGCTTCAGGAGTGGGAGTAATTTGAGATAAGTTTTGCAACATTTCCCTTTCCTTAGAGGCTAAGGTATGTAGCAATGATCCGTTTGAAGCTAAGTTAAGGTAATTAGAAGTTTTTCTATTCAGACCATTATAAAAGTGTTGAAGTAAGACAAGGTCTGGAATAGATAAGGCTGGACCAGAGCGGACAAGATTTTCGAATCTTTCCTAGGTTGCAATTAGAGACTAATCATCTTCTTGGATGAAGGACAAAATCTCTAAGCGAAGACAAACAATTTTGGAGACAGGGAAGTATTCTAAGCAAAAGCTAAGGCAGAGTTCTTTCCAATCCCCATTTTTACTTGGTTTTGTTTGAAGGTACCATGTTTTGGCTTTTCCCTCTAAAGAGAATGGAAAAAGTTTCCATCTAAGGGTTTCGTCAGACATGCCTGCAATGTGTAGGCACACACAGGTTTGTTCAAACTCATTTATGTGAATGTGTGGATTTTCATCTTCTAGGCCAGAAAAAGTTTGATTCTTAACCATTTCTATCAAGCATGGGCGTAGCTCGTAGTTGTCTGAACGGATAGGCTTAGCAGATTTGGGTAACTCTAAGTCTACGATAGTGCGATAGGTATACTGGTTCAGTGGAATGGAATCTGTGGAGCTAGTGATTGGCTCTGAGAAATCCATGGTAAAAGAATAAAAGATAAAAGTATAAACATATAAAAGTATAATAAAAGGTTAAACTTTAGACTTAAAATGATCTACCGTTCCCCGGCAACCGTGCTAGAAATGCTTGTTGGTATAAATTAACACACACTCTACTTTATCCGCAAGCGCATAGATAAAATCTACCGATGTAGCACTTCACCGGAGTAACCCAGTTTTAATATCGAACCCAAAGGAACAGATAGTGTTAAGTCTTAAAAAGTATAACCCCTGAGTAGCTAATAAGGACGGAGAAGCTAAAAGCATAGAGGGGAACACTAAGGCTGTCTAATTCCATCTTAAGAGTGATATGTTTATATTATTCTTAGTGGGGAAGTTGCCATAAAAGGTCACAAATAGAGTATGATTCTTTTATGCAAATGTATAATCCTACCGAGGCTACACACGGGTAAGTGGACTATAGAAGAATCAACAAGGCGATAAGAGTCACCCTTGCGAACAACCACTACTACTGGCATTATAGGAGGCAATTCTGAGCTATCAAGTCTAAGCACCACGCTTACACTATCCAACTACTCTAACTCTAGCGCGACTAGAATTAAAGTACTCAAAAGAGAGTCATAAACCTTAAGAATAATAAGAACAATGGCGCAAACTTAAATATGGACGTTGATTACCGAAACAATCGTTGAAGCAAGTTGACGAAGAACTTGAATCCACAGGTACAAGATGAAGAAGTTGATCCGACAAGCCGGAGCTCCTTCCTGATCTATTCCTATCTCTCTCTCTCTCTCTTCTAGTTCTAATATAAAACTAGGTTCTAATCCTAACTAGAGGAGGTATCAAGTCTTCTACTTGAAAGCTGACTCCTGAAGTCTCTTCTAGGGTTTCTGAATGAGGCGTAGACTTTCTGAAGAGGGACCTTCTGCCTTGCCTGGGGCCTGGGGGCCTATTTATATAGCCCTGAGGGGTCAACCGCTACCGTTGGATCAAACTGACTTCATGTAGGGCTGAGATTGATCCTCAAAGGCGGTAGAGGAAGGTTCCAGAAGGGGGAGGCCGGTGGCGCCCTGGGGGACCGACCGGTGGGACCCACAGACCGATCGGTCCCACCTGGAGGTGGCTCGGGGTGCCCCGCCTCGTGGGGTCTTCAGGTGTTTTCTAGAGTCTTCTGGAAGATTCCTGACTTGATGAATGCGTTATCTCCCGTCGGTTTCCTTCTAGGGGAAGCAATTGAGGGTTGTTTCCCTGTTTAATCCCTGCAGATTCACAGTTCACCAAAACTCGTGGAATTCATTAGTTCTAGACCCTATACTAAGGTGGAGTTTACATATTCATCCATTTTCATGTTTAATTGACCTTTAATAATAAGAGTTAATTAGTATCAACACCGTGTTGGAGTAGGATTCAATCTCTTTCTATCTTCTGTAAAACTCCCTGGAAAACAGTAATTCACCAAAGCTGTTGAATCTGTGAGTTTGGTCCCTATATTATGTTGCTTGGTGATCACTCCAGGTGTTCTAGAAGCTTCCATGTCGTATCCAACAAGGACTCTCTCGTCGGGACTCCAAATGTAGCAAACTGTATGTCAGTTTCCATCATCTCGACGAGCTCTTCGCAATGGTATGATCCAATTCATCACTTGAGATACTTTTATGTAGTAAAATGTTGATGTTCCTGTAAAACAAGTGAGAACTACACAACTCGTGGAACTTGTTAGAATCAAACCCTACAACTATGGATTGTCACATGTTTATCATTATTTTATGCACTAGTTGATGGTATAATGTTGACTATAAGGATTGTCAACAAGCTCCCCCAAGCTTAACCTTTGCTAGTCCCTTAGCAAATAATTATGATAAATCAGAGAAATAACTTAAACCTCCCTTGTGTTAAACAAAAAATTCTCATCCGGTTTGAAATAAATTTGTTTCATTTTCACATTTGTCTTTATTACTTTTAACCATGGGGAGTATAGCCTTACCTTAGTCTCAAGCAAATGAAAGATAGGATACATAAATCAAGCACTATGTCTCAAGTTCTTCTACTTCACCTTTATTCTGGAGTTTTGAGAGTTTTTCAAATGTTGAACATATATTGCCAAATTAAACAATGGATCCATAGAGAAAGTAATCATACTTATTAAATCAAGAAGTGCATGTGTGTGGAAAAATGGAGTTGGATGCTCTTTTGAAAATTCCACTTTCTTCTGTTTGATGTAGTCATGTGGCTATCAGACTAATTCTACTTCCGGGCACGTGCCCAATTTTTTTTCTTTTCTCTCTTTATTTTTTATGATAACGAGGTTCTGGACACTTGTCCCTTTTTATTTCCTCGGGATTTTTCTTTTTGAGGTTTCAGACACTTGTCCCTTTTTATGTTCTCGGATATTTTTTATTTTTATTATTTTTGCATAGCCACATGCTTCCAACAAACTTTTGAAATGATAATAAAAACTTTGAGCATTTATGTGGAAGATGGAAAACGTGTAAACGAACTTCATTCAAAGAGCATAATAACTTCTCATAGGATCAACAAAGCTTAACTTAACTCAATGTTTTAATGATCAGGTTTAATCAAGAAATTCTCCAGAACTCTAGTGTCATTTCAGAACAAGATATATAGCATCTCAGATTCATATCATATCTATCAATTACTTTAGACTAGGATCAAGCATTTTGCTTTCCCACAAGTTTTAACACTAGGTATATGGAAAGAATTATAACAGAGTTTCTAGTATTTTTGGGTTTTTCTTTTAAGTTTTAGGGTTCCATGAATCAAAGATAAACTAAAGCTTATTATTTATTCTAATTAAATAAAACAAACTAAATAGATAAATATAAAGATAAAGATCAGGATAACTCATCAGATAAGGACTTACCTGACAATGGGGCTCCTCCCTGTTGATGCAAAACCTTGGGGGCTCCTCCCCCAAGCTGGAGATCACTGTGGCAGCGGCGATCGATAGTGATGGTATTGGGGCATGGACCAGAAGGCATCCCCGTATTGATTTGTTTGATCTTGATGTTGTCAAATGTTCGTGACCGCATTCTCCATTTTGGCATTCCACTGTTGTTGCTCCATCAGCATCTGGTTGATGTCGGCTTGGTCTTCTGGTATTCTTGCCAACCGGGTACTGATGTTTTGACGAGCCATTTGATCATCATGATACCCTACACTCGAGACCAAGTGTCTAGGTGGTTCATGTTGAGTAGATGGTCCTGGCTGGTCTACTGAGCGTCTTGGTACTAGTCGTAGCGGGATATCCTCCGCCTCTTCGCACTGTCGGCTTGCCAAGAATCTTCTGAATGGATGGACGGTGATGGAGCCCATGGAGAGTATGTTTCTTGATATTGTTGCGGGTGTCTTGTTTGAACTTCATCATAGTACGATGTGTGAGCTGGTCCTTCGAGGATCGGGTCGACTCCATAATAGTATGTTGGTGGTGCATTTGCGAACCTTGCCGATGCACTTCTCTGTGTAGTGGTGATTGGCTACAGACCTATAAGAAAAATCCTTGTGGTATAGACACTGAGTTCCGGGTTTGGAAGTGGAATCTCAGTGCTCATACCTCGGTACATCATATGAATAAAATTATTGTTTTTCTTGAGGATCTAGGCATGTCTAAAAAAGTCAAAGGTCATAGTGGTATGGCTGAAAGGTCCTAAATTGCTAGAGGGGGGTGAATAGCCTAATAAAAATTCTACAAAAACACTTAGAGCAACTAGTTAGACAATTACAGAGCAAAGTTTTTTGCTCTAGCTCTACTAAGAGTTGCAAGCCACCTATCCAAACAATTCTAGTAAACTATAATCACTGTGGCACACAAAAGCTATGTCACTACTCTCTAAACTAGTGAGCTAGCAAGAAATAATTACTTCCAATTAGAGAGCTACTTCTAGCAACAATTATCTCTACATAAGAAATAAAGAATGTAATGCAATGATAGAGAGATATACCGACGTCGGCAAGAGATAATCAATCATAATACGAATACCAAGAAACTTTGGGAGATGTCCAAAGAGGCAAGAAACACAATGATTTTCTCCAAAGGTTTCACGTGCTTGCCGGCACGCTACTCCCCGTTGTGTCGACCATCCACTTGGTGGTTCGGTGGCTAATAGGTATTCACAAACCTAGCTCAACACTTGAGTGCCACAAGAACCGACCCACAAATGGAGGTAACTCAATGACACGCACAATCCACTAGAATTACCTTTTGGCTCTTCGTCGGAGAAGGCACAATACCTGCAGCAACTCGTGCCAATGCTCCTCCACTAAGATTAACGATAATACCCGCAGCAACAACGATCCCCAAGTGCCACTAGATGCAAACACACAAGCAAATGCACTTGGAATCACTCAATCTCACTTTGATTCGCTCTATCAAGCAAGGAGATGAGTGGGAGGGAGTATGTTTAGCTCAAAGCAATGTCCAAGATGGTAGATTGCCAAGAGAGACCTCTCAAAGCCGGCCAACTCATATTTATATACCTCCTCAAACAAATATAGCCCTTACCCCTTCGAATGGGCAGATTACGTAGCGACCGGACGCGTCCGGTCATTGTTTCAGTAGCGTCCGATCGAACTCAGAGAGGTTCCAAAAACATTTTTCATCGATCGGACGCGTTCGGTCACAATTGACCGGACTCACTTATCATCCGATCACTCTATTTCAATTGTTGCCTCTTGTGAATAGTGGTATAGGCGCGTTCGATCAGTTGTTTCAGTAGCGTTCGGTCACTGTATCAATAGTGATCGGACACATGTTTCAACAGCTTCCGGTCGCTGTTGCAGAGTCCGGTCACGCTTGAAAACTTTGTTTTCAACTCCGGTTTCTTATCCTTTGCAAATGTGCCAACACCACCAAGTGTACATCACCTTGTGCATGTGTGTTAGCATTTTCCAAACATTTTTCAAAGGATTAGAGGTTAGCACACTAGGTCCTAATGCATATGCATGTATGAATTCACCTAATGGCAATTGATAACCCAATCACTGAGATAGTCCCCTCTTAATAGTACGGCTATCGATCCTAAACACACTCACACCCTCTATGGTGTCTTAAGTGCCAAAACAAAATCCCTATTTATACCTTTTGAAGGACCGGATTGGCGACCAGAGGGGGGGGGTGAATGGGAGCCTCAAATTCAACTTGTGAATAGGATGGCCCTTGTCCCAGAAAATCACCCCAAAAGCGAAGACTCGAGACGACCGGAGAGTTCACGACCTACGAGTAGGTGGATACCCTAGGAGATGTCCTAGTGGTACAACGGAACTCCTAGAGAAACCCCAAAACCAACTGCCAAAGCTTCAGACCTAAACTGCACACTCTGCAGAATCGCGGACTGTTCGGGGTCAGGTTCCCGGACTGTCCGGTGAACGCCGGACTGTCCACGACTGGAGGTCCGGACTGTCCGCCGGCAACTGAGCCCAACACAGACTGTTCTGCAAGTCTGCTGGACAGGTCCCAGACTGTCCGCGGGTTTGTACCGCGGACTGTCCGCCGGTCACGAGACCGAGAACAGAATCGCACAGTGATGTTCTGAACCTGCCGAGTCCCGAGTCCCGGACTGCTCGTCCCTGGGGGCACCGACTGTCCGCGAATGAACAGAGAATAGAAAAACAGCTCGGGGCAAAAGTCAATTCGATCAAAACTCTACCAAATCAAAAGGGACTTTGATCAAACTTCTCCCAGGATTCGTGAAGTTAGGAGAGAATTCCTTCGGTAGAAAGAAGGGGCTCATGACCAAGAACAAATTGATTCAAGTGGAGTCGAAAATCATCTCACAGAGACAAGATTGGGAGAAAATCATCTCCGGGAGATGAAAAACCAAAACGTGAAGAACACAAAACACAAGACACGATTCGATTCGATTTCAGTCAAAATTCCTCCACACCAGGAGACAACGAGAATACGGTCTCGTTTCCTTAAGTTCCCAAAACACAGAGACAAGATTGAGTCTTTCCTGCGGATCGCTAGCAGCGAGGTATGATTAGAATCTAAGCGAGGGCTAGAGAGAGAGAGAGCTCAAGAACAAATGACTGCTAGGATAGAGAGAGAGGAGGGGTGCCTCTCTTATTTATAGCCTAAAACAATAATCCCCTTTCTACCCCTAGATACAAGAGCGATGCGGCCAACCCTAGGGGTATCCTGGTCCAACTCTGCTGATAGCTGATTTGACGGCCACGCGCCTTCCTCACCCTTAGCTTCGCCTCGACGCAAGCCTCAGGATGCCGCCATGTGCTGCCTAGTCGACCGCCGCGCCTACCTCGTGGATAGCCTCGCCTCCGCGCCAGCCTCTCCACGCCGCCACGCGTCGACCGTCCTTTTTGCGGACCTCCCCCCGGTTTTGAGGCTGAAATCGGGAAACCTGGGCCTTCCCCCGGTTTTGAGGCTGAAACCGGGAAACCTGTCCTCACACTGAGTTTTGTGGCCCAAACTCAGAAAACCCGCGCACCCAGGTTTTGAGGCCCAAACCTGGAAACCGTCTGCACCGAGTTTTGAGGCCCAAACTCGGAAACTAGCCACCCCGAGTTTTGAGGCCCAAACGCGGAAACCATCGAGGGTAGCTTTTTGAGGCTCAGCTACCAAACCCGTGCCGTAGACGGGATGTGGTTCGCACACCCCGAGTTCTAGCACCGATGCCAGAGCATGTCCAGCCTCCGCGCCGGGCACAGTGCATTCGCCATCCTTCTTGGCCTACCGCCAAGTGTCACGACGCCATCACCTTCCTCCCGACTCGGCCGATGCACCGCACATCCCCATGTGCTCTCGCTTGTCGACGCCACGTGCCAGCTACCATAGCTGGTCCTCAGGTCTCCCGGTCCGTCGGTCCAAGCACCACGTCCACCCTTCACCGCTCCCGGTCCATCGGCACAGCACGTCCCTACTTGACCTTCACCTTACCTTCGACCACTGTCCGAGCTCCGCACCTGCACATCAACACAGCCAAGAGACATGTTGCCCGTTGATCGATCACTCATCACTCAGGAAGGGAACCACAAGGGCACAAATCAACCTTGTGTTCTCACCTGCCTTGATCTCCTTAGGGTTTTTCTTTTCTCTTCTTCTCTTTCCAAATGTGGAGCACTTGATCCATCTTTTGGTCATCACCACCAACACCATGATCATCATCTAGCTCCCACACTTGGTGTGTACCTGCGGATACATGGGTGTATGCCGAGTCTCTGAGTGATGAGTGATTGTCAACGGGTTTGATCGCATGTTCTTTGGCTTGTGTTGTGCAGGTGTCGAGCACGGAGACAGTGATCGAGGGCAAGGTGAAGGTCAAGTTGAGACGTGCCGTGCCGACGGACTGGGTGCGATGAAGGATGGGCGTGCCGTGCGGCGGACGTGCCATGCCGATATATCGAGCAGTGAAGGGCGGACGTGAGGCTTGGACTGAGGGACCGGAGTGCCTAAGGATCAGCTGTGGTGGCTGGCAGCCTGGGACAGCGACGAGCAGAGACTTGCGGGGCACGGTGTTGCTCGGGTCGAGGACCTGGGGACACGTGTTGGTGGACGGGGTGCACGGGCGGTGCATCCCCTCTACGGCTCCGGTTTGGTGGTTGAGCCAGGGAAAAACCACCGGGTGGACGGTTTCCGAGTTTGGGCCTCAAAACTCGGGTGCTCGGTTTCCAGGTTGAGCTACAAAACCTGGGCGCGGACGGTTTCCGAGTTTGGCCACAAAACTCGGGCGATGGGCCGGTTTCCGAGTTTGGGCCTCAAAACTCGGGCGCTGCGGGTTTCTGAGTTTGGGCCACAAAACTCAGGCTGGTGGGCTGGTTTCCCGGTTTGGGCCTCAAAACCGGGGGTTGCTGGAAAAGGCTGGTTTCCCGGTTTGGGCCACAAAACCGGGGGTACAGAGCGAGGACGGCACGTGGCGGCAATCGGAAGGTTGCATGGAGGCAACGCGGACGAGTTGTGCGGGCCTGGCCGTTGGATCTACCTACCACTTGAGTTGGTCCAGAATAACCTTAGGGTTTAGCTGGTTCGCTCTGTAATTAGAATAAAGAGGGGTAGAGTAGGAAATAGACTTAGACTAGAATAGGATAAGTAGTCAGGGGAGACACCCTCCTCCCCCATCTCAGTTTTAGCCACCTCATTTGCTCTTTGCACTTAGGGTTTCCTGCTCTCCCATCCCCTGCTGTAGCTGAGATCCGCAGAGAGACTTGCAACTCTGTGTACTGTTGATTTTGAGGAAAGGAGGCCGTAACCTCCTTGTCGTAGCGTGTGTTTGCGCTTCGGCTTGCAATTCGTGGGTGTGATTCGCGTTTCATTCGTGTTCTTCGCGGAATTCTTTTTCCCACGATTTTCCCGTCGCTTGATCTCTTTGCTCGGTTCATTTTTTTTTGCAATTCCGTTTGAACTGGTTTGTTCTAGATCGTGAGGCACTTCTTTCCACCGAAGGAATCATCCTCTAACCTCACGGTCTAGGAGATCGATCGATTTTTCGTTTCGGGTCAAGTTTTCTCCCTTCCCCCGAAATTCTTCGATTCATCGATTTGGAGATAGGTTCGAGCCATGATCTCTTAGAGATAGCTCACTATACTCTTTGTGACTCTTCTCACCAAGTTTGATCCCTAGAGGATTTGTTTTGGGTAAGATCGAGTCGAATCGGTGAACGAACAGCCTGAATCGGGGTGACCGGACGCTGCCTGTTCAACGACCGGACGCTGTCAGTGAGTCCGGTCGATGAACACCTTCGCTGTGTTCGGTTCGTGACTTGACCGGACGCACCTTTCGCTAAGTGACCGGACTCGCTCATTGTACTGTTCACTTGGCTTGTATTTTGTGACCGGACGCACTGCTCTCGACCGGACGCTCGTCTCTGGTGAGTCCGGTCAGAAACAGTAAGCTCCGAAAACTGTTTTTGCACGACCGGACGCGTCCGGTGGTTAGCGACCGGACGCAGGCAGAGTCCGGTCAGTGCTGGTTCGACGCGTTTTCGTCCGCAGTTTGTTCGTTCGTCTTTCGATTCGAAATTCGTTTGTTGCGTTGGATTCCTAACTTCGTGCTCTACAGAATTTGGGCTTCCCGCTTTACAAAATAGCCTGAATCCCCCTCGCGTTGCTCGGGGGAGGTTGAGGTTACCCAAAACCCATCCCGTCACTAGTTGACTTGCGTGAACTTGGGTGAGGAAGTTTTTGTGGTGCCTCGCTGTGATCCCAGGAATCATCCACCCTCTTCCAAGGGTCGTGGGCATCACGTTTTTTTTGGTAGTAGCTCTTGGGGATTGATTTTGGGACACTTGGCCAAAGTTTCGTGAGAAATTTTATTGGCTCCCATTCACCCCCCCCCTCTGGTCGCCTTGCTTTTGCATTCTCGGTCCTTCAATTGGTATCGGAGCAGGTTAAGGATCTTCCACCTTAGCCGGTTCCAGATCCACCGAAGGCGACATGGATCGCGGCGTGGGCAAACCGCCGTTTTTCGATGGGACGAACTATGCGTATTGGAAGATACGCATGTCGGCCTATCTGCAGAGCTTGGGTGCTTCCATCTGGGATATTTGCAACTCTGCTGATTACGTGGTCTTGGTTGCTGGTGTGACTCAGCATCAGATCGATGAGCACGAAGCCAATAGCCGAGCCCGTAATGCTCTCTTTTCGTGTTTGCGCATGGGAGAGTTTGATCGCGTTTCTCACCTCTCTACGGCTCGGGAGATTTGGGCCACCCTCATGCGTTTTCATGAGGGCACTTCTCAAGTCAAAACCCGACTCTACGAGTCGTTCAAGAGAGAGTATGAGAACTTTAGACATCAACCTGGCGAGAGCATAGAGAGTTTATTCGCTCGCTTTCAGGTGATTGTCAACAGGATGAGGGCTAACAAGGAGCAGTTGCCTTTCGACGATCATGAGAGAGCCTTGAAGCTTTTGCATACTCTTGATCGGTCAGTGTGGGATTCCAAAGTTCAGGCGATCATCGAATCGCCTAACTATGAGACCCTCACGTGCGACGAGCTCTTTAGTAAGCTCAAGTCCAGTGAGATTGATGCCATGTCGAGGGCTTCTTATGCGAATCCTTCTAGCCCGACTATGGCTTTGATTTCTGGCTCTTCTGTTAATCCCTCTGCTGGCTTTGCACTTTCTTCACTCTTTTCTGTCACAGAGGACCAGCTTGAGTCATTGGGGGATGACGAGTTGGCAATGCTTGCCAATCGGTTCACGCGGTTCCACAACAACCGCATGAACCGTCGCCGCGGTGGAGGACGCTCAGGATGCTATGAGTGCGGCGATCCCGACCACTTCATCGCCAACTGCCCCAAGAAGAAGCATTCATCTGGGAAGGGCGATCATGGGCACAAGTACGACTCCAGCAAGCGCAAGGAGAAGTACGTCCCCGCGAGGCACAAGCGGAGGGGCGGCTTCGACAAGGAGTACATCAAGAAGAAGTACTTGGAGAAGGCCTAGGCTGAGCAGCGTGCGTTCTTCGCCACGCTCAGCGATGTCGACGGCTCGGATGACGACTCCGCTTGCTCAAGCGATGACGAGTCCGAGAAGAAGAAGAGGATCGAGGACAAGCTGAACGGTCTCTGCTTCTTCGCCGACGATGATGGCTTCTGCACCATGGCGATTGGGGATGAGGTCGATGGCAAGCTAGAGCACACCCCTCGGGACGACGACGACGACGACACCTCCCAAGTAAGACGGTTGGAGGACATTTGGTTGGTGGATTCCGGTTGTTCGAGGCACACGACCGGAAACGCCAAGTGGTTCTCCAGCCTTAGCCCGGCCGCCGGAAAGGAGTACATAACCTTCGGCGACAATAGTAAAGGTAAGGTGTTATCCCGTGGGACGGTGCGGGTTAATGAGCACTTTGTGTTGCGCGATGTTGCTCTTGTTTCTAACCTGCATTTTAACTTGCTTTCTGTTTCGCAACTTTTTGATGATGACTATGAGATTCGTTTTAAACCGAACCTTAGTCGCATCTTAGATCCTCAGGGCGATCTTGTATGTCTGATTTCGCCCTTTGGGAAAGTCTTTCGCGCGAATTTCTCGGAGTCGTTTGGTTCTTCTCGCTGTCTTTTGGCTAGTCCTTCTTCCTCCGATCTTTGGAAGTGGCATAGGAGGCTCGGTCATTTAAGCTTCGACTTGCTTGCAAGACTTAGCTCACTTGGCCTAATCCGAGGATTGCCCAAGCTTTCGATGGAGAAGGATCTAGTTTGCCATTCTTGCAGACATGGGAAGATGGTTGCCGCTCCCCACCATCCAGTGACTAAGGTCATGACCTCGCACCCCGGAGAGCTTTTACACATAGACCTTGTTGGTCCGGCTCGAGTGAGCTCGGTTGGTGGCAAGTGGTATGTTTTGGTTGTTGTTGACGACTTTTCGAGATATTCGTGGGTCTTCTTTTTGACTGAGAAGACTGAGACTTTCTCCTTCGCTCGCAATCTGATTTTGCGTCTTCAGAACGAGTTCCCTTTGAACTCGATGCGTGCTATTAGAAGTGATAATGGTTCCGAATTCAAAAATTCGGATTTTGAGAAGTTTTGTGACCGCCTTGGTTTGGAGCATCAGTTTTCTTCCCTCTACACACCGCCCCAAAATGGTGTTGTAGAGAGGAAGAATCGGACCCTTGTTGAGATGGCCAGGACAATGCTCGATGAGCATAGGACTCCTAGGCGCTATTGGGCCGAAGCTATGAACATTGCATGCTACATTTCAAATCACATTTTTCTGAGAGCCTTTTTGAAGAAGACCTCTTATGAGTTGCGTTTTGGTCGCCAACCCAAGGTGAGTTATTTTAGAGTCTTCGGTTGCCACTGTTTTATATTGAAGAAGGGCAACCTGGACAAGTTTGAGTCTCGTTCTTCTGACGGGGTATTTTTGGGTTATGGCACTCACACTAGAGCATATCGTGTACTTAACCTTGATACTAACCGAGTCATGGAGACATCAGATGTCACCTTCGACGAGACTCTTGTTTCTCCTTCTTCTCGTTTTGAGCGTGCAGGTGATCATGAGGTTGGAGAGCCTCTTTTCGATGACGAGGAAGAGGGTGCTGAAGGTATGGATGATCCAGCACCCCCTCCACCTGCCGTGCCGCAAAGAGCGGCCTCGACGACGACTCACGGCCCCGACACCTCTTCTTCCTGGGGGCCGTGGGATCCTCCACCTCGTGCGGTACCTTTTGTACCCGGGGTGGAACCAGCTGCTGTTGAGGGGGAGGTCACCTCATCCCGGGAGGCGCCACGACACATCCAGCGCCAGCACCCCCCTCAGCAGATGATCGGTGACATCGGCGAGCGAGTCACTCGCTCCAGGTCACAGCACATCTCTCATTTCGCTCACTCTGCTTTTGTTGCTAATTTTGAGCCCCGAGATGTTGGACACGCTTTGACGGATCCGGATTGGGTCAATGCCATGCACGAGGAGTTAGAAAACTTTGAGCGAAATCGGGTTTGGGTTCTAGTTCCACCTCCACCTGACTATAAGCCTATTGGGACAAAATGGGTTTTCAAAAACAAGCAAGGAGAGGATGGCCATGTTGTGAGAAACAAGGCCAGGCTTGTAGCGAAGGGTTGTAGTCAGAAGGAGGGGATAGACTATAAGGAGACGTTTGCTCCTGTAGCTCCTTTGGAGGCAATTAGGATACTCTTGGCCTTTGCTACATCCAAAGGTTTCAAACTTTTTCAAATGGATGTCAAGAGTGCCTTCTTAAACGGCTACATAGAAGAAGAAGTTTATGTTGAGCAACCCCCCGGTTTTGAAAATCCCAAGTTTCCAAACCATGTCTTTAAACTTCACAAAGCTTTATATGGTTTGAAACAAGCCCCTAGAGCCTGGTATGATAGGTTAAAAACCTTTTTGCTTGCTAAGGGTTTTAAAATGGGATGTGTAGATAAGACGCTTTTTCTCCTCCGGCAAGGCAGAGACACGCTCTTGGTCCAGATTTACGTGGATGATATCATTTTCGGTGGTTCTTCTCACGCTTTGGTTGCCAAGTTTGCAGATACTATGAGTAGGGAGTTCGAGATGAGCATGATGGGCGAGCTGACATTCTTCCTCGGGTTGCAAATTAAGCAATCCCGGGAGGGGACGTTTGTGCACCAGGGCAAGTACACCAAAGACTTGCTGAAGCGTTTCGATATGGGTGAGGCCAAGCCTCTTCCAACACCCATGTCGACGACGACTGCCCTGGATGCGGATGTGGAGGGAGAAACAGTGGACCAGAAGGAGTACCGCAGCATGATCGGGTCGCTGCTCTACCTGGCGGCGACACGCCCGGACATCCAGTTCGCGGTGTGTCTGTGCGCGCGCTTTCAGGCGTCGCCGCGCACTTCTCACCGTCAGGCGGTGAAGCGCATCTTCAGGTACCTTCGTTTCACTCCTGAGTTTGGGATTTGGTATTCTGCTTCCTCCACCCTCTCGCTTTGCGGTTATTCCGATGCCGATTTTGCTGGTTGTCGCATTGAGCGCAAGTCCACTTCTGGGACTTGCCAATTTATTGGATCTTCTCTTGTATCGTGGTCTTCTCGCAAGCAGTCTAGTGTCGCCCAGTCTACCACGGAGGCTGAGTATGTTGCTGCGGCTAGCTGCTGTTCCCAGTTACTCTGGATGATGGCCACTTTGCGTGATTTTGGTTTGAGCTTTTCTCGCGTGCCTTTGCTTTGTGACAGCACGAGTGCTATTAGCGTTGCTATGAACCCCGTGCTTCACTCGAAAACCAAACACATTGATGTGCGCTTTCATTTCTTGCAAGACCACAAGGAGAAGGGCGATATCGACCTTCGCCATGTCAATACTCATCACCAACTGGCTGATATTTTCACCAAGCCTTTAGACGAATCAACCTTTAATCGGTTGAGGGGTGAGCTTGGTGTGTGTTTCCCCTTTTAGATGGGGGAAACCTTTTGGATCTTGTATAGACTGACTCGTTTATTTTGAGTTTCTTTTCTTTGCATTTGTGCATACGCATTTACATTCTGAGCTTCATGTTTATAATCACTAGAATGTAACTATGCTCTGTTTAGTATGCTCCGATGCTTATGTTGATGTTTGTAGCTTATGCTCCTTCTGATCACTAGTGCATGTTATGAGCTGAGCTATTTCGAAATGGTGAATTTGCCTAATGTGTATAAATCTGAAAATGATCACCATTGAGATATGCAACTAGCATGTGTAGGGTGTGTTAAGTCCATTCCTGCTTTTCATATATGCTAGGTTGCTATGTCTCTAGTTCTAAGTCATTCACTTGCTTAGTTTGTTCATATCATGTTTAAAAATTGAACCAAGTTTTAGTGAATTGAAAAGATCGAGATGGGATTGCTTGTCAACACCTCACGGTATCGAGACTGTTTCTCATTGCACTTTGAGTTAAACTTGAGCCGTGTAGTGTATGACCAAAACCGTAGCTTTAAGCTTCTGATTGTTTCGGCATAGGCTTCGCTCGGTTCAAAAGTTAGGCAATGACAAGCTTTCAACCTCTCGCAATCACATGCTAAATTTGAACTTGTGTAATTTCACCGCTGCAAACTCCGATACAAAACTGAAATCACAAGTATATGCTTCATTCCTATGCATGATGATTGAACTTTGCTAGGGGTGGTTCACCTTGTATACATGTTTAGCACTTGTTTGGATTCCTATCTATACATGTGTAGTGCTATTTTGATGGTGACTACCTTCTTGGCTAAAAAATGCTCACTTGCTCATATGCTTCATATTTCGTATGTGTGATCAGTTTGAGCCTTTGCTATTTGAGTGCTTAGTTGTGCCATTGGAGCTATACCGATTAGAGCATTTTTGCACTCTTTTGATTATATGCCCGAAGCCCCTAACTTGCATTTCTGACTTAATATGCATTTTTGAAAAGGAGAAGATTTTGTTGAGGGGGAGACCTTTGCTCGGTTCCTGGTTCTTGATAAGTGCATTTTCAACTAAGGGGGAGAAATGACAAATCATATGTCTCTTAGGGGGAGTTTTTGCTAAGGGGCGAATTTTCAAATCCTTGTGCTCTTCTCTTGATTGGACCTAAGGGGGAGTCCCTGGTTGCTTGCACCTGTCGAGGGGGAGTTTGCTAGTTGTGTTGAGCCGTTGCCTCTATCTTGAGGGACTAGCAAACATTTTCCTCATTTGGCGTCGAGTTTGATTTCAATTGGTTCGAAGACCTTTCGATTGTTTTTCAATTGGTTCGGAGTGGTTTTCGTGCTAGTTGTGTTGAGCCTCTGTGCCTCTATCTTGAGGGACTAGCACTTTGCCATTTTTAGCTCCGATTTTCAATTGGTTTTCTGCTAGCGGTGTTGAGCCTGTTCTACCTCTTCTTGAGGGCTAGCTTTGCTTTGCTTGGTCGCGTCGAGCTGTTGCCCATGTCTTTGGGGACCAAGTTCTCGCTTCTTCCACTTGACCTCCTTCGGCTTTGCTATGCTTTTGGATCATTTGGTTAGGTTCTCTCTTCTCCTTCCTCCTACCTTCTTCTTTCATTATGATTTGTGTGTGTATTTGACAATGCACTCATCAAGGGGGAGATTGCGGATACATGGGTGTATGCCGAGTCTCTGTGTGATGAGTGATTGTCAACGGGTTTGATCGCATGTTCTTTGGCTTGTGTTGTGCAGGTGTCGAGCACGGAGACAGTGATCGAGGGCAAGGTGAAGGTCAAGTTGAGACGTGCCGTGCCGACGGACTGGGTGCGATGAAGGATGGGCGTGCCGTGCGGCGGACGTGCCATGCCGATATATCGAGCAGTGAAGGGCGGACGTGAGGCTTGGACTGAGGGACCGGAGTGCCTAAGGATCAGCTGTGGTGGCTGGCAGCCTGGGACAGCGACGAGCAGAGACTTGCGGGGCACGGTGTTGCTCGGGTCGAGGACCTGGGGACACGTGTCGGTGGACGGGGTGCACGGGCAGTGCATCCCCTCTACGGCTCCGGTTTGGTGGTTGAGCCAGGGAAAAACCACCGGGTGGACGGTTTCCGAGTTTGGGCCTCAAAACTCGGGTGCTCGGTTTCCAGGTTGAGCCACAAAACCTGGGCGCGGACGGTTTCCGAGTTTGGCCACAAAACTCGGGCGATGGGCCGGTTTCCGAGTTTTGGCCTCAAAACTCGGGCGTTGCGGGTTTCTGAGTTTGGGCCACAAAACTCAGGCTGGTGGGCTGGTTTCCCGGTTTGGGCCTCAAAACCGGGGGTTGCTGGAAAAGGCTGGTTTCCCGGTTTGGGCCACAAAACCGGGGGTACAGAGCGAGGACGGCACGTGGCGGCAATCAGAAGGTTGCGTGGAGGCAACGCGGACGAGTTGTGCGGGCCTGGCCGTTGGATCTACCTACCACTTGAGTTGGTCCACAATAACCTTAGGGTTTAGCTGGTTCGCTCTGTAATTAGAATAGAGAGGGGTAGAGTAGGAAATAGACTTAGACTAGAATAGGATAAGTAGTCAGGGGAGACACCCTCCTCCCCCATCTCAGTTTTAGCCACCTCATTTGCTCTTTGCACTTAGGGTTTCCTGCTCTCCCATCCCCTGCTGTAGCTGAGATCCGCAGAGAGACTTGCAACTCTGTGTACTGTTGATTTTGAGGAAAGGAGGTCGTAACCTCCTTGTCGTAGCGTGTGTTTGCGCTTCGGCTTGCAATTCGTGGGTGTGATTCGCGTTTCGTTCGTGTTCTTCGCGGAATTCTTTTTCCCACGATTTTCCCGTCGCTTGATCTCTTTGCTCGGTTCATTTTTTTTTGCAATTCCGTTTGAACTGGTTTGTTCTAGATCGTTAGGCACTTCTTTCCACCGAAGGAATCATCCTCTAACCTCACGGTCTAGGAGATCGATCGATTTTTCGTTTCGGGTCAAGTTTTCTCCCTTCCCCCGAAATTCTTCGATTCATCGATTTGGAGATAGGTTCGAGCCATGATCTCTTAGAGATAGCTCACTATACTCTTTGTGACTCTTCTCACCAAGTTTGATCCCTAGAGGATTTGTTTTGGGTAAGATCGAGTCGAATCGGTGAACGAACAGCCTGAATCGGGGTGACCGGACGCTGCCTGTTCAACGACCGGACGCTGTCAGTGAGTCCGGTCGATGAACACCTTCGCTGTGTTCGGTTCGTGACTTGACCGGACGCACCTTTCGCTAAGTGACCGGACTCGCTCATTGTACTGTTCACTTGGCTTGTATTTTGTGACCGGACGCACTGCTCTCGACCGGACGCTCGTCTCTGGTGAGTCCGGTCAGAAACAGTAAGCTCCGAAAACTGTTTTTGCACGACCGGACGCGTCCGGTGGTTAGCGACCGGACGCAGGCAGAGTCCGGTCAGTGCTGGTTCGACGCGTTTTCGTCCGCAGTTTGTTCGTTCGTCTTTCGATTCGAAATTCGTTTGTTGCGTTGGATTCCTAACTTCGTGCTCTACAGAATTTGGGCTTCCCGCTTTACAAAATAGCCTGAATCCCCCTCGCGTTGCTCGGGGGAGGTTGAGGTTACCCAAAACCCATCCCGTCACTAGTTGACTTGCGTGAACTTGGGTGAGGAAGTTTTTGTGGTGCCTCGCTGTGATCCCAGGGATCATCCACCCTCTTCCAAGGGTCGGGGGCATCACGTTTTTTTTGGTAGTAGCTCTTGGGGATTGATTTTGGGACACTTGGCCAAAGTTTCGTGAGAAATTTTATTGGCTCCCATTCACCCCCCCCCCCCCTCTGGTCGCCTTGCTTTTGCATTCTCGGTCCTTCAGTACCAACCTAGCTCATAAAGACTTCATGACAAAGGTTAGTACCCTAGGTGACATCAATTACCCAAAACCAAACAAGGACTTTCAACGGCCTTCGGAAATGTTTTGTACAAGACAAGATTGGGTCAAACCCAATTTGTTAGCCAAACGGTAAACAAGAGAAGAACATTCTATATCCCCTTTTGTCGGGAAAAAAACTTCCATCCACTGGTTGATCATGTGGATAACAGGAGACACTCTTCGTTTCTTCACAACAGCAAAAAGAAGTCTCAACTCATCTTCCCTCACTGTTCGAGTTTCTGGTCTAGGGAAGATGGTCGAAGAAATAAAACGATGGATAAAACGAAGAGTGGGTCACTGAATGTCATTGTTTTTGGGTTTTGAACAAGTATCTAAATCTGTAATCTCTTTCCAAAACTGCTCTTTAGTAAAATCAGGTAAAGCATTTGAAAGACCAAGAGCGCAGTTGGAATCAAAACCCAAGTGGCCACTAGGTTCCCTCCAAGTTAGTGTAAACTTTTTGTTAAACATGCAGAAACTTATGCCAATTGCTAAAGAAATTAAAGTGGAGAGGAATTCGATGGTAAGGAGTTTAACTCCTATCTCATCGACAGGCACAAACCCCATCCAACCCAACATGGTGAACGACTTCCATATCTGTATCTTGTAGGAGTGGTTGTTCGTAGATAGGCATTGGCCTAAAGGTCCTACCTTTTATGATTCTAAATCTAGCCTTCTCCTCACTCCCTTGTAGCTTAAGGTCCTTCTCCTCCATTAATATATTCATACCTTCGGAAGAGGAGCAGAACGAGGATGCTTGAGAGGGCACCGGCGAATCAACGTCCATGTCTGAGTTCGCTCTTGAGCTGCTCCTCGTGAGACGTCCAAGTCTGATCTTTCTGAAGAAGGATTTCTTACTCATCCTGTTGAACAGAGAAAAACAAACAACCAAACAAGAACAGATTATGAAATGGGTTAGAAAAATGTAAACAGCCAGTGGTTAGCCGTTCTCAAGTCAGACATCCAGAGGTTAGTTTATCAAGAGAGTTGTTTATGATTGAAATGGACAACACTACTCTTCCTTAAAACTTGTTCTCTACTCAAATTTTAGAACTTTTCACACTCCTACTTTCTCTTCTCTACTAAATGCGGATACATGGGTGTATGTCGTGTCTCTGAGTGATGAGTGATTGTCAACTGGGATGATGCGCATGTTCTTTGGCTTGTGTTGTGCAGGTGTCGAGCACGGATACAGTGATAAGAGGTGAGGTGAAGGTCAAGTAGAGACGTGTCGTGCCGATGGACTGGGAGTGGTGAAGGGCGGACGTGAGGTTTGGACTGAGGGACCAGAGGCCCGAGGATCAGCTGTGGTGGCTGGCAGCCTGTGACGATAACAAGCGAAGACTTGCGGTCATGTGTTGCCTGAGTCGTGGACTTGGGGACACGTGTCGGTGGATGGGGTGCACGGGAGGTGCATCCCATCTACGATGTCGGTTTGGTGGTAGAGCCAGGGAAAAACCATCGGGTGGACCGTTTCCAGGTTTGGGCCTCAAAACCTGGGCGTGGACGGTTTCTGAGTTTGGCCACAAAACTCGGGCTGAGGGTTTCCGAGTTTGGACTCGAAACTCGGGCTGAGGACGGTTTCCAGGTTTGGGCCTCAAAACCTGGGTGCTGCGGGTTTGCTGAGTTTGGGCCTGAAAACTCAGGCTGGTGGGCTGGTTTCCCGGTTTGGGCCTCAAAACCGGGGGTTGGCTGGAAAAGGCTGGTTTCCCGGTTTGGGCCACAAAACCGGGGGTGCAGAGCGAGGGCGGCACGTGGCGGCAATCGGGAGGTTGCGTCGAGGCAACGCTATGAGTTTTGCGGGCGTGGCCGTCGGATACACCTACCACTGAGTTAGTCCAGAATAACCTTAGGGTTTAGCTGGTTCGCTCTGTAATTAGAGAGGGGTAGAGTAGGAATTAGAAATTAGGATAAGTAGAGGGAGACACCCTCCTCCCTTCCTATCTCAGTCATTTGCTCTTTGCTTTCTAGGGTTTCATGCTCTCCATCCCCTGCTGTAGCTAGCTGAGATCCGCAGAGAATCATACCTCTGTGTACTGGAGATTTTGAGGAAGTGAGGCCGTAACCTCACTGTTGTAGCGTGTGTTTGCCACACGGTTGCAGATCGATGTGTTGATTCGCGTTTTGGTTCGTGTTCTTCGCGTTCTTCGTTTCTCCTCGATTTTCCCGTCACTCGATCTCTCTCTCGTGCGTCTTTGCGAAATTCGTTTGAATCAACTTGTTCGTATTTGAAAGGAGATCATTTCCACCGAAGGAATTTATCTATCTCCCTACGAACAAGTAGATCGGGTTGATTTCATTTTCGTGGTGCTGTTCGGTTCATCCTTCTCCCCTCTCAATTTCCCAGAGTTTTAGTTGTTTTGAGCGGATGATTTCTTGGGGATAGTCTCCTAACTACCCCGTGATCATCTCCTCCAAGGTTGGGAACGTGGGATCTTGAGTTGAATCGATTTGGAGAAGATTTGGAAGAAGGGCGACTAAAATCGCCCTCCCTAAGTGACCGCAGACAGTCCGCCACTCAGGGCGCGGACAGTCCGCGCGTCGGGGACGAGCCAGAGCAGTGGCACTGTCCTTCGGCTGTTTTGGCTTTTGGTTGAACGGCGGACAGTCCGCAGTTCCAGGCCGCGGACAGTCCGGGACTGTCCAGGGGACTTGCAGCAGCACTTTGGTTTTGCTCATTTGGCCGACGAACAGTCCGCGACCTGAGCCCGGATAGTCCGCCACTGGGCAGACAGTCCGCGACCGTACCGGCGGACAGTCCGGGACTTGGCTGTTTGGTCCGGTTTAGTGCGTTTGCTCTCCTGGCGTGTTCACTTGGTTTCCGGACTTCTCGTTTGGCCTTGTAGTTGACCAAGGAACCTCTCTAGGTATCTTTGCTACTTGTTAGCATCGGTATTTGGGGATTTCCCTACGTAGTCGTCTATCTACGTTAAGGACTTGGTTTTTGGGGTCGTGTTCGAGCCGGAACTTTTGGAGTTTGATTTGCTACCTCTTTGTGTTGCTCCGCTGTGATCCTAGGGATCATCCACCCTCTTCCAAGGGTCATGAGCATCACGGTTTCTGTCACCGTTTCTCGGGGTTGATTTTGGGACATTTGGCCAAAGTTTCTGAAGGAAATTTTTGAGCTCACATTCACCCCCCCTCTGGTCGCCTTGCTAGTACGTTCTCGGTCCTTCAATTGGTATCGGAGCAGGTTAAGGATCTTCCACCTTAGCCGGTTCCAGATCCACAGAAGGCGACATGGATCACGGCGTAGGCAAACCGCCGTTTTTCGATGGGACGAACTATGCGTATTGGAAGATACGCATGTCGGCCTATCTGCAGAGTTTGGTGCTTCCATTTGGGATATTTTGCAACTCTGCCGATTACGTGGTGTTGGCTGCTCGTGTCTCTCAGCTTCAGATCGATGAGCACGATGCCAATAGCCGAGCCCGTAATGCTCTTTTCTCATGTTTGAGCATGAGTGAGTTTGATCGTGTTTCCCACCTCGCTACGGCTCGGGAGATTTGGGCTACCCTCATGCGTTTCCATGAGGGAACCTCTCAAGTCAAAACCCGACTCTACGAGTCGTTCAAGCGAGAGTATGAGAACTTTCGACACATGCCTGGCGAGAGCATAGAAAGTTTATTCGCTCGCTTTCAGGTCATTGTCAACAGGATGAGGGCGAACAAGGAGCTGTTGCCTTTCGACGATCATGAGAGAGCTTTGAAGCTTTTGCATACTCTCGATCAGTTGGTGTGGGATTCCAAGGTTCAAACGATCATCGAATCGCTGAACTATGAGACCCTCACATGCGATGAGCTCTTTAGTAAGCTCAAGTCCAGTGAGATTGACGCCATGGTGAGGGCTTCTTAAGAGAATCGTTCTGGCCCGTCTATGGCTTTGGTTTCTGGCTCTTCTGCTAACTCCTCTGGAGGCTTTGCACTTTCCTCTCTTCTTTCTGTCATAGAGGAGCAGCTGGAGTTCATGGGGGATGACGAGTTGTCTCTACTCGCCAACCGGTTCTCGCGGTTCCACAACAACCGCATGAACCGTCGCCGCGGAGGAGGACGCTCGGGATGCTACGAGTGCGGCGACCCCAACCACTTCATCGCCAATTGCCCAAAGAAGAACGAGCAGACCTTCGGCAAGGCGGACCATGGGCACAAGTACGACTTCGGCAAGCGCAAGGACAAGCATGTCCCCCCGAGGCACAAGCGGAGGGGCGGCTTCGACAAGGAGTACATCAAGGCCAAGTAGTTGGAGAAGGCCCAGGCTGAGCAGCGTGCGTTCTTCGCCATGCTCAGCGACGTTGACGGCTCAGATGACGACTCCGCTTGCTCAAGCGATGACGAGTCTGAGAAGAAGAAGAGGATCGAGGACAAGCTGAACGGTCTCTGCTTCTTCGCCGACGACGACGGCCTCTGCACCATGGCGCTCGACGGCGAGCTGGTGAACTCCCCTCGGAACGACGATGACGACGACACCTCCCAGGTATCTCTCACCTACGACGATCTTTCTGTCGAGGTTGAGAAGCTTACTGCAGCGCTTCTTAGTCAGTACAAGTTGCTTAGGCGTGCCGCTAGAGAGTGCAAGGAGTTTAGGCAGAAGTGGGAGGACACGGTGAGGGAGCTTGTGTTTGCTAAGTCCACCGTGGTCGTGTCTGAGGAGGCTGAGTGCGAGATGTGCACCACGCATATGACTGATCTTCTCACTTTGAGAAGTAAGTATGTTGCGTTGGTAGGAGAGGTGGATGAGCTGAAGGCTAGACCTTCCTTGTTGGGTGCGTGCAAGACTTGTCCTGTCTTGCAATCCGAGTTGGCAGAGAAGAATGCCAAGATCGTGTCTCTTGAGGAGGCCAGCTCGGGTAGCACATGTGTGGCTAGGTGTGCCCTTTGTGAGGGTTTGGAGATGGAGATAGCCGATGTGAAGCATGTCAAGATGCAAACCGAGGAGGAAAACACATACCTTCGGACCATCTTGTCATGGGTATCATGTGGTGAGCCACAGCTCGGGATGATGATCTCCCAATTCAAGCGAGCTGCTGGAGGACCCGGTGTAGGCTTTGCTCAGGGTGTCGATCTTTCTGCTTTTGGGAAGATTGGAGAGTCGAGTGGTTTGAACCCGAGTGAGAAACCCAACTCCAGCACTACTCCCAAACTTACCAAGCTTCCACCCAAAGAGCCTCTCAAGCCTAACACCAAGGATGGGGTCTTTGTTGAGCCTCCAAAAGCTCCACCCAAGAACCAACAATGGGCTCCCAAACCCAATCACCTAAAGAACAAGCTGGACACAATGCCACCTATTCGCGAGGAGTTGCCACAGAAGGGCAAGGTGATCCACACCCACACTCGTGAGTACCAACAACCCCCTTTGAGAGCAGTGAGGTACCACTGTGAGTTTTGTGGGAGAGATGGACACTTAGGTGAGTTCTGTTTTCGGCGCAAGAGAGAGGCGCGCCGTGCTCGGGAGATGAACAACCTGGACATGTACCATCCTTTCCATGATGTACATGCACCAAATGTTCAGAGGAGAGCACCGAGACGTGCTGCTAGGCCCAGAGGTCTAGAACCTCAAGTTCCCAAGCCTAGGCAGCAGAGAGCTCTGAGGAGAGACGCTAGGCCTAGAGGTGTTGAACCTCAAGTTCCTAGGCGTAGGCCTCGTAGAGAGCGTGCCCGGCGGGAGTCTGCAGTTGTAGGCAGCAGAGAGCTCTGAGGAGAGACGCTAGGCCTAGAGGTGTTGAACCTCAAGTTCCTAGGCGTAGGCCTCGTAGAGAGCGTGCCGGCGGGAGTCTGCAGTTGTAGGCTATGGACCCCGTGGCGGAGGCTTTGTAGTTGAGCGTTTTCCCCCACCGCGTTTTGAGTATCGCGATGGACGCTCCTCCCTTAGCGGACCACGTTTTCCTCTACGTGGTGATCGCTCCTCTCGTAGACGTGCTAGGAATGGTTTTTCTGCTAACCGTTCTTTTGAGCAGCCGGCCCAACACTGGTATTCCCCTTACTTCACTAACCCCAGTGTTGGACCGTATGCTCACCCTATGTATTTTTATTGATGTAGGTAAAACGATTGGAGAACGTTTGGTTGGTGGATTCCGGGTGTTCGAGGCACATGACCGGAAACGCCAAGTGGTTCTCCAGTCTTAGTCCGATCGCCGGAAAGGAGTACATAAACTTCGGTGACAACAGCAAAGGTAAGGTGCTGTCTCGTGGGTCTGTGCGAGTTAATGAGAACTTTGTGTTGCGTGATGTTGCTCTTGTTTCTAACTTGCATTTAAACCGAATCTCAGTCGCATTTTAGATCCTCAGGGCAATCTTGTATGTGTGATTTTGCCCTTTGGAAAAGTCTTTCGTGCGGATTTCTCAGAGTCATTTGGAACTTCTCGTTGTCTTTTGGCTGGACCTTCCTCCTCTGATCTTTGGAAGTGGCATAGGAGACTTGGTCATTTGAGCTTCGACTTGCTTGCAAGGCTTAGTTCACTTGGCTTCATCCGAGGATTGCCCAAGTTATCCATGGAGAAGGATCTTGTTTGCCATTCTTGTAGACATGGGAAGATGGTTGCCGCTCCCCACCATCCAGTGACTCAGGTCATGACCAAGCGCCCTGGAGAGCTTTTGCATATGGACCTTGTTGGTCCGGCTCGGGTGAGCTTGGTTGGGGGGAAGTGGTATGTGCTTGTTGTTGTCGACGATTTTTCGAGATATTCGTGGGTCTTCTTTTTAGCTGAGAAGACCGAGACTTTCTCCCTTGCTCGTAATCTGATTTTGCGTCTTCAGAATGAGTTCCCTTTGAACTCTATGCGAGCAATTCGGAGTGATAATGGTTCTGAATTCAAGAATTCGGATTTTTAGAAGTTTTGTAACTCTTTGGGTTTAGAGCATCAGTTTTCTTCCCCCTACACACCGCCACAGAATGGTGTTGTGGAGAGGAAGAATCGGACCCTTGTAGAGATGGCCAGGACGATGCTCGATGAGCATAGGACTCCTAGGCGATATTGGGCCGAAGCTATGAGCACTGCTTGCTATATTTCCAATCGCATTTTTCTCAGAGCTTTCTTGAAGAAGACTTCTTATGAGTTGTGTTTTGGTAGACAGCCCAAGTTGAGTTACTTTCGCGTTTTTGGTTGCCATTGTTTTATACTCAAAAAGGGCAACTTGGACAAATTTGAGTCTCGTTCTTCTGACGGTGTGTTTTTGGGTTATGGCACTCACACTCGAGCTTATCGTGTACTTAACCTTGACACTAACCGAGTCATGGAGATATCCGATGTCACCTTCGACGAGACCATGGTTTGTCATTCTTCTCGTTTTGAGCGTGCAGGTGATCATGAGGTTGGCGAACCTCTTTTCGATGATGAAGAAGAAGGTGCTGAAGGGATAGATGACCCAGCACCTCCTTCACCTGTTGTGCCGCCAAGAGCGGCTTCTACGACCACTCACGGCCCCGACACGTCATCTTCCTGGGGGCCGTGGGACGTGCCACCTCGAGCGGTACCTTTTGTACCCGAGGAAGCACCAGCTGCTGTTGAGGGGGAGGCCACTTCGGCAATGGAGGCACCAGGACACATTCAGCGCCAGCACCCTCCTCAATAGATGATCGGCAGCATCGACGAACGCGTCACCCGGTCAGGGCAAATCTCTCACTTTGCTCATTCTGCTTTTGTTGCTGATTTTGAACCCCGGGATGTTGGACACGCTTTGACGGATCCAGATTGGGTCAATGCCATGCATGAGGAGTTAGAAAACTTTGAGAGAAATCGGGTTTGGGTTCTAGTGTCTCCACCTTCTGAGTGTCATCCAATTGGAACAAAATGGGTTTTCAAAAACAAACAGGGAGAAGATGGCCATGTTGTGAGAAACAAGGCCAGACTCGTAGCCCAGGGATATAGTCAGAAGGAGGGGATAGACTATGAGGAGACGTTTGCTCCTGTAGCTCGTTTGGAGGCAATTAGGATTCTCTTGGCTTTTGCTGCATCCAACGGTTTTAAACTTTTTCAAATGGATGTCAAGAGCACCTTCCTAAACGGCTACATAGAGGAGGAGGTATATGTTAGACAACCCCCCGGTTTCAAAAATCCCAAGGTTGCAAACCATGTCTTTAAGCTCCACAAAGCTTTGTATGGTTTGAAACAAGCCCCTAGAGCCTGGTATGATAGGTTGAAAACCGTTTTGCTTGCTAAGGGTTTTAAAATGGGATGTGTAGATGAGACGCTCTTTCTCCTCAAGCAAGGCACTGATACTCTATTGGTCCAAATTTACGTGGATGATATCATTTTCGGTGGTTCTTCTCACGCTTTGGTTGCCAAGTTCGCAGATACTATGAGCAGGGAGTTCGAGATGAGCATGATGGGCGAATTGATGTTTTTCCTCGGACTGCAAATCAAGCAGTCTCAGGAAGGGATGCGGATACATGGGTGTATGCCGAGTCTCTAAGTGATGAGTGATTGTCAACGGGTTTGATCGCATGTTCTTTGGCTTGTGTTGTGCAGGTGTCGAGCCCGGAGACAGTGATCGAAGGCGAGGTGAAGGTCAAGTAGAGACGTGCCGTGCCGATGGACCGGGAGCGGTGAAGGGCAGACGTGAGGCTTGGACTGAGGGACCGGAAGGCCTGAGGATCAGCTGTGGTGGCTGGCAGCCTGGGACAGCGACGAGCGGAGACTTGCGGGGCACGGTGTTGCTCGGGTCGAGCACTTAGGGACACGTGTCGGTGGACGGGGTGCACAGGCGGTGCATCCCCTCTACAGCTTCGGTTTGGTGGTAGAGCCAGGGAAAAACCATCGGGTGGACAGTTTCTAGGTTTGGGCCTCAAAACCTGGGCGTGGACGCTTTCCGAGTTTGGCCACAAAACTCGGACTGAGGGTTTCCGAGTATGGCCTCAAAACTCGGGCTGAGGACGGTTTCCAGGTTTGGGCCTCAAAACCTGGGCGCTGCGGGTTTGCTGAGTTTGGGCCTCAAAACTCAGGCTGGTGGGCTGGTTTCCCGGTTTGGGCCTCAAAACTGGGGGTTGGCTGGAAAAGGCTGGTTTCCCAGTTTGGGCCACAAAACCGGGGGTGCAGAGCGAGGGACGACACGTGGCGGCAATCGGGAGGTTGCGTCGAGGCAACGCTGCGACTTGTGCGGGCGTGGCCGTCGGATACACCTACCACCGAGTTAGTCCAGAATAACCCTAGGGTTTAGCTGGTTCGCTCTGTAATTAGAGAGGGGTAGAGTTGGAATTAGGAATAGGTTAAGTAGGGGGAGACACCCTCCTCCCCATAGATCTTAGTCATTTTGCTCTTTCATAGTTAGGGTTTCCTGCTCTCCCACATCCCTGCTGTAGCGAACCTGAGATCCACAGAGTTGAGAACAATACCTCTGTGTCCGTGAGATTTTGAGGAAGTGAGACCGTAATCTCACTATTGTAGCGTGTGGTAGCCACACGGTTGCAAATTCGTGGTTGTAATTTGTGATTTGTTCGTGTTCTTCGCGAATTGCTTTTTGTCACGATTTTCCCGTCGATCGATCTCTTTGCTCAGTGCATCTTTTACAAATCCGTTTGAACCAAGTTGTTCTAGATCGTGAGGCACTTCTTTCCACCGAAGGAATTCACCTCTAACCTCACGGTCTAGGAGATCGAGCGATTTTAGTTTTGGATCGGTTTTTGCTCCTTATTCCCGAACTCTTCCAATTCACCGATTTGGAGTTAGGTTCGAGCCATGATTCCGTTGGGATAGCTCACTAACATCCTTGGAACTCCTCATACCAAGTCTAGGCCTTAGTGTTTTTGATTCGGAGGAGATCGGGTGATTTTCGCGGAAGAACAGTTCTGGTCTGGGAGCATCGGACGCTGGTGTCGGGACCATCGGACATTGGTTCATACTAGCGGACGCGTCCGATGCCACGTGTCACCTAACAGGCAGTTTTAAGGTGCATCGGACGCTGACCATCGGAGCGTCCGTTGCCATCGAACGCGCCGGGGGTCAAGCATCGGACGCTAGGGTTTCACTGTAGCAGTGTCCGATGCCTGTCCAGTAAGGTTCCAGGAAGTTCCTGTTTGCATCGGACGCGTCCGGTGCTGGGCCATCGGACGCAGGCCAGCGTCCGATGCGACTGTTTTCGCACGTTTTCGTCCGCAGTTTGCTCGTCCGACTTTTGATTTGAGATCCGCTTGTTGCGTTGGAGTCCCGACTTCGTGCTCTACAGAAATCGGGCTCCTCGCTTTACAAGATAGCCTGAATCCCCCTCGCGTTGCTCGGGGGAGGTTGAGGTTACCCAAAGTTCATCCTGTCACTAGTTGACCTGCGTGAACTTGGGCAAGGGAATTTTTGTGGTGCCTCGCTGTGATCCTAGGGATCATCCACCCTCTTCCAAGGGTCGTAGGCATCACGGTTTCAGTTAAAGCTTTTTGGGATTGATTTTGGGACACTTGGCCAAAGTTTCGAGAGAAATTTTATTGGCTCCCATTCACCCCCCTCTGGTCGCCTTGCTTTTGCATTCTCGGTCCTTCAATTGGTATCGGAGCAGGTTAAGGATCTTCCACCTTAGCTGGTTCCAGATCCACCGAAGGCGACATGGATCGCGGCGTGGGCAAACCGCCGTTCTTTGATGGGACGAACTATGCGTATTGGAAGATACGTATGTCGGCCTATCTCCAGAGCATGGGCTCTTCTGTTTGGGAGATTTGCAACAAGGCCGATTATGTCGTCCTGGCTGCTCGTGTCACTCAGCTCCAGATAGATGAGCACGAGGCCAATAGCCGGGCGCGTAACGCCTTGTTCTCCTGTTTGAGCATGTCAGAGTTTGATCGCATTTCTCATCTCCCCACGGCTCGTGAGATTTGGGCTACCCTCATGCGCTTTCATGAGGGCACCACTCAAGTCAAATCCCGTCTCTACGAGTCGCACAAGCGGGAGTATGAGAACTTTCGACATCAGCCTCGTGAGAGCATAGAGAGTTTATTCGCTCGCTTTCAGGTGATTGTCAACAAGATGCGAGCTAACAAGGAGCTGTTGCCTTTCGACGATCATGAGAGGGCTTTGAAGCTTTTACATACTCTCGATCGGTCGGTGTGGGACTCAAAGGTCCAGGCGATCATCGAATCGTCTAACTATGAGACCCTCACTTGCGACGAGCTCTTTAGCAAGCTCAAGTCTAGTGAGATTGACGTCATGTCGAGGGCTTCTTATGAGAATCCTTCTGGCCCGACTATGGCTTTGGTTTCTGGCTCTTCTGCTAACCCCTCTGGTGGCTTTGCACTCTCTTCACTCTTTTCTGTCATAGAGGATCAGCTAAAGTCTTTGGGAGACGAGGAGTTGACTTTGCTTGCCAACCGGTTCACGCGGTTTCACAACAACCGCATGAACCGTCGCCGCGGAGGAGGACGCTCGGGCTGTTTCGAGTGCGGCGACCCCGACCACTTCATCGCCAACTGCCCCAAGAAGAACAAGCATTCGGGGAAGGCCGATCATGGGCACAAGTACGACTCCAAGCGCAAGGACAAGCACGTCCCCCCAAGGCACAAGAAGAGGGGCGGCTTCGACAAGGAGTACATCAAGAAGAAGTACTTGGAGAAGGCCCAAGCTGAGCAGCGCGCGTTCCTCGCCACGCTCAGCGACGTCGACGGCTCGGATGATGACTCAGCTTGCTCAAGCGATGACGAGTCCGAGAAGATGAAGAAGATCGAGGACAAGCTCAACGGACTTTGCTTCTTCGCCAACGACGGGGGCCTCTGCACCATGGCGCTTGGTGACGAGATCAGAGGCGAGCTAGAGCACACCCCTCGGGACGACGACGACACCTCCCAGGTATCAATGACTCATGAAGAACTCTTTGCTGAGAATGAGAAGCTTACTGCCGCCTTGCTTAGTCAAGACAAGCTACTTAGGCGTGCCGTAAGAGAGCGCAAGGAGTTCAGGCAGAAATGGGAGGACACGGTGAAGGAGTTGGAGTTTGCTAAATCCACCGTGGTCGTGTCGGAGGAGGTTGAGTGCGAGTCGTGCACCAAGCACATGACTGACCTTCTCACTCTGAGAGGTAAGTATGCTGCTTTGGTTGGAGAGGTGGATGAGCTCTGGGCTAGGCCCATGTTGTTGGGTGCGTGCAAGACTTGTCCTGTCTTGCAATCCGAGCTGGCAGAGAAGAATGCCAAAATTGAGTCTCAAGAGAAGGCCAGCTTGGATAGCACTTGTGTCACGAGGTGTGCTTTGTGTGAGGGTTTGGAGATGGAGATTGCCAATGTGCAGCATGGCAAGATGCAAACCGAGGAGGAAAACACATACCTTCGGACCATCTTATCATGGGTTTCTTGTAATGAGCCACAGCTCGGGATGATGATCTCCCAATTCAAGCGAGCTGCTGGAGGTCCTAGTGTAGGTTTTGCTCCGGGTGTTGATCTTTCTGCTTTTGGGAAGATTGGAGAGTCGAGTGGTCTGAACCCATGTGAGAAGCCCAACTCCACCACTACTCCCAAACTTACCAAGCTTCCACCCAAAGAGCATGCCAAGCCTACCACCAAGGATGGGGTGTTTGAGGAACCCCCGAGGGCTCCACCCAAGAACCAGCAGTGGGCACCCAAACCAAACCACCTCAAAAACAAGCTGGACACAATGCCGCCCATCCAGGAGGAGCTTATGCCACAGAAGGGCAAAGTGGCTCAAACTCACAACCATGAGTACCAACAACCCCCTTTGCGTGCGGTGAGGTACCATTGTGAGTACTGTGGGAGAGATGGTCACTTGGGTGAGTTTTGCTATCGGCGCAAGAGAGATGAGTGTCGTGCCAGGGAGATGGACAACCTGGACATGTACCATCCTTTCCATGATGTGCATGTGCCGAACGTCCAGAGGAGAGCTCCGAGGAGAGCTGCTAGGCCTAGAGGTGCAGCACCTCAAGGTCCTAGGCATCAGGGAGGAGTTGCCCGACGGGGTCCTGCTTTTGCACGATACGGACCCCCTAGCGGAGGCTTTGTTGAGTGTTTTCCCCCACCGCGTTTTGAGTATCGCGATGGATGCTCCTTCCTTAGCGGACCACGTTTTCCTGTGCGTGGTGATCGCTACCCCCGTAGACAAGCTAGGAATGGTTTTTACACTAACCGTTCTTTTGAGCAGCCGGCCCAACACTGGTATTCTTCCTACTTCACTAACCCCAGTGTTGGACCGTATGCTCACCCTATGTCTTTTTATTGATGTAGGTAAGACGGTTGGAGGGCATTTGGTTGGTGGATTCCGGTTGTTCTAGGCACATGACCGGAAACGCCAAGTGGTTCTCCAGCCTTAGCCCTGTTGCCGGAAAGGAGTTTATCACCTTCGGCGACAATAGTAAAGGTAAGGTGTTGTCTCGCGGGTCGGTGCGGGTTAATGAGCACTTTGTGTTGCGCGATGTTGCTCTTGTTTCTAATCTGCATTTTAACTTGCTTTCTGTTTTGCAACTTTTTGATGATGACTATGAGATTCGTTTTAAACTGAATCTCAGTCGCATTTTAGATCCTCAGGGCAATTTGGTTTGTCTGATTTCGCCCTTTGGGAAAGTCTTTCATGCGAATTTCTCAGAGTCGTTTGGTATTTCCCGCTGTCTTTTGGCTAGTCCTTCTTCCTCTGATCTTTGGAAGTGGCATAGGAGGCTCGGTCACTTAAGCTTCGACTTGCTTGCAAGACTTAGCTCACTTGGCCTAATCCGAGGATTGCCCAAGCTGTCGATGGAGAAGGATCTAGTTTGCCATTCTTGCAGACATGGAAAGATGGTAGCCGCTCCCCACCATCCAGTGACTAAGGTCATGACCTCGCACCCTGGAGAGCTTTTACACATGGACCTAGTTGGACCAGCTCGGGTGAGCTCAGTTGGGGGGAAGTGGTATTTTTTGGTTGTTGTCGATGATTTTTCGAGATATTCGTGGGTCTTCTTTTTTACTGAGAAGACTGAGACTTTCTCATTTGCTCGCAATCTGATTTTGCATCTTCAGAACGAGTTCCCTTTGAACTCGATGCGAGCTATTAGAAGTGATAATGGTTCCGAATTCAAGAATTCGGATTTTGAGAAGTTTTGTGACCGCTTGGGTTTGGAGCATCAGTTTTCTTCCCCCTACACACCGCCCCAAAATGGTGTTGTAGAGAGGAAGAATCGGACCCTTGTTGAGATGGCCAGGACGATGCTCGATGAGCATAGGACTCCTAGGCGATATTGGGCCGAAGCTATGAACACTGCATGCTACATTTCAAATCGCATTTTTTGAGAGCTTTCTTGAAAAAGACTTCTTATGAGTTGTGTTTTGGTAGACAGCCCAAGGTGAGTTATTTTTGAGTCTTCGGTTGCCACTGTTTTATATTGAAGAAAGGCAACCTGGATAAATTTGAGTCTCGTTCTTCTGACGGTGTATTTTTGGGTTATGGCACTCACACTCGCGCTTATCGTGTACTTAACCTTGATACTAACCGAGTCAAGGAGACATCAGATGTCACCTTCGATGAGACCCTTGTTTGTCCTTCTTCTCGTTTTGAGCGTGCAGGTGATCATGAGGTTGGTGAGCCTCTTTTCGATGAAGAGGACGAGGATGCTGAAGGAGTAGATGACCCAGCATCACCTCCACCTACTGTGCCGCAAAGAGCGGCTTCTACGACGACTCACGGCCCCGACACCTCTTCTTCCTGGGGGCCGTGGGATCCGCCACCCCGAGCAGTACCTTTTGTACCCGGGGAGGCACCAGCTGCTGTTGAGGGGGAGGCTACTTCTTCTCGGGAGGCGCCACAACACATCCAGCGCCAACACCCCCCTCAGCAGATGATCGGCGGCATTGACGAGTGGGTCACTCGGTCCAGGTCACAACACATCTCTCACTTTGCTCATTCTGCTTTTGTTGCTAATTTTGAGCCTCGAGATGTTGGACACGCTTTGACGGATCCGGATTGGTTCAATGCCATGCACGAGGAGTTAGAAAACTTTGAGCGAAATCGGGTTTGGGTTCTAGTTCCACCTCCACCTGACTATAAGCCTATTGGGACAAAATGGGTTTTCAAAAACAAGCAAGGAGAGGATGGCCATGTTGTGAGAAACAAGGCCAGGCTTGTAGCGAAGGGTTATAGTCAGAAGGAGGGGATAGACTATAAGGAGACGTTTGCTCCTGTAGCTCGTTTGGAGGCAATTAGGATACTCTTGGCCTTTGCTACATCCAAAGGTTTCAAACTTTTTCAAATGGATGTCAAGAGTGCCTTCTTAAACGGCTACATAGAAGAAGAAGTTTATGTTGAGCAACCCCCCGGTTTTGAAAATCCCAAGTTTCCAAACCATGTCTTTAAACTTCACAAAGCTTTATATGGTTTGAAACAAGCCCCTAGAGCCTGGTATGATAGGTTAAAAACCTTTTTGCTTGCTAAGGGTTTTAAAATGGGATGTGTAGATAAGACGCTTTTTCTCCTCCGGCAAGGCAGAGACACGCTCTTGGTCCAGATTTACGTGGATGATATCATTTTCGGTGGTTCTTCTCACGCTTTGGTTGCCAAGTTTGCAGATACTATGAGCAGGGAGTTCGAGATGAGCATGATGGGCGAGCTGACATTCTTTCTCGGGTTGCAAATTAAGCAATCCCGAGAGAGAACGTTTGTGCACCAGGGCAAGTACACCAAGGACTTGCTGAAGCGGTTCGATATGGGTGAGGCCAAGCCTCTTCCAACACCCATGTCGACGTCGACTGCCCTGGATGCGGATGTGGATGGAGAAGCAGTAGACCAGAAGGAGTACTGAAGCATGATCGGGTCGCTGCTCTACCTGACGGCGACACGCCCGGACATCTAGTTCGCGGTGTGTCTGTGCGCGCGCTTTCAGGCGTCGCCGCGCACTTCTCACCGTCAGGCAGTGAAGCAGATTTTTAGGTACCTTCGTTTCACACCTGAGTTCGGGATTTGGTATTTTGCTTCCTCCACCCTCTCCCTTTGCGGTTATTCGGATGCCAATTTTGCTGGTTGCCGTATAGAGCGCAAGTCCACTTCTGGGACTTGCCAGTTTATTGGTTCTTCTCTTGTATCGTGGTCTTCTCGCAAGCAGTCTAGTGTCGCTCAGTCCACCACAGAGGCTAAATATGATGCTGCGGCTAGCTGCTATTCCCAGTTGCTTTGGATGATGGCCACTTTGCGTGATTTTGGTCTGAGCTTTTCTCGCGTACCTTTGCTTTGTGACAGCACGAGTGCTATTAGCGTTGCTAAGAACCCCGTGCTTCACTCGAAGACCAAACACATTGATGTGCGCTTTCATTTTCTGCGAGACCACCAGGAGAAGGGTGATATCAACCTTCGCCATGTCGATACTCATCATCAACTGGCTGATATTTTCACCAAGCCTTTAGAC
The DNA here is from genome assembly GCA_009763385.1 of Coix lacryma-jobi var. lacryma-jobi. Classification (NCBI taxonomy): domain Eukaryota; kingdom Viridiplantae; phylum Streptophyta; class Magnoliopsida; order Poales; family Poaceae; genus Coix; species Coix lacryma-jobi. The sequence goes on from CM019824.1 coordinate 139,074,266, forward strand.
GAATCAACCTTTAATCGGTTGAGGGGTGAGCTTGGTGTGTGTTTCCCCTTTTAGATGGGGGAAACATTTTGGTTCTTGTATGATATACTGACTCTTTTTGTTTATCCTTCTTTTCTTTTGCATTTCAGCATACGCATTTACATTCTCAGCTTCATGTATATAATCACTAGAATGTAACTATGCTCTGTTCAGTATGCTCCGATGCTTTTAATGATGCTTGTAGCTTATGCTCCTTCTGATCACAAGTACATGTTGTGAGCTGAGCTATTTTGGAATGATGAACATGCTTAAATAACTTAAAATCTGAAAATGATCACCATTGAGATATGCAACTAGCATGTGTAGGATGTGTTGAATCCATTCGTGCTTTCCTATATGCTAGGTTGCTATGTCTCTAGTTCTGAGTCATTCTCTTGCTTGGTCTGCTCATATCCTGTTTAAAATTTGAACCAAGTTTTAGTGAATTAAAAAGATCGAGATGGGATTGCTTGTCAACACATCACGGTATCGAGACTGTTTCTCATTGCACTTTGAGTTAAACTTGAGCCATGTAGTGTATGACCGAAACCGTAGCTCTAAGCTTCTGATTGCTTCGGCATAGGCTTCGCTCAGTTGAAAAGTTAGGCAATAACAAGTTTTCAACCTCTCGCAATCACATGCTAATGTTTGAACTTGTGAAATTTCACCGCTGCAACTCTGTTGGCGGTTCTTATCGACATATTTATCCCGCCAACATAGTCCACATAAAAGGAGAAAAGCATGTATTTTACTCATATACATTTATTGCTAACCAAGTTCCACATGTAGTGCAAAGTTATGTTTTGCAGATCATAAACATGCATACAGGTGGATAACAACCAAAAAGGCGCAATCCAACACGCTGAAATGCGCAAAATGAACAAGGACACAAAAAACCCATATAGAAGTGCAGCAAATTTCAGCCGGGAACAAACTCAGGAGCCCAAAAGGAGCAGCCCAGGCTTTTGCCGGGGCTTGTTGGGCCCAGCCAGGGGGCGGCCGCCCCCTGGGTCGACCGCCCCTCTGGAGACGCCACGTGGCCACCGCCTTTGCAGAGGCGGTACATTAATTGCCCTGAAGGCGGTTCCGGGTGAAATTTGCAGCGACACCCCTCCTAAACCAACCTCAAACACCTATATAAGGAAAGGGGGAGAGGAGGCCAAAATAGAAAACAATCACCTCTTGAGCTACACATTTGGGCACTTCCACTTCTTAGTTTTTCCTTGTTTTTGTGCTAGAGAGAGAGCTAGGTAAAGCTAGCAAGGAGGGCTTGGCACCTTGGAGAGATATTGGGTATGAATAAGATAGATCTGATCTCCAAAGCCCTGTCTTCATTCTTTCGATACAGTTCTTCATATGAACTAGAGTATAGTTCTTGTTCTAGTATTCTGGTATATGACTTAGATCTTAGGTCTTATATCATGTTGCTAGTGTATGAACTTATGAATAGTTCTTGTGGAATTAGTATAATATACATTCTAGTGTATAGTTCTTACAATATATTACTGCCTTAGGGTTAGTGGTGTATTGTATGAACTAGAGCTAAGTGTGTATTGTATTATTCTCACATAGAACATTAGTCTAATTGCTTCATGTTGATTATATGATTAGAGATAACCTCTTGTCAAGGGTGGCAGTTTATCATGCTCTTCTGAGTAGGCTCAGGTTTCTTACCTGTCGATCCGTAGGGTCGGGGACCCGAGGGAGTCTGAGTGGGTTCTGTGCATGCAAGGATGGTGCTTGGATGTAGAGGCCGAGTAAATGCATGGTCTTAGTCCACGGTAGTGGGGATGGCGGCAGGTGGTGACAGCCCTGTCCGTCCTTGGCATTCCCCCACGTTCGGCTAGGGTGTAGGAGTCTAAATTGTTACGAGAGGTTGCTGGAAGACCAGTACTCGCGTAATCCCCCGAACCATCTGAAGCATGAGATTAGTTCTATGTCATATGATTGCATGATTAGCTTGTTCTGTGTATGACCTGTATCCAGACCATGCCTGCTCTATTAGGTTATTCAATTATTCTTTTATTCATTTATTCTTTTAGTCTCTTTTTACTCTTTGCCCTCTTGCCATGCTCAAGATTGTGTTTCTCCACTATTCAAATCATCACTGTTTATCACCTGTCATGACAATTGATCCATTATTGCTATCATGGTATTTGGAACTATGTTTATCCTAGAACTTGATACATACAAAGCCTTCCTAGAGCGAACCAATAAATCACGATACTCGGTATATCTCCGGGTGAAATGCTACACGATAATTCCGTGCGCTTGCGGGCCTAATCTCCAAACCTACGAACTATCGTAACGATACATGCTTAACACTGTTGCTGGAAACGCACCATTCTAAGCAACTTGTTAAGAGACATTGTACAGGCACTTCTAGCGCCATTGCTGGGAATAGATCTTCGGGTCCATTTCTATGCCAATATCCGGCGCTGTTGCCATGGATGGATTGCAAAGTCCATTCTTAGTGACGACGTTAGTAAGTGTCAACGTGCATTTCTGGCGCTGTTGCCGGGGATGGATCGTAAGTTCTATTCTTAGTAATAACGTTAAGAAATGCCAACAAGCATTTCTGGCGCCGTTGCCAGGGAAGGCTAATGTAAAAAGTTCTAGATAAACATAAACCAATATCTGATATGCATAATGAGTCTTTGTTATGCAGGCTAACTCTGCCTGTTTTCCTCCTGTTGTGGATGAAACAGGAATAGTGTATGTCTGGTTTCTCTCTGCTGGAAAACTTCATTAACGATCCCGAGGCACTCCTAAGGGCTAAGCGGATTCGTTCCGTTTCATCTTCTGCTACTCCACCGACAGAGCAACCAGCCGGTTCCGCACCAACCCCAACTGAAATCATGGCTGAGAAGACACTCCGCGAGTTCTCCGTGCCCGCTGTCACCAACGTGGCTACCGGCCCCGCTGTGGACATGGCCGGAAAGAACTTCGAACTCCGTACAGGCCTAATCACCATGGTGCAGGCAAGCCCGTTCTGCGGTTTGCCTAGCGAGGATGCGAATGCGCATCTGCAACACTTCCTGGAGCTGTGCGACACTATCGTCATCAAGGACATCACCCCAGATGTCATTCGGCTCCGTCTTTTCCCTTTTTCCCTTGTGGGGAAAGCGAAAAGGTGGTTCTACCAGGGCAAGGAAGCTGTCAACACATGGGCAAAATGCTCAGCTGCATTCCTCGCTAAATTCTTCCCCATAAGCAAAACCAATGCTTTGCGGGGAAGAATCTCCAATTTCAAGCAAGATGCCACTGAATCAATCCCTGACGCGTGGGAAAGGCTCCAGGAGTACATCCTGAGCTGCCCCCACCATGGCATGGAAAATTGGATGGTGCTCCAAAACTTCTACAACGGGCTCACGCCCATGTCGAAGGGGCACCTAGATGCAGCCGCTGGTGGAGCATTCTTATCGCTCACCACCGCCGGGGCTAAGGCCCTGATCGAAAAGATGGTTGAACATCAAGGCTGGAGTGACGAGAGAACTCAACCACAAGCACCAGCCAAAACACAAAAAAAAGCATGCATACCGTGAAGGAGACAGATATGCTTGCCTCAAAAATAGACCTCCTTATGAAACACCTATCTGAGAAAAACCAAGAAAACCAAACAAATACGGTGAACGCCAAAGATTCACACATGACGTGTGAAGTCTGTGGTGATGTTGGCCACTCGGGGACCGACTGCCCCGAAACCCGTGAAGACGCCGCCTACATCAACAACGGGTTCCGCCAACAAGGAGGCACCAACCAGAACAATGGTTGGAATAACCAGTCACGGCCACCATTCCAAGGTAATTCGAACTCCAATTCGAATCAACCTTCATTAAGAGACTTAGTTCTTGGATAGGCTAAAATTAATGAAAATTTGACTAAAAAGTTGCTGTCCAATGATAAAGTTTTTGAAAATTTAAATACAAAAATAGAAAACTTATCTTCTTCTGTACAAAATCAAATGAGCTTCAATAAGATGATCGAAACTCAAATAGCTCAGATAGCTGCTGCTCTTCCTGCTGAATATAAAAAGAATAATTCTGAAAATGTGAAAGCGGTGACCACGAGGGGTGGTAAGACCACTCGGGATCCACCAAACCCTAACCATGATGCAGGGAAGAACAAAGAGCAACAAGAGAAGAATAAGAAAACACAAAAAGAAACCGAACCAGAGGTTTAGGAAATGGCACCAAAAGACCCGTTGGGGTATACGGACACCACATACCTGCCATTTCCCACCAGAAACAGAAAGCAAGCTGTGGATGAACAATTCACGCGCTTTGTCGAGATGATAGAGAAGATACATGTGAACGTTCCTTTAATGGACGTCTTGCATGTGCCTTCCTACGCCAAGTACATCAAGGATATCATCAACAACAAGCGGCCACTACCATCTGCAGAAACAATAAAGCTGACGGAAGAGTGTAGTGCAGCTATACTCAACCGTCTCCCAGAGAAGAAGAAGGATCCTGGGTGTCCCACGATCACATGCTCAATCGGGACTCAGCGCTTCGATCATGCACTATGTGATTTAGGAGCAAGCGTAAGCGTGATGCCCAAGGTCATTTTTGACCAACTCAACTACACTCAATTAAAGCCAACCACGATGACGCTCCAACTGGCCGACTCGTCGGTCAGACATCCAGCAGGAATCGCTGAGGACATTCCAGTCCAGATCAGAGGATTATTCGTTCCTGTGGATTTTGTGGTGTTAGAAATGGAACTTACCAAGGAGTCACCATTAATCCTTGGGAGACCATTTCTAAGCACTGCGGGGGCACAGATTGATGTTAAGGCAGGGAAGATCAGCCTAAATATCAACGGAAAAGAGGAAAAGTTTGAGTTCAGGCCAAGGCTTCAAGAGCAATGTTCAATGATCCGTGTCAAGTATGGGCCGAACAAGGATATTAGAGAGGTACAAATACAGCCTCAAATCATCTATAGCATCTCTAAATATGTAAAAAGACCCTCACAAAAGCCGGAGCCAAAGAAAAAGGCTGCTCCAAAAGAAAAGAAGCCGAAGCAAAAGAAAAAGGCAGTTTCAAAAGAAAAGAATGATGAGCAAAATAAAGCTTTTAAGCAAAACAAAGGAAAAGCTCCGATAGAAAATACCTTTCCACAAACGAATAAAGTATGGAAGGAAGTTCAAAAGGTTACCACACCTCCAAATACAAATCAAATGATGTGGAAACCAAAGAAGGATCAGCCATCTTCGTCCACTTCTCCCGGACAAGGAGGCCCATCAACAAGCACAAAATGAAGGGAGAAAAGGTCTTGCTCACCAGACCTAAAAGGGTAAGCTGTAGAATAATAAAAACCGGCCAAGAGCTAGCTTGGGGGAGGACCCCCACTTCCGAGGTATGTTGCATTGCATATTTAATTCCATGCATTCTTATTTTTCCATTAGCATGTTTACTTAATGCAATTTTATTTTTTTTAAAAAAAAACTGAAAAATGCTAAAAAAAACTAAAAATATGAATTCCACTCTTATATGTGATGTAAGATATGTGCTTCTTCCTTGTTGAAATGATGAATAGTTGCTCTGTCTTATAATTCACCTGTGCCTAGTTTATAACTTAGTTTCTACTAAGATTTGAGTTTATTGGTAAATGGCTCACTTAAGAACTTGAAACTTGTGGGATGCACATGCGTACTCAAGTCCAAGGTTATTGCTAGTCATGATCTGGTATAAGCAGAGAATTGCTATGACATTGTTCTAAGAAAGACTTGACATCCGGAGAATTTATTTAAAAACTTAAAATTCAAAAGTTCCTCGATGATGATATATCCTACCAGAGCCATATGATAAAAAACTTTTCAAACCATATACTCATATGCTACTTGTATTTGTATTGAGCTTATTCAAATAGTTGTGACCTATGTGTAGACTTCTTTCATGCATTCAAGATCAAGATTCACGTACACCCACCAAATAAAGCTAACTCTTGCATTAAGAGTTACGCAAGACATGCCATGCATTCACAACAAAATTAAATGCTCCACTGTTCATCATGATCTTTCTCTCCCAAAAGAATTATGGGCTATCTAAAAAAATGAGAGAGTAAAAAAAATGGACAAGTGTCCAAATGAAAACAATGGTTACTCCGATACCCGCCTCTCTCTAAAAAAAATGAATGAGAGAGTAAAAAAAATGGACAAGTGTCCAAATGAAAACAATGGGTACTCCGATACCCGCCTCTCTCGATGAATAAAGATAGCCCATAGTTCCCAATTTTCCAAAGGGAGAAAGACATGAGAAAAGGAGTATTCAAAAAGAAAATATTCCACACACTTGCACTTCTTGATCTAAGTGTCTGACTGAAGTCTCCTAAGGTCCAATTCTTTGACTTTGCAATATCTACAATACAAGTATGCCTACTTCTTTCTACCCACAACTCCAGATAAAGCTTTAGTTGGTAGACTGAAAAGAAAGGCAAAAAGCCTTTGGTGAGGACCATACACATCTTGAGCGAATGAGTGAATCATTTGAGGAACTTGCTTTGATTTTCAAAACTCCTAAAAACTCCGGATTATAAAGTTGCTCAAGGAACAAAAGTTAAGCACCTCTGTGAAAGCCGATCTAACATGCAGTGACTAAGGATTTGAGGAGGCTAACAAGCCCCATGGGTGACAAGGTACTAGGGTGAGTAATAGACCAATTTATTCAAACCATGGTAGACACTTTGGTATAGACCTGGCACTTGTGAATAATAATCGGCATTGAAGCAACTCCTGATCAACAACCAAAACCTTAGCTTTCGCTCGGGGACGAGCAAAGGGTGAGCTTGGGGGAGTTTGTTGGCGGTTCTTATCGACATATTTATCCCGCCAACATAGTCCACATAAAAGGAGAAAAGCATGTACTTTACTCATATATACATTTATTGCTAACCAAGTTCCACATGTAGTGCAAAGTTATGTTTTGCAGATCATAAACATGCAAACAGGTGGATAACAACCAAAAAGGCGCAATCCAACACGCGGAAATGCGCAAAATGAACAAGGACACAAAAAGCCCATATAGAAGTGCAGCAAATTTCAGCCGGGAACAAACTCAGGAGCCCAAAAGGAGCAGCCCAGGCTTTTGTCGGGGCTTGTTGGGCCCAGCCAGGGGGCGGCCGCCCCCCTGGAGACGCCACGTGGCCACCGCCTTTGCAGAGGCGGTACATTAATTGCCCTGAAGGCGGTTCCGGGTGAAATTTGCAGCGACACCCCTCCTAAACCGACCTCAAACACCTATATAAGGAGAGGGGGAGAGGAGGCCAAAATAGAAAACAATCACCTCTTGAGCTACACATTTGGGCACTACCACTTCTTAGTTTTTCCTTGTTTTTGTGCTAGAGAGAGAGCTAGGCAAAGCTAGCAAGGAGGGCTTGGCTCCTTGGAGAGATATTGGGTATGAATAAGATAGATCTGATCTCCAAAGCCCTGTCTTCATTCTTTCGATACAGTTCTTCATATGAACTAGAGTATAGTTCTTGTTCTAGTTTTTCTGGTATATGACTTAGATCTTAGGTCTTATATCATGTTGCTAGTGTATGAACTTATGAATAGTTCTTGTGGAATTAGTATAATATACATTCTAGTGTATAGTTCTTACAATATATTACTGCCTTAGGGTTAGTGGTGTATTGTATGAACTAGAGCTAAGTGTGTATTGTATTATTCTCACATAGAACATTAGTCTAATTGCTTCATGTTGATTATATGATTAGAGATAACCTCTTGTCAAGGGTGGCGGTTTATCATGCTCTTCTGAGTAGGCTCAGGTTTCTTACCTGTCGATCCGTAGGGTCGGGGACCCGGGGGAGTCTGAGTGGGTTCTGTGCATGCAAGCATGGTGCTTGGATGTAGAGGCCGGGTAAATGCATGGTCTTAGTCCACGGTAGTGGGGATGGCGGCAGGTGGTGACAGCCCTGTCCGTCCTTGGCATTCCCCCACGTTCGGCTAGGGTGTAGGAGTCTAAATTGTTACGAGAGGTTGCTGGCAGACCAGTACTCGCGTAATCTCCCGAACCATCTGAAGCATGAGATTAGTTCTATGTCATATGATTGCATGATTAACTTGTTCTATGTATGACCTGTATCCAGACCATGCCTGCTCTATTAGGTTATTCAATTATTCTTTTATTCATTTATTCTTTTAGTCTCTTTTTACTCTTTGCCCTCTTGCCATGCTCAAGATTGTGTTTCTCCACTATTCAAATCATCACTGTTTATCACCTGTCATGACAATTGATCCATTATTGCTATCATGGTATTTGGTACTATGTTTATCCTAGAACTTGATACATACAAAGCCTTCCTCGAGCGAACCAATAATTCACGATACTCGGTATATCTCCGGGTGAAATGCTACACGATAATTCCGTGCGCTTGCGGGCCTAATCTCCAAACCTACGAACTATCGTAACGATACATGCTTAACACTGTTGCTGGAAACGCGCCATTCTAAGCAACTTGTTAAGAGACATTGTACAGGCACTTCTAGCGCCGTTGCTAGGAATAGATCTTCGGGTCCATTTCTATGCCAATATCCGGCGTCGTTGCCATGGATGGATTGCAAAGTCCATTCTTAGTGACGACGTTAGTAAGTGTCAACGTGCATTTCTGGCGCTGTTGCCGGGGATGGATCGTAAGTTCTATTCTTAGTAATAACGTTAAGAAATGCCAACAAGCATTTCTGGCGCCGTTGCCGAGGAAGGCTAATGTAAAAAGTTCTAGATAAACATAAACCAATATCTGATATGCATAATGAGTCTTTGTTATGCAGGCTAACTCTGCCTGTTTTCCTCCTGTTGTGGATGAAACAGGAATAGTGTATGTCTGGTTTCTCTCTGCCGGAAAACTTCATTAACGATACCGAGGCACTCCTAAGGGCTAAGCGGATTCGTTCCGTTTCGTCTTCTGCTACTCCACCGACAGAGCAACCAGCCGGTTCCGCACCAACCCCAACTGAGGTCATGGCTGAGAAGACACTCCGCGAGTTCTCCGTGCCCGCTGTCACCAACGTGGCTACCGGCCCCGCTGTGGACACGGCCGGAAAGAACTTCGAACTCCGTACAGGCCTGATCACCATGGTGCAGGCAAGCCCGTTCTGCGGTTTGCCTAGCGAGGATGCGAATGCGCATCTGCAACACTTCCTGGAGCTGTGCGACACTATCATCATCAAGGACATCACCCCAGATGTCATTCGGCTCCGTCTTTTCCCTTTTTCCCTTGTGGGGAAAGCGAAAAGTTGGTTCTACCAGGGCAAGGAAGCTGTCAACACATGGGCAAAATGCTCAGCTGCATTCCTCGCTAAATTCTTCCCCATAAGCAAAACCAATGCTTTGCGGGGAAGAATCTCCAATTTCAAGCAAGATGCCACTGAATCAATCCCTGACGCGTGGGAAAGGCTCCAGGAGTACATCCTGAGCTGCCCCCACCATGGCCTGGAAAATTGGATGGTGCTCCAAAACTTCTACAACGGGCTCACGCCCATGTCGAAGGGGCACCTAGATGCAGCCGCTGGTGGAGCATTCTTATCGCTCACCACCGTCGGGGCTAAGGCCCTGATCGAAAAGATGGTTGAACACCAAGGCTGGAGTGACGAGAGAACTCAACCACAAGCACCAGCCAAAACACAAAAAAAGCATGCATACCGTGAAGGAGACAGATATGCTTGCCTCAAAAATAGACCTCCTTATGAAACACCTATCTGAGAAAAACCAAGAAAACCAAACAAATACGGTGAACGCCATAGATTCACACATGACGTGTGAAGTCTATGGTGATGTTGGCCACTCGGGGACCGACTGCCCCGAAACCCGTGAAGACGCCGCCTACATCAACAACGGGTTCCGCCAACAAGGAGGCACCAACCAGAACAATGGTTGGAATAACCAGTCACGGCCACCATTCCAAGGTAATTCGAACTCCAATTCGAATCAACCTTCATTAAGAGACTTAGTTCTTGGACAGGCTAAAATTAATGAAAAATTGACTAAAAAGTTGCTGTCCAATGATAAAGTTTTTGAAAATTTAAATACAAAAATAGAAAACTTATCTTCTTCTGTACAAAATCAAATGAGCTTCAATAAGATGATCGAAACTCAAATAGCTCAGATAGCTGCTGCTCTTCCTGCTGAATATAAAAAGAATAATTCTGAAAATGTGAAAGCGGTGACCACGAGGGGTGGTAAGACCACTCGGGATCCACCAAACCCTAACCATGATGCAGGGAAGAACAAAGAGCAACAAGAGAAGAATAAGAAAACACAAAAAGAAACCAAACCAGAGGTTTAGGAAATGGCACCAAAAGACTCGTTGGGGTATACGGACACCACATACCTGCCATTTCCCACCAGAAACAGAAAGCAAGCTGTGGATGAACAATTCACGCGCTTTGTCGAGATGATAGAGAAGATACATGTGAACGTTCCTTTAATGGACGTCTTGCATGTGCCTTCCTACGCCAAGTACATCAAGGATATCATCAACAACAAGCGGCCACTACCATCTGCAGAAACAATAAAGCTGACGGAAGAGTGTAGTGCAGCTATACTCAACCGTCTCCCAGAGAAGAAGAAGGATCCTGGGTGTCCCACGATCACATGCTCAATCGGGACTCAGCGCTTCGATCAAGCTATTTTGACGGTGACTATCTTTTGACTCAAAACTGCTCACTTTTGCTCAAATGTTCATATTTCGTACTTGGTGATCAGTTTGAGCCTTTGCTTTGTGAATGCTTAGTTGTGTCATTGGAGTTATACTGTTTAGAGCATCTTTACACTCTTTTGACTATATCCCTGAAGCTGCTAACTCGCATTTTGACTCATATGCATGTTGGAAGGGGGAGATCTTTGCTCTTTTGCTTGCTGATGCCTTTTCTTGATAAGTGCATTTTCAACTAAGGGGGAGAAATGACAAATCATGTGCTCTGTGCTCCGTTCGGTTGACTAAGGGGAAGAAATTTTTCTTGCAATTCTTTTGCTTCCCGGATGTTCAACTAAGGGGGAGTTTCCTAGTTGCTTACACTTTTCGAGGGGGAGTTTACTAGTTGTGTTGAGCCCTTGCCTCTGTCTTGAGGGACTAGCAAACGTTTTCAGGGCATTTTAATTTTCATTGGTTCGGAGCATGCTTTGCCGAAAGGCCTTGGTATCGAGCTTTCTTTGCTAGTTGTGTTGAGCCTATGTGCCTCTATCTTGGGGGACTAGCATTTTGTCTCGATTCTCAGTTGGTATTTGCTAGCGGTGTTGAGCCTGTTCTACCTCTTCTTGAGGGCTAGCTTTGCTTTGTTTGGTTGTGTCGAGCCGTTGCCCATGTCTTTGGGGACCAAGTTGTTTCGCTTCTTCCACTTGATCTTCTTCGGCTTTGCTATGCTTTTGGGTCATTTGGTAAAGTTCTCTCTTCTCCTTCTTCCTCCTTCCTTCTATTATGATTTGTGTGAGTAGTTGACAATGCACTCATCAAGGGGGAGATTGCGGATACATGGGTGTATGCCGAGTCTCTAAGTGATGAGTGATTGTCAACGGGTTTGATCGCATGTTCTTTGGCTTGTGTTGTGCAGGTGTCGAGCCCGGAGACAGTGATCGGAGGCGAGGTGAAGGTCAAGTAGAGACGTGCCGTGCCGATGGACCGGGAGCGGTGAAGGGCGGACGTGAGGCTTGGACTGAGGGACTGGAAGGCCTGAGGATCAGCTGTGGTGGCTGGCAGCCTAGGACAGCGACGAGCGGAGACTTGCGGGGCACGGTGTTGCTCGGGTCAAGCACCTGGGGACACGTGTCGGTGGACGGGGTGCACAGGCGGTGCATCCCCTCTACAGCTTCGGTTTGGTGGTAGAGCCAGGGAAAAACCATCGGGTGGACAGTTTCTAGGTTTGGGCCTCAAAACCTAGGCGTGGACGCTTGCCGAGTTTGGCCACAAAACTCGGACTGAGGGTTTCCGAGTTTGGCCTCAAAACTCGGGCTGAGGACGATTTCCAGGTTTGGGCCTCAAAACCTGGGCGCTGCGGGTTTGCTGAGTTTGGGCCTCAAAACTCAGGCTGGTGGGCTGGTTTCCCGGTTGGGGCCTCAAAACCGGGGGTTGGCTGGAAAAGGCTAGTTTCCCGGTTTGGGCCACAAAACCGGGGGTGCAGAGCGAGGGACGGCACGTGGCAGCAATCGGGAGGTTGCGTCGAGGCAACGCTACGACTTGTGCGGGCGTGGCCGTCGGATACACCTACCACCGAGTTGGTCCAGAATAACCCTAGGGTTTAGCTGGTTCGCTCTGTAATTAGAGAGGGGTAGAGTAGGAATTAGGAATAGGTTAAGTAGGGGGAGACACCCTCCTCCCCATAGATCTTAGTCATTTTGCTCTTTCATAGTTAGGGTTTCCTGCTCTCCCACATCCCTGCTGTAGCAAACCTGAGATCCACAGAGTTGAGAACAATACCTCTGTGTCCGTGAGATTTTGAGGAAATGAGACCGTAATCTCACTATTGTAGCGTGTGGAAGCCACACGGTTGCAAATCCGTGGTTGTAATTTGTGATTTGTTCGTGTTCTTCGCGAATTGCTTTTTGTCACGATTTTCCCGTCGATCGATCTCTTTGCTCAGTGTGTCTTTTACAAATCCGTTTGAACCAAGTTGTTCTAGATCGTGAGGCACTTCTTTCCACCGAAGGAATTCACCTCTAACCTCACGGTCTAGGAGATCGAGCGATTTTAGTTTTGGATCGGTTTTTGCTCCTTATTCCCGAACTCTTCCAATTCACCGATTTGGAGTTAGGTCCGAGCCATGATTCCGTTGGGATAGCTCACTAACATCCTTGGAACTCTTCATACCAAGTCTAGGCCTTAGTGTTTTTGATTCGGAGGAGATCGGGTGATTTTTGCGGAAGAACAGTTCTGGTCTGGGAGCATCGGACGCTGGTGTCGGGACCATCAGACACTGGTTCATACTAGCGGACGCGTTCGATGCCACGTGTCACCTAATAGGCAGTTTTAAGGTGCATCGGACGCTGACCATCGGAGCGTCCGTTGCCATCGGACGCGCCGGGGGTCAAGCATCGGACGCTAGGGTTTCATTGTAGCAGCGTCCGATGCCTGTCCAGTAAGGTTCTAGGAAGTTCCTGTTTGCATCGGACGCGTCCGGTGCTGGGCCATCGGACGCAGGCCAGCGTCCGATGCGACTGTTTTCGCACGTTTTCGTCCGCAGTTTGCTCGTCCGACTTTCGATTTGAGATCCGCTTGTTGCGTTGGAGTCCCGACTTCGTGCTCTACAGAAATCGGGCTCCTCGCTTTACAAGATAGCCTGAATCCCCCTCGCATTGCTCGGGGGAGGTTGAGGTTACCCAAAGTTCATCCTGTCACTAGTTGACCTGCGTGAACTTGGGCAAGGGAATTTTTGTGGTGCCTCGCTATGATCCTAGGGATCATCCACCCTCTTCCAAGGGTCGTAGGCATCACGGTTTCAGTTAAAGCTTTTTGGGATTGATTTTGGGACACTTGGCCAAAGTTTCGAGAGAAATTTTATTGGCTCCCATTCACCCCCCTCTGGTCGCCTTGCTTTTGCATTCTCGGTCCTTCAAGGGACGTTCGTGCACCAGGGCAAGTACACCCGCGACATTCTGAAGAAGTTCGACATGGGTGAGGCCAAGCCTCTTCCAACACCCATGGCGACCACGACGGCCCTGGATGCGGACAAGGAAGGAGAAGTAGTGGATCAGAAGGAGTACCGGAGTATGACCGGGTCGCTGCTGTACCTGACGGTGACACGCCCGGACATCCAGTTCGCGGTGTGCCTCTGCGCGCGCTTTCAGTCGTCGCCGCGCACTTGTCACCGTTAGGCGGTGAAGCGCATTATGAGGTACTTGTCCTTCACTCCTAAGTTTGGGATTTGGTATTCTGCTTCCTCCAACCTTTCCCTTTGTGGTTATTCTGATGCCGATTTTGCTGGTTGTCGCATTGATCGTAAGTCCACTTCTGGGACTTGCCAGTTTATTGGATCTTCTCTTGTTTCGTGGTCCTCTCGCAAGCAGTCTAGTGTCGCCCAGTCTACCACGGAGGCTGAGTATGTTGCTGCGGCTAGCTGCTGTTCCCAGTTACTCTGGATGATGGCCACTTTGCGTGATTTTGGTCTGAGCTTTTCTCGTGTTCCATTGCTTTGTGACAGGAGAGTGCGATTAGCGTTGCTAAGAACCCCGTGCTTCACTTGAAGACCAAACACATTGATGTGCGCTTTCATTTTCTGTGAGACCACTATGAGAAGGGTGATATCGACCTTCGCCATGTCGATACTCATCATCAGCTTGCTGATATTTTCACCAAGCCTTTGGACCCATCAACCTTTAATCGGTTGAGAGGTGAGCTTGGTGTGTGTTTCCCCTTTTAGATGGGGGAACATTTTGACTCTGACTGACTCTTTTTCGTTTGTCTTTGTTTTTCTTTTGCATTTCAGCATACACTTTTACATTCAGAGCTTCATGAATATAGTTTGAAGAATGTAATTATGCTCTGTGTAGGCTTTGCTCTGATACTTTATGTAGATGTTGTAGCTTATGCTCTTTCTGATCACTGATACATACTATGAGCTGAGCTATTTTTGAATGGTGAATTTGATAATGACCTTAAAATTTGAAAATGTTCACCATTGAGATATGCAACTAGCATGTGTAGGATGTGTCGAAGCCACTTCTGCTTTTCATATATGCTATGTTGCTATGTCTCTAGTATTGAGTCACTCACTTGCTTGGTATGTTCATTTTCTGTTTAAAATCTGAACCAAGTTAAGTGAAATTGGAAAGATCGAGATGGGTTTGTGTTGACACTTATTAACTCTTATTATTAAAGGTCAATTAAGCATGAAAATGGATGAATATATAAACTCCACCTTAGTATAGGGATTAAAACTAATGAATTCCACGAGTTTTGGTGAATTGTGAATCCGCAGGGACTAAACCTGGAAACAGCCCTCGATTCCTTCCCCTAGAAGGAAACCGACAGGAGGTAACACATTCGCCAAGTCAGGTATCTTCGAGAAGACTCCAGAGATCATGTAGAGACACCACGCGAAAGGGCACCCCGGTCCACATCCAGGTGGGACCGACCGGTCCCCTGGACCCACCGGTCGGTCTCCCCCTGGCGCCCCGCGCCTCCGTCTTCTGCAAGCTACTTCCACCGCCTTCCACGATGCATCTCGACCGTACCTCAAGTCGGTTTGATCCAAGGGCCACAGTTGATCCCTCAGGGCTATATAACAGACCCCCAGGCCCAAGGTCAGACAGAAGGTCCCTCTTCAGAAGACTACGCTTCAACTAGAAACCCTAGAAGAGACTTCAGGAGATTAGCTTCCAAGTAGAAGACTAGATACCCCTCTAGTAGGATTAGAACCTAGTCTTATTTAGAACTAGAAGAGAGAGAGAGGAAGAGATCAAGAGGAAGCTCTGGCCTATCGGATCAACTTCTTCATCTTGTACCTGTGGATTCAAGTTCTTCATCGACTTGCGTCAACAATTGTTTCGGTAATCAACATCTATATTTAAGTTTGAGCTATGTCCTTATTATTCTTAAGGTTTAAGTGACTCTCTTTTGAGTACTTTAATTCTAGTCGCTCTAGAGTTAGAGTAGTTGGATAGTGTAAGCGTGGTGCTTAGACTGGATAACTCATGTTTACCTCCTATAACACCGGTAAAAGTGGTAGTTTGCAAGGGTGACTCTTATAGCCTTGTTGATTCTTCTATAGTCCACTACCCGTGTGTAGGTTCGGTAGGATTATACATTTGCATAAAAGAATCATACTCTGTTGTGACCTTTTATGGCAACTTCCCCATTAAGAATAATAGACATATCACTCTTAAGATAGGTTTAGACAACCTTAGTGATCCCCTCTATACTTTTAGCTTCTCCATCCTTGTTAGTTACTCAGGGGTTAAACACTTGAGACTCACTGCTATCCGTTCCTTTGGGTTCGATATTAAAACTGGGTTACATCCGGTGAAGTGCTACATCGGTAGATTTTATCTGTGCGCTTGCAGATAAAGTAGAGTGTGCATTAATTTATACCAACAAGCATTTCTGGCGCCGTTGCCGGGGAACGGTAGATCATGTTACGTCTTAAGTATAACCTTGTATTATACTTTTATCTTTTATCTTTTATCTTTTATTATTCTTTTCATAATGGATCTCAGAACCAATCACTAGCTCCACAGATTCCATTCCACTGAACCAGTATACCTATCACACTGTCGTAGACTTAGAGTTACCCAAATCTGCTAAGCCTATCCTCTCAGACAACTACGAGCTACGCCCATGTTTGATAGAGATGGTTAAGAATCAAACTTTTTCTGGCTTAGAAGACGAAAACCCACATAATCATTTAAATGAGTTTGAACAAACCTGTGCGTGCCTACATATCGCAGGCATGTCTGACGAAACACTTAGATGGAAACTTTTTCCATTTTCCTTAGAGGGAAAAGCCAAAACATGGTATTTTCAAACTGCACCAAGTAAAAATGGGGATTGGAAAGAACTCTGCTCTAGCTTTTGCTTAGAATACTTCCCTATCTCCAAAATTATTTATCTTCGCTTAGAGATTTTGTCCTTTATCCAAGAGGATAATGAGTCTCTAATAGCAGCCTGGGAAAGATTCGATAATCTTATCCGCTCTAGTCCAGCCTTATCTATTCCAGACCCGGTCTTACTTCAACACTTTTATAATGGTCTGAATAGAAAAACTTCTAATTACCTTAACTTAGCTTCAAATGGATCTTTCCTACATACCCCAGCCACTAAGGCAAGGGAAATGTTGCAAAACTTATCTCAAATCACTCCGACTCCTGAAGCTAAACCACAAGAACCACTAGAAGTAAATCTTGAAGCTGATCCTATTTTTAATCATGAACAAACCTCAGCTTTAATTCCTAGTGATAGAGAAACCTCAATCCTAGGAGACACCTTTAATTTCGAGGAGTATTTTACTGAATTTGGTAATACCTCGAAATATCACACAATAAGGAAACCACAAAATCAAAAATCATCTTTAGAAAAACTTTCTGATAAGGTTTTCCTAAAAGAGACTACGAAGAAACTAATCTCTATAATAAGTCATGAATGGTTAGAAGAATCAGAGCTTTCTACTGATACAATTCGCTTAAATTCACCTTCTACACACATTCAATGCCAAATCCATCAACAACCCTTCGAAGCTCTCTATAATCCTGTTGTGGGAATCAACATTATGTCTGAAACTTTTGCTCAAGAATTATTAAAACAAATACCACTTACCCCAACAGATAAACTTTTGAAAACTCCTTTAGGACATGTTATTCCTAGTCCAGGAATCATGTATGTCCTGCCTGTCACAGTAGATAACACTCTGCTGCACCTAAGCTTTTATATCTTTAATATTAAAGAGTTTAATTTGCTGATAGGTCAACCACTTAAGCAACTCATTCATGAAGGTCAAACAGGGATCTTAAACTTCTATCTTGGGAAAAATCTTAAAGGAACCATACCTATCACTCACTCTCTAAATGCTGAGAATGAATCATGTCCCGAGCCAGATCCTATGGAAGAAATTAAAGAAGCATCTTTTGAGACAATAAATGAATCTGAATATGAAGAAGATGCTCAGTTTTTCACTGAGGAAGAAGATAATAACACACCTGATCCAGATCCTTTAGATTCCTTAGAAGAACCTCCTAAACCTTCCATAGAGTTAAAACCCTTACCTTCTGAGCTTCGATATGCTTTCTTGAATAATGATCCTGAATCTCCTGTAATTATAAATAATAATCTTACTCAAGAACAATCTTCTAGGTTGATCACTGTCTTAGAAAAGCATAAATCAGCCTTTGGCTATTCACTCCATGACTTAAAGGGTATTAACCCTGCTTTCTGCACCCATCGCATTCCTACTGATCCTAATATATCACCATCTAGAGAACCACAACGCAGGCTTAACAATGCGATGAGAGAAGTAGTAAAGAAAGAAGTCTTGAAACTCTTGCACGCTGGGATCATTTATCTTGTGCCACACAGTGAGTGGGTAAGCCCTGTCCAAGTTGTGCCTAAAAAGGGAGGCATGACTGTTGTAAAGAATGAGAATAACGAATTAATTCCACAAAGAACTATTACTGGTTGGAGAATGTGCATTGATTATAGAAAATTAAACAAGGCAACTAAGAAAGATCACTTTTCGCTACCTTTCATAGATGAAATGTTAGAACGGTTAGCCAATCACTCTTTCTTTTGTTTTCTTGATGGGTATTCTAGGTATCACCAAATCCCTATCCATCCAGATGATCAAAGCAAAACCACTTTTACATGTCCATACGGAACTTATGCTTATCGCCGAATGTCTTTTGGATTATGTAATGCACCTGCTTCTTTTCAAAGATGTATGATGTCTATATTTTCTGATATGATTGAAGAAATCATGAAAGTTTTCATGGATGACTTTTCTGTTCATGGAAAAACTTTTGATGATTGTCTTGAAAATTTAGACAAGGTTTTGCAAAGATGTGAAGAAAAGCACTTAGTCCTTAATTGGGAGAAATGTCACTTTATGGTTAAAGAAGGCATAGTGCTAGGACATTTAATATCAGAACATGGAATTGAGGTAGACAAAGCTAAAATTGAAGTAATTGAACGTTTGCCTCCACCGATTAATGTTAAAGGAATCCGAAGTTTCCTTGGCCATGCTGGTTTTTACCGTAGATTTATAAAAGATTTCTCTTACATCGCAAGACCACTTACACATCTTTTGGCCAAAGATGTTCCTTTTGAATTTGATGATGCATGTTTAGACTCTTTCAACACTCTTAAGAAAGCACTCACTTCTGCACCTATCATTCAACCTCCTGATTTGTCTCTACCTTTTGAGATCATGTGTGATGCTAGTGATTTTGCTGTAGGAGCTGTGCTAGGACAATATAAGGATAAAAAGCATCATGCAATCGCTTATGCCAGCAAAACTTTAACCGGACCTCAACTTAATTATGCTACTACTGAAAAAGAACTTCTGGCTGTTGTTTTTGCTATAGACAAGTATAGATCTTATTTAGTGGGATCAAAGGTGATTGTTTTTACTGATCATGCTGCACTTAAATACCTGCTCACTAAAAAAGATGCTAAACCACGCTTGATAAGATGGGTTTTGTTACTCCAAGAGTTTGACCTAGAAATAAAGGATAAGAAAGGAGTAGAAAACTCTGTTGCTGATCACTTGTCTAGAATGTATTTTGAAAATCCGCAGGAATTGCCTATAAATGACTCACTCAGGGATGACATGCTTTTTCTAGTCACTAGATCTGACCCCTGGTATGCAGATATTGTCAATTTTATAGTTGCAGGATATGTACCACCAGGAGCAAATAAGAAGAAGCTGATCTATGAGAGTAGAATCCACCTATGGGATGATCCATATCTATTCAGAGTTTGCTCTGATGGATTACTCAGAAGATGTGTACCAACTAAAGAAGGAATCAAGATCATTGAACGTTGTCACTCTTCACCATATGGAGGACATTATGGGGCATTCCGAACGCATGCGAAGATCTGGCAAAGTGGATTTTTCTGGCCAACTATGTACCAAGACACCAAAGATTTCATCCGAAGATGTGGGTCATGTCAGAGGCACGGCAACATCAACACCAGAGATGCCATGCCACTCACTAACAACCTTCAGATTGAGCTCTTCGATGTCTGGGGAATTGATTACATGGGACCATTCCCTAAATCAAGGAATCATGAGTATATCCTAGTTGCTGTCGACTATGTCTCAAAATGGGTCGAAGCAGTACCATGCAAGTCTGCTAACGCAAGAAACTCTTAGAGGATGTTCGAGGAGATAATATTTCCAAGATTTGGAGTACCAAGGATGGTAATTAGTGACAGAGGAACTCACTTCATTGATAAAGGCTTCCATAAATATCTAACAAATCATGGGATCCATCACAATGTTGCCACTCCCTATCACCATCAGACAAGTGGCCAAGCAGAAACATCAAACAAGCAAATCAAGAATATTCTGCAGAAAACAGTCGACGAGATGGGAACACAATGGAAAGATAGACTACCTGAAGCACTGTGGGCTTACCGTACGGCCTACAAAACACCATTGGGGATGTCACCATATCAACTCGTCTACGGAAAGACTTGTCACTTACCAGTAGAGTTAGAATTCAAAGCTCACTGGGCAATCAAAAGATGGAACATGGATTTAGATGCTGCCGGAGTCAAAAGGAAAATGCAACTCTCCGAACTAGATGAATGGCGCGAAAAAGCATATCACAATGCAAAGATTTACAAAGAGAGAACAAAGAGGTGGCATGACAAAAGAATTAAGAAGAAGAGTTTCACTCCTAGAGATAAGGTATTACTTTTTAATTCCAGGGTAAAATTGTTCGGGCATGGAAAACTACGAAGCAAATGGGAAGGACCATTCAGGGTGGTAGCCACTTCATCACATGGAGCTATTACACTTCAAAATGACGAAGGTACTTATTCAAGGTAAATGGACAACGTCTTAAGATTTTTCTAGAACCTGAAAAGAGTCCTGAAGAGTTGGATGTCATCCAATTCTTCATTATCCCATAGATTTACACCATCGTCATTTTCCGATAAGTTTGCACATCGGGGATATATTTTCTGTGCTTAGAATTGAGTTTGAAGACACCACGAGCGACGGGCCCGCGAGATCCCGCAGGCAGGGACCGACCGGTCTCCAAGGGAGACCGACCGGTCTGCCCTAGAGGCCGATCGCCCTCCGCCTTCTTTCGTTACGTGTCCCAACTCTTTCTCGTACCCATTCTGGAAACCTGAACCATAGAATCGATAATCCTCGTAACAAACCTATCATGCCTATCATTCGATCCCCCTCAGCTATAAAACCAGCCCGAGGCCTGCCTCTAGATTCATTCAAGCCTCTCCTAGAAAACCAGCAGCAACAGAGCTCTCCTCCTACCAGCACAAATGGCCTCCTATCCAAGGATCGACCTCAATGAACCCGCTGACGACTCGATGGCTCTTGTCGTTGTTGACACTTCTTAGCGTCGCTACCAAGAATAGGGTTTGAATCTATCCTCGGCAACGGCGCCAGAAATGCTTGTTGGTAGTTCTTAACTACACCTAAGATAGGGTAGCTAAAGTAGCTATCTACTAATGCCAAAAGGGGTTGTCAATCCCGACACTAGTAGGAGCTAGCTAGAGAGAATGCAATCTACCAGGAGGAGATTCTGCAAGCGCACAGAACTATCGGTTGTAGCACTTCGCTTGGGAGTACCAGGTGTCGATTTATTTGATCCCAAGGGAACGCTAGGGTGGTGGATGAGTTGAGTCAAGGAGGGGATGAGAGTCGAAGAAAAGGAAAAAGAGAAAAGGGGAGAAGGGAAGATGGAAGGCTAGAAAGAATGTATGGATGGCTAGGTAAGGATGAAAAGGGTGGCTAAGGTAAGGTGGATGGATAGGTAGGTAAGGGTATAGGAGAACTAAAGGTAACTGAAGGATAACTATGATAACTAACTACTAGGTAACTAACCTGGGTAACCACTAAGCAAGATAACTACAAAGCAAGATAGTGACGAAGCAGGGCAGGCAAAAGACAATAAAGCAGCTAGGTTGAGTTTAGTTTTAATCCTATCTTGTCAAGTATCGAGGCGTACTAGCCTTTACCACTTACTTAGGTTGAACGCTAGCACAACGAGCCTTGCTGTTAAACTGGGCCAACTACGTGGTAGAATTCAAGGCGCACAGGGCTGTCACCACCTGCTTGCTACCACAACTATCCGGGGGTCCAGCCGTATCTAAAGGTAAGTCTATAACTAAGCACCACGCTTAATCTATATTCCAACTATCTCTATCCTAGCTCTGAATAGAGACACCCTTGCGGACGTCAGAGCAAACACTTGACTTAATAAGATAAACAGTAAACTAACTAAGCAACTAATTGGCAAAGATCAAACACTAAGCTCACTAGAGATTAACTACTATGGCTAAGTGAATTGAACTGTAGGATAGCTAGGCACTCAAGCAATCAATCAAGTATAGCATATAACACTCAATACTAATAAGTAGAGTAAAATAATACTTGATATGAAAGTACTAGAATATAGTAAAAGCTTGAGTAACAAGAGCAATACCTGCACTGGAGATGAAGGAAGACTCTTCCCAGCTCCAGAACCGATCACTCGCACGCCTCTGCTCTTGAGCTAAGCCTTGAGCAGCGCTACCGCGAGGGCGAAGATGCCTTGCTCAACTAGCTACCTACTTGCCTAAGCTCTCTAAGCTTCTAACCTAACTCTCACTTCTCTAGCTTGGAGTTGCTTTGCTTGGAATGGTACAAATGGAGAGGTGCCTCCAGGGGGTATTTATAGCTTGAGAAGTGAGGGGGGGTACTTATAGTGGGCAGCCACCCAACCTAGGGTTAGGTCAGGTGGCGGGCGCCACAAGTAACTGGCGGCCGCCAGTGTCCTGGCCACTGGATGCACCGCCTCTGCATCAACGGCATCCAGGAGGTTGTTCGAGGCGGTTTGGAGGCCGGGTGCATGTCTGATAACCGCCCACCGGCCTTGATCCGCGTCATTCCATCCTGAGCCGTCCGATGCCACTTGACCTAGTGACCAAGGGCCAAGATTAGGCCCTGGGGAGGTCACACGGATCGGTGACGTGGCAGGGGGTGAAGATGGGCCAACCCAAGTGGCGGGCGCCACTTGGTGCTGGCGGGCGCCACCTAGGGGTGGCGGGCGCCACCCCTCTTAGGGCCATTTGGGCCCTGTTGAGTGGGCTCGTCTCCTGGTGGGTCAAAATGTCCAATTTTGGCTCAAATCCTGCATTCCAATAAAATTCTATGGACATGTGGAATTCGGTTAGTTTGAAACCTATTTGACTACATTTCATGCCTTTTTGGTGGACTTTAGGGTCAAATGTTGATGGTAAAATAGGGGTTTAAGGATCGTCAACAGTCGTCACCGCATCGAAGGACCTCGCCGTAACACCATCTAAGGAGGTCGCTCTTGTTGACTCGCCTACACCCATTGATGCTATCCCGCCTGAAGAAACCTCGTCGCATCGGCAACAAGCTTTCTATGCTCAAGCGGTGCCGGCGAGGAAACTTCCGACTTTCTCCGTCACCAAAGAGATCCCGCTCCTTCCTCCTCGGCCTAACGAGACACTCGTCGGCTGAAGACGAACAAGATTGGAGAACCCACTGTCGTAAGATACACAACTAAAAATCCGCGCCCGCGCTTTGAAGGAGTTCGTGGTCACCCTGAGCAGATCAAGGTCACTCAACCAGCAACCAGGGCACCCACCACTCCTAATATCGTGGCCAAGCGCAAGAGGACTACCCAGCTAGATCGTCTCGGGGATAGAATTGAAGATCTTGAGAGAGATAATTTATAGCTCAAGCAGAGATACGCCTCGCTAGCCAAGACTGCGAGGAAGACGGTCGAAACGATGCACGAATACGTAACTAAACACATTAGCTTGAAGAAAAAGGTCGTCAGTGTAGCCTCTACAATAACAGCTCTGCTCGAAGGAGAGAAGGAAGAATAGTTTATCAATAGTTTAATAAGGCACTCGTGTTTGCAGAGTCTTGTGTTTAAATCTAGTTTCGTTATGAGTTTTGTTTAGTTAAATTCAGTGTGTAAAGTGCCTTATATATCAATAAAGTTTTAGTTATCTTTTATATTGTTATTTTGGATATATGTCTTGTCTCCACATGTTGTGATTAGCAGAAAACAGAAAATAAGTGTGGGAAGAGATGTCTATAGAATTACCGAAAAACGATCGCGAAAACTGCATAGAACAGAAGACAACGTCACCTGGATCACGCACCACGAAGTGGGCCGCGGTTGGGCTCTGAGCCCAACCGGCCGGTTGGTGGGCCCCACCGGTTGGTCGGGGGTGGACCCCCCCATGCCTTCTCCTTCGTCCACGGATCGGTACGTAACTACTACATTCTATTTTTTGATATTTAAACTTTTGTTCAAATTAAAATCATATTCTTGCAATTTATGAGCTTTAAAGAAAGATTAATTTGACATGTTCGAAAACATCCTTTCTGAAAAGATTTCTTCTGATATTTAAAGAAACCCATACTGTCTGAGAGTTGTTGTGGAGTATGATAGAAGAATAATGAGAACTCAATTCTTAAAGTATGAGCATTGGAGATTTCTACTTGCAAAGATAAAAAAGAGATTAGCAACACTTCTCCTTTGTAGTAAATAAGTTACCTGCCAAAGACATCAATCAATTATTGTTCACTTAAATACTGAGTTCTTTGTTGAGAAATTTATTATGCTCTAAGATCGAGATCCTTGCAAATAAAGAAAGATTCACTCTTCCGAAGTAGTATTGTATTAAAGGCATGGGCTATGCCAAAATATGAAATATGAGGAAAGAAAAATGGACAAGTGTCCGACATACCTCAGAAAGAAAAAATAAATATAGAAAAAGAAAAAATACTATGATAAAAATATGATAAAGAGAAAAAGAAGATAGCCCATGGTCCCTCTAATTACAATATGCCAGCAAGAGTGACAAAGTTTAAAAGATTAAATGTCTTGATCTAAGAGTATAGTATTTTCCTCCATTGACTTAGTAACATAAAAATGCTTCACATAAATAAAGTGTCTTGGTCAGGAATTAAAGTACTACAAAAGGAGAAGGAAAGCTATGACTTGTTTCAAAATTTCAAAAACTCCAATGTCTTATACTAAAGAAAAGGGTAATCTGTTTCAACTATCTTATTTCCTAACTTCTCAAAGATTTCTGGTGAAACACGGAAAAGCTTAATGTTTGATATCTTTTGATCCAACCTTTTATCGAGGACGAGTAAAAGCCTAAGTGTGGGGGAGCTTGTTGAAACTTATTAACTCTTATTATTAATGGTCAATTAAGCATGAAAATGGATGAATATATAAACTCCACCTTAGTATAGGGATTAAAACTAATGAATTCCACGAGTTTTGGTGAATTGTGAATCTGCAGGGACTAAACCAGGAAACAACCC
Organism: Coix lacryma-jobi var. lacryma-jobi; assembly: GCA_009763385.1. Lineage (NCBI taxonomy): Eukaryota > Viridiplantae > Streptophyta > Magnoliopsida > Poales > Poaceae > Coix > Coix lacryma-jobi. The sequence continues at coordinate 139,099,260 of CM019824.1, forward strand.
TCGATTCCTTCCCCAAGAAGGAAACCGACGGGAGATAACGCATTCGCCAAGTCAGGTATCTTCGAGAAGACTCCAGAGATCATGTAGAGACACCACACGAAAGGGCACCCCGGTCCACTTCCAGGTGGGACCGACCGGTCCCCTGGCCCCACCGGTCGGTCTCCCCCTGGCGCCCCGCGCCTCCGTCTTCTGCAAGCTACTTCCACCGCCTTCCAGGATGCATCTCGACCGTACCTCAAGTCGGTTTGATCCAAGGGCCACGGTTGATCCCTCAGGGCTATATAAACAGAACCCCAGGCCCCAGGTCAGACAGAAGGTCCCTCTTGAGAATACTACGCTTCAACTAGAAACCCTAGAAGAGACTTCAGGAGATTAGCTTCCAAGTAGAAGACTAGATACCCCTCTAGTAGGATTAGAACCTAGTCTTATTTAGAACTAGAAGAGAGAGAGAGAGAGAAAGAGATCAAGAGGAAGCTCCGGCCTGTCGGATCAACTTCTTCATCTTGTACCTGTGGATTCAAGTTCTTCATCGACTTGCGTCAACGATTGTTTCGGTAATCAACATCTATATTTAAGTTTGAGCTATTGTTCTTATTATTCTTAAGGTTTAAGTGACCCTCTTTTGAGTACTTTAATTCTAGTCGCTCTAGAGTTAGAGTAGTTGGATAGTGTAAGCGTGGTGCTTAGACTGGATAACTCATGTTTGTTGGTAGTTCTTAACTACACCTAAGATAGGGTAGCTAAAGTAGCTATCTACTAATGCCAAACAGGGTTGTCAATCCCGACACTAGTAGGAGCTAGCTAGAGAGAATGCAATCTACCAGGAGGAGATTCTGCAAGCGCACAGAACTATCGGTTGTAGCACTTCGCCTGGGAGTACCAGGTGTCAATTTATTTGATCCCAAGGGAAGGCTAGGTTGGTGGATGAGTTGAGTCAAGGAGGGGATGAGAGTCGAAGAAAAGGAAAAAGAGAAAAGGGGAGAAGGGAAGATGGAAGGCTAGAAAGAATGTATGGATGGCTAGGTAAGGACGAAAAGGATGGCTAAGGTAAGGTGGATGGATAGGTAGGTAAGGGTATAGGATAACTAAAGGTAACTGAAGGTAACTAAGATAACTAGGGATAACTAGGTAACTAACCTGGGTAACCACTAAGCAAGATAACTACAAAGCAAGATAATGACGAAGCAGGGCAGGCAAAAGACAATAAAGCAGCTAAGCTAAGTTTAGTTTTAGTCCTATCTTGTCAAGTATCGAGGCGTACTAACCTTTACCACTTACTTAGGTTGAACGCTAGCACAACGAGCCTTACTGTTAAACTGGGCCAACTACGTCGTGGAATTCAAGGCGCACAGTGCTGTCACCACCTGCTTGCTACCACAGCTATCCGAGGGTCCAGCCGTATCTGAAGGTAAGTCTATAACTAAGCACCACGCTTAACTATATTCCAACTATCTCTATCCTAGCTCTGAATAGAGACACCCTTGCGGACGTCAGAGCAAACACTTGACTTAATAAGATAAACACTATACTAACTAAGCAACCTATTGGCAAAGATCAAACACTAAGCTCACTAGAGATTAACTACTATGGCTAAGTGAATTGAACTGTAGGATAGCTAGGCACTCAAGCAATCAATCAAGTATAGCATATAACACTTAATACTGATAAGTAGAGTAAAGTAATACTTGAAATGAAAGTACTAGAATATAGTAAAAGCTTGAGTAACAAGAGCAATACCTGAACTGGAGATGAAGGAAGACTCTTCCCAGCTCCAGAACCGATCACTCGCACGCCTCTGCTCTTGAGCTAAACCTTGAGCAGCGCTACCGCGAGGGCGAAGATGCCTTGCTCAACTAGCTACCTACTTGCCTAAGCTCTCTAAGCTTCTAACCTAACTCTCACTTCTCTAGCTTGGAGTTGCTTTGCTTGGAATGGTATGAATGGAGAGGTGCCTCCAGGGGGGTATTTATAGCTTGAGAAGTGAGGGGGGGGTACTTATATTGGGCAGCCACCCGACCTAGGGTTAGGTCAGGTGGCGGGCGCCACTCCCCACTGGCATCAACGGCCTCCAGGAGGTACTTATATTCCGCATGTCATTGGATGAACCGCCTCTGCATCAACGGCATCCAGGAGGTTGTCCGAGGCGGTTTGGAGGCCGGGTGCATGTCTGAGTGTGGCAGAACCCCCTGGATTATTAGGGCCCATGTGTATCTGTCTCTGTCCTGCAGACCCAGACAGCCATGCACTGTGCCCTGATAGCCCAAAAGATCCTTCACGTGTTTCTTACATTCCCAGGATCATTGCAAGAGTCATGGCAGTATTACAGCATTTCATAAATATTATACTTTGGAGATAAAAGTGTGGAAGTATTACACCATAAGTTTACAAACCAGTTGTTCAAACCTTTTTTATTATTACAAACCATAGTTTCAAACCTTATTTTAACAGTGGGAGCAGCATTACTAGAACTGTACTTCACCCAAACCACCCCGCCTAAGGGTGGTATCACTCTTCTTCTGACACGTCTTCCTCTATGATTGTCATGCAACAGGCCTCAAGGCAAGGCTGTGCATGATCGTCACCTGCAACAGGGGATTATAAACCCTGAGTACAAAGGTACTCAACAAGGCTTACCCGACGAGGGAAGAGAAGGAACAGTGATGCTGGCTCGGGTAGGCTCAACAGCTTTTTCTTTTGCATAAAAGCTTACTAAAGTAATCCTAGATTCAGTTTTACTTAATCATTTAAGTACTTGGTAAGAACTTGAAAGTGAATATTAATGACAGATCATTATCATCCTTTCCGAAACCAATTCCAGTTTTATTCTACCGTGCGGGTCGAAAGATTGAGTCTCCTTAACCGAGGAGCACGACGATTCGAACCGATTTAACCAGATCTGGTAGTTTTCCACGATCATACGATACATGTAGACCCTCGATCACACATATACCAACCTCAACCTCGGATCCTCCAAATAAGACCGGGTCCGCGCCACCCGAAAGTACTTGTACACCTCCAATCCGGGACTTTAACCCACGAGGGTAGCTAGTACTCCTGCCATCTCTCCACTCCCAGTGCGCGATTAGCCGTTCTCATTTAAGAACCACCAAGGTAGGGCTTACCGTAGCATATGATCAGTACTTCACAGTTTCTCAATCTAGCAGGCCAACAACGGTTAATCCTGAACAGACACTTCGGGTTGGCCGTACATCGATCCAAGGGTCGATGCAGGTGCCCGTGTGGTGGTAACCATCATTCTTTCATATTCCAAAACAAAAGTATCAAAACATTTACGGGAAGCGTGAGAAAGCAAGGCTACGCCTTTCTTTCATTTGTGTAAAGCAGGTGTCAAGGTATAATGTATCAAAAGCAAGGTGGATCATGCATCAACAGGTATAAAGCATTTATTTGATAAACATTTAATGCATCAGGTTATCGAGAGTAAGTGTAACTGTAAATCCACAAAAGGGTTAAATGCACCGGGGCTTGCCTTCGTTGCAGGGAAGAGACTGAAGCTCCTGGAAATCCGGGCCAACCGGATACTCTGAAACTTCCGGACCGACTTCGCCTGGACACTCAGACACTTCGGATGCTACACGATAAAGGAATGCATGCGTGATGAGATGCTCATGGCATGGTCATGGTAAAGATGGAAATTTTCTAAGCTATAACATTTATTTTGTACAACTTTCCATCGCGGTACAGTTGCAAACCAACAAACCCAACTTGTTACACATGCATGGTTATATGAGTGAAGTTTGCCTGCCTTAAGCAGCAGATCAAGATAATTCACTCAGCAGATCAAGATAATTCACCAAATTTTATTTCTAATGCTACCACAACAACTTGGGTTTTCACATTTAACAAAATTACTTATTTAAAAAGAAAACAATTTAATTAGTACGAAATTAAACTACGAAATAATTTATGCCCAACTTAGCTCCAACTTCAGCGATGATAACCTATACTAACCTTAGGGATAAACTAATATCACAATTTTTAAATCAACTCATAACTCCCTAAAATTAAAATTACTATATATAATTAAATAAGGCACAGAAATAAAGATAAAAATTTATTTTCACCAACAGAGCTCAAAATTTTTGGGGTGATGCATTTTCAACTAAAAACAGTGACAAAAATAATTTCTTGATTTTTGGACCTTTAAATAAGCTTGCAAAAATCATTAAAGTCCATTTACTAATAAAAGGACCTATTTAATTCACTTTCAAAATTTGCTCCAAATTCAAATTTCATATTTTTCATAAATACTAGACAGTTTGAGAAGGCTACACAAAAATTTTCACAATTTTTGGAGCTTCCTACAAAAACATATCAAAAAGACAAAATCTAACACTATTCACTCAAAACAGAAAAAGAAAAACGTTTCACTCCCCTTACTGGGCTAGCAATGGGATGTTTGGCAGGGTATTGCATATCTCCAGTGTAGAGACTAAGCAATTTATTTGGTGGTTGCAAACTTCCGGAGTGGATAGTAGGCAATTTATGGTGGGTGTACGTGTATCTTGATTCAAAAGTTATGATAAGCTTCTCTACTAAGATCTATGAGGCCTAACAAAGCTCAACACAAACAAAGCTCTATGTGGTTTTGACTAATGACTAGCAAATATTTGGCTGGTGGTGGGCTGGGATAAAATCTAAGAGGAACTTTTAGCAAGGTTTTCATAATTTTTAAAAGAAATCCTCCAGATTAGGTCCTAATTTCAGCTTAACAACTTTAAAGAATTACTCTATTTCTTACTAACTTTACTCACTAAGCATGATTTCAGTTAAAGCATGTGCAACCCACAAAAGCTACAACTTAGATAATACCAGTTATTCAAACCATAGCAATATCATTTGCATGACATATTTCAAATCTTATTCAGGTTTCAACATGTTTAAGCAGATTTTATCAATATTATTCATGGAATGGATACTTAGGCAAGCATATGACATTCAAAGAGATATAGAATTTAAGAACTGAATGTAAAGGGTAGACTGGAGACATACCTTATTGGAGCGGGAGTCTCCCCCAAGCTGGCTTCTTGCTTGGTGAAAGGCCTTCTTCTTCTCAGTCGGAGCTCTTGTTCTCATTTTTATTAAAAGGGAAACTATCTAATGTTGTGAAAAGGGAAACTATCCTATGATATTATTCTAACTAAGTTAACATATACCTATGCATATAACTAATGATAACTGATTTTTTTAGTTGCATGCATGGCATATGTTATTTATTCAAAAAGGGAAATAAAAATTAAAAGTAAACCATACCTTAGGTCCATGGAGTTTCATCCTTATCGGGTGGATCTTCTTCCTTGGGCACTTTTTCTCTTAGTACTCCATCTGGTTCTTCTTCTTTTGGCACCTCTCCTTTGTTATGTGAATCACACAACTTAGGAGGAGGTGGTTCTTTCTTTCTGTTCCACCTTGTTCCTGGGTGCCTCTTCTTGGTATGAACAGATTTTGCTACCTGCATGTTAGCGGCATATGCGGGACCTCGGGAGAAGGAGAATATTTCCTTCCTCCCTCCTAATGTCATATGAATTTTACCAGTCCCGACATATATGCAAGCATTAACAGTATTCAAGAAGGGTCTACCCAAAATTAAAGGCACATCTTTCCTATTTCCCATATCTAGTATTATGAAATCAGCAGGGACATAGGAGCCTCTAATATGAACAGGTAAATCATTAACTATTCCTTCTACATAGCAAGTGGATTGATCAGCTAGCACAACATAGGCAGATGTGGATGACATGGGTGGAAAGAAAGAGTTTTCATAAAAATCTTTAGATAAAATGTTCACACTCGATCCTAAATCACACATGGCATTTTTAAAGACTTCACCAAAGATTGAGCATCTAATTATGGGACTACCAGGATCACCCTTTTTAATAGTCATGGTTTGATCTTCATAATAGTTAAAATATTTTATTTCAACCATATTAGCAGTTTCCATGTTAGGTTTAGCAAGAATTTTACCAGATTCAAAAGATGGTATGATAGCAGCAAGTTGAGCTAATTGGGTTTCTAACATCTTATTAAAGCTAAGTTGATTTTTCAGAGCAGATGAGAAATCTTCCAATTTAGCATTTATTTTCTCAAGGATTTTATCATTCGCCATTAATTTCTTATTCAAAAATTCAGTAGTTTTACCTTGTGAGTAAACTAAATCTTTCAAGAATGAGAGACTATCAGAATTATGAAAATTAGAGCGAGGGAATGAATTGTTACCTTGAGAATTGGAGTGCTGATTCCATCCTTGATTTGGTTGACGGAAACCGTTGTTGATGAAGTTCAAATCTTCATGTAGCTCAGGGCTGTAGTTCCCAGAATGTCCGGTTTCTCCACAGACTTCACAAGTCATGTAGGATTCCAGAGATTGGACACTCTCTTGTTGGTTCATCTTCTCACAGCTGTCCAGCTTCTTTGCCAGCAGGTCCATCCTGGCCACGATCATGTCGGCTTCCGTAAGGGAATGCATACCTCGCTTATGGGGCTGCAGCCTCTCGTCATTCCATCCTTGGTTTGACACCATCTTCTCTATGAGAGCCTTAGCATCTGGGACATTCAAAGAAAAGAATGCACCGCCGGCGGCGGCATCCAAATGGCTTCTAGAGAGAGGGGTTAGGCCATGGTAGAAGTTCTAGATCAAGAGCCAGTCCTCCATACCATGGTGCGGACAAGCAGCGACATACTCTTGCAACCTCTCCCAAGCCTCGGGAATAGATTCCTCAGCTTGTTGCGTAAAGCTGGAGATTTTGTTGCGCAGAGCATTCGTCTTGCCCAAAGGAAAGAATTTGGCGAGAAAGGCATTGGAACACTTGTCCCATGTGTCTACAGCGTTGCGATCAGTATAGAACCATTGCTTCGCTTTTCCTAGCAAAGAGAAAGGAAAGAGACGAATACGGATGGCTTCTTGGGTTATCCCCTTAATGGTGAAGGTGCCGCAAATCTCCAAGAACTGTTGGAGGTGAGCATTGGCATCCTCATGAGGCTTGCCACAGAACGGGCTAGCTTGGACCATCGTGATCAGAGCCGGTTTTAACTCAAAATTGAGGTTGGCATTGATCACGTCTGGTCTCGTCGCTATATTAGCGGTAGAAGGAGCAGAGAATTCACGAATGGCTTTGTTGGCCATCGCGAAGATAGAACGAGATAAGAAAGAAAGAAATTGAAAAAGATGAAGGAAAAAGATAAGAAGAGTCAAAGAAAGAAAGAATGGGTTAGGATGGGATTCGCTAAGCGGGAGCTTAAGCGAGGATAAATTCGACACGGACTCAACCGATACACCGATTGCCTTCCTCGGCAACGGCGCCAGAAATGCTTGTTGGTAGTTCTTAACTACACCTAAGATAGGGTAGCTAAAGTAGCTATCTACTAATGCCAAACGAGGTTGTCAATCCCGACACTAGTAGGAGCTAGCTAGAGAGAATGCAATCTACCAGGAGGAGATTCTGCAAGCGCACAGAACTATCGGTTGTAGCACTTCGCCTGGGAGTACCAGGTGTCGATTTATTTGATCCCAAGGGAAGGATAGGGTGGTGGATGAGTTGAGTCAAAGAGGGGATGAGAGTCGAAGAAAAGGAAAAAGAGAAAAGGGGAGAAGGGAAGATGGAAGGCTAGAAAGAATGTATGGATGGCTAGGTAAGGATGAAAAGGATGGCTAAGGTAAGGTGGATGGATAGGTAGGTAAGGGTATAGGATAACTAATGGTAACTGAAGGTAACTAAGATAACTAGGGATAACTAGGTAACTAACCTGGGTAACCACTAAGCAAGATAACTACAAAGCAAGATAATGACGACGCAGGGCAGGTAAAAGACAATAAAGCAGCCAAGTTAAGTTTAGTTTTAGTCCTATCTTGTCAAGTATCGAGGCGTACTAGCCTTTACCACTTACTTAGGTTGAACGCTAGCACAACGAGCCTTACTGTTAAACTGGGCCAACTACGTGGTGGAATTCAAGGCGCACTGGGCTGTCACCACCTGCTTGCTACCACAGCTATCCGGGGGTCCAGCCGTATCTGAAGGTAAGTCTATAACTAAGCACCACGCTTAACTATATTCCAACTATCTCTATCCTAGCTCTGAATAGAGACACCCTTGCGGACGTCAGAGCAAACACTTGACTTAATAAGATAAACACTAAACTAACTAAGCAACCTATTGGCAAAGATCAAACACTAAGCTCACTAGATATTAACTACTATGGCTAAGTGAATTGAACTGTAGGATAGCTAGGCACTCAAGCAATCAATCAAGTATAGCATATAACACTCAATACTGATAAGTAGAGTGAAGTAATACTTGAAATGAAAGTACTAGAATATAGTAAAAGCTTGAGTAACAAGAGCAATACCTGAACTGGAGATGAAGGAAGACTCTTCCCAGCTCCAGAACCGATCACTCGCACGCCTCTGCTCTTGAGCTAAGCCTTGAGCAGCGCTACCGCGAGGGCGAAGATGCCTTGCTCAACTAGCTACCTACTTGCCTAAGCTCTCTAAGCTTCTAACCTAACTCTCACTTCTCTAGCTTGGAGTTGCTTTGCTTGGAATGGTTCAAATGGAGAGGTGCCTCCAGGGGTATTTATAGCTTGAGAAGTGAGGGGGTGTACTTATAGTGGGCAGCCACCCGACCTAGGGTTAGGTCAGGTGGCGGGCGCCACTCCCCACTGGCGGCCGCCAGTCCACATGCCATTGGATGAACCGCCTCTGCATCAACGGCATCCAGGAGGTTGTCCGAGGCGGTTTGGAGGCCGGGTGCATGTCCGAGTAACCGCCCACCGGCCTTGATCCGCGCCACTTCATCCTGAGCCGTCCGATGCCACTTGACCTAGTGACCAAGGGCCAAGATTTGGTCTAGGGAAGGTCACACGAATCAGTGACGTGGCAGGGGGTGAAGTTGGGCCAACCCAAGTGGCGGGCGCCACTTGTGACTGGCGGGCGCCACCCCTCTTAGGCCCATTTGGGCCCTGTTGAGTGGGCTCGTCTCCTGGTGGGTCAAAATGTCCAAATTTGGCTCAAATCCTGCATTCAAAGAAAATTCTATGGACATGTGGAATTCGGTTAGTTTGAAACCTATTTGACTACATTTCATGCCTTTTTGGTGGACTTTAGGGTCAAATGTTGACGGTAAAACAGGGGTTTAAGGACCATCAACAATGTTTACCTCTTATAACACCGGTAAAAGTGGTAGTTCGCAAGGGTGACTCTTATAGCCTTGTTGATTCTTCTATAGTCCACTACCCGTGTGTAGGTTTGGTAGGATTATACATTTGCATAAAAGAATCATACTCTGTTGTGACCTTTTATGGCAACTTCCCCATTAAGAATAATAGACATATCACTCTTAAGATAGGTTTAGACAACCTTAGTGATCCCCTCTATACTTTTAGCTTCTCCGTCCTTGTTAGTTACTCAGGGGTTAAACACTTGACACTCACTGCTATCCGTTCCTTTGGGTTCGATATTAAAACTGGGTTACATCCGGTGAAGTGCTAAATCGGTAGATTTTATCTGTGCGCTTGCAGATAAAGTAGAGTGCGCATTAATTTATACCAACAGTTTGCTTGCTAGCACCTCACAGTTTTGAGACTGTTTCCCATTGCACCTTTGGGTTAAACTTGAGTTGTGTAGTGTATGACCGAAACTGATGCTTTAAGCTTCTGATTGCTTCTGCATAGGCTTCGCACAGTTGGAAAGTTAGGCAATAACAAGCATCCAACCTCTCGCAATCACGTGCTGAACTTTAAACTTGTGAAATTTCACCGCTGCAACTCCGATTAAAATTTTGAAATCACAAGTATATGCTTAAATTGATATCAGCATGATGATTGAACTATGCTAGGGGTAGTTCACCTTGTATACATGATTAGCACTTGTTTGACTTCCTGTCTATACATGTCTTTGTGCTATTTTGATGGTGAATACCTTTTCGGCTGAAAACTGCTCATATGTTCATATTTCATATTTGGCGATCAGTTTGAGCCTTTGCTAGCATTCTGTGCACTTTTCTGCATCATCGGATCCAAACTCCGTAGAGCATCCTTGCACTCTTTAGAGTATACTCCTGAAGCTCCTAACTTGCATCTTGACTCATATGCATTTTGGAAGGGGAAGAAACTTGCTGTTTTGCACTTTTGCTGGTGCATTTGCTGAGGGGGAGCATCTTTACTTGATAAGTGCATTTTTAACTAAGGGGGAGAAATTCTATCAAATCATGTGTTCTCCTGGTTGTGTGCACTATTCAAGGGGGAGCTTGCTTATGAAGAGTTTTTGACATTTTCAGTTGGTTTGGAGCGATTTTGCTAGTTGTGTTGAGCCTTTGCCTCTTTCTTGAGGGACTAGCATTTGCTTTTCAGATTTTCAATTGGTGTCAAGCTCTTCGGTTCAAGATGATATAAGTTGGTGTCGAGCTTTCGTGCTAGTTGTGTTGAGCCTCTGTGCCTCTTTCTTGAGGGACTAGCATTTTGCTTCGATTGTTCAATTGGTATTTGCTAGCGGTGTTGAGCCTGTTCTACCTCTTCTTGAGGGCTAGCTTTGCTTTGCTTGGTCGTGTCGAGCCATTTCCCATGTCTTTGGGGACCAAGTTCTCTTGCTCTTTCCACTTGACCTTCTTCGGCTTTGCTATGCTTTTGGGTCATTTGGTTGAGTTCTCTCTTCTTCTTCCTTCTTCTATTTTCTTTATGATTTGAGTGACTGTGTAGTTGACAACGCACTCATCAAGGGGGAGATTGCGGATACATGGGTGTATGCCGGGTCTCCGAGTGATGAGTGATTGTCAACTGGGATGATGCGCATGTTCTTTGGCTTGTGTTGTACAGGTGTCGAGCACGGATACAGTGATCAGAGACGAGGTGAAGGTCAAGTAGAGACGTGCCGTGTCGATGGACCGGGAGTGGTGAAGGGCGGACGTGAGGCTTGGACTGAGGGACCAGAGGCCCGAGGATCAGCTGTGGTGGCTGGCAGCCTATGACGATAACAAGCGAAGACTTGCGGTCATGTGTTGCCTGAGTCGTGGACTTGGGGACACGTGTCGGTGGACGCGGTGCACGGGAGGTGCATCCCATCTACGACGTCGGTTTGGTGGTAGAGCCAGGGAAAAACCATCGGGTGGACGGTTTCCAGGTTTGGGCCTCAAAACCTGGGCGTGGACGGTTTCCGAGTTTGGCCACAAAACTCGGGCTGAGGGTTTCCGAGTTTGGCCTCAAAACTCGGGCTGAGGACGGTTTCCAGGTTTGGGCCTCAAAACCTGGGTGCTGCGGGTTTGCTGAGTTTGGGCCTCAAAACTCAGGCTGGTGGGCTGGTTTCCCGGTTTGGGCCTCAAAACCGGGGGTTGGCTGGAAAAGGCTGGTTTCCCGGTTTGGGCCACAAAACCGGGGGTGCAGAGCGAGGGCGGCACGTGGCGGCAATCGGGAGGTTGCGTCGAGGCAACGCTACGAGTTGTGCGGGCATGGCCGTCGGATACTCCTACCACCGAGTTGGTCCAGAATAACCTTAGGTTTTAGCTGGTTCGCTCTGTAATTAGAGAGGGGTAGAGTAGGAATTAGAAATTAGGATAAATAGAGGGAGACACCCTCCTCCCTTCCTATCTCAGTCATTTGCTCTTTGCTTTCTAGGGTTTCCTGCTCTCCCATCCCCTGCTGTAGCTAGCTGAGATCCGCACAGAATCATACCTCTGTGTACTGGAGATTTTGAGGAAGTGAGGCCGTAACCTCACTGTTGTAGCGTGTGTTTGCCACACGGTTGCAGATCGATGTGTTGATTCATGTTTTGGTTCGTGTTCTTCTCGTTCTTCGTTTCTCCGCGATTTTCCCGTCACTCGATCTCTCTCTCTCTCCCTGCGTCTTTGCAAAATCCGTTTGAATCAACTTGTTCGTATTTGAAAGGAGATCATTTCCACCGAAGGAATTTATCTATCTCCCTACAAACAAGTAGATCAGGTTGATTTTGTTTTCGTGGCGCTTTTCGGTTCATCCTTGTCCCCTTTCGATTTCCCGGAGTTTGAGTTGTTTTGAGCGAATGATTTCTTGGGGATAGTCTCCTAACTACCCTGTGATCATCTCCTCCAAGGTTGGGAACGTGGGATCTTGAGTTGAATCGATTTGGAGAAGATTTGGAAGAAGGGCGACTAAAATCGCCCTCCCTGAGTGACCGCGGACAGTTCGCCACTCAGGGCGCGGACAGTCCGCGCGTCGGGGACGAGCCAGAGTAGTGGCACTGTCCTTCGGCTGTTTTGGCTTTTGGTTGAACGGCGGACAGTCCGCAGTTCAAGGCCGCAGACAGTCCGGGACTATCCAGGGGACTTGCAGCAGCACTTCGGTTTTGCTCATTTGGCCGGCGGACAGTCCGCGACCTGAGCCTGGACAGTCCGCCACTGGGCAGACAGTCCGCGACTGTACCGGCGGACAGTCCGGGACTTGGCTGTTTGGTCTGGTTTAGTGCGTTTGCTCTCCTGGCGTGTTCGCTTGGTTTCCGGACTTCTCGTTTGGCCTTGTAGTTGACCAACGAACCTCTCTAGGTATATTTGCTACTTGTTAGCATCGATATTTGGGGATTTCCCTATGTAGCCATCTATCTACGTTAGGGACTTGGTTTTTGGGGTCGTGTTCGAGCCGAAACTTTTGGAGTTTGATTTGCTACCTCTTTGTGTTGCTCCGTTGTGATCCTAGGGATCATCCACCCTCTTCCAAGGGTCGTGAGCATCATGGTTTCGGTCACCATTTCTCAGGGTTGATTTTGGGACATTTGGCCAAAGTTTCTGAAGGAAATTTTTGAGCTCCCATTCACCCCCCCTCTGGTCGCCTTGCTAGTACGTTCTTGGTCCTTCACTAAACTCTTCCTTCTCTCTTGGTTTCTCACTCTAGATTGAAGGTTTGAGCTAGCAAACAGATTTCAAAATGAATTCTGCTGAAAGGATAGGATTGAGAGGTTTGTGAGTGTGGAGAGCTCCGAGAGGTAGCCTTTTAGTCATGGCCAGGGCAAGCCGGCCGTCTTGGTGGTGGGGCCAGCCAGCCCTCCTATGGGGCCCACCTAGTGTTCTTCCCTCCACTCAAAGATTGCTTCGATTCTAAGCAAGAATTTCGTCCATACAAGATGCAAAATGTTTTGGTGCTTGGTTGAGTGGTTAGGAAGCAAAGTAGTAGTGATTCCAAAAGGTGGGTCCCAAGAAAGTGGGTCCCGGTGGTGAAAAATAATTACAATGCAGAAAATTTTAGAAAACTAAATTACTTTTATGTAATGAAAAATGAGTATAGATGCAAAGACATATTTTTGTGCCACCACAGTAAATATTCTTTCGGATTTTTACACACCGTAAAAATTACTTATGTTGGGCCTGATTTTTTAGATTTTCAAATTTTTATTTGATTTTCAAATGCATATATAGAAATGAAAGTGTAAGAAAGTAAATATGGATAACTACCGAGTTACCTCCCAGTGAAGGTTCGGGGTTTTAAGTCCACCGAATTGGACTTCTCAAAGTTGTTATTCTGGAGGGATTGTAGCCTTCCTTGAGGATGGTGCCTCTGGTGGCTGTTGCTTTCCCTCTTCACTTACCACTTTAGCTGTTGAGCGTAACTCAGGCTTTGGCTTGAATGGAAAACATTCTTCTTGTCCATTGATGTTGAGTCTGACTTCTCCAATTCCAACTTCGATGTGGGCATTTGCAGTACTCAGGAAGGGTCTCCCTAAAATGAGTGACACTTTCGAGTCTGATTGCATGTCCAATACCACAAAGTCAACTGGTATGAAGAACTCTCTAATCTTGACTGGAATGTCTTCAGCAATGCCTACTGGATAGCGGAGTGATTGATCGGCAAGTTGTAGGCACATTGATGTTGGGACAAGTCTTGAGTGATGGAGGTTATCAAAGACTGTCTTGGGCATCACGCTCACACTTGCTCCGTGATCACATAGCGCATTGTTGAAGTGTTGGTCACCGATTGAACAGTCGATAGTAGGGCATCCTGGATCCTTCTTCTTTTATGGAGAAGTGTTGAGGATGGTCGTACTACACTCTTCTGTCAACTTGATTACCTCGGTAGTAGGTAGTGGTCATTTGTTGTTGAGGATGTCTCTTAGATATCTTGCATAGGTGGGTACCTGTATAGCATCTTGAAGGACCGAAAATGCTAAAGCAAGGTGACCAGAGGGGGGTGAATGGGAGCCTAAAAATATCTTCACAGAAATTACGGCCTCTGTCCCAATAAAATCAACCCCGAAAGCTTCGGTCTCAAATGCGATGCCCACGACCCTTGGAAAGAGGGTGGATGATCCCTGAGATCACAGCGAGGCACCACAAGCAAGAGAACACAGAAGACAGGCAAGACGCGGACCCTCGAAGGAGCGCTTGAGGGTTGTCTCGATTACACACAAGGACTTCGACCCGAGGCCCACGGAAAGGCTTCGGGAAAAACTCCGATTCGTCCGAGGCTCGAGGGTAGCCTCAGCCCTGGGAAAAACAAGAACTGAACAGAAGAAAGACTTCAACCCGAGGCTCACAGAAAGGCCTCGGGAAAAACTCTGATTCGTCCGAGGCTCGAGGGTAGGCCTCAGCGTCCTCGAGGGTTACAGTCCGAGGGAGGCCTCGGCTCGCTTGAGGGAAGATGCGCGAGGCTGGCCTCGGCGTCCTCAAGGGTTACAGTCCGAGGGTGGCCTCGGCTCGCTCGAGGGACGTGAACAGTAGCGTCCGATCAACACAAAAGCCAGCGTCCGGTCGCAAGCTACGCAATGAACAGTGCGAGCAGCGCGTCCGGTCTCGGCACAGTAGGTGCGTCCGATCGGTCACGTGATACAGGCCACGCTTGAGCCTTCAACGACCGGACTCACTGGGAGTGTCCGGTCGATGAACAGCCAGCGTCCGGTCACCCCGATCTCCTGCTGTTCGTCCACCGATTCGCCTCTATCTCACACAAAACAAATCCTCTAGGGGTCAAACTTGGTGAGATGAGTCATAAAGAGTATAGTGAGCTATCTCTAAGAGATCATGGCTCGAACCTATCTCCAAATCGGTGAATCGAGGAAATTTTGGGGAAAGGGAGGAAACTTGACCCAAAAACGAAAAATTGATCGATCTCCTAGACCGTGAGGTTAGAGGTTAATTCCTTCAGTGGAAAGAAGTGCCTCACGATCTAGAACAACTTGGTTCAAACGGATTTGCGAAAGATGAACCGAGCAAAGAGATCAAGCGACGGGAAAATCATGGAGAAAAAGGATTCCGCGAAGAACACGAACAAAACGCGAATCTCAACCACGAATTGCAAGCCGAAGCGCAAACACACGCTACGACAAGGAGGTTACGGCCTCCTTTCCTCAAAATCAACAGTACACAGAGTCAAGTCTCTCTTCGGATCTCAGCAAGCTACAACAGGGAACGGGAGAGCAGGAAACCCTAAGTGTAGGAAGCAAATGAGATGGCTAAAACTGAGATAGGGGAGGAGGGTGTCTCCCCTGACTACTTATCCTATTCTAGACTAAGTCTATTTCCTACTCTACCCCTCTCTATTCTAATTACAGAGCGAACCAGCTAAACCCTAGGGTTATTCTGGACCAACTCGGTGGTAGGTGTATCCGACGGCCACGCCCGCACAACTCGTCCGCGTTGCCTCCACGCATCCTTCCGATTGCCGCCACGTGCCGCCCTCGCTCTGCACCCCCGGTTTTGTGGCCCAAACCGGGAAACCAGCCTTTTCCAGCAACCCTCGGTTTTGAGGCCCAAACCGGGAAACCAGCCTCTAGCCTGAGTTTTGTGGCCCAAACTCAGAAACCTGCGGCGCCTAGGTTTTGAGGCCCAAACCTGGAAACCGTCCTCAGCCCGAGTTTTGTGGCCAAACTCGGAAAACCTCAGCACCCAGGTTTTGAGGCCCAAACCTGGAAACCGTCCACCGGTGGTTTTTCTCTGCCTCAGCCACCAAACCAAAGCTGTAGAGGGGATGCACCGCCCGTGCACCCCGTCCACTGACACGTGTCCCCAGGTCCTCGACCCAAGCAACACCGTGCCCCGCAAGTCTCCGCTCGTTGCTATCCCAGGCTGCCAGCCACCACAGCTGATCCTCAGGCACTCCGGTCCCTCAGTCCAAGCCTCACGTCCGTCCTTCACTGCTCGATCCATCGGCATGGCACGTTCGCCGCACGGCACGCCCATCCTTCATCGCACCCAGTCCATCGGCACGACACGTCTCAACTTGACCTTCACCTTGCCCTCGATCACTGTCTCCGTGCTCGACACCTGCACAACACAAGCCAAAGAACATGCAATCAAACCTGTTGACAATCACTCATCACTCAGAGACCCGGCATACACCCATGTATCCGTAATCTCCCCCTTGATGAGTGCATTGTCAACTACACACACAAATCATAATGAAGGAAAAAGGAAGGAAGAAGGAGAAGAGAGAACTCAACCAAATGACCCAAAAGCATAGCAAAGCCGAAGAAGGTCAAGTGGAAGAAGTGAAACAACTTGGTCCCCTAAGACAAGGGCAATGGCTCGACGCAACCAAGCAAAGCAAAGCTAGCCCTCAAGAAGAGGTAGAACAGGCTCAACACCGCTAGCAAAATACCAATCGAAAATCGGAGCATAAAAAGGCAAAATGCTAGTCCCTCAAGATAGAGGCACAGAGGCTCAACACAACTAGCAAGAAAACCACTCCGAACAAATCGAAATCAAAATCGACACCAATTGAGGAAAAACTATTTGCTAGTCCCTCAAGACAGAGGCAACGGCTCAACACAACTAGCAAACTCCCCCTCGAAAAATGCAAGCAACTAGGGAAAGCTCCCCCTTAGTTGAACATCCGGGAAACAAAAGAATTGCAAGAAAAATTCAATTTCTCCCCCTTAGTCAACCGAACGGAGCACATGATTTGTCATTTCTCCCCCTTAGTTGAAAATGCACTTATCAAGAAACAGGAACCGAGCAAAGTTCTCCCCCTCAACGAAATCTCCCCCTTTCAAAATGCATATGAAGTCAGAAATGCAAGTTAGGGGCTTCAGGCTTATATTCAAAAGAGTGCAAAAATGCTCTAATCGGTATGGCTCCAATGGCTCAACTAAGCACTCAAATAGCGAAGGCTCAAACTGATCACACATACGAAATATAAAGCATATGAGCAAGTGAGCAGTTTTTAGCCAAAAGAATAGTCACCATCAAAATAGCACTACACATGTATAGATAGGAATCCAGACAAGTGCTAAACATGTATACAAGGTGAACTACCCCTAGCAAAGTTCAATCATCATGCATAGGAATGAAGCATATACTTGTGATTTCAGTTTTATATCGGAGTTGCAGCGGTAAAGAATTCACAAGTTCAATTATTTAGCATGTGATTGCGAGAGGTTGAAAGCTTGTCTTTGCCTAACTTTTCAACCGAGCGAAGCCTATGCCGAAGCAATCAGAAGCTTAAAGCTACGGTTTCGGTCATACACTACACGGCTCAAGTTTAACTCAAAGTGCAATGAGAAACGGTCTCGATACCGTGAGGTGTTGACAAGCAATCCCATCTCGATCTTTACAATTCACTAAAACTTGGTTCAAATTTTAAATATGATAAGAACAGACCAAGCAAGTGAATGACTCAGAACTAGAGACATAGCAACCTAGCATATATTAAAAGCAGGAATGGACTCAACACACCCTAAACATGCTAGTTGCATATCTCAATGGTGAATATTTTCAGATTTATATACATTAAACAAATTCACCATTCCAAAATAGCTCAGCTCATAACATGTACTAGTGATCAGAAGGAGCACAAGCTACAAGCATCCATATAAGCATTGGAGCATACTAAACAGAGCATAGTTACATTCTAGTGATTATAAACATGAAGCTCAGAATGTAAATGCGTATGCTAAAATGCAAAAGAAAAGAAGATTAAAATAAAAGAGTCAGTCTATACAGGAACCAAAGTGTTTCCCCCATATAAAAGGGAAAACACACACCAAGCTCACCCCTCAACCGATTAAAGGTTGATTCGTCTAAAGGCTTAGTGAAAATATCAGCCAGTTGGTGATGAGTATCGACATGGCGAAGGTCGATATCACCCTTCTCCTGGTGGTCTCGCATGAAATGAAAGCGCACATCAATGTGTTTGGTTTTTGAGTGAAGCACGGGGTTCTTAGCAACGCTAATAGCACTCGTGCTATCACAAAGCAAGGGTACTCGAGAAAAGCTCAAACCAAAATCACGCAAAGTGGCCATCATCCAGAGTAACTAGGAACAGCAGCTAGCCGCAGCAACATACTCAGCCTCCGTGGTAGACTGGGCGACACTAGACTGCTTGCGAGAAGACCACGATACAAGAGAAGATCCAATAAATTGGCAAGTCCCAGAAGTGGACTTGCGCTCAATGCGACAACCAGCAAAATCGGCATTGGAATAACCACAAAGCGAGAGGGTGGAGGAAGCAGAATACCAAATCCCAAACTCAGGCGTGAAACGAAGGTACCTGAAGATGCGCTTCACCGCCTGACGGTGAGAAGTGCGCGACAACGCCTGAAAGCGCGCGCACAGACACACCGCGAACTGGATGTCCAGGCGTGTCACCGTCAGGTAGAGCAGCGACCCGATCTTGCTGCGGTACTCCTTCTGGTCCACTGCTTCTCCGTCCTTGTCCGCATCCAGGGCAGTCGTCGTCGACATGGGTGTTGGAAGAGGCTTGGCCTCACCCATATCGAACCGCTTCAGCAAGTCCTTGGTGTACTTGCCCTGGTGCACAAACGTCCCCTGTCGGGATTGCTTAATTTGCAACCCGAGAAAGAATGTCAGCTCGCCCATCAAGCTCATCTCGAACTCCCTGCTCATAATATCTGCAAACTTGGCAACCAAAGAGTGAGAAGAACCACCGAAAATGATATCATCCACGTAAATCTGGACCAAGAGCGTGTCTTTGCCTTGCCTGAGGAGAAAGAGCGTTTTATCTACACATCCCATTTTGAAACCCTTAGCTAGCAGAAAAGTTTTCAATCTATCATACCAGGCTCTAGGGGCTTGTTTCAAACCATACAAAGCTTTGTGAAGTTTAAAGACATGGTTTGGAAACTTGGGACTTTCAAAACCAGGGGGTTGCTCAACATAAACCTCCTCCTCTATGTAGCCGTTTAAGAAGGCACTCTTGACATCCATTTGAAAAAGTTTGAAACCTTTGGATGCAGCAAAAGCCAAGAGTATCCTAATAGCCTCCAAACGAGCTACAGGAGCAAACGTCTCCTCATAGTCTATCCCCTCCTTCTGACTATAACCCTTCGCTACAAGCCTGGCCTTGTTTCTCACAACGTGGCCATCCTCTCCTTGCTTGTTTTTGAAAACCCATTTTGTCCCAATAGGCTTACAGTCAGGTGGAGGTGGAACTAGAACCCAAACCCGATTTCGCTCAAAGTTCTCTAACTCCTCATGCATGGCATTGACCCAATCCGGATCCGTCAAAGCGTGTCCAACATCTCGGGGCTCAAAATTAGCAACAAAAGCAGAGTGAGCGAAGTGAGAGATATGTTGTGACCTGGAGCGAGTGACTCGCTCGCCGATGTCGCCGATCATCTGCTGAAGGGGGTGCCGGCGCTGGATGTGTTGTGGCGCCTCCCGAGCAGATGTGATCTCCCCCTCAACAGCAGATGGTTCCACCCCGGGTACAAAAGGCACCACGCGAGGTGGAGGATCCCACGGCCCCTAGGAAGAAGAGGTATCGGGGCCGTGAGTCGTCGTCGAGGCCGCTCTTTGAGGCGCGGCAGGTGGAGGGGGTGCTGGATCATCTATACCTTTAGCACCCTCGTCCTCGTCATCAAAAAGAGGCTCTCCAACCTCATGATCACCTGCACGCTCAAAACGAGAAGAAGGAGAAACAAGAGTCTCGTCGAAGGTGACATTTGATGTCTCCATGACTCGGTTAGTATCAAGGTTAAGTACACGATATGCTCTAGTGTGAGTGCCATAACCCAAAAATACCCCGTCAGAAGATCGAGACTCAAACTTGTCCAGGTTGCCCTTTTTCAAAATAAAACAGTGGCAACCGAAGACTCTAAAATAACTCACCTTGGGCTGGCGACCAAAACGCAACTCATAAGAGGTCTTCTTCAAAAAGGCTCTCAGAAAAATGCGATTTGAAATATAGCATGCAGTGTTCATAGCTTCGGCCCAATAGCGCCTAGGAGTCCTATGCTCATCGAGCATCGTCCTGGCCATCTCAACAAGGGTCCGATTCTTCCTCTCTACAACACCATTTTGGGGCGGTGTGTAGGGGGAAGAAAACTGATGCTCCAAACCAAGGCGGTCACAAAACTTCTCAAAATCCGAATTCTTGAATTCGGAACCATTATCACTTCTAATAGCTTGCATCGAGTTCAAAGGGAACTCGTTCTGAAGACGCAAAATCAGATTACGAGCGAAGGAGAAAGTCTCAGTCTTCTCAGCTAAAAAGAAGACCCACGAATATCTCGAAAAGTCGTCAACTACAACCAAAACATACCACTTGCCACCAACCGAGCTCACCCGAGCCGGACCAACAAGGTCCATGTGCAAAAGCTCTCCAGGGTGCGAGGTCATGACCTTAGTCACTGGATGGTGGGGAGCGGCATCCATCTTCCCATGTCTGCAAGAATGGCAAACTATATCCTTCTCCATCAAAAGCTTGGGCAATCCTCGGATTAGGCCAAGTGAGCTAAGTCTTGCAAGCAAGTCGAAGCTTAAATGACCGAGCCTCCCATGCCACTTCCAAAGATCGGAGGAAGAAGGACTAGCCAAAAGACAGCGAGAAGAACCAAACGACTCTGAGAAATTCGCACGAAAGACTTTCCCAAAGGGCGAAATCAAACATACAAGATTGCCCTAAGGATCTAAGATGCGACTAAGGTTCGGATTAAAACGAATCTCATAGTCGTCATCAAAAAGTTGTGAAACAGAAAGCAAGTTAAAATGCAGGTTAGAAACAAGAGCAACATCGCGCAACACAAAGTGCTCATTAACCCGCACCAATCCGCGAGACAATACCTTACCTTTACTATTGTCGCCGAAGGTTATGTACTCCTTTCCGGCGACCGGGCTAAGGCTGGAGAACCACTTGGCGTTTCCGGTCATGTGCCTCGAACAACCGGAATCCACCAACCAAATGTCCTCCAACTGTCTTACCTACATCAATAAAAAGACATAGGGTGAGCATACGGTCCAACACTGGGGTTAATGAAGTAAGGGGAATACCAGTGTTGGGCCGGCTGCTCAAAAGAACGGTTAGTGAAAAAGCCATTCCTAGCCAACCTACGGATCAAGCGATCACCACGTTTAGAAGGGCGTGGTCCGCTGGGGAAGGAGCGCTCACCGCGATACTCAAAACGTGGTGGGGGAAAGCGCTCAACTACAAAGCCTCCGCCACGGGGTCCATAACCTGCAACTGCAGGCTCCCGCCGGGCACGCTCTCTACGAGGCCTATGCCTAGGCACTTGAGGTTCTGGACCTCTAGGCCTGGCCTCTCTCCTTGGAGCTCTCCTCTCCCTAGGCCTGGGAACTTGACCTCCAGACCTAGCAGCTCTCCTCTGAACATTTGGCTCATGCCCACCATGGAAAGGGTGGTACAAGTCCGGGTTGTCCATCTCCCGAGCACGGCACGCCTCTCGCTTGCGCCGAAAGCAGAACTCACTCAAGTGACCATCCCTCCCACAGAAGTCACACTGGTACCTCACCGCACGCAAAGGGGGTTGTTGGTACGCAGGACTGTGGGTATGGCTCACTTTGCCCTTCTGTGGCAAGCATTCCTCCTGGATGGGTGGCCTTGTGTCAAGCTTGTTCTTGAGGTGGTTTGGCTTGGGTGCCCATACTTGGTTCTTGGGTGGAGCTCTCGGGGGTTCCTCAAACACCCCATCCTTGGTGGTAGGCTTGGCAGGCTCTTTGGGTGGAAGCTTGGTCAGTTTGGGAGTAGTGGTGGAGTTGGGCTTCTCACTAGGGTTTAGACCACTCGACTCTCCAATCTTCCCAAAAGCGGAAAGATCAACACCCGGAGCAAAACCTACACCTGGACCTCCAGCAGCTCGCTTGAATTGAGAGATCATCATCCCGAGTTGCGGCTCACCACAAGACACCCATGACAAGATGGTCCGAAGGTAAGTGTTTTCCTCCTCGGTTTGCATCTTTCCATGCTTCACATTGGCAATCTCCATCTCCAAGCCCTCACACAAAGCACACCTTGTGACACAAGTGCTACTCGAGCTGGCCTCTTCAAGAGACACAATCTTGGCATTCTTCTCTGCCAACTCGGATTGCAAGACAGGACAAGTCTTGCACGCACCCAGCAAGGAAGGTCTAGCCTTCAGCTCATCCAGCTCTCCTACCAACGCAACATACTTACCTCTCAAGGTGAGAAGGCCAGTCATGTGCGTGGTGCACGACTCGCACTCAACCTCCTCTGACACGACCACGGTGGACCGAGTGAACTCAAGCTCCTTTACCGTGTCCTCCCACTTCTGCCTAAACTCCTTGCGCTCTCTAGCAGCACGCCTAAGCAGCTTATGTTGACTAAGGAGGGCAGCAGTAAGTTTCTCAACCTCGGAAGAAAGCTCATCGTAGGTGAGAGATACCTGGGAGGTGTCGTCGTCGTCGTCGTTCCGAGGGGTGTGCTCCAGCTCGCCTCCGACCTCATCTCCGAGCGCCATGGTGCAGAGGCCTCCGTCGTCGGCGAAGAAGCAAAGACCGTTGAACTTGTCCTCGATCTTCTTCGTCTTCTCGGACTCGTCATCGCTTGAGCAAGTGGAGTCGTCATCCGAGCCGTCGACGTCGCTGAGCGTGGTGAAGAACGCACGCTGCTCAGCTTGGGCCTTCTCCAAGTACTTCTTCTTGATGTACTCTTTGTCGAAGCCGCCCCACTTCTTGTGCCTTGGGGGGACGTGCTTCTCCTTGTGCTTGGAGTCGTACTTGCGCCCATGATCGCCTTTCCCCGAATGCTTGTTCTTCTTGGGGCAGTTGGCGATGAAGTGGTCGGGGTCGCCGCACTCGTAGCATCCCGAGCGTCCTCCTCCGCGGCGACGGTTCATGCGGTTGTTGTGAAACTGCGTGAACCGGTTGGCAAGCAAAGCCAACTCATCGTCTCCCAATGACTCCAGCTGGTCCTCTGTGACAGAAAAGAGTGACGAGAGTGCAAAGCCAGCGGAGGGGTTAATGGAAGAGCTAGAAACCAAAGCCATAGACGGGCGAGAAGGATTTTCATAAGAGGCCCTCGCCATGGCATCAATCTCACTGGACTTGAGCTTACTAAAGAGCTTGTCGCATGTGAGGGTCTCATAGTTAGGCGATTCGATGATCGCCTGAACCTTGGAATCCCACACCGACCGATCAAGAGTGTGCAAAAGCTTCAAAGCTCTCTCATGATCGTCGAAAGGCAACTGCTCCTTGTTAGCCCTCATCCTGTTGACAATCACCTGAAAGCGAGCGAAAAAACTCTCTATGCTCTCGCCAGACTGATGTCGAAAGTTCTCATACTCTCTCTTGTACGACTCGTAGAGTCGGGTTTTGACTTGAGAGGTGCCCTCATGAAAGCGCATGAGGGTGGCCCAAATCTCCCGAGCCGTAGAGAGGTGAGAAACACGATCAAACTCTCCAGTGCTCAAACACGAAAAGAGAGCATTACGGGCTTGGCTATTGGCATCGTGCTCATCGATCTGATGCTGAGTCACACGAGCAGCCAAAACCACGTAATCAGCAGAGTTGCAAATATCCCAGATGGAAGCACCCAAACTCTGCAGATAGGCCGACATGCGTATCTTCCAATACGCATAGTTCGTCCCATCGAAAAACGGCGGTTTGCCCACGCCGCGATCCATGTCGCCTTCGGTGGATCTGGAACCGGCTAAGGTGGAAGATCCTTAACCTGCTCTGATACCAATTGAAGGACCGATAAAGCTAAAGCAAGGCGACCAGAGGGGGGGGGTGAATGGGAGCCTAAAAATATCTTCACAGAAATTACGGCCTTTGTCCCAATAAAATCAACCCCGAAAGCTTCGGTCTCAAATGCGATGCCCACGACCCTTGGAAAGAGGGTGGATGATCCCTGAGATCACAGCGAGGCACCACAAGCAAGAGAACACAGAAGACAGGCAAGACGCGGGCCCTCGAAGGAGCGCTTGAGGGTTGTCTCAATTGCACACAAGGACTTCGACCCGAGGCTCACGGAAAGGCCTCAGGAAAAACTCTGATTCGTCCGAGGCTTGAGGGTAGCCTCAGCCCTGGGAAAAACTTGACTAAACAGAAGAAAGACTTTGACCCGAGGCTCACGGAAAGGCCTCGGGAAAAACTCCGATTCGTCCGAGGCTCGAGGGTAGGCCTCAGCGTCCTCGAGGGTTACAGTCCGAGGGAGGCCTCGGCTCGCTTGAGGGAAGCTGCGCGAGGCTGGCCTCGGCGTCCTCAAGGGTTACAGTCCGAGGGTGGCCTCGGCTCGCTCGAGGGACGTGAAGAGTAGCGTCCGATCAACACAAAAGATAGCGTCCGGTCGCAAGCTACGCAATGAACAGTGCAAGCAGCGCGTCCGGTCTCGGCACAGTAGGTGCGTCCGGTCGGTCACGTGATACAGGCCACGCTCGAGCCTTCAACGACCGGACTCACTGGGAGCGTCCGGTCGATGAACAGCCTGCGTCCGGTCACCCCGATCTCCTGCTGTTCGTCCACCGATTCGCCTCTATCTCACACAAAACAAATCCTCTAGGGATCAAACTTGGTGAGATGAGTCATAAAGAGTATAGTGAGCTATCTCTAAGAGATCATGGCTCGAACCTATCTCCAAATCGGTGAATCGAGGAAATTTGGGGGAAGGGAGGAAACTTGACCCAAAAACGAAAAATCGATCGATCTCCTAGACCGTGAGGTTAGAGGTTAATTCCTTCGGTGGAAAGAAGTGCCTCACGATCTAGAACAACTTGGTTTAAACGGATTTGCGAAAGATGAACCGAGCAAAGAGATCAAGCGACGGGAAAATCGTGGAGAAAAAGGATTCCGCGAAGAACACGAACAAAACGCGAATCTCAACCACGAATTGCAAGCCGAAGCGCAAACACACGCTACGACAAGGAGGTTATGGCCTCCTTTCCTCAAAATCAACAGTACACAGAGTCAAGTCTCTCTGCGGATCTCAGCAAGCTACAGCAGGGAACGGGAGAGCAGGAAACCCTAAGTGCAGGAAGCAAATGAGATGGCTAAAACTGAGATAGGGGAGGAGGGTGTCTCCCCTGACTACTTATCCTATTCTAGACTAAGTCTATTTCCTACTCTACCCCTCTCTATTCTAATTACAGAGCGAACCAGCTAAACCCTAGGGTTATTCTGAACCAACTCGGTGGTAGGTGTATCCGACGGCCACGCCCGCACAACTCGTCCGCGTTGCCTCCACGCAACCTTCCGATTGCCGCCACGTGCCGCCCTCGCTCTGCACCCCCGGTTTTGTGGCCCAAACTGGGAAACCAGCCTTTTCCAGCAACCCCCGGTTTTGAGGCCCAAACCGGGAAACCAGCCTCCAGCCTGAGTTTTGTGGCCCAAACTCAGAAACCCGCGGCGCCCATGTTTTGAGACCCAAACCTGGAAACCGTCCTCAGCCCGAGTTTTGTGGCCAAACTCGGAAACCCTCAGCACCCAGGTTTTGAGGCCCAAACCTGGAAACCGTCCACCGGTGGTTTTTCTCTGGCTCAGGCACCAAACCGAAGCTGTAGAGGGGATGCACCGCCCGTGCACCCCGTCCACCGACACGTGTCCCCAGGTCCTCGACCCGAGCAACACCGTGCCCCGCAAGTCTCCGCTCGTCGCTGTCCCAGACTGCCAGCCACCACAGCTGATCCTCAGGCACTCTGGTCCCTCAGTCCAAGCCTCACGTCCGTCCTTCACTGCTCGATCCATCGGCATGGCACGTCCGCCGCACGGCACGCCCATCCTTCATCGCACCCAGTCCATCGGCACGACACGTCTCAACTTGACCTTCACCTTGCCCTCGATCACTGTC
Source organism: Coix lacryma-jobi var. lacryma-jobi (assembly GCA_009763385.1). Classification (NCBI taxonomy): domain Eukaryota; kingdom Viridiplantae; phylum Streptophyta; class Magnoliopsida; order Poales; family Poaceae; genus Coix; species Coix lacryma-jobi. Next base: position 139,125,228 of record CM019824.1, read on the forward strand.
TCCGTGCTCGACACCTGCACAACACAAGCCAAAGAACATGCGATCAAACCCGTTGACAATCACTCATCACTCAGAGACCCGGCATACACCCATGTATCCGCACATCTAATAGAGGAATATTGATGTATAATTTTTGAATTACTGAAGCAAACTTACTCAACTGCTCATCCGCTGTGGCTCTCCTCTTTCTACGTGGAAATGGTAGGTGGTTGGTGTCATGATAATCTTGCATCATTTCTGGTAGTGGTGGATTTACTTCTTCAACTTCATCATCCTTCTTTTCTTCTGTCACAGTTGGCGTCACTGGTGTTGTCTGTCCTCTTGCTCCTTTTGGATATGGGGGATCATGAGTGACCTTCCCTCCTCTAGTAGTTATAGCTTGTTTCTGCTCAGGGTTAGTGGCAACAGGCAAAACAACAACAAATTTAGCTAAATGTATCTCTATGTTTTTATTTATATTAATTTGTTCTTTTAGAGCAGAAGAAAATTCATCCATTTTTGCATTTATAAACTCTAAGGCTTTATCTTTGAAAACAAGCTTCCTAATATTGGTGTAATTAACTCTAGCATGCTCTACGATTATATCTCTTAAAGGCATTTGCTTAAAATGGGAAGAATTGAAATTGTCTGATGGCTTACCTTGATAAGTAGAGTGTTGATTCCATCCTTGCTTTCGTAGTGCAGAAGAGTTGTTGATGATATTTGCATTGTCCTAATTGTTCTCTTCACATCTGGTATGAGCATCGAATGCATCTTGAATGACTTGACGATCTGTTTTGTATTTCTCGCATTGGTCTAGCCACCCTAGTAACACATCCATCTTTGAAGTTAGTGTCTTCACTTCTTCTGGGACTTCCTCCATCTGGTGACAGCGTTGATTCTTGTCTTGTTTCGAGCTTTGATTCTCAGCTATCTTCTCCATAAGGACTTCAACTTTCCCAGGAGTAAGTGACATAAATGATCCTCCAGCAGTAGCATCTAGTTGCTCACGTGACTTCTGAGTGAGTCCACTGTAGAATCCGTGCATGAGCAACCAATCCTCCATTCCATGGTGTGGGCATTCTGAAATATAATCTTGAAAATGTTCCCAAACTTCTGGAATGGTTTCTCCTCTTTGCTACTGAAAACTTCTAATCTTTCCTCTTAAGGCATTGGTTTTGTCTATAGGTAAAAATCTTGACAGAAAAGCCTCTGAACATTTGTCCCATGTGTTGATGTCTTCTTTATTAGTGTAGAACCACTGCTTCGCTCTTCCCTCCAGTGAGAATGGGAATAACCGAAGAAGTATGATGTCTTGGGCAATGTTATTGATGATGATGGTGCTTTCGATCTCCAAGAAATCCTGTAGATGGGCAGTAGCACCTTCTTGTGCTTTTCCACTGAATGTAGTAGCTTGGACTAGGTTGATCAGGCTTGGCTTGAGCTCAAACTCTAAGTTATCCGTCTGGACTGTGGGTCCAGTTCGAATGTTTCCAATGTTGGGAGCAGAGAACTCTAGCAAAGTCTTGTTGGCCATCGTCTTCACTACTTGTGTTGATCTTCTTCTAGGTTGAGTTGTTGTTTGATAGAACATTGATTGATCACAACTAAACCTGTACGTATTACCATATATAAGATATAAACAAAAGTAGAACAAGGGTAATTCTGTAAAGACAGAGGTGATGATTCCTATCTAAAGTATATATGTTCGATGTGTTCTTCTGTAGCCATATAAAAGTTCCTGAAAGCTCCCCGACAACGGCGCCAGAAATGCTTATTGATATTTCTTAGCATCGCTATCGAAAGTAGGTTAGAATCTACCCCCGGTACTAATGCCAGAAATGTGGGTAGACATCTCATAGCATCACTCTAACGCTAGGCTATCACCACTAGCAGTAACACTAGAGATGTGATAGTATTTATAGCACGACACTTTGATAAGATATGAAAGAAAGGTTATCCGCAAGCGCACAGATAAAATACACTCATTGTAGCATTTCACCCAGGAATGTTCCAGGTATCGTTATTTATAATTCTACCAACGGGAACTTAACAGGGTTAAGAATAAGAATGATATGGCTTAAGAATTGCAGACATATATAATTAGACATGAATCTAATTACTCACCTCTTGTCTAATACAGGGGTAAGGCAAAAGGATAATGATAATGATAATAATGATAAACAAGGTAAATAACATAGACTAGCAGGGATTCCATGATTAGAGAGAGAAACTCATATGATCAAGCAGAATTGAGAACTAATCGATACGTTAAGAGATTAGACTCCTAAGTTATATTATTTCTACAAAGTCTAAGTTAACCCTAGCATATGATATCATCTATAGCATAATTAATCATCCACCCAAACATAAGGAACATTACGAAAGAAGTTCATATCCAGAGTAATTCCTTCAGTGTAACTAGGTTCTACTTGTCCTAGACTCAGGGAGTGGACTACCTAGGATTCAACAAGGCTATAAGGGTCACCCTCGCGAGCTACCACTTGCTGGCCCAAAGAATAGGATGCATTCGTAGGTAAACATAATCTAAGCACCACGCCTACATTATATCGACCACTTAGTCCAATCCGGAATTGAACTAAGCGCTTTACGAACATATGTATGAACTTACTATCAATCATAACTATATCAAGCATACAACTAGAATAAACTAAGAACGAAATAAAGAGAAACATAATAATAATTGAAATAGCACAAAGTCGATTGCAAGAATTACCAGAACTCCTGATGACGATCTAGAATCTTGAGCTGCGCTCAACTCTACTTGTTTCTATCTAATTCTAATTCTAATCTCAAAGTAGAGCTCTAATCTATCTCTAATCTATGGAACCGTAACTTTGTCTCACTAATTGCCTGAAGATGGATCTAATGCCTTGATATGAAGATGATGATCTGAAGATGGGGGGTCTAGGGTTTCTTATATAGCCCGGTGGGATGAACTGTGACCCTCGGATCAAACCGACCTTGAACAAGGGCTTAGATGCGTCGAGGAGGTCGGTTAGGTCACGCTCCATGAAGATGGGCCAGGGGTGATCCTGGCCCAGGTCGGCCGGCCTGGGGCTGGGGCTGGCCGGCCCCACCTGTCATCCCCCAAGTGCTTGCTTCGTCGTGACATCTTCTGGAACCTCCCTTGTTGCCCTAATGCGCCTTTCCATCCGTTTGCACGATTTATCGTGTTGGAGTAGGATTCAATCTCTTTCCATCTTCTGCAAAACTCCCTAGAAAATAGTAATTCACCAAAGCTGTTGAATCGGTCAGTTTGGTCCCTGTATTATGTTGCTTGGTGATCACTCCAGGCTCTTCTAGAAGCTTCCATGTCGTATCCAACAAGGACTCTTTCGTCGGGACTCCAAATGTAGCAAACTATATGTCTGTTTCGATCGTATTGACGAGCTCTTCGCAATGGTATGATTCAATTCATCATAGTAAAATGTTGATGTTCCTGTAAAACAAGTGAGAACTACACAACTCGTGGAACTTGTTAGAATCAAACCCTACAACTATGCATTGTCACATGTTTATCATTGTTTTATGCATGGTATAATGTTGACTGTAAGGACTGTCAACAACACCTTCACCACCCATACCTTCCGATCTAGGGCATATAGCAACTTGAGTGCCCTCTCATGATCGTCATATGGTAGGTTGGCCCGATTGGCACGCATTTTGTTCACAATCGTCTAAAAATGTGCGAACATGTTGTCAATCGACTCTCCCTCCAACTAAGTGAAGTTCTTGTACTCTCGCTTGTACGTCTCAAAGAGTCTGGTCTTGTGCGGATACATGGGTGTATGCCGGGTCTCTAAGTGATGAGTGATTGTCAACTGGGATGATACGCATGTTCTTTGGTTTGTGTTGTGCAGGTGTCGAGCCCGGATACAGTGATCAAAGGCGAGGTGAAGGTCAAGTAGAGACGTGTCGTGCCGATGGACCGAGAGTGGCGAAGGGCAGACGTGAGGCTTGGACTGAGGGACCAGAGGCCCGAGGATCGGCTGTGGTGGCTGGCAGCCTGTGACGACTACAAGTGAAGAAGTGCGGTCATGTGTTGCCTAAGTCGTGGACTTGGGGACACGTGTCGGTGGACGGGGTGCACGGGAGGTGCATCCCTTCTACGACGTCGGTTTGGTGGTAGAGCCAGGGAAAAACCATCGGATGCACGGTTTCTAGGTTTGGGCCTCAAAACTAGGGCGTGGACGGTTTCCGAGTTTGGCCACAAAACTCGGGCCGACGGTTTCTGAGTTTGGCCACAAAACTCGGGTTGAGGGTTTCCGAGTTTGGCCTCAAAACTCGGGCTGAGGACGGTTTCCAGGTTTGGGCCCCAAAACCTGGGCGCTACGGGTTTTCTGAGTTTGGGCCTCAAAACTTAGGCTGGTGGGCTGGTTTCCCAGTTTGGGCCTCAAAACCGGGGGTTGCTGGAAAAGGCAGGTTTCCCGGTTTGGGCCACAAAACCAGGGGTGCAGAGAGAGGGACGGCACGTGGCGACAATCGGGAGGTTGCGTCGAGGCAACGCTATGACTTGTGCGGGCGTGGCCATCGGATACACCTACCACCGAGTTGGTCCAGAATAACCCTAGGGTTTAGCTGGTTCGCTCTGTAATTAGAGAGGGGTAGAGTAGGAAATAGAATTAGGATAAGTAGAGGGAGACACCCTCCTCCCTTCCCATCTCAGTCATTTGCTCTTGCTCTCTAGGGTTTCCTGCTCTCCCAATCCCCTGCTGTAGCTAACTGAGATCCACAGAGAACCATACCTCTGTGTACTAGAGATTTTGAGGAAGTGAGGTCATAACCTCACTGTCGTAGCGTGTGTTTGCGCTTCGGCTGCAGATCGATGTGTTGATTCGCGTTTTGGTTCGTGTTCTTCACGTTCTTAATTTCTCCGTGATTTTCCTGTCACTCGATCTCTCTCTCTCCCTTGCGTCTTTGCGAAATCCGTTTGAATCAACTTGTTCGTATTTGAAAGGAGATCATTTCCACCGAAGGAATTTATCTATCTCCCTACGAACAAGTAGATCGGGTTGATTTCGTTTTTGTGGCGCTTTTTGGTTCATCCTTCTCCCCTTTCGATTTCCCGGTGATTGACTCGATTTGAGCGGATGATTTCTTAGGGATAGTCTTCTAACTACCTCGTGATCATCTTCTCCATGTTCGGGAACTTGGGATTTTGAGTTGAATCGATTTTGGAGAGATTTGGGGAGGAGGCGATCAAAATCGCCCTCCCTGGGTATTCGCGGACAGTCCGCGGTTCTGACCAGCAGACAGTCTGCGCGTCGGGTTTTCGACCGAGCAGTGGTCGCTTGACTCGGCTGTTTTTGCCTCGGGTGACCGGCGGACAGTCCACCGTTGACAGGCGCGGACAGTCCGGGCCCGGGCAGGGAACTTGCAACAGCTTTGCTGTTTTTGGCATTTGGCCGGCGGACAGTCCGCCACCAGAGCGCGGACAGTCCGGCCTTGGGCGGACAGTCTGGGACCCTAGGTCCGGACAGTCCGGGACATTGCTGAAGGGTCCGTTTCAGTGCTTTGGTCGTCCCGGCTTTTCCGCTTGGTTTTCGGACTTCTCGTTTGGCCTCATAGTTGACCAAGAAACTTCTCTAGGTATGTTTGCTACTCATTAGCATCGGTATTTGAGGATTTCTCTACGTAGCCGTCTATCTACGTTAAGGACTTGGTTCTTGAGGTTGTGTTTGAGCCGGAGCTTTTGTTATTTGGTTTGTTTGCTCTTTGTGGTGCTCCGCTGTGATCTTAGGGATCATCCACCCTCTTCCAAGGGTCGTGAGCATCACGGTTTCGGTCACCATTTCTCGGGGTTGATTTTGGGACATTTGGCCAAAGTTTCTGAAGGAAATTTTTGAGCTCCCATTCACCCCCTCCTCTGGTCGCTTTCTGGTAGCATTCTTGGTCCTTCAATTGGTATCGGAGCGGGTTAAGGATCTTCCACCTTAGCCGGTTCCAGATCCACAGAAGGTGACATGGATCGCGGCGTGGGCAAACCGTCATTTTTCGATGGGACCAACTATGCGTATTGGAAGATACGCATGTCAGCCTATCTGTAGAGTTTGGGTGCTTCCATTTGGGATATTTGCAACTCTGTCGATTACGTGGTCTTGGCTACACGTGTCTCTCAGCTTCAAATCGATGAGCACGATGCCAATAGCTGAGCCCGTAATGCTCTTTTCTCATGTTTGAGCATGAGTGAGTTTGATCGTGTTTCTCACCTCGCTACGGCTCGGGAGATTTGGGCTACCCTCATGCGTTTCCATGAGGGAACCTCTCAAGTCAAAACCCGACTCTACGAGTCGTTCAAGCGAGAGTATGAGAACTTTCGACACTTGCCTGGAGAGAGCATAGAAAGTTTATTCGCTCGCTTTCAGGTGATTGTCAACAGGATGAGGGCGAACAAGGAGCTGTTGCCTTTCGACGATCATGAGAGAGCTTTGAAGCTTTTGCATACTCTCGATCGGTCGGTGTGGGATTCCAAGGTTCTAGCGATCATCGAATCGCCAAACTATGAGACCCTCACGTGTGACGAGCTCTTCAGTAAGCTCAAGTCCAGTGAGATTGACGCCATGGCGAGGGCTTCTTATGAGAATCCTTCTGGCCTGTCTATGGCTTTGGTTTCTGGCTCTTCTACTAACCCCTCTGGAGGATTTGCACTTTCTTCGCTATTTTCTATCACAGAGGAGCAACTTGAGTCTTTGGGGGATGACGAGCTGGCCTTGCTCGTCAACCGGTTCTAGCGGTTCCACAACAACCGCATGAACCGTCGCCGCAGAGGAGGACGCTCGGGATGCTACGAGTGCGGCGACCCCAATCACTTCATCGCCAACTGTCCCAAGAAGAAGAACTCATCTGGGAAGGGCGACCATGGGCACAAGTACGACTTCGGCAAGCGCAAGAAGAAGTACGTCCCCCCAAGGCACAAGCGGAGGGGCGGCTTCGACAAGGAGTACATCAAGAAGAAGTACTTGGAGAAGGCTCAGGCTGAGCAGCGTGCGTTTTTCGCCACGCTCAGCGACGTCGACGGCTCGGATGACGACTCCGCTTGCTCAAGTGATGATGAGTCCAAGAAGAAGAAGAGGATCGAGGACAAGCTGAACGGCCTCTGCTTCTTCGCCGACGACGACGGCCTTTGCACCATGGCGCTCGATGGCGAGCTGGTGAACTCCCCTCGGAACGATGACGACGACGACACCTCCCAGGTATCCCTCACCCACGATGAGCTTTCTGCTGAGGTTGAGAAACTTACTGCCGCGCTCCTTAGTCAGGACAAGTTGCTTAGGCGTGCCGCTAGAGACGCAAGGAGTTTAGGCAGAAGTGGGAGGACACAGTGAGGGAGCTTGAGTTTGCTAAGTCCACCGTGGTCGTGTCTGAGGAGGTTGAGTGTGAGGGGTGCACCACGCACATGACTGATCTTCTCACTTTGAGAAGTAAGTATGTTGCGTGGTAGGAGAGGTGGATGAGCTGAAGGCTAGACCTTCCTTGTTGGGTGCGTGCAAGACTTGTCCTGTCTTGCAATCCGAGTTGGCAGAGAAGAATGCCAAGATTGTGTCTCTTGAGGAGGCCAGCTCGGGTAGCACTTGTGTGACTAGGTGCGCTTTGTGCGAGGGTTTGGAGATGGAGATAGCCAACGTGAAGCATGACAAGATGCAAACCGAGGAGGAAAACACATACCTTCAGACCATCTTGTCATGGGTGTCTTGTGGTGAGCCTCAGCTCGGGATGATGATCTCCCAATTCAAGCGAGCTGCTGGAGGTCCCGGTGTAGGTTTTGCTCAGGGTGTTGATCTTTCTTCTTTTGGAAAGATTGGAGAGTCTAGTGGTCTGAACCCGAGTGAGAAGCCAAACTCCACCACTACTCCCAAACTTACCAAGCTTCCACCCAAAGAGCCCCTTAAGCCTAACACCAAAGATGGGGTCTTTGTTGAGCCTCCGAAAGCTCCACCCAAGAACCAGCAGTGGGCTCCCAAACCCAATCACCTAAAGAACAAGCTGGACACAATGCCACCTATTCGTGAGGAGTTGCCACAGAAGGGCAAAGTGATCCATACCCACACCCGTGAGTACCAACAACCCCCTTTGAGAGCGGTGAGGTACCACTGTGAGTTTTGTGGGAGAGATGGACACTTAGGAGAGTTCTGTTTTCGACGCAAGCGAGAGGCGCGCCGTGCTCGGGAGATGAACAACCTGGACATGTACCATCCTTTCCATGATGTACATGTGCCGAAAGTTCAGAGGAGAGCCCGAGACGTGTTGCTAGGCCTAGAGGTCCAGAACCTCAAGTTCCCAGGCCTAGGCAGGAGAGAGCTCCGAGGAGAGACGCTAGGCCAAGAGGTGTTGAGCCTCAAGTCCCTAGGCGTAGGCCTCGTAGAGAGCGTGCCCGGCGGGAGCCTGTAGTTGTAGGCTATGGACCCCGTGGCGGAGGCTTTGTAGTTGAGCATTTTCCCCCCCACCGCGTTTTGAGTATCGCGATGGACGCTCCTCCCTTAGCGGACCACGTTTTCCTCTACGTGGTGATCGCTCCTCTCGTAGACATGCTAGTAATGGTTTTTCTGCTAACCGTTCTTTTGAGCAGCCGGCCCAACACTGGTATTCCCCTTACTTTACTAGCCCCAGTGTTGGCCCGTATCCTCACCCTATGTCTTTTTATTGATGTAGGTAAAACGATTGGAGAGTTAATGAGCACTTTGTGTTGCGCGATGTTGCTCTTGTTTCTAACTTGCATTTTAACCTTCTTTCTGTTTTGCAACTTTTCGATGATGACTATGAGATTCGTTTTAAACCGAATCTCAGTCGCATTTTGGATCCTCAGGGCAATCTTGTTTGTGTGATTTCGCCCTTTGGAAAAGTCTTTCGTGCGGATTTCTCGGAGTCGTTCAGAATTTCTCGTTGTCTTTTGGCTGGACCTTCCTCCTCTGATCTTTGGAAGTGGCATAGGAGACTAGGTCACCTGAGCTTCGACTTGCTTGCAAGGCTTAGTTCACTTGGCTTAATCCGAGGATTGCCCAAGTTATCCATGGAGAAGGATCTTGTTTGCCATTCTTGTAGACATGGGAAGATGGTAGCCGCTCCCCACCATCCAGTGACACAGGTCATGACTAAGCGCCCTGGAGAGCTTTTGTATATGGACCTTGTTGGTCCGGCTCGGGTGAGCTCGGTTGGGGGGAAGTGGTATGTGCTTGTTGTTGTCGACAATTTTTTGAGATATTCGTGGGTCTTCTTCTTAGCTGAGAAGACTGAGACTTTCTCCCTTGCTCGCAATCTGATTTTGCGTCTTCAGAATGAGTTCCCTTTGAACTCTATGCGAGCAATTCGGAGTGATAATGGTTCCGAATTCAAGAATTCGGATTTTGAGAAGTTTTGTGACTCTCTTGGGTTAGAGCATCAGTTTTCTTCCCCCTACACACCGCCTCAGAATGGTGTTGTAGAAAGGAAGAATCGGACCCTTGTTGGTATGGCCAGGACGATGCTCGATGAGCATAGGACTCCTAGGCGATATTGGGCCAAAGCCATGAGCACTGCATGCTACATTTCCAATCGCATTTTTCTTCGAGCTTTCATGAAAAAGACCTCTTATGAGTTGCGTTTTGGAAAACTGCCCAAGGTGAGTTACTTTCGTGTTTTTGGTTGCCATTGTTTTATACTCAAAAAGGGCAACTTGGACAAATTTGAGTCTCGTTCTTCTGACGGTGTGTTTTTGGGTTATGGCACTCACACTCGTGCATATCGTGTACTTAACCATGACACTAATCGAGTCATGGAGACATCCGATGTCACCTTCGACGAGACCATGGTTTGTCCTCCTTCTCGTTTTGAGCGTGCAGGTGATCATGAGGTTGGCGAACCTCTTTTCGATGATGGAGAAGAAGGTGCTGAAGGAATAGATGACCCAACACCTCCTCCACCTGTTGTGCCACCAAGAGCGGCTTCTACGACGACTCACGGCCCCGAGACGTCGTCTTCCTGGGGGCCGTGGGATGTGCCACCTCGAGCGGTACCCTTTGTACCCGAGGAGGCACCAGCTGCTGTTGAGGAGGAGGCCACTTCGGCTAGGGAGGCGCCATGACACATTCAGCGCCAGCACCCGCCTCAGCAGATGATCGGCAGCATCGACGAACGCGTCACCCGATCAAGGCAAATCTATCACTTTGCTCATTCTACTTTTGTTGCTTATTTTGAACCCCGGGATGTTGGACACGCTCTGACGGATCCGGATTGGGTCAATGCCATGCATGAGGAGTTAGAAAACTTTGAGAGAAATCGGGTTTGGGTTCTAGTGTCTCCACCTTCTGAGTGTCATCCAATTGGGACAAAATGGGTTTTTGAAAACAAACAGGGAGAAGATGGCCATGTTGTGAGAAACAAGGCCAGACTCGTAGCCCAGGGATATAGTCAGAAGGAGGGGATAGACTATGAGGAGACATTTGCTCCTGTAGCTCGTTTAGAGGCGATTAGGATTCTCTTGGCTTTTGCTGCGTCCAAAGGTTTCAAACTTTTTCAAATGGTTGTCAAGAGCGCCTTCCTAAACGTCTACATAGAAGAGGAGGTGTATGTTAGACAACCCCCCGGTTTCGAAAATCCCAAGTTTCCAAACCATGTCTTTAAACTTCACAAAGCTTTGTATGGTTTGAAACAAGCCCCTAGAGCCTGGTATGATAGGTTAAAAACCTTTTTGCTTGCTAAGGGTTTTAAAATGGGATGTGTAGATAAACGCTCTTTCTCCTCAAGCAAGGCACTGATACTCTCTTGGTCCAAATTTACGTGGATGATATCATTTTCGGTGGTTCTTCTCACGCTTTCGTTGCCAAGTTCGCAGATACTATGAGCAGGGAGTTCGAGATGAGCATGATGGGCGAGTTGACGTTTTTCCTCGGGTTGCAAATCAAGCAAACCCGGGAAGGGACGTTCGTGCACCAGGGCAAGTACACGCGCGACATTCTGAAGAAGTTCGACATGGGTGAGGCCAAGCCTCTCCCAACACCCATGGCGACTACGACGGCCCTGGATGCGGACAAGGAAGGAGAAGCAGTGGACCAGAAGGAGTACCGGAGTATGATCGGCTCACTGCTGTACCTGACGGCGACACGCCCGGACATCCAGTTCGCGGTGTGCCTCTGCGCGCTTTCGGTCATCGCCGCGCACTTCGCACCGTCAGGCGGTCAAGCGCATTATGAGGTACTTATCTTTCTCTCCAGAGTTCGGGATTTGGTATTCTGCTTCCTCCAACCTCTCCCTTTGCGGTTATTCCGATGCCGATTTTGCTGGTTGTCGTATTGATCGCAAGTCCACTTCTGGGACTTGCCAGTTTATTGGATCTTCTCTTGTTTCGTGGTCTTCTCGTAAGCAGTCTAGTGTCGCCCAGTCTACCACGGAGGCTGAGTATGTTGCTGCGGCTAGCTGCTGTTCCCAGTTACTCTGGATGATGGCCACTTTGCGTGATTTTGGTCTGAGCTTTTCTCGTGCTCCATTGCTTTGTGACAGCACGAGTGCGATTAGCGTTGCTAAGAACCCCGTGCTTCACTCGAAGACCAAACACATTGATGTGCGCTTTCATTTTCTGCGAGACCACTATGAGAAGGGTGATATCGACCTTCGCCATGTCGATACTCATCATCAGCTTGCTGATATTTTCACCAAGCCTTTGGACCAATCAACCTTCAATAGGTTGAGAGGTGAGCTTGGTGTGTGTTTTCCCTTTTAGATGGGGGAAACATTTTGACTGACTCTTTTTCTTTTGTCTTTGTTTTCTTTTGCATTTCAGCATACGCTTTTACTTTCAGAGCTTCATGAATATAGTCTGAAGAATGTACTTATGCTCTGTGTAGGCTTTGCTCTGATGCTTTATGTAGATGTTGTAGCTGATGCTCTTTCTGATCACTGATACATAATATGAGCTGAGCTATTTTTGAATGGTGAACTTGCTTAATGAACTTAAAACTTGAAATTGTTCACCATTGAGATATGCAACTAGCATGTGTAGGATGTGTTGAAGTCACTTCTGCTTTTCATATATGCTAGGTTGCTATGTCTCTAGTGTTGAGTCATTCACTTGCTTGGTCTATTCCTATTCTGCTTAAAATCTGAACCAAGTTAAGTGAAATGAAAAGATCGAGATGGGTTTGCTTGTTAGCACCTCACAGTTTCGAGACTGTCTCCCATTGCACATTTGGGTTAAACTTGAGCTGTGTAGTGTATGACCAAAACTGTTGCTTTAAGCTTCTGATTGCTTCTGCATAGGCTTCACACAGTTGGAAAGTTAGGCGATAACAAGCATCCAACCTCTCACAGTCACATGTTGTTTTCTGAACTTGTGTAATTTCACCGCTGCAACTCCGATTAAAATCTGAAATCACAAATTTATGCCTAATTTGGTACAGCATGATGATTGAACTGTGCTAGGGGTAGTTCACCTTGTATACATGTTTAGCACTTGTTTGACTTCCTGTCTATACATGTCATGTGCTATTTTAATGGTGAATACTCTTTTTGGCTAAAAACTTCTCATATGTTCATATTTCATATTTGGTGATCAGTTTGAGCCTTTGCTAGCATTCTGTGCATTTTCTGCATCATCGGATTCAAACTCCGTAGAGCATCTTTGCACTCTTCTGAGTATACTCTTGAAGTTCCTAACTTGCATTTTTGACTCATATGCATTTTGGAAGGGGAGATTTCGGGATGTTGACATCTTTTGATGGTGCATCTTCCCAGGGGGAGAATTTGTTGAGTGGGAGCACTTTCACTTGATAAGTGCATTTTCAACTAAGGGGGAGAATTTGGAGAAATTTGAGAAATCATGAGTTCTCTTGGTTGTTTGCACTATTCGAGGGGGAGTTTTGCTGCTTCCTGTTGGCCATAAGGCATTGGTGTCGAGCTTTCGTGCTAGTTGTGTTGAGCCTCTGTGCCTCTATCTTGAGGGACTAGCATTTTGCTTTGACTTTCCAATTGGTATTTGCTAGCGGTGTTGAGCCTGTTCTACCTCTTCTTGAGGGCTAGTTTTGCTTTGCTTGGTTGCGTCGAGCCGTTGCCCATGTTTTTGGGGACCAAGTTCTTTCGCTCTTTCCATTTGACCTTCTTCGGCTTTAAGATGCTTTTGGGTCATTTGGTCGAGTTCTCTCTTCTCCTTCTTCCTTCTTCCTTCTTTTCTGTTACTATTATGATTTGTGTTGTTAGTTGACAATGCACTCATCAAGGGGGAGATTGCGGATACATGGGTGTATGCCGGGTCTCTGAGTGATGAGTGATTGTCAACTGGGATGATGCGCATGTTCTTTGGCTTGTGTTGTGCAGGTGTCGAGCCCGGATACAGTGATCAAAGGCGAGGTGAAGGTCAAGTAGAGACGTGCCGTGCCGATGGACCGAGAGTGGCGAAGGGCGGACGTGAGGCTTGGACTGAGGGACCAGAGGCCCGAGGATCAGCTGTGGTGGCTGGCAGCCTGTGACGACTACAAGTGAAGAAGTGCGGTCATGTGTTGCCTAAGTCGTGGACTTGGGGACACGTGTCGGTGGACGGGGTGCACGGGAGGTGCATCCCTTCTACGACGTCGGTTTGGTGGTAGAGCCAGGGAAAAACCATCGGATGCACGGTTTCCAGGTTTGGGCCTCAAAACCTGGGCGTGGACGGTTTCCGAGTTTGGCCACAAAACTCGGGCTGACGGTTTCCGAGTTTGGCCACAAAACTCAGGTTGAGGTTTTCCGAGTTTGGCCTCAAAACTCGGGCTGAGGACGGTTTCCAGGTTTGGGCCTCAAAACCTGGGCGCTGCGGGTTTTCTGAGTTTGGGCCTCAAAACTCAGGCTGGTGGGCTGGTTTCCCGGTTTGGGCCTCAAAACCGGGGGTTGCTGGAAAAGGCAGGTTTCCCGGTTTGGGCCACAAAACCGGGGGTGCAGAGCGAGGGACGACACGTGGCGGCAATCGGGAGGTTGCGTCGAGGCAACGCTACGACTTGTGCGGGCGTGGCCGTCGGATACACCTACCACCGAGTTGGTCCAGAATAACCCTAGGGTTTAGCTGGTTCGCTCTGTAATTAGAGAGGGGTCGAGTAGGAAATAGAATTAGGATAAGTAGAGGGAGACACCCTCTTCCCTTCCCATCTCAGTCATTTGCTCTTGCTCTCTAGGGTTTCCTGCTCTCCCAATCCCCTGCTGTAGCTAGCTGAGATCCGCAGAGAACCATACCTCTGTGTACTGGAGATTTTGAGGAAGTGAGGCCGTAACCTCACTGTCGTAGCGTGTGTTTGCGCTTCGGCTGCAGATCGATGTGTTGATTCGCGTTTTGGTTCGTGTTCTTCACGTTCTTCGTTTCTCCGCGATTTTCCCGTCACTCGATCTCTCTCTCCCGTGCGTCTTTGCGAAATTCGTTTGAATCAACTTGTTCGTATTTGAAAGGAGATCATTTCCACTGAAGGAATTTATCTATCTCCCTACGAACAAGTAGATCGGGTTGATTTCGTTTTCGTGGCGCTTTTCAGTTCATCCTTCTCCCCTTTCGTTTTCCCGGTGATTGACTCGATTTAAGCGGATGATTTCTTGGGGATAGTCTTCTAACTACCCCGTGATCATCTTCTCCAAGTTTGGAAACTTGGGATTTTGAGTTGAATCGATTTTGGAGAGATTTGGGGAGGAGGCGATCAAAATCGCCCTCCCTGGGTATTCGCGGACAGTCCGCGCGTCGGGTTTTCGACCGAGCAGTGGTCGCTTGACTCGGCTGTTTTTGCCTCGGGTGACCGGCGGACAATCCGCCATTGACAGGCGCGGACAGTCCCGGCCCGGGCAGGGAACTTGCAGCAGCTTTGCTGTTTTTGGCATTTGGCCGGCGGACAGTCCGCCACCAGAGCGCGGACAGTCCGGCCTTGGGCGGACAGTCCGGGACCCCAGGTCCGGACAATCCGGGACATTGCTGAAGGGTCCGTTTCAGTGCTTTGGTCGTCCCGGCTTTTCCGCTTGGTTTCCGGACTTCTCGTTTGGCCTCATAGTTGACCAAGAAACTTCTCTAGGTATCTTTGCTACTCGTTAGCATCGGTATTTGAGGATTTCTCTACGTAGCCGTCTATCTACGTTAGGGACATGGTTCTTGAGGTTGTGTTTGAGCCGAAGCTTTTGTTATTTGGTTTGTTTGCTCTTTGTGGTGCTCCGCTGTGATCTTAGGGATCATCCACCCTCGTCCAAGGGTCGTGAGCATCACGGTTTCGGTCACCATTTCTCGGGGTTGATTTTGGGAAATTTGTCCAAAGTTTCTGAAGGAAATTTTTGAGCTCCCATTCACCCCCCCCTCTGGTCGCTTTCTGGTAGCATTCTCGGTCCTTCATCTTGACCTGAATGGTCCCCTCGTGATAGCTCTGAAGCTTCACCCAGATCTCTCGAGCAATCTCAACCTCAGAGACACGCTCGAACTCAGGAAGAGAGATGTTGGTCAAAAGCATGTTACGGGCCTTGGCGGTTGCATTGTGCTGGTCAATCTGGAACTGACCCATGCGAGCCGTAAGCACCTCGTAGTTCGTGTCCTCACATATTCCACAAATGGAAGAATCGATGTTGTTAAGATAAGCACGTATCTGAATCTTCCAATAGGGAAAGTTTGTTCCATCAAAGAATGGAGCTTTGCCAGAACCATGCTCCATGTCGCCTTCATGGATCTGAAACTGATTAAGGTAGAGAGATCCTTAACCGGCTCTAATACCAATTGAAAGACTGAAAAGGGTGACCAGAGGGGGGGTGAATGGGAGCCTCAAATTCTTTTTCAAGAAATGAATGACCATTGTCCCAAGTTCAAACCGCAAAAGCAAAGCTAACCCTCACAATGTCCATGACCCTAATGATACGGTGGATGCTCCCAAGGAACACAACGGGACACTACTGAGGTCAAGGAACCACACGCAAAAGCCAGAACTCAAATCCAAAGCCAAACGGACGAGCTACAGACAAAATAGTATAGAACCAGGACCATCGAACGCTGGAGCGTCTGATGCCTTCATGTCGGACGCGTCCGATGTGAATAGTGCCCCTCTGGAACCTTACTGTTCGAGCATCAAACACATGAATAGTGTTTCTTCAGCGCCTGATGTCAGCGTCGGATGCGGGTCAGAAAACCATCGGCTCAGGCACCTGACGCGTCTGATGCCAGATGAGGGTTTCTGGAACTTCATTGGACACCCATCGGACGCTGTCAGCGTCCGATGCTCAGGCACCTAACGCGTCTGATGCCAGATGAGGGTTTCTGGAACCTCACTGGACACCCATTGGACGCTGGACTATAGCGTCTGATGACCCTTTAAAATGCTGCAGTGCACAGCTGGACAATGGAGCATTTGATGCTTTCAGAGTCAACGTCCGATGCTATGAACAACAGCGTCTGATGCCCCCAAAACAGCACAGTTCTTCCACCGATTCGACTCGATCTTTCTCAAATCAAAAGCTCTAAGGCTCAAACTTCATGTGAGGGGTCACAAGCAAATAAGTGAGCTACTCCTAAGATCGAACCTAACTGCAAATCGGTGAATCAAAGAAATTCCAGAGAAAAGGAAGAACGAGATCCAAAACGAAATCTGCCCGATTTGTGTGCTCGTAAGGAATTAGTGGAAATCCTTCAGCAGAAAGATGACTCTTATGATGCCACACAAACTGGTTCAAATGGATTTGCAAACCATCCCTCAGAACAAGAAATCTTGTGAAAGAACAAAAGAGCGGAACACGAGAAACGCGAAGACCAAAAAAACACGAATCAAAGATTTCAGCAAGTCATCCCAACGAGGAGACAAGGAGATTACAGTCTCCTTTCCTGAAATCAAAATACACATAGGAATTATGCAGTCTCTGCGGATCACAAGTAGCTACTGAGAGAGAATCCCTAATAGATGAATGTGTAGAGTCTGAATGAAATGCTGCAAGGATAGGGAAGGATGAGGGGTGTCATCCTTATTTATAGCCTAATACACTATACCCCTTCTACCCCTCGATAAATAGAGCAAACTAGCTAACCCTAGGGGCATTCTAGTCCAACTCTATCAGGATTCCTCATCGACGATCACCTCATCGGTTGCTTCGCCTCGACGCAAGCTCCCAGATGCCGCCATTGTGTCGTCCCGACGACCGTCGCGCCTTCTCACCGCTACCTTCGCCTCGATGCAAACCTCACGGTGTCGTCTGAAAGTCCTAGTTCGGTTTTGGATAATTGATGTCACCTAGGGTACTAACCTTTGGCATGAAGTGTTTATGAGCTAGGTTGGTACACACCAAGTGTGGGAGCTAGATAATGACCATGGTGTTGGTGGTGATGACCAAAAGATGGATCAAGTGCTCCACATTTGGAAAGAGAAGAAGAGAAAAGCAAAACCTTATGGAGATCAAGGCAAAGGTATAAATAGGGATTTTGTTTTGGCACTCAAGCCACCATAGAGGGTGTGAGTGTATTTAGGATCGATAGCCATACTATTAAGAGGGGATTGTCTCAGTGATTACGGTTATCAAGTGCCACTAGGTGAACTTATACATGCATATGCATTAGGACCTAATGTGACTAACAAAACACTTGAAAATGCATTAGAAAATGCTAACACACGTGCACAAGTTGTTAAACACTTGAGTCTGGGCACATGGAAGCAAGGGTGTAAGGTAGAAGTTAAAAAGGGGCAAAACGGAGTTGTTTTGCATCGACCAGATGCTGGTCTAGGTATGACCAAACGCGTCCAGTAGCTAACCCTAGGTTAGGGTTTGTCTCAGCTTTGACCAGATTCTGATGAAAAGTTGTGACCGGACTCGACGCTGGTGCGTTCGGTTAGTATGACGTAACCTGGTCTGAGTTGTCAGGTGTTGACCGGACGCAGGGGTGCATCCGATCAGAGAAATTCCTCTCTAGAACCTCTCTGTGTTGGACTGGACGTTGGGACTATAGCGTCTAATCGTTTTTCTACGGTGCGTCTAATCGAACATTAACAGACGCGTGATCAAAAATAGTCATTGGGATCGAGCGGCTGAATTCATTTTGGCTGGACACGTGGCGCTCATCTAGCGATCGGATGATGGGGCTTAGCGTCCGGTCAACCCGACAAGTGCGTCTGGTCACTACAATTTTTGCCTAACGGCTAGCCCATTTGTGGGGGTTATATAAGTCGTTTGGTCGGCTTGCAAGGGCCTCCTCTTGCACATTTTCATACTCTAGCATCCTTGTGAGCATTTCCAAGCATTCCAACTCATCTCTAGACTTTAACTCTTGATTCAAAGTGAGATTGAGTGATTCCAAGTGCATTTGCTTGTGAGTTTGCATTTAGTGGTACTTGGGGATCGTTGTTGCTGCGTTTTTTCTCGTTATTCATGGTGGTTGCTGCCACCTAGATGGCTTGGAGCAGCAAAGGAGCGTTGGCACGGGTTAGTGATTGTTCATGGCCATCTCCCGGTGATTTGTGAGGGGTATTGTGCCTTCCCCTAGCGAAGAGCCAAAAGGTAACTCTAGTAAATTGCGTGTGTCATTGAGTTACATCCATTTGTGGGTCACTCTTGTGGCGCTCAAGTGTTGAGCTAGGTTTGTGAACACCTATTGGCCACCGAACCACCAAGTGGTTGGTCGACACAACGGGGGCTAGCGTGCCGGCAAGCACGTGAACCTCAGGAGAAAAATCTTTGTGTTCATTGTCTCTTTGGCTATCTCCCGAACATCATTAGTATTTATATTGTGGTTGATCATCTCTTGTCGGTGTCGGTATATGTTGGTATAAATTAACGTACACTCTACTTTATCCGCAAGCGCACAGATAAAATCTACCGATGTAGCACTTCACCGGAGTAACCCAGTTTTAATATCGAACCCAAAGGAACGGATAGTGTTAAGTCTCAAAGAATATAACCCTTGAGTAGCTAATAAGGACGGAGAAGCTAAAAGCATAGAGGGGATCACTAAGGTTATCTAAATCCAACTTAAGAGTGATATGTTTATATTATTCTTAGTGGGGAAATTGCCATAAAAGGTCACAAATAGAGTATGATTCTTTTATGCAAATGTATAATCCTACCGAGCCTACACACGGGTAAGTGGACTATAGAAGAATCAACAAGGCTATAAGAGTCACCCTTGCGAACAACCACTACTACCGGCGTTATAGGAGGCAAATATGAGCTATCAAGTCTAAGCACCACGCTTACACTATCCAACTACTCTAACTCTAGAGCGACTAGAATTAAAGTACTCAAAAGAGAGTCATTAAACCTTAAGAATAATAAGAACAATAGCTCAAACTTAAATGTAGATGTTGATTACCGAAACAATCGTTAAAGCAAGTTGACGAAGAACATGAATCCACAGGTACAAGATGAAGAAGTTGATCCAACGGGCCGGAGCTCCTTCTTGATCTCTTCCTCTCTCTCTCTCTCTTCTAGTTCTAGAATAAGACTAGGTTCTAATCCTACTAGAGGGGTATCTAGTCTTCTACTTGAAAGCTAACTCCTAAAGTCTCTTCTAGGGTTTCTAATTGAAGCGTAGTCTTCTGAAGAGGGACCTTCTATCTGACCTGGTTCCTGGGGTCCTGTTTATATAGCCCTGAGGGATCAACCGCGACCGTTGGATCAAACCGACTTCACGTAGGGCTGAGATTGGTCCTCAAAGGCGGTGGAAGAAGATTCCAGAAGGGGAAGGCCGGCGGCGCCCAGGGGAGACCGACTGGTGAGCCCAGAGGACCGGTCGGTCCCACAGGTCAGTCTCCTGTGGTGCCCTGCCTCGTGGTGTCTTCAGGTGTCCTCTAGAGTCTTCTGGAAGGTTTCTGACTTGACGAATGTGTTATCTCCGATCGGTTTCCTTCTAGGGAAAGCAATCGAGGGTTGTTTCCCGTTTTAATCCCTGCAGATTCACGATTCACCAAAACTCATGGAATTCATTAGTTTTAATCCCTATACTAAGGTGGAGTTTATATATTCATCCATTTTCATGTTTAATTGACCTTTAATAATAAGAGTTAATTAGTGTCAACAAGCTCCCCCACACTTAGACTTTTACTCGTCCTCGATAAAAGGTTGGATCATAACTATAGGATAAGATATCAAACATTAGTCCTTTCTGTTTATACCTGCATTGTAAGATTCAATGTGTTTACCATAAAACCTTGAGTAGTTGGAGAACAGAATAGTTGAAGTAGATCACCCTTTTCTTTAGCACAAGACATTGGAGTTTTTGAATTTTTCGAAACAAGTCATAGCTTTCCTTCTCCTTTTGTAGCACTTCAATTCCTTACCAAAGTATTTTATTTATGTAGAGCAGTTTTATCTTACTAAATCAATGGAGAAAAATACTATACTCTTAGATCAAGACATTAATCTTTTTAAACTTTATCACTCTTGTTGGCATAATGTAATTAGTGGAACCATGGGCTATCTTCTTTTTCTCTTTATCATATTTCATCATAATACTTTTCTTTCTCTTTTCTCTTTTTTCTGAGGTGTATCGGACACTTGTCCATTTTCCTTTCCTCATTTTTCATACTTTTGCGTAGCCCATGCCTCTAATACAATACTACTTCGGAAGAGTGAATCTTTCTTTATTTGTAAGGATCTCGATCTTTAGAGCATAATAAATTTCTCAACAAAGAACTCAGTATTAAAGTAAACAATAATTGATTGATTATGAATGACTTTGGCAGGAGATCTATTTACTACAAAGGAGAAGTGTTGCTAGTCTGTTTTTAACTTTGCAAGTAAAATTCTCCAATGCTCATACTTTAAGAATTGAGTTCTCATCATTCTTCTATCATATTTCCACAACAACTCTAGATAAAATGGGTTCCTTCAAATTTTTATCAAAGCAGGTCTTTTCAGAAAAGGTTTTGTGAGACTCTATACCATGAGCATGTCAAAATAATCTTTTCCTTTTTAATTAGAGTTTATGAATTGCATATTATTGACGAGAATATGTTTTTAATTGGAACAGAAGTTTAAACATTGAGAAATAGAGTGTAACAATTACGTACCGAACCGTGGACGAAGGAGGAGGTCAGAGGTGGCGACCCCTGACCGACTAGTGGGGTCCACCAACTAGTCGGTTGGGCTTAGGGCACAACCGTGGCCTGCTTAGAGGTGCGTGATTTCAGTGACAATGTCTTCTGTTTTATGCAGCTTTCGCGATCGGTTTTCGGTAATTCGGTCGTCGTCTTCTCTCCCACACTTATTTTCTGTTTTTCTGCTAATCACAACATGTGGAGACAAGACATATATCCAAAATAACAAGATAAAAGATAACTCTAACAAAAACTTTATTGATATTCAAGGCACTTTTATTACACAATGAATTAACTAAACAAAACTCTTAACAAAACAAACACGAGATTCTGCAAACACGAGTGCCTTATTAAACTATTGACGAACTATCTCTCAGTTCTCTCCCTCGAGTAGATTTCCTAGCGTTGTGGCTACACTGACAACCTTATCCTTTAGGCTAATGTGTTTAGTTACATATTTATGCAGCACATCAGTCGTCTGTTTTGTAGCCTTAGCTAGAGAAGCGTATTTCCTTTTAAGCTCTACATTATCTCTCTCAAGGTCTTCAATCCTGTCCCCGAGGCAATCTAACTGGGTAGTCCTCTTGCGTTTAGCCGCGATATTAGGATTGGTGGGTGCCCTCTTTACTGGCGGAGTGCCTTTGATCTGCTCAGGGTGACCACGAACTCCATCAATGCGCGGACGCGGATTTGTAGATATGTATTTTATGACTGTGGGTTCCCCAAGCTTGTTCGTCTTCAGCCCGACGAGTGTCTCATTGGGCCTAGGAGGAAGAAGCAGGAGTTGCTTGTAGACGGAGAAAGTCGGGAGTCCTCTTGCCGGCATCGCTTGAGCGTAAAAAGCTTGTTGACGATGCGATGAAGTCTCTTCTGGCGGGATCATATCGACGGGTGTCGGCGAGTCAACGGGGGCGATCTCCTTTGACGGCGTTACGGCAAGCTCCTTTGATGCGGCGACGACAAGAGCCATCGAATCGTCGGTGGGCTCGTTGAGGTCGATCCTTGGATAGGAGGCCATAAGCGCAGGTGGGAGGAGAGCTTTGCTGCTGCTGGTATTCTAGAGGAGGTTGCAATGAATCTAGAAGCAGGCTGTAACACCCCGGTGTTTAAATTAAATAAAATAAATTAGAATTTAATAACAAAATGGCCAAAATCCTAGATGGAGGAAATTCTAACCAGATGGTTGTTGCATTCATGTCGTTGCACGGTTTTATTGAGTGAAAAAAAAGAATTTTTGTTTAACCCAATTAGGGCGAATCGAATTTATTCTATTTAGAAAAAAACAAATAAACGATTTATAAAAATTTTATCAAAATCAAACTCAAGTTTTATTTGAAAAAACTAGAGAAAATATTTCCAATTTTTTTAAAAAAACACTTGTTTTGATTTCAAACAGATTTGAATTTGGATTTCAAAATGAATTTGGAAAAGGTTTGTAAAATAAAAAGAAAATGGAAATAAATGGCAAAGGGCCTCACCCTCTCCTTCCTCCAACTGGCCTTGGCCCATCCTTCCCGCCGGCCCACTCTTCCCCTCCTTTTTCCCTGGGCCGAGCCCACCGCCCCGACCTCTCCCTCTCTCTATTTCCCGCCGGCCCGCTCCCTGGTTCCCCCTCCTTTTCCAATCGGCCCGCTACCTCTGAAGCCCACCCCTCGCCCACACTTCCGCACAGGCCCAAACACCGCGCACGCGGCCCGCATTTCTCCTCTCCTCCCTCTCCCGTGTGGCCTGCAGCGCACGCAGCCCGCGCTCGCTCTGCCACTGGCAAGTGGGCCCCACCTGTCAGCGCTATTTTCTACCCCGCGAACCTGGACTGAACATCCCCGCCCTACGCGTGTAGCCGCACGTCCACACCCTCCGACCCCCTCCCCCCTTGGATTGATCTGCAGAGGGCACCTAGTTGCCACTCTCTTCCTTCCGGCCTACAAAAGGGGTGCCCCATCGCGCTGTCACCTCTCCCAGTCCTAGTCTCTCTCCGCCTCCAGCTTGTCGCCGCCATAGCCACCCTCGGAGCTCGCGGTTCTCCCCTGGGTGACGCCTTGATCCACCACCAGTGACCAGACCCCTCCAGTGGTTTCGCAGAGCGTCGCCGCGTCCGAGAAGCCAGTTCGGGGAACGACTTTGCCAGGAAGGCCACGTCCTTGATCTCGTCGGAGTAGCCGCTCGGCCATCACGACGTCCACCTACTGCGGGCACCAACCGACGCTGTTAACTACACCTACGACCCTGCAGTGAGCTCCGCTATCCCGTCCGCTCCTCCCCCGTGCCTCTACAAGTCCCTAGACCTTAACTGATCGGCACCCGTGAGTTCAACCATGGCGCCGCTGCAGTTCGCGACCGCTTGGCACCGCTCCGTCCGTCCTACATCGCCGGCGAGGGTTTCACCGAGATTGCCAGGCCGCGCACTCCACCCTAGTACCCTCGCCTTACCTTCCCATGCACCACCTCACCAGCCTGGAGGACCGCAGACCCCGTCCATGGCGCGCTGCCGCGTGGGGCTCGCCGCTCGGCCTCTGGACGCCTCGCCGATGGCCAAGCACCTCCCCATCCGCTGGTCGCCGTCCATTTGCTGATCGATGGCTCAGATTAGATCTTACACCGAACCGGTATGAGCCGGGTGCACCAGCGCCATAAACTGGGCCCATTCCGCCACGCTAGCCGGCTCATCGCACACGTGGTGGTCCGGGCCAACCACGCGGCACCACATGGCGAACATCATCGCCACGCGGAGTCCACGCGGCCGTCCCCGGTCATTTTGCAATTTAACCCCTGAACTATCCTTGAATCAACCCGCCGTCCACCAGGACTGTTCGCTTAGTCTTGGGAATCTTTCTATTTAGACCCCCAGATTTCTACCTAAATGAGGCGCGGTCCTCTGGTTCACCAAGCTCACTTCATGAGCCGCGTCCACCGCACGGTCGTGCCCTGTCCACCGCACGGGCGTGCACCGCGCCAATCCGCGCACGCCACGTGTCGCACGGCCGCCCAGCGCTGGTGTTTTGCGCAAAAGCCCTTGCTTTACCAGAAACGAACCCGCGGTCCGTTTCAACTATTCCTGAGTCTAGGGAAACTTTGGATCTAATCCCTGATCTTTGCCCGAAATGACGCCAGGTCCGGCCAAGCCTTTTTCCTTAGTTTTTATTTACAAATTCGAGTTCTGACTATTTATAGTTTTGCCATCCAACTTCAAAAGCTCATAACTTGCTCATTTTAACTCTGATTCGACCCATTCAACTTGCGTTAGATTCGTCTCGACGAGCTCTATGCAGTAGATCAGTTTACGTTTCATTTTCATACTGTTTGTTGTACTGTTTCTTATATGCTATGTTTGGGTCATGTTTGATGTTTGATCCAGCGAGTGCGAGCTACGCAGAACCCCAGGATCCAGCTTGTGCCTTCGTCGATTCGACCCAGCCTGAAGGCAAGTGTCCTTGAACATCTTGCACCCGTACTTATTTTATTTTGAGTTAGAGTAGTTAGATCCAGTAGTTGCATGCAGTCTTAAATTGAATCCCATGATATGGTTTACTAGCACTTGATTATATTTTCCTTGACACCTGGTTTGGGATGCATTGGATAGAAGTCATGCTTAGCCTTGTTGTCTTGGGTTGGGATGGTTAATTATAATTAATCTTGATTAATGATCTATGGAACATGTGGACTGGTAATGTTGTAGTATGGTGAGTAGGTAAATCCGGCAGGATGGACCGTATTGGTGGTTTTGTGTCGTGGACTCGACAACTGGTTTTGGTTTTTGGTTCTGGGCTTGTGCTAGATTTATCCTGCCTGGATCCCTAGGACCCGGTTCTTGGAGCATGTAACCCGGCAAAACAGCGCAAACCATGAGGCCTATATGGCTTTGGGACTGGCTAAGTAATTAGTTTCCTCCAAGTTGAGGGTTTACACGGGATCGGATTTGTGGCACAAGAGGGGGCTTCTGCAGTGGTGTGTATATCCACTATTAGCGGTGAAACCTTAGTGAACGTGTAAAACGGGTTTGGAGGGAATTTTGTAACAGCCTTGTAGTGCGACCCCGCTGTGCACCTTGGCAGTGTTTAGCGTGATGGGGAACGCATGACTCATGGGTAAAGATGTGCGAACTCTGCAGAGTATTAAAACTGATATATCAGTCGTGCTCACGGTCACGAGCGGGCTTGGACTTCTTCGAGATTAGCTGGTGGTTTTGTTCTAGTTCGTTAGAGAAGCCTTATGTGGTTATTAGTCTCATATGACATGGGTACAGAGGCTTCTTCTACGTGGGTTACTGTTTTGTACGGGAGTGATTCCCAGGCTCGGGCGCAGACCTGGTGTTATTACGGAAGGTAACTTTCTATGTCGTGACGTATGGAACTAATACACTTAGGACTCCTTGTAACGGCCTAGTTCGGGTCATCTGATGGACTTCAGGTGTGGTTTGCCTGATGGACTTCAGGTGTGGTTGCTTGGTGTGACTCCAAGTGTTGGTTGCTCGGTGTGACTCCGAGTGTGGTTTGTTCGGTGCACTCCGAGTGTGGTTACTGTTCTGAGGAGACTGTGGTTATAACCTAGTAAATAGGTGCATAAGAAATAGGATTTAATAGGATGTGTTGCTTTAGGCGCTTGAGTCAAACAGAGTCAGCCTACCTTTGTTATTAACCTCATAAGCATATATTTCCTACACTTGCGGAGTACATTTCGATGTACTCACCCTTCCTCTTTGAACCCCCTGCTACCCCACCCATATGTTGGAGTCTACGACGTGGAGCAGGAGTACCCAGAAGACGGTGGATTCGACCCAGACGACTTGTACTAGGATGGCGCAGCCCCCGGTCGACCTTCCTGTGGAGATGGCGTCTAGTTTCCGCGAGTCTACATCAGAGTCTACATGAGAGTCTATACTTTTCTTTCAGACCCGAGGGTCATTTTTGTAATAATGTTCGATATATTAATAAAGCATTGTTTTGATATTTACTTTGATGTCAATATGTGTATGAAAATTGATCCTGACATACATATATTGTGCTCCAATTTTATTCTTAAAATTAGGGTGTCACACAGGCCTGGGGCTAGTTTTATAGCTGAGGAGGCTTGGAAAGGAGGTTGAATGATAGGCATGATAGGTTCATTACGGGAGTTATCGATCCTGCGGGTCAGGTTACCAGAATGGATACGAGAAAGAGTCTGGACACGTAACGAAAGAAGGCAGACGACCCAGAGACTCCAGGGCAGACTGGTCGGTCTCCCTAGGAGACCGGTCGGTCCCACCCTGTGGGCCCTCGTGGGTTCGTCGCTCGTGGTGTCTTTAAACTTGATCCTAATCCCAGAAAATATAACCCCGATGTGCAAACTTATCGGAAAAATGATGATAGTGTAAATCTATGGGACAATAAAGAATTGGTCGACATCCAACTCTTCAGGACTCTTTTCAGGTTCTAGAAAAATCTTAAGACGTTGTCCATTTACCTTGAATAGCGTACCTTCGTCATTTTGAAGCGTAATAGCTCCATGCGATGAAGTGGCTACCACCGTGAAAGGTCCTTCCCATTTGCTTTGTAGTTTTCCATGCCCGAATAATTTTACCCTGGAATTAAAGAGTAATACCTTGTCTCCCGGAGTGAAGCTCTTCTTTTTTATTCTCTTGTCATGCCACCTCTTTGTTCTCTCTTTGTAAATCTTTGCGTTATGATATGCTTTTTCGCGCCATTCATCTAGTTCAGAGAGTTGCATTTTCCTCTTGACTCCTGCAGCTTCTAAGTCCATGTTCCATCTTTTGATTGCCCAGTGAGCTTTGAATTCTAGTTCCACTGGTAAGTGACAAGTCTTTCCGTAGACGAGCTAAAATGGAGACATTCCCAGTGGTGTTTTGTAGGCAGTACGATAAGCCCACAGTGCTTCGGGTTGTCTATCTTTCCATTGTGTTCCCATCCCATCAACCGTTTTCTACAGAATATTCTTGATTTGCTTGTTCGACGTTTCCGCTTGGCCACTTGTCTGAGGGTGATAGGGAGTGGCAACATTGTGACGGATCCCATGATTTATCAGATATTTATGAAAGCCTTTGTCAATAAAATGTGTTCCTCCATCACTAATTACCATCCTTGGCACTCCAAATCTTGAAAATATCACCTCCTCGAACATCCTCGGAGAGTTTCTTGCATTAGCAGACTTGCATGGCACCGCTTCGACCATTTTGAGACGTAGTCGACAGCAACTAGGATATACTCATGATTCCTTGATTTAGGGAATGGTCCCACGTAATCAATTCCCCAGACATCGAAGAGCTCAATCTGAAGGTTGTTGGTGAGTGGCATGGCATCTATGGTGTTGATGCTGTCGTGCCTCTGACATGGTCCACACCTCCGGACGAAGTCTTTTGTGTCTTGCTACATAGTTGGCCAGAAAAATCCACTTTGTCAGATATTCGCATGTGTTTGGAATGCCCCATAATGTCCTCCATATGGTGAAGAGTGACAACGTTCAATGATCTTGATTCCTTCTTTAGCTGGCACACATCTTCTGAGTAACCCATTAGAGCATACTCTAAATAGATATGGATCATCCCATATGTGGATCCTACTCTCATAGATCAGCTTCTTCTTATTTACTCCTGGTGGTACATACCCTGCAACTATAAAATTGACAATATCTGCATACCAGGGGTCAGATCTAGAGACTTGAAAAAGCATGTCATCCCTGAGTGAGTTATTTATAGGCAATTCCTGAGGATTTTCAAAATATATTCTAGACAAGTGATCAGCTACAGAGTTTTCTACTCCTTTCTTATCTTTTATTTTGAAGTCAAATTCTTGGAGTAACAAAACCCATCTTATCAAGCGTGGCTTAACATCTTTCTTAGTGAGCAGGTACTTTAGTGCAGCATGATCAGTAAAAACAATCACCTTTGATCCCACTAAATACGATCTAAGCTTGTCTATAACAAAAACAACAGCCAGAAGTTCTTTTTCAGTAGTAGCATAATTAAGTTGAGGTCTCGTTAAAGTTTTGCTGGCATAAGCGACTGCATGATGCTTTTTATCCTTATATTGTCCTAGCACAGCTCCTACAGCAAAATCACTTGCATCACACATGATCTCAAAGGGTAGAGACCAATCAGGAGGTTGAATGATAGGTGCAGAAGTGAGTGCTTTCTTAAGAGTGTTAAAAGACTCTAAGCATGCATCATCAAATTCAAAAGGAATATCCTTGGCCAAAAGATTTGTAAGCGGTCTAGCAATATGTGAAAAATCTTTTATAAACCTACGGTAAAAACCAGCATGGCCAAGAAAACTTTGAATTCGTTTGACATTAATCGGCGGAGGCAAACGTTCAATTACTTCAATTTTAGCTTTATCTACCTCAATTCCACGTTCAGACACTAAGTGACCTAGCACTATGCCCTCTTTAACCATAAAGTGACATTTTTCCCAATTAAGGACTAAGTGCTTTTCTTCACATCTTTGCAAAACCTTGTCTAAATTTTCAAGACAATTATCAAAAGTTTTTCCATAAACAGAAAAGTCATCCATGAAAACTTCCATGATTTTTTCAATCATATCAGAAAATATAGACATCATACATCTTTGAAAAGAAGCAGGTGCATTACATAATCCAAAAGACATTCGGTGATAAGCATAAGTTTCGTATGGACATTTAAAAGTGGTTTTGCTTTGATCATCTGGATGGATTGGGATTTGGTGATATACAGAGTATCCATCAAGAAAACAAAAGAAAGAGTGATTGCCTAACCGTTCTAACATTTCGTCTATGAAAGGTAGCGGAAAGTGATCTTTCTTAGTTGCCTTATTTAATTTTCTGTAATCAATACACATTCTCCAACCAGTAACAGTTCTTTGTGGAATTAATTCATTCTTCTCATTCTTTACCACAGTCATGTCTCCCTTCTTAGGCACAACTTGGACAGGGCTCACCCACTCATTGTGTGGCACAGGATAAATGATCCCGGCGTGCAAGAGTTTCAAAACCTCTTTCTTTACTACCTCTCTCATCGCATTGTTAAGCCTGTGTTGTGGCTCTCTAGATGGTGATATGTTAGGATCAGTAGGAATGCGATGAGTGCAGAAAGCGGGGTTGATTCCCTTTAGGTCGTGGAGTGAATAGCCAAAAGCTGATTTATGCTTTTCTAAGACAGTGATGAACCTAGAAGTTTGTTCCTGAGTAAGATTATTATTTATGATCACAGGAAACTCAGGATCATTATTCAAGAAAGCAAATCGAAGCCCAGAAGGTAAGGGTTTTAACTCTATGGGAGGTTTAGGAGGTTCTTATAAGGAATTTAGAGGATCTGGATCTGGTGTTGAAGGGCAGGACATACATGATTCCTGAGCTAGGAATAACATGTCCTGAAGGGCTTTTTAACAATTTAGCTGTTGGGGTAAGTGGCATTTGTTTTAATAAATCTTGAGCAAAGGTTTCAGACATAATGTTGGTTCCCACAACAGGATTATAGAGAGCTTCGAAGGGTTGTTGATGGATTTGGCATTGAATATGTGTAGAAGGTGAATTTAAGCGGATTATATCAGTGGAAAGTTCTGATTCTTCTAACCATTCATGACTTATTATAGAGGTTAGCTTCTTCGTAGTCTCTTTTAGGAAAACTTTATCAGTAAGTTTTTCAAGTGATGATTTTTGATTTTGTGGTTTCCTAATTGTTTGGTATTTCGAGGTATTACCAAATTCGGTAAAATATTCATCCTCGAAATCAAAGGTGTCTCCTAAGATTGAGGTTTCCCTCTCTCTAGGAATTAAGGCTGAGGTTTGTTCATGATTAAGAATGGATATAGGCTCAGCTTCTAAATTTACTTCTAGTGGTTCTCGTGGTTTAACTTCAGGAGTGGGAGCGATTTGAGATAAGTTTTGCAACATCTCCCTTGCCTTGGAGGCTGGGGTATGTAAGAATGATCCGTTTGAAGCTAAGTTAAGGTAATTAGAAGTTTTTCTATTCAGACCATTATAAAAGTGTTGAAGTAAGACAGGGTCTGGAATAGATAAGGCTGGACCAGAGCGGACAAGATTATCGAATCTTTCCCAGGCTGCAATTAGAGACTCATCATCTTCTTGGATGAAGGACAAAATCTCTAAGCGAAGACAAATAATTTTGGAGACAGGGAAGTATTCTAAGCAAAAGCTAGAGGAGAGTTCTTTCCAATCCCCATTTTTACTTGGTGCAGTTTGAAGGTACCATGTTTTGGCTTTTCCCTCTAAAGAGAATGGAAAAAGTTTCCATCTAAGGGTTTCGTCAGACATGCCTACGACGTGAAGGCACACACAGGTTTGTTCAAACTCATTTAAATGAATGTGTGGATTTTCATCTTCTAAGATAGAAAAAGTTTGATTCTTAACCATTTCTATCAAGCATGGGTGTAGCTCATAGTTGTCTGAAAGGATAGGCTTAGCAGATTTGGGCAACTCTAAGTCTACGATAGTGTGATAGGTATACTGGTTCAGTGGAATGGAATCCGTGGAGCTAGTGATTGGCTCTGAGAAATCCATTGTGAAAAGAATAAAAAAGATATAAAAGATATAGAAGATAAAAGATAAAAGAAAAGGCAAAGTATAAAGCAAAGTATTAAGATAAAAGGTAAAGTATAATATAAGGTTATACTTAAGAGTTAAAATGATCTACCGTTCCCCGGCAACGGCGCCAGAAATGTTTGTTGATATAAATTAACGCACACTCTACTTTATCTGCAAGCGCACAGATAAAATCTACCAATTTAGCACTTCACCGGAGTAACCCAGTTTTAATATCGAACCCAAAGGAACGGATAGTGTTAAGTCTCAAAGAATATAACCCCTGAGTAGCTAATAAGGACGGAGAAGCTAAAAGCATACAGGGGATCACTAAGGTTATCTAAATCCAACTTAAGAGTGATATGTTTATATTATTCTTAGTGGGGAAATTGCCATAAAAGGTCACAAATAGAGTATGATTATTTTATGCAAATGTATAATCCTACCGAGCCTACACACGGGTAAGTGGACTATAGAAGAATCAACAAGGCTATAAGAGTCACCCTTGCGAACAACCACTACTACCGGCGTTATAGGAGGCAAATATGAGCTATCAAGTCTAAGCACCACGTTTACACTATCTAACTACTCTAACTCTAGAGCGACTAGAATTAAAGTACTCAAAAGAGAGTCATTAAACCTTAAGAATAATAAGAACAATAGCTCAAACTTAAATGTAGATGTTGATTACCGAAATAATCGTTGAAGCAAGTTGACGAAGAACTTGAATCCACAGGTACAAGATGAAGAAGTTGATCCGACGGGCTGGAGCTCCTTCTTGATCTCTTCCTCTCTCTCTCTCACTCTCTTCTAGTTCTAGAATAAGACTAGGTTCTAATCCTACTAGAGGGGTATCTAGTCTTCTACTTGAAAGCTAACTCTTGAAGTCTCTTCTAGGGTTTCTAATTGAAGCGTAGTCTTCTGAAGAGGGACCTTCTGTCTGACCTGGTTCCTGGGGTCCTGTTTATATAGCCCTGAGGGATCAACCGCGACCGTTGGATCAAACTGACTTCACGTAGGGCTGAGATTGGTCCTCAAAGGCGGTGGAAAAAGATTCCAGAAGGGGAAGGTCGGCGGCGCCCAGGGGGGCCGACCGGTGGGCCCAGGGGACCGGTCGGTCCCATAAGTCAGTCTCCTGTGGTGCCCTGCCTCGTGGTGTCTTCAGGTGTCCTCTAGAGTCTTCTGGAAGGTTCCTGACTTGACGAATGCGTTATCTTCCGTCGGTTTCCTTCTAGGGGAAGCAATCGAGGGTTGTTTCCCGTTTTAATCCCTGCAGATTCACGATTCACCAAAACTCATGGAATTCATTAGTTTTAATCCCTATACTAAGGTGGAGTTTATATATTCATCCATTTTCATGTTTAATTGACCTTTAAAAATAAGAGTTAATTAGTGTCAACAGTATATCTCTCTATCATTGTGTTACTTCTTTATTTCTTGTGTAGAGATAATTGTTGCTAGAATAGAGCTAATTAGAAGTAATTATTCCTTGCTACCCACTAGTTTAGAAAGTAGTGGACATAGCTCTTGTGTGACATATAGATCATAATATACTAGAATTGCTTGAATAGGTGGCTTGCAACACTTAGTAGAGCTAGAGCAAAAAGCTTCGCTTTATAATTGTCTAACTAGTTGCTCTAAGTGTTTTGTAGAAATTCTATTAGGCTATTCACCCCCTCTAGCCATTTAGGACCTTTCACTGTCACACGTCGTTTCGTTCTGCATAGGAACCTCCACCGGTTTTTGAGACCAAAACCGGCAAAACTGCCATCCTGAGTTTTGAGGCCCAAACTCAGAAACCGACCACCCCAGGTTTTGAGGCCCAAATCTAGAAACCGTCCACACCAGGTTTTGAGGCCCAAACCTGGAAACTGCCGCCGGTGGTTTTTCGAGGCTCAACCACCAAACCCGTGCCGATGACGGAGCATGGGTCGCACGCCCCATTGCCGACGCCGATGTCGCTGCATGCCCAGTCTCCGCCGAGCACAACGCCTTTGCCTTCCTTCCTAACTTGACTAACGACACTTGCCTCATGCAAGCCCGTGCCTATCTCCGCCAGGTGCCACGACGCCATTGTCTTCCGTCTCGACTTGGTCGATGCAGTCGCATATCCCCATGTACTCTTGTTTGCTGCTACCAAGTGTCAGCTACCGCAACTGGTCCTCTGACCCTCTGGTCTGTCAACCCAAGCCTCATGTCCGCCCTTCGCCACTTCCGATCCATCGACATGACATGTCTCTACTTGACCTTCACCTATCCATGGACCATTGCCTCCGAGCTCCACACCTGCATATACAGAGAACTCAACAGGTCTGTCACACCTGCGATCTACCACTCTATCCAGAACATAGGACGCATTCGCAGATAAATAATGTATAAGCACCACGCCTACATAGCATTTATCACCCACCTGTTGTACTTTAAGATGAGCACTATACGAACATGAGTATAAACATAAAGATGAACTATCTATGCCAAATATATAATCAAAGCAACTATAAGCATTATACTAAGAATATAATCATTGATGTCTTAATCATATCAATTGTATTGCTATCTAGAACACAATAATGAAAATAAGGTGAATTAGATCATCAATAAGAACTAAAGTACGAACTAGAACATGAACTAGAACAAGATTATGAACTAGATGATGAACTAGACGATGAACAAGAACTAGATGATGAACTAGAACATAAACAATGAAGAACAATGATGAACTAGAAGATGCGGATACATGGGTGTATGCCGAGTCTCTGAGTGATGAGTGATTGTCAACGGGTTTGATCGCAGGTTCTTTGGCTTGTGTTTTGCAGGTGTCGAGCACGGAGACAGTGATCGAGGGCTAGGTGAAGGTCAAGTTGAGATGTGCCGTGCCGATGGACTGGGTGCGATGAAGGATGGGCGTGCCGTGCGGCGGACGTGCCATGCCGATGGATCGAGCAGTGAAGGGCGGACGTGAGGCTTGGACTGAGGGACCGGAGTGCCTGAGGATCAGCTGTGGTGGTTGGCAGCCTGGGACAGCGACGAGCGGAGACTTGCGGGGCACGGTGTTGCTCGGGTCGAGGACCTGGGGACACATGTCGGTGGACGGGGTGGACGTGCGGTGCATCCCCTCTACAGCTTCGGTTTGGTGGTAGAGCCAGGGAAAAACCATCGGGTGGACGTTTTCATGGTTTGGGCCTCAAAACCTGGGCATGGACGGTTTCCGAGTTTGGCCACAAAACTCGGGCTGAGGGTTTCCGAGTTTGGCCACAGAACTCGGGCTGAGGACGGTTTCCAGGTTTGGGCCTCAAAACCTGGGCGCTGATGGTTTGCTGAGTTTGGCTTGAAAACTCAGACGCTGGTGGGCTGGTTTCCCGGTTTGGGCCTCAAAACCGGGGGCTACTGGAAAAGGCTGGTTTCCCGGTTTGGGCCACAAAACCAGGGGTGCAGAGCGAGGGCGACACGTGGCGGCAATCAGAAGGTTGCGTGGAGGCAACGCGGACGAGTTGTGCGGGCGTGGCCGTCGGATCCACCTACCACTTCGAGTTGGTCCAGAATAACCCTAGGGTTTAGCTGGTTCGCTCTGTAATTAGTTTAGAGAGGGGTAGAGTAGGAAATAGACTTAGAATAGAATAGGTTAAGTAGCCAGGGAGACACCCTCCTCCCCCTATCTCAGTTTTAGCCATCTCATTTGCTTCCTGCACTTAGGGTTTCCTACTCTCCCGTTCCCTGCTGTAGCTTGCTGAGATCCCCAGAGAGACCTGACTCTGTGTACTGTGATTTTGAGGAAAGGAGGCCGTAACCTCCTTGTCGTAGCGTGTGTTTGCGCTTCGGCGGCAAGATCGCTGTGTCGTTTCATGGTGTGATTCGCGTTTTGTTCGTGTTCTTCGCGGAATCTTTTTTCTCCATGATTCTCCCGTCGCTTGATCTCTTTGCTCGGTTCGTCTTTTGCAATTCCGTTTGAACTGAGTTGTTCTAGATCGTGAGGCACTTCTTTCCACCGAAGGAATCATCCTCTAACCTCACGGTCTAGGAGATCGATCGATTTTTTGTTTCGGGACAAGTTTTTCTCTCCTCCCCCGAAATTCTTCGATTCATCGATTTGGAGATAGGTTCGAGCCATGATCTCTTAGAGATAGCTCACTATACTCCTTGTGACTCTTCTCAATAAGTTTGATCCCTAGAGGATTTGTTTTGGGTGAGATCGAGTCGAATCGGTGGACGAACAGCAGGATTTCGGGGTGACCGGACGCTTGACTCGTGTTGACCGGACGCTCGGCCAGAGTCCGGTCGTTGAATGCGTTGAACGCATCTTTGGTTCAACTGACCGGACGCTAGGTTGAGGGTGTGACCGGATGCTTGAAGTGAGTCCGGTCATTGTCATTGAATTCACTGTTGTTTTTTCATGTCTTGACCGGACGCTCTTCTCAGTGCCTGACCGGACGCTCCGACGTCCCTGTTCATCTGCTTTGGTTCGTTCGACCGGACGCTCTGTTCAATCGACCGGACACTCCCTTCAGTGAGTCCGGTCAGTTCCAGAGAGGGTCCAGAACAGACTTTCGTGACCGGACAAGTCCGGTCCCTACTGACCGGACGCAGGCAGAGTCCGGTCGACCTGGTTCAGCGCGTTTTCGTTCGCAGTTCGCTCGTTGGTTGCCAGATTTGGTTTCCGTCTTTTGCGTTGGCTTTCTAGAGTTCTGTAGTGTCCCGCTGTGCTTCTCGGAAGCATCCACCCTACATCTAGGGTCGTGGACACTTGCAAGCTCTAAGGTTTGCTTTTGGGGTTGATTCTTGGGACAGTGGCTCCAGTTTCCGAACAGAAAATTTGAAGCTCCCATTCACCCCTCCCCCCTCTGGTCGCTTTCTGGTTGCTTCTCAATCCTTCAATTGGTATCGGAGCGGGTTAAGGATCTTCCATCTTAGCCGGTTCCAGATCCACAGAAGGCGACATGAATCGCGACGTGGGCAAACCGTCGTTCTTCGATGGGACAAACTATGCGTGTTGGAAGATACGCATGTCGGCCTATCTGCAGAGTTTGGGTGCTTCCATCTGGGATATTTGCAACTCTGCTGATTACGTGGTCTTGGCTGCTCGTGTGACTCAGCATCAGATCGATGAGCACGATGCCAATAGCCGAGCCCGTAATGCTCTCTTTTCGTGTTTGAGCGCTGGAGAGTTTGATCGTGTTTCTCACCTCTCTACGGCTCGAGAGATTTGGGCCACCCTCATGCGCTTTCATGAGGGCACCTCTCAAGTCAAAACCCGACTCTACGAGTCGTACAAGAGAGAGTATGAGAACTTTCGACATCAGCCTGGCGAGAGCATAGAGAGTTTATTCGCTCGCTTTCAGGTGATTGTCAACAGGATGAGGGCTAACAAGGAGCAGTTGCCTTTCGACGATCATGAGAGAGCTTTGAAGCTTTTGCATACTCTTGATCAGTCGGTGTGGGATTCCAAGGTTCAGGCAATCATTGAATCGCCTAACTATGAGACCCTCACGTGCGACGAGCTCTTTAGTAAGCTCAAGTCCAGTGAGATTGACGCCATGGCGAGGGCTTCTTATGAAAATCCTTCTCGCCCGTCCATGGCTTTGGTTTCTGGCTCTTCTGCTAACCCCTCTGCTGGTTTTGCGCTTTCGTCTCTCTTTTCTGTCACAGAGGACCAGCTGGAGTCTTTGGGAGACGACGAGTTGGCTTTGCTTGCCAACCGGTTCTCGCGGTTCCACAACAACCGCATGAACCGTCGCCGCGGAGGAGGACGCTCGGGATGCTACGAGTGCGGCGACCCCGACCACTTCATCGCCAACTGCCCCAAGAAGAACAAGCATTCGGGGAAGGGCGATCATGGGCGCAAGTACGACTCCAAGCACAAGGAGAAGCACGTCCCCCCAAGGCACAAGAAGCGGGGCGGCTTCAACAAAGAGTACATCAAGAAGAAGTACTTGGAGAAGGCCCAAGCTGAGCAGTGTGTGTTCTTCGCCACGCTCAGCGACGTCGACGGCTCGGATGACGACTCCGCTTCCTCAAGCGATGACGAGTCCGGGAAGATGAAGAAGATCGAGGACCAGCTCAACGGTCTCTGCTTCTTCACCGACGACGGAGGCCTCTGCACCATGGCGCTCGGGGATGAGGCCAGAGGCGAGCTGGAGCACACGCCTCGCAACGACGACGACGACGACACCTCCCAGGTATCTCTCACCTACGACGAGCTTTCTTCTGAGGTTGAGAAGCTTACCGCTGCCCTCCTTAGCCAAGATAAGTTGCTTAGGCATGCCGCTAGAGAGCGCAAGGAGTTCAGGCAGAAATGGGAGGACACGGTGAGGGAGCTTGAGTTTGCCAAGTCCACCATGGTCGTGTCGGAGGAGGTTGAGTGTGAGTCATGCACCACGCACATGATTGACCTTCTCACTTTGAGAGGTAAGTATGCTGCGTTGGTAGGAGAGCTGGATGAGCTGAAGGCTAGACCTTCCTTGCTGGGTGCGTGCAAGACTTGTCCTATCTTGCAATCCGAGTTGGCAGAGAAGAATGCCAAGATTGAGTCTTTAGAGAAGGCCAGCTCGGATAGCACTTGTGTCATGAGGTGTGCTTTGTGTGAGGGCCTGGAGATGGAGATTGCAAATGTGAAGCATGGCAAGATGAAAACCGAGGAGGAAAACACATACCTTCGGACCATCTTGTCATGGGTGTCTTGTGGGGAGCCGCAGCTCGGGATGATGATCTCCCAATTCAAGCGAGCTGCTGGAGGTCCAGGTGTAGGTTTTGCTCCGGGTGTTGATCTTTCCGCTTTTGGGAAGATTGGTGAGTCTAGTGGTCTGAGCCCGAGTGAGAAGCCCAACTTCACCACTACTCCCCAACTAACCAAGCTTCCACCCAAAGAGCCTACCAAGCCTATCACCAAGGACGGGGTGGTTGAAGAACCCCCGAGAGCTCCACCCAAGAACCAGCAGTGGCAGCCCAAGCCAAACCACCTCAAAAACAAGCTTGACACAATGCCACCCATTCAGCAGGAGTGTTTGCCACAGAAGGGCAAAATGAGCCATACCCCCAGTCCTGCGTACCAACAACCCCCTGTGCGTGCGGTGAGGTACCAGTGTGACTTCTGTGGGAGGGATGGTCACTTGAGTGAGTTCTGCTTTCGGTGCAAGCGAGAGGCGCGCCGTGCTCGAGAGATGGACAACCCGGACATGTACCACTTTTCTCATGGTGGGCATGTGCCGAATGTCCAGGGGAGAGCTGCTAGGTCTGGAGGGCAAGTTCCCAGGCCTAGGCAGGAGAGGAGAGCTCCGAGGAGAGACGCGAGGGTTAGAGGTCCAGAACCTCAAGTCCCTAGGCGTAGGCCTCATAGAGAGCGTGCCCGACGGGGTCCTGCTTTTGCAGGCAACGGACCCCGTGGCGGAGGCTTTATTGAGCGCTTTCACCCACCGCAGGTTGAGTATCGCGGTGAGCGCTTCTTCCCCAGCGGACCACGCTTTCCTGTGCGTGGTGATCGCTACCCCCGTAGACAGTCTAGGAATGGTTTTTACACTGACCGTTCTTTTTAGCAGCCGGCCCAACACTGGTATTCTCCTTACTTCTTCTACCCCAGTGTTGGACCGTATGCTCACCCTATGTCTTTTTATTGATGTAGGTAAGACGGTTGGAGGACATTTGGTTGGTGGATTCCGGTTGTTTGAGGCACATGACCGGAAACGCCAAGTGGTTCTCCAGCCTTAGCCCGGTCGCCGGAAAGGAGTACATAACCTTCGGCGACAATAGTAAAGGTAAGGTGTTGTCTCGTGGGACGGTGCGGGTTAATGAGCACTTTGTGTTGCGCGATGTTGCTCTTGTTTCTAACCTGCATTTTAACTTGCTCTCTGTTTCGCAACTTTTTGATGATGACTATGAGATTCGTTTCAAACCGAACCTTAGTCGCATCTTAGATCCTCAGGGCGATCTTGTATGTCTGATTTCGCCCTTTGGGAAAGTCTTTCGTGCGAATTTCTCGGAGTCGTTTGGTTCTTCTCGCTGTCTTTTGGCTAGTCCTTCTTCCTCCGATCTTTGGAAGTGGCATAGGAGGCTCGGTCATTTAAGCTTTGACTTGCTTGCAAGACTTAGCTCACTTGGCCTAATCCGAGGATTGCCCAAGCTTTCGATGGAGAAGGATTAGTTTGTCATTCTTGCAGACCTGGGAAGATGGTACCGCTCCCCACCATCCAGTGACTAAGGTCATGACCTCGCACCCCGGAGAGCTTTTACATATGGACCTTGTTGGTCCGGCTCGGGTGAGCTCGGTTGGTGGCAAGTGGTATGTTTTGGTTGTTGTTGATGACTTTTCGAGATATTCGTGGGTCTTCTTTTTGACTGAGAAGACCGAGACTTTCTCCTTCGCTCGCAATCTGATTTTGCATCTTCAGAACGAGTTCCCTTTGAACTCGATGCGAGCTATTAGAAGTGATAATGGTTCTGAATTCAAAAATTCAGATTTTGAGAAGTTTTGTGACCGCCTTGTTTGGAGCATCAGTTTTCTTCCCCCTACACACCGCCCCAAAATGGTGTTGTAGAGAGGAGGAATCGGACCCTTGTTGAGATGGCCAGGACGATGCTCGATGAGCATAGGACTCCTAGGCGCTATTGGGCCGAAGCTATGAACACTGCATGCTACATTTCAGATCGCATTTTTCTGAGAGCGTTTTTGAAGAAGACCTCTTTTGAGTTGCGTTTTGGGCGCCAGCCCAAGGTGAGTTATTTTAGAGTCTTCGGTTGCCACTGTTTTATATTGAAGAAAGGCAACCTGGACAAGTTTGAGTCTCGTTCTTCTGACGGGGTATTTTTGGGTTATGGCACCACACTCGCGCATATCGTGTACTTAACCTTGATACTAACCGAGTCATGGAGACATCTGATGTCACCTTCGACGAGACTCTTGTATGTCCTTCTTCTCGTTTTGAGCGTGCAGGTGATCATGAGGTTGGAGAGCCTCTTTTTGATGACGAGGATGAGGGTGCTGAAGGTATAGATGATCCAGCACCCCCTCCACCTACCGTGCCGCAAGGAGCGGCCTCGACGACGACTCACGGCCCCGACACCTCTTCTTCCTGGGGCCGTGGGATCCTCCACCTCGCGCGGTACCTTTTGTACCCGGGGTGGAACCAGCTGCTGTTGAGGGGGAGGTCACTTCTTCCTGGGAGGCGCCACGACACATACAGCGCCAGCACCCCCCTCAGCAGATGATCGGCGACATCATCGGCGAGCGAGTCACTCGCTCCAGGTCACAGCATCTCACTTCGCTCACTCTGCTTTTGTTGCTAATTTTGAGCCCCGAGATGTGGACATGCATTGACGGATCCTGATTGGGTCAATGCCATGCATGAGGAGTTAGAGAACTTTGAGCGAAATCGGGTTTGGGTTCTAGTTCCACCTCCACCTGACTGTAAGCCTATTGGGACAAAATGGGTTTTCAAAAACAAGCAAGGAGAGGATGGGCACGTTGTGAGAAACAAGGCCCGGCTTGTAGCGAAGGGTTATAGTCAGAAGGAGGGGATAGACTATGAGGAGACTTTTGCTCCTGTAGCTCGTTTGGAGGCTATTAGGATACTCTTGGCTTTTGCTGCATCCAAAGGTTTCAAACTTTTTCAAATGGATGTCAAGAGTGCCTTCTTAAACGGCTACATAGAAGAGGAAGTTTATGTTGAGCAACCCCCCGTTTTGAAAATCCCAAGTTTCCAAACCATGTTTTTAAACTTCACAAAGCATTATATGGTTTGAAACAAGCCCCTAGAGCCTGGTATGATAGGTTAAAAACCTTTTTGCTTGCTAAGGGTTTCAAAATGGGATGTGTAGATAAGACGCTCTTTCTCCTCAGGCAAGGCAAAGACACACTCTTGGTCCAGATTACGTGGATGATATCATTTTCGGTGGTTCTTCTCACGCTTTGGTTGCCAAGTTTGCAGATACTATGAGCAGGGAGTTCGAGATGAGCATGATGGGCGAGCTGACATTCTTTCTCGGGTTGCAAATTAAGCAATCCCGAGAGGGGACGTTTGTGCACCAGGGCAAGTACACGAAGGACTTGCTGAAGCGGTTCGATATGGGTGAGGCCAAGCCTCTTCCAACACCCATGTCGATGACGACTGCCCTGGATGCGGATGTGGATGGAGAAGCAGTGGACCAGAAGGAGTACCGCAGCATGATCGGGTCGCTGCTCTACCTGACGGCGACACGCCCGGACATTCAGTTCGCGGTGTGTCTGTGCGCACGCTTTCAGGCGTCGCCATGCACTTCTCACTGTCAGGCGGTGAAGCGCATCTTCAGGTACCTTCGTTTCACACCTGAGTTTGGGATTTGGTATTCTGCTTCCTCCACTCTCTCGCTTTGCGGTTATTCTGATGCCGATTTTGCTGGTTGTCGCATCGAGCGCAAGTCCAGTTCTGGGACTTGCCAATTTATTGGATCTTCTCTTGTATCGTGGTCTTCTCGCAAGCAGTCTAGTGTCGCCCAGTCTACCACGGAGGCTGAGTATGTTGCTGCGGCTAGCTGCTGTTCCCAGTTACTCTGGATGATGGCCACTTTGCGTGATTTTGTTTTGAGCTTTTCTCGAGTGCCTTTGCTTTGTGACAGCATGAGTGCTATTAGCATCGCTAAGAACCCCGTGCTTCACTCGAAAACCAAACACATCGATGTGCGCTTTCATTTCTTGCGAGACCACCAGGAGAAGGGTGATATCGACCTTTGCCATGTCGATACTCATCACCAACTGGCTGATATTTTCACCAAGCCTTTAGACGAATCAACTTTTAATAGGTTGAGGGGTGAGCTTGGTGTGTGTTTCCCCTTTTAGATGGGGGAAACATTTTGGATCTTGTATACCAGTCTGACTTTTTTTGTTTGTCCTTCTTTTCTTTTACATTTCAGCATACGCATTTACACTCTGAGCTTCATGTTTATAATCACTAGAATGTAACTATGCTCTGTTTAGTATGCTCCGATGCTTATGATGATGCTTGTAGCTTATGCTCTTTCTGATCACTAGTACATGTTATGAGCTGAGCTATTTTGGAATGGTGAATCTGCTTATTGTATATAAAATCTGAATATGTTCACCATTGAGATATGCAACTAGCATGTGTAGGGCGTGTTGAGTCCATTCCTGCTTTTCATATATGCTAGGTTGCTATGTCTCTAGTTCTGAGTCATTCACTTGCTTGGTCTGTTCATATCGTGTTTAAAATTGGAACCAAGTTTTAGTGAATTGAAAAGATCGAGATGGGATTGCTTGTCAACACCTCACGGTATCGAGACTGTTCCTCAAGCACTTTGAGTTAAACTTGAGCCGTGTAGTGTATGACCGAAACCGTAGCTTTAAGCTTCTGATTGCTTCGGCATAGGCTTCGCTCGGTTGAAAAGTTAGGCAATGACAAGCTTTCAACCTCTCGCAATCACATGCTAAATAATTGAACTTGTGAATTCTTTACCGCTGCAACTCCGATATAAAAATGAAATCACAAGTATATGCTTCATTCCTATGCATGATGATTGAACTTTGCTAGGGGTAGTTCACCTTGTATACATGTTTAGCACTTGTTCGGATTCCTACCTATACATGTGTAGTGCTATTTTGATGGTGACTATCTTTTTGGCTAAAAACTGCTCACTTGCTCATATGCTTCATATTTCGTATTCGTGATCAGTTTGAGCCTTCGCTATTTGAGTGCTTAGTTGTGTCATTGGAGCTATACCGACTAGAGCATTTTTGCACTCTTTTGATTATATGCCTGAAGCTGCTAACTAGCCTTTCTGACTTCATGTGCATGTTGGGAGGGGAAGTTTCTTACTTTGCTGCCATTTCTTGATTAGTGCATTTTCAACTAAGGGGGAGAAATGACAAATCATGCTCCGTTCGGTTGACTAAGGGGGAGAAATTTCTCTTGCATTTCTTTCGCATCCTGGATGTTCAACTAAGGGGGAGCTTTACTAGTTGATTGCACTTGTCAAGGGGGAGTTTGCTAGTTGTGTTGAGCCGTTGCCTCTGTCTTGAGGGACTAGCAAACAGCTTTCCTCATTTGGTGTCGAGTTTCAATTGGTGTCGAGCTTGATTTCGATTGGTTCGGAGTGGTTTTCTTGCTAGTTGTGTTGAGCCTCTGTGCCTCTATCTTGAGGGACTAGCATTTTGCCATTTTATGCTCCGATTTTCGATTGGTATTTGCTAGCGGTGTTGAGACTGTTCTACCTCTTCTTGAGGGCTAGCTTTGCTTTGCTTGGTTGCGTCGAGCCGTTGCCCATGTCTTTGGGGACCAAGTTGTTTTGCTTCTTCCACTTGACCTTCTTCGGCTTTGCTATGCTTTTGGGTCATTTGGTCGAGTTCTCTCTTCTCCTTCCTCCTACCTTCTTCTTTCATTTATGATTTGTGTGAGTAGTTGACAATGCACTCATCAAGGGGGAGATTGCGGATACATGGGTGTATGCCGAGTCTCTGAGTGATGAGTGATTGTCAACGGGTTTGATCGCAGGTTCTTTGGCTTGTGTTGTGCAGGTGTCGAGCACGGAGACAGTGATCGAGGGCTAGGTGAAGGTCAAGTTGAGATGTGCCGTGCCGATGGACTGGGTGCGATGAAGGATGGGCGTGCCGTGCGGCGGACGTGCCATGCCGATGGATCGAGCAGTGAAGGGCGGACGTGAGGCTTGGACTGAGGGACCGGAGTGCTTGAGGATTAGCTGTGGTGCTGGCAGCCTGGGACAGCGACGAGCGGAGACTTGCGGGGCACGGTGTTGCTCGGGTCGAGGACCTGGGGACATGTCGGTGGACGGGGTGCACGGGCGGTGCATCCCCTCTACAGCTTCGGTTTGGTGGTAGAGCCAGGGAAAAACCATCGGGTGGACGGTTTCCAGGTTTGGGCCTCAAACCTGGGCGTGGACGGTTCTGAGTTTGGCCACAAAACTCGGGCTGAGGGTTTCCGAGTTTGGGCACAAAACTCGGGCTGAGGACGGTTTCCAGGTTTGGGCCTCAAAACCTGGGCGCTGATGGTTTGCTGAGTTTGGCCTCAAAACTCAGACGCTGGTGGGCTGGTTTCCCGGTTTGGGCCTCAAAACCGGGGGCTACTGGAAAAGGCTG
Source organism: Coix lacryma-jobi var. lacryma-jobi (assembly GCA_009763385.1). Classification (NCBI taxonomy): domain Eukaryota; kingdom Viridiplantae; phylum Streptophyta; class Magnoliopsida; order Poales; family Poaceae; genus Coix; species Coix lacryma-jobi. The sequence goes on from CM019824.1 coordinate 139,168,776, forward strand.
GTATCCCGGTTTGGGCCACAAAACCGGGGGTGCAGAGCGAGGGCGGCACGTGGAGGCAATCGGAAGGTTGCGTGGAGGCAACGCGGACGAGTTGTGCGGGCGTGGCCGTCGGATCCACCTACCACTTCGAGTTGGTCCAGAATAACCCTAGGGTTTAGCTCGTTCGCTCTGTAATTAGTTTAGAGAGGGGTAGAGTAGGAAATAGACTTAGAATAGAATAGGTTAAGTAGCCAGGGAGACACCCTCCTCCCCCTATCTCAGTTTTAGCCATCTCATTTGCTTCCGGCACTTAGGGTTTCCTGCTCTCCCGTTCCCTGCTGTAGCTTGCTGAGATCCGCAGAGGGACCTGACTCTGTGTACTGTGATTTTGAGGAAAGGAGGCCGTAACCTCCTTGTCGTAGCGTGTGTTTGCGCTTCGGCGGCAAGATCGCTGTGTCGTTTCGTGGTGTGATTCGCGTTTTGTTCGTGTTCTTCGCGGAATCTTTTTTCTCCACGATTCTCCCGTCGCTTGATCTCTTTGCTCGGTTCGTCTTTTGCAATTCCGTTTGAACTGAGTTGTTCTAGATCGTGAGGCACTTCTTTCCACCGAAGGAATCATCCTCTAACCTCACGGTCTAGAAGATCGATCGATTTTTTGTTTTGGGACAAGTTTTTCTCTCCTCCCCCGAAATTCTTCGATTCATCGATTTGGAGATAGGTTCGAGCCATGATCTCTTAGAGATAGCTCACTATACTCCTTGTAACTCTTCTCACTAAGTTTGATCCCTAGAGGATTTGTTTTGGGTAAGATCGAGTCGAATCGGTGGACGAACAGCAGGATTTCGGGGTGACCGGACGCTTGACTCGTGTTGACCGGACGCTCGGCCAGAGTCCGGTCGTTGAATGCGTTGAACGCATCTTTGGTTCAACTAACCGGACGCTGGGTTGAGGCTGTGACCGGACGCTTGAAGTGAGTCCGGTCGTTGAATTTTTCACTGTGCTGTTTTCATGTCTTGACCGGACGCTCTTCTCAGTGCCTGACCGGACGCTCCGACGTCCCTGTTCATCTACTTTGGTTCGTTCGACCGGACGTTCTGTTCAATCGACCGGACACTCCCTTCAGTGAGTACGGTCAGTTCCAGAGAGGGTCCAGAACAGACTTTTCATGACCGGACGCGTCAGGTCCCTACTGACCGGACCCAGGCAGAGTTCGGTCGACCTGGTTCAGCGCGTTTTCGTTCGCAGTTCGCTCGTTGGTTGCCGGATTTGGTTTCCGTCTTTTGTGTTGGCTTTCTAGAGTTGTGTAGTGCCCCGCTGTGCTTCTCGAAAGCATCCACCCTACATCTAGGGTCGTGGACACTTGCAAGCTCTAGGGTTTGCTTTTGGGGTTGATTCTTGGGACAGTGGCTCCAGTTTCCGAAAAGAAAATTTGAAGCTCCCATTCACCCCCCCCCCTCTGGTCGCTTTCTGGTTGCTTCTCGATCCTTCAGAAGAGCAAATATGAATTAGATCCATAATGTTAATACAAGAGAGAAGATCTTGGGTTTACCGAGCCTTCTCGTGACTAGATCAGGAATCCAAGCGAAGCTTGCCTCCTCTAATCCTATTCTATCTACTATTCTAGGTGGATGAAGTTCTAAAGCCTCCGATTGATCTCCTTCTGGTTGATGAATGAATTGTCTGAAACCCTAATTGCCTGGTTGCTCTGTTGCTCTCTGTTGCTCTGGAGAGGGGGTCAGGGGTCTGTTTATATAGCCCTAGGCGATGAACCGTGGCCCTTGGATCAAACCGACTTGAGGTACGGTCGAGATGCATCCTGGGAGTCGGTTGAGATAGCTTGCAGAGGACGGAGCCCAGTGGGCCCAGGGGCCGACCGGTTGGTCTCCTGGTGGGACCGGTCGGTCCCACCAATCGGTCTCTAGTGGTGATCTTCGTCGTGGTGTCTTCTTACGTCCCCTGGAGTCTTCTAGAAGTATCCCGACGTGGTGGTTATGTTATCTCCCGTCGGTTTCCATCTATGGGAAGCTATTGATGTTGATTTCCTAGTTTAGTCCCTGCAAAATCATAACTCACCAAAACTCATGGAATATTGTCAGTTGAATCCCTAAGTCTTTGTTGGTGATCATATTCTTGCCCTTTTCATGTTTATTTATCTCTTAATTATGATAGTTAACTAGTGTCGACAACTCCCCCAAGCTTACCTTTTGCTAGTCCCTTAGCAAATATTCATGATAAAACTGGAACTGTTACTATGCCTCCACAAAAAAAATCTTTCTTGGTTTAGAGTTAATTATTCTGACTTTCTCATATTACCTTTAACCATGGAGCTTTTGCATTTACCTGGGTCTTTAAACGATTGAAAGATAGAACAATCAAGTTAAGCACTGTATCTCTAACTCTTTGATCAACCTTCATTCTGGAGTTTTTGTATATTTTCAAAATAAAACTCAGAGATTCCTTTGTATGATACTCTCAAATCGCTCTTTTATTTTTATGATTCCTCACTGATGCACTTTCCTTCCTTCTATGGATATATATATGGAGCTTTAAGAAGTGAAAAGCATATCTTACTAAGTCAAAGTTCAAAGTTTAGGAAGAAAGATGTCATACTCATAGATCAAGAATTTAGAACATTTGAAATTTGTCATCTCTTGCTGACATATTGTAATTAGAGGAACCATGGGCTATCATTCTTTTTCTCATACTTTTATCATAACTCTTTCTCTTTTCTTTTTGAGGTAGTCGGACACTTGTCCCTTTTTATTTCCTCTTTTATATTTTTGCATAGCCCATGCCTCTAACACAATACTACTTTGGAAGAGTGAATCTTTTTAATAAAACTTTCTTGATCTCTAGAGCATGATAAATTTCTCAACCATAACTTAAAACTTAGAACAAAGCAAGTAGCCTTATCTTAAAATCAGATTAATGGCTCTAGGTAGGAATTCATGTTATGTCATACAGGATCTCATCATGTGTTTTTAATCTTTTCAAAAAGTAAATCTCCAGAACTCTAGCATCTCTAGGAATTAGATAAACAGCAGCTCAAACCTTTTTATATCATTTCTCACAATTATCTAGACTTTGGATCAAGCGTTTGCCATTCACAGGTTTTAGGTTTAGAGTTTATTCAGAACAACTTTGTCTAAAACTCAAGAATTCAGGTTTAAATACTAAGTACTTAAAAAGGCAGAGCAAAATGTTCATCATTTAATATGAGCAAAATTTGGTTCTTATCCACCTAGATATTTATTTATTATATAATATCTTTATTTGGTTTATAATAGTATTTTATCTTTTTAGAAATTTCTATATTTATTGACTTAATCTAACTAGATTGGACTAATATAAAAACAGCAATACTTATTGTGATAACGGAGGGTGCTCTCCCCCAAGCTGGATCTTGACTTATACTTTTCTTCAGAAGTCGAGTAGACTGATAATGAATTCTTGAGTCCTTCTCTTCTTCTCTTTCTACTGAATTCAAAGATAGACAACACAACTAGTGGAACTTGATTAAGCGTTAGTGATAAATATTCCTTCATATGTCCAGTTGTCTTAAAACTCTTAAGATTATTTATGTTCTTTCTTTCCACTAAGCAGAGTTCAACAGTGTTTCTATAATATCTTTTAGACTTAATGGTGAGCCTTCATGTGCCCACATATTTTTATCTTTTTCTTTTTATGGTGAGCCTTCATGTGCTCACATATTTTTGGTGTTTTGAATTTATTTATGAAAACTTAAAAGGATAGAGATACTTATATAGATACATGGGGGGCCTTCCACCAAGCTGAATGTTGACGTAGTCACTTCGTAATGTAGCAAACTGGCAGTGGATATGTCCTTCCTTTATTAGAGCTTTGATTGATGTTGATGGAGCATTCACTTGTTTTGTCAGCTTTTCTTGGCCTTTCAAATCCTGTGAAACTCAAATAGACAGCAAAACTTGTGGAACAGATTAAGTAGTAGTGGTTGTCCACTTAAGCCTTAGGTGTCTAGAATTTCAGTAAGATCTCTTTCTCAATATTTTGTTTTTAATAATTTTATACTATAGGATGCAATGCAGAAGTAAATATGCAAATGTATATCTATTTATTATGTATATATATATTTTATGCCTCCACAGAAAGTGTACTTCTCTCATGGGGCTTAGAATTTCCATATTTTTATTTTGTTTTCTGATGCAAAATGCTTAAGCAGTAAATATGATGCTAAAAGAAAATGATCATGCTTTGTCTAATTATGCAGTGATAAACTTAATGCTAATGATTTATGGATAACTACCGAGTTACCTTCCGGCGAGGATTCGACGTTTATAGTCTATCGAACAAGACTCTTTGTACGCTCTTTATTCTTCCTTGGGTGCATCAGCAGATCCTGAGGAGGACCTTGATGATTGCACATCAGTAGAACTTTCTTTCTTTCTCCATACTTGCTTGACTGATGGACTTGTCTCTTTTACTTCTTCGTCCTTCGTTTCCTTTAATGGGACATCTTCGCTTCTGGTGACTTCTCCTTCATAGTCAGCCCATCCATCCTTGATTTGTTGTCTCTTGTTGCGTTGGGATGTGCGGCGTCTCCTCCTTGAGTGATTCTTCTTTTCCTGTACATTAGTGACATAACTATTAAAGTAACAGCGTACCTTTTCTCTGAAGAACTGGAAGTGGATCTCTCCGGATCTCATGTAGATGATGGCGCTAGTGGTGTTGAGGAAGGGTCTTCCTAGGATGATATGAACGTCGTCTTCTTTTCCCATGTCTAGTACTACGAAGTCGGTGGGAACATAGTGGTCTTTAATTTGGATCATTACGTCTTTCACTACTCCCTCCGGGAATCGATAAGATTGGTCCGCCATCTGCAGCTCCACATATGTCGAATACATAGGTCTATTTTTATATAATTGCTCATACGTTACCTTAGGCATTATATTGACACTTGAGCCAATGTCGTAGAACGTCTTGTGGAATGTACTTCCTTCGATCTTGCAATCGATGGTGGGTACACCTGGGTCATCTCTCTTGGCGAGGAATGGTGATGCGAGAAGGTGGTCGTATTCTGCTTGAGCAGAGTTGACCATCCATACTGTTTCTTGATGTGGCTGTGTAGTCTTGTTCTTCCTTCTTCTGTTTCTATTCTTCTTCCTTGATGATATGATGTTTACATCTTCGTAGGGCATATGAGGGTGGACTTTGGTAGTAAGTGCACGGCTCTTGAAGCTGAATCTTTCTTTGTTGCCTGTGATTGTGAAACAGATCTTGGCGCTGTCCGTGTAGATGATGGCTTTGGTTGAGATTAGGAACGGGCGTCGAAGAATGATGGGTGCTCTTTCATTTCCACCTGTTTCAATGATCAAAATTCCCACACATACGAGTGTCCCACTCGTATACAGATGTCTTCTAGAATTCCCAATGGGTAGCACAGTGTCTGATCTGCAAGTTGTAACACATGGTTGTATATAATAGAGGTGCACCATGTATTGTTCATATATTACCCTTGGCATAATGTTGACGCTTGCTCTGTAACACCCTAAAATTTTCTCCAAAACAAATAGGTGGGAAATGATTTAATTAGATTTTTGTGAGCATTTAACCTAGGGGTTAAATAATTTTTGTTGAATTAAAAATAATGGTGGCAACATGTTTATGCATTCATGCTGATGCACTGGATTTATTGGAGTGACTGGTTTTTGCCAAAATTTAGTTTGAATTCAAACTCCTTTTGGAAATGTTTTGAAAAGCCTTGAAATAAATTGAAAAGCTCTTTCTTTTTCTCCCTCCTTCCCTCCCTCGTTTCGGCCCAGGCGGCCTGGCGGCCCAACCGCCGGCGCGCCCCTCCTTGCCCCTTCCTCCCGCGCGCTGGGCCTCCCTCCCTTCTTCTCTTCGCTGCGCGGCCCGTGGGCCGGCCTGCTCGCGCCGCGCCGCGCGAACCGCTGCGTCTCCCTCCCTTCTCTCGCTGACATCCAGGGCCCGCGTGTCAGTCTCCTTCTTCCCCTCCTCGCGCGCGCGTCCCGAGCGCAACCGCCGCGCTCCGCGTCGTCCGCGCGTCGTGCGGCGCCGCTCCCACGACCTCTCGCTCGCCCTCGGGTATTTAGCGGATGCGCCGCACCCCGCTCCTTCTTTTCCCTCTCCCACTCCCGCAGCGCCGCACAGAGCCACGCCGCCGAAGCCCCCGCGCCATTGCCGCCGCCCGCCGCCGTCGTCCCGGCGTCTCGGTGCTTCTCCGCTTCTCCGGCCGATTGCATCCTCTTCCGAGCTCCACCGCATCACGGTGAAGCCGCCGAACTTTCTTCCTCTTTCGTTGTGCTCGGTTTTGGCCCTAACCGCCGTCGTGTGCTCGCAGCTCCGACGCCGGCGTTCGGATCCCCGCCGCCCTCGCCGTGAGCCATCACCCGAGCCTCCTCGCCGCCTCTTTAGCCGCGGTAAGAACCCCCTCGAGCTCCGCTCTCTCTCTTTCTCTTGGTTTGTCTCGGGCGCCTCCTTCGGCCGGGTCCGCAAGCGCCCGCGTGTCGCCCATGGCGGGTGCGCGCACGCCGTCGCGACACCCCGCGGCGTCGCGGCCAGAGCCCCGCGCGCGGCGCGCCGCCGGCTCGCCCACGCGTGCACTTCCCCTGGATCTAATCCGAGCCGCCCATCTCCGATCCGGCGGCCGAGGATCGGCGATACCCTTTCGCTGGCCATCTTGCTAAAGAGCCCCTGGAGAAGCCGGGAACCAACCCGCACTCCACCAGGCACTATTCCCTGTGCCTGGAAAATCTTGCAACCAGGCCCCTGTGTTTCGGAGAAATTGAGGCGCAGTCCAGTTGACTGCGGTATTGGTTTAAAATTCAATTTAAATTTCGGTTTAAATCCAAATGCAATTCAAACTATTTACAGAAATGCCACTACATTGTTTTGCTTATAAAATCCACGTTTTAGCTCCGATTTGACCCGTTCAAATTGCGTTAGCTTCGTAATTTAGTGCTCTATCTGTTTATACCCCTGTTAACCTGTTTTGTACAGTTTAGCTTTAGGGTCCAAGTTAACCTTGTTTAGGGCGTTGTATATACCGTTTCGTTTCGGCCGTATCTTTCACACCGTAACTCCGTTTTCGATGAACCTAAGCTTGTTGTGATCGTAGAGATGCGTACTTCAGTTTTATCAAAGTTTTATTTCAGTTTATTACTGTTTGGTGTATTGTTCTAATAATAGCCTTGTTTGCATCGTGTATGGTTGCACCTGGAATGCGTGGTGATGTTGTGATCGAGTAGACGGTGAGTCAGTGTGGTACGACCAGGACCCCTCGTTCAGTGATCAGCAGGAGGATCAACCTTTCGACAACCAAGGCAAGTTAGCATGGGATCTCCTTGTTTACCTATACACTTTACGTTAATCACTCATTTATGCATGTGTCCAACTGAGCAACCTTAGAAAACCCACTTAGCTTTTTGATCTGTGATGCTCTTGTTCCCGTGGGATATATGCATGTGGGTAGCTTTGCTAGTGCTAACTGACTTATAAACGATCCAGTCCAATGATGAATATGTTCTTATGATGATACGTGTTAAACGGTTAATAAAACTTGCTGTTAGCAAAAGCTGGGATTGACAGTGCTACCATGAGTGCTATATGGCTCTGGTTTTAGCTCAGTAAACTGGACCTTTTCTAACTCGGCAGCGGCGACCCGAAAGGGCGCAAAGGGGCTTGCCACTTTGGGTGTAGGGCTGCCCCTGTTCCTATGTGTATAGCTGCGATGGCCTTGTGCCATAGGAAAGGGGGGTTGCTACATCTGCCTGCCAAGGAAACCTAGCGGCCCTGACCAGTTAGACGAACCAGCGAAAGGCTTCATAGTGTGCCCTGCCGATCTACCTCGGAAGTGGGTCAAGAGGTTGGCCGCCTCGGGCACAAGGGTAACACGGCTTGTGGGTAAAGATGCACAACCTCTGCAGAGTGTAAAACTGTTATAACAGCCGTGCTCACGGTCACGAGCGGCCCGGAAAACTAGCAGAACTATGATACTTATTTAAATGATACTTTATGTTGATGGTGCTCTTATGGTGAATCATTTATCTTGGTTGGACATATGGATCATGGGTTAAGGGTTAAGCACAATACTCGTTTACCTTAAAAGCTAAAACTTTGCCAACTTAAAAGTTAACTGCAGTCAGACAGTGTCAGCCTTTTTGAGCCTCATGAACCCTATGTTAGCTTGCTAAGTACGTGGAGTACTTACGCTTGTTGTTTATCTTCTTTTTGGGCAAAATCACGGATGGGTAACAGATGAAGGTGCAGTTGGCGACTTTCCTGAAGACTTCTAGGCTAGCTGCTCCCCCAGTCGACGTTTCCCTGTGGCGTAGTTTGTGTACAAGTTCAGTGATCTGTGTTTCAGTGTGTTGTCAGACTTTGTTTTAATACTATCGTGATGTAATAAACACTGTGATGATGCCACTCTTGTAATTTGTCTACTTATGTGTGTGATTTTTCCTGGGCACACATGAGTTTTCCGCCTCAGTTTTATCCTTAAAATTGGGGTGTGACAAATTGGTATCGGAGCTTTGTTGACTGTAGGACGCAAGCCTAGATAGGAAATGGCCGTCTAACACCTTTTTGTTACCTGTTCACGCTTATTTTTATTAACTCGTTACTTTATTAAAAGTTATACCTGCTTCTTATTCTTATCCTTTTGCATAAAACTAATTGTTTCCGCTTATCTTACCTTGTTTTTAACATCAGGATGCCTCGCATGAACGCCCGCGCCTACCGTGCTCTTTTCACCAGCCAGCCTGCTCCCCCTGTGGTTCACATCCCCGACAGTGATGGTTCCTCCAGCTCCTCCAACGACGTCTTCGCGGAGGATGAAGAGTTGACCGTTACTCCAGCAGTTTCTGAGGAGCTAGCAGCGCCATCCCCGCCCCCTGCAGCAGTTCCCGAGTCTCCGGCTCCGGAGGTGCCTGCTCCGGAGGTGCCAGTCCCAGTGGAGCCTGAGCCTGAGGCGCCAGCGCCTGAGGTCCCTGCTCCAGAGGCACCCGTTCCTGCAGCACCTGACGCTCCACCAGCTCCTGCGGCGCCAGCCTTCGTGCCAGTGTACCGGTGGTACACTCTCCCGCCGCTTCGTCAGCTTCGGCACCAGCACCCCCTGCCTCCCCAGCAGCGCAGGTGGTGGAAGACCTTGGTTGGGATCGTCGCTTCATGTTTAAGAAGCCCGACGAGACAGCGTACTACCATAGTATGCTGGTTCGTCTGCTGGAGGAGTACTACCCGGACTTGGAGGCTAAACTCCAATACCACTGCGGAGAGTACACCCACCCGTTGGAGGCTACATACTGGAAGTCCGACCTGATGGTTACAGGTTGGAAAGCTGCTGATCAAGCCCATGTCATAGAGTCAGCTCACAGGACTACCACCAAGCGTAGTGATGCCCTCGCAAGTATGGAGGACGCGGCGCAGGATGCTTACCTGCACTACCATGGCCTTCGCTTCCAGATGATGAGGCATGATCGCTACCGCTACCTGCCCCAAAGTGACATGGAGGGCTCGTGGCGAACCCTGCTCCCTCCAGTGGAGTACCCGGTTCTGGTCTCTACTGCCCAGCATGCATACGAGGTGCATAGGAAGGCCGACAAGGTGCAAGATGACCTGCGTGCGGCTCAGAAGGTGATAAGGCGTTTGGAGCGCGAAGTGGATTACCTTCGCGGTGAGCTAGACTATGCAACTGTCTACAAGAAGAAGTACAGAGCCAACGATGCCCCCGGTGGAGCCCAGTAGCTTGCCTACCACGATCAGTTACCTCGTTTAGACACGTTGTTTTAAGTTTCAGTTTGTGTTATGTGAACCTGTGGTGTTTGTGTTACTTATGTTGGTGAACTATGTTTGTTTGGATCTTTGTCTGTGTGAGGTGAAGTATGGGTTATGTCCGTGCTTCTCCAAGTTAAACATCTTCTTATGTTATAAAGTTGCTTATCTCCTATGTCTGTGTTGCTGTTTTCTGGAGCAGCCTGTGTTTAAATCTGTGTATCTCTTAATCCGTGACCCCAAAAATTGTCAAATTTTTGTGGGAGTATCTAGACTGATGTACCTTTCAAACAAATCTGGAACCAAGTCCTTATCTGTTCGGATCTGGGAGATATGCCGGTTTAAAGTCGATGTTTCTACGCAGTCTGTCGTCCAGAACAGGTTCTGTTCAATGCTGTTTTCGGCCCAGAATCTGGCCGAATCTGAAAAAGTGTTCTATACGAAAGTTGTAGCCGGTTTCTTAATCTTTCCAACGATGTCTGGTTCATCCCTGTTGGATTTCTGTAGCTCGAGTTATGCCCGTTTTAGTGTGCTGCTGTCGACAAAGATGTGCACAGAAATTTTCAGCAATGTTCATTTATGTCATATATACTTCCTATGTTGGATATAAAGGTCTAACTCTTGCGCATTTGTTGGTGAGCAGATGGCAGCAAGGGGTGGACGCGGGAGAGGCCGTGGCCGTGGGCGTGGTGCTCCTATGGACCCGCCACCGCCACCGCCGCCAGTGACCATCGAGCAGTTGATGGCCACGCAGAATCAACTGATGCACGCCATGATGAACCGCCTGGATCAGGCGCCCGCTGCCGCACCTCAGCCTCTTCAAGTCAGGGACCGTCGAGGAGAGTTCCTGAAGGGCCATCCACCTGTGTTCACTCACGCCTCTGAACCACTGGAGGCGGATGACTGGCTCCGTGCAGTGGAAAAACAGCTGAACATTGCCCAGTGCACCGACTATGAGAAGGTGCTCTATGCCTCGGGGCAATTGCAGGGAGCTGCACAGGACTGGTGGGATGCGTTCATGTTCGGCCGTCCCCAAGAGGCCCCAGTTGTTACATGGCAGGAGTTCAAGGAGAACTTCCGATCCTATCACATCCCAGATGGTCTTGTGGAACTGAAGCAAGAGGAGTTCCGCTCTCTGAAGCAAGGGTCCATGTCAGTGGCGCAGTACCGCGACAAGTTTGCTCAGCTATCGCGTTATGCCCCCCAGGATGTGGCCAATGACAAGGACAAACAGCGCCGTTTCCTAAATGGTCTGTATGATGGGTTGCAACTCCAGTTGATGTCCAACACCTACCCGAACTATCAGGCCCTGGTCAATAGGGCGATAGTTATTGACAACAAGAGGAAGGAAATGGAGGCAAAGAAAAGAAGCTTCCAAGGCCAGTCATCGGGGAGCAACACTCGTCCCCGAACCAACCCTCAGCAAGGCTACCCCCAGAGGAGTCAAGGCAACCAGTGGAACAGGGGACAGTACCCCCAGGGCAACCAGAACCAGCAGCGCCTTCCACATCAGCAGCAGTCAGGTGGTCAGCGCTACCAGCAGCAGCCAGGAGGACAAAGGTTCCAGCCTCAGCAGAGCAGCCAAGCATCACGCCAGGGAGCACCCAACTCCGCTCCCATGAAGAATGCAGCTCAGCAGAACCCCAACGCTTGCTACCGTTGCGGGGAGTCAGGACACTACGCTCACCAGTGCCCCAAGAAGAAGAACCCCCAGGCCCCACAGAACCAGGCAGGAGCTCAGAAGCAGAATGCTCGCCCACCTCACACTGGACGGGTGAATCATGTAGCTGCCGAGAGTGCCCTGGATGCACCGGATGTTATGATGGGTACGTTCAGCATCAACTCAATCCCAGCAACCATACTTTTTGATTCTGGTGCTTCGCATTCTTTCATTTCACAGTCGTTTGTTAGAATGCATGGTGTGCCTTTGTGTGCAATGAAAGAAACAATCATAGTAAACTCACCAGGGGGTAGTATGCCTGCAAATTTTTGGAGCCCCACCTCTAGTGTCAACCTAAGGGGGGTAGACTTTAAAGTAAAGCCTATAGTGCTAAGAACAGCAGGTATAGATCTCATCTTGGGTATGGACTGGATGAAGCAACATGGGGCTGTCATTCAGTGTCAAGAGAGGTCAGTTGTTGTAACTACACCTAAGGGAGACAGAATCTGTGTGCAAGTGGTGTTAAAAGAGCAGCCAACTGCCACGGTCAACCAGATGGATGCTAGTGGTGCAGAGCAAGATCGGGTGGTGGACGAGTTCCCTGATGTCTTTCCTGATGATCTGCCAGGTATGCCACCTGATCGCGATGTTGAGTTCATTATTGAATTACTGCTGTGGAACTGCACCAATATCTAAAAGACCATATAGAATGGGGGTAAATGAATTAGAAGAACTTAAGAAACAGCTTAAGGAGTTGTTAGAGAAAGGGTATATACGTCCTAGTGCTTCTCCTTGGGGAGCACCAGTGATCTTTGTGGATAAGAAAGATGGTAGCCAGAGGATGTGTGTGGACTATAGGTCTTTAAATGAGGTTACCATTAAAAACAAATACCCTCTACCCCGGATAGACGATCTATTTGACCAGCTTAGAGGCGCATGTGTGTTCTCTAAAATAGATCTCAGATCTGGGTATCACCAGTTGAAAATCCGGAACTCAGACATTCCTAAGACCGCCTTCACCACGCGGTATGGACTGTATGAGTATACAGTGATGTCTTTTGGTCTGACCAATGCCCCAGCCTACTTCATGTATCTGATGAATAAAGTGTTCATGGAGTACCTAGATAAGTTTGTGGTGGTGTTTCATAGATGACATTTTAGTGTTCTCTAAAACAGAAGATGATCATGCTGAACATCTAAGGATGGTTCTGCAGAAGCTAAGAGAGCATCAACTCTATGCCAAGAGGAGCAAATGTGAATTTTGGCTGAAAGAAGTCTCTTTCCTAGGGCATGTTATCTCTAACGGAGGTATATCCGTTGACCCTAGCAAGGTGCAAGATGTGTTGGATTGGAACCCGCCAACTAATGCCAGTGAAATCCGAAGTTTCCTGGGTTTGGCCGGGTATTATAGGAGGTTCATTGAAGGATTCTCCAAGCTCGCAAAGCCTATGACTGCCTTGTTAGAGAAGAACGCTAAGTTTGTGTGGTCTGATAAATGCCAAGCAAACTTTGAAGAGTTAAAGAAGAGATTAACCTCAGCACCAGTCCTAGTTCTGCCAGACTTGAACAAAAGTTTCTCCATCTATTGTGATGCATCTCGTCTGGGACTTGGATGTGTTCTGATGCAAGAAGGAAGAGTAGTTGCCTACGCGTCTAGACAGCTGAGGAAGCATGAGGTGAACTATCCAACTCATGATTTGGAGTTAGCAGCTGTGTCCATGCTCTGAAATATGGAGACATTATCTGGTTGGGCATAAGTGTGACGTGTATACGGATCATAAAGTCTGAAGTATATATTTACCCAGTCAGATCTGAACTTGAGGCAACGCCGTTGGCTAGAATTGATCAAAGACTATGATCTAGAGGTACACTATCACCCAGGAAAGGCCAATGTCGTGGCCGATGCCTTGAGCAGAAAAACTTACGCAAACGGTCTGCAAGTGGAACGCATGTCAGCAGAGTTGAGGGCTGAAATGGCATATCTTAATCTATGTTTTGCCAACAATGTGGTGGAAATGTCAGTTGAACCTACCTTGGAGAAAGAAATCCGTGAGGGTCAGTTGAAAGATGAGAAGTTGAAAGAGATAGCAGAAAACATAGTGCTTGGAAAGGCACCAGGTTTCCGGATGGATGATAATGGGACTCTTTGGTTTGGAAAGAGGATTTGTGTGCCCGATGTGAAAGCTATCCGTGATGCCATTTTGCGGGATGCACATGAATCTGCCTATTCCATTCACCCCGGTAGCACCAAAATGTACTTGGATCTGAAAGAAAAATACTGGTGGTATGGTATGAAACGAGATGTAGCAGAATATGTGGCTCTATGTGACACCTGTCAGAAGGTCAAAGCTGAACATCAAAGACCAGCAGGACTGTTACAGCCTATGCAGATACCCGAGTGGAAATGGGAAGAAGTGGGAATGGACTTTATTACTGGTTTACCTCGCACACAAGAGGCTATGATTCTATATGGGTAATAGTCGACCGTCTCACTAAGGTCGCTCACTTCTTACCAGTAAAGACCACCTATTCTGGAGCAAGGTTAGCAGAACTGTACATGGAGAGGATTGTGTCTCTGCATGGTGTTCCAAAGAAAATAGTGTCTGACAGAGGGACACAGTTCACTTCTCACTTTTGGCATCAAGTACATCAATCCTTGGGAACTGAGCTGACTTTCAGTTCTGCATATCACCCACAAACAGATGGGCAGACTGAAAGGATAAATCAGATCTTGGAGGACATGTTGAGAGCATGTGCCCTTCAGCATGGGACTAGCTGGGATAAAAGCCTTCCATATGCTGAATTCTCATACAACAACAGTCACCAGAAGAGTCTGAAAATGGCTCCTTTCGAAGCTTTGTATGGGCGAAAGTGTAGAACTCCCCTGTTCTGGAATCAGACAGGAGAAACTCAAGTGTTCGGACCGGATGTTCTTAGAAATGCTGAAGAACAAGTAAGGATGATCCGAGATAACTTGAGGATAGCTCAGTCCCGACAAAAGAGTTATGCAGATACTCGCAGGAGGGACTTAGTTTTCAAAGTGGGAGACTATGTGTATTTGAAAGTGTCACCCATGAGAAGCGTAAAGAGGTTTAACATGAAAGGAAAGTTGGCACCCAGATACATAGGTCCTTTCCGGATCTTGGCCAGACGGGGGAAGTGGCCTATCAGCTCGAGTTACCTGAAAGCTGTCAGGTGTGCATGATGTGTTCCATGTTTCTCAGCTAAAGAAATGCCTGAGAGTGCCTGAAGAGCAAGTTCCCCTGGAAGAGATCAAGATAGGCGAGGATCTCACTTATGAAGAGTACCCTGTCAAGATCTTGGAAACAGCAGAAAGAGTTACCAGGAGCCGAGTTATCAAGATGTGCAAAGTTCAGTGGAACCGGTATACAGAAGAAGAGGCTACCTGGGAAAGAGAAGAAGATCTTCGGAAATCTTATCCCCAGTTGTTTGAGTAAGCTCCAGTCGAATCTCGAGGACGAGATTCATCTTAAGGGGGTAGAGTTGTAACACCCTAAAATTTTCTCCAAAACAAAATAGGTGGGAAATGATTTAATTAGGTTTTTGTGAGCATTTAACCTAGGGGTTAAATAATTTTTGTTGAATTAAAATAATGGTGGCAACATGTTTATGCATTCATGCTGATGCACTGGATTTATTGGAGTGACTGGTTTTTGCCAAAATTTAGTTTGAATTCAAACTCCTTTTGGAAATGTTTTGAAAAGCCTTGAAATAAATTGAAAAGCTCTTTCTTTTTCTCCCCCTTCCCTCCCTCGTTTCGGCCCAGGCGGCCTGGCGGCCCAACCGCCGGCGCGCCCCTCCTTGCCCCTTCCTCCCGCGCGCTGGGCCTCCCTCCCTTCTTCTCTTCGCTGCGCGGCCCGTGGGCCGGCCTGCTCGCGCCGCGCCGCGCGAACCGCTGCGTCTCCCTCCCTTCTCTCGCTGACATCCAGGGCCCGCGTGTCAGTCTCCTTCTTCCCCTCCTCGCGCGCCGTCCCGAGCGCAACCGCCGCGCTCCGCGTCGTCCGCGCGTCGTGCGGCGCCGCTCCCACGACCTCGCGCTCGCCCTCGGGTATTTAGCGATGCGCCGCACCCGCTCCTTCTTTTCCCTCTCCCACTCCCGCAGCGCCGCACAGAGCCACGCCGCCGAAGCCCCCGCGCCATTGCCGCCGCCCGCCGCCGTCGTCCCGGCGTCTCGGTGCTTCTCCGGCCGATTGCATCCTCTTCCGAGCTCCCCCGCATCACGGTGAAGCCGCCGAACTTTCTTCCTCTTTCGTTGTGCTCGGTTTTGGCCCTAACCGCCGTCGTGTGCTCGCAGCTCGCGCCGACCCGGCGTTCGGATCCCCGCCGCCCCTCGCCGTGAGCCATCACCAGCCTCCTCGCCGCCCTCTTTAGCCGCGGTAAGAACCCCCTCGACTCCGCTCTCTCTCCTTTCTCTTGGTTTGTCTCGGGGCGCCTCCTTCGGCCGGGTCCGCAAGCGCCCGCGTGTCGCCCATGGCGGGTGCGCGCACGCCGTCGCGACACCCCGCGGCGTCGCGGCCAGAGCCCCGCGCGCGGCGCGCCGCCGGCTCGCCCACGCTGCACTTCCCCTGGATCTAATCCGAGCCGCCCATCTCCGATCCGGCGGCCGAGGATCGGCGATACCCTTTCGCTGGCCATCTTGCTAAAGAGCCCCTGGAGAAGCCGGGAACCAACCCGCACTCCACCAGGCACTATTCCCTGTGCCTGAAAATCTTGCAACCAGGCCCCTGTGTTTCGGAGAAATTGAGGCGCAGTCCAGTTGACTGCGGTATTGGTTTAAAATTCAATTTAAATTTCGGTTAATCCAAATGCAATTCAAACTATTTACAGAAATGCCACTACATTGTTTTGCTTATAAAATCCACGTTTTAGCTCCGATTTGACCCGTTCAAATTGCGTTAGCTTCGTAATTTAGTGCTCTATCTGTTTATACCCCTGTTACCTGTTTTGTACAGTTTAGCTTTAGGGTCCAAGTTAACCTTGTTTAGGGCGTTGTATATACCGTTTCGGCCGTATCTTTCACACCGTAACTCCGTTTTCGATGAACCTAAGCTTGTTGTGATCGTAGAGATGCGTACTTCAGTTTTATCAAAGTTTTATTTCAGTTTATTACTGTTTGGTGTATTGTTCTAATAATAGCCTTGTTTGCATCGTGTATGGTTGCACCTGGAATGCGTGGTGATGTTGTGATCGAGTAGACGGTGAGTCAGTGTGGTACGACCAGGACCCCTCGTTCATGATCAGCAGGAGGATCAACCTTTCGACAACCAAGGCAATTTAGCATGGGATCTCCTTGTTTTACCTATACACTTTACGTTAATCACTCATTTATGCATGTGTCCAACTGAGCAACCTTAAAAACCCACTTAGCTTTTTGATCTGTGATGCTCTTGTCCCGTGGGATATATGCATGTGGGTAGCTTTGGCTAGTGCTAACTGACTTATAAACGATCCAGTCCAATGATGAATATGTTCTTATGATGATACGTGTTAAACGTTTAATAAAACTTGCTGTTTAGCAAAAGCTGGGATTGACCGTGCTACCATGAGTGCTATATGCTCTGGTTGTTTAGCTCAGTAAACTGGACCTTTTCTAACTCGGCAGCGGCGACCCGAAAGGGCGCAAAAGGGGCTTGCCACTTTGGGTGTAGGGCTGCCCCTGTTCCTATGTGTATAGCTGCGATGGCCTTGTGCCATAGAAAGGGGGGTTGCTACATCTGCCTGCCAAGGAAACCTAGCGGCCCTGACCAGTTAGACGAACCAGCGAAAGGCTTCATAGTGTGCCCTGCCGATCTACCTCGGAAGTGGGTCAAGAGGTTGGCCGCCTCGGGCACAAGGGTAACACGGCTTGTGGGTAAAGATGCACAACCTCTGCAGAGTGTAAAACTGTTATAACAGCCGTGCTCACGGTCACGAGCGGCCCGGAAAACTAGCAGAACTATGATACTTATTTAAATGATACTTTATGTTGATGGTGCTCTTATGGTGAATCATTTATCTTGGTTGGACATATGGATCATGGGTTAAGGGTTAAGCACAATACTCGTTTACCTTAAAAGCTAAAACTTTGCCAACTTAAAAGTTAACTGCAGTCAGACAGTGTCAGCCTTTTTGAGCCTCATGAACCCTATGTTAGCTTGCTAAGTACGTGGAGTACTTACGCTTGTTGTTTATCTTCTTTTTGGGCAAAATCACGGATGGGTAACAGATGAAGGTGCAGTTGGCGACTTTCCTGAAGACTTCTAGGCTAGCTGCTCCCCCAGTCGACGTTTCCCTGTGGCGTAGTTTGTGTACAAGTTCAGTGATCTGTGTTTCAGTGTGTTGTCAGACTTTGTTTTAATACTATCGTGATGTAATAAACACTGTGATGATGCCACTCTTGTAATTGTCTACTTATTGTGTGATTGTTTCCTGGGCACACATGAGTTTTCCGCCTCAGTTTTATCCTTAAAATTGGGGTGTGACAAATGCTCCAAGTCGGACTGGATTCTTCAAAACTTGAGGTCCAATATGAATTGGAATCAACAGGTCTTCCTTCCTGGATCTCCTTTTTTGGGGCAATGGGTCATCCATCCCTTCCTCGAAGGTCTGGTAATGAGGTGTCCTGCATCAAAGATGTCTAAAGATTTGCAGTTTCTAGCTTCTTTGGACTTCCTAGAATCTTACCGTTTTCAGTCACAGGACTGAAGCTGCTAGCTGAGATACTGAGATTCTATCATCTTATTAAAGCTATGCTGATTCTTTATGGCAGAAGTAAAGCTATCATCTAGTATTGATATTTTCAAGTAATTTATCATTGGAAGCTATCTTCTTAGACATATTATCAATAATTTTATTCTAATTAGATATCATCTCTCTCAAAGGTGGTTGATTAAAAGTATTACCTTGGTAGTTACTGAGTAATTAGGCCTTTGATTGTGGTTTCCATCCTTGAGCTTGTTGAGGATGATAGTTGGTGTTGTTGTTGATTGTACTTTGCATCCTCTTGAATTTCAGGGCAGTTGCTCCCTGAATGACCAGTGCCCCCACACTATTCACATGTCTGCGAGATTCGTAGATTTGCTTGACGTCTTCTCCTCTCTTGGGGTGTGTTCATCGAACTTCTTCATGAGTAGGTCAGAGTTTAGTAGACAACATGTCTACTTCCTTTAGTTGATGTATTCCTCCCTCTTGTGTGGTTGAGAGCGTTCTCATTCCATCCTTGGTTTGAGGCCATCTTCTCTATGAGTGTAGTTGCATTGCTGATTGTGAGTGATAAGAATGATCCTCCAGCAGCGGCATCTACATTTTCATGGGTATTCGAAGTGAGCCCATGGTAGAAGGTCTGCATGAGTAGCCAATTCTCCATCCCATGGTGAGGGCATTCTGAGATGTAGTCTTGAAAGCGTTCCCAAGCTTCTAGGATTGATTCTTCATGTTGTTGTTGGAAAGTTGAAATCTTGGCACGGAGTGCATTCATCTTGCCCACTGGAAAGAACTTTGCTAGGAATGCAGTTGAACAGATCGCCCACGAGGTGTTTTTGTCTTTGTTGGCGTAGAACCATTGTTTTGCTTTTCCCAAGAGTGAGAATGGGAAAAGCGAAGTAGAATGGCGTCCCTCTCGACTCCTCTAATGGTGAAAGTGCTGCAGATCTCCAGAAAGTGTTGGAGATGAGCGCTTGCGTCTTCATGTGCCTTGCCGCAAAATTGATTAGCTTGCACCATGTTGATCAAGGCTGGCTTGAGCTCAAATCTGTTTTCCCCTACATTGACTGCTGGTCCAGTCCTGATGTTGGCAGTGGTTGGAGCAAAGAACTCGCGGAGTGTCTTGTCGGCCATAGCGTCTAACACTGGTGTCAGGCTTCTTCTTATCTGGTTAACTTCTGGTAGTGGTGCTGAGGGCCTCTTGAGTTTGTGTCTAGTTTTCCTTAGTAAAACTTCGGGATCCTCAGTGTACTTGTTCGGAAGTTGGAAACCAGTGATACATTACCCTGCATAAAATAATAAAGATAAACAAAGCCAGGGTAAATCTACAAAAGTAAGTAATTAGTGCATTATCACATGTGTGAAAATAAAATGATATGTTCTAGCTACCGTTCTAAATGCTGCTAATGCAATGTCCTTTCAGTATTCATAAAGATTATAATGAAAAACCCTAGGTATCATCCCTAGTTGAATTGATGTGATCCCCGGCAATGGCGCCAGAAATGCTTATTGACACTCCTTAATGGATTCACTCTAAGAATGAGTCACATAAAATAATAAACTAGTGAAAGCACGAAAGAGTGTACGGGACACTACTAACTCCACTTAACGTCAAGTTGTCATCCCCAACATGAAGCTAGCAATGTAATTATATCAGAGCACAAAATTAAGAGATAGATATTTACCCGTAAGCGCACAGATAAACATACCCGTTGTAGAGCATTTCACCCAAGCTAGTCTCAGGTATCGTTATTTATATTTAGCCTAGAGACTAATCAATTCAAGGTGTGATAGTATTGAAAGAACTTAACAACATCTATCATGGCACACACTGATAACACACTACTACTATGAATAGGAAACAGGTACAGAGTAAATGATATAATAGATAATTGATGAAGGATAACAGAGATCAGATCAATCAAGGATAAACTTAGAACAGCACTGCCTAGCAAGATGATGATTAGAACAGGTATTAATAAGAAACATTCCTAAGTTATTCTAATTATAAGTCATAGCATACATTGATTAGTGCAATTATATTTAGCAATCGTTGACTAGGTCACATCATATTTATAATCAACAGGCAACTCCATAGCTAAGGTGTTAAGCATATTAACCCTTAAACCATGAGTTAACTGAGCCATACCGAACACTATATTCGGGAGGTTGTTGACAGAAGTTATAGCATGTTTTACCTTACCAAAATACCGTCAACATGCCTCGATTTCAAGGAAGTATAGCATATCATGAGCATATTTATCACTAATAAGTTCCACTTGTACTCTTAGCTTGTGAACATGTAGGAGATGCCAAAATGAACAAAATGAGGCCAGGTGGGCCCACCAAGGGGGTCGGCCGACCCCACCTCGGTGGCCACCTCGGCCAAGGTGACATGGCACGATCCAAGAGAAGCATGCTAAGGCCAATATCATCCCTTGGATCAAACATGTGTTTGCATTCAACGGTGAAAGATGAGAAGCACATGGATCCATGGGCCCACACAAGAAGCAAATGCAACCAACATATGACACCATGCTCCATGACATGTGGGACACCAGGGGAGACAAAACAGTGGCCAGCCCTATCATTGGGGGTCGGCCGACCCCCCCCCCTTGGTGGGCCCTGGCTACACTGCTCAGCCTGGTGACGTCAGCACCTTCTAGAAGCAATGTGGTGGGCCCACCTGTCATTGACTGGGGTCGGCCTACCCCGGGGTGAACCCCATCCAAAGTCGGTTGCTTGCGCATGTCTCACACGTGAACAATATCCTGGCCATCCATCCATGACGGTTACTATGGCAGTTTTGATCCAATGGCCGAGGAAGGAGAGCACGCGGATCGCTGACGTGGCACCGGAGTAGCCGCTACTCCACCTCCAAGCTATAAATACCGCCCTAGAGCTCTTCATTCATATGCATCCAAGGAGAGAAAGCCTACTTAGTAGCTTTAGTGTTAGAAGAGAGGGAAGGGAGTGAGGATCTCTACGGAGGAGTCCCGGTCTGTCGGGAATCTTCTCCAAGGTGCGCCTCAGCGGATGCGATTCTTCTTGTAAGTATTACATCTGAGTCCTTCTAGTATTTAATATTCTGGTCTGGTAATTTAAGTTTACAGTTCTTTTACTTGGCACATTGCTTTACTTTGTTGAAGTGCTCTAGGCCTATTAAGCTTAGCTTTAGAGTAGTAAGAATAGTGTAGACGTGGTGTCTAGGCTATATCTTGCCAGTGTGGACTTCTTGTCGCACTTGTGTAGACGCCTGGTGGTAGAGTGACAGACACAACCAGTGCTTGGAGTTCCTCTCAAGTGTTGTAGGCAAGTTGAAAATAATAGTTGGGTAGCAGCATTCCCGCCTCAGTAGTTGTTAGGTGGAGAACCTTTTAATCAACTACTGTTTCGTCCTTCGCCCCCAGTAAGGAATGAGGTGGTAAACCTCAGTACTCTTAGAAAACGAGTACCAGATATTGATATTAGGAAGACCTCTCTATCCCTGTTATCATATACCCTTTGATCATCCTTTGACGACCCTTCTTCTAGTTAATACACTTCACGTTCCCTGTGGAAATACGATACCTGGAATACTCCCGGTGAAAAGCTACAATTGACTACCGTGCGCTTGCGGTATATCCGTTTGCCACTTCTGGTGTCAACAAGCATCTCTGGTGCCGCTGCCGGGGATTAGGCTCCATAGTCTAGTTCTAGTGGTTGCATTAAGAAGTGTCAACAAGCTTTTCTGGCGCCGTTGCCGGGGAACGGTAGCTGTGTTTGCTAGAACAAAGTTGTTAAAGTTATCGTAGTTTGATTAGAGCTTTTATTTCATAAATCAATATGAATCAAACAACCCTTTTTGACTACGCTGCTCCATCGGGCGCTGAGTTGGAGCCGCCTAGTTCATCTCATGCCATTTTGGCAGTTCGCTATGAGCTTCGCCCCAGCCTCATTGCGATGGTTCAGGAGAATCCCTTTTCAGGAGAAGTAGACGAGAATCCTTATACCCACCTACGTGATTTCGAACAACTTTGTTCGTGTATTCACATCCAAGGGATGAGGCGATTCACTCTTAAGTGGAAGCTATTTCCGTTCTCGTTAACGGGAAAAGCTAGACGCTGGTATACTCGCTACGTTGGTAGTGTGAATGGAGAATGGGAGAAACTGCAAGCCATGTTCTGCTTAACGTACTTTCCCATATCCCGCGTAGCTCGTCTTCGTAGAGATGTGCTAAACTTCAAACAAGACGAGAAGGAATCTCTAGGTGCGGCCTGGGCACGACTTACAGACTTAGCATCCTCTGGCCCAGATTTAGCTATAACCGAGCCAACCCTTATGCAACATTTCTATCTCGGTCTTAGCCAAAACTCCGCACAATTCCTTGATTTAGCTTCTAAAGGAGCTTTTCTCCATTTACCCATTAGTGAAGGTAAGGAAGTCCTTGCAACCATTCTCGAGAACACCCCCTACACCGATGACCATGGTGAAACTCTAGAGGAAGATCAAACTCCTAGGGACGAACCCACGACAGCTGAAACTCCTTTACCTATACCCCAAGCTGTCAAACCTGAACCAAAACCACCTACTCCTCCAAAGGAAGAAGTAATTCATCCTTTGGATTATCCTCTAAATATCAAGATAGATCTTTTCACCGATTATGGCAATGTCTCGAAACAACCTGTGCAAAAGAGATCCACAGCCCGTAGAGCTCCTAATAACCACATGCCAACCCAGTTTGAGGCAAGTTACCTTAAGGCGACTGCCCAGGAGCTCATGTCTATTATGAGCAACGAATGGTTCAGGGAGGCTGAAGCATCGTTAGATGTCGTTAAGCTTCTGTCCTGTTTCACATCCATACTGTGTGCCATAAACAAGACGGTTGTAGATTCCCTCTATGATCCCACTGTAGGAGTAAATTTAATGTCTAAATCATTGATGTTAACACTCCTAGGTGAGGAACCGCTAAACCCGACCAATAAATTCCTTAAACTTCCTTCTAGAAAATTGGTCGAGAGTTGCGGGATTGCACATAATATTTCTATCACAATTAACAAGGTTAGCTTCCTCGCAAACTTCTATGTCTTTGACGTAGACGAGGTCGACTTGTTAATTGGGCACCCACTCATGAGATTCATTGAGGGATTTCGTGAAGGGAGCCTTAAGGGTCACCTTGGGAAGGATCTAAATCTTTCAGTTCCTTTTGTCGGTTCCGTTAATTCAATAGCCGAGCCAAAACCCGAGCCTGATCCAATAGAGGAGGTGATGTCGGTATCTTCACTAGAAACTTCTCAACCCGATCTAGAAGAAGACGCCCATGACTTTATCCAAGAAGAAGACACTAATTTAGATGAACCATTAAACTTGGATGAGTCTGAACCTCCACCAAAACCCTCTATAGAGCTTAAGCCACTTCCTTCTGGGCTTAAGTATGCCTTCCTTAATGGTGATAGAGAGACTTCCGTGATCATTAGTGATCGACTTACAACGGAAGAAGTTTCGAAACTCATCACCGTCCTCGAAAAACACCGATCCGTCTTAGGATATTCGTTGCAAGATCTCAAGGGAATTAGTCCTGCTCTTTGCACACATCGCATTCCGATCGAACCCGATGCTACACCTTCTAGAGAGCCACAAAGGAGGCTCAACAATGCGATGAGAGAAGTAGTAAAGAAGGAGGTCTTGAAGCTCTTGCACACGGGCATAATCTACCCTGTTCCAAACAGCGAGTGGGTCAGCCCCGTCCAAGTAGTTCCTAAGAAAGGAGGAATGACGGTGGTTAAAAATCAAAACAACGAATTGATTCCACAACGAACCGTCACGGGATGGAGAATGTGCATACACTACCGAAAACTTAACAAGGCCACAAAGAAAGACCACTTTCCATTGCCATTCATCGATGAGATGTTGGAACGGCTAGCCAAACATTCCTTCTTTTGTTTCCATGATGGGTATTCGGGGTACCATCAAATTCCAATCCATCCCGACGACCAAAGTAAGACCACGTTCACATGCCCCTACGGGACATACGCATACAGGCGCATGTCATTTGGCCTGTGCAATGCCCCTGCTTCATTTCAGAGGTGCATGATGTCCATTTTCTCGGAGATGATAGAAGAAATCATGGAAGTTTTCATGGATGACTTTTCAGTCTATGGAACACCCTTTGATCACTGCTTAAAGAATCTGGACCGTGTCTTACAATGCTGTCAAGAAAAGCACTTGATCTTGAACTGGGAGAAAGGCCACTTCATGGTTCGAGAAGGGATAGGCTAGACTTACCTTAGTCTTTGAGGTGGGGCCCACAGACCCCAGTCAGGGGGGTCGGGCGATCCCTATATGGGGCCCACCTGCAACAAGAGTTGCACAATCGCGTAGATGGGCTCGAGCCGGGTACGTGACCGCGCCGGACACCCATCAAGGGGGTCGGGCGACCCCGCCTCGGGGAGGTTCGACTCGCAGATGAGTTCACCGCGGCGAGGGGATAACAACCCCTGGAGATAAACCCCAAATCCAAAACTGATGGGGTCGACCGATCCCTACCTTACGGGATTGGAACGGCGGCGCGACGGTCTCTGTCAAGTTACGAGTTTTCCGCGGCGATCCCGTGAAAGTGGGCATCGTAGTCATCTGCAGCCGCTATTTAACCTTGCACCCATCTCCTTCTTCCTCCTACTCGCAATTCCACGCAAGCCAGAGCCTTCTAGCCTTGTCTGCACTCTCCACCGCGACCTAAAACACTAGCCATGGCACCCACTAGCAAGCCTACGCGCCCTGCAACACCCACGCCACGACGGGCCCTAACCGAAGATCTAGAGCAGGCCCTCGCGATCAACGTGATCGATGCGGTGCCGCTGGCCATGGTACCTCCACCAGGAGGGCTGGCTAGGCTGGTGGCGGGGTCGCCCGACCCCCCCAGGGGTCGGCCGACCACCCCCCGTCCACCTCCTCACGCGGCGGCATCGTCCCGCCCGCTGACTCCGAGAAGGGGGATCAGGAAATCCCCCGGCCGCTCCATCACGCCGACTAGGCCGACCACAGGCCAACTCGCACTGAAGGGGAAGGCCCCGCCGGAGGAGAACCCGCGCGTGATCACCACGACAACGGGGAGTACGGAGTACACTTCGTCGTACTCCCCGTCAACGCCCACGTTCTGGAAGACCCATCGGATTATGGCCGGTGGGCATGGCCGAGGGAAGGTGGTCATCCCTTCCCTCAACACGGAAGAAAAGGGTGAGCTGCAGGAGTCCCTGGAGTCCTAGGCTTCTGTTCGGCGGAGGATGGACCCCTCGTCGATCAAGGGGCCGCCGGGACAATTCGAGGAGGAAGACAAGAAGACGGATCTTGAGAGGCTGATGCACGTCACCTCCACCCTGCAAGAAAGGAACCGGGTGTTGGAGGAGACGGTGTCAGAATTGAAGATGGCGAATAAGGACTTAGAAGATGACTTTCGCCATCTTAGGATTAGCACCTCTGCGAAGCTCAAACGCTTCGCTAAGGCTTTGGGGCGGGAAGACCTCCTAAACCCCCCGTCTCCATAGATAGTTTAGTTTAGGTTAGAATAAAATTCAATGTTAGATTTATTTTGAATTTCCCAAGTTTCATCTTAGATTTATTTCTTTTGAATTTCCCATTTAAATTTCCATTGTATTTCCCTTCTTAGAGAATAAATAAAACATATCTCGTCTCTACTGGTGTGTTTGCCACCAGTAGAGCGCTTTGCATTTCACCTTTGCGTCATGTTCAGAGTTCATTTATGGAAAAATTCAAGTGTGGGGGGGGGGTCTGACGACCCCCAGACTTCATCATTGAACCACACTGAACTGCTGAGCACAGGCTGACACGCTGCAGTGCACAAAACAGAGGTAAGCAAGGGGGTTGGGCGACCCCCGTCTTCTTGAATTTTTGAAAAGTGCTTTTGCAGATGTAAAACTGAATGGAGGAAAAAGCGAATGGCAAGGAGAACCACTGTTTGGTGGGGTCGGCCGACCCCACCATGGTGACCTGGGCCCACCAGCTCACCTCCGCACAGTGAGTTCAACACTGCTGTCTGGTTCGTTTCCCCTTTCTCTTCCCGGTTCAAGCAGTTTTCACAATTATTCCATATTTTGAATAAAATAAAATAAAAAAGCTACAAAATGACTTGAGTTATGATATGCTAAGAATGTTAATGACATAAAACCATGTTCTTACATATGTTTATACTCATGGGTAAACTAAATTAGGAAACCGTATTGACTAAGTTGTTGTTAAAAGTGAGATAAATCTTGGCTTAAGACTCAAACCTGTTTTTGTTTAAGGTGCTTAGAGATTTGTTTTTGAAAATATCTCAAAACCATAGTATCATTTACTCCTTTATAGTGAGAAATACCTACCAAAACCATACATATGCATACATGAACAAAACCTTTTACACACATGCTACTTGTCTTTGTCTTGAGTTTGGTCAAACCTTGTTGACCCTAGTCGAGAATTTTGTCATATTCCCAAGATCAAGATCACATACACACCATCTATATATGCAACTTCTACACTGGAAGTATGCCTGCACATGCCATCCATTTCCACTTTATAGATGCTCTGTACATTAAAGTTCTATAATATCTCTCTCTCTTACTCTGGTTAGTAAAAAGAGACATTAAGGCTAAGCAAAAAAATGTGGACACATGAAGGTCCAGTAAAAAAAATAAAAAAAAATAAAAAAAATTGGACACATGAAGGTCCATTGTTGAAAAATGCTAGCCATGTCTCAAGGTAAAATAAAGTAGAGAGAGAGATTATATTAAAGGAGCATTCTAGTCCACATACTTTCCACACACATGCACATCTTGATCTAGGATTATGACATTCTTCTCCTTGGATCCTTGTTTTGACTTTACAATATATGCAAAACAAGTATGCTACTTTGTTTATCCCTACCAAGCTCCACATAAGCCTGATAGATTAGGATAAAACAAAAATAAGGCAATCACATGCTATGCCTTGGTGAGGAACCAAACACCTATAAGAGTGTCTTGAGAGTACTATATGAGGAGTAAGCATGAACTATGTGTTTTTCCTTTCAAACTGTCCTAAAACTCTAAGTACCAAGAACAAGAATTTAGGGAGATGACTTTGCTTTGAGATTTGTTCCTTTTCTCAACATCTAAAGGATATATGATATACACTACCACATAACCCATTTGTATAAACTATGTTGGGAACGATGCTTTATGATCATTATCATTTTAAGTATGTAATAATCTCTTGTTCACTTTCTCTAACCTTTACTCGAGGATGAGCAAAGATTCAAGTGTGGGGGATCTTGTTGACAGAAGTTATAGCATGTTTTACCTTACCAAAATACCGTCAACATGCCTCGATTTCAAGGAAGTATAGCATATCATGAGCATATTTATCACTAATAAGTTCCACTTGTACTCTTAGCTTGTGAACATGTAGGAGATGCCAAAATGAACAAAATGAGGCCAGGTGGGCCACACCAAGGGGGTCGGCCGACCCCACCTCGGTGGCCACCTCGGCCAAGGTGACATGGCACGATCCAAGAGAAGCATGCTAAGGCCAATATCATCCCTTGGATCAAACATGTGTTTGCATTCAACGGTGAAAGATGAGAAGCACATGGATCCATGGGCCCACACAAGAAAGCAAATGCAACCAACATATGACACCATGCTCCATGACATGTGGGGACACCAGGGGAGACAAAACAGTGGGCCAGCCCTGTCATTAGGGGGTCGGCCGACCCCCCCTTGGTGGGCCCTGGCTACACTGCTCAACCTGGTGACGTCAGCACCTTCTAGAAGCAATGTGGTGGGCCCACCTGTCATTGACTGGGGTCGGCCGACCCCGGGGTGAACCCCATCCAAAGTCGGTTGCTTGCGCATGTCTCACACGTGAACAATATCCTGGCCATCCATCCATGACGGTTACTATGGCGGTTTTGATCCAATGACCAAGGAAGGAGAGCACGCGGATCGCTGACGTGGCACCGGAGTAGCCGCTACTCCACCTCCAAGCTATAAATACCCCTCTAGAGCTCTTCATTCATATGCATCCAAGGAGAGAAAGCCTACTTAGTAGCTTTAGTGTTAGAAGAGAGGGAAGGGAGTGAGGAGCTCTACGGAGGAGTCCCGGTCTGTCGGGAATCTTCTCCAAGGTGCGCCTCAGCGGATGCGATTCTTCTTGTAAGTATTACATCTGAGTCCTTCTAGTATTTAATATTCTGGTCTAGTAATTTAAATTTACAGTTCTTTTACTTGGCACATTGCTTTACTCTGTTGAAGTGCTCTAGGCCTATTAAGCTTAGCTTTAGAGTAGTAAGATTAGTGTAGACGTGGTGTCTAGGCTATATCTTGCCAGTGTGGACTTCTTGTCGCACTTGTGTAAACGCCTGGTGGTAGAGTGACAGACACAGCCAGTGCTTGGAGTTCCTCTCAAGTGTTGTAAGCAAGTTGAAAATAATAGTTGGGTAGCAGCATTGCCGCCTCAGTAGTTGTTAGGTGGATTACCTTTTAATCAACTACTGTTTCGTCCTTCGCCCCCAGTAAGGAATGAGGTGGTAAACCTCAGTACTCTTAGAAAACCAGTACCAGATATTGATATTAGGAAGACCTCTCTATCCCAGTTATCATATACCCTTTGATCATCCTTTGACGACCCTTCTTCTAGTTAATCCACTTCACGTTCCCTATGGAAATATGATACCAGGAATACTCCCGTTGAAAAGCTACAATTGACTACCGTGCGCTTGCGGTATATCTATTTGCCACTTCTGGTGTCAACAAGCATCTCTGGTGTCGCTGCCGGAGATTAGGCTCCATAGTCTAGTTCTAGTGGTTGCATTAAGAAGTGTCAACAGAGGTGGAATACAGAGGACTCAACAGGTCTGTCACACCTGCGATCTACCACTCTATCCAGAACATAGGACGCATTCGCAGATAAATAATGTATATGCACCACGCCTACACAGCATTTATCACCCACCTGTTGTACTTTAAGATGAGCGCTATACGAACATGAGTATAAACATAAAGATGAACTATCTATGCCAAATATATAATCAAAGCAAATTATAAGCATTATAACTAAGAATATAATCATTGATGTCTTAATCATATCAATTGTATTGCTATCTAGAACACAATAATGAACAATAAGGTGAATTAGATCATCAATAAGAACTAAAGTACGAACTAGAACATGAACTAGAACAAGATTATGAACTAGATGATGAACTAGACGATGAACATGAACTAGATGATGAACTAGAACATAAACAATGAAGAACAATGATGAGCTAGAAGAGCAAATATGAATTAGATCCATAATGTTAATACAAGAGAGAAGATCTTGGGTTTACCGAGCCTTCTCGTGACTAGATCAGGAATCCAAGCGAAGCTTGCCTCCTCTAATCCTATTCTATCTACTATTCTAGGTGGATGAAGTTCTAAAGCCTCCGATTGATCTCCTTCTGGTTGATGAATGAATTGTCCGAAACCCTAATTGCCTCGTTGCTCTGTTGCTCTGGAGAGGGGGTCAGGGGTCTGTTTATATAGCCCTGGGCGATGAACCGTGGCCCTTGGATCAAACCGACTTGAGGTACGGTCGAGATGCATCCTGGGAGTCGATTGAGATAGCTTGCAGAGGATGGAGCCCAGTGGGCCCAGGGGCCGACCGGTTGGTCTCCTGGTGGGACCGGTCGGTCCCACCAGTCGGTCTCTGGTGGTGATCTTCGTCGTGGTGTCTTCTTATGTCCCCTAGAGTCTTCTAGAAGTATCCCGACGTAGTGGTTACGTTATCTCCCGTCAGTTTCCTTCTATGGGAAGCTATTGATGCTGATTTCCTGGTTTAGTCCCTGCAGAATCATAACTCACCAAAACTCATGGAATATTGTCAGTTGAATCCCTAAATCTTTGTTAGTGATCATATCCTTGCCCTTTTCATGTTTATTTATCTCTTAATTATGATAGTTAACTAGTGTCAACAACTCCCCTAAGCTTACCTTTTGCTAGTCCCTTAGCAAATATTCATAATAAATATGGAACTGTTACTATGTCTCACAAATAAAAATCTTTCTTGGTTTAGAGTTAATTATTCTGACTTTCTGATATTATCTTTAACCATGGAGCTTTTGCCTTTACCTGGATCTTTAAACAATTGAAAGATAGAACAATCAAGTTAAGCACTGTATCTCTAACTCTTTGATCAACCTTCATTCTGGAGTTTTTGTATATTTTCAAAATAAAACTCAGAGATTCCTTTGTATGATACTCTCAAATCGCTCTTTTATATTTTATGATTCCTCACTGATCCACTTTTCCTTCCTTCTATGGATATATATATGGAGCTTTAAGAAGTATAAAGCATATCTTACTAAGTCAAAGTTCAAAGTTTAGGAAGAAAGATGTCATACTCATTGATCAAGACTTTAGAACATTTGAAATTTGTCATCTCTTGCTGGTATATTGTAATTAGAGGAACCATGGGCTATCATTCTTTTTCTCATACTTTTATCATAAATCTTTTCTCTTTTCTTTCTCTTTTTGAGGTAGTCGGACACTTGTCCCTTTTTATTTCCTCCTTTTATATTTTTGCATAGCCCATGCCTCTAACACAATACTACTTCGGAAGAGTGAATCTTTTAATAAAACATTCTTGATCTCTAGAGCATGATAAATTTCTCAACCATAACTAAAAACTTAGAACAAAGCAAGTAGCCTTATCTTAAAATCATATTAATGGCTCTGGGTAGGAATTCATGTTATGTCATACAGGATCTCATCATGTGTTTTTAATCTTTTCAAAAAGTAAATCTCCAGAACTCTAGCATCTCTAGGAATTAGATAAACAGCAGCTCAAACCTTTTTATATCATATCTCACAATTATCTAGACTTTGGATCAAGCATTTGCCATCCACAGGTTTTAGGTTCAGAGTTTATTCAGAACAACTTTGTCTAAAACTCAAGAATATTTAAGTTTAAACATTAAGTACTTAGAAAGGCAGAGCAAAAAGTTCATCATTTAATATGAGCATAATTAGGTTCTTATCCACCTAGATATTTATTTATTATATAATTGGTTTTACAACAGTTATTTATTTTTTTCTATGTTTATTGACTTGATCTAACTAGATTGGACTAATAGATAAAAAAGTCGTGATACTTATCGTGATAACTGAGGGTGCTCTCCCCCAAGCTGGATCCTGACTTATTCTTTTTCTCCAAAAGTCGAGTAGACTGATAATGATTTCTTGAGTCATTCTCTTCTTCTCTTCCTGCTGAATCAAAGATAGACAACACAACTAGTGGAACTTGATTAAGTGTTAGTGATAAAAATTCCTCCATTTGTCCGGTTGTCTTAAAGCTCTTAAAATTATCTATGTTCTTTCTTCTCCACTAAGCAGAGTTTTAGCAGTGTTTCTATAGTGTCTCTTTTTAGGTTTTATGGTGAGCCTTTATGTGCCCACATATTTTTTTATCTTTTTCTTTTTAGAGTGAGCCTTCATGTGCTCACATATTTTTGGTATTTTGAATTTATTTATGAAAAACTTAAAAGATACTTACGTAGATACATGGGGGTGCCTTCCCCCAAGCTGAATGTTGACGTAGTCAATTTGTAATGTAGCAAACTGGCAGTGGATATGTCCTTCCTTTATTAGGGCTTTGATTGATGTTGAAGGAGCATTCACTTGTTCGTCAGTTTCTCTTGGTCTTTCAAATCCTGTGAAACTCAAATAGACAGCAAAACTTGTGGAACAGATTAAGTAGTAGTGGTTGTCCACTCAAGCCTTAGGTGTCTAGAATTTCAGTAAGATCTCTTTCTCAATGTCTTATTTTTATGCTACAGGATGCAATGCAGAAGTAAATATGCAAATGTATATCTATATATATATCTTTGTATTATTATTTTTATGCCTCCACAGAAAGTATATTACTCTCATGGGGCTTTAGAGTTTCCATATTTCTATTTTGTTTTCTGATGCAAATTGTTTTAAGAAGTAAATATGATGCTAAAAGTAAATGATCATGCTTTATCTAATTATGCAGTGATTAATTAATGCTAATGATTTATGGATAACTACCGAGTTACCTTCCAGTGAGGATTCGACATTTATAGTCTATCGAACAAGACTTCTTGTATGCTCTTTTATTCTTCCTTAGGTGCATCAGCAGATCCTGAGGAGGACCTTGATGATTGCACATCAGTAGAACTCTCTTTCTTTCTCCATACTTGCTTGACTGGTGGACTTGTCTCCTTTACTTCTTCGTCCTTCGTTTCCTCCAATGGGATATCTTCACTTCTGGTGACCTCTCCTTCAAAGTCAGCCCATCCATCCTTGATTTGTTGTCTCTTGTTGCGTTGGGATGTGCGGCGTCTCCTCCTTGAGTGATTCTTCTTTTCCTGTACATTAGTGGCATAACTATTAAAGTAACAGCGTGCCTTTTCTCTAAAGAACTGGAAGTGGATCTCTCCGGATCTCATGTAGATGATGGCGCCAGTGGTGTTGAGGAAGGGTCTTCCTAGGATGATATGTACGTCATCTTCTTTTCCCAAGTCTGAAGGACCGAGAAAGCACAAACAAGGCGACCAGAGGGGGGGTGAATGGGAGCCAATCAAATTTCTTCCGAAACTTTGGCCAAGTGTCCCAAATTCAACCCCGAAAAGCTCGGACTCAAAGCGTGATGCTCACGACCCTTGGAAGAGGGTGGATGATCCCTAGGATCACAGCGGAGCACCACCAAACACAAGCGAAGCAAAGAACCAAAAGCTCCGGCACAAGTTTGCCCCCAAGAAACCAAGTCCCGAACGTAGATAGACGGCTACGTCGAGAAATCTCTAAACACCGATGCTAACGAGTAGCAGAGATACCTAGAGAGGTTCCTTGGTTAACTCTAGGACCAAACGAGAAGTCCGAAAACCGAGCGAGCAAGCCGGGAGAGCAAACGCACTATACCGGGGCACTCAGCAGGATCCCGGACTGTCCGGGCCCGGAGTGCCGGACTGTCCGCCCAAGGCCGGACTGTCCGCGCCTGGGTGCCGGACTGTTCGCCCGCTAAACCCGCAAAAACGCAGTGGTTCTGAAAACTCCCTGAGTGATCCCGGACTGTCCGCGGATCACTATGGCGGACTGTCCGCCGGTCAGTGAGCAGTAACCCGACCGAGGAACACGGCCACCGATCTGGCCAACCCCCCGATGCGCGGACTGTCCGCCGCTCTAGGCGCGGACTGTCCGTGACCTTGCAGGGAGGGCTATTTCAATCGCCTCCTCCCCAAATCTCTCCAAAACCGATCCAAATCAAAATCCCTTGATCCCAAACTTGGAAAAAATGATCACAAGGTAGTTAGGAGACCCCCAAGAAATCATCCGCTCAAATCGATTCAATCACCGGGAAATCGAAGGGGAAGGTGTATGAACCTGAAAAGCGCCACGAAAACGAAATCGACCCGATCTATTCGATCATGAAGAGTTAGATGAATTCCTTTGGTCAAAATAACCTCCTCAATGATACGAACAAATTGGTTCAAACGGATTTCGCAAAGACGCACCGGAGAGGGAGATCCAGTGACGGGAAAATCGCGGAGAAACCAAGAACGCGAACAACAACAACGAACTCGAATCAAAATGCGAATCGACACAACGATCTTGCAGCTGAAGCGCAAACACACGCTACGACAAGGAGGTTGCGGCCTCCTTTCCTCAAAATCAACAGTACACAGAGGTGAGTCTCTCTGCGGATCTCAGCTAGCTACAGCAGGGAATGGGGAGAGCAAGAAAACCTAAGGCAAGAGAGCAAATGACTGAGATAGGGGAGGAGGGTGTCTCCCCGGACTACTTAACCTATTCTAGACTAAGTCTATTTCCTACTCTATCCCTCTCTATTCTAATTACAGAGCGAACCAGCTAAACCCTAGGGTTATTCTGGACCAACTCGAGTGGTAGGTGAATCCGACGGCCACGCCCGCACAACTCGTCCGCGTTGCCTCCACGCAACCTTCCGATTGCCGCCACGTGCCGCCCTCGCTCTGCACCCCCGGTTTTGTGGCCCAAACCGGGAAACTAGCCTTTTCCAGCAACCCCCGGTTTTGAGGCCCAAACCGGGAAACCAGCCCACCAGCCTGAGTTTTGAGGCCCAAACTCAGAAAACCCGCAGCACCCAGGTTTTGAGGCCCAAACCTGGAAACCGTCCTCAACCCGAGTTTTGAGGCCAAACTCGGAAACCGTCAGCCCGAGTTTTGTGGCCAAACTCGGAAACCGTCCACGCCCAGGTTTTGAGGCCCAAACCTGGAAACCGTCCACCGGTGGTTTTTCGCTGGCTCAGCCACCAAACCGAAGCTGTGGAGGGGATGCACCGCCCGTGCACCCCGTCCACCGACACGTGTCCCCAGGTCCTCGACCCGAGCAACACCGTGCCCCGCAAGTCTCCGCTCTACGCTGTCCCAGGCTGCCAGCCACTACAGCTAATCCTCAGGCACTCCGGTCCCTCAGTCCAAGCCTCACGTCCGCCCTTCACTGCTCGATCCATCGGTATGGCACGTCCGCCGCACGGCACGCCCATCCTTCATCGCACCCAGTCCATCGGCACGACACGTCTCAACTTGACCTTCACCTTGCCCTCGATCACTGTCTCCGTGCTCGACACCTGCACAACACAAGCCAAAGAACATGCGATCAAACCCGTTGACAATCACTCATCACTCAGAGACTCGGCATACACCCATGTATCCGCAATCTCCCCCTTGATGAGTGTATTGTCAACTACACACACAAATCATAATGAAAGAAGAAGGTAGGAGGAAGGAGAAGAGAGAACTCGACCAAATGACCCAAAAGCATAGCAAAGCCGAAGAAGGTCAAGTGGAAGAAGCGAAAACTTGGTTCCCAAAGACATGGGCAACGGCTCGACGCAACCAAGCAAAGCAAAGCTAGCCCTCAAGAAGAGGTAGAACAGGCTCAACACCACTAGCAAGATACCAATTGAAATCGGAGGAAAATCGAAGCAAAATGCTAGTCCCTCAAGATAGAGGCGCAGAGGCTCAACACAACTAGCAAAGAAAGCTCGATACAAATGCCTTTCGGCCAAGCACGCTCCGAACCAATTGAAAAACAATCGAAAGGTCTCTGACCCAAAAGAGGACCAATCGAAGTCAAAATGCCCTGAAAATGTTTGCTAGTTCCTCAAGACAGAGGCAACGGCTCAACACAACTAGCAAACTCCCCCTCGACAAGTGCAAGCAACTAGGAAAACTCCCCCTTAGTTGAACATCCGGGAAACAAAAGAATTGCAAGAAAATTTCTCCCCCTTAGTCATAGTCAACCGAACGGAGCACACATGATTTGTCATTTCTCCCCCTTAGTTGAAAATGCACTAATCAAGAAGAGCACAAGGCAAGAAACTCCCCCTTCCAACATGCATATGAAGTCAGAAATGCATGTTAGCAGCTTCAGGCATATATTCAAAAGAGTGCAAAAATGCTCTAATCAGTATAGCTCCAATGACACAACAAAGCACTCAAATAGCGAAGGCTCAAACTGATCACACATCCGAAATATGAAGCATATGAGCAAGTGAGCAGTTTTTAGCCAAAAAAAATAGTCACCATCAAAATAGCACCACACATGTATAGATAGGAATCCAGACAAGTGCTAAACATATATACAAGGTGAACTACCCCTAGCAAAGTTCAATCATCATGCATAGGAATGAAACATACACTTGTTATTTCAGTTTTATATCGGAGTTGCAGCGGTGAAATTACACAAGTTCAAATTCAGCATGTGATTGCGAGAGGTTGAAAGCTTGCCTTTGCCTAACTTTTCAACCGAGCGAAGCCTATGCCGAAGCAATCAGAAGCTTAAAGCTACGGTTTCGGTCATACACTACACGACTCAAGTTTAACTCAAAGTGCAATGAGAAACAGTCTCGATACCGTGAGGTGTTGACAAGCAATCCCATCTCGATCTTTTCAATTCACTAAAACTTGGTTCAAATTTTAAGCATGATATGAACAGACCAAGCAAGTGAATGACTCAGAACTAGAGACATAGCAACCTAGCATATATGAAAAGCAGGAATGGACTCAACACACCCTACACATGCTAGTTGCATATCATAATGGTGAACATTTTCAGATTTTATATACATTAAGCAAAATTCACCATTCAAAAATAGCTCAGCTCATAACATGTACTAGTGATCAGAAGGAGCATAAGCTACAAGCATCCATAAGCATCGGAGCATACTAAACAGAGCATAGTTACATTCAAGTGATTATAAACATGAAGCTCAGAATGTAAATGCGTATGCTAAAATGCGAAAGAAAAGAAAATCAAAAATAAAACAGTCAGTCTAAGATACAAGATCCAAAATGTTTCCCCCATCTAAAAGGGGAAACACACACCAAGCTCACCCCTCAACCGATTAAAGGTTGATTCGTCTAAAGGCTTGGTGAAAATATCAGCCAGTTGGTGATGAGTATCGACATGGCGAAGGTCGATATCACCCTTCTCCTGGTGGTCTCGCAAGAAATGAAAGCGCACATCAATGTGTTTGGTTTTCGAGTGAAGCACGGGGTTCTTAGCAACGCTAATAGCACTCGTGCTGTCACAAAGCAAAGGCACGTGAGAAAAGCTCAAACCAAAATCACGCAAAGTGGCCATCATCCAGAGTAACTGGGAACAACAGCTAGCCGCAGCAACATACTCAGCCTCCGTGGTAGACTGGGCGACACTAGACTGCTTGCGAGAAGACCACGATACAAGAGAAGATCCAATAAACTGGCAAGTCCCAGAAGTGGACTTGCGCTCGATGCGACAACCAGCAAAATCGGCATCGGAATAACCGCAAAGCGAGAGGGTGGAGGAAGCAGAATACCAAATCCCAAACTCAAGTGTGAAACGAAGGTACCTAAAAATCCGCTTCACCGCCTGACGGTGAGAAGTGCGCGGCGACGCCTGAAAGCGCGCACACAGACACACCGCGAACTAGATGTCCGGGCGTGTCGCCGTCAGGTAGAGCAGCGATCCGATCATGCTGCGGTACTCCTTCTGGTCCACTGCTTCTCCATCCACATCCGCATCCAGGGCAGTCATCGTCGACATGGGTGTTGGAAGAGGCTTGGCCTCACCCATATCGAACCGCTTCAGCAAGTCTTTGGTGTACTTGCCCTGGTGCACAAACGTCCCTTCTTGGGATTGCTTAATTTGCAACCCGAGAAAGAATGTCAGCTCGCCCATCATGCTCATCTCGAACTCCCTGCTCATAATATCTGCAAACTTGGCAACCAAAGCTTGAGAAGAACCACCAAAAATGATATCATCCACGTAAATCTGGACCAAGAGTGTGTCTTTGCCGTGCTTGAGGAGAAAGAGCGTCTTATATACACATCCCATTTTAAAACCCTTAGCAAGCAAAAAGGTTTTCAACCTATCATACCAGGCTCTAGGGGCTTGTTTCAAACCATACAAAGCTTTGTGGAGTTTAAAGACATGGTTTGGAAACTTGGGATTTTCAAAACCGGGGGGTTGCTCAACATAAACTTCCTCTTCTATGTAGCCGTTTAAGAAGGCACTCTTGACATCCATTTGAAAAAGTTTGAAACCTTTGGATGCAGCAAAAGCCAAGAGTATCCTAATAGCCTCCAAACGAGCTACAGGAGCAAAAGTCTCCTCAAAGTCTATCCCCTCCTTCTGACTATAATCCTTCGCTACAAGCCTGGCCTTGTTTCTCACAACGTGGCCATCCTCTCCTTGCTTGTTTTTGAAAACCCATTTTGTCCCAATAGGCTTACAGTCAGGTGGAGGTGGAACTAGAACACAAACCCGATTTCGCTCAAAGTTTTCTAACTCCTCATGCATGGCATTGACCCAATCCGGATCCGTCAATGCGTGTCCAACATCTCGGGGCTCAAAATTAGCAACAAAAGCAGAGTGAGCGAAGTGAGAGATGTGCTGTGACCTGGAGCGAGTAACTCGCTCGCCGATGTCGCCGATCATCTGCTGAGGGGGGTGCTGGCGCTGGATGTGTCGTGGCGCCTCCCGGGAAGAAGTGATCTCCCCCTCAACAGTAGCTAGTTCCACCCCGGGTACAAAAGGTACCGCGCGAGGTGGAGGATCCCACGGCCCCTAGGAAGAAGAGGTGTCGGGGCCGTGAGTCGTCGTCGAGGCCGCACGTTGCGGCACGGCAGGTGGAGGGGGTGCTGGATCATCCATACCTTCAGCACCCTCATCCTCGTCATCGAAAAGAGGCTCTCCAACCTCATGATCACCTGCACGCTCAAAACGAGAAGGACATACAAGAGTCTCGTCGAAGGTGACATCTGATGTCTCCATGACTCGGTTAGTATCAAGGTTAAGTACACGATATGCTCTAGTGTGAGTGCCATAACCCAAAAATACCCCGTCAGATGAGCGAGACTCAAACTTGTCCAGGTTGCCCTTTTTCAAAATAAAACAGTGGCAACCGAAGACTCTAAAATAACTCACCTTGGGCTGGCGGCCAAAACGCAACTCATAAGAGGTCTTCTTCAAAAAGGCTCTCAGAAAAATGCGATTTGAAATATAGCATGCAGTGTTCATAGCTTCGGCCCAATAGCGCCTAGGAGTCCTATGCTCATCGAGCATCGTCCTGGCCATCTCAACAAGGGTCTGATTCTTCCTCTCTACAACACCATTTTGGGGCGGTGTGTAGGGGGAAGAAAACTGATGCTCCAAACCAAGGCGGTTACAAAACTTCTCAAAGTCCGAATTTTTGAATTCGGAACCATTATCACTTCTAATAGCTCGCATCGAGTTCAAAGGGAACTCGTTCTGAAGACGCAAAATCAGATTGCGAGCGAAGGAGAAAGTCTCAGTCTTCTCAGCTAAAAAGAAGACCCACGAATACCTCGAAAAATCGTCAACAACAACCAAAACATACCACTTGCCACCAACCGAGCTCACCCGAGCCGGACCAACAAGGTCCATGTGTAAAAGCTCTCCAGGGTGCGAGGTCATGACCTTAGTCACTGGATGGTGGGGAGCGGCAACCATCTTCCCATGTCTGCAAGAATGGCAAACAAGATCCTTCTCCATCGAAAGCTTGGGCAATCCTCGGATTAGGCCAAGTGAGCTAAGTCTTGCAAGCAAGTCGAAGCTTAAATGACCGAGCTTCCTATGCCACTTCCAAAGATCGGAGGAAGAAGGACTAGCCAAAAGACAGCGGGAAATACCAAACGACTCTGAGAAATTCGCGCGAAAGACTTTCCCAAAGGGCGAAATCAAACATACAAGATTGCCCTGAGGATCTAAGATGCGACTAAGGTTCGGTTTAAAATGAATCTCATGTTGCGAAACAGAAAGCAAGTTAAAATGCAGGTTAGAAACAAGAGCAACATCGCGCAACACAAAGTGCTCATTAACCCGCACCGACCCGTGAGACAAAACCTTACCTTTACTGTTGTCGCCGAAGGTAATGTACTCTTTTCCGGCGACCGGGCTAAGGCTGGAGAACCACTTGGCGTTTCCGGTCATGTGCCTCGAACAACCGGAATCCACCAACCAAATGTCCTCCAACCGTTTTACCTACATCAATAAAAAGACATAGGGTGAGCATACGGTCCAACACTGGGGTTAGTGAAGTAAGGGGAATACCAGTGTTGGGCCGGCTGCTCAAAAGAACGGTTAGCGAAAAAAACATTCCTAGCCAATCTACGGATCAAGCGATCACCACGTTTAGAAGAACGTGGTCCGCTGGGGAAGGAGCGCTCACCGCGATACTCAAAACGCGGTGGGGGAAAGCGTCAACTACAAAGCCTCCGCCACGGGGTCCAAAACCTGCAACTGCAGGCTCCCGCCGGGCACGCTCTCTACGAGGCCTACGCCTAGGAACTTGAGGTTCAGGACCTCTAGGCCTAGCGTCTCTCCTCGGAGCTCTCCTCTCCTGCCTAGGCCTGGGAACTTGACCTCCGGGCCTAGCAGCTCTCCTCTGGACGTTCGACACATGCCCACCCTGGGAAGGGTGGTACAAGTCCGGGTTGTCCATCTCCCGTGCACGGCGCGCCTCTCGCTTGCGCCGAAAGCAGAACTCACTCAAATGACCATCCCTCCCACAGAAGTCACACTGGTACCTCACCGCACGCACAGGGGGTTGTTGGTACGTAGGACTGTGGGTATGGCTCACTTTGCCCTTCTATGGCAAACACTCCTGCTGGATGGGTGGCATTGTGTCCAGCTTGTTTTTGAGGTGGTTTGGCTTGGGCTGCCACTGCTGGTTCTTGGGTGGAGCTCTCGGGGGTTCCTCAAACACCCCATCCTTGGTGGTAGGCTTGGCAGGCTCTTTGGGTGGAAGCTTGGTAAATTTGGGAGTAGTGGTGGAGTTGGGCTTCTCACTCGGGTTCAGACCACTCGACTCTCCAATCTTCCCAAAGGCGGAAAGATCAACACCCTGAGCAAAACCTACACCTGGACCTCCAGCAGCTCGCTTAAATTGGGAGATCATCATCCCGAGCTGTGACTCACTACAAGAGACCCATGACAAGATGGTCCGAAGGTATGTGTTTTCCTCCTCGATTTGCATCTTGTCATGCTTGACATTGGCAATCTCCATCTCCAAGTCCTCACACAAAGCACACCTCGTGACACAAGTGCTACCCGAGTTGGCCTATTCTAAAGACTCAATCTTGGCATTCTTCTCTGCCAACTCGGATTGCAAGACAGAACAAGTCTTGCACGCACCCAACAGCTGCGGCCTAGCACGGAACTCATCCACCTCTCCTACCAACGCAGCATACTTACCTCTCAAAGTGAGAAGGTCAGTCATGTGTGTGGTGCACGACTCACACTCAACCTCCTCCGACACAACCACGGTGGACCGAGCGAACTCAAGCTCCTTCACCGTATCCTCCCACTTCTGCCTGAACTCCTTGCGCTCTCTAGCAGCACGCCTAAGCAGTTTATCTTGACTAAGGAGGGCAGCAGTAAGCTTCTCTACCTCGGTAGAGAGCTCGTCGTAGGTGAGAGATACCTGGGAGGTGTCGTCGTCGTCGTCGTTCCGAGGCGTGTGCTCCATCTCGCCTCCGACCTCATCTCCGAGCGCCATGGTGCAGAGACCTCCGTCGTCGGCGAAGAAGCAAAGACCTTTGAACTTGTCCTCGATCTTCTTCGTCTTCTCGGACTCGTCATCGCTTGAGCAAGCGGAGTCGTCTTCCGAGCCGTCGACGTCGCTGAGCGTGGTGAAGAATGCACGCTGCTCAGCTTGGGCCTTCTCCAAGTACTTCTTCTTGATGTACTCTTTGTCGAAGCCGCCCCGCTTCTTGTGCCTTGGGGAGACGTGCTTCTCCTTGTGCTTGGAGTCGTACTTGCGCCCATGATCGCCCTTCCTCGAATGCTTGTTCTTCTTGGGGCAGTTGGCGATGAAGTGGTCGGGGTCGCCGCACTCGTAGCAGCCCGAGCGTCCTCCTCCGCGGCGACGGTTCATGCGGTTGTTGTGGAACCGCGAAAATCGGTTGGCAAGCAAAGCCAACTCCTCGTCTCCCAACGACTCCAGCTGGTCCTCTGTGACAGAAAAGAGTGAAGAGAGTGCAAAGCCAGCAGAGGGGTTAGTAGAAGAGCCAGAAACCAAAGCCATAGTCGGGCCAGAAGGATTTGCATAAGAAGCCCTCGACATGGCATCAATCTCACTGGACTTGAGTTTACTAAAGAGCTCGTCGCACGTGAGGGTCTCATAGTTAGGCGATTCGATGATCGCCTGAACCTTGGAATCCCAAACCGACCGATCAAGAGTGTGCAAAAGCTTCAAAGCTCTCTCATGATCGTCGAAAGGCAACTGCTCCTTGTTAGCCCTCATCCTGTTGACAATCACTTGAAAGCGAGCGAATAAACTCTCAATGCTCTCGCCAGGCTGATGTCGAAAGTTCTCATACTCTCTCTTGTACGACTCGTAGAGTCGGGTTTTGACTTTAGAGGTGCCCTCATGAAAACGCATGAGGGTGGCCCAAATCTCCCGAGCCGTAGAGAGGTGAGAAACGCGATCAAACTCTCCCACGCTCAAACATGAAAAGAGCGCATTACGGGCTCGGCTATTGGCTTCGTGCTCATCGATCAGATGCTGAGTCACTCGAGCAGCCAAGACCACGTAATCGGCAGAGTTGCAAATATCCCAAATGGAAGCACCCAAACTCTGCAGATAGGCCGACATGCGTATTTTCCAATACGCATAGTTCGTCCCATCGAAAAATGGCGGTTTGCCCACGCCGCGATCCATGTCGCCTTCGGTGGATCTGGAACCGGCTAAGGTGGAAGATCCTTAACCCGCTCCGATACCAATTGAAGGACCGAGAAAGCACAAACAAGGCGACCAGAGGGGGGGTGAATGGGAGCCAATCAAATTTCTTCTGAAACTTTGGCCAAGTGTCCCAAATTCAACCCCGAAAAGCTCGGACTCAAAGCGTGATGCTCACGACCCTTGGAAGAGGGTGGATGATCCCTAGGATCACAGCGGAGCACCACCAAACACAAGCGAAGCAAAGAACCAAAAGCTCCGGCACAAGTTTGCCCCCAAGAAACCAAGTCCCGAACGTAGATAGATGGCTACGTCGAGAAATCTCTAAACACCGATGCTAACGAGTAGCAGAGATACCTAGAGAGGTTCCTTGGTGAACTCTAGGACCAAACAAGAAGTCCGGAAACCGAGCGAGCAAGCCGGGAGAGCAAACGCACTAAACCGGGGCACTCAGCAGGATCCCGGACTGTCCGGGCCTGGAGTGCCGGACTGTCCGCCCAAGGCCGGACTGTCCGCACCTGGGTGCCGGACTGTCCGCCGGCTAAACCCGCAAAAACGCAGTGGTTCTGAAAACTCCCTGAGTGATCCCGGACTGTCCGCGGATCACTATGGCGGACTGTCCGCCGGTCAGTGAGCAGTAACCCGACCGACGAACACGGCCACTGATCTGGCCAGCCCCCCGATGCGCAGACTGTCCGCCGCTCTAGGCGCGGACTGTCCGCGACCTTGCAGGGAGGGCGATTTCAATCGCCTCCTCCCCAAATCTCTCCAAAACCAATCCAAATCAAAATCCCTTGATCCCAAACTTGGAGAAGATGATCACGAGGTAGTTAGGAGACTATCCCCAAGAAATCATCCGCTCAAGTCGATTCAATCACCGGGAAATCGAAGGGGAAGGTGTATGAACCCAAAAAGCGCCACGAAAACGAAATCGACCCGATTTATTCGATCATGAGGAGTTAGATGAATTCCTTTGGTCAAAATGACCTCCTCAATGATACGAACAAATTGGTTCAAACGGATTTCGCAAAGACGCACCGGAGAGGGAGATCGAGTGACGGGAAAATCGTGGAGAAACGAAGAACGTGAAGAACAACAACGAACTCGAATCAAAACGTGAATCGACACAACGATCTTGCAGCCGAAGCGCAAACACACGTTACGACAAGGAGGTTACGGCCTCCTTTCCTCAAAATCAACATTACACAGAGGTGAGTCTCTCTGCGGATCTCAGCTAGCTACAGCAGGGAATGGGGAGAGCAAGAAAACCTAAGGCAAGAGAGCAAATGACTAAGATAGGGGAGGAGGGTGTCTCCCCGGACTACTTAACCTATTCTAGACTAAGTCTATTTCCTACTCTACCCCTCTCTATTCTAATTACAGAGCGAACCAGCTAAACCCTAGGGTTATTCTGGACCAACTCGAGTGGTAGGTAGATCCGACGGCCACGCCCGCACAAGTCGTCCGCGTTGCCTCCACGCAACCTTCCGATTGCCGCCACGTGCCGCCCTCGCTCTGCACCCCCGGTTTTGTGGCCCAAACCGGGAAACCAGCCTTTTCCAGCTATCCCCCGGTTTTGAGGCCCAAACCGGGAAACCAGCCCACCAGCGTCTGAGTTTTGAGGCCAAACTCAGCAAACCATCCGCGCCCAGGTTTTGAGGCCCAAACCTGGAAACCGTCCTTAGCCCGAGTTTTGTGGCCAAACTCGGAAACCGTCCACGCCCAGGTTTTGAGGCCCAAACCTGGAAACCGTCCACGCCCAGGTTTTGAGGCCCAAACCTGGAAACCGTCCACCGGTGGTTTTTCGCTGGCTCAGCCACCAAACCGAAGCTGTAGAGGGGATGCACCGCCCGTGCACCCCGTCCACCGACACGTGTCCCCAGGTCCTCGACCCGAGCAACACCGTGCCCCACAAGTCTCCGCTCGTCGCTGTCCCAGGCTGCCCGCCACTACAGCTGATCCTCAGGCACTCCGGTCCCTCAGTCCAAGCCTCACGTCCGCCCTTCACTGCTTGATCCATCGGTATGGCACGTCCGCCGCACGGCACGCTCATCCTTCATCGCACCCAGTCCATCGGCACGACACGTCTCAATTTGACCTTCACCTTGCCCTCGATCACTATCTCCGTGCTCGACACCTGCACAACACAAGCCAAAGAACATGCGATCAAACCCGTTGACAATCACTCATCACTTAGAGAC
This sequence comes from Coix lacryma-jobi var. lacryma-jobi, assembly GCA_009763385.1. NCBI lineage: Eukaryota > Viridiplantae > Streptophyta > Magnoliopsida > Poales > Poaceae > Coix > Coix lacryma-jobi. Next base: position 139,213,329 of record CM019824.1, read on the forward strand.
TTGGCATACACCCATGTATCCGCAATGTCTAGTACTACGAAGTCGGTGGGAACATAGTGGTCTTTAATTTGGATCATTACGTCCTTCACTACTCCCTCCGGGAATCGATAAGATTGGTCCACCATCTGCAGCTGCACATATGTCGAATACATAGGTCTATTTTTATATAATTGCTCATACGTTACCTTAGGCATTATATTGACACTTGAGCCGATGTCGCAGAACGTCTTGTGGAATGTACTTCCTTCGATCTTGCAATCGATGGTGGGTACACCTGGGTCATCTCTCTTGGCGAGGAATGGTGATGCAAGAAGGTGGTCGTATTCTGCTTGAGCAGAGTTGACCATCCATACTGTTTCTTGATGTGGTTGTGTAGTCTTGTTCCTCCTTCTTCTGTTTCTATTCTTCCTCTTTGATGATATGATGTTTGCATCCTCATAGGGCATCTGAGGGTGAACTTTGGTAGTAAGTGCACGGCTCTTGAAGCTGAATCTTTCTTTGTTGCCTGTGATTGTGAAACAGATCTTGGCGCTGTCCGTGTAGATGATAGCTTTGGTTGAGCTTAAGAACGGGCGTCCAAGAATGATGGGTGCTCTTTCGCTTCCACCTGTTTCAATGATCATAAAGTCTGCACACACATACGAGTGTCCTACTCGTATACAGATGTTTTCTAGAATTCCCAATGGGTAGCACAGTGTCTGATTTGCAAGCTGCAAACACATGGTTGTATATAATAGAGGTGAACCATGTATTTGTTCATATATTACCCTTGGCATAATGTTGACGCTTGCTCCAAGGTCACAGACTGCTTCTTCAAAACTGTGAGGTCCAATATGAATTGGAATCATAGGTCTTCCTGGATCTCCTTTCTTTGGGGAAATGGAGTCATCCATCCATTCCCTCGAAGGTCTGGGTATGAGGTGTCCTGCATCAAAGATGTCTACAAGATTTGCAGTTTCTAGTTCTTTCGGATTTCCTGGAATCTTACCGTTTTCAGTTACATGGACTGAAGCTGCTAGCTGAGATAACTGAGATTCTATCTTCTTATTAAAGCTATGTTGATTCTTTATGGCAGAGGTAAAGCTATCCATTCTAGTGTTAATATTTTCAAGTAATTTATCATTGGAAGCTATCTTCTTAGACATATTATCTATAATTTTATTTTGATTAGATATCATCTCTCTCAAAGGTGGTTGATTAAAAGTATTACCTTGGTAGTTACCTGAGTAGTTACCTGAGTAATTAGGCCTTGATTGTGGGTTCCATTCTTGAGCTTGTTGAGGACGATAGTTGGTGTTGTTGTTGATGTATTTTGCATCCTCTTGAATCTCAGGGCAGTTGCTCCCTGAATGACCAGTGCCTCCACACTCTTCACATGTCATGCGAGATTCGTAGATTTGCTTGACGTCTTCTCTCTTGGGGGTGTGTTCATAGAACTTCTTCATGAGTAGGTCAAGTTTAGCAGACAACATGTCTACTTCCTTTAGTTGATGTATTCCTCCCCTCTTGCGTGGTTGAGAGTGTTCCTCATTCCATCCTTGGTTCGAGGCCATCTTCTCTATGAGTGTAGTTGCATTGTTGATTGTGAGTGATAAGAATGATCCTCCAGCAGCGGCATCTACATTTTTACGGGTATTCGAAGTGAGCCCATGGTAGAAGGTCTGCATGAGTAGCCAATTCTCCATCCCATGGTGAGGGTATTCTGATATGTAGTCTTGAAAGCGTTCCCAAGCTTCTGGGATTGATTCTTCATGTTGTTGTTGAAAAGTTGAAATCTTGGCACGGAGGGCATTCGTCTTGCCCACTGGAAAGAACTTTGCTAGGAAGGCGGTTGAACAGATCGCCCACGAGGTGTTTTTGTCTTTGTTGGCGTAGAACCATTGTTTTGCTTTTCCCAAGAGTGAGAATGGGAACAAGCGAAGTAGAATGGCGTCCCTTTCGACTCCTCTAATGGTGAAAGTGCTGCAGATCTCCAGAAAGTGTTGGAGATGAGCGCTTGCGTCTTCATGTGCCTTTCCGCAAAATTGATTAGCTTGCACCATGTTGATCAATGCTGGCTTGAGCTCAAATTCGTTTTCCCCTACATTGACTGTTGGTCCAGTCCTGATGTTGGCAGTGGTTGGTGCAGAGAACTCGCAGAGTGTCTTGTCGGCCATAGCGTCTAACACTGGTGTCAGGCTTTTTCTTATCTGGTTAACTTCTGGTAGTGGTGCTGAGGGCCTCTTGAGTTTGTGTCTAGTTTTCCTTAGTAATGCTTCGGGATCCTCAGTGTAGTTGTTCGGAAGTTGGAAACCAATCATACATTACCCTGCATAAAATAATAAAGATAAACAAGGCCAGGGTAAGTCTGCAAAAGTAAGTAATTAGTGCATTATCACATGTGTGAAAATAAAATGATATGTTCTAGCTACCGTTCTAAATGCTGCTAATGCAATGTCCTTTCAATATTCATAAAGATTATAATGAAAAACCCTAGGTATCATCCCTAGTTGAATTGATGTGATCCCCGGCAACGGCGCCAGAAATGCTTGTTGACACTCCTTAATGGATTCACTATAAGAATGAGTCACATAAAATAATAAACTAGTAAAAGCACGAAAGAGTGTACGGGACACTACTAACTCCACTTAGCGTCAAGTTGTCATCCCCAACATGAAGCTAGCAATGTAATTATATCAGAGCACTGAATTAAGAGATAGATATTTACCCGCAAGCGCACAGATAAACATACCCGTTGTAGAGCATTTCACCCAAGCTAGTCTCAGGTATCGTTATTTATATTTAGCCTAGAGACTAATCAATTCAAGGTGTGATAGTATTGAAAGAACATAACAACATCTATCATGGCACACATTTATAATAAGATTGATAACACACTATTACTATGAACAGGAATCAGGTACAGAGTAAATGATATAATTGATAATTGATAAAGGATAACAGAGATCAGATCAATCAAGGATAAACTTAGAATAGTACTGCCTAGCAAGATGATGATTAGAACAGGTATTAATAAGAAACATTCCTAAGTTATTCTAATTATAAGTCATAGCATACATTGATTAGTGCAATTATATTTAGCAATCATTGACTAGGTCACATCATATTTATAATCAAGAGGCAACTCCATAGCTAAGGTGTTAAGCTTATTAACCCTTAAACCATGAGTTAACTGAGCCATACCGAACACTATATTCGGGAGGTGGAATACAGAGGACTCAACAGGTCTGTCACACCTGCGATCTACCACTCTATCCAGAACATAGGACGTATTCGCAAATAAATAATGTATAAGCACCACGCCTACACAGCATTTATCACCCACCCGTTGTACTTTAAGATGAGCGCTATACGAACATGAGTATAAACATAAAGATAAACTATCTATGCCAAATATATAATCAAAGCAAACTATAAGCATTATAACTAAGAATATAATCATTGATGTCTTAATCATATCAAATGTATTGCTATCTAGAACACAATAATGAATAATAAGGTGAATTAGATCATCGATAAGAACTAAAGTACGAACTAGAACATGAACTAGAACAAGATTATGAACTAGATGATGAACATGAACTAGATGATGAACTAGAACATAAACAATGAAGAACAATGATGAACTAGAAGAGCAAATATGAAATAGATCCATAATGTTAATACAAGAGAGAAGATCTTGGGTTTACCGAGCCTTCTCGTGACTAGATCAGGAATCCAAGCGAAGCTTGCCTCCTCTAATCCTATTCTACCTACTAATCTAGGTGGATGAAGTTCTGAAGCCTCTGATTGATCTCCTTCTGGTTGGTCTAACCCTAATTGCCTGGTTGCTCTGTTGCTTGATTGCTCTGGAGAGGGGGGTCAGGGGTCTGTTTATATAGCCCTGGGCGATGAACCGTGGCCCTTGGATCAAACCGACTTGGGGTACGGTCGAGATGCATCCTGGGAGTCGGTTGAGGTAGCTTGCAGAGGACGGAGCCCAGTGGCCCAGGGGCCGACCGGTCGGTCTCCTGGTGGGACCGGTCGGTCCCGCCAGTCGGCCTCTGGTGGTGATCTTCGTCGTGGTGTCTTCTTACGTCCCCTGGAGTCTTCTAGAAGTATCCCGACGTGGTGGTTACGTTATCTCTCGTCGGTTTCCTTCTATGGGAAGCTATTGATGCTGATTTCCTGGTTTAGTCCCTGCAGAATCATAACTCACCAAAACTCATGGAATATTGTCAGTTGAATCCCTAAATCTTTGTTGGTGATCTTATCCTTGCCCTTTTCATGTTTATTTATCTCTTAATTATGATAGTTAACTAGTGTCAACAACCACACCTCTGTGTACTGAAGATTTTGAGGAAGTGAGGCCGTAACCTCACTATTGTAACGTGTGGTAGCCACACGGTTGCAGATCGATGTGTTGATTCACGTTTTGGTTCGTGTTCTTCGTTTCTCCGTGATTTTCCCGTCACTCGATCTCTCTCTCTACTGCGTCTTTTCGAAATCCACTTGAATCATCTTGTTCTTTATAGTGAGGAGGTCATTTCGACCAAAGGAATTCATCTAACTCCTCACGAACAAGTAGATCAGGTTGATTTCGTTTTTGTGGCGCTTTTTTGGTTCATACACCTTCCCTTTCGATTTCCCGTTGTTTGAGTCGATTTGAGCGGATGATTTCTTGGGGATAGTCTTCTAACTACCTCGTGATCATCCTCTCCAAGTTTGGGATCAATGGATTTTGGTTTGAATTGATTTGGAGAAGAGTTGAGTTGAGGGCGACCAAAATCGCCCTCACTGGGTGTTGGCGGAAAGTCCGCCACCCCAGGCGCGGATAGTCCGCGCGTCGGGGGCAAGCCGAGTAAGTGGCTGCGTCCCTCGGCTGTTTGGTCTTTTCTTGACCGGCAGACAGTCCGCAGGTGTTGGTCGCAGATAGTCCGGGACTACTCAGGGACACTTCAGCAGCAGTGCGTTTCTGCACTTTTGACCGGCGGACAGTCTGCCATTCCCTAGCGGACAGTCCGCAGTAGGGCGGACAGTCCGGGATCCTGCTGAGTGTTGCGTTTTAGTGCGTTTGCTCTCCCGGCTTTACCATTTGGTTTTCGGACTTCTCGTTTGGCCCTAGAGTTGATCAAGGAACCTCTCTAGGTATCTTTGCTACTTGTTAGCATAGGTATTTGGGGATTTCTCGACGTAGTCGTCTATCTACGTTCGGGACTTGGTTTTTGAGGGTCAAACTTGTGCCGGTGCTTTTGGAATTTGGTTCGTTCTTGCCTTGTGGTGCCTCGCTGTGATCCTAGGGATCATCCACCCTCTTCCAAGGGTTGTGGGCATCACGGTTCTTGTTCGTAGCTTTTGGGGTTCATTTGTGGGACAAAGGCCAAAGTTTCGAGAGAAATTTTTGAGCTCCCATTCACCCCCCCCCTCTGGTCGCCTTGCTAGTGCTTTCTCGGTCCTTGAATTGGCATCGGAGCGGGTTAAGGATCTTCCACCTTAGCCGGTTCCAGATCCACAGAAGGCGACATGGATCGCGGCGTGGGCAAACTGTCGTTCTTTGATGGGATGAACTATGCGTATTGGAAGATATGCATGTCAGCCTATCTGCAGAGTATTGGTGCTTCCATTTGGGATATTTGCAACTCTGCTGATTACATGGTCTTGGCTGCTCGTGTTACTCAGCGTCAGATCGATGAGCACGATGCCAATAGCCGAGCTCGTAATGCTCTTTTCTCTTGTTTGAGCATGTCCGAGTTTGATCGCGTTTCTCACCTCGCTACGGCTCGGGAGATTTGGGCTACCCTCATGCATTTCCATGAGGGAACCTCTCAAGTCAAAACCCGTCTCTACGAGTCGTTCAAGCGAGAGTATGAGAACTTTCGACATATGCCTGGCGAGAGCATAGAAAGTTTATTCGCTCGCTTTCAGGTGATTGTCAACCGGATGAGGGCTAACAAGGAGCTGTTGCCTTTCGATGATCATGAGAGAGCTTTGAAGCTTTTGCATACTCTTGATCGATCGGTGTGGGATTCCAAGGTTCAGGCGATCATCGAATCGCCTAACTATGAGACCCTCACATGCGACGAGCTCTTTAGTAAGCTCAAGTCCAGTGAGATTGATGCCATGGCGAGGGCTTCTTATGAAAATCCTTCTGGCTCGTCGATGGCTTTGGTTTCTGGCTCTTCTGCTAACCCCGCTAGAGGCTTTGCACTCTCTTCTCTTCTTTCTGTCACAGAGGAGCAGCTGGAGTTCATGGGGGATGACGAGTTGGCATTGCTCGCCAACCGGTTCTCGCGGTTTCACAACAACCGCATGAACCGTCGCCGCGGAGGAGGACGCTCGGGATGTTTTGAGTGCGGCGACCCCAACCACTTCATCGCCAATTGCCCGAAGAAGAACAAGCAGACCTTCGGCAAGGCGGATCATGGGCACAAGTACGACTCCAACAAGCACAAGGAGAAGTACGTCCCCGCGAAGCACAAGCGGAAGGGCGGCTTCAACAAGGAGTACATCAAGACGAAGTACTTGGAGAAGGCCCAGGCTGAGCAGCGTGCGTTCTTCGCCACGCTCAGCGACGTCGATGACTCGGATGACGACTCCGCTGCCTCAAGCGACGACGAGTCCGAGAACAAGAAGAGGATCGAGGACAAGCTGAATGGCCTCTGCTTCTTCGCCGCCGACGATGGCTTCTGCACCATGGCCCTTGGCAAGGAGGTCGACGGCGAGCTGGAAGACATCCCTTAGAACGACGACGACGACGACACCTCCCAGGTATCTCAGACCCCCGGTGAGCTTTCTGCTGAGGTCGAGAAGCTTACTGCCGCGCTCCTTAGTCAAGATAAGTTGCTTAGGCGTGCTGCTAGAGAGCGCAAGGAGTATAGGCAGAAGTGGGAGGATACGGTGAAGGAACTTGAATCTGTCAAGTCCACCGTAGTTGTTACCGAGGAGGAGTGTGAGATGTGCTCCACACACATGACTGACCTTCTCACTTTGAGAAGTAAGTATGTTGTGTTGATAGGAGAGGTGGATGAGCTGAAGGCTAGATCCTCGTTGTTGGGTGCGTGCAAGTCCTGTGCGGGCTTGCAATCTGAGTTGGCAGAGAAGAATGCCAAGATTGTGTCTCTTGAAGAGGCCAACTCAGGTAGCACATGTGTGGCTAGGTGTGTTCTTTGCGAGGGTTTGGAGATGGAGATTGCTAACGTGAAGCATAGCAAGATGCAAACCGAGGAGGAAAACACATACCTTCGGACCATCTTGTCATGGGTGTCATGTAATGAGTCGCAGCTTGGGATGATGATCGCTCAGTTTAAGCGAGCTGCTGGAGATCCTGGTGTTGGTTTTGCTTCGGGTGTTGATATCTCTTCTTTTGGGATGATTGGGGAGTCGAGTGGTCTGAACCCATGTGAGAAGCCCAACTCCACCACTACTCCCAAGCTTACCAAGCTTCCACCCAAAGAGCCTCCTAAGCCTAACACCAAGGACGGAGTGTTTGAGGAACCTCCGAAAGCTCCACCCAAGAACCAAGTGTGGCATCCCAAACCCAACCACCTGAAAAACAAGCTGGATACAATGCCACCTATCCAAAAGGAGGTTATGCCACAGAAGGGCAAAGTGATCCAAACCCACAATCGTGAGTACCAACAACCCCCTATGAGAGCGGTGAGGTACCATTGTGAGTACTGTGGGAGAGATGGACACTTGGGTGAGTTCTGCTTTCAGCGCAAGAGAGAGGAGCGCCGTGCCAGGGAGATGAACAATGCGGACATGTACCATCCTTTCCATGATGTACATGTGTCGGATGTTCAGAGGAGAGCTGCTAGGCCTAGAGGTGCAGCACCTCAAGGTATTAGGCGTCAGGGAGTAGTTGCCCGACGGGGTCCTGACTTTGCAGGATACGGACCCCGTGGTGCAGGCTTTGTCGAGCGTTTTCCACCATCGCGTTTTGACTATCGCGATGGATGCTCCTTCCTTAGCGGACCACGTTTTTCTGTGCGTGGTGATCGCTTTCCCCATAGGCAGACTAAGAATGGTTTTTACACTGACCGTTCTTTTGAGCAGCCGGCCCAACACGGGTACTCTTCCTACTTCACTAAACACAGTGTTTGACCGTATGCTCACCCTATGTCTTTTTATTGATATAGGTAAAACGATTGGAGAACGTTTGGTTGGTGGATTCCGGTTGCTCGAGGCACATGACCGGAAACGCCAAGTGGTTCTCCAGTCTCAGTCCAGTCGTCGAAAAGGAGTTTATCACCTTCGGCGAAAATAGCAAAGGTAGTGTGTTGTCTCGTGGGTCGGTGCGAGTTAATGAGCACTTTGTGTTGCGCGATGTTGCTCTTGTTTCTAACTTGCATTTTAACCTTCTTTCTATTTCGCAACTTTTTGATGACGACTATGAGATTCATTTTAAGCCGAATCTCAGTCGTATTTTGGATCCTCAGGGCAATCTTGTTTGTGGGATTTCGCCCTTTGGGAAAGTCTTTTGTGCGGATTTCTCGGAGTCGTTTGGAGTTTCTCGATGTCTTTTGGCTGGACCTTCCTCCTCTGATCTTTGGAAGTGGCATAGGAGACTAGGACATTTGAGCTTCGACTTGCTTGCAAGGCTTAGTTCACTTGGCCTAATCCGAGGATTGCCCAAGTTATCAATGGAGAAGGATCTTGTTTGTCATTCTTGTAGACATGGGAAGATGGTTGTCGCTCCCCACCATCCAGTGACTCAGGTCATGACTAAGCGCCCTAGAGAGCTTTTGCATATGGACCTTGTCGGTCCGGCTCGGGTGAGCTCGGTTGGGGGGAAGTGGTATGTGCTTGTTGTTGTTGATGACTTCTCGAGATATTCATGGGTTTTCTTTTTAGCTGAGAAAACTGAGACTTTCTCCATTGCTCGCAATCTGATTTTGCGTCTTCAGAACGAGTTCCCTTTGAACTCGATGAGAGCTATTAAATGATAATGGTTCCGAATTCAAGAATTCGGATTTTGAGAAGTTTTGTGACTCTTTGGGTTTAGAGCATCAGTTTTCTTCTCCCTACACACCGCCTCAGAATGGTGTTGTAGAAAGGAAGAATCAAACCCTTGTAGAGATGGCCAGGACGATGCTCGAGGAGCATAGGACTTCTAGGCGATATTGGGCCGAAGCTATGAGCACTGCTTGCTACATTTCCAATCGCATTTTTCTCCGAGCTTTCTTGAAAAAGACTTCTTATGAGTTGCGTTTTGGAAAACTGCCCAAAGTGAGTTATTTTAGAGTTTTCGGTTGTCATTGTTTTATACTCAAAAAGGGCAACTTGGACAAGTTTAAGTCTCGTTCTTCTGACGGTGTGTTTTTGGGTTATGGCACTCATACTCGTGCTTATCGTGTACTTAACCTTGACACTAACCGAGTCATGGAGACATCCGATGTCACCTTCGACGAGACCATGGTTTGTCCTTCTTCTCGTTTTGAGAGTGCAGGTGATCATGAGGTTGGCGAGCCTCTTTTCGATGATGAAGAAGAGAGTGCTGAAGGGATGGATGACCCAGCACCTCCTCCACCTGCTTTGCCGCAAAGAGCGGCTTCTACTACGACTCATGGCCCAGACCCTTCTTCCTCGATGACTTGGGGGTCGTGGGATCCGCCACCTTGAGCGGTACCTTTTGTACCCGAGGAGACACCAGCTGCTGTTGAGGGGGAGGCCACTTCGGCAAGGGAGGGGCCATGACACATTCAGCGCCAACACCCGCCTCAACAGATGATCGGTAGCATCGGCGAACGCGTCACTCGGTCAAGGTCACAACAAATCTCTCACTTTGCTCATTCTGCATTTGTTGTTGATTTTGAACCCCGAGATGTTGGACACGCTTTGACGGATACAGATTGGGTCAATGCCATGCATGAGGAGTTAGAAAATTTTGAAAGAAATCGGGTTTGGGTTCTAGTTTCTCCTCCCTCTGAGTGTCATCCAATTGGGACAAAATGGGTTTTCAAAAACAAACAAGGAGAGGATGGCCATGTTGTGAGAAACAAGGCCAGACTTGTAGCCCAGGGGTATAGTCAGAAGGAGGGAATAGACTATGAGGAGACTTTTGCTCCTGTAGCTCGTTTGGAGGCTATTAGGATACTCTTGGCTTTTGCTGCGTCCAAAGGTTTCAAACTTTTTCAAATGGATGTCAAGAGTGCCTTCTTAAACGGCTACATAGAAGAGAAAGTATATGTGAGACAACCCCCGGTTTTGAAAATCCTAAGTTTCCAAACCACGTTTTTAAACTCCACAAAGCTTTGTATGGTTTGAAACAAGCCCCTAGAGGGTACGATAGGTTGAAAACCTTTTTGCTTGCTAAGGGTTTTAAAATGGGATGTGTGGATAAAACGCTCTTTCTCCTCAAGCAAGGCAGTGACACACTCTTGGTCCAAATTTACGTGGATGATATCATTTTCGGTGGTTCTTGTCACGCTTTGGTTGCCTAGTTTGCAGATACTATGAGCAGGGAATTTGAGATGAGCATGATGGGCGAGTTGACGTTTTTCCTCGGATTGCAAATCAAGCAATCTCGAGAGGGAACGTTTGTGCACCAGGGTAAGTATACCAAGGATATCTTGAAGAAATTCGATATGGGTGAGGCCAAGCCTCTTCCAACACACATGTCGACCACGACGGCCCTGGATGCGGACAAGGAAGGAGAAGCAGTGGACCAGAAGGAGTACCAGAGTATGATTGGGTCGCTGCTGTACCTGACGGCGACACGCCCGGACATCCAGTTCGCGGTGTGTCTCTGCGCGCGATTTCAGTCTTTGTCGCACCTCTCACCGTCAGGCGGTCAAGCGCATTACGAGGTACTTATGCTTCACTCCTGAGTTTGGGATTTGGTATTCTGCTTCCTCCACCCTTTCCCTTTGTGGTTATTCCGATGCCGATTTTGCTGGTTGCCGGATTGAGCGCAAGTCCACTTCTGGGACTTGCCAGTTTATTGGTTCTTCTCTTGTATCATGGTCTTCTCGCAAGCAGTCTAGTGTCGCCCAGTCTACCATGGAGGCTGAGTATGTTGCTGCAGCTAGCTGCTGTTCCCAGTTGCTTTGGATGATGGCCACTTTGCGTGATTTTGGTCTGAACTTTTCTTGCGTTCCTTTGCTTTGTGACAGCACGAGTGTTATTAGCGTTGCTAAGAACCCCGTGCTGCACTCTAAGACCAAACACATTGATGTGCGCTTTCATTTTCTGCGAGACCACTATGAGAAGGGTGATATCAACCTTCGCCATGTCGATACTCATCATCAGTTGGCTGATATTTTCACCAAGCCTTTGGACCAATCAACCTTTGCTAGGTTGAGAGGTGAGCATGGTGTGTGTTTCCCCTTTTAGATGGGGGAAACATTTTGGTACTTGTATCATAGACTGACGATTTTCTCGTTTGTTTTGTTTCCCTTCAGTTTAGTCTTTTGCATTTCAGCATACGCTATTACATTCTGAGCTTCATGTATATAATCTTTAGAATGGAATTATGCTCTGTTTAGTATGCTCTGATGCTTATGATGATGCTAGTAGCTTATGCTCTTTCTGATCACTAATACATGTTGTGAGCTGAGCTATTTTTGAATGATGGAACTGCTTAATAAACCTTAAATCTAAAAATGTTCACCGTTGAGATGTGCAACTGGCATGTGTAGGATGTGTTGAGATTCACTCGTGCTTTTCATATGTGCTAGGTTGCTATGTCTCTAGTTCTGAGTCATTCACTTGCTTGGTATGTTCATATTCTGTTTAAAATTTGAACCAAGTGCTAAGTGAATTGAAAAGATCGAGATGGGATTGCTTGTCAACACATCACGGTATCGAGACTGTTTCTCATTGCACATTTGAGTTAAACTTGAGTCGTGTAGTGTATGACCGAAACCGATGTTTCAAGCTTCTGATTGCTTTTGCATAGGCTTAGCTCGGTTGAAAAGTTAGGCAATGACAAGCTTTCAACCTCTCGCAATCATATGCTGATATTTGAACTTGTGAAATTTCACCGCTGCAACTCCGATTAAAAATTTGAATTCATAGTGTATGTTTCATTCTATAGCATGATGATTGAACTTTGCTAGGGGTAGTTCACCTTGTATACATGTTTAGCACTTGTTTGACTTCCTATCTATACATGTCTCGTGCTATTTTGATGGTGACTACCTTTTTGGCTGAAAACTGCTCTTCTTGCTCTCATGTTCATATTTTGTATCTGGTGATCAGTTTGAGTCTTTGCTAGCTTCTTATGGATGTTGTTGAGTCATCGGATCAGAACTGTGTAGAGCATCCTTGCACTCTTTTGATTATATTCCTGAAGCTGCTAACGTGCATTTTCATGCATTTTTGGGAGGGAGATTTTCTGTCAAGGGAGAGAAAATTGTGTGCTTGTGCACATTTGCTTGATGGTGCATTTTCAACTAAGGGGGAGAAAATATTGACAAATCATGTGTTCCCTGGGTTGTGCGCACTATTTGAGGGGGAGTTTGCTAGTTGTGTTGAGCCTTTGCCTCTTTCTTGAGGAACTAGCAAACTTTTTCAGCTCTTCACTTGGTTTTCAGCTTTTCAATTGGTATCGAACTCTTTTGTCCCTGAGTTGGTAACAGTTGGTATTGAGTTGCTTCACTAGCGGTGTTGAGCCTGTTCTACCTCTTCTTGAGGGCTAGCTTTGCTTTGCTTGAATTTCAGTTAATTTTTCAATTGGTATCAAGTTTTCTTGCTAGCGGTGTTGAGCCTGTTCTACCTCTTCTTGAGGGCTAGCTTTGCTTTGCTTGGTTGCGTTGAGCCGTTGCCCATGTCTTTGGGGACCAAGTTGTCTTGCTCTTTTCACTTGACCTTCTTTGGCTTTGCTATGCTTTTGGGTCACTTGGTCGAGTTCTCTCTCCTTCTTCCTTCTTTCTTCCATTCCATTATGATTTGTGTTGGTAGTTGACAATGCACTCATCAAGGGGGAAATTGCGGATACATGGGTGTATGCCGAGTCTCTGAGTGATGAGTGATTGTCAACTGGGATAATACGCATGTTCTTTGGCTTGTCTTGTGCAGGTGTCGAGCATGGATACAGTGATCGAGGGCAAGGTGAAGGTCAAGTAGAGACGTGCCGTGCTGATGGACCGAGAGTGGCGAAGGGCGGACGTGAGGCTTGGACTGAGGGACCGGTGGCCTGAGGATCAGCTGTGGTGGCTGACAGCCTGAGACAGCGACGAGCGGAGACTTGCGGGACATGGTGTTGCTCGGGTCGAGGACTTGGGCACACGTGTCGGTGGACGGGGTGCACGGGTGGTGCATCCCCTCTATAGCCTCGGTTTGGTGGTAGAGCCAGAGAAAAACCATCGGGTGGACGGTTTCCAAGTTTGAGCCACAAAACCTGGGCGTGCTGCGGGTTTCCGAGTTTGGGCCACAAAACTCGGGCTGAGGACGGTTTCCAGGTTTGGGCTTCAAAACCTGGGCGCTGGCGGGTTTCCTGCTTTCGGCCTCAAAACCAGGGGATGGACTTGGAGGCTGGTTTCCCGGTTTGGGCCTCAAAACCGGGGGTTGGCTGTGAAGGCTGGTTTCCTGGTTTGGGCCACAAAACCGGGAGTGCGTCGTCCGGGAAAGGACAAGCAGAGCGAGGGCGGCACGTGGCGGCAATCGGGAGGTTGCGTCGAGGCAACGCTACGAATTGTGCGGGCGTGGCCGTTGGATCACCACCTACCTTGAGTTGGTCCAGAATAACCCTAGGGTTTAGCTGGTTCGCTCTGTAGAGTAGGAATTAGAATTAGGATAAGTAGAGGGAGACACCCTCCTCCCATTCCATCTCATTCATTTGCTCTTTGCTTCTAGGGTTTCCTGCTCTCCCAATCCCCTGCTGTAGCGAGCTGAGATCCGCAAAGAACCACACCTCTGTGTACTGGAGATTTTGAGGAAGTGAGGTCGTAACCTCACTGTTGTAGCGTGTGGTAGCCACACGGTTGCAGATCGATGTGTCGATTCGCGTTTTGGTTCGTGTTCTTCGCGTTCTTCGTTTCTCCACGATTTTCCCGTCACTCGATCCCTCTCTCTCTACTGCGTCTTTTCGAAATCCACTTGAATCATCTTGTTCTTTATAGTGAGGAGGTCATTTCGACCAAAGGAATTCATCTCACTCCTCACGAACAAGTAGATCGGGTCAATTTCGTTTTCGTGGCGCTTTTTCGGTTCATACACCTTCCCTTTCGATTTCTCGTTGTTTGAGTCGATTTGAGCGGATGATTTCTTGGGGATAGTCTTCTAACTACCTCGTGATCATCCTCTCCAAGTTTGGGATCAAGGGATTTTGGTTTGAATTGATTTGGAGAAGAGTTGAGTTGAGGGCGACCAAAATGGCCCTCACTGGGCGTTGGCGAACAGTCCGCCACCCCAAGCGCAGACAGTCCACGCGTCGGGGGCAAGCCGAGTCAGTGGCTGCGTCCCTCGGCTGTTTGGTCTTTTCTTGACTGGGGGACAGTCCGCAGGTGTTGGTCGCGAACAGTCCGGGACTACTCAGGGACACTTCAGCAGCAGTGCATTTCTGCACTTTTGACCGGCGAACAGTCCACAATTCCCTAGCGGACAGTCCGCAGTAGGGCGGACAGTTCGGGACCCCAGGGCCGGACAGTCCGGGATCCTGCTGAGTGTTGCGTTTTAGTGCGTTTGCTCTCCCGGCTTTACCGTTTGGTTTTCGGACTTCTCGTTTGGCCCTAGAGTTGATCAAGGAACCTCTCTAGGTATCTTTTCTACTTGTTAGCATAGGTATTTGGGGATTTCTCGACGTAGCCGTCTATCTACGTTCGGGACTTGGTTTTTGAGGGTCGAACTTGTGCCGGTGCTTTTGGAGTTTGGTTCGTTCTTGCCTTGTGGTGCCTCGCTGTGATCCTAGGGATCATCCACCCTCTTCCAAGGGTCGTGGGCATCACGGTTCTTGTTCGTAGCTTTTGGGGTTGATTTGTGGGACAAAGGCCAAAGTTTCGAGAGAAATTTTTGAGCTCCCATTCACCCCCCCCCCCCCCTCTGGTCGCCTTGCTAGTGCTTTCTCGGTCCTTCAGTGGCAACCATGAAGGATGATGATGGCCACAAGCACTCAAGAGATCAAGTGCTCTACCATTGGTGAAACTTGAGGAGAAGAGAAGAGATGGAGCAAAGAGGCCCGAAGGCAAAGGTATAATCTATAGGGCTCTTTGTTTTGGTGATCAAGACACTTAGCGAGTGTGATCACATTTAGGATAGATAGCCGTACTATTAAGAGGAGATAATTCACAGCTTATGCGGTGTTCAAGTGCCACTAGGAGTTCTCTAACATATCGATGCTATAGACCTAGTGAGTGACTAACAAAACCCCTTAGAAAATGCTTTGCAAAATGCTAACACACTTGCATATGATGATGTACTCTTGGTGGTGTTGACACTTTTGGGATAAGGGGATGTTAAGGAGTTGTGGAGAAGTGCGAGAAACGAGTGTATGGTTCCTCTCCCTCCTACCGAGTTTGCGAGGCAAGATTCAACGTTTTCGGAAGAGAAGTAGTGTGTTCAGAAGCATCGGACGCTGGTCCGAGGAGCATCGAACGATGGATAAGCGTCTGATGGTTAACCCTAGTTTCCGTCAGAAGTTGAAGGAGCATCGGACGCTGGCAACGGACGCTGAGGAATCACTGTTGCAGAGTCCGATGGTCATGACGTGGCGCAAGCGTGTTTTCAAGGGAGCATCGGACGCTGGCCTGCGTCCGATGCCAACCCAGGACGCGTCCGATGTGTTCTGGACCTCTCTGGAACCTTTCTGTTGTGTCATCGGACGCAGAGGTTGAGCGTCCTGCGTCCGATGTAACTGTGTCGGCGCGTCCGGTGTGACGCCGAAATGAACTGAATCGAGCAGTGGCATCGGAGCGTCCGATGCCTGGCATCGGCACGTTCGATGCCACTTTAACCAGCGCGGGAAGGAATGTGACCGTTGGGATCGGGCGGCCTGTTTTCATAGCTGGGGGACATGTGGCTCCATCTGGAGCATCGGACGCTATGCCAGCATTCGATGGTCGAGCCCCGGCGCGTCCGATGCCCCCGATTCCAGCCCAACGGCTAGGCTGACTTGGATGGCCTATTTAAGGGGCTTGGCCGGCTCATATGGACTCACCTTTGCACATTCTGATTCCTAAGCATACAAGTGAGCATTGGCAAGCCTCCCAACTCATCTCCCAAGTTGATTTGATCAAACCTAGTGAGATTGAGTGATCTAGTGCGTGATTTGATAGAGTTCAATCTAGTGGCACTAGTTCTTCGCATCGGCATTGAGTTTTCTTGTTACTCTTGGCATTTGCCGGTGCCTAGACGGCTTGGAGGTGTTGAGGTGGTTTTGGCAAGAGAAGGAGATTGTTCTTGGCCACCACCGATCGTGATTGTGAGAGGTTTTGGAGCCTCACCTCGCCGGAGCGGCAAGAGGCATCCTTAGTGGATTGCTCGTGTCATTGAGCTACCTCACTAGTGGTAGATTCTTGTGGCGCTCTTAGTGAGCTTGGCTTTGCGCCGATTAGCCACCGGGTCACCTAGTGTTGGTCGACACAACGGGGAGTAGCGTGCCGACAAGCACGTGAACCTTGGGATAAATCTTGGTGTCCCGTGTGCTTATTGTGATTGCTTTCACATCTTGGTGATTGGTCTTCATATTCACATCTTGGTGATTGGCATCACGAGTGGACTTCACCGGTGATTGGCTCTCTACTAGGCGATCCCGAAGGCTCGGTGAAACCACCTCTATCTAGCTTATTTACTTTGTGTATTTACATTGAGCTATTTTTCTTGTGTAGATACTATCCTTGTTGTATATCTCTTATTCTATTACTTGTGTAGCTAGTTGTGATTAGCTTGCTTAGTCTATCTCTTGCACAGACTTGTCTCTATACTTTTGTATATCATACTTGTACTAGAGCTAGATAGCTTTATTCCGCATTTGATATTAGCTCTAGTTGATTGTGTGACATAGAAATATTAGGTAGAATTTGTGGATAGGTGGCTTGCAATACACTATTAGGCTAGCGCAAGAAGCTTCGCCATTTGTTATACTAATAGTGTTTGCCTAAGTGATTTTGTAGATTTTTAATTAGGCTATTCACCCCCCCCCCCTCTAGCCAATTTGGACCTTTCAAAGAGTTGATGAGTTATGTGATACATTTGGAATTAGACATCAATTCTCGGCCAAGTACACTCCACAATCAAATGTCTTGTTGAAAGGAAGAATAGAACTCTCATTGATATGACAAGGTCTATGCTTAGTGAGTACAATGTGAGTCATTCATTTTGGGCCGAAGCTATCAACACGGCTTGCTATTGTAGCAACCGCCTCTATTGTCACCCCATGATAGAAAAGACTCCTTATGAGCTATTGAATGGAAGAAAGCCCAACATTGCATACTTTAGAGTCTTTGGTTGTAAATGCTATATCTTAAAGAAAGGCACTAGATTAAGCAAGTTTGAGAAGAAATGTGATGAAGGCTTCTTACTTGGTTACTCCACTACAAGCAAAGCATATAGAGTTTGGAACTATGGATGCAAATGTTGTGATCTGGGTCTTGTGATGAGTGATTGTCAACGGAGTTGATGCGCATGTTCTTCGGCTTGTGTTGTGCAGGTGTCGAGCTCGGAGACGGTGATCGAAGGCAAGGTGAAGGTCAAGTGTTGGAGTGTCGTGTCGATGGACCAAGGGCGGTGAAGGGCGGACTAGGACTTGGACTGACGTACCGGTGGCCAGAGGATCAGTCGTGGTGGCTGACATGCTGGGACAGCGATGAGCGAAGACTTGTGGGACACAGTGTGGTTCGGGTCGTGGACATGAGGACACGTGTCGATGGACGGGGTGCACGGGCGGTGCATCCCTCTACGGCTTTGGTGTGGTAGTAGAGCCCCAGAAAAACCATCAGATGGTTGGTTTCCAAGTTTGGGCCTCAAAACTCGGGCTGACGGACGGTTTCCAGGTTTGGGCCTCAGAAACTGGGTTCTGCTGGGTTTTCGAGTTTGGGCCACAAAAATCGGGGAGAATGGTTTGCTGGTTTAGGCCTCAAAACCAGTGGCGGAGGCCTCGAGGAGATCTGTCGTGCGGTGTTGACACTTACTACCGTCACTACCAAGAGTAGAGATAAGCCCTAACCTTGGCAACGACACTAGAAAGGCTTAGGTATGTTATCAGAACACTAGAGATAAATCTGCAAGCGCATAGATTAGATACCCGCACTTCATTAGATGTAGACCCAGTTTTATATCAAACCCAAAGGAACGACGTGATTGTCTTAAGTCTATTGCTTAAACCCTGAGCACTAGCAAAAGTGAGAATATAAAAGATAAACGGGATAACTAGGGTTTCCAGCTCTAACCTCAGGAAGCTATGCGATTAGTATTCAATTGTGGATTACATTGGGAGACCACATCTAGAGTATGGCTATTCCCAAGTAATATACTCCTGCTCGTCCTATAGACGAGAGGTGGACTATGGAAGATTCAACAAGGCTATAAGAGTCACCCTCGCGAGCTACCATCGGTCCGGAATATAGGATACACTATGCAAGTAATCGATTCTAAGCACCACGCTTACACGACGATGACTCCTCTAATCCTAGAGCAACTAGATTAGAGTACTCTAATTAGAGTTCCAAGCCAGAAGAATAATAAGAACAAGAACGCTTACTGATAATTAGAAGTTGAAGACCGAAGAATATCCTGATCCAAGCTCTTGACGAACTTGAATCCGTAGGTACAAGCTGAAGAAGGAGATCCGACAGGCCAGAGCTCCTTCTAATATCCCTCTAATACCTCCCTCTCTCTCTCTCTCTCTTCTAATCCTAGAGAAGACTAGATCTAATCCCTAATTAGAGGGCTACTAGACTTCTAATTGCTAGATGACTCTGATCCTATCCTAAAGAATATGAACTAGAGTTTCTGTATTGGATCTGATCTGTTGCCTCAAGGGGGTGAGGGGTTTCTTATATAGCCCTGGGGGTGAACCATGACCCGCCAATCAAACCGACCTTGAACAATGGTTGAGATACGTCGAGGAGGTCGATTAGGGCACGCTCCACAAAGATGGGCTGGGGGAGTCCAGGCCCAGGCCGACCGGCCTAGGGGTGGGGCCGGCCGGCCCCACCTGGCATTGGCCAGACTCCGTGTTCGCCGAGTTGTCTTCTGGAATCCTCCTGGTTGCCCTAGCGCGACTTTCATCCGTGTTGCGCAATCCATCGTGTTGGAGGAGGATTCTATCTCTTTCCATCTGCTGGAATACACCCTGGAGAACTGTAATTCACCATAGCTGTTGGATCTATCAGTTTAGCCCTTGAATTATGTTGCTTGGTGATCACTCCAAGTTGTTTCTAGAAGCTTCCAAGTCATAACCAATGAGGACTCTCTCGTCAGGACTCTAAATGTAGCAAACCATATGTTCGTTTCGATCGTCTCGACGAGCTCTTCGCAATGGTGTAGTCTGATTCATCACTTGCGGTACTTTTATGTAGTGAAATGTTGATATTCCTGCAAAACAAGTGAGACCGACACAACTCGTGGAACTCATTAGAATCAAACTCTTTTCTATGTTGATGGTCACTTTTATTCTCTTTTAGGTGACTCATTGACGATATAATATATGAGTTAGTGACCGTCAACAAGCTCCCCCACAGTAGGTCTTTACTCGTCCCTAAGGAAAGTATAGCTTCACACTAACTGTTCATAGAAAAACCCCTGCACTGTTGGGATTAGTAGTGTTGAAACAATTTTATTTGAGCTTTTTACCTATATGGCCTTGGAAAAATGACTCTTCCTTGTGTGGCCTTTTTTCTTTTGAACTTACCTCTATGACCCTAAAATAAACTTTTATTCCTTCTATGGTCTTCCGTCCGTTTTTATCACTTGACGGTGTTAATTCAAGGGTAAAAAGACCGTTTTGCCCCTGACATAAAAAATTACAATTTTGTTTGTTTGTTGTATATTTAGAGTAGTATTAAACAAATAAATTTATACGTAACAATATTTCTTTTATGTGAAATATTGTCATGTGTGAATTTATTTATTTAATATTCTAAATATATAACAAAAATAAAACTCTGCAAAAATATTTTATGCTAGGGGTAAAATGGTCTTTTTACCCTTGACTTAACACTGTCAAGTAATAAAAATGAACGGAAGGCCAAAGAAGGAATAAAAGTTCATTTTAGGGCCATAGAGGTAAGTTTAAATAAAAAAAGGTCATACAAGGAAGAGTCACTGTTTCTAAGGCCATATAGGTAAAAAGCTCATTTTATTTACCTTTATCCTTCAGCCTTGCCAGATGGAGGGTTTTGTAAGATTTTCTGAGAAAAATATAGCTTTCCTTCTCCTCCCCGTGGTACCCTCAATGTTGCTCAAAGTTTTTATTTCCTCTCATGAGGCATTGCCTTCTTTTCAATATTATTAATTATATCTGGAGCTTTAAGAAGTTTGTAGCACTCATCCTTTGATTATGTCGCTAGGTCAACACTTAGAGCTAGGGAGAGAAGTGTCATACTCCTAATCAAGATTTTATTTTTGAAAACGCTTGTCCTCTCTTGTTTGGTATTTTGTGTAAGAGACACCATGAGCTATGAGGCTAATTCTAGTGTTGAGCATGTGCCCATTTTTTAATCGAGGTTCCGAACACTTGGCCCTTGTTATTTCCTCGTGATCAATCTTTTTGAGGTTTCAGGCACTTGCCCCGTTTTATTTCCTCGGATAATATATCTTGCATATCTCATGTCTCTTCCACAATAATACTTCTCAAGAGAGACTTAACCTTTTTAAACGATCTTGATTATGGGAATATGATAAATCTCTCGACCAAAGCCATAAAAGTTAACTTAGCATCATTACAAAGGTAAGTACCTAGAGTAACAGAATGATGTCATGATTATTAAGGCTTTAGGAGGAAACAAGTTTTTACCACCGAGGAGAAGAATTGCTATTTAATTTTAAGCGCTTGAAATAAATTCTCCAAAGACAAGACTTGTAGAGTCAGGCATTAAGATAAGCAATTAATTATTCCCAACAGTAACAAAAGATTCTAAGAATAGTTCATGTGAGCTATCTCAAGTTATTATCAAGTTTTATTCGGGACTCATCTTAAATCTTATTTCAAGTGGTTTTCAATTTTCAATTTGAAATAGAGAGCAATATGAGGATAGAGAGGGTGTGATATGTACTAGACCTGTAGACGAACGAGAGTGGTTCATCATGTGAGACCTTGTCGAGTGTTTCTGTTTTCCTATGATTCTTGCGGTCGATCTTCCGTTAATAGGTCCTTCCCCCACACTTGTTCCTGTTATACCTTTATGCACAACATGTGGAGACAAGACACATATCCAAAATAAAAGTAGAGAGTAGATAACTAAAACAAAACTTTATTGATAACTTATAAGGCACTTTATTACACAAGCAAGCAAAATAATTGATTGAAATTGAAATAAACACTCTTTAAAGAAACTCTAAGACTCTAACACTTGTGCCTTATTATACTACTATTAATAAACTCTCTCACTCTAATTAAGGTGATTAGCTACAGTTCGCGAAAGGATGTTTACACGAGACTTCAAACCACTTTGCTTAATCTCCTGTTTATCCATTCTCCTAACCAAGTTGTCACAAATCTTAGTCATACATGCTAGGTCTTGCTTAAGCTGAGTGTTGGCTTTGGCAAGGGCATCCACCTGCTTACTGACTCTGATATAGTCATTGATGAGGTCGTCCACCTGTTCTTCCAACTTCGTCATGGGTTCTCTCTTACGTTTGGGTTTGGAAGAAGAGGGTTCAGATGGGGACTTTCCTTACGAGGCACCACCTGGATCTGTTCGGGCTCAGCTCGAACTCCAGTAATGGCGTAGCGAGATGTGGATGTGTACTTCATACAAGTTACATCTCCAAACTTGTTCGTCTTTAACCTTGTGAACTGTTCATTGGGTCTTGGGGCAGCAGATCGACTTCCTTGGAGACACGAAACTTATTGAGCTCTCCGTGACATGATCCTCCCTCCATGGCCTGGGCGTAGGCTCCTTGCCCTTCGGCGGCATCGTGGCTAGGGGTGTTGGTTTGTCAACGGGCATGATCTCCTTCTCGGGCACAACAATGAGATCTTTCTTTGGAGCAACGATGAGGGCCATCGACTCGTCAGAAGGGAGAGGTTCGTTGAGGTTGATCCTGCGATTGCTGACCATTGGAACAAGGAGAGCTTGAACTGCTGCTTGGATGAAAATAGATTGGATGGTATGGCTCTAGGCTAGCAAGGGTCTGGTTTTATAGTCTTGGATCAACTAGGAGGGGGCTGATCCAAGCTCTGAAGTTATCATAACGAAACAGATCGGGAACTCACAAAAAAGGGATAAGGAAGGTCTTAGAAAGGAAAGGGAAGCGACAGGACTCAGAAGGACACAGGGCCAGGCCGGCGGGCCTAGGGGTGGGGTCGGCCGGTCCCCCTTCTCTTGGAAGGTGGCCTGCTTTTTCGTGGCTCTCTCTTGCACTTTCCTAAACCCTAATTACTACCTTTTCTGTTATGAAACCTTTCAGAGGCGGCTGAGGATCAATCTAGTGGAAAGTGAGGAACTGGATCACATCCAACTCCTCAGAACTCTTTTTAGGTTCCAGGAAAATCTTAAGGTGATGACCATTTACCTTAAATAATGTACCTTCGTCGTTTTGAAGTGTTACCGCTCCATGGGACGAAGTGCTAATCACCGTGAATGGTCCTCCTCATTTGCTTCGTAGCTTTCCATGTCCGAATAGCTTAACCCTGGAATTAAAGAGTAGTACCTTGTCTCCCGGAGTGAAGTTCTTCGTCTTGATCCTCTTGTCATGCCACCTTTTGGTTCTCTCTTTGTAGATCTTAGCGTTATGATATGCTTTCTCACGCCATTCATCAAGTTTTGAGAGTTGCATTTTTCTCTTGATTCCTACTGCTTCCAAGTCCATGTTCCATCTTTTTATTGCCCAGTGAGCTTTGAACTCTAGCTCTACAGGCAAGTGACAAGTCTTCCCATAGATGAGTTGATATGGTGACATTCCTAGCGGTGTCTTGTAAGTTGTACGGTAGGCCCACAATGCATCCGGTAGCCTGTCTTTCCACTTTGTTCCCATCTCGTCGACTGTCTTCTGCAAAATATTCTTGATTTGCTTGTTTGATATTTCTTCTTGGCCACTTGTCTGTGGGTGATAGGGGGAAGCGATGTTGTGATGGATCCCATGTTTTGACAAGTACATGTGAAAGTTCTTGTCAATGAAATAAGAACCTCCATCACTAATCACCATTCTTGGAACTCTGAAATCTTGGAAATATCACTTCCTCGAACATCTTCTTGGAGCTTCTGGCATCTGCAACTTTACATGGTAGGGCTTCAACCCATTTGGAAACGTAGTCGACTGCCATTAAGATGTACTCACTATTCTTGGATCTTGGAAGTGGTCCCATGAAATCAATTCCCCAACAGTCAAAGAGCTCGATCTGGAGATTGTTAGTGAGTGGCATGACATCTCTAGAATTGATATTGTCATGCCTCTGACATGCTCCACATCTCTGGATGAAATCTTTTGTGTCGTCATACATGGTTGGCCAGAAAAATCCACTTTGCCGGATCTTGGAATATGTGCAGAATGCTCCATAGTATCCTCCATAGGGTGATGAGTGGCATCTTTCAATGATCTTGATTCCTTCTTCAGATGGTACACATCTTCTGAGTAGCCCGTCTGAGCACACTCTGTAGAGGTACGGATCATCCCATAGGTGAACACGACTCTCATAGACGAGCTTCCTTTTATCTTTGCCTAGTGGTACGTACCCTAAAACCATAAAATTGACAATATCTGCATACCAGGGGTCAGACCGAGAGACTAGATAGAGTGTATCATCCCTGAGTGAATTGTTGATAGGTAGTACCTGTGGGTTCTCAAATTGCATTCTTGACAAGTGATCAACAACAAAATTCTCTAGTCCCTTTTATATTTTATTTCTAAATCAAATTATTGGAGTAACAAAATCCATCTTATCAAGCGGGGTTTAGCATCTTTCTTAGTGAGCAAGTATTTAAGAGTAGCATGATCAGTGTAAACAATTACTTTAGCTCCAACTAAGAAGATCTAAATTTATCAATGGAAAAAACAACAGCTAGTAGTTCTTTTTCAATTGTTGCATAATTAAGTTATGGTTCAGTCAAAGTTTTACTAGCATATGCAATTGTGTGATGCTTCTTATCTTTACATTGTCCTAACACAACACCTATTGCATAATCACTTGCATCACACATGATCTCAAAAGGTAAAGACCAATCAGGTGGTTGAATGATCGGTGCAGAAGTAAGTGCTTTCTTTAGGGTTTCAAAAGCTTTTAAGCATGCATCATCAAATTGAAAGGGAACATCCTCAGCCAAAAGATTAGTAAGTGGTCTAGCAATGTGTGAAAAGTCTTTTATAAAGTGACGATAAAAACCAGCATGGCCAAGAAAACTTTGTATCCCTTTAATATTAATGAGAAGGTAGTTGTTCAATTACTTCAATTTTAGCTTTGTCTACCTCAATTCCACATTCAGAAATTAAATGACCAAGCACTATGCCTTCTCTAACCATGAAATGACATTTTTCTCAGTTAAGGACTAAGTGCTTTTCCTCACATCTTTGCAAAACCTTGTCTAAATTTTCAAGACATTTATCAAAAGTTTTTCCATAAACAGAAAAATCATCCATGAAAACTTCCATGATTTCTTCAATCATATCAGAAAATATAGACATCATGCATATTTGAAAGAAGCAGGGGCATTACATAATCCAAAAGACATTCTACGATAAGCATAAGTTCCATATGGACATGTAAAAGTGGTTTTGTTTTGATCATTAGGATGGATTGGAATCTGATGATATCCAGAATATCCATCAAGAAAACAAAAGGAGCGATTAGCCAACCGCTCTAACATTTCATCAATGAAGGGCAGTGGAAAGTGATCTTTCTTTGTTGCCTTGTTAAGTTTTTTGTAATCAATACACATTCGTCATCCAGTCACAGTTCTCTATGGAATTAATTCATTCTTTTCATTTCTAATAGCAGTCATACCACCCTTCTTAGGCACAACTTGCACAGGGCTTACCCATTCACAATGTGGCACAGGATAAATAATCCCGGCGTGTAACAACTTTAAGACCTCTTTCTTAACTATTTCTATCATCGCATTATTAAGCCTACGTTGGGGTTCTCTAGAAGGTAAAGCATCGGGATCTGTAGGAATGCAATGGGTGCAAAGAGCAGGGTTAATCCCCTTGAGATCTTGGACTGAATAGCCAATGGTAGATCTATGATTCTCTAGAACGGTGATCAAGCGGAGTGTTTCTTCTTGAGAAAGTTTATCGCTTATAATCACAGGAGTGTCTGGATCATTGTTAAGAAAAACGTAACGAAGACCAGAAGGCAGAGGTTTTAACTCTATAGGAGGTTTAGGAGGTTCTTCAAAAGGATCTAGAGGTGTTGGAATCTTAGAGTGGTCATCCTCTTCCTCTATGAAAAACTTAGCATCATCTTCAGGATTGGGTTCTATGAAGGTTTCAAGAGATGCTACCTTGACCTCTTCTACAGGGTCTAACTCTGGAAAGGGTTCACTTTCAGTGTTTAGGGTATGAGTGATAGATATGGGTAGTGAAATATTTTTTCCCTGGACAAAAGTTTAATCTCCCTGTCATTCCTTCTTGAATAAGTCTTTCGATTTATTGTCCTATCAACAGGTCAAACACATGGATATCAAAGATATAAAAGCTTAAGTGCACCAGAGTTTCTTTTACCCGGATAGGCATGACATACAAGATTCCCAAACTAGGAAGAACATGTCCTGGAAGGCTTTTAAGGCATTTAGTTGTTGGGGTTAGTGGCATGTCTTCTAAAAAGTCACGTGCAAAGGTTGCAGACATGATATTAACACCGACAACAGGATTGTAAAGAGCATGGAAAGGGTCTCTATGGATTTAGCAGAGGATAGAAGTAGAAGGTGAATCTAAGCGAATTATATCAGACGAGGAATCTGACTCTTCTAATTACTCATGGCTTACCACATACACTAACTCTTTTGTAGTCTTTTTAAAGAAAGCTTTATTAGTCAAATCAAGAGGTTTTTCAAGAAGTTTTTGACTATGAGGCTTTCTTGTTATATTGTAATTCAAGGTATCACCAAACTCGGTGAAATATTCATCCTTGAATTTGAAGATCTCTGAGATCGGAGTTTCCTCCTTATCAGGATCTGAGATAGTTGATGGTGAAGAATTTGATAGAGTTTCGGGTTCAACTATCTGGGATTGTTTCTCTTCTAAGAACTCTATGGGCTCAGCTTCAGGAGCGGATTGAGCTATCTTTTGCAAAAGCTCTCTTGCCACAGGAGCAGATGTGCAAAGAAATGATCCATTTACAGCTAAGTTAAGAAAAGAAGAAGTTTTCCTATTCAGACTCATATAAAATGTTGAAGAAGAACAAGGTCTGGTATTGATAGAGACGGACCAGAGTGAACAAGATTTTCAAAACGTTCCCAGGCAGTAATTAGAGATTCATCGTCTTCTTGAGTTCTTGTATAAAAGATATGACTTCTAATCTAAGAAAGATGATTTTGGAAATTGGGAAGAAATCTAAGCAAAAGCTAGAGCAAAGATCTTTCCAATCCCCTTCCTTACTCGGTGCGGTTCTACTATACCAGGTTTTAGCTTTCCCTTCCAAAGAGAAAGGAAAAAGCTTCCATCTAAGGGTTTCATCGGACATGCCTTTGATATGAAGACATGAACAGGTTTGTTCAAACTCGTTAAGGTGAGTGTAAGGATTCTCTACTTCCTTGCGTGAAAAGGATTGTTTTTGGACCATCTGTATCAAACACGGGCGTAGCTCATAGCCATCGGATAGGATACGTCTAGATGATTCTGATGGTTCTGAGGCTACTACTTTAGGAAAATGGCAGAGGCTAATAGGAATGAAATCTTTGGAACCTTCAGGAGATTCTAAGAAATCCATGTAAAAAGAAAAGATAAAAGATAAAAGTATGATTACAAGTTTAAGCAGACTTAAGATCAACTCTCGACCGTTCCCCGGCAAAGGCGCCAGAAATGCTTGTTGATACTTACTACCGTCGCTACCAAGAGTAGAGATAAACCCTAACCTTGGCAACGACACTAGAAAGACTTAGGTATGTTATCAGAACACTAGAGATAAATCTGCAAGCGCACATATTAGATACCCACACTTCACCGGATGTAAACCCAATTTTATATCAAACCCAAAAGAACAGCGTTATTGTCTTGAGTCTATTACTTAAACCCTGAGCACTAGCAAAAGTGAGAATATAAAAGATAAAGGGGATAACTAGGGTTTCCAGCTCTAACGTTAGGAAGCTATGCGATTAGTATTTGTTGGGAACACGCTTGCCCCACCTCCGCACTTGTGCAGGGGAACGGCGAAGGTGACCAAGCGTCGGAGACAATAGCGAAGGCAAAGCACACAGGAATAATGATGTTGCGACTCTATTTTCTCCTCTCCCGAATCAAACTCTGTACACTGTTCACCCCTTGGTATTTATAGGGAATACCAAGGGGCGCGGGCTTAATTACAAAAGGGTACAAAAAGATTCCCTGGCTCCACGCAGGGAGGGAGGGCAAAGACGTAAAAGTACAGCTGAGGCGGAAACTTCGAGGGTATTGGACCTTCTCCGCGGCGCCGCCACCTTTGCCCATTCACCTTCGAGGGTATTGGACCTCCGACACCGTCAGCTCCTCGGCCATCGCTCCTTCGCCACTTTCCAGACCCGGAACGCGGAGCGGGGTGGCCTCGAGGTCCGGCGAGGGTCACCTCCGGTGTTCATGCCACACCTTAACCTGCCAGAGACGCAAACAACGCTTCCGAGGGTCGGACACATGTCTGAAGGTTAAGAAACAATTCCCGAGGGTTGAGACGGCTGAGAGGGGAAGTCGCGTGAGAACGCGTGGGTCGCGTGAGGGTTGTTTCCGACGGCAGGCGCGTGGTGTCGCTGCTCGAGGGTCTCCTTCCCTAACAGTAGCCCCTCATTTCCTTGGTTCTAAGAACAGAGAGATTAGGCCCAAGCAGCGCTCTTCGACGGGAAATGTAAATGGACCCTAGACAGCGACGCCCGCGACTGCTTTGGGCTGGGCCGCTATATAGTTGTTTTTGTCGAAGAAGCCCGTTTTGTTTTTTGCGCCGGGTTTCTCGTTCGTCGTGCCGACTTTGTCGGGTGTCGAACGTCCGCCTCTCTGCTTATAAATAGGAGGGGTGGGTGGGGAGTTTGGATTGTGCCCTCCTCTGCTATAGCCATCCTGCTGTTGCGATTTGCTTGTAGCGAAGGTTCGTTTTGGTTTGCGTGCGGGGGTTGAAAAGGGCGTTTGTTGTTTTGATAGCGTCAGTAGCTGGGGGGATAGCCAGGTTAAAGCAAACTGCTCGCGGAGCATCTCCCGCTGCCGCGGAAGAGGGGACTACCTTCGAGTTCGGACTCAGTCGAGTTTGCACCACCGAGATTGCATCTTATGTTAGATGGGGTTGGATTGAGAAGGGAAAGGCGAGGGCCAGTGCTGGGGAGACGGTGCCGAGGCCGGACGCAGACGAGGTTGTTGTGTTTGAGGAATTCTTTTCAGCCGATCTTCGTTTTCCTGCTGACTCCTTCGTGACTTCGGTTCTGCGAAGGTTCAACTTGCGCTTTCACCAGCTTACACCTTCGTGTTTCACGAAGATGTCTGTTTATGTTTGGGCTTGTCGATCTCAGGGGATTGTCCCTCATGTCGAGGGGTTTGTTCGCACTCATCGCGTCCACATGCAGCCTCGCAAGTTCACTAACAGCGAAGGCAAAGCCAGTCTTGGTCAGTTCGCGGTCTACACTTTCTGCCATCGCGCCGGCGCGGAGCTGCCGGTACAAGCGCAGAAGAACAAGTGGAGCAGTGGGTGGCAGGAGTTTTGGTTTTACTACAAGCTCAGTGATAACGCCAAGCTTTGCGGTGAGCTTCCGTTGCTTGGAGATGTGAGCGTCGAGGCCAGGATGGGCACCGAGGCTCACGCCTCTGTTGACTGCCTGAGGGTCGTAGCCCGCTCTCAGTGCGCACGTGACTTAGTGGAGGAGTATTGTTGTGCCAAAATTTGGCCTCTCGGGCGGAGGCAGGCATGGTTCAAAGTAGAGAGTGATCCTAAGTACGAAGGTAGGGGTTTGAAGAGACCGAGTCTGGACGTGGACAAGATTTGGGAGAGAACTCTCCAGAAGTTTCCCTCGCGCAGAGACGGGGTCGAGGCCATCTACAAGCGTGTTCAGCAGTGGACCGAGGAGCTTGTCGGGAAGCTAACCACGCTGGAGACTAAAGCGATCCATAGCTCGGTGGGTAGCGAGGGTCGGGTCAACAGGCTGTTTGATCTTCTTGGGATCCAGTATGCAAACTGGCCCGCTCCTTCGAGCGAGGATGCGCCGAAGAAGAGGAAGCGTAAAGCTTCGGAAGAGAAGGGAATCGTTTCTCGACCGAAAAGAGGTCGTGGTGGTGCCAGTGGCCGGGTGAAGACGCTTGCGACGAAGGTCGCAGTTGTTTCAAGTACTGCTGGTACTTCTTTTTTGTCAGCCGTTGTTACTTCCGGCCGAGGTGTCGGTAGGATTGCAGGGCGGGTGCCCCGAGTTGGGGGGATCGGTGCTTTGATTCAAATCTCGGACGACGAGGGTGATTCTGATGATGATGAGGTGGAGGAGGAGAAGGAGGAAAAGGAGGGGGAAACGGACGAGGGCTCGTCTGATGAAGCCAGTGATGCCTCCAGTGACGGGGACGATTCTGACGAGGATGTGTCCGTCGATGACACCCATGGAAAGAGGGTAGCCTCGCCAAGCGCCGGTGCGATGGCTACTCGGAGGGTGGATGACACTGTTCGAGACCTTGAGACAGATAGTCCTTGGCGGGGGTCAATTCCCGCGTTTGCTGGCTCTCACCTGTGGGTTGATGGTTTTGAGTTTGATGGAGAACTCGAATCTGAGCGAGCCCCCGGGAAAAAACCGTACGGCGAGGCCAGCCGGTCGAGCCTCCCTGAATTTGCTAAGAAGCTTGGTGTTTTTGATCTGGCGACTGAGCTGTTCACGAGTCCGGACCTTCGGGATTGTCACCTACAATGTGGCCCGGAGGAAAGGCGTTTTTTGGGCCGAATCTTCGGCCGCATTTGTGTGCCGGAGGCTGAAGTTCTACTTGCTGACCAAGCAGTTGGGGACACCTTTGACGATGTTGACGTTAAGTTGGCGGAGCTAATGCTCTTGAATCGTGCGGCAAGGCAAAAGGTTGGCTCCGATATGGAGTTTATGAGAAATCAACTTACTGAGCTTGAGAAAGAGAATAGCAAACTTAGCATGAGCTTGGAAAATAAGGAAATTGAACTGAAGAATACTTCGGAGAAGGCCGCGAAGGCTCGAGAAGAGGCGGTTGAGCTGGCAAAGCGTAATGCTGATCTGATCGCTGCGGGCAAGGAGAAGGACAAGGCGTTGGCCGATGCCGAGGGTCGCTTAGAGGATTTGAATGAATCATGGCGGACGAGCATGGAGAATGTCAAGCGCAAGCTCGATTGTTGTCTGACCGAGGCCGGAGGTTCTACCGGAGAGCCATTGCCTGCAGCTAACGCGGAGGCCTTCGAGGGTTGGCTGAGTAATGAGCTGGATGTCTTTAGCTCGTTAGTGGCCAACGCGGCCGACTTTGGTGGCTACGCCGGGGCTTTGGCGATGGCTAGCACGTTTCGTCTAGCGGATTGCGACCATCTTCGCAAAATTAAAAGGCCGAACCATGCCTTTCCGTCGGTCGACGAAGTGCGCCGGATGAAGGCTGATGATGATGATGTTCGGAACTGCGCGATGCGATTGCTTCGCAGGTTCTGGATCTCCGGAGGTGGCCGAGCTCTTGCCTTTGAAGAGGCTGCCGAGGCTACACGTCAGGTTTGGATCATCATAATAAATTTTTTTCAGAGACGGGGTTATTATTAACTTTAGGAGGGTTCGCCCTCGTTTTCCTTACAGGCTCGGAAAGAAGCGGCGCCTTCGCCGTCTATGGCTGTTGAAGCAGGAGGCGGCTCCGAAGCTATCCCTGAGCCTGGCGCTGCGGGAGTTACGCTTGCCGAAATCGAGGCCTTGACTGGAGACGTCCCAATCGCTGAAGAGGCTGCCGTGGAAAAGTGATGCGACTCGTTGTCCCGATCTTCACGACGTAGGATCAAACTCCAGATAACTAGCTGTAGAACAGCCGGATAACTTGCTGCAAGCAGCGATAACTAGTGCAACCTGACAAATAAAACTCGAAGCCAACCACCGTCTTTAACCGGCAACCTGAATCGAGGATTCGCCCAACCACACTCTCAAAGAACCAACCAACACAGCCTACAATCAATCAAGGTAAACCTTGAAGGGAGTAGGAGCACCAATTGGGAGCGGACGACGCCGCCGCTTCTGTAAATCCCGCGAAGGAAATCACAAGAGCAAAGGGGTAGAGATTCACTCTCAAGTTTGTTAGCACACAGCTGAACAAAGGGGTTCTGTATTTCGATTATCAAAAGTCTTCGTTTGCTATGAAGCAATGACATATTTATACTAGGAACAGCCCTCCTAGATAGGTATAAACACGAAATGAAAATGAAAGGATAGAGTATGTGAACAGGCTTCCACGAAATGGCTTCTGAGTTAATCCCGCGTGACTGTTGGGTTTCGGAGCAGTCTTCAATGTTTTGGCAATAACTCCGCCTAGGAAAGTCCAAATGATGCACCGTCAGTTGCGTTGGAAAGTTAGCTTGATAAGCTTTCATACCATGTGCAGCATGCGCCATGAAGTTTCGTAGATTGGTACAGTTTTGCACGGCAAGTTGGACAACATGCAGTCTGTCCAGCAGCTGACCAGTATGCACTGAATCTGGTCGGCAGCCAAGATAAAAACTCCAAACTGGTCGAGGCTTATTTCATTGGAAACTAGACTTCATAAGCTTTCCAGAATGTCCTCATGGGCCTTCATAGCTTTTGTGAATCGAAAGATATGACTAATTCTTTCCGACATTTCTGCTGGACTGGACTGGTCGGAGTGTGGAGCTTTACTGTAATCAATTCTTTGTGTGTTCTTGTCTTCCTCCTTGGTGAACCTAAGTATTGGCAATATACACAAATTAGGTAGTATATAATTCTCATAATATTATAATGGATTTCACAAAGTAGCGCGTGCACCTTTTGTTATAACTTCTTTGCTTGGCCACGTGTAACATCGAAGACTTGGTTGGTGTCGATGTAGGTGATACCGACCTGTTGGAGCTTGTGACATCTTGGTTGTCGGCATGCTGGTCGGTGAGGTCATATCATCCTCCCCTTCTTGAAAAGGAGTCATCCTCGACTCTGAAGTATCTGTTGTAGTTTGATTTGAAACTTGTAACGTCTTGCCAGTCAGCGAGGTCTTGTTGGTCGACGAGCTGCTCGGTGAGGTCATATCAAAAAGGTTGCAACGGAAGAGGGGCCTTGAACGCTTATGATTCCGAAGGAAGAACCTTCGGAAGGTAGTGAGGTTAGGCATAGATACATGTATAGGGCGAGGGTTTTACCCGGGGAGCTGCCAATTGTTCCTGCAGCTCCTTTGTTGTGGGGACCCCTGGTTCCAGTGGAATGGGAGTTTGAGGGGGGAACCGAGGGTTTGGATGGTTTGATACTGATTGAGGACGAAGATGAATCCATGTAATTTTGATTTTTCCTTTTGTTTTGTATGTTGCGTCGTTGTTTAAGGCAGGCAGATTAAGACATTTGATGTATTCGTTTGTGTTCATTGGATTGAGATAATTGTGAGGCTCGTGTAACGCCTTTGATAAGCTAGTTTGGAAAAAACAGTGACGCCCCCCTTTTTCTTTTAGCGAGGCTCGCGTAACGCCTTTGATAAGCTGGTTTGGAAAAAACAGCGACGCCCCCCTTTTTCTTTTTAGCGAGGCTCGCGTAACGCCTTTGATAAGCTGGTTTGGAAAAAACAGCGACGCCCCCCTTTTTCTTTTTGCGAGGCTCGCGTAACGCCTTTGATAAGCTGGTTTGGAAAAAACAGCAACGCCCCCCTTTTTCTTTTTAGCGAGGCTCGCGTAACGCCTTTGATAAGCTGGTTTGGAAAAAACAGCGACGCCCCCCTTTTTCTTTTTGCGAGGCTCGCGTAACGCCTTTGATAATCTGGTTTCGAAAAAACAGCGACGCCCCTTTTCTTTTTGCGAGGCTCGCGTAACGCCTTTGATAAGCTGGTTTGGAACAAACAGCGACGCCCCCCTTTTTCTTTTTGCGAGGCTCGCGTAACGCCTTTGATAAGGTCGGCTTTTGGGACTTCGCGCTCCACTTACCTTAGGTTGAGGTGGAGTTTTGTTTTCGCGGGTTCCTGGTATGCGAGGTTGCTCGACTTTTGGGACTTCGCGCATCCCTTTATCTTAGGTGGAGGTGAAGCCTGCTTTTTGTTGCGAGCCCCTGGCGTGTTTTGCGAGGGTGCTTGACTTTTTGGACTTCGCGCCTCCCCTTGTCTTAGGTGGAGGTGAAGTTTTGTTTTTTGTTGCGAGCCCCTGGCGTGTTTTGCGAGGTTGCTCGACTTTTTTGGACTTCACGCCTCCCCTTGTCTTAGGTGGAGGTGAAGTTTGCTTTGTGTTGCGAGCCCTTGGCATGTTTTGCGAGGGTGCTCGACTTTTGGTACTTCGCGCCTCCTTTATCTTAGGTGGAGGTGAAGTTTGCTTTGTGTTGCGAGCCCCTGGCATGTTTTGCGAGGGTGCTCGAGTTTTTGGACTTCGCGTCTCCCCTTTGTCTTAGGTGGAGGTGAAGTTTGCTTTTTGTTGCGAGCCCCTAGCGTGTTTTGCGAGGGTGCTTGACTTTTTGGACTTCGCGCCTCCCCTTGTCTTAGGTGGAGGTGAAGTTTTCTTTTTGTTGCGAGCCCCTGGCGTGTTTTGCGAGGGTGCTCGACTTTTTGGACTTTGCGTCTCCCCTTGTCTTAGGTGGAGGTGAAGTTTGCTTTTTGTTGCAAGCCCCTGGCGTGTTTTGCGAGGGTGCTCGACTTTTTGGACTTCGCGCCTCCCCTTGTCTTAGGTGGAGGTGAAGTTTGCTTTGGAAAAAAATTGTTTTTTGAAGCAATCTTAAAAAAAAGGGTCCATCGATTATAGCACTCTTTGAAGAAGAGTTGCTTTTTTGATGTTTTCTAGTGAAAGTAAAAACTTGGAGATTTCACTTTTTTATCGGGGGTTCTGACCTGTATTGAGGGTTTGGATGCTGCCTCGTTAAAAAACCTTACGCCCCTTCGTAAGGAAAAAGAGTGCAGCTCCTTCTGTTTCTATTAGTTACATAGAAGATAGAAGAAGACATGAGTGAAACAAAAAATTACATAACGCGAGGGCTCGCTAAGGCTCCGCTATGGGTAGAATTTGCGAAGGTCGTCAATGTTCCAGGTGTGAGGTGGGATGTTTCCCTCGCTGTCGGAGAGGTGGAAAGAACCAGGGCGATTGCATTCCACAATCAAATATGGGTCTGTCTACTTAGGTTGAAACTTTCCCGCCATGCTGGCGTTTTGTTTTCTGATGAGGACGAGGTCACCCTTTTGCAAGTCTTTGATTCTGATCTTTTTGTCTCTCCATTTTTTGGTTTCTTCTTGGTACTTGCGAAGATTGTGCACTGTGTTGCATCTTGTTTCTTCGAGTAGATCTTTGTCAAATAGTTGGGCTTGCTCGTCAGTTGCGAGGGTTGTTCTGAGCGACCCATACTTTAGTTCTTCTGGTAACACAGCTTCTTCGCCGAACAGGAGCTGGAAGGGTGTGAATTTGGTTGCTCTGCATTCGAAGGTGTTGTGAGACCAGGTGACCGAAGGTAGTTCATCCGCCCATTTACCCTTGGGTCTGCCTTGCAACTTTTTGGATATAGCTTGGAAAATTGATGCATTGGCTCTTTCAACTAAACCATTGGATTGCGGGTGCCGAACTGAGGCGAAGCATAATATTGTTCCAATTTGCGCACAAAATTCTTTGAAAACCTTGCTGTCAAATTGGGTGCCATTGTCGACGGTTAGATGTTGAGGAACTCCAAACCGACAAACTATTTGTTACTAGAAAAACTTTTTTACTGCGAGGGAAGTGATGGAAGACAATGGTATTGTTTCAATCCACTTTGTGAAGTATTCCACAGCTACCACCGCATAGCGAAGGTTTCCTGGAGCCGTCGGCAGTGGACCCACGAGGTCCATCGCCCACCTTTGCAGAGGCCAAGTTGGGCATATGAGAGTTGTAGGTGCCCCTGGGGCGTTTTGGTTTTTTGCCATTAGTTGACAACCCTCGCAATGCTTGACGATGGTTTCTCCATCTCTTAAAGCTGTCGGCCAGTAGAAACCTTGCCGGAAAGCTTTCCCGACTAGAGCCCTCGGACCGTTGTGCGAACCACAGATGCCCTCGTCGATTAGCTTGAGAATGTCATTTCCTTCAGACTGCGACACGCATTTGAGCCATGGTGAGGTTACCGAGGCTTTGTACAGGGTGTTATGCACAATCTTGTACCCTCGCGCTCTTTGTTTTAGTCTATTCTCTTCTTCTTTGGAGCCTGGTTCGTGAAGCCCCTTGATATAGGCCATGATGGGTGCTCCCCAGTCCTCACTCTGAATTGCACTAATCAACTTGGCGCTGACTTCGGGGGTTTCGAAAACTGATCGGGTAGCAACTTCGTAAAAAACATCTGGTGGAAACTGCAGCTGTTGTGCCGCTGGTTTAGCTAAGTAGTCTGCCTCGCTGTTTTCTGACCTTGGTATTGCTTTTACTGTTATGCCGAGGAAGAAAGATTCTAACCTTCGGACATATTGAAAGTACTTCTGGAGCTCTGTATCTTTTGCTTTGTAGTTTTTCTCAATGTGTCCCGCAATGACTTGCGAGTCTGTGTTGATGACTGCCCTTCGGACTGACAATGAACGTAGCCTTGAGAGTGCCAGAATCACAGCTTCGTATTCAGCGGAGTTGTTTGTACATTTGAAGTCAAGTCTTCTTGCATATCTCAGCTTCGACCCGGAGGGCGAGATTAGAATGGCCGAGGCCCCCGCTCCGGTTGCGCCCTAGACTCCATCGACATAAACGATCCAGAATTGGTCTTGTCGAGGTTCACTGCCGCGAGGGTCAGGTGTCCACTCAGCTATGAAATCTGCTAACACCTGCGACTTGATTGTTGTTCTGCCGACGAAGGTTATAGCGTAGCTATTGAGCTCAACTGCCCATTTTGCTATTCTCCCAACTGCCTCATTGTTTTTGAAAATGTTCTCGAGGGGATATGCCGAGGGTACATGGATCTCGTGTGCCTGGAAATAATGCTTGAGCTTTCTTGATGCCATGACTACAGCGTATGCTATCTTCTCGAGTTCTGAATAATTTCTCTTGGGCCCTTTGAGGGTCTCTGATACATAGTAAATTGGGGCTTGCCTGGTTTTGTTGTTTTCATGTAGCTCTTTGATCGGGACTGCACTTGCCGCGTGAGGCGAAGCTGCGACGTAGAGCAGCAATAGGTCTCCTTTGCCCGGGCTGGCTAGGACAGTTGAACTGGTGAGATATTTTTTCAGATTCTCGAAAGCTTGTTGCTGCCGGGGTCCCCAATTAAATGGTGCATTGCTTCTCAAAGTTTCAAAGAAGGGCAACCCTCGCTCAACGGATCTGGAAATGAATCTGTTGAGTGCTGCTAGACGACCTGACAGACGCTGAGCTGCTTTTTTTGTTGCTGGGAGTTCCATGTTCATGATGGCATCAATTTTCTCAGGGTTGGCTTCGATTCCCCTTGTTGAGACGATGCAGCCCAGCAATTTTCCTTCGCTTACCCCAAATACACATTTATCGGGGTTTAGCTTCAATCCAGCGGACCGGAGGCTGCTGAAAACCCTCGACAGGTTTGAAATGTGGTTTTCCTTTAGTTCACTCTGGACAACCAAATCATCGACATAAGCGGAGACTGCATGCTCGTCTTTGAAGACTTCGGATGTCATGCGAGCGAAGGTCGAGCCTGCATTCTTTAAGCCTTCCGCCATTCTTCGAAAGCAGAAGGTACCCGAAG
Source organism: Coix lacryma-jobi var. lacryma-jobi (assembly GCA_009763385.1). Classification (NCBI taxonomy): domain Eukaryota; kingdom Viridiplantae; phylum Streptophyta; class Magnoliopsida; order Poales; family Poaceae; genus Coix; species Coix lacryma-jobi. Next base: position 139,250,318 of record CM019824.1, read on the forward strand.
GGGTGATGAAACTTGTTTTTTCCTCATCTTCTTCATTCATCCAAATCTGGTGGTATCCTAAAAAACAATCGAGGAGAGACAACATCTGACAACCGGCCGCTCTGTCGACCAAGGTGCTTATGTTTGGGACAGGAAAGTCATCCTTCGGACAAGCTTTATTCAAGCACGTGAAGTCTACGCACATTCGCCACTTCTTGTTCTTCTTTTGGACCAAGACCACATTTGAGAGCCATGTTGGGTATTTGACCGGGCGAATGACTCCTGCGTCCAAAAGCCTTTTTATCTCAGCCTTCGCTGCCTCTTTTCTTTCTTCTGACATTTTGCAAAGTTTTTGCTTGACCGGACGATGGCCTGTTTTGATGTTTAGGCTATGCTCTATCAGTGTTCTGTTTACTCCTTTAAGGTCCTCTGCGGACTAAGCGAAGGTGTCGCAGTTTGCTTTGAGGAAAGTAACGAGGTTGCCTTCTGATTTGGGATCTAGATTGGCCGAGATAAGCACCTTTCTTTCGGCGATGCCCTCGAAGAGTTGGACTTGTTTGGTCTCCTCCTTTGGTGCTGCCTTCTCTTTGTCAGTGCAGATTTCACCTTCGCTGTTGAGGTCGGTGGTTCGGGGTTTTGACAAGTTGTGGACATTGCGTTGCCCTGGGGCTACGTTCCCCTCAGCTGCCCTTGCAATGTCTTGGTCTCCAAACACTGCTACCACACCCTTCGGAGCGAGAAGTTTCATGCAGAGATAAGCGGGGTGGATGACAGCGTTGAATGCATTTGTGACCCCTCGGCCAAATATGGCATTGTATGGATAGAACATATCGACGACGTCGAAGGTTATTTGTTCGGTTCTGCAATTTATTTGGTCGCCGAAGGTCATGGGCAAGGATACTTTGCCGACGGCTCTCACTTGTTGACCGCTGAAACCGTATAGAGGGTTGTCAGCAGGTTGCAGAAGGTTTCTGTCAAGCTTCATGCTGTCGAAGGTTGAGGCAAATAGGATGTCCGCGGAGCTTCCTGTATCGACCAAAATTTTAGTGACAGTCCACCCTGCTAGATTGGTTTCGATCACCATAGCGTCGGTATGAGGGTAATCTCTCAGCTTCATGTCGCTGGAGTCGAAGGTTATGGGGATGTGAGACCATCGACCGAATCTGTGGGGTCCTTCGACGGCCACGTGATGAAGTCGTCTGGCGTGTTCCTTCCTCCGTCGCTTGTTACCATGGTCTTCGTTTGAGCCTCCGGTGATAGCTAGAATCACACCGAAGGTTGATGTTGGGCTATTGACGGTCGTTTGGTTTTGGGCTTCGGCTTTGACAGGCTGCGGTGCTGGGAGGGCGGGTATTGGTGGTGGTGGTGGTAGAGCATTATTGACTTGGTGGGTTGTCGGGGTTTGGTTTTGGGGAGTTGTTGGGAATGTGACTGTGTATGGAGGGTTTTGGCGTTGTGGGATTACTGTTGCCTGATAAGAGGCTTGGCTGAAGTGTGGGTGGTGGGAGTAGATGGGTTGCTGTGAAGGTCGGCCGTAGTTTACGGGGGTGTAATGGTATGGAGGATTTGAAGGGTGGAAGCTTGGTTTTCTGGTGTGATTGATGGTTCGGTTGTCTGCCGAAGCGGCTTTTCTGCATTCCTGGAATTCTTTCCCCTTGGCGAAGCATTCACATTGCTTGGTTGTGTGTCCCTTTCCGAGACCACAGAAATGACAGTACATTTTCGCGGGATCTCTTTGCTGGTTCCGTTGATCCGGCGGGGGAGGCAAACCCTGAGGGGCTTGGTTGCTCGGAGGTTGAGTGCCCCGTCTTTGATCTTCATAATGTGTCGCTTTGTTGATAGCACCAATGTTGCTTTGTTCTTGGTGAGGATTGTTTTCCCTTGGTTGAAGCCTCGGCTGCGGTTTCTGTTGTGATCTCCGAGCATCAGACTTCGCCCTGAAGTCCATGTCTGCTCTGCAGTACCTTTCCATTGTCTCATGTAACTCCTCGATCGAATTCGTCGGCTTTCTGGCAAACTTCGATGAGCAAGGGACAGGACGTAGTCCACTGACTGCAGCAAGGATGACAGCCTCGTCAGATATTCCCGGGGTTCTCGCTCTGATTTGGATAAACCTCCGCCAATAATCTTGAAACGGTTCGCGCTCTTCCTGCTTGTAGTTGAACAACTCAATGGGGTTTGATGGGGCTGGTGTGATGCCTTTGAAGTTTGTACAGAGCCTGCCTCTGAGGTTGGCCCAGGAATCCACAGTCCCGGGGCGGAGGTTGCTGTACCAGGTTTGTGCGATGTCACGTAAGATAATGACGAAAGATTTTGCCATTGTCGATTCATCTCCGCCTGCCGCGGAGACTGCAGCCTAGTAGCTCATTATGAATTGACGAGGGTCAGTGAGTCCGTCGTAGCGTGGTAGATTTTGCGGATTGTAGCACGGGGGCCAGGTTTGGGTTTGGAGTATCTGGGAGAGGGGTGACTTCGGGTCATAAGGCATTTGGTGTTGAGGTCTCCGTTGGATGCGAAGGTTTGGCTCTCTCTCATCTGGGTAGAGTTGGCGAAAGTTTTGCTGTCTCATGGGACATGGCTCTTGGTGGATTGGTGGTGGTGGGGGTGGTGGTAGGGGTGGTGGATGGCGAAGGTTATCTTGATTTCGTTCCTCATTCCCCTCTTGCAGTGGGGGTATCTCCCTGTCGTTCCAACCTTCGGCTTCGGCCTTAGCTGCGGCGAGGGATTCCTCCATGCGGCGAAGTTGCTCCCTAGCCTCGTCTGCCTTTTGCCTGATGGCACGCAGTCGGTTGTGCCTTTCTAGCTGATCCAGGCGCCTCTTCTTCTCCTGCAACTCGGCTTGGAGGCTCTCGAGGGCCTCGAGGCCCGACTCCTCTTCGTCAGCCCCCTCGCCTTCCCCGGGCGTGTGAGGATGCAGCTGTGTCATGGTTCGGGTCTGAGGGCCCGGGATTTCCGTGTCCGGCGTGACGTCCTGCGCTCTCAAAGGCTCTGGTATCTCCTTAGCGGGTGGGATCACCGCCGCTGTTTCTCTGGCCGGACGAAGGTCTCTGGTGGTGTTGGTCCTTCTGTTCCCCGCCATCTCGAACTGTCGATCCCCACGGACGGCGCCAAACTATTGGGAACACGCTTGCCCCACCTCCGCACTTGTGCAGGAGAACGGCGAAGGTGACCAAGCGTCAGAGACAATAGCGAAGGCAAAGCACACAGGAATAATGATGTTGCGACTCTATTTTCTCCTCTCCCGAATCGAACTCGGTACACTGTTCACCCCTTGGTATTTATAGGGAATACCAAGGGGTGCGGGCTTAATTACAAAAGGGTACAAAAAGATTCCCTGGCTCCACGCAGGGAGGGAGGGCAAAGACGTAAAAGTACAGCTGAGGCGGAAACCCTAGCCAGTCCTTCTCCCGGGCGCCGCCACCTTTGCCCATTCACCTTCAAGGGTATTGGACCTCCGACGCCGTCAGCTCCTCGGCCGTCGCTCCTTCGCCACTTTCCAGACCCAGAACGCGAAGCGGGGTGGCCTCGAGGTCCGGCGAGGGTCACCTCCGGTGTTCATGCCGCACCTTAACCTGCCAGAGACGCAAACAACACTTTCGAGGGTTGGACACATGTTCGAAGGTTAAGAAATGATTCCCGAGGGTTGAGACGGCTGAGAAGGGAAGTCACGTGAGAACGCGTGGGTCGCGTGAGGGTTGGTTCTGACGGCAGGCGCGTGGTGTCGCTGCTCGAGGGTCTCTTTCCCCAACAGTATTCAACGGTGGATTACGTTAGGAGACCACACCCAGAGTATGGCTATTCCCAAGTAATACTCTTGCTCGTCCTATAGACGGGAGGTGGACTATGGAAAATTCAACAAGGCTATAAGAGTCACCCTCGCGAGCTACCACCAGTCCGGAATATAGGATACACTAATCGAGTCTAAGCACCACACTTGAAGGACCGAGAATGCTAAAGCAAGGCGACCAGAGGGGGTGAATGGGAGCTTCAAATTTCTTTTGAAATGTTGAGGCCTTTGTCCCAAAAAAAACAACCCAAAGAGCAAAGCCGAGACGCGTGATGTCCACGACCTAGAGAGTGGGTGGATGTTCCCTAGAAACACAGCGGGACACCACAAGAACTTCCTCACCCAAGTTCACGCAAGTCAACTAGTGACAGGATGGACTTTGGGTAATCTCAACCTCCCCTGAGCAACGTGAGGGGGATTCAGGCTATTTCGTAAAGCGGGAGGCCCGATTTCTGTAGAGCACTGTTGACACCTACTAACTCTTATTATTAAAGGTCAATTGAGCATAAAAATGGATGAATATATAATCTCCACCTTAGTTTAGGGGTTTAAACTAATGAATTCCATGAGTTTTGGTGAATTGTGAATCCGCAGGGACTAAACCAGGAAATCGGCACCAATAGCTTCCCCTAGAAGGAAACCGATGGGAGATAACGCATCCGCTACGTCAAGTATCGTCTAGAAGACTCCAGAGACCACGTAAAGACACCACGAGGAAGGGCACCCCGGGTGGCTTCCAGGTGGGACCGATCGGTCCCCTGGGCCCACCGGTCGGTCGCCTCCTGGCGCCCCTGGCTTCCGTCTTCCGCAAGCTACCTCCGCCGAACCCTAAGATGCATCTCCACCGTCCCTGAAGTCGATTTGATACAAGGGCCACGGTTGATCCCTCAGGGCTATATAAACAGACCCCCAGGCCCCAGGCCAAAGCAGAAGGTCCCTCTTCAGAAGACTACGCTTCAACTAGAAACCCTAGAAGAGACTTCGAGAGATTAGCTTCCAAGTAGAAGACTAGATACCCCTCTAGTAGGATTAGAACCTAGTCTTATTTAGAACTAGAAAAGAGAGAGAGAGAGGAAGAGATCAAGAGGAAGCTCCGGCCTGTCGGATCAACTTCTTCATCTTGTACCTGTGGATTCAAGTTCATCATCAACTTGTGTCAACGATTGTTTCGGTAATCAACATCTATATTTAAGTTTGAGCTATTGTTCTTATTATTCTTAAGGTTCAAGTGACTCTCTTTTGAGTACTTTAATTCTAGTCGCTCTAGAGTTAGAGTAGTTGGATAGTGTAAGCGTGGTGCTTAGACTGGATAACTCATGTTTACCTCCTATAACGCCGGTAAAAGTGGTAGTTCGCAAGGGTGACTCTTATAGCCTTGTTGATTCTTCTATAGTCCACTACCCGTGTGTAGGCTCGGTAGGATTATACATTTGCATAAAAGATTCATACTCCGTTGTGACCTTTTATGACAATTTCCCCATTAAGAATAATAGACATATCACTCTTAAGATAGGTTTAGACAACCTTAGTGATCCCCTCTATACTTTTAGCTTCTTCGTCCTTGTTAGTTACTCAGGGGCTAAACACTTGAGACTTACTGCTATCCGTTCCTTTGGGTTCGATATTAAAACTGGGTTACATCCGGTGAAGTGCTACATCGGTAGATTTTATCTGTGCGCTTGCAGATAAAGTAGAGTGTGCATTAATTTATACCAACAAGCATTTCTGGCGCCGTTGCCGGGGAACGGTAGATCATTTTACGTCTTGAGTATAACCTTGTATTATACTTTTATCTTTTATCTTTCGTTTTTTACTTTTACTTTACTTTACTTCTATCTTTTTATTCTTTTCACAATGGATTTCTCAGAGCCAATCACTAGCTCCACAGATTCCATTCCACTGAACCAGTATACCTATCACACTATCGTAGACTTAGAGTTACCCAAATCTGCTAAGCCTATCCTTTCCGACAACTACGAGCTACGTCCATGTTTGATAGAGATGGTTAAGAATCAAATTTTTTCTGGCTTAGAAGACGAAAACCCACATATTCATTTAAATGAGTTTGAACAAACTTGTGCGTGCCTACACATCGCAGGCATGTCTGACGAAACCCTTAGATGGAAACTTTTTCCATTCTCTTTAGAGGGAAAAGCCAAAACATGGTACTTTCAAACTGCACCAAGTAAAAATGGGGATTGGAAAGAACTCTGCTCTAGCTTTTGCTTAGAATACTACCCTGTCTCCAAAATTATTTGTCTTCGCTTAGAGATTTTGTCATTCATCCAAGAGGATAATGAGTCTCTAATTGCAGCCTGGGAAAGATTCGATAATCTTGTCCGCTCTGGTCCAGCCTTATCTATTCCAGACCCTGTCTTGCTTCAACTCTTTTATAATGGTCTGAATAGAAAAACTTCTAATTACCTTAACTTAGCTTCAAATGGATCTTTTCTGCATACCCCAGCCACTAAGGCAAGGGAGATGTTGCAAAACTTATCTCAAATCACTCCTACTCCTGAAGCTAAACCACAAGAACCACTAGAAGTAAATCTCGAAGCTGATCCTATATCTAATTCTAATCATGAACAAACCTCAGCTTTAATTCCTAGTGAGAGGGAAACCTCAATCCTAGGAGACACCTTTGATTTCGAGGAGGAGTATTTTACTGAATTTGGTAATACCTCGAAATATCACACAATTAGGAAACCACAACTTCAAAAATCATCTTTAGAAAAACTTTCTGATAAGGTTTTCCTAAAAGAGACTACGAAGAAATTAATCTCTATAATAAGTCATGAATGGTTAGAAGAATCAGAGCTTTCCACTGATATAATTCACTTAAATTCACCTTCTACACACATTCAATGTCAAATTCATCAACAACCCTTCAAAGCTCTCTATAATCCTGTTGTGGGAATCAACATTATGTCTGAAACTTTTGCTCAAGAACTTTTAGAACAAATGCCACTTACCCCAACAGATAAACTTTTGAAAACCCCTTTAGGACATGTTATTCCTAGCTCAGGAATTTTGTATGTCCTACCTGTCACAGTAGACAACACTCTGCTGCACTTAAGCTTTTATATCTTTGATATCAAAGAGTTTAATCTGCTGATAGGACAACCACTTAAGCAACTCATTCATGAAGGCCAAACAGGGATCTTAAACTTCTATCTTGGGAAAAATCTTAAAGGAACCATACCAATCACTCACTCTCTAAATGCTGAAAATGAACCATGTCCCGAGACAGATCCCATGGAAGAAATTAAAGAAGCATCTGTTGAAATAATAAATGAATCTGAATATGAAGAAGATGCTCAGTTCTTCACTGAGGAAGAAGATAATAACACACCTGATCCAGATCCTTTAGATTCCTTAGAAGAACCTCCTAAACCTTCCATAGAGTTAAAACCCTTACCTTCTGGGCTTCGATATGCTTTCTTAAATAATGATCCTGAATCTCCTGTAATTATAAATAATAACATTACTCAAGAGCAATCTTCTAGGTTGATCACTGTCTTAGAAAAGCATAAATCAGCCTTTGGTTATTCACTCCATGACTTAAAGGGTATTAACCCCGCCTTCTGCACCCATCGCATTCCTACTGATCCTAATATATCACCATCTAGAGAACCACAACGTAGGCTTAACAATGCGATGAGAGAAGTAGTAAAGAAAGAAGTCTTGAAACTCTTGCACGTCGGGATCATTTATCCTGTGCCACACAGTGAGTGGGTAAGCCCTGTCCAAGTTGTGCCTAAAAAGGGAGGCATGACTGTGGTAAAGAATGAGAAGAACGAGTTAATTCCACAAAGAACTGTTACTGGTTGGAGAATGTGCATTGATTACAGAAAACTAAACAAGGCAACTAAGAAAGATCACTTTCCGCTACCTTTCATAGATGAAATGTTAGAACGATTAGCCAATCACTCTTTCTTTTGTTTTCTTGATGGGTATTCTGGTTATCACCAAATCCCTATCCATCCAGATGATCAAAGCAAAACCACTTTTACATGTCCATACGGAACTTATGCTTATCGCCGAATGTCTTTTGGATTATGTAATGCACCTGCTTCTTTTCAAAGATGTATGATGTCTATATTTTCTAATATGATTGAAGAAATCATGGAAGTTCTCATGGATGACTTTTCTGTTTATGGAAAAACTTTTGATGATTGTCTTGAAAATTTAGACAAGGTTTTGCAAAGATGTGAAGAAAAGCACTTAGTCCTTAATTGGGAAAAATGTCACTTCATGGTTAGAGAAGGCATAGTGCTAGGACATTTAATATCTGAACATGGAATTGAGGTAGACAAAGCTAAAATTGAAGTAATTGAACGTTTGCCTCCACCTATTAATATCAAAGGAATCCGAAGTTTTCTTGGCCATGCTGGTTTTTACCGTAGATTTATAAAACACTTTTCATACATTGCAAGACCGCTTACAAATCTTTTGGCCAAGGATGTTCCTTTTGAGTTTGATGATGCATGTTTAGAATCTTTTAACACTCTTAAGAAAGCACTCACTTCTGCACCTATCATTCAACCCCCTGATTGGTCTCTACCTTTTGAGATCATGTGTGATGCAAGTGATTTTGCAGTAGGAGCTGTGCTAGGACAATATGAGGGTAAAAAGCATCATGCAATCGCTTATGCCAGCAAAACTTTAACTGGACCTCAACTTAATTATGCTACTACTGAAAAAGAACTTCTGGCTGTTGTTTTTGCTATAGACAAGTTTAGATCTTATTTAGTGGGATCAAAGGTGATTGTTTTCACTGATCATGTTGCACTTAAATACCTGCTCACTAAAAAAGATGCTAAACCACGCTTGATAAGATGGGTTTTGTTGCTCCAAGAGTTTGACTTAGAAATAAAAGATAAGAAAGGAGTAGAAAACTCTGTAGCTGATCACTTGTCTAGAATGTATTTTGAAAACCCGCAGGAATTGCCTATAAATGACTCACTCAGGGATGACATGCTTTTTCTAGTTACTAGATCTGACCCCTGGTATGCAGATATTGTCAATTTTATAGTTGCAGGACATGTACCACCACAAGCAAATAAGAAGAAGCTGATCTATGAGAGTAGAATCCACCTATGGGATGATCCATATCTATTCAGAGTTTGCTCTGATGGATTACTCAGAAGATGTGTACCGACTGAAGAAGGAATCAAGATCATTGAACGTTGTCACTCTTCACCATACGGAGGACATTATGGGGCATTCCGAACACATGCGAAGATCTGGCAAAGTGGATTTTTCTGGCCAACTATGTACCAAGACACCAAAGATTTCATCCGAAGATGTGGATCATGTCAGAGGCACGGCAGCATCAACACCAGAGATGCCATGCCACTCACTAACAATCTTCAGATTGAGCTCTTCGATGTCTGGGGAATTGATTACATGGGACCATTCCCTAAATCAAAGAATCATGAGTATATCCTAGTTGATGTCGACTATGTATCAAAATGGGTCGAAGCAGTGCCATGCAAGTCTGCCAATGCAAGAAACTCTCAGAGGATGTTCGAAGAGATAATATTCCCAAGATTTGGAGTACCAAGGATGGTAATTAGCGACGGAGGAACCCACTTCATTGACAAAGGCTTCCATAAATATTTAACAAACCATGGGATCCGTCACAATGTTGCCACTCCTTATCATCCTCAGACAAGTGGCCAAGCAGAAACATCGAACAAACAAATCAAGAATATTCTGCAGAAGACAGTTAACGAAATGGGAACACAATGGAAAGATAGACTACCTGAAGCACTATGGGCTTACCGTACGGCCTACAAAACACCTTTAGGAATGTCACCATATCAACTCGTCTACGGAAAGACTTGACACTTACCAGTAGAGTTAGAATTCAAGGCTCACTGGGCAATCAAAAGATGGAATATGGACTTAGAAGCTGCTGGAGTCAAAAGGAAAATGCAACTCTCTGAACTAGATGAATGACGCGAAAAAGCATACCACAATGCAAAGATTTACAAAGAGAGAACAAAGAGGTGGCATGACAAGAGAATTAAGAAGAAGAGCTTCACTCCTGGAGATAAGGTATTACTTTTAAATTCCAGGGTAAAATTATTTGGGCATGGAAAACTACAAAGCAAATGGGAAGGACCATTCACGGTGGTAGCCACTTCATTACATGGAGCTATTACACTTCAAAATGACGAAGAAAAACAGATAATAAGTGTGGGGGAGAAGACGACGACAGAATTACCGAAAAACAATCGCGAAAATTGCACAAAACAGAAGATATCATTACCTGGATCACGCACCACGAAGTGGGCCACGGTTGGGCTTTGAGCCCAACCGACCGGTTGGTGGGCCCCACCGGTCGGTCGGGGGTGAACCCCCTTTGCCTTCTTCTTCGTCCACGGATCGGTACGTAACTACTACATTCTATTTCTCGATATTTAAACTTCTGTTCAAATTAAAATCATATTCCTATAATTCATGAGTTTTAAAGAAAGATTACTTTCACATGTTCATAAATCCCATAAACACCCTTTCTGAAAATACTTATATTTGAAGGAAACCCATACTGTCTAGAGTTGTTATGGAATATGATAGAAGAATAATGAGAACTCAATTCTTAAAGTATGAGCTTTGGAGATTTCTACTTGCAAAGATAAAAAGAGTTTAGCAACACTTCTCCTTTGTAGTAAATAAGTTACCTGCCAAAGACATTAATCAATTATTCACTTAAATACTAAGTTCTTTGTTGAGAAATTTATTATGCTCTAAAGATCGAGATCCTTGCAAATAAAGAAAGATTCACTCTTCCGAAGTAGTATTGTATTAGAGGCATGGGATATGCAAAAATATGAAATATGAGGAAAGAAAAATGGACAAGTGTCCGACATACCTCAGAAAGAGAAAAATATATATATAAGGTACTATGATAAAAATATGAAAGAGAGAAAAAGAAGATAGCCCATGGTTCCTCTAATTACAATATGCCAGCAAGAGTGACAAAGTTTAAAAAGATTAAATGTCTTGATCTAAGAGTATAGTATTTTCCTCCATTGACTTAGTAACATAAAACTACTTCAAATAAAGTGTCTTGGTAAGGAATTGAAGTACTACAAAAGGAGAAGGAAAGCTATGACTTGTTTCAGAAAATTTCAAAAACTCCAATGTCTTATGCTAAAGGAAAAGGGTGATTTGTTTCAACTATCTTATTTCCCAACTTCTCAAAGATTTATGGTAAAAGTGGAAAAGCCTAATGTTTGATATCTTTTGATCCAACCTTTTATCGAGGACGAGTAAAAGCCTAAGTGTGGGGGAGCTTGTTGACACTTACTAACTCTTATTATTAAAGGTCAATTGAGCATAAAAATAGATGAATATATAATCTCCACCTTAGTTTAGGGGTTTAAACTAATGAATTCCATGAGTTTTGGTGAATTGTGAATCCGCAGGGACTAAACCAGAAAATCGGCACCAATAGCTTCCCCTAGAAGGAAACCGATGAGAGATAACGCATCCGCTACGTCAAGTATCTTCTAGAAGACTCCAGAGACCACGTAAAGACACCGCGAGGAAGGGCACCCCGGGTGGCTTCCAGGTGGGACCGACCGGTCCCCTGGGCCCACCGGTTGGTTGCCTCCTGGCGCCCCTGGCTTCCGTCTTCCGCAAGCTACCTCCGCCGAACCCTAAGACGCATCTCCACCGTCCCTGAAGTCGATTTGATCCAAGGGCCACGGTTGATCCCTCAGGGCTATATAAACAGACCCCCAGGCCCCAGGCCAGAGCAGAAGGTCCCTCTTCAGAAGACTACGCTTCAACTAGAAACCCTAGAAGAGACTTCGAGAGATTAGCTTCCAAGTAGAAGACTAGATACCCCTCTAGTAGGATTAGAACCTAGTCTTATTTAGAACTAGAAAAGAGAGAGAGAGAGAGAGGAAGAGATCAAGAGGAAGCTCCGGCCTGTCGGATCAACTTCTTCATCTTGTACCTGTGGATTCAAGTTCATCATCAACTTGTGTCAACGATTGTTTCGGTAATCAACATCTATATTTAAGTTTGAGCTTTTGTTCTTATTATTCTTAAGGTTCAAGTGACTCTCTTTTGAGTACTTTAATTCTAGTCGCTCTAGAGTTAGAGTAGTTGGATAGTGTAAGCGTGGTGCTTAGACTGGATAACTCATGTTTACCTCCTATAACGCCGGTAAAAGTGGTAGTTCGCAAGGGTGACTCTTATAGCCTTGTTGAATCTTCTACAGTCCACTACCCGTGTGTAGGCTCGGTAGGATTATACATTTGCATAAAAGATTCATACTCCGTTGTGACCTTTTATGACAATTTCCCCATTAAGAATAATAGACATATCACTCTTAAGATAGGTTTAGACAACCTTAGTGATCCCCTCTATACTTTTAGCTTCTTCGTCCTTGTTAGTTACTCAAGGGCTAAACACTTGAGACTTACTGCTATCCGTTCCTTTGGGTTCGATATTAAAACTGGGTTACATCCGGTGAAGTGCTACATCGGTAGATTTTATCTGTGCGCTTGCAGATAAAGTAGAGTGTGCATTAATTTATACCAACAAGCATTTCTGGCGCTGTTGCCGAGGAACGGTAGATCATTTTACGTCTTGAGTATAACCTTGTATTATACTTTTATCTTTTATCTTTCGTCTTTTACTTTTACTTTACTTTACTTCTATCTTTTTATTCTTTTCACAATGGATTTCTCAGAGCCAATCACTAGCTCCACAGATTCCATTCCACTGAACCAGTATACCTATCACACTATCGTAGACTTAGAGTTACCCAAATCTGCTAAGCCTATCCTTTCCGACAACTACGAGCTACGTCCATGTTTGATAGAGATGGTTAAGAATCAAATTTTTTCTGGCTTAGAAGACGAAAACCCACATATTCATTTAAATGAGTTTGGACAAACTTGTGCGTGCCTACACATCGCAGGCATGTCTGACGAAACCCTTAGATGGAAACTTTTTCCATTCTCTTTAGAGGGAAAAGCCAAAACATGGTACTTTCAAACTGCACCAAGTAAAAATGGGGATTGGAAAGAACTCTGCTCTAGCTTTTGCTTAGAATACTACCCTGTCTCCAAAATTATTTGTCTTCGCTTAGAGATTTTGTCATTCATCCAAGAGGATAATGAGTCTCTAATTGCAGCCTGGGAAAGATTCGATAATCTTGTCCGCTCTGGTCCAGCCTTATCTATTCCAGACCCTGTCTTGCTTCAACTCTTTTATAATGGTCTGAATAGAAAAACTTCTAATTACCTTAACTTAGCTTCAAATGGATCTTTTCTGCATACCCCAGCCACTTAGGAAAGGGAGATGTTGCAAAACTTATCTCAAATCACTCCTACTCCTGAAGATAAACCACAAGAACCACTAGAAGTAAATCTTGAAGCTGATCCTATATCTAATTCTAATCATGAACAAACCTTAGCTTTAATTCCTAGTGAGAGGGAAACCTCAATCCTAGAAGACACCTTTGATTTCGAGGAGTATTTTACTGAATTTGGTAATACCTCGAAATATCACACAATTAGGAAACCACAACTTCAAAAATCATCTTTAGAAAAACTTTCTGATAAGGTTTTCCTAAAAGAGACTACGAAGAAATTAATCTCTATAATAAGTCATGAATGGTTAGAAGAATCAGAGCTTTCCACTGATATAATCCGCTTAAATTCACCTTCTACACACATTCAATGTCAAATTCATCAACAACCCTTCGAAGCTCTCTATAATCCTGTTGTGGGAATCAACATTATGTCTGAAACATTATGTCTGAAGCTCTTAGAAAAGCATAAATCAGCCATTGTGACCTTTTATACATTGTGGTAGGATTATACATTTGCATAAAAGATTCATACTCCGTTGTGACCTTTTATGACAATTTCCCCATTAAGAATAATAGACATATCACTCTTAAGATAGGTTTAGACAACCTTAGTGATCCCCTCTATACTTTTAGCTTCTCCGTCCTTGTTAGTTACTCAAGGGCTAAACACTTGAGACTTACTGCTATCCGTTCCTTTGGGTTCGATATTAAAACTGGGTTACATCCGGTGAAGTGCTACATCGGTAGATTTTATCTGTGCGCTTGTAGATAAAGTAGAGTGTGCATTAATTTATACCAACAAGCACAGAAGCCGGAAATCCAACGCAAAAGCCAGAACTCAAATCCAAAGCCAAACGAACAAGCTACGAACAAATTAGTGCAGAACCAGCTGCATCGGACGCTGGGAGCGTCCGAGGTGTTCACGTCGGACACGTCTGATGTGAACATGACCTTTCTAGAACCTTACCGAGTAGCCATCGGACGCTGCTACAGTAATAGTTCAGCGTCTGATGCCAGCGTTCGATGTAGGGCAGGCGCGTCCGATGTGAACAGTGGCGTCTGATGCCCAGACACCAGACGCGTCCGATGCAAAATAAGGGTTTCTGGAACCTCACTGCATGACCATCGGACGTTGCACTGTAGCGTCTGATTCCCCTTTAAAAGCATAGAAACTGACATGTGGCAACGGCGTGTCCGATGCTACTCGGGTCAGCGTCCGATGCCAAGAACACGAGCGTCCGATGCCCCCAAAAACACACAGTTCTTCCGCGAATTTAACCCGATCTCCTCCAAATCAAAAACATTATGGCTTAGACTTGGTATGAGGAGTTCCAAGGAAGTTAGTGAGCTACCCTAAGAGATCATGGCTCGAACCTAACTCGAAATCGGTAAATCGGAAGAATTGTGGACGAGAGGGAGAAAACCGATCCAAACACGAAAACCGATCAATCTACTTGCTCGTGAGGTTTGAGTTGAATTCCTTTGGTGGAAATGATCCCCTCACAATAAAGAACAAGTTGATTCAAACGGTTTTGCAAACGAAACAATGTGGAGAGAGATCGATCGACGGGAAACTTGAGGAGAAAAATAAAACGCGAAGAACAACACAAGAACATGAATCACAACCTCAATTACCAGCCGAAATTCGTCCCACGAGGAGACAACGGGAATCCGGTCCTGTTTTCACAAAATCCAAATACACAGAGGTATGATTAAACCGTCTCTACGGATCTCAGTAGCTACAGCAGGGATGTGGGAGAGCAGGAAATCCTAAGTGAAAATAGCAATGGCTGAGATAGTCTGGAGGAAGGGGTGGCCTCTCCTTATATAGCCTAATACAATTATTCCCCTTCTACCCTTACCGCTAATGAGCGAGCAGGCTAACTATAAGGGTATTCCTGACCAACTCGAGGTAGATGATGATCCGACGGCCACGCCCGCACAACTGGTAGCTTCGCCTCGACGCGACCTCACCGATTGCCGCCACGTGCCGCCACCGCTCTGCTCGTCCTTTTCACAGACCTCCCCCCGGTTTTGAGGCCGAAACCGGAAAACCTGTCATCCGTCGTCTAAGTTTTGTGGCCCAAACTCAGAAACCCGCCAGCACCCAGGTTTTGAGGCTCAAACTTGGAAACCGTCCTCAGCCCGAGTTTTGTGGCCCAAACTCGGAAACCGGCCGCACCCAGGTTTTGAGGCCCAAACCTGGAAACCGTCCACTCGGTGGTTTTTCTGTGGCTCAACCACCAAACTGAGCCGTAGAGGAGATGCACAGCCCGTGCACCCCGTCCACACGCAAGTCTTCACTTGTCGCTGTCCCAGGCTGTCAGCCACCACAACCGATCCTCAGGCCACCGGTCCGTCAGTCCAAGCCTCACGTTCGCCCTTCACCGCTCCGGGTCCATCGGCACGACATGTCTCTACTTGACCTTCACCTTGCCTTTGATCACCGTATCCGTGCTCAACACCTGCACAACACAAGCCAAAGAACATGCGCATCATCCTAGTTGACAATCACTCATCATCTCAAGATCCGGCATACACCCATGTATCCGCAACACTTACATGACAACAACTCCTCTAATCCTAGAGCGACTAGATTAGAGTACTCTAATTAGAGTTGCAAGCCAGAAGAATAATAAGAACAAGAATGCTGACTGATAATTAGAAGTTGAAGACCGAAGAATATCCTAATCCAAGCTCTTGACGAACTTTGTATTAGTATAAAGACAATTAACAACTTACAATTATTAAGAGAACAAAAATCAAAATATAATATGTTATGACATAAAGACAAATAACAAATAACAAAAGTAACAATTTACTTGTACTAGTCGGTGGCGTAAGAGTGCTGTCTGAAATCATCTTAAAATTCAGACACCTAGAATCTAAAATATAGAAGTGGAAAATATATGTGCATGCACCGATGTGTCTCTAAAGATGGAAGGACGTAGAAAAAAAATAAACGATAGGACATGATTCTTAAGCAAAGAAAAGTACTCCCTCCATCTTTGCTGATTCCATCTTCGTTTTCGTTTCCCGAGAAACATCTTTGACTAACTATATATTAAAAATATTAATATTTAACATACTTAATTAATATTATTGGAAAGATATTTGAATCTAGTTTTTTAACAAAATTATTTGGAGAGACAAATGTTACATGCATTTATTACAAATTGAGTCAAACTTGTGGCACACACACCAACAGTGATAGTTAATTAGATAGTTAATTAGGGATGGAGGAAGTATAAGAGAGGAAGAAAATATAAACATGATTTGGGTAGAAATAGTTTAAGATTTTTTATGTAAAGTTATCTTTTATGTTTTAGGAGGATGGTTTTGGAAACCGTTGGAGAAATCAACTTATCAAGGGTCTGTTTGGTTCGTGTCGTAATTTGCCACGTCTGACCATCGGTAAACTGTGGCTTCCTCAGAAAGTGTAGGGGACAAAACCGAAGCCACACTTATGGTAAAGTTTGACACGAAAATGAGTTTATAACGTGTGAGATATGGTGCTAAGAAAGTGGTGTGCCATAGCTGTGGCAGCGAACCAAATGGTTGTCAGAAAAAATACGACATGACAAATCTTTGGTGTGTCAAGTTCTGATCACCAATCGACCCTAATTATTTTGTTGAGCTATTGGAGATTTGCTCTAACAAGCGGGAACTGAATAGGGGTCTGTTTAGATCCCAAATCTTTACATTCCAAAACTTTACAAATATTTTGGTTGTAAACTTTACGATCCAAAACTTTACAAGTACTTGTTTAGTTGAACTTTACAGGTGCCCTCATTCAATGCTGGTACAGAGAGCGTCAACCTGACAGCAACTCCCAACATGAACCACACATGGGCACATGGCGTCGTCAGACGTCGCTCGCGGCGCATTCCTGAACAACTCGTTTGCTGCTGAGATCGTCGACGAGCTTCTGCAGCGCGCGCGAGGGCGCCGTCGCCGTCGCACCCCATGAACACCTCCGCGACATCGGCCGGCGTCAAGCGCACCTCCTCCAACAGCCTCTCCGACCAGCTCCTCGTACCTGTGGACTGTGGTCAGCATTATTAGTCGGCTCGTGATCACCGTCGCCGGTAGTGGCGCGGCCTCCGAGGTAGTTCTTGGCGAGCACGTGCAGCGCAGGGCCCTTGCAGTAGCCGAGCTCGATCTTCCGGTCCATCCGGCTAGGCCGGAGCAGCGTCGGGTCGAGGCGGTCGATGTGGTTGGTGGTGAACACGATGAGGCGCTCCCCGACGCACGACGACCAGAGCCCGTCGACGAAGTTGAGCACGCCAGACAGGCTGATCTTCTCCGCCCGGTACATCCCTAGGCCTCCCATCATCGGTGGGAACCGCGGCAGGGCGAGATGGCGCGGCGGCGCATTGTCCCGCTCGGCATCGTCGTCGGTCCTCGTCCGGTCGAGGAAGCCAAGGGAGCAGTCGATGTCCTCGACGGCGGATTTGAGCGGATCTGAGCGGATTTGAGGGGTGGAGGAGAGAGCGGCGGCGGGACAGAGAGCGAGCCAGAGCGGCGGCGTGGGAGAGAAGTGACGAGAAGATAGGGTTTGGGAGGGGAGTGGGGAACGGACAAGGCATGAGCAAGTGGGCTGCACGGGACCCAAGAAAAAATTACACTCTTTTGGGCCTCGTGGGTTCCAAATTTCAAATTTTTACAGACCATGTTTACCCACTCTTTACAAACCTATGTTTACTTTCAAAATTCCAAAAAGTGACACAAATTCAAAATAATTTGGAATTTTGGATGCAACTAAACAGGCCCTAACTCACCCTGTGCCTCCGCGGCGTTTCCTCCCCAGCTCACGCACACTGGCTATGCCAATCTGCTATAGCTGTCGTTGTCCAACATCGCACACTCTGGCTGGCACACAACACAGGGAAACGGAACACATGCCCGTAGAACCACCACGTGTCACATTCGTCATACGTGGGCCCACATGTCGGCGTTGGAGCCCGCCCCCAATCAGCACAGGTTAATCACCCCCAGCCCAAATCTCCCCCGCGTTTAATCGCCACCAGCCCACCATGACTGCCCGACCCACACTAATCAACCCACAAATCCACCACCCCTCCCTCTCCCTCTCCTAGGATCCCCGGCAAGTCGAGAGCCGAGAGGCGCAGGGCAGCCGACGCCGACGCTGCCGCTGCCCGCAGCAGCTGTAGCGGCATTTTGTCGAGCACATGGCGCTCGTGCCCAGCGGCGGCGCGGGCGCTTCCAAGGACGAGGCCGCCCTCGGGCTGCCGTGGTCCGAGATGTTCCGCTCCGCCTCGCGCCGCCGGCCCAAGCAGGAGTCCGACGACGCGCCGCCTAAGAAGCCGGCGCTGAAGACGGCGAGGGCCAAGGAGATGAAGTCCAAGCCGGCGTCGGTGGGGGCTGGAGCCGGAGCCGGAGCCGGGGCCGACATCGAGGGGCTGTCGCTGGAGCCAGACGCGCGCCTGGCGCTCTACATCGCCATGGCGCACGCGGGCCTCGCCACCGCGCTGCTCGTGCTCTACGGCCTCTACCTGCTGCTCGCCGACTTCCTCCGCCCGCTGCAGTGGGCGCTGCTCTGCTCCGTCCCGCTCCGCGAGACGCAGCGCGCGCTCGTCGCCTTCTGGGAGCCCCCGCTCCGCGGAGGCCTCAGCGCCGCACTGCTCGCGCTGCCGCTCGCCGCGCTCAGGTCCTCAGCCGCCACGCTCGCCGACGCGCGCGCCGCGCTGCTGCGCCGCCCGCTCCCGTCCTCGCCGGCGTTCCCGCGCCTCCTCCGCTGGCTCGTCTCTTTCTTCTTCTTCCTCGTCCTCTTCGAGCGCCTCGGCGCCGCCACCGCGCTGCTGCTCCTCGTTCTCGCGCTCGTCTTCTTCGCCGCGTCCCCCAAGCTCAAACGCGCCGCCTCCTCGCGCATCTCCGGTCGGCCTCCCTCCTCGCGCGGCCTCCTCTTAACTGGAGGTATCCTCCGCCACCTTAAGACACTAGTTGCCCTTGGTCTCATGCTTGGTATGATCGCCGGGTTCATAACTGGCAGCATCTTCTTCTCCTACAAGATTGGGCTAGAGGGCAAGGACGCCGTCATGTCCCTCAAGTCCCATGTCGAGAAGAGCAACTACTCTGAGAAGATTGGCCTCAAGAAGTGGATGGACGACAATGACATCCCTGGTTTGGTCGATCAGTACTCTGCCAAGATCTATGACACCGTGTGGGAGCAGGTCGACCAATTGGCTGTGCAGTACAACCTTACAGATTTCACTAGTGGCTTCCGGCATTTCTTGATCAGCCAATCAGTTGATCCAAAGAGCAAGGCACTCATCAGTTCCAGACCGCACCCATATTCAATGAAGTTGCAATCAATTTCAACATGTGTGAAGAACAGAGAATGGGTGGAGATTTACAGGGAGCTTGACTCGTTCTTTAGGGAGCTGTTAATCACAAGAGAAGATTTGGTGGTCAAGGCCAAGGAGCTGGCTTTGCAGGGAACAGAGATCGCAAAGAGGCTGCTGTCCAGCAGCACATCGGTGCTGGGTGGTAGTGCCAATTTGATGTTATCAATTGCTCTCCGCATTGTCTCAGGTGCGGCTGAGGTGGTTAATTTCCTGTCACAACTGATGGTGTTCTTGTGGGTGCTGTATTACCTCATTACTGTGGAGGGAGGCGGAGCTACAGAGCAGATCATTGATCTTTTGCCAGTGTCAAAACAAGTAAAGGACCGCTGTGTTGAGGTCATCGATCATGCCATTAGTAGTGTCTTGTTGGCCACTGCCAAGATTGCCATATTTCAAGGGGGCCTGACATGGCTGCTGTTCAAGTTCTTCAAAGTGCATTTTGTGTACACATCAACTGTGCTTGGATTCATCAGCGCACTTGTGCCAATACTTCCATTTTGGCTGTCCTCGATATTTGCCACAGGGCAGCTTCTCATGGAAGGGAGATATGTGCTTGGACTGGTGGTAACTGTGATACACCTCATGCTCATGGATTATGGCACAACTACCATTCTGGAGGATATACCTGGGTACAATGGGTATCTCACAGGCCTCAGCATAATTGGTGGCATGGCACTGTTTCCCAATGCTCTGGAGGTACTAACTTTGTTCTCACTTCTTTTGTACTGCTAGTTTCATTTCACCATTTAAAGTGCTTCTATGAAAATTTAACTTCTGCAGAGTTTTTCTTGCACATTACTGTTTTAGAAAGCTATTAGAATCTGCATCATCTGTCTAGAACCAAAGGCAAGAAAGAATCTTTGTTCTCTAGATGTATCATTTCTCCCTTTTTTTTATTTGGATAGTTGTGCTTAAGTTCCTTTTCTCCACATATTTTCGGCTTCCTGCAGTAGTTTGCTACTATGTGTGCATCTCTATATGCTTTTAGCTGCATTCAGCGACAAGTATTTATCTAGGTTACTCAAAGTTGGGAAAAGGTGTTGCCATGTCTTGAACAATTTCCCATAGGTTGCGTGTCGATGTATCGTATAGGTGTGTAACTGTGTATATAATTGGTTTCGTGAAAGTGAGAAGATGCAACAGCGGTTTGTAACTGTGTATATAATTGGTGCCG
Source organism: Coix lacryma-jobi var. lacryma-jobi (assembly GCA_009763385.1). Classification (NCBI taxonomy): domain Eukaryota; kingdom Viridiplantae; phylum Streptophyta; class Magnoliopsida; order Poales; family Poaceae; genus Coix; species Coix lacryma-jobi. Next base: position 139,270,966 of record CM019824.1, read on the forward strand.
TCTTCTCAAATTTGCCTTTTTTTTGTCACTGTCCTGCAGGGTGCAATATTAGGTCCCCTTATTATGACGGTTGTTATAGCATTGAAGAACTTATACACAGAGTTTGTGCTTTCTGATGGGGAGGATGCCAGCAGCTAGCATCAGATGCAAGGCTAAAATGCTTGTGTTGCCAGAGAAATACTTGTGTAGGATTTTTACCTGCAATGTTCACATGACTGTTTTGCTCTTGTACCATGCCTGAGTATATGCACGGCTATTGCAGCAGTTGTGATGCTTTCCTTCTTGTTGCAACCTGCCCTCTCTGTAGCTGTATTTAATATCTATTGGATCATTCCATAGATTTGGTTTTGATATCTGCCGAGTACTGAATGACCTCTCTGTCCTATTGAACTGGAAGTTGTACAGTATTTCCTCTTGTGTTTTGCCAATAGTGGTATCTAGACTAAGTTGCATTACTAATATTTTTTGGGTGTTAAATCTGTCTTGTTCATATATATAGCTTACATGCATCCAACTCTAGTAATTTCAGTAAATTAATATGAATTGTTTGTTAGGCAGCTTTCTGCTACGCTTCCTGGAAGTGCCCAGTAGCAAATTGCTTGGAAGAGATTAACTAGAGCTGTGCATCAGCACAGCACAAGGGACCCAGGTAGGCAGGTACCTTGCACTTGTACTAAAAGAGCCAACTGTCCAGATGTCGAAATTCAGACAGCTAAACAAGGTCAGAATGTCACTCTTGTCTCTGCATATCTGCACCTACCCCTGGCTTTTCGGCTCTCAGTTCTTTGCTTGGCACTCCAAATCTGTGTAGTCCTGAATAGTTCTGAATGATTGCAATGATTACTCTTGTTCTTTGGAAACAAAAAATGGATTGATGTATCATACATGTTTAGCTTGTGAGCCAAAAAGCTTTGTGGCTTTACTTATGGTCTGAACTTGTTCTTGACCTTGAGTCATGGAATTGCAGAGTGAACTTCATTTCCTGTTATGCATAACTTTTGGGGGAGGGAGTTGCCATTCCTTCGAAACTTGAAAGGGAACACTGGGAAGTACTAAATAATTCCCTGCTTTTCGAACTTTACTTTATGGCGATTATTACTACTGGTCAATTTTCTAGACCCTATGGTCATCTAAAAAGCCATGTCAAGGTAAGTCTATGGTCTGGAGTCTGGATAGGCTATACTGGATTATTATAAAAGAAAAGGCTTTTTGACTAGTCTCCATTTCTTGCCGATTTCTGGGCGATCTAGATCTGGAGCATCTTTTAATTATATCTCCGTGTTTATTGAACTAACTATTCGCGATGATCCATCGACGTTGACACCTGTACTACTGTCAAACCTTGCGAGCTTATAAAAAAGTATATAAGCTGCCTCTTATTTACCAAGTCAGGTCATGGGCTCATGGTTGCATGGAAAAAGCAATGTAATTTTCTTCTAGGAAGACTACGAAAAATTTCATTTTGTGTGTAGCAGTCAAGTGATACTTAAAGTCCTGATGGTGTTGCTGGTTTGAAAGTAGCTTTGTTCTGTGCAGTCATGATTTACCTCTAGCAGGGATTATTATTGTGTCGCTGAGATTATTCTTCTTGGTGCTGTGGCCTGCTGGGTTGCACTTTTCGTGACACCTTTGCAGCTTTCTCGTGCTGGCCTGGAAGTGGCCGATTGTAATTATTTTGACACGCAGATTCTTTCGAGGGAATAGGATATATATTATTGATTTGTATCTTTTTTTTATAAATAATGAATTACGCAGGTTCTTTAAAGGGCACAGAATTTTATATTTTCAGAAAAGTGAGAAAATAAAATAACAATGCATAAAGAAAAAGACAAATTGAATGATTCTTCCTGTAGTGGCCACACAATGGTCGAAGCATCCTTCATAACGATGGTACTTAATACGAAGAATACCGGTTTGAACCGTGATGTCAATATTTTTTTAAAAAAAATGAGACCAACCTCAGAAGAATTAGATAGTTTTTCATGAAGAAAACAAATAGGTACCTACTCTTAATAAGTTCAAAATGACCCAAATCTAGCCTATTACTCTATCTAACCAGTTAAAAGATAAAGCTCACTTCTTGGTACTCTTTTGCAGCCTCGATTAATTCTTTTGAGCTAAACGCACTGGTGAAACAGCGCGTCATGACAATTAGGTTCATCAACTTTGAAAGGTTTTTTGGATTCAGAAATTTTTAGGCTGTTCACTGCATGTTCCGACCTTTTTCATCCAGGTTGTTAAGGCCGGTGTTGAGGAATACCTCTTGAAAAATTTATAAACTAAGAAATTCCCTTTTGAAGTTGAAATTTAACTCAATTCCGTGCAGGTGTGCCACTTGGTGGCCATGTGTGTTAGCACAAATAGTCAGGGTTTGCCCAACGCTCTAGGTTGGATGTTAGCTTCAAGGTCTATATCAACATTGCATGAGGGGCCTATCTTCGTGGAGCGTGACTTAATCAACCTTCTTGATGCATCTAAGTCCTTGTTTAATCAGTTTGATCCGAGGGTCACGGTTCATCCCACCGGGCTATAAAAGCAGCCCCAGACCCCCCTCTCTGGAGTAATCCAGGCATTGTAATTTAGATCTATTTTCAGTTAATATTAACTGAGACGGGCTCTATAAAGTTTGACCAACTTTATAGAAAAAAGTAAAAATAAATATAAAATGAATATATTATGAAAATATATTCTATGATGTATCTAATGATAGTATTTTGATATCAAAAATCTTGACGTATTATTCTAAAAATTCGGTCAAAATTTAAAAACATTGACTTAGGACAACTCTAGAAATCTATTTATTCAGGGACAGAGAGAGTACTAATATTGATTCACAGTACTACTCACAGTCATGCGCATGCAAACAACTTTCATGCGACGACAATACATAGTGAAGTACACATGCTATGGCCGGTGGTGTATAATTGCTTAAGATCGGATTGCTAGTAGTACACATTTTAAGCTTGTTTTCTTATACTAGTGGACAGACACGTGCGACACACATATGTTTCTAATTAGTAATATTGTATTTTTATAAAAAAAACTCATGTAATACATGGTACTTAAAGTTTTGATTTATAAACATTTGTATTATTAAGACATTACTGGTTGTGATAGGCAACATTTCGTATCGCAACTCAACGGAGACAACACATGGCACATATATCTATTCGCTTTTGCTATAAGTCGTTGAGGCTGATTTGTACGACTGATTTATTGTGAGAAAAATATCGTTCCTTGGCTGAAAAGTTGATTCGAACGACTAGGAAATATAAAACCTCGCTAAACTAAAAAATATAACTAACGCGTAGGGCTTGTTTCTATGATCGTGTGAGCGCAAAAACCGCTGAAAACGGAGCTACAGTTTGAAAGTCATGGACTTTTGAATACATTAAATGAAAATATTTTTTATATCAAGGTTGTAGCTCTCAATAACATCTACAACTTTGTAGTTTTGAGTTTTTACATTTAAGGTTGTTAAGATGCTCGAGAAAATAATATAAACTTTCAACACTCGTCAACACAACCATTGTCCCTTGCTCCCTCTCTATTGCCCTACTCGGTAACCCTCCGCTCTATGGAAACCACATTGCACACAGCTCCACGAGATCCCCGATCATCCAATCTTATCTGTCTAGCCATCGCAGCTCGCTTCTATGCTTCTATTCTCTAGCATTTCTCGATTCTGTCGTTTTCGCTGTCGCTACCATCACCACGACCACGATCAATATCTCCCAGAGCTCCTTCGAAATCCACACTCTTACCTTGTCGTGGCGCCATTGCCCTGTCAGTGTGCCCACCCCTAAAGCCCTATTGCGATCTTTATAAGTTTGCCATAGACTATAACGCTAAGAGGTCCTAAATAGTTAGGGAAGAGGTGAATAATCTAATTAAAAAATTATATTATTTATAGCCTAATCATATATTTTTTACTCGATGTCGCATATGTTAACGATTAATATGTTGTTGAAACTTTATATTATTTATTTAAATATGTTAAAAAACTTTAAATATAAAAATTTAAAACTACAAAGTTGTATGTCTCATCGAAAGCTACAACTTACATAAAAAAATCATCTTCATTTGACTTTATATAGAAAAAGATACTATTTTTTTAATGTGGTAAGCCCTAGCACGTGATTATTATAGTACTAAAATCTTATATTATTTTTTGAGCATCTTAACATTTTTAAATATAAAAAAACTTAAAACTAGAAAGATGTAAATCTCATCAAAGTCTATAATTTTCATATAAAAACATCTTTACCAGATACCAAATATCATGTTAAAGAGTATTTTTTAAGAGTTCAATTTTGTCACATCACTCGCGCCACTCGTAATAAATATGACAATATTTTTTTTGTGTTGGAAACACCGTACAACGTAGAATATTACCGTGCTACATGCGGCCGCGCGACGGTGTTCTTTGGTCGCACAATGGGATTAGCATGATAAAAATATCACATCCCTTAAATATTTTTTAGAGGTGTTATTTTAAAATATTTAATAAAAATATTAAAAATAAAAAAAACCTCCCCTGCCATTGCCTCCAAGGCTCCAACGGACGAGACGAACCAATGTACTACTGACCTGAGGGACGGGGGCGGTTCGTTTGAAAGTCAGCAGCGACGAACGCGACGCGGGGTGGACTCGCCCCGTCTCCTCCTTCCGCCGGAACCCCCCTCTTCTCCCTCCCTCCATCGAATCCAGGCCTACCAGTTCACCTTCATTGCCTGAGCCGAACCTCCCATCCCATCCACCGCCTCCTCCCTCCGCGGCCCCTCGACCTCCCAGCGAGTCAATCGCCCTCAACACACGCGGTTCGTTCTCACCGGTTTCCCGGGAGAGAGCCTTTTGTGTGTGCGTCCCGCGCGCGTGTGTGTTTGCGCTGCTCCCTTCTCAAGTCGTCTTCTTGCACGCCCTTCTCTTCTCCGCCGGATTCATGCTTGGCGATATTTGGACTGTTTTGGTTTGAGATTCCTTGTCCCTCCTGCGTTTCTTGGACTCCGGCCAGCAGCAGGCGGCGATATCGCTCCCTCGTCACTCCTGACACTTCGTCTTCCATTGGTTTTCTAATCCCACGTGAGCAGCAAGGATCGCGGCTTGTCGGATTGCTTCGGTTCCATTCTGATTCGATCGGAGGAGACGTAGTGACGCTCCCAAATCGAATCGAATTTCTTGGCAACAGCAACAGTAACAAAAAAAAAACTAGATTCTGAATTTGTCCCATTTTCCTACTACTGGTAGTAGAGGGGGGCAAACAAATGAGGCTGGTGGTGCGCGTCATCGAGGCGCGGGGCCTCCTGCCCACGGACGCGGACGGGACGCGGGACCCCTACGCCAAGGCGCAGCTCGGGAAGCAGCGGGCCAAGACCAAGGTGATGCGCAAGACGCTCTGCCCCGCCTGGGACGAAGAGTTCGCCTTCCGCGTCGGGGACCTCAGGGACAACCTCCTCGTCTCCGTGCTCCACGAGGACCGCTACTTCGCCGACGACGTCCTCGGCCAGGTCAAGGTGCCCCTCACTGCCGTGCTCGACGCCGACAACCGAACGCTTGGGACGCAGTGGTACCAGCTGCAGCCCAAGAGCAAGAAGTCCAAGCTCAAGGATTGCGGTAAGGACACGCCTCACCAGTTATCTTGTTTTATTTATTTGCAATTCACATTCAGTTTGTTATTTTTGTTCCTCTTCTAGACTTCTAGTTAGATAGTTGCCCCATGTCCCATCATGATGATGAGAGATTAACTCGCAAAACATGTTTGTTTCCTGGTGATGGTTTTTGTAGGAGAGATTTGTCTCAGCGTTTCGCTGGCTCAAAACTACTCTGAAGAGACAACGGCACTTGCACATTGGGCCTCAGATGACCTTGCATCAAATTCAGACAAATCAACTGAACTGGTGAAAGGATCTTCTTTGCCGAATATTCCTATTGAAGTATCCACAGCAGTACCAGAGATCGATGAGATAGAAGTTGCCAAGGAGGATAAACCAAATGCTGCTCCATCATTTGTCAACAGGCTATATCAAATGTTTAATAGTAAACCAAAAGATGCAGAAGCTTCTGCTCCACCTCCTTCCAAGCTGAACGACACTTCAGATATTACGGAAGAAACTCTGTTAACCAACTCTGAAGCTTCCGAGAAGCAGGATCATGATGCCAGTGCGACTATGACCTTTGATGAGCTACTAAAGGCCTTCAGTTCTCAGCATGAGGGGAAAGAAATGCCTGAAAACTTGTCAGGTGGACTTGTTCTTGATCAAGTTTATGCTGTTGCACCGAGTGACTTGAACACACGTCTCTTCTCTCCATGTTCAGACTTTCTGCAATCACTTGCAGAGATTCAAGGAACTACAGGTCTCGAAGTTCAACAATGGCGACTTGAAAATGACGGTGAAATCCTGAGGAGGGTGGTAAGCTACACAAAAGCGCCTACTAAACTAGTTAAGGCCGTGAAAGCAACAGAGGACATGACATATTTGAAGGCAGATGGAGAGATGTTTGCAGTTTTTGCAGATGTTAGTACTCCTGAAGTTCCTTTTGGCAATACTTTCAGAGTGGAGGTTTTGACCTGTATAATGCCAGGACCTGAACTACCAGATGACGAAAACTCTTCACGTCTTATGGTCTCTTGGCGCATAAATTTTGTCCAAAGTACCATGATGAAGAGCATGATTGAAAATGGAGCAAAACAGGGCTTGAAGGATAACTATGTTCAGTTCTCTGAGCTGCTGGCTAAATATTTTAGGCCGGTTGATGCAAAAGATACAACAGCCAGTAATGAAGTCCTTTCTTCTGTGCAACCAGAACAAGAATCTGACTGGAAGCTAGCATTTCGAATATTTGGAAATTTCGCACTTTTGTCCTCAGTTTTTGCATTTGTTTATGTTTCTGCCCACATCATCCTTGCAAGCCCTAGTATAATTCAAGGTCTTGAGTTCCCAGGCCTGGACTTGCCAGATTCTGCTGGTGAAGTTGTAGTTTGTGGAGTCCTTGTTCTACAAGGACAGCGTGTGCTAAATATGATTGCACGATTCATCCAGGCGAAGAGGCAAAGAGGTAGTGCATATCGCTCTTTTTATGTAGTTTCTTTTTGGTGGGGAGTGTAATACATTCTTAACTGAAGTGTTAATTCATCAGAGTACACATGCGCCAACTGGTGACATCAGAACTATGTAAGTAAGAAATTTCAGTAGATAAATCCTGCAGTACATGGCATTCAAAACCACAAGAGCATGTAGCTATTATGCCTCAATTGAAGTGCTTCCTAATAGGACTAACGGGTTACTGTGTTTTTCTTTGATTCAACAAAACCTTCAGGTTTCAGTTACTGTTCTGGATAATTACTCTTACAATCTGCTATATTGACCTTCTGGATTGTATATTAGGTGATCACGGAGTCAAACCACAAGGGGATGGCTGGTTGCTGACTGTTGCTCTGATGGAGGGAACCAACTTGGCAGCAACCAAATCGTCTGGTTACTCTGATCCATATGTTGTATTTACATGCAATGGGAAGACAAAGACAAGTTCGATTAAGTTTCATACCCTTGAGCCTCAGTGGAATGGTAAATCTATACCTTTCTTTTTTGTATCATTCATCAGCCATTGCAGAATTCATTTGACATTCATTGTCAAGCAGCTTCTCTTATATATATTTTTTTATTTATCAGCAGCTTTTAGTTATGTGCATCCATTACTTCAGCACTTCTGTTGGACACTTCGTATTATTTATTTGTAATCTGGTCCTATATTGAACTGCAAGTTGTTGAGCTGTGTGCTATAACCTTTCCAAAAATTGCAGAAATTTTTGAATTTGATGCCATGGAAGATCCTCCATCAGTGATGGAAATACACGTGTATGATTTTGATGGACCCTTCGACGAAGTTGCCTCCCTTGGTCATGCTGAAGTGAATTTCTTGAAATATAATAATATATCCGAGCTTGCTGACATTTGGATTCCTCTGAAAGGAAAGCTGGCTCAAGCATGTCAGTCAAAATTGCATCTAAGAATCTTCTTAAACAATACAAGGGGTACTGAAGTTGTGAAGGATTACCTGGACAAAATGGAGAAAGAAGTTGGCAAAAAGGTGAGATTTCCTTTCCTGTCATCAGTTGTGGCCAGTATCATCCTATCTTGGCAATATATTGACTTACCCAAAATTCATTCTACAGATTGCTATGAGGTCTCCTCACACAAACTTAACATTCCAGAAAATCTTTTCTCTGCCACCAAATGAATTTCTTATCAATGATTTTACTTGTCACTTAAAGAGGAAAATGCTAACACAGGTAAATATTCATTGTTTACTCTTATTTGCCTTTTGTACTGCTTTTTTATCGTGTACTGTGGGTGAGCCTCCAAGTAGTTCAGTTCATAATACTTCAGCACCCTTGTTCTCATTAACCTAGAAACAAGCTGTCAGATTCCAGGGGTTTGCAAATCTACAAATGGTAGTCAGACTTTTCACCTTCTATTCCATATCATCTGTATTCATTATGATCCAGCTTCACAGTCCTTTACCATTAACCAATATATATTTAACATATTTGTCTACTTATCTTGATTCAATTATTCTAATCAGTGACTACTAAAGGGCATCACCTTTACTTTACAAAAAACTACACACTTCTTATGTCATCATGCCTGAGAACTAAACCATGTCTGCCTGTGTTGCAGGGTCGTCTTTTTCTATCTCCAAGAATATTTGGGTTTTACACAAATCTTTTTGGCCACAAAACAAAATTCTTCTTTCTTTGGGAAGATATTGAAGACATCCTACTAGTCCCTGCGACACTATCTTCAATGGGAAGTCCATCTCTGGTGGTTATTCTTCGAAAGGGCAGAGGAATGGATGCAAAGCATGGAGCAAAGCAACTGGACAGTCAAGGGAGACTAAAGTTTCATTTTCAGTCTTTTGTCTCATTCAATGTGGCGCATAAGTAAGTACATTTTCTTGCATGATACATATGAACCCAAACCATCGCAAGAGAACCTCCTTAAAAAGCGCTGTCTATCTTTTTTGTCTATTTACACCTCACCTGTTTAGTTCTGTTTCTTCACGAGTATGTTTGTTTAAAATGCCACTGGCCTGCTCTACAGAACAATAATGGCACTGTGGAAAGCAAGGTCCTTGACCCCTGAACAAAAGGCACATCTTGTAGAAGAGGAATCAGAAACAGAAGACTTCCAAAATGAGGAAGGAGAATCTTTCTTAGGGATAGAGGATGCCAAAATGTCAGGAGTGTTTTCATCTACAAAACCTTTTGATGTAAGATTCCTTATTCTATCGAAACATAATGTGCAATCCATCTTGTTACATTGTAATTAACTGTGTCACTAGGTATCAACACTCATGGGCCTTTTTGAGGGTGGTCCTTTGGAGTGCGGGGTGATGGAGAAAGTTGGCTGCATGGATTACTCTGTTACAGCATGGGAACCTGTCAGAGCTGATATTTACCAGAGGCAAGTTCATTATAAGTTTGACAAGAAATCAGTACGGCATGGAGGAGAAGCAATGAGCACCCAGCAGAAGTCCCCTTTGCCTAATAAGAATGGCTGGCTTGTTGAAGAAGTGATGACACTTGAAGGTATTCCTGTTGGTGAATGTTTCCATGTAAGAGCCTATTCCCTGGTATTTTATTATACAAATTTCAAGGTCAGTTATATGTATGTTGCATTTTGCATGATACTATATATTAGCATGCTTCAAGTGTCACATCTTCCATTTTTTATGATTGACATTCTTTCTGTCATGTTTTCACTTTTTATTAGCTTGATAATCTTGGATGTGTTTTTGTTCTTTCTCTACATTATTTCTCTCTTTCTTTTGCTTGGGAATTCCACGGCCAGCCAGAAACACAGTGACAATGTGTGTTTTCTTGGATGCCATACATATGCTAGTATGGTGGATATTGGCCATTTTTTCATTTGGGCCTTAATGATAATTACAATTGTGGCTATGCTAGAGGATCACCTGATTCTGAAATCCATGTGCGTTGCCATTGCAAAATACACAAAAAATGCAGTATTTACATGTAGATGCACTTGGTAAGTGAAGAGCGAAAGAAAGAAAAACAGTTTCATTGGTCATAGGCAACAGTCATCTCGTTTTTTCATCACTTTGTCACACTTCAAGTGTTATACTTGTTTCTTAATTCCCACTTAATTGTGCTCTCTCACAGCTCCATATTCGGTACCAACTGGAGAACAACGCATCCAAGCAGAAGACTTGCACTATCCAGGTATCTATTGGCATAGTATGGTTAAAGAGCTGCAAGAACCGAAAGAAGATTGCGCAGGATATAGCAACCAGTGCATCTTCTCGCCTCAAGAAGATATTCAGCCAACTTGAGAAGGAATCTATACCAGCAAAGTAGGAACATTGTTTTTGTCTGGGTCCTGCTTTTTCTGCTGCACAAATGCTGGCACTATGTTTGATCTTGTGCGTCGTGCTGCCCATGCTGAGCAGAGATCAGTGGCATAATGAGAAGTTGCAGCACAAGGCAAATCCCTCAAGAAGATTTTATAAAGCAATACAAAACAAGGGCCTCATTGCAAGATTTTAGATTAGAGAACCTTTAACTAACTGTAGATTCAGATTGTGGTTTCGCTAACCATGTATACATAATGTTCAAGCATTGTTCTGACTTCTACAAAAGTTAAGAACATCTGAAATTCTGAATTTTTCCTACACCCTTTAGTTAGATTGGAAGAAAAGGTAGCTTCCATGATCATAGAAAAAATAAATGTTAAGATAGCTTCCATGGTCACAGGAAAATAACAGTTGTTTTCTTGCACTTCTACTCTCCTATAAGGGTGTGTTTGGAGCAAAGGATTGAGAAACAAAGGAAAAGAAGAAAACACAGGAGGATTGAGAAATGGGGGAAAGGGGGAAACATAGGAATACAAAAGTAGTGTAAGAGCACAACAGAGGAATGAAAACTAAATTAGTCTGCTGATGTACCAAACACGCCTCCGAGATTCTCCTTGAACCTTGATTCAAATCATTTTCAAACCTTTTGAAAATTCACTAACTTCAAGTGTAGTCACACAAGACAACTACAACCTTGTGAAAGGGCTTGTGGTCCGGTGGTAGGATAGTCACTAGGGTTCAAAACCTGGTGTCACACTTTTTTTTTTGGATTTTTCCAGAATTTGCAGGCACATGCACGCGTGCGCGTTTGGTGGTACTGCGCGGCGCGCACTGGAGACGGCGAGCTTCCCAATTTCTCTTTGCGTGTGTACGGACGCGCACGCGTGTGTGTGCGTGTGCGTGTGGTGTGAGTGTGTGGGTTGTGTGCGTCCAAATTGTACCTGATAAAAAAAAAGACAATCACCACCTTTTTAATCATCTTTCCATGCTTATCCTTCTCAACCATGCACACCTTATGGTAGAACCAATATTTTGCCCAGTCATCATGTCACTTGCTCCATGTGGCAGCAGAGATCTGCTTCTGGCCACGACAAGGTTTAAAACTACAACAATCGAAGTAGAAGATAACTTCCTTGCCTTGAACCATCTTGTTCTTAAATTGGCAACACATCTCATGCAGAGAGCAAAAAGGCTTAATATCTGAATTTACCACCTGGGACATCGTTGAAAGTCCTAGTTTGGTTTTGCCTAATTGATGAAACCTGACTAATCCTATGTGCTAAGCATGTGTGTAGCAAAAGGATGCATTAAGGCCAAGCCAAGTAATGGGAAAGCTAGGTGCCAACCATGGGAGATGGTGATGACCACAAGCACATCAAGAAATCAAGCGCTCATCCTTAGAGAAGGAAATAAGAAAGGAGAAATAAAAGAGAAGAGGAGAAGCAAAGAGACCCGAGGTAAATGTATAACCTATAGGGCTCTTTGTTTGGTGATCAAGACACCATAGAGGGTGTGACCACATTTAAGATAGGCAACCATACTATCAAGAGGGGATAGATCACGGTTAATGCGGTGTTAAAGTGCCACCAGGTGTTCTCTAACTTACCGACACATTAAAGCCTAGTGAGTGAACTAACAATCACTTGAAAAATGCTTTGAAAAATGCTAACACACGTGCACAAATGGTAAAAAACTTTGGTGTTGGCGCATTGAAACAAGGGTGTAAGAAAGGAGGCATGACACTAGGGCATTCAGCGAAAGCAAAGTGATTGACATTGAAGATGACAAAGATCAAGTGCTATTTCCCTCAAGTGTGCAAGTCAAAAATGGTGCAAGCACTAGTGGTTCTCATGATCAAATCAATGGCAGTGACTCTCAAGTGGCTCATCCAAGTGCAAGTGATCAGGCTCAAGTTCTCGAACCAACTCACATTGCTAGAGATCATCCTTTAGATCAAATAGTTGGGGACATAAGAAGATGTGTGCAAACAAGATCAAGATTGACATCATTTTGTGAACACTACTCATTTGTATCATCATTTGGACCAACCAAGATTGACAAAACTTTGATGGATGTTGATTGGGTGAATGTTATGCATGAAGAATTGAACAACTTCACCCGCAATGAAGTATGGGAGCTAGTTACAAGACCAAAGAATACTAATGTGATCGACGCTAAATGGGTCTTCCGCAATAAGCAAGATGAAGATGACATAGTTGTAAGGAACAAGATGAGATTAGTTGCACAAGGTTACACTCAAATAGAAGGAATTGACTTTGGAGAGACATATGCGCTGGTTGCTAGATTGGAGGCCATCCGAATATTGCTAGCTTATGCATGTTGTCACGACATCAAGCTCTATCAAATGGACGTAAAAAGTGCATTCTTGAATTGGTACATCAATGAGCTACTATATGTTGAGCAACCACCTGGTCTTGAAGATGAGGAGAAACCCAACCATGTGTGCAAGCTCAAAAAGGCATTATATGGTTTGAAGCAAGCACCTAGAGCATGGTATGAGAGATTGAGAGACTTCCTACTCTCTAAGGGGTTCAAGATGGGCACGGTTGACACCACTCACTTCACCTAGAAGATTGGAAAGGACTCATTTGTGTTGCAAATCTATGTTGATGACATTATCTTTGGATCAACCAATCAAGATTTTTATGAAGAGTTTGGAGAGATGATGACTAAAGAATTTGAGATCGCTTAGTTACTTCCTTGGACTACAAATCAAGCAAATGAAGAATGACACATTTGTTAGTCAAGACAAGTACATCAAAAATATACTTAAGAAGTTTGAGTTTGATGATGCAAAAGCTACTAGCACACCTGTGAGCACAACTAGACATTTAGATAGTGATTCTAGTGGCAACATGGTGGATCAAAAGCTATATCGTTCAATGATTGAAAGCCTAATCTATGTGACTGCATCAAACCGAATGCCATGCTTAGTGCATGCATGTGCGCAAGATTCCAAGCCTCACCAAGAGAAAGTCACTTGAAGCTATGAAGAGGATATTGATATATTTAGAGCATACACAAAATGTTGGACTATGATATCCCAAGGGGTAAAAAATTGAGTTGATTGGATATTATGACTCTGACTATGTGGGAAGCAAGGTGGATTGGAAGAGTACCACAAACACTTATTAATTACTAGGGAGATCACATGTCTGATGGTCATCAAGAAACAAACTAGTGTTGCACTCTATACCGCCGAAGTTGAATACATATCTGCGGGTAGTAGTTGTGCTCAATTGCTTCACTACTAACTTCCATATTTTTCACAATGCTGCAAAAGCATTGAAAGAGGCCCTATTTGGTTGCAATAGGTAGCAATTGCCACCAAAACACTATCGTTGTCAATGGTTGCAATAAGTTGTGTGAACACAAGGTTGATCCCTTGTGGTTCGGCCCTTTGTGATGAGTGATTGATCAACAGGCTCACGGGTAGGCATGAGTGGGCAACATGTATCTTGGTTGTGTTGTTAAATATAAATAACGATACCTGAGACTAGCTTGGGTGAAATGCTCTACAACGGGTATGTTTATCTGTGCGCTTGCAGGTAAATATCTATCTCTTAATTCAGTGCTCTGATATAATTACATTGCTAGCTTCATGTTGGGGATGACAACTTGACGTTAAGTGGAGTTAGTAGTGTCCCGTACACTCTTTCGTGCTTTCACTAGTTTATTATTTTATGTGACTCATTCTTAGAGTGAATCCATTAAGGAGTGTCAACAATGATCCCTTGCAATATGTATTGGTTGGAGCACTTGTTGCGGTTGAGCACTTGCACTTGCACTATCATCTTGTTGATCTTGAGAACCACTAGAGCTTGCAATATCATTGTCATGCATGGTTGGAGGAGAGAGTACTTGATCTTTGTCATCTTCTATGTCAATCACTTGCTTTGGCCTTATGTCACCGATGTCCATGTTCTTCATAGCTTCCACCAATTGTGTTCCTCTCACATCATCTAGATTGTCTTGTTCTTCATGAGAGCCATTGGTTTCATCAAACTCAACATCATGGACTTCTTCAACAATTCTTGTTGTGTTGTTCCACACTCTATATGCTTTGCTTGTAGTAGAGTAACCAAGTAGAAATCCTTCATCACACTTCTTTTCAAACTTGCAAAATCTTGTGCCCTTCCTCAATATGTAGCACTTGCACCCAAAGACCCGGAAATAAGCAATGTTGGGCTTTCTATCATTTAGGAGCTCATACGGTGTCTTCTTTAAGAGAGGGTGACAATAGAGCCGATTGCTATAATAGCATGTCGTGTTGATTGCTTCGGCCCAAAAGGAATCACTCACATTGTATTCACTAAGCATGGATCTTGACATATCAATGAGTGTCCTATTCTTCCTTTCGACTATCCCATTGGATTGAGGTGTATACTTGGCCGAGAATTGATGTTTGATTCCAAATTCATCACATAGCTCATCAACTCTTGTGTTTCTAAACTCACTTCCATTGTCACTTCTCACTTTCTTGATTCTTCTATCAAACTCATTTGACTTCTCTTGACAAAGGTTTTGAATATCCCAAACACTTCACTCTTGTCAACGAGAAAGAAGACCCATGTGTATCTTGTATAGTCATCCACTATCACGAAGTCATACTTGTTTCCCCCAATACTTGCATATGTAGTTGGTCCAAACAAGTCCATGTGCAACAACTCAAGTGCATGTGTAGTGCTCATCATTCCTTTGCTTGGATGGGTGTTTCCCACTTGCTTTCCCATTTGGCATGCACTACATAGCTTGTCCTTTTCAAAGTGAACATCTTTTAGGCCTCTCAGCATGTCATGCTTTACTAGCCTCTTTAGTTGCTTCATTCCAATATGTCCTAAGCGTCTATGTCATAGCCAACCCATACTTGATTTGGTGAATAAGCATGTTGTCAATTGAGCTTCACTTGCATCAAAGTCCACCAAATAAAGATTCTCATATCTAAATCCTTTAAAGACCAAATCACTTCCATCAACACTCACTATCTCCACATCATCAACCCCAAATGTGCATTTGAAACCCAAGTCACACAATTGTGCCACAGACAATAGGTTGAAGTTGAGAGATTCCACTAATAGCACATTGGAGATGCTAAAGTCATTGGATATTGCAATCTTGCCCAAGCCTTTGACCTTGCCTTTCTTTTTGTCACCAAATGTGATAGCATCCGCATGATCATTGCCACTAGTGTTGATTGATTTGAACATTCTTCCATCTCCGGTCGTGTGTTGAGTGCACCCACTATCAAGCACCCAATGCCTTCCTCCCGCTTTATAGTTCACCTACAAAAGAGATCAATTCTTTTTAGGTACCCAAACCTTTTTGGGTCCTCCAAGGTTAGTTACCAAGCTCTTGGGAACCCAAATTGCCTTCTTCTTTGGGCCAACCAAGGGTGCACCAATATACTTAGCCTTCACACCATTAGTGCCCTTTGTAAGCATATAACAAGAATCAAGTCTAATAGATAAAGCATGAGCATTGTTCTTGTTCTTGTTAAGGCAATTTTGCTCTATGTGCCCGGATTTCTTGCAATTGCAGCAATACTGACCATTGCTCTTCACAAAACTAGTCTTGTGAGGAGCAAAGGCGGCCTTGCCCTTCTTGGGGGTATAGCCAAGTCCCTCCTTGTTGAGTGGACATCTTTGGCTACCCAAGCACTTAAGCAAGCGGGCATCTCCACCATAGGCATTGCCTAAAGCATGAGTGAGCTCATACACCTTGTTCTTAAGGTTCTCATTTTCTACCACTAATGATGAATCACATGTAGTAGAAGTAGACATTTTAGTTGAGCTAGATGATGATGATGCATTTGTGGGAGCAACAATAATAGGAGCATAAAAAGATTCATCAAGAATATCACATGTAACTCCTATATTGCATGTTTGTACATCGGACGCGCCGGCACAGTTACATCGGACGCTCAACCCCTGCGTCCGATGACACAACAGAAAGGTTCCAGAGAGGTTCAGAACACATCGGACGTGTCCGATGGGTTAGCATCGGACGCAGGCCAGCGTCCGATGCTCCCTGGAAAACACGCTTGCGCCACGTCATGATCATCGGACTCTGCAACAGTGAATCGCCAGCGTCCGTTGCCAGCGTCCGATGTTACCTCGACAACAGTCAGCAGTTAGGGTTTGCCATCGGACGCTCGGCCAGCGTCCGATGCCGCCGCCAGCAGCGTCCGATGCCCCTAACTTGGCATCTTTCACAATCTAACTTCTACCCTTGCTCTCATGTGCCAACACCAAAGAGTTCCATCACTTGTGCGCGTGTGTTAGCATTTTGCAAAGCATTTTCCAAGGGTTTTGTTAGTCACTCACTAGGTCTATAGCATTGATAAGTTAGAGAACACCTAGTGGCACTTGAACACCGCATAAGCCGTGAATTATCTCCTCTTAATAGTACGGCTATCTATCCTAAATGTGATCACACTCACTAAGTGTCTTGACCACCAAAACAAAGAGCCCTATAGATTATACCTTTGCCTTCGGGCCTCTTCGCTCCATCTCTTCTCTTCTTCTCAAGTTTCACCAATGGTAGAGCACTTGATCTCTTGAGTGCTTGTGGCCATCATCATCCTTCATGACTGCCACCTAGCTAGCTTCACCACTTGGCTTGGTCACAATCCTCTCTTATAAGCTACACACATGCTTAGCAATAGGATTAGACCAAATAGGTTTCATCAATTAACCAAAAACAAACTAGGGCTTTCACTCTTGTGTTTCTAAATTCTCTACCATTGTCACTTCTCACTTTCTTGATGGTTGCTTCAAACTCATTGTGACATCTCTTGACAAAAGATTTGAATGTAGCATATGTATCACTTTTGTCACTGAGAAAGAACACCCATGTATATCTTGTGAAATCATCCACTATCACAAAGCCATATTTGTTTCCACCAATGCTAGTGTATGTTGTTGGTCCAAATCGATCCATGTGCAACAACTCAAATGCCTTGCTAGTGCTCATCATGCTCTTCTTAGGGTGAGTGTTTCCAACTTGCTTGCCGGCTTGACAAGAGCTACAAAGTTTGTCCTTCTCAAACACCACATCTTTCAAGCCTCTAACTAGATCGTGCTTAATCAATCTATTCAATTATTTCATTCCAACATGACCAAGTCTTCTATGCCATAACCAACCCATGCTAGATTTGGTGAACAAACAAGTTGATAATTGAGCTTCACTAGCATTGAAATGAACCAAGTATAGATTCTCATATCTAAAGCCTTTGAAGATCAAATTTGAGTCATCTACACTTATGATCTCTACATCATCAACCCCAAATATGCATTTGAATCCAAGATCACACAATTGAGCCACGGATAGCAAATTGAAGTTCAAGCTCTCTACTAGCAACACATTGGATATGCTCATGTCATTGGATATAGCAATCTTACCAAGCCCTTTGACCTTGTCTTTGCCATTATCACCAAATGTAATACTATCAACTCCATTATCATCATTCTTGTTGATTGAATTGAACATTCTTGCATCTCTGGTCATGTGTTGAGTGCACCCACTATCAAGCACCCAATGCCTTCCTCTAGCTTTATAATTGACCTACAAGAAAAGATCAATTCTTTTTAGGTACCCAAACTTGCTTGGGTCCTTCAAGGTTAGTTACTAAGCTCTTGGGCACCCAAATTGCCTTCTTCTTTGGGCCAACAATGGGAGAACCAATAAACTTAGCTTTTACACCATTGACACCCTTGGTAACCAAATAACAAGAATCAAATTGAATTGAGGATACGTTAGCATTCTTGTTCTTATTCTTGCAATATTGCTCTGTGTGCCTGGATTGCTTGCATTTGTTGCAAAATCGACCATTGCTTCTCACAAAACTAGTCTTGTGAGTCACAAAAGCCGCCTTGCCATTCTTGGGGGGTATAGCCCAATCCCTCTTTGTTAAGAGAGAATCATTGGCTACCCAAGCACTTAAGCAAGTGGGCATCTCCACCATAGGCATTGCCTAAGGCACAAGTAAGCTCATTGACCTCCTTTTTGAAGGTATCATTCTCCACCATTAGTGAGGCATCACAAGTGAAACCATCACTCATAGTAGAAGTAGTAGTGGATGAGCTACATGAAGGGTTAGTGGGAGCAACAACAATAAGAGTATAGAAAGATTCATCAAGAATATCACAAGTTACTCATATGTCACATGTTGGAACAATATCATCAACCTTGACTTGACCAAGGAGGGAGGAGTGAGCCTTCTCAAGCTTGGTGTGAGCCTTGCCAAGCTTCTCATGGGCTACCTCTAACCTCTCATGAGTAGACTTGAGCTCATCAAGGGATTGCTCAAGAGCACTAGGCTTCTTGAGCAATTCCTTGCACTCCTTTCTCTTCATCTCAAAGCAAGTGTGAGCTTGCTCCAACATGTCCATGAGGTCCTCCTTTGAGTGCTCCTCATCCTCATCACTCTCACTATCACTCTCATCATCAGATTGTACCTTTGTTGGCTTAGCCATGAAGCATGATGGAGTGTCAAATAAAGAAGGCTGGTTGTTGATTGCAATGCTTGCAAGTGCCTTCTTCTTGATGCTCTTCTTGTTATCATCATCACTTGAATCTTCACTATTGGATGATGCATCACTATCCCATGTGACAACATATGAGCCACCCTTCTTCTTCTTAAAGCTCATTTTCTTCTCTTTCTTCTCCTTCTTGTCTTTCTTTTTCTCATCTTCATCATTGTCACTATTGTAAGGACAATCTGCTACAACGTGATCCTTGCTCTTGCACTTGTAGCATATTCTCACATAGTCTTTGTTCTTGTTGTAATCTCTTCTCTTCCTTGCACCATAGCCCTTCTTCATGAACTTGCCAAATTTGCACACAAAGAGAGCCATAGTTTCATCATCAATGTCACTAGCTTCTTCATTGTCAATTGGTTCTTCCTTCTTGGACTTGCCCTTGCTCTTTGATGAGGTGTCTTTGAATGCCACACTTTTCTTCTTCTTGTCCTCTTCCTTGACCACCTCTTCACTATCTTCATTGTATTGATCTTCGGTCATGACATCACCAAGCACCTCATTTGGAGTCACATTCTTCAATCCTCCTCTAAAGACGATGGTGTGAAGTGGCTTGAATCTCTTGGGCAAGCAACTCAAGAACCGGTGAGAGAAGTCTTCATCCGGTACCTTTTCACCAAACGACTTGAGATCATTGATGATGACTTGCAATCTATAGAACATTTCCAAAATTGATTCATCATCCTTCATCTTGAAGTTGGTGAGCTTGTCCTTGAGCATGTACAACTTGGCACTCTTTACCATTGAAGTGCCCTCATATGTTTCTTCTAGTCTTGTCCACACCTCACTTGCATTGTCAAGATCTTTGATTTGCTCAAACACCTTTGGATCAATGGCATTGTATATAGTGTTGAGTGCCATTGTGTTGCATTGCTTGTTGATGGAGTCATTTGGTGTTGGATTGGTAGGATCAAGAATCACAAACTCATTTTCCACCACATCCCACACCTTGTCATTGATTTAATCCAAATACATTTTCATTTTTCTCTTTCAATAATCAAAAGATGTGCCATCAAAGAACACAATTTGAACCATTTAAACACTGAAGGTTGTTAAGCCTTATGTAAACGGTGACCACGGCTTTGATACCACTTGAAAGGTCCTAAATGGCTAGAGGGGGGGTGAATAGCCTAATAAAATTTCTATAAATCACTTAGAGCAACTAGTAATTCCCTTGCATTGGTGTGTGAGAATTGGTGCTTAAGGCTAGCTTGATGCATTATGGTTAGACAAATATGAAGCAAAGCTTTTTGCTCTAGGTCTACCAAGTGTCGCAAGACACCTATTGAAAGGTCCTAGTTTGGTTTTGGTAATTGAGTGACAACTTAGGTGGACTAATATGTGTTTGAAGTGAATTACACAGGTGATTAGTCCACAGGTGATCATGTGTGAGCAACATATGCCATGGAGGTCCAATGGCTTGGAGATGTTGCAAAGGCTCACACATGTGATGAAGGAGATTATTGCATATGTGACATGACATGGAGTCATGTGGCTAAGATGGTGAAGATCAAGGCAAGACTTGGCTTGATGGACCGATTGCGAAGGTGAAGGGCAAGTTGGAGGCTTTGAAGCCGTTGGTACCGAGTGTTGGGAGGCTTGAGCAAAAACTTGGCGCCGAAGGACCGAAGCAACAGTGAAGAGCAAGTGAGGTCAAGATCGATGGACCATGGAGGCCATGTGATGATATGAAGTGGATCATATCATTTGATGATAGGTTGGTGCATGTGTTGCATCAACACCGAAGGAGATGGAATGGAATGCTCAAGGCAAAGGTATATTTGTAGGGCATTTCATTTCACCGGTCATAGGTGTGTAGAGAAGTTTATGACCGGGTTTATGATAGATGGTCGTACTATCAAGAGGAGCAAACTTGTTTGCATATCGGTCATCTAGTGCCACTTGAGCGATCTAACATTGCGTTGTTGCTAGGATCGAGTGGCGTGGTGAGTGAAAGTGAAAATCCTTTGAAAATGATTGTGAAAATGCTAATACACTTGCACATGATGGTGTTGGCACATTTGCAAATGAGAAGGTGTTGGAGTTGAAATGGATCAACTCGGAGAAGAGAAGGAGGCTTTTCGGTGTGTTCCGGACTCTAGGATGGCTCTTGGATTGGAATTATATACTAATCCTTTGTGAGTTGGAGTTGTGTAGCCCTCTAAGTTAGCTTTCTAAAATGTCCAAGATCATCAAAATCGTAGTTCGGAGCTAAGAGTTATGGTCGTTTTAGCGCGGAGTTCAGGATGTTGCAGCCGGTAGTACCGACCCTGGTGGTCGGTAGTACCGACCGACAAGAGCTGTTCGCAAGCTCTCTATTCGTGGCCAATTTTGGCCTAAAGATAGTACCGCCATAAGGCCGGTAGTACCGGCCCCCGGTAGTACCGACCCCCCGGTCGGTAGTATCGCTGTTCAGAGGCAATTTGAAGGCGTTCTGTGTAGGGCAGTTTTGGCCTAAAGGTAGTACCGCCATAAGGCCGGTAGTACCGGCCCCCGGTAGTACCGACCCTGTAGTTGGTAGTATCGGATGTGTTTGAAAGGTTGTCCTAACAGTCATATTGTCAGCCGGTAGTACCGGCCTTCTCGTCGGTAGTACCGGGTGTAGCCGTGTGAGCATGGGAAAAAGGGGAAAACGGCTAGTTGGCTGCTCCCCTCTATAAATAGAGGGGTGGCCGGACCTTGGGGCTGGTTGAGCACCCCAGGGACTTTGTGTCTAGGCTTGGGAGTGCTTGAGAGCCCTCTAACTCACATATGCTTGATAGTGTTCATTCGATTGTATGAGAGAGCGATTCTAGTGCGGTGCATGAGAGATTGCAAGAGTTGGCACTAGGTGTTCGTGTTGCAAGCCGGTGGTGCTTGTTATTCTTGGAGGTTGCCACCTCCTAGACGGCTTGGTGATTGTGTCCGTCGTGAAGTTCGCAAGAAGATTGTGCGTGGCTCCGGAGAAGGCTTTGTGAGGGGCATTGTGCTCGCCCCGCGGGGATCGCGAAGAGCAACTCTAGTTGAGAGAGGTGCGAAGAGTGCCAAGTGGTCCGGCCGAATCGAAAGCTAGAGATCTTGGTGAGCACTCCATCGTGGAGAGTGTGACTTAGGGTCACCACTAGCAAGAGGATTGGCGACAACCTTGGGCTTGCCTCAACGGGGACTAGCTTGGTGGCAACCAAGTGAACCTCGGGATAAAATCGTGTGTCCCCTTCTCTTGTTGTTCTTTCTTCCTTGCATATTACGCTTGTGCTTGTGTTTTTCGTGTTCTTCCTCCCTCCTTCACTCTTTCTTAGGTTGGGAAGACTCGATCTATATTTTGGCAAAGAACCAAGACTTAGGAAAGCTACAATCTTCATCTACAACACTTAGGGAAGTGGGGTAATTCCTAGATCTGAAATTGCATCTCACCCACTTCAATTTCGTAGCTTTCTGTAGGTGCCCGGTTGTACCAGTTGTATGCGTCGGTAGTACCGGTGTACATCACCCGGTAGTACCGGCCTGACAGTCTGGTAGTACCGGCTGCCTTCTTCCTTCACTAGCTTGTGTTTCAATACTCATTCTTGTGCTAGTGTTTAGTTTCTTAGTTTGTGTAGCTAAGTTGAGCTCTCTAATTTGGCTTGTGTAGCCTTGTTATTGAGCATTGCTAGTGAGCTTAGGAGCTTTGTGCTTTGCTTACTAGATTGTGTAGGAGCTCCCCGGTGTTTGAAGTACTAGTTGCATAGGTTTATGTGACCTTGCTTCTAGAATTGGTTAGGTGAGCTCTAGCCAGCCCGACACCTTATTTGCATTGTTTAGGATCTTTTGTAAGGTGTCATAGAGTATAGTTAGAGGGGTGTAGTCTTGGCTAGACCGATAGTTTTAATTCCACATTTGTTTCGGTTAGCCGGTACGATTAATTTTAAAAAGGACTATTCATCCCCCTCTAGTCCGCTGTTGGTATAAATTAACGCACACTCTACTTTATCCGCAAGCGCACAGATAAGATCTACCGATGTAGCACTTCACCGGAGTAACCCAGTTTTAATATCGAACCCAAAGGAACGGATAGTGTTAAGTCTTAAAGTCTATCCCCTGAGTAGCTAACAAGGACGGAGAATCTAGAAGCATAGAGGGGATCACTAAGGTTATCTAAATCCAACTTAAGAGGGATATGTTTATATTATTCTTAGTGGGGAAGTTGCCATAAAAGGTCACAAACAGAGTATGAGTCTTTTATGCAAATGTATAATCCTACCAAGCCTACACACGGGTAAGTGGACTATAGAAGAATCAACAAGGCTATATGAGTCACCCTTGCGAACAACCACTACTACCGGCGTTATAGGAGGCATATATGAGCTATCAAGTCTAAGCACCACGCTTACACTATCCAACTACTCTAACTCTAGAGCAACTTAGAATTAAAGTACTCAAAAGAGAGTCATAAACCTTAAGAATAATAAGAACAATAGCTCAAACTTAAATATAGACGTTGATTACTGAAACAATCGCTGAAGCAAGTTGATGATGAACTTGAATCCGCAGGTACAAGGTGTAGAAGTTGATCCGACAGGCCGGAGCTCCTTCTTGATCTCTTCCTCTCTCTCTCTCTCTCTCTCTCTTCTAGTTCTAGTATAAGACTAGGTTCTAAACCTAACTAGAGGGGTAACTAGTCTTCTACTTGATAGCTGGATCTTGATTACAACTAGATGAACTAGATCTAATTCTAGATGAACTAGAAGAGATTCATCTAGAGGGACCTCTACTTCTAATTGAAACCCTAGTTTCTCATGTGGAGATGAATAATGAAGATGGAGATGCCTGAAGAGGGGGGTCTGGGGCTGCTTATATAGTCCTGATGATCAACCGCGGCCGTTAGATCAAACCGACTTCAGGGACGATGGAGATGAGTCCTAGGGTTCGGTAGAGGAAGCTTGCAGAAGACAGAAGCCAACAGGCCCGGGGGGAGACCGACCGGTCTCATGGTGGGACTGGTCGGTCCCACCTTTCATCCTCTCGTGGTGGTCGACCTCCTGGTGTCTTCTGGTGTCCTCTGGAGGCTTCTAGAAACTTCCTGACGTGGTGGTTGCGTTATCTCCCGTCGGTTTCCTTCTATGGGAAGCAATTAGCGCTGGTTTCCTTGTTTAGTCCCTGCAGAATCACAATTCACCAAAACTCATGGAATATTGTCAATTAAAACCCTAAACCTTTGTTGGTGATTGAATTCATGCCCTTTTCATATTTATTTATCCTTTAATTTTGATAGATAATCAGCGTCAACAAGTTCCCCCAAGCTTACCCTTTGCTAGTCTCTTAGCAAAACCAAAACTTATCAATGGATCAGGAGTTGCTACTATATCTTCACTTCCAACAAGTATACCTGCCGTTAAACAAAAATTCTCCAAAATATATTATATTATTCTTCATGGGGCTTATTACTTTTACCTTAGATCTTGAATAATTGAGAGATTGAACGATCAAATCAAGCACTATGTCTCTAGTTCTTTCACTTCACCTTTATCCCAGAGTTTTAATTAATATTTTTTAAAAGCTTTAATACATATGTTGTCAAACTAAACAATGGATCCAAAGAGAAAACCAACCATTGAATCAAGAAGTGCATGTGTATGGAAAAAATGGAGTCAGATGCTCTTTTGAATATACTCACTCTCTTCTGTTTATCAGAGACATATGGCTATTAGGCTAATTCTACTATCGGGCACGTGCCCATTTTTTCTGAATTTTTTTCTTTTCTCTTTTTATCTTGGTTCCGGACACTTGTCCCTGTTAACACCAGATTTTTGCACACACGAAGGTATGACAAGCAGGCCTAGTCAGCAGTGAAGAGAGGATTCAGCAAGCGATCGAGCGACTATTTGGTCCTCTGGGTCTCAGTGAATGCCTGTGCGGTCGGCTATTTTACAAAGCGGTGACTCCATTCGGGAGATGGGTGTTGGAAATAAAGCTGGCTTGCACGAGAAGACACGTGACAATTAAGGACGCCGAAGAGATTAGGAATAAGATTTATATCTTTCCATGTTTTATTATGTAAATCGTAATTGTTTAGGGCTCCTACTTCGTCCAGGGTATAAATATAAACCCTCAACCATTGTAAAACTGTTCACAACCACATCAATACAAACCGGCCCCGTGCCGCCTTCGAGCCCTTAGTCGAGTCGTCGAGTTCTTCGAGAGGAATCATCGATCCATCGACCTCCGTAAGTCTCGGCAACCTTGTTATCATGTCTAGTATCATGCGGTGGATTTAGATATGATGCAAGTAGTCTCGTATGTTAAGCTTAGTATCGTGCGGCAGATTTAAGCTTATGACGGGAAGTTTTTGCTTGTGCCTTGTATCGTGCGGCGGATTGAGACATGAGTAAAAATAGTTATCGGCTCTATTAGATTTGGCAGATCTGATAGATTCATTAAGTTATCATGTGTTATATGTTTTATTTATTTAATTCTTGTAACACCTTTTTGCCCAATCTAGATTGATCTTTATTCGGCCTTGTCCCACAAGTTTTGCTTGTGCTTTGCTCATCATAAGATCACGATGGCCGAATCAACTTTCAATCCAGATTGTTACATGTTGTGGGTTCATGCATGTTAATTACGATTAGGCTTTGATAAAACTAGGTGTCGTGCGGCAGATGCAGGTTTTAGATCAGTTTGATCGTGCTTGCTTGTTTGTTCCTTCTTCATGGACCCCAATTCGGCTGGTTTGTCGATTTTGGTTAAGCTTACACGAGTAACGAGCTCTTATAGATATGTTCAAATATATGCATGCTTTTAGCTTGTTATAATTAGATAGTATCATGCAGTGGATTGATCTAATTATAAGAAGTGGCGTAAACTTATAGCAAGTGGTATCATGCGGTGGATTAGCTTCGCTTGAGTTTACGCTTGACGGGTTTATGAAAACTAAACGTGCGGCAGATTAGTTGGAATAGCCTATGCATGTGTTATTTGAATAGATCTATTTTTGCAAGTTACCTGTTTATAATATCTTTAATTCGTTCAAGCATGTCTTTCTTTACATATGCATTCGGCAGTTAATATGCTTCACATACTCTATTCTCATACTTGCCGAATGACTTTATAAACATGCTTTGACAGACAGCTTCTATAGCTGTGTGCCGTCGTGATTGGCTTCTAAAGTCGTACATATGGAACTGTCTGGTCTCACCCGGCATGTTCCAGATGTATTCTCACATTTTTATCCCTTGTTGGTTTTCAACTCAAACCGACTGGCACGTCTCCGGATTCAACATACTCCGAGCACCCGATTGAAGCTAGCTTTTCGGCTTGCTGTGTGCTTGGCGCGAGGTGTCACGTTTTGCGTCAACAGTCCCTTTTTATTTCCTCGGATCTTTCTTTTTGAGGTTTCGGACACTTGTCCCTTTTTATTTCCTCGGATCTTTCTCTCTTTTTTTCTTTTTTTTCATAGCCACATGCTTCCAACAAACTTCAGAGAGTATAGTAACAGATAATTATGAGCATTTATGCGGAAGATGGATGGAATGTGTAAGTGATCTCAATTCAATGGTATGATAAACTACTCATAGGGTCAACAAAGCTTAATTTAACTCAATGCAATTATTAGTCATATTCATATTGAGAAATCTCCGGAACTTTAGTGTTGTTTAGAACAAGATAATAGCAGCTCAGATCATCACATGTCATATCTCAATTATCTAGACCTTAGATTAAGTATTTTCCATCCACGCATTTAATTTTATTTAAGGCATCATTATTAATGAGGAGAACTCATGCTTTGAAAACTAGGTACTTGAAAGAAACTAGATAGAGCAACTATTCATCATTTCCATGCAAAGGTTAGGGAGAGCGGGTTCTTCTTTGGTCATCAACTTCTTAAAACAAACTAGACACACTATTTTATTTATTTAATCTAACACACTTTAAGATATAAAATAAAAAGCTCATAAAAACAGTAGTAGTAATAATAATAATAGACATACCTGAATCGCGAAGATAACGGGGGCGCGTCTCCCCCAAGCTGGTTCCCTTAATAGCGTTGAGCATTCATGTGCCCATATTTTTTTTCTTTTTAAGGGTGAGCCTTCATGTGCTCACATTTTTTTTATTTTGAATTTATTCATATAATGAAAAACTTAAGAGAATAGAGATACTTACGTGGATACATGGGGGTGCCTTCCCCCAAGCTGAATGTTGACGTAGTGGTTCGATCTTGCAATGTAGCACACTGGCAGTTGATATGTCCTTCCTCTATCAGAGCTTTGATTAATGTTGATGTTTGTTGAGACAGTGCTCCAACAGTAGATGGAGCATTCACTTGCTCGTCAGCTTTTCTTGGCCTTTCAAATCCTGTGAAACTCAAATAGACAACAAAACTTGTGGAACAGATTAAGCGTTAGTGGTTGGCCACTTAAGCCTTAGTTGTCTAGAATTTTAGTAAGATCTCTTTCTTAATATTTTTGTATTTTATATTTTTATGATGCAAGAGAAAATGCACAGTATGCATGCATATTTATTTTTATTAATTTTATGCCACCACAGTGAACATTCCTGTGGGTTTTTACACGCCGTAGAATTATTCACATGAGGCTTTATGATGCAGTGAAATATTTTTATTTTGTTTGCTAATGTAATGCGGAAATTAAAATGTGTTGTGAATTAAATATGATGATGCAAGAAATGGTTATAGATTAAATATGAGAAATATGCAGCAAAGTAAATATGAGGATAACTACCGGTTTTTACCTTTTGGCGAAGGTTCGGATATTTAGGTCCGACGAACCGGACCTTCCCTTGGTTCAGACCTCCCAAGCTATATCAGACGTTTGGAAAGTTGTTATTGATTGTACCTCTGAGGTGCAGACTTTTTCTTTCATACTTTCCTGGTCTGAGTCTCCACTTCCTGTGGTTCACTGTCCTGAGGTTTCTCTTGTTCTTTCTTTTCTGGGACAGTGTCGATAGCTTCTTCTTCGTGATTGGCCTCTCTATTCTTGATAGTTTGTCTTCTTTGGCTTGAGAGCGGCGTCTTTCACTTCTATTCTTCTTAGGTGCTTCATTGGGCATGTAGTTGATGAAGTTGCATCGTGTCTTTTCTCCAGGAAAGTGAAAATGGATTTCCTCTTATAGATGATTGTACTTGTAGCGTAGAGGAATGGTCTTCCTAGGATGAGGTGGACATCATCATCTTCTCATGTCGAGGATCAAGAAGTTTGTGGGGACTTCATGACCTCTAATTCTGACTACGACGTCTTCCATCATTCCTTGTTGTTTATGCCTCTTGATATGGTGTCACTCTTATTCTTTGTTTGCCCAGCAGTTTGAAATGAAGTGTTAATTATGGAAGCTGGCAGCATCTTGCTCAATGTGCATGTTCTTGTAGATATAGGACCTTCACTCTGTAGAATTTGGGAGTGAAAAACTTCTCCATGTTTGCTCAAGAGTGTATCCTGCTCATAAAGACAAGGTAGAGATCAAGTGCATGGTCTCTGTTGGTGGAAAAACACCAATAAAACCAAAAGTTTATTCTTCTCTAACCTTAGGCACATTGCACAAGATAAACTTTTTGTTTATGTATCCTATTCAATCTTAATATGAGTGATAGGATCAGAGGATGAGCATAAAAGTAGCATCTTAAAATATTTAACTGATCAAATTACTTAACCCAAGGAAGGATAATCTATGCATAAAGTGTCGATCTTTTCATAATTGAGATATATCATCTTCCAAAGGTTAGATGAACAACATTTTAGCTCATTTAGTTAAGACAGTGAGATTCAAGAAAGTAAAGCTAAGAACAAAGATCAAAGGACTAAACATGTTGAGTTGATTAGGTTGGATCGTGCAACTTAAACATATTTAGTTCTTTATTTATGTTCATACTAGAATCAAAGAGAAACTTTTAAAGTGATGGTCACTGACCTTGAAATGTTACTTTGTCATTGGAAAGTGATTGTGCTGAACCACCTTGTGGAAGCTCCTCTTGTCTAGCTGGTTGTTGTTTATGAATGGCTTGTCTTCTCTTGTTTGTCTCACAGTGTGCTTGAGAGGAGGAAGATCACAGTGGAATCATCTTTAAGGGTATCGACATTCCTTGTCTTGTGTCGACTTATCAGTGAAGGCGCATTGTTCTTCGAGTATGCTGACTAGGATCCCCTCTCTTTCTTGTATTAATTTTGTACTATGAGGATGTAGGGACAGTTCCGCATTCTTCTCTTGTCAACCTTTCTTGTTTTTCTTTAATTATTGGGTTGGCAAGAGACTTGAATTTAGAGCTGCTACTCGAGTGCCTCCATGAGAGTCTTTGTCTCTTAGTGTCACAACTGAGACTTGTCCTCTCAACAGTGTCTAGATGATGGAGATCTTATCGGCTGTTCTTCTTGATTTGCTGGCTCAGGTACTATCTCTCCATCTTCTAACTCTTGTGATGCAGTGGCTTCATCCTTCATGATGCCCTCCTCAATTCTTGGCAGTTGGTTCTCCCTTCGACGTCTTCTCTTGGTTCTCTTTGGCTGCTCATAAGTGATGTAGATGTTGAAGATGCAATGAAAGATCCAAAAGTTGACTTCTCCAGGTCCGGCAAATATGATAACATTGATGGCGTTCAAGAACAATCTTCCAAAAATTAGTGGTGGATCATATTTTTCTTCTCGACTAGGACAATATCTAGTGGTTTCTATTGATCAAAGTAGTGGGTAGGAGATCAATATGTCTTGAAGTGGTTTTCTCCTTCCTCCCTTTGATTGTGAAACACATCTAGACAACTGAATTCTCTCCCAGGCTGGCTTCTGATGTAGATGGACTGCCAACAACATGTTCATGTGTTTGACTTGTAGATCTTGCTATTGTTGTAGTGGTACCATTTTGTCTCCCAAGCTAGATCTTGATTAGAAAAGAGGATAACTTCCCACTTCTTGTCTTGATATCTTGGGCAATGATGGTTGCAAGCATAGGTTGTCTCATACGAGGTAAGTTGCATCCTGTTTGTCATCAGCACCCAAGCAAGACTCAAAGCTAGGCTAGCACCATTTGTGATCTGAGAGTAGGTTTGTGTGTCTATGGTTTGGGTTTTGGATCTTCAGTGTTCAGACCAAACCATGGATGAACAAAATCTCTCTCCTGCATAACGTTAGTGGATATATACCCGAAGGATTGCAAGAATTTAAAGCATGGGTTGTTGTCCACAACATATGTATTTTGCATCTATGCTAATAAAAAGATGTTTTTAGGATTACTTTAGCATAGACTAGTATTTCATGTGTTGGCTGCACTTTAACATGATTCAAGGCAAAAGATATCTTGCAGTAGAAGACAAAACAAATAGACTTTGATACTCACAGTTCTTTCATCTATGATGAATGAGCTGAGTCTTCATTGTGCAAGAGTTGTTGAAGTTCATTATATGTCTTGCTTCATCTCCGGTGTGAGTTCATCTCAGGACTTTCCCAAATTGATATTGAAAGTTTCCTACAGGGGTTAGTCCAACAAAATATCCAACATCCACTATAGCATACTATCGGCTCAAAAATCAACCTAGACACCACGTCTAATTTGATCTAGGAAGACATTTTAACTTAATTGCTTAAATTAAATGCCTTTGAAAGCAAAAGCACCACTCATAAACTAGGCACCATGCTTAATTTAAGAGATGTATAAAAGTACTCCAAACCTAAACATATAATATAGCGAATGAGGGTAGCATGAAAGTATTAAGAGATTTATTCAGATGGTGATGATTAGTATATGAGCATATCTTAAAGGTAGGGACAACCAACATAGCAACACGACAAGAGATGCTCTTAGAAAGTTTATTCCCCAAGCTTGGATTTTGCACAAATCAAGATTGGATGAATGTAATTCAATGTTACATGATGATTGGTTGGACATACCTTGCGTTTGTTGTTCCTTCATTCTTTTCTGCTCCAGACCTAGGAAGGTTAGTGACAAAAATACCCGAAGGAATATTTTCACAATTATATTTCTATGCTCATTACAAGGACAGTGCAGCAGAAAGGCAGGCATAGCTAATAACCAGGTATTATGATGGGGTGTAAGGATTCTACTGGTTATAAGGGTAGTAACAGATAAGAGTGGAATTCAAAAACAACATTCATGAGAATGAAAACAAAAATAATGAAAAGACTGGGACAAAAAAGGAAAAGATAAAAGTATGATTACAAGGTTAAACTAAGACTTAAGTTGATCTACCGTTCCCCGGCAACGGCGCCAGAAATGCTTGTTGGTATAAATTAACGCACACTCTACTTTATCCGCAAGGGCACAGATAAGATCTACCGATGTAGCACTTCACCGGAGTAACCCAGTTTTAATATCGAACCCAAAGGAACGGATAGTGTTAAGTCTTAAAGTCTATCCCCTGAGTAGCTAACAAGGACGGAGAATCTAGAAGCATAGAGGGGATCACTAAGGTTATCTAAATCCAACTTAAGAGGGATATGTTTATATTATTCTTAGTGGGGAAGTTGCCATAAAAGGTCACAAACGGAGTATGAGTCTTTTATGCAAATGTATAATCCTACCGAGCCTACACACGGGTAAGTGGACTATAGAAGAATCAACAAGGCTATAAGAGTCACCCTTGCGAACAACCACTACTACCGGTGTTATAGGAGGCATATATGAGCTATCAAGTCTAAGCACCACGCTTACACTATCCAACTACTCTAACTCTAGAGCAACTTAGAATTAAAGTACTCAAAAGAGAGTCATAAACCTTAAGAATAATAAGAACAATAGCTCAAACTTAAATATAGACGTTGATTACCAAAACAATCGCTGAAGCAAGTTGATGATGAACTTGAATCCGCAGGTACAAGGTGTAGAAGTTGATCCGACAGGTCGGAGCTCCTTCTTGATCTCTTCCTCTCTCTCTCTCTCTCTCTTCTAGTTCTAGTATAAGACTAGGTTCTAAACCTAACTAGAGGGGTAACTAGTCTTCTACTTGATAGCTTCCTCTTGATTACAACTAGATGAACTAGATCTAATTCTAGATGAACTAGAAGAGATTCATCTAGAGGGACCTCTACTTCTAATTGAAACCCTAGTTTCTGATGTGGAGATGAATAATAAAGATGGAGATGCCTGGAGAGGGGGGTCTGGGGCTGCTTATATAGCCCTGAGGGATCAACCGCGGTCGTTAGATCAAATTGATTTCAAGGACGATGGAGATGAGTCCTAGGGTTCGGTAGAGGAAGCTTGCAGAAGACGGAAGCCAGCGGGCCCGGAGGGAGACCGACCGGTCTCATGGTGGGACTGGTCGGTCCCACCTTTCATCCTCTAGTGGTGGTCGACCTCCTGGTGTCTTCTGGTGTCCTCTGGAGTCTTCTAGAAACTTCCTGACGTGGCGGTTGCGTTATCTCCCGTCGGTTTCCTTCTAGGGGAAGCAATTAGCGTTGGTTTCCTGGTTTAGTCCCTGCAGAATCATAATTCACAAAAACTCATGGAATATTGTCAATTAAAACCCTAAACCTTTGTTGGTGATTGAATTCATGCCCTTTTCATATTTATTTATCCTTTAATTTTGATAGATAACTAGCGTCAACATCCGCCATCTCGACCCTTCACCTATCCAAGCAATTCTGGTATATTATAATCACTATGGCCCAGAAGAGTTGTGTCACTACTTTCTAAACTAGTAAGCTAGAAAGAAATAATTACTTCTAATTAGAGAGCTACTTCTAGCAACAATTATCTCTACACAAGAGATAAAGAATGTAATAAAGTAGTATAGAAATATACTCACGCCGACAAGAGATGATCAATCACAATATGAATACCAAGAAACTTCGGGAGATGTCCAAAGAGGCAAGAGACACAATGATTTTCTCCCGAGGTTCACGTGCTTGTCGGCAAGCTAGTCCCTGTTGTGTCGACCAACCACTTGGTGGTTCGGTGGCTAATAGGTGTTCACAAAACTAGCTCAACACTTGAGCGCCACAAGAACCGACCCACAAATGGAGGTAACTCAATGACACGTGCAATTCACTAGAGTTACCTTTTGGCTCTTCGTCGGGAAAGGCACAATACCCCTCACAAAACACGGGAGATGGCCATGAACAATCACCAACTCGTGCCAAAGCTCCTCTGCTGCTCCAAGCCGTCTAGGTGGTGGCAACCACCAAGAGTAACGAGAATACCCGCAGCAACAATGATCCCCAAGTGCCACTAGATGCAAACACATAGGCAAATGCATTTGGAATCACTCAATCTCACTTTGATTCACACTATCAAGCAAGGAGATGAGTGAGAGGGAGTATGTTTAGCTCAAAGGGATGTCCAAGATGTTAGAATGCCAAGGGGGATCCCCCAAAACTAGCCAACTCATATTTATATACCCCCTCAAACAAATATAGCTGTTACCCCTTCGAATGGGCAGATTCAGTAGCGTCTGGTCGTTGTTTCAGTAATGATTGGACACATGTTTCACTAGCGTCCGGTCAATGTTGCACTGAGCGTCCGGTCATGAACAGAGAGGTTCTAGAGAGGTTTTTTAATGACCGGACTCACTTAGCATCTGATCACTCTAATGCACACGTTGCCTCTCGTGAACAGTGGTATAGGCGTGTCCGGTCAGTTGTTTTAGTATCGTCCGGTCACAGTTTCAATAATGACCGGACGCATGTTTCAACAGCGTCCGGTCAGGCCTGAAAACCGTGTTTTCAACTCTGGTTTCTTCTCCTTTTGCAAATGTGCTAACACCACTAAGTGTACATCACCTTTGTGCAAGTGTGTTAGTATTTTACAAACAATTTTGAAAGGACTAGAAGTTAGCACACTAGGTCCTAACGTATATGCATGTATGAATTCACCTAGTGGTACTTGATAACCATAATCACCGAGATAGTCGCCTCTTAAGAGTACGGCTATCGATCCTAAACACACTCACACCCTCTATGGTGTCTTGAGTGCCAAAACAAAATCCCTATTTATACCTTTGCCTTGATCTCCATAGGGTTTTGCTTTTCTCTTCTTCTCTTTCCAAATGTGGAGCACTTGATCCATCTTTTGGTCATCACCACCAACACCATGGTCATCATCTAGCTCCCACACTTGGTGTGTACCAACCTAGCTCATAAACACTTCATGACAAGGGTTAGTACCCAATGTCCAAAACCAAATAGGTACTTTCAACGAGAAGACCTAGGATAATATTATAAAATCCACGATGAAAATTATAGGCAGAGTGAATTTTCTTCCTATGATTTGCAACACTATCTAAACTAGAGGTATACCCCGCGCGTTGCCACGGGATTTTCTTAAAAATATGTTATATACATAATGGCTCTGCTCGACACGACTTTTAAGCCGAAAACGACTGATTTGTTGTGAGAGAAAAATACTGTTCTATGGCTGATTTGTACGGATTAAAGCCGGATTATAGCTCAAGCGAACGAAGCCAATATTATTGTATGATATTTTGTATACCGTATGTACATATATATGAAATTTGACTTGTATGTTATATATTGTATCAAATCTAGTAAAAAATCGCTAAGCTAGTAAAAAAAATATTTAATTACTTTAAGAAGAACATGTGATGAAACAATAACATGCAGATGGCTTGTATGTTAATAGATTAAAGATTTAAAGTATTTCACGTGATAGAGATGTCATGAATATTTTTTTATTAATAAGAGATGACATGGACTTAGTGTAGAATGACGTGGACACCTTGCATGAAGAGATAGAACATGATGATATGGACTTAATGGATAATGAGGTGGGCAACTTGCATGAAGAGATATAATATTTAGTGGATCACTTAGTGAGAAATGATGTGGACACCTTTCATGAAGAAAGAAATATTTAATGGGTATTAGTTTTATTAGAGTTATGGATTGAGGGGGTGATTGGTTGCTCCGCTCGCGTCGTTCGGAGCCCCATCCAGTACCACGTGGTGTATTATGGCCGTGTTTGGTTCCCCTCCTGCATGTTTTGCTTGTTCCGTTCCATTCATCTATCTCCCTCTATCTTGTACGCTTTCATCTTCTCAATTTCACCTTTCCTCACGAGCCGGTATGGTTTCATTCAAGTATGGTGCACAGATCCATGTGTCAGGGACCCAAAGCTTTCATACATGCATGTAACAAAACACGATATCATTTTATACTGAACCAACAACAAAGACAACCAAACATGAGTAGATACACAGTTTCATCCTGCTTTCCATGAGCCTCAACCGGTCCTCCATCCTGGCTTATCATCCCCATTGCAACCAATTACACCCTAAGTGTATGGTGAAAGATGTATGCCATTTAAACCTATATTCTCCAACGAGATTCTCCATAGAACACCCGGCCACATCACCTTGATTATTTCTTACCGTTGGATCTCGCATCATGCGGCCAAGAGTGTCCTCCACAAATTTCCTCAAAAGCTGATTCAGGTGCTCCTTAATCGTTTCCGAGTGAATCTTCTCTGCTTCTTGTGACGTTATTTGGCTTCTGCCTAGAAGCTACCTCATCCAATATATACTAAACTCCCGATTCTTCTTCCGCCGAAAAAACGAACACACTTTCCTCCCTTCTCGCTTCCGACCAGGCTTCTTCTACACTCTCTCCCCCAAACCCTAGATCTAGACGCCTCTCACCGCTCCCGTTCCCTCTCCCTGTGCTCGTGGCGGCGCCGTCGTGCCTCGGTGCCACCGCATAGGGCGGTCGCGGATCCAACGCGCATGGTCCCCGATACAGTGACACGGTGCCACCGCGCGCCCCGTCGTGGGCCGGTGATGGCGACGGAGGGTCGCGCCACGCCATGGCGGGTGCGGGCGAGCAGGCGGCTATGGCCCCGCCGCCGCGCCATGCCATGGCGGGTGCGGCCGAGCAGGCGGCTGCAGCCCCGCCACCAACGCCGACGCTGCCCTGGCTACCCACACCAACTCCAGCACCGTTTGCGCGGGTCAACGCGCCGCCTTGCTTGGCGGCGGCGGCCCAAACCCTACCTCCTCCATATTTCGGCCTCGTCCTTCCAGATCTTGCCGTCCACACATCGTGTGTGGGCGACCCAGGCGAGGGTAGTCCTCGGCACGATGGCGCCCCCGGCGGTGTGTGTGACCGCAGCCGCTGACGGCCATCGACCTCGCTGGTTTTCGTCCTCCAAGTGGTCGTTGATCCGATGCTGCCCGTCAACTGCGCAGGTTACGATGTCTTCTCTCCCTCTCTCCCCCTTTCTCTTGCTCCACCTCCCCTTCCGTCGCCGCCGCCGGTGACGACCATCGATCTAGGCTTCTATGCTCGGTTCTCCTTCCTGACGTT
The DNA here is from genome assembly GCA_009763385.1 of Coix lacryma-jobi var. lacryma-jobi. Classification (NCBI taxonomy): domain Eukaryota; kingdom Viridiplantae; phylum Streptophyta; class Magnoliopsida; order Poales; family Poaceae; genus Coix; species Coix lacryma-jobi. Next base: position 139,307,132 of record CM019824.1, read on the forward strand.
GACGGATCTGGTGCCTCTGTACGTTTGCTCGCCATGCTTCCTCTCCCTTGGCTCCCCTATGGCGCCACAGTCAGTCCCGCCTGCTACCGTGTCGGCTGGGTCAGACCCTAAACTCCGGCTCTTTCTCCCCTTCTCTCTCTCCTCTTCCCTAAACTCCCTCTCCTTACTGCGGGGATATTGATCCCTGACCCAGCATCCCTTGCTGGTTTGGGGATGGTGTGCAGATTGTGGGCCAAAAATGAATCCTTCCCTGTACAGTGACAATTGGTTATTTCATTCATGCTACGTACTGAGGCTTCGGGTTTGTGCAATGATGACCTCTTTTAAACTGAGGCAATGAAATTGTGCAGTGATGATTGTGTGCCTATTTTGTTCTTCCAACAAACTTTCTATTTTTGTTGGCTTTGTGGTGACAACATCGTTATATTAGTTACACATTTAATTCATTCCCTAATCAGCATGCATCCAGTGCCAATGATGATTTTGCTTCATACAATTTTTTGATTGTTCTGTTACTGAGCACAAACCATTGCCAATGATGGATTTGTAGTTCAACTTGCTACTAATGTAATTTATTACTTGTTGTACCTATGGATTAACTTCTAATTTTTATTCTATGGTTATTGAGACGAGTATGACTTTCCTATCTACAATATGATTTGGCTTCTACCTATGCCACTTCCTGTTGTCTCCTGTATATTTAACCCTCTATGTTCCATCATCCTCTTGCATGGAAACACCGCCCACGATGCTCGAAATGTTCGCAGCCTTTGGATTGGGAAACACAGATAGCCTATCCTATACAGTGAGGATTGGTTGTTTCATTCATGTTACCTACTGAGGCTTGGGGGATTATGTAATGATGATGCTTTGTACACTGAGACCATGGAATTGTGTGGTGGTGATTATATGATTCTTTTATTCTCCCATGAATCTTGTTGTTTTCACTGGCTTTACCGTTGCAGTGTCGTTATATTAGTTGCACATTTTATCCATTTGTCAGTTGCCATACACCCATGGTCAATGAGGTCTTTGGTCCGTCCTATTACTGAGCATACCCCCTTGCCAATGATGTGTTTGTAATTGACCTTGCTAGCAAGGTAATTTATTACTTGGTGTAACTATGAATTAGCCTCTAATTTTTTTTCTATGGTTAATGCAAGGATTATGGCTTTCCTATCTAAAATATGATTTGGCTTTTACCTATGCCAGTTTTTGTTGTGTCCTCTTTATTTTAGATTTATATTCCTCAACAGGTTCCTAAATAGAACCAATGTCCACGTCACCTTGATTATTTCTGACCGTCGGATCTCGCATCGTGTGGCCAATACTGTCCTCCACGGATTTCCTCAGAAGCTGATTCGGGTGCTGCTTAATCGTTACAGAGTGCTTTTTCTCTGCTTCTCCTCTGGCTTCTATATGTTCCATCACTTTGTTGCGCGGAAACACCGCCCATGTCCCGACAAATGTTTCCAGCCATTGGATCAGGAAGAGCAGATACCCTACCCTATACAGTGACAATTAGTTGCTCCATTCATGTTAGCTACTGAGGCTTGGGGGATTATGCAATGATGATCTTCTGTACACTGAGACCATGGAATTGTGCGATGGTGATTATATGTTTTTTTAATTCTCCCATAAATCTCGCTTTTTTGCTGGCTTTACCATCACAGTGCCGATGAATTACTTGCACATTTTATTCGTTTGTCAGTTATTCTCCCATAAGTCTTGCTGTTTTTGCTGGCTTTACCCTCACAATGCCGTTATATTAGTTGCACATGTTATCCATTTCTCGGTCGGCAGACACCCATGGTCAATGATGCTTTTGCTACATACAGTTTATTGGTTCTATTACTGAGCACGCCCCCTTGCTACTACTGTGTTTCCTATTCACCTTCCTACCAAGGTAATTTATTACTTGGTGATATGGATGTAAAAGGACAGACCTACAATACGATGCATGGTATATGAATGTTGATATTTTTTGGACCCTGCAACAAATTGAATTCATGTTTCTCCTCCAAGATACAATTGATTTTGGGAATTCTTATGTGTCCTCATATGCAGTTATACTAGCTCATATTATTTGTGTCTGCAATTTTCCATCTCAAATTCAGTATTTTTTGCATATGACAACTGCAGCAAGCGTGCGTCGCTATGCTACAGCTGTGCCTAGCTGCTGTCCTGCGTCGGTCGGGGTTTGGGTGCATGGCTGCTTAGTGCATACGGCGTGAGGCGGACAGGAGCAGCAGCCACCAAACACGTATGGCGTCTCTGGCCCCTGCTGCCTGCAGTCGCCTAGCCTATTAGATTTATTTGGATTTTTTATTCTATTTTTTCAATGAATCGATATATCTGTATTCAAACGATTGAGGCATCTATAGGCTAGACCATTACCTTTGTAGGTAAGTTGTAGTTCATTTTTGTTGTTGCCAATTTGTTATTTTCCAGAATAATTCATCTTCTTTTCTTTTGTTGCAAATATACATGTGTACATCTCACGCTAGCAAGCCCTTCACACACGGGTAGCTGCATACTCAATAATAGCTGAGACCATCAGCTGCTCGGCTGCTAGCACAGGTAAGTGCTTTTGGCTTAAGACAAATAGCTAAATACTGTTTTAGGTTTATTGCCACAACAGCCTGTCAAATTAGTTCTGTTTCCTTACTGGTATGTATGTTCCTAAATGCATATTGTGCACCTAAGTGGGGGTAACATACGGGTCTCTGGTTCTCATGGATATGGGCATGGGTCACCTGTTTCAGTTTTGATTATTATTATGCAGATGCAGGTCAGGTTCTTTCCTTGGTTCAGTCATAGTTTTTCTACTGACTTGGTTTTCCCATTCCTGCTCCAACATGTCAACATTAGAAAATGATGATTTCATCCTAAGTATATTTATGTTTCAATCTTATGACCAAACACATGTACATAAGACTTGCATTTGTTATTCCATATTGAACATGCAGATAAAACCCATGCCATCGGCGACCATCGCACCGGAGCGTGTTGCGCGAGTAGGCGCCTTCACTCCACGGCCCTACCACTGCCAAGCCCCATCGCATGAGGAGCCGGTGGCCTCTGTTGAGGCAAACCGGCAAGGCCAGTGCACCAGCACGGGCACACCCTTACGCGGTGGTCCCAACCTCACGTCATCCTGCACGCATACTCCCCGGAACAACACTGACGTGGGACTATGTCAGCCGCTTCATTGGATTTGCTCCGCTGGTACTACCACCTTCTTTCTCTCTCGCCCTCTTTTGTTTCTAACTTTGATGACTTTACCATATCTGTTGGGAACTAATTATTAATTGTCGATCCCTTGTCATATATTGTTCTTTTGGATTAAGAAATAAGAATATGTCAGTCTTTACATAAAGACCTTAAAGAAAATTGTCTCTATATCAGCTATTGTGTTCCAGTTGTAAACTTTTCATTCCATTGGTAAATATTTTATTTTTCCACATGTAAGATAGAATATGTCAAAATTAGTAATGCTTTGCTATTTAAGCCACTCCCCTCTCATCGTCACATTATAGACGATTTTTTTGACAGTGCTCTTCTATCCACAGGGAGATGAAAGTTAGTTTAGTGAGTATACAGATTAATGTCTTTTTCCCTCATTTTGTGATCCTTCCTATGCTTACATTACAGCCTCATCTTACTACTACGCTGCTGCTGCGAAGGGTCCTGACAGTGCTTTCTTTACAAGATTAGATGGCTTTCAACCTTGTCAATGAACTGAAACTTGCAACCCGTTGTTTTGTTGTATATGGTAATATCGCCTTCTGTTCCACTGTACTGATAATCCATCATTTTCGAGCTGCCAATACCTTTCAAATTCTGAGCTATATTATTGACATTGTAGGTGATCAACCCTTCTCTACTTAAAAGGGGAAGGTGCGAAACGTCAAGGCAAAGATAGTGCCAAAACGATCTGAGTATCGAGAGATATGCAGTTCCCTTTGACATATTTTATTTATGTAGATCCTCCATTTATGATAAAGTTTCAATGCTAAAACGTATCGTTAAATTGGAAGCCTATGGTAAGGTTTCACCTAAATTACTAGCATATATTAAATAACTCATTGATGTAAACCTGTACTGCCATTGCCTTTCACCTGTACTGTCCTCATTGATTTATGCAAAAAAAAGTCTCCTACCTCTCGAAAAAAAATCATTTTTTTGAAAAGGTTTTAGCTATAGTTTGTTGATGTTGTTTATTAACGTTGTTACCCGACATGTATAGATGTTATTTATTTGTTAACCTATTGTACAGTTCAGTTCTTGGGCTACTGGACACAGAAGAGGGGTTAGGCTAACTTTGGACTCACCATTTTGGTCTATTTTTTCAGTGACTCCTGCTTGCTTCCACGGTGTTTTCAAACTTTCCTAGGTCATCGACTTGGACATCAGTGTAATGATTTCATTCTAGATTTTCTTGTCTCTTAACGCAACATCAACCATATTTACTCTTTAGTACCGCTCTAGAAGTGGTTGTTACCTGCTTAATAATTAGTATGTAGTGTATTGAACATGAACCTTTCTTTCACGATATGGAATCAAGAACATTAGTCACTTAATTAACTCACCCAACAGCTCGAAAGGAAATGGACATGTGCTTCATTTCAGTGAAGTGCTAAAATACTTCTCTTGTCTAATTTATACGTTTCTTATCCATTTCAGTTATACATTTGTTTCCCTTTATTTCCTGACACAGTTTGGCACCTCAGGACACAGGTAATTACCTTTTGCTTAGCTTTCCATAAATTATTCACCTTCTCTGTTACTCTCAATTTTAATGAGCTACTTCTGTGTATCAGTAAATAAATATTAACAACTTGGGGAGTTCTTTAACATCTTAGTCACATATTTCAACAAAATTCTATCATATTGTGCATGACTCATAAAATGCCTAAAACCTCAGGTCTGCAAGCAGTATCATAACAATGCGGATGGACTTGAGGCAGCACATGATCCTCTGCCTACCTTATGCTGTTGTTTACCTAAACTTGAGGCCTGCTTCTAGCCATGTGGTGTCTAATGTCGTGGACAAAAAATTGGGTCTGTGAAGAACCGAGAAAGCACTAGCAAGGCGACCAGAGGGGGGGTGAATGGGAGCTCAAAAATTTCTCTCGAAACTTTGGCCAAATGTCCCAAAATCAACCCCGAGAAACGGCGACCGAAACCGTGATGCTCACGACCCTTGGAAGAGGGTGGATGATCCCTAGGATCACAGCGGAGCACCACAAAGAAGTAGCAAACCAATCTCCAAAAGCTCCGGCTCAATTCCGACCCCAAAAACCAAGTCCCAAACGTAGATAGATGGCTACGTCGAGAAATCCCCAAATACCGATGCCCACAAGTAGCAAAGATACCTAGAGAGGTTCCTTGGTCAACTACAAGGCCAAATGAGAAGTCCAGAAACCAAGTGGAAAAGTCGGGAGAGCAAACGCACTAAACCGGAACAAACAGGCAAGTCCCGGACTGTCCGGCCCTGGGGTCCCGGACTGTCCGCGGTTCACTGGCGGACTGTCCGCCGGCAGAAAACGCAAAACAGCAGAGCTACTGAAGTCTCCCTGCTCGGTCCGGGACTGTCCGCCGGTGACCCGAGCCAAAATCAGCAGAGACTGGCCGCGGCTGGACTGGACCAGCCCCGACTCGCGGACTATCCGCGCCCTGAGTGGCGGACTGTCCGCGGTCACTCAGGGAGGGCGATTTCAAACGTCCTTGCCTCAAATCTTCCCAAATCCGATCCAACTCAAAATCCCACGTTCCCAAACTTGGAGAGGATGATCACAGAGTAGTTAGGAGACTATCCCCAAGAAATCATCCGCTCAAATCAACTCAAACTCCGAGAAATCGAAAGGGGAGAAGGATGAACCAAAAAGCGCCACGAAAACGAAATCAACCCGATCTACTTGTTCATAGGGAGATAGATAAATTCCTTCGGTGGAAATGATCTCCTTTCAAATACGAACAAGTTGATTCAAACGGATTTCGCAAAGACGCACGGGAGAGGGAGATCGAGTGACGGGAAAATCGCGGAGAAACGAAGAACGCGAAGAACACGAACCAAAACATGAATCAACACATCGATCTGTAACCGTGTGGCTACCACACGCTACAACAGTGAGGTTACGGCCTCACTTCCTCAAAATCTCCAGTACACAGAGGTATGGTTCTCTGCGGATCTCAGCTAGCTACAGCAGGGGATTGGGAGAGCAGGAAACCCTAGAAGCAAAGAGCAAATGACTGAGATAGCAAGGGAGGAGAGTGTCTCCCTCTACTTATCCTAATTTCTAATTCCTACTCTGCCCCTCTCTAATTACAGAGCGAACCAGCTAAACAAGGTTATTCTGGACCAACTCGATGGTAGGTGGATCCGACGGCCACGCCTGCACAAGTCGTAGCGTTGCCTCGACGCAACGTCCCGATTGCCGCCACGTGTTGCCACCGCTCTGCGCCCCCGGTTTTGTGGCCCAAACCGGGAAACTAGCCTTTCCAGCCAACCCCCGGTTTTGAGGTTCAAACCCGGACACCAACCCACCAGCATCTGAGTTTTGAGGCCCAAACTCAGCAAACCCGCAGCGCCCAGGTTTTGAGGCCCAAACCTGGAAACCGTCCTCAACCCGAGTTTTGTGGCCAAACTCGGAAACCCTCAGCCCGAGTTTTGTGGCCAAACTCGGAAACCATCCACGCCCAGGTTTTGAGGCCCAAACCTGGAAACCGTCCACCCGATGGTTTTTCCCTGGCTCTACCACCAAACCGACATCGTAGATGGGATGCACCTCCCGTGCACCCCGTCCACCAACACGTGTCCCCAAGTCCACGACTCAGGCAACACATGACCGCAAGTCTTCGCTCGTCGCTGTCCCAGGCTGCTAGCCACCACAGTTGATCCTCGGGCCTCTGGTCCCTCAGTCCAAGCCTCACGTCCGCCCTTCGCCACTCTCGGTCCATCGGCACGACACGTCTCTACTTGACCTTCACCTCGCCTCTGATCACTGTATCCGTACTCGACACCTGCACAACACAAGCCAAAGAACATGTGCATCATCCCAGTTGACAATCACTCATCACTCAGAGACTCGGCATACACCCATGTATCCGCAATCTCCCCCTTGATGAGTGCATTGTCAACTACACACTCACACAAATCATAATGAAAATAGAAGAAGGAAGAAGAAGAGAAAACTCAATCAAATGACCCAAAAGCATAGCAAAGCCAAAGAAGGTCAAGTGGAAGGAGCAATGAGAACTTGGTCCCCAAAGACATGGGCAACGGCTCGACGCAACCAAGCAAAGCAAAACTAGCCCTCAAGAAGAGGTAGAACAGGCTCAACACCGCTAGCAAATACCAATTGAACAATCGAAGCAAAATGCTAGTCCCTCAAGAAAGAGGCACAGAGGCTCAACACAACTAGCACGAAAGCTCGACACCAACTGTTACCATCTTGAAACGAAGAGCTTGACACCAATTGAAAATCTGAAAAGCAAATGCTAGTCCCTCAAGAAAGAGGCAAAGGCTCAACACAACTAGCAAAACCGCTCCAAACCAATTGGAAAAGTCAAAAACTCTTCATAAGCAAACTCCCCCTTGAATAGTGCACAAAACCAGGAGAACACATGATTTGATAAAATTTCTCCCCCTTAGTTGAAAATGCACTTATCAAGTAAAAGTGCTCCCCCTTAGCAAATGCACCAGCAAAAGTGCAAAGCAGCAAGTTTCTTCCCCTTCCAAAATGCATATGAGTCAAAATGCATGATAGGAGCTTCAAGAGTATACTCAAAAGAGTGCAAAGATGCTCAACGGAGTTTGGATCCGATGATGCAGAAAATGCACAGAATGCTAGCAAAGGCTCAAACTGATCACCAATTATGAAATATGAACATGTGAGCAGTTTTTAGCCAAAAAGGTATTCACCATCAAAATAGCACAAGACATGTATAGACAGGAAGTCAAACAAGTGCTAAACATGTATACAAGGTGAACTACCCCTAGCACAGTTCAATCATCATGCTGATATCAATTGAAGCATATACTTGTGATTTCTAAATTTTAATCGGAGTTGCAGCAGTGAAATTACACAAGTTCAAAAACAGCATGTGACTGCGAGAGGTGGGATGCTTGTTATTGCCTAACTTTCCAACTGTGCGAAGCCTATGCAGAAGCAATCAGAAGCTTAAAGCAACAGTTTCGGTCATATACTACACAGCTCAAGTTTAACTCAAAGTGCAATGAGAAACGGTCTCGAAACTGTGAGGTGCTAACAAGCAAACCCATCTCGATCTTTCCAATTTACTTAACTTGGTTCAGATTTTAAACAGAAAGTGACATACCAAGCAAGTAAATGACTCAACACTAGAGACATAGCAACCTAGCATATATAAAAAGCAGAAGTGACTTCGACACATCCTACGCATGCTAGTTGCATATCTCAATGGTGAATATTTTCAAATTTTAGGTTCATTAAGCAAGTTCACCATTCAAAAATAGCTCAGCTCACAATATATTTAGCGATCAGAAAGAGCATAAGCTACAGCATCATAAAGCATCGGAGCAACACTTACACAGAGCATAGTTACATTCTTCAGACTATATTCATGAAGCTTAAAATGTAAAAGCGTATGCTGAAATGCAAAAGAAAACAAAGACAAACGAAAAAGAGTCAGTCAGAGTCAAAATGTTTCCCCCATCTAAAAGGGGAAACACACACCAAGCTCACCTCTCAACCGATTAAAGGTTGATTGGTCCAAAGGCTTGGTGAAAATATCAGCAAGCTGATGATGAGTATCGACATGGCAAAGGTCGATATCACCCTTCTCATAGTGGTCTCGCAGAAAATGAAAGCGCACATCAATGTGTTTGGTCTTCGAGTGAAGCACGGGGTTCTTAGCAACGCTAATCGCACTCGTGCTGTCACAAAGCAAAGGAACGCGAGAAAAGCTCAGACCAAAATCACGCAAAGTGGCCATCATCCAGAGTAACTGGGAACAGCAGCTAGCCGCAGCAACATACTCAGCCGCCGTGGTAGACTGGGAGACACAGACTGCTTGCGAGAAGACCACGATACAAGAGAAGAACCAATAAACTAACAAGTCCCAGAAGTGGACTTGCGATCAATGCGACATCCAGCAAAATCGGCATCGGAATAACCACAAAGGGAAAGGTTGGAGGAAGCAGAATACCAAATCCCAAATTCCAGAGTGAAGGATAAGTACCTCATAATGCGCTTGACCGCCTGACGGTGCGAAGTGCGCGGCGACGACTGAAAGCGCGCGCAGAGGCACATCGCGAACTGAATGTCCGGGCGTGTCGCCGTCAGGTACAGCAGCGACCCGATCATACTCCGGTACTCCTTCTGGTCCACTGCTTCTCCTTCCTTGTCCGCATCCAGGGCCGTCGTGGTCGCCATGGGTGTTGGAAGAGGCTTGGCCTCACCCATGTCGAATTTCTTCAGAATGTCCTGGGTGTACTTGCCCTGGTGCACGAACGTCCCTTCCCAAGACTGCTTAATTTGCAGTTCGAGGAAAAACGTCAACTCGCCCATCATGCTCATCTTGAACTCCCTGCTCATAGTATCTGCGAACTTGGCAACCAAAGCGTGAGAAGAACCACCGAAAATGATATCATCCACGTAAATTTGGACCAAGAGAGTATTAGTGCCTTGCTTGAGGAGAAAGAGCGTTTTATCTACACATCCCATTTTAAAACCCTTAGCAAGCAAAAAGGTTTTCAACCTATCGTACCAGGCTCTAGGGGCTTGTTTCAAACCATACAAAGCTTTGTGAAGTTTAAAGACATGGTTTGGAAACTTGGGATTTTCAAAACCGGGGGGTTGCTCAACATACACTTCCTCTTCTATGTAGCCGTTTAAGAAGGCACTCTTGACATCCATTTGAAAAAGTTTGAAACCTTTGGATGCAGCAAAAGCCAAGAGTATCCTAATCGCCTCCAAACGAGCTACAGGAGCAAATGTCTCCTCATAGTCTGTCCCCTCCTCTTGACTATATCCCTGGGCTACGAGTCTGGCCTTGTTTCTCACAACATGGCCATCTTCTCCCTGTTTGTTTTTGAAAACCCATTTTGTCCCAATTGGATGACACTCAGAAGGTGGAGACACTAGAACCCAAACCCGATTTCTCTCAAAGTTTTCTAACTCCTCATGCATGGCATTGACCCAATCTGGATCCGTTAGAGCGTGTCCAACATCCCGGGGTTCAAAATCAACAACAAAAGCAGAATGAGCAAAGTGAGAGATTTGCCTTGACCGGGTGACGTGTTCGTCGATGCTGCCGATCATCTGCTTAGGAGGGTGCTGGCGCTGAATGTGTCGTGGCGCCTCCCTTGCCGAAGTGGCCTCCCCCTCAACAACAGCTGGTGCCTCCTCAGGTACAAAGGGTACCGCTCGAGGTGGCGGATCCCACGGCCCCCAGGAAGACGACGTGTCGGGGCCGTGAGTCGTCGTAGAAGCCGCTCTTTGCGGCACAACAGGTGGAGGAGGTGCTGGGTTATCTATCCCTTCAGCACCTTCTTCTTCATCATCGAAAAGAGGTTCGCCAACCTCATGATCACCTGCACGCTCAAAACGAGAAGAAGGACAAACCATGGTCTCGTCGAAGGTGACATCTGATGTCTCCATGACTCGGTTAGTGTCAAGGTTAAGTACATGATAAGCTCGAGTGTGAGTGCCATAACCCAAAAACACACCGTCAGAAGAACGAGACTCAAATTTGTCCAAGTTGCCCTTTTTGAGTATAAAACAATGACAACCAAAAACTCGAAAATAACTCACCTTGGGCAGTTTTCCAAAACACAACTCATAAGAGGTCTTTTTCAAGAAAGCTCTGAGAAAAATGCGATTGGAAATGTAGCATGCAGTGCTCATGGCTTCGGCCCAATATCGCTTAGGAGTCCTATGCTCATCGAGCATCGTCCTGGTCATCTCTACAAGGGTCCGATTCTTCCTTTCTACAACACCATTCTGAGGCGGTGTGTAGGGAGAAGAAAACTGATGCTCTAAACCCAAAGAGTTACAAAACTTCTCAAAATCCGAATTCTTGAATTCGGAACCATTATCACTCCGAATTGCTCGCATTGAGTTCAAAGGGAACTCATTCTGAAAACGTAAAATCAGATTGCGAGCAAGGGAGAAAGTCTCGGTCTTCTCAACTAAAAAGAAGACCCACGAATATCTCGAAAAATCGTCGACAACAACAAGCACATACCACTTCCCCCCCAACCGAGCTCACCCGAGCCAGACCAACAAGGTCCATGTGCAAAAGCTCTCCAGGGCGCTTAGTCATGACCTGAGTCACTGGATGGTGGGGAGCGGCAACCATCTTCCCATGTCTACAAGAATGGCAAACAAGATCCTTCTCCATGGATAACTTGGGCAATCCTCGGATTAAGCCAAGTGAACTAAGCCTTGCAAGCAAGTCGAAGCTCAAATGACCAAGTCTCCTATGCCACTTCCAAAGATCAGAGGAGGAAGGTCCAGCCAAAAGACAAACGAGAAATTCCAAACGACTCCGAGAAATCCGCACGAAAAACTTTTCCAAAGGGCGAAATCACACAAACAAGATTGCCCTGAGGATCCAAAATGTGACTGAAATTCAGTTTAAAACAAATCTCATAGTCATCATCGAAAAGTTGCGAAAGAGAAAGAAGGTTAAAATGGAAGTTAGAAACAAGAGCAACATCGCGCAACACAAAGTGCTCATTAACTCGCACAGACCCACGAGACAGCACCTTACCTTTCCTGTTGTCGCCGAAGGTGATATACTCCTTTCCGGCGGCCGGACTAAGACTGGAAAACCACTTGGCGTTTCCGGTCATGTGCCTCGAACACCCGGAATCCACCAACCAAACGTTCTCCAATCGTTTTTCCTACATCAATAAAAAGACATAGGGTGAGCATACGGGCCAACACTGGGGTTAGTGAAGTACGGGGAATACCAGTGTTGGGCCGGCTGCTCAAAAGAACGGTTAGGGAGAAAACCATTCCCAGCACACCTACGGATGAAGCGATCACCATGTTTAGACAAACGTGGTCCGCTAAGGAAGGAGCGTTCATCGCGATACTCAAAACGCGGTGGAAAACGCTCACAAAGCCACCACCACGGGGTCCAAATCCTGCAACTGCAGGCTCCTGCCGGGCACGCTCTCTACGAGGCCTAAGCCTAGGAACTTGAGGTACTGCACCTCTCGGCCTAGCCTCTCTCCTCGGAGCTCTCCTCTGCCTAGGCCTGGGGACTTGAGGTTCTGGACCTCTGGGCCTAGCAGCTCCCATCGGAGCTCTCCTCTGAACATCCGGCACATGTACATCATGGAAAGGATGGTACATGTCCGTGTTGTTCATCTCCTTTGCACGACGCGCCTCTCTCTTGTGCCGAAAGCAGAACTCACCTAAGTGTCCATCTCTCCCACAATACTCACAATGGTACCTCACCGCTCTCAAAGGGGGTTGTTGGTACTCACGGTGGTGGGTGTGGATCACCTTGCCCTTCTGTGGCATACACTCCTCCTGGATAGGTGACATTGTGTCCAGCTTGTTCTTTAGGTGGTTGGGTTTGGGAGCCCATTGCTGGTTCTTGGGTGGAGCTCTTGGAGGCTCAACAAAGACCCCATCCTTGGTGTTTGGCTTGAGAGGCTCTTTGGGTGGAAGCTTGGTAAGTTTGGGAGTAGTGGTGGAGTTGGGCTTCTCACTCGGATTCAGACCACTCGACTCTCCAATATTCCCAAAAGCAGAAAGATCAACACCCGGAGCAAAACCTACACCAGGACCTCCAGCAGCTCGCTTGAACTGGGAGATCATCATCCCGAGCTGTGGCTCACCGCTAGATACCCATGACAAGATGGTCCGAAGGTATGTGTTTTCCTCCTCGGTTTTCATCTTGTCATGCTCCACGTTAGCGATCTCCATCTCCAAACCCTCGCACAAAGCGCACCTAGTCACACAAGTGCTACCCGAGCTGGCCTCCTCAAGAGACACAATCTTGGCATTCTTCTCTGCCAACTCAGATTGCAAGAGAGGACAAGTCTTGCACGCACCCAGCAGCGAAGGTCTAGCCTTCAGCTCATCCACCTCTCCTACCAACGCAACATACTTATTTCTCAAAGTGACAAGGTCAGTCATGTGCGTGGTGCACATCTCACACTCAACCTCCTCAGAAACGACCACGGTGGACTTAGCAAACTCAAGCTCCCTCACCGTGTCCTCCCACTTCTGCCTAAACTCCTTGTGCTCTCTAGCGGCACGCCTAAGCAACTTGTCCTGACTAAGGAGCGCGACAGTAAGCTTCTCAACCTCAGCAGAAAGCTCGTCGTGGGTGAGAGATACCTGGGAGGTGTCGTCGTCGTTCCAAGGGGAGTTCACCAGCTCACCGTCGAGGGCCATGGTGCAGAAGCCGTCGTCGTCGGCGAAGAAGCAGAGGTCGTTCAGCTTGTCCTCGATCCTCTTCTTCTTCTCGGACTCGTCGTTGCTTGAACAAGTGGAGTCGTCATCCGAGCCATCGACGTCGCTGAGCGTGGCGAAGAACGCATGCTGCTCAGCCTGGGCCTTCTCCAAGTACTTGGCCTTGATGTACTCCTTGTCGAAGCCGTCCCTCCGCTTGTGCCTCGGGGGGACATGCTTGTCCTTGCGCTTGCCGAAGTCGTACTTGTGCCCATGGTCCGCCTTGCCGAAGGTCTGCTTGTTCTTCTTCGGGCAATTGGCGATGAAGTGGTTGGGGTCGCTGCACTCATAGCATCCTGAGCGTCCTCCTCCGCGGCGATGGTTCATGCGGTTGTTGTGGAACCGCGAGAACCAGTTGGCGAGCATTGCCAACTCGTCATCCCCCAAAGACTCCAGCTGGTCCTCTGTGACAGAAAAGAGTGAAGAGAGTGCAAATCCTCCAGAGGGGTTAGCAGAAGAGCCAGAAACCAAAGCCATAGATGGGCCAGAAGGATTCTCATAAGAAGCCCTCGCCATAGCGTCAATCTCACTGGACTTGAGCTTACTGAAGAGCTCGTCGCACGTGAGGGTCTCATAGTTCGGCGATTCGATGATCGCTTGAACCTTGGAATCCCACACCGATCGATCAAGAGTATGCAAAAGCTTCAAAGCTCTCTCATGATCGTCGAAAGGCAACAGCTCCTTGTTAGCCCTCATCCTGTTGAAAATCACCTGAAAGCGAGCGAATAAACTTTCTATGCTCTCGCCAGGCATATGTCGAAAGTTCTCATACTCTCGCTTGAACGACTCGTAGAGACGGGTTTTGACTTGAGAGGTTCCCTCATGGAAACGCATGAGGGTAGCCCAAATCTCCCGAGCCGTAGCGAGGTGAGAAACGCGATCAAACTCACTCATGCTCAAACATGAGAAAAGAGCATTACAGGCTCGGCTATTGGCATCGTGCTCATCGATCTGAAGCTGAGAGACACGAGCAGCCAAGACCACGTAATCGACAGAGTTGCAAATATCCTAGATGGAAGCACCCAAACTCTGCAGATAGGCCGACATACGTATCTTCCAATACGCATAGTTCGTCCCATCGAAAAACGGCGGTTTGCCCACGCCGAGATCCATGTCGCCTTCTGTGGATCTGGAACCGGCTAAGGTGGAAGATCCTTAACCCGCTCTGATACCAATTGAAGGACCGAGAAAGCACTAGCAAGGCGACCAGAGGGGGGTGAATGGGAGCTCAAAAATTTCTCTCGAAACTTTGGCCAAATGTCCCAAAATCAACCCCGAGAAACGGCGACCGAAACCGTGATGCTCACGACCCTTGGAAGAGGGTGGATGATCCCTAGGATCACAGCGGAGCACCACAAAGAAGTAGAAAACCAATCTCCAAAAGCTCCGGCTCAATTCCGACCACAAAAACCAAGTCCCAAACGTAGATAGACGGCTACGTCGAGAAATCCCCAAATACCGATGCTCACAAGTAGCAAAGATACCTAGAGAGGTTCCTTGGTCAACTACAAGGCCAAACGAGAAGTCCGGAAACCAAGTGGAAAAGTCGGGAGAGCAAACGTACTAAACCGGAACAAACAGGCAAGTCCCGGACTGTCTGGCCCTGGGGTCCCGGACTGCCCGCGGTTCACTGGCGGATTGTCCGCGGTTCACTAGCGGACTGTCCGCCGGCAGAAAACGCAAAACAGCAGAGCTACTGAAGTCTCCCTGCTCGGTCCCGGACTGTCCACACTTTAGCACGACGGACTGTCCGCCGGTGACCCGAGCCAAAGTCAGCAGAGACTGGCCGCGGCTGGACTGGACCAGCCCCGACTCGCGGACTGTCCGCGCCCTGAGTGGCGGACTGTCCGCGGTCACTCAGGGAGGGCGATTTCAAACGCCCTTGCCTCAAATCTTCCCAAATCCGATCCAACTCAAAATCCCACGTTCCCAAACTTGGAGAGGATGATCACAGAGTAGTTAGGAGACTATCCCCAAGAAATCATCCGCTCAAATCAACTCAAACTCCGGGAAATCGAAAGGGGAGAAGGATGAACCAAAAAGCGCCACGAAAACGAAATCAACCCGATCTACTTGTTCGTAGGGAGATAGATAAATTCCTTCGGTGGAAATGATCTCCTTTCAAATACGAACAAGTTGATTCAAACGGATTTCGCAAAGACGCACGGGAGAGGGAGATCGAGTGACGGGAAAATCGCTGAGAAACGAAGAACATGAACCAAAACGCGAATCAACACATCGATCTGCAACCGTGTGGCTACCACACGCTACAACAGTGAGGTTATGACCTCACTTCCTCAAAATCTCCGGTACACAGAGGTATGGTTCTCTGCGGATCTCAGCTAGCTACAGCAGGGGTTTGGGAGAGCAGGAAACCCTAGAAGCAAAGAGCAAATGACTGAGATAGCAAGGGAGGAGAGTGTCTCCCTCTACTTATCCTAATTTCTAATTCCTACTCTGCCCCTCTCTAATTACAGAGCGAACCAGCTAAACCCTAAGGTTATTCTGGACCAACTCGATGGTAGGTGGATCCGACGGCCACGCATGCACAAGTCGTAGCATTGCCTCGACGCAACCTCCCGATTGCCGCCACGTGCCGCCACCGCTCTGCGCCCCCGGTTTTGTGGCCCAAACCGGGAAACCAGCCTTTCCAGCCAACCCCCGGTTTTGAGGCCCAAACCGGGAAACCAGCCCACCAGCATCTGAGTTTTGAGGCCCAAACTCAGCAAACCCGCAGCACCCAGGTTTTGAGGCCCAAACCTGGAAACCGTCCTCAGCCTGAGTTTTGTGGCCAAACTCGGAAACCCTCAACCCGAGTTTTGTGGCCAAACTCAGAAACCATCCACGCCCAGGTTTTGAGGCCCAAACCCGGAAACCGTCCACCCGATGGTTTTTCCCTAGCTCTACCTCCAAACCGACGTCGTAGATGGGATGCACCTCCCGTGCACCCCGTCCACCGACACATGTCCCCAAGTCCACGACTCAGGCAACACATGACCGCAAGTCTTCGCTCGTCGCTGTCCCAGGCTGCCAGCCACCACAGCTGATCCTCGGGCCTCTGGTCCCTCAGTCCAAGCCTCACGTCCGCCCTTCGCCACCCTCGGTCCATCGGCACGACACGTCTCTACTTGATCTTCACCTCGCCTCTGATCACTGTATCTGTGTTCGACACCTGCACAACACAAGCCAAAGAACATGCACATCATCCCAGTTGACAATCACTCATCACTCAGAGACTCGGCATACACCCATGTATCCGTAGTCTGCAATGATCTTCTACTATGTTTATGTTAAGTGCTCGAAAACAATATAGTCTCTGTGTATGTACGTATATATACAAACTGTTTACAATTTTGCATTTATATAAATAAATTATAAACATGTCTGAACACCTATATCTGTTTAGCAACGCGCACAAAGGCGCGTGCCTTGCGCTAGTTAATTCATAAAGTACAAGCCATTTTAGATCTGTCTTAAGTCAAAACTCTTTCATTTTGATCCTATATACATAAAATCTCTATAAAATTAATTAAAAAAATAAGTGTAACATTGAAGTACTCTCTCTGATCACAAAAGGATACAAATCTTATTTTTTTAAAAGTGAAACAATTTAAATTTTAAATATAGTTATATAAAAACTATTAACATTCGTGATACAAAATAAGTATCACTTGATTAATTATGAATATATTTTTGTAATTTTATTGGAGACACAAATGTTGATGTTATTTATTATAAACTTAATTAAATTTAGACTAGTTTGTCTGACACAAATTCTATAGTTATATTTTTTAATAGACATAGAATATAGTTAAATATTTTTTTAATGGATGGAAGGAGTAATTAAATGTTCGATTCTCTACCATTATGGGACGTACACGGTTGAACTATTGGCCTTATCTAAGAGCAGAAATGTATACTCTTCGTTAATATATACTCACATAATAACGAGGTGGAAAAGCAATCGTGACAAGTTTAGGTCACATTTTCAGTAAAACAGGGAATATGATTAAAATATACTTTAGTTCTGACCTAAATACTTTTCACTATTCATATCGAATGTTTGACACATGAAATATTAAATGTAGACTTAAAAAATATTAACTACACAAATTGCAATAATTTTACGAGATAATTTTTCTAAGCCTAATTAGTTCATGATTCGATAATATCGATAAATGTGCTAATAATAAATTAATTAATATTAATAAATTGATGTCATAGTTTCTAGACGTAATATATAATTTATTTTTTATTAAATCATCCCTCCAATGTGGCACGTAAAAACTACTGTATATCCCATTCCCATCCCCTGACCCATCTTGCATCTGCTCAGCCCATCTGTATCCCAATCCCCAAGAGAGCTCCAAGTACCCAGCGCCGGCGGCCCGGCCCAGGAACCGCCGTTCTGCTGCACCGGCGGCGGAAGAAGAGACGGATAGCGTGGCGATCCGGCTGATGCGCCGGTGGCAATGGGCATTTGGGATTCCATTCTCCCCGGCGGCGGCCGGCGCTTCATCAAGCGCAAGGACAGTGACGCCGGCGAGGCAGGTAAGGGCTAAGACTCCCCAGCCCCTCGCCCCCTACCAATTTCTTGTTGACGTGCTTGTCATGGGGTGCACTCGCTGATGTGTTTTTCCTTTAATCCTGTTTCACTTGCTCCTCTTTCTTTTATTACAGTACTATTAGTCATAAATATCTCAGCTTTGAGTGCTGTTTTGGTGGAATGGTGTGTGTTTTGGTGGAATGGTGTGTGTATGTGTGTGGAAGAGAGCATGAAATGCTTCGTTTTGGCCGTTGTTTCATGGTGTGAGCGACATTGTGATTCGGATTGTTCATAGGTCATAGCTTTCGGCCTTTCCCCTGCTCACAGTGAATTGTGGTTGCCAGTTTAGAGATTGTCTCCAGTGGTTTCATCAGCTAACGTTAAGACATTATTGGCTGGCTGCTTTTCGTTGATGCGTAAATCAACCCGAGAGAACAATACCTGTCAAAAAAAAAAACCCGAGAGAACAAGCAGTTGGAAACTGGAATGCTGAAGTCCATTGGCTATCTTCTGTCCTCACTCCTCAGCATTGCTCAGCGTTGGTAAATCCCAGTGTTTGTTCGGTCTTGGTAAATCCAAGTGTTTGTTTCTTCTCCTTGTCCCCAGATCAGTTCATCACTTCATTTCTTGCGGCTGCTTTCTCAAAGTGTGCTGATATTGTTGCAAGACAGTGCAACCTTGTCATTTTAAAGGCAAGGTTTATGAAATATGAAATTGATGGTTACAGTTACAGCTTGTGGGTTCCATGGCGGTTTCACTTAGTTTGATTATATATAATGATCTCTTCCTTTTCAAATGAAGATTTTTTAAAGTTTGATTGCACATGATAGCTGTTTCAGCACTTATTAGCTGCCTCAGGAAAAGAGTTGAGCTTGCTAATGTTATGACGGGTGTCGCTTATAGACGCCGGGCCTGCAACAGTGGCTAAGGCCACGTCGGTCTAATGGTGGTGGTGGTGGTGGGTGGGTGGGGGGGGGGCAAGGTAGGCCCAGGTCGAGCCAGCCACCGATGAGGAAAGAAAGATTAGTTGCTATTTTATTCCTTAATTTTAGGAGCTTTGGACTCTAGTCGGTTTGAGCCTTAGGCCATATTTATATTCCTGTAAACTGCACGTTGGAATCAAGCAAGTTATTTCCCATCTAATTCCTCTCTCTCTCTAAAACCCTAAGCCTGCGGCAGAGGGGAAAAACCTCGCCGGAGAAGACGGATCACGGCTACGAACTACGTAGCCGAGGTCCAGCTACCCAAGGGTTCGACGCCCTTGACAACCTGGTATCCGGAATCCAGCGATCCTCGTCCTCCCGCCCTACCTCGCCTTCAGCCTCCACGTCCACCCCACCACCAGCAGCCGCACCACCACCGCCTCACCCAGCAGCCGCCGCGCCCTCCGATTCTCCAGCAGCCGCGCCCGCCTCCCCTGCCTCCTCCTCCGTCACGTCGTGCGCCGCGGACATGGGCGACAACAGCGACCTCAAGACCACTGTTGAGGCCCTAGCAGTAGTTGTTAAGACCCTGCAGGCCACCGCGGAGGCCAACACCAAGGCGATGGAAGCCAATGCCAAGGCAATCGCTGCCCTCTCCTTCGAGCGCTCCTCCACGTCGGGCAACAAGCAGCCCTTTGGCGAGCACCACCAGGACCGGCCGCCGAAGTTCCAGAAGATGGACTTCCCGCGGTACGACGGCAAGACCGATCCTCTCATCTTCACCAACCGTTGCGAGTCGTACTTCCACCAGCAGCGAATCATGGAGGAAGAGAAGGTGCGGATGGCGTCCTACAACCTCGAGGACGGAGCGCAGATGTAGTACATCCAAGTCCAAATGGACGAGGGAACCCCATCGTGGCGCCGCTTCAAGGAACTCCTCAACCTCCGCTACGGACCACCGCTGCGTTCCGCCCCCTTGGCCGAGCTCGCCGAGTGCCGGCGCACCACCTCGGTCGCCGAATATCAGGATCGCTTCCAAGCGCTCCTTCCACGGGCTGGCCCCTTCGACGAAGCCCAGCGCGTGCAGCTGTTCACCGGAGGCCTTCAACCGCCGCTCAGCATCGACGTGCGGATCCAGAACCCACAGACCTTAGCGGCTGCCATGAGCTTGGCTCGGCAGTTCGAGCTCCGCGAGCAGTATGCGCTGCAGCCGCCCAGAGGCGTGACTCGAGGGCTCTTGCAGGCACCTCCCCAGCGGCTGACCTTGCCCGCGCCGCCCAGTGCCCGAGCCCCAGCCCCGGCGACCATCACAGTGGAGGGGCGCACCATCAAACGCCTTTCCCAGGCGGAACAAGAGGAGCGCCGTCGCCTCGGCTTGTGTTACAACTGCGACGAGAAGTACGGCCGGGGGCACAACCGCGTTTGCAGGTGCCTGTTCCTCCTCGACAACATGGTGGATGACGATGAGGAGGTCACCGACGACGCCGCCGACAACGAGGATGCACCTGAAACGGAGGCGCCCATCTTCTCCTTGCACGCGGTCACGGGTGTTCCGGTCTCCGACACCATGCAGATCCGAGTGTCCGTGGGCACTGCCTCCTTCATCGCCCTCCTCGACAGCGGCTCCACCCACAGCTTCATCGCCGAGGAGGTCGCGCGGCGCACTGGACTGCAAGTTCAACCACGACCACGCTTGGCGGCAACCGTGGCTAACGGCGAGAAGGTCGCCTGCCCTGGCGTGATCAGACACGCCCCGCTGTCCATCGACGACATCGCCTTCATCGTCGATCTCTTTGTCATGCCACTTGCAGGCTACGACATGGTGCTGGGCACCCAGTGGATGGCGACTCTGGGCCCGATCGTCTGGGACTTCGCGGAGCGCTCCATGTCCTTCCAGTACCGCGGCCGCACCTGCTGCTAGTCGGGCGTGCCTTCGCCCAGCACCCCGCGCCTCCACGCAGCGGCCGCGACCAGTGGGTCGGCCGCAACCAGGTGGTCGGCCGCGACCAGGGGGGCGGCCGCGACCAGCGGGTTGCTCCTCGATGCGCTCCTGGCCTCCTTCGATGACATCTTCACCGAGCCCAGGGGGCTGCCCCCATAGCGCGCCCGTGACCACAACATCGTCCTCAAGCCCGGCACGGCCCCCGTCGCAGTCCGCCTGTACCGATACCCGGCGGCCCACAAGGATGAACTGGAGCGCCAATGTGCTGCCATGATCGAGCAGGGCATCGTCCGTCGTAGCGACTCCGCGTTCTCCTCACCGGTCGTCCTCGTCAAGAAGGCCGACGTCTCGTGGCGCTTCTGCGTCGACTACCGCGCCCTCAACGCCCTCACCGTCAAGGACGCATTCCCCATCCCCGTCGTCGACGAACTCGTCGACGAGCTCCATGGCGCGCGCTTCTTCACCAAGCTTGACCTGAGGTCGGAGTACCATCAGGTGCGGATGCGACCGGAGGACGTCCACAAGACGGCGTTCCGCACCCACGACGACCTATACGAGTTCCTGGTGATGCCGTTCGGGCTGTGCAACGCCCCAGCGACATTCTAGGCCCTGATGAACGACGTTCTGCGCGCCTATCTCCGCCGGTTTGTGCTTGTCTTCTTTGACGATATTCTAATCTACAACACTACTTGGGCGGATCACCTCCGACACCTCCGCGTCGTCCTCACCACCCTGCGCCAGCACCGTCTCTTTGTGAAGCGGTCCAAGTGCTCGTTCGGCGTCCACTCCGTCACCTACCTCGGCCACATCATCTCCGCGGCTGGCGTCGCCATGGACCCCAGCAAGGTCCAGGCCATCCACGACTGGCCCCAGCCCCGTTCTGCGCGAGCCGTGCGCGGCTTTCTTGGCTTGGCGGGCTACTACAGGAAGTTCGTCCACAACTACGGGGCCATTGCAGCCCCCCTCACGGCCCTCCTAAAAAAGAGGGGTTCGCGTGGACGGCTGAGGCAGCGGCAGCTTTCAGCGCCCTCAAAGGGGCGGTGACGTCGGCCCCAGTGCTGACCTTGCCGGACTTCACCAAGCCCTTCGTTGTGGAGTGCGACGCATCCACCTACGGCTTCGGCGCCGTGCTTATCCAGGAGGCGCACCCGATCGCCTTCTTCAGTCGGCCGGTGGCGCCCCGCCATCGCTCTCTCGCGGCATACGAGAGGGAACTGATCGGCCTTGTCCTCGCTGTGCGGCATTGGAGGCCGTACCTGTGGGGGCGTCGTTTCCTCGTCAAGACACACCACTACAGCCTCAAGTACCTCCTCGACCAGCGCCTTGCCACCATCCCTCAACGTCACTGGGTCGGGAAGCTGCTCGGCTTCGACTTCTCCGTTGAGTACAAGTCAGGAGCCACAAACACGGTGGCAGACGACCTCTCACGTCGCGACACCGACGAGGACAGCACCGGCGGCGTCCGAGCGATCTCAGCCCCACGCCTCGACTTCATCGCACGTCTCCGCCACGCCCAGGCCACCGACCCAGCCTTGGTCGCCATCCATGACGACGTCCGCACTGGTACACGTGCTGCCCCGTGGACGGTGGCTGACGACATGGTCCTCTACGCAGGTCGCCTGTACATACCGCCGGCCTCACCCCTCTTGCAGGAGATCGTGGCAGCTGTCCACGACGATGGACATGAGGGCGTCCAGCGCACACTGCATCGTCTCCGCCGTGACTTCCATTTTCCCAATATGAGGCGTATTGTGCAGGATTTCGTGCGGGCATGTGCCACTTGCCAGCGATACAAGTCGGAGCATCTTCTGCCGGCGGGACTCCTCATGCCACTGCCGATCCCCACCCTTGTATGGGCAGACATCGGCCTTGACTTTGTGGAAGCGCTGCCCCGTGTCAATGGGAAGTCGGTAATTCTCTCCGTCGTTGACCGCTTCAGCAAATACTGCCACTTCATTGCCCTGGCCCATCCGTACACCGCCGAGACTGTGGCGCAAGCGTTCTTCGCCGACATTATGCGCCTTCACGGCGTCCCACAGTCCATGGTGTCCAACCGTGACCCGGTGTTTACTTCGACCTTCTGGCGGGGGCTTATGCGTCTCATGGGCACCAAGCTGCACATGTCTTCGGCCAACCGTGTCATCGTCATGTACCTACGCTGTTTCACCGGCGATCATTCCCGTCTGTGGCTGTGGTGGCTGCCATGGGCCGAGTACGTCTACAATACGGCCTACCAGTCCTCGCTACGGGAGACTCCGTTCCGCGTGGTGTACGACCGGGATCCACCCACCATCCGCTCCTATGAGCCGGGTGAGACCCGGGTCGCTGCGGTGGCATGCGACATGGAGGAGCGCGAGGCCTTTTTCGCTGACGTCCGCTACCGCCTGGAACAGGCACAAGCAGTGCAGAAGCGCACATACGACCAGCAGCACCGCCACGTCTCCTATCAGGTCGGCGACTGGGCACTACTTCGACTCCGTCAGCGCGCCCCATCCTCGCTGCCCCAACCTACGACGGGCAGGCTGAAGGCCTGCTTCCTCGGCCCCTACCGCGTCGCCGAGCTCATCAACGACGTCGCCGTACGCCTGGAGTTGCCTTCGCAGGCCCGCATCCACGACGTGTTCCATGTGGGCACCCTCAAGAAGTTCGTCGGGGCGCCACCAGCAGCTCCTCCGCCCCTGCCCGACATCCACCATGGCGCCGTCGTTCCAGAACCCGCTCGAGTGGAGCAAGCTCGGTTGGCACGGGGCGTTCGCCAAGTCCTAGTTCATTGGCGTGGCGAGCCGGCTTCGTCGGCGACCTGGGAAGACCTTGATGCGTTATGCGAGAAGTACCCTGCATTTCAGCTCGAGGACGAGCTGCACCTTGAGGGGGGAGAGATGTCATGTGGGGCCAGACTTACGCCAGGCGCCGACGTACCAGGGACGTGCGGCGGGCGGCCGCGCGCGTTGATCGCGCAAGGGAGGCCCAGGTCGAGCCAGCCACCGATGGCTAGGAGGAAAGAAAGATTAGTTGCTATTTTTATTCCTTAATTTTAGGAGCTTTGGACTCTAGTTGGTTTGGGCCTTAGGCCATATTTATATTCCTGTAAACTGCACGTTGGAATCAAGCAAGTTATTTCCCATCTAATTCCTCTCTCTCTCTAAAACCCTAAGTTTGTGGCAGAGGGGCAAAACCTCGCCGGAGAAGACGGATCACGGCTACGAACTACGTAGCCGAGGTCCAGCTACCCAAGGGTTCGACGCCCTTGACAAAGAGCCATCTACCGACTCCCTGTTCCTCACTCGCACGCCCACCCTCACGCCACTGTCGTCACCATGGCTCCCAGCCGGAAATTCTGACCCCGACCGCCCACATCCTTCCAGTACGAACTACGCAGCCACGATAGGATCCCAGATCCTATCAATCTCGTATTGGAGATGTCAGGTTCTGCTGCCGATGGTGCGGTCGACGATGAGACCACATCCTAGCTGATAGTGCAACCAGTTGTGCTGTTGGCGCTGCCGACGCCCTCGATGCCATGACGAAGTCCCTCTTCGAGATCATCTAACAACTGGCCAACCTCAACTCAGCGTCCTCTTCGGCCGACGCCATGTCTTAGGGTTTTCCGTACAGGATGGTGGGGTATGCCACGATTGCACTTCCATCCTACTCCACTACCACTACCATACCAACCACCACCATCGCCACCGCCACTGCTCCTAGACCGCGCTGCTCACCACCACGCTGCCCATCACCCCACCCCTGCTGCCTCATCCACCTCCGTTCCCATACACCTCAATTTCCCCGCTCGCCGTCCCCGCTGCCCAACTTCTCTGCGTCGTATCTCTGGTGTTTCCATAGTTCGCGCCCTAGTGCCACTCTCAGTGTGCCTACCGGGTTAGGCATTCCCCGTTTCAGCAAGCTTGACTTCACCTCCCATGACAGCACAGAGGAACCCTTGAATTGGCTCACCCATTGTGAGCAATCTTTTCAGGGGTAGGACACGCTCGCTTCAGATCATGTTTGGCTTGTGTCATACCACCTTCGCGGTGCCTCCTAGACGTGGTACTACACCCTGAAACTGGATGAGGGCATGCCTTATTGGGAACGCTTCGCTTTGGGCCGCTCGTATGCTACAACCGCCCCTCCGAGCTCACACGACTGCACGCCTTGGAAATTCCAGGGCGGGAGCTGTCTCTATCTCTCCAACGGTCAAAAGGAACGGAAGTCCGAACCCACTAGCTTCGTCCTCGCACTAGAAATTCCAGGCGATGCGCCCTGGAAATTCCAGGCGGCTCAACCTGGAAATTCCAGGGTGGGAGCGTCTCCCCTGTCCCGCATTGGAAATTTCAGTTCAGGGGCACCAAATTTCGGCTAATTCCACCAAACGAACAGAGCTAAACTAGAAATTACAGCAACAGACAAACTTCCTTCTCTTTTTAAACCCTTTTAAATGCTATCTCTTCCCACAAGCACGAAACCGAATTTAGCACTTGAGATAGCTTTCACAAAGAATTTTCTCGAGCTTTCTCATGCATCTCACCACGTCACTAAGCGCAAAGCATATGCACATGAAACTCACACTTAGTGGCACTAGCCATTACAACTAAAATATTTGTCCTCTTTATAGCAAGGTTCGAAAAAACGTGATTACACGTACGTTTAATCGCGATTATGCGCTAAACGGTGACCCAACGCGTCGTTTAGGGCCTGTGCAGCGAAAAAAACGCTACGCCCAGGCGCTGGTGGAATTGTGCGTGATTTCCGCACAGAAAAAGCGGCCCAGGTGCTGGCGGAGAGCCATAAACCAGCGCGCGGACGTAGGGAGGCGTGGGAATGAATCATGCGTGCAGGGGCGTGCGCGCGGGAGGGAAAAAGAGAGCGGTGCAGAGGTAGAGCAGAAGGAGACAGGGTGGAGGGGCGCACCATGAATGGGGGGGGGGAGGAGACGAGGCTTCCCACAAGCGGAGAGGAGGTGGCACACCATGAAGCAGAGATCAGACAGGGACACGGTGATGGCTAGATGGGCGCGCGGCCGCGCAGGGAGCGGAAACCAGAAGCTGCTGCGCGAGACTGAGAACCGGCAGTGGCTGGGTGGGGATCGATGGAATTTTTGTTGTCTGTTAGGGCACCGATAGCACATATGGTGCTTAGACGGGCTGTGGGCCTTTCTAAGAAAATGGGCTGAGTGGGCTTTATAGATATAACTCCTTATTTCTATTTATTCTTCGTATATACAGCTGAATGCCTGCATCTACACACACATAGCTATTTGTGTTTACTATAACACAAACGTTTAAGCACGTTTAAACGCGATTAGGCGCTAGGTAGTGGCCTAGCGCCTAGCGTTTTTTTGAACCTTGCTTTATAGTACGACTATCTATCCTAAACCTAGTCAAGCACTTCTCTACTCAACTTAGACCGGTGAAATGAAATGACGTACAAATATACCTTTGCCTTGTATATTCCATTTCAACTCCTCCAAAGTTGATGTAACACAAGCACCAATCTTGATCAAATGATATGATCCACTTCATATTATCATATGACCTCTATGGTCCATTGATCTTGACTTCACTTGTTCTTCACTATTGCTTCGGTCTATCGGCGCCAAGCAATGTTTTCTGATCGTCCGATTAATCACGATTAATCGCGATTAATCGTCCTTATCGGTACTTAGCAGTCGATTAGAGCCTTCGATTAGATCAGAGCGATCAGAAACCTGATCGTCCGATTAATCGTCGATTACTCGCGATTAATCGTCCGATTAGACCTTGAAGGAAGATATGTACGGGAGAATAATAGATTGATTAATGAGAGGTACAAAGAGTACAATATATAGGCAAGGATGTCCTAGGGTTTATAGAATAGACACCCAATCAACGGAGATCCTTGCCTAAGACTCAATCATCTACCATTAAACCCTCGGGCACTTGGGCCCATGCTACAGCCCATGTGGCCAGCCCAAATAGCCTATAAACCTCTTGCTAACACGCCCCCGCAGTCTGATCGTCAGCCACTGCGCACATTCAGACTGGACCTGAACTCCGTGAAGACCGAAGAAGGAAGACCTTTGGTGAAGATGTCCGCGTACTGTGAGGAAGTCGGTACGTGGAGAACACGTACATCACCAAGGGCAACCCGTTCCCGAACAAAGTGGAGGTCGATCTCAATATGCTTAGTGCGCTGATGCTGAATCGGGTTGGAGGACATGTAGACCGCGCTGATGTTGTCACAGTACACCAAAGTGGCGCGACGAAGAGGAGTATGAAGTTCGTGAAGGAGCTGGCGCAACCAAGCAGCCTCGGCTACACCGTTAGCCACTGCGCGATACTCAGCCTCGGCACTGGATCTGGAGACAGTGTTCTGACGCTTGGAAGACCAAGAGATGAGATTGTCACCAAGAAACACGGCATAGCCCGAGGTGGACTTGCGCGTATCCGGACAACCGGCCCAGTCAGCATCAGTGTAGACAACAAGATCAGTGGTCGAAGATGGTCGCAGCAGGAGGCCCAAGTGAAGAGTGCCTCGGATGTAGCGAAGAATGCGCTTCAATGCTGCAAGATGGGGCTCGCGAGGATCGTGCATGTGAAGACAGACCTGCTGAACTGAATATGCTATGTCTGGCCGGGTGAATGTCAGATACTGTAAGGCACCAGCTAGACTGCGATAATCAGATGCATCAGGGACAGGTGCGCCATCAGCCGAAGAAACCTTGGGATTCGTGTCAACCGGTGTAGAGCACGGTTTGCATTCTGTCATTCCAGCACGAGTGAGAATATCCATCATGTACTGTTTCTGGGAGAGAAGAAGACCATCGCCACAACGCTGAACATGCATACCAAGAAAGTGATGCAGGTCACCGAGGTCTGTCATGGAGAATTCCTGCTGAAGAGCCGAGATAATCCGCTGAAGAAGACTGGGTGAGGAAGCTGTGAGGACGATATCATCAACATACAGTAGAAGATATGCAACATCAGTGCCGCGCTGATAGACAAAAAGTGACGTGTCTGATTTAGCTTCCACAAATCCGAGGGAGACCAAGTATGTAGCAAACCGACTGTTCCAAGCACGAGGAGCCTGCTTTAACCCATAAAGAGACCTGTTGAGGCGACAGACAAAGTCAGGATGAGCAGGATCTTCGAAACCAGACGGCTGCATGCAGTAAACTGTCTCAGTCAAGGTGCCGTGAAGAAACGCGTTCTTCACATCAAGCTGGTGGACAGGCCATCGACGAGAGAGGGCCAAAGAGAGGACTGTGTGCACAGTAGCAGGCTTCACCACAGGACTGAAAGTCTCATCGTAGTCCACGCCAGGCCGTTGAGTGAATCCACGAAGAACCCAACGTGCCTTGTATCGTTCAAGAGACCCGTCAGCATGAAACTTGTGCTTGAAGATCCACTTGCCGGTAACAATATTGGCCCGAGGGGGTCGCGGCACTAGATCCCACGTGTGATTCTTCAACAAGGCAGCATGCTCTTCATCCATAGCAGCGCGCCAATTTGAATCAGCAAGCGCACTGCGATAGGTCTTCGGCACAGGTGACAATGGCGCAGCGTGGTAGGCGGATGGAATCCGGAATCCGGCCTTCGCGCGCGTAGTCATTGTGTGCTGATTGCTGACTGGATGAACAGGAACAGCACCTTTGGGCAGCGACGTTGGAGCCGTCGGGGGAAGCACAGGAGCAGCAGATGGCTCAGGAGCAGCAAGACGAGGCCGACGTGAGTAGACGTACTGGAGCACTGGAGCAGGCTGCTGTAGTGCAGCACGCATGCCTGGTAAGGGTGGGAAGCCCGGTGGAGCACCGCGGGGGCTGGGCGACGTTGCTGGAGATCGCTGTGACGTTGCCGCACATGGCTGTGCGGGCGAGGCAGCGGCCGCACGTGGCTGTACGGGCGAGGCAGCAGCCGCACGTGGCTGTGCGGGCGAAGTGTCGGCGACGGGCGTAGGAGACGGGACTGGGAGCGCATCTGGCGCTGCTGAACCAGCCATATCCGAAGCCGGGGGGCTGGCTGGGAGCGCATCGTGCGCTATTGGACCAGCCAAACCAGGGGCCGCACGTGGCTGTGCGATGGAACCACCAATTCCTGCAGGTAGCAAACTCTGTGCGGACCCAATGGGAGCCGGCACGTAGTCAGTCACATCCAAAAAATGAAAATCCGTCGGAGAGGGAGAGCTGTGCTCGGCATAGGGAAACGTTGACTCGTCAAAAACAACATGACGAGAGATGATCAAACGATTGGAAGTGAGATCAAGGCAGCGGTATCCTTTATGATGAGGAGAGTATCCCAGGAAGACACAGCGGGTGGAGCGGGGAGAGAGCTTGTGACTGGCTGTGGCAGATAGGTTTGGGTAGCATGTGCAGCCGAAGACGCGAAGATGATCATAGGAGGGAGCAGTCCCAAGGAGGGCCTGGTGAGGGGTGGATGACCTAAGCGTCTTAGTAGGCAGAATGTTGATAAGGTAGGTGGCTGTCTGCAGAGCTTCGACCCAGAAGGGGGGTGGAAGGGACGCCTGAAACAGAAGGCAGCGAATAACATCGTTAATGGTACGAATGATGCGCTCAGCCTTACCATTTTGAGGCGAAGTGTAGGGGCATGACATGCGAAGATGAATGCCGTGGGAGAGGAAGAACGTGCGGGAGCTGGAGTTGTCGAACTCGCGTCCATTGTCGCACTGAACTGCCTTAAGAGCGGTGCCAAACTGGGTAGACACATAGGCAACAAAGCTAGCAATCGTGGCAAAGGCGTCAGATTTAAGTTTTAAAGGAAACGTCCATAAATAATGAGAGCAATCATCGAGTATGACCAAATAATATTTATATCCTGAAACACTGAGAACAGGGGATGTCCAGAGATCACAATGTATAAGATCAAAATTTTTGGACGCTCGGGATGCTGACAAATGAAAGGGAAGACGCACATGACGACCTAACTGACAAGCATGACAAAGTGAAGCACTAAGATCATGGCGACCGGCATGAAGACCGGAAGACGCTAGCTTGGAGAGAGCCTCGTGTCCAGGATGACCGAGGCGGCGATGCCAGAGTGTAGACCCAGAGGCGGCGACCAGGGAGTGAGCTGCTGGAAGACGAAGGGGGTACAGCGGCCCGGAGCTATTGCACCTGATGATCACGTTCCGAGACTGAAGATCCTTCACAGAACAACCAGTCGGGTCAAACTCAACAGAGCAATTGTTGTCAATAGTAAACTGGCGAACAGAAACAAGGTTCTTAATAAGCTGTGGCGAAACCAAAACATTATTAAGATGCAAAGCAGGAGGTATAATTGTGGAGCCAGTAGCTGTAACAGGAATGAAGGAACCGTTACCGACAACAATAGATGAAGGAGTAGGATACCGCGCAGGAGCAATGTGTGCAAGATTATCAGAATGTGAGGTCATGTGGGAAGAGGCACCTGAGTCGAAGTACCATTCGTTGTTCTGTGGTTGGTTCAGAGTCGTGGTGCTGAAGGTCGACGCGAGGGAGGACGGATCCCAGGAGGGAAGGCCTGCCATGGGGTTGTAGAACCCAGGAGGCGCCGACGGTGGCCATTGGCCGGCTGGAGCAGACCACTGGCCAGCTGCGTCCATCGCTGAACCGCCCGTAGCAGGCTGAAGGTACGATGCCTGCTGCTGAGCAAGCAGAGCATGCTGCTGGGGCATGCGCGGCGGCGGAGGCCGCGGACCAGGCCACATCTGGATGGCCCCGGCCCACGGATTGTGGAAGGAGGGCCACGGAGCACCGCCGGTTTGCTTGGACGTCCCGCTCGCCGAACCACCAGCAGGCACCGACTGGCCGCCGGACTGTTGTGCTGAGTTGTCGCGCCGGCCTCCACGTTTGCTGCGGCGGCTCTTGGAGGGAGCAGACGCGCCCCCGGAGCCCGAACCGCCCGTGGTGGGCTGCTGGACAGCTGGAGGACGCAGGGCAGGGGGTGCCGGAGCAGCCGAGGTGGCAACCAGAGCCGTCTGCTGGGAGGGCGCCTGGTTCTCGATGGTGAGCTCTTCCAGCAGGAGATCGGCCTTGGCGTCGAGGAACGAGGGGAAGGGACGGCCGCGCCGCAGGTGCAAGCCGATCGTCTTGAACTTCTCGTTGAGGCCTCGGATAAGCTTGAGGACAAGGGTGCGATCAGTGACAACCTCACCCAAGTCCCCAAGCATATCGGCCATGCGCTTAAGCTCCCTGCAGTAAGCCGTGATGGACAAGTCACCTTGCACGAAGTTGCGGAACTTGGCGTCGAGGTAGAGGGCGCGCGTCTCGCGGTTGCTGAAGAACTGCGACTCAACAGCAAGCCAGGCAGCGCGAGCAGTTGAGTTCCGGCCGGAGATCGTCTCAGCCAGGTCGTCGGTGATGGTCCCTTGGATCCATGACTTGACGACGCAGTCCATGCGCGCCCAGTCAGGATAGCCAGGCGCCGGAGAGTCCGCGAGGATGTGGTGTTGTAGGGAGTACTTCCCAACCGTGAGAAGCATCTGCTCGCGCCACCGATTATAGTTGCCGGAGTTGAGGTCGAGCACGACGGTGACGAGGCTCCGGATGTTCTGGACGGCGACTGCTTGGGCGTGGAGATTGGCGATGGCGGCAGCCTCATGGAGAAGCAGGGCTTGGTGGAGATCGGTGTGGTGTGAGGCGCGGTCATCCTCATCGCCGGAGGGGGAGGAGTCGTCGGAGGGCGCCTCTGCGGCCGCGCGCTCCTGAGCTGCGCGGGCCATGGCGTCGCGAGCGCGCGCAGCAGCGGCGTCGCGCTCCGCGGCCGCAGCCTGGGCCTCCTTCTCGGCGGAGGCGGCGCGGGCGCGAGCAGCCTCGCGCGCAGCCTTGCGGGCAGCGGCCCGCTGGAGCGCAGCGGCGGCGGCGGCGGCCGTAGCCTCGGCGGCGGCCTTGGCGTCTGCGTCGGAGGCGGAGGGAATCTCGACGGCCGAGGAGTCGGTCTTCCCGGCGGCGGTCGGGGATGGAGGAGTCCCAGGCATCGCGCGCAGGGGAGGAGGCGCGAGGGCGGGGAACGGCGCGGCCGGAGGGGGGCGCGCGGGCGCGACCTGCCTAGAGGGCGCGCGTGCGCAGCCTGGAGGGGGCGCGCTAGGGCAGCGGAAGAAAAAGAATCGGGGCAGAGACCCGGACTCGTGATACCATGAAGGAAGATATGTACAGGAGAATAATAGATTGATTAATGAGAGGTACAAAGAGTACAATATATAGGCAAGGATGTCCTAGGGTTTATAGAATAGACACCCAATCAACGGAGATCCTTGCCTAAGACTCAATCATCTACCATTAAACCCTCGGGCACTTGGGCCCATGCTACAGCCCATGTGGCCAGCCCAAATAGCCTATAAACCTCTTGCTAACAGACCTCTTGGTCAATCAACACTAAATAGGCAGATAGCCTCCTTCAGTTTACTGGGCTAAAATATGGAGGCTGGGACAAGAATATGGAGTCAGATCTCACATGTAAGTAACCAACTAACTAGGAATATAATCTTGAATCGTGATGCGCGATGTCTACTATATAAATATATATAGTATATGGTATATATACCATACATATATGATATATATCTAGTCCTATGTTGGACGATTATATGGACGATTAGATCGATCAGAGGTCGATTAATCGTCCTGATCGGTACCAGACCGATTAGAGATGATAGTCCGATCAGAAAACATTGGCGCCAAGTCTTTGCTCAAGCCTCCCGACACTCAGTACCAAGTACCAACGGCTTCAAAGCCTCCAACTTGTCCTTCATCTTCGCAATCGGTCCATCAAGCCAAGTCTTGCCTTGATCTTCTCCATCTTAGCCATATGACTTTACGTTATGTCACATATGCAATAAGCTCCTTCTTTGCACATTCACCTATAAACACATATTAGTTCCCCTAGTTTGTTACTCAATTAACAAAACCAAACAAGAACCTTTCAATATGTCGGGTTCCGCTCAGCATTGGTACCACATGGTGGAACGTGAAGCCGGCGACGTGTTCGCCATCAGCTGGCCGCACTTCAAACTCCTCTGCCAACAATGTTTCGGTCCAGCCTTGGGCACGATCTCGCCCGTCTGCCTTTTCGTGGGTCGGTGGAGGACTACATCGATGCGTTCCTGAGTCGGCTGGCGCACACCGGAACTTTATCATTGGCCCAGCAAGTCCAGCTCTTCACCGGGGGACTGTCGGACCCTATCTGCACCGACGTCGAGCTCCAGGTTCCCCATGATCTCTGGAGAGCCATGCTGTTGGCGCGTGATATGAACGCCGCATGGTTCAGGCTTCGCCGCCCTCGGCTGTGCGTCCACATCGGGCCCTCGGTTATAACCCACACCAGGTGGCTGTGACGAGTGGCGCGGTGACCACGCCTGCGGTCACGATGGCTCTAGCTCTCCCGGCACCACCAACAGCGCCGCCGAGGCCGTTTCCTCGTCTGTCTCTAGATGAGATGGCTTAGCATCGTCGGCAAGGCTTTTGTTACAACTGTGATGGGCCATATGTGCGTGGCCACAAATGTGCGCGCATGTTCTACCTGGAGGTCAGTGACTACGACGACGAGAACACACCGGTCAGGGATGCTCAACCGACTGTGGATGAAGAGCCTCCCTTGATCTCTCTACATGGGATCACCGACATCCGCACTGAAGACACCATGCAATTGCGGTTAGCGGTGGGTGCGCATGAGTTCACCGCCCTCCTCGACACTGGCTCCACCCACAATTTCATCAGTCAGGGGGCTGCTCGCCGCGTGGGGCTCCACTTCACTTCCAGCAATGGTGCACATGTGGTGGTCGCAACGGCGATCGAATGGCTTGCTCCTAGGCTAGCTCGGGCTGTACCCATTCGGGTCATACAGGAGGGCATTGGCTACGAAGATTTCTCCATCAATTGCTTCTCTATACCCTTAGGACTGCTACGACATGGTCCTGGGGGTGGTATTCCTGAAGACCCTCAGATCCATCCTATGGGATTTCAAGGATTTGTGCATGGCATTCTGGAAAGGCAGACAGGTGCTGTGGGAGGGCGTGGGGTCACTGAGAATGGACATACATGTCACAAGGCGCCTCCATGCTGTGCGTGCCAACGAGTCTACCCTCCTGGACCGCCTGCTTCAGTCGTTCGAAGATGTGTTCGTAGCGCCAGTCGGCTTGCCGCGGACCCGAGATTGTGACCACCGCATCCACCTGAAGCCAGCGATCGAACCAGTGGTCGTCCGACCCTATCTTTATCCTCAGTCGCAAAAAGATGAACGCGAGGCTCAGTGTGGAAATATGTTGGAGCAAGGCATCATCAGGCCTAGCACATCCCTGTTCTCTGCCCCAATGCTGTTGGTGAAGAAACATGATACATCATGGCGCTTTTGTGTTGATTACCGAGCTCCCAACACGGTCACTGTCAAGGACAAGTTCCCTATCCCAATTGTGGAGGAGCTCCTAGATGAACTTGATGGCGCCAAGTTTTTCACCAAATTAGATCTCAAGTCAGGTTACGCGCGTTCATCCTGACGACATCGCAAAGACAACATTCTGCACCCATCATGGTCACTTTGAATTCTTGGTGATGCCCTTCGGCTTGTCCAATGCGCCATCGACGTCCCAGGCTCACATGAATATGGTGCTCAAACCCTTCTTGTCTCTACGTGCTGGTGTTCTTTGACGATATACTTATTTACAGTCGGTTTTGGACCGAACACCTATAGCAGCTACGCGCTGTCTTGGAGACCCTGCGGCGTGAAGCGCTCTAAGTGCACATTTGCCACCATGACGATGTCCTACCTTAGGCATGTCATTTCAGAACATGGTGTGGCGATGGATAGCGAAAAGGTCATCGTGGTGATGACGTGGCCACAACCACGCTCCGCACGGGGATTGCGAGGATTTTTAGGCCTGTTCGGGCACTTCATCAAGGACTTCGGATCCCTAGCAACGCCTTTGACATAGTTACTGAAGAAAGAAGCGTTCCAGTGGTCCGAGGCCGCGGACGCAGCATTCGCAGCCCTCAAGGAATGGCGCTCTCGACTGGACCAGTGTTGCAGTTTGCCGATTTTAGCCAAGACTTCATCGTCGATTGTGATGCATCCGGTTTCAGTTTCGGTGTGGTGTTACATTAGTGTGCTAGACCATTGGCTCTTCAGCAAGCCGTTTGGTCCTCGACACTTGAAGGTTGCAGCATATGAACGCGAGTTGATTGGCCTCGTCCAAGCCGTTCGGCACTGGCGCGCGTATCTGTGGGGTCGCTCCTTTGTAGTGCGCATAGATCACTTCGCACTAAAATACATGTTGGATCTGTGGCTATCGACGATTCCCCAAACTCAGTGGCTTAGCAAGTTGCTTGGCTTTGATTTCAGGGTGGAATTCCGACTAGGGCGCTTGAACGCGGTGGCGGACGCACTGTCCCGGCGTGACGAGAACACCGGGAAGCTCTGCGCGCTCTTGGCCCCGATGTTCCAGCTCTACGATGACATCCGTCGAAAGATCACAGAGACACCGACATTGCATAAGTTTTGCCAGGAGATCACCGCTGGTGACCATGGCGCGATGTAGCAGGTTGTGGTTGGGCTCATTCTGCGCAATGGCCACGTCTACATTACTCTGTCCTCCGATCTTCTTCTGGGGGTGATCCGCCCACAAAGGATTACAGAAGACCCTACAACGCCTTCGTGCTGACTTCGCCGTCGACAACGGTCGCCGATTGGTGCGCGACTTCGTCCGTGCGTGCACGGTTTGCCAGCGCTACAACACAGAGTCATTGCATCCAATGAGTCTACTCCAGCCGCTACCCGTGCCGTCGCACGTTTGGGCGGACATCTCCATGGACTTTGTGGAGGCGCAGCCCAACAAAGTCCATGGCAAGAGCGTGATTCTCACGGTGGTCGATCGGTTTTCGAAGTACGAACACTTCATTCGGCTCGACCACCGCTACACGGCGTCGTCCATCGCAAGGGCCTTCTTCAGTGAAGTGGTACGTCTCCATGGCTTCCCGGAGTCGATTGCCAATGATCGCGATCCAGTGTTCACTGGTCACATTTGGCGCAATCTCTTCAAGATGGTGGGTGCCTAGCTTCGTACGAGCTCGGCCTTCCATCCTCAAACGGATGGCCAATCGGAAGCGGTGAACAAAGTCATTGCCATGTACCTCAGATGTGTCACCGGCGATCGGACTCAGGCGTGACTTGACTGGCTGCCCTAGGCCGAGTTTTGCTACAACACAACCTATCATTCGTCGCTACGGACTTCATCGTTCCACGTCGTCTACGGTCGGGAACCGCCGACGTTACTACCATATGAGGCCGGGTCGGCGCACACCAACACCGTTGACATGCTTCTCGCCAACCACGACGCCTTCCTCGCCGAGGTACACGCTCGTCTTCTTCAGGCCTAGGAACACGTGCGTCGGTACTAGGATGCTCATCATTGTGCGCGCGAATTTGCGGTCGGGGACTGGGTTCTACTTCGACTCCTCCACCGACCCACCCAGTCCCTGCTCGTCGGCAAGCACAGCGAGCTCTCACCACGTTACGCCAACCCGTTCCGGGTGGTCAAACGCATTGGCGCCGTCGCCTACCATCTCCTGCTACCAGAGGAGGCTCGCATTCATGACGTGTTTCATGTGGGCGTCCTCAAACCGTTCCACGGTGAGCCACCAACAACCGTTCTACCCCTATTGCCCCTGCAGCATGGTCGCCTTCTTCCGCAACTGGAGCGCGTCCTACGAGCCAGCCCGCGTCACGGTGTGTGGCATGTCCTGGTGCAGTGGTTCGACTCGCCGGAGAGTGACGCCACCTAACAACCCGTTGAAGCCTTCAAAGACGAGCACCCCTCCTTCCAGCTCAAGGACGAGCTGTTATGTACGACAGCACATACCAGCGTAAGAAGCGTACGTATGGCTAGGCAAGCATGTGCGCGATGTCGAACGACCAGGACGGCGTGAAGCGTGGTGACCGTAAGAACTGTGGATCCTAGTTTCTAGGAGTTTTCAAACAGTTTTGTATTCCTTAATTATAGTCTCAATTTGTTAGGAAGTTGAGAGATTGTTCCTTAAGTATTGTTCACCCGGTTAATGAAAGCAGCAGCCAGGGATAGAGTTATCTCTCTCTCTCTCTCTCTCTTGCTCTTTGGCTTCAGCTCACGCACTCTTTTACTTAGTTCTGGATGCCGGCAACCACGACGTCCAGACCTCGTCGTCGCCGTGAACCCTCCCCTCGTCCTCCAGTCCACCAGGAATACTATCTCCGCAATATGAGTAGCTCCAACAACTTCACCAAGCTGGACTTGCAGTCCTGCTACCACTAGGTCCGCATGCACCCAAAGGACATTGAGAAGACGGTGTTTCGTACTCGCCGTGGGCACTTTGTGTTCCTTGTCATGCCCTTCGGCCTCTCCAACGCCCCGGCTACCTTCCAGGCACTCATGAACGATGTCCTCTGCCCCTTCCTCCGTAGGTTCGTGTTGGCGTTTTTTGACGACATTCTGATCTACAGCTTGTTGTGGGTCGAGCACTTGTAGCATGTCATCCTCGTCTTCGGCGCCCTCCGCATGCACGACCTCTACTAGAATCGGTTGAAGTGTTCCTTCGGGGCATTGTCGGCCGCTTACCTCAGTCACGTCGTCTGTGCCGACAGTGTTGCTATGGACAAGAACAAGGTAGACACCATCTCGTCGTGGCTAGAGCTTTGTGCCTCTCCCCTGGGGTGTCTGCGGCTTTATGGGGCTAGCTGGCTATTACCAGAAATTTATCTAGGACTTCAGCATGATCGTCGCACCACTGAGGCAGCTGCTGTGCAAGGACTCCTTCAACTGGTCGGCCGAGGCAGCGGAGGGGTTTGCAGTGCTCAAGCACGCCTCTCTTTGGGACCGGTCCTGTAGACGCCGGATTTGATCGGTAGTTTGTTGTGGATTGCGGCGCTTGAGGCACCGGCACCGTACTTCACCGAGTGGAGGCCCTTGGTCTTCTTTAGCCGGCCGTTCGCCGCCCGCCACCACAAGTTAGCAACCTATGAGGTTCGTGAGCGTCTTCTTCAGACGCAGCAGTACGCCAAGCTACTACGATGAGCATCATCGCGAGCTGGAGTTCGTGGTAGGCAATTGGGTGTGGCTTCGCCTTCTCCACTGCCCAACCCACTCGCTCGCCGCCCAACTCAAGGGCAAGCTCCGCCCTCTCTATGCCAGGCCCTTCCTGGTGTTGGAACGTGTGGGACAGGTGGCCTAATGTCTTCAGCTTCCAACCGGTGCCTGTCTCCACGACATTTTCATGTGGGGCTGCCGAAGCCTTACAAAGGGGACCCTCCGACGACTCCTTCACTAGTGTTGTCAATGCAGGATGGTCGCCTCCTGCCGGCTCCGAAACGTGTGCTGCGTGCCTAGCTCCACCACGGCACCTGGCATGTGTCGATGAAGTGGCAAGGTCTGCCACTCGATGACACTACCTGGGAATTGTGATAATTTATCAATGGAAAAGTCTATATAACCCCCTCAACTATTGAGGGTGGACTACCTTTACCCCCGAACTATAAAAACTAGATGTTGTACCCCCTGAACTTTCTAAAACCGGTCAAGTAACCCTCTCAAGCGGTTTTGGACGGTGGTTTTGCTACAGTATCATGATTTTGTCTTTTATTTATTTATTTATTTATTTTGATTGAATCTTTGAAAAATCATAGTAAATTACAGAAAATTCATAAAATAGAAAACCTAATTTGTTGGAATTCATATGAGTAGATCTACACGGTGAACAAATAATATGTTAGGCTTTAGTACAAATTTTTTCATGTAGAGTAAGACCTATGCTTTTCTATAATCAATTAGAATAATTCATAGCTGCAATTTCTATGGTCCAATTGTGGTGAAATTTTTGTGGTGAGCTAATTATTGTATGCTTGCACTGTAGTAAAAATTTCATACTAATCGGATCATATATAACATAGCTATAGATCTAAATCTACAACAAAAACTTTGTTCTAAAGTATATTATGTTATATATTCACTGGGTAGATCTACTCATATGGAGTCCAACAAAATTGGATTTTCTATTTTATGATTTTTTTATTGACTATGACTTTTTAAAGATTCAGCCAAAATAAATAAAAAATAAAAAAGACAAAATCACGCTACTGTAGCAAAACCACTGTACAAAACCTCTTGAGGGGGTTATTTGACCGGTTTTAAAAAGTTCAGGGGGTAAAACATCTGGTTTTATAGTTTAGGGGTGAAGTAGTCCACCCTCAATAGTTGAGGGGGTTATGTAGACTTTTTCCATTAACCAAACAAACCAAACCAAACAAAGCCTTTTAGTCCCAATAAGTTGGGGTAGGCTAGAGTTGAAACCCAACAGGAGCCCCTAGTCACGGTTCAGGCACAACAATGACCGCTTTCCACGCACTCCTATATAAACAAAGATCTCTAGATATACCCCTCTAGATATACCCTAACCTTTCAGATCTCTCTTTATTACCTCCCCCAAGTCAATTTCGGTCTTCCTCTACCTCTCCTCACATTAATATCTTAGCCTAGAACACCACAATGCACTGGAGCTTCTAAGGACTCCTTTGGACATGGCCAAACCACCTCAACCGATGTTGGACAAGTTTTTCTTCAATTGGTGCTACCCCTAGACGGTCGCGTATATCATCGTTTCGAACTCGGTCCAACCTTGTGTGACCACAAACCCAGCGCAACATACGTATTTCTGCAACACTTATTTGTTGAATATGTCTTCTTTTTTAGGCCAACACTCTGCTCCATGCAACATAGCCAGTCTAATCGCCGTTCTATAAAACATGCCTTTGATGCCAGATGCTTGGTGCCACTTCAACCACCCTGCCTTGATCCTCTGTAGACTTTTTCCATTAATCAATGCAATATTGTTTGACTGGCCTCAGACTGTCTCCAATAGCGGAGACTCAAACTAGAGAGCCATTTCACAGTTTGGATCGTATACAGTAAAAGGATAGGGCACCAAAAACTTATCTTCTCCAACAGCCTACCCAAAAGCAGAGCTCCCAATCTTCTCTCTCTTCCTCCAGCGGCCATTGGCTCCAGATCGTCGTGGCGGCGGCATCAGCTGAGCAGGCGAGTCCTAGCCCTCGTCTCTCCTCTCTCCTTCCTCCGGCGGCCATTGGCTCCAGGTCGTCCTCGTGGCGGCGGTGCGCGCCGTTCATCCTCGCAGGGGCGGAGCGGTGATGCCCAGGCGGAGTGCTCCCGCCAGCGGCTCGTGGCGCGGCCCGTCCTCGCGACGGCGATGCTCGAGGCGGAGTGCGCGCCCGCCGGCGGCTCGCGGCACAGCTCCTTGCGGCGTTTGTGCTCGGGGCATGTCCTCGCGTCGGCGGCGCTCGGGGTGGAGTGCGCCCGCCGGCAGCTCGCGGCGCGGCCCGTCCTCGTGATGGCGGCGCTCGGGGTGGAGTGCTCCCGCCGGCGGTCCAAGCGTTGCCCGCAGCCTCCGACACGCTCTCCTGCGGGCCCACCAAGGACGGTGCCAGAGATTGGGTCGTGGGGGAGAGACGACGTATCTTTGAGTCTCCTCTCTCCTCAGCAGGCAAAATAGCTACTGGTTTGGGTAATCTGTTGGAGGATGATTTTTCACTGTTTATGACCTATTTTGGATATGGGTTGCAGGATGGGTACGCTGTTGGAGTCAGTCTCAAGGGCCATCTACTGACTCCCTGCTCCCTCGCTCGCACGCTCACCCTCACTCTGCCGCCGCACCGTCGTCACCGATTTCCCAGCCGGAGCCGGAAATTCTGACCCCGACCGCCCACATCCTTCCCCTACGCGCTATGTAGCTGCGGTAGGATCCCGGATCCTATCAGCTAATAGTTTCATGGCACAATAAATGTTGTTTAATTGAAATCTAGCATTTAAATCGTGGGAATGTTTAAATTACATTAGTTACAGAGGCAAGTATTTTTCTTTGTAACAAACATATTTTGATGCCAT
The DNA here is from genome assembly GCA_009763385.1 of Coix lacryma-jobi var. lacryma-jobi. Lineage (NCBI taxonomy): Eukaryota > Viridiplantae > Streptophyta > Magnoliopsida > Poales > Poaceae > Coix > Coix lacryma-jobi. Next base: position 139,347,890 of record CM019824.1, read on the forward strand.
TGAATACGTTTAATGTCATGAAGTGCTTGTTAGGACCAACTTTATGACTAATTTTCCATTGCGCTAGTTTTAATTAATTTTTGGGTGAAGAGATTGCATTTTAAGAATGTTTTTAGTGGTGATAATATAACCATCTCATTGCAAAAGGCTGCTGCATTAAGCCTTGTCTCACACTCTCTCACCCATACTTACCAGGTCGGGCACTAGAGGAACTGAGGGGCTTACTGTACAATGACTTTCATACTTCAGAAGGGGCCAAGCGTCAGCAGCAGAGACTTTGTGGCCCTATTGTTGCGCTGACATTCAACTTTGTGGTTGCTGTTGGGATCATCATGGCAAACAAAATGGTCTGGCTGAGTTTCTCATTTTAAACTTTCACTGTATGTCTATTTGCATTTCTTTTATAAATGGTTTGTCTTTCCATGTAGGTGATGGGCACTGTTGGATTTAACTTCCCAGTCGCACTGTCGTTAATTCATTACCTTTTTGCTTTGGCTTTAATGGCTGTTCTCAAGGCATTATACTTGCTGCCAATTGCTCCTCCTTCAAAATCCACTCCTTTCTCCTCATTATTTGCTTTAGGTGCTGTCATGTCTTTCTCCACCGGGCTTGCCAATATCAGCTTAAAGCATAACAGGTGACATGAATAACACATTCCCTGTTTAACAGATACAAAGTGCCCTTCCTTTTCCTCAATGAGTATATCTCATAATGTACTCAGTGTTGTTTGTCTTCAGTGTAGGTTTTTATCAGATGGCTAAGATAGCTGTAACTCCAACCATAGTAGTAGCAGAATTTGTTCTTTTCAAGAAAAAAGTTTCCCTTCGAAAGGTAATTTTTTTAGAAATTTCATGCTTTTTATACTGCCCCATTCTTCAATTGATGTACTTGTTATCAGAGAATTTTCAAACTGCAGTCGTAAATAATTCAAGATATATATCTTCTGGATGTAGGTTATCACACTGGTTGTTGTCTCATTTGGTGTGGCCATTGCAACTGTTACTGATTTGGAGTTCAATTTTTTTGGTGCTTGTGTAGCACTAGCTTGGATTATTCCTAGTGCTGTAAACAAAATCCTGTGGTCAAATTTACAACAGAGTGGAAACTGGACAGCTCTTGCGTAAGTTGTTACTGTGTTTTATCTCTTCTGTGACTGCAAGTATTTCCTTATGTTTTATACTAACCTCCTGGTTGTCTGATCAGGTTAATGTGGAAGACAACCCCAATTACTATATTTTTCTTTATTGTTTTGATGCCATTGTTGGATCCTCCAGGCCTTTTATCTTTCAATTGGGATTTCAAGAACAGCAGCGCGATTATCATGTCTGCTTTGTTTGGTTTCCTTCTTCAGTGGTCTGGTGCTTTGGCACTTGGGTGAGTCATAAAAAATTGATGTTACATGATTAGCTTTGCATTTCATGGAATCACATAGCCTTTTCTTTTCATCTCTCTCTCTCTCTCAATGCAAGTTTTCACTAGTTTTAATATTTGTGTATTTAAAATTCCATATTGTGTGTTAGAGTAAATAGGAATAGTACCACATTGTCTATCCACATGGGGTGTTAGTCCTATGTACCCTATATTATTAGTCCATGAGGCCCAATGCAATACATCAACCAATATTCCACCAATTATATTCTCCTTTATGGTGGATATTTGTGCATATGTAATGTCTAGGAAAAAAAATCCTGGTTATGCATGTCAGACATTTACTTTATAGACCAGGAGATATGAGCACATAGGAAGCTCCTTTTTCGAACCTAGAGAACCAATCTTATTGATTTTAATGTTACCATAGCATACCAAATTTGACATAGGGTACATGAACATAATAGGAACTGTAACATAGAGAAACAAGTAGCACTCCTTTTAATTGTTTTAACTTATAGCATTATTTTATATGCTATATTTCCATGTCCCAGTAGTAATATGATGAAATATTGCTATTATGCCCAAGATTGAAAATAGAAATATATTAGTAAGCTTTACGTTGATGAGGCCTTTAGAATTGAACTGACAAGAAAAACTTTATGTCAGAAAAACAATAATCGTAATTGTTGTCTATGTGATACCCATTTTGTATTGAAGGTGGGATATTTTGGGTTTTGGAAATGACAGGGTAAAGTATTTGGTCATTCATTCTCTTCTGTGGCTGTCGAATTTGCAAAATTTCTGGACCTGAACCTAATTTTTCAATGTATTTTGGATGCTGCAGGGCAACCTCGGCTCTCGCTCATGTTGTGCTGGGTCAGTTCAAGACGATTGTTATAATGCTCTCTGGTTATCTGGTATTTAAATCTGATCCTGGATTCACTAGCCTTTGTGGAGCTGTCATTGCTCTCGCAGGGATGTCAGTGTATACTTACCTAGGGATGAAAGAGTCAGCCACCAGTTGTAGGAGAAATTCCTTAAATTCTAGGCAAAATTCTCATTTGATGAAGTCCAAGGTTATTGTAGATGGAGAAAAGTCAGAAACAAAGCCCATGGATTCTGTGTAAATTGAACAATTGCCATCCTCCTGCTAGGTTTAAGAACACCCATTGGAAGCAATGATGTTTGGTGAGCACACTTATGGAGTTTCCAACCACTTCATCTGAAAGCTTAACAGTTGTACTTGAAAGTATTCTTCCTTTGATTCTGCTTTCTTTAGTTCTTGCTTAGAGTGCTATTATTCTTTAGGCAATAGTGGTCAAAATTGTTGTTATCGTTGACCACATTCATTGCATGTAGGAATTACCATTGATTCTAGTTTTAGGCAATTTTGGTTATCCTGTCATGCTTTATTTGTCTTGTGGATTCTATTTCTCGGAAAATAGATGAAAGATGGCTGAAAATGGATCCTGGTTGAATTTGACCTTGTGCATTGCCAACATGTTCTCGGATTCTAGTTTTAGGTTGTAGTATGGAGCATTTTGTGCTCATGACATTGCTTTTCTGAAATCTCACAGTTAAAAGGACTCTGGGTTCAGCAATCGTTCATAAAAGGAAAGAACAAGCTTTGGCACGTTTGAAGCAACTCCAGTTTATGATTCTGCATAAATATAAAACTATGAATTTCTGAAACGAAGGGCAAAGATTCAGAATGAAAGTTTACAAGAACAATTTGATGAGCGTACCATGTTGAACTGTTAGCTGGGGGGTTCGGACTACTGAAGCAACCTGCACTGGCCCCTTTTCTCCAAATGGAACTTGCCTAGCTTACAAAATAGATAATTCCGTCCGTCCAAATGTTCGTTTCAATGCCAAACGGCAACATATGTAAGGGAGATTCACAAGACTTAAACAATACTACAGTGAACACGAGAAGGTTAAATGCAAGAACGAAGTACTTGAAGTTAACCCTCATGGTCATGGATGAATTGATCTTGTGTCTTATAATAAGGGAATTTTACATGAAAAGAATACAGCATTTTAACCTTATATAACAAGTGGGGAAAAACAACGTACATGTCATTTGAATAATTTATGTAATATAAGAATAACATACAGCCAGGGGCCAAGGTTGTCTCTCATGGTTCCTCTGAAGATGGCTGATGGTTTGGAGGTGCAGTTTCAATGAGTGCCCACATCTTCTTCAGACGTGGAAGCCACTGTTCTCCAGTCTTCTTCACCAGCCGTGCCATTTTATCGAAGGACAGCAAGATGTGCATGATGATGTACAGAAAAACAGCAATGACGAGCGCGAAAACGTATATAGAAGTCTTTAGTTTCCTGCAGCTGCCTGCAGCATAAGCCCCAAGCAGAGCAAGCAGGTCCAGCACCATTGCTGTTTTCATGGGAAGGAGAGACCTCCTGTACTTGCTTATTGTGCTATTGAGCAGCAGGATGACTATGACCACCGATGCCATGAATGCAGTGGCGTTGCAGTAGAAGAATGCCTTGTATCGTGGTGGATCAGTATCGTGGAGGATTGGGTCGCCGGTGAAATGGCCGTCCTGGTCATCAGGCCAGAGCCCTCCTGGCGGGAGCAGCCCAGCTTGGTAGGTAACACTCACTGCGAGGGTTCCAATTAGAATTAGATCTTTTCGCCATTTATACTCAGACTTTCGGCTGACCATGATGCTTCGCTTGCCATTCTGGGATGGATGTGGACTCTTGAAAGGAGTGGCACGGAGCACCCACTCAAAGAAGTAACTCACCTTATCTTTCGCAAAGGTTAGCACCAGAACTTGAGCCATGACATAGGCAAAAACAATAGCAACAACTAGGATGACATACACTGATGTTGATACTTTCCTGCAGCTTCCGGCCGCAAAAGCACCCATGAGACTGACCAGATCAAGTAGCATGCATCCACGCAGCAAGTAACCATTGATTCCACTCTGGCATAACCTTCTGCTAACAAGCAACATGATCACAGCCAAGGATGACATAAAAGCAGTGGAGTTTAGGTAGAAGAATGCCATGTAACGGTGTGGGAACTCATCATGGAACATTGGATAACCTGCTTGGTGCCCATCGTTGTTGTCGGTCCAGAAACCACCTGGTGGGTTTATGCCAGCTTGATATGTGCTCGATGCCGCCAGAACAGCAAGCAACACAAGAAACTTGCGTCGCTTCTCCAAATCTTTCAGTTCAGGGTTATCATCTATTTCCTGAGCTGCTACATCAGAGCTTCTTGTGCACACAAATAGCAGGACGTGAACCATAACATAAGAGAAGACAAGAAAGACCAAGATCATCACATACAAAGATGTGGAGAAAGTCCGGCTGCTGCCAGCAGCATATGCTCCCATCATACCAAAGAGATCGAAAACCATAGCTGTCTGCAGTACATATCGTTTCAAGGCACCAACAGTGATCAAGCTGCTCTGGAGTAGGGTGATGATGACCAAAGATGACACAAATGCGGTGGAATTGCAATAGAAGAATGTGTTGTACCGTTTCGGACTGATGGCCTCGAGGATAGGGTTTCCAGCAAGATGCCCATCCTCATTGTCTAACCAAAACCCGCCAGGTGGATTCAACCCAGCTTGGTATGTAATGGTGGCTGCTAGGATTCCAAGTAATAAAAGGTATGTGCGCAGCTTTCTCATATCATTCTTAGTATCATTAACAGTGTTTGTTGAAACATGATTGGATGGATGTTGTTGACCTAATGCTAATGGCATCTCCTGCTCTTTGGTTGTACTGTTACTCTCCATAAGGAACGATTTTAGCTTCAGAGTCAGCTTTTCCTTTTCTCCCTTTATCCATTTTATGCACTCGCTAACAAACTCTGGCCTGGGAAGAATAGGTGCAATCCACTGGATGACGAGATATAGAAGGATAGCAGCGACAAGGGTGAACACGTATATAGATGTATGGATTTCCCTGCAGCTTCCTGCAGCATAAGCAGCCATAAGGCCGAATAGGCTCACAAGAACACACAGACGAAGTGCATTTGAGTTGACAACGTGATCCACTGCCGTGTTGCTGAGAAGCATGATGATAATAACAAGGGATCCAGCAAAAGCAGTGTCATTGCATGCCATGAAGGCCTTGAAGCGACTGGGGTAGTGGTCTCTGAGCGCCGGGTCACCAGCGAGATGGCTAGCACTGGTGTCAGGCCAGAATCCACCTGGTGGGTTTAGCCCTGCTGCATATGTTACTGTCGTTGACAACGTGGCAAGAACCAGCAACAAGCTGCGTTTCTGCTCCAATTCTTCCTTTTTTTCTTGGACCGAAGCATCTGGCTCATCTGTTATGCTCTGACTTTTGCTGAACATGCGTGCTAGGGAATCCTTCCAGGACCTCTGAACATCCATCAAAGTTTGTTGAAGCCATGGAGATGCTAGATGCCGGAAGAACACAACATGAAGGGCAATGTATGTGAAGACACCAACAAGCAGCACCCAAGTATACACGGATGTTCTGATTTCCCTGCAGCTGCCTGCAGCATAGGCCCCCATAAGCCCGAGCAGGTTGAGTAACATCGCAAAATGCAGCGAGCGGAGCCAAATTGCATTGCAGTTGAGCTTCCTTACTAAGAGCAAGATCAAAACAATTAGAGACGCCATGAATGCTGTTGAGTTGCAGTAGAAGAATACCTTATACCGCTTTGGATAAGTAGATTGTAGGACAATATCGCTGGCAAGATGGCCATGCTGGTTATCTAGCCAGAGGCCACCTGGTGGGGCAAGTCCTGCCTGGTAGGTGATAGTTGCAGAAAGAATTGCCAGTAGCATCAAGTACTTCCGCAGCTTCCACACGAGCTCTGCCTCATCAGTACCGCTTGGCATTTGGTCTCCTTGTTGCCGCGGTTCTTTCTGACTCATGGCTCTTTTAGCCACATGACCGTTTCCTGGTTGCAGTTCAACCTCCATGCCCATAAGCTCGATGAACAAAAGGAAAATTCTGGGTGCCTAACTCTGAAGATTTTAACACTCTATTTGTAGGGTTGCAACAATATTTCAATATATGCCAATATACTGGGCCTTGTATGTATCACTGAATGTTAGACAGATGTATATGTAGAAAATAAACAATGGCGTTGAATCCCAAGAAAGGAAGAGTGCTTGTCCAAAAAGGAAAACAAAACAATGGCACATTCTATTCAGTCGGTACCCACCTTTATTGAACATAGGAAGTATCTCCTGCAGTGGTATAGAGTGAACAATTTAAAATCCAGTGCGTGCCTTAGGTTCATATTATAGTGATCTGCATAAGATTCTCAGAACAATATCTATTAACCACAGAAGGGAAGAATGGTGCGAGACTTGATTCCAATGCAGCTTATACAGTGTCCACAGGATACCAAACTCCTTTTCCTTTATTATAAGTTATATGCTTTATTTTCTGTTGTGTATTTTGAACAGAAATGCTTTGAATACAAGTCAAGTACAACCATGCATCTAAACCATCCAATGCATTAATGAGATTTTCATCCAAGTGATTTTAACTGTAAGATCTTGGATTGAACTCAAATGATTGTGTGTGTACTACACATTTTGAAACCAATGACTTGCATATACAGTTTGACTATTTAATATCTTAGACTACAGACGTGCACAAAATCACTGTCCCATGGCAATTGTCATTGTAAGTGATTGGCTTTATTCTTTTCTACGACAGATTTTTTTACCTCGGCCACTTGGGACTTCAAGCCCTACCACCAAGAGCGCATCCTTTTCCTTCTCTAGTGCTGATCTTCTCTTAAAGTACAAGACTGTTTCCTACTCCCTCCATCTATTTATCGGAGTCATCTTACCGAAAAAAAATTCTCCAAGAATTGGAGTCATCTAAGTCAGGGACCACAATTTTCACCTCATTCTAGGTGCATGCGGCTCCTCTCACTGGCCCAATTAATACGACTGTTTGCATGCAGCTCCTCTTACTGGTCGAATTAATTCAACCATCTGCATGCACCGTCTCTCCTTGGTCACTGCGCATGATCCTAAAATGACTCCGATAAATGGATGGAGGGAGTAATTATATAGTCTAAGATGATGGATTAACATTTAGGTGTATTGTGTTGAACTGTAAAAAAAATATGCATAATCCTGTGAGTGCAATGACAGTATTTGGGAGTAGGGATGTATACTTCCCACCCACCTATCCATACGAAGGGTTTGGATCCATCCATATTCCAGCCCAGGTACTCAATGTTCTTTCAGATCTGTCCTTATCCAAATCTGGACATTCATTGCTCGATACTAAATCTGAACCTGGATACTCAAAGTTGGATATCCGATATGGATATTTAAGGAAAAAAGTTTACATAACCCCCTCAACTATTGAACATCGACTACTTCATCCCAAACTATAAAATCAGATGTTTTACACTTTTACCCCCTGAACTTTCCAAAACCGGTCAAATAACCCCTTCAGACGGTTTTAGGCGGTGGTCTTGCCACAGTAACGTGGTTTTGTCTTTTCCTTTTTTATTTATTTTAGTTGAATCTTTAAAAAATCATAGAAAAATTATAAAATAGAAAATCCAATTTTGTTGGACTCCACGTAAGTAAATCTACACAGTGAACATATAATATAGTATACTTTAGAACAAAATTTTTGCTATATATTTAGATCTGTGCTTTTCTGTAATTAATTAGAATAATTCGTAGATGCAGTTTCTTTCATCCAATTGTGGTGAAATTTTTGTTGAGCTAATTATTGTATTCTTGCACTATAGTAAATACTTCATATCAATCGGATCATGTATAACTTAGCTATAAATTTATTTAGATATAACTTAGCACAAAGCTAAAAAAATCTATACCTAGGTTATACCTAATCCAATGAGTATGAAATTTTTACTACAGTTCAAACATACAACAATGAGCCCACAATAAAAATTTGACCACAATTGAATGAAAAAACTGCATCTATGAATTATTCTAATTAATTACAAAAAATCATATATTTAAATCTATAGCAAAAACTTTGTTATAAGTATACTATATTATATGTTCACTGTGTAGATCTACTTATGAACAAAATTGGATTTTCTATTTTATGATTTTTCTATGATTTATTAAAGATTCAGCCAAAATAAATAAAAAAGAAAAAAAGACAACCACGCTACTGTAGCAAAATCACCGTTTAAAACCGCCTGAGAGGGTTATTTGACTGGTTTTAGAAAGTTCAGTGGGTAAAACATCTGGTTTTATAATTTAGGGGTGAAGTAGTCAATGCTCAATAGTTGAGGGGGTTATGTAGACTTTTTTCTTTAGCTTAATGAGTATTTTATTTAGTATCTGAATATCTATTGACCAAAATTATCCATTTGTATGTCATGGGGCTGCTAAGGTTGAGGGGAAAGAGAGTTGAGAGAGCAGCAGCGCTTATCGTGCTACAGTACCTGCGGATACTGTTCACAGCTGGTGTTGTGCGGTGAGCTGGGCTGAAGGGGGAGAGGAGGCAGACCGAGGGCCTTTGCCCATGGTCGGGTAAGAAAGAAGGTTTTTCCTTCTTAATGCTTGTTTGATTAGATTGATACATCTCCTCTCCTTATACACAGAGGTTTACTTGACTTCCAACTAAAACTTACTTGACCCCTAAGCAAGCAATCCTTATCTCTAATTAACCCTAACGGACTATGTCGTCAACCCAGGCCCAATAGGTCCATGACATACTCTAACACTACACCCTACCTGGACATGAAGCTCGTCCTCAAGCTGCAACCTAACAAACTTATAACGATGACTCGACTCGACACCAACCTAACCCCTGAAAACAAGCCTTTTACATCTCAAATTATTTTGTTATTCTCAAAACGAAATGAACTGGCACTCTTTATTTTTTACTTCTGAAGATAGGTGGACACCATCCGCACACTAGATCTGCACGTGTACAATCACCAGGATCCCATGAAGACCATCTGGACGAAAGAGGTGCATGTGTATGACCACCTGGAAGTGGTCGCAACAGCGAGAAGCGGAGGCGTCCTCGCAGCGGTCGGTGGCAGAATGCGGCGGTGTTACAGTGCGCCTCCCGCCGGTGACCCCATGCCTTCGACCCACTAGACGGTTGTTGTTTTGTACCACATAGAGAAGAACAGAGGGCTTTCGATGCAGAACGACGAAGAAGGGTGCACCTCCCAAACCGCTGTTGTCGCAGACTTTGAGTTCACAGCACAAGGTTAGGAGCAACGAATGGGTGCATGGTTGAATGACTTGTAGATCACGCATCTTCCGCAGCCGGTGACGCGCTAGGAGGCCACGTGTAGCAACCTATAGTCGCACCGCTGCCGAAACCTGACGCGCAAACGACGCCTGACGGCTGGTGTCTGCCTTCGCGCGGCGCAGCACAACTTGGAGGAGCTACGAAGGGGTATGAGGCTGAATCAGCTGCAGATCGCACAGCCGCTGCACAGGCCGACGCGCCACAAGGCCTCGTGCCGCCGCCTGCACTCACACCGTTGCCGACACCTGGCGGGTACTCTCCCACGCGATCTCCTTCCTCTTCTCGATCTGCTGCAAGGCGGCAGCTGCTGCTATCCGATCTACAGGGATGACCCAGCGCCTCCGCTTGAAGATGGTGTGCTACTCATGCCATATGAAGGATCGACATGAACCACGCAATGGAAGTTGGGACAGATCCGCAGCGGAATCTTGAATGGAGACGGATGTCCTCTCATAGCCCGGCAAACCGTAGGGAAACGCTGGCTGCACAGTGGTGCTACGGTACCCGCGGGTACTGTTCACAACTGGTGTTGTGCGGCGGCTAGGGCTGCAAGGGAGAGAGGAGGCTGGCCGGGGGCCTTTGCCCTCGGTCAGGTAGGAGAGAAGGTGTTTCCTTCTTAATTCTTATTTGATTAGATTGATACATCTCCTCTCCTTATATAGAGAGTTTTACTTAACTTCTAACCAAAACTTGACCCCTAAGCAAGTGACCCTTATCTCCAACTAACCCTAAGGGGCTTTATTGTCAGCCCAGGCCCAATAGGCCCATGACATACTCTAATAGACGCCATTGCAGTAGAAGAATACCTCATACCGCTTTGGATAAGTAGATTGCACGACAATATCGCTGGCAACATGGCCATGCTGGTTATCTAGCCAGAGGCCACCTGGTGGGGCAAGTCCTGCCTGGCAGGTGATAGTTGTAGAAAGAATTGCCAGTAACATCAAGTATTTCTGCAGCTTTCACATGAGCTCTGCCTCATCCCTACCACTTGGCATTTTGGTCTCCTTGTTGCTGCTGTTCTTTCTGACTCATGGTTCTTTCAGCCACATGACCATTTCCTGGCTGCAGTTCAACCTCCATGCCCATAAGCTCGATGAACAAAAGCAAATCTCTGGGTGCCTAATTCTGAAGATTTTAACACTTGCTCTATTTGTAGGGTTGCAACAATATTTCATATGCTGATACCACTGGGCCTTGTATGTATCACTGAATGTTAGACATATGTGTATGTAGAAAATAAACAATGGCGTTGAATCCAATGGCACATTTGCAGGCATAAAGGGCTAAAGGATATATGGTATCAGAATGATAGAAACTTTAGTTTCCGCCACCAAGAAAGGAAGAGTGTTTGTCCAACAAGGAAAACAAAACAATGGTACATTCTATTCAGTCGGTGCCCACCTTTATTGAACATAGGAACTATCTTCCGCAGTGGCATAGAGTGAACAATTTAAAATCCAGTGTGTGCCTTAGGTTCATATTATAGTGTTCTGCATAAGATTCTCAGAACAATGTATGGGACTTGATTCCAATGCAACTTATACAGTGTCCGCAGGATAGCAAACTCCTTTTCCTTTATTATAAGTTATATGCTTTATTTTCTGTTGTGTATTTTGAACAGGAAATGCTTTACAACTCTAGTACAACCATGCATCTAAACCATCCAATGCATTTATGAGCTTTTCATCCAAGTAATTTTAATTCTAAGATCTTGGTTTGAACTCAAATGATTGTGTTTGTAGTACACATTTTGAAACCAATGACTTACATATAAAGTTTGACTATTTAATATCTTAAGACTACAGACGTGCACAAGACCACTGGCCCAAGGCTATTGTCATTGTAAGTAGTTGGCTTTATTCTTTTCTACAACAGCTTTTTTACCATCGATCACTTGGGACCTCAAGCCCTACTACCAAAGAGTGCATCCTTTTTATTCTCTAGTGCTGATCTTCTCTTAAAGTACAAGACTATGCTTCCAAATTATATAGAGTAACATGATGGATTAACATTTAGGTGTATTGTGTTGATCTGTATAAAAACATACATAATCCTGTGAGTGCAGTGACAGTAAGTTTGAGAGTAGGGATGTATACTTCCTGCCCGCCTGTCCACATGAAGGGTTTAGTTCCATCCGTATTCCAGCCCAGGTATTCAATGCTCCTTCTAGATCCATCCTTATCCGAATCTGGACATTTCATTGTCCGATACTAAATATGAACCCGGATACTCAAAGTTGGTTATCTGATACAGATACTTAGCTTAATGAGTATTTTATTTAGTATCCAAATATCTGTTGACCAAAATTATCCACTCGTATTTGTTCAAAAAAATTATCCACTCCTATATATATCCGGACACCTCATGTTATCTGTGTCGAATCCAAATCTGAGTAATATAATCATTGCCATTTGCCATTAAAAAGTTAGTTATATTTCAACTAATGTCAAAACAGTCGTATGCCCTATTTATTCCGCCTGCTTCATGGCCTGCTGCAGATAGGACAGGAAAATCCCGTTCTCACTCATACAACAATATTTTATTAACTAACACATTTTATCAACACTGATGGAATATTACCTTGGGCATCATACTGGCAGGTGCATCCTGGTAGGGATTCAAGCTGCTTGGGTCAAGACATAACGTTGACCATCTCCTGTCAGAATCGTGCAGCATTGCACTGACCTAGAACAAAGCAATTAAATCAGTAGTGCAAGTCCACAGATCATGTTATAGGTGAATTGTATCCACAAATTAGTCCTGCCAAAATATCTAATCCATTGATTTCCAACCTCTGAAGGGACAGTTAAAGAAAAACACTATTACAGCGCAAAAAAAAAACAAAACAGTGCATACAATAAAAGAAAGAAAACAACGTAGGGGGAAGATCCGAAACATGACTAATGCAAAAGTAACAACACACAAGAACCTCAAGAACCCCTGAAGGCTGAAGTCATCAGAATGAAATTTAATGAATTTTGAAAGCAAGATGGAACCGCAGCCCATCCATGATCCACTTGATTGCTTCATTTCCAAAGAGATTTATCAAAATATCTACATTTACTCAGTGATGTTTGGAAGACTCATCAATGTCTGTATTTGCATAAGTTGTTTCAATTAATAAGTTAGTTGTGAAGATTATTTTGTTCCAACTCACCAGGTGGGCTACTGTCAATTAGATTCCTCCACATTACATTACCATGTGGCTCTGATCCATTACTCATTTAACAATTTCCATTAAAAGGTAGTGTGCAGATGGTTACCTGAGAAAGAACTACCTTCAAACCTCAGTACTGATTTTTGCAAATGCAGAGAGTAAACATCATCAAGGGAATAATGCTATACAATGACTTCATGAAAACAGAAACATTGAGATAAAAATTTTAAGTTGTATATATCAGGCACATCAATTCAATAAATGCCACATCAAGAATACAATTACACAGCCAGAGGCATCTCCCTCAGTCGCCCAGCAGATGGCTGAAGGCTTAAAGGATCAGTTTCAATAGATGCCCACATTTTTTTCAGAAAAGGAATCCACTTTTCTCCCTTCTTTCTGACCAATAAAGCCACCTCATCGAATGACAGCAACACATGAATCACAATGTAAATGAACACAGCAATGACAAGTGCAAAAATGTATGCAGATGTCTTGAACTTTCTGCAGCTGCCTGCGGCATATGCTCCAAGGAGACCAAACAAGTCCAATACCATTGCTGTCTTCATAGCAAGAAGAGATCTCCTGTACTTGCTTATTGTGTTGTTCAACAAAAGGATGACCATGACCATTGATGCCATGAATGCTGTGGCATTACAATAGAAGAACACTTTAAACCGTGATGGATGGGTATCATGGAGGATTGGGTCACCTGCAAAATGGCCTACCTGGTCATCAGGCCAAAACCCACCTGGCGGGAGCAGGCCCGCTTGGTATTTGTGTTCAGTTCTCTTTCTAGTCCGGATGCTTCTTTCGTGATTCATGGATGGCTGTTGGCGCACAGAAGACCCAAAGCTGTACATTCTTATCATTTCCAACAAATTGTTCAACTTGTCCTTTGCAAATGTCAGAACCACAACTTGAATCATCACATAAACAGACACTGCAACAACAACAAGGATGACGTACACAGATGTTGAAACTTTCCTGCAGCTTCCGGCAGCAAAAGCACCCATAAGGCTGATCAGATCAACAAAAACACATGTGTGCAGCGCATAGACCTAAAGACCCTTGTGACATAACCTTTTACTAACAAGCAACATAATCACAACCAAGGATGCCATGAAAGCTGTTGCATTGAAGTAGAAGAAAACCCTATAGCGGGTTGGGAATTCATCACGAAACACTGGATCACCTGCTTGGTGGCCATTATTGTCACTCCAGAATCCACCTGGTGGGCTTATGCCGGCTTGATATGTGATGGAAGCAGCCAGAATTGCAAGCAACATCAGAAACTTGCGCCGCTTCTCCAAATCCTTCTCTTCATCCTCATTCTCCATAGCATCATCTCTTCTGAGTCGTGGCTTGAGAGCCAAAGATAGCAGAACATGAATCACAACATAGGTGAAGACAAGAAGGACCAAGACAAACACATAGAGGGATGTCGAGAACTTTCTGCTGCTTCCAGCAGCATAGGCCCCCATAAGTCCAAAGAGATCCAGTGTCATGGCTGTTTGCAGTATGTGACGCTTCATGGCACTCACGGTAATCAGTTGGCTCTGAAGTAAGGTAATGATCACCAAAGATGCTACAAATGCTGTGGCATTGCAGTAGAAGAACACCTTGTAACGCCTTCGGTGCATGGTCTCCAAGATTGGATCCCCGGCAATATGCCCATCAACACTGTCTGCCCAAAAGCCACCTGGTGGATTTAGTCCAGCTTGATATGTGACAGTGGCAGCAAGGATGCCAAGCAATAGGAGATATGTGCGCAGTTTTTGGAGATCATTCTTAGCATCGCTAAAATTGCTTGATATGCTATTGTTTGATGTATGTTGTGTATTGGGCCCTGACAGGGTAGTATGCTTGCCATCATCTGGATTCCCACTCCCCTTCACAATGAAAGAGCTCAGTTTCTGGAGCAATTTGGTCTTCTTCTTTCTCATCCATCCAATTGACTTCTCTATACACTCTGGTTTTTTCACAAGGGGTTCAATCCACTGAAGAGCAAGGTAGAGCAAAACTGCACCAACGAGGGAGAAGACATAGATAGATGTACGGACCTCCCTACAACTCCCAGCAGCATAAGCCCCCATAAGCCCAAAGAGGCTCACTAGCACACACAACCGCAGAGCATTTGACTTCACAACATGATCCACTGCTGTATTGCTGAGGAGCATAATGATGATCACAAGGGATCCAGCAAAAGAAGTTGCATTGCAGACCATAAATGCCTTGAATCGACGGGGGTAATGATCTCGCAGAACTGGATCACCGGCAAGGTGGTTAGGCTTATCATCAGGCCAGAAGCCACCTGGTGGGCTTAGCCCTGCAACATATGTCACTGTCGCTGCTAATGTGGCAAGAACCAGCAAGAAACTGCGATTCCGCTCCAATTCTTCCACCTCATCACGAGCCTCCCGGTCATTCATTGGAGTTTCTGGCTCATTGCTCTGTGTTTTTCTGAAAATGCTTGCAAGGATATCCTTCCAGTATTTCTGGATATTCATGAACAAATTCCACAGCCATTTAGGCGCCAGATGCCGGAAGAATATGACATGGAGTGTGATATATGCAAATATGCCAACAAGTAATACCCAAATGTACACTGAGGTCCTAACCTCCCTGCAGCTCCCTGCAGCATAGGCACCCATGAGCCCAAACAGGCCCAGTACCATTGCAAATTGTAGTGCCCGAAGCCAAACCACATTGCGGCTCAATTCCCTGACCAGGAGCAGTATAAGGACAATGAGTGATGCTCCGAATGCTGTTGTGTTGCAGTAGAAGAACACATAGTAACGCTTGGGGTAGCTAACTCTTAGCACGATATCACCGGGGAGGTGACCATTCAGGTTGTCTTGCCAGAAACCGCCCGGAGGAGCTAGCCCTGCTTGGTAGGTGATGGCTACAGCTAGGATAGCCAGCAGCATCAAGTACTTCATCAGCTTCCATAGGAGCTCAACCTGAAGTGCGCTAGGATTTTGGTCAGCCTGGCCTTGCTGCAGCGCATGTTGTTCTTCAGGGGAATTGCTAGCCATATGGCCATTGCTAGGCAGCTGTTGAGAGTCCATAGGCTTGATGTTGGAGCAAAGCAAATCTCTATTTTGTCTCTGAAGATTTTAACATTTGTAAGAGGAGCATGAGGTATACGCAGAGCTCGCTCCGTTTGGATAGACTTCTACTATGTAGAAGGAGAAGGTGAAGAAGATAAGAACTAAAGAGACACTGGAAACACTGCGGCCATATAAAGATTCCAAGGTCCAAGACATGGGCTGCTTCAAACAGACAGAAGTGCCAGCAGCCAAAAAAGACACAGTGAAGTGCAGCCTCATCTAGTGATTGAAGTTTCTTGCAGTGGACCACACAAAGAGCTATGACTCCAATCAATTATGTTAGGTTCACATCACAAATTTCCACATGTCCACGTAACTCTGAGGGGGCATTGTCTAATTATGACAACAACCTACAGAAACATCCAATGAAGTTTCCAACAGAGGGAGGAAAGACAAAGACCTAGTCTAGCAAACCATATGCTGAGGGGAATGTTTGGATCATGACTCAATTATTATAATCTGGATTATGCATAGGATTATTATAATCAAGATTATGGATTATAATTTTCAGAGTGTTTGAGTAATAGACTATGGTTGGTTAAAGTGAGAAATTCTTATCTTATCCTTTAAGTTTGGCAAGTCGGACAATCAGTTGGGAATAAGTTAGACTTTCAGCACTCATAATCCCCCTATAACCTGGTTTCACCTGGATTATGGGATTATGGGATTATGGTTATCAAGAGGTTTGATTATAATGATCTATCATATAATCAATCCTGTTTGGATGAAAGTTTGATTATTTAATCTAGTTATTGTAATTGGAGGGGTATCGAAACAGGATCTAGAGCACAATTTGCATTGCTTTGTAGGATTATCAGTCATGTTATTTTTTACTGCACTCTCTTCTATTTTGTCATTTCATCTTTAACTGAACTTCAAGAATGTACTTTCCTGATTTGCAATTTTCAATTAGTTAGTGTGAAAGCTGATAACCACTTTGGTTTTCAATAAATGCACAAGGTATGTGTGAACATGCAGACTTGTGTTTTGTTCTTTAAGTTGACCCGGTTTTGGAGACTTGGCATTGGTCTTGTTGTACTGCCAAAGGTCATTTTCTTAAAATTATGAATTACTCTTTCTGACAACCTTTTAAAATTGTAAATATGCAATAATCATGACATAGTTCGAGGTTCAGTCGTGGTCTATCATGATAGATGAACTCGCTGCCATCAACCTCCCCAGGTATGTTTGGTGGCAAGGAAATACGCACTGAAAACGATAACAAATCCTCCAAGGAAGGCCTGAACTAGCTTAGCCCAAAAAATTATAATAATTAACTATATCAGTTGGGTACATAGTTAGTTGATAACTCTCTTACAGAAATATATCATGAACATGTGTCACTGGTAGTGGTATGTTTGTTCAATCTTGATCCTCCAGCTATTTTAGCACTGTACATTGGTTGTTCGAGTAGTTGGTGGGTCCTACTGGCAAGACTCATGCTGATATTTTTCTAAGTCAACGTGTATTTTGCATAAGTTGGTCGATTGTCCACATCATATGGAACACAAGCTGCATTATTTCACAGTAAGTTAATGCCATTTGAAGTACTGCCGGGATGAAGACTGAATTGTTTTGTAGTGGTAATGGACCAAAGTGGACATGTGGTCATCACCAACCACAACTTTGCCCTAAAGATTTTCTAACCCAACTGTTTTTTTCTGTCCCAGGAATTCTAACAAGAAATCCACGTCTAGTTTTCCGTATTCTCCGAGTCGATCCACCGCACAGAAATTAGAAGCTTTTTGAACTGAAATTAGAAGCTTTCGACTTGGCAACGTCAAGTCTAAGCAACACCATCCGAAGAAAGATGGTTGCTCGTCAATGGGCACGAACCTGGTACAGTGCAACATGCCCGCATGGTGTGCACCTCCAGCTCCAGGTCGCATCGCGCCCCCAGGAGTGTAGGCCCGCAGCCTCCGCCCGTCGCGAGCTGGGCTCGGGCCGAAATTGCACGCCGTCGCCGTCCCTAGACTGCCCATCCACACGCACGCACGGACGCATTTTGTCGAACAGCAGACGGGCAGCCGGGCAGGGCAGTTCCGCCGGCAGAACGGCAGGCCAACCACCATTCAGCCCACGGCGAGCACCTCCCGCGTGTGCCCGTCCGCCTGTCCGGGACGAAGTAGCGCCAGAGTTTCAACTTTTCACGGGTGCTGCGCATTAGGTACGGGAAATACGGATCGAGCAGGCTTTTCAGCGTGAGAACTGAGAAGCGCGATGTCCGGAACAGCAGTGGCGGGCTAGTTGTATTTCAATTGCATTTCATTATGTATTTTAGTGCATTTAGAGCTTTATATCTACAGCGACGTGTATTTTAGTGCATTTCGAGCTCTAGACTATTCACGTTCCTCTATTTTCATCTTCTATACTGTCTGGTCATCAAGATTCTCTCCTCTATACTCATTTCTCTCACATTCATTCATCCTCTATATCATCATCTATCCACTGTGGGTCTACTTGTCACTTTATTATATCCATGAGAGATCTAGTTTGAAGAATTAATTGCAACAAATTCAATGGTGCAATCAAAATTTAATATGGGTTTTCGGTTTGTGAGATATAGCATTTTTTGTTGCAAGACAAGGTGGGGCCCATAGCTGAAGCGAGCGCGCAGGCCTCTCCGCGCGCTGCCCGCATGGTGCTCCCAACTCTCCGTACGTCCGCCACAGACCTGTCGCCCGGTATATTTATCGTGAGAAGGCTGGTTGTGCAAGTTCTAGCGTTCCCCAGTGCAGCTGCATTTCCTCTATTTCATTTACTGCAGTAACGTTTACAGTCCGCCGGTGCAAACAGTCTTATATCTATAGCGATATATTAAGATTATATTCTATTTGATACTTCCCTTCATATATCAGTAAAAGATGACATTTCGAACAGCGACATAGTCTCCAAAGAATAACTTTGACTACTTATTTTTTAAAAAAATATTTGTTGAAAAGTGGTATATGTATATTTTTATGAAATTAATTTTCAACACAAATTTATTTATAGGTTTTTTATATCTCTAAACTTAGCAATTTAAAAGTTATTCATAATTTATATTCTTAATTTTTGACTCAAACCTTATCTAAAATGACTTCTTTTACTGACCTGAAGGGAGTATACACTATTAGGGAACAGACTTGGCTTTCACATTTGAATTTAATCTCAGCTAGAATTGGACCTGGTACTAACTGAGCATTAATCCTGGTTGGTGTTACAAATCCGAACTAAAGGGTCTACATTAGTCTCAGTTGGTATTTCTAATTCGAAATAAAGAGCCTTGACCCTTTAGTCCTATTGATAACACCAACTCGAACTAAAGGATAACATTTTAGTCTCGGTTGGTGTTACCAACCTGGACTAAAGGTCTCTCACCTGAGACTAAAGGTCCTTGAGTGAATTCAAAAGAAGAGTGTCTAAAATTGTGTCACATATGTTGTGTAGCTGAGTTGATAAGTAAGTTATCTATGAAGCAAGAGATCATGGTGAAAGGTCCTTGTTTGGTTTTGGTAATTGAGTGACAACCTAGGTGGACTAATTGTATTTATGTTGAGATACACAGGTGTTTAGTCCACAGGTACTAGTGTGGTCGACAATCGGCATGAGGTCGGCAAGACACTTGAGAGGTCGGTAAGGCACTAGAGTGATGAGCTATGGCATAAGAAGAGGTCGGCATGTGGTCGGCCTAGGTATTTGATGAGGTCTGCATGTAGTCGGCCTAGCTATGATGAGGTCGGCAGGTGGGCGGCCTAGCTATGATGAGGTCGGCAAAGGAGATGATGTGGTTGAAAGGAGTTTATTGCATATATAACATGACATGGAGTCATGTGGCTAAAGTGGAGAAAATCAAGGCAAAACTTGGTTCGATGGATCAGTTGTGAAGGTGAAGAGCAAGTTGGAGACTTTGAAGCTGTTAGTACCGAGTGTCGGGAGGCTTGAATAAAGACTTGGCACCGAAGGACCGAAGCAATGGTGAAGAGCAAGTGAGGTCAAGATCGATGAACCATGGAGGCCATGTGATGATATGAAGTGGCTCATATCATTTGATGATCAAGGTTGGTGCATGTGTTGCATCAACACCGAAGGAGATGGAATGGAATGCGCAAGGCAAAGGTATATTTGTAGGGCATTTTATTTGATCGGTCATAGTTGTGTAGATAATTTGATGACCGGGTTTAGGATAGATGGTCCTACTATCAAGAGGAGCAAACTTGTTTGCATATCGCTCATCTAGTGCCACTTGAGCGATCTAACTTTGTGACGTGTTAGGATCGAGTGGCGAGGCAAGAGCTAAGCGCTAATCCTTTGAAAAATGTTTGGAAAATACTAACACACTTGCACAAGGTGGTGTACACTTGGTAGTATTGGCACATTTACAAAGGAGAAGAAACTAGAGATGAAAACATGATTTTCATGTGCGGCCGGACGCTGCAACAGCGACTGGACACTGTTAAAACATGCGTCTGATGACTGTTGAAACAACGATCGGATGCTACTGAAACAATAGACCGGGCGCGCCTGTACCACTGTTCCCGGGAGGCAACACATGCAAGAGAGTGTTCGAAGGCTGAGTGACCGGACACGTCCGGTCAAGAAAATACGTCTCTGGAACCTCTCTGTTTGTGACCGGGCGCTGGTGAAACATTGACCGGATGCTAGTGAAGCATGCGTCCGGTCACTACTGAAACAACGACCGGACGCTATTGCAACAATGACCGGACGCGTCCGGTCGTTGCGCAGTCAGCCCATTGAAATGTGGGGTAACGACTAGTTTAGCCCTGGGGACTATAAATAGAAGTGTGGTCGGCCATGGCACTGGCTTAGCACCCTTGGGACTTAGTGTCCATGCTTTGGGAGTTCTAGGAAGCCCTCTAACTCACTTGTGCTAGTGTGCGAATCAATTGCGAGTGAGTGATCGCTAGTGTGTTGCATTGAGAGATTGCATCGAGTGGCACTAGGTGTTTGTGTTGCAAGCCGGTGATGCTTGTTACTCTTGGAGGTTGCCACCTTCTAGACGGCTTGGTGATTGTGTCTCCGTCTGTAAGGACCTATGTGGCCTAGAGGGGGAGGGGGGTGAATAGGCCTGTCAAAAATCACAGCTCAAAACTTAATTAGATGAGCCCGGCACTACCGCTCTGTGCCCGGCACTGCCGGCCCCAGCGCGGTACTGCCGCGCAGTGTGAGACCAGAAGCTGCAATTCGAAATCCAGCCACAACTAACTGATTCTATATGAATAGAAATGCTACAACAAGTTCTATGAACCAGCAGAACCAACTACTCCAAGCCAAATATGAAGAATAAAGTAGATCGGGCCAAACCCTAGAGTCTATCACAAGCTCATGAATATGAAGAGTAAAACTAGGCAAGCACAAGAGACAAGTGATTTATCCCGTGGTTCAGCTCACCCTCAAGGCTTGCCTACCTCCACGTTGTTGAGGTTGACCACTTAGGTCATGAGCTTTGCAACTCTACCTCGTTCTCAAGTCAAGGAACCGAATCCTTGAAGTGAGGGGTAATCTTACTAGCTGCACAAGTGATTACAAACCTCCCTAGGCCGCCACACAAGTTGGCAAGGCTCTAGGGCGACGCCTAGCCGGCTAGGGTTCCAAGAACCCAAGAGTAATAGAAGCAAATCCACCGGCTATGGCTCAAATCAAGTGCTCTAGGGAGTAGATCTCAGCTAGGGCTTCTCTTTGGTGAAGGTTTGAGCCTCCAACTCACTTTGAATCAATGGGAATCAAAGATTTGGTGAGAGGGGAGTTGAGAGCCTTCAATGGGGAAGAGAGAAGCTTGTCCGGAGGTAGGTGACGAGTTATGGTCGTGGATGACTGTCAACGGAATATAGTCGATAGCCCACCTAGGGGTATGCCTGAGGTGGTAGATTAGCGGAGAAGGTGCGTGGGACGATGATCTGGACGTGACACAGGAACGAGACTAGATGAACACGCGGGTTTATCCAGGTTCGGGCCGCCGAGTTCAGCGTAATACCCTACGTCCTGCGTCGAGCTGTCTACTCTGTATATTGATGAACGTGTCCTTGAGAGGGGGTCCCTGCTCGCCTTATAAAGTCATGGGGAGCAGGGTTACAGATCCTAGTAGATCGGATCTCATGACAGAATAAGGAAACCTAGTCGATTACAATCCCATATCGTGGAGAACACGATATCTTTCCTAACCGACTATGCTTCCTTGTCGGAGAAGGCTCCTGCGCCGCCATCTGACCAGCTGGGCCGCCTGCCAGACCAGCTGGGCCTTGACGCCACGGTCCTTCGCATTGAGTTGGGCAGGCCTTCATGAAGCAGCCCAAGTCTGGCCGTGAGGACACCTGGGTCTATATCCCCACAGCTAATCCCCGAGCACATTGAATCTTAAAGCGGTGAAAAAGACCTTGACAACAAACAGCCTTATCCAAATTTCTTAATCTGATCTCCGATCAAGTTATATTCTGCTGACTGCCATATCATGAACCCGCAAGATACGATGTGCTCTTAAAAAAGAAAAAACGACTTCTGAAAGTCTGGTGAAGTGTGCCCACTTAGTCCCCGAGCTTGGCAATAGATGACTCCGTCATGTGATGCCAAGGTCAGAAAATAAACTTCAATGACAAAAAATATACATGCGCGACCTAGCGTCATGTATACATGGTAGTCCCCGAGCTTGGCAATAGATGACTCCGTCATGTGATGCCAAGGTCAGAAAATAAACTTCAATGACAAAAAATATACATGCGCGACCTAGCGCCATGTATACACGGTAGTCCCCGAGCTTGGCAATAGATGACTCCGTCATGTGATGCCAAGGTCAGAAAATAAACTTCAATGACAAAAAATATACATGCGCGACCTAGCGCCATGTATACACGGTAGTCCCCGAGCTTGGCAATAGATGACTCCGTCATGTGATGCCAAGGTCAGAAAATAAACTGGAAATCCGTGAGGGAATAACCACACCATATACAGACAAAATTGTCTACTTTTTACTGCTATACTTCCTTTATCCTGTGGGACTCGTGACACCGATTGTTGACCCTCTGTTGTGCGGATACATGGGTGTATGCCGGGTCTCGGTGTGATGAGTGATTGTCAACGGGTTTGATCGCAGGTTCTTTGGCTTGTGTTGTGCAGGTGTCGAGCCCGGAGACAGTGATCGAGGGCAAGGTGAAGGTCAAGTAGAGACATGCCGTGCCGATGGACCGGGAGTGGCGAAGGGCGGACGTGAGGCTTGGACTGAGGGACCGGAGTGCCTGAGGATCAGCTGTGGTGGCTGGCAGCCTGGGACAACGACGAGCGAAGACTTGCGGGCACGGTGTTGCTCGGGTCGAGGACCTGGGGACACGTGTCGGTGGACGGGGTGCATGGGCGGTGCATCCCCTCTACAGCTCCGGTTTGGTGGTTGAGCCACAGAAAAACCACCGGGTGGACGGTTTCCAGGTTTGGGCCTCAAAACCTGGGTGCTGAGGGTTTCTGAGTTTGGCCACAAAACTCGGGCTGAGGACGGTTTCTGAGTTTGGGCCTCAAAACTCGGGGGCTGCGGGTTTCTGAGTTTGGGCCACAAAACTCAGGCGACAGACTTGGAGGCTGGTTTCCCGGTTTGGGCCTCAAAACCGGGGGATAGCTGGAAAAGGCTGGTTTCCCGGTTTGGGCCACAAAACCGGGGGTGCAGAGCGAGGGCGGCACGTGGCGGCAATCTGGAGGTTGCGTCGAGGCAACGCTTCGGGCTGTGCGGGCGTGGCCGTCGGATACACCTACCATCGAGTTGGTCCAGAATAACCCTAGGGTTTAGCTGGTTCGCTCTGTAATTAGAATAGAGAGGGGTAGAGTAGGAATTGTACTTAGGCTAGAATTAGGATAAGTAGTCGGGGAGACACCCTCCTCCCCCTATCTCAGTCATTTGCTCTTTCGTCTTAGGGTTTTCCTGCTCTCCCATCCCCTGCTGTAGCTGGCTGAGATCCGCAGAGAGACTCACCTCTGTGTATTGTTGATTTTGAGGAAGGGAGGCCGTAACCTCTCTGTCGTAGCGTGTGTTTGCGCTCCTGCTGCAAGATCGATGTGTTGATTCGCGGTTTTGTTCGTGTTCTTCGTGTTCTTCGTTTCTCCGCGATCTTCCCATCACTCGATCTCCCTCTCCAGTGCGTCTTTTCGAAATCCGTTTGAACCAATTTGTTCGTATCATTGAGGAGGTCATTTCGACCAAAGGAATTCATCTAAGTCCTCATGATCGAATAGATCGGGACGATTTTGTTTTTGTGGTGCTTTTCTGGTTCATCCACCTTCCCTTTTGATTTCCCGTTGATTGGATCGATTTGAGCGGATGATTTCTTGGGGATAGTCTCCTAACTACCCCGTGATCATCTTCTCCAAGTTTGGGAACTTGGGATTTTGATTTGGATTGGATTTGGAGAGATTTGGGAGAGAGACGATCAAAATCGCCCTCTCTGCAGGGCTGCGGACAGTCCGCGGTTACACCGGCGGACAGTCCGGGCATCGGGCACGGGCCAGACCAGTGGCCGCGGTGCCTGTTCGGACAAGTCCGAACTTGACCGGCGGACAGTTCGCCGTGTTAAGTCGCGGACAGTCCGCGAGTGTCCAGGGACACTTCAGCAAGTTTGCTGTTTCGGGTTTTTTGCCGGCGGACAGTCCGGGATCCCCTCGCGGACAGTCCGCGGTTGGGGCGGACAGTCCGGGTCCGTACTGGCGGACTGTCCGGGACACTGCTGAAGCTTGTTTTTCAGTGCAATCTTCGCCCCGGCTTTTCCGCTTGGTTTTCGGACTTCTCGTTTGTTCCTAGAGTTAACCAAGAAACATTTCTAGATATCTTTGCAACTTGTTTGCATAGGTATTTGGAGATTTCTCGACGTAGCCTCTAATCTACGTTCGGGACTCGGTTTTCTCAAGGGAAACTTGAGCCGAAGCTTCTGGACCTTGCTTCGCTTGTGTTTGGTGGTGCTCTGCTGTGATCCTAGGGATCATCCACCCTCTTCCAAGGGTCGTGAGCATCGCGCTTTGGGTCCGTGCTTCTCGGGGTTGAATTTGGGACACTTGGCCAAAGTTTCGAAAGAAATTTGATTGGCTCCCATTCACCCCCCCTCTGGTCGCCTTGCTTTTGCGTTCTCGGTCCTTCATGTTGCTTTCCACGACTGCAAGTTTTGTCGTTGATCTTTGGGAATCGAATCTGCCACCAGTAACAGTCTTCACATGGGACACCGTGCACTAGCTGAATTATTGATCCCGCGGCCACTTTTATTCGTAGACCATGTCTATAGACCAGGAAGAAAACGCCTATAAAGACCCTGTTGGAAGAACAAGGAGCACACGCGTTCATTAGCATATGTTCTCCCTTAGTCTGGTTATAAGATCTTTGATAGAGATGCCCAAATCTCCAGATATCTTGCTTCTGTAAGGTGAATGAAGTGTCTAGAAGAACTCTTGTGAAGGGATCATCCGTTAGGATGGTTTCTAAATAGTCGCTAGCAGAGGGATACAGAGGTGCGCCTAGAATAACTCTTGTGACTACCACTCATAGATAACCTCGGAGTCACAGGTTGTCAAAAGGGCGGCGAGGGTGATGGTCTTGCCCGGAGTTCCTTGAGCATTGGGGCGGTGCCTGAGACCCACCTTGGGACGAACTGAAAAGGCTCATGTGTCAACCCAAGGTTCTGTATCTGCTTTGCTGCGTCTTATTGTGCCCAACTCTTGATGTACTATGCATCAAGATTCTGTGTCTGGATTGTACTTGTTCTTGAAAATGCTGTGTATCAAGTTGCTTGCATATAATGCAAGTTTTGTAACCGGTAATATGCTATTAATACGGCTCTACCACGTATATGCCAACAACTAGTCATCTGACCAGTCCCCAGCTTTGCTGAGAAGGCTGGCGGAGACGCCGACCAGTCCCCAGTATGACTGGCGGAGCTGGTCGTGAAGCCAACGCGGCTCTGCCACATGTGTGCCTGTAACTGGTCATCTGACCAGTCCCCAACTTTGCTGAGAACGCTGGCGGAGACGCCGACCAGTCCCCAGTATGACTGGCGGAGCTGGTCGTGAAGCCAACGCGGCTCTGCCACGTGTGTGCCTGTAACTGGTCATCTGACCAGTCTCCAGATTTGCTGAGAAGGCTGGCAGAGACGCCGACCAGTCCCTAGTATGACTGGCGGAGCTGGTCGTGAAGCCAACGCGGCTTTGCCACGTGTGTGCCTGTAACTGGTCATCTGACCAGTCCCCAGCTTTGCTGAGAAGGCTGGCGGAGACGCCGACCAGTCCCCAGTATGACTGGCGGAGCTAGTCGTGAAGCCAACGCGGCTCTGCCACGTGTGTGCCTGTAACTGGTCATCTGACCAGTCCCCAGCTTTGCTGAGAAGGCTGGCGGAGACGCCGACCAGTCCCCAGTATGACTGGCGGAGCTGGTCGTGAAGCCAACGCGGCTTTGCCACGTGTGTGCCTGTAACTGGTCATCTAACCAGTCCCCAGCTTTGCTGAGAAGGCTGGCGGAGACGCCGACCAGTCCCCAGTATGACTGGCGGAGCTGGTCGTGAAGCCAACGCGGCTCTGCCATGTGTGTGCCTGTAACTGATCATCTGACCAGTCCCCAGCTTTGCTGAGAAGGCTGGCGGAGACGCCAACCAGTCCCCAGTATGACTGGCGGAGCTGGTCGTGAAGCCAACGCGGCTTTGCCACGTGTGTGCCTGTAACTGGTCATCTGACCAGTCCCCAGCTTTGCTGAGAAGGCTGGCGGAGACGCCGACCAGTCCCCAGTATGACTGGCGGAGCTGGTCGTGAAGCCAACGCGGCTCTGCCACGTGTGTGCCTGTAACTGGTCATCTGACCAGTCCCCAGCTTTGTTGAGAAGGCTGGCGGAGACGCCGACCAGTCCCCAGTATGACTGGCGGAGCTGGTCGTGAAGCCAACGCGGTTCTGCCACGTGTGTGCCTGTAACTGGTCATCTGACCAGTCCCCAGCTTTGCTGAGAAGGCTGGCGGAGACATATATTGTTAAGAGAAGAAATGAATTTAGCTTATTCATAAAAAGCTCGACTGTTGGGCCGACAAAATGGGCCGTAATAGTTGCTTTGGCGTTAAAAGGAGGCCTTTTAAGGACAACCCCGAAAGGTCGCATATCTGGGTATAAAGGCGCGCGCCGCCTAGTCAAAGTTTACCCTAACCGTTGCCATTCCCCATTTTCTTGCTCTCCGATGAACTTGGCACTGTAGCCCTACATCCGAAAGCACTCAATCAGCGACAGTTTCTGCACTTTCCGGCTAAATCAATGGCACGGAAGGCGAAGAAGACTGCGACGACGGTGGCTGTGCGGTTGGATGAAGAGTGGGCGCCGTCTCGGAGCACGGAAGAAAGCATTGGCCGCCTTGTCGCCGGAGGTCTGCTGCCGGACAAGGTGACCGGAGGATGGAGAGCACCCGCTGGTGAGTGCTACCCCCAACCCAATGCCGACGAGATCGTCATTTTTGAAGATTATTTTATTAGGGGATTCGGGCTGCCGTGTCATGTTTTCCTCCGATGTCTGCTTGATTTCTGGGGGATCGGTCTTTGCAATCTGGGGCCAAATTCCATCCTGTTGATATCTGTTTTTATCCACTTGTGCGAGGCATATCTCGGGATTCAGCCACATTTCAATTTGTTCCGTCATTTTTTCCAATTGAAGAAGAATAGTCGTGGGTCTCGTATTGCGGGGAGCGTATATGTTCTGCTGCGGGAAGGAATGACATCAGAATATGTCAACGTGCCCCTTCAGAGCAATGTGAGCGGCTGGGCAGAGAGATGGTTTTATATGACCCAGTGCCAAACTCCGGCTGTAAACTGTGATGTAGCGAAGATAGTGGAATCCAATTCCACCTGGTCGTCCAAGCCGTCAGCTAGTGACATGGAGCAGGTACGAGAGCTGCTTGGCTTGCTGAGGGAGATAACCATTGACGGGATTCAGATAACAACAAACTTTATGCACCGTCGGGTACAGCCGTGCAAGGACAGGGTACACCCTGGCTTCGAGTATGCAGGTCGGCCTGATGCGACTCGTGAACACGCCGAAGATTTGGATAGGAGTGAACTGGATAGGCGTGTTCACGTGGTGCTCCAATTTGGCGAATGGAAAGCACCGAAGAAGATTACACAACCTTTTAGCCTGGCGAACCCTGTCAAGGATGTGAGTCTTCTTCCTAACTTGTTGTACCGGTCATACTCGGTCATGGTTTGGTGACGCTTGTTTTGAATGCTTTGTAGGATCGCTCTGCTGTATATGTTTCGAGCGTGCCGACGACCGAGTGGCCGGAAGGTGTGGACAAGAGTCCTCCGACCAGCCGTCCACCTCGCTCCCGTCCTGACGAATCAGCGGCGAAGAAGGGCAAGGATAGTGCAGATGTGACGAACCCGTCAGCTGCCGCTGCTGCGGGTAAGCGTGTGGCATCTGGTCGGAGAGCGGCCACGAGGTCGTCGACACAAACTGAGGGTCCCGTAAGGATTCCGGGCGAGGCGACCTCAAACACGACCAGCTCCCTTCGTGACTGGGATGACGACGACAAGGAGCAGGCGCCAGCACCCAAACGCGCCCGGGTTGAGGAGCCGGTGAGGGACACTCAGCCCCCGCGAAGACCAAGGGGGCTGAAGCTGAGAGGTGGTCTCCGCGTCAGCGACCTGTAAGTATCTTGCCACCTCTGTCATTGGTGTGTGGCGTACCCAAATGTTCGTGACCTTATTCGGCCTTTTGCTTGTCATAGCAACCCTGTGGCAGAGGTTGAGACTGCGGGTGGTGATGCGGCGCCTGAGCTGACCATCACCCTGGACGCGGAACCCGAGCAGCTACCGGAGAAAGCACCCGAAGCTGGAGAGTTGGATGCTGATCGGGCGCCAACGACAGCTGGTCGGGAGACCGAGTCAGGTAGCGGGGAGATCCCCGACACTGAATCAACGGGTGGTCGGGGGCCATCCAGCTCCACGCAGGCGCCCCCGGATGCTTCGCTTCCCCCTCCGGAGGTGAACATGCGAAGCACAGTTGGTCGTGCTTCAGGCCCCTCAGGGGGTGTAGAAGTACCTGAGGTGCCCGAAGACGAGGTCATTGAGATCACACGGCCCCCGAAATCTCCGGACCGGGTAATCAGGGTGGCGCGCCAGCGGGCGGGTGAGTGGGTGTTCCATGAAGAGAACACCGACAACCGCCCGATGAAGAACTTTGACCGGATGCTTAGTCAGCTCCACAAATATGCACAGGTGATTCCATTATAAATTTTTGATGTTTGTAGAAGTAATCCGCATGAGTTGAAGCGTCGAATACTTGTGTGAATTTACAGGGAATATCAGACTTGTCCGAGGAGCGGCGGAAGTGCTTTGAATCCGTGGGTCCTTTGCTTGATGCCAAAGAGAAGCTTGAAGAATCATGCTCACGGTACCGAGCGGATCTGGACAACGCTCGGGAAACCGAGGTCGGGTTGCGCGAAACTGTTGAGAAGCAGGCTTCCGAGCTTGCACAGCTTCGTCTTGAAAACCAAGGTAAGGACCGAAGAGACCTTTCCTTTGTACTTTTGAGTGTCCGTCACATAACAAGTGTTGTTGGAAATAGAGCTGGCCTCGCAAGTTGCCGTAGAGAAACTTAAAGCCCAGGATAGCGAGGCTGCAGCTGCTCGGGAAAAGGCGTGGGCAGATGAGCTAGAGAAGGAGCTCGAAGGTTGCTGCTGAACCTCTTTTATTCAGTACTGTTTCTTTCTGGTCGGCCGTAACATGTTGTTATTGTTGATTGGTTGCAGAGCGACGCCGCTCTTGGCAAAACCAGATCTCGTTGGTTTGCCAAGATGTGAAGACCTGGGAGGGGTGATGCCAGGCCTTGGTGCGGGGAATCACGCCGGTGCTGAATGCCGTGTACGGAGCTGGAAGCCGCACGCCCCGACCAGACGGCGTGCTGGGGCAGTGTGCCGGGTTATGGGCTGCAATGAAGAGCTTTGTGACAGATGCCGGCGAGCAGGTTGGCGCTTACGTCCTGGCCCTTGCGCGAGCCCATTACCCAGGTGTTGATATAAAGAGGCTGGAAGGTGGCTTTCCCCGGAACACCTCAGAAGCCCAGGCGTCAGGGCTGAACGAAGGGTCCCGGGAGACAGCCGCTGCCCTTGTGAAGGACTTGGACATGTTCGAAGAGCCTGGGGAGCCCAGCGCTCCATAGGACCAAGAAAATATCACATTAGTT
Source organism: Coix lacryma-jobi var. lacryma-jobi (assembly GCA_009763385.1). Lineage (NCBI taxonomy): Eukaryota > Viridiplantae > Streptophyta > Magnoliopsida > Poales > Poaceae > Coix > Coix lacryma-jobi. The sequence goes on from CM019824.1 coordinate 139,377,935, forward strand.
TTTGTAAATAGGCGATCGTTGTGGATGTAACTTGACATGTTTGAACTTAATTTGGCTTGCTAAGATAGCATGTGGTAAGAAAATGGAGTAGGAAGGTTTGAACGAAAAACAACGACGCTTTATTCATAATATGCTATGGAAGTACAGAGTCGGGTACATATCTTTTTTGTCCCTGTATAATTATGCATAAAAATGTCGAAGCTGATCGATGTGCCATGAATTAGGGACGTCAGTCCTGTTTAAGTCGGCGAGCCTGTAGGAGGTTGGTCGTGTGACTTGTTTGACGACGTAGGGGCCTTCCCAGTGGGATGATAGTTTGTGCAATCCGGCAGTATTTTGGATTCGCCTCAGGACCAGGTCCCCTACGACGAAGAATCTCTCTTTGACATTTCTGTTGAAGTATCTTCGTAAGCCCTCGACGTATTTTGTTGTTCGGATGCAAGAATCCAATCTTCGTTCCTCGATGCAGTTAACTTCGAGCTCTCTGGCCTGGTCGGACATGTCCTGGTTGTACTGCTCCACTCTTGGCGATCTAAATGCTATATCTGCTGGCAAGACTGCTTCTGCACCGAACACCATGTAGTAAGGTGAGACGTCTGTGCTTCTGCTTGGTTGTGTTTGAAGCCCCCAAACCACGGATGGTAACTCCTTCAACCATCGACCGGCCTTTTGATCCTGGTCGTTTGCCTTGTGCAACCTTTTCTTTAGTGCATCAAGTATCATGCCATTTGCCCGCTCCACTTGTCCGTTGGCTCTTGGGTGAGCGATGGATACATATTTGACGATTATGATTCTTTCTTCGCAAAAGTCCCAGAAATCCGAGCCGGTGAAAGTGGAGCCGAGGTCGGTGATTATACAATTAGGTAACCCAAATCGAAGAATGATATCGTTTAGCAGCTCGGCTGCTTTTTGGGCTGTGGGTTTGACCAGCGGCTTGTATTCTATCCACTTAGAGAGCTTGTCGATTATAACGTAGACGTACCTGAACCCTCCTGGTGCTGTTTTGAATGGCCCAATCATGTCTAGACCCCAGCATGAGAAAGGCCAGGAGGCTGGTATGGCCTGGAGATCGTGTGCTGGCACATGAATTTGTTTAGCAAAAAACTGGCATCGTTCACAATACTTTACCAGCTTCTCTGCGTCGGCAACGGCGGAGGGCCAGTAGAACCCTGCTCAGAATGCTTTCCCGACTAGCGTTCGAGAGGCGGCATGATTGCCACATATGCCGGCGTGTATGTCTGCCAAGATTCGGATGCCTTCTTCTTGGGAGACGCACTTTAGCAGCAATTCTTCTTTGACATTCTTGCGCATAAGCTTTCCATCTACTAACATGTACTGCTTGCTGCGCCGAATGAGGCGCTCGGCTTCAATCTTGTCTTGAGGGACGTCCGCAGTAGTGAGATATCTTATAAACTGGTCTCTCCAATCATCACTCGGTAGCTGGATGGAAGCAACAGTCTGGTCGGTCGGGGGCTGGTCGGCAGCCCCGGCTACGTCGTGCTCGATGGACGGTTTGACCAGGTCCTGGACGAAGACGCCGTGAGGGATCTGTGATCTGGACGAACCAAGTTTGGAAAGGGCATCAGCTGCTTGGTTGTTAGCCCGTACCACATGCTGAAATTGCAAGCCATAAAATTTCCCTTCTAGTTTTCTTATCTCGGCGACGTAAGCGTCCATCTTTTCACTGGTGGCGTCCTAATCCTTGTTGACTTGGTTTATGACCAGGGCAGAGTCGCCAAAGACTTCTAGCCTTCTGACTCCCAACTCAATTGTGATCCGAAGGCCATGGAGGCAAGCTTCATATTCGGCTGTATTGTTGGATGCTTTGAAGTGGATTCGGAGGACATAGCTCAGCTTGTCTCCGGAAGGTGATATGAAATGTATTCCAGCTCCTGCTCCTTCGAGGTTTAATGACCCGTCAAAGTACATTGTCCAATGCTCGTTGCTGGTCGGAGGTACAGGTGTGGTCATGTCAGTCCATTCAACGACAAATCGATGAGTGCCTGGGATTTGATGGACGTGCGGCTGCGGAATTCAAGGGAGAACGGGGCTAGTTCCAGAGCCCATTTGATTATGCGACCGTTTGCATCCTTGTTGCGAAGAATGTCTCCGAGTGGATACTCCGTAACCACCGCAACAGAATAGTAGTCAAAATAATGCCTCAGTTTACGAGATGTAATTAGTATTGCATATAGCAATTTTTGTACTTGAGGGTATCTCGATTTGGAGTCATTAAGCACTTCACTGATATAGTACACCGGACGCTGTACCTTGTAGGCATGCCCTTCTTCCTCTCGTTCTACGACCACGACGGTGCTTACAACCCGATCAGTGGCCGCTATGTAGATAAGTAAGGTTTCGCCATCCCTTGGTGCAGCCTGCAAGGGTGGTGTTGTTAGGAGCTGCTTGAGTTCTTGAAAAGCGATTTCAGCATCCTCGGACCACTCAAACTTCTCGAAAGCTTTGAGCAGTTTGAAGAATGGAAGGCCTTTCTCTCCGAGCCGTGATATGTAGCGACTCAGGGCTGCCATACAGCCGGTTAACTTCTGGACGTCTTTTATGCTTTTAGGAGGCTTCATCTTTAGCACGACCTGTATTTTTTCCAAGTTTGGCCTCATGCCGTCTTTACTTACTATGTTGCCTAACAGGATGCCGGAAGGAACCCCAAAGGTACATTTTTTGGGGTTAAGTTTCCATCGGAACCTGTTGAGGGCTGCAAAGGTTGCGCGCAGGTCATCTACCAGAGTATGAGCTGATTTTGTCTTTACGACGATATCATCAACATAGGCTGCCACGAGCTCTGCTCGGATTTCTTCGGCTAGGCATTTTTGTATTGCCCTTTGGTAAGTAGCCCCGGCGTTTTTGAGTCCAAATGACATCGTAGTATAACAATATGTGCCAAAGGGTGTAATAAATGATGTTTTAGGCTGGTCCTCTTCTCTCAGAGAAATTTGATGATATCCAGAATAGCAGTCTAGGAAGGATAATAGTTCGCATTCAGCCGTGGAATTGACGAGCTCGTCGATGCGAGGTAAAGCAAAGGAGTCTTTAGGGCAGTGTTTGTTGAGATCAATGCACATTCTCCATTCTTTATTCTTCTTTTGAACTAAAACCGGGTTGGCAAACCACTCCGGGTGATACACTTCTTTTATAAAACCGGCAGCTAACAGTCAAGTGATTTCTACCCTAATAGCCTCCTTCTTGTCGTGAGCGAACCGTCGCAGCTTCTGCTTGATTGGTTTGGCGGTCTTCGAAACGTCCAAGGAGTGCTCGACCAGCTCTCGAGGTACACCTGGCATGTCCGCGGGTTTCCACGCGAAGACGCTTACGTTGTCCCTCAGAAAGCTGACGAGCGCACTTTCCTATTTGGGGTCGAGGTCGAGGCCGATGCACGCCGTCTTGCTGGATTCTCCTTCGACCAGCTCCACCTCCTTGAAGTCCTTGCTCCTGGTCGCGGCACGCTTGGCTTCCTTGACTGGGATAGACTGCTCTTCTGGGACCATTCGTACTGCGTCCACGCGGGTTTCCTCCATGCGGATCGACAGGTCGTGGGCTTGAGCGGTCGTGAAGCTTTCCCTCTCGCATTCATAGGCCATGGAGATGCTGCCCCTGATGCTTAAAACGCCATTCTCAGATGGCGTTTTTAGCAGGAGATAAGTGTAATGTGGAATCGCCATGAACTTGGTAAGAGCGGGGCGGCCCAATAATGCGTGGTAAGATCCCTCGAAGTCTGCCACGATGAAGTTGATGTAGCAGATGCGATGACGCTCCTTTGTTCCAAACTGGACGGGTAGGGTGACTTGGCCCAGAGGCTGAGAAGCCTGAGATGGTAGGATTCCCAGAAAGGGGCATCGTATGGTTCCAGATCTCCTGTCGTGATGCCGAGCTCTGGCAGGGAGTGCTTGAATAATATGTCGAGGGCACTGCCCCCGTCGACCAACACTTTCTCAAATCGTACTCCGTCGATGGTCGGGTCGACAACAAGTGGGAAGCGACCGGGTTCGGGGACCCTGGCCCACTGATCAGCTCCGCTGAACGAAATTTCTTGATGCGACCAGGCCAAATAGTTGGGGTCTGAGATTCTTTCGTCCACTCGGTCGACGGAGTAGACCGCTCGCTCCATTAGCTTGCGGATTCTCTTATCGGCCAGAATTGCTTTGCCACCGAATATGGTGCGTACAGACTTCTCAGCTTCTCTGAAGCCGCCGTGCTTCGGGTTTCTTCCTGGATCCCGGTCTTCCTCGTTGTCCTCTTGAGGGTCCTTTCCTTCACGCCTGGCCGGGGGTCCATCCTCTGTATCGGGGCGCTGTTTCTTCGAGCCATTGCGGAATATGGCTTTGAACCCTCTGCACTCCTCCATTGTGTGTCCTACACCTGGGTGCGCCGGACAGTCCTGCTTCAGGATTTTGGAGTAGGCTGACTCATAATTGCGCTTGCCCCCGGCCTTGGTGCTGTTGACCTCGTTGCCTGATGCTCGGCCGGGATTTGGTTGTCTTCTTTTCTCATCACGGTTGTCGTACCTTCGGTTAGGGTGGCGATTGTCCCTAAACCTTTCACGGCGGTCGTCGTGGGCCTCGTCATGTCGGTCGCCGCGATAGTCATTGCGCTGGCGGTCGTCGTGCCGGGGCCTCGGATCCCGGCGGTCATCGGCAAGCTGAGTATTATATTCTTCTGCTCGTGCCCAGCTCTGGGTGATGTTAAGGAGGTCCTCCACCGTTCGTGGCTCTTTTCGCAGCAGTTTGTTCCTCAACCCTTCATGGTGGTGCAACCCTCTAATGAAAGCTGAGATGGACTCGTCGTCCATAACATTGGCTACCCGATTGCGGGCATCGGAGAATCGGCGGATGTAATCTCACAAGAGTTCGCCAGGGCGGTCTCTGACACGCTCGAGATCGTATTTGCTTGCGGGTTGCTGACAGGTAGCTTTGAAGTTAGATATGAACGCCTTCTTCAGGTCGGACCAACTATCGATGGAGTCAGATGGTAAACTCAGGAGCCAATGGCTTGCAGCTTGGTTGAGGACCACAGGCAAATAGTTGGCCATAACGTCTCCTCCTCCACCAGCTGCTCGGACCACAGTCTCATATAGCATAATCCACTGGCGGGGGTCCGCCTTCCCATCGTATGACCTCAGGTCGTGGATCTTGAAACCTTTAGGCCAGATAACAGATCAGAGTCTTTTGGTGAATTGTCTGGGACCAGTGAGGGTTTGATCTAGAAGACCATGCTCGCGATCCCATCTGTTGCGCCTCTCCATCTCTTGTCGGAGCCTCGTATCTTTGGAGTCTTCGATGTAGTTGCGCAGGTCGGACTTTTCATTAATATGGTCGCGCAAGTGTCGAGGCTCAGCACTTGGATTGTTCCCGGCACGCTGGTCGGTCCTGCCGTCTGAACGCCTTCTGCGGTTATCGCGCTGGTCCTGGTTGCTGCTGGATTCTGGGTGGGGGTCCGGCCCTCTGTGACTTCTCCGAGATCCAGCGGGAGCAGCGTGGGACGGTCCCGCCACCTGGTCTTGGACCTGAACCAGAGATGCCTTTAGGTACGCTTTGAGCTGCTCGAGTTGAGGTGTGGCTGGGAGATTCTCAACCAGGTTCATGGCCATAGCCAGATTAGCTTGTGGGGTCTGATGTACTTGATGATTGCCGCACATGTCGAATGCGTCGTTTAAGTTGCGCTGTATGCGATGGCCTCCAGGGGCTTCGACTGCTCTCCGAGTAGCTCTGTTAGCGTTCCTGGCCAAACGCTGGGCTTTAGCCTCATCTATCTCACCATCGACCGCCGGCTCGTCGTGACTCACAGCGAATACCGAGCCCCCATAGCGCGGGAGGGGTCCGAAGCCTGGGGGATAGTCTGGCGTCCGATCCGGTGAATTGGATCTGGTCGATCCGGCGCTTGAGGCTGAGGCGGTGGTGGCAACGGAAGTTACGATCGCCATGCAAGCGTTGGCACCAGATTGCTTGAACTTTGGTGGCCGCTCCTCGGGAGTGCGCCGATCCTTGGTTTTGTCCTGCAGAAGTCCCATGACTTGCTCCTCATATGCCGAGGCCGAGTTCACTAGCCCATGAGGGAAGGTAGGAGCGAAAAAGCTGTGTTTCGCCATGCTCGGTTCAGATTCCTGAGGAGGGCAAAACGTGACAGAGCGACCCGTAGGAGCAGAGGTGATGACTAGACCGGTTTGAAGCTGCACGTGCCTTTTGGCACGAGCCGGTCGTCGAGGTCGCTGCCACTCTCCTTCATCGTGTCCAGGCTGAGGCGAACGATCTCCGATCGAATCTGCCAAAGCGAGGGTCTCGGCGATGCCTGCCGTGACCCGATCGATGGATTCGATCAGGTCGGAATTGTTGAGGCGCCGTCCTTGGTAGCGAGGAAGCACCGTTCTGCTCGAGGGCCCCGATCTTGACGTCGGTGCTCCTGGTAGCAGAGGTGCCTGGGGTGCCTCCATGTTCCCAATGGCTGGGCCACCTCTGGTAACCCACGAAACAGACCCGACGGTGATCGTCAGGCCCGCCGGAAGGTCCATGGAAACCGGAAAAGAAACCGCCCGAGTCATCATGACGTCCGCACACACACTCCCCACGGTGGGCGCCAGCTGTCGACGGAATATAGTCGATAGCCCACCTAGGGGTATGCCCGAGGTGGTAGATTAGCGGAGAAGGCGCGTGGGACGACGATCCGAACGTGACACAGGAACGAGACTAGATGAACACGCGGGTTTATCCAGGTTCGGGCCACCGAGTTCAGCGTAATACCCTACGTCCTGCGTCGAGCTGTCTACTCTGTATATTGATGAACGTGTCCTTGAGAGGGGGTCCCTGCTCGCCTTATAAAGTCATGGGGAGCAGGGTTACAGATCCTAGTAGATCGGATCTCATGACAGAATAAGGAAACCTAGTCAATTACAATCCCATATCATGGAGAACACGATATCTTTCCTAACCGACTATGCTTCCTTGTCAGAGAAGGCTCCTGCGACGCCATCCGACCAGCTGGGCCGCCTGCCAGACCAGCTGGGCCTTGACGCCACGGTCCTTCGCATTGAGTTGGGCCGGCCTTCATGAAGCAGCCCAAGTCTGGCCGTGAGGACACCTGGGTCTATATCCCCATAATGACCGTTGGGGAGGCAGAGGGGTGATGTAAATACCCTCTGCCATCCAACGGTTGAAACAAGTCGCGGCAGTGCCGCGGCCCGGCACTGCCGCGCCCTGAGCGGCACTGCCGCGCATACCAAACAAATAGAGGTGGATCTGAATCTGGTGCAGCTGTCTTTGGTTAGAAACATGGATGGTTTGTGTTGGTTTGAGCACATGTCATTCAGCCATAGTAATGAATTTGCATTCCCCCTTGATAGTACGGCATTCCTAAAACTCAATATTCGAAATAAAATCTCTTTGTAGCACTTTGAGTCCGGAACCAATGAAATGTAGTATGAGGGGTCCACCAACGCATATACACCATCCTTTCTTATTATAACCTACTTGTCAACTTCATAAATCTCATTAGTCCTTCAATCGTGTGGTCATTATCACCAAAACCCACAATTAGGACTTGATTGCACTTACAAACTCCCCCTTTTTGGTGATTGATGACAACACAATTGAAGCTTACAAGAGAAGGGTACAATACTTGAGATTTAGAAGCTTAGGTGTGAAACCTCCCCCTTAATGTGTGAATGAGAGCTGAAATCTCAAATTGGCATTAAAGGCCAATCATTCACATATTAGAAGAGTGGTGTAGGTTCAGTTTCACATCTATTAGCTTTGTGGGGGTGCCAATAAACTGTGTCAAGAATAATACGTGACGCGAATGACAGTTTAAGCACATCAGAGGTGTTCACTGTCAGTCTGCCAGAGCGGCACTGCCGCTCTGGGCGCGGCACTGTCGGAGCCCGGCACTGCCGGAGCCCGGCACTGCCGGCCCTGGAGCGGCACTGCCGCTCAGGCTACAGACAGTAAACGCAGCGGAGTATAAGCATAACCACAAAGCATAATCAATAACAGAACTGAACAAGATATAACTGCGGATACATGGGTGTATCTCGGGTTTCTGAGTGATGAGTGATTGTCAACTGGGATGATGCGCATGTTCTTTGGCTCGTGTTGTGCAGGTGTCAAGCACGGATGCAGTGATCGAAGGCAGGTGAAGGTCAAGTTGAGACGTGCTGCGCCGACGGACCGGGTGCGGTGAAGGATGGGTGTGCCGTGCGACGGACGTGCCATGCCGAGGTACTGAGCGGTGAAGGGCGGACGTGGGGCTTGGACTGAGGGACCAGAGGCCTAAGGATCTGCTGTGGTAGCTGGTAGCCTGCGACGACGACAAGTGAAGAAGTGCGGTCATGTGTTGCCTGAGTCGTGCACTCGGGGACACGTGTCGGTGGATGGGGTGCACGGTGGTGCATCCCCTCTACGACGTCGGTTTGGTGGTAGAGCCAGGGAAAAACCATCGGATGGACGGTTTCCAGGTTTGGGCCTCAAAACCTGGGCACTGAGGTTTTGCTGAGTTTGGCCTCAAAACTCAGAAGCTGGTGGGCTGGTTTCCCGGTTTGGGCCACAAAACCGGGGGTGCAGAGCGAGGGCGGCACGTGGCGGCAATCGGAAGGTTGCGTGGAGGCAACGCGGACGACTTGTGCGGGCGTGGCCGTCGGATCTACCTACCACTTGAGTTGGTCCAGAATAACCCCAGGGTTTAGCTTGTTCGCTCTGTAATTAGAATAGAGAGGGGTAGAGTAGGAAATAGACTTAGTCTAGAATAGGATAAGTAGTCAGGGGAGACACCCTCCTCCCCTATCTCAGTTAGTCATTTTCAGCCACTTGCTTTTGGCCTTCTAGGTCTTCCTGCTCCCCCACACCCCTTCGGTAGAAAGTTGAGATCCACAGGGAGACTTGACTCTGTGTTCTGTTGATTTTGAGGAAAGGAGGCCGTAACCTCCTTGTCGTAGCGTGTGGTTGCGCTTCGGCTGCAAGATCGTGTGTCAATTCGCGTTTTGATTCAAGTTCATCGCTGTTCTTCGCGGATTGCTTTTTGCCACGATTTTCCCGTCACTCGATCTCCCTCTCCGGTGCATCTTTGCGAAATCTGCTTGAATCAACTTGTTCATCTTTGAAAGGAGAACATTTCCACCAAAGGAATTCATCTATCTCCCTACGAACAAGTAGATCGGGTTGATTTCGTTTTCGGATCACTTTTTCGTTCTTTCACCTTCCCTTTTTGATTTCCCGTTGATTTAGTCGATTTGAGCGGATGATTTCTTGGGGATAGTCTCCTAACTACCCCATGATCATCTTCTCCTAGTTTGGGGAACTTGGATTTTGATTTGGATCGGTTTCAGAGGGAATTGAGAGAAGGGCGATCAAAATCGCCTTCTCTGGACACCCAGGCGCGGACAGTCCGGCCCACGTCCCTCGAGGACGCCGAGGCCTACCCTCGAGCCTCGAGGTCACATAACCCTCGAGGACGTCGAGGCCTGTCTCGAACAGCTTCCCTCGAGCGAGCCGAAGCCTACCCTCGAGCCTCGAGGTCACATAACCCTCGAGGACGTCGAGGCCTGTCTCGAACAGCTTCCCTCGAGCGAGCCGAGGCCTACCCTCGAACGTCGAGGTCACATAACCCTCGAGGACGTCGAGGCCTGTCTCGAACAGCTTCCCTCAAGCGAGCCGAGGCCACCCTCGAAGACGCCGAGGCCTTTCCGTGAGCCTCGGGTCGAAGTGCAGTATCATCCGCAGTTTGCTCGTTTGTTGCAGGATTTGGTTTCCGTCTTTTGCGTTCGCTGTCTAGAGTTGTGTAGTGTTCCGCTGTGCTTCTTGGAAGCATCCACCCTACATCTAGGGTCGTGGACACTTACAAGCTCTAGGGTTTGTTTTTGGGGTTGATTTTCGGGACAGTGGCTCTAGTTTCCGTAAGGAAAATTTGAAGCTCCCATTCACCCCCCCTCTGGTCGCTTTCTAGTTGCATTCTCGGTCCTTCAATTGGTATCGGAGCAGGTTAGGATCTTCCACCTTAGCCGGTTCCAGATCCACCGATGGCGACATGGATCGCGGCGTGGGCAAACCGCCGTTTTTCGATGGGACGAACTATGCGTATTGGAAGATACGCATGTCGGCCTATCTGCAGAGTTTGGGTGCTTCCATTTGGGATATTTGCAACTCTGCTGATTACGTGGTCTTGGCTGCTCATGTCACTCAGCAACAGATCGATGAGCACGATGCCAATAGCCGAGCCCGTAATGCTCTGTTTTCTTGTTTGAGCATGGGTGAGTTTGATCGCGTTTCTCACCTCGCTACGGCTCGGGAGATCTGGGACACCCTCATGCGTTTCCATGAGGGCACCTCTCAAGTCAAAACCCGACTCTACGAGTCGTTCAAGCGTGAGTATGAGAACTTTCAACATCAGCCTGGCGAGAGCATAGAAAGTTTATTCGCTCGCTTTCAGGTGATTGTCAACAGGATGAGGGCTAACAAGGAGCAGTTGCCTTTTGACGATCATGAGCGTGCTTTGAAGCTTTTGCACACTCTTGATCGGTCGGTGTGGGATTCCAAGGTTCAGGCGATCATCGAATCGCCTAACTATGAGACCCTCACCTGCGACGAGCTCTTTAGTAAGCTCAAGTCCAGTGAGATTGACGCCATGTCGAGGGCTTCTTATGCGAATCCTTCTGGCCCGACTATGGCTTTGGTTTCTGGCTCTTCTGCTAACCTCTCTGCTGGCTTTGCACTTTCATCTCTCTTTTCTGTCATAGAGGACCAGCTGGAGTCTTTGGGGGATGATGAGTTGGCCTTGCTTGCCAACCGGTTCTCGCGGTTTCACAACAACCGCATGAACTGTCGCCGCGGAGGAGGACGCTCAGGATGCTATGAGTGCGGCGACCCCGACCACTTCATCGCCAACTGCCCCAAGAAGAACAAGCATTCGGGGAAGGGCGATCATGGGCACAAGTACGACTCCGGCAAGCGCAAGGAGAAGTACGTCCCCGCGAGGCACAAGCGGAGGGGCGGCTTCGACAAGGAGTACATCAAGAGGAAGTACTTGGAGAAGGCCCAGGCTGAGCAGCGTGCGTTCTTCGCCACGCTCAGCGACGTCGATGGCTCGGATGACGACTCCGCTTGCTCAAGCGATGACGAGTCCGAGAAGAAGAAGAGGATCGAGGACAAGCTGAACGGCCTCTGCTTCTTCGCCGACGACGACGGCTTCTGCACCATGGCGCTTGGTGATGAGGTCAACGGCAAGCTGGAGCACACCCCTCGGGACGACGACGACGACGACACCTCCCAGGTATCCCTCACCCACGACGAGCTTTCTGCTGAGGTTGAGAAGCTTACTGCCGCGCTTCTTAGTCAAGACAAGCTGCTTAGGCGTGCCGCTAGAGAGCGCAAGGAGTTTAGACAGAAGTGGGAGGACACGGTGAGAGAGCTTGAGTTTGCCAAGTCCACCGTGGTTGTGTCGGAGGAGGTTGAGTGTGAGATGTGCACCACGCACATGACTGACCTTCTCACTTTGAGAGGTAAGTATGTTGCGTTGGTAGGAGAGGTGGATGAGCTGAAGGCTAGACCTTCTCTGTTGGGTGCGTGCAAGACTTGTCCTGTCTTGCAATCTGAGTTGGCAGAGAAGAATGCCAAGATTGTGTCTCTTGAGGAGGCCAACTCAGGTAGCACTAGTGTGGCTAGGTGTGCTTTGTGTGAGGGTTTGGAGATGGAGATTGCGAATGTCAAGCATAGCAAGATGCAAACCGAGGAGGAAAACACATACCTTCGGACCATCTTGTCATGGGTCTCTTGTAGTGAGCCGCAGCTCGGGATGATGATCTCCCAATTTAAGCGAGCTGCTGGAGGTTCTGGTGTAGGTCTTGCTCAAGGTGTTGATCTGTCTGCTTTTGGGAAGATTGGAGAGTCGAGTGGTCTGAATCCTGGTGAGAAGCCCAACTCCACCACTACTCCCAAACTGACCAAGCTTCCATCCAAAGAGCCGGTCAAGCCTATCACCAAGGATGGGGTGTTTGAGGAACCTCCGAGAGCTCCACCCAAGAACCAAGTGTGGCATCCCAAACTGAACCACCTAAAGAACAAGCTGGATACAATGCCACCTATTCAGGAGGAGTTGCCACAGAAGGGCAAAGTGATCCACACTCACAGCCATGAGTACCAACAACCCCCTCTGCGTGCGGTGAGGTACCATTGTGATTTCTGTGGGAGAGATGGACACTTGAGCGAGTTCTGCTTTAGGCGCAAGAGAGAGGCGCGCCGTGCTCGGGAGATGGACAACCCGGACATGTACCACCCTTTCCATGGTGTGCATGTGCCGAACGTCCAGAGGAGAGCTGCTAGGCCCAGAGGTCCAGAACCTCAACTTCCTAGGCGTAGGCCTCGTAGAGAGCGTGCCCGGCGGGAGCCTGCAGTTGTAGGCTATGGACCCCGTGGCGGAGGCTTTGTAGTTGAGCGCTTTCCCCCACCGCGTTTTGAGTATCGCGGTGAGCGCTTCTTCCCTAGCGGACCACGTTTTCCTGTGCGTGGTGATCGCTACCCTCGTAAACGTGCTAGGAATGGTTTTCTGCTAACCGTTCTTTTGAGCAGCCGGCCCAACACTGGTATTCCCCTTACTTCACTAACCCCAGTGTTGGATCGTTTGCTCACCCTATGTCTTTTTATTGATGTAGGTAAAACAGTTGGAGGACATTTGGTTGGTGGATTCCGGTTGCTCGAGGCACATGACCGGAAACGCCAAGTGGTTCTCCAGCCTTAGCCCTGTTGCCGGAAAGGAGTACATAACCTTCGGCGACAATAGCAAAGGTAAGATATTGTCTCGTGGGTCAGTGCGAGTTAATGAGCACTTTGTGTTGTGCGATGTTGCTCTTGTTTCTAACTTGCATTTTAACCTTCTTTCTATTTCGCAACTCTTTGACGACGACTATGAGATTCGTTTTAAACCGAATCTCAGTCGTATTTTGGATCCTCAGGGCAATCTTGTGTGTTTGATTTCGCCCTTTGGAAAAGTCTTTCGTGCGAATTTCTCGGAGTCTTTTGGCATTTCTCGTTGTCTTGTGGCTGGACCTTCCTCCTCTGATCTTTGGAAGTGGCATAGGAGACTTGGACATTTGAGCTTCGACTTGCTTGCAAGGCTTAGTTCACTTGGCTTAATCCGAGGATTGCCCAAGTTGCATATGGAGAAGGATCTTGTTTGCCACTCTTGTAGACACGGGAAGATGGTTGCTGCTCCCCACCATCCAGTGACTCAGGTCATGACCAAGCGCCCTGGAGAGCTTTTGCACATGGACCTTGTTGGTCCGGCTCGGGTGAGCTCAGTCGGGGGGAAGTGGTATGTGCTTGTTGTTGTTGATGACTTTTCGAGATATTCGTGGGTCTTCTTTTTAGCTGAGAAGACCGAGACTTTCTCCTTTGCTCGCAATCTGATTTTGCGCCTTCAGAACGAGTTCCCTTTGAACTCGATGCGAGCAATTCAGAGTGATAAGGGTTCCGAATTTAAAAATTTGGATTTTGAGAAGTTTTGTAACTCTTTGGGTTTAGAGCATCAGTTTTCTTCCCCCTACACACCGCCCCAAAATGGTGTTGTAGAGAGGAAGAATCGGACCCTTGTTGAGATGGCCAGGACGATGCTCGATGAGCATAGGACTCCTAGGCACTATTGGGCCGAAGCTATGAACACTGCATGCTACATTTCAAATCGCATTTTTCTGAGAGCTTTCTTGAAAAAGACTTCTTATGAGTTGCATTTTGGAAAACTACCCAAGGTGAGTTATTTTCGAGTTTTTGGTTGCCATTGTTTTATACTCAAAAAGGGCAACTTGGACAAGTTTGAGTCTCGTTCTTCTGACGGTGTGTTTTTGGGTTATGGCACTCACACTCGAGCTTATCGCGTACTTAACCTTGACACTAACCGAGTCATGGAGACATCCGATGTCACCTTCGACGAGACCATGGTTTGTCCTTCTTCTCGCTTTGAGCGTGCAGGTGATCATGAGGTTGGCGAGCCTCTTTTTGATGATGATGAAGAAGGTGCTGAAGGGATAGATGACCCAGCACTTCCTCCACCTGCAGTGCCGCAAAGAGCGGCTTCTACGACGACTCACGGCCCCGACACCTCCTCTTCCTGGGGGCCGTGGGATCCGCCACCCCGAGCGATACCATTTGTACCCGGGGAGGCACCAGCTGCTGTTGAGTGGGAGGCCACTTCGGCAAGGGAGGCGCCACAACATATCCAGCGCCGGCACCCGCCTCAGCAGATGATCGGCAACATCGACGACCATGTCACTCGGTCCAGATACTATGAGCAGGGAGTTCGAGATGAGCATGATGGGCGAGCTGACATTCTTTCTCGGGTTGCAAATTAAGCAATCCCGAGAGGGGACGTTTGTGCACCAGGGCAAGTACACCAAAGACTTGCTGAAGCGGGTCGATATGGGTGAGGCCAAGCCTCTTCCAACACCCATGTCGACGACGACTGCCCTGGATGCGGATGTGGATGGAGAAGCAGTGGACCAGAAGGAGTACCGCAGCATGATCGGATCGCTCCTCTACCTGACGGCGACACGCCCGGACATCCAGTTCGCGGTGTGTCTGTGCGCGCGCTTTCAGGCGTCGCCGCACACTTCTCACCGTCAGGCGGTGAAGCGGATTTTCAGGTACCTTCGTTTCACACCTGAGTTCGGGATTTGGTATTCTGCCTCCTCCACTCTCTCCCTTTGCGGTTATTCGGATGCCGATTTTGCTGGTTGCCGTATTGAGCGCAAGTCCACTTCTGGGACTTGCCAGTTTATTGGTTCTTCTCTTGTTTCGTGGTCCTCTCGCAAGCAGTCTAGTGTCGCTTAGTCCACTACAGAGGCTGAATATGTTGCTGCGGCTAGCTACTGTTCCCAGTTGCTTTGGATGATGGCCACTTTGCGTGATTTTGGTCTGAGCTTTTCTCGCGTGCCTTTGCTTTGTGATAGCACGAGTGCCATTAGCGTTGCTAAGAACCCCGTGCTTCACTCGAAGACCAAACACATTGATGTGCGTTTTCATTTCTTGCGAGACCACCAGGAGAAGGGTGATATCGACCTTCGCCATGTCGATACTCATCATCAACTGGCTGATATTTTCACCAAGCCTTTAGACGAATCAACCTATAATCGGTTGAGGGGTGAGCTTGGTGTGTGTTTCCCCTTTTAGATGGGGGAAACATTTTGGATCTTGTATAGATTGCCTTTTTTCGTTTGTCTTGCTTTCCTTTTGCATTTTGGCATACGCATTTACATTCTGAGCTTCATGTTTATAATCACTAGAATGTAACTATGCTCTGTTTTAGTATGCTCCGATGTTTATGTTGATACTTGTAGCTTATGCTCCTTCTGATCACTAATACATGTTATGAGCTGAGCTATTTTGGAATGGTGAATTTTGCTTACTGTATATAAAATCTGAATATGTTCACCATTGAGATATGCAACTAGCATGTGTAGGGCGTGTTGAGTCCATTCCTGCTTTTCATATATGCTAGGTTGCTATGTCTCTAGTTCTGAGTCATTCACTTGCTTGGTCTGCTCATATCATGTTTAAAATTGGAACCAAGTTTTAGTGAGTTGAAAAGATCGAGATGGGATTGCTTGTCAACACGGTATCGAGACTGTTTCTCATTGCACTTTGAGTTAAACTTGAGCTGTGTAGTGTATGACCAAAACCGTAGCTTTAAGCTTCTGATTGCTTCGGCATAGGCTTCGCTCGGTTGAAAAGTTAGGCAATGACAAGCTTTCAACCTCTCGCAATCACATGCTAAATAATTAAACTTGTGAATTCTTTACCGCTGCAACTCCGATATAGAACTGAAATCACAAGTATATGCTTCATTCCTATGCATGATGATTGGACTTTGCTAGGGGTAGTTCACCTTGTATATATGTTTAAGCACTTGTCTGGATTCCTTCTATACATGTCCAGTGCTATTTTGATGGTGACTATCTTTTTGGCTAAAAACTGCTCACTTGCTCATATGCTTCATATTTCGTATGTGTGATCAGTTTGAGCCTTCGCTATTCGAGTGCTTAGTTGTGTCATTGGAGCTATACCGATTAGAGCATTTTTGCACTCTTTTGATTATATGCCTGAAACTCCTAACTTGCATTTCTGCCTTCATATGCATTTTTGAAGGGGGAGAGTTATAACAAATCATGGTGTGTTCACTCTGTTCGGTTCTGTTCGGTTGACTAAGGGGGAGCTTTCATCCGAGGCTCTGGGTGTTCATCCGGGTGCTCTGGTCAGTTGACTGGTGCTTAGTCTGAGCCTTTGCTGAGCCTGTCTGCATTTGTTGAGTCCTTCAGTCATACTGTCTAGAGCATCTTTACACTCTCCTGAATATATGCCTGAAGCTGCTAACTCGCATTCTGACTCATATACATCTTAGAAGGAGGAAGAGCTTCCCTTGTTGGCTACGAATTTTTACTTGATTCGTGCATTTTCAACTAAGGGGGAGAATCTGCAAATCATTCTGTGTTTCCTGTGTTCCCAGGTTTCCTGTGTGTTCCCAGGGAGAGCTTGCTGCAAATCTTTTTGTGTTTACTGTGGGTTCATTTGAGCCTCGAACCCCAGGGAGAGTTTGTTGTTTGTCGAGTCTCGAGCGATCGAGCCTCAAAGTCCTGAGCCTTGCTTCGAGCCTGCCCGAGCTTTTGTTGTTTTCTGCTTGGCCGAGCCTCGAGCCTCGTTTCGAGCCTGACCGAACCTTGCTGTGAACCTTGCTGCTTGCTGCTTCCTGCTGGCCGAAAGGCACTGGTGTCGAGTTTTCTTTGCTAGTGGTGTTGAGCCTGTTCTACCTCTTCTTGAGGGCTAGCTTTGCTTTGCTTGGTTGCGTCGAGCCATTGCCCATGTCTTTGGGGACCAAGTTCTTTCACTCTTTCCACTTGACCTTCTTCGGCTTTGCTATGCTTTTGGGTCATTTGGTTGAGTTTTCTCCTTCTCCTTCTCCTTTCTCCTTCTTCCTTTTTCTTCTTTTTATTATGATTTGTGTGAGTAGTTGACAATGCACTCATCAAGGGGGAGATTGCGGATACATGGGTGTATCTCGGGTTTCTGAGTGATGAGTGATTGTCAACTGGGATGATGCGCATGTTCTTTGGCTCGTGTTGTGCAAGTGTCAAGCACGGATGCAGTGATCGAAGGCAGGTGAAGGTCAAGTTGAGACGTGCTGCGCCGACGGACCGGGTGCGGTGAAGGATGGGTGTGCCGTGCGACGGACGTGCCATGCCGAGGTACTGAGCGGTGAAGGGCGGACGTGGGGCTTGGACTGAGGGACCAGAGGCCTAAGGATCTGCTGTGGTAGCTGGTAGCCTGCGACGACGACAAGTGAAGAAGTGCGGTCATGTGTTGCCTGAGTCATGCACTCGGGGACACGTGTCGGTGGATGGGGTGCACGGAGGTGCATCCCCTCTACGACGTCGGTTTGGTGGTAGAGCCAGGGAAAAACCATCGGATGGACGGTTTCCAGGTTTGGGCCTCAAAACCTGGGCACTGAGGTTTTGCTGAGTTTGGCCTCAAAACTCAGAAGCTGGTGGGCTGGTTTCCCGGTTTGGGCCACAAAACCGGGGGTGCAGAGCGAGGGCGGCACGTGGCGGCAATCGGAAGGTTGCGTGGAGGCAACGCGGACGACTTGTGCGGGCGTGGCCGTCGGATCTACCTACCACTTGAGTTGGTCCAGAATAACCCCAGGGTTTAGCTTGTTCGCTCTGTAATTAGAATAGAGAGGGGTAGAGTAGGAAATAGACTTAGTCTAGAATAGGATAAGTAGTCAGGGGAGACACCCTCCTCCCCTATCTCAGTTAGTCATTTTCAGCCACTTGCTTTTGGCCTTCTAGGTCTTCCTGCTCCCCCACACCCCTTCGGTAGAAAGTTGAGATCCACAGGGAGACTTGACTCTGTGTTCTGTTGATTTTGAGGAAAGGAGGCCGTAACCTCCTTGTCGTAGCGTGTGGTTGCGCTTCGGCTGCAAGATCGTGTGTCAATTCGCGTTTTGATTCAAGTTCATCGCTGTTCTTCGCGGATTGCTTTTTGCCACGATTTTCCCGTCACTCGATCTCCCTCTCCGGTGCATCTTTGCGAAATCTGCTTGAATCAACTTGTTCATCTTTGAAAGGAGAACATTTCCACCAAAGGAATTCATCTATCTCCCTACGAACAAGTAGATCGGGTTGATTTCGTTTTCGGATCACTTTTTCGTTCTTTCACCTTCCCTTTTTGATTTCCCGTTGATTTAGTCGATTTGAGCGGATGATTTCTTGGGGATAGTCTCCTAACTACCCCATGATCATCTTCTCCTAGTTTGGGGAACTTGGATTTTGATTTGGATCGGTTTCAGAGGGAATTGAGAGAAGGGCGATCAAAATCGCCTTCTCTGGACACCCAGGCGCGGACAGTCCGGCCCACGTCCCTCGAGGACGCCGAGGCCTACCCTCGAGCCTCGAGGTCACATAACCCTCGAGGACGTCGAGGCCTGTCTCGAACAGCTTCCCTCGAGCGAGCCGAAGCCTACCCTCGAGCCTCGAGGTCACATAACCCTCGAGGACGTCGAGGCCTGTCTCGAACAGCTTCCCTCGAGCGAGCCGAGGCCTACCCTCGAACGTCGAGGTCACATAACCCTCGAGGACGTCGAGGCCTGTCTCGAACAGCTTCCCTCAAGCGAGCCGAGGCCACCCTCGAAGACGCCGAGGCCTTTCCGTGAGCCTCGGGTCGAAGTGCAGTATCATCCGCAGTTTGCTCGTTTGTTGCAGGATTTGGTTTCCGTCTTTTGCGTTCGCTGTCTAGAGTTGTGTAGTGTTCCGCTGTGCTTCTTGGAAGCATCCACCCTACATCTAGGGTCGTGGACACTTACAAGCTCTAGGGTTTGTTTTTGGGGTTGATTTTCGGGACAGTGGCTCTAGTTTCCGTAAGGAAAATTTGAAGCTCCCATTCACCCCCCCCTCTGGTCGCTTTCTAGTTGCATTCTCGGTCCTTCAATAACATAAGCAGGTAAAAGTACATGTCCAGATCCAAGTCTAAAAAGTAGTACCATAGATTAAAATATTACAAAACATAGAGTTTTGAACGAATCAAACTCTCACAACTCTCAACTACTAAAGATAGGGACATGAAGCTGAAAAAGTGTTGTACCCCCTTCTCTTCATCTAATTCTCCCCTTTTGGCAACAAGTCACCAAAAAGAGAGAAAGAGGGAGAAGAGAAGAGTGTCCAAACACTCAGTCGTCATCCGATGCAATCTTGTCCCACTGAACTTCTTCTTCTTCCTCCTCCTCATCATCATCGTCATCTTCATCGTCGTCGTCGGACTCTACCACGGCCTTGCCATGGCGGTGAGTGGTGCTGTTTTAGCGAGTCGTGGCCGAGCCATGTGTAGACCGACGGGGTGGCACTGGCACTATCTCCTCCTGCTCCTCATCGCCATCTGAGTCTATATCATCTGAGTCGAGGCTGGAGAGGTCAAAGTGAGGTGGAGAGCGGGGTGGAGGTAACGGCGAACAACCCGCCCGCTCTCGCTCTGCGCGCTGCTCAACTAGTGCCTGGTGAGCTGTCTGGGCTGCATAGGTGCAAGTAGAGAAGATAGACTTGATCCATTTGGCCAACTTGCTCATCTTCTTCCTCTGATAGGAAGGGCGGGAGCTCTCTGGCCTGTCAGCTGCTGTTGTCCCTGCTGCTCCTGCTGCTACCCCTCTCTTCTTTTCTGCCCTGTACGGCTCAAGCAACCCGTCCTTGATGAAGGTGTAGCCAGAGACCATCTCAATCATGTACATGATGTAGGGGGCATAAAGAACTGCCTTCCTAGCATCCTCGGCTGCAACCTGAAGCTCGGTCCATATGAAGCTGGATATAGAAAAGGGATTAGCCCTAGGGGCCATCCTAGCCAACATGTTCCTGCCATATCCATACAAGTTAGAGTGTTACCCACTCTTTGGGTTGAGCGTCTGCCTGAAGAGGTTGTTCAACATATAATAGAAACCTTTCAGTCCCTTGACCAACCCATCAGCCTTCCTAGGGTCCTCATACATGAATGCAATCTCTGAATCTGTCAAGGTCCTCTCATCATGCAGATTGTCAAACTCCCTGTCCTCGCTGCCCAAACCGAGAATCCTACTAAAGGTCTCATAGGTGACCTTGTAGTGACGACCCTCAGTCATCCAGTGCATCTCCTCAACCATATTGTCAACATACAAGGTTGCATGAAACTGATGGATGATTTCTATGTTCCAATTGTAGCTAAAACCCATCAGATCATACATGTTCCTTTGCTTGCATGCAGCCACCACCCTATTGATGTCACGATTAGCTTTGGCTTCCAGGTGCTCCCAATCCACATACTTCATATTCAGAATCTTTGACTTCTTGGCATTGTATAGGACTGAACGGTAGAAGTCGGAATGGAACTCATTCCAGAACCTGTACTCAATGCCCATATCCTTCTGAGCAGTGTAGGGGTTGACCTGGCGCTGAGATTTGACTGAGCTAAACTGCTGATAATAGGACACGGGCTGCCTGTCCTTCGTGTCCTGCGGTGGCCTCTCCTGCACATCCTCCTCATAAGGCTGCAAATGAGCCCTGCTGACCTCTGCCAAGTGCTCGGGGGTGTTGGGATACAAGTCCTCCCTAATCTGCCGATCCTGCATGTGAAGGCGGGCCTCATCTCTGATTTGCTGCCTTGCTGAAACGTCACCCTGGGCGCTAGAACCACCTCGGCGAGCTGGCTGCTTGCTCCTCCCCCTGAGTGGATCCATCCTTCTCTTGACCCTCCTTTCATCATCTCCTCCACCCGACATCTAAAACATGGAAACTGTGGATTAGAAGACTGCAAAGGAGCTGGTAGATCATAGTGAGGCAATAGACGTTGATGGATAGGGTGTTACTTGGATCAAGTCTCTGCTCATGGTCCGGCACTACCGCTCTTGGAGCGGCACTGCCGGGGCCTGGCACTGCCGCGCATGGCGCGGCACTGCCGCGCAGGCAGACAGGATCTGAGCCAACCAACACCACATCCATCACCTCTACTACTTCCCTATCATCTACAAACCCTTCTACAACATCTAAAAACAAGATCCATGGCGCATTTTACAAAACGGGAGAAGTTAGGGTTAGGGATTTTGAAGTTATACCTTGAGATAGAGAAGGGAGAAGGAGGCCCTTGGAGAAGAGGAGGACGATGGAACACCGACGGAGAACCCCGAGCAACACTTCCGGTGGACGGAGTTGCAGGAGAACACGCCGGTGAGGAGAGGAAGGTGCAGTTGCCCGGTCGCCCGTGAGAGAGAGGTGAAAGGGGAAAGAGTTTTCACGGGCTGGGGTGAATGGATGAGGTAGAGAGAGAGGGAGCCGTCGGGTAAGAATAGGTAAATTTTCCCTTGGCCCCACTCGGTAACAAACCGATTCCTACTGAATCGGTAAGTCACGGCACTGCCGCGCCTGCCGCGGCACTGCCAGGGCCCGGCACTTCCGCGCCTGGCCCGGCACTGCCGGACAGTCACCAACAGAAAGGATTATTCTCTAAGGCACTAAGTCTTATTCTTGGAGTGGACAAGTACTACTTGCATGTTATGACCAGTAACAGGTAAACAATTCAGAACAATGGTCATTTCAAGCAAGTTTCTTTCACAAAGGTTTTGAAACACAATATATGAAAGTTTTGAAATTGGTTTTACCTAGGTCATTCTAGTTGATCAATCAAGCATACTAGGTTTCAAACTACGTTACGAGAGTCAAGGATATTTAAGCACAAAACCTTGACTCATCTAGAGGCTTAGTGAAGATATCGGCTAGTTGTTTGTCGGTGCTCACATGACGAAGTGCGATATCTCCTTTGGTTTCATGATCTCTCAAGAAATGATGTCGGATGCCTATATGTTTGGTTCTTGAGTGACTCACTGGGTTGTTTGCTAGTTTTATGGCACTTTCATTGTCACACAAGAGTGGAATATGGGTGAAATGACATCCGAAATCACGAAGGGTTTTCCTCATCCAAAGTAGTTGCACACAACATGCACCTGCTGCAACATACTCAGCCTCGGCTGTGGAAAGGGCTACACAATTTTGCTTTTTAGAACTCCAAGACACTAGGGAGCGTCCAAGGAATTGACATGTCCCCGAAGTGCTTTTTCGATCTACTTTACAACCGGCGTAATCGGAATCCGAATAGCCAAGTAGTTCGAACTTGGAGCCCTTAGGATACCACAAGCCAAGGTTTGGAGTGTGAACTAGATATCTCAAGATTCTCTTAACGGCCACTAAGTGACACTCTTTCGGGTTAGCTTGAAATCTAGCACACATGCACACACTAAGCATAATATCGGGCCTAGATGCGCATAAGTAGAGTAGAGAGCCGATCATGGAGCGATATACCTTAATGTCCACGGCTTTCCCTTCTACGTTGAGATCAAGATGTCCATTGGTTGGCATGGGAGTTTTGATAGGCTTGGCGTTCACCATGTCAAACTTCCTCAACATATCATGGGTGTACTTGGTTTGGCAAAGAAAAGTCCCTTCCTTCAATTGCTTGATTTGAAAACCAAGGAAGAACTTGAGCTCACCCATCATAGACATCTCAAATCTCTTAGTCATGATCCTACTAAACTCATCACAAAAGGATTTGTTAGTACTACCAAATATTATGTCATTGACATATATTTGGCACACAAAGATATCTCCATTGACTTTATGAGTGAAGAGAGTAGGATCGGCTTTGCCTATTTCAAAGCCTTGTTTGAGAAAGAATTCCTTAAGGCATTAATACCATGCTCTAGGTGCTTGTTTAAGCCCATAGAGTGCCTTATGGAGTTTGAAGACGTGGTTGGAGAACTTGGGATCTTCAAATCCCGGTGGTTGCTCGACATACACCAACTCATGTATAGGGCCATTGAGGAATGCACTCTTCACATCCATTTGATATAGCTTGAAGTTGTGATGGGCTGCATAAGCTAGAAGAATCTGAATGGCTTCTAGTCTTGCAACCGGTGCATATGTTTCTTCAAAGTCCAACCCCTCTACTTGAGTGAACCCTTGAGCTACCAATCTTGCCTTGTTCCTTGTCACCACACCTTCTTCATCTTGCTTGTTGCGGAAGACCCATTTGGTTCCAATAACATTGGTATTTGGTCTTTCCACAAGTGACCATACTTGATTGCGCTCAAAGTTGTTGAGCTCTTCTTGCATGGCCATCACCCAATCCGGATCATCCAGGGCTTCTTCTACCTTGAGAGGTTCCAAAGAGGACACAAACGAGTAATATTGACAGAAATTTGCCAAATGAGAGCGTGTCGTTACCCCCTTTCGGAGACTCCCAAGGATGTTGTCAACGGGATGATCCCGTTGAATAGTTTGCTTGAGTCTTGGATGATCAATGGGTTCTGGTTCATCTTCAGCCTCCTCTTCTTCATCTTGCTCGAAGATGGGTTGTAGGTTTACTCCATGAAGTGGAGTAGCTGCAGCTGCTCTGGGTGTTCCCAGCACTGCTGGGCTTTGCCCGGCACTACCGAGGTCCGGCACTACCGGGGTCGGACCCGGCACTGTCGGGGACTGTATCTGATCAGTCCCAGCAGGAGCTTCAGCTTGAGGACCATCCTGACCAGTAGCCTGCTATTCTTGTGGTCTTATATCACCAATGGCTAATTGATTGATTGCTTCACAAGGTGGTTCCTCATTACCTACAACAACTTCATCAACTTGCTCTACTTGAGAGCCATTAGTTTCATCAAACGTCACGTCTATCGCTATTTCAACCTTGCCGGAGGCCTTGTTGAAAACACGATAGGCATGCTCGTTTGATCCATAATCGAGAAGAACACCTTCATCAACCTTGGATGCGAACTTAGAGGCTTTGGGCTTCTTGTTCAATATGAAACATTTGCACCCAAATACTCTAAAGTACGACACCTTTGGTTTGTTACCGGTGAGCAGCTCATAGGAGGTCTTCTTTCTTCTCTTGTGGTGGTAGAGGCGGTTGATTGCATGACACGCGGTATTGACAGCTTCGGCCCAAAAGATGTCCGGCGTCTTGTACTCATCTAGCATCGTCCTTGCCATGTCAATGAGTGTTCTATTCTTCCTCTCCACCATGCCATTTTGTTGAGGGGTGTATGGAACTGAAAACTCATGCTTGATGCCCTCTTCATCAAGAAACTCATCCACTTGGGTGTTTCGGAATTCCATTCCATTGTCACTACGAACTTTCTTGATGTTGAAACCGAATTCCCTTTGTGCTCTTCGTTCTCCTTCTCTTGCACTACACTTTTGTCATGCATAAAGAATACCCAAGTGAAACGAGAAAAGTCATCAACAATAACAAGACCATGTTTGTTACCGCCGATGCTAAGGTAGGCAACCGGTCCAAAGAGATCCATGTGGATCAACTCCAATGGATGAGTAGTAGTGTCATAGCTCTTTGGTGGGTGAGGTACGCCTACTTGTTTTCCGGCTTGGCAAGCTCCACATACTCTGTCTTTCTCAAAATCAACATTGGTTAGTCCTAGGATGTGGTTGTCCTTTTGAAGTTTGGCCAAGTTCCTCATCCCAACATGAGCTAGTCAGCGATGCCATAACCAACCCATGCTAGATTTTGCCACTAAACAAGTCTCAAGTTTGGCTTCACTTTTGTTGAAATCAACTAAGTAAAGCTTCCCTTTCAAGCGACCCATAAAGACAATAGAGGAATCCTCCCTTCTAAAGACTTCCACACCCTTATCCGTAAAGAGACAATTGAAACCCATTCCACACAATTGTGAAACAAATAGCAAGTTGTAACTTAACGAATCGACATGTAAGACATTAGTAATTGAATGCTCAAGTGTAATAGCAACTTTACCAAGACCTAACACATCCCCCTTGGAGTTATCACCGAATATGATGTTTTCGCTTGCATTTGAAGTTGGGGAATATGATGAGAACATACTCCTTTCTCCGGTCATATGATTTGTACATCCGCTATCAAGCACCCAACTTGATCCACCGAAGGAGTATGCCAGCAAAACAAGTTTAGTTCCTAGGTTTAGGTCCCCAATTGATATTGGGGCCTTGCATGTTAGTCACAAGT
The DNA here is from genome assembly GCA_009763385.1 of Coix lacryma-jobi var. lacryma-jobi. Lineage (NCBI taxonomy): Eukaryota > Viridiplantae > Streptophyta > Magnoliopsida > Poales > Poaceae > Coix > Coix lacryma-jobi. Next base: position 139,402,966 of record CM019824.1, read on the forward strand.
ATCTTAGGAACCCAAATAAACTTGTTGGTTGCCCTCTTGTCATCACCAACATACTTTGCAACAACTTTACCACTGTTGTTGTGTCCTAATATGTAGCAAGAGGACATGCTCTTCCTTGGGGCTTCTATCTTGGGTTGATGCATAAACTTGTTCTTGGTCACCCAAATAGATTCCTTTAGTTTCTGAGACCCTTGCTTCTGCTTGGGCACCTGCTTGGGCTGTGTGTGAGACTGAGTAGAAGGGAAACTGGTAGCCTTCCCTTTCTTGGGGCGCGGCACTACCGGGGCCCGGCACTGCTGCCTTCTGGCGCAGCACTGCCGCGGTCTATGCAGGCTGAACTGTACCAATATGACCCTTCTTCTCAAACCTCACACACTCATAGCCATTCACTATCTTCCTTCCATTTGTTTTGGCTCCTTTTTCATGCCCCAACCCATCCTTTATGAAAGGACGTCTTCCATTCTTGAACTTGGGCATGTTCTTCCCTTGGGTCTTCTCATTAGCACTTGTGGTAGACTTGACACAACCACTTGCAATGATATTTGTCAACCTTGCTATCTCTTTTCTCATGGCCTCCATGTTCGCAAGGTTAGTGGAATAGACATTCAAATCAAGATTATAGCATTTTCCACAACCTTCACTAGTGGAGGGAATAGAGGTGACATTTGCCTTAGGGAGAGTTGAGTTGCTTTCCCAAAGAAGGTTATATTGCAGCTCAAGTTCTTTGTGCTTTTTATCCAAGCCACAATACTTTTCCTTGAGTGCAACATGAGCCTTCTTTAGGGAAGCATGTTCATCTTGCTCTTGGGCCAAGGCCTCATGCAAGACGTCCAACTCACTTCTCTCTAATGCAAGAGCCTCCTTGCAAGCAATGTAGAGGTCCTCTTGTTTGATGAGAGCATCCTCACTTATTGCTAGCTCGGCTTGTACACCTTCTAATTCCTCCATTAGCTTAGTGATAAAGAGTTTGGTTTTCTTATCTAAATTTTTAGTTATCATGTTTATCTCTTCATCACTAGAATCATCATCACTAGAGGAATCACTAAGTTCACTACTAGAGATGTCACTAGGTGGAAGAGAAGGTTTGGGAGTGTGAGTCTTTTTCACCTTCTCTTTCTTGGCCATGAAACAAGTGTGGGAGTTGCCATCATCATCATTGGACAAGTTGTTGAATAGCCTTGGTGAAGGAGATGACTTTTGAAATGCAATGGTTGCCATCTTCTCATCTTCTTCACTTGAGGTTTGTACGGTTGAATCCCATTCATGTCCAATGTGAGCTTCTCCCATGTATCTCTTGTTGTGCTTCTTGTAAGTGGCTTTGTCATCTTTCTTGCCCTTGTTGTCCTTCTTCTCATTTGGGCAATGAGCTATGAAATGCTCGGTGCTACCACAATTGTAGCAAGTTCTCTTCTTGTTGTTGGGAAACTTCCTCTTCACAAATTTGTATCCTTCCTTTTTGAGCCCCTTGCGGTATCTTCTCATGAATAGAGCTATATCATCAATCTTCTCAAAATCTTCACCATCACTCTCACTTTTACAAGAGGATGATGTGATGTCCTCAACCTCTATTTTCTTCTTTTGTTGCTTGGGCTTGCTTGTAGAGGCTTGTTGGCTTGATTTTGGCTTGCTTGATGTTGCTTGCTTTGTTGACTTGCTTGCCTTGAGTGCCACATCCTTGATCTTCATCCCATCTAGCCTAGCTTGCAACTCTCCAAGCTTTCTTCTTTCATTTGCCTCCTCTCTTTGCATGTCAAAAGTGATAATCCTCCCAAGCACATCACTATGTGTGAATTTCTCAAACTTCTTCTTGTCCCTAATCAATGTCACAACGGTCTCATTTCTTGGTGAGTATGCTTCCAACATGATTTTCACAACCTTGTGATCATTGATTACATTTCCACCTAGCCCTCTAATCTTGCCAACAATGACCATCAACCTATCAAACATCTCTTGTGGGCCTTCACCTTCACAAATCACAAACTGGTTGAGCTTAGCCATGAAGGACCGGATAGGCGACCAGAGGGGGGGGGGTGAATGAGAGCTTAAAATTTCTTCTCAGAAACTTTTAGCCACTGTCCCAGAAGTCACCCCAAAGGCAAGCCTAGAGCTCGAATAATGTCCACGACCCTAGTAGTAGGGTGGATGCTTCCAAGAAGCACAGCGAGACACTACACGACTCTAGGAACCCAACGCAAAAGCCGGAAACCGAAACCGACAACGAACGAACAAACCGCGGACGAAACCGTGCGAACTCAGTCGCATCGGACGCTGGCCTGCGTCCGATGCCTGACCACCGGACGCGTCCGATGCAAACAGAGCGGTTCTGGAACCTTACTGCATGGACATCGGACGCTGTGAACAGTGAACTGCCAGCGTCCGATGCTCAGCGTCCGGCGCGTCCGATGCCGAGCGTCCGATGCTCACTCAAATGCACGCAGGCTGACACGTGTCACCGGAGCGTCCGATGCTAAGAACCCTAGCGTCCGATGCTCCCGTGTCAGCGTCCGATGGCCCCGAAAACTGTGCAGTTCTTCGGTGATTCAACCCGATCTCCTCCGAATCAAAAGTTCTAAGCCTAGGATTCGATCTGAGAGGTCACAAGGATGTTAGTGAGCTATCCCTAAGAGATCGTGGCTCGAACCTAACTCCAAATCGGTGAATCAAGAAGTTTCGGGGCAAGGGAGCAAAAACGAGATCTGAAACTAAAATCGCCCGATCTCCTAGACCGTGAGGTTTGAGATGAATTCTTTTAGGGGAAAGAATTGCCTCAAGATCTAGAACAACTTGGTTCAAGTGGATTTGCAAAAGACACACCAAGGAGAGAGATCAAGCGACGGGAAACACAACATCAAAAGCAATCCGCGAAGAACACAACAAAACGCGAATCACAGACACGAAATTGCAACCGTGTGGCGAACACACGCTACAAACGTGAGATTACGGTCTCACTTCCTAAACTTCCCAAAACACAGAGACATGATTGAGTCTTCTCTATGGATCCTCTACAGCCAGGTATGATTAGAACCTAAGCGAGGGCTAAGGAGAGAGAGAGTGCTTGGAAGAAAATGACTGCAATGATAAGTGGAGAGGAGGGGTGCCTCTCTTATTTATAGCCTAAACAATAATCCCTTCTAACCCTAGGTAGGTGAGCGAAACGGCCAACCCTAGGGGTATCCCGATCCAACTCTGCTTGATGTCGATCCGACGGCCACGCGCCTTCCTCACCCTTAGCTTCGCCTCGACGCAAGCCTCAGGATGCCGCCACGTGCCGCCCTGTCGACCACCGCTGAGAATACATATGATGAATGATTGACTTTGTTGAGGAAGGTTTGAGGCTTTTACCCGGTTTCGTCCATATCTTGCTATGCGCTTATTGTTTATGACTAACCGGTGGCGTGAGTTGTGTGGTGTTTCTGTGTTGGTGTGCGTGTGCGACATGTGTCTCTTGGCTGTGTTGATGTGCAGGTGTGGAGCTCGGATACAGTGGTCTATGGCGAGGTGAAGGTCAAGTAGAGACGTGTCGTGCCGACGGACCGGGTGCGGTGAAGGTTGGGCGTGCCGTGCGGCGGACGTGCCATGCCGAGGTACCGAGCGGTGAAGGGCGGACGTGAGGCTTGGACGGACGGACCAGGGGCCAGAGGACCAGCTGTGGTAGCTGGCACGTGACATCGGCGAGCAAGAGCACATGGGATGCGCGGTGCATCGGCCGAGTCGGGAGGAAGACGATGGCGTCGTGACACTTGGCGGGAGGTCGGACACGGGCTTGCGTGCGGCGCAAGTGCCGTCGGCCGAGTCAAGGAGGATGGCGAAGGCGTTGTGCCCGGCGGGAGGCTGGACATGCATCGGCATCGGTGCCGGTGGTCGGGGTGTGCGAACCACATCCCGTCTACGGTGCGGGTTCGGTAGCTGAGCCTCAAAACGCTACCATCGACGGTTTCCAGGTTTGGGCCTCAAAACCTGGGTGCGCGGGTTTCCGAGTTTGGGCCTCAAAACTCGAGATGGACAGTTTCCAGGTTTGGGCCTCAAAACCTGGGCTTGCGGGTTTCCGAGTTTGGGCCTCAAAACTCGGGGTGGACGGTTTCCCGGTTTGGGCCTCAAAACCGGGGGTTGGTCCGAAAGGACGGTCGACGCGTGGCGGCACCGAGAGGCTTGCGTTGCGGCGAAGCTATTGGTGAGAAGGCGCGGCAGTCGACGGTGGCGGCACGTGGCGGCATCAGGTGAGGTCGCGTCGAGGCGAAGCTACCGGATGTGCGGGCGTGGCCGTCGGATGAAGATCGTCAAGGCTGGACGGTTTTACCCCTGGGGGGTATTTGGGTTGAGTGCTTAATGTAAGGGCGTTTTGGTCTTTGGACGTGCGCCTATATATATGAGGGGGGCTGCTAGGGCAGCCGCTATCCTTGGAGGTCTTGGTGGTGTCTCTCTCATTTTGTTCCTGTGAGAGTAGGCTAGGGTTAGGGAGAGTTGGCTCTTGTTCTTGAGCTTTTTGCCATCCAAGCTTTGTGTTGCTAGGATTGGCTTGTAGCCCGACACCAAGTGCATAATGAATCATCCATTCCTCTGAGTCCAAGGATCAAATTCGTGCTTTAATTTGTCTTGCGATTTTGTTCTTCGCTTTGCACATTTTCCCCTCTTTCATTCTTTCACGAGAATTCTTGTTTCGAGAGAAGATTCGCAAATCCGTTTGAACCATCTTGTGTAGCTTCGTGAGAGTCTTCTTTCTACCGGAGGAATTTCTCTAATACCTCACGAACTCACAGATCGGGCGGATTTAGTTTTGGGATCAAGTTCTTGCCCGTTCCTCACCGTTTTCTTCGATTCACTGATTTGGAGTTAGGTTCGAGCCATGATCTCTTAGGAGTAGCTCACTAACATCCTTGTGATCCCTCTCACGAAGTTAGAGCCCTAGTGCTTTTGATTTGAGGGAGATCGGGTCGATTCGGTGGACGAACAGGGGACTGGTTGGGGTGACCGGACGCTGCTTCATAGCGACCGGACGCACCGAGCCAGAGTCCGGTCGTTGAACACCCGCGCTGTCCAGTTCGCGCGTGGTGACCGGACGCACGCCTCGAACCGACCGGACGCTGTACTCGTGCGTCCGATCGTTGAAGGCCGAGCGAAATACTGGGCGCGATTTTGACCGGACTCACCTAGGGCTGAGTGACCGGACTCGCTGGTGGTACTGTTCACCGTGTTCTCGACACTGACTGGACGCACTGTGCATGTGACCGGACTCTCCCTGGTACTGCGTCCGGTCGTGAACTGAGAGCATCCAGTAAGGTTTTAGTTTTGCCTTTTTAGCATCGGACGCGTCCGTCGTCAGGGCATCGGACGCTACTGTTCACGTCCCTCGAGTGAGCCGAGGCCACCCTCGGACTATAACCCTCGAGGACGCCGAGGCCAGCCTCGCGCAGCGTCCCTCGAGCGAGCCGAGGCCACCCTCGGACTATAACCCTCGAGGACGCCGAGGTCAGTCTCACGCAGCTTCCCTCAAGCGAGCCGAGGCCTCCCTTGGACTGTGACCCTCGAGGACGCTAAGGCCTTTCCGTGAGCCTCGGGCGAATCGGAATTTCTTCTGAGGCCTCTCCGTGAGCCTCGGGCGAATTGGAGTTTCTCCCGAGGCCCTTCCGGGAGCCTCGGGCGAATCGGAGTTTTTTCCCGAGGCCTTTCCGTGAGCCTCGGGTTGAAGTTCAGTCGAGTTTTTCCCAGGGCTGAGGCTACCCTCGAGCCTCGGGCGAGTCGGAATTTTTCCCGAGGCCTTTCTGTGAGCCTCGGGTCGGTCCGTGTCTTGCCTGTCTTCGGTGTTCTCTTGTTTGTGGTGCCTCGCTGTGATCTCAGGGATCATCCACCCTCTTTCCAAGGGTCGTGGGCATCGCATTTGAGACCGAAGCTTTCGGGGTTGATTTTATTGGGACAAAGGCCGTAATTTCTGTGAAGAATTTTTTAGGCTCCCATTCACCCCCCCTCTGGTCGCCTTGCTTTAGCATTTTCGGTCCTTCAACCGCGCCTTCCTTGCGGATAGCTGCGCCGCCGCGCCAGCCTCTCCATGCTGCCACGTGTCGACCGTCCTTTTTGCGGACCTCCCCCTCCGGTTTTGAGGCCGAAAACCGGGAAACCTGGGCCTTCCACCGGTTTTGAGGCTGAAACCGGGAAACCTGTCCTCCAGCTGAGTTTTGTGGCCCAAACTCAGAAACCTGTGCGCCCAGGTTTTGAGGCCCAAACCTGGAAACCGTCCACACCGAGTTTTGAGGCCCAAACTCGGAAACCGGCCACCCCGAGTTTTGAGGCCCAAACTCGGAAACCGTCGAGGGTAGCTTTTTGAGGCTCAGTTACCGAACCCGCACCGTAGACGGGATGTGGTTCGCACACCCTGAGTTCCAGTACCGATGCCGGAGCATGTCCAGCCTCCACGCCGGGCACAGTGCATTCGCCATCCTTCTTGGCCTCCCGCCAAGTGTCACGACGCCATCACCTTCCTCCCGACTCGGCCGATGCACCGCACATCCCCATGTCCTCTTGCTTGTCGACGCCACGTGCCAGCTACCACAGCTGGTCCTCAGGTCTCCCGGTCCGTCAGTCCAAGCTCCACGTTCGCCCTTCACCGCTCCCGGTCCGTTGGCACGACACGTCCCAGCTTGACCTTCACCTCACCTTCGACCACTGTCTCCGAGCTCCGCACCTGCACATCAACACGGCCAAGAGACATGTTACCGGTTGATCGATCACTCATCACTCAGGAAGGGAACCACAAGGGCACATATCAACCTTGTGTTCTCAATCTCCCCCTTGATGAGTGCATCGTCAACTCATAGTAACTGTAACCAAAGATAAAAGAAGCAGAAATAGGTAGAAGGAGAAGAACTCACTCGAGGTGTCCAAAAGCCAGTGTAAAGGCCGGAGAAGAACAACTCAAGATAAGCAGTGCTTGGTCCCCAAAGACATGGGCAACGGTTCGACACAACCAAGCGAGAAATCGGAACAACAACTCATCAAGGAGCAAGAACCGATCAAAAAACAGAGCACAAGACTTGGTTCCCAAAGACATGGGCAACGGCTCGACGCAACCAAGTCAAAGACAAGCTAGTCCTCAAGAAGAGGCAGAAAGGGCTCAACACCACTAGCTGAAAACTCGAGTACCAACTGAAGACTGCATAAGAAGCAGCTACTGCTAGTCCCTCAAGATAGAGGCACAAAGGCTCAACACAACCAGCAGTAGGTACGATACCAATCAAGAATCATCGAAACAAGATGAAAAACAGCTAGTCCCTCAAGACAGAGGCACAGAGGCTCGACGCAACTAGCCGAAAAGATCGATACCAATTGAAAAACACATCCACCGAAGAAAGCAGACCTCCCCCTTACTCAAAGACTCCCCCTCAACAGGCGAAGTATGAATTGCAAATTGTCACCACGAAGAGAACATTTTCACAAAATCTCCCCCTTGGACAAACTTCTCCCCCTTGGGGGCAATTTGCAATCAAAAGACAAGGGAAAAGAGCTCAAGTAAGTCAAACGGAGCTAGGTCATGCCTATCAGAGTCGAGCACATGTATATGAGTCAAAAATGCGTGTTAGCAGCTTCAGGTATATACTCGAAAGAGTGAATGAATGCTCTAATGAGTGCTGATCCGACCAAATAGCAACATACACAAGAGCTAGCAAAGGCTCAAACTGATCACCGAACACAAGATATGAAGAGATAAGCTAAGTGAGCAGTTTTAAGCCATTATGAAATGAGTTTCACCATTAAAATAGCACTGACATGTATAGACAGGAAGTCAAACAAGTGCTAAAACATGTATACAAGGTGAACTACCCCTAGCAAAGTTCAATCATCATGCTATAGAATGAAGCATAGACTTGTGTTCTCAGATTTTATCGGAGAATTTGCAGCGGTTATTAACACAAGTTTAAAAACAACATGAGATTGCGAGAGGTTGAAAGCTTGTCATTGCCTAACTTTTCAACCGTGCTAAGCCTATGCATATGCAATCAGAAGCTTAAAGCATTGGTTTCGGTCTTACACTACACGGCTCAAGTTCAACTCAAAGTGCAATGAGAAACAGTCTCGATACCGTGATGTGTTGACAAAGCAATCCCATCTCGATCTTTTCAATTCACTACAACTTGGTTCATTTTAAGCAGTTTATGAACAATCCAAGAAAGTGAATGACTCAGGACTAGAGACATAGCAACCTAGCATATATGAAATAGCTCAAGAGACCTCAACACATTCTACATATGCTAGTTGCCAATCTCAATGGTGAACATATATCAAGTTTTAAGTTGTTTAAGCATGTTCATCATTCTGAAAAATAGCTTAGCTCACAACATGTATCAATGATCAATAAGAGCCTAAGCTACAAGCATCATCATATATCATCGAAACATACACTATTCAGAGCATAGATTCATTCTCAAGAATATAGACATGAAGCTTTAAAATGCAAGATGCATACATGATGAAGTCAGAATTGGAGCCAAAACAAAACTAAAAGGACTCAAGACCCAAAAACAAAAAAAGGATCAGAAAGTTAGTCTATGGTACATAAACATAATGCTTCCCCCATCTAAAAGGGGAAACACACACCAAGCTCACCTCTCAACCTAGCAAAAGTTGAGAGATCCAAAGGCTTGGTGAATATATCCGCAACCTGGTTATGGGTGTCTACATGCCTAAGATCAATGTCACATTTCTCATAGTGATCACGAAGAAAGTGAAAGCGAACATCGATGTGTTTGGTCTTGGAGTGAAGAACAGAGTTCTTTGCTACACTAATGGCAGAAGTGCTATCGCAAAGCAAAGGGACCCGACTGAAATCTAGACCAAAATCATGCAATGTAGCAACCATCCATAAAAGCTGCGAAGCACAAGAGGCAGCGGCAACATACTCGGCTTCTGTGGTAGACTGGGCTACGTTCGACTGCTTACGAGAAGACCATGAAACCAAGGAAGAGCCAAGAAACTGACAAGTCCCAGAAGTAGACTTGCGCTCAAGTCGACAGCCGGCAAAATCCGCATCGGAATAACCACAAAGCGAGAGATTCGAAGAAGAGGAATACCAAAGTCCGAACTCAGGAGTGTATCGGAGGTACCTCATGATGCGCTTGACCGCTTGCTTGTGGGAAGTCCGAGGGGACGCCTGAAAATGAGCACATAGACACACGGCGAACTGTATATCTAGCCTCATCGCCGTCAGGTACAGAAGCGAGCCAATCATGCTCCTGTACTCCTTCTGGTCAACTGGCTCTCCGTCTTGGTCCGCATCCAATGCCGCAGTCGTCGGCATGGGCGTCGTAAGAGGCTTGGCCTCGCCCATGTCGAACTTCTTCAGGATGTCCTTTGTGTATTTCCCTTGATGCACAAAAATCCCGTCCCGGGTTTGCTTAATTTGCAAACCGAGAAAGAAAGTCAACTCGCCCATCATACTCATCTTGAACTCCCTGCTCATAGTATCTGAAAACTTTGCAACAAGCGCATGAGAAGAGCCACCAAAGATGATGTCATCCACATAGATCTGGACTAACAGTGTATCATTACCTTGCTTGAGGAGAAACAAAGTCCTATCAACCCGTCCCATTTTAAAACCCTTTGAGAGTAAAAAGGTTTTCAAACGATCATACCACGCTCTCGGGGCTTGTTTCAAACCATACAAAGCTTTTGAAAGTTTATAAACATGGTTTGGAAACTTGGGATCCTCAAAACCTGGGGGTTGCCTAACATAAACCTCTTCCTCTATATACCCATTCAGAAAGGCACTCTTAACATCCATCTGATAAAGCTTAAAACCCTTCGAAGCAGCAAAGGCTAGAAGGATTCTTATGGCTTCTAAACGGGCTACAGGGGCAAAGGTTTCCTCATAGTCTATCCCCTCTTTCTGGCAAAAACCCTGGGCTACTAGCCTAGCCTTGTTCCTTACTACCATCCCATCCTCACCCTCTTTGTTCTTGAAAACCCATTTGGTACCTATAGGGTGGCATTCTGGTGGAGGTGGAACTAGGGTCCAAACTCGGTTTCGCTCAAAGTTTTCTAGCTCCTCATGCATGGCATTGACCCAGTTAGCATCAGAAAGTGCGTGACCAACATCTTTGGGCTCAAAAGAAGCAACGAATGCAGAATGAGCAAAGTGAGAGATTTCATACGCTCGCGACCGCGTGACTCGCTGGTCGATGCCGCCGATCATCTGCTGCGGGGGTGAACATGCTGAACGCTTCGGGGCGCTTGCCTCGCCGAAGTCGCCTCCCCCTCGCCAGATGTTGTAGCTCTCCCGGGTGCTGTTGGTGCTTGCTGGGGAGGTGGCTCCAGAGGACCCCAAGAGGAAGAAGTCGTGGGATCGGGTCCTCGAGCTGAAGTAGTCGTCGCAGGGTCGACTGGGGCAGCCAGTGGAGTTGACTCGGGATCACCCCAATCGGCATTCTCCTGCTCCTCCTCCACAAAGATAGTCTCTCCCAGCTCCTGTTCTCCTGCAACATCAAAAGCAAAAGAAACACAAGGCATAGTCTCGTCGAATGTGACCTCGCAGGTCTCCACTATCCGGTTAGTCTCAAGGTTAAGAACTCGATAAGCGCGCGAATGCGAAGCATAACCAAGAAACACGCCATCAGTAGAGCGAGATTCAAATTTGTCCAAATTGCCTTGCTTCAGGATAAAGCACTTACAACCAAACACCCAAAAATGAGACACCTTGGGTACCCATCCAAACCGCAACTCATAAGAAGTCTTCTTCATAAAAGCTCGAAGAAAGATGCGATTTGCAACATGGCAAGCGGTATTGATCTCCTCGGCCCAAAAACGCCTAGGAGTCCTATGCTCATCGAGCATCGTCCTGGCCATCTCAACAAGGGTCTGGTTTTTGCGCTCAACAACACCGTTTTGCTGGGGGACATAAGGAGAAGAAAACTGATGCTCAATTCCATTAGAATTACAGAAAGAGGCAAACTGAGAGTTATCAAACTCAGTACCATTATCACTACTAATAGCTCTAATGGTATCAGGGGGAAACTCAGTTTTCAACTTCAAAATCAAATCACGAGCAAAAGGAAAGGCTTCATCCTTACCCTCCATGAAAAATACCCAAGAGAACCTCGAAAAATCGTCAACGGTCACTAGAACGTACCACTTCCCACCCGCTGAGCAAACCCGAGCTGGACCAACTGTGTCCATGTGTAAAAGCTCGCCGGGTCTCTTGGTCATCATCTGATTAACAGGTGGGTGAGAAGCAGCAACCATCTTCCCGTGATGACAAGGATGGCAAACAAGGTCCTTCTGAAACTTAAGCTTGGACAATCCTTGGATTAGGCCAAGTGAGCTAAGTCTTGCAAGCAAGTCAAAACTCAAGTGACCGAGCCTCCTATGCCACTTCCACAAATCAGAAGAAGGACCAGCCATCAAACATCTAGCAGAGCCGAAAAAACGAGAAAAGTCAGCTCTGAAAACATGGCTAAAAGGGACAATCCAACAAATAAGATCTCCCCGAGGGTCTAAGACACGACTCAAACCCTTCTTAAAGCGCACTTCACAATCATCCTCAAGAAGTTGCGAAACAGAAAGCAAATTGTAATGCAAGTTCGAAACCAACGCAACATCCTTGAGAACAAAGTTCTCATTGAGCCGGATAGCTCCATGAGAAACAACCTTACCTCTACTATTATCCCCGAAAGTGATGTACTCCTTATGCATCACGGGGCTAAGGCTGGAGAACCATTCCTTCTTTCCGGTCATGTGGCGCGAACACCCGGAATCCATGAGCCACATGTTCTCCAACCGAAGTTCCTGCATCAATAGAAAGGCAGGAAATGAGCATATGGCACAACACTGGGGTTAGTATACTGAGAAGGATACCAGTGATGTGTCATAGGCCCAGAAAAAGTGTTAGTAGCAACACCAAGCTGTCCTCGTCCCATGGGTGGATAGCGATCACCACCAACCTGAAAGGGTGGTCCGCTATGGAACGGAAAACCTCCAAACTGACCTACCTGTCCCATCTGAGCAAAGCGATCACCACCGTACTAAAAAGGTGGTCTGCTATGGGACTGAGCAGCAAAGCCTCTTACACCCAGCTCTAGATCGTATTGAGGACGATCGGAACCGCGACGGGCACGACCACCACCCCGTGGTCTAGCTGCCTGGGGCCTAGCTGCCTGAGGAGGTGCACCTCCAGGCCTAGCGCCCTGCCTCTGAACTCCCCGACCTTGCACACCATGGAGAGGGTGGTGCCTGGCCTGGTTGTTCAGCTCCAACTCCTTCCTAGCGTCTCTCTTCCTCCGAAAGCAAAACTCAGCTAAGTGACCCTCACGGTGACAGTACTCGCACTCAAACCTCACCACTCTCTTGGGTTGTTGGTTTCTATGGTTGCGAGGGTTGTTCACTCTAGCCGGCTGCTTGCCCTTCAGAAGGGGATTACTAAAGACGTCAGGAAGGGTGTCAAGTGTGTTCCTAAGATGATTAGGTTTGGGAACCCACACTTGCTTGCGAGGTGGAGCCTTGGGAGGTTCATCAAGGATGCCATCCTTGGTGATTGGCTTGGGAGGCTCAGGTGGGGTGATCTTGATAAGCTTAGGGATAGTGGATGACTTCTCACTAGGATTCACTCCACTAAACTCACCAATCTTGCCAAAGGAACTAGCTTTCTTCCCACCTGACTCAAAGCCTACTCCCGAGCAATCAGTTCCCCTCTTGAACTGACTGATCATCATGCCCAACTGCGGCTCATTGCATGACACCCAACTCAGAATGGACAGAAGGTATGTGTTTTCCTCCTCGGTTTGCATCCTGGCATGCCGGCAGTTGGCAATCTCAAGCTCCATCCCCACGCATCGCTCACATGGAGCGGCCGGGATGCTAACTGAGCTGGCCTTCATGGCTTCAGCAAGCTTGGCACTAACTTCTGCCAACTCAGTTTGCAAGCTAGGACAAAGCTTGCACGCACCCAACAAAGAAGGCCTCGCCTTCACCTCCTCCAGCTCCTTCTTCAGGGAGGGACACTCCTTGCAATCACCCACCAAGTCTAGCCTACTCTTCATCTCATCATACACCTCAATCAAAGAGGCATACTTGGTTTGCAGGGTGGCAAAGTTTGTCATATGCATCGTGCACTCCTCACACTCCTCCTCATCGGTCACCTTCACCTCGGACCTAGCGAACTCAAGCTCCTTAAGCGCATCATTCATCTTAGCCTTAAACTCATTACGCTCACGGATAGCTCGCTTGAGGTTCTTGTCCTGACCTAGGACTATCTCGACAAGGGAATCACGCTCACCGGTAAGACGATCAACAAGAGAAGAGGATGATACCTCAGAAGCGTCATCGTCGTCGTCGTCAGTGCCATCATCCCCGTCCTGGCGTTTGCATTCCTCTTCATCCAAGGCCATGGTGCAAAGGCCCTTGGAGGATTTGCCGAAGAAACAGAGTCCGTTGAAGCGTTCCTCAGTCTTGTGCTCAGATCCGTCGTCGCTGGAGTCGCCGTCGGAGGTCTTCTCGCCGTCGCTGAAGGTGGCGAGGAAGGCACGCTTGCCGGCGTCGAAAGCCTTCTCCATGTCCTCTCGGCGGTAGCCGCCCTTCTTCTTCTTCCCGGCCTTGATCTCCGGCTTGCCCTTGTGCCTGGAGTTGCGGTTCTTGCCGGGGAAGGTCTTATCTCGCTTGGGGCAGTTTGCGACGAAGTGATCCGGATCTCCGCATCCATAGCAGCCCTCACGTGCACCACCACGCCGGCGATTCAAGCGGTTGTTGTGAAACCGCGAGAACCGGGTGATGATGAGGGCGAGCTCGTCATCGTCCAACGCCTCCACCTGCTCCTCAGTCACTGAAAGCAAAGAAGACAAAGCAAAGAGAGGTGGTGAAGCGTCAGCGGAAAGAGTCGATCCACCCTTGCCTGAGACCAAAGCCATGGAATGTGAAGATGGGTTCTTCAGCTTGGCCTGAGTCAAGTGATCGATCTCGGTGGACTTGAGCTTGCTGAATAGCTCATCCACGGTGAGGGTGTCGTAAGCAGTAGACTCAATGATGGTCGACACCTTCACTTCCCATACCCTCCGATCCGGGGCGTATAGTAACTTGAGTGCCCTCTCATGATCGTCATAGGGTAGGTTGGCCCGATTGGCACGCATCTTGTTCACAATCGTTTGGAAACGAGCGAACATAGCGTCAATCGTCTCTCCCACCAACTGAACAAAGTTCTCGTATTCCCTCTTGTAAGTCTCAAAGAGTCTGGTCTTGACCTGAGCGGTCCCCTCGTGATAGCTCTGAAGCTTCACCCAGATCTCTCGAGCAGTCTGAAGCTTGAAAACACGCTCGAACTCAGGAAGAGAGATGTTGGCCAAAAGAGCATTACGGGCCTTTGAGTTGGCCTCGTGTTGATCAATCTGATGCTGACCAACTCGAGCCTCAAGAACCACGTAATCAGCACTCTCGCATATTTCCCAAACAGAAGAACTGATGCTGCAAAGATAGGCACGCATCTGAATCTTCCAATAGGGATAGTTCGTCCCATCGAAGTAGGGAGCCTTGCCATTCCCTCGATTCATGTCGCCCTTAGGATCCGAAACCGATTAAGGTAGAAGAGATCCTTAACCGGCTCCGATACCAATTGAAGGACCGGATAGGCGACCATAGGGGGGGTGAATGGGAGCTTAAAATTTGTTCTCAGAAACTTTTAGCCACTGTCCCAGAAGTCACCCCAAAGGCAAGCCTAGAGCTCGAATAATGTCCACGACCCTAGAAGTAGGGTGGATGCTTCCAAGAAGCACAGCGAGACACTACACGACTCTAGGAACCCAACGCAAAAGCCGGAAACCGAAACCGACAACGAACGAACAAACCGCGGACGAAACCGAGCGAACTCAGTCGCATCGGACGCTGGCCTGCATCCGATGCCTGACCACCGGACGCGTCCGAAGCAAACAGAGCGGTTCTGGAACCTTACTGCATGGACATCGGACGCTGTGAACAGTGAACTGCCAGCGTCCGATGCTCAGCGTCCGGCGCGTCCGATGCCGAGCGTCCGATGCTCACTCAAATGCACGCAGGCTGACACGTGTCACCGGAGCGTCCGATGCTAAGAACCCTAGCGTCCGATGCTCCCGTGTCAGCGTCCGATGGCCCCGAAAACTGTGCAGTTCTTCGGTGATTCAACCCGATCTCCTCCGAATCAAAAGTTCTAAGCCTAGGATTCGATCTGAGAGGTCACAAGGATGTTAGTGAGCTATCCCTAAGAGATCATGGCTCGAACCTAACTCCAAATCGGTGAATCAAGAAGTTTCGGGGCAAGGGAGCAAAAACGAGATCTGAAACTAAAATCGCCCGATCTCCTAGACCGTGAGGTTTGAGATGAATTCTTTTAGGGGAAAGAATTGCCTCAAGATCTAGAACAACTTGGTTCAAGTGGATTTGCAAAAGACACACCAAGGAGAGAGATCAAGCGACGGGAAACACAACATCAAAAGCAATCCGCGAAGAACACAACAAAACGCGAATCACAGACACGAAATTGCAACCGTGTGGCGAACACACGCTACAAACGTGAGATTACGGTCTCACTTCCTAAACTTCCCAAAACACAGAGACATGATTGAGTCTTCTCTGTGGATCCTCTATAGCCAGGTATGATTAGAACCTAAGCGAGGGCTAAGGAGAGAGAGAGTGCTTGGAAGAAAATGACTGCAAGGATAAGTGGAGAGGAGGGGTGCCTCTCTTATTTATAGCCTAAACAATAATCCCCTTCTAACCCTAGGTAGGTGAGCGAAACGGCCAACCCTAGGGGTATCCCAATCCAACTCTGCTTGATGTCGATCCGACGGCCACGCGCCTTCCTCACCCTTAGCTTCGCCTCGACGCAAGCCTCAGGATGTCGCCACGTGCCGCCCTGTCGACCACCGCGCCTTCCTCGCGGATAGCTGCGCCGCCGCGCCAGCCTCTCCACGCCGCCGCGTGTCGACCGTCCTTTTTGCGGACCCCCCCCCCGGTTTTGAGGCCAAAAACCGGGAAACCTGGGCCTTCCCCCGGTTTTGAGGCTGAAACCGGGAAACCTGTCCTCCAGCTGAGTTTTGTGGCCCAAACTCAGAAACCTGTGCGCCCAGGTTTTGAGGCCCAAACCTGGAAACCGTCCACGCCGAATTTTGAGGCCCAAACTCAGAAACCGGCCACCCCGAGTTTTGAGGCCCAAACTCGGAAACCGTCGAGGGTAGCTTTTTGAGGCTCAGCTACCGAACCCGCGCCGTAGACGGGATGTGGTTCGCACACTCCGAGTTCCAGCACCGATGCCGGAGCATGTCCAGCCTCCACGCCGGGCACATTGCATTCGCCATCCTTCTTGGCCTCCCGCCAAGTGTCACGACGCCATCACCTTCCTCCCGACTCGGCCGATGCACCGCACATCCCCATGTCCTCTTGCTTGTTGACGCCACGTGCCAGCTACCACAGCTGGTCCTCAGGTCTCCCGGTCCGTCAGTCCAAGCTCCACGTTCGCCCTTCACCGCTCCCGGTCCGTCGGCACGACACGTCCCAGCTTGACCTTCACCTCACCTTCGACCACTGTCTCCGAGCTCCGCACCTGCACATCAACACAGCCAAGAGACATGTTGCCGGTTGATCGATCACTCATCACTCAGGAAGGGAACCACAAGGGCACATATCAACCTTGTGTTCTCAAGCCATCAACAAATCAATCTTGGATTGCCTCACTTTGTCAACCCCTTCATGAGCAATTTGCAATGTGTCCCAAATCTCCTTTGCAACTTCAACTCCCATGACCTTGTTGTACTCATCATCATCCAAGGCACTAAGTAGCACACTAGTAGCTTGGGCATTGAGATGAATGTTGCGGAACTCATCTTGAGTGGGGTTCTTCGGATCAACCGGTGCTTCAAGTCCATTGTGCACTATCTCCCAAATACCTGGGTGGAGACCAATAAGATAGGTCTTCATAATGTGCTTCCACTTGGCAAAGTTAGTCCCATCGAAATGGGGTAACTTGCCCGCGGGCACATTAATGAGAGGCCTAGAATCATGGTTAGTCATAGTAGAGTAGTTAAAGGATACGGCTCCATATGACTTCTTTGTCTCCTCCGTCTTCTTCTTGTCGCCCTTGAGATGATAGGAGATGTCATCATCACCATCTTCGGTGCTACTTGAGTCTTCACTCAAGTGCACACTCTTCTTTGCTTGAAGCTCTTCCTTCTTCTTCTTTTCTTCACTTCTCTTGGCTCTTTCTTCTCTTCTAATTCTTCTTTCTTCTCTTCTTTGAGCCCTTTCTTCTTTTGCTTTGAGAGCCGCTGCATCCTCTCTTGCTTTGGCTCTAGCTTCTCTTCTCAATCTTCTTTCTTCCTTTCTTCTTGCGAGCTCTCCGGCCGACACATCCAATTGAGGAAGTGTCCTTCCGCTTGCCATGGAGACACTCTTGCTGCTGCTAGCGGTGTGCACCTCCACTTCAAAGGGATTGGGTTGCACAACGCTAGCGTTACCCGTTCCTCCGTCGGTGGCCATTCTCTCGCACGGTGAAGTGCTGCTGAGAGACCAGGCTTTCATACCACTTGTAAGGACCTGTGTGGCCTAGAGGGGGTGAATAGGTCTGTCAAAAATCATAGCTCAAAACTTAATTAGATGAGCCCGACACTACCGCTCTGTGCCCGGCACTGCCGGCCCTAGCGCGGTACTGTCGCGCAGTGTGAGACCAGAAGCTGCAATTCGAAATCCAGCCACAACTAACTGATTCTATATGAATAGAAATGCTACAACAAGTTCTATGAACCAGCAGAACCAACTACTCCAAGCCAAATATGAAGAATAAAGTAGATCGGGCCAAACCCTAGAGTCTATCACAAGCTCATGAATATGAAGAGTAAAACTAGGCAAGCACAAGAGACAAGTGATTTATCCCGTGGTTCAGCTCACCCTCAAGGCTTGCCTACCTCCACGTTGTTGAGGTTGACCACTTAGGTCATGAGCTTTGCAACTCTACCTCGTTCTCAAGTCAAGGAACTGAATCCTTGAAGTGAGGGGTAATCTTACTAGCTGCACAAGTGATTACAAACCTCCCTAGGCCGCCACACAAGTTGGCAAGGCTCTAGGGCGACGCCTAGTCGGCTAGGGTTCCAAGAACCCAAGAGTAATAGAAGCAAATCCACCGGCTATGGCTCAAATCAAGTGCTCTAGGGAGTAGATCTCATCTAGGGCTTCTCTTTGGTGAAGGTTTGAGCCTCCAACTCACTTGGAATCAATGGGAATCAAAGATTTGGTGAGAGGGGAGTTGAGAGCCTTCAATGGGGAAGAGAGAAGCTTGTCTGGAGGTAGGTGACGAGTTATGGTCGTGGATGACCGTTGGGGAGGCAGAGGGGTGATGTAAATACCCTCTGCCATCCAACGGTTGAAACAAGTCGCAGCAGTGCCAGCCGAAGCCCGGCAGTGCCGCGGCCCGGCACTACCGCGCCCTGAGCGGCACTGCCGCGCATACCAAACAAACAGAGGTGGATCTGAATCTGGTGCAACTGTCTTTGGTTAGAAACATGGATGGTTTGTGTTGGTTTGAGCACATGTCATTCAGCCATAGTAATGAATTTGCATTCCCCCTTGATAATACGGCATTCCTAAAACTCAATATTCGAAATAAAATCTCTTTGTAGCACTTTGAGTCCGGAACCGATGAAATGTAGTATGAGGGGTCCACCAACGCATATACACCATCCTTTCTTATTATAACCTGCTTGTCAACTTCATAAATCTCATTAGTCCTTCAATCGTGTGGTCATTATCACCAAAACCCACAATTAGGGCTTGATTGCACTTACACCGTCGTGAAGTCCGCAAGAAGATTGTGCGTGGCTTCGGAGAAGGCTTTTGTGAGGGGTGTTGTGCTCACCCCGCGGGAGATCGCGAAGAGCAATTCTAGTAAAAGAGAGACGTGAAGAGCATCAAGTGGTCCGGTCGGGTCAAGTGCTATAGCTTGTGGTAAGCACTCCTTATGGGAGAGTGTGGCTAGTGTAGTCACCACAAGCAAGAGGATCGGCGACAACCTTGAGCTTGTCTCAACGGGGACTAGCTTGGTGGCAACCAAGTGAACCTCAGGATAAAATCACTGTGTCAACCTTGTTCATCCCATTGGTTTGCATTCCCCTTACATAAGCTTGTATTTACTTTCATATATATTGTGCTTGTGTAGTTGCTCGTGTAATTAGTTAGCTTGTATAGCTTGCTAGTTACCTTCCTTGCTTGTGTAGCATAGAAGTTGATCTCATGAGTGACTAGTTGACTTGTAGTCTTGCTAGTTACATTGCTTGGTTTGTGTAGCTAGCTAAGTGTTGCGCTCTCTAATTTGGCTTTGTGTAGCCTTGTTATTGAGAATTGCTAGTGAGCTTAGGCTTTGTGGCTTTGCATCACTAGATTGATTAGGAGCTCCCCATGCTTGAAGTACTAGCGGCATAGGTTTGTGTGACCTTGCATGCTAGAATTGTTAGGTGAGCTCTAGCTAGCCCGACACCTTATTTGCTTTGTTTAGGATATTTTTGTAAGGTGTCATAGAGTATAAATAGAGCGGTGTAGTCTTAGGCTCTTAGCTAGACTGATAGTTTTAATTCTGCATTTGTTTCAGTTAGCCGGTGCGATTATTTTTAGAAAGGACTATTCACCCCCCTCTAGTCCGCCATCTCGACCCTTCACCTGGGTTTGAATCTCAGAAAACGCAATAGAGATTTCTAAGGTTTAAATAATTTTTTTGTCTTGAGGTTTAGTCTCGGTAAAGTGACCTAGGACTAAAAGGCTAGGACCTTTGTTCCCACATTGGCAGTCCTAGTTGGCAAAACCGGGACTAAAGGGGTTTCCCAACGAGATTAAAAGTTATATGTCTACTAGTGATGACTTTGTGAGTACATGATATTGCTTGTGGCTTACTCTCTTTGATCATTTGATACATGTTATGAGCTAAGCTTTTGTAATTTCTAAACTTGATTAATCAACGATGAAACATAAAACTTGTTCACCATTGAGATTGACAACTAGTATGGGTAGGATGTGTTGAGATCACTTAAGCTATCTTTTGTATGCTAGGTTGTTATGTCTCTTATTTTGAGTCATTTATTGTCTTGGATATGTATATTGATAACTTGTGTTAAAATTTGATCCAAGATAAGTGAAATGAAAAGATCGATATGAGATTGTATTCATCAGTACATCACTATATTGAGACTCCTTCTCATTGCACATTTGAGTTGAACTTGAGCAGTGTAGTATAAGACTGAAACTGTGACTTTAAGCTTCCGATAGCTTTTTGCAAACACAAGGTTGATACGTGCTCTGGTGGTTCGTCCTTGTGACGAGTGATTGATCAATAGGCTCACGGGTTGGCGTGAGTGCAACGTGTCTCTTGGTTGTGTTTGGTGTGCATGTGTGAAGCTCGAAGGCAATGGTCGATGACAAGGTGAAGGTCAAGTAGAGACATGTTGTGCCGATGGACCGGGAGTGGTGAAGGGCGAACGTGAGGCTTGGATTGAGGGACCATGAGGCCGGAGGACCAGTTGCGGTAGCTGGCACTTGTGGCAACAAGCAAGAATACATGGTGTTTGAGACGACATCGACCGAGTCAAGACGGAAGGCGATGGCGTCGTGGCATCTGGTGGAGGCCGGACACGGGCTTGCATGGCAGATGCAAGTGTCGTCGAGTCAGGGAGGAAGGTGAAGGCGTCATGCTTGGTGGAGGCTAGACATGCATCGACAATGGTGTTAGCAACGGGGTGTGAGACCCACGCTCCGTCAACGGCGCGGGTTTGGTAGTTGAGCCTCAGAAAACTACCCCGACGGTTTCCAGGTTTAGGCCGCAAAACCTGGGGTGGCCGATTTCTGAGTTTGGGCCTCAAAACTTAGGGTGGCGGGTTTGCCGGTTGGGCCTCAAAACCCAGCGGAGGTTCCTATGCAGAATTTGACGATGGGTGGCGACACCATGAGGCTTGCATCGAGGCAAAGCAACCGATGAGGAAGACGCGTGACCGTCGATGAAGAAGCCTGATAGAGTTAGACTAGAATGCCCCTAGAGCTATCTAGTTTGCTATTATATCTAGGGGTAGAAGGGGTATTGTGTAATAAGCTATAAATAGGGAGAATTAGGTATATGGCCTGGAAAAAACTCAGTTTAGGTATTTGGCCTTTTTTATTTTGAATATGGTTCTATGGCCTCAGATCAAATTTTATTTAGGTGTATGGCCTTCCGTCCATTCAGCCATGTAACAGTGTTAACTCAGGTGGTAAAATGACCATATTACCCCTGATAGAAAAAACCAGAGTTTTATTTGTTTATTGTATATTTTTTTACATTGACATATCCCTATATATATATCAAATTGTCACAGTACCACATATAATTAATTTTCACAAAACCACATATATATAAATATGGATATATCAATGTAAAAAATATACAACAAACAAATAAAACTCTGGGTTTTTTCTGTCAAGGGTAATATGGTCTTTTTACCACCCGAGTTAACACTGTTACATGCCTGAATGGACGGAAGGCCATACACCTAAATAAAATTTGATCTGAGGTCATAGAACCAAATTCAAAATAAAAAAGGCCAAATACCTAAACAGAGTTTTTTCCAGGGCCATACACCTAATTCTCCCCTATAAATAAGAGATGACACCCCTCATCCCATTTCATCTCTTCGGTTGTTATTTTCTAGCCAGACTTTCATCTGTTAGGCTCTCTCTCTTTAGCTGCTATTAAGATCCACAGAGACGACAATTTTCCTCTGTGCACTTTGTTTTCAGGAAAAGAGACTGTAATCTCCTTGTCTCAAACTTGACATGGATTGGCCCTCCAACTTGGCTTGAATGACCTTGCTATCTTCCTAAGACGGTGGCCAAGGAAGAGGACATCTTTGAGCATCCTTGGGGTGTCCTCCATATGTTTGGGGCGTGCTCTCACTTAGACTAAGGTCCCAAGATTGCATGACAGGTCAAGACGTCGTCATAGCACCCAACAAAAATAGTAGCAGATTTTCATGACGACTTGAAGACATTGCCAATGTGATATTAAGTTGGAACCAGATCTATTTGAAAGCTTATCGAATAATCTTTCTATCAAATGCTCATTAACATCAATCGCACTCCAGATGGATGAGCTATGACCTTCTCAATGAAACAATATTAGACTGCCGACAAACTGAAAGATTAACTTTGATAGATTTGCACTTTAAGACATGTTTGTACTTGTAAGCAAATAATAAAATACACATGTGGAACCAAGTGAATTATACAAAAACCATTGTGCAAATATAGGAACGAGTTCATCGTACAATCAATAGGTGTCATATCCTGATCATGTGTCTTGACGCGAGCGCGTTATTACTGCGGGAGAGTGAAAGCGCTGCGATTAATGGCGGGTGTGCGCAACAGTAACTGAAACGCAGCGGCAAATATGTCCAAGACTTCTCAGCAAGCCTAGAACGACATCATTTGGTGAAATCACTCAACAAGTCCAGAAGGACTTTACAGGTACAAGCCAGCACTGCCCATTAGTATCCATGCCTAAAGATGGCCATGAGGCACGAGGCCCGAAGCCCGACCCACGGCCCGACCTAAGTCTAGCTCGGCAAGACAGCTGGCGGGCCTGGGCCTTGCCCTTGGCACGGCGACCCGACCCGATATATATAAAAATAAATATATGTATAAATATATATATACATATATAAATATAAGTATATATAAATATAAATATATATAAATACATATATATAAATATATAAATTTAAAGGCTAAATCTTGTTGTGGGCCTCATAGGCCCGGCGGACCTTCGGGTTGGCACGAGCCCTTTCTGGATCGGACCTGGACTGACGATGGGGCATGAGGTCCAACCTCGGTCCGGCTCAGTCGGGCCGTGCCTTGTCCAGATCCGGGCCTGGGCCAGGGCAGGCGAGGCTGGCCCGTTGGCCATGTACGGAGTAATATCCATGCCTGGTCCGAACTCTCGGAAGCATTGAATTTGGCATTAAGGCTCACTGCATGATCAACTGTACTACTCCTACATTCGTGCAGCGTCTCCAGGAAAGAGGAAACAGGGCATTTACCCGAACACCAACCAAGAGTACTGGTACATCACAGCTGGCATCTGTCCTTGGACGCACCACACCCATCAGTAGTCGTTTATTTGTAGGTGGTGTTGCAGAGTCCGATTGTAGTGATGCAGCCTTGTGCATTACTCATACTGGATGCGTCAGCATCATGACATGTGCAGCTGATATCATATTCATATGCATAATATAATAGTAGAGTTATACTCCGGAGTATAATATTGCTCACAGAATTCTCTCAAGTCGCCTCCTCTAATCACCGGATAGCGTGCTTGTTTAGGGCGGTTTATTTGATGTGAATGGTTGAAGCTAAACAGGTCAGAGAGTGGAAGGTGAACGTGCCAGCATTTGAAATATAATTGCACTTTAATGTGGAATGTGCCAACATAGATGATGTTTATACATCGCGAGCAGGTCGTGGAATGTGGTGAACAACACAAAATACGCAGGTCTGCTCTGGTCGGTGGTCATATAAATTTAAGCAAAAATCCAGTTAAGACAAACACCGGTCCTCTCCTTGGGCCTGCACAAGATGTTGGGTGTACTATTGACTAATGACTATAGTCAACATCACCTTTGTAATTCAACTTGGAGATCCGTATATACACTACTGTATTTTGAGAAACCACTACGGTTCTTCGGCTACTAAAATACGATAGAAAAAAATGGCAATTCAACTTGAAGTAAGAGAAGGAAAAGGAGATTTCATTCGGAAATGGGAACCAAAGTTTATCAGTAGCATCTCCAATTGTTTGGAAAAATTGACTTGAGAAAAGTTGTCATTTAACAACTTGCTAAAACTTTTGGCAAGTCAATTTTTCATGTATCTTCAATAGTTTGGTAAATTGGACTTAGTAAACGTAGAAAAGTAGGCGCGGGGGAAGTGGTGATGGCGACAAAAGGGAAAGAAACGCCGGATAGCAAGTGAAGCTGACTTGGTAAATATACCAAGTTGGTTCGCTCCGATTTTAACTTGGAAAAATTTAGCAAGTCATATACCAATCTGTTGAAGAACATTTTTTCTTCTTTTCCCAATAAAACAAGAATAGGAAGTCATTTTTGTAAACTATTGGAGATGCTAATAAACTGAAAGCTAGCAGAGAAACACGGGTCGTTGCTTGTTGACACTGCCAGGTAGGAATATCATTGATGCCCGTTAAATTGCAACGCAAGCTAGGGAGAAAAAGGAGTGGAATGGAATAATTTTTTAAATAAGGCGACCCGATCAAGTAAGTCATCATGCAATTATTAGGACACACAACAGAAGCGCGAGCACCTTGCAAGTTATATTCTGCCGTGCCGAAAAGGCTAGCCGAGATGCCTGTGCGTGCTCCATCGCCACCCCAGCTCCTCGCCTCGCCTCTCCAGTCTCCATGATGCCGCGGCATTAGCATTTCCTCAAGGGTTCCCACGGCAGAGCTACCAACCAGAGATAAGCCAAAATAATGGCGTCCAACAACAAAGTAGCTTCGTCCCACAGTCCAATGGCGTCCGGCGGCGGCGCACAAAGCAGCCAGTCCCAGTCCCAGTCCCACTCCGGCGGCCACCCTGCTGGGGCCGCTAATAATAAGCCTCCTTCGTCAGGTTCGACGGAGTACCAGCTGAGGAAGTACCTGCTGCTGCTGGCCACCCTGGTGGCGACGGTGACGTACGTCGCCGGGCTGAACCTGCCGGGGGGAGCCTGGCAGGAGGACACCGAGGACGGGCGGCACCACGCGGGCGACCCGATCCTCCAGTACGCGCACCGCCACCGCTACCTCACCTTCTACTACTGCAACGCCACCGCGTTCGCCGCGTCGCTCGTGGTCAGCCTCCTCCTCCTGGTCCTGGACGGCAGGAACACGGGGTGGTGGGAGGCCCTGCTGCGGGTGGTCATGGTGCTCGACCTGCTCGGCCTCATGGGGGCCTACGCCGCCGGGAGCTGCCGCGACAGGTTCACCACCATCTACTCGGCGCTGCTGGTCTGCGCCGTCTTCGCCTACATCGTCGTGGCTTTCGTCTGGTACCTCTTCTCAAGCCATGGACGCAGGCTGGCGGCGATGCTGCTGCTGCTCCATTGGCGGAAGCAAGTAGTAATTAGTGATGCAGACGCCGAGAGGCAAGGCGGCGGCGGTGTTACTGCTAGCAGTGACGACAGCGCCACTGCCACCGCCACCACCACCTATGACGACTGTGAGCGCCAAGAACTGCACGAGGTCCTGATGCTGCTCGCCACCTTCGCGGTGACCATCACGTACGTGGCCGGGCTGAACCCGCCGGGCGGCTTCTGGGGCGAGACCAAGGACGGCCACCACCAGATGAGCGACCCGGTGCTGCAGGAGCACTACTCCAGCCGCTACCAGGCGTTCTACGTCTGCAACACCGCCGCGTTCGTGGCGTCCCTGCTCATCGTCATCCTGCTCGTCGACAGGAAGCTCACCACCACGCTCTCCCCGCGGTTTGTGGCTCTGTACGGCCTCACCATCACGGCGCTCCTGGGCCTCATGGGGGCGTACGCCGCCGGGAGCTGCAGGCAGCTCGACGACACCACCTACGTCATCTGCCTCATCGCCGGAGTGCTTGCGTACATCTTCCTCCAGGTGGCCGTCACCAAGGCCATCCGAATGAAGCATCGCTGCAGCTGCTTCCAGGCGGTATACGATTCCGCTTCGAAATGTCTGGAAGCAGTAAGGAGTCGTCGTCGTCGCTGGATTGACAGATCATCATCACCACAAGAAGAACAAATTCCACGAGATCATCAGATCAGCAGCAGACCATCAGCAGGCAGCGACGAAGCAGCAGTGGAAAAGGCCCGGTCCCTTGTCATGTTGCTTGCGACCCTTGTGGTGAGCATCACATACCAAGCAGGGCTGGACCCACCAGGCGGGCTGTGGCCGGACACCCGAGACGGCCACAGGAACGGCGACCCGATACTCCTGACGACGCACCCCGCCCGGTACAAGGTGTTCTTCTACAGCAACTCGGCGGCGTTCGTGGCGTCCCTCATCGTGATCCTCATGGTCCAGAGCCGGTTCCTGCTGAAGCGCCACACGCTGGAGGCCGCCATGGTCCTGGACCTGTTCGGCCTCATCAGCGCGTACGCCGCGGGGAGCTGCCGGGACGGGACGACCTCCGTCTACGTGGTCGCGCTGGCGGGGATCGTCCTGGTCTACGTCGTCATCCACATCGTCTTCTTCACGCTGGACCACAGGGACAACCACCGCGACGCCGAGAAGCTGGAGAACAGGCGGGAGGCGCTGCTGCTCCTCGCCATCCTGGCCGCCACGCTCACCTACCAGGCGGGGCTGACGCCGCCGGGGGGGTTCTGGTCGGAGGACGACGGCGCCAGGCACCACCGCGCGGGCTACCCGGTGCTCCACGACCACTACCGCCCGCGCTACAGCGCCTTCTTCTACTGCAACGCGGCGAGCTTCATGGCGTCCGTGGCTCTCATCGTCCTGCTCGTCAACCCCAACCTGTACAGGCCGGGGATACGCTGCTACGCGCTCTACGTGTGCATGGTGGTCGGCATGTTCGGGCTCATGGGAGCCTACGCCGCTGGGAGCTCCAGGGATCTGCGCACCTCCATCTATGTGCTCACGCTGGTCGTTGCCGTGTTTGCCTTTGTGGCCCTGGAGGTTGTCATTTTCTGGGTTTGGCCCTACCTAAAAGACCATTGGCAGCAGCGGATGCGCTGCGAAGGTGCAGATGGTTCTTCCGGGCAAGCAGAAGCAGGCGACGGCACGACGAAACAGATGAACCAGGAGGAGACAGAGATGCAGGCTCAGGGAGAGATGCCAGAAGCAGAGCAAGAAGAGCTCTCGTCAGCTGCCTCTGGATCGTCGTCAGGAGAGAGGAGCATGCGTGAATACCTGATGCTGCTAGGCGTCCTTGCTGCGAGCGTTACCTACCAGACTGGCCTGAAACCGCCAGGTGGCCTGTGGCAGGACAACAGCAACGGTCACTCTGCTGGCAGCTCCATCCTCCATTACATCAACAAACGCCGGTACCATGCTTTCTTCTACTGCAACTCCACCTCCTTCATGGCCTCTGTCGTCGTCATCATCTTGCTCCTGCCATGGACTCTCCACAAATACCAGTTGCCACTCTGGCCAATGCAGACGGCTATCTTGCTTGACATGCTCGGCCTCCTGGGGGCCTACGCAGCAGGCAGTACCAGAGACTGGGAGACATCCAGGAATGTCATCTACTTGGTCATCCCTGTCCTGGCCTACATTGCGGCCTATGCAGCAGTGTCAATCTTCCGCAAGAAAAGAAAGTGAAAAAAATAGCAGTGCCTATCCAGGAATAATGTCATCAGAAGTGAAAATTTTCCTTTTTATTTTAAATTTAATTCAATTGTACGTGACACCCATGTTTGCATTAAAATATTGAGTTGATTGTTCATATGTGTTGCCCAAAAGTTATTGGCATATCCCTTGCGTTGCTAATTCTTATATGAGCGATAGATAGTGTAACCGAGGGATGATCAGCAACGCCACTTTATAAAGTTGTGTTCAGCATCTGCTCATGACCAACACTACCATATTGTTAAATAGTTTGGAGAAAATATTTGTTGTTTCGATAATGTCTAAATAAATTTATTTGTCTTAAGGATTGGCGATGTAACATATTTTTTTATAATCTAGTTAAAATAGTTTTTATGGTTTGGATTATGAAATAGCTGTATCCTGGAAGCAAATGATCAAATAATATTTTTGTTGTTTGGATAATGAATTATTATATTTGACACTGCTTTGTTATGAGTACTTGATCTTGCTGAAGTTTTTTTGAATCCCGGTGTAATACCCTCACAATAACATATTAACTTGGCTACTTTTCATTTTAATCCTTAGGTCACATCTGGCCTATTTTAAAATTTAGCCTAGAGTTTTGCTCCGGTGGTCCCCTCCAAAAACTTTGCACGAATCTTAAAGCAACTGATAATTAATTAAATTATTTTTTTTTTTTGCCATGAGTCCGGATTAGGGCTGGACCTACAAGGTTCAAACCAATCGCTTCTTAGTCCGATCGGTTTTCTGCTCGAGCCGTATCATTTGAACAGAGAAATAAACACCCAACACCGAGTTGGCGGACGGCGGTGGCGCGCACCTAGACATCTGTGACCCTTCGCGAACCCCGTATTGCTTGCCCGCTGGAGGCAACAGGCTATCAGGAACAGTGAAGGCCGGACTGTAGAGGCTGACATGAGACAAGGCTAACAGAAGGCGTGGATGGACAGATTCGGCAGAGGGCTAGATTTTAGGAGATGGCTGGGACAAAACACAAAAGGAACTATGTTCCTTCGTCAATCCAAACCTGGAATAAAATTTTCTTCTTTACTAATCAAAACACAAAGAGAATTCAATTGAAGAGCGAGAGGATGAAAGCACACGTACGCATGGCAGACAGAGCGTAAGGATTATTAGTTACAATGAGAAGAGGGATAAGGGCAAGAACTTTTCAGGTTTAGCTAAGCTCGGGCGGCTGGACGAATCAACGTAACTGCTAGGAATGCCGAGCAAATTGGCCTCGGTCGCTGAGTGTGGTACCGTCGTCGCCTGTCGATGCCTTCGTCCCATTTGCTGCGGTAGCTGCCACTGCCCGTCCTGTCTGCCATGGTGCCACCACCATCACAGTAGGGCGGGGATGCAGCGCGAGGAAGGCACCTCAGTTTGATATGCGTCGATGCCTGGGCGGGGATGCCGCCATTCGTACGTGGACATGGGCTTCGTTTGGGTACAAATAGGACTGTCTTCAATCCAAACCCATGACAAAAATAATTATAATTAATTAATCACTAGGATGCTTTAAGATCCGTGCAAACTTTTTGAAGAGGAGGACCACCGGAGCAAATCCCTTTAGCCTATACAGGCCTATTTGTATGTTGATATGTTATTTCTGAGGGTTTAATCTCACCTTCATTACTGAGAGAGGTTAAACCAACGTAAAAGACTTTTTAGGGCCTGTTTGGAACGCAGGAATTTCACAGGAATCACGCAGGAATTTCACAGGAACCAGTTCAATTTCACAGGAAAAAACGCAGGAACGGGAAAAATATCCTGCGTGATTCCTGTGAAATTCCTGCGTTCCAAACAGGCCCTTAGAGTCTATACCACCATATTTGGTTTAACTCTTTTACATGAAGCAAGTGCAAAAACATGAGTGTGTTGGTGGTAGTATTTGGTTCACTCAACGTATAAATTGGATCTAAGACCTGGACTCTAGGGTATTACGCCAGGCTCAAAAATTATATTTTAAAATTTTAGATTTTGAAATTTAATTTCTTTAAATTTTTAAATGACTTCGGATGGACAAACTACTTAAAACAAAGTTGTAAAGCCCCCATGACATTTTCGTTTGAAATAATTTGGAACCAGAAATTCTGTTTAAAATACACACATTTTGAAAAAAAAATCCCACCTTTTCTATGTTTAGTCTCCTGTTTTTTTTAAAAAAAATCTTCAGTCCCCTGTTTTTTTTCTCCTTGGTTCAGGCGATGCGTTGGCCATTGGTTGAGGACACTGGACACGCACGGGCTTCAGCACCCTCCCTCTAGTGCTTTGGATTTGGATCCGTCGAGCATGAGAACACCAAACGGCAGTCCCTTTTAACCTTTACATTCCAGCCATTAATTACGTATTTTAACATATCAAATTTTTATCTTGTTTTATTATATAATCAATTATAAATTCTTAATTATCTTTATGTCAACAAAGATTAGATTTTGTCTAACAGGTTTGGGGTTTGTCTAATGAAGTTTTTATTCTCGGATCTAGAAATTGCACATTATAACTACACAAATTGCAACAACAAAAAGTCATAATTTTAACATAAAATATATGCAATAACTGTTACCTAAAAAAAGGCTTAAATTTTAGCAAGCCTCCTTTTTAAATTTTCAGAGATTTCAAATGGAGAAATGACATACACCAAAGTTGTAGTGCTCGAAGAGATCTAAAAATTTTCAGTTCAAACTTTATCCATTTAAATTCGTGAAGTGTGTATGTGTGTGTTCAAATTATACCTGATAAAAACAACAACAACAAACTCTAGGTGGACAAAGTAAACCTAGCTAAGGCGAATTCCGGGTTGGTTAATATGTCACTAGGCCAGACTACAATATCGGTTAGGTCAAATTTCTCTGAAAATCTGTAGTAAGCCTGTTAGCTGCCTCTCGCCTCTTCCAAACCAAGACAAAACTGTATATGACTTCTTGATGAGTTCCTTGACTAGTTTACACAATCCTTGCACTAGATCAGTTGGTCTAGCTGTTCTCCTTACACCCTGTCGGCCAGAGTTCGAATCCCCACTGGGACGAATTTGTTGGCCGGAGGAGGCGCAGTTTATCTGCACGTTGACAAAAAAAAATCTTCGTCTGCCTCATGCCAAAGCACAAGTCCCAAGGCCAGCCCAGTCTCACGGGAGCTCTGGTGCCGCTGTGTATGGGTGGGGCAGGGGTTTGGGGGTTTTTCTCGACCTGCGTGAGAAGGTCTTCTTCTTAAGCATAATGCCCGGGCGAAAAATCTTTGTTTGCCTCATGCCAAAGCACAGGTCCAAGGCCAGACCAGTCTCACGGGAGCTCTGGTGCCGCTGTGTATGGGTGGGGCAGGGGTTTGGGGGGTTTTTCTCGACCTGCGTGAGAAGGTCTTCTTCTTAAGCATAATGCCCGGGCGCTGTCTTACCCCCTGCGGGTCGAGTTTTTTTTTAAATACACACACCCAAGTAGAGACATGTAGAAGCACAAGATATTCAATGTAACTGCAAATGTAATTGCAAGTAATGCTCGGCAGGCATTCTCATCTTTTTTTTAAAAAAAAGAATCCAGATCATAGCCGATATACACTAACAAGGAGAGGAGAGAATTACATGGACCAGCTGCGTAAAACAACTCTCTAGATGTTGAGTTGGGTTTCTTTTTTTGTCTTTCTTGTTGGATCATAATTTTGTTTTCGAGATTGCGTGGATCTTTGCGTCTTAGTGTGTTATGAAACAACTGCATGTATTAGTTGATGCAGAAGCTAGGATATTAGTATATTCCTTTTTCTAAGAGCAACTCCAGCCGTAGATCCTAAATCAAAGCTCCTATTTTTAATTTGGGTGCCCACTCCTATTTTTTGGCCCAAATTTATTCGGCGAATTTTGCTACAGGACACTGGATTCAAATTTAATTGTTGTGGGACACTGGATTCAAATTTATTTGCTGTAGGACACCGCCTAGTGTCCAGCAGCAAAGGAAATAATGTCCCACAACAAAGAAAAATTATTTCAGTGTCCCACAACTAGTTTTGCATATTTGGAGTGTCCCACAGCAAAATTTTCCAATTTATACTTCCACTCCAACAGTATCACCTAAATACAGACTCAATTTTTTTTGGGGTAGACACTGACGAAAGGGACCCGCTTGTCATTTTCACGCTCTACCAATTGAGCTATAGTGAATCACATGAAAGTGAATCCTGGATTGCCCCAGGCCGCCGGATTTGCGTCGTTGAGTGGAGGAGTCGGCCGATTGAAGGGCCGAATTGGCGACCAGAGGGGGGTGAATGGGAGCCTCAAATTTCTTCTCGAAAAATAGATGGCCTTTGTCCTAGAAAATCACCCCAAAAGACAAAGACTCAAACGTCTAGTTAGTTCACGACCTACGAGTAGATGGATATCCCAGGAGATGTCCTAGAGGTACAGCGGAACTACCGGAGAAAGCCGAAAACCAAGCACCAAAACAACGTGGCAAAACTGCACATGCAGCAGGATCCCGGATTGTCCGCGGTAGAACGCTGAACTGTCCGCGCCTGGGTGCCGGACTGTCCGTCGGCAAAAATCCAGAAAACAAATTATTTCTGAAACCCTGCTAGTCAGGTCCCGAACTGTCCGAGGTTTGAACCGTGGACTGTCCGCCGGTCACCTGACAATGAACAGTCAGGGGGTTGTGCCTGACTGAACTCCCAAAATCCCGACCCGCGGACTGTCCGCGACCAGGATGGCGGACTGTCTGCGAACGCCCAGATAGCACAAAACAGCTCAGGTCAAGACCAAAATTGATTCTCCCAAGTGTTCCTCTACGTGTTGGGGAGCCGTAGCTCCAAACCAACTCAATCGTGAGAAATCCGAAGAACACTAGAAAAGGAGAAGAACGAAGAACGAACGCGAATTCAGCCTGATCTATGTGCTCATGAGGTTTGAGAGAAAATTCTTCGGTGGAAAGATGACACTCACGTCCTAGCACAAAGTGATTCAAACAAAATCGAAAATCATCCCTCGCATTGGAAGAACGAGGCAAATCACCGAGGAGGCAAAGAATGAAACGCGAAGAACACAAGACAAAACGCGAATTCAATCTCGATTTCAGCCGGAACTCATCCCCACGAGGACACAAAGGGATTACGGTCCCTTTTCCTGAGAATCACAAAATACACAAAGGAATTGTAGCACTCTACGGATCACAAGCAACTAGAGGGAGGAAAACCTAATAGAGTCTGTGAGAATGAAATGTTGCAAGGATAGAATGAGAGGAGGGGTTGCCTCTCTATATATAGCCTAATACATTATTCCCCTTCTACCCCTAGATACAAAGAGCGAACAGGCTAACCCTAGGGGTATTCCAGTCCAACTCCGTCAGGTCTTCATCTGACGGCCATGCACCTTCCCATCCTTCGTTTCGCCTCGACGCAAGCTCTAGGATACCGCCACGTGTCGTCTCGTTGACCGCCGCACCTTCCTCACCGATAGCTTCGCCGCAATGCAAGCCTCTTGGTGCCGCCACGCGTCAACCGTTCCGCATAGGAACCTCCGCCCGGTTTTGAGGCCCAAACCGGCAAACCGTCCTCGCTGAGTTTTGTGGCCCAAACTTAGAAACCCGTCATCCAGGTTTTGAGGCCCAACCTGGCAAACCGTCCACCCCGAGTTTTGAGGCCCAAACTCGAAAACCGTCGGGTAGCTTTCTGAGGCTCAACTATCGAACCCGCGCCGTAGACGGAATGTGGTTCTTACACCCCGACCACCGGCACCGATGCCGATGCATGTCCAGCATCCACGCTAGGCACAACGCCTTCGCCTTCTTCTTGACTTGGCCGACGGCACTTGCGCCGCACGCAAGCCCGTGTCCGACCTCTCGCCAAGTGCCACGACACCATCGTCTTCCTCCCGACTCGGCTGATGCCATTGCAAATCCCCATGTGCTCTTGCTCGTCGAAGCCAAGTGTTAGCTACCACAGCTGGTCCTCCGACCCTCCGACCCTCCGGTCCAAGCCTCACATCCGCCCTTCATCGCTCCCGGACCATCAGCACGGTCTGTCTCTACTTGACATTCACCTCGCCATCGACCACTGTCTCCGAGCTCCACACCTGCACATCAACACAACCAAGAGACACATGTTGCCACTCACCCCTCTCTGTGAGTCTGTTGACCAATCGCTCATCACTCAGGGAGGAACCACAAGGGCACATATCAACCTTGTGTTCGCAATCTCCCCCTTAATGAGTGCATTGTCAACACAGAGTAACTGATTAATCAAAAATAAAAAAACAGAAGTAGATAGAAGAAGAAGCTTACTCAAAATGTCCCAAAAACCAAGGTAAAAGCCGAGGAAGGACAAATCAAGGTAAGCGAAGCTTGGTCCCCAAAGACATGGGCAACGACTTGAAAGCCCTAGTTTGGTTTTGGTTAATTGATGAAACCTATTTAGTCTAATCCTATTGTTAAGCATGTGTGTAGCTTATAAGAAAGGATTGAGACCAAGCCAAGTGGTGGAGCTAGCAAGATGGCAACCATGAAGGATGATGATGGCCACATGCAATTGAAGTGATCAAGTGCTCTACCTTTGGTAAAATGGAAGAAGAAGAAAAGAAGATAGAGCAAAGAGGCCCGAAGGCAAAGGTATAACCTATATGGCTCTTTGTTTTAGTGATCAAGACACTTAGTGAGTGTGATCACATTTAGGATAGATAGCCGTACTATTAAGAGGAGACAATTCACGGCTTATGCGGTGTTCAAGTGCCATTGGGAGTTCTCTAACATATTGATGCTATAGACCTAGTGAGTGACTAATAGAATCGTTGTAAAATGTTTGAGAATATGCTAACACACATACACATGGTGTTGTACACTTGGTGTTGTTGGCACTTTTACAAAAAGGAGGTGAAAAGGTGTTGTGGAGAAGTGGGAGAAACTAGTGTATAGTCCCTCTCCCTCCTGCCAAGCTTGCGAGGCAGAATTCAACGTTTTTCGGAGGAGAAGTGGTGTGCTCGGGGAGCAACGGATGTTGGTCCGAGGGGCATCAGACGCTTGGCCAAGCGTCCGATGGTAAACCCTAGTTTCTGACAAATGTTGAAGGAGCATCGGACGCTGGCAACAGATGCTGAGAAAACACTGTTGCAGAGTCCGATGTAGGTGACAAGGCGCGGGCTAGTCTTCGAGGGAGCATCGGACGCGGGCCTGCATCCGATGTGGAACCATCGGACTCGTTCGATGCGTTTTTGCCCTCTCTAGAACCTCTCTGCATGGTCATCGGACGCAGGGGTTTAGCAGGGGGACACGTTGCTCCATCTAGAGCATCGGACGCTGGGGCAGCGTCCGATGGTCAAGCATCAGTGCATCCGATGCCCCCAATTTTAGCCCAACGGCTAGGCCGACTTGGTTGGCCTATATAAGTGGCTTGACCGGCTCACTTGAGTTCTCTCTTGCACATTTTGATCCCTAAGCATTCTTGTGAGCATTGCCAAGCCTCCCACTCATCTCTAAAGTTGATTTGATCATTTGCTAGTGAGGTTGAGTGATTTAGTGCTAAGATTTGAAAGAGTTCATTCTAGTGGCACTAGTTCTTCGCATTGACTTTGAGTTTCTTGTTACTCTTGGCATTTGCCGGTGCCTAGACGGCTTGGTGGCATTGAGGTGGAGTTGGCAAGATTAGTGATTGTTCTTGGCCACCACCGTTTGTGATAGTGAGAGGTTTTGGAGCCTCACCTCACTGGAGCGACAAGAGGCGTCCTTAGTGGATTGCTTATGTCATCGAGCTACCTCACTAGTGGGAGATTCTTGTGGCGCTCTTGTGAGCTTGGCGTGGTGTCAATTAGCCACCGGTTCACCTAATGTTGGTCGACACAACGAGGAGTAGTGTGCCGACAAGCACGTGAACCTCGAGATAAACCATTGTGTCTCGTGTGCTTGATTGTATTAGATTGATCACTTCGTTTGATTGGAATTCATTCATATCTTTGGTGATTGGCTTCACAAGTGGATTTCACCGGTGATTGGATCTCTACTAGGCATTCCGAAGGCTCGGTGATATACTCTCTAGACTAGCTCATTTCTTTATTGCTCATTTACATTCATATTAGTTGAGCTAGTCATTTGTATTTATTGTGCTATTACTTTTTCTATACATATATATCTTGTTCGTATATCTTGTATAGATAGCATTTGATTACTATGCTTCTTATTCTTAGTTGATATCTTGAGAAGACTATTCTTGTCAATCTATTTAGTTGTGTCATATCTTGTATCTCTAGTGTAACTTACTTGATTGTGTGACATAGAGATATTAGGTAGAATTGTTGGTTATGTGGCTTGCAACACATTATTAGGCTAGTGCAAAAAGCTTCGCCATTTGTTCTACTAATAATGGTTGCCTAAGTGATTTTGTAGATTTTTAAATAGTTTATTCAATCCCCCCTCTAGCCATTTTGGACCTTTCACGGCTCGACACAACTAAGCAAAGGATCGGATCAACAACTCAAGGTAGAGCAAAACTCGATCTCAAGAGCGAAAGACTTGGTTCCCAAAGACATGGGCAACGGCTCGACGCGACCAAGTCAAGAACCAGCTAGTCCTCAAGAAGAGGCAGAAAAGGGCTCAACACCACTAGCTGAAAGCTCCATACAAATTGAAGACGCATAACACAACGAAAACTGCTAGTCCCTCAAGATAGGGGCACAGAGGCTCGACACAACTAGCAGGAAAACTCCATACCAATCAAACTCTTGCCACAACAAGACATAATAAGCAAAAAGCAATCAGAGCACAAGAAGCAAATGACTCCCCTTAGGATTTGCAAACTCACGAGGGGAGAAGTCATCCGAGGCCACTGCATTTGCGTCATCGAGTGGAGAAGTCATCTGAGGCTGCCGGATTTGCGTCGTCGAGTGGCCGAGCCTCGACTTCTAAGCGACCAGGGAGGAGTCGTCCTCGAGGCCGCCGGATTTGTGTCGTGGGGTGGTCGTGCCCGTGCGGGCCCTACCGAAGCGGACGGAGAAGCCTCAGCGCTCGCCGGAGGGGAGGATTGCGAGCGGCCCATGGAGGAGTCGTCCTCGAGGCCGCTGGATTTGCGTCGTGGTGTGGTCGTGCCTGTGCAGGCCCTGTCAGAGCGGAGGGAGAAGCCTCAACGCTCGCCGGAGGGAGGATTGCGAGCAGCCTAGGGACGAGTCGTCCTCGATGCCGCCGGATTTGCATCGTCGGGTGGTCGTGCCCGTGACGGACCAGGATGTCAGAGATATCATCATTAGATGATTACTCCGACTAATCCTGGACGGTGCAGGAGATTCAAAGACTTGTTACGTAGTGTACCTGGATAATAACTCCGGTTTGTATCTTTGCCGAGTTGTTAAGGGAAGTCTTGTAACTAGAATAGGACTCTACCTTTGTGACCGGCTAGGACTCGGACTTAGCTAAGGCTTACCCGGATATATAAGGGGAGCCGG
Organism: Coix lacryma-jobi var. lacryma-jobi; assembly: GCA_009763385.1. Classification (NCBI taxonomy): domain Eukaryota; kingdom Viridiplantae; phylum Streptophyta; class Magnoliopsida; order Poales; family Poaceae; genus Coix; species Coix lacryma-jobi. Next base: position 139,439,688 of record CM019824.1, read on the forward strand.
ACGCAGGTCCCCGATCATTGAATATTGAATCATAATCAAACACAAGGCACACGCCGCACTGGACGGAAGGTGTTACGCTATCTAGCGGCCTGAACCAGTATAAATCGCTGTCTTTGTGTACTCGCCGGGTCCTACGAACACCTATCCCCACCGAACAAATCGTCTGAGATCCCTCAAGACGAGTTGCCGGTTAACAAACACCAACAGTTGGCGCGCCAGGTAGGGGCTTTCGGCGATTCGACGACCAAGAGCCTGGCGAACCACGACAATATGTTCTTGGCGGGATCAATTTTCGTTTTCGTCTCATGGACTTGCATCGCGGATAATCAAGGAAAGCTGCATCGACAACTTCACGATAATCCAGGAGCGCAAGCTACGCCAAAGATGGACGAACTCGCTCGGAGCCTAGCAAACCTCGCGGTTCGGGATCCGCAAGACTCCAAGGTTCACCTTGAGTCACCCGACTCCTACTCGGACTCAAATTCAAAGAACGAGACGGACTCGGAGATCAAACACGATATCATCTTTGGGCTGCGAAACTCAGCACGAGACTTTCAAGATATAATCGACTCAAAGTTCAAAGAGTATCAGGAGATACCTTTGACAGGAGCTCAACAAGGACTAGTCTTCAGCTCTACCGCAGAGGGGAACATCGTTCATTGGCCAATACAGCCGGCTCCGGCTAGGTTGGTTGGCACAATTGATCAACAACTTCCATATCAGTACGGACATCAGCTCCCCATTGAGGAACTCGACACCTCAACAGAACTAATCTCCGGAACCTCTAGTTTGGAATCAGTTACCCCAGGATCACCAAACCAGGGTTACACCCGTGAAGTCTTCATGGCGGGGCATCAGTCATCTCTACGACCACCAACCCCACCAGACGTCTTCCCGGATGACGAAACTCTGAGCATGATATCTGACAACGATCCTGAAGGACTCGCCGAGACCGAGTCCTTAAAAGCTGAGAGGCTCCGAAGGAATCAAGCAAAGGATGCCCGCAAAAGGCGAGCAACTCACCGCAAGGAAGCTGTAGACCGCTACAATGCACGACTTGACGAGTACAACACTCGGAGACGCCTCGAAGAAGACGCGCAAGATCGAGCTCGCGCTCAACGCGACCAGGAGCATCAGTCTCAAAACGAGCACAATCGTCGCCGAGCCGACTGCTCTCGTAACCTCGAGCCCGAGTTCATTAGGGTCGCTGGTCACAAGGTTTTCCAGACACCCTATCAGAACATCATGGCCCTGGCCACAGAGATGGGAGCCAAAGACAATCGCACCCCCGAGGAAGAACGAAGACTGGTCATGCTTCAAACTACTGCGCTACAACTTCGGGGACGGAATCTGGAGTCCTTGGCCGACGAGCAAGCCTCCTCCCACCCGAGCCAACGGCGGCCTGTTCAAGAGCGACTCGGTCGAGTCCCAGCAAGGAGTCGTCTGGGCCACCGAGTACCCGATCAAGCTGAAGGAGGAGCCGAATCTTCATACAGAGAGGTTGCAGTCGCAGCATCTGATGCAGTTGATCGCTTCCCCTGCTTTTCCCAAAGGCTTCGAGCAGTCTCATTCCCGCGAAAATTCAAACCCGGGAACTACTCCAAGTACGACGGGAAGACAGAGCCTAAACGGTGGCTCAGGCTGTATGCTCAAGCAGTCGAGCTAGCTGGTGGAAGCAACGACGTTAAAGCACTCTACCTCCCAATGGCCCTAGAGACAATGCCGCTTGCTTGGTTTGATAGACTTAAACCCGAGTCCATCAACTCCTGGGAACAACTACATCGTATCTTCGTCGAAAACTTTGCTGGTGTCCCAGAGAGATCAGACCCTCGGACTAAGCTCAGAACCTGCAAGCAACAGAAAAACGAATCAATGCGGGAGTACTATAGACGCTTCTCAGAAATCCGTTCTACAGTATCTGATATCACAGACAGAGAAGTAATTGACCTCTTCGGCAACGGCATTTGCGAAAGGTACAATTATAAAGACTTCATTAAGCAGGACCCGACCACCGCAGATGAGTTTCATCGGGCCGTAAACTCCATGATGGCAACAGAAGAGCGCACACAGGAGCGCTTCCCCGATAGAAACACACAAGGTGACCGAGGGAACAACCAGAGAGGCAACCAGGCACCACAGCAGACTACCCGGAAAAGGCAGGCGACAATACTGTTGCTGCCATGGAACCTCAGAAGAAGGGAAACAAGCCACATACCTTTGACGACTTGCTCGACGGGCCCTGCCCCTTCCACCCGAAAAGTGGACATCAAGCTAGGCACTTCTGACAGCTTAAGGAACGAGGCCTGAATCCCGATTTCAACAAAAACAAGAAAGATAAAGGCAAGAAGACAGCTGAAGACCCTCAACAAGATGTTGATGGCTTCCAGCACCCCAAAGGATCCATTAACGTAATCTTTGGGGGGGTCACCTCCAGCGACAGCAAAAGGCTCCAAAAGCTTTCCTTACGAGAAATCATGTCAACAGAACCAGCGACTCCTAAGTATCTCGACTGGTCTGAGCACCCGATCAGCTTCTCTCGAGCAGACCAATGGACCAGCGTGTCCAACGCAGGACATTACCCGCTAGTCCTGGATCCCACGGTCGCTGGTTTCACGCTGAGTAGAGTACTCATCGACGGCGGGGCGGGACTCAACGTCATCTTCGCCAGCACTCTACGCAAGATGAATTTGGATCTTGCAACCCAACTCACACCGTCAACCGCTCCTTTTTACGGCATAGTACCCGAAAAGGCTGCTGTACCACTCGGAAGAATCATACTACCCGTCACTTTTGGAACTCCAGCCAATTACAGAACGGAGTACATTAGTTTCGAGGTAGCAGACTTCGAGTCGTCATATCACACCATATTTGGACGACCATCTATCGCCAAATTCATGGCAGTACCCCACTACCCGTACCTCTTATTGAAGATGTCGGGTCCTAAGGGAATCCTAACCTTCAGAGGCGACTTGAAGCGGTCATTCGATTGCGACACAGAGGCTGTCCATATCGCTGAAAAAGCTCAACTCGCCCTGGAAGTGCAAGAACTAGCTCAGATGGTGCACAGTACCAGGCCTAAAGATCCAGAGATCTCAAACAAAAAGGCAAGTACTATTCAACCATCAGCAGAAGTCTCCACAAAAACTATTGACCTGGGAACCGGTGATCCTTCAAAGACAGCGGTTATCAGTGCTCACCTATCTGAAGAATAGGAACTCGCGCTCACCAAGTTCCTCAGAGCAAACAAAGACATATCTGCTTGGAAGTCGGCGGACATGCCTGGGGTCCCAAGGAACTTGGCTGAGCACAAATTGGAATTAAAGGAAGGCTCTAGACTATCAAACAAAGACTACGACATTTCTCACCAAAGAAGAAGGAGGCAATCAAGAAGGAAATAGCCAAGCTTCTCGCGGCTGTGTTCATCAGAGAAATCCTTTATCCCGAGTGGCTAGCTAATCCAGTACTAGTCAAAAAGAAGAACTCTGCTGAGTGGCGCATGTGTGTCGACTATACGGATCTCAACAGGCACTGTCCAAAGGATCCTTTCAGATTACCAAGGATAGACCAAATAGTCGATGCCACCGCAGGTTCTGCCTTACTCTCTTTCCTAGATTGTTACTCCGGGTACCATCAGATTGCCCTCAAAGAAGAAGATCAACCCAAGACATCATTCATCACTCCCTTCGGAGCATACTGCTACAAAACTATGTCCTTCGGACTGAAGAACGCGGGGGCTACTTATCAACGTGCCATCCAAGACTATCTGGGTGATCAGATTGGTCGCAATGCGGAAGCTTATGTTGATGATGTAGTCATAAAAACGAAGGATCCGACTACCCTGATTTCGGACCTAGAGGAAACCTTCAACCGATTGCGTACCTACCAGTGGAGGCTCAATCCAACCAAATGCGTCTTCGGAGTACCCTCAGGCCAGTTACTCGGGTTCCTTGTTAGTCATCGAGGCATCGAGGCTAGTCAAAAGCAGATTACGACCATCATCAGTATGAAATCACCCACCTCTGTCCGGGACGTCCAGAAGCTTACTGGGTGCATGGCCGCGTTAAATCGGTTTATCTCACGGTTAGGAGAAAAGGGACTACCTTTCTTCAAACTGCTAAAAGCCGGCGATAGGTTTCAGTGGACGGAAGAAGCGGACAAGGCCTTTGAACAGCTCAAAAGCTACCTCACCAATTCTCCCATACTGACGCCACCGGAACATAGGGAACCGATGCTGTTGTACATTGCCGCCACCACACACGTTGTGAGCACAACAATTGTGGTGGAACGCAACGACGACAAGCACATCTACAGTACCCAACGACCAGTCTACTATATCAGCGAGGTACTCTCCGACTCGAAGGTCAGATACCCGCAAGTACAGAAATTGCTCTACGCACTACTCATATCTTCAAGAAAGCTAAGGCACTACTTCGAAGCTCATGAGATCACGGTAGTCACGGATTTTCCTCTAGGAGAAATCCTCCACAACCGTGATGCCACTGGCAGAATCTCTAAGTGGGCAGTCGAACTAGGGGCACTCAACATCAAATTCACTCCCAGGAAAGCTATTAAGTCACAGGCTCTGGCTGATTTTGTCGCTGAGTGGACAGAAATACAGCAGCTCCAAGACAATGCTATTCCCGATCACTGGAAGATGTACTTTGATGGCTCCCTAAAACTCGGAGGAGCAGGAGCCGGAGTTCTTCTTGTATCACCTGCTGGAGAACAACTCAAATACGTTCTGCAAATTCTATGGTCGGCTACCAACAATGAAGCAGAATACGAAGCTTTACTCCATGGACTCAAATTAGCAGTAACCTTGGGCATCAAGAGACTACTAGTCTATGGCGACTCCTCTGTTGTCATCCACCAAGTCAACAAAGACTGGGACTGCACCAAGGAAACAATGAACGCCTACTGCGCTGAAGTTCGCAAGCTAGAAAAACATTTCTCTGGGTTGGAACTCATTCATATTACTCGGGACCTCAATGTGGCAGCAGATATCCTCGCAAAGTTAGGTTCTGATAGAGCACAGGTCCCTAGCGGTACCTTCGTACATGAGCTATCTAAATCTTCAATCGAGGAAAAGGAAGAGGTTGAGCCAGTACCTTTCAACCAGGTCCTATCCCTCTCACCCGACTAGACACAAGTATTCATCGACTACTTCAAAGAGCATAAATTACCGAGTGACAAAATTGCGGCAGAGCAAGTCACTAGGCGCAGCAAGAACTATGTTCTAGTCGGAGATAAGCTATACCGACGCGGAGCTTCATCAGGTGTCCTCCTCAAGTGTATCACACCGGAAGAAGGCAGGGAAATCCTGAACGAAGTACACTCTGGGTGTTGTGGTAATCACGCGGCTTCAAGAACACTAGTCGGAAAAATCTATAGGGCAGGATACTACTGGCCTTCAGCCTTAAAGGATGCGGAGGACATAGTCCGCCGCTGTCAATCATGCCAGTTCTTCGCCAAGCAGCAACATGTACCCACACATGAGTTAATCTGCATCCCTCCGTCATGGCCTTTCTCATGCTGGGGGCTCGATATGGTGGGTCCTCTCAAGCGGGCCCCGGGTGGTTTCGAGTACATATATGTCGCGATTGACAAGTTTACAAAGTGGATTGAGTACATGCCACTGGTGAAATTCAATGCATCCAAGTCAGTTCAATTCATGCAAAGCATCTTTCACCGCTTCGGGATGCCGCATAGAATCATTACTGATCTTGGGTCCCCTTTCACGGCCATTGAATTCAAATCATGGGCCAGTGATTCCGGAATAAGGATAGACTACGCGTCAGTAGCCCACCCACAGTCCAATGGACAAGTCGAACGCGCAAACGCCTTGATCCTTGCAGGATTAAAGCCAAGACTCTTCGATCTTCTAAAGGACTGTTGGTAGTTCTTAACTTCACTAAAGATAGAGCTAAGCACTATCCCCGATAACGGCCCAGAAATGCTTGTTGGCACTTGCTAACATTGTTACTAGAAGTAGACTATGGAGTCTATCCCTGGCAACGACGTCGGAAATGCTTGTAGCAAGTCTAGTCACTATACCTAAAGGAGTGAAGCTAAAGCAGCTATCTACTAATGCCAAGCGGGGTTGTCAATCCCGACACTAGTAGGAGCTAGCTAGAGTGAATGCAATCTACCAGGAGGAGATTCTGCAAGCGCACAGAACTATCGTAGTAGCACTTCGCCTGGGAGTACCAGGTGTCGATTTATTTGATCCCAAGGGAAGGCTAGGGTGGTGAATGAGTTGAGTCAAGGAAGGGATGAGAGTCGAAGTAAAGAAAAGAGAAAAGGGGAGAAGGGAAGATGAAAGGCTAGAAAGAATATGTGGGTAGATAGGTAAGGATGAAAATGGATGGCTAAGGTATGGTGGATGAATAGGTAGTTGAAGGGATAACTAAAGGTAACTAATGATAACTAAAGGTAACTAAAGGTAACTAAGATAACTAGAGAGGCACTTGGTCGATTCAACTAGGGCTTTCTAGATAATTGGGCAGGATGGCTATTATTAAAGTGATCTACTTCGGGCACCTGGAACCAACCAACTCACAAGAGTAGGCGAGTCCACCCCTAAGTCCTACAGAACAGAACTAACGTGGTGGAATACGTAGGCCGGACAGGGCTGTCACCACCTGCCGGCTACCACTGCGATCCGTTGAACTGAATGCAAACCAGGGTAATTACTAGTCTAGACCCCACGTCTACACTTAATAATTACTACCTTACTTCCCGGAAAAGCAAGGCACTCACACAAGTATATACTATGCAATAAATAAATACTGAATAGTAAATACTAAGTAATAAGCAAGGAACCAGTAAATACTTTAATAATAATGCTCAATTAAATATTCGCACCTGAGCTGAACTTACAAGGACCTGGAGAGGTAGAAGAGAGGAGAGATGCCAACACGCCCGGCTCATCCCCTGAACTTGCCTCTCTACAACTGGAGGGGAGCTCCCGCCAGAGGGACACTACTACATCTAGAATGTGAGAGTGAAGCTTGTGTGTAGGTGTGTGTTACAAGTGAGGGAGAGGGGCTCTATTTATAGCCTAAGGTGGAGTAGGGGCTACTCAAGTGCCACCTCATCAATCCGCATGACCTCCCTCCTCCTCCCTTGGATGTACTCGCCCTATAACCGCCTTAAACCGACGCACAAGATTGCTCCAAAGTGTGTTTCTTGCATGTAACCTAGAATTGAGTCGGTTTAGCGCCGGGGGGGTGGCGGGCGCCAGTAAGGGGTGGCGGGCGCCACCTCAATGACATGTGGGCCCTTCCCCTTTGGTGTGGGGCCCCTTGGGGTGTCTTGGAAGGTGGGTGTGGCGTCCCTTGGTCCATTTGATCACCGTGGCAAGCCGGGTGAACCACAATCCACGTGATGCTGATTTTCTGCCGTTGATGCTTGTACTGACCTAGGATCAAGGGTGGAGAGGCTTGGAGGTGTGTCTCCCACGGATCGGTGACGTGTCACCTTGAGTGACATGGCGGCCGCCATGCCTGGGTGGCGGGCGCCACCCCCAAGTGGGCCAAAATGGCCCACTTTGCTCCACTTTGCTCCACTTTGCTTCACATGCTTGATATTTGGTATTTTTGCATAGTTTTCCTGCATGAGCAAATATCTCCAAGTACAAGTGGAATTCCATTAGTTTAAACCATAATTCCTAGTTCTAAGTCATTTTTACCTTCATATGTTGCTTTGTTGATGGTATAAAATGAGCATTTAACAGGCGTCAACAAGTTCCCCCAAGCTTACCTCTTGCTCGTCCCTGAGCAACAATGCGGTTTAAGCATTTAGCATGAAATAGTGTATGCAAGTGCATATTGTATAGTAAGAAATAACTTAGCATATATCATTAATCATAGCAATGTGGGGCTTATAGCTTTTTACTTCAAACATGCAAGAGTAAACAAAGCAGTAGATAGGAAACTTTTATCTTGCTTAGGTTTAACTAGGATTCTGTCTGGAGGTTTTAAGGTTTTCAAAAGATAAAAACTTGCTTAAGTCCTCCAAGATTCACTGAGTCACTCAATGGTGTTTAAATCCTCACTTAGGCCAAAAAGTAGCCTCTCCTATTTCTAAAGAATGATATGTGGAGTTATAGGTAGGCTAAGAACCATGAGCAAAATTGACTGATGTTTATTGCTAAGCTAGACACTCAGATCATAAGGAGCAGCAAATCATAAAAATTGATCAAGATGTGCATGTGTGGTTATGTGGAAGTGTATAGAGAGATGTTTCATAATCCTTCCTAGTTGATTTTTTGGGGTCTAGAGCTAATGATAACTCTTTTTTTTTGATACATAGTGAGTAGACAAAAGGATGTGTCCTCATATTTTCTTAGGACATAGTCCTCTTTTGAGCTACTTTGCTCTTTTTTTCTTTTTTTTGGATACAATGTGAGTAGACAAAAATGTGTCCTCACATTTTCTAGGACATAGTCCTCTTTTGAGCTACTTTGCTCAATAGCTTTTTCTCTCTTTTTGTAGCTCTAGATTTCCCCAGATTATCTAAAGGAAAGGATTTTTGAAATGAATAGGGAAAGGGAGAGAAATGCTTATTCCCAGTGTAGGAATAAGCATAAGGCTAGCAATGGGATGTTTGGCAGGGTATTGCATCTCTCCAGTGTAGAGAATAAGCAATTTATTTGGTGGTTGCAAACTTCCGGAGTGGATAGTAAGCAATATGGTGGGTGTGCGTGTATCTTGATTCAAAAGTTATGATAAGCTTCTCTACTAAGATCTATGAGGTCTAACAAAGCTCAACACAAACAAAGCTCTATGTGGTTTTGACTAATGACTAGCAAATATTTGGCTGGTGGTGGGATGGGATAAAATCCAGGAGGATCTTTTAGCAAGGTTTTCATAATTTTTTTCAAAAGAAATCCTCCAGATTAGGTCCTAATTTCACCTTAGCAAGTTTAAAGGATTACTCCATTTCTTACTAACTTTATTCACTAAGCATGATTTCAGTTAAAGCATGTGCAACCCACAAAAACTACAACTTAGATAAGACCAGTTATTCAAACCATAACAATAGCATTTGCATGACATATTTCAAATCTTACTCAGGTTTCAACTTGTTTAAGCAGATTTTATCAATATTATTCATGGAATGGTTACTTAGGCAGGCATATGACATTCAAAAGATATAGAATTTAAGAACTGAATGTAAAGTGTAGGCTTGAGACATACCTTTTTGGAGCGGGAGTCTCCCCCAAGCTGGCTTCTTGCTTGGTGAAGGGCCTTGTTCTTCTCAGTCGGAGCTCTTATTCTCATTTTATTAAAAGGGAAACTATCTAATGTTGTGAAAAGGGAAACTATCCTATGATATTTTATTATTCTAACTAAGTTAACATATACCTATGCATATAACTAATGATAACTGATTTTTTTAGTTGCATGCATGACATATGTTATTTATTCGAAAAAGGGAAAATTTGAAGGGAAATTAAAAAGTAAAAGTAAAACCATACCTTAGGTCCATGGAGTTTCATCCTTATCGAGAAGATGGGATTCGCTAAGCAGGAGCTTAAGCGAAGATAAATTCGACACAGACTCAACCGATACACCGATTGCCTTCCTCGGCAACGGCGCCAGAAATGCTTGTTGGTAGTTCTTAGCTTCACTAAAGATAGAGCTAAGCACTATCCCCGGTAACGGCCCAGAAATGCTTGTTGGCACTTGCTAACATTGTTACTAGAAGTAGACTATGGAGTCTATCCCTGGCAACGACGTCGGAAATGCTTGTAGCAAGTCTAGTCACTATACCTAAAGGAGTGAAGCTAAAGCAGCTATCTACTAATGCCAAGCGGGGTTGTCAATCCCGACACTAGTAGGAGCTAGCTAGAGTGAATGCAATCTACCAGGAGGAGATTCTGCAAGCGCACAGAACTATCGTAGTAGCACTTCGCCTGGGAGTACCAGGTGTCGATTTATTTGATCCCAAGGGAAGGCTAGGGTGGTGAATGAGTTGAGTCAAGGAAGGGATGAGAGTCGAAGTAAAGAAAAGAGAAAAGGGGAGAAGGGAAGATGAAAGGCTAGAAAGAATATGTGGGTAGATAGGTAAGGATGAAAATGGATGGCTAAGGTATGGTGGATGAATAGGTAGTTGAAGGGATAACTAAAGGTAACTAATGATAACTAAAGGTAACTAAAGGTAACTAAGATAACTAGAGAGGCACTTGGTCGATTCAACTAGGGCTTTCTAGATAATTGGGCAGGATGGCTATTATTAAAGTGATCTACTTCGGGCACCTGGAACCAACCAACTCACAAGAGTAGGCGAGTCCACCCCTAAGTCCTACAGAACAGAACTAACGTGGTGGAATACGTAGGCCGGACAGGGCTGTCACCACCTGCCGGCTACCACTGCGATCCGTTGAACTGAATGCAAACCAGGGTAATTACTAGTCTAGACCCCACGTCTACACTTAATAATTACTACCTTACTTCCCGGAAAAGCAAGGCACTCACACAAGTATATACTATGCAATAAATAAATACTGAATAGTAAATACTAAGTAATAAGCAAGGAACCAGTAAATACTTTAATAATAATGCTCAATTAAATATTCGCACCTGAGCTGAACTTACAAGGACCTGGAGAGGTAGAAGAGAGGAGAGATGCCAACACGCCCGGCTCATCCCCTGAACTTGCCTCTCTACAACTGGAGGGGAGCTCCCGCCAGAGGGACACTACTACATCTAGAATGTGAGAGTGAAGCTTGTGTGTAGGTGTGTGTTACAAGTGAGGGAGAGGGGCTCTATTTATAGCCTAAGGTGGAGTAGGGGCTACTCAAGTGCCACCTCATCAATCCGCATGACCTCCCTCCTCCTCCCTTGGATGTACTCGCCCTATAACCGCCTTAAACCGACGCACAAGATTGCTCCAAAGTGTGTTTCTTGCATGTAACCTAGAATTGAGTCGGTTTAGCGCCGGGGGGGTGGCGGGCGCCAGTAAGGGGTGGCGGGCGCCACCTCAATGACATGTGGGCCCTTCCCCTTTGGTGTGGGGCCCCTTGGGGTGTCTTGGAAGGTGGGTGTGGCGTCCCTTGGTCCATTTGATCACCGTGGCAAGCCGGGTGAACCACAATCCACGTGATGCTGATTTTCTGCCGTTGATGCTTGTACTGACCTAGGATCAAGGGTGGAGAGGCTTGGAGGTGTGTCTCCCACGGATCGGTGACGTGTCACCTTGAGTGACATGGCGGCCGCCATGCCTGGGTGGCGGGCGCCACCCCCAAGTGGGCCAAAATGAGCCACTTTGCTCCACTTTGCTACACTTTGCTTCACATGCTTGATATTTGGTATTTTTGCATAGTTTTCCTGCATGAGCAAATATCTCCAAGTACAAGTGGAATTCCATTAGTTTAAACCATAATTCCTAGTTCTAAGTCATTTTTACCTTCATATGTTGCTTTGTTGATGGTATAAAATGAGCATTTAACAGGCGTCAACAAGGACCACGGTGGCAAGTGGGTGGAAGAATTGCCCAAGGTAGTCTGGGGGCTATGAACACAACGAAGTCGGGCAACAGGCCACACTCCTTTCTTTCTAGTATATGGCACTGAAGCAATCCTTCCGGCTGACCTAATATGGAACTCCCCGCGGGTCGAGCAGTACAACGAAGGTGAAGCTGATGATACCAGGCGGTTAGAAGTCGACAGCATCGAGGAAGCACGACTAACCGCATTGTTCCAGTCTGCAAGATACCTTCAAGGGATGAGACGCTACTATGACAAAAACGTCCATCACCGTACCTTTCAAGTAGGCGACATGGTACTAAAGAAAATTCAGAACACTACGGGACGCCACAAGCTCATGAGTCCGTGGGAGGGTCCTTATATTGTATCCAAAGTAACAAGACCCCGGTCATTTGAGCTAGTCACTGAAGATGGATCTCCATTACCAAATTCATGGAATATTGAGCATTTGAAGAAATTCCATACCTAAGGACTATGCTACAATTTTGGCCCAGGGCAATTGTAATTCTCAATCGGTTATTAATAAAGTTTGACGTTCATCAGAAACAAGAACTTTATCCAGATTCTTACATGACTTTTTCAGTCACTTAACAAGTTCCTACAATAGCAGGATTGTATCTCCGATTAGTTTTGACTACTCGGATAGAATGGTTCAGAAGAAACCATACTCGGGTTACGAGCTTCGAGCTCAATACAACTCACAAGATAGTATGGCTTAACATCCGACTATCGGCCTATAACGAATATGGAATCTACTATAGTGGAGACTAGTTCCTATAAGGCGTAACAAGGCAGGCTAAGTACTTGCCTTGTTACATACTCTTTGGACAGAGGTCCACCTAATTTCGCACCCAAGCTGCGATCCCCAAGAGGATACGATCCACCCAAAAGGAACCCACAATACGGTCCTTCAAGAGGTGCCTAATCGAAATTATCCCTTGACAAAGGGTACTAAGAGTAGTACTCGGGCAAGACTAAATTCTCTATATAAAAAGCTAGAGAAATAAAAGTCGGAAGACCCAAACTAAGGTGCTAGGGAGCACTCGGTTAGACTCGTCTAATTAGACGCCTGGTCATACATCCACAAATCAACCCGTTGCCAAATACCTTTTTGCCGCAATAAGGAGTTGAACACACATACAGCTCATAAGAATCAAAAAGCAGCAAATATTTTTGATATCTTATAATAATTGTTTACAGGATATACAAGTTGCGCTCAAAGGACTAAGGAGCCTATACTACTCTACAAGATCTAAGATCTGCGAGTACTCCTCCGCAGCAGCTTTCACCTCCTCCAGCATTGCCGCAAGATCTTCGTCGCCCTTGTCCTCAGGAAGGGTCATCAAAGCACCCAGATCAAAAGCTGGCAGATGCAGCCGCAGAGTTGCCATCAGACCCTGCACCACGAAGATTGACATACTCTTGATATATTGGGCCAGCCGCTTTGGTGCAACCTTGGCTCGTTCAGTCAAGGTCTCCTCAACTCCTTCAGGTGCTGGAACCATTTTAAGCAGGGGCTCGACGGCTTGCTCTAAAGCCTTCAGGGATTCACGCGATTCCTTTGTAGACTTCAAAGCCTGTAGAAGATCCCGGTCAGCACCCTCATGCATCAGTTTGGCTTCTTGAAGAGTACTTTGTGCGTTAGCAAATACCTCCTCAAGCTCTGCATCCTTACGGTTGAAAGCGCTCTGCCATCCTGAGGCTAATTTACTTGCGTCTGCATACAATTAAGTCAGTTCCATGCGATCAGACTACTAATATGGACAAAGACTAACAAGGAGACTCCAAAAGTACCTTCCAATTGCTTCTTGGAGGATTTCTTTAGTTCCTTCATCTTCTGCTCCATGGAGGCGGTCTTGGCAATCAGCTCAGTTTCACGAGCATTGGCGGCGTCCCGCTCCGTTTCCACCGTCTTGAGGTTGCCCTGAAGCTCATTGATCCGATTGCTAAGCATCTGGGTGGCCACTTTCTAGCTAATCTGCTACTGCGCAATGTAATCCTTAAGCTCTTGGTTCTTCTGGGACATCTCCTGGCGGATCCGGGTAATTTGATCCCGGACCTTGAAGTCAAAGGCCTAGAAGCACAATTATATTGTAAGTAATCGGACGAGTATAGAAGACAATAAGCAGAAATCCAGATCCTTACCTCGACAAACTGGTGCAAAGCTTGAACAGGAGCCTTCACCTGGTCACTCAGTTCCTTCAACCGAGTAAGGTCCTGGTCATACCCGACCATGTCTAGGGTCGCCCCTTGGCGCGATGACTCGGGCGCATCTAGGGACCCTCCCTCTTGATGGGCTGATGCCTCCGCATGGATATCCGCCAAAATCACATCCAAGGTTGGCTCATCAGGCTGACGGGTACGAAAGAACCAGTCATTCCAAACCCGATCAAATTCTAATTGAGCGGGAGAGCGAAAGATGGAGTACGGCCAACCAACCTGAGGCAATGGAGGAATACCCGCGTCAGGAGCAGCATCGGGCCGAGCCTCAGACAGAGAAGAGTCAGGCAGCACATCTACCTGACTAAGGGCAGGTGGCACAGCGGAATCATCCTTAGCCGGTGGCTCCGATTCTTCTATTGTCTGAGGATCGGGGATGGCACTCGGCGTTGCTGCAGCTGGCTTCACTTTTCTACAAATAGACGAGCACCAGTGTTAGAACCATGAATTCTTGAGTCTTCCCATAAGTATGAAGACATGACTTACTTCACGAGCTTTAAAGGTTTCGGTAGCTTCAAAAGCAGCGGCGGGTCCGAAGGATCCTCAACGACCGCGCTACTTGAAGTACCCTGCTCTGCTCCGGTATCTGATACAACATCACATATAAGACAAGTGATTATCAACAAATAAAAGAACAACAAAGTACTCGGGTTTTCCCTTACCAGGAGCACCCGGCTTGTAATGCTTATCATACAATTCTTGTGACAAAAGTACTTTGCGACAAGCACGGCGATTACCAGTGCGAGCCTTCTTCTGGATGGGTCCCCCAGTTTCAAGATGAGGATTCGGTGACCTCTTCCGGCTGCTCTCTGCTTCAGGGTCTATGAGCATGACATCAGAGTCAGTGGAGTCTGAGTCAAGCCAATCAAGATCAGCAGAAGAGCTTTGTTTATTGAGCAGATCCTCACTTCGGATAGGACCGTCCAGGGCTATGCCTCCGCCTTCTTGAGTTGGTGGAGGCAGACGGGGGCAATCATTGTTATCTCTCCCTTGTCCCTACAAGTAAGCAGCGCATACTTAAGTCAGAAAGGTATCCATCCAGACAACTGATGACAATATGGTTCAGTTGCTTACCGAAGGAGGAGGATTAATGGCGGAGAAGGTCTCCATAACAGGAGCTAAGTGTTCACGGCTCTTAAGCAGCCGGTTCACCCTCCATAAGATTTCATAACTTGATAGTTGATCAACAGCATGACGACTTGGGTCATTCTTCCCCAAGTACTCGAATCCAAAGTTCGCTCGCTGCTGAAGAGGGTGGATGCGTCGGGAAACAAAGTCTTGGACAATGTTGAACCCAGTCAGTCCATCAATTATCAATGCATCCATCATCATGAGGAGAGGTTGAATAACTTCGAGCTCTTCCAGTGAAGCCTATCCTTCCATTCACGACACTTCTGTGGCCCATCCGTCATGGCGACGCAGAGCTAGGGGCGGGTTGCCCATGTAAAACCACCCGGCGGCCCAGTCCTTCACAGTGTCCGATAACTCAACAGTTATATACTGATTGGCTACCTCCTGTCTAACCTGAAGACTAGCCCCTCCGACTACTTCGGTTTTAGCGTCACTAGGTTGACACTTAAACCAGAAAAAATAGCGGAAGAGGGTAAAATTGGGGTAGATCCCCAAGAAAGCTTCGTAAAGGTGGACAAAGATGGCAATATGGAGAACCGCATTGGGAGTAATATGGTTTATAGTCAAACCATAGTAACGCAGTAGCCCACGGAAGAAATCTGATGCAGGAAGCCCCAATCCCCGCTCTACCATGGCCTTGAACATGACAATCTCTGTAGTGTTGGGGGCAGGAGCTCGATGATCGATGGGCACCCTCCAGCCATCAAGCGGCTGCGCCCGCAGGTACCCTTGCTGCGCCAGGAAGGCTAGCTCCGCTTCGGTGGTGTCCGGTTTCTTCCACGCTAAAACATCAGTCGGGGGGTTGGGATGCTTTGGCCTTCCGGTGGCAGTGATCTTGGGCCTTTTCTTCTCAGTCGCAGATTGCTTCTTGGGACCCATGTTGGTGACGAGAGATTTCCTACGCATCAATTATCAGTTGGCTAGGGGATTGATGGCTTGAGAATAAGAGTTTGATGAAAGCGTGAGGAAAGCATAAGCCTGTTGACGGCTTATTATAGATCTGCCTGGCTAACCGTTCAGCTTTCATAAACGGTGTCATAACAACGTCAGTAACCCTAACGGTTGGGAGCACGTGTTAGACGGCGTCAGAGACGGAGGGCAGAAGCGGTAAAATAGACAAGTTTCCCAATCACAAGATACAGATAGTACTCGGATAACATGACAGAGGACTCGGAAAATATTCCAAGTACCTGGCTTCTTGTTATTATTACTCAGAATTACAACAGAGATATATAGAAGCATCTTGAAGTACAACACTTTCAACAGAAAGACAGTCAAGGTGTAAAACGCTACTCTAGAGAATTCAAAGCACATAGCCTTGATGCCTATCGCACCAAGGACCGGGTTCAGTGAGACGCAGTAAAGCAGACACAACCTTGGGTAGACACTATCTTTTCAGTGCATCCCAAGGTGGGTCTTTGGTACTACCCCAGTACTCAAGGAACTCGGGCAAGACCATCACCCTCGCTGCCCTTTTGACAACCTGTGACTCCGAGGTTATCTACGAGTGGTAGTTACAAGGGTTCTTTTAGGCGCAGCTCTGTACTCTTCTGCTCGTGACCACTTGGAAACCACCCTGACGGATGGCCCCTTCACAAGAGTTCTTTTGGGCACCTCATCTACTTTGCATAAGGAAGATACCCGGGGGCTCAGTCATCTCTGCTACCACTATTGCAATATACATGGGATTGAAAGAAGTTCTACACTCTAGTGGGATATGAGCTTCTTTGCTTCCCAGGCAGGGTATTTATAGGCGATTTCCTCTCGGTCTATGGACATGGTTCATCTACAAGAGTCCTTACTGACCAATAATTCAATCAATGTACTGTGGTGCATGTGAAGCTCAGCATGGGTAACAGGACTGACTCACACACACTTCAAAACAGAAACGACGAAGTTTGCAGTTGCGGATAACGACAAACATCATTATTATGTACAGTTGGAACAGTCATCAGTCAATTATTGCTGACCTACGGTAATTTTTCCTCAGTGGGGGGTGATACGGGATGTTTGTTGAAAACATTACCCACCTGAAGCTGAGTGTTTATTACTCGGATGAGTCAAGCTATAATTGGTTTTTTCAGACCTTAAATGGATTACCCAAATATGGTTCTACAGATCCTAAACACCGATTACTATAGTACTCGGATCTTAGGCTCGGGGGCTGCAGGGTACTATCCATAAAGGAAATGTTTTTTTCTTATTTCAAGAATTGCTTGGAAAAAATTCGAAAGATCCTCAAAGTTATTATAAATAACAAGAGGCTCGGGGGCTACACCCTATGGGTGCGCTTTTTTGATAAAAAGCGCACGCCATGAGAATTCTTTAAACTTCAGAGCACTTCAGGATTTCTCAAGACATTACTCGGAGATTCTCAATGAGAAGCTAGAAGATAACGTCGTGAAGAAATGATGAAGAGCTCGGGGGCTTGACGGACCAGGATGTCAGAGATATCATCATTAGATGATTACTCCGACTAATCCTGGACGGTGCAGGAGATTCAAAGACTTGTTACGTAGTGTACCTGGATTAGAACTCCGGTTTGTATCTTTGCCGAGTTGTTAAGGGAAGTCTTGTAACTAGAATAGGACTCTACCTTTGTGACCGGCTAGGACTCGGACTTAGCTAAGGCTTACCCGGATATATAAGGGGAGCCGGACGCAGGTCCCCGATCATTGAATATTGAATCATAATCAAACACAAGGCACACGCCGCACTGGACGTAAGGTGTTACGCTATCTAGCGGCCTGAACCAGTATAAATCGCTGTCTCTGTGTACTCGCCGGGTCCTACGAACACCGATCCCCACCGAACAAATCGTCTGAGATCCCTCAAGACGAGTTGCCGGTTAACAAACACCGATAGCCCGCGCGGGCCGCCCTGCCAGAGCGGAGGGAGGAGCCTCTGCACTCGCCGGAGGGAGGATGGCGAGGCGCATCGGTGGAGGTCGGGAGTGGGGCGAGGGAGCATGCCGGTGGAGATTGACGACAGATGGAAGCGGCCGAGGTTGTGTTCATACAGGCTATGTTACACGGGTACTCCAAAGGGGGTGACGTATCTGTATCCGATATTCGTCGGATACGCGGATACGGATACTCGGATACACCATTTTAGTGGGTTTTCTTTTGAGAAAGTGTGTATCCGCGTATCCGATACGTATTGTATCGGATACTCGTACCCGTACTCGTGTAACGTAGCGTACATGCGTGTGGGCGGAAACAACGAGAACGTATCGGATGAGGGCCGTCGTATTGGGCTAACAGGAATGAGGTGTGTGGGGAGGATTTGAGTGGCCACCTAAATTTTGGGAACCTAGTAGGGGGCCTATTGGAGTTTGTTTTTTTATTCAGACCTCCTATTTAGCTATGAAGGCTTAAATAAGGATCCTGTTAGAGTTGCTTAAAAAATTTGGCAGAGCACCAAGCTAGATAAAAATAATTAAAGGACTACTCATAATCAACTGGTTTAGTGCCCGTGCTAACGCTACGGTTTCACTTCAGGATGCATTTGAAAACAAAACAACTAAAATTATTTAAAAATGGACCAAATGATCTAAGTGATGGTACAAGTTCCCTTGCACCACAATGTATAGATTCCAGTGCGTGTCGTGGTGGCAACTCGTCAGTCCAGGCTAACCCCAAGGGTTGTGAAAGAGAAATGAGAGTTGAAATAATGAATATGTTTTCTAAAATATTTCATATCACTATCTATCTGATTGAACAACCTTTTTTAACTCAGTCGGCACATTAGAAATATTCATCTGAACTTTTCCTTTTCAGCAATAGAATCCGGGTGATTCATATTCGAACAAAATGGCCTCACATTATATGCAATTAGGTACCTTTTGCAAGACAGGGTGGTGATTTGGTATGTAGGGTCTTCAACAGGATTATCACTATAAACACAGTATGGTTCAAATCCTTCATCTGCATGAGAGTTAAGTTTTGGATGTGAATAAATAAACATGGTAATCCATGATAACCAGTATGATTTATATATAATAGAGGTACCTCCGCCGTGATAGTTTCTTGTTTCGTCGTCGACGATATCATCTTCTATGCAGTGGCTTCTCTACCAATTTTTCTCCTAATTATCCCTAATTTTCCATTGACGTACCAGCTGTAGGGGGGGCTGGAGCCCACCCAGCCCCCCTTGTAGATCCGCCCCTGCTTCTATGTCTTTCACATGCATGCAAAGCACTAAGTCCATAATACATGTCATGACGACCATCATTATTTTAAAAAATATTCTATTGAGCTTTGGTAATTTTGTATTTTTTTAAAGGAACACACCTTCCTCTTCATCGGAGTCAGTCTCTCCATGGTGTCCAGGCTCAAACAAGGTTGGGTCATATTCATGTACGTCACCATTGGTAGCATTTGATGGCATACTCAAACCAGGTGGTGCACCTGCAACACGCATCGACACTCATATTAACGTGGTTAATAGACTAATTTATATGGTGTAATAATTGCAATCCAGAACATTAATAGTTGAACCTGGATGTTGCATATCAGTTGGAGTAAAGTTTGGTGCAATATTTCTCATATTCCTTGTATAGTCCCTCATTTTCTCTAAATTTTTTGTTTTTTAATCTTCCATATCATTGTACCATTTGTTTTTTGTCATCAAAATTTGGTCTCTCGAGTTTAATGACAATTCTATTAATATGCAAAGTAGATTTTTTTATTAAAATTAGACATTTATACTGCAACATGTATATATATATATAAATAAGTATATTATTAAACTGGGACAAGTATATATATATATATATATTAAGTACATTAATAATTACGGGATTAAAGTTGTACCTAGATTAGTCCCACACATATGAGCACTCCTTCGTATATAGTTGTCATTTTGATACAGGCTTAATTAATGTTCTTCGTGCTAGGAAGAATAATAATTTTACATATGTTTCTAATCCTTATTAAATAATAATAAAATATTGTTGCAAAGGTATAAACTAATAATAATATTGATATATCATTGCTTACAAACTTGGTGATTGCAACATGAGAAATATCGTATGTTGCATAAAACATTACCTTCTCTGAAGGGCATTGTGTGTTCTAATCCGCTTCTCGTAATTGAAGAACACTTTTCGGTGATATTTTTAATCTAGAAGATGATGGCAACCAAATTATCATACTATTTTTTAAATTATGAACAACAAAAGTTATTTTTTTTATATTTCAACTTTCTCTGGAGGCAGCGGCTCCATGGCTCGTGCGCGTGGAGCGCTTGCGTGCAGGCGTGGCAGGCGGCATGCATGTGGAGGCTCGCGTGCGTCGACGCAGACGGTGGCCGCGTTGCTGCAACGCCGTACGCGTGGACGCTTGCGTAGAGGCGCGACCGACGTACGTGTGGAGGATCGCATGTGTGGACGTGAACGGCGGCCTCGCTCCATGGATGGTGGGCTCACCTGCATAGCGACAGATGTCTTTTCGCACGTGCATGTATCTGCGCGGACGACGACCAATGTGCGTTTAAACGGACGGTAGAATCATGTGCATGAGTCTCATCTGCGTCCGTGGAGTCGGACGGTGGCCTCTCATCTGCGTCCGTGGAGTCGGACGGCGGCCTCGGATCATGGACGACGATTGGGCGGCCTCGCCTGAGTCCGTGAAGTCGGACGGCGGCCTCAGATCCTGAACAACGGGCTCACAACTAGGGGCTCACAACTAGGATCACTGACAGTGTCCTCGTGAGCGTGGCCTGGGATCGCGTACGGCGATTGGCTGGCCTCACTTGCTTGGATAGTGGCTTCACGGATGGCGTCCTCTTAAGGACGGTGTGGGCACGTAAGGTAATTGGCCGGTTTCAAGGACGGCGTGAGCACGCGCAACGGCGCAAGCCAATCAGTTGGCGTTAAGGTTGGAATCGGGGATCCCAAATTACTATTGGACGCGCGTGCGCTCTGTCATGTAGCAGCGCACGGACGCGTGGTGTCAGCAGAGGAGGACCGAGTTACGAACGTGAAGTCTAGCAATGTGAGGACCGAGCGGTAAGCGTGAGTAGACGGGGACACATGGACTGCGTACCAGATCTGTATCGTTGTGTTTACAAACACTATATACAATCTTTAAAATGTGATGACTTTCTTATAAAATGTTTATTTTTAATTCTGTTTTTACCATTATCTTTATTACGATGAGATCTACGAAAGTAGATCCATGTTGGATATATTTTGAAACAATTAATCAGATTATAAAGTTTTATGCTTAGGTGTAGAAAGTTTCAAATGTGGTACTAAAAAGTTTTCTAAACTTAATGCAAAATTTTAAATTACAAAGGTTCATTTTAAGTGTACAAGGTTCATAGCATGTCAGTACCAAATTTTAAAAAAGCTTGTATAAAGTTCCTAAATTTAGGTATAAAGTTTTAAAATCATAAAGTTTTAAACCTAACAATATAAATTTTATATTATTTTAAATATGTTGGTATAAATTTCTAAATTTAAAATGTAAAGTTTGAACTTACAAAGTTTTAAACCTTGAAAATCAAAGTTCTTAATATAATATACTAGTATAATGTTCTTGAATTTTAAAAATAAAATTTTAAATTTTGAAATACATAGTTTTAAACATGTTAATATAAATTTTATAATTATAAAGTTTTGCACGAAATACAAAGTTTTAAATATGTCAGTATAAAGTTTCTTAATTTTAAAAATATATTTAAAATTAAAATTTTAAATTTTTAAGTATAAAGTTTTAAATGTGGTAGTATAAAGTTTCTGAATTTAAAGTATAAAGTTTAAAATTATAAAGTTTTAAATCTTAAAATACAAAGTTTTAAATATGTTAATATAAACTTCCTAAATTATAAAAATGAAGTGTGTCTCACCGTAAAGTTTTTTGACATAACATTATAAAGTTTTATGATTTGATATTATCAAAGTATAAATTCTAAGTGTAACCTAAAAGTATAAAGTTTGTCTAATGTTTGATTTTTTGAACATAGTAATTTAAAGTTTATAATGTGATAGTTTAAATATTATAATTTTAGCTAAGTGTAAAGGTTTGGAGCTATTAGTACAAAAGTTTATAATGTGATAGATCAAAGTATTGAATCTAGCAGTACAAAGTTTTTCTAATGTGATAGTTCAAAGTTGTTATAAATTTTGAATGCAAAGTTTTTAACCTAGTAGAACAAAGTTTTATATTGTCATAGTGTAAAGTTTCTGAACCTAGCTGTATAAAGTTGTACAGAGTTTCATATTATCATCGTGCAACATTTTTGAATCTAGTTATACAAAGTTTCTAATGTCATAGTTCAAATTTTTTAATTCCAAGTCTAAAGTTTTAAATCTAGCTAGCAGTACAAAGTTTTGTGATATCATAGTTGAAAATTTTAAAATTCGAGTGTAAAGTTATAATCCTAGCAGCATAAAGTTTAAAATATCATAGTTCAAAGTTTATGAATTTCGAGTATAATTTTTATTGTAGCAGTGTAAAAGTTTATGAATCTAAGATTACAAAGTTTGTAAGGTTATAATCAAAGTTTCAAATTCAAGAATTAAATTTAATTTTCATACTATTTTTACTTTGTCTTGTTTTTTGTTCTGGGTACTACAGATAACTATTTTTTAGCCCTTAAGGAAGAAAGTCAAATGTACTTTATATTAGTTATTTTTTCTAAAGATATATGTATAAGATGTTCTTTTTTTCTTGATTTTTTTGGCTGATAATCATTTTTTATTTTTGTTGTATTGTTTCAATTAAAAATATTGTATAAAGTATTATAAGATGTAACAAAATATATTATTTTTGAAAATAGTACTTTCGCATCTATATAGATGTTAAATTATCTCCCGCCCTTTTATTCTCCCACAAACCCGCAGTCCCGAAAGAGAAAAATATAGCTCGTAGAAATCTAAAATGACTTATTTATCAAAAAATCTAGATACAAGAAAACTGAAATCAGAAGCTAAGTGGGCCTTCGAAAGAAGCCAGATAGGAGAACCGGGGATAGCAGGAGCGTGTGTCTCTATTCACTGTAGAAGCTAAGTAGACCTTCGAAAGAAGCTAGACAGGAGAATCAGGGATAGCAGGAGCGTACGTCTCAATCCACTAAATACATGTGCGTCGCTACTATTCTAAACGCGCATGCGTCAGTATAGTTTCTAGCGCACGCGCGTAGAGGAAGAGTCCCGTCGGGGATCGGCCTCGTTAGCACCGGTGATTTTTTTTCCTCATTTGTTTCTATATTTGTTTAATCCCACGACAGGCAATTGGTGGGGTAAGCTTCAATCGCGGACCGACATCGGCTGTGTTTTGTTTTCCTTACATGGAGAGAAAGGAGGATATATACTATACATCTAATCTAGTTCGTTAGATGTGAATAAATAATGAGAGATAATGTTGTGAAATAAATCTGGATGTTTGATTATTATGGAGTTAGTTTTGTGTGTGCAGTTTCGCGTGTGGATTTAGTAAATCCATCTCAGCGAGGAAAGTTTCTTTGGTACACCTAGCAAAGAAAAGAGTTTGTCCTTTATTAGTAGGATAGATTAGTAGGGTAGATCTAGGAGAACAACAACACAAACTACCCTCTCCAGACGTTCTGGACACTTCCGCAGGGGCAGCAAAACATGCTCAGACAAAAGTCCAGCTCCATGTCCACGGGACCCTAACCGGACTCGCCCAACAAGCTGGCCTTCACCCTTCAAATGCGTCGTCCCCAATTTGCTTGCGGCGGCTGAGGCGTCTTACCGTTCGGCCGGCCCTTCAGGTGTTCGTGGCAATGCCTGTATGGGCCCTGTCCGCGGCCTTGGCGGGTGCGCGTGCGCGTGCGCGTGCGCGTGCGACGGGACATCTGAGGCTGCCAAGAACAGTGGAAGGCGATTTCAACAATCATTCCCGTGACTCGTGCACGGTGCAGTGCCAGGTTACCAGTGGTGTGAACTGGATCTTATCTCGGCCTCGCGGAGGTCAGCGAATATTGGAGGCTGCCCACTGCCAGGAACGGGGGAAGGCAACTTCGATCATCACCCCAGTGCATTGCGCAGTGCCAGATTACCGGTGGTGTGAACTGGAGGCTGTCTTGGAAAAATTGGGGAGGTCCCTGCATATGCTTTGCGTTGTCGCTGTCTGCAGATTCCATTTCTGCTCTTCCGGTTACCCACCTACCCACCATTGCCTTCAGGTATTAAAAATTATAGCAACTTTTCTTTTGCGTATCTTTGCACCAAATCATTTCATGACTAAACCAAGCTCAATATGCTATTAGCAATTGGGCATGAGTTTTTGTTGAATCTGAACGTACCTCATGACTACTTCACTACTGACTGCAGCCTGGGATGTCATTCTTTACAACGATCGATGTTCAAGCTCCGCTGTCAAGTAATTAACAATTTGGATAACAATCGAGTCGTGATTAGAAAAGGTACAACTTACCAACAGCTTATTTGTTGACACAGCTGCATTGGGCATTTAATATGCCATGAGCATCAGCTGATAGCTTTAGTTACAGATAATGTAGGCATTGAGGTGGGGTCTACACTCTACAGTCTACTGAGTGAGTCTGAGATGTTCTCATCAGCTGATTGCTCCTAATTCCTTCAATACAGTCCATGTTTACTATATGATGAGTATTGTAGTGCTTTCCAATACAGACCATGTGCGTGCCTATATGAGTACATATTTATCCATAGACAACTCTGATAGAACAAGCAATCGAATCCAGTCACTAGGGTGTGTATGTGGCTGCTAAATGTGACCCTTTTATGGAGTAAACAATAGTTTCTGTCTTAGAATTGGTGTTTTTCTGGGCCTGAAGCAGCAGGGTTTATCTTTCTGTTTTTGGGAGAGAAAAAAGACTGCATCCACTTTACCGTCCCTGTCCTTCTGAGCAGCAGCCAGTGTGGACTCTCAGAGTTGACTGGGTCCCACTTGGCCAAGTCATTCACACACGTTGAAAAGTTACGCATGCATGCTCTAATAATTCATCTGGAAGTTGTCGTCTTTTTGTCATTTAGCCTTGTTTTTTTGAAAGATTTCTTTTTTCCGAAAGAAATCTAATTGAGCCTTCAATTGGCCTTCAACTTGTTATCTTCGCTTGGGGCATTGACCTCACCCAAGTCTTTGTCTTCCTTCTTTCCCTGCTGCCAGTTTCTCCACTCTTTTTGTTCAGAACCATCCTTGAATTTCTCCTCATTCCAGAATCCAGATATATCGTCTCTAAAGCCAAGAATCCCTTGCTCTCTTCGTCCGATGAATTAACAACCTTTGTTGGAGAGCAAGCAGCCATATGGCCAGCAACGCTGCTACTCCGGAAGCAAGCAACAATCACGGTGAAGACAGCACCACAGGGGAGCTTGCTGTGGTCACCGGCGACACCAGGCAAGAATCAATTGATAGTTCAATCACCACGAATTTGCTAGCCCCTAGCCATGAATCCAGAGTCACGGTAGATTTTGAGCTCCTGTGGAGACTGCGGAAGTATCTGCTGCTTCTTGGTATCTTAGCTGTTAGTGTTACATACAATGCTGGATTAACTCCACCTGGAGGGTTCTGGTCGAAGAACACAAAAAATGGGCGTTCTGGACATGATGCGGGTGACCCTGTCCTTCGGGCTCTGTTCTTCCCACGGCATGAGGTATTCTTCTACTGCAATGCAACAGCCTTTGCTGCATCTCTTGTCCTAATCATCTTGCTTCTGAGTAAAAATGTGACAAGGCAGAAGTTATGGCTCCGCTCAATGCAACTTACCATGATTCTGGACCTGTTTAGCCTAATGGGGGCCTATGCTGCTGGAAGCTGCAGGGCAGTAAAGTCATCCATTTACATCTGGGTTCTGGTCTTCTCTGTTTTCATATATATTATGATCCATATCCTAGTATTTATAAGAGTTGTTCCAAAATTTGTTTCTGAAAAAAGATTTGTTCCAAAACGGCTGAAAGATGCGGCAGTGTCTGTGCAACATTGGATTCTATCCAGGTGTGATGTTCATATTGATAGGAGTGAAAGGAACAACTCCCATGAGAAAGATCTAGAGGAAGCTCGCAAGTTCATTTTGATGCTTGTGACTTTCGCTGCAACTGTGACATACCAAGCAGGGTTGAGTCCACCAGGTGGTTTTTGGGCTGAAAACGATCATAAAAAAATTCCAGCTACATCTATGCTTCGCAGTAAAAACCTTGCTCGATATAATACTTTTGTTATTTGCAACTCAACTTCCTTTGTTGCGTCTTTGGTGACAATCATACTGCTTCTGAGCCCAGAACTGAGTGGGCATGGCATCAGATCCAAAGCGGTGACTGTGTGTGTTGTCGCCGACATATTGGGCCTGATTGGAGCTTATGCTGCAGGAAGCAGTAGGAGTGTGGCGACATCTGTCTGTGTTATTTTCATCGCTGTTGTAGTATGGATCTGCTTTGCAGTTTTAGCTGGGATCTTTGTTAACAGATCTGTAGCGGAATGGTTTGAAACGATCAGACCAGATATTATGAAGTGCGTAGATAAAGTTGGCCGGGTTATTTCATTGAGTCTTAGCAGCAACAGATCAAGAAATCCAGAGGGAGAGAATTCTTTTGCAAGTCAGCAGCAAAATGCCAGTTCCATAAAAGATGCAGCAGAACCAGAAAGTGCTACGGTAAACAAGCTTGCATGCCATCAGCAAGTTCAAAATATTAAAGAGGGTGAATCCCCTGGACAGAATCAGAGTCTAGGCAAACAACAAGCTACAGATACTGAGGAGGTTTTGTCCAGCTCAGAGCAGGCAAGCAATGTCACGTGCAACCTGGAAGGTCAGTCTACAGACCCAAATTCAGTTGCAAACGAGGCTATGTCTGAAACTGAAACAGGTAATCCTTTTATGAGATTTTAGTAAGGTAAAAATACTAATACAAATATGTCTAACCCTGACTGTCAACCTGCAGAAAACATACAAGATACTTCATTGGTGGATGATCTTAAAACTCCCATTATTGTGGCCAGTATGTCTAATCATGAGCATCAACTGGTAGATAACCATAGAGTTGAAAGTATGACCAGGCAATCTTTTTCTCCTGATGATCAACAATCCACAGTTGCGGAGTGCTTTTCTGAAGACAATATTGTATCCAACAACCATAATGGAGCCACCAACAGTTTCAAGGAAGAGAAAAAAGTTTCCGAGGAGCTTTTGGAAGCCACTGAGATACAGAGTTTCAGAACCAATAATGTTGCTGGACCTATTGAGAATGGCAACATTGGCATTCATGTTGTTCCCAGACAAGATGACAGCAATGTAAATGCTGGTGCCAATCCAACTGATGAACATCTGAAGAAGTCCCGGACATATCTTCTTCTTCTAGCCATTCTTGCAGTATCCCTGACGTATCAATCTGGTTTAAATCCACCAGGTGGTTTCTGGTCCCAAAGAGAGAACAATAATTCAACTGGTGATCCCATCCCTAAGAGCACTCGTCATCGTCCCTATCATTTACCTGGTGATCCCATCCTTGAGGACACTCACCATCAACGCTATATAGCATTCTTCTATTTAAATGCTATTGCCTTTGTTGCATCGCTTGTCATGATTATTATGCTCCTGAACCGGAGGATGAGCAACAAGGTCATAAAAAGATATGCACTGCAGATAACAATGATAGTGGATCTTCTTGCTCTAACAGGGTCTTACGTTATGGGGAGCTGTAGGGAGACAAAGAGTTCCATATACATCTGGCTGTTGGTGGGTCTTGTGCTAGCCTATGTTGCTGGTCATGTTCTGATCGCAATCCATATAATCCCTGAAGAGTGCAAAAAGGCTGTGGCACGTAATATTGAGAATTTCTCCTGCAGATACATATGGACAAAAGCTTCATTTGGGAACAACCAGAGAAGTGATGCTAATGATAATGATTGTGAGCTTGGGCAGAGCCAGAGGGCTGATGCTGATGACAAGAACTGGGAGCGGAGGCGTAATCTACTATTGATGCTTGCCGTTCTAGCTGCAACAGTCACATACCAAGCTGGCATGAATCCTCCAGGAGGTGTATGGTCTGATGACAAGGACGCAAGTGGTAAACCAGGAGACCCAATCCTTCAGCACAACAATTTTAAGCGCTATGATGTTTTCTACTATTCAAACTCACTCTCATTCGTGGCATCTGTAGTTATCACAATATTACTTGTGAACAAGGAATCATGTGAGCATGGTATCAAGTCCTATGCACTAAGAGTGTGTTTGGTGGTGGGCTTGGTTAGCCTCTTGATTGCCTATTCTGCAGGAAGCTGTAGGAAAGCAAGAGAATCTATTTATCTCATCATCATTGCTGTTGCAGTTCTGATTGTCCTTGTGATTCAAGTGATTTTTCTCTCCTCAACACAAGATAGTCACAGAGGACCAACTGGACAATATATAGATAGTCTGCTTCAGCTGCTTTTTGGAAAGGATGAGGCCTGGCATGGAGCTACTTCCAAACAGAAAGAAAGCTCATATCGTACTGAGAAAAAAGTTCGAAAGAGGCACAAGTATTTGATGCTGCTTGCAATTTTAGCTGCCTCCATCACGTATCAAGCTGGTCTCAACCCACCTGGTGGTTTCTGGTCTGACGATGATGAAGGCCATGTGGAAGGCAATCCTGGCCTAAAACCACCTGGTCACTTGTGGTCTGATAACAGAGGTCATTTGGCAGGCAATCCTGTTCTTCTTGATATTAATCCTCAGCGCTATGAAATATTCTTCTGCTTCAACTCCATCTCATTCATGGCTTCTATTGTCGTAGTCATGTATCTGTTGAACAAATCTGCCCGGAATAAGACTGTGCCACTTGAAGTATTGCATTTGATCATGATACTGGACCTGCTGGCCCTCATGACAGCTTTTGCTGCTGGAAGCTGCAGAAAATTCAGGACTTCAGTCTATGTGTATGCTCTAGTACTCGGTGTTGTAGTATACCTTCTGATTGTAGTTCTTTTGTCAAGTGGCATTGCAAAATGTCTGAGACCGACGGAGAGAAATAAGGTTTCCTCTCAGAGGAGTCCTAGTCATGCTTCTACAACGAGCACAGAGATAATTGAAGAGCAAGTTTGATGGTTCCATCCCTTTGGCAATAGTACTAATTTAAAAGTTTGTTCTGCTTGTAATCTGCAAATAGTGCCCGTATTTGTTTTCAGTGCATGTTATGCTGTGAGAGTTTGAACTGAATTGAAATTTAGCGATGCTGGATGCTGTTCGTTTTTTGTAGATTGTAAAATGAGCGAAATCCTGAAGCTACATGCAATCCTTAGGTTCCGATATATGCAATGCAATTACAAGCAAATCATGGAGACTATCATGATTTTCTGTTTGTCCCGTATGCCTGAGCTTGAAATTATGCTGTGTACACATGATGATGCCAGCACTCCGTTTTGAGGGCTCTATTCTGACATGGAAGTTGGCAGTGCCATGGCATTACCATTCCTAGTCTTGGAGTCTGAACTCTGAAGGTTCTATTCCTATGGGAGCATTGTTAGAATGAAAATTTTTGTCTGTATTGTGTCCTTCGAGTGATGGCGGTGGTTTTGGTTCGGTGAATGTATTTTGAGTTCAAACGAACTTGGAAACCAGTGGTGCAGTATGCAATTCAGCTACGTAGATTTCCCCCCACATTTCTTTTGATTTTTATCCATATTATATGTATATATGTATGTGTTATTAGGGTCCAGTGTAGTAGTCCATGTTACTAGGGGGCTGTTTGGTTGGTGCCCTCCCATACAAGCTCAAACTATTTTTCTGTCATTTCGGTGACCACGGTCATGGAAATAGTCCCGCTGCTTTTGAATTGCTTGGAAGGCCACATGGTTTGCAGGTGAATGTTTCCTGCCTTTGAATTGTTGATGTTTGGCGATGCTGTTTTATATGTATGAATGTTGATGACGCACGTTCCTCATACAGTGAGTTTAAGAGCACACTGCACACCTGTGGAGGACTGGGTCGCAGAAGTGTTTTCCCGTGCCATCCGACACGCGCGTCAGGTGCGGGAGCAAACGGCGGATAGGCCGCTCTGCAGGGCTGGCCCCGGACGCGCAGCGGGAGACCGAATCTGCCGTGGTGGTTCTTGGCCGGTCCGCTAAGAGTAAGAGGAGCCCCAGAACGGCGCCCGGCCGGTGCTCGACGAAATGCCGGGCCGAGTCACGGTGCTTCCCCGCCCCAACTGACCCCCCCGGCGGTGCTCGACCAAATGCCCGAGCGGTGGACGTACCCGACCCGAGTGGGTGCCCCTGCTTTGCCCGCAGGGGAAGCATCGCCGGCATACGGACACCACAAGTCCGGTGCCCGGCGGGCGCGCGCGTCCACCGCTTGGCCTCCGACCTCCGTTGAGGAAAGCACGACAGGGACATCACGTCACGATTCCGCGCGCCCGGATGAGGCCGGCGAGCCTCGACGCGTAGCGGAATTGTCAGATGACCAGGTCAACGTGGCATATGGGCACGGTCACCGGCGAGCTGAACTGCTCGGCGGGTGGCCGGGTGCACGGACTCACAGAGCCCAGTGGATGCGTGAGCTGAGACGACATGGTCTGAACCTACGGCGCCACCGCGCCACCACCAGTCAGCCAGTCCAACCTGTTCTGGACTGGACTTGCTCGCCGGCGTGCCGCGTGCAGAGTCAGCTAGTTCACATGATGAGGTAGTAGTATGCTCAGTTAGTTGCATCTTGCAATTCCATTACCATTACCAAACGGTTCATTTAGTTTGGTAGCCAACAAGCTAATCTATTCCGGAATATCATATAATCTTAAACAGATCATCTCTGGATTGGGTAATGTCCTTGTCAACCATCTTGTTGGCACTTCTTTTTTTAAACAGGAGCTCTATGCTTTATCCGGGGAAGCAGCATGTTGGCTATTTATTCTTCTTTTATTTAAGATTTGCAGGTTCATTCTTAGTAAAAGTCATTACCATAGGCTAATTGCCCATTTTTTGAGATTTTGACGGAGGTAAACCCTGCTTTCATAGAAATAGAAAGCAAGGCTAATTGCCCATTCAATCATAGAGGTACTACATGACAAGGTTGGTGGTGGCTTGTCGCTGTGGGGTCTACGGAGGTACCATACTACCATTCCCGTGGTTGCGTCACTGTATTGGCCTCTGGCTCTGGGCTCTGGGGCCATTGACTTCACCTAGTCTCCTCTGGTCTTCCCTTCGTTATGTATTCGTTTTCTCTGCTTCTTCTTATTCACAACTTTCATAGAGGCTCTTCAATGGTTTAGCTTCCTAGAGATCTTACAAATGTGCTCACCAGTCCGAGCAGCCAAGTCATCTGCGACTCTCTAATTCTCTATTCGACCTTAAACTTTCCACCTCGGCTACAGAGTGATCATATCATGTCTTTCGATCTTTCCATGTAACTGCATGAGCAACGCAATGTCTTCCCCATAGGTATGTCCTCATTTTACTCCCATTGTGTACTCATTCGTTTTGTATTGCCAGACTGCCAGTACCCAACGGCTTCCAGTCAACATCTTTCATGGTTGTGGTATATATAGTAGAAACTTCTAAACATCTTTTTCTTGCAATATACTATTTTTTTCAAAAAAAAACTCGGTTTATTTCTTTGTTTGTAATATGATCTTGTTTTTAACACATACCCAGTTCGGATTCGAATGATGAGCTATCTTTCTTGTTAATACTCTCACTCGGTTTGTTTCTTAGCCACAGAAACATACACAATAATTTATTGCTACTATTTGCTCTCTTTATGTTGATGATATTGGCTTCACTCTTGACCAAGTCTTCTCTTCCTCCCTGCACCGTTTGTTTTGCCGTTTGTTCTTGTTCTAATAATCAGAACACTCCTTGAATCACCTGTGACTCTGAATCTTCCAGATATCTTCTCACATCGAAAGTGCTATTTACTGCTGCTGCAAATGGAAGGGTAGAGGGCAGCTGAGACTTGCGCTCTCAGTTGAGGAGCTATGATATGGATACTGCTGTGCAAATAGAGCGTGACATTGCTCCGACCAAGTCCACAACTACTCCAGAAGCAAGCAATGATGAAGTTGAAGACAGCAATACCCATGGTGACAGCAATTATGAGATTTCCGTAGCCACTGACATTGGTGGTGGCAGCGGTGGTGGGCAGGATTCCATGGACGATTCATCCAGGAGGCTTTTGTTAGTTGATAGCACCAAGGATGATTTTGATTTCTTGTGGAAATTACGGAAGTATTTGGTACTGCTTGGAATCTTGGCTGTCGGTGTGACATACAATTCTGGATTAACACCACCTGGCGGATTTTGGAACAAAAATATGGATGGCCATAAAGCTGGTGACCCTGCCCTTCGTGCTGAATTCCACCAGCGGTATGAGATATTCTTTTATTGCAACGCAACAGCTTTTGCTGCATCTCTTGTCTTAATCATCTTGCTTCTAAGCAAGAGTGTGACCAAGCAGGAATTATGGCTCCGTTCCATGCAATTTACTATGCTAGTGGACCTGCTCAGTCTGATTGGGGCCTACGCTGCCGGGAGCTGCCGGGCACTTAAGTCATCCATCTACACATTGGTTCTAGTCATTCTTGTTTTTGGATATATTTTGATTCACATCCTAGTATCCACAAGGATTGTTCCAGAAACATTCAAGAAGAAGGCGAAGACAAGGGTGAATAAATTTCTATCTAAATTGGGTATTTCTGATGTGCAACCTAGTAGTCGTCAAGAGAAAAAAGACATTGAGGAGGCTCGCAAGTTTATTCTGATGCTTGTAACTTTTGCTGCTACCGTCACATACCAAGCAGGGTTGAGTCCCCCAGGTGGCTTTTGGGCTGAAAATGATTATGTCTCAAGATCTTCTCCTATTTACAAGCACCGTCCAGCTACTCCTGTTCTTCGCAGTCACTACCTGCGCCGTTATAATATATTTATCAGTTGCAATTCGACCTCCTTTGTGGCATCTTTGGTTACAATCATACTACTTCTGAGCCCAGAACTGGGCAGCCATGGAATAAGGTCAAAAGCAGTAGTAGTTGTTTGTGTGGTAGCTGACTTGTTCTGCCTGATTGGTGCATATGCTGCTGGATGCTGTAGGGATGTAGCAACATCATTATATGTTATGTTTATTATATTCATAGTTTTGATCTGCATTGGCTTTTTAACTGGGATCTTTGCTTATGAACCTGTAGCAGAATGGCTACAAAAGATCAAATCAAGCACTGTAAGATGCATGAGTGTAATGCTCTCGTCAAAATTTGGTAGTATCAGATCGAGCAATGCAGATCAGGAGGGTTCCAATGCAGGTTATCAGCAACCTTCAGTCCATAATCCAGGTGTACCGGCAGGAGAACTAGAACATCAGTCTGCAGTCAATCAGCATGTTTCAAATACCGAGTCCTCTGCGAAGTATCCACCTGAAGACAAACAGAAAGCAGAAAATAGTGAGGAGTCATTCTCCGACTCTTGCCATACATCACCCAACGGTCCAGAGTCAGCAAATACCAAGGATCTTGTGCCCAATCTGGAGCATGAATGTACAGACTGCCAACTAGTTGCAAACATGAAGTCTCTACCTAGCACAGAGCATCCATCACTGAGCTGCCAGGGAACAACAGATAGCAATAGTTTGTCTGCAGATAGACAACTTACAGGTATGGAGGAGAAATCTTCAACTGATGATGTCAGGACTACTGATATGGCTTCAAGTGTCTCTTCTAAACAAAATACGTTAGCTGGTGAGTATAATGGAGCCACCAATGATCTCATGGAGGATTGTAATGCTGCAGAAGAGCTGACTCCAACTGGATATAGTAATGGTGAAATTGAAAATGGTGGTATTAATAATAATGCAGAACATGGGACTGGTATAGTAGACATGAATCAAGGAGAATCAAATCAAAATTCTTATGGAAGTTCAACTGAAGATCATCTGGAGAAGGCCCGCACATATCTGCTTCTTCTTGCTATTCTTGCAGTGTCTCTGACATATCAATCAGGTCTGAATCCACCAGGTGGCTTCTGGTCAAAAACGGAGAAGAATCATCATTCAGCTGGTGATCGCATCCTTGAGGACACTGACCATCCACGCTTCATTGCATTCTTCTATCTCAATGCAGTTGCATTTGTGACATCTATTGTCATCATTGTTATGCTCCTGGACAAGAGTATGAGCAGGAAGGTTACAAAACATCGTGTATTGCAGCTAGCTATGATAGTGGACTTACTTTCCTTGACTGGGGCCTTTGTCATGGGAAGCTGCAGAGAGCTTACTAAGTCCATTTCCATATCAGTGTTGTTGTTTGTTGTGCTTGCTTATGTTGCTCTTCATGTTCTGGTAGCGATTCATGTAGTCCCTCCAAAGTTAAAAAGGCTGGTTTCAGATAAAATAAACCAGTTCTCGTGTGGGAATATGTGGTCAGTTCGGCCTCAGTTAGGCCACAAGCAGACAAGGAATACATCTGAGACAAAGGAATTGGAACGGAGGCGTAATCTACTATTGACACTTGCTATTATAGCTGCAACTGTAACATACCAAGCGGGTATCAACCCTCCAGGCAGTATGTGGTCTGATGATAAAGGTGTCAGTGGCAAACCAGGACATCCAATCCTTCAGGACAACCATCGGAGGCGATATGATGTGTTCTACTACTCAAATTCAATCTCATTTGTGTCATCTGTTGCTATCACAATACTTCTTGTGAATAAGGAATCCTGTGAGCATGGAATCAGATCCTATGCACTGAGAGTGTGTTTGGTGGTGGGTTTACTTGGCCTCTTGATTGGTTATGCTGCAGGAAGCTGCAGGCATAGAAAGCAATCCATCTTTGTCATCGCCATTGCTGTGGCCGTTCTAATATCCCTTGTGATTCAAGTCCTACTATCTTCAATGTATGAAATGCGACGAGGACCACTGGCTAAAGTTATGGAATATCTGCAGCAACTTATGGAATATCTGAAGAGGTGGGTTTTCTATACTGAGACACGGGAGATTACTTCCGAGTCACCGGAAACTAAAGATTTTGATGAAAAAAAAGCAAGAAAGAGGCATAAGTATCTCATGCTTATTGCCACTTTAGCAGCCTCTGTCACATACCAAGCTGGTCTGAACCCACCTGGTGGCTTCTGGTCTTCTGATGACAAAGACGGCCATTTTGCAGGCAATCCACTCCTTCATGATATTAATAACCAACGCTACAAGACATTCTTCTGCTTCAATGCTATCTCCTTCATGGCGTCTATTGTTGTGATCATGCTTCTGCTGAGTAAATCTATTCGGAAGAAAGCTGTACCACTTGAGGTATTGCTCCTGATTATGATACTGGACCTGCTGTCTCTCATGACAGCTTTTGCTGCGGGAAGCTGCAGGAAACTTAGCACTTCGATCTATGTATTTGTGCTAGTAGCTGGCGTCGTGATATATCTTGTATTCCTTATTGTTCTGTCGAGAGCTATTGGAAAACGTCTCAGAAAGTGAAAGAGAAGCAAGATTTTCTGCTCAAGACGTACTGTTTGTGTTTGAGGTGCAAACACGACGGTACAGAAAAGAGCAAGTTTAAGGAAACCATGCCTACTGTTCTTAAGTCAGTGTATCTTCTTCACAATCTTCTTTTTCTGTAGTAGGGTGCAACAAAACCAGAGTGTTGAACTCTCACCACTGTATTTTCTTGCAAGATGTTCTTGTGTTACTAAAAATTCATGTAGGAAAAAGTTGAATCTGGATAAAAACCTTTTAACATGTTTGAGAGTATTCATGTAAACTGTTCTAGTACACTTCATGAAACTAAGTAGATCACGGATTTGTTCTGCATTATGTCTGTGCATGTATGTTTTCTTCTTCCTATTACTCCATATGCTAGATAACCAGATGCTGAAAGACTTATTATAGTTTCTCAAAATTGTAGTGGCTTAAGAAAACTCATTGCATACATTTTCTCACCCTAACTAATATAATGTTCTAGGGGCATTTGGTTTTTTTTTCACAATTATATTTTTTTCTCGAATATGCATGAGTGTGCGTATCATTGTCAGGAGACCAGGGACGAACAGGGAGTCCAGTCCTACCCGCTTGGACGCCTCGCAAGCTGATCGTAGCAGCCTCCACCAGCTTTGGATTGTGGATGCTGGTTGTGGCGATTGCATTCCCAGGAGCAGACGTATCCAGTGCCAGAGTTCTCTGGTGTAGGAGCACGACGAGATAATATAGTCGATCGTCTCAAGTTCCTGGTCATAGAGAAAGCACAGGTCCCTGGCCTCAAGCCCCTGTCGACGTCTTCTGTCAGCGGTCCAGTGCCTGTGCTTGAGCGCTAGCCATAGGAAGATCTTTACTCGCAGCGGAGAGACCATGCTTTCCAAAGGCGCTTGCCCTCGCTGAGATTGTTGAACCGGCCTGCAGCATCTTGTATGTAGATTGCGTCGTGTAGCATCCATCCTGTGTCCAACGCCAAATGGCTTCCCATAGGTGCAGGTATTCCGCAATGGCTTGCAGGGATAAGCCCCCGGTGCTGCTTCTAACCCATTGCCGTCCCGCAGGTCCCAGATGGCAATTTTTACCTAAAACCCAAAACCCAATTGTTAAAAACCCTATTAGGTAAGGGTATAGCTATTTTTTTACCCATACGTGACTTAATGGGAAAGAGCCTTACCTAGCAGTAATGCGAGTACAAGTGTGAGACTGCATTGTCCATACCCATTAACTTATTGGTACATTGAACATGATTTAATTTATAGAAATCCTAGTTCAAAGTCACCACCGTACAACTCAAGCTAAATAATACTCAAACTATATGTGAATTATTTTTGTAGCTGGTTTGTTTAATAAATTTACTATTTTTTTGTATTATGATGTTTTAGTTGGAATTAGGAGATTAATATATTGATATATTTAATTTTGACTTTCAAATATTTTTGCCCATTAGTAACTCCCGTTATCCACATGAGTAAAAGTATGAGAAAAAAAATTCCTAACTAAATATAGGTATAGGTAAATTAATTAGTAAAATATTTCTTTATGAATAAAGGTATAGACAATACATACGGATAATTATCTATTATTATACCTAGGTTCCAGCCTTACGGTTTAGGTGTTCTCGATCCTTCTGGGGACGATAGGGTACAAGCAAGGGAAGGATTCCCTGATTGATGTACCGTTCCACCATTGATCTTTCCAAAACAGAGCGGTAATCTACGGATCACTGTCGATGAAATACATGCCTAGCATGTTCTCGAAAAAAAAGAACAGATCGCTCACCCACCTGCATTTTAGTGGACGCCTTGAAAATACCCTGTACCTCCGGCGAAGCTTTGATTGGTAGTTGACTCCATGCGCGATCATAGTCAGTTGGGACTTGCTACCGCCGGACGTCAGATCTACAACACTAGTGTCGGACGGTACCACTCAGCAAATCTCGGTCTGTTTCGCTCCGACCACGCACGCCCCACCCTCGACGCTGCGTTCACCACTCCTCGCGTTCACGGACGCAGACCACCACCATCTGCCTCGCCCCCGCGTCGCATGCGCACCTGCCTCCTTCGTTGCGCCCCGCTCCTTTCTATTAACCCACTCCTCTCTCCTCCGCGTGGGTAGGACCTAGGAGCTGGTCCTCACCTTGTTGCGCCCTGTTTGTTGGTCCTAGGCCCTAGCTCGACACACCCTATCCCCCGGTGTCTAGGTTGTGCGTCCACCACTCATCATACCCTCGTGAAACACTTATAACACGAAAAACACTTGGATGCAACATTAGTTAGAGATGAAACATTTGAAAAATATGGTTGCAACATACTTATGAAAATATATACAACATCCAGATAAAAGCACTTGCAAGATGCAACATGAAAACACTTATTGCAACATAAGACACATAAACAACCGAAACATTTCGAATATACACTTGCAACATATGTGTGCAGCATAAAGTAACATTCAGATCAAAAAGTGATTCCAACACTGAAACAGACGAAATATTTTCAACAAATGATTGCAACATGACTCTGGAATACTTGAAACACTAACAACATACTATTGCAATATGTGTCTTTCTTCCTTCTTCCATGTGAGGCAGAGCAGATCTAGGAACAGTAGGTCTGCCCATCCGTCGGTAGAGGATGGTGGCGCGCCCTGGCAGCGGCCAGTTACGCCTGCGCCTGCCTTGGATCTTGCCAGCAATGGCCCCTTCCTTGGTGTGGCCCGGGCATGATGGGGGACGAGGCACACCATGGTGTGGTAGGGAACAGAGGTGCTGCGGAGATGGGGATGCCACAAGGGATGGCGATGATGCGTGCCGGAGTAGGGCACACGCACGCAGAATGGATGCGCTGCGAGGGATGGTGGTGGCGACGGCGCGACGGAGTTCAACGGGAGGACGCAACCATGAAGCTGCGACCATTGAAGCGAGTGGGGAATTTCTGTCTAGTAGTAGCGAGCAGAGAGATGGGGGGAGAATATATGGGAGCAGTGAAAGGACCTTGATGTTGCCTAGGAGGCCTAGAGGGGGTGAATAGGCCCACAAAAATTCAGCTTAAACAGAAGTTAAAATTGAGGGCGTCACTGCCTCCCTTTGAGGGCGGCACTGACACCCTGTGATCCTAAGTCCAAATGTTTTCAAACTGTTAGACCGAGTACTAGAGATATCCAGTGACAACCCTGCAAAATTTCAGCTCTAGATTCAATAAGATTAGAGGGCGGCACTGCCGCTCTTCAAAATATAAGCGGACAGAAATGAAACTTTGCAGGTAGAAACTAGATACTCTAAGCAGCTTAACCCTGCAGCAGAAAGTTAAGATACAACTCGAAGACTGTATACCACAGAAACTTAGCACAATAGAAGATTGAGCTCAAATCCTATAATCACACCTCAACAATAAGAACTGCAGGAATATGAATCAACACACAAGACACTATGATTTATCCCGTGGTTCGGCTCACCACCAAGGTTTGCCTATGTCCACGTTGTTGAGGTATCCACACAAGGATGAGCTAGCCACCAAGGCTTGCTCTTTCCCTTGATCTCAAATCAAGAGAATGAACTCTTGAAGTGAGGGGTGATTTCTTAGCT
This sequence comes from Coix lacryma-jobi var. lacryma-jobi, assembly GCA_009763385.1. NCBI lineage: Eukaryota > Viridiplantae > Streptophyta > Magnoliopsida > Poales > Poaceae > Coix > Coix lacryma-jobi. The sequence continues at coordinate 139,478,489 of CM019824.1, forward strand.
GCAATGGGTGATTACAAACTGATCTCGCTGCTCACCACAAGCACGGGAGCTCGTCAGACGACGCCTAGCCGTCTAGGAGGCTTCACCTACAAGAGTAAAAGATGCACAACGAAGATCGACGAAGCCCGACAAGTGCTCAAGGTTAGGAATGCTCTAAACTGCTCTTTAGCTCTCAATCACATAGCCCCAACACTTAATCACACACCAAGTGCTTTAATCTCACAAAGAGAGGGTTGGGGAGAGCTCATAAGGGCTTTTGAAATGTTAGGCAATGTCTGAAGCACCAGCAGCAAGCCCATGGGTGGTGGGATGGGTATATATACTCACCCCACTCAAAACAATCGTTAAAATTCAAAAACTAGTCGTTGTGGCTGTACAGGGGCGGTACTGCCGCCCTTTAAGTGCGGTACTGCCGCCTTCCCAGAAACAGCACAGACCACCTTACGAAAACGGCCATTACTTTTTACTCTGAACTCTGTTTTCAGTGATCTTGGACTTTCCGGAAAGCTTGTTTCGAGGGCTATCCAACCCTACAGAGAACAAGCCCAAGATCAACAAGTGCAGGTGCAGTTCTAAGGTTTTCTCTTAGGTTTGCACTTGGGTTCGGTTAGCTTGAGCACTTGAGACTTGTCTATGATTCGTGTTGCATCCCCTTGATAGTACGACATACCTATACTCAGGAATAAGAGAATATAAATAATTAACCACTTGAGTCTTTAATATCTTCATATGACATTTCTTCTCAATGTCACTTCGTTGGGGTTGCAACCAATTGTGACTGCCTCATCTCTTTGAGCAAATATACCTTGAGCATGTTACTTGAACCATTTCACCATATGCGAGTTCAACTTCATGGCTTTAAGTCAGTACCACTAATAATTTGATCCTCAACACAACACTACAGCAGAATCAGACTTTGCCGAGTGCTGGCCGCACTCGGCAAGGAGCCTTTTGCACTCGGCGAAGGCTTCGCCGAGTGCCACACTCGGCAAAGAGCACTAGGCAAAGAAAATATCGGCAAAGGGCTCTATGCCGAGTGCCAAATATCGGGCACTCGGTGAAGGCTTTGCCGAGTGCCGAGTGCCCGATATTTGGCACTCGGCAAAGAAAAAACGAAAAAAATCCAAAAATAGAGAAAAACTTTTATTAGATTTGGGGAGGGGCCCACTAGGCAGCGTCCACCCGTCTCCCTTGAAATCGCAAGTCCTGGTATTTTTTCACGCAATTTTCTCTCACGCAATCAGCAGGATTCGAACTCAAGACCTCTCGTTCGCGCGGAGCATCCTTTATCACTGCACTACTGTAACACCCCCGGTGTTAAGCGTTAATTAAAACTCTAAGTATGATGAATATTATGCATAATCATCTAGTGTCATGGCATATAAGCATATCATGTGTGATGATTTCCATGTTTAATCATGTGTGTTGTATGAGTGCGTAATGTGTGTCACATGAAATGACAATCCCAAAACCATACTTAAGAAACTTTGGCTAATTCTAAAATGAATTCTCGGAAATAAATTTGGGGCAACTAAGGAACTATTTGTTGGGTCAACTTTTGCTCTAACCAATAGTGAAGATAGACCAATAGGGTTATATGGTTCATGAGAACAAGTCCTTATAGTGGCTCTATGATAAAGACTAAAATCCAAGCTGAATCTGGGCATGGCCCTTAAAACAAAGTTGTAGATACTAATGAATGGAACAACTTTGGTATATAAAGTTAACACAGATTCTGCATAGAATTTGAATTAAATCAAATTTGCTTAAACCCTAGAATTTACCCTTGAACTACAACTTTCAAACCATTGAGAATCTGACCTTGGTCCTTTAATCAAAGTTGTAGGGAATGACAAATGTGACAACTCTCATATTCACAGATTTTGAAGTTCTTCAGAAAATTTTAAAGTAATTTAAGAAATCAGTTCGGGGCAAATTTGAATTCAAACCATAATTCAAAAACTAGGCCGAATTGGAACATTGTTCTTTAAGCAAGTTTGTAGATCACAAAATTATGAACAACTTTCGTTCTTACGGATTTTGCACTTTAGTTCAAAATTTTGACGCAATTTGAAAGGGGACAAACTGCACTGTGGCTACAGGGGATTGGACCCTTGCATGGCCTCCACGCCGGCCACCACGCGGCGCGCAGCTCCTCCGGCGCCGACACGTCCACGCCCACGCGTTCGTCGCTCCGCTCGGTTGCAACACCATCAGGCGCGTGCGTTGCTCCCTCTCCTTGCGCTCGAAGCCATTCCCGCGACGCCGTTCTGCTCTCCTTCTTTCTCCTCCATTCTCGCCGGCCCGACCGAAGCTCCGCCGAGCTTTTGCGCCGCCGTCGAGCTTCCACCGCCGCAACCAACCCATTCCCGAGCTCCACCACCTCCTTGCGTTTCTTCTGAGCCACATTGCGCAAGCCAAGGTCGCCGGAGCAAGCCACCCCACCCCATTTCTTCCTCTGCTCCGGTGGAGCTCCGCCGTGAGCCCCTCACCGTGGCCAGGGCGCTCCGATGAGCCCCGCTTCCTCCGACCACTCGTTCTAGCTCCGCCTCATGGTCTTTAAGCTCATCGGCCCGCCTCTTCGGTCTCTACCGCACCAGAACCCGTAGACCACCATCGCCGCGCCGGACCGAGCCGCTGTCGCCGCCATTGCCGCGGGCAAGCTTCGTCCGCTGCTCCCTAGTCCCGATCAGCGCGAGCATAGAGTTGGGGTGTGCACCGTTGAGCCTTCCCACGCGTCCTTGAGGTTGCTACCGCTGCTTCGTCGCCGCCCCGCTTGTGCGCCGCCGTCCAGTGCCCTGTCGGTCGCCATGGTCGCCGCCGCCGTAACCGCTCCGACGGGGCCAGCCCCCTCCAGCAAGCTCTCCACCTCCCTGCACCTCGTCCGAGCTTCACCAAGGTATGTTGAAGCTCACCGACCTGATACTTCGGTCTCTCCCACACCGGAGCTACGGGAACGGCGGGGCAAACCCCGGTTCGCACCGCCGCAAGACCCGCCGCCATGGTCGACCGTGTTTTGCGCCATCACCACCTTCGCCAGCGAGAGCATCAGGATGGAGTGAGCACCCTTGAGCCTACCCGCCCGCCGCTGCGGTCTCTACCGCACCACAGCCGCCGCACCACATCGCGTCGCCGCTCTGTCCGCCGCCGAGCCGCCATGCGCGCCGCCGTGCTTCCTCCGCAATCCAAGAGCTCTGGCTTGGTACTCCGGTGGACGCGCGAGCTCGAGACGCTTCCATCGATGGCCTCGCCGTGGCCAGGGTCCCCACCGGCGACGAGTTGGCGCCGGTCAGCGCCGGCCGGGCGCTCGGTCGTGGCCGAGACGCGGCCTGGGCGGGACGACGCCGACCCGGGTCTGCGCGCCTGCGGCTTGGGCCGAAATTCGGCCCAGTAAGCAATAGGGCTTTGCCCCTTTTCCATTTTCTGAATTTGTATTTTGTGCTAAAAATAGAAAAATGCATAAGTAATTAAATACTACTCCAAAAATTGTGAAACAAATTTTGTTGTGTTCCTGATGAGGTGATCTACATAGGAAAAATATGAAACTTGGTGTTTGGATAAATTTTTATGGTGATTTAAATAGACCCTTTAATTAATAAATGCACTTTGAGTAATTTTTATAGGCTTATTTAATTATCCAAAAATCATGAAACTATTTTTTCCACTGTTTGTATCATATAACTAAGCTTCACAAAAATTTTGAGCACCTTTGGTGGAAATAAATTTCATTCTTCATTTAAGCTTATTTAATCAATTAAATAATGTGTAGAACTTAAATAATTGCTGTAGATTAATATAATAATCCAAAAATTCTCAAATTTGTTTTGTAACCTTTATTTGCTGTAACACACCATCACAAAAAGTTTGGGCTCATTTTGACAAACTTTAAATTAACCCTATCGTATATAATTAATTAAATAATAGAGAATAACTAATGAAGCCATAAACAACTAATTATCCTTTGCTAATTTTAGTTAAGACTAATACATGGTTGTGCTCTGATGATCAGCTCAAACACCCTAATGGTCTTTGTTGAGTGTAAATCTTAAGCCACTTAATCGCTTAAATAAAACTTAAGCTTTAATCACTTAATTATTAATTGTTCATTTTATCAAGGTAATTAGTAAGAAGTTAGAGTTAGCCTTGGTAAGGTTAACCTTTACCACTCTAATGATCCTTTAATTGGTTGTTTGTATTTCAAATTAGGGATGAGTCATATTTAGTTGTGAAGTGAATCAAATAATGCACTTGATCTTGCACCCATATTGGTATGGCTGCTGGACCAGTTCTCCTTGAGGGACTGTTTTCATGAGCAAGATTATGTTTTCTGCAAATCATTTGTATAGCAAAGTTGAAGCTAACTTCCATTTCTAGCTTTTCCAAAAATTTCATGATTTTAGAACTCTTAGATTAGGAGTTATAGATTTTCAAACTTACTAGATCAAATCTGTTATACTATCTGGACAGGTCTGAGAAAATGAGCTGTTTAGGTTATTTAACTTATGAATCACTTGTTAACTATCATAGGAAAGTTGTAGTAAACTGCTGTATCTACTTTGTCCTAAAATTTCATGATTTTATTCCTGTTAAATTAAGAGTTATGAATTTTATAAGGTTCAGGTGAAATCTGTCCTCCCTTTTGGACAGATTGGAGAGATGAGGTTGTTGAGCTGTTTTAACTAGGAAACCACCTCTTGACCATAAATAGAAACTTGTAGTAGATTTATTGAGCTTTCTAAATTATTAAGGATCATATCTTTTAATGACCTAGAACTCCAGTTATAGCTATTTGAAGTTGGATGATCAAATCTGTCCAGAATGTGGACAGGGATGTTTGCCCAAGTTGTTTGACCTAAGTTTCTGTAGAATCAACTCAAGATCATAATAACAAAAGTATGGGTAATTGGATAAGCTTTCCGAAAAGTCTAGGTTTATAGTTTGAAATATTTGGAAACTCCAGATATGGCTGTTCTTTGTGCAGTGTTGGAATCTGTCCAAATTCTGGACAGAACTTCTTCTTTGCACTGTTTGACCCTGTTAAGTCTAGAATCAACCTTTGGTGTTAATAACAGGTTTGTAGACATTTATATAAGCTTTCCAAATTGTCCTCAATCACTATTTTTGGAGGTCTGGAACAATAGTTATGGATAAATCAAGTTGGTTGTGTAAATCTGCCCAAAATCTGGACTGCAGTGTTTGATTGAATTGTTTGACTTAGTTAACTCTAGAATCACTTAAAGATGATAAAAATGAAGTGATAGCTAACTTAATGAGCTTTCAGAAAAGTTGTACTCGACCTCCCTTATCCTGTGTTAACTTTCGTTATGCATTTGTTTGTCCTGCACCTTAGCATGCATTGCATCATACTAAAGCATGCATCATTGTATACGTGTAGTTCGTACGAGAGAGTCGATGGTCGTGTTGAGCAAGCTTCGGAAGGTTGCGTTGAGCAAGCTTCAGATCGATGTGGTCCAGTTGATCAAGCCTCAGGAGGAGAACTTCATCAGACAAGCTTCTTCGGGAAGATTCGACTTCAAGTCATAAGGAACTAACTTCTGTGGATCTTTCGGTGATCCTAGTCTTCTCTGCAACACAGGCAAGCCCCGGTGCATACACCCACTCTCTGTTTTACAAATACTTTATTACACTATAGGTCTTGTGGAATGTGCATTAAGTAAGTAGGAGTTGAATGAAACCGTTGCTGCATGAATACCTTGGATTTCCAGATAATCCCCTGATGATATCCCATCAGTAGTGATAAGACGATCCCAAATGCTTAGCAATGCTTAGACATCGGTAGAAGTCGATCGATGGTTTCATCGTTCGCGAGATATAGGTTTTACCTTTTCTCTCTTCGACTCTGTCTAGGGGTCGTGAGAACCCTAATATGATGATAATATTTAAACTGAGACCGGGCGGGTAACTTGCACAGGAATGGAGTCCTGGTGTAGTGTTTCCGCCTGTGTCGCTTAGGGCCCGCCCGCTGTTGGCCCGTTGGATCGAGAACTATTTGTTAGTACTGGTCACATGCTACGGTAAGCCCTACTGTGGCTATGCTCTTACTGGAACGGCGCACCCGCGCACTGGGAGTGGAGAGATGGCGGGAGTAGCGTGTACCCACCCTGCTCGGCCCCCTGTTGGACGGACTCAGCAAGGCCGAGGTAGGGCGGTGGTGTACTGTACTCCCGGGTGGCGCGGCTCCGGTCCGGTCTGAGCGGATCCACGGGAAGGTTGATATATGCGGGTTCGGTCTTGCATATGTCGTGTGATAAGGAAGCCCCAGCTGGGTAGATCAAGCGGTTCGAATCGTCGTTTGCTCCACGAGAAAAGGAGACTCGTCCTCGCACCTTCAGCGTAGTTTAATCAAGTGAAGATGATGGCAAGAAAAGTTTATCTTGAGATGTGATGCTTAAACAAGTGTTTGACTTAGATAGGTGCAAAGTGGATACTGCTTAATAACTTAATGCACCGCTAAAACTTGAAAATAGGATGAACAAGTAGAGAGCTTTTTCTGCAAAGCTCTTCTCTTTTGCTAGCCCCACTACATCCCTTAAGCCAGCATGCCCTTGGAGTCTTTTTCTTAGTCGGGTAAGTCTTGTTGAGTACCTTCATGTACTCAGGGTTTGTTAATCCCCTGTTGCAGGTTTTAGCTTGTGGTGTCAGTCTGGATCATGTCTGTGGGCTCGATATGATTCGGTGGTTCTCTTCGACTTGGGTGCTCTACCTAAGTCAGGCTCTGTAGTGCTGCTCTTCTTCTGCAGTCCAAGTAAAGTTTATTTGAAATGTAACTCATTCATGTTTTGTAAAATTTTATCTTATCTTGCTTCCGCTCTCCGATGTTAATTTTTGTATCAACTGTTGTAATGTTGTGGTTATTTCACTCGTATTGAGGATGATCCTGTAACTCGTGGATAATTCGGGGTTCTCTCGGGGACACCCGACGGATCTTTCCAGTAAAGTGGTACGCGTGCACAGTCATCAGAGCTCTGGGAGATGATGACGTGTGCAGGTGGGCCACATTACCGGGACGTTCTGCCACAAGAATGGTATCGGAGCAGGATCCTCCTTGTAAGTGGGATAGTTACAACATTAATTTTGAAAAACTTCAAAATGATTTCTTAATCTAAAAGTTTTTGAAAGTAACAAACTAAAAAAATGCTCTTTCCTCAATTTCTTGCTGAAGAACCTTGTGGAGCAACTAGTGACTCCAACAGTAGACACCAGGAAAGCTAATGTATAAAGTATAGCCCTATATCTAACTAATTTTTTGGAGGTAGAAAACTCCTGACAGTGAGAGGTCGTATAGGACGAGCATACATGATATCATGCATAATAATAAAATAATGTGCTAAACTTTCTCACCTAATTCTGAGAGCAGCTATGATCCCCTAATAGAAATCCGTCTCTAGTTTCTGTTACCCCTTTTCTAAGTTCTGATCCTTGAGAACCTTGGATATCCTTATATATTCCACTACATAAAATCAGAATCATGGTAACCTCCTTGATTCCTCTTTGATGTGTGTGTCAAGCCTTAAATTGACACGTGCTATTTGTTTGATACTGTGAAAACAACAAATGGTGGTCGGAAGTTACTGAGATTGTGTGCTATGAAGGAACCATTGTCCGTGGACTGGATAAAGGCGTCGAAACCTGGGGTCACCTATGGACGCATATGGTGTTACTGCTGGGCGCTCGCTAATATCAAGGCCGTTGGTCATGATTCTTTCTAGTTCACTGTTAACGTGCTTTCGTTTTTGGACGCCCAAAAGGGAGTTCAGAACCATATTCCATGTAATTTTATTTAAACCCTGGTAATTATAACCAATTCTGGATTTGGTTATAATTTCCTCAATACGAGATGAGAATTACAGAAGTTGTGCTCTATTGTGGTGCCATGATTGTGACCACGGTGCCGCGATGGAACCCGGAGAATCTTGTGTGACGGCCTACACAAGTTTCTACTGGGCGCGCGCTGGTATCGAAGTCAGCAGTCATGATCCATTATAGCCCGCAACCAATGTACGTCCTCTCTCTTAATAATCCTTCTTGTTCCACCCAAATGTCCACTACCTTATTGTTTGCAACTTTATTCAGCTCTCGGTTGTGATACAAAAACCAACCCCAACTGCTCTGTGAACTCCTTGTTGTAAACCCTCTTGACACATTTCCTTTTCCATTATTTAGCCCCAGACTTTAGGTGCTTCTAAAATCTCCGGAAGAGATTTCTTTAAGGGGGGAGGAGCTGTAACACCCCCGGTGTTAAGCGTTAATTAAAACTCTAAGTATGATGAATATTATGCATAATCATCTAGTGTCATGGCATATAAGCATATCATGTGTGATGATTTCCATGTTTAATCATGTGTGTTGTATGAGTGCGTAATGTGTGTCACATGAAATGACAATCCCAAAACCATACTTAAGAAACTTTGGCTAATTCTAAAATGAATTCTCGGAAATAAATTTGGGGCAACTAAGGAACTATTTGTTGGGTCAACTTTTGCTCTAACCAATAGTGAAGATAGACCAATAGGGTTATATGGTTCATGAGAACAAGTCCTTATAGTGGCTCTATGATAAAGACTAAAATCCAAGCTGAATCTGGGCATGGCCCTTAAAACAAAGTTGTAGATACTAATGAATGGAACAACTTTGGTATATAAAGTTAACACAGATTCTGCATAGAATTTGAATTAAATCAAATTTGCTTAAACCCTAGAATTTACCCTTGAACTACAACTTTCAAACCATTGAGAATCTGACCTTGGTCCTTTAATCAAAGTTGTAGGGAATGACAAATGTGACAACTCTCATATTCACAGATTTTGAAGTTCTTCAGAAAATTTTAAAGTAATTTAAGAAATCAGTTCGGGGCAAATTTGAATTCAAACCATAATTCAAAAACTAGGCCGAATTGGAACATTGTTCTTTAAGCAAGTTTGTAGATCACAAAATTATGAACAACTTTCGTTCTTACGGATTTTGCACTTTAGTTCAAAATTTTGACGCAATTTGAAAGGGGACAAACTGCACTGTGGCTACAGGGGATTGGACCCTTGCATGGCCTCCACGCCGGCCACCACGCGGCGCGCAGCTCCTCCGGCGCCGACACGTCCACGCCCACGCGTTCGTCGCTCCGCTCGGTTGCAACACCATCAGGCGCGTGCGTTGCTCCCTCTCCTTGCGCTCGAAGCCATTCCCGCGACGCCGTTCTGCTCTCCTTCTTTCTCCTCCATTCTCGCCGGCCCGACCGAAGCTCCGCCGAGCTTTTGCGCCGCCGTCGAGCTTCCACCGCCGCAACCAACCCATTCCCGAGCTCCACCACCTCCTTGCGTTTCTTCTGAGCCACATTGCGCAAGCCAAGGTCGCCGGAGCAAGCCACCCCACCCCATTTCTTCCTCTGCTCCGGTGGAGCTCCGCCGTGAGCCCCTCACCGTGGCCAGGGCGCTCCGATGAGCCCCACTTCCTCCGACCACTCGTTCTAGCTCCGCCTCATGGTCTTTAAGCTCATCGGCCCGCCTCTTCGGTCTCTACCGCACCAGAACCCGTAGACCACCATCGCCGCGCCGGACCGAGCCGCTGTCGCCGCCATTGCCGCGGGCAAGCTTCGTCCGCTGCTCCCTAGTCCCGATCAGCGCGAGCATAGAGTTGGGGTGTGCACCGTTGAGCCTTCCCACGCGTCCTTGAGGTTGCTACCGCTGCTTCGTCGCCGCCCCGCTTGTGCGCCGCCGTCCAGTGCCCTGTCGGTCGCCATGGTCGCCGCCGCCGTAACCGCTCCGACGGGGCCAGCCCCCTCCAGCAAGCTCTCCACCTCCCTGCACCTCGTCCGAGCTTCACCAAGGTATGTTGAAGCTCACCGACCTGATACTTCGGTCTCTCCCACACCGGAGCTACGGGAACGGCGGGGCAAACCCCGGTTCGCACCGCCGCAAGACCCGCCGCCATGGTCGACCGTGTTTTGCGCCATCACCACCTTCGCCAGCGAGAGCATCAGGATGGAGTGAGCACCCTTGAGCCTACCCGCCCGCCGCTGCGGTCTCTACCGCACCACAGCCGCCGCACCACATCGCGTCGCCGCTCTGTCCGCCGCCGAGCCGCCATGCGCGCCGCCGTGCTTCCTCCGCAATCCAAGAGCTCTGGCTTGGTACTCCGGTGGACGCGCGAGCTCGAGACGCTTCCATCGATGGCCTCGCCGTGGCCAGGGTCCCCACCGGCGACGAGTTGGCGCCGGTCAGCGCCGGCCGGGCGCTCGGTCGTGGCCGAGACGCGGCCTGGGCGGGACGACGCCGACCCGGGTCTGCGCGCCTGCGGCTTGGGCCGAAATTCGGCCCAGTAAGCAATAGGGCTTTGCCCCTTTTCCATTTTCTGAATTTGTATTTTGTGCTAAAAATAGAAAAATGCATAAGTAATTAAATACTACTCCAAAAATTGTGAAACAAATTTTGTTGTGTTCCTGATGAGGTGATCTACATAGGAAAAATATGAAACTTGGTGTTTGGATAAATTTTTATGGTGATTTAAATAGACCCTTTAATTAATAAATGCACTTTGAGTAATTTTTATAGGCTTATTTAATTATCCAAAAATCATGAAACTATTTTTTCCACTGTTTGTATCATATAACTAAGCTTCACAAAAATTTTGAGCACCTTTGGTGGAAATAAATTTCATTCTTCATTTAAGCTTATTTAATCAATTAAATAATGTGTAGAACTTAAATAATTGCTGTAGATTAATATAATAATCCAAAAATTCTCAAATTTGTTTTGTAACCTTTATTTGCTGTAACACACCATCACAAAAAGTTTGGGCTCATTTTGACAAACTTTAAATTAACCCTATCGTATATAATTAATTAAATAATAGAGAATAACTAATGAAGCCATAAACAACTAATTATCCTTTGCTAATTTTAGTTAAGACTAATACATGGTTGTGCTCTGATGATCAGCTCAAACACCCTAATGGTCTTTGTTGAGTGTAAATCTTAAGCCACTTAATCGCTTAAATAAAACTTAAGCTTTAATCACTTAATTATTAATTGTTCATTTTATCAAGGTAATTAGTAAGAAGTTAGAGTTAGCCTTGGTAAGGTTAACCTTTACCACTCTAATGATCCTTTAATTGGTTGTTTGTATTTCAAATTAGGGATGAGTCATATTTAGTTGTGAAGTGAATCAAATAATGCACTTGATCTTGCACCCATATTGGTATGGCTGCTGGACCAGTTCTCCTTGAGGGACTGTTTTCATGAGCAAGATTATGTTTTCTGCAAATCATTTGTATAGCAAAGTTGAAGCTAACTTCCATTTCTAGCTTTTCCAAAAATTTCATGATTTTAGAACTCTTAGATTAGGAGTTATAGATTTTCAAACTTACTAGATCAAATCTGTTATACTATCTGGACAGGTCTGAGAAAATGAGCTGTTTAGGTTATTTAACTTATGAATCACTTGTTAACTATCATAGGAAAGTTGTAGTAAACTGCTGTATCTACTTTGTCCTAAAATTTCATGATTTTATTCCTGTTAAATTAAGAGTTATGAATTTTATAAGGTTCAGGTGAAATCTGTCCTCCCTTTTGGACAGATTGGAGAGATGAGGTTGTTGAGCTGTTTTAACTAGGAAACCACCTCTTGACCATAAATAGAAACTTGTAGTAGATTTATTGAGCTTTCTAAATTATTAAGGATCATATCTTTTAATGACCTAGAACTCCAGTTATAGCTATTTGAAGTTGGATGATCAAATCTGTCCAGAATGTGGACAGGGATGTTTGCCCAAGTTGTTTGACCTAAGTTTCTGTAGAATCAACTCAAGATCATAATAACAAAAGTATGGGTAATTGGATAAGCTTTCCGAAAAGTCTAGGTTTATAGTTTGAAATATTTGGAAACTCCAGATATGGCTGTTCTTTGTGCAGTGTTGGAATCTGTCCAAATTCTGGACAGAACTTCTTCTTTGCACTGTTTGACCCTGTTAAGTCTAGAATCAACCTTTGGTGTTAATAACAGGTTTGTAGACATTTATATAAGCTTTCCAAATTGTCCTCAATCACTATTTTTGGAGGTCTGGAACAATAGTTATGGATAAATCAAGTTGGTTGTGTAAATCTGCCCAAAATCTGGACTGCAGTGTTTGATTGAATTGTTTGACTTAGTTAACTCTAGAATCACTTAAAGATGATAAAAATGAAGTGATAGCTAACTTAATGAGCTTTCAGAAAAGTTGTACTCGACCTCCCTTATCCTGTGTTAACTTTCGTTATGCATTTGTTTGTCCTGCACCTTAGCATGCATTGCATCATACTAAAGCATGCATCATTGTATACGTGTAGTTCGTACGAGAGAGTCGATGGTCGTGTTGAGCAAGCTTCGGAAGGTTGCGTTGAGCAAGCTTCAGATCGATGTGGTCCAGTTGATCAAGCCTCAGGAGGAGAACTTCATCAGACAAGCTTCTTCGGGAAGATTCGACTTCAAGTCATAAGGAACTAACTTCTGTGGATCTTTCGGTGATCCTAGTCTTCTCTGCAACACAGGCAAGCCCCGGTGCATACACCCACTCTCTGTTTTACAAATACTTTATTACACTATAGGTCTTGTGGAATGTGCATTAAGTAAGTAGGAGTTGAATGAAACCGTTGCTGCATGAATACCTTGGATTTCCAGATAATCCCCTGATGATATCCCATCAGTAGTGATAAGACGATCCCAAATGCTTAGCAATGCTTAGACATCGGTAGAAGTCGATCGATGGTTTCATCGTTCGCGAGATATAGGTTTTACCTTTTCTCTCTTCGACTCTGTCTAGGGGTCGTGAGAACCCTAATATGATGATAATATTTAAACTGAGACCGGGCGGGTAACTTGCACAGGAATGGAGTCCTGGTGTAGTGTTTCCGCCTGTGTCGCTTAGGGCCCGTCCGCTGTTGGCCCGTTGGATCGAGAACTATTTGTTAGTACTGGTCACATGCTACGGTAAGCCCTACTGTGGCTATGCTCTTACTGGAACGGCGCACCCGCGCACTGGGAGTGGAGAGATGGCGGGAGTAGCGTGTACCCACCCTGCTCGGCCCCCTGTTGGACGGACTCAGCAAGGCCGAGGTAGGGCGGTGGTGTACTGTACTCCCGGGTGGCGCGGCTCCGGTCCGGTCTGAGCGGATCCACGGGAAGGTTGATATATGCGGGTTCGGTCTTGCATATGTCGTGTGATAAGGAAGCCCCAGCTGGGTAGATCAAGCGGTTCGAATCGTCGTTTGCTCCACGAGAAAAGGAGACTCGTCCTCGCACCTTCAGCGTAGTTTAATCAAGTGAAGATGATGGCAAGAAAAGTTTATCTTGAGATGTGATGCTTAAACAAGTGTTTGACTTAGATAGGTGCAAAGTGGATACTGCTTAATAACTTAATGCACCGCTAAAACTTGAAAATAGGATGAACAAGTAGAGAGCTTTTTCTGCAAAGCTCTTCTCTTTTGCTAGCCCCACTACATCCCTTAAGCCAGCATGCCCTTGGAGTCTTTTTCTTAGTCGGGTAAGTCTTGTTGAGTACCTTCATGTACTCAGGGTTTGTTAATCCCCTGTTGCAGGTTTTAGCTTGTGGTGTCAGTCTGGATCATGTCTGTGGGCTCGATATGATTCGGTGGTTCTCTTCGACTTGGGTGCTCTACCTAAGTCAGGCTCTGTAGTGCTGCTCTTCTTCTGCAGTCCAAGTAAAGTTTATTTGAAATGTAACTCATTCATGTTTTGTAAAATTTTATCTTATCTTGCTTCCGCTCTCCGATGTTAATTTTTGTATCAACTGTTGTAATGTTGTGGTTATTTCACTCGTATTGAGGATGATCCTGTAACTCGTGGATAATTCGGGGTTCTCTCGGGGACACCCGACGGATCTTTCCAGTAAAGTGGTACGCGTGCACAGTCATCAGAGCTCTGGGAGATGATGACGTGTGCAGGTGGGCCACATTACCGGGACGTTCTGCCACAACTACACACACATATACGTTGCATATCCGTTTCGGTTACCCATATATTATACTAAACAGAGTGTAACTTGCTTATTTGAGGCCCTAAACAAATTCAAATAAAAAAGTTGTCAAATACAAAGTTTTCTAACTTTTTGAGATCTACAACTTTTATTTTAGTAGTTTTTCCATCTGAGGTCGTTTATAAAAATTTGAATTTTAAATTTGATAATTTGAAACGTAGTTTTCGTTGACAAGATGATTTCAAATCAAAAGGTGTTAACACCAAAGTTTCATAACTTTTTGAGATCTACAACTTTTATTTTGGTCATCTCTCCATCCGAGGTATTTTAAAAAATTTAAATTTTAAAATTTTCAAATTTGAACGCAGTTTTGCATAACTAGATGACTTCAAATTAAAAAGTTATCAACTACAAACTTTCATAACTTGTCAAGATCTACAAAGTTTATTTTGGTTGTTTGACCATTTGTGCATCCGACATTGTGGTTCTAATATTATTCACAAACATTATATATCACTCTTGTAGTTTTATAAACTACGAGAGAGATATATAAGATTTGTGAACGAATTTATTTTAAGTTTATCAAATGAAAAAATCACCAAAACAAAAATTGTTCATCTTGATAAGTTAACCAACTTTGTAGTTAAAACCTTTTTCATTTGGATTAATTTACTGCTTCAAAATGTAATTTAAAAACTGGCTTTGTCGAGTGTAAAAAAAACACTAGGCAAAGAGCTTTTTGCCGAGTGCCACGTGGCTGGCACTCAGCAAAGGCACCTCTTTGCTGAGTGCCAGCCACGTGGCACTCGGCAAAGACCACATTCTTTGCCGAGTGCCACGTGGCTGGCACTCGGCAAAGAGGTGCCTTTGCCGAGTGCCAGCCACGTAGCACTCGGCAAAGACCCGACCACGTGGCACAGTTCGGGGCCACATTCTTTGCCGAGTGCCACGTGGCTAGCACTCGGCAAAGAGGTGCCTTTGCCGAGTGCCTTTCTTTGCCGAGTGTCATCCGTTGCCTTGTGTTTGCGCTTTGCCGAGTGCCACGTGGCCGACACTCGGCAAAGAGGCTCTTTGCCCAGTGCCTGAAATTTGGCACTCGGCAAAGCCCCAGGCACTCGGCAAAGCCTAGGTTTCCTGTAGTGCAATATGACTCCTCGTAGCTTTATTAGTACCTCGACTCAATGCAAGTACTCTCTTCTTCACCCCAGTCATAGTACCTCGGTCTCCTTGACCTTTACCTTCGCTTAGTACCTCGAAGCCCTTTCCTTGCTATCTTCACCCTATCAAGCCATACTCAAGTCACATCATATTAAGCATCCATTAAAAACCATTTCTTCAATATTGTGATCCTTGCTTGAATATCTTTTAGATATGAATGTTGAGATCAGTCAAGCTTCACATAGAGTGTCATATATGAATCAACATCAATATAGTCAAGCCAATTCACAATTCCTTATGTCCTCCTCATTTTGGCTTGACATTCTATCTTCACACTTCTAGCTTGATTAAGTGCAAAGTGATTCTCCAAATACTTATCCATACAAGCAAACCAATGTAGAGATGATATATATCCAATATGAGTTAAGTCCTTGTCATTTGACCTTTGCTTGACATTTACTTACTTATGCATTCTTGATTCATTCTTCAACCTTGATCAAAGCTAGTTCACTATCAAACTCTTCTTGTTCATGAAAAGCAACCCAATCCATGTCTCACTTATTATTTGCCAAATATGTTTGCTTTCTCATGATGCCATGATATCCCACAACATAGAAGCCATATCATCAACTCTATTTGCATTTTTGTCTTTTGCTTGAACAAGATTGTTTCCATGATCTTCCAATACAACAATACACAATTTTGGCCTTCATTTCAACACTATGTGGAATACCACCAAGTTTGCTTTTCTTGTTGAACCTTTGATACACTTAGCAAACTCGTTAGACCTTTAATTATGTTGTCACTCAATTCACCAAAACCCACTAAGGGCTAGATGCACTTACAAGCAGGCCAGTTGCTTATTGGGCCAGGCCAAACCGCTACGCACGTTTGGGATGCGGCGTCCGACGGTCGGACGTCTGCTCCAAAGTATTTTCGTAGTCAGTTTGCTGGAGCCATAGCCAGCACGTCTGCAGTGCTATTTCTGTCAGTTTTAGATCAGTGATAACTGTTGAGACCTCCAGTTTTGACTACAGTCTTATTTAGTTGGCACTGCAAAAACTTTTCACTTATCACATCGAATGTTTGTCACATGGATGAAGTACTAAATATAGACTTAAAAAAACGAATTACACAGATTGAGTGTAATCTGTGAGATGATTTTTAAGCCTAATAAGTTTATGTCTTGATGATGTTGTGCTACAGTAAACATGTATCAATGACAGATTAATTAGTCTTAATAAATTTGTCTCACAGTTCCAAACGGAATTGTTTTCTTTTTAGTTTATTTTTAATAAACTAAATGAGTACCGGAACATCCGATGTGACACGCACAAACTTTTTACGCTCCAACTAAACAAGACCTAAGTAAATTAGTGGTTTGGTGTGGTAGAGACGATACCTCACCATCACGTGGCCAGACCTCGCCTTCGCCGCGCAACAGGCGTGTCTGCACATGCATGATCCGTGTTCCACACCAAGCTTCATCGTGCAACAGGCGTGTCTCCACATGCACGATCTGTGTTCCACACCAAGCGCTTGCAGCGTGTTCTCCAGTATGTTCGAGGCAAAAGTCACATGGGTCTTCATCTTCGCGCATTGACGGAGCTCTTGGTCACGGCATACTCAAACGCCGATTGGGTGGGCTGCCCGGATACACGCTGCTCGACCTCAGGCTTTTGCGTCTTCTTGGGCGATGCACTGATCTCATGGTACTGAATGTGGAGATCACCGAGTTGAATGTGCAGAGGTTGAATACAAAAGGGTTGCCAACCTCAATGTTTGAGACATTCCGGTCCAGTCTGTGTGTCTTGTCGATTGCATCTTGATACCCTACAGACTGCGGGGAGGGGGAGGGGGATTGAGACCTCCAATTTTGAATCCATAGAGTAGTGGTCTGGTAGGAAGACACGACGTCATCCACAACTAGCGTCAACACGCTCTGTGTGCTCTCACATCTATAATTGTAATATAATCTGTATTTATACTTTTAGAGATGGAATGGAAATCTTGTTGGCTCTATTCTTGTCTTCTACAATACCGAGTCCTCCATATAGGGCGTGATTGGTTGCCTGAACGTCTTTCGTCCGGGATGAAATACCCATCCATGCCCATTTGACCCTAAATGAAGAGATGCACCTTGGTGTGTTTGGTTACCATTTTCAGTTTCATACCTCCTCCGTCTTCCTCGGACTCGTCGTCGCTGGAGCATGAAGTGTGATCACCGGAGTCGTCGTCGAGGTCGCTGATTGATGCGAGGACGAAGGCACGCTTTTGTTGCGGATACATGGGTGTATGCCGAGTCTCTGAGTGATGAGTGATTGTCAATGGGTTTGATCGCATGTTCTTCAGCTTGTGTTGTGCAGGTGTCGAGCACGGAGACAGTGATCTAGGGCAAGGTGAAGGTCAAGTTGAGACGTGCCGTGCCGATGGATCGGGTGCGATGAAGGATGGGCGTGCCGTGCGGCGGACGTGCCATGCCGATGGATCGAGCGATGAAGGGCGGACGTGAGGCTTGGACTGAGGGACCGGAGTGCCTGAGGATCAGCTGTGGTGGCTGGCAGCCTGGGACAGCGACGAGCGAAGACTTGCGGGGCACGGTGTTGCCCGGGTCGAGGACCTGGGGACACGTGTCGGTGGACGGGGTGCACGGGCGGTGCATCCCCTCTACAGCTTCGGTTTGGTGGTAGAGCCAGGGAAAAACCATCCGGTGGACGGTTTCCAGGTTTGGGCCTCAAAACCTGGGCGCGGACGGTTTCCGAGTTTGGCCACAAAACTCGGGCTGAGGGTTTCCGAGTTTGGGCCTCAAAACTCGGGTGCTGCGGGTTTCTGAGTTTGGGCCTCAAAACTCAGGCTGGTGGGCGGGTTTCCCGGTTTGGGCCTCAAAACCGGGGGTTGCTGGAAAAGGCTGGTTTCCCGGTTTGGGCCACAAAACCGGGGGTGCAGAGCGAGGGCGGCACGTGGCGGCAATCGGAAGGTTGCGTGGAGGCAACACGGACGACTTGTGCGGGCGTGGCCGTCGGATCTACCTACCACTTCGGGTTGGACCAGGATAACCCTAGGGTTTAGCCGGTTCGCTCTGTAATTAGAATAGAGAGGGGTAGAGTAGGAAATAGACTTAGACTAGAATAGGATAAGTAGTCGGGGAGACACCCTCCTCCCCTCATCTCAGTTAGCATCTCAGTTTTAGCCATCTCATTTGCTCTTTGCACTTAGGGTTTCCTGCTCTCCCGTTCCCTGCTGTAGCTTGCTGAGATCCGCAGAGAGACCTGACTCTGTGTACTGTGATTTTGAGGAAAGGAGGCCGTAACCTCCTTGTCGTAGCGTGTGTTTGCGCTTCGGCGGCAAGATCGCTGTGTCATTTCGTGGTGTGATTCGCGTTTTGTTCGTGTTCTTCGTGGAATCCTTTTTCTCCACGATTTTCCCGTCGCTCGATCTCTTTGCTCGGTTCATCTTTTGCAAATCCGTTTGAACCAAGTTGTTCTAGATCGTGAGGCACTTTTTTCCACCGAAGGAATTAACCTCTAACCTCACGGTCTAGGAGATCGATCGATTTTTCGTTTCGGGTCAAGTTTTCTCCCTTCCCCCGAAATTCTTCGATTCATCGATTTGGAGATAGGTTCGAGCCATGATCTCTTAGAGATAGCTCACTATCCTCCTTGTGACTCCTCTCACCAAGTTTGATCCCTAGAGGATGTGTTTTGGGTGAGATTGAGGCGAATCGGTGGACGAACTAGTGCTGTCGGGGGGACCAGACGCTTGGTCACGAAGTGACCGGACGCTAGGAGTGAGTCCGGTCTTTGAACGTTGCTCAGCTCAGTTTCAAACTGTGACCGGACGCTTTCCTTTATGCTTGACCGGACGCTCGGTCAGAGTCCGGTCGTTGAATGCGTTGACCGCATCTCAGTTTCAACTGACTGGACGCTGGGTTTTGGAACTGACCGGACGCGCTGCTCTCACTGTTCACTGGTTGTGTCTTCGTGTGACCAGACGCTAGGCTTTCGACCGGACGCACAGGGTCAGTGAGTCCGGTCACTTCCAGTAAGGTTCCAGAGCCGTCTTTCATTGACCGGACGCGTCCGGTGCTCACTGACCGGACGCAGGCCAGAGTCCGGTCAGTGCAGTTTTGCGCTGTTTCGTTCGCGGTTCGCTCGTTGGTTGTCGGATTTGGTTTCCGTCTTTTGCATTGGCTTTCTAGAGTTGTGTAGTGTCCCGCTGTGCTTCTCGGAAGCATCCACCCTACATCTAGGGTCGTGGTCACTTGCAAGCTCTAGGGTTTGCTTCTGGGGTTGATTCTTGGGACAGTGGCTCTAGTTTCCGAAAGGAAAATTTGAAGCTCCCATTCACCCCCCCTCTGGTCGCTTTCTGGTTGCTTCTCGGTCCTTCAATTGGTATCGGAGCAGGTTAAGGATCTTCCACCTTAGCCGGTTCCAGATCCACAGAAGGCGACATGGATCGCGGCGTGGGCAAACCGCCGTTTTTCGATGGGACGAACTATGCGTATTGGAAGATACGCATGTCGGCCTATCTGCAGAGTTTGGGTGCTTCCATCTGGGATATTTGCAACTCTACTGATTACGTGGTCTTGGCTGCTCGTGTGACTCAGCATCAGATCGATGAGCACGATGCCAATAGCCGAGCCCGTAATGCTCTCTTTTCGTGTTTGAGCGCTGGAGAGTTTGATCGCATTTCTCACCTCTCTACGGCTCGGGAGATTTGGGCCACCCTCATGCGTTTTCATGAGGGCACCTCTCAAGTCAAAACCCGACTCTACGAGTCGTACAAGAGAGAGTATGAGAACTTTCGACATCAGCCTAGCGAGAGCATAGAGAGTTTATTCGCTCGCTTTCAGGTGATTGTCAATAGGATGAGGGCTAACAAGGAGCAGTTGCCTTTCGACGATCATGAGAGAGCTTTGAAGCTTTTGCACACTCTTGATCGGCCGGTGTGGGATTCCAAGGTTCAGGCGATCATCGAATCGCCTAACTATGAGACTCTCACGTGCGACGAGCTCTTTAGTAAGCTCAAGTCCAGTGAGATTGACGCCATGGCGAGGGCTTCTTATGAAAATCCTTCTCGCCCGTCCATGGCTTTGGTTTCTGGCTCTTCTGCTAACCCCTCTGCTGGCTTTGCTCTTTCTTCACTCTTTTCTGTCACAGAGGACCAGCTGGAGTCTTTGGGAGACGAGGAGTTGGCTTTGCTTGCCAACAGGTTCTCGCGGTTCCACAACAACCGCATGAACCGTCGCCGCGGAGGAGGACGCTCGAGATGCTACGAGTGCGGCGACCCCGACCACTTCATCGCCAACTGCCCCAAGAAGAACAAGCATTCGGGGAAGGGCGATCATGGGCGCAATTACGACTCCAAGCACAAGGAGAAGCACGTCCCCCCAAGGCACAAGAAGCGGGGCGGCTTCGACAAAGAGTACATCAAGAAGAAGTACTTGGAGAAGGCCCAAGCTGAGCAGCGTGCGTTTTTCGCCACGCTCAGCGACGTCGACGGCTCGGATGACGACTCCGCTTCCTCAAGCGACGACAAGTCCGAGAAGAAGAAGAAGATCGAGGACAAGTTCAACGGTCTTTGCTTCTTCGCCGACGACGAGGGCTTCTGCACCATGGCGCTCGGAGATGAGGTCGGAGGCGAGCTGGAGCACACGCCTCGGAACGACGACGACGACGACACCTCCCAGGTATCTCTCACCTACGGCGAGCTTTCTTCCGAGGTTGAGAAGCTTACTGCTGCCCTCCTTAGCCAAGATAAGTTGCTTAGGCGTGCCGCTAGAGAGCGCAAGGAGTTCAGGCAGAAGTGGGAGGACACGGTGAGGGAGCTTGAGTTTGCCAAGTCCACCGTGGTCGTGTCGGAGGAGGTTGAGTGTGAGTCGTGCACCACGCACATGACTGACCTTCTCACTTTGAGAGGTAAGTATGCTGCGTTGGTAGGAGAGGTGGATGAGCTCCGTGCTAGGCCGCAGCTGTTGGGTGCGTGCAAGACTTGTCCTGTCTTGCAATCCGAGTTGGCAGAGAAGAATGCCAAGATTGAGTCTTTAGAGAAGGCCAGCTCGGATAGCACTTGTGTCATGAGGTGTGCTTTGTGTGAGGGCCTGGAGATGGAGATTGCCAATGTGAAGCATGGCAAGATGAAAACCGAGGAGGAAAACACATACCTTCGGACCATCTTGTCATGGGTGTCTTGTGGGGAGCCGCAGCTTGGGATGATGATCTCCCAATTCAAGCGAGCTGCTGGAGGTCCAGGTGTAGGTTTTGCTCCGGGTGTTGATCTTTCCGCTTTTGGGAAGATTGGTGAGTCTAGTGGTCTGAGCCCAAGTGAGAAGCCCAACTCCACCACTACTCACAAACTGACCAAGCTTCCACCCAAAGAGCCTACCAAGCCTACCACCAAGGACGGGGTGTTTGAGGAACCCCCGAGAGCTCCACCCAAGAACCAAGTGTGGGCACCCAAGCCAAACCACCTCAAGAACAAGCTTGACACAATGCCACCCATTCAGCAGGAGTGTTTGCCACAGAAGGGCAAAGTGAGCCATACCCCCAGTCCTACGTACCAACAACCCCCTGTGCGTGCGGTGAGGTACCAGTGTGACTTCTGTGGGAGGGATGGTCACTTGAGTGAGTTCTGTTTTTGGCGCAAGCGAGAGGCGCGCCGTGCTCGGGAGATGGACAACCCGGACATGTACCACTCTTCTCATGGTGGGCATGTGCCGAATGTCCAGGGGAGAGCTGCTAGGCCCGGAGGTCAAGCTCCCAGGCCTAGGCAGGAGAGGAGAGCTCCGAGGAGGGAGACTAGGGCTAGAGGTCCTGAACCTCAAGCTCCTAGGCGTAGGCCTCGTAGAGAGCGTGCCCGGCGGGAGCCTGCAGTTGTAGGCTATGGACCCCGTGACGGAGGCTTTGTTGAGTGCTTTCCCCCACCGCATTTTGAGTATCGCGGTGAGCACTCCTTCCCTAGCGGACCACGCTTTCCTGTGCGTGGTGATCGCTACCCCGGTAGACAATCTAGGAATGGTTTTTACACTGACCGTTCTTTTGAGCAGCCGGCCCAACACTGGTATTCTCCTTACTTCACTAACCCCAGTGTTGGACCGTATGCTCACCCTATGTCTTTTTATTGATGTAGGTAAGACGGTTGGAGGACATTTGGTTGGTGGATTCCGGTTGTTCGAGGCACATGACCGGAAACGCCAAGTGGTTCTTCAGCCTTAGCCCGGTCGCCGGAAAGGAGTACATTACCTTCGGCGACAATAGTAAAGGTAAGGTGTTGTCTCGCGGGTCGGTGCGGGTTAATGAGCACTTTGTGTTGCGCGATGTTGCTCTTGTTTCTAACCTGCATTTTAACTTGCTTTCTGTTTCACAACTTTTTGATGATGACTATGAGATTCGTTTCAAACCGAACCTTAGTCGCATCTTAGATCCTCAGGGCGATCTTGTATGTCTGATTTCGCCCTTTGGGAAAGTCTTTCGTGCGAATTTCTCGGAGTCGTTTGGGTCTTCTCGCTGTCTTTTGGCTAGTCCTTCTTCCTCCGATCTTTGGAAGTGGCATAGGAGGCTCGGTCATTTAAGCTTCGACTTGCTTGCAAGACTTAGCTCACTTGGCCTAATCCGAGGATTGCCCAAGCTTTCGATGGAGAAGGATCTAGTTTGCCATTCTTGTAGACATGGGAATATGGTTGCCGCTCCCCACCATCCGGTGACTAAGGTTATGACTTCACACCCTGGAGAGCTTTTACACATGGACCTTGTTGGTCCGGCTCGGGTGAGCTCGGTTGGTGGCAAGTGGTATGTTTTGGTTGTTGTTGACGACTTTTCGAGGTATTCGTGGGTCTTCTTTTTGACTGAGAAGACTGAGACTTTCTCCTTCGCTCGCAATCTGATTTTGCGTCTTCAGAACGAGTTCCCTTTGAACTCGATGCGAGCTATTAGAAGTGATAATGGTTCCGAATTCAAAAATTCAGATTTTGAGAAGTTTTGTAACCGCCTTGGTTTGGAGCATCAGTTTTCTTCCCCCTACACACCGCCCCAAAATGGTGTTGTAGAGAGGAAGAATCGGACCCTTGTTGAGATGGCCAGGACGATGCTCGATGAGCATAGGACTCCCAGGCGCTATTGGGCCGAAGCTATGAACACTGCATGCTACATTTCAAATCGCATTTTTCTGAGAGCCTTTTTGAAGAAGACCTCTTATGAGTTGCGTTTTGGGCGCCAGCCCAAGGTGAGTTATTTTAGAGTCTTCGGTTGCCACTGTTTTATATTGAAGAAAGGCAACCTGGACAAGTTTGAGTCTCGTTCTTCTGACGGAGTATTTTTGGGTTATGGCACTCACACTAGAGCATATCGTGTACTTAACCTTGATACTAACCGAGTCATGGAGACATCAGATGTCACCTTCGACGAGACTCTTGTATGTCCTTCTTCTCGTTTTGAGCGTGCAGGTGATCATGAGGTCGGTGAGCCTCTTTTCGATGACGAGGATGAGGGTGCTGAAGGTATGGATGATCCAGCACCCCCTCCACCTGCCGTGCCGCAAAGAGCGGCCTCGACAATGACTCACGACCCCGACACCTCTTCTTCTTGGGGGCCGTCGGATCCTCCACCTCGCGCGGTACCTTTTGTACCCGGGGTGGAACCAGCTGCTGTTGAGGGGGAGGTCACTTCTTCCCGGGAGGCGCCACGACACATCCAACGCCGGCACCCCCCTCAGCAGATGATCGGCGACATCGGCGAGCGAGTCACTCGCTCTAGGTCACAACACATTTCTCACTTCGCTCACTCTGCTTTTGTTGCTAATTTTGAGCCCCGAGATGTTGGACACGCATTGACGGATCCAGATTGGGTCAATGCCATGCATGAGGAGTTAGAAAACTTTGAGCGAAATCGGGTTTGGGTTCTAGTTCCACCTCCACCTGACTGTAAGCCTATTGGGACAAAATGGGTTTTCAAAAACAAGCAAGGAGAGGATGGCCACGTTGTGAGAAACAAGGCCCGGCTTGTAGCGAAGGGTTATAGTCAGAAGGAGGGGATAGACTATGAGGAGGCGTTTGCTCCTGTAGCTCGTTTGGAGGCTATTAGGATACTCTTGGCTTTTGCTGCATCCAAAGGTTTCAAACTTTTTCAAATGGATGTCAAGAGTGCCTTCTTAAACGGCTACATAGAAGAGGAAGTTTATGTTGAGCAACCCCCCGGATTTGAAAATCCCAAGTTTCCAAACCATGTTTTTAAACTCCACAAAACCTTATATGGTTTGAAACAAGCCCCTAGAGCCTGGTATGATAGGTTGAAAACTTTTTTGCTTGCTAAGGGTTTTAAAATGGGATGTGTAGATAAGACGCTCTTTCTCCTCAGGCAAGGCAAAGACACACTCTTGGTCCAGATTTACGTGGATGATATCATTTTCGGTGGTTCTTCTCACGCTTTGGTTGCCAAGTTTGCAGATACTATGAGCAGGGAGTTCGAGATGAGCATGATGGGCGAGCTGACATTCTTTCTCGGGTTGCAAATTAAGCAATCCCGAGAGGGGACGTTTGTGCACCAGGGCAAGTACACGAAAGACTTGCTGAAGCGGTTCGATATGGGTGAGGCCAAGCCTCTTCCAACACCCATGTCGACGACGACTGCCTTGGATGCGGATGTGGATGGAGAAGCAGTGGACCAGAAGGAGTACCGCAGCATGATCGGGTCGCTCCTCTACCTGACGGCGACACGCCCGGACATTCAGTTCGCGGTGTGTCTGTGCGCGCGCTTTCAGGCGTCGCCGCGCACTTCTCACCGTCAGGCGGTGAAGCGCATCTTCAGGTACCTTCGTTTCACACCTGAGTTTGGGATTTGGTATTCTGTTTCCTCCACCCTCTCGCTTTGCGGTTATTCCGATGCCGATTTTGCTGGTTGTCGCATCGAGCGCAAGTCCACTTCTGGGACTTGCCAATTTATTGGATCTTCTCTTGTATCGTGGTCTTCTCGCAAGCAGTCTAGTGTCGCCCAGTCTACCATGGAGGCTGAGTATGTTGCTGCGGCTAGCTGCTGTTCCCAGTTACTCTGGATGATGGCCACTTTACGTGACTTTGGTTTGAGCTTTTCTCGAGTGCCTTTGCTTTGTGACAGCACGAGTGCTATTAGCGTTGCTAAGAACCCCGTGCTTCACTCGAAAACCAAACACATTGATGTGCGCTTTCATTTCTTGCGAGACCACCAGGAGAAGGGTGATATCGACCTTCGCCATGTCGATACTCATCACCAACTGGCTGATATTTTTACCAAGCCTTTAGACGAATCAACTTTTAATAGGTTGAGGGGTGAGCTTGGTGTGTGTTTCCCCTTTTAGATGGGGGAGACATTTTGGATCTTGTATTCTAGTCTGACTTTTTTGGTTGTCCTTCTTTTCTTTTACACTTCAGCATACGCATTTACATTATGAGCTTCATGTTTATAATCACTAGAATATAACTATGCTCTGTTTAGTATGCTCCGATGCTTATGATGATGCTTGTAGCTTATGCTCTTCCTGATCACTAGTACATGTTATGAGCTGAGCTATTTTGGAATGGTGAATTCTGCTTAATGTATATAATCTGAAAATGTTCACCATTGAGATATGCAACTAGCATGTGTAGGGTGTGTTTAGTCCATTCCTGCTTTTCATATATGCTAGGTTGCTATGTCTCTAGTTCTGAGTCATTCACTTGCTTGGTCTGTTCATATCATGTTTAAAAAATTGGAACCAAGTTTTAGTGAATTGAAAAGATCGAGATGGGATTGCTTGTCAACACCTCACGGTATCGAGACTGTTCCTCATTGCACTTTGAGTTAAACTTGAGCCGTGTAGTGTATGACCGAAACCGTAGCTTTAAGCTTCTGATTGCTTCGGCATAGGCTTCGCTCGGTTGAAAAGTTAGGCAATGACAAGCTTTCAACCTCTCGCAATCACATGCTAAATAATTGAACTTGTGAATTCTTTACCGCTGCAACTCCGATATAAAAATGAAATCACAAGTATATGCTTCATTCCTATGCATGATGATTGAACTTTGCTAGGGGTAGTTCACCTTGTATACATGTTTAGCACTTGTTTGGATTCCTACCTATACATGTGTAGTGCTATTTTGATGGTGACTATCTTTTTGGCAAAAAACTGCTCACGTGCTCATATGCTTCATATTGCGTATCTGTGATCAGTTTGAGCCTTCGCTATTTGAGTGCTTAGTTGTGTCATTGGAGCTATACCGATTAGAGCATTTTTGCACTCTTTTGAATATATGCCTGAAGCTGCTAACGTGCATTTCTGACTTCATATGCATTTTGAGAAGGGGAGATTTCGTTGAGGGGGAGAACTTTGCCCAACTTCTGTTTCTTGATAAGTGCATTTTCAACTAAGGGGGAGAGAAATGACAAATCATGAGCTCCGTTCGGTTGACTAAGGGAGAGAAATTTTCTTGCAATTCTTTCGTTTCCCGGATGTTCAACTTAGGGGGAGTCTTCCTAGTTGTTTGCACTTGTCGAGGGGGAGTTTGCTAGTTGTGTTGAGCCGTTGCCTTTGTCTTGAGGGACTAGCAAACAACTTTCCTCAATTGGTGTCGAGTTTCAATTGGTGTCGAGCTTGATTTCGATTGGTTCGGAGTGGTTTTCTTGCTAGTTGTGTTGAGCCTCTGTGCCTCTATCTTGAGGGACTAGCACTTTGCCATTTTATGCTCCGATTTTCGATTAGTATTTTGCTAGCGGTGTTGAGCCTGTTCTACCTCTTCTTGAGGGCTAGCTTTGCTTTGCTTGGTTGCGTCGAGCCGTTGCCCATGTCTTTGGGGACCAAGTTTTCGCTTCTTCCACTTGACCTTCTTCGGCTTTGCTATGCTTTTGGGTCATGTGGTTGGGTTCTCTTCTTCTCCTTCCTCCTACCTTCTTCTTTCATTTATGATTTGTGTGAGTAGTTGACAATGCACTCATCAAGGGGGAGATTGCGGATACATGGGTGTATGCCGAGTCTCTGAGTGATGAGTGATTGTCAACGGGTTTGATCGCATGTTCTTCGGCTTGTGTTGTGCAGGTGTTGAGCATGGAGACAGTGATCTAGGGCAAGGTGAAGGTCAAGTTGAGACGTGCCTCCATATAGGGCGTGATTGGTTGCCTGAACGTCTTTCGTCCGGGATGAAATACCCATCCATGCCCATTTGACCCTAAATGAAGAGATGCACCTTGGTGTGTTTGGTTACCATTTTCAGTTTCATACCTCCTCCGTCTTCCTCGGACTCGTCGTCGCTGGAGCATGAAGTGTGATCGCCGGAGTCGTCGTCGAGGTCGCTGATTGATGCGAGGACGAAGGCACGCTTTTGTTGCGGATACATGGGTGTATGCCGAGTCTCTGAGTGATGAGTGATTGTCAACGAGTTTGATCGCATGTTCTTCAGCTTGTGTTGTGCAGGTGTCGAGCACGGAGACAGTGATCTAGGGCAAGGTGAAGGTCAAGTTGAGACGTGCCGTGCCGACGGATCGGGTGCGATGAAGGATGGGCGTGCCGTGCGGCGGACGTGCCATGCCGATGGATCGAGCGATGAAGGGCGGACGTGAGGCTTGGACTGAGGGACCGGAGTGCCTGAGGATCAGCTGTGGTGGCTGGCAGCCTGGGACAGCGACGAGCGAAGACTTGCGGGGCACGGTGTTGCTCGGGTCGAGGACCTGGGGACACGTGTCGGAGGACGGGGTGCACGGGCGGTGCATCCCCTCTACAGCTTCGGTTTGGTGGTAGAGCCAGGGAAAAACCATCCGGTGGACGGTTTCCAGGTTTGGGCCTCAAAACCTGGGCGCGGACGGTTTCCGAGTTTGGCCACAAAACTCGGGCTGAGGGTTTTCGAGTTTGGGCCTCAAAACTCGGGTGCTGCGGGTTTCTGAGTTTGGGCCTCAAAACTCAGGCTGGTGGGCTGGTTTCCCGGTTTGGGCCTCAAAACCGGGGGTTGCTGGAAAAGGCTGGTTTCCCGGTTTGGGCCACAAAACCGGGGGTGCAGAGCGAGGGCGGCACGTGGCGGCAATCGGAAGGTTGCGTGGAGGCAACACGGACGACTTGTGCGGGCGTGGCCGTCGGATCTACCTACCACTTCGGGTTGGACCAGGATAACCCTAGGGTTTAGCCGGTTCGCTCTGTAATTAGAATAGAGAGGGGTAGAGTAGGAAATAGACTTAGACTAGAATAGGATAAGTAGTCGGGGAGACACCCTCCTCCCCTCATCTCAGTTAGCATCTCAGTTTTAGCCATCTCATTTGCTCTTTGCACTTAGGGTTTCCTGCTCTCCCGTTCCCTGCTGTAGCTTGCTGAGATCCGCAGAGAGACCTGACTCTGTGTACTGTGATTTTGAGGAAAGGAGGCCGTAACCTCCTTGTCGTAGCGTGTGTTTGCGCTTCGGCGGCAAGATCGCTGTGTCGTTTCGTGGTGTGATTCGCGTTTTGTTCGTGTTCTTCGCGGAATCCTTTTTCTCCACGATTTTCCCGTCGCTCGATCTCTTTGCTCGGTTCATCTTTTGCAAATCCGTTTGAACCAAGTTGTTCTAGATCGTGAGGCACTTCTTTCCACCGAAGGAATTAACCTCTAACCTCACGGTCTAGTAGATCGATCGATTTTTCGTTTCGGGTCAAGTTTTCTCCCTTCCCCCGAAATTCTTCGATTCATCGATTTGGAGATAGGTTCGAGCCATGATCTCTTAGAGATAGCTCACTATCCTCCTTGTGACTCCTCTCACCAAGTTTGATCCCTAGAGGATGTGTTTTGGGTGAGATTGAGGCGAATCGGTGGACGAACTAGTGCTGTCGGGGGGACCGGACGCTTGGTCACGAAGTGACCGGACGCTAGGAGTGAGTCCGGTCTTTGAACGTTGCTCAGCTCAGTTTCAAACTGTGACCGGACGCTTTCCTTTGTGCTTGACCGGACGCTCGGTCAGAGTCCGGTCGTTGAATGCGTTGACCGCATCTCAGTTTCAACTGACCGGACGTTGTGTTTTGGAACTGACCGGACGCGCTGCTCTCACTGTTCACTGGTTGTGTCTTCGTGTGACCGGACGCTAGGCTTTCGACCGGACGCACAGGGTCAGTGAGTCCGGTCACTTCCAGTAAGGTTCCAGAGCCGTCTTTCATTGACCGGACGCGTCCGGTGCTCACTGACCGGACGCAGGCCAGAGTCCGGTCAGTGCAGTTTTGCGCTGTTTCGTTCGCGGTTCGCTCGTTGGTTGTCGGATTTGGTTTCCGTCTTTTGCATTGGCTTTCTAGAGTTGTGTAGTGTCCCGCTGTGCTTCTCGGAAGCATCCACCCTACATCTAGGGTCGTGGTCACTTGCAAGCTCTAGGGTTTGCTTCTGGGGTTGATTCTTGGGACAGTGGCTCTAGTTTTCGAAAGGAAAATTTGAAGCTCCCATTCACCCCCCTCTGGTCGCTTTCTGGTTGCTTCTCGGTCCTTCATTTGTGCCTTGGCATTCTTGTAGTACACCTCCTTGTTGGCCTCCTTGTTGAACTTGCCCCTGGTCTTCTTCTTGTCGTTAGTGTGTTTGCGCTTGTCCTTGCGTATTGAGTGGTTGTTCCTACTGGGGAAGACCTTGTTGCTTGGGGCAGTTTGCGATGAAGTGGTCGGGGTCGCCACACCCAAAGCATCCATCCCTCGCGCCACCACGTTGGCGGTTCAAGCAGTTGTTGTCAAACCGCGAAAACCGGTTGATGATGAGCGCGAGCTCGTCGTCGCCTAACACCTCCACCTGCTCCCCTGTCACTGAAAGCAAGGAAGACAAAGCAAAGGATTGTGGTGAAGTGTTAGCAAAAAGAGTCAACTCGCTCCTGCCCGAGACCAAAGTCATGGTATGTGAAAATGAGT
Source organism: Coix lacryma-jobi var. lacryma-jobi (assembly GCA_009763385.1). Taxonomy (NCBI): domain Eukaryota; kingdom Viridiplantae; phylum Streptophyta; class Magnoliopsida; order Poales; family Poaceae; genus Coix; species Coix lacryma-jobi. The sequence continues at coordinate 139,508,470 of CM019824.1, forward strand.
TCTTCAGCTTGGCCTAGGTCTGAAGGTCGATCTCCGTGGACTTGAGCTTGCTGAATAGCTCGTCCACGGTGAGGGTGTCATAGCCGGGTGACTCAACGATAATCGACACTTTCACCTCCCATACCTTCCGATCTAGGGCATATAGCAACTTGAGTGTCCTCTCATGATCGTCATAAGATAGGTTGGCCTGATTGACACGCATCTTGTTCACAATCGTCTGAAAACGTGCGAACATGCTATCAATCGACTCTCCCTCCAGTTGAGTGAAGTTCTCGTATTATCGCTTGTACGTCTCGAAGAGTCTGGTCTTGACCTGAACAGTCCCCTCGTGATAGCTCTGAAGCTTCACCCAGATCTCCTGAGTTGTCTCAATCTCAGAGACACGCTCAAACTCAAGAAGAGAGATGTTGGCCCAAAGCATGTTACGTGCCTTCACGTTCGTGTTATGATGATCAATCTGGAACTAACCAACGCGAGCCACAAGCACCTCATAGTTCGCGTCCTCACATATCTCCCAGATAGAAGAATCGATGCTGTTGAGATAAGTGCGCATCTGAATCTTCCAATAGGAATAGTTCATTCCATCAAAGAACGGCGCCTTGCCTGAGCCACGCTCCATGTCGCCTTCACGGACCTGGAACCGGTTAAGGTAGATAGATCCTTAACCCGCTCTCATACCAATTGAAGGACCAAAAATGGCGACCCAAGGGGGGTGAATGGGAGCCTCAAATTTCTTTTCAGAAATAGATAGCCTCTGTCCCAAATTCAAACCTTAAAAGCAAGAACCGCTCAACGTGATGTCCACAACCCAAATGATTTGGTGGACGTTCCCTAGGAACACAGCGGGACACCACAAAAATCTCACACCCTTAGTTCACGCGAGTCAACTAGACCTGAGCATTTTGAGCCCGGTCCGTGGGCCTGACCCGGCCCGACCTGGGCCTGCCAGGTTTTGGCCCGCCCACGAACCTTACTGGATAGGGTCTGAGCAGAGATTTTGCTGTCCAGAAAATTTTTTATCGACCCAAAATATTTATTTTAGTTGTTTTACACTATAAATTGCTTGAGCGGCCTGACTTGCCCAGTGGATGGTAATGGACGAGATTTTTTCAGCCTGACATAATTAGGCTTTTTTTCGGCCCGGCCCGAACTAGGCCCGGCCCGCAAAATGCTCAGATCTAGAGTCAACTAATGACTGGATAAGCTTTTGGTAACCTCAATCTCCCCCAAGCAACACGAGGGGGATTCGGGCCTTTTGGCAAAGCGGGAAGCCCAATTTCTGTGACGAAAACCATGATTCCAATGCAAAATGAAAACCAACCCAAGAAATCATGGATGAAAACGCGCAGGCACGTCACTGACCGGACGCTGAGAGAGTCTGTTCAGACCTGATCGGACACGTCCGGTCACACAAACACTATTTCTGGACCTCTCTATTCGTGACCGGACTCAGCACAGGGAAGCATCCGGTTAGAACAGTGACAATGTCTGGTCGTGTTCACTCGGTGAACAGTAACCTCGGCGCGTCCGATCACAGGGCATCAGGCGGGTCTGGTCAGAACTGAAACTCTCTGAAACTGACCGGACTCTGCACAAGGAGCGTCCGGTCAATTCCAACGCAGTGTCTGGTCACAACAGTAAGAGTTGAACAGTATTGTTGTTCAACGACCGGACTCTAGGTCAGCGTCCGGTCGCTAAGGGACCAACGTTTGATCACCCCAAAACAACAATATTCATTCACCGAATCGACCCGATCTCCCTCAAATCAAAACTACTTTGTGTGAGGGGTCACAAGCAAGTTAGTGAGCTACTCCTACGAGATCATGGCTCGAACCTAACTACAAATCGGTGAATCAAAGAAAAACGGTGAAGAACAAGCAAAACGAGATTCAACAAGAAATCTGCCCGATCTGTGTGTTTGTGAGGAATTGGAGAAAATCCATCGGCGAAAAGATGTCTCTCACGAAGATGCACAAGATGGTTCAAATGGATTTTCAATCCATCCCTCAAAACACAAGATCTCATGAAAGAGAAAAAGAGGGGAAACGAAGAACGCGAATATCAAAATGCAATCTCAAAGATTCCAGCCAAAATCTCTAACGAGGAAACAAGGATATTGCAGTCTCCTTTCCTGAAATCAAAATGCACTGTCTCTGTGGATCACAAGCAGCTAGAGAGAGAGAAGGCCTAACAGATGAATAACTGGAGTCTGAAATGAAATGCTGCAAGGATGAGGAGGGATGAGGGGTGTCCCTTATTTATAGTCTATTACACTGTACTCCTTTTGTCCCTAGATACTGTTGACACTAGATTTTGGGCCGAGGAGAAATTTCCATTTATGAACACAAACGGTTGATTAATTAAGGAAATTGGCCAAATAAGGAAAGATATTGTTTCGGTTCAAAGGCGAAGATTCATATGGACCAGATTCGATGAGCCCAGAAGACGTGTCAGACTCGACCAAAGTTAGAGTTTGGGTCATTTTGTTTATTTTTCTTTGCATTGTATCCTAGTCGTGTTAGGATAGGAGTCTTTCGGGTTATTGTTGACACTTCTTAATGCAATTGCTCATAATAAACTTTAATGAACCGATTCTAGCAAAAGCCTTCAGAAATGTACAGGACACTCCTAGCATCACTTAATGTCAAGTTGTCATCCCCAACATGATACTAGAAATGTAAATTATATGTGACACTAGCTCAAAAGATATAAATAAATATTTATCCGCAAGCGCACAGATAAATATACCCGTTGTGGCAGCATTTCACCCAGGTTATCTAGGTATCGTTTATTTATATTTTACCGAGGATAATAACGAAGCTGGGAACTAGTAATTAAAGATGGCAGAGATTATTATTCATTCATTCATTCATTCATTACTCATATGTCTAAACAGGGGTAAGACAAAATAAGGATAGATAATGATAATAATAATGATAACGGGAATTCTAGAGATAGAGCGAACTACATAGATCAAGCAGAGAGTCGGGTGATTAATTAAGAGATTCGAATCCTAAGTTACTTCATATCTACTAAGCCTAGTGATTACTCTAGTTAATATACAATCATTTATAGCTAATCAATCTATCATCCATGATCAAGGGACATTACTAAATTAGAATCAAGAACAAAGTAATGAATTCTAACTTGTAACCGCGTCCTACTAAGGTCTACACTCGGAGGGAGGACTACAAAGGACTCAACAGGACTGTCACTCCTGCGATCTACCTCTCGACCCGGAGCATAGGATGTATTCGCAGGTAAACTTAGCCTAAACACCATGTTTACACCAGTTTGACCACTTAACTCTATCCGGAATAAAGCTAAGTACTTTACGAACATGATCATAAACTCTATCATAATCAGATCTATATTAAATATATAACTAGAATAAACTCCAAAACTGAATAAACTGAAATATATTAAAGTAGCATAAAGTCGAATGAAGATACAAATTACCAAGTCTTCGACAATGATCTGGAGACTCAGACGAAGCTTCAAGCCAGATATGCCGACGAAGTCGCCTGCCTCTACTTGAATCTAACTAGACTAAACTCTAATCTTGATGTAGAGCTCTAACTCTTCTCTCTAGAAACCCTAATTTCTATCTTGTCTTCTGATCTTGATCTGTCTCGTTGTCTTCTGTCTCCGGAGAGGGGGGTCAGGGGTCTGGTTTTATAGCCCTGGGCGAGGAATCGTGATCGTTGGATCAAACCGACTCGGGGTACGGTCGAGATGCATCCTGGAAGGCGGTGGAGGTAGCTTGCAGAGGACGGAGCCGAGGGGCCACCCTGGCCGACCGACCGGTGGGCCCTAGGGACCGGTCGGTCCCACAGGTCATCCCCCTGCGGTGCCTCTTCTCGTGGTGTCTTGTGGTGTCTCATAGAGTCCTCTCCCGATAACCCAACGTGGCGGTGAAGAAATATGCGTCGGGTTCCTTCTTGGGGAAGCAATATGGTTGGTTTTCCTGTTTAATCCCTGGGAAATATAGAATCACCAAAACTCATGGAATTTGTTAGTTTAAACCTCCTATTTCTAAGTTGGTAATCCTTTTAAACATTTATTCAAGTCTTGTTGATGATAAATAATGATAGTTAATAGATGTCAACAGTTATAAATAGTTAAGACCCGATTTTTCTAAGGAGAATTCATCAATCAATCAAACAATCTTTCGGCCTCCGGCCAAACCCTTATGAGTAGGAGTAAAGTAGATCTCGGCGAAACCTCCAACCAAACGGGGCTGCATCGGTTGAATCGATCTCTGATTTGCATATAAGTTTTACCAATGACTCGTGCTATCGTTTGATAAGGCTGTATTTGGCTTTGACTAAACTTTTGTTAAGCTATGATTTAGGTTAGTTATCGGTTTAAGTTCATCTTTTTGTAAGGCTACATTGGCTTTTGATCAACCTCTTGCAAGTAGTCGATCTTGACCAGTTATCGGCTCTATTAGATTTGGCAATCTAATGGATTGATCAAGTTATCGATATTGTTTGTCTATTTTAAGTTTATTTTGTTACAACAATATCTTGCCCAATCGAGATTGACAAGTTAACTCAAGCTTAAATGCCATCTAGGTTGATTATCCAAAGCAACTTCATGCTTATCTCAATGGAAATAGTCGATCTAGACTTATATCGGCTAACTTGTCGATCTCGATTGTTACATGTTGTGCGTTCGAGATATCCGTCCAAGCTATAGTTTGATTTGAGAATAAGTAGATTTGATTCAATATACTTGTTATGGCTGTATTTTCAAACCCCACTGATAGGTATGTTGTAATAGATTTACTTAGTTTTGGATCAAATCATGGCTTGACAGATAGATCTTGTTCATGCTTCATGGACCCTGTATCGGCTAAATAGTCAATCCAGTTATGCTTTCTTTCATAACGTATGCACATTTTCCTGTCTAAAATCAGCAGATTTGTTGATTATATCGTACGTGATTTAGCTCGATTATCATTATGGCTGTATGGAAACACCCCACTGTTGATAATCAAGTTACTTTGTCGATATGTTCATTATTATGGTTGCATGGAAACATCCCGCTGTTAACGATTGGAACTGCTGATATAATTAGTCGTTCTGTTGGTTTTACTCTGGTTTTGTTGTATATGTAGATTCATATGCTTTCATTAGCTAAGTTAGATCGGCCAGTTGTTTTTCTTATACTTTTACACATCTTGAATAGCTGTTCTATTTTGTTAATGATCATATGTTTTATTTTGCTAGGGGTTGACTCTCTAGTCAATTTCCTTTGATAATGGCTATTCTAGAGCCGTACATCATGGAACTGTCTGGCACCAAACCGGCAGGTTCCACAATTTGATATCGTTTTCTCTTCCTTGTCAATTGCAGGTCAAATTGATTGGCACGCCTTGGAATTGGTTTCACCAAGACCGGCTCTACCCTTTGGAGGTTCAGGAGATCAGGACTCTTGCTCCAGATGATCTCCGAGGGCCTTGCAGTGTGTTGGCATTTGAATACACCAATTTTTAGCGTCAACAGATACATAGAGCAAACTAGCTAACCATAGGGGTATCCTCTGTCAGAATCTTCAACGATGATCACATGCCTTCCTCATCGGTCGCTTCGCCTCGACAAAAGCTCTCCGATGCCGCCACGTGCCATCCCTGAAAGCATCTAGGCCCTAGTGGGTTTTGGTGATCAATGACAACATAAGATTATTGTGACTAACGTGTGTTTTGCAGAAATAATTGAGATAGGTCACAATAATGATTATCGATTAGGCACAATGGTATTCATGTCTCCTTATTGATGGATTTCGTTTTGGTTTTCAAAGGATGGACGACGAAGATGGAGATAGGCTAGTTCTAAGTGTCACATGGTGTTGGAGGACACTTAGATTAGTTTAGGTCTTTGTTTTTTTCCTTTGGCTGTACTATTAAGGGGAGTTTGAATGGGTAGCTTGACCTAGGCAAGTCTATTGAGTTAGGTGTGGTGCACACTTGTTAACCATAGTCCTAGGTAGCTTAGAAAGGTCCTAAAGATCATGAGGAAGAAAGTTCGTTGAGAAAGCGTCATGATCCAGAGTCGTTTAGGGCTTCATTTAATGATCGGGCGCTGGGGCAGTGTGTCCGGTCAGTGTAACTTGCTGTGGTTAGGGTTTGGTTGTGACCGGATGCTGCTACAGTTCAAGGATCGGACGTGTTTGGTCTGCATGAGAGTGACCGGATGCTGAGTTCAGTCTGTGATCGGACGCACCAGGGGGTGAGTCCGATCAGGAACAGAGAGGTTCCAAAGAGGTAAAATCTTGATCGAACGCGTCCGGTCAATGTTGACTGGACGCATGTCAGAGTCCGGTCAGCACTTTGTACAAGTGGCAGGGCTGGTGAAAGTCCTTGTTTGGTTTTGGATAATTGATGTCACCTAGAGTACTAACCTTTGTCATGAAGTGTTCATAAGCTAGGTTGGTACACACCAAGTGTGGGAGCTAGATGATGACCATGGTGTTGGTGGTGATGACCAAAAGATGGATCAAGTGCTCCACATTTGGAAAGAGAAGAAGAGAAAAGCAAAACCCTATGGAGATCAAGGCAAAGGTATAAATAGGGATTTTGTTTTGGCACTCAAGACACCATAGAGGGTGTGAGTGTATTTAGGATCGATAGCCATACTATTAAGAGGGGACTATCTCTGTGATTGCGGTTATCAAGTGCCACTAGGTGAATTCATACATGCATATGCATTAGGACCTTGTGTGCTAACCTCTAATCCTTTGAAAAATGTTTGGAAAATGCTAACACACATGCACAAGGTGATGTACACTTGGTGGTGTTGGCACATTTGCAAAGGAGAAGAAACCGGAGTTGAAAACATGTTTTTCAGGCGTGACCGGACGCTGGAACAACGACCGGACGCTATTGAAACGTGCGTCCGGTCACTACTGAAACAGCGACCGGACTCTATTGAAACAACTGACCGGACGCGCCTCTAGCACTGTTCATGAGAGGCATCGGTTGAATTGAAGTGATCGGACGCATAGTGAGTCCGGTCAATAGTGACCGGACGCGTCCGGTCGATGAAAAACGTCTCTGGAACCTCTCTGTTTGTGACCGGACGCTGAGTGAAACAATGACCGGACGCTAGTGAAACAAGAGTCCGGTCACTACTGAAACGTCGACCGGACGCTACTGCAACATGACCGGACGCGTCCGGTCGTCCCGTAATCAGCCCAGTGAAGGGGTAACGGCTCTATTTGTTTGAGGGGGTATATAAATATGAGTTGGCCGGCTTTGGGAGGTCTCTCTTGGCATTCTAACATATTGAACATCCCTTTGAGCTAAACATACTCCATCCCACTCATCTCCTTGCTTGATAGTGCGAATCAAAGTGAGATTGAGTGATTCCAAGTGCATTTGCTTGTGTGTTTGCATCTAGTGGCACTTGGGGATCGTTGTTGCTGCGGGTATTCTCTTTACTCTTGGTGGTTGCCACCACCTAGACGGCTTGGAGCAGCGGAGGAGCATTGGCACGAGTTGGTGATTGTTCGTGGCCATCTCCCGATGATTTGTGAGGGGTATTGTGCCTTCCCCGGCGAAGAGCCAAAAGGTAACTCTAGTAAATTGCGCGTGTCATTGAGTTACCTCCATTTGTGGGTCGGTTCTTGTGGCGCTCAAGTGTTGAGCTAGGTTTGTGAACACCTATTAGCCACCGAACCACCAAGTGGTTGGTCGACACAACGGGGAGTAGCGTGCCGGCAAGCACGTGAACCTCGGGAGAAAATCTTTGTGTCCATTGTATATTTGGCTATCTCCCGGACTTCATTGGTATTCATATTGTGATTGATCATCGCTTGCCGGTGTTGGTATATCTCTCTACCACTTGAATTACATTCTTTACTCCTTGTGTAGTGGTAGTTAATCTTGCTAGTGTTAGCTCTCTAGTTCATTGTATTTAGTTCTTGCTAGGTCACTAGAATAGAGAGTAGTGACATAGATATTGTGTGCCTTAGAGATCATACCATACTAAAATTGTTTGGTTAGGTGGCTTGCATCACTTAGTAGAGCTAGTGCAAAAAGCTTTGCTTTGTAATTATCTAACAAGTCTCTCTAAGTGCTTTGTAGAATTTTTATTAGGCTATTCACCCCCCCTCTAGCCATTTAGGACCTTTCAAGTGGTATCGGAGCCGTGGTCACCGTTTGCATAAGGATTAACAACCTTCGGTGTTAAAAATGGCTCAAATTGTGTTTAACCATGTTGGGGGCAAACCACCGTTCTTTGATGGCACATCTTTTGATTATTGGAAGAGAAAGATGAGAATGTATTTGGGTTCAATCAATGACAAGGTGTGGGATGTGGTAGAAAATGAGTTTGTGATTCTTGATCCTACCAATCCAACACCAAATGACTCCATCAACAAGCAATGCAACACAATGGCGCTCAACACCATATACAATGCCATTGATCCAAAGGTGTTTGAGCAAATCAAAGATCTTGACAATGCAAGTGAGGTGTGGAAAAGATTAGAAGAAACATATGAGGGCACTTCAACGGTAAAGAGTGCCAAGTTGTACATGCTCAAGGACAAGCTCACCAACTTCAAGATGAAGGATGATGAATCAATTCCGGAAATGTTCTATAGATTGCAAGTCATCATCAATGATCTCAAGTCCTTGGGAGAAAAGGTACAAGATGAAGACTTCACTCACCGGTTCTTGAGTTGCTTGCCCAAGAGATTCAAGACACTTCGCACCATCATCTTTAGAGGAGGCTTGAAGAATGTGACTCCAAATGAGGTGCTTGGTGATGTCATGACCGAAGATCAATACAATGAAGATAGTGAAGAGGTGGTCAAGGAAGAGGATAAGAAGAAGAAAAGTGTGGCATTCAAAGCCACCTCATCAAAGAGCAAGGGCAAGTCCAAGAAGGAAGAATCAAGTGATAATGAAGAAGCTAGTGACATTGATGATGAAGCCTTAGCTCTCTTTGTGCGCAAATTTGGCAAGTTCATGAAGAAGAAGGGCTATGGTGCAAGAAAGAGAAGAGATTACAACAAGAACAAAGACTATGTGAGAAGATGCTACAAGTGCAAGAGTAAGGATGATGTTGTAGCGGATTGTCCCTACAATAGTGACAATGATGAAGATGAGAAGAAGAAAGATAAGAAGGAGAAGAAAGAGAAGAAAATGAGCTTCAAGAAGAAGAAGGGTGGCTCATATGTTGTCACATGGGATAGTGATGCATCATCCGATAGTGAAGACTCAAGTGATGATGATAACAAGAAGAGCACCAAGAAGAAGGCACTTGCAAGCATTGCAATCAACAACAAGCCTTCTCTATTTGACACTCCATCATGCTTCATGGCTAAGCCAACAAAGGTACAATCCGATGATGAGAGTGATAGTGAGAGTGATGAGGATGAGGAGCACTCAAAGGAGGACCTCATGGACATGTTGGAGCAAGCTCACACTTGCTTTGAGATGAAGAGGAAGGAGTGCAAGGAATTGCGCAAGAAGCTTAGTGCTCTTGAGCAATCCCTTGATGAGCTCAAGTCTACTCATGAGAGGCTAGAGGTAGCCCATGAGAAGCTTGGCAAGGCTCACACCAAGCTTGAAAAAGCTCACTCCTCCCTCCTTGATCAAGTCAAGGTTGAGGACATTGTTCCAACATGTAACATAGGAGTAACTTGTGATATTCTTGATGAATCATTTTATACTCCTATTGTTGTTGCTCCCACTAACCCCTCATGTAGCTCATCCACTACTACTTCTACTATGAGTGATGGTTTCACTTGTGATGCCTCACTAATGGTGGAGAATGAGACCTTGAAAAATGAGGTCAATGAGCTCACTCGTGCCTTAGGCAATGCCTATGGTGGAGATGCCCGCTTGCTTAAGTGCTTGGGTAGCCAACGGTTCTCTCTTAATAAAGAGGGATTGGGCTATACCCCCAAGAATGGCAAGGCGGCTTTTGTAACTCACAAGACTAGTTTTGTGAGAAGCAACGGTCGGTTTTGCAACAAATGCAAGCAATCCGGGCATATAGAGCAATATTGCAAGAACAAGAACAAGAATGCTAATGTATCCTCAATTCAATTTGATTCTTGTTATTTGCTTACCAAGGGTGTCAATGGTGTAAAGGCTAAGTTTATTGGTGCTCCCATTGTTGGCCCAAAGAAGAAGGCAATTTGGGTGCCTAAGAGCTTAGTAACTAACCTTGGAGGACCCAAGCAAGTTTGGGTACCTAAAAAGAATTGATCTTTTCTTGTAGGTCAACTATAAAGCCGGAGGAAGGCATTGGGTGCTTGATAGTGGGTGCACTCAACACATGACCAGAGATGCAAGAATGTTCAATTCAATCAACAAGAATGATAACAATGGGATTGACAGTATTACATTTGGTGATAATGGCAAAGGCAAGGTTAAGGGGCTTGGTAAGATTGCTATATCAAATGACATGAGCATATCCAATGTATTGCTAGTAGAGAGCTTGAACTTCAATTTGCTATCCGTGGCTCAATTGTGTGATCTTGGATTCAAATGCATATTTGGGGTTGATGATGTAGAGATCATAAGTGTAGATGGCTCAAATTTGATCTTCAAAGGCTTTAGATATGAGAATCTATACTTGGTTGATTTTAATGCTAGTGAAGCTCAATTATCAACTTGTTTGTTCACCAAATCTAGCATGGGTTGGTTATGGCATAGAAGACTTGGTCATGTTGGCATGAAACAATTGAATAGATTGATTAAGCATGATCTAGTTAGAGGCTTGAAAGATGTGGTGTTTGAAAAGGATAAACTTTGTAGCTCTTGTCAAGCCGGAAAGCAAGTTGGAAACACTCACCCTAAAAAGAACATGATGAGCACTAGCAAAGCATTTGAGTTATTGCACATGGATCTATTTGGACCAACAACATACACTAGTATTGGTGGAAACAAATATGGCTTTGTGATAGTGGATGATTTCACAAGATATACATGGGTGTTCTTTCTAAGTGACAAAAGTGATACATTTGCTACATTCAAATCTTTTGTCAAGAGGTGTCACAATGAGTTTGAAACAACCATCAAGAAAGTAAGAAGTGACAATGGTAGTGAGTTTAGAAACACAAGAGTTGATGAGTTATGTGATGAATTTGGAATTAGACATCAATTCTCGGCCAAGTACACTCCACAATCAAATGGTCTTGTTGAAAGGAAGAATAGAACTCTCATTGATATGGCAAGGTCTATGCTTAGTGAGTACAATGTGAGTCATTCATTTTAGGCCGAAGCTATCAACACGGCTTGCTATTGTAGCAACCGCCTCTATTGTCACCCCATGATGGAGAAGACTCCCTATGAGCTATTGAATGGAAGAAAGCCCAACATTGCATACTTTAGAGTCTTTGGATGCAAATGCTATATCTTGAAGAAAGGCACTAGATTGAGCAAGTTTGAGAAGAAATGTGATGAAGGCTTCTTACTTGGTTACTCCACTACAAGCAAAGCATATAGAGTTTGGAATTTGGCTAATGGTACTCTTGAGGAAGTGCATGATGTTGAATTTGATGAAACAAATGGCTCTCAAGATGAAGAAGAAAATCTAGATGATGTGAGAGGAACTCAATTGGTCAATGCAATGAAGAATATGGATATTGGTGATATTCGGCCTAGGGAGGTGATTGATGTTGAAGATGACAAAGATCAAGTGATCACTTCTCCAAATGTGCAAGCTAGTGGTTCTCAATGGCAAGATCAACAAGTGGCTAGTTCATCTCAACCAAATGATCAAACAAGTACAAGCAATCAAGTCCAAGTGCTCCAACCAACAAATGTTGCAAGGGATCATCCATTAGATCAAATCATTGGTGGAATTCAAAGTGGTGTGCAAACTAGATCAAGATTGGCTTCTTTTTATGAACATTACTCTTTTGTATCATCCATCGAGCCAACCAAGATTGAAGAAGCACTACAAGATGTTGATTGGATCAATGCCATGCATGAAGAGCTTAACAACTTCACAAGAAATCAAGTATGGGAATTAGTAGAGAGGCCTAAGAACTACAATGTGATTGGCACTAGATGGGTCTTTTGCAACAAGCAAGATCAAGATGGCATTGTGGTTAGAAACAAAGCAAGATTAGTGGCACAAGGATATACTCAAGTAGAGGGTCTTGACTTTGGTGAAACATATGCACCGGTTGCAAGATTAGAAGCAATAAGAATCCTATTAGCTTATGCTTGTTCCCACAACATCAAGTTGTATCAAATGGATGTCAAGAGTGCATTTCTCAATGGCTACATCAATGAGTTAATATATGTTGAGCAACCACCCGGTTTTGAAGATGACAAGAAGCCCAACCATGTTTACAAGCTCAAGAAGGCACTTTATGGTTTGAAACAAGCACCAAGAGCATGGTATGAGAGATTAAGAGATTTTCTCCTCTCTAAAGGGTTCAAGATGGGAAAGGTTGATACTACCCTCTTCACCAAGAAGATTGGAAAAGACTTGTTTGTGTTGCAAATCTATGTTGATGATATCATTTTTGGTTCAACCAATCAAGATTTTTGTGAGGAGTTTGGTGAATTGATGGCAAATGAGTTTGAGATGTCCATGATTGGAGAGCTTAGCTACTTCCTTGGTCTACAAATCAAGCAATTAAAGGAAGGCACATTTGTTAGTCAAGGCAAATATATAAAGGACATGATCAAGAAGTTTGGATTGCAAGATGCAAAAGCCATTAGCACACCTATGGGGACAAATGGTCAATTGGATAGTGATGCAAGTGGCAATATGGTGGATCAAAAGTTGTATCGGTCTATGATTGGAAGCCTACTCTATGTGACCGCATCAAGACCGGATGTCATGTTTAGTGTATGCATGTGTGCAAGATTCCAAGCCTCACCAAGAGAGAGTCACTTGAAGGCAACCAAGAGAATATTGAGGTACTTGAAGCATACGCAAGATATTGGCTTATGGTATCCAAAGGGGTCAAACTTTGAGTTGATTGGATATTCGGACTCCGATTATGCGGGTTGCAAGGTTGATAGAAAGAGCACATCGGGCACATGTCAATTGTTGGGAAGATCACTTGTGTCTTGGTCATCAAAGAAGCAAAATAGTGTGGCACTTTCAACCGCCGAAGCCGAATACATATCCGCCGGTAGTTGTTGTGCTCAATTACTTTGGATGAAAGCAACTTTGGATGACTTTGGAATCAAATTCAAACAAGTGCCATTGCTATGTGACAATGAGAGTGCAGTGAAGCTCACAAACAACCCCATGCAACATTCAAGAACAAAGCATATTGATATTAGGCACCATTTCATAAGAGACCATCAACAAAAGGGTGATATTACAATTGAAAGTGTTGGTACCGATGATCAACTTGCCGACATATTCACCAAGCCACTTGATGAGAAGAGGTTTTGCAAGCTAAGGAATGAATTGAACATACTTGACTTCTCAAATATGTGTTGATGCACCCCCCACTTATATGACATGCCTCTCCTTCGACAAAGCAAGGTAAAAGTTGATTGACATATGCATCCATTCTTTGCTAGGGACATGTTTAGTGCATCTAATCATTCCTCACAATCATTAAGCTCATTCATAAAAAAAGGGATTTTTGATGCTTATATGATGCCACTATTGTTTCTATGCTTGATATGATCTAGTGGTAACATATGACATGTTTATGGGCTTGCAATCCTAGTGTTTAATCTAGAGAATGAGCAATGGAATGTTTAACCAACGTGAGTAAGATAACCATTGCGAGATGTGTGAAGAAGCTTACTCTAGAGCAAACCGTGTTAAATATTTCATGCAAATGATCTAGATTGAACCAAATGTGAAAGAACTAACTCTCTCCTAAACAATTTGAACCTTTTATGCAAACCTTTTATGGAAATAGATGACAAAGGGGGAGAGAAAGTCACAAAGAAGGGGATCAAAACAGTCACAAAGAAGGGGATCAAAACTTTGAAAATGATTTTTGAGCACACAAGTAGGGGGAATGATTTTTGAGCACACAAGTAGGGGGAGCAAGCTCATGAACTTGGTTGTTGCATTTGATGTGTGCATATTCATATGCTTGCTTGCATTGCACAAGTTTTTAACTTTATATCCATGCTTGTGTGGTGTATGCTAGAAATAGATTTTGAATGATGATTTGCAAACTAGCATGCATAGGTGGTAGCTAGATGTAATTTGTTTTTACATGTGGTACTAGAGCCTTTCATATAATGTTGATCTCATGAGGTATCTAGTGTTTTTGAAAAGTCTAGCTAACCATGGTGCTAAGGATGGTATACATTGGCAACTCCGATTGGTATCACGCTTCAAAGGTCCATTCTTTACACCTTAGCATCACTTGATAGTATTACTCTCCCACATTTCATATCTATGCATATGTGCCGAACTTGAACCAAACACTATAGCACATATGTAGGGGGAGCTAATACTAACAAAGAGGTGACTCAAATTTTCAAATACATATCTTTGTGAAAGGTTGTCATCAATTACCAAAAAGGGGGAGATTGAAAGTCCTTGTTTGGTTTTGGATAATTGATGTCACCTAGAGTACTAACCTTTGTCATGAAGTGTTCATAAGCTAGGTTGGTACACACCAAGTGTGGGAGCTAGATGATGACCATGGTGTTGGTGGTGATGACCAAAAGATGGATCAAGTGCTCCACATTTGGAAAGAGAAGAAGAGAAAAGCAAAACCCTATGGAGATCAAGGCAAAGGTATAAATAGGGATTTTGTTTTGGCACTCAAGACACCATAGAGGGTGTGAGTGTATTTAGGATCGATAGCCGTACTGTTAAGAGGGGACTATCTCTGTGATTGCGGTTATCAAGTGCCACTAGGTGAATTCATACATGCATATGCATTAGGACCTTGTGTGCTAACCTCTAATCCTTTGAAAAATGTTTGTAAAATGCTAACACACATGCACAAGGTGATGTACACTTGGTGGTGTTGGCACATTTGCAAAGGAGAAGAAACCGGAGTTGAAAACATGTTTTTCAGGCGTGACCGGACGCTAGAACAACGACCGGACGCTATTGAAACGTGCGTCCGGTCACTACTGAAACAGCGACCGGACTCTATTGAAACAACTGACCGGACGCGCCTCTAGCACTGTTCACGAGAGGCATCGGTTGAATTGAAGTGATCGGACGCATAGTGAGTCCGGTCAATAGTGACCGGACGCGTCCGGTCGATGAAAAACGTCTCTGGAACCTCTCTGTTTGTGACCGGACGCTGAGTGAAACAATGACCGGACGCTAGTGAAACAAGAGTCCGGTCACTACTGAAACGTCGACCGGACGCTACTGCAACATGACCGGACGCGTCCGGTCGTCCCGTAATCAGCCCAGTGAAGGGGTAACGGCTCTATTTGTTTGAGGGGGTATATAAATATGAGTTGGCCGGCTTTGGGAGGTCTCTCTTGGCATTCTAACATATTGAACATCCCTTTGAGCTAAACATACTCCATCCCACTCATCTCCTTGCTTGATAGTGCGAATCAAAGTGAGATTGAGTGATTCCAAGTGCATTTGCTTGTGTGTTTGCATCTAGTGGCACTTGGGGATCGTTGTTGCTGCGGGTATTCTCTTTACTCTTGGTGGTTGCCGCCACCTAGACGGCTTGGAGCAGCGGAGGAGCATTGGCACGAGTTGGTGATTGTTCGTGGCCATCTCCCGGTGATTTGTGAGGGGTATTGTGCCTTCCCCGGCGAAGAGCCAAAAGGTAACTCTAGTAAATTGCGCGTGTCATTGAGTTACCTCCATTTGTGGGTCGGTTCTTGTGGCGCTCAAGTGTTGAGCTAGGTTTGCGAACACCTATTAGCCACCGAACCACCAAGTGGTTGGTCGACACAACGGGGAGTAGCGTGTCGGCAAGCAAGTGAACCTCGGGAGAAAATCTTTGTGTCCATTGTATATTTGGCTATCTCCCGGACTTCATTGGTATTCATATTGTGATTGATCATCGCTTGCCGGTGTTGGTATATCTCTCTACCACTTGAATTACATTCTTTACTCCTTGTGTAGTGGTAGTTAATCTTGCTAGTGTTAGCTCTCTAGTTCATTGTATTTAGTTCTTGCTAGGTCACTAGAATAGAGAGTAGTGACACAGATATTGTGTGCCTTAGAGATCATATCATACTAGAATTGTTTGGTTAGGTGGCTTGCATCACTTAGTAGAGCTAGTGCAAAAAGCTTTGCTTTGTAATTATCTAACAAGTCTCTCTAAGTGCTTTGTAGAATTTTTATTAGGCTATTCACCCCCCCCCCCTCTAGCCATTTAGGACCTTTCAGCTGGTGTCAGCTAGCCGTTGGGCACTGATCGGATGCGTCTGGTCACCCCGATAGGTGTGTCCGGTCAGTACTTAAATGGTTGGTTGTACCCCTTTGTGCATGTTTTGAGTTGGGGGTATAAATATGCCTTCACCTCATTCATGTTGTTACTCTTGCTCATTCGAAAGGTTGACAAACACATTGTGATTTCAAGTGAGTGCAAGTGGCCTAGTGAGGTTGAGAGATTTGATAATCGAGTGATCAAACACCTCATTAGTGAAGAAAGAGTAGCAAGTGTGCATCCACCCATCTCATTAGCCTTGCGTTGGTCAAGTGAGAGTTCTTGCTTGTTACTCTTGGTGATCGGCATCACCTAGACGGCTTGGTGGCGATCAGAGAGCTTGGTGATCATCCGGAGGCTTTGTGGATGTGACTAGTAGTGGGCGATTCACCAGGCCGGAGTGGCAAAGAATCAGCTCATAGTGAGCACTTGAACCTTGCGCAGATCAAGGGGGAGCGATACCCTTACGCGGGTGTTCCAACGAGGACTAGGGGGTGTCGACACCTCGACAAAACAACGCGGCTTCCTCTCCACTCTCTTTACTTTTGCAATTTTACTTTGAGCATCTCATTTCCCGCATTTATATATTGCTATCTCATTGTTGATTGGCATGGTAGAGTAGGATTGGACTAGGTGTAGTCTTTTGTGCAGTAGAGTTTAGAGAAACACACTTGTAGGCACAAGCGGTGACATTGGGCTTGCTTAGGATTTAATTATCGCGAGAAATTTTAGATTAGCCCAATTCACTCCCGCTCTTGGGCATCTTGATCCTTTCAGTCCCGATGACCGCCGGGCCTTCTCACCGCTAGCTTCGCCTCGACGCAAGCCTCACGGTGCCGCCACGCGTCGTCCCGTTCCGCATAGGAACCTTCATCGGGTTTTGAGGCCCAAACAGGCAAACTTGCCATCCTAAGTTTTGAGGCCCAAACTCAAAAACCGGCCACCCCAAGTTTTAAGGCACAAACCTGGAAACCATCGCCGGTGGTTTTTTGAGGCTCTATCAACAAACCCGCGCCAAATAAGGAGCATGGGTCTCACGCCCCGTTGCCGCCACCGATGCTGACGCATGTCTAGCCTCCACCGAGCATGACGGCTTCGCCTTCCTCCCTGACTCGACCGACGACACTTGCACCGTGCAAGCCTATGTCCAGCCTCCGCCAGGTGCCACGATGCCATGGTCTTCCGTTTAGCCGATGCAGAGCACATCCCCATGTGCTCTTGCTTGTTGCCGCCAAGTGCTAGCTACTGCAACTGGTCCTCTGGCCCTCTGGCCCATTAGTCCAAACCTCACGTCTGCCCTTCGTCATTCCCGGTCCATTAGCACGACAGGTCCTTACTTGACCTTCACCTCGCCATTGACCATTGCCTCCGAGCTCCACACCTGCACAACAACACAACCAAGAGGCATGTTGCCTACTCACGCTTACCCGTGAGCCTGTTGATCAATGAAGGACCAAAAATGCTAAAGCAAGGCGACTAGAGGGGGGGGGGTGAATGGGAGCCTAAAAATTTCTTCCGAAATCCTGGCCTCTGTCCTAATAAAAACAACACCAAAAGCAAACCCAACACACGTGATGTCCACGACCCAAGCGATTGGGTGGATGCTCCCTAGGAACACAGCGGGACACCACAAAAGCTCCCTCGCCCAAATCCACGCAAGTCAACTATTGACAGGATGGACTTTGGGTAACCTCAACCTCCCCCGAGCAACGCGAGGGGGATTTAAGCTTTTTCACAAAGCGGGAAGCCCAGTTTCTATCGATCGGACGACTCACAAGAAACACATGGTTAAGAAGCTTTTGACCTAAGCAAGGCTATTTCAGATTTAGCACGAACAAGATCCTTGCGCAAGTCAAAGCAAACAAGACATGGTATGGAAGCATTTGATTTTAACATTTCATTCTCAGATTTTAAGCTAGCAAGAGAAAAGCATAGCTCATCATTCTTCCTAACCATGTCACTACAAGAGGTGCAAGGCAAAGATGCACTAGACTTCCAGTGAAAAAGACCACATTTTAATCTAGTGATGGAGCAATTCAACTTCTCAATCTTTCTACGCAAGGTATCACAAAGCTCATCATATCTAACATTATCATCACAACAAGCTTCAAATCATCGGGACAAAGCCCCAAGACTAGCAACAAGTGTACCTTTCTTGGCCTTGCCAAGTTCACGTACAAGATCCTCCGTCGAATGCCCATCATCTCCTAGGAAGTCCAGCAAAGTCTCCACCTCATGTTCCGTCTCAAGAATCGCACTCCTCCTTCTTGCCAAAATGTCGTCCTCGGTCGCATGTCCAAGACTCAAACCTAAGGACAAAGACACACCAGGAGAAAAGCTTGGTGCCATCTCTAAAAGAACCGTTAGTGTTAGCCAAAACACAAGCTCAACACCACGACAAGCAAAGTCGGAAACAAACCGCTCTCAAAAGGTCGCCTTCGTAGATCCGGAACCGGTTAAGGTAGAGAGATCCTTAACTGGCTCTGATACCAATTGAAGGACCAAAAATGCTAAAGCAAGGCGACCAGAGGGGGGGTGAATGGGAGCCTAAAAATTTCTTCCGAAATCCTGGCCTTTGTCCCAATAAAAACAACCCCAAAAGCAAACCCAACACACGTGATGTCCACGACCCAAGTGATTGGGTGGATGCTCCCTAGGAACACAGCGGAACACCACAAAAGCTCCCTCGCCCAAATCCACGCAAGTCAACTAGTGACAGGATGGACTTTGGGTAACCTCAACCTCCCCCGAGCAACGCGAGGGGGATTGTTGCTCGGGGAATTTAAGCTTTTTCACAAAGCGGGAAGCCCAGTTTCTATAGAGCACAGAGTCGGGAATCCAACGCAAAAAGCGGATCTCAAATCAGAGCTCGAACGTAAAAGATATGGATGAAAACGCGCAAACACTGCATTGACCGGACTCTGCAGTGCGTCCGGTCCAAGATGAACGGACGCGTCCGGTCAGAGAAAAGTCTCTCTGGCTGCTCACTGTTGACGACCGGACTCTGCTCCTGGGTGAGTCCGGTCGCATGAACTGAGCGTCCGATCCCTGGCAAGAAAGCGGTGAACAGTAACACCAGCGAGTCCGGTCACATGTTCCCAGGTGAGTCCAGTCGAGTTCGCCTAGAATGAAACGCTCGGCCTTCAACGATCAGACGCACGAGGTCAGCGTCCGGTCGGTTCGAGGCGTGCGTCCGGTCACCCCGACCAGCCCACTGTTCGTCCACCGAATCAACCCGATCTCCCTCAAATCAAAAGCACTAGGGCTCAAGTTTTGTGTGAGGGATCACAAGGATGTTAGTGAGCTACTCCTAAGAGATCATGGCTCAAACCTAACTCCAAATCGGTGAATCGAAGAAAACAGTGAAGAACGGGCAAGAACTCAATCCCAAAACTAAATCCGCCCGATCTGTGAGTTCGTGAGGTATTAGAGAAATTTCTTCGGTAGAAAGAAGACTCTCACGAAGCTACACAAGATGGTTCAAACAGATTTGCAAATCATCCCTCGAAACAGCCAATTTCGTGAAGAGCAAGAGAGGGAAAAACGTGCAACGCGAAGAACAAAATCGCAAGACAAATTAAGGCACGAATTTGATCCCTGGCTTCAGCAAGATGGATGATTGATTAAGCACTTGGTGTCGGGCTACAAGCCACTCCTAGCAACACAAAGCTCGGATGGCAAAAAGCTCAAGAACAAGAGCCAGTCTCTCCCTAACCCTAGCCTCCTCTCACAAACACCAAATAAGAGTGACACCGTCCAAGGATGCGGCTGCCCTAGCAGCCCCCTCATATATATAGGCGCACGTCCGAAGACCAAAACGCCCTTACATTAAGCACTTGACCCAAATACCCCCCAGGGGTAAAACTGTCCAGTCCTGACGATCCTCATCTGACGGCCACGCCCGCACATCCGGTAGCTTCGCCTCGACGTGACCTCCCTGATGCCGCCATGTGCCGTCACGTCGACCACCGCGCCTTCCTCGTGGATAGCTTCGCCACCGCGCCAGCCTCTCCACGCCGCCACGCATCGACCGTCCTTTTGGACCTCCCCCGGTTTTGAGGCCCAAATCGGTAAACCCGCCAGCCCAGGTTTTGAGGCCCAAACCTGGCAAACCGTCCACTCCGAGTTTTGAGGCCCAAACTGTAATAGAACCGTCCAATTTATAAGAGCACAATTGCGAAAACCTCTGCCGGAGCAGTTGAATTAGCACACTTGAGCCCATATAAACCCGGTAGTCCGTGAAATCCTGAGGGATTTCAAACTTTTTCAACATCTCAGCCAAGATCGCATGGTCAAGCAAATACAAATCATGTCCACGGAGCTTTGCAGCGGAAATAATATTACAATAGAGTTTACAAATAAAGATACAAGTTGAGTTCCATTTAATTTGGAAGAACCACATAGCTTTGAAATGAATACCATAACATAGATTGAAATACTTTGCTAGCTTGAGTGACATCCTCCAACAACAGCATAAGAGAAGAAGTATGAAACTGCCGAGCCCACCGGCACTGGCCAACACCTCTCGGCAGGCCTAACCTTCACCTGCAACAAGGTGGGATAAACCCTGAGTACTCGAATGTACTCAGCTAGACTTACCCGTCGTAAACCAGAAATAAAGTGACACCAAGGAGTATGCAAGGTTGATATAAGAGTGGAGCTGGCAATGACCACAGTTAAGCATAAAAGCATAAGTAATAAAGTAGCATTATCTTTTACTTACTAGCTGCAGGTTTTAGATAAATAATTAACCTACTCAACTAGATTAGCACCTGTTCTAAAAACAGTCATGGTAGTGATTTGATCGATCACCACAATATAACAAACAGACCAATTAACAATTGCCAACAGTGCCACGATAACTGTCACGTGTTCCACAATTTCAGTATCAAGGTCGATCAGCATTCAAGTCAAGTGCTCACTATCCAGGAGCAATGGCGATTATAATCGATTCCTAACCAGCTGGTGATTTATTCCCCACACAAACCACACTCACGGATCAGGTGAGCTACAGATAACCACAACACTGTTCCAGAAAACCGCGGACTCAACCGCCACCATCAGACCCAGAGGCAAGCCCGACTGCCAAGGAGTTGGACTTAACCACCATCACCCGGGTCTTACTTTTCGCGCCCCCGCGTCCCACTAACCCTCCTCCGTGGCTTCGGCTGATGCGTGGGACCTGAGAGCCGGCCTGGAACAATGAGCGGCTTCGCGGTCGGAACGAGTTATCCTTCCAGCTAAATGTGGGGCATGCGTTCAACATGACAAGAAGTCCATCTTAACAAGATACTGTTTTTCCGTACGACACGGCTAGAAATACTGTAGCACAACGCTACAGGAATCTGCCGATCTCCATTTTCCACAACACTCAGTTATCTCACTTACTGGCAATATCCGTTAAAAGGTCGAGTAACCACCTATTACTCGCGGGTAACATGAAGGTTGCCCGACTTCTACCGGTCTAAGCATGGCTAAGCATATAAGTCGAGCCTAGACCTAGCAGGGTAACAAGGGTGTATATCTCAATTAATCAAGGTAAGGATAAGTAATGCAACAACGGTTTCAAACAACTCCTATAACTTAATGCAACAATCATTATATTAACTCAATTGCATTTATAAAAGAGTGGGTAGGAGACTTAGAATGCTCCGGAGCTTGCCTGGGAACCAACACTAGGTTAGTGTTAAGTGACACTTGCTTGACAAGCATCTCCACTTCTGACACTTGCTTAGCTCTGTATCTTCGGGACCGTCCACCAAACACCATCTTCGGGTTTAGCTTCACCATCTCGTTCTTCACGGCATATCTACCGCACCTAAATGAGATGTACAATGCGAGCGTATGAATGCAAGGCAAACACTCACGATGCAACATAGGCATACAACACAAGTATTACCAACTATTTCACATAAGCAACATCAAACTAATGCAAGCAATTTAGGTCTATATACCAAATCTGGACAGCAAAACAGCAAGCATTCAAATTAATCATAACTGGAGCTACAAACATCCAAACAAGGCAAACTAAGACTTTCTGGAAAGCTAACAAGATTACCTACAACTTTTCTATTCAACACAAGAGCTAATTCAGAGATTAACCTAGCCAAAAACAGAGGCAAAGCAGCTCTGTCCAACTCTTGGACAGAAAAGCTGACAGAACTTCAGGACAGCATAACTCGAGAAATATTTATCACATAATCATACAATTAGACATTCTAGAAAGCTTACAAAATTATCTAAACCTTTCTTATTATTAGCTCAAGATGAATCACAAGTTAACATAGCCAAACAAGTCAAGGAAGGCACCTCTACCCAGACTTGGACAGATTCAGCCACCTACATTAAAACAGCAATAACTCAAGCTCTATATGTCCAACAAAGAAGTTCTTAGACTTCATAGAAAGCTTAGCAAAAGAACTACAACTTTCCTTTAAGCACCTATAGGTGATTCTACATTTATATAACCCAAACAACACAAACGAGCAAGTCTCTCCTGACTTGGACAGATTTGGACAGTTAAGTTCAAACACATGTAACTCAAGTTCTAGACCACCAAAAATAGTGATACAAGACAATTTAGAAATCTTATCAAAATCACTATAACTCTTATATTAACATAAAGACATGATTCATAAGATAAATTAGCCAAACAGTCCACTGTTTCAGCTCTGCACAGAAAACATGTAAAACCTGACAGCAAACTTCTAAAAGCTATAACTCTCAATCCACTTGGCCTAAAATCATGAAATTTTAGGACAAGAAAGATTAGAAATTTATCTACATCTATTGTATAGAACACAACTACAGAAAACATCATTTAAATCATGAAGTAATCACCACAACAGAAACTGCGCGTGCAGCCATTCAGCAAATTAACAAACTCACTTCACTACTTATTTGATTGACATGAGAGCACATAGATGAGCTATAAAAACACTTCTAACATTCATAAATATGATCACACATTATTTATCTCAGATCAGTATGCAACAAGCCAAACATATCAACATATACATATTGATCTATTACTATACTTCTATTAATTACCTAATTATTAAACATAGGCATTATTTTTAAGTGATGTTGTAAACATCCAATTTGAAGCTCATATTTTTATTGATGATAGATCATGTCAAAATATGACTACTGTATAAAGATCACATGCTCAAACATTATAGATTATTTATTAAAAACATGGCAAGTTTATTTCACGAAAAAGCATGTGAGAGCAAGATAAATCTACAAAACATATTTTCAGCAAACACATGGCCACCATAAAATTATCCAAGCTATAACAACATCATAGGAAGGCAGTGAAACCACCTTTTCTATTTTTACATGCAAACATTTACCACAAACTCATTTTAATTCATTTAATGAGCTGAAAGCAAGATAAATTCATAACTAAATCATACATGTACCAATAAATCTGAAATTTTTATCACAGCACACACATGACCATAGGAGCCTACCATAAAAAGTTCACAGCATTTCGAGTAACATAACAGCAGATATCGTTTTCTCCCTATTTAAGCCTATTTAACCTAAATAAATCATCACAGCACAAAACTTCCATTAACAGCCCACATATTATGCATCCACTGGACAGATCTACTCACAAGGATTCCACAAAGTGCTCACTTGCAATTTTTGGACAAACACACAATTTATTATGCAATTTCAAAGTTTCAGCCACATTTGCTATTTAATTAAAAACGAAAACAGAAAATACTTTTGCATCAGGGACCCTCAGATCTGCACAAAATGATTAAGGACTTGTTAGTAAAACTAATGAGTCATGCAATTTTACATAAAAACACCTGCAAAGAGTCCTTTCACCGTTGTTTCACGGGGAAACGACGGGAACCGACGCAGAGCTCGTCGCCGGGAAGGAGGAAGCCGAACTCTGGTTAGGGTTCGGGCTAGGGATGCTGCTGGCTGTTTTCTGGCGCTGCTGCCGGCTGCTGCTTTCCTGCAGAAAAGGCGCAGCCCTGAAGCCGCGACGAGAAAGGAGGGGCGCGACCTCGCGCGACCAGAAGAGTCGCTGTTCTGCGCGGCCTGCAGAACGGCGCAGAGAGAGGGGAAAAGGAAGGGGAAGGAGCAGGGAAGGGAAGAGGCAGACTCGCTGCTGCTTGCTGCTGCTCTGATTTCGCACAGGAGAGGAGGGAGGAGAAGGGCAGGCGGCCATGGCAGAGCTGCAGCTGGTTTCTCTGCTCGGCAACAATGGAGGGGAAAAAAGAAACAGCAGGGAGAAAGGAGAGGATGCAGAGAACGCTCGGGAAAAAGAGACTGAGGGAGGAGGAGGCAGGGCTCGGTCGTTTTGACCCATGGGGAGACAGGTGCGGCGGCCTTGGGACGCGCAGCCGGCCTGTCGGTCACGGGAGGAGCTCGTTATTTTTTTTGAGAATTTCTTTCCCAATTTGGCAACTTTTCCAGAAACTTTCGGCCGAATTCCAAAATTACAAACACTACTCAAACGGACTCTGATTTCGATGAAACTAATTTTGTTATCGTCGTCTCGCCGAGTACTCCGACTTTTGTTAAAGGCACTTGGTCATATTCCCAACGGTTTGCCCGGTAACGATCGTCGACGGCAGCTTCGCGGCGACCGAAATTCCAATTTCGCAGTACAGACTTAACCAATTTCCGGAACCTGAAATCCGCGTTGTACTTCATCTTGCGAGCTCGTTTTCACTATTTTCGGCACTGATCCAGGTCTCGGCCATAAAACAAAATTTGTTCCTATCAATCTGGACTACAACTTTTATTTAAGGCGCACTGACATGCGAGCATCCGAAAATACTGTTCAACGCCGGTCAAAGCAGTCGTTCGATAGGATCCGAATTAGGGTTCCTCGTCCGTCGGAATATTTTCTGGCCATCGGCTCAACACGAAACTTTCATAACTTTTGGTCGTGAGTCCATATACAGTTGATTGGGCATAATTGCAGTACTTGGTTAAGCCCAAATAATTTTCTTCGGTTAATCAGCCATTCTAGGCAAAGCTGTGACTCGTCATTTCATGTGACTTTTTGATTCCAAACTTCACGAAACTTTTTCACCAGGCACTATAGACAGGAACTGAGGTGGGGAACATGAAAAATCATGTTTAGCATTAATCTTGAATATTCATAAATTGACAATCATTATTAACTGGCTCCGTTAATTATTTCCCGAATAATTCAAACTGGAGTTTCATCTCTGAGATTGATCCCCAAAAACTTCTGTCATCACTGACCACACTTGAATTTACTTATTTATCGTCATTTGATATATCATATCTATACTCAACTGACTGCTCAACTGACGGCGAACACCTGGGGTGTTACACAAACTCGGAAACCCGCGAGCCCAGGTTTTGAGGCCCAAACCTAGAAACCGTCCACTCCGAGTTTTGAGGCCCAAACTCGAAAACCGGCCACCCCAGGTTTTGAGGCCCAAACCTGGAAACCGTCGATGGTAGCTTTTTGAGGCTCAGCTACCGAACCCGCACCATAGACGGGATGTGGTTCGCACACCCCGACCACCGGCACCGATGCCGATGCATGTCCAGCTTCCACGCCAGGCACAATGCCTTCGCCTTCCTTCTTGACTCGGTCGACGGCACTTGCGCTGCACGCAAGCCCGTGTCCGACCTCCCGCCACGTGCCACGACGCCATCGTCTTCCTCCCGACTCGGCCGATGCATCGCACATCCCCATGTGCTCCTGCTCGCCGATGCCACGTGCCAGCTACCACAGCTGGTCCTCTGGCCCTCCGGTCCGTCGGTCCAAGCCTCACGTCCGCCCTTCACCGCTCTGGGTACATCAGCATGGCACGTCCGCCACACGGCACGCCCATCCTTCACTGCTCCCGGTCCGTCGGCACGACACGTCTCTACTTGACCTTCACCTCGCCATAGACCACTGTCTCCGAGCTCCACACCTGCACATCAACACGGCCAAGAGACACATGTTGCACACACACACGCCAACACGGTAAACACAACACAACTCAACGCCACCGGTTAGTCATAAACAATAAGCGCATAGCGATATATAGACTCAACCGGGAAAAGCCTCAAACCTTCCTCATCAAAGTCAATCATTCATCATATATATTCTTAATCTCCCCCTTGATGAATGCATTGACTAACAATAAAACCAAAAAGGAAGGGTTTGAAGGCAAGCCTCACTCAAGTGCCCAAAAGCCAAGTAAAAGCAAACACAAGGCCACTTGAGATGAGGAAGGATCATGAAAACTCCAAATAAAAGCTCTCGGTCCCGATAGAAACAGGAAAAGCGGGCAAAGCCTCCACACAACCGAAGAGTCAAGAGAAACAAGAGTTTCATGAATCCCAAAAGGCACTCGAAAACCAATCTCAAATAAAATCGTCAAACAATCATCACAAAAGAAACCCACAAAAGAAACCAAGGTACTTATCCACATGGGTTTCGAAATTTAAGGTACTTATCCACTTGGGTTTCAAAATTTCTCCCCCTTGATGATTGAATTGACAAAGAACTAGGCACAAGAGATGGTTTGAGATACCAAAACTGAAAACTTGGTCCCCAAAGACATGGGCAACGGCTCAACGCAACCAAGCAAAGGATCGGAGCAACAACTCAACAAAGAGCAAAACTCGATCACATAGAGCAAGAGACTTGGTTCCCAAAGGCATGGGCAATGGCTCGACACAACCAAGTCAAAAATGAGCTAGCCCTCAAGAAAAGGCATAAAAAGGCTCAACACCACTAGCTCAAGGCTCGATACCAATTGAAGCTGAAACAACGCATTAGAATGCAAAACTGCTAGTCCCTCAAGATAGAGGCACAGAGGCTCAACACAACTAGCAGACTCGATACCAATCACAAACAGCCAAAAATTGGTGAAGACAGCTAGTTCCTCAAGATAGAGGCAAAATGGCTCGACACAATTAGCTGAAGGCTCCATACAAATCGAAAATACCAAGCAAAAACTGCTAGTCCCTCAAGACAGAGGCAAAAATGGCTCAACACGACTAGCAGGCTCGATACCGACTGAGAAAAGACACAAAGAGAAGCTCAAAACTAAATGGAGCACAAACATATCGAGCACGTGGAGAAGTTGCAAAACAAAACAACTCCCCCTGAAAGCAAGCCTATACACAAATGCTATGCAACAAAGCAACAAAGCTCACTTTGAAGGATACCAATTGAAACACATAAAAGAGCTATACCAATTGAAGAAGGACATAAAAGAACTAAACTCCCCCTAGCTCAAAGCTCTCCCCAAAATGCATGACTCTCCCCTTTGTGCCAACACACAAACTCCCCCTTGCAAATAGCTTCTCCCTCTTGACAAAGGGAACATGCTGAGGGGTTTTAACATTTTTCCACAAAGTTGACACAAACACAAGACAAGTCATCAACCAAAAGCATATGGGGGTAGTGAAAAGCATTGAATGTGACCATGAAATATATCGGAGCTGGGGGTATGTACACTAAGCTAAAAATGCATGATATGCACAATGCAACAGCTTCAAGTGTATATCAATCAGAATGAAAAGATGCTCAAAAGGGTGATGCCCTAAAAGTGTAGCAATCAATACAAATGCTAGCAAAGGCTCAAACTGATCAAATGAATATGAAATATGAACAAGTGAGCATATGAGCAATTTTAAGCCATTCAAAAGCAGTTCACCACTAAAATAGCACTTAGCATGAATAGACAGGAAATCAATCAAGTGCTAACTCAAGTATAAAAGGTGAACTACCCCTAGCAAAGTTCAATCATCATGCAATAGAATGAAGCATAGACTTGTGTTATTTTCAAATTTTATCGGAGATTGCAGCGGTATTAACACAAGTTCATATTAAAGCATGTGATTGTGAGAGGTTGAAAGCATGGTCATTGCCTAACTTTTCAACCGGGCTAAGCCTATGCAAGGAAAGCAATCGGAAGCTTAAAGCACCGGTTTCGGTCTTACACTACACGGCTCAAGTTTAACTCAAAAGTGCAATGAGAAACAGTCTCGATACCGTGATGTGCTGACACATGCAATCCCATCTCGATCTTTTCAATTCAGTTAGACTTGGATCAAATTTTAAGCACAAGGTAAATATGAACAATCCAAGCAAGTGAATGACTCAGTGCAAGAGACATAGCAACCTAGCATACAAAAGATAGCACAAGTGATCTCTACACATCCTACCCATGCTAGTTGCCAATCTCAATGGTGAACAATTTAAAGATTTCATAGTTGATTAATCAAGTTCACCATTTGCAAAAATAGCTTAGCTCATAACATGTATCAAGTGATCAAAAAGAGCCTAAGCTACAAGCATCATCATGAATAAGCAGGGCATACCAAAAAGAGCATAATCTCATTCTCATTGCTCTAAACATGAAGCTCTAAAATGCACTAAATACATGATGAAATGCATGCAAAAGCTAGTCTATCAAAAACAAGGCAAAACTAGCCTAAAAAGGAAAGACCCAAAACAAAAGGGTATCGGAAAAGTCAGACTATGCTACAACAAGCAAAATGCTTCCCCAACTAAAAGGGAAACACACACCAGACTCTCAAGAAAAGAGCCAAGAAACGCTCAAGCGAACAGCCAGTAAAATCCACATCGGAAAGACCACACAGCAAAAACAGGTCGAAGAAGAAGAGTACCAGAACCCGAACTCAGAAGTGTGTCGGAGGTACCTCATGAAGCGCATGACCGCCTGCTGGTGTGATACCCGAGGGGACGCCTGAATCTGAATGAATCTCCGGGGCGCCTGCCTCCCACAGGTGCAGCTAGTGCTCGCTGGAGATGCTGCTCGAACGGAACCTCAAGTCATGGAAGAAGTGGGATCAGGTCCGTGAGCCGAAATGCTCTCTCCAGGCTCCTGTTCTCCTGCATACTCAAAAGCAGAAGAAAACACAAGGCATTGTCTCGTCTAGTGTGACCTCAAGGTCTCCACAAGGCGGTTAGTCACATAATAAGCATAAGGTGAACTCTCAACAAAAAGAGATCTACCTATGAATGATACCGCAAGGAGATCTGAACTCAAACTAGTCAAAGCTACCATGCAATAGGATAAAGCACTATATAGCAAATGCAACCTAAAGACATGATCAACCCAAACACAGCCTAAATCTCAACACATGCTACAATGCAAGATAATGATAGCAATAGATCCAAAAGCATGTAACATGATAAAATTGTGGAAAGGCTAGTGCTCAAACTAATCATATCAACAGGATACATGTAGCTAACCAAAACTAGCACCTGGAAAAATGACACCTAATGAACATCATACCTCTACAAGTAAAGCTCATGGAGAAATATGATAAAGCATGGCATAATGTTCATGAGGATCACCAACTAGCATGAAAAGTGGCTGCTCCACAAAAACTATACACAAAGCTAGCATGACATGATATACAAGATAGCATATGCTAGACCAAACAAAACATGATACAAAAGAAAATGTACATGCAAGAACTATACAAGTGAGCACATGATGATCCATCTCATACCACAAGGAATAAAACATGGATGTACAAGGTATGAGTGTAAAAGAATGCTCACCGAGTACCAAAAGCCTCTTTGGAGGCAAATCTAAGCGGGATGCAGAGAACCATCAAAACTTGATCACATCTAAACGACCAAGTTCCATTCGGCGCATGTTCTCCACCCCGCGTCCTCATATCTACACACAAGAGGACAAAGTAACCCGAGTCTTGGATCCCGAAAGGTTAGCAAGCATGTACTTGGGAACCCAAGACTTGGTCACAAATCTCAACTTATCTAGTGGGTTAGCATGATGCAAATGTTGGTTCAAATGCAATTTTGAAACACCCTTGGAAGCATTCCTCAAAAGGACAACTCGAGGAGAAGAACAAGTCGTACCACGGGAAAAGAGGCAAACATCTTCCAAGGTTTTTGTAGAAGAACCAATAGAAGCATCAAGAAAAGCATGACGTGGACCAAGAGAAGAAGCACTAGAAGCATGTCCACGACCATGACCTAACCTACTAGAAAAGGAGTCATAAAACCCATCAACAAAGAGGGGCTTCTTACTAGGAATACAAGCATTCATGCCATGAGAAGGGCCATGAACCACCAACTGCCTAGAAGAGCGAGCTTGGCGCAAGCGTTTGACACGCCGATAGCAAAAGCTTTCTTGATGCCCATCTTTCTCACAAAAAGAGCAATGGTACAAAGGCCTACTGGAAGGCACATCATTCTCCAACAAGTGAGAAGTCCCTTGGGGCTTGGAACAAGAAGCATCAACGACCAACTTGGTGCCAACACTAGGAGCACACGTGCCATGGGAAAGGCTACGCGGCTTCCTAAAAGCCTTAGCTCGAATACGCCACTCGTGCTTGACACGGCGAAAACAAAAATTGAATGAATGTCCATCCTTCTTGCAAAAGGTGCAATGGAAAACCGGATTGGGAGCACGAGTCCCAAAAATATGAGAAGCACCCTTGTCAAGAGAAGTCCCTTGGACATCACTCGAAGGAACAACAAGGTTAGGAGTAGCTATGAAAGAGCTATCTGAAACTTTGACACAAGTGCTATCGTCAAAAGACTCACGCGCAGCACAAGAACTCAACTCCGGTTGCAAAGAAGCAATTTTAGAAGCATCAACATCGGAGTTGCAAGAAATGTGTGACTCAAAAGACTTAGCACAAAGACTCTTGCATCTTTTTGCTAAAACCTCATTTTCAAACATGAGGCGATCACAAGTACCACAAGGAGTGTTTCTCAAATTTTCCATCTCCTTTTGAATGCACTCGGCATATGTGGTACGCAAGAGCTCAACTTCCTTCTCAAGGTTGGCACTCATATCATTGTGCTCAACCAACTTGGCGCTCATATCATCACGCAAAACTTTCAAAGCCAAAACTTCTTTTTCCAAATCAATGCAAGATGTGCAAATGAAATCGGTGGAAGAAACATCACCATTCACATCAAGCAATGAATCATGATTAGCACAAGAAGTAAGGCAAGCATTTTTATTCAAAGAGCACAAGCTACAAGGCCTAGCATTTATCTCAATAATTTCAACCCTAGCATGCTCAAGTTCATCTACACATGTGGTGTGAGTCAATTTTAGTTCATTAATTTCAGCATGCAACGACTCACAAGAAACACATGGTTAAGAAGCTTTTGACCTAAGCAAGGCTATTTCAGATTTAGCACGAACAAGATCCTTGCGCAAGTCAAAGCAAACAAGACATGGTATGGAAGCATTTGATTTTAACATTTCATTCTCAGATTTTAAGCTAGCAAGAGAAAAGCATAGCTCATCATTCTTCCT
The DNA here is from genome assembly GCA_009763385.1 of Coix lacryma-jobi var. lacryma-jobi. NCBI lineage: Eukaryota > Viridiplantae > Streptophyta > Magnoliopsida > Poales > Poaceae > Coix > Coix lacryma-jobi. The sequence continues at coordinate 139,540,068 of CM019824.1, forward strand.
AACCATGTCACTACAAGAGGTGCAAGGCAAAGATGCACTAGACTTCCAGTGAAAAAGACCACATTTTAATCTAGTGATGGAGCAATTCAACTTCTCAATCTTTCTACGCAAGGTATCACAAAGCTCATCATATCTAACATTATCATCACAACAAGCTTCAAATCATCGGGACAAAGCCCCAAGACTAGCAACAAGTGTACCTTTCTTGGCCTTGCCAAGTTCACGTACAAGATCCTCCGTCGAATGCCCATCATCTCCTAGGAAGTCCAGCAAAGTCTCCACCTCATGTTCCTCTCAAGAATCGCACTCCTCCTTCTTGCCAAAATGTCGTCCTCGGTCGCATGTCCAAGACTCAAACCTAAGGACAAAGACACACCAGGAGAAAAGCTTGGTGCCATCTCTAAAAGAACTGTTAGTGTTAGCCAAAACACAAGCTCAACACCACGACAAGCAAAGTCGGAAACAAACCGCTCTCAAAAGGTCGCCTTCGTAGATCCGGAACCGGTTAAGGTAGAGAGATCCTTAACTGGCTCTGATACCAATTGAAGGACCAAAAATGCTAAAGCAAGGCGACCAGAGGGGGGGTGAATGGGAGCCTAAAAATTTCTTCCGAAATCCTTGCCTTTGTCCCAATAAAAACAACCCCAAAAGCAAACCCAACACACGTGATGTCCACGACCCAAGTGATTGGGTGGATGCTCCCTAGGAACACAGCGGAACACCACAAAAGCTCCCTCGCCCAAATCCACGCAAGTCAACTAGTGACAGGATGGACTTTGGGTAACCTCAACCTCCCTCGAGCAACGCGAGGGGGATTGTTGCTCGGGGAATTCAGGCTTTTTCACAAAGCGGGAAGCCCAGTTTCTATAGAGCACAGAGTCGGGAATCCAACGCAAAAAGCGGATCTCAAATCAGAGCTCGAACGTAAAAGATATGGATGAAAACGCGCAAACACTGCATTGACCGGACTCTGCAGTGCGTCCGGTCCAAGATGAACGGACGCGTCCGGTCAGAGAAAAGTCTCTCTGGCTGCTCACTGTTGACGACCGGACTCTGCTCCTGGGTGAGTCCGGTCGCATGAACTGAGCGTCCGATCCCTGGCAAGAAAGCGGTGAACAGTAACACCAGCGAGTCCGGTCACATGTTCCCAGGTGAGTCCAGTCGAGTTCGCCTAGAATGAAACGCTCGGCCTTCAACGATCGGACGCACGAGGTCAGCGTCCGGTCGGTTCGAGGCGTGCATCCGGTCACCCCGACCAGCCCACTGTTCGTCCACCGAATCAACCCGATCTCCCTCAAATCAAAAGCACTAGGGCTCAAGTTTGTGTGAGGGATCACAAGGATGTTAGTGAGCTACTCCTAAGAGATCATGGCTCAAACCTAACTCCAAATCGGTGAATCGAAGAAAACAGTGAAGAACGGGCAAGAACTCGATCCCAAAACTAAATCCGCCCGATCTGTGAGTTCGTGAGGTATTAGAGAAATTTCTTCGGTAGAAAGAAGACTCTCACGAAGCTACACAAGATGGTTCAAACGGATTTGCAAATCATCCCTCGAAACAACCGATTTCGTGAAGAGCAAGAGAGGGAAAAACGTGCAACGCAAAGAACAAAATCGCAAGACAAATTAAGGCACGAATTTGATCCCTGGATTCAGCAAGATGGATGACTGATTAAGCACTTGGTGTCGGGCTACAAGCCACTTCTAGCAACACAAAGCTCGGATGGCAAAAAGCTCAAGAACAAGAGCCAGTCTCTCCCTAACCCTAGCCTCCTCTCACAAACACCAAATGAGAGTGACACCGTCCAAGGATGCGGCTGCCCTAGCAGCCCCCTCATATATATAGGCGCACGTCCGAAGACCAAAACGCCCTTACATTAAGCACTTGACCCAAATACCCCCCAGGGGTAAAACTATCCAGTCCTGACGATCCTCATCTGACGGCCACGCCCGCACATCCGGTAGCTTCGCCTCGACACGACCTCCCTGATGCCGCCACGTGTCGTCACGTCAACCACCGCGCCTTCCTCGTGGATAGCTTCGCCGCCGCGCCAGCCTCTCCACGCCGCCACGCGTCGACTGTCCTTTCGGACCTCCCCCGGTTTTGAGGCCCAAACAGGTAAACCCACCAGCCCAGGTTTTGAGGCCCAAACCTAGCAAACCGTCCACTCCGAGTTTTGAGGCCCAAACTCAGAAACCCGCGAGCCTAGGTTTTGAGGCCCAAACCTAGAAACCGTCCACCCCGAGTTTTGAGGCCCAAACTCGGAAACCGGCCACCCCAGGTTTTGAGGCCCAAACCTGGAAACCGTCGATGGTAGCTTTTTGAGGCTCAGCTACTGAACCCGCACCGTAGACGGGATGTGGTTCGCACACCCCGACCACCGGCACCGATGCCGATGCATGTCCAGCTTCCACGCCCGGCACAATGCCTTCGCCTTCCTTCTTGACTCGGTCGACAGCACTTGCGCTGCACGCAAGCCCGTGTCCGACCTCCCGCTAAGTGCCACGACGCCATCGTCTTCCTCCCGACTCGGCCGATGCATCGCACATCCCCATGTGCTCCTGCTCGCCGATGCCACGTGCCAGCTACCACAACTGGTCCTCTGGCCCTCCGGTCCGTCGGTCCAAGCCTCACGTCCACCCTTCACCGCTCTAGGTACATCGGCATGGCACGTCAGCTACACGGCACGCCCATCCTTCACTGCTCCCGGTCCGTCGGCATGGCACGTCTCTACTTGACCTTCACCTCGCCATAGACCACTGTCTCCGAGCTCCACACCTGCACATCAACACAGCCAAGAGACACATGTTGCACACACACACGCCAACACGGTAAACACAACACAACTCAACGCCACCGGTTAGTCATAAACAATAAGCGCATAGCGATATATAGACTCAACCGGGAAAAGCCTCAAACCTTCCTCATCAAAGTCAATCATTCATCATATATATTCTCAATCAATCACTCATCACAAAGGGCCGAACCACAAGGGCACATTGAAAGGTCCAAATTGGCTAGAGGGGGGTGAATAGCCTAATTAAAAATCTACAAAAATACTTAGGCAAACACTATTAGTATAACAAATGGCGAAGCTTTTTGCGCTAGCCTAATAGTGTGTTGCAAGCCACCTATCCAACAATTCTACCTAATAAAGCTATGTCACACAATCAACTAGAGCTAATATCCAATGCGGAATAAAACAATCTAGCTCTAGCACAAGTATGATATACAAAGAATGTAAATGAGACAAGTGTGCGCAATAGATAAACTAAGTGAACTAATCACAACTAGCTACACAAGATATATGACAAAAGTAATAGTATCTACACAAAAGAAATAGCTCAAAGAAAATACACAAAGTAAACGAGCTAGATAGTAGTGGTTTCATCGAGCCTTCCGGATCATCTAGTAGAGGGCCAATCACCGGTGAAGTCCACTTGTGATGCCAATCACCAAGAATGTGAATATGAAGATCAATCACAATAAGCACACGAGACACCAAGATTTATCCTGAGGTTCACGTGCTTGCCAGCACGCTACTCCCCGTTGTGTCGACCAACACTAGGTGACCCGGTGGCTAATTTGCACAAAGCCAAGCTCACAAAGAGCGCCGCAAGAATCTACCGCTAGTGAGGTACCTCAATGACACGAACAATCCACTAAGGATGCCTCTTGCCGCTCCGGCGAGGTGAGGCTCCAAAACCTCTCACAATCACGATCGGTGGTGGCCAAGAACAATTTCCTTCTCTTGCCAACAACACCATAACACCTCCAAGCCGTCTAGGCACCGACAAATGCCAAGAGTAACAAGAAAACTCAATGCCCATGCAAAGAACTAGTGCCACTAGATTGAACTCTTTCAAATCACGCACTAGATCACTCAATCTCACTTGGTTTGATCAAATCTACTTAGGAGATGAGTTGGGAGGCTTGCCAAAGTTCACTAGAATGCTTAGGAATCAAAATGTGCAAGAGCAACTCCAAGTGAGCTGGCCAAGCCCCTTAAATAGGCCACACAAAACAGCCTAGCCGTTGGGCTAAAAACTGGAGCATCGGACGCGCCGGTGTCGGGGCCATCAGACGCTCCCTCAGTGTCCGATGCTCCGATGAGCACCACGTGTCCCTCTGCTATGAATTTAGTCCGTCAAATCCCAACGGTCATTTCCCTTCGCGCCATGGTTAAAGTGACATCGGACGCGCCGATGCCAGGCATCAGACGCTCCGATGCCACTGCCCAATTCAGCTCTTTCCTGTGCCACATCGGACGCGTCGGAACGCTAGCATCGGACGCTCAACCCCTGCGTCCGATCACACAACAGAAAGGTTCCAGAATGCTCCAAACCACATCGGATGCATCCGCTGGGTTGGCATCGGACGTAGGCCAGCGTCCGATGCTTCCTGGAAAGCACGCTCGCGCCACGTCATAACCATCGGACTCTGCAACAGTGTTCCCTCAGCGTCTGATGCCAGCATCCGATGCTTCTTCAACATTTGTCAGCAGTTAGGGTTTCCCATCGAACGCATGGCCCAACGTCTGATGCCCCTAACTCAGCATCTTTCACTTTCTAACTTCTACCCTTGCTCCCATGTGCTAACACAAAAGTGTTCCAACACTTGTGCACGTGTGTTAGCATTTTGCAAAGCATTTTCCAAGCGTTTTGTTAGTCACTCACTAGGTCTATAGCATTGATATGTTAGAGAACACCTAGTGGCACTTGAACACCGCATAAGCCGTGAATTATCTCCTCTTAATAGTACGACTATCTATCCTAAATGTGATCACACTCGCTAAGTGTCTAGATCACCAAAACAAAGAGCCCTATCGGTTATAATTTTGCCTTCGGGCCTCTTTGCTCCATCTCTTCTCTTCCTCATTTCACCAATGGTAGAGCACTTGATCACTTGAGTTGAATATGGCCATCACCATCCTCCATGGTTGTCACCTTGCTAGCTCCACCACTTGGCTTGGTCTCAATCTTTTCTTATAAGCTACACACATGCTTAGCAATAGGATTAGACCAAATAGGTTTCATCAATTAGCCCAAACCAAACTAGCGCTTTCAATCTCCCCCTTTTTGGTAATTGATGACAACCTATACAAAGATATGTGATTTAAATTTGAGTAACCACATCGATAGTATTGGCTCCCCCTACATATGTGCTAGAGTTTGGTTCTAAATTTTGCACATATGTATGGATATGAATTATGGGTGAGCAATACTACCAATGATGATGCTAAGGCATAACAATGGACCTTTGAAGCGTGATACCAATCGGAGTGCACATGTTATACCATCCTTAGCACCATTTACCACTAGACATACATCAAAACTCAAGAACCCCGTGAGATCAACATTATAATAAGGCTCTTGAACCACTTGAAATATACATATGTCTAGTTGTCATCCTATTCATGCTAGTAAGGCATATCATCAATCATGATCTAACACTAGCATTCATCACATAATCATGATTATCAAAATAAATAGCTTATGCAATGCAATCAAACATATGAATATGCACATTTCAAATGCAACAAGCATGTTTATGAGCTTGCTCCCCCTATTCATATGCTCCGATCCCACTTGAAGGTTTACTTAGCATATCGCTTTTATCTTTATTTTAGTTGTCTTCCCTGTTTCATGGCATATCTTTGTAGCATTTTCTCCCCCTTTGTCAACAGTTATCATAAAGGTGGGGCAAATTTAATGAAGGAGCCAACTTTTTACCATGAGATTCACATGAGGGGATCAAACCTAGTCAAGTTATGGCTTAATCTAGCTCATGAGCATAGGACATTTAACACGGTTTGCTCTAGAGTAAGCTTCTTCACACATCTTGCAATGGTTATCTTACTCAAGTTGGTTAAACACTCATTGCTCACTTACTAGACCAAACACTAGAGTTACAAGCTCACAAACAAGTTATATGCTACCACTAGAACATGTCAAACATAGAAGAAATAGTGGTACCATATACACTTCAAATTCATTTGATTTTACCATGAATGATCCTAAATTAGCAATGTGATGGCTATATGAACTAAAGCACAACCTAATAAGAATGAATGCACATGCCAATCAATTTCACCTTTGCTTTCTTGGAGGAGAGGCATGTCATAAGTGAGGGTGCATTCAACTCATGTTGGAGAAGTCTAGGATATTCAATTCATGTTGACGCAAAACATGTCGTCTCGCGTCAGGCACACAGCAAGCCGAACAAGGCTAGCTTCAGTCGGGCGCCCGGAGCGTACTAGTTCCGGAAACGTGCCAGTCGGTTTGACCTGAAAACCAACAAGGGATAAAAGTGTGAGAATACCTTGGAACATGCCGGATGAGACCAGACAGTTCCATATGTACGGCTTTGAAAGCCAATCACGACGGCACACAGCTATAAAAGTTGTTTGTCGAAACAGGTTTATAATGTTATTCGGCAAGTATAAGATAAAGCTTGTAAACATGTTGAATGCCGAACACATATGTAACAAAAGAAATAAAAGAGGCAAATCATAAATATGAATCTATTCAGATAACGCATGCATAGGCTAATCCAGCTAGTCTGCCGCACGTCTAGCCTTCATGAACCCGTCAGGTATAAACTCAAGCAAAGCTAATCCACCGCATGATACCACTTGCTGTAAATCTACACCACTCCTTATAATTAGATTAATCCACCGCATGATACGATCTAATTATAGGAAGCTAAAAGCACACGTATATATAGATAGATCCATATGTACTCATTACTCATGTAAGCTTAACCAGAATCGGCAAACTAGCCGAACTGGGGTCCATGAACAAGGAACAAACAAGCAAAGCATGATTAAACTAATCTAAAACCTGCACCGGCCGCACGGCACCCAGCTCTATCAAAGCCTAAACATGATTAGCATGCATGAACCCGCAACATGTAACAATCTAGATTGAAAGCCAATTCGTCCATTATGATCTTATAATTAGCAAAGGCACAAGCAAACTCGTGCAACAAGGCCGAACGAAGATCAATCTAGATTGGGCAAAAAGTGTTGTACGAATTAAATAAATAAAACATATGACAAATGATAACTTAATGAATCTATTAGATCTGCCAAATCTAACAGAGCCGATAACTATTTTTACTCATGACTTAATCCACCGCACGATACAAGGCATAAGCAAAAACTTCCCGTCATAAGCTTAAATCCGTCGCACGATACTAAGCTTAACGTACGAGACTACTTACATCATATCTAAATCCGCCGCACGATACTAGACATGATAGCAAGGTTGCCGGTACTTACGGAGGTCGACGGATCGATGATTCCTCTCGAAGAACTCGACGACACGACTAAGGACTCGAAAGATGGCACGGGGCCGGTTTGTATTGATGTGGTTGTGAACAGTTTTATAATGGTCGAGGGTTTATATTTATACCCTGGATGATACATGAATCCTAAACGATCACGACTTTACAAAGAAATACGGAAAGATATAAATTCTATATTATTTGGTGCCTTCCATCATCACGTGTCTTCCCGTGCAAGCCAGCTTTACTCGCAACATGCGTTTCCCGAATGGAGCTATGGCCTCGTGAAATAGCCGACCACACAGATAAACACCAAAAACCCGAGGGCCAAACAACTGCTGATTGCTTGCCGAATCCTTCTCCCTCTGCTGGCTGGGCCCATCTGTCATATCTCACGTGTGCGAAAATCTGGTGTTAACACATGCCCCCTAATTTTGGGATAAATGTTTTTATTTCAAAATTCTTCTTTCCTTTTCGCACTGACGTGGAAACTCCGGAAGCACCTGCTTTCATATGCCATAATTGTCGCACCCGCCGGTTCATCTCCCGATGCACTTGGGATCCTTTAAAAACCCTTCTTTCACTCTACCCCGGCTTGTGCATTCGAAACTCCCCTGTTTTAATCTCAAAGCCAGAAAACCCTCTTTTCTTCTATCATCTTCTAATCAACTAGAAAATGTCTTCCGAGGGATGCCGCCATAGCTTCGAGCTTAGGGCCTCCAGCACTTCCAAGAAGAGGTTGTTCTTCATCTTTTTTATCTGAAGATGAAGCAGCTACCCTTACATCATTGTTTTGTTCAGGAGGACAGACGACGATTTCCCCGAGGTCCTAACTCAGAAGGTTGCGGATCTTCAAATTGATCTGGAAAGGAAGAATCGGGAGATCAGTCGAATCTCACGAGAGCGCGATGCCGTTCGGGAACAGGCTGTCGGTAAGCATCCTTTCACTGTTCTTCCCCCATTCTTTTCCTCTGCTTTACTGATCTTTCCTTCCCTCAGCTTTGGAGGCTAAGCTTCACTCTCTCGAAGCCACCATTGCTGACCTGGCTTTCACGGCCAATGTGCCGGGTACGACAGCCCTGAGGCAGGTGGATGAGGTCAACCGAGCTCTTCCTGACATCTCCAGGGCCGGCATGGGCTATGGCGCAGCACTCGCCTTCAACACCGTTCGGATCCATTCCGGTGCCAAGTACCGCAACTTCGACGCTTGCGAGCGAGGACTAGACTTCGCGGTGGCACGCTCTGTTGACGATATGAAAGAGGCTGGCATGGATCTGGCCGATTCTTTTGACTACGATTTCCCACTTAGGAATAGGATAGAATGGACGAACTGACCTTCCATTGTAACCTGTCTCCCTTTAGTAAATAAGAAGTTTCTTCATTCGTCCTCCTGAAATCAATCTGTGATTGATCCTTCGAGATCAATGCGTGCTTCATTCTGTCTACCAGTCATTGATTCTCTTTTACCTTAGCGGCGACGTATATCACATTGGCTATCGTTGATGACTATGCTTAACCATCTGCGCTCCATGAGCAACCGCTGCAACTGATTATTTTAGGTTCAGAATCTCCTTTGGTTCATGACGGCGCCGAGATAATACTCCTTCAGCTTCCCTGTCTTCAATGTCAATTGATAACTGAACTTTCTAAATATTTAACTGAAACTGAATATTTCACACAACAGTCATTCTTCAGCCGAACTTCAATCAGTCCCTCAGACTTCGGAATCCCGAACCATTAGTAAAAACTTGGTTTGGCCCAACAACGGCCCACAAGCTGCGCAAACCCTACTCTGACGCTTTGCCTTCCAACGAGCAGACCATAGTTCTATAAATATGGCATCAGCCGAGTCACTATCTCCCACTTGATTCACAGAATCCCACTCCTGTGCTCTCGACTTGAACCAAAGAGAGAAAACCCCTTCTGCTCAAAAAACAACACCAATGTCCAACGACAGTAGTCTCAGTAAACGCTGCTTCAGAGGCGAAACAGGGGACAGCAGAGCACGATTCACCGAGTTTATAGGTAAAAATTATTCCCCTGCCCCCTTGTAGTAGTTCTTCTTACTCATCTTATCCTTGACCTACTGTCTTCCTCCCTTTCAGGGCAAGGCCTACGTCCAACCATGCTCAGGCCCTCTTCTCAGAAGGCTCACTCAGGAGATATGATATCGAGGAAGCCGAACAGTCATACCAGTGGAAGCAGATCTACAACGCTATCACAGGTTAACGAAATCCTTATAAGATCTTTTCTCCTGATTAAGCTTGCACATGCCTGACATATCTTCTTCCTCTGCCAGTTTTTCCCTGCAAAGATTAATCCTCTGAAAGCAAACAGAACCGCTGGCAAAATGAACGCTCACAAGAATACGGCCGAGGCTAGCCTTGATGCCGCTGACGGTTGCATGGATCAGGCCGTCATCTAAGGTGTATGCTTTGATGCTCCAGATGGCCACACAGATCAGGCCATCATCCAAGGTGAGCATGTCGTAGATAGCCGTATAGATCAGGCCGTCATCCAAGGTGTGCACGCCGCAGATGGTCGCAAAGACCAGGCCTTCATCCAAAGCGTACACGCCGGGGTTTTTTCCTCAAGTTGGTGGTGACGAGTTCTTGATTCAGAGAAAATTACCCCCCTTTCTATCAATCGACCCTGCAGATGTATTTCCGGATGACTTTGAAGTTTCTAAAGCCTCTGATGGTTAGGCCATCGTCCTTTGCTTAATCTGATCAGACCATCTCAAGAGTAGTTTGTACTTTAGGACAGATCTTGTAACTGAATAAAGCTCGTTCCTCTTCTGAGTAATATTTATTTGCATTTCTCAATTCCTCAGTGATTCTTTTATGATCGCAAAAGACTCCTTCGGAAGAACGTTCGCCGAATGCATGATGTCACTTTAACCGACTAGATCTCACCTCCGATATGTCATGTCACCCGGCATTGCACTTACCGTACTTCACCTTTCTCTTTCCCCGATAAACCTGCCATCTTGAAAAATGCTAGGGTTACCAAGGTCATGAACATCTGTACTAAAGGCAATAAAAATATCGGCTATAACTTAAATCTTTGGAATATTTTTCTGCTAAAGGCGATGCTTTCACATCGGTTGTATAAAATATCGTTCGAGTTACACAATTTTCATACGTTCGGCTCTAATAAGTAGTGCCAAAGCTTCAGCTGACAAACAGCTCACATGAACCAAAAACTTTGTTACAGCCGAATCCCCTTTCTTGGGTTTAACATTTTTCGGCTAAAGCAAACCGCTAATTATCTTTTTCCATAAAACTTAAAATAAGGGCCGATCCTATTATAAGGCTTATCGGTCGTCACGTACAACCCAAAATAATCACCAAGTTATAGAAGTGCCTCCATACATCTTCAATCTCATCAAAAGCTTTCATTGCACGTCACCTTGTATGAATCTTTCTTGATTTTCTTTAACTCTGGTAATGGAGAAATAAACAGAATCCTTCAAAAATTCACCAACTTTAAAAATGTTCTTGAGACCCAAACTTGTGTGCACTGATCCTACTTCAGCTTCATTATCAATACTTTATTCCTTGTCAGCCGATATGAAACTTTGGCCTCAACTTTTCTCCATTACCATCAGTTAGATTTCAAAAATTACTCTGAGAGCCGATTATCTGAATCGGCTGTTGGTCCTCGTCGAAGACATTAATAGGACCTGCTTCCCAAGCTCTTCCAGAGAAACATTCAACACCATCATACTCCCAGTAGATAGACTCTGCATTAGCAACACTCACTGAGTCATCAGCATGGACGATCTCAACTTCATCCCCAATCCACTAGATAAGGAATCGATGCATAGTTGATGGCACACAACAATTAGCATGTATCCAATCTCTCCCCAACAGCAAACTGTATGCCCCCTTGCCATCAATGACGAAGAAGGTGGTGATCAAGGTTTTAGACCCAATCATCAACTCGACATGGACTGCTCCTCGTGTGTCAGAAGAATTGCCAGCAAAATCCCTCAAGACCATATCGGTTTTCAACAGATCTTCACTTGTCAACCCGAGCTTTTCTGAAGGTGGTATATGGCATGATATTGATTGTAGCCCCTCCATCGATGAACATCTTGGTTAATGGCTTGCCATTGACATACCCCCTCATATACAATGGTTTCAAGTGTCGATGGTTAATTGGTTTGTCAAATACTGCATTTTCAGCCAAGATGAGATGAGCCAACAAATCTTGAAATTCGTTATCATCGAAATCCGAATATGTCTCGCCATGGACGTGTTGATTCTCAGGAGCCGCAAACTCTAGTGGGAGAAAGAATGCCATGCATGTATCAGCCGAACGATCACCTCCATCCGGCTTCTCTTTAGGATGCCAAACTCGTTTCGTCCTGGTGCCTGCTTGTTCTAACTCTCTGTTCCTCAGGCGTTGCACTCTCCTCTTCTGGCTTCTTCTTAATCCTGGCGGACACCACTGCCCTTTTTGCCAGATATACTCGCGATATTCTTTCTCTTCAGTGCGATCCCAACTACGATTGGCAAATCTCTCCTGCCGATTCTCAGAATTATTTATTTTTAAGCATCGATCGTCCTCAGGGATTCTTGCCCCAAGTCTTTCATGGACAGAACGGCGGTTGACTCGAGAGTACTGCCTATACTCGGAGTACTGATTACTGCATTCAGGGCAGTTGTTCTTGACAGGCAGCTTCAAGCCTTCGTTCCAACAATACTGAAAGAATGAGCATTCCCAATGAGACTGTTCCTGCTCCTTCATATCTTCTCGTTCTTTTCGGTACATCTCCTCCTCGTACCTTCTCTGTTTTTCTAGGAACTTTTGCTCTTCATAAAACCTCTGCTTTTGATATCGTTCCTGTTCCCGGCGCCATTTATTCAACAAGATACGCGTCATAACCTTGGGTCTTGAGGTTTCACCCGTCTCAGTTCGGCTGTTCTGAAACCGAACCCTTTGCTGGAATTCCTTACTTGTAATCTGCCGATCAGGGTCAACAGCACCAGCCTCCTTCGCTTTAGCAGAAGTTAAAACTTTCATTTTGTTCTTACCCCCAAAATCGGCTGCATTGATCATATTAACAGAGAAGGACACGATATTCTGTCCAAAAGGACTACCATCCACTTCCATCTTTCCATCGAACCTCAGGTGTCCGTCTTGGATAGCCTTCTGAATCCGCACTCTGAACACTCGACAATCATTTATGGAGTGGGATTTGGTATTATGGAAACCACAATACTCTGTCTTTGACACCCTCAGGGAGCAGCATAGGATGACCCTCCGGCAACTTGATGCGTCCCTCTTTCAAACAATACTCAAATAATTTATCTGACTTGGAAACATCGAAGTCATAGGTACCTTTTTGCTGCCTTAGCCACCGCTGGTTGACTTGTGTTGGGTCTTTGGCCCAGACTATTTCGGCTCCAGCTACTTCGTCTTCATCATCATATTCATCTGCTTCCTCTAGGAAAGACTGATACATTCCGGCAGCTACATCACCCTTCTGGAATTGATTGCTCCTCTTGAATCCCTGGGCTTGATTACTCATCATTGCCAACCTCTGAGATAATTGCCCGAGGTCTTCAAAGTCCATGTCGAACAACTTCTCTTTGATGCTCGGCAGCATGCCAGCTATGGCTATCCCTGGTAACTGGTCATCTGGCAAATTCAGAGAGTAGCAAAGATTTTTGGTTTCCCTGAATCGGCGCAGATATTCTTGCGGCGTCTCACTAGGTTTCATCCTTAAGCTCATGGGGTCGACCAACTTCTTCTCGCTGGTCCCCGTAAAGAAGTATGAGTGGAACTTCTGCTCCAGTTCTGCCCATGTTTTGATGGAATTCGCTGGCAGAGAGGCAAACCAGGAGAAGGCTGGTCCTGTCAACGATAACGGGAAATATCGAATCCTCCAAGCTTCATCTGTCGATGCTTCGCCAAGCTGCATCAGGGAACGGCTAATATGCTCCCTAGTACTGGTATCGTCTTGGCCTGAAAACTTGGTGAGGTCAGTGGGAGGCTTGACTCTCGGAGGAAGAGCTACCCGATTGTACCACTCTGGGTAAGGAGATTGGTACGTATATGTCTGATTCTTTGGCTTTAGGCCGAACTGATTCTGCATCATATCAGCCATCTTATGCATGATGAGGTCAATATTTGAATCAGGAGTTGTTTGTGCTTGCCCCCAGTATGTAATCCTGCTGAACTCCTGTAGCCTGGATTCGGAAAAGCATTAATCGAGTTATAGTCCATAAATTCCCGATATCCATCTCCGAACATATCTTTCTGTATCCTATTTGCCACAGGAGACACTCTAGAAGCAGATGGTGGGACGTTTCCTGTTGTGCCGAACGTGAGCTGGCCATAGGTCTGGGGAGGTTGTTGCGTTTCCTGAGAAACCATCCCACCCGTGCTCGGGCCAACTCCACTGCAAGTGTAGTGCACATGCACTACAATACTTGCATGTGTAGTGCATGCCAAATGGGAAAGCAAGTTGGAAACACTCATCCCAACAAAGGAATGATGAGCACTACACATGCACTTGAGTTGTTGCACATGGACTTGTTTGGACCAACTACATATGCAAGTATTGGGGGAAACAAGTATGGCTTTGTGATAGTGGATGACTATACAAGATACACATGGTCTTCTTTCTCGTTGACAAGAGTGAAGTGTTTGGCATATTCAAAACCTTTGTCAGAGAAGTCAAAATGAGTTTGATAGAAGAAACAAGAAAGTGAGAAGTGACAATGGAAGTGAGTTTAGAAACACAAGAGTTGATGAGCTATGTGATGAGTTTGGAATCAAACATCAATTCTCGACCAAGTATACACCTCAATCCAATGGGATAGTTGAAAGGAAGAATAGGACACTCATTGATATGTCAAGATCCATGCTTAGTGAATACAATGTGAGTGATTCCTTTTGGGCCAAAGCAATCAACACGACATGCTATTATAGCAACCGACTCTATTGTCACCCTCTATTGAAGAAGACACATATGAGCTCCTCAATGATAGAAAGCCTAACATTGCTTATTTCCGGGTCTTTGGGTGCAAATGCTATATATTGAAGAAGGGCACAAGACTTGGAAAGTTTGAAAAGAAGTGTGATGAAGGGTTTCTACTGGTTACTCCACTACAAGCAAAGCATATAGAGTGTGGAAACAACAAACAAGAATAGTTGAAGAAGTTTCATGATGTTGAGTTTGATGAAACCAATGGCTCTCATGAAGAACAAGACAATCTAGATGATGTGAGAGGAACCCAATTGGTGGAAGCTATGAAGAACATGGACATTGGTGATATAAGGCCAAAGCAAGTGATTGACATAGAAGATGACAAAAATCAAGTGCTCACTCCTCCAACCGTGCATGACAATGATGTTGCAAGCTCTAGTAGCTCTCATGATCAACAAGATGCTAGTAGCTCACAAGTAGTTCATCCAAGTACAAGTGCAAGTGCCCAACCACAATAAGTGCTCCAACCAACACATATTGCAAGAGATCATCCTTTGGATCAAATTGTTGGTGACATAAGAAGAGGTGTGCAAACAAGATCAAGATTGGCTTCATTTTGTGAACACTACTCATTTGTATCATCTATTGAGCCAACCAAGATTGATGAAGCTTTGATGGATGTTGATTGGGTAAATGCAATGCATGAAGAGTTGAACAACTTACCCGTAATGATGTTTGGGAGTTAGTGGAAAGACCAAAGAAACAAATGTTATTGGTACAAGATGGGTCTTCCGGAACAAGCAAGATGAAGATGGGATTGTTGTTAGAAACAAGGCAAGATTGGTTGCACAAGGGTACACTCAATTGGAAGGCATTAACTTTGGAGAAACCTATGCACCGGTTGCTAGATTGGAGGCCATAAGATTCTTACTTGCATATGCTTGTTCTCACGACATCAAGCTCTATCAAATGGATGTCAAGAGTGCATTTCTCAATGGATTCATCAATGAGCTAGTGTATGTTGAGCAACCTCCCGGATTTGAAGATTTGAAGAAGCCCAACCATGTGTACAAGCTCAAGAAGGCATTATATGGGTTGAAGCAAGCACCTAGAGCATGGTATGAAAGATTGAGGGATTTCTTGCTATCAAAGGGTTTCAAGATGGGAAAAGTTGATACCACACTCTTCACAAGAAGATTGGAAGTGACTTGTTTGTGTTGCAAATCTATGTGGATGACATTATCTTTGGATCAACCAACCAAGACTTTTGTGAAGAGTTTGGAGAGATGATGGCTAAAGAGTTTGAGATGTCTATGATTGGAGAGCTTAGCTACTTCCTTGGGCTGCAAATAAAGAGAAGGCACATTTGTTAGTCAAGGCAAGTACATCAAGGACATGCTCAAGAAGTTTGGGTTAGATGAAGCAAAGCAATAACCACTCCAATGGGCAAATGGCATTTGGATAGTGACTCTAGTGGTGACATGGTGATCAAAAGTTATACGGTCAATGATTGGAAGCTTACTCTATGTGACCGCATCAAGGCCGGATGTTATGTTTAGTGTGTGCATGTGTGCAGGTTCCAAGCTTCACCAAGAGAAAGTCATTTGAAGGCAACCAAAAGAATATTGAGATATTTGAAGCACACTCCAAATGTTGGACTATGGTATCTCAAGGGCTCTCAATTTGAATTGATTGGATACTCGGATTCCGATTATGCGGGATGCAAGGTGGATAGAAAGAGCACTTCGGGCACTTGTCAATTGCTTGGAAGATCACTTGTCTCATGGTCATCAAAGAAGCAAAATAGTGTTGCACTCTCTACCGCCGGAGCCGAATACATATCCGCGGGTAGTCGTTGTGCACAATTGCTATGGATGAAAGCAACATTGCAAGATTATGGAGTCAAGTTTGGACAAGTCCCATTGCTATGTGATAATGAGAGCGCGTCAAAATAGCCACCAACACGGTTCAACATTCAAGAACAAAGCACATTGACATAAGACATCACTTCATTTAAGATCATCAAGCAAAGAAAGATCTATTGAGAGTGTGTGGGCACCGATGATCAACTTGCCGATATCTTCACCAAGCCACTAGATGAGAGAAGGTTTTGCAAGCTAAGGAATGAATTGAATATCCTAGACTTCTCCAACATGAGTTGAATGCACCCTACTTATGACATGCCTCTCCTCCAAGAAAGCAAAGGTGAAATTGTTTGGCATGTGCATTCATTCTTATTAGGTTGCGATCTAGTTCATATAGCCATCACATTGCTTATTTAAGATCATTCATGGTAAATCAAATGAATTTGAAGTATATATGGTACCACTATTGCTTCTATGTTTGACTTGATCTAGTGGTAGCATATAACTTGTTTGTGAGCTTGTAACTCTAGTGTTTGATCTAGTAAGTGAGCAATGGGTGTTTAACCAACGTGCGTAAGATAACCATTGAAAGATGTGTGAAGAAGCTTACTCTAGAGCAAACCGTGTTAAATATCTTATGCTCATGGGCTAGATTAAGCCATAACTTGACTTAGTTTGATCCCTACATATGAATCTCATGCTAACAAGGGTTGTCTCCTTTCATTTAAACTTGCCCCACCTTTATGTTAATTGTTGACAAAGGGGGAGAAAAATAATGCAACAAAGATATGTTGGGAGACAACGAGACAATGACGAGTGGCAACAAAGATGAAAACATGCTAGATTTCAAGTGGGATCGGAGCATACAAATAGGGGGAGCAAGCTCATAAACATGATTGTTGCATTTGAAATGCGCATATTCATATGTTTGATTGCATTGCATAAGCTTTAATTTTATATCCATGCTTATGTGGTGAATGCTAGTGATAGGTTATGTTTGATGAATTGATTTACTAGCATGTATAGAATAGCAACTAGACATACTTGTACTTCAAGTGGTTCAAGAGCCTTATTATAATGTTGATCTCACGGGGTTCTTAAGTTTTTGATGTATGACTAGTGACAAATGATGCTAAGGATGGTTTAACATGTGCACTCCGATTGGTATCACGCTTCAAAGGTCCATTCTTATGCCTTAGCATCATCATTAGGTAGTATTGCTCACCCACATTTCATATCCATACATATGTGCCCAAATCTAGACCAAACTCTATAACACATATGTAGGGGGAGCTAATACTATCAATGTGGTTACTCAAATTTAAATCACATATCTTTATATAGGTTGTCATCAATTACCAAAAAGGGGGAGATTGAAAGCCCTAGTTTGGTTTTGGCTAATTGATAAAACCTATTTGGTCTAATCCTATTGCTAAGCATGTGTGCAGCTTATAAGAAAGGATTGTGACCAAGCCAAGTGGTGGAGTTAGCAAGGTGGCAACCATGGAGGATTGTGATGGCACAAAGCACTCAAGAAATCAAGTGCTCCACCATTGGTGAAACAAAGAAGAGAAGAGATGGAGCAAAGCGGCCCGAAGGCAAAGGTATAACCTATAGGGCTCTTTGTTTTAGTGATCAAGACACTTAGCGAGTGTGATCACATTTAGGATAGATAGCCGTACTATTAAGAGGAGATTATTCACGGCTTATGCGGTGTTCAAGTGCCACTAGGTGTTCTCTAACATATCGATGCTATAGACCTAGTGAGTGACTAACAAAACCCTTGGAAAATGCTTTGCAAAATGCTAACACACGTGCACAAGTGTTGAAACACTTTGGTGTTGGCACATGGGAGCAAGGGTAGAAGTTAGGAAGTGAAAGGCGCTGAGTTAGGAGCATCGAACGCTGCAGGCAGTAGCATCGAACGTTGGGCCGAGCGTCCGGTGGCAAACCCTAACCACTGACAATTGTTGAGGAAGCATCGGACGCTGGCAACGGACGCTGGCAAAACACTGTTGCAGAGTCCGATGGTCATGACGTGGCGCGAGCGTGCTTTCCAAGGAGCATCGGACGCTGGCCTGCGTCCGATGCCGAACCATCGGACGCGTTCGATATGTTCTGGACCTCTCTGGAACCTTTCTGTTGTGTCATCGGACGCAAGGGTTGAGCGTCCGATGATTTCGTTCCGGCGCGTCCAATGTGGCGCTAACTTGAGCTAAAAAATAGTGAGTGGCATCGGAGCGTCCGATGCATGGCATCAGCGCGTCCGATGCCACATTAACAGTGGCATGAAGGAATAGTGCCGTTGGGATCTAATGGGCTGAATTCATAGCAGAGGGACACGTGGTGCTCATCGGAGCATCGGACGCTGAGGGAGCGTCCGATGGCCCCGACACTGGCGCGTCCGATGCCTCTGTTTCGGGCCCAACGGCTAGGCCGTCTTGTGTGGCCTATTTAAGGGGCTTGGCCGGCTCACTTGCTATGGCTCTTGCACATTTTGATTCCTAAGCATTCTAGTGAGCCTTGGCAAGCCTCCCAACTCATCTCCCAAGTTGATTTGATCAAACCAAGTGAGATTGAGTGATCTAGTGCGTGATTTGAAAGAGTTCAATCTAGTGACACTAGTTCTTCACATCGGCATTGAGTTCTCTTGTTACTCTTGGCATTTACCGGTGCCTAGATGGCTTGGAGGCATTGTGGGTGTTGGCAAGAGAAGGAGATTGTTCTTGGCCACCACCGTTCGAGATTGTGAGAGGTTTTGGAGCCTCACCTCGCCGGAGCGGCAAGAGGCATCCTTAGTGGATTGCTCGTGTCATTGAGCTACCTCACTAGTGGTAGATTCTTGTGGCGCTCTTTGTGAGCTTGGCTTTGCGCCGATTAGCCACCGGATCACCTAGTGTTGGTCGACACAACGGGGAGTAGCGTGCCGGCAAGCACGTGAACCTCGGGATAAATCTTGGTGTCTCGTGTGCTTTTTGTGATTGCTTCCACATCTTGGTGATTGGTCTTCATCTTCACATCCTTGGTGATTGGGTTCACAAGTGGATTTCACCGGTGATTGGTTCTCTACGTGGCAATCCCGAAGGCTCGGTGAAACCCCCTCTATCTAGCTTATTTACTTTGTGTATTTATCTTAAGATATTTATCTTGTGTAAATTCTATTACTTGTTGCATACCTTTTGACATATATCTTGTGTAGCTAGTTGTGATTAGCTTGCTTAATTTATCTATTGCACATATTTGTCTCATACTTTCTTGTATATCATACTTGTGCTAGAGTAGATTGTTCATTTTTTTTCCACTTTTGATATTAGCTCTAGTTTTGTGTGACATAGAAATATTAGGTAGAATTGTTGGATAGGTGGCTTGCAACACACTATTAGGCTAGCGCAAAAAGCTTCGCCATTTGTTATACTAATAGTGTTTGCCTAAGTATTTTTGTAGATTTTTAATTAGGCTATTCACCCCCCCTCTAGCCAATTTGGACCTTTCAACGTCATAACCATCGGACTCTGCAACAGTGTTCCCTCAACGTCCGTTGCCAGCATCCGATGCTTCTTCAACATTTGTCAGCAGTTAGGGTTTCCCATCGAACGCACGGCCCAACGTCTGATGCCCCTAACTCAGCATCTTTCACTTTCTAACTTCTACCCTTGCTCCCATGTGCTAACACAAAAGTGTTCCAACACTTGTGCACGTGTGTGTGTTAGCATTTGCAAAGCATTTTCCAAGGGTTTTGTTAGTCACTCACTAGGTCTATAGCATTGATATGTTAGAGAACACCTAGTGGCACTTGAACACCGCATAAGCCGTGAATTATCTTCTCTTAATAGTACGGCTATCTATCCTAAATGTGATCACACTTGCTAAGTGTCTTGATCACCAAAACAAAGATCCCTATAGGTTATACCTTTGCCTTCGGGCCTCTTTGCTCCATCTCTTCTCTTCCTCATTTCACTAATGGTAGAGCACTTGATCACTTGAGTTGCATATGCCCATCACCATCCTCCATGGTTGCCACCTTGCTAGCTCCACCACTTGGCTTGGTCTCAATCCTTTCTTATAAGCTACACACATGCTTAGCAATAAGATTAGACCAAATAGGTTTCATCAATTAGCCAAAACCAAACTAGGGCTTTCACACATATCAACCTTGTGTTCGCAACGACGGTGAACCAAGATCCTAGTAGAGCACTCGTCTCATCTTCAGCAACAACAACGCCAGCTTGCAACGACAATAGTGCTCATGATTACATCACGGTGAAGGATGTACTCCAGGGGATGGTAGATGGTGGTGGAGATGGTCAGGAGGCTACCGTGTAGGAACCCGAGGATGTGTAGTTGCTTGAGGGTTTAGTCAATCACATCGATGAAGACAATGTTGTGTATGGTTCCCCAAAGTGGCTAGAAAATTTTAGAGAGACGAAGCAGGCAACACTTGATCCTCTGTATATGGACAACGATGATCCAAAGGAGTGCACGATACTTCGGTTTAACCTCCACATCTTGATGTTGAAGGCCCGACAAGGTTGGTCTGATAGTAGCTTCAATGAGTTGTTGAGTTACCTTGCTACCACGTACCCGACGAGTATCCAACTTCCCGCAAATACCTACCGGGCGAAGAAGCTGATCCGGTCAGTGGCGATGAAGCTTAGAAAGTTCGATGCCTGCCCTAACCACTGCATCCTGTATCGGGGCACAGAGTATGAGAATTTGACGAGCTATTCGCACTGCGGTGCCAGTCGCTACAAGAGGAATGATGGCTGTCGTGTGGATGCAAACTACGACGAGGCCTTGCGGGGTGGTGGTCCGAGGAAGAAGAAGTGGGCCAAGAAGAGCACTGCTGCAACCAATCGCATCTCGGCAAGAAGAGGGTTACACGCGGAGAAGTCCGGTACTATCGGTGTGGTATGCCTGTGATCGACCGCCTGCGTGCACTATTCAGGAACACAGAGGATGCCAAGCACATGTCCTAGCATGCATCAGCTGACCGCAAGATGGACGATGGCATGCTACGACACCCATCTGATGGGCACTAGTGGAAAGATTTCAAGAAGGCCTACCCGAAATTTGGCGAAGAGCCTAGGAACGTTTGGTTCGCGCTGAGTGTCGATGAGATGAACCTTTTCGGTGAGCTTAGCAGCTCGCACAACACCTGGCCGGTCGTACTCACCATCTACAACCTACCTCCTCATCTATGTCAGCGGCACATGTATCTTATGTTGACCATGTTTATCCCAAGACCGAGATAACCCGATAACGATATCGATATTTTCTAAGAGTCGTTAATGGAGGAAATGCAGGAGCTATTTAATGTTGGGATTTAAGTAAATCTCATATTTAGATTTACTTTTTGGGTTGGTGAATTCCTGTCAAACATATCCTTACCTGATCTACCACGGCTCCGCCAGTTATTATCAAAAAAAAGAGAGGTGCTTCACTAATATCTAGGGATGAAAACGGTCGAAAACGGTCAGAAAACCCCTTAACCGTTTTCTACTTTATATTTAAATACGAAAACAAAAACAAAAACGATAAAGCCGAACACGAACTTACGAAATATAGAAAATGAACTAGCGAAATTATATCGAACACGGTCGGTATACGAAAATTTAATACGGAATACCGACCCGTAGGACCAAATCCATAAGCACATGAAAATTAACTAATGCATGTACGTAACAATTACTAAGTGTATAATCAAGTTCAACTGTATATAATAAGTACATATAATAAGTCTAGAACAGACGATTAACACTAACAGCTAGCATAACATCTATAGTTCATCGTCATTATTTTTTGGCAACCAATAGATCTAAGTGAAGACGATGTGAACAGTAATTACAGACAGACATATAGATCAACAATATCAGAAATTTTTTATTATAAAACAATTCAATAATATTTTATTAGTTTTTTGAGCAAACAATAATGTATTAGTTTTTTAGCACGCAAAAGCAAAATATTTTGAATAAATATGAGAGTAGATGACTGCTGACAGCAGAAGCAGCTATAGAATGCACGCAGAAGCAGCTGTCTGTTGTCCGAATTCGAATTACCGAATTTCGAATTCGGGATATTCCGAATTAAAAGTAGAAAAGTAGAAATCGGTCGAAAAAAGCTCAAACCATTTTCGTTCCGATTTCGAGTTTAGTGCTCCGAATTTCGAACCGAATTCGAATTTGTCCAAAAATACGGATTCGATCAGATCAAATATAGAAAATGATGCGGTTCGGTGCGGAATCTGTTTGACGAATTCGTTTGCATTTGAGGAAATGGACCGAGTTTGTGATTTTGTTGTACTGACCAAGATTGTAAGTCGGGCACGTAATGTAATTTTTTTATACTCCCTCCGTCTAAAAAAAATCAATTTCTAGAGTTGTCCTAAGTCAAACTTTTAAACTTTGACCAAATTTTAGAAAAAAACTATCAAGATTGATGGTACCAAATTCACATCATTAGATATATCATAGAATATATTTTCATTATATGTCCATTTTATATCATAGATGTTATTACTCTTTTCTATAAAGTTAGTCAAAGTTAAAAAAAGTTTGACCGGCACGGATTCCAGGAATCGATTCTTTCGTAGACGGAGGGAATACAATTTAGAGTGATGGGGAGGAGGCCGTGGAGCCTGGACTGGAGCTTGCCACGGCCAAACATTAGAGACGTCACGGAATCATTGTGCAGTAGTATCTCTGAACGATTCCGCAGCAGTTTGAGAGAGAGAGACGTGTGTGTGAGAACGTCGCCTTTTCTTCCCTCCCTCTTCGGGTGCAGTCAGCCAGTCACTGCTACATTCACCACCTGCTGCTACACTTCGCCCACATCTGCAGTCCGGCACCTGCTGCACGCATGACACGGCGCGGGAGCCTATGAAAACCTCTCGGTCAAATGCTTCCCTGACTCGATCCGCCCGCGCCGGCTTCGCCTGACTCCGCTTCTCCGGTTGGTTGCTGGGTTCATCTCCGCCCAATCCTTCAGCCCCTTCCGGTGAGATTTCTTCTTCCGTCCAGCTCTCTCTCTCTGTGGGATTTTCCCCTTTGCTGTTCTTACAATGCGATTTCGCCGTTTTGTAGATCTTCGTCACCTGGATTGGTTCGTCCCTTTCCTTCCTTATTACCTCCACCGTACTACATGAATTACAAGAGTTCGCGCTCCAGCATTTCGCAGAAAGACGAAAGGCGTCCTCCGCTTTTGGCCCTTTCTTTATTTCTCGCTTTTTATTTGTCCCTCGTTCAACCTTTCTGCCAACAAAGGGCGCGCCTTGATGTGACCGAAGCCACCAATAGCAGCCCTTGCCGCGCCAAAGGGGCGCCATTGATCTGCAAAGCTGTGCTTATGTGTTTCACCGGCGGCAATGCGCCCGCAGGAAACTAACTAAAGGGCCCAACATTCTGGTTTGAGTGATGATGGGGGATGGGACATGGGAGCCACCGTGCTCCCCTTTTGAGTGGGAAAGATGGCGCCTTTGACAGCAGAAGCCATCTTTGCTGATCCGTAGCACTTTGTTTATTCGCAAAATACGGATCGGTAGATCTGTATGATTGCGGTTAGTGGGAGGTTGGGCAGGCTCGGCAGTCTATTAGGGCCTCTGGAGCCGCCATGGCGCCATCAACCGGGTTTTATCAGTTTGGGGGGAGATTAACTCAGCTAGTATCAGCTGCTTGAGAGAGCTGAAATGAATTGGAGGAGTGATGTATCTGAATTGGAGGTTATTCTTAGATTTGGTTTGCACTGTAGCCTGATGTTTTCTTTTCTGTTTGATGAATTTCTGTGTTTCTATATATGATCCTTCTCTGGATGTGTCAATGATTCAGTGAATTGAATGTTTGTCCTTCTATGCAGATTTCTAGAATGGAAGACAGTTCAAATCTCCAGCGTTGTGCCAAGCTTTAATTTTTGACTGAACAGTGCTTGTAGAAGTCCATTTGATTTCTGCAGTCTGAGCCAGGATATAATTTGGTCTGTGAGATACAATGGCTACAGGGACATTGCCTGAAACACTTCCAGTGGTCCCCAGCTTTCAAACTCTGAAGCTTCATTCTGATACCTCTTTGGAGGCTTCCAGGCTGAATAAACCTAGTGCATTGGCGCCAACCAGGCAGCCTGAACCAAACAACTTGAGCAAACCAAGTTCTGAAGCGGAGCCTAAGGACCAGAAACCAAACAGCCTATTAAATGAGTCAGTTGATCGTACTAGTTTAGACAAGATTTCCGCAGACCCCATCCAAGATAAACTGGTTTCAGAGTGTCCTGTGGATGAACAGAAGAAAGATGTGAACCAAGGGAATATGTGCAGAAGCTTGAAACCATCTTCAGTATTGGACAAGGAATGTGGCCTAGCAAAGGAGAATGGAAGTGGTGAACTGATCAAGAGATCAGATACCAGTGAAAGAGGAATATGTAGCAGATACAGGCCAAGCAATAGCAGTGATATCAGTGATGAAAGCTCGTGTAGCAGTATCAGCAAGCCTCATAAGGCAAATGATTCACGCTGGGAGGCAATTCAGATGATCAGGACTAGAGATGGGATCTTTGGTCTGAGCCATTTTAAGCTGTTGAAGAAGCTAGGCTGTGGTGACATCGGCAGTGTATATCTTTCAGAATTGAGTGGAACAAAGAGTTATTTTGCAATGAAGGTTATGGACAAGGCATCACTTGCCAGTCGTAAGAAGCTGCTTCGATCCCAGACTGAAAAGGACATCTTGCAGTGCCTGGATCACCCATTCCTTCCTACATTGTATACCCACTTTGAGACCGATAAATTTTCATGTCTGGTTATGGAGTTTTGTCCTGGAGGAGACATGCATACCCTGCGACAAAGGCAACGTGGCAAGTATTTTCCAGAACAAGCAGTCAAGTACGTCTTATTTATTATATTTTGCCCCATGCAAATCATAGATTTTACTTATGTTGGATCTATCACAGTATCACTTTGTTAGTAAATGATAGAAAATGGTGGCATGGAGGAGATAATATGGCTTAGTCTGAGTTAATTTGGAGATATGTTATGGTCTGGATGTTAGCCAATTGGCTGCGTAACCTTGTGTGTGCTGCCAATAAGAAAGAAGCATACACAAAGTGAAAATGCATGGACCTGAATTGATTTATTAATTAATATATTGCAGCTTGCATTCATATATTTACCAAAATTCACCAAATGTCGTGAAAAAATAGAATACACTATACTTCTTGAATTGCCCATTTTTATCTATGTTGTTTGTGCTAAGTGAACGATGTAGTTTTAGTTGCTTCTGCACTAGTGAGCTGCTTTACTTATACTAAATTTGCTTCTGAATTGCAGATTCTATGTAGCTGAAATTCTCCTAGCATTGGAGTACCTGCACATGCTCGGTATCATATATCGGGATCTCAAACCAGAAAATGTCCTTATCCGTGAGGATGGACACATCATGTTAACGGATTTCGACCTCTCCCTTCGTTGTGCAGTGAACCCAATGCTGATCAGGTTGTCTAACCCTGATCCAGAATCACTTAAGAAGTATAGCCAAGCTCATAGTGCTCAACAAGCTTGTGTTCAGCCATCCTGCGTGATGCAGCCATCATGCACAGCTCCCACAACATGCTTTGGTCCACGACTGTTTTCTAAATCAAAGAAAATTCGAAAACCAAAGCCTGAAGTTGTCAACCAGGTCAGACCATGGCCTGAGCTTATAGCAGAACCTAGTGATGCACGGTCAATGTCATTTGTTGGTACACATGAGTACTTGGCACCTGAGATTATCAAAGGTGAGGGTCACGGTAGTGCTGTTGACTGGTGGACCTATGGTATATTCCTATATGAGCTCCTGTTTGGAAAAACACCATTCAAAGGCACAGGGAACCGGGCGACACTGTTCAATGTCATTGGTCAGCCCTTGCGTTTCCCTGAATATCCAGTTGTGAGCTTCGCAGCTAGGGATTTAATAAGGAGTCTCCTGGTCAAAGAGCCTCAACAACGGTTGGGTATTAAGCGTGGTGCCACAGAGATAAAACAACACCCATTTTTTGAGGGTGTGAACTGGGCATTGATACGCTGTGCGAGTCCTCCAGAGGTTCCAAGGCATTTTGACATTGAGAACCCGAAGCAGCCTGTGTCAACATCAGAGAGTGCTGCCCACAAAGGTTGTGATAACTATTTAGAATTTGGTTTCTTTTAGGGGAATAGGACGAATTTTCTTTGAAGCTATTGGATAAAGTTGGATGTTTGCATATGTGTATGCAAATGAATTATAGTTAGTTTTGTTCTTGTCAATCTATTCTTTAAAATGAACGCATGGATGTTTCAATCTATATTCCTCACCATGTTATAGTGCACCGAGTCAAAATCTTTACCTAGTGTTATGTTAAGATAATCTGCTGCTCCCTCTCTTGTTTGCTGCAGCCAGGAGGTTGGCAATAGGTCAGTCCTCCTGTTGTCCTTGTATCTACTAGAGAGGTATGGCAATAGGCCAACCTAGTAGTGGCTTACTCAGCCATTAGTTGTTGAGGGGCTGACCTCAGCCATATCCTCTTTGTACTAGTAGTAGGTGTACTGACCTTGAATAAATAATCTAGGCAGTGCAAAGAGGCAACTAGTTGTGCAGTCCACCTCCTGGTGGCAACGGCGGCTGCAAAGGATTGGTGCGTCCACATGGATGTGAAGTCCGCCTCTGGCAGGAGCACAAGGTGCTGCGGCTGCTTGCGCAAGGTCCTCTACGGGCTGTGGCAAGCTCCGCGGGTCTGGAGCACGACACGGGACGATGGGGGAAGGAGCAGCTCATCATCAGCGTGTACGTGGATGATTTAATCATCACCGGGGTGTAGGGGATGACGACTTTCCGCATGAGCGATCTCGACCTACTCATCTACTACCTCGGCATTGGGGTGAAACAAGGGAGTGACTCCATCTTATACTATCTACTAGCACGTGTATGCGAGGAAGCTGCTAAAGCAGAGCGGCATGGTGGATTGCAAGCCGTGCGCCACTTCGGTGGAGGAGAGGTTTAAGCTGATGAAGGCCAGCACCGCGGCGAAGGTGGAGCGCAACGCACTACCAGAGCATTGTCGACAGGCTGCACTACTTGACTCACATGTGGCTAGATATCTCATTCGTCGTGGGGTACATGAGCAGGTTCGTGGAAGAACCATGGGAGGATCACTGGGCGGTGGTGAAGCATCTGCTCCGCTAAATTAAGGGGACAACTGACCAGGGCATGGTCTTCCCCCAATCCAGCGGAGCAGAGCTGCGGCTCAAAGCCTTCAGTGATGCAGACATGGTGGGCAACATTGACGGGTGCAAGAGCACCTCTAGTGTGCGTATCTTCCTCGGCTCATCCCCTGTCGCGTAACAATCATAGAAGCAGAAGGTGGTGGCATTGTGGACATGCAAAGCAGAATACATCGCAGCGGCCATGGCAGCGTGCCAAGGAATGGCTGCGCTGGCTGCTGGGTGAGCTCGTTTGTGAAGAAGCTCGTCCGTTGATTCTGATTGTGGACAGTCAGCCCGCCATTGCCCTTGTCAAGAATCCTGTCCTCCACGACCGGAGCAAACATACCGTCATCAAATATCACTTCCTTCATGATTGCGTCGATAGAGGACAACTTGTCCTAGAGTTCGTCAAGGCCGACAGGCAACTCGTGGACATCCTCACCGAGCCACTTGAGCACCTTCGGTTCTCAGAGCTGAAGAGCAAGATCGGCATTTTGAACCTCAAGGCTATCGATTAGCAGCAGGATTAGGGGAAGAATTGTAAGATAATCTGTTGCCCCCTCTCTTTGTTTTGCTGCAGCAAGGAGTTGGCAATAGGTTAATCCTGCTGTCCTTGTATCTACTAGAGGTTTGGCAATAGGTCAACCTAGTAGTGGCTTACCTCAGCCATTACATAGTCGTTGAGGTGCTGATCTCAGCTATGTCCTCTTGTATAAATGCTCTAGGCAATGCAAAGAGGCAACTAATTCAGTCGCTGCACCTGCAGGCTTGTGCTTGTGCTTTGGTTGTCTGTGCTCAAGTTCAGTTCATCTTCTACCTCTAGCCGTGAGTTGTGAGAGTGTAGGTGTGAGTGAGCTGATTGAATCACCTCGGCAGGTGGCCGGATTGCCAACATTATATACATATCTCGTTTCAGTTGTAGGGCCAATTGTATTATGATTGTAAGTTCTGGCAGCAGCAAAAATATTTCCTTCTCAAATAGCTTAGTTGGTTCTCTTTTTAAGCGAATGGGTGCCTATTTCTTCTTATTTACAATACTATCTAGCTTTTCATAGGTTTGGTGAGTTTCTTTCTTAGAAAAAAAAAAATCTTCCATGCAAACATTTCATTTTCATTAATACTGATACAGCTCTACTGTTATGAGCCTAGATTGTCTATGCATTATAATGTGGTAGACTGAAGTACTGAACCATTCTCAGTTAACAATTTGCTAGGTGTTGGTTTGGTGAAAATAAAATGCCCTCAACAAACTAAGATTATGAACAACAGTAGCAGTCCTTGGCGGATTATTATGACTATATTAGCAAAGTTGACAGACATGGTGGCCATAAGAAGCATTCAGTTGTCAACACAACTTAATGGTTTTTCATAAAACCCACCCCTAACGTGAGAAGCAGCCAGAAAAACTGCTTATAAAGGGGGTTGACTGGAA
Organism: Coix lacryma-jobi var. lacryma-jobi; assembly: GCA_009763385.1. NCBI lineage: Eukaryota > Viridiplantae > Streptophyta > Magnoliopsida > Poales > Poaceae > Coix > Coix lacryma-jobi. The sequence continues at coordinate 139,568,792 of CM019824.1, forward strand.
AGAAGACATGTGTACCTATTACAATGCTCCTTATCTCTATAAGGTTGCTAAATAGTCTGTCTTCTGGCTACATGAGCAACAGCCATGCTATTCTTCGGTGCACATAGAGAGTGTTGGTTGCCTCTGACGTTTGCTATTTTGTCAGCTGGCACGTACTAAGCTTTCTCCGAGGAGAAGATAACTGTATGGTTTCGTACATGTTTTATCTGTAGTCATGTGTTTTCTGACTTTTTACAGTAAAATACAACTCTTCATTTCATCTAGTCAAGGAAAGGGGTGGACATGGAAGGAAAATAACTTAATCACAAAAAAAAAATCTACACGATGCTAAAAGGTTTCCACATATACATGAAAACCCCTTTTTGTACACAGGAAATCAAGAACTTCAGTAACAAAAAAAAACATGGCAAAAATGATAATCGCAACTTATGACTGTTCCACTCATGAATGCATACAGGTGCAGTTGAGAGGTAAAAGAAAGAAACAGAAAATGACAAAATAATCATAATGAGAAAAATCTTAGAAACTTTGTGATTTTCTTACTCTCTCGGGGTTCACTGTCTTTTCTGTCACCATTTGCAGCTGTTTTATCAGGATTTGGTGTAGATGATGGTGGTGTCGGGTTGTTGGATATGCTGTTGTTGTTAACAGGAGAAGGTGAGAGTGATGGTGTTGGATCAGCAATCGTCTTTGCTGTCACCTCTTTGCCATCACAGATGATCTTGACTCGCAAGGAGAGGTGTGTGTTTCTACCGTCCTTGCTATTGTGTTAGTCCTCTCTCAGCGTCCGGGCATTTTGACAGATTTCAGCAAAATTGCAGAAGTGGCATGAACACCATTTGTGTTTCTGTTAATTGGGGCTGGTAAAACCCTACGCACATGGACTTTGTGAAAACCCTGAATTACGAGTTTAATGTGCAGAACAGGAAAAAGGTCGATGATTGCGTCAGCAATTTGATTGCTCTCGATGAGGTATACATCAACGGTAACCTGAATGTGAAAAAGAGTGATTTATCCAAAAATGAAAAGTTGTTGAGAAATCAGAATTGGTAATGAACTTGCCCAGCTGCTTACCTGAAATTTGCGGCACTGGTCCAAGAATTTCTGCAGCATCTCCTAGCATCTTTGATCTCTCTTGATTCAAGTAAGTGCGGACCTGCTTGGGCTTGCTTGGCTCTTAGGCCTCATTCCTACTATTTCAGAAATCGACGGTGTGTCAGGTCCGTCACAAATTACCCTCTTAACTGAATATTGCTTAAATCATCATCGGATGCAGAAATGAGGCAGTACAAGTACCGAAAGAAACGAGGAATATATGCTTTCTCTGTTTCCTTTTGTAGGTCTTTAGTGATGAACCAGCGTAGTATATTTTCATCTGCCATTTTGTCAAGACTAAACGGCGGCAGAAAGAATCCTAAAGGCTGAATTGCTGGATCCTGTTCCAACCTAACAGTGGCACAGTCAGTCTACCTCTCGCATCAAATCGCATACTATTAGCCCTCTATACGGGGATCTAATCACAAAGCTGACTGTTGTTGGCATCCAGTATTCCTCCTGTATGGTCCACGAATCTCTCGCTTCCAGGATCTCAAATAACGGATGCATGCGTATATGATATGTTTGACAACGGATTTGGCTGCGTCACTACAGCGAAACTCGGGTTTGGTTCCTGATCGAACCACAAAGCCTCTGATTCTAAAAAGTTTATAACCCAAGAAGTTCACTGGAAACAGTTTGAATAAGTACAACCCAATAATTTGACAGGAACCATGATGACCAAACAGATACCAATCCTATTATTGGTTTGCCAAAGAAAACAGAAAAAAAAAAAACAATTAGGAGGCACCTAACACTGATTGATGGGTGGCCTGCTTGGTGGTGTCAGCATCGACCGTGTGGAACTTTGCTGATGCAGCCTTGCGTCGGGGCCAAACCAATGTTTCGTGGCACAAGAAGTTACAAGGCTCCAAAGGGAACTCAGGCCGGAGGACGAATCTTTTGAAAGTTTCAGTAACGTACGCGGCAAAGTGTCGAAAACTTCAGTCCAAGAACTTGACCGTCTTGCTCAACGACGTCATCTTGTGATGATGGATCGGGAGACCCTAAAAAGGACTTTGTTTGGAAGCACATTTTGTTCGAGTTGGGCTTGATGCTGAGGAGTGAGGTATATTGTGGCATGGAACGATCGATCGATGTTTCTGAGGCCAAGCCTGGCTATATCAAGAATTTCGGAGGAAGCACTTAGACAAGTCCCTTTCCTATTCCTACGCGAGTCAGGAAAAAAAAAAAACCATACTGTCCCAAACGGCACACGCTAATCAGCGATAGCTCGTTTGGTTGAAGCTCCAGGGTGGCTGCTCGGCCACCCGGGTCGAACCCGGCCGCCAGCAGATTTAAGTCCAATGGATGGGAATGGGGAAATGGAGAAAATCTCATTCCGGTTCAAAAAAAAAAAAAAAAAAATTGGAATGCGAATGATGAGAAAGCTATAATCCGCACTACATGTTAGCATTAGTATACTACTAGAAACGGAGATTGAGAAGGCCATGAGACGAAGAGGAGAGACAGGGTATAGATGGCTCACATGGGGTAGGGATGCTGGGGACGACGGGGAAGGAAGACGTGCACGAGGTAAGACGAGTCCGCGGCTGGGTGAGCCGGCTCAGCGCCAAGGACAGCGCCGCACGTGGCAGCCGCCCTTGCGACGCCACGTCCAGTGTCGGACGGCACCGACGACGCCGCGGCCTCGGTGAGGCGGCGACGATTGTTCCGCGCCGGCAGGCTCGTCCTGGCTCCGCAAGCTCCTCTCTATCTCCCACGTTTTTTTGGGCTGCCGGCGCCGCCACGCCGCTGTGGCTTCGGCGCGGAAGGCATGCGGCGCATCGGCCTCTGCCATGCACGCGCGCGCTTGGGCTTCACAACCGACGGGTGCCGCACGGACGCTGCTGAAGGAGAAGAATGTGAAGACGATCGAGCAGGAGTCGTCGTCGTCCGGAGCCTGGTGGTGGCACGCTCTGTCTGTGTGTGCTGCCCTGCCCTGCCGACGCGACGGGGCCGGGAATTGAAGATATATTTGTTACAGTGGCGTCTGGGATTTCTTGTGGTTTTTTTACTGTTAATAATTTGACATTGTCGAGGTGGTATATGCTATTATTATTCTTTCGTCGGGTCCTTGAGCTTGAGCTGGCAGGTTATTATTCTGCTGGTGGCGATGTGTTCATCATCATGTGTGAAATGATCTGACGGATCGTTGTGCTGGTAAGGAAATGAAATCCATGTGTTGCTTACAAGCAACAAAGTATTTGTATACCGGCCAGTTGACGACTACATACAGATAAAATATGTATATGTAAATAATGCAATGGATCTTTAACCATCCATAAATCTATTATCTGTTATGTTCTTATTAGAAAGTTAGTGGACGGATCTGTAAAAAATAGTTACACGCGCAGTATTTGCTCGCCAATTGTGAACAGTAGCAATGTGAATGCTTTGAGCGGTAATCTTTTGTCCTCGTCTTGGTGTGAGTGTGACCGATCAGCGATCAATGCGAATCTGAATGCCCGTGGGCCATGGCCATGGCCTCCTATAAAGTGGCTCTTGTTCATGTACTATATACTGTATGTAGCTGCTACAGGAGTGTAGTGCAGGGCAGATGATGGATGGGCAAGCTAGTCGCAGGTAGCAGCAACGCCAGCTTCTCTAGGTAGCGCCGCTACTGCACAACAGTAGGAATCTAGGACGCATTGGGCAATTGTCCTCCCATCCCAATCTCCTCCGTAACAAAAAAGATTAGCAGCAGTTGATGAGCGACCGTCAAGTAAGGCAATTGTAGCATATCTGGCAATTGCCTGATATTCTTGATCTGTGATTGCTATACATGTTTATTAGTGGCTTATCAATCAGTTGTAGTAGGTGTGATTGTAATCTTGTGATTCTTTCCGTAACTGTCACTTAATGTATTTACCTACGAGCATATACTGCCAACATGCATACATATATAGGAGGCATACGTACAGCGCATGATCACACGTACGTACTCGTATGCGCGTCCGCGTATACTGATGGATCGGATTGCAATGGAATCGTTGATTATTGGGGAGGGCGTGGACCTGGAGTGGAATATGCTCGCGGATCGCGGCCGGATCCCTCCGCCCCACTCAACGTCGCCCTCCCCCGGGTCAAATTCCATCCACCATCACAGGTCAAGGTCAGAGCCTGCTGCATGCGGCGTTGACCCTGGCCCAAGTACCCAACGCATCCGCATCTTTGAACCGACCGCCCCCCGCCGGACACCGATCGCCATCTCCATCTGCGACTTGGCCGAGGGTGGGAGGGACGGAGACGAACTGAACTGACGACGTGCACGCTTGGCTTGACCGGACCTCACTTGCCTGCTGCCTGCTGCGTGCCTGCGTCTGCAGCGTCGCGTAGCTCAGCCAGCGCACTATATATGGGCTTTGTTATTTACTTATTTTGGCATTCAGCATAAGGACGAGAGACGCTTAGGGCCCGCTGCTGCCTGCGTGCCTGCTGGCAGGGCTACTTAGTTCTCTGCTCGGGTCAGCCCAAACCCAATGGGCTCTGAAAGTGGGCTTGTTTTCTTCGCGTTTTACCACACAGACCGAAGGCCACTAGTTTATTTTTTCCGTAGATTCTCAAAAAAAAAAAAAAGTTTACGTTTTGTTTTGTTTTTATATATAGAAAAAAAATTCGCTTCGACCTCTCTCACCTCTAACGGTCGTCCGATTTACCTCTCCTGGTTTCAAAAATTGGTTGTCTAAACACCTTCGCTTTTAAAACCGTTTTTTTTTTTTGCGCCCGTAGCGATTTTGATGGAGGGTTTGCTAACATGGCGCCACGCCAGAGGGAGATAAATCGGACTACTTCAAAGTTCAGAGAGATCAGTCAAACTAGAAACATTTTTGATAAAAATATCAAAAAATATAATAGTTTTCAAAAAATTATCCAGATATTTTACATAAAAAATAATGCAACTAAAAATCATAAAATTTTGCTTACTCTTAGAAAATTAATAGAAATTTTGTTTCAACATGGAAAATTATGAAACAGGTTCTATTTTTTCTATAAAATCAGCCTCTCTATCTTGTGGTGCTAGCTTGAAATTATTTGAGTCTTGATGGGCTTATTTTGTTGTTTATTTGCTAGTAGAAGCTCTTTTTCGAATGTAATGGCATGACCTTTGTCTTTCAGTTAAGAAGAATAGAATTGATTTAGTTTTTATAAGAAAACATGGTATAAAAACCTTACAGACGTAAACCCAAGAACACACACAAAAAAAGCTCTCGTTATCTATTACAATTGGGCGGTGCTGATTGTCTGGACTACATTGAAATTAAGGTTTCCATTTTATGCCTATTGAGATCTGGTGTTACGAACGTAACTGTTGTTTTCTTTATAAACTTTGTGAAACTTACATGATTTCATTTAGGACAAAACTAGAATAACAGTTAAGAGCACACAGCTGCAGAGTTAGCTAGTTTTGTAACCGGCACTTGTGCTACCTAGTATGTCACGCTTCCTTTTGTTTCACATCATGAGTATCAATAATTGAACAAAGTTTATCAAATAACAACGAAAGTGCTACAGTTGAGAAAAAATCTCACTTTTTCAATCTAAACAAGGTTAATAACACACGGCACGGACGTACAAGTAGCCGTGTGTGTGCCTACTGCCTAGTGCATCACAACAGGTGCGTCTTCCGTTTGCGCTAGCGGACAAGTGAGAAGAAATCGATCAGAGATGCTTATGCATGCGAAAACACATTGTAACATGTAGATGCTCAGGGGCGGATCTACAGTGTTCCATCAGGGTCCGCCGACCCCGATAACTTTTAGTTAATCCTCTATATATTAGACTCTTGTTCAATAATAATTTCCAATAAAATATCATAACATAGTAGTTTTTTTTATGCTGACCCGGTGGCTAACCGGGCTAGATTCGCACCTGTAGATGCTCAGCAGCTGTTATCTATACCATTCAAAAGTGCTTTGAGATTCGTGCTCTGCACTCTATCCAAGATGAAACACTCTTTACGCAATGTGTAATACTACTGGTTTACATAGCACACATCTCGATGCAATATGTGGACGGTTTAGATAACACATATAGCATTTATGAACTGAAAAAATGCTTTCGCATGCATGCTGTCTACTACTGGTGCTGATCCCTGCAAGCTACAGCTGCAGCTGCAGCTTGATCTGTCTCTCTGTTCCAGTTTGAGGCGCGAGGTTGTTTTTTCTGTTGTGGATCGGGATTGGGGGTGGAAACGTACCAGCCAGAAAGCTAGCTGTAGCATTATATTCTTCTTGCACACGCGTCACACAGATCGGAGGCACCACACATGCATGGTCGATCTCGTTTTAGAGAGAGGTGTGTATATATGTACCGACATTACACATCGAGAGGTGTGATATATTACTATATCTCAGATTACCCTGTAGTAAAATGCTGCGTGCTTCCGATCGGCTGCGTCATCGTCGTATATATATATCCCTGCAGCTAGAATTCTAGAAATACAATACGATACAAGATGGCCGTTACATGCATGCATATGCATACTTAGCTTGCTAGTGATAGTTGCAATGGATTGGATACATCAGAACGAAGGTGACACGCGGTAGTGGCACCACATACTGTATATGGGGTGACAACTGACAACTAGGCCACGCGTATGCCGCACGACGGTAATGAACCAGTGTAGTGCTACAAATAAATAAATAGAGTATATACACACACACACGCCACACTATTTAAAGAGAAGTGTGGGAAAAAAAACTAATCAACGCACAAGAGGATGGAGTAGCTAGTTAGAAATACTTATGGACGTATAAGGAAAGAAGGAGATGTGAGTAGAGTAAAGGAAATATGTTCACATAGTAGAAGAAAAGGAAAATTCAATCAGCTACGGAAGAATTAATTGAAAACCGTGATTAAGGAAACTCAAGCAACGTCAATGTCGTGTAATTGGAAGATGTACGACGTACAGGCCGGCCGCCGGCTATAAATAGATGGCATGGTATCACGCACCACCCCGCCCGCATCTCCTATCCAACAGCTCGTGTAACTTGACCCGGCTTCCGGCATGGCTTCGAAGCAGATCGGGGTCGTCTTGTCCTGCATCATTGCCATCACGGCTCTCGCCTTCGTGGCCGGCGCCTGGTCGGACGCCGGAGCCACCTGGTACGGCCCTGCCAACGGCGCCGGGACCGACGGTACGTAGTACGTGTGTGTGCATCACCATGCATGTATACGTTTTCATTGCAGTTTGCGAATGCAGCATGCCTGACGTACATAATATACACAAAATGCATATATGCATGGTTTACTGATGCCAGCCCGCGCTCATCATCGTCTAGTAGTTTAATTAATCTTTGCATTGTGTGTTGGTATATATGTAGCTGGTGCGTGCGGGTACATGAGTGCCGTCGACCAGCCGCCGTTCTCGGCAATGATCACCGCCGGCAGCAATTCCATCTACCAGGAAGGCAAGGGCTGCGGCACCTGCTACCAGGTACGTACGTCGTTAGCTAGGTTACGTTCATTCATCGGTTACTACTAGCTAATTAGTTGGGTTGCGCCTTTAATTTTTCCTTCTCCAGGTGAAGTGCACCGGCCACGAGTCGTGCTCCGGCATCCCGGTGACAGTGGTGCTCACTGACCAGTGCCCCGGCGCGTGCCAGACGGAGCCCGTCCACTTCGACCTCAGCGGCACGGCGTTCGGTGCCATGGCGAAACCCGGTCAGGCCGACCAGCTCCGGAACGCCGGCCGCATCCAAGCCCAGTACAATCGGTAATACTGTACGTATATACCACCTCACTGCTAGTGTTAATTAGCTGCATCATGATCTGCATGAAGACGAGGCGGATGATTGTTAGCTGCGCGCTTGCCGACGAGCTGACCTCCTGAACCTGCATCATGCATGCATGGTCGTGCAGGGTGCCGTGCAACTGGAACGGCGTGGACATCGCCTTCAGGGTAGACGCCGGCTCCAACGCCAACTACCTGGCCATGGCCATCGAGTTCGAGTCCGGGGACGGGGACCTGCGCGCCGTGGAGCTCATGCAGAGTGGCGCGGCGGCGTGGGTGCCCATGGAACGCTCCTGGGGCGCACTCTGGCGCTACAACTCCGGCTCCAGTCTGCAGGCCCCCCTGTCCGTCCGCCTCACCTCCGGCTCCGGCAAGACCGTCGTCGCCGGCAACGTCATCCCCGCCGGATGGCAGCCCGGCAACACCTACCGCTCCGTCGTCAACTTCGGACCAAACTAATAACGAATGATATTATACACTGCTATGTACTTACATGCATGTCTCTATCTATCCAATAAGATGCATATGCATGTGACCTGCTAGATCATATCTCTGCTCTTGTCTCTGTTGATGCTCATCAGCCAATGAATAATTCTCGGTCGGAAACTCAACATATATAATGCAAACACTGGAAATAAATTTTACTACTGTTGTGTGATGTTGTTGTATTTGTGTTACGCGCTACATGAATATATGTACTCCACTAGAGAACGTCACTGCTGTTTGCATGCCGCCGTCGGAGCCGCAGTTAGTGTGTGTTTGGTATGAGGATGAAGTAGGTTGGGTTAGGATCAACCCAGTTTTTTTGGGTTAGATTGAACCCATCTCAACATCTCATGTTTGGTTAAGAGGGTGGGTTGAACCCAGTTTTTTTGTTTGGTTGTAAGGTTGGACAGGAATGAAATAGATGTCATCTTGACACCGTTAACCGAATTATTAATAGGACCCACCTGTCATCCACTTTTCTTCTTTTCCCTTATCTTTTCTCCGATCCTTTTCTCTTATCTTCCTCTGCTCTGCGCCACAACTGCCCAGCTTACGCCCGTCGCACTGCCCAACGCCACCCCCGAGCCTGCACCAGCTCCGCCCCACCTCCCTCCGCTGCGTCGCAGAGCACCAAGCGCCACGCCGCCAGGCCTGTCGCCACCCGCTGCACCGCCCCGCGTCGTGCTGGCCTGAGCTCCGAGCTCGTCCTCCATGGACGCTGCTGCACCGAGCTCCACGCTCGGCGCTCGTCCACCATGGACGCCCCGAGCTCCGAGCTCACCCACCATGGACGCCGTCGCACCGAGCTCTGAGCTCGGCCGCTATGGCCACCGCCACCCCAAGCTCGTGCTCGCCCGCCATGGATGTCGTCGCCCCGAGCCCGAGCTCGCCGGCAGCGCCTCGATCCCAAGCTCGCCGCCATGGCCGCTTCTTGCATATATTCAAACGCCGGAGGAGTGGATCCGTCGGGACTGCAAACACCGGAAGGTTGCGACGAAGGAAGGAAGGGGACGAAAATTGACGGAGTCGATCTGGGTCGAGCTTGTCCGCTCGAATTGAGGGGACCGTCTCAACCCGGATCTTAGGGCATATCAATATCAAACATGCATGGAGGGGAAAAATCGACGATCGTCTTAATGCATGAAGCCATTGTAAGGCCAATCTCAATGGAGGTTTCATTTAAGTTTTATTTGCATTAAATATGCTGCCACATAAGCGTTTTTTATGACGTGATATTGTATTAAAGAAGAGAGAGAAGAAATGAGTTTCGTCTAGATGAAACTCTCTTGGCACGAATACCAACTCTCTGTGAGTCATGGAATTTAATGCCTATGAAACTTTAGAATGAAACTCTCACTCTCAATGGAGAGTTTTATTCAAGTTTCATTTTATTTCATATGACATGACACTCTTGGAAACAACAAAATGAAACTCACCATTGAGATTGGCCTAATAGTATAAATGATTCGTTGTTTTCACTCCTATCATTTCATTCATATCCAAATCTCTACTACTCAATTCATCTTAAATTATAAGACGTTTAATTTTTTAACACCAAGTTTAACCACTCGTCTTACTTACAATTTTATGCAAAATATCACTTCTTTTGTTGTGGCTTTGTTTATTAATTAATAAGAATTCTTCAAAAATAATTTAAATTTGATTTTGTTTGCATAAATTTTTTGAATAAGATGAGTAGTTAAACTTAAGGATAAAAAAGTTAAAACGTCTTATAATTTAAGGTGGAGGAAGTAAGTAGGACTACTAGTCCAGCTCAGCGACGACTAAAATCACAATGCAATATGAATCCACATATGACTTGCATTGGCTTGGGCTACTATTGGCTTAGGCTCCTTTGTGTATTCGTGTTATTAGCCAAAATATTTTAATAGACTACTATACACGATAGTTTGTGGAATGAAAGAAATGATCAAATCTTTAATGGGAAAATTCCAAGTCTGGCAACTTGGAAGTCTGCTTTCAAAAAAGAAGTGGTTGCTCATTTCATCAGGATCAAGCCTAGTCTCCACCACTCAATCCAGCTCTGACTCGAGTCCTTGTAATTTTTAGTCTCTCAGTTTCAATCTAGTTTCAGTTTAGTTTTAGTCTTAGCTTCTGCCTCCTGTCTAACCTCTGGTTGGACCCTTTGTAAGTTTTTTTGTAACTCTTGTAAACCTCCTGATCTTTTAATATATATCATGTTTCCGAGGGGCTTTGCCCACGGTTTTTGCTACATATATAAAATTGTCGTTGTAGTAGAAATTCAATAAATATATGAGAAGAGCTTACAATTACACATTAAAGAAGAAGGAGAGGAACATAAACCATTGAAGAGTCATGGTACTCAACCTCATGAACTATGATTTGTCTTTCAATCCATTGTCACTAGCATCCACCGTGGTTCCCTCAATGTCTCTTCTAGCCCATTGCTATCTTACATTTGCATTATTGGACATATCTCCAAGGTGTGTGACATGAAATGGCTCATTTTATATATCATCTTCCCATTAATCACAACATGTGTCATATATATCTCTTGGTTCATCTTCATTGCTACATATCACCAAGGGCTTGGTTCATCTTCATTGCTACATATCACCTAGGGTTTGGTTCATCTTTGTCTTCAACATAAAACACCTAGTCAGATTGGTTAGGGAAAATGTACAGTTCGCGACCAATCTTTTCTCCTTCATGTATCAAATATAGTTTGATATGATTAATATGTCTTAGAAAAAATATATTTTTTTGTACAAATCAAATAAATATAATTTTTATATGAAAAATGTAAATCTTGATGAGATCTACCACTTTCTAGTTTTGAGTTTTTCGTTTGAAGTCGTTAAGATGCTCAAAAAATTCAATAGCACATTTCACACCTGAGGGTATTTTCAACTTTTCACACTTGCAGTTTAACACTGTTAAAGCCAAATCTGACATAAATGGTGTGAAGAGCAAAAGATTTTAGAGTAGTGGCACCTATAGAAACTCAACTTTTTTAATTGATTAAGCATAATCACCGACTTTTATAATGGCACATAGGTAAAAGCCTTAAGTTTAATTAAGGGTGCATGCAAACGATAACCGCTAGAAGATATTATTTGACAAAGAAAAGAGATGAAGGTACATATATCTTTTGCTAACATCTTTAATTTGTCTAAAATGTTTTAGAAAGTTATTCCCTCCGTCCACGAAAGATGCAACTCTCATATTCCGAGGAGTCAAACATCGTAAACTTTAACCCAAATTATATGAAAAATACTAACATTAATGAGACAAAATAAGCACCATTAGATTAGTTGCAAAATATATTTTTATAATAAATTTATTTTAAGACATAAATACTAATACTATTTACTATAAACTTAATTAAAATTAAAATAGTTTGATTGACACATTTTTCATAATTGTATTCTTGCGTGAACGGGGGAGTAGTCGTTTAGGAGGGAACGAGTATGCGTGAATATAGGAAAAGGAAGAGATATGCATGGTAAAAGTAGAATGGTACAATACATGATAGAAGACACACTCCTGACTGCTAGTTGCGCGATTGCACATCAGAGCACCCACAGTGTGGGGTTCTAGGGTGTGTCTACGTATTAAATGCGAGTATAGGACCCGGTTCTATACACTGTGTACCTGGGTCTATGAAGAACCCGATTCCATGCATAGAACCAGGTTCTATCTTCTCTCTTCTCTCTCAAATCAATGAATACAAAGATCCACCCTCTGTGTCTATACATTGGTGGCAAATTATCAGGTGATGTCTTGTCATCGTGGGACCTAGCTGAAGGCATACCCCCGTGTCTATACACCGCGGATGCTCTCAGGCTACCTAACGACTAAAGCAACTGTTTTGGTTTGAGGCCGCAACCCGCCACTCGACAACACGACTACACAAGCTACCTCCCAACTCACTCACGTCACGTGTGACCAACTGCTTTATTTGGTTGACGGCGCAACCCGGCACTCGACAACGACATCACAATATCACATCGGAGCACATCGTTAACAAAGGTCGTACAGAATCATGGGCCGGATCGAGCGTGCTTTAGGTTGGTGTGAGGCTGGAAATAAACTCCTGCATGCTCCGGTAGCTTGTGCCACCCTCTGCGACGGCCTTGGTCGCTTCCTCGCCGGTCCTCGTGGCCCTTGCTCTGACCGCTGCGTCGGACATGACCTCCTTTACTTTCTTGCCGATCTCCTCCCCGGTCACCAGCCAGTCCTCCCCGTCCCAGCTCCAGTGCTCCATCCACACCCCAACCCCGCCACTCACCGCTACCGTGGCGTTCACGCGGTGGTCGCCGCCGCGGGGCCACGCCAGCAGCGGCACGCCGCCGGCGGCGGCCTCCGTCACCGAGTTCCACCCGCTGTGGCTTAGGAACAGCCCCATGGACGGGTGCTTCAGCAGGGCCTCCTGGTCCACCCACGCCTTGGTCACGAGGCCGCGCCCCTGCACTCGCTCCAGGAACCCTTTGCCGAGCACGTCCCTCAGCTCGGCGCTGTCATCCCTGTCCACCGTCGTGGTCTTGAGCACCCAAAGGAAACGGCAGCCGCTCGCCTCCAGCCCGGCGGCGATCTCCCTGATTTGGTCACGGCCCACGGCGTTGCGGTTGCCGAACGCGACGTACACCACTGACCGCGCCGGCTGCTCGTCAAGCCAGCTGGCGACGGGGGAGCCCGTTGCTGCTTCGACGTTCTCAGCTTGAGCTGAGTAGTGCTGCGACTGCGACCCGAGCGGGCCGATGGCGTACACTGGCGGGAACCCGGCGACGACCTTGCCGTCTCTCAGGGCGGCAAGCGCCACCGGCTCCAGGGCGTCGAACGTGTTGACTAGAAAGCCGTCGGCGTTGATGATCTCGCGGCCGTTGTCGATGAACTGCTTGGTGAAGAGTTTGTTGAGGTCGAGCAGCGGCTGCGGGAGACAAGACTGCGGGATTCGACGCACGCCGGGGATGTCGACGTCGCCGACGCCAGGCCCCTGATGCTCGACCTTCCTGATGTCGAGGTGCACAGGGGTGTACGCAACGAGCGAGAGCATGGTGGCGCAGGAGACGAAGAGGACGTGGCACTGGACACCGAGCTCCTTGGCGATGGGGATGACGTGGGAGGTCAGGGTCACGTCTGTAACGACGGCCGAGACGCGCGGGGCGGCGCCGGCAATGAGTGGGCCGAGGAGGTGCGCCGACCGGCGCAGGGCCTCCCATCGGAGCAAGAACGGGTCGCCGCCTGGGAACTCCGACGCATCGAACGGCAGGAGGTTGAAGTCGACGCGGCGGACGCGGGGGAGGGCAGCGAAGAAGCTGGAGAAGTGGCCGGCCTCGGCGGCAGAGACGGTAGGAAGAACGGTCACCACGGAGATGTCGACGTCGTGCTCTGCTAGAGCCGCGATGAAGCGGAAGAACGGGAGGAGGTGGCCCATGCCAGCGCTCGGGACGAACATGACATGCGGGCGTGCGCTGGCGTCGAGCTCTCCCAGGCTCTTCGTTGCCGGCGGGGCCATGGCCGACAAAGCTTGGTTGGTGTGCGTTGCAGCGCTGGTGTCGTGGTGACCTATGGACCTAGGGTGAAGAAGTGGCGATGGAGGGTCGAGGCCTCGAGGGTTTATATCATAGTGAGTATATGTCACATTAGTTGGTACTCTGCGATGGTACCCGGGGCAACATTAGTTGAAAGGACGTTCCAATAAATCAACGCTAATTATATCTCACACTAGTGTTTCTGGGCGTCTGGTCCACAGTCATATAGAACGTGGGACGGTGTCGCGCTCCATATTCCAGGAACTTTTGTTTCGGAATATGAAACGAGGACGTCGGAGTACAGCCGCAGGTACGAGCTCGAGTCGCCAATGAAAACAGCGTACCAAACTGAACCGGATCAGAGAAGGAAAGAAAGGGACGGCGGCGGCAGCGCGACCTCCCCGCGTCGGACTCCGACGGCGTAGCGTCTAGTACTAACTTTAACGGGCCTGCAACTCAATGTAGACAATTACTGATTTTCAGCTTGAACAAAACAAAAATCAGCTTTAACAAACAAAAATTTCCGGTACTCCTATTTTCTCAACAACTAAATCCTAACACTACCTGTACCATGGACAAAAATTTTGAATCAAGCACAAGGAAGAAAGCACAGATTTTGACAAACCAATTGCATGCAAAGCCACCAATTAAATTGCAAAAAAACAAAACATGTAGAAAAATCAACTTTTAAACCTGATAGAGAGCACATGGACTGGTCAACCACTTGCATAGATTGGCCTCCCATCAAAAATCCAAAAATCACCTCCATAAAGCTCTAAAATGACTCCTACATGCATATAATAATGACAATTACTTGAGTTAGAAACAGATCTTTGAGATGGCAAGCAGAAGAGATTACAGAGATATGAGTACAAATAGCAGACACTGCTTATGACAACCAGGACTGGACTCACCCTTCTTTCTAAATTGTAGACGCCCTGGTAACCACGCATCTCGAATGGAAGTACCAAATTCTGCATAAATTCATGATGAATGGAATGTCACAGAGAAACAAAGGTGGCATCAGTTATGACATGTGCTATAGCTAGGAGTGAGGAACAAGGTACTTTGTCAAACTAACCTGTAAAATCCTACTGGATCAAAAGAAGGGAAATGAGCAGTAACAGAACATACAGACTCGGGCACATATACCAAGGAAACAAGCTCTTCAGACTTGAGGCAGCCAAATCACCTTCATAAAGCTTTACAATGAATCCTACGTGCAGATAATTCATGGTAATCACTTCAGTTAGAAACAAATTAACAGATTTGTAGAACACCAAAATAATATCAAATAAAACAAGAAAGAAAGATAAATGTTCCAATAAAACCAGATAGAGATAGAGAGAGGCATATTTGAAAAATAACCAAATTACACAGATATTTTTCTATGAATGAAAAATTAGCAGAATTACAAAGATAAGAAGATTAGCAAAAATAAACAGAATACAAAGGTTACACATATTTTTCTATGAATGGAAAATTAGCAGAATAGAAAGATTAACAAATTAGCAAAATAGCAAATTAAACAGATATTTTTCTATGAATGAAAAATTAGCAGAATACAAAGAATAGCATATTAGCAAACCATAAAGATTAAACAAATATTTTGCTATGAATGGAAAATTAGCAGAATAGAAAGATTAGCAAATAAGCAAATTATACAAATATTTTTCTATGAATGAAAAATTAACATAATACAAAGATTAGCAGATTAGCAAATCAAAAAGATTACACAGATATTTTTCTATGAATGAAAAATTAACATAATAGCATATTAGCAAAGCAAAAAGATTACACAGATATTTTTCTATGAATGGAAAATTAACAGAATACATAGATTAACATATTGGCAAATTAACAAATTAATCAAATATTTACATTAACAAAAGAAATATAAAATTACTATAATAGAGTTGTAACAAACCCACAAAGACTATGAGCCAAAAGGCTAATAACATGAAATCTCTAGAATAGTCATGAAAATGAGCGAGTCTTACAAACCTGAAAGACATGCTTCGAATACATATCAAAAACCACCTCAATGAAGCACACCCAACGTAGGAAGTCGTGCACCAGGTCCTAGTACCACTTGTACATCACTAGCACAGACTTAGCACACATGGACCCTAAAATGAACCAAACGAAACCACACCATCAGTCAGCATTAAATCAGTTACTGAAATGGTCCAGATAATATGCTACCCCCGTTATTATCCTTATTTTAATGGAACGAATTAACCAAGATCCTGGAATATTCGGATGCATGCTTATCTCAACATCATTGATTCTTCCATTTGGGAGATCTGTGAGGATGGCACTACGAGGTGCTTGCGGCTCGCGTGGATCAGATTTAGATTGATCAGTACAACACAAATGTCGCGCGCTTTTGGCCAACATCTCTCTGCCAGAGTTTGAGCGTGTTTCCGAGCTTAAGACAGCTCGAGAGATCTGGATGAAGCTTTAGAGCTATCACGAGGGGACCATTCAGGTCAAGACTAGACTCTTCGAGACGTACAAGCAGGAGTACGAGAAATTCACACAACTGGAGGAAAAGCCGGTTGATAGCATGTTCGCATACCATGGCTTTGGTCTCGGGCAGGAGCAGGTTGACTCTTTCCGCGAACACTTCACCGCCATCTTTTGCATTGTCTTCTTTGCTTTTAGTGACGGAGGAGCAGGTGGAGGTGTTAGGTGACGACGAGCTCGTGCTCATCATCAAGAGGTTTTTGTAGTTTCACAACAACTGCTTGAACCACAAGCATGGCAGTGCAAAGGATGGATGCTTCGAGTGTGGTGACCGCGACCACTACATCGCGAACTGCCCCAAGGACAATGTCTTCCCCGGCAAGAACAACCACTCTAGGTGCAAGGACAAGTGCGAGTACACCGCTAGTAAGAAGAAGACCAAGGGCAAGTTCAGCAAGGAGGCCATCAAGAAGGCGTACTACAAGAACACCGAGGCACAAGAGCGCGCTTTCATGGCGTTGATCAGTGACCTCGACGACGACTCTAGTGATTGCACTTCCTGCTCTAGCGACGACGAGTCCTAGAGGAAGATGGAGGATCGCCTCATGGCATGCGCTTCTTCAGCAACTCCACCTCCGGAGGCCTCTTCACCATGGCGCTAGGCGAGGAGGCAAACACAAGCACGGGTGAGCTTCACAACAACGATGACACTACATCTGAGGTATCGACCTCTTCTATCTTTGACCATCTCACCGCTGAGCTTGAAACTCTGAACGCCGCTTTGCTTAGTCGGGACAAGTTGCTTAGACATGCAGCTAGAGAGCGTAGAGAGTTCAAGAAGAAGTTAGCTGTAGCGCTTAAGGAGCTTGAGTTTGCGCGTTCTGAGGTGTGTGTGACTAAGGAGGAGTGTGGTGAGTGTGTCGTGCACATGATTGATCTTCCACCCTTCATGCCAAGTATGCCTCTTTGATCGATGTGTGCGATGAGTGCAGTCGAGACAAGACTTGGTGGGTTATTGCAAGGAGTGCCCCACTTTGAAGAAGGAGTTTGAGGAGGTGAAGGCTAGGCTTTCCTTGTTGGGTGCATGCAAGTCTTGTCCAGGCTTGCGAACTGAGTTGGCAGAGAAGGATGCCAAACTTGCTAAGTTTGAGAAGGCCAGCTCAATTAGCACTTGTGCTGCTCGATGTGAGCGATGTGAGGGGTTGGAGCTTAATATTGCCAACTATCGGCATGCCAAGATGCAAACCGAAAAGTAAAACACATACCTTCGGTCCATTTTGAGTTGGGTGTCATACAACGAGCCGCAGTTGGGCATGATGATCAGTCAGTTCAGGAGGGGAGCTGGCAGACCTGGTGTAGGCTTTGCTATAGGTGGGAAGGGCGCTAACTCTTTTGGAAAAATTGGTGAGTGCAGCGGTGTGAACCCGAGTGAGAAAACCTTCTGCTACTCTCAAGCTAACCAAGATCATTCCACCTAAGCCATCCAAGCCTACTACCAATGATGGGGTCTTTGAAGAACCTCTAAGAGCTCCACCTCAAAAGCAAGTGTGGATTCCAAAACCGAACCATCTCAGGAACCCACTTGACACTCTACCTGATATCTATAGTGATTCCCTTCCGAGAGGTAAGAAGCCAGCTAGAGTGTGCAACCCCCGCAAAAGAGCGAACCAACAACCCAACAAAGAGGTGAGGTTCCAGTGCAAGTATTGCCACCGTGAGGGTCACCTACCTGAGTTTTGCTTCAGGAGGAAGAGAGATGCTCGAAGGGAATTTGAGCTGAACAACCAGGTCATGTACCACTCTTTCCATGGTGTACACGCTCTAGGTGTTCAGAGGCAGAGGGCTAGACTTAGAGGGCACCTCCTCAGGTAGCTAGGCCCCAGGTAGTGAGACCACGAGGTGGTCGTGCCCGACGTGGTTCCGGTTGTGCTCCATACAGCCGTGAGCTTCGTGTAAGAGGCTTTACTGCACCGTCCCATAGCGGATCATATGTTTCCAGTATCGTGGTGATCACTATCCCCCAATGGGACGAGGTATGGATGGAGGCTTTCCGTTCCATAGCGGACCACATTTTCAATCTTGCGGTGATCGTTATCCCCCATGAAACGAAGACAGTTTGATGTTTTTCCTAACACCTTTTCTAGGCCGATGACACAACACTGATATCTTTCACAATTTACTAACCCATGTGTTATGTCATTTGCTCACCTCCTGCCTTTCTATTGATGCAGGATCTCGAGTTGGAGAACACGTGGATTGTTGATTCCGGCTATTCGCACCACATGACCGGAAGTTCTAAATGGTTCTCCAGCCCTGACCCTGTGCCCCCAAAATTAACTATCCAGATCCCTAGTCGTAAACACATGCAAGCTATAACCTAATCACTATGCTTAATCTATAAACTCACTATTCTAATCATGGCTAAGGTGAAGTAAAACTAGAGAACTCTAAAAGAGTGATGAAACTTAGAAATTAATTATAATATGAATAAACACTTAAGTAATGCAAAAGATCATAATTACTATAGGAGATACCGGACTTCACCCAAACAAGAGCTTCGTACGTTGAGGTCACTACTGGAAATGGCTGCTTTGCCGAGTGCCTCTTGCACTCGGCAAAGACTCTTTGACGCTCGGTGAAGCCTTTGCCGTGCGCGGCTCTCGGCAAAAATCCTCTCGGCAAAGGAGCCTTTGCCGAGGGCCATTTGTCGGGCTCTCAGCAAACCCTTTACCGAGGGTCCCGAGTGGCTCTCGGCAAAGAAAAGTGGCCGTTAACGGCGCGTTCCTGTTGACGGCTTGTTTATCGAGTGCCGGCTAACCTGGCTCTCGGCAAAGGCTTTATATTTTTTTTTTCGGAAAATGTTTGCCGAGAGCTTCAATAAACGGCTCTCGGCAAAGAGATAATTTTTTTTATTTTTATTTTTCTGTGCCGAGAGTTAACCGGGGCTGACTCTCGGCAAATAAATTTCAAATTTTTTTTGGGACCTCTTCGCCGAGAGTTCGGCGCCTGGCTCTCGGCAAAACGCGGACTTTGCCGAGGGCTATGACCAAAGCCCTCGGCAAAGCTGGGGAAAATGGGGTTCTGGTTCGCAGCTTTGCCGAGGGTTATGGTCAAAAGCCTCGGCAAAGGGCCCCTTTGCCGAGAGCCACCCTCGGCAAAGAGACCAATTTTTGTTTTTTCAGTTCTGTTTTTTCTTTTCTCCGACACTATCAAACATATATATATATATATCACATTCATCACATATCACATATATATCACATTTCATGTCACAGAACATATATATCACATCACATAGTTCAATAACATATATATGTCATCAAATAGTTCAATACCAAGGTCACCACAATACAACATGAGAGTCCAATAACACACGAGGATAGTCCAAAGTTCAATGTACTACACCCCCGGCCAACCGGGCCACCCCTGAGAACTACCGCCTGCTTGACCCCCGGCTGGGTTCCATCCAGGAGCGTGGCGGTTGTTCGAACCTTCTGACAGAGGCTGCAAAAGGAAGACGTCTATGTCAGACAAGCAAATACAAAAATGAAACACTAACATATCAATACTCACAGCAGTAGCTCCGGCGCCCTGAGACGGCAGTGGCGGAGGAGCCATGAGCGTCTGGGGCACGGCCATGCCTTGGGAGGCCATGAAGACGATGAGGTCTGCCATCTACTTAGCTTGGGTCTCCATCTGAGATGACATATGGGTCTCCAAGACCTGGCGCTGCTGACTTTCTCTTTCAAGGCGGGCCTGCGATAATACAAAGTGAATGTTAGAACAATGCAAATATTTAAAGATATATGTACGATGAGTTAAATAGAAATAACCTCGAGCTAGGCGACCCGCGACTGCGCAGGGGATGGGCGTGGGCGTATGGGGACGCTCCCGCTCGTGCTCTGTGCTCGGAGCTGGGACAGAGTGGGAGTGGAGGCCGAGTCGATGACGCCGTCGCCAAGCCAGAACCGCCCGTGCTTCTTCCCTCCTCCAATCCTCATGACGATGCTCCCGTCTAGGTCCACGGTGGCGGGATCAAAGGCGTCCCCATAGACCGCCCTTGCCGCCTCTGAGTAGTCAGTGAGGCAGGAGTGGACGCTGGAGTTGGTGTACACGTCGGCGGGATCATCGGGGTTGTAGGAGGTCTCCGCTGCCGTGGCCTTGGCCTTGTGGGACATGGCGTATGCCTGCAACGTGCCGCAAGGCTGGCCACCGTGTGCCACCGACTGCGAGAAAGACAACAAGATGATTAGCATCCAGGCAACATTTGAGCAAGGAATTGATAAAGTCTTTCACATACCCAAGCTTGTGCGTACTCGGCGAGGTTGCGGTTGCCCTGGTGGTGTGGTACACCTGGCATCTGCAGACGCGCCTCCCGGGCCTCGGCGTAGTAGGTCGCCCACTCTTCGGATAGCCACCGGTCCACGATCATCTCCCAGCACTCGGGAAACGACTGGCACCATTGGGGGATCATCTGCACATCATCAAGTATTTCACGTCTAAGCGTTAGATGAAAAGTACCAAAAGCTTAATCTCAAAAGAAATCACTTACCTACAAGTACTGCGCCCGGCCCAGCGTCATGCCTCTCGCCTGGGCCTTCGTCACCCTCTTGGCCAAGACCGTGGCGTTGTAGGTAATGATGGCATGCAGTCTCGTCTCATAGATCATGTCGTTGACGAGCTTCCTACAAGCCCGGGTAGCCGTCACCTCCGCCACTACCTCCTTCCCCGGCTCGCACTTGAAGTAGTTCTGCATACAGACACAATACGAGGCAAGATAGTAATTAAAGAAAAAAATATGATGAATGTGATATTGTTTGATGAAGACTTACCCACAGCTCCGCTCTAACCCGCACCGCCTTGTTGGGGAAGTCCGGGTCTGGGGCGACGGTGTAGTGGTCAAAGGTGTAGGCCGGCTCGTGCCTCCCGGCATACTGTACTATGCCGGGGTGCTCGCGGCATAGGAGACCCAGGATGCCGTTGGGTTTGCGGCCTTTAGGCCCCACAAAGTCCCATGACCTGCACAAGTGATTAAAAAAGATTATTAGCTTCTATTTCTATTTTGAGTCTCATCGTATGAACAGGTAGTTAGAACATGTACTTTTGTCTGATGGGCGTGATCACTGGGCGTCGGGCACGTGCCGGCAACGCCGGGAGGCTGCTGGGACCTCTCAAGTAGGGCGTGGACACCCCTGAGGCACCCGAACCCTCGTCCGCCTCGTCCTCCTCCTGCTCGTCCTCCTCCTCTGCCTCCTCGGCCTCCTCCTGCCCCTGGGCCTCGGGCGTGGTCGGCACCTCCTCCTCGACCTCCTCCTCCTCCTGTGGAGACGGCTCCCTCCGGCGGCGGCCACTCCTCGTCGAGGGCCCGTCGGCTTGCGAGCTCCGATACACCCAACTCAACCGCCTCTGACGTCCTCCCGACATCTTGCCTCGACCTCCTGCATTTAAAAAGAACAAACAATGTTGTATTAGAAATAACATAATCAAATATATGCAATATAAATAAAACCCTATATCCTAAAAATATAACATAATATTACATGTATTAGAAATAATCTGGATCATCCGGATTAGCCGGAGCATGAGTCTCCTCATCACTGTCAACCATGTCTAAGTACTCCTCCGTATCCAAAGATAGGTCGTCGTCTTCATTTGCTTGGCCTAAACGGAATCGTTCTAGCATTTCTATATCCTTCTCATTTACCACCTCATCCCCGACGTCCTCGTCATCATTCTCTATTTCCATTTCCATCGCTTGGGTTAAGTCTATCGTGAACGTCCCTTGTAGCCCAGCTTCTTGAAAGAACTCACCGTCATACGTGTTTGTGTTGAAGTTATAATCCTCATCATTGGGGAGAGGTAGTTTAGCATGTGGCGATATCTTGTGCACAATATACCAACCCAAGAGATGCTCTTTGCTTTTGCACGCGTATGGCGTGTAATATACCTGCGTGGCCTGTTGAGCCACAATATACACATCGGCTCCTGGATAGACAGAATCCTGTCGAATTTCGGCTAGCCCAAGATTAGGTGTCAGCCTCGTTACTCCAGGGTCGAACCAATGGCATTTGAACATGACAGGATTCAAAGTATTTTCACCGTGAAATGAAAGTTCATATATTTCTTCAATTCTTCCATAGTAGTCACGGTTGTCATTGCCTGGAGTACAAACTCCGCTATTTGTGGTTTTTTGATTGGGCCGACTCTGCTCGTAGCTTGATGTGTGGAAGCGAAATCCATTCACATCGTAACCGTTAAATGACTTGACCCTACGGTCAAAGCCTTTTGTAACCTGTCTCAGCTCTTGACTCATAGACGCATCGGTTTGAGCCTGCAAGGTGAAGCAAGATATATCGTTATACGGTCAGAACATAAGAGCAAGTTGGAATGTCAGACTAAGTACAACCTTGGTTGGACGGTACCTTCTATCGGAACCAAGAAATAAAATCAGGCCTCCCTTGCCCCGCACCATTTGCAATTAGGGTTTCAGCTGCCGCATCAGAAAGAGGCCTTGGTCCATTCGAGAACAAATGAAGAAATTCACTGTACGAAACAAAAAGAATGGTGTTGGGAAGTGACGGCGAATTGGATGAAGATAGATAACAACTTACCCCATGTACGGGTCCAGCTCATCAAGGTTGGTAAGCACGTATAGCATGATCTTTCGCCACTCTTCATAGTTCAATTGCTTAACTGCGGATCCACTTGCCGTGCCGAGTTGGCCTCGAAAAAGGCTAAGACTCGATTCATTTTCTCCAGCATTGTAACGAGAGGGTGGATTATGCACGCTAGGAAGGTTCTCGGAGTAGTATTCTTCAGTGAAGTTGGACACCTCCAGAATGAATGCCTCTGCAATGGAAGCCTCAATTTTGGCTTTGTTTCTATATTTCTTGCGAAGAGTCTTCATATTTCTCTCGACTGGAAAGCACCAACGCCATTGCACAGGCCCTCCCATTCGAACCTCATTTGGGAGGTGTACGATCAAATGAAGCATCGGAGTGAAGAAGCCGGGTGGAAAGATTTTCTCCAGCTTACAGAGCAACACAGGTGCAGCTTTCTCCAAGTCATCAATGACGAACCGAGATATCTCCTTGGCACATACCTGGCGGAAGAAATAGCTCAACTCTGCCAGGACAACCCACATAGGCTCAGGAACATAGCCTCGAACCATCGCCGGAAGAAGCCGCTCGATCCATACGTGGAAGTCATGACTCTTCATCCCTAGGACTCGCAGAGTAGATAAGTTGACTCCTCTCGTTAGATTCGATGCATATCCATCAGGGAATGTCAATGTCTGGATCCACTGAAGTATTTCTTTCCTTTGTGGCCTGCCCAAGACGAAATCGACCTTGGGCCGTGTCCATCTCCTGCCGGGCTGAGGAGGCAGCATCTCTTGCTTTGGTCTATCGCACAACAGTGCCAGGTCTAGTCTAGCCTTAGGGTTGTCCTTGGACTTTTCAGTGTCCATGAGTGTTCCCAAAGCGACTCGGCGATGTTCTTTTCAGTGTGCATTACATCAATGTTATGTGGCAGAAGAAGATCTTCATAATAAGGGAGTCTTTCCAAGCCTGACTTATGAGTCCACATATGTTCCTGACCATACCCCGCAAAATGACCGTCTGTTTCATTGAACTGGAGAGCATCTATCTGAGCATGAACCTCGGCACTGGTCAACATCCGGGGTGGAGGATCTCTCACCACGACACCTTTGGTAAAGTTCTTGGTGTCCCGTCTCAAAGGATGGTCAAGAGGCAGGAATTATCGATGTTGGTCGAACGCCGAATACTTGCCACCCTTCTTCAACCAAATAAATCTCGTAGCTGTCTTACAAACCGGGCATGAGAACTTGCCATGGACATACCAGGCACAAAATATCCCATATGCCAGGTAGTCATGCAGTGAAAACTGGTACCAGATGTGCATTGTGAAGTTAGACCTTGAAGCTCGGTCGTATGTCAATACCCCTTCATTCCAAGAAGTTTCCAATTCATCAATCAGAGGCTCCATGTACACACCCATGTTATTCCCTGGGTGTCCAGGAATTATCAACGACAAGAAGACAATATGACGTTGAAATAGGATGCCGGGGGGGGGGGGGGTTGAGGGGGATAACGAAGACGGGCCAACAGGTGTACGGGACAACCATGAGTCCATAGGGATTGAAACCGTCTGTTGCAAACGCAACACGAACATTACGAGCCTCTCTAGCTTTGTCATGATGGATGCGATCGAAGTGGGCCCATGCTTCACCATCGGTGGGATGTACCAACTTCTCAGGATTGTATCGGGTACCCTGTTTGTGCCATGTCATCTGTTTCGCGGATTCCTTGATCATGTAGAGACGTTGGATCCTCGGTGTGAACGGCAGGTAACGCAGGACTTTCATGGGGATAGAAAGCTGCCTCTTCGGGCCTTCACCATCGTCTACCTCCATGTATCTCGACGCTTTACACTTCGGACAGTAACCTGCATCCGTGAGATCTTTCCTGAAGAGGACGCACCCATTTGGACAAGCATGTATCTGCTCATACGACATCTTCAGTGCACGAAGCAGTTTCTGTGACTCGTACAGGCTCTTTGGCAATATGTGGCCATCCGGAAGCATGCTACCAAATAGGGCCAACATACCATCAAATGCATCTCGACTCAGGTTGAACTGGGACTTGAACCCCATCACACGGCCAATGGCATCCAGTTGAGAAACCGTTGTCCGATCGTGAAGGGGTTTCTGTGCCGAAGACATCATCTCGTAAAACGCCTTTGCGGTCTTCTCCATCTCCTCCTCCGTACGTCCTTCAGCGTACTGTGCTTCTTGGAAGTCATCTAACATGTCTGCTACCCCCGCATCAACATCAAAGTCCTCCAGACGTGGTCGCACTGCCTCCGCTCTCAAACGATGTGCTTCACCATGGTAGATGCACCGGGTGTAGTCTGCGTGAATCCATTGTTCACAAGGTGTTTAGCCATGTTCTCCTTGTCTTGCCTTCTCCGGTTCCCACATCTGCTGCATAGGCACAACACTTTCATCTCTCCCCGTCGAGCCGCGCCAAATGCATTGTTCAAGAAAGCATTTGTCCTGCGCAACCATTCATCGGTGAAATCACTTCTGCTTCTACGGCCCGAGTACATCCACTGACGGTCATCCATCCTACTGTCATCCATCCGAGTACTTACATATCTACCTCCGAGTACTTCCATCCTACTATCATCTAATAGGTGAGGATAGGTCCTAATCCCACCCGCGGATGCGTACATAAGGCTAGTTCCCATTGTCTGCCCCGAGTCGAGACAGAAATTCGGCAGCACCTCCCCGATGTTCTCCCGATACACGTCCCTGTAGGGAGAGTGTGTATCCGGAGAACAACAGGGAGGTGATTCCGAAACTCCATCTCGAATCGGGGCAGACCATGGGAACTAGCCTCATCGACGCATCTGCGGGCTGTCCAAGTAACGTGGACAATCCGAAACAGATACGATTATCGATATGCAGAGATCTGCATACCTCTAGCCGTATCTCTTTCGGACGGGAGACGCCTAACTGGGTTCAATGACCTACGACCCTTTTCTGGGAGGAGACGTTATTTATACCTAGGGTGCCGGTGGAGTCAGGCTAGCGGCGCAGTGGCGAGTCGATGCACTGGCGAGGCAAAGCGGTGCAGGCAGACCCGCGACGGCGACGAAGACGATCGAGGTCGCCGAGGATCTCCGGCTTGGCCCCGACAGGTCCTCCTACAGAAAAGACAAAAAAGATAGTATGAATTAGAAATTTCGGCAGAACCTCCCCTGCATGGTGAGGTTTCGAAACCTGCAAGAAACAACAGCACGATGGCCGACATCCACATGTATACGGCACGATGGCCGACATCCACATGTATACGGCACGATGGCCGACATCGACAATAACGACACGATGGCCGACATCCATACATTGACATGCCATACTACTATTCAACTACTCATACTATTAACACTACTTACTTACCCCGCAGGCCGATATGAATGACGATGGAACAGACGAACTCAGGATGGAAGGATGGGCAACCCGATTCTCATCACTTCTACTTCCTCCACATATATCTCATCCTCCCCACTTTGCTTATAATAATAATCCCCTAGGCCGACAACTGGGAAGCGGTGAGGGAAGAGTGGAAGGACGAGGGGAAGCAGGGCACCTTGGACACGCGGGACCCAAGAGGACCCCTTTCCCGCGGATCCCTAAATCTAAGGGAGGAGGAGGGGAAGAGGGGATCTGTGTGCCCCTTGTGCGAACGGAACGGGAGGGGACACTATGGGACCCCCCAGGAGGAGAAAAGGAAGGGTCCCACTTCACTTCTCTCGCTCGTTATTCTTTCCTGCTCAGTTTCCCCCGTGGGAAGTGAGGCGATGGACGGGAGTGGGGCAAAGGACCGGAAGAGGGGCAGAAAAGAGTGCATGGCTTCGGAGACCCCCTCATTCGACGGAATAACGTAGGGGACGGGCTGAGCCTCGTGTGGCTTTTAGTGGAAAGACGATCGAGGAACCGGGACGGGAAGCGAGGACCGCCCACCTGGAGGAGCGAGGGGATGAAGGAGGGAGGACCCCACAGGACGCGGATTTGGCCCCCGAGAGAGGCCTGACGCGAGAAGGTGGATACTTCTTCGGGCAGGTGTGGCCAGGGAAAGAGCGAAGGGGGAGTGGACAATGAGCATGGACAGGATAGGGGTGCACGACTCTATTCCCCTACCAGGAGATGGACGGGATGTCAGCTGGGGGTACGGTGGAATCAACCGACGCATGTACAGTGGGGAGTTGGACCGGCTCTCGGGCCGCTCCTCCGATCCTGAGGAACGGAGCGCGCGGAGGTGGAGGACTCTCAGGGCGTGCGCGGGCGGAGGGCAGAGGGGGCGGGGTAGAGGGGGGAGGGGGCGGCGGGGAGGGCTGCGGGAGCGGGCGGAGGAGTGCACGCGGGCGGAGGGGGAGGGCGTGGGGCGACCGAGGCGAGGGGGCGAGGGAGGTAGCGGGGCGGCGCGGCCGGGGGGATGCGCGGGCACGTGCTACGCGAGAGAGAGTGAGGGCGCGTTATGCGCCCAAGCGGGGCAATTTTTTTTTTGAAGTGTCCGCGGCCTTTGCCGCGAGCCGGATCGAGTGACTCTCGACAAAGGGGTCCTCTTTGCCGAGAGCCACTCGATCCGGCTCTCGGCAAAGAGTTTTGATTTTTTTTTGTTTTTTTTGCTCTATGCCGAGAGCCCTGGCCCTGGCTCTCGGCATAGGTTCTCTTTGCCGAGGGCTTTAGGAAGCTCTCGGCAAAGATTATTATTATTTTTTGTTTTTTTGCTCCCAATTTTTTCTGTGGTCTTGCTACAGTACTACAAGCCAAGATTTCAAATTTGGTGTGTTTTCCATACTTCTTGCTATATTTCGCGCATTTTTTTTAATTTGTTGATTTTTTCTGCGGGACGCATGTTTGAATTACAGGTGCATGAAATAATGAAACTCAGCGATCCGAAAAATGGTATTCATTCTTCGGAGGGTATTTCGACACCCACTACTAGAGAACAGGCCTTTGGACGATTTGCAAAATCAGCATTAGTCACGGAAAAATTTGCGCCCAGGACTAGAAAGGTCTTTAGCCCCAGTTCCCCAGCTCAACGGCTCATTTGTCAGAGGGGCCTTTAGTCCCGGTTGGTGTTACCAACCGGGGCTAAAGGCCAATCTTTAGCCCCGGTTGGTAACACCAACCGGGACTAAAGGTTTTGCCCCGGTTGGTGTATCCAGCCGGGGCTAAATATGGGCATCTTTAGCCCCGGTTGGTAACACCAACCGGGACTAAAAGGTTTTGCCCCGGTTGGTGTATCCAGCCCGGGCTAAATGTTGGAATTTAGCCCCGGCTGGGGATAAGGACCGGGGCTAAATGTCTCTCCCTATATTTGAATTGTTCTTCCACCTCCAGCCGTGTGCCCGAGCTCCTGTCTTTATTTTTTCTTCATTCAGTCACTTGCTTGCTTGTTTGCTCTCTTCTCGAGTGATTTTTGTTTGTTAACACATCTCCGACGATTGATTTATTTCATCACACATCTACGCCGCCATCGACTCCTTGAAAGGTTACTAGCTTCAGTTTTTCATTTTTGTAGCTGCCACATATATATATATATATATATATATATGGTTTTTGAAGCTATTTTGAGTTCATTCACTTGAGTACTCTAAAAACGAAATATGACTGTTTAATTAGTTTATTTTAATCTTTTAGAGAAATAGAGATCATTTAAATCATTTTTTAGAAAAATTAGAAATATATAATACTTTAGTTTACAAAATGTGACTGGTTTAATTAGTTTAGTTTCATTTTTTTAGAAATAGAGATTATTTAAATCATTTTGTTTATAAAAATTAGAAATATATAATACTTTAGTTTACAAAATGTGACCGGTTTAATTAATTTTTTTTGGAGAAATAGAGATCATTTAAATTATTTGTTTACAAAAATTAGAAATATATAATACTTTAGTTTACAAAATGTGACCGGTTTAATTAGTTTTTTTTGGAGAAATAGAGATCATTTAAATCATTTGTTTACAAAAATTAGAAATATATAATACTTTAGTTTACAAAATATGACCGGTTTAATTAGTTTAGTTTAATTTTTTTGTAGAAATAGAGATTATTTAAATCATTTGTTTATAAAAATTAGAAATATATAATACTTTAGTTTACAAAATGTGACCGGATTAATTAGTTTATTTTTTTTTGGAGAAATAGAGATCATTTAAATCATTTGTTTACAAAAATTAGAAATATATAATATAATACTTTAGTTTACTGTTCAACTACAAATGCAGAAGGATGCGTGCTTGGTATGTTGTTTTCGAGGGCACCAAGCCAGGTATTTACTATATTGCACGGATACGGATACGTGTATCGGTATCGAAAGGATACGGATACGCGGATACAGTATTTTTTCAAAAAAACCGATACGCGGATACGTTTAAGTATTTTTTAATACAATAAATATGAAGAGTACACATGAAATTTTTAATATATAAAGTGCATACATTGTACTGATACACCAAATTCACAAATAACAAATCCGTACTCCATAGTAGAGTAATAAAGTTCCCCATTCAGGAAATTAAGCAACACAACAATCTAAAGTTCTATTACATCAGGAGACAAGAAGTCAAGAACTAGGCAATGGCTGAGGAAGAAGGAAAATAAAATTGCCTATCAGCAGTCACACTCACCACTGGCCGTCGCTGGAGCCTGTAGATCGCCGGATCTGCGCTATGCCGCTGGCCACTGCTACCGGAGCTTGCAGGTCGCCGGATCCACGCCGTGTCCCTGGCTGCTCCTACCAGAGTACCAGATCGACGACGTCCTGTCCTATCCGTGGAGAGAAGGAAGAACGAAGAACCGAAGGTCGGTGGAGGCTCGTCGCCGGTGGAAGCTTGTCACCGGTGGAGGCTCGTCGTTGGCGCCCGGTGAAGCGGCGGCGCTACTCCTCTCGGTCTCGGGTGCTGAGCAGGATGCGGCGCGCGGCGTCGAGTGCGGGGCTGTGTGACTTGCCTCTACGGGATGCTAGGTTAGCTGGTGTCTTGTTGGGCCAATTGGGCCGTATCAAACTACAGATACGTATCAGCCCAAGTATCGAAAAATAGATAAATTAAATAAAATTCGGATACTTCGAGGATACGTATCGGCCGCGTATCCTACGTGTATCCATATCGGATACGTATCCGATACGGGATACGACCTGGACCTGACGTATCCGTGTTTCGTAGGGTATTTACACCAGTTCCTCAAAGTTAAGGGAGCTGTGCATAAAAAGTACAAGTCTTTTGAGGAAGCTTCTGTAGCTCTAGAGGCTTTTAACTCAAGAATCAACTCAATTCCTACTGCACCTACCCCTACCCTACCTTGCTATCAGGTTGGAGTGGCAGACAGTCCATCTTGTTGGACTGTGATGTGGAAAAAATGTGCGGGTGTTGTTAGTTGCTTTGGTTGTGGCCAAGTGGATGAGGCTGCACTGTTATCTTGATGTAATAATTAATTAGACAAGTTCAACTGCTACTACTTATATGCCATCAGTGATGCTTACTAAATTTGGGTGTCATGAACTTGTTTATAAATTTGAGCTAGAAAATTAAATTTGTTGATAAGAATGAGAGATATAATTATGTTATATGTCATTTTATAATTTCATTTGTTTATAAGGATGAGAGATATAATTATGTGATATGTCATATAATGCAGACGATGACACGTCACTGGATAATGCAGACGATGACACGTCACTGGATGTACAATGCCGATCGTCGCTCAAAAGAGTTCATTGATGGCGTGCATTATTTTTTAAGAGTGGCCGAGGCAAACAAGCGGAATAGTTTTATGTGCTGCACATGTGCCCTTTATAATAATTCGAAGGAATATTCTAGCTCAAGGAGTCTTCACTCACACTTGTTCAAGTCGGGTTTCATGCCAAACTATAGTTGTTGGACGAAGCAAGGAGAAACTGGGGTTATGATGGAAGAAGGTGAAGAAGAACAATTAGACCCTGACGATGATATTATTGCTCAATACGGTGACTTTGGTGATACTGCAATGAGGAAAGGTGAAGAAGAGGCAAGTGCAGAAGACACACTCGCTGAAGATGATGCTCTTGGTGATGTCATTCGTGATGCACGAAGAGATTGCGAAAGTGAAAGGGAGAAGGCTAAGTTTGACTGTATGATAGAGGATCACAGGAAATTACTATACCTGTCTGCTGCAGATGGACAAAAAAAGTTGGGTACAACACTTGAGTTGCTACAATGGAAGGTACAGAATGGTGTATCTGACAAGGCATTTGGACAATTATTGAAGATTATAAAACAAAAGATGCTTCTGAAGCCTAACGAATTGTCTGCCACTACGTACGAAGCAAAACAAGTCGTCTGTCCATTGGGTTTAGAAATCCAGAAGATACATGCATGTCCTAATGACTGCATCCTGTACCGTGACAAGGAATACGAGAATTTGGATGAATGCCCTGTATGTAAAGCGTCACGATATAAGATCAGGCGAGATGACCCTGGCGATGTTGAGGGTGAAGAACGTCCCCGGAAGAAAATCCCTGCCAAGGTTACGTGGTACGCTCCTATAATACCACGCCTGAAACGTCTGTTCAGAAACAAGGACCATGCAAAGTTGGTGCGATGGCACAAAGAAGACTGTAACGTAGACAACATGTTGAGACACCCTGCTGATGGGTCCCAGTGGAGAGCAATAGACAGAGAATTCCCTGAATTTGCAAAAGACGCTAGAAACTTAAGGTTTGGTTTAAGTACGGACGTGATGAATCCTTATGGGGAACAGAGCAGTAGTCATAGCACGTGGCCTGTTAATCTATGTATCTACAACCTTCCTCCATGGTTATGCATGAAGCGGAAGTTCATTACGATGTCAGTGCTCATCCAAGGCCCAAGACAACCTGGCAACGACATCGATGTCTACCTGAGGCCATTAGTTGATGAACTCCTACTTTTATGGAGTAAATCAGGTGTACGTGTGTGGGATGATTACAAACAGGAACACTTTGACCTACGAGCATTGTTGTTCGTAACAATCAATGATTGGCCTGCTCTAAGTAATATTTCAGGACAGATAAACAAGGGATATAATGCATGCACACATTGTTTTGATGACATGGATAGTATATATTTGAAAAAATATAGAAAGGTAGTGTACCTTGGCCATCGTCGATTTCTTTCTGTGAATCACCAGGTTAGAAAGAAAGGCAAGCATTTTAAAGGTGAGACAGACCACCGGAGCAAGCCTCGCAACAGAACTAGGGAAGATATACTTGAGATGATCAAGGATGTGAAAGTAGTCTTTGGAAAGGGGACGGACAGTGAACCTGTTCCGAAAGACGCTACGGGACACGCACCCATGTGGAAGAAGAAGTCAATATTTTGGGAGCTACCCTATTGGCATGTACTAGAGGTCCGTCACGCGATCGACGTGATGCACCTGACAAAGAATCTTTGTGTCAATCTTCTAGGATTCATAGGTGTGTATGGAAAGTCTAAGGATACACTTGAAGCACGACAAGACTTGCAGCGCATGAAAGAACGAGACAACCTACATCCAGAGAAGACAGATGATGGACGCCATTACTTAAGACCTGCTAGCTATACTCTTAGCAATGAAGAGAAGGAAATCATGTTTGAATGCCTAAACAGCATCAAGGTCCCATCTGGATTCTCCTCCAATATAAAGGGAATAATAGATATGCAAGAGAAGAAATTCCTAAACTTAAAGTCGCATGACTGCCACGTGCTTATGATGCAATTGCTTCCGGTTGCTTTAAGAGGAATTCTACCTCCACATGTACGTCTGGCCACTGTAAAGCTATGTGCATTCCTCAATGCAATTTCTCAGAAGGCAATTAATCCACTAGAACTAGCTACTCTACAGAATGATGTGGTTCAATGTCTTGTGAGCTTTGAGTTGGTGTTCCCTCCATCCTTCTTTAATATCATGACACACCTCCTAGTTCACCTGGTCAAGGAGATTCATATTCTCGGTCCTGTGTTCCTACACAACATGTTCCCCTTCGAGAGGTTCATGGGAGTACTGAAAAAATATGTTCACCAACGTGCTCGGCCAGAAGGAAGCATCGCCAAGGGCTATGGGACAGAGGAGGTCATAGAGTTCTGTGTTGACTTTATTCCTGACCTTGACCCAATTGGTGTTCCTGAATCGCGGCACGAGGGGAGGCTGTGTGGAAAGGGGATACTAGGGAAGAAAACATATATCGGTACGGGGAACGATTATTTCAATAAAGCGCACTACACAGTTCTTCAAAACTCATCAGTGGTGGATCCATATATCGAGGTACACAAGGAGTTCCTACGATCCCAATTTCCTGGGAAGAATGAAGTTTGGATTACACGTGAGCACATGAATACTTTTAGCACTTGGTTGCGAAAAGAATGTCTGGGTGATAACAATATTGATGAGCAACTATATTTGTTGGCTAGGCAACCATCATGGCACATCCTCACGTACAAAGGGTATGAGATAAATGGAAACACATTTTACACCATTGCCCAAGATAAAAGGAGCACAAACCAAAACAGTGGTGTTCGCGTAGATGCCACAGACCCAAATGGGAAGAGACAAACATATTTTGGCCGCATAGAGGAGATTTGGGAACTAGACTACGCACCTAATTTTAAAGTCCCTTTGTTTCGATGCCAATGGGTCAAGACGACCGGAGCCGGAGTAACAGTTGACAAGGAGTATGGAATGACAACAGTGGATCTCAACAATATTGGATACAAAGGTGAACCATTCGTCCTTGCTGCTGATGTGAATCAGATGTTCTACGTGAAAGACATGTCTACAAAACCCAAGAGAGGGAAAAATGATGATAAATCAACCAAAGAGCCAAAACGCCACATAGTTCTTTTAGGAAGAAGAAACATCGTGGGAATTGAGGACAGGTCAGACATGTCAGAAGATTATGAAAGGGATGACCGAATACCGCCCTTCAGTGTGACCAAAGATCCAAGCATCCTGCTAAATACTGAGGAGACTCCATGGTTACGACATGATCATAACCAAGGGACATACGTCAAGAAGAAGATCACCAGTGTACCCGCTTGCTATATAGTTATGCTTGAACTAATATTATGTATTAAAGTTTTTGTGTAATTAATAATGATTATGGATAGTCATGGTTCGTTGATGTCGGTGTCGAAATGACTTGATTTATTACATTATTTTAGTTATGGATAGTCATGGTTAATAATGATTATGGATAGTCATGGTTACTAATAATGATTATGGATAAACTAGGCCCCACACGACGTGTTAGATTTTTCTGATCATTATTTTAATTATTGGAGGCCTAATTGATGCCCCACACGAGATGCCCAAATTTTTCCAAGTCGGAGGCCTAGTTTATCCAATAATTATTGGGTGACGGTGCGCGGTAATTCGATTAAATCACAAACTTGTAATTTAACAGTGAATTTCTCTACCGTGCATTTGGACAATAAAAGATGAACAACCCAAAATTTAACGTTCAGATAATGCAAAAATAATTTTCCTATCGAGAACCAGTTGTTTCATATATTTAAATTTAACATTATATTTTTGTATTAACAAAATATGAATTGTTATTTACATTTATATTTGTTATTATAAGAAAAGAAAAGAATTTATGTTACAAAATTTTCTATTATACAATAAGGTAAAAGGAAATACAACTGCTATTTTTAAGAAATTTTATGCCTAATATTGAATTTACTATGCAATTAACAAGTATTACAACATATTAATATAGTGAAAACCTAATACAAAACCCAAAATACAGAAAGCCCAAAACAGTGGCGGGAAAAAACCTTTAGTCCCGGGCCGCGGCACCACCCGAGACTAAAGGTACCTTTAGTCCCGGGGCGTAAGCCCGCCCGGGACTAAAGGTCCAACCCTTTAGTCCTGGGCGGGCTTACGCCCCGGGACTAAAGGTCTTTTAGTCCCGGGTGGTGCCACGGCCTGGGACTAAAGGCTCCCCGCGTATATAGGGCACAGTGCCCTCCTTCTTCCTCAGATCGACGTCAGACCGCCCGCACCGCCGCCGCCTCCCTCGCAGTCTCCGATCTAGTGCCGCGCCGCCGTCGTCCTCGAGCTCCCTCGCCGACGTCCGCCTCACCGTCGTCCTCTCGTGCGGCCGCGCCGACGCCTCCTCTTCTCTCCCTCACTGGCCCTCGCCTCCCTCGCCGCGGCCCTCCCTCGGCGGCCGAGATCTCCCTCGCGCGGCGCCGCCCTCTTAGCCTCCCTCACCGCGCGGTGCGTGTGTGTGCAGTGTGTGTGCACTGTGTGTGTTGTGTGCAGGAAAGAATGAAAGAAAAATGATATATATAGAAAATGAATGATTATAGAAAAATGATTATAAATACATATATATTTATAGAAAAGAAAAAAGATATATATAGAAAATGAATGATTATAGAAAATGAATATATATACATATATATTTAGAGAATATCAGAAAATGATATATATAGAAAAATAAATGCACTGCAGTGTATATATGTTTATAGAAAAAAAATATATATTTATATAAATATATTTATATAAATCATTTGTAGAAAATCATGTTTATAGAAAATGGTTTTTACCCTAACAAAATATTATGTTTACACATGTAGATAAAAAGAGATTGGTCGCGTTGACCGCGCCGCCGTCCGTCGTCATCCTCACCGTGTGATCCTCACCGCAACGTGATCCTCGTCGTCGTCCGTCGTCGTCCTCACCGCAACATCATCCTCGCCGTCGTCCGTCGTCGTCCTCTCGTCAACGGTGTGTCCTTTGTATTAGATGGAGGAGGAATAATCACTTAGATATTCTGGTGTTTAGATATGTAAACAATTATTTATATCGGTAGTGTATATGTTTATGGAATAATCACTTGGATATGTTTATAGAATAATCACTTATACATGTTTATGAAATAATCACTTAGATACGACTTATGGAATAATCACTTAGAATATGGTCGTGTATATATGTTTATGGAATAATCACTTAGATATTTTGGTCTTTAGATATGTAAACATTTATTTATATCAGTAGTGTATATGTTTATGGAATAATCACTTAGATACGACTTATGGAATAATCACTTAGACATGTTTATGGAATAATTACTTAGATACGACTTATGGAATAATCACTTAGATATTTTGGTCTTTAGATATGTAAATATTTATTTATATCAGTCGTGTATATGTATATGGACTAAACCCAAAACCCTAAACCCGAAACCTAGAGCCTAAACCCTAAACCCCAAACCCTAAACCTGAAACCCAAACCTAAAACCCTAAACCCTAAACCCTAAAAACCCTAAGAGCCTAAACCCTAAACTCCAAACCCTAAACCTGAAACCCCAAACCTGAAACCCTAAACCCTAAACCCTAAATCCTAAACCCTTAACCCCAAACCCAAAACCCTAAACCCCAAACCTGAAACCCTAAACCCTAAACCCTAAATCATAAACCCTTAACCCCAAACCCGAAACCCTAAACCCCAAACCTGAAACCCTAAACCCTAAATCCTAAACCCTTAACCCCAAACCCGAAACCCTAAACCCCAAACCTGAAACCCTAAACCCTAAACCCTCAACCCTAAACCCTAAACCCTCAACCCCAAACCTGAATATACGTTATTCGCAGAAATATGGTGTTTATTATCGTCCATGTTATTCGCAGAAATGGCCGACCCAGTTGACAATATGGAGGAGGAAATGTACGACTTAATCAACAACGGCGGTAATCAAGAATTAGCAGGTGATGACAACAATAATCAAGAAGTAGATGACGGCAGTCAATACTTTGCCGATTATGAAGAAATCA
Source organism: Coix lacryma-jobi var. lacryma-jobi (assembly GCA_009763385.1). NCBI lineage: Eukaryota > Viridiplantae > Streptophyta > Magnoliopsida > Poales > Poaceae > Coix > Coix lacryma-jobi. Next base: position 139,605,469 of record CM019824.1, read on the forward strand.
TGCAAGAAAATACTGGCGAGGTATACCTACAATCTCTATGTGCACATGAAATTCTAAACAATTTATAAATGTATTTATAATGTAGTGTTCCTACATACGTAGCCCTCCGGATCGACAACGACTACCGGGAAGAGTAGGACCGTACGAGGTCCGAAGAAGCCGTTGGATGGCCGGTACATTATCTCGGAATTCAACGAGGAAACAGGCCAAGTCCTTGGAGAACATGCACAAAAATTTGTTGGCCACTGTGGGTACCTTGTAAGGGATAAGATCTCGATCAGTGCTCATGAATGGAAGAAAATGACAAGTGCTCCTCATATAAGTTTTGTCTCTAATCTTGATAAGGAACTGGTTTGGCAAGATGTCCTTGCACATTTCACGCTTGAAACAGAAGATAGAAATTTGAAGGCAAGAGTTCGGGACTGGGCTATGAAGAAAATGGTAACACTATTCTAGGGCTGGAAGAAGAAATTGTACAACACATTTATCAAGAAGGACCTAACTCTGGATTTCAACACTAAGGACTACGTCAAGTTGAGGCCATTTTGGGATGAGTTTGTAGAATTCAAGAAATCAGAAGAGGGTGAGGCATGGGTCAGAAGGAACCAACAGAATGCCCGACAAAAACAATACCACCATCACTTGGGATCAGGTGGCTACAAGAGTGCCATTCCTAAATGGGAAAGAATGGAACGAGAGATGCTAGCCAAGGGCATTGAACCAGAATCAATAAACTGGCCTGAGCGCGCCAAGTATTGATTTTTTGGTCATGGAGGAAGCCTGGACCCATAGACAGGAAGGATAGAGTATGGCGAAAAACTCCATAGAGCGGCAGAAAGATTTGCTTATGCTAGAGAAATGGCTGACAGTGGCAGGTGGCAGCCGAACAGAGAAAAGGACGAGCTGACATACGCCCTGGAGAATCTTGAACATGGTGGGAGAACCAGAGGCTATGGGGAGCTGTCGTGGGAGCATGCCTTCCCTCGGGACAAAGAGACCTATAGAAGCCGCGCGAGAAAGAAGGAGGAGGAGGCAGAGCGGATGCAAAGGTTAGAGGAAATGGTTCTTCAGTCACAGGTTTCGGCTCGTGAAGCAGTTGAGCGAGAAAAAAGCACTTGAAGACAAATTGAGCAAAGAAATAAAAAAGGCAAGTGCAGTTAGCAGTAAGTTCGATGCAAAGGCAACCTGCATCAGAGCCGAGAGTCAACATCAGCCCCCCTGATCAAATGAAAAGCAGTTGCGCTTCCACAGAGATCCCAGACGCAGGACTGCGCTTTCCCGTGGACGACATCACCGATCCTCTCACGACATGTGAACTGCACATTCCACAAGGGAATGCCATAGTCATGTTGGCTATAGGTGTTGTATCTCCTATCGATCCTACGAAGACACCAAGATGTCATGGGGCAATAATACCTCCTGGATATGCTAGCGTCTCGGTGGATAGGGTGGTGAAAGGTTACAACAATGTCGAACTTGACATTAAAGGAGGTGATGGCGAGAAGACATTAGGAGAACCGGAGAAGACATTCATATGTTGGCGCAAGCGCTATATCATAATTCCTGGCGCATCACTTCCTCCTCAACAACCTAACCCTAGGTGTGTATGAAATTAGTGAATGAAAGTTAATAGTATTGGTGAGCTAATAGTATAAATGGATACTCATACCATGTTGTTTTCACAGCAGGACATCCCCTAACCGAAGTCCAATTATCCATTCACCACATGATCACAGTGTTGCGGGCGATGATGATCAAGATCAATCACGACGGGATCCATCACCGCCACTGGCCCCACCATCTCCTCCACGACGGGATCCAACACCGCCACCGGCCCCATCTCCCCCACGGCGTGATCCAACACCGCCACCGACCCCACCATCTCCTCTAAAGCGGGCTCCAACACCGCCACCTGCCTCATCTCCACGGCGGGTTCCAACACCGCCACCGCCAACAAAGAAGAGGCCTATCACACAAACAAAGGCGTCAGCCCCACCACCTCCGAAGAAGACAGCCTCTGTGAGAAAACCAGCTCCCAAGATGACAAAACTTGCATATGACATGACCGATGAGGAGACTGAAGTTGTAGTGCAAAAAGACATGAACAAGTTCTTCGACGCTGCCATTGCTAGTGGTCGAGCAAAGCGAAACCCGGAGAAGCCGTACCTTTTTGTTCGTCCTGAAAAACTAAGGCAAACTGTGGAAGCTCACCAGAAAAAGGTATGTGCTGCCCGTAAGGCTTCGCCAAAATCAGACTATGATCGCACGCTCAGCAAATCAATTGAGGAGGCGAAGAAGACAAAGAAGAGAGCAAGAAAGGGTGTCCCACAACTCGGGGAACAAAAGCAGCAATCAGTGTCGGATCTAGTTGTTGGGAATGAATACGATACAAACATGGACATCATACAACGAGCATATGGAGACGTTGATCCTGAGCAACTGCTCAAATTTTTCGAGGAAACTGGTTTAAATGTGGAAAACATACTCGGAGAAGCAGGCATCAAAAGTGCTCCAGAAGTTGATAAATGGCAGAGGGCATATGTATATGGTCAAAGTCTATACAACCCAGTGGCCCTGAGGGATCTTGGTACACAAATGCACTTGCTAAATCAGTGGTACCTCACGGCGTGTAGCAGAAAAGCTGATGACTATATTTGCGTCAGAATTAGAGACCATGATTACTTTCGTGGTGATGACATCATATATGTTCAGTTTAATGAGTTACATCAGCTCTGCCACATAGACGCTCTCGATAAATCTCTCGTCAGCTGCTTTTGCCTGTAAGTGATTGTTTCTTTTAATAATCTCACTTTAGCTTATGTATATGTATAAGTAATTATCCTCACACTAGCAAGCGTTTCTAAACATATGCAGAAACATGATGAGACAACTAAGGCGTAAAAATGACAAGGACATTGGTTTCATCGATCCATATATCGTATTCAAGCACCCAAGTACTCTCTCGGATGCATGAAAAACTCAAACAGAGAGGAATTTGCGGAGGTTCTTCGTAAACCAAAGGGACAAAAGGTATATACTATTCCCCTACAACTTTAGGTGAGTTTTGTTATCATATGCACATTTTATTATAGGTTGACATAAAGATATATGTGTTGACTATATAAATATAAATACAGTTTTCACTGGATACTAATTGTGATCAATCTCCACGAGAGTCGTTTGCTAATCTATGACTCTCTGAGAAAACCACAAGAAGATTACCAAGATATGATAGATATTATCCGAGGGTAAATGTGATCTTTAAATATTGATTCCTGCTCTTTAACTCTGCAATAGTTAATTAGCGATCCAATTATATATATTGTGCAAGGTTTGGGCTTGGTTTGTTGAGAAACACCGTCCGAATCTGAAAGCGCAACTTCTTGATCCTCTACGACTAAATGTAAGTTGTGCTACCTCCCCGCCACTTTACCTTAATTAGTATCACTCAGCAGACGCACGCTCAGCCGAGAGTAATCTTTTTATATCTTGTACAGTGGGTTTTACGGCAGTCACCGGGAAACAATTTATGTGCGTACTATGTTTGCGAGTTCCTGATGGTATATGAAAACGAACTCCTCTATAGAGTCAGCAAGTACGTAACATGTAAATAAATTTATTTTATTTTTTGTTGCTTTTACATAAATATTATGTATGTTAATACTTTCTTTTTCTTTTAATCCAAATTGAAGGAGACATGATTGAAGAACCAGGTGATGGATATGGTCCGCCTCAAAGCAATTCAAGAGACCATCGCGGGGTTCCTTAATGACCTTGTCCTTAAGTCTGGCACCGAGTATTGGTTTAACAAAGACGAATCAATGAAGTCAAACCAAGATGAACACTTGTATGACCTCTAAGTCAGGAATAATATTTGTGTTGTAAATATCAAGTTAAGGATGTATGATGGATAATGTTGTATATTTTATGTATATATGTATAGCTAGCTCTATAATATATATGTATAGTTTCATATTTCATTTGTGTGTAATTGTAAATTTTATGTGTTTATATATATTTATTAGCAGCGAAGAATACGTAATTGAAACCGGCCTAATGGAATATATTAGCAGCGAAGAATATGTATTAGAAAACCTAATGTAATTGTAAAAAAAGAAAAAAGAAAAAAGCAGCGGCCTCTTTAGCCCCGGTTGGTAATACCAACCGGGACTAAAGAAGCCAGCCAGGGCTAAAGGTCCCCTTTAGCCCCGGGCGAGGGAACCGGGGCTAAAGGTCGGGCCTTTAGTCCCGATTCCTTAGCCCCGGCTCCATGTCTGGGGCTAAAGGCCAAAATGGCCCGGGGCTAAAGGTATGTTCTCTAGTAGTGACCGTATCCACGGACAGGCGCGGAAACTCGACCGTCTCGTGCACGAGACACGGCGACCAAGTTGCGTGAGATTGGATTTAAAATTATTAAAAATACAAACGAAGTCGGAAAATCATGAAAATGGACGAGTGACCTTGACATCACATGTAGAGGCTATGAAAAAAATTTGGGAATATGCGGAGATCTCAGGGTTTCAACCATGTTGCACCACCACTTGCTCCAAACATTCCCAAAATTTTTTCATGGCCTCTACATGTGATGTCAAGATCACTCGTCCATTTTCATGATTTTCTGACTTCGTTTGTATTTTTAATAATTTTAAATCTAATCTCACGCAACTTGGTCGCCGTGTCTCGTGCACGAGACGGTCGAGTCTATGTGCCTGTCCCTGGATACGGTGTCGAAATACCCTCCGAAGAATGAATACCATTTTTCGGATCGCTGAGTTTCATTATTTCATGCACCTGCAGTTCAAACGTGCGTCCCGCGAAAAAAATCAACAAATTAAAGAAAATACGCGAAATATAGCAAGAAGTATGGAAAACACATCAAATTTGAAATCTTGGCTCGTAGTACTGTAGCAAGGTCACAGAAAAAATTGGGAGCAAAAAAACAAAAAATAATAATAATCTTTGTCGAGAGCTTCCTAAAGCCCTCGGCAAAGAGCACCTATGCCGAGAGCTAGGGCCAGGGCTCTCGGCATAGAGTTTACCAAAAAAAAAACTCAAGCCTTTGCCGAGAGCCCGGCGCAGGGGAGCCGTTCGCGAGGGTTCCGTTTGCCGAGGAGTATTCTACGCCGAGGGTTCGGCTCTCGGCATAGGTTCTGTTTGCCGAGAGCCAGACTTCGCCGAGAGTCGGGCTCTCGGCATAGAAATCGTCGCCGAGTTTCTTATGGTGCCGAGAGTTGGCTCTCGGCAAATAGCTCTTTGCCGAGTTTTAGCCCTCGGCAAAAAACCGGACGCTCGGCAAAGAGCGTGTCTCCGGTAGTGGGTACAAGTAGTAGAGGATGCTCACAGCCTCGGCTCGGCTCCTCTCCAAACCCTCACTCTCTCCCTATCTTCTTCTTCACCTAGAGAGCTCTGTTTCTATGAGCGATGATTACAACTAGGGCCGAACACATCTATTTATGCCACCATGGAGTAGAGGCGTAGAGCAGGTACATGTAGGTGAGTGTGAGGTGGTGGAGCTTCTAGTGGCGCCGGGCGATCTCCTTTATATAACTTGTCTCACGCGGTGCAATGACGCACGAATGCCGTCAGGCTCCGGTAGCTCGTGCCGCCGTCCGCCACGGCTCTTGACGCAGCCTCGCGGACGTTCGCCGCTTTGTCTACCATCGCGTCGTCTGCCATCGCCTCTATCACTAGCTTCGCGATCTCCTCGGCTCTCACCACCGCATCCTCCCCTTCCCAGCTCCACTGCTCCGCCCAAACGCCGAGCCCGGCGCGGGCCACCACGCGGGCGTTCACTCGCTGGTCCGCAAACCTCGGCCACGCCAGCACCGGCACGCCGCTGGTCGCTGCCTCTGTCACGGAGTTCCAGCCGCAGTGGCTGACGAACAGCGCCACGGCCGGGTGACTGAGCACCTCCTCTTGCTCCACCCACGACTTGGTCACCAGGCCCCGGCCTTGCACGCGCCGCAGGAAGCCCTCGCCAAGCAATTCGCTGAGCTCGCCGGCGTCGTCCCTGTCCACGACGGCGCCCTTCACAACCCACAAGAAGCGGTGGCCGCACGCTTCTAGCCCGGCGGCGAGCTCGTCGATCTGGTCCTTGGGAAGAGCCTTGCGGCTGCCAAAGCTGACATACACCACAGACCGCGGCGGCTGCTCGTCCAGCCACGCCCTGTAGTAGTTCCCCTGTTCTTGCGCTGCCTCCCCTGTCTCCCGAAGGTCGTTCACCGGCATAAGCGGCCCCACGGCGAACACCGGCGGGAGACCGGCGACCACGGAGCCACCCTGCAGAGCCTCGACGGCCTCGGGCTCCATGGCGTGGAAGGCGTTGACCAGGAGGCCGTCGGCTGTCACGAGCGACCGCCCATTGGCGACGAACTGCCGGGTGAAGATGTTGTCGGGATCATGCAGCGCCTGTGGAACGGACGAACTTGGGATCCGGTAGACGCCGGGCACGTCAACGTCGCCAACACCGTGTCCGGCGCCGACGGCATCGAGGTAGGTGGGGAAGTAAGCTTTGAGCGAGAACATCGTGGCCGACGCGGTGAAGAAGACGAAGCACGGGACGTGAAGCTCCCTTGCCACGGGTATGGCCACGGAGGCTAGCGCGATGTCCGCGACGAGCGAGGACGACGCGCCTGTGCCGGCGAGAAGCGGGCCGAGGAGCTGGGGTACGGAGCGGCGCAGCGCCTCGTAGCGAACGTAGAACGGATCGGCGCCGGGGAACTCGGACGACGCGTCGAACGGCGCAAGGCGGAGGTCCAGCTGCCGGATGGCGGGGAAGGCAGCGCAGAGCGCCGCGATGTGGCGGGACTCCGCGGACGAAACTGTGGGCATCGCTGTCACGAGGGAGATGTCGCAGCCCTGGCCGGTGGAAAGCGCAACGGCGAGGCGGGTGAACGGGACCAGGTGGCCCATGCCAGCGCTTGGGAGGAGGACTATGTGCGGCGCGCCTCGTGCGCCGTGGCTGGAGGTCGACGATAATGTCGAAGAGGACATGGTCGAACACCTGGGTTCGGCGAGGCGAGGAGCCCAAGCCGGTGGAGCCGGAGGTGTTGGTGATCCAACTTTGCCAGTACTCCGTATATTCTAACTTCTTTATTTGGACAGACGCATGACTTCAATGCACATGGTTCAGGTTATGAGTGGCAAATTTGATTTCTACTTCGTCCAAAAATAAAATAATAAGGGCACTCACAATGCAGAAACTATGAGTGATTTCTATATCTTTAGACTCTGTACCATTAAACTATCTTGTACAGTGCAACATTTTTATCCTTAAGGGTGTGTTTAGTTGGAAGAATTTTGGGTGTAAAGTTCCTGTAACACTTTCGTTGTTATTTGACAAACTTTGTCCTAATATGGACCAACTAGACTCAAAAGATTCATCTCGACATTTACAAAACAAACTGTGCAATTAGTTATTTTTTTACCTACATTTAATACTCCATGCATGCGTCTAAAGATTCTATGTGATGAGAAATCTTGTAAATATTTGGGATCTAAACATGCCCTAAGTCTTTCCAGTTATTCATCCATCATTTCATCGGATCCTCTGTTCCCGCGGCACAGTAGAATAACACATGTTTGGTCGGAACATCAAAGACCCTGGCAATCCCATCGCCAAACCTAGGCAAGAGCACGAAGCTGACCATTAGCGCACTAGGAGCATCTTGGAGTTGGAGATGCTCTGTTCGTCGTCCTAGTAGAGCAGCAGCATCACAGGCTCTCAGCGTAGCACTGCAGGCGGAGTCCAGCGTAGCGGATACGACGAGCCAGCACGAGGACGCGCCCAACGGCCACGCACGAGCCTGAGAGGAAGGGGCGTCGGGCAGCCTGCATTGGGCGCAGGTGGTGTCAGGTGAGTTGCATTGAGTGAGCCTGCGAGTACATACGCGACGTCAGGCGATCTGTATAGACTAGCGAGTCGCGCGCGGCGAGGTAGACCGATGGCCGCACGAGCTCCTACAGGCGGCGGCCGCTCGAGCTCCATGCCGGCGAGCTCTCACCTGTGGCGGCACATGAAGTCGATGCAGTCCTCAGGTGGCCGGCGAGCTCCACGAGCGGTGGCATCGGGCGAGCCTGTTGAATAAGTAGGAATAAGTAGGCATTTTCATATTTAATTTAATCCATAAAAATGACGCAATAATAAATAGCATGATATCACAGATTAAACTTCTAGAACAGTTTATTGCACGGATGATCATGATAAACATCATTTTGACACACCAAATCACAAGACCAGATATGATGTGAATCAACAATTTGCATAAGCATAATATCACAAGCATCATCTCACATACTATTGTTGTGTTCTCAAATATAGCGATTATGATTGCCACAGTAATAAAAGTAACTTGCAGAGAGTTATTAACAGAATCAATCAAACACAGCATGTTTGAGATGCACATAGCAGTACCCACGAGCATGACAGTATTAACGATGAAATTAACGAGGGAACGGAGAAGGGAGTTATACCCTGCGGCACTGCCGCTCGCACCGGGGAACGCCATGGTGCTTTGTTGATGTAGTCGTCCCGCTCGGTGCAGTGCAGAGAGGGTTGCAGTGAAGACGATCGCCGCTCCAGGAAGATGAACAGCGAGTAGTCGTGTCGCCGCCGACACTCCCCAAAAACGTAATCGCCCGTCCTCACCCGAGTAGGTGAAGCGCAAGACGGGAACGTTCCGGAGGCCTACTCTTCCATCTCTGGTGCTCGCCGGAGACAGAACGGGAAGAACTTTGCTACTGGAAGTGGTGTCCACAGCAGCAAGGGGACTTAACCGAGAGAATGAGACTCTTCTTTATAGGCTGATGTGCGGGGAGAAGAGACAAAGGCGCGCCGGCGCACACGCATGCAGGAGAGGAGAGAGAGAGAGAGCGAAGAGCCAACAGTCACCGGAGTTACTGGAAATCCCCCTCAATTATGTCAACCCAAGATGGAAACTAATGGCCATCAATGGAAACTGAGTGACAAAAATAAAGGCCACGCCCGCCCGTCCGCTCGCCGCCGCCTGCCTGCCTGCCTCGCCACGCCACGCCACGCCCACGCCCACGGGCACGGGCTCGGGCCGGGCGGGGCCGGGCCGGGCTGGGCGACGGCGGCGGCAGCGCGCGCGCGCGTGGCATCCTTGTGAGACCCTTTTGACTTCTCAAATGAACCGGTCAACGGTTACATATTTAAGTAAAACCATTTCTCAATTAAATTCCCATGCGGTACTAAATTATTTAATGCATATGTACGGACCATAGAGTTTATTGGAAATATTAAATAAATGGGCCAAGCCCATAATATCCAACAATCCCCACTAAACTCTACGGTACGCAACATCGAGTTCTCAAAACCACATTCCATTTATATACCAGTGTTTCGATGGAGACTGTTAAGTTGAACATCCATCTAGAAACCTAGTTACACTCAGTCACAACTGAACAATGGACAAAGCCTTGAATTGACAGTCTTGTGTGAGGTGAGTTTCACTAAGCCCCTTAACTGGTACTGGGCAGCCAAGTGCCTTCCCTCTTGTTTTGAAGCATATAAGTCACACTTCGGGGCCTTTTCATGAGCATCTAGAGATTACCCGCATCTCATAGATTGTGACTAGCAATCGAGCTCATATAGGTGTGTTCCTTATAGAATGTTCTGTAGGACAACATTCCGGCTATACCAAGCCACTCGGATCACATTAAGAACTTAATCAACCTACCTTACAGTATTGGAGACACGGTGCATCTCCAACGAACTGAGCTTTATTCTAAGGAGTCTCTCCCTCAGCCAACCACCAGCTTGTTCCGCCATCCTAATTCACGGGATCTCCGATCACATAGGACATGTTACCACTGTGGGTGACTTTATGTGGGTCTCAAACCCAGCTCCCTTGACGCACCTTCTATCACATTGCGTGACAGTCCCTTAGTGAATTGATCTGCCAGATTGTTTGATGTATGGACATAGTCCAATGCAATTACTCCGAAGTTCCTCAGTTTTCTGACAGTCTTTAAATGTCTTTTCACATGCTTTGTAGACTTCATGTTATCCTTAGAACTGTTTACCTTTGTAATCACAGTTTGGTTATCACAGTTCATGGAAATTGCCGGAATTGGTTTTTCTACCATCGGCAAATCCATCAGGAGTTCACGGAGCCACTCAGCCTCAGCACTAGCAGTGTCTAATGCGGTCAGTTCTGCTTCCATTGTAGACTTCGTTAAGATAGTCTGTTTGCAAGACTTCCAAGAAACATCACCACCTCCAAGTAGGAACGCATATCCAGTCGTGGCATATAACTGATCCGCATCAGAAATCCAATTAGCATCACAATATCCCTCTAGTACCCTTGGATACCCGGAAAAGTGAATACCATAGCTCATTGTTCCTTTTAGGTAGCGCAAAACTCTCTCAAGAGCCTTCCAGTGAGCATCTCCCGGATTCGAGTTGAACCAGCTCAGTTTGCACACAATGAACAAGATATCAGGTCTGGTCGCGCTAGCTAGATACATGAGAGAACCAATTATCTGAGAATATCTCAGTTGGTCTCGTGCAATTTTGCGATTCTTTCTCAAGGGTATGCTAGGATCGTACGGAGTAGGTGCAGGTGAACAATCATCATACCCAAAACGGTTCAAGACCTTTTCCACATAATGGGATTGCATGAGAGTTACCCCACCATTTCCTTCCTTGAGAGCTTAATGTTCAGAATGACATCAGCTTCGCCTAAGTCTTTCATCTCAAAGTTACTAGACAAAAAGTCTTTCACTCCTTTAATCACATCAAGATTGTTGCCAAAGATTAGTATGTCATCCACGTATAGGCACAGAATGGCGACATCTCCACTTCCAACCCGATAATATACACATTTATCAGCTTCATTCACAGCAAAGCCGGCTGATGTTAAAGTTTGATCAAACTTCTCATGCCACTGCTTAGGAGCTTGCTTCAGTCCGTACAAGGATTTCAGCAGCTTACACACCTTACCCTCCTGACCCCTTGCAATAAACCCATCGGGCTGATCCATGTAGATCTCTTCCTCAAGCTCCCCATTCAGGAAAGTCGTCTTAACATCCATCTGATGAATGAAAAGACCATGTGAGGTAGCCAGGGATAGCAACACACGAATGGTCGTCAGTCGGGCTACTGGTGAATAAGTGTCAAAATAATCTTCACCTTCCTTCTATGTATAGCCCTTAGCAACAAGCCTTGCCTTGTACTTCTCAATAGTACCATCAGGTCTCAGCTTCTTTTTAAACACCCACTTGCAACCCACAGATTTGCAGCCAAACGGACGGTCAACCACTTCCCAAATCCCATTGGAGATAATGGAGTCCATCTCACTTTGCACTGTCTCCTTCCACATATCAGAATCAGTGGAGGAGTATGCTTCAGAAATAGTTGTGGGAGTGTCATCCACGAGATATATAATAAAGTCATCTCCAAAGGTTTTAGCAACTCTTTGCCTCTTACTCCTTCGAGTGACAGTAATATTATCCTCCTCGGGATTTTGCTCAAGCTCATGGGTGTGGTCATCAGCATGTATATCTGATTCATGAAATTCAGGGACTGAATCATGACTAGACATGCTAGGTGCACTTGTTTTCATTGGAAATTCATTCTCAAAGAATGTGGCATCTCTAGACTCCATAACTGTCCCAACAGACACATCAGGAACGCTAGAGTTTATTATTAAAAATTGATACACAACACTATGGATGACATAGCCAAGGAAAACACAGTCTACAGTCTTTGGTCCAAGCTTTTGCTTTTTGTTGATTGGCACATTTACTTTGGCCAAACAACCCCAAACGCGTAGGTAAGAAAGATTTACCCTCTTTTTCTCTCATTCCTCAAATGGAGTGATTTCTTTGTTCTTTGTGGGCACTCTATTTAGGACATGATTGGCAGTTAAAATTGCCTCACTCCACCATTTCTTAGATAAACCAGCTGTCTCTAACATGGCGTTCACCAAGTCAGTTAGAGTGCGGTTCTTTCTCTCAGCAATCCCATTGGACTGTGGTGAGTATGGAGGTGTCCTCTCATGAATAATACCATGTACCGCGCAGAACTCGGAAAATTCGTTAGAGAAATATTCTCCCTCGCGATCAGACCGCAACTATTTGATTTTCTTATCAAGTTGATTCTCAACCTCGGCTTTAAAGATTTTAAAATAATGCAACACCTCATCTTTTGTTTTAATTAAGTACACACAGCAATATCGAGTGCAATCATCTATGAAAGTAATAAAATACCGTTTACCACCTTTTGTTAAAATCCCATTCATTTCACAAATGTCGGAATGGACAAGTTCAAGTGGTGCCAACTCCCTCGCCGCAGCAGTCTTGTGAGGCTTGCGAGGTTGTTTTGCCTCAACACAAGTGTGACATTTAGAACTTTTAGCAACATCAAATTTAGGAATTAAATTCAAGCCAGCTAAGCGGGACATGCAACCAAAATTAACATGACATAATCTAGAATGCCAAACATTCATCTCAACATTAACATTATTAATAACATTATTCACCACAGGAGGTAGAGTATCAACCAACGACAAGCGGAACAAGCCTCTGCTTTCATAACCTTTACCCACAAAGATTCCATACTTTGACATTACACATTTATTTGATTCAAAGACAAGTTTAAAGCCATCACGGCACAGCAAAGAGCCACTAATTAAGTTCTTCCTTATTGAGGGGACATGATGCACGTTCTTGAGTTGCACGGTCTTTCCCGAAGTGAGCTTCAGATCGACCGTACCAACACCATGAACACCAGCACGCGCGTCATTCCCCATCAGCAAGGCTCCACTCCTCCCTGCCTGGTAAAAGGAAAACAAGGAAATATCAGCACACACATGAATATTTGCACCTGTATCAACCCACCACTCAGGTGAGGAACAAACTGAAAATGCAGATAAATTACCATACCTAGAAGTGCCTGCATCTCTCTCAACGGTGTTAACTGTCTTCGGTGAGGGCTTCCACTTAGCCTCAGGGCACTCCCTAGAGAAATGTCCTGGCTTCCCACAAGTGAAGCAGATCATCTTTTCCTTGTCAAACCCCATCTTTTTGTTGTTACCCTTCTTGAAGGAGGTAGTGGGTTTCTGCTTAAGCTCCTGCTGAAACTTCTTCTTTTTCTGTGGCTTTGGACGAAACTTCTGCACCACATGTGCACTAGTAGTCGCCTCACCAGCCCCGACCTTGCCCTTTCCCTTGACATCCTTCGCCCTTGCCTTGTCCTCAACATCAAGAGTGTCAATCAGCTCAGCAATGCTAAACTGCTGCCTCTTGTGTTTCAAGGTAGTAGCAAAGTCAGTCCAGGAAGGTGGCAGCTTTGCAATAATGCAACCTGCCACAAACCTGTCAGGAAGAGGGCAGCCATACAGCTCCAACTCCTTCACCAGTCCCTGTATCTCATGGGCCTGTTCAACTACAGGACGGTTTTCAGTCATCTTGTAGTCATGGAACTGCTCCATGATGTACAGCTCAGAACCGGTGTCAGAGAGACCGTAACGGGCCTCAAGAGCCTCCCACACAGCTCGGCCAGTCGGAAGTGGTATGTAAGCATCAACCAGCGAGTCAGCTATGATGCTTAGCAGTGCGGCCTTGCACATAGTCTCAGCGTGCCCCCAAGCCTGCTCATCCACTTTGGACATCTCATTAGCAGGTTGGTCATTGAGCACATGACCGCAACGCATGGCCGACAACCACAGGATGGCCTTCTCACGCCACCTCTTGTAGTGAGTGCCCTCAAACGGCGTTGGTTTCAACATGCCCGCAAAACCAACCGATGAAAATGGCCTACAATTACGTTTTTGGATTGTTGAATAAGTAGGCATTTTCATATTTAATTTAATCTATAAAAATGACGCAATAATAAATAGCATGATATCACAGATTAAACTTCTAGAACAGTTTATTGCACGGATGATCATGATAAACATCATTTTGACACACCAAATCATAAGACCAGATATGATGTGAATCAACAATTTGCATAAGCATAATATCACAAGCATCATCTCACATACTATTGTTGTGTTCTCAAATATAGCGATTATGATTGCCACAATAATAAAAGTAACTTGCAGAGAGTTACTAACAGAATCAATCAAACACAGCATGTTTGAGATGGACATAGCAGTATCCACGAGCATGACAGTATTAACGATGAAATTAACGAGGGAACGGAGTTATACCCTGCGGCACTGCCGCTCGCACGGGGGAACGCCATGGTGCTTTGTTGATGTAGTCGTCCCGCTCGGTGCAGTGCAGAGAGGGTTGCAGTGAAGACGATCGCCGCTCCAGGAAGATGAACAGCGAGTAGTCGTGTCGCCGCCGACACTCCCCAAAAACGTAATCGTCCGTCCTCACCCGAGCAGGTGAAGCGCAAGACGGGAACGTTGTGGAGGCCTACTCTTCCATCTCTGGTGCTCGTCGGAGATAGAACAGGAAGAACTTTGCTACTGGAAGTGGTGTCCACGGCAGCAAGGGCACCTAACTGAGAGAATGGGACTCTTCTTTATAGGCTGATGTGCGGGGAGGAGAAGAGACAGAGGTGCGCCGACGCACACGCGTGTAGGAAAGGAGAGAGAGAGCGAAGAGCCAACAGTCACGGGAGTTACTGGAAACCCCCTCAATTATGTCAACCCATGATGGAAACTAATTTGCCGCCGCCGCCGCCTGCCTGCCACGCCCACGCCCACGGGCACGGGCACGGGCTCGGGCCAGGCCGGGTGGCGGCGGCGGCACGCGCGCGCGTTTGGCATCCTTGTGAGACCCTTTTGACTTCTCAAATGAATCGGTCAACGGTTACATATTTAAGTAAAACCATATCTCAATTAAATTCCCATGCGATACTAAATTATTTAATGCATATGTACGGACCATAGAGTTTATTGAAAATATTAAATAAATGGGCAAAGCCCATAATATCCAACAGAGCCTGCTCGATCGATCTCATATGGACGACGGCGCACGGGATCGGATGGAAACGATGCGATCTCCCCTAACGCAAAAATCAACAGTTTCTTTCTCATCGATATGTGCGTAGACGTGGTTTCTTAATAAGAAACGGTTTCCTCCTCTTTCTCCATTTAATCGTCTTCCACGTTATCAAAATACTGATGTGGCAGTATATTAAATAGGGATAGAAACTATAGTGGAGTCTGCACTGGGAGTGCCCTAATACTTCCTGTCCAAACGCTACACGACAAATCAATCAATCTTAGATCGAGTTAGATTTAAGAGTCTGTCGACATACCAAATCTTATTCGACGCGCGCGCGTTAGGACATATAGCAGCGCATGGACGCGTGGCGTAAATTAGTATAGACGACTGAGCGTGAGGGTGGACTGCGCGTATAGCGTACAAGACACATGGTCCACAAAGTGGAGGAGAGGAGATACAAGTGGGATTGTGTCAGATCGTATAGACACGTGGTCACAAAGTGGAGGAGAGGAGACGCAAGTGGGATGGTGTCAGATCGTATTTTCTTGAATATGCAAACGTTATACAAACTTTAAAATATGATAACTTCTTTTTAAATGTATTGGTATACAGTTTTGAAATCCTAAAGTTTTAAATTTAGCAATGCAAAGTTTATAATATTTTAAATGTGTTGGTATACAATTTTTGAAGATAAAAAGGTTAAGTTTAAAATTACAAAATTTTAATTCTTGAAATACAAAGTTTTAAATATTTTTAATATAAAGTTCTTGAATTTTAAAAATAAAGTTTGAAACTATAAAGTTTTAAATCTAAGTATGAAGTTGTGAACAGGCTTAAATTTAAAATATAAAATTTAAAATTACAAAGTTTCAAATCTTGGAATAAATTTTTTAAAATATGCTAGTATAATGTTTCAAAATTTAAAATTTAAGTTTGAAATTATAAATTTTAAATATTCGAGTATAAAGTTTCTAAATTTAAAATGTACAGTTTAAAATTACAAAACTTTATATCTTGAAATACAAAGTTTATGACATATTAATATAAAGTTTTGAACCTAACATTTGAATTTTATAAATTTTGAGTGTAAAGTTTTGAACCTAGCAGTATAAAGTTTATGTTGTGATAGATCAAAATATTAAATCTAGAAGTATAAAGTTTGCAATGTGATGGTTAATTTTTTTTATAAATTTTGAGTGTAAAGTTTTAAACCTGGTATGATAAGGTTTATAATGCAATAGGTCAAAGTTTTTTTGACCATAGTAATACAAAGTTTCTAATGTGATAGTATATTTTTTATAATTTTTGAGTGTAAAGTTTTGAACTGGTTTTTTATAATTTTTTAGTGTAAAGTTTTGAACTGGCATGACAAGGTTTATAATGCAATAGGTCAAAGTTTTTGAACCTAATAGTACAAAGTTTGTAATATCATACTTTAAAATATACAGAAATAGGTCAAAATTTTTGAACTTAATAGTACAAAGTTTATAATACAATAGGTCAAATTTTTGAATCTAATATACACAAAGAAATTATTTTATATTCCCATGGAGTAGGTACCCCATGCGTATATCTCAAGATTTGTAGTGTACTCCCTCCAGTTTGGTAAAAGAAGTCGTTTTGGACAAGATATGAGATAAATCATGAATAATTTTTAAATTGTTGAGTTTAGAGATGTAAAAATCATATAAATAAATTCATCTTGAAAAGTACTTTTATAAAAAATATACATATACCACTTTCCGATAAATAATTTTAAAGAAACAAATAGTCAAAGTTGCATTTTGGAGACCGTGTCGCTGTCCTAAACGACTTCTTTTACCCTACTAGAGGGAGTATATAACCCGACAAAGTATATTTATGCGGAGTATATAATCATAGTAGAACATCTACGGTAGTATGTATGTTGAGTGTATATATATATATAGGGTCCTGCTATTGGGAGCCCAGGGCTTCCAATAGTTATTGGAAGCCCGAGCCAGCCACCCTAGCCACCCACGCCCACGTTCAGACCACCCACGCCCACGGAGCTGACGCACGCGCAGGTGGGGGACCAGTGCGCGCCCCAGCAGACCGGACGCGTAGAATCCTGGGTCGCGCTGCGTAAAAACAGTTTTTCCGCGGATATTGCATAAAAACTAGTGATTGAATGTATAAAACTAACTTTGTTACTGCATAAAAACCTCTCGGCGGGATGAGCATCTCACCTGACACAGGGCTGACGCGCTGATACATGTGTGCATGCAAAGAACCCAATGCAATTTCTTCCATTTTTCACGATAACTCTCCAACGAAACATCAAATTCAAAAATGGTTTTCACCATTTGAATTCTAATATTTTTATGCACGATTCAAGATCCATTTTGAATATTTTTTTCAAAATTTTAAAATTCATAATTTTATACTTTAAGGTATAGAGTTTAATGCTTCTGACTATGCATATAATCATGTGACTGTGAGCATAGAAACCGGTGGACGATCCGATGTTCTCTAAAAATTTGAAATTTGAATCAAGGCACATTGATACGAAAGTTTTCGTCGTATAGCACTGCATAATTAGCAAAATAAAAAATGCATAAAAATCCTACAAAGCATAGAATCATTCTCCCCTTCCCTCTCCTCTGCGGGATTATTGTTTCGAATACCGTATCAGGTCCACTCTAACAGAGAGGATGTATTATTAACAGGTGGGAAGTGCATAGAATCAATGTGACCGTGAGCATAAAAACATGTGCACCATCCGATGTTCCCAATAATTTTGAATCATGACATGGTCCATATGAAGGTTCCATCATAGAACAATGCATAATTAACAGGTAAGCAATGAACAGAAACCTTACAAAACATAGAATCATGTCCTCATTTTCTTACATTTTGAAATTTGAATTTAACCGAGCATGTGACGTATAAAAACTATAAGGAGAATGGACCTCGGGCCATTTAACTTTGAATTTTGGTGTTTGATGAACAACATAACCAAATTGGACTAATGTGTTTGCAAGTGTCTGTTTTGTAGTTCAATAGGGTGCAAATGTGACTTGGACTAAGGCGACGTGGTGATCCGATGATCAACACCTCAAGCAAGACATTAGAAGCTTAGTAGAAGACCCTCAAGATCAAGCAAAGTCCAAGGCACAAGAATGGAACCAAGACGGCGCAAGAAAACGCGAAGAAACAAGAAGAAAGGGACATCGGACGCTGCCTGCCCAGGCATCGGACGCGCCGATGGCAAACCCTAGCTTGTGTCAGCGCCAGCACGAGCATCGGACGCTGAAGACCGAGGCATCAGACGCGACTGTGACACTGTGCAAACCTGCACAGCGAACATCGGACGCTCCGTTGTTCACATCGGACGCTACAGTCCCTGCTTCCGATGACCATGCAGAAAGGTTCCAGAGAGGCTCTGTGGGCATCGGACGCATCCGATGGTCAGGCATCGGACGCTAACTAGCCGTTGCGACACAGTGCCAGGCCGGCACCCAGCCGTTAAAGGAGCATCGGATGCTCCGATGGTCACGACTCCAGCGTCCGATGCCACGCTGTGAAGCCCATGACTTTCTCCAACGACTCTATTTGCTTGGGGTTCTATATATACCCCTATGGCCGGCCAAAACAGGTAGGTTGGAGCTCAAGGAAGTGATCATAGTGCATAGACACATATTTAGTTGCTCTAGCCACCAAAGTGCTTAGTGAATATACTAGGTGATTAGTGTAGGTGCTTTGCGAAGTGCTTAGGCTAGTTAGACCACCGCTTTGCGCTTGCTCTAGGTGTTAGGCCTAGTGTTTAGTGAGGTTTGAAAACCTCTTATCTACCGGTGCTTGCGCGCACCGTGATTGTACATCGGTGGGGCTTGTAAGTCTTGCGAGATCACACCAACCGCGTTTGTGGTGTGGCCGCCTCCGTGTACCGAAGGGAACAAGGCCCGCGGCGCTTCGGCCGGAAGCTTGATAGTGAAGACGGCGGGGAGCATCCGGGAGAGGCTTTGCCACGAGTGGCTTAACCGGAGACCCACTTGCGCGTGGGGAAGAACCGAAGTTGTCCACGGAGTTACCCGACCGGGAGCTTGGCCCTTGCGAGGGATTCCTTGCGAGGGGCTCCAACGAGGACTAGGGGGAAGCTTGCGTGCTTCTCGATACCTCGGTAAAAATACCGGAGTCGTCGACGGAAGTTTGCATCTCTATCACACTCTTTAGCTTCCGCATTTACATTACTATCTAGTTCATGTGCTTTACCTTTCATAGCTTGATATGCTAGTTGATAGGTTTGGAAACTAGGTAGCATAACTCCTTTTGCGGTAGAGATAGCAAACACACTTAGCAAAACCTTAGTTGCACTTTAGATAGTTAACATTCTTTCATAGGTTTTGCTTAGGTGGAAATTAGAGGCCATAGTTTAGAGTAGAAGTTTTAAGTTGCCTAATTCACCCCCCTCTTAGGCGTCACGGTCCTTTCAAAAACTTATGCCTTGATGTATAGAAATCTAGGCACCGCCTCTTTGTTTTGAATTTGAAATTTGAATTCCACTTAGCCTAATGTATAAATTCCATGTAGCCTAATGTATAGAAACTAACAGCTCGATGTATGAAAATCTATATTTTACTATAAAATTTGAAATTTGAATCCTATTGCCATCGAGATTCTATCATTCTTGCGGACTCTTTCGACGCATAAAATGTTGAAGACGAGAGCATAGAAATAACATAACAAATGCATATATTCATATAAGAGCATAGAAATAACATAACAAATGCATATATCTCCAGCATCACTTTTACATCACTTTTACATTGTGCATAGAAATCTAGGAAGCTCAGCATAGAAATCACAAATATTTCTGAAATGACAGTTTCTACAATGCATAAAAACCTATGATTGCAAGCATAAAAACACAATTTTTCTCAATATATTTACAGTCACAGTTTTCGCTATGCATAAAGGTCTATGCTGGGAAGCATAAAAACTATCTATCATCACCGCAAGTGAACGTCGTCCGTTGTTGCCGTACGAGCCCGCCCGTCGCTATGTCCGTGCGCGGTTCCGGCCATCATCCTCGAGCTCACACTTTCACAAGCATGACATCACCGTCACCTGATTGGACGGGCAAAGTTCAAATCAGAAACAACATCTGGCGTCCATATTGGACGGAAGATCAAGAACAAAAAAAGAAAGCACGGATTATGGACAATACATACCAATGTACACATACACATGAGCCGTGGCAGAACCAACGTACATACACTAGGAATAGTGTAGCAATCTGTCGCGGCGGCGGTGCTCAAAGAAGGCAACTTCTCCTATGCCGCCGCTCTTACTGTTCCCGACGACAAGCCGGGGCTGCAACCAGAGCACAGACCCCGTGGAGCCACTCTTCTTCGCGTCGGTGACGCCGCTGCGGCGGCCGACCACCCGGGGACCAGGGGCAGAACAGCTCGGCCAGCACCGAGTCAAGGAGGTTGTCGTCCGCGGGCGGCGGCGGCGGGTCCTTGTCCACCAGCAGAAGCCGTCCAGAGCGGCACCCACGCGGTGGCCGTGGTCTCCGATGGGTACAGCGGCGGCGGGCGCATGCAGCTGCCGCCGGGCACCACAGCGAGCGGCAGGGCGGTGGCGGCCAGGATTGGGGATTGGGTGGGTTGGGGGTTAGGGTTTGGGGGATTTTATACGGCCAGGCAAGATGGGCCTAGTGGGCCTGTGGGTGGGCTGGTGGGTTTTTGGTTTTGGTGCAACCAGCTGATTTGGTCAGGGCTTCCGATAACTATTGGAAGCCCTGGGCTCCCAATAGCAGGACCATATATATATATATATATATATATATATATATATATATATATATATATATATACACAGTGGCGGATCTAGAAAAAATATTTAGGAGGGGCTGAGCCAAAGAGAGCTAGAACAATTTAACTCCATAATATCTCATACAAAGCTAACATATAGCAGTTTTAAATCTTTTACATGATAACTATGATAAACAATCAAAAGTGCATCATAAAACGCATAAGAAGAATTAAAAGATACAATACTAACCAACAAAAGATTGATGGACGACGCATTCACGCTGCCATATTCTTCATGAATCATTAGAAGCAATCTATATATAAGAAAAAAATAAATTAATAACACAAATTTCAAGTATTTAACTTCGTAGTTTTGAAGGTAGAAAAGAACATATATCATACCACTAAATTGAAGGTAGAAAAGAACATATAAGCTTAGAGATTGGTAGCTTATGACTGTTAAGCATTTTGATCAAAGCTTCCTTCAATGCAACAACTGTACAACTCTCAACATGTTGAAGTCCAAGTAGCCTCTCCATCACCTTCCCTTCATCATTCACAAACCTGCAAACCATATTTTATTTCATGTTAGTACAGGTGAACAAGTATAAGTCATGGTAAAACAAAATAGAATTGTCATCTACTAACCTCAAAATTACAGTCATCTGTTCTTTTATTGATACATCTCGAGACTCATCAATCAATACAGAGAATTTTTTATCTCCAATCTCATCCATAATCACTGACATGACTTCTTGTGCACAAGCTTTTGTAAGGTCCTTCTGTATATGATGAGATATCATTGTGCAATTTTTTGCACCTTTATCATATGCATCCTTTACAATCTCAACTTTATCTTTGTACCAATCAACCATCTCTCTATATGTGCCCTTGTTGTTGGAAGTAGAGGACTCATCATGTCCACGAAAAGCATCACCTTGCATTATGAGAAATCTAGCCACATCTAAAGAAGAGTTCAAGCGAATCTCATATCTTTTCTCTTCCTCCTTGCTAATTACATCAATTCTTCTAGCCACATTTGTTCTTTGGTTCATAAAGTCATCACACTTTAGCCTAGCATTACAATGAGTCTTACAGGTACTGTGCTGATTAAAATTGTCCTTAGATTTTTTCCAGTTAGTATAACCATCCTTTGCAAATACAGCACTACCAAATTTTTCAGGCTTCCCCGGGTCAAAGAAAAGATAACAATACAAGCAATAAGCTGCATCCTTGAACTCACTATACTCTAGCCAATCAACCTCGTTAAACCAAGTTTGCTGAAATGATCTCCATTGACCACTTTGCCATTTAGGAGCAAAAGTTAGATTACGAGGTTGGGTCGGACCTCTCAAAGCATATGCCCTGCTAACTTGGTCTCTAATTTCTGGTGGATATTCTTCAATTGGTATACGATTTCCTGGATCACCAACTACATCAGATTGACTAAACTCCACTCTACGCCGAATTGGTTGATTTGTGCTGTTATTAGTGCTTGGAGTTGATGTACCACTTGAACCAGAAAAATATGTGTCCAATGTTCTTTTAGACATTTTGAACAATCTGCAATTTATTGAATCATAAACAAATTTTGTACAATTAAAACGTTTGAAAGACAAATCTAAAAAAAATAGAACAATGGACAGGTATATGTATATTAGTATACCGTGGTGCTTGCTGACCGGCGGCCGCTGCCTTCAGCTTCGCCGGCTCGCCACGGGCCGCCGGTGGCTCGCCGCCCGCCGCGTCAAGTCGTCGACCTAGCCTGAGCGCTCGCCCAGGCCCAGCGGAGACCAGCGCCCCAGCACTGGCTCTGACGCCCGCCGCGCCGCGCCTGCCTGGGCGCTCGACGCTCGCCCTGCCGAGTGCCGACTGGCGACTGCCGCGCGGCCGCGGGACCGCCTGGCGCCTGCTGTGCACGGCTGCGCGGGATCCCTAGCTCGCGAGTCGCTCACCGGCCGCCGCCTGCCGGGATCCCTAGCTCGCGAGTCGCTCGCTTCGCTCGGCGGCGCTCGGACGACAGGAACGGGCTACGGGCGTACGACCCTTCCACTCCCTCTCCCTGTTGCCGTGATGTGCAAAGGAAAAAAGGCCTTTTTTTCTTAATGGGCCACTCAAACACACATTCACGTGTATATGCATCGGCCCACCACTCCACCAGCCCAGGAAGCACTATCTGATCGTCTTCAACCTGCCTCCAGCGACGGAATGCCCTCCAGCCCCTCCTTCTGTACGGTGAATGCCAGAAATTTTCAAGGGGAGGCTAAGGGGGGGCTCCAATGGTGCCACCAGGGTAGGGGGGGCTTGAGCCCCGGCAGCCCCCCCGGCAGATCCGCCCCTAGGGAAATTATATAGGGAAATTATTTTCTACTCCTAGGGAGTAGTTACTCCCATGTTTATATCTCTAGATTTATGGTATATACGACCGAACGAAGTATATTTACATGAAGTATATGATCATACTAGACTATCTATGGAAGTATATACGTCAAGTATGCATGCATACATAGAGTATGCGGATATACTTATTTTATATACAACAATGAGTGACATTTTCGTAATATATTAAAAAGTATGAGTTCCTTTGAAATTTTTTAGTGTATTAAGACATGAAATATCTTAACATGAGTATATAAACATACTTAAAGTGATAAACAAGTATGAACACATACGCAACATGGTGTTTTGAAGATGAGAGTAACTACTCCCGGGAGTATAGAAAACTCACCCTATATATATATATATATATATAGGGTAATTATTCTGTACTCTCGAGAGTAGTTACTCCCATCTTCAATAAACCACATTGCGTATGTGTATATACTTATTTATCAGCTTGAGTATGTTTATATACTTATTTTAAAATATTTCAAATCTAACTCACGTGATATTTTTTAAAAAAGCATATACTTTTTATTATATTACTAAAATACCACTACAGTAGTATATAAAATAAGTATGACCATATACTCTATGTATGCTTATATACTTGACATATATGACACTCTAGAATGTCTAGTATGATCATATACTTTGTCTACATACACTTCGCTGTGTCATAAACTCCATAAATCAAGAGATATACACATGAGAGTAACTACTCCCTGAGAGTATGAAATAATTACCCTATATATATAGAGAGAGTATGGTTATACTTATTTTATATACAACTGTAATGGTATTATAGTATTATATTAAAAAATATATGATTTGTTAAATTTTTTTCACGTAGTAAGATTTAAAGTATCTTAAAATAAGTATGTAAACATACTCAAGAAGATAAATGAGTATGTATTTGTAGACAATGTGATTTATTGAATATGTGACTAACTATTCTTGAGAGTATATATGTCAATAATAAGATGTACCTTTTTTCTAGTTTTTCTGATAACCTTGTATGTCTTTTATAAAGTATTTTTAATTTTTTAGTATCAGTTGAATTATTAATGTTATATGAAAGTATTATGGAACATAAAATATTATGAATTTTGAAAATATTACTTCTGCATTTATATGGATGTCAAATCATCCCCGCCCTTTTCATCCCCACCAACCCGCTATCCCGAAAGAGAAAAAAATTATAGAATCTAGATAGGAGAAATAGTAATAGATCGGTCCACAAAAGCTAGACCTGAGAAGAGACAAGGTACGTCAAATACTCCCTTAGGGTGTGTTTAGATGCATTCATTTTGCAAAATAAAACACTATAGCACTTTCATTGTTATTTGACAAACTTTGTCCAAACATTGACCAACTAGACTCTAAAGATTCGTCTCGACATGTACATACTAAAAGTACAATTAGTTATTTTTTTACTTACATTTAATGTTTCATGTATGCGTCCAAACATTGATGTGATGGTTGATGTGATGAAAAATTTTACAAAATGGGGGGAACTAAACAAGGCCTTAGTATAGTCTTCGTGTCACAAAGTAGATGGATACGTGCGCTGCTTGAATATTCTGATGTACGTGCGTCAGTATTGATTCTAGTGCACGCGCGTTTCTACTGCTGCTAGCGCACGCGCGCTGAGCAAGAGCTCCGACATACATAACAATGGATTGTTTTAGTCTCTTCTAACAACTGAATTTTGTCCACACACTTACACCGATTTATGGCTATATTTACATTGGCCTGTTACTATAATTACAATGATTTTTTTAGTGTAATTTGTTAGACAAAACGATGTAATTTGAAGATAATTACAGATCCTATACAAATATATGCCAAATTTTTCAAAAAGATTTGCAAATTTTTTCTATGAACTCCAGATACCAAAGAAATATATATCAAATTATTCACAAATGTCATCAAATTGTTCACAACTGGAAGAACAAAGACTAGATAAAAAACGAGAACAGAGAACACATCTCGTCTGAGGCACCGTATGGGAAGAACCTGGCGACGGCGCCGACGCCGGGGCTCCGACACTCGCTGTGTGGGGCAGCTGCTGGTGGCTGACTAGCCGCCGGCGGTGTCGTTGAGGAAAGCGAGCTGCTCATAGAGCTGGAGCTCGTCGAGGAGCGGATCCTCAGCAGCGAAGGACTACCGGAGATTGTGGCGCCCGCGCGGAGATATCCACGCCAGGGACACTCACACCTGCATCAGGACAGCAGCGACCTGAGGCCGAGACCTGGGTGCGGTGGTGGCCTGAAGGCGGCGACCTAGGTGCGGAGTGTAGAGCAGGGAGGAAGCGGGAGGATGTGTTGTGTGATGCTTATGGTTAGACGGTAGATCTGACTTCCTTTACGGATGAGACGCACATAAATTCAGTTGATGGAGACCTAAGAAACAACTGGTTGTTATAGAGCTCTGCACTCTTGGGCCGTGCTAGTTGCACGTGTCCCATGTAAGGGAGAACCGAACGTGGTCCTTGCACGACTAACCCAGGCCTTGTTTAGATGGGAAAAGTGAGAATTTTTTTTTTGTAACTGTAGCACTTGCGTTTGTATTTGACAAATATTGTTCAGTCATATGCTAACTAGGCTCAAAAGATTCATCTTGTGATTTACAACTAATCTGTGTAATTAGTTATTTATTTTACCAATATTTAATGTTCTATGTATGCGTCCAAACATTGATGTGATGGAGAGAGTCAAAAAAAAAAGTTGAAAGTTTGAGGTAAGGTAGGCCCCATTATATTTGTAAGATGCTTTAAGGATATCAATATACACTAGTAGAATACTGCTCATAGCGGGCGCCCCCTATTCATAGCACAGACAGTTATAGTTATCACGCGCCTGTGATATAAAATGGAGCAGTGAACAGTTGACAACCGTCAGTGGAAACAAATTTGCACTGGCGGTTGGACTAAGACAACCGCCAGTGTAAATGGACCATTTATACAGGCGGTTGGCTAAGCCAACCGCTAGTGGAAATGTATTTACACTAGCAGTTGTCTTAACTCAACCGCCAGTGAAAATGCCACCATTTTCACTGGCGGTTGGGTTAAGACAGCCGCAAGTGCTATCTCTGGTATAAATACCCCATCTTCTTCCCCGAGCAGCACTGTTTCTCGCCGCCACCTTCCATTGGAGACGATTTTGGAGGTCCATATTTTACAAAATACAAGGGGAGATGTTTTGATCTTCATTTGTTGGAAGGAGATTAACAAGAAAGGTTAGTTTGTGTCCCTCTTTGCCTCAATTTGCTCATTCTTGCTCAATTTGATGATTCACTTTTTAGATCTAGGGTTTCACCCATGAGTGAGAGAGAAGAATACCTAGGTTAATGAGTGACCTTGCTTAAGATGGTTAAATAATGTCTCTCATCTATACTGCTTCGTGTTTACTTTTTAATTTTGTTTATTCATGATATCTTTTCTTGTTTGCATGTATAATGGTGTGTTCTTGAGTATTTATGTAGAGAGGGAAATGTAGGTTTTTATATAATATTTAGGTTTTTTATTATGTTGTTTATTTCCCAATTGTTTTTTTCACTATGTTTTTATGTTTTATGAATATTGTGTTTTTATTTAATAATGATATTTAGGTATTTTAAATTATGGTACTTAGTTTTTTTACTTTAAACCCCAATAAACTCTAAACAGTAGCTAATAATAATTCCTAGCTAACCGCCTATGCTATCTCTGGTATAAATACCCCATCTTCCTCCCCGAGCAGCACTGTTTCTCGCCGCCACTTTTAATTGGAGGCAATTTTGGAGGTCCAGATTTTACAAAATATAAGGGGAGAGGTTTTGATCTTCATTTCTTGGAAGGAGAATAACAAGAAAGGTTAGTTTGTGTCCCTCTTGCCTCAATTTGCTCATTCTTGCTCAATTTGATGATTCACTTTTTAGATCTAGGGTTTCACCTAGCAAAAATATAATCTCTAGATATGGTTACTTTTTTACATTGATTTCAATCAATTTATTGTTTTTTTATAGGTAATGATGGAGAGGTCATTCTGGATGTATAAGTTATCAAGACTAGATCCATTATACATACCCGAGGTCCATAGGTTTATTGATGCCGCTAAGAATCATGCTTGGAGAACAAAGAAGACGCACATACATTGTCCGTGCATGGACTGCAGAAATGTTGTTGTATTTGATAACACTCAACAAATCCTTTCTCATCTGGTCCGCCGAGGATTTATGAATGATTACTTGATTTGGACAAAGCATGGAGAGGGTAGCTCTGCGCCTTATACAACTAGAAACCCTGCGAACATCGACGTCGATGGTGAAGATATGGTTGATGGTGGGTTTGAGTTTGTACAGGAGACACAACAACCTGACGCCGAACATGTTGTGCCAAATGTTGGAGATCATGGTTTCGCAGGAGGAAATGAAGATGTCAGAACTAATGTGCTGCCAAATAATATGTCTGCGGAAGATGCAGAATTTCTAGAGGCAATGTTGCGTCGTCATGTGGACGATCCATCAATGTTCTTCATGAAAGGTATGGAGACCTTGATGAAGGCAGCAGAAGAGCCTTTGTATGATGATTCTAAGGGTTGCACCAAAGAGTTCACGACGTTGCGGTCTGTGCTTAAGTTGTTGGTGTGCAAAGCTAGGTATGGTCTTTCTGATGCTGGCTTCGATGCGTTCTTGAGTATAATTGCAGACATGCTTCCTAAGGAGAACAAAGTGTCTGCTAACACATACTATGCCAAGAAGCTAATCAGTCCACTGACGATGGGTGTTGAGAAGATCCATGCGTGCAGAAATCATTGTATCCTGTATCGAGGTGCTGATTATAAGGATTTGGATAGCTGTCCAAATTGTGGTGCAAGTAGATACAAGACGAATAAAGACTACAGAGAGGAAGAGTGTGCTGCCTCCGTGTGTAAAGAAACCAAGTGAAAGAGGACCCAACAAAAAACCCTAAAGAGTAGTTCAAAATCCACCAGGAAAGAAAAACAAGAAGTAGACTATTATGCGTAGAAAAAGATTCCTGCTTTGGTGATGTGGTACCTACCTGTGGTCGATCGATTGAGGTGTTTGTTCGCTAACCCAGAGGATGCCAAACTTATGAGCTGGCATGCTTGCGATGACCACAAAGATGATGGGAAGCTTCGGCACCCAGCCGATGGCCAGCAGTGTAAAGATTTCAATGAAAACCACATGGACTTTGCAAAGGAACCAAGAAATGTTAGGTTCGCATTGAGTACTGATGGAATGAATCCATTTGCTGAGAGGAGCAGCAAGAACAACACATGGCCGGTGATCCTCACCATCTACAACCTTCCTCCACGGTTGATGCAGAAGCGAAAGTACCTTTTGCTAACCATCCTTATCTCTGGATCTACACAGCCTAGAGTTGACATGGATGTTTTCTTGGAGCCCTTAATGGAGGACATGAAGATATTGTGGGAAACAGGTGTTAAAATGTTCGACGAGTACCGCAAAGAATCATTCACACTGAGAGCAATTATCTTTGTTACGATCAACGATTACCTTGCTCTCTTCACATTATCAGGGCAGTTCAAGGGAAAGGTTGGTTGTGTGGTATGCATAGATGAAACCGCTTACGTGTCCCTTAATGCATCTAAGAAGATAGTGTACATGAGACACAAACGCTTCTTATCGAAAAGACACAGGTACCGCCAGATAAAGATGGATAAGTATTTCGACAATAATGTTGAACTACATTCTACTGCTCCATCAGGTAACAGTAAAGGCAAAAGAGTTTTCAACCTAGTCAGCAAACTCAATTTTGTTTTTGGGAAGAAGACAAAAGATGAAAAACCAAGAAAGGATGTCAAACCAACTCCAGGGGCTACATTCAAGAAAAAGTCTATTTTCTTTGAGTATCTGTCATACTGGCCAGAGTTAGACGTTCGCCATGCAATCGATGGTATGCATGTCCAGAAGAACGTGTTTGAAAGCCTAATTGGAACCTTACTAGACATGAAGGGGAAGACAAAGGAAGGACTGAAATCACGCATGGACATGGTACAGTTTGACATTAAAAATGAACTTCACCCTGTGCTCCAAGAAAATGGGAAGTACCACCTCCCGGCAGCAAGCTACAACCTCAACAATGAAGAAAAACATGCGATGTGTGCGTGGTTCAAGCATTTGAAAGTCCCATCTGGGTTCTGCTCTAGCATACGAAGTATTGTGTCAATGAAAGACCTTACACTCACCAACTACAACTCACATGATTGTCATGTCATGCTGACTACTTTCCTCCCTATTGCCATCAGGGCTATAAATCCAGTGTGGATCAAGGTTGCTGTCACACGGTTGTGCTACTTCTTCAACAGGATCTCACCAAAAGTGATTAATCGTGATGAGTTGGCGTCCCTTAAGGAATTCGCAGTGGAGACAGTGTCGCAGTTTGAGATGTGTTTCCCCCCAGCATTCTTTGATATTATGGTTCACCTTGTGGTCCACTTGGTTCCACAAATAGAGGCTCTGGGTCCCATGTACTTCCATGAGATGTGGACATATGAGCGTTTCATGTCAATACTAAATGGCTATGTATCAACTCGTGCTCGTCCTGAGGCGTCCATGGTAGAGGGCTACTTAACCGAAGAGGCAATTGAGTCTGGAGGTCCTTTCTGCAGCAAGGTCCTAAAAGACCAGGTTGCAATAGGTTTACCTCCGTCAAGACATGAGGGCAGGCTGAATGGAAGAGGGAGGATGGGAAAGAAAACAATCGTCCCTCTTGATTACAATATAATCCTCGAGGCACATCACAGCATCCTACATCAGCTCTCGATAATGGAGCCTTGGACCGAGAAACACATTAATGAGCTTCATGAACATAATCATGGGTGCACGGATGATTGGTTAACGAAGGAACACAAAAAAAAGTTCACCTCATGGCTTCGGGAGCATGGCATACCAGATGGGGAAACAACTGAGGAACACACCATCAAGGTGTTGGCATCTGGACCATCACGCCAAGTCACGACATGGCAAACTTATGACATTAGTGGTTTCACGTTCTGTACGAAGTCCAAGGACAACAAGAGCATGGCACAGAATAGTGGTGTTCGATGTGAGGCCTTAGACTCTGAAACTGGTAATGAGACTACATACTTTGGCTTCGTTGAGGACATATGGGAACTTGACTATGGTTCATTTCAGATCCCTGTGTTTCGACGTCAATGGGTTGAAGACAAACATGTTACAGTGGACAACTATGGGGTCAGAGTTCTTGATCTAAGTAAGGTTGGCTACAAAGATGATCCGTGGATAATGGCTAACCGTGCGGCATAGGTCTTCTATGCCGAACAAATCCTTTCTCGTAATGAGAAGAAAAATACTGACAAGCCGAGGCATGTAGTTTTTCCTGGAAAGCAACAAGCTATAGGAGTTGATGGTGTATCTGACCTGGATGAATTTAACGAGTTCAGCGATATGTCTCTCTTTGTAGACGACCATCCAGTAAGGACAAGGAATGTTGAGCGAAGCATCCCACAGAAATCATTGCCCGGGGTGCGACATGATGGAGAAGGAAGAACAGTAGCTGCCTAGATTATTTTTGTTATTTGCCTTGTAATCCATTTATGTAATCTTTATGCCACATTAGAGCCACTTTTATGTATTCAAATCATGAGTATAAAATAAGTGAGTTTTACGGAAGATTGGAGTAGATGTGGACAACGTGTGGTACAACAGTGTCAAATGAAGTATTGACCAAAACAAAAGTTGTAGATCATGGTGTCCCCTTCAACTTTGGTATTCAACAGTTCCTCACTAGAGGTCATTAAGTGTGCCATATTTCATCTGCGAGTTGTCGGGCTATTAAATTCGTATAACTTAAAAAAATCAGTAATTCACTAGATTTTCAAAAAATCTTCAATTTTGGTATGGTGGCATGTATTGGCCAACTAAACTCCAGGAAAAAGAATGAAATGATTTGAACAAAGTGACAACATAGATGCTTCACAAGTGGTCATATCTCTTAGAGAGTTTAAGTGAGTTTTACGGAAGATTGGAGTAGATGTGGACAACGTGTGGTACAACAGTGTCAAATGAAGTATTGACCAAAACAAAAGTTGTAGATCATGGTGTTCCCTTCAACTTTGGTATTCAAAACTTTCTCATTAGAGCCATTTTTAAATCCCTAAGCCGCACAAAACTCTCTCAAAATTTGAATTTCAAAACTCCGAACATCAAAAATGTAATAAATGAAGGGATGTCCTATACAAAAGATGTGCACTATGTTGTTATCTACAACTTTGGTATTCAATAGTTCCTCACTAGAGGTCATTAAGTATGCCATATTTTATCTGCGAGTTATCGGGCTATTAAATTCGTATAACTTAAAAAAAATTCAGTAATTCACTAGATTTTCAAAAAATCCTCAAATTTGGTATGGTGGCATGTTGTTGGGGAAAGGGGCCCTCGGCAGAGGCACCACGCGGGCTGGCTAAACAAAGCGGCCCTCGCGGCCCTCGCGCACCTTCGCCGCCTACCCCCCTATTTCATCCTGTTAAGCCTCTCAGATCGCAAATCAAACCTCTAAATACTGACCCAACCTTCGGAGGTGTTCAGGTACCTTTTTGCAGGAAGGGGGTGTGAAGAGCGACGGGAGTGACCCTCGCGCATCCCGCGTACCTTCGCCAAGAGGCCCAGTCCCAACTGGTGGCGGAGGACCTCAGACTCTGCGACTGGACGAATACCTCCGCAAGGCGAGGGTCGGCCCTCGTCTTTGCATCGGAGGGAGCGTGAACCGGGCGGCGGCGGGCGCACGGGAGGCAAGCTAGGGTTTCGGCTCCGGCTGTGTTTGTACGAGTTTTCCCTTCTGTATGAGTAGCGCAGAGGAATCTTTCTTGTACCCTATTGTAATTTGGTCGGCACCCCTTGGTATTCCCTATAAATACCGGGGGGGGTGAACAGTGTAAGGGACACGATTTTTTGGGAACTGAGCCAGAGCGACTTTGTCTTCGTTCCTTAACCTTCGCTGTTACTTCCGACACTTGGTCACCTTCGCCACTCCCCTGCACGAGTGCGGAGGTGGGGCAAGTGTGATTCCAACAGTTTGGCGCCGTCCGTGGGGAACGAAAGTTCGAGATGGCGGGGAACAGGCGAACCAACACCACCAGAGACCTTCGCACGGCTAGAGAGACAGTGACGGTGGTCCCACCTGCCGAGGAGATACCAGAACCCTCAAGGGCGCAGGATGTCACCCCGGACACGGAGGTCCCGGGCCCTCAAGCCCGGACCGTGTTGCACCCTCACACCCCCGGGGAGGGAGAGGGAGCTGACGAAGAGGAGTTGGGCCTCGAGGCCCTCGAAAGCCTTCAGGCTGAGCTGCAGGAGAAGAAAAGGCGTCTGGACCAGCTAGAGAAGCACAATCGGCTGCGCGCCATCTGGCAGAAGGCAGACGAGGCTAGGGAGCAGCTTCGCCGAATGGAAGAGTCCCTCGCCGCGGCTGAGGCCGAGGCAGAGGGCTGGAACGACGGGAATATGCCCCCGCTACAGGAGGGAAATGAGGAGCGAGATCGAGACAACCTTCGCCATCCACCACCCCCACCACCGCCACTCCAAGAGCCTTACCCAATGAGACAGCAAAACTTTCGCCAACTTTACCCAGATGAGAGAGAGCCAAACCTCCGCATCCAAAGAAGACCTCAGCAACACCAAATGCCCTATGACCCGAGGTCACCCCTCTCCCAGATACTCCAAACTCAGCCCTGGCCTCCATGCTACAACCCACAAAACTTACCTCGTTACGACGGGCTTTCCGACCCTCGCCAGTTCATAATGAGCTATGAGGCGGCAGTCGCCGCGGCAGGTGGAGACGAATCAACAATGGCAAAATCTTTTGTCATTATCTTGCGCGACATCGCGCAAACTTGGTACAACAACCTTCGCCCCGGGACCGTGGATTCCTGGGCCAACCTCAGAGACAGGCTCTGCACAAACTTCAAAGGCATCACACCAGCCCCTTCAAACCCCATCGACTTGTTCAATTGCAAGCAAGAGGAGCGAGAACCGCTTCAAGACTACTGGCGAAGGTTCATCCAAATCAGAGCAAGAACTCCGGGGATATCCGACGAAGTTGTAATCCTCGCCGCAGTCAGTGGCCTGCGTCCAGGCCCATGCTCATCAAAGTTTGCCAGGAAGCCAGCGAATTCAATCGAGGAGTTACACGAAACAATGTAACGATATTGCAGAGCAGACATGGACTTCAGAGCGAAGTCTGACGCTCGGCGCTCACAACTGAAGCCACAGCCGAGGCCTCAAACAAGGGAAAACAACCCTCGCCAAGAGCACAGCAACGTTGGTGCAATCAACAAAGCAACAAATTACGAGGATCAAAGATGGGACGCTCAACCTCCGAGCAACCAAGCCTCTCAGGGTTTGCCACCCCCGCCGAATCAGCGGAACTAGCAACGAGATCCCGCAAAAATGTATTGTCACTTCTGTGGTCTCGGAAAGGGACACACAACAAAGCAATGCGAATGCTTCGCCAAGGGAAAAGAATACCAGGAATCCAGGAAAGCTGCTTCGTCAGACACCCGAACCATCAACCACACCAGGAAACCAAGCCTCCACCCTTCAAATACCCAATTCCATTACACCCTCGTAAACTCTGGCCTACCCTCGCAACAACCCATTTACCCCCACCACCCACACTTCAGCCAAGCCTCCTACCAGGCAACAACAATCCCACAACGCCAAAACACTCCATACACAGTCACATACCCAACAACCCCCCAAAACCAAATTCCAACAACCCACCAAGCCAGCAACGCTCTGCCACCACCACCGCCAATTCCCGCTTTACCAGCACCCCAGCCTGTCAAAGCCGAAGCCCAGAGCCAAACGACCATCAACAATCCAACATCAACCTTCGGTGTGATTCTAGCTATCACCGAAGGTTCAAATGAAGACCATGGTAACAAACGGCAGAGGAAGGAACATGCCAGACGAGTTCACCACGTGGCCGTCGAAGGACCCCACAGATTCGGTCGTTGGTCTCACATCCCCATAACCTTCGATTCCAGCGACATGAAGCTGAGAGATTACCCCCACACCGATGCTATGGTGATCGAAACCAACCTCGCTGGGTGGATTGTCACCAAAATCTTGGTTGATACAGGAAGCTCCGCTGACATCCTATTCGCCTCAACCTTCGACAGCATGAAGCTCGACAGAAACCTCCTGCAACCCGCTGACAACCCTCTATACGGCTTCGGCGGTCAACAAGTGAGAGCGGTTGGCAAAATATCCTTGCCTGTGACTTTCGGCGACCAAACGAACTGCAGAACTGAGCACATAACCTTTGATGCCGTCGACATGTTCTATCCATACAATGCCATCTTTGGCCGAGGGGTCACAAACGCATTCAACGCTGTCATCCATCCCGCTTACCTATGCATGAAGCTCCCCGCTCCGAAGGGTGTGGTTGCAGTATTTGGGGACCAAGACATTGCAAGGGCAGCTGAAGGAAACGTAGCCCCAGGGCAACGTAATGTACACAATTTGTCAAAACCTCAAACCCCCGGCATCAGCGACGAGGGTGAAGTCTGCAATGACAGAGTGAAGGCAGCGCCAAAGGAGGAAACCAAACAAGTCCAACTCTTCGAGGGTAACACCGAAAGAAAGGTGCTCATCTCAGCCAATCTAGACCCCCAATCAGAAGGCAACCTCGTTACCTTCCTCAGAGAAAATTCTGACACCTTCGCTTGGTCCGCAGAGGACCTAAAAGGAGTCAACAGATCAATGATTGAGCATAGCCTGAACATCAAAACAGGCTATCGCCCAATCAAACAAAAGCTTCGCAAGATGTCAGAAGAAAGAAAGGAGGCAGCGAAGGCTGAGGTAAAAAGGCTTTTGGACGCAGGCGTCATTCGCTCGGTCAAATACCCAACTTGGCTCTCAAATGTGGTCCTAGTCCAAAAGAAGAACAAAAAATGGCGAATGTGCGTGGATTTCACTTGCTTGAACAAAGCTTGTCCGAAGGATGATTTCCCTCTCCCAAACATAAGCACCCTGGTCGACAGAGCGGCAGGTTGCCAAATGCTGTCCCTCCTTGATTGCTT
Organism: Coix lacryma-jobi var. lacryma-jobi; assembly: GCA_009763385.1. Lineage (NCBI taxonomy): Eukaryota > Viridiplantae > Streptophyta > Magnoliopsida > Poales > Poaceae > Coix > Coix lacryma-jobi. The sequence goes on from CM019824.1 coordinate 139,640,627, forward strand.
TTCAGGCTATCACCAGATTTGGATGAATGAAGAAGACGAGGAAAAAACAAGTTTTATCACACCCTCGGGCACTTTTTGCTTCCGAAGAATGGCAGAAGGCTTGAAAAATGCAGGCTCAACCTTCGCTCGCATGACCTCTGAAGTTTTCAAGGATGAGCATGCTGTCTCTGCCTATGTCGATGACCTGGTTGTCCAGAGTGAACTAAAAGAAAACCACATATCAGACTTATCGAGGGTGTTCAGTAGCCTCCGGTCCGCCGGATTGAAACTAAACCCAGGAAAATGCGTTTTCGGGGTAAGCGAAGGTAAATTGCTAGGTTGCATTGTCTCAGCCAGAGGAATCGAAGCTAACCCTGAGAAGATCGACGCCATCATGAACATGGAACCTCCGGCGACCAAAAAAGCAGCTCAGCGTCTGTCTGGTCGTTTAGCAGCACTTAGCAGATTCATCTCAAGAGCCGCAGAGCGAGGGTTACCTTTATTTGAAACACTCAGAAGCAATGCTCCATTTAATTGGGGTCCCCAGCAGCAAAAGGCCTTCGAGGAGTTGAAAAAGTATCTGACCAGCTTGACTGCCCTAACCAGCCCAAGCAAGGGAGATCTATTGTTACTCTACGTCGCAGCTTCGCCTCACGCAGCAAGCGCAGTTCTCATCAAGGAGCTCCGCGAAAACAACAAGACCAGACAAGCCCCAATCTACTATGTTTCAGAAACCCTCGAAGGCCCAAAGAGAAATTATTCGGAGCTTGAGAAAATAGCATACGCCGTCGTTATGGCATCAAGAAAGCTCAAGCACTATTTCCAGGCGCACGAGATCCATGTACCTTCGTCGTACCCCCTCGAGAACATTTTTAAAAACAACGAAGCAGTTGGAAGAATAGCAAAATCGGCAGTCGAGCTTAACAGTTACGCTGTGACCTTCGTCGGCAGAACAGCAGTCAAATCACAGGTACTGGCTGATTTCATAGCAGAATGGACACCCGACCCTCGTGCTGGTGAGCTGTGACATGACCAGTTTTGGATCGTTTACGTCGACGGAGCCTGGGGTGCAACTGGAGCCGGTGCCTCGGCCATTCTAATCTCGCCTTCCGGGTCGAAGCTGAGATACGCACGAAGGCTTGACTTCAAATGCACAAACAACTCCACTGAATATGAAGCTGTGATTCTGGCACTTTCAAGACTACGGTCGTTGTCAGTCCGAAGGGCACTCATCAACACAGACTCTCAAGTCATTGCGGGGCACATTGAGAAGAACTACAAAGCAAAAGATCCAGAGCTTCAAAAGTATTTTCAATATGTCCGAAGGTTAGAATCTTTCTTCCTCGGCATAACTGTAAAAGCAATATCAAGGACTGAAAACAGCGAGGCAGATTGCCTAGCTAAAGCAGCCGCACAACAGTTACAGCTTCCACCAGATGTGTTCTACGAGGTTACCACTCGGTCAGCTTTCGAAGCTTCTGAAATCAGCGTCAAGCTGATCAGCGCAATTCAGTGCGAGGATTGGAGAGCACCTATCATGGCATACATCAAGGGGCTCCATGAATCAAACAACAGAGAAGAAGAAAACAGACTAAAGCAAAGAGTGTGAGGGTACAAGATTGTTGACAACACCTTGTACAAAGCTTCGGTAACCTCGCCATGGCTCAAATGTGTGTCACAGTCCGAAGGCAATGACATTCTCAAGCTAATCCACGAGGGCATCTGTGGTTCTCACAATGGCCCGAGGGCTCTAGTCGGCAAAGCGTTCCGGCAAGGTTTCTACTGGCCAACAGCATTAAGAGATGCGGAAACCATCGTCAAGCATTGCGAGGGTTGTCAACTGATGGCAAAGAACCAAAACGCTCCAGGGGCACCTACAACTCTCATATGCCCAACCTGGCCTCTGCAAAGGTGGGCGATGGACCTCGTAGGCCCACTACCGACGGCTCCAGGGAACCTTCGCTATGCGGTGGTAGCTGTGGAATACTTCACAAAGTGGATTGAAACAAGGCCATTGTCCTCCATCACTTCCCTCGCAGTAAAAAAGTTTTTCTGGCAACAAATAGTCTGTCGCTTTGGAGTTCCTCAACATCTAACCGTCGACAATGGCACTCAGTTTGACAGCGAGGTCTTCAAAGAATTCTGTGCGCAAATTGGGACAATGTTATGCTTTGCCTCCGTCCGGCACCCGCAATCCAATGGCCTGGTTGAAAGAGCCAATGCGACAATATTCCAAGCTATATCCAAAACGTTGCAGGGTAGACCTAAGGGTAAATGGGCCGATGAACTACCTTCGGTCTCCTGGTCTCACAACACCTCAGAATGCAGAGCAACAAAATTCACTCCTTTCAAACTTTTGTTCGGCGAAGAAGCGGTGCTTCCAGAAGAACTAAAATATGGGTCGCTCAGAACAACCCTCGCATCTGACGAGCAAGCCCAACCGCTTGATAAAGACCTACTCGAAGAAGCAAGATGCAACGCAGTGCACAACCTTCGTAAGTACCAAGAAGAAACCAAAAAATGGAGAGATAAAAAGATCAGAATCAAAGATTTGCAGAAGGGTGACCTCGTCCTCATCAGAAAACAAAACGCCAGCTTGGCAGGAAAATTTCAGCCCAAGTGGACAGGTCCATACTTGATTGTGGAAAGCAATCGCCCCGGTTCTTTCCACCTCTCCGACAGCGAAGGAAACATGCTGCCTCACACCTGGAACATTGACGACCTTCGCAAATTCTACCCATAGCGGAGCCTCAGCGAGCCCTCGCACTATGTAATCTTTTGTTTCACTTTTGTTTTCTTCCACTTCTGTGCATGTAACAAAAACAGAAGGAGCTGCACTCTTTTTCCTTACGAAGGGGCGTAAGGTTTTTTAACGAGGCAGCATCCACAACCTTAATGCAGGCTAGAACCCCCAAAAAAGTAAAATCTCCAAGTTATTACTTTCACTAGCAAACATCGAAAAAGCACTTCTTTTTCAAAGAGCGCTACAATCGATGGAAACCCGCTAAGATTGCTTCGAAAACAACCTTTTTTCTTTTCAAAGCAAACTTCACCTCCACCTAAGATAAGGGGAGGCGCGAAGTCCACAAAAGTCGAGCACCCTCGCAAAACACGCCAGGGGCTCGCAAAAAGCAAACTTCACCTCCACCTAAGATAAGGGGAGGCGCGAAGTCTACAAAAGTCGAGCACCCTGGCAAAAAACGACAGGGGCTCGCAAGAAACAAACTTCACCTCCACCTAAGATAAGGGGAGGCGCGAAGTCCAAAAAAGTCGAGCACCCTGGCAAAAAAGCGACAGGGGCTCGCAAAAAGCAAACTTCACCTCCACCCAAGATAAGGGGAGGCGCGAAGTCCAAAAAATTCGAGCACCCTCGCAAACACGCCAGGGGCTCGCCAAAAAAAAGCAGACTTCACCTCCACCAAAGGGGGAGGCGCGAAGTCCCAAAAAGTCGAGCACCCTCGCAAACACGACAGGGGCTCGCAAAAAGCAAACTTCACCTCCACCAAAGGGGAGGCGCGAAGTCCAAAAAAGTCGAGCACCCTCGCAAACACGCTAGGGGCTCGCAAAAAGCAAACTTCACCTCCACCTAGGGGGAGGCGCGAAGCCCAAAAAAGTCGAGCACCCTCGCAAACACGACAGGGGCTCGCAAAAAGCAAACTTCACCCCCACCTAGGGGGAGGCGCGAAGCCTTAATAAGTCGAACACCCTCGCGAAACGCGAGCCTCGCTAAAAAGAAAGGGGGCGTCGCTGTTTTTTATAAAACATCTCAGTTTAGCGAAACGCGAGCCTCGCTAAAAAGAAAGGGGGCGTCGCTGTTTTTTACAAAACAACTCAGTGTAACGAAACGCGAGCCTCGCTAAAAAGAAAGGGGGCGTCGCTGTTTTTTACAAAACATCTCAGTTTAGCGAAACGCGAGCCTCGCTAAAAAGAAAGGGGGCGTCGCTGTTTTTTACAAAACATCTCAGTTTAGCGAAACGCGAGCCTCGCTAAAAAGAAAGGGGGTGTTGCTGTTTTTTACAAAACAACTCAGTGTAACGAAACGCGAGCCTCGCTAAAAAGAAAGGGGGCGTCGCTGTTTTTTACAAAACAACTCAGTGAAAGGGGGCGTCGCTGTTTTTTACAAAACATCTCAGTTTAGCGAAACGCGAGCCTCGCTAAAAAGAAAGGGGGCGTCGCTGTTTTTTACAAAACATCTCAGTTTAGCGAAACGCGAGCCTCGCTAAAAAGAAAGAGGGCGTCGCTGTTTTTTACAAAACAACTCAGTGTAACGAAACGTGAGCCTCGCTAAAAAGAAAGGGGCGTCGCTGTTTTTTACAAAACAACTCAGTGTAACAAAACGCGAGCCTCGCTAAAAAGAAAGGGGGCGTCGCTGTTTTTTACAAAACATCTCAGTTTAGCGAAACGCGAGCCTCGCTAAAAAGAAAGGGGGCATCGCTGTTTTTTACAAAACATCTCAGTTTAGCGAAACGCGAGCCTCGCCAAAAAGAAAGGGGGCGTCGCTGTTTTTTACAAAACATCTCAGTTTAGCGAAACGCGAGCCTCGCCAAAAAGAAAGGGGGCGTCGCTGTTTTTTACAAAACAACTCAGTGTAACGAAACGCGAGCCTGGCTATTTCGCTTTCTGAGCTAAACTTTGCACGCAACAAACAACGCAGGGCCGGACAGCCAGCGAGCCTAGTCAATATCCGATAACGAGTAAGGAATCGTAGAGACATAAAACCAACATTCAGTGTTCCCGTTCATTTACAAAATAGCTTCACAACGACAAACAAATCATGGAAAATTACAAAAATTACAAGGAACCTTCGCTCCCTTCAAGTAACATCGAATCACCAGAGCCCTCGCTACCTTCCTCAAACTCTGGCTCCACCGCAACGATGGGTCCCCACAACAAAGGAGCTGCTGGAACAATTGGCAGCTCCCCAGATAAAACCCTAGCCCGATACATATACGTACGACCCCTACATCACCGACCTCCGAAGGTTCCTCTTTTGGGACCACTAACGATCCGTCCGAGCCTAAATCTAATTCGGTTCGCCCAAACAAGTACTCCAAGGCTGTGTTCTCATCAATATCATCATCAATTCCAACTTACGAGGATGAAGAAGCACCAAATAAATAACGGGTCGCCTGCCAGTCAGTAAAGTCCGCCTCGCGCTAAAAACGGCTCGACCTGCTATTTTTTAAATCGTACCTTCGCACCTTCGACCACCAAAAACGCTCGAAGGTCAGTGAAGGATGTTTCAGCTTAGCACGAGCCCAAGATTCGCCAGTTACAAAAATATCTTGATAGTTTAACGTCAGGGGCGTCACATCAAACACTTCTAGCACGGTTCCATCAGGAACCTGCATTACCATAGAATTAAAAAGTATCGTCAAGTCTTTCCACCTACCTCACACATTACAAAATAACCTTCTCATCCATACAATCCTAAATTCTCACACCTGCTCGTCTCCCCCGTGCTCGCCTGTTTCAACCCCGCCAGTGGCAGCATCCACACCTTCAGCAGGTGCCTCCTCCGAGGCCACCCCCTGCTCGACACCTTCGCCAGTGGTCGGGGCATCAGCGACCAAAGCTTCAGCCTCGACTGGTGGGACCTCTGCAGAACTAGGAGCAGGAACAGCTTCGGAGCTACCACCAGCATCAATGGCCGCAGGCGGCGAAGGCATCGCCTCCCTCCGAGCCTGTAAGCACAAATAAGAGAAAAGAAACCTAAGTTAACACCAATTCAATAATCATTGAAACAAAAGCCAAAAAACCAGTCTACCCAATAACGCGAACCTGACGAGTAGCCTCGGCAGCTTCCTCGAAAGCAAGAGCGCGACCACCGCCAGCAATCCAAAACCGGCGAAGCAAGCGCATCGCACAATTCCGAACTTCGGCGTCCGCGATCTTCATTTGACGCACCTCGTCCACGGTCGGAAACTTATGGCTGGGTTTCTTAATTTTGCGAAGGTGCTCGCAATCTGCCTGACGAAGCGTACCAGCCATCGCCAGTGCTCCGGCATACCCACCAAAATCAGCAGCATTCCCAACCAACGAGCTAAACACATCCAGCTCATTACATAACCAACCTTCAAAACCCGCTGCGTCTTCAGCATGCAGCGGTTCCCCGGCGGAACCTCCGGCTTCGGTCAAGCATGTATCTATCTTATTTTTAACCCTCGCCATGCTTTCCTGCCAAGCCTCGGCTTGGGTAGCCAGCTCCGAGGACAGCTCCTCTATGCGCTTGTTCGCAGCCACCAAATCCTTGTCCTTTTGCCGGTTCACAGCCAGGAGCTCCGCGTTGCTATTCGCAACCTCTTGCGCTTCCTCTCGCGATTTCTTAACCTTTTCCAAAGCAGCTTTGAGCTCAATCTCTTTGTGTTCCAAACTCTGGCGAAGCTCCTTATTAGCTTTCTCCGCATCACTCAACCGGTCATTCAGGTAGTGGAGATTGTAACTCGCCCTCCGGCGCGCCGACCGGTTGAGAAGCATCAGCTCAGCCACTTTGACGTCAATATCATCGTGAAGTCCCTCCAAGGGCTCGTTGGACAACCGAAGCTCCGCCTCTGGTACACAGATACGGTTGAACACCCGACCCAGAAAGCGCCTTTCCTCCGGAGCACACTGCAAGTGACATTCTCGAAGGTCCGGACTCGTGAAAAGTTCAGTCGCCGGGTCGGAAACTCCAAGTTTCTTCGCATAATAAGGAAGACATGACCGGCTAGCCTCGCCATACGGCCTCTTCCCCGGGGTCCGGTCCGATTCGGCGTCACCCTTAACCTCGAAACCTTCGACCCAGATGTGCGAGCCACCAAACTCGGGAAACGACCCTCGCGGAGGACTTTCTGGCTCAAAGTCCCGTATGATGTCATCAATGCTTCGCGCAGCCGCAGCACCAACACTGGACGAGGCTATTCCTTTCCCTCGAGCGTCCTCGATGGATACGTCTTCTTCGGAGTTACCCCCGCTACTTGACGTATCACTATCCTCGTCGGAGGAGTCCTCTTCAGTACCGCCCTCCTTTTCTTCCTTCTCCCTCTCCTCCTCATCATCATCGGAGCCACCCTCGTCATCCGAGATTTGAACCAAAGCGCCAATACCGCCCACGTGGGGCACCCGTCCTCCAGTCTTCCCACTGCCTCGGCCGCTCGAAACAATGGCCGAGGATGAGGAAGTGGCGACACCTCCCGAACCGACGGCAACCTTCGTCGCAAGTGTTTTAACTCGACCACCGGCGCCGCCGCGTCCTCGGCCACGACCCCTCTTCGGCCGAGAAACAACTTCCCCCTCCGCAGAAGCACGTTTCCTCTTCTTTGGCGCATCTTCGCTCGACGGCGCAGGCCAACTCTCATACTGAACCCCAAGAATGTCAAACATCCTGTTAACCCGACCTCCGCTACCTATCGAGCTGTGGATCGCTTTATTCTCCAACGTGGAAAGCTTTCCAACAAGTTCCACCGCTGAAGGACCGAGAAGCTACCCGAAAGCGACCAGAGGGGGGGGGGGTGAATGGGAGCTTCAAAATTTCCTTTCGGAAACTCGATGCCTCTGTCCCAAAATTAACCCCAAGAGCGAACCCTAGAGCTTGCTAATGTCCACGACCCTAGATGAAGGGTGGATGCTTCCTAGAAGCACAGCGGGACACTACACAACTCTAGAAAGCCAACGCAAAAAACGGAACTCGAATCCGTCAATGAGCGAGCGAACCGCGAATGAAACAGCGCGAAACAGCAGCGACCGGACTCTGGCCTGCGTCCGGTCAGCAGGGACCGGACGCGTCCGGTCACACAATAACAGGTTTTGGACCTCTCTGTTTCTGACCGGACTCTGGCGTACGGTGCGTCCGGTCAGCTACAGTGCGTCCGGTCAAAAGCCAACCAGCCCAGTGAACAGTGAGACCTGTGCGTCCGGTCACAAAATCAACGGAGCGTCCGGTCGAACACAGGAACACTGCACGTGATGTTCATCGACCGGACTCACGCGCAGTGCGTCCGGTCACCCCGATGGAGCGTCCGGTCGATGCACAGCAGCACTGTTCGTCCACCGAATCGCCTCGATCTCACCCAAAACAAATCCTCTAGGGATCAAACTTGGTGAGATGAGTCACAAGGAGTGTAGTGAGCTATCTCTAAGAGATCATGGCTCGAACCTATTTCCAAAACGGTGAATCGAAGAATTTCAGGGGAAGGGAGAAAACTTGACCCGAAACGAAAAATCGATCGATCTCCTAGACCGTGAGGTTAGAGGATGATTCCTTCGGTGGAAAGAAGTGCCTCACGATCTAGAACAAACCAGTTCAAGCGGAATTGTAAAAGACGAACCGAGCAAAGAGATCAAGTGACGGGAAAATCGTGGAGAAAAAGGATTCCGCGAAGAACACGAACAAAACGCGAATCACACCCACGAATTGCAAGCCGAAGCGCAAACACACGCTACGACAAGGAGGTTACGGCCTCCTTTCCTCAAAATCAACAGTACACAGAGTTGCAAGTCTCTCTGCGGATCTCAGCTACAGCAGGGGATAGGAGAGCAGGAAACCCTAAGTGCAGGAAGCAAATGTGATGGCTAAAACTGAGATAAGGGAGGAGGGTGTCTCCACGGACTACTTAACCTATTCTAGACTAAGTCTATTTCCTACTCTACCCCTCTCTAAACTAATTACAGAGCGAACCAGCTAAACCCTAAGGTTATTCTGGACCAACTCGAGTGGTAGGTAGATCCGACGGCCACGCCCGCACAACTCGTCCGCGTTGCCTCCACGCAACCTTCCGATTGCCGCCACGTGCCGCCCTCGCTCTGCACCCCCGGTTTTGAGGCCCAAACCGGGAAACCAGCCTCCAGCCTGAGTTTTGAGGCCCAAACTCAGCAAACCCGCAGCGCCCAGGTTTTGAGGCCCAAACCTAGAAACCGTCCTCAGCCCGAGTTTTGTGGCCAAACTCGGAAACCCTCAGCCCGAGTTTTGTGGCCAAACTCGGAAACCCTCAGCCCGAGTTTTGTGGCCAAACTCGGAAACCGTCCACGCCCAGGTTTTGAGGCCGAAACCTGGAAACCGTCCACCGGTGGTTTTTCGCTGGCTCAGCCACCAAACCGAAGCTGAGGAGGGGATGCACCGCCCGTGCACCCCGTCCACCGACACGTGTCCCCAGGTCCTCGACCCGAGCAACACCGTGCCTCGCAAGTCTCCGCTCGTCGCTGTCCCAGGCTGCCAGCCACCACAGCTGATCCTCAGGCACTCCGGTCCCTCAGTCCAAGCCTCACGTCCGCCCTTCACTGCTCGATACATCGGCATGGCACGTCCGCCGCACGGCACGCCCATCCTCCATCGCACCCAGTCCGTCGGCACGACACGTCTCAACTTGACCTTCACCTGCCCTCGATCACTGTCTCCGTGCTTGACACCTGCACAACACAAGCCAAAGAACATGCGATCAAATCCGTTGACAATCACTCATCACTCAGAGACTCGGCATACACCCATGTATCCGCAATCTCCCCCTTGATGAGTGCATTGTCAACTACACACACAAATCATAAATGAAAGAAGAAGGTAGGAGGAAGGAGAAGAGAGAACTCGACCAAATGACCCAAAAGCATAGCAAAGCCGAAGAAGGTCAAGTGGAAGAAGCGAAAACTTGGTTCCCAAGGATATGGGCAACGGCTCGACGCCACCAAGCAAAGCTAGCCCTCAAGAAGAGGTAGAACAGGCTCAACACCGCTAGCAAAATACCAATCGAAAATCGGAGCATAAAAATGGCAAAATGCTAGTCCCTCAAGAAAGAGGCACAGAGGCTCGACACAGCTAGCAAGAAAACCACTCCGAACCAATTGGAAAACAAAGACAATCGAAAGGTCTCTGAACCAATCGAAGTCAAACTCGACGCCAAATGAGGAAAATGTTTGCTAGTCCCTCAAGATAGAGGCAACGGCTCGACACAACTAGCAAACTCCCCCTCGACAAATGCGAGCAACTAGGGACTCCCCCTTAGGTCCAACAAGAGAAGAGCATAAAGATTTGAAAATCTCCCCCTTAGCAAAAAACTCTCCCTTGGATGAACATCAGGAGACATATGATTTGCAAAAACTCAAAAAACTCTCCCCCTTAGTTGAAAATGCACTTATCAAGCACAAACTCTTCCCCGGAGTCAACACAACTCCCCCTCCCAAAATGCATATGAAGTCAGAAATGCAAGTTAGGGGCTTCAGGCATATAATCAAAAGAGTGCAAGACTGCTCTAATCGGTATGGCTCCAATGACACAACTTATCACTCAAATAGCGAAGGCTCAAACTGATCACACATACGAAATATGAAGCATATGAGCAAGTGAGCAGTTTTTAGCCAGAAAGATAGTCACCATCAAAATAGCACTACTCATGTATAGATAGGAATCCAGACAAGTGCTAAACATGTATACAAGGTGAACTACCCCTAGCAAAGTTCAATCATCATGCATAGGAATGAAGCATATACTTGTGATTTCAGTTTTATATCGGAGTTGCAGCGGTAAAGAATTCACAAGTTCAATTATTTAGCATGTGATTGCGAGAGGTTGAAAGCTTGTCTTTGCCTAACTTTTCAACCGAGCGAAGCCTATGCCGAAGCAATCAGAAGCTTAAAGCTATGGTTTCGGTCATACACTACACGGCTCAAGTTTAACTCAAAGTGCAATGAGAAACAGTCTCGATACCGTGAGGTGTTGGCAAGCAATCCCATCTCGATCTTTTCGATTCACTAAAACTTGGTTCAAATTTTAAACATGATATGAACAGACCAAGCAAGTGAATGACTCGGAATTAGAGACATAGCAACCCAGCATATATGAAAAGCAGGAATGGACTCAACACACCCTACACATGCTAGTTGCATATCTCAATGGTGAATATTTTCAGATTTTATATACATTGAGCAAATTCACCATTCAAAAATAGCTCAGCTCATAACATGTACTAATGATCAGAAAGAGCAGAAGCTACAAGTATCAGCATAAGCATCGGAGCATACTAAACAGAGCATAGTTACATTCTAGTGATTATAAACATGAAGCTCAGAATGTAAATGCGTATGCTAAAATGCAAAAGAAAAGAAAGACAAAAGAGACAGTCAAATATACAAGATCCAAAATGTTTCCCCCATCTAAAAGGGGAAACACACACCAAGCTCACCCCTCAACCAATTAAAGGTTGATTCGTCTAAAGGCTTGGTGAAAATATCAGCCAATTGATGATGAGTATCGACATGGCGAAGGTCGATATCACCCTTCTCCTGGTGGTCTCGCAGAAAATGAAAGCGCACATCAATGTGTTTGGTTTTCGAGTGAAGCACGGGGTTCTTAGCAACGCTAATGGCACTCGTGCTGTCACAAAGCAAAGGCACGCGAGAAAAGCTCAGACCAAAATCACGCAAAGTGGCCATCATCCAAAGCAACTGGGAACAGCAGCTAGCCGCAGCAACATACTCAGCCTCCGTAGTAGACTGAGCGACACTAGACTGCTTGCGAGAAGACCACGAAACAAGAGAAGAGCCAATAAACTGGCAAGTCCCAGAAGTGGACTTGCGCTCAATACGGCAACCAGCAAAATCGGCATCGGAATAACCGCAAAGCGAGAGGGTGGAGGAAGGAGAATACCAAATCCCGAACTCAGGTGTGAAACGAAGGTACCTGAAGATGCGCTTCACCGCCTGACGGTGAGAAGTGCGCGGCGACGCCTGAAAGCGCGCGCACAGACACACCGCGAACTGAATGTCCGGACGTGTCGCCGTCAGGTAGAGTAGCGACCCGATCATGCTGCGGTACTCCTTCTGGTCCACTGCTTCTCCATCCACATCCGTATCCAGGGCAGTCGTCGTCGACATGGGTGTTGGAAGAGGCTTGGCCTCACCCATATCGAACCGCTTCAGCAAGTCCTTCGTGTACTTGCCCTGGTGCACAAACGTCCCCTCCCGGGATTGCTTAATTTGCAACCCGAGAAAGAATGTCAGCTCGCCCATCATGCTCATCTCGAACTCCCTGCTCATAGTATCTGCAAACTTGGCAACCAAAGCGTGAGAAGAACCACCGAAAATGATATCATCCACGTAAATCTGGACCAAGAGCGTGTCTTTGCCTTGCCGGAGGAGAAAGAGCGTCTTATCTACACATCCCATTTTAAAACCCTTAGCAATCAAAAAGGTTTTTAACCTATCATACCAGGCTCTAGGGGCTTGTTTCAAACCATATAAAGCTTTATGAAGTTTAAAGACATGGTTTGGGAACTTGGGATTTTCAAAACCGGGGGGTTGCTCAACATAAACCTCCTCCTCTATGTAGTCGTTTAAGAAGGCACTCTTGACATCCATTTGAAAAAGTTTGAAACCTTTGGATGCAGCAAAAGCCAAGAGTATCCTAATAGCCTCTAAATGAGCTACAGGAGCAAACGTCTCCTCATAATCTATCCCCTCCTTCTGACTATAGCCTTTCGCTACAAGCCGGGCCTTGTTTCTAACAACGTGGCCATCCTCTCCTTGCTTGTTTTTGAAAACCCATTTTGTCCCAATAGGCTTACAGTCAGGTGGAGGTGGAACTAGAACCCAAACCCGATTTCGCTCAAAGTTTTCTAACTCCTCATGCATGGCATTGACCCAGTCCGGATCCGTCAAAGCGTGTCCAACATCTCGGGGCTCAAAATTAGCAACAAAAGCAGAGTGAGTGAAGTGAGAGATGTACTGTGACCTGGAGCGAGTGACTCGCTCGCCGATATCGCCGATCATCTGCTGAGGGGGGTGCTGGCGCTGGATGTGTCGTGGCGCCTCCCGGGATGAAGTGACCTCCTCCTCAACAGCAGCTGGTTCCACCCCGGGTACAAAAGGTACCGCCCGAGGTGGAGGATCCCACGGCCCCCAGGAAGAAGAGGTGTCGGGGCCGTGAGTTGTCGTCGAGGCCGCTCTTTGCGGCGCGGCAGGTGGAGGGGGTGCTGGATCATCCATACCTTCAGCACCCTCGTCCTCGTCATCAAAAAGAGGCTCTCCAACCTCATGATCACCTGCACGCTCAAAACGAGAAGAAGGAGAAGCAAGAGTCTCGTTGAAGGTGACATCTGATGTCTCCATGACTCGGTTAGTATCAAGGTTAAGTACACGATATGCTCTAGTGTGAGTGCCATAACCCAAAAATACCCCGTCAGAAGATCGAGACTCAAACTTGTCCAGGTTGCCCTTTTTCAAAATAAAACAGTGGCAACCGAAGACTCTAAAATAACTCACCTTGGGCTGGCGACCAAAACGCAACTCATAAGAAGTCTTCTTCAAAAAGGCTCTCAGAAAAATGCGATTTGAAATGTAGCATGCAGTGTTCATAGCTTCGGCCCAATAGCGCCTAGGAGTCCTATGCTCACCAAGCATCGTCCTGGCCATCTCAACAAGGGTCCGATTCTTCCTCTCTACAACACCATTTTGGGGCGGTGTGTAGGGGGAAGAAAACTGATGCTCCAAACCAAGGCGGTTACAAAACTTCTCAAAATCCGAATTTTTGAATTCAGAACCATTATCACTTCTAATAGCTCGCATCGAGTTCAAAGTGAACTCGTTCTGAAGACGCAAAAACAGATTGCGAGCGAAGGAGAAAGTCTCAGTCTTCTCAGTCAAAAAGAAGACCCACGAATACCTCGAAAAGTCGTCAACAACGACCAAAACATACCACTTGCCACCAACCGAGCTCACCCGAGCCGGACCAACAAGGTCCATGTGCAAAAGCTCTCCGGGGTGCGAGGTCATGACCTTAGTCACTGGATGGTGGGGAGCGGCAACCATCTTCCCATGTCTGCAAGAATGGCAAACTAGATCCTTCTCCATCGAAAGCTTGCGCAATCCTCGGATTAGGCCAAGTGAGCTAAGTCTTGCAAGCAAGTCGAAGCTTAAATGGCCGAGTCTCCTATGCCACTTCCAAAGATCGGAAGAAGAAGGACTAGCCAAAAGACAGCGAGAAGATCCAAACGACTCCGAGAAATTTGCGCGAAAGACTTTCCCAAAGGGCGAAATCAGACATACAAGATCGCCCTGAGGATCTAAGATGCGACTAAGGTTCGGTTTAAAACGAATCTCATAGTCATCATCAAAAAGTTGCGAAACAGAAAGCAAGTTAAAATGCAGGTTAGAAACAAGAGCAACATCGCGCAACACAAAGTGCTCATTAACCCGCACAGTCCCACGGGATAATACCTTACCTTTACTATTGTCGCCGAAGGTTATGTACTCCTTTCCGGCGACCGGGCTAAGGCTGGAGAACCACTTGGCGTTTCCGGTCATGTGCCTCGAACAACCGGAATCCACCAACCAAATGTCCTCCAACCGTTTTACCTACATCAATAAAAAGATATAGGGTGAGCATATGGTCCAACACTGGGGTTAGTGAAGTAAGGGGAATACCAGTGTTGGGTCGGCTGCTCAAAAGAACGGTCAGTGTAAAAACCATTCCTAGCCTGTCTACGAGGGTAGCGATCACCACGCACAGGAAAACGTGGTCCGCTGGGGAAGAAGCGCTCACCGCGATACTCAACCTGCGGTGGGGGAAAGCGCTCAACAAAACCTCCGCCACGGGGTCCGTTGCCTGCAAAAGCAGGACCCCGTCGGGCACGCACTCTACGAGGCCTACGCCTAGGGACTTGAGGTTCTGGACCTCTAGCCCTAGTCTCCCTCCTTGGAGCTCTCATCTCCTGCCTAGGCCTGGGAACTTGACCTCCGGGCCTAGCAGCTCTCCTCTGGACATTCGGCACATGCCTACCATGAGAAGGATGGTACATGTCCGGGTTGTCCATCTCCCGAGCACGGCGCGCCTCTCGCTTGCGCCGAAAACAAAACTCACTCAAGTGACCATCCCTCCCACAAAAGTCACACTGGTACCTCACCGCACGCACAGGGGGTTGTTGGTACGCAGGACTGTGGATATGGGTCACTTTGCCCTTCTGTGGCAACTCCTCCTGGATAGATGGCATTGTATCCAGCTTGTTCTTTAGGTGGTTGGGTTTGGGATGCCACACTTGGTTCTTGGGTGGAGCTCTCGGAGGTTCCTCAAACACCCCATCTTTGGTGATAGGCTTGACGGGCTCTTTGGATGGAAGCTTGGTCAGTTTGGGAGTAGTGGTGGAGTTAGGCTTCTCACTAGGATTCAGACCACTCGACTCTCCAATCTTCCCAAAAGCAGAAAGATCAACACCCTGAGCAAGACCTACACCAGAACCTCCAGCAGCTCGCTTAAATTGGGAGATTATCATCCCGAGCTGCGGCTCACTACAAGAGACCCATGACAAGATGGTCCGAAGGTATGTGTTTTCCTCCTCGGTTTGCATCTTGCCATGCTTGACATTCGCAATCTCCATCTCCAAACCCTCACACAAAGCACACCTAGCCACACTAGTGCTACCTGAGTTGGCCTCCTCAAGAGACACAATCTTGGCATTCTTCTCTGCCAACTCAGATTGCAAGACAGGACAAGTCTTGCACGCACCCAATAGAGAAGGTCTAGCCTTCAGCTCATCCACCTCTCCTACCAACGCAGCATACTTACCTCTCAAAGTGAGAAGGTCAGTCATGTGTGTGGTGCACATTTCACACTCAACCTCCTCCGACACGACCACGGTGGACTTGGCAAACTCAAGCTCTCTCACCGTGTCCTCCCACTTCTGCCTAAACTCCTTGCGCTCTCTAGCGGCACGCCTAAGCAACTTGTCCTGACTAAGGAGCGCGGCAGTAAGCTTCTCGACCTCAGCAGAAAGCTCGTCGTGGGTGAGGGATACCTGGGAGGTGTCGTCGTCGTCGTCGTCGTCTCGAGGGGTGTGCTCCAGCTTGCCGTCGACCTCATCACCAAGCGCCATGGTGCAGAAGCCGTCGTCGTCGGCGAAGAAGCAGAGGCCGTTCAGCTTGTCCTCGATCCTCTTCTTCTTCTCGGACTCGTCATCGCTTGAGCAAATGGAGTCGTCATCCGAGCCGTCGACGTCGCTGAGCGTGGCGAAGAACGCACGCTGCTCAGCCTGGGCCTTCTCCAAGTACTTCTTCTTGATGTACTCCTTGTCGAAGCCGCCCCTCCGCTTGTGCCTCGCGGGGATGTACTTCTCCTTGCGCTTGCCGGAGTCGTACTTGTGCCCATGATCGCCCTTCCCAGATGAATGCTTCTTCTTGGGGCAGTTGGCGATGAAGTGGTCGGGGTCGCCGCACTCATAGCATCCTGAGCGTCCTCCACCGCGGCGACGGTTCATGCGGTTGTTGTGGAACCGCGTGAACCGATTGGCGAGCATTGCCAACTCGTCATCCCCCAACGACTCAAGCTGGTCCTCTGTGACAGAAAAGAGTGAAGAAAGTGCAAAGCCAGCAGAGGGGTTAGCAGAAGAGCCAGAAACCAAAGCCATAGTCGGGCCAGAAGGATTTGCATAAGAAGCCCTCGATATGGCGTCAATCTCACTAGACTTGAGCTTACTAAAGAGCTCGTCGCAAGTGAGAGTCTCGTAGTTAGATTATTCGATGATCGCCTGGACCTTTGAGTCCCACACCGACCGATCAAGAGTGTGCAAAAGCTTCAAAGCCCTCTCATGATCGTCAAAAGGCAACAGCTCCTTGTTAGCTCGCATCTTGTTGACAATCACCTGAAAGCGAGCGAATAAGCTTTCTATGCTCTCGCCAGGCATATGTCGAAAGTTCTCATACTCCCGCTTGTGCGACTCGTAGAGACGGGATTTGACTTGAGAGGTGCCCTCATGAAAGCGCATGAGGGTGTCCCAAATCTCACGAGCCGTGGGGAGGTGAGAAACGCGATCAAACTCCGACATGCTCAAACAGGAGAACAAGGCGTTACGCGCCCGGCTATTGGCCTCGTGCTCATCTATCTGAAGCTGAGAGACACGAGCAGCCAGGACAACGTAATCGGCCCTGTTGCAAATCTCCCAAATAGAAGAGCCCATGCTCTGGAGATAGGCCGACATGCGTATCTTCCAATACGCATAGTTCGTCCCATCAAAGAACGGCGGTTTGCCCACGCCGCGATCCATGTCGCCTTCCGTGGATCTGGAACCGGCTAAGGTGGAAGATCCTTAACCCGCTCCGATACCAATTGAAGGACCGAGAAGCTACCCGAAAGCGACCAGAGGGGGGTGAATGGGAGCTTCAAAATTTCCTTTCGGAAACTCGATGCCTCTGTCCCAAAATTAACCCCAAGAGCGAACCCTAGAGCTTGCTAATGTCCACGACCCTAGATGAAGGGTGGATGCTTCCTAGAAGCACAGCGGGACACTACACAACTCTAGAAAGCCAACGCAAAAAACGGAACTCGAATCCGTCAACGAGCGAGCGAACCGCGAATGAAACAGCGCGAAACAGCAGCGACCGGACTCTGGCCTGCGTCCGGTCAGCAGGGACCGGACGCGTCCGGTCACACAATAACAGGTTTTGGACCTCTCTGTTTCTGACCGGACTCTAGCGTACGGTGCGTCCGGTCAGCTACAGTGCGTCCGGTCAAAAGCCAACCAGCCCAGTGAACAGTGAGACCTGTGCGTCCGGTCACAAAATCAACGGAGCGTCCGGTCGAACACAGGAACACTGCACGTGATGTTCATCGACCGGACTCACGCGCAGTGCGTCCGGTCACCCCGATGGAGCGTCCGGTCGATGCACAGCAGCACTGTTCGTCCACCGAATCGCCTCGATCTCACCCAAAACAAATCCTCTAGGGATCAAACTTGGTGAGATGAGTCACAAGGAGTGTAGTGAGCTATCTCTAAGAGATCATGGCTCGAACCTATTTCCAAAACGGTGAATCGAAGAATTTCGGGGGAAGGGAGAAAACTTGACCCGAAACGAAAAATCGATCGATCTCCTAGACCGTGAGGTTAGAGGATGATTCCTTCGGTGGAAAGAAGTGCCTCACGATCTAGAACAAACCAGTTCAAGCGGAATTGTAAAAGACGAACCGAGCAAAGAGATCAAGCGACGGGAAAATCGTGGAGAAAAAGGATTCCGCGAAGAACACGAACAAAACGCGAATCACACCCACGAATTGCAAGCCGAAGCGCAAACACACGCTACGACAAGGAGGTTACGGCCTCCTTTCCTCAAAATCAACAGTACACAGAGTTGCAAGTCTCTCTGCGGATCTCAGCTACAGCAGGGGATAGGAGAGCAGGAAACCCTAAGTGCAGGAAGCAAATGTGATGGCTAAAACTGAGATAAGGGAGGAGGGTGTCTCCACGGACTACTTAACCTATTCTAGACTAAGTCTATTTCCTACTCTACCCCTCTCTAAACTAATTACAGAGCGAACCAGCTAAACCCTAAGGTTATTCTGGACCAACTCGAGTGGTAGGTAGATCCGACGGCCACGCCCGCACAACTCGTCCGCGTTGCCTCCACGCAACCTTCCGATTGCCGCCACGTGCCGCCCTCGCTCTGCACCCCCGGTTTTGAGGCCCAAACCGGGAAACCAGCCTCCAGCCTGAGTTTTGAGGCCCAAACTCAGCAAACCCGCAGCGCCCAGGTTTTGAGGCCCAAACCTGGAAACCGTCCTCAGCCCGAGTTTTGTGGCCAAACTCGGAAACCCTCAGCCCGAGTTTTGTGGCCAAACTCGGAAACCCTCAGCCCGAGTTTTGTGGCCAAACTCGGAAACCGTCCACACCCAGGTTTTGAGGCCGAAACCTGGAAACCGTCCACCGGTGGTTTTTCGCTGGCTCAGCCACCAAACCGAAGCTGAGGAGGGGATGCACCGCCCGTGCACCCCGTCCACCGACACGTGTCCCCAGGTCCTCGACCCGAGCAACACCGTGCCTCGCAAGTCTCCGCTCGTCGCTGTCCCAGGCTGCCAGCCACCACAGCTGATCCTCAGGCACTCCGGTCCCTCAGTCCAAGCCTCACGTCCGCCCTTCACTGCTCGATACATCGGCATGGCACGCCCGCCGCACGGCACGCCCATCCTCCATCGCACCCAGTCCGTCGGCACGACACGTCTCAACTTGACCTTCACCTGCCCTCGATCACTGTCTCCGTGCTCGACACCTGCACAACACAAGCCAAAGAACATGCGATCAAACCCGTTGACAATCACTCATCACTCAGAGACTCGGCATACACCCATGTATCCGCAACCGCCCACCCCTGAACACGCTTGTAGACTGCTTCGACCCCATCTTCTCGTCTGGGAAATTTCTTCAGAAGTTTATCCCAAACCTTATCAAGGTCAACCTTCGGCTTCTTCAAGCCCCTACTCTCGTACCTCGAGTCTTCCCCGACTGCGAACCACGCTTGTCTCCGGCTGAGGGGCCAAATCTTCGCACAACAGTACTCCTCGACCAAGTCGCGAGCACACTGAGACCGCGCCACAACCCTCAAACAATCAACACAGGCGTGAGCCTCGGAGCTCATCATAGCTTCGGCGCTAACATCACCAAGCGGCGAAAGCTCGCCGCAGAGCTCTGCATTCCCACCAAGCTTATAATAAAACCAGGACTCCTGCCACCCACTGGTCCACTTATTCTTCTGGGCTTGCACCGGCAACTCCGACCCAGCGCGATGGCAAAAAGTGTACACCGCAAACTGTCCAAGACTGGTGTTACCTCCGCGATCCGAGATCTTGCGAGGTTGCATGTGCACTCTATGGGTCCGAACAAACCCCTCAACATGAGGAACAACACCCTGAGAGCGGCACGCCCAGATATAAACTGACATCTTTGTAAAGCACGAGGGTGTGAGTTGGTGGAAGCGCAAGTTGAACCTCCGCAGAACCGAGGTCACAAAAGAGTCAACACGGAAGCGAAGGCCGGCTGAAAAAAATTCCTCAAATACAACAACCTCATCAGCGTCCGGCTTCGGCACCGTCTCCCCGGCACTGGTCCTCGCTTTACCTTCCTCAATCCAACCCCACCTGACATAAGATGCAATCTCCGCGGTGCAAACTCGGCTGAGTCCGAACTCGAAGGTAATCCCCTCATCTGCGGCTGTGGGCGAAACAGCGCGAGCAGTCTGTTTCAACCTAGCCATCTCCTCAGCTGCTAACGTCACCGAACAGCGAGCGCCTGTCTCAACCCTCGCAGACAAGCTAAAATAAACCTTCGCTACAAGCAAATTGCAACAGCAGGATGGCTATAGCAGAGGAAGGCACAATCCAAACCCCTCACCCACCCCTTCTATTTATAGACCGGGTGGCGGAACACCCCACACGATAACACCGGCACGAAAACCAAGAAAGCCACGGCACAGAAAACGAAACAGACCCCTACAGTTCAAAAAAACAATACTACGGCCCGGCCCAAAAGCAGCCGCGGGCGTCGCTGCCGAGGGTCCTGTCTCTTTTCCCGTTGAAAGGCGCTGCTTGGGCCTAAACACGGTTCTTTAGATCCAAGTCAACGAGGGGCTACTGTTGGGGAAAGGGGCCCTCGGCAGAGGCACCACGCGGGCTGGCTAAACAAAGCGGCCCTCGCGGCCCTCGCGCACCTTCGCCGCCTACCCCCCTATTTCATCCTGTTAAGCCTCTCAGATCGCAAATCAAACCTCTAAATACTGACCCAACCTTCGGAGGTGTTCAGGTACCTTTTTGCAGGAAGGGGGTGTGAAGAGCGACGGGAGTGACCCTCGCGCATCCCGCGTACCTTCGCCAAGAGGCCCAGTCCCAACTGGTGGCGGAGGACCTCAGACTCTGCGACTGGACGAATACCTCCGCAAGGCGAGGGTCGGCCCTCGTCTTTGCATCGGAGGGAGCGTGAACCGGGCGGCGGCGGGCGCACGGGAGGCAAGCTAGGGTTTCGGCTCCGGCTGTGTTTGTACGAGTTTGCCCTTCTGTATGAGTAGCGCAGAGGAATCTTTCTTGTACCCTATTGTAATTTGGTCGGCACCCCTTGGTATTCCCTATAAATACCGGGGGGGTGAACAGTGTAAGGGACACGATTTTTTGGGAACTGAGCCAGAGCGACTTTGTCTTCGTTCCTTAACCTTCGCTGTTACTTCCGACACTTGGTCACCTTCGCCACTCCCCTGCACGAGTGCGGAGGTGGGGCAAGTGTGATTCCAACACATGTATTGGCCAACTAAACTCCAGGAAAAAGAATGAAATGATTTGAACAAAGTGACAACATAGATACTTCACAAGTGGTCACATCTCTTAGAGAGTTTGAGTGAGTTTTACGAAAGATTGGAGTAGATGTGGACAACGTGTGGTACAACAGTGTCAAATGAAGTATTGACCAAAACAAAAGTTGTAGATCATGGTGTCCCCTTCAACTTTGGTATTCAAAACTTTCTCATTAGAGCCATTTTTAAATCCCTAAGCCGCACAAAACTCTCTCAAAATTTGAATTTCAAAACTCCGAACATCAAAAAGGTAATAAATGAAGGGATGTCCTATACAAAAGATGTGCACTATGTTGTTACCTACAACTTTGGTATTCAACAGTTCCTCACTAGAGGTCATTAAGTGTGTCATATTTCATCTGCAAATTGCATTTTAAAAAAAATTAGAAATTAGTTAATACAGGCGGTGGTCAATACCAACCGCCTGTAATTTCTACAGGCGGTTGGTATGGACCACCGCCTGTATAAATCTATTTCTACAGGCGGTGGTCAATACCAACCGCCTGTAGAAACCATTTCTACAGGCGGTTGGTATTGACCACCGACTGTAGAAATGGGCTCCCTATACAGGTCAACTCGTCACCCCGAAAATTTTCTAAGTCCTGGCGCCAGTTCTTTTTAAAGAGACGCCGGCAGGCTACCAAAATTTTCCGCCGCCGCCTCATCGTCGCGCCACCGTCCCCTCTCCTCTGCGCTCGCCATTGCCGTCGCTGTTGTGAGTCCTCTCCTCCTCCTCCTCCTCCTCCTCTTCCGCCTCTCTCTCTCTCCGCGCATTTGGTGGTGGCGGCGGCGCGGCGGCGGGAATGCCGTGGCTCGCGGCCACCGCCGGTTCCGTCCGCTGGCTCCGTCCGTCTGGTGGACGGTGGCCGCGGGCGCGCGGCACGGTGGACGAGGAGACTCGACCGCGGGCGTTGCACGGTGCACGGTGCACGACGGCGGGCGGCGGCTGCCGCGCGGCTGCGCGCGTGAAGCAGAGGAGGGAGAGAGAGAGAAGAGGGGAGTGGGCCGGCAGTGGGCCGGGGGGGGTCGGCGAGTGGGCCGTTTAGGGGATAGGAGGGGAGTGGGCCGAGAGGGGCATGGCCATTTTTTTTTCTTTTTTCTTTTATATAATCATTCTAAAATTCATATCTGAGAAATATTGGTCCAAAAATAATGTAATAAATTTTGTTTTGTTTCCCTCGACAAGATGTATACATAAATAAATGAAAATAAATTTTATTTTGTTTCTCTCGTGAAATATATATTTAAAATGATTTAAATTGAATATATGCCTCATAGTTTGTTTAATACATAGATAATTCTAGGAATACCAAAAAAATGTGAATCCAATTTTGTTAGCTTTATTGAACTATGTAGAAGCTGTGAAAAATATGAAATGTCATGTTTTTTTTTCTTTTTTCTTTTATATAATCATTCTAAAATTCATATCCTGGGAAATATTCGTCCAAAAATAATGTAATAAATTTTGTTTTCGACAAGATGTATACATAAATAAATAAAAATAAATTTTATTTTGTTTCTCTCATGAAATATATATTTAAAATAATTTAAATTGAATATATGCCTCATAGTTTGTTTAATAGATAGATAATTCTAGGAATACCATGTTTTTTTCTTTTTTCTTTTATAAATCTCCTCTTGATATTATTATATATTTATGTCAGTTTGTCGTGATGAGTTCTCCGCACAAGGACCAAGCCCCAGGATCTGAACATACGGAACAAGCCCCAGAGTCCGACCCCATGACGAAAGAAGTGAACCACCAAACAAGCAAAGTCCTGGGGTCGTCTGACCCCACGGAGAAGGTAGAAGGGACCCACGAAACGGGTGAAGCCACAGGGGACGAAACTCCGGAATATGAAAGTGTTAGCGATGACATGGAGCCTCCCGAAGTGAGGAAGGCTCATCGTGAATTGCAACGTGACCCTGATTATAATCCACAAGCCGATGAGGTAATCCTTGTCTATTATACATGATTTGGATCTATAATGTTTGTATGTAATTACATGATTTCGATCCATAATGTCTATATATAAACCCATCTATACGATTCACAATGTCTATACTCAGGAGGCAATGTCTCAAATGCAAGAACTGATTTGGCAACACGAAGTCGCACAAGCCGAAGATGCACCGAAACCGACCACGACGACGACCACTGAGAGATCAAGGAAAAGAAAGCGGAGCAATTTGAAACGAGGCGAGAGAGGATTAAACAAGTTTCCAGACGACGTATATGCCATCTCAGATGTTAGCCCGATCGGACAACCCCTAGCTCCCGAGGAGGCCCTACCTAAGTACCGGAACACCATTGGTTTCTGTGTTAGGGACATTCTTGACATTGCTATTCGACAGTGGTCCAGTGTGTCAGATGATGACAAGACAAAAATTTGGGATAAAATCAAGTCGAGGTTCCCGTTTCCTCGAAACACACCAGAGGCACTGATAAAGGAATACACAATGAAGCAGTGTGCAATCAGTTTCCGAAACTGGAGGTCGGAGATGAATACCAAGTTTGCAAAGAGAGGGTTGGACCCTACAAGCAGATACAAGATTACTAAAGGATAGTGGGTGGTCTTTTTAGAGCAGAGGAGAGAGCCAGAGTTCTTAACTATCAGCGAAGCCAACTCTGCTCTCGCTAAGAAGAACAAGTACCACCACCGTCTAGGCACAGGTGGTTACCAGCGTCAGGTTCCCAAATGGAGGCAAGAAGAGGCTGCGAAGAAGGCGGCAGGGTTGCCAGCGCTGTCCGAGCAAGTTGGTGAAAGGTCGGCAAATTGGATTCTTGCTCGAAAACCAAAGGAAACTGAGAGCGGTGTGTCCTTTGACGACCCAATGTTTGAAGAAGCAACAAAGAGCATCTTTGCGGTGGCGGCCAAGACACAGGAAGGGAAATTCAAGCCACGAAGGGAGAGGGACATCCTTACTGCGGGCCTCGGTAACCCTGAGCATCCTGGCCGTGTTCGGGGCATCTCATCCAAAGAGGGATGGAAGGATGGATTCGGCCCTCAGTGGCAAGGTGAGTATAAGAAACGTGATCGATACAAGGAAGAAATGGCAAGTTATTTAAAGCAAGAGGCTAAGAAAGAGTTCACGGAGATGATGGCAAAATTGCTAGAAAATCCTCCTCCTGAGTTGATGCAAAAACTAGCGAGTGCGGTTTCAAATCAACAGATTAGCGTTCAGGCACCCTAGATGCAGCTAGTCCCAGTGGTGTCACAATGTGCAACCAACATTCCAAGCAGTGTTGCATCTACGGCGAACAAGGTTCACTATCCGGTTGACGACATTGTTGGTCCCATGTCGTGCTCCCTGGTCATAAGATATGGCATTAACAATCATCGTACAAGGGAAGTAGCCAAGGGCAAAGCAATCCCAGGACACAAATACCATGGAGTTGACATTCCTGTAGACTACTGCAGAGTAGAAGTATCGACCATGGTCCAAGGATATGAGGATGAGATTCTAGACATCCCCGGTCTAGAGGACATTGAGAAACTCGGACAGGCTATAAACAATTTCATCCTTTGGCCTAGGTGGGACGTCCAGCTGATGGAGCAACCCACTCAGGAGTCATCAGGACGTACCGATCCTCTTCATGACCACCCACCATCACCTCCCCAGTCTATTCCCGACCCTCAATCATCACCTCCGCCAAAGTCCGCACCATCTCCGCCACAATCATCACCTCCGCCACAGTCAGCACCATCTCCGCCACAGTCATCTCCTGCACCACAGTCAGCACCACCTCCGCCACAGTCGTCTCCTCCGCCACAGTCAGCACCATCCCCGCTACAGTCATCGCCTTTGCCACAGACACCACAATTGAATTCCCCACCTTCCCCACAACCCGAAGATCCTCTGCCACAAAGCAAGGAGCCACCACCACCGCCAAAAAAGAAATTTCCGGTACCCAAGTTGGTTTCCGCCTATGAGCCAAAGAAGAAAATAGCTGGGACAGCCAAATTTTTAAAAGGAATTGGACAGAAACGCACTTCAGAAGTCGTTGAGTTGTCTGAGCTTCAGAAGTCAGCGAAGCCAGTGTCTAAGGTAATTCCTTGCACTATCAAGGTCCCAACTGCAGAAGATTACAAGTCTATCCCTAAAAATTTTGTGTTGGGAAGGCCTCTACTCAAGCGGAAGACACTCTTAAATATTCCAAGCAATATAAAAAGGTTGCATGACTGGTATATGAGAGCCGCTTCTGTTGGCATCGACACCATCAACGTGTGTATCCCCAAAAGGCATTTCTAAGTGAAAATAATATGTGCATCATTAACTTTGAAGACATTTGGTTGATGATGAATCTCGAGAGATTGGACGTACAGATCGTAACAACGTTTGCACTGTAAGTGTTACATAGTTTAAAATGCATTATAGTTGTGTCAATGTTGAATATCTGACTTGCACATGTGCCTTGCATAATGCTATATGATCAGCAGGAGTTGTATTATGGGCAAGATTTCAATTATTGTGCCAATGAAAGGATTGGCTATCTGAACCCAATTGATATATGCGAAGAACGACACATTTTCAGAATCGGAGATGATAACATAGAGTTACTGGGCTTAGAAGGTGAGGAACGGGACAAGAAAATCGCAAAGTTGAAGTTGGCGTATGAATCCCAGTACGCCTTCTACATTGGAATGTCATTGCTCAAATATCAACATAGGGAATCGGTAGTGGCCCCATACCACTTTGGGTAAGTGTGAGTTTCCATAGATGCATCATGAATTTGATTCCAATATACAAATGCATCATGAATTTGATTCGTGCAGGGACCACTGGATCTGCCTTTTCATTTATCCTAGGGATAGAAGGGTGCTGGTACTAGACTCCGCAAATTACCCGCCATCAAGCTATGCAAAATTCATTCAAATGTTAGAGCTGTAAGTCGAGATATGCTTTCTTAGTTTTGTATTTTGAGAGTTTATGTATAATTAACATAGTGATTCTATTCGAGATCATAGGGCATATAGGTTTTATAAGATAAAAGGTGGAAAGTGCGACGCCAACATTCAAGGGCAGCCATTGCAAGTTTTTTATGACTGGCCGGTAAGTTGGTGAAAATTTACTCTTATGAATACAAAACATATATGTACTATACATAGGACCATGGTTGCATGTATAAATATCCACTTTCTCATTATATAGTGCCACAAGCAACCACCTGGATCTGTCCTCTGTGGATACTACGTGTGCGAGCACATGAGAGAGACCGGTCGATACGTCAGCAATTCTTTCGAGGTAATACAAGTAATAGTCGTGTATGTAGTATTGTACACCATAGTATTGACAAACTATGTATATGCAGGAATATAAGGTATTGACAAACTTTCTTTGCAGGAATATAAGGAAGACAAGGCAAAACGCATCACCGAACGTACTTTGTACAACATAGTTGAGGACCTGAGCCTTTTTCTATTGAAGCACGTCATTTCAACGGAAGAGAGGTATCATGATCATGAGAGTGAATTATCGAAGCCAGAGTACCGAGTGCTAACAGAGATTTCTAGGCTAAAACTAACTCGGAATGGTTATTAGACCACCTGTGCAAACTTGGATGTATGTAATGTGCAAACTTGCAACTCTATGTTTGTGAGCACGAAACTTTGATGTATATAAGTGTATGTATGAAATATGTAAATTGCATGTTGCTATATTAATGTATATGCATATATTTAATTTAACAATATAATTGCATGTTCCAATATTAATGTATATATTTAATTTAATAATATAATAATTATAATTAACAATATAATATATATAAAACTGGTCTACAACAGCATAGGCGGTTAGTTGTGAACCGCCTGTGGAAATCGATTTCCACAGACGGTTCACTTAAACAACCGCCAGTGTAAATGGACCATTTACACTGGCGGTTCCTTAAGTGAATCGCCTGTGAAAATCGATTTCCACAGTCGGTTCACAAATAACCGCCTGTGCTGTTGTTCCATTTTCACTGGCCCCCAGCGCAGGCGGTGCTAGAAAACGTCTCTGAAAATGGGTTTTCAACCGTCTGTATAGCATGTCTCTGTACTATTATCGTCGAGGATATCGATAAATACTGTCATCGACGGATTCAAAGATGATAGAATAGTGAGCATAAGGAGTCAACAAACGTAAAAGTAAAAATAATGGTCTTTGCTAGTTATAACAATAAGATAAACTGATAAAATTCAGGAAGAATTAGAGAGAGTTTGGATTGGGAATAGCAAGAGCTTGGGTTAGTGAACAAGAAGAGCAAGGAGAGAGGTCCGGGACAGAGCTAGACGAACGAAGCCCATAAGTTAAGCCCGGTAGCCCACCCAGCATGCAGCATTGAGGCCTATGTTCGTATCACACACAGGTTCGCCCGACAGAAATCAGTCGTCGGCGTCGCGGCAGCGCGCAACGAAGTTCGCCAAGCTCTGGTAGCTCGTGCCGCCCTTGGCTGTGGCCGCCGCTGCGGCGTCGCCGACCTTCGCTGCCTTTTCCGCCACTACATCATTGCCCATCACGGCCTTGATCATCTCAGCCAGTTCCTTTCCGCTCACCAAGCCTTCCTCGCCATCCCAGGTCCACCGCTCCTCCCACGCGCCCAGCTCGGCGCGCTCCACGACGGCGGCGTTGATGCGCTGGTCGCCGAACCTGGGCCACGCCAGCACCGGCACACCGAACGCCGCCGCCTCCGTCAAGGAGTTCCACCCGCAGTGACTGATGAAAAGGCTGACGGAACCGTGCTGCAGGATCTGCTCCTGCTCCACCCACCCCTTGGTCACGAACGCGCGCCCCTGCACTCGCTCCAGGAACCCGTCCCCAAGCAGGTCGCCGAGGTCGGCGGCGTCGTCCCGGTCCACGACGGTGCTCTTCACCACCCACAGGAACCGCCGGCCGCTGGCCTCGAGCCCGGCCGCGAGCTCCCGGAGCTGGTCCCCCGATATGGCCTTGCGGCTGCCGAAGCTGACGTACGCCACGGACCGCGCCGGCTGCGCGCTGAGCCAGCTCATGTAACTGGCCGGATCATCATCATTCGCCGCCTGAAATCTCACCGGAAGCAGCGGCCCCACGGTGAACACAGGCGGGAAGTCGGAGACGACGACGGAGCCTTGACGCAGGGCCGTGACGGCGTCCGGCTCGAACGCGTCGAACGTGTTCACAAGGATGCCGTCAGAGGCGACGAGGCCGCGACCGTTGGCGACGAACTGCTGGGTGAAGAGATGCTTGGGGTCGTGCAGCGCCTGCGGGACGGAGGACTTCGGGATCCGATACAGCCCGGGGATGTCGACGTCGCCGACGCCCACGCTGCCGGCGGCGGCGGCGGCGTTGGCGTCGAGGTGGGCGGGAAAGTAGGCGCACAAGGCGAGCATCGCGGCGGAGGACGTGAAGAGGACGTAGCACGGGACGCCCCGCTCCTTGGCGACGGGCAGGACGACGGACGCCAGGACGATGTCCGTGACGAGCGCGGACGCCTCGGCGGCGTCGAGGAGCGGGCCGAGCAGCGGCGCGGACCGTCGCGTGGCCTCGAAGCGGAGGAAGAAAGGGTCGGCGCCCGGGAACTCGGACTCGTCGAACGGCGCCAGGGGGAAGTCGAGCCGCCGGACGGCCGGGGCCGCGGCGAAGAGCGCGTCCAGGTGCCTCGACTCCGCCGAAGACACGGTGGGCAGCACCGCGGCCACGGACACGTCGCATCCGCCGTGGCCCTCCGACAGCGCCACCGCGAGGCGGCCGAACGGGACCAGGTGGCCCATGCCGGCGCTCGGGAGCAGGACAACGTGCGGCTGCCTGGCGCTGGTGTGGTCGCCGGAGTCCGGCATCGCCGATGGGGCCAGGGTCAAGTCTAACAACTGCGACCTGCTTCCGGCGTGGTACTACACTCGTGTGAGTGAGTGCCTGCCTATACACTAATAACGTGTGCGCTACCGGATGTCCACCGCACGATGCAACAACCACGTTAGAGCAAGTATAGAAGGCTGTAAGCCAGCGTGGAAAGAAGAGAGGAGAGATAAGAGAAGCGGGCTCTAAGCTTACAGCCAGCTTGGACATAAAAACCAACAAATCTCTAAGAGAGAAAAGTGAGTCCTATATTAATGGTAAAGGTTCCATCACTGTATGAGTGAGTTGAGAGAAAGCTACAAGGACTGTTACAGCCAGCAAATCGGCTGTATTATAAAACTTGCTCTTTATGGTGGTGGGCTCTGCTGATTATTATTGCGCAGCATGCCAAGCAGCACAGAGCGTCCCGGCGATAGAGATAGAGCGGAGGACTACGTGAGGCCGGGCGATCACAGGAGGGGAGGGCGGGCCTGCAGGCTGTACGTCGTAGCCGAACCTATAAACTAGCTTGCTGCTTGGGGGCCAGGCAGCTGGCGTAGCGTAGTAGCTGTGCTTGCAGTTTGGCTCGTGATTGGGCAGCTGCAGCTAACAAAAGGTGTGGGACGCCGAGCGATGTTGCACCGCAGGATACAACAACCACGCAAGTCTCAACTCTCAACCAATCGTTTCACAAAAACAAAAGCAAAAAACTCTCAACCAATAATAATCGTTTCACGTTTCTCACGGAGCAACAATCTAAAGATAAGATGGATTGAATGACAATGAGGGTGCTCACAAATTCCACCTAGTTAATTGGGAAACTGTTTGCATGATGAAGGATTATGGAGGCCTAGGCATCCCCAATCTCAGGGACCTAAATATTTGCCTTCTAGCTTCTTGGATTAGAAGGTGTTGACACTCAAAAGTGTCACAGGAAAAAGTAAATTTAGAAGAAGTATTCGGCCTGTAATATTAAGGTCGAATTTGTCTTCTATTATTTCATATTTGATGAATTAGATGTTTTAAGTCAAATGGGCCTGATCATTTTGGACTTCCGATCAGTCAATGTTTGTGTCCGACCAGGTGACACTGGTCGGAGGCCTTATAGTTATGATGAAGGCTAAGTCCGGCAATAATTCATGGGCTAATAAAGCCCATTGAGGCTGATTTAGATCAATCTGGTCGATCTAAGGATCGGCGAGATTAAGGTTACCTTGTTGCATCCGGATTGGATTCTATATTGATAGAATCCGGATAGAAAACTTGGAGATCGTATCTGAAGACGTTTCCTATTGGGATAAGACCAACCCCCTCTATATATATGAGAGGATCATGGCCGATCGAAGCATCCAACACCAATCGATCAAAATCAATCTACTATCCCTTTTACCCTTTTTTTCTCCTCTACCTTGCTGTTCGGCGCATCTCCCGGCGAGATTCGATGGCGTTCTAGGCGGCCTTGCTGGTCCTAGAACAACCTCTACGTGCTTCTCCCCGACGGGTCTTCCCGGGAGGAGTTCTAGAGTTACCAACATAGGTACCCAAAACCCTAGATCGATCAAAACCGGTCTTTAGATCGGTTTTCGTCGGTTTAGCCAGGGTCCCTGCTGTCTCAGGTTGAATCGCAACCTCTCCGGGCGTTCTAGCCCTGCTGCTGTGTGATTCGGATAACTTCCGACGTCAACACACTTTTTGGTGACTCCGCTGGGGAAGATTAAAATCTCATCTACTACCAACATGGGCGGCAAAGACGGTGCTACCGATAAGGACAACATCGTCCGTCCCACGGGCATTGACGAGCTCCCAGACGAGTTGAAGCAACAGGCGCATGCCAAGCTCGACGCCGTATTGAAGGCTTTCTTAGAAAGCTGCTCGAAGGATCGGCGCGGCAGGATCACTCAGGACAAGGAGCCGGACTTCAGCGAGATCGTCCCTACCACGACAAATACAAACGCTGAAGACGCTTCTAACAAGGTAAAGGATAAGTTACCTGAAGATCCTTACCCTACCCATGCTGATTATTTCGCAATGCTGGTTGATTCTTCAAAAACTCTTACCAATACTATCCAACATTCATTCAAATTGCTTAGCGACCGCATGGATAAGATAGAAGGCAAAACTGTCGAACCCGAAGTCCCAACTGGGCAACCCCAGTTCGGCATGTCTTTTAATTCTTTTAGAGGGCAGACTTCACGCGTTAATTTTGGACAATTAGGGTTTACTGAGACCAGGGGTGGTGAAGCCGGTACCTCGACAACTACCAACCATGTTCATCATGACACTGGTCGGACTATGCAGACCGACCAGGGTACCTCGGCAAACAGGACTTTGGGAGGACAGGGAACGGTGTTACCTAACCCGCCAAAGTCGCCAAGCCGCAATCCCATGCATGGTGGCACCACCGACCTTGCCAACACCGATTTTGGACGGGCCATAAATCGGTTTAAGGAAGAAATAACTAGGTCGCTTGAGACTAGTTTAGGAGTCCAATTCAAGCCTACCAGGACCACTTATTCTAAACCATACCCTTCATATTTCGATTTTATGAAAGCACCTGACGGTTGGAGGGTACCAGATTTTTATAAGTTTAGTGGTGACGGTAGTAAAACGACTACGGAACACGTCAGCATGTTCCTCGCTCAAATGGGCGAAGCAAGTACTTTAGATTTTATGAACATACGACATTTTCCTTTGTCTCTTATTGGTACAGCTTTTGCCTGGTTTACGTCACTACCAGAGTGCACCGTAGGTTCTTGGGACGAATTAGAAGAAAAATTTCATAATCACTTTTATGATGGACTCCAAGAAACTAGGTTATCACATCTTACATCGGTTCGACAAGGACGTAGTGAGTCTGTAGTCGATTTCTTTAAACGTTTTAAAGAAATTAAAAACCGATGTTTTCATTTGAGAATCTCCGACAGAGATCTAACAGATCTATGTCTGGCTGGCCTACGTCGAGAGATCAAAGACAAACTTGAACATCATGATTTCTTTAACGTAAATCAACTGTTGCAAAAGGCCGTTTCGATAGAATCGCGCTTCAAAGAACCCTATGATCCTCATAAGATTCATCGGTCGGGCGTGCATATTGCCGAGATAAATTCTGATAGTTCCGACGATGAATCTAAAGATTGCTACGCTGCCGAAATTTTATGGCCAGCGCAAAACAAACTGGTCACTTGTCCTTTTTTTAAACCGATTCGGAAGAGTCGGGGTGAGGAGGTGAAATTTACGTTTGATTTCTCTAAATGTGACCGAATATTTGATGAATTACTTAAATTCGGTTATCTTAAAATTAATTATACTTTGCCGTCACCCGACGAATTAAAAAGGAGAGCTTACTGCAAATTCCATAATTCTTTTTCTCATGCCACTAATGATTGCAATGTTTTCCGTCGGCAGGTCCAATCGGCCCTCAATGAAGGACGATTGAGTCTAACTGAGATGCAGATCAATACTACTCCTTTTTCCAGTGCACATGGTGGAAGCAGAGAATCCTGTCATTATGATTAGTCCAGAGCAAGCCGGTACGACAAAGGGCAAGAATGTTGTTATCGGCGAACCACAGGTCGCACCGAATACTGAGAATGATTCAGGGCGCAAAGTGGTGCTCGAGAAGGGTGATGACGGCAAAAGCAAGCTCACCATTACTGCAGGGTCAGCGCGACACCTGTATAAACAAAGATATTTCGAGACCAGGGCAGCACAACAAAGGCCGACCAGGTCGGGTCCTCAAGCCGACTAGTCCGGTTCATCTTCAAAGCAGCCGGAATAGAAGGCCGACCAGGTAAAGTCGGTCTCTGCCAATTCCAGTGGGATCAATAAACCGACTGATACAGTCGGTGTAACCGTATCTAAAGACTCTACCCTTTCCGGAGTGCATGTCATACGCACATTCGTCCTGCAGAAGCCTGAGGTCGGCACTTGGAAGACCAATGCCGATAGGAACAAGGGGAAAGCTGCTAGGGAACCATGCACTTTTGATAAGCTCATGGCTAAATACAAACAGCAAAAGGCTGATTCCCAGAATCGGCCCTTAAAAAAGAGAGAGTCTACTCCTCCGAAGCGTGAGGATGAGAAATCCAAACAGATGATGGTTTCTCAGGCGATATATTCGGCGCCAAAGGCTGGCCCGTATTACTATCAGTGGGCCCCTCCTATTTCGCCACCACCACAATGGGGTCCTCAAGGAGTGTGGGTGCCTTACCCTATGCCGGCACATATGTATTATCAGCCAGGATGGGGAATGCCCGCTAATCAGCCTGCAAGAGTCTCAGTATTTGATCGCTTGGGTGATCAGCCGAGTTCTAGCCAGAATCGGCCAGTCGCTCCAAAGGCTTTAATATCTCAGGAGACCAGGAAGACGCAGACGCGATGGGTCTATGTACCTAAGAAGGTGCAAAGTGTTCCTATTGCCTCTCCGACCAGATCCGACCCGGTTCCCACTATTACAATCGGGTCTATGGAAGTTCCTCTTACCAATGAACCTGAGCCGATGGTGGTTGAGGAGCCAGCAACTGAAGAGGCATTGAAAGCTCAAGATACTTCGGCTGAGGCAGAAGTAGAAAAGCCTGTCGAGCGTGACCCCAAATACATGCAACCCAGATGGTGTCCTCCTGGTTTGACTAAAACTCAGCGAAGGAAACTACAGAGGGCCCGCTGCAACAAACAAAGGAAGGAGCGGCTTGACAAAATGAGGGAGGACATATTCAACTCGACGCATCCTGTTTTCCCTCAGGGCAAGCGAGGAGGTGAAGAGCCGGCTTGCAATCAAATGCCGACCTTGACGATAATAGAGCTAAAAGGGTCAGATCCTGAGCCGACCAGTTTGTGTACTGAATCTACTCAAGTGGCCTCGGAATCAATCAGGTCGGATACCGATCCGACCAGCGCAGCACAGGCACCGACCAGTTTAGTGGTCAAGCAAGTTGAATCAGCTACTACTGGATCTGGAAGAGAGTTGACCCGATCAGGATCTGGGACCGAATCGGTTCCTAATGTGCCGATGGGTTTGGCTTCGCTTCTTAGTAACCCTGTTTCCTCCGCTGGTATTACTGCGACCAGCAAAGAATTACTTGAAAATCCAGATGAGGAAATGGTGGATTATGAACCTTCCCCTAAAAGGGCGGAGGTCAATGTGGTGTACTTGTCGGCTGACTACTACGTGGTCGAAGATGATTCAACAGCAACGGAGTTCAACTTCGCTACGCAGACTGCCGTGTTCTAGAAACCGGAGGAATCCGTCAATCATCTCAAGCCTTTACATGTAAAGGGACACATCAATGGCACACCGGTTCACAAAATGTTGGTCGACAGTGGGGCAATTGTGAATATGATGTCATACTCGCTTTATCAGAAGCTTGGTGGTACCGATGAAGAGCTGATCAAGACCAACATGACTATTACTGGAGTCAAAGGGGGAGATCCTATTCCGGCCAAAGGAGTTGCATCCATGGAGCTGACTGTTGGAAGCAAGACTTTGGCCACTGCCTTCTTCGTTGCCGACATACAAGGTAGCTATAATCTTATACTTGGGCGTGATTAGATTCATGCTAATCGGTGTGTACCTTCTAGTTTACATCAGTTTCTCATTCAGTGGGTGGGAGACGATGTTGAGGTGGTGCACTCAGATTCATCGGCCTATGTAGCTACGGCTGATGCTCCTTTGCTCGGGGGGCATGATACTATTGCTTGTTTGTCTGGTCGGGACCTTTCTGATTTTCAGTTTGTTAGCGTTACTAGGGAAGGTTTTGTACCAGTATCTTTAAAGTCGACTGATAATCGGTTCAACATTATCATGTAATTTAATGGATGCTAATGTTGATTGGTTAAAACATCGTGTTGAGCAATATCGGACCTGTAAGACCGATACTTGTGAGGCTATTGATGATTTTGATGAGCTCAATAAGTTGGGCCAAGGTTTTACGTCGGCTGACCCTTTAGAACAAATAGATATTGGGGATGGTTCTATGCCTAGGCCGACCTTTGTAAATCAGAATCTTGAAGCCGATTATAAAATAAAGTTAATCGCGCTCTTGAAAGAGTATGTTGATTGCTTTGCATGGAGTTATACGGAGATGCCTGGGTTGAGCCGAGAACTTGTCGAGCATCGGCTTCCTATTAAGCCAGGGTTCCGACCATTCAAGCAACATCCTCGCCGTTTTAATTCTACAATATATGACCAGATTAAAGAAGAGATTAATCGGTTATTGCAAGCGGGGTTTATCCGACCATGCAGATATGCGGAGTGGGTCTCTAACATCGTGCCTGTAGAAAAGAAAGATACCAGGAAAATTAGGGTTTGCATTGATTTTAGAGATCTGAATAGAGCCACTCCCAAAGATGAGTATCCTATGCCTATAGCCGATATGTTAATCAATGATGCTTCGGGACATCAGGTTGTCAGTTTTCTTGACGGCAATACTGGTTATAATCAGATATTCATGGCCGAAGAGGACATGTCCAAAACAACCTTTATTTGTCCTGGGTTCATTGGTCTTTTTGAATGGGTCGTAATGACATTCGGTTTGAAGAATGCAGGTGCTACCTATCAACGCGCTATGAATCTGATCTTTCATGATTTGATTGGGATAATCATGGAAGTATATATTGATGATATCATGATTAAATCGGCTGCCCATGTGTCTCATCTGGCCGATTTACGTTTAGCGTTTGAGAGGATGCGTCGTTATGGGTTGAAGATGAATCCACTAAAGTGTGCTTTCGGCGTGTCAGCTGGGAAGTTTTTAGGGTTCATCATTCACGACAAAGGCATAGAAATTGATCCTAAAAGGATAGAAAAATCAAGAAAGTTCAGGCGCCTACATGCAAAAAGGACTTTTTTTTCCAAAACGGCCTTGCCGAATTTCATTACCGCGGTAACGAAATTACAAAGTCTTAGAACATTAAACATGAAACATCACAACCCCCTTCACACATCCAAAAGACTACTAGCTCCATGCCAGTATTCACCAAGGGAACTACTGCATGAGCCTAACAAAACTTCCACCAAAAACATTTGATGACGGAACAACCCAAAGAACCCAGAGTTTAAAACTTCATACAGAACAAGCAGACCCACAGATCGACAAAAAACGAAAGAACGTCCACTGATGAAACGCTATCCTTCTTGACTTCACTTCAACCTTGATGAAGAACCAGTTGTTGGTTGCCTGGGGACTGATGCTTGATGTCCTGCCCATGGAAGGCTAGCGCCACTTGCTTGATAGCTTCCGCCCCTTGGATCACTTGAGACTTTAGCTCCTCCTTCAACAGACCTGCCCAATATATCAAAAAGGTACACAACAAACGGATGATCTCAGTAGGAGATTTAATCCTTCTTTGCTCAAAACACATGTCATTTCTAATTTTCCAGATGGCCCAGCAAACTGCAGCCAAACCTAGAATATGCATTTGCATGTTACCAGGTAACACTTGATTAGCCCAGACCCAAAACTGATTCATGCAACTGGGTCTACAATTACTATGTAAAGCATATGCTAATAAGCTCCAAACGTATTTTGCCGAAAGACAGCTGAAAAATAAATGCTCACTAGTCTCTTCTTCACCACACAAGCAACATGCTGGATTTCCTTTCCATTTTCTCTTAACTAAGTTGGCCTTAGTGAGAATAGCATCTTGAAAAAGAAGCCACATAAAGATCTTAATCTTTAACGGAATTTTAGCTTTCCACAGAAATTTATTAGCTGGACCATGCTCATTTTTACAAAGAAACTTGTAAGTCGATCTGACTGTGAACATGCCAGATTTTTCTAGGTCCCATTTAGCTCTGTCTTTATCTATGTTTACGCCAAAGCTCATGACAATGTCATATAGCAACTTAAGTTCATCTTGCTGCTCTTCGTGCAACCATCTTCGAAAAGAAAGGTGCCATCTTTTTTGTTTCATAGAATGCACCGAGGCCTCTTGATCCTTGCTGATTGCATAAAGTTGAGGAAACCTATCTGCCAAGGAGATAGTATCACACCACCTATCATGCCAAAAACTAGTAGCTTTTCCATCTCCAATGTTTATGGATCTATTTTTTAAGTAAGTATCCCGAACTTTTAGTAAGTCATTCCACACAGGGGAATTCTTACTGTTATTCTTGAGATGCGCAATGATTCCTTTGCTTAAATACTTTTTTTGAACAATTTCCTGCCAAATTCCTGATTCATTCTCTATTTTCAACCACCATTTACAAATGAGACTTATATTCATTTTCCTTAAGTCCCTGATCCCTAGACCCCCTTTTCCTTTTGGTTTTGAAATTTTGGACCATTTAACCAAATGATATTTCCTTTTCAAAGCACCTCCTTGCCAGAAAAATCTTCTTCTAATAGTATCCATTTTACTCAGAATAGATGCAGGCATCAAATACATGGACATAGCATATAAAGGTAAGCTACTCAAACAAGAATTAAGCAAAATCAATCTTCCTCCCAAGCTTAGAGCACTCCCCTTCCATCCATCTAGCCTTTTAAGCATTTTTTCACACAAAACCAGCCAGTCGGCTATGTGAAGTTTAGATCCAGCTACAGGGACCCCAAGATATCTAATAGGCCATCCCCCAATAGCACAATTGAACATATTAGAATACTCAAGGCTCTTCTGCTCATCCTGGCTTACCATAATAATTTCACTTTTCGAGAAGTTTATCTTGAGACCAGACATGTCTTCATACAAATATAACAACAGTTTAAGATTTACCGCCTGCTCTCTATCATCTTGAATGCACAAGATAGTGTCATCCGCATATTGCAAAATAACCACTCCATTCTCCACATACTCTGGTACCAGGCCCTAAATTACTCTATTTGACTTAGCCATAGAGACCATCTTAGCAAGGGTGTCTGCGGCAATATTGAAAAGAAAGGGTGAAAGAGGGTCCCCTTGCCTCACTCCCCTACCAGAAGCAAAATATCTGCCAATAGTATTATTGACTTTAACACTAACAGTACCAGAGCTCAAAACCATCTTGATCCATCTACTCCATTTTTCACCAAACCCTCTTTGTCTAAGACAATCAAACAGGAAATCCCAGTCCAATTTGTCATAAGCTTTTTCAAAATCAAGCTTGAGCACTATACCATCTTTCTTTTTAGCTCGAGTATCATGCAAAATTTCATGCAAAGCCATAATGCCATCCATAATATTTCTATTTTTCAGAAAACCAGATTGACTCTTATTTATAATCTTCCCCATGACTTTGTCCAGTCTAAGCATCAAGGTTTTAGTGAAGATTTTGTAGCTGACATTTAACAAACAGATGGGCCGAAATTGCTTTATATTGTTTGCCTCTTTTACTTTGGGCAGCAGGGTAATCAACCCATAGTTCAATCTCCCTATATCCAGCTTCATATTATAAAAATCTTGAAACAGGGCACCCAAGTCTTTTTTAATTACCGCCCAGCAATGCTGATAAAACTCAATTGGAAAGTGATCAGGACCTGGAGCAGTGTTTTTCTCCATAGAGAATACTGCCCCTTGAATTTCAGTTTCAGTAAATGGACTCTCAAGCTCCATGTTATCTTGAACTGAGACCAATTCTTCGTGGCTCCAACATCCTTGCTCCATTCTCAAACTAGAATGGTTAGAAGGACTAAACAAATCTTTATAAAATTGAGTGGCATGCTCCACTAGATCATCATCCCCTTCAATAATCTGATCATTATGATTAAGAGAGAAAATAGTGTTTTTCCTTTTTTTCCATTCGCCACTCTATGAAAATAAGCAGTGTTGTTATCACCTTTCAACAGCCAATTATTGTTTGCTTTTTGATGCCAATATTTTTCCTCCTCTTCACCCAAACGAAGCATTTCAGACTGAATAAAAGATTTTCTGTCCAACATATCAGCTAAAAGACACCTTTCCTCCTCTAAAACTTCCAACTTAGCCAATTCTTCTTTTAACAATTGCTTATACTTATTAGTATGTCTCTTTAAGCTTTGACCCCATCCTTTAAGAAATTTTTTCACTCTATTCAACTTAATGCACCAAACATCAATAGCCGATTTGGCTACCACCTCCCTATTCCAGATATCTGTTATTTTCTGGGTGAACTCAGGATGCTGGAGCCAGGAGTTTACAAAGCAGAAAGGCTTTGACCCCATTTTTTGTTCTAAAGCAGTTCTCACAATCAAAGGATTGTGATCAGACATATATCTAGGAATTTTCCTCATATTGGAAAGGGGAAATTCAGATTCCCAATCACTAGAAACCAAAACTCTATCAAGCTTTTCCAAAGTAGGATTAATTCTATTATTACTCCATGTAAACCTACCACCAGACAAATGAATCTCTCTGAGTTCATACGAATTAATAATGAGATTGAAGACTGAAGAAAATTTATTTTCCACAAATTTCTTATTTTTCTCAGAGCTAAATCTCAACATATTAAAATCCCCACCTATCAACAAGGGATACTTAGCTTTAAAGCAGCAATTGGAAAGCTCAGTAAGAAAACTTTCCCTAAGATCATCATGGGCTGGACCATATACATTGACTAAGGACCATTTTTCTTTAATTTTTTATCAAACACATTAGCAATAATCATGAAATCACCATTATCAAAACTTTCAATATCAAATCTATCCTTTCTCACACCACTTAACATACCTCCAGATTTGCCATTTGAAGGAGTCCAATGCCAACTGAACTCTTGATCATTATCAAGCTTCCTGAAAAAATTTCTAGTATAAGTTTTTTTCATAGTTTCCTGAAGACCAACAAAATCCACTTTATATTCCCAGATAATTTCCTTAACAAAAGAACTGAGGCCCTTTTTGGCCACTCCTCTACAGTTCCATATAACACCTATCATTTGATCACTTTTTTAATAGTTCTCCTATCCCTAAGGTTGAATCTAGGGCTAACCTTTGATTCACCTTGTTTGACTTGAACAGGACCATCAACAGGATGTCCTTTCATGCCTTTCTTTTGGCACTTCGATTTCTTAGTTGGTCTACTTCTTCTCAAACTATTAGTTATCTGTAAAGGATCCTCTTCGGATTCCTCTGTTTCCCAAGCTAACACATTCTGATCTTCCTCAACAGCATTTCCATTCATCAAATTCTCAACATTATCACAATTAACAGTGCTATATTCATTCAGTTTTAATCTTGCATTTTCAAGATCCTTAAGAATCTCAATTCTCTCAAGGGTTAAAGAACTATTATTAATTCCCATCTTATTAGCTACATCCATTATTTGACTATTATTAAGAACTGCAAAGGAGTTCTGGGGATCAAGAACATCACCTTGCTCATGTTTTTCAATGACCTCCTTGCTTGGGATCTGAATTTTGCTCTTGGAAGCTTCCCAAAGCCTTGAACTCTGTCTGACAGTCTGCCACTCAGGCCAATCTTTTTGCCACCTCTGCTGATCAACTGCTCCACTCATATCATCTTGCATTAGCTTGTTCCAGATATCAGATCCTTCCATGGTTTCAGCAGCCAGACTAATCTTGTCCTCATTTGTCACTGTTCCATTCACTTGCTCCACAGACATATCATCCAAACTATTTCCATTTTTGATACTAGACAACTCTTGTGTTTCCAGCTCTTCCTCTTTCTTGTCCTCTTCTTCCTATAAAGCTGCCCAATCAATCTCTTGAGAGTTTTTATTATTAACATCTTCCTGACTGGAAATGTCTATCTCAGGGGCCCCTTGGCTTCCTTTCTCAGGACTCACAGACACAGCCCTGTCAGAGCAGCAACCTTCATTCTCTCCTTCTTCTATCACAGATAAGCATGTTTTGGTGTTTGCAGGCAAACTATAATCTTCTAATTGAAAGTATTTAGGTTTGCCTTGCTCACAGATGGCATTCTTGGCCTCAACAGTAGCGAGGGGATCAAATTTTGACTTCTCCAGATTAGAACCATACTCATTTATCAGAGTTTTTGCAGAATCATTCATAACAATGGAACTGAGGAATCTGATCTCCACCTTTTCAAAATTACCAAACCTTAATTGCTTTGTACCAGGAACAATCAGATCTTCTATTTTCAATCCTTCATCCTCACTGTCCTCTTCCATTCTGTCATGAAGCTGAGCATTCTCCCCCACCATCTGTTTACTCTTTCCTGTATCTGAAGCCCCTTTACTAGAGCCAGCTGCCAAATTCACCTCCCCACTCTTTGATGGTTCCATTTTTTGCTTTTTAGGTGAAGGGAACTCTTCCCTGGTCTTATCCCTCCCATTCCTAATCCATTTAGTTCCTGCTTGATTAGTGAACCCATCTTGGGGCACCTCTCTCTGAAAGTAGTAGTCATAGAAATGAAGGTCTAAGAGCCCATCAACTGATGCAGGTACTTTAGACACATCCCTACATCCAATCTTCACCCTCACATAGTCATTTTTGTTTAAAGTTTCTTTGTCAACCTCAAGGGGAATACCAACTTTGGAAGCCACCATACAAACATTTGAATATGATCTTTTTTCATGAGGGATGTTGCTAATCCTGAACCAAGCCACATCTAAGGCCCCTTTAGAACCAGAAGCAGGGTTCCACTTTTCCACTTTGAAAACCACCTCAGACTTAGATCTCATTCTCAGTTCAGTAAAATAAGCTATATCATCAATTGCTTGAGCATTTGGGAATCTCATTTGATACCTATTCTCCCCAATCCTCTTTGCATACCACCTCCAGGTCGAGTTTGGACCAGCCTTCAACTTAAACTCATTTTCCACATCCTTGGCACTAGCTTGACCAGCTGTGATGATGACAACAGCAGTAGTAGACATATCTTTTATGCCTTCTTCTGTGGCAGCACTCTCAATAACATGAAAACCCTGTCCATAAGCAGATAGCCCACAAAAGGGAGCAATAAAATCCCATGGCATTTTAGCTACACACACTCTGGCCACATGCCCAACCTTGTGACATCTCTCACATATAACAGGGTTAGGACAACTCTTAGAAGTATGTCCCACCTTCCCACAATTCTTACAGAATTGCTGTTCCTGAGGCTTTGGTTCCCCTTTTAGATCTTCTTCTTTCCCAACTTGTTCTTTCTCTTCCTCAAAAGGAATGATATTCGTCCCAGAGTCAACCTCCACAGATTCCTCTTTTTGACTAGGTACAGAATCCTCTTTAGGTATTTCAGGAGGAGCTTGTTGATCAATGATCCTCTCCTGAGGTCTCTGTCCCCAATTGCCACCCCCACGACCACCACCACCCTGAAACCTTCCACCACCTCGCCCAGCACCACGGGGCACCCAACCCCTGTTATACTGATTCTGCCATCTCCCCCTGAATCCTCCACGATTAGCTCCATACCCTGCATTGAAACGCCCCTGATTATTTGGGCGCCAATCCATGACTCTATTCGGCTGCACAGGAGCCTGCAAATTATTCTTGGGGAAAAAGGACTTGCAGAAGTTCTTGGGGAAAGTGAACTACTTGAGGAGATTTATTGCAAATTTGTCCAGGAAAATTATTCCTTTCACCGCTATATTAAAATTAAAAGATGAAGCTGAGCTCGCTTGGGGGGCAGAGCAGCAAGAAGCATTTGAAAAGATAAAGGAATATTTGTCATCTCCACCAGTTCTTCGGGCGCCTAAGAGAGGTATACCTTTCAGATTATATATCGCCGCCGATGAAAAGGTTATTGGAGCTATCTTGACACAAGAAGATGGAGGTAAAGAATATGTAATTGCATATATTGGTCGCCGTCTTCTTGATCCCGAGACAAGGTACGCCCATATCGAGAAATTATGTTTATCTTTGTACTATGCTTGTGCTAAAATGAGACACTATTTGCTATCTAGTACATGTGTTGTTGCATGCCAGGCCGATGTGATTAGGCACATGTTATATCGGCCAATCCTTAGAGGAAGGATTGGCAAATGGGCGTATGCATTGATTGAGTTTGACTTGACCTATGAACCATTGAAAACTTTGAAGGGTCAAGTTCTTGCCGATTTCATTGTTGAGCATGGTATTAGTTTAGAAGATGAAATCGGTTACTTTACTTTTACTCCATGGAAACTTTATTTTGATGGATCGGCTTGCAAGGAGGGCCAAGGTGTTGGTGTGGTCATCATTTCTCCTAATGGTGCTAAGTTTGAAATGTTGAGCCGGTTAGATTACTTGTGCACTAATAATCAAGCCGAATATGAAGCTCTTTTATTCAGTTTAGAAATATTATGTTCTATGGAGGTTAAGCATGTTGAAGCTTATGGCTATTCCTTACTAGTAGTACAACAAGTTGCTGGTAATTTTCAATGTTTAGAGGGATCGTTAAATGTTTATCTTGATATGTGCCTTGACATCATTGCTCATTTTACCGAATTCCAGATTTGGCATATACCAAGGCATGAAAATCATAAAGCCAACGTGTTAGCTCAGTAAGCATCTGGTTATAATGTTAGTAAACACAATTTTTACATAAAGCCGGTGCAACAGCACGCAGAAGTATTGTCGGCTTCTATGGCCGACCAGTTTGTTTTAAGACCAGTTCAGCCACCTTGCCATGGAGACCAGGTATATGTTGAGCATACTTGTGTTAGTACTATGGCCGACCAGGTTGTTTATGAATCAAGTCAGTTAATCCGTCCGATTGACCTGGTCGATCTTGGAACGATTAATTTGTCTGAAGAAACTCTAAATCGGTCCGAAATAAATGGAACTGATTTGGAAGATTGGAGAACTCCCCTACTTAAATATCTTAATGATCCAAGTACTAAGGCTGATCAAAGTGTTCGGCGGAGTGCATTTAAATATGTACTACATAATGATGAGCTTTACCGAAGAACTGCTGAAGACTTGTTGCTTAAGTGTTTGGGATCTGATCAAGCAAAGGTGGCTATGGGGGAAGTTCATGAAGGTATTTGTGGTACACATCAATCGGCGCCTAAGATGAAATGGCTATTGCGCAGAGCTGGGTTTTATTGGCCCACAATGATGGCCGATTGTTTTCGTTACTACAAAGGATGCGAAGAATGTCAACGGTTTGGAAATATACAGCTTGCACCTGCTGCTATGCTTCATCCTATTATCAAACCGTGGCCTTTTCGTGGTTGGGGGTTAGACTTCATTGGCCAAATTCATCCCCCATCTTCAAAGGGACATCGTTTTGTTCTGGTCGCTACAGATTACTTCACTAAATAGACTAAAGCGGTGCCTTTAAAGAATATGACACATAAGGAGGTAATTGAGTTTATTACTGAACATATTATACATAGATTCGGCATACCTCAGACGTTAACCACAGATCAAGGGACGCCTTTTATTTCTAAGGAAGTGCGAGATTTTGCCGAATTATACAAAATAAAGATGCTCAATTCGTCTCCATACTATGCTCAAGCTAACGGCCAAGCTGAGTCTAGTAACAAAACTTTGATCAAGCTTATCAAAAAGAAGATTGAGGACAACCCAAGAAGGTGGCATGAGGTTTTGTCTGAGGCTTTATGGGCTCATCGTGTGTCAAGGTATGGTGCTACAAAAGTCTCTCCTTTCGAGCTGGTATATGGGCAAGAAGCAGTGTTGCCCGTTGAGGTAAATCTGGATGCATATAGACTAGCTAGACAGAATGATTTATCTGCTGTTATGTACCATGATGCCATGATGGACAACATAGATGAAATAACCGATAAAAGATTAAAAGCTTTTAAGGAGATGGAAAAGGACAAACCCCGGGTTGCCAGAGCATACAACAAGAAGGTGAGAAGCAAATCGTTCCAAGTGGGAGAGTTAGTATGGAAAACTATACTACCACTCGGGTCGAGAAGTAACAAGTTTGGCAAGTGGTCGCCGAGTTGGGAAGGTCCTTATAA
Organism: Coix lacryma-jobi var. lacryma-jobi; assembly: GCA_009763385.1. Classification (NCBI taxonomy): domain Eukaryota; kingdom Viridiplantae; phylum Streptophyta; class Magnoliopsida; order Poales; family Poaceae; genus Coix; species Coix lacryma-jobi. Next base: position 139,685,243 of record CM019824.1, read on the forward strand.
AGTGATCAAGGTAATATTCGGGAATGCATATGTGCTGGAGACGTTGCAAGGTGAAAGTCTCCCAAGAGCAATAAACGGAAGGTATTTGAAAAAGTACTTTCCAAGTGTTTGGTAAGAAGCCTGAGCGCCTTCCAAACAATGGCCGATACATGTATCGCCCTTAGAACAAAAATAGTCAGAAAGTTTATCCTTAATTATCGAATAGCCGATGAGTTGGACATCGTTGTTGTTCGGTTTGTTTTTAGGTTTTTCTAAAGATCTCCTAAAAACAGGGGGGCATATGTTGACACTCAAAAGTGTCACAGGAAAAAGTAAATTTAGAAGAAGTATTCGGCCTGTAATATTAAGGTCAAATTTGTCTTCTATTATTTCGTATTTGATGAATTAGATGTTTTAAGTCAAATGGGCCTAATCATTTTGGACTTCCGATCAGTCAATGTTTGTGTCCGACCAGGTGACACTGGTCGGAGGCCTTATGGTGACACTGGTCGGAGGCCTTATAGTTATGATGAAGGCTAAGTCCGGCAACAATTCATGGGCTAATAAAGCCCATTAAGGCTGATTTAGATCAATTTGGTCGATCTAAGGATCGGCGAGATTAAGGTTACCTTGTTGCATTCGGATTGGATTCTATATTGATAGAATCCGGATAGAAAACTTGGAGATCGTATCTAAAGACGTTTCCTATTGGGATAAGACCAACCCCCTCTATATATATATGAGAGGATCATGGCCGATTGAAGCATCCAACACCAATCGATCAAAATCAATCTACTATCCCTTTTACCCTTTTTTCCCCCACGTTTCCTATATTTCAGGCGCCTGAACGGTTTTGTCTTTGTCCTCCCATAGAAAAAAAATAGTTATTTGTTTCTTGTGATTTGTGCTAATGGATTTGGACCATTGCATGAAGATCTGAAGGTTATAGTTGTCGCCTGAAAAGATGCTATATTTCAGGCGCCTAAAATATAGCAAATCCCTTTTTCCCCTCTACTTTGCTGTTCGGCGCATCTCCCGGCGAGATTCGACGGCGTTCTAGGCGGCCTTGCTGGTCCTAGAACAACCTCTACGTGCTTCTCCCCGACGGGTCTTCCCGGGAGGAGTTCTAGAGTTACCAACACAGGAACCCAAAACCCTAGATCGGTTTTCGTCGGTTTAGCCAGGGTCCCTGCTGTCTCAGGTTGAATCGCAACCTCTCCGGGCATTCTAGCCCTGCTGGTGTGTGATTCGGATAACTTCCGACGTCAACAGAAGGACCTAAATATATGAACACAAACTGTCGAAGCAAATGATTGATCATAAGTATAATACTACACACCCCAACATCTTCTGCAGTAGGACTGATGGATCTTCTGCTTTCTTTAAGGTGTTATTTTGGCAGCCAATGCTGCAAAAATGATATAAATAGAAGATAAGGAATGGCAGGAAAATCAAATTTTAGGAGGATAATTGGTTAGATCCTTCCAGCTTAGCTATCCAATTTTAGAAAATTTATGTCTTGGTTAATGAAAAATCTCACACTGTTTTTGAGCTCTAGGATGGCACAAACCTCAAATGTACCTTTAGAAGAGGAGTTGATGCTAGCCTCATGGATCTCTGGTTAGAAATTGTGCAACTAGCCTCTACCATCGTGTTTTCTGATGAGGAAGACTCCATGATCTGGATGTTTAGTTTAATGGAGTCCATTCCTCTCAGTCCCTTTATAAAGTTATAAATTTCAAAGGTATTGTGCCTGTTTATGTTCCTGCAATTCCACCTCAGGATCTTTTTTTTCCTCTAGCTCCTTTCTAAAAACAAGGTACTAACCAGAGACAATCTTAAGATGCCCAAAAAGTAGGTCCTGCCTCTTTTGCAAAGAGGATGAGTCTGTTGCTCACTTATTTTTTTTGATTGTGTAGTTGCCAAACACCTTTGGGGTTATGTTTTTGAAGCTTTGGGGAGGAATGTAGGCCTTGATTTCCTCTCTATAGGACAAATGTGGCTAAGTAATAAGAGATTTTTGGTAGAAAATGTTTTTGTGCTGCGGCCCTGTGGGGGCTCTGGAAATTAAGAAACCTTTTATGTTTTCAGGATTCCCGCTAGAAAAATGTGTAGTGCTTATTGACAGTGATCCATGAGATGCTGCAAGGGTGGGCTATCCTTTGTCCTGCCGAAAAGAGAATGGAATATGAGACCAAGTTGTTGGCGCTGAAAGCCTTAATCACAAGACCATTGAGGATTGGCTAGAGCGAGTAAAAGGCCGAGGTGATGAACACCTATTCCACCTGGCTCTGGACTGGAATTCTGGTGTTCCAGCAGACTATGTTACACCGATACTTCCCTGATTTGCCATATCGGTATCGTGATATGTATCCGATACGTCGATACACCGTTGATACGGTATCAGGGAAGTATTAGAAAAATAGAGAAATAAAAATAAATAAATTAAATCTTGATACTTAGACGATACTTGGCCGATACTTCATAGCCTTATATTAAACCTTGAAACTATCTTAGATGCTTAATGCTAGCAATAAATATATGAATTATTATAAGTATGTGATTTGTTATTTATTCTTAGTATGTGAAGATTTTGCTGTATTTTTATTTTATTCATAGTATGATATTTTCCCTATTTTTATATTTGATATATTTATATAATTGCCATCTCGACGTATCCTTATTTTGGAAAATACCGTATCGCCGTATCAGTATCCTGTATCGGTGCAACGCGGCCAGCAGAAGCACAAGACCTTCTGGTTGATGGCGCCCATCTAGGGAGTGATCTTCAGCAAGGAAAGTGGCTTACTTTCCTTAAGATGAGAGATGAGTGGTTGATGTAATAGCTTATCCAAAGTTTTGGCCTTGCTGATTCACTTCCTTTGAGTCCTTCGGTTACCTGTACTGTGGTTGTTACCTAGATGCCGTAAACTGTTGGTCTTTGTTCTAATACAATGGCCGGGGCCTCGCCCTGAAACTCAAAAAAAAGAAGATAAGATCGATTGCATAGTAGGAGCAGGTACCTTCACTTCTGTTGGTTGTTTGCTCCTGCTCCTCTGTTTGTAGGGATGCTACTGAAACTCAGGGTTTCAGATGCCGGATTTCATGCACCAAAAGGACACCGCTGTCCCTGATGAAGAAGAAAAGATCGCTTACAGAAACGTGCAGAAGCATCACGCATGTCTTTGGACACAACAGTTTTGCCGGGGACAGAGTACGCACCAACACTTGTGATGATCCACGACAAAGGAAACACATTGATTTACAGATAAGATGCATGTTGCTCATTACACACAAGGCCAAGCACTGGTGACAGACAGCACGGTTATACGAAATTACAGACGTAAAGATAGGAGAAAAGTTGTGATTATGACAGACATGAGCACGCATGCGGCGGAGTACAGTTAACAAGTCTGCTGGCCAGATTATTACATTACACATAACCGCAACCGCATCACGGTATGAGATACTGCAATAATGTCCGCTATGATGTGCAGGAGCATGGCCCGACTTGCCGTCGATTGTCAAGGGCGGCGAGGAGGTTGATGGCTTCGGATTCAAAGAAAAACCAAGACTGCGAGCTCTCGCCTGCTTCAGAAATTGACTCCATAACTTGCACCCTCACAGAACTGCATTTTCAGCAGAGGGCGATTCATGTGCTTGTTCACTTCCTCTTGTAATATATGTTGCTTCGCCTTCGCCAATGTACATCCCACGGTATAAATCTGCTTGAGTTTGGAAGATGCTTACCATTGATCCCTGATGTCAGCCTGCAGTGTTGGATCCTTATTTGAGGAAGATGCCCTCCTCAAAAGTCACCTCCCTCAGTGCATGCTTGTGGAACACTAGTTTCTCTGCACTGTATGCATGCCTCACCACCATAAAGACGAAGCTGCATCAGGTTTGGCAGTTCAGTAAGGGTCTCCAATTCCTTAAGCTCACAATACTTCAAGTCAATCTTCACCAAGCTCACGCATTTCCCAACCCATGTAGATGTAGGCATCTCCTGAAGAAGCCCCTTCAATTTGAGCTGCTCGAGTGAGGGGAAAGGGAGAGAGGATGTAAAAGAAACCAACAACAACATACCCAGCTCATATTTGCTTCACCCTTCTCGATAGTACCCATACAGAACGCGCTGCACTTTTTCTTCGAGGCCCCTTTCCCTCTCACAGCGAACTTCCTTAGCTTAGTTAGACTATCTGCGATCACTTTCCTCTATTTTCATCCTCTATACATTCTGGTCATCAAGATTCTCTCCTCTATACTTATTTCTTCCGCATCCATTCATTTTCTATATCATCCTCTATCCACTGTGGGCCCACTTGTCACCTTATCTAAATATATCTATGAGAGATCTAGTTTTGAAGAATTAATTGCAACGAATTCAATTGTGTAATCGGAATTTAATTTGAGTTTTCAGTTTATGAGATATAACATTTTTTCGTTAGCCTGCAGTGTAAGTGGAGCCTACTCTGAGTCTATGATGCATGCACTCTCTCTCTCTGCGCTCTCTCCGCATGCGCGCGCAGCCCATGCCGCAGGCCCCGCGTGCTATCCGCTATACGCCGTTGGCTCCGCTGCATTTGGCGTCCCTGCGCGCGTACCGGAGCTGGTGAAGTAACCCGCTGCAGCAAATTTTTACGCTATATGCATAAAAATTAGGTGACGAGACCACGTGGCCACTCGGCGAAGGGGCCCTCTTCGCCGAGTGCCGTCCACGTGGCCACTCGGCGAAGAGACCGTTAGGTGACGGCTCCCGTTTGCTTCGCCGAGTGCTGACCTGGCACTCGGCGAAGGCTTCGCCGAGTGCCCGATATTTGACACTCGGCGAAGAAATCGTTGCCGACAACTTCTTTGCCGAGTGCCTTTCGCCGAGTGCGGCACTCGGCGAAGCCTTCGCCGAGTGCGAAAGGGCCTTCGCCGAGTGCAGCCAGCACTCGGCAAAGCCAACGTCTCCTGTAGTGATGCATGTAGCGGAAGCGATAAAGGAAACGGGTACAGGTGGTCTTAGTTCCCCTAGCTCTTTAATTGCTTTTCGACTTGTTCCCTTGACATCAACCTTCTCTAGTACTAGATAATACCCCGCGCGTTGCTGCGGAAAATTTTAAGGAAAAGAACTGAAAAAAGTAGCAATAATATATATAATGTTGAGTGAGGACTAAAACTTACATAAACACCAACATTCATAGTTATTGCCAAAAGCCAAGAAAATAATACATATAGAATTATAGATAAAGAGTGATAATATTGATCACTACAGCAAGAGCACCATGCAATTAGCCATGCAAATTTCCTTGGTTCATAAAGATTTGAAAGAACATGATTATGGGCAATCAGAACCTTTTTGCCATCCATGGCCCATCTCAGTTTATTATTAGTTAGATTTCATTTCACTTGGGAAAAAACACAATAAAATAACGTAAAATAAGAAGAATAAGTAGTACTTATAAATGACAAAAATAGCTATTTGGACGTAGTGATGAAACAGTAGACCTATCTTTCGATAGATAGAAACAGGTACACATACTTAAGCATCTGTCTATTGAAATTTGATACCGGATTGTAGCAACAGTTGTGAAGGTGATATGGAGAGAGAGACGATCTCTGATGACAACATCATCCTTCCATCCTCCATTGTTTTAATTAATAATATAATACACAGGTAAGATGGAATGAATTAATATAATTTGCTCATTCATGGACCAATATTTTTTTTCTGGATCTCCGAGTGCGGTGAGAGGAAACAACTATTGAAAAGAACAAAGGAATAACAAAAGAAAGAGAAAATAATTAAACCAGCAGCTCCTCTCTTCTGAGTTGGTGAACGAACTCGTGTAGAACAAAATCCATGATCGATCTCCTCCCCAATCCATGTCGCGCATCCTCTCCGAATGGAGCCCGGCCACGAACACTGGCAGCTCGCGAGTGACTTCGGCCACTTGCAGCGGCAGTACCGGGGCGAGCCTGGCGTGCCGCGTGCTGCAGTGACACGTGCAAGCGAGGCATGAGGCGTGTGCGGCGTCTGCATCTGCTGCTTCTTGTCATCGCACACGGGGAGGGGCGCTGGCACCTGCTGCACAACGGATGCAACAGCAATCAGAAGAAACAACACTGGTGCGGGCGAGCTCGGTGTCTCGGTGAGTGCGATGACGTGTAGGCGAGCTCGGACGGCAGATGCAACGGTGAGGAGCAACAGCAGTGCGCGTGCAAGGTCGACCAGTTGAGGCGGCGTGCGGCATGCCCGTCGATGAACATCAGTGGCACTTGGGCAAGCCCAGCCAGCCGCAGTGACATGATGCACAGGTGAGGCACGAGCAGTGCTACCCTTGCTGCTGCTTGTCGTCGCATTGGGGAGAGTGTATTGGCACCAGTTGCTATGGTGGATATGCAAAGACGATCAGGAGAAATGATGAGAATTGCAACGGAGCATTCAGGTTTAAATTGGGCAGCTTGTCGGTGGAGAGATCAGTTTCACATCAAAGCGTCATTGCCTCTTTGTGTGATTTTCAGTTTGGATCAAATGAATCGGTGGAAACGGATCAGGGAGATGAAAGAGCTGCAACCCACTCGCTGGAAATCAGCTTGGTCGTCGTGCATTTAGTCACTACTAAATGCACGACGACCAAGCATGTGGTTTCAGCAATTCTACGAAGCCATGTTATCACAAGAGCACCAAAGCGTTCGATAGTTGCTTCGGCTCCATCAATTTCCGCTAGAGCTCCTTTGCCTCCCAGATCTGTTACCACCAAGACATGAAGAGCCAGCAACGCTTTGATGTGAAATTAACTCTCCACCAAGCTGGCATCAAATTTTCCCACCGACGAGCAGCCCATTTAAACCTGAGTGCTCTTTACCAGTTCTCGTCATTTTCTCCTCCTCCCTGCTGCATCCACAGCAACAACAGGTGCCAGCGCCCTCCCCAGTGCGATGACAAGCAGCATCACAAGCGACACCATGACGACACGCGCAGGCAGCACCATGACGATACGCCATTCGTGCCTCACTTGAGAGCGCTGCTGCGGCTGGTCGGGCTCGCCAAGTGCCACGATGCTCGTGGCCAGGCTCGCCTGCACGGTGCACGCCGCCGTAGCTAGCCCGAGTTCATGCTTGCACTGCTATTTCTCCTCCTCGCGGTTGCATCCACCAGCCGAGTTCGCCTGCACGCTGCCACCAGTAAGCTGAGCTCACCTGCACACCGCCGCAGCAGGTCGAGCCCACTCGTGCACTGTTGTTTTTCTTCTCGCCATTGCATCACCGCAGCAATGTAGCACATCAAGAAGACGTATTCCTTTTACATCATATTACATATCAATCCTGTAACTAACATTATTTCAGGATTATAATTATCTTAAGCCATATTTTGTCCTATCGAGAAATTAATTATCACTGGTCTTCATGTATATTACTTTGTTGGATGGTACAACAATACCATATTTTTATTTTACTTTTCTGCATGTTCGTTTTTTTTATGATGGCTTTATTTGTTATTACAAGATATCACTTAAAAAAAACTCCGCGGCAACGCGCGGGGTATTCATCTAGTTTCATATGTGTTTAATGTTAATGACTAACTGGTGGTGTTGAGTTGTGGTGTATTACATGTGTTGGTGTGCGTGTGCAACATGTGTCTCTTGACTGTGTTAATGTGCGGGTGTGAAGCTCGGAGACAGTGGTCGATGGTGAGGTGAAGGTCAAGTAGAGATGTGTCGTGCCGACGGACTGGGAGCGATGAAGGATGAGCGTACCGTGCGGCTGACGTGCCATGCCGATAGACCCGAAGCGGTGAAGGGCGGACGTGAGGTTTGGACCGACGGACCGGGAGGCCGGAGGACCAGCTGTGGTAGCTGGCACTTGGCTTCGACGAGCGAGAGCACATGGGGATGTGCGATGCATCGGCCGAATCGAGAGGAAGACGATGGCGTCGTAGCACTTGGCGGGAGGTCAGACACGGGCTTGCATGGGAGATGCAAGTGTCGTCGGCCGAGTCAAGAAGGAAGACAAAGGCGTTGTGCTCGGTGGAGGTCGGACATGCATCGACATCGGTGCCGGTGGTCGGGGTGTGAGAACCACACTCTGTCTACAGCGTGAGTTCGGTAGTTGAGCCTCAAAAAGCTACCCGCTACGGTTTCCGAGTTTCGGCCTCAAAACTCGGGGTAGCCGATTTCTGAGTTTGGGCCTCAAAACTCGGGGTGGACGGTTTCCAGGTTTGGGCCACAAAACCTGGGCTGGCGGGTTTACCGGTTTGGGCCTCAAAACCGAGCAGAGATTCCTATGCGGAACGGTCGATGCGTGGTGGCACCGAGAGGCTTGCGTTGCGCCGAAGCTATCGGTGAGGAGGCGCGACGGTCGACGTGACGGCACATGGCGACATCCTAGAGCTTGCGTCTAGGTGAAGCGAAGGATGAGAAGACGCGTGGCCGTTGGATGAAAACTGCCAGAGTTGGACGGTTTTACCCCTAGGGGGTATTTGGGCTGAGTACTTCATGTGAGGGTGTTTTTTATCTTCGGACGTGCGCCTATATATATATGAAGGGGTTGTGTTGGACAACCATCTTTGGAGGTGTTGTCATTCTCACTTTGTCATTGTGAGGAGAGTATAGGGTTAGAGGAGAGACGACTCTTGTTCTTGAGCTTTTCGCCATCGAAGCTTTGTGTTGCTAGGAGTGGCTTGTAGCCCGACACCGTGTGCTATACAATTCATCATCTTGCCGAATCCAAGGATCAAATTTGTGCTCCTCTTGATCTTGCGATTGTGTTCTTCGCTTTTCTTGTTTTCCCCTCTTTTGCTCTTCACGAGATTTCTTGTTTCGCGGGAAGATTTGCAAATCTGTTTGAACCATCTTCTAGAGCACCATGAGAGACATCTTTCTACCGAAGGGTTTTCTCTAATTCCTCACGAGCTAGTAGATCAGGCGGATTTCATTTTGGATCTCGTTCTTGCCGCTTTGCCCCGTTCGTCATCGATTTTCTTCGATTCACCGATCTCTAGTTAGGTTCGAGCCATGATCTCTTAGTTGTAGCTCACTAACTTGTTTGTGACCCCTCACACGGAATCTGAGCCTTAGAGCTGTTGATTTGAGGGAGATCCGGTTGAATTCAGTGGAAGAACAACACCGAACGTTTTTGAGACAGAACAAATTTTGCCTCGGTGGCTCTGTCTGCGTACCCTCTAGGAGGTTTGCGTAACCCCTCGAGAAGTCCCTTTCTGAGACAGAACCGATCTTTCAGGCACTCCTCGAGAGGCACCCCTCGAGCACCCTTTAGCACCCCTCGACCACCCCTCAGGCACCCCTCGAGCTCTCCACGGGACCCTCGATTACAGAGTTTATCCGAGCGAATGAGGCATCCCTCGAGCTCTCCTCGGGACCCTCGATTACGGAGATTTCTGAGCGAACGAGGCTCTGCTCGGACCCTCGATTACGGAGACTCCCGAGCGAACGAGGCTCTTCTTGTACCCTCGATTACGGAGACTCCCGAGCGAACGAGGCTCTGCTCGGACCCTCGATTACGGAGACTTCCGAGTGAACGAGGCTCTCCTCGGATTCCCAATTACGGAGTTTCCCGTGCGAACGAGGCCAGGCTCGAGTAGCATTTGGGGTCCGGTTTTGAAGGTGTTCGCTCGACTTGGTGTTCCGGTTTTTGTGTGAACTTTCTTGTGGTGTCCCACTGTGTTCCTAGGGAACATCCACCCAATCATTTGGGTCGTGGACATCACGTACGTCGTTTTTTTTGGGTGATTTTCTTGGACAAGGGCCATCCATTTCACGAGTTGAAATTTGAGGCTCCCATTCACCCCCCTCTGGTCGCCAATTCGGTCCTTCAATTGGTATCAGAGCTAGTTAAGGATCTCTCTACCTTAACCGGTTCTGGATCCGCGAAGGCGACCTTTTAGAGCAGTTTTGCTTCTGACGTTGTTTGTCGATGTGGGGGGGATAAACCCAGGTACCCTCACAGCTAGACTTGGGCTACTTTGGAGAAGTCGACCAAACTTGTTGTGAAGGACTACGATGTCGAGGCCCATCTGGTCGGGCAGGAGGCCTAACTAGTCGGGCGGCAGCACGGAGGCCTTTGCAGGATTAGAGATCAAGGAAACCTAGAAGGTTAGGAAGAGTATCGTATCTTGTGCGATATGCTGTTGTAATTGATTTAGTTTCCTTATCCTGATGACAGATCTGATCCGATCTGTAACCCTGCTCCCCGTGGCTATATAAGGCGAGCAGGGATGCCCTCTCAAAAAACACATTGATCTACATACAGAATAGACAACCCGACACAGGACGTAGAGTATTACGCTAAAGCTAGCGGCCCAAACCTGGATAAACCCTCGTGTTCATATAGTTCTTCCTTGCGTCACGTCTGGATCGTCATCCTACACACCTTCCCCGCTAATCTACCACCTTGGGCATACCCCTAGGTGGGCTATCGACCATATTTCATCGACAACTGGTGCCCACCATGGGGCCTGTGCGTACGGGCGCCATGATGACTCAGATGGTTTCCTTCCCGACCTCCATGAATCTCCCGACGGACATGGCGTTCACCATTGGATCGTTTTCATGGGTCACCGGAGGTGACGCCGCCATAAAAAACATGGAGGCATCGCAGGCGACGCCTGCACCAAAATCCTCTTCATCCTTGCTGAAGGCGTCGACGTTAGATTCTTTTTTGAAGTTGGCACCCTCATGCAGACCAACACTTCCCCATTACTAGGGGCGGCGCATTGACAACTCCGATCTGATCGAGTTATCGATCAGGTCACGTCGGGTATCGCTGAAACCCTTGCTTTGGCAGGACCGATCGGAGATCGGTTGCTTGAGCGTGGGGCCGATGAGGAAGGATGGCAGCGACCCCGGCGACCAGCTCGTGTCAGGAGCAGCGCATGGCCACGAACCGGCCTGGTCATCACTTTCACCCCAACAGGGCGCTCGGTCCTATTTTGCCCTCCCCAACTCTCCAGACCAGATGAGGCAGAACAAGGACGCCTGAAGGGGCTCTCTACTTCAGTCTTTCCTCATGGATTGATGAACTCGGCTTCCACTTACGGGGGACGAGTTACAGAGTTGTTCACGGATTGTACTGAGTATAGTTGTGTTCCGCGTCAGCGATCGCCCAAAACCGAGCGCTCCGGTCCCAACACTTGCATGGCAGTTTTGACTTCTGCTACAACTACCGCCTCGGCATCAAGTGCTGAATCGACCAGATCTAATTCATCGGACAAGCTTCCGGACCATCCGCCAGGCTTGGCCCCCTCCCGCGCTTTGGGGGGTCGGTGTTCGCGGTCAGCCATGACGAGCCTACGGTGGATGGCGAAACTGAAGAGGCTAAGGGCCAACGATTGGCTAGAAACGCTGATAGGGCTGCTCGGAGAACAGCCGAAGGCACCAGAGGACAACGCATACAATGCAATCTATCCAACGTGTTCAACATGTGCGACAACTATCAGTCACCCCGGGCACGAAATACCGAGAACCGAACCGAAAATACCAAGAACCGAACCGAAAAATTCGGTTCCTATCTCTCAGGAACCGAATTTACCGAGGTAAATACCGAACCGAACCGAATTTACCGAACCGAACCGAATTACCGAATTTAGCTGAAATGTGATAAGTTAGTTTTGTTATATTATTTATTGTACTATTGTAGACTATTATATTATGTATTTTTGGCACTCACACTTATAATCTTGTGGACTTTTACATGTGTATGTATTTTGCACTATTATTATCTACGAAATCATGTCAAAATTAGTTTTTGAACATGTCATTACATCTTATATATGATTAGTTCGGTAAATACCGGAACCGAACTGAACCGGTACCGAATTTTTTTAGGAACCGATCGGTACCAATTTCTCAGGAACCGAATTTACCGAGGTACCGAGGAACCGAACCGATCGGTTCGGTATTTACCGAATGCCCAGGCTGAACTATCAGGTCCACAAGACCCCCCAGGCCAAGCTCGCTATGGCAATGAACCTGGTCGAGAATCTCCCGGCGACCCCGCAGCTCCACCTTCACCGACACGGATTTCTGGGATTTCTGCGAAGACAGAAACATAGTCGTAAAATATGTATCCGTAGCGCACCCAAGAGCAAATGGGCAAGTCGAGCGAGCAAACGACATGATACTCGATGCATTAAAGAAGAGGCTGTATAGGGCAAATGATAAGGATCCAAAGCATGGTCGTTGGTTGAAAGAGTTACCAGTGGTAGTATGAGGACTCAGAACTCAGCCTAGTAGAAACACTGGCGTCTCGCCATATTACATGGTGTTCGGTGCTGAGGCGGTTTTATCGGCTGACGTGGCGTTCAGATCTCCTAGAGTGGAGCATTACGACCAGGCTAGAGAGCTAGAGGTCAACTGCATTGAGGAACGAAGGCTGGACTCATGCATCCGCAAAGCGAAATACATTGAAGGGCTCCGAAGATACTTCAACCGTAACGTGAAGGAAAGACTTTTTGCTGTAGGAGACCTGGTCCTCATGAGAGTCCAGAACACCACCGGTCTGCACAAACTGTCGTCTCACTGGGAGGGTCTGTATCTGGTGAGGCAGGTGACAAGACCGACCTCCTACAGACTGTGCAACCTTGACAGGACCGATGTCCCAAATTCCTGGCACATTGACCAGCTTCGACGCTTCTATTAATGACTACTGTTTGAAAGATATGTACTTATCCTTGTATTTCCATACAATCCAATGAATAATGAACGTTAGCCGTCGTTTAAGTCTCTTTAAATATTTTTCACATTGCCAATGAACCTAAACAAACCCACATATAAGACACCTCGATTAACAAAGGATTTTTTTTTCACAATACTTGGTCAATAAAAACTTAAGAATTTCATTTCTAGCAAAATCTAACTAATAAAGTCTGGGTTCCTATGGAGCGCTGGTTTCCCCAAGCTCCCCACACAGGTCCAAATCTTTTACAAGGATGGTGCCCGTCTCCCGGGATCTTTCGCAGAGCTCGGACGCCTGGGCCTCCGAAGTGTTCCTGGGGAAGCCGCTTTCCAGCCTCCGCGTGTCCATCCCTGGATAATAGGCACGTGCCAGCGCAAGCACATACGAAGCAACCTGTTCGCCAGCTCCAGCTACAAACTTCCTCATGGCTGGCCATAACCCGGCGCACTGCTCCAGCACGCCGCTTGGACGGGATGGGAGCTCACCAGACTGATCAGCCGCGTACACCGCTTCTATAACCGGAGCAAGCCCCGGACCATTGCATGGCACCGCGCCTCCCAAACCTTCACATCTTGACAAGCCATCGCAATCTGGTTCTGGCAGGAACGACGCCTCCCTAAATCAAAGCAAACAAGCGAGTCACTACAAGCAATCAGGGAACAAAACACACAGTGGCAACGACCCAACAGGTAACGTTCAAGCTCCTTTTCAAGGTCGTCAGCTCGCGCCTTCTCCCTCTTCGCCACGGTCTCACTGTCTTGCACTCTTAGCTTCTCGATGGCAACTTGCGAAGCCAGTTCTGCTTTCAAAAAGAGAGAGATCAGCGCGGAGCTCAGCCCATAAACAACTAAAAATACAGTAAACCGAACCTTCATTTTTGCGAAGCAATCAGTTGATTTCCGAGGCCTGTTCTTGGGCGGCTTCACGGAGTTCAACTTCAACTCGTCGAGCATTGTCCAGATCAGCTCGGTAACGCCCGCACGCCTCTTCAAGCTTTTCCTTCGCATCTATCAAGGGGGCGATGGATTCGTAGCATTTGTGATACTCTTCAGACACGTCCGATAACCCCTGCGAGTCAGTAGAGTCATCAAGTCCGGTCACCTAACATCACAGATCTATGACGCAAAATGTCCGGACAAGCTACCTGCGCATATTTCCGGATCTGGGTCAACATTCGTTCAAAGTTCTTCATCGGGCGATTATCCGCGTTCTCCTCATGAAAGACCCACTCGCCCGCCCATTGACGCGCCACACGGACCACGTGCTCAGGAGACCTTGGTGGACGAAGGATTTCCTCGACTTCGTCCTCGGGGATCACAAGGATCTCTTCAACTTCAGCCTGGTCCGCGGCGTGTTCGATAACGCCTTCCCTGGAAACCTCCGGAGGAGACAGTGGCGCATCTGGCGATGCATGGGCAGAGCTCACCGAACCAAGGAAGTCAAGGCGTACCCCTTCAGACGGATGTTGGTCAGGAGATTCAACTCCGCCAGACTCGGCTTCACCCTCTCCAGGACCAGCTCCACCAGAGGTCGGGTCTCCTCTGCCTTCGACACCCGTACCACCTCCCGACCCTGGCACCTGCTCTTCGTCCATTCTATTGTCGGACTGGTCGGGCCCAGCGTCAGAAGCCCTGACCAGCCTGAGATCTTCATCGCCGGTAGCAGGCTCGACCTCAGGCACAGGATCCCTGTAAAATGTTTAGTTCAAGCTAAGTCGCTCCTATGGATATGCAGTCGCACAGTTAAAGGCTGCACACTTACAAGTGGCTGACGCGCAGATTTCCGCTCAGTCTTGGCCTCTGGTTTTTTGTGCCAACAAGGGTGGCGGCACCTGCACTGCCGACCTCACCAGCTCTTCGACCCGAGCGCGCTTGAATACAAGCGGCTCAGCTTCATCGTCGTCATCGTCGCAATCGTGGATCGACTCGGATGTGTTTTGGTGACCGTCGCCGTGGATACTCAAGGAGACACCTATCCACGCCGCCTTTGATGAAGACCTCGTGGTGGCCCCACGACTGCCAATTGGGCGCTTCCCCAGGGCCTTAACAGCACGTGCATCGGCAGCCTTTTGGGCTGATGAACTTTTCTTCGCCCCTTTGGCTGTCGCTTGTCCCACCTGGGGGAGAGGGGGTCGGCCACCTAACGATCGAGGGTCAACCCCCTCCAACCAGTCGGTCGACGACACATCTGAGATGTAAACACTGAAATGATCCTGCAAAATTCAAAATCTGACTCCTCAATCACCACAACAATCCATTGATAAAAGCAAAGGCGTCAGACAACAAAAATGAGAACTCACATCTCGGATGGGCCGCGCCAGACTAAACGGCTGTGTTACTTTGTTTGGTTGCTTCCGGTCTGAGAACTGGAGCACCACGTGCACACGCCTCTCCATCTCCTTCACGTCTAGGTCCTCTGCGCTTTCACGGGTTGGGTCGGGGCGCCCTGCGTATTTATAACCGGGTCGCACCCTTTCCTTGCATGACTGCACCCGACGGTACATAAAGTTGGTTGTGACCTGGATACTGTGGCGGAACCGTCCTGATTATAAGAGCTCAAGTACCGTCTTAGCCACATTTGTCTGACATCGACTCATACTTGAACCCATATAACCCCGGTAGTCCGGAAATCTCGAAGGATTTCAAACATAATACAACATACAGGATCACATTATTCAAGTACCACATTCGTAAGGATACACTGACGATAATCGAAACCGAATTTAAACATCAGAGTGCGGAATAAAAGAGTTATTACAATACTGAGTTTTGAAAGTGCGAAAGCCGAAACAAGTTTTGAAACACGACAACCACACATGTGGTCCAAATAGAAATTGTTCGATAACTTACTCCTCCTTTTTCAAATAATGTGCCACTAGAAGTCTCAGTCCAGCAAAAGAAAAGGAGAAGCTTCTGGATGACCCTGCCCTGGGCCTACTCCTCATCACCCTCCACGGGGTAGAGACAGTGCTTACAATAGCCGTAGTACACCTGGCCATCTGCAACAACGGGATAAACCCTGAGTACGGGAATGTACTCAGCTAGACTTACCCGTCCAACTGAAAATAAAAGACACCAAGGGTATGCAAGGCTTTTTGGTGGAGCTGAGATCTTTAGTTGCGAAAAGCTCAAATTGAGAGAAGAAATGTTTAATGATATCGGTGAGTAGTCAAATTTTTAGACCTACCTCTTTCTCTAGATTTGCACCTGAACTACTCATTCACTTGAGTCTAACAAACAATAATATAACCATATCCAGTTGACTTATTCATATTTTAGTTGAACCTTTAAACATCACATGGAGTTGTATCGTGGTTAAGCTCGGCATAGTTTTCCACTAACCGGGGGAGACGGTGACTCGAATCGAATTCCAAACCAGCTGGTGATAAACCTTTAATACCAACCCACACTTTCCCCGTCGGGTCCATGCATTGGCTAACCGCTCGATGCTTGTTCGTGGTGGTAATCATCGCGGTTCAAGCACGGACCGCCCAATTGGAACCTGTCGAAGGCCATCCGAGGCAGATCGCATTTCCATACTAGAGGGCACGACTCGAGTTGATTCTGGCCCGAACAGCGTCTAACCGACTTTTGGGTCGATGATTACGGCACCGACGTATCCCTAAGTAAAAGGGCGCGTTCAAAAATGAACGAGGGCCAACATCGATACAAACCTACACGATCCAACGGACGGACTGCCCCCAAATCCCAACTTGGTGCCTTGCCTTCCAATTGACCGTATTTCATTACTACTCAGGTTCTTTTCCACGATAGCAAATATAGCCAACCGTGATCCGGTAAATACCCACCAGGGGTATTACGGGAACATCCTTAACTACTACCTTTATTAAGCAGACTAAGCAATTCTGCACTATAAATAAGTACAGGATAACAAGGCAGGTGTAAACAACATTCAAGGAATGATAATTAAGCAATTAGGATCAACCAACTCCTATACCTAATGCATCACATTATAAAAGTACTCAAGTAATTTAATTGTAAATACTGGGAGACTTAGAATGCTCCGGGGCTTGCCTTGGGTGAAGACCGAGGCCTCGTGAGAGGGGCACTCGGGCATGTTAGTTTCTGGCGTGGGGTCGGCCTCCTCGGTTCTAGGCAGCTCCGGAATCTCCTGCTCGACGTTTACTTCCGGCTCCTGATCGGGCTCCGGGACTGTCGATCCTATTGCAATACGGTGGATAACAATTAAATAATATGTGGTGCGAAATGGTGGTATGAAATGCAATATTTCTTGCAAACCAACAAAACCAACTTGTTGAACAACTTTTAACATTGAGGAAAATACTTATTTACCACATAAAACAAAATCATTATTTTAACCATTTCCAATTTATTAATTCAAAAAGGAGTCTAGGTTTGAACAGCAAGTATATTTTTCTGAACTCAGAAAAATCCACAAAAATTTCAGAAAGTAACTTACACTTATTGGACCTCACTGCATAAATTCCAGCAAGAAACAATTTACTGAACAGCAGATACAAAAAAGATGAAATAAACTGCTCAAAAGGTGCTTTGAACTAGCTCTTCTTATAAAAAGTGTCAAACAGCAGATTACATATTTTTCCTAGCTTTATTTACTTATCACCACTCTATTGCAGAAAATTTACTGCTAAAGCATGAACATATAAATCTACATAAAATAAACAAGCTTATTCCAAAATAAACCCTTTGAACTACAACCCTACTGGAAAAGAGTGACAACCTCATTTTCATATTTTTCCCAGATTCTACTCCGCATTTCATATTTGTCAAGAAAGTTCCATGATCAGAAACATTATATTCTTTTCTATATTAATTTTCTAAGAAAAACACAGAAAAGCACATTTGTACAGAAACTCCTTTTTTTCATATAACAACCTATGCTTAGCATTTTTCTCAGCTTAAACATAACACACAGAGACTGCATAAGTTTTTTCATATTTTATTTTCACATATAAATCATTTTAACAATTATCCTAAGAAAACAGCTAAAAAGGAATTTAAATCTAAACAGATACTTTTTCTACAGAAATAGTGCCTCATAAATTTTTCACAGATACATGACCTAACAAGAAACCTACAAAATTTTTTTCATGAATTAATTCAACTAGAAAAACATATCAACTCATTTATCTAAACAAAAGCACTTAAACTGGATTAAATAAAAACAGTGTAATAAACTTTCACCAAAAATACATTCATATTTTTCCATGACAGATCTACTCATGAGCAAGCTAACAAAACTGAAAACACTTCATTTGGATCATTAAAACGTGCTACACAAAATAAACAAACTTTCCCGGGAAATAAACAAAAAGGAAAAACATTTGAAAACTCCCGGCCAGGCTTGCATAGACTCGGCTCATGGACCGGGTGAGGCTGACGCGTGGGGCCTACGCGGTCAACGGACCCACTTGCCAGTGAGAGCAGAACATGGGAAAGGGTTGACCAGGTGGTTCTCGCCGACGGCGAGGTCGCCGACGGTGGGGGTTGGCTTGGTGTGTTCGCCTCGACGGGGCGGATCGAGTGGTGGTGTCGGTTTGGCCAGAGGACGCCCATAGCTCATCGGCGATGAGCAATGGTGGACGGCCGCGACGGTGGGGCTCGGCTATGCCATCTCCGGCGGTCGCCGGTGGAATTGAAGGAAGGGGGAGGACCAGTGAACCCTAAGAGAGCTATTGGGTGGGTTGGTTTGGCCGGAGAAGCTCCGGTGGAGCTTGGCCTCGTGTGCGGCCATGGAGGCGCCCATGGCGCTCGGCCGGTGATGGTGGGAGAGCTACGGGACGGTAGAGAGTACGCGGATTGGTGTTCTCACCTTGCCTTGGCGTGACGAAGCTCGACGGAGAAGAAGGGGCTCAACGGAGGCTTGGTTGGCGGGGAACGGCGGTGAGCACTCTCCGGCGGTGGCGGCGGCCGAAAAGGGGGACCTCGTGTTCCGGCAGCGGTAGAGCTCTGCCGATGCTCCGAGTGCGCGCACGGCGTGTGCGGGGTGAAGGCGAAGTGGTGTGCGGAAGGAATCAGACGGTGGGGAGTGGAGGAGGTCGGAACGGCGGTGGCTAGTGGTGGTGTCGGACGGCGGCGGCACGGGTTCGTGTTTGCGTTCGCGTTCGCGCGTGCAGGGAGAGGGGAGATGGCGAGGGCGAGTGCGTGCGAATGGTGAGTGAAAAGGGCGGAGTGCGGGGCGCGGGGCTTTTGGCCCGGCTGCCCGGCCGGTGGTCGTGGCGGGGGCCACGGCCTGCGAGCGGCGCGGGTGGCAGAGCAGAGCGCGGCAGCCAAGGCAGCGACTGAGTGGCCGTGCGTGATCAGGTGGGAGAGGATCGTGTGGTGAGTGGCCAAGGTGGATCTGCGGCAGAAGACGGCGGCCACGCGGCGCTCCGGCCGGCGTACGGCGCGGCCGCGCGGTCGGTTGCTGACGCGGCGCGCGGGAGCGGCACGGCGCGGGTGCGGGCTGACGCTGGTGCGGGGTGGGCCGAAAGGCCGAGTGGGCCAAAAGGCTTGCGCCGGAAGAAAACGTTTTCCTTTTTCTTTTTCGACAAATTTTCCAAACTTTGACCATTTCAAATCAGTTTCAAAAACTCAAAACTAGGCTTTGACCCAAAAATAAAAGTTGCTCAAAATAATTTTCTCTACAACTTTCATATAAGACACTTTTTCTGAAACTCATTTTTACAACCTCCTCATAAATAAAGCCAATTTTTGAGCTATAAATCATTTTGTTCCCACATTTTTAATTATTAAGCTATATTGAACTAGGTCAAGGTGTCAATATAAAAAGCGTTATACTCAATATTCTTCATTTTATAAAATTAATTGCCAAGACAGAAATCCATTTAAACAACCAAGTTTTTTTTAGAAACCAAAATCCAAATAAACAAACAAAAGGCAAAAAACACTTTCATGCACATGAAATGATGCAATGCATTGCTCATGAGTAGCTAAATGTAGTTCCTAATGCAGTGCTTGACACTAGAGTGTCACAGCCCTTCCCCCCTTAAAGAAATCTCGTCCCGAGATTTGGGTTACGTACCAATCTTTATAAAAAGCGGGGTAGTTTACTCGCAAGTATTCCTTAGTTTCCCAAGTTGCATCATTGGGTCCGTGATTACTCCAGAGAACCTTGTAAGTTTTCACTTCTCGGTTACGAGTCACTCTGGTCTTGGTATCCATTATCTCTTGAGGTTGTTCATAGTAATCCAGATCTGACCTGATAGTGACATCTGGGATTTGAACCTCTTCTCGTTCGGGTACTCGAAGACACTTCTTCAACTGCGATACATGGAACACGGGAAAGATCGCGCTCATCTCCGGGGGTAACTGCACTTCGTAGGCTACTTCCCCCTTTCTGGCTATGATCTGATATGGTCCTACATATCGGGGTGCTAGCTTTTTCTTAAGTCCAAAGCGTTGGACCTTTCTCATGGGTGAAACCTTAAGGTAAACATAGTCTCCCACTTGGAATTCCAAAGGTCTTCTTCGCGTATCAGCATAACTTTTCTATCGAGATTGCGCTGCCTTGATATGTTGTTGTACTGTTTGCACAATCTCTTCAGCATCCTTTACGTAATCTGACCCATAAAATCCTTGATCCCCTGATTCAACCCAATTTACCGGGGTCCTGCATCTTCGTCCATACAACACTTCAAATGGTGCCATCTTTATACTTTCCTGATAGCTGTTGTTATATGAAAACTCTGCGAGGGGTAACCATTTCTCCCATGATTCTCCCGAGGAAAGCACACATGCTCTAAGGATATCTTCCAAAATTTGATTTACTCTTTCTGTTTGTCCTGCTGTTTGAGGGTGATAAGCGGAACTTCGTACCAACTTGGTTCCTAGCTCCTTGTGCAACTGTTCCCAAAAACGCGCTATGAACTGGGGTCCTCTATCGGAAACAATCCTTTTGGGAATTCTGTGTAACCTTAAGATATTCTGAATGTACAAATCTGCGTATTGGTGTGGTCGATGTGTAGTCTTGACTGGTATGAAGTGAGATACTTTGGATAACCGATCCACGATAACCCAGATAGAATCATGTCCCTTTTGGGTGGTGGGGAGACCTGTGATGAAATCCATACTAATCTCTTCCCATTTCCATTCTGGCATTGATAGTGGTTGTAACAATCCGGCAGGTCTCAAGTGTATAGCCTTTATCTTACAGCAAGTATCACACTTCGCGACGTAAGCCGCAACCTCTTTCTTTATTTTTGGCCACCAATACCTTGTCCTCAGATCCTGGTACATCTTACTACTTCCTGGATGGATAGACAACTTTGAACTGTGGGCTTCATTCAGAATTCTTTCTTTCAGCTCTGTGCTCTCGGGAACAACCAACCTTTGATTATACCACAAAATCCCTTGTTCATCTGTTCTGAAATTCAACGAACTACCGGTCTCTAATCTCTTCTTAATCTGACAGATCTCTTCATCGGTCTTTTGTCCTTCGATAATATCACTTTTTAGAGTGCACTGTATGGTGATATTATTTAGCATAATGGGGTGCATAAGGTTGAATCTATCTTCCAATAATGGTTGTAGGGAGTTGCAATGAGTCTTGCGACTCAAGGCATCTGCTACAACGTTCGCTTTTTCGGGGTGGTAATGCACTTCTAGGTTGTAATCTTTAATCAACTCTAACCATCTTCTTTGCCTCATATTCAACTCTGGCTGAGTGAAAATGTATTTCAAACTTTTGTGATCTGTGTACACGTGACATGTTACACATAAGATAATGCCTCCATATCTTGAGTGCGTGAACTACGGCTGCCAATTCCAAATCATGAGTCGGGTAATTCTCTTCATGTGGTCGTAACTGGCGTGAAGCATATGCTATAACTCTTCCATTCTGCATAAGCACACATCCAAGTCCAATCTTGGACGCGTCACAAAACACATCAAAAGGTTCCTCCATATTTGGTTGAGCCAAAACTGGCGCAGAAGTCAACAAAGTTCGCAGAGTGCGAAATGCTGCTTCACACTCTGGAGTCCATTCAAACTTCTTGTTCTTCTGAGTAAGACAAGTCATAGGCTTTGCTATTCTTGAAAAATCCGGAATGAACCGACGGTAGTATCCGGCCAATCCTAGAAAGCTGCGTACCTCATGTACGTTAGTGGGTGCTTGCCAATCCATAACTTCCTGTACTTTCATGGGATCCACAGAAATTCCTTCCTCTGAAAGGACGTGTCCGAGAAAGGGTACTTTCTTCAAACAGAACTCACACTTGCTAAACTTAGCATACAACTTGTGCTCTCGAAGTCGAGTTAAGACGACTCGTAAGTGCTCAACATGATCCTTCTCATTTTCAGAGTATACCAAGATATCATCGATAAACACCATGACAAACTTATCCAATTCAGGCATAAAGACGAAATTCATTAGATACATGAAATGTGCCGATGCATTTGTTAATCCAAAAGACATAACTAGATACTCATAAAGTCCATATCTGGTGGAGAAAGCGGTTTTTGGTATATCCTCCCTTCTAATCTTGATCTGATGGTAACCTGACCTCAAGTCAATCTTGGAGAACACTTTCGCTTCTGATAACTGATCAAACAAGACGTCGATTCGAGGTAAGGGATATTTGTTCTTTATAGTGACTGCATTCAGAGGTCTCTAATCCACACACATTCTTAAAGTTTTGTCCTTCTTTTTCACAAAGATGGTGGGACATCCCCAAGGTGACGAACTAGGATGTATCAAACCTTTATCCAAAAGTTCTTGCAACTGAGTTTTAAGTTCTGCTAACTCGTTAGTTGGCATCCTATACGGCCTCCGAGAAATAGGTGCCGTTCCCGGAATCAACTCTATCGCAAACTCCACATCCCTATCCGGGGGTAGTCCTGGCAACTCATCAGGGAAGACATCTGGAAACTCACACACTATTGGGATCCCAGCTATCTGCTTTGCCGTGATGTTGAACAACACTCCTATCTCATGGGGGTTCCGGGGAAACTTGAAACGGATAGAAGACTCATTCCGAGGGCTCACTAGGGAAACTACCCGTTCTGCGATATCCAAATTGACTTTCCAGCGTTTCATCCATCCCATACCCAAGATCACATCCAAACCTAACCCGGGAATTACGATGAGATCCACAGATACCTTTTTATCCCCAAAAGTGATTTCCATTTCCTTAGCCATGATACGGGCAGAAAGAACAGCCCCTGCTGAACTAATCTGATAACCCCTATCCAATTCTACCAACTTAGGGTTACTTCTCATAACAAAATTCTCACTTATGAAAGAATGCGATGCTCCAGAATCAAACAACACAACTGCAGGGTATTGATTAACAAGAAACGTACCAGCGGTGACAGGCTCTCCTTCTGGCACTTCTTCAATGGTGGTGTAATGCACATGGCCCGTGCGAGGTTGAGGCTGGGTGTACTGCTTCTTTGGCCGAGGGCACTGATGTGACAGGTGTCCGGTCTGACCACAGTTGTAGCATGGCCCGATCACATACGGGGTCTTGTGACCTCCTGAACTTCCTGCCTTTGCTTTGTTCTGCATCAAGGGAGCAGTGTAGGGCTTCTGGAAACTTGGACAAGAGCGGTTGGTGGTTATCTTCCTCTGTGGGGGACGGAACCTTGCTCCTGCAACTGGCGGGCGATACGGTGTGCGTGCTCCGAAAGGGGTCCTCTATTGAGACGAACCTCCTTCGTTTGCACGACGACGAGTCTCTGTCGCCAGCCTGCTGTCATTGGCCTCTTGATTCAAGCAGTCACTGACAAAGTCACTGAAGGTGGTGCGGTGACTATTTCCCATCTTGGAGAGCATGATGGCACTCATGCCACGCTTGAAACTTGCAATCTTCTTGGCCTCAGTGTTCATGAAATCTAGGGCATAGCGAGATAGGTTGTTGAAGCTATGGAGATACTCTGACATGGACCTGGTTCCCTGGGATAGCCTCATGAACTCGGTAACCTTCATCTCCATCAGACCACTAGGAATGTAGTGGTTACGCATAGCTGTGGAGAACTGTCCCCACGTGACCGGTGCATTAGCTGGCAGGGATGCACGGTACTGGGACCACCATAATCCTGCGGGTCCCTCCAACATATGTGCGGCATATTCCGCCTTAACCTCTTCAGTCAAGCGGAGCAGGCGGAACTTCTGAGTGATGGAGTTGAGCCATTCATCTGCTTCAAGAGGTTCGGTGACTTCCTTGAACACAGGGGGACGAGTGTCCAAGAAGTCACGGTAGGAGCTGTACTGGTTGAGCTCTGGTCCTTGGCGCTGCTGATGCTGCTGCGCGGTGTTGTTAGCGATGTTACGGAGGGTGACCTCCATATGCCTCTGCATCTCCTCCATATTCCTCTGGCTACCCAGAAACTGCCCGAAAAACGCTTCCGGCATCATCGGCGGCGGTGGGGGCGGTGGCAGATTCTCCTCCTGCCCTGACCCCTATCCACACTGGCTGCGAGTGTGTGCCGGCATCTGCATGTCCCATTAATGAGCAACAATTAGGTGATGTCACATTGATCATGAATAAATACTGTGCTGTACATAATTCAAAAATTTAGCACACGACCAAGTATAAATACTCATTTCCATACAACATCACAGAACAATTGCTTGAAAATAAGATATGCAAACGATGGATTTCCATAAAAAGGTGCCAGATCGACGTCTGGACTTTGTCCAAAAGCCATTCGTGCCATAATACAACTTAAACATAAAACCAACACATGTTCGGGTTACATCATCAGCGAGCATGCTCAAGCTATACAAAAGAAGACGACTCCTAAGAAGCTAGCGCTTAAGCGTCTCCGGCGGCGGATGCGGCATCCTCCTCCTCATCGGCGTCCATCATCGGCTCATCGGTGTGGTCCTCGTCATCTGAGGAAGGCTCCGGACCAAGAACTACTCCGTCCTGGGGCTCCTGGGCCTCGTCTGCAGGGGCCTCGTCAGCTACTGGGGCGGCGACCTCCTGTGCGGCGTGATGCATCTGGTGGACTGCCTCTTGGAGCTGGTCGATGTATGCCTGCTGGTCGTGCACCTGCTGTATCAGGTGATGAGCACCCTCTCTGAGCTAGTCGAGCGCTGTGCGGGCTTCGTCTCGCTGAAAAGCTATCGTCAAGTACATCTGCTCGGCGACAGTCCTGGCGGTGGTCTCCGCTCCTGCGGTGGCTCGTGCATCGTCACGCTCGAGAGTGACCTGATGGATCTTCTCCTGCAAACGGGCTACCTCAGCGTCGAACTCCTCTTGTAGCTTCCTCTTACTCTGGTAAGTGGCGGTGAGGGTAAAGGATACACTCTCCAGGCCGCGCTCCAAACTCTCACATACACCCATCAAGGCTCCGGTGGCGCTCATCGCAGACGTCTCACAGTAGAACCTCTCCTCCGCACCTCCTGTCAGAACCGACTCCCAAGTGTGCCTCCAGCGCAATGGAAAAAGTGATCCACGAGGGAACACTCCTGCCATAGCACTAGCAAGGTCGGCAGGAAAGCGGGCGATGATGTCCTTCAGCACTAGATAAGCTGCCCTGTTGGCTCCATCCTTGGCACAACTGCCTCTGGTGATCCCTGTCCATCCTGACCAGTGGGGCTTGGCAGGCAAGGCTTTGACCTTGATCCGCACCATGACCAACGAGTCCTACCCATAGATCTCCTTCTACCAAGAGTACCTGGGCTCCTGTCCTTCCTCGTATCCCACTGCCTGCAGAATCCTCCAAAGGATAGTCGGCAACCTGAAGTAAGACAAGAACGTGTTCTTGGTCAACTTCGTGGCCAAGCGGTGACGTGGAACTCCTCTGCCTCCGGTGGCCTTGCGAGCAGTCAACTTAGTCCGGGCCATCTGTAGAAACAAAAGGGTTTTAAACTCTCGTGAGACGTATATTAAGTTGACAAATTTTATAAGAAAAGAGACAACTTTTAATTAAGGGGAGGTAATGCAAATGCAAGAATATAAACATGATGCATGATCGGACTTACGTTCTCACTCACTAACAATGACTCGTAAGTCCTAACGTTCTAGTCGGTGGCAAGAACGATCTCTCATGCGTCATCTATTCGTTCTACTCGATCACGTAGTTAGTGTACCTGCAGAAGATTCATTTCAGCCCAAAGCAACATCCCAATGGTAAAATAACAGAGTATTGGCCCATATGCACAAAATACATAGAAGCCAACACTAAACACCATGCACCAATCCAGAAAACATACCCAAACAATTGATACCCTCGTACATGATTGCGTGGAGCTCGCACATACTTGGTATAACAACTCTCACCTAGACCGACGGTTGGACGGTCATGCTCTCATATCTTACAAAATCATTTTATGCATGTTTTCGCGATCGACGCATTCTCTTTTCCCTCGAGAATGGACCAGCAAATAAAGATCCAGCATGAAGCAAAAACCCTGAACCCTGTTAGCAGTTAAGCCACCTGAATCCTAATATAGGGCTTAAGGTCAAGACTGGGCACACTTAATAATTTAAAATAGTTTTGAAAATAGTTTTAAAATACCCATTTTAGTTCGAAAATAGCTCCTTTCGGATGCAATAACTTGAACCATGCTCTGATGCCAGCTGTGGCGGAACCGTCCTGATTATAAGAGCTCAAGTACCGTCTTAGCCACATTCATCTAACATCGACTCATACTTGAACCTATATAACCCCGGTAGTCCAGAAATCTCGAAGGATTTCAAACATAATACAACATACATGATCACATTGTTCAAGAACCACATTCGTAAGGATACACTGACGATAATCGAAACCGAATTTAAACATCAGAGTGCGGAATAAAAGAGTTATTACAATACTGAGTTTTAAAAGTGCGGAAGCCGAAATAAGTTTTGAAACACGACCACCACACATGTGGTCCAAATAGAAATTGTTCGATAACTCACTGCTCCTTTTTCAAATAATGTGCCACTAGAAGTCTCAGTCCAGCAAAAGAAAAGGAGAAGCTTCTGGATGACCCTGCCCTAGGCCTACTCCTCATCACCCTCCACGGGGTAGAGACAGTGCTTACAATAGCCGTAGTACACCTGGCCATCTGCAACAACGGGATAAACCCTGAGTACGGGAATGTACTCAGCTAGACTTACCCGTCCAACTGAAAATAAAAGACACCAAGGGTATGCAAGGCTTTTTGGTGGAGCTGGGATCTTTAGTTGCGAAAAGCTCAAATTGAGAGAAGAAATGTTTAATGATATCGGTGAGCAGTCAAATTTTTAGACCTACCTCTTCCTCTAGATTTGCACCTGAACTACTCATTCACTTGAGTCTAACAAACAATAATATAACCATATCCAGTTGACTTATTCATATTTTAGTTGAACCTTTATACATCACATGGAGTTATATCGTGGTGAAGCTCGGCATAGTTTCCCACTAACCGGGGGAGACGGCGACTCGAATCGAATTCCAAACCAGTTGATGATAAACCTTTAATACCAACCCACACTTTCCCCGTCGGGTCCATGCATTGGGTAACCGCTCGATGCTTGTTCGTGGTGGTAATCATCGCGGTTCAAGCACGAACCACCCAATTGGAACCTGGCGATAGCCATCCGAGGCAGATCACATTTCCATACTAGAGGGCGCGACTCGGGTTGATTCTGGCCCGAACAACGTCTAACCGGCTTTGGGGTCGATGATTACGGCACCGACGTATCCCTAAGTAAAAGGGCGCGTTCAAAAATGAACGAGGGCCAACATCGATACAAACCTACACGATCCAACGGACGGACTACCCCCAAGTCCCAACTTGGTGCCTTGCCTTCCAATTGACCGTATTTCATTACTACTCAGGTTCTTTTCCACGATAGCAAATATAGCCAACCGTGATCCGGTAAATACCCACCAGGGGTATTACGGGAACATCCTTAACTACTACCTTTATTAAGCAGACTAAGCAATTCTACACTATAAATAAGTACAGGATAACAAGGCAGGTGTAAACAACATTCAAGGAATGGTAATGCAGCAATTAGGATCAACCAACTCCTATACCTAATGCATCACATTATAAAAGTACTCAAGTAATTTAATTGTAAATACTTGGAGACTTAGAATGCTCCGGGGCTTGCCTTGGGTGAAGACCGAGGCCTCTTGAGAGGGGCACTCGGGCAGGTTAGTTTTTGGCGCGGGGTCGGCCTCCTCGGTTCTGGGCAGCTTCGGAATCTCCTGCTCGACGTTTACTTCCGGCTCTTGATCGGGCTCCGGGACTGTCGATCCTATTGCAATGCGGTGGATAACAATTAAATAATGTGTGGTGCGAAATGGTGGTATGAAATGCAACATTTCTTGCAAACCAACAAAACCAACTTGTTGAACAACTTTTGACATTGAGGAAAGTACTTATTTACCACATAAAACAAAATCATTATTTTAACCATTTCCTATTTATTAATTCAAAAAGGAGTCTAGGTTTGAACAGCAAGTATATTTTTCTGAACTCAGAAAAATCCACAAAAATTTCAGAAAGTAACTTACACTTATTGGACCTCACTGCGTAAATTCCAGCAAGAAACAATTTACTGAACAACAGATACAAAAAAGATGAAATAAACTGCTCAAAAGATGCTTTAAGCTAGCTCTTCTTATAAAAAGTGTCAAACAGCAGATTTCATATTTTTTCTAGCTTTATCTACTTATCACCACTCTAGTGCAGAAAATTTAATGCTAAAGCATGAACATATAAATCTACACAAAATAAACAAGCTTATTCCAAAATAAACCCTTTGAACTACAATCCTACTGGAAAAAGGTGACAACCTCATTTTCATATTTTTCCCAGATTCTACTCCTCATTTCATATTTGTCAAGAAAGTTCCATGATCATAAATATTATATTCTTTTCTACATGAATTTTCTAAGAAAAACACAGAAAAGCACATTTGTACAACAACTCCTTAGTTTTCCATACAACAACCTATGCTTAGCATTTTTCTCAGCTTAAACATAACACACAGACACTGCATAAATTTTTCCATATTTTATTTTCACATATAAATCATTTTAACAATTATCCTAATAAAACAGCTAAAAGTGAATTTAAATCTAAAGAGATACTTTTTCTACAAAAATAGTACCTCATAATTTTTTCACAGATATATGACTTGACAAAAAACCTACACAAATTTTGTCATGAATTAATCAACCAAAAAACATATAAACCCATTTATCTAAACAAAAGCACTTAAACTAGATTAAATAAAAACAGTGTAATAAACTTTCACCAAAAATACATTCATATTTTTCCATGACAGATCTACTCATGAGCAAGCTAACAAAACTGAAAACACTTCATTTGGATCATTAAAACGTGCTACACAAAATAAACAAACTTTCTCGGGAAATAAACAAAAAGGAAAAATATTTGAAAACTCCCGGCCAGGCTTGCATAGACTCGGCTCATGGACCGGGTGAGGCTGACGCGTGGAGCCTGCGCGGTCAACGGACCCACTTGCCAGTGAGAGCAGAACAGGGGAAAGGGTTGACTGGGTGGTTCTCGCCGACGGCAAGGTCATCGACGGTGGGGGTTGGCTTGGTGTGTTCGCCTCGACGGGACGGACCGAGTGGTGGTGTCGGTTTGGCCAGAGGACGCCCATAGCTCGTCGGCGATGAGCAATGGTGGACGGCCGCGACGGTGGGGCTCGGTTATGCCATCTCCGGCGGTCGCCGGTGGAATTGAAGGAAGGGGGAGGACCAGTGAACCCTAAGAGAGCTATTGGGTTGGTTGGTTTGGTCGGAGAAGCTCCGGTGGAGCTTGGCCTCGTGTGCGGCCATGGCGGCGCCCATGGCGCTCGGCCGGTGATGGTGGGAGAGCTATGGGACGGTAGAGAGTATGCGGATTGGTGTTCTCACCTTGCCTTGGCGTGATGAAGCTCGACGGAGAAGAAGGGGCTCGGCGGAGGCTTGGTTGGCGGGGAACGGCGGTGAGCACTCTCCGGCGGTGGCGGCGGCCGAAAAGGGGGACCTCGTGTTCCGGTAGCGGTAGAGCTCTGCCGGTGCTCCGAGTGCGCGCACGGCGTGTGCGGGGTGAAGGCGAAGTGGTGTGCGGAAGGAATCGGACGGTGGGGAGTGGAGGAGGTCGGAACGGCGGTGGCTAGTGGTGGTGTCGGACGGCGGCGGGCATGGGTTCGTGTTTGCGTTCGCGTTCGCGCGTGCGGGGAGAGGGGAGTTGGCGAGGGCGAGTGCGTGCGAATGGTCAGTGAAAAGGGCGGAGTGCGGGGTGCGGGGCTTTTGGCTCGGCTGCCCGGCCGGTGGTCGTGGCGGGGGCCACGGCTGGCGAGCGGCGCGGGTGGCAGAGCAGAGCGCGGTAGCCAAGGCAGCGAGGGAGTGGCCGTGCGTGATCCTTGCGTGATCAGGTGGGAGAGGATCGTGTGGTGAGTGGCCAAGGTGGATCCGCGGCAGAAGACGGCGGCCACGCGGCGCTCCGGCCGGCGTACGGCGCGGCCGCACGGTCGGCTGCTGACGCGGCGCGCGGGAGCGGCACGGCGCGGGTGCGGGCTGACGCTGGTGCGGGGTGGGCCAAAAGGCTTGCGCCGGAAGAAAACGTTTTCCTTTTTCTTTTTCCAGAAATTTTCCAAACTTTGACCATTTCAAATCAGTTTCAAAAACTCAAAACTAGGCTTTGACCCAAAAATAAAAGTTGCTCAAAATAATTTTCAAAACTAGGCTTTGACCCAAAAATAAAAGTTGCTCAAAATAATTTTCTGTACAACTTTCATATAAGACACTTTTTCTGAAACTCATTTTTACAACCTTCTCATAAATAAAGCCAATTTTTGAGCTATAAATCATTTTGTTCCCACATTTTTAATTATTAAGCTATATTGAACTAGGTCAAGGTGTCAATATAAAAAGCGTTATACTCAATATTCTTCATTTTATAAAATTAATTGCCAGGACAGAAATCCATTTAAACAACCAAGTTTTTTTTAGAAACCAAAATCCAAATAAACAAACAAAAGGCAAAAAGCACTTTCATGCACATGAAATGATGCAATGCATTGCTCATGAGTTTTAGTAGCTAAATGTAGTTCCTAATGCAGTGCTTGACACTAGAGTGTCACAGATCCCATCGGCAGTAAGCCCCCTCACCAACCGAAGCAGCTCTTGGACCTGTTCCATCTCACTCGCGGAGGGCTTCGCTGACCACGTCCAGCTCGACTCAATACTCTTACCAACATCACAACTTACAAGAGGAGATTGGCACTGAGTCATATAGAACCATTTCTCTTGCCAGCCACTCACGTTACTTTGAAGGGGGACCGTGATGTATTCGGAAGCCATCCCCTCCCGTAGCAACACATATGGGCTCCCCACAATGCGGGATCCGCGATTATTCTTCTTTAATTGGAAAAAATAGCGGAAGAGATTGAAGTGTGGCTGTATCCCTGTATCCCAAGATACACTTTGCACAGGTGGATGAAGACAAAAATGGAGAGGATGGAGTTCGGGCCAAGATTGCAGAGTCCGATTCCCCAGAAGTCAAGGAGTTTCCGAAGAAAAGCATGGCAAGGAAGACCAAATCCCCTAATAAAATAATCCTCAAAAATGACTATTTTGTCAACATTGGGGTGGGGATAGATCTCACTGGTCGGCGCCCTCCAGCCACCGGTCACCTTGTCCGTAAGAAGGCCATCGGAGATGAGACGGTTGATGCTCTCATCCGTGCTCTTCGACGGCAGCCACTCTTGATCCAACCTGATGGCCGGAGCCGCCACCGATTTCTTCGCCTTCCGTGCCATCCGATCTACTGAAGAAAGTAGGAAGCTTCATTGGATCTAGGGCTACAGTACGAGCCGGTAACAGCGGAAGAGGAGGAAAAAATGAGGAATGGCAATGGGTGGAGTGAGGGATGACCTCGGCAACGGTATGTTTTTATAAAGATGGCAGAACTTTTCGGGCCCAGGATCGTATAAATCTTGATATGGCACAATCCAAAGCCCACATACAAAGCCCACGGTAAGTGTTTTTTCTTCAGTAAATTAAATTATACAATTCCTTCACCAGTCTGCTCAGCAAAGCTAGTGACTGGTCAGACGACTAGTTATAGGCACACACGTGGCAGAGCCGCGTCGGCTTCACGAATAGCTTCACTAGTTATACTGGGGACTGGTTGACTCTTTCGCCAGCCTGCTCAGCAAAGCTGGGGACTGGTCAGATGACCAGTTATAGGCACACACGTGGCAGAGCCGCGTCGGCTTCACGACCAGCTTCACCAGTTACACTGGGGACTGGTGAAAGTCCTTGTTTGGTTTTGGGTAATTGATGTCACCTAGGGTACTAACCTTTGTCATGAGGTGTTTATGAGCTAGGTTGGTACACACCAAGTGCGGGAGCTAGATGATGATCATGGTATTGGTGGTGATGACCAAAAGATGGATCAAGTGCTGCACATTTGGAAAGAGAAGAAGAGAAAAGCAAAACCCTATGGAGATCAAGGCAAAGGTATAAATAGGGATTTTGTTTTGGCACTCAAGAAACCATAGTGGGTGTGAGTGTGTTTAGGATAGATAGCCGTACTATTAAGAGGGGACTATCTTGGTGATTGCGGTTATCAAGTGCCACTAGGTGAATTCATACATGCATATGCATCAGGACCTAGTGTGCTAACCTTTAATCCTTTGAAAATGATTGTGAAAATGCTAACACACATGCACATGATGATGTACACTTGGTGGTGTTAGCATATTTGCAAAGGAGAAGGTGGTGGAGTTGAATTGGATCAACTCGGAGAAGTTTTCAGAGAAATCTTTGGTTTGAAAAGAGAAGCGATGGATCTTGGATTATAAATCTGTTCTAATCCTTTGTGTTTTGGATTGTGTATTCATTTGGGTTGTGTAGCCCTCTGAATAAGCTTTCCAAAATATCCAAGATCATCGAAATCGGAGTCTGGAGCTAAGAGTTATGGTCGTTTTAGCGCGGAGCTCAGGCTGGTAGCGGAAGTTCCGCTGGACGGGCGGTAGTACCGGTCCCGGGGGCCGGTAGTACCGTTCGGACCTCCGGAAGTCGTGTTTCGTGCCTAGTTTCTTCCAACGGGCGCCTAAGGGGTTGACCGGAAGCACCGGTGGTCGCCCGGTAGTACCGGTTCTATGAGAGGTAGTACCGGTCAAGGACCGGAGGTACCGCTCAAGAGAAGTAGTCGTTGTGCTGTTTGCTCCCCTTCATATAAATACGAAGTGGCCGGCTTTGGGGAGGCCCTCTTGACTCTCTAACCTCTTGAACATCCTCTTGAGCTAGACGTACTCCCTCCCACTCATCTCCTTGCTTGATAGTGTGAATCTAAGTGAGATCGAGTGGTGCCAAGTGCATTTGTTTGTGAGTTTGCATCTAGTGGTACTTGGGGATCGTTGTTGCTGCGGGTATTCTCTTTACTCTTGGTGGTTGCCGCCACCTAGACGGCTTGGAGCAGCGGAGGAGCTTTGGCACGAGTGGTGATTGTTCGTGGCCATCTCCCGGTGATTTGTGAGGGGTATTGTGCCTTCTCGGCGAAGAGCCAAAAGGTAACTCTAGTGGATTGCGCGTGTCTTTGAGTTAACTCCATTTGTGGGTTGGTTCTTGTGGCGCTCATTTGTTGAGCTAGGTTTGTGAAACACCTATTAGCCGCTGAACCACCAAGTGGTTGGTCGACACAACGGGGAGTAGCGTGCCGACAAGCACGTGAACCTCGGGAGAAAATCTTTGTGTCTCTTGCCTCTTTGGACTTCTCCCGAAGTTTCTTGGTATTCTTATTGTGATTGATTATCTCTTGCCGGCGTCGGTATATCTCTCTATCTTTGCATTACTTTCTTCATCACTTGTATAGAGATATTTGTTGCTAGAAGTAGCTCTCTAATTAGGAGTAATTATTTCTTGCTAGCTCATTGTTTTAGGGAGTAGTGACATATCTTTTTGTGCCATAGTGATTATAGGTTACTAGAATTGTTGGATAGGTGGCTTGCAACACTTAGTAGAGCTAGAGCAAAAAAAGCTTCGCTTTGTAATTGTCTAACTAGTTGCTCTAAGTGTTTTCATAGAATTTTTATTAGGCTATTCACCCCCCTCTAGCCATTTAGGACCTTTCAACTGGTCAGCTCTTTCGCCAGCCTCCTCAGCGAAGCTGGGGACTGGTCAGACGACCAGTTATAGGCACACACGTGGTAGAGCCACGTCGGCTACTCGACCAGCTTCACAAGTTATACTGGGAACTGGGCTCCTTCGCCAGCCTTCTCAGCAAAGCTGGGGACTGGTCAGACGACCAGTTATAGGCACACACGTGGCAGAGCCGCGTCGGCTTCACGACCAACTTCACCAGTTACACTGGGGACTGGTCGGCTCTTTCACCAGCCTGCTCAACAAAGCTGGGGACTGGTCAGACGACCAGTTATATGCACACACGTGGCAGAGCCGCGTCGGCCTCACGACCAGCTTCACTAGTTATACTGAGGACTGGTCGGCTCCTTCGCCAGCCTTCTCAGCAAAGCTGGGGACTGGTCAGACGACCAGTTATAGGCACAAATGTGGCAGAGCCGCGTCGGCTTCACGACCAGCTTCACCAGTTATACTGGGGACTGGTCGGCTCCTTCATCAGCCTCCTTAGCAAAGCTGGGGACTGGTCAGATGACTAGTTAACAGGCACACGCGTGGCAGAGCCGCGTCGTCTTCACGACCAGCCTCACCAGTTACTAGAATTGTTGGATAGATGGCTTGCAACACTTAGTAGAGCTATAGCAAAAAAGCTTCACTTTGTAATTGTCTAACTAGTTGCTCTAAGTGTTTTTGTAGAATTTTTATTAGGCTATTCACCCCCCTCTAGCCATTTAGGACCTTTCAAGTGGTATCAGAGCCGTGGTCACCGTTTGCATAAGGATTAACAACCTTCGGTATTAGAAATGGCTTAAATTGTGTTCAACCATGTTAGGGGCAAACCACCGTTCTTTGATGGCACATCTTTTGATTATTGGAAGAGAAATATGAAAATGTATTTGGGTTCAATCAATGACAAGGTGTGGGATGTGGTAGAAAATGAGTTTGTGATTCTTGATCCCGCCAATCCAACAGCAAATGACTCCATCAACAAGCAATGCAACACAATGGCGCTCAACACCATATACAATGCCATTGATCCAAAGGTGTTTGAGCAAATCAAAGATCTTGACAATGCAAGTGAGGTGTGGACAAGACTAGAAGAAACATATGAGGGCACTTCAATGGTAAAAAGTTCCAAGTTGTACATGCTCAAGGACAAGCTCACCAACTTCAAGATGAAGGATGATGAATCAATTCCAGAAATGTTCTATAGATTGCAAGTCATCATCAATGATCTCAAGTCCTTGGGAGAAAAGGTACAAGATGAAGACTTCTCTCACCGGTTCTTGAGTTGCTTGCCCAAGAGATTCAAGACACTTCGCACCATCATCTTTAGAGGAGGCTTGAAGAATGTGACTCCAAATGAGGTGCTTGGTGATGTCATGACCGAAGACCAATACAACGATGATAGTGAAGAAGCGGTCAAGGAAGAGGACAAGAAGAAGAAGAGTGTGGCATTCAAAGCCACTTCATCCAAGAGCAAGGGCAAGTCCAAGAAGGAAGAACCAAGTGAAAATGAAGAAGCTAGTGACATTGATGATGAAGCCTTAGCTCTCTTTGTGCACAAGTTTGGCAAATTCATGAAGAAGAAGGGCTATGGTGCAAGAAAGAGAAGAGATTACAACAAGAACAAAGACTATGTGAGAAGGTGCTACAAGTGTAAGAGCAAGGATCACATTGTAGCGGATTGTCCCTATAATAGTGACAATGATGAAGATGAGAAGAATGATAAGAAGAAGAAGAAAGAGAAGAAAATGAGCTTCAAGAAGAAGAAAGGTGGCTCATATGTTGTCACATGGGATAGTGATGCATCATACGATAGTGAAGACTCAAGTGATGATGATAACAAGAAGAGCACCAAGAAGAAGGCACTTGCAAGCATTGCAATCAACAACAAGCCTTCTCTATTTGACACTCCATCATGCTTCATGGCTAGGCCAACAAAGGTACAATCCGATGATGAGAGTGATAGTGAGAGCGATGGTGATGAGGAGCACTCAAAGGAGGACCTCATGGACATGTTGGAGCAAACTTACACTTGCTTTGAGGTGAAGAGGAAGGAGTGCAAGGAATTGCGCAAGAAGCTTAGTGCTCTTGAGCAATCCCTTGATGAGCTCAAGTCTACTCATGAGAGGCTAGAGGTAGCCCATGAGAAGCTTGGCAAAGCTCACACGAAGCTTGAAAAATCTCACTCCTCCCTCCTTGATCAAGTCAAGGTTGAGAATGTTGTTCCAACATGTGACATAGGAGTAACTTGTGATATTCTTGATGAATCTTTCTATACTCCTATTGTTGTTGCTCCCACTAACGCTTCATGTAGCTCATCCATGACTACTTCTACTATGAGTGATGGTTTCACTTGTGATGCCTCACTAATGGTGGAGAATGAGACCTTGAAAAAGGAGGTCAATGAGCTCACTCGTGCCTTAGGCAATGCCTATGGTGGAGATGCCCGCTTGCTTAAGTGCTTGGGTAGCCAACAGTTCTCTCTTAACAAAGAGGGATTAGGCTATACCCCCAAGAATGGCAAGACGGTTTTTGTGACTCACAAGACTAATTTTGTGAGAAGCAATGGTCAGTTTTGCAACAAATGCAAGCAATCCGGGCATATAGAGCAATATTGCAAGAACAAGAACAAGAATGCTAATGTATCCTCAATTCAATTTGATTCTTGTTGTTTGCTTACCAAGGGTATAAATGGTGTGAAGGCTAAATTTATTGGTGCTCCCATTGTTGGCCCAAAGAAGAAGGCAATTTGGGTGCCCAAGAGCTTAGTGACTCACCTTGGAGGACCCAAGCAAGTTTGGGTACCTAAAAAGAATTGATCTTTTCTTGTAGGTCAATTATAAAGCCGGAGGAAGGCATTGGGTTCTTGATAGTGGGTGCACTCAACACATGACCGGAGATGCAAGAATGTTCAATTCAATCAACAAGAATGATGACAATGGGTTTGATAGTATTACATTTGGTGATAATGGCAAAGGCAAGGTCAAGGGGCTTGGTAAGATTGCTATATCAAATGACATGAGCATATCCAATGTATTGCTAGTAGAGAGCTTGAACTTCAATTTGCTATCCGCGGCTCAATTGTGTGATCTTGGATTCAAATGCATATTTGGGGTTGATGATGTAGAGATCATAAGTGTAGATGGCTCAAATTTGATCTTCAAAGGCTTTAGATATGAAAATCTATACTTTGTTGATTTTAATGCTAGTGAAGCTCAATTATCAACTTGTTTGTTCACTAAATCTAGCATGGGTTGGCTATGGCATAGAAGACTTGGTCATGTTGGAATGAAACAATTAAATAGATTGATTAAGCATGATCTAGTTAGAGGCTTGAAAGATGTGGTGTTTGAAAAGGATAAACTTTGTAGCTCTTGTCAAGCCGGAAAGCAAGTTGGAAACACTCACCCTAAAAAGAGCATGATGAGCACTAGCAAAGCATTTGAGTTATTGCACATGGATCTATTTGGACCAACAACATACACTAGCATTGGTGGAAACAAATATGGCTTTGTGATAGTGGATGATTTCACAAGATATACATGGGTGTTCTTTCTAAGTGACAAAAGTGATACATATGCTACATTCAAATCTTTTGTCAAGAGATGTCACAATGAGTTTGAAACAACCATCAAGAAAGTGAGAAGTGACAATGGTAGTGAATTTAGAAACATAAGAGTTGATGAGTTATGTGATGAATTTGGAATTAGACATCAATTCTCGGCCAAGTACACTCCACAATCAAATGGTCTTGTTGAAAGGAAGAATAGAACTCTCATTGATATGGCAAGATCTATGCTTAGTGAGTACAATGCGAGTCATTCATTTTGGGTCGAGGCTATCAACATGGCTTGCTATTGTAGCAACCGCCTCTATTGTCACCCCATGATGGAGAAGACACCTTATGAGCTATTGAATGGAAGAAAGCCCAACATTGCATACTTTAGAGTCTTTGGCTGCAAATGCTATATCTTGAAGAAAGGCACTAGATTGAGCAAGTTTGAGAAGAAATGTGATGAAGGCTTCTTACTTGGTTACTCCACTACAAGCAAAGCATATAGAGTATGGAACTTGGCTAGTGGTACTCTTAAGGAAGTGCATGATGTTGAATTTGATGAAACAAATGGCTCTTAAGATGAAGAAGAAAATCTAGATGATGTGAGAGGAACTCAATTGGAAAAGGCAATGAAGAGTATGGACATTGGTGATATTCGGCCTAGGGAAGTGATTGATGTTGAATATGACAAAGATCAAGTGCTCACTTCTCCAATTGTGCAAGCTAGTGGTTCTCAATTGCAAGATCAACAAGTGGCTAGTTCATCTCAACCAAATGATCAAGCAAGTACAAGCAATCAAGTCCAAGTGCTCCAACCAACCAATGTTGCAAGAGATCATCCATTAGATCAAATCATTGGTGGAATTCAAAGTGGTGTGCAAACTAGATCAAGATTGGCTTCATTTTGTGAACATTACTCTTTTGTGTCATCCATCGAGCCAACCAAGATTGAAGAAGCATTACAAGATGTTGATTGGGTCAATGCCATGCATGAAGAGCTTAACAACTTCACAAGAAATCAAGTATGGGAATTAGTAGAGAGGCCTAAGAACTACAATGTGATTGACACTAGATGGGTCTTTCGAAACAAGCAAGATCAAGATGGCATTATGGTGAGAAACAAAGCAAGATTAGTGGCACAAGGATACACTCAAGTAGAGCGTCTTGACTTTGGTGAAACATATGCACCGGTTGCAAGATTGGAAGCAATAAGAATCCTATTAGCTTATGCTTGCTCCCACAACATCAAGTTATATCAAATGGATGTCAAGAGTGCATTTCTCAATGGCTACATCAATGAGTTAGTATATGTTGAGAAACCACCCGGTTTTGATGATGACAAGAAGCTCAACCATGTTTACAAGCTCAAGAAGGCACTTTATGGTTTGAAACAAGCACCAAGAGCATGGTATGAGAGGTTAAGGGATTTTCTCCTCTCTAAAGGGTTCAAGATGGGAAAAGTTGATACTACTCTTTTCACCAAGAAGATTGGAAAAGACTTGTTTGTGTTGCAAATCTATGTTGATGATATCATTTTTGGTTCAACCAATCAAGAATTTTGTGAAGAGTTTGGTGAAATGATGGCTAATGAGTTTTAAATGTCCATGATTGGAGAGCTTAGCTACTTTCTTGGTCTACAAATCAAGCAATTGAAGGAAGACACATTTGTTAGTCAAGGCAAATATATAAAGGACATGATCAAGAAGTTTGGATTGCAAGATGCAAAAGCCATTAGCACGCCTATGGGGACAAATGGACAATTGGATAGTGACGCAAGTGGCAATATGGTGGATCAAAAGTTGTGACCGTTGTGGCGGAACCGTCCTGATTATAAGAGCTCAAGTACCGTCTTAGCCAAATACCACTGACGTCGACTCGTACTTGAACCCATATAACCCCGGTAGTCCGGAAATCTCGAAGGATTTCAAACATCGTACAACATACAGGATCGCATCTTTCAAGTACCACATTTGTAAGGATACAACAGTTGATAAACGAAATCGAATTTAACATTAGAGTGCGGAATCTTAAAAGAGTTATTACAACACTGAGTTTGAAATTTGCGGAAGCTTAAATAAGTTTGAAACACGACCACCACACACGTGGTCCGAATAAACAATGCTTTTGATAACTCACTCCTCCTTTTTCAGATAATGTGCCACCAACAGTCTTAGCCCAGCAAAAGCAAAGGAGAAGCTTCTAGATGACCCTGCCCTGGGCCTACTCCTCATCACCCTCCACGGGGTAGAGGCAGTGCTTACAATAGCCGAAGTAGACTTGGCCATCTGCAACAAACGGGATAAACCCTGAGTACAGGAATGTACTCAGCTAGACTTACCCGTCCAACTGAAAAATAAAGACACCAAGGGTATGCAAGGCCTTTTTGGTGGAGCGGGGCTCTTAGTTGCGAAAAGCTCAAGTTAAAGGGGTAATATTTAATTGTATAGATGAGCAGTCCAGATTTTAGCCTATCTCTTAGTCTAGGTTTGCATCTGGTCTACAGCATCCACTTGAATCTAGCAATCAATAGAGTAAACCATATCCGGTTGACTTATCCAAATTTTAGTTGAACTTTAAACCTCACATGGAGTTGTATCGTGGTGAAGCTCGCCATAGTTTCCCACTAACCGGGGGAGACGGCGACTCGAATCGAATTCCAAACTAGCTGGTGAAAACCTTTAATACTAACCCACACTTTCCCCGTCAGGTCCATGCATTGGGTAACCGCTCGATGCTTGTTTGTGGTGGTAATCGTCACGACTTACAGCACGGACCACCCAATTGGAACTATACGATGGCCATTCCGTGGCAGATCGTGTTTCCATACTAGAGGGTGCGACACGGGTTGAGACCAGCACAGGCAGCGTCTAACCGGCTTTGGGGTCGATGATTACAGCACCGACATATCCCTAAGTAAAAGGGCGCTTTCAAAAATGAACGAGGGCCAACATCGATACAAACCTACATGATCCAACAGACGAGCTGCCCTAAGTTTCCAAACTTATGCCTTGCCTTCCAGTTGACCGTATTTCATTACTACTCAGGTTCTTTTCCACGATAGCAAATATAGCCAACCGTAATCCGGTAACTACCCATCAGGGGTATTACGGAAACATCCTTAACTACTACTTTTATTAAGCGGGCTAAGCAATTCTACTTATGAATAAGTAACAGGACAACAAGGCAGGTGTAAACAATAATCAAGGGATGGTAATGCAGCAATTGGGATTCAATCAACTCCTATACCTAATGCATCACATTATAAAATACTCAAGTAATTTAATTATGAAAGTTGGGAGACTTAGGATGCT
Source organism: Coix lacryma-jobi var. lacryma-jobi (assembly GCA_009763385.1). Taxonomy (NCBI): domain Eukaryota; kingdom Viridiplantae; phylum Streptophyta; class Magnoliopsida; order Poales; family Poaceae; genus Coix; species Coix lacryma-jobi. The sequence goes on from CM019824.1 coordinate 139,725,808, forward strand.
CCGGGGCTTGCCTTGGGAGAAGACCGATGCCTCGTGAGAGGGGCACTCGGGTAGGTTAGTTTCCGCTGCGGGTTCTCCTTCCTCGCTCCTGAGCACTTCCGGGATCTCCTGCTCGACGTTTGTCTCCGGCACTTGCTCTGTCTCCGGGGCTGTCGATCCTATTGCAATGCGGTTACATAAATAAATAATGCGAGGTGCAAAATTGTGGTATGAAATGTAAACCTTTCTTGCAAACCAACAAAACCAACTTGTTGAACAACTTTTGATATTGAGGGAAGCATTTAATGACTGTATTAACAAAATATTATTTTGACTATTTCCTATTTACTTATTTGAAAGAAATTTAGGTTTGAACAGCAAGTGCATTTTTCTGAACTCAGAAAAAACCACAAAATTTCCAGTATGCAACTTACACTTATTGGATCTTACTGTACAAATTTCAGCAAGAGATAAATTACTGAACATCAGCTACAAAAAGATGAAATGCTACGAACTACTTTTGTTATGAAAAGTGTCAAACAACAGATTTAATATTTTTCCTAGCTTCATCTACCTATAGCCACTTTACTGCAGAAAACTTACTACTAAAGCATGAACATGTAAATCTACACAAAATAAACAAGTTTATTTCAAAATAAACCCTTTGAACCGCAACCCTACTGGAAAAGGGTGCAATCCTTATTTTTATATTTTTTCCAGATCCTACTCCACATTTCATATTTATCAAGAAAGTTCCATGAACAGAAATATCATAATCTGTTCTGCATGAATTTCCTAAGAACAACACAGAAAAACACCTTTGTACTACAACTCCTTATTTTTTCATACAACAACCTATACTTAACATTTTTCTTAGCTTAAACAGAACACACAGAGACTGTATAAATTTTCTCATATTTTATTTTCACATATATTTCTCCTAACAAATATTTTAAGAAAACAGCCTAAAAGGAATTTAAACCTAAACAGATCCTTTTTCTACAGAAACAGGTCCTCATAAATTTTTCACAGACCACATAACTTGATAAGAAGCATACACCATTTTTTCCATGAATTAATTCAACCAGAAAACACATAAACCTATTTATTTAATATAAAGCACATAAACAGAAATAAATGCAAACAGTGCCATAAACTGCTATCAAAAATACTTTCATATTTTTCCATGACAGATCTACTCATGAACAAGTTAACAAAACTAAAAGCTCCTCATTTGGACCATTAAAACATGCTACACAAAATAAACAAACTTCCTCTGAAAATAAACAGAAAAGGAAAAACATTTGAAAACTCCTGGGCAGACTTACGTGGACTCGGCCCATGGACCGGGTGCGGCTGACACGTGGGGTCGGCTAGGTCAACGGACCCACCTGTCGGTCAGAGCCGAGCAGAGGAGGGGTTTGACCGCGCGGTTCTCGCCGACGGCGAGGTCGCCGGCGGTGAGGTGGTGCTTGGTGAGCTCGTCTCGACGAGGCGAACCCATTGGTGGTGATGGTTTGGCTAGTGGGTGGCCGTAGCTCGCCGGCGGCGAGTCATGATGGACGGTGGCGGCGGTGGTGCTTGGCCGTGCTATCTTCGGCGGTCGCCGTTGGAATTGAGGAAAGGGGGAGCATCAGTGAACCCTAGGATGGCTACCAGAAGTGTCGGATTGGCCGGCGAAGCCGTGGAGCGGCTCGACCACGTGCGGGGGTCATGGCGGCACCCATGGCGCTCGACCGGGGAGAAAAGAGGGATAGGGAGCGGTAGCGTTGAGGGTAAGGGGCGTTCTCACCTTGGCTTGGTGCTGTGAAGAGCTCCGGGGAAGATAGGGCTCGGTGGAGGCTCACTCGGCGTGGAACGACAACGAGCACTCTCTGGCGTTGGCGGCGGCCGAAAAGGGGGACCTCGTGTTCTGGCAGCGGTGGAGCTCGGTCGGCCGAGTGGTCGCGCGCACCGGAACGAGGCGGAGCGGTGTGCGCGAGGGTGTTGACACTCCTTAATGGAATCACTCTAAGAATGAACCATATAAAATAATAATCTAGTGAAGGCACTAAAGAGTGTACGGGACACTACTAACTTCACTTAACGTCAAGTTGTCATCCCCAACATGCGGATACATGGGTGTATGTCGAGTCTCTGAGTGATGAGTGATTGTGAACTGGGATAATGCGCATGTTCTTTGGCTTGTGTTGTGCAGGTGTCGAGCACGGATACAGTGATCAAAGGCAAGGTGAAGGTCAAGTAGAGACGTGCCTGCCGATGGACCGAGAGTGGCGAAGGGTGGACGAGAGGCTTGGACTGAGGGACCGGTGGCCCGAGGATCAGCTGTGGTGGCTGACAGCCTGGGACAGCGACGAGCGAAGACTTGCGGGCACGGTGTTGCTTGGGTCAAGGACCTGGGGACACATGTCGGTGGACGGGGTGCACTGGCGGTGCATCCCCTCTACGGCTCGGTTTGGTGGTTGAGCCACAAAAAAACCACCGAGTGGACGGTTTCTAGGTTTGGGCCTCAAAACCAGGGCGCTGATGGTTTCCGAGTTTGGGCCACAAAACTCAGGCTGAGGACGGTTTCCAGGTTTGGGCCTCAAAACCTGGGCGCTGCGGGTTTCTGAGTTTGGGCCACAAAACTCAGGCGATGGACGGCTGGTTTCCTGGTTTGGGCCTCAAAACCGGGGGTTGGTCATGAAGGCTGGTTTCCCGGTTTGGGCCTCAAAACCGGGGGCGAAGTCTGGGAAAAGGACGGTCAGAGCGAAGGCGACACGTGGCGGCAATCGGTGAGGTTGCGTCGAGGCAACGCTACCAGTTGTGCGAGCGTGGCCGTCGGATCACCAGCAACTTCGAGTTGGTCCAGAATAACCCTAGGGTTTAGCTGGTTCGCTCTGTAATTAGTTAGGGGTAGAGTGGAAATTAGAATTAGGATAAGTAGAGGGAGACACCCACCTCCCATCCTATCTCAGTCATTTGCTATTTTGCCTTCTAGGTTTTCCTGATCTCCCTATCCTCTGCTGTAGCGAACTGAGATCCACAGAGAAGACAATCATACCTCTGTCCGTGAGATTTTGAGGAAGTGAGACCGTAATCTCACTGTTGTAGCGTGTGGTAGCCACACGGTTGCAATTCGTGGCTGTGATTCGCGTTTTGGAGTTGTTCTTCGCGTTTTGCTTTTTCTCCACGATTTTCCCGTTGATCGATCTCTTTACTTGGTGCGTCTTTCGCAAATCCGTTTGAACCAAGATATTCTAGATCATGAGGCACTTCTTTCACGCTCTGTTCTTGAGCATCGAACGCTGAGTTATTCCCATCAGAGCGTCCGTTGCCACGTGTCGTCTGACAGTGCGTTTAAAGGAGCATCGAACGCTGACCATCGGAGCGTCCGTTGCCATCGGATGCGCCGGAGGTCTAGCATCGGACGCTAGGGTTTCACTGTAGCAGCGTCCGATGCCTGTCTAGTAAGGTTCCAGAAAGGGTCATTTCACATCGGACGCGTCCGGTGCCTGACCATCGGACGCAGGCCAGCGTCCGATGCTGTGTCATCAGCATGTTTTCGTCCGCGGCTTGTTCGTCCATTGTCGGTTTTGATTTCCGGCTTTTGCGTTAGGTTTCTGGAGTTGTGTAGTGTCCCGCCGTGCTTCTTGGAAGCATTCACCCTACATCTAGGGTCGTGGACACTTGCAAGCTCTAGGTTTGCTCTTGGTGTTGATTTATGGGACAGTGGCGACAAGTTTCCGGTAGGAAAATTTGAAGCTCCCATTCACCCCCCCTCTGGTCGCTTTCTGGTAGCATCTTCGGTCCTTCAATTGGTATCGGAGCAGGTTAAGGATCTTTCACCTTAGCCGGTTCCAGATCCACAGAGGGCGACATGAATCGCGGCGTGGGCAAACCGCCGTTCTTTGATGGGACGAACTATGCGTATTGGAAGATACACATGTCGGCTTATCTGCAGAGTTTGGGTGCTTCCATCTGGGATATTTGCAACTCTGCCGATTACGTGGTATTGGCTGCTCGTGCCACTCAGCATCAGATCGATGAGCACGATGCCAATAGCCGAGCCCGTAATGCTCTTTTCTCATGCTTAAGCATGTCTGAGTTTGATCGCGTTTCTCATCTCCCCACGGCTTGTGAGATTTGGGTGACCCTCATGCGTTTCCATGAGGGAACCTCTCAAGTCAAATCCCGTCTCTACGAGTCGCACAAGCGGGAGTATGAGAACTTTTGACATATGCCTGGCGAGAGCATAGAAAGTTTATTCGCTCGCTTTCAGGTGATTGTCAACAGGATGAGGGCTAACAAGGAGTTGTTTCCTTTCGACGATCATGAGAGGGCTTTGAAGCTTTTACACACCCTTGATCGGTCGGTGTGGGATTCCAAGATTCAGGTGACCATCGAATCACCTAACTATGAGACCCTCACGTGCGACGAGCTCTTTAGTAAGCTCAAGTCTAGTGAGATCGATGCCATGGCGAGGGCTTCTTATGAAAATCCCTATGGCCCGTCGATGGCTTTGCTTTCTGGCTCTTCTGCTAACTTCTCTGGAGGCTTTGCACTCTCTTCTCTTCTTTCTGTCACAGAGGAGCAGCTGGAGTTCATGGTGGACGACGAGTTGGCTTTGCTCGCCAACCGGTTCTCGCGGTTCCACAACAACCGCATGAACCGTCGCCGCGAAGGAGGACGCTCGGGATGTTTCGAGTGCGGCGACCCCAACCACTTCATCGCCAATTGCCCGAAGAAGAACAAGCAAGTCTTCGACAAGGTGGATCATGGGCACAAGTACGACTCCGGCAAGCGCAGGGAGAAGCACAAGCGGAACGGCGGCTTCAACAAGGAGTACATCAAGACGAAGTACTTGGAGAAGGCCCAGGCTGAGCAGCGTGCATTCTTCGCCACGCTCAGCGACGTCGACGACTCGGATGACGACTCCGCTTCCTCAAGCAACGATGAGTCCGAGAAGAAGAAGAGGTTCGAGGACAAGCTGAACGGTCTTTGCTTCTTCGCCGACGATGAGGGTCTTTGCACCATGGCCCTCGGCAAGGAGGTCGATGGTGAGCTGGAGGACATCCCTCAGAACGACGACGACGACACCTCCCAGGTATCTCTGACCCCCGATGAGCTTTCTGCTGAGGTCGAGAAGCTTACTGCCGCCCTTCTTAGTCAAGATAAGTTGCTTAGGCGTGCTGCTAGAGAGCGGAGGGAGTTTAGGTAGAAGTGGGAGGATACGGTGAAGGAGCTTGAGTTTGCCAAGTCCACCGTAGTTGTTTCTGAGGAGGCTGAGTGTGAGATGTGCACCACGCACATGACTGACCGTCTCACCTTGAGAGGTATGTATGTTGCGTTGGTTGGAGAGGTGGATGAGCTTAAGGCTAGATCCTCGCTGTTGGGTGCGTGCAAGTCCTGTGCAGGCTTGCAATCCAAGTTGGCAGAGAAGAATGCCAAGATTGTGTCTCTTGAAGAGGACAGCTCGGGTAGCACATGTGTGGCTAGGTGTGTTTTGTGTGAGGGCTTGGAAATGGAGATAGCCAACGTGAAGCATGACAAGATGCAAACCGAGGAGGAAAACACATACCTTCGGACCATCTTGTCATGGGTGTCTAGTGGTGAGCCGCAGCTTGGGATGATGATCTCCCAGTTCAAGCGTGCTGCTGGAGGTCCAGGTGTAGGCTTTGCTCCGGGTGTTGATGTTTCTTCTTTTGGCAAGATTGGAGAGTCAAGTGGTCTTAACCCATGTGAGAAGCCCAACTCCACCACTACTCCCAAGCTTACTAAGATTCCACCCAAAGAGCCCCTCAAGCCTAACACCAAGGATGGAATGGTTGTTGAACCTCCGAGAGCTCCACCCAAGAAACAGACATGGCATCCCAAGCCCAACCATCTGAAAAACAAGCTCGACACCATGCCACCTATCCAGGAGGAGCTTATGCCACAGAAGGGCAAAGTGATTCACACCCACTACCGTGAGTACCAACAACCCCCTATGAGAGCGGTGAGGTACCAATGTGAGCATTGTGGGAGAGATGGTCACTTGAGTGAGTTATGCTTTAGGCGCAAGAGAGAGGCGCGTCGTGCAAAGGAGATGAACAACACGAACATGTACCATCCTTTCCATGATGTACATGTGCCGAATGTTCAGAGGCGTGCTGCTAGGCCTATAGGTCCAATGCCTCAGGTTCCTAGGCCTAGGCCGCGAGGAGGTCGTGCCCGGCGGGAGCCTGCAGTTGTGGGTTATGGACCCCGTTGCAGTGGCTTTGTAGTTGAGCGTTTTCCACCACCGTGTTTTGAGTATCGCGATGGACGCTCCTCCCTTAGCGGACCACGTTTTCCTCTACGTGGTGATCGCTCTTCCCATAGGCGTGCTAGGAATGGTTTTTCTGCTAACCGTTCTTTTGAGCAGCCGGCCCAACACTGGTATTCTCCCTACTTCACTAACCCCAGTGTTGGACCGTATGCTCACCCTATGTCTTTTTATTGATATAGGTAAAACGATTGGAGAACGTTTGGTTGGTGGATTCCGGTTGTTCGAGACACATGACTGGAAACGCCAAGTGGTTCTCCAGTCTTAGTCCGGTCGCCGGAAAGGAGTTTATCACCTTCGGCGACAATAGCAAAGGTAAAGTGTTGTCTTGTGGGTCGGTGCAAGTTAATGAGCACTTTGTGTTGCGCGATGTTGCTCTTGTTTCTAACTTGCATTTTAACCTTCTTTCTGTTTCACAACTCTTTGATGACGACTATGAGATTCGTTTTAAGCCGAATCTCAGTCGTATTTTGGATCCTCAGGGCAATCTTGTTTGTGTGATTTCGCCCTTTGGAAAAGTCTTTCGTGCGAATTTCTCAGAGTCGTTTGGACTTTCTCGTTGTCTTTTGGCTAGACCTTCCTCCTCTGATCTTTGGAAGTGGCATAGGAGACTCGGTCACCTGAGCTTCGACTTGCTTGCAAGACTTAGCTCACTTGGCTTAATCCGAGGATTGCCCAAGTTATCCATGGAGAAGGATCTTGTTTGCCATTCTTGCAGACATGGGAAAATGGTTGCCGCTCCCCACCATCCAGTGACTCAGGTCATGACCAAGTGCCCTGGAGAGCTTTTGCACATGGACCTTGTTGGTCCGGCTCGGGTGAGCTCGGTTGGGGGGAAGTGGTATGTGCTTGTTGTTGTTGATGACTTTTCGAGATATTCGTGGATCTTCTTTTTAGCTGAAAAGACCAAGACTTTCTCCTTTGCTCGCAATCTGATTTTGCGTCTTCAGAATGAGTTCCCTTTAAACTCGATGCGAGCTATTAGGAGTGATAATGGTTCCGAATTCAAGAATTCGGATTTTGAGAAGTTTTGTAACTCTTTGGGTTTAGAGCATCAGTTTTCTTCTCCCTACACACCGCCACAGAATGGTGTTGTAGAGAGGAAGAATCGGACCCTTGTAGAGATGGCCAGGACGATGCTCGATGAGCATAGGACTCCTAGGCGATATTGGGCCGAGGCTATGAGCACTGCATGCTACATTTCCAATCGCATTTTTCTCTGAGCTTTCTTGAAAAAGACTTCTTATGAGTTGCGTTTTGGAAAACTGCCCAAGGTGAGTTATTTTTAGAGTTTTTGGTTGCCATTGTATTATACTCAAAAAGGGCAACTTGGACAAGTTTGAGTCTCGTTCTTCTGACGGTGTATTTTTGGGTTATGGCACTCATACTCGTGCATATCGTGTACTTAACCTTGATACTAACTGAGTCATGGAGACATCCGATGTCACCTTCGTCGAGACCATGGTTTGTCCTTCTTATCGTTTTGAGCGTGCAGGTGATCATGAGGTTGGAGAGCCTCTTTTTGATGATGAGGACGAGGGTGTTGAAGGGATGGATGACCCAGCACCACCTCCACCTGCTGTGCCGCAAAGAGCGGCTTCTACTACGACTCACGGCCCCGATCCCTCTTCTTCGACTTGGGGGTCGTGGGATCCGCCACCTCGAGTGGTACCTTTTGTACCCGAGGAGGCGCCCGCAGCTGTTGAGGGGGAGGTTTCTTCAGCTCGGGAGGCGCCACGACATATCCAGCGCCAACACCCGCCTCAACAGATGATCGGCAACATAGGCGAACGTGTCACTCGGTCAAGGTCACAACAAATCTCTCACTTTGCTCATTCTGCATTTGTTGCTGATTTTGAACCCCAAGATGTTGGACACGCTTTATCTGATCCAGATTGGGTCAATGCCATGCATGAGGAGCTTGAAAACTTTGAGAGAAATCGGGTTTGGGTTCTGGTTCCACCTCCTCCTGAGTGTCACCCTATTGGGACAAAATGGGTTTTCAAAAACAAACAAGGAGAGGATGGCCATGTTGTGAGAAACAAGGCCAGACTAGTAGCCCAGGGGTATAGTCAGAAGGAGGGGATAGACTATGAGGAGACTTTTGCTCCTGTAGCTCGTTTGGAGGCAATTAGGATACTCTTGGCTTTTGCTGCATCCAAGGGGTTTAAACTTTTTCAAATGGATGTCAAGAGTGCCTTCTTAAACGGCTACATAGAAGAGGAAGTGTATGTGAGACAACCCCCCGGTTTTGAAAATCCCAAGTTTCCAAACCATGTTTTTAAACTTCACAAAGCTTTGTATGGTTTGAAACAAGCCCCTAGAGCCTGGTATGATAGGTTGAAAACCTTTTTGCTTGCTAAGGGTTTTAAAATGGGATGTGTGGATAAAACGCTTTTTCTCCTCAAGCAAGGCAATGACACTCTCTTGGTCTAGATTTACGTGGATGACATCATTTTTGGTGGTTCTTCTCACGCTTTGGTTGCCAAGTTTGTAGACACTATGAGCAGGGAGTTTGAGATGAGCATGATGGGCGAGTTGACGTTTTTCCTCGAGTTGCAAATCAAGCAATCCCGAGAGGGGGACGTTCGTGCACCAGGGCAAGTACACCAAGGACATCCTGAAGAAGTTCGACATGGGTGAGGCCAAGCCTCTTCCAACACCCATGCCGACCACGGCGGCCCTGGATGCGGATGTGGATGGAGAAGCTGTGGACCAGAAGGAGTACCGGAGTATGATTGGGTCGCTGCTGTACCTGATGGCGACACGCCCGGACATCCAGTTCGCGGTGTGTCTGTGCGCGCGATTTCAGTTGTCGCCGCGTACTTCTCACCGTCAGGCGATCAAGCGCATTATGAGGTACTTATGCTTCACTCCAGGTTTTGGGATTTGGTATTCTGCTTCCTCCACCCTCTCCCTTTGCGGTTATTCTGATGCCGATTTTGCTGGTTGCCGTATTGATCGCAAGTCCACTTCTGGGACTTGTCAGTTTATTGGTTCATCTCTTATATCGTGGTCTTCTCGCAAGCAGTCTAGTGTCGCCCAGTCTACCATGGAGGCTGAGTATGTTGCTGCGGCTAGCTGCTGTTCCCAGTTGCTTTGGATGATGGCCACTTTGCGTGATTTTGGTCTGAGCTTTTCTCGCGTTCCTTTGCTTTGTGACAGCACGAGTGCTATTAGCGTTGCTAAGAACCCCGTGCTGCACTCTAAGACCAAACACATTGATGTGCACTTTCATTTTCTGCGAGACCACTATGAGAAGGGTGATATCGACCTTCGCCATGTCGATACTCATCATCAGTTGGCTGATATTTTCACCAAGCCTTTGGACCAATCAACTTTTGCTAGGTTGAGAGGTGAGCTTGGTGTGTGTTTCCCTTTTTAGATGGGGGAAACATTTTGAATCTTGTATTATAAACTGACTTTGTGTTTTTCATTTTGGTTTCTTCATGCATCTTTGCATTTCATCTTGCATATTTACATTCAGAGCTTCATGAATATAATCTTTAGAATGTGGCTATGCTCTGTCTAGTATTTGCTCTGATGCTTTATGATGATGCTTGTAGCTTATGCTCTTTCTGATCACTAATGCATGTTGTGAGCTGAGCTATTTTTGAATGGTGAACCTGCTTAATGTACATAAAACTTGAAACTGTTCACCATTGAGATATGCAACTAGCATGTGTAGGATGAGTAGAATTCACTCGTGCTTTTCATATATGCTAGGTTGCTATGTCTCTAGTTCTGAGTCATTCACTTGCTTGGTATGTTCATATTCTGAGATAAAGTTTGAACCAAGTTAAGTGAATTGGAAAGATCGAGACGGGACTGCTTGTCAGCACATCACAGTTTCGAGACTGTTTCTCATTGCACTTTGAGTTAAACTTGAGCTGTGTAGTGTATGACCAAAACTGTTGCTTTAAGCTTCTGATTGCTTCTGCATAGGCTTCGCACAGTTGAAAAGTTAGGCAATGACAAGCTTTCAACCTCTCGCAATCACATGCTGACATTTGAACTTGTGTAATTTTTAACCGTTGCAACTCTGATAAAATTTGGATACACAAGTCTATGTTTCACTCTATAGCACGATGGTTGAACTGTGCTAGGGGTAGTTCACCTTGTATACATGTTTAGCACTTGTTTGACTTCCTGTCTATACATGTTTGATGCTATTTTGATGGTGAATACCTTTTTGGCTAAGAACTGCTCACTTTGCTCACATGTTCATATTTCGTATTTGGTGATCAGTTTGAGCCTCTGCTAGCATTATGTGCATATTGTTGAGTCATCGGATCCGCACTTTGTCGAGCATCTTCATATTCTATCGACTATATTCCTGAAGCTGCTAACTTGCATTTCTGATTCATACGCATTTTGAAAGGGGGAGAAACTTGCTTGATGGTGCATTTTCAACTAAGGGGGAGAAAATATTGACAAATCATGTGTGCCCTCTGTGTTCGACTAAGGGGGAGAAAATATCTTCAAATCTTTGCTTTCCGAGTTGAACTTAAGGGGAGATTTCCTGGTTGTGTGCACTATTTGAGGGGGAGTTTTCGAGCTGGTAGCTAGTTGTGTTGAGCCTTTGCATCTTTCTTGAGGAACTAACACTTTTTGCTTTTATGCTCTTCGGTTGGTATCAAGCTTTCTTCAGTTGGTATCGAGCTTCCTCTCTAACGGTGTTGAGCCCGTTCTGCCTCTTCTTGAGGGCTAGCTCTGTTTTGCTTGAATTTCAGTTGATCCTTCAATTGGTATCGAGCTTTCCCGCTAGCGGTGTTGAGCCTGTTCTACCTCTTCTTGAGGGCTAGCTTTGCTTTGCTTGGTTGCGTCGAGCCGTTGCCCATGTCTTTGAGAACCAAGTTGTTTTGCTCTTTCCACTTGACCTTCTTCGGCTTTGATATGCTTTTGGGTCATTTGGTCGAGTTCTCTCTCCTTCTTCCTTCCTATCTCTATTCCATTTATGATGTGTGTTGGTAGTTGACAATGCACTCATCAAGGGGGAGATTGCGGATACATGGGTGTATGCCGAGTCTTTGAGTGATGAGTGATTGTCAACTGGGATAATGTGCATGTTCTTTGGCTTGTGTTGTGCAGGTGTCGAGCACGGATACAGTGATCAAAGGCAAGGTGAAGGTCAAGTAGAGACGTGCCTTGCCGATGGACCGAGAGTGGCGAAGGGCGGACGTGAGGCTTGGACTGAGGGACCGGTGGCCCGAGGATCAGTTGTGGTGGCTAACAGCCTGGGACAGCGACCAGCAAAGACTTGCGAGCATGGTGTTGCTTGGGTCAAGGACCTGGGGACACGTGTCAGTGGACGGGGTGCACGGGCGGTGCATCCCCTCTATGGCTCGGTTTGGTGGTTGAGCCACAGAAAAACCACCGAGTGGACGGTTTCCAGGTTTGGGCCTCAAAACCTGGGCGCTGATGGTTCCCGAGTTTGGGCCACAAAACTCGGGCTGAGGACGGTTTCCAGGTTTGGGCCTCAAAACCTGGGCGCTGTGGGTTTCTGAGTTTGGGCCACAAAACTCAGGCGATGGACGACTGGTTTCCCGGTTTGGGCCTCAAAATTGGGGGTTGGTCGTGAAGGCTGGTTTTCCGGTTTGGGCCTCAAAACCGAGGGCGAAGTCCGGGAAAAGGACGGTCAGAGCGGAGGCGACACGTGACGGCAATCGGTGAGGTTGCGTCGAGGCAACACTACCAGTTGTGCGGGCGTGGCCGTCGGATCACCAACAACTTCGAGTTGGTCCAGAATAACCCTAGGGTTTAGCTGGTTCGCTCTGTAATTAGTTAGGGGTAGAGTGAGAATTAGAATTAGGATAAGTAGAGGGAGACACCCACCTCCCATCTTATCTCAGTCATTTGCTATTTTGCCTTCTAGGTTTTCCTGCTCTCCCTATCCTCTGCTGTAGCGAACGGAGATCCACAGAGAAGACAATCATACCTTTGTGTCCGTGAGATTTTGAGGAAGTGAGACCGTAATCTCACTGTTGTAGCGTGTGGTAGCCACACGGTTGCAATTCGTGGCTGTGATTCGCGTTTTGGAGTTGTTCTTCACGTTTTGCTTTTTCTCCACGATTTTCCCGTTGATCGATCTCTTTACTTGGTGCGTCTTTCGCAAATCCGTTTGAACAAGATATTCTAGATCGTGAGGTACTTCTTTCCACCGAAGGAATTCTCCTCTAATCTTACAAGCTAGTAGATCGGTTGATTTTCGTTTCGGATCGAGTTTTGCTTCTTTCTCCCGATTTCTTCCAATTCACCAATTTGGAGTTAGGTTCTAGCCATGATTCCTTTAGGATAGCTCACTAACCTCCTCAGGACTCCTCATACTAAGTCTAAGCCTTAGTGCTTTTGATTCGGAAGAGATTGGGTGATTTTCGCGGAAGAACAGTTCTGGATCGGGACCATCGGACGCTCTGATCTTGAGCATCGGACGCTGAGTTATTCCCATCAGAGCGTCCGTTGCCACGTGTCGTCTGACAGTGCGTTTAAAGGAGCATCGGACGCTGACCATCGGAGCGTCCGTTGCCATCGGACGCGCCGGAGGTCTAGCATCGGATGCTAGGGTTTCACTGTAGCAGCGTTCGATGCCTGTCCAGTAAGGTTCCAGAAAGGGTCATTTCGCATCGGACGCGTCCGGTGCCTGACCATCGGACGCAGGCCAGCGTCCGATGTTGTGTCATCAGCACGTTTTCGTCCGCGACGTGTTCGTCCATTGTCGGTTTTGATTTCCAGCTTTTGCGTTAGGTTTCTAGAGTTGTGTAGTGTCCCGCTGTGCTTCTTGGAAGCATTCACCCTACATCTAGGGTCGTGGACACTTGCAAGCTCTAGGTTTGCTCTTGGGGTTGATTCACGGGACAGTGGCGACAAGTTTCCGGTACGAAAATTTGAAGCTCCCATCACCCCCGCTCTGGTCGCTTTCTGGTAGCATCTTCGGTCCTTCACAACATGAAGCTAGCAATGTAATTATATCAGGGCAATGGATTTAAAGATAAATATTTACCCGCAAGCGCACAGATAAATATACCCGTTGTAGAAGTATTTCACCCAAGCTAGTCTCAGGTATCGTTATTTATATTTAGCCTAGAGACTAATCAATTCAAAGTATGATGGTATTATACTAATGAGGACTTAACAGCATTCATGATGGTACACACTTATAATAAAGACTGATAACACACTTATTACTCCAAACAGGGATCAGATCATAGAGTAAATGATAATAATAAATGATAAATGATAACAGAGATCAGATCAATCAAAGATAATCCTAGAACAGTACTACCTAGCAAGTGATGATTAGAACAGGCATTAATAAGAAACATTCCTAAGTTATTCTAATTATAAGTCATAGCATACATTGATTAGTGCAAACATATTTGGCAATCATTGGCTAGGTCACATCATATTTATAATCAAGAGGCAACTCCATAGTAAAGGTGTCAAACAGAGTAACCTCTAAACCATGAGTTAACTAAGCCATACTGAACACTATATTCGGGAGGAGGAATACAAAGGACTCAACAGGAATATCACACCCGCGATCTACCACTCTATCCGGAACATAGGAGGCATTCGCAGATAAATAGTGTATAGGCACCACAACTACACAGCAATTATCACCCACCCGTTGTACTTTAAGATGAGCGCTATACGAACATGAGTATAAACATAAAGATGAACTATCTATGCCAAATATATAATCAAAGCAGACTATAAGCAATATAATTAAGAATATAATAGTTGATGTCTTAGTCATATCAATTGTATTGCTATCTAGAGCATAAAGATAAATAATAAAGTGAATTAGATCATTGAGAAGAACTAAAGTACGAACTAGATCATGAACTAGAACAAGATTATGAACTAGAAGATGAACTAGACGATGAACATGAACTAGACGATGAACTAGAACATAAACAATGATGAACAATGATGAACTAGAAGAGCAATTATGAAATAGATCCATAATGTTAATACAAGAGAGAAGATCTTGGGTTTACCGAGCCTTCTCGCGACTAGATCAGGAATCCAAGCGAAGCTTGCCTCCTCTAATCCTATTCTATCAAACTATTCTAGGCGGATGTAGTTCTAGGGCTTCCGATTGATCTCCCTCTCTGATGAATGTCTGATGCTCTGATTGATGATGTCTGATGCCCTGGAGAGGGGGGTCTGGGGCTGTTTATATAGCCCTGGGCGATGAACCGTGGCCGTTGGATCAAACCGACTTAAGGTACGGCTAAGATGCATCCTAGAGGTCGGTGGGAGAACCTTCTAGAAGATAGACACCGTAGGCCCCAAGGGGGACTAGTCGGTCCCTAGGTGGGACCGGTCGGTCCCACCTGTCATCCTCTCACGGTGGTCGACCTCCTGGTGTCTTCTTGCGTCCTCTGGAGTCTTCTAGAAATTTCCTGACGTGGCAGTGGAGTTATCTCCCGTCGGTTTCCTTCTATGGGAAGCTATCGGTGTTGATTTCCTGGTTTAGTCCCTGCAGAGTCATAGTTCACCAAAACTCGTGGAATATTGTCAATTAAAACCCTAAACCTTTGTTGGTGATCAAATTCTTGCCCTTTTCATATTTATTTATCCTTTAATTATGATAGATAACCAGTGTCAACAATTCCCCCCAGCTTACCTTTTGCTAGTCCCTTAGCAAATAATCATGATGAATCAGGAATTGCTACTACGCTTTCACACCTCAATGGTACATATGTTCAAACAAAAATCTTCCCTTGAATTAGAGTTAACTGTTCTGACTTTCTCATATTACCTTTAACTATGGAGCTTTTGCCTTCACCTGAAACTTTAACAATTGAAAGATAGAACAATCAAGTTAAGCACTGTATCTCTAACTCTTCGATCAACCTTCATTCTGGAGTTTTTATATATTTTCAAAATAAAAATCAGAGATTCCACTGTATGACACTCTCAAATCGCTCTTTTATATTTTATGATTCTTCACTGATGCATTTTCCTTCTTTTCTATGGATATATATATATATATCTGGAGCTTTAAGAAGTAAAAAGCATATCTTACCAAGTCAAAGTTCAAAGTTAGGGAGAAAGATGTCATACTCATAGATCAAGAACTTAGAACATTTGAAATTTGTCATCTCTTGCTGGCATATTGTGATTAGAGGGACCATGGGCTATCATTCTTTCTTTTTTTCATATTTTTATCATAATTCTTTTTCTTTTGAGGTAGTCGGACACTTGTCCCTTTTTATTTCCTCCTTTTATACTTTTGCATAGTCCCATGCCTCTAACACAATACTACTTCGGAAGAGCGAATCTTTCAATAAAACATTCTTGATCTCTAGAGCATGATAAATTTTTCAACCATAACTAAAACTTAGAACAAAGTAAGTAGCCTTATCTTAAGATCATATTAATGGCTCTGGGTAGGAATTCATGTGATGTCATACAGGATCTCATCATGTGTTTTTAATCTTTTCAAAGAGTAAATCTCCAGAACTCTAGTATCTCTAGGAATTAAATAAACAGCAGCTCTAACCTTTTTATTTCATATCTCACAATTATCTAGACTTTAGATCAAGCATTTGCAATCCACAGGTTTTAGGTTCAGAGTTTATTCAGAACAACTTTGTCTAAAACTCAAGAAAATTTAAGTTCGAACAGTAGGTACTTAAAAAAAGATTACGGCAGAGCAATTGTTCATCATTTTCATCATGAGCAAAATTAAGTTTATATCCACCTAGACATTTATTCATTATTTAATATCTTTATTTGGTTTTGTAATAGTTATTCATCTTTTTAGGGGTTTCTACATTTATTAACCTGATCTAACTAAACCGAACTAATAGTAATAGATAAAAAGTCGTGATACTTATCGTGATAACTGAGGGTGCTCTCCCCCAAGCTGGATCTTGACGTGGTCTTTTTCTAGAAGACGAGTAGACCATTAGTGGTTTCTTGAGTCCTTCTCTTCTTCTCTTCCTGCTGAATACAAAGATAAACAACACAACTAGTGGAACTTGATTAAGCGTTAGTGATAAATATTCCTCCATTTGTCTAGTAGTCTTAAAGCTCTTAAGATTATTTATGTGCTTCCTTTCCACTAAGCAGATTTTCAGCAGTGTTTCATAGTATCTCTTTTTAGATTTTTATTTTTATGGATGTAAGCAATGCAGAAGTAAATATGCAAATGTATCATTTTTATGCCTCCACAGAAAGTGTACTACTCTCATGGGACTTACAGATTTTCATATTTTTATTTTGTTTTCTAATGCAGATAGAATTGCTAAGAAGTAAATATGATACTAATAGTAAAATGATCATGCTAAATCTACTAATTATGCAATGATGAATTTAATGCTAATGAATATGGATAACTACCGAGTTACCTTTCGGCGAGGATTCGACGTTTATAGTCTATCGAACAAGACTCCTTGTATGCTCTTTATTCTTCCTTGGGTGCATCAGCAGATCCTGAGGAGGACCTCGATGATTGCACGTCAGTAGAACTCTCTTTCTTTTTCCACACTTGTTTGACTGGTGGACTTGTCTCTTTTACTTCATCATCCTTTATTTCCTTTAATGGGATGTCTTCACTCCTGGTGACTTCTCCTTCATAGTCAGCCCATCCATCCTTGATTGATTGATTCTTGTTGCGTTGGGATGTGCGGCGCCTCCTTCTTGAGTGGTTCATCTTTTCCTGTACATTAGTGGTATAACTATTTGAAGGACCGAGAAGCTAACCGAAAGCGACCAGAGGGGGGGGGGTGAATGGGAGCTTCAAAATTTCCTTACGGAAACTAGATGCCACTGTCCCAAAATCGACCCCAAAAGCGAACCCTAGAGCTTGCTAATGTCCACGACCCTATATGTAGGGTGGATGCTTCCTAGAAGCACAGCGAGACACTAGATAACTCTAGAAAGCCAACGCAAAAGACGGAAATCAATTCCGACAACGAACGAGCGAACCGCGGACGAAACCGTGCGAAACCAGACGCATCGGACGCTGGCCTGCGTCCGATGCCAGACCACCGGAAGCGTCCGATGCAGACTGGACGGTTCTGGAACCTTACTGTTCCACCATCGGACGCTGTGAACAGTAATCACCCAGCGTCCGATGCAAAGGCTCCGGCGCGTCCGATGGACAACGGACGCGTCCGATGCCTAGCGTCCGATGCAAACTAAAACGCCGAAAACGTGACACGCGTCACCGGAGCGTCCGATGCTAGGGACCCTAGCGTCCGATGCTCCCGTGATAGCGTCCGATGCTCCCGAAAACAGCGCAGTTCTTTGATGATTCAACCCGATCTCCTCTAAATCAAAAGCTCTAGGCCTAGGATTCGATCTGAGGGGTCACAAGGATGTTAGTGAGCTATCTCTAAGAGATCATGGCTCGAACCTAACTCCAAATCGGTGAATCAAGAAATTTCGGGGCATGGAGGCAAGAACGCAATCCAAAACGAAAATCGATCGATCTCCTAGACCGTGAGGTTAGAGTTTAATTCCTTAGGTGGAAAGGAGAGCCTCACGATCTAGAACAACTTGGTTCAAACGGTTTTGCAAAAGATGAACCGAGCAAAGAGATCAAGCGACGGGAAAATCGTGGAGAAAAAGGATTCCGCGAAGAACACAAAGAAAACGCGAATCACAGCCACGAACTCGAATTAAGGACGCAAATCAAGCCATCGATCTGTGCTCCAAGGTGAGGATACGGCCTCACTTCCTCAAATCAACAGTACACAGAGTGGAGTCTCTCTGCGGATCTCAACTAGCTAGAGCAGGGGATGGGAGAGTGGAAACCCTAGGTGCTAGGAAGCAAATGACTGCGCTAACTGAGATTGAGATAGGGAGGAGGGTGTCTCCCCTAGACTACTTATACTAACCTAGCCTAAGCCTATTTCCTACTCTACCCCTCACTACTGTATTTACAGAGCGGACCAGCCTAACCCTAAGGCTATTCTAGTCCACCCGCTGGTGGTAGGTAGATCCGACGGCCACGCCCGCACGGTCTTCCGCGTCGCCTCCACGCAACCTTCAGATCGCCGCCACGTGCCGCCACCACTCTGCACCCCCGGTTTTGCGGCCCAAACCGGGAAACCAGCCTTTTCTATCAGCCCCCGGTTTTGAGGCCCAAACCGGGAAACCAGCCTCCAGCCCGAGTTTTGTGGCCCAAACTCGGAAACCCTCAGCGCCCGAGTTTTAAGGCCCAAACTCGGAAACCGGCCCACTCCCAGGTTTTGAGGCTCAACCTGGAAACCGTCACGCCCAGGTTTTGTGGCTCAACCTGGAAACCCAGCACCCAGGTTTTGAGGCCCAAACCTGGAAACCGTCCACCGTTGGTTTTTCCCGGGCTCTACCAACAAACCGGCGTCGTAGAGGGGATGCACCGCCTGTGCACCCCTTCCACCGACATGATCGCACTTCTCCGCTTGTCGCTGTCACAGGCTGCCAGCCACCACAGCTGATCCTCCGGCCTCCAGTCCATCAGTCCAAGTCCACGTCCGCCCTTCACCGTCCGATACATCGGCATGGCACGTCCGCCGCACGGCACGCCCATCCTTCATCGCGCCCGGTCCGTCGGCACGGCACGTCGCAACTTGACCTTCACCCGCCATCGATCACTGTCTCCGTGCTCGACACCTGCACAACACAAGCCAAAGAACATGCGCATCATCTCCGTTGACAATCACTCATCACTCAGAGACTCGGCATACACCCATGTATCCGCAATCTCCCCCTTGATGAGTGCATTGTCAACTCCACAACAAATCATGAACAAGAAGAAAGAGGTAGGAAGGAGTGGGAAGAGAAAAACCCAACCAAATGACCCAAAAGCCTAACAAAAGCCAAAGATGGTCAAGTGGATGAAGCAAAAACTTGGTCCCCAAAGACATGGGCAACGGCTCGACGCAACCAAGCAAAACAAAGCTAGCCCTCAAGAAGAGGTAGAACAGGCTCAACACCGCTAGCAGATACCAATTGAAGATCGGAGGACAACAGAAGCAAAATGCTAGTCCCTCAAGATAGAGGCACAGAGGCTCAACACAACTAGCAAGAAAATCACTCCGAACCAATTGGAAATCAACCCAAACCAGATGGGAAAACACACCAGACGATACCAATTGAAAGCTCATGAAAAGCTAGGAACGTTTGCTAGTCCCTCAAGACAGAGGCAACGGCTCAACACAACTAGCAAACACACCAGACGATACCAATTGAAAGCTCATGAAAAGCTAGGAACGTTTGCTAGTCCCTCAAGACAGAGGCAACGGCTCAACACAACTAGCAAACTCCCCCTCGACAAATGCAAGCAACTAGGACAAAAGATTTTCAGGGCATATGATTTGCGTAAATTTCTCCCCCTAGTTGAAAATGCACTTATCAAGGCCAAAAGGTATCGGAGAAGCAACTCTCTTCACATAAACTCCCCCTGAACACAAGATCTCCTTCCACAATGCATATGAAGTCAAAATGCAAGTTAGGAGCTTCAAGTATATAGTCAAAAGAGTACAAAGATGCTCTAATCAGTATAGCTCCAACATCTCAATTAAGCACTCAAATAGCAAAGGCTCAAACTGATCACTTATACGAAATATGAAGCATATGAGCATGTGAGCAGTTTTAAGCCAAAAGGATAGTCACCATCAAAATAGCACTAGACATGTATAGAAGGAATCCAAACAAGTGCTAAGCATATATACAAGGTGAACTACCCCTAGCAAAGTTCAATCATCATGCATAGGAATGAAGCATATACTTGTGATTTCAAATTCATATCGGAGTTGCAGCGGTAAAAGAATTCACAAGTTCATTTTTAGCATGTGATTGCGAGAGGTTGAAAGCTTGTCATCGCCTAACTTTTCAACCGTGCGAAGCCTATGCCGAAGCAATCAGAAGCTTAAAGCAACGGTTTCGGTCATACACTACATGGCTCAAGTTTAACTCAAAGTGCAATGAGAAACAGTCTCAATACCATGAGGTGTTGACAAGCAATCCCATCTCGATCTTTTCAATTCAACAATACTTGGTTCAGATTTTAAGCAAGTTATGAACAACCAAGCAAGTGAATGACTCAGAACTAGAGACATAGCAACCTAGCATATATGAAAAGCAGGAATGGACTCAACACACCCTACACATGCTAGTTGCATATCTCAATGGTGAACATTTTCAGATTTATATACATTAGGCATAATTCACCATTCCAAAAAATAGCTCGCTCATAACATGTAACAGTGATCAGAAAGAGCATAAGCTACGAGCATCATCATAAGTATCGGAGCAATACTAACAAGAGCATAATTACATTCTAGTGAATATAGACATGAAGCTCAGAATATAAATGCGTATGCCCGACACAAAACTGAACGAAAGAAGATACCAAAAGGAGAGACTCAAGAAACTCAAAAGAAAAGAGCCTCAAAATAAAAGAGTCAGTCTGTACATCTCAAAATGCTTCCCCCATCTAAAAGGGGAAACACACACCAAGCTCACCCCTCAACCTATTAAAGGTTGATTCGTCTAAAGGCTTGGTGAAAATATCAGCTAATTGGTGATGAGTATCGACATGGCGAAGGTCGATATCACCCTTCTCCTGGTGGTCTCGCAAGAAATGAAAGCGCACATCAATGTGTTTGGTTTTCGAGTGAAGCACAGGGTTCTTAGCAACGCTAATGGCACTCGTGCTGTCACAAAGCAAAGGAACTCGAGTAAAGCTCAAACCAAAATCACGCAAAGTGGCCATCATCCAGAGTAACTGGGAACAGCAGCTAGCCGCAGCAACATATTCAGCCTCCGTGGTAGACTGAGCGACACTAGACTGCTTACGAGAAGACCACGACACCAGAGAAGATCCAATAAACTGGCAAGTCCCAGAAGTGGACTTGCGCTCAATGCGACAACCAGCAAAATCAGCATCAGAAAAGCCACAAAGCGAGAGAGTGGAGGAAGCAGAATACCAAATCCCGAGCTCGGGCGTGAAACGAAGGTACCTGAAGATGCGCTTCACCGCCTGACGGTGAGAAGTGCGTGGCGAAGCCTGAAAGCGCGCGCACAAGCACACGGCGAACTGAATGTCCGGCCGTGTCGCCGTCAGATAGAGCAGCGATCCAATCATGCTGCGGTACTCCTTCTGGTCCACTGCTTCTCCATCTGTGTCGGCATCCAGGGCAGTCGTCGTCGACATGGGCGTCGGAAGAGGCTTAGCCTCACCCATGTCGAACCGCTTCAGCAAGTCCCTTGTGTACTTGCCCTGGTGCACAAACGTCCCCTCTCGGGATTGCTTAATTTGCAACCCGAGAAAGAAAGTCAGCTCGCCCATCATGCTCATCTCGAACTCCCTGCTCATAGTATCTGCAAACTTGGCAACCAAAGCGTGAGAAGAACCACCGAAAATGATATCATCCACGTAAATTTGGACCAAGAGAGTATCTTTGCCTTGCTTGAGGAGAAAGAGCGTTTTATCTACACATCCCATTTTAAAACCCTTAGCTAGCAAAAAGGTTTTTAATCTCTCATACCAGGCTCTAGGGGCTTGTTTCAAACCATACAAAGCTTTGTGGAGTTTAAAGACATGGTTTGGAAACTTGGGATTTTCAAAACCGGGGGGTTGCTGGACATAGACCTCCTCCTCAATATAGCCGTTTAAGAAGGCACTCTTGACATCCATTTGAAAAAGTTTGAAACCCATGGATGCAGCATAAGCCAAGAGTATCCTAATAGCCTCCAAACGAGCTACAGGGGCGAAGGTCTCCTCATAATCTATCCCCTCCTTCTGACTATAACCCTTCGCTACAAGCCGGGCCTTGTTTCTCACAATGTGGCCCTCCTCTCCTTGCTTGTTTTTAAATACCCATTTTGTCCCAATAGGTTTACAGTCAGGAGGTGGTGGTACTAGAACCCAAACCCGATTTCGCTCAAAGTTCTCTAGCTCCTCATGCATGGCATTGACCCAATCCGGATCCGTCAATGCGTGTCCAACATCTCGGGGCTCAAAAGACGCAACAAAAGCAGAATGAGCAAAGTGCGAGATGTGCTGTGACCTGGAGCGAGTAACTCGCTCGTCGATGTCGCCGATCATCTGTTCAGGGGGGTGCTGGCGCTGGATGTGTCGTGGCGCTTCCCGGGAAGAAGTAACCTCCCCCTCAACAGTAGCTGGTTCCACCCCGGGTACAAAAGGTACCGCGCGAGGTGGATCCCACGGCCCCCAGGAAGAAGACGTCTCGGGGCCACGGGTCGTCGTCGAAGCCGCTCCCGGCGGCGCGGCAGGCGGAGGGGGTGCTGGATCATCTATACCTTCAGCACCCTCTTCCTCGTCATCGAAAAGAGGCTCTCCAACCTCGTGATCACCTGCACGCTCAAAACGAGAAGAAGGAGAAACAAGAGTCTCGTCGAAGGTGACATCTGAGGTCTCCATGACTCGGTTAGTGTCAAGGTTAAGTACACGATAAGCTCGAGTGTGAGTACCATAACCCAAAAACACACCGTCAGAAGAACGAGACTCAAACTTGTCTAGGTTGCCTTTTTTCAATATAAAACAGTGGCAACCAAAGACTCTAAAATAACTCACCTTGGGCTGGCGACCAAAACGCAACTCATAAGAAGTCTTCTTCAAAAACACTCTCAGAAAAATGCGATTCGAAATATAGCATGCAGTGTTCATAGCTTCGGCCCAATAGCGCCTAGGAGTCCTATGCTCATCAAGCATCGTCCTGGCCATCTCAACAAGGGTCCGATTCTTCCTCTCTACAACACCATTTTGGGGTGGTGTATAGGAAGAAGAAAACTGATGCTCCAAACCAAGGCGTTTACAAAACTTCTCAAAATCCGAATTTTTAAACTCGGAACCATTATCACTTCTAATCGCTCGCATCGAGTTCAAAGGGAACTCGTTCTGAAGACGCAAAATCAGATCGCGAGCGAAGGAGAATGTCTCGGACTTCTCAACTAAAAAGAAGACCCACGAATACCTCGAAAAGTCGTCAACAATAACAAGCACATACCACTTCCCACCAACCGAGCTCACCCGAGCCGGACCAACAAGGTCCATATGCAAAAGCTCTCCGGGGTGCGAGGTCATAACCTTGGTCAAAGGATGGTGGGGAGCAGCAACCATCTTTCCATGCCGGCAAGCATGGCAAACTAGATCCTTCTCCAACGAAAGCTTGGGCAATCCTCGGATTAAGCCAAGTGAGCTAAGTCTTGCAAGCAAGTCAAAACTCAGGTGACCGAGCCTCCTATGCCACTTCCAAAGATCAGAAGAAGAAGGACTAGCCAAAAGACAGCGAGAAGATCCAAACGACTTTGAGAAATTCGCGCGAAAGACATTCCCAAAGGGTGAAATCAGACATACAAGATCACCCTGAGGATCTAAGATCCGGCTAAGGTTCGGTTTGAAACGAATCTCATAGCCTTCACGAAAAAGTTGCGAAACAGAAAGCAAGTTAAAATGCAGGTTAGAAACAAGAGCAACCTCACGCAACACAAAGTGCTCATTAACCCGCACTGCACCAACGGACAATACCTTGCCCTTACCTTTGTCGCCGAAGGTTATGTACTCCTTTCCGGCGACCGGACTGTGGCTGGAGAACCATTTGGCATTTCCGGTCATGTGCCTCGAACAACCGGAATCCACAAGCCAAATGTCCTCCAACCGCTCCTCCTACATCAATAAAAAGACATAGGGTGAACATACGGTCCAACACTGGGGTTAGTAAGATAAGAAGGAAACCAGTGTTGGGCCGGCTGCTCAAAAGAACGGTCAGTGTAAAAACCAACCTGTCTAGGGGGAAAGCGATCACCACGCACAGGAAAACGTGGTCCGCTGGGGAAGAAGCGCTCACCGCGAAACTCTACCTGCGGTGGGACAAAGCGCTCAACAAAGCCTCCGCCACGGGGTCCGTTACCTGCAAAAGCAGGACCCCGTCGGGCACGCTCTCTACGAGGTCTACGCCTAGGAGCCTGCTGCTCAACTCTAGCGTCTCTCCTCGGAGCTCTCTCCTGCCTAGGCCTCACAAATTGAGGTGCTCTACCTCTAGGCCTAGTCTCCCTCCTAGGGGCTCTCTCCTGCTGCCTAGGCTGGGTATGCTTCCCTCCAGACCTAGCAGCTCTCCCCTGAGGCTTCGGAGCATGTCCACCACGAGCTGGGTGAGACATGTCCGGGTTCTGCATCTCCCTAGCACGGCGCGTCTCTCTCCTGCGCCTAAAGCAGAACTCACTCAGGTGACCATCCCGCCCACAAAAGTCACACTGAAACCTCACCGCGCGCAAAGGGGGTTGTTGGTTTACAGGGATGTGGGTATGGTTCACCTTGCCCTTGCCCTTCTGTGGCAACTCCTCTTGGATGGGTGGCATTGTGTCAAGCTTGTTCTTTAGGTGATTGGGCTTGGGTTGCCATTGTGGATTCTTGGGTGGAGCCTTGGGGGGTTCAACTACAACTCCATCCTTGGTGACAGGCTTGGCAGGCTCTTTGGGTGGAAGCTTGGTTAGTTTGGGAGTAGTGGTGGAGTTGGGCTTCTCACAGGGGTTCAGACCACTAGACTCTCCAATCTTACCAAAAGCTGAAAGATCAACACTCTGGCCAAGACCCACACCAGGAGCCCCAGCAGCTCGCTTGAATTGGGAGATCATCATCCCGAGCTGAGGCTCACCACAAGACACCCATGACAAGACGGTCCGAAGGTATGTGTTTTCCTCCTCGGTACGCACCTTGTCATGCCTCACATTGGCCATCTCCTGCTCCAGGCCCTCACACAAAGCACACCTCTTGACACAAGTGCTATCCGAGCCGGCCTTCTCAAAAGACTCAAGCTTGGCATTCTTCTCTGCCAACTCGGATTGCAAGACAGGACAAGTCTTGCACGCACCCAACAGCTGCGGTCTAGCTCGGAGCTCATCCACCTCATCTACCAGCGCAGCATACTTACTCCTCAGAGTGAGAAGATCCGTCATGTGCGCGGCGCAACTCTCGCACTCCAACTCCTCCGACACAACCACGGTGGACCGAGCGAACTCAAGCTCCTTCACCGTGTCCTCCCACTTCTGCCTAAACTCCTTGCGCTCTCTAGCGGCACGCCTAAGCAACTTATCTTGGCTAAGGAGGGCAGCAGTCAACTTCTCAACCTCGGAGGAAAGCTCGTCGTAGGTGAGAGATAC
The DNA here is from genome assembly GCA_009763385.1 of Coix lacryma-jobi var. lacryma-jobi. Classification (NCBI taxonomy): domain Eukaryota; kingdom Viridiplantae; phylum Streptophyta; class Magnoliopsida; order Poales; family Poaceae; genus Coix; species Coix lacryma-jobi. The sequence continues at coordinate 139,751,198 of CM019824.1, forward strand.
CTGGGAGGTGTCGTCGTCGTCGTCGTTCCGAGGTGTGTGCTCCAGCTCGCCACCGACCTCATCTCCGAGCGCCATGGTACACAGGCCTTCGTCGCCGGCGAAGAAGCACAAGCCGTTGAACGTGTCCTCCAGCTTCTTCTTCTCGGACTCGTCATCACTCGATCGAGCGGAGTCGTCATCCGAGCCGTCGACGTCGCTGAGCGTGGCGAAGAACGCTCGCTGCTCAGCCTGCTGCTTCTCCAAGTACTTCTTCTTGATGTACTCTTTGTTGAAGCCGCCCCGCTTCTTGTGCCTTGGGGGAACGTGCTTCTCCTTGTACTTGGAGTCGCGCCTGTGGCCGTGATCGCCCTTCCCAAGATGCTTGTTCTTCTTCTTGGGGCAGTCGGCGATGAAGTGGTCGGGGTCGCCGCACTCGTAGCATCCGGTGCGTCCTCCTCCGCGACGACGGTTCATGCGGTTGTTGTGGAACCGCGAGAACCGGTTGGCAAGCAAAGCCAACTCGTCGTCTCCCAAAGACTCCAGCTGGTCCTCTGTCACAGAAAAAAGAGAAGAAAGCGCAAAGCCAGCTGAGGAGTTAGAGGAAGAGCCGGAAACCAAAGCCATGGACGGGCGAGAAGGATTTTCAAAAGAAGCCCTTGCCATAGCATCAATCTCACTGGACTTGAGCTTACTGAAGAGCTCGTCGCAGGTGAGAGTCTCATAGTTCGGCGATTCGATGATTGCCTGAACCTTGGAGTCCCACACCGAACGGTCAAGAGTGTGCAAAAGCTTCAAAGCACGCTCATGATCGTCAAATGGCAACTGCTCTCTGTTAGCCCTCATCCTGTTGACAATCACCTGAAAGCGAGCGAATAAACTTTCTATGCTCTCGCCAGGTTGATGTCTAAAGTTCTCATACTCTCGCTTGAACGACTCGTAGAGTCGGGTTTTGACTTGAGAGGTGCCCTCATGAAAACGCATGAGAGTATCCCAGATCTCCCGAGCCGTAGCGAGGTGAGAAACGCGATCAAACTCACCCATGCTCAAACAAGAGAAAAGAGCATTACGGGCTCGGCTATTGGCATCGTGCTCATCGATCTGCTGTTGATTCACACGAGCAGCCAAGACCACGTAATCAGGGGAGTTGCAAATATCCCAGATCGAAGCGCCCAAGCTCTGCAAATAGGCCGACATACGTATCTTCCAATACGCATAGTTCGTCCCATCGAAAAACGGCGGTTTGCCCACGCCGCGATCCATGTCGCCTTCGGTGGATCTGGAACCGGCTAAGGTGGAAGATCCTTAACCCGCTCCGATACCAATTGAAGGACCGAGAAGCTAACCGAAAGCGACCAGAGGGGGGGGGTGAATGGGAGCTTCAAAATTTCCTTACGGAAACTAGATGCCACTGTCCCAAAATCGACCCCAAAAGCGAACCCTAGAGCTTGCTAATGTCCACGACCCTATATGTAGGGTGGATGCTTCCTAGAAGCACAGCGAGACACTAGATAACTCTAGAAAGCCAACGCAAAAGACGGAAATCAATTCCGACAACGAACGAGCGAACCGCGGACGAAACCGTGCGAAACCAGACGCATCGGACGCTGGCCTGCGTCCGATGCCAGACCACCGGAAGCGTCCGATGCAGACTGGACGGTTCTGGAACCTTACTGTTCCACCATCGGACGCTGTGAACAGTAATCACCCAGCGTCCGATGCAAAGGCTCCGGCGCGTCCGATGGACAACGGACGCGTCCGATGCCTAGCGTCCGATGCAAACTAAAACGCCGAAAACGTGACACGCGTCACCGGAGCGTCCGATGCTAGGGACCCTAGCGTCCGATGCTCCCGTGATAGCGTCCGATGCTCCCGAAAACAGCGCAGTTCTTTGATGATTCAACCCGATCTCCTCTAAATCAAAAGCTCTAGGCCTAGGATTCGATCTGAGGGGTCACAAGGATGTTAGTGAGCTATCTCTAAGAGATCATGGCTCGAACCTAACTCCAAATCGGTGAATCAAGAAATTTCGGGGCATGGAGGCAAGAACGCAATCCAAAACGAAAATCGATCGATCTCCTAGACCGTGAGGTTAGAGTTTAATTCCTTAGGTGGAAAGGAGAGCCTCACGATCTAGAACAACTTGGTTCAAACGGTTTTGCAAAAGATGAACCGAGCAAAGAGATCAAGCGACGGGAAAATCGTGGAGAAAAAGGATTCCGCGAAGAACACAAAGAAAACGCGAATCACAGCCACGAACTCGAATTAAGGACGCAAATCAAGCCATCGATCTGTGCTCCAAGGTGAGGATACGGCCTCACTTCCTCAAATCAACAGTACACAGAGTGGAGTCTCTCTGCGGATCTCAACTAGCTAGAGCAGGGGATGGGAGAGTGGAAACCCTAGGTGCTAGGAAGCAAATGACTGCGCTAACTGAGATTGAGATAGGGAGGAGGGTGTCTCCCCTAGACTACTTATACTAACCTAGCCTAAGCCTATTTCCTACTCTACCCCTCACTACTGTATTTACAGAGCGGACCAGCCTAACCCTAAGGCTATTCTAGTCCACCCGCTGGTGGTAGGTAGATCCGACGGCCACGCCCGCACGGTCTTCCGCGTCGCCTCCACGCAACCTTCAGATCGCCGCCACGTGCCGCCACCACTCTGCACCCCCGGTTTTGCGGCCCAAACCGGGAAACCAGCCTTTTCTATCAGCCCCCGGTTTTGAGGCCCAAACCGGGAAACCAGCCTCCAGCCCGAGTTTTGTGGCCCAAACTCGGAAACCCTCAGCGCCCGAGTTTTAAGGCCCAAACTCGGAAACCGGCCCACTCCCAGGTTTTGAGGCTCAACCTGGAAACCGTCACGCCCAGGTTTTGTGGCTCAACCTGGAAACCCAGCACCCAGGTTTTGAGGCCCAAACCTGGAAACCGTCCACCGTTGGTTTTTCCCGGGCTCTACCAACAAACCGGCGTCGTAGAGGGGATGCACCGCCTGTGCACCCCTTCCACCGACATGATCGCACTTCTCCGCTTGTCGCTGTCACAGGCTGCCAGCCACCACAGCTGATCCTCCGGCCTCCAGTCCATCAGTCCAAGTCCACGTCCGCCCTTCACCGTCCGATACATCGGCATGGCACGTCCGCCGCACGGCACGCCCATCCTTCATCGCGCCCGGTCCGTCGGCACGGCACGTCGCAACTTGACCTTCACCCGCCATCGATCACTGTCTCCGTGCTCGACACCTGCACAACACAAGCCAAAGAACATGCGCATCATCTCCGTTGACAATCACTCATCACTCAGAGACTCGGCATACACCCATGTATCCGCACTATTGAAGTAACATCGTACCTTCTCTCTTGGGAACTGGAAGTGGATCTCTCCAGATCTCATGTAGATGATGGCGCCAGTGGTGTTGAGGAAGGGTCTTCCTAGGGTGATATGAATATTGTCTTCTCTTCCCATGTCTAGTACTATGAAGTCGGTGGGAACATAGTGGTCTTCAATTTGGATCATCACGTCCTTTACTATTCCCTCCGGAAATCGATAAGTTTGGTCCGCCAGCTGCAGCTGCACATATGTTTGATACATAGGTCTATTTTTATATAAGTATTCATATGTTACCTTAGACATTATGTTAACACTTGATCCGATGTCGCAGAACGTCTTGTGGAATGTACTTCCCTCGATATTGCAATCGATGGTGGGTACGCCTGGGTCGTCTCTCTTGGCGAGGTATGGTGATGGAAGAAGGTGGTCATATTCTGCTTGGACAGAGTTGACCATCCACACTGTGTCTTGATGCGGTTGTGTAGCCTTGTTCTTCCTCCTTTTGTTCCTATTCTTCTTCTTTGATGATATGGTGGTTGCATCTTCGTAGGGCATCTGAGGGTGGACTCGGGTAGTGAGTGTACGTCTCTTGAAGCTGAATCTTTCTTTATTGCCTGTGATTGTGAAACAGATCTTGGCGCTGTCCGCGTAGATGATGACTTTGGTTGAGCTTAGGAATGGGCGTCCAAGAATAATGGGTGCTCTTTTGTCTCCACCTGTTTCGACGATCATAAAGTCTACACACACATACGAGCGTCCCACTCGTATACATACATCTTCTAGAATTCCCAATGGGTAGCACAGTGTTTGATCTGCAAGCTGCAAACACATACTTGTATATAACAGAGGTGCACCATGAATTTGTTTGTATATTACCTTTGGCATAATGTTGACGCTTGCTCCAAGGTCGCAGACTGCTTCTTCAAAACTGTGAGGTCCAATATGGATTGGAATCACAGGTCTTCCTGGTTCTCCTTTCTTCGGGGCAATGGAGTCATCCATCCATTCCCTCGATGGTCTAGGTATGAGATGTCCTGCATCAAAAATGTCTACAAGATTTGCAGTCTCTAGCTCTTTCGGACTTCCGGGAATCTTACCTTTTTCAACCATAGGGACTGAAGCTGCTAACTGAGATAACTGAGATTCTATCAACTTATTAAAGTTATGTTGATTATTTATGGCAGAAGTAAAGCTATCCATTCTAGTATTAATATTTTCAAGTAGTTTATCATTGGAAGCTATCTTCTTAGACATATTATCCATAATCTTGTTTTGATTAGATATCATCTCTCTCAAAGGTGGTTGGTTAAATGTATTACCTTGGTAGTTACCTGAGTAATTAGGCCTTGATTGCTGGTTCCATCCTTGAGCTTGTTGAGGACGATAGTTGGTGTTGTTGTTGATGTACTTTGCATCCTCTTGAATTTCAGGGCAGTTGCTCCCTGAATGACCAGTGCCTCCACACTCTTCACATGTCATGCGAGATTCATAGATTTGCTTGATGTCTTCTTTCTTGGGAGTGTGTTCATCGAACTTCTTCATGAGTAAGTCAAGTTTGGCAGACAGCATGCCTACTTCCTTTAGTTGATGTATTCCTCCCCTCTTGCATGGTTGAGAGCGTTCCTCGTTCCATCCTTGGTTAGAGGCCATCTTCTCAATGAGTGTAGTAGCATCGTTGATAGTGAGTGATAAGAATGATCCTCCAGCAGCGACATCCACATTCTCACGGGTACTTGAAGTGAGCCCGTGGTAGAAGGTCTGCATGAGTAGCCAATTCTCCATCCCATGGTGAGGGCATTCTGATATGTATTCTTGAAAGCGTTCCCAAGCCTCTGGGATTGATTCGCCGTATTGTTGCTGGAAAGTTGAAATCTTGGCACAGAGGGCATTCGTCTTGCCCATTGGAAAGAACTTTGCTAGGAAGGCGGTTGAACAGATCGCCCACGAGGTGTTTTTGTCTTTGTTGGCGTAGAACCATTGTTTTGCTTTTTCCAAGAGTGAGAATGAGAACAAGCAAAGTAGAATGGCGTCCTTTTCGACTCCCTTGATGGTGAAAGTGCTACAAATCTCTAGAAAGTGTTGGAGATGAGCGCTTGCGTCTTCATGTGCCTTTCCGCAAAACTGATTAGCTTGTACCATGTTGATCAAAGCTGGCTTGAGCTCAAATCCATTGTCTCCTACATTGACTGTTGGTCCAGTCTTGATGCTGGCAGTGGTTGGTGCAGAGAACTCACGGAGTGTCTTGTCGGCCATGGTGTCCAACACTGGTATTAAGCTTCTTCTTATCTGGCTAACTTCTGGAAGTGGTAGTGAGGGTCTCTTGAGTTTGCGTCTTGTTTTCCTTAGTAAAGCTTCGGGATCCTCAATGTAGTTTTTCGGAAGTTGGAAACTAGTCATACATCACACCCTGCATAAGATAAAAAAGATAAACAAAGCCAGGGTAAGCCTGTTTGAGTAAAAGTAAACAATCAGTGCATTATCACATGTGTGTAAGTAAAATGATATGTTCTAGCTACCGTTTTAAAAAGCTGCTAATGCAATGTCCTATCTGTGTTCATAAAGATTTTAATAATTAACCCTAGGTACCATCCCTAATTGAATTGATGTGGTCCCCGGCAACGGCACCAGAAATGCTTGTTGACACTCCATAATGGAATCACTCTAAGAATGAACCATATAAAATAATAATCTAGTGAAGGCACTAAAGAGTGTACAGGACACTACTAACTTCACTTAACGTCAAGTTGTCATCCCAAACATGAAGCTAGCAATGTAATTATATCAGGGCAATGGATTTAAAGATAAATATTTACCCGCAAGCGCACAGATAAATATACCCGTTGTAAAAGTATTTCACCCAAGCTAGTCTCAGGTATCGTTATTTATATTTAGCCTAGAGACTAATCAATTCAAAGTATGATGGTATTATACTAATGAGGACTTAACAGCATTCATGATGGTACACACTTATAATAAAGACTGATAACACACTTATTACTCCAAACAGGGATCAGATCATAGAGTAAATGATAATGATAAATGATAAATGATAACAGAGATCAGATCAATCAAAGATAATCCTAGAACAGTACTACCTAGCAAGTGATGATTAGAACAGGCATTAATAAGCAACATTCCTAAGTTATTCTAATTATAAGTCATAGCATACATTGATTAGTGCAAACATATTTGGCAATTATTGGCTAGGTCACATCATATTTATAATCAAGAGGCAACTCCATAGTAAAGGTGTCAAACAGAGTAACCCCTAAACCATGAGTTAACTGAGCCATACTGAACACTACATTCGGGAGGAGGAATACAAAGGACTCAACAGGAATATCACACCCGCGATCTACCACTCTATCCGGAACATTGGACGCATTCGCAGATAAATAGTGTATAGGCACCACGCCTACACAGCATTTATCACCCACCCATTGTACTTTAAGATGAGCGCTATACGAACATGAGTATAAACATAAAGATGAACTATCTGTGCCAAATATATAATCAAAGCAGACTATAAACAATATAATTAAGAATATAATAGTTGATGTCTTAGTCATATCAATTGTATTGCTATCTAGAGCATAAAGATAAACAATAAAGTGAATTAGATCATTGAGAAGATCTAAAGTACGAACTAGATCATGAACTAGAACAAGATTATGAACTAGAAGATGAACTAGATGATGAACATGAACTAGACGATGAACTAGAACATAAACAATGATGAACAATGATGAACTAGAAGAGCAATTATGAAATAGATCCATAATGTTAATACAAGAGAGAAGATCTTAGGTTTACCGAGCCTTCTCGCGACTAGATCAGGAATCCAAGCGAAGCTTGCCTCCTCTAATCCTATTCTATCTAACTATTCTAGGCGGATGTAGTTCTAGGGCTTCCGATTGATCTCCCTCTCTGATGAATGCCTGATGCTCTGATTGATGATGTCTGATGCCCTGAAGAGGGGGGTCTGGGGCTGTTTATATAGCCCTGGGCGATGAACCGTGGCCGTTGGATCAAACTGACTTAAGATACGGCTAAGATGCATCCTAGAGGTTGGTGGGAGAACCTTCCAGAAGATAGACTCCGTAGGCCCCAAGGGGGGACCGGTCGGTCCCACCTGTCATCCTCTCGCGGTGGTCGACCTCCTGGTGTCTTCTTGCATCCTCTGCAGTCTTCTAGAAACTTCCTGACGTGGCGGTGGAGTTATCTCCCGTCGGTTTCCTTCTATGGGAAGCTATCGGTGTTGATTTCCTGGTTTAGTCCCTGCAGAGTCATAGTTCACCAAAACTCGTGGAATATTGTCAATTAAAACCCTAAACCTTTGTTGGTGATCGAATTCTTGCCCTTTTCATATTTATTTATCCTTTAATTATGATAGATAATCAGTGTCAACAGAGGGATTGAGCCGAAGGGCTCTGACAAGGCCGAAACGGCGATGGGGAGGCTTGCGGTGGTGGTCGCGGCGAGGGTGGCGCTCGATCTCGCGTTCGCGTGCAGTGAGGGAGTGGGAGCGAACGGGAGCAGATGAGTGTGTGTGGGTGAGTGAGGGAGTGAAGCGAGCGGGCTTGGTTTTTGCTCGGCCGGTCAACGACCGGTCGGTGGTAGTGGCGGGGCCCGGCGCAGCGTGCGGCGAGTGGTGGCACGGTGGGCGAAGCAGCGCGGCAGGCGAGGCGCGTGCGGAGTGGCCGAGCGAGATCGCTGGCGTGTTCGGGCGAGAGAGGATCAAACAGAGAGTGGGCAAGCGGGATCCGGTGCAGAGTGAAGGACCGAGAATGCAACTAGAAAGCGACCAGAGGGGGGGGGGGGTGAATGGGAGCTTCAAATTTTCCTTTCGGAAACTAGAGCCATTGTCCCGAAAATCAACGGGAAATCAAAAGGGAAGGTGGATGAACGAAAAAGTGATCCAAAAACGAAATCAACCCGATGTACTTGTTCGTAGGGAGATAGATGAATTCCTTTGGTGGAAATGTTCTCCTTTCAAATACGAACAAGTTGATTCAAACGGATTTCGCAAAGATGCATCGAAGAGGGAGATCGAGCGACGGGAAAATCGTAGCAAAAAGCAATCCGCGAAGAACAGCGATGAACTTGAATCAAAACGCGAATTGACACACGATCTTGCAGTCGAAGCGCAACCACACGCTACGACAAAGAGGTTACGGCCTCCTTTCCTCAAAATCAACAGTACACAGAGTCAAGTCTCTCTGCGGATCTCAGCAAGCTACAGCAGGGAATAGGGAGAGCAGGAAGTCTCAGTGCGAGAGAGCAAATGAGATGGCTAAAAACTGAGATAGATGGGAGGAGGGTGTCTCCCAACTACTTATCCTACTACTAGCCTAAGTCTATTTCCTACTCTACCCCTCTCTATTCTAATTACAGAGCGAACCAGCTAAACCCTAGGGTTATTCTGGACCAACTCGGTGGTAGGTGAATCTGACGGCCACGCCCGCACAAGTCGTCCGCGTTGCCTCCACGCAACCTTCCGATTGCCGCCACGTGCCGCCCTCGCTCTGCACCCCCGGTTTTGTGGCCCAAACCGGGAAACCAGCCTTTTTCAGCATCTGAGTTTTGAGGCCAAACTCAGCAAACCCTCAGCGCCCAGGTTTTGAGGCCCAAACCTGGAAACCGTCCATCCGATGGTTTTTCCCTGGCTCTACCACCAAACCGACGTCATAGAGGGGATGCACCTCCCGTGCACCCCATCCACCGACACATGTCCCCGAGTGCACGACTCAGGCAACACATGACCGCACTTCTTCACTTGTCGTCGTCGCAGGCTGCCAGCTACCACAGCTGATCCTCAGGCCTCTGGTCCCTCAGTCCAAGCCTCACGTCCGCCCTTCACCGCTCAGTACCTCGGCATGGCACGTCCGTCGCACGGCACGCCCATCCTTCACCGCACCCGGTCCGTCGGCGCAGCATGTCTCAACTTGACCTTCACCTGCCTTCGATCACTGCATCCGTGCTCGACACCTGCACAACACAAGCCAAAGAACATGCGCATCATCCCAGTTGACAATCACTCATCACTCAGAGACCCGGCATACACCCATGTATTCGCAATCTCCCCCTTGATGAGTGCATTGTCAACTACTCACACAAATCATAATAAAAAGAAGAATAAGGAAGAAGGAGAAAGGAGAAGGAGAAAACTCAACCAAATGACCCAAAAGCATAGCAAAGCCGAAGAAGGTCAAGTGGAAAGAGCGAAAGAACTTGGTCCCCAAAGACATGGGCAATGGCTCGACGCAACCAAGCAAAGCAAAGCTAGCCCTCAAGAAGAGGTAGAACAGGCTCAACACCGCTAGCGAACACTAATTGGAAAATCGAAGCAAGATGCTAGTCCCTCAAGATAGAGGCACAGAGGCTCAACACAACTAGCAAAGAAAGCTCGACACCAGTGCCTTTCGGCCAGCAAGAAGCAGCAGGCAGCAAGGCTCGGTCAGGCTCGAAACGAGGCTCGAGGCTCGGCCAAGCAGAAAACAACAAAAGCTCGGGCAGGCTCGAAGCAAGGCTCAAGACTTCGAGGCTCGACCGCTCGAGACTCGACAAAACAGCAACCTCTCCCTGGGGTTCGAGGCTCAAATGAACACACAGGAAACACAGAGGCTCGACCGCTCGAGGCTCGACAAAACAGCAATCTCTCCCTGGGGTTCGAGGCTCCTGGGAATTCCCACAGCAAGCTCTCCCTGGGGTTCGAGGCTCAAATGAACACACAGGAAACACAGAATGAATTGCAGCAAGCTCTCCCTGGGAACACACAGGAAACACAGAATGATTTGCAGCAAGCTCTCCCTGGGAACACACAGGAAACACAGAATGACTTGCAGCAAGCTCTCCCTGGGAACACACAGGAGACACAGAATGACTTGCAGCAAGCTCTCCCTGGGAACACACAGGAGACACAGAATGACTTGCAGCAAGCTCTCCCTGGAAACACACAGGAGACACAGAATGATTTGCAGCAAGCTCTCCCTGGAAACACACAGGAAACACAGAATAATTTGCTGATTCTCCCCCTTAGTTGAAAATGCACGAATCAAGTAAAAATTCGTAGCCAACAAGGGAAGCTCTTCCTCCTTCTAAGATGTATATGAGTCAGAATGCGAGTTAGCAGCTTCAGGCATATATTCAGGAGAGTGTAAGGATGCTCTAGACAGTAAGACTGAAGGACGCAACAAATGCATACAGGCTCAGCAAGGGCTCAGACTGATCACTGAATACGAAATATGAGCCATATGAGCAAATAGTGAGCAGTTTTGAGTCAAAAGATAGTCACCATCAAAATAGCACTTCACATGTATAAGCAGGAATCCAAACAGGTGCTAAGCATGTACGAAAGGTGAACTACCCCTAGCAAAGTTCAAACATCATGCTGATATCAATTGAAGAAAATACTTGATGATTTTCAATTTTTTAATCGGAGTTTGCAGCGGTAAAACTTCACGAGTTTAAATTACAGCATGTGAGTGCGAGAGGTTGAAAACTTGTCTTTGCCTAACTTTTCAACCGAGCGAAGCCTATGCCGAAGCAATCAGAAGCTTAAAGCTACGGTTTTGGTCATACACTTCACGGCTCAAGTTTAGCTCAAAGTGCAATGAGAAACAGTCTCGAGACTGTGAGGTGTTGACAAGCAATCCCATCTCGATCTTTTCAATTCACTAAGACTTGGTTCAAAGTTTAAACATGATATGAACAGACCAAGCAAGTGAGTGACTCAGAACTAGAGACATAGCAACCTAGCATATATGAAAAGCACGAGTGAACTCAACACATCCTACACATGCTAGTTGCATATCTCAATGGTGAACATTTTCAGATTTCATTTACATTAAGCAAATTCACCATATCAAAATAGCTCAGCTCACAACATGTGCTAGTGATCAGACAGAGCATAGGCTACAAGCATCCACATAAGCATCAGGACATACTACATAGAGCATAGGTACATTCTAGTGAATATAAACATGAAGCTCAGAATATAAATGCGTATGCTGAAATGCAAAAGAAAAGAAAGACAAAAGAGTCAGTCAAATATACAAGATCCAAAATGTTTCCCCCATCTAAAAGGGGAAACACACACCAAGCTCACCCCTCAACCGATTAAAGGTTGATTCGTCTAAAGGCTTGGTGAAAATATCAGCCAGTTGATGATGAGTATCGACATGGTGAATGTCGATATCACCCTTCTCCTGATGGTCTCGCAAGAAATGAAAGCGCACATCAATGTGTTTGGTCTTCGAGTGAAGCACGGGGTTCTTAGCAACGCTAATGGCACTCGTGCTATCACAAAGTAAAGGCACGCGAGAAAAGCTCAGACCAAAATCACGCAAAGTGGCCATCATCCAAAGCAACTGGGAACAGCAGCTAGCCGCAGCAACATATTCAGCCTCTGTAGTGGACTGAGCGACACTAGACTGCTTGCGAGAGGACCACAAAACAAGAGAAGAACCAATAAACTGGCAAGTCCCAGAAGTGGACTTGCGCTCAATACGGCAACCAGCAAAATCGGCATCCGAATAACCGCAAAGGGAGAGAGTGGAGGAGGCAGAATACCAAATCCCGAACTCAGGTGTGAAACGAAGGTACCTGAAAATCCGCTTCACCGCCTGACGGTGAGAAGTGCGCGGCGACGCCTGAAAGCGCGCGCACAGACACACCGCGAACTGGATGTCCGGGCGTGTCGCCGTCAGGTAGAGGAGCGATCCGATCATGCTGCGGTACTCCTTCTGGTCCACTGCTTCTCCATCCACATCCGCATCCAGGGCAGTCGTCGTTGACATGGGTGTTGGAAGAGGCTTGGCCTCACCCATATCGAACCGCTTCAGCAAGTCTTTGGTGTACTTGCCCTGGTGCACAAACGTCCCCTCTCGGGATTGCTTAATTTGCAACCCGAGAAAGAATGTCAGCTCGCCCATCATGCTCATCTCGAACTCCCTGCTCATAGTATCTGCAAACTTGGCAACCAAAGCGTGAGAAGAACCACCGAAAATGATATCATCCACGTAAATCTGGACCAAGAGTGTGTCTTTGCCTTGCCTGAGGAGAAAAAGCGTTTTATCTACACATCCCATTTTAAAACCCTTAGCAAGCAAAAAGGTTTTCAACCTATCATACCAGGCTCTAGGGGCTTGTTTCAAACCATATAAAGCTTTGTGGAGTTTAAAAACATGGTTTGGAAACTTGGGATTTTCAAAACCGGGGGGTTGCTCAACATAAACCTCTTCTTCTATGTAGCCGTTTAAGAAGGCACTCTTGACATCCATTTGAAAGAGTTTAAAACCTTTGGATGCAGCAAAAGCCAAGAGTATCCTAATAGCCTCCAGACGAGCTACAGGAGCAAACGTCTCCTCATAGTCTATCCCCTCCTTCTGACTGTAACCCTTCGCTACAAGCCTGGCCTTGTTTCTAACAACGTGGCCATCCTCTCCTTGCTTGTTTTTGAAAACCCATTTTGTCCCAATAGGCTTACAGTCTGGAGGAGGTGGAACTAGAACCCAAACCCGATTTCTCTCAAAATTTTCTAACTCCTCATGCAAGGCATTGACCCAATCCGGATCTGTCAAAGCGTGTCCAACATCTCGGGGTTCAAAATTAGCAACAAAAGCAGAATGAGCGAAGTGCGAGATTTGCTGTGACCTGGACCGAGTGACACGGTCGTCGATGTTGCCGATCATCTGCTGAAGCGGGTGCCGGCGCTGGATATGTTGTGGCGCCTCCCTTGCCGAAGTGGCCTCCCCCTCAACAGCAGCTGGTGCCTCCCCGGGTACAAATGGTACAGCTCGGGGTGGCGGATCCCACGGCCCCCAGGAAGAGGAGGTGTCGGGGCCGTGAGTCGTCGTAGAAGCCGCTCTTTGCGGCACTGCAGGTGGAGGAGGTGCTGGGTCATCTATCCCTTCAGCACCTTCTTCATCGTCATCAAAAAGAGGCTCGCCAACCTCATGATCACCTGCACGCTCAAAGCGAGAAGAAGGACAAACCATGGTCTCGTCGAAGGTGACATCGGATGTCTCCATGACTCGGTTAGTGTCAAGGTTAAGTACACGATAAGCTCGAGTGTGAGTGCCATAACCCAAAAACACACCGTCAGAAGAACGAGACTCAAACTTGTCCAAGTTGCCCTTTTTGAGTATAAAACAGTGGCAACCAAAAACTCGAAAATAACTCACCTTGGGCAGTTTTCCAAAACGCAACTCATAAGAAGTCTTTTTCAAGAAAGCTCTCAGAAAAATGCGATTTGAAATGTAGCATGCAGTGTTCATAGCTTCTGCCCAATAGCGCCTAGGAGTCCTATGCTCATCGAGCATCGTCCTGGCCATCTCAACAAGGGTCCGATTCTTCCTCTCTACAACACCATTTTGGGGCGGTGTGTAGGGGGAAGAAAACTGATGCTCTAAACCCAAAGAGTTACAAAACTTCTCAAAATCCGAATTTTTAAATTCGGAACCATTACCACTCCGAATTGCTCGCATCGAGTTCAAAGGGAACTCGTTCTGAAGACGCAAAATCAGATTGCGAGCAAAGGAGAAAGTCTCGGTCTTCTCAGCTAAAAAGAAGACCCACGAATATCTCGAAAAGTCATCAACAACAACAAGCACATACCACTTCCCCCCGACTGAGCTCACCCGAGCCGGACCAACAAGGTCCATGTGCAAAAGCTCTCCAGGGCGCTTGGTCATGACCTTAGTCACTGGATGGTGGGGAGCAGCAACCATCTTCCCGTGTCTACAAGAGTGGCAAACAAGATCCTTCTCCATATGCAACTTGGGCAATCCTCGGATTAGGCCAAGTGAACTAAGCCTTGCAAGCAAGTCGAAGCTCAAATGTCCAAGTCTCCTATGCCACTTCCAAAGATCAGAGGAGGAAGGTCCAGCCACAAGACAACGAGAAGTGCCAAAAGACTCCGAGAAATTCGCACGAAAGACTTTTCCAAAGGGCGAAATCAAACACACAAGATTGCCCTGAGGATCCAAAATACGACTGAGATTCGGTTTAAAACGAATCTCATAGTCGTCGTCAAAGAGTTGCGAAACAGAAAGAAGGTTAAAATGCAAGTTAGAAACAAGAGCAACATCGCGCAACACAAAGTGCTCATTAACTCGCACCAACCCACGAGACAATACCTTACCTTTGCTATTGTCGCCGAAGGTTATGTACTCCTTTCCGGCAACAGGGATAAGGCTGGAGAACCACTTGGCGTTTCTGGTCATGTGCCTCGAGCAACCAGAATCCACCAACCAAATGTCCTCCAACCGTTTTACCTACACCAATAAAAAGACATAGGGTGAGCAAACGGTCCAACACTGGGGTTAGTGAAGTAAGGGGAATACCAGTGTTGGGCCGGCTGCTCAAAAGAACGGTTAGCAGAAAAACCATTCCTAGTACGTTTACGAGGGTAGCGATCACCACGCACAGGAAAACGTGGTCCGCTAGGGAAGAAGCGCTCACCGCGATACTCAAAACGCGGTGGGGGAAAGCGCTCAACTACAAAGCCTCCGCCACGGGGTCCATAGCCTACAACTGCAGGCTCCCGCCGGGCACGCTCTCTACGAGGCCTACGCCTAGGAACTTGAGGTTCAGGACCTCTAGGCCTAGCCTCTCTCCTCGGAGCTCTCCTCTGCCTAGGCCTGGGAACTTGAGGTTCTGGACCTCTGGGCCTAGCAGCTCTCCTCTGGACGTTCGGCACATGCACACCATGGAAAGGATGGTACATGTCCGGGTTGTCCATCTCCCGAGCACGGCGCGCCTTTCTCTTGCGCCTAAAGCAGAACTCGCTCAAGTGTCCATCTCTCCCACAGAAATCGCAATGGTACCTCACCGCACGCAAAGGGGGTTGTTGGTACTCATGGCTGTGAGTGCGGATCACTTTGCCCTTCTGTGGCAACTCCTCCTGGATAGGTGGCATTGTATCCAGCTTGTTCTTTAGGTGGTTGGGTTTGGGATGCCACACTTGGTTCTTGGGTGGAGCTCTCGGAGGTTCCTCAAACACCCCATCCTTGGTGATAGGCTTGACCGGCTCTTTGGATGGAAGCTTGGTCAGTTTGGGAGTAGTGGTGGAGTTGGGCTTCTCACTAGGATTCAGACCACTCGACTCTCCAATCTTCCCAAAAGCAGAGAGATCAACACCTTGAGCAAGACCTACACCAGAACCTCCAGCAGCTCGCTTAAATTGGGAGATCATCATCCCGAGCTGCGGCTCACTACAAGAGACCCATGACAAGATGGTCCGAAGGTATTTGTTTTCCTCCTCGGTTTGCATCTTGCCATGCTTGACATTCGCAATCTCCATCTCCAAACCCTCACACAAAGCACACCTAGCCACACTAGTGCTACCTGAGTTGGCCTCCTCAAGAGACACAATCTTGGCATTCTTCTCTGCCAACTCAGATTGCAAGACAGGACAAGTCTTGCACGCACCCAACAGAGAAGGTCTAGCCTTCAGCTCATCCACCTCTCCTACCAACGCAGCATACTTACCTCTCAAAGTGAGAAGGTCAGTCATGTGCGTGGTGCACATCTCACACTCAACCTCCTCCGACACAACCACGGCGGATTTGGCAAACTCAAGCTCTCTCACCGTGTCCTCCCACTTCTGCCTAAACTCCTTGCGCTCTCTAGCGGCACGCCTAAGCAACTTGTCCTGACTAAGGAGCGCGGCAGTAAGCTTCTCAACCTCAGCAGAAAGCTCGTCGTGGGTGAGGGATACCTGGGAGGTGTCGTCGTCGTCGTCGTCCCGAGGGGTGTGCTCCAGCTTGCCGTCGACCTCATCACCAAGCGCCATGGTGCAGAAGCCGTCGTCGTCGGCGAAGAAGCAGAGGCCGTTCAGCTTGTCCTCGATCCTCTTCTTCTTCTCGGACTCGCCATCGCTTGAGCAAGCGGAGTCGTCATCCGAGCCGTCGACATTGCTGAGCGTGGCGAAGAACGCGCGCTGCTCAGCCTGGGCCTTCTCCAAGTACTTCTTCTTGATGTACTCCTTGTCGAAGCCGCCCCTCCGCTTGTGCCTCGCGGGGACGTACTTCTCCTTGCGCTTGCCGGAGTCGTACTTGTGCCCATGATCGCCCTTCCCCGAATGCTTGTTCTTCTTGGGGCAGTTGGCGATGAAGTGGTCGGGGTCGCCGCACTCATAGCATCCTGAGCGTCCTCCTCCGCGGCGACGGTTCATGCGGTTGTTGTGAAACCGCGAGAACCGGTTGGCAAGCAAGGCCAACTCATCATCCCCCAAAGACTCCAGCTGGTCCTCTGTGACAGAAAAGAGAGATGAAAGTGCAAAGCCAGCAGAGAGGTTAGCAGAAGAGCCAGAAACCAAAGCCATAGTCGGGCCAGAAGGATTCGCATAAGAAGCCCTCGACATGGCGTCAATCTCACTGGACTTGAGCTTACTAAAGAGCTCGTCGCAGGTGAGGGTCTCATAGTTAGGCGATTCGATGATCGCCTGAACCTTGGAATCCCACACCGACCGATCAAGAGTGTGCAAAAGCTTCAAAGCACGCTCATGATCGTCAAAAGGCAACTGCTCCTTGTTGGCCCTCATCCTGTTGAAATCACCTGAAAGCGAGCGAATAAACTTTCTATGCTCTCGCCAGGCTGATGTCGAAAGTTCTCATACTCACGCTTGAATGACTCGTAGAGTCGGGTTTTGACTTGAGAGGTGCCCTCATGGAAACGCATGAGGGTGTCCCAGATCTCCCGAGCCGTAGCGAGGTGAGAAACGCGATCAAACTCACCCATGCTCAAACAGGAAAAGAGAGCATTATGGGCTCGGCTATTGGCATCGTGCTCATCGATCTGTTGCTGAGTGACACAAGCAGCCAAGACCATGTAATCAGCAGAGTTGCAAATGTCCCAGATGGAAGCACCCAAACTCTACAGATAGGCCGACATGCGTATCTTCCAATACGCATAGTTCGTCCCATCGAAAAATGGCGGTTTGCCCACGCCGCGATCCATGTCGCCTTCTGTGGATCTGGAACCGGCTAAGGTGGAAGATCCTTAACCTGCTCCGATACCAATTGAAGGACCGAGAATGCAACTAGAAAGCGACCAGAGGGGGGGGGGGTGAATGGGAGCTTCAAATTTTCCTTTCGGAAACTAGAGCCATTGTCCCAAAAATCAATGGGAAATCAAAAGGGAAGGTGGATGAACGAAAAAGTGATCCGAAAACGAAATCAACCCGATCTACTTGTTCGTAGGGAGATAGATGAATTCCTTTGGTGGAAATGTTCTCCTTTCAAATACGAACAAGTTGATTCAAACGGATTTCGCAAAGATGCATCGGAGAGGGAGATCGAGCGACGGGAAAATCGTAGCAAAAAGCAATCCGCGAAGAACAGCGATGAACTTGAATCAAAACGCGAATTGACACACGATCTTGCAGCCGAAGCGCAACCACACGCTACGACAAAGAGGTTACGGCCTCCTTTCCTCAAAATCAACAGTACACAGAGTCAAGTCTCTCTGCGGATCTCAGCAAGCTACAGCAGGGAATAGGGAGAGCAGGAAGTCTCAGTGCGAGAGAGCAAATGAGATGGCTAAAAACTGAGATAGATGGGAGGAGGGTGTCTCCCAACTACTTATCCTACTACTAGCCTAAGTCTATTTCCTACTCTACCCCTCTCTATTCTAATTACATAGCGAACCAGCTAAACCCTAGGGTTATTCTGGACCAACTCGGTGGTAGGTGAATCCGACGGCCACGCCCGCACAAGTCGTCCGCGTTGCCTCCACGCAACCTTCCGATTGCCGCCACGTGCCGCCCTCGCTCTGCACCCCCGGTTTTGTGGCCCAAACCGGGAAACCAGCCTTTTTCAGCATCTGAGTTTTGAGGCCAAACTCAGCAAACCCTCAGCGCCCAGGTTTTGAGGCCCAAACCTGGAAACCGTCCATCCGATGGTTTTTCCCTGGCTCTACCACCAAACCGACGTCGTAGAGGGGATGCACCTCCCGTGCACCCCATCCACCGACACGTGTCCCCGAGTGCACGACTCAGGCAACACATGACTGCACTTCTTCACTTGTCGTCGTCGCAGGCTGCCAGCTACCACAGCTGATCCTCAGGCCTCTGGTCCCTCAGTCCAAGCCTCACGTCCGCCCTTCACCGCTCAGTACCTCGGCATGGCACGTCCGTCGCACGGCACGCCCATCCTTCACCGCACCCGGTCCGTCGGCGCAACACGTCTCAACTTGACCTTCACCTGCCTTCGATCACTGCATCCGTGCTCGACACCTGCACAACACAAGCCAAAGAACATGCGCATCATCCCAGTTGACAATCACTCATCACTCAGAGACCCGGCATACACCCATGTATCCGCACAGAGAAGGGCGGCCACGCGGCGCTTCGGCCGGCGTATGGTGCGGCGCGGCGCGCGCGGGAGCAGGCGGGCGCGGGCTGGGCCGAAAGGCCAAATGGACCGAAAGCGAGGCGCGGAAGAAAAACGTTTTCCTTTTTCTTTTTTCCAAATCCTTTCCAAACTTTGACCATTTCAAAACAGTTTCAAAAACTCCAAAACTAGGCTTTGACCCAAAAATAAAAGTTGCTCAAAATAATTTTCTCTACAACTTTCATATAAGACATATCTTCTGAAAATCATTTTCTCAGCCCACACAAGAATAAAGCCAATTTTTGAGCCATGAATCATTTTGTTCCCATATTTTTAAATATTAAACTATATTGAACTTGGCCAAGGTGTCTACAAGAAAAGTGTTATACTCAATATTACCTATTTTATAAAATTATTGGTCAAGACAAATTTTTTTATTTAACAACCAAGTTCTATTGAAACCAAATTTCAAATAACAAACTGAAGGACTGAGAATGCAATAGCAAGGCGACCAGAGGGGGGGTGAATGGGAGCTTCAATTTTCCTTTTGGAAACTTGTTGCCTCTGTCCCGAGAATCAACCCCAAGAGCAAACCTAGAGAAGGTCATCTCCAAGAGCAAGACTGGACAGGACTTGCACGCACCCAACAACAGGGGTCTAGCCCGGAGCTCATCTCCACCTCTCCAACCAAAGCAGCATACTTACCTCTCAAGGTGAGAAGGTCAGTCATGTGCTTGGTGCACATCTCACACTCAGCCTCCTCAGCAACGACCACGGTGGACTTAGCGAACTCAAGCTCCCTCACCGTGTCCTCCCACTGCTGCCTAAACTCCTTGCGCTCTCTAGCAGCACGCCTGAGCAACTTATCTTGACTAAGCAAGGCGGCAGTAAGCTTCTCGACCTCAGCAGAAAGCTCGTCGTGGGTGAGAGATACATGAGAGGTGTCGCCATCGTTGTCGTTCCGAGGGGTGTCCTCCAGCTTGCCGTCGACCTCATCACCAAGGGCCATGGTGCAGAGGACGTCGTCATCGGCGAAGAAGCAGAGACCGTTCAGCTTGTCCTTGATCTTCTTCTTCTTCTCGGACTCGTCATCGCTTGAGCAAGCGGAGTCGTCATCCGAGCCGTCGACGTCGCTGAGCGTGGCAAAGAACGCACGCTGCTCAGCCTAGGCCTTCTCCAAGTACTTCTTCTTGATGTACTCCTTGTCGAAGCCGCCCCTCCGCTTGTGCCTCGCGGGGACGTACTTCTCCTTGCGCTTGCCGGAGTCATACTTGTGCCCATGATCGCCCTTCCTAGATGTGTGCTTCTTCTTGGGACAGATGGCGATGAAGTGGTCGGGGTCGCCGCACTCAAAGCATCCTGAGCGTCCTCCTCCGTGGCGACGGTTCATGCGGTTGTTGTGGAACCGCGAGAACCGGTTGGCGAGCATTGCCAACTCGTCATCCCCCAAAGACTCCAGCTGGTCCTCTGTGACAGAAGAGTGAA
This sequence comes from Coix lacryma-jobi var. lacryma-jobi, assembly GCA_009763385.1. NCBI lineage: Eukaryota > Viridiplantae > Streptophyta > Magnoliopsida > Poales > Poaceae > Coix > Coix lacryma-jobi. Next base: position 139,771,323 of record CM019824.1, read on the forward strand.
GAAAGTGCAAATCCTCCAGAGGGGTTAGCAGAAGAGCCAGAAACCAAAGCCATAGTCGGGCCGGAAGGATTTTCATAAGAAGCCCTTGACATGGCGTCAATCTCACTAGACTTGAGCTTACTGAAGAGCTCGTCGCAAGTGAGGGTCTCATAGTTAGACGATTCGATGATCGCCTGGACCTTTGAGTCCCACACCGACCGATCAAGAGTGTGCAAAAGCTTCAAAGCCCTCTCATGATCGTCAAAAGGCAACAACTCTTTGTTCGCTCTCATCTTGTTGACAATGACCTGAAAGCGAGCGAATAAACTCTCTATGCTCTTGCCAGGCATGTGTCGAAAGTTCTCATACTCCCGCTTGTGCGACCCGTAGAGACGGGATTTGACTTGAGTGGTTCCCTCATGGAAGCGCATGAGGGTCGCCCAAATCTCCCGAGCCGTGGGGAGGTGAGAAACGCGATCAAACTCAGACATGCTCAAACAGGAGAAAAGAGCGTTACGAGCTCAGCTATTTGCTTCGTGCTCATCGATCTGAAGCTGAGTAGCACGAGCAGCCAAGACAACGTAATCGGCCCTGTTGCAAATCTCCCAGACAGAAGAGCCCATGCTCTGAAGATAGGCCGACATGCGTATCTTCCAATATGCATAGTTTGTCCCATCAAAAAATGGCGGTTTGCCCACGCCGCGATCCATGTCGCCTTCTGTGGATCTGGAACCGGCTAAGGTGGAAGATCCTTAACCCGCTCCGATACCAATTGAAGGACCGAGAATGCAATAGCAAGGCGACCAGAGGAGGGGTGAATGGGAGCTTCCATTTTCCTTTTGGAAACTTGTTGCCTCTGTCCCGAGAATCAACCCCAAGAGCAAACCTAGAGCTTGCAAGTGTCCACGACCCTAGATGTAGGGTGGATGCTTCCGAGAAGCACAGCGAGACACTACACAACCCTAGAAACCCAACGCAAAAGACGGAAACCAAATCCGTCAACGATCGAACGAACCGCGAACGAAACAGCGTGAGACTGCACTGACCGGACTCACCCTGCGTCCGGTCAACACCCACCGGACGCGTCCGGTCAGGCAAAACATGTTTTGGAACCTTACTGTTCCGGACCGGACTCACGGTACGGAAGCGTCCGGTCGTGAACTGAGCGTCCGGTCAACAAAAGACAAACGCGATGAACAGAGGAGACAGCGTGTCCGGTCAGTTCAACAGGGAGAGTCTGATCAAACTATGCACAGAGGATACACGTGGCATTCAACGACCGGACTCACCAGGGCAGCGTCCGGTCGTCTCGATACGTGCATCCGGTCAATCCAAGACTACTCTGTTCGTTCACCGATTCGACTTGATCTCACCCGAAACACATCCTCTAGGGATCAAACTTGGTGAGAGGAGTCACAAGGAGGATAGTGAGCTATCTCTAAGAGATCATGGCTCAAACCTATCTCCAAATCGATGAATCGAAGAATTTCGGGGGAAGGGAGAAAAACTTGAGCCGAAACGAAAATCAACCGATCTACTAGCTCGTGAGGTTAGAGGTGAATTCCTTCGGTGGAAAGAAGTGCCTCACGATCTAGAACAACTTGGTTCAAACGGATTTGCAAGAGATGCACCGAACAAAGAGATCGATCGACGGGAAAAATGTGGAGAAAAGCAACCCACGAAGAACACGAACAAAACGCGAATACAACCACGAATCTGCAACCGTGTGGCTACCACACGCTACAATAGTGAGATTACGGTCTCACTTCCTCAAAATCTTACGGGCACAGAGGTATTGTTCTCTTCTCTGTGGATCTCAGTTCGCTATAGCAGGGATGTGGGAGAGCAGGAAACCTAGAAGGCAAAATAGCAAATGACTAAGATAGAATGGGAGGAGGGTGTCTCCCTCTACTTATCCTAATTCTATTTCCTACTCTACCCCTCTCTAATTACAGAGCGAACCAGCTAAACCCTATGGTTATTCTGGACCAACTCGAAGATGCTGGTGATCCGACGGCCACGCCCGCACAACTGGTAGCGTTGCCTCGATGCAACCTCACCGATTGCCGCCACGTGCCGCCACCGCTCCGCTCGTCCTTTTCCCGGACTTCACCCCCGGTTTTGAGGCCCAAACCGGGAAACCAGCCTTCACAGCCAACCCCCGGTTTTCAGGCCCAAACCGGGAAACCAGCCTTCACAGCCAACCCCCGGTTTTGAGGCCCAAACCGGGAAACCAGCCAACCGTAGCCTGAGTTTTATGGCCCAAACTCAGCAAACCCGCAACACCCAGGTTTTGAGGCCCAAACCTGGAAACCGTCCTCAGCCCGAGTTTTGTGGCCCAAACTCGGAAACCATCCTCAGCCCGAGTTTTGTGGCCCAAACTCGGAAACCATCAGCGCCCAGGTTTTGGGGCCCAAACCTGGAAACCGTCCACTCGGTGGTTTTTCTGTGGCTCAACCACCAAACCGAAGCTGTAGAGGGGATGCACTGCTTGTGCACCCCGTCCACCGACACGTGTCCCCAAGTCCTCGACCCAAGCAACACCATGTCCCACAAGTCTTCTCTCATCGCTGTCCCAGGCTGCTAGCAACCGGTCCCTCAGTCCAAGCCTCACGTCCGCCCTTCACCGCTCCCGGTCGGTCGGCACGACACGTCTCTACTTGACCTTCACCTTGCCCTCGATCACTGTCTCTGTGCTCGACACCTGCACAACACAAGCTAAAGAACCTGCGATCAAAACCCGTTGACAATCACTCATCACTTCGAGACTCGGCATACACCCATGTATCCGCACAAACAAAAGGCAAAAACACTTTCATGCACATGAAATGATGCAATGCATTGCTTATGGAAATTTAGTAGCTAAAGTGATTCCTAATGCAGTGCTTGACACTAGGGTGTCACAACCCTTCCGCCCTTAAAGAAATCTCGTCCTGAGATTTAGGTTACATACCACTTCTTATAAAAAGCGGGGTAATTCTCACGCAAGTACTCCTCGGTTTCCCAAGTTGCATCATTGGGTCCGTGATTAGTCCAGAGGATCTTGTAGGTCTTTACATCACGGTTACGAGTTACTCTGGCCTTGGTATCCAAAATCTCCTGCGGTTGTTCATAGTATTCCAGATCTGACCTTATAGTGATATTTGGTATTCGAACTTCTTCTCGTTCGGGTACTCGAAGACACTTCTTTAGCTGGGATACATGGAACACGGGGAAGATCGCACTCATCTCCGGGGGTAACTGCACTTCGTAGGCTACTTCTCCCTTCTTTGCTATGATCTGATATGGTCCTACATACCGGGGTGCTAGCTTTTTCTTAATTCCAAAACGTTGGACCTTTCTCATGGGCGAGACCTTAAGGTAAACGTAATCTCCTACTTGGAATTCCAAAGGTCTTCTTCGCGTATCAGCATAACTTTTCTGTCGAGACTACGCTGCCTTAATATGTTGTTGCACAGTTTGCACAATCTCTTCGGCATCTTTTACATAATCTGACCCATAGAATCCTCGATCTCCTGATTCGACCCAATTAACCGGGGTTCTGCATCTTCGTCCGTATAAAACTTCAAACGGTGCCATCTTTATACTTTCTTGATAGCTGTTGTTATATGAGAACTCGGCTAGAGGTAACCATTTTTCCCATGATTCTCCTGAGGAAAGCACACATGCTCTGAGGATATCTTCCAAGATTTGATTTACTCTTTCCGTTTGTCCTGCGGTTTGAGGGTGATAAGCGGAACTCCGTACCAACTTGGTTCCTAGTTCCTTGTGCAACTATTCCCGAAACCGGGCTATGAACTGGGGTCCTCTGTCAGAAACAATCCTTTTGGGGATCCCGTGTAATCTCAAGATGTTCTGAATGTACAAATCTGCATATTGGTGAGGTCGATATGTAGTCCTGACTGGTACGAAATGAGCCACTTTGGATAACCGATCCATGATAACCCAAATAGAATCGTGTCCTTTTTGGGTGGTTGGGAGACCTGTGATGAAATCCATACTAATCTCCTCCCATTTCCATTCTGGGATTGCTAGTGGTTGTAGCAGTCCGGCGGGTTTCAAGTGTATAGCCTTAATCCTGCAGCAAGTATCGCACTTCGTAACATAAGCTGCAACCTCTTTCTTCATCTTTGGCCACCAATACCTTGTTCTCAGATCTTGGTACATCTTACTACTTCTCGGATGAATAGGCAATTTTGAATTGTGAGCTTCATTCAGAATTCTTTCTTTCAGCTCCGTGTCCTTGGGAACAACCAACCTTTGATGATACCACAGAATCCCTTGCTCATCTACTCGGAAGTTCAGCAAACTACTGGTTTCTAGTCTCTTCTTGATCTGACAGATTTCTTCATCGATCTTTTGTCCTTCAATGATATCACTTTCTAGGGTACACTGTATGGTGATATTATTTAACATAACGGGGTGCATTAGGTTGAATCCATCTTCCAACAGAGGTTGTATGGAGTTGCAATGAGTCTTGCAACTCAGAGCATCCGCCACGACATTCGCTTTTCCCGGGTGGTAATGCACTTCTAGGTTATAATCCTTAATCAACTCTAACCATCTTCTCTGCCTCATATTTAACTCTGGCTTTGTGAAGATATACTTCAGACTTTTGTGATCTGTATATACATGACAAAGGTTGCCCATAAGATAATGCCTCCAAATCTTGAGTGCATGAACTACGGCTGCCAATTCCAAATCATGAGTCGGGTAATTCTCTTCATGTGGTCGTAACTGGCGTGAAGCATAGGCTATAACTCTTCCATTTTGCATGAGCACACATCCAAGTCCAATCTTGGACGCGTCACAAAACACATCAAAAGGTTCCTCCAGATTTGGTTGGGCCAGAACTAGTGCAGAAGTCAACAAAGTTCGCAGAGTGCGAAATGCTGCTTCACACTCTGGTGTCCATTCAAACTTCTTGTTCTGCTGAGTAAGACGTGTCATAGGCTTTGCTATCCTTGAAAAATCCGGAATGAACCGACGGTAATATCCGGCCAATCCTAGAAAGCTGTGTACCTCATGTACGTTGGTGGGTGCTTGCCAATCCATAACTTCCTGTACTTTCGTGAGATCCATAGAAATTCCTTCCTCTGAAAGGACATGTCCGAGAAAAGGCACTTTCTTTAACCAAAATTCGCAATTACTAAACTTGGCATACAACTTGTGCTCTCGAAGTCGGGTTAAGACAACTCGTAGATGCTCAGCATGATCTTGCTCATTCTCAGAGTATACCAAGTTGTCATCAATGAACACTACAACAAACTTATCCAATTCTGGCATAAAGACAGAGTTCATTAGGTACATGAAATGTGCCGGTGCATTTGTCAGTCCAAAAGACATAACTAGATACTCATAGAGTCCATATCTGGTGGAGAAAGCTGTTTTTGGTATATCCTCCCTTTTAATCTTAATCTAATGGTAACCTGACCTCAAGTCAATCTTGGAGAACACTTTTGCTTTTGATAGCTGATCAAACAAGACGTCAATTCGGGGTAAGGGATACTTGTTCTTTATAGTTACTGCATTCAGAGGTCTATAATCCACACACATTCTTAAGGTTTTGTCCTTCTTCTTCACGAAGATGGCGGGGCATCCCCAAGGTGACGAACATGGGCGTATCAAACATTTATCCAAAAGCTCTTGCAACTGAGTTTTAAGCTCTGCCAACTCGTTAGTCGGCATCCTATATGGCCTCCGAGAAATAGGTGGCGTTCCAGGTACTAACTCTATAGCAAATTCCACATCCCTATCCGACGGTAGTCCCGGCAACTCATCAGGAAAAACATCCGGAAACTCACGCACTATCGGGATCTCAGCTATCTGCTTTGCAGTGATATTGAACAACACTCCTATCTCATGGGGGTTTCGGGGTAACTTGAACCGGAAAGAAGACCCACTTCGAGGACTAACCATGGAAACTACTCGCTCTGCGATGTCGAGATTGACCTTCCAGAGTTTCATCCATCCCATACCCAAGATTATATCCAAACCTAGACCAGGGATTACTATAGGATCCACTATGGCCTTTTTATCCCCAAAAGTCATTTCCACTCCTTTAGCCATTTTATGGGCAGAGAGAACAGCTCCTGCTGAACTTATCTAATAACCCCGATCCAACTCTACTAACTCCAGATTACTTCTTAAAACAAAATTCTCACTCATGAAAGAATGCGATGCTCCAGAATCAAACAACACGACTGCGGGGTATTGATTAACAAGAAACGTACCAGCGGTGACAGGCTCTCCTTCTGGCACTTCTTCAACGGTGGTATAATGCACATTGCCCGTGCGATGTCGAGACTGGGTGTACTGCTTCTTTGGCTGGGGGCACTGACGTGATAGGTGTCCGGTCTGACCACAATTGTAGCATGGCCCGATCACATAAGGGGTCTTGGGACCTCCTGAACCTCCTGCCTTTGCCTTGTTCTGCATCAGGGGAGCAGTGTAGGGCTTCTGGAAACTTGGACGAGAATGGTTGGTAGCTATCTTCCTCTGCGGCGGACGGAACCTTGCTCCTGCAAATGGTGGGCGATACGGGGTGCGTGCTTCGAAAGGTGTTCTCTGCTGAGACGAACCTCCTTCGTTCGCACGGCGGCGGGTTTCTATCGCCAGCCTGCTATCATTGGCCTCCTGGTTCAGGCAGTCACTGACAAAGTCACTAAAGGTGGTGCGGTGACTGTTTCCCATCTTGGAGAGCATGGTGGCATTCATGCCACGCTTGAAGCTTGCAATCTTCTTGGCCTATGTGTTCACGAAGTCTGGGGCATAACGAGCCAGGTTGTTGAAACTATGCAGATATTCTGACATGGACCTGGTTCCCTGTGATAGCCTCATGAATTCTGTGACCTTCATTTCCAGCAGACCACTAGGAATGTAGTGGTTACGCATAGCTGTGGAGAACTGTTCCCAAGTGACATGCGCATTGGCGGGCAGAGATGCACGGTACTGGGACCACCAAAAGCCTGCGGGTCCCTCCAACATGTGGGCGGCATACTCCGCCTTGAGCTCTTCAGTTAAGCGAAGCAGGCGAAACTTCTGAGTGATGGAGTTGAGCCATTCGTCTGCCTCGAGCGGTTCAGTAACTTCCTTGAACACTGGGGGACGAGTGTCCAAGAAGTCACGGTAGGAGCTGAATTGATTGGGCTGAGGCCCCTGGCGCTGTTGATGTTGCTGCGCAGTGTTATTGGCGATGTTACGGAGGGTGGCCTCCATATGCCTCTGCATCTCCTCCATGTTCCTTTGGCTGCCCAAAAACTGCCCAAAGAACGCTCCCGGCGTCATTGGCAGCGGTGGGGGTGGCGGCTGTAAGGAAAATGGACCTCGGACCATTTAACTTTGGATTTTGGTGTTTGATGAACAACAGAACCAAATTGGACTAATGTGTTTGCAAGTGTTTGTTTTGTAGTCCAATAGGGTGCAAATGTGACTTGGACAAAGGCTATGTGATGATCCGATGATCAACACCTCAAGCAAGATATTAGAAGCTCAGGAGAAGACCCTCAAGATCAAGCAAAGTCCAAGGCACAAGAAAGGAACCAAGACGGCACAAGAAACCGCGAAGAACTGAAGAAAAATGAGTGACTGGATGCTGCTTCGCAGTGACCGGACGCTGACCCGGATGCATCCGGTCAGTACCTCAAGCCAGCACCGCCACATCAAATCGATCGGACGCTGCGCCAGTTGTGATCGAACGCACCGATAGAACTGTTCATCAGCGTGGCAGTGTGACCGGACGCTACGACGACGATCTGACGCTGGAGTTCAGCTGAGTCCGATCGAGTACAGAGAGGTTCCAGAGGCACAAAAACGCGATCGGACACGTCCGGTCGTCTGTGACCGGACTCATACCAGAGTCCGATCAGTGCCTGTGCAGGCTGGCAACTAGCCGTTGTGAGTGACCGGACGCGTCCGGTCAGGACGTGGAGTGCGTTCGGTCGATGGCAGAAAAGCCCATCTCTTTGCCCAACGGCACTATTTGCTTGGGTCTCTATTTATACCCCCATGGCCGGCCAAAATAGTATGGTTGGAGCTCAAGGAAGTATACCAAGTGCATAGACACATATTTAGTTGCTCTAGCCACCAAAGTGCTCAAGTGATATACTCGGTGATTAGTGCCTGTGCTTTGCGAAGTGCTTAAGCTAGTTAGACCACTGCTTTGCGCTTGCTCTAGGTGTTAGGCCTAGTGTTTAGTGAGGCTAAAAACCTCTTGACTACCGGTGCTTGCGCGCACCGTTGTTGTACATCGGCGGGGCTTGTAGTCTTCCGAGATCACACCAACCGCGTTTGTGGTGTGGCCGCCTCCGTGTACTGAAGGGAACAAGGCCCGCGGCGTTTCGGCCGGAAACTTGATAGTGAAGACGGCGGGGAGCATCCGGGAGAGGCTTTGCCACGAGTGGCTTAACCGGAGACCCACTTGTGCGTGGGGAAGGACCGGAGCTATCCACGGAGTTACCCGACCGGGAGCTTGGCCCTTGCGAGGGATTCCTTGCGAGGGGCTCCAACGAGGACTAGGGGGAAGCTTGCACGCTTCTCGATACCTCGATAAAAATACCGGAGTCATCGACGGGAGTTTGCATTGCTACCTTGTTCATGTGCTTTATCTTAGGTAGCATAACTCCTTTTGCGGTAGAGATAGCAAACACACTTAGCAAAACCTTAGTTGCACATTAGATAGTTTACTTTCTTGCATAGGTTTTGCTTAGGTGGAAACTAGAGGCCATAGTTTAGAGTAGAAGTTTTAAGTTGCCTAATTCACCCCCCCCCCTCTTAGGCGTCACGGTCCTTTCAATTGGTATCAAAGCCGGTTGGCTCTCTTGTGGACTCTTGGCTTAATCGCCTTCGAACCGACGCCCCTAAGAGAGGCTGGGATGGATACCTCTAGGCCTCCACACTTTGACGGCACTAACTTCCCTTACTATAGTGCTATGATGGCTTGCTTTTTAGAAGCCCTTGATCTAGGTGTTTGGAGAGTCACCCGCGACGGGATGAAACCCATTAAGAATCCCGAGAAGCCTACCGCGGGTGATGAAAAAGAAATTCATCTTAATGCTAGAGCTAAAAATTGCTTGTTTGAATCTATTACATGGATGTCTTTAACCAAGTTTTTACTTTGCAAACATCTCATGAAATTTGGTTAAAGCTACATGAGCTCCATGATGGTACAAGTAATGTACGTGAGCAAAAACATCACCTAACAAAAACAAGCTATGATTCCTTTAAAATGAATGATAATGAACTTGTTCGTGATATGTATTCTCGTTTGAATCTAATTATCAATGAGCTCCATTCTATAGGAATTACAAAGCTAGGTGATGCGGATATTGTGAGGAAGATCATCTCTGTTCTTCCAAAGAACAAATATGCAACCATCATCACCATCCTCCACAACATGGAGGACTTGAGCACCATGACCCCGGCCATTGTCATTGGCAAATTGGTGGCATTTGAGATGTCACACAGGATGGGTCAAGAAGAAGCCACTTCATCAAGCAAAGACATTGCTCTCTCATGTGAGCACAAAAAGATGAAGGGCAAAAAGCAAGTTGAAATAAGCTCAAGCTCCTCAAGTGAAGAAGAAGAGGATAATGAAGATGAAGAATCAAGTGATGATCAAGCCTCCACCTCATCCGACTCCTACTTAGATGAAGAAGAAACAATCAAACTTATGAAAGGAGTGAAGAGGATGATCCGCAAGCTCAATGTCAAGGGTGTGCCCATCACAATTGAAGATTGCCTCTTCACCAATCAAAGAAGAGAGCAAAGAAAAAAGGGATGCTATGGATGTGGCAAAAGAGGGCACTTTGTGGAAGATTGCCCAAAACAAAAGTCCACACCCAAGGACAAGAAAAAGAAGGGATGCAAGGCCAAAGCTCTCACCACCATCAAGACATGGGATGATTCATCAAGTGATGATGAAGCCCATCACAAGAGGCATGGCCGCAAGCACTCATCATCAAGCTCCTCACGTATGTGCCTTATGGCACGAGGTAACTCAAGCTCTATCTCTAGTAATAGTGATAGTGATAGTGATGATGAGCTACCTTCTTATAATGAACTTGTGCAAGATAATCTCAATTATGCTAAAGCTTGTACTAGTCAACAAAAGAAAATTAATGCTTTAAAAGAAAAATTAGATAGCTCTCAACAAGCCTACAATGCTATGCTTGAGCAATATGAAACCTTTTCAAATTTGAATGTTGAGCTATCTAACAAAATTGAGAAACTTGATTCTAGTACAAGTACATGTGATTGCACAAGTAATGATGAGCAACTTGCTAAGAAAAATGAAAAACTAAAAGCAAAGTTAGCTAGCACACAAGATGCTTACAAAAGTTTGCTTGCTAAAATGGAAATTATGTGCAAACATTGTGTTGAGCTAACTAACAAAGTTGCTAATCTTGAAACCATCGGAGCAAACCCCGTCGAGGCACCTAAAATTGAAAAATCAATCTTTAATATGCCTAATAAGGATGCCTCTACTTCTTGCATTGATTTACATGATTTAGACTCACCTATGTGCAAACAAGCTTGTGTTGAGAATGTCAATGTAGAAACATGTACACAAGAAGTTGCAATGGAGAATGAGCTACTAAAGCAAGAAGTGGCTTGCCTCACCAAGGACTTGACCCAAGCAAAAGGCAAGGGGAAGCAAACCCCAACTCATCAAGATAACACCAACAAGGGAGTGAAGAAGCTTGATGAGGAGCAAACTGTGGTTTGTTACCTTTGCCACAAGGAAGGCCACAAGTCCTATGAGTGCAAGGTGAAGCATGGGGGAGAAAAGAACAAAGAGAAAAAGAAAAAGCAAACAAACAAGCTCTCCAACACCTACACCAACAAGGTGAACAAGAAGGCCTCCACACCTTACCTTTTGAAGAAGAAGAAGAATGACAAGGTGGTGGCCATCAAGGTGAACAAGCAAGCCAACAATGGAGCCAAACGCATTTGGGTGCCTAAGGACATCATCTCAACCATGAAGAGCACCAAAAAGGTTTGGGTCCCGAAAGGGAAGTAAGTAGTCAAGTGGTCTACGGGGAATTTGGAGACTTGGCAAAGTTTTGGGTGCATATCATGGGGTGCATCACATTGGATCATGTCATTGCCAAGTATGTTAGTGGGTACTATGGACCCAAGTTCCCCCTCCCATTTTAGGTAACTAGATTTACATTCTTGCAATTACTTTCATTTGGTATAATGTCTTGCAATTACTTTTAGCATCTAGTTCCTTTCATTGCCTAGGTTTGCATTGATATATTCATATCTTTTGTCATGCAAATTAGGCTTATCATATGGTAGTTTTCCTCGGTATCACTCACATTCTTAGAGCAATACTACATGGTTTTAATTGGTTAGAAGCACGGCACATAACTTCTTTTACTTTGTATTTATCTAATATGTGCCAAAGTCCAAATTATAGATAAACTACCCTGATTACCATCTTCAATTGGTATCACACTTCTTGTGATGTCAATATGGAAAATGGTAGTTTGACCTTACAAGTCAATGTGCATGTCTCCTACAAGTATTTCAAACTTGTATGCACACTTTTAGGGGGAGTCTACTCTACAATTTGGAAGCTTTGAGACTAACACTACTTTCAAGATTATCATGTGTGTAGTAGTCTCATTTCAAGGAAAATGGAGTTCTTAGGAGACAAGCATCATGTGTGATGATAATCCAATTGGCATGTACATGTGGTATTCCTAACCGATATCATTATGTTGATTTCAATTTGATACTCTTATATGCTTTCTCCATGCATTATATAGATTAAACTCCTTTGTATATTTGCCGGTTATGCATATGCTTTTGCCTTACATCATATGTATGCATATACTTAGGGGGAATTTTAGCTTATATAATGTTTCCTCTCTTGAGCTTTAATGTCTTCCTTTTCGGTGTTTGATTCCAAAGGGGGAGAATGTGTAGGGACCAAAATCAAGCCCAAACTAAAACAAACAAAATAACCAAAATCAAATTTTCAAAAATTCTATGGTTATTTTCATGGGAATGGTTCAAAAAGGGAGGAAGTGATTTATGGAGTTAGGGGGAGCCTTAATCCATAAAGTCACAAAGAGGGACTCTATGGCAAGGGCAAGATATGTTAGATTAAATATGTCTCATTTTGGTATCTTTTAAACATCATATGATCTTGCCTTTGCATTGCATCCTAGCAAGTAGATTGCATTTTAAATTATGTATCTATTATTTGCTTGTTTTGGTCGTGTTGTCATCAATCACCAAAAAGGGGGAGATTGTAAGGAAAATGGACCTCGGACCATTTAACTTTGGATTTTGGTGTTTGATGAACAACAGAACCAAATTGGACTAATGTGTTTGCAAGTGTTTGTTTTGTAGTCCAATAGGGTGCAAATGTGACTTGGACAAAGGCTATGTGATGATCCGATGATCAACACCTCAAGCAAGATATTAGAAGCTCAGGAGAAGACCCTCAAGATCAAGCAAAGTCCAAGGCACAAGAAAGGAACCAAGACGACGCAAGAAACCGTGAAGAACTGAAGAAAAAGGAGTGACCGGACGCTGCTTCGCAGTGACCGGACGCTGCTTCGCAGTGACCGGACGCTGACCCAGATGCGTCCAGTCAGTACCTCAAGCCAGCAGCGCCACGTCAAAGCGATCGGACGCTGCGCCAGTTGTGATCGGACGCACCGATACAACTGTTCATCAGCGTGGCAGTGTGACCAGACGCTACGACGACGATCGGACGCTGGAGTTCAGCTGAGTCCGATCGAGTACAGAGGGGATCCAGAGGCACAAAAACGCGATCGGACGCGTCCGGTCGTCTGTGACGGGACTCATGCCAGAGTCCGATCAGTGCCTGTGCAGGCTGGCAACTAGCCGTTGTGAGTGACCGGAGGCGTCCGGTCAGGACGTGAAGTGCATCCGGTCGATGGCAGAAAAGCCCATCTCTTTGCCCAACGGCTCTATTTGCTTGGGGCTCTATTTATACCCCCATGGCCGGCCAAAATAGTATGGTTGGAGCTCAAGGAAGTATACCAAGTGCATAGACACATATTTAGTTGCTCTAGCCACCAAAGTGCTCAAGTGATATACTCGGTGATTAGTGCCTGTGCTTTGCGAAGTGCTTAAGCTAGTTAGACCACCGCTTTGCGCTTGCTCTAGGTGTTAGGCCTAGTGTTTAGTGAGGTTGAAAACCTCTTGACTACCGGTGCTTGCGCGCACCGTTGTTGTACATCGGCGGGGCTTGTAGTCTTGCGAGATCACACCAACCGCATTTGTGGTGTGGCCGCCTCCGTGTACCGAAGGGAACCAGGCCCGCAGCGTTTCGGCCGGAAACTTGATAGTGAAGACGGCGGGGAGCATCCGGGAGAGGCTTTGCCACGAGTGGCTTAACCGGAGACCCACTTGTGCGTGGGGAAGGACCGGAGCTATCCATGGAGTTACCCGACCGGGAGCTTGGCCCTTGCGAGGGATTCCTTGCGAGGGGCTCCAACGAGGACTAGGGGGAAGCTTGCGCGCTTCTCGATACCTCGGTAAAAATACCGGAGTCGTCGACGGGAGTTTGCATCTCTATCACACTCTTTATGCTTCCGCATTTACATTGCTACCTTGTTCATGTGCTTTATCTTAGGTAGCATAACTCCTTTTGCGGTAGAGATAGCAAACACACTTAGCAAAACCTTAGTTGCACATTAGATAGTTTACTTTCTTGCATAGGTTTTGCTTAGGTGGAAACTAGAGGCCATAGTTTAGAGTAGAAGTTTTAAGTTGCCTAATTCACCCCCCCTCTTAGGCGTCACGGTCCTTTCAGCGGCAGATTCTCCTCCTGTCCTGACCCCTGTCGACGCTGGCTATGAGTGTGTGCCGGCATCTGCATGTCCCATTAATGAGCAACAATTAGGTGATGTCACATTGATCATGAATAAATACTGTGCTATACATAATTCGAAAATTTAGCACACGACCAAGTATAAATACTCATTTCCATACAACATCACAGAATAATTGCTCGAAAATAAGAAATGCGAACGACGGGTTTCCATAAAAAGGTGCCGGATCGAAGTCTGGACTTTGTCCAAAAGCCGTACATGCCATCATACAACTTAAAACATAAAACCAACACATGTCTGGGCTACATCAAAAGCGAGCATGCTCAAGCTATACAAAAGAAAGAGACTCCTAACGAAGCTAGCGCTCAAGCGTCTCCGGCGGCGGATGCGACATCGTCCTCATCGGCGTCCATCATCGGCTCCTCAACATGGTCCTCGTCCTCTGAAAAAGGCTCTGGACCAAGCACTACTCCGTCCTGGGGCTCCTGGGCCTCATCTACAGGGGCCTCGTCAGCTGCTGGGGCGGCGGCCTCCTGTGCTGCGTGATGCATCTGGTGGACTGCCTCGTGAAGGTGATCGATGTAAACCTGCTGGTCGTGCACCTGCTGCATCAGGTGATGGGCACCCTCTCGGAGCTGGTCGAGCGTTGTGCGGGCTTCATCTCGCTGAAAAGTTGTCGTCAAGTACATCTGCTCGGTGACAGTCCTGGCGGTGGTCTCTGCTCCTGCGGTGGCACGTGCATCGTCACGCTCCAGAGTGAGCTGATGTATCTTCTCCTGTAGTCGGGCTATCTCAGCGTCGAACTCCTCTTGCAGCTTCCTCTTGCTCTGGTAGGTGGCGGTGAGGGTAAAGGACACGCTCTCCAGGCTGCACTCCAAACTCTCACATACACCCACCAAGGCTCTGGTGGCGCTCATTGCGGACGTCTCACAATAAAACCTCTCCTCTGCACCTCCTGTCAGAATCAACTCCAAAGTCTGTTTCCAGCGTAATGGGAAAAGTGATCCACGAGGGAACACTCCTGCCATAGCACTAGCAAGGTCGGCGGGGAAGCGGGCGATGATGTCCTTCAGCACCAAGTACGCTGCCCTATTAGCTCCATCCTTGGCACAACTGCCTCTGGTGATCTCTGTCCATTCTGTCCAGTGGGGCTTGCTAGCCAAGGCTTTGACCTTGATCTGCACCATGACCAACGAGTCCTGCCCGTAGATATCCTTCTGCCAAGAATACCAGGGCTCCTGTCCTTCCTCATACCCAACTGCCTGTAGAATCCTCTAAAGGATGGTCGGCAACCCGAAGTAAGACAAGAACGTGTTCTTGGTCAACTTCGTGGCCAAGCGGTGACGCGGAACTCCTCTGCCTCCAGTGGCCTTGCGAGCTGTCAACTTAGTCCGAGCCATCTGTAGAAACAAAAGGGTTTCGAACTCTCGTGAGACGTATATTAAGTTGGCAAATTTTATAAGAAAAGAGACAACTTTTAATTAAGGGGAGGTAATGCAAATGCAAGAATATAAACATGATGCATGATCGTACTTACGTTCTCACTCACTAACCATGACTTGTAAGTCCTAACGTTCTAGTCGGTGGCAAGAACGATCTCTCATGCGTTATCTACTCGTTCTACTCGATCACGTAGTTAGTGTACCTGCAGAAGATTCATTTCAGCCCAAGCAAAACCCAATGATAAAATAACATAGTATTGGCTCATACGTACGAAGATACATAGAAACCAACACTAAATACCATGCACCAATCCAGAAACATACCCAACATTTGATACCCTCGTATATGTTTGCGTAGAGCTCACACATACTTGGTATAACAACTCTCACCCTAGACCGACGGTTGGACGGTCATGCTCTCATATCTTACAAAATCATTTTATGCATGTTTTCGCGATCGATGTATTCTCTTTTCCCTCGAGAATGGACCAGCAAATAAAGATCCAGCATGAAGCAAAATCCCTGAACCCTATTAGCAGTTAAGCCACCTGAATCCTAGTATAGGGCACACTTAAAATTTCAAAGTAGTTTTGAAAATAGTTTTGAAATAGCCATTTTAGTTCGAAAATAGCTCCTCACGGATGCAAGAACTTGAACCATGCTCCGATACCAGCTGTGGCGGAACCGTCCTGATTATAAGAGCTCAAGTACGGTCTTAGCCAAATACCACTGACGTCGACTCGTACTTGAACCCATATAACCCCGGTAGTCCGGAAATCTCGAAGGATTTCAAACATCGTACAACATACAGGATCGCATCGTTCAAGTACCACATTCGTAAGGATACAACAGTTGATAAACGAAATCGAATTTAACATCAGAGTGTGGAATCTTAAAAGAGTTATTACAACACTGAGTTTGAAATTTGCGGAAGCTTAAATAAGTTTGAAACACGACCACCACACACGTGGTCCGAATAAACAATGTTTTTGATAACTCACTCCTCCTTTTTCAGATAATGTGCCACCAACAGTCTTAGCCCAGCAAAAGCAAAGGAGAAGCTTCTAGATGACCCTGCCCTGGGCCTACTCCTCATCACCCTCCACGGGGTAGAGGCAGTGCTTACAATAGCCGAAGTAGACTTGGTCATCTGCAACAAACGGGATAAA
Source organism: Coix lacryma-jobi var. lacryma-jobi (assembly GCA_009763385.1). Lineage (NCBI taxonomy): Eukaryota > Viridiplantae > Streptophyta > Magnoliopsida > Poales > Poaceae > Coix > Coix lacryma-jobi. The sequence goes on from CM019824.1 coordinate 139,787,730, forward strand.
CCCTGAGTACGGGAATGTACTCAGCTAGACTTACCCGTCCAACTGAAAAATAAAGACACCAAGGGTATGCAAGGCCTTTTTGGTGGAGCGGGGCTCTTAGTTGCGAAAAGCTCAAGTTAAAGGGGTAATATTTAATTGTATAGATGAGCAGTCCAGATTTTAGCCTATCTCTTAGTCTAGGTTTGCACCTGGTCTACAGCATCCACTTGAATCTAGCAATCAATAGAGTAAACCATATCCGGCTGACTTATCCAAATTTTAGTTGAACCTTAAACCTCACATGGAGTTGTATCATGGTGAAGCTCGCCATAGTTTCCCACTAACCGGGGGAGACGGCGACTCGAATTTAATTCCAAACCAGCTGGTGAAAACCTTTAATACCAACCCACACTTTCCCCGTCAGGTCCATGCATTGGGTAACCGCTCGATGCTTGTTCGTGGTGGTAATCGTCACGGCTTACAGCACGGACCACCCAATTGGAACTATACGATGGCCATTCCGTGGCAGATCGTGTTTCCATACCAGAGGGTGCGACACGGGTTGAGACCGGCACAGACAACGTCTAACCGGCTTTGGGGTCGATGATTATAGCACCGACATATCCCTAAGTAAAAGGGCGATTTCAAAAATGAACGAGGGCCAACATCGATACAAACCTACACGATCCAACAGACGAGCTGCCCTAAGTTTCTAAACTTGTGCCTTGCCTTCTAGTTGACCGTATTTCATTACTACTCAGGTTCTTTTCCACGATAGCAAATATAGCCAACCGTAATCCGGTAACTACCCATCAGGGGTATTACGGAAACATCCTTAACTACTACTTTTATTAAGCGGGCTAAGCAATTCTACTTATGAATAAGTAACAGGACAACAAGGCAGGTGTAAACAATAATCAAGGGATGGTAATGCAGCAATTGGGATTCAATCAACTCCTATATCTAATGCATCACATTATAAAATACTCAAGTAATTTAATTATAAAAGTTGGGAGACTTAGGATGCTCCGGGGCTTGTCTTGGGAGAAGACTGATGCCTCGTGAGAGGGGCACTCGGGCAGGTTAGTTTCCGCTGCGGGTTCTTCTTCCTCGCTCCTGAGCACTTCTGGGATCTCCTGCTCGACGTTTGTCTCCGGCACTTGCTCTGTCTCCGGGGCTGTCGATCCTATTGCAATGCGGTTACATAAATAAATAATGCGAGGTGCAAAATGGTGGTATGAAATGTAAACCTTTCTTGCAAACCAACAAAATCAACTTGTTGAATAACTTTTGACGTTGAGGGAAGCATTTAATGACTATATTAACAAAACATTATTTTGACTATTTCCTATTTACTTATTCAAAAGAAATTTAGGTTTAAACAACAAGTGCATTTTTCTGAACTCAGAAAAATCCACAAAATTTCCAGTATGCAACTTACACTTACTGGACCTTACTGTACAAATTTCAGCAAGAGATAATTTACTGAACATCAGCTACAAAAAGATGAAATAAACAGCCAAAAAAGGTGCTTTGAACTACTTTTCTTATGAAAAGTATCAAACAGCAGATTTAATATTTTTCCTAGCTTCATCTACCTTTATCCACTTTACTGCAGAAAACTTACTTCTAAAGCATGAACATGTAAATCTACACAAAATAAACAAGTTTATTTCAAAATAAACCCTTTGAACTGCAGCCCAACTGGAAAAGGGTCCAATCCTCATTTTTATATTTTTCCCAGATCCTACTCCACATTTCAGGTTTATCAAGAAAGGTCCATGAACAGAAATATCATAATCTGTTCTGCATGAATTTCCTAAGAACAACACAAAAAACACATTTGTACTACAACTCCTTATTTTTCCATACAATAACCTATACTTAACATTTTTCTCAGCTTAAACAGAACACATAGAGACTGTATAAATTTTTCCATATTTTATTTCCACGTATATTTCTCCTAACAAATATTTTAAGAAAACAGCCTAAAAGGATTTAAACCTAAACATATCCTTTTTCTATAGAAACAGGTCCTTATAAATTTTTCACAGACAGATAACTTGATAAAAAGCATACACCATTTTTGCCATGAATTAATTCAACCAGAAAACAAATAAAACCTATTTATTTAATATAAAGCACATAAATAGAAATAAATGCAAACAGTGCCATAAACTGCTATAAAAAATACTTTCATATTTTTCCATGACAGATCTACTCATGAACAAGTTAAGAAAACTGAAAGCACCTCATTTGGACCATTAAAACGTGCTACACAAAATAAACAAACTTCCTCTGGAAATAAACACAAAAGGAAAAACATTTGAAAACTCCCGGCCAGACTTGCGTGGACTCGGCCCATGGACCGGGTGCGGCTGACGCGTGGGGTCGGCTGGGTCAACGGACCCACCTGTCGGTCAGAGCCGAGCAGAGGAGGGGTTTGACCGTGCGGTTCTCGCCGACGGCGAGGTCGCCGGCGGTGAGGTCGCCGGCGGTGAGGTGGTGCTTGGTGAGCTTGTCTTGACAAGGCGAACCCATTGGTGGTGATGGTTTGGCTAGTGGGTGGCCATAGCTCAGCGGCGGCGAGCCATGGCGGACGGTGGCGGCGGTGGTGCTTGGTCGTGCTATCTTCGGCGGTCGTCGTTGGAATTGAGGAAAGGGGGAACATCAGTGAACCCTAGGATGGCTACCAGAAGTGTCGGATTGGCCGGCGAAGCCGTGGAGCGGCTCGACCACATGCGGGGGTCACGGCGGCGCCCATGGCGCTCGACCGGGGAGAAAAGAGGGATAGGGAGCGGTAGCGTTGAGGGTAAGGGGCCTTCTCATCTTGGCTTGGTGCGGTGAAGAGCTCCGGGGAAGATAGGGCTCGACGGAGGCTCGGTCGGCGTGGAACGGCAACGAGCACTCTCTGGCGTTGGCGGCGGCCGAAAAGGGGGACCTCGTGTTCTGGCAGCGGTGGAGCTCGGTCGGCCGAGTGGTCGCGCGCACCATGCGTGCGGGAACGAGGCGGAGCGGTGTGCGCGAGGGATTGAGCCGAAGGGCTCTGACAAGGCCGGAACGGCGATGGGGAGGCTTGCGGTGGCGGTCGTGGCGAGGGTGGCGCTCGAGCTCGCGTTCACGTGCAGTGAGGGAGTGGGAGCGAACGGGAGCAGACGAGTGTGTGTGGGTGAGTGAGGGAGTGAAGCGAGCGGGCTTGGTTTTTGCTCGGCCGGTCGACGACCGGTCGGTGGTAGTGGCGGGGCCCGGTGCGGCGTGCGGCGAGTGGTGGCACGGCGGGCAAGGCAGCGCGGCAGGCGAGGCGCGTGCGGAGTGGCCGAGCGAGATCGCTAGCGTGTTCGGGCGAGACAGGATCAAACGGAGAGTGGGCAAGCGGGATCCGGTGCAGAGAAGGGCGGTCACGCGGCGCTCCAGCCGACGTACGGCGTGGCGCTGCGCCCGGGAGCAGGCGAGCGCGGGCTAGGCCGAAAGGCCAATTGGGCCGAAAGCGACGTGCGGAAGAAAAATGTTTTCCTTTTTCTTTTTTCCAAATCCTTTCCAAACTTTGACCATTTCAAAATAGTTTCAAAAACTCCAAAACTAGGCTTTGACCCAAAAATAAAAGTTGCTCAAAATAATTTTCTCTACAACTTTCATATAAGACATATCTTCTAAAAATCATTTTCTCAGCCCACACAGGAATAAAGCCAATTTTTGAGCCATGAATCATTTTGTTCTTATATTTTTAATTATTAAACTATATTGAACTTGGCCAAGGTGTCTACAAGAAAAGTGTTATACTCAATATTTCCTATTTTATAAAATTATTGGTCAAGACAGAAATTTTTATTTAACAACCAAGTTCTATTGAAACCAAATTTCAAATAACAAACAAAAGGCAAAAACACTTTCATGCACATGAAATGATGCAATGCATTGCTTATAAAAATTTAGTAGCTAAAGTGATTCCTAATGCAGTGCTTGACACTAGGGTGTCACAACCGCATCAAGACCGGATGTCATGTTTAGTGTATGCATGTGTGCAAGATTCCAAGCCTCACCAAGAGAGAGTCACTTGAAGGCAACTAAGAGAATATTGAGGTACTTGAAGCATACACAAGATGTTGGTTTGTGGTATCCAAAGGGGTCAAACTTTGAATTGATTGGATATTCGGACTCCGATTATGCGGGTTGCAAGGTTGATAGAAAGAGCACATCGGGCACATGTCAATTGTTGGTCAGATCACTTATGTCTTGGTCATCAAAGAAGCAAAATAGTGTGGCACTTTCAACCGCCGAAGCCGAATACATATCCGCCGGTAGTTGTTGTGCTCAATTGCTTTGGATGAAAGCAACTTTGGATGACTTTGGAATCAAATTCAAACAAATGCCATTGCTATGTGACAATGAGAGTGCGGTGAAGCTCACAAACAACCCGTGCAACATTCAAGAACAAAGCATATTGATATTAGGCACCATTTCATAAGGGACCATCAACAAAAGGGTGATATTTCAATTGAGAGTGTTGGTACCGAAGATCAACTTGCAGACATATTCACCAAGCCACTTGATGAGAAGAGGTTCTGCAAGCTAAGGAATGAATTGAACATACTTGACTTCTCAAATATGTGTTGATGCACCCCCACTTATATGACATGCCTCTCCTTCGACAAAGCAAGGTAAAAGTTGATTGGCATATGCATCCATACTTTGCTAAGAACATGTTTAGTGCATCTAGACATTCCTCACAATCATTAGGCTCATTCATGGAAATAAAATGATTTTGATGATTGTATGATGCCACTATTGTTTCTGTGCCTTACTTGATCTAGTGGTAACATATGACATGTTTATGGGCTTGCAATCCTAGTGTTTAATCTAGAGAATGAGTAATGGAACTTTTAACCAACGTGAGTAAGATAACCATTGCAAGATGTGTGAAGAAGCTTACTCTAGAGCAAACCGTGTTAAAATGATTCATGCAAATGAACTAGATTGAACCAAATGTGGAAGAACTACCTCTCTCTCTAAACAATTTGAAACTATTTTATGCAAACCTTTTATGGAAATAGATGACAAAGGGGGAGAGAGTGTAACAAAGATAAAATGAAGGGGATCAAAAACTTTGAAAATGATTTTTGAGCACACAAGTAGGGGGAGCAAGCTCATGAACTTGGTTGTTGTATTTGATTTGTGCATGTTCATATGCTTGCTTGCATTGCACAAGTTGTTTAACTTGATATCCATGCTTGTGTGGTGTATGCTAGAAATAGAGTTTGAATGATGATTTGCAAACTAGCATGCATAGGTGGTAGCTAGATATAATTTTGTTCTTACAAGTGGTACTAGAGCCTTTCATATAATGTTGATCTCATAAGGTATCTAGTGTTTTTGTAAGTCTAGCTAACCATGGTGCTAAGGATGGTATACATTGGCAACTTCGATTGGTATCACGCTTCAAAGGTCCATTCTTTACACCTTAGCATCATTTGATAGTATTACTCTCCCACATTTCATATCTATGCATATGTGCTGAACTTGAGCCAAACACTATAGCACATATGTAGGGGGAGCTAATACTAACAAAGAGGTGACTCAAATTTTCAAATACATATCTTTGTGAAAGGTTGTCATCAATTACCAAAAAGGGGAGATTGAAAGTCCTTATTTCGTTTTGGGTAATTGATGTCACCTAGGGTACTAACCTTTGTCATGAGGTGTTTATGAGCTAGGTTGGTACTGAAGGACCAAAAATGCTAAAGCAAGGTGACCAGAGGGGGGGGGTGAATGGGAGCCTCAAAATTTCTTTCAAAATGTTTAGGCCTTTGTCCCAGAAAATCAACCCCAAGAGCAAAGCTAACACACGTGATGTCCACGACCCAAGAGAATGGGTGGATGTTCCCTAGGAACACAGCGGGACACCACAAAAGTTCACTCGCCCAAATCCACGCGAGTCAACTAGTCACAAGATGGACTTTGGGTAACCTCAACCTCCCCCGAGCAACGCGAGGGGGATTCAGGCATTTTCGCAAAGCGGGAAGCCCTGTTTCTGTAGAGCACAGAGTCGGGAGTCCAACGCAAAAAGCGGAAACCAAATCCGAAGTCGGACGAACAAACGGTGGACGAAACAGTGAAGTTTTCACTGCATCGGACGTTGGCAGCGTCCGATGCTAACTCACCGGACGCGTCTGATGCAAACAGGTCCTCTCTGGAACCTTACTGTGTGACCATCGGACGCTACTACAGTAACTGGTCAGCGTCCGATGCACAGGCTCCGGCGCGTTCGATGACCAACGGACACGTCCGATGCCCTGCGTCTGATGCCCACTCAAAAACACCAGAACTTACACGTGTCACCGGAGCGTCCGATGCTATGAACAACAGCATCCGATGCTCCCGTGACCAGCGTCCGATGCCCCCGAAACTACACAGTTCTTCCGCCGATTCAACCCGATCTCCTCCGAATCAAAAGCTCTAGGGCTAGGATTCAATCTGAGAGGTCACAAGGATGTTAGTGAGCTACTCCTAAGAGATCATGGCTCGAACCTAACTCCAAATCGGTGAATCGAAAGATTTCGGGGCAAAAGAGCAAGAACGCGATCCAAAACGAAATCTGTCCGATCTACTAGCTCGTGAGGAATTAGAGAAAACCCTTTGGTAGAAAGATGTCTCTCATGATGCTCTAGAAGATGGTTCAAACGGATTTGCGAATCTTTCCTCAAAACAACAAATCTCGTGAAGATCAAAAGAGGGGAAAACGTGCAACGCGAAGAACAAAATCGCAAGACAAAATAAAGCACGAATTTGATCCTTGGATTCAGCTGAATGGATGATTGATTAAGCTCTCGGTGTAGGGCTACAAGCCACTCCTAGCAACTCAAAGCTTGGATGGCAAAAAGCTCAAGAACAAGAGCCAACTCTCCTCTAACCCTAGCCTTCTCTCACAAGCACAAAATGAGAGAGACACCGTCCAAGGATTCCAGGGGATAGCTGCCCTAGCAGCCCCCTTCATCTATATATAGGCGCACGTCCGAAGACCAAAACGCCCTTACATTAAGCACTCAACCCAAATACCCCCCAGGGGTCAAACTGTCCAACCCTAGTAGTTTCATCCGACAGTCACACCCGCACATCCGGTAGCTTCGCCTCGATGTGACGTCCCTGATGCCGCCACATGCCGTCATGTCGACCACCGCGCCTTCTCGTGGATAGCTTCGCCGCCGCGCCAGCGTCTCCACGCCGCCACGCGTCGACCGTCCTTTTGGACCTTCCCCCGGTTTTGAGGCCCAAACCGGGAAACCTGCCAGCCTAGGTTTTGAGGCCCAAACCTGGAAACCGTCCACCCCGAGTTTTGAGGCCAAAACTCGGAAACCCGCGAGCCCAGGTTTTGAGGCCCAAACCTGGAAACCGTCCAACCCGAGTTTTGAGGCCCAAACTCGGAAACCGGCCACCCGAGTTTTGAGGCCCAAACTCGGAAACCATCGATGGTAGCTTTTTGAGGCTCAGCTACCGAACCCGCACCGTAGACGGGATGTGGTTCGCACACCCCGACCACCGGCACCGATGCCGATGCATGTCCAGCCTCCACGCCGGGCACAACGCCTTCGCCTTCCTTCTTGACTTGGCCGACGGCACTTGCGCCGCACGCAAGCCCGTGTCCGACCTCCCGCCAAGTGCCACGACACCATTGTCTTCCTCCCGACTCGGCCGATGCACCGCACATCCCCATGTGCTCTCGCTCGCCGATGCCACGTGCCAGCTACCACAGCTAGTCCTCTGGCCCTCTGGTCCGTCAGTCCAAGCCTCACGTCCGCCCTTCACCGCTCTGGGTACATCGGCATGGCACGTCCGCCGCACGGCACGCCCATCCTTCACCGCTCCCGGTCCGTCGGCATGGCACGTCTCTACTTGACCTTCACCTCACCATCGACCACTGTATCAGAGTTCAACACCTGCACATCAACATAGCCAAGAGACACATGTTGCACACGCACACCAACACAGAAACACCACAACTCAACGCCACCGGTTAGTCATAAACATTAAGCGCATAGCGACATATGGACTTAACCGGGTAAAAGCCTCAAACCTTCCTCATCAAAGTCAATCATTCATCATATATGTTCTCAGGTACACACCAAGTGTTGGAGCTAGATGATGATCATGGTATTGGTGGTGATGACCAAAAGATGGATCAAGTGCTCCACATTTGGAAAGAGAAGAAGAGAAAAGCAAAACCCTATGGAGATCAAGGCAAAGGTATAAATAGGGATTTTGTTTTGGTACTCAAAGCACCATAGAGGGTGTGAGTGTGTTTAGGATAGATAGCCGTACTATTAAGAGGGGACTATCTCGGTGATTGCGGTTATCAAGTGCCACTAGGTGAATTCATACATGCATATGCATTAGGACCTAGTGTGCTAACCTCTAATCCTTTGAAAATGATTGTGAAAATACTAACACACATGCACATGATGATGTACACTTGGTGGTGTTAGCACATTTGCAAAGGAGAAGGTGGTGGAGTTGAATTGGATCAACTCAGAGAAGTTTTCGGAGAAATCTTTGGTTTGGAAAGAGAAGCAATGGATATTGGATTAGAAATCTGTTCTAATCCTTTGTGTTTTGGATTGTGTATTCATGTTGGTTGTGTAGCCCTTTGAATAAGCTTTCCAAAATGTCCAAGATCATCAAAATCGGAGTCTGGAGCTAAGAGTTATGGTCGTTTAGCGCGGAGCTCAGGCTGGTAGCGGAAGTACCGCTGGACGGGCGGTAGTACCGGTCCTGGGGCGGTAGTACCGGTCCGAGGGGTGGTAGTACCGGTCCTGGGGGCCGGTAGTACCGTTCGGACCTCCGGAAGTCACGTTCCGTGCCTAGTTTCTTCCAATGGGCGCCTAAGGGGTTGACCGGAAGTACCGGTGGTCGACCGGTAGTACCGGCTCTATGAGAGGTAGTACTGGTCAAGGACCGGAGGTACCGCTCAAGAGAAGTAGTCGTTGTGTTGTTTCCTCCCCTTCATATAAATACGAAGTGGCCGGCTTTGGGGAGGCCCTCTTGAGTCTCTAACCTCTTGAACATCCTCTTGAGCTAGACGTACTCCCTCCCACTCATCTCCTTGCTTGATAGTGCGAATCTAAGTGAGATCGAGTGGTTCCAAGTGCATTTGTTTGTGAGTTTGCATCTAGTGGCACCTGGGGATCGTTGTTGCTGCGGGTATTCTCTTTACTCTTGGTGGTTGCCGCCACCTAGACGGCTTGGAGCAGCGGAGGAGCTTTGGCACAAGTGGTGATTGTTCGTGGCCATCTCCCAGTGATTTGTGAGGGGTATTGTGCCTTCCCGGTGAAGAGCCAAAAGGTAACTCTAGTGGATTGCGCATGTCTTTGAGTTACCTCCATTTGTGGGTTGGTTCTTGTGGTGCTCATTTGTTGAGCTAGGTTTGTGAAACACCTATTAGCCACCGAACCACCAAGTGGTTGGTCGACACAACGGGGAGTAGCGTGCCGGCAAGCACGTGAACCTCGGGAGAAAATCTTTGTGTCTCTTGCCTCTTTGGACTTCTCCCGGAGTTTCTTGGTATTCTTATTGTGATTGATTATCTCTTGCCAGCGTCGGTATATCTCTCTATCTTTGCATTACTTTCTTCATCACTTGTATAGAAATATTTGTTGCTAGAAGTAGCTCTCTAATTAGGAGTAATTATTTCTTGCTAGCTCATTGTTTTAGGGAGTAGTGACATATCTTTGTGTGCCATAGTGATTATAGGTTACTAGAATTGTTGGATAGGTGGCTTGCAACACTTAGTAGAGCTAGAGCAAAAAAGCTTCGCTTTGTAATTGTCTAACTAGTTGCTCTAAGTGTTTTTGTAGAATTTTTATTAGGCTATTCACCCCCCTCTAGCCATTTAGGACCTTTCAACTGGTCAGCTCTTTCGCCAGCCTGCTCAGCAAAGCTGGGGACTGGTCAGACGACCAGTTATAGGCACACACGTGGCAGAGCCACGTCGGCTACTCGACCAGCTTCACAAGTTATACCGGGAACTAGGCTCCTTCGCCAGCCTTCTCAGCAAAGCTGGGGACTGGTCAGACAACCAGTTATAGACACACACGTGGCAGAGCCGCGTTGGCTTCATGACCAACTTCACCAGTTACACTGGGGACTGGTAGGCTCTTTCGCCAGCCTGCTCAGCAAAGCTGGGGACTGGTCAGACGACCAGTTATATGCACACACGTGGCAGAGCCGTGTTGGCTTCACGACCAGCTTCACCAGTTATACTGAGGACTGGTCGGCTCCTTTGCCAGCCTTCTCAGCAAAGCTGGGGACTAGTCAGATGACCAGTTATAGGCACACATGTGGCAGAGCCGCGTCGGCTTCACGACCAGCTTCACCAGTTATACTGGGGACTGGTCGGCTCCTTCATCAGCCTCCTTAGCAAAGCTGGGGACTGGTCAGATGACTAGTTAACAGGCACACGCGTGGTAGAGCCGCGTCGTCTTCACGACCAGCCTCACCAGTTATACTAGAGACTGGTCGGCCTCTCTGCTCTACATATACAGTATGACAACAAAAGTCGCTTACAAGACCGTGAAAGATAATACAGATCTTACAACCCATTATGGGTGCTATTACACGGTTCAGCATCGGCAAGACTACCACACTCGCACCCTTAAGTTTCCGAGGAGAACCAAGGACACCCTTCGGGTGAAGGCTCCGATGTGACGAAGTCTTTGAAGAACTCACATGGGACTGCACGGCTTAGGATTATTGCCGGCATCACAAGAATTCTCCCAGGCACTTCGTCGCCTCCCCTCGTACTGAACCAGTCGGAAAACATCCTATCGAATGTTCCCATCACAAGAATTCTCTCAGACACATTGGTGTTTGTATGCTACTAGTAAGGCTACACCAGGAGGGTTGGTTAGCTCGGCAACATTCATCCTGAGAACGTCGGGAGTCTGAGGCTTTGGTGCCATGGTTGTTGAGGAAAATTTAGCTCATGGTCCAGAGACATTTATAGCCAAGATATGCCAGTTCATGAACCATGTTCATCTAGAAAAAGGAGTTCCATTGAGTCATGGGTTGAACATACCCAAAGTCCCTTTCAAATACAAGACAACTTCATCTACAGTAAAAAGTAGCCATCGGATAAGACCAGACGCACTCTAAAGCGGAAAAGGACGGTAAAAAGCAGATTCTTTGCTCACGGGGGACCAGACTTTGTGGTGCTTATGTATCACGGACTTACTTTATGACCTTGGCATCATATGACCATGTCATCTATTACCAAGCCCGGGGACTACCATGTATACATGGCGCTCGTCCGCGCATTTATATCGGGTCATTTTTTCTTTTCAGACCCTGGTAGCACGTGACCGAGTCACCTACTGTCAGGCTCGGGGACTAAGTGGGCACACTTCACCTGGTCGGTGAGTTTGCTGTGTTATCCGAGATAGCAAAAGATTTTTAACCTGGGCATTTCTTATACTTTTTCAGTATAAAGTGGGCACATTTCTCGGGCGATGTGGAGCCATTTTTTCTTTTTATCCTACAAAGAGCACACTACACCTTGGGAGTTTCATGAAATGGCAAATAAACATTTAAAACTAGGTCGGAGACTTGATTTCAAGCGCGGGACCAGAATGTTCAGGAATATCGCCAAGTCTTGTGCACTGTTCCAAGATTCAATGTGCTCGGGGACTAGCTGTGGGGGGATAAACCCAGGTACCCTCATGGCTAGACTTGGGCTACTTTGGGTCGGCCCAACTCGTTGTGAAGGACTACGATGTCGAGGCCCATCTGGTCGGGCAGGAGGCCTAGCTGGTCGGGCGGCGGCGCGGAGGCCTTCGTGGGATTAGAGATCAAGGAAACCTAGTCGGTTAGGAAGAGTATCGTATCTTGTGCGATATGCTGTTGTAATTGATTTAGTTTCCTTATCCTAATGACAGATCTGATCCGATATGTGACCCTGCTCCCCGTGGCTATATATGGCGAACAGGGACCCCCTGTTGACACTCCTTAATGGATTCACGCTAAGAATGAGTCACATAAAATAATAATCTAGTGAAAGCACAAAAGAGTGTACGGGACACTACTAACTCCACTTAACGTCAAGTTGTCATCCCCAACATGAAGCTAGCAATGTAATTATATTAGGGCACTGGATTTTAGAGATAGATATTTACCCGCAAGCGCACAGATAAACATACCCGTTGTAGAGCATTTCACCCAAGCTAGTCTCAGGTATCGTTATTTATATTTTAGCCTAGAGACTAATCAATTCAAGATATGATGGTATTATAAGGACTTAACAGTATTTAAAATGGCACACACTTATAGCAAGACTGATAACACACTAACTAATATGAACAGGAATCGGGTACAGAGTAAAGGATATGGTAAATAATTGATAAAAGATAACAGAGATCAGATCAATCAAGGATAAACTTAGAACAGTACCGCCTAGCAAGATGATGATTAGAACAGGTATTAATAAGGAACATCCCTAAGTTATTCTAATTACAAGTCATAGCATACATTGATTAGTGCAATTATATTTGGCAATCATTGGCTAGGTCACATCATATTTATAATCAAGAGGCAACTCCATAGCTAAGGTGTTAAGCAAAGTAACCCTTAAACCATGAGTTAACTGAGCCATACTGAACACTATATTCGGGAGGTGGAATACAGAGGACTCAACAGGTCTGTCACACCCGCGATCTACCACTCTATCCGGAACATAGGACGCATTCGCAGATAAATAATGTATAAGCACCATGCCTACACAGCATTCATCACTCACCCGTTGTACTTTAAGATGAGCGTTATACGAACATGAGTATAAACATAAAGATGAACTATCTATGCCAAATATATAATCAAAGCAGACTATAAGCATTTTAACTAAGAATATAATCATTGATGTCTTAATCATATCAATTGTATTGCTATCTAGAACACAATAATGAACAATAAGGTGAATTAGATCATCGAGAAGAACTAAAGTATGAACTAGAACATTAACTAGAACAGGATTATGAACTAGAAGATGAACTAGACGATGAACTAGAACATAAACAATGAAGAACAATGATGAACTAGAAGAGCAATTATGAAATAGATCCATAATGTTAATACAAGAGAGAAGATCTTGGGTTTACCGAGCCTTCTCGTGACTAGATCAGGAATCCAAGCGAAGCTTGCCTCCTCTAATCCTATTCTATCTACTAATCTAGGTGGATGTAGTCCTAAAGCTTCCGATTGATCTCCCTCTGGTGGGTCTAACCCTGATGAATGAATTGCCTGAAACCCTATTGCCTAGAGAGGGGGGTCAGGGGTCTGTTTATATAGCCCTGGGCGATGAATCGTGGCCCTTGGATCAAACCGACTTGAGGTACGGTCGAGATGCATCCTGGAGGTCGGTGGAAGTAGCTTGCAGAGGACGGAAGCGTGGGGGCTCCCTGGCCGACCGACCTGTGGGCCCTGTGGGACCGGTCGTTCCCACAGGTCGGCCTCTGGTGGTGTCCTTCCTTGTGGTGTCTTCTTACGTCCTCTGGAGTCTTCTAGAAGTATCCCGACGTGGCGGTTGCGTTATCTCCCGACGATTTCCTTCTATGGGAAGCTATTGGTGCTAATTTTCTGGTTTAGTCCCTACAGAATCATAACTCACCAAAACTCATGGAATATTGTCAGTTGAAGCCCTAAACCTTTGTTGGTGATCATATTCTTGCCCTTTTTATATTTATTTATCTCTTAATTATGATAGTTAACCAGTGTCAACAATTCCCCCAAGCTTACCTTTTGCTAGTCCCTTAGCAAACACTTCATGATGAATCTGGAACTGTTACTATGCCTCCACTTACGTTAAAACAAAAATCTTCCTTGGTTTAGAGTTAACTATTCTGACTTTCTAATATTACCTTTAACTATGGAGCTTTTGCCTTCACCTGGGTCTTTAAACAATTGAAAGACAGAACAATCAAGTTAAGCACTGTATCTCTAACTCTTTGATCAACCTTCATTCTGGAGTTTTTTATATATTTTCAAATGAAAATTAGAGATTCCTTTGTATGATACTCTCAAATCATTCTTTTATATTTTATGATTCCTCACTGATGCATTTTTTCTTCTTTCTATGGATAAATATCTGGAGCTTTAAGAAGTGAAAAGCATATCTTACCAAGTCAAAGTTCAAAGTTTAGGAAGAAAGATGTCATACTCATAGATCAAGATCTTAGAAAATTTGAAATTTGTCATCTCTTGCTGGCATATTGTAATTAGAGGAACCATGGGCTATCATTCTTTTTCTCATACTTTTATCATAACTCTCTCTTTTTTTTTCTTCTTCTCTTTTTTTTTCTTTTGAGGTAGTCGGACACTTGTCCCTTTTTATTTCCTCCTTTTATATTTTTGCATAGCTCATGCCTCTAACACAATACTACTTCGGAAGAGTGAATCTTTTAATGAAACATTCTTGATCTCTAGAGCATGATAAATTTCTCGACCACAACTAAAAACTTAGAACAAAGCAAGTAGCCTTATCTTAAAATCATATTAATGGCTCTGGGTAGGAAATCATGTTATGTCATACAGGATCTCATCATGTGTTTTTTTTAATCTTTTCAAAATGTAAATCTCCAGAACTCTAGTATCTCTAGGAATTAGATAAACAGCAGCTCAAACTTTTTTATGTCATATCTCACAATTATCTAGATTTTAGATCAAGCATTTGCCATCCACAGGTTTTAGGTCCAGAGTTTATTCAGAACAACTTTGTCTAAAACTCAAGAAAATTTAAGTTTAAACACTAGGTACTAAAAAGGAATTATAGCAGAGCAATTGTTAATTATTTTTATTATGAGCAAAATTAATCTTTAATCCACCTAGACATTTATTCATTATATAATCTCTTTATTTAGTTTTGTAGAAGTTATTTATCTTTTTAGGAATATTTATTGACCTGATCTAACTAAATTGAACTAATAGATAATGATACTTATCGTGGTAACTGAGGGTGCTCTCCTTCAAGTTGGATCTTGACTTATTCTTTTTCTCCAGAAGTCGAGTAGACCGTTAATGATTTCTTGAGTCCTTCTCTTCTTCTCTTCCTGCTGAATTCAGAGGTAGACAACACAACTAGTGGAACTTGATTAAAGGTTAGTGATATATATTCCTCTATTTGTCTAGTTGTTTTAAAGCTCTTAAGATTATTTATGTTCTTTCTCTCCACTAAGCATAGTTTCAGCAGTGTCTCTTTTAGGTTTTAATGGTGAGCCTTCATGTGCCCAAATATTTTTATTGTTTCGAATTTATTTATGAAAAACTTAAGAGGTTAGAGATACTTACGTGGATACATGGGGGTGCCTTCCCCCAAGCTGAATGTTGACGTAGTCACTTTGTAATGTAGCAGACTGACAATGGATATGTCCTTCCTCTATTAGAGCTTTGATTGATGTTGATGTTGTTAAGACAGTGCTCAAATAGTGGATGGAGCATTCACTTGTTCATTACCTTTTCTTGGCCTTTTAAATCCTGTGAAACTCAAATAGACAACAGAACTTGTGGAACAGATTAAGCATTAGTGATTGGCCACTCTAGCCTTCGTTGTTTAGAATTTCAGTAAGATCTCTTTCTCAATATTTATATATATTTTTATTTTTATTTTATTTTATTATTTTGCTTTCTAACGCAAATATAATTGCTTAAAAAGTAAATATGATGCTAATAGTAAATGATCATGCTTTATCTAATTATGCAGTGATAAGTTTAATGCTAATGATTATGGATAACTACCGAGTTACCTTCCGGCGAGGATTCGACGTTTATAGACTATCGAACAAGACTCCTTGTATGCTCTCTATTCTTCCTTAGGTGTATTAGCGGATCCTGAGAAGGACCTCGATGATTGCACGTCAGTAGAACTCTCTTTCCTTCTCCATACTTGCTTGACTGGTGGACTTATCTCCTTTACTTCTTTGTCCTTCGTTTCCTTCAATGGGACATCTTCACTCCTGATAACTTCTCCTACATAGTCAGCCCATCCATCCTTGATTTGTCGTCTCTTGTTGTGTTGGGATGTGCGGCGTCTCCTTCTTGAGTGGTTCTTCTTTTCCTGTACATTAGTGGCATAACTATTAAAGTAACAGCGTACCTTCTCTCTGAAAAACTGGAAGTGGATCTCTCCAGATCTCATGTAGATGATGGCGCCAGTGGTGTTGAGGAAGGGTCTTCCTAGGATGATGTGAATGTCGTCTTCTTTTCCCATGTCTAGTACTAAGAAGTCGGTGGGAACATAATGGTCTTTAATTTGGATCATCACGTCTTTTATCATTCCTTCCGGAAATCGATAAGTTTGGTCCGCCATCTGCAGCTGCACATATGTCGAATACATAGGTCTATTTTTATATAAGTGTTCATATGTTACCTTAGACATTATATTGACACTTGAGCCAATGTCGCAGAACGTCTTGTGGAATGTACTTCCTTCGATCTTGCAATCGATGGTGGGTACGCCTGGGTCATCTCTCTTAGCGAGGAATGGTGATGCAAGAAGGTGGTCGTATTCTGTTTGGACAGAGTTGACCATCCATACTGTGCCTTGATGTGGTTGTGTAGCCTTGTTCTCCCTTCTTCTGTTTCTATTCTTCTTCTTTGATGATATGATGTTTGTATCTTCATAGGGCATCTGAGGGTGGACTTTGGTAGTGAGTGTACGGCTCTTGAAGCTGAATCTCTCTTTGTTGCCTGTGATTGTGAAACAGATCTTGGCGCTGTCCGCGTAGATGATGGCTTTGGTTGAGCTTAGGAACGGGCGTCCAAGAATGATGGGTGCTCTTTTGTCTCCACCTGTTTCAATGATCATAAAGTCTGCACACACATACGAGCATCCCACTCGTATACAGATGTCTTCTAGAATTCCCAATGGGTAGCACAGTGTCTGATCTGCAAGCTGCAAACACATGGTTGTATATAATAGAGGTGCACCATGCATTTGTTCGTATATTACCCTTGGCATAATGTTCACGCTTGCTCCAAGGTCACAGACTGCTTCTTCAAAACTGTGAGGTCCAATATGAATTGGAATCACAGGTCTTCCTGGATCTCCTTTCTTTGGGGCAATGGAATCGTCCATCCATTCCCTCGAAGGTCTAGGTATGGGGTGTCCTGCATCAAAGATGTCTACAAGATTTGCAGTTTCTAGCTCTTTTGGACTTCCTGGAATCTTACCGTTTTCAGTCATAGGGACTGAAGCTGCTAACTGAGATAACTGAGATTCTATCGTCTTATTAAAGCTATGCTGATTCTTTATGGCAGAAGTAAAGCTATCCATTCTAGTATTAATATTTTCAAGTAGTTTATCATTGGAAGCTATCTTTTTAGACATATTATCAATAATTTTATTTTGATTAGATATCATCTCTCTCAAAGGTGGTTGATTAAAAGTATTACCTTGGTAGTTACCTGAGTAGTTACCTGAGTAATTAGGCCTTGATTGCTGGTTCCATCCTTGAGCTTGTTGAGGACGATAGTTGGTGTTGTTGTTGATGTACTTCGCATCCTCTTGAATCTCAGGGCAGTTGCTCCCTGAATGACCAGTGCCTCCACACTCTTCACATGTCATGCGAGATTCGTAGATTTGCTTCACGTCTTCTCTCTTGGGAGTGTGTTCATCAAACTTCTTCATGAGTAGGTCAAGTTTGGCAGACAGCATGTCTACTTCCTTTAGTTGATGTATTCCTCCCCTCTTGCGTGGCTGAGAGTGTTCCTCATTCCATCCTTGGTTCGAGGCCATCTTCTCTATGAGTGTAGTTGCATTGTTGATTGTGAGTGATAAGAATGATCCTCCAGCAACAGCATCTACATTCTCACGGGTATTTGAAGTGAGCCCGTGGTAGAAGGTCTGCATGAGTAGCCAATTCTCCATCTCGTGGTGAGGGCATTCTGATATGTAGTCTTGAAAGCGTTCCCAAGCTTCTGGGATTGATTCTTCATGTTGTTGTTGGAAAGTTGAAATCTTGGCACGGAGGGCATTCGTCTTGCCCACTGGAAAGAACTTTGCTAGGAAGGCAGTTGAACAGATCGCCCACGAGGTGTTTTTATCTTTGTTGGCGTAAAACCATTGTTTTGCTTTTCCCAAAAGTGAGAATGGGAACAAGCGAAGTAGAATGGCGTCCCTTTCGACTCCTCTGATGGTGAAAGTGCTGCAAATCTCCAGAAAGTGTTGAAGATGAGCGCTTGCGTCTTCATGTGCCTTTCCGCAAAATTGATTAGCTTGCACCATGTTGATCAAAGCTGGCTTGAGTTCAAATCCGTTGTCCCCCACATTGACTGTTGGTCCAGTCCTGATGTTGGCAGTGGTTGGTGCAGAGAACTCGCGGAGTGTCTTGTCGGCCATGGTGTCCAACACTGGTGTTAAGCTTCTTCTTATCTGGCTAACTTCTGGTAGTGGTGCTGAGGGTCTCTTAAGTTTGCGTCTAGTTTTCCTTAGTAAAGCTTCGGGATCCTCAGTGTAGTTGTTCGGAAGTTGGAAACCAGTCATACATCACCCTGCATAAGATATAAAAGATAAACAAAAGCCAGGATAAGCCTGTAAAAGTAAATAATTAGTGCATCATCAAATGTGTGTAAGTAAAATGATATGTTCTAGCTACCGTTTTAAATGCTGTTAATGCAATGTCCTTATCAATGTACATAAAGATTTTAATGATATGTACATAAGTAAAATGATATGTTCTAGCTCCATTCTTCACAGGGACGGTTGACTGGGGGTACATATGCTTAGCACTCCATCAGTCTTCTTAACCAAAATCCATCTTCTTTGCAACTTTTACTAATGACTGGAGATTGGGAAATAGCAAGAGTGAGCACATATCGTACTCAGCAAATACAACATGGGGTTCATGAGGCTCAAAAGGTCGACACAGGTTTAACTGCGGTTAGCTTTTAATTATGTCATATTAATAAGCAGTTGAGTAGCAACAAGTTAAACACCAGCCCAAATAACCATATGATCAAGTAAACATGAATAACATATAGCAAGAACATAAACAAATAATAATCAGTTTCACAAGTTATTATTCCATAAGGAGCCCAGGCCGCTCTTGACCGAGAGCACGGCTGATATATCAGTTTAAAGACACTCTGTAGAGGTTGTACATCTTTACCCGCGAGTCGTGATTTACCCTTTCGCCCGAGGTGATCAGCCTCTTGACCCACTTCCGAGGAAGGTCGGCAGGGTTCACTATGAAGCCTTTCAAAAGTCCGTCTAACAAGTTAGGGCTGCTAGGTTTCTGTGGCCTACAGGTGTAGAGCCCTCCTTCCAGATGGCACAACAACACGCAGCCTATACTCATGTGGACAGGAGCCGCACTATACCCGACCCGGAACACACCCCTCTTGCGCCATAAAGGTAACCACTAACAAGCTAGAAAAGATCATCATACTGAGCTAAAGCCAGAGCCATGTAGCCCTCACGGTTGCACTGTAAGTCCTGGAGGAATCCACTTACAGATAAGTTAGGTTTCTCAAAAGCATGTTTTAGTTGTTCGTTGCATATACCATTAATCATGTTACATGATCATAGCCATTTGTTTTGAGCACTAGCAACAGCTACCCAATGCATAACCCAAGGTGACAAGGTACAAGTCAGCAAGACTAGGATATTCCTATGGTTGTCAAGGTAGACACATGCATAAATGAATTTAGTGTATTAAGGTGAATAGGAAACAAGGAAAATCCCATGCTATACTTGCCTGAATACACTTGCTCAATTCTCACATTGACAGCTTTTGGTTGTCATCTTCTGATCTTCAGCGCCCACAAGCAGTTGTCGTCTACTCGTAGCAAGCATCACACATAGGCAACATACAAGCAAACAAAAAGAGAACTAAGAACAACGCAACACGAGACGAAACAACTACTAAAAGAGAGCTTATTATTACGGTCACGGGATCGCACCAAACGACTAAAACAGAGCTACCGCTGAAAGATACGTCTACCGAAAGATTTATATATTATATAAAAGGAGAAAAGACTATATGTTTGATTTATTTTAATTGAGAAAAATCGTATAAAAGTGATTAATTCAGATTAGCCAAAAACATATTTTAATTTCAAAAGGTTAAGTTATAACTAATCATATTTTATTCACAGAAGATCAATGTTTACCATTGCTTTTAACTATCAGATTTTTTTTATGTATATTATTAATCTAATATTTAATTATAAATAGATAAGCGGTGAGATAAAAAAAACATAAGAACTAACATGAAGCTCATGCCGAGATTAAACTAACACAACTAAAACAGATACAAGATTAAAGATGCTAAAACTAGCTGCTGAGATGTCAGGAGGGAACTATGGAGGAAAACGATTGGCTTTTGCTTCTGAGAACAACAAAAACAAGAAAAGAAAGGACCTCACTTTCCATCCTGGACGAGGCAGCAATTTGTTCTGAACCAGCAGTGCAGGCATCCAGAAGACCATCGCTGTCTTGCTCTCGTACGAGGTGGCCGGTGCTGCTTGATGTCTAGATTGGTGCCAGGCATAGCTTGCAGATCGAGGCTGCTGGACGGGATAATGCATGAGGGAGGAATCTAGCTTCTGCCCACCAACAGACGAACGGTGCTTCGGCAGTTTCTTCATACGCCTGCAACGGGAGTCGTCGGCGATTCATCACATGACGCACGTGCCGAGCTGCGTCGTCGAACTGGGCACAGGCACCAAAACCCACGGTCTGCAGGGCGTAGCATGCCGAAGATCACGGCAACAGAGAGAGAGGTGGGGGACATGCAACATCGCCGGTGGTGCTCCGACGATGGTTTGACAAGGCGTCCGATCAGCCAAGAATATGGAGTCCGGGGATGGCAAACGATGCTCCCGGCGGCGTCGGCAGCTCGAGCTCGTCGGGGAGTACAGATGGCTCTTGTGGGGAGATTTGCCGGTCAAGGGGGCGGCGGCTGAGGTGAAGTGATATAATGGCGGCGTGGGTTAGATCAATCTCATCAGCTTAGTATTAAGGGTTTGGAAAAGATATAATCAGCCACGCTGATTGCTATTTATAGATGGGTTCATCAACCGGTAAGATGGACACGTAGTCCTTGACGTGCATGTACGGCATATACAGCTCAAGGAGATCGACCATGCATGCTTTAATCAGGTGGAAACATAACTTTGCTACAAAAAGATTTGGAGGAAAAAGAAAGACAAGGAACCAGTGGAAATAAAAGAATAGATCAGAGTATATAAGTAAGGCAAGGAAAAGATTTTGGAGGGGCTCGGAATAAAGGATTTGATTATAAAGATAACAGAGACATGCCGAGAGATAAACGACTTTCTTAAAACGTGTTTTTTTGAAAACTCTAGTGACTCACAACATAAGGTCAAACAACATGCAACACACATCAAGCATAACCCGTTAAATTAGTTTAGCAAAAAATTAAAAAAATTTTATTTTACTACAACTAAAGTGGCGCTATAGCTTAAACTATACTTGATCTATTTTATACAAATATCAAAATTATTATTTTATTTAGTGTTTTCTATGCACAACCCAAAATTAAAAATTTTGGGGTGTGACAGCCTTTCCCATGGCACGTGTGCTCCTAGTGTTGGTACCAAGTTGGTTGTTGATGCTTCTTGTTCTAAGTCCCAAAGGACTTCTCACTTGTCGGAGAATGGTGTGCCTTCAATAGGCCCTTGTGCCATTGCTCTTTTTGCGAGAAAGATGGGCATCAAGAAAGCTTTTGCTATCGGCGTGCCAAACGCTTGCGCCAAGCTCGCTCTTCTAGGAAGATGGTGGTTCATAGCCCTTCTCATGGCATGAATGCTTGTGCTCCTAGTAAGAAGCCTCTCTTTGTTGATGGGTTTTATGACTCCTTTTCTAGTGGGTTAGGTCATGGTCGTGGACATGCTTCTAGTGCTTCTTGTGTTGATGCACGTCATTCTTCTCATGGTGCTTCTATTGGTTCTTCACAAAAATCCTTGGGAGATGTTTGCCTCTTTTTCCATGGTACGACTCGTTCTTCTCCTCGAGTTGTCCTTTTGAGGAATGTTTCCAAGGATGCTTCTAAATTGCATTTGAACCAACATTTGCATCATGCTTACCCACATGATAAGTCGAGTGCTTCTTTGAGATGTGTGACCAAGTCTTGGATTCCCAAGTACATGCTTGCTAACTCTTTGGGATCCAAGACTCGGGTTATGCGAGGATGCGGGGTAGAGAACATGCGCCTAATGGAGCTTGGTCTTTTAGATGTGATCAAGATTTGATGGTTCTCTACACTCCGCTTAGAATTGTTGTTGACGCTCACTAATGCTCATAATTAACCATCAACTATTGCATGAAATCACACTAAATGAATTACAAAGCATAGTTGTAGGGTTTGAAACTAACAAGTTCCACGAGTTTTGGTGCTCTCACTTGTTTTGTAGGACATCAATATTTCACCATATAAAAGTATCTCAAGTGATGAATTGGAGTGCACCATTGCGAAGGGCTCGTCGATACGATCGAAACGGACATATCATTTGCTATATTCGGAGTCCCGGATGAAAAGATATTAATTTCACAACGAAATCTGCAAAAGAAGGATCTAGAAGACACCACGAGGCGGCCCACCACGTGGGCCCACTGGGCTAGACCGACCGGTCCCACTTGGAGACCGACCGGTCGGCCACGGAGGCCGTTTCGCCTCCACTTTCTGGAACCTTCTTCCACCTCCTCCTAGGATGCATCTCCACCGTCTCTGAAGTCGGTTTGATCCAACGGTGGGCGATAAACGTGACACGGATCAATGACATGGCGATTCCTTGCCCCCTACTCCACCTCGGGCTATATAAGCAGCCCCAGACCCCCCCTCTCCAGGCATATCCCTCTTCATTATTCATCTCCACATCAGAAACTAGGGTTCCAATGTAGAAGTAGAGGTCCCTCTAGATGAATCTCTTCTAGTTCATCTAGATTTAGATCTAGTTCGTCTAGTTCTAGTTCTAGTTGTCTAGTTCATCTAGTTGTAATTAGAGATCCAATTATAAAGAGGAGAATGAGAGATTAGAGAGGAGCTACGCTCTAATTGCAGAGGAGTCTTCAGAGATTTGGTATGTTTTTGTATGTTTTCTTATAAGACTTGTGCTTTAATATATTTATCTTCTCTAATTACTTTATGCTTTATTATATGATTAGTATAGTTGTTATATCTTGGCATGGGATCTTTGTTCGTATTGAGTGCTCTAGTTATCCTAGGTAATTAGAGTAGTAATCGATAGATTAGACATGGTGTTTAGTCTATAGGTTACCTGAGGTTGCGCTCAATCCCACGGAATAGTTGTGGTAGCCCCAGGGGTGACAGCTCTGTTAGGCCTTCGTAGTCCACCACATTCGGATTGATGTTTCGTAGAGCTTTTGGCAGTCTTCTCCCAACTACCTTTTTCTCAGTCTTCTTCGAGAGTTGGAAAGGACCTACTGCTCCAAAGTGCCAATGTATATGACTGCTATATCTTTTCATCTTTATTACCTTAGAACCCAAGTAATAGAGAAGTATATAGGAACCTTGATCTACCCCATTGTCCTCCCACTATAGTTATCAATACAGTTATCATTGAATATCTTTTATGTGCTTTCATATTCATATCATATATCATTCACTCCTGTTTTAATCTATTTACTACTCTAAGTTAGTAGATGCATGATAGTGAGTTATCAGATTCTTGACCCTAGCTTCCTAGTGGTAAAATATAAATAACGATCCTGGAATACTCCTGGTAAAATGCTACAATGGTGTTCTGTGCGCTTGCGGAATCTTTCATATCCTATTTGCACTAACAAACGTCAACAAGCATTTTTGGCGCCGTTGCCGGGGAAGCAATTGGTGTAAAGGTTTTCATAATAATCTTGATGTCTGCTAATTTAGTGTACCACTAGCTTTAGTAGGATTACCCCTTGTTCTGTTGAGTGTGGAATAGACATGACATCAGATGCCGTTTCGACCTTATGGCAAGCTTCCACAAGAATTGAGAACCCAGGGTGCCTGAACATTCAAGATCCATCATTAATCCTGGAACCCTGTCATCTCATAGGTTTGTGCATACATATATATTATTCTAACCATGTGTAGATTGGAGAAAAGGTCGTCGTCACAACAAATCAACTCTCATCCCATGTGACGGATATTTACGTTGCGCCACTCACAAGTCCCAGTTGTGAGTCATGGTAAGTATGATCAAGGTGAGACAGTCTTGCTCATGGACTTTAAACTTTTTGAGTAGTTATCTTTTTAATTTCTTGCATTCCACTGCATGTTTACTTTTAATCATTCATCCACTCCATTTAGTTTATGTTTTCTCATATCAAGTTCCTTGCATGCATTCATGTCATCTGCATTTAAAAAATAAAATAATAAAAATCCTCACTGTGATCATACTCTTTCATCTCTTTTTAGATAAATCTCTTTTATGTTTCATGCTACCTTTGTTTATGCTAGTATATTTTGGTTTGAAGGTACTTCCCTAGGGTACTTTCATAGGCTTTTTAAATTAAGCGTGGTGCTTAGGTTAAATAGTCTACCTTAATCAAATTAGACACCGAGTTTGGTTTGATTATTGATCTAAAATTAGCTTATGTAGACATTGGATATTTTGTTGGACTAACCCCTGCAGAGAACTCTAAATACATTTTGGGAAAGTCCTGAGATGAATTCACATCAGAGATGAAGCAAGGCATACAGTGAACTGCATAATGAAGACTCAGCTCATTCATCATGGATGAAAGAACTGTGAGTATTAAAGTTTATTTCAATTTATCTTCTACTGCAAGTATCTTGCCTTGAACCATGTTAAAATGCAGCCAACACATAAAATGCTAGTCTATGCTAAAGTAATCCTAAAATCATCTTTTCATTAGCATGGATGAATAACACATAAGTTGTGGATAACAACCCATGTTTCACATAAAGTACAATCCTTCGGGTATGTGTCCACTAACATTTTGTAGGAGATGAGATTTGCTTGTTCATGGTGTGAACTTAAAGATCCAAAACCCAACCCGTGGATAGACAAAACTCATCATCAGACAACTCACTAGTGATGTCGAAGGCAGCCAAGCTTTGAGCCTTCCCAAGGCCTAAGCCAGGACACTTATGACGAGTAGGATGCAACTCACCCCGTAAGGGTCAATCTATGCCGACGCTCATAATTGTCGAAGACATCAACACCGACACCAACAACAAATATCAGGGTGACGATATGTCACTACATTATAACATATGTGAGTCATCCGAAGGAAGTTTGTTGATGGTTCACTATGATGACAAGCAGTGGAAGTTCTCCTCACTTCTAATCATTGCGACACAAGAGCTAGTTTGAGGGATGAGGTGGATCAACTTCAACAACAACAAGGTCTACAATTTCAACTCATGAACACATTGTTGAAGAAATTTGGGCATCCACCTACATCACAAGCCAGCTTGGGGGAGACACAAATCTGTTGTCCGGATCTGCTTCACGATCAAGGGTAGGAAGGAGAAATCCAGCTTCAAGACACTTTGATCTCCTACTCATCACTTTGATCAGTACAAGCCGCTAGACACTACCCTAATCAAGAAGAAGAAAAATGATCCATCACTCATTCTTGGAGGATCGTTGTCATCTATGTCGGACCTTGAGACGTCCACTTTTGGATCTTCGATCAAAAAGGTCACTACTTCTTTAATAAATACACCATTTATGAGCAGCCGAATGAAACCAAGAGAAGACTTTGACTCAACCGACAAAGGAAGAACCGACTACCAGGAATTGAGGGGGACATCATGAAGGATGAAGCCACTGCACTGCAAGAATTCAAAGATGGAGAGATAGTACCCGAGCCTAAAAATCAAGAGAATAGTTGACAAAGTCTCCATCGTCTGGACATGTTGAGAACAAGACTTAGCTGGCCCACTGTGAGATTAGCAAGAGAAGACAAGCTAGTCATGAACAACAACCAGCTAAACAAGAGAAGCTTCCACAAGGTGAATTGACACCATCACTCTTCAATGATAAAGGTAACATCTCAAGGTAAGTGACCATCACTTTAAAAGCTTCTCTTTGATTCTGGTATGCACATACATAAAGAACCAAACATGTTTAAGTTGCACCTCACTTGATCTAACCTAATCAACTTAACATGTTCAGTTCTTTACTCTTTGTTCTTAGCTTTACTCTCTTGAATCTCACTATCTTAACTAAATGAGCTAAAATGTTGTGCATCTAACCTTTGGAAGATATATCTCAATTATGAAAAGATCAACACTTTATGCATAGATTATCCTTCCTTGGGTTAAGCAATCTGATCTGTTAAATATTTTATGATGCTACTTTCATGCTCATCTTTTGATCCTATCACTCATGTTAATATTGAATAGAACACATAAACAACAAGTTCATCTTGTGCCTAAGGTTAGAGAGGAATGAACAAAACTTTTGGTTCTGTTGGTGTTTTTTCACCAACAGAGCCCATGCACTTGATCTTTACCTTGTCTTTATGAGCAGGACACACTCTTGAGCAAACATGGCGAAGTTTGTCACTCCCTAATTCTACAGAGTGAAGGTCCTAGATCTACAAGAAC
This sequence comes from Coix lacryma-jobi var. lacryma-jobi, assembly GCA_009763385.1. Lineage (NCBI taxonomy): Eukaryota > Viridiplantae > Streptophyta > Magnoliopsida > Poales > Poaceae > Coix > Coix lacryma-jobi. The sequence goes on from CM019824.1 coordinate 139,814,285, forward strand.
ATGCACACTAAGCAAGATGCTGCCAGCTTCCATAATTAAAGCTTCACTTCAAACTGTTGGACGAACGAAGAACATGAGTGACACCATATCAAGAGGCATAAACAAGAAGAAATGATGGAAGACGTCGAAGTCAGAATTAGAGGTCATGAAGTCCCCACAGACTTCTTGATCTTCGACATAGGAGAAGACGATGATGTTCACCTCATCCTAGGAAGACCATTCCTCTACGCTACAAGTGCAATCATCTACAAAGAGGAAATTCATTTTCACTTTCCTGGAGAAAAGGCACGATGCAACTTCATCAACTACGTACCCAATGAAGCACCCAAGAAGAATATAAGTGAAAGACGCCGCTCTCAAAGCCAAAGAAGACAAACTATCAAGAATAGAGAGGCCAATCACGAAGAAGAAGCTATCGACACTGTCCTAGAAAAAAAAAAGAGAAACCTCAAGACAGTGAACCACAGGAAGTGAAAACTCAGCCCAGGAAGGTATGGAAGAAAATGTCTGCACCTGAGAGGTACTATCAATAACAACTTTCCAAATGTCTGACATACCTTGGGAGGTCTGAACCAAGGGAATGTCCGGTTCGTCGAACCTAAATATCCGAACCTTCACCAAAAGGTAAAAATCGGTAGTTATCCTCATATTTACTTTTCTGCATATTTCTCATATTTAATTCTTAGTCATTTATTACATCATTATATTTAATCATTGCATCATCATATTTAATTCACAAACATTTTAATTTCTGCATTGCATTAGAAAAGAAAATAAAAATATTGCATTTGTTACACTACATCATAAACCATGAAGCCCCATGTGAATAATTCTATGGTGTGTAAAAACCCACAGGAATGTTCACCGTGGTGGCATAAAAAAATATAATAATATAATAATAATAAAAATAAATATGCATACATTCATCCTGTTGCATTTTTCTCTTGCATCATAAAGATATTAAAATACAAAAATATTGAGAAAGAGATCTTACTGAAATTCTAGAAAACTAAGGCTTAAGTGGCCAACCACTAACGCTTAATCTGTTCCACAAGTTTTGTTGTCTATTTGAGTTTCATAGGATTGAAAGACCAAGAAAAGCTGACAAGCAAGTGGATGTTCCATCTACTGTCGGAGCACTATCCAACAACCATCAATATCAATCAAAGCTCCGATAGAGGAAGTACATTTCCACCGCCAATCCGCTACATTGCAAGATCGAACGACTACGTCAACATTTAGCTTGGGGGAAAGCACCCCCGTGTATCCAGGTAAGTATCCTTATCCTTTTAAGTTTTCTTTCTATACATAAATAAAATAAAATGAAAAAAATATGGACACATGAAGGCTCACCATTAATTAAAAAGAATATATATATATATATATATATATATGAGCACATGAAGGCTCAACGCTATTGAGGGAACCGGCTTGGGGAAGACGCGCCCCCGTTATCTTCGTAATCCAGGTATGTCTTATTTACTATCTTAGTTATTTATAATAAGTGTGTGTTAGGTTAAATAAATAGTGTGTTAAGTTTGTTTTAAAAAGTTGATAATAAAAGAAGAACTCTCTTTCTAATCTTTTACATGGAAATGATGAATAGTTGCTCTATCTAATTTCTTTCAAGTACCTAGCCTTCAAGCATGAGTTCTCCTGATTAACAATGATGCTTAAAAATAAAATTAAATATATGGGTAGCAAATGCTTGATCCAGAGTCTAGGTAATTGACAGATACGATATGTGATGATCTGAGCTACTGTTATCTTGTTCTAAAACAACACTAGAGTTCCGGAGAGTTTCCAATATTAATATGACTAATAATGGCATTGAGTTAAATTAAGCTTTGTTGACCCTGTGAGAAGTTATCATGCTATTGAATTGAGATCACTTACACATTTCATCCATCCTCCGTATAAATGCTCATGATTATCTATTGTTATCCTCTCAAAAGTTTGTTGGAAGTATGTGGCTATTGAAAGAAAAGAGAAAAAATATATATATATATCCGAGGAAATAAAAAGGGACAAGTGTCCGAAACCTCAAAAAGATAGATCCCGAGGAAATGAAAAGGGACAAGTGTCCGGAACCTCGAAAAGAAAAAAATGAATATCAGAAAAAAATGGGCATGTGCCCGCCAGTAGAATTAGCCTGATAGCCATGTGTCTCTGATAGACAAAAGAGAGTGATATATTCAAAAGAGCATCCGCCTCCATTTTCCATACACATGCACTTCTCGATTCAATGGTGTGGTTGACTTTCTCTTTGGATCCATTGTTTAATTTGGCAACATATGTTTTTAATCTTTTCTGAAAATTCATAAAGTTCCGGGATAATGGTGAAGTGAAAGAACTACAGACATAGTGCTTGATTTGATCGTTCTATCTTTCAGTTACTCAAGATTCAAGGTAAAGTACTAAGCCCCATGATAATAATATGAGACTTTTTCCTATTCCATATGAGAACTTCTATTTGAATACATGTGTACTTGTTGGAAGTGAAGATATTGCAGCAACTCCTGATCCATTGTTGAGATTGGCTTTGCTCGGGACTAGCAAAGGTTAAGCTTGGGGGAACTTGTTGATGCTCACTAATGCTCATAATTAACCATCAACTATTGCATGAAATGACACTAAATGAATTATAAAGCATAGTTGTAGGGTTTGAAACTAACAAGTTCCACGAGTTTTGGTGTTTTCACTTGTTTTGTAGGACATCAATATTTCACCATATAAAAGTATCTCAAGTGATGAATTGGAGTGCACCATTGCGAAAGGCTCGTCGAGACGATCGAAATGGACATATCATTTGCTATATTCGGAGTCCCGGATGAAAAGATATTAATTTCGCAACGAAATCTGCAAAAGAAGGATCTAGAAGACACCACGAGGCGGCCCACCACGTGGGCCCACTGGGCCAGACCGACCGGTCCCACTTGGAGATCGACCGGTCGGCCACGGAGGCCGTTTCGCCTCCACCTTCTGGAACCTTCTTCCACCGCGTCCTAGGATGCATCTCCACCGTCCCTGAAGTCGGTTTGATCCAACGGTGGGCGATAAACGTGACGCGGATCGATGACATGGCGATTCCTTGCCCCCTACTCCACCTCGGGCTATATAATCAGCCCCAGACCCCCCTCTCCAGGCATCTCCCTCTTCATTATTCATCTCCACATCAGAAACTAGGGTTCCAATGTAGAAGTAGAGGCCCCTCTAGATGAATCTCTTCTAGTTCATCTATAATTAGATCTAGTTTGTCTAGTTCTAGTTCTAGTTCTAGTTGTCTAGTTCATCTAGTTGTAATTAGAGATCCAATTAGAAAGAGGAGAAGGAGAGATTAGAGAGGAGCTACGCTCTAATTCTAGAGGACTCTTCAGAGATTTGATATGTTTTTGTATCTTTTCTTATAAGACTTGTGCTTTAATATATTTATCTTCTCTTATTACTTTATGCTTTATTATATGATTAGTATAGTTGTTATATCTTGGCATGGGATCTTTGTTCGTATTGAGTGCTCTAGTTATCCTAGGTAATTAGAGTAGTAATCGATAGATTAGACATGGTGTTTAGTCTATAGGTTACCTGAGGTTGCGCTCAATCCCACGGAATAGTTGTGGTAGCCCCAGGGGTGACAGCTCTGTTAGGTCTTCGTAGTCCACCACGTTCGGATTGATGTTTCGTAGAGCTTTTGGCAGCCTTCTCCCAACTACCTTTTTCCCAGTCTTCTTCGAGAGTTGGAAAGGACCTGCTGCTCCAAAGTGCCAATGTATATGACTGCTATATCTTTTCATCTTTATTACCTTAGAACCCAAGTAATAGGGAAGTATATAGGAACCTTGATCTATCCTGTTGTCCTCCCACTATAGTTATCAATACAATTATCATTGAATATCTTTTATGTGCTTTCATATTCATATCATATATCATTCACTCATGCTTTAATCTATTTAGTACTCTAAGTTAGTAGATGCATGATAGTGAGTTATCAGATTCTTGACCCTAGCTTCCCAGTGGTAAAATATAAATAACGATCCTGGAATACTCCCGGTAAAATGCTACAATGGTGTTCTGTGCGCTTGCGGAATCTTTCATATCCTATTTGCACTAACAAACGTCAACAATTGCCTCCAAAGAGGCTTTTGCAGTTTGGTGAGCTTTCACATACACTCATGCCTTGTACATCCATGATCTATTTCTTGTGGTATGAGATGGTCTTTCATGTGCTCACTTGTATAGTTCTTGCATGTACATTTTCTTTTGTATCATGTTTTGCTTTTGACTAGCATGTGTTACCTCGTATATCATCTGTCATGCTAGATCTGTGTATAGCTTTGGTGGCTAATCCACTTTTCATGCTAGTCTGTGACCCTCATGAACATTATGTCATGCTTTACCATACTTCTCCATGAGCTTTACTTGTAGAAGTATAATGTTCATTAGGTATCATTTTCAGGTGCTAGTTTTGTCAGCTATATGTATCCTGTTGATATGTTTAGTTCGAGCACTAGCCTTTCCACAATTGTATCATGTTACATGCTTTTGGATCTATTGCTATCATTATCTTGCATTGTTGCATGTGTTGAGGTTTAGGTTGTGTTTGGGTTGATCATGTCTCTAGGTTGCATTTTGCTCTATAGTGCTTTATCCTGTTGCATGGTAGTTTTTACTAGTTTGAGTTCAGATCTCCTTGCGGTATCTTTGATAGGTAGGCCTATTTTTATTGAGAGTTCACCTTATGCTTATTATGTGACTAACCATTTTGTGGAGACTTGAGGTCACACTGGACAAGACAATGCCTTGTTTCTTCTATCTTTGAGCTTGCAGGAGAACAGGAGCTTGGAGAGGGCATTTCGGCTCACGGACCCGATTCCACTTATTCCACGACTTGGGGTTCCATTCGGGCAGCATCTCTAGTGAGCACTAGCTGCACCTGAGGGAGTGACAGCATCCGGCGAGGGGGAGATGACTTCAACGTGGCAGGCGTCCCCTCGGGTATCACACAAGCAGGCGGTCAAGTGCTTCATGAGGTACCTCTGACACACATCTGAGTTCGGGTTTTGGTACTCTTCTTCTTTGACCCTTTTTGTTGTGTCGTCTTTTCGATGTGGATTTTGTTGGTTGTTCGTTTGAGCGTTTCTTGGCTCTTCACTTGTGAGTTTGGTGTGTGTTTTCCCTTTTTTAGTTGGGGGAAGCATTTTGCTTGTTGTATCATAGTTTGACTTCTCTGATACCCTTTTGTTTTGGGTCTTCCTTTTTAGGCTAGTTTTTGCTTTGATTTTGATAGACTAGCTTTTGCATGCATTTCATCATGTATTTTAGTGCATTTTAGAGCTTCATGTATATAGTAATGAGAATGAGACTATGCTCTTTTGGTATGCCTTGTCTATTCATGATGATTCTTGTAGCTTAGGCTCTTTTTGATCACTTGATACATGTTTTGAGCTAAGCTATTTTTGGCAAATGCTGAACTTGACTAATCGACTATGAAACCTTTAATTTGTTCACCATTGAGATTGACAACTAGCATGGGTAGGATGTGTTGAGATCACATGTGCGGATACATGGGTGTATGCCGGATCTTGAGATGATGAGTGATTGTCAACTAGGATGATGCGCATGTTCTTTGACTTGTGTTGTGCAGGTGTTGAGCACGGATACGGTGATCAAAGGCAAGGTGAAGGTCAAGTAGAGACGTGTCGTGTCGATGGTCCCGGAACGGTGAAGGGCGAACGTGAGGCTTGGACTGACGGACCGGCGGCCTGAGGATCGGCCGTGGTGGCTGACAGCCTGGGACAGCGACAAGTGAAGACTTGCGTGTGGACGGGGTGCACGGGCGGTGCATCCCCTCTACGGCTGGGTTTGGTGGTTGAGCCACAGAAAAACCACCGAGTGGACGGTTTCCAGGTTTGGGCCTCAAAACCTGGGTGCGGCCGGTTTCCGAGTCTGGGCCACAAAACTCGGGCTGAGGATGGTTTCCAGGTTTGGGCCTCAAAACCTGGGCGCTGGCAGGTTTCTGAGTTTGGGCCACAAAACTCAGGCGACAGACGACAGGTTTCCCGGTTTCGTCCTCAAAACTGGAGGATGGCCCAGGTTTCCTGGTTTTGGCCTCAAAACCGGGGGGAGGTCTGTGAAAAGGACGAGCAGAGCGGTGGCGGCACGTGGCGGCAATCGGTGAGGTCGCGTCAAGGCGAAGCTACCAGTTGTGCGAGCGTGGCCGTCGGATCACCATCAACTTCGAGTTGGTCAGGAATACCCTTAGGGTTAGCCTGCTCGCTGATTAGAAGTAGGGGTAGAAGGGGAATAATTGTATTAGGCTATATAAGGAGAGGCAACCCCTCCCTCCAGACTATCTCAGCTATTGCTATTTTCATTCTAGGTTTTCCTGCTTCCCATTCCCTGCTGTAGCTATTGAGATCCACAGAGACGGTGAACAATACCTCTGTGTATTTGGATTTTATGGAAACGGGACCGGATTCCCGTTGTCTCCTCAGGGGGGACGAATTTCGGCTGGCAATTTGTGGTCTTGATTCACGTTTTGAACTTGTTCTTCGCGTTCTTTGTTTCTCCATCGTTTCTCCATGTTTTTCCCATCACTCTATCTCCCTCTACGCTGCGTCTTTCTCGAATCCACTTGAATCAACTTGTTCTTTGAAGTGAGGAGATCATTTCCACTGAAGGAATTCATCTAACTCCTCAGGAACAAGTAGATCAGGTCGATTCAAGTTTCGTGGCGCCTTTTCGGTTCATACACCTTCCCCTTCAATTTCCCGTTGATTGAGTTGATTTGAGCGGATGATCTCTTGGGATAGTCTCCTAACTACCTCGTGATTATCTTATCCAATTTTGGGATCAAGGGATTTTGATTTGGATCGAATTTGGGGAGATTTGAGAGAAGGGCGATCAAAATCGCCTTCTCTGGGTGGTCGCGGATAGTCCGCGGTTCCACCGGCGGACAGTCCGCGCATCGGGGGCAAGCCGGGTCAGTGGCTGTGTTCCTCGGCTGTGTCGGTTTTGATTGAACGGCGGACAGTCCGCAGTGCTAGTGTTGACGCAGAAAGTGGCGCTGCGCCAAGCACACAGCAAGCCGGAAGAGCTGGCTTCAAATCGTGGCCCGGGTGCTCAGAAGTCCGGTGCGTGCCAGTCAGTTTGACCTGCAACTAACAAGGGAGATAAACCGTTAAATACAAAGCTGGAACATGCCGGGTGTGACCAGACAGTTCCAAAATATACGGCCCTGAAGCCACTTACGACGACATATAGCTATGAAAGCTATCTGCCAACAGGTTTAAAAGTTATTCGGCAATATGAACAGAGTTACATGAATAACAGGTTGCCGAATACGTTTGCATGGGAATCGCACTCGCATGACGTGTTGTATGTAGGTTGAAACTTAACCAATCTCGATTGTACAACCGAGTTGGGGTCCATGGAGATTGAACATACAAGCTAAGCATGACTAAGCTAATCCAAAGCCTGCGCCTGCCGCACGACACCTAGCCTTGTCATAGATCAAAACACGCTTAGCATGCGTGAACCCTCACCACGTGGCAACCTAGATACGATCCAATTCGGCTATTACGAACATTAGATCTACTGTATAACGACTCTTCAGTAATAAGCATGAAAGAACAGAACAGATCTATAAAGATGGTGCCGAACCGGACGGTATCTAGATTGGGCAAAAGTGTTATGATAAGATAAACATAGCAAAACATATAACACAAGGTAACTTAATGAATCTATCAGATTGCCAAATCTAACAGAGCCGATAACTATCTTTACTCATGTCTCAATCCGCCGCACGATACAAGACATAAACAAAGACTTCCCGTCATAAGCTTGAATCCGCCGCACGATACTAAGCTTAACATACGAGACTACTTGCACCATATCTAAATCCGCCGCACGATACTAGACATGATAACAAGGTTGCCGGAACTTACGGAGGTCGACGGATCGATGGCCCCTCTCGAAGAACACGGCGACACGACTTGGACTCGAAGACGGCACGGGGCCGGGGTTGGTTGTATTGATTGTGAACGTCTTTACAATAGTCTCAGGGTTTATATTTATACCCTGGTGTCCTACGAGTCCTAGGAGGACACGATTACAACGATAAAACAGGAAACCTATCTGAGTCCTAGAAGAACACGATTACAATAATAAATTAGGAAGCTATCAGAAACATGATGCCTTTTGCTCCAAGCTTCCTTTAACAACCGGCATGCGCTAAAATGAACGAGATTCCCGTCGCTAAATCTTCTCGACATGCTGTATTCGTCGCAAACTGACTTGGCTCGAGGTAACCGACCGTAGCGTTACGTTGCCGAACCCGCTCGCTGTTGACTAATCGCTTTCACAGCCTTGCCGAATACATTGAGTTAGCCGACCGCATCCGTCGTCTGCCGAATCCTTCAAGCGGCGGCGTTCGCCGAAATATCATAGCGCCGGTCCACTTGTCATAGTGCGAAAACTCGGTGTTAACACATGCCCCCTAATTTTGGGATAAATGTTTTATTCCTAAATTCATCTTCTTCTTTTCGCACCACGGTAGAGTCTCTGGAAGCGTCCGACTTCCTTTGTCATTAATCATCACAGCTGCCGACTCGCCTTCCAATGCATTCGAGATCCTTAAAAATTCCTCTCTATTCCATCTCGGCCTGAACTTTCCGAATTCCTCTGTTTAGCTTCTTCATCTAGAAAAACCCTCTCTTCTCTTGCCCTGAACCGGAAAATGTCTTCCCAAGCAAGCCATTACAGTCTCGAGCATGGCGACACCAGCACTTCTAAGAGAAGGTTGCTTCTGCTTTGATCTTTTCGCTTTGGATAATTATGCCTCATTTTGTTTCCCCTTCAGGAGGACTGGCGACGACCTCACCGAGGACCTGGCTCAGAAGGTTACAGATCTCCAGTCTGATCTAGGAAAGAAGAATTGGGAGATTATTCAAATCTCTCAGGAGTGCGATACCTTTCGGGAACAAGCCATCGGTAAGCATCCCTCAACTGTCCTTTTCTTAGCCCTTCCTTCTGCTTGACCCCTTTTCCATTCAGCTCTGGAGACTAGGCTCCACTCCCTTGAAGCTGCTATCGCCGACCTTGCTACTTCAGCCAATGTGCCAGACATGGTGTCTCTAAGGCAGGTGAATGAGATCAAGCGGATCCTTCCTGACATTTCTAGGGCCGGCATGGGCTACGGCGCAGCACTTGCTTTCAATGCCGTCCGGATCCATTCTGGTGCCGACTATCGCCATTTTGACGTTTGTGAGCGAGGACTAGAATTTAGGATAGCACGCTCTGTTGAGGATATGAAAGAAGCCGGAACAGACTTGGCCGACTCTTTTGATTCTGATCTTCCGATTAGAAATAGAATGACATGGACGAATTGATCCTTCATTTGTAATCGACTCCTGTTATGTGGATAAGAAGTCCTTTCATCTTTTTCTTGAAATCAATCTGTGACTGATCTTTCGGAATCAGGGCGTACTCTATTCCATGTGCTTGGCCATTTGTAACATATCTGCATTTTGCATCCAATCGGTTACCGTTCTGATGACACCGTATTTAACCGTGTGAACCTGTTCGGCAATCTGGCCAGTGTTTGTCTCGAACACCTAAATCGGCAGTTTTGCCGAAGACAGGCGCTCTATTCTCCGCCGAACACGTACGTGAGTGCACTCAGACGGCCTACGCAGCCCATTACTGTAGAAGCCCATCTTGGAAAACGGAAAAAACCCCAATCCGTCGGTTGATATTCGACATAAACCGTCCCTGGAGACCTGCCTTCTCCCAATCTTGCATCCACTCCTTTAGTACTCTCGCCGCCTCGGCTTCCTTGTTCATTCCGCCTCAGGAAACCCTAACTTTCCGAGTGCAATGGCGAGCCATGATGACCGCGGCAAACGCCCCGCGACCGAGGAAGCCGAAGGGAGCCGCGCTCGGCGCCTCCGTCGGCGCGGGTAGGATTCTTCGCTTACGTCCTTTGCGGCAGTTTCTTGAAGATTTTGCTCATGCTCGGTTGCTGCCTGCTGACAGGGTCCCCGTTATTTCCTCCGCCGGCGGGCATGCCCGGCCTTCTTCAGCGTCGGGGAGGCCAGAGGCTCCACCATCGGATTCGCCAAGCTCCTCCGACAGTCTCTCCTACCACTCCCATCCTTGGGAGGCGAGCCCGGACCGGGATTCCGACGGCGGCCTTTACGACCACAACGACGCTTTGCACTTCATGGCGCTGCGGGACGAGTCCCGGGAAGAGCTGGCCGCCGTCTCGAAGCAGTACGGGATAGACCAGCTGGAGTGGGAGGATCAACGCCGGCAGTTCTGCGACGCAGTCACGGGTATGAACACCCAATCCTAGATCGGTTTTTGGTCGTTCTTGTTGATCTTCTAACCGATCCATTTCAACTCGTCGTTCATAGCACTGTCTGAAGAGCTAGAGCGTCTGAAGATGGCGGCGAACGCCGTCGCAGACCGGGTGAACGCCCAGGGTGACACTGCCGAGGCGCGCCTGGCCAATGTACACGGCCGCGTCGAGCAGGTCGCCCTGCAGGGTGTGCACCATGGCGTGGCGCTGGGGCTGTCGGCGCTCACGGTCCGCACGGAGGAGGACTTCTCCGTGACGCCAGTTGGCTTCCCCGGCGGGGTATGTCCGGAGGACGTCGAACAGATTGACGACTTTCTGGACTCCTACGAGGATCATGCTCGCGCCCTCGCCGCAGTCACCAATCCGCAGACGGTCATCAACAGGATGTTCGATAACTGATCTGCACCTTTTGCACATTCCTCACTACGAACAATGTTCTATTCTGCTATGTTCATACGCACAACCTGTTCTCCTGTCCTGTGCTTGTTGAGCGTTTGATTTATCTAGCCGATTGCACAGCATCGCGTGCACTTGGCCCCGTATTTCTGCGTTTTTTGTGCTAGAGGCGACATATGCCGTGCCGGCTGTTTTTTGTTCTAAGGACGATAGAATCTATCGGCCATTTTTTGCGCTAGGGGCGACACCATTTTGTATCGGCCATCGGTGCCCGCTGGTCCTTGATTCCGTTATGCACCGACCTCCACGCTAGGATGAAACCTCTTTAGATAACGTCCATTAATTGCCCTAGCAAACTCTTCTCCTTGGAGGGTTTTCAGAACATACGCATTACCCGGAGCACGTCTCAGAATCCGAAAAGGCCCTTCCCAGTTAGGGGACCATTTGCCGAATACCTTGTCTTTGGTACCGATTGGTAAGATAATTTTCCAAACCAAGTCTCCTTCTCCGAATCCTTTTTCTTTCACTTTCGAATTGTAGTACTTGGCAACGCGTATCTTGTTCTTCTCAATATTTTCCAAGGCCTTGAGACGAATCAAATGCAAATCCTCTAGCTCATCCATCATCAAATCCTTATAATTCTCTTTAGCCAGATCGTTCTGCAATGTAACTCGTCTTGACCCCGACTGCAACTCCCATGGTAGCACTGCGTGATGCCCGTAGACCAACTCGTATGGCGACGTCTGAGTCGACCCATGACAAGCCATTCGGTACGCCCACAAAGCTTCGTTGAGTACCAAGTGCCACCTTTTAGGTTTCTCTTCGATCTTCTTTTGAATGATTTTAATCATGATTTTGTTAGAAGCCTCTGCCTGTCCATTGGCCTGTGCATAGTAAGGAGAAGAATTATAGAGTTTAATCCCCATCTCTTCGGCAAAGTCACAAAACTCCGAGGAAGTGAACTGAGTCCCCTGATCGGTAGTGATAGACTGAGGAATGCCGAATCGGTAAATGATATGCTCCCTGACGAAAGACACCATGTTCTCTGACGTCACCTTCTTCAATGGGATGGCTTCAACCCACTTAGTGAAGTAATCCGTGGCCAACAGGACAAACTTATGTCCTTTGCTAGATGGAGGGTGAATCTGGCCGATCAAATCAATGCCCCATCCTCTGAAAGGCCAAGGCTTAACGATCGGATTCATGGCCGATGCTGGAGCCCTTTGCACATTGCCGAATCGCTGACAATCCTGACAACCTTTGTAGTACTCAAAGCAATCTTCGAGCATAGTCGGCCAAAAATATCCAGTCCTCTTGATTAACCATCTCATACGGTGAGCCGACTGGTGTGCACCACATACGCCTTCGTGCACCTCATACATCAGTTTCCTAGCCTCGTCTCGGTTCAGGCACTTAAGCAAAACCCCATCTATGGATCTGTAGTACAATTGATTGTCCAAGAGCGTGAACTTAAGAGCCTTGTACCTGAGTTTTCGGGAGACTTTCCTGGATGGGTCTCTGAGGTAATCGGCAATATTGTCTCTCCAGTCTTCAATTGCCTGATTATCACTTGGGACTGCTTGATTACCTTCTGGGGCTGTTTGCTCTCCCTCAAGTGCAAAAATGTTTTGATTCTCCCTATACCCAGATGCTGCCTGAGCCAACTGGTTTGCTTCTTCGTTTTGCCCCCTAGGAATATGTTGCAAGGTTGCTGATCGAAACTGTCTAAGGAGCTCTTGGCAACCTTTGAGATATTCCTGCAGCGTATCGTTTTTGCATTCGTACTCACCTGTCAGCTGCCTGATTACCAACTCCGAGTCACCAAAGATCTCTACGGCGTCCGCCTTAACGTCCACGAGCAACCGCAATCCTCGAAGCAGCGCCTCATACTCAGCCTGATTATTAGTCACCGGGTATTCGATCGGTATAGAGTATTTGAAAGGTGCCCCCTTGGGAGAAATCAACATGATCCCGACTCCACCACCTTTACTACACGACGATCCATCAAAAAACAATGCCCAGGGGGCAATGGTTACTATGTTAGAGTCACGATGGTGGGTGACGAAATCAGCCATAATCTGGCCTTTAACAGCCTTTGCCGATTCAAAACGCAGATCAAATTCAGAAAGAGCTAAAACCCATTTACCGATCCTTCCACTTAAAATCGGCATTGATAACATGTGCTTGATTACATCAAACTCTGATACTACCACGCATTCGGTATTCAATAGATAGTGCCGAAACTTGGTACAGGAATAGAAAACGCACAAGCACAACTTTTCGATAGCCGAATACCTCGTTTCGGGGTCCAGTAGCTTTCGGCTAAGATAGGCTATGACTCTCTCCTTTCCTTCGAATTCTTGCATGAGGGCCGACCCTATTGTTAGGTTGTCGGCCGCCACGTACAACTTGAAAGGCTTGTCGAGTTGTGGAGGAACCAATACTGGTGGTGCCTTCATGTATTCCTTGATCTCATCGAAAGCCTTTTGTTGCACGTCACCCCACACGAACTCCTGATCTTTCTTGAGCTTCAACAGTGGAGAAAATGGCAGCACGCGCTCGGACAAGTTGGATATGAACCTTCTGACGAAGTTGATCTTGCCGAGTAGTGATTGAAGTTCTTTGAGGTTGGTCGGCGGCACTACCTTATCAATTGCTTCCATGCTCTTCTTGCCGACTTCGATGCCCCTCTTGTGGACCAAGAATCCCAGAAACTCACCAGCCGACACCCCAAATGCACACTTGGTTGGATTCATCTTTAAACCGTGTTTCCTTGTGCACTCCAAGGTCTTCCTTAAATCGGCCAAGTGTCTTTCTTTGCCTCTAGATTTGACCACCACGTCATCAATGTAGATCTCTACGATTTTGCCGATCAGCTCATGGAATATGTAATTCATGGCTCGCTGGTAAGTGGCACCGGCATTTTTTAAACCAAAAGTCATGACAACCCATTCAAACAAACCTATATGGCCGGGGCACCTAAAGGCGGTTTTTGCCACATCCTCTGCAGCCATGAAGATCTGGTTGTAACCTGCATTGCCGTCCATAAAGCTTATAATTTCAAAACCGGCCGAAGCATCTACTAGCAAATCGGCCACCGGCATTGGATAACCATCCATAGGACTGGCTTTGTTGAGGTTCCTGAAGTCGATGCAGACTCTCATCTTCCCGTTCTTCTTGTACACTGGGACAATATTGGAGATCCACTCCGCATATCGACACGGCCGAATGAAGTTAGCTTCTAGTAATCTTTCCACTTCCTTTTTTACGTCGGCCAATACCTCCTCCTTATATATCCTGCGTGGAGGTTGTTTATATGGGCGGTATCCGGGTTTGATCGGCAACTTATGCTCAACAATGGACCGATCCAATCCAGGCATTTCTGTGTAGTCCCAAGCGAAACAGTCCTTGAATTCTTTTAGAAGATCTACTAGCTGCACTCTGAAATCAGGGTCTAAACTGGAACTTACAAACATCGGCCTCTTCTTACTCGCGTCACCAACATCCACCTCCTCTAACTTGTCGGCCGACGTGAAACCACGTCCCAGTTTGCCCTCGCTGTTGTCGGTTGGGTTGTCCATCTAAAAGAAGCTTTGAGAGCCGATTGCTTGGATCGGCTGTTGATCCCTGTCGTAAACGTTGACAGGACCTTCTCCCCACACACGATCGGAGAAGCAATCTACTCCGTCGAATTCCCAGTAAGTGGGCTCAATGGTAGCAACACTCACCGAGTCGTCAGCTTGGACGATCTCGATGTTATCTCCAACCCACTGAATGAGTATTTGGTGCATGGTCGAAGGTATGCAGCAGTTGGCATGGATCCAATCCCTGCCTAAAAGCAGGCTGTATGCCCCCTTGCCATCAATGACAAAGAAGGTCGTGATGAGCGTCTTGGATCCAATCATCAGTTCTGCGTGCACGGCACCCCGAGTGTCAGAGGGATTGCCGGCAAAGTCACGGAGTATCATGTCCGTTTTGAGCAGATCTTCATCATTCATGCCCAGTTTTCTGAAGGTGGCATAAGGCATGATGTTGATTGCTGCGCCGCCATCGACAAACATCTTGGTCAGCGGCTTTCCGTTGACGTACCCCTTGACATACAACGGCTTTAAATGCCGATGCTTGGCTGGTTTGTCAAATGCTGCCTTCTGAGACAACACGAGCTGTGCCGCGAGCTCGTCGTGCTCGGCCTCATCGGAGTCCGAATACGCCTCGTCCTGTGCCCCCTGGCTGGTTGGAGCCATGAATTCCAGGGGGAGGAAGAAAGTCATGGCCACGCCAGCGCCCTTGCCAGTGTCGTCTGGTTTGTTCTTCGGGCGCCACTCTTGCTTCTTCCCATCGGCGGCTGCTTCTTCCAATTCCCTATTCCGGAGGCGCTGCACCCTCCTTTTCTGGCTCTTTCTGAGCCCTGGCGGGCACCACTGCCCCTTTTGCCACCTATATGGGCGGGGCTGTGCCTCCTCGCTGTCATCCTGGTGGTGCACCCACTCCTGGTCGGCATATCTTTTGGCCCGCCGATCCTGGCTTCTTATTTTTAGGCGCCGATCGTCCATTGGGATGCGTGCTCCCAACCTTTCGTGGACGGGACGGCGGTTGACCCGATCCTGCCTATACCCCCTGTACTGATCGCTGCATTCGGGGCAGTTGTTGACGGCAGGCAGTTTCAAGCCTTCGTTCCAGCAGTGGCGGAAGAACGGGCAGTCCCAGTGCTCCTGCTCCCGCTCTTGGCGGTGTTCTTGTTCCCAGCGATGGGCCTGTTCTCTGTGGTAAGCCCTCTCCTCCAGACGATACCGGTGCTCTCCCGTGTGACCGTCTTCACGCTGGCATTCCTCCGCGAGTTCTCGCTCTTCGTGTTGGAGACGCCTCTGCTCTTTCTCATTTTGCCGGCGCCATTTGTTAAGGAGATCTCTGTGGGTAGGCCTACGCCTGGGAGATGACTCTCTACGCTCGTATTGGTTATTCGTGGCTTGGGCGCGCTGCCGGAGCTCATCGCCAGTGATTTGCCGATCGGGATCCACTGCGCCAGATTCACGTGCCTTGTCGGAGGTGAGGACTTTGACTTTGCCCTTGCCTCTGGGATCTGCTGGGGCTACCATGTTTACTGAGAAGAACACGGCGTTCTGGGCGAAGGGGTTGGCATCGATCTTCATCTTGCCATTGAACTTGATGTGTCCGTCTTGGATGGCCTTCTGGATCCTTGTCCTGAACACACGGCAATCATTAATAGAATGAGTGTTAGTGTTATGAAAGCCGCAGTATTTCTTGTCTTTAACCCCTCCAGGACGCAACATCGGGTGATCCGGAGGTAGCCTGACTCTTCCTTCGGCGACTAGAAACTCGAAGAGCTTGTCGGTCTTGGTGACGTCGAAGTCGTATGCCCCCTTCTGCTGGCGCAGCCATTGCTTGTTGGCCTGGGTCGGCTCTTTGCCCCAGTTGAGCTCTGCAGCGGCCACCTCGTCTTCGGCATCGGTATAGTCATCAGCTTCGTCCAGGAAAGCCTGATACATTTGGGCCGCGACATTGTCCTTCTGGAAGCGCCCTTTCCTCCGGAAACCTTGCGCTTGGATAGTCATTTCATTTAGCCGGCGAGAAAGATGACCCAGGTCCTCAAACTCCTGGCCGAAGAGCTTGTCTCTGACGCTCGGGAGCATGCCTGCCACGGCCAACGGTGGAAGCTGGTCGTCCGGCAGGTACATGCCGAAGCACTGGCTCTTGACTTCCCTAAACCTGCGCAGGTAGTCCTGCGGCGTCTCATTCGGCCTTTGTCGCACGTACATGATGTCCACCAGTTTCTTCTCTTTGGTACCCGTGTAGAAGTGTGTATGGAACTTTTGCTCCAAATCTGCCCAAGAGAGAATAGAGCCCGGCGGTAGTGACGTGAACCAAGCGAACCCGGTCCGGTGAGTGACGACGGGAAATACCGAACCCTGAATGCGTCTTCGGTATTGGCCTCCCCAAGCTGGAGCAGATAGCGACTGATGTGCTCCACCGTGCTAGTGTCGTCTAAGCTGGAGAACTTGGACAGGTCTGTCGGCACTTTGACTCTGGGAGGCAGAGCCACACGGTGGAACCATTCGGGGAACGGAGATCTGTAAGCATAAGTGCCCTTAGGCTTCAAGCCGAAAGTGCGCTGCATCATTTCTGCCATCTTCTCTAGCATGACATCGACATTAGAGTCGGCGGTCTTTTCGGTCGTCGGCCTCCCATATCCTGGATGTGGGGCGCTCTCTATGTTGTGAGGTTCAAGCATTTCATGGTACCCGTTTCCGTGGTAGTCCTTTATGAGCCTATAGGTTTGCGGGGAGATCTTGCGTGTTGACTCTGGCGGCTGACCCTTAGTGCCGAACGCGAGCTGACCCACAGTCGGCAATTGGCCCTCTGGCGGCGTGTGCTTCTCTTGAATGGTCAACCCGCCTGATTGAGCCTTAGGCGGGGTCTCCTCACCAGCAGCTTCTGCCCCCTTGAGGTGATCCGGCAGGTTGAAAAGATGTGGTCCGGCTATAGGGCCAAACTCCGCCTTCATGAGTTCATCGGCCTTGGGGCCAAATTGGGCGATCATGATGGTGCGGAAAGTGTTGAGGAACGCCCCATGCATGCGACCGATGGCACCAGAGACAGCTTCGTTGATTATGTGAGACATTTTCAGCACTGCCTCCGCCTCCTCGGGATCATTCGGGTTGGGCTGGACGGGCTTCGGCAGATCGTGCAGACGACGAACCTTTCCGCTCTTGTTCTTGGAGAAGGCTTCTAGGCACTTGGCCTGGAATTCGGCACAAGCATCATCCACCTGCTCTTTGTACTCGTCGGGTAGTTCAGCGAGCTGCACCTGCACGAGCCCCGCCTTGTTGCTGGCCTCGGCTTCAGTGACTTCAACCATGGCTGCAGGAAAAAGATTGTCCCACCGGGCGTGCCAAAAAGTGTGTTGACGCAGAAAGTGGCGCTGCGCCAAGCACACAGCAAGCCGGAAGAGCTGGCTTCAAATCGTGGCCCGGGTGCTCAGAAGTCCGGTGCGTGCCAGTCAGTTTGACCTGCAACTAACAAGGGAGATAAACCGTTAAATACAAAGCTGGAACATGCCGGGTGTGACCAGACAGTTCCAAAATATACGGCCCTGAAGCCACTTACGACGACATATAGCTATGAAAGCTATCTGCCAACAGGTTTAAAAGTTATTCGGCAATATGAACAGAGTTACATGAATAACAGGTTGCCGAATACGTTTGCATGGGAATCGCACTCGCATGACGTGTTGTATGTAGGTTGAAACTTAACCAATCTCGATTGTACAACCGAGTTGGGGTCCATGGAGATTGAACATACAAGCTAAGCATGACTAAGCTAATCCAAAGCCTGCGCCTGCCACACGACACCTAGCCTTGTCATAGATCAAAACACGCTTAGCATGCGTGAACCCTCACCACGTGGCAACCTAGATACGATCCAATTCGGCTATTACGAACATTAGATCTACTGTATAACGACTCTTCAGTAATAAGCATGAAAGAACAGAACAGATCTATAAAGATGGAGCCGAACCGGACGGTATCTAGATTGGGCAAAAGTGTTATGATAAGATAAACATAGCAAAACATATAACACAAGGTAACTTAATGAATCTATCAGATTGCCAAATCTAACAGAGCCGATAACTATCTTTACTCATGTCTCAATCCGCCGCACGATACAAGACATAAACAAAGACTTCCCGTCATAAGCTTGAATCCGCCGCACGATACTAAGCTTAACATACGAGACTACTTGCACCATATCTAAATCCGCCGCACGATACTAGACATGATAACAAGGTTGCCGGAACTTACGGAGGTCGACGGATCGATGGCCCCTCTCGAAGAACACGGCGACACGACTTGGACTCGAAGACGGCACGGGGCCGGGGTTGGTTGTATTGATTGTGAACGTCTTTACAATAGTCTCAGGGTTTATATTTATACCCTGGTGTCCTACGAGTCCTAGGAGGACACGATTACAACGATAAAACAGGAAACCTATCTGAGTCCTAGAAGAACACGATTACAATAATAAATTAGGAAGCTATCAGAAACATGATGCCTTTTGCTCCAAGCTTCCTTTAACAACCGGCATGCGCTAAAATGAACGAGATTCCCGTCGCTAAATCTTCTCGACATGCTGTATTCGTCGCAAACTGACTTGGCTCGAGGTAACCGACCGTAGCGTTACGTTGCCGAACCCGCTCGCTGTTGACTAATCGCTTTCACAGCCTTGCCGAATACATTGAGTTAGCCGACCGCATCCGTCGTCTGCCGAATCCTTCAAGCGGCGGCGTTCGCCGAAATATCATAGCGCCGGTCCACTTGTCATAGTGCGAAAACTCGGTGTTAACAGCTAGGTCACGAACAGTCCGAGCCTAAGCAGAACAAGTTAAGCAACACTGTGTTTTGGGGATTCTCACCGGCGGACAGTCCGCCATCCCCTCGCGGACAGTCCGTAGTAGGGCCGGACAGTCCGGGACCGTACCCGCGGACAGTCCGGGAACTCGCAGACTTGTCGTTTTCAGTGCATTTGGTCTCTCGGCTTTTCCGCTTGGTTTTCGGACTTCTCGTTTGGCCCTAGAGTTAACCAAGAAATCTCTCTAGGTATCTTTGCTACTTGTTAGCATAGGTATTTGGAGATTTCTCGATGTAGCCTTCTATCTACGTTCGAGGGTCGGTTTTTGGGGTCGAACTTGAGCCGACGCTTTTGGTCATTGGTTCGCTCTTGCTTGGTGGTGCCTCGCTGTGATCCTCGGGATCATCCACCCTCTTCCAAGGGTCGTGGGCATCACATTTCGGTCAAAGCTTCTGGAGGTTGATTTTTGGGACAAAGGCCAAAGTTTTGAGAGAAATTTTTAGGCTCCCATTCACCCCCCCCCTCTGGTCGCCTTGCTTTTGCATTCTCGGTTCTTCAATTGGTATCGGAGCAGGTTAAGGATCTGAAGGACCGAATTGGCGACCACAGAGGGGTGAATGGGAGCCTCTAATTTCTTCTTGAGAAACGATGGCCCTTGTTCCAGAAAATCAACCCAAAAGCGAAGACTCAAACAACCGGTGAGTTCACGACCTACGAATATGTGGATACCCTAGGAGATGTCCTAGAGGTACAGTGGAACTACCAAAGAACACCCAAAACCAGGCGCCAAAGCAACGGGGCAAAACTGCATTAGCAAGCTCCTAGAACAATCGAACCTCCGATAACGGAACACCCCACTCCTATGAAGAAGAGGAAAGTGTTCGACCAAAACTACTTAGGCCAACTGGTGGCAAAAGCACCTTGGAAAGATCCTTATGAAGTTAGGAAACTAACGCAACAGACGGATCTCAAATTGGAGCACGAACGCAAAAGATACGGATGCTAGAACCAACGAAACTCCGAAAGCGGAACACATAACTCCTATGGAGAAGAAGGAAGTGTATGACCAAAAATACTTTGACCAATGGTGGCAAAAAGTACATTGGAATGATCCTTAAGAAGTTAGGAAACCAACGCAACAAACTGATCTCAAATCGGAGCTCGTACGCAAAAGATACGGACGAAAACAACAAAACTATGGAGTGGCGGACTGTCCGTTATTGAACCCCGGATAGTCCGGGAATGAGTCCCGGACAGTCCGCCGTTCAAAAACGAAAACAGCAACCTTGCTGCCCGTGAACAGCCTTGACCCCCGGACAGTCCGGGGATGAGTCCCAGACAGTCCGCAACTGTCCAGAAAACCCAAAAACAGCTCGGGACAAAACCAAAATCGATTGGATCTTCACCAAATCGAACGGGGCTGCAACCAATCTTCTCCCAAGTGTTCTTCTACGTGTTGGGAAGCTAATCCTAGGATATCATCACTCCAAACCAACTAATCCATGAGAAATCAGAAGAACACTAGAAAAAGGGGCAGAACGAAGAACGAACGCGATTTCGACCCGATCTATGTGCTTGTGAGGTTAGAGAAGAAATCCTTCGGTGGAAAGAAGGAGCTCACGACATAGAACAATTTGATTCAAACGGAATCGCAAATCGTCGCTCGGAGAGGGAGAACGAGGCAAATCTCTGGGAGGGGAAAAAACCAAAACGCGAAGAACCAAAACGCGAATCGATCCAAATTTCAGCCAACACAAGAGGAGTAAGAAATTGATCCTTGGATTGCTACGGGATGATGAATTGTGTAGCACACTACGTCGGGTTACAAGCCACTCTGTTGACACCAAAATTTGGCAAAGTACTAGGTGAGACTATCAAAAGCCAATCACAGAGAATCAAAAGCGAAGCAGCAGTCCAGGGTGTGCACAAAGCTGTACGAGCATCAGACATTATGCATCTGCTAGCTCCGAGGAGGTGATGACATCAAGTTTTACACTAAGGAGATGAGGCCAGCATGCACCTATGGTAATTAGAAAAACAAAGTTGTTGTATCCGAAGAGGAGGTCCAGGTTGATCACGTATTGAACTTTTCACGGACGTGTCGGAGGAAACTTCATTGACCAGGACTCTACAGATGGAAAGTTAGAGTCTATGTATCTTAATGTTTCCTTTTATTTAGATATATCTTGTTAGGCATGAACTGTTAGGACTCTTATTCGCCCAGGGTATAAATATAAACCCTCGGCCATTGTAAAGAAAAATCATCCAATCAATCAAACAACCCTTTCAGCCTTCGTCCACCCCTTAGGAGTAGGAGTAAAGTAGATCTCGGCGAGACTTCCAGCGAGCAGGGCTGCATCGGGCCGACCGACCTCCGGTTTATTGGTGAGTATTGTCATGGCTTGTGTTTACGTTTAATGAGGCTGCATCGGGTCGACCGACCTCTCGTTATGCTTAGATATAAGCTAGCTATCGGTTTGAATTGTCATGTGCAAGGCTACATTACTTCAACCTCGTACATGTGATGCTTCAAGCTAGTTATCGGCTTCATTAAATTGGCGATCTAATGAATTCATTAAGTTATCGATATTGTTCTGTTTACATTACATATTTATTTAAACAATATCTTGCCTAATCGAGATTGATGAACCAGATTAAGCTTAAAATATATCTAGATCTATTGTTCACACCTAATTTGGCACGTTTCAATCTGTCACGAGAACGATCGATCTATTCAAATGATATCTGGCTTGTCGATCCCGATTGTTACATGCGGTGCGTTCAAGACTTTAATTGTTATAGCTGATTCTAAGGTTGATTTAGATCTATTTAGTGTTACTCATAACCATCAGTAATATTAGATCAGGTTTGTTTTGATCTTAAGATCGACTATAATGAAAGAATGAACTTGTTCGAGCTCCGTGGACCCTGTATCGGCTAATTAGCCGATCCAGTTAAGCTTTCACGAATAGCAATTGCATGTACTTCTCAAGAAGCAAGGGACAATCTAGTATGGTGTGTTATTCTCATTGAAGCCCACCGGCCTTCTAGACCAGGTTGAGATGAATCTAATACATCATTACGAAGGAGCTTTAGTTAAGACCGCCGGCCTTCTAGACCAGTCTCAACTGGGTTTTGAATATCCAATGCTTTAGTAGGATTTTACATGTACGAGCTATATCTTCTTTTTAACAACATCTTACCTAATCAAGACTGACAAACTAGCTCAAGCCTAAAAGCTGTTTAGTTCGGCTATATAAAGGCTTCACACGCTTATATCAAAGGAAAATAGCCGATCTAAAGCTTCTCATCGACTATTTTGTCAATCTTGATTGTTACATATTGTGCGCTCGAGATATCTGTTTAAGTTATGGTTTGATCTAAGAACAAGTAGATCTAGTTTGCCATGCTTACTGTTGTATTTCCAAATGCCACTGATATGCATGCTAGATTAAGATTTGTTTGGTCATAGATTAAACCATGGTCTCAATAGATAGATCTTGTTTCTACTTCATGGACCCTGTATCGGCTAAAATAGCCGATCCAGTTATGCTTTCTTCATGGTGTATATGTTTGACCTAAAGCTAGTGGATTTGCTCATCGTATCAGACGTGATTTAACTTGGTCATCATTATGATTGCATGGAGACACTCCACTGTTAACGAATAGAATTATCGATACGATTAGTCGATTCACTGGTTTTATGCTGTTTTAACATGTGCATAGACCTATTTTTCTTCACATGTTTAAGCTCATCGGTTGTTCTCGTTTTAGATGCTTTCTTTATATTCTTAATAGCTGTTTCGCTTAAGATTACATCAATGTTTCAATCTTTTCTTGGGAGTTGACTTTGTAGTCAAAATCCTATTGATAATGGCTATATCAGAGCCATATAATTTGAATCTTTCTGGCATCAAACCGACAGGTTCCACAATTTAGCATTGTTTTCTTTCTCCTTGTCAATTGCAGGTCAAATTGACTGGCACGCCTCGGACTCGGTTTTATCAAGACCAGCTTCTTCCTTGGAGGTTCAGGAGATCAGGACCCTTGCTCCAGATGGTCTCTGAGGGCCTCGTGGTGTGCTTGACGCTTGAAGATACAATTTTTAGCGTCAACACAATTTTGGCACGCCCGGTGGGACCCGACAGATTCATTCATGGCTCCACAAGAATTCGACAACAACTCCATCATTGGAGTTACCATGGAGGATCTTTCTGATGAGCAAAAGGAACTGATTGGGAAGAGAATTAAAGATTTCACTGCAAAGTGTTTGATGTCCTTCGGCAAAACTCGTGACACTGTGATCCAGAAGATGATACTTCCAAGAGTACTGCTGCATGGACAAGTAGATCATGTTCCTGAAGCTGAGAGAAGAGTGTTGGAGGAAGTTGTGCACAAGATCATTAATGAAGCTATCAATAATCACAATGAGGTGCTTGCAAGAACAATAGACAACACTCTGAAGGTTGTTTTGGCTGGGTTTCCGCATCAACAACAAGGCCCTGTATACTTCAACCAGCCAAATAGAAACAATGGAGAGCATGTTAATGGAAATGGAAGTGAGGCTAGTCCATCACAACAGTCGTCAGGTGGAAGTGGGAATAAGTTCAATACTACTGGAATTATTCCAATGTCGACTCAGAAAATAGTTTCATCTGCTCCAAGATTCACCAGAGGGGTGGACTATCACTTTGATTCAAGTGGTCAACCTCAGATCGATGCCAACTATGCATCTGGTTTCACACCTGTTATAGCTTACCAAGCTTGGGGGGCACCTAATTCAACTTCCAATGGTAATGCTGATAATACTGACCAGATAGCGTTCAAAATAGCCGATATGCTGGAGAAACAGTTCGGTCTTAAAAAGAATCAGACCAAGACGTACAATTTACCATATCCAAAGTGGTACAATAAAGTGGCATTGCCACCTTATTGGAAGATGACTGTTTTTCCAAATTTACTGGGTCTAACAACATCAGCACGATGGAGCACATAGGTAGATATTTAACTCAGTTGGGAGATGCTGCAACTGAAGAAGTCCACAGGATCAGATTCTTCTCTTTATCATTATCCGGTCCAGCATTCACCTGGTATTCATCATTGCCCAATGATTCTGTTCAACGCTGGGAGGATCTGGAGGGGAAATTCCATGCACACTTTTACAATGATAGTAGTGGAAAGGATCTTGCTGATTTGGTTAGCGTAAGGATGAGGAATAATGAGTCTGGCTTGGATTACCTTCAGAGATTCAGACAGACCAGGAGTATGTGTTTCTCGTTGACTCTTCCTGAGTGCCAGTTGGTGAGATTGGCTATTCAAGGGATGCAACCATACCTAAAGGAAAAGTTAGTTAGGGCTCAAATTGAAAATCTTGGAGTCCTAGCACAGAGGGTGTCTTTCCTGCCTGATCATACACAACAAACTCAGCGCAAAGATAACCGATTTCAGAAGGGTATTAACATAGCTGATTGTTATGATTCGGCTCTTCAGTATAAGTATGAAGATGATGCAGAGATTAATACCATTAAGTGGAACTGGGGTAATAAGCATGTGGTCATCAATCATCCATGGGGCAAGGCCCAAGATAGCTTTGATTTTGACACTTCCAAAGCAGACGAGATCTTTGACTATTTGTTGAGCAAGGGTCATATCAAGTTATTGAACAAGGAATTGCTCAGTCCTGAGGAAAGGAGGGGTAAGAAGTTCTGTAGAATGCATAATTCAGTTACCCACTCTACTACTAAATGCAAGGTTTTCAAGAGTCAACTCCAAAAAGCCATTAAATTTGAGAAATTGGTTTTCGAGAAGGCTGGGAAGATGAGAATAGAAACAAATCCTTTCCCTGTTGCAATGGCTGGAATAGTGGTGTCTAAGGGCAAAGTGAAAATTCTTACTTCTGCAAAGGCTAGGGAAGAGGAGTTGATTGATTCTGAGCTGCAAATGAATACCTAAGAGTATCGGGAAATTAAGGAGATGCAAGGGAAGCGTAAGAGTTGGTTAAATCAAGCTAGGTCGTCCAGGATGGGTGAAGGATGTCCTCGTATTACTTCTCGGATTTTTCTGAATAAATGGCAAAGGGAGAAGGAGAAGAACCACATGAGGTGGATGGAAGAGCAAGAACATCGGAAGATGCTTGAAGAAGAAAGTGAGCAATATTAGGAGTATAAGCAGTCGAGAGACAACCACCGATCTGTATATGAAAGATTAAGGTTTGAAAGAACAGATCGGCGTATAAAAAATATAAACGTCCATGAATCGGCTAAGAGTAAGAGTAGCTGATCAGAGCCATGAACATGCTTGGCAAGAAGGATAGCGGTGTCCAGATGGTCTGACCAGAAGCCAGAAGCGTCGGGTTCAGAGGTTGAAGAACGATGAGATTCAGAGGAAGAAACCCAAAGTCTGGCAGGTGAAACAGACAACCGATAAGAGAGAACCATCGGCTAATGTGTCTACTTTATTTATGTTGCCTACTGAGTTCAGACCCATTAACCAACAAGAAGAGACAAAGGATGAGGAAGTAGTAGCTCAGTGGATCTATCAAGCAGAAGGAGCTACATTTCAAAAGCCTGGAAAGCATTCCCACTTAAAGGCTTTATGCTTAAAAGGATTTGTTGATGGGAAACCTCTGAGCAGAATGCTAGTTGATGGAGGTGCAGGTATCAATTTAATGCCATATGCTACATTCAGAAAACACGAGAAGACCGCAGAGGACTTAAGTCAGACCGACATGATGTTAACAGACTTCGCCGGGAATGTATCGGCTACTAAGGGTGCCTTATGTGTTGAGTTAACGATTGGCAGCAAGAGCTTACTTACCACCTTCTTTGTAGTCGATACAAAGGGTTCGCACAGTGTGCTTTTGGGAAGAGATTGGATCCATGCTAATTGTTGTGTTCCATCTACCGTGCATCAAAATGTGATACAGTGGATCGGAGACACCGTAGAGGTGATACCAGTCGATTCAACTGTGAGTATTGCATATGCCGACCTTGATGATTGGAACTTTGACAATGTGGATTGCTTTTCTGGGAAGGTGCATAAAGGAAGTTTCATCAAGATGTTTGATGATGACCAAACAGCCGATCCAAGCAGTCGACTTTAAAAAATATTTGATGGAATATTCAGTCAATGAGGACGAAGGCAAGATGGGTAAAGGCCTTACATCGGCCGATGAAGTAGAAGTTGTTGATATTTAAGCCAAGGCCGACGTATAAGTTGGGTTCTGAGTTTAAACATGAATTTATTTCTGTTATGACTTGTTGAGCTAGCCAATAGCCGATACTAAGGTATCGCCTTTAGAATAAAAATAGCCAATAAAACACGGGGGGCTAGTGAACTGCTAGTGATCATTGATGAAAAGAGACTATCAGCCGAAAATTGTTAATAGCGCACAAACAATCGGCTCCGACTATTAAAAGGCCACCACCACTCGGACTACATTGGTGACAACTAGAGATGCCATGGGCTGCGAAAGGTCGCCAAGATGGTCATGGAGCACGCTGGAATAACCAAGTTCAGAATGGGAAGCGTGTTTTCGATTATGAGGTACATGCCCCTCTATGCTTGGCTCATATATTCTTTATTGCTTGCTTTTTCCTACCACTTGTGAACAATTTATCATAAGGGAAGCATGTCGTCTAAGTAGTTGATGAGTGTGATATGGTATGATGAAAGGAACCTTACTTCTTTTTGTGAAGTACTTGGGAATTTTTCTTATAAAAACTTAAAATCAATAGCTTGTCTCCTCAGTGATGTTGAATTTCTTACTAGAGCCATATACATACTTTTAGGATGCAAACCGTCCACATATGCTACTTGCTTTTGTATTGAGTTTTGTCAAACTGTTGTGACCCTTGTTGAGAGATTTATCATACTTCTAAGATCAAGATCACATACACTCACCTATTAAATGCTAACTCTTACATTAAGGGTTACGCAAGACATATTTTTTCCATCCACTAAAATGCTCCAGCTTGTATCTTGATTCTCTTTAAAAAATCATATGCCAAAGAGAGTGTGGGCTATATTAAAAAAAAGAGAAAAAAGGAAGCATGCCAAAGAGCATGATAAAAGAGAGGGAAAACAATGGGTACTTCGATACCCGCCAAAAAGAGAGAAAACAATGGGT
This sequence comes from Coix lacryma-jobi var. lacryma-jobi, assembly GCA_009763385.1. Lineage (NCBI taxonomy): Eukaryota > Viridiplantae > Streptophyta > Magnoliopsida > Poales > Poaceae > Coix > Coix lacryma-jobi. Next base: position 139,841,533 of record CM019824.1, read on the forward strand.
ACTTAGATACCCGCCAGTGAGAATAAAATAGCCTATACTCTCAAAAGCATTTTAAGAGAAAGAGAGGGTCACAATCAAAGGAGTACAAAAAAGAATATATATATATATATTTCCATACACATGCACATCTTGATCTAAGAGTATGACACTTCTCTTCGTGGATCCGGGGTTTGACTTTATGATATATGCAAGGTGAGTATGCGACATATTCCTACCTGAACTCTACATAGGCTTTTAGAAGTAGGATGAAAAAATATGGAACATTGTCTCGGTGAGGAACTATACACATTCAGCAATCTAAGAGAATCATTTGAGGAGCAAAGCTATGTTTTCAGTTTAAAAATCTTTCAAAACCCCATGTTTTCTGAGCTGAAGAAGTAAGGATGACTGGATTCTAATCTGTTCTATTCCTCAACCACCCAAGATGATGTGATAGACACTTCAAAGTTCACATGTGAAGGTAAGGTTTGGAATAAGGTAATATTGCTGCCGGTAAAATTACTTGGTTTCTTCGAAGAAGAGGATCGGCTAAAAGCTATTATCAATATTGAAAGCCGATGCGGATTTTTCAAGAGAAGCCAATAGGAGTCTTCAAATATTGTGATCAGATGTCATCAGGAAAAGAGGACCATCAGACTAAAATAATTCGAAGCATGAAGAATTCATACTCGGAACTCGGGGGGCCTGTGTTGACACCAGAATTTGGCAAAGTACTAGCTGAGACTATCAAAAGCCAATCACAGAGAATTAAAAGCGAAGCAGCAGTCCAGGGTGTGCACAAAGCTGTACGAGCATCAGACATTATGCATCTGCTAGCTCCGAGGAGGTGATGACATCAAGTTTTACACTAAGGAGATGAGGCCAGCATGCACCTATGGTAATTAGAAAAACAAAGTTGTCGTATCCGAAGAGGAGGTCCAGGTTGATCATGTATTGAACTTTTCACGGACGTGTCGGAGGAAACTTCATTGACCAGGACTCTACAGATGGAAAGTTAGAGTCTATGTATCTTAATGTTTCCTTTTATTTAGATATATCTTATTAGGCAAGAACTGTTAGGACTCTTATTCGCCCAGGGTATAAATATAAACCCTCGGCCATTGTAAAGAAGAATCATCCAATCGATCAAACAACCCTTTCGGCCTTCGGCCACCCCTTAGGAGTAGGAGTAAAGTAGATCTCGGCGAGACTTCCAGCGAGCAAGGCTGCATCGGGCCGACCGACCTTCGGTTTATTGGTGAGTATTGTCATGGCTTGTGTTTACGTTTAATGAGGCTGCATTGTGTCGACCGACCTCTCGTTATGCTTAGATATAAGCTAGTTATCGGTTTGAATTGTCATGTGCAAGGCTACATTACTTCAACCTTGTACATGTGATGCTTCAAGCTAGTTATCGGCTTCATTAAATTGGCGATCTAATGAATTCATTAAGTTATCGATATTGTTCTGTTTACATTACATATTTATTTAAACAATATCTTGCCCAATCGAGATTGATGAACTAGATTAAGCTTAAAATATATCTAGATCTATTGTTCACACCTAATTTGGCACGTTTCAATCTGTCACGAGAACAATCGATCTATTCAAATGATATCTGGCTTGTCGATCCCGATTGTTACATGCGGTGCGTTCAAGACTTTAATTGTTATAGCTGATTCTAAGGTTGATTTAGATCTATTTAGTGTTACTCATAACCATCAGTAATATTAGATCAGGTTTGTTTTGATCTTAAGATCGACTATAATGAAAGAATGAACTTGTTCGTGCTCCGTGGACCCTGTATCGGCTAATTAGCCGATCTAGTTAAGCTTTCACGAATAGCAATTGCATGTACTTCTCAAGAAGCAAGGGACAATCTAGTATGGTGTGTTATTCTCATTGAAGCCCACCGGACTTCTAGACCAGGTTGAGATGAATCTAATACATCATTACGAAGGAGCTTTAGTTAAGACCGCCGGCCTTCTAGACCAGTCTCAACTGGGTTTTGAATATCCAATGCTTTAGTAGGATTTTACATGTACGAGCTATATCTTCTTTTTAACAACATCTTACCCAATCAAGACTGACAAACTAGCTCAAGCCTAAAAGCTGTTTAGTTCAACTATATAAAGGCTTCACACGCTTATATCAATGGAAAATACCCGATCTAAAGCTTCTCATCGACTATTTTGTCAATCTTGATTGTTACATATTGTGCGCTCGAGATATCTGTTTAAGTTATGGTTTGATCTAAGAATAAGTAGATCTAGTTTGCCATGCTTACTGCTGTATTTCCAAATCCCACTGATATGCATGCTAGATTAAGATTTGTTTGATCATAGATTAAACCATGGTCTCAATAGATAGATCTTGTTTGTGCTTCATGGACCCTGTATCGGCTAAAATAGCCGATCCAGTTATGCTTTCTTCATGGTGTATATGTTTAAATGACCTAAAGCTAGTGGATTTGCTCATCGTATCGGACGTGATTTAACTTGGTCATCATTATGATAGCGCCAGCCTCTCCACGCCGCCACGCGTCGACCGTTCCGCATGGGAACCTCCGCCCGGTTTTGAGGCCCAAACTGGTAAACCCGCCAGCCCAGGTTTTGAGGCCCAAACCTGGCAAACCGTCCACCCCGAGTTTTGAGGCCCACACTCGGAAACCGGCCACCCCGAGTTTTGAGGCCCAAACTCGGAAACCGTCGAGGGTAGCTTTTTGAGGCTCAACTACCGAACCCGCGCCGTAGACGGGATGTGGTTCGCACACCCCAACCACCGGCACCGATGCCGATGCATGTCCAGCCTCCACGCTGGGCACAACGCCTTCGCCTTCCTTCTTGACTCGGCCGATGGCACTTGCGCCGCACGCAAGCCCGTGTCCGACCTCCCGCCAAGTGCCACGACGCCATCGCACATCCTCCCGACTCGACCGATGCATCGCACATCCCCATGTGCTCTTGCTCGCCGATGCCACGTGCCAGCTAGCACAGCTGGTCCTCCGGCCTTGTGGTCCATCGGTCCAAGCCTCACGTCCGCCCTTCACCGCTCTGGGTACATCGGCATGGCACGTCTGCCGCACGGCACGCCCATCCTTCACCGCTCCCGATCCATCAGCACGACACGTCTCTACTTGACCTTCACCTCGCCATCGACCACTGTATCTGAGCTTCACACCTGCACATCAACACAGCCAAGAGACACATGTTGCACACGCACACCAACACATGAAACACAACACAACTCAACACCACCGGTTAGTCATAAACATTAAGCGCATAGCGAGATATGGACTAAACCGGGAAAAGCCTCAAACCTTCCTCATCAAAGTCAATCATTCATCATATATGTTCACAATCTCCCCCTTGATGAATGCATTGACTGCCAATTAGACCACAAAGGAAGGGTTTGAAGGCAAGCCTCATTCAAGTGCCCAAAAGCCAAACAAAAGCAAACACAAGGACACTTGATATGAGGAAGGATCATGAAAACTCCAAATAAAAGCTCTCGGTCCTGAAAGAAACGGGAAAAGCGGGCAAGGCCTCCACACAACCGAAGAGTCAAGTGAAAACAAGAGTTTGATGAATCCCAAAAGGCACTCAAAAACCAATCTCAAATAAATTGTCAAATAATCATCACAAAAGAAACCAAGATTCTTATCCACTTGGAAGGTTCTTATCCACTTGGGTTTCGAAATTTCTCCCCCTTGATGATTGAATTGACAAAAACTAGGCACAAGAGATGGTTTGAGATACCAAAACCGAAAACTTGGTCCCCAAAGACATGGGCAACGGCTCAACGCAACCAAGCAAAATCTGAGCTAATCTCCACAAAAGAGTGGAAACTCAGACATATAGCGAAAGACTTGGTTCCCAAAGACATGGGCAACGGCTCGACGCAACCAAGTCAAAAATGAGCTAGCCCTCAAGAAGAGGCAGAAAAGGCTCAACACCACTAGCTCAAGGCTCGATACCAATTGAGGCTGAAACAATGCATTAGAATGCAAAACTGCTAGTCCCTCAAGATAGAGGCATAGAGGCTCAACACAACTAGCAGAAAACTTGATACCAATCACAAGCAGCCAAAAATTGGTGAAAACAGCTAGTTCCTCAAGACAGAGGCAGAAAAGGCTTGACACAACTAGCTGAAGGCTCCATACCAAATGGCACACAAATATTTGGAGCACACGGAGAAGCAGCAAAGCAAAAGCAACTCCCCCTGAAAGCAAGCCTACATACAAAGGCTATGCAACAAGTCTCACTATACCAAATACACTCCATACCAAATGATGGATACCAACTAAAACACATAAAAGAGCTAACCTCCCCCTAGCTCAAAGCTCTCCCCAAAGTGCACGACTCTCCCCTTTGTGCCAACACACAAACTCCCCCTTGCAAACAGCTTCTCCCCCTGACAAAAGGGAACATGCTGAGGGGTTTTGATATTTTTCGCAAAGTTGACACAAATACAAGACAAGTCATCAATCAAGAGCATATGGGGGTAGAGAAAAGCAGTGAAAGTGACCACAAAGAGTATCGGAGTTGGGGCTATGTACACTAAGCTAAAAATGCATGATATGTACAATGCAACAGCTTCAAGTGTATAGCAATCAGAATGAAAAGCTGCTCAAAAGGGTGCTGCCCTGAAACTTTAGCAACCAATACAAGTGCTAGCAAAGGCTCAAACTGGTCAAATGAATATGAAATATGAACAATTAAGCATATGAGTAGTTTTAAGCCATTTGAAAAGGAGTCCACCACTAAAATAGCACATAGCATGAATAGACAGGAAATCAACCAAGTGCTAACTCAAGTATAAAAGGTGAACTACCCCTAGCAAAGTTCAATCATCATGCAATAGAGTGAAGCATAGACTTGTGTTATTTTTCAAATTTTATTAGAGATTGCAGCGGTATTATCACAAGTTCATATTAAAACATGTGATTGCGAGAGGTTGAAAGCATGGTCATTGCCTAACTTTTCAACTGGGCTAAGCCCATGCAACAAAAGCAATCAGAAGCTTAAAGCACCGCTTTCGGTCTTACACTACACGGCTCAAGTTTAACTCAATTGTGCAATGAGAAACAGTCTCGATACCGTGATGTGCTGACACATGCAATCCCATCTCGATCTTTTCATTTCACTAGACTTGGATCAAATTTTAAGCACAGGGTAAATATGAACAATCCAAGCAAGTGAATGACTCAGTGCAAGAGACATAGCAACCTAGCATACAAAAGGTAGCACAAGTGATCTCAACACATCCTACCCATGCTAGTTGCCAATTTCCATGGTGAACAAATTAAATATTTCATAGTTGATTAATCAAGTTCACCATTTGCAAAAATAGCTTAGCTCATAACATGTATCAGGTGACCAAAAAGAGCCTAAGCTACAAGCATCATCATGAATCAATAGGGCATACCAAAAAGCGCATAATCTCATTCTCATTACTATATACATGAAGCTCTAAAATGCAAGATGTACATGATGAAATGTATGCAAAAGCTAGTCTGTCAAAATCAAAGCAAAACTAGCCTAAAAAGGAAGACCCAAAACAAAAGGGGTATCGGAGAAGTCCAACTAAGATACAACAAGCAAAATGCTTCCCCAACTAAAAGGGAAACACACACCAAAACCAAAAGAAAAGAGCCAAGAAATGCTCAAGCGAACAGCCAGCAAAAACCACATCGGAAAGACCACACAACAGAAAGAGGTCGAAGAAGGAGAGTACCAAAACCCGAACTCAGAAGTGTGTTGGAGGTACCTCATGAAGTGCTTGACCGCCTGCTTGTGTGATACCCGAGGGGACGCCTGCCATGTCGAAGTCGTCTCCCCCTCGCCAAATGTTGTCACTCCCTCAGGTGCAGCTAGTGCTCGTTGGAGATGCTACTCGAACGGAACCCCAAGTCGTGGAAGAAGTGGGATTGGGTCCGTGAGCCGAAATGCTCTCTCCAGGCTCCTGTTCTCCTGCAAACTCAAAGGCAAAAGAAACACAAGGCATTGCCTCGTCCAGTGTGACCTCAAGGTCTCCACAAAGCGGTTAGTAACATAATAAGCATAAGGTGAACTCTCAACAAAAAGAGATCTACCTATGAATGATACCGCAAGGAGATCTGAACTCAAACTAGTCAAAACTACCATGCAACAGGATAAAGCACTGTATAGCAAAATGCAACCTAGAGACATGATCAACCCAAGCACAGCCTAAACCTCAACATATGCTACAATGCAAGATAAAGATAGCAAAAGATCCAGAAGCATGTAACATGATAAAATTGTAGAAAAGACTAGTGCTCAAACTAAACATATCAACAGGGTACATGTAGCTAACCAAAACTAGCACCTGAAAAGTGATACCTAATGAACATCATACCTCTACAAGTAAAGCTCATGGAGAAGTATGATAAGGCATGGTATAATGTTCAAGAGGATCACAAACTAGCATGAAAAGTGGCTGCTCCAAAACTCTACACAAAGCTAGCATGACATGATATACAAGATAGCACATGCTAGTCTACATCTGTTTACACCAGATTTTGGACCAAGAGATTTGATATTTTATAAACATAAACGGCTGATTTATTAAGGAAGAGAATCGGCCAAGAAAAATAAAAAGCTCATGTGGGCCAAGCGTAAACGGGAGGATTCAGGTGGACCAGCACGACGGGCTTCGAAGACGTGCCGGACTCGACCAAGGAGTTCAAGTTCGGGTCGTCTTTTATTTTACCTTTTTTTGTAATCTACTCGTGTTAGGGCAGGAGTCAACTGGGTTATAGATAGCTTGAAACCCGGATTTTAAAAAATGCAATCAATCAAATACAACCGGCCCTCGACCAAAACCCTAGGAGTAGGAGTAACGTAGATCTCAGCGAGACCTTCAACCAGGCAGGGCTGCATCGGCATCGACCGACCTCCGGTTTGCTTGTAAGTTTCACCAATGGCTTGTGTCATCGTGTAATAAGGCTGCATTGGCATCGACCAAACTCTTGTTAAACTATGGCATGGCTAGTTATCGGTCTAAGTTCGTCTTTTGTGAGACTGTCTTGACTTTGATCAATCTCTTGCTTCAGACGATCTTGACTAGTATCGGCTCTACTGGCTTGGCAAGCTAGTAGATTCATTAAGTTATCGATGTCATTTTATGTTTTAACTTGTTTATTTACGCTTTAAACAACATCTTGCCCAATCAAGGTTGACAAGGTAGCCTATGCTTAAAGGATGCTTAGTATCGACTGTTTTGATGTTTGCACGCTCATAACAGAGGAAATAGCCGATACAAGCCTCTCATCAGCTATTTTTGCAATCTTGGTTGTTACATGTTGTGCGTTTGAGATACTTGGTAAAGTCGTGGTTTGATTTAAGAGTAGATAGATTTGATCTAGCATATCTATTATGGCTGTATTTCCGAACCCCACTGATATATATGGTAGATTAAGTTTGTTCATCATGGATTAAATCATGCTTTTGTCGGGTAGATCTTGTTCGTGCCTCATGGACCCTGCATCGGCTGAAATAGCCGATCCAGTTATGCTTTCTTCATAGTATGTTCTTTTAAGTGATTTGGAATCAACGGATCTACTTTATGCACGAGACGTGATCTAGCTTGATCATCATCAAGGCTGCATGGAGACACCCCACTGTTGGTGTTTAAGTTATTTTATTGATCTATTTGTTATTATGGCTGCATGGAGACACCCCACTGTTAACAAATAGAACTGCTTGCGCATTTAGTCGATACGTTGGTTTCATATCGCTTGAACGTACATATAGATCTTTATCTGCTAATATCTTTTAAAGCTTATCGGCTGTCGGTTTGTTACAAACATTCATCTTACATATGTCATAGCCGTTATACTTCATATCTTTTTCAATACTTTTTCATGCAATTTCATGGGAGTTGACTTTGTAGTCAATATCCTAAAGACAAATGGCTATATCAGAGCCGTATAATTTGGAACTGTCTGGCACCAAACCGGCAGGTTCCACAATTTAACGATCTTTTTTCTTCTCCTTGTCAATTACAGGTCAAATTGACTGGCACGCCTGAAGTCGATTCCGCTGAGAATCGCCACCACTGTTTGCTGAAGGTCCAGGAGGTCAGGATTCACTCCGTACCCCTCTGAGGACCGTACGCGTGAGTGTGTTGGCGCATCACGACCGAGATTTTGTGTCAACACATTCTTTTGGCACGCCCGGTGGGACGAAATCATCTAAATCATGATGTTTGACAATGAAGAAGTACTGCATGTGAAGATGGAGGACCTCCCAGAGGAGACTCGACGCTTAATAGACGAGACCGTTGATCAGTATTGACATTTGTGCTTATTGAGCTTCAACAAGACCAGAGATAAGAAGATAATTCAAAAAACTCATCTTCCAAGAGTGGTCTTTGATGGTCAGGTTGATCCAATGGTCCAGGTCCAACACAATGTCATGCAAGAGATAATCGGCAAGGCAATGTCTGCCACATTGACAAATCATAATGAGGTTTTTCTCAACAGCCTCACAAATGCCATTAAAGAAGCTTTCAGCATGGGTGGTGACAGAAGGGGTCCAACATATACTGTTGGAAACAGTCAAGGAGCTGGAACTTCTACTGGACCCCAAACCAATGGCCCAAATGGCAATGGAAACCAGATGATGATCAACCCTGAGGGCATGACACCGCAGCCAGTGCAGCAGCCGATTGTGAGTAATAATATATACTCGTCGGCTACAAAAATAGCTCCTCAGGCAAGGCGCATCACAAGATATTTTAATACACCGCCATATCAAGGGAACGTAGCATCTGGTGATATCCCTCAGGGGTATCATTATGTATTTGACTTCTATACCTTGGATGCTCAAGAGAACCCAGGATACAACGGCAACAACGTCGGGGGGGCAGAACATCGGCTATCAACAGCCGGTAAATCAGATTGACCAGTTGATGAATCGGGTAACTGACCTGGTTCAGAAGCAATTTGGCTTGACGCCAAAATCTACAATAACTGGTTACAAAAAGCCTTATCCAGAATGGTTTGATCAGGTTGTTCTTCCTCCAAGATATAGAATTCCTGATTTTTCCAAATTCACAGGAACTGGTTCAGTGTCAACCATGGAGCACATAACCCAGTTCCTAGTCCAGATCGGAGAGATCGGTGATGAGCAAGCACTCAAAGTCACAATGTTCCCTCTCTCTCTCTCTATCTGGTTCGGCTTTCTCGTGGTTTTCGTCTCTGCCACCCAATTCCATTCACAGTTGGGATGATTTGGAAGATAAGTTCCATAAATATTTTGGCTTCGGGGTATTGGAAAAAGGCTTAGTGGATTTAATCGATACAAGGCAGACTAATAATGAGTCTGGATGCCAGTACCTCCAAAGATTCAGAGAGATGAAGAATCAATGCTATTCCTTAACATTACCAGATTCAGAGGTGGTTAGCATTGCAACTCGAGGATTGATACCTGCTATCAGAGAGAAAATCGGCTTCGGTTGTAACAACATGGCCGATTTAGCTAAAAAGGTGTCAAATATCGATGCTTAAAATCAGTACAATCAGGTCTTTAAGCCCAAGAAAGCCTACAATGCGGAGAGCCATTTCTTCTTGGAAGGTGAAAATAATAATTCAGAAGATGAAAGCGATGAAGAAGTGGTTGCTGTAGACTGGGTTTGGAAAAATAATGAATTCATGCCTTGGGTAAAAGTTAAAAGTACCGAAAGAGATGTAAAATATAGCTTCGACATTACCAAGGCCGACAAGATATTTGAATACTTGCTAGAAAAGGGTCAGATCAAGTTAACTAGGAATCATACTATCCCATCGGCCGAGGAGCTTAAAAATAAAAGGTACTGCAAATTTCATAATTCTGGTACCCATACTACTAATGATTGCCGAGTTTTCAGATATATGATACAGAGGGCAATCGTTAAGGGAAGGATTGGCTTAGAAAAGGCTAAAGGCATGGGCATCAACGGCCATCCTTTCCCACAAAACATGGTAGCTCCAGCACCTCGGAGTGAGATCAGGGTGTTGACCTCTGATAGAGCCAGGACAGATGGAACAATTGATCCAAAGAAGCAATTAACAGCCAGGGAGTATCAGGAGATGAAAGGAAAGAAAAGCAATGATCAACCTGAGACTTCAAAGGCTGGAGAGGCTAGAAGGCATCCAACTGTCAGGATCTTATTGAACAAGTTGCAACGTCAGAAGGAAAGGAGCCAAATGCAAAAGGAAAGAGATGAACAAGAATATCAAGAGTGGCTCGAAGAAGAAGAGTACAGGAAGTCCCGGGAAGAAGGAAGACGCATCAGAGATGAAGAGAAAAATCATTGGGACTGTCCCTTCTTCAGGCATTGTTGGAATAAGGGCTTAAAGCTTCCTACTCTTTGTAATTGCCCAAAGTGCAGTGATCAGTACCAAGAGTATAGGCAATTAAGAGACAACCGTTGATCTATACATGAAAGATTAAGTTTTGAAAATACAGAATGGCGCATAAAAAATGAAAATGTTCATAATCGGCTGGGAGTAAGATTAGCCGATGATGATCATCCTTGGCAGAAGGGACAGTGGTGTCCTGGTGGTTTAACCAAAAGCCAGAAGCGACGGGTTCAAAGGTTGAGGGACGATGAAACCTAGAAGAAGAAATCCAAAGTTTGGCAAGTCAAGCAGATAGCCGATAAGGATGAGTCATCGGCTAACATCGCTGCTCTATTCATGCTACCTGCTGAATTTAGATCCTCTGATCACGAAGAATCTGATAATGAGGAAGTCGTTGCTCAATGGATCTATCAACCAGAAGATGCTACATTTCAAAAACCCGAGAAGCATTCTCATTTAAAGGCTTTGTATTTGAAAGGGTTTGTTAATGGAAGACCTTTGAACAGGATGCTAGTTGATGGAGGAGCAGCAGTTAACTTGATGCCATATGCCACTTTTAGAAAGTTTGGCAAGACTACAGAAGACTTGACTAAGACCGATATGAGGTTCACCGATTTTGCTGGCAATGTATCGGTTACTAAAGGTGCTATATGTGTTGAGTTGACAATTGGCAGCAAGAGTATGCCGACTACTTTCTTTGTAGTCGATGCAAAAGGATCCTATAGTGTGCTTCTTGGAAGGGATTGGATCCACGCCAATTGTTGCGTTCCATCTACCATGCATCAGAATGTGATTCATTGGATCGGTGACACCGTGGAAGTAGTGTCAGCCGATTCAACTGTTAGTATTGCTTATTCAAACCCTGATGTTTGGAACTTTGATAACATGGAGTGCTTTTCCGGAAGGATTCTCGAAGAAGACTTTCTCAAGACAACTGGCGAGAGTCAACAGCCGATCTAAGCAATCGGCTTCAAAAATATTCTAGAGGATTAACTTGCTGCCAAGGATTCATATCGGCGCCAATGAATTAAGGCCGGTGTCGTGACAATCAAGATTGATTCTTTTAGAATTAGAATGGAAGATCGATTCGTTTGATTTTATAGCCGATACTAGTGTATCGCCTTTAGAACAAAAATAGCCGATATGTATGTATCGACTTTTGATTTTAATTGATAGCCAATACTAAGGAAGTATCGCCTTTAGAAGGTTCATCAAAAAGAAAAGCTTTGGAGAGCTCAAGCAGTGCAATGGAAAGAAATATCAGGCAAACGATATTTAACAAAGTTATTAAGCCTGACGATGCAGGGGCGACTTGTTGTTTAGTTTTTTCGGCCACTAGGCCAGGTACACAGAAGGAACATTAAAAACAAACTAATCTAGGTGGAGCCGGTTCAGGAGGTCCTCCAGGTGCGACACCTCTGTCACGGCGAGCCCCAGGGGTTGGAACTCCTCCACCAGCTCCCTGAAGTCCTCCCTCGTCCTGGCGCCGACGAAAGAAGGAGAAACTTCCCCGGAGATCTCAGCACCGCTAAGTTCGGCTCTGGCGAGGGCGAAGGTGGCGCCGTGGCAGATGGCGTGGAGGGCCAGCTCCCTGACGCGCGTCCCGACGTCATCCATGCGCGCCCATAGATTGTCTCCCCGTGCGTTCACGAAGTCGGTAATTGCTGTGGCTCGCCCAAGGGGCCAATCGAGTTGCTGTTGGAGTTCTACAATTGGATAAAAGAGACTAAATTTCAGAAAGATAGCCGATTCAATCGAATCAAATAACAAATTGGCTAAGTAATTAAACAAGCAGTTGCCAACAAATTCGCTAATGCTGTTATACAAAAAGCAATCGAAGTAATGAGTTGGAAGACTTGGAAAAATGTACCAGCAACTCTGTCGGACACCTCTAAGTGCTCAAGAGCACTGTTGAGGCGAGAGCGGAGGACTTCCCGTTCCTTCACTAGGCACGCAGTTCGACGGCGCTCCTCCTCCAGGAGACGCCGGGTGTCGGCGACGCCCCGGATAAAGGCCCACGCGTCATCATCCAGTGCCAGCCCGTGCCCTGATGGAGGTTGGCTGGGGCCTTGGTCGTCCACCGGAGGAGAAGGACTGCAGAAAAGTTAGGGTTTTCCCGGGTAAATGGAAGATTTCGAAGCACAGAGGTATTAAGGAAAGAAACTATTACCCGAGCACGCGGCGATAGGTCGCCGGAGGACCATCTACGGACTCCGATACCTCCGCAGGGCATTTCCCGCGGTTTTCCGCCATTGCTTCGGCCGCCGAGTGAGGAGGAAGAGCAGTTGGTGAATGAGAAGAGCAAAGGCCGAAGAGTGAAGCAATGAATGCGCGATGTGTTCGAGAAGTCAGCGTCTGGTATTTATGAGTAAGGCTCGAGAAGGTGAACAGGCGTCGGCTCAGGGGCACCCTCGGATCCAGATCCTAAGGTGAATCGACTAAATAAGCCATTCTGGTACTGATCGGATAAAGGACAAGTTGTCTAGATGATATCGGCTGAAGATAGCTGATAGGGCTTCAAGTGTTGAATGAAAATAGAGTATCATGATGCCAGTCAACCAATGAAGAATGTTTACAGAGGAAGGATTGAAAATCAGGAATTACAGATGAATAGAATTACATATTTAGTACATATTTCAATGCGTTCAGAGCATTTAGATGGATAGCATCTATTTCATCAATCTCTTTCTGATCTTCTTCGATGGAGCCTGGGATCGGTTTCTTTTCGGCTTTGACATCTTGAAGCTCACCATGAAGAATTCCTATCTTTTTCCTATGCTCACGAAGGGCAACGGGGATGCTCTCCAAGCTATCCTTCTTCAATTTAATCTGCTCGTCAATGACTTGAAGCCTGCTCAGCAACTCATTCCTCTCAGTTTCCAGAGATGACAGATTGCCGATAAGAACAGTGGAGTCTGAATTTAGTTGATCTATGGCATTCTTTTCGGCAACCATGTCAGAAATGCAGCGTTGTTCACGTGATGGCAAATGTATTTGAGCTTCTCGTGCCCTGAATTTGGCTTTGATCTTGGAGAACTTTGGTTCAAGAAATCCTATATGAGCAACAGAAGACAGAGTCTCTTTTAGGTCTTTTGGTATGTTATCCTTGATCAGATAAAAAATATCCCTGACTCCTTTTGCATCCTGCATCAAATCGGCTATGTTGACCTCCAAGAGGGGGATTAGTGGTTGGAGCCGAATCTTGACTTCTTCAGGTAGTTCTCTTGGAGATCTAGGTGCAGAAGCTTCCTCTTCAATCATGTATTCTTTCAAATTAAAAGGGATGACAGGGGAAGAAGGCTCTCTTTGTTCCTACACAGACTGGTGTATGAGTAGTCATAGATAAGGAGATATTGAAAGGAGAAATAATGATTGATTACAACACCTGGTCAGATGGGCTAATTTGAGGATCTGGGATGGCTGAAGAAGGCTCGAGAGGTACATCTGAAAGAGGATTTTCATCAGTTTTTTCAAGAACATGCACTGAAGAAGATGGAGCTATCAGCTAAAAGATATACCTGGTTGAGGAAGTTCTTGATCAATGTCAGGAAGAGGAGGTGCTTCATGTTCTATATTTTGAGCATCCGCCTGCTCCTGAGGCAACTCAGCATTATGAGTGCCAGCCTGTTCTCAGAAATTGGGAGATAAAAGGATTTATAAACTTGTTGATGGGAATAGGGAAAAGCAAATTTTTACCTCTGTATCGATATTCTTGATCAAGGATTGGCTGCTACTAGAAGTATCTTGCTTCTTCTTTTTTGATACAACCTTGACAGTTGGCTTGGTAGTCTTTTGCTTCTTAGAAGAGCCAGCTTCCCTTATAAAGGTGCTAAGGGTTTGATCATCTAAAGCATCAGGAGCTTTCCTCTTCATCAAAGTCTTGATGGTGGGAGCATCACAGCCAATCCTTGGATTTGGGCACCATATGTTATAATTTATTTCTGGAGGATTCAAAGTGACCAAATCCTGCAAAAATTTGGCATATGTCAGAAGGGAACAGATGACAAAAATATAATGTGGAGATGAATTGAATTGTACCTCATCAGTTGCCTGGAAGTCTGAGTCCAATTTCGAGCACTAAGTGGCCACAGCTTCGCTGAAGAGATGGATGCTCCATTGCTGCCACCAGTTCTGGAAAGAGATTGAAGAAAAAGGTCTGAAGTTCCTTTCCTTGACCATCTTCAGGGAGACAGATTTTTCCAGTTGAAATATTCTGTCGTACTCTAAGGCAGAGTCTACTGCTTCTCTTGGTCTGAGTTTATCAGCAAAATACAGGGATGGAGGCACTTGGCCAAAACCAATTTGTCTGGCTGCCATGACAGGATGATAAAATTCGTAGGACATGGGAGGTTTTCCTCTACCATGCCTAATTTTAGTGGGCAGGAGACAAGGTTTCATAATTTGACACAAGATCTTCAGACTCTCATTATCGCATTCCCTTTGAAACCTAAAGGTATATGGGTTCTCAAAATCTGTGATATCTGGATATTGGAACCAATCGAAGGTGGCAGCAGGGAATCCCTTGTAGAAGATCTTGAAGAAGAAGCTAGCTGGTTCATCGACAGATATTATAGCAGTAGCCTCTCCAAATGAAGTGCACCTTCTCACTTTAGCATTATCAGTTAGTGATCCTTCTTGGCTATCTGGGTATAATTTTGGGAAAGATAAGGTTTTCAAGTCTGGGGTTACCAACCTATGGAGATGAAGGTTAAGCCAAAGTTGGAGCTACCACCAGGGACCTGTTATTGATGGGATGTCTTCATTTTTCATCAAACTCTGGGCTACTTGATTCAACATGCTGTACAGAGCCCCCAGAAGGTACTTTCCCAGAGGTATATCTGAGGTCACGGGCAATTTTTCTGCTAGAGCCAAGAAATTGGAAGCTGGGCCACAACTCTGACCACAGAACAGGTACTTCTCCAGCCACATATTCAGAAAGATAACATGCTCTCGTTCTGAGACCCTGGATTGAGGAGTTTTGAAGGTGGTAATATAGTTGGCCCAGCCACCAGGTTTTCCAAGCTTAATGGAGGGCTTGGTTTGGAGATTGTAAGGGTTAATCGATCCAACGATGTTTAGGCCGGTCAGCATGTGCACATCGGCCAAAGTTGGAGTCATAGGGCCCTTCTTGAACATAAATGTGTTGAAAGTACCAGACCAAAATTAGCAGCCAGCCTTCAGCATCTGCTCATTCTTCTTCATATCAGCCAAGGATAGGGTGATACACTGATCTAGACTACGAAGAACCCAATCTGACTTCTTTTTGACTTCCACCTTAATCAACCAATCTCTCCAACCTGGAACAATCGATGGCCAGTTCCTGAAAGGAGTTTTGCCCCAGTGCTTTGAAGCAAAATCTGAATTCTTAAAGGGAATTCTCTGGGTTTCGGCAGTGATGACTTCAGTAGGATCAAGATTGCCTACTGGACCGAGAAAGAAATTATCTGGGTTATCCTGAACTAGGATAAGGATCTGGTCATGAAGCGCCTGAAAATTCAAAATTTTAAGAAAAAATGTAAAAGATGCGGATTCATTAGAGAAGAGGGATGATAAGGAACCTGAAAATTACCTCAGGAATGGAATCTTGAGTCGCCATTTGACTGATGGAAGCACCAAACTTGAGCTCTCAAAAGATTTTTTGCTTGAAATCAAGTGGCGGCGGACTTCTTTGAAGGTTAGGGTTTGAAAATAGCCTTGGGGAAAAGCAATAACAGTTAAAGAAGAAGACTCGGCTGATCAGCTAAGAAGTAAGGTTAGTCGATTCGACCCTAAGGAAAGGAGGATAACATTTTTGGAATAAAAATAAATTTCATCCCAAAATTGGGGGGCATGTGTTTACACCAGATTTTGGACCAAGAGGTTTGATATTTTGTAAACATAAATGGCTGATTTATTAAGGAAGAGAATCGGCTAAGAAAAATAAAAACTCGTGTGGGCCAAGCGTAAACGGGAGGATTCAGGTGGACCAGCACGACGGGCTTCGAAGACGTGTCGGACTCGACCAAGGAGTTCAAGTTCGGGTTGTCTTTTATTTTTCCTTTTTTTGTAATCTACTCGTGTTAGGGCAGGAGTCAACCGGGTTATAAATAGCTTGAAAGCCGGATTTTAAAAAATGCAATCAATCAAATACAACCGGCCCTCGGCCAAAACCCTAGGAGTAGGAGTAACGTAGATCTCGGCGAGACCTTCAACCAGGCAGGGCTGCATCGGCATCGACCGACCTCTGGTTTGCTTGTAAGTTTCACCAATGGCTTGTGTCACCGTGTAATAAGGCTGCATTGGCATCGACCAAACTCTTGTTAAACTATGGCATGGCTAGTTATCGGTCTAAGTTCGTCTTTTGTGAGACTGTCTTGACTTTGATCAATCTCTTGCTTCAGTCGATCTTGACTAGTTATCGGCTCTACTGGCTTGGCAAGCTAGTAGATTCATTAAGTTATCGATGTCGTTTTATGTTTTAACTTGTTTATTTACGCTTTAAACAACATCTTGCCCAATCAAGGTTGACAAGGTAGCCTACGCTTAAAGGATGCTTAGTATCGACTGTTTTGATGTTTGCACTCTCATAACAGAGGAAATAGCCGATACAAGCCTCTCATCAGCTATTTTTGCAATCTTGGTTGTTACATGTTGTGCGTTCGAGATACTTGGTAAAGTCATGGTTTGATTTAAGAGTAGATAGATTTGATCTAGCATATCTGTTGACGGTGCTTAAAGCATCATTTCACCATCAACATTTCACCCAAAACCAAGGTAAAACAACATAAAAAGTAGAAGATTTGGTTTATAACTAACCTATTTCCACATGTGCATAGTTTCTTATCTTAATGCAGGAAATAATGGAATTTGGGCCAAACAAGAGGACCAGGAGCAAGGCCAAGCCATTTTGGCCCAAATGGGCCAGAGCAAGGTGGCGGCCGCCACCTATTACTGGCGGCCGCCAGGTCACTCGTGCCAAAAGTGGCCCAAGCCACGTCATCGATCCGTGGGAGTCACCTCAAGCTCAAATCCTGGCCGTTGCACACTAAGGCGGTTTGATCCAAGGGCTAAGAAGAGCATCACCTAGATAGTGGGCTTTGGACACGTGTCCAAACCCTAGCCAGCCCTCAAACCGACCCAGGAGAGCAAATGAAGACCGTTGGATGAATGGCGGTTGAAATCGACGGCTGAGAGGTGGCGGGCGCCAGGGTTTGGTGGTGGGCGCCACCCCCTAAACCCTAACCGACCCCCCACTCACTCTATAAGTACCCCCCTAGCTCCCTAGCACTATAAATAGGCCCCCTTGAGCTCTCATTCGGAGAGCCTCACATCATTCCTCCCCATTTGGTTAGGTTAGACCACTTGCTATGTTAGAGACATCAGAGAGAGTGTGAGTGCCTCACTAGAAGAGGAGAAGAGTAGAAGTCTGGAGAGCTCCGGAGTTGTCGGAGACCCCTGCTTTGCTCTGCTCTGCGCTTCAACTTTGGTAACTTAGTATCTATTTTATCTTCAAGTATTTACTTTCAGTACTTGTGTGTTTGTTTCATTGCTTGATATTACTTTCAAGTGCTCTAGTTCTAGTACAGGGCTAGTAGTAGTTATATATAGATTAAGTGTGGTACTTAGGCTATATATTGCCAGTGAATACAGCTAGGCCCCCGGATAGTTGTGGTAGCAAGCAGGTGGTGACAGCCCTGTGCGCCTTGAATTCCACCACGTAGTTGGTCTAGTTTAACAGTAGGACTCGTTGTGCTAGCGTTCAACCTAAGTCAGTGGTAAAGGCTAGTACGCCCACAATACACTAGTAAAGAACTTAAATCACTAGAAGTCTAATAGAACTAGGATCTACCCCAGTAGATAGTGCCCGTTCCCTTCAACTATCCTAGATATCCTTACCCCCCTAGTTTTCTCAAAATCACTTCGCGTTCCTCGTGGATTCGATACCCCGGAATACTCTGAGGTGAAAAGCTACAACTGACAGCCGTGCGCTTGCGGTTTCTTCTGCGTGCCACCCCAGGTGTCAACAATATCTATTATGGATGTATTTCTGAACCCCACTGATATATATGGTAGATTAAGTTTGTTCATCATGGATTAAATCATGCTTTTGTCAGGTAGATCTTGTTCGTGCCTCATGGACCCTGCATCGGCTGAAATAGCCGATCCAGTTATGCTTTCTTCATAGTATGTTCTTTTAAGTGATTTGGAATCAACGGATCTACTTTATGCACAAGACGTGATCTAGCTTGATCATCATCAAGGCTGCATGGAGACACCCCACTGTTGGTGTTTAAGTTATTTTATTGATCTATTTGTTATTATGGCTGCATGGAGACACCCCACTGTTAACAAATAGAACTGCTTGCGCATTTAGTCGATACGTTGGTTTCATATCGCTTGAACGTACATATAGATCTTTATCTGCTAATATCTTTTAAAGCTTATCGGCTGTCGGTTTGTTACAAACATTCATCTTACATATGTCATAGCCGTTATACTTCATATCTTTTTCAATACTTTTTCATGCAATTTCATGGGAGTTGACTTTGTAGTCAATATCCTAAAGACAAATGGCTATATCAGAGCCGTATAATTTGGAACTGTCTGGCACCAAACCGGCAGGTTCCACGATTTAACGATCTTTTTTCTTCTCCCTGTCAATTACAGGTCAAATTGACTGGCACGCCTGAAGTCGATTCCGCTGAGAATCGGCACCACTGTTTGCTGAAGGTCCAGGAGGTCAGGATTCACTCCGTACCCCTCTGAGGACCGTACGCGCGAGTGTGTTGGCGCATCCCGACCGAGATTTTGTGTCAACAACATCAAAACGTGATACAAAGAAAAATGTACATGTAAGAACTATACAAGTGAGCACATGATAGTCCATCTCATACCACAAGAAAATAGAACATGAATGTACAAGGTATGAGTGTATAAGAATGCTTGCGGATACATGGGTGTATGCCGAGTCTCGAGTGATGAGTGATTGTCAACGGGTTTGATCACAGGTTCTTTGGCTTGTGTTGTGCAGGTGTCGAGCAAGGAGACAGTGATCGAGGGCAAGGTGAAGGTCAAGTAGAGACGTGCCGTGCCGACGGACCGGGAGCGGTGAAGGGCGGACGTGAGGCTTGGACTGAGGGACCGGTGGCCTGA
The DNA here is from genome assembly GCA_009763385.1 of Coix lacryma-jobi var. lacryma-jobi. Taxonomy (NCBI): domain Eukaryota; kingdom Viridiplantae; phylum Streptophyta; class Magnoliopsida; order Poales; family Poaceae; genus Coix; species Coix lacryma-jobi. Next base: position 139,861,010 of record CM019824.1, read on the forward strand.
GGATCAGCTGTGGTGGCTGACAGCCTGGGACAGCGACGAGCGAAGACTTGCGGGGCACGGTGTTGCTCGGGTCGAGGACCTGGGGACACGTGTCGGTGGACAGGGTGCACGGGCGGTGCATCCCCTCTACGGCTTCGGTTTGGTGGTTGAGCCACAGAAAAACCACCGAGTGGACGGTTTCCAGATTTGGGCCTCAAAACCTGGGCGCTGATGGTTTCCGAGTTTGGGCCACAAAACTCGGGCTGAGGACGGTTTCCAGGTTTGGGCCTCAAAACCTGGGTGTTGTCGGGTTTCTGAGTTTGGGCCACAAAACTCAGGCGATGGTCGGCTGGTTTCTCGGTTTGGGCCTCAAAATCGGGGGTTGGTCGTGAAGGCTGGTTTCCCGGTTTAGGCCTCAAAACCGGGGGCGAAGTCCGTGAAAAGGACGAGCGGAGCGGTGGCGGCACATGGCGGCAATCGGTGAGGTTGCGTCGAGGCAACGCTACCAGTTGTACGGTTTGGCCGTCGGATCCATTTGAATCATCTTGTTCTTTATAGTGAGGAGATCATCTTGACCGAAGGAATTCATCTAACTCCTCACGAACAAGTAGATCTGGTCGATTTCGTTTTAGTGGCGCTTTTTTGGTTCATACACCTTCCCCTTTGATTTCCCGTTGATTGAGTTGATTTGAGCGGATGATTTCTTGGGGATAGTCTCCTAACTACCTCGTGATCATCCTCTCCAAGTTTGGGATCAAGGGATTTTGATTTGGATCGATTTGGAGGAGATTTGGGTGAAGAGCGACCGGAATCGCCCTGACTGGGAGTTGGCGGACAGTCCGCCACCCTAGGCGCGGACAGTCCACGCATCGGGACTCAGCCGGTTCAGTGGCTGCGCGTCTCGGTGAATAGTGCTATTTTTGAACCGCGGACAGTCCGCCGTTAGGACCCGCGGACAGTCCGGGAGGCGTCCAACAACTGTTCAGCAACTCTGTTGTTTTGCTCTTTTGGCCGACGGACAGTCCGCCACCTGAGCCCGGATAGTCCGCCGTTGGGCAGACAGTCCGCGACCGTACTGGCGGACAGTCCGTGACCCTGCTGAAGCCTCCGGTTTAGTGCGTTTGCTCTCCCGTCTTTTCCGCTTGGTTTTCGAACTTCTCGTTTGGCCCTATAGTTAACCAAGAAACCTCTCTAGGTATCTTTGCTACTTGTTAGCATCGGTATTTAGTTATCTCTCGACGTAGCCTTCAATCTACGTTCGGGACTCGGTTTTCAAGGGGCAAACTTGTGCCGGTGCTTTTGGTCTTTGACTTGCTATCGCTTTGTGGTGCCTCGCTGTGATCCTCGGGATCATCCACCCTCTTCCAAGGGTGTGGGCATCACGTTTTCAGTCGTAGCTTTCGAGGGTTGATTTTGGGACATTTGGCCAAAGTTTCGAGAGAATTTTTGTTGGCTCCCATTCACCCCCCCCCCCCTCTGGTCGCCTTGCTAGTGCTTTCTCGGTCCTTCAATTGGTATCGGAGTGGGTTAAGGATCTTCCACCTTAGCCGGTTCCAGATCCACAGAAGGCGACATGGATCACGGCGTGGGCAAACCACCGTTCTTTGATGGGACGAACTATGCGTATTGGAAGATACGCATGTCGGCCTATCTCCAGAGCATGGGCTCTTCTGTTTGGGAGATTTGCAACAAGGCTGATTACGTTGTCTTGGCTGCTCGTGTCACTCAGCTTCAGATCGATGAGCACGAAGCAAATAGCCGAGCTTGTAACGCTCTTTTCTCCTGTTTGAGCATGTCCGAGTTTGATCGCGTTTCTCACCTCCCCACGGCTCATGAGATTTGGGCGACCCTCATGCGCTTCCATGAGGGAACCACTCAAGTCAAATCCCGTCTCTACGAGTCGCACAAGCGGGAGTATGAGAACTTTCGACATATGCCTGGCGAGAGCATAGAGAGTTTATTCGCTCGCTTTCAGGTTATTGTCAACAAGATAAGAGCAAACAAGGAGTTGTTGCCTTTCGACGATCATGAGAGGGCTTTGAAGCTTTTGCATACTCTCGATCGGTCGGCATGGGACTCAAAGGTCTAGGCGATCATCTAATCGTCTAACTATGAGACCCTCACATGCGACGAGCTCTTTAGTAAGCTCAAGTCTAGTGAGATTGACGCCATGTCGAGGGCTTCCTATGTGAATCCTTCTGGCCCGACTATGGCTTTGGTTTCTGGTTCTTCTGCTAACACCTCTGGAGGATTTGCACTTTCTTCTCTCTTTTATGTCACAGAGGAGCAGTTGGAGTCTTTGGGAGACGACGAGTTGGCTTTGCTTGCCAACCGGTTCTCGCGGTTCCACAACAACCGCATGAACCGTCGCCGCGGAGGAGGACGCTCAGGATGCTATGAGTGCGGTGACCCCGACCACTTCATCGCCAACTGTCCCAAGAAGAAGCACTCATCTGGGAAGGGCGATCATGGGCACAAGTATGACTCCGGCAAGCGCAAGGAGAAGTACGTCCCCGCGAAGCACAAGCGGAGGGACGGCTTCGACAAGGAGTACATCAAGAAGAAGTACTTGGAGAAGGCCCAGGCTGAGCAGCGTGCGTTCTTTGCCACGCTCAGCGACGTCGATGGCTCGAATGACGACTCCGCTTGCTCAAGCAACGACGAGTCCGAGAAGAAGAAGAGGATCAAGGACAAGCTAAACGGCCTCTGCTTCTTCGCCGATGACGAGGGCTTCTGCACCATGGCCCTTGATGACGAGGTCGACGGCAAGCTGGAGGATACCCCTCAGAACGACGACGACGACGACGACATCTCCCAGGTATCTCTGACCCACGACGAGCTTTCTGCTGAGGTCGAGAAGCTTACTGCCGCCTTGCTTAGTCAGGATAAGCTGCTTAGGCGTGCTGCTAGAGAACGCAAGGAGTTTAGGCAGAAGTGGGAGGACACGGTGAAGGAGCTTGAGTTTGCTAGATCCACCGTGGTCGTTTCTGAGGAGGGTGAGTGCGAGATGTGCACCAAGCACATGACTGACCTTCTCACTTTGAGAGGTAAGTATGCTGCTTTGGTAGGAGAAGTGGATGAGCTGAAGGCTAGACCCTCGCTGTTGGGTGCGTGCAAGTCCTGTGCGGGCTTGCAATCTGAGTTGGCAGAGAAGAATGCCAAGATTGTGTCTCTTGAAGAGGCCAACTCGGGTAGCACATGTGTGGCTAGGTGTGTTCTTTGTGAGGGTTTGGAGATGGAGATTGCGAATGTGAAGCATGACAAGATGCAAACCGAGGAGGAAAACACATACCTTCGGACCATCTTGTCATGGGTGTCTAGTGGTGAGCCACAGCTCGGGATGATGATCTCCCAATTCAAGCGAGCTGTTGGAGGTCCAGGTGTAGGCTATGCTCTGGGTGTTGACGTTTCGTCTTTTGCGAAGATTGGAGAGTCGAGTGGTCTGAACCCAAGTGAGAAGCCCAACTCCACCACTACTTCCAAACTGACCAAGCTTCCACCCAAAGAGCCTCTCAAGCCTAACACCAAGGATGGAGTGTTTGAGGAACCTCCACGAGCTCCACCCAAGAACCAGCAATGGGCTCCCAAACCAAACCACCTCAAGAACAAGCTGGACAGAATGCCACCTATCCAGGAGGAGCTTATGCCACAGAAGGGCAAAGTGACCCACACCCACAACCGTGAGTACCAACAACCCCCTATGAGAGCGGTGAGGTACCATTGTGAGCACTGTGGGAGAGATGGACAATTGAGGGAGTTCTGCTTTAGGCGCAAGAGAGAGGAGCGTCGTTCCAGGGAGATGAACAATCCGGACGTGTACCATCCTTTCCATGATGTACATGTGCCGAATGTTCAGAGGAGAGCTCTGAGGAGAGCTGCTAGGCCTAGAGGTGCAGTGCCTCAAGGTCCTAGGCGTCAGGGAGGTGTTGCCCGACGGGGTCCTGACTTGGCAGGATATGGACCCCGTGGTGGAGGTTTTGTTGAGCGTTTTCCGCCACCACGTTTTGAGTATCGCGATGGACGCTCTTCTCTTAGCGGACCATGTTTTCCTATGCGTGGTGATCGCTTTCCCCGTAGGCAGGCTAGGAATGGTTTTTACACTGACCGTTCTTTTGAGCAGCCGGCCCAACACTGGTATTCTTCCTACTTCACTAACCCCAGTGTTGGACCGTATGCTCCCCCTATGTCTTTTTATTGATGTAGGTAAAACGATTGGAGGACGTTTGGTTGGTGGATTCCGGTTGCTCGAGACATATGACCGGAAACGCCAAGTGGTTCTCCAGTCTTAGTCCTGTTGCCGGAAAGGAGTTTATCACCTTCGGCGACAATAGCAAAGGTAAGGTGTTGTCTCGGGGGTCGGCCCGAGTTAATGAGCACTTTGTGTGGCGCGATGTTGCTCTTGTTTCTAACTTGCATTTTAACTTGCTTTCTGTTTCACAACTTTTTGATGATGACTATGAGATTCGTTTTAAACCGAATCTCAGTCGCATTTTAGATCCTCAGGGCAATCTTGTATGTTTGATTTCACCCTTTGGGAAAGTCTTTCGTGCGAATTTCTCAGAGTCGTTTGGTATTTCCCACTGTCTTTTGGCTAGTCCTTCCGCCTCTGATCTTTGGAAGTGGCATAGGAGACTAGGTCAACTGAGCTTCGACTTGCTTGCAAGGCTTAGCGCACTTGGCCTAATCCGAGGATTGCCCTAGTTATCCATGGAGAAGGACCTTGTTTGCCATTCTTGTAGACATGGAAAGATGGTTGCCGCTCCCCACCATCCAGTGACACAGGTCATGACACAGCGCCCTGGAGAGCTTTTACACATGGATCTTGTTGGTCCGGCTCGGGTGAGCTCGGTTGGGGGGAAGTGGTATGTTCTTGTGGTTGTCGACGATTTTTCGAGATATTCGTGGGTCTTCTTTTTAGCTGAGAAGACAGAGACCTTCTCTTTTGCTCGCAATCTGATTTTGCGTCTTCAGAACGAGTTCCCTTTGAACTCGATGCGAGCTATTAGGAGTGATAATGGTTCCGAATTCAAGAATTCAGATTTTGAGAAGTTTTGTAACTCCTTGGGTTTAGAGCATCAGTTTTCTTCTCCCTACACACCGCCACAGAATGGTGTTGTAGAGAGGAAGAATCGGACCCTTGTAGAGATGGCCAGGATGATGCTCGATGAGCATAGGACTCCTAGGCGATATTGGGCCGAAGCTATGAGCACTGCATGCTACATTTCCAATCGCATTTTTCTCCGAACCTTCTTGAAAAAGACTTCTTATGAGTTGCGTTTTGGAAGACAGCCAAAGGTGAGTTATTTTAGAGTCTTCGGTTGCCATTGTTTTATACTCAAAAAGGGCAACTTGGACAAGTTTGAGTCTCGTTCTTCTGACGGTGTATTTTTGGGTTATGGCACTCATACTCGTGCATATAGTGTACTTAACCTTGATACTAACCGAGTCATGGAGACATCCGATGTCACCTTCGACGAGACCATGGTTTGTCCTTCTTCTCGTTTTGAGCGTGCAGGTGATCATGAGGTTGGTGAGCCTCTTTTTGATGACGAGGACGAGGGTGCTGAAGGTATGGATGATCCAGCACTCCCTCCACCTGCTGTGCCGCAAGGAGCGGCTTCTACTATGACTCACGGCCCCGACACTTCTTCTTCCTAGGGGCCGTGGGATCCGCCACCCCGAGCGGTACCTTTTGTACCCGGGGAGGCACCAGCTGCTGTTGAGGGGGAGATTACTTCTGCTCGGGAGGCGCCACGACACATTCAGCGCCAACACCCGCCTCAACAGATGATCGGCAGCATCGACGAACGTGTCACTCGGTCCAGGTCACAAATCTCTCACTTTGCTCATTCTGCATTTGTTGCTGATTTTGAACCCCGAGATGTTGGACATGCTTTGAAGGATCCGGATTGGGTCAATGCCATGCATGAGGAGTTAGAGAATTTTGAGCGAAATCGGGTTTGGGTTTTGGTTCCACCTCCTCCAGACTGTAATCCTATTGGGACAAAATGGGTTTTTAAAAACAAACAAGGAGAGGATGGCCACATTGTTAGGAACAAAGCGAGACTTGTGGCCAAGGGTTATAGTCAGAAGGAGGGGATAGACTTTGAGGAGACTTTTGCTCCCGCAGCTCGTTTGGAGGCTATTAGGATACTCTTGGCTTTTGCTGCATCCAAAGTTTTTAAACTTTTTCAAATGGATGTCAAGAGTGCCTTCTTAAACGGCTACATAGAAGAAGAGGTGTATGTAGAACAACCCCCCGGTTTTGAAAATCCCAAGTTTCCAAACCATGTTTTTAAACTTCACAAAGCTTTATATGGTTTGAAACAAGCCCATAGAGCCTGGTATGATAGGTTGAAAACCTTTTTGCTTTCTAAGGGTTTTAAAATGGGATGTGTGGATAAAACGCTTTTTCTCCTCAAGCATGGCAATGACACTCTCTTGGTCCAGATTTACGTGGATGATATCATTTTCGGTGGTTCTTCTCACGCTTTGGTTGCCAAGTTTGCAGATACTATGAGCAGGGAGTTCGAGATGAGCATGATGGGCGAGCTGACTTTCTTTCTCGGATTGCAAATTAAGCAATCCCGAGAAGGTACGTTTGTGCACCAGGGCAATTACATCAAAGACTTGCTGAAGAGGTTCGATATGGGTGAGGCCAAGCCTCTTCCAACACCCATGTCGACCATGACGGCTCTGGATGCGGATGTGGATGGAGAAGCTGCGGATACATGGGTGTATGCCGAGTCTCGAGTGATGAGTGATTGTCAACGGGTTTGATCGCAGGTTCTTTGGCTTGTGTTGTGCAGGTGTCGAGCACGGAGACAGTGATCGAGGGCAAGGTGAAGGTCAAGTAGAGACGTGCCGTGCCGACGGACCGGGAGCGGTGAAGGGCGGACGTGAGGCTTGGACTGAGGGACCGGTGGCCTGAGGATCAGCTGTGGTGGCTGGCAGCCTGGGACAGCGACGAGAGAAGACTTGTGGGACATGGTGTTGCTCGGGTCGAGGACCTGGGGACACGTGTCGGTGGACGGGGTGCACGGGCGGTGCATCCCTTCTACGGCGTCGGTTTGGTGGTAGAGCCAGAGAAAAACCATCGGGTGGACGGTTTCCAGGTTTGGGCCACAAAACCTGGGCGTGCTGCGGGTTTCCGAGTTTGGGCCACAAAACTCGGGCTGAGGACGGTTTCCAGGTTTGGGCCTCAAAACCTGGGGCTGGCGGGTTTCCTGGTTTGGGCCTCAAAACCAGGGTTTGGCTGTGAAGGTTGGTTTCCCGGTTTGGGCCACAAAACCGGGGGCGGAGTCCGTGAAAAGGACGCAGAGCGGTGGTGGCACATGGCGGCAATCGATGAGGTTGCCTCGAGGCAACGCTACCCATTGTGCGGGCGTGGCCGTCCGATCACCACCTACCACGAGTTGGTCCAGAATAACCTTAGGGTTTAGCTGGTTCGCTCTGTAAGTAGTTAGGGGTAGAGTGGGAATTAGGAATAGCTAGAATAAGGATAAGTAGGGGGAGACACCCACCTCCCCATCTATCTCAGCCATTTGCTCTTTGCCTTCTAGGTTTTTCTGCTCTCCCACTCCCCTGCTGTAGCAAACTGAGATCCACAGAGAAGAGAACAATACCTCTGTGCCCGTGAGATTTTTGAGGAAGTGAGACCGTAATCTCACTGTTGTAGTGTGTGGTAGCCACACGGTTGCAAATTCGTGGTTGTGATTCGCGTTTTGCTTGTGTTCTTCGCGGGTTGCTTTTCTCCACGTTTTTCCCATTGATCGATCTCTCTACTCGGTGCGTCTTTTGCAAATCCGTTTGAACTGAGTTGTTCTAGATCGTGAGGCACTTCTTTCCCCCGAAGGAAATCATCTCTAACCTCACGAGCTAGTAGATCGGTCGATTTTCGTTTTGGATCGAGTTTGTTCCTTTTGTCCTGAATTCTTCCAATTCACCGATTTGGAGTTAGGTTCGAGCCATGATCTCTTTGGGATAGCTCACTAACCTCCTAGGAACTCCTCGTACCAAGTCTAAGCCTTAGTGCTTTTGATTTGGAGGAGATCGGGTTGAATTTGCGGAAGAACAGTTCTGTATCGGGACCATCGGACGCTCTGTTCTTGAGCATCGGACGCTGAGTTCTTTCCATCAGAGCGTCTGTTGCCACGTGTCATCTGACAGTGCTCTTAAAGGAGCATCGGATGCTAACCATCGGAGCGTCCGTTGCCATCGGACGCGCCGGGGGTCTAGCATCGGACGCTAGGGTTTCACTGTAGCAGCGTCCGATGCCAGTCCAGTAAGGTTCCAGAGAGGACCTATTTGCATCGGACGCGTCCGGTGCCTGGCCATCGGACGCTGCCAGCATCCGATGCAGTGATTTCTTCACTGTTTCATCCACAGTTTGACCGTTCGACTTCGGATTTGGTTTTGGGTTTTTGCGTTGGATTCCTGACTCTGTGCTCTACAGAAACAGGGCTTCCCGCTTTGCAAAAATGCCTGAATCCCCCTCGCGTTGCTCGGGGGAGGTTGAGGTTACCCAAAGTCCATCTTGTCACTAGTTGACTCGCGTGGATTTGGGTGAGGGAACTTTTGTGGTGTCCCGCTGTGTTCCTAGGGAACATCCACCCATTCTCTTAGGTCGTGGACATCACGTGTGTAGGCTTTGCTCTTGGGGTTGTTTTTGTTGGGACAAAGGCCGGAATTTCAGAAGAAATTTTTAGGCTCCCATCCCCCCCCCTCTGGTCGCCTTACTTTAGCACTTTCGGTCCTTCAATTGGTATCAGAGCAGGTTAAGGATCTTCCACCTTAGCCGGTTCCAGATCCACAGAAGGCGACATGGAACGCGGCGTGGGCAAACCGTTGTTCTTTGATGGGACGAACTATGCATATTGGAAGATACGCATGTCGGCCTATCTCCAGAGCATGGGCTCTTCTGTTTGGGAGATTTGCAACAGGGACGATTACGTTGTCTTGGCTGCTCGTGTTACTCAGCTTCAGATGGATGAGCACGATGCCAATAGCCGAGCGCGTAACGCTCTTTTCTCCTGTTTGAGCATGTCCGAGTTTGATCGCGTTTCTCACCTCCCCACGGCTCGTGAGATTTGGGCGACCCTCATGCGCTTCCATGAGGGAAGCTCTCAAGTCAAATCTCGTCTCTACGAGTCGCACAAGCGGAAGTACGAGAACTTTCGACACATGCCTGGCGAGAGCATAGAGAGTTTATACGCTCGCTTTCAGGTCATTGTCAACAAGATGAGAGCAAACAAAGAGCTGTTGCCTTTTGGCGATCATGAGAGGGCTTTGAAGCTTTTGCACACTCTTGATCGGTCTGTGTGGGACTCAAAGGTCTAGGCGATCATCGAATCATCTAACTATGAGACCCTCACTTGCGACGAGCTCTTTAGTAAGCTCAAGTCTAGTGAGATTGACGCCATGTCGAGGGCTTCTTATGAAAATCCTTCCGGCCCGACTATGGCTTTGGTTTCTGGCTCTTCTGCTAACCCCTCTGGAGGATTTCCACTTTCTTCACTCTTTTCTGTCACAGAGGACCAGCTGGAGTCTTTGGGGGATGATGAGTTGGCATTGCTCGCCAACCGGTTCTCGCGGTTCCACAATAACCGCATGAACCGTCGCCGCGGAGGAGGACGCTCAGGATGCTTTGAGTGTGGCGACCCCGACCACTTCATCGCCAACTGTCCCAAGAAGAAGCACACAACTAGGAAGGGCGATCATGGGCACAAGTATGACTCCGGCAAGCGCAAGGAGAAGTACGTCCCCGCGAGGCACAAGCGGAGGGGCGGCTTCGACAAGGAGTACATCAAGAAGAAGTACTTGGAGAAGGCCCAGGCTGAGCAGCGTGCGTTCTTCGCCACGCTCAGCGACGTCGACGGCTCGGATGACGACTCCGCTTGCTGAAGCGATGACGAGTCCGAGAAGAAGAAGAGGATCGAGGACAAGCTGAACGGCCTCTGCTTCTTCGCCGATGACGACGGCCTATGCACCATGGCCCTTGGTGATGAGGTCGACGGCAAGCTGGAGGACACCCCTCGGAACGACGACGACAACGACGACACCTCTCAGGTATCTCTCACCCACGACGAGCTTTCTGCTGAGGTCAAGAAGCTTACTGCCGCCTTGCTTAGTCAAGATAAGTTGCTTAGGCGTGCTGCTAGAGAGCGCAAGGAGTTTAGGCAGAAGTGGGAGGACACGGTGAGGGAGCTTGAGTTCGCTAAGTCCGCCGTGGTCGTGTCTGAGGAGGGTGAGTGTGAGATGTGCACCAAGTACATGACTGACCTTCTCACCTTGAGAGGTAAGTATGCTGCTTTGGTTGGAGAGGTGGATGAGCTCCGGGCTAGACCCCTGTTGTTGGGTGCGTGCAAGTCTTGTCCAGTCTTGCAAATCGAGTTCGCAGAGAAGGATGCCAAGATTGAGTCTCTTGAGAAGGCCAGCTCGGGTAACACTTGAGTGACTAGGTGCGCTTTGTGTGAGGGTTTGGAGATGGAGATCGTTAATGTGAAGCATGACAAGATGCAAACCGAGGAGGAAAACACATACCTTCGGACCATCTTGTCATGGGTGTCTAGCGGTGAGCCACAGCTCGGGATGATGATCTCCCAATTCAAGCGAGCTGCTGGAGGTCCTGGTGTAGGCTTTGCTCCGGGTGTTGATGTTTCTGCTTTTGGGAAGATTGGAGAGTCGAGTGGTTTGAACCCAAGTGAGAAGCCCAACTCCTCCACTACTCCCAAACTTACCAAGCTTCCACCAAAAGAGCCTCTTAAGCCTAACACCAAGGATGGGGTGTTTGAAGAACCTCCACGAGCTCCACCCAAGAACCAGCAATGGGCTCCTAAACCCAATCACCTGAAAAACAAGCTGGACACAATGCCACCTATCCAGGAGGAGCTTATGCCACAGAAGGGCAAAGTGATCCACACCCACAACCGTGTCTACCAACAACCCCCTTTGAGAGCGGTGAGGTACCATTGTGAGCACTGTGGGAGAGATGGACACTTGAGTGAGTTCTGCTTTCGGCGCAAGAGAGAAGCGCGCCATGCTAGGGAGAAGAACAATGCGGACATGTACCATCCTTTCCATGATGTACATGTGCCAAATGTTCAGAGGCATGCTACTAGGCCCAGAGGTCCAGAACCTCAAGTTCCCAGGCCTAGGCAGCGGAGAGGACGTTCCCGGCGGGAGCCTGCAGTTGTAGGCTATGGACCCCGTGGCGGTGGCTTTGTTGTAGAGCGTTTTCCTCCACCGCGTTTTGAGTATCGCGATGGACGCTCTTCCCTTAGCGGACCACGTTTTCCTCAACGTGGTGATCGCTTCCCCCGTAGGCGTGCTAGGAATGGTTTTTCTTCTAACCGTTCTTTTGAGCAGCCGGCCCAACACTGGTATTCTTCCTACTTCACTAACCCCAGTGTTGGACCGTATGCTCACCCTATGTCTTTTTATTGATGTAGGTAAAACGATTGGAGGATGTTTGGTTGGTGGATTCCGGTTGCTCGAGGCACATGACCGGAAACGCCAAGTGGTTCTCCAGTCTTAGCCCTGTCGCCGGAAAGGAGTTTATCACCTTCGGCGACAATAGCAAAGGTAAAGTGTTGTCTCGTGGGTCGGTCCGAGTTAATGAGCACTTTGTGTTGCGTGATGTTGCACTTGTTTCTAACTTGCATTTTAACCTTGTTTCTGTTTCGCAACTCTTTGATGACGACTATGAGATTCGTTTTAAGCCGAATCTCAGTCGTATTTTGGATCCTCAGGGCAATCTTGTTTGTGTGATTTCGCCCTTTGGGAAAGTCTTTCGTGCGGATTTCTCGGAGTTGTTTGGAGTTTCTCGTTGTCTTTTGGCTGGACCTTCCTCCTCTGATCTTTGGAAGTGGCATAGGAGACTAGGACATTTGAGCTTCGACTTGCTTGAAAGACTTAGCTCACTTGGCCTAATCCGAGGATTGCCCAAGTTGTCGATGGAGAAGGATCTTGTTTGCCATTCTTGTAGACATGGGAAGATGGTTGCCGCTCCCCACCATCCAGTGACTCAGGTCATGACACAGCGCCCTGGAGAGCTTTTACACATGGACCTTGTTGGTCCGGCTCGGGTGAGCTCGGTTGGGGGGAAGTGGTATGTGTTGGTTATTGTTGACGACTTTTCGAGGTATTCGTGGGTCTTATTTTTGGCTGAGAAGACCGAGACTTTCACCTTTGCTCGCAATCTGATTTTGCGTCTTCAGAACGAGTTCCCTTTGAACTCGATGCGAGCTATTAGGAGTGATAATGGTTCCGAATTCAAGAATTCGGATTTTGAGAAGTTTTGTAACTCTTTGGGTTTAGAGCATCAGTTTTCTTCCCCCCTACACACCGCCTTAGAATGGTGTTGTAGAAAGGAAGAATCGGACCCTTGTAGAGATGGCTAGGACGATGCTCGATGAGCATAGGACTCCTAGGCGATATTGGGCTGAAGCAATGAGCACTACATGCTACATTTCCAATCGCATCTTTCTCGGAGCTTTCTTGAAAAAGACTTCTTATGAGTTGCGTTTTGGAAAACTCCCCAAGGTGAGTTATTTTCGAGTTTTTGGCTGCCATTGTTTTATACTCAAAAAGGGCAACTTGGACAAGTTTGAGTCTCGTTCTTCTGACGGTGTGTTTTTGGGTTATGGCACTCATACTCGCGCTTATCGTGTACTTAACCTTGACACTAACCGAGTCATGGAGACATCCGATGTCACCTTCGACGAGACCATGGTTTGTCCTTCTTCTCGTTTTGAGCGTGCAGGTGATCATGAGGTTGGTGAGCCTCTTTTTGATGACGAGGATGAGGGTGCTGAAGGTATGGATGATCCAGCACCCCCTCCACCTGCTGTGCCGCAAGGAGCGGCTTCTACTACGACTCACGGCCCCGACACTTCTTCTTCCTGGGGGCCGTGGGATCCGCCACCCCGAGCGGTACCTTTTGTACCCGGGGAGGCACCAGCTGCTGTTGAGGGGGAGATCACTTCTGCACGGGAAGCGCCACGACACATCCAGCGCCAACACCCCCCTCAGCAGATGATCGGCAACATTGACGAACGTGTCACTTGGTCCAGGTCTCAAATCTCTCACTTTGCTCATTCTACTTTTGTTGCTGATTTTGAGCCCCGAGATGTTGGAAACGCTTTGACGGATCCGGATTGGGTCAATGCCATGCATGAGGAGTTAGAGAACTTTGAGCGAAATCGGGTTTGGATTTTAGTTCCACCTCCTCCAGACTGTAAGCCTATTGGGACAAAATGGGTTTTCAAAAACAAGCAAGGAGAGGATGGCCACGTTGTTAGAAACAAGGCCAGGCTTGTAGCGAAGGGCTATAGTCAGAAGGAGGGGATAAACTATGAGGAGACTTTTGCTCCTGTAGCTCGTTTGGAGGCTATTAGGATACTCTTGGCATTTGCAGCATCCAAGGTTTCAAACTTTTTCAAATGGATGTCAAGAGTGCCTTCTTAACGGCTACATAGAAGAAGAGGTTTATGTTAAACAACCCCCCGGTTTGAAAATCCCAAGTTTCCAAACCATGTTTTCAAACTCCACAAAGCTTTATATGGTTTGAAACAAGCCCCTAGAGCCTGGTATGATAGGTTGAAAACCTTTTTGCTTGCTAAGGGTTTTAAAATGGGATGTGTGGATAAAACGCTCTTTCTCCTCAAGCAAGGCAAAAGACACTCTCTTGGTCTAGATTTACGTGGATGATATCATTTTCGGTGGTTCTTCTCACGCTTTGGTTGCCAAGTTTGCAGATACTATGAGCAGGGAGTTCGAGATGAGTATGATGGCGAGCTGACTTTCTTTCTCGGATTGCAAATTAAGCAATCCCGAGAAGGGACGTTTGTGCACCAGGGCAAGTATACCAAGGACTTGCTGAAGAGGTTCGATATGGGTGACGCCAAGCCTCTTCCAACACCCATGTCGACCACGACGGCCCTGGATGCGGACAAGGATGGAGAAGCTGTGGACCAGAAGGAGTACCGAAGCATGATCGGGTCGCTGCTCTACTTGACGGCGACACGCCCGGACATCCAGTTTCGCGGTGTGCCTTTGTGCGCGCTTTCAGGCATCGCCGCGCACTCTCATTCTCCCCGTCTGGCCAGCGCATTTTCAGGTACCTTCGTTTCACACCTGAGTTCGGGATTTGGTATTCAGCTTCCTCCACCCTCTCCCTTTGCGGTTATTCTGATGCCGATTTTGCTGGTTGTCGCATTGAGCGCAAGTCCACTTCTGGGACTTGCCAATTTATTGGTTCTTCTCTTGTATCGTGGTCTTCTCTCGTCCAAGCTCTAGTGTCGCCCAGTCTACCACGGAGGCTGAGTATGTTGCTGCGGCTAGCTGCTGTTCTCAGTTGCTTTGGATGATGGCCACTTTGCGTGATTTTGGTCTGAGTTTTTACTCGTGTGCCTTTGCTTTGTGACAGCACGAGTGCTATTAGCGTTGCTAAGAACCCCGTGCTTCACTCGAAGACCAAACACATTGATGTGCGCTTTCATTTTCTGCGAGACCACTATGAGAAGGTGATATCGACCTTTGCCATGTCGATACTCATCATCAGTTGGCTGATATTTTCACAAGCCTTTGGACCAATCAACCTTTAATCGGTTGAGAGGGGAGCTTGGTGTGTGTTTCCCCTTTTAGATGGGGAAACATTTTGGTTCTTGTATCATAGACTGACTATTTTCTCGTCTGCTTTGTTTTCTCTTAGTTTAGTCTTTTTGCATTTCAGCATACGCTTTTATATTCTGAGCTTCATGTATATAATCTTTGGAATGTGACTATGCTCTGTATAGTATGCTCTGATGTTATATATTGATACTTGTAGCTTATGCTCTTTCTGATCACTAATACATGTTGTGAGCTGAGCTATTTTTGAATGTGAACCTGCCTAACAAACATAAAACTTGAAAATGTTCACCATTGAGATATGCAACTAGCATGTGTAGGATGTGTTGAATTCACTCGTGCTTTTCATATATGCTAGGTTGCTATGTCTCTAGTTCTGAGTCACTCACTTGCTTGGTTTGTTCATAATCTGTTTAAAATTGAACCAAGTTTTAAGTGAATTGAAAAGATCGAGATGGGATTGCTTGCCAACACATGACGGTATCGAGACTGTTTCTCATTGCACTTTTGAGTTAAACTTGAGTCATGTAGTGTATGACCGAAACCAATGCCTTAAGCTTCTGATTGCATTTTGCATAGGCTTCGCTCGGTTTAAAAGTTAGGCAATGACAAGCTTTCAACCTCTCGCAATCACATGCTAAATTTGGAACTTGTGTAATTTCACCGCTGCAACTCCGATCTAAAATTGAAATCACAAGTTTATGCTTCATTCTATAGCATGATGTTTGAACTTGCTAGGGGTAGTTCACCTTGTATACATGCTAAGCACGTGTTTGATTTCCTGTCTATACATGTGTAGTGTTTATTTTGATGGTGAATACGTCTAGCTAAAACTGCTCACTTTGCTCATATGTTCATATTTCATATATAGTGATCAGTTTGAGCCTTTGCTAGCATTTTGTGGATATTGTGAGTCATCGGATCAGACTGTGTAGAGCATCTTTGCATTCTCTTGGCTATATTCCTGAAGCTGCTAACTTGCATCTTGACTCATATGCATTTTCGAAGGGGGAGAATTTCTCTTGTTGGCATTTTTGGTGGTGCATTTTCTAAGGAGAGAACTTCTACTCGATGGTGCATTTTTGCTTGATGGTGCATTTTCAACTAAGGGGGGGATATTGCAAATCATATGTTCTCTAAGTGTTCAACTAAGGGGGAGAAAAATTTTCAAATCTTGTGCTTTCCGAGTTGAACCGGGGGAGTTTTCCTGGTTGTGTGCACTACTTGAGGGGGAGTTTGCTTCTTGGTAACTGTAAGATTTTGGTTTCGGAGCGTTTTCTGCTAGTTGTGTTGAGCCTCTGTGCCTCTATCTTGAGGGACTAGCATTTTGCTTCGATTTCTCAATTGGTATTTGCTAGCGGTGTTGAGCCTGTTCTACCTCTTCTTGAGGGCTAGCTTTGTTTTGCTTGGTTGCGTCGAGCCGTTGCCCATGTCTTTGGGAATCAAGTTTATTTTGCTCTTTCCACTTGACCTTCTTCGGCTTTGCTATGCTTTTTGGGTCATTTGGTTGAGTTCTCTCTTCTCCTTCCTTCCTTCTTCTATTTCCATTATGATTTGTGTGTATAGTTGACAA
The DNA here is from genome assembly GCA_009763385.1 of Coix lacryma-jobi var. lacryma-jobi. NCBI lineage: Eukaryota > Viridiplantae > Streptophyta > Magnoliopsida > Poales > Poaceae > Coix > Coix lacryma-jobi. The sequence continues at coordinate 139,877,193 of CM019824.1, forward strand.
TGCACTCATCAAGGGGGAGATTGCGGATACATGGGTGTATGCCGAGTCTCGAGTGATGAGTGATTGTCAACGGGTTTGATGGCAGGTTCTTTGGCTTGTGTTGTGCAGGTGTCGAGCACGGAGACAGTGATCGAGGGCAAGGTGAAGGTCAAGTAGAGACGTGCCGTGCCGACGGACCGAGAGCGATGAAGGGCAGACGTGAGGCTTGGACTGAGGGACCGGTGGCCTGAGGATCAGCTGTGGTGGCTGACAGCCTGGGACAGCGACGAGCGAAGACTTGCGGGCACGGTGTTGCTTGCTCGGGTCGAGGACCTGGGGACACGTGTCGGTGGACGGGGTGCACGGGCGGTGCATCCCCTCTACGGCTTCGGTTTGGTGGTTGAGCCACAGAAAAACCACCGAGTGGACGGTTTCCAGGTTTGGGCCTCAAAACCTGGGCGCTGATGGTTTCCGAGTTTGGGCCACAAAACTCGGGCTGAGGACGGTTTCCAGGTTTGGGCCTCAAAACCTGGGTGCTGCCGGGTTTCTGAGTTTGGGCCACAAAACTCAGGTGATGGTCGGCTGTTTTCCCGGTTTGGGCCTCAAAACCGGGGGTTGGTCGTGAAGCCTGGTTTCCCGGTTTGGGCCTCAAAACCGGGGGCGAAGTCCGTGAAAAGGACGAGCAGAGCGGTGGCGGCACGTGGCGGCAATTGGTGAGGTTGCGTCGAGGCAACGCTACCAGTTGTGCGGGCGTGGCCGTCGGATCACCAGCATCTTCGAGTTGGTCCAGAATAACCCTAGGGTTTAGCTGGTTCGCTCTGTAATTAGAGAGGGGTAGAGTAGGAATTAGAATTAGGATAAGTAGAGGGAGACACCCTCCTCCCCTAGTATCTCAGTCATTTGCTCTTTGCATTTAGGGTTTCCTGCTCTCCCAATCCCCTGCTATAGCTACTGAGATACGCAGAGAACCACCTCTCTGTGTACTGGAGATTTTGAGGAAGTGAGGCCGTAACCTCACGATTGTAGCGTGTGGTAGCCACACGGTTGCAGATCGATGACTTGATTCGCGTTTTGGTTCGTGTTCTTCGCGTTCTTCGTTTCTCCGCGTTTTTCCCGTCACTCGATCTCCCTTTCTAGTGCATCTTTTCGAAATCCATTTGAATCATCTTGTTCTTTATAGTGAGGAGATCATCTTGACCGAAGGAATTCATCTAACTCCTCACGAACAAGTAGATCGGGTCGATTTCGTTTTCATGGCGCTTTTTCGGTTCATACACCTTCCCCTTTGATTTCCCGTTGATTGAGTTGATTTGAGCGGATGATTTCTTGGGGATAGTCTCCTAACTACCTCGTGATCATCCTCTCCAAGTTTGGGATCAAGGGATTTTGATTTGGATCGATTTGGAGGAGATTTGGGTGAAGGGCGACCGGAATCGCCCTGACTGGGAGTTAGCGGACAGTCCGCCACCCCAGGCGCGGACAGTCCGCGCATCGGGACTCAGCCGGTTCAGTGGCTGCGCGTCTCGGTGAATAGTGCTGTTTTTGAACCGCGGACAGTCCGCCGTTAGGACCCGCGGACAGTCCGGGAGGCGTCTAGTAGCTGTTCAGCAACTCTGCTGTTTTGCTCTTTTGGCCGGCGGATAGTCCGCCACCTGAGCCCGGACAGTCCGCCATTGGGCAAACAGTCCGCGACCGTACTGGCGGACAGTCCGTGACCCTGCTGAAGCCTCCGTTTTAGTGCGTTTGCTCTCCCGTCTTTTCCGCTTTGTTTTCGGACTTCTCGTTTGGCCCTATAGTTAACCAAGAAACCTCTCTAGGTATCTTTGCTACTTGTTAGCATCGGTATTTAGGGATCTCTCGACGTAGCCTTCAATCTACGTTCGGGACTCGGTTTTCAAGGGGCAAACTTGTGCCGGTGCTTTTGATGTTTGACTTGCTATCGCTTTGTGGTGCCTCGTTGTGATCCTAGGGATCATCCACCCTCTTACAAGGGTCGTGGGCATCACGTTTTCGGTCGTAGCTTTCGGGGGTTGATTTTGGGACATTTGGCCAAAGTTTCGAGAGAATTTTTGTTGGCTCCCATTCACCCCCCCCTGGTCGCCTTGCTAGTGCTTTCTCGGTCCTTCAATGCTCACCGAGTAGCAAAAACCTCTTTGGAGGCAAATCTAAGCGGGATGCAGAGAACCATCAAAAACTTGATCACATCTAAAAGACCAAGTTCCATTCGGTGCATGTTCTCCACCCCGCGTCCTCATATCTACACACAAGAGGACAAAATAACCCGAGTCTTGGATCCCGAAGGGTTAGCAAGCATGTACTTGGGAACCCAAGACTTGGTCACAAAACTCAACTTATCTTGTGGGTTAGCATGATGCAAATGTTGGTTCAAATGCAATTTTGAAACACCCTTGGAAGCATTCCTCAAAAGGACAACTCGAGGAAAAGAACGAGTAGTACCACGGGAAAGGAGGAAAACATCTTCCAAGGTTTTTGTAGAAGAACCAATAGAAGCACCATGAAAAGCATGACATGGACCAAGAGAAGAAGCACTAGAAGCATGTCCACGACCATGACCTATCCCACAAGAAAAGGAGTCATAACACCCATCAACAAAGAGGGGCTTCTTACTAGGAACACAAGTATTCATGCCATGAGAAGGGCTATGAACCACCAAGTTCCTAGAAGAGCGAGCTTGGCGCAAGCGTTTGGCACGCCGATAGCAAAAGCTTTCTTGATGCCCATCTTTCTCACAAAAAGAGCAATGGTACAAAGGCCTATCAGAAGGCACACCATTCTCCAACAAGTGAGAAGTCCCTTGGGTCTTAGAACAAGAAGTATCAACATTCAACTTGGTGCCAACACTAGGAGCGCACGTGCCATGGGAAAGGCTACGTGGCTTCCTAAAAGCCTTAGCTCGAATATGTCGCTCGTGTTTGACACGGCAGAAACAAAAATCGAATGAATGTCCATCCTTCTTGCAAAAGGTGCAATGGAAAATCGGATTGGGAACACGAGTCCCAAAAATGAGAAGCACCCTTGTCATGAGAAGTCCCTTGGACATCACTCGACGAAACAACAAGGTTAGGAGTAGCTATGAAAGAGCTATCCGAAACCTTGGCACAAGTGCTACTGTCGAAAGACTCATGCGCAACACAAGAAGTCAACTTCGGTTTCAAGGAATCAAGCTTAGAAACACCAGCATCAGAGTGGCAAGAAACGTCTGACTCAAAAGACTTAGCACAAAGACTCTTGCATCTTTTGGCTAAAACCTCATTCTCAAACATGAGGTGATCACAAGTACCACAAGGAGCGTTTTTCAGATTTTCCATCTCCTCTCTAATGCACTCGGCATATGTGGTACGTGTTAACACCAGAATTTCGCACGCATGAGGATATGACAGATGGGTCCAGCCAGCAGAGAAGAAAGGATTCGGCAAGCAATCAGACGGCTATTTGGTCCTCAAGATTTCGATGAATGTCTGTGCGGTCGGCTATCTTGCAGAGAGATGTTTCCATTCGGGAAATGGATGTTGCAGATGAAGCCGGCTTGCATGAGAAGACATATGGTGATGAAAGATACCGAGAAGATTAGGAATAGATTTCGTATCTTTCCATATTTTATCATTGTAAATCGTAATCGTCTAGGACTCGTATTTTGTCCAGGGTATAAATATAAGCCCTCGACCATTGTAAAATTGTTCACAACCATATCAATACAAACCGGCCCCGTGCCATCTTCGAGTCCCTAAGTCGTGTCGTCGAGTTCTTCGAGAGGAAACATCGATCCGTCGACCTCCGTAAGTACCGGCAACCTTGTTATCATGTCTAGTATCATGCGGTGGATTTAGATATGATGCAAGTAGTCTCGTATGTTAAGCTTAGTATCGTGCGGCGGATTTAAGCCTATGACAGGAAGTTTTTGCTTGTGCCTTGTATCGTGCGGCGGATTAAGACATGAGTAAAAATAGTTATCGGCTCTATTAGATTTGGCAGATCTAGTAGATTCATTAAGTTATCATGTGTTATGTACTTTATTTATTTAATTCCTGCAACACTCTTTTGCCCAATCTAGATTGATTTCTATTCGGCCTTGTTTCACAAGTTTACTTGTGCCTTGCTAATCATAAGATCATAATGGCCGGATCAGTTTTCAATCTAGGTTGTTACATGTTGTGGGTTCATACATGTCGACCATGCTTATGCTTTGATAGAACTGGGTGTCGTGCGGCAGATACAGGTTTTAGATTAGTTTGATCATGTTTGCTTGTATGTTTCCTTCCTCCTCATGGACCCCAACTCGGCTAGTTTGCCGATTTTGGTTAAGCTTACACGAGTAATGAGCTCTTATAGATCTGTACAGATATATGCATGCTTTTAGCTTGTTATAATTAGATTGTATCATGCGGTGGATTGATCTAATTATAAGAAGTGGTATAGACTTATAGCAAGTGGTATCATGAGGTGGATTAGCTTCGCTTAAGTTTATGCTTGACGGGTTTATGAAGACTAAACGTGCGGCAGATTAGTTGGATTGACCTATGCATGTATTATTTGAATAGATCTATTCTTGCAAGTTGCCTGTTTATAATATCTTTGATTCGTTCAAGCATGTCTTTCTTTTGCATTTGGCAGTTAATACGCTTCATACACTCTGTTTTTATACTTGCCGAATAGCTTTGTAAACATGCTCTGACAGACAGCTTCTGTAGCTGTGTGCCGTCGCGATTGGCTTTCGAAGCCGTACATATGGAACTGTCTGGTTTTACCCAGCATGTTCCAGAGGTATTCTCACATTTTATCCCTTGTTGGTTTTCAGGTCAAACCGACTGGCACGTCTCCGGATTCAGCACACTACGGGCACCCGATTGAAGCTAGACTCGTTCGGCTTGCTGTGTGTCTTGGCGCAAGGTGTCACTTTTTGCGTCAACAGTACGCAAGAGTTCAACTTCTTTCTCAAGGTTGGCACTCATATCATTGTGCTCAACCAAGTTAGCGCTCATATCATCGCGCAACACCTTCAAAGCCAAATCTTCTTTTTCCAAATCAATGCATGATGTGCACATGAGATCGGTGGAAGAAACATCACCATTCACATCAAGCAAAGAATCATGAATAGCACAAGAAGTAAGGCAAGCATTTTTATTCAAAGAGCACAAGCTACAAGTCCTAGAATTTATCTCATCAATTTCAGCCCTAGCATGCTCAAGTTCATCTACACATGTGGTGTGAGTCAATTTTAATTTATTAATTTCAGCAAGCAAAGACTCACAAGAATCACATGGTAACAAAGCATTTGACTTAAGCAAGGCTATTTCAGATTTAGCAGAACCAAGGTCCTTGCGCAAGTCAATGCAAACTAAACATGGTTTGGAAGCATTTGATTTCAACAATTCATTCTCAGATTTTAAGCTAGCAAGAGAAAAGCATAGCTTATCATTCTTCCTAACCATGTCACTACAAGATGTGCAAGGTAAAGATGCACTAGACTTCCAATAAAAAAGACCACATCTTTAATCTAGCAACAAAGCATTTCAACTTCTTGATCTTACTACGCAAGATATCACAAAGCTCATCATATTTACTGTTGTCATCACAGCAAGCATTAAATTGTTGGGACACAATCCCAAGACAAGCAGCAAGTGTACCTTTCTTGGCCTTGCCAAGTTCACGTATAAGATCCTCCGTCGAATGTTCATCATCTCCTAGGAAGTCCAGCAAAGCATCTACCTCATGTTCCGTCTCAAGAGCCGCACTCCTCCTTCTTGCCAAAATGTTGTCCTCGATCGCATGTCCATCATTCACACCTAAGGACAAAGACACACTAGTAGAAAAACTAGGTTCCATTTGCAAAAGCACCGTTAGTGTTAGCAAGACAAAAGCTCAACACCTCGACGAACAAAGTCGGAAGCAGAACCGCTCTCAAAAGGTCACCTTCGCGGATCTGGAACCGGTTAAGGTAGGGAGATCCTTAACCTTGCTCTGATACCAATTGAAGGACCGAATTGGCGACCAAAGGGGGCGTGAATGGGAGCCTCAAATTTCTTCTCGAGAAATGATGGCCCTTGTTCCAGAAAATCACCCCAAAAGCGAAGACTCAAACAACCGGTGAGTTCACAACCTATGAATAGGTGGATACCCTAGGAGATGTCCTAGAGGTACAACGGAACTACCAAAGAACACCCAAAACCATGCGCCAAAGCAACGGGGCAAAACTGCACAAGCAAGCTCCTAGAACAATCAAACCTCCGATAACAGAACACCCCACTCCTATGGAGAAGAGGAAAGTGTTCGACCAAAACTACTTAGGCCAACCGGTGGCAAAAGCACCTTGGAAAGATCCTTATGAAGTTAGGAAACTAATGCAACAGACGGATCTCAAATCGGAGCTCGAACGCAAAAGATACGGATGCTAGAACCAACGAAACTCCGAAAGCGGAACACTTAACTCTTATGGAGAAGAAGGAAGTGTCCGACCAAAAATACTTTGACCAATGGTAGCAAAAGTACTTTGGAAGGATCCTTAAGAAGTTAGGAAACCAACACAACAAACGGATCTCAAATCGGAGCTCGTACGCAAAAGATACGGATGAAAACAGCAAAATTGTGCAGTGGCGGACTGTCCGCTATTGAACCCCGGACAGTCCAGGAATGAGTCCCGGACAGTCCGCCGTTCAAAAACAAAACAGCAGCAATCTTGCTGCCCATGAACAGCCCCGACCCCCGGACAGTCCGGGGATGAGTCCCGGACAGTCCGCCACTGTCCAGAAAGCCCAAAAACAGCTCGGGACAAAACCAAAATCGATTGGATCTTCACCAAATCGAACGGGGCTGCAACCAATCTTCTCTCAAGTGTTCTTCTACGTGTGTTGGTAAGCTAATCCTAGGATATCATTGCTCCAAACCAACTAATCCATGAGAAATCGGAAGAACACTAGAAAAGGGGGAAGAACGAAGAACGAACGCGATTTCGACCCGATCTATGTGCTTGTGAGGTTAGAGAAGAAATCCTTCGGTGGAAAGAAGGAGCTCACGACATAGAACAATTTGATTCAAACGGAATCGCAAATCGTTGCTCGGAGAGGGAGAACGAGGCAACTCTGAGAGGGGAAAAAACCAAAACGCGAAGAACCAACACACGAATCGATCCAAATTTCAGCCAACACAAGACGAGTAAGAAATTGATCCTTGGATTGCTACGGGATGATGAATTGTGTAGCACACTATGTCGGGTTACAAGTCACTCCTCGCAACAACAAAGCGTGGATGGCGAAAAGCTCAAGAACAAGAGCCACTCCTCTCTCTAACCCTAGCCTCCTCTCAAATGAACAAAATGAGAGTGACACCTCCGAGGATGGGCTGCCCTAACCAGCCCCCTTCATATATATAGGCGCACGTCTGAAGACCAAAATGCCCTCTCATGAAGCACTGACCCAAATACCCCCTTGAGGGTAAAACGTCCAACTCGGTCATTTTTCATCCGATGGCCACGCGCCTTCTCATCCTTCGCTTCGCCTCGACGCAAGCTCCAGGATGCCGCCACGTGCCATCACTATCGACCACCGCGCCTTCCTCGTGGATAACTTTGCCGCCGTGCCAGCCTCTCCACTCCGCCACGCGTCGACCGTTCCGCATGGGAACCGCCGCCTAGTTTTGAGGCCCAAACCGGTAAACCCGCCAGCCCAGGTTTTGAGGCCCAAACCTGGCAAACCGTCCACCCCGAGTTTTGAGGCCCACACTCGGAAACCGGCCACCCCGAGTTTTGAGGCCCAAACTCGGAAACCGTCGAGGGTAGCTTTTTGAGGCTCAACTACCGAACTCGCGCTGTAGACGGGATGTGGTTCGCACACCCCGACCACCGGCACCGACCGATGCCGATGTCCAGCCTCCACGCTGGGCACAACACCTTTGCCTTCCTTCTTGACTCAGCTGACGGCACTTGCGCCGCACGCAAGCCCATGTCCGACCTCCCGCCAAGTGCCATGACGCCATCGCACATCCTCCCGACTCGACCGATACATCGCACATCCCCATGTGCTCTTGCTCGCCGATGCCACGTGCCAGCTAGCACAGCTGGTCCTCCGGCCTCGTGGTCCGTCGGTCCAAGCCTCACGTCCGCCCTTCACCGCTCTGGGTACATCGGCATGGCACGTCCGCCGCACGACACGCCCATCCTTCACCGCTCCCGGTCCGTCGGCACGACACGTCTCTACTTGACCTTCACCTCGCCATCGACCACTGTATCCGAGCTTCACACCTGCACATCAACACATCCAAGAGACACATGTTGCACACGCACACCAACACATGAAACACAACACAACTCAACACCACCGTTAGTCATAAACATTAAGCGCATAGCGAGATATGGACTAAACTGGGAAAAGCCTCAAACCTTCCTCATCAAAGTCAATCATTCATCATATATGTTCTCAGGATCTTCCACCTTAGCCGGTTCCAGATCCACAGAAGGCGACATGGATCGCGACGTGGGCAAACCGCCGTTTTTCGATGGGACAAACTATGCGTATTGGAAGATACGCATGTTGGCCTATCTCCAGAGTATCGGTGCTTCCATTTGGGATATCTGCAACTCTGCTGATTATGTGGTCTTGGCTGCTCGTGCGACTCAGCATCAGATCGATGAGCACGATGCCAATAGCCGAGCCTGTAATGCTCTTTTCTCATGTTTGAGCATGACGGAGTTTGATTGCATTTCTCACCTCGCTACGGCTCGGGAGATTTGTGCTACTCTCATGTGTTTTCATGAGGGCACCACTCAAGTCAAAACCCATCTCTACGAGTCGCACAAGCAAGAGTATGAGAACTTTTGACACATGCCTGGCGAGAGTATAGAAAGTTTATTCGCTCGCTTTCAGGTTATTGTCAACAGGATGAGGGCTAACAAGGAGTTGTTGCCTTTCGACGATCATGAGAGGGCTCTCAAGCTTTTACACACTCTCGATCGATCGGTGTGGGATTCCAAGGTTCAGGCGATCATCGAATCGCCTAACTATGAGACCCTTACGTGCGACGAGCTCTTTAGTAAGCTCAAGTCCAGCGAGATTGACGCCATGGCGAGGGCTTCTTATGAAAATCCTTCTGGCCCGTCGATGGCTTTGGTTTCTGGCTCTTCTGCTAACACCTTTGGAGGCTTTGCTTTGTCATCCCTTCTTTCTGTCACAGAGGAGCAGCTGGAGTTCATGGCGGACGACGAGTTGGCCCTGCTTGCCAACCGGTTCTCGTGGTTCCACAACAACTGCGTGAACCGTCACCGTGGAGGAGGATGAGGTGGCTGCTACGAGTGTGGAGGTTTGGACCACTTCATCGCCAATTGCCCGAAGAAGAACAAGAAAGTCTTTGGCAAGGCGGATCATGGCCACAAGTATGACTCCGGCAAGCGCAAGAAGAAGTACGTCCCTGCCAAGCACAAGCGGAGGGGCGGCTTCAACAAGGAGTACATCAAGGAGAAGTAACTGGAGAAAGCCCAGGCCGAGCAGCGTCCCTTCTTCGCCACTCTCAGCGACGTCGACGACTCGGATGATGACTCCGCTGCATCAAGCGATGACGAGTCCAAGAAGAAGAAGAAGAAGATCAAGGACAAGCTGAATGGTCTTTGCTTCTTCGACGACAACAAGGGCTTCTGCACCATGGCTCTCAGCGATGAGGTCAACGGCGAGCTGGAGGAGATCCCTCGGAACGACGACGACACCTCCCAGGTATCTCAAACTCCTGACGAACTCTTTGTTGAGGTTGACAAGCTTACTGCTGCTCTTCTTAATCAAGACAAACTGCTTAGGCTTGCTGCTAGAGAGAGAAAGGAGTTTAGGAGGAAGTGGGAGGATGCGGTGAAGGAGCTTGAATCTGTCAATTCCACCGTTGTCGTGACTGAGGAGGATGAGTGTGAGATGTGCTCCAAGCACATGACTGACCTTCTCACTTTGAGGGGGAAGTATGTTGCTTTGGTTGGAGAGGTGGATGAGCTTAGAGCTAGATCCTCAGTGCTTGGTGCGTGCAAGTCTTGTGCAGGCTTGCAATCTGAGTTGGCAGAGAAGAATGCCAACATTGTGTCTCTTGAGAAGGCTAGCTCGGGTAGCACTTGTGTGTCCAGGTGTGCTTTGTGTGAGGTTTTGGAGATGGAGATTGCAAACGTGCAGCATGACAAGATGCAAACCGAGGAAGAAAACACATACCTTCGGACCATCTTGTCATGAGTGTCTTGTGGTGAGTCGTAGCTTGAGATGATGATAGCCCAATTCAAACATGCTGCTGGAGGTCCTGGTGTTGGTTTTGCTCAGGGTGTTGAGTGTGCTTCATCTTTTGGGAAGGTGGAGAGTTTAGTGGTCTTAATCCGAGTGAGAAGCCCAACTCCACCACTACTCCCAAGCTGACCAAGATACCACCCAAAGAGCTTCTCAAGCCTAATACCAAGGATGGAGTGTTTGTGGAACCTCCAAGAGCTCCACCCAAGAAACAGACATGGGCTCCAAAACCAAACCACCTCAGGAACAAGCTGGACACCATGCCACCAATCCATGAGGAGCTCATGCCACAAAAGAGCCAAGTGATCCACACCCACTACCGTGAGTACCAACAACTCCCTATGAGAGCGGTGAGGTATCATTGTGAGCACTGTGGGAGAGATGGACACTTGAGGGAGTTTTGCTTTCGGCGCAAGAGAGAGGAGCGCCGTGCAAAGGAGATGAACAACTCGGACATGTACCATCCTTTCCATGATGTACATGTGCCGAAGGTTCAGAGGAGAGCTGCTAGGCCTAGAGGTCCAATACCTCAAGGTCCTAGGCCGCAAGGAGGTCGTGCCCGGCGGGAGCCTGCTTTTGTGGGCTATGCACCCCGTGGCGGAGGCTTTGCTGTTGAGCGTTACCCCCCACCGTGTTTTGAGTATCGCGATGAACGCTCTTCCCTTAGCGGACCACGTTTTCCTCAGCGTGGTGATCGCTTTCCCCGTAGGCGTGCTAGGAATGGTTTTGCTACTAACCGTTCTTTTGAGCAGCCGACCCAACACTGGTACACTTCCCATTTTACTCACCCCAGTGTAGGACCGTATGCTCACCCTATGTCTTTTTATTGATGTAGGTAAAATGATTGGAGGACATTTGGTTGGTGGATTCCGGGTGCTCAAGGCATATGACCAGAAACGCCAAGTGGTTCTCCAGTCTTAGTCCAGTTGCTGGAAAGGAGTTTATCACCTTCGGCGACAATAGCAAAGGTAAAGTGTTGTCTCGTGGGTCGGTGCGAGTTAATGAGCACTTTGTGTTGCGTGATGTTTCTCTTGTGTCTAACTTGCATTTTAATCTTCTTTCTGTTTCGCAACTTTTTGATGATGACTATGAGATTCATTTTAAACCGAATCTCAGTCGTATTTTGGATCCTCAGGGCAATCTTGTATGTTTGCTTTCGCTCTTTGGGAAAGTCTTTCGTGCAAATTTCTCGGAGTCTTTTGGCATTTCTCGTTGTCTTTTGGTTGGACCCTCCTCCTCTGATCTTTGGAAGTGGCATAGGAGACTCGGTCACTTGAGCTTTGACTTGCTTGCAAGGCTTAGTTCACTTCGCCTAATCTGAGGATTGCCCAAGTTACATATGGAGAAGGATCTTGTTTGCCATTCTTGTAGACATGGGAAAATGGTTGCTGCTCCCCACCATCCTGTGAACCAAGTTATGACCAAACACCCTGGTGAGCTTTTGCATATGGACCTTGTCGGTCCTGCTCGGGTGAGTTCGGTTGGTGGGAAGTGGTATGCGCTTGTTGTTGCTGACGACTTCTTGAGATATTCGTGGGTTTTCTTTTTAGCTGAGAAAACTGAGACTTTCACCTTTGTTCGCAATTTGATCTTGCGACTTCAGAGCGAGTTCCCTAAGAACTCGATGAGAGCTATTCGTAGCGATAATGGCTCCGAGTTTAAGAACTCGGATTTTGAGAAGTTTTGTAACTCTTTGGGTTTAGAGCATCAGTTTTCTTCCCCCTACACACCGCCACAAAATGGTGTTGTAGAGAGGAAAAATCGGACCCTTGTAGAGATGGCCAGGACGATGCTCGATGAGCATAGGACTCCTAGGCGGTATTGGGCCGATGCTGTTAACACTGCATGCTACATTTCCAATCGCATTTTTCTCCGTGCTTTCTGTGAAGAAAAGACTTCTTATGAGTTGCGATTTGGGAAGCAACCAAAGTGAGTTATTTTAGAGTTTTTGGTTGCCACTATTTTTATACTCAAGAAAGGCAACTTGGACAAGTTTGAGTCTCGCTCTTCTGACGGTGTATTTTTGGGTTATGGAAATCATACTCGTGCATATCGTGTACTTAACCTTGATACTAACCGAGTCATGGAGACATCCGATGTCACCTTCGATGAGACTGTGCTTTGTCCTTCTTCTAGTTTTGAGCGTGCAGGTGATCATGAGGTTGGAGAACCTCTTTTTGATGATGAGGAAGAAGGTGCTGAAGAGATTGATGATCCAGCACTTCCTCCACCTGCGGTGCCGATTCGGTCGACTTTGACCACGACTGCACGCGGCCCCGACCCTTCTTCCTCTACTACATGGGGGCCGTGTGATCCACCACCTCGGGCTGTACCACTTGTACACGAGGAGGCACCAGCTGCTGTTGAGGGGGAGGTAACTTCAGCAAGGGAGGCGCCACAACACATTCAGCGCCAACACCCTCCTCAACAGATGATTGGCAACATCCATGAACGCGTCACTCGGTCTAGGTCACAACAAATCTCTCACTTTGCTCATTCTGCATTTGTTGCTGATTTTGAACCCTGAGATGTTGGACATGCTTTATCTGATCCGGATTGGGTCAATGCCATGCATGAGGAGCTTGAAAATTTTGAGAGAAATCGGGTTTGGGTTCTTCTTCCTCCTCCTCCTGAGTGTCACCCTATTAGAACAAAATGGGTTTTCAAAAACAAACAAGGAGAAGATGACCATGTTGTGCGGAACAAGGCCAGACTTGTAGCCCAGGGGTATAGTCAGAAGGAGGGGATAGACTATGAGGAGACTTTTGCTCCTGTAGCTCGTTTGGAGACAATTAGGATCCTCTTGGCTTTTGCTGCATCCAAAGGTTTCAAACTTTTTCAAATGGATGTCAAGAGTGCTTTCCTAAACGGCTACATAGAAGAGGAGGTGTATGTGAAACAACCCCCTGGTTTCGAAAATCCCAAGTTTCCAAACTATGTTTTTAAACTTCACAAAGCTTTGTATGGTTTCAAACAAGCCCCTAGAGCCTGGTATGATAGGTTGAAAACCTTTTTACTTGCTAAGGGTTTTAAAATGGGATGTGTTGATAAAATTCTTTTTCTCCTCAAGCAAGGCAATGACACTTTGTTGGTTCAGATTTACGTGGATGATATCATTTTCGGTGGTTCTTCTCATGCTTTGGTTGCCAAGTTTGCAGGTACTATGAGCAGGGAATTTGAGATGAGCATGATGGGCGAGTTGACGTTTTTCCTCGGGTTGCAAATCAAGCAATCCCGAGAGGGGACGTTCGTGCACCAGGGCAAGTACACCAAGGACATATTGAAGAAGTTTGATATGGGTGAGGCCAAGCCTCTTCCAATACCCATGTCGACCACGACGGCCCTGGATGCGGACAAGAATAGAGAAGTTGTGGACCAGAAGGAGTACCGGAGTATGATCGAGTCACTGCTGTACCTGACGGTGACACGCCCGGACATCCAGTTCGCGGTGTGTCTTTGTGCGCGATTTCAGTCGTCGTCGTGCACCTCTCACCGTCAGGCGGTCAAGCGCATTATGAGGTACTTATGCTTCACACCCGAGTTTGGGATTTGGTATTCTGCTTCTTCCACCCTCTCCCTTTGCGGTTACTCGGATGCTGATTTTGCTGGTTGCCAACTTGAGCGCAAGTCCACTTCTGGGACTTGTCAGTTTTTGGGTTCTTCTCTTGTATCTTGGTCTTCTCGCAAGCAGTCTAGTGTCGTACAGTCTATCACAGAGGCTGAATATGTTGCTGTGGCTAGCTGCTGTTCTTAGTTGTTGTGGATGATGGCCACTTTGCGTGATTTTGGTCTGAGTTTTTCTCGAGTTCCATTGCTGTGTGACAGCACGAGTGCGATTAGCGTTGCTAAGAACCCCGTGTTGCATTCTAGGACCAAACACATTGATGTGCGCTTTCATTTCTTGTGAGACCACTATGAGAAGGGTGATATCGACCTTCACCATGTCGATACTCATCTTCAGTTGGCAGATATTTTCACCAAGCCTTTGGACCAATCAACCTTTGCTAGGTTGAGAGGTGAGCTTGGTGTGTGTTTTCCCTTTTAGTTGCGGGAAACATTTTGGTTCTTGTATCATAGATTGACCGCTTTTATTTTGTTCTTGTTTGATTTCTGCATTTCATCATCTTTATCTTTTCAAGCTTCTTGTCTATAATCTGTAGAATGAATCTATGCTCTGATTAGTGTATGTTATGATGATACTTGTAGCTTAGGCTCTTTTTGATAACTGATACACGTTATGAGCTGAGCTATTTTTCAGAACTTTAATTCAACATAAAATATGAAACATGATCACCATTGAGTTTGGCAACTAGCATGTGTAGAATATGTTGAAATCACTTGTGCTTTTCATATATGCTAGGTTGCTATGTCTCTAGTTCTAAGTCTTTCACTTGCTTGGTTTGTTCATATTCTATTAAAATTTGAACCAAGTCTAAGTGAATTGAAAAGATCAAGATGGGATCACTTGACAGCACATCACGGTATCGAGACTGTTTCTCATTGCACTTGAGTTAAACTTGAGTCGTGTAGTGTAAGACCGAAACCGTTGCTTCAAGCTTCTAATTGCTTATGCATAGGCTTAGCTCGGTTGAAAAGTTAGGCAATGTCAAGTTTTCAACCTCTCGCAATCACATGCTAAAAATTAAACTTGTGTAATCCCGCTGCAACTCCGATAAAATTTTGAAAACACAAGTCTATGTTTCATTCTATAGCATGATGATTGAACTTTGCTAGGGGTAGTTCACCTTGTATACATGATTAGCACTTGTGTAACTTCCTGTCTATACATGTGCGTGCTATTTTGATGGTGAAACCCTTTCTGAATGACTTCAAACTGCTCACTTTGCTCATTTTCGTATTTTGTGATCAGTTTGAGCCTTTGCTGGCTTTTATGCTTGTTGTTGAATCATTGGATCAGCACTCTTTAGAGCATCTATTCACTCTATAGGTTCTATACCTAAAGCTGCTAACCTGCATGTGTAACTCATATGCATTTTGCCTTGTTGTGTGCATTTCCAACTAAGGGGGAGAAAATTTTGACAAATCATGTCCCTAAGTTGTATGCACTATTGAAGGGGGAGTTTGCTCGATTTTTGCTTTGACGAGCTATTCAATTGGTTTGGAGCTGTTCAATTGGTTTGGAGCGACTTTCAGCCTATATGGTTTTTAAATTGGTTCGAAGCAGTGTCTCAATTGGTTTGGAGCGATTTTTAGCTTGTGTGGTCTTTCAATTGGTTTGGAGCAGTTATGCTAGTTGTGTTGAGCCTTTGCCTTTTTCTGGAGGGACTAGCTTGTCGTTGTCTTTCTTGCTCCGACCTTGTCGCTAGCGGTGTTGAGCCTGTTCTACCTCTTCTTGAGGGCTAGCTTTGCTTTGCTTGGTTGCGTCGAGTTTGTGGCGGAACCGTCCTGATTATAAGAGTTCAAGTACTCTTAGCCAAATCCGTCTGACTTCAACTCATACTTGATCCCATATAACCCCGGTAGTCCGGAAATCTCGAAGGATTTCTAACACCATACATCATACAGGATCGCATCGTTCAAGGATTACATTCGTACAGATACATCATAGCGAAAATGAAACCGAATTTAAAATATCAGAGTGCGAACTTTAAACGGAGTTATTACAATACTGAATTTAAAAGTGCGGAAGCTGAAATAGTTTGAAACACGACCACTACACATGTGGTCCAAATAAAACCAACTCACACAACTCACTCTTCCCTTTTTAGATAATGTGCCACTAGAAGTCTCAGACCAGCAAAAGAAAAAGGGAAGCTTCTGGACGACCCTGCCCTGGGCCTACTCCTCATCACCTTCCACTGGGTAGAGGCAGTGCTTACAATAGCCGAAGTAGACCTGGCCATCTGCAACAACGGGATAAACCCTGAGTACGGGAATGTACTCAGCTAGACTTACCCGTCCAACTGAAAATAAAGACTCCAAGGGTATGCAAGGCTTTTGAGGTGGAGCTGGGATCTTTCAGATGCGAAAAGCTCAGATTCAGATAAGAGGTAATTAATGATAAAGACAAGCTGCCATTTTTAGACCTATTCTTAACTCTAGGTTTTTCACCTGTTCTAGAGCACTCACTTGAATCTATCAATCAATAATATAACCATATCCAGTTGACTTATCCACATTTTAGTTGAACCTTAAATCATCACATGGAGTTGTATCGTGGTGAAGCTCGCCATAGTTTCCCACTAACCGGGGAGACGGCGACTCGAATCGAATTCCAAACCAGCTGGTGAAAGACCTTTAATACCAGCCCACACTTTCCCCGTCGGGTCCATGCATTGGGCAACAGCTCGATGCTTGTTCGTGGTGGTAATCGTCGCGGCTCACAGCACGGACCGCCCAATTGGAACCTGGCGATGGCCTCACGCGGCAGATCGCAATTTCCATACTAGAGGGCACGACACGGGTTGAGCCGGCCCGAACAGCTTCTAACGGCTTTGGGGTCGATGATTACGGCACCGACATCCCTAAGTAAAAGGGCGCGTTCAAAAATGAACGAGGGCCAACATCGATACAAACCTACACGATCCAACGGACGGACTGCCCCAAGTTTCCAAACTTGTGCCTTGCCTCCAGTTGACCGTATTTCACTACAACTCAGTTCTTTTTCACGATAGCAAATATAGCCAACCGTGATCCGGTAACTACCCATCAGGGTATTACGGAAACATTATTAACTACTACTTTTATTAAGCAAGCTAAGCAACTCTACATTATAAATAAATAACAGGATAACAAGGTAGATATTAATCAATAACCAAGGAATGGTAATGCAGCAAGTAGGATTCATTCCAACTCCTAACCTAATGCATCACAATATAAAAGGACTCAAGTAATTTAATTTGCAAAAGATAGGAGCTTAATATGCTCCGGGGCTTGCCTTGGGAGAAGACTGAGGCCTCGTGGGAGGGGCACTCAGGCAAGTTAGTGTCGCTTGAGGGGTCGGCTTCCTCGGCCTGCTGAAGCTCCGGGATCTCTGCTCGACGTTTGTCTCCGGCTCCTGGTCGGGCTCCGAGGGGTTGATCCTATTGCATGCGATGATTAATAAATAATTACAATGCGGGTGCAAGATGTGTGGTATGAAAAGAGCATTTCTTGCAAACCAACAAACCCAACTTGTTGAACCACTTTTGACATTAGGCAAATACTTATTTATTTCATAAAACAAAAATCCATCTATTCACATATTTCTTATTTAATAATTCAAAGAATTCGAGTTTGAACTGCAAGTGCACTTTTCTGGATTCAGAAAAATCCACAAAAATTCCAGAAGGCAATTAACACTCACTGGACTTCACTGAACAATTTTCAGCCAGAAATAAAATACAGAACTGCAGATATAAAATTGACAAGCAAACTGCCAAAAAGGTGCTTTGAACTAGCTCCTCATTCAAAAAGTGTCAAACAGCAGATTTCATAATTTTCCTGGCTTTTTCTACTCATACACATCCTACTGTAGAGAACTTGTGGCAAGAGCATAAACATACAAGCCTACACAAATAAACAAATCTATTGCAAACTAAACCATTGAACTACAACCCTACTGGAAAAGGGTGCTAAACTCATTTTTCATATTTTTCCCAGATTCTACTTCACATTTTATATTTATCAAGAAAGTTCCATGAACAGAAACATTATATTATTTCTTACATGAATTTCCAAAGAAAAAACAGAAAAGTACATTTGTAAAGCAACTTCAGATTTTTCCATACAACAGCTCATGCTTACATTTTTTCTTAGCTTGAAACATCACAAACAGAGACTACACCAATCTTCTCACATTTTATTTCGGCATATAAAACACCTTAACATTTATTCTAAAAATCAGCCAAAAGGACTTTTAATCATAACAGAAACTTTTTCTACATAACAGTACTTCATATAATTTTTCACAGGTGCAAAACATGATAATAAACTTACACAAATTTTCCAGGAATTATCTCAACCAGAAAACATATATAACCATTTATCTAAACAAAAGCTCATAAACTGAATTAAATAAAAACAGTAAAATAAACTTCTACTAAAAAATACTTCATATTTTTTCCTGATAGAGGATCTACTCATAAGCAAACTAGCAAAACTGAAAGTACTCCATTTGGATTTGTAAAACGTGCTACACAAAAATAACAAGCATCTCTGGAAAATAAAAGTAAAAAGAAAAAACATTTGAATTCATCCCGGCTCACTGCGTGCACCCGGTCCATGGACCAACGAGATACTGACGCGCGGGGTCCACGGGTCAACGGGACCCACCCGTCAGAGAGAGGAAACAGGGAGAAAGGTTGACCGGCGAAAGCTCGTCGACGGTGAGGTCGCCGGCGGTGAGGCTAGGCTCGATAGATTCGGCTCGACGAGGCGCATCCAGCGGAGGGCTCGGCTTGGCCAGAGGGTGACCGAAGCGTGCCGGCGGCGAGCGGTGGCGGACGACGGAGGCGGCGACACACGGCTACGCCGTTTCCGGCGGTCGCGGTGAAATCGAGGCCGGCATAGGCTTACTCGAGCCTAGGGAGGCTATCGGAGGGCTCGGCTTGGTTCGGGAAGCTCCGAGGGAGCTTGGCCACGCGAGGCCAAGGCGGATGGTGGCGGGGCTCGGCGAGGCCGTGTCCGGCGGTCGCCGGTGAATCGGGCGTGCGAGTGCTTCGTGAACCCTAGGAGCTAGGTGAGTGGCGGTTTCGGCTGGATGCTCCAGGAGAGCTGACCTGATGGGATGGTGAGGCGTGCATGGCCGCGGCGGACGGCCATGGCGCTCGGCCGGAGAGAAGCGGGAGGTAGGAGACGGTAGCGTTGAGACTGGGTCGTGTTCTCACCTTGCCTTGGCTCGGGAAGCTCGAGGAGGAGAGAAGAGGCTCGGCGGAGCTTGGTGGATGAAGAACGGAAACTTGCCCTCCTTCGGCGGCGACGGCGACCGAAAGGGGAGGTGGTGGTGACGGCGTGGTAGAGCTCGGCGGCGGTTCCTTCGCGCGCACCGTGTGCGGGGCAAAGGCGGAGCTCGGTGCGGGGTGGATTGGACGGTCGTGCTCGGTCGGGGTCGGAACGGAGAGGGGAGGTTGCGTGGTGGTCGCGGCGAGAGCGAGCCGAGCGTTTGCTCGGCTTGGTGGCGAGGGGAGAAGGAGAGTGCGAGCGAGAGTGAGGAGTGTGTGCGGGAGAGTGGGGAGCGAGGAGAGTGCCCGGGGTCTTGGCCGGGGCCTTGGCTCGGCGGTCGGCGGGACCCCGGTGGTGCGGCGAGCGAGCGCGGCCAGGCGGCAGGCAGCGTGCACGCGGCGAGGGGCGAGCAGTGCAGCAGACGAGGCACGCGCGGAGAGGGCAAGCAAGATCGTTGGCGTGATCCGGTGGAGAAGATCGTGCGGCGATGGGCGAGCGGGATATGCGCGGCAGAGGCGAGCCGCCACGCGGCGCTCCGGCCGGCGTACGGCGCGGCCGCGCGGTCGGGTGCGCGTCGCGGGCGTGCGCGCGGGCGGGAGCGGGCGCGCGTGGGCCGTCGCGGTGCGGAACTGGGCCGGAAGGCCAGTTGGGTCGGAAGTGGGGGGGGGACGGGGAAAAATTCTTTTCCTTTTTCTTTTTCCAAAATCTTTCCAAAGTTTGACCACTCAAAAACAGTTTCAAAAACTCCAAACTAAGTTTTGACCCAAATATAAAAGTTGCTCAAAATAATTTTCTCTACAACTTTCATATAGGACACTTTTTCTGAAAACCCTTTTTAAATCCTCCACATAAATAAAGCCAAATTTGAAACATAAACCATTTTGTTTGACTTATTTTTATTTAACAAACTATTTTGAACTAGGTCAAAACTCCAACATGAAAAGCACTCTACTCAATGTTCTCTATTTTATAAAACTCTTTGCCAAAACAGAAATCCACTTAGATCATCAAGTCCAATAGAAATCCAAATCCAAATAAATAAACAAAAGACAAAAGCACTCTCATGCACACATGAAATGATGCAATGCATTGCTTATGCTTTCTTAGTATCTAATTGCAGTGCCTAATGCAGTGCTTGACACTAGGGTGTCACAGCCCTTCCCCCTTAAAGAAATCTCGTCCCGAGATTTGAGTTACGTACCGGTCTTTATAAAAAGCGGGGTAATTTACGCGTAAGTACTCCTCTGTTTCCCAAGTCGCATCGTTGGGTCCGTGATTGCTCCAGAGAATCTTGTAAGTCTTCATCGTTCGATTACGAGTCTCTCGGGTCTTGGTGTCCAAAATCTCCTTGGGCTGCTCGTAGTACTCCAGATCCGATCTGATGGTGACATCTGGAATCCGAACTTCTTCTTGTTCTGGAACTCGAAGACACTTCTTCAACTGTGATACGTGGAATACTGGAAAAACTGTGCTCATCTCTGGGGGTAACTGTACTTCGTATGCCACTTGTCCTTCTTTGCTATGATCCGGTAAGGTCCCACATATCGAGGTGCTAGCTTCTTCTTAATTCCAAAACGTTGGACCTTTCTCATAGGTGAGACCTTAAGATACACATAGTCTCCTACTTGAAATTCCAAGGGTCTTCTTCGTGTGTCAGCATAACTCTTCTGTCGGGATTGTGCTACTTTGATATGTTGTTGTACTGTTTGCACAATCTTTTCAGCACTCTTCACGTAATCTGACCCATAGAATCCTCGATCTCCTGATTCAACCCAATTTACTAGGGTTCTGCATCTTCGTCCATATAAAACTTCAAACGGTGCCATCTTTATACTTTCTTGGTAGCTGTTGTTATATGAAAACTCGGCAAGGGGTAACCATTTTTCCCATGATTCTCCTGAAGATAGAACACAAGCTCTTAGGATATCTTCCAGAATCTGATTTACTCTCTCCGTCTGTCCTGCAGTTTGGGGGTGATAGGCGGAACTTCTTACCAACTTAGTTCCTAGCTCTTTGTGCAACTGTTCCCAAAAACGTGCTATGAACTGGGGTCCTCTATCAGAAACAATCCTTTTTGGAACTCCATGCAATCTCAAGATATTCTGAATATACAGGTCTGCATACTGATGAGGGCGGTGCGTAGTCTTAACGGGTATGAAGTGAGCCACTTTAGATAACCGATCCACGATAACCCAGATAGAATCATTTCCTTTTTGAGTAGTGGGAAGGCCGGTGATGAAATCCATACTGATTTCTTCCCATTTCCACTCTGGGATTGATAACGGTTGTAACAGTCCTGCAGGTCTCAGGTGTATAGCTTTTATCCTGCAGCAAGTATCACACCTTGCAACATAAGCTGCAACTTCTTTCCTCATCTTTGACCACCAATACCTTGTTCTCAAATCCTGGTACATCTTACTGCTTCCGGGGTGAATGGATAACTTTGAATTGTGAGCTTCATTCAGAATTCTTTCTTTCAGCTCTGTGTCCTTAGGAACAACAACCTCTGATCATATACCAAGAATTCCCTGCTCATCAGTCCTGAAGTTCAAAGAACTACTGGTTTCCATCCTCTTCTTAATCTGACAGATCTCTTCATCGGTCTTTTGTCTCTCGATGATGTCACTTTCAAGGTGCACTGAAGAGTGATATTGTTCAGCATAACAGGGTGCATAAGGTTAAATCCATCTTCCAAAAGTGGTTGTAGGGAGTTGCAATGAGTCTTGCGACTCAAGGCATCGGCTACAACGTTTGCTTTTCCGGGGGGTAATGCACTTCAAGGTTGTAATCCTTAATTAGCTCTAACCATCTTCTCTGCCTCATATTCAACTCTGGCTGGGTGAAGATATATTTCAGACTTTTATGATCCGTGTACACATGACATAGGTTTCCCATAAGATAATGCCTCCAAATCTTGAGCGCATGCACGACGGCTGCTAGTTCCAAATCATGAGTGGGGTAATTCTCTTCGTGCGGTCTCAACTGGCGAGAAGCATAGGCGATAACTCTTCCATTTTGCATGAGTACACATCCGAGTCCAATCTTGGATGCGTCACAAAACACATCAAAAGGTTCCTCCAAGTTTGGCTGAGCCAGAACAGGCGCGGAAGTCAACAACGTTCGCAGGTGCGAAAAGCTGTTTCACACTCTGGAGTCCATTCGAACTTCTTGTTTTTTTTTGCGTTAAACGAGTCATAGGCTTGGCTATTCTCGAAAAATCCGGAATAAACCGACGGTAGTATCCGGCCAAACCCAAAAAGCTGCGAACCTCAAAAACACTCGTGGGTGCTTCCCAATCCATAACCTCTTGTACTTTAGAAGGGTCTACAGAGATTCCTTCCTCTGAAAGGACGTGACCAAGGAAAGGTACCTTCTTAACCAAAACTCACACTTGCTGAACTTAGCATACAACTTATGCTCTCTAAGCCGGGTCAAAACAACTCGTAGATGCTCAGCATGGTCCCTCTCATTCTCAGAGTATACCAAGATATCATCGATGAACACTACAACAAACTTATCCAACTCTGGCATGAAGACCGAATTCATCAGGTACATGAAATGTGCTGGTGCATTGGTTAATCCAAAAGACATAACTAATACTCATAGAGTCCATCTGGTAGAGAAAGCCATTTTTGGCACATCTTCTCTCTGATCTTAATCTGATGGTATCCTGACCTCAGGTCGATCTTGGAGAACACCTTCGCCTTTGACAACTGATCAAACAAGACATCGATTCGGGGTAAGGGATATTTGTTCTTTATAGTTACTGCATTAAGCGGTCTGTAGTCCACACACATCCTCAAAGTTTTATCCTTCTTCTTCACAAAGATAACGGGACATCCCCAAGGTGACGAACTAGGGCGTATCAAGCCCTTATCCAAAAGCTCTTGCAACTGAACTTTGAGCTCTGCTAACTCTTTAGCGTGCATTCTATACGGTCTTCGTGATATGGGTGCCGTTCCAGGGATTAACTCTATAGCAAACTCCACATCCCTATCTGGCGGTAGTCCAGGCAACTCATCAGGAAAAACATCTGGAAACTCACACACTACTGGGATCTCAGCTATTTGTTTTGCGGTGATATGGAACAACACTCCGATCTCATGGGGGTTTCGAGGTAACTTGAACCGAAAGGTAGACCCACTACGAGGGCTAACCATGGAAACTACACGCTCTGCGACATCAAGGTTGACTTTCCAGAGTTTCATCCAACCCATTCCCAAGATTACATCCAGACCTAGACCAGGAATTACGATAGGATCCACTATGGCCTTCTTATTCCCAAAGGTCATTTCCACTCCTTTAGCCATTTTACACGCGGAGAGAACAGCTCCGGCGGAATTTATCTGATATCCCCGGTCTAACTCTATTAACTCAAGATTACTTCTTATAACAAAATTCTCACTTATGAAAGAATGCGATGCTCCAGAATCAAACAGCACGACTGCGGGGCATTGATTAACAAGAAACGTACCAGCGGTGACAGGCTCTCCTTCTGGCACTTCTTCCACGGTGGTGTGATGCACATGACCCGTACGAGGTGGGGGCTGAGTGTATTGCTTCTTTGGGCGAGGGCACTGACGTGACAGATGTCCAGTCTGACCACAATTATAGCATGGACCAATCACATACGGGGTCTTGGGACCTCCTGCACTCCCTGCTTTGCTCTTGTTCTGCATCATGGGGGCGGTGTAGGGCTTCTGAAAACTGGGACGGGGACGGTTGGTGGTGATCTTCCTCTGTGGGGGACGGTATCTTGCTCCTGTAACAGGCGGGCGATACGGGGTACGTGCTCCGAAAGGGGTCCTCTGTTGAGACGAACCTCCTTCGTTCACACGACGGCGCATCTCTGTTGCCAGCCGGATGTCATTGGCCTCTTGATTGAGACAGTCACTGACGAAGTCACTGAAGGTGGTGCGGTGACTGTTGCCCATCTTGGAAAGCATGGCGGCACTCATGCCACGTTTGAAGCTTGCGATCTTCTTGGCCTCAGTATCAACAAAGTCTGGGGCGTAGCGAGCTAGGTTGTTGAAACTGTGAAGGTACTCGGACATAGACCTAGTCCCCTGGGATAACCTCATGAACTCTGCAATCTTCATTTCCATCAGACCACTAGGGATGTAGTGGTTGCGCATAGCGGTAGAGAACTGATCCCAAGTGACACGTGCATTTGCAGGCAAGGATGCACGGTACTGGGCCCACCACAAACCTGCGGGTCCTTCCAACATGTGGGCGGCGTACTCCGCCTTGAGCTCTTCCGTCAGACGAAGCAGACGGAACTTCTGAGTGATGGAGTTGAGCCACTCATCAGCCTCAAGCGGTTCGGTGGCTTCCTTGAACACAAGAGGGCGAGTGTCCAAGAAGTCACGGTAGGAGCTGTACTGGTTGGGCTCCGGCCTTGACGTTGATGATGCTGCTGTGCAGTGTTGTTAGCGATATTGCGGAGGGTGGCTTCCATGTGCCTCTGCATTCCTCCATATTCCTTTGGCTACCCAAAAACTGGCCAAAGAATGCTTCCGGCGTCATCGGCGGCGGTGGGGGAGGTGGCAGATTCTCCTCCTGTCCTGCCCCTGCCCACGCTGGCTGCGAGTGTGTGCCGGCATCTGCATATCCCATTAATAAGCAATCATTAGGTGATGTTACATCGATCATGAATAAATACTGCGCTGTACATAATTCGAAAATTTAGCACACGACCAAGTATAATTACTCATTTCCATACAACATCACAAAACAATCGCTCGAAATTAGACATGCAAACGACGGATTTCCATAAAAGATGCCGGATCGAAGTCCGGACTTTGTCCAAAAGCTTACATGCCATCAACCATTTAAACATAAAACTAGCACATGTGTAGGGTGTTACATCACTTAGCGAGCAAGCTCAAGCTATACAAAAGAAAACGATCCCTAACAAACTAGCGCTCAGGGGTCTCCAGCGGCGGATGCGGCGTCCTCTGCGTCGATGTCGATCATCGGCTCGTCAGCGTGATCCTCCTCCAGAGGGGCGTCGGGACCAAGGACCTCTCCGTCCTGGGGATCCTGGGCCTCGGCAGCTGGAACCTCGGCAGCAGCTGGGGCGGCGGCCTCCTGTGCGGTGTGATGCATCTGATGGACGGCCTCGTGGAGCTGGTCGATGTAGGCCTGCTGTCCGTGGATCTGCTGTATCAACAGGTGGGCTCCCTCTCTGAGCTGGTCGAGCGCGGTGCGGGCCTCATCCCTCTGAAGAGCGGTAGTCAGGTACATCTGCTCTGCAACTGTCCTGGCAGTGGACTGTGCTGCTGCCGTGGTGCGGGCGTCGTCACGCTCCAGAGTGACCTGCTGAATCCTCTCCTGCAGACGAGCAACCTCAGCGTCGAAGTCCTCCTGTAGCTTCCTCTTGCTCTGGTAGGTGGCGGTGAGGGTGAAGGACACGCTCTGAAGAGTGCGCTCCAAACTCTCACATACACCTAGCAAAGCTCCAGTGGCGCTCATCGCAGGTGTCTCACAGTAGAACCTCTCCTCTGGGCTTCCTGTCAAGACCGACTCCGAAGTCTGCTTCCAGCGCAATGGAAAAAGTGATCCACAGGGAAACACTCCTGCCATAGCGCTAGCTAGGTCGGCGGGGAAGCGGGCGATGATGTCCTTCAGCACTAGGTATGCTGCCCTGTTGGCTCCATCCTTGGCACATGTGCCTCTGGTGATCTCCGTCCATCCTGTCCAGTGGGGCTTGGCAGGCAAGGCTTTGACCTTGATCTCCACCATGACCAAGGAATCCTGCCCGTAGATCTCCTTCTGCCATGAGTACCTGGGCTCCTGTCCTTCCTCATAGCCCACGGCCTGCAGAATCCTCCAAAGGATAGTCGGTAAGCCGAAGTAGGACAAGAACGTCTTCCGGGTCAGCTTGGTGGCCAAGCGGTGACGCGGAACTCCTCTGCCTCCGGTGGCCTTGCGAGTGGTCAGCTTAGTCCGGGCCATCTGAAGAAACAAAAGGGGTTTCGAACTCTCATGAGACGGATATTAAGTTGGCAAATTTTATAGAAAGGAGACAACATTCAATTTAAGGGGAGGTAATGTAAATGCAAGAATATAAACATGATGCATGATCGTACTTACGTTCTCACTTACTAATAATGACTCGTAAGTCCTAACGTTCTAGTCGGTGGCAAGAACGATCTCTCATGCGTTATCTACACGTTCTACTCGGTCGCACAGTCAGTGTACCTGCAGAAGATTCATTTCAGCCCAAAGCAATTCCCAATGATAAAACAGTTGAGTATTGGCCAATATGCGCAAAATACATAGAAGCCAACACTAAACACCATGCACCAACATAGAAAACACCCTTGAAAACATTGATACCCTCGTATGTGTCCGCATAGAGCTCGCACATACTTGGTATAAGAACTCTCACCTAGACCGACGGTTGGACGGTCATGCTCTCATATCTCACAAAATCATTTTATGCATGTTTTCGCGATCGACGCATTCTCTTTTCCCCGAGAATGGACCAGCAAATAAAGATCCAGCATGAAGCAAAACCCTGAACCCTGTTAGCAGTTAAGCCACCTGAATCCTAGTATAGGGCTTAAGGACGAGACTGGGCACACTTAGTAATCGAAAATAGTTTTGAAAATAGTTTTGAAATACCCATTTAGTTCGAAAATAGCTCTATACGGAGATAATCACTTAAACCATGCTCCGATACCAGCTGTGGCGGAACCGTCCTGATTATAAGAGTTCAAGTACTGTCTTAGCCAAATCCGTCTGACTTCAACTCATACTTGATCCCATATAACCCCGGTAGTCCGGAAATCTCGAAGGATTTCTAACACCATACATCATACAGGATCGCATCGTTCAAGGATTACATTCGTACAGATACATCATAGCGAAAATGAAACCGAATTTAAAATATCAGAGTGCGAACTTTAAACGGAGTTATTACAATACTAAATTTAAAAGTGCGGAAGCTGAAATAGTTTGAAACACGACCACTACACATGTGGTCCAAATAAAACCAACTCACACAACTCACTCTTCCCTTTTTAGATAATGTGCCACTAGAAGTCTCAGACCAGCAAAAGAAAAAGGGAAGCTTCTGGACGACCCTGCCCTGGGCCTACTCCTCATCACCTTCCACTGGGTAGAGGCAGTGCTTACAATAGCCGAAGTAGACCTGGCCATCTGCAACAACGGGATAAACCCTGAGTACGGGAATGTACTCAGCTAGACTTACCCGTCCAACTGAAAATAAAGACTCCAAGGGTATGCAAGGCTTTTGAGGTGGAGCTGGGATCTTTCAGATGCGAAAAGCTCAGATTCAGATAAGAGGTAATTAATGATAAAGACAAGCTGCCATTTTTAGACCTATTCCTTAACTCTAGGTTTTTCACCTGTTCTAGAGCACTCACTTGAATCTATCAATCAATAATATAACCATATCCAGTTGACTTATCCACATTTTAGTTGAACCTTAAATCATCACATGGAGTTGTATCGTGGTGAAGCTCGCCATAGTTTCCCACTACCCGGGGGAGACGGCGACTCGAATCGAATTCCAAACCAGCTGGTGAAAGACCTTTAATACCAGCCCACACTTTCCCCGTCGGGTCCATGCATTGGGCAACCGCTCGATGCTTGTTCGTGGTGGTAATCGTCGCGGCTCACAGCACGGACCGCCCAATTGGAACCTAGCGATGGCCTCACGCGGCAGATCGCAATTTCCATACTAGAGGGCACGACACGGGTTGAGACCGGCCCGAACAGCTTCTAACCGGCTTTGGGGTCGATGATTACGGCACCGACATATCCCTAAGTAAAAGGGCGCGTTCAAAAATGAACGAGGGCCAACATCGATACAAACCTACACGATCCAACGGACGGACTGCCCCAAGTTTCCAAACTTGTGTCTTGCCTTCCAGTTGACCGTATTTCACTACAACTCAGGTTCTTTTTCACGATAGCAAATATAGCCAACCGTGATCCGGTAACTACCCATCAGGGTATTACGGAAACATTCTTAACTACTACTTTTATTAAGCAAGCTAAGCAACTCTACATTATAAATAAATAACAGGATAACAAGGTAGATATTAATCAATAACCAAGGAATGGTAATGCAGCAAGTAGGATTCATTCCAACTCCTAACCTAATGCATCACAATATAAAAGGACTCAAGTAATTTAATTTGCAAAAGATAGGAGGCTTAATATGCTCCGGGGCTTGCCTTGGGAGAAGACTGAGGCCTCGTGGGAGGGGCACTCAGGCAAGTTAGTGTCGCTTGCGGGGTCGGCTTCCTCGGCCTGCTGAAGCTCCGGGATCTCCTGCTCGACGTTTGTCTCCGGCTCCTGGTCGGGCTCCGGAGGGGTCGATCCTATTGCATGCGATGATTAATAAATAATTACAATGCGGGTGCAAGATGTGTGGTATGAAAAGAGCATTTCTTGCAAACCAACAAACCCAACTTGTTGAACCACTTTTGACATTAAGGCAAATACTTATTTATTTCATAAAACAAAAATCCATCTATTCACCTATTTCTTATTTAATAATTCAAAGAAATTCGAGTTTGAACTGCAAGTGCACTTTTCTGGATTTAGAAAAATCCACAAAAATTCCAGAAGGCAATTAACACTCACTGGACTTCACTGAACAATTTTCAGCCAGAAATAAAATACAGAACTGCAGATATAAAATTGACAAGCAAACTGCCCAAAAAGGTGCTTTGAACTAGCTCCTCATTCAAAAAGTGTCAAACAGCAGATTTCATAATTTTCCTGGCTTTTTCTACTCATACACATCCTACTGTAGAGAACTTGTGGCAAGAGCATAAACATACAAGCCTACACAAAATAAACAAATCTATTGCAAACTAAACCATTTGAACTACAACCCTACTGGAAAAGGGTGCTAAACTCATTTTTCATATTTTTCCCAGATTCTACTTCACATTTCATATTTATCAAGAAAGTTCCATGAACAGAAACATTATATTATTTCTTACATGAATTTCCAAAGAAAAACACAGAAAAGTACATTTGTAAAGCAACTTCAGATTTTTCCATACAACGGCTCATGCTTACATTTTTCTTAGCTTGAACATCACAAACAGAGATTACTCCAATTTTCTCACATATTATTTCGGCATATAAAATACCTTAACATTTATTCTAAGAAATCAGCCAAAAAGGACTTTTAATCATAACAGAAACTTTTTCTACATAAACAGTACTTCATATAAATAATTTTTCACAGGTGCAAAACATGATAATAAACTTACACAAAATTTTCCAGGAATTATCTCAACCAGAAAACATATATAACCATTTATGGTGGCGGGGCTCGGCGAGGCCGTGTCCGGCGGTCGCCGGTGAAATCGGCGCGTGCGCAGTGCTTCGTGAACCCTAGGGAGCTACGTGAGTGGGTCGGTTTGGCTCGGATGGCTCCAGGAGAGCTTGACCTCGTGCATGGCCGCGGCGGACGGCCATGGCGCTCGGCCGGAGAGAAGCGGGAGGTAGGAGACGGTAGCGTTGAGACTGGGTCGTGTTCTCACCTTGCCTTGGCTCGGTGAAGCTCGAGGAGAAAGAAGAGGCTCGGCGGAGGCTTGGTGGATGAAGAACGGAAACTTGCCCTCCTTCGGCGGCGACGGCGACCGAAAGGGGGAGGTGGCGGTGACGGCGTGGTAGAGCTCGGCCGGCTGTTCCTTCGCGCGCACCGCGTGTGCGGGGCAAAGGCGGAGCTCGGTGCGGGGTGGATTGGACGGTCGTGCTCGGTCGGGGTCGGAACAGAGAGGGGAGGTTGCGGTGGTGGTCGCGGCGAGAGCGAGCCGAGCGTTTGCTCGGCTTGGTGGCGAGGGAAGGAGAGTGCGAGCGAGAGTGGGAGGGTGTGTGCGGGAGAGTGAGGGAGCGAGGAGAGTGCCCGGGGTCTTGGCCGGGGCCTTGGCTCGGCCGGTCGTGGCGGGACCCCGGCGGTGCGGCGAGCGAGGCGGCAGGCGGCAGCGTGCACGCGGCGAGCGGGCGAGCAGTGCAGCAGACGAGGCGCGCGCGGAGAGGGCAAGCAAGATCGTTGGCGTGATCCGGTGGAGAAGATCGTGCGGCGATTGGGCGGAGCGGATGCGCGGCAGAGGCGAGCCGCCACGCGGCGCTCCGGCCGGCGTACGGCGCGGCCGCGCGGTCGGGCGCGTCGCGCGGCGTGCGCGCGGGCGGGAGCGGGCGCGCGTGGGCCGTCGCGGTGCGGAACTGGGCCGGAAGGCCAGTTGGGCCGGAAGTGGGGCGCGGGGAAAAATTCTTTTCCCTTTTTCTTTTTCCAAATATTTTCCAAAGTTTGACCACTCAAAAACAGTTTCCAAAACTCCAAACTAAGTTTTGACCCAAATATAAAAGTTGCTCAAAATAATTTTCTCTACAACTTTCATATAGGACACTTTTTCTGAAAACCCTTTTTAAATCCTCCACATAAACAAAGCCAAATTTGAAACATAAACCATTTTGTTTGACTTATTTTTATTTACAAACTATTTTGAACTAGGTCAAAACTCCAACATGAAAAGCACTCTACTCAATGTTCTCTATTTTATAAAACTCTTTGCCAAAACAGAAATCCACTTAGATCATCAAGTCCAATAGAAATCCAAATCCAAATAAATAAACAAAAGACAAAAGCACTCTCATGCACACAAAATGATGCAATGCATTGCTTATGCTTTCTTAGTATCTAATTGCAGTGCCTAATGCAGTGCTTGACACTAGGGTGTCACAGAGTTGTTGCCCATGTCTCTGGGAACCAAGTTGTCTCGCTCGTTCCATTCGACTTTTCCTGACTTTGCTTCGCTTCTAGTAGATTGGTTGAGTTTGCTTCCTTCTTATTCCTTCCTTCTTCTACCTTCATATGATTTGTGTTGGTAGTTGACAATGCACTCATGAAGGGGGAGATTGCGGATACATGGGTGTATGCCGGATCTTGAGATGATGAGTGATTGTCAACTGGGATGATGTGCATGTTCTTTGGCTTGTGTTGTGTAGGTGTTGAGCACGGATACGGTGATCAAAGGCAAGGTGAAGGTCAAGTAGAGACGTGTCGTGTCGATGGACCCGGAGCGGTGAAGGGCGAACGTGAGGCTTGGACTGACGGACTGGCGGCCTGAGGATCGGCCGTGGTGGCTGACAGCCTGGGACAGCGACAAGTGAAGACTTGCGTGTGGACGGGGTGCACGGGCGGTGCATCCCCTCTATGGCTCGATTTGGTGGTTGAGCCACAGAAAAATCACCGAGTGGACGGTTTCCAGGTTTGGGCCTCAAAACCTAGGTGCGGCCGGTTTCCGAGTTTGGGCCACAAAACTCGGGCTGAGGACGGTTTCCAGGTTTGGGCCTCAAAACCTGGGCGCTGGCAGGTTTCTGATTTTGGGCCACAAAACTCAGGCGACGGACGACAGGTTTCACGGTTTCGTCCTCAAAACCGGGGGATGGCCCAGGTTTCCCGGTTTCGGCCTCAAAACCGGGGGGAGAACCGTGAAAAGGACGAGCAGAGCGGTGGCGGCACGTGGCGGCAATCGGTGAGGTCGCGTCAAGGCGAAGCTACCAGTTGTGCGGGCGTGGCCGTCGGATCACCATCAACTTTGAGTTGGTCAGGAATACCCTTAGGGTTAGCCTGCTCGCTCATTATAAGTAGTGGTAGAAGGGGAATAATTGTATTAGGCTATATAAGGAGAGGCAACCCCTCCCTCTAGACCATCTCAGCTATTGCTATTTTCATTCTAGGTTTTCCTGCTTCCCATTCCCTGATGTAGCTACTGAGATCCGCAGAGATGGTGAACAATACCTCTGTGTATTTGGATTTTGCAGAAACGGGACCGGATTCCCGTTGTCTCCTCAGGGGGACGAATTTCGGCTGGCAATTCGTGGTCTTGATTCGCGTTTTGAACTTGTTCTTCGCGTTCTTCATTTCTCCACGTTTTTCCCGTCACTCTATCTCCCTCTACGTTGTGTCTTTCTCGAATCCACTTGAATCAACTTGTTCTTTGAAGTGAGGAGATCATTTCCACCGAAGGAATTCATCTAACTCTTCACGAACAAGTAGATCGGGTCGATTCAAGTTTTGTGGCGCTTTTTCGGTTCATACACCTTCCCCTTCGATTTCCCGTTGATTGAGTTGATTTGAGCGGATGATCTCTTGGGGATAGTCTCCTAACTACCGCGTGATCATCTTATCCAATTTTGGGATCAAGGGATTTTGATTTGGATCGAATTTGGGGAGATTTGAGAGAAGGGCGATCAAAATCGCCTTCTCTGGGTGGTCACGGACAGTCCGCGGTTCCACCGGCGGACAGTCCGCGCATCGAGGGCAAGCCGGGTCAGTGGCTGTGTTCCTCGGCTGTGTCGGTTTTAATTGAACGACGGACAGTCCGCAGTGCTAGGTCGCGGACAGTCAGGGCTTGAGCAGAACAAGTTCAGCAACACTGTGTTTTGGGGATTCTCACCGGCGGATAGTCCGCCATCCCCTCGCGGACAGTCCGCAGTAGGGCCGGACAGTCCGGGACCGTACCCGCGGACAGTCCTTGAACTCGCAGACTTGTTGTTTTCAGTGCATTTGGTCTCCCGGCTTTTCCGCTTGGTTTTCGGACTTCTCGTTTGGCCCTAGAGTTAACCAAGAAATCTCTCTAGGTATCTTTGCTACTTATTAGCATAGGTATTTGGAGATTTCTCGACGTAGCCTTCTATCTACGTTCGAGGGTCGGTTTTTGGGGTCGAACTTGAGCCGACGCTTTTGGTGTTTGGTTCGCTCTTGCTTGGTGGTGCCTCGCTGTGATCCTCGGGATCATCCACCCTCTTCTAAGGGTCGTGGGCATCACGTTTTGGTCGAAGCTTTTGGGGGTTGATTTTTGGGACAAAGGCCAAAGTTCCGAGAGAAATTTTTAGGCTCTCATTCACCCCCCCCCCACCCCCTCTGGTAGCCTTGCTTTTGCATTCTCGGTCCTTCAACTTGAGCTATCTTTTGTATGCTAGGTTGCTATGTCTCTTCCACTGAGTCATTCACTTGCTTGGATTGTTCATGTTTACCTTGTGCTTAAAATTTGATCCAAGTCTAAGTGAAATGAAAAGATCGAGATGGGATTCCATGTGTCAGCACCTCATGGTATCGAGACTGTTTCTCATTGCACTTTTGAGTTAGACTTGAGCCGTGTAGTGTAAGACCGAAATCAGTGCTTTAAGCTTCCGATTGCTTTTCATGCATAGGCTTAGCCCGGTTGAAAAGTTAGGCATTGACCATGCTTTCAACCTCTCGCAATCACATGCCTTAATTTGAACTTGTGTTAATACCGCTGAAATCTCTGATAAAATTTGAAAAATAACACAAGTTTATGCTTCATTCTATGGCATGATGATTGAACTTTGCTAGGGGTAGTTCACCTTTTATACTTGAGTTAGCACTTGGTTGATTTCCTGTCTATTCATGCTTAGTGCTATTTTATTGGTGAACTCCTTTTCAAATGACTTAAAACTGCTCATATGCTTAATTATTCATATTTCGTATTCACTTGATCAGTTTGAGCCTTTGCTAGCATTTGTATTGGTTGCTACATTTTCAGGGCATCACCCTTTTGAGCATCTTTTCATTCTGATTGCTATACACTTGAAGCTGTTGCATTGTGCATTTCATGTTTTTTAGCTTAGTGTACATACCCCCAGCTCTGATACACCTCGTAGTCACCCCCCATGTGCATTCTGTTTATGACTTGTTGTGTGCATCAATCAAGGGGGAGTGCCTCGAGTGCCTGTGTCCAGGGAGTGCCTCGAGTGCCTGTGTCCAGGGGGAACCTCGAGTGTCTGTGTCCAGGGACGTGCCTCGAGTGCCTGTGTCCAGAGGGAACCTCGAGTGACTGTGTCCAGGGGGAGTTTGCTTTGCTCGCTTTGCGTGTTGAGTTTTCAGTTGGTATCGAGTCTGCTAGTCGTGTTGAGCTGTTTTGCCTCTGTCTTAAGGGACTAGCAGTTTTTGCTTGGTATTTTCAATTGTTTCAGGCTCCCGTGTTTATTCTTGATTTGTGCATTATCAACTAAGGGGGAGAAAGTTGACAAATCATTTATAACTTGTTGTGATGCATTCTTCAAGGGGGAGTTTTCTGCTTGTGTGTACAGGGGAGTCTGCTTGTTTTGCGTGTCAAGTTTGATGCTCTCCGGTCCCTCGAGCAGTCCCTCGAGTTTGAGCTCTCGATTGCGATGCATTTTTCAAGGAGGAGTCTGTTTGTTTTGCCTCTCGAGCTTGTTTGCCTGTCGAGCCTCGAGCCTGAGCTCGTTTTGCATGTCGAGCCTCGAGCCTGTGCTTATTTCGCCTGTCGAGCCTCAACTCGAGCCTGTGCTTTTTGTGCTTGTTTTTCCTCGACTCGACCCTAGCTTGTTTTGCCTGTCGAGCCTCGACTCGAGCCTGTGCTTGTTTTGCCTCGACTCGAGCCTGTGCTTGTTTTGCCTCGATTCGAGCCTATGCTTGTTTTGCCTCGATTTGAGCCTGTGCTTGTCTTGCCTCTCTAGAAGTCCCTCGACCCTTGAGTTTGTCTGTCGAGTTTTGATGCTCTCCAGCTCGAGCAGTCCCTCGATATCTTCTTGCTAGCGGTGTTGAGCCTGTTTCTGCCTTTTCTTGAGGACTAGCTTTGCTTTGCTTGGTTGTGTCGAGCCGTTGCCCATGTCTTTGGGGACCAAGTTTTCAGTTTTGGCATCTCACACCATCTCTTGTACCTAGCTTTTGTCAATTCAATCATCAAGGGGGAGAAATTTTGAAACTCAAGTAGATAAGAACCTTGGTTTTTTTGTGATCATTGTTTGACAATTTATTTGAGAATGGTTTTTGAGTGCCTTTCGGGTTCATGAAGCTCCTGCTTTCTCTTGACTCTTCGGTTGTGTGGAGGCTTTGCCCGCTTTTCCCGTTTCTTTTGGGACCAAAAGTTTTGATTTGGAGTTTTCATGATCCTTCCTCATCTCAAGTGGCCTTGTGTGCTTTTACTTGGCTTTTGGGCACTTGAATGAGGCTTGCCTTCAAACCCTTCCTTTGTGGTTTTATTGTTAGTCAATGCATTCATCAAGGGGGAGATTGAGAACACATATGATGAATGATTGACAATTATGAGGAAGGTTTGAGGCTTTTTCCGGTTGAGTCTTATTTCATATGTGCTTAATGGTAATGACTAACCGGTGGCGTTGAGTTGTGGTGTGCTACATGTGTTGGTGTGCATGTGCAACATGTGTCTCTTGGCTGTGTTGATGTGCCGGTGTGAATCTCGGAGACAATGGTCGATGGCGAGGTGAAGGTCAAGTAGAGACGTGTCGTGCCGACGGACTGAGAGCGGTGAAGGATGGACGTACCGTGCGGCGGACGTGCCATGCCGATGGACCCGGAGCGGTGAAGGGCGGACGTGAGGCTTGGACCGACAGACCGAGAGGCCGGAGGACCAGCTGTGGTAGCTGACACTTGGCTTCGACAAGCGAGAGGACATGGGGATGTGCGAGGCATCGACCAAGTCGAGAGGAAGACGATGGCGTCATGGCACTTGGCGGGAGGTCGGACACGGGCTTGCATGGGAGATGCAAGTGCCATCGGCCGAGTCAAGAAGGAAGGCGAAAGCGTTGTGCTCGGCGGAGGTCGGACATGCATCGGCATCGGTGCCGGAGGTCGAGGTGTGAGAACCACACTCCGTCTACGGCGCGGGTTCGGTAGTTGAGCCTCAAAAAGCTACCCGCTACGGTTTCCGAGTTCGGGCCTCAAAACTCGGGGTGGCCGGTTTCTGAGTTTGGGCCTCAAAACTCGGGGTGGACGGTTTCCAGGTTTGGGCCACAAAACCTGGGCTGGCGGGTTTACTGGTTTGGGCCTCAAAACCGGCGGAGGTTCTTATACAGAACGGTCGACGCGTGGCGGCACCGAGAGGCTTGCGTTGCGGCGAAGCTATCGGTGAGGAGGCGCGGCAGTCGACGTGATGGCACATGGCGGCATCCTGGAGCTTGCGTCGAGGCGAAGCGAAGGATGAGAAGGCGCGTGGCCGTCGGATGAAAACTGCCAGAGTTGGACGGTTTTACCCCGAGGGGGTATTTAGGCTGAGTACTTCATGTGAGGGCGTTTTTTTTGTCTTCGGACGTGCGTCTATATATATATGAAGGGGTTGTGTTGGACAGCCATCCTTGGAGGTGTTGCCATTCTCACTTTGTCATTGTGAGGAGAGGCTAGGGTTAGAGGAGAGACAACTCTTGTTCTTGAGCTTTTCGTCATCCAAGCTTTATGTTGCTAGGAGTGGTTTGTAGCCCGACACCATGTGCTATACAATTCATCATCTTGCCAAATCCAAGGATCAAATTCGTGCTCCTCTTGATCTTGCGATTGTGTTCTTCACTTTTCTCGTTTTTCCCTCTTTTGCTCTTCACGAGATTTCTTGTTTCGAGGGAAGATTTGCAAATCCATTTGAACCATCTTCTAGAGCATCGTGAGAGACATCTTTCTACCAAAGGGTTTTCTCTAATTCCTCACGAGCTAGTAGATTGGGCGGATTTCATTTTGGATCTCGTTCTTGCCGCTTTGCCCCATTCGTCATCAATTTTCTTCGATTCACCGATCTCTAGTTAGGTTCGAGCCATGATCTCTTAGAAGTAGCTCACTAACTCGTTTGTGACCCCTCACATGGAATCTGAGCCTTAGAGGGTTGATTTGAGGGAGATCCGGTTGAATCGGCGGAAGAACAACACCGAACGTTTTTCAGAAAGAACAGATTTTGCCTCGGGGGCTCTATCTGCGTACCCTCGAGGAGGTCTGCGTAACCCCTCGAGAAGTCCCTTTCTAAGACAGAACCGATCTTTCAGGCACCCCTTGAGAGGCACCCCTCGAGCACCCTCAGGCACCCCTCGAGAAGCACCCCTCAGGCACCCCTCGAGAGGCACGCCTCGAGCTCTCCACGGGACCCTCGATTATGGAGGTTATCTGAGCGAACGAGGCATCCCTCGAGCTCTCCTCGGGACCCTCGATTACGGAGATTTCCGAGCGAACGAGGCTCTGCTCGGACCCTCGATTACGAAGACTCCCGAGCGAATGAGGCTCTGCTTGGACCCTCGATAACGGAGACTCCCGAGCGAACGAGGCTCTGCTCGGACCCTCGATTACGGAGACTTCCGAGCGAACGAGGCTCTCCTCGAATTCTCGATTACGGAGTTTCCCGTGCGAACGAGGCCAGGCTTGAGTAGCATTTGGGGTCCGGTTTTGAAAGTGTTCGCTCAACTTGGTGTTCCGGCTTTTGTGTGAGCTTTTTTGTAGTGTCCCGCTGTGTTCCTAAGAAACATTCACTCAATCATTTGGGTCGTGGACATCACGTACGTCGGTTTTGCTTTTGGGGTAATTTTCTTGGACAAGGGTCATCCATTTCACGAGTTGAAATTTGAAGGTCCTTCAGTTACACACCCTTCAGCTACCCACCTATCCACCAGG
Organism: Coix lacryma-jobi var. lacryma-jobi; assembly: GCA_009763385.1. Classification (NCBI taxonomy): domain Eukaryota; kingdom Viridiplantae; phylum Streptophyta; class Magnoliopsida; order Poales; family Poaceae; genus Coix; species Coix lacryma-jobi. The sequence goes on from CM019824.1 coordinate 139,914,747, forward strand.
TGTTTGCATTCAATCTCAAAATCTTCGGGAAAGATGCTGAGATGCAGAAAGCAAGGTTTCAGATGTGAAGGCAGATGGCTGTAACTAAGATGAACAACTCGCCTCAGTGCTTCAAGGCTAGGATTGGTTGCAAATTCTGAAGGGAGTTGATTGTACAGATTCTCCCACTCCCTTTGTATCCAAGTTGGCCAGTACTCCTCCTATTGTCACTATGGCGAGTGGTAGTGGTAGTCCTCCGCATTTGCTCAGTATGACAGTATCTTCTCAGATACACATGCATGTTACATTTTACATCTATATAGATGTATGTAAATGTAGGTCCTGTTCGCGGGGGGCAAATAATGCAGCAGTAGGAGAGCCTGATACGTGATGGCTGATGCGATGCGAGTCGTACTGTATGACTGTATCTAATACGGAGTACAATACAATAGGAGTATGTTTTGTTTCCGTCAGAATCCGTTCCGCGTGGTTTCTCTCTCTATCTCCCCCAAGCAAAAGAGCAGACATGAGAAGCAGCGATTCCACGAACCGAGATGAGAATGAGATGCTCCCTCTTCACTTTCTCTTGATGTGCGCTAGTGTCACAAGCAGAGCAGGCGCCAGCAGCCAGCCCAGCCCAGCCCATGAAGTCATGAACACGTCGCTGGTAGATAAAAGAAGGCCCAGCAGCTCAATGTTAGTAGTGTTGTCCGGTGCCCACACGGTTCTTCCTTCTGATTTGCAATTCTTTGCCGGCCGATGATGATTCCATTCGCGTTTCTTTTTCTTCTTCTTTCTGCAACTCACTCATCCACTGGAATTGACCGGGAGAGAAATATATAGGTGTGTTTGGTTCGATTCAATTCCTAGCATGACTAGCTTTTTGAGTCAGGCTAGACTTAGCCAGGTTAGCATAAGCCAACAGTCACTTGTTTGGTTGGAGTGCTTGTTTAAGTCTAATTAAATTTTGATGTGTTTGGTACCTTGGTTAGCTGGTTTTGTTTGAATAGAATCACCTCCTCTCGAGAGATTTGCTATTATAGGACTCCAAACGTTGGGCTTCTCCCAAATAAAACTTCAAACATTGGTTTCTCTCAAATAGGACTCCAAACATGAACCATTAGCTATAATAACATTTTGAGTCTTTTAATCATGTTTTATATCCTAAATACATGTATTTTCTCTTAATGACCATATTGCCCTTCTCTACATCATTGATTCACCTTCTGTTTCCCATGATGTTCGCACTTCTCGTTTTCCCGATCCTGCGCGACACTGCCTGCCGCCCGCCTCCCATCGCACTAGTTCTGCCGCCGTCGCCCACCCTTCCCATTGGCGCCGCCCTCCACACCTCTCCACGCCGCTGCCTGTCCATGGATGGAGGTGAGCCACCGCCCGACCATGGATGGAGGACCGAAGACGACGTTCCCGCTGGTGACCAAACCCTAGCCCTAGCCGCGGTTCAAGTGCCGAAGGTCCTGGACGTCGCGGCCGGGGGCCTGGACGCCGCGCTCGGAGCCTTGGACGTCGCGCCCGGGAGGCTGGACAGCGCACCCGGGGGCTGGACGACGCACCTAGGGGCCTGGACGTCGCGCCCGGAGTCGCGCCCGAAGGCCTGGACGTCACGCTCGGGGGCCTGGAGGCCGGGGCCGGTGGTGGCCCGGACGCCACGGACGGTGGAGGCCTGGACGCCGCTGCCGGTGCCCAGGACGCCGCGACCAGTGGAGTAGACGCTCCAGCTAAAGGTTTGGATGCTCCGGCACATGCTACGTCCACTGCTGTCGCCCTCGTGAGGTCGTTGTTACCCACTGTTCCTCGTCCAACAATAGAGTACAATCTTCCAGTGATGGATGCGCAAAGGTACTTGTCCCGTGCTCTAGCCCTAGTCATAATGAGTACTAATTTTAGTAGTACAGCTGTGTAATAAAACATTAAAGTCCATGTAAGTCGATCTCTCATCCATGCTATTATTAGTACATATTATGTAGTAATATTATTTTCTTTTTCAATGTCTATTAATATTAAAAACAGTGATTACATTATTTATATAACTAAAATTTCAGTATATATGTATATAACTAAAAACAGTGATTAGTACAGTGATTATTTTCTATAAAATTGTTTCCACTTTGTTCTGCACAGTATCAATTCCTGTACTAGTACAGTAATATAGATTTCTCTGTTTTGTAGGTCCGAGGTTAATGATGTGGAAAATTTAGAAAAAAATGATTGGTCTACTATACAAATAGTTGAGACACATGATGATGAAGGTATAATTGAGCTGATGAGCGAGAGTCAGATGTGTGTGAGCTTTTAGGATTGGGAGATGAGGGCACACCAAATATACCTACTCGAGGATTTGATGGACAAGGCAATGAAAATGAGCTTGGTCAAGATGTTGATGGTGCTGCCATTCCTACTAATGACGTTGTACCGGGTGAGATCATCATTTCATATGATAAGAACAACTCATCAATGGAGGTAGGGACACAATACCCAACAATGGAGGAGTTCAAGCTAGCAGTGAGGACATATGCCATCAAGAAAGAGTTCCATTTGGGAGTAGAGAAGTCAACTACAACTAAATATAGGGGTTTTTGCAAGTCGGGTGATGAATCCACGGGCCCTTGTCCTTGGAGGATAAATGGCTCGAAATTGGATGGCTGTGCTACTGTGGAGTTAAAATTGTTTTTGTATCACTTAGTTCAGTTATTCATCTTGTTATGTAATTTCATATCTTTTTTTTTGTTTTTGCAGGTAACCGTGTTAGTTGATAAACATAAATGTGTGTCTAGCCAGAGGATGCAGGTTACAACTCCAAGTTGCAAGTGGGTAGCTAGCCGGGCTGTGGATATCCTTAGAGTTGAACCAAACATTGGTACTAAGGAACTACAAACGAGGTTGGAGACAAATCCTGCTCATAGGTGCACAATAGGATATGACACTGTGGTACGGGGTAAGAAAATGGCTCTTGATGAGATTTATGTGAAATGGTCAGATAGTTTTGAGTTGTTGTTTAGGTGGAAGGCAGAGGTGATGAAGGGAAGTCCTGGAAGTGTCATTGAGATTGATGTTCTTGAGGTGGATGGTGATGTATATTTCCACCGTTTCTTCTGTGCCCTCAAACATTGATGGGTTCTTGGAAGGTTGTAGGCCTCATTTGAGCATAGATGCTACAACACTTAATGGGAGGTGGAATGGTCATTTGGCAGCAACAGCAGCAGTTGATGGTCACAACTGGATGTATCCAGTTGCTTATGGTTTCATAGCTAAGGAAACAACAGACAACTGGACTTGGTTCATGGTATAATTAAAAAAAGCTATAGGTGATCTTCCACTCCTTGCTATTTGTTCTGATGCTTGCAAGGGATTGGAGAATGCAGTGAAGAATATATTCCCTAATGCAGAGCAAAGGGAACGCTTTTATCATATGGTTAGAAACTTCAAGAAGAGATACAGAGGATTTGGCCAGATATATCATGCTGCAAGGGCATACAGAGAGGAGATCTTCTATGACAATCTAGCAAAAATGGTACAAGAATCAGCTGAATCAATGCAATGGTTGCGGGCCAATCATAAGCTACTATGGTACAGGTGTGGTTTCAATCCAGAAATTAAGTGTGACTATATAACTAGCAACATTGTTGAGTCATTTAATAACTGGATTAGAGACCATAAGGACTTACCAGTTGCTGACCATGCTGATAAGATCAGAGAAATGATCATGGTACTATGGAACAAGAGAAGAATTATTGCATACCGGCTACCTGAAGGCAGGATACTCCTAGCTGTTATGGTTCAGCTAAGGGTAAACACTAGAGGTTTGGGACACTTGAGAACTATCTCATGTTCTAACTGGAGTGCAGAGGTGTGGGACCATAGCAATGTTGTTTCTGTGAGACATATTGTCAAGTTAGGCCAAAGAACATGTACTTGTCTTGAATGGCAACACACTGGTAAGCCATGTCAACATGTATTGTTCTATGTAACCCGACAAAGAGGAGTGGACCTAGAACAATTTGTGCATGACTACTATTATGTGAACAGATTTAGGGTTGCTTATGGTAGAGAGATGGAGCCAATGATAGATAAAACACAATGGCCTCAAGTCGACCTACCATTCTTAGTTGGTGCACCTCTTGCCAAACTAAATCCAGGAAGACAAAGGAAACTAAGAATGAAGGGATGGGCTGAAGGTGGACACCAGAAGAAAGGTAAAGCTACCAATGAGGATGAAGGTGAGAATGGATGTGACAATGATAGTGTACCAACAAATGCGAAGGGACAAAAGATGAAAAGACGACCTATGACTTGCCATAGATGTGGAGAAAAAGGTCACAGGGAAGCTAGTTCCAAGTGCCCATTCAATGGGACCGCAAAAAAGAGGTAAGGAATGATTTTATTTATCAACAAACTTGAATGAAAATGTCCTCATTACTTTTTTTCATCACTTGTAGGAAGCGTCAACCTAGGAAGAATGTAACTAAACAATGATCAGTAGAACCTAGCACCCCACTTAGGCCAACTAGGGAAGAAATCCTACGGAATAGTCCAGGAAGGGTCACAAGATGGTAAGAAATATTCGCACATTTACTGTAAATTAACTTTTCCATACAAACATCTAATTGTTGGTTGTCTTTACGTGCAGCAAGCTAGCTTTCTTATTAGGAGACAACACATCTTCATAAACAGATGTCAGTACTTCTGTGAGGATGCCAACGGCCACAACAGCAAAGAAGACGACTCCAAAGAGAAAGCTACCCATTGGCTGAATTTTTAGAAGTTGTGTGTGATGAGATGTAAACTCATGAATTTTATAAATTGGTATTATGAGATGAACTTGTAATTGCTAGAATCTTATCTCAAATTATTTTGTGGTCTAATGAGATGAACATGTAATTGTTAGAATCATGTTTGTGCTAAAAATGATGGATTGCTTTGATCATCTTTTACCCATTTGTATTGCATAAAATATTGTACGTATATGGTGACTTGTTTTATTTACTTGCTGTAAATGGTGGCTTGCCATGGCCCTTCGGCGCCTAGCCAGCAAAGGTGGCGCTGAGCCAGCCAAGGCCAGCAGGCCAGGCCACGGCCGGCCAGCACAGGCCCTGGGCGCCTAGGCAAGGCACCAGGCAGCCAGCAGCCCCTACCTATACATTTTAAAGGCCTGGGGGAAAATGGTCATGTTATGAGCAAATACATATATTTGGGATATCAAACATGATTAAAAGGCTCATAATGTCATTATAGCCAATTGTACATGTTTGGAGTCCTATTTGGGACAAACTAATATTTGGAGTCTTATTTGGGAGAAGCCCAACGTTTGGAGTCCTATAATAGCAATTCTCTCCCTCCTCTTTTAGCCGGTAAAGTTACCCTCATTGAGACATTTCATCCAACATGTATTGTGCGGTGGTGACGCAGCTCTAGCAAATTGAACAGCATGACACGCCTACTGTGGTGGCGCATCCTAGTCGAACGGCCGGACCGCCTTCTCCTTGCCCTTCTTGTTGGCAGCGGTTGCGCCTCCGGGCAGCTCGTCACACGTGAACTCCGGGAGCTCTCCTCTAGAATCTGGTTCACCGTCGTGGGCACGAGGAAGAGGCGGCGCAGGATGTGAAGTGGGTCGGAGACGACAGGACCAGGACCAGGACCAGGACGACTGCGAATAGCACCACCAGTGTGATCCTCGGTGGCCACAACCCTGTCACAGGCGTTGTCGTGGAGGCGGCATCCATCGTCGGCATCAATGCAGGCGTTGTATCCTCAATAAAATGAGTGCAACACCTCTCTCTAGCTCGCCACCGTGTAGGGCCTCACTCATCTGTTGTTTGGCCTGGAAATGACATGGAAGGGGGAGTAGAGAACGACAGGGAGGACAACCTGCAAAGAGGAGGGAGAGGAGGAACTGTTATACATATGTTCCAAATTCAGTTGGTCATTATATTGGCGGACTTCTGACAGAGCGAAGGGGAGTCTGAAGTTGGCCCATTGGATGCGACCCTGAGGACGCTTAGGGGGTGCGGGAGGCTCGCCCCCCGCGGAACGGTATACATACCCGTTGTTAGGGTTTCACCTTGATTGATTCACTTGTAAGCCGCCATACGGTGTTGTAACCCGACTCTTGATTATAGTGAGGAGTGTTTGCTGGCTAGCGCCCGTGGTTTTTACCTTCCGCATTGGGAGGGTTTTCCACATTAAATCTTGTGTCTCTCTATGGTTTGATCTTGCGTTCTTCCTCGTTTGTTTGTCATCATTCACAACAAGTGGCATCGGAGCTATGGTCGTAGATTAGGGTTCCATGGCGACGTCGATGAAGGTTGATCTACCGCTGCTGGATTACAAGACGAGGTTCTCGCTATGGCAAGTCAAGATGCGGGCTCTTCAGGCGCAGAAAGATGATTATGATGAGGCGTTGGAATGTTTCGGGAAGAAGTCCAAGGCGGATTGGACTCCGGAGGAAGTCCGAAAGGATCGTAAGGCTCTATATCTAATTCAACTTCATCTGCATAATGATATTTTGCAAGAGGTGCTGCAGGAAAAGACTGTTGCAGAACTCTGGTTGAAACTGGAAACGATCTGTATGTCCAAGGATCTTACCAGTAAGATGCATATGAAGATGAAGCTGTTCACTCTCAAGATGAAGGAGGGTGATGTGGTGATGAGTCACATATCCGTGTTCAAGGAGATCGTTGCCGACCTATTGTCGATGGAGGTGACGTATGATGATGAGGACTTAGCTCTTTTACTGTTATGTTCACTGCCAAATTCGTATGCTAATTTCCGTGACACCTTACTTTTGACTCGTGATGAACTAACCGTTATGGAAGTTTATGAGGCACTCCAATCCAGGGAGAAGATAAGAGGTATGGTGCAGACTGACGGGTCATCGTCCTCTAAGGGTGAAGCATTACAAGTGAGAGGCGGATCTGAGCATAGATCCTCCAATGATGGCAATAATCGTGACAAGAGCCGTTCCAAGTCCAAACCATCTAAAAAGTTATGTAAGTATTGCAAGAAGAACACCCATTTTATTGAGGATTGCATAAAGCTCAAGAAAAAAGAGCAGAGAAAAAACAATACTGATGGTAAGGCTTCTGTTGTTACGGCTGCTGATAATTCTGATTCTGGAGATTGTCTGGTTGTTTTTGCCGGTTGTGTTTCTGGTCATGATAAATGGGTAGTTGATTCAGCATGTTCATTTCATATCTGCACTAACAGAGATTGATTTAGTTCCTATAAGCCTGTGCAGAAAGGAGATGTTGTGCGTATGGGAGATGATAACCCATGTGAAATTGTGGGGATCAACTCTGTTAAAATCAAGACACATGATGGCATGACACGCATGCTGAAGAATGTGAGGTACATACTAGGGATGTTCAGAAATCTCATCTTGCTCAGCACGCTTGATGTAGAAGGTTTTCATTACTCCGGTTCAGGTGGAGTTCTAAATGTATCAAAAGGTTCTCTCGTTTGTTTGAAAGATGACATGAATTCTGCAAAGTTATATGTTCTTAGAGGAAGTACTTTACATGGTTCTGTTTCCGCTGCTGCTGTTGTTACTGATGATGAACTTAGTAAGACTAACCTCTGGCATATGCGTTTGGGACATATGAGCAAACTTGGTATGGAAGAATTGATGAAGAGAAACATGTTTGATGGTTGTACTTCGAGTAACATGAAGTTCTGTGAGCATTGTATTTTTGGGAAGCATAAAAGGGTAAAATTCAACACCTTAGTTCATACCACCAAAGGTACTCTTGATTATGTACATGCTGATTTATGGGGTCCCTCCCGTAAGCCTTCTCTTGGTGGTGCTTATTGCATGCTTACAATTATTGATGATTACTCTAGCAAAGTTTGGCCATATTTTCTGAAAAATAAAGATGACACTTTTGATGCTTTTAAGAATTGGAAAGTGATGATAGAAAGGCAAACTGAAAGGAAAGTAAAATTGCTTCATACTGATAATGATGGAGAGTTCTGTTCGGATGCTTTTAATGATTATTGCAGGCAAGAAGGTATTGTTAGGCACCACACCATACCTCACACTCCGCAGCAAAATGGTGTGGCTGAGCGTATGAACAAAACCATCATATCAAAGGCTCGTTGCATGTTGTCCAATGCAGGATGAGCAAGCGTTTTTGGGCTAAAGCTGCTAATACTGCATGTTACTTGATAAACAGGTCGTCTTCTATTCCACTTAATAAGAAAACTCCCATTGAGGTATGGTCAGGTACACCTGCTAATTATTCACAGTTGAAAGTTTTTTGCTGCACTGCTTATGCTCATGTTGATAATGGAAAGCTAGAGCATAGAGCTATTAAATGTCTTTTTCTTGCTTATGGTTCGTGAGTTAAAGGATATAAATTATGGAATCCCAAAACAGGAAAGACTTTTATGAGCAGGAGTGTTGTTTTCAATGAATTTGTGATATTTAATGACAGTTTATCCTCAGATCATGTTCCAGATAATTCTGAAAAAGAGCTGCAGCATATGAGCGTGCGGGTGGAGCATGTGGATGATGAGGCAGGCGAGCAGGTGGAGCCGGTTGATCATTCAGATGAAGTTGCTGATAATGATGCTCATGATGATGTTCAGCACTCAACTCCTATTTTGCAGTCAGAGGATGATATGCCTATTGCTCATCGCAGATCAAAGCGGGGTTGTGGACCTCTAGTCCATCTAATTGAAGAATGTAATTTTACTTCTTATGCTTTGAGTTGTGCTGAACAGGTGGAGAATGTTCATGAGCCAGCTACTTATACTGAAGCTATTGATTGTGATGATCGTGAGAAGTGGATCTTATCCATGCATGAGGAGATGCAGTTTCTTGAGAAGAATTGCACATGGGAGGTTGTGCCCCTGCCTAAGAGTAAGAAGACCGTCCACTGCAAATGGATCTTCAAGAGAAAGGAGGGTTTATCTCCAAGCGAGCCTCCAAAGTTTAAGGCAAGGTTAGTAGCAAAAGGCTATAGTCAAATTCCGGGTATTGACTATAATGATGTTTTCTCTCCAGTGGTAAAGCACAGTTCTGTTCGTACTTTCTTTAGTATTGTTGCTTCACATGATCTTGAGCTTGAGCAGTTAGATGTGAAGACTGCGTTTTTGCATGGAGATCTTGAGGAGGATATATATATGGACCAGCCGAAAGGGTTCATAGTGCCTGGCAAGGAGAAATTTGTTTGCAAATTGAAGAGGTCCTTGTATGGTTTGAAGCAGTCCCCTCGTCAGTGGAATAAAAGGTTTGATTCATTTATTTTGTCGCATAGTTTTAAGAGGTCAAAATTTGATAGTTGTGTTTACATTAACCATGTTAATGGATCACCTATATATTTGTCATTATATGTTGATGATATGTTGATTGCTGCCAAGAGCAAAGTTGAAATCACTAAATTGAAGAAATTGTTGAGTAGTGAATTTGATATGAAGGATCATGGTGCTGCTAAGAAAATACTCGGTATGGAAATTACTAGACAGAAAATCTAGTTTGTTGTTTCTTAGTTAGCAAAATTATATTAAGAAAGTTCTTCAGCGTTTCAACATGCATAATGCAAAGTCCGTTAGTACTCTTATTGCACCTCACTTTAAATTGTCAGTTGCTCAGTGTCCTAGCTCAGATCAAGATATTGAATACATGTCAAAAGTTCATTATTCTAGTGTTGTTGGGTCTTTCATGTATGTCATGGTTTGCTCTCGCCCAGATTTATCTTATGTTATGAGTTTGGTTAGTAGATACATGTCTAATCCTAGTAAAGAACATTGGAGGGCAATTCAGTGGATTTTCAGGTACCTTAAAGGCACATCAAATTCTTGTTTGAAGTTTGGAAGGACTGATAAGGCACTTATGGGTTATGTGGATTTAGATTATGCTGCTGATTTGGACAGGAGGAGATCTCTCGCTGGTTATGTGTTCACTGGCAGTTTTGTTGTGAGTTGGAAGGCTACTTTGCAATCTGTTGTTGCTTTGTCTACTACTAAAGCAGAGTACATGGCTGTTTGTGAAGCATGCAAGGAGTTGATTTGGCTGAAAGGTCTGTATGTTGAGCTATGTGGAGTTGATTTTTGCATTAATTTGTACTGTGATAGTCAAAGTGCCATTTATCTTACCAAAGATCAGATGTTTCATGAGAGAACAAAACATATTGACATCAAGTATCATTTTGTTCGTGATGTGATCGAGGAAGGTTAGTTATGCAAGATTAGTACTCATGATAATCCTACTGATACGATGACAAAGCCGATTCATGTTGCTAAGTTGCTTTGCTCAAGCTTAGTTGACTTAATTGATTAGCCCAAGAGGCTATTTTGGCGCCAGAAGTATTTTCTTTTGCTATGTGTCAGGATAAAGGTATTGTTTGATGCTACAAGATGAATTTGTCGCAAGGTGGAGTTTGTTATATATATATGTTCTAAATTTAGTTGGTCATTATATTGGCTGACTTCTGACGGAGCAAAGCAGAGTTTGAAGTCGGCCCATTGGATGCGACCCCGAGGACGCTTGGGATGCAGGGGGCTCGCTCCCCGCAGAATGGTATACATACCCGTTGTTAGGGTTTCACCTTGATTGATTCACTTGTAAGCCGCCATACGGCATTGTAACCTGACTCTTGATTATAGTGAGGAGTGTTTGCTGGCTGGCGCCCGTGGTTTTTACCTTCCGCATTGGGTGGGTTTTCCACGTTAAATCTTGTGTCTCTCTGTGGTTTGATCTTGCGTTCTTCCTCGTTTGTTCGTCGTCATTCACAACATGAACAATGAACGATGAGGAGGAGCACCGACGGGGAGGACGACGAGCATGGGTTGCCGAACAAAATCAAGGTCAAGACGGTGAGAGGAACTCACGGGAGGCTGGCTCCATAAAAACGAGGGTGTGGCTCTATAAAAATGTTTGTGTGCATTTTTCTGGAGCCAAGCTAAGATTCTCTAGGTGGCTTGCTGGGGCCTGGTCAGGAGTCTTGTTTAGCCAACCAAACAGGCTTAAGTTGGCTCCAGAAAACCTGGCTAGGGGATAGCCAGTGAACCAAACACACCCTATATACACGCGCACTTGCAGGAAGGGCATCTTAGATCCCATCGTCATCCGCTCCTTGTGTTACGTATGTGTCTGTCTGGGTGTGTGTGTGAGATATACCTACGGGGAGGAGGGAGGACAACCTGCGGGGAGTTGAGAACGACTTGGAGGACACACTCTATATCTTCCAACGTCTTTGCTGCACGACGGCTTCTTCATTGATCGCGTGGCCCTCACGCTATTGGCAGCCAATCACAGACTCTAGCTGCTCTCGATCTCCCTAAAGACAACTTTAATATATAATTAAATATTTTTATTGTTGGGAATATATCCTAGAGGTAATCATAGAGATGATGATATTTCTATTGTATCCATGATTTATTATATGTTTATTGAATATCCATTAAAGACAACTTGTATTGATTGGTGATTATGTGAATTGTCTGTGAAACTCTTTTACTTGTATGGTTATTCGATAGTTGTCCCTGATCGGAGTTCATGTGAGGACACACATGAATATTAGATCAGCACATGTATTAGTTGATGACTATGTTTCACAAGTCATAGACATAGAGATGTCGAACTAATAATGTGGGCACATGTATGACATGGGGCTAGACTGACCCAACATGAGATGTTCTTATTATCTCTTTACACATCATGTACGTTATGTCGTCCTTCGATCTGAGATTGTGGTATGTACTCAAGATATGAATCGACTTACTTAGGGACTGTCAAACGCTACTTCCTCCGTCCCAAGATATAAGGCGCGATTTGACTTGACACGATCTTCAAAAATATATTTTGACCTATAGTTTCTCTTATAATATATAATTTATAGAAATAAAAGTTTGATCATTAGAAAGTATTTCTAAATACAAATATAATACAATTACTTTTGTAGTATAAGCTTTTCATATGATTAGACTAATTCTTAGTCAAAGATAAGAAAGTTTGAATTTTGAAACACGTGCGCGCCTTATATCTTGGGACGGAGGGAGTACTTCGTAACAGGGTAGTTATAAAGATAGTCTTCGGGTTTGTCAGGAAATATGCTGTGAGACATAGACGATCCAGATGGGATTTGCCCCTCTCCATGCGAGAGAGATATCACTGGACCACTCAAATGATTGGATCATAAAATGCATGATCGTGCTTAGGTTAAGTGTTAACCTATCAGTTGGACCAAATATTGTGTGGCAAGGGAATTACGTGTATGTGATCGTGGTGGTTCGTCTGATATGATCTTTGCGCATACATAGGAGTTGACATGTCTTGCTAGAGGCCGCTGTCAACTATCGGACGAGTAGGAGTACTCGGACCGTGTCTATGTGTGCGTGAACTCATAGGGTCGCACGCTTCAGGGGCTGGACGCATGATTCAAGTTGGACTCGAATCAGACCGGGATTAGGGTTCGCTAATGGGCCTCCAAGTCGGCAGGCTCATTAGGGACGTCTATAAATAGAGGGGTGAGGCGGCCAGGGTTCTATCTACGTCATTAGACAACCGCCGCCGTCTCCCTTCGCCCACGCCCGTTGCTCCTCGTGGACCTAGCAGTCCGGAGGCGCGCTGCTTCCTCCCTGTACGTGTGGGATACCTCAGAGGTGCTGCATCTGTAGCACAAGGACGAACCACACGTGGAGACGCGAAGGACGGACGTGATCAACTGCATGACACCACTGCAACGCGCACGTCTACACCGAGACGTCTTCCGCTGCATCTGCACGTCTAGTGGTAATCCTGTGATCTATAACTAGCAGAAGTTCCTGGTTTATGGGGTCAAAAAAATTTATTTTCCGGCTAGCGTAGCATCCTCGTAACCCTTCATTTATAGGTACAAAATTTTTCATATGAGTTACTTAGCTCAAACTGCTCTGACATTTTGCTAACTAAGAGGCTATTTGGTACTGCTCTGCTCCAAGGTTTTTTTAGTTTTCCACATTTTTTAGATAAACGGTTTCAACTCCACGCACACTATTCGAGAAAAAAGTGTGAAGTTACGAGAGCACCTAAAGAGATTCTCCACAAACTCCAGGTTTTTATGGAGCTGCTTCACGGTAGAGTTTGTGGAGCAGTCCCAAACACCCTTTAAAAACTCCAGTATTTTAACTAACTACAATTTCTAAGGAAGAATATCATTCTCACCTTTGAAACATCAAATATTTTTAAATTTAATAAAATACATAAAAGAGAATATTAATATTTATTATGCATAATAAATATCAATAGATTCAGTGTTGAATATATATTTATAATAAGCTTATTTAGAGATATAAATATTGTAAATACTTTTCTAAAAAAAACATACTCTATCTATCCTAAAATAGATGATCTATAGCATTTGATTTTTTTCCTCCAAAATACTTGACCTTCTTATTTCTCAATGCACCTTTTCTCTTTCCTCAATACATCTCTATCTCTACCCTATCTCTACTCTTTGAGGGACATTATAGTCTTTTGGTTTTAATATTGGTTTCCGCGAGAGATTTAAGTCGTCAATAAATATAGGACAAAGAAGAAAGTTTGACTTGCACAAAACCCTAGAAACTCTCTTTTTAGGATACTACGGTCTTTCGGGAACGGAAGGAGTATAGAGTAGCATGCATGACAACATCTACCGGCTAAATAATCTTTTGACTTTTATTCTTTTTTATTCTATGTATCAGGTGCTCAAATATGCTATAAGTTCTTACAAATGCTAAGTTAGCATCATTGGTCCAATGTACTGCACCTATTCTGCTTTACTCCTCTGGCACCTCCTTTAATCACGCGCTTGAGTTGCTCTAACAATTATCCCGTGCATACACATCTATAGACTTTGCCGCAGGAAGAGTTGCTAAGCTTTTCTAGGCTACTTTTTCAACAAAAAAAAACAACGGAAACACATGCAAGGCTAAAACAAACCAAAACAACAAAGAAAATTCATGCAAGACCGAAACAAGCCCGCAGCGAAGCACGCTTATCAACGTTTAGATTCCTTCCAACTTCAAACTTTTTACACTCTCTCCATCATATTAATTTTAGTCACATGCATAGAGCAAAAAAATTAACTAATTATATAGTTTATTTATAATTTATGAGATGAATCTTTTGAGTCTAATTAGTTTATAATTAGATAATATTTGTCAAATACAAACGAAAGTGCTACACTGTTAGAATTGTAAAAAATTGCAATCTAAACAAGGCCCTAGTTGTGCTTGTGCAGGGCACAGAAATCATGGTACCCTACCCATTAGTAACAGTTATCTATCGGTATTGCTCCGCCCGCCTCCGCATGATGTTGACTCAAGCAAGACGTACTCCCTCTGTCAAAAAAAAAACATGCAATTCTAGTATAGTGTCACGTTTTAGTATCTTAAATTTAAACAATTATAGATAAAAATATATTAATATTTATGATATCAAATAAACATCATTAGATTTATTATGAAATGTACTTTCATAATAAATTCATTTGGATTAATAAATATTAATACTATTTATTAGAAATATGGTTAAATGTGAAGTATTTTTTGGGCACGGAACCCATAGTTGTATGTTTTTATGAACGGATGGAGTACTTGGTTTGGTTGCCCATTCACATGGAAATGGAATGGGTCAATCCTGTCAAGTTTGAATTATTTCGCTTTCTTCGGTCCACAGTGCAATAACAATAAACTAACACGCACAATAATTGGTTCTCTTTCTCTATAAATGTTATTAACTACTTTTATGGAATCCAGTGATTTAAAATGAACGAGCTTTAATAATATTTTGTATATATGCCCGCAATTTTCTACGCCTGGTTCACAGGACAGTTTTCGTTTTTTAGTCCGGTGGCTCCTATCGTTGCATTACAACTAGACTACACACCAGCACGGTCGTTGGAGGCACTAGCTAGTAGGTTCAGCTGTATCGAGACAGTTTACTCAAAACTTGCGAGAGTAGAGAGAAAATAAAGGTAAACTAGCGTAGGTCGCGCGCCTTTGCGCGCTTTGGCAACAGTTCACATGATATGAAACCTAACAGCAGACAATTCGAGAAGGTTATTTCACATGGTTGCTGTCAGGTTTCATATCATTTTATCTTATAGCTGCGATGGCAGCAACGACACAGACCGCTCTGACTCCACAGTTAACAACACAACAAACCCAACAAATATTATGAAGAATTGAAAACACAGGGAAGCACATATATTTGAATTGATTCTCGAGAATGTAAGTCGATTGCTTGATGATCCAATTTTTCATTGACAACAGCAACATGCAAGAAGATGATTTTATTACAGAATTAATTAAATTGGTGAATAAAGAAAAGCTAAAAAACTGAACATTACAAAAATTTCCAACCAGAGATTGTACCATTACCTGCAGTAAATAGAAGGAGCACATCTCCTTTGCACAGCCAGCACAACAATGGTTGCCTCTGCCCCCGAAGCACAAGGGCTAATAATGCACGGTGTGGTCAGAGGCACATAGGCTGGCTGCAATGGTTACGAAAATACAAATTTATATTTATAGGACCCAACATATATCAACTAAACCGATCATCAATTGCATCAAATTGAAGAATTAATATCAAGACTAATATTTTTTCTCATCTGTCATTCTGTATAGCTTGAACTTTCCAAAGTTCCATGCTCAGCAAGGCAACATTTGACCTGGAAGCAGCAATATCTCTCATCAAACTATATGTGTATCCTTGAGTATTTTTATTGCAACAAACAATAACAATTAAAAGCAGTAATATGAGCAGTAAGCATATTCGTGCACGTCATTGAGAGAGAGATGAAAGATTGACAGCCTCAAATCGAGTAGCAGACAATTTATAGCTAACCCAAACTATTTTATTGGAGAGGGTAAATGATTTTAAAAAAAAACAAACAAGGGTCATACCTGTATCTTTGGCCAGGTCTTGAACGGCTGCAAGCCGCACAGCAGCCATCGAACTCCCGTACGGCTTGCTTAGGCGGCATCGCACCTGTCCAATTTTATCTAAATTTTTTTCGAAATGATAAATGTGTTGATTAGCTGACCCTATAGTATCCCTTTTTATTATTAATTTTTAAGCATCAACTCAAAACCTCTATCTGATGGCTGGTATGTGCCAATTAGCTGACCCCCAAACGAAAAAGGGAAATTGATGGAAAAAGTTAGCAAATAAATTATAGCACCTTAAGACCCATGTTAGCTGTTTTGGTAAAAAAAAAAACAAAACTCAATACAAATGGCTAGCAGAATAGCCCTAGAGGAAATTTCATGTTACGTATCCTGGAATGGAATTTGTCAGTTTGCAGCACCTATTCTTACTTTTTGGGACATCACTCAAGGTAAGAGATTAGGATGAAGAAGAAATTGGTCACCGCAGGAAGTCCATTTTTTTTCATTGATATGCTATAATGCAGAAAGTAAGAATAGACATTATATTCAAACCAATTCACTAAACAGCTGTACTGAACAGGTAGGCGGCGAGCCATTTTAGTAAAGCACACAACTACGTTCCTATATAGGTTTTTTCCATATCAACCTGCACATTGCAGCCACGTATCTTATAGCGCTTTTCTGTAAAGACCATAAGACAGCTTGTAAGCCTCTGTGGTAAGCTAGGCATGAATTGTAAGGTACTACTTTACCCTGTCTATCCTGCGCCAGTGAACTGCAAGCAGAAAATATCTCATCATCAAATTTGCCAACTATTTCTGCAACAATTAGCAAAGTGAAATATTTGGTTGGTTATAAAGCAGTATGAGCTTTTCGGATTCACGTGGAGAGATTCCCTGTAACTTTTTCTCTAAAATCATGAGGAGTCAAAACTAAGTAAATGCGAGAGATGTGGCATGCTGCTTACTTAGTTCTAACAAAGTCCATTACCCTTTATTCATCGGCGCTGGCCATAACCTATTCAAATTGATAGGAAACCAAGGCATCACACATTTCAGAAAGCTTATTGTTATATGTGTATGTAAACTGTAAAGTACAAAAATAACTCTTACCAAAATCAGACAATATGGTATGATTAGAGATTTATGATGAAACATCAATTTTATCTTCCCTTCATAACATCGTCTTGTTGAAATCCAATTTAATGGGCTTGCCATATCTGCACCACCATGACAAGAAGCGGACTGACATTTGCAAATCAAATATTCTATTGCAAAGCATCCAAGGCAGGGTCAACCATCTTTCCCAAAAAAAGAACATGCCAACATTTTGAAGGAGAGAGGAGGACAGCGACAGTGGAACAACCAGACCTGGTAGGCGTCGGCGTTTTGGACACAGCACCAGAAGCGTCGTCGGTGTTTAGGACACAACACCGGAAGCGCCACAAGCGGGCAGTCAAAAGCACCATATCCCGTGTGTGCTGACGCACAGGCCAGCGCCTCGGGATGCCTGCAACTGGGGCTTGCCTAGGCCTCCACGCCTGGGGTGAGGCCACGACCAGGGGGTGGCAGGCCGATGTCGGGTCCGCCGCCAATGTGGGAGCCTATGGAGGTTGAGAAGTAAATAAAAAGTTTTTGCAATACAAATCAATTGTTAAAGAAGGCAGGAAAGCACGTTATGAGAAATTATATGAAACAATACGCACGAAAACGTAAACAAAGTATATGTGCGTAATGTAAAAATAGGAAATATCTTTATTTTCGAAGCCAACGCCAGCATGTGCATGCGTAGCCTCTGCATTCAGTAAGAATAACAGTGAACCTACCAATGAGGGCAAAAGAGTCTTTAAATAAGAAAACTGAAAACCAAACCAGCATGGAGCTACCATCTCAATAATTGAACATAAGATCCTAGAAGAGCAATAATTAGTCCATCAATAATATTTAGATCTGTAGTAAGTGACCCAAAATTATATTTTGGGTGCAAAACCAAAGCAACATTATTATTATTATTATTGTTATTATTATTATTATTATTATTATTATTATTATTATCATCATCATCATTATTATTATTATTATTATCATCATTATTATTATTATTATTATTATTATTACTACTACCTCCTCCTTCTCCTCCTCCTACTACTACTGCAACAACAACATAAGCAGAGACAGTTTCTTATTTAGTTAACTATGTTTGTTAGAGACAAAAAAAACTGAGGACAAACTGCTGCAAAGGAATTATGACAAAGGACTA
This sequence comes from Coix lacryma-jobi var. lacryma-jobi, assembly GCA_009763385.1. Taxonomy (NCBI): domain Eukaryota; kingdom Viridiplantae; phylum Streptophyta; class Magnoliopsida; order Poales; family Poaceae; genus Coix; species Coix lacryma-jobi. Next base: position 139,932,861 of record CM019824.1, read on the forward strand.
AAAAGGTCAAATTGGAAGGAACAAATGGTAAACTGAATGGAGAGCCGTCTAACCTTGATCATTTACGAAGATATGCAGTTTTGTTTACCTATAGTATGCATGATCAGTAACAGATAAGGGAAAACATGTATTATTCCCAAAAAAATTCTAATCCTATGTCTGAATCTTTTTGGTAGCCATAAAAAAGATATATAATGGTAATACTAATATGTCTTGGCTTTGAAACTGAACCCGAAACTAATAGCACAAGCAGAGAGCAAAGATAGCATACATTAGTATTTGAGATCCTTGTCCAGTATGTCCATGTAGAGATTTCATAAAAAATCATAAGGGCACTTTTTAGACACATTGTACCTATAGACAAGAGGTCACATGATCATAGTATTAGCATATTATCAGCTGGACACCCATATATGACTGATAGCATGACAGCTTCAAAAACAACTGACATGAACTAATTAAGTTATGTGGCGACAGATCAAAAGAAATTCAAATTAACTCACCAGGTCTACCTAAGCAATAACCAGTTATGAAGATAAGCATGTCTATTTAGCAATGGTACACATGATAAGCAACAGCTAGGAAAAAACATGGAATATGTCCAAAAGAAGTGCTAATTCTATGTCGGTCCTGAATCTTTTTGGTAGCCATAAAAAAGATATATAATAGTAATATTAATATGGCTTGCCTTTGAAACTGAAACCAAAACTAATAGCACAATTAGAGCAAAGATGACACACTATCCAAGTTCAATATATCCATGTAGACATTTCATCAAAAATCATGAGGGCACTTTTTAAGACATCATACGGGCCATATGTTCATAGTATTAACATATTATCAGGTGAACACTCATATATGAAGGCAAACTTGATGGTCTGGTAGCATGACAGCTTCGAAAACAACTGACATGTACTAATGACATGTACTAATTAAGTTACATGGCGATAGATCAAGAGAAACTCAAATTAAGTCACCAAGCTTACCTAAGTAGCATTCAGCTATGAAGATAAGCAGGTCTATTTACCAATACTACACATGATCAGCAACAGAGTGACATGTACTAATTAAGTTACATGGTGATACAGCTCAAATTAAGTCACCAAGCCTACCTGAGTAGCAATTAGTTATGAAGATAAGCAGGTCTATTTACCAATACTACACATGATCAGCAACAGCTACAAAAAAAATACAGACTACGGCCAAAAGAGATTTTAATTATATTTTGGTTCCTAATTTTTTTGGCAACCATAACAAAGATATACAGAGTATAACACTAACACGAACATGGCTTGCCTTTGAAAGTGACAATGAGACTAACATCTTTTTTGTGTAATAAAGCAATACATCCCTCTCAGTCTGCACCTCCACCATAACCCACCACTACATTTTGGTGTCTCTGAACATAATTAAGAAATAAAAAATTACACATCTGTGTAAAGTAGCAATTACCAGTGTTATAATTTGTCGTGAAGGAAAGGGGAGTTGACAGCATCAGTTCATCACCTAGACACATTAATTGGCACAACCAAAATATCATAACACAGTTACAGGAAATTGGTCTACTAAAAAGCTGAAGGCCAGATGTGCCCAAATCTTTGATTCAGCGATTTGGGATGGGGGAGCCGGCAAGGAGAGGGAGAGGGTACCTGTATCTTTGGCTAGCTCCTGAACAGGTTGAAGCCGCACACCCATCACCGGCTTGTTGTCTGTGCGTTCGACATCTCTGCTGGCTGCTGGCTCTCCATCGACGACGCCCTTCCTTGTCTGCACGCACGCTGGGATGGGGGGATCAGTAGGGAGAGGGAGAGGGAGAGGGGGAGGGAGAGAGGAAGATACAGGCACATAGGGTTTCATGGAGCGTAGGAGAAGACGCACCCTGTTGGGAAGAAATCGCATCGGGAAGGGCAGATGCGCCGCCGACCACCGGCACGGCCCGCTCTACTGCGTCGTGCCTAGGGACGATGGCGTTAGGGGCCCCGTGGTTGGGGAGCAGCCACCTGCTGCACCAGCCTGTCCCGGCATGCCGCCGTGACGCCGCCAGCACGCCGCGAGCTTAGGCAGCATCACCGAGGGCCGCCCGACACGGAGCAACATTGGGTGCAAGAGAGGGAGAGGGCCGGAGAGGATGGGAAGGTGGAGGCGCAGGCGGGGAAGCGGCGGCGGTCGTGACGACGAGCCGGGGAGAGAGATAAAGAGGAGAGAGAGGAGATATTTTGAGAAGGGTCGCGAAGGAGAAGCAGGAGTTCAGGTATATATTGGGTTGTCTAGATTTAGATGGGAAGTTAGAGAAGTTAGGAAAAAGCAGAGGAGAAGCCGGAGAAGGTTGAAGAATTTGTAGAATCGGCTTTTGACAGAATCTGGCGGGAGCAATTGTAGCCATTGAACGTAGAGATCCAACGGTGGCAAAAATTTAGGGCGACGTGGCCATGCGTTCTATGCAGGAACTGGTTGAAGAATATAGGGTAAAAACTTGTACATGCTTCCATGGAATTATAGTAGTTAGCTATAATTTGAATGCCCGCTGAAATACAAACGTTCATCTAGCAGCAAACTATTATTCTTTTTTTTCCCAAAAATACTGACCACACAAAAAGGATTCTGAAAAAAAAATCTTGCGTTTGTGCTCCAGTGGGGAACATACAAATTTCGCTTTCTACTTTACTTTGCACTGTGGTCCTCCATATGAGTACAACTTCACCTGTTTTGGTAGTTTAGATGGAATTTTTTTTTTCCTGTAGCGTTTTCGTTGTTATTTGACAAACTTTGTCCAAATATGGACTACGTAGACTCCAAAAATTTGTCTCGACATGTACATGCTAACAGTACAATTAGTTATTTTTTTTACCTATATTTAATGCTCCATGCATACGTCCGAACCTTGATGTGATGGTTGATGTGATGGAAAATTTTGTGAAATGGGGAGAATTAAACAGGGCTATTTGTCAGATCCCAATAGTTTTTCTTCTTCTTATTTTTTTCACAAAAACTTGTACCCTTCTTTCATTATGGAAATGTATTGGACCAAATTCTAGGGGATAATTGCTAATGCTATCTTTTGTGTACAAAGTATTTTTATTTATTTTTTCACAACTTTTGCTTGATTATCCAAGAATTTTCAAGGCGCCAGAGAAAAACTAGCACGATACAGAACATACTACACACGCTCCTATGCATGGATACATGCACGTATGCTCACCCAAAATGAATGCATGCTTAGTGATCCTACATTTTTTAGCACCTTCGGAAGACAAGTGTAGATGCATGACGCTGATTTGCTACAAATACGTGGTGGTGGCAAACCAAAGCCAAGTCGTAAGTCGTTGATGCAGAGTCTCCGGTGCATGGCCGTCCAAATTTTCCACATACTATAGCCGTGCACGCCGGTTCTTGACTTGCATCCAGTCAAGTCGTCGTCTCTCACCTCTCAGCCGTCGCCGGTCGGATCGGATGTCCCTCTCACGAATCTGACCCGTCCATCCGGTCAAGAAACGCACCAGGGCCATCGATCCGTTCCATTCCACACGGCATTCCTGTTCCACCGCCCCCGTCGTCGCTGCCCCGCCATTATTAAATACTGTTAGTACTAGTAGCTCTGCTTGCACCCAGGCTCCGGTCGATCGAAGCCGTCCCCGAGTTGACGGCCATGGCGTCAGCGGCGAGCAGCACGCCGGGGGGCAAGCCTGTCGTCCGCCTCATCGTCACGCTTCTCGTCATCTTCGTCTCCGCCGTGGAGTGCTACGACGGCCGGCATGCCGTGGCGCACTCGGCCATGGCGCGGCGCTCCCGCCCGGGGACGCGGCACGTGCACCACCCGCCGGACCACGGTGCCGCACCGGTACGTCCTCGCGGAGAAGAGCAGCCCCACGGCCACCGGCGGCAGTAGCAGTCCCAAAAACGGCAGCAGGTCTCCGGCGACGACGGCCAACGCCAGCTCGCCGGCGCCGGCGCCTCCGGCCGGCGGCGAGCAGACCGACGGCCGGCGCCACCGCAGCCACAAGCACCGGGTGCGCAACTGGATCATCGGCTTCGTGGTGGGCTCGCTGGCCGGCGTCATCTCCGGTCTGGTGCTGTCGGTGCTGTTCCGGCTGGCGCTCAACTGCGTCCGCGGGCGGTACCGGTCGCGGTCGGGCGTGATGATCTTCACGCCGAAGCTGATCCGGCGGCCGGAGCACCTGGCGTTCCTGGAGAAGGAGGACGGGCTGCTGGCGTCGCTGGCCGTGATCGGTCGCGGCGGGTGCGGGGAGGTGTTCAAGGCGCAGCTCCCCGTGGAGCGGGAGGGCGACGAGCCGCGCTTCATCGCCATCAAGAGGATCAAGAAGCACGGCGGCGACGCGCCCAACGGCAACAACCTGAGCGACGAGGAGAGCCGGCAGCTGGACAAGCGGTCGCGGCAGATCCAGTCGGAGATCCGGACGGTGGGCCACATCCGGCACCGCAACCTGCTGCCGCTGGCGGCGCACGTGCCGCGCCCGGACTGCCACTACCTGGTGTACGAGTACATGAAGAACGGCAGCCTGCACCAGGCGCTGAAAGCCACCGGCACAGGCACAGAGGAGGAGGACGGCGGCAGCAGCACCGGAGGCACCACCAGCAGCAGCACCGGGCTGTCGTGGCCGGCGCGCCTCCGCGTGGCGGTGGGCGTGGCGGCGGGGCTGGAGTACCTGCACGTCTCCCACCAGCCGCAGATCATCCACCGCGACCTCAAGCCGGCCAACATCCTGCTGGACGACGACCTGGAGCCCCGCATCGCGGACTTCGGGCTGGCCAAGGCCATGCCGGACGCGCACACGCACGTCACGGCGTCCAACGTGGCCGGCACGCTCGGCTACATCGCGCCCGAGTACTACCAGACGCTCAAGTTCACGGCCAAGTGCGACGTCTACAGCTTCGGGGTCATCCTGGCGGTGCTGGCCACGGGGAAGGAGCCCTCCGACCACTTCTTCACGCAGACGGACGAGGTGGTCGGACTCGTCAAGTGGCTGCGCCGCGTCATGGAGGCCGGGGACCACGCGCGCGCCATAGACCCGGCCATCGCCGGCGCCGGCCACGACGAGCAGATCCTGCTGCTCCTGCGCATCGCCTTGTTCTGCACCAAGGACGACCCAAAGGAGCGACCCACCGCCAAGGACGTCCGCTGCATGCTCTCGCAGATCAAGACCTAATAAGCCAGCTGATGATGAATCATCACCAGCCACTATAGTACATAAACTTAATTTTACTAGTACAGTAACAGTACTAGTTTCAAATAAATTCTCTCTGTGACAGTGGATGTGGATTATTGCTAGAGCAACTCCAACAGTTTGCTAAAACTCACTTGGCAAATTTATAATTTTGTCAAGTCCCAAAACCAAATGCCAAGTGAAAAAAGAGGTCTGCTCCAACAGTCTGCTATTTGTGTTTGGCAAAAGAACTTGACATCCTAAAATTTTTGCCAAAATCATAAAATTGAGCCTCCAACAAGTTGGCAAAACTAGTTGGCAAATTGGGATACACGTGATGCCAAGCGGTGGAGGACTTGGCATATTTGGCAAGTGAAGAGGGAATTTTGCCAAGCTTGCCAAATTGCCAAGCACTTTTGCCAAGTTGTTGGAGGAGGTTTTTTATGGTTTTGGCAAAAATCCTAGGATGCCAAGTGGTTTTGCCAAACTGTTGGAGTTGCTCGTAGGCTATACGAGTATACGACTGTTGTGTTGTACTATATAAAGTCGTCGCGTCAGCTGTCAGGTGGGGCCGGGTGACTAGGACTGGTCATCGTAGTAGATCGGGAGGTCGGCGCACGCGCTGGATTAGGACCGGGTATCCTTTCTTTCTCTTTGCTCGCGAAAGATGCTTCCGAGCTTTGGCATGGTTATGCTGAGTACCAGTATGATTCACGTGGTCCTTTGCACAGTATCTTTGCTTCGAAAATTCTAGCGATCTTCCGGTACAAGCATCCAAATCCAATGCTAGCTACTACTCCGCCGTCCAAAAAAAATTAAGGCCGAGTTCCTGAAAAGTGTCCACATTTATCACATCGAATCTTTAAACGCATGCATGGAGCATTAAATATAAGTATAAAAATAACTAGTTTTACTTTTAGTCTGTTCATATCAAGACGAATCTTTTAAGCCTAGTTAGTCTATATTTAGTTTAGACTAAGTTTGTCAATTAACAACAAAACTGCTATAATATCACTATGCAATATTTTTCCCCAACCGAACAAGACCTAAAAAAACATCTACTTAGTACTATTACCGGCGCATGTAGTGTCTTTCTCTTAGTTATGGAAAGCTTTATTACACCGATACTTTTCTGATTTGCTGATACCTATCGGATACGCTGATATGCCACCGATATGGTATCAGAGAAGTATCGGAAAAATAGAGAAATAAAAATAAACTAATTAAATCCCGAGACTTAAACCTTGTTCAGTTCGCGAAATATTTGGCGAAAAGTTACTGTAGCACTTTCGTTGTTATTTGACAAACTTTGTCCAAACATGACCTAATTAGACTTAAAAGATTCGTCTCGACATGAGCAGACTAAAAGTACAATTAGTTATTTTTTTACCTATATTTAATGCTCCACGCATGCGTCTAAATATTCTACTGCGCAACATTTTTTTGCCAAATGTTGGCAACTGAACAAGGCCTTAGGCGATATTTGGCCGATATATATCTGATACTTCATAACTTAGAACCGCTTACATTGAACCTTAAAACTATCTTAGCATTGGCGGATCCAGGAACGGACCAAGAGGGAGGCTAAATAACATAGGCTAAAAAAAAATTTGCTCGTTGGACGCAATACACTAATAGGTATAGCTAAGATTGATAATTTGATATTGATTCAAAGTGCGCAAAGTCAAAAGATACATAGAATTATGATAATAAGGATAGAAAAGTACCAAATACAAAGAGCATTTCATAATAAAATTATCCATGTTTGATGTCTTCAATAATTCCATAATAAAGCATCTTTTTTAGCAAAATAATTTTTCATTCTAGACTTCTTCTAGTCTACTACTGATTATAATTATACCCTACAAAATAAAGTTATTGGAATATATCACTAAATAACTACAGCAACTAAATCTGAATATTTAAAAAAAATCTCTTCAGAGCTCACCTCAGTACCTCACGATTCCTTAGTTTAGTTGCTTCAATGCTCTCCATGTTCTCGTCAAAAAAAAAAATGCTCTCCATGCAGAAAGACTCACACCGGAGCACTGGAGCAGGCGAGCAGGCGAGCAGAGCATGCAGGGGGGCAGCCGGGCAGGCCGCAGTGCTGCCTGCCGCCTGGTAGCCTGGCGCCCTGGCCCTTGTCCGCTGGCGGCTGGCCAGCTGGGCGCCTTGCCGCCTCCCGCCTGGCGTTGCCGGACTGGGCTCGGGCGTCGGGCACTCGGCTTCGGCTGTCCAGGGGCGCAGCGGAGCAGCATCACGGGCTCGCGGCCGTCGCCCGTCGCCGACCGTCGACTGTCGAGGCTCGAAGGGGGCGGAGCGGAAGCGCAGAGCGGCGTTCAGGGGCGGCGCGCCGGCGCCTGGAGCTGGAGGCGGACGCGGAGGCGTGGAGCGGCGTCAGGCTCGCGCGGTCGCGCCATCTCGTCTGCGTGGGGAATTTTTCGTCGCCCGCTCGGCTGCGCTGCTCGGGAAGCCTCCAGTGAGTAGGGTTTTTTTTTTTGGCTGGATCATATTTCTTGTTGCCTGTGATTTTGGTGGGGGGTGGGGGGGGGGGGGGGCGGAGGGGCTCGTCCGCCCTTTATCTTACCTTAGATGCTTCATTCTAGCAATAAATATATGAATTGTTCTAAGTACAGGATTTGTTATTTTTTTCTCAGTATGAGAAGATTTTGCTCTATTTTTATTTTTTTATTAGTATGATATTTTCCCTGTTTTTAAATTTGGTATATTTATATAATTGTCCCAGCGGCGTATCCTTGTTTTTGGAAAATGTTGTATCACCATATCGTCGTATCAGTATCGATGTATCTGTATCCCGTATCGATGCAACATAGATGGAAAGCTCTGGGGTCACGGGGCGAGTGAAGCTGCATGGCAGCTGAAAAGACGGGCTTACGACACTTGTCTTGGTTAGGGGAGGGCAGGGTCATAGCCTGGCAGGGCCGGCAGGAGGCGGGTGGAGCGGCGCGCTGACCGACGACGTTCTCAACCCTAACCGCGAGCGGTAGTCGAGCTCGGCAGCGGCAGGGCCAAAGATATTATGATTAGGGTTAGAGCTTCGAGAAACTTTAATTCTCCTCTAGCCCCAGATTGATGGTCAACCGGTCAGGGGCGCTGGTCGTCCTCGTGGTAGTGACGGTTTCAGGGCGACAATGGTGCCACCGATAGTGGGCGGGATAGCGAGGTGGCGGGGCGAGGGTTGACGGAGTTAGGAAGGACAAAGTGAAGGCCGTGTGGGACAGAGTCCCCGAGTACTCCGCAAGGAAGGGCGAAGACCTAGTCCAACTAGGACTCTTCGTATGTAATACTAGTAGTATTGCTACCTTGTAATCCTACTAGGACTCCTAAGATTGTAACTGACTAGGACTCTACCTCCTGGACTATATAAAGAGAGGCAGAGCTCCATAGATCGGCAAGCCAGAGACAGGGGTCATGGTACACAACCAGACACCCATAAGCGCAGGGCGCCATATATTATTCCTCCCAAACTGGATGTAGGGATGCTATTCAGCAGATCGAACCAGTATAAATCATTGTCTCTGCGTTTACCATCGAGTTCTGCATACGTCGATCCCCACCGAACAATCGTCCGGGTATCCCCGAGACGAGTTGCCGGTTAACAAACACCGACAGCTGGCGCGCCAGGTAGGGGAATTTTCGGCGCAATTGCGATCAAGAGCTCGACGGACCATCAGACCCTCGGCGAGGACTCGCTGCTGTTCTCGTCGGCTCTCGGCGACAGTCTGCGGCAGCCTTCGTCAACAACTCGCCGATGCACTCGTCAACTTGTTATCGTGATCTCAGATCGATCTATTAGATCGTGCTCCTGAGACATCGATGCAATCTACACCAACGTGGACTATTCGTCCAAATCAGAAGCAGCAAGGCCACAAGGGCCATCAGCACATCCAAATTCTACTCCGACTCTGATGGAGCCAGCTTCAACTCTGACTGGCCGAGTCCGACTGCTACTATGCCGACTCCAACTCAAAGATCGTGCAAAGCTATTGAGATTTGTATATATACATCCATACATATATCAGGCATGCACGACACAGAGCAAACGAAGCAAGGCCACCAAAAAAGGAGTCTGTACAAGCTAATTACAATAGCCATGCAATGCAAAGTGACCATGGTTTTCACGTTCACCTGAGGCGGACTCATATAGACCTGCTGTTGCTCGTCTATTTTTTCTGTAACCCGACTCCAATATCGGCGGGGACTCAGATCACACGAAAAGCAGCAAGCTGTCCAACTACATCGCGCTATTCAAGCCGAAGGCAAGTTGTCTGGGCTGAAAGCGAGCTGCAAGCAAGCCGAGCCACGGGCAGACTCCGCGCGCACTTCCGACTACCCGGACTCGACCGACTACTCCACTCGGATTCAACGTATTAGTCGGGAATGAGATCCAGATGATCAAGAATTACTCGGCAACAACCCGGCTCGATCAAGAATCTGCTGAGGAGCTGTGCCGACTAATCAACTTCATCAAACGACCAACTACTCGTATATCCACAACGCCTGGGTACCGAGTCGCCAAGCCATCATGCTGCCGTAAAGCCGCAAGTGAGCCGTGAGCCGCATATGAGCCCTTGAGCTACTGTTGAGCTACGAGCGAACCTTCAAACTACCGTTGAGCCGCAAGTAAGCGAGTCCTCGAGCTGCTGTTGAGCCGCGAGCAAGCCATCAAGTTGTCGTTGAGCCGCAAAAGCGAGCCTTGGAGTTGTTGTTGAGCTGCTAGCGAGCCATCAAGCCGCCATTGAGCCGCAAGCAAGCGAGCCCTTGAACTGTTGTTGAGTCGCGAGCAAGCCATCAAGTTGCCTTGAGCCACGAGCAAGCCTTCGAGCCACGAGCAAGCCGTTGTCGAGCTGGAAACAAGTCGTCCGAGTAATAAGCGAGTCGTCCGAGTACCAAGTCATCCATTACTCGGATATCTTGATGGTGTCGACTACTCCACTCAGCGATGCTGACTACTCAACTCGGCATCAACCAAGCTAAATCATGCTTTAATATTTTTAATATTAATTGTGAGCTGCTACAACCACATCACAATTATATTCCCGACTACTCATATAGCTCCGAGCTTGTAGTCGGGACAACACCTCACGAGTGTACAATGTACACTCGGAGCGTGCTTTCCTTTTTCGCACAGCATGGCTGCTATAATCTTCTCTTAGCAAGTTGTTAAATTACTTGAGTAAGTGCAAGCCTTAATCCGTGAAGCATGTACCTCACGCTCGACAAATAAAGCTCGACACGCAGGATAGGTGCTTAAACGTCACAAGCCCACTACTCGGGTGATTTAAACAACCTAGCAAGAGCAAGATGCTAAAAATTTCATGTGCATTTGTTAATGCTGGGACATGCTCCCGACTTGATATCATGAATATCAGTTACTACAAATTTTTGTATATCTTCTTTGCAGGGAAAAGATATGGACCACAACACTGGTTGAGGTATGCTCACGAGGGTTGCCCTACACGGACACCATGCAGCTGGGTGGGGTAGGCCCCTGAGGGCTGCCTCACTCGGATATCACGTCGCTGGGTTAGGTACACCCCTGAGGGCTGCCTCACTCGGACACCATGCTATTGCGACGAGCCTTCAAACATGGTTATGATGATTTGGGAGTCTCAAGGTGGGGGTGATACGGGGTCTCCGGTGAGGAAACTACCCACCCGAAGCCTTGGGCTCATCAATATCCTACTTCCATCAAGCTTCTTCACCTCCACGGCTTAATCGGCATTAAGCTCGGGGGCTCGGTCGTTGTCTCAACTTAGTTGACTTCACTCCGACTACACTCGGGGGCTCGGATTCAAGGATGAAAGATCAAAATTACAAGCATTCAAGGACTCGACGACAAGCATATGGCAATCCTTGTCTTCGGGAGATTACTCGGCTGCACCCTTGAGGATGTCTACAAGATCCTACAATCGACTCCGAGTAGTCGATTTTAGGTTCGGGGGCTGCGGGATATATATCCTCAAATGATGCATCCAAATTTCTTTGAAAGGAATTGGAGCAATTTCAGGCAAGACCCTCCAGCTCTTTATGCTAAACAACAAGAGGCTCGGGGGCTACACCCAATGGGTGCGCTTTTCAGAAAGCGCACACCATTAGAAGACTTCAAGAGCACTTTATGGTTTCTCTCAGAAGGTACTCGGATGACACTTGATCAAGGCCAAGACTCTCAAGATGACTTCGCCGATAAACCATGAAGAGCTCGGGGGCTTGTGGGAAAGAGTCCCCGGGTACTCCGCAAGGAAGGGCGGAGACCTAGTCCAACGAGGACTCTCCGTATGTAATACTAGTAGTATTGCTACCTTGTAATCCTACTAGGACTCCTAAGATTGTAACCGACTAGGACTCTGCCTCCTGGACTATATAAAGAGAGGCAGAGCTCCATAGATCGGCAAGCCAGAGACAGGGGTCATGGTACACAACCAGACACCCATAAGCGCAGGGCGCCATATATTATTCCTCCCAAACTGGATGTAGGGATGCTATTCAGCAGACCGAACCAGTATAAATCATTGTCTCTGTGTTTACCATCGAGTTCTGCATACGTCAATCCCCACCGAACAATCATCCGGGTATCCCCGAGATGAGTTGCCGGTTAACAAACACCGACAGGCCAAGGGGGTTGGTGGACGTCTCAGGCATTTGTGGATGCTGCTGCCCGCGAGAACCACAGTGGGAGGTAAGGTGGCAAGAGTTTGGGACGAAGAGGATGGACAGTGACAGCTGAGGACAAGAATTGGTCGTGACTGACGGTCTTGGTGCCACCGGGTGAAAGCCCAATGGAAAGTGAGGTGGGAAGAGTTTGAGAGCAAGAGGATAGACAGTGGCGGCTGAGAACGAGAATTAAACGTGATTGTGAGTGTTAGTGCCACCAGGTGAAAACCTAGAAGGTTTAGAGGGTTATCTAAACTAGTGGATAATAGAGCTCTTGGATCCTCTATTGTTTTTTTAAAAATCTTTTTGACATGTTTATTTTTTTTAGTTCAACGGTCATACTCTATACGAAACTTTAATTCTCAGACCGAGGGACTACTAGGGATACACCCAATGTCTGTACACTCTTATGGTGGATTGTTGACACATGTCTACGGAAATAAATCTTACGTCCAGTAGAATTTGCAACAACTGAGTCCCCTCATGTTTGTGGGTGATTTTTAAATTTAGTCTCCACATATACTACCTGATGTCCGTACAATATTCTTTTATGTCACATGTCAATCATCCACCATAGGGGTGTAGAGGCATTGGGTGCACCCAATTTAATTTGGGAATTTGGTGATTCTACCCTTATTTTGAATCCCAACTATGATTTTACCCTCATTTTTTAACTTTGCATTTTTACCCTCGTTTTTTCCAAACGAAACCACCGTCTACCCTTATTATGTAACACCGTCGGTGCTGGTTATATTAAATGACGAAAAAGAAAACAAAAAAGAAAAGCAGGTAGCCCAAAAGACAAAAATGCTCCCAAGGGATTTTCCTACTCACACACGCTACTTCCCGTGGAAAAATCGTCGGGGGATTTCGCTGTGTTACAAGAGCTTCATCCGCCTCCATCAAGACACGCCCAAAGCCAGAAGAGGTGCCCACAAGAGCTAAACGGGTGTGGAAGCCCAACCCGAGAGTTACCGACCCTGCGTGGCTGTGAATGAGATGGGCCCACACCCTTGTAACATTAAAGGAGAGCACGAGAGGTAGAGGAGAACTTTGACTTGTATTCGCAATTCTCTGAACCGTGCGGCAGTGCCAACGGCGACGACGGCGGACCTGGCTGCGGCTGATCCGACAAGCGCAAGTTCAACCCCTATCATATAGTATTGAGCGGTGAGTCGATAACAATTATAGTACCGGAGCTATCGTCCTGGCCGCGACGACACCCGAGGAGCAGTTCGGCCAGATCCTGGCGCTGCTGGGAGAGAATTCCAAGGGGATCGCGGAATTGAAGACTTCAATGGTGGAGATGCGAGAGTTGAGGACTGACTTCAACGACCGGAAGCCGGAGGTGGACAGCCGTGTCGACCAGCTCGAGCACGTCGTGCTAGATCTCGGCGAGCGTGTCGATCGGGCTTTCGTTTCTCTTCTTCCGCAAGCGACTCAGCTAGAGGTGTCAGCCAGTCTCGCAACCAACGTTGTCACCATCGCGTAGTCGATGTTGGATCTGGGTTGTCGGGACATCACTACCCCAGCCGGATCGAAGGTGTCGGACTCCGCCCATCTGGGGTCGATCTCGCAAGGGGCGGCATCTGTGTCTTTTGACCGCGACAAGGGACATCCTCACCGGGGTACTGGATTCGGGGTGGTATACATTGCCGCCCCGGAGCCAGCCCCGGTCATAGGTATTAAGAACCTCTATCATTCCATTCCAATCAAGTCTGATTTAGCTGGTTCTAAGCCTGATGGCCTAGCCTCAAACCTGAAAGCTGCGATACCCCAGTTTGATTTCCCCAAGTTTGATGGTAGTAACCCTAAGCTGTGGATTAGAGGCTGTGAAACTTTTTTTGATGTATACTCTGTTCCTGAGCACCTCTGGCTCAAATTAGCCACTATGAATTTCACTGGTTCAACAGCCTTTTGGATCCAAACCGTCCCTGATTTTGCTCATGATATGACCTAGAAGGAGTTTATAAATGTTGTTATATGTAAGTTTGATCGTGATGAATACAATCACCTCCAGCATAGATTCTTCCATGTTCGCCAAACCACCACCGTCGCTGATTAAATCGAGACTTTCTGTGACATTGTTCACCAGCTGCTGATCCACAATTCGAATTTAGACCCTTCTATCATTACAAACTGTTTCGTAGATGGTCTACGTGATGATATTTGAGTTGTAGTTATCGTACAACGTCCTCAAGATCTCAATACTGCTAGTTCCATTGCTCTTTTGCAGGAGGAAGTCTCGACTGGGGGCAGTAAATTTCATCGGACTGAATCTCCTTCATATGCAAGGAAGTCGATAACTGAAGGCAATCGGTCATCTGTGCCTTTTACCCCTCAATACCAGAAGACAACAACTCCACCAAAAGAAGATAGAAGGTTGTCTGATGCCTCTGCGAGCAAGGACTCTGTTGATGCATTAGCTGATCTCAAGGCATACCGTTGTGCTAAAGGATTGTGTTTCAGGTGTGGGGAAAAATGGGGACATGACCATAAATGTTCCAAGACAGTATCTCTGCATGTAGTTGAAGAAATCTGGAAAATCTTGGAAGACTCCAATGATTCTGCTGAGGAGAGTCCTATTGCTGACCAACTTGATTCAGGTGATGATTTGATGACAATCTCACTTCAGGCAGTCAAGGGCACTGAATCCAACAAGACCATTCGACTTTTGGGTTATGTAGGAACTCACAAGGCATATATGTTGATTGATTCTGGCAGTACCAACTCATTCATCAGTGAGCAATTGGCCAATTCTATTCAAGGGCAAATTCCCTTATCTCAACCAGTCCAAGTTAAGGTAGCTAATGGCAATGTCATCAACTGTTCTTTTCAACTCAAGGATCAGATTTGGGGTGTGCAGGGCCACTGCTTCAGTACCACATTCAAGGTCATACCTCTCAGCAGTTATGATGTCATTCTAGGGATGGATTGGCTTCAACAACATAGCCCAATGCATGTTCACTGGCAAGAAAAGTGGCTGAAATTTTCCTTGAATAATCAATTCATCACTCTCAAGGGTATCAGTTCGTCTGTTATCTTAGGATGTCCAATTTCCATTGCACAACTAGTTGCCTTACTCAGAGAAGATTCTATCCTTTACCAAGTACATGTTACTCCAGCTCAAGCAGTTGCAACCACAAATCAGGAAGCATTACCAGACTCTCTACAAGCCTTGCTTGATGAATTTGCTGATATATTTGCTCCTATCTCTGGTCTACCACCGAGCCAACCCGGTGATCACTGTATTCCTTTGATTCAGGGTGCCCAGCCTTTCAAGCTACGCCCTTACAGATACAACCCAACACAAAAGACCGAGATCGAAATCAGATCAATGAATTACTTACTCAGGGGCTGATTCAGCATAGTACCAGTCCTTTTGCCTCCCACACCTTATTAGTTAAGAAGAAAACTGGAGACTGGCGATTGTGTGTGGATTTCCACAAATTAAATGCGTACACTATCAAGAACAAATTCATTCTCCCTGTTATTGATGAGTTGTTGGATGAATTAAGTGGTGCAAGTCTGTTCACTTCATTGGACCTCAGTTCTGGGTTTCACCAAATCAGATTGGCACCTGGAGAAGAACCGAAAACAGCTTTTCAAACCCATCATGGCCACTATGAATACAAGGTCATGCCTTATGGTGTCACAGCGGAGCCAGCCACATTCCAGTCTGTCATGAACTTTGTCTCTGAACCTTATCTATGAAAGTTTGTAGTGGTCTTTGAACGCATCTTGGCTCCTAGTGGGTTTCGGTGATTGGATGAAACACAAGATTACTATGACTAACGTGTGTTTTGCAGAAACAGGGATGAGTAAGGTCACGGTAATGGCGACGATACAGGCGTATGCAGTTCATGTCCCCTGGCGATGGAAATTGTTTCGGTTTTCAAAGGACGGACGATGAAGACGGTGGTAGACTAGGCTAAGTGTCATATGGTGTTGGAGGACACTTAGGTAGTCTTAGGTCTTTGTTTTTCCTTTGGCCGTACTATAAAGGGGAGCATGAATCAGTAGCTTGACCTAGATGAGTCTATTGAGGTAGGTGTGGGACACACTTGATATTTCATAGCCCTAGGTAGTTTTGAGAGAGCCCTTATGTCGTGAGGATGAAAAGTTGTGAAGGCAACATCGTGATCCAAAGTCGTTTCGGCCCTGTTATGGGCATCAGACGCTGGCCTTAGTGGCATCGGACGCGCGTCCGATTTCACTCAGACTTGAGTGTGCTGGCAACGTGGCATCGGACGCATCGATGTTGTCACATCGGACGCGCATGTGTCACTTTTCTGAGAGAGTGCCCTGAGGGGCACATCGGACGCTGAGGGCCAGCGTCCGATGTCCATGCAGAGAGGTTCCAGAGAGGTCAAAATCGCATCGGACGGGTCCTATGTGATGACATCAGACGCATCCTATGCGATGGCATCGGAAGCTGCCCAGCGTTCGATGTCCCTTTAAGAGGTCTGACAGAAAGTACAGTTGACCGTTAGGTCGAGGGCATCTTCGCGTCCGATGCCAGGCATCGGCGCGTCCGATGCCCCCGAAAAATGTGTTGTTCAATGCTCTTTTGGATGGCCGGTTGGGGGGAGTATTTATAATCCTCCCCCTCCTCCATTAGAGTGTTCTTGCCATTCTATTCAGCTGAGAAACACCTTGAGAGAGCAAGGGAGAGCAAGAGCCCTAGTGAGGTTGAGTGAATTGCTAATCGCGAGAATTAGTGACCTCCTAGTGAGAATTGAGTAGCAAGTGTGCATCCAACCATCTCTTTGGCCTTGTCTTGGTCAAGTGAGAGTTCTAGCTTGTTACTCTTGGTGATCGGCATCACCTAGACAGCTTGGTGGTGATCGTGAAGCTTGGAGAGCATCTGATGGCTTTGTGGATGACCCAAGCAAGCTTGTGACCGGTAGTGAGCGATTCACCGGGCCGGAGTGGCGAAGAATCAGTTCATAGTGAGCACTTGATCCTTGCGCGGATCAAGGGGGAGCGATACCCTTGCGCAGGTGCTCCAACGAGGACTAGTGGGTGTGCCGACACCTTGGTAAAAAGATCGTCGTGTCAACTCTACTTTCTTTACTTACGCATTTACCTTTGAGCAATTCAATTCCGCAATTGACTTGTTGATTCATTCATACTTGAATTGCTTTGCTAGAGTAGAAGTGGCATAGTGATAGTCTTTTGTGCGGTAGAGTATAGAGAAACACACTTCTAGGCACAAGGGGTTAATTGGGCTTGATAGGTTTTAATTTGTGCTAAAGTTTTAGAAAAGCCCAATTCACCCCCCCTCTTGGGCATCTTGATCCTTTCAATTGGTATCAGAGCCTCGTGCTCTCGATTTAGGCTTAACCGCCTAGAGTTAAGATGTCCGGAGGTGATGGACCACCTCCCATGTTCGAGGGAGACGACTTCCCATATTGGAAAATCCATATGGAGTCGTACCTAGAAGCGGTTGATGTAAAATGCCGCGAAGCCGCAATATCCGGGTTCTCCAAACCAAAGGAGGGCACTAGCCTCACGCCACATGAGGAAGAGAATGAGAAGTGGAATGCAAAAGCCAAAAACATCTTATTTAGAGGCATTTGCAAGGATGTGTTTAACCGCGTCCGGAACCACAAGAATGCCCATGATCTATGGGACAACATATGTGCTCTCCATGAGGGAACCAAGAGTGAGCGTGAGGAGCGTTATCATTTGGTTATGCAAAAGTTACATTCTTTTGAAATGCTTGCTCATGAAAGTGCAAATGAAATGTACTCACGCTTGAATGTTCTTGTAGAAGAGCTCAATGGACTTGGCCTCACACAAATGCAACCATCCGATGTTGTGAGAAAGATTCTTTGTGTCCTTCCAATTGACAAGTATGGACACATTGTGACCCTGCTACATCAAGGTGATCTTTCCGCGTCCACACCAACACAAGTCTTGGGAAAGATCAATGCGCATGAGATGTACATGCACATCACACCTAGTGGTGGCTCTTCCACCGACAAGAAGAAGGACTTGGCCTTCAAAGCAAGCCATGACAAGAAGGGCAAGTCCAAGGCAATTGAGGTGCGTCATGAGAGCACAAGTGATGAAGAAGATGATTCAAACATTGCTCTCATAGTGAGGAAGACCACCAAGATGTTGAAGAAGCTTCACAAGAATGGAGTCAACTTTGACTCAAGAAAGAAGAAGTTCTTCACAAGTAGCAAGAGAAGGCTGGAAGGTCCTAAATGGCTAGAGGGGGTTGAATAGCCTAATAAAAATTCTTCAAAACACTTAGAGCAACTAGTTAGACAATTACAAAGCGAAGCTTTCTGCTCTAGCTCTAATAAGTGTTGCAAGCCACCTATCCAACTGAAGGACCGAGAATGCTACCAGAAAGCGACCAGAGGGGGGGTGAATGGGAGCTTCAAATTTTCCTTTTGGAAACTTGTCGCCACTGTCCCGAAAATCAACCCCAAGAGCAAACTCTAGACCTCGTAAGTGTCCACGACCCTAGAGATAGGGTGGATGCTTCCAAGAAGCACAGCGAGACACTATACGACTCTAGAAACCCAACGCAAAAGCCGGAAATCAAGACCGACAACGGACGAACGAACCGCGGACGAAACTGCGCCAACTCAGCAGCATCGGACGCTGGCAGCGTTCGATGTCAAAGCACCGGACGCGTCCGATGCAAACAGAACACTTCTGGAACCTTTCTGGACCAGCATCGGACGCTGCTACAGTGCAACCCTAGCGTCCGATGCTTGACCTCCGGCGCGTCCGATGGCAACTGACGCTCCGATGGTCAGCGTCCGATGCTCCTTAAAGAGCACTGTCAGATGACACGTGGTACCGGACGCTCCGATGAAAAAGGCTCAGCGTCCGATGCTCAAGAACACAGCGTCCGATGGTCCCGATACTGCACTGTTCTTCCGCGAAATCCACTCGATCTCCTTCGAATCAAAAGCACTAAGGCTTAGACTTAGCCTGAGGAGTCTCAAGGAGGTTAGTGAGTTATCCCATGGGAATCATGGCTCGCTTCTAACCCAAAACCGATGGATTGGAAGAAATCGGGACTAAGGGAGCAAAACCGATCCAAAACGAAAATCAACCGATCTACTAGGTCGTGAGGTTAGGGATAAATTCCTTCGGTGGAAAGAAGTGCCTCATGATCTAGCACAACTTGGTTCAAACGGATTTCCAAAAGACGCACCAAGCAAAGAGATCGATCGACGGGAAAAACGTGGAGAAAAGCAACCCGCGAAGAACAAGAACAAAACGCGAATCACAACCACAAATTTGCAACCGTGTGGCTACCACATGCTACAATAGTGAGATTACGGTCTCACTTCCTCAAAATCTCACGGACACAGAGGTATTGTTCTCTTCTCTGTGGATCTCAGTTCGCTACAGCAGGGGAGAGGGAGAGCAGGAAAACCTAGAAGGCAAAATAGCAAATGACTGAGATGAAATGGGAGGAGGGTGTCTCCCTCTACTTATCCTAATTCTAATTCCTACTCTACCCCTCACTACTTACAGAGCGAACCAGTTAAACCCTAGGGTTATTCTGGACCAACTCATGGTAGGTGGTGATCCGACGGCCACGCCCGCACAACTGGTAGCGTTGCCTCGACGCCACCTCACCGATCGCCGCCACGTGCCGCCACCGCTCTGCTTGTCCTTTTCCCGGACGTCGCACCCCCGGTTTTGTGGCCCAAACCGGGAAACCTGCCTTCACAGCCAACCCCCGGTTTTGAGGCCCAAACCGGGAAACCAGCCGACCATAGCCTGAGTTTTGTGGCCCAAACTCAGCAAACCCACAGCACCCAGGTTTTGAGGCCCAAACCTGGAAACCGTCCTCAGCCCGTGTTTTGTGGCCCAAACTCGGAAACCATCAGCGCCCAGGTTTTGAGGCCCAAACCTGGAAACCGTCCACTCGGTGGTTTTTCTGTGGCTCAACCACCAAACTGAGCCGTAGAAGGGATGCACCGCCCGTGCACCCCGTCCACCGACACGTGACCCCAGGTCCTCGACCCAGGCAACACCGTGCCCGCAAGTCTTCGCTCGATGCTGTCCCAGGCTGTCAGCCACCACAGCTGATCCTCGGGCCATCGGTCCCTCAGTCCAAGCCTCACGTCCGCCCTTCGCCACTCTCGGTCCATCGGCACGGCACGTCTCTACTTGACCTTCACCTTGCCTTTGATCACTGTATCCGTGCTCAAAACCTGCACAACACAAGCCAAAGAATATGCGCATTATCCCAGTTGACAATCACTCATCACTCAGAGACTCGGCATACACCCATATATCCGAAATCTCCCCCTTGATGAGTGCATTGTCAACTACCAACACAAATCATGATAGAATAGAGAGAGGAAGGAAGAAAGAGAGAGAACTCGACCAAATGACCCAAAAGCATGTCAAAGCCGAAGAAGGTCAAGTGGAAAAGAGCAACACAACTTGGTTCCCAAAGACATGGGCAACGGCTCGACGCAACCAAGCAAAAGCAAAGCTAGCCCTCAAGAAGAGGTAGAACAGGCTCAACACCGCTAGCGAGAAAACTTGATACCAATTGGAAAATCAACTGAGAATCAAGCAAAACAGAGCTAGCCCTCAAGAAGAGACAGAACGGGCTCAACACCACTAGCGAAGCAGCTCAATACCAACTGTTACCAATCTCAAAATCAAAAGAGTTCGATACCAATTGAAAAGCTGAAAAAGAGTTGAAAATGTTTGCTAGTCCCTCAAGAAAGAGGCAAAGGCTCAACACAACTAGCAAACTCCCCCTCAACTAGTGCACACAACTCAGGGAACTCATGATTTGTCAATATTTTCTCCCCCTTAGTTGAAAATGCACCATCAAGCAATTGTGCACACGCACTCAAATGTCTCCCCCTTGACAGAATATCTCCCTCCAAAAATGCAGATGAGTAAAAATGCAAGTTAGTAGCTTTAGAAATATAATCAAAAGAGTGCAAGGATGCTCTACAAAGTTCTGATCCGATGACTCAACAATATCCATAAGAAGCTAGCAAAGGCTCAAACTGATCACCAGATACGAGATATGAATGTGAGAGCAAAAGAGCAGTTTTCAGCCAAAAGAGGGTTCACCATCAAAATAGCACAAAACATGTATAGACAGGATATCCGACAAGTGCTAAACATGTATACAAGGTGAACTACCCCTAGCACAGTTCAATCATCATGCTATAGAATGAAACATAGACTTGTGTGTCAAATTTGATCGGAGTTGCAGCGGTTTAATTACACAAGTTCAAATTTCAGCATGTGATTGCGAGAGGTTGAAAGCTTGACATTGCCTAACTTTTCAACTATGCGAAGCCTATGCAGAAGCAATCAAAGCTTAAAGCAACAGTTTCGGTCATACACTACACAGCTCAAGTTTAACTCAAAATGCAATGAGAAACAGTCTCGAAACTGTGATGTGCTGACAAGCAATCCCATCTCGATCTTTTCCAATTCACTTAACTTGGTTCAGATTTAAAGTAGTATATGAACAGACCAAGCAAGTGAATGACTCAAAACTAGAGACATAGCAACCTAGCATATATGAAAAGCACAAGTGACTTCAACACATTCTACACATGCTAGTTGCATATCTTAATGGTGAACATTTTCAAGTTTTATGTTCATTAAACAGGTTCACCATTCATAAAATAGCTCTGCTCATAACATGTATCAGTGATCAGAAAGAGCATAAGCTACTGCATCAGCATAAAGCATCAGAGCAAATCCTATACAGAGCATAGTTACATTCTTTAGATTATATACATGAAGCTCTGAATGTAAAAGCGTATGCTGAAATGCAAAAGAGAACAAGACAAACGAAAAAATAGTTAGTTTATGGTACAAGAACCAAAATGTTTCCCCCATCTAAAAAGGGAAACACACACCAAGCTCACCTCTCAACCTAGCAAAAGTCGATTGGTCTAAAGGCTTGGTGAAAATATCAGCCAACTGATGATGAGTATCGACATGGCGAAGGTCGATATCACCCTTCTCATAGTGGTCTCGCAGAAAATGAAAGCGCACATCAATGTGTTTGGTCTTAGAGTGCAGCACGGGGTTCTTAGCAACGCTAATAGCACTCGTGTTGTCACAAAGCAAAGGAACGCGAGAAAAGCTCAGACCAAAATCACGCAAAGTGGCCATCATCCAGAGTAACTGGGAACAGCAGCTAGCCGCAGCAACATACTCAGCCTCCGTGGTAGACTGGGCGACACTAGACTGCTTGCGAGAAGACCACGAAACAAGAGAAGAACCAATAAACTGGCAAGTCCCAGAAGTGGACTTGCGATCAATGCGACAACCAGCAAAATCGGCATCGGAATAACCACAAAGGGAAAGGGTGGAGGAAGCAGAATACCAAATCCCAAATTCTGGAGTGAAGGATAAGTACCTCATAATGCGTTTGACCACCTGACGGTGAGAAGTACGCGGCGACGACTGAAAGCGCGCGCAAAGACACACCGCGAACTGAATGTCCGGGCGTGTCGCCGTCAGGTACAGCAACGATACGATCATACTCCGGTACTCCTTCTGGTCCACAGCTTCTCCATCCACATCCGCATCCAGGGCCGTCGTGGTCGACATGGGTGTTGGAAGAGGCTTGGCCTCACCCATATCGAATTTCTTCAAGATGTCCTTGGTATACTTACCCTGGTGCATGAACGTCCCTTCCCGGGATTGCTTGATTTGCAACCCGAGGAAAAACGTCAACTCGCCCATCATGCTCATCTCAAATTCCCTGCTCATAGTGTCTGCAAACTTGGCAACCAAAGCGTGAGAAGAACCACCGAAAATGATATCATCCACGTAAATCTGGACCAAGAGAGTATCAGTGCCTTGCTTGAGGAGAAAGAGCGTTTTATCCACACATCCCATTTTAAAACCCTTAGCAAGCAAAAAGGTTTTCCACCTATCATACCAGGCTCTAGGGGCTTGTTTCAAACCATACAACGCTTTGTGAAGTTTAAAAACGTGGTTTGGAAACTTGGGATTTTCAAAACCGAAGGGTTGTCTAACATACACCTCCTCTTCTATGTAGCCGTTTAAGAAGGCACTCTTGACATCTATTTGAAAAAGTTTGAAACCTTTGGATGCAGCAAAAGCCAAGAGTATCCTAATAGCCTCCAAACGAGCTACGGGAGCAAAAGTCTCCTCATAGTCTATCCCCTCCTTCTGACTATATCCCTGGGCTACAAGTCTGGCCTTGTTTCTCACAACATGCCCATCCTCTCCTTGTTTATTTTTGAAAACCCATTTTGTCCCAATTGGGTGACACTCAGAAGGGGGAGAAACTAGAACCCAAACCCGATTTCTTTCAAAATTTTCTAACTCCTCATGCATGGCATTGACCCAATCCGGATCCGTCAAAGCGTGTCCAACATCTCGGGGTTCAAAATCAGCAACAAATGCAAAATGAGCAAAGTGAGAGATTTGTTGTGACCTTGACCGAGTGACACGTTCGCCGATGCTGTCGATCATCTGTTGAGGCGGGTGCTGGCGCTGGATGTGATGTGGCGCCTCCCGAGCAGAAGTGATCTCCCCCTCAACAGCAGCTGGCGCCTCCTCGGGTACAAAGGGTACCGCTCGAGGTGGCGGATCCCACGGCCCCCAAGATGAAGAAGTGTCGGGACCGTGAGTCATAGTAGAAGCCGCTCCTTGCGGCACAGCAGGTGGAGGGGGTGCTGGATCATCCATACCTTCAGCACCCTCATCCTCGTCATAAAAAAAAGGCTCACCAACCTCATGATCACCTGCACGCTCAAAACGAGAAGACGGACAAACCATGGTCTCGTCGAAGGTGACATCTGATGTCTCCATGACTCTGTTAGTGTCAAGGTTAAGTACACGATAAGCTCGAGTGTGAGTGCCATAACCCAAAAACACACCGTCGGAAGAACGAGACTCAAACTTGTCTAAGTTGCCCTTTTTGAGTATAAAACAATGGCAACCAAAAACTCGAAAATAACTCACCTTGGGCAATTTTCTAAAACGCAACTCATAAGAAGTCTTTTTCAATAAAGCTCAGAGAAAAATGCGATTGGAAATGTAGCATGCAGTGCTCATAGCTTCGGCCCAATATCGCCTAGGAGTCCTATGCTCATCGAGCATCGTCCTGGTCATCTCTACAAGGGTCCGATTCTTCCTCTCTACAACACCATTCTATGGCGGTGTGTAAGGGGAAGAAAACTGATGCTCTAAACCCAAAGAGTTACAAAACTTCTCAAAATCCGAATTCTTGAATTCGGAACCATTATCACTCCTAATAGCTCGCATCGAGTTCAAAGGGAACTCGTTCTAAAGACGCAAAATCAGATTGCGAGCAAAGGAGAAAGTCTCGGTCTTCTCAGCTAAAAAGAAGACCCACGAATATCTCGAAAAGTCATCAACAGCAACAAGCACATACCACTTCCCCCCAACCGAGCTCACCCGAGCCGGACCAACAAGGTCCATGTGCAAAAGCTCTCCAGGGTGCTTAGTCATGACCTGAGTCACTGGATGGTGGGGAGCGGCAACCATCTTCCCATGTCTACAAGAATGGCAAACAAGATCCTTCTCCATGGATAACTTGGGCAATCCTCGGATTAGGCCAAGTGAACTAAGCCTTGCAAGCAAGTCGAAGCTCAGGTGACCAAGTCTCCTATGCCACTTCCAAAGATCAGAGGAGGAAGGTCCAGCCAAAAGACAACGAGAAATCCCAAACGACTCCGAGAAATCCGCACGAAAGACTTTCCCAAAGGACAAAATCACACAAACAAGATTGCCCTGAGGATCCAAAATGCGACTGAGATTCGGTTTAAAACGAATCTCATAGTCATCATTGAAAAGTTGCGAAACAGAAAGAAGGTTAAAATGCAAGTTAGAAACAAGAGCAACATCGCGCAACACAAAGTGCTCATTAACTCGCACCGACCCACGAGACAATACCTTACCTTTGCTATTGTCGCCGAAGGTGATAAACTCCTTTCCGGCGACTGGACTAAGACTGGAGAACCACTTGGCGTTTCCGGTCATGTGCCTCGAACACCCGGAATCCACCAACCAAACGTTCTCCAATCATTTTACCTACATCAATAAAAAGACATAGGGTGAGCATACGGTCCAACACTGGGGTTAGTGAAGTAGGGAGAATACCAGTGTTGGGTCGACTGCCCAAAAGAACGGTTAGCAGGAAAACCATTCCTGGCACGTCTACGAGAAGAGCGATCACCACGTAGAGGAAAACGTGGTCCGCTAAGGAAGGAGCGTCCATCGCGATACTCAAAACGCGGTG
This sequence comes from Coix lacryma-jobi var. lacryma-jobi, assembly GCA_009763385.1. Taxonomy (NCBI): domain Eukaryota; kingdom Viridiplantae; phylum Streptophyta; class Magnoliopsida; order Poales; family Poaceae; genus Coix; species Coix lacryma-jobi. Next base: position 139,957,968 of record CM019824.1, read on the forward strand.
GTGGAAAACGCTCAACTACAAAGCCACCGCCACGGGGTCCATAGCCTACAACTGCAGGCTCCCGCCGGGCACGTCCTCTCCGCTGCCTAGGCATAGGAACTTGAGGTTCTGGACCTCTAGGCCTAGCAGCACGCCTCTGAACATTCGGCACATGTACATCATGGAAAGGATGGTACATGTCCGTGTTGTTCATCTCCTTTGCGCGGCGCGCCTCTCTCTTGCGCCGAAAGCAAAACTCACTCAAGTGTCCATCTCTCCCACAATGCTCACAATGGTACCTCACCGCTCTCAAAGGGGGTTGTTGGTACTCACGGTAGTGGGTATGGATCACTTTGCCCTTCTGTGGCATAAGCTCCTCCAGGATGGGTGGCATGGTGTCCAGCTTGTTCTTGAGGTGGTTTGGTTTTGGAGCCCATGATTGTTTCTTTGGTGGAGCTCTCGGAGGTTCAACAAAGACCCCATCCTTGGTGTTAGGCTTGAGGGGCTCTTTGGGTGGAATCTTGGTAAGCTTGGGAGTAGTGGTGGAGTTGGGATTCTCACATGGGTTAAGACCACTCGACTCTCCAATCTTGCCAAAAGACGAAACATCGACACCCGGAGCAAAACCTACACTTGGGCCTCCAGCAGCTCGCTTGAATTGGGAGATCATCATCCCGAGCTGCGGCTCACCACTCGACACCCATGACAAGATGGTCTGAAGGTATGTGTTTTCCTCCTCGGTTTGCATCTTGTCATGCTTCACATTGGCTATCTCCATCTCCAAACCCTCACAAAGAACACACCTAGCCACACATGTGCTACCTGAGTTGGCCTCTTCAAGAGACACAATCTTGGCATTCTTCTCTGCCAACTCAGATTGCAAGCCCGCACAGGACTTGCACGCACCCAACAGCGAGGATCTAGCCTTCAGCTCATCCACCTCTCCTACCAACGCAACATACTTACCTCTCAAAGTGAGAAGGTCAGTCATGTGTGTGGTGCACATCTCACACTCCTCCTCATCGGTAACAACTACGGTGGACTTGACAGATTCAAGTTCCTTCACCGTATCCTCCCACTTCTGCCTAAACTCCTTGCGCTCTCTAGCAGCACGCCTAAGCAACTTATCCTGACTAAGGAGCGCGGCAGTAAGCTTCTTGACCTCAGCAGAAAGCTCATCGGGGGTCTGAGATACCTGGGAGGTGTCGTCGTCGTCGTCGTTCCGAGGAGTGTCCTCCAGCTCGCCGTCGACCTCCTTACCGAGGGCCATGGTGCAGAAGCCCTCGTCGTCGACGAAGAAGCAGAGGCCGTTGAGCTTGTCCTCGATCTTCTTCTTCTTCTCGGACTCGTCATCGCTTGAGGAAGCGGAGTCGTCAACGTCGCTGAGCGTGGCGAAGAACGCACGCTGCTCAGCCTGGGCCTTCTCCAAGTACTTCGTCTTGATTTACTCCTTGTTGAAGCCTCCCTTCCGCTTGTGCTTCGCGGGGACGTACTTCTCCTTGCGCTTGCCGGAGTCGTACTTGTGCCCATGATCCGCCTTGCCGAAGGTTTGCTTGTTCTTCTTTGAGCAATTGGCGATGAAGTGGTTGGGGTCACCGCACTCGAAACATCCCGAGCGTCCTCCTCCGCGGCGACGGTTCATGCGGTTGTTGTGAAACCGCGAGAACCGGTTGGCGAGCAACGCCAGCTCATCATCCCCCATGAACTCCAGCTGCTCCTCTGTGACAGAAAGAAGAGAAGAGAATGCAAAGCCTCCAGAGGGATCAGCAGAAGAGCCAGAAACCAAAGCCATCGACGGGCCAGAAGGATTTTCATAAGAAGCCCTCGCCATGGCATCAATCTCACTAGACTTGAGCTTACTAAAGAGCTCGTCGCACGTGAGGGTCTCATAGTTAGGCGATTCGATGATCGCCTGAACCTTGGAATCCCACACCGATCAATCAAGAGTATGCAAAAGCTTTAAAGCTCTCTCATGATCATCGAAAGGCAACAGCTCCTTGTTCGCTCTCATCCTGTTGACAATTACCTGAAAGCGAGCGAATAAACTTTCTATGCTCTCGCCAGGCATATGTCGAAAGTTCTCATACTCTCGCTTGAACGACTCGTAGAGACGGGTTTTGACTTGAGAGGTTCCCTCATGAAAACGCATGAGGGTAGCCCAAATCTCCCGAGCCGTAGCGAGGTGAGAAACACGATCAAACTCGGACATGCTCAAACAAGAGAAAAGAGCATTACGAGCTCGGCTATTGGCATCGTGCTCGTCGATCTGACGCTGAGTAACACGAGTAGCCAAGACCACGTAATCGGCAGAGTTGCAAATATCCCAAATGGAAGCACCAATACTCTGCAGATAGGCCGACATACGTATCTTCCAATACGCATAGTTCATCCCATCAAAGAACGGCGGTTTGCCCACGCCGCGATCCATGTCGCCTTCTGTGGATCTAGAACCGGTTAAGGTGGAAGATCCTTAACCTGCTCCGATACCACCAACAATTCTAGTAACCTATAATCACTATGGCACACAAAGGATATGTCACTACTCTCTAAAACAATGAGCTAGCAAGAAATAATTACTTCTAATTAGAGAGCTACTTCTAGCAACAAATATCTCTACACAAGCGATAAAGAAAGTAATGCAAGGATAGAGAGATATACCGACGCCAGCAAGAGATAATCAATTACAATAAGAATACCAAGAAACTTCGGGAGAAGTCCAAAGAGGCAAGAGACACAAAGATTTTCTCCCGAGGTTCACGTGCTTGCCGGCACGCTACTCCCCGTTGTGTCGACCAACCACTTGGTGGTTCGGCGGCTAATAGGTGTTTCACAAACCTAGCTCAACAAATGAGCGCCGCAAGCACCAACCCACAAATGGAGGTAACTCAAAGACACACGCAATCCACTAGAGTTTCCTTTTGGCTCTTCGCCGGGGAAGACACAATACCCCTCACAAATCACTGGGAGATGGCCACGAACAATCACCACTCGTGCCAAAGCTCCTCCGCTGCTCCAAGCCATCTAGGTGGCGGCAACCACCAAGAGTAAAGAGAATACCCGCAGCAACAACAATCCCCAAGTGCCACTAGATGCAAACTCACAAGCAAATGCACTTGGATCCACTCGATCTCACTTAGATTCACGCTATCAAGCAAGGAGATGAGTGGGAGGGAGTATGTCTAGCTCAAGAGGATGTTCAAGAGGTTGGAAACTCAAGAAGAAGCTCCCCAAACCCGGCCACAACCTATTTATGTAGAGAGGGGAAGACAACAAGTCGTTCTCCCCTTTTCCCGAGCTTCCACGCCTTCGGTCGGTACTACCGACGCAAGGGCCGGTACTACCGGCGGTCCAAAAGACCGTTAGAAACGACTTTTTAACACGGGCCGTAGTAGGGTCGGTAGTAGGGTCGGTACTACCGGCCCCGGTACTACCGGCCTTATAGCGGTACTACCGGTAGGCCAAATCTAGATCTACACAGAACGCTCCCAAACTTTCTCCAAACCTCGGTACCACCGACCCCTAGGGTCGGTACTACCGTGGCCCGGTACTACCGGCCATATGGCGGTACTAACGGTAGGCCAAACCATTTCCCGAACAGAGAGTTTGCGCGCTGCACACAGGGGTCGGTACTACCGGCCTTATGGCGGTACTACCGACTTCAGCATCCTGAACTCCTCGCTAAAACGGCCATAACTCTTAGCTCCGAACTCCGATTTTGATGATCTTGGACATTTTGGAAAGATTATTCAGAGGGCTATACAACCCACATGAATACAAGATCCAAAGAACAAAGGATTAGTACAGATTTCCAATCCAAGATCCATCGCTTCTCTTTTCAAACCAAAGATTTCTCCGAAAACTTCTCCGAGTTGATCCAATTCAACTCCACCACCTTCTCCTTTGCAAATGTGCTAACACCAACAAGTGTACATCATCATGTGCATGTGTGTTAGCATTTTCACAATCTTTTTCAAAGGATTAGAGGTTAGCACACTAGGTCCTAATGCATATGCATGTATGAATTCACCTAGTGGCACTTGATAACCACGATCACCGAGATAGTTCCCTCTTAATAGTACGGCTATCTATCCTAAACACACTCACACCCTCTATGGTGTCTTGAGTGCCAAAACAAAATCCCTATTTATACCTTTGCCTTGATCTCCATAGGGTTTTGCTTTTCTCTTCTTCTCTTTCCAAATGTGGAGCACTTGATCCATCTTTTGGTCATCACCACCAATACCATGATCATCATCTAGCTCCCGCACTTGGTGTGTACCAACCTAGCTCATAAACACTTCATGACAAAGGTTAGTACTCTAGGTGACATCAATTATCCAAAACCAAAAAAGGACTTTCAATCTCCCCCTTTTTGGTAATTGATGACAACCTTTCACAAAGATATATATTTGAAAATTTGAGTCACCTCTTTGTTAGTATTAGCTCCCCCTACATATGTGCTATAAAGTTTGGTTCAAGTTCAGCACATATGCATAGATATGAAATGTGGGAAAGTAATACTTCCAAATGATGCTAAGGTGTAAAGAATGGACCTTTGAAGCGTGATACCAATCGAAGTTGCCAATATACACAATCCTTAGCACCATGGTTAGCTAGACTTACAAAAACACTAGATACCTCATGAGATCAACATTATATGAAAGGCTCTAGTACCACTTTGTAAAAACAAATTACATCTAGCTACCACCTATGCATGCTAGTTCGCAAATCATCATTCAAAATCTATTTCTAGCATACACCACACAAGCATGGATATAAAGTTAACAACTTGTGCAATGCAAGCAAGCATATGAACATGCACAAATCAAATGCAACACCCAAGTTCATGAGCTTGCTCCCCCTACTTATGTGCTCAAATCTTTTTCAAAGTTTTGATCTCCTTCATTTGATCTTTGTGATTTTTCTCTCCCCCTTTGTCATCTATTTCCATAAAAGGTTTGCATAAAAAGGTTCAAATTGTTTAAGAGAGAGTTAGTTCTTTCTCATTTGGTTCAATCTAGATCATTTGCATGAAACATTTAACACGGTTTGCTCTAGAGTAAGCTTCTTCACACATCTTGCAATGGTTATCTTACTCATGTTGGTTAAACATCCCATTTCTCATTCTCTAGATTAAACACTAGGATTGCAAGCCCATAAACATGTCATATGTTACCACTAGATCATGTAAAGCATAGAAACAATAGTGGCATCATACAAGCATCAAAATCACTTTATTTCCATGAATGAGCCTAATGATTGTGAGGAATGACTAGATGCACTAAACATGTTCCTAGCAACATATGGATGCATGTGCCAATCAACTTTTTACCTTGCTTTGTCGAAGGAGAGGCGTGTCATATAAGTGGGGGTGCATCAATACATATTTGAGAAGTCAAGTATGTTCGATTCATTCCTTAGCTTGCAAAACCTCTTCTCATCAAGTGGCTTGGTGAATATGTCGGCAAGTTGATCATCGGTACCAACACTCTCGATTGAAATATCACAATTTTGTTGATGGTCTCTTATGAAGTGGTGCCTAATGTCAATATGCTTTGTTCTTGAATGTTGCACGGGGTTGTTTGTGAGCTTCACCGCACTCTCATTGTCACATAGCAATGGCACTTGTTTGAATTTGATTCCAAAGTCATCCAAAGTTGCTTTCATCCAAAGTAACTGAGCACAACAACTACCGGCGGATATGTATTCGGCTTCGGCGGTTGACAGTGCCACACTATTTTGCTTCTTTGATGACCAAGACACAAGTGATCTTCCCAACAATTGACATGTGCCCAATGTGCTCTTTCTATCAACCTTGCAACCCGCATAATCGGAGTCCGAATATCCAATCAACTCAAAGTTTGACCCCTTTGGATACCACAAACCAACATCTTGTGTATGCTTTAAGTACCTCAATATTCTCTTAGTGGCCTTCAAGTGACTCTCTCTTGGTGAGGATTGGAATCTCACACGCATGCATACACTAAACATAACATCCGGTCTTGATGCGGTCACATAGAGTAGGCTTCCAATCATAGACCGATACAACTTTTGATCCACCATATTGCCACTTGCATCACTATCCAATTGTCCATTTGTCCCCATAGGCGTGCTAATGGCTTTTGCATCTTGCAATCCAAACTTCTTGATCATGTCCTTTATGTACTTGCCTTGACTAACAAATGTGCCTTCCTTCAATTGCTTTATTTGTAGACCAAGGAAGTAGCTAAGCTCTCCAATCATGGACATTTCAAACTCATTAGCCATCATTTCACCAAACTCTTCACAAAAATCTTGATTGGTTGAACCAAAAATGATATCATCAACATAGATTTGCAACACAAACAAGTCTTTTCCAATCTTCTTGGTGAAGAGAGTAGTATCAACCTTTCTCATCTTGAACCCTTTAGAGAGGAGAAAATCTCTTAACCTCTCATACCATGCTCTTGGTGCTTGTTTCAAACCATAAAGTGCCTTCTTGAGCTTGTAAACATGGTTGGGCTTCTTGTCATCTTCAAAACTGGGTGGTTGCTCAACATATACTAACTCATTGATGTAGCCATTGAGAAATGCACTCTTGACATCCATTTGATATAACTTGATGTTGTAGGAGCAAGCATAAGCTAATAGGATTCTTATTGCTTCCAATCTTGCAACCGGTGCATATGTTTCACCAAAGTCAAGACCCTCTACTTGAGTATATCCTTGTGCCACTAATCTTGCTTTGTTTCTCACCACAATGCCATCTTGATCTTGCTTGTTTCGAAAAACCCATCTAGTGCCAATCACATTGTAGTTCTTAGGCCTCTCTACTAATTCCCATACTTGATTTCTTGTGAAGTTGTTAAGCTCTTCATGCATGGCATTGACCCAATCAACATCTTGTAATGCTTCTTCAATCTTGGTTGGCTCGATGGATGATACAAAAGAGTAATGTTCACAAAATGAAGCCAATCTTGATCTAGTTTGCACACCACTCTGAATTCCACCAATGATTTGATCTAATGGATGATCTCTTGCAACATTGGTTGGTTAGACCACTTGGACTTGATTGCTTGTTGTTAACACCAGATTTTCGCACGCATGAGGATATGATAGGTGGACCCAGCCAACAGAGAAGAAAGGATTCGACAAGCAATCAAACGGCTATTTGGTCCTCAAAGATTTCGATGAATGTCTGTGCGGTCGGCTATCTTGCAGAGAGATGGTTCCATTCGGGAAATGGATGTTGCAGATGAAGCCGGCTTGCATGGGAAGGCATATGGCTATGAAAGATGCCGAGAAGATTAGGAATAGATTTCGTATCTTTCCATATTTTATCATTGTAAATCGTAATCGTCTAGGACTCGTATTTCGTCCAGGGTATAAATATAAGCCCTCAACCATTGTAAAATTGTTCACAACCACATCAATACAAACCGGCCCCGTGCCATCTTCGAGTCCCTAAGTCGTGTCGTCGAGTTCTTCAAGAGGAAACATCGATCCGTCGACCTCCGTAAGTACCGGCAACCTTGTTATCATGCCTAGTATCATGCGGTGGATTTAGATATGATGCAAGTAGTCTCGTATGTTAAGCTTAGTATCGTGCGGCGGATTTAAGCTTATGACGGGAAGTTTTTGCTTGTGCCTTGTATCGTGCGGCGGATTAAGACATGAGTAAAAATAGTTATCGGCTCTATTAGATTTGGCAGATCTAGTAGATTCATTAAGTTATCATGTGTTATGTGTTTTATTTATTTAATTCCTGTGACACTCTTTTGCCCAATCTAGATTGATCTCTATTCGGCCTTGTTTCACAAGTTTACTTGTGCTTTGCTAATCATAAGATCATGATAGCCGGATCAGTTTTCAATCTAGGTTGTTACATGTTGTGGGTTCATACATGTCAATCATGTTTATGCTTTGATAGAACTGGGTGTCGTGCGGCAGATACAGGTTTTAGATTAGTTTAATCATGTTTGCTTGTATGTTTCCTTCCTCATGGACCCCAACTCGGCTAGTTTGCCGATTTTGGTCAAGCTTACACGAGTAATGAGTTCTTATAGATCTGTACAGATATATGCATGCTTTTAGCTTGTTATAATTAGATTGTATCATGCGGTGGATTAATCTAATTATAAGAAGTGGTATAGACTTATAGCAAGTGGTATCATACGGTGGATTAGCTTCACTTAAGTTTATGCTTGACGGGTTCTTGAAGACTAAACGTGTGGCAGATTAGTTGGATTAGCCTATGCATGTATTATTTGAACAGATCTATTCTTGCAAGTTGCCTGTTTATAATATCTTTGATTCGTTCAAGCATGTCTTTCCTTTGCATTCGGCAGTTAATGTGCTTCACACATTCTGTTCTCATACTTGTCGAATAGTTTTGTAAACATGCTCTGACAGACAGCTTCTGTAGCTGTGTGCCGTCGCGATTGGCTTTCGAAGCCGTATATATGGAACTGTCTGGTTTTACCCAGCATGTTCCAGAGGTATTCTCACGTTTTACCCCTTGTTGGTTTTCAGGTCAAACCGACTGGCACGTCTCCGGATTCAGCACACTCCGGGCACCCGATTGAAGCTAGCCTCGTTCGGCTTGCTGTGTGTCTTGGCGCAAGGTCACTTTTTGCGTCAACACTTGTACTTGCTTGATCATTTGGTTGAGATGAACTAGCCACTTGTTGATCTTGCAATTGAGAACCACTAGCTTGCACAATTCGAGAAGTGAGCACTTGATCTTTGTCATCTTCAACATCAATCACTTCCCTAGGCCGAAAATCACCAATGTCCATACTCTTCATTGCATTTTCTAATTGAGTTCCTCTAACATCATCTAGATTTTCTTCTTCATCTTGAGAGCCATTTGTTTCATCAAATTCAACATCATGCACTTCCTCAAGAGTACCACTAGCCAAGTTCTATACTCTGTATGCTTTGCTTGTAGTGGAGTAACCAAGTAAGAAGCCTTCATCACATTTCTTCTCAAACTTGCTCAATCTAGTGCCTTTCTTCAACATATAGCATTTGCAACCAAAGACTCTAAAGTATGCAATGTTAGGCTTTCTTCCATTCAATAGCTCATAGGGAGTCTTCTCCATCATGGGATGACAATAGAGGCGGTTGCTACAATAGCAAGCCGTGTTGATAGCTTCGGCCCAAAATGAATGACTCACATTGTACTCACTAAGCATAGACCTTGCCATATCAATGAGAGTTCTATTCTTCCTTTCAACAAGACCATTTGATTGTGGAGTGTACTTGGCCGAGAATTGATGTCTAATTCCAAATTCATCACATAACTCATCAACTCTTGTGTTTCTAAACTCACTACCATTGTCACTTCTTACTTTCTTGATGGTTGTTTCAAACTCATTGTGACACCTCTTGACAAAAGATTTGAATGTAGCAAATGTATCACTTCTGTCACTTAGAAAGAACACCCATGTATATCTTGTAAAATCATCCACTATCACAAAGCCATATTTGTTTCCACCAATGCTAGTGTATGTTGTTGGTCCAAATAGATCCATGTGCAATAACTCAAATGCTTTGCTAGTGCTCATCATGCTCTTATTAAGGTGAGTGTTTCCAACTTGCTTTCCGGCTTGACAGGAGCTACAAAGTTTATCCTTTTCAAACACCACATCTTTCAAGCCTCTAACTAGATCATGCTTAATCAATCTATTCAATTGTTTCATTCCAACATGACCAAGTCTTCTATGCCATAGCCAACCCATGCTAGATTTGGTGAACAAACAAGTTGACAATTGAGCTTCACTAGCATTGAAATCAACCAAGTATAGATTTTCATATCTAAAGCCTTTGGAGATCAAGTTTGAGCCATCTACACTTATGATCTCTACATCATCAACTCCAAATATGCATTTGAATCCAAGATCACACAATTGAGCCACGGATAACAAATTGAAGTTCAAGCTCTCTACTAGCAACACATTTGATATGCTCATGTCATTTGATATAGCAATCTTACCAAGCCCCTTGACCTTGCCTTTGCCATTATCACCAAATGTAATACTATCAATCCCATTGTCATCATTCTTGTTGATTGAATTGAACATTCTTGCATCTCCGGTCATGTGTTGAGTGCACCCACTATCAAGCACCCAATGCCTTCCTCTGGCTTTATAATTGACCTACAAGAAAAGATCAATTCTTTTTAGGTACCCAAATTTGCTTGGGTCCTCCAAGGTTAGTCACTAAGCTCTTGGGCACCCAAATTGCCTTCTTCTTTGGGCCAACAATGGGAGCACCAATAAATTTAGCCTTCACACCATTTACACCCTTGGTAAGCAAATAACAAGAATCAAATTGAATTGAGGATACATTAGCATTTTTATTCTTATTCTTGCAATATTGCTCTATATGCCCGGATTGCTTGCATTTGTTGCAAAACCGACCATTGCTTCTCACAAAACTAGTCTTGTGAGTCACAAAAGCCGCCTTGCCATTCTTGGGGGTATAGCTCAATCCCTCTTTGTTAAGAGAGAACCGTTGGCTACCCAAGCACTTAAGCAAGCAGGCATCTCCACCATAGGCATTGCCTAAGGCACGAGTGAGCTCATTGACCTCCTTTTTCAAGGTCTCATTCTCCACCCTTAGTGAGGCATCACAAGTGAAATCATCACTCATAGTTGAAGTAGTAGTGGATGAGCTACATGAAGGGTTAGTGGGAGCAACAACAATAGGAGTATAGAAGGATTCATCAAGAATATCACAAGTTACTCCTATGTCACATGTTGGAACAACATCCTCAACCTTGACTTGATCAAGGAGGGAGGAGTGAGCTTTTTCAAGCTTGGTGTGAGCCTTGCCAATCTTCTCATGGGCTACCTCTAGCCTCTCATGAGTAGACTTGAGCTCATCAAGGGATTGCTCAAGAGCACTAAGCTTCTTGCGCAATTCCTTGCACTCCTTCCTCTTCATCTCAAAGCAAGTGTGAGCATGCTCCAACATGTCCATGAGGTCCTCCTTTGAGTGCTCCTCATCCTCATCACTCTCACTATCACTCTCATCATCGGATTGTACCTTTGTTGGCTTAGCCATGAAGCATGATGGAGTGTCAAATAGAGAAGGCTTGTTGTTGATTGCAATGCTTGCAAGTGCCTTCTTCTTGGTGCTCTTCTTGTTATCATCATCACTTGAGTCTTCACTATCGGATGATGCATCACTATCCCATGTGACAACATATGAGCCACCCTTCTTCTTCTTGAAGCTCATTTTCTTCTCTTTCTTCTCTTTCTTATCATTCTTCTTCTCATCTTCATCATTGTCACTATTGTAGGGACAATCCGCTACAACGTGATCCTTGCTCTTGCACTTGTAGCATCTTCTCACATAGTCTTTGTTCTTGTTTTAATCTCTTCTCTTCCTTGCACCATAGCCCTTCTTCTTCATGAACTTGCCAAATTTGCGCACAAAGAGAGCTAAGGCTTCATCATCAATGTCACTAGCTTCTTCATTGTCACTTGATTCTTCCTTCTTGGACTTGCCCTTGCTCTTAGATGAGGTGGCTTTGAATGCCACACTTTTCTTCTTCTTGTCCTCTTCCTTGACCACTTCTTCACTATCTTCATTGTATTGATCCTTGGTCATGACATCACCAAGCACCTCATTTGGAGTCACATTCTTCAATCCTCCTCTAAAGATGATGGTGCGAAGTGTCTTGAACCTCTTGGGCAAGCAACTCAAGAACCGGTGAGTGAAGTCTTCATCTTGTACCTTTTCTCCCAAGGACTTGAGATCATTGATGATGACTTGCAATCTATAGAACATTTCCGGAATTGATTCATCATCCTTCATCTTGAAGTTGGTGAGCTTGTCCTTGAGCATGTACAACTTGGCACTTTTTACCGTTGAAGTGCCCTCATATGTTTCTTCTAATCTTTTCCACACCTCACTTGCATTGTCAAGATCTTTGATTTGCTCGAACACCTTTGGATCAATGGCATTGTATATGGTGTTGAGCGCCATTGTGTTGCATTGCTTGTTGATGGAGTCATTTGGTGTTGGATTGGTAGGATCAAGAATCACAAACTCATTTTCAACCACATCCCACACTTTGTCATTGATTAAACCCAAATACATCTTCATCTTTCTCTTCCAATAATCAAAAGATGTGCCATCAAAGAACGGTGGTTTGCCCCCAACATGGTTGAACACAATTTGAGCCATTTTTAACACCGAAGGTTGTTAATCCTTATTGCAAACGGTGACCACGGCTCCAATACCACTTGGAAGGTCCTAAATGGCTAGATGGGGGGTGAATAGCCTAATAAAAATTCTTCAAAACACTTAGAGCAACTAGTTAGACAATTACAAAGCGAAGCTTTTTGCTCTAGCTCTACTAAGTGTTGCAAGCCACCTATCCAACAATTCTAGTAACCTATAATCACTATGGCACACAAAGGATATGTCACTACTCTCTAAAACAATGAGCTAGCAAGAAATAATTACTTCTAATTAGAGAGCTACTTCTAGCAACAAATATCTCTACACAAGTGATAAAGAAAGTAATGCAAGGATAGAGAGATATACCAACGCCGGCAAGAGATAATCAATTACAATAAGAATACCAAGAAACTTCGGGAGAAGTCCAAAGAGGCAAGAGACACAAAGATTTTCTCCCGAGGTTCACGTGCTTGCCGACATGCTACTCCCCGTTGTGTCGACCAACCACTTGGTGGTTCGGCGGCTAATAGGTGTTTCACAAACCTAGCTCAACAAATGAGTGCCGCAAGAACCAACCCACAAATGGAGGTAACTCAAAGACACATGCAATCCACTAGAGTTTCCTTTTGGCTCTTCGCCGGGGAAGACACAATACCCCTCACAAATCACTGGGAGATGGCCACGAACAATCACCACTCGTGCCAAAGCTCCTCTGCTGCTCCAAGCCGTCTAGGTGGCGGCAACCACCAAGAGTAAAGAGAATACCCGCAGCAACAACAATCCCCAAGTGCCACTAGATGCAAACTCACAAGCAAATGCACTTGGATCCACTCGATCTCACTTAGATTCGCACTATCAAGCAAGGAGATGAGTGAGAGGGAGTATGTCTAGCTCAAGAGGATGTTCAAGAGGTTGGAAAGTCTAGAAGAAGCTCCCCAAACCCGGCCACAACCTATTTATGTAGAGAGGGGAAGACAACAAGTCGTTCTCCCCTTTTCCCGAGCTTCCACGCCTTCTGTCGGTACTACCGACGCAAGGGCCGGTACTACCGGCGGTCCAAAAGACCGTTAGAAATGACTTTTTAACACAGGCGGTAGTAGGGTCAGTAGTAGGGTCGGTACTACCAGCCCCGGTACTACCGGCCTTATAGCGGTACTACCGGTAGGCCAAATCTAGATCTACACAGAACGCTCCCAAACTTTCTCCAAACCTCGTTACCACCGACCCCTAGGGTCGGTACTACCATGGCCCGGTACTACCGGCCATATGGCGGTACTACCGGTAGGCCAAACCATCTCCCGAACAGAGAGTTTGCGCGCTGCACACAGGGGTCGTTACTACCGGCCTTATGGCGGTACTACCGACTTCAGCATCCTGAACTCCTCGCTAAAACGGCCATAACTCTTAGCTTCGAACTCTGATTTTGATTATCTTGGACATTTTGGAAAGCTTATTCAGAGGGCTATACAACCCACATGAATACAAGATCCAAAGAACAAAGGATTAGTACAGATTTCCAATCCAAGATCCATCGCTTCTCTTTTCAAACCAAAGATTTCTCCGAAAACTTCTCCGAGTTGATCCAATTCAACTCCACCACCTTCTCCTTTGCAAATGTGCTAACACCAACAAGTGTACATCATCATGTGCATGTGTGTTAGCATTTTCACAATCTTTTTCAAAGGATTAGAGGTTAGCACACTAGGTCCTAATGCATATGCATGTATGAATTCACCTAGTGGCACTTGATAACCGCGATCACCGAGATAGTTCCCTCTTAATAGTACGGCTATCTATCCTAAACACACTCACACCCTCTATGGTGTCTTGAGTGCCAAAACAAAATCCCTATTTATACCTTTGCCTTGATCTCCATAGGGTTTTGCTTTTCTCTTCTTCTCTTTCCAAATGTGGAGCACTTGATCCATCTTTTGGTCATCACCACCAATACCATGATCATCATCTAGCTCCCACACTTGGTGTGTACCAACCTAGCTCATAAACACTTCATGACAAAGGTTAGTACTCTAGGTGACATCAATTATCCAAAACCAAACAAGGACTTTCAAAGGCCGATCTCCGAAATGGATTGCTACAATTGTGGTGATCTTGGCCATCTTGCTCATCAATGCACCAAGCCCAAGAAAAAGAGCTACAAGAACAAGCACAAGGGAAAGAAGTACGACTCATCAAGTGAAGATGAGAAGAAAAATGAGAAGCCTTACAAGAAGAAAGAAGGCAAGAAGAAGCAATTCCACAAGAATGGTGGCAAAGCTTATATTGTTGGTGATTGGCTCACCGACATTGACTCCTCTGGTGGCTCATCCAATGAAGATAGTGATGATGAGAAGGAGAAGGTGGCCGCTCTAGTCATTGGCACCTCTACACCACCACCACCACCACCGTCACCGTCATCCTCTACACACCTATGCCTTATGGCTAAGGGTGACCGAAAGGTACAAAGCGATGATGACTCTAGTGATAGTGATAGTGATGGTGAATTTGAGGCACCTTCTTATGATGAGCTTGTTACATTGCTAAACAACTACTCTAAAATCATAAGAAAAACTAGAGCTAAAAATGATAGGCTTGTTAGTGACAATGAAGCTCTTGTCGAAAAATATAACAATGCCATACATGCTAGTGATGAGCTACAAAATGAACTTGCTACTATGTCATCTTCCATCAAGGAGCTCAAGTCTTCTAACAAGGAGCTCAAAGTTAAAAATGAAAAACTTGAAAAGATGCATAGTGACCTTAACACTAGCTACTCTTTGCTCAAAGAACAATACACTCATGTTAAAGTTGATCATGATGCTCTCACTATTGCTTATGATATGCTTTCTCATGAGACACATGATGCTCCTAATAATGTTGTTAAGTGTGACATAGCAACATCTTGTGAGGACTTGGTTAGTGAGCATGATGAGCAAAGAGCTAGTAGCAAGGGCAAGAAAGTGGTTGAGACCGAACATTATGATGACTATGTCAAGATCAAGAATGAGAATGCAAAGCTCAAGATTGATCTATAGAAGCTAGCAACCACCAAGCAAGTTGTCATTCAAACTCATGATGATGACTATAGCATGACTCTTGAGCTTGACATGCTAAAAGAAGAAAACAAGAGATTGAAGATGGAGAGGGATTACAAGATGACACCATCCCAATTGGAACTCCAACAAGAGAATGACAAGCTTAGGAAAGAGAAAGAGCATCTTACCACCGGGTTGAGAAACTTCACCAAAGGTCAATGTCTTCAAAGTGAGCTTCTCATGAACACCGTAATGAAGACCAATAGAAGTGGTATTGGCTACCTTGAAGAGAAGATGAAGCAACGCAAGAGCATCCCAAAGCCAAAGAAGAAGAAGTTGGGAAGATGCTTTGAGTGTGGAAAGGAAGGTCACTTTGCTCACAATTGTGAAGAGCCAAAACCCACACCCTTGCCCAAGCATGCTAGGCCCTTTGCTTTCAATGCTCAGTACATGCTTAGACAAGACTCTAGTGGCAAAATGAAAGTTATGTTCACGGGGCCTCCAAACAAGAATAGGCCAAAACAAATTTGGGTTGCTAAGTCTCTAGTTGAGAAGGTTAAGGGGCCTCAACAAGTTTGGGTCCCGAAAGCTCAAGCTTGATTTCTTGTGTGTGTAGGTGAACTACAAGACCGGTGGATCTCATTGGGTGATTGATAGTGGTTGCACACAACATATGACCGGTGATCCCCGGATGTTCACCTCACTAGAAGAGAATGTCAATGACCAAGAAAAGATTACATTTAGTGACAACTCAAAGGGCAATGTCAAGGGTTTGGGCAAAGTGGCAATAACCAATGACCATACAATTTCAAATGTTCTTCTAGTTGCTTCATTGAGCTTCAACTTGCTATCCATTGGGCAACTATGTGATCTTGGCTTTCAATGTTTGTTCACCGACAAAGAAGTGGTTGTGACCAAGAAATATGATACACAAGTGATATTCCAAGGATTTAGATACAACAATCTCTATCTAGTGGATTTCTCCTCCGAAGATGCCAACTTGAAGACATGTTTGTTCACAAAGCAATCTCTTGGTTGACTATGGCATAGAAGGTTGGCACATGTTGGAATGAACACTCTCAACAAGCTATTGAAGAAGGATTTGGTTAGGGGCTTGAAGGATGTCAAGTTTGAAAAGGACAAATTGTGTAGTGCATGTCAAGCCGACAAGCAAGTTGCAAACACTCATCCAACCAAAGCCTTTGTATCAACATCAAGAGAGTTAGAGCTACTTCACATGGATCTATTTGGGCCAACAACATATGCTAGCTTGGGAGGAAATCTCTATTGCTTAGTGATTGTTGATGATTATTCTAGATACACTTGGGTATTCTTTCTTCATGACAAATCCGAAGCAACCCCTTCATTCAAGAAGTTCGCCAAGAGAGCCCAAAATGAATTTGACTTGAAGATCAAGAAGATTAGAAGCGACAATGGGAGAGAGTTTGACAACACCCACATTGAGCAATATTGTGATGAAGTTGGGATTAAGCATGAAGTCTCTGCAACCTACACCCCACAACAAAATGGGGTAGTTGAGAGGAAGAACCGGACTCTAATCACCCTAGCAAGAACAATGCTAGTTGAGTACTCTACACCGAAAAGATTTTGGGCGGAAGCAATCAACACCGCATGCTATGCATCCAACTGGTTGTTCCCCCATCGTCTCATTGGCAAGACCCCCTATGAGCTACTCAACAACAAGAAGCCGGATGTATCCTTCTTTAGGGTGTTTGGGTGCAAATGCTACATCTACAAGAAGCCCCAACACCTAGGGAAGTTTCAACGCCGATGTGATATTGGTTTTCTTGTTGGTTACTCATTGAAGTCCAAAGCATATCGAGTATTCAACCATGCCACCGAGATGGTAGAAGAAACATATGATGTGGAATTCGATGAATCTAATGGCTCTCAAGGAGAGCATGAGAATCTTGATGATGTTGGTGATGAACCATTGAGGGAAGCAATGAAGAACATGCCGGTGGGAGCCATCAAGCCTAAAGATGATGATGACGATGTGCAAGTCATTGACAAGCCATCCTCATCAAATGTACCACATGATGATGACAAAGATGGGAGAAACCCAAATGAAGACACTCATGTCTCCCACGATCAAATGGTGGTAAAAGCACAAGATGTTGATGCTCCACAAGCAGCCCCTCAAATGGTTGATCGAAGGACTACTCCTCTACTACAAGCCCATCCTCACGATCTCATCATAGGGAGTCCAACAAGGGGCGTAATGACTCGATCTCAAAAACTTGCTTTATTTATGGAACATCACTCCTTTGTTTCTCTTGTTGAGCCTACCATTGTAGATGAAGCTCTAGGTGATCCAGATTGGGTGAATGCCATGCATGAAGAATTGAACAACTTCACCCGCAACCAAGTTTGGACACTTGAAGAGCGACCTAAAGGTGCAAGAGTCATTGGAACAAAATGGGTGTTTAGAAACAAGCAAGATGATCAAGGCAAGGTTGTTAGAAACAAGGCAAGGCTAGTTGCAAAGGGGTTCTCTCAAGTTGAAGGCTTGGATTTTGCAGAAACCTTTGCACCGGTTGCAAGACTTGAAGCCATTCGTATCACCATTGCATATGCATCACATCATGACATTAAATTATATCAAATGGATGTGAAAAGTGCATTTTTAAATGGCTTCATAAATGAACTAGTCTATGTTGATCAACCTCCCGGGTTTGAAGACCCTAGATATCCTAATCATGTTTATAGGTTGTCCAAGGCGCTATATGGGCTCAAGCAAGCCCCAAGAGTATGGTACGAGCGCCTCCGGGACTTCCTCATTGAGAAGGGCTTCATCATTGGGAAGGTTGACACCACACTATTCACCAAGAAGCTTGATGGAGAGATCTTCATTTGTCAAGTCTACATTGATGATATCATCTTCGGGTCAACAAATGAAGCCTATTGCAAGGAATTTGGTGACTTGATGTCGAAGGAGTTCGAAATGTCCATGATTGGAGAGCTCACATTCCGCCTAGGCTTCCATGTCAAGCAATTGAAGGAGGGGACTTTCATATCTCAAGTGAAGTATACAAAAGACCTCCTCAAGCGCTTCAAAATGGATGATTGCAAGCCTATCAAGACTCCAATGCCAACAAATGGACATCTCGACCTAGATGAGGGAGGTAACTTGGTTGATCAAACTCTCTACCGTTCCATGATTGGTAGCTTGTTATATTTGACCGCATCTAGGCCCGACATCATGTTTAGTGTGTGCATGTGTGCTAGGTTTCAAGCCGATCCTAAGGAATCACATCTCATAGCCGTAAAGAGAATCCTTAGGTACCTAAAGCACACCCCAAGAATCGGCCTTTGGTATCCCAAAGGAGCTAACTTCCAACTCGTTGGGTATTCTGATTCGGATTACGCGGGTTGCAAAGTAGATAGAAAAAGCACATCCGGAGGGTGCCATTTGCTTGGGAGATCACTAGTGTCTTGGAGCTCGAAAAAGCAAAATAGTGTGGTCTTGTCTACCGCCGAGGCGGAATACATACCCGCGGGTGCTTGTTGTGCACAAATCCTTTATATGAAACAAACCCTTTTAGACTATGGTGTAGTTCTAGAAAGGGTACCTTTGATGTGTGACAATGAGAGCGAAGGTTAAGCTTGCTAACAACCTGGTTCAACACTCTCGCACTAAACACATAGATATTCGCCATCACTTTCTAAGAGACCATGTTTCAAAGAAAGATATATCACTAGAAGGAGTTAGAACCAAAGATCAATTGGCGGATATCTTCACAAAACCCCTAGATGAAAATACACTTTGTAGATTGCGAAGTGAGCTTAATGTGCTTGATCTAAGTAACTTTGTCAAAAGATGAAAGGGGGTTGTCTTTGCATTGCATTGTATAATATGCCATGTTTAATTTTTGCTATGCACATAGGCTTGTCAGACGTGGTTAAGATAACCGCCTTAAAAAGCATGTGAAGAAGCTTACCCATGAGCAAACTTGACAAGCAACCTAGATTCAAATTTTGTATTGCATTGCATTTGCATGTTTGTTGCTTTGTCGTTTCTTTTTGGTTAAGCTTGAGCAACCGTTGTGTTCGTCCACCGCTAAGGGGAGCATTTGAGGCTCCTTATGGTTATGACCCCTAGTTTTGGTGGCCACATGTTGTCTCTTCGGGATTTATTGCCTATTTTCTCTAAAAAGGATATGTAGCCTAAGGCAAAATATTTCTAAAATTGAGGGTTTACGCGAGGATGCTCATACTAGGTTCCAATTGGTGTTTATCTACCTCTTACTTGAGTTGGAACTTGGTTGGGAGAGGGAGCCGCAACAGAGATCTTCGAAACTGCCCAAAATGCAGCATCAGACGCTGCATCGGACGCTAGCCCCAGCGTCCGATGCCCCCACTGTAGGCAGCTCCGGCTGGAACAGTGATGGGGTAGCGTCCGATGTGTCACCATCGGCGCGTCCGAGGCTCCATCGGACGCTGAGCAGCGTCCGATGCCGAGGCAAAGGACGCGTCCATTGTGGATTTGGCATTTCTGGAGCTCTCTAAGTGGACATTGGAGCGTCCGATGTGATCACATCAACGCGTCCGATGTCCCTTTAAGCGGCGCGGTCAGATTCTTTAACCGCCTTTCGGGTCCCACGCGTCAGTACCTTGTCTTCGTCCTCCTCGCGTCTGACCCCGAGCTCACCGCCGCCGCACTCGCCCTAACCCTAGCCTCGCGCTCACCCACCACCCGCCGCCAGCCGTCGTGCTCGCCACCGTCTTCTATCGTGCGCGCCCTTGCCGCCTCCCCCACAGTTTTAGCCGCGCGCGCCCGCCTTCTTGCTCGCTGGAGCCGAGCCTGTTTTTGCCGGAGTTGGTCCTCGCCTCGCCGGAGCTCTGTGTCGTCCTCGAGCACGTCTCCTTCCCCGACGACCCTCCTCCGGCCCGATCTCCTATCACAGTGAGCATCCACCTCCACCTTCATAACCTATGTCCATAAACTGCTCGATGAAATGCCCCTATAGCCGTTCCTCCATGTTCTGAACCTCGTTTCGCTCCAACTTTTTTGCAGACCCCTTTGTGTGACGTGTGGACGCCGGAACATTGGTTCTTACCCCTTTCTTGGTCAGGTTTCGTCGGATTGTCAGGTAGCAAAGCCAATTCCTCTCTCTTCTTCATTGCTTTGCTTCCAATAGGATTCCTCGCCCCTAGAGTATATGTTCTTATATATATCCATCTATTCTCTGCAGCGACTCAGTGGTAGTGACAGCTTGACAGTTGGTTAGTGACAGAGAACCCGGGGCCAAGCCCGTGGGTAAGGATCGAGGTCAAGCCTCGCGAGTGTTAGTGTCAGTTGGTTGTCAGTGTCAGGGGGGCGTTTCTGTCAGTGGATTCTTGCAGTTGGTCTGGTCAGTTGAGCTTTCGTGTCAGTTGGGCTTCTTTCAGTGACCGTCTAGTTTTCAGTGACAGTGTGTCTTAGTTCTTGTCAGCTATGCGCTGCAAGAACGTTGGTGGTGCTCCAGAGGAATCCCCTCCACGTCCTCCTCCTTCCGGTCATCAAAAGGGGAAGGCAAAGCTTATCACGCGCAGGAAGCGCTCCAGAGCTGACAGAGAGGCTGAGCAGGCTCGAGCAGTGGCAGAGGCTGACGAGAGAGCAGAGTGGGGAGGCCGCGGTGGCGGCTTGAGAATCATGGATCAGCTTTCCCCCGAGCAGAGGCGAGCAGTAGAGGAGGTTGAGCGTCGGCACGGCTCATCGACTGACACTCTTATGGCCGTCGGTCGCCGTACCACGTTCACTGCTCCAGGAGTCAAGCCACAGGGCTCAGGGCAGGGCCAGGCAGAGGTCGAGATAGCCGAGCCAGATACAGAGGAGGCAGTGCTAGAGGCAGAGGCCCCGGAGGAGCCCAGGCGCCGGTTGTCCCGTCGCAGGACTGAGGAGCCACCCCGGCTTGACGTCCCTTTGCGGGGTGCACGCGCTCCGTCGAGGCGTCCACCTCCGTTGATCCCGTGACTTGACCTCCGGGTGGCCACCTGTTCCCAGATATAGGTTCTGCGTCTTGTGCTGGTCGTTCAGTGGTTCCCGAGGGAGCGTTAGCAGCAGGCCAGTCCGGACTTCTACACCGTGCTGCAGGAGGACTTCTACCAGGGCTACAGAAACGTTGGGATCAGCATTCGTTCTCAGTGTCTCTGTCCGTTGGAGGCAGTTGTTGCAGGAGCAGGCGAGCAGATCCGCCCCATCTTGACCTACTTACCCGGTCTTGCAGACCTTCTGGGGCGGTCTGGCTCAGATATAGAGGACTGGGTCTTTCAGTTCTACGCTTCGTTGTGGGTGCACCCTGACAGAGACACCATAGAGTTTGCATTCAGAGGGGAGCACTACCGCTTGTTCTCGTCAGAGATCCGGGTTTGGTTTGGTCTACGTCACTCAGAGACCCGGATCCACGACCTGTGCTACGGCCAGACGGAGCCACCCAGACGCCCTCACGGCGGAGAGCAGCCACCGACAGGCTTGGTCCGCCCCTGCTTTACAGAGCCTTTCGGTGAGGGATCGAGTCGCGCGCCGAAGGATCTCAGTCCTACGACTCGTATCCTTAACGAGGTTCTACGGCGGACCCTGCTACCTAGGGTGGGTTTCAGAGAGGAGTTGTCACGCCTGCAGTTGTGGTTACTAGCGTACATGGTCAGGCAGCAGGAGTTCGACGTCTGGGATGTCATACTTTGTGAGATGGAGGATACTGTGGCAGAGGGCATTAAGGCCCGCAGGCAGCTACTGTATGCACACTGGATCTCCTATATTCTTTGGAAGGTAGCTGCCACGACAGGGACCGACCCAGGCCAGACACTCACAGGCTTCGCGACCGTATTCCCAGAGTATAACATGAGCCAGCTACATGGACACGGTCGGGACCGCCGGCAGCAGGAGCAGCAGTGACCGTCCAGCTCGAGACAGTGGCCAGAGGTGCCCGAGTCAGCTCAGGAGCAAGACGAGACCGTCCGAGCCCTCGCGGAGCAGGAGCTTGCACAGTTAGAGGGAGAGGGACCGTTTGTCGCTGAGGACCCCACAGACAGCTCTGACGAGGACTACCAGCTCCCGCCTCACGCTCAGCCTCGTTCACACGACACTAAGGCCAGGACGTCTGGTTCCTCCGACCTCGTGCTGCTTGCGATACTATCTAGGATGGAGGAGCAGCAGAGGACAGTCACATAGGACATCCAGAGGCTTGCCCAGGAGCAGCAGAGGTTAGCACAGGCTCAGGCCTTAGCTCAGCAGCAGGCCCAGGAGAGGTCTGACGCCCTGCAGCGGCAGATGATGGAGCTCCAGCAGCAGACACTGAGCTTCATGGAGAGGATCATGAGCGGTCCACCTCAGTGGCAGTGGCAGCAGCCTCCACCTCAGCAGCAGCTCCAGTGGCCGCCACCCATTCCACCGCAGCAGCAGCCGCAGTTCAGTCAGCAGCAGCAGTTCTCCGGCTCTGGTCCCTCCCAGTTCACAAGCTACACCACTCCACCTGGCGGGGCCCTGCTGTTCAGTCCGCTACACACTGGCTTCACGCCACGTCTGACAGAGAGTCTGTTCGCGACGACTACTACAGTGAGGCGAGACTTGTCAGCTTCGTTCAGCGTGCTCACTAGGTTACCCACGCCGGATCTTCAGGGCCCAGTACAGACGACGACGGCTCCAGTGACCTCCACTACAGACACTCTTCCGAGCTCAGTCACGTCCTCCGAGCAGACTGAGCCAGTCCAGTCTGAGACCACCACGTCAGTGAAGCCTGAGTTGGCACCTATCCCAGAGCTTCCGCACTCTGACCCTCAGGCAGGCACAACTACACAGACTGAGACCGCTACCGAGCAGACAGAGACTGAGACTGCAGGGCAGACACACCAGACCGAGCAGCTTTCGCAGTCAGAGCCGCCAGAGCAGACCCGGACCGCTTCACCAGAGCTTCCAGCTACAGAGCGTCAGACTGCGGGCTCGTCTTCGTCAGACTCTGAGGCGCTTCTTCAGCAGTTTGAGTTCCGTCAGTGCACTCCGGAGGGTCCTGACTCGTCTGCGCCACCTCCGCCCTCCGACGCTTAGTTTGGTGTTAGACGCCACATGGGGAGAGTGGTTGAGTATAGCGATAGGGAGAGCGATGTGAGAGGGATTTGACTCTTTTGATGTGTTATGTTTCACATGCGCTCTTTATTTCGCATATGTTTTGCACTATGTTTATTATTTATGTGTGTGATATGGACCTGATGACATGTTTATGCTCATTACATATTATATATGACATGTCATTTCGTTTCGCTCGATTACTTGTGCCTAATTCTTATTCAGTTGGTATTCGAGCTCTATTACTCTTGCACTTGCTCTTCACTCTAAATCGTTGAGTGCAGGTTGTTGGCATGATATGTATGAGCTTGCCCCTAACCATTTTCTCTTATATATTCCAAGTTCTTACATGTCATGATTTGAAAATCTCTTCTCTCTATACTCGAGGTCGTGTTGTCATCAATCACCAAAAACTGGGAGATTGAACGCATCTTGGCCCCTTGTGGGTTTCAGTGATTGGATGAAACACAACATTATTGTGACTAACGTGTGTTTTGCAGAAACAGGAATGAGTTAGGTCACGGTAATGGCGACGATACAGGCGTATGGAGTTTATGTCCCCTGGCGATGGAAATCGTTTTGGTTTTCAAAGGACGGACGATGAAGATGGTGGTAGACTAGGCTAAGTGTCATATGGCGTTGGAGAACACTTAGGTAGTCTTAGGTCTTTGTTTTTCCTTTGGCCGTACTATAAAGGGAAGCGTGAATCAGTAGCTTGACCTAGATGAGTCTATTGAGGTAGATGTGGTGCACACTTGTTATTTCATAGCCCTAGGTAGCTTTGAGAGAGCCCTTATGTCGCAAGGATGAAAAGTCGTGAAGCCAGCATCGCGACCCGAAGTCGTTTTGGCCCTGTTACAGCATCGGACGCTGGACTTAGTGGCATCGGACGCGCGTCCGATGTCACTCAGACTTGAGTGTGCTGGCAACGTGGCATCAGACGCGCCGATGTTGTCACATCGGACGCGCCTGTGCCACTGTTCTGAGAGAGTGCCCTGAGGGGCACATCGGACGCTGGGGGCCAGCGTCCGATGTCCATGCAGAGAGGTTCCAGAGAGGTCAGAATCGCATCGGGTGCGTCCTATGCGATGGCATCGGATGCTGCCCAGCGTCCGATGTCCTTTTAAGAGGTCTGACAGAAAGTACAGTTGACCATTGGGTCGAGGGCATCGGCGCATCCGATGCCAGATATCGGCGCGTTCGATGCCCCCGAAAAATGTGTTATTCGGTGCTCTTTTGGATGGCCGGTTGGGGAGTATTTATACTCCTCCCCTCCTCCATTAGAGTGTTCTTGCCATTCTATTCAGCTGAGAAACACCTTGAGAGAGCAAGGGAGAGCAAGAGCCCTAGTGAGGTTGAGTGAATTGCTAATCGCGAGAATTAGTGACCTCCTAGTGAGAATTGAGTAGCAAGTGTGCATCCATCCATCTCTTTGGCCTTGTCTTGGTCAAGTGAGAGTTCTAGCTTGTTACTCTTGGTGATCGGCATCACCTAGACGGCTTGGTGGTGATCGTGAAGCTTGGAGAGCATCCGATGGCTTTGTGGATGACCCAAGCAAGCTTGTGACCGGTAGTGAGCGATTCACCGGGCCGGAGTGGCGAAGAATCAGCTCATAGTGAGCACTTGATCCTTGCGCGGATCAAGGGGGAGCGATACCCTTGCGCGGGTGCTCCAACGAGGACTAGGGGGTGTGCCGACACCTTGATACCTCCGTAAAAAGATCGTCGTGTCAACTCTACTCTCTTTACTTACGCATTTACCTTTAAGCAATTCAATTCCGCAATTTACTTGTTGATTCATTCATACTTGAATTGCTTTGCTAGAGTAGAAGTGGCATAGTGATAGTCTTTTGTGCGGTAGAGTATAGAGAAACACACTTCTAGGCACAAGGGGTTAATTGGGCTTGATAGGTTTAAATTTGTGCTAAAGTTTTAGAAAAGCCCAATTCACCCCCCCCCCCCTCTTGGGCATCTTGATCCTTTCAGTCTTTATAGATGACATCCTCATCTATAGTAACAACTGGACTGAACATCTATCTCACATCAGAAGTGTGTTTGAAGCATTAAGGAAGCACAAGTTCCAAGTTAAGTTGAAGAAATGTGTGTTTGCCCAGTCAGACCTTAAATACTTAGGTCACATAGTTAGTGCTTTCGGGGTAGCCACTGATCCCTCCAAGGTCGATATCATTCAACAATTGACACCCCTAGCTACTACCAAAGAATTAAGAGCATTTCTAGGTTTAGCTGGATACTACAGGAAGTTTGTGAGAAACTTTGGTATTTTGAGCAAACCACTCACTACCTTACTCAAAAAAGGAGTTCTGTTTATCTGGACTTCTGAGCTACATGCTGCATTTGATGCTCTGAAAACAGCCCTCATCTTTGCACATGTTCTGGCACTCCCAGACTTTTCAGCACCCTTCATCGTTGAAATTGATGCTTCTGACAAGGGAGTAGGAGCAATCCTTCAACAAAATGGCCATCCAGTGGCCTATGTCAGCAAGGCCTTAAGCATGAAGTCTCAAGGACTGTCCACCTATGACAAAAAATGTCTTGCTATTTTAATTGTTGTAGACCATTGGCGTTCCTATCTTCAACACTCAGAATTCATATTGAAGACTGATCATAAAAGTTTAATTCACTTAGATGCTCAAAGGGTTTCTTCTCCCTGGCAACATAAAGCTCTCACAAAGCTTATGGGTCTCAATTTCAAGCTCTGTTACAAGAAGGGCTCTGATAATAGGGTAGCTGATGCTCTATCTCGTGTTAGTCATCAAGATCCCATGGATCTAGTAGCTATTTCTACTGTTTAGCCTTTATGGTTAACAGAACTTCAGGATGCCTATCTGACCGATGTGCAAATGATGGAGCTCCTTCAGAAACTGTCTATTTCCTCTCCTTGGGGACATTACTCCTTGTCTGGTGGCTTGATCAAATATAAGCAGAGAATTTGGTTGGGTGATTTATCTGCATTACATGACAAGGTTATAGCAGCTCTTCACACTAGCCCCCTTGGTGGTCATTCGGGAGTAGAGACAACTTACAACAGAATCAAGAAGTTGTTTGCATGGCCAAAAATGAAACAATACTTAGCTGATTATATTTCTCGTTGCACAATTTGTCAACAGGCTAAGCCCGAGAGAGTTCCCTATCCTGGCTTACTATCTCCTCTCCCCGTACCTGACGGAGCTCGGAAGGTAATCTCTATGGACTTCATAGAAGGTCTTCCCAAATCACACCAGTTTAATTGCATTTTGGTTGTGGCTGACAAGTTCTCAAAGTATGCCCATTTCATACCCTTGTCCCACCCCTTCACTGCTATGCAAGTTGCATTTCATTTCATGGACTCTGTGTTTAAGCTTCATGGTTTTCCTCAAGCGATCATCTCAGATCGGGACAAAGTTTTCACTAGTCACTTTTGGCAAACCTTGTTCAAACTCAGTGGAACTAACCTTAGAATGAGTTCGGCCAACCATCCACAAACGGATGGGCAAACTGAACTTGTTAATCAGTGTTTGGAAACTTATTTGAGGTGTTTTGTTCATGCATGCCCCAGCAAGTGGTCCAAATGTTGTCCTTGGCTTAATTGGTACAATACTTCCTTCCACACAAATCTGAACAAAACACCATTCTATATTCTCTATGGCCAAGAGCCTCAACAATTGGATATTGAAGTGGAGACTGCCAAATTGATGATCTCGATGAGTGGTTGCAAGATCGGTCTGTTATGCAACTGCTGCTTCAACAGCACCTTATCAAAGCTTAGAAGAAGATGAAATACCAAGCAGATAAGAATCGTTCTGATAGATCCTTTTCTGTGGGAGACTCTATTTACCTCAAGCTTCAGCCTTACATGCAAGCTTCAGTTGCTCCAAGATCTTCTAACAAGCTCTATTTTCGCTATTTTGGTCCATATTCAGTCATTGGCAAAGTGGGTTCGGTAGCCTACACTCTTCAGTTGCCTGATGGTGCTAAAATATGCCCAACTTTTCACGTGTCTCAACTGAAAAGGCCCTTCCTTCTCACACGCTGGTATGCTCTATCTTACCCTCTCTTTCTGATAATCTTCAGATTCCTCAGGAAATTCTGGACCGTTGTATCCATATCCACAACGACAAGCCTCAGCATCAAGTCCTTGTTCGTTGGTCCCAGACTCCGGCTGAACTGTCAACATGCGTCCGATGCAAAATGACACGTTTTGGAACCTTACTGCATAACCATCGGACGCTGGCTACAGTGACAGTTCAGCGTCTGATGCTCAACCCTCGGACGCAGGCCAGCGTCCGATGCTGTGACTTCAGCACTGTTTTGTCCGCAGTTTGCTCGTTCGACTTCGGATTTGATTTTGGGTTTTTGCGTTGGATTTCCGATTTCGTGCTCTACAGAAATCGGGCTTCCCGCTTTGCAAAATAGCCTGAATCCCCCTCGCGTTGCTCGGGGGAGGTTGAGGTTACCCAAAGCTCATCCTGTAACTAGTTGACTTGCGTGAACTTGGGCGAGTGAGTTTTTGTGGTGTCCCGCTGTGTTCCTAGGGAACATCCACCCATTCTCTTGGGTCATGGACATCACATGAATCAATTTTGCTCTTGGGGTTGATTTTCTGGGACAAAGGCTATAAGTTTCTGAAAAGAAATTTAAGGCTCCCATTCACCCCCCCCCCCCTCTGGTCACCTGTGTGTAGCACTTTCGGTCCTTCAATTGGTATCGGAGCAGGTTAAGGATCTTTCACCTTAGCTGGTTCCAGATCCATAGAAGGTGACATGGATCGCGGCGTGGGCAAACCGCCATTTTTCGATGGGACGAACTATGCGTATTGGAAGATACGCATGTCGGCCTATCTTCAGAGCATGGGTGCTTCTGTCTGGGAGATTTGCAACAAGGAAGATTACGTGGTCTTGGCTGCTCATGTGACTCAGTTGCAGATCGATGAGCACGATGCCAATAGCCGAGCCCGTAATGCTCTTTTCTCCTGTTTGAGCATGTCTGAGTTTGATCGCGTTTCTCACCTCCCCACGGCTCGTGAGATTTGGGCAACCCTCATGCGCTTCCATGAGGGAACCACTCAAGTCAAATCCCGTCTCTATGAGTCACACAAGCGGGAGTATGAGAACTTTCGACACATGCCTGGCGAGAGCATAGAAAGTTTATTCGCTCGCTTTCAGGTGATTGTCAACAGGATGAGGGCTAACAAGGAGTTGTTGCCTTTCGACGATCATGAGAGGGCTCTCAAGCTTTTGCATACTCTCGATCGGTCGGTGTGGGACTCTAAGGTTCAGGCGATCATCGAATCGCCTAACTATGAGACCCTCACATGCGACGAGCTTTTTAGTAAGCTCAAGTCCAGTGAGATTGACGCCATGGCGAGGGCTTCTTATGAAAATCCTTCTGGCCTGTCGATGGCTTTGGTTTCTGGTTCTTCTGCTAACCCCTCTGGAGGCTTTGCTTTGTCATCTCTTCTTTCTGTCACAGAGGAGCAGCTGGAGCTCATGGCGGACGATGGGTTGGCCCTGCTTGCCAACCAGTTCTCGCGGTTCCACAACAACCGCATGAACCGTTGCCGCGGAGGAGGACGTGGTGGCTGCTACGAGTGTGGAGGCTCGGACCACTTCATCGTCAATTGCCCGAAGAAGAACAAGCAAGTCTTCGGCAAGGCGGATCACGGCCACAAGTATGACTTCGGCAAGCGCAAGGAGAAGTACGTCCCCGCGAAGCACAAGCGGAGGGGCGGCTTCAACAAGGAGTACATCAAGGAGAAGTGCTTGGAGAAGGCCCAGGCCGAGCAGCGTGCCTTCTTCGCCACTCTCAGCGACGTCAATGACTCGGATGACGACTCCGCTGCATCAAGCGATGACGAGTCCGAGAAAAAGAAGAAGATCGAGGACAAGCTGAACGTCCTTTGTTTCTTCGCCGACAACGAGGGCTTCTGCACCATGGGCCTCGGCGATGAGGTCAACGGCGAGCTGGAGGAGATCCCTCGGAACGACGACGATGACGACGACGACACCTCTCAGGTATCTCAAACTCCTGACAAACTCTCTGCTGAGGTTGACAAGCTTACTGCTGCTCTCATTAGTCAAGATAAACTGCTTAGGCTTGCTGCCAGAGAGAGAAAGGAGTTTAGGAAGAAGTGGGAGGACGCATTAAAAGAGCTCGAGTATGTCAAGTCCACCGTTGTTGTGACTGAGGAGGATGAGTGTGAGATGTGCTCCAAGCACATGACTGACCTTCTCACCTTGAGGGGGAAGTATGTTGCTCTGGTTGGAGAGGTGGATGAGCTTAGAGCTAGATCCTCAGTGCTTGGTGCGTGCAAGTCTTGTGCAGGCTTGCAATCCGAGTTGGCAGAGAAGAATGCCAAGATTGTGTCTCTTGAAAAGACCAGCTCGGGTAGCACTTGTGTGTCTAGGTGTGCTTTGTGTGAGGGTTTGGAGATGGAGATTGCAAACGTGAAGCATGACAAGATGCAAACCGAGGAAGAAAACACATACCTTCGGACTATCTTGTCATGGGTGTCTTGTGGTGAGCCGCAGCTTGGGATGATGATTGCCCAATTCAAGCGTGCTGCTGGAGGCCCAGGTGTAGGTTTTGCTCAGGGTGTTGAGTGTGCTTCATCTTTTGGTAAGATTGGAGAGTCGAGTGGTCTTAACCCGAGTGAGAAGCCCAACTCCACCACTACTCCCAAACTAACCAAGATTCCACCCAAAGAGCCTTTCAAGCCTAACACCAAGGATGGCATGTTTGTTGAACCTCCAAGAGCTCCACCCAAGAAACAGACATGGGCTCCAAAACCAAACCACCTCAAGAACAAGCTAGATACCATGACACCTATCCAAGAGGAGCTCATGCCACAGAAGGGCAAAGTGATCCACACCCACTACCGTGAGTACCAACAAACCCCTTTGAGAGCGGTGAGGTACCATTGTGAGCACTGTGGGAGA
Organism: Coix lacryma-jobi var. lacryma-jobi; assembly: GCA_009763385.1. Lineage (NCBI taxonomy): Eukaryota > Viridiplantae > Streptophyta > Magnoliopsida > Poales > Poaceae > Coix > Coix lacryma-jobi. The sequence continues at coordinate 139,988,152 of CM019824.1, forward strand.
GATGGACACTTGAGGGAGTTTTGTTTTCGGCGCAAGAGAGAGGAGCGTCGTGCCAGGGAGATGAACAATGCGGACATGTACCATCCTTTCCATGATGTACATGTGCCGAATGTTCAGAGGAGAGCTGCTAGGCCTAGAGGTACAGTGCCTCAAGGTCCTAGGCCTCAGGGAGGTTTTGCCCGGCGGGATCCTGGCTTTGCAGGATATGGACCCCGTGGCGGTGGCTTTGTTGAGCGTTACCCTCCACCGCGTTTTGAGTATCGCGATGGACTTCTTCCCTTAGCGGACCACGCTTTCCTCAGCGTGGTGATCGCTTTCCCCGTAGGCGTGCTAGGAATGGTCTTTCTACTAACCGTTCTTTTGAGCAACCGGCCCAACACTGGTACTCTTCCCATTTTGCTCACCCCAGTGTTGGACCGTTTGTTCACCCTATGTCTTTTTATTGATGTAGGTAAAACGATTGGAGGACATTTGGTTGGTGGATTCCGGGTGTTCGAGGCACATGACCGGAAATGCCAAGTGGTTCTCCAATCTTAGTCCAGTTGCCAGAAAGGAGTTTATCACCTTCGGCGACAATAGCAAAGGTAAAGTGTTGTCTCGTGGGTCAGTGCGAGTTAATGAGCACTTTGTGTTGCATGATGTTGCTCTTGTTTCGAACTTGCATTTTAACCTTCTTTCTGTTTCGCAACTTTTTGATGATGACTATGAGATTCGTTTTAAACCGAATCTTAGTCGCATTTTAGATCCTCAGGGCAATCTTGTATGTTTGATTTCGCCCTTTGGGAAAGTCCTTCGTGCGAATTTCTCGGAGTCGTTTGGAATTTCTCGTTGCCTTGTGGCTGGTCCTTCCTCCTCTGATCTTTGGAAGTGGCATAGGAGACTCAGTCACCTGAGCTTCGACTTGCTTGCAAGGCTTAGTTCACTTGGCCTAATCCGAGGATTCCCCAAGTTGTCCATGGAGAAGGATCTTGTTTGCCATTCTTGTAGACATGGGAAAATGGTTGCCGCTCCCCACCATCCTGTGAATCAAGTTATGACCAAGCGCCCTGGAGAGCTTTTTGCATATGGACCTTGTTGGTCCGGCTCGGGTGAGCTCGGTTGGTGGGAAGTGGTATGTGCTTGTTGTTGTTGATGACTATTCGAGATATTCGTGGGTTTTCTTTTTAGCTGAGAAAACTGAGACTTTCTCTTTTGCTCGCAATCTGATTTTGCGTCTTCAGAATGAGTTCCCTAAGAACTCGATGCGAGCTATTAGAAGTGATAATGGTTCCGAGTTTAAGAACTCGGATTTTGAGAAGTTTTGTGATTCTTTGGGTTTGGAGCATCAGTTTTCTTCCCCCTACACACTGCCACAGAATGGTGTTGTAGAAAGGAAGAATCGGACCCTTGTTGAGATGGCCAGGACGATGCTCGATGAGCATAGGACTCCTAGGCGATATTGGGCCGAGGCTATGAACACTGCATGCTATATTTCCAATCGCATTTTTCTCTGAGCTTTCTTGAAAAAGACTTCTTATGAGTTGCGTTTTGGAAAACAGCCCAAAGTGAGTTATTTTAGAGTTTTTGGTTGCCACTGTTTTATACTCAAGAAAGGCAACCTGGACAAATTTGAGTCTCGTTCTTCTGACGGTGTATTTTTGGGTTATGGCACTCATACTCGTGCATATCGTGTACTTAACCTTGATACTAACAGAGTCATGGAGACATCCGATGTCACCTTCGACGAGACCATGGTTTGTCCTTCTTCTAGATTTGAGCATGCAGGTGATCATGAGGTTGGCAAACCTCTTTTTGATGACGAGGACGAGGGTGCTGAAGGGATGGATGATCCAGCACCACCTCCACCTGTTGTGCCGCTAGCATCAGCTTCTACTATGACAACTCACGGTCACAACCCCTCTTCGTCGACTACTTGGGGGCCGTGGGATCCGCCACCTCGGGCTGTACCGTTTGTACTCGAGGAGGCGCCAGCTGCTGTTGAGGGGGAGGTTTCTTCAGCTCGGGAGGCACCACGACACATTCAGCGCCAACACCCGCCTCAACAGATGATTGTTGGTAGTTCTTAGCTACACCTAGGATAGGGTAACTAAAGTAGCTATCTACTAATGCCAAGCGGGGTAGTCAGTCCCGACACTAGTAGGAGCTAGCTAGCGAGAATGCAATCTACCAAGAGGAGATTCTGCAAGCGCACAGAACTATCATAGTAGCACTTCGCCTGGGAGTACCAGGTGTCGATTTATTTGATCCCAAGGGAAGGCTAGGGTGGTGTATGAGTTGAGTCAAAGAGGGGATGAGAGTCGAAGAAAAGAGAAAAGGGAAAAGGGGAGAAGAGAGGCTAGAAAGAATGTATGGGTGGATAGGTAAGGATGATATTGATGGCTAAGGTAAGGTGGATGGATAGGTAGATAAAAGGGGTAACTAAAGATAACTAACTACTAACTAATAACTACTCCTAGATAACCATGAAGCAAGATAACTACGAAGCGAGATAGTTACAAAGCAAGGCAGGCAAAAGACAATAAAGTAACTAAGTTGAGTAAAGTTTTATTCCTATCTTGTCAAGTATCGAGGCGTACTAGCCTTTACCACTTACTTAGGTTGAACGCTAGCACAACGAGCCTTACTGTTAAACTGGGCCAACTACGTGGTGGAATTCAAGGCGCACAGGGCTGTCACCACCTGCTTGCTACCACAGCTATCCGGGGGTCCAGCCGTATCTGAAGGTAAGTCTATAACTAAGCACCACGCTTAACTATATTCTAACTATCTCAATCCTAGCTTTGAATAGAGACACCCTTGCGGACGTCAGAGCAAATACTTGACTTAATAAGATAAACACTAAACTAACTAAGCAACCTATTGGCAAAGATCAATCACTAAGCACACTAGAGATTAACTACTATGGCTAAGTGAATTGAACTGTAGGATAGCTAGGTCACACTCAAGGTACTTGATAAAGTAATACTGAAAGTAATGCTTAAAGTAGTACTGAGATAAAGATAAATGTACCTGAGATACAAGAGAGCAAACCAGACCAGAGACGCCGGGAAATCAACCGACCTCTGATGCCAGTCGCTCGCACCCGCTTCTCTCTTAGCAAGCTCTACGCTAATACTGCCAAGGACTTAGGCTAAGCTGTGCTAAACTAAGAGCCGCGCTGTAGCGAGGGCACTAGAGCTATACTCTCTCTACTAGCTAACCTACTTGCCAAAGCTCTCTAAGCTTCTAACCTAACTCTCACTTGCTTCTCTTGCTTTGCTTCTCTTGGAAGTGTGGGATATGAAGGTGTGAATGAAGTGATGCCTCAGGGGGGTATTTATAGCCCAAATGAGTGAGGGGGGTACTTATAGGGGCAGCCAGCCGACCTAGGGCTAACCCTAGTGGCGGGCGCCAGCCCTAGGTGGCGGCCGCCACCTCCCTCACCGTTGGATGCACCGCCTTGGCTTTAACGGCATCCAGGTGGTTGTCCAAGGTGGTTTCGAGGTCGGTTGCATGTCCTAGCAACCGCCATTCAGGCTTGATCCACGCCACTCCTCCCTGAGCCGTCCGATGCCACTGACCTAGTGACCAAGGGCCAAGATTTGGCCCTGGGGAGGTCACACGGATCGGTGACGTGGCAGGGATGGAACTTGGGCCAACCCAAGTGGCGGGCGCCACTTAGAGGTGGCGGGCGCCAACTAGGGGTGGCGGGCGCCACCCCCCTTAAGCCCATTTGGGCCCTGCTGAGTGGGCTTGGCCTCTGGTGGGTCCATATGTCCAAATTTGGTTCAAATCCTGCATTCAAATAAAATTCTATGGACATGTGGAATTTGGTTAGTTTGAAACCTATTTGACTACATTTCATGCCTTTTTGGTGGACTTTAGGGTCAAATGTTGATGGTAAAACAGGTGTTTAAGGACCGTCAACAATGATCGGCAGCATCGACGAACGTGTCACTCGGTCAAGATCTTATGAGCAGGGAGTTTGAGATGAGCATGATGGGCGAGTTGACATTCTTCCTCGGGTTGCAAATCAAGCAATCCCGAGAAGGAACATTTGTGCACCAGGGCAAGTACACCAAGGACATCCTGAAGAAGTTTGATATGGGTGAGGCCAAGCCTCTTCCAACACCCATGTCGACCACGACGGCCCTGGATGCGGACGAGGATGGAGAAGCTGTGGACCAGAAGGAGTACTGAAGCATGATCGGGTCGCTGCTGTATCTGACGGCGACACGCCCGGACATTCAGTTCGCGGTGTGTCTTTGTGCGCGCTTTCAGGTGTCGCCGCGCACCTCTCACCGTCAGGCGGTCAAGCGCATTATGAGGTACCTTCGTTTCACTCTAGAGTTTGGGATTTGGTATTCTGCTTTCTCCACCCTCTCCCTTTGTGGTTATTCTGATGCCGATTTTGCTGGTTGCCGACTTGATCGCAAGTCCACTTCTGGAACTTGTCAGTTTATTGGTTCTTCTCTTGTATCTTGGTCTTCTCGCAAGCAGTCTAGTGTCGCCCAGTCTACCACAGAGGCTGAGTATGTTGTTGCGGCTAGCTGCTGTTCCCAGTTGCTTTGGATGATGGCCACTTTGCGTGATTTTGGTCTGAGCTTTTCTCGAGTTCCTTTGTTTTGTGACAGCACGAGTGCTATTAGCGTTGCTAAGAACCACGTGCTGCATTCTAAGACCAAACACATTGATGTGCGCTTCCATTTTCTGCGAGACCATTATGAGAAGGGTGATATTGACCTTTGCCATGTCGATACTCATCATCAATTGGCAGATATTTTGACCAAGCCGTTGGACCAATCAACCTTTGCTAGGTTGAGAGGTGAGCTTGGTGTGTGTTTCCCCTTTTAGATGGGGAAACATTTTGTCTCATGTATCATAGACTGACTCTTTTTGCTTTGTTTCGTTTTCGTTTTTGAGTAGAATAGTCTTTGCATTTCATCATGCATCTTTATTTTCTGAGCTTCATGACTATATTCCTTAGAATGTAACTATGCTTTGTCTAGTATGCTCCGATGCTATATGATGATGCTTGTAGCTTATGCTCTTTCTGATCACTGATACATGTTGTGACCTGAGCTATTTTATAAATGATGAATATGCTTAATAAACATAAAATTTGAAATCTGTTCACCATTAAGATTGGTAACTAGCATATGTGAGATGTGTTGAAATCACTTGTGCTTTTCATATATGCTAGGTTGCTATGTCTTTAGTTCTGAGTCATTCACTTTCTTGGTATGATCATATACTGCTTTAAAATTGAACCAAGTTTAAGAGAATTGGAAAGATCTAGATGGGATTGCTTGTCAGCACATCACGGTATCGAGACTGTCTCTCATTGCTTTTTGAGTTAAACTTGAGTCGTGTAGTGTAAGACTGAAACCGTTGCTTTAAGCTTCTGATTGCTTCTGCATAGGCTTAGCACGGTTGAAAAGTTAGGCATTGACAAGCTTTCAACCACTCGCAATCATATGCTGAAATTTGAACTTGTGTAATTTAACCGCTGTAACTCCGATAAAATTTGAATACACAAGTCTATGTTTCACTCTATAGCATGATGATTGAACTTTGCTAGGGGTAGTTCACCTTGTATACATGTTTAGCACTTGTTTGATTTCCTGTCTATACATGTTCAGTGCTATTTTGATGGTGAATACCTTTTTGGCTAAAACTGCTCACTTTGCTCATATGTTCATATTTCGTATTTAGTGATCAGTTTGAGCCTTTGCTGGTATTTTATACTTGTTGATTGAGTCATCGGATCAGCACTTTGTAGAGCATCTTTACATTCTATCGACTATATTCCTGAAGCTACTAACTTGCATTTTTGACTCATATGCATTTGGAGGGGAGAAGTATGCTTGATAGTGCATTATCAACAAAGGGGGAGAAATTCTACAAATCATGTCCTAGTTGTGTGCACTATTGAAGGGGGAGTTTGATCGGTTGAGCAATTTTCAATTGGCTCAGATTTTTGGATTCTTCAATGGGAAGATGAGCACGCTTTACGCCAGCAATTTCCTCGCGCTCCGGCTTGGGGACAAGTCGTCTCTCAAGGGGGGAAGAGTTTTACAAGAGGTTCATCCGCCTCCATCAAGACAGACCCAAAGTCAGAAGAGGTGCCCACAAGAGCTAAACGGGTGTGAAAGCCCAACCCGAGAGTTACCGGCCCTGCATGGCTGTGAATGAGATGGGCCCTGAACCTTGTAACGTTAAAGGAGAGCACGAGAGGTAGAGGAGAACTTTGACTTGTATTCAAAATTCTCTGAACCGTGCGGCAATGCCGACGGCGACGGCGGCGGACCTGGCTACGGCCGATCCGACGAACACAAGTTCAACCCCTATCATATAGTATCGAGCGGTGAGTCGGTAACACGTTGTTCCTGTGCGTCGTCTGCTCCCGTCGTGACGGCGCTGCTCCCGGTGGCTTTCCTCCCCTTCGCCCTCCTCTCCCCTATGGCCTCCCCTTCTCCTACCTCTGCTTCCCCATGGCTGCTCCCGGCGCACGCGGCATGAGGAGCGCGGGTAAGGGTTTTGGACGGTGGCTCTGTTCACGGCGGCCGGCGACGCTCCTCTCGGCAGCCGACAGCAGCTCCCTCGACGGCTGGTGGCTGTGCTCCCGGCGGTTGGCGACCCCTCTCGTTGCCCTCCCCATCTCCCGTCATCCTCACCCCTAGGACAGCCACCATGGGAGAGCCGAGGTATTTCACAAATTCCTGATATGTATGTTTTATTGCAATCAAAAATAGTTGAGATTAGTACATCCGTTGACTTATTTTCCCCTATGATTTGTAGGATAAATCTGTTAGAGTGGTTTCTAATCAATGTAGAAAGCAGATTATTATGTATTTTTAGTAACTTTACTGATATAATTTTTATTAAATCTGATGAAAATCTGTTAGATCCACATTCATAGCATATTTTTAGTAACTTTACTAACATAATTCTGCTCTTTTTTCATGTAAAGTGCAAGTGCTTCAGGAAGGGAAACAAGGAAGGGAACAAGAGCAAATTTTGGACGCTTTGCTACTTTGTTGGGTTTCAATGTTTGGTATGTAGCTCACTACTAGTTGTCTATGAAACTCAGTACTAGTTTGTACTTTTGCTTGACATGTCATTTAGACCTATATGTTGGTGTTTGACATATTAATTTGGACATCTATGTTGACATGATATATGGATCTAGTTTGTTGTTGCTAATTCAATATGTGTTGATTATTTTGTTGTGTAATAGTGAATTTTTCTTATATGGATTGACAGCTGAAATGTTGTCGAATTTTTTTAAAAATCTGTATACAAAATGTCAACTTGCTGATCTAAAACGAGAGTAAAAACACAAATATCATAATACAACAAGGGTAAAAACGCATAGGCAGAGTTGTCCTTTTTAACACCGCTAGATGTACTTAACAGACCAGGGGTAGACTCTCCCCTCATTTTGAAATAGCAGGAGTAAAATCACAAAGTTAAAAAAAACGACGGTAAAATCACCATTTCGCTTAAAAACAAGGTAGAAATGCTTAAGCTCCATTTAATTTCCCGCGCTCACTGCCCTCCCTCCCCTGTGCGGCTCCTTTCGCCGTCACCCCGCAACCTGTTCTGCGCCCATCAGCATGCCTTCTATGGTCATTAGAACGTTTGGAAAGTTGAACTGATGATGAACTGATTTAGATGACTGTGACGGTTATCCACATAGCACCTGTATATAACCCATATAAAACTGGTTATTCCTAACCGTGGTAGCATTACCAAAAAACAAGCTTCCATAGACCCAAGCATTCTACAAGGAGGCTGCAAACGTGTCATCATCACACAAATTGCCTACTTGAATCGATTGAATAGCCTATACTGGAGCATAGAGACACCTCTTGTAGAACTTTTAATGCTTTGTTCCCAATCCTAAGCTTATGTCACGGAGCATGAGCATTTGCTTATTTACATCCCGTAGGGGGAGAGCGTAAATAAACTAGTAACGTGCATCAGCAGTATGTACCGTTGAACTGATGGCCAACAGGCCCACGGTATATAAGATAGGAAAACGTCTCAGTTGATAACCGCACGTAAGGCAAAGCTTTTCTGGCAGAACTTCATACTCAGGGTGTGGGGAACCATTGATCAAAGCCACATCGAGATATACAATATTACGAGATGTCAGCTTCATACTCAGGGCCAGTCAGGTAGGATATCAGTGACTTCAGCACCTACATTGGATCCTTCCAGGTCATATACTACCTTTGGATATTTGACATTTGTAATACTGGATGATTTGGGTGTGCATCCACTTCTTCATGCAACATGTCAAACTTTGCCACATCATCATCATATTGAATTGCAATAATCTTAAGCCTTGGGAGATGCTTGACACCAACAATCCCCGATTCCAACCTGCAGCCATAGATTTCAATACTTCCCATGTGAGGCGAAGTGCCCTCCTCAAATATTATCTCTCTTGCTTCAAAAAGTAAATATCAACTTCTTTGAGATTTGGGAATGCCCCCCTTCTGAACACTATTTTTTCTCCAACATAAGCATTCCGATAAAGACGAAGGAGCATGAGATTGGGAAGTGTCCCAAGTATCTCCATCGTTTTATCTTCTTTTAGCCTGCTCCTGGATAAATGCATCTTCACCAGCTGCTTAAGGTTCCTGAACCAATTTGGTGTATCTGCAAGAGATCCATTCAACTTTAAACTCCTTAGGAGGGGTGGAGGAGAGGAGATAAAGGCTAGCCACTCCAATGATTCAACATCTGAGGATCCCTCAGCATCCACGTGGAGAGACTGGAGTGATGAAAGCTTTTCGATAGCTGCACAAAGTATCATGTATTTGTCCTCGGTGGCACCTTTCGAAGTCACACTTAGTTTTCTTAGCTGACTGAGTTCTCCAACCTCTTTTATCACTTTCCTGCTAGTTCCTTTGATGTCCACAACCTCTAGTACCTGTAACTTTTTGAGGTGGTTGATTCCTCTTGGCACCCTTACACCTTTTGTATCAGACCAACGGGTAGAACAGGCCATCCGTACCTCGGCAATTAAGTTGGCACGGTCACTGAAATCAACTAGTGGTGTGAATATCATGGGAAAACACATCGTGATAGTCAGGCATCCCTTTGGGTTGTCCATCAAATTAAAGTAACCATAATCTAACCTTTTGCTGCAGCGGAGACTACGGAGATTTCTGAGTTCAGTCATATCCGTAGTTACTGCTGAAATATTTTTCTCTCTCAAGTCCAAGGTTTGTAAGCATCGCAGTTTCCCTATGGATCTCAGAAGTGCAAAATTATAGGGAGTTCCTGAAATGTTCAGATACTTCATGTGGTGCAAAGCCCCAATGTTGTTGGCATCTTTTTCTGTGATTTTAAATTTTGCATCTTCCAAATCCAAGACTCTCAACATTCTCAGCTGTGGCGAACAAAATGAAGGTGATGGCTCCATAGGCCTATCACCAAATACAGATATTGATCGGACACTGCTCCAGATCAAGCCTATTTCTGAGCACTTGTTCCCATGGAACGCTACATGACGAATGTTCTCCTCTTCGACATTAGTGACATTATCCTTAGTCAAGAGCACAAATTTTTCCTCTCTAGAAATTGAAACTATGATATCACGCACGATATCATGGACTTTGCATTTTTAAACAACTCCTTCAACATTTAGTGTTGATGGTTGAATCATACTCCGGTTGATTAGCTCATTTAAGTAACTATTTCCAACTTCCTCAATGTTCACCCCATCCCTCGCTTTAACAAGCCCCTCTGCTATCCACCGACCTACCAGGCGCCTCCTTCGAATTTCAAAATCATCAGGGAAGATGCTTAGGTACAGAAAACATGGCTTAAGATGAGATGGCAAGTGGTCATAACTCAGGGTAACCATCCTCCTCATTGCTTCAAGGCTTGGATTGCTCTCAAGTTCTGAAGGGAGTTCTTCAAAAAACTTACCCCACTGTGCTATCTTTTTAGTCGCAAGAATGCCTCCAACAGTGAGTATAGCTAGTGGTAAACAACCACATTTTTTTACCAGTTTTGTAACTATGTGCTTCATGTTCTCATCTGTTTCCAGGACTTGTTGTCTTTTGCCTGTCTTTCTTAGTAGCAAATCTACAGCATCATCCATTTGAAGGGGTTCAAGGTGGTAAATAAGTGGTTGAGATGTACAACTCTCAGCTAAGCCAGCATCTCGTGTTGTTACTAATATGCGGCTACCTCTGTTGTTATTCTTTGGAAAAGCAATATCATTAATCCAATTCCAAGCGTCTATGCTCCATAGGTCATCAAGGACAACAAAGTACCTTTTCTTCTTTAAACCTTGTACCAAGAAATCAGAAAGATGCTGCACTTGAACCAGCAATTTCCCCTGGAGCTCTTTCAAGAGTTTGTCTAATGAATCAGCACCCAAAAGTTGCCTAATCATATCTTTTAGAATCTCCTTCCTGTCAAATGACTGGGATACAGTGACCCAAGCATAGCAAGAGAAGTACCTTGGGATATCTTCCTTACTTTCATAGGTCTTCCTTGCCAGAGTAGTCTTGCCTAAACCACCCATACCAACAACACAGATTACCTTAGTAGGACCATCGTCAGGGCTGACATCTATCAGCTTAAGCAATTCCTTTTTAGGAGTGGCAAAGCCCACCAGTTCTGACTCATCTGTATTGTTAGCTGATTGGTTGCGAATGTCTTCCATGTAGGAATCCCTCTCATCTGTGAATATAGAGGAACTAGGCTTTATTAAGCTGTAGCGTGTGTTCCTGTTGCTCACCTCTTCAACTCTTGATTTGAGGTTCCGAATCTGTATTGCAATCCGATGACGATCGCCAAGCTTCGGCAGTTGGCGTGACAGGCTTTGGCTCTTCACATGAACTTTAAACTCATCCAGACAATCTTCAATATCATAAGACAAATCTTGTACTTGCTCTGCCCATACCTTCAGTAACTCATCTTTCTTCTTCTCTGCTTCAGCAGCTCTTAGGAATGCCTGAATTGTTTTTAATTCATCTTTCATGTACCTACCAAACATAGGTTCATAGGAAATTAGAGCAGCCTTTGCCCATGATCAGTGGCATAAGAATTAGGTTTTCAATGCCTAAAAGTACCAAGGAAATGAATAGATTATATAACAAAAAAATTGTTATAATAGCAACATTTTATCTATTTATATAGATATATTATAACAACACTTATTTTTTGACATTGGAGTACAGCACTTTGTATATGGTCAACGATTTTTATTCTCAATGGAACTAGTGTCCATCATTTACAATAGTGAAATGAGGCTGACCAGCTCAACTAACAAGTAGAATCAGTAATGGGCACATATTCCCTTCCCCTACAGTAGTTACTACATCAGCATGTCTTAGTGAAATTCAACTGCTACTTTCCATGAATGAACACAATTAGCTTGGACCCTACTCCCTCCGTCCCAAAATAGAAGACGTTTTGGGTGTTTGTGCCACAAGTTTGACTAGATTTGTAGAAAATGCGTGCAATATTTGTTTCTCCAAATAATTTTGTTAAAAAACTAGATTCAAAGACCTTTTCGATGATATTAATTATGATACTAATTGTTGATATTATTATTTATAACAATTGCCGGCAGTTGTTTCTCGGGAAGCGAAAACGACTTCTATTTTGGGACGGAGGGAGTAGCTCTCAATTCTTCCCTTCCCTAAGTCTGCGCACAGCCACACATGAACATCATTTCTACCAATGCCTACTGCCTAGAGATGAAGTACAAAATCTAAATTTTGAAGCAATATGAAATACACTTCATTAGTCTATTAGTTGGGTTGTCCAAAGAATTGGTGCTTGATTTCGGAAGGGCCACCACCTTCTTTAAATTTACTCAACATAACATAACTACATCAGAAAACATGAGTTAATCCCTTAGGAACTAGCCCAGTGAATGAACATTATGTGTTCTGCAGTTCCATGGTAAACTGTGTCAAGCATACAAGGTTGTTGGTTGGTCTCTCAACTGAGCAATATCCGTGAAATAGCTGCGGTGGCTGTGCATCACAAAGAAGTTGCATAATCAAACACCTTGTCCGTGAATCCCATGATAATCAAATAAAGCAACGATACCTCCTAGGAAAATAGAATCTATGAGATTGTGGGAATGCTAAGCAGAAGATGAATCATTGGCTGTTTTGTTCTACTCAAGATGAAGGATCATGGGATAGAACAATCTTGAGAGAGCTAGGGTCCCTGCTAAACAATTAAATCCATTCGTTCAGAACGAGGGGTTCTATGGCAGTATCACCAAGGCATGCACGTATTTTAACTACTTCTACGATAGATGGATAGCGTTCCATCAGCAACCTAGTTGCCCCAGACATGATACAATACTTCCCCTTCATAAACAGGTGGTGTCTTATGTTTTATAGAGCTTGCGAAGTTGGGATCGACTGCAAACATATGCAAAAGGGCCAATACAGATTTTGTGAAAACACATTCAGCCCATGAATTAACATAAGATTTTGTGCATACTAGTCGAAGAACTAGTGACTGGCCGAGTCAATTCGCAATTGTTCTCCCGATTATAGTTTTACTCGTCCATAATTTCAACCATTGGCTCCGAGCGGTTGTAATCCAATAAATGGTGTTCTGCTTACTCAACAACACAAATATTCCACGGTGGTCGGTGGGGGAGCACGAGGAAGTGACCACGGGGTTACACGGTGCAGCAGCCAGCAGGACTGCAGGCTGCCGCAGGAGCGAGATGGCGGGGCGCACGTACCAGATCTCCTTCTGGACGCCGAGAAGGAGGCTCGCCTCGTCGGCGGCGGCGGAGGCGGCCTTGCTGATGGCGCTGCCCAACAGCACCCGCGCCATACTCACCACCGTCTCAGCCATCAGTCGGTCCTCGATGCACGCACTCGCGACAGGAGCAGTCAAAGCTCCGAAGCACCAGCGCCGGCCGCGGAGAATGAACTAGATAGAGCGCGTGCACTGCACCGAGCAAAATCTCTCGCAGCCGATCTTGCTTTCTTTATATTTTTTCGAAAGGCGAGAAATTTGTTGTTGGGTTTTTTCTTTTCTTTATTTTTTATTTATTACTTTTGCAAAACTTATCGTTGCCACTGGGTCAACGCCAGTGCTATTGAGCTGTGACATGTTTACAAATTTTTTCCATTTTTTTCTATTTAATTGAGAAATGGTGCTTTTCTAACCAAAAAGTTGGAGAGAGCGGCGAACGGGGGAGCGTCTAGAGGCTGACCACCCTGTTTTTTTTTTCTTTTGCGCCTTGTGATTACGGCCCAGCTCGCGATTTTGTTCTCATTAGCACGCTTTTGGCTTCAGCTAGGTTTTCAGTAGTAATGGAGGGGCCGAGTGCCGTCTAACAGAAGTCTTTTGCTGTCTTCTCCTCCCCAACCTTCCCCAACTCTTCCACCCCTCGCTGCCACCCCCGCCAGCCCCCTACCCTCTCCCCGGCGCCCTCGCCGGCGGTATGGGCAGGAGAGCCGGCCCCCTACCCCTCCTCCACCTCCTTTCCCTTCTCCCTCTCCTTCCCTTCCTTGTTGTTCTTAGCTTTTTATTTCCAATAATCGCTCCCTCCTTCAGATCCGGGGGAGTGGAGGGGCCTCCCGTCGGCGACCATGGAGGCCATGGCTGTGGACCCGCCCACGGCGCTGCTCGGCGGCGCCGCGAGGACGCCCGCGGTAGCGGCTTTCGTGGACGACCGCGTGCTGCCGCTGCCTGCCATCGAACTGCTCTGGGACCTCGCGATGCCCGTGGGCGCCGCCATCGATCTGGAGGCCATGCTCACCCGCGTCGGCGTCGCGTGGTTGCGGAGGCTCCCAACCTGCCTCGTGCTCGGCCGCTGCAAGGACCCGCTGCGGGTCCGGATGAGGCCGCTCGTCAGCGCCCTGTGCATGACGCTGTAGGCGGCACCAGGCGCGTCGCGGGCGACGGTGGTCGTCATGGACGCGGCGGCCTCGGCTGTGGCGCCTGCGGGTGCAGGTATAGCCTCCCCTTCTGTCTCCGTCAACACTGCGGTCCTTCCCGATCCGGTGGTCCGTTGTCGATTTCGGTCGGAGCTGGAATCTCAGCTTTCGATCCGTTGCCATCATCGCCAGATCTGCTATGACGGACATCGAACCATGAGACAGGCACCTACCCCAGGCGCGGTCTCCTGCACAGCGACGATCAGTAAAGATCCATCTTCTCAGAGACCGTGTAGCCCGGGAAGAGTAGAATCTATGTTAGACCTCAAATTACAATCTCTGATTCGAGATCTCTACAAAGGTGTTCAAGCGAGTCTGGTGTTGCTTTCCCCATATCTACGGCTCGGTTCTCAACCTTCGCAGCTATTGCTCAATGAAGGCACTCGATGGTCCGTGTTGCCAATAACCGGTGTAGAGTTCATCGTGTTTGTTTTGGGACACGTAAAGGACTCATTGACACGTATGGGAGTTTCGAGTTTAGAGATCCTATTTAGAATTTCTTGTATTGTTTCTGCTCTTCAGCTACTCTCTCTAGAAGTAGTCTTTGTGCCCATGGACATCTATGGTGCTTTGTATGCAATTGGGTATCTAACTCCTAATATTATATACTCTGTTTCTTAATCTTAATATAATGTGCTTCTTGTCAAAAAAAAAACACGCTTTTGGCTTAGCTTTGCTTCCTACGATCTCGCTCATGGCTCATCTCTTTCGCTCAAGCTCAGCTCGCATCCCCACGCTCCAACCTAGATGCTTTTGGTCCAGCTTTGCTTCCTACGATCTGGCTCCAGAGTCCAGACTATATGTTCCGACTCAGGTGTCCATATGGTCTTGTTTAGTTTCTCAAACTTCTCTCAAATATTTCTAGATTCCCTGTCACATCAATCTTTAGATGTATGTATGGAACATTAAATATAGGTAAAAGATAACTAATTGTACTTTTAGTAATTACATGTCGAGATAAATCTTTTGAGCTCAGTTAGTCCATATTTAGACAAAGTTTGTCAAATAACAACGAAGATGCTACAGTGCATTTCCCAAAACTAAACAACACCTTATGTCCGCACGCTTCCGCTCAGTTATCCATACGTGAATAAAATAAAAAAAGAATATATATTATATAGTATGTGAATAAAATAAAAAAAGAATATATATTATATAGTATAGTTCGAAAAATAGAGTATGTGGTCATCATCCGAGGACTCCTGGTTTGTAAAAGTCATTCGCCAACACTACAACCTTTAAATGTTTTGTTCTAGTTACCAAATATAGCACTTAAAATATGAAAACAGCTACATAATAAATGAAACAAAATTAAAGTTAAAATAAATAATAAAATATAAAATATAGTAATCAGAATTAATCACGTATATACTAAACATTACTAAACATGAATATCTTATATCCACATTTATATCATCTAATATAGGAAATAAAGAAAGATGAAATGAAAAAAAAATGAATTAGAGTAAAATAGATAAGAATAAAAATAGAAAATAGCCCATGTTCTTTACCTTTACCAAAGAACCAAACTTTGTATAAGAATTTTTTTGAAACGAATTTTCAAATGAATGTACAAGATTTTTTTTTGTTCTTTCACATATCTACCATGTTCTTTATTGGGTCAGTCCGCATTGCCCTTTTCAGCAGTGAGCTTTTTGTTGATTAATTAGTACACTGAATCATCACCAACTTATTTAAATCATTCCTTTTATTCAGAAACTAATCCAGTTCAATTAATATGAGAATTAGTAAACATCATATTTATTTGCTTTGTGGAATTTGTCAGTTACTTAGTTGCTCCACAATCTCTCGGGTTAGCTAATATCAAATGTCATTGTCATCGGCACCCAGATTTCTGACTTTTCAAACTTGGGTTTCATATTGATGATGTTTTCAGTACCTCTCTTGTACCATCATCACAAATAATCCATGTAGATTATGAACGCGATAGACCTGACTTGTGCATGTCTTGCCATTTTGTTTTAATTCTTAACTACAGTTTAATACACCTCTGATAGGCGCATCAAGGTGTCTGTTGCCAGCTGTAGTCCTACAATTATTGACACCCCATTTGCACGAAAATTCTATAACTGGTGGGATAATTGGCATGATTCCTTTTACTTTTGAGTTCCTGATACATGTCCAATGATTTACTCATTTTGATCTTGTTCTTACAAAAAAAAATACATGGAGGTCGAATGAAAATAACAGCTAGACTTTGTGCAGAATTATATTTGTGGTGCCACCACTAAAATTTACAAAGAGAATAAAGTAAGCCAAGACACCCAGTAGATGACTATTTAGTTTGAGTAGAGGTTTCTTTTAATCTTCTACCCTTTTTTGGTTTCAGTAGATGACTCCCTAAAGATGGAGTTGGTAACGAAGGTCCACAAACCAACATTCAGGAGGTCCACAAATCAACACTCAGACCATCAAGGTATAATCAGTAAACCTGTCATCAGTGGCGGATGTAGAACACAATCAAAGGGGGTGCTGATCCCTTCTTCTTCCTCTATTTCTTTAATTTTTCTTCTTTTCTCCACTTATTTTTTTCCTCAATCTCTTCATTTTTACACTGATGTACTAGCTTTAGGGGGGGCTGGAGCCCACCCAGCCCCCCTTGTAGATCCGCCACTGCCTGCCATGACATCTCCATTTTCTATGCAACCAAAAAAAAATCAAGCCTTAAGTAGTCCCTAAAGATTTCAGAACCTTAAGTAAGTCTTTGCTACAGTAACCTTTGCTTCTACAAACCGATTTCAATAGCATGGATACAAATGTGAGACATCAAAGGTATAATCAGTAAACCCGGGTTAGCGTCGTTATTTTCTATATAGCCAAAAATATCAAGCTTAAGTAGTCTATGAAGATTTCAGAACCTTAAGTAATGCGTGAATGTGAGACAAATGTTCAATACAATTGGGCCTACCTTCCAAAGTATTCTAAAATAATTGTCTTGCTTTTCTCCAAAAATAATTCAGTTAATTATATATCTATTTCCACGGTTCTTTCGAATTTGAGTTAGCAGGGAGTTCTAGCTGCTGGAATTAATAGTGCCAAGGTTGTTCACATGCTGGACTGTAAGTCTCACAAATTCAATTTCTCTTGCTCATATTACTAATGTGTTTCTGTACTTGATTAGCAAACATTCTAGCAATAATGCATCATCTCATTCACTGCTGCATTGCTTTGCTATTGTTTATTATGCAGAGTGATTCATACGAGTAGGGGCGGACCCACAGGATATGCCAGGTGGTCCACTGCATACCTTGTGGGCAGCCTTGTATTAACAAGGTATTATATTTTCCTTAAAATAAAAAAAGTTGTAACTATTCTCATCAATTTGTCTCATGGCGCAATGGTAATACACTTGTTATCCAATCAAGAGAACGTTGGTTCCAATCCTCGTGGCTGCAATTTTTTTTCTTATTTTCCATTTTTCACTGTTGGCTTTATTTTCCTTTATTTTCCATTCCCATTTTTTGTTCTTATTTTCCATTTTTCACTGTTAGCTTTTAATTTTTAATCTTTTATTATCTCCTCTCAATATTAATAAGTATTTTTAATTTTTAATCTTTTATTATCTCCTCTCAATATTAATAAGTATATATGATTTAACTTTGGTACCATTTTATTATCATTTCCCAATAGCAATGTAGAACACCGTTTTAAAATTCCATTTTCTTGTCTCCTCTAAAATTAAATGTAAATAGTACTTCATCCTTTAGTTTTATTGGTTATATTTCAAACTATTTGTATTTATTTATTATTTATCTCGTTATTTGTCATAGTCTTTAGCTTAATCTTTGGATTTAATAATTGTCATGTTATTTAATCCATGTGATTTTACTGAATTGGAATATGGTTCTACCAAATTATATATATTTTTTGTTTGGCATACCCTGCGATAGAATCCTAGGTCCGCCACTGCATACGAGGCCATGGGATGCTGCAAAGGGTGCAAATGGTATCCCTACTCCAGTCTCCATAATGTTCTTGTTCTACTATTAACTATGACATGATATCTACATGTTCATAACACAAGTGTGTATGTGCCAGAAATTCTCTGTCTCAGATGTAGACAAGACGAGTGGTCAGAAGTACAGAGATTGCAGACAAGGTAAATTTTGCATTACAAATAACTAACCGACCATTAGTGCTTGAAAAAAACTCAACTAGGATAGAAAGATCCCCTAATTTCGTTCTTAAGAAGATTGCTGGAGAAGTTGGCTAGCGCTTGAAAAGCACTACAACACACTTATTTATTTACATCTATTTTACAGCCCTATGATTTCAACACTACTTGTGATAACCACTTGAATATGAAACTGGAAATTCTTATCACATTTCAGCAATTGCATTCCTTTATGCTAAACTGAAGTCTGCTCCAGCTTTTCTTTACTTCTTAATATAACAATGTGCAGCTCTCCTGCATTTTTCGAGAAAAAATTATCCTTTTTAGTCGTTGGCTCACTTGTCCAGATCCTCCCCTGTATGCCTAACTCGAAGGAGCTGGTTCTATAGCCAGCTGCTTCACCAGAGAGGCAAATCATTCTGGAACTCAGAAAAATCAATTCGCAGTCATAAAACAATCTGCTCCTTTTTTTCTCTGAAGCTATAACTGGAGTCTCAATTGCCAATCTAAAGCTTAACACTACTCAAATAGAAATTTTGGTTTATTTCCAATTGATAATCACCAAAAAATATCTAATAGATGCCTGAATTTAATTGAGCTACAAGATTTTTTTCTTTTTCAAACAAGAGCAGCCTTTTATTTCCTAATGGTGCTAATTTCATTACAGATCTCATGAAGGCTACTCATGAGGAGCATCACAAGTTTGTATTTTCGTTGTTGGTCAACTGACCCTCGATTGATTTGCAGTAGCTCTGATCCGAAGAAATCCATTTATCGTACAGATGAGATCTATAATTAAGCTTGTGAAAACTGAACCTTGCCATTGCAGAATCAGGTGGGTGAGATGGTACTATTTAGAGCCAGCATATCATGTTCTCTCATGGATCCAGGTGCCGGGTTTAGTGGCTTCATTATGTTGGGTTGCAGACTTTCTTTTTTTCCTGACAGTACATTTTGTATACTGAGTGCACCATGTTATGGCCTTTTTATCTCTATAAAACTGCTCACTCTTGTTTTTTCCTATTGGTAAGTTCTTAACTACTGATTCTCACATTTTCTTTCTCTGATGTTCAACTACAGATAGCACAATATGCTCTTTTTTATTATCAATGAGTTCTTGTTAATTTGTGTTTGTCAATGTTCTGGCTGCAAGATACAGTTTTACAGTACTCATTTAATTTATCTAGCAATGTCGTGGAGAGTAATAGGCGTGGAACTAAATCATCAAATTGATGCTTGATATGGGGCATTAGGTACATTTCAGGCCTGAGAAATTTGAGTCCAAACAACAGCGTACTTGTCTTTCTGTTTAGCTAGCTTATTGGTTTTATTTTTATAACATCTTATGAGAGTTACTATGTGTGTAATAATTTTCAGAGCAGTACAAAACAGCAATGTTGCGCTGAAGATTATATATTGAGTCTGTTATGCAGAAGTTGCTTGGACACGAAATAAGCTCAATGATTCAAAAATATCCTTTGGTTCCAGGGTAAGCATTTTCAAACTTTCTTGACTCTATTTTGGATAAGTCCCTGATGAGTATGGTTGCTTTGCTTGCTACTCATTGATGTGGTAAATCAGTAGCCCTTGGTCTTGCCATTTTTAGAGCTGTAGCCGTTGGGTAAACCAATGATTGTCAATATTTAGTTAAATGTGCTAATTTTTTGTGTGTTCCATTTTGGAGGGCTTAAATTTTATTGCTTAGTCTCAAGTTTTCTCAAGGAGAACAAACACTAGAAATTGATTCTTTCCGGGACGGAAGGAGTACTCCGTATTGGAGTATTTTGTTGACAGTAAACACATGTATATTTTTACCCGTTGCAAGGCAGGACATTTATCACACGATCCGTGTGTTTACAAAAGTTTAGTTGTCCCGTAGCAACACACGGGCATACTACCTATGTAAGAGAAAAGTTGGAGAGAGCGGTGAACGGGGGAGCGCCTAGAGGCCGACCACCCTGTTTTTTTTTCTTCTGCGCCTTGCGATTATGGCCCAGCTCGCGATTTTGTTCCCATTAACACGCTTTTGGCTTAGGCCATGTTCACTTCCCAATATTGCCTCAAAAATATTGCATAGTAATCATCACATCAAATCTTTAGACGCATGCATGGAGTATTAAATATAGGTAAAAAATAACTAATTGTACTTTTAGTATGTACATGTCAAGATGAATCTTTTGAGTCTAGTTAGACCATGTTAGGACAAAATTTGTCAAATAACAACGAAAGTGCTATAATAACTTTTCTTCAAATATTTCGCGAACTGAACAAGGCCTTAGCTTTGCTTCCTACGATCTCGCTCATGGCTCATCTCTTTCGCTCAAGCTCAACTCCCATCCCCACGCTCCAGCCTAGATGCTTTTGGTCCAGCTTTGCTTCCTACGATCTGGCTCCAGAGTCCAGACTATGGGCTTGTTTGGATGAGAGCCTAGATTGTTTTTGCCTGGACTTGCTGTTGCCTGGAATCTGCCTGTTAGGTGTTTGGTTAGGGCCCTCAAATGTTGACTGGACCAGGCAAGGACGATGTGAGCCAGGCGACTGAATTCGACTGCCTGGGTGCTCACGCGGTTGCCTGGCAAGCTAGCATGTTAATCACAGTGATTGATCTAGGTAAGGGACACAATATCATATCTCTGTGTATGATTTTTTTATATTTTTTATATTCTCTTTTCTTTCTCCCATTGATTGACCATGTTTAAGTTATAGTTAGCATATTGTCCACACTGTATTATAATTATCTTTCTTCCTCATACGTTTTTTCTGGTGATGTTTTTTCAAAATAACTAGAAAATATATTTAACTTATTTGTAATTTCATATATAATATTATTAATTGAGAAAATATGTGGATTGTTTTAATTTATTTATTTAATATTTGTACATTATACCATTAACCATATATTATTATGTTTTAAAGATAGTATTACATCTTTTATTAACCTATCCAGGCACAGGCTTCCAACCAAACGAATCATCTTCTAACTTGCCTGACCAGGCAGATTCTATCAAATTTCCATGCAACTTCCAGGCAATATTTTTTGCCAGGCAAATGCTCCATGCTTCCATCAAACAGGCCCTATATGTTCCGACTCAGGTGTCCATATGGTATTGTTTAGTTTCTCAAACTTCTCCCAAATATTTCTAGATTCTCCGTCACATCAATCTTTAGCTGTATGCATGGAGCATTAAATATAGGTAAAAAATAACTAATTGCTCTTTTGAGCCTAGTTAGTCCATATTTGGACAAAGTTTGTCAAATAACAACGAAAATGATACAGTGCATTTTCCAAATATTTCCCAAAACTAAACAACACCTTGTGTCCGCACGCTTCCGCTCAGTTATCCATACGTGAATAAAATAAAAAAGAATATATATTATACAGTACGTGAATAAAATAAAAAAAGAATATATATTATATAGTATAGTTAGAAAAATAGAGTACGTGGTCATCATCCCAGGACTGCTGGTTTGTAAAAGTCATTCACCAACACTACAACCTTTAGATGTTTTGTTCTAGTCACCAAATATAGCACTTAAAATATGAAAACAGCTACATAATAAATGAAACAAAATTAAAGGTAAAATAAATAAAAAAATAAAAAAATATAGTAATCAGAATTAATCACGTATATACTAAACATGAATATCTTATATCCACATTTATATCATCTAATATAGGAAATAAAGAAAGATGAAATGAAAAAATAATGAATTAGAGTAAAATAGATAAGAATAAAAATAGAAAATAAAAATAAATAGAAATGCTATGAATATTATAGAAATGTAATAAACAACTTAAATAGAAAATAAATTAATAAAAGGTTGAACAAAGCATAAGGAGGAACAAACCAATTAGATAAAGGCAAATAAAAAAGGAACATCATATATATATATACTAATTGAACAACTTTAAATATATTATAGAACATCACATAGATACTATTTGAACAACTTAAAATATATCACAAAACATCTAATGAATATTATGTGGATACTCAAGATAATCATAGAAAATCCTATTTATATTACTCAACATAAAAAAAAATATCCAAAAGTAACATATTACTACTACGCACCACAACAAGACCATATAATAAAAAGGAAAAAAATAAATTTAAACGAAAGTAAATAGAATATCACATCAGTGCTTCTTGAACAACCTAAATTACACTACACAACGTCTCATGATTAGTATATGAAAATTTAAAGATAATCATGAAACATGTCATTTATACTACGCACATTACCTAATAACACATCATAGAATGTCATATGTGTACTACATTAACATCAAACATATGTTACACAAATATTATATTTATACAACATGCACATTATTAGCAAAATCTAAAAGCAAAGAAAATAAATAATCAAAGTATCTAATTAGAGTAAGAAGAAGAAGAAGAAGAAGAAGAAGAAGAAGAAGAAGAAGAAGAAGAAAAGATAAAAAAGAAGAAGTGATATGGAATAAAGATAATTCTAGAACATCTCATTTATGCTATTTGAACATTAAAAAAATACACCATGGAACATCATATGTATACTGCACGACTATCGGAAGATACATCATTAGAATATCACATGTATACAATGTGAACATCGTATTTATCCAATTAAATTTAGAAAATTTTAAATGTAAAAAAAACTACTTAGTTTAAATAAAATAATGAAAAGGAAAATCTTCAGAAAAAATAAAATAACATCACATGATCCGAGTATCCATTTAGTATTATAATTGGATGTGCTGCTAATTTTTGAAAATTATGATGATGTCATGTGTAACCATTGTCTCTTAAGTTTCTGAGTTGTCATCCTATTAGCTGCACCATATGCGCTGATGTGCAAATAGTGCAATTGATCTGGACCATATGCTAATCTGTTATCCTGACTGTTAAGATTTCTGAATTCGCAGTTTAGTGAGAATGTGCTGCTATTTTTTTTTCTGAAACTATGAATGTGATGTGCTGTTGTCTGTTAAGTCTAGACTGCACGTACTGCTACTTTCTGAAAACTGAACTGTGCTCTTGGATAGAAAATTTTGTTTAGTTAAGTTTCTGTTAAATTTCTGAAAACTGGATGGTGGTCATTTTTAGTGCTCATTTCAGTTCAGTTTCTTAGTGTGCCCGTTTCAGTTAATAGGTGATATGTTTTTGCGTGTGCCACACAATGATATATAAAAATTGATATTCATGATTGATCTTAACTATATACAAAGTATTAATTAAACTGTTAGTGGACAACTCTCTGTCTCAAGTTATGTCTCTAAGTTATATGACCTTTCTTTTCAATTATCTATGTCAAATTTTATTTTTTTAGAGACGATCTCCTGTTTCTAACCTGTAAATGCCCTAATCTGCCCCCACGCCTATCTCGACTCTGCCCTATCCCCAACCTGCCGACGCTTTGCCTCGCCCGCCATCTAGGCTCCAACCAGCACCAACACAAGGAGGGGCATTTTCACCCAATCCCACAAGCACGAACGGTGAAATCAGGTGAAGCTGGTTTTTTAGACCTCCTCCCACCTGCCGCTCTAGAGACCCGAAAATCCGAGGCTTCATACATGGAGCAGCATCTCCCTGACCTGTTTGGACGCCTCCGCCAGAAACAGCTTCGAAGAGCTGCCGGAGAATCGGTACTAAACAGTCAAGAGGATTGGTGGATGGGAGAACCTTATGGGGCACAAATTCGGATCCGCACTAGTAGACCAACAAAAAAAAGAAACAGGACTAGAATTACAACCAGAAGTCCACTTTTCAAATGTATGCCCGACAACTCTCACACCATACATACACGCACGCCAGAGTTTTACGAGATACCCATCCTGGAGCCCGGAGAGCCATGGGTACCTCTACATTGTCTTATGGATAGTATGTATAGAAAATTAAAGGGACAGTATTTCCAAAGCGCATGCGATTGTCTTCCTCAGGATTGCGTAGGGCTGGCTGTCACACAACAAAACCATTTCTTCTGCAAACACAAGAAATCAAGAATATACAGTTAATGAGAGTGGAAAGATCACAGGTTTGGTGTTATTGTCAATGAACTCGTCATCAGGTGGAGTTCAATGAAGATAATTGATACAAGTCATGAAGAAACGTACCGTGCTTGGTTTTGCAGCATACGATTCCACCCTCTCAGTCCTGGTGTCCTTGGAAGGTGAGTCAGTGTCCTGGCCATTCCCACCCTTCTTCTCATCTCTGGCTTTGTTGAATATGACAGTAAATCCGTCTGCAGAAGCTGGATCATTGACATCCCATTCACCAAACTTTGGCAAGGGGCGGCCTGATTCCTCCTGGTAAAAACACCATTATCCATGTTAGAAAAGTAAATCTACTTGTTATTTTGCACTGAGTAACACAATACTGAAGCACTAGATCACATCATAAACTTGTGTCCAAGCAATTGCTATTATTACAAATGAGAAATGCCAGGCTTGTGTCAGCATGCAAAATTGAGTGTGAATGTGTGATCAGATATAATTAAAACAGAAGGCTTCTGCAAGCAGATAAATGCAGTCATGGTACAAAGGAGACCATTGAGGAAAAAACAGAAATACTCCCTCCATACTGCTATTAGGAGTCGTTCTGGAGTTTGGAGAAAAACGAGCAAAAGAAGTCATTCTGGCGTGGTTAGTCAAAATTAGACGATGCTGCCCCTCTGCTTGGGCTCCAGCGCCGCTATTAACGCGCATGCTATCGGGACTTGAGTCCGCGTGCGCGCCGTTGGCCTCCCATATCGCTTCCACGTTAATCGCTGTTAATGGCACCGCAAGCCGAAAGCATGGTCCACTCGCCTGCTTGCCTCTCGCCTCGTCTACTCACTGCTCGCGGTCGCTGCCAGACGCGCGTACGCTCGCCGCCGGCACGCTCGCCCAAGTCATGGAGTCCAAGCCGGCGTCCAGGAGATCGTCGCACCGGAGGAGATCGCGTCGGCGTACAGGAGGCCACGCGCCATCGGCAAAAAATTGTGCGGTAAACGCGAGCCAGCCATCTAGCGTGCACGCGAGAACAAGCAACGGACGTGCATAGGTCCATGCAAATTCCACGTAGGGGTCAAAAAAATGCAGCCATGGGAGTTCGATCCTGGACCTCCAGCCTCGGGCTGTGGAGAGCTTACCAGCTAGGCTATTAAGAATTGTTGTATAGGAGACACCGTCTGGCTTATTTAATAAGGGTAAGGAAGGAAAACTTCTTCTAATTAATCACTCTTTGGTACTCCTTGGTATGCGCAATCATGTCCTAAACGACTTCTAATACCAGTATGGAGGGAGTATAAATCAAATATCATTCAAGAAGTTGGTGATGTGGTTCCACTAAATACGATACCCAGGTGTCAGTGCGGGACAAATGCAGCTATTAATGATTGTATTCCATCATGTGCAGGTGTTTTGATGCAGAGAATGATGATACAGACAACAGAACAAACGGGAGAGGATATACTTGCAGTAATCGTGAATTATGTATTCTGATTACATAGCATGCCAGCAAGGAACAATGATAGCGTCTCAAAATTCATTGGCACCAAAGACGTATTGTGTAACATAGTTATTGAGCTGTGAGTTGTGAGCTCTTGACAACTGAGTTAAATCAGAACATATATTCATTACCCAAAAAAAAAATCAGAACCTATATGTTCTAGAGATCAACAAAAGAGTTGGCATGCAAGTTGTCAACAGTATCCAAAAAATCTCGTGGTCACCATGTACTGCTGAACAGCTTTCATGGAAAGATTCAGTTGTCATGCTGATATTTCCAGGCATGATTCAACAGACAGCCCCTTAAAGCAGGAATTAGGTACGTCCTTTATAAGAAGGATAGGCTGCAGATCATTATTTTTATTTGTAACAGATGAACTGGTCCGTGAACTACAATACAAAAATGGGATGTGATCTATCAGTATCTTCCTAAAAAAGAAAACATGTCATCATTCCATTGTGAAACAAATAATCAAGTTCCCAATGTTCTGAGCAGTAATCGCCGAAGCATGCTATTCAGATGAAGACCAAGTCTCCAATGCAAGCTTTAGTAAGTAAAGTAGTTTTTCTAAGTGTACTAGTAAGGCAACAGGCCTCTTGCGTGACCATTAGGCTCCATATGTGCATAATTCTGCATGCAGGAATAGAAGGCTCCGCATATTCATCAGTGACAGAAGTTCAATAATCTGGCTTCCAAACATGACATAGCTTTAACGCAATAATAATCTAATGCTGGATCAATAAAACTGGCACTAGCCACGAGCCCTCGAGTAGCAGACAGAGAATTGAATGAAACCGTTTTAGGCTAAATTTCCGTTTCAGCATCTACACGGAAGCAGTTAAAGACTGGGCTGCTAATTGACTGCGTTGTAATTGCAGTGAACCTTGCATCGTGTATCAATCTCACTCATCGAAGGCAAAGCAAAGCCATGGACTACGCTGACAATCACAGGCCTGAAAACGACGAGAACGCCAAACAACCCGCGCCGGCCGAAGAGAACTCCTCCCAACACATAGTTCTACCCAGACTTGGAGGCTAAAATCAATCAATCAATCAATCTTCTGGATCGAGCTCAACCACACGAGAGAAAATCATCACACTAGTTTCCTGGTCGTATCACATCGCGCGCAACCCCCCTCCCCCAACCCAACCCAGCCCAATCCACTCCACGCGACTTTGATGCCAATCAGCAGGAGAAACAAATAAATCCGTATCCGAAACTAGTCGTCCCGAAGTTCATCCTAAGGCGGGAGCGAGCTCAACTCGATCAGGACAGCAAACACCGATTCCCCACAAGCTAACATCACAGTGGTGGGGAAGGAAAATAATAAGAGGGGAAAAAAACGGCAGAGAGGCAGCGCAGAGGCTTGCACGTACCGCCATGGATGGATTCCGCAGAGCAGAGGTCCCGATCCGCTGTGGAGCTGGGGCGGCGGCGGCGGCGGCTGCGCTGGGGAAAGCTTCCCCCCTTTCTCTCTCTCTCTCTCTCTTCTGCGGTTGCGGGTGGGAGACGACGACGAAGAGGAAAGAAAGTCAGGCACAGCGGGGATAAGAGCGGAGGGGGAGACGAATCGATGTGGAATGGGGAAGGGTTATTTTGATCCGTACCGCTACAATTCTTCGAGTTTTGAGAAACGCCGTTACAATTCGTCTATTCGGAAATATGCCATTACAATTGCACTTCCTCTCTTTCCATACCATTTTCTACACTTTCCGCGTAGAAGGCGTTCGTATCTGTACAAAAACGCTAACGGCCGTTAAGTCTCCGGTGCTCGGTGCTGCTCGTGAACCTGGCTACCATCGCCGCGGGAGCTGAAGCCTAGGGGCCACTGCATCTCCTCCGCCTGGGCACACTTCGACGCTGCGTGGAGTCGGGCTCGTTCAGGCTTGTTAGCGTCGGCGGCCGGTGCCCGGGGGACGCAGTGCACGAGTGGGCGCTGCTGACGCATGGCCGCGCCGGCGTATATGATGTGCCAGTCGTGTCGGGGCGGCAACTACAACGAACGCCGACGTACGTGGTGGAGGCGTGCCTTAGCACGCTGCCATTACAGCTCCTCCTGGTTCCTGGGTGTCGACACTAGCAACGACGCCGCGTGGATCTCCTGCGCCGGCTGCACCACGTTCACGACCTTCAACCCGGCCGCATTCATCCTCGACCTGGCGCGTGGCAGGACCGGCGACGCTGCTGGATGGCGTGCGAGCGTGTATGAGAGCGGGCGGGCTGCGCAGGCGACGCAACGCCGATCCAGGGCGGGACACACATGGACGAAGGGGTCGACGCGGACATCCCGGCGGCGGAGCCGCACACGACCACGAACACAGGTTGATGGGCTCCAGTGTTGTCTTCATCAAGAACCGTGCGTGGCTCTGTTCTCAATTCTCATTCGTCCTCGTCCGTTCTTCCTTTGGTGGGGATTGCAGCCAGAGTACAAATGCCAACGGACTGTTATACTCCTATAGAGTAGTGTTGCATCATGAAAACTACAAGATTGTTGAGAGGCCAACGAATGCTCCCTGTGTCCCGAAAGTGTGCGACTCCTGCAGCATGTTCATCTCGGCGCACGCCCGTCTCGTCATGCCGGAACAGATGGATCTGTGCGACGGATTCGCTTGCTCCATCGTTGTTCTTCAGTAATGGAACCGCGACCCGACGGTGAAGACTTCGACATCCATGTACGGCTGCACGGCTCCGAGCGCGACGTCCTCCAGCGCGTCGGCCGTGTTCACCAGAACCGCCGGCTTCTCCATCTCCATCTCCATCTGCTGGAACCGCTCGCGCATCGACTGGAACACCATCTTGGACAGGCCGTCGTCGTCTTGCGTCTGCTGGGCCTGCCCCATGGGATCGAGCGGGGCCGAGCGGTGATCGACGCGAGCGGCGTGCCGCCATCGATGGAGTGGACAGACACCTCTCCCGTGCTGGCGTAGAGGCCGGAGGTGCAGCGGAAGCGTCGGCCGTGCCAGCCTGCGTGCAAGCGAAGCGGCTCTCACCCACGGGCTCGTCGACTGCAGCCAGCGCCGCGGCGGCGACCTAGAAGAGAGCGACAACAGGCTCGTTATGATGGAGCAGCTGGAGACTTGACGTCCATAAACGTTTTTGTACGCATAGGGGTCTGACAGTGGACCCTTGTATGCGGAAGGTGTAGAAAATGACATAGATGGAGGAGAGATGTAATTATAATGGCATATTTTGGAATAGGCGAATTGTAATGGCGTTTCTCAAGACTCAGAGAATTATAATGGCGTAGATCAAAATAACCCAATGGGAAAGGGGAAGAAAAGGAAAGCAGGTGATGGAGAACCTGTACCTCGAGTGGTGTGTGGTGTGGTGTGTGGGGGGCGACGGAACGGACTGGGCGGTGATTTCTGACTTCTCCCCTCCCCGTAAGCCGTAAATAAATAAATAAATAGTAATAATATAAAGGAGTAAAAAATAATGGAAAACGCCTAAAACTCGGTTGTACCCGCCGGTTATCGGGGCCCCGGGCGGCGCGATGCGCATGTGAGCCGCGCGGCCCGTGGGGCCCGTAGGTCAGCCTGGGGGCGGGTGGGAGGTGGGGACAGGACAGAAGGAGGGGCGGGTTTGACCGGTGCGGCCGGGGACGACGGACGGGGACGGGACAGGGTGGAAACGCACGTCGGTGGTGAGTGGTGACTGGTGCCGCGCGCTTCGCTGGCACTCGGAATCTCTAGGCTGTGGCGTGGAGGGCCCACCGAGGCGTTGTTTACTTCCTCCTACTTGGGTCTTGTTGGTCATGGGGGCAGAAACAAATTTTCTGTATGTTCTGTACTCAAACCAAAAGAAAAAAAAAGATATTTGTTCGGCGGGCGTTCAAGCTCTGTCTGCGCTGAAATTCGCCCCGTTTTTAGCCGTTGGCACTGGATCCGAGCTGGCTGGCTGGCTGGCCTGTGAGGGCCCGTTTGGGAGAGCTGTGCTCCCTGATTCTCCAGCTCTGCTCCCACAGATTCTCTGGTGAAGTGATTCTGTGGCTGAAAATAGATTCTATTTGATTCTTTAGCCTAAACTCTCAAAATCAGGATAGAGAATCACTTCACAGAATCAGGTGAAGCTACTTTTTTCAGCTCTCAGCCTCCTAGTTCATTTCAGAGAATCACTTCACAGAATCAACAAAGAATCACTTCACACTGAAA
Source organism: Coix lacryma-jobi var. lacryma-jobi (assembly GCA_009763385.1). Taxonomy (NCBI): domain Eukaryota; kingdom Viridiplantae; phylum Streptophyta; class Magnoliopsida; order Poales; family Poaceae; genus Coix; species Coix lacryma-jobi. The sequence continues at coordinate 140,017,845 of CM019824.1, forward strand.
AATGCGTTTGGCAGCCAGGGAGTGATTCTCCGTGAGAATCAGCTCCGTGGAGCTCTCCAAACGCACCCTGAGCTGTCCTGCATCGCTCCTGATGATACCCGTGCGGCGGGTCGAATGTCAACTGCCGTAGGATGCCTGTTCGTGAGGGCGAGGGCATTACTACTATACAATGTACGTACGTACTCTAATTACGAATATGATTATGACAGCTCGGCATTGTCATCGTGCGGTGCTGGCTAAATACAGCAGCGTCTGAAACCGGACAGAGCTCCGCCGCGATTACGAAAAAAACGGGGCCAGGAATGCATCATCATATCATCCACCAGCACCAGCGTTCGTGTCGATTGGTTCAGACTTGAGCTGAGGCGGACCTGAGGCTGTCCCCTTCACACCACCCGGCGCCCGTTGTGCTGTGGTGTGCCCTCGCCTCGCCAGGCCAAGTCGCCGGCGGACCGGCCGTGGAGTAAAGTAAACGGCACATCGCATCATGTGGCGTGGGTGGTGTTGGTGTGGTGGCGGAGAGTAATTAAAATTGCAAATTTGCTCCCCCTGCTGACTGTTGACGCTGACCGACTGCTCTTGGTTCTCGCCTCTCCCCTCCTCTCGCGAGCAGCAGCAACGCCCACGTCAACCGAAACGTAACTCAACTTGGCCGACACATTCCAGCCTGCGAGTAATATAGTACCGTACTGTAAACTCCGACTGTACAAGTGGAACGCCCCAACGGGTTCGGGTTCTCCTCCCAACCCCGAGGAGAGAGTCATCAGAGTGGGGGAGTTGGAGTTGGAGCGTTGAACTGGTACACGGGGCTTAGCTAGATGCAACTGGCAGCTGGCACTGCCCTGCTCTACTCTGCTTTTTGTTGTGCTCATAGCATCCGCGGATCGCACAGCCACACCCCTGTGGCGCCTCTCACGTGCCGCGCCGCTCCAGCGTGGAACTGCCACGCATCACAAGCTCCACGTAAGCAACCAAGGGGCTTTTTTTAAGAGCATTCCTGACGTGAAATTGTCTGACTTGGGAGCCACCTGTACTCAGCTTAGGGCAGGACCAACCAGGCAGCTAGGGAAGGTCATCTGCAATGGTTGTCAAATAGCTAGTTAGGAGGAATTCTATTGGCTCTTAATAGTATTTTATAAATAGCTAGCGAGACGACGTATAAAAATAATAAAAAAGTAGCACTCTTATTGGTTATCGAGGAGGTACCAACTTCCTAATAGCTAGTTATTTGATCTCTCTCTTCGATAGCCAATAAGAGTGCTACTTTTGTAATTTGCCTTATCAAAATAGTATTTATTTATATGTCTCATCTAGCTAGCTATTTGTAAGTTGTCATTGAGAACCAATAACATTCTTCCTAGAGATCAAATAGCTAGCGATTTGAACACCATTGCAGACGCCCTTAGTAAAAAAGTCACAACCCACGTCGACCGCATGGATTGGGCCGTCGATCCCACAACGCAAGCTAAAACTCAAACCTTTGTTGGCGATCCCATAATTATCAGAAGATCATGGTACTTTCTGTCGCATGGTCTAATAAAAATGTGTGATGGGCCTTCACTTTCCGCCTCCAACGCGTGCCTCGGAGATGACTTCGACTTTATGTCAAAGCAAGCATACGCTGCTCAAGATGCACTGACACCTTGCGGAGCGACTGTTTATGCTGAATCGGCTGCTAGATGCGAACGTGGAAGTTGGGGCAGTACTCCACGGTGGAGCGTTGGGCATGGCCTTAGAGTTCCTTTGGTTCGCACCCTGACGATCAACCTGGCCCACACAACGACAGGCGTATGAATTCGGCTGACCGGTCCGAGAGCAAGCACCTGTCTGGTGTAATCATTGAAAGGATCAAGATGTCCAAGAGGGGGTGAATTAGGCTTTTCTAAAAAAATCTTGCAATAATTAAATCCTATCAAGCCCAATTAACTCCTATGTGCCTACTATGTGTTTTTCTAAACTCTACCGCACAAAAGACTACACCTACTAGTCCATTCCTACTCTAGCATAGCATTTCAGCAAAGAATGACAATAAGAAAATTGTGGAATTGAAATGCTCAAAGTAAATGCGTATGTAAAGAGAGTAAGAAAGACTCTGCGATCTTTTTGCCGACGTATCGGCACACCCCCTAGTCCTTGTTGGAGCACCCGCGCAAGGGTATCGCTCCCCCTTGATCTGCGCAAGGATCAAGTGCTCACTACGAGCTGATTCTTTGCCACTCCGGCCCGGTAAATCGCTCGCTACCAGTCACAACTTGACTGGGGTCATCCACAAAGCCATCGGATGATCACCAAGCTTATTGATCACCACCGAGCCGTCTAGGTGATGCCGATTACCAAGAGTAACAAGTTAGAACTCTCACTTGACCAACACAAGGCCAAAGAGACAGATGGATTGAAACATCCTCAATTTTCCGCGAAGGGAAAATCCACAGAATGAATTATAATATGACAAAACCAGGAACTGATCTTATCATATTATCATATATCAGTCGATATCACAGTCATACATCGTAATATTACATGGTTATAAGCATTACATCATTGAGGTATCACCTATTACAGAGTTTATTCTAGCGGAAGTCTATTGAGTGAAGCTCCTCCTTCACGGGCATCATCAGAGTTGTCGTAGCGCAGCATCGACCGGATCCTCCAAACCAAACTTGAGCGTAGGCACGAAACCTCCTAATCCTCCTAGAGTCAGTACTTCTGAAGCAGGAAATCTGCACACCACCAGATGTGTGCAGGCCATGGTCAGCACCGATGAGCTTTAGTGGAAAAGATAAAATAAGGGATCTGGCGATCCTAAGATTTGGCCGTGGATTTGCATCCTAGCGCATGAGCAATAATCAATATAATAAGGTTATCAAGTTTTAACACATTCCCATACACACCCATCCACCATATCCATCCCAATCATCACCACACCATCACCTCATCTCATCTCACACACACTCAGTCGACAGAGGCCAGCTCCCTCCCAGCCTTGTCTCAACGGCCCGCAGCCTCACACCAGGCTCACGGCCGGCACTCACCTACCAGGGGGAGAAAAGAGAACTCTCACTAGTCGGCAACAAGTCAGAGAAAAGGTCCGCGGCCAACGAATTGGTCAACGTATCGATCGATCAACCATACACTCTGCAGAGGTTCTACAATATCCACAAGATCGCCATCATCCACACCCATGGTGTGCCTAGGCGGATACCGGTCGCTTGCCAGCCTAGAGTAATGCCACCCTACCACTCAGCCCTAGAATCACCCCAAGTCTGTCTGGGATGCCTAAGTCTGTGAAGTCACGTTCCCTCTCCCGAAGTGGGAGCCACGATCGTCTCGGAAGGGTGTGGGACTCGCATACCTGTACCTCCCTCGCACTCTCTCGCCTAGCAGTAGTGGCATTACCCTACCAGGTAGTCCGACCGTCCCCGTCCATAAGGAGCGAGTGGCATGTAAAGGTATTTCCCCGTGGTCCAGATTCCGCTCCACCTAGGATGACTAAGCCGGAATGTCTTCTCAAAGGGTTTCCATTTTACGTGCCACCACAGCACACTTCTGACCCGGGCTCCACCAGCGGCTCACACCCGGATCCACCTCAAGTCACCACTTAACCCCCCACAGGTTTCACCACCACAGGGGCATCCAGATCTGCCCTACGGCAAGACTCGCACTCGGCTCGCCGTATATTCCGGCCCGGTCGACTCAACCCTCACCCTTCACACACCCAAGTCACACACGCAGCATGCTCACCCATCACCAAGTCTGGCATCACCCGCCAAACCATTCCCAAGGGTTCACCATCCGCATCACATCCCAGATATAATACGAAGTGGAGTTAAATAGTATAATGGTGAAGCATGCAAGCAAGCAAGCGAGTAAGCATGATTAAGTGAGCGAATGCGCAAAGCAGGGTGTTGTGGTAGAGTGAGTCGCAATCAGGTAATAATGGCTTAGGTAGTATCATGCATCAATATACTAGCAAAGGAATAAATATAAAGCGCTAGCAAGTCTACTTATTTGCAATGTCTAATAGGATTCTCTAAAAAGAGGGTGCTGCCATGACACCTACGAAGTAGTCGTAGTTGTGGTTAATTATTCCTCGTTGGTGTTCCATCAGCGGGGTCTTCTCCTCCTGAGTTGTCTTCATGTCGCAGTCCTTGTTGTCGTCCATGCTCTCCCGGTCCAATCGTATGCTACTGCACGAAATGACACACAAGGCAAGAGAATACTCACACCGTAATTGAAAAGACAACAGGACGTAGGAAGATCCACTAACACCAACGAGACACTAAAATACACAGGGTTTAGCCCTCTCGGCGGTTGTCCGATTTCCTCGGGCTAGGAACAAGGTGGTGGTTTGCAAGTTTAAGTCTTGGCCAAGCCAATACGGCTTTATGACATAGGGTTCAAACCAAGGCCTATCCTTAGCAAACACCACGGCTCGCATCCTTCAATTTGGTCGTCATTTAAACAGGGCGAAAATCAGAGGACGGGCCTAACGAATAAAGTACGACGAGGTTCGACTCTTGTAGCCTTATCCCAAAGGTCAAGTGATCATAAGAATGATTAACACCATGTGAATTGACTCCAAAGTACCTTGGCTTGCCCGCTATGGCAAAAGCGGTAGCACAAAAGGGTTGGAGGTCTACAATCCTCTCGATCCACACGACACAGTACGTCAGGAACCAAGACTCAGGGTTACTCACTTATATCTGGAAGAGCGGGGTTAGCTCAGCACATCTATGCCAGGTTCTCAGGCACATCTCTAGAGAAATGTGTTTAGGTGGTCGATCGAGTCGACGCACGGGGTACTGAGATACAACATAGACCATAGCTTTGCTAACAAAAGGAATAGCAAGAGTATAAATATATATAAGTCAAAGGCTCATTCTTTCCAACGCACACGTCATGGTGGAAGACGGGGTATTGGAAGGAGTGACACAGTATAAGAAGCAAGTGCGCAAACTACTCGTAGGGTACCCGACCGGGGTGCTTTGGCACTAAGTCATTTCTAGATTCGTAGCGGTGCGGTTGTCACCGTGAGAATCGAGATATGCAGTGGTCAACGAGTACAAGCATACAAGAGGTTGTGCACGAAGAAGCATTTAAGTGAAAAAGAGTGTAGCTCCATGGTCATGGCGAGGTGTACTCGCGACCACAAGATACACTAACAAGGGTCGTGTTACATTCGACATCACGGCCACGACGAGATGGGTCTCATGATCGTAACGTCCGAACGAGGTACGATCCCTTAGCCGGCTTAAAGGCTCGGCTCACAGACAAACACACAAACATCCGACAGTACAACGAATAGAACCATAAAGCGACACAAAGACACGTCGAACCAAATAAGTGGAGTAGCACATTCCCATAGCATGAGATTGGATGGATCCTGTATCACAAGTGCATATACAGGTGGTCGTAAGAACGAGGTATAGCGTGAGTAGAGATAGATAAATAAGAGACTTCCTAGGGGGCTCGGTAAGTCGATAATAAGATAACAAGGGGCCCAAAGGGTCATGGTGGCAACAGTCACGACGTCGAGGGAGGCTCGAGGTAAGGCGCGTCCAGGGAGCATCGAGGGACGTTGTGGCCAGTGTACTAGGCAACGCAGTCGAGTCCAGAGCATGGTGTGACGCGGTCGAGACCAGAGTACGGTGTCGCGATCATGGGTCACGGGGTCTCCTCAACTGTCATAAGCTATGATTTCTATCGGGAGCATCCTACGGTCAAGATAAGAAGAGAATTACCTTGTCGTCTAGCATGTCGACTAGGGTTCGTTCTATTCGTCTAAACGCGTTGTGGTCATGGTTTCATCATGGGCACACTTTCAGGGCGGTCAATAACACACCGGTGTTCTTGGAACACCGGAGGTTCGATTTGGCTAGGGCCGGTCTACTGCCAACGACACAGTCACGTCGATGACTAACGCACGACCTCGTCCAAGGCGATAACGAACTAGTCAGGCGCGAAGGCTCGACTCAGATAGATACAGATCGTACGGATGAATAGGTTGTACAATTGAATGGTGTCGTGCTAACGTCGAGGGTATTGTTTACAAAAGTTCACGGGTTCGACCTTGACGATGGCGGGGAAGACAAGGCTTCAGCGGAGAGTTGCCGAAGGCGACGGACGTCACCACGGCCGAATAGCGAATCACCATGAACAGTAATTCGGCAGGGGGAGGACGTCGGGCGAGGCGTAGGGGTTCGTCACGGCTTCCGTTGTTGCGGTCGATCCCGCTTCGGCGGATGGCGTAGCAAGGTGGTATTCTCCCTGCACAGTGAAGGAACATGGCACGAAGGCCGGTAAGTGCGGTAGAAAAAGGGAAGAGACGGTTTGGTGTGGTATGGAGCTCACCAACAACCTAAAGTAGTAGTGGCACAGCGAGGTCGTGGGACCGCCGTGGATGTGAAGTTCAGGGAGCCGGTTTGGAGAGAACACGGTGGCCGCTAGCTTGCAGCCCGACGAGGTCGGCGGAATGTTGCTGCATGGTGAAGGTCATGTTGAGGACACCCGAGGTCAAAGTGTGGTTGTCCAGCAGGGTCATGGCTGTTGGCGTTCGGCGTCGTGGAGTTCGGTGGTGGCGTCGTCGGGCGGGAGCAGGTGGACGCCGCGACCGTGGTGAAGCTGCAGAGCTCCGGTCGTCGGGCAGGCGTTCGTCGTGGTGGTCGTGGTCATGGCGTGAACGGCGTGCTCTCGGACAGCGCGGGAACGACGATGAAGGGTTACGAGGATGCTACGCTAGCCAAAAACATTTTTTTTTCGACCCCATAAACCAGGAACTACTGCTAGTTATAGATCACGGGATTACCACTAGACGCGCAGGTGCAGCGGAAGACGTCTCGGTGTAGACGTGCGCGTCGCAGCGATGCCGTGTAGATGTTCACGTCCGACCTTCACGTCTCCACGTGTGGTTCGTCCTTGTGCTCCAGATGCAGCACCTCCGAGGTATCCCACACGTACAGGGAGGAAGCGTCACGCCTCCAGACTGCTAGGTCTGCGAGGAGCAATAGGCGCGGGCGTGGGGTGGGCGACGGCTGTCAAAAATGACGTAATTCAACCCTGGTCGCCCACCCCTCTATTTATAGGCGTCCCTAATGAGCCCGCCGACCTGGAGGCCCATTAGCAAACCCTAATCCCGGTCTGATACGAGTCCAACTCGAATCAGGCTTCCAGCCCCTTAAGCGTGCGACCCTATGGGTTCACGCACACATAGACACGGCCTGAGTACTCCTACTCGCCCGATAGTTGACAGCGGCCTCTAGCAAGACGTGTCAACTCCTATGTATACGCAAAGATCATATCTAACGAACCACCACGATCAGTGGTATCAGAGCCGTTACTGCCTCATTATAGATTCGGTTGTGTGCATATAGAGATATGCGCAGTTGTAGATCAATTTCTGATCTTGATTCGTGATCTTGCCGTATTGGTCATGTAACGATCTACTCCTACTGGCCGGATTTCCGCCATCAGAGTTAAGTGATACGTGTAAATCCAATCATGGCAAGATGGAGATCACTCAGATTGATCGAATCGAATCTAGGTCAAGAGCAGGGTGCATGAGATGTGCGTCGGCATGAGGAGATCTGCAAAAGGAGCGCTGTTCGGTAAAACGGTCATAACTTTTGCATACGACCTCAGATTGAAACGATCTTTAAACGAAAATCGATCTACAAAAAAATTTACATCTGATTATCACTGGCCTTGGCTAGTTTCATTGAATTTAGATTTGCAAAAAAAGGCTGGGAAAATTATGTTTTCTGCGATTCTAGATTAGATGTCGGGAACGTTTAACTCTGTTTTGTAGGGATTGATGACTGGTATAGCCCTTATGTGTATGTGATGCATGTATGTAATTATTTCATGACTTGCATGTCATGATTATGACAATATGGCTGGAGCCACATATATATTGTCCATTTGATGTAATGGCCTGCGTGCCAAAATTATGATGATCCTACACGCGACTATGTAATTACTTTATTAATTACGCTAGTTGTAGCTAGTCTCGGTGGATTCATCGCTGGAGGATGGCGTGCATGTACCATGCAGATGGAGATCATCATGGTGAACAGATTGGCGGAGATGGAGATCTCCAAAGGGACACTAGGCTATACCAAGTCATATCTGTGTTGATGCTATTCTCTTATTATGTTCTACTTTCACATATGATTCATGTTTATTGTCTACATGCGGTAGTGAAAGTGTAGAACGATCCCTCAGTAATGTTCAAGTCATATGCTTCCCCAAACCTTGCACTGTCATATGTCTTGTACAATCGGTGGCGCGCCTATGAAATTAGGGTGTCACTGATTTTCCTTGACCAGGCAGGTTCGTATCGGATACTTACTGCAGAAGGGTTGGTTGCTTGAACAAGGTCATCCTAACGGTTAGGGACCTTGAAGCATAAGGAGTTGAGCACGCATAGAGATGCTGGCCAACAACAAGAGTCATATGTGATATGATTAGCAAAGAGTTGCTTACCGATCTACCATGTCCACTAGCGGTGATGCTAAAGCTCACTAGTAGACTTGTTAGTTTGGGTCTTGAATCACTAAAATTCAATAGAGGGATATTGATCTTAGTGGGAGTAAATTTTATTAAAGTTTTAATATCATTCACTCTGTCTTGGATACATTGTCTTAGTATTTTGCATTTACTTTTGTTGTAGATAAATGGCACCCGCACCTCAACCATTTACTTTACGTTCAATACTTGAGAAAGATAAGTTGACTGGAACAAACTATGCGGATTGGATCCGCAACCTGAGAATTGTTCGCAGGGCCTGCTGATAATGCACCTGCTAATGAGAAAACCTCTTACAAGAAAGCATGTGATGCTGATCTTGAAGTGGGATGCCTGATGCTTGCTAGCATGGAACCAGATCTGCAGATGCAGTTTGATAATAACCATACAGCCTACGATATGATCGTAGAGCTAGATGAGATGTTCCAGACTCAGGCTAGAACTGAAAGGTTCAATGTTTCTAAGTCTCTTGCTAAGACTAAGTTAGCAGAGGGTGCAGCAGTTGGACCACATGTGATCAAGATGGTTGGTTACACTCAGAGGTTGGAGAAGCTAGGTTTCCCAATTGGTCCAGAACTGGCTACTGACTTCATCCTCTCTTCTCTCCCACCTAGCTATGAGAACTTCATCTTGAACTACCATATGCATGGTGCGGAGAGGGGCTTGAATGAGCTATGTGGCATGCTTAAGACAGCAGAGGCAGACATCAAGAAAGGTGCTGGCAGCAGCCATGTGATGGCGATCCAAAACAAGCCTAACTTTAAAAGGAAGGGCAACTTTTGGAAGAATAGGAAGGGCAAGGGCAAGGCCAAAGATGTGATCTGTAAGCCAAACCCTCCTGCGCCTGACGCTGCTGGACCAACTGCTGATTCTGAGTGCTTCCACTGTAACGGGAAAGGTCACTGGAGGAGAAACTGCAAGGTGTACTTAGCATCCTTGAAGAAGGATGGCGGTGGTAAAGGTACTCCCGCTGCTCATACACTTGTTATTTATATTACAGATATTTTCCTCGCTAACTCTTATATTAATTCTTGGGCATTTGATACCGACTCGGTTGCTCATATTTGCACTACGATGCAGGGAATGATAAGAGGTAGAAGCGTTGAAAAAGGGGAGGTTGATTTCCGCGTGGGCAATGATGCAAGAGTTGCTGCGTTGAACGTCGGGATGATGCAACTACACCTCCCATCAGGATTTATTTTGGAGTTGAATAATTGTTATTTTGTTCCAAGTTTAAGTCAAAACATTGTGTCACCTTCATGTTTGATGAAGGATGGCTATTCATTTGCGAGTAAAGACAATGGTTGTGTAATCTCTAAGAATGATATGTTTGTGGCTTTTGCATCCATTGTGAATGGGTTGTTTATTTTAAATCTTGATGATGCACCTATGTCTATCTGTAATATTACTGCTAAAAGTCCTCGACTTAATGAGTTAAGTCCTACCTATATGTGGCATTGTCGTTTGGGTCATATAAGTGAGAATCACATGAAGAGGCTCCATGCTGATGGGTTTCTAACTTCGTTTGATTTTGAATCATACGAGACATGTGAGGCTTGTTTGCTGGGAAAAATGACCAAGTCGCCTTTCACATGTTTTCCTGAGAGGGCGACTGACTTGTTGGAACTTGTACATACTGATGTATGTGGACCAATGAGTACGACAGCTAGAGGCGGATTTCAATACTTCATAACCTTCACTGATGATTTTAGCAGATATGGCTATGTCTATCTAATGAAGCATAAATCTGAAACATTTGAAAGGTTCAAAGAATTTCAGAATGAGGTAGAGAATCAACGTGGCAAGAAAATTAAGGCCTTGCGATCTGATTGTGGAGGCGAATATTTGAGCCATGAATTTAGCAAACATCTTAAGAGTTGCGGAATTATTCCACAACTTACGCCACCCGGAATGCCTCAGAGAAATGGCGTGTCCGGGCGATGTAACCGAACTCTGTTAGACATGATTCCGTCTATGATGAGCCAATCGGACCTTCCTTTATCGTTTTGAGGATACACTCTAGAAACAGCCGCTTTCACATTAAATAGGGTACCGTCTAAGTCCGTAGTTAAGACACCATATGAGATGTGGACTGGTAAGAGTCCCAGTTTGTCTTTTCTAAAGATTTGGGGTTGTGAAGTTTATGTCAACCGACTTATATTAGATAAACTAACACCCAAGTCGGACAAGTGCTTTTTCGTGGGATACCCAAAGGAAACTTTAGGGTATTACTTCTACAACCGCTCAGAGGGCAAAGTGTTTGTTGCTCGAAACAGTGTTTTCTTAGAGAAAGAGTTTCTCAAAAGAGACAAGAGAGGGAAGAAAGTGTATCTTGAAGAAGTTTAGGATGAGCCAACAGGGATTGACTCCACGAGTGATGCTAATGTAGCAGAACAAGTTGAGCTACCTATGGCAACAGACACCCCGACCATGAAGGTCGGCAAGAATCCGTGAGTTGTGTGGGGATGTGTTATTGTTAGATGATGACGAACCTGCAACTTATGCCGAGGCAATGATGGACCCAGATTCCAAAAAATGGCATAGTGCCATGAGATCCGAGATAGATTCCATGGGAGCCAATCAAGTTTGGAACTTGGTTGACCCGCCTAATGGGGTAAGACCCATAGAGTGCAAATGAATTTATAAAAAGAAAAGGGATATGGATGGAAACGTCCAAGTTTATAAAGCTCGACTTGTCGCAAAAGGTTTTCGACAAGTTCAAGGAGTCGACTACGACGAGACTTTCTCGCCGGTAGCGATGCTTAAATCTATCCGGATCATTCTAGCAATTGCTGCCTATTATGACTATGAGATATGGCAGATGGATGTTAAAACAACCTTTCTAAATGGAAATTTGGAAGAGGACGTGTATATGATACAGCCCGAAGGTTTTGTTGATCCTAGCAATGCTGGAAAAATATGCAAGCTTAGAAAATCTATTTATGGGTTAAAGCAAGCATCTCGGAGTTGGAATATTTGTTTTGATGAGGTGGTCAAAGGGTTTGGCTTCCATCAAAGTGAAGAAGAACCTTGTGTTTACAAGAAGGAAAGTGGGAGTGCTGTTGTGTTTCTAATCTTGTATGTAGATGACATACTGTTGATTGGGAATGACATTCCGATGTTGCAAACCGTAAAGACTTCACTGAATAACAATTTTTCTATGAAGGATTTAGGAGAAGCAACATATATTCTGGGCATTAAGATCTATAGAGATAGGTCAAAGAGGCTAATAGGATTAAGCCAAGAAATGTACATTGACAAGGTGTTGAAGCGGTTCAACATGGAACAGTCCAAGAAAGGGTTCTTGCCTATGTCACATGGCATGCGCTTTAGCGAGAAACAGTCTCCTTCGACATCTGATGAGCGAGAGCGCATGAGTAAGGTTCCATATGCTTTGGCCATTGGTTCCATCATGTATGCCATGATATGTACTCGCCCGGATGTCTCATATGCTCAAAGTGTTGTGAGCAGATATCAAGCTAATCTGGGTGAGAGTCACTGGACACTTGTTAAAAACATCCTTAAGTACTTGAGAAGGACTAAAGATGTGTTCCTAATCTATGGAGGTGAGGAGGAGCTCATTGTAAATGGTTACACCGATGCTAGCTTCCAAACTGACACAGATGATTCGCAATCTCAATCAGGTTTTGTATTCACAATAAATGGTGGTGCAGTCAGTTGGAAAAGTTCCAAGCAGGAGACCGTGTCCGATTCTACAGCAGAAGTCGAGTACATTGCAGCTAGTGGAGCTGCAAAGGAAGGTGTTTGGATGAGGAGGTTCCTCATTGATCTTGGTGTGTTTCCAAATGCGTCCAGCCCATTGTCTTTACATTGTGATAGCAATGGGGCGATCACGTAGGCTAAGGAGCCAAGGAATCACCAAAAGAACAAACATGTACTGCGGAAATTTCACCTCATTCGAGACTTCATTAAAAGAGATGAAATTAAGATGTGCAAAATACATACAGATTTGAATATAGCAGATCCTTTGACAAAGGCTCTTTCACAGCCTAAGCATGAGGCGCATGTGAGGTCTATGGGTATTAGATATCTAAAAGATTAACTCTAGTGCAAGTGGGAGACTGTTGGGAATATGCCCTAGAGGTAATCATAGAGATGATGATATTTCTATTATATCCATGATTTATTATATGTTCATTGAATATCCATTAAAGACAACTTGTATTGATTGACAATTATGTGAATTGTCTGTGAAACTCTTTTACTTGTATGGTTATTCGATAGTTATCCCTGATCGGAGTTCATGTGAGTACACACATAAATATTAGATCAGCACATGTATTAGTTGCTGACTATGTTTCACAAGTCATAGACATGTAGATGTCAAACTAATAATGTGGGCACATGTATGACATGGGGCTGGACTGACCCAACATGAGATGTTCTTCTTATTATGTCTTTACACATCATGTACGTTATGTCCTTAGACCTGAGATTGTGGTATGTACTCAAGATATGAATCGACTTACTTAGGGACTATCAAACACTACTTCGTAATAGAGTAGTTATAAAGATAGTCTTCGGGTTTGTCAGGAAGTATGCTGTGAGACATAGACAATCAAGATGGGATTTGCCCCTATCCATGCGAGAGAGATATCACTGTACCACTCAAATGATTGGATCATAAAATGCATGGCCGTGCTTAGGTTAAGTGTTAACCTATGAGTTGGACCAAATATTGTGTGGCAAGGGAATTACGTATATGTGATCGTGGTGGTTCGTTAGTCCAGCCCCATGTCATACATGTGCCCACATTATTAGTTTGACATCTCCATGTCTATGACTTGTGAAACATAGTTATCAACTAATACATGTGCTAATCTAATATTCATGTGTGTACTCACATGAACTCTTATCAGGGATAACTATCGAATAACCATACAAGTAAAAGAGTTTCACAGACAATTCACATAATTGTCAATCAATACAAGTTGTCTTTAATGGATATTCAATGAACATATAATAAATCATGGATATAATAGAAATATCATCATCTCTATGATTACCTCTAGGGCATATTCCCAATAGGCGAGGCAGTGGCCGGCGGCGAGGCTGGTGGAGACTGCAGGGCTCGGTCGGTGGGCGTCGTCGTGGCGTCGGTGAAGGCGGTCACGGGCGTGGTGTGGGCGACGTCGCGGCGTGGCTGGCTATAGGCGAGGAGGCGGCAGGGACGCAGCTCCGGGCGACCGCGGCTGGCTCGGTGAAGGCGAGGATGCATGACGGCTCGTCGAAGAGCACGACGCGGCATGACGCTCCGGAGCGAGGCGGTCAAGGTCGGCGGGCGACATCGCGGCCACCATACGTCACTGGCCAGCACAACGTCGACGTAGGGGAAGACGAGGCCGACCAGCGGCATAGCGGCCGGCTGGAGCGCGATGGGCGCCGGCGGTTGGGATGGCCCGTCGCAGCTGCGGAGGAGCAAGGTGAGTGGAGAAGAGATGACGGCGGATCGGAGGGGGAAGAAGGAGAAGTAGAGCGGCGGCAGCGGCTGGCACCAGGGAAGAAGAGGAGGCTCGGAATGGCGGCTGCAGCTCTTGTAGGGGCGCCGGACTAGGGCTTCGACAGTCGTCTCGGCGTCCGTGCCCTTGAATGGGGAGGCCGAGACACGCGGCAAGCATCCAGAGGGCGCCGGGTATTGGGAATGGGGCGGTTTCGGCTTCTGTGCCTGTGGCGGCGGCGGCTTGGTGCCCAAGCGAGCGCCCGCTAGGGTTTGTGGCTGGGGCGCCACGGCGGCCTGGGCCTGGGCCTGGGCAACGCGCGAGCAGGCCGCTAGGGGAGAGGAAGTGGTGCAGTGGGTTGGTTGAGACGCGCGGTGAGGCAGGGGCCGAGCGAGCCTCACGGCTGGGCCTGGCGCTTGGGCCTGCGCGGAGAGAAGAGGGGAAGAGGAGGGAGTGAAGGAGAGAGGGTGAGTGGTCCGGAGGGTTGGTCGGCCTGCTTGGGGGAAGAGGGAGGTTGGGCCAGGGCGAACGGGCCAGTGGGAAAGGGAAGGGAGAGTGGGTCAGTTTGGGGTTAGGGCCCAATGGAGGGAATGGGGGTTTGTCATTTGATTTAGAGGAATTTGTTAAAAGGAAAATAGGGAGAGATTTGGGATAATCCCGAGAGGGAAAGGGAAGGGAGAGTGGGTCAGTTTGGGGTTAGGGCCCAATGGAGGGAATGGGGGTTTGTCATTTGATTTAGAGGAATTTGTTAAAGGGAAAATATGGAGAGATTTGGGATAATCCCGAGAGAAACACGAGGAGGTTGCTATGGTCATGTGCTCTCCAACATAAGACTCGAGTTGTAAAAGAATCTCCGGCAAACTCCTACAAGCAATACTATATGAATGCAATAATTTATTTATAAACTGTTCCCGGTTCCGCTAGCAACTACATGCTCCACACAATCATAGAAATTTTTTAAAAAAGTCCGAATTTTTGGGTTGTTACATGGATGCACACTTGCTACTCACAACTCTCTAATGAGGTCACTAATTCTCACAATTAGCAAATCTCTCAACCTTACTAGGGCTCTTGCTCTCCCTTGCTCACTCAAGGTGTTTCTCAGCTGATCAAATAGGCAAGAGGCCCCAAATGAAGGTGGAGGAGAAGTATAAATACTCCCCCAACCAACCAGCCACGAGGGGCAAAAACTAGTACAGTTAAAGGGCATCGAACGCGTCGATGCCTGGCATCAGACGTGCCGATGCCTGGCATCAGACGCGCCGATGCCTGGCATCGGACGCGTCGATGCCCTGTCCAACGGTCGACTGTACCTGGCTGTCAGACTGCATGTCATGTGACATCAGACGCTGGCACCGTCCGATGCCTCCACATCGGATGTGTCCGATGTGGAAAAGACCTCTCTGGACCGCCATCAGACGCTGGCCCTCAGCGTCTGATGTCTGCGTCCGATGTGACGCTCAAGCCACTCTCTCATGAACAGTGCTACCGTTGCATCCGATGCGCCTCCTCCGGCACGTCCGATGCAACGATCTCAATACTGCCAAGTCTAGGGGACATCAGACGTGCGTCTGATGCCACCCAGGCCAGCGTCTGATGCCCATTTTAGGGCCAAAACGACTTACGATCGCAACGCTGCCTTCATGACTTTTGATCCTCACGACATAAGGGCTCTCTCTAAGCTACCTAGAGCTATGAAATACCAAGTGTGCACCAGACCTACCTCAATAGACTCACCTAGGTCAAGCTACTGATTCACGCTCCCCTTTATAGTACTACCAAAGGAAAAAACAAAGACCTAAGACTACCTAAGTGTCCTCCAACACCATATGACACTTAGAACTAGCCTATCACCGTCTTCGTCGTCCGTCCTTTGAAAACCGAATTGATTTCCATTGCTAGGGGACATGAACGCCATATGCCCGTATCGTCGCCATTATTGTGACCTAACTTAACCCTGTTTCTGCAAAACACATGTTAGTCACAATAATCTTGTGTTGTCATTCAATCATCAAAACCTACTAGGGGCCTAGATGCTTTCAATCTCCCCCTTTTTGGTGATTGATGACAATACGACTTCGAGTATAGAGAGAAGAGGTTTTCAAATCATGACATGTATGAACTTGTGAGAAATAAGAGAAAATGATTAGAGGCAAGCTCATACACATCATGCCAACATCCTGCACTCAACAGGTTAGTGTGAACAACAAGTGCAAGAGTAATAGAGCTCGAATACATAATGAAATAGAACTAAGCACAAGTAATCGAGCAAAAGTAAATGATATGTCATATAAGATAAAGTAGTGAGCATAAACATGTCATACGGGGTCCATATCACACACATATCATCATAAGAGTGCAAAAGACAATGATATGCAAAGCGTATGTGAAATATAAGACACAAAACAACCAAAAGCCCTCTCATATCACTCCCCCTAACACTATACTCGACCCACTCTCCCCCTTTGGCGTCATGCACCAAATCTATGGGTCCGAGGGCGGAGGCGACGCAGTCGAGTCGGGAGCGAATGTCTCTGGAGTGCACTGAGCAATCTCAAACTGCTGGAGCAGTGCCTCTGAGTCGAAAGAAGAAGAAGTTGTAGTCAGCTGACGCTCAGAAGCTGGAAGTTGTGGTGAAGCGGTCTGGGTCGGCTTGACCTGCTCTGGCTGCGGTGTCTGCTCAGCCTGCACCTCTAGTTGCTCAACCTGCTGCTCGGGCTGATCCTCAGGCTGTGCCTCTGTCTCTGTCTCTAGAGCTGTGTCAACCTGAGTCTCGGAGTGTGGAAGCTCGGGTATCGGTGCCAACTCAGGTGGAACTGGCACTGTCTGCTCTGACTGCAGAGCCTCTGTTTGCTCTGACGAAGCGACTGAACTCGGAAGTGTCTTAGTAGTGGAAGTCATTGGAGCAGTCGACGTCTGAACCAGGCCCTGAAAGTCTGGAGTGGGCAACCCGGTGAGCTCACTGAAAGTAGCAGACAAGTCACGTCACAAAAGTGGTCGTCGCGAACAGGGACTCTGTCGAACATGGAGTGAATCCAGTGTGAAGCGGACTAAAAAGCAGGGCCCCTCCAGGTGGAGTAGTGTACTAGGTAGACTGGGAGGGACCCGAGAACTAGGGAACCTGTGTCTGCTGCTGCTGAGGTGGGACAGGTGGCTGCCACTAAATCTGCTAAGAGGACTGCGGGGGATGTTGCCACTGCCACTGGGGGTACTGAGGAGGTGCACTCATGATTTTTCTCCGTAAACGTGAGGGTCTGCTGCTATAGAGTCAACATCAGTCGTTGAAGCACGTCAAACCTCTCCTGAGCATGTTGCTGAGCCAAATCTGGGCCTCTGCTAGGCGTTGCTGCTCCTGTGCTATCCTCTGGACATCCTGCATAACGTGGCTTTGCTGCTCCTCCATCCATGCAAGGATAGCAAGAAGTGTTGGGTCAGAGTGAAAGGACCGTGACGCCTAAGAGGGGGGGGGGGGTGAATTAGGCAACTAAAAACTTCTATTCTAAACTATGGCCTCTATTTTCCACCTAATCAAAACCTATGCAACAAAGTAAACTATTTAAAGTGCAACTACAGTTTTGCTAGCTGTGATGCTATCTCTACCGCAAAAGAGTTATGCAACCTATGTTCCAAACCTATCAACTAGCTTATCAACTAAGCTAGGAAAGGTAAAGCACACAACAAAGGTAGCAATATAAATGTGCAAGCTAAAGAGTGTGGTAGAGATGGAAACTCCCGTCGACGACGCCGGTCATCATCTTCAACTTCAATCGAACAATTTGACTTGCAATCCCCCCATTCCCTGGCTCATAACTCAAACCAGAGAGAAAAAACCCTCGCCTGTATTTTCATCAATGGCAGGCAATGGTGACTGTTGACGCTCACTAAGTGTCATATTCTTAGCATCAACAAGGTCATATAACGCAACACAAGGGTCTAAAATCAACCAAAAACCTTTTATAAACTAACGATTTCCACTTGTCCTTGAGTTTTATTTGAATGTAGGAAATTGCAAGGTTTTTGAGCAAAATGTCCAAGAGGACCCACCAGGAGGCGAGCACACTCACCTGGGCTCACTTTGGGCCAAGGTGGGGTGGCGCCCGCCACCCATCACTGGCGGCCGCCAGGGGAGTGAGGCCCAAACTCCTCCCCTGCCACGTCACTGATCCAGGGGAGGCATGCTACACTCATTTGCAGCCATTGATCACTAGGGTCATTGCATCCAAGGGCCAAGAAGGGATGTCACATGGATCATGACCCAATTGCCCATGTGACGGTTATTTGGACATGCAACCGACCTTGGAACCGCCTCTCTGGAGCTCCTGGATGCCGTTGAAGCAAAGGCGGTGGATCCAACGGCCAGGGAGGTGGCGGCCGCCACCTAGGGCTGGCGCCCGCCACCACACTCACCCCCTGACCTAACCCTAGGTCCATAAGTACCCCCCTAGGTCCCTTAGGCTATAAATAGGACCCCCGAGCTCATTTGTACTCAGACCTCACCTCATTAGTCCCACTCTCTTGTAAGCGAAGCTCTGGTGAAGGAACACTCTAGTTGAGAGATTTAGAGTGAGAGCGAGAGTGTAGAAGAGAAGAGCTGGAGTTGTAATAGAGGATCTTCCAAGTCTCTGGTATAATTCCAATTCTTTCTTCATTTATCTTAGTGTTCTTCTACTTTCAGCATTTACTTTAAGTTCTTTACTTATTATTCTTGTTGAGTGCTTTCGATCATAGATAACTTAGTATTTAGTCTATATCTAGTTTGGGTTCTTCGCTGAGTAATCAGTGCTCTAGGTTTGGACGCAACATTAGAGTAGTATATATTAGTGTAAGCGCGGTGCTTAGACTAGTTATACCTTAGTTTGTGGCTAGCCCCCCGGATAGCTGTGGTAGCAAACAGGTGGTGACAGCCCTGGGAGCTTTGAATTCCACCAC
This sequence comes from Coix lacryma-jobi var. lacryma-jobi, assembly GCA_009763385.1. Taxonomy (NCBI): domain Eukaryota; kingdom Viridiplantae; phylum Streptophyta; class Magnoliopsida; order Poales; family Poaceae; genus Coix; species Coix lacryma-jobi. The sequence continues at coordinate 140,036,756 of CM019824.1, forward strand.
GTAGTTGGGTTAGTTCTTAAATCATAAACCTCGTTGTGCACGTCTGAGGTAAATAGTCCAGAGGGTGTGTACGGTTCGAAGAACTAGATAAAACCTTTATTGCTAAGTTAGTTGTGATCATAAGTGTGTAGGAAAACATTAATCTGTTCATCGGCCAGACCCCGCCGATTTAGTTTAGTAGTAGTTAGTTTTTCTTTCTTTTTAGTAGTAGTAGATATCAACCCCCATTCATACTTTTCGATCAACCCTGCTAGAATCACTAGTTGTTCATAGCGGTCCTAGTGTTAGTTCTGCCATAGTAGCTTCCCTGTGGAAATAAATACGATACTCGGTTACTCCCGGGTGAAGTGCTACAATAGACTTATTCTGTGCGCTTGCGGAACCTACCAATAGTCATACGAATAGTTAGTTATACTTCTTACATTAAGAAGTATCAACAAACCTTTCTGGCGCCGTTGCCAGGGATAGATTCCATAGTCTACTCCTAGTGACGACGTTAGCAAGAGTCAACAAGCATTTCTGGCGCCGTTGCTGGGGAAGCAATTGGCTAGAATTAATTCTTTGTGATTTCTATTGAATTAACCCTCGTAGTTCTAGCGGGTATATATATATTGTTCGTTGTTTGTGATCGTTCAAGTAGTCATGGCCGGATTCAATCTTCCGAGCAACTATCAAGAAGATCCTGAGGCCATTCTTAGGAGAGCGAGAGCTAATCTCACTCCTCCGAGGAAGAACCTGGAGCTTCGTGAGAGGAGTTCGTCGAGACAAGAATCCCAGTCAAAAGTGACTGACGAACCAAGCTGCTCCACTGATCGATCAACACCAACACCGACATCGTCATCAACATCGACGTCGACCAAAACACTCTGTGAGTATTCCATGCCTACTCTTGCTCACATTCCAGTGTTACCTTCTACTAGTAATGTAGATTTTGAGCTTAAACCTCACTTAATACGTATGGCTCAAGCTATTGCATTTAATGGCAAACCTTCCGAGGATGCCAATGCTCACCTCCGGAATTTTCTGGAGATATGTAGTATAATTTCTGTGCAGGGAGTTTCGCAGGATGCCATTAGACTTCGTCTTTTTCCATTTTCATTAGTGGAAAAAGCGAAGCAGTGGTTCCTCTTCAACTCTGGACACCTGCTGACGTGGGTGAGATGCGCGGATCAATTCCTCAACAAGTTCTGCCCGATAAGTCGGACTATTCTTTTCCGTAGCAAGATTTCTAACTTTGGACAGGGAGACAAAGAAACAATCACTGAAGCTTGGGAGAGACTACAAGAGTATGTTGAATACTGTCCTCACCATGGTATGCAAGACTGGTACTTGATCCAGAGCTTCTACAATGGACTCCAGCAAGAATCTCGACAACACATTGATGCTGCCGCCGGAGGTGCATACCTCTCTCTCACTGTAGAGAAGGCAACCAAATTGATCGAGACAATGGTGGCGAATCAAGGATGGACATAAAAACGTGCTAGAGGTATGTCTAAAATTAAGCAAGCGGATTCTGTTACCCTGCAAACTTTGGTAAAATTGCTAGAGCAAAGAATAAATGAGAAGAGAGATCGTGCTGCAAAGGAGTACTACGCCAAGCAAAGAGCCGCTTCGTCAAGTGAAGGTCAAGCAGAAATTAAGAAAGAGGATGCCAAATCCCTTCTTAATAATGGTGGCTACGGAGAACCTCCAATTCCAATGATCCAACAATGGAATAATAAAGGTATGCCTCAAACCTCCGTATTTAATTCTCCTATTGGAAAATTAGTTTCTAATCAAGGTAGAATTAATGATAGCATAAATAATAAATTAATTGAACATGATAAAATGTCAGAAGGAATTTATGCTAAACTAAAAGATTTTTCTGAAGCATTTAAGGAACAAATTAATTTTAATAAGAGATTAGAGCAAACAATAGATAACATTAAATCTCAAATTAAATACTATGAGGAGGTAAAAGCTGTAACCACGAGAGGTGGTAAATCCACTCGTGATCCACCTCATTCTAATTTAGTTCCTAGTAGTAATACTGCTGCAAAGAAAAATATTGTTAATGTTGAAAAAGACGAAGAAGAGGAGACCCCAGCTGAACCTCCATCCAAGGTACGAACTGCTCCTCATGATGATACACATGTATTACCTTTTCCAGATCGAAACAGAAATCCGACGGAAGACGACCAATTCAAGAAATTCGTCGAGGTAATTCAAAAATTATATATACATGTGTCATTTATTGACGCTATGCAGGTTCCAACTTATGCAAAATATTTGAGAGACATGCTCAATAAGAAGAAACCAATTACAAGTAGGGATGTGGTTAAATTGACCGAAGATTGCAGTGCGGTCATTTTAAACCAACTCCCAGAAAAGAAGAAGGACCCAGGAAACCCAACGATCGCATGTTCAATTGGAGAGCAGCACTTCGACCATGCACTCTGTGATCTGGGAGCAAGCGTTAGCATCATGCCCAAGGTAATATATGATAAATTAAATCATCATACCTTGTCCCCTACTTCTATGTGTTTGCAGCTAGCCGATCAATCGCTTCGATATCCCGCCGGAATAGCAGAGAATATTCCAGTGAAAATCCGGAATCTCTTTGTCCCGGTGGATTTTGTGGTTCTGGATATTAATCCCGGCCACCGGACGCCATTGATCTTGGGACGGCCATTTCTGAGCACTGCAAAAGCCACCATTGATGTAGGAGCTGGAGAAATTCAGCTCCACATTAGTGGAAAGGAGGAGAAATTCGAGTTCACACCGCGACCAGAAAAACACCCGTCATCAAAGTTCGTCGGTGCCGACATTCCACCACAACCACCGTGAAGGCGACACTAATCGGGAATCCAAAGCGGCTAACCAAGGTAAGTTTGGCTAAGTACGGAGGAGCAGCACACTATGGTCATTTGACACCTCCTGGCTCGCACCAAGCAGGAGAGTCGAATTGGCAGCAACCGCATCATCCGCGGTGGGAATACGGCCATGAGGCGTCCTTTCACTCATCCCAGTTGGGGAGTTCATCCCATTCCTTGGAAGGATCCACCCGGTACACTGGCCATGGTGATGAGTTCTTCCACAGGGGAATCTCACCACAGGCCGTTCGTCATTCGTCCTTTCATCGGGACGAGTGGATGCGCGATATGGGATATCTTCAGCACCAAATGAATGGACTCACCATGGATACTGCCGAAATCCGTCAGGACTTGAACGACTTGAACCAAAATTTCCAGGAATTCCGCCAGGAAACTGGTGGAGAACTGGGTAATATTTCTTCTCTCCTGCAGCAGAACCAGCAGAACTGGGACGACATGTACCGTCGTCAGGGATGGATGTAACCCAACCACGCCAAAAGCCAGCTTGGGGGAGGACCCCCGTCAACGAGGTAAGTATCACTGCCATCTTTATTTCTATCAGTTTTATTTTTATTTCAGTAATTTAAATTTGAGTTTTATCTTAGTTAATTTGCAGTTTAAATATATATATATATATAATAAATAAATAGTAATAAATGAAACGCTCTCATCGTAAGTCTTTCTAAATAAAAATGTATGCCATGCATTAGAGTTATCATGGGAAAACGTATGCTAGAACTAAACTTGAGACATGAGCATTAGACTAAGTAAAGAGGAAGTAAGTTTCTACTTTGACTTGAGCAAGTCAAGTTTGTGGAGTATTTATTTTGAAAAAAAAAAGTTAAAAACTTGCTCTAAGTACTTCTGTGGCAAAGAAAGTCCTACCAAAGCCAAATAATTTTTACTCTTAGAGTAGGAGCTTCCACTTGCTGCATGTTAGTGTTGAGCTAGTTAGACTTTTGTTGATAGTCATGGTAGAGAAACTTGTCATATTTTTAGACCAAGGAATTCACTTACACCCACCTATATAGTGTTATTCTTACACTGAGAATACGCACACAACATGCCTTTATTTCCATTCATTGTTAGGAATACTCCATGGCAAAATATCATGCTCCATAATGAAATCTCAGGGACATGGCTATAGTAGTAAAAAAAAAGAGCAAGTGTTCTAGAAAGAAAAGAATATTCAAAAGAGCAAGTGCTCTAGAAAGAAAAAAAAGAGCAAGTGCTCTAGAAAGAAAAGAATATTCAAAAGAGCAAGTGCTCTAGAAGGAAAAAGAGCAAGTGCTCTAGAAAGAAGAGAATATCCAAAAGAGCAAATGCTCTCATTCATAGCCATGATCCCACAAATGAGATAGAAAGGAGAAGTGCCATGAAAGTATTAGCAACAATAAATACCACACACTTGCACATTCCTGGTCTGAGCCTATGACTTGTTGCTCCTTTGCTCCATTTGTCTAACTTAGCAAAATTATGCTAGCATTGCATGCTCACTTTTATCCTACCCATTAAACCCCACATAAAGTCTTAGTGAGAGGATAATTCTTCCATTTCCACATACAAATATGAGTGATCGAGTGAGCCACAGAAGTTACTAAGCATGCTTTCTTTTGAACAAAACTTACAAAAAAAAACTCCACATATCTTGACTAGCAAAATAGGCAAGGGAAAGACAAACCTTCTTTCTTGCTGGTCTTTTGTTCTAATCTTGAGTGCAGGGAAGGCTACCAATTCCATGGTGATGAAAATAATATGGGCATACACACAACAAAAACACAGAGTTTCCAAGATTATTTAAGTCCATGCTTGCTCGAGGACGAGCAAGAGGTAAGCTTGGGGGAGCTTGTTGACGCTCACTAAGTGCCATATTCTTAGCATCAACAAGGTCATATAACGCAACACAAGGGCCTAAAATCAACCAAAAACCTTTTATAAACTAACGATTTCCACTTGTCCTTGAGTTTTATTTGAATGTAGGAAATTGCAGGGTTTTTGAGCAAAATGTCCAAGCGGACCCACCAGGAGGCGAGCACACTCACCTAGGCTCACTTTGGGCCAAGGTGGGGTGGCGCCCGCCACCCATCACTGGCGGCTGCCCGGGGAGTGAGGCCCAAACTCCTCCCCTGCCACGTCACTGATCCAGGGGAGGCATGCTACACTCATTTGCAGCCATTGATCACTAGGGTCATTGCATCCAAGGGCCAAGAAGGGATGTCACATGGATCATGACCCAATTGCCCATGTGACGGTTATTTGGACATGCAACCGACCTTGGAACCGCCTCTCTGGAGCTCCTGGATGCCGTTGAAGCAAAGGCGGTGGATCCAACGGCCAGGGGGTGGCGACCGCCACCTAGGGCTGGCGCCCGCCACCACACTCACCCCCTGACCTAACCCTAGGTCCATAAGTACCCCCCTAGGTCCCTTAGGCTATAAATAGGACCCCCCCGAGCTCATTTGTACTCAGACCTCACCTCATTAGTCTCACTCTCTTGTAAGCGAAGCTCTGGTGAAGGAATACTCTAGTTGAGAGACTTAGAGTGAGAGCGAGAGTGTAGAAGAGAAGAGTTGGAGTTGTAATAGAGGATCTTCCAAGTCTCTGGTATAATTCCAATTCTTTCTTCATTTATCTTAGTGTTCTTCTACTTTCAGCATTTACTTTAAGTTCTTTACTTATTGTTCTTGTTGAGTGCTTTCGATCATAGATAACTTAGTATTTAGTCTATATATAGTTTGGGTTCTTCGCTGAGTAATCAGTGCTCTAGTTTTAGACGCAAGATTAGAGTAGTATATATTAGTGTAAGCGCGGTGCTTAGACTAGTTATACCTTAGTTTGTGGCTAGCCCCCCGGATAGCTGTGGTAGCAAACAGGTTGTGACAGCCCTGGGAGCTTTGAATTCCACCACGTAGTTGGGTTAGTTCTTAAATCATAAACCTCGTTGTGCACGTCTGAGGTAAATAGTCCAGAGGGTGTGTACGGTTCGAAGAACTAGATAAAACCTTTATTGCTAAGCTAGTTGTGATCATAAGTGTGTAGGAAAACATTAATCTGTTCATCGGCCAGACCCCGCCGATTTAGTTTAGTAGTAGTTAGTTTTTTTTTCTTTTTAGTAGTAGTAGATATCAACCCCCATTCATACTTTTCGATCAACCCTGCTAGAATCACTAGTTGTTCATAGCGGTCCTAGTGTTAGTTCTGCCATAGTAGCTTCCCTGTGGAAATAAATACGATACTCGGTTACTTCCGGGTGAAGTGCTACAATAGACTTATTCTGTGCGCTTGCGGAACCTACCAATAGTCATACGAATAGTTAGTTATACTTCTTACATTAAGAAGTATCAACAAACCTTTCTGGCGCCGTTGCCAGGGATAGATTCCATAGTCTACTCCTAGTGACGACGTTAGCAAGAGTCAACAGTGACCACGGCAAACGCCCTGCTGGAGACGAAGCAGAAGGAAGCCAAGCACCGACTCGTCGGCGTTATGGGTAAAAATTGGTTTCCTGCCCCCTTGCGATAGTTTTTCTTGTTTATCCGTTCCTGATTCACTGTTCATCTTCCTTCCAGGGTGAGGGCTTTCTCCAGTCAAACCCGGATTCCTTTTCCAGAAACGGCAGCTCTACCGAGCTTTCCCACTCCTTCTTCTGGGTCATCAAATTCCTCTGAGTCTGATGACTCACCTCGGTACACCCGTTTGGATGCTCTCCGGTACCGCGAGGAGAGGGATAAGGCCCAGAAGGAGTTGGAGGATGTATCCAAGAAGTACGGCATTGAGGAAGCCGAATGGGAGGACCAGCGGAAGCAGTTCTGCAATGCCATTACCAGTTTGACATCTATCGTTCATTCCATCTTCTTTCGGCCTTTCCCTGCATCACGAACTCATTCTTTTCTCTTCCAGCTCTTTCTGCGGAGAATGACCGTCTGAGGGCAGCGGCAAACATAGTTGCCGACAAGGTGAATGCCCACGGGGACTCAGCTGAGGTGTGCCTTGACGCTACGGATGGCTGCATAGATCAGGTCGTCATCCAAGGTGTGCACCTTGGTGTCTCCCTTGGGCTAGCAGCGATGAGCTCTCGGACCAACGAGGATTACTTCGTCCAACCGGTCGGCTTCGTAGGCGGACTCCCAGACGAAATCGAAGGTATTGAAGATCATCTTGATGTCTATGATGATCATGCCGCTGCTCTCGCCGGAATCACCAATCCGCAGTCCGTTCTGAACAGATTATTCCAGGAGTAGTTTGTACTAGGACTGATCTGTGAATGAATAAACGAAGTTGCTTTTTCTGAATGATGTCTATTTGCATCTCCTGATTACCTCAGTGATTTTCCCGATTTCTTCAGAAAAACGCTTCCCAAACGCATGATGTCATTTCAGCCGATTAGATCTCGTTTTGACATGTCATGTCACTCGGCATCTTATTTACTGCGCTTCACCTTTCTCTCCTCCCGATAAACCTGCTAACTTGAAAAATGCTAGGGCCACCAGGGTTATGAACATTTTTTGTACTAAAGGCGACACATGTCATGTCGGCTATTCTCCAAACTCTTGGAGCATTTTTTTGCTAAAGGCGATGTTTTACATCGGCTATTTTTGCGCGTAAATATTCTTGAATCCGCTCATGTACCGACTTCCACACTGGGATGAAACTTCTTAAGAAATCTCCCATTAATAGCTCTAGAAAATTCTTCTCCCAATAAAGTCTTCAAAATATATGCATTGCCAGGCACATGTCTTACTATCCGAAAAGGACCTTCCCAATTTGGAGACCATTTACCGAACGCTTTGTCCTTCATTCCGATCGGCAATACAACCTTCCAAACTAAATCTCCTTCCACAAAGTGTTTTTCTTTGACCTTTTACTGCCTTTGCCGATTCGTACCTTAAATCAAAACTCCAACAGTGCTAAAATCCACTTGCCGATCCTTCCATTTAGAATAGGCATTGACAACATATGCTTTATCACGTCAAATTCAGAAACTATTACGCATTCGGCATTTAGTAAGTAGTGCCGAAGCTTGGTACACGAGTAGTACACACATAAACAAAGTTTCTCCATAGCCGAATACCTCGTCTCTGGGTCTAACAGCTTTCAGCTAAGGTAAGCTATTACTCTTTCTTTTCCTTCAAATTCTTGTATAAGGGCCGACCCTATTGTTAGGCTATCGGCCGCCACGTACAACTTGAAAGATTTACCAAACTGTGGAGGTACCAACACTGGTGGTGCCTTCATGTATTCTTTAATTTCATGAAAAGCTCTCTGTTGTACGTCACTCCACATGAATTTTTGGTCCTTCTTAAGCTTCAGCAACGGAGAAAAAGACAGAATTCTTTCTGAAGGTTTATCAATTTCAATCTATACTCTGGATCCAAATTTGTACTGACATATATTGGTCTTGTTTCGGCTTCATCACCAACATTTATTTCTTCTAATTTATCAGCCGACATAAAACCTCGCCCCAACTTTCCTTCGTTACCATCAATTGGATTATCCATTTAAAAATTGCTCTGAGAGCCGACTGCTTGGATCAGCTGTTGGTCCTTGTCGAAAACATTTACTGGACCTTCTTTCCAAACTCTTCCAGAGAAGCACTCGACACCATCATATTCCCAGTAAACGGGTTCTGCAGTAGCAACACTCACCGAATCGTCAGCATGGACAACTTCGACGTCATCTCCAATCCACTGGATGAGGATTTGATGCATAGTTGATGGAATGCAGCAGTTTGCATGTATCCAGTCCCTTCCTAAGAGCAAACTATATGCTCCCTTGCCATCGATGATGAAGAAGGTAGTAATCAAAGTTTTTGACCCGATCGTCAATTCAACATGAACCGCTCCTCGAGTATCAGAAGGATTGCCAGCAAAGTCCCTCAACACCATGTCAGTTTTCAATAACTCCTCACTCGCCATCCCAAGTTTCCTGAAGGTAGTATATGGCATGATATTTATGGCAGCTCCCCCGTCAATAAACATTTTGGTTAACGACTTGCCATTAATGTACCCCTTCACATAAAGCGGCTTCAAGTGTCGATGCTTGGCTGGTTTATCGAAAACTGCCCGCTGAGTCAGAACGAGCTGAGCCATCAGATCTTGGTATTCGTCTTCATCAAAATCCGAATACACCTCCTCTCGGACATCTTGATCTCCGGGAGCCATGAATTCCGATGGGAGGAAGAAAGCTATGCATGCATTAGCCGAATGATCACCTTCATCAGGTTTTTCTTTAGGACGCCAAATTTGCCTTGCTTTAGCGCCTGCTTGTGCCGATTCTTTGTTCCTTAGGCATTGCACTCTTCTCTTCTGGCTCTTTCTCAATCTTGGTGGACACCACTGTCCTTTCTGCCAAACATATTCACGGTACTCTTCTTCTTCAGCGCGAGCCCAATCTCGATCGGCAAATCTTCTCCGTTGCCGATTTTCGGAATTACCCATTTTTATGTGCCGATCGTCCTTAAGGGATTGCATCCCAAGCCTTTCATGGACCGAATGGCGGTTGACTCGAGACTGCCTGTATTCAGAATATTGATAACTGCATTCAGGGCAATTGTTCTTAGTAGGCAACTTCAAGCCTTCGTTCCAACAATATTTGAAGAATGAGCACCCCCAATGAGATTGCTCTTGCTCTCTCATATATTCTCGTTCCTCTTGGTACATACTCTCTTCGTACCTCCGTCGCTCCTCTATGAACTTTTGTTCTTCATAAAACTTTTGCTTCTGGTGCCGTTCCTGCTCCCGATGCCATTTGTTCAACAAAATACGTGTTGTGACCCTGGGCCTGGAAGCTTCTCCCCTTTCAGTTCGGCTATTCTGGAAACGAACTTGTTGCCGAAATTCTTCATTTGTGATCTGCCGATCGGGGTCAACAGCGCCGGTCTTTCTTGCTCTATCGGAGGTTAATACCTTCATTTTGCTTTTGCCCCTGGGGTCATCGGCATTAACCATGTTAACAGAGAAAGATACGGTATTCTGTCCAAAAGGGTTACCACCAATTTTCATTTTTCCATCGAACTTCAAATGCCCTTCCTGGATAGCCTTCTGGATCCGCACCCTGAACACTCGACAATCATTTATAGAGTGAGATCTGGTGTTATGGAAACCACAATACTTCTTGTCTTTAACTCCTTCAGGGTGCAGCATGGGATGGCCTTCCGGCAGCTTGATGCGTCCTTCTTTCAACCACAATTCAAGTAGCTTATCCGATTTGGAAACATCAAAGTCATAGGTACCCTTTTGCTGCCTCAGCCATCGTTGATTGACTTGAGTCGGCTCTTTCGCCCAGACTAACTCAGCTGTGTCGGTGTTTGTTAACCGACAACTCGTCTTGAGTAATCTCAGACGATTTGTTCGGTGGGGATCGACGTTCGTAGGACTCGGCGAGTACACAGGGACAGCGATTTGTACTGGTTCAGGCCGCTAAATAGCGTAATACCTTACGTCCAGTGCGACGTGTGCCTTGTGTATGATTATGATTCGATGATAGAAGCCCGCGCCTGCTTCCCCTTATATAGTCGGGTGAAGCATAGCACAGTCCGAGTCTTAGTCGGTTACAATAGGGGAGTCCTATTCTAATTACAAGACTTCCTTTAAGAACTCGACTAAGTTACAATGAGAGTCCTAATCCAAGTACGCTTCGTATCAAGTCTTCGGATCTCCCGTTCCGTCCGGGATTAGTCGGAGTAATCATCTTGTGACGACATCTCTGACATCCTGGTCCGTCAAGCCCCCGAGCTTTTTATCATTTCCTCATAACATTATCTTCTGGTTTCTCTCTGAGAATCTCCGAGTAATGTCTTGAGAAATCTTGAAGTGCTCCGTAGGTAAAGAACTTCCATGGTGTGCACTTTTTCCTGAAAAGTGCACCCATAGGGTGTAGCCCCCGAGCCTCTTGTTATTTATAATAACTTTGAGGATCTTTTGAGCCTTTTCCGAGTAATTCTTGGGTAAGAAAAAACATTTCCTTTATGATATGTACCCTGCAGCCCCCGAGCCTAAGTTCCGAGTACTCAGTAGTCGGTTCTTGGGGTCTTCCAAATATATGACCGGGTAATCCATAAAGGTCTTGAGGAGCCAAAACATGCCACTGATTCGTTGCTTACTCCATCTGAGTAATAAATATTCAGCTTCAGGTGGGTAATGTTTTCAACAAACATCCCTTATCACCCCCCACTGAACAAAAATTACTGTGAAATCAGCAATAATTGACCAATGCAGTTCCAGCTGTACGTATTAATGATTTTTGTCGTTTTCTGCAACTGCAAACTTTGTCGTCTTCCTCTTGAAGTGCGCATGAGAATCAAGTCCATCATCGATGCCAGGCTTCACATGTGCAACAGTGCATAGGTTGAATTATTTGACCCTTCAGTCACTTGTGTCCGTGAACAATGTCTATAGACTAAGATGATCCGCCTATAAATACCCTGCCTGGGAAGCGACGAGCTCATATCCTTTTAAGTGTATGACTTCCTCGAGTTCCATGAATATTGTAGAATCAATAGTGGAGATGGCTGAGCCCCCGGGTGTCTTCCTTCTGTAAAGTAGATGAGGTGTCCAGAAGAACTCTTGTGAAGGGGCCATCCGCCAGGGTGGTTTCCAAGTGGTCGCGAGCAGAGGGATACAAAGGTGCGCCTAGAAGAACTCTTGTGACTACCACTCGTAGATAACCTCGGAGTCACAGGTTGTCAAAAGGCGGTGAGGGTGATGGTCTTCCCCCGAGTTCCTTGAGCACTGGGGCAGTGCCTGAGACCCACCTTGGGATGCACTGAAAAGATAGTGTCTACCCAAGGTTCTGTGTCTGCTTTACTGCATCTCACTGAACCCGGTCCTTGGTGCATTAGGCATCAAGACTCTATACCTTGATTACACTAGAGTAGCGTTTTACATCCTGATGGTACTTGTGCTGGTAGTTGCTGTATCTCAAGATGTTTCCATGTATCTCTGTTGCAATTCTGAGTAATAATAAATAAGATCCGGGTACTTGGAATATTTTCTGAGTCCTCTGTCTTGTTCTCCGAGTACTAAATGTGTCTTGTGAAAGGAGGAAGCTTGTCTATTTGCTGTATGCCTGTTCACTGTTGCTGACGCCGTGCGAAACGTTCTCCTAGCCGTTAGGGTTTTGAACGGTTTCATAACGCCGTTTGGAAAAGATGAACGGTTGCCGAAACGGATCTATAATAAGCCGCCGTCGGGCCTATGTTTTCCTCACACTTTCATCAAGCCATTGCCTTTAGAGTTAGAAATCCCCTAGCCAATCCTCAGTTGATGCGCAGAAAATCTCTTGTCACCAACATGGGTCCCAAGAAGCAATCTGCCGCGGAGAAGAAGAAAGCCAGGATCACCACCACCGGAAAGCCGAAGCATCCAAATCCGCCGACTGATGTTCTGGCGTGGAAACAACCACACACTAGTCTGTCAGAGCTGGCGTTCTTGGCGCAACAAGGGTTACTTCGAGCGCAACCACTTGATGGATGGAGGGTACCCATTGACCATCGTGCTCCTGCCCCCAACACCACTGAAATAGTCATGTTCAAGTCCTTCGTGGAGCGGGGATTGGGGCTTCCTGCGTCTGACTTCCTGCGGGGATTGCTGCATTATTATGGTTTGACCCTCAACCATATTACTCCCAATGCCTGCCTTCATATTGCTATCTTCACCCATCTGTGTGAAGCTTTTCTGGGAATCTGCCCTTCTTTTACTCTATTCCGCTATTTCTTCTGGGTAAAGTGTCAACCCAGTGATGCTAGCGTAGAGGTAGTCGGAGGAGCTAGTATCCAACTTAGGTTGGAGGTAGCGAGTCAGTATATTACTGTTGAGTTGTCGGATTCTGTCCGAGATTGGGCTGCCGGGTGGTTCTACATGGCCAACCCACCACCAGCTCTCAGTGGTCATGATGGATGGCCGCCGCAAAAGTGTCGGGAGTGGAAGGACAGGATTACTACCGAGGAGGTAGAGACTGTCCAATCCCTCATTGATATGATAGACGGGTTGAAGCTCAGCGGACTGACCGGATTCACCGTCGTCCAAGACTTCATCGCACGCCGTATCCATCCTCTTCAACAACGGGCGAACTTTGGGTTTGAATACCTAGGTAAAAATGACCCGGGGCGTCATGACGTCGAATAATTGTCTGATTTTGAAATCTTATGGAGGGTGAACCAGCTGCTCAAAAGCCGTGAACACCTTGCTCCAGTGATGACAACATTCTCCTCCATTAATCCTCCTCCTCAGGTGAATAGTTGATCTGTCGTGTCTTCGAGATTCTAAGTAGATATCCTTCTGACTTGACTGTACGTTCTTCGTTTACAAGGCCAGGGGCGGGATAACAATGATTGTCCTCCCCTGCCTCCGGCGACTCAGGAAGGCGGAGGCATAGCTTTGAGGGGTCCTATCCGAAGTGAGGACCTTCCCAACAATCCAAGCTCTCCTGATGATCTTGATTGGCTTGACACAGATTCAACTGACTCTGATGTCATGCTCATAGACCCAGAAGCTGAAAGTAGCCGGAAGAGGTCGCCGACTCCACAGCAAGAAGCCGGAGGACCTGTCCCCAAGAAGGCTCGCACTGGTAATCGTCGTGCTTGTTGAAAAGTTCTTTTGTCAACAGAATTGGCTGAAAAGCACTGTAGTATGGGTGCTCCTGGTAAGGGGAAACCCGAGTACTTTGTAGTCCTTCTGTACTTGGATTTTAATAAACCCTTGTCTTATATATTTCTTTGTACCAGATACTGAAACAACCCAAGGGACTTCAAGCAGTGCGGTCCTTGAAGAAGCTCCGGCTCCAGACCCGCTACTGAAGAAACCTCTCTTGAAGTTGTTGCGGCCATTGAAGCTCGTAAAGTAAGTCACAAAATTTTACTTGTAGAGTGCTCGCATATTTCTGGTACTAACATAGATACTCGTCTGTTGTAGGAAAACGAAGTCGGCTGTAGAAGCCTCAGATGCAGTCCCTGAGACCCGGGCGGTAGAGGAGTCGGAGACGGTGGACAAAGAGGAAACCGGTGCCCCTCCTGTCTTTAGTCAGGTAGATCCTGTGCCCGGCTCCTCTACGTCGGGTCCCCAGGCTGATGTAGCACCTGAAGTAGATATTATCCCTCTGCCTCAGGTTGGTGTGCCATATTCGATCTTCCGTTCTCCTGCTCAGTTGGAATTTGACCGAGTAATGAATGAGTGGTTTTTCCGCACTCGACAGCCGAACGAGCCAACCCTGGAGATGGTCTTGGCTGACGTCAATGTTGAGGCATCCACTCTTCCCCAGGGAGGGTCCGCGGGTGCCCCTGAGTCCTCGCGTCAAGGAGCGACGCTCGATGTCATGGGGTATGACCAGGACCTCACCCGGCTGAAGGAGTTAAGTGAGCAAGTGAGGGCCCCTGTCAAAGCACTTTGGCAATTTGTCGAGGTAAATCTTTTGAGGTCCTCTTCATTTGTTGTAGTCTCATCTGAACACTTATAGTATTGTTTCTTGTGTAGGGCTTTGATGTGAAGGTCAAGGACCAGATCACTCGGATTCGCCAGGAGATGTCTCACGAGAATCAAGATCTCCGAGACTACATCGCCCATGACCAAATTAGCCAGAAGGTGGCCACCCAACTCCTGCACAATCGCATCAACGAGCTGCAAGGTAGTCTTAATGTTATAGCTGTCGAGCGCGACGCTGCCAATGACCGGGAGGTTAAGCTGATAGCCAAAGACGCCTCCTTGGAGCAGAAGGTGAAGGAGCTGAAGAAAACTTCCAAGAAACAGCTTGATGGTAAGTTGAAAATACTGCTCCGAGTCTTTTGCTCCTTGCTAACTGATGACACGTTAACCGACTGATGTGTCTTCAGATGCAAACAAGCTGGCTTCCGGGTGGCAAAATGCGTTCAACTGAAAGCAGGCAGAGCTTGAGGAGGTATTTGCTAATGCGCAAAGTGCTCTGCGAGAAGCCAAATTGATGCGTGAGGGTGCTGACCGGGACCTCCTGCAGGCTTTGAAATCTACGAAGGAGTCGCGGGAAGCCCTCGAGTCTTCGCAAGCTTCCTTGAAGGCGTTGGAGCATGTCGTCGAGCCCATCCTAGATATGATTCCGTGCCCTGAAGGAGTCGAGGAATCTTTGATTGATCGGGCCAAAGCTGCACCTGGACGGCTGGCTCAATATATCAAAGATATGTTGACTTCAGTGGTGCAGGGTCTAATGGCGACACTGCGGCTGCATCTGCCATCCTTTGACTTGTCGTCTCTTATGACGCTTCCTGAAGGCAAAGGCGATGAGGATCTTGCGGCGATGCAAGAGGTGGTGAAGACCGCAGCGGAGGAGTACTCGCAGATTTTAGATCTTGTAGAGTAGTTTAGCCTCCTTGATCGTTTAACCACCGCTTGTATTCCCTGGAAACAATTATTATCAAATATAAAGAATCAAAGTATTAGTTACCTTTGAGTCTTTGTGAATTTCGTGTATAATCAACTCGTCATTGCAAGAAATTTCTTGTCAATGGGTTGTTTCTGTTTGATGTGGATGTGTGACCAGGCGTCTTAGTAGACGAGTCTATCCGGGTGCTCTCTAGCACTTAGGTTTGGGTCTCGTGACTTTGTTTCTCTAACGATTGTGTAGAGAACTTAGTCTTGCCCGAGCACTACTCTTAGTACCCTTGTTCAAGGGATAATTTTGATCAAGCACATCTTGAAGGACCATGACAATGGTTCCTTCTAGGTGAATCAAATCCTCTTGGTACTCGCAGCTTGAGTGCGAAAGTGGGTGGACCTCTGTCCAGTAAATATATAACAGGGTGAGTACTACCTGACCTTGTTATACCTTATAGGAACTAGTATCTATTTTTGTAGAAACCATATTCGCTATAGGCTGACAGCCGGGTATTAGACCGTACTATCTTTTGAGTTGTATTGAGCTTAGAGCTCGTAACTCGAGTGTGGTTTCCGCTGAACCAAGTCATCCGAGTAATATTATATATTAGTCGGCGAGGTACAATAGCTAAGCTTATTGTATGATTGATGGGCTTCATCCAACTAAATAGTCGTGATGAAGTGTAACAGAGAAATAAAGCTCTTATTGCTGATGAACTCCAAACTTTATTAATATCCGTGTAATGAGTACATTTGCCCAGAGTCAGATTTGTAGCTTAGTCCTTAGGTATGGAATTTCTTCAAATGCTCAATATTCCATGAATTTGGCAACGGAGAACCATCCTCACTGACTAGCTCAAATGACCCGGGTCTTGTTACTTTAGATACTATGTAGGGTCCCTCCCATGGACTCATGAGCTTGTGGCGCCCTGTGGTATTCTGAATTTTCTTCAGGACCAAGTCGCCTACTTGGAAGGTGCGGTGATGGACGTTCTTATCATAGTAACGCCTCATCCCTTGAAGGTATCTTGCTGACTGAAAGAGTGCGGTTAATCGGGCTTCTTCAAGGCTGTCGACTTCTAGCCGCCTGGTATCATCAGCTTCGCCTTCATTGTACTGCTCTGTTCGTAGGGAGTTCCAGATTAAGTCAGCCGGAAGGATTGCTTCAGTGCCATACACCAAGAAGAAAGGAGTTTGGCCTGTTGCCCGACTTCGTTGTGTCTGTAGCCCCCAGACTACCTTAGGCAGCTCTTCAATCCACTTTCCGTCGTGATCTTTTAGAAGGTCAAATAGCCTTGGTTTTAATCCGGCAAGGATCAGGGCGTTTGCTTGTTCTACTTGACCGTTGGACTGTGGATGGGCTACGCATGATGCGTAGTCTATCTTGATTCCACAGTCGCTGGCCCATGAATTGAACTCAATAGCCGTGAAAGGGGACCCAAGGTCGGTGATAATTCTATGCGGCATCCCAAAGCGGTGAAAGATGCTCTCCATGAATTGTACTGACTTGGATGCATTGAACTTGACCAATGGCATGTACTCAATCCACTTGGTGAATTTGTCGATTGCGACGTAGATGTACTCGAATCCGCCTGGAGCACGCTTAAGAGGACCCACCATGTCGAGTCCCCAACATGAGAAAGGCCATGACAGAGGAATACAGATCAATTCATGTGCAGGTACATGCTGCTGTTTGGCAAAGAACTGGCATGATTGACAGCGGCGGACTAAATCTTCTGCATCTTTCAAGGCTGAGGGCCAATAGTACCCTGATCTGAAGATTTTTCCGACTCGTGTCCTTGATGCTGCATGGTTGCCACAACACCCGGAGTGAACTTCATTTAGGATTTCCCTGCCTTCTTCAGGTGAAATGCATTTGAGGAGGACTCCTGATGAAGCTCCGCGTCGATATAGCCTGTCCCCGACTAGAACATAGTTTTTTCTACGTCTGGTGACTTGCTCTGTGGCAGTTTTGTCACTTGGCAGTTTATGCTCCTTGAAGTAGTCGATGAAGACTTGTGTCCAGTCGGGTGCTAGAGCTAGAACCTGAGCGGAGGGTGCTGGTTCAACCTCTTCCTTCTCTTGGATTGAAGGCTTGGATAACTCATGTACGAAGGTACCATTAGGATCCAGAGCTCTGTCGGTGAAGGATCGAGAAGCAACCAGAAAGCGACCAGAGGGGGGGGGGGGTGAATGGGAGCTTCAATTTTCCTTTCGGAAACTAGTAGCCACTGTCCCAAGAATCAACCCCCAAAGCAAACCCTAGAGCTTCCTAGTGTCCACGACCCTAGTTGTAGGGTGGATGCTTCCAAGAAGCACAGCGGGACACTACACAACTCTAGAAAGCCAACACAAAAGGTGGAAATCGAATCCGACCAAGAACTAGCCAACCGCAAACAAAACAACGCAGCACAATCTCGACCGAACTCTGGACTGCGTCCGGTCAGTGAGCACCGGACGCGTCCGGTCGTCAGAAAACCGGTTTCGGGCCTTACTGTTCGTGACCGGACTCTGGCCTGCGTCCGGTCAGACAAACACCGATTTTGGAGCTCTCTGAGTTGGACCGGACTCACGGAGTCAGAGCGTCCGGTCACAACACGCAGCGTCCGGTCAACACAGAAAACGCAGGTGAACAGTAGCACAGTCGAGTCCGGTCACGCCGGGAATGGAGCGTCCGGTCAAGACCAAAAGGGGCACAGCGAGTGTTCAACCACCGGACGCACACCCCCAGCGTCCGGTCATCTCGAGCCAGCGTCCGGTCACCCCGCAGCAGTACTGTTCGTCCACCGATTTGAATCAAACTCTCCCAAAACGAAACCTCTAGGGTTCAAACTTGGAGAGATGAGTCACAAAGAGTATAGTGAGCTATCTCTAAGAGATCATGGCTCGAACCTATCTCCAAATCGATGAATCGAAGAAATTCGGGGGAAGGGAGAAAACTTGACCCGAAACGAAAATCGATCGATCTCCTAGACCGTGAGGTTGGAGGGGAATTCCTTCGGTGGAAAGAAGTGCTTCACGATCTAGAACAACTTGGTTCAAATGGATTTGCAAAAGATGAACCGAGCAAAGAGATCAAGCAACGGGAAAATCATGGAGAAAAAGGATTTCGCGAAGAACACGAACAAAACGCGAATCACAACCACGATCTGCAGCCGTAGCGCAAACACACGCTACAACCGTGAGGTTACAACCTCACTTCCTCGGAATCAACAGTACACAGAGGCAAGTCTCTCTGCGGATCTCAGCTAGCTACAGCAGGGGATGGGAGAGCAGGAAACCCTAAGTGCGAAAGAGCAAATGACTGATATGGCTAAAACTGAGATAGATGGGAGGAGGGTGTCTCCCGACTACTTATCCTACTACTAGCCTAAGTCTATTTCCTACTCTACCCCTCTCTATTCTAATTACAGAGCGAACCAGCTAAACCCTAGGGTTATTCTGGACCAACTCGGTGGTAGGTGTATCCGACGGCCACGCCCGCACAATTCGAAGCGTTGCCTCGACGGAACCTCCGGATCGCCGCCACGTGCCGCCCTCGCTCTGCACCCCCGGTTTTGTGGCCCAAACCGGGAAACCAGCCTTTTCCAGCCAACCCCCGGTTTTGAGGCCCAAACCGGGAAACCAGCCCATCAGCATCTGAGTTTTGAGGCCAAACTCAGCAAACCCTCAGCGCCCAGGTTTTGAGGCCCAAACCTGGAAACCGTCCTCAGCCCGAGTTTTGTGGCCAAACTCGGAAACCCTCAGCCCGAGTTTTGTGGCCAAACTCGGAAACCGTCCACGCCCAGGTTTTGAGGCCCAAACCTGGAAACCGTCCATCCGATGGTTTTTCCCTGGCTCTACCACCAAACCGACGTCGTAGATGGGATGCACCTCCCGTGCACCCCGTCCACCGACACGTGTCCCCGAGTCAACGACTCAGGCAACACATGACCACATTTCTTCACTTGTCGTCGTCACAGGCTGCCAGCCACCACAGCTGATCCTCGGGCCTCTGGTCCCTCAGTCGAAGCCTCACGTCCGCCCTTCACCGCTCGGTACCTCGGCATGGCACGTCCGCGGCACGACACGCCCATCCTTCACCGCACCCGGTCCGTCAGCACGGCACGTCTCAACTTGACCTTCACCTCGCCGTCGATCACTGTATCCGGGCTCGACACCTGCACAACACAAGCCAAAGAACATGCGCATCATCCCAGTTGACAATCACTCATCACTCAGAGACCCGGCATACACCCATGTATCCGCAATCTCCCCCTTGATGAGTGCATTGTCAACTACTCACACAAATCATAATGAAAAGAAGAATAAGGAAGAAGGAGGAAGAAGAAGGAGAAAACTCAACCAAATGACCCAAAAGCATAGCAAAGCCGAAGAAGGTCAAGTGGGAAGAGCGAAAGAACTTGGTCCCCAAAGACATGGGCAACGGCTCGACGCAACCAAGCAAAGCAAAGCTAGCCCTCAAGAATAGGTAGAATAGGCTCAACACCGCTAGCAGATACCAATTGGAAACTCCAGAGAAAAGAGCTCAAACCAATTGAAGCCGAATGAAAATCGAAGCAAAATGCTAGTCCCTCAAGATAGAGGCACAGAGGCTCAACACAACTAGCAAACTCCCCCTCGACAAGTGCAAGCAACTAGGAAGATCCCCCTTTGGTCCAACATGAGAAGAGCACAAAGAAAATTCTCCCCCTTGACGAAAACTCCCCTTTAATTGAACATCCAGGAGACATATGATTTGCAATTTCTCCCCCTTAGTTGAAAATGCACTAACCAAGAAAAGGCATCAAGGCAAGAGACTCCTCCTTCCAACATGCATATGAAGTCAGAAATGCAAGTTAGCAGCTTCAGGCATATAATCAAAAGAGTGCAAGAATGCTCTAAACAGTATAACTCCAATGACTCAACTAAGCACTCAAATAGCGAAGGCTCAAACTGATCACACATACGAAATATGAACATATGAGCATGTGAGCAGTCTTTAGCCAAAAAGATAGTCACCATCAAAATAGCACTATACATGTATAGACAGGAATCCAAGCAAGTGCTAAACATGTATACAAGGTGAACTACCCCTAGCAAAGTTCAATCATCATGCATAGGAATGAAGCATATACTTGTGATTTCATTTTTATATCGGAGTTGCAGCGGTGAAATTACACAAGTTTAATTTCAGCATGTGATTGCGAGAGGTTGAAAGCTTGTCTTTGCCTAACTTTTCAACCGTGCGAAGCCTATGCATATGCAATCAGAAGCTTAAAGCAACGGTTTCGGTCATACACTACACGGCTCAAGTTTAACTCAAAGTGCAATGAGAAACAGTCTCGATACCGTGAGGTGTTGACAAGCAATCCCATCTCGATCTTTTCAATTCACTAAAACTTGGTTCAAATTTTAAACATGATATGAACAGACCAAGCAAGTGAATGACTCATAACTGGAGACATAGCAACCTAGCATATATGAAAAGCATGAAAGGACTCAACACATCCTACACATGCTAGTTGCATATCTCAATGGTGAACATTTTCAGATTTTATATACATTAAGTAAATTCACCATTCCAAAATAGCTCAGCTCATAACATGTACTAGTGATCAGAAGGAGCATAAGCTACAAGCATCAATATAAGCATCGGAGCATACTACATAGAGCATAGTTACATTCTAGTGATTATAAACATGAAGCTTAGAATGTGAATGCGTATGCTGAAATGCAAAAAGAAAGGAAAGACAAAAGAGTCAGTCAAATATACAAGATCCAGAATGTTTCCCCCCATCTAAAAGGGAAAACACACACCAAGCTCACCCCTCAACCGATTAAAGGTTGATTCGTCTAAAGGCTTGGTGAAAATATCAGCCAGTTGATGATGAGTATCGACATGGCGAAGGTCGATATCACCCTTCTCCTGGTGGTCTCGCAGAAAATGAAAGCGCACATCAATGTGTTTGGTCTTCGAGTGAAGCACGGGGTTCTTAGCAACGCTAATGGCACTCGTGCTGTCACAAAGCAAAGGCACGCGAGAAAAGCTCAGACCAAAATCACGCAAAGTGGCCATCATCCAAAGCAACTGGGAACAGCAGCTAGCCGCAGCGACATATTCAGCCTCTGTAGTGGACTGAGCGACACTAGACTGCTTGCGAGAAGACCACGAAACAAGAGAAGAACCAATAAATTGGCAAGTCCCAGAAGTGGACTTGCGCTCAATACGGCAACCAGCAAAATCGGCATCCGAATAACCGCAAAGGGAGAGGGTGGAGGAAGCAGAATACCAAATCCCGAATTCAGGCGTGAAACGAAGGTACCTGAAAATCCGCTTCACCGCCTGACGGTGAGAGGTGCGTGGCGACGCCTGAAAGCGCGCACACAGACACACCGCGAACTGGATGTCCGGGCGTGTCGCCGTCAGGTAGAGGAGCGACCCGATCATGCTGCGGTACTCCTTCTGGTCCACTGCTTCTCCATCCACATCCGCATCCAGGGCAGTCGTCGTCGACATGGGTGTTGGAAGAGGCTTGGCCTCACCCATATCGAACCGCTTCAGCAAGTCCTTGGTGTACTTGCCCTGGTGCACAAACGTCCCCTCTCGGGATTGCTTAATTTGCAACCCGAGAAAGAATGTCAACTCGCCCATCATGCTCATCTCGAACTCCCTGCTGATAGTATCTGCAAACTGGCAACTAAAGCGTGAGAAGAACCACCGAAAATGATATCATCCACGTAAATCTGGACCAAGAGAGTGTCTTTGCCTTGCTTGAGGAGAAAGAGTGTTTTATCTACACATCCCATTTTAAAACCCTTAGCAAGCAAAAAGGTTTTCAACCTATCATACCAGGCTCTAGGGGCTTGTTTCAAACCATATAAAGCTTTGTGGAGTTTAAAAATGTGGTTTGGAAACTTGGGATTTTCAAAACCGGGGGGTTGCTCAACATAAACTTCTTCTTCTATGTAGCCATTTAAGAAGGCACTCTTGACATCCATTTAAAAAAGTTTGAAACCTTTGGATGTAGCAAAGGCCAAGAGTATCCTAATTGCCTCCAAACGAGCTACAGGAGCAAACGTCTCCTCATAGTCTATCCCCTCCTTCTGACTATAACCCTTCGCTACAAGCTTGGCCTTGTTTCTAACAACGTGGCCATCCTCTCCTTGCTTGTTTTTGAAAACCCATTTTGTCCCAATAGGCTTACACACAGGAGGAGGTGGAACTAGAACCCAAACCCGATTTCGCTCAAAATTTTCTAACTCCTATGCATGGCATTGACCCAATCCGGATCCGTCAAAGCGTGTCCAACATCTCGGGGCTCAAAATTAGCAACAAAAGCAGAATGAGCGAAGTGCGAGATTTGCTGTGACCTGGACCGAGTGACTCGTTCGTCGATGTTGCCGATCATCTGCTGAGGCGGGTGCTGGCGCTGGATGTGTCGTGGCGCCTCCCGAGCTGAAGTAGCCTCCCCCTCAACAGCAGCTGGTGCCTCCCCGGGTACAAATGGTACCGCTCGGGGTGGCGGATCCCACGGCCCCCAGGAAGAGGAGGTGTCGGGGCCGTGAGTCGTCGTAGAAGCCGCTCTTTGCAGCACTGCAGGTGGAGGAGGTGTTGGGTCATTTAACCCTTCGGCACCTTCTTCATCATCATCAAAAAGAGGCTCGCCAACCTCATGGTCACCTGCACGCTCAAAGCGAGAAGAAGGACAAACCATGGTCTCGTCGAAGGTGACATCGGATGTCTCCATGACTCGGTTAGTGTCAAGGTTAAGTACACGATAAGCTCGAGTGTGAGTGCCATAACCCAAAAACACACCGTCAGAAGAACGAGACTCAAACTTGTCCAAGTTGCCCTTTTTGAGTATGAAACAATGGCAACCAAAAACTCGAAAATAACTCACTTTGGGCAGTTTTCCAAAACGCAACTCATAAGAAGTCTTTTTCAAGAAAGCTCGGAGAAAAATGCGATTGGAAATGTAGCATGCAGTGCTCATAGCTTCGACCCAATATCGCCTAGGAGTCCTATGCTCATCGAGCATCGTCCTGGCCATCTCTACAAGGGTCCGATTCTTCCTCTCTACAACACCATTTTGTGGCGGTGTGTAGGGGGAAGAAAACTGATGCTCTAAGCCCAAAGAGTTACAAAACTTCTCAAAATCTGAATTTTTAAATTCGGAACCATTATCACTCCGAATTGCTCGCATAGAGTTCAAAGGGAACTCGTTCTGAAGACACAAAATCAGATTGCGAGCAAAGGAGAAAGTCTCGGTCTTCTCAGCTAAAAAGAAGACCCACGAATATCTCGAAAAGTCATCAACAACAACAAGCACATACCACTTCCCCCCAACCGAGCTCACCCGAGCCGGACCAACAAGGTCCATGTGCAAAAGCTCTCCAGGGCGCTTGGTCATGACCTGAGTCACTGGATGGTGGGGAGCGGCAACCATCTTCTCGTGTCTACAAGAGTGGCAAACAAGATCCTTCTCCATATGCAACTTGGGCAATCCTCGGATTAGGCCAAGCGAACTAAGCCTTGCAAGCAAGTCGAAGCTCAAATGTCCAAGTCTCCTATGCCACTTCCAAAGATCAGAGGAGGAAGGTCCAGCCACAAGACAACGAGAAGTGCCAAAAGACTCTGAGAAATTCGCACGAAAGACTTTTCCAAAGGGCGAAATCAAACACACAAGATTGCCCTGAGGATCCAAAATACGACTGAGATTCGGTTTAAAACGAATCTCATAGTCGTCGTCAAAGAGTTGCGAAACAGAAAGAAGGTTAAAATGCAAGTTAGAAACAAGAGCAACATCGCGCAACACAAAGTGCTCATTAACTCGCACGGACCCGCGAGACAATACCTTACCTTTGCTATTGTCGCCGAAGGTTATGTACTCCTTTCCGGCAACAGGGCTAAGGCTGGAGAACCACTTGGCGTTTCCGGTCATGTGCCTCGAGCAACCGGAATCCACCAACCAAATGTCCTCCAACCGTTTTACCTACATCAATAAAAAGACATAGGGTGAGCATACGGTCCAACACTGGGGTTAGTGAAGTAGGAAGAATACCAGTGTTGGGCCGGCTGCTCAAAAGAACGGTTAGCAGAAAAACTATTCCTAGCACGTCTACGAGAGGAGCGATCACCACGTAGAGGAAAACGTGGTCCGCTAAGGGAGGAGCGTCCATCGCGATACTCAAAACGCGGTGGGGGAAAACGCTCAACTACAAAGCCTCCGCCACGGGGTCCATAGCCTACAACTGCAGGCTCCCGTCGGGCACGCTCTCTACGAGGCCTAGGCCTAGCAACTTGAGGCACTGCGCCTCTAGGCCTAGCATCTCTCCTCGGAGCTCTCTGCTGCCTAGGCCTAGGAACTTGAGGTTCTGGACCTCTGGGCCTAGCTGCTCTCCTCGGAGCACTCCTCTGAACATTCGGCGCATGTACATCATGAAAAGAATGGTACATGTCCGGGTTGTTCATCTCCCTAGCACGGCGCGCCTCTCTCTTGCGCCTAAAGCAGAACTCGCTCAAGTGTCCATCTCTCCCACAGAAATCACAATGATACCTCACCGCACGCAAAGGGGGTTGTTGGTACTCATGGTTGTGGGTGTGGATCACTTTGCCCTTTTGTGGCAACTCCTCCTGGATAGGTGGCATTGTATCCAGCTTGTTCTTTAGGTGGTTGGGTTTGGGATGCCACACTTGGTTCTTGGGTGGAGCTCTCGGAGGTTCCTCAAACACCCCATCCTTGGTGGTAGGCTTGACGGGCTCTTTGGGTGGAAGCTTGGTCAGTTTGGGAGTAGTGGTGGAGTTGGGCTTCTCACTAGGATTCAGACCACTCGACTCTCCAATCTTCCCAAAAGCAGAAAGATCAACACCCTGAGCAAGACCTACACCAGAACCTCCAGCAGCTCGCTTAAATTGGGAGATCATCATCCCGAGCTGCGGCTCACTACAAGAGACCCATGACAAGATGGTCCGAAGGTATGTGTTTTCCTCCTCGGTTTGCATCTTGCCATGCTTGACATTGGCAATCTCCATCTCCAAACCCTCACACAAGGCACACTTAGCTACACAAGTGCTACCTGAGTTGGCCTCCTCAAGAGACACAATCTTGGCATTCTTCTCTGCCAACTCAGATTGCAAGACAGGACAAGTCTTGCACGCACCTAACAGAGAAGGTCTAGCCTTCAGCTCATCCACCTCTCCTACCAACGCAGCATACTTACCTCTCAAAGTGAGAAGGTCAGTCATGTGCGTGGTGCACATCTCACACTCAACCTCCTCCGACACGACCACAGTGG
Organism: Coix lacryma-jobi var. lacryma-jobi; assembly: GCA_009763385.1. Taxonomy (NCBI): domain Eukaryota; kingdom Viridiplantae; phylum Streptophyta; class Magnoliopsida; order Poales; family Poaceae; genus Coix; species Coix lacryma-jobi. The sequence continues at coordinate 140,062,224 of CM019824.1, forward strand.
ACTTGGCAAACTCAAGCTCCCTCACCGTGTCCTCCCACTTCTGCCTAAACTCCTTGCGCTCTCTAGCGGCACGCCTAAGCAACTTGTCCTGACTAAGGAGCGCGGCAGTAAGCTTCTCGACCTCAGCAGAAAGCTCATCGTGGGTGAGAGATACCTGGGAGTCGTCGTCGTCGTCGTCGTTCCGAGGGGTGTGCTCCAGCTTGCCGTCGACCTCATCACCAAGCGCCATGGTGCAGAAGCCGTCGTTGTCGGCGAAGAAGCAGAGACCGTTCAGCTTGTCCTCGATCCTCTTCTTCTTCTCGGACTCATCATCGCTTGAGCAAGCAGAGTCGTCATCCGAGCCGTCGACGTCGCTGAGCATGGCGAAGAACGCACGCTGCTCAGCCTGGGCCTTCTCCAAGTACTTCTTCTTGATGTACTCCTTGTCGAAGCCGCCCCTCCGCTTGTGCCTCGGGGGAACGTACTTCTCCTTGCGCTTGCCAGAGTCGTACTTGTGCCCATGATCGCCCTTCCCCGAATGCTTGTTCTTCTTGGGGCAGTTGGCGATGAAGTGGTCGGGGTCGCCGCACTCATAGCATCCTGAGCGTCCTCCTCCGCGGCGACGGTTCATGCGGTTGTTGTGAAACCGCGAGAACCGGTTGGCAAGCATTGCCAACTCATCATCCCCCAAAGACTCAAGCTGGTCCTCTGTGACAGAAAAGAGAGATGAAAGAGCAAAACCTCCAGAGGGGTTAGAAGAGCCAGAAACCAAAGCCATAGTCGGGCCAGAAGGATTCTCATAAGAAGCCCTCGACATGGCGTCAATCTCACTAGACTTGAGCTTACTAAAGAGCTCGTCGCAGGTGAGGGTCTCATAGTTAGACGATTCGATGATCGCCTGGACCTTTGAGTCCCACACTGACCGATCAAGAGTGTGCAAAAGCTTCAAAGCCCTCTCATGATCGTCAAAAGGCAACAACTCCTTGTTCGCTCTCATCTTGTTGACAATAACCTGAAAGCGAGCGAATAAACTCTCTATGCTCTCGCCAGGCATATGTCGAAAGTTCTCATACTCCCGCTTGTGCGACTCATAGAGGCGGGATTTGACCTGAGTGGTTCCCTCATGGAAGCGCATGAGGGTCGCCCAAATCTTGCGAGCCGTGGGGAGGTGAGAAACGCGATCAAACTCGGACATGCTCAAACAGGAGAACAAGGTGTTACGTGCCCAGCTATTGGCCTCGTGCTCATCGATCTGGAGCTGAGTGACCCGAGCAGCCAAGACAACGTAATCATCCCTGTTGCAAATCTCCCAAACAGAAGAGCCCATGCTCTGGAGATAGGCCGACATGCGTATCTTCCAATACGCATAGTTCGTCCCATCAAAGAACGGCGGTTTGCCCACGCCGCGATCCATGTCGCCTTCCGTGGATCTGGAACCGACTAAGGTGGAAGATCCTTAACCCGCTCCGATACCAATTGAAGGACCGAGAAGCAACCAGAAAGCGACCAGAGGGGGGGGGGGGGTGAATGGGAGCTTCAATTTTCCTTTCGGAAACTAGTAGCCACTGTCCCAAGAATCAACCCCCAAAGCAAACCCTAGAGCTTCCTAGTGTCCACGACCCTAGTTGTAGGGTGGATGCTTCCAAGAAGCACAGCGGGACACTACACAACTCTAGAAAGCCAACACAAAAGGTGAAAATCGAATCCGACCAAGAACTAGCCAACCGCAAACAAAACAACGCAGCACAATCTCGACCGAACTCTGGACTGCGTCCGGTCAGTGAGCACCGGACGTGTCCGGTCGTCAGAAAACCGGTTTCGGGCCTTACTGTTCGTGACCGGACTCTGGCCTGCGTCCGGTCGCAGAGCACCGGACGCGTCCGGTCAGACAAACACCGATTTTGGAGCTCTCTGAGTTGGACCGGACTCACGGAGTCAGAGCGTCCGGTCACAACACGCAGCGTCCGGTCAACACAGAAAACGCAGGTGAACAGTAGCACAGTCGAGTCCGGTCACGCCGGGAATGGAGCGTCCGGTCAAGACCAAAAGGGGCACAGCGAGTGTTCAACCACCGGACGCACACCCCCAGCGTCCGGTCATCTCGAGCCAGCGTCCGGTCACCCCGCAGCAGTACTGTTCGTCCACCGATTTGAATCAAACTCTCCCAAAACGAAACCTCTAGGGTTCAAACTTGGAGAGATGAGTCACAAAGAGTATAGTGAGCTATCTCTAAGAGATCATGGCTCGAACCTATCTCCAAATCGATGAATCGAAGAAATTCGGGGGAAGGGAGAAAACTTGACCCGAAACGAAAATCGATCGATCTCCTAGACCGTGAGGTTGGAGGGGAATTCCTTCGGTGGAAAGAAGTGCCTCACGATCTAGAACAACTTGGTTCAAATGGATTTGCAAAAGATGAACCGAGCAAAGAGATCAAGCAACGGGAAAATCATTGAGAAAAAGGATTTCGCGAAGAACACGAACAAAACGCGAATCACAACCACGATCTGCAGCCGTAGCGCAAACACACGCTACAACCGTGAGGTTACGGCCTCACTTCCTCGGAATCAACAGTACACAGAGGCAAGTCTCTCTGCGGATCTCAGCTAGCTACAGCAGGGGATGGGAGAGCAGGAAACCCTAAGTGCGAAAGAGCAAATGACTGATATGGCTAAAACTGAGATAGATGGGAGGAGGGTGTCTCCCGACTACTTATCCTACTACTAGCCTAAGTCTATTTCCTACTCTACCCCTCTCTATTCTAATTACAGAGCGAACCAGCTAAACCCTAGGGTTATTCTGGACCAACTCGGTGGTAGGTGTATCCGACGGCCACGCCCGCACAATTCGAAGCGTTGCCTCGACGGAACCTCCGGATCGCCGCCACGTGCCGCCCTCGCTCTGCACCCCCGGTTTTGTGGCCCAAACCGGGAAACCAGCCTTTTCCAGCCAACCCCCGGTTTTGAGGCCCAAACCGGGAAACCAGCCCATCAGCATCTGAGTTTTGAGGCCAAACTCAGCAAACCCTCAGCGCCCAGGTTTTGAGGCCCAAACCTGGAAACCGTCCTCAGCCCGAGTTTTGTGGCCAAACTCGGAAACCCTCAGCCCGAGTTTTGTGGCCAAACTCGGAAACCGTCCACGCCCAGGTTTTGAGGCCCAAACCTGGAAACCGTCCATCCGATGGTTTTTCCCTGGCTCTACCACCAAACTGACGTCGTAGATGGGATGCACCTCCCGTGCACCCCGTCCACCGACACGTGTCCCCATGTCAACGACTCAGGCAACACATGACCACATTTCTTCACTTGTCGTCGTCACAGGCTGCCAGCCACCACAGCTGATCCTCGGGCCTCTGGTCCCTCAGTCGAAGCCTCACGTCCGCCCTTCACCGCTCGGTACCTCGGCATGGCACGTCCGCCGCACGGCACGCCCATCCTTCACCGCACCCGGTCCGTCAGCACGGCACGTCTCAACTTGACCTTCACCTCGCCGTCGATCACTGTATCCGGGCTCAACACCTGCACAACACAAGCCAAAGAACATGCGCATCATCCCAGTTGACAATCACTCATCACTCAGAGACCCGGCATACACCCATGTATCCGCAGTCGGAACCCAATTTTGCTAGAATATCTGCTGCTACATTGAGATCCCGGGTAATATGAATGAGTTCCAGCCCAGAAAAGTGTTTTTCCAGCTTACGGACTTCCGCGCAATAGGCATTCATTGTTTCGTTGGTACAATCCCAGTCTTTATTGACTTGGTGAATTACCACGGAAGAATCACCGTAGACTAGGAGTCGCTTGATACCCAATGCGACTGCTAGCTTGAGTCCGTGGAGCAGTGCTTCATATTCTGCTTCATTGTTGGTAGCAGGACACAATATCTGCAGAACGTACTTGAGCTGCTCTCCGGCGGGTGATACAAGTAGTACTCCGGCTCCTGCTACTTCGAGTTTTAAGGACCCATCGAAGTACATCTTCCAATGATTGGGAATAGCGTTGTCTTGGATCTGCTGTATTTCTGTCCACTCGGCGACGAAATCAGCTAGAGCCTGTGACTTGATTGCTTTCCTGGGAGTGAACTTGATGTTGAGTGCCCCCAATTCGACTGCCCACTTGGAAATTCTTCCAGTAGCATCACGATTGTGGAGGATTTCTCCCAAAGGAAAATCCGTAACAACTGTGATCTCATGGGCTTCGAAGTAATGCCGTAGCTTTCTTGAAGATATGAGTAGAGCGTAGAGTAATTTCTGTACTTAAGGGTATCTGGCCTTTGAATCAGAGAGTACCTCGCTGATGTAGTATACTGGTCGCTGGGTGTGGTAGATGTGCTTGTCATCCTTGCGCTCCACTACGATCGCTGTGCTTACAACGTGTGTGGTAGCTGCGATATATAGCATCATCGGCTCCCTGGGTTCTGGTGGCGTCAGTATAGGTGAATTGGTAAGGTATCCTTTGAGTTGTTCAAAGGCCCTGTCCGCTTCTTCCGTCCACTGAAATTTATCACCAGCCTTGAGTAATTTGAAGAAAGGGAGTCCCTTTTCTCCCAAACGTGAGATAAATCGATTTAGCGCGGCCATGCACCCGGTGAGCTTCTGAACATCCCTGACTGAGGTAGGTGGCTTCATGTTGATGATGGCTGTGATCTGCTTTTGGCTAGCCTCGATGCCCCGGTGGCTGATAAGAAATCCGAGTAACTGGCCTGAGGGTACTCCGAAAACGCATTTTGTGGGATTGAGTCTCCATTGATATGCGCGCAGTCGGTTGAAGGTTTCCTCCAGGTCTGATATGAGAGTAGTCGGATCCTTTGTCTTTATGACCACATCATCGACATAAGCTTCTGCGTTGCGGCCAATCTGGTCACCCAAGCAATCTTGGATAGCTCGTTGATAAGTGGCCCCTGCATTCTTCAGCCCAAAGGACATGGTTTTATAACAGTAGGCGCCGAAGGGAGTTATAAACGATGTCTTGGGTTGGTCTTCTTCTTTGAGAGCAATCTGGTGGTACCCAGAGTAGCAATCTAGAAAGGATAATAGAGCAGAGCCTGCGGTGGCATCAACTATTTGATCTATCCTTGGTAATCCAAAAGGATCCTTTGGACAGTGTTTGTTGAGGTCTGTGTAGTCGACACACATGCGCCACTCGGCAGAGTTCTTCTTCTTGACTAGCACTGGGTTAGCTAACCACTCAGGGTGAAGGATTTCTCTGATGAATCCGGCCGCGAGTAGTTTGGCTATTTCCTTCTTGATCGCCTCTTTCTTTTCTGGTGAGAATCGTCGTAGTCTTTGCTTGATAGGTCTAGAACCTTCTTTTAATTCCAATTTGTGCTCAGCCAAATTCCTTGGGACTCCTGGCATATCAGCCGGTTTCCAAGCAAATATATCTTTGTTTGCTCTAAGGAACTTGGTGAGCGCGAATTCCTATTCTTCAGATAGGTGAGCACTGATAACCGCTGTCTTGGAGGGATCACTGGTTTCTAGGTCAATGCTCTTTGTAGAGACTTTTGCTGATGGTTGGATAGTACCCGCCTTCTTGGTTGGGATTTCTGAATCTCCAGGCTTGGTATTATGCACCATCTGAGTGAGTTCTTCTAATTCCAGAGTGAGTTGAGCTTTTTCGGCGGTTTGGACGGCTTCCGCGTCACAATCAAATGATCGCTTCAAGTCGCCTCTGAAGGTTAAAATTCCCTTAGGACCCGGCATCTTCAGCAGAAGGTACGGGTAGTGGGGTACTGCCATGAACTTGGCGATAGCTGGTCGTCCAAATATGGCATGGTATGATGACTCAAAGTCGGCTACCTCGAAATTGATGTACGCAGTCCGGTAATTGGTCTGAGTTCCAAAAGTGACGGGTAGTATGATCTTTCCGAGTGGTACAGCTGCCTTTCCGGGTACTATGCCGTAAAAGGGGGCGCTTGATGGTGTGAGCTGGGTTGCGAGATCCAGATTCATCTTGCGTAAGGTGTTTGCAAAGATGACGTTGAGTCCTGCCCCACCATCGATGAGTACTCTTCCCAATGTAAACCCGACGACCGTAGGATCCAGGACTAGCGGGTAATGCCCTGCATTGGAGACGCTAGTCCATTGGTCCGCTCGGGAGAAATTAATCGGGTGCTCAGACCAGTCAAGATATCTGGGAGTTGCTGGTTCTGTAGACATGATCTCTCGTAGGGAAAGCTTCTGGAGCCTTTTATTACCGCTGGTAGTTACTCCCCCAAATATGACGTTGATGGTCCCTTTGGGGTGCTGGAAACCGCCAGCGTTCTGCTGAGGGTCTTCGGCTGCTTTTTTCCCCTTGTCTTTCTTGTTTTTATTGAAGTCGGAGTTTAAGCCTCTCGCCTTGAGCTATCGACAATGCCTAGTCTGATGTCCTCCTTTAGGATAGAAAGGGTACGGTCCGTCGAGTAAGTCATCAAAGGTGGATGGCTTATTCCCCTTCTTCTGAGGCTCCATGGCAGCAACAATATTATCTCATGTTCGCTTGCGGGTGTTTTGCTGTGGTGCCTGGTTGCCTCTCTGATTGTTCCCTCGATCGCCCTGCGTGTTCCTCTTGGGGAAGCGTTCCTGAGTGCGTTCTTCTATTGCCATCATGGAATTTACGGCCCGATGGAACTCGTCGGCGGTGGTCGGGTCCTGCTTGATGAAGTCTTTCTAATTGTACCTTTCGCAGATTCCGTTGCCAAAAAGGTCAATTACTTCTCTGTCTGTAATGTCAGATACTGTGGAGCGGATCTCTGAGAAGCGCATATAGTACTCCCGTATTGACTCGTTTTTCTGTTGCTTGCAGGTCCTGAGCTTAGTCCGGGGATCTGATATCTCGGGGACAACCGCAAAGTTCTCTATGAAGATACAATGGAGTTGTTCCCATGAGTCGATGGACTCGGGCTTAAGCCTGTCGAACCAAGCGAGTGGCATTGTCTCTAAAGCCATTGGGAGAAAGAGTGCTTTGACGTCATTGCTTCCTCCTGCTAACTCGACTGCTTGAGCGTACAGCCTGAGCCACCTTTTAGGTTCTGTCTTCCCATCGTACTTTGAGTAGTTCCCGGGTTTGAATTTTCGTGGAAATGGGACTGCTCGGAGCCTCTGGGAAAAGTAAGAGAAACGGTCGACTGCATCAGATGCCGCAACTGTGACTCCTCGGTATGAAGATTCGACTCCTCCTTCAGCATGATCAGGTACTCGGTGGCCCAGACGACTCCTTGCTGGAACCCGGCTGAGTCGCTCCTGAACAGGTCGCCTCTGGCTTGGATGGGATTGTTGGTAGTTCTTAGCTACACCTAGGATAGGGTAACTAAAGTAGCTATCTACTAATGCCAAGCGGGGTTGTCAGTCCCGACACTAGTAGGAGCTAGCTAGCGAGAATGCAATCTACCAAGAGGAGATTCTGCAAGCGCACAGAACTATCGTAGTAGCACTTCGCCTGGGAGTACCAGGTGTCAATTTATTTGATCCCAAGGGAAGGCTAGGGTGGTGTATGAGTCGAGTCAAGGAGGGGATGAGAGTCGAAGAAATAAGAAAAGAGAAAAGGGGAAAAGGGAAGAGAAGGGATGGAAGGCTAGAAAGAATATATGGATGGCTAGGTAAGGATGAAATGGATGGCTAAGGTAAGGTGGATGGATAGGTAGATAGAGGGTAACTAAGGGTAACTAACTAATAACTACTGTTAACTAATCCTAGATAACTACCAAGCAAGATAACTACGAAGCGAGACAGTTACGAAGCAGGGCAGGCAAAAGACAATAGAGCAACTAAGTTGAGTATAGTTTTATTCCTATCTTGTCAAGTATCGAGGCGTACTAGCCTTTACCACTTACTTAGGTTGAACGCTAGCACAACGAGCCTTACTGTTAAACTGGGCCAACTACGTGGTGGAATTCAAGGCGCACAGGGATGTCACCACCTGCTTGCTACCACAGCTATCCGGGGGTCCAGCCGTATCTGAAGGTAAGTCTATAACTAAGCACCACGCTTAATTATATTCTAACTATCTCTACCCTAGCTTTGAATAGAGACACCCTTGCGGACGTCAGAGCAAACACTTGACTTAATAAGATAAACACTAAACTAACTAAGCAACCTATTGGCAAAGATCAAACACTAAGCTCACTAGAGATTAACTACTATGGCTAAGTGAATTGAACTGTAGGATAGCTAGGCACTCAAGCAATCAATCAAGTATACCACTCAATATTGATAAGTAGAATAAAGTAATACTTGAAATGATGAACTAGAATATAGTAAGTGCTTGAGTAACAAGAGCAAAACCTGAACTGGAGATGAAGGAAGACTCTTCCCAGCTCCAGGACCGATCACTCGCACGCCTCTACTCTTGAGCTAAGCCTTGAGCAGCGCTACCGCGAGGGCGAAGATGCCTTGCTCTACTAGCTACCTACTTGCCTAAGCTCTCTAAGCTTCTAACCTAACTCTCACTTGCTTCTCTTGCTTGTGTGTGGGATATGAAGGTGTGAAGGTGTGAATGAAGAGGTGTCTCACGGGGGTATTTATAGCCCAAATGAGTGAGGGGGGTTCTTATAGTGGGCAGCCAACCGACCTAGGGTTAGGTCAGGTGGCGGGCGCCACCCCCTACTGGCGGCCGCCAGTCCCCTGGCCGTTGGATGAACCGCCTCTGCTTCAACGGCATCCAGGTGGTTGTCCAAGGCGGTTTGGAGGCCGGTTGCATGTCCTAGCAACCGACATTCAGCCTTGATCCACGCCACTCCTCCCTGAGCCGTCCGATGCCACTGACCTAGTGACCAAGGGCCAGGATTTGGCCTTGGGGAGGTCACACGGATCGGTGACGTGGCAGGGAGTGGCACTTGGGCCAACCCAAGTGGCGGGCGCCACTTAGAGGTGGCGGGCGCCACCTAGGGGTGGCGGGCGCCACCCCCCTTAGGCCCATTTGGGCCCTGCTGAGTGGGCTTGGCCTCTGGTGGGTCCATATGTCCAAATTTGGTTCAAATCCTGCATTCAAATAAAATTCTATGGACATGTGGAATTTGGTTAGTTTGAAACCTATTTGACTACATTTCATGCCTTTTTGGTGGACTTTAGGGTCAAATGTTGATGGTAAAACAGGTGTTTAAGGACCGTCAACAAGCTCTCCCAAGCTAACCTGTTGCTCGTCCTCGAGCAACAATGCGGTTTAAGCATTGAGCATGAAATGGATAGCAACTTAAGATGTCTGCAAGTGCATATTGTATAGTGAGAAATAACTTAGCATGTATCATTAATCATAGCAATGTGGGGCTTATAGCTTTTCACTTCAAACATGCAAGAGTGAAATAAAGCAGTAGATAGGAAACTTTTATCTTGCTTAGGTTTGACTAGGATTCTGTCTGGAGGTTTTTCAAGGTTTTCAAAAGATAACAACTTGCTTAAGTCCTCCAAGATTCACTCAATCACTCAATGGTGTTTAAATCCTCACTTAGGCCAAAATGAAGCCTCTCCTATTTCTAAAGAATGATATGTGGAGTTATAGGTAGGCTAAGAACCATTGCCTGATGTTTATTGCTAAGCTAGACACTCAGATCATAAGGAGCAGCAAATCATAAAAATTGATCAAGATGTGCATGTGTGGTTATGTGGAAGTTTATAGAGAGATATTTCATAATCCTTCCTAGTTAATTTCTGGGGTCTAGAGCTAATGATAATTCTCTCTCTCTTTTTTTTTTGGATACAAAGTGAGTAGACAAAAGATGTGTCCTCACATTTTCTTAGGACATAGTCCTCTTTTGAGCTACTTTGCTCACTTTTTTTTTCTTCAGGACATAGTCTTGTCTTGAGCTACTTTGCTCATTTTTTTCTCTCTCTCTCTCCTTTTTTTAGCTCTAGATTTCCCCAGACATCTATAGGAAAGGATTTCAGAAATGAGTAGGGAAAGGGGGAGAAATGCATATTCCCAGTGTAGGAATAAGCATAAGGCTAGCAATGGGATGTTTGGCAGGGTATTGCATATCTCCGGTGTAGAGAATAAGCAATTTATTTGGTGGTTGCAAACTTCCAAAGTGGAAAGTAGGCAAATTATGGTGGGTGTACGTGAATCTTGATTCAAAAGATATGATAAGCTTCTCTACTAAGATCTATGAGGTCTAACAAAGCTCTTTGTGGTTTTGACTAATGACTAACAAATATTTGGCTGGTGGTGGGATGGGATAAAATCTAGGAGGAACTTTTAGCAAGGTTTTCATAATTTTTAAAAGAAATCCTCCAGATTAGGTCCTAATTTCACCTTAGCAAGTTTAAAGAATTACTCCATTTCTTACTAACTTTACTCACTAAGCATGATTTCAGTTAAAGCATGTGCAACCCACAAAAGCTACAACTTAGATAAGACTAGTCATTCAAACCATAACAACAACATTTGCATGACATATTTCAAATCTTATTCAGGTTTCAACTTGTTTAAGCAGATATTATTAGTTTTATTCATGGAGTGGTTATTTAGGCAAGCATGTGACATTCAAAAGATATAGAATTTAAGAACTGAATGTAAAGTGTAGGCTTGAGACATACCTTATCGGAGCGGGAGTCTCCCCCAAGCTGGCTTCTTGCTTGGTGAAAAGCCTTCTTCTTTCTCGGTCGGAGCTCTTGTTCTCATTTTATTAAAAGGGAAACTATCTAATATTGTGAAAAGGGAAACTATCCTATTATGATATTTTATTATTCTAAGTTAACATATTCCTATGCATATAACTAATGATAACTGGTGATATTTTTTTTTAGTTTCATGCATGACATATGTTATTTATTCGAAAAAAGGAAAATTTGAAGGGAAAAAATAAAAGTAAAACCATACCTTAGGTCCATGGAGTTTCATCCTTATCGGGTGGATCTTCTTCCTTGGGCACTTCTTCTCTTAGTACTCCATCTGGTTCTTCTTCTTTTGGCACCTCTCCTTTGTCATGTGAATCACACAACTTAGGAGGAGGTGGTTCTCTCTTTCTACTCCACCCTGTTCTTGGGCGCCTCTTCTTGGTACGAACGGGTTTTGCTACCTGCATGTTAGCGGCATATGCGGGACCACGGGAAAAGGAGAATATTTCCTTCCTCCCTCCTAATGTCATTTGAATTTTACCACTTCCCACATATATGCAGGCATCAACAGTGTTCAAGAAGGGTCTACCTAAGATTAGAGGCACATCTTTCCTATTTCCCATATCTAGTATTATGAAATCAGCAGGAACATAGGAGCCTCTAATATGAACAGGTAAATCATTAACTATTCCTTCTACATAGCAAGTGGATTGATCAGCTAGCACAACATAGGCAGATGTGGATGACATGGGTGGAAAGAATGAGTTTTCATAAAAATCTTTAGATAAAATGTTCACACTCGATCCTAAATCACACATGACATTTTTAAAGACTTCACCAAAGATTGAGCATCTAACTATGAGACTACCAGGATCACCCTTTTTAACAGTCATGGTTTGATCTTCATAATAGTTAAAATACTTTATTTCAACCATATTTGCAGTTTCCATGTCAGGTTTAGCAGGAATTTTGCCAGATTCAAAAGATGGTATGATAGCAGCAAGTTGAGCTAATTGGGTTTCTAACATCTTATTAAATCTTAATTGATTTTTCAGAGCAGATGAGAAATCTTCCAATTTAGCATTTATTTTCTCAAGGATTTTATCATTCGCCATTAATCTCTCTTTCAAGAAATCAGTAGTTTTACCTTGTGAGTAAACTAAATTCTTCAGGAATGAGAGATTATCAGAATTTTGAAAATTAGAGCGGGGGAATGAATTGTTACCTGGAGAATTGGAGTGCTGATTCCATCCTTGATTCTGTTGACGGAAACCGTTACTGTTGTTGATGAAGTTCAAATCTTCATGTAGCTCGGGGCAGTGGCTCCCAGAATGTCCGGTTTCTCCATAGACTTCACAAGTCATGTAGGATTCCAGAGATTGGACACTCTCTTGTTGGTTCATCTTCTCACAGCTGTCCAGCTTCTTTGCCAGCAGGTCCATCTTGGCCACGATCATGTCGGCCTCCTTAAGGGAATGCATACCTCGCTTACGGGGCTGCAGTCTCTCGTCATTCCATCCTTGGTTCGACTCCATCTTCTCTATGAGAGCCTTAGCATCTGCAACATTCAGAGAAAAGAATGCACCGCCGGCGGTGACATCCAAATGGCTTCTAGAGAGAGGGGTTAGGCCATGGTAGAAGTTCTGGATCAATAGCCAGTCCTCCATACCATGGTGCGAACAAGCAGCGACATACTCTTGCAACCTCTCCCAAGCCTCGGGGATAGATTCCTCGGCTTGTTGCGTAAAGCTGGAGATTTTGTTGCGAAGAGCATTCATCTTGCCCATCGGAAAGAATTTGGCGAGAAAAGCATTGGAACACTTGTCCCATGTGTCTACAGCGTTGCGATCGGTATAGAACCATTGCTTCGCTTTTCCTAGCAAAGAGAAAGGAAAGAGACGAAGACGGATGGCTTCTTGGGTTATCCCCTTAATGGTGAAGGTGCCGCAAATCTCCAAGAATTGTTGGAGGTGAGCATTGGCATCCTCATGAGCTTTGCCACAGAACGGGCTAGCTTGGACCATCGTGATCAGAGCCTGTTTCAACTCAAAATTGAGGTTGGCATTGATCACGTCTGGTCCTATCGCTACATTAGCGGCAGAAGGAGCAGAAAATTCATGAATGGTTTTATTGGCCATCGTGAAGATAGAACGAGATAAGAAAGAAAGAAGTTGAAGAAGATGAAGGAAAAAGATAAGAAGAGCTAAAGAAAGAAAGAATGGGGTAAGATGGGATTCGCTAAGCGGGAGCTTAAGCGAAGATAAATTCGACACGGACTCAACCGATACACCGATTGCCTTCCCCGGCAACGGCGCCAGAAATGCTTGTTGGTAGTTCTTAGCTACACCTAGGATAGGGTAACTAAAGTAGCTATCTACTAATGCCAAGCGGGGTTGTCAGTCCCGACACTAGTAGGAGCTAGCTAGCGAGAATGCAATCTACCAAGAGGAGATTCTGCAAGCGCACAGAACTATCGTAGTAGAACTTCGCCTGGGAGTACCAGGTGTCGATTTATTTGATCCCAAGGGAAGCTAGGGTGGTGTATGAGTCGAGTCAAGGAGGGGATGAGAGTCGAAGAAATAAGAAAAGAGAAAAGGGGAAAAGGGAAGAGAAGGGATGGAAGGCTAGAAAGAATATATGGATGGCTAGGTAAGGATGAAATGGATGGCTAAGGTAAGGTGGATGGATAGGTAGATAGAGGGTAACTAAGGGTAACTAACTAATAACTAATGTTAACTAATCCTAGATAACTACCAAGCAAGATAACTACGAAGCGAGACAGTTACGAAGTAGGGCAGGCAAAAGACAATAGAGCAACTAAGTTGAGTATAGTTTTATTCCTATCTTGTCAAGTATCGAGGCGTACTAGCCTTTACCACTTACTTAGGTTGAACGCTAGCACAACGAGCCTTACTGTTAAACTGGGCCAACTACGTGGTGGAATTCAAGGCGCACAGGGCTGTCACCACCTGCTTGCTACCACAGCTATCCGGGGGTCTAGCCGTATCTGAAGGTAAGTCTATAACTAAGCACCACGCTTAACTATATTCTAACTATCTCTACCCTAGCTTTGAATAGAGACACCCTTGCGGACGTCAGAGCAAACACTTGACTTAATAAGATAAACACTAAACTAACTAAGCAACCTATTGGCAAAGATCAAACACTAAGCTCACTAGAGATTAACTACTATGGCTAAGTGAATTGAACTGTAGGATAGCTAGGCACTCAAGCAATCAATCAAGTATACCACTCAATATTGATAAGTAGAATAAAGTAATACTTGAAATGATGAACTAGAATATAGTAAGTGTTTGAGTAACAAGAGCAAAACCTGAACTGGAGATGAAGGAAGACTCTTCCCAGCTCCAGGACCGATCACTCGCACGCCTCTACTCTTGAGCTAAGCCTTGAGCAGCGCTACCGCGAGGGCGAAGATGCCTTGCTCTACTAGCTACCTACTTGCCTAAGCTCTCTAAGCTTCTAACCTAACTCTCACTTGCTTCTCTTGCTTGTGTGTGGGATATGAAGGTGTGAATGAAGAGGTGCCTCAGGGGGGTATTTATAGCCCAAATGAGTGAGGGGGGTTCTTATAGTGGGCAGCCCACCGACCTAGGGTTAGGTCAGGTGGCGGGCGCCACCCTCTACTGGCGGCCGCCAGTCCCCTGGCCGTTGGATGAACCGCCTCTGCTTCAACGGCATCCAGGTGGTTGTCCAAGGCGGTTTGGAGGCCGGTTGCATGTCCTAGCAACCGACATTCAGCCTTGATCCACGCCACTCCTCCCTGAGCCATCCGATGCCACTGACCTAGTGACCAAGGGCCAGGATTTGGCCTTGGGGAGGTCACACGGACCGGTGACGTGGCAGGGAGTGGCACTTGGGCCAACCCAAGTGGCGGGCGCCACCCCCCTTAGGCCCATTTGGGCCCTGCTGAGTGGGCTTGGCCTCTGGTGAGTCCATATGTCCAAATTTGGTTCAAATCCTGCATTCAAATAAAATTCTATGGACATGTGGAATTTGGTTAGTTTGAAACCTATTTGACTACATTTCATGCCTTTTTGGTGGACTTTAGGGTCAAATGTTGATGGTAAAACAGGTGTTTAAGGACCGTCAACAGGGATGACGCTTGCTCATCATCTAGAGACTCAAGGTTCTGTCCCCGGAGTTGTAGCGCGGTAGTTTGAAGCATGACTAATCGTCGCTCTTCATCAGGGGTGCGGCTGTCCTTGGCTCCCATCTCTGTAGCTAGGGCCATAATGTTCTAGTAGGGTGTCTGGAATACCTTGTGACCAGCGACTCTCATAAACTCAGGCTCGAGGTTGCGGGAGCAATCAGCTCGTCGGCGATTGTGATCATTCTGTGATTGATGCTCCTGATCGCGTTGGGCGCGAGCTTGATTTTCCACGTCCTCTTCTAGGCGCCTCCGAGTATTATATTTTTCGAGTCGTACATTGTAGCGGTCTACGGCTTCCTTGCGGTGATTTGCTTGTCTTCTGCGAGCTTCTTTAGCTTGGTTCTTTTTGATTCTCTCAGCCTTCATTGACTCGGTTTCTCCGGGTCCTTCTGGGTCATTGTCAGATATCATACTTAGAGTTTCATCATCCTGGAATACATCTGGAGGGGTTGGCGGTCGTAGAGATGACTGATGCCCCGCCAGGAAAACTTCACGGGTGTAGCCCTGGTTTGTTGATCCTGGCGTAACCGACTCCAAAGTAGAAGTGCTGGAGATTAGTTCTGTTGAGGTGTCGTGTTCCTCAAAGGGGAGCTGATGTCCGTGTTGGTATGGAAGTTGCTGGTCAATTGTGCCAACCAGCCTAGCCGGGGCTGGCTGTATTGGCCAATGAACAATGTTACCCTCCTTGGTAGAGCTGAAAACGAGTCCTTGTTGAGCTCCAGTCAAAAATATCTGTTGATACTCTTTGAATTTTGTGTCAATCAGGTCTTGGAAGTTTTCAGCCCAGTTCCGCAGTCCAAAGGTGATGCCATGTTTGGTCTCCGAGTCCTTTCCGTTCTCAGAATTTGAGTTCGAGTAGGAGTCAGATGCCTCAGGTTGGTCTTCAGAATCTTGCGGATCTTGGATTGCAAGGTTTGCTAGGTTCTGGGTGAGATCATTCATCTTTGGTGTGGCTTGCGCTTCTGGATCAGTGTGAAGTTGCTGATGCAGCTTTCCTTGATCATCCGCGACGCAAGTCCATGAGCCAAAAATGAAAATTGATCCCGCCGAGAACATGTTGTCGTGGTTCGCCGGGCTCTTGGTGGTCGAATCGCTGAAAGCCCCTACCTGGCGCGCGAGCTATCGGTGTTTGTTAACCAACAACTCGTCTTGAGTAATCTCAGACGATTTGTTCAGTGGGGATCGACATTGGTAGGACTCGGCGAGTACATAGGGACAACGATTTATACTGGTTCAGGCCGCTAAATAGCGTAATACCTTACGTCCAGTGCGGCGTGTGCCTTGTGTATGATTATGATTTGATGATAGAAGCCTGTGCCTGCTTCCCCTTATATAGTCGGGTGGAGCATAGCACAGACCGAGTCTTAGTCGGTTACAACAGGGGAGTCCTATTCTAATTACAAGACTTCCTTTAAGAACTCGACTAAGTTACAATGAGAGTCCTAATCCAAGTACGCTTCGTATCAAGTCTTCGGATCTCCCGTTCCGTCCGGGATTAATCGGAGTAATCATCTTCTGATGACATCTCTGACATCCTGGTCCGTCAAGCTGCAGCTACCTCATCTTCGTCATCATACTCCATTGCTTCCTCTAAGAAAGCCTGATACATTTCACTAGCCACATCGCCTTTCTGGAACTGGTTGTTTCTTCTAAACCCCTGAGCCTGACTATTCATCATTGCCAATCGTTGTGATAACTGCCCAAGATCATCAAACTCCATACCGAATAGCTTTTCCCTGATATTCAGCAACATGCCAGCTATAGCTATCCCTGGCAACTGATCATCTGGTAAATTCAGGGAATAGCAAAGATTTTTAGTCTCCGTGAATCTGCGCAAATATTCTTGCGGCGTTTCATTAGCTCTCATTTTCAAACTCATGAGGTCGACCAACTTCTTCTCATTGGTGCCCGTAAAGAAATACGCGTGGAATTTCTGTTCTAGCTCTGCCCATGTACTCATAGAATTTGCCGGCAGAGACGTGAACCATGAGAAAGCTGGTCCTGTTAATGACAGTGGGAAATACCGGATTCTCCAAGCTTCATCTGCAGACACCTCTCCAAGTTGCATCAAGTAATGGCTGATGTGTTCTATAGTACTAGTGTCATCTTGGCCTGAAAACTTAGTAAGATCAGTGGGAGACCCTTGGAGGAAGTGCCACTCGGTTGTACCATTCCGGGTAAGGAGATTTATAAGCGTAAGACTGATTCTTTGGCTTCAGGCCGAATTGATTTTGCATCATTTCGGCCATCCTGTGCATGATAAGGTCAACATTTGAATCTGGAGCCGCATGCGTTTGACCTCCAAGAAACGCCCCCGTTGAGTTTTTATAGCCCGGATTCGGGAAAGCATCAATCGCACTGTAATCAACGAACTCCTGATATCCATCTCCATACATGTTCTTCTGCAACCTATTTGTTGTCGGAGACACTCTGAAGGCAGATTGTGGGACGTTTCCCGTCGTGCCGAATACGAGTTGGCCATGAGTCGTGGGAGGTTGCTGCCCCTCGTGAAGGACCATCCCACCTCTGCTTGAGCCAACTCCGCCGTCTTCAGCAATTTTTCTCTGATGTTGGGGTATGGGGAATAACAGTGGCCCCTGCATCGGGCCAGCGGCTTCCTCGAATCGTTTATCAACTGCCAGGCCGAAAGTACCAACCATGATGGCAAGAAAGGTATTTAAGAAAGTTGATTGATGATTTGTCATGGCCTCTGCTATAGCCTTGTACATCAGCTTGGATAGTTTTTGAGCATCTTCCTCATCAGTACTATCAGATTGATGAGGAAGGAGAGTTCTTGGGAGTGACTGCTTCTGGAAAACCTTGTTACTCTTATTCTTAGAGAAGGACATCAAGCATTTGCGCTCAAACTCATCGCATGCTTGTTGTACTACATGTCTCAAGTCTACTGGCAACTCATCCATGGTCACTTGCAGAACTTGAGTGTTGTCGAACTCAGGCATCTTGGAATGTGGGGTCCCACCGGGCGTGCCAAAAAGTGTGTTGGCACAAAATGTGACGCACTGTGCCTCACACACAGCAAGCCGGAAAGCGTGGCTTCAATCGGGTGCCCGGACGATTTGAAATCCGAAGACGTGCCAGTCGGTTTGACCTGAAAACCAACAAGGGACAAAACTGTGAAAATAAAACTGTAACATGCCGGGTGAGACCAGACAGTTCCATATTTACGGCCCTGAAGCCACTTTCGATGACATACAACTATAGAAGCTGTCTGCCAAGCATGTTTATAGAATTATTCGGCTAATATAGAAGAAAGCATATGAAAGCATTGATTGCCGAATACGCGTATAGGAAAAGACATGCTTAAACAAATAAGAATAGATTATGAATCGATGTATAACCAAGCTCGCCAAACTAGCCGAATTGGGGTCCATGAAGAAGGAACATGCAAACAAACACGATCAAACTAATCTAAAACCTGCATCTGCCGCACGATACCTAGTTTTATCAAAGCTCAAGCATGATTGACATGTATGAACCCACAACACGTAACAATCTAGATTAGAAGTTAATTCAGCCATTATGATCATGCAATCTATAAGAGGTGTCACGAAAACAACGATTATTGGAGCATAAGTAAACTTGTAAAGAAAGGCCGAACAAAATCAATCTAGATTGGGCAAAAGAGTGTTACAAAATTAATAAAATCATGCAACACATAATAACTTAATGAATCTATTAGATCTTGCCAAATCTAATAGAGCCGATAACTATCTCGCTTTTGCTAAACATATTAAATAAATGTCTGCCGCACGGTATTTACTCATAAGCATAGCATAAGCAAAGACTTCTTGATTGTTGACATAGATCCGCCGCACGATCTTTGGAAACAAACAAGACTACTTGCATCATATCTAAATCCACCGCATGATACTAGACATGATAACAAGGTTGTCGGGACTTACGGAGGTCGACGGATCGATGATTCCTCTCGAAGAACTCAACGACACGACAAAGGACTCGAAGATGGCACGGGGCCGATTTGTATTGATATGGTTGTGAACCCTTTTTACAATAGCCAAGGGCTTATATTTATACCCTGGACGCAATACAAGTCCTAAGAGGACACGACTATGAAATATTAAAGGAAAATACAATATTTTTGGCCTTCGACTCCCTTCGGAATCTTCATTGCCTTAATTGTCGCAATTTTGTTGCCCGATCGGCTCTTGCTTCCATCGTTTCAATGGAAACTCTCTTTTTCTCAGAATAGCCGACCGCATAAGCAGTTGCCGAATCCTTGGAAACGAGCCGACCGCATGGACACTTGCCGAATGCCTCATACGCCCATCTCTCGCACACTGGCCCATCTGTCATCTCCTTGTGCGTGCGAAAATCTGGTGTTAACAGATACCAATTAAAAGGACCGTAAAGCACACGACAAAGGTAGCAATATAAATGCGGAAGCTAAAGAGTGTGGTAGAGATGCAAACTCCCGTCAACGACGCCAGTATTTTTACCGAGGTATCGAGAAGGCCGTAAGCTTTCCCTAGTCCTCGTTGGAGTACGTCGCAAGGAATCCCTCGCAAGGGCCAAGCTCCCGGTTGGGTAACTCCGTAGATAGCCCCGGGCCTTCCCCACGCGCAAGTGGGTCTCCTGTTAAGCCACTCGTGGCAAAGCCTCTCTCGGATGCTCTCCGCCGTCTTCACTATCAAGCTTCCGGCCGAACCACCGCGGGCCTTGTTCCCTTCGGTACACGGTGACGGCCACACCACAAACACGGTTGGTGTGGTCTCGCAAGACTACAAGCCCCTCCGATGTACAATCAACGGTGCGCGCAAGCATCGGTAGGTAAGAGGTGTTCAAACCTCACTAAACACTAGGCCTAACACCTAGAGCAAGCGCAAAGCAGTGGTCTAACTAGCTTAAGCACTTCGCAAAGCACCTACACTAATCACCTAGTATATCACTTAAGCACTTTGGTGGCTAGGACAACTAAATATGTGTCTAAGCATTTGGTACACTTCCTTGAGCTCCAACCTTATGTTTTTGGCCGGCCATGGGGGTATATATAGAGCCCCATCCAAATAGAGCCGTTGGGCAAAGAGATGCACTTTTCTGACATCAACCGAACGCATTTCACGTCGTGACCGGACGCGTTCGGTCTCTCACAACGGCTAGTTGGCCGCCTGCACAGACACTGATCGGACTCTGCATGAGTCCGGTCACTCCGATCATGACTTCGTGCCTCTAGAACCTCTCTGTATTCGATTGGACTCAGCTGAGGTTTAGCGTCCGATTGTACACGTGGCGTCCGGTCACTCGGTCTCGCTGAGGAGCGGTTGCTTCGGTGCGTCCAATCGCAACTGTGCAGCGTCCGGTCACACAAACGTGGCGCTGTCGGCTTGAGTTACTGACCGGACGCATCCAGGCCAGTGTCCGGTTACTGCGTAAGCAGCGTCCGGTCACTTCTTTTTCCGTCTTTCACTTGTTCTTTGCACCTGACTTGGTTCTATTCTTGTGCTTTGGACTTTGCTTGATCTTGAGAGTCTTCTATTGTGCTTCAAATGACTTGCTTGAGGTGTTGATCATCGGATCACCACGCCGCCTTAGTCCAAGTCACTTCTTGCACCCTGTTGGACTACAAAACAAACACATGCAAATACATTAGTCCAAATTGGTTATGTTGTTCATCAAACACTAAAATCCAAAGTTAAACGGATCGAGGTCCATTTTCCTTACACGGAGGAAGCAGTACCAGACGACCTGGCCTCAATGTCGTGGCGATATGACTGAGCGTGAGACGAAAGCTGGTAGTCCTTGTCAGAGCTGTTTGTGGAGTCCTCGACAACGAACGGTGTCTCTCCCTCAAGGTCTGCAAGCTCTCTCTGCGAGGGCCCTAACGACCTTGTCCAACTCCTCTGCTGACTCTAGCACGACTAAGCCTGGACAAAAAACTCGAAACTCGCTAGCTCGCTCGACTCGCTCGTTAATGGCTCGGCTCGAGCTCGACTCGTTTTATAATAAGCCAGCTCGATTTATAACGAGCCAGCTCGAGCTGGCTCGCGAGCTGCTCGTTAGCTCGTACGAGCCAATTAATTCACAAGCCAACAAACTCAAATTAGCTATTCTAAAATGTCCAGGCGTCCAGCAATGTGATGAAAATCATATTTATTCTTACGTGTTGTTCACATACAGGTAAAAAGATATAATCATATAAGGGAAATTATGTTTTTATATGTAGATATTATTCTTTATTAAATTTACATGTACTTTGAAAAATTATGTTTTTATGATTTGACTCGCGAGCCAAACGAGCTGAGCCGAACTGCTCTTCTAGCTCGTTAGTATAACGAGCTAAGTCGAGCCAGCCTACTAGCGAACTGAGCTATAACGAGCCGAGTTGTAACGAGCCAGCTGACTCGATATCCAGGCCTAAGCACGACTGGACGCTGTCGGGAGCTGGACTGATGGGTGGACTCAGTTCGTTGTTGCAGATGCCAATGGAGTATGAGCACCTTTGCTTTCATTGGTTGACATAGCGAACTGGGTAGCCGCTAGCGAAAGGTGATGAATGACTATTGCGTGTGTTGATCATGCAAGCACTAGCCAGAGTGCAAGACCATCGCCTTCTTTAGATGTCTTCAAACTATTAATTTTTTTCATTCTCTCCATCACATCACCATCACATTAATGTTTGGACGCATGCATGAAATATTAAATGTTGGTAAAATAAATAACTAATTACATAGATTAGTTATAAATCACGAGACGTCTAATTAGCGAACTCATCGTTTCAATCTAAACAAGGCACATATGTGTATATGCTCAGCTACAAGTTCGCTGCCTGCCCCCTGCTTCAATTCCTTTTGACAAGTACACTTTTTTTTTTTGCCAAGACCCGATAGAACTGGAAGCAAATAAATTGGGATTGCTGATTAAACCAGCATGTGAAAACTAAAGTGACGACCACCCATCTCTGCCGGCCGCTTGCCTATATGTATGTAAAATATCTACTCCTAATCTGTGCAACTAGAAGAGAACAACACTATCTTCCATCCCTTTATTTGTAAATAATACATAGAATATAGTAATAAACTAGGTGAATTCCCCGCACGTTGCTGCGGGAATTTGTTGAAATGGTATCCTGAGAACCTTTAGATTCTATTGCAAAGGATGTAAAAATGCAAAGCTGTTATTGGGAATAGTTTAGCTTTTCATCCATATGAGAACTGTTAGCTGATCATATATAGACCACGAGATGAAGTTTGAAACCTAGAATAAATTAAAGATAAACTGATAGAAAATGAAAAGGAAAATTCTCATGGAAGAAACCTAGAAAAAGTAATACTAAACAATTATTTGTTCTTTTTGATGGGCTCAAATGACAATCGTTACTCCTCCGGCTGCCTGGGTTACTGGAGTGTGCTAGACATGATTGATGTAGAGTAAGCACAGTGATCACCTTAGTGTTGGAGAATTCTCTACCGGCCACAGACTTGCAACTGTGAGGGGAGATTGTAGCTACAGCGGTTGTAGTCGAGTTACCTAGATAGAGCTTTGCTGAAAAATGTTGATGGAGAAGGCAGCACTGCTGGTGGGACATGCGCACATGACGAATGGCCGGATAGTAGCCATGGCTTGTTGATGCGTGGAGGTCTGTAGCGTCTTCTTATCGCCTCTCTTCCTCAAGCTTCGACTTGCTGATGCCGAGTATGCACTCCCCGTTCCTGTCTTGCCTCCAACTTGTGACTCGGCACGACCCTGCAGCCCGCTCGCCGTCTCCGATGGGGCGGAGCGTTGACTTGGAGGGGACATAATAATTGAGGAAGCTTGGGCATGGCCGTGACACTTGAACCCATCTCCTGCAGCCGGACGCATGGTCAGAAGAGCAATCACATATATCTGCACTTTCCTCTTGTGTCATATATGCTCGTGGTTGGCAAAATAGAGATGTGCTGCATCATCATCATCATCATGCATGAGGCCAAAGGCGATGGGCAACCGGAATCGAGATTGATGGCTTTGGTATGTGCATATATAGGTGTGGTTGTGGAAGCAATATGGACAACGAATCGTTAGATAAAGCATTTATTTGATGAATAACTGAGAACGTAAATTTGAACAATAGGGGAATTAATCACAAGAAATGTGCATTTGGATGTGAGAATTGATCAGAGAATTAATCATTTCAGAAGACTTATTATCTGAAACCCCTCATCTACTCAGCAATAGAAAACCCGTCGTCTACTCACTCAGCTATATGATATGATTCTAAAGAGATACGTACATGCTGGGAGGCACTGGTGCTGAATGAAGGAGCCGCAAAAGGCAGACCTGAAGGGAGGGAGATACAGGAAGCTGAATAGAGAATGAAAGTCACAGAATTCGGGGCTGCTGGACGGAGGTGGTGTGTGCTCTGCAGCACGATTGATATATAACGGGCGTCGCTGCTGTGCGGAGGTGGGTCGAGTCTGCTAGTGTGTGCTCGGAAGGAAGTTAAAGGGAGCGGAGCCTAGCGGACAACGTTGCTGGGCAGAGGTGGGCCAGGGCTGCTGGTGTCTGGTCCAAATGAAGCTGAAGGAACGGAGACGCAGGTGCACGTGTCCGCTCCTGGGTGGAGGTGTAGGGCGTTCGAATGTGCATCAGACGGCTACAAAGTAAACCGGATAGAGATTGAACGGCTGCAAAAGAAAAATGACGTGGAAGCATGAGAGGTGAGATTTAGCTAATATTTATTGCTTAGTGGGTATGAACTATATAGTTATATTAGATATACATTTTACTATTTTTATCTCATCATTTCTAAATATTGATAGTATTGGATCGACCCATAGCTAAATTGGAGTTGAAGCCACGGGGCCGGGTCAAGGCCAAAGGCAGGCCCACCCCCATTCCCATCCTGAACTGACGGCCACCAACGCAGTCAACAAATCGCTCGTTTACCAGTGTCCATGTCCAATAAAAAGGAAAACTGTCCAAGCCGCCTCGGGCGTCTGCGACAGTATACAGGTATTTGATTGTTTTTCTTTAAAAAAAAGAGAGGTAAATGTAAATTTGATGGGAGTATCTGTACTCACCCAGTAGGTGGCGTAGAGAGGCCACGGTCGGACATGAGCTCCATGAAGTGTCTCTCTGTGCGAGATGCAGCGACAGAGTAAACAGACCGCGGACACAAAACTCATTCGGCTTTGCAATATTGTTGCGCTTAATTAAGTTACAAATTGTTCACGCGTAGTAGTACCGATTATATGAAACCGTACTGACACTTGCCTAGTACTGACGAGTTCACATTCAGAATACAAACACGGTAAGGATTAAGCAAGTATGCCCAGCAAAACTCGCTAGCAAAGGCAGTGCAGATTTGCAGAATGTGCATACAGTCGCACCTCCAGCAGACCAACAGCAACCAGACGAGACAGATACTCCCGT
Organism: Coix lacryma-jobi var. lacryma-jobi; assembly: GCA_009763385.1. NCBI lineage: Eukaryota > Viridiplantae > Streptophyta > Magnoliopsida > Poales > Poaceae > Coix > Coix lacryma-jobi. The sequence continues at coordinate 140,086,301 of CM019824.1, forward strand.
GTCCCTAAAAAGAGAGTCGTTCTGGCTTTACAAAAAATTAATAGTTTTTAACTTTCAACAAATATTAATGGTATAAAGATCTATCTAATAATATTAATTACGTACCATAATAATATTTATGGTACTGTTTACACCAGATTTTGGACCGAAAAGATTACTATTTTGTAAACATAAACGGCCGGTTTATTAAGGAAAAAGATCGACCTGGAAATATAAAAAGCTTGTATGAGTCAAAGGTGACCCAGAAGCTTCATGCGGACCAGCACGACGGGCTTCGAAGACGTGTCGGACTCAACTAAGGAGATTAAGTTCGGGTCGTCTTTTATTTTTTCTTTTTTTAATCTACTCGTATTAGGGCAGGAGTCAACCGGGTTATAAATAGCTAAAGAACCCGGATTTTGTAGAGAACACCCAATCAATCAAACACAATCGCCCCTCAACCAAAACCCTAGAAGTAGGAGTAATGTAGATCTCGGCGAGACCTTCAATCAAGCAGGGTTGCATCGGCATCGACCGACCTCCGGTTTGCTTGTAAGTTTTCACCAATGGCTTGTGTCATTGTGTAATAAGGCTGCACTGGCATCGGCCAAACTCTTGTTAAGCTATGACATGGCTAGTTATCGGTCTAAGCTCCTCTTTTGTAAGACTGTCTTGACTCTGATCAATCTCTTACTTTAGTCGATCTTGACTAGTTATCGGCTCTATTGGTTTGGCAAGCTAATAGATTCATTAAGTTATCGATGTTGTTTCATATTTTAATTTGTTTATTTATGTTTTAAAACAACATCTTGCCCAATCAAGATTGACAAAATAGCCTGCGCCTAAAGGATGCTTAGTATCGGCTGTTGTAAGATTTACACGCTCATAACAGAGGAAATAGCCGATACAAGCCTCTCATGCTATTTTCGCCAGTCTTGGTTGTTACATGTTGTGCGTTCGAGATATTCGATAAAACCGTGATCTAATTTAAGAGTAGATAGATCTGATTTAACATATCTATTACGGTTGTATTTCCGAACTTCACTGATATATATGGTAGATCGAATCTGTTTATCTTAGATTAAATCATGCTTTTTGTCGGGTAGATCTTGTTCGTGCTTCAGGGACCCTGAATCGGCTGAAATAGCCGATCCAGTTATACTTTCTTCATAATATGTTCTTTTAAGTGGTTTGAAATCAACGGATTTACTTTATACGCAAGACGTGATCTAGCTTGACCATCATCAAGGCTGCATGGAGACACCCCACTGTTAACAAATAGAACTGCTTGTGCATTTAGTCGATACGTTGGTTTTATGCCATTTGAAAGTACATATAGATCTTTACCTATCAATGTCTCTTAAACTTATCGGCTGTCTGTTTATTATAAATATTCATCTCACACATGTTATAGCCGTTATGCTTCATATCTTTTTCAGCATTTTACATACAATCTCATAGGAGTTGACTTTGTAGTCAATATCCTAAAGACAAATGGCTATATTAGAGCCGCATAATTTAGAACTATCTGATACCAAACCGGCAGGTTCCACGATTTGATGATCTTTTTCTTCTCCTTGTCGATTACAGGTCAAATTGACTGGCACGCCTGAAGTCGTTTTCGCTGAGAATCGACACCACCGTGTGCTCAAGGTCCAGGAAGTCAGGACTCGCTCCGTACCCCTCTGAGGACCGTGCACACGAGTGTGTTGGCGCATCCCGACCGAGATTTTGTGTCAACACATTCTTTTGGCACGCCTGGTGGGACCCAATCGTTTGAATCATGACGTTTGATAATGATGAAGTGCTGCACGTGAAGATGGAGGACCTCCCAGAGGAAACTCAGCGCTTAATAGGAGAAGCTATTGATCAATACCGACACCTATGCTTACTGAGTTTTAGCAAGACTAGGGATAAGAAGGTCGTTCAGAAAACCCATCTTCCTAGAGTGGTCTTTGATGGTCATGCTGATCCAATGGTCCAAGTCCAGCATAATGCTATGCAAGAAGTGATCAGCAAGGCAATGGCGTCCACTTTGATGAACCACAATGAGGCTTTTCTCAACAGCCTCACAAATGCCATGAAGGAGGTTTTCAACATAAATGGTGATAAAAGAGGTCCAGCATATAATATTGGAAACAATCAAGGAGCTGGAACTTCTACTGGACCTCAGACCAATGGTCCAAATGGCAATGGAAACCAGATGATGATCAACCCTGGGGGCATGACACCGCAGCCAGTGCAACAGCTGATTATGAGTAATAACATATACTCATCGGCTACAAAAATAGCTCCTTAGGCAAGGCGCATCACAAGATATTTTAATACACCGCCATATCAAGGGAACATAGCATCTGGTGATATCCCTCAGGGGTATCATTATGTATTTGACTTCTATACCTTGGATGCTCAAGAGAACCCAGGATACAACGGCAACAACGTCGGGGGGGGGGGGCAGAACATCAGCTATCAACCGCCGGTAAATCAGATTGACCAGTTGATGAATCGGGTAACTGACCTGGTTCAGAAGCAATTTGGCTTGACGCCAAAATCTACAATAACTGGTTACAAAAAGCCGTATCCAGAATGGTTTGATCAGGTTGTTCTTCCTCCAAGATATAGAATTCCTGATTTTTCCAAATTCACAGGAACTTGTTCAGTGTCAACCATGGAGCACATAACCCAGTTCCTAGTCCAGATCGGAGAGATCGGTGATGAGCAAGCACTCAAAGTCACAATGTTCCCTCTCTCTCTCTCTCTCTATCTGGTTCGGCTTTCTCGTGGTTTTCGTCTCTGCCACCCAATTCCATTCACAGTTGGGATGATTTGGAAGATAAGTTCCATAAATATTTTGGCTTCGGGGTATTGGAAAAAGGCTTAGTGGATTTAATCGATACAAGACAAACTAATAATGAGTCTGGATGCCAGTACCTCCAAAGATTTAGAGAGATGAAGAATCAATGCTATTCCTTAACATTGCCAGATTCAGAGGTGGTTAGCATTGCAATTCAAGGATTGGTACCTGCTATCAGAGAGAGAATCGGCTTTGGTTGTAATAATATGGCCGATTTAGCTAAAAAGGTGGCGAGTATTGATGCCCAAAATCAGTACAACCAAGTCTTCAAACCTTAGAAAGCCTACAATGCGGAGAGTCATGTTTTCCTGCAGAATGAAAACGATGATTCAGAGAATGAAAGCGATGAAGAAGTGGTTGTTGTAGACTGGGTTTGGAAGAATAATGAATTCATGCCTTGGGCAAAAGTTAAAAATACCAAGAGGGATGTAAAGTACAGCTTCGATATCGATAAGGCCGACAAGATATTTGACTACTTGCTAGAAAAGGGTCAGATCAAGTTGACTGGGAATCATACTATCCCATCGGCCGAGGAGCTTAAAAATAAAAGGTACTGCAAATTTCATAATTCTGGTACCCATACTACTAATGATTGCCGAGTTTTCAGAGATATGATACAAAGGGCAATCATTAAAGGAAGGATTGGCTTAGAAAAGGCCAAAGGCATGGGCATCAACGGCCATCCTTTCCCACAGAACATGGTGGCTCCGACACTTCGAAGTGAGGTCAAGGTATTGACTTCTGATAAGGCTAAGGCAGCTGGAACAGTTGATCCAAAGAAGCAACTAACAGCCAGGGAGTATCAGGAGATGAAAGGAGACAATAATCAACATGATCAACCTGAAACTTCAAGAGCTGGTGAAGCAAGAAGGCGTCCAACTGTCAAAATCTTATTAAACAAGTGGCAACGCCAGAAGGAGAGGAGCCAAATGCAAAGGGAAAGAGATGAACAAGAATATCAAGAGTGGCTCGAAGAAGAAGAGTACAGGAAGTCCCAGGAAGAAGGAAGACGCATCAGAGATGAAGAGAAGAATCATTGGGACTGTCCCTTCTTCAGACATTGTTGGAATAAGGGCTTAAAACTTCCTACTCTTCGTAATTGCCCAGAGTGCAGTGATCAATACCGAGAGTATAGGCAGTCGAGAGACAACCGCCGATCTGTACATGAAAGATTGAAGTTTGAAAATACGGATCGGCGCATAAAAATGAAAATGTTCATAATCGGCTTGGAGCAAGATTAGCCGATCATGATCATCCATGGCAGGAGGGGCAATGGTGTCCTGGTGGTCTAACCAAGAGCCAGAAGTGACGGGTTCAAAGGTTGAGAAACGATGAAACCCAGAAAAAGAGATCCAAAGTCTGGCAAGTCAAGCAAATAGCCGATAAGGGTGAGTCATCGGCTAATATCACTGCTCTGTTCATGCTACCTGCTGAATTTAGATCCTATGATCAAGAAGAAGAATCTGATAATGAGGAAGCCGTTGCTCAATGGATCTATCAAGCAGAAGATGCCACATTTCAAAAACCCGAGAAGCATTCTCATTTAAAGGCTTTGTACTTAAAAGGGTTTGTTGATGGAAGACCTTTGAACAGGATGCTTGTTGATGGAGGGGCAACATTTAACTTGATGCCATATGCCACTTTTAGAAAGCTTGGTAAGACCACAAAAGACTTGACTAAGACCAATATGAGGTTGACCGACTTTGCTGGCAACGTATCGGTTACTAAAGGTGCTATATGTGTTGAGTTGACAATTGGTAGCAAGAGTATGCTGACTACTTTCTTTGTAGTCGATGCAAAAGGATCCTATAGTGTGCTTCTCGGAAGAGATTGGATCCACGCCAATTGTTGCATTCCATCTACCATACATCAGAATGTGATTCAGTGGATCAGTGACACCGTGGAAGTAGTGCCAACAGATTTGACTGTTAGTATTGATTATTCAGACCCTGATGTTTGGAACTTTGATAACATGGAGTGTTTTTCCGGAAGGATTCTCGAAGAATACTTTCTCAAGACAACCAACGAGAGTCAACAGCCGATCTAAGCAATCGGCTTCAAAAAATGTTCTAGAGGATTAATTTACTAGCAATGATTTGCATCGATGCCAATGAACTAAGGTCGGTGTTGTATCAGTCAAGATTAATACCTTTAGAATTAGAGCAAGGAATCAACTTGTTGGATTTTATAGCCGATACCAATGTATCGCCTTTAGAATAAAAATAGCCGATATGTATGTATCGTCTTTTGATTGATAGCCGATACTAAGGAAGTATCGCCTTTAGAAGATTCATCAAAAGGAAAAGCTTTGGAAAAGCTCAAGCAATGCAGTGCAAAGAAATATCAGGCAAATGATATTTGACAAATTATTAAGCCTGACGATGCAGGGGCAGACTTGTTGTTCAGTTTGTTCGGCCACCAGGCCGGATACACAAAGGGAACATTAAAAACAAACTAATCTAGATGGAGCTTGTTCAGAAGGTCCTCCAGGTGTGACACCTCCGTCACTGCCAGTCCCAGGGGTTGGAACTCTTCCACCAGCTCCCGGAAATCTTCCCTCGTCCTGGCACCGACGAAAGAGGGAGAGACTTCTCCGGAGATCTCAGCACCGCTGAGTTCGGCTCCGGCGAGGGCGAAGGTGGCGTCGTGGCAGATGGCGTGGAGGGCCAGCTCCCTGATGTGCGTCCCGACGTCATCCAGGCGCGTCCGCAGATTGTCTCCACGTGCGTTCACGAAGTCGGCAATTGCTGTGGCTCGCCCAGGGAGCCAATCGAGTTGCTATTGGAGTTCTGCAATTAAATGGAAGAGACTAAATAGCCGATTCAATTGAATCAAGGAACAAATCGGCTAAACATTTAAACGAGACAGTTGCCAACTGATTCACTAGTACAATTATGCAAAAGGTGATTGAAGTAATGAGTTGGAAAATTTGGAAAAATACCAGCAACTCTGGCGTCGGACGCCTCTAAGTGCTCAAGAGCACTGTTGAGGCGAGCGCGGAGGACCTCTCGTTCCTCCACCAGGCGGGCAGTTCGGCGGTGCTCCTCCTCCAAGAGGCGTCGGGTGCTGGTGACATTCCGGATGAAGGCCCACGCACCATCATCCAATGCCAACTCATACTCCGACGGGGGTTGACTGGGGCCTTGGCCGTCTGCTAGAGGAGGAGGACTGCGAAAAAAATTAGGGTTTTTCCTCGGGTAAATGAAGAATTTCGAAGCATGAAGAAGCACTAAAGAGGAGAATCATTACCTGAGCACACGGCGACGGGTCGCCGGAGGGCCATCCACGGACTCTGATGCCTCCGCGAGGCGTTTGCCGCGGTTGTCTGCCATTGCTTCGACCGCCGAGTGGAGAAGAAAAGCAGTTGGTGAATGAGAAGAGCAAAGGCCGAAGAGTAAAGCAATGAATGTGCAGTGTGTTCGAGAAGTCGGCGTCTGGCATTTATACATAAGACTCGAGAAGGTGAAAAGACGTCGGTTCGGAGACACCCTTAGATTCGGATCCTAAGGTGAATCGACTAAGTAAGCCATTTTGATACTAATCGGCTAAGGATAAGTCGTCTAGATGAAATCGGCTAAGGATAGCTGATAGAGCTTCAAGTATTAAATAAAAATAAAGTATCATGACGCCAGTCAACCAATGAAGAATGTTTACAGAGGAGGAACTGAAGGTCAGAGATTACAGATAAACAGAGTTACATGTTTAGCAAAGACTTCAGTGCACTCAGAGCATTCAAGCGGATAGCATCTATTTCATCGATCTCTTTCTGATCTTCTTCAATGGAACCTGGGATCGGTTTCTTCTTGGCTTTGATGTCCTGAAGCTCACCATGAAGAGTTGTTATCTTTTTCTTATGATCGCGAAGAGCAACAGGGATATTCTTCAAGCTATCCTTCTTCAACTTGATCTGTTCATTGATAGTTTGAAGCCTGCTCAACAGTTCATTCCTCTGAATTTCCAGAGATGACAGATTGCCGATAAGAACAGTAGAGTCTGAATTTAGTTGATCTATGACGTTCTTTTCGGCAACCATATCAGAAATGCAACGCTGTTCGTGTGCTGGCAGATGTGCTTGAGCCTCTCGTGCCCTGAATTTGGCTTTAATCTTGGAAAACCTTGGCTCGAGGAATCCTATGTGGGCAACAGAAGACAAAATCTCTTTCAGATCTCCTGGTATGCTGTCTTTAATTAGATCAAAGATGTCCCTGACTCCCTTTGCATCCTGCATCAATTCGGCTGTGTTGACCCCCAGAAGGGGGATTAATGTTTGAAGCCGAGTTTTGATTTCTTCAGGTAGATCTCCTAAGGATCTAGCTGCAGAAGCTTCCTCTTCATCCATGTAATCTTTCAAGTTGAAGGGGATGGCAGGGGAAGAAGGCTCTCCTTGTTCCTACACAGATAGGTGTATGAGTAGTCACAGATAAGGAGCTATTGGAAAGAGAAAGCAGTGTTGATTAGAGTACCTGGTCAAGTGGGTTGATTTGAAGCTCAGGGAGGATAAGAGAAGGCTCAGGAAGTACATCTGAAAAAATACTTTCATCAGTTTTTTCAAGAACATTTACCGAAGAAGATGGAGGTGTCACCTAAAAGATATACCTGCTTGGGGAAGTTCTTGATCAATGTCAGGAAGAGGAGGTGCTTCAGGGTCTACAATTTGAGAATCCACTTGCTCCTGGGGCAACTCAACATTGAGAGTGCCGGCCTATTTCCAAAAAAAAAATTAAAAGATGAAAGGATTATAGACTTGTTGATGGGATTAAGGAAAAACAGATTTTTACCTCTGTATCGATATTTTTGATCAAGGATTGGCTGCTACTAGAAGTATCTTGCTTCTTCATTTTTGATACAACCTTGGCGGTTGGCTTAGTAGTCTTTTGCTTCTTAGAAGAGCCAGCTTCCCTTATAAGGGTGGTAAGGGTTTGATCATCTAAAGCATCAGGAGCTTTCCTCTTCATCAAAGTCTTGATAGTGGGAGCATCACAGCCAATTCTTGGATTTGGGCACCATATATTATAATTTATTTCTGGAGGATTCAAAGTGACCAAATCCTGCAAAGATTTGGCGTATATCAGAAGTGAGAAGGTGGTAAAGATATAGAGTTTGAAGACGAGGGAAGTTATACCTCATCAGTTGCCTGAAAGTCTGAGTCCAATTTCAGACAGTAAGTGGCCACGACCTCACTGAAAAGATGGGTTCTCCATTGCTGCCACCAGTTCTAGAAGGAGATTGAAGGGAAAGGTCTACAGTCCCATTCCTTGACCATCTTTAGGGAAACAAATTTTTCCAGTTGGAATATTCTGTCATACTCTAAGGCAGAGTCTACTACTTCCCTTGGCTTGAGTTTATCAGCAAAATACAGGGATGGGGGCACTTGACCAAAACCAATTTGTCTGGCTGCCATGACAGGATGATAAAATTCATAGGACATGGGAGGTCTTTCTCTACCATGCCTAATCTCAGTTGGCAGGAGACAAGGTTTCATAGTTTGACACAAGATCTTCAGGCTCTCAGCATCACATTCCCTTTGGAACCTAAAAGTGTATGGGTTCTCGAAATCTGAGATATCTGAATATTGGAACCAGTTGAAGGTGGCAGCATGGAATCCCTTGTAGAAGATCTTAAAGAAAAAGCTAGCTGGTTCATCGACAGATATTATAGCAGCGGCTTCTCCAAATGAAGTACACCTTCTCACTTTGGCATTATCAGCCAATGATCCCTCTTGGCTATCTGGATATAATTCTGGGAAAGATAAGGTTTTCAAGTCTGGGGTTACCAACCTATGGAGATGAAGGTTGAGCCAGAGTTGAATCAACCACCAAGGACCTGTTATTGATGGGATGTCTTCATTTTTCATCAAACTCTGGGCTACTTTATTCAATATGCTGTACAGAGCCCCCAGAAGGTACTTTCCCAAAGGTATATCTGAGGTTACAGGCAACTTTTCTGCTAGAGCCAAGAAATTGGAAGTTGGACCACAACTCTGACCATAGAACAGGTATTTCTCCAGCCACATATTCAGAAAGATAATGTGCTCTCGTTCTGAGACACTGGATTGAGGAGTGTTGAAGGTGGCAATATAATTGGCCCAGCCACCAGGTTTTCCAAGCTTGATGGAGGGTTTGGTTTGGAGACTGTAAGGGTTAGTCGATCCAATGATGTTTAGGCCGGTCAGCATGTGCACATCGGCCAAAGTTGGAGTCATAGGGCCCTTCTTGAACATAAAGGTGTTGAAGGTACCAGACCAAAAATAGCAGACAGCCTTCAGCATCTGCTCATTCTTCTTCATATCAGCCAAGGATAGGGTGATGCACTGATCTAGACTACAAAAAACCCAATCTGATTTCTTCTTGGCTCCCACCTTAATCAGTCAATCCCTCCAACCTGGAACAATCGATGGCCAGTTCCTGAAAGGGGTTTTTTCCCCAGTGCTTTGAAGCAAAATTTGAATTCTTGAAGGGAATTCTCTATGTTTTGGCAGTGATGACTTCGGTAGGATCAAGATTTCCGACTGGACCAAGAAAGAAATTATCTGGGTTATCCTGAACTGGGATGAGGATCTGGTCATGAAGCGCCTGAAAATTCAAAATTTGAGGAAAACGCAAAGGTGAAAGTTCACCAGAAAAGGAGGATGATGGGAGACCTTAGATTTTACCTCAGGGCTGGAATCTTGAGTCGCCATTTGACTTGCGGAGACACTGGAGTTAAGCTCTTGAAAGGAGTTTGCTCAAAATCAAGTGGCGACGGACTTCTTTGAAGGTTAGGGTTTGAGACCTGAAAGAAAGCGATAACGGTTGGGGAAAGACTCGGCTGATCGACTGTGAGGTTAATCGATCGAACCTAAAAGAAGGAAAATAACATTTTTGGAATAAAATAAATTTCATCCCAAAATCGGGGGGCATGTGTTTACACCAGATTTTGGACCGAGAAGATTACTATTTTGTAAACATAAACGACCGATTTATTAAGGAAAAAGATCGGCCTGGAAATATAAAAAGCTTGTATGAGTCAAAGGTGACCCGGAAGCTTCATGCGGACCAGCACGACGGGCTTCGAAGACGTGTCAGACTCAACTAAGGAGTTCAAGTTCGGGATGTCTTTTATTTTTTCATTTTTTGTAATCTACTCGTATTAGGGCAGGAGTCAACCGGGTTATAAATAGCTAAAGAACCCGGATTTTGTAGAGAACACCCAATCAATCAAACACAATCGACCCTCGGCCAAAACCCTAGGAGTAGGAGTAACGTAGATCCCGGCGAGACCTTCAATCAAGCAGGGTTGTATCGGCATCGACCGACTTCCGATTTGCTTGTAAGTTTCACCAATGGCTTGTGTCATCGTGTAATAAGGTTGCATTGGCATCGACCAAACTCTTGTTAAGCTATGACATGGCTAGTTATCGGTCTAAGCTCGTCTTTTGTAAGACTGTCTTGACTCTGATCAATCTCTTACTTTAGTCGATCTTGACTAGTTATCGGCTCTATTGGTTTGGCAAGCTAATAGATTCATTAAGCTATCGATGTTGTTTCATGTTTTAATTTATTTATTTATGTTTTAAAACAACATCTTGCCCAATCAAGATTGACAAAATAGCCTGCGCCTAAAGGATGCTTAGTATCGGTTGTTCTAAGATTTACACGCTCATAACATAGGAAATAGCCGATACAAGCCTCTCATCAGCTATTTTCGCCAGTCTTGGTTGTTACATGTTGTGCGTTCGAGATATTCGATAAAACCGTGATCTAATTTAAGAGTAGATAGATCTGATTTAACATATCTATTACGGCTGTATTTCCGAACTCCACTGATATATATGGTAGATCGAATCTGTTTATCTTAGATTAAATCATGTTTTTTGTCGGGTAGATCTTGTTCGTGCTTCATGGACCCTGAATCGGCTGAAATAGCCGATCCAGTTATACTTTCTTCATAATATGTTCTTTTAAGTGGTTTGAAATCAACGGATTTACTTTATACACAAGACGTGATCTAGCTTGACCATCATCAAGGCTGCATGGAGACATCCCACTGTTGATGTTTAAGTTATTTTATCTATCTATTTGTTATTACGGCTGCATGGAGACACCCCACTGTTAACGAATAGAAGTGCTTGTGCATTTAGTTGATACGTTGGTTTTATGCCATTTGAAAGTACATATAGATCTTTACCTATCAATGTCCCTTAAACTTATCGACTGTCTGTTTATTATAAATATTCATGTCACACATGTTATAGCCGTTATGCTTTATATCTTTTTCAGCATTTTACATACAATCTCAAGGGAGTTGACTTTGTAGTCAATATCCTAAAGACAAATGGCTATATCAGAGCCGCATAATTTGGAACTGTCTAGTACCAAACCGGCAGGTTTCACGATTTGACGATCTTTTTCTTCTCCTTGTCAATTACAGGTCAAATTGACTGGCACGCCTGAAGTCGATTTCGCTGAGAATCGACACCACCGTTTGCTGAAGGTCCAGGAGGTCAGGACTCGCTCCGTACCCCTCTGAGGACCTTGCGCACGAGTGTGTTGGCGCATCCCGACCGAGATTTTGTGTCAACAGGTACGTAATAACATTGTTAATAGATCTTTAAATATATTTGGCAAAATAGTTATTTTCATCCCTAAACTATTGCCTGAACATCAGTTTAGTCTCTAAACTATTAAATTATTCACTTTAGTCCTTAGACAATAGATATGTAGCTCAATCTCGTCCACCTCCTTTATGTCTTGCCGCGTGGCCAGTGCTACATGTAAAATATCGCTCCTGCCCCTCACTCTCCTTTACGTGTTTCCCTCTACTCCGTTTTCCTTTCCCTCTACCCCGTTTCCGATCCCTTTCCCCCACGGTACCCCATTTACTTATCAAATAAATCTAAATTGTTGATTTTTATATCGTTTCCCTTTCCCTCTACCCCGTTTCCGATCCCTTTCCCCCACGGTACCCCATTTACTTATCAAATAAATCTAAATTGTTGATTTTATATTTTTAAAATTAATTAATTAGCCTAGGAAAAGAAAAAGACGATGTATATTTGAAAATGAGCCTTAGACAATAGTTTAGGAACGAAAATGACTATTTTGCCAATATATTTTTATAATAAACTTATTTGAAGATACAAATATTATACATATTTTATACAAATCTAGTCAAAGTTGAGAAAGTTTGACTAGCACGTATCCCATAGCGACTTTTTTTTAAGAACAGAGGGAGTATTCTTTACGAGGGATACAAGAATGTGTTTAATCAAGTGTATTTATGGCGAGTAGCAGCGACCTAAAGTTTGTAATGAGACAGTTTCCATATATACTTCCTTCATGTGAGTTTGGCTGCATATAAGTATGCCCTATCGCCGTGAACCAACAAAAGAAAAAGGTCCAGCCAATGAAAACGAGCTGAGGCGCGGGCATGGCAAAGTTGTCATGGAGTACGGAGCCAACAACAACACCGTATTGGCGATTTTTTGAGAACCATCTCATTCTCATCGCACCAGAAAACTCACCGACAAATGATATACTCCGTACAGCACAAGCTAATAAAGCATGCATATACGGGATATACAGAATTAGATCATTGACGTCGGAAATGATCCGAATCACACATCAGCAGAGTTAGAACGTTCGAAGAGGTTGCAGATCAACCTGAGACTAGTGATGAAAACGGACGGAATTTTTCGCGTTCCAAACCGACCGTTTTTCCATATTTGATCGTCCATTTCCGTAAATCCAGAACAGAGTTTCTCGGAATCGGATCGGAAGTAGAAATGATGTTTTTCCGTCCGTATTTTCGAAATTCCATATTTGGTCAGAATTTTTCCGAATTTGAATCCGGAATTTTACCGGATTTCACAGGATTGACTTCTTTTATTTAAAAAATCAATATCTTCTTATTCCTAGCTCCAAATGTATCAAATAATATATCCGTTTCGATTGGCTCGACGAGCTCTTCACAATGGTGTACTCTAAATATTAAGTGCTAATTTATTTTCAGCAAATATATACACATATATATAAAAAGATAAGAACAAAAGTGATTTCGACAACATGGATGATGAGTCATAGCTGTGATTTATGAAAAATATATCCATGTCGCTGTCAAAATATTCTCTCCCACACATGTTACATTATCAGGGTCATTGTATATGATTGTGGTTTTGAGTATAAAGATGTGCGGTATTCTGGCTTAAGTTTCTGGCTTCCGTCCGTTTCCGTTGAATTTCTAACCATATTGGTTTGTTTCCGCACACCCGTATATTCTGAACCCGCACCCGTTTCCGCAAAAAAATATAGAAACGGAAGTAGAAATAGGGTTTTTCTGTCCGTTTTCGTCAGTTTTCATCGCTACTTGAGACAGCAAGGAACCTGAATAAACCGACAAAACCGATCTAGAGACCGGTTCGGGCCGATTTAGAACTTGATCCCTTGTGTTGGTAACTCTAGAACTTCTCCCGGGAAGACCCGTCAGGGAGGAGCACGTAGAGGTTGTCCTAGGACCAGCAAGGCTGCCTAGAACGCCGCCGAATCTCGTCGGAAGATGCGTCTGTAAGGAAAATGGACCTCGGACCATTTAACTTTGGATTTTGGTGTTTGATGAACAACATAACCAAATTGGACTAATGCGTTTGCAAGTGTTTCTTTTGTAGTCCAATAGGGTGCAAATGTGGCTTGGACTAAGGCGACGTGGTGATCCGATGATCAACACCTCAAGCAAGATTCTAGAAGCTCAGTTGAAGACCCTAAAGATGAAGCAAAGTCCAAGACACAAGAATGGAACCAAGTCGGGCGCAAAGAACAAAAGAAAGGCGGGAAGAACAAGTGACCAGACGCTGCTTCGCAGTGACCGGACGCTGGCCTGGATGCGTCCGGTCAGTACCCCAAGCCAGCAGCGCCACGTCAAAGCGACCGGACGCTGCGACAGTTGCGATCGGACGCTCCGATGCTACTGTTCCTCAGCACGACCGTGTGACCGGACGCTACGACGACGATCGGACGCTGGAGCTCAGCTGAGTCCGATCAAACACAGAGAGGTTCCAGAGGCACGAAATCGTGATCGGACGCGTCCGCTCGTCATGCCATAGTCCGATCAGTGCCCGTGCAGGCTGGCAACTAGCCGTTGTGAGGGACCGGACGCGTTCGGTCAGGACGTGAAGTGCGTCCGGTCGCTGTCTGAAAAGTACATCTCTTTGCCCAACGGCTCTATTTGCTTGGGGCTCTATATATACCCCCATGGCCGGCCAAAAACATGAGGTTGGAGCTCAAGGAAGTGTACCAAGTGTATAGACACATATTTAGTTGCTCTAGCCACCAAAGTGCTCAAGTGATATACTAGGTGATTAGTGTATGCGCTTTGCGAAGTGCTTAAGCTAGTCAGACCACCGCTTTGCGCTTGCTCTAGGTGTTAGGCCTAGTGTTTAGTGAGGTTGAAAACCTCTCATCTACCGGTGCTTGCGCGCACCGTTATTGTACATCGGCGGGGCTTGTAGTCTTGCGAGACCACACCAACCGAGTTTGTGGTGTGGCCGCCTCCGTGTACCGAAGGGAACAAGGCCCGCAGCGCTTCGGCCGGAAACTTGATAGTGAAGACGGTGGAGAGCATCCGGGAGAGGCTTTGCCACGAGTGGCTTAACCGGAGACCCACTTGAGAGTGGGGAAGGCCCGGAGCTATCCATGGAGTTATCCGACCGGGAGCTTGGCCCTTGCGAGGGATTTCTTGCGAGGGGCTCCAACGAGGACTAGGGGGAAGCTTGCGCGCTTCTCGATACCTCGGTAAAAATACCGGAGTCATCGACGAGAGTTTGCATCTCTATCACACTCTTTAGCTTCCGCATTTACATTGCTACCTTGTTTATGTGCTTTACCTTTCCTAGCTTACTCTTGCTAGTTGATAGGTTTGGAAACTAGGTTGCATAACTCCTTTTGCGGTAGAGATAGCAAACACACTTAGCAAAACCTTAGTTGCACATTAGATAGTTTACTTTGTTGCATAGGTTTTGCTTAGGTGGAAATTAGAGGAAATAGTTTAGAGTAGAAGTTTTAAGTTGCCTAATTCACCCCCCCTCTTAGGCGTCACGGTCCTTTCAATTGGTATCAAAGCGAGGTTGGCTCTCTTGTGGACTCTTGACTTAATCGCCTTCGAGTCGACGCCCCTAAGAGAAGTTGGGATGGATACCTCTAGGCCCCCACACTTTGACGACACTAACTTCCCTTACTATAGTGCTAGGATGGCTTGCTTTTTAGAAGCCGTTGATCTAGGTGTTTGGAGAGTCACCCACGATGGGATGAAACCCATTAAGAATCCCGAGAAGCCTACCGCGGGTGATGAAAAAGAAATTCATCTTAATGCTAGAGCTAAAAATTGCTTGTTTGAATCTATTAGCATGGATGTCTTTAACCAAGTTTTTACTTTGCAAACATCTCATGAAATTTGGTTAAAGCTTCATGAGCTCCATGATGGTACAAGTAATGTACGTGAGCAAAAACATCACCTAACAAAAACAAGCTATGATTCCTTTAAAATGAATGAAAATGAGCTTGTTCGTGATATGTATTCTCGTTTGAATCTAATTATCAATGAGCTCCATTCTATAGGAATAACAAAGTTAGGTGATGCAGATATTGTGAGGAAGATCATCTTCGTGCTTCCAAAGAACAAATATGCAACCATCATCACCATCCTCCACAACATGGAGGACTTGAGCACCATGACCCCGGCCATTGTCATTGGCAAATTGGTGGCATTTGAGATGTCACGCAAGATGGGTCAAGAAGAAGCCACTTCATCAAGCAAAGGCATTGCTCTCACATGTGATGAGCACAAAAAGATGAAGTGCAAGAAGCAAGTTGAGTCAAGCTCAAGCTCCTCAAGTGAAGAAGAGGATGATGAAAATGAAGAATCAAGTGATGATGATCAAGCCTCCACCTCATCCGACTCCTCCTTAGATGAAGAAGAAACAATCAAGCTCATGAAAGGAGTGAAGAGGATGATCCACAAGCTCAATGTCAAGGGTGTGCCCATCACCATAGAAGATTGCCTCTTCACTAATCAAAGAAGAGAGCAAAGGAAAAAGGGATGCTATGGATGCGGCAAAAGAGGGCACTTTGTGGAAAATTGCCCACAACAAAAGCCCACACCCAAGGACAAGAAAAAGAAGGGATGCAAGGCCAAAGTTCTCACCACCATCAAGACATGGGATGATTCATCAAGTGATGATGAAGCTCATCACAAGAGGCACGGCCGCAAGCACTCATCATCAAGCTCCTCACGTATGTGCCTTATGGCACGAGGTAACACAAGCCCTATCTCTAGTGATAGTAATAGAGATAGTGATAGTGATGATGAGCTACCTTCTTACAATCAACTTGTGCAAGATAATCTCAAATATGCTAAGGCTTGCACTAGCCAACAAAAGAAAATAAATGCTTTAAAAGAAAAATTAGATAGTTCTCAACAAGATTATAATGCCATGCTTGATCAATATGAAACCTTTTCAAACTTAAATGTTGAGCTATCTAATAAAATTGAGAAACTTGAGGCTAGTATAAGCACATATGATAGCACAAGTAGTGATGAGCAACTTGCTAAGAAAAATGAAAAACTAAAAGCAAAGTTAGCTAGCACACAAGATGCTTACAAAAGTTTGCTTGCTAAAATGGAAATTATGTGCAAGCATTGTGATGAGCTAACTAACAAAGTTGCTAATCTTGAAACCATCGGAGCAATCCCCACTGAGGCACCTAAAATTGAGAAATCAATCTTTGATATGCCTAAAAAGGATGCCTCTACTTCTTGCATTGATTTACTTGATTTAGACTCACCCATATGCAAACAAGCTTGTGTTGAGAATGTCATTGTAGAAACATGTACACAATAAGTTGCAATGGAGAATGAGCTACTAAAGCAAGAAGTGGCACGCCTCACCAAGGACTTGACCCAAGCAAAAGGCAAGGGGAAGCAAACCCGAACTCATCAAGATAACACCAACAAGGGAGTGAAGAAGCTTGATGAGGAGCAAACCGTGGTTTGTTACCTTTGCCACAAGGAAGGCCACAAGTCCTATGAGTGCAAGGTGAAGCATGGGGGAGAAAAGAAGAAAGAGAAAAACAAAAAGCAAACAAGCAAGCTCTCCAACACCTACACCAACAAGGTGAACAAGAAGGTCACCACACCTTATCTTTTGAAGAAGAAAAAGAATGACAAGGTGGTGGCCATCAAGGTGAACAAGCAAGCCAACAATGGAGCCAAACGTATTTGGGTGCCTAAGGACATAATCACAACCATGAAGAGCACCAAAAAGGTTTGGGTCCCGAAAGGGAAATGAGTTGTCAAGTGGACCACGGGGAATTTGGAGACTTGGCAAAGTTTTGGGTGCATATCATGGGGTGCATCACATTGGATCACATCATTGCCAAGTATGTTAGTAGGTACTATGGACCCAAGTTCCCCTTCCCATGATTAGGTAACTAGATTTAAATTCTTGCATTTACTTTCATTTGGTATAATTTCTTTCGATTACATTTAGCATCTAGTTCCTTCATTGCCTAGGTTTGCATGGGTATATTCATATATTTTGTCATGCAAAATAGGCTTATCATATGGTAGTTTTGCTCGGTATCTCTCACTTCTTAGAGCAATTCTACATGGTTTTAATTGGTTAGAAGCACGACACATAGCTTCTTTTACTTTGTATTTATCTTATATGTGCCAAAGTCTAGATTATAGATAAACTACCCCAATTACCATCTTCAATTGATGTCACATTTCTTGTAATATCAATATGGAAAATGGTAGTTTGACCTTACAAGTCAATGTGCATGTCTCCTACAAGTATTTTAAACTTGTATGCACACTTTTAGGGGGAGTCTAGTCTATAATTCGGAAGCTTTGAGACTAACACTACTTTCAAGATTATCATGTGTGTAGTAGTCTCATTGCAAGGAAAATGGAGTTCTCGGAGACAAGCATCATGTGTGGTGATAATCCAATTGGCATCTACATGTGGTATTCCTAACGATATCATTATGTTGATCTCAATTTGATATTCTTATATGCTTTCTCTATACATTATATAGATTAAACTCCTTTGTGCTTTAATTTGTCGGTTATGCATATGCTTTTACCTTACATCATATGTATGCATATACTTAGGGGGAGTTTTAGCTTATATAATGTGTCCTCTTTTGAGCTTTAATGTCTTCCTTTTCGGTGTTTGATTCCAAAGGGGGAGAATGTGTAGGGACCAAAATCAAGCCCAAACTAAAACCAACAAAATAACCAAAATCAAATTCTCAAAAAATTCTATGGTTATTTTTATGGGAATGGTTCAAAAAGGGAGGAAGTGATTTATGGAGTTAAGGGGAGTCTTAATCCATAAAGTCACAAAGAAGGACTCTATGGCAAGGGCAAGATATGCTAGAATAAATATGTTTCTTTTTAGTATCTTTTAAACATCATATGATCTTGCCTTTGCATTGCATCCTAGCAAGTAGATTGCATTTTAAATTATGTATCTATTATTTGCTTGTTTTGGTCGTGTTGTCATCAATCACCAAAAAGAGGGAGATTGTAAGGAAAATGGACCTCAGACCATTTAACTTCGGATTTTGGTGTTTGATGAACAACATAACCAAATTGGACTAATGTGTTTGCAAGTGTTTCTTTTGTAGTCCAATAGGGTGCAAATGTGGCTTGGACTAAGGCGACGTGGTGATCCGATGATCAACACCTCAAGCAAGATTCTAGAAGCTCAGTTGAAGACCCTAAAGATCAAGCAAAGTCCAAGGCACAAGAATGGAACCAAGTCGGGCGCAAAGAACGAAAGAAAGGCGGGAAGAACAAGTGACCGGAAGCTGCTTCGCAGCGTCCGGTCAGTACCCCAAGCCAGCAGCGCCACGTCAAAGCGACCGGACGCTGCGACAGTTGCGATCGGACGCTCCGATGCTACTGTTCCTCAGCACGACTGTGTGACCGGACGCTACGACGACGATCGGACGCTGGAGCTCAGCTGAGTCCGATCAAACACAGAGAGGTTCCAGAGGCACGAAATCGTGATCGGATGCGTCCGGTCGTCTACGACCGGACTCATGCCAGAGTCCGATCAGTGCCCGTGCAGGCTGGCAACTAGCCATTGTGAGGGACCGGACGCGTCGGGTCAGGACGTGAAGTGCGTCCGGTCGCTGTCTAAAAACTGCATCTCTTTGCCCAACGGCTCTATTTGCTTGGGGCTCTATATATACCCCCATGGCCGGCCAAAAACATGAGGTTGGAGCTCAAGGAAGTGTACCAATTGTATAGACACATATTTAGTTGCTCTAGCCACCAAAGTGCTCAAGTGATATACTAGGTGATTAGTGTATGCGCTTTGCGAAGTGCTTAAGCTAGTCAGACCACCGCTTTGCGCTTGCTCTAGGTGTTAGGCCTAGTGTTTAGTGAGGTTGAAAACCTCTCATCTACCGGTGCTTGCGCGCACCGTTATTGTACATCGGCGGGGCTTGTAGTCTTGCGAGACCACACCAACCGAGTTTGTGGTGTGGCCGCCTCCGTGTACCGAAGGGAACAAGGCCTGCGGCGCTTCGGCCGGAAACTTGATAGTGAAGACGGCGGAGAGCATCCGGGAGAGGCTTTGCCACGAGTGGCTTAACCGGAGACCCACTTGAGAGTGGGGAAGGCCCGGAGCTATCCACGGAGTTATCCGACCGGGAGCTTGGCCCTTGCGAGGGATTCCTTGCGAGGGGCTCCAACGAGGACTAGGGGGAAGCTTGCGCTCTTCTCGATACCTCGGTAAAAATACCGGAGTCGTCGACGGGAGTT
This sequence comes from Coix lacryma-jobi var. lacryma-jobi, assembly GCA_009763385.1. Lineage (NCBI taxonomy): Eukaryota > Viridiplantae > Streptophyta > Magnoliopsida > Poales > Poaceae > Coix > Coix lacryma-jobi. The sequence goes on from CM019824.1 coordinate 140,105,940, forward strand.
TGCATCTCTATCACACTCTTTAGCTTCCGCATTTACATTACTACCTTGTTTATGTGCTTTACCTTTCCTAGCTTACTCTTGCTAGTTGATAGGTTTGGAAACTAGGTTGCATAACTCCTTTTGCGGTAGAGATAGCAAACACACTTAGCAAAACCTTAGTTGCACATTAGATAGTTTACTTTCTTGCATAGATTTTGCTTAGGTGGAAATTAGAGGCCATAGTTTAGAGTAGAAGTTTTAAGTTGCCTAATTCACCCCCCCTCTTAGGCGTCACGGTTCTTTCAGCGTCGAACAACAAGGTATAGAGGGAAAAAAGGATAAAGGGTTGTAGTAGATTGATTTGACGATTAGGGTTGGATACCTCAATTGGCCATGATCCTCTCATATATATAGAGGGGGTGGTCTTATCCCAGTAAAAAACGTCTCCAAATCGTAATCTCCAAGTTTTCTACCCGAACTCTATCAGAACATGGAAAAGAATCCAATCTGAACCAGAAAAGGCAAACCTAATCTAGCCGATTCTTAAATCGACCAAATCGGTCTTTATGGGCCTTAGCATAACCGATAACAGCCCAAACCGACTAAAATAATTAAAAGACCCCTGCAAGATCTTTAAATCATTGCTTTGATAACTTCAAGTCGGTCCCTTATTTACTACCTCACCACCTCCGACCAGTTTTACCTGGTCGGAAAATACCTAAAGCAATAATTGGATCAAGCGATCAACCCAATTCCACTCAGAACAACCGACTTGCCAATCATAAAGTACTTGAAGATAATTTCAGTTTCAAAATACGATGATCTAAATGCACCTTCTAAGCCTACTATATTCTTAGAACACTTTTGATTGTCAACAGATTCACATTCGTTGGACGTGCATGCATCATTCGTCCATGTGTGCATGCAAGCGGGCCGGACCATCCTGTACATGCGTCACGTACGAATGAGCTACAATTGAGCGACTCAAGCCATATCCATCATCTCGGATATCATAACACGCCAATTACTCCATTCAACATCGATCAAGCTAAGTCATATTTTTTATTTTAAAATTAAAAATTCTATTAACAATAGTATACTACCACAATCTGATTTACCTTGAGTGCTCAATATTTCCTTGAGGGCTAAAACAAAACCGTTAAGAAAATTATAATTTTTTTGGCTGCAGACATAGACCTCCAAGAAAATAGATATTCTTGAGTGTTGAACCAAACCGTGAAGGTAAATGCTCATTTCCTTGGGTGTTATATGAAACCGTCAAGTTAATTGATATTTCCTTGAGTACTCCTTAAAACCTTTAAGATAATTTGTATTTCCTTGAGTGTCACTTGAAACCGCCAAGGTAATTCATATTTCCTTGGGCGTAATTTGAAACCGCCAAGAAAATTCACTTAACTTTGAATTTCAAAAATTTTCAAAATTTTTAAATTTTGTAAATGACCTCAGATGGAGATATAACTTAAACCAAAGTTATAGTATTCGATGAGATATACAACTTTGTAGTTCAAACTTTTTTACATTTGAAATCATTTTGAATCCCAAATATTCATTACAAGATTCAATAAAGTGAATACAAAAGAAAACAGTGATTCACTCACTCACAAATCACTTTGTGGTGTAGTGAATCGTGTTGTTGTTGTGAAGTGAATTGTCCAAGGTTTGAATTCTAGCAAGAGTAAGTTTTGCTGATTTATGTTTTTTTTTTGCTATGGCTCCATGTTTCCTTCAAGGTGTTTTTTTTTGCTATGACTCTATGTTTCCTTTAAGGTTATCGACTGTCAAGGAAACTAGTTTCCTTGGTGGTTTGAAGTATTTTTTTGGCGGTTAAGGACCCTCAAGAAAATTACTTTTCTTGGCGGTCAGAATATTTTCTTAGCTCTTTGGCAAGTTAAGTATGGTTCTAATTTCCTTGACGGTTAGCCTCTAAGGAAATTATCCTTGAGTGTCAAAACCGCCAAGGAAACTAATTTCCTTTATCTCCTATCCTTAGTACATTTGTTTAACGGTTTGTGGTCAAAGATTATTTTCCTAGCGGTTTAACTCTTTTTCCTGGTGGTTTTTGACACTCAAGGCAATTCAGAATTCTGATAGTGGTGTACGTATATATCTCTTGATATCTACATGTGCTCGCCGTAAACAGCTATTGGTAGGAACCGTCGACAGCTCTGATCATCGTCGCCCCGAGGCGGCCCCAATTGATGTCCTGCGTCATTCGGTTGTCATTTATGTTTCGACGCTCGATTCATCATCGTTCCAGGTGAGCACACCGTGCTTCGTCGGTTCGTTATCACGATCAACTTCTTATCACGGCGCTCGGCGACCTCCCGCAGTCTCTCATCGTGGCAGCGCAGCGCTCGACAACAACGGCACCAACAGGATTATGTTATTCAAATCCCTCGAGTTTAAATTAAGTGTTTGAGACCCTAAATAAATTCAGATCAAAAAGTAGTCAACTACAAAGTTGTGTAACTTTTCAAGATCTACAATATATTTAGGTTGTTTCTCTATCCGAGGTAATTTAAAAAAATTAAATTTTAAATTTGACAAATTTAAATGTAGGTTTCTATGACAAGATAAATTCAAATAAAAAAATGGTCAACTACAAAGTTGCATAACTTTTTGAGATCTATAACTTTTGTTTTGGTTGTTTCTCCATCCGAGATTGGTTGAAAAAATTGAATTTTAAATTTGATAAATTCAAACATAGATTTATATGATAAGATAAATTCAAATAAAAATTGTAAACATCAAAGTTCTGTAACTTTTCAAGATCTATAACTTTTATTTTTGTTGTTTCTCCATCCGATGTCGTTTAAAAAATATGAATTTTAAATTTGACAAATTCAAACGTATATTTCTATGACGAGATGAATTCAAATAAAAAAGTTGTAAACATAAAAGTTCTATAACTTTTTAAGACCTACAACTTTTGTTTTGGTTGTTTCTTCATCCGAGATTATTTGAAAAAACAAATTTAAGTATTTAATTTAATTATTCGACATCTATTTGTAGGGGCGCCTCAATAGAACCGCCCCTACAAAAAAGATTTGTAGGGGCGGCTGGATATTGAGCCGCCTCTACAAATCCGAGCTATTTGTAGGAGCGGCTCATAACAACAGCTGCCCCTACAAATGAATTTGTAGGGGCATCTCGTCTAGGGGCATTTGTAGGGACGACTCTATATAGAGCCGTCTCTAAAAAAAAAAAGAGAGATATTGTTACAAATTCTTTTTGTAGTAGTAGATGACTCTAGGACCATCCGGCGACACAATCCAAATCCGCCCAAAGTGTCTAACACAAAGGGAAAACAATATCGAACAGAGAAGGTAACAATCCTTAAAGCTATTTCAAGTACTTTTATATAGAAATTTTATAATGGTTGGAAAAATAAGAACCATTCATTGGAAGGAATCGAACGGTGCAAAAATAAGAGGTACCAATGTAAAAGTACCAAAAAGTACCAAAGAAATGGAGATAGTACCAAAATAGATGGACCAAATCTGAAATTTTATTATTTATTTATTTAATTATTTATTTGATTATAAGGACAAAACTGTAATTCGATAGGTTCATCGAAGGGTAATTTTGGGATGTCCCATCCACCCGTGGCTATGGGTCACCTACTCACCTCGTCCTCTCCCATGGCCACACCGGCAAAGAGTTGTCAGTCTGCCGCCGACGCCCGTCATGAGAGCGATAACACACAGACGGAAACGGCTAGTGAGTAGCGGATGGTCGTCTACAGCGTGATCACGACCATCCTCCGCAAAAGGGCTGCGTATCGTGCAGTTTCCTTCTCCTGTAGCTCAGCCTGGCGCTCTGGCCGTCGTCAGCTCCAAAGCACGAAGAAACAACAACACAACTCCAAAGCGTTGGGAATGTAGCGTGCCTAGTCCACAACTACCTTTCTAAGGTGTCCCGGTACGGGAACCTCGTCCTGGGCAAGTTTCAGGCCGTGGTTGAGTTGTTGTCGGAGTCAGCACGCGTGTGCCACGACGACGATAGGCTATATCGCACCGTCGCACCTCAACGACAGCAGAAGCGGCTATGCCAAACGTTGACTGCAGGGACGATGCGAGTTGCGAGGGAAGTTGTCGTAGTGTATCGGGAGGTGCCGCTTCTGGGTGCGCACGTGTGCGGCACAACGAGTGGCTACTACTCCACGTCACAAGGTGCAGGTGCTGCTGTCGGAGCAGGCAAAGATGGCCGGCGCTTGACGCGCTCGGCAAGGTGGGAAGGACGACGATGTCAACGTGACGAGGCTTGAGGTGTAGTGCTTAAACGCAAATACATGGAGCTGCAGTGTGAAGTGGAGCTTCTGCAAGGACAGGTGGAGCGCATGTTGCCGTGTTGTGACGAATGATAACTAATTACCACTATATCCTAAAGAATAAAAAAAATAAAATTTTAAATTATCTTTCACAATTAAATATCAAGTAAATAAAAAATCAAAAAGTACTTGGAAGTACTATGGTACTTTTCCAACCATCGTAAAAGAGCTCACTTTTATAATATGTTTTCTATTTATTATCTAAAGTACAATACGAAGTACTCGTCACTTGAGGGTCCATTGTGCTCGACGGAGTGTTCGATCTCAAGTGATCGAAGTACTCATTAACTATGAAGTGCTCATTAGTTGAGGGTCCATTGTGCTCGACGGAGTGTTTGACCTCAAGTGATCGAAGTACTCATTAAATACGAAGTGCTCATCACTTGAGGGTCCATTGTGCTCGACGGAGTGTTTGACCTCGAGTGGTCGAAGTACTCATTAACTATGAAGTACCATCACTTGAGGGTCCATTATGCTCGACAGAGAGCTCGACCTTGAGTGATTGAAGTACTCCTTATTACCGAAGTGCCATTACTCAAGGGTCCATGTGCTCGATGGAGTGCTCCACCTCAAGTGACCAGGGTACTCGTCAATATTTCCAAATTGATGTCAGAAGAGGCACATTGCGCTTGATGAAGTGCTTGATCTCAAGTGATAAAAGTACTAATACACGATAACACTTCCCCCAAGTCTGGTTACAATCACCAAGTGTGACAATGTTTTCCAAAGAGGAATAGCCTGATAGACGTTATAATGAGCTCATATTGCTCGAAGAAGAACACAACAAAGAGGCTTATCAAGTTGAGAGATATCAACAAGCCCTTTGGAAATACTATAATCAGCACGTACATAATTGGGTGCTTGCTATCGGGGACTTGGTACTCAAACAAGACTAGCGTAAAAAATACTCTTTTTCATCAAGCCTGAATACAATGTTTGGGGGCTTTTCCAAACATGTTGGCCCGAATACGATGGCTAGAGGCTACAAGCACAAGGTCACGACGCTTTCTAGTAGATCCAATTGTCGTAACTGTCATGTTTACCATTTTGCAGGTTACCTATTACGGTCATGCCTATCATCCTCAACACAACGTATTCCCTCTGTACAGAAAAAGGAAGTCGTTTTGGATAATGACATGATCTCCAAAGTATAACTTTGACTCCTTATTTTTATAAAAAATATTTATTGAAAAATGATATATGTATATTTTTATAAAAATATTTATCAATACAAATCTATTTATATAGCTTTTATATTTTAAAACTCAATAACATAAAAGTTATTCATGATTTATATTTTCAATGTTTGATCAAATCCTTGTTCAAAACGATTTTCTTTTTCTATACGGAGAGACTACGTCAACATATCTCATATTTCAGATAAGCTTTTCAAGTTTTATTTCTTGCAATCTTTTGCTTTACTCTCTACTCAGTTACCTGTTAACCTGAATAGAAAGTCGGGGACTACTACAATACTCATACGTATCATATATAACCAAAAGTTGTTGGACTAAAGCAAATCGAGCTATTTGTCAACTATATGCTTTCAAGGGACTAACGCACAGAAAACCGCTCGTGTCTCATCTGCGATCTGCTAACGCCCCGAACAAACTCTGCATACTACCGAAATAGCCTGAACAAGCCAAGGGCACTTTGTTTGGTTATATTAATTTCCATCCTATACAAAATTCAAATAGCAATTTTATTGCCTTATTTTCTTTCAATAATTTTATGTATATAAACCTCTCCGAGTTCACACTTGGGGGTTGGTTAATAATTATTTCTTTAGTAATTTGAAATGGAATATACACCGACGATTCACCCGAACACACGGTCGGGACTACTACGCCGAAATAATTTCGGACCTATCCTACAGTTCCCAAGCGCTAAGCTTAAGGGCTGCTGATAAGCCTTATCAGGCGCGTTGGTTAGCTGGCAAGCCAAAAATGAGACATCAAGCGAGCCATCTGTTAGCGGTCCTTATCGACCATTATAAACCAGCAATTTATTACAAAAAGAAGCAAACATCATTTTATACACATGTACTTTTGGGAACGCATGGTACGAAAATAGTCTTCTGTGTAAACTATAGAAACTCTAATCAAGACCATATGAATCTAATTCGATGATGTGTTATTTTAGCACTTAAATCCCTCCACTCATCTCATCTTAATACAAACAGGCGTGAGCACAGTGGGAGGGTCTAAATGCTAAAATAACTCACCTTCATCTCTAACCATTGGATTAGATTCGTGTAGTCTTGATTAGAGTTTCTATAGTTTGCACAGGAGGCTGGTTTTCATAGCATACGTTCCCTATACTTTTACTATTAACCTATTTTCACTTGTATTGAAGTTTCAATGTTTTACAAGACATCTATACAAAAACAAGTAGAAAAGGGTGAAGAATGTGCTTTCCTGAAAGGATCAAGATGCCCAAGAGGGGGGGGGGGGGGGGTGAATTGAGCTTTTCTAAAAACTTCTTGCAAGAATTAAAACCTATTAAGCCCAATTAACCCCCTTGTGCCTAGAAGTGTGTTTCTCTCTATTCTACCACACAAAAGACCAAGTCTATGCCACTCCTACTCTAGCAAAGCAATTCAATAATGAAAGTACACCAAGTATAATGCGGAATTGAATTGCTTGAAAGTAAATGCGTAAGTAAAGGAGTAGAGATGACAAGACGATCTTTTTGCCGAGGTATCGAGGTGTCGGCACACCTCCTAGTCCTCGTTGGAGCACCCGCGCAAGGGTATCGCTCCCCCTTGATCCGCGCAAGGATCAAGTGCTCACTATGAGCTGATTCTTCGCCGCTCCGGCCCGGTGAATCGCTCAGTACCGGTCACAAGCTTGCTTGGGTCATCCACAATGCCACCGAATGCTCTCCAAGCTTCACGATCACCACCAAGCCGTCTAGGTGATGGCGATCACCAAGAGTAACAAGCTAGAACTCTCACTTGACCAACACAAGGCCAAATAGATGGATGGATGCACACTTGCTACTCAATTCTCACTAGGAGCTGTCTAATTCTCTCAACCTCACTAGGGCTCTTGCACTTTCTCACACTCACAATGTGTCTCTCAGCAGATGGAAGTGGCAAGAACACTCTAATGGATGGAGGGAAGAAGTATAAATACTCCCCCAACCGGTCATCCAAAACAGCACCAAACTGGAGCTTCTGCGGGGGCATCAGACGCTCCGATGCTAGGCATCGGAGGCGCCGATGACCTCGACCAACGGTCGACTGTACCATCTTGTCAGACATGTTAAAGGAGCATCGGACGCTGGGCAGCATCTGATGCCTCCACATTGGACGCATCCGATGTGGATTTATCCTCTCTGGAACCTCTCTGGATGGCCATCGGATGCTGGCCCTCAGCATCCGATGCAGCCTCCAGTTCACGCGCACGTGAATAGTGGCACGAGCGCATCCGATGTGAACACATCGGCGCGTCCGATGCCACGCATCAGACTAAACCCTAGTCGGGGTGAGCATCGGAGGCTCCGATGCCCACCAGGCCAGCGTCCGATGCCTCTATCAAGGCCAAGATGAACTCGGATCGCGACGTGGCCTTAACGACTTTTGATCCTCTCGACATAAGGCATCTCTCTGAGCTACCTAGGGCTATGAAATAACAAGTGTGCACCACACCTACCTCAATAGACTCATCTAGGTTAAGCTACTAATTCACGCTCCCATTTATAGTACGGCCAAAGGAAAAACAAAGACCTAAGACTATCTAAGTGTCCTCCAACACCATGTGACACTTAGCCTAGTCTACCACCGTCTTCGTTGTCCGTCCTTTGAAAACCAAAACGATATCCATCGCCAGGGGACAGGAACTCCATATGCCCGTATCGTCGCCATTACCGTGACCTAACTCAACCCTGTTTCTGCAAAACACACGTTAGTCACAGTAATCTTGTGTTTCATCCAATCACCGAAACCCACTAGGGGCCAAGATGCGTTCATTTCCAACAAAGGGTATTTTGGGGAATACGGAGAACAGGCTACCCAACTTTCAAATTTGGGCTAGCGATCCACTTGGCCCAACTCCAGACCTAGCCAGAGGTTCACCAGAGCAGGACAGTGCCCAAGAAATTCAACCCTGGTACGGACGCACCAGGGGTGCAACCACACTCCCGCCACCGCCACTTGGGCCCAGCTTCATCATCAGACGGTTGCATGGAGGCATGCACAAGGTGGTTCACGTGGTTACCATGTATATCACACCCAAACCGACCTAGAGATTGTATAAATAGAGGGGTGGAGAGGCTCCCAAGACACACACACACCACTCCACACATCCATTCGTCGTGTCTTCAGGTGTGCCCAAGTCTCTTACCTGTCGATCCGTAGGGTCGGAGACCCGAGGAGACTTGTGAAATGACGTGATTTCCTCGAAGGGAAATCCACAGAGTCAAAGTGTAATTTGACCTTGGTAGATCATATTACCCGATTTCCAATTTAAATATCACAGTCTTACATCGATAAAAGTACATAAATTTATTACATCGCCACACTGGCGGAAGCAGAAAAATAGCTATCATCCAGAAAAGCCCTGCAGATGCGATAGCGTCCTTTCCCCAACTTGAGCGTAGGCACGAAACCCTACTCGTCAAACTCCTCCGAGTGGATCTCCTCCTCAGAACCTGGAACCCAAGTTTCAGTACGATTTGTACTGGCCACATTTTCCCATCCTAATATGTTTGTTATGTGAATAGTGGATGCATCAGGATGTTCAAATCACACCTAAGCAGACTGGGTTTTTTCCTATGCAAGGCAAGTATATGTATATAAAAGTAATTATCATGTTTTCATATCATATCACCATGTCCATCATTATTCCCATAACCATCACCATCTCATACACACACTCATCCTCTCAGTCGACAAAGGCCAGCTCCCTCCCAGCCTTGTCTCAACGGCCCGCAGCCTTGCTCTAGACTCACGGTCGGCACTCTCTTACCAGAGGGAGAAAAGAGAAGGACTCATCTCACTAATTAGTACCACAGACATTCATGAAAGGTCCATAGCCAACAAGTTGGTATATTTATTGATCGATCAACCATACACTCTACAAAGGTTTTCTATGCCACAAGATGTGCCATCCTCGTTGGATATCGCCAACTAGGCTCATTCCGACCGTCCGGTCCAGCTTAGGGGTTGCCACTCTACCTTTCAGCCCTGGTACACCCCAAGTCTAATCTGGGGTTGCTGAAATTATGAAGTCCTTGTTCTCTCTTCCGAAGTGGGAGACAAGACATGTTCCCGCTCCCGAAGTGGGAGCCATGTTCGTCTCGGAAGGGTGTGGGTCCCCGTGCCCATACCTTCCTCACACTCTCTCGCCTAGTAGTAGTGGCAACTCCTACCTGGGGGTGTGGTCGTCCCGTCCCATTCCGGGCGAGTGGTTTCATAAGACATCCTGTTTGTAGCTGAGTACTACGAACGGGTCCTAAGGGTGACCAAGCCAAAATGTCTTCTCAAGGGTTTCCATTTACCGTGCCACCACATCACCTCCACCCTGGGCTCCACCTCTCCGAGGCTCACATCCCGGGACCACCTCATCACATCGCATTTCATGCCCGCCACAGGCAAACGTTACCCCTCAACGGGTATTCCACATTCCAGGTGCCCAGGTAGCACCCCGGCACGACTTGCCCCACTGGCTCGTCTTATATTTCAGCTTGGTCGACTCAACCCTCACCACCATACTCGCCCAAGACACACACAACACTCTCCCCGGATTCATCTTTTATCATCATCCATCATATTCCACCACACAATATTTTCAGATTAAATAAGCATTGTAGAGTAATATCATGTAAGCGCAGCGTGTGACTAATCTATTAGCAGGTTAAGCAGGGGATTGGTTGCGTCAAGGTATAGGCTCACAAGTAATCTAATATACAACCTACCACAGTTCATTTGCAGAAAGTAAAGTGCTTGCATGTCTAATAGGATTCTACGGAGTTGGATGAGCTGTGGCACCTTCGGTGTAGTCGTCCGATCCTCGTTCTCCGGATTCTCCGCTGAGTCTGAAATACAGGCGATATATGTCGCGTTAGCGACATATAGAACATAGCAAAAAGATACGACAAAATTCAAAAGATCCAAATGCACTCAAACATAACTCCATTGTGTAGATCTTGATTTTAGATGAATTTTGGTCCTGGTCTCATATTTTTCTGAGCTCGTATGAATTTATTATGAATTTCCAAAGATTAAATCCATTCTGAAAAAGATAAATTGGTTTTAAAATCAGGGGTGACACATGTCAGCTCTGGATTGGTCTGTGTGGATCGACTGACGTCTGCATGACGTCAGCAGTGGCTGTGTAACAGTGACATCATGATAACATCATCACCGACACGTGTCAGTCTCTGGTTGGTCCATGTGTTTTAGCTGACGTCAGCAGGGGGTTGTCGTAGGCGACGACGTCGGAGAGGCGACGCCGATCATGTCGATGCCCATGTGCGGGCGTGCGAGATGCCGGCTGTAACAGAACCGACCAATTTACGCCAGATTAAGTACCGAGACCTCCGCTTATCGCAAAGATCATCAAGTACTTAAGCTCGTACAAACCCGGTAGTCCGGAAATCTCGAAGGATTTCAAATCATTTCAACATTCGGCCAAGATCGTACTAGTTCAGCGAACATGCCCACAAGTTACATCACAGTTGCACATAGTTCAAATCATCGGAGTACGAAATAATATTACAAACCATAGTTTGAACAGTAGCGGAAGCAACATAGTTTTAAACTTAAGTTCGGAATGTTCTTAATACAGTGCCATCAGTCTAATCAGGTCCACAAAAGCATCAGATAAGATAAGTAGTGACCATGCCCCTGGTCTAGTCATCTCCCGTAACCGGTACAGGCAGTTCTCATAATAGCCATAGAAGCACTAGCCATCTGCAACAACAAGGGAATAAAACCCTGAGTACGAGAAGGTACTCAGCTAGACTTACCCGTCATAAACCAGAAATAATGAGACACCAAGGATCATGTAGGCTATATGTGGGGTTGGCTATACATACCTTTTTGCATGAAAGCTCTTTATAAGTAAACTCAACTTAGGGTGATGACAGTCATTTTTAATAATTAATTCTACCTTACTAGGTTTGCTCCTGATCTAAAACAAGCACTTGACTAATTATTCAAGCAAGAGTGACTATTTCATTAATAGCCTTTCAGATTCCATACCATAACCATATTTAGTTCCATAAGTTCTACGGGCGATGATCTACAGTCAATTACTCACTGTCCAGGAGCGATAGCGATTATAATCGATTCCTACCCAGCTGGGGATAAAATGTCGCACACTCGCCCGATCACACCTTGCTAGGTAGCCGTCGACTGCCACTCAGGAAATTCGAGAACACGATTCGCAGGACGGCCATGGGCCCTTCTACACCAGGGGTTATCTCAGTGCCAGGTCGCTCAAGCTATAGCTGCCCACGATCATGCCAGGTCGATCAGGCCCTGCCTGCCCTCGGACCATGCCAGGTTGCTCAGAATAGTTGCCCACGGTACAACTGAGGCCCTGGGTGTTAGGCGTCAACATCTCCATCACCGGCTCGAATAACCTTACTCAGCTTCACGGGAGTTACCCGCACCTGCTCCGTTAAGTGATTGACGCGTTCAATTTGACTGAAGGGACATTCCCGAACGGGTCCTATGCGACACAGACGGAAGACTACTAGCACACAGAACCCATGTCCTGCTGCTCCTACATTCCGCCCGGTCTCAAATTAATTATCACATGGTTATCTCCATGATAGCACCAGGCTAGTCATGATCAGTATCCACCTATATGCGGGAGACAGGAAATCACCGGACTTTTACCGGTCTAAGCAGGGCTAAGCATAAAAATCGAGCCTAGACCTAACAGGGATATGAAGATAATAATTGCGGTGGACAAGGTATAGTAATAATGCATCAACGGTAGCAAGCAATTCCTATAACCTAATGCAACAGTCATTATCAGGTTAATCGTAAATCATTCACAAACTATAGGAGTTAAAATGCTTCGAGGCTTGCCTTTCTTGAAGTCAGACGGACGGTGATCGCGGCACTCAGGCAGTTCCTCGGCGTCGGTGCCTCCGGTCTCTTCGAGCATTCTCCTCCTAGCTGGGCCTTCCGGTTGCGGTGGGTTCTGGGTCTCTTCTGGCGATCCTGTATGATGCATAATATGTATGAATAGGATGAATGCACATAGAATGCATACAGGATGCAACAGAGCTAACAACACTTCGGGAGATAAGCACATGTCATCTACTTCATTTTCTTCAACAAGGTAGTCAACATCATCTTAATGATTATAAAAGACCCTAGCATCTAACAACCATTTAACTTTCCTAATTAACAAATTAAGACACATAATTATCACAACATTACCTACTTATTTAAATTATTTTCATCTACTTTCTTGCTTTAATAATCCTATTTAAAAATGCTTATAACAGCAACCTATCCTAAACAGTTTCAGAAAAATCTACAAAAATTACTTAGGGTTAACGACATGCAAAACAACTCACTGTTCAATTTTTAAGTCATTTGGATTTAAGCATTGTCCTCTACGAAAAAGACAAATATTATGATGAAAAGGTGCTTTGAACTACACATCATAACATAAAGTGTCAAACAACAGATTTTATATTTTTCTTCTGAACTTCTTAGCACAAGAGCAGTTAACAAAAATTATCAGGTTCATATTTATTATATTTTAATTACTACGATTTATACAAGAAAACAACATTTAACCATTTTAAAAGCTACTGCCAAAATATTACACAGAGTAACTCCATATTACATTTTTCCTAGAAACTACTCATCTACACAGACTTAACAAAATTAGAATCACATTTTTCCGAGCTACACAGAATTAGTTATGCATTTTCTAAGTTAACAGCAAAAATCTAAATCAATTTAAACTGCACATAAAAGTATCACCAAAAATGCATTTAACATTTTTCACAGGTAGCTCTATTCATTCTTAACACACCAAAATTTGTTTCACAACATTTGGACTTAAAATGAGCCTTGCATGAATTTTTGAAGCCTTTACACAATTTCTGCAAAAACTGATTTAAAAGAAAACCCAACCTAAACTGCTATGGGTACCCCACTAAATACACCAGCAGACACAGGGCAAAACGCTAAATGCACCCGGCTAAACCGAGCGCTAGTGTACCGGGACTTCTCTCCTTCTCTCTTCTACTCACTGCCGGTGGGGTCCACTAGTCAAGTGGCCCACTTGTTGGTGGTCAACTGGACCCACGCGACAGCAGCACCGAGCACCCACCGGCGTTGACCTGCGCTAGCTCGCCGGCGGCGAGGCTTCGGGCGCATCCATCTACACGTCTAGACTCACCTTCGCAAGGCGAACACGGTCGGCTAGGTTTCTCGACCAGGGGTCCACCGGAGCAAGCTCGACGGCGACAATGGCGGAGCGGCGGCGCGGCAACTCGGCGTCGAGGCCTTGCCTGGCTATTCCGAGGCTCGGTGATGCGAGCATCAGCTCAAGCAAACCCTAAGCTACCTACCAGGGCAACTATCGAGCCCTACCGACCTCAGCATTGCCCGGCGCCACGCATGGCGGCGGTCCGCGGCGGACATGGCCGTGGCACGGCTCGGTTCCGGTTGAAACCCGGCAAGAGAAGGGTCTCCATCTAACCCTAAGCTACCACAGAGGTAGAGGAGGTGAGAAGGAGGCTTGGTTGGGGATGGTTTGGCCAGAGATAGCCGGACCACGTGATGGTCATGACGGCGGCCATGGCGAGAACCCGAGAATGGCACTCGGCGTTCCGCCGGCTAGAGAGGAGGAGAGGGGAAACCAACCCATGCTGGTGAAAGAGGAGGTTGGGGCGGAGATGTTGGCGGGAGGAATCAGGCGGTGGTGCGATGAGCAGCGAGCAATCGCTCGCCGGAGTTTGGCGGGCGACGGCGGCGCTATGAACTGGAGAAGATGGAGTGGATGGAGGAGACGAGCGAGTGAGCGAGTGAGTGAGCTCCTGGCTGCAAGCGCGAGTGGGAGAGGAGGCAAAAGAGATGGAGGGCTCGGGTGCATTGCACCTGGCCACTTCCCATCGGGGAGAGGCTCCGACCGGCGCGGCGGCCGTCAGACATCGGCGGCCACGCGGCGAGCAGGCAGAGGGCAACAGAGCGACGTGGCGACTCGGCGCAAACCACGGGCGGCGAGCAGCGGCGGTTTGGGCGGCCGGCGAAGCGGTCTCGCGGCAGCGGGGCGGTTTTTGCCGGCGTACGGCAGGCGGCGCGCGCGGGGGAAGAAGAAGGAGGCGGACAGGTGGGTCCCGCTAGGGTTTAAACTAATGAGGTTTTTGTTTATTTCTTCTCTGCTCCATAACTCCCAAACTAAGCCGAATTAGGAAAAGGTTCTAAAAGCAAGGTTGCTTAGAATTTTGCAAGGAACAAATCATCTTTAAGGCTCAAGTCCAAATTCTGCTTAGAAAAAGAAATTTATTTCTAAACTAATTTTCTAATGCACTAAATAACATTTTAAAGACTTTTTCTGAAAAAGGGCTTTTAAGCAAAGTTGTTTCTTTCCTCAAGATCTACAACTTTGGTTTAAGGCACTTGGTCAGAAACAGAAGGCAAAACATAACCATACTAGATGCTAAACAAGAACTTAAACAGTCATACACACAAATGCACATGAACTGATGAGATGCTATGCTCATGCTATGTCAAATTATGCATTTTAGGGTTGCTTAACACCTAGGGTGTTACAGCCCTCCCCTCCTTAAAGAAATCTCGTCCTGAGATTTGAGTTACTAACCATTCTTCATAAAATTGTGGATACACCTCCTTTAGATAGTCATCTGTCTCCCAAGTAGCATCCCGATCGTCCTGCTCACTCCAGGTTACTTTGTACTGCTTCACTATTCTCCCACGAGTTACTCTTTCTTTTTCATCGAGTACTCGTCGCGGCTTTACGGAGTAAGTAAGATCTAACTGCAGCTTGATATTTGACGGTTGCACTTCTTCTTCAGGTACTCGGAGACATTTCTTCAGCTGCGACACATGGAATACAGGGAATATAGCTTTCAAATGCTCTAGCAACTGCATCTGATAAGCTACTTCTCCCCTCTTTTCCATGATTCTATAGGGCCCCACAAATCTTGGTGCTAACTTTCTTTTAACTCCAAAGCGCTTAACACCTTTCATGGCTGAAACTTTCAGGTAGACATAGTCTCCGACGTTGAACTCCAGTGGTCTTCTACGTTTATCGGCATAGCTTTTCTGTCGAGATTGTGCAGCTGCAATATCTTGCTGAATGATTCTAACTTGTTCTTCTGCTTCTCTGACAAAATCAATTCCATAATACCGACGTTCTCGTGGTTCAACCTAATTTATCGGTGTTCTACATCTTCTACCATATAGAGCTTCAAAAGGTGCCATCTGAATACTCTATTGGTAATTGTTGTTGTAAGCGAACTCTGCCAAAGGCAACCATTTCTCCCAAGAACCTTTTGCTGATATTACACAGGCTCTTAGCATATCTTCTAACACTTGGTTCACTCTTTCAGTCTGTCCTGATGTTTGCGGATGATAGGCCGAGCTTCGGATCAACTCCGTGCCTAATTCTTTTTGCAGTTTTTCCCAAAATGGTGCAGTGAATTGTGGTCCTCGATCTGAAACTATGATCTTCGGTACCCCATGGAGTCGAACAATCTGACTCAAGTAAATCTCCGCATAATCTGGTGCCTTATAGTTGGTCTTAACCGGTATGAAATGTGCTGTTTTGGTAAGACGATCCACAATTACCCAAATAGAATCATTCCCCTTTTGGGTAGTAGGCAAACCGGTGATAAAATCCATGCTCACTTCTTCCCACTTCCACTCGGGTATAGCTAATGGCTGAAGCATTCCGGCTGGTTTCAAGTGAATAGCCTTTACTCGACAACAAGTGTCACACCTAGCCACATAAGCAGTGATTTCCTTCTTCATCTTGGTCCACCAAAATCTTGGACGTAAGTCTTGATACATTTTAGCACTTCCAGGATGAATAGATAACCTAGACAAATGTGCTTCATCCATGATTCGGTTTCTGAGTTCCCTATCCTTAGGTACCACTAGGCGCTGGTCAAACCATAGAACTCCATTGTCATCAACTCAAAAATGCTTAACTGGTTCAGTCGCAACTTTTAGTCTTTCCTTAATATGATGAATCCCCTTATCGGTTTTCTGCCTCTCTAAGATTTGATCAACCAACGTGCTGCGTAGCTCTATGTCATGTAGTACTGCAGGATGCATTAAACTTAACTCATCGTCTGGTAGCAACCTCATAGCATTACAATGTGATTTCCGACTCAAAGCATCAGCTACAACGTTCGCCTTACCGGGATGGTAGTGAATCTGCAGATTGTAATCTTTAATCAATTCGAGCCATCTTCTCTGCCTCATATTCAACTCTGCTGAGTGAAAATATACTTGAGACTTTTGTGATCCGTGTACATATTACAGACATTACCAAGCAAATAATGCCTCCAGATTTTCAGAGCATGTACAACTGCAGCTAATTCCAGATCATGTGTAGGATAGTTCACTTCATGCTTCCTTAATTGTCGAGACGCATAAGCAATCACCCTACCTTCTTGCATAAGAACACAACCTAAGCCAACCTTCGATGCATCACAAAAGACATCAAAGGGCTTCTCGATGTCCGGCTGAGCTAAAACAGGAGCACTGATCAACAGTTTCCGCAAAGTACGGAAAGCGGTTTCGCACTCCTCTGCCCATTCGAATTTGTGGTTCTTTTGTAACAAGCTGGTCATAGGTTTGGCGATCTTGGAGAAATCCGGAATAAATCGGCGATAGTATCCTGCCAAGCCTAAGAAACTCCGAATCTCACCAACCGATGTAGGAGCTTTCCAATCCATTACTTCCTGAACTTTACTGGGATCAACTGAGATTCCCTCTTCAGATAAAATATGACCAAGGAAATGTACTTTCTTCATCCAAAACTCACTCTTACTAAACTTAGCATAGAGCTGATGCTCCCTAAGTCTGGTCAAAACAATCCTCAGATGCTCTGCATGGTCCTCTGCGTTTTCTGAATAGACCAAAATATCATCAATGGATACTACCACAAACTTATCCAGCTCTGGCATGAACACTGAGTTCATCAAACTCATGAAGTATGCTGGAGCATTTGTCAACCCAAAGGACATGACAAGGTACTCATACAATCCATATCTGGTTGAAAAAGCGGTCTTTGGGATATCCTGTGGCCTGATTCTGATCTGATGATAACCTGACCTCAAGTCAATCTTGGAAAACACCTTAGCTTGAGATAACTGGTCAAAGAGAATATCTATCCGTGGTAACGGATACTTGTTCTTCACCGTCACGGCATTGAGCGGCCGATAATCCACACACATGCGTAGTGACTTATCCTTCTTTTTAACGAACAAAGCTGGGCAACCCCATTCTGACACACTAGGTTGAATAAACCCCTTTTCTAAGAGTTCCTTGATTTGGGTCTTGAGTTCTGCTAGTTCATTGGGTGGCATACGATACGGTCTCCTAGAGATTGGTGCAGTCCCTGGTAACAACTCAATTACAAATTCCACGACTCTCTTGGGTGGTAACTGTTGACACCTCGGGTGGCACGCAGAAGAAACCGCAAGCGCACGGCTGTCAGTTGTAGCTTTTCACCTCAGAGTATTCCGGGGTATCGAATCCACGAGGAACGCGAAGTGATTTTGAGAAAACTAGGGGGGTAAGGATATCTAGGATAGATGAAGGGAACGGGCACTATCTACTGGGGTAGATCCTAGTTCTATTAGACTTCTAGTGATTTAAGTTCTTTACTAGTGTACTGTGGGCGTACTAGCCTTTACCACTGATTTAGGTTGAACGCTAGCACAACGAGCCCTACTGTTAAACTAGACCAACTACGTGGTGGAATTCAAGGCGCACAGAGCTGTCACCACCTGCTTGCTACCACAGCTATCCGGGGGCCAAGCCGTATTCACTGGCAATATATAGCCTAAGTACCACACTTAATCTATATACTACTACTACTAGCCCTGTACTAGAACTAGAGCACTTGAAACTAATATCAAGCAATGAAACAAATACACAAGTACTGAAATAAATACTTGAAGATAGAATAGATACTAAGTTACCAAAGTTGAAGCGCAGAGCAGAGAGAAGCAGAGGTCTCCGACAACTCCGGAACTCTCCAGACTTCTGCTCTTCTCCTCTCCAGCTCCTCTTCTAGTGAGGCACTCACACTCTCTCTAATCTCTCTAGCATAGCAAGTGTGCTAATCTAACCAAATGGTGAGGAATGGTGTGAGGCTCCCCGAATGAGAGCTCAAGGGGCCTATTTATAGTGCTAGGAAGCTAGGGGGGTACTTATAGAGTGAGGGGGAGGTCGGTTAGGGTTTAGGGGGTGGCGCCCGCCACCAAACCCTGGCGCCCGCCACCTCTCTGCCGTCCAATGCAACCGCCATTCATCCAACGGTCTTCATTTGCTCTCCCAAGTTGGTTTGAGGGCCGGTTAGGGTTTAGACACGTGTCCAAAGCCCACTATCCAGGTGATACTCTTCTTAGCCCTTGGATCAAACCGCCTTAGTGTGCAATGGCCAGGATTTGAGCTTGAGGTGACTCCCACGGATCGATGACGTGGCTTGGGCCACTTTTGGCACGAGTGACCTGGCGGCCACCAGTAATAGGTGACGGCCGCCACCTTGCTCAGGCCCAAATGGGCCAGAGTGGCTTGGCCTTGCTCCTGGTACTCTTGTTTGGCCCAAATTCCATCATTTCTTGCATTATGATAAGAAACTATGCACATGTGGAAATAGGTTAGTTATAAACCAAATCTTCTACCTTTTATGTTGTTTTACCTTGGTTTTGGGTGAAATGTTGATGGTGAAATGATGCTTTAAGCACCATCAACAGTAACCCAGGTAACTCATCCGGGAAGACATCCGGGAAATCTAAGACAACGGGAATTTTGGAAAGGTCTTCTATAGCTAGAGTACAAGATAAGTCAACAAAATCGGCACCTCGGGGAAGAGATACGCGAAGTTTGTTACCCGTCCGACCATCGGATAAGGTAAGAGTCCTATTTGCAGTGTCTAACACCGCGTTCCACATGGTCATCCAACTCATGCCTAAGACTACATCCATGCTTAGTCCAGGCAAAACCACTAAATTAGCTCCAAATTTGTGGCCTCCAATGTCGATGGTTGCATTACAAACCATCTGTCTAGATAACACGCTACTCCCAACAAAGCTCACGCGAAACCCATAATCTATTTCAGACATTTCTTGGTTATGCTTTTGTGCAAATTCTTTGCTCATGAAAGAATGTGATGATCCAGTATCAAACAAAAAAACTGTCAGATGATGGTTAACGAGACACATACCGGCAGTCACGGGCTCTCCTGCACGAGCTTCTTCGGCAGTCATGTTATGCAGACGTGCGGGGAAGTTGGTCTGCTGCTTCTTTGGGTGCGTGCAATACCTCGCAAAATGTCCCTCTTGGTTGCAATTGTAGCATGGCCCACGAACTAGAGGCTTGCTTCTAGCTGAGCTGCCTTGACCCCCTCGAGTTTGATTTGCTGCTATCTTGTACGGCCGTTGACCACGCTGAGCCTGCTGCTGACCTTTCTTCTGAGGTGGCCTGAAACGAGCTCCAGGCGCTGGTGGTCGGTATTGGGAATGCTGTGCTGGTGACCGTCTCGGCTGGGAAGGTCCAGATTCCAATGTCCTCTTTCGAGCCTTGCCCGTTGCATGCTTGTTGTTATGATTCTCTTGAATCAAGAAGTCACTGATGAAATCATTGAAGATGGTACGAGACGAAGTACCCACTGATTTTCCTATCTTGGTATTCAGCCCTCTCTTGAAACTAGCTATCTTTTTAGTGTCAGTGTCCACAAAGTCCGGAGAGTACCGAGACAAGGAATTGAACACATGATGATACTCGGTAACAGATCGAGTCCCCTGCGTCAGTGTTGGTATAAATTAATGCACACTCTACTTTATCCGCAAGCGCACAGATAAAATCTACCGATGTAGCACTTCACCGGAGTAACCCAGTTTTAATATCGAACCCAAAGGAACGGATAGCGATGAGTCTCAAGTGTATAACCCCTGAGTAACTAACAAGGACAGAGAAACTAAAAGTATAGAGGGGATCACTAAGGTTATCTAAATCCAACTTAAGAGTGATATGTTTATTATTCTTAATGGGGAAGTTGCCATAAAAGGTCACAACAGAGTATGATTCTTTTATGCAAATGTATAATCCTACTGAGCCTACACACGGGTAAGTGGACTATAGAAGAATCAACAAGGCTATAAGAGTCACCCTTGCAAACTACCACTACTACCGGCATTATAGGAGGTAAATATGAGCTATCAAGTCTAAGCACTACGCTTATACTATCCAACTACTCTAACTCTAGAGCGACTAGAATTAAAGTACTCAAAAGAGAGTCATAAACCTTAAGAACAATAAGAACAATGGCTCAAACATAAATATAGATGTTGATTACCGAAACAATCGTTGAAGCAAGTCGATGAAGAACTTGAATCCACAGGTACAAGATGAAGAAGTTGATCTGACAGGCCGGAGCTTCCTCTTGATCTCTTCCTCTCTCTCTCTCTTCTAGTTCTAGAATAAGACTAGGTTCTAATCCTACTAGAGGGGTATCTAGTCTTCTACTTGAAAGCTAACTCTTGATTACAACTAGATGAACTAGATCTAATTCTAGATGAACTAGAAGAGATTCATCTAGAGGGACCTCTACTTTTACATTGGAACCCTAGTTTCTGATGTGGAGATGAATAATGAAGAGGGAGATGCCTGGAGAGGGGGGTCTGGGGCTGCTTATATAGCCCTGGGCGATGAACCGTGGCCCTTGGATCAAACCGACTTGAGGTACGGTCGAGATGCATCCTGGAAGTCGGTGGAAGTAGCTTGCAGAAGACGAAAGCGTGGGGCCTCCGTGGCCGACCGACTGGTGGGCCCTGTGGGACCGGTCGGTCCCACAGGTCGGCCTCTGGTGGTGTCCTTCCTTATGGTGTCTTCTTATGTCCTCTGGAGTCTTGACGTGGCGGTTGCGTTATCTCCCGACGGTTTCCTTCTATGGGAAGCTATTGGTGCCGATTTCCTGGTTTAGTCCCTGCAGAATCATAACTCACCAAAACTCATGGAATATTGTCAGTTGAAACCCTAAACCTTTGTTGGTGATTAAATTCATGCCCTTTTCATGTTTATTTATCTCTTAATTATGATAGTTAACTAGTGTCAACAAGTTCCCCCAAGCTAAACTTTTGCTAGTCCCTTAGCAAAGTCAAACCCAAAAGTGGATCAGGAGTTGCTACAAAGTCTTCATTTCCAACAAGTACACCTGCTGTTAAACAAAAATTCTCCGAAACATATCATATTATTCTTCATGGGGCATATTACTCTTACCTTAGGTCTTGAATAATTGAGAGATTGAACGATCAAATCAAGCACTATGTCTCTAGTTCTTTCACTTCACCTTTATCCCGGAGTTTTAATTGATTTTCAAAAGCATTAATACATATGTTGTCAAATTAAACAATGGATCCAAAGAGAATGTCAACCAACCATTCAATCAAGAAGTGCATGTGTATGGAAAAATGGAGTCGAATGCTCTTTGGAAAATATTGACTCTCTTCTGTCTATCAGAGACATATGACTATCAGGCTAATTCTACTGTCGGGCACGTGCCCATTTTTCTGACATTTTTTTCTTTCTTTCTTTTTCGAGGTTCCGGACACTTGTCCCTTTTTATTTCCTCGGGATCTATCTTTTTGAGGTTTCGGACACTTGTCCCTTTTTATTTCCTCGGATCTTTCTCTCTTTTTTTTTCTTCTCTTTTTTTTAATAGCCACATGCTTCCAACAAACTTCTGAGAGGGTAGCGATAGATAATTATGAGCATTTATGCGAAAGATGGATGAAATGTGTAAGTGATCTCAATTCAATGGTATGATAAACTACTCATAGGGTCAACAAAGCTTAATTTAACTCAATGCAATTCATATTTAGAAATCTCTGAAACTTTAGTGTTGTTTAGAACAAGATAATAGCAGCTCAGATCATCGCATGTCATATCCCAATCACCTAGACCTTAGATTAAGTATTTGCCATCCATGTATTAATTTTATTTTAAGGCATCATTATCAATGAGGAGAACTTATGCTTTGAAGACTAGGTATTTGAAAGAAATTAGATAGAGCAACTATTCATCATTTCCATGCAAAAGATTAGAGAGAGAGGGTTCTTCTTTGGTCATCAACTTCTTAAAACAAACTAGACAGACTATTTTATTTATTTAATCTAACACACTTTAAGATAAAAGCTAATAATAGTAGTAGTAGTAATGATAAAGACATACCTGAATCGCGAAGATAACGGGGGTGCACCTCCCCCAAGCTGGTTCCCTTAATAGCGTTGAGCCTTCATGTGCCCATATATTTTTGTCTTTTTTTCTTTTTAAGGGTGAGCCTTCATGTGCTCACATTTTTTTGGTGTTTTCATTTTTAAGAGTGAACCTTCATGTGCTCACATATTTTTGGTGTTTTGAATTTATTTATGGAATGAAAAACTTAAGAGGATAAAGATACTTACGTGGATACATGGGGGTGCCTTCCCCCAAGCTGAATGTAGTCGTTCGATCTCGTAATGTAGCGGACTGGCAGTGCAGATGTCCTTCCTCTATTAGAGCTTTGATTGATGTTGATGTTTATTGAGACAGTGCTCCAATAGTGGATGGAACATTCACTTGCTCGTCAGCTTTTCTTGGCCTTTCAAATCCTGTGAAACTCAAATAGACAATAAAACTTGTGGAACAGATTAAGCATTAATGGTTGGCCACTCAAGCCATAGTTGTCTAGAATTTCAGTAAGATCTCTTTTCTTAATATTTTTGTGTTTTAATATTTTTATGATGCAAGAGAAAAATGCAATAGGATGAATGCATGCATATTTATTATTATTATTTTTTATAACACCACGATGAACATTCCCGTGGGTTTCACACCATAGAATTATTCACATGGAGATTTATGGTTTATGATGTAGTGTAACAAATGTAATATTTTTATTTTCTTTTCTAATGCAATGCAGAAATGTTTGTGAATTAAATATGATGATGCAATGATTCAATATGATGATGCAATAAATGACTAAGAATTAAATATGAGAAATATGCAGCAAAGTAAATATAAAGATAACTACTGATTTTTACCTTTTGGCGAAGGTTCGGATATTTAGGTCCGACGAACCGGACATTTCCTTGGTTCAGACCTCCCAAGGTATGTCAGACGTTTAGAAAGTTGTTATCGATTGTACCTCTTAGGTGCAGACATTTTATTCCATACTTTCTTGGTCTGAATCTTCACTTTCTGTGGCTCACTGTCTTGAGATTTCTTTTGTTCTTTCTTTTCTGGGACAGTGTCGATAGCTTCTTCTTCGTGATTGGCCTCTCTATTCTTGATAGTTTGTCTTCTTTGGCTTTGAGAGCGGCGTCTTTCACTTCTATTCTCCTTGGTTGCTTCATTGGGTATGTAGTTGATGAAGTTGTATCGTGCCTTTTCTCCAGGAAAGTGAAAATGGATTTCCTCTTGTAGGTGATTGCACTTGTAGTGTAGAGGAATGATCTTCCTAGGATGAGGTGGACATCATCGTCTTCTCCCATGTCGAGGATCAAGAAGTCTGTGGGGACTTAATGACCTCTAATTCTGACTACGACGTCTTCCATCATTCCTTTTTGTTTATGCCTCTTGATATGGTGTCACTCATGTTCTTCGTTTACCCAGCAGTTTGAAATGAAGCGTTAATTATGGAAGCTGGCAGCATCTTGCTCAGTGTGCATGTTCTTGTAGATCTAGGACCTTCACTCTGTAGAATTTGGGAGTGATAACCTTCTCCATGTTTGCTCAAGAGTGTGTCCTGCTCATAAAGATAAGGTAGAGATCAAGTGCATAGGCTCTGTTGGTGGAGAAACACCAACAGAACCAAAAGTTTTGTTTATTCCCCTTAGGCACATTGCACAAGACAAACTTGTTGTTTATGTGTTCTATTCAATCTTAACATGAGTGATAGGATCAGAGGATGAGCATAAAAGTAGCATCTTAAAATATTTAACAGATTAGATTACTTAACCAAAGGAAGGATAATCTATGCATAAAGTGTCGATCTTTTCATAATTGAGATATATCATCTTCCAAAGGTTGGATGCACAACATTTTAGCTTATTTAGTTAAGACAGTGAGATACAAGAGAGTAAAGCTAGAAACAAAGATCAAAGGACTGAACATGTTGAGTTGATTAGGTTGGATCAAGTGAGGTGCAACTTAAACATGTTTAGTTCTTTATTTATGTTCATACTAGAATCAAGAAGAAGCTTTTAAAGTGATGGTTACTTGCCTTGAAATATTACTTTGTTATTGAAGAGTGATGTGTCGAACCACCTTGTGGAAGCTTCTCTTGTCTAGCTGGCTTGTCTTTTCTTGCTCGTCTCACAGTGTGCTTGAGAGGAGGAAGATCACAGTGGAATCATCTTTAGAGGTATCGATCTTCCTTCTCTATGTGTTGACTTATCAGTGAAGGCGCTTTGTTCCTCGAGTATGCTGCCTAGGATCCTCTCTTTTTCTTGTATTAATTCTGTACTATGAGGATATAGGGACAGTTCTGCATTCTTCTCTTGTCAACCTTTTTATT
The DNA here is from genome assembly GCA_009763385.1 of Coix lacryma-jobi var. lacryma-jobi. Classification (NCBI taxonomy): domain Eukaryota; kingdom Viridiplantae; phylum Streptophyta; class Magnoliopsida; order Poales; family Poaceae; genus Coix; species Coix lacryma-jobi. Next base: position 140,131,005 of record CM019824.1, read on the forward strand.
TTCCTTTAATCATTGGGTTGGCAAAAGACTTGAATTTAGAACTATTACTCGAGTGCCTCCATGAGAGTCTTTGTCTCTTAGTGCCACGACTGAGACTTGTCCTCTCAACAGTGTCTAGATGATGGAGATCTGATCGGCTGTTCTTCTTGATTTGTTGGCTCAGGTACTATCTCTTCATCTTCTAACTCTTGTGGTGCAGTGGCTTCATCCTTAATGATGCCCTCCTCAATTCTTGGCAGTTGGTTCTTCCTTTGAGGTCTTCTCTTCGTTCTCTTTGGCTGTTCATAAGTAATGTAGATGTTGAAGATGCAGCGAAAGATCCAAAAGTTGACTTCTCCAAGTCCGGCAAAGGTGATAACATTGATGGTGTTCAAGAACGATCTTCCAAGAATGAGTGGTGGATCATATTCTTCTTCTCAATGGAGATAGCATCTAGTGGTTTGTATTGATCAAAGTGGTGGGTAGAAGATCAATATGTCTTGCAGTTGGGTTTCTCCTTCCTCCCTTTGATTGTGAAACACATCTAGACAACGGAATTGTCTCTCCCAGGCTGGCTTGTGCTGTAGATGGACTTCCAACAATATGTTCATGTGTTTGACTTGTAGATCTTGCTATTGTTGTAGTGGTACCATCTTGTCTCCCAAGCTAGGTCTTGATTAGAAGAGAAAATAACTTTCCACTTCTTGTCTTGATGTCTTGGGCATTGATGGTTGCAGGCATAGGTTGTTTCATACGAGGTAAGTTGCATCATGTTTGTCATCAGTGCTCAAGCAAGACTCAAAGCTAGGCTAGCACCATTTGTGATCTGAGAGTTGGTTTGTATGTCTATGGTTTGGGTTTTGGATCTTCAATGTTCAGACCAAACCTTGGATGAACAAAATCTCTCTCCTGCATAATGTTAGTGGATATATACCCGAAGGATTGCAAGAATTTGAAGCATGGGTTGTTGTCCACAACATATGTATTTTGCATCTATGCTAATAAGGAGATGTTTTTAGGATTACTTTAGCATAGACTAGTATGTGTTGGCTACACTTTAACATGATTCAAGGCAAAGGATAACTTGCAGTAGAAGACAAAATAAATAAACTTTGATACTCACAGTTCTTTCATCCATGATGAATGAGCTGAGTCTTCATTGTGCAAAGTTGTTAAAGTTCATGTGTCTCTTCATCTCCAGTGTGAGTTCATCTCCAGACTTTCCCAAATTGATATTGAAAGTTTCTCTGCAGTGGTTAGTCCAACAAAATATCCAACATCCACTATAGCATACTATCGGCTCAAAAATCAACCTAGACACCACGTCTAATTTGATCTAGGAAGGTATTTTAACTTAATTGCTTAAATTAAAAACCTTTGAAAGCAAGATCACCACTCCTAAACTAGGCACCATGCTTAATTTAAGAGATGTATGAAAGTACTCCAAACCTAAACATATAATATAGCGAATGAGGGTAGCATGAAAGTATTATAGAGATTTATTCAGATGGTGATGAAAGAGCATAATGAGCATATCCTAAAGGTAGGGACAACCAACATAGCAACATGGCAAGAGATATTCTTAGACGGTCTATTCCCCAAGCTTGGATTTTGCACGAATTAAGATTGGATGAATGTAATTCAATGTTGCATGATGATTGGTGGGACATACCTTGTGTTTGTTGTTCCTTCGTTCTTTTCTGCTCCAGACCTCGGAGGGTTAGTGACCAAAAATACCCGAAGGAATATTTTCATAATTATATTTCTATGCTCATTACAAGGATAGTGCAGCAGAAATGTAGGCATAGCTAATAACCAGGTGTTATGATGGGATGAAAGGATTCTACTGGTTATAGCTTGCGGCTCATGGGGTAGTGATAGATAAGAGTGGAATTCAAAAACAACATTCATAAGAATGAAAACAAAAATGATGAAAAGACTGGGACAAAAAAGGAAAAGATAAAAGTATGATTACAAGGTTAAACTTAAGACGTAAAATGATCTACCGTTCCCCGGCAACGGCGCCAGAAATGCTTGTTGGTATAAATTAATGCACACTCTACTTTATCCGCAAGCGCACAGATAAAATCTACCGATGTAGCACTTCACCGGAGTAACCCAGTTTTAATATCGAACCCAAAGGAACGGATAGCGATGAGTCTCAAGTGTATAACCCCTGAGTAACTAACAAGGACAGAGAAACTAAAAGTATAGAGGGGATCACTGAGGTTATCTAAATCCAACTTAAGAGTGATATGTTTATTATTCTTAATGGGGAAGTTGCCATAAAAGGTCACAATAGAGTATGATTCTTTTATGCAAATGTATAATCCTACCGAGCCTACACATGGGTAAGTGGACAATAGAAGAATCAACAAGGCTATAAGAGTCACCCTTGCGAACTACCACTACTACCGGCATTATAGGAGGTAAATATGAGCTATCAAGTCTAAGCACTACGCTTATACTATCCAACTACTCTAACTCTAGAGCGACTAGAATTAAAGTACTCAAAAGAGAGTCATAAACCTTAAGAACAATAAGAACAATGGCTCAAACTTAAATATAGATGTTGATTACCGAAACAATCGTTGAAGCAAGTCGATGAAGAACTTGAATCCACAGGTACAAGATGAAGAAGTTGATCCGACAGGCCGGAGCTTCCTCTTGATCTCTTCCTCTCTCTCTCTCTTCTAGTTCTAGAATAAGACTAGGTTCTAATCCTACTAGAGGGGTATCTAGTCTTCTACATGAAAGCTAACTCTTGATTACAACTAGATGAACTAGATCTAATTCTAGATGAACTAGAAGAGATTCATCTAGAGGGACCTCTACTTCTACATTGGAACCCTAGTTTCTGATGTGGAGATGAATAATGAAGAGGGAGATGCCTGGAGAGGGGGGTCTGGGGCTGCTTATATAGCCCTGGGCGATGAACCGTGGCCCTTGGATCAAACCGACTTGAGGTATGGTCGAGATGCATCCTGGAAGTCGGTGGAAGTAGCTTGCAGAAGACGAAAGCGTGGGGCCTCCGTGGCCGACCGACCGGTGGGCCCTGTGGGACCGGTCGGTCCCACAGGTCGGCCTCTGGTGGTGTCCTTCCTTGTGGTGTCTTCTTACGTCCTCTGGAGTCTTCTAGAAGTATCCCGACGTGGCGGTTGCGTTATCTCCCGACGGTTTCCTTCTATGGGAAGCTATTGGTGCCGATTTCCTGGTTTAGTCCCTGCAGAATCAAAACTCACCAAAACTCGTGGAATATTGTCAGTTGGAACCCTAAACCTTTGTTGGTGATTAAATTCAGGCCCTTTTCATATTTATTTATCTCTTAATTATGATAGTTAACTAGTGTCAACAGTTAGGCTCATAAACTCTGCCACCTTCATCTGAGTTAAGCCCGGTGGAATATAATGCCCCCGAACAGCTTGCGAAAACAATCCCCAAGTGATAGGTGTTCGGGCAGGATAGGTGGTGCGGTGATGTCCCCACCAGATTCCGACCGGTCCTTGCAGCTGATGTGCAGCATATTCTGCCTTGAGATCCTCCGTGAGCCTGAGTAGCCGAAATTTTTGCTCCATAGTATGCAACCATTCTTCTGCTTCCAGAGGCACCTGATCTGGTTCATGCACAAGCTCAGATGGAAGTTGGACTTGCAAGTTTAGTAGGTGCTAGGGAGGAGATAGAGGTGGGCAAGTTTGTTGAACTGGTGAAGCCGATGACTGCACCTGAGTTTCCAACTTCCAGAGGCTGACTTCCCTATCAAAATGAGTAGGCTAGTACACATGAATAAAAGGTAGAATAACATGTCGTGTAAACACTCAATTCAAAAGAAATTGTTTCAGCATTTTTATTTCCTAGCTGCATTTTTAGTTCAAACCGAGACATCCAGTGATCCAAATTGTACAGAATTTAAAACATAGGTTTACGGGTTCACCGGGGGTGTTTCGGCGCAGAGTGGCCTTGCGGCCGCCAGTAATAAGTGGCGGCCGCCATGGGCTTTGGCCCATGCGGCTTGCAAACAGCGTGGTAGCTACCTTGCTAAGTTCAGGTTACAGTTTTGAACATTCTATCACGTTTTACAGAGGTGTTTAGAGAGGGGATTTCCCCCACACTAGAAGTTTTGGTACTTTTTATTTGAACAAACTTAATGAAGGAAAAATAAGGGTGTCTTTTTATTCATTATAGAAAAATTTCCTAAACAAAAGTTCTAAATTGAAAATTAAACAATCTGAAATTTAAATCAAGCAAAATTAAACTTAAACTAAATCAAACTAAAAATCTAACTAGACACCCTAAATCTAATCTAGTGAAGGAGCCTCGTAGAGATCCTCGAAGCCCGTCTCTTTGAAGAGACGCTTGATCTTCGAGGTGCAACCCTTGCGGAGGATGGTGAATCGATCCTCCATATCCATTCGCCAGAGGGCTATCTCTGCGACTTGATCCTCCAAGGCGCTCTTCTCCTTGCGCAGCTTCTTCACCTCGACGGCGAGTTTTTCGAGGGTTAACCCCTCCTCACCACCGCTGTGCTCCATCTCGCCGGGGACTCCTGCCGGCGATGGGTTGAGACGGCGGCGCACGGATGGCTCAGAGAGCGACCCATTGGAGCCATGAGTGCTTGCCTCGCGCTCACGCAGCCTCTTCTCATAATGCCCATCGGGCATCCTCACGCCATACACCTCTAGTTTAGCCCTCTTAGGATTGGGGCTGTAACTACGGGTGCGGCTATCCGAGCCAAAGCTGACCCAGGATTTTACCCTTGACGGAGTGGGCGTCTCATCGCCCCTGGCCTTGACGGCCGGAGTCTTCCTCGGGGTGATCTCCCCCGTGGTCGGCCTGGTGGGCGTCCTCAACTTTTTCCCGGGTGGCGTCACCGGAGGAGGATGAAGACGGAGCGGAGGCAAGGCCAGGGGGCGTTTTACCCCTGGCGGCCGCCCAGCAGGGGTGGCGCCCGCCACTGGAGTGGTGGCTGGTGCCTTCCCTGCACTCTCCGGTGGTGTCCCCTTGACATAAGTGCCGTCAGGCAGCACCATTGCTAAAGGAGGTACGTCAAGTACCTCCATGTCGTCGTCGATCAAAGATCGGATGATGGCTTTGGTGGAGGACGAGATGGATCCTTGAGGGTTATAGGACTCGGATTTCCGTGGAGACGACATGGTTTCGGAGGAGGCTTGGCTAGGCTTCGTGAATAGATGGAGGGAGAAGAAGGAGTTCTTCTTTTAAGAAGGGGGAGAAGTGGATGGATAAGCCTTAGATGAACTAACACGTCCTCATCTCCTCCTTCTTTCACTCTCCCGAGCTCGGGATTAGCTGCCACGTGAAGAGGGGCTTCTAAACCACCACCTAGCGCGGCGGGCGCCAGAGTTTGGTGGCGGCCGCCAGTTGGGAGTGGCGGCCGCCACTCCTCCTTTGCCGGGCATCGAGCGGGAGAAGGTAAGCCTCCTAAATTTCAAAGTTCCGAGGTCGAAATGGTTTGGTTGGGCCTAAAGAGGCCTTTCTCGGGGTTTTGGATGGACTAGGTGCATGAAATGGACAAGGGGTAAATTGGGTCCATTCATTAATTGTCATGGGCTTGAGCTACTTCAAAGTTAATTATACCAATTTCTTTTAGCTCATTTTTATCAAAGTCATAGAATATTTTTAATCTTTGTCCATTGACTTTGAAGATTTGCCCATCGTCACTTTCTAATGTGACGGCTCCATGGGAAGAGGTTGCAACAACCTTGAAAGGTCCTTCCCATTTGCTTCGAAGTTTACCATGTCCGAAAAGTCGAACACGGGAGTTAAAGAGTAAAACTTTATCTCCTACTTCGAACTCTTTCTTTTTGATCCGTTTATCGTGCCATCTCTTAGTCTTCTCTTTATAGAGCTTGGCACTATGATAGGCTTTCTCTCGCCATTCTTCTAGTTCGGAAATTTGCATCTTCCTATTTTGGCCAGCTTGGTCAAGGTCCATGTTCCATTTCTTAATGGCCCAATGAGCTTTGAACTCAAGCTCAACAGGAAGATGACAAGTTTTTCCATAAACTAGTTGGTATGGGGACATTCCAATCGGGGTCTTATAGGCGGTCCGATAGGCCCACAGAGCTTTGGGTAACTTATGTTTCCATCCCTTTCCCATTTCTTCTACCGTCTTTTGCAAGATATTCTTTATTTGTTTATTGGACGTTTTGGCCTGTCCACTTGTTTGGGGGTGGTATGCAGTGGCTACATTATGTTGGACTCCTTGACTAGCTAAGAAATGTCGGAAGCTCTTATCTATGAAATGAGGGCCTCCGTCACTAATGACTAGTCTAGGAACTCCAAAACGAGGAAAGATGTTTTCTTTGAACATTTTCTTCGAATGTTTAGCATCTGCCGCTCGACAGGGTATGGCTTCTACCCATTTCGAGACATAATCCACAGCCACAAGAATGTACTCGGCGTCATAGGATTTAGGAAAGGGGCCCATGAAGTCTATACCCCAAACATCGAACAACTCAACTTGGAGATTGTTCACGAGAGGCATAGCATCTCGGGCATTAATGTTACCATGCTTTTGGCCACGAGGACAACGTCTCACATAATTCTTTGTGTCCTCATACATTGATGGCCAATAAAAACCACTTTGCCATATTTTAGCATGTGTCCGAAAAGCTCCATAGTGTCCTCCATATTCGGCGGAGTGACATCTATCTATAATTTTTGTTGCTTCTTCTATGGGGACACATTTTCTCAAGAGTCCATCTGCACAAACCTTATAGAGATATGGTTCATCCCATAGGTGCGTTCTGCTTTGATATAGCAGTTTCTTTCTATTCTCCCCCGGCGGGACATAGCCGGCGACTATAAAATTCACGATGTTTGCATACCAAGGGTTGGTATATGTGACTTTTAAAAGGGCATCATCGCGAAGAAAGTCATTTATTGAGAGATTGTCCGAATTATTGACTTGTAGTCTAGACAAGTGATCAGCTACTGAATTCTCTACTCCTTTCTTGTCTCTTATTTCTAGGTCAAATTCTTGAAGGAGTAGGATCCAGCGGATCAACCTTGGCTTAGCATCTTTCTTAGTGAAGAGATATTTCAGAGCAGAGTGATCGGTATAAACGATCACCTTAGCTCCCACTAAGTAAGATCTAAACTTGTCTATGGCAAAGACTACGGCCAAAAGTTCCTTTTCTGTGGTTGCATAGTTTAGCTGGGGGCCAGTCAGGGTCTTACTAGCATAAGAAATAGCATAATGCTTCTTATCTTTAGTTTCACCAAGGACGGCTGCCACAGCATAATCACTAGCATCACACATGATTTCGAATGGCACATTCCAATCTGGGGGTTGGATGATTGGTGCAGAGGTTAGAGCCTTTTTCAAAATATTGAAAGCTTGTAGACAATCCTCGTCAAATTTGAACGGGACATCTTTTGCTAACAGGCTCGTTAAGGGTCTAGCGACCTGTGAGAACTCCTTAATAAACCTTATATAAAAGCCGGCATGGCCCAAGAAGCTTCGGATTTCTCTCACATTAGTGGGTGGTGGCAATTGTTCAATTATATTGATTTTGGCTTTATCCACTTCTATCCCACGTTCTGAAATTCGATGGCCTAGGACAATTCCTTCCCGCACCATGAAGTGACACTTTTCCCAGTTAAGAACTAGGTCCTTCTCTTCACAGCGTTGGAGGACTTTGTCTAAATTGGTTAGGCAATCGTCAAAGGTTTTCCCATAGACCGAAAAGTCATCCATGAATACCTCCATGATTTGTTCAATCATGTCGGAAAAGATGGACATCATACACCGTTGGAAAGATGCCGGCGCATTGCAAAGTCCAAAGGACATGCGTCTATAGGCATAAGTTCCATACGAGCATGTGAAAGTGGTCTTACTTTGGTCATCTGGATGGATTGGGATCTGGTGATACCCAGAATATCCATCCAGGAAGTAAAAGAAGGAATGGTTTGCCAATCTCTCTAGCATCTCATCTATAAAAGGAAGTGGGAAATGATCTTTCTTTGTGGCTTTATTCAGCTTCCTATAGTCTATACACATCCTCCATCCAGTGACAGTGCGTTGAGGGATTAACTCATTTTTCTCATTCTTAACGACTGTCATGCCTCCTTTCTTTGGAACTACTTGCACGGGACTTACCCATTCACTATAAGGAACTGGATAAATAATTCCCGCGTGCAAGAGTTTCAGAACCTCCTTTTTCACGACTTCACGCATAGCGTTATTAAGTCGTCTTTGTGGCTCTCTTGAAGAGGGTATCTCAGGATCGAGAGGGATATGATGGGTGCAGAGATTTGGACTAATTCCCTTCAAATCTTGAAGTGAATAGCCAAAGACAGATTGATGTTTTTCTAAGACAAGGGTCAACCTACGGACTTCCTCTTCAGATAGCTTACTGCTAATAATTACGGGAGTCTCGAGGTCTTTGTTTAGAAAGATGTATCTCAGGCCTTCAGGCAGAGGTTTTAGCTCTATGGAAGGTCGAGATGGCTTTTCCGATTCGTCTAAGCGAAATGGTTCATCTATTTCGGCTTCTTCTTCAATAAAGAACTCAGAATCTTCTTCAAAATCAGGCTGAGCCAACTCATGAAGAGTAGAGGTTCTAGCTTGATCGAGAAGATCTGGTTCTGGTGGTTGTTCGGCAATAGAATTTAATGCACGAACGAAAGGTACTGAGTACTCTTTTCCACCGATTTGAGCATTAAAGTGCTCTTGACATGGTCCTTACAAGGCAAGTATGGACCACGGTTGTCCTAAGAAGACGTCAAAAAGGACTACATCGAAAATGTAGAAATCTAAGACCATGTCCGCTCCATCTACTTGGATGGGGACCATTTTTAGGATTCCTTCACTTTCCAAGATGTCACCATTTGGGTCTCTTAAACACCGTTTAGTTGGTTGTCGTTGAAGGTCGGGGAATGTTCTGGATACGTAATTACTAGCAAGAACATTAATTCCCACGACAGGGTCGTAAAAGGGAAAGGCCCTTTCTCCCCTAATTCGACAATCTATTATGCTAGGTACTTTATCTATGCGAGGGATGTTTTCTGATACTTCGGCTTCCATTGTCCATTCATGACTCATGACAGCTGAAAGTTCCAAAAGATGCTCTCGGCTATAGATTCCATCAGAGGACTCAGGAAGTGGTTTGTCGGATGGGAGAGCTTGAACGGAGTAGTTCATAACATCTCCATAATCCTCAAACACATCATCCTCTATCTCGCCCAAAAATTCCGGAAGAATTTCTCGCCCAGATGTGGACAGAATAGGTTCCGCTAAGTCCAGCGAGCTAGACTCGGGCTCTTCTTGTTGTTCTACAGTCGAAACTTGGGTTTCTACGACTTCTTCCTCAGGGATTTCATCGGAAACTCCAGTATAAGGAATATTCTCGAGAATTCTATCAAGAACCTCCTTTCCACCTCGTGGAGAAAGATGAAGAAACGCTCCACCTGACGAATGATCAAGGTGAAGAGCGCTCTCTTTCTCTAAACCGACATAAAAATGCTGAAGGAGCACTGGATCGGGTATGGCTAAATCGGGTCCTGAATTGATTAAACCAATAAAATGGTCCCAAGCCTCCCCTAATGTGTCCTTATCATTTTGTGTAAAGGTCAACACTTCTACTCGTAGCCGTACCACTCGGTGGACAGGGAAATACGTCAGGATAAACTTGCTCCGTAAAGTTCCCCAGTCTCCTCTGGCACTTCCCACAGTTCGAGCATGCCATGTTTTAGCTGCTCCCGTCAAAGTGAACGGAAACAGCTTCCACTTGACAGTGTCAGGTGAAATGCCCGAAATGTTCAAGCATGCACAGACTTGCTCAAACTCACGTAGATGTATGTAGGGATTTTCTGATCCTGTAAACATGCTCTCCTGAACTTTGTTAATAAAGTCAGGGCGCAATTCGTAACTATCGGCATATATAGGTTGTGATGATAAATGTGGCCCTAATCGCGAACTCTTAGGAGTTGCGAATTGTAAGATAGATTGATTCTCCATGCGGAGAGGGTAAAGATGATCCTAACTCTAGTCTCAAAAATCAGCTACCGTCCCTGGCAACGGCGCCATAAAAGCTTGTTGACACCTCGGGTGGCACGCAGAAGAAACCGCAAGCGCACGGCTGTCAGTTGTAGCTTTTCACCTCAGAGTATTCCGGAGTATCGAATCCACGAGGAACGCGAAGTGATTTTGAGAAAACTAGGGCGGTAAGGATATCTAGGATAGATGAAGGGAATGGGCACTATCTACTGGGGTAGATCCTAGTTCTATTAGACTTCTAGTGATTTAAGTTCTTTACTAGTGTACTGTGGGCGTACTAGCCTTTACCACTGATTTAGGTTGAACGCTAGCACAACGAGCCCTACTGTTAAACTAGACCAACTACGTGGTGGAATTCAAGGCGCACAGGGCTGTCACCACCTGCTTGCTGCCACAGCTATCCGGGGGCCTAGCCGTATTCACTGGCAATATATAGCCTAAGTACCACACTTAATCTATATACTACTACTACTAGCCCTGTACTAGAACTAGAGCACTTGAAACTAATATCAAGCAATGAAACAAACACACAAGTACTGAAAATAAATACTTGAAGATAAAATAGATACTAAGTTACCAAAGTTGAAGCGCAGAGCAGAGAGAAGCAGAGGTCTCCGACAACTCTGGAACTCTCCAGACTTCTACTCTTCTCCTCTCCAGCTCCTCTTCTAGTGAGGCACTCACACTCTCTCTAATCTATCTAGCATAGCAAGTTTGCTAATCTAACCAAATGGTGAGGAATGGTGTGAGGCTCCCCGAATGAGAGCTCAAGGGGCCTATTTATAGTGCTAGGAAGCTAGGGGGGTACTTATAGAGTGAGGGGGAGGTCGGTTAGGGTTTAGGGGGTGGCGCCCGCCACCAAACCCTGGCGCCCGCCACCTCTCTGCCGTCCAATGCAACCGACATTCATCCAACGGTCTTCATTTGCTCTCCCAAGTCGGTTTGAGGGCCGGTTAGGGTTTAGACACGTGTCCAAAGCCCACTATCCAGGTGATACTCTTCTTAGCCCTTGGATCAAACCGCCTTAGTGTGCAATGGCCAGGATTTGAGCTTGAGGTGACTCCCACGGATCGATGACGTGGCTTGGGCCACTTTTGGCACGAGTGACCTGGCGGCCGCCAGTAATAGGTGGCGGCCGCCACCTTGCTCAGGCCCAAATGGGCCAGAGTGGCTTGGCCTTGCTCCTGGTACTCTTGTTTGGCCCAAATTCCATCATTTCCTGCATTAAGATAAGAAACTATGCACATGTGGAAATAGGTTAGTTATAAACCAAATCTTCTACCTTTTATGTTGTTTTACCTTGGTTTTGGGTGAAATGTTGATGGTGAAATGATGCTTTAAGCACCATCAACAGTAACCCAGGTAACTCATCCGGGAAATCTCGGACAACGGGAATTTTGGAAAGTTCTTCTATAGCAAGAGTACAAGATAGGTCAACAAAATCGGCACCTCAGGGAAGAGATACGCGAAGTTTGTTACCCGTCCGACCATCGGATAAGGTAAGAGTCCTATTTGCAGTGTCTAACACCGCGTTCCACATGGTCATCCAACTCATGCCTAAGGCTTCATCCATGCTTAGTCCAAGCAAAACCACTAAATTAGCTCCAAATTTGTGCCCTCCAATGTCGATGGTTGCATTACAAACCATCTGTCTAGATAACACGCTACTCCCAACAGAGCTCACGCGAAACCCATAATCCATTTCAGACATTTCTTGGTTATGCTTTTGTGCAAATTCTTTGCTCATGAAAGAATGTGATGATCCAGTATCAAACAAAAAAACTGTCGGATGATGGTTAACGAGACACATACCGGCAGTCACGAGCTCTCCTGCACGTGCTTCTTCGGCAGTCATGTTATGCAGACGTGCGGGGTAGTTGGTCTGCTGCTTCTTTGGGTGCGTGCAATACCTCGCAAAATGTCCCTCTTGGTTGCAATTGTAGCATGGCCCACGAACTAGAGGCTTGCTTCTAGCTGAGCTGCCTTGACCCCCTCGAGTTTGATTTGCTGCTATCTTGTACGGCCGTTGACCACGCTGAGCCTGCTGCTGGCCTTTCTTCTGAGGCAGCCTGAAACGAGCTCCAGGCGCTGGTGGTCGGTATTGGGAACGCTGTGCTGGTGACCGTCTCGGCAGGGAAGGTCCAGATTCCAATGTCCTCTTTCGAGCCTTGCCCACTGCATTCTTGTTGTTATGATTCTCTTGAATCAAGAAGTCACTGATGAAATCATTGAAGACGGTACGAGACGAAGTACCCACTGACAGATCGAAAGTGCTACCAGAAAGCGACCAGAGGGGGGGTGAATGGGAGCTTCAAATTTTCCTCTCGGAAACTTATCGCCACTGTCCAGAGAAACACCCCAAGAGCAAACCTAGAGCTCGTATGTGTCCACGACCCTAGAGATAGGGTGGATGCTTCCAAGAAGCACAGCGTGACACTATATGACTCTAGAAACCCAACGCAAAAGCCGGAAATCAAAACCGACAACGAACGAACGAACCGCGGATGAAATTGCGTAGACTCAGCAGCATCGGACGCTGGCAGCGTCCGATGGCAAAGCACCGGACGCGTCCCATGCGAACAGGACACTTCTGGAACCTTACTGGACCAGCATCGGACGCTGCTACAGTGCAACCCTAGCGTCCGATGCCTGACCCCCGGCGCGTTCGATGGCAACGGACGCTCCGATGGTTTGAGCTCAGACGACACGTGGCACCAGACGCTCTGATGATTTGAGCTCAGCGTCCGATGCTCACAAACTCAGCGTCCGATGGTCCCGAAATAGTACAGTTCTTCCGTGAAATCCACTCGATCTCCTCTGAATCGAGAGCACTACGGCTTAGACTTGGTATGAGGAGTCTCAAGGAGGTTAGTGAGCTATCCCATGGGAATCATGGCTCGCATCCAACTCCAAATCGATGGATTGGAAGAAATCGGGACTTAAAAGAGCAAAACCGATCCAAAACAAAAATCAACCGATCTACTAGGTCGTGAGGTTAGAGATAAATTCCTTTGGTGGAAAGAAGTGACTCACGATCTAGAACAACTTGGTTCAAACGGATTTCCAAAAGACGCACCAAGCAAAGAGATCGATCGACGGGAAAATCGTGGAGAAAAGCAATCCGCGAAGAACACAAACAAAACACGAATCACAACCACGAATTCGCAACCGTGTGGCTACCACACGCTACAATAGTGAGATTACGGTCTCACTTCCTCAAAATCTCACGGGCACAGAGGTATTGTTTTCTGCGGATCTCAGCTAGCTACAGCAGGGGATTGGGAGAGCAGGAAACCCTAGAAGCAAAGAGAAAATGACTGAGATGAATGGGGAGGTGGGTGTCTCCCCCTACTTATCCTAATTCTAACTATTCCTAATTCCCACTCTACCCCTAACTACTTACAGAGCGAACTAGCTAAACCCTAAGGTTATTCTGGACCAACTCGTGGTAGGTGGTGATCCGACGGCCACGCCCGCACAATAGGTAGCGTTGCCTCGACGCAACCTCACCGATTGCCGCCACGTGCCGCCACCGCTCCGCTTGTCCTTTTCCCGGACTTCGCCCCCGGTTTTGAGGCCCAAACCGGGAAACCAGCCTTCACGATCAACCCCCGGTTTTGAGGCCCAAACCGGGAAACCAGCCCACCGTAGCCTGAGTTTTGTGGCCCAAACTCAGCAAACCCGCAGCACCCAGGTTTTGAGGCCCAAACCTGGAAACCGTCCTCAGCCCGAGTTTTGTGGCCAAACTCGGAAACCATCCGCGCCTAGGTTTTGAGGCCCAAACCTGGAAACCGTCCACCCGATGGTTTTTCTCTGGCTCTACCACCAAACCGAAGCTGTAGAAGGGATGCACCGCCCGTGCACCCCGTCCACCGACACGTATCCCCAGGTCCTCGACCCAGGCAACACCGTGTCCGCAAGTCTTCGCTCGTCGCTGTCCCAGGCTGTCAGCCACCACAACTGATCCTCGGGCCACCGGTCCCTCAGTCCAAGCCTCACGTCCGCCCTTCGCCACTCTCGGTCCATCGGCACAGCACGTCTCTACTTGACCTTCACCTTGCCTCTCATCACTGTCTCTGTGCTCGACACCTGCACAACACAAGCCAAAGAACCTGCGATCAAACCCGTTGACAATCACTCATCACTCGAGACTCGGCATACACCCATGTATCCGCAATCTCCTCTTGATGAGTGCATTGTCATCTACACACAAATCATAATGGAAACAGAATGAAGGAAGAAAGGAGAGGAGAGAACTCGACCAAATGACCCAAAAGCATAGCAAAGCCGAAGAAGGTCAAGTGGAAAGAGCAAGACAACTTGGTCCCCAAAGACATGGGCAATGGCTCGACGCAACCAAGCAAAGCAAAGCTAGCCCTCAAGAAGAGGTAGAATAGGCTCAACACCGCTAGCAGACACCAATTGAAAAATCAAAGCAAAATGCTAGTCCCTCAAGACAGAGGCACAGAGGCTCAACACAACTAGCAGAAAGCTTGACATCAACTGAAAAACCTAAAACCAACTGAAGCAAAGATGCGACTGCTAGTCCCTCAAGATAGAGGCAAAGGCTCAACACAACTAGCAAAGCGCTCCGAACCAATTTGAAATTTCAAAAAAATCTATCACGAGCAAACTCCCCCTTGCATGGTGCACACAACCGATTCCTCTCCCCTTAGTTGAACATGGGAGGTAGGATTTGTCCAAATTCTCCCCCTTAGTTGAAAATGCACCATCAAGTGAAAAATGCAACAATAAGTCGCAAGCAAGGCCTCCCCCTGGGAAAATGCACCATCAAATGTGCCAACAAGAGAAGTTCTCCCCCTTCCAAAATGCATATGAGTCATAGTGCACGTTAGCAGCTTCAGGAATATAGTCAAGAAAATGCAAAGATACTCTAAACAGTATAGCTCCAACGATTTACTGGAAAGCATACAGGCTAGCAAAGGCTCAAACTGATCACCAAATATGAATTATGAACATACGAGCAAAGTGTGCAGTTTTTAGCCAAAAAGGTATTCACCATCAAAATAGCACAAAACATGTATAGGCAGGAAATCAGACAAGTGCTAAACATGTATACAAGGTGAACTACCCCTAGCACAGTTCAATCATCATGCTATAGAGTGAAACATAGTCTTGTGTATCCAAATTTTATCGGAGTTGCAGCGGTTAAGATTACACAAGTTAAACTTTCAGCATGTGATTGCGAGAGGTTGAAAGCTTGTCATTGCCTAACTTTTCAACTGTGCGAAGCCTATGCAGAAGCAATCAGAAGCTTAAAGCAACAGTTTCGGTCATACACTACACAACTCAAGTTTAACCCAAAGTGCAATGAGAAACAGTCTCGAAACTGTGATGTGTTGACAAGCAATCCCATCTCGATCTTTTCAATTCACTTAAAACTTGGTTCAGATTTTATTGACAGATTATGAACAGACCAAGCAAGTGACAGACTCAGAACTAGAGACATAGCAACCTCGCATATATGAAAAGCACGAGTGAATTCAACACATCCTACACATGCTAGTTGCATATCTCAATGGTGAACATTTTCAAGTTTTATGTTTGTTAAGCAGGTTCACCATTCAAAAATAGCTCAGCTCCTAACATGTATTAGTGATCAGAAAGAGCATAAGCTACTAGCATCAGCATATAGCATCGGAGCACACTAAACAGAGCATAACTACATTTTAAAGATTATATACATGAAGCTCATAATGTAAAAGCGTATGCTGAAATGCAAAAAGAAAAATGAAGCAAATGAGAAAATTGTCAGTCTATGATACAAGGTCCAAAATGTTTCCCCCATCTAAAAGGGAAAACACACACCAAGCTCACCCCTCAACCGATTAAAGGTTGATTCGTCCAAAGGCTTGGTGAAAATATCAGCTAACTGATGATGAGTATCGACATGGCGAAGGTCGATATCACCCTTCTCATAGTGGTCTCGCAAAAAGTGAAAGCGCACATCAATGTGTTTGGTCTTCGAGTGAAGCACGGGGTTCTTAGCAACGCTAATCGCACTCGTGCTGTCACAAAGCAAAGGAACACGAGAAAAGCTCAGACCAAAATCACGCAAGGTGGCCATCATCCAAAGCAACTGGGAACAGCAGCTAGCCGCAACAACATACTCAGCCTCCGTGGTAGACTGGGCGACACTAGACTGCTTGCGAGAAGACCACGATACAAGAGAAGAACCAATAAATTGGCAAGTCCCAGAAGTGGACTTGCGCTCAATGCGACAACCAGCAAAATCGGCATCGGAATAACCGCAAAGGGAGAGGGTGGAGGAAGCCGAATACCAAATCCCGAACTCAGGTGTGAAACGAAGGTACCTGAAAATGCACTTCACCGCCTGACGGTGAGAAGTGCGCGGCGACGCCTGAAAGCGCGCGCACAGGCACACCGCGAACTGGATGTTCGGGCGTGTCGCCGTCAGGTAGAGCAGCGACCCGATCATGCTTCGGTACTCCTTCTGGTCCACAGCTCCTCCATCCTTGTCCGCATCCAGGGCCGTCGTGGTCGACATGGGTGTTGGAAGAGGCTTGGCCTCACCCATATTGAACCTCTTTAGCAAGTCCTTGGTATACTTGCCCTGGTGCATAAACGTCCCTTCTCGGGATTGCTTAATTTGCAATCCGAGAAAGAAAGTCAGCTCGCCCATGATACTCATCTCGAACTCCCTGCTCATAGTATCTGCAAACTTGGCAACCAAAGCGTGAGAAGAACCACCGAAAATGATATCATCCACATAAATCTGGACCAAGAGAGTGTCTTTGCCTTGCTTGAGGAGAAAGAGCGTTTTATCCACACATCCCATTTTAAAACCCTTATCAAGTAAAAAGGTTTTCAACCTATCATACCAGGCTCTAGGGGCTTGTTTCAAACCATATAAAGCTATGTGGAGTTTGAAAACATGGTTTGGAAACTTGGGATTTTCAAAACCGGGGGGTTGTTCAACATAAACCTCTTCTTCTATGTAGCCGTTTAAGAAGGCACTCTTGACATCCATTTGAAAAAGTTTGAAACCTTTGGATGCTGCAAATGCCAAGAGTATCCTAATAGCCTCCAAACGAGCTACAGGAGCAAAAGTCTCCTCATAGTCTACCCCCTCCTTCTGACTATAGCCCTTTGCTACAAGCCTGGCCTTGTTTCTAACAACGTGGCCATCCTCTCCTTGCTTGTTTTTGAAAATCCATTTTGTCCCAATAGGCTTACAGTCTGGAGGAGGTAGAACTAAAACCTAAACCCGATTTTGCTCAAAATTCTCTAACTCCTCATGCATGGCATTGACCCAATCCGGATCCGTCAAAGCGTGTCCAACATCTAGGGGCTCAAAATCAGCAAACAAAAGCAGAATGAGCAAAGTGAGAGATTTGAGACCTGGACCGAGTGACACGTTCGTTAATGTTGCCGATCATCTGCCGAGGGGGGTGTTGGCGCTGGATGTGTCATGGCGCCTCCCGTGCAGAAGTGATCTCCCCCTCAACAGCAGCTGGTGCCTCCCCGGGTACAAAAGGTACAGCTCGGGGTGGCGGATCCCATGGCCCCCAGGAAGAAGAAGTGGCGGGGCCGTGAGTCGTAGTAGAAGCCGCTCCTTGCGACACAGCAGGTGGAGGGTGTTGGTAGTTCTTAGCTTCACTAAAGATAGTGCTAGGCAACTATCCCCGGTAACGGCCCAGGAATGCTTGTTGGCACTTGCTAACGTTGTTACTAGGAGTAGACTATAGAGTCTATCCCCGGCAATGGCGTCAGAAATGCTTGAAGCAAGACCGGTCACTATACCTAAAGGAGTGGAGCTAAAGCAGCTATCTACTAATGCCAAGCGGGGTTGTCAATCCCGACACTAGTAGGAGCTAGCTAGCGAGAATGCAATCTACCAGGAGGAGATTCTGCAAGCGCACAGAACTATCATAGTAGCACTTTGCCTGGGAGTACCAGGTGTCGATTTATTTGATCCCAAGGGAAGGCTAGGGTGGTGTATGAGTTGAGTCAAGGAGGGGATGAGAGTCGAAGAAATAAGAAAAGAGAAAAGGGGAGAAGGGAAGATGAAAGGCTAGAAAGAATATATTGGTGGCTAGGTAAGGATGACAAGCACTACTACAAAAAAGAACTTGCGCAGCGTTGCCTAAATGGGCTCCGTGGCGGGCACAGTTTTTGCCCGCCACGGTTATTCGGTGGCCGGCCTGCAGCGGCCGGCCGCCGAAGCGCCCGCTGCGGTTAATCATTAACCGAAGCGGGCAACATAAGTTGCCCGCTGCGGTTAATCTTATTTAACCGCAGCGGGCTTCCTTATATGACCGCTTCGGTTAATGATTAACCGAAGCGGGCTACGTAACGTGCCCGCTGCAGTTAAATAAGATTAACCACAGCGGGCACCTTACGTTGCCCGCTTCGGTTATGCCTCGCTATTTAAGCCACCGCCGCCGCCACCAGAACCCGATCATCTTCTTCCTCTAGACCAAAAACGGGGGAAGAAGTTTTGCCGAATTTTTGTCCCAAATAACTTGTTTTTGAGGTTTATTTGTTTGATTTGGAGGAGAAGTACTCCACAAGAGGTACCTAGATGATCTCCACCCTCTTTCCCCTCTCTTTTTTGCTCTTTTTAGCCTCCCTTTTAGATCTAGTTGTATGTAGGAGAGAGAAAACTGGTATTTGTTTCTCTAAGTTCATCATGGATACATTAACTTTATTTGCCGTCGTTATTACTTCTGTCCCTAGATTTAACATAAATATAATAAATTATTATGTTTTTCTAATTCATCTTTGTTTTGTGATTCATGATGTGTTTTATTAATTAAGGATCGCAGGTACAATGGACCGGTCGGAATGGATGTATAAGATCAATAGAGTACTTGATGTGCGGTATATCGTTGAAGTGAGAAAGTTTATTTCCGCTGCGAAAGCTGACCGTGAGAGATCGAAGCAGACGACAATCATATGTCCATGTCATCGTTGCAAGAATCTGACCGCCTTCAAAGACGAAGGCACAGTGCAATCTCATTTGATTCGTTCTGGTTTCATGGATGATTACACGGTGTGGACTCATCACGGCGAGAGATTCAATCCGAGTGTCGGGGCGGCATCTGGAGTAAGCTCAGCGTCGACGGCGACGGTGAACCAAGATCCTGGAGCGCACATCTCATCAGCAACAGTAGCGCCTGCCTTCAGTGACAGTAGTGCTCGTGACCACAGCGCTGTGGAGGCAGATGTACTCCAGGATATGACAGATGATGGTGGTGGAGATGTTGAGGACGCTACGGTGCAGGACCCTGCGGATGTGCAGCTGTTTCAGGATTTAGTCAACCACATCGACGAAGACGACGTCGTGTATGGCTCCCCGAAGTGGCTGGAAAATTTCAGAGAGATGAAGCAGGCGTCACTTGATCCTTTATATAAGGACGGCGAGGAATGTCCGAAGGATTGCACGGTGCTCCGTTTCAACCTCCACATGTTGATGATGAAGGCTCGGCATGGGTGGTCAGACACTAGCTTTGATGAGCTGTTAGGTTACCTTGCTAAAACATTCCCGACGAGTAACAAGATCCCAACAAATACGTATTGGGCGAAGAAGCTTATCCGGCCAGTGGCGATGAAGCTTAGAAAGTTCGATGCCTGCCCTAACCACTGCATCCTCTATCGGGGCATAAAGTATGAGAATTTGACGAGCTGTCCGCACTGTGGCGCCAGTCGCTACAAGAGAAATGCTGGATGTCGCGTGGATGCAGACGACGATGAGGCCTTGCGAGGTGGTCAGAGGAAGAAGAAGAAGGGTGTCAAGAAGAGCAATGTTGCAGCCAATCGCATCTCAGCTCATCAGCAGTACGAGGAAGAAGAGGGTTACACGTTGAGGAGAAGTCCGGCACTATCGGTGTGGTACATGCCAGTGATCGACCGCCTCCGTGCGCTATTTGGGAACCCAGAGGACGCGAAGCTCATGTCCTGGCATGCATCAGCTGACCGCTTGAAGGACGATGGCATGCTGCGGCACCCCTCCGATGGCCAGCAGTGGAAAGATTTCGACAAGGCCTACCCGCAATTTGGCAAAGATCCCAGGAACGTTCGGTTCGCGCTCAGCACCGATGGGATGAATCCGTTCGGTGAGCTGAGCAGCTCCCACAGCACCTGGCCGGTCGTACTGACCATCTACAACCTACCTCCCCATCTGTGTCAGAGGCGCAGGTATCTTCTGTTGACCATGCTTATCTCGGGACCGAAGCAGCCCGGCAATGATATCGATGTTTTCCTGGAGCCGGTAATGGAGGAAATGAAGGAGCTATTTGATGTTGGGGTCGAGATAGTGGATGCGTCCCTCAAGGAGAAGTTCACCCTAAAAGCCATCATCTTTGTCACCATCACCGACTACCCCGACCTCTTCTCACTGTCGGGGCAGATCAAAGGGAAGACCGGCTACGTAATGTGCATCGACGAGACATGCTACACTTACCTCAAGGGATCAAACAAGATGGTGTACATGAGGCACAGGCGGTTCCTTCCGAAAAGGCACAGATATAGAAGAAGTGTCATGAATCAATTGTTCGATGATTAGGGCGAGCCACAGGGTGAACCACCGACGCAGACTAGTTGGGGGCCAAAGGTGTATGAGATGGTGAAGGATATTGATCAGATCGAGTTTGGGAAGAAGAAGAAGCCACCAGAGGAGGGGACAAAACAAACGAGGAAGCGAAAGCGAGACACGACGGAGGAAGCGTCACAGGTCCCCTCTGTTCCTTTCAAGAAGAGGTCGATTTTCTTCGAGTACCTGTCATATTGGAAGACACTGAAAACACCCCATGCCATCGACTGCATGCATCTCGAGAAGAACGTCTTTGATAGCACAATCGATGTCCTGCTGGACATCCCGGGAAAGACGAAGGATGGTTTGAAGTCACGGACGGATCTTCTCAACCAGGGCATCAGACAGGACCTTCACCCTGGGTCACCTCATAATGGTAAAGTCGATCTTCCAGGTGCGGCCTACAACCTAAGGCATGGCGAGAAGACTGCTATGCTCAACCTTCTCAGGGGTATCAAGGTGCCTACCGGTTTCTCTTCCAACATTAAAAGCCTCGTCTCCTTGAAAGACCTCACATTGACTGGCTACAACGCACATGACTGCCACATCATGCTGACGGTGTTCCTTCCAATTGTGATAAGGGTTATCGGTCCAGAGTACGTGAAGATGGTGGTCACTCGGATATCATACTTCTTTAACCGCATCACGCAGAAGGTCATCGGTAAGGCTGACCTCCCTGCCCTTAAGGACTTCATCGCGGAGACCCTTTGCCAGCTTGAGATGTGCTTTCCCCCATCATATTTTGATATTATGGTACACCTAATGATGCACATGGTGGATCAGATCGAGCAACTAGGCCCCGTGTACCTACACGAGATGTGGACGTACGAGCGGTTCATGTCCACCCTCAACAGATATGTTCATAACCATGCTCACCCGGAGGGCTCTATGATCGAGGCGTACACAACCGAAGAGGCAGTGAACTGGTGTATGAGGTACATAAAAGATGGGAGGGCTATTGGGTTGCCTGTCCATCAGCACGAGGGCAGAACCGCGGGCATGGGGTGCACGGGCCGAAAAGTTCGCACGGATATACCATACAAGGAGATTGAACAAGCTCATTACAACATCCTTCATCAGTTGGTGAGCATGGAGAAATATGTCGAGAGGCACATAGAAGAGATCCGCGCCGCTAATGACGGACAACGCACAGAGGCATGGGTCCAGAATGAGCACAGAAATAGTTTCATAGATTGGCTCAAAGAGCAACACGTACCCCTAGAAAGATGCCCTGATGATGAAGATACGGAGACCGTGCAGAAGCTTCTGCAAGGCCCGTCAAGCCAAATCACGACGTGGCAAGGGTACGATGTGAAGGGGTATAGGTTCCACACGAAAGAGAAGGACAAGAAGAGCGTGGCACAGAACAGCGGTGTTCGATATGAGGGCGTCGACGAGGCCACAAACACGAGGACGCAATACTATGGCCAGATCGAAGAAATATGGGAACTTGACTATGGCAAGGACGTATGCGTAACCGTCTTCCGGTGCCACTGGGTAAACCCCAAAGCAGTTGCGATCGACAGTTTCGGGCTAACCACCGTGAACCTCAAAAGTATCGGGTACAAAGATGACCAATGGGTACTCGCAACCAATGTCGCGCAAGTGGCCTACTATATCTATCCGGAGGACCCAAAGAGACATGTGGTCGTGTCTGGAAAGCAGCGGATTGTTGGAGCTGATGGGGTCCAAAGCCCAGAACAATACAACAACTATGCAGAGCTCCAACTTTTTACCGATTTTGCAAAGAAGATCAAGGCCGTCGAGGACCGTTGCAACAAGAGTGGTATGAAGCCCTGGGTCCGTCCCGATGGTGAGAAGCGGTCCGTGAAAGCCCCCGCACCAAAATGAGATGTAATAAAGTAGTGCACAAGTTATGTCAAAGCTATGGAGATAATTTTTGTAATAAATTATTATTAATAAGCTAACATTATTAATAACAAATCTCATTATTGTAATAGATTTTTGTTTTTAAGTTAATATTATTAATAACAATTCTCAATTTGTTAAAACGAACAACCGCAGCGGGCGTCTTAACTTGCCCGCTGCGGTTATTTAGGTTAACCGAAGCGGGCAAATTAAGACGCCCGCTGCGGTTAATGTTTACCGCAGCGGGCGTCTTAATTTGCCCGCTTCGGTTAATCGCTCCCAATAAAAGCCCCGCAACCCAGAAGGGCACTTTAGTCCTTCACGCGTCATCGTTTCAACCCCGAAGGGCTGTCGATTTCCTCCACCGCGCTGCCATCGCCATTGTCGGCCCGTCCTGCTCCGCTCTGCGCCCGTCCTGCTCCCCCGCGCCCGTCCTGCTCCGCTCTGCGCCCGTCGTCGTCCGCGCCCTTTCTCCTCCGCCGGAGCACCTCACGGCGGTGCCCTAGCCACCGGAGCCGGAGCATCGCCCGAGCCACGCCGCCGGAGCCCCCGTCCGCTGCTGGTGCCCTACCCACCGGAGCCGGAGCCCCTGTCTGCTGCTGGTGCCCTACCTAACGACCTCGCGGCGGTGCCCTAGCCACCGCCTTCCTTTCAACCCCGAAGGGCTGTCGAATTCGTCCACCGCGCCGCCATCGCCATTGTCGCCGCCGTCGTCCTCCTCCACCGCCCCTGTCCTCCTCACCCTGTCCTCCTCGTCCCCCTATCGTCCTCCCCTCCTCGCCCTCCTGCTCCCCTCCTCCGCCGCCGGAGTTGGAGCGACGCCGGTCGGTGACCTAGCCCGCCACCACCGCCATCTCCACCGGAGTCGGAGCGACGCCGGTCGGTGGCCTAGCCCACCACCGGAGCATCGCCTGGAGCCTGTACGCCGCAGGAGCATCGCCTGGAGCCCGCCCGCCGCCAGGAGTCCGTCGGTGCCCTAGCCCACCGCCATTGCCTGTCGCTTGGAGCTCGTCCACCGCCAGGAGCCCGATGTGAGTTCTCTGGACTTCTCTGGTCTTCTCTCTATAAATGACTTCTCTGTTCGATTTGTGAGAGCAGGAATCACATTTACAGTTCTGCAAAATTTTCACTCAAGGATCTGGAGCCATAATCTGACTTTTACTGTCATGATATGGCCTTATAGCTGAATTTCATTGCCAGTTTGTACTTAAATCTTCAGCTATTTGTATATAGAACACTTTTAGCTAGGGTGCAGTACTTAGTATTGAAGATAAATTTAATCTGGATTAAAAAAGGCATCCATGATGTATGCCATATGTATACATGTCTTTTTTCGTTTAGATACTGTGTTGTGTCTTGCATAAATCTAAGACAACATAAATCTTGCATCCTATGATGCACTTTGATGCCTTTTTACCCTACTATGCAAATGCCACTACCTATGATGCCACTTCCTCTCTATACTCCTCTCCCTACTACTCCTCTCTGTTACTACTCTCCCTACTCCTCTCTATACTCCTCTCCCTACTACTCCTCTCTGTTACTACTCCCCCTACTCCTCCCTACTACTCCTCTCCCTACTACTCCTCTCTGTTACTACTCCCCCTACTCCTCTCTGTTACTACTCCCCCTACTCCTCCCTACTACTCCGCTCCCTACTACTCCTCTCCCTACTACTCTCCCTACTCCCTACTATGGCATTTGCATTGATGATTTTTTCCAAATTGTAAGCTGAGGTAGTGGCAAATGCAATGGTGTGACCCCTTTCGATCTATGCTGAGGCAGCGACGATGATGATCAATTGCCCCCTACTTTCTATGCTGAGTCAGCTGCTAGACTAGGATGGCTTGTATTTTACAAGTAACCAGTTTAGCAGTGACGTGTTGACCTAGGGGCAAATCTGAGCCAAAAACTTATACGTGTTATTTTTTATTCAAAAGCTTTGAACTGATCATATTATATACGCGTATGTGTATATGTAGAACTGAAATGGCAGAAGGCCAAACCAACGAATGGAGGGACCCTACCCCTAGCTCCTCGTCAACCAGCTTGATGAGTGAGGTGTCCGTGACTCCACCGCCGAAGAAGCAGCGTACAGAGGAGGGCAACGATCCCACGTACGAACCAGGCGCGGACGAAGCAGAGAGTCTCGAGGTTTACGCAACACGCTGGCTTTCTAACATGTACAAAGACGCGATTGAATCACTAAAGGCTCGTGACTCTTGTCAACAGCTGCCGATTGTGCCTCGTCAGCTCGAGTTTAGGGACGAAGACGCGCTCAGGGAGGAAGAAGCCCCTGCTCCCTCTACGGCAACCTCTTCTTCCAAATCTAAGGGCCAGAAGAGGGTGAGGGGACAACACGGGAGGCACAAGTTGGACAAAGACAACGAGGTGCATGTCATCGATGCGGTGGGGCCAGAGGGCAACCCAATAGCTCCAGATTCAGTCATTGGCAAGTTCAGCAATCAAGTGGCGTGTATAGCCAAGGAGAAGGTGGAGATCACTTGGCCCAACTGGCACGATGTACCGAAAGACATAAAAAACAATGTCTGGGGTGAGGTGACAAGGAGATTCAGATATCCGCCCTCAGCTGACATGGAGAAGTGCCAAGAGTGGGCTTTGCACGTGGCGTCGACTGCGCTTCGCAACTTCAGGTCCATGCTGACCAGAAATTACCTGAAGAAGGGGAAGTCGCCACTGCTAAAGTACAATATGGTCAAGGCACACGTGTGGGATGCTTTCTGCGAAATGAGAAAGACGCAAGAAGCAGAGGAAAAGAGCGCTAAGTTCAGTGAGCTCGCAAAGAGGAACAAGAATCCTCACCACTTGGGCATGACTGGCTTTGCCGGTCAGAGGACCAAGTGGCAGCAAGAAGAACAAGCAAGACGAGCTGTCGGGGTTCCAGATCCGTATGAGGGCATCGACCCAAGGGCAAAGGACTACATGAGGGCCTGCATTCCAAAGAGGCTGAAGCCCGGGGCGACCAAGTTTAACGAGCCCCACCTCGAGGACGTCGAGAAGACTTTGATGGAAAAAGCAAAGCATAAGGACAGCATCGTGGTCCGCCGGGGCCACGACTTGCTCACCGAGGTCCTAGGAACCCCCGAGCACCGCGGCCGCGTTCGTGGTGTCGGGTCCAAGATGAGCTGGAAGTCAGTTGAGTCGTGGCAATCCGACGCGGCCACATACAAGTCCAGGCAAAGGTATAAAGATGAGCTATATAACAAGGGCTTCAATGAAGGCGTGGCTGAAATGATCAAAAGCTCAATAAAGGAAGCCTTCACGAGCAACGACCCGGAGATGGTCGCAATGAGGTCGAAGATGTTTGATCACCATGGCCTGCCCAATCCTCAAGCAAAGGAAAAGAAAGCCTTACTGCCGATGAACGAGGATCGCCCAAGGGTCTCGAACGAGGACTTCAAGGAAAACCAGCACGTCCAACTCCTCATCCCGTTCGGAAGGTCCAAGAAGATGGTGGTGGCCGAGGGATGCATTCTTGCACCCCACGATATTCATGACTTCAACAAAGACAACACCCCTAAAGACTATGTGGTCGTGAGCCCGTTATGGCACGTTCCCGACCAGGAACATTTTGAATTGGACCATCCCAACCTACAAATGGCCAGGCACCTAGGGCAGGCACTTGGATTGGAAGTCCTATGGAACCGCGAGGACATCGAGATCATTGTTCGGACGCCAACTCCAACCTCCCCCATCAACCACAAGCCAATGTCCTCCCCCGCCCACCAAGAACCCAAAAACGTCCACCGACAAGCTCCCGTACACGCTCACGTTCGAAAGGTATGGTAACATTGACTGCCCTATCCATCGTATGCCAGGCCTATCCATCGTATGCTACTAACATCCCTATCCATCGTATGCCAGGCCTGAAACTACCCGTCAACTATTTGATGAGGCCGAAGACTGCCCTGGCCACTATGTGTGCGGGAAGTTCTTGATTCCCAAGGCCCAACTCATCGACGAGGAAAAGTGGGATACAAGGAGGTTCCATCTATGGTACATGGAAGCTGCAAAAGCCAGGATGTCAAGTTTTAACGTCAAGATTCTCACGGAGTACTTCCACTTGCCCGCTGATAACGAAATGCACCTACCCGTCGACTTTAGCGACATGTACAACCTGATGCGGGAAGAAGACCTGGACATCATTCAAATCACCCTATTCACACTGTAAGCGATGAATGCAACTTCCACAGATCAATACATTCGTATTTTCCATGGTTCTATACTTATTATGTCACGATGACTTGTCCGTGCAGCATGACGGTCACTGTAAGCAATAAAAAGACACGTCCTGTACTCTACCTCTCTCCTGCACATATTGCCGAAAGAGTCATCAAGGGTTTCGAGATCACTGATCCGGAGATGACAGTTCGACAGCGAGAGAAGAAATATGAAGAAAATATGAAAGCCGAGAAGACTAAGTTGAAAAATTACATACTAGAATGCATGAAGAAGATCAAGCCGGATGGGCCAGAGTGTATAATGGCTGCCTATCATTTTGGGTAAGTCAAATACATGTACGTACACCTAAGTCGCTAGCATATCATGCCTTCTAGTCATCATAAACACTATTTTGTTGCAATGGTGCAGCCAGGGCCTCGTGGGTGGCCACTGGGTCGCTTTTATCATATACCCTCAAGATGGCAGGGCCTGTGTGTTTGACTCCTTGAGCGTACCAAACAAGCATGGGTACAAGGCATTCGAAGATTGTCTGAAAAAGTAAGTCATCCATCTTTTTCATCAGTTACGGTTACCATACGTTTTTAAATTGTGGCTAAAACTATTATATTTCGTACAGCGCTTATAAGGAATACCAAAAGGTGCCCGGATTCTGGGACCGAAGAACTCAAAAGTTCAAGGACAAGCATAGGTACCACCTCAAAATCCGACGAGATTTCCCGGTAAGTATTTCAAAGGTTCAATTCATGTTTCATACATATATATGGGTTCTAATGCTTGTGTATTAATCGTGCAGTGCGCCAAACAGCCACTAGGATCGAAGACATGTGGCTTGTACACATGCAAGTTTCTAAGGGAAAGCAAGGAGTACACCAATAGCTGGAAGAAGCTCAAGGAAGGTGTCAAGTATTGGGGAGAGCAGCAGAGCCACAGGATGTGCTTTAAACAAGTCAAGGCGGACATATGCAAGTTTGTAATGGAGAAATGCATTCTCGAAGGAGAAACGTTCTTTGACAACGAATCCGACCTGGCGTTGCTACCCCAATACGAGAAGCTCCGCAAATGGAACACAATGCTTCGTCCGACAGATTATGCTCATCAAGTTGAAATATGAATTGTAATTTGAATTCGAAATCAACTAAGTCAATGTGTATATGATGACAACAAACAACTAAGTCACTTTGTATGTTATGTGCAAATGGTTTATATGTGCATATATATATATATATATGTTAGAAATCTGGAATTCTAGAATTATTTGAAAACTGCAGATTTGAATTCCTGTTTCTGCTGTTTCTGCATTATTTATTTTTTTAATCCAAAATTAATAACTGTGGCGGGCAACATAAGCTGCCCGCTATGGTTAAAGGAAACTACCGCAGCGGGCAACCTAAAGGGACCGCTTCGGTTAATCAGTTACCGCAGCGGGCGTTTTAGGTTGTCCGCTGCGGTTAATGCTATTAACCGCAGCGGGCGCCTTATGTTGCCCGCTGCGGTTAAGGCTTTTACCGCAGCGGGCAACAGCGCCCGCTGCGGTAATGGCCATGATTAACCGTGGCCTTAGCACCGCAGCGGACGCTGTAGCCCGCTGCGGTAAAGCCAAAACGCCCGCTGCGGTTAAGCTTTGTGCAGTAGTGAAGGATGGCTAAGGTAAGGTGGATAACTAGATGGATAAAGAAAATAGGATAACTAAGGGTAACTAAGGTAACTAACTACTAACTACTCCTAGATAACTACAAAGCAAGATAACTACGAAGCGAGACAGTTACGAAGCAAGGCAGGCAAAAGACAATAAAGCAACTAAGTTGAGTATAGTTTTATTCCTATCTTGTCAAGTATCGAGGCGTACTAGCCTTTACCACTTACTTAGGTTGAACGCTAGCACAACGAGCCTTACTGTTAAACTGGGCCAACTACGTGGTGGAATTCAAGGCGCACAGGGCTATCACCACCTGCTTGCTACCACAGCTATCCGGGGGTCCAGCCGTATCTGAAGGTAAGTCTATAACTAAGCACCACGCTTAACTATATTCTAACTATCTCTACCCTAGCTTTGAATAGAGACACCCTTGCGGACGTCAGAGCAAACACTTGACTTAATGAGATAAACACTAAACTAACTAAGCAACCTTTTGGCAAAGATCAAACACTAAGCTCACTAGAGATTAACTACTATGGCTAAGTGAATTGAACTGTAGGATAGCTAGGCACTCAAGCAATCAATCAAGTATACCACTCAATACTGATAAGTAGAATAAAGTAATACTTGAAATGATGAACTAGAATATAGTAAGTGCTTGAGTAACAAGAGCAAAACCTGAACTGGAGATGAAGGAAGACTCTTCCCAGCTCCAGAGCCGATCACTCGCACGCCTCTACTCTTGAGCTAACCCTTGAGCAGCGCTACCGCGAGGGCGAAGATGCCTTGCTCTACTAGCTACCTACTTGCCTAAGCTCTCTAAGCTTCTAACCTAACTCTCACTTGCTTCTCTTGCTTTGCTTCTCTTGGAAGTGTGGGATATGAGGGATGATGTTTGGGATATGAATGAAGAGGTGCCTCAGGGGGGTATTTATAGCCTTGTGGAGTGAGGGGGGTTCTTATAGGGGGCAGCCAGCCGACCTAGGGCTAACCCTAGTGGCGGGCGCCAGCCCTAGGTGGCGGCCGCCACCTCCCTCACCGTTGGATGCACCGCCTTGGCTTCAACGGCATCCAGGTGGTTGTCCGAGGCGGTTTGGAGGTCGGTTGCATGTCCTAGCAACCGACATTTAGCCTTGATCCACGCCACTTTCTCCTGAGCCGTCCGATGCCACTGACCTAGTGACCAAGGGCCAAGATTTGGCCCTGGGGAGGTCACACGGATCGGTGACGTGGCACGGGTTGCAACTTGGGCCAACCCAAGTGGCGGGCGCCACTTAGAGCTGGCGACCGCCACCTAGGGGTGGCGGGCGCCACCCCTCTTAGGCCCATTTGGGCCCTGCTGAGTGGGCTTGGCTCCTGGTGGGTCCAAATGTCCAAATTTGGTTCAAATCCTGCATTCAAATAAAATTCTATGGACATGTGGAATTCGGTTAGTTTGAAACCTATTTGACTACATTTCATGCCTTTTTGGTGAACTTTAGGGTCAAATGTTGACGGTAAAACAGGTGTTTAAGGACCGTCAACAGAGGGGGTGCTGGATCATCCATACCCTCAGCACCCTCATCCTCATCATCAAAAAGAGGCTCACCAACCTCATGATCACCTGCACGCTCAAAACGAGAAGAAGGACAAACCATGGTCTCGTCGAAGGTGACATCTGATGTCTCCATGACTCGGTTAGTGTCAAGGTTAAGTACACGATAAGCTCGAGTATGAGTGCCATAACCCAAAAACACACCGTCAGAAGAACGAGACTCAAACTTGTCCAAGTTGCCCTTTTTGAGTATAAAACAATGGCAACCAAAAACTTGAAAGTAACTCACCTTGGGCAATTTTCCAAAACGCAACTCATAAGAAGTCTTTTTCAAGAAAGCTCGGAGAAAAATGCGATTGGAAATATAGCATGCAGTGTTCATAGCTTCGGCCCAATATCGCCTAGGAGTCCTATGCTCATCGAGCATCGTCCTGGCCATCTCTACAAGGGTCCGATTCTTCCTCTCTACAACACCATTTTGGGGCGGTGTGTAGGGAGAAGAATACTGATGCTCTAAACCCAAAGAGTTACAAAACTTCTCAAAATCCGAATTCTTGAATTCGGAACCATTATCACTCCTAATAGCTCGCATCGAGTTCAAAGGGAACTCGTTCTGAAGACGCAAAATCATATTGCGAGCAAAAGAGAAAGTCTCGGTCTTCTCAGACAAAAAGAAGACCCACGAATACCTCGAAAAGTCGTCAACAACAACAAGCACATACCACTTCCCCCCAACCGAGCTCACCCGAGCTGGACCAACAAGGTCCATGTGTAAAAGCTCTCCAGGGCGCTGTGTCATGACCTGAGTCACTGGATGGTGGGGAGCGGCAACCATCTTCCCATGTCTACAAGAATGGCAAACTAGATCCTTCTCCATCGACAACTTGGGCAATCCTCGGATTAGGCCAAGTGAGCTAAGTCTTGCAAGCAAGTCGAAGCTCAAATGTCCTAGTCTCCTATGCCACTTCCAAAGATCAAAGGAGGAAGGTCCAGCCAAAAGACAACGAGAAACTCCAAACGACTCCGAGAAATCCGCATGAAAGACTTTCCCAAAGGGCGAAATCACACAAACAAGATTGCCCTGAGGATCCAAAATACGACTGAGATTCGGCTTAAAACGAATCTCATAGTCGTCATCAAAGAGTTGCGAAACAGAAAGAAGGTTAAAATGCAAGTTAGAAACAAGAGCAACATCACGCAACACAAAGTGCTCATTAACTCGCACCGACCCACGAGACAACACTTTACCTTTGCTATTGTCGCCGAAGGTGATAAACTCCTTTCCGGCGACAGGGCTAAGACTGGAGAACCATTTGGCGTTTCCGGTCATGTGCCTCGAGCAACCGGAATCCACCAACCAAACGTCCTCCAATCGTTTTACCTACATCAATAAAAATACATAGGGTGAGCATACGGTCCAACACTGGGGTTAGTGAAGTAGGGAGAATGCCAGTGTTGGGCCGGCTGCTCAAAAGAACGGTTAGCAGAAAAACCATTCCTAGCACGTCTACGGGGGAAGCGATCACCATGTTGAGGAAAACGTGGTCCGCTAAGGGAAGAGCGTCCATCGCGATACTCAAAACGCGGTGGGGGAAAATGCTCTACAACAAAGCCACCGCCACGGGGTCCATAGCCTACAACTGCAGGCTCCCGCCGGGCACGTCCTCTCCGCTGCCTAGGCCTGGGAACTTGAGGTTCTGGACCTCTGGGCCTAGCAGCACGCCTCTGAACATTCGGCGCATGTACATCATGGAAAGGATGGTACATGTCCGCATTGTTCATCTCTTTAGCACGACGCGCCTCTCGCTTGCGCCGAAAGCAGAACTCACTCAAGTGTCCATCTCTCCCACAGTGCTCACAATGGTACCTCACCACTCTCAAAGGGGGTTGTTGGTACACACGGTTGTGGGTGTGGATCACTTTGCCCTTCTGTGGCATAAGCTCCTCCTGGATAGGTGGCATTGTGTCTAGCTTGTTTTTCAGGTGATTGGGTTTAGGAGCCCATTGCTGGTTCTTGGGTGGAGCTCGTGGAGGTTCTTCAAACACCCCATCCTTGGTGTTAGGCTTGAGAGGCTCTTTGGGTGGAAGCTTGGTAAGTTTGGGAGTAGTGGTGGAGTTGGGCTTCTCACTTGGGTTCAAACCACTCGACTCTCCAATCTTCCCAAAAGCAGAAACATCAACGCCCGGAGCAAAGCCTACACCAGGACCTCCAGCAGCTCGCTTGAATTGGGAGATCATCATCCCGAGCTGTGGCTCACCGCTAGACACCCATGACAAGATGGTCCGAAGGTATGTGTTTTCCTCCTCGGTTTGCATCTTGTCATGCTTCACATTAGCGATCTCCTTCTCCAAACCCTCACACAAAGCGCACCTAGTCACACAAGTGCTACCCGAGCTGGCCTTCTCAAGAGACTCAATCTTGGCATCCTTCTCTGCCAACTCGGTTTGCAAGACTGGACAAGACTTGCACGCACCCAACAACAGGGGTCTAGCCCGGAGCTCATCCACCTCTCCAACCAAAGCAGCATACTTACCTCTCAAGGTGAGAAGGTCAGTCATGTGCTTGGTGCACATCTCACACTCAGCCTCCTCAGCCACGACCACGGTGGACTTAGCGAACTCAAGCTCCCTCACCGTGTCCTCCCACTTCTGCCTAAACTCCTTGCGCTCTCTAGCAGCACGCCTAAGCAACTTATCTTGACTAAGCAAGGCGGCAGTAAGCTTCTCGACCTCAGTAGAAAGCTTGTCATGGGTGAGAGATACCTGAGAGGTGTCATCGTCGTCGTCGTCGTCGCTCCGAGGGGTGTCCTCCAGCTTGCCGTCGACCTCATCACCAAGGGCCATGGTGCAGAGGCTGTCGTCGTCGGCAAAGAAGCAGAGGCCGTTCAGCTTGTCCTCGATCCTCTTCTTCTTCTCGGACTCGTCATCGCTTGAGCAAGCGGAGTCGTCATCCGAGCCGTCGACGTCGCTGAGCGTGGCGAAGAACTCACGCTGCTCAGCCTGGGCCTTCTCCAAGTACTTCTTCTTGATGTACTCCTTGTCGAATCCGCCCCTCCGCTTGTGCCTCGCGGGGACGTACTTCTCCTTGCACTTGCCAGAGTCGTACTTGTGCCCATGATCACCCTTCCCAGATGTGTGCTTCTTCTTAGGACAGTTGGCGATGAAGTGGTTGGGGTCGCCGCACTCAAAGCATCCTGAGCGGCCTCCTCCACGGCGACGGTTCATGCGGTTGTTGTGGAACCGCGAGAACCGGTTGGCGAGCAATGCCAACTCGTCATCCCCCAAAGACTCCAGCTGGTCCTCTGTGACAGAAAAGAGTGAAGAAAGTGCAAATCCTCCAGAGGGGTTAGCAGAAGAGCCAGAAACCAAAGCCATAGTCGGACTGGAAGGATTTTCATAAGAAGCCCTCGACATGGCGTCAATCTCACTAGACTTGAGCTTACTAAAGAGCTCGTCGCAATTGAGGGTCTCATAGTTAGACGATTCGATGATCGCCTGGACCTTTGAGTCCCACACCGACCGATCAAGAGTGTGCAAAAGCTTCAAAGCCCTCTCATGATCGTCAAAAGGCAACAGCTCTTTGTTCGCTCTCATCTTGTTGACAATGACCTGAAAGCGAGCGAATAAACTCTCTATGCTCTCGCCAGGCTTGTGTCGAAAGTTCTCGTACTCCCGCTTGTGCGACTCGTAGAGACGGGATTTGACTTGAGTGGTTCCCTCATGGAAGCGCATGAGGGTCGCCCAAATCTCACGAGCCGTGGGGAGGTGAGAAACGCGATCAAACTCGGACATGCTCAAACAGGAGAAAAGAGCGTTACGCGCTCGGCTATTGGCATCGTGCTCATCCATCTGAAGCTGAGTAACACGAGCAGCCAAGACAACGTAATCGTCCCTGTTGCAAATCTCCCACACAGAAGAGCCTATGCTCTGGAGATAGGCCGACATGCGTATCTTCCAATACGCATAGTTCGTCCCATCAAAAAACGGCGGTTTGCCCACGCCACGATCCATGTCGCCTTCTGTGGATCTGGAACCGGCTAAGGTGCAAGATCCTTAACCCGCTTTGATACCAATTGAAGGATCGAAAGTGCTACCAGAAAGCGACCAGAGGGGGGTGAATGGGAGCTTCAAAATTTCCTCTCGGAAACTTGTCGCCACTGTCCCAAGAAACACCCCAAGAGCAAACCTAGAGCTCGTATGTGTCCACGACCCTAGAGATAGGGTGGATGCTTCCAAGAAGCACAGCGTGACACTATACGACTCTAGAAACCCAACGCAAAAGCTGGAAATCAAAACCGACAACGAACGAACGAACCACGGACGAAACTGCGCAGACTCAGCAGCATCGGATGCTGGCAGCGTCCGATGGCAAAGCACCGGATGCGTCCGATGCGAACAGTACACTTTTGGAACCTTACTAGACCAGCATCGGACGCTGCTACAGTGCAACCCTAGCGTCCGATGCCTGACCCCCGGCGCGTCCGATGGCAACGGACGCTCCGATGGTTAGCGTCCGATGCTCCTTAAAGAGCACTGTCAGACGACACGTGGCACCGGATGCTCCGATGATTTGAGCCCAGCGTCCGATGCTCACAAACTCAGCGTCCGATGGTCCCGAAACAGTACAGTTCTTCCGCGAAATCCACTCGATCTCCTCTGAATCAAGAGCACTACGGCTTAGACTTGGTATGAGGAGTCTCAAGGAGGTTAGTGAGCTATCCCATGGGAATCATGGCTCGCATCCAACTCCAAATCGATGGATTGGAAGAAATCGGGACTTAAAAGAGCAAAACCGATCCAAAACGAAAATCAACCGATCTACTAGGTCGTGAGGTTAGAGATAAATTCCTTTGGTGGAAAGAAGTGACTCACGATCTAGAACAACTTGGTTCAAACGGATTTCCAAAAGACGCACCAAGCAAAGAGATCGGTCGACGGGAAAATCATGGAGAAAAGCAATCCGCGAAGAACACAAACAAAACGCGAATCACAACCACGAATTCGCAACCGTGTGGCTACCACATGCTACAATAGTGAGATTACGGTCTCACCTCCTCAAAATCTCACGGGCACAGAGGTATTGTTCTCTGCGGATCTCAGGTAGCTACAGCAGGGGATTGGGAGAGCAGGAAACCCTAGAAGCAAAGAGCAAATGACTGAGATGAATGGGGAGGTGGGTGTCTCCCCCTACTTATCCTAATTCTAACTATTCCTAATTCCCACTCTACCCCTAACTACTTACAGAGCGAACCAGCTAAACCCTAAGGTTATTCTGGACCAACTCGTGGTAGGTGGTGATCCGACGGCCACGCCCGCACAATAGGTAGTGTTGCCTCGACGCAACCTCACTGATTGCCGCCACGTGCCGCCACCGCTCCGCTTGTCCTTTTCCCGGACTTCGCCCCTGGTTTTGAGGCCCAAACCGGGAAACCAGCCTTCACGATCAACCCCCGGTTTTGAGGCCCAAACCGGGAAACCAGCCCACCGTAGCCTGAGTTTTGTGGCCCAAACTCAGCAAACCCGCAGCACCTAGGTTTTGAGGCCCAAACCTGGAAACCGTCCTCAGCCCAAGTTTTGTGGCCAAACTCGGAAACCATCCGCGCCTAGGTTTTGAGGCCCAAACCTGGAAACCGTCCACCCGATGGTTTTTCTCTGGCTCTACCACCAAACCGAAGCTGTAGAAGGGATGCACCGCCCGTGCACCCCGTCCACCGACACGTGTCCCTAGGTCCTCGACCCAGGCAACACCGTGTCCGCAAGTCTTCGCTCGTCGCTGTCCCAGGCTGTCAGCCACCACAGCTGATCCTCGGGCCACCGGTCCTTCAGTCCAAGCCTCACGTCCGCCCTTCGCCACTCTCGGTCCATCGGCACGGCACGTCTCTACTTGACCTTCACCTTGCCTCTGATCACTGTCTCTGTGCTCGACACCTGCACAACACAAGCCAAAGAACCTGCGATCAAACCCGTTGACAATCACTCATCACTCAAGACTCGGCATACACCCATGTATCCGCACCCACTGATTTTCCCATCTTGGTATTCAGCCCTCTCTTGAAACTAGCTATCTTTTTAGCGTCAGTGTCCACAAAGTACGGAGCGTACCGAGACAAGGAATTGAACACATGATGATACTCGGTAACAGATCGAGTCCCCTGCGTCAGGCTCATAAACTGTGCCACCTTCATCTGAGTTAAGCCCGGCGGAATATAATGCCCCCGAATAGCTTGCGAAAACAATCCCCAAGTGATAGATGTTCGGGCAGGATAGGTGGTGCGGTGATGTCCCCACCAGATTCCGGCCGGTCCTTGCAGCTGATGTGCAGCATATTCTGCCTTGAGATTCTCCGTGAGCCTGAGTAGCCGAAATTTTTGCTCCATAGTATGCAGCCATTCTTCTGCTTCCAGAGGTTCAGTAGCTTCCTTGAAGATTGGTGGTTTTGTATCCAGAAAATCCTTGAAAGAGCTGTACTGATTTGGCTCCGGGCGATGATTGCCATGCACCAAATTTTCCCGCAGAAGCGCTTTGATATTGCGCTGGCTCCCCAGAAATTGGGCGAAGAGTTGCTCGGGTGTGGCCAGTGGAGGAGGTGGTGGATTGCGGTTCTCTCTGTTATCATCGTTACCACCACTACCGCCAGCCCCACTGCGAGTCATCTTCATCTGCATATATTGATAGCAATGATCATTAGGCGACGTTGCCATTAGTGTAGAGAACAATAAACCATGCCAACGGAAATTATTCGGAAAACGAATTCGCCAAACAATTACAAAGGCATAATAAATTTCAATCCACATTGCAGCATCACATAATAAGAGTGCTCATCACATAACACGCAAAAGCCAACATAACATCCATGGATGCCCGTACATATGGGACTTTTAAAGGTCTTGCGCCATGCGCACATAAGTTCACAACACAACCGTACAACATCCCATGATAACTACAAAAGATCAAGCGCAAAAGACATGTGACGAGAGATCATCAAGCGCTAAACAACCATCTAGCCTACTCTCCATCGGCACCATCATCATCATCGTCGCTCGAGATATCTGAAGAACCACTAGAAGAAGCACGAGGATCCGGGTCCTCCTGAGGAAAGATAGGGTTCCTCTCGTTCTCTCGGCGATGGATCTCCTCATGCAGGTGATCATTGTAGTCCTGGAGGTGATGAAGTTGTAGCTCCAAGTCTCCCACCTGAAGCCTGAGAAGCCTGTTCTGCTCAGTCGCACGTATGCCCTCCATACACACACCTCGAAGTGACTCCTCAGTCTCAGCCATGATCGTGGACAAGAAAGTCATCATTCCCTGCTGATCACTAAGCTGCTGTGCCGTATCCTGCTCCCTCTGACGAGCCTGATCCCTCTCGACAGTTGTTGACACTAGTTATCTATCAAAATTAAAGGATAATAAATATGAAAAGGCAAGAATTTGATCACCAACAAAGGTTTAGGGTTTCAACTGACAATATTCCATGAGTTTTGGTGAGTTATGATTCTGCAGGGACTAAACCAGGAAATCGACACCGATAGCTTCCCATAGAAGGAAACCGTCGGGAGATAACGCAACCACCACATCGGGATACTTCTAGAAGACTCCAGAGAACACATAGAGACACCACGAGAAAAGGCACCGCGGTCCACCTTCAGGTGGGACCGACCGGTCCCCTGGACCCACCGGTCGGTCTCCCCCTGGGCCCGCTGGTCTCCGTCTTCTGCAAGCTTCCTCCACCGACCTCTAGGATGCATCTTAGCCGTACCTTAAGTCGGTTTGATCCAACGGCCGCGGTTGATCCCTCAGGGCTATATAAGCAGCCCCTGACCCCCCTCTCCAGGCATCTCCATCTTCATTATTCATCTCCACATCAGAAACTAGGGTTTCAATTAGAAGTAGAGGTCCCTCTAGATGAATCTCTTCTAGTTCATCTAGTTGTAATCAAGAGCCAGCTATCAAGTAGAAGACTAGTTACCCCTCTAGTTTAGGTTTAGAACCTAGTCTTATATTAGAACTAGAAGAGAGAGAAAGAGAGGAAGAGATCAAGAAGGAGCTCCGGCCTGTCGGATCCACTTCTTCATCTTGTACCTATGGATTCAAGTTCATCATCAACTTTAGCGATTGTTTCGGTAATCAACGTCTATATTTAAGTTTGAGCTATTGTTCTTATTATTCTTAAAGATTTATGACTCTCTTTTGAGTACTTCAATTCTAGTCATTCTAGAGTTAGAGTAGTTGGATAGTGTAAGCGTGGTGCTTAGACTTGATAGCTCATATATGCCTCCTATAACGCCGGTAGTAGTGGTTGTTCGCAAGGGTGACTCTTATAGCCTTGTTGATTCTTCTATAGTCCACTTACCCATGTGTAGGCTCGGTAGGATTATACATTTGCATAAAAGATTCATACTCTGTTTGTGACCTTTTATGGCAACTTCCCCACTAAGAATAATATAAACATATCACTCTTAAATTGGATTTAGACAACCTTAGTGATACCCTCTATACTTCTAGATTCTCCGTCCTTGTTAGCTACTCAGGGGTTAGACTTGAGACTTAACAGTATCCGTTCCTTTGGGTTCGATATTAAAACTGGGTTACTCCGGTGAAGTGCTACATCGGTAGATTTTATCTGTGCGCTTGCGGATAAAGTAGAGTGTGCGTTAATTTATACCAAAAAGCATTTCTGGCGTCGTTGTCGGGGAACGGTAGATCAACTTAAGTCTTAGTTTAACCTTGTAATCATACTTTTATCTTTTCCTTTTTTGTCCCAGTCTTTTCATAATTTTTGTTTTCATTCTCATGAATGTTGTTTTTGAATTCCACTCTTATCTATCACTACCCCATGAGCAAGCTATAACCAATAGAATCCTTATACCCCATCATAATACCTGGTTATGAGCTATGCCTACCTCTCTGCTGCACTGTCCTTGTAATGAGCATAGAAATAAAATTATGAAAATATTCCTTCGGGTATTCTTGTCACTAACCTTTCCAGATCTGGAGCAGAAAAGAACGAAGGAACAACAAACACAAGGTATGTCCCACCAATCATCATGCAACATTGAATTACATTCATCCAATCTTAATTTATGCAAAATCCAAGCTTGGGGAATAGACTTTCTAAGAGCATCTCTTGCCGGGTTGCTATGTTGGTTATCCCTACCTTTAAGATATGCTCATATACTAATCATGCTCTTTCATCACCATCTGAATAAATCTCTATAATGCTTTCATGCTACCCTCATTCGCTATATTATATGTTTAGGTTTGGAGTACTTTCCTACATATCTTAAAGTAAGCATGGTGCCTAGTTTAGGAGTGGTGATCTTGCTTTCAAAGGTTTTTAATTTAAGCAATTAAGTTAAACTGCCTTCCTAGATCAAATTAGACGTGGTGTCTAGGTTGATTTTTGAGCCGACAGTATGCTATAGTGGATGTTGGATATTTTGTTGGACTAACCCCTGCAGGCAAACTTTCAACATCTATTTGGGAAAGTCCGGAGATGAACTCACACTGGAGATGAAGCAAGGCGTATAATGAACTTCAACAACTCTTGCACAATGAAGACTCAGCTCATTCATCATGGATGAAAGAACTGTGAGTATCAAAGTTTATTTATTTTGTCTTCTACTGCAAGTTATCTTTTGCCTTGAATCATGTTAAAGTGCAGCCAACACATAAAATACTAGTCTACGCTAAAATAATCCTAAAAATATCTTTTTATTAGCATAGATGCAAAATACATAAAGTTGTGGACAACAACCCATGCTTCAAATTCTTGCAATCCTTCGGGTACATGTCCACTAACATTACGCATGAGAGAGATTTTGCTCATCTATGGTTTGGTCTGAACATTGAAGATCCAAAACTGAAGCCATAAACACACAAACCTACTCTCAGATCACAAATGGTGCTAGCCTAGCTTTGAGTCTTGCTTGGGCGCTGATGACAAACAGGATGCAACTTACCTCGTATGAGACAACCTATGCCTGCAACCATCATTGTCCAAGATATCAAGACAAGAAGTGGGGAGTTATCTTCTTTTTAATCAAGAGCTAGCTTGGGAGACAAGATGGTACCACTACAACAATAGCAAGATCCACAAGTCAAACACATGAACATGTTGTTGGGAGTCCATCTACATCACGAGCCAGCCTGGGAGAGAATTCCGTTGTCTAGATATGTTTCACAATCAAAGGGGAGAAGGAGAAACCCAACTTCAAACATATTGATCTTCTACCCACCACTTTGATCAGTACAAACCACTAGATACTGCCCCAGTCAAGAAGAGAAGTATGATCCATCACTCATTCTTGGAAGATCGTTCTTGAACACCATCAATGTTATCATCTTTATCGGACCTGGAGAAGT
The DNA here is from genome assembly GCA_009763385.1 of Coix lacryma-jobi var. lacryma-jobi. Taxonomy (NCBI): domain Eukaryota; kingdom Viridiplantae; phylum Streptophyta; class Magnoliopsida; order Poales; family Poaceae; genus Coix; species Coix lacryma-jobi. Next base: position 140,171,182 of record CM019824.1, read on the forward strand.
CAACTTTTGGATCTTTCGCTACACCTTTAACATCTACATCACTTATGAGCAGCCAAAGAGAACCAAGAGAAGACGTCGAAGGGAGAGCCAACTGCCAAGAATTAAGGAGGGCATCATGAAGGATGAAGCCACTGCACCACAAGAGTTAGAAGATGGAGAGATAGTACCTGAGCTAGCAAATCAAGAAAAACAGCCGATAAGATCTCCATCATCTAGACACTATTGAGAGAACAAGTCTCAGTTGTGACATTAAAAGACAGACTATCATAGAGGCACTCGAGTAGCAGCTCTAATTTCAAGTCTCCTGTCAACCCAATAATTAAAGGGAAAACAAGAAAGGTTGACAAGGGAAGAATGCAGAACTGTCCCTACATCCTCATAGTACAGAATTAATACAAGAAAGAGAGAGGATCCTAGACAGCATACTCGAGGAACAATGTGCCTTCACTGATAAGTCGACACATAGAGAAGGAAGGTCAATACCTATAAAGATGATTTCACCGTGATCTTCATCCTCTCAAGCACACTGTGAGACGAGCAAGAGAGGACAAGCTAGCTAGACAAGAGAAGCTTCCACAAGGTGGTTCGACACATCACTCTTCAATGACAAAGTAACATTTCAAGGTAAGTGACCATCACTTTAAAAGTTTCTTCTTGATTCTAGTATGAACATAAATAAAGAACTAAATATGTTTAAGTTGCACCTCACTTGATCCAACCTAATCAACTCAACATATTCAGTCCTTTGATCCTTGTTCATAGCTTTACTCTCTTGTATCTCACTGTCTTAACTAAATGAGCTACATGCATAGATTATCCTTCCTTGGGTTAAGTAATTTGATCTATTAAATATTTTAAGATGCTACTTTTATGCTCATCCTCTGATCCTATCACTCATGTTAAGATTGAATAGAACACATAAACAACAAGTTTGTCTTGTGCAATGTGCCTAAGGTTAGGGAGGAATAAACAAAACTTTTGGTTCTGTTGGTGTTTTTCCACCAACAGAGCCCATGCACTTGATCTCTACCTTGTCTTTATGAGCAGGACACACTCTTGAGCAAACGTGGCAAAGTTTGTCACTCCCAAATTCTACAGAGTAAAGGTCCTAGATCTACAAGAACATGCATACTGAGCAAGATGCTACCAGCTTCCATAATTAACACTTCATTTCAAACTGCTGGATGAACGAAGAACATGAGTGACACCATATCAAGAGGCTTAAACAAGAAGGAATGATGGAAGACATCGTAGTCAGAATTAGAGGTCATGAAGTCCTCACAGACTTCTTGATCCTCGACATGAGAAGACGATGATGTCCACCTCATCCTAGGAAGACCATTCCTCTACGCTACAAGTACAATCATTTACAAGAGGAAATCCATTTTCACTTTCCTGGAGAAAAGGCACGATGCAACTTCATCAACTAAATGCCTAATGAAGCACCCAAGAAGAATAGAAGTGAAAGACGCCGCTCTCAAAGCCAAAGAAGACAAGCTATCGAGAATAGAGAGGCCAATCACGAAAAAGAAGCTATCGGCACTATCCCAGAATAGAAAGGAGAGAAACCTCAAGATAGTGAACCACAGGAAGTGAAGACTCAGACCAAGAAAGTATGGAAGAAAATGTCTGCACCTAAGAGGTACAATCAATAACAACTTTCCAAACGTCTGACATACCTTGGGAGGTCTGAACCAAGGGAAGGTCCGGTTCATCGGACCTAAATATCCGAACTTTCGCCAAAAGGTAAAAATCGGTTGTTATCTTTATATTTACTTTGCTGCATATTTCTCATATTTAATTCATAACCATTTCTTGCATCATCATATTTAATTCACAATATATTTTAATTTCTGCATTACATTAGAAAACAAAATAAAAATATTTCACTGCATCATAAATCCCCATGTGAATAATTCTATGGCGTGTAAAAACCCACAAGAATGTTCACCGTGGTGGCATAAAAATAATAAAAATAAATATGCATGCATTCATCCTGTGCATTTTCTCTTGCATCATAAAAATATAAAATACAAAAATATTAAAGAGATCTTACTGAAATTCTAGACAACTAAGGCTTAAGTGGCCAACCACTAACGCTTAATTTGTTCCACAAGTTTTGTTGTCTATTTGAGTTTCACAGGATTTGAAAGGCCAAGAAAAGCTGACGAGCTAGTGAATGCTCCATCTACTGTTGGAACACTGTCTCAACAAACATCAACATCAATCAAAGCTCTGATAGAGGAAGGACATATCCACTGCCAGTCTGCTCCATTGCAAGATCGAACGACTATGTCAACATTCAGCTTGGGGGAAGGCATCCCCATGTATCCCCGTAAGTATCTTTATCCTCTTAAGTTTTTCATTCTATAAACAGATTCAAAACACCAAAAATATGTGAGCACATGAAGGCTCACCCTTAAAAGAACAAAAAAAATATGTGGGCACATGAAGGCTCACCATTAATTAAAAAAAGAGACAAAAATATATGAGCACATGAAGGCTCAACACTATTAAGGGAAACAACTTGGGGGAGACGCACCCCCGTTATCTTCGCGATTCAGGTATGTCTTTATTATTATTACTACTACTATTATTATTGGCTTTTATTTTATATCTTAAAGTGTGTTAGACTAAATAAATAAAATAGTGTGTCTAGTTTGTTTTAAGAAGTTGATAACTAAAGAAGAACCCTCTCTCTAATCTTTTGCATGGAAATGATGAATAGTTGCTCTATCTAATTTCTTTCAGGTACCTAGCCTTCAAAGCATGAGTTCTCCTAATTAATAATGATGCCTTAAAATAAAATTAAATACATGGATGGCAAATACTTAATCTAAGGTCTAGGGATGGCAAATACTTAATCTAAGGTCTAGGTAATTGGGATATGTCATGTGATGATCTAAGCTGCTATTATCTTGTTCTAAACAACACTAAAGTTCCGGAGATTTCTAAATATGAATATGACTAATAATTGCATTGAGTTAAATTAAGCTTTGTGACCCTGTGAGATGTTATCTTGCCATTGAATTGAGATCACTTACACATTTCATCCATCTTCCGCATAAATGCTCATAATTATCTGTTGCTACCCTCTCAGAAGTTTGTTGGAAGCATATGGCTATTAAAAAAAGAAAAAAAGAGAGAAAAGAAAAAAAAGATCCGAGGAAATAAAAAGGGACAAGTGTCCGAAACCTCAAAAAGATAGATCCCAAGGAAACAAAATGGAACAAGTGTCCGGAACCTCGAAAAGAAAAAAAAGAAAAAAAAATGTCAGAAAAAATGGGCACGTGCCCGACAGTAGAATTAGCCTGATAGCCATATGTCTCTGATAAACAGAAGAGAGTGAATATATTCAAAAGAGCATCCGACTCCATTTTTCCATACACATGCACTTCTTGATTCAATGGTTGGTTGACTTTCTCTTTGGATCCATTGTTTAATTTGACAACACATGTATTGAAGCTTTTGAAAATTAATTAAAACTCCGGGATAAAGGTGAAGTGAAAGAACTAGAGACATAGTGCTTGATTTGATCGTTCAATATTTCGATTACTCAAGATCTAAGGTAAGAGTAATAAGCCCCATGAAGAATAACATAATATATTTTGCAGAATTTTTGTTTAACAGCAGGTATACTTGTTGGAAGTGAAGATATTATAGCAACTCCTGATCCATTGTTAAGTTTTGGTTTTGCTAAGGGACTAGCAAAATTTAAGCTTGGGGGAATTGTTGACACTGGTTATCTATCAAAATTAAAGGATAAATAAATATGAAAAGGGAAAGAATTTGATCACCAACAAAGGTTTAGGGTTTCAACTGACAATATTCCATGAGTTTTGGTGAGTTATGATTCTATAGGGACTAAACCAGGAAATCAGCACCGATAGCTTCCCATAGAAGGAAACCGTCAGGAGATAACGCAACCGCCACGTCGGGATACTTCTAGAAGACTCCAGAGAACACATAGAGACACCACGAGAAAGGGCACCGCGGTCCACCTCCAGGTGGGACCGACCGGTCCCCTGGACCCACCGGTCGGTCTCCCCCTGGGCCCGCTGGTCTCCGTCTTCTGCAAGCTTCCTCCACCGACCTCTAGGATGCATCTTAGCCGTACCTTAAGTCGGTTTGATCCAACGGCCGCGGTTGATCCCTCAGGGCTATATAAGCAGCCCCAGACCTCCCTCTCCAGGCATCTCCATCTTCATTATTCATCTCCACATAAGAATCTAGGGTTTCAATTAGAAGTAGAGGTCCCTCTAGATGAATCTCTTCTAGTTCATCTAGAATTAGATCTAGTTCATCTAGTTGTAATCAAGAGCCAGCTATCAAGTAGAAGACTAGTTACCCCTCTAGTTTAGGTTTAGAACCTAGTCTTATATTAGAACTAGAAGAGAGAGAAAGAGAGGAAGAGATCAAGAAGGAGCTCCGGCCTGTCGGATCCACTTCTTCATCTTGTACCTATGGATTCAAGTTCATCATCAACTTTAGCGATTGTTTCGGTAATCAACGTCTATATTTAAGTTTGAGCTATTGTTCTTATTATTCTTAAAGATTTATGACTCTCTTTTGAGTACTTCAATTCTAGTCATTCTAGAGTTAGAGTAGTTGGATAGTGTAAGCGTGGTGCTTAGACTTGATAGCTCATATATGCCTCCTATAACGCCGGTAGTAGTGGTTGTTCGCAAGGGTGACTCTTATAGCCTTGTTGATTCTTCTATAGTCCACTTACCCATGTGTAGGCTCGGTAGGATTATACATTTGCATAAAAGATTCATACTCTGTTTGTGACCTTTTATGGCAACTTCCCCACTAAGAATAATATAAACATATTGTTGACGGTCCTTAAACACCTGTTTTACCATCAACATTTGACCCTAAAGTCCACCAAAAAGGCATGAAATGTAGTGAAATAGGTTTCAAACTAACCAAATTCCACATGTCCATAGAATTTTATTTGAATGCAGGATTTGAACCAAATTTGGACATATGGACCCACCAGAGGCCAAGCCCACTCAGCAGGGCCCAAATGGGCCTAAGGGGGGTGGCGCCCGCCACCTCTAAGTGGCGCCCGCCACTTGGATTGGCCCAAGTGCCACTCCCTGCCACATCACCGATCCGTGTGACCTCCCCAAGGCCAAATCCTGGCCCTTGGTCACTAGGTCAGTGGCATCGGACGGCTCAGGGAGGAGTGGCATGGATCAAGGCTGAATGTCGGTTGCTAGGACATGCAACCGACCTCCAAACTGCCTTGGACAACCACCTGGATGCCGTTGAAGCAGAGGCGGTTCATCCAACGGCCAGGGGACTGGCGGCCGCCAGTAGGGGGTGGCGCCCGCCACCTGACCTAACCCTAGGTCGGTTGGCTACCCACTATAAGAACCCCCCTCACTCAATTGGGCTATAAATACCCCCCTGGTGGCAACACACCTTCATATCCCACACTTCCAAGAGAAGCAAAGCAAGAGAAGCAAGTGAGAGTCAAGTTAGAAGCTCAGAGAGCTTAGGCAAGTAGGTTAGCTAGTAGAGAGAGTATAGCTCTAGTGCCCTCGCTACAGCGCGGCTCTTAGTTTAGCACAGCTTAGCCTAAGTCCTTGGCAGAATTAGCGTAGAGCTTGCTAAGAGAGAAGCGGGTGCGAGCGACTGGAATCGGAGGTCGGTTGATTTCCCGGCGTCTCTGGTCTGGTTTGCTCTCTTGTATCTCAGGTATATTTATCTTTATCTCAGTATTACTTTAAGCATTACTTTCAGTATTACTTTATCAAGTACCTTGAGTGTGACCTAGCTATCCTACAGTTCAATTCACTTAGCCATAGTAGTTAATCTCTAGTGAGCTTAGTGTTTGATCTTTGCCAATAGGTTGCTTAGTTAGTTTAGTGTTTATCTTATTAAGTCAAGTGTTTGCTCTGACGTCCGCAAGGGTGTCTCTATTCAAAGCTAGGATAGAGATAGTTAGAATATAGTTAAGCGTGGTGCTTAGTTATAGACTTACCTTCAGATACGGCTGGACCCCCGGATAGCTGTGGTAGCAAGCAGGTGGTGACAGCCCTGTGCGCCTTGAATTCCACCACGTAGTTGGCCCAGTTTAACAGTAAGGCTCGTTGTGCTAGCGTTCAACCTAAGTAAGTGGTAAAGGCTAGTACGCCTCGATACTTGACAAGATAGGAATAAAACTATACTCAACTTAGTTGATTTATTGTCTTTTGCCTGCCCTGCTTCGTAACTTTATCGCTTCGTAGTTATCTTGCTTTGTAGTTATCTAGGATTAGTTATCTAGGATTAGTTAGTAGTTAGTTATCTTAGTTATCCTTAGTTACCCCTTTTTTCTACCTATCCATCCACCTTACCTTAGCCATCCATTTCATCCTTACCTATCCATCCATATATTCTTTCTAGCCTCTCATCTCCCCTTTTTCCTTTTTCTTATTTCTTCGACTCTCATCCCCTCCTTGACTCAACTCATACACCACTCTAGCCTTCCCTTGGGATCAAATAAATCGACACCTGGTACTCCCAGGCGAAGTGCTACTACGATAGTTCTGTGCGCTTGCAGAATCTCCTTCTGGTAGATTGCATTCTCGCTAGCTAGCTCCTACTAGTGTCGGGATTGACAACCCCGCTTGGCATTAGTAGATAGCTACTTTAGTTACCCTATCCTAGGTGTAGCTAAGAACTACCAACACATATCACTCTTAAATTGGATTTAGACAACCTTAGTGATCCCCTCTATACTTCTAGATTCTCCGTCCTTGTTAGCTACTCAGGGGTTAGACTTGAGACTTAATAGTATCCGTTCCTTTGGGTTCAATATTAAAACTGGGTTACTCCGGTGAAGTGCTACATCGATAGATTTTATCTGTGCGCTTGCGGATAAAGTAGAGTGTGCGTTAATTTATACCAACAACAGTCATGTGAGCTAGCTCTGTGGTGAGACGGTCTATCTCTGTAATATGCTCCTCTCAACTCTGGTGGTGTGCAGCTACCTCCTCACTGAGAATGTGGTCCAGGTGATCGTAGCTGCGCGACAAACACCCATAGGTAGCCATGAGTGCAGCCATAGCACTCCCAGCTGGTCCCGCACAATGCTCTCGCTGCAAGGAACTGGCCTCAAGTATAGTGGCACCTGGCTGACGCCACACTGACCGGTAAGGGTCCGCCGTAGAGAAGATGCTAGCAGTGGCCTGCGCAACCACCTCCGGGTGGTCCTCCATAATGTCCCGAAGAATAGTATAGGCTACCCTGTTAGCTCCATCCCACGGGGTCCTACCCTGCAGTGCGAACACCCGACGGCACCATACAGGATCCTAAGCATCGCGGCTGGGCACGTCCACCTCAACTGTGTACATGTAGCGGTCCTCTGAAAACTGCACACGATGCCAGTCGTACTGCGGCTCCGGACCCTCCTGGTATCCCACTAAGTGCAGCACTCTCCATCGAATGGTAGGCATGCCGAACTCATCCAGAAAGTCCTCCGATCCCTCAGCAGTCCAGGGTCCCAGCATATAGTTAGGCCTCTTGCCTCCGGTCGACTTACGGGCGGTGCGCTTGGTATGGGCCATCTGAAAGAAGTTTATCCACATAGTTTTAATTAGTTGAGAACAACTTTTATTAGAAATCGGGACAAATATCATAAGGAAGGAAGTAAGATTAATGCAAGATTGTATGATCATGATGCATGTGCGTAGCATACGTCCTCACTGTCTAACATTCTAATGGCTAGACGGTGGCATACAACGTTCACTCATAGCGTTAACTAACGTACTATACGTTCGCAAGTTAGCGTACCTGCAAAAAAAAATCATTTCAGCCCTGCCCGCAGTATGAATATTATGCATTGCTGAAATTAAATCTAATACTAACTTAGGTGCACACCCAGTATACACGTAAGTAGTATATGCACCCATCAAAAGAGTACTCCCACAATTAAATACTTTTGTATATACCCGTGTGCAACAGGTATACATTCCGGTACCAGTCTATCACTCCCCTAGATTGGCGGTTTTCCAATCATGCCCTCATAACTCACTCATTACCTTGGCGTAGAGGCAAATTGATCCATACATTACTATCCCGAAGGATAGCACCCATACAAATTCACCCTTGCCGTATGGACGACAGTAAACAACAGAATTTAAACATGATGCACGACCCCCCAAGTTAGTACTTAAATAGCCACCTCGACTGGGCATAAGGACTTGATCACTGGCACACCTTAGTTTTTATTCTTAAGATTTTTAAATCCTACTATAACTATAGGTTGGCAAATACGACTTTATTCTTGTGAAAATACTATTTTCAAATACACTTATGAACAGTACACTGAACCATGCTCCGATGCCAGCTGTAACAGAACCGATCAATTTGCACCAGATTAAGTACCGAGACATCCGCTTATCGCAAAGATCATCAAGTACTTAAGCTCGTACAAACCCGATAGTCCAGAAATCTCGAAGGATTTCAAATCATTTCAACATTCAGCTAAGATCGTACTAGTTCAGCGAACATGCCCACAAGTTACATCACAGTTGCACATAGTTCAAATACATCGGAGTACGAAATAATATTACAAACCATAGTTTGAACAGTAGCGGAAGCAATATAGTTTTAAACATAAGTTCGGAATATTCTTAATACAGTGCCATCAGTCTGATCAGGTCCATAAAAGCATCAGATAAAATAAGTAGTGACCATGCCCCTGGTCTAGTCATCTCCCGTAACCGATACAGGCAGTTCTCACAGTAGCCATAGAAGCACTAGCCATCTGCAACAACAAGGGAATAAAACCCTGAGTACGAGAAGGTACTCAGCTAGACTTACCCGTCATAAACCAGAAATAATGAGACACCAAGGATCATGTAGGCTATATGTGGGGTTGGCTATACATACCTTTTTGCATGAAAGCTCTTTATAAGTAAACTCAACTTAGGGTGATGGCAGTAACTTTTAATAATTAATTCTACCTTACTAGGTTTGCTCCTGATCTAAAACAAGCACATGACTAATTATTCAAGCAAGAGTGACTATTTCATTAATAGCCTTTCAGATTCCATACCATAACCATATTTAGTTCCATAAGTTCTACGGGCGATGATCTACAGTCAATTACTCACTGTCCAGGAGCGATGGCGATTATAATCGATTCCTACCCAGCTGGGGATAAAATATCACACACTCGCCCGATCACACCTTGCCAGGTAGCCATCGGCTGCAACTCAGGAAATTCAAGAACACGATTCACGGGACGGCCATGGGCCCTTCTACATTGGGGGTTATCTTAGTGCCAGGTCACTCAACCTATAGCTGCCCACGGTCATGCCAGGTCGATCAGGCCCTGCCTGCCCACGGACCATGCCAGGTTGCTCAGAATAGTTGCCCACGGTACAGCTGAGGCCCTAGGTGTTAGGCGTCAACATCTCCATCACCGGCTCGAATAACCTTACTCGGCTTCACGGGAGGTACCCGCACCTGCTCCGTTAAGTGATTGACGCGTTCAATTTGACTGAAGGGACATTCCCGAACGGGTCCTATGCGACACAGACGAAAGACTACTAGCACACAGAACTCATGTCCTGCTGCTCCTACATTCCGCCCGGTCTCAAATTAATTATCACATGGTTATCTCCATGATAGCACCAGGCTAGTCATGATCAGTATCCACCTATATGCGGGAGATAGGAAATCACCCGACTTTTACCGGTCTAAGCAGGGCTAAGCATAAAAATCGAGCCTAGACCTAACAGGGATATCAAGATAATACTTGCGGTGGACAAGGTATAGTAATAATGCATCAACGGTAGCAAGCAATTCCTATAACCTAATGCAACAGTCATTACCAGGTTAATCGTAAATCATTCGCAAACTGTAGGAGTTAAAACGCTCTGGGGCTTGCCTTTCTCGAAGTCAGACGGACGGTGATCGCGGCACTCGGGCAGTTCCTCGGCGTCGGTGCCTCCGGTCTCTTAGAGCAGAATCTCCTCCTGACTGGGCTCTTCCGGCTGCGGTGCGTTCTGGGTCTCTTCTGCCGATCCTGTATGATGCATAATATGTATGAATAGGATGAATGCACATAGAATGCATACGGGATGCAACAGAGCTAACAACACTTCGGGAGATAAGCACATGTCATCTACTTCATTTTCTTCAACAAGGTAGTCAACATCATCTTAATGATTATAAAAGACCCTAGCATCTAACAACCATTTAACTTTCCTAATTAACCAATTAAGACACATAATTATCACAACATTACCTAATTATTTAAATTATTTTCATCTACTTTCTTGCTTTAATAATCCTATTTAAACATGCTTATAACAGCAACCAATCCTAAACAGTTTCAAAAAAATCTACAAAAATTACTTAGGGTTAACGACATGCAAAACAACTCACTGTTCAATTTTTAAGTCATTTGGATTTAAGCACTGTCCTCTACGAAAAAGACAAATATTATGATGAAAAGGTACTTTGAACTACACATCATAACATAAAGTGTCAAACAACAGATTTCATATTTTTCTTCTGAACTTCTTAGCACAAGAGCAGTCTACAAAAATTATCAAGTTCATATTCATTATATTTTAATTACTACGATTTATACAAGAAAGCAACATTTAACCATTTTAAAAGCTACTGCCAAAATATTACACAAAGCAACTCCATATTACATTTTTTCCTAGAAACTACTCATCTACACAGACTTAACAAAATCAGAATCACATTTTTCCGAGCTACACAGAATTAGTTATGCATTTTCTAAGTAAACAAGAAAAATCTAAATCAATTTAAACTGCACATAAAAGTATCAACAAAAATGCATTCAACATTTTTCATAGGTAGCCCTATTCATTCTTAACACACCAAAATTTGTTTCACAATATTTGGACTTAAAATGAGCCTTGCATAAATTTTAGCCTTCACACAATTTCTGCAAAAACTGATTTAAAAGAAAACCCGACCTAAACTGCTATGGGTACCCCACTAAATACACCAGCAGACACAGGGCAAAACGCTAAATGCACCCGGCTAAACCGAGCACTAGCGTACCCGGACTTCTCTCCTTCTGTCTTCTACTCACTGCCGGTGGGGTCCACTAGTCAAGTGGCCCACTTGTCGGTGATCAACTGGACCCACGCGACAGCGGCACCGAGCACCCGCCGGCGTTGACCGGCGCTAGCTCGCCGGCGACGAGGCTTCGGGCGCATCCATCTACACGTCTAGACTCACCTTCGCAAGGCGAACACGGTCGGCTAGGTTTCTCGGCCAGGGGTCCACCGGAGCAAGCTCGACGGCGACAATGGCGGAGCGGCAGTGTGGCAACTCGGCGTCGAGGCCTTGCCTGGCTATTCCGAGGCTCGGTGACGTGAGCATCAGCTCAAGCAAACCCTAAGCTACCTACCAGGGCAACTATCGAGCCCTACCGACCTCGGCATTGCCCGGCGCCACGCACGGTGGCGTTCCGCGGCGGACATGGCCGTGGCACGGCTCGGTTCCGGTTGAAACACGGCAAGAGAAGGGTCTCCATCTAACCCTAAGCTACCACAGAGGTAGAGGAGGTGAGAACGAGGCTTGGTTGGGGATGGTTTGGCCGGAGATAGCCGGACCACGTGAAGGTCATGGCGGCGGCCATGGCGAGAACCCGAGAATGGCACTCGGCGTTCCGCCGGCTAGAGAGGAGGAGAGGGGAAACCAACCCGTGCTGGTGAAAGAGGAGGTTGGGGCAGAGATGTTGGCGGGAGGAATCAGGCGGTGGTGCGGTGAGCAGCGAGCAATCGCTCGCCGGAGTTTGGCGGGCGACGACGGCGCTATGAACTGGAGAAGATGGAGTGGATGGAGGAGACGAGCGAGTGAGCGAGTGAGTGAGCTCCTGGCTGCAAGCGCGAGTGGGAGAGGAGGCAAAAGAGGGCTCGAGTGCATTGCACCTGGCCACTTCCCGTCGGGGAGAGGCTCCGACCGGCGCGGCGGCCGTCAGACATCGGCGGCCACACGGCGAGCAGGCAGAGGGCAACAGAGCGATGTGGCGACTCGGCGCAAACCACGGGCGGCGAGCAGCGGCGGTTTGGGCGGCCGGTGAAGCGGTCTCGCGGCGGCGGGGCGGTTTTTGCCGACGTACGGCAGGCGGCGCGCGCGGGGGAAGAAGAAGGAGGCCGACAGGTGGGTCCCGCTAGGGTTTAACCTAGGGTGTTACACCGGAGACGTCGCGTCAGGAGTTGTTGAAGCGCTACCCGGTCATGGTGGAGTCGTGCTCGAGGGGATGGATGGGGCGGTCGAGGGGTGCCTGAGGAGTGCTCGAGGGGTGCCTCGTTCGCTCAGAAAATCTCCGTAATCGAGGGGTGTCTGAGGAGTGTTCGAGGGGTGCCTCTTGAGGTGTGCTTGAGGAGTGCTCGAGGGGTGCCTCGTTCGCTCGGGAAATCTCTGTAATCGAGGGGGTACCCCAAAAGGATCGGTGTCTCGAGAAGGGACTCCTCGAGGGTGACGCAGACTGAGCCGTCGAGGCCCGTTCATGGACCAGCCTAGAGTTCGATTGAGCCTAGGGCTCGTTTCCCCGTTCCTTCGTGGCCTCAGTGGTGCTCTCAAAGGCGACAAAGAGGGCTCCGGCATGGCTTGTGCACGGTGGAGGCGGCGTGAGTCCACCGGGGCGTGAGATTTGGGCGTTGATAGCCTCCGATGCTTCAATTGGTTGGTCGTGCCGCCCTACCAGCCCTTGGCTAGTGTCGTGGGGCTTCGATGTGGTGGCCTGAGTCTCTGATCATGGCTAGCCATGGTGGCGGCGACGGTTTGATGCCAGCGGATGAAGTTGGCCAGGTTCCAAGCGTGGTGGAGTCGATTTGAGGCTACAGTCTGTTGATTTAGGGCTCACAGCTTGCTCTAATCCGCGCGTTGGTGACCAGTTCGCATGGTGGAGGTTAGTTGCACGATGGCGGCTCCGGTGAGGTTTCGGACTTCATGGCCCGACGACTGTGGTGCCTTCCCGACCGATCGTCTTAGGTGGTTGTGTTCGGGGCGTCATGGTGAAGCGATTTGGCCAACCTTCGCCCAGCGAGTCAGCTCGTGTTGGCCGGAACGCGGTTGCCGTGGCGGCGCACCGCGGCGGCATGGTAGTGCAGTCCATGGACCTGGGGCTCGTGCTCGATCTCTACCCTAGCGTTTCGTGTGTCTGCCGCTATGGTGAATCTTCGGTTGAGATGGAGACCTACGGCGGCTACTGGCTTCACCGAAACAGCGACCTCGCCATGGCGACGTGGTCCATGGCGTCGGCGCGGCGCGTTTGGCCATGGCATGTTCATCCGTTTGGCCTGGTCAGTCTTGTGCCCATGTTGTGCTTGGTGTGACTGAGCCGGTAGCGGCTCGGTCTACGCGCTCAGGTGTAGAGTGCCATGACCAGAGAAGGGGCTTGGGGTTGGAACGGCGGCGCGGCATGCTCACCGTCGGTGTTGGGGAAGACACGGTAGCGGGGCCGTGTCGAGTCGATGTCGTGCAGGGAGTTCGCAGTGCCGTGCCGCTCCGCGTGGTCCTCCTTGCTCCGGTGGTTCCTGCCCGGCTTCTTCTTCCTCTCCGGCGAGCTTCGCGGCGACGCAAAGCTTGGCTCTGCCTTACTCCATCCTTACTGTCCCTCCTCTACCGAATTGGGGGCGTTGGTGTGGCCAACAAGAGGCGGCGAGTGGATTGGGAACCCTAGCGGGGCTTGGTGCTGGCTTTTATAGCCCCGAGGTGTGGCTATGGCGCGACGGACGGTGATCGGGGGCTCGGCGTGATCATGCGGCTGAGGGGCGCTCGGGTTCTTCGTGGGCGCCAAGATGAAGCCGACACGAGGGGAACAACGCCTGACACCGCGTGGGCTAGGGGGTCACGCCCCTTACGTGGGGTTGTCGGGCGGTTCGCGCGGCGTGGGCGAGCGACGAGGGAGGAAGAAAGCACTGTTCGCATGGCTGACAGGTGGGGTCTGCTGGTCAGCGGCGTGTGGGTGTTTGCGCGGGCGTGTAGGCACCTGCCGATGGGGCCACGTCGTCAGCCGGTGCGGCGCTTGCGCAAGCGCGGGAGCGGGCACGGGGAGTCGCGGGCTGGGCCGAGCTGGCTGCTCTCCTCTTCCCTTTTTCTTTTTCTTTTTCAAATTGATTTTGGATTTCAAATTGTTTTCAAAATCAAATAAGTTTGCACCTCTGGTCTGGGATCTGGTGTCATGACTTGATAAGTTATTTGTAGGGTTGCTTGTAGGTGGGGCCCACATACTTAGGTGGTACCATAATGGAGTTTTAATATTTATGTTAATATGTATTCGGTGTATTGGTGAGTTGTTTTAAACATGCAAGGAACTTGAACTCCAAATCATTGATGCAAATTTGGTAATAAGCTAAATATGAAATATGCAATGCTCATGATCTAGTGTTTGTGAGTTCCCTTCATGTGTAGGCTATGGTTGGTGTCCTAGTTATGCATATTCATCACAAAATGTTTTCAAAAATTTTTAGGGTGGGATTTTTGTGTGTGGTGTTTTCTAGGGTGTTACAACTTGGGTAGTCGCTTTTCTATGCAGGCATGGTGCCCAAATACATGGGTGTGAACGGATGCATTTCATAGTCCATCATTGAGGGGTGGGCGGTATGTGGTGATCGCCTTGTCTATCCCTTGGAATCCCCCACGTTCAGGTTGCTGGTAGACCAACACTTGGAGGTCTCATAATTCATCTTATGCTTAGCTCTAGCTCTAACTCATTACCTTGTATGACTAATTGCTATTCTTTTACATAGCTATATCTAGGATATGTCTGGTCCTGTTAGAATTATTCTTTATTCTTTATCTTCCATCCCTATCCCTAAGAAGCCTTGAATGTGTAAGTGTGTCCACTATCCAAATTATCATTTTTACCCCTACTATGAGTAATTAGTTTATTATGCAAGCATGTCATCTCATTCATATTCACACTAGAGTCATCATACTTTGGCTTCCTTTGGAAATATAAATAAGAAATGCTACAACGGTATTTTTGTGCGTTTGCGGAGTAAAAATCTATAAACTTTATAGTTTTATTGAACTAGTGGTTCTTACGCCATTGCTAAAGTTCTCATTTTGGTAGATGAAGTGCCAGTGGGCATTTCCGGTGCCAATACCAGGTGTTAATTCCTAGTAATGACACTTAAAGCCACCACAACATTTTCGATGTCGTTACCAAGGATGGATTCATCCTCTATCTCTAGGGATCACTCTAAGAAATGCCAACACCATCCGAGCCGCCAAGTGAGCCATCCGAGCCGCCAAACGAGCCAAGACAAGCCACCATTGAGCTGCTAAGTGAGCCATCTGAGCCGCCAAGTGAGCCATGAGTGAGCCGGTCGAGCCGCAAACAAGCATGCATTATAGCACATATACTCAAATACCTATGACCATTAGGTTTCTTCACAGCCTAGTCGGCACTAAGCTCGGGGCTCAATCAATGCTTCGGCTTAGTTAGCTTCACTCTGACTATGTTTGGGGGTTTTTGTCGTTCATCCACCCAAACACGTGTTTGAGGCCCTGACACTGAAATGACTATCTGCTAGCACAAATCTACTATAGATGTTCAAGGTCTACTGCAAGGAATACATGGTATGTCGGACCCGTTCGAGTCCTTAAATGCTATAAATTCTCAAATATGATTTAAAGCATACTATATAGCTAGCAAAAAATGCAAATAGTCGTTGAGATGTATAAGATCCTCGATGCTGGTCATCTATTGGCACGACATGTGTTCTTTCTTAAAATTCTAAAGCGACTTTGACCTTCCAAAGTCTACTGTGCGGAATATATGGCTCAATGGACCGTTCGAGTCTCAAATTCCATAAATTTCTGGGTATAACTAAAACGAACTGGATAGCCAAAGGAAAAGACAAAAATCACCTTATCGTGTAGAATCGCGATGCCGAATATGGTTAATATTACTAGAGAACAGCTTGGGCCTGACAGCCAACTCCTAATAAAAAAAAATACTTGGTCACAAAGTAACCGATCACGAGGTGCCCGATCACGAGAACTTTCAAGGATAAATTTTTCCCAGATCTAGAGGACTAGATTGCAAGGACCCGATCACAAAGTTCTCGAATGCCAAAATATTTCTCACCGTAGACAATTGATGGAAAAAAGATTTGTTGAATATTACAATATTTTTGCTAAAGTGATCACAGTGATCAATTCTATAGAGTTCCTACTGCAACTATGTGTCATGCTGATCGGACGTTTCTAAGAGGTCCCGAACACGATTTAGTAAGGAAATAAAACAAGGGTTAATGTGAAGGTTGCTATTATAAATTTGCTAAATTGGAGATATGTCATCCTGATCCACATGTCATTGACACATGTGTGCCCCATATGTTAGTGAGATATCAGTGACATATCTCCAACTTTGCAAAATTATAATGACATATTTCAAATTGACAACAAAGGGCAAAGTTTAGATCAAACCATTGATGATTCATTATAATGGATTTACAAGTGGATAATCTAAATCTAAAACCCTAAATTCTAAGACAAAATGTCTGTTCAACACATCAACTACTTGGGCCTGACGGACGTTGTGGAGGTGTAGCCCCGTATATCCCTAGGGCGGTACATGGTCTAGGCCATTCGGTTGGTCTGACCAATCAAGCTAAGCGGATCTGGTGCATGGCTCAGGTCGGCGTGCGCTTCAAGACTCCGTCATGGTTCCTTGTACAAGGGGGAATATCATATCTCATATGATAGATATGACTTGTCTTGTAACCAATATCTTGTAATTCACTAAGATTAAATTCAACTGATTTGTAAACCCTAGTCGTTGTGCTATATAAGGTGGGTAGGGACCCCCGCAAAGCAAGATCTCCGGATTAATACAATCCACTAGAGATATAGGACGTAGGGTTGAAAGGATCAAGATACCCAAGAGGGGGGTGAATTGGGCTTTTCAAAATTTCTTGCAAGAATTAAAACCTAACAAGCCCAATTAACCCCTTTGTGCCTAGAAGTGTTTCTCTAAACTCTACCGCTCAAAAGACTATGTCTATTCTATTCCTACTCTAGCATGACAATTCAATTATGAAAGATCATAAAGTAAATTGCGGAATTGAATTGCTCAAAATGTATATGTGTATGTAAAGAGAATAGAAATGACTCGCTGACTTTTTCCTAAGGTATCGAGATGTCGGCACAACCCCTCTAGTCCTCGTTGGAGCACCCGCGCAAGGGTATTGCTCCCCCTTGATCCGCACAAGGATCAAGTACTCACTATGAGCCGATTCTTCGTCGCTCCGGCCCGGTGAATCGCTCACTACCGGTCACAACTTGGCTTGGATCATCCACAAAGCCTCCGGATGATCACCAAATTTCACGATCACCACCAAGCCGTCTAGGTGATGCTGATCACCAAGAGTAACAAGCTTGAACTCTCACTTGACCAAACCAAGGCCAAAGAGATGGATGAATGCACACTTGCTACTCAATCTCACTAATGAGGTCACTAATTCTCTCAATTAGCAAATCTCTCAACCTCACTAGAGCTCTTGCTCTTTCTTGCTCACTCAAGGTGTTTCTCAACAATTTAAATGGGCAAGAACACTCTAATGGATGAGGAGGAGGAGTATAAATACTCCCCCAACCGGCCATCCAAAAGAGCCACGAAACAGTACAGATTCGGGGGCATCGGACGCTCCGATGCCTGGCATCGAACGCACCGATGCCCTCGACCCAACAGTCAACTGTACTTTCCTGACACGCAAGTTTATGGGACATTGGACGCTGGCAGCGTCCGATGCCTCTGCCTCAAACGCGTCCGATGCAGATTTGACCTCTCTTAAACCTCTCTGCATGACCGATGCGACGCTGAGCTCACTCTCAAGTGAACAGTGACATGGTAGCGTCCGATGTGACAACATCGGAGCGTCCGATGCCACTCACCAGAAACTCTCAAGTCTAGTGTGCATCGGACGCGCGTCCAAAGCAGGGGCAAAACGACCTCGGATCGTGACACTGTTTTAATGACTTTTGATCCTCTCGACATAAGGCATCTCTCTGAGCTACCTAGGGCTATGAAATAACAAGTGTGCACCACACCTACCTCAATAGTCTTATCTAGGTCAAGCTACTGATTCACGCTCTCCTTTATAGTACGACCAAAGGAAAAACAAAGACCTAAGATTACCTAAGTGTCCTCCAACACCATGTGACACTTAGTGCTAGCCTATCGCCGTCTTCGTCGTCCGTCCTTTGAAAACCGAATCGATTTCCATCGCCAGGGGACATGAACTCCGTATGCCTGTATCGTCGCCATTATCGTGACCTAACTCATCCCTATTTTTGCAAAACACATGTTAGTCACAGTAATCTTGTGTTTCATCCAATCACCGAAACCCACTAGGGGCCTAGATGCTTTCAATCTCCCCCTTTTTGGTGATTGATGACAACACGACCTCGAATATAGAGAGAAGAGGTTTTCAATTCATGACGTGTATGAACTTGCAATATATAAGAGAAAATGATAGGGGCAAGCTCACACACATCATGCCAACATCCTGCACTCAACAAGTTAGAGTGAACAACAAGTGCAAGAGTAATAGGGCTCGAATACATAACGAATAAGAATTGAGCACAAGTAATCGAGCGAAATGAAATGACATGTCATATATGATATCAAAGAAGCATAAACATGTCATCCATGGTCCATATCACACACATAATAAACACAAGTGCAAAAGAGTATGATATGCAAAGCGTATGTGAAACATAACACACAAAAGATGCAAAACCCTTTCACATCGCTCCCCCTAGCACTATACTCGACCACTCTCCCCGTTTGGCGTCAAGCACCAAACTAAGCGTCAGAGGGCGGAGGTGGTGCAGACAAGTCAGGACCAGAAGCCTCCGGAGTGCGCTGAGAAATCTCGAAGTGCTGGAGAAGCGCCTTGGAGTCTGAAGAAGACGACCCGACAGTCTGACCCTTTGGAGCTGGAAGCTGAGGAGAAGCGGTCTAGGTCGGCTCTGGCAGCTCGGTCTGCTCTGTAGTCTCAGTCTCATTCGCTGTAGCGGTGTCAACCTGAGTCTCGGAGTGCGGAAGCTCAGGTATAGTAGAAAACTCAGGCTGCACTATCGTAGTCTGCTTTGACTGGATTGGCTTGGTCTGCTTTGAAGATGCAACAGAACTCGACAAAGTCTCTGTCGTAGAAGTAACAGGAGCCGTTGATTTCTGAACTGGGCCCTGAAGGTCTGGAGTGGGCAACCTAGTGAGCTCACTGAAGCTTGCAGATAAGTCTCGCGTCACAGTAGTCGTCGTCGTGAAGAGGGACTCTGTCGGACGAGGCGTGAAGCCTGTGTGAAGCGGACTAAAGAGCGGGGGACCTCCAGGTGGAGTAGAGTACCAGGTAGACTGGGAGGGACCTGAGAACTGCGGGACCTATGAATGCTGCTGCTGCTGGGGTGGGACTGGTGGCGGCCACTTGAGCTGCTGCTGAGGAGGGGTCTGCTGCCACTGCCACTAAGGGGGTCCGCTCATGATCCTCTCCATGAAGTTGAGCGTCTGCTGCTGCAAAGCCAACATCTGTCTCTATAGAGCATCTGACCTCTCCTGTGCTAGCTACTCTCCTAAGGCTTGTGCCTCTGCTAGGCGCTGCTGCTCCTGGGCGAGACGCTGGACGTCCTTTGTAACTGCCCGCTGCTGCTCCTCCATCCGAGAAAGAATGGCACGAAGTGCGGGTCGGAGGAAACAGTAGTGCCAGACGATCTAGCCTCAGAGTCGTGTGGACGTGACTGAGCATGAGGCGGAAGCTGGTAGTCCTCGTCGGGGCTGTCAGTGGGGTCCTCGGCGACAAACTGTCCCTCACCCTCTAAGTCTGCTAGCTCATGCTCCGCGAGGGCTTGGACTGTCTCATCCTGCTCCTGTGTTGTCTCTGGCACGGTGGGGCGCTGTCGAGAGCTGGATGGGGCCGGAGCTGCCTGCTATTGTCTGCGGTCGCGACCGTGTCCAAGAAGCTGATTCAAGTTGTACTCGGGGAACACTGTTGTTGTGCTGGTGAGAGACTGTCCTGGTGGTGGCAGCTACCTTATAAAGAATATAGGAGACCCAGTGAGCATAAGGTAGCTGCCTGTGGGCCTTGATGCCCTCTGCTATGGTGTCCTCCATCTCTGACAGAATGACGTCCCAGACGTCGAACTCCTGCTATCTGACAAGGTAAGCGAGTAACCATAGTTGAAGTCGAGACAAGCCCTCTCTGAAACCAACCCTCGGAAGCAAGGTACGCCATAAGACCTCGTTGAGGATCCAAGTCATAGGGGTGAGGTCCCTAGGCACGTGACTCGAACCCTCTCCGAAAGGCTCAGTGAAGCACGGGCGCACCAAGTCTGTGCTAGGCTGCTCTCCGTCATGAGGGCGTCTGGGTGGCTTAGTCCTGTCGTAGCACAAGGTGTGGATCCGGGTCTGAGAGTGACGCAGTCCGAACCACTCCTGGAGCTCTGACGAAAACAACCTGAAGTGCTCCCCTCTGAAGGAAAACTCAATAGTCTCATGGTTCGGGTGCACCCAAAGAGAAGCGTAAAACTGCAGTACCCAGTCCTCAATATATCTGCTTGACCGCCCCAACAAGTCTGCCAAACCAGGTAGATAGGTGAGTATGGGGCGGATCAGCTCTCCAGCTGCCCTGACGACTGCCTCTAGGCTGCACACTCTGTGAGACCGTAGACTGATCCTTGCATTTCTGAAGCCCTGGTAGAAGTCCTCCTGAAGGACAGTGTAGAAGTCCCGCCTGGCCTGCTCCTGACGTTGCTGAGGAAACCATTTCTCAATTGGCACGAGTCTGAGAGTCTATATCTAGGAGCAGGTGGCCGCGTGGAGGTCAAGACGCGGGATCGGCGGCGGCGCACGTCGAGAAGGGGGATGAGCACCTCAGTTCGGCGATGAGACGACCGGCGTCTAGGCTGCTCCTATGTCTCTGGCTCTGTTGTCTCAGCCTCTGCTTGGCCTTCCCTGAGCCCTGCGGCTCGTCCACTGGGTTGGAAAACGAGAACCGATGACCGCCTATCATCAAAGTACCTGAGGGTGAACCATGGTGGCGCTCGGTCTCCTCAATCACTCTTCGCTGGTCGGGGGTGAGTGTATCCTCAATATGCAAACCGCCACTACGGCCTCCCCTCTCAGCACACTCTGCGGCGTCCGCTACTGCTTGTGCCGGATCTGCCTCCCTCTGCTGCCTGGAGCGCTTCCTGCGTGTGATCAACTTCGCCTTCCCCTTCTCGGTACGAGAAGGCAGAGGGCATGGAGGAGAGTCCTCTAATCCACCAATGTTCTTGCAGCGCATAGCTGCCAAGAACTGAGAAACTATCGCTGCTAGAAGTCTGGACTGACACTGAAGAAACCGACTGCCAACTGATCAGCCCAACTGACTACAGTCCACTGACAAGAGCTCCCCCTGACACTGACAAACACTGCAGTTGTCATTCGCGAGGCTTGGCCTCGATCCGTACCCGTAGGCTTGGCACCGGGTTCACTGCCACTAACAACTGCACTGACTCGCTGCATTAGAGAGATGGAAGTACAATAAGCACATATATATATACTAGATAGGAGAGAGACCTTTCAGAAGCAAAACAATATAGATAAGAGATGAATTGGCTTGCTACCTGATGAGCTGACAAACCCGACCAAGAATGGGATGAGTCACCAATGTTCTAGTGCCCACGTATCACGCCAACAAGGTTTGCGAAGGAGGCACGGCGAAACAAGGTTTAATCAGCTTTGAACGTTGGCTTAGGCATTCTATCGAGCATCTTGCGAGCACTAAGTATGGAGGAGGGAGAAGATGCTCACTGATTAGGATTTGTTGGCCAGAGAGAGGCTCGCCGGAGAGAGAAGAGACGCCGGCGAGGTCCACAAATGTGCACGAGGCACGAGCACCAGCGAAGATGGGACGAACTTTGGCGAGCAGCAACACCGGCGAGGGGCACTAACGACCACGACGAGACGGGTGCGCGCTCGGCTGCAATACAAGTGCAGAGGCGGAGCTGGGCACGTGAGCGAGGGCAGCGAGCAAGGCGCTGCGGCGGAGCAGGGTGCGGCGGTCGATGGAGGGAGTTAGGGTTTTGTGGGTGGCGACGGGCTCTTGGGCGCGATGGAGACGAAGGCGAGAGTAGTGCACGTGGGACCCGAATGTTGATGATAAGAACTCATTGCACCGCTTAAAGGAGCATCGGACACGCCATTGTTTTCACATTGGAGGCTCCGATGCGCATCCAGAGAGGTCCAAAACGGGCCAAATTGCATCGGGCTCGTCCTATACCTTGGCATCAGACGCTGACCAGCATCCAATGGGGCATCGAACACTTCGATGTTGTCACGTCAGACACGATGCCAACACTGTTCCAGTCAGAGCTGTCTACAGTGGGACATCGGACGCTGAGCTTCAGCGTCCGATGCAGCGTCCGATGCTGCACTTTGGGCAGTTTTGAAGTTCTCCGTTGCGGCTCCCTCTCCCAACCAAGTTCCAACTCAAATAAGAAGCAAATAAACATCAGTTGGAACCTAGTATGAGCATCCTCACATAAACCCTCAATTTAAGAAATATTTTGCCATTGGCTAAGTATCTTTTTAGGAAAATAGGCGATAAAACCAGTGAGGAGACAACATGTGGCCATTAAAACTAGGGGTCTTAACCATTAGGAGCCTCAAATGATCCCCCTAGCGGTGGACGAACACAGCGGTTGCTCAAACTTAACCAAAGAAGAACGACAAGCAACACAAGTGCAAATGCAATGCAATACGGAATTTGAATCTAGGTTGCTTGTCAAGTTTGCTCATGGTTAAGCTTCTTCACACGCTTTTCAGGGCAGTTATCTTAACCACGTCTGACAAGCCTATATGCATAGCATAAATTAAACATGTGTTGACACTGGTTATCTATCAAAATTAAAGAATAAATAAATATGAAAAGGGCATGAATTCAATCACCAATAATGGTTTAGGGTTTTAATTGACAATATTCCATGAGTTTTGGTGAATTGAGATTATGCAGGGACTAAACAGGAAAAAAACACTGATTACTTCTCTTAGAAGGAAACCGACGGAAGTGTGGAACCGGCACGTCAGGAATACTCCAGAAGGACCTAGAGGACACCACGAGGCGGGACACCCCGAGAGGCTTCCAGGTGGGACCGATCGGTCCCACCCCATGACCGACCGGTGGGCCCAGGGAGCCGTCGGCCTCCCCCTTCTGGAACCTTCCTCTACCGCCTCTGAGGATCCATCTCAGCCCTACGTGAAGTCGGTTTGATCTAACAGCGGCGGTTGATCCCTCAGGGCTATATATACAAGCCCCCAGGCCCCAGGGTAGAACAAGTCTCTCTTCAGAAAAGTCTACGCCTCATTCAGAAACCCTAGAAGAAAACTTCAAGAGCCAGCTTTCAAGTAGAAGACTAGTTACCCCTCTAGTTTAGGTTTAGAACCTAGTCTTATACTAGAACTAGAAGAGAGAGAGAGAGAAGAAGAGATCAAGAAGGAGCTCCGGCCTGTCGGATCAACTTCTTCATCTTGTACCTGCGGATTCAAGTTCATCTTCAACTTGCTTCAGCGATAGTTTCGGTAATCAATGTCTATATTTAAGTTTGAGCCATTGTTCTTATTATTCTTAAGGTTTATGACTCTCTTTTGAGTACTTTAATTCTAGTTGCGCTAGAGTTAGAGTAGTTGGATAGTGTAAACGTGGTGCTTAGACTTGATAGCTCATAAATGTCTCCTATAACGCCGGTAGTTGTGGTTGTTCGCAATAGTGACTCTTATAGCCTTGTTGATTCTTCTATAGTCCACTTACCCGTGTGTAGGCTCGGTAGGATTATACATTTGCATAAAAGACTCATACTTTGTTTGTGACCTTTTATGGTAACTTCCCCACTAAGAATAATATAAACATATCACTCTTAAATTGGAATTAGATAGCCTTAGTGATCCCCTCTATACTTCTAGATTCTTCGTCCTTGTTAGCTACTCAGGGGTTAGACTTTAATACTTAACACTATCCGTTCCTTTGGGTTCGATATTAAAACTGGGTTACTCCGGTGAAGTGCTACATCGGTAGATTTTATCTGTGCGCTTGCGGATAAAGTAGAGTGTGCGTTAATTTATACCAACAACATGGCATATTATACAATGCAATGCAAAGACAACCCCCTTTCCCCTTTTGACAAAGTTACTTAGATCAAGCACATTAAGCTCACTTCACAATCTACAAAGGGTACTCTCATCTAGGGGTTTTGTGAAGATATCTGCCAATTGATCTTCGGTTCTAACTCCTTCTAGAGATATATCTTTCTTTGAAGCATGATCTCTTAAAAAGTGATGGTGAATATCTATGTTCTTTGTGCGAGAGTGTTGAACCGGGTTGTTAGCAAGCTTAACCGCGCTATCATTGTCACACAACAAAGGTACCGCTTCTAAAACTACACCATAGTCTAAAAGTGTTCATTTCATTTGTTGACCCCAAAGATGATATCATCAACATAGACTTGACAAATGAAGATCTCTTCATCAAGCTTCTTGGTGAATAGTGTGGTGTCGACCTTCCCAATGGTGAAGCCCTTCTCAATGAGGAAGTCCCGGAGGCGCTCGTACCATGCTTTAGGGGCTTGCTTGAGCCCATATAGCGCCTTGTACAACCTATAAACATGATTAGGATATCTAGGGTCTTCAAACCCGGGAGGTTGATCAACATAGACTAGTTCATTTATGAAGTCATTTTAAAATGCACTTTTCACATCCATTTGATAAAGTTTAATGTCATGATGTGATGCATATGCAAGGAGGATACAAATGGCTTCAAGTCTTGCAACCGGTGCAAAGGTCTCTCCAAAATTGAAGCCTTTAACTTGAGAGAACCCCTTTGCTACTAGCCTTGTCTTGTTTCTAACAACCACGCCTTGACCATCTTGCTTATTTCTAAACACCCATTTGGTTCCAATGACCCTAGTGCCTTTAGGTCGCTCTTCAAGGGTCCAAACTTGATTGCATGTGAAGTTGTTCAATTCTTCATGCATAACATTCACCCAATCCGGACCCTTTAGAGCATCATCGACAAGTGTAGGCTCAACAAGAGAAACAAAAGAGTGATGTTCCATAAAGGAAGCAAGTTTTTGAGATCGAGTCATTACACCCCTTATTGGTAGTCCTTCGATCAACCAATTGATGGACCGCTTGTGGAGCATCAACATCTTGAGCTTGTACCACCATTTGATCATGAGAGACATGAGTATCTTCATTTGGCTCTCTCCCATCTTTATCATCATCTTGTGGTACATCGGCGTTGAGTAACCAACAAGAAAACCAATATCACATCGACGTTGAAACTTCCCTAGGTGTTGGCGCTTCTTGTAGATGTAGCATTTGCAACCAAACACTCTAAAGAATGATACATCCAGCTTCTTGTTGTTGAGTAGCTCATAGGGGGTCTTGCTAAGGAGACGATGTGGGAACAATCGGTTGGATGCATAGCATGCGGTGTTGATTGCTTCCGCCCAAAATCTTTCCGGTGTAGAGTACTCATCTAACATTGTTCTTGCTAGGGTGATTAGTGTCCAGTTCTTCCTCTCAATAACTACCCCATTTTGTTGTGGTGTATATGTTGCGAAGACTTCATGCTTGATCCCAACTTCATCACAATATAGCTCAATGTTGGTGTTGTCAAATTCCTTTCCATTATCACTTCTTATCTTTTTGATCTTCAAGACAAACTCATTTTGGGCTCTCTTGGCAAACTTCTTGAATGAAGGGGTTGCTTCAGATTTGTCATGAAGAAATAATACCCAAGTGTATCTTGAATAGTCATCAACAATCACTAGGCAATAAAGATTTCCACCCAAGCTAGCATATGTTGTTGGCCCAAATAGATCCATGTGAAGTAGCTCTAACTCTCTTGATGTTGAAACAAAGGCTTTGGTTGGATGAGTATTTGCAACTTGCTTGTCGGCTTGACATGCACTACACAATTTGTCCTTCTCAAGTTTGACATCCTTCTAGCGTCTAACCAAATCCTTCTTCAATAGCTTGTTGAGAGTGTTCATTCCCACATGTGCCAATCTTCTATGCCATAGCCAACCAAGAGATTGCTTTGTGAACAAACATGTCTTCAAGTTGGCATCTTCGGAGGAGAAATCCACTAGATAGAGATTGTTGTATCTAAAGCCTTGGAATATCACTTGAGAATCATCCTTCTTTGTCACAACCACTTCTTTCTTGGTGAATAAGCATTGAAAGCCAAGATCACATAGTTGTCCAACGGATAGCAAGTTGAAGCTCAATGAAGCAACTAGAAGCACATTTGATATTGTATGATCATTGGATATTGCCACTTTGAGTTGTCACCAAATATAATCTTTTCTTTGTCATTGACATTCTCTTCTAGTGAGGTGAACATTCGGGGATCACCGGTCATATATTGTGTGCAACCACTATCAATCACCCAATGAGATCCACCGGTCTTGTAGTTCACCTTCCGGTCACCTTTTTCCATGAGGCATAGGTGGGTAGAGGATGGTGGCGATGGCGGTGGTGGAGGTGTAGAAGTCCCAATGACTAGAGCGGCCACCTTCTCCTTCTCAGCATCACTATCTTCATTTGATGAGCCACCAGAGGAGTCAATGTCGGTGGGCCAATCACCAACAATGTATGCTTGGCCACCTTTCTTGTGGTATTGCTTCTTCTTGCCATCCTTCTTCTTGTAGGTGTAAGTGCATTTGCCCCCAATTTGGGTTTTGGATAATTAATGATAATCAAATTAGGGACTAACACGTTTATCAAGTGATATCTATAGGTGTTAGTCAATCCGTGATTTTAAACGAACAAATTCGGTGAATCATAGCACCCTAAATTTTGATGGAAATAAAGGCGTCTAAACTCAAGTGGTTCATCTTTCTAATCTTTATTTTGAGTTATAGGAAATGTCGTACTATCAAGAGGGTCACAAATCATAGCTGGTTAGTTGAGGATAAAAAGTGCTCAGGTAATTATCTTAGTTCGCATGCGAGAACACTTTTTCACCCATGAGCACTTAACTTTTCAAAGTCAGCCAGGGTGGAGCCGTAGTACCGAACTTTGATCAGAAGTACCGCTCAAAGGAAAAAAGTAAATCTGGTAGCACCTCCGTCTGGGCGGTGGTACCATCATGTACCACCGGTCCCCGACCGGTAGTACCGGTCTCAGGCGACCGGAGGTACTTGCGCGGCTCCTGGTTGGGCGGTAGTCCCGCCAAGTGTTGACGGACCTTAAGTACCAAATATAATCATCAAATAAATAAAGAAAAGGATCCAAATGCAACCAACACCCAGACTTAGGGTTTTATCTGACAGAATTCCATGAGTTTTGGTGTTTTTCTATTTCTGCAGGGGGTTATCAGGAAATATAGAGGAAAGGCCCACACGTCGGGTTTACATAGAGATATTAACGTGTGCGGCAATTATCCAACATCTAGAAGAGTCCAGAAGCCACGGGAACGAGCGGGAGGCCGAGCGGGCCCGGGGGCTGGGCGCCCGCCCTCCTCCCTTGGGCGCCCGCCCAGGTCTCAGGGCCAATCAGCGCCCATCTCGCGGATCATGCTCCACCGACCTAAGGGATTAAGGAAAACCGTGCGATTAAGGTCGGTTTGATCCGACGGCCCACGTTCATTTGGAGGGGCTATATAAGCAGGCCCCCTGGCCCCTGGAGGAGGAACCCCCTCATTCTCTGAAACCCTAATTCATTCATCAGGAGGAGAGTTTCTGATCAAGCCCTAGAGCCACCACATCAACTAGATCTCTAGTTTAGCATAGCTACATAGGATTAGAACTAGAAGGAGTCAATCTTCGATTGGTTTCCGGATCTGTCAAGAGGATTCTTGGTAATTCCTCTACTGTTCTTCATTTGTTCATCATTGTTCTTCAATATTATGAATACAACTTTGTTCTATTTCAATATATTGATTATGACTTTACTCTACTTGTTTATATTTGCAATTATATCGTTCTTAGTTTATCATAGTTATATGCTTGGCTTAGTTAGATTGGAATTATATACATGTTTAGGATCGTATAGCGTTTATCCATGTGTACAGTGGGTAAATGATAAGTATTGTGTAGGCGTGGTGCCTATACCGTATTTATCTGCGATTGTACCCTATATGCCGGATCGCGGGGTAGTTCGCGATAGTGACAGCTTCGTTGATTCTTATATAGTCCCCCTCCCGTGTATAGGGCAGGCAGAGCAACATTATTACAGGGGAGTGATTGCTATGTTTCTCATCTTCCTTGATAATATCACTATGCATGGGCGTAGTCCTTTCTCGCAATGATTGCCAAGTATAATTGCACTAACTATGATATGCTAGACTTTATAGTTAAGAATAACTTAGGAAATATTCATGTAGTTCATCCTAATCCCATGCTAATGACTTGCTAGAATATCTGTTGAGGTGCTTATCATTATTATATGTGGCTAGTTATGCTGATCAGATTAGTTATCTTTGTCACCATTCATACTTTATCTATATTTTATGTGACATTTATCCCTGTATGCAAGAGATAGATGAATGCTCTCTATTACACATGCAATGATAGATACTCAGTTCCATATTTCATTCCATAATCAACATTGGTGTTAGTAATCCCTTCCCAGTGGTAAAAATATAAATAAACGATACCTGGAATACTTCCCGGTTAAAATGCTACATCGGTATTAATCTGTGCGCTTGCAGATCTCATTTATTATTTATCCAGAAGAGCAATTGCATATTTCAATACCGCGTTTCTCATGTCATGCTGGGGATGACAACTTGGTTTAAGTGGCATGAGGGATAGGTTCGGCATTTTTGGTGCCGTTATCAGAATTAGAAAACTAAGTCTACTTTTGGTAACGACGTTAAGAATGCCCAACACCAAGTACCACCGGTCCCTGACCGGTAGTACCGGCCAGGTGACCAGTGGTCCTAGCTCTGCTCCTTTTCTTCAACGGTCAAGTCTTCAAGGTTGACCGGTAGTACCGGTCTACGACCGGTAGTGTGGGGATATTACCTCTGTATACCCTCATGGACCTACTTGGGCGCTTTGTCAAGGATAGCCCAGCTCGAAGGCCTTGCAGCACACGACCAGCTTGTCGTGCTCGTCAAGGACTCTCACGAAGCCTTGCCCGTCAAGGAAGATCCTAGAGTTAGATCCGGATTCCTTGCCTTAAGGATCCGCTTGTAATCTGATAAGGACTCGACAACTGTAACCCTGCTCCCCGGCTATATAAGGCGAGCAGGGACCCCCTCTCATCTCATCGCAGATCCCATCTGATCACCGGAACTCGTAATACAAACCAGCCACCAGAACACATGACGTAGGGTATTGCGGCGACTTGCCGGCCCGAACCTGTCTAAATCGTCGTCTCTCATCCCTGTGTTTACGCTTTGCAGACATCTCACACGCCTCCACCGTCTAATATACTACCTTGAGCATACCCCTCGGTAGACTATCGACCATATTTTGTCAACAGTTGGCGCGCCAGGTAGGGGGTGTGTGCTACGACACCATGACATGCCAAGCGATCATCTTCCTTGACTTCATGATCCTCCCAAGTCCGGCGTCTCCTTCCAGATCGGGTCTATCTGGACCGTCGGCGATGCTGTCCTCGCTTTGGAGATCGTGGAACCCGCGCAGCTTCCTATGTCGGACGCCTCATCATCCACCCATCGCGTCATCGCGCCGGTACCATGCGCGCCAAGATCCATCCGCGGCAACGACCTGGTCGAGGCCATTGACCGGGCAAACAAGAGGATCACCGACTGCATCGACGTCGCCGCCTTCTCTCGTCGTGGACCAGGCTCGTCACCACCTCCACTCGTCGTCGTCTTCGCTCGTCGTCGACTACGCTCGTCGCCTTCGTCGTTGTCGTCGCTCGTCATCGACCAGGCTCGTCGCCTTCGCTCGTCGCCGCCGTCCCTCGTCGTCGACCAGGATCGTCGCCGCCTTTGTCATTGTTGTCGCTCGTCATCGACCAGGCTCGTCGCCTTCACTCGTCCCCGCCTTCGCTCGTCGTCGACCAGGCTCACCGCTTCCTTCGCCCGTCGCCATCGTTGCTCGTCATCGACCAGGCTCATCGCCGCCTTTGCTCGTCGCCGGCTTCGCTCGTCGTCGACCGGGCTCGTCACTGCCTTCGCTCTTCGTCAGCCGGACTTGTCGCCGCCTTCACTCGTCGTCGTCTTTGCCTGTTGCCGCCTTCGCTCGTCGTCGACCATCCGCAAGATCTCCGGCGACTGTTGGGTATTTTAAACGCACACAGAAAAATCCGCAAGCGCACGGATACTGATGTAGCTTTCACCCGAGAGTATTCCAGGGTATTGATTTCCACGGGGAACGTGAAGTGTACTAGAAGAATTAAGAACGTCCAAGAAAAGAATGGTAATATGGGTATAGAGATATAGGGTTTTCTAAGCGGGTCTATTTAATTAGAGGCTTACTATACTTTACTTACTTCGGAGCAGCAGGTCCTAAGACTGGGAAGAAGGTAGTTGGGGGAAGGCTGCCAAAAGCTCTACGAGAACACCAACGCTAACGTGGTGGATTACAAAGACCTGACAGAGCTGTCACCTCTCGGGCTACCACAACTATTCCGGAGGATTGGGCGCAAACTCAGGTAAACCCTAGTCTAGACACCGTGTCTACACTAACGTTTACTACTCTAATTACGTACGATAACTAGAGCACTCAATACGAGTGGAGATCCAGTAAATAAAATAAAGTAGGAACTGAAATTAAATATAATACTTAGAAGTAGTAAATGAAGAACCTGGAGATTACTCGAAGACGAACCAGATGCTGCACCAATACAATGTCGAGGAAGATCCGACAGATCCGGCTCCTCCTCAGCTCTCTCCTCCTCTCTCTAATCCAATCTCTAATTACAACTAGATGAACTAGACATCTAGAACAAGAACTAGAACTAGAAGAACTAGAACTAGAACTAGATCTAGATGAACTAGAAGAGATTCATCTAGAGGGACCCCTACTTCTAATTGAAACCCTAGTTTTTGATGTGGAGATGAATAATGAAGATGGAGATGCCTGGAGAGGGGGGTCTGGGTCTGGTTTTATAGCCCGGAGCGTGGAACGTGAGCCCTTGGATCAAACCGACTTCAGGGACGGTGGTGATGCATCCTAGGAGGCGGTGGAAGAAGGTTCCAGAAGGCGGAGGCGAAACGGCCTCCGTGGCCGACCGGTCGGTCATGGGGTGGGACCGGTCGGTCTGGCCCAGTGGGCCCACGTGGCGGGCCGCCTCGTGGTGTCTTCCGGTGTCTTCTATATTCTTCTTTTGCAGGTTTCGTCGCGAAATTAATATCTTTTCATCCGGGACTCCGAATATAACAAATGATATGTCCGTTTCGATCGTCTTGACGAGCCCTTCGCAATGGTGCACTCCAATTCATCACTTGAGATACTTTTATATGGTGAAATATTGATGTCCTACAAAACAAGTGAGAGCACCAAAACTCGTGGAACTTGTTAGTTTCAAACCCTACAACTATGCTTTGTAATTCATTTAGTGTCATTTCATGCAATAGTTGATGGTTAATTATGAGCATTAGTGAGCGTCAACAAGTTCCCCCAAGCTTAACCTTTGCTAGTTCCGAGCAAAGCCAAACTCAACGGTGGATCAGGAGTTGCTGCAATATCTTCACTTCCAACAAGTACACAAGCATTCAAATAGAAGTTCTCATATGGAATAGGAAAAAGTATCATATTATTCATCACGGGGCTTAGTACTTTACCTTGAATCCTGAGTAATTGAAAGATAGAATGATCAAATCAAGCACTATGTCTCTAGTTCTTTCACTTCACCATTATTCCAGAGTTTTATGAATTTTCAGAAAAGATTAAAAACATATGTTGTCAAATTAAACAACGGATCCAAAGAGAAAGTCAACCATACCATTGAATCAAGAAGTGCATGTGTATGGAAAATGGAGTCGGATGCTCTTTTGAAATATATCACTCTCTTTTGTTTATTAGAAACACATGACTATCAGGCTAATTCTACTAGCGGGCACATGCCCATCTTTTGTTATCATATTCATTTTTTTTTCTTTTTTCGAGGTTCCGGACACTTGTCCCTTTTTATTTCCTCGGGATCTTTCTTTTTGAGGTTTCAGACACTTGTCCCTTTTTATTTCCTCAGATATATATTTTTTTTCTCTTTTTTTCAATAGCCACATGCTTCCAACAAACTTTTGAGAGGATTGGAACAAATAATCATGAGCATTTATGCGGAAAATGGATGGAATGTGTAAGTGATCTCAATTCAATAGCATGATAACTTCTCATAGGGTCAACAAAGCTTAATTTAACTCAATGCAATTATTAGTCATATTAATATTGGAAACTCTCCGAAACTCTAGTATTGTTTAGAACAAGATAGTAGTAGCCACTACTACAAAAAAGAACTTGTGCAGCGTTGCCTAAATGGGCTCCGTGGCGGGCACAGTTTTTGCCCATCACGGTTATTCGGTGGCCGGCCTGCAGCGGCCAGCCTCCGAAGCGCCCGCTGCGGTTAATCTTCTTTAACCGCAGCGGGCTTCCTTATATGCCCGCTTCGGTTAATGATTAACCGCAGCGGGCGGCGTAACGTGCCCGCTGCAGTTAAATAAGATTAACCGCAGCGGGCTCCTTATGTTGCCCGCTTCGGTTATTCCTCGCTATTTAAGCAGCCGCCGCCAGCAGAAAGGAATTCGATCATCTTCTTCCTCTAGACCAAAAACGGGAGAAGAAGTTTTGCCGAATTCTTGTCCCAAATAACTTGTTTTTGAGGTTTATTTGTTTGATTTGGAGGAGAAGTACTCCACAATAGGTACCTAGATGATCTCCACCCTCTTTCCCCTCTCTTTTTCTCTCTTTTTAGCCTCCCTTTTAGATCTAGTTTCATGTAGGAGAGAGAAAATTAGTATTTGTTTCTCTAAGTTCATCATGTATGCATTAATTTTATTTGTCGTCGTTATTAATTCTGTCTCTAGATTTAACATAAATATAATAAATTATTATGTTTTCTAATTCATCTTTGTTTTGTGATTCATGATGTGTGTAATTAATTAAGGATCGCAGGTACGATGGACCGGTCGGAATGGATGTATAAGATCAATAGAGTACTTGATGTGCGGTATATCGTTGAAGTGAGAAAGTTTATTGTCGTTGCGAAAGCTGATCGTGAGAGATCGAACCAGACGACAATCATATGTCCATGTCATCGTTGCAAGAATCTGACCGCCTTCAAAGACGAAGGCACATTGCAATCTCATTTGATTCGTTTTGGTTTCATGGATGATTACACGGTGTGGACTCATCACGGTGAGAGATTCGATCCGAGTGTCGGAGCGGCATCTGGAGTAAGCTCAGCGTCGACGACGACGGTGAACCAAGATCCTGGAGCGCACGTCTCATCAGCAACAGTAGCGCATGCCTTCAGTGACAGTAGTGCTCGTGACCACATCGCTGTGGAGGCAGATGTACTCCAGGATATGACAGATCATCACATGTCATATCTATCAATTACCTAGACTCTAGGTCAAGCATTTGCTACCCATGCATTTAATTTTATTTTTAAGCATCATTATTAATCAGGAGAACTCATACTTTGAAGGCTAGGTACTTGAAAGAAATTAGATAGAGCAACTATTTATCATTTCCATGTAAAAGATTAGACAGAGAGTTCTTCTTTTATTATTAACTTCTTAAAACAAACTAAGCAAACTTAACACACTATTTATTTAACCTAACACACTTATTATAAATAACTAAGATAGTGAATAAGACATACCTGGATCACGGAGACAACGAGGGTGCGTCTCCCCCAAACCGGTTCCCTTAATAACGTTGAGCCTTCATGTGCCCATATTTTTTTCTTTTTGTTTTATATTTTATTTTCATTTTTGTATAGAAGGAAAACTTAAGAGAATATGGATACTTACCTGGATACATGGGGGTGCTTTCCCCCAAGCTGAATGCTGACGTAGTCGTTCATTCTTGCCATGTAGCGAACTGGCAGTGGAAATGTTCTTCCTCTATCAGAGCTTTGAATGATGTTGATGTTTGTTGAGACAGTGCTCCAACAGTGGATGGAGCATTCACTCGCTCGTCAGCTTTTCTTGGCCTTTCAAATCCTGTGAAACTCAAATAGACAACAAAACTTGTGGAACAGATTAAGCGTTAGTGGTTGGCCACTTAAGCCTTAGTTGTCTAGAATTTTAGTAAGATCTCTTTCT
This sequence comes from Coix lacryma-jobi var. lacryma-jobi, assembly GCA_009763385.1. NCBI lineage: Eukaryota > Viridiplantae > Streptophyta > Magnoliopsida > Poales > Poaceae > Coix > Coix lacryma-jobi. Next base: position 140,205,414 of record CM019824.1, read on the forward strand.
CAATATTTTTGTATTTTATATTTTTATGATGCAAGAGAAAATGCACAGGATGAATGCATGCATATTTATTTTGATTATTTTTTTATGCCACCACGGTGAACATTCCTGTGGGTTTTTACACACCATAGAATTATTCACATGGGGCTTTATGATGCAGTGAAATATTTTATTTTGTTTTCTAATGTAATGCAGAAATTAAAATGTGTTGTGAATTAAATATGATTATACAAGAAATGGTTATGGATTAAATATGAGAAATATGCAGCAAAGTAAATAGAAAGATAACTACCGATTTTTACCTTTTGGTGAAGGTTCGGATATTTAGGTCCGACGAACCGGACCTTCCCTTGGTTCAGACCTCCCAAGGTTGTCAGACGTTTGGAAAGTTGTTATTGATTGTACCTCTTAGGTGTTGACTTTTTCTTCCATACTTTCTTGGTCTGAGTCTTCACTTCATGTGGTTCACTGTGTTGAGGTTTCTCTTCTTTCTTTTCTGGGACAGTGTCGATAGCTTCTTCTTCGTGATTGGCCTCTCTATTCTTGATAGTTTGTCTTCTTTAGCTTTGAGAGCGGCGTCTTTCACTTCTATTCTTCTTGGGTGCTTCATTGGGTATGCTCCAGGAAAGTGAAAATGGATTTCCTCTTGTAGATGATTGTACTTGTAGCGTAGAGGAATGGTCTTCCTAGGATGAGGTGGACATCATCATCTTCTCATGTCGAGGATCAAGAAGTCTGTGGGGACTTCATGACCTCTAATTCTGACTACGATGTCTTCCATCATTCCTTCTTGTTTATGCCTCTTGATATGGTGTCACTTATGTTATTTGTTCGTCCAGTAGTTTGAAGTGAAGCGTTAATTGTGGACGCTAGCAGCATCTTGCTCAATGTGCATGTTCTTGTAGATCTAGGAAATTCACTCTGTAGAATTTGGGAGTGACAAACTTCTCCATGTTTTTCTCAAGAGTGTGTCCTGCTCATAAATACAAGATAGAGATCAAGTGCATGGGCTCTGTTGGTTGAAAAACACCAACAGAACCAAAAGTTTTATTTATTCCCATCTAACCTTAGGTACATTGCATAAGACAAACTTGTTGTTTATATGTCCTATTCAATCCTAACATGAGTGATAGGGTCAGAGGATGAGCATGAAAGTAGCATCTTAAAATATTTAACAGATCAGATTACTTAACCCAAGGAAGGATAATCTATGCATAATGTGTCGATATTTTCATGATTGTGATATATCATCTTCCAAAGGTTAGATGCATAATATTTTAGCTCATTTGGTTAAGATAGTGAGATTCAAGAGAGTAAAGCTAGGAACAAAGAGTAAACAACTGAACATGTTGAGTTGATTAGGTTGGATCAAATAAGGTGCAACTGAAACATGTTTGGTTCTTATGTATGCACATACCAGAATTAAGGAGAAGCTTTTAAAGTGATGGTCACATACCTTGAGATGTTACCTTTATCATTGAAGAGTGATGTGTCGAGACACCTTGTGGAAGCTTCTCTTGTCTCGCTGGTTGTTCTTCATGAATAGCTTGTCTTCTCTTGCTTATCTCATAGTGAGCCAGCTGAGTCTTGTCCTCAACAGATCCAGATGATGGAGACTTTGTCAACTATTTTATTGATTTGTAGGCTTAGGTATTGTCTCTCCATCTTCTACTTCTTGTGGTGCAGTGGCTTCGTCCTTTATGATGTAACCCTCAATTCCTGGCAGTTAGTTCTTCCTTTATCGGTTGAGTCAACGTCTTCTCTTGGTTTTCTTCGGCTGCTCATAAGTGGTGTAGTTGTTAAAGAAGCAGCGACCCTTTTGATCGAAGATCCAAAAGTGGACGTCTCCATGTCCGACATAGATGACACATTGGTGGTGTTCAAGAACGATCTTCCAAGAATGAGTGATGGATCATATTCTTCTCCTTGATTGGGATAGCGTCCAGTGGCTTGTACTAATGAAAGTGTTAAAGCTAGATTTCTCCATCCTCCCCTTTAAGCAGATCTAGACAACAAAAATGTGTCTCCCCCAAGCTGGCTTGTGAGGTAGGTGGTTGCCCAAATTTCTTCAACAAAATGTTCATGTGTTGAATTTGTAGACCTTGGTGTTGTTGAAGTCGTTCCACCTCATCCTCCAAACTAGCTCTTGTGTTGCATTAATTGGAAGATAGGACTAGTTCCCACTGCTTGTGTTTGTACTGTTTGATCTGAGGGTTCAGAGATGAGAGCCCACACGATGGTCTCTGTCTTCATGTGGCTAAGCTCAGACTTGTTCACCTATTTCCATGGAGTGAGTGCTTTGATTGTAGGTATTTGTTTTGTGGCACTCATCTTCTGTCTTGTTCTATGGATCTCATTTCTCCATGATCAGTGAGCTATGTCTCCCTTGCGCAAGTTGTTAAACTTCATGTATCTCTTCAGTTCCAGTGTGAGTTCATCTCAGGACTTTCCCAAATTGATATTGAAAGTTTTCCTGCAGGGGTTAGTCCAACAAAATATCCAACATCCACTATAGCATACTATCGGCTCAAAAACAAACCTAGACATCACGTCTAATTTGATTTAAGAGGACATTTTAACCTAAGCATGCTTAAATTAAAAGGCCTTTGAAAGCAAGATCACCACTCCTAAACTAGGCACCATGCTTCATTTAAGAGATGTATGAAAGTACTCCAATAAGAGATGTTCTTAAGTGTATCCCCCAAGCTTAGATTTGCAAAAATCTAGATTGGAATAATGTAATTCAATGTTGCATGATGATTAGTTGGACATACCTTATGTTTGTCATTCCTTCGAACTTTTTGCTTTAGACCTGGAAAGGTTAGTGGCAAGAATACCCGAAGGAATATTTTAACAATTATATCCCTATGCTCATTACACAAGGGCAGTGTAGCAGGAGAGTGAACACTGATCTAAAAAGTGCTTGTTTTAGGACACTGAGCTTGTCTTTGGGAAACCTTCAGAATGAGATTTGGTGAAGTGGTTTCCCCTCCAACACTAACTTAAGAGCACAACGAGATCTACAAAATTTGTGATAAACATATGCATCGACAACCACCCTTTTGAAGTTTTTGTAAACAGAAAGTGTGAGGGGGTTGAAAATCTTGAGTGTGGCAATGTTAGACACACCAATTGAATCAGGAGATGTTTCATATGAGCATGGATTTAAAGAGGTGTTTATGAAGTAGCTTCCATGCTCTTTGATATCGTCTTCCTCGTTTTCAGAGAAGAACACCGAAGGATAGGGTTCATCATTTTCTAAAGTGTGGGGTGTTTTCTCTATGGGTGGTTCTACAACAACCAAATTATTAGAAGGATTTGAAGGAATTTCAAATTTGGTTGTGTGTTCCTCCTCGTGTTGGTCGGGATTGGGATCGACTTCTTCTTCTAGGAATTCGTCAAAAGTGCTAGTGCAAGGAGTATTTTCAAGAATTTTCTCAAGGATGTCTCTTCCTTCACTAACAAGTTTATGTGAGATTGATCCTCCAGAAGCTAAATCAAGATGTAGAGCAGCTTCCTTGCTAAGACCACGATAGAAGTGAAAGTGTAGCACATGGTCTGGCAAAGAAAGGTTTGGGCCAGAATTGGTAAGGTGTTTGAACCTAGCCCAAGCTGCTTCTAGTGTCTCCTTCTCTTTTTGTTTAAATGTAAGAACTTCGATTCTAAGATCAGTGATTCGAAAAAGAGGGAAGAAAGCAAGACAAAAGTTGTCCCAAAGTTCATCCCAATTTCCATTTGTGCCCCTTACGGAATGATCATACCATTTTCTCGCTCTTCCCACGGGAATAATTTCCATTTAATGATCTCTTGTGTCATGCCAGCAATAGTCCGACAAGAACACAACTGCTCAAATTCCCTAAGGTGGGTGTATGGATCTTCGTCTTCTGACCCAGAGAAGGATTTCTCCCGAACCATGGCTATAAGAGCAGAGCGAAGCTCATAGCCATCTGTAAGAATGGGGTGTGATGATGGTGGAGGCTCCAACAAGTCACCCTTTGGAGCAAAGAATTTTAAGATAGGAGTGAAATCCATGTGGTAAGAAGTGTGGTGGTGAGGTAAAGGTGGTGATAAGAAAAAGGTGGTAAAAGAAAAGAAACACGGACGATCCTGGTTTGATTCTAGAACAGCTACCGTTCCCCGGCAACGGCGCCAGAAAGCTTGTTGGGTATTTTAAACGCACACAGAAAAATCCGCAAGCGCACGGATACCGATGTAGCTTTCACCCGAGAGTATTTCAGGGTATCGATTTCCACGGGGAACGTTGTAACACCCTAGGTGTTAAGCAATCCCTAAATGCATAATTTGGCATGGCATGAGCATAGCATCTCATCATTTCATGTGCATATGCTTGTTGAATGCTTAAGTCCTTGTGTAGTGTCTAGTATAACTTTGTTATGCTTTTTGTTTCTGACCAAGTGCCTTATAACAAAGTTGTAGATCTTGATGAAAGAAACAACTTTGCTTAAAAGCACTTTCTCAGAAAAAGTTTTTAAAATGAGATTTCTTGCATTAGAAAAATGGATTAGGAGTAAATTTCTTTTTCTAAGCAGAATTTGGACTTGAGCCTTAAAGATGATTTGTTCCTTACAAAATTCTAAGCAACTTTGCTTTTAGGACCTTTTCCTAATTCGGCATAGTTTGGAAGTTATGGAGCATCAAAGTTTTTAACCAAACCTCATTAGTTTAAACCCTAGTGGGCCCGGCCTGTCGGCCTCTCTTCTCCCCCGCGCGCGCGCCGCTCCCTCCGCGCCGGCAGAAACCGCCTCGCCGCCGCGAGACCGCCTCGCCGGCCGGCCAAACCACCGACTTCGCCGCCCGTGGTTTGCGCAGCAAGCGCCACGTCGCTCCATGCGCCCGGTGCCCACTCGCCGCGTGTCGCGAGATGCCTGGCGCCGCCGCGCCGGTCGGGAGCTCCTCCCCGACGGCAACCGGCCAGGTGCAATGCACCTGCGCCCTCCCACTCTTTTGCATCCTCTCCACTCCGCGCTCGTGCTCCGCACGCTCACTCACTCGCTCACTCTCTCGCTCACAAGCTCGCCAGCCACTCCACCATCTTCTCCAGTTCGCCCAAACCGCCATTTGCCGCCGAACTGCGACGAGCAATTTCTCGCTCCACCGTGCGCCGCCGTCCAATTCCTCTCACCAGTTTCTCCGCCCTGATCTCCTCTTTCTCCGGCAAGGGTTGGTTTCCCCTCTTTTCCTCTCTGGCCGCCGGAACAGCGGATGCCATCCTCAAGCTTCCGCCATGGCCGTCGCCGTGACCTTCACGTGAACCGGCCATCTCCGGCCAAACCACCCCAATCCGAGCCCAGTTCTTACCTTCCCAACCTCCATAGTAGCTTAGGGTCAGATGGAGACCTCTCTCGTGCCTTGAGTTCGCCGGATCAGGGGCCAGTCGCGCCGTGTCCGCCGTGGATCGCCGCCGCGCATGGCGCCGAGCAATGCCGAGGATGCCGAGGCCCGAAAGTTGCTCCAATAGGTCGCTTAGGACTTGCTTGGGCTAGTATTAGTCTCGCCGAGCCTCAAGCTCGCCGGGAAGAGCTTCGCTGTCGCGTCGCAGAGCCGCCGCTCCGCCATGGCTGCCGTCGAGCTTGCTCCGGTATCCCTCTGGCTCGGCAAGTCAGTCAGTCGTGTTCGTCTCGCAAACCCGCGTCCAGTGGTAGCCTCGACATCGCCAAAAGCCTCGCCGCCGGTGAGCAAGGGCCGGTCAACAGCGACGGTGCCAAAGTCCGTCGTTGACTGCCGAGCCTGGCCTCGCGCGGTAACCTGCCGAGCCTGGCCTCGGTAGCTTGGTCGCCCTGACCAGCGGGCCCCGCCTGGCAGTAAGAAAGAGAGAAAGGGAAGAGTTTGGGTGCAGTAGGGCTCGGGATAGCCGGGTGTGCATAGCAGTTTTGCTAGGCCTCGGCTGAGTCAAGTTGGGTGTCCGTAGCGTGTTAGGTTAAGTTTTCTTTTAAAATAAGTTTTTGCAGAATTCATGTAAAGGCTTCAAAAATTCCTACAAGGCTCATTTTAAGTCCAAATCCTGTGAAACAAATTTTGTTGTGTTCAGCATGATTAGATCTATCTGTGAAAAATGTTAAATGCATTTTTGGTGATATTTTTATGTGTAGATTTATTTAAGTTAGAAAAGTGCTGATAACTTGGAAAATGCATAACTAATTATGTATAAGTCAGAAAAATGTGATTCTAGTTTTGCTAGGTTTGTATGGATGTGTAGTTTCAGAGAAAAATATAATATGAGGTTGTTCTATGAATTAATTTGGCAGTAGCTTTTAAAATGGTTAAATGCTGCTTTCTTGTAAATTTTGTAGTAATTTAAATATGAGGGATATGAACTTGACAATTTTTGCTGTCTGCTCTTGTGCTAAGAAGTTCAGAGGAAAATTATGAAATTTGTTGTTTGACACTTTTTAATATGATGTGTAGTTCAAAGCACCTTTTCATGGTAGAATTTGTCTTTTTCATAGGGGATAGAGTTTAAGTCCAAATGAGTTGAAAATTTGGCAGAGAGCTAGTTTGAGTGTTGTTAACTTCCAGTAATTTCTGTAGATTTTTCTAAAGCTGTCTAGCTTGGGGTGCTGTTTTAAGCATGTTTAAATAGATTTATTTCAGTGGGTAATTAGAAGGTAATAAACTCATTAAATAAACTTTGATGTGGTGACAACATAGCTTAACAAGTTGATTATGATAGGTTAAATAGTTGGGATGATGTTGACTACCTTGTTGAAGAGAATGCAGTAGATGACATGTGCTTATTCCCTGATTGCTGTTGATCATGTGCATCACATATGCATTCTATGTGCATTCATCCTATTCATGCACATTATGCATCATACAGGATCAGCGGAGGAGATCCAGACCCAGTCGGCACTAGAAGAGCCCAGTCCGGAGGAGAACCTGACAGAAGAAGCCGGAGGGACCGACGCCGACGAGCTACCCGAGTGCCGCGACCACCGTCCGTCGGACTTTGAGAAAGGCAAGCCCCGGAGCATTCTAACTCCTACGGTTTGCAAATGTTTTCCAATTAACCTGATGATGGATGTTGCATTAGGTTATAGGAATTGATTGCTACCGTTGATGCATTATTACATATCCTTGTCCACCTGCAATATATCTTGATATCCCTGTTTAGGTCTAGGCTCGTTATATGCTTAGCCCTGCTTAGACCAGTAAAAGTCGGGTGATTTTCTGTCTCCCGCAATAGGTGGATACTGATCATGTTTAGCCTGTGCTATCATGAGATAACCATGTGATAATTAATCTGAGACGGAGGCGGGATGTAAGAGCAGCAGGACATGGGTTCTGTGTGCTAGTAGGCTCCCGTCTGTGTCGCCTAGGACCCGTTCGGGAATGTAACTTCAGTCAAATTGAACGCGTCGATCACTTAACGGAGTAGGTCTGAGTACCTCCCGCGAAGCCGAGTAAGGTTATTCGAGCCGGTAATGGAGATGTTGACGCCTAACACCCAGGGCCTCAGCTGTACCGTGGGCAACTATTCTGATCAACCTGGCATGGTCCGAGGGCAGGCAGGGCCTGATCGACCTGGCATGACTGTGGGCAGTTATAGATTGAGCGACCTGGCACTGAGATAACCCCCGGTGTAGAAGGGCCCATGGCCGTCCCGCGCTTTGTGTTCTCGAATCTCCTGACTGGTAGCTTACGACTGCCGTAGCCGGAATGTGCCGGGCGAGTGTGAGACATTTTATCCCTAGCTGGGTAGGAATCGATTATAATCGCCATCGCTCCTGGACAGTGAGCAGTTGACTTTAGATCATCTCCCGTAGAACTTATGGAACTAAAATGGTTATGGAATCTGAAAGGCTATTGATGAAATAGTCACTCTTGATTGATTAATTAGCAAGTGCTTGTTTAGTACAGGTGCAAATCTAGTAAGGTAGAGTTAATGACTAAAAGCAATTGCCAACATCTGAAACTGAGTTTTATTACTAAAGCTTTCATGCAAAGGAGTATGTACAGTCAACCCCACTTATATAGCCTACATGATCCTTGGTGTCTCATTATTCTGGTTTTGTCGGGTAAGTCTAGCTGAGTACCTTCTCGTACTCAGGGTTTATTTCCCTTGTTGTTGCAGATGGCCAGTGCTTTTATGGCTACTGCGAGAACTGCTTGTACCCGGTAACGGGTGATGACTAGACCAAGGGCATGGTCAACACTTATCTCATCTGTTGCTTTTGTGGACCCGGTCAACTGATGGCACCGTATTTATGAACAATCCAACTTATGTTTTAAAAGACTATGTTGCTTCCGCTACTACTATCAAACTATGGTTTGTAATATTATTTCGTACTCCGATGTAATTTGAACTTTATGCAACTGTGATGTAACCCGTGAGCATGTTCGTTGAACAAGTACGATCTTGGCTGAATGTCGTTGAATGATTTGAAATCCTTCGAGATTTCCGGACTACCGGGTTTGTACGAGCTTAAGTACTCGATGATTTCTGCGAGAGCGGAGGTTTCCAGTGCTTAATCTGGTGCAAATTGGTCGGTTCTGTTACAAACGTGAAGTGTACTAGAAGAATTAAGAACGTCCAAGAAAAGAATGGTAATATGGGTAGAGAGATATAGGGTTTTCTAAGCGGGTCTATTTAATTAGAGGCTTACTATACTTTACTTACTTCGGAGCAGCAGGTCCTTTCTAACTCTCGAGAAAGACTGGGAAGAAGGTAGTTGGGGGAAGGCTGCCAAAAGCTCTACGAGAACACCAACGCTAACGTGGTGGATTACAAAGACCTGACAGAGCTGTCACCTCTAGGGCTACCACAACTATTCCGAAGGATTGGGCGCAAACTCAGGTAAACCCTAGTCTAGACACCGTGTCTACACTAATGTTTACTACTCTAATTACGTACGATAACTAGAGCACTCAATACGAGCGGAGATCCAGTAAATAAAATAAAGTAGGAACTGAAATTAAATATAATACTTAGAAGTAGTAAATGGAGAACCTGGAGATTACTCGAAGACGAACCAGATGTTGCACCAATACAATGTCGAGGAAGATCCGACAGATCCGGCTCCTCCTCAGCTCTCTCCTCCTCTCTCTAATTACAACTGGATGAACTAGACATCTAGAACAAGAACTAGAACTAGAAGAACTAGAACTAGAACTAGAACTAGAACTAGATGAACTAGAAGAGATTCATCTAGAGGGACCTCTACTTCTAATTGAAACCCTAGTTTCTGATGTGGAGATGAATAATGAAGATGGAGATGCCTGGAGAGGGGGGTCTGGGTCTGGTTTTATAGCCCGGAGCGTGGAACGTGAGCCCTTAGATCAAACCGACTTTAGGGACGGTGGAGATGCATCCTAGGAGGCGGTGGAAGAAGGTTCCAGAAGGCGGAGGCGAAACGGCCTTCGTGGCCGACCGGTCGGTCATGGGGTGGGACCGTTCGGTCGGGCCTAGTGGGCCCACGTGGCGGGCCGCCTCGTGGTGTCTTCTGGTGTCTTCTAGATTCTTCTTTTGCAGGTTTCATCGTGAAATTAATATCTTTTCATCCGGGACTCCGAATATAACAAATGATATGTCCGTTTCGATCGTCTTGACGAGCCCTTCGCAATGGTGCACTCCAATTCATCACTTGAGATACTTTTATATGGTGAAATATTAATTTCCTACAAAACAAGTGAGAGCACCAAAACTCGTGGAACTTGTTAGTTTCAAACCCTACAACTATGCTTTGTAATTCATTTAGTGTCATTTCATGCAATAGTTGATGGTTAATTATGAGCATTAGTGAGCGTCAACAGCGACACCATCTCGATGACCTTCGTGTCTACATCAACTTCATCATCGTCGACCTCTCCATATGATTCGTCGACCTCTCCAAACAGCCTGGCTGACGCTGAAGGAGTTTCAGAGCAGGGGCTACTGCCACCGCCGGACGCGTGCATGAGCGCCTGCCATCTGCGCTATGGCGGCCAGTAGTCCTCCCGAGTGACGTCCTGACCACTCTACACGTGCACGAGCGTCTACCCTCTGCGCTACAAAGGGAAGGCTAAGCTTGGGCTGAGACCTCCAAGGCTATATGTCCAGTGCCAGTATATGCGTCGTTTATGCGCTCGTTCTCCATACGGTCTTCAAGCAGCCTGACTGATGCCGACGAAGACTCAGAGCCGGGGTTGTTGTCACCACCGGACGTGTGCATGAGCGTCTGCCCTCTGCGCTATGGTGGCCAACAGCTCTCCCGAGTGACGTCCCAACCTCTCTACTCGTGCATGAACATCTGCCCTCTGCACTATGAAGGAAAGTGAAGGACCGAGAATGCTACCAGAAAGCGACCAGAGGGGGGGTGAATGGGAGCCTAAAAATTTCTTTTGAAACTTTGGCCTCTGTCCTGACAAATGAACCCCCAAAAGCTTTGAGTGCAAACATGATGCCCACGACCCTTGGAAGAGGGTGGATGATCCCTAGGATCACAGCGAGGCACCACCAAACGAGAGCAAGCCACACGCCAAAAACTCCGACTCAAGTTCTACACTAAAAACCGACTCCCGAACATAGATGGAAGGCTACGTCAAGAAATCTCCAAATACCTATGCTAACAAGTAGCAAAGATACCTAGAGAGGTTCCTTGGTGAACTCTAGGAGCAAATGAGAAGTCCAAAAACCAAGCGGAAAAGCCGGAAGAGCAAACACACTAAATCACAACCTACAGCAGGTTGGCGGACTGTTCGAGCTCCTGGTGCCGGACTGTCCGGGCCTACTGCGGACTGTCCGCGGTCCACTGGCGGACTGTCCGCCCGCAAGAAACAAAAAACAGCACTGCTGCTGAAGTCTCTCTGGACGGTCCTGGACGGTCCGCGGATGACAATGGCGGACTGTCCGCCAGTCAACCTGAGGCAAAGCGACCGAGACGCGTTGCCACTACACAGGCACGGCCCCGACGCGCGGACTGTCCGCGCCCTGAGTGGCGGACTGTCCGCGACCACTCAGTGAGGGCAATTTCAATCGCCCTTCTCCCAAATCCTCCCAAATTCGATCCAAATCAAAATCCCTCGATTCCAAACTTGGAGAAGATGATCACAAGATAGTTAGGAGACTATCCCCAAGAAATCATCTGCTTAAATCGACTCAATCATCGGGAAATCGAAAGGGAAGGTGCAAGAACCGAAAACGTTGCCACGAAACTTGAATCGACCCGATCTACTTGTTCATGAGGGTAGAGATAAATTCCTTCGGTGGAAATGTTCTCCTCACATCAAAGAACAAGTTGATTCAAGTGGATTTGAAAAAGACGCAGCAAGGAGGGAGATCGAGTGACTTGAAAATCGTGGAGAAATGAAGAACGCGAAGAACAAGTTCAAAATGCGAATCACAATCATGATTGCCAGCCGAAATTCATCCCCACGAGGAGACAACGGGAATGCGGTCCCATTTCCGCAAAATCCAAATACACAGAGGTATGATCAAAACCGTCTCTGTGGATCTCAGTAGCTACAGCAGGGACTGGGAGAGCAGGAAACCCTAGAATGAAAATAGCAATGGCTGAGATAGTTTGGAGGGAGGGGTTGCCTCTCCTAATATAGCCTAATACAATTATTCCCCTTCTACCCCTACTGCTAATGAGCGAGCAGGCTAACCCTAAGGGTATTCCTGACCAACTCGAGTTGATGTTGATCTGACGTCCACGCCCGCACATTGGGTAGCTTCGCCTCGACGCGACCTCACCAGATGCCGCCACGTGCCGCCAAGCGCCGCTCGTCCTTTTCACAGACCTCCCCTCGGTTTTGAGGCCGAAACCAGGAAACCTGGGCCATCCCCCGGTTTTGAGGCCGAAACCAGGAAACCTGTCGTCCGTCGCCTGAGTTTTGTGGCCCAAACCTGGAAACCGTCCTCAGCCCGAGTTTTGTGGCCCAAACTCGGAAACCGGCCGCACCTAGGTTTTGAGGCCCAAACCTGGAAACCGTCCACTCAGCCCGAGTTTTGTGGCCCAAACTCGGAAACCGGCCGCACCCAGGTTTTGAGGCCCAAACCTGGAAACCGTCCACTCGGTGTTTTTTCTGTGGCTCAACCACCAAACCGACGCCGTAGAGGGGATGCACCGCCCGTGCACCCCGTCCACCCGCAAGTCTTCACTTGTCGCTGTCCCAGGCTGTCAGCCACCACGGCCGATCCTCAGGCCACCGGTCCGTCAGTCCAAGCCTCACGTCCGCCCTTCACCGCTCCGGGTCCATCAGCACGACACGTATCTACTTGACCTTCACCTTTCCTTCGATCACCGTCTCTGTGCTCGACACCTGCACAACACAAGCCAAAGAACATGCGCATCATACCAGTTGACAATCACTCATTATCTCAAGATCCGGCATACATGTATCCGCAATCTCCCCCTTGATGAGTGCATTGTCAACTACCAACACAAATCATATGAAATAGAAGAAGGAAGGAAGAAGAAGGAAGCGAACTCAACCAAACGACCAGAAGCGAAGCAAAGCCAATAGAAGTCGAATGATGTGAGCGAGACAACTTGGTTCCCAAAGACATGGGCAACGACTCAACGCAACCAAGCAAAGCAAAACTAGCCCTCAAGAAGAGGTAGAACAGGCTCAACACCGCTAGCGAGAAAGTCAGAGCAAGGAAGCCAAAAGCTGAATAAAACAACTAGTCCCTCTAGAAAGAGGTAAAGGCTCAACACAACTAGCTGAAAATCGCTCCAAACCAATTGAAAACCACACAAGCTGAAAAACTCATCACAAGCTGAAAACTCATCATACGAGCAAGCTCCCCCTGAACATAAACTCCCCCTTCAATAGTGCATACAATTAGGGACATGATTTGTCAAACTTTCTCCCCCTTAGTTGAAAATGCACACAAGGCAAAATGTATATGAGTCACAAATGCATGTTAGCAACTTCAGGTATAGAATCTATAGAGTGAATAGATGCTCTAAAGAGTGTTGATCCGACTATTCAACAATAAGAACAAATGCCAGCAAAGGCTCAAACTGATCACAGAATACGAAATATGAACATATGAGCATAGTGAGCAGTTTTAAGCCATTCAGAAAGGGTTTCACCATCAAAATAGCACCAAACATGTCTAGACAGGAAGTTACACAAGTGCTAAACATGTATACAAGGTGAACTACCCCTAGCAAAGTTCAATCATCATGCTATAGAATGAAACATAGACTTGTGTTTTCATATTTTTATCAGAGTTGCAGCGGTAATTACACAAGTTTGAAATTTCAGCATGTGATTGGAGAGGTTGAAAACTTGACATTGCCTAACTTTTCAACCGAGCTAAGCCTATGCATAAGCAATCAGAAGCTTGAAGCAATGGTTTCGATCTTACACTTCACGGCTCAAGTTCAACTCATAGTGCAAATGAGAAACAGTCTCGATACCGTGATGTGTTGTCAAGTGATCCCATCTCGATCTTTTAAATTCACTTAGACTTGGTTCAAATTTTAACAGAAAATGAACATACCAAGCAAGTGAAGGACTCAGAACTAGAGACATAGCAACCTAGCATATAGGAATAACACAAGTGACTTCAACATATTCTACACATGCTAGTTGCCAAACTCAATGGTGAACATGTTTCAAATTTTATGTTGAATTAAGCATATTCACAGTTCTGAAAAGTAGCTCAGCTCACAACATGTATCAGTGATCAAAAGGAGCCTAAGCTACAAGTATCATCATATATCATCGGAGCACACCCTAATCAGAGCATAAATTCATTCTACGGATTATAGACATGAAGCTCAAAAAGATAAAGATGCAAATATGATGAAATACAGAAACTAAACAAGAACGAAACAAAAGAAGTCAGTCTATGATACAAGAACCAAAATGTTTCCCCCAACTAAAAGGGGAAACACACACCAAGCTCACCTGTCAACCTAGCAAACGTTGATTGGTCCAAAGGCTTGGTGAAAATATCTGCCAACTGAAGATGAGTATCGACATGGTGAAGGTCGATATCACCCTTCTCATGATCGTCGAAAGGCAACAACTCCTTGTTAGCCCTCATCCTGTTGACAATCACCTGAAAGCGAGCGAATAAACTTTCTATGCTCTCGCCAGGCATGTGTCGAAAGTTCTCATACTCTCGCTTAGATGGCCAGGACGATGCTCGATGAGCATAGGACTCCTAGGCGGTATTGGGCCGAGGCTATTAACACTGCATTCTACATTTCCAATCGCATTTTTCTCCGTGCTTTCTTGAAGAAAACTTCTTATGAGTTGCGATTTGGGAAGCAACCCAAAGTGAGTTATTTTAGAGTTTTTGGTTGCCACTATTTTATACTCAAGAAAGGCAACTTGGACAAGTTTGAGTCTCGTTCTTCTGACAGTGTATTTTTGGGTTATGGTAATCATACTCGTGCATATCGTGTACTTAACCTTGATACTAACCGAGTCATGGAGACATCCGATGTCACCTTCGACGAGACCATGCATTCTCCTTCTTCTAGATTTGAGCGTGCAGGTGCTTGTTGACACTCCTTAATGGAATCACCCTAAGAATGAAACTCATAAACAATAACCTAGTGAAGGCACTAAGAAGTGTACGGGACACTACTAACTTCACTTAACGTCAAGTTGTCATCCCCAACATGAAGCTAGCAATGTGTGAAGGACCGGATTGGCGACCAGAGGGGGGTGAATGGGAGCCTAAAATTCAACTCGTGAATAGAATGGCCCTTGTCCCAGAAAATCCCCCAAAAGCGAAGACTCGAAACGACCGAAGAGTTCATGACCTACTAGTAGGTGGATACCCTAGGAGATATCCTAGTGGTACAGCGGAACCGGAGAACGATCGAAATCAAGTGCAAAAACCATAAAGCAAAACTGCACAGTTTGCGGATTCACGGACTGTACGGGGTCAGAGTCCCGGACTGTCCGGTGACTGCCGGACTGTCTGCGACTGGAGGTCCGGACTGTCCGCCGGCAACAGAGCCCAAAATAGACTGTTCTGTATAACCCCTGGACGAGTCCCGGACAGTCCGCGGTTTGAACACCGGACTGTCCGTGGTTCACGTGAACAGGGAAACCCTAGCGTCCGATGGGAGGACTGTGCTGCGTCCGATGTAACCCCGGACTGTCCGCGGGTTACTGGCGGACTGTCTGTCGGTCACGAAACCGAGAACAGTATCGTGCTGCACAGTTCTGATCCTGCCGAGTCCCGAGTCCCGGACTGTCCGCCGCTGGGGGCGCGGACTGTCCGCGGATGAACAGAGAGCAGAAAAATAGCTCGGAACAAAAGCCAATTCGATCGAAACTTGACTAAATCAAAAGGGACTTCGATCAAACTCCTCCCAGGTGTTCCTCTACGAATTGGGGTGCTAATCCTAAGAAATCATCGCACCAAACTAAGTCAATCAAGAGAAATCCATGGAACACGGAAAAGGGGGAAGAACGAAGAACAAACGCGAAATCGGCCCGATCTATGGAATCGTGAGGTTAGGGGAGAATTCCTTCGGTGGAAAGAAGGGCCTCACTACCAAGAACAATCTGATTCAAGTGGAATCGAAAACCATCTCACAGAGAGGGAGAACGAGGCAAATCTCCAGGAGATGAAAAACCGAAACGCGAAGAACACAAACATAAAATGCGATTCGATTCAATTTCAGCTGAAATTCCTCCACACGAGGAGACAACGAGAATACGGTCTCGTTTCCTCAAAAGATCCAAATACACAGAGGTATGATTCCCGTCTCTGCGGATCACAGGCAGCGAGGTATGCTAGAAACCTAAGCGAGGGCTAGGGAGAGAGAGCTCAGGAAACAAATGCTGCCAGGATGGAGAGAGAGGAGGGGTGCTTCTCTTATTTATAGTCTAAAACAATAATCCCCTTCTACCCCTAGATACAAGAGCGAAGCGGCCAACCCTAAGGGTATCCCGGTCCAACTCTGCTGATTGCCAATCCGACAGCCACGCGCCTTCCTCACCCTTAGCATCGCCTCGACGCAAGCCTCAGGATGCCGCCACGTGTCGCCTTGTCGACCGCCGCGCCTTCCTCGCGGATAGCTGCGCCGCCGCGCCAGCCTCTCCACGTCGCCACGCGTTGACCGTCCTTTTTGCGGACCTCCCCCCGGTTTTGAGGCTGAAATAGGGAAACCTGTGCCTTCCCCCGGTTTTGAGGCTGAAACCGGGAAACCTGTCCTCCGGCTGAGTTTTGTGGCCCAAACTCAGAAACCCGCGAGCCCATGTTTTGAGGCCCAAACCTGGAAACCGTCCTCGCCGAGTTTTGCGGCCCAAACTCGGAAACCGGCCTCCCCAAGTTTTGAGGCCCAAACTCGGAAACCGTCGAGGGTAGCTTTTTGAGGCTCAGCTACCGAACCCGCGCCGTAGACGGGATGTGGTTCGCACACCCCGAGTTCCATCACCGATGCCGGAGCATGTCCAGCCTCCACGCCGGGCACAGTGCATTCGCCTTCCTTCTTGGCCTCCCGCCAAGTGTCATGACGCCATCACCTTCCTCCCGACTCGGCCGATGCACCGCACATCCCCATGTGCTCTTGCTTGCCGATGCCACGTGCTAGCTACCACAACTGGTCCTCAGGTCTCCCAGTCCGTCGGTCCAAGCCTCACGTCTGCCCTTCACCGCTCCCGGTCCGTCGGCACGACACGTCTTACTTGACCTTCACCTCACCTTCGACCACTGTCTCCGAGCTCCGCACCTGCACATCAACACAGCCAAGAGACATGTTGCCCGTTGACCGATCGCTCATCACTCAGGAATGGAACCACAAGGGCACATATCAACCTTGTGTTCGCAATCTCCCCCTTGATGAGTGCATCGTCAACTCATAGTAGCCATAATCAAAAAGAAAAAGAAAGCAGAATTAGATAGAAGGAGAAAACTCACTCGAGATGTCCAAAAGCCAAAGAAAAGGCCGAAGAAGAACAAATCGAGATAAGCAAAGCTTGGTCCCCAAAGACATGGGCAACGGTTCGACACAACCAAGCAAAAGATCGGAGCAACAACACATCAAAGAGCAAAGTTCGATAAAATGGAGTGAAAGACTTGGTTCCCAAAGACATGGGCAACGGCTCGACGCAACCAAGTCAAAAATCAAGCTAGTCCTCAAGAAGAGGCAGAAAGGGCTCAACACCACTAGCTGAAAGCTCGATACCAAATGAAGACTGCATAAGAGACAACTACTGTCAGTCCCTCAAGATAGAGGCACAGAGGCTTGACACAACTAGCTGAAAAGATCGATACCAATAAAAACTGACTCGAAGCAAAGCAGACAAAACTCCCCCTCACTCAAAGAACTCCCCCTCAGCAAGTGAAGCATAAATTGCAAATTGTCACCACATAAAGTTTAAAAGATCTCATCCTTGGAAACATTCTCCCCTTTGGGGACAATTTGCAATCAAAAGAGAAGGGAAAAGAGCTCAACTAAGCAAAACGGAGCTAGGCTGTGTCTATCGGAGTCAAGCAAATGCACATGAGTCAAAAATGCATGTTAGCAGCTTCAGGTATATACTCGATAGAGTGAAAGAATGCTCTACAGAGGGCTGATCCGACTATAAAGCAGCAAGTAAAAGTGCTAGCAAAGGCTCAAACTGATCACCAAAGACGAAATATGAATGCATAAGCCAAGTGAGCAGTTTTAAGCCATTCTGAAAGGAGGTTCACCATCAAAATAGCACTGAACATGTATAGACAGGAAGTCAAACAAATGCTAAACATGTATACAAGGTGAACTACCCCTAGCAAAGTTCAATCATCATGCTATAGAATGAAACATAGACTTGTGTTTTCAGATTTTATCGGAGAATTTGCAACGGTTATTAACACAAGTTTAAATTCAGCATGTGATTGCGAGAGGTTGAAAGCTTGTCATTGCCTAACTTTTCAACCGTGCTAAGCCTATGCATATGCAATCATAAGCTTAAAGCATCGGTTTCGGTCTTAAACTACACGGCTCAAGTTTAACTCAATGTGCAATGAGAAACAGTCTCGATACCGTGATGTGCTGACAAAGCAATCCCATCTCGATCTTTTCAATTCACTAAAACTTGGTTCATTTTAAGAAGAATATGAACAATCCAAGCAAGTGAATGACTCAGAACTAGAGACATAGCCACCTAGCATATATGAAATAGCACAAGTAACCTCAACACATTCTCCACATGCTAGTTGCTAATCTCAATGGTGAACATGTATCAAGTTTTAAGTTCATTTAGCATGTTCATCATTCTGAAAAATAGCTTAGCTCACAACATGTATCAGTGATCAAAGAGAGCCTAAGCTACAAGCATCATCATACATCATCGAAGTATACACTAATCAGAGCATAAGTTCATTCTAAGGAATATAGACACGAAGCTCGAAAATGCAAGATGTATACATGATGAAGTCAGAAACGGAGTAAAAACAGAACTAAACATACTCAAAACCCAAAAAAATGAAAAGGATCAAAAAGTCAGTCTGTGGTACATCAAACAAAATGCTTGCCCCATCTAAAAGGGGAAACACACACCAAGCTCACCTCTCAACCTAGCAAAAGTTGAGAGATCGAAAGGCTTGGTGAAAATATCCGCAACCTGGTTATGGGTGTCTACATGCCTAAGATCAATGTCGCCTTTCTCGTAGTGATCCCGAAGAAAGTGAAAGCGAACATTGATGTGCTTGGTCTTGGAGTGAAGAACATGGTTCTTTGCTACACTAATGGCAGAAGTGTTGTCGCAAAGCAAAGGGACCCGTCTGAATTCTAGACCATAATCACGCAAAGTAGCAACCATCCATAAAAGCTGCGAAGTGCAAGAAGCAGCGGCAACATACTCGGCTTCTGTAGTAGACTGGGCTACGTTCGACTATTTGCGAGAAGACCACGAAACCAAAGAAGAGCCAAGAAACTGACAAGTCCCAGAAGTAGACTTGCGCTCAAGACGACAGCCAGCAAAATCCGCATCGGAATAACCACAAAGCGAGAGGGTCGAAGAAGAAGAGTACCAAAGTCCGAACTCAGGAGTGTATCGGAGGTACCTCATGATGCGCTTGACCGCTTGCTTGTGGGAAGTCCGAGGGGAGGCCTGAAAACGAGCGCACAGACACACAGAAAACTGTATATCCGGCCTCGTCGCCGTCAGGTACAGGAGCAAGCCGATCATGCTCCTGTACTCCTTCTGGTCAACTGGCTCTCCGTCCTGGTCCGCGTCCATCGCAGCAGTCATCGCCATGGGCGTCGTAAGAGGCTTGGCCTCACCCATGTCAAACTTCTTCAGGATGTCCTTCGTGTACTTGCCTTGATGCACGAACGTCTCGTCTCGGGTTTGCTTGATTTGCAACCCAAGGAAGAAGGTCAACTCACCCATCATACTCATCTCAAACTCCCCTGCTCATAGTATCTGCAAACTTGGCAACAAGTGCGTGAGAGGAGCCACCAAAGATGATATCATCCACGTAAATCTGGACTAACAGGGTGTCATTGCCTTGCTTGAGGAGAAACAAGGTTTTATCTACCCGTCCCATTTTAAAACCCTTGGAGAGCAGAAAAGTTTTCAAACGATCATACCAAGCTCTAGGGGCTTGTTTCAAACCATATAAAGCTTTTGTAAGTTTGAAAACATGGTTTGGAAACTTGGGACTCTCAAAACCAGGGGGTTGTCTCACATAAACCTCTTCCTCTATATACCCGTTCAAGAAAGCACTCTTGACATCCATCTGGTAAAGCTTAAAACCCTTCGAAGCAGCAAAGGCTAGAAGGATCCTAATGGCTTCTAAACGGGCTACAGGGGCAAAGGTTTCCTCATAGTCTATCCCCTCTTTCTGGCAGAAACCCTAGGCTGCTAGCCTAGCCTTGTTCCTTACTACCATCCCATCCTCACCCTGTTTGTTTTTGAAAACCCATTTGGTACCTATAGGGTGGCATTCTGGTGGAGGAGGAACTAGGGTCCACACTTGGTTTCGCTCAAAGTTTTCTAACTCCTCATGCATGGCATTAACCCAGTTAGGATTAGAAAGAACGTGTCCAACATCTTTGGGCTCAAAAGAAGCAACGAATGCAGAATGAGCAAAGTGTGAGATTTCATACGCTCGCGACCGCGTGACTCGCTGGTCGATGTCGCCGATCATCTGCTGCGGGGGGTGAGTCTGCTGAACGCTTCGGGGCGCTTGCCTCGCCGAAGTCGCCTCCCCTCGCCAGATGTTGTCACTCCTTCAGGTGCAGCCGGTGCTCGCAGGAGAGGTGGCTCTAGAGGACCCCAAGAAGAAGACATCGTGGGATCGGGCCCTCGAGCTGATGTAGTCGTCACAGGGTCAACAGGGGCAGCCAGTGGAGTTGGCTCGGGATCACCCCAATCGGCATTTTCCTGCTCTTCCTCCACAAAGATCGTCTCTCCAATCTCCTGATCTCCTGCAACATCAAAAGCAGAAGAAACACAAGGCATAGTCTCATCGAATGTGACCTCGCAGGTCTCCACTATCCGGTTAGTCTCAAGGTTAAGAACTTGATAAGCGCGCGAATACGAAGCATAACCAAGAAACACGCCATCAGTAGAGCGAGATTCAAATTTGTCCAAATTGCCTTGCTTCAGGATAAAGCACTTGCACCCAAACACTCGGAAATGAGACACCTTGGGTACCAGTCCAAAATGCAACTCATAAGAAGTCTTCTTCATGAAAGCTCAAAGAAAGATGCGATTTGAAACATGGCAAGCGGTGGTGATCGCCTCGGCCCAAAAACGCCTAGGAGTCCTATGCTCATCGAGCATCGTCCTGGCCATCTCAACAAGGGTCCAGTTCTTGCGTTCAACAACACCGTTCTGCTGGGGAACATAAGGAGAAGAAAACTGATGCTCGATTCCATGAGAAGAACAGAAAGAGGCAAACTGTGAGTTATCAAACTCAGTACCATTATCGCTATGGATAGCTCTAATAGTATCAGGGGGAAACTCAGTTTTCAACCTCAAAATCAAATCACGAGCAAAAGAAAAAGCTTCATCCTTACCCTCCATGAAGAACACCCAAGAGTATCTCAAAAAATCGTCAACGATCACTAGAACGTAACACTTCCCACCCGCTGAGCAAACCCGAGCTGGACCAACTGTGTCCATGTGTAAAAGCTCGCCGGGTCGCTTTGTCATCACCTGATTAACAGGTGGATGAGAAGCAGCAATCATCTTCCCGTGACGACAAGGATGGCAAACAAGGTCCTTCTGAAATTTAAGCTTGGACAGTCCTTGGATTAGGCCAAGTGAGCTAAGTCTTGCAAGCAAGTCAAAACTCAAGTGACCGAGCCTCCTATGCCACTTCCACAAATCAGAAGGACCAGCCATCAAACATCTAGCAGAGCCGAAAGAACGAGAAAAATCGGCTCTGAAAACACGGCCAAAAGGGACAATCCAACAAACAAGATCTCCCCGAGGGTCTAAAACACGACTCAAACCCTTCTTAAAGCGCACTTCACAATCGTCTTCAAGGAGTTGCGAAACAGAAAGCAAATTGAAATGCAAGTTAGAAACCAAAGCAACATCCTTGAGAACGAAGTTCTCATTGAGCCGAATGGCTCCATGAGAAACAACCTTACCTCTACTATTATCCCCGAAAGTGATGTACTCCTTGTGCACCACGGGGTCCAGGCTGGAGAACCATTCCTACTTTCCGGTCATGTGGCGCGAACATCCGGAATCCATGAGCCACATGTTCTCCAACCGAAGTTCCTGCATCAATAGAAAGGCAGGAAATGGGCATATGGCACAACACTGGGGTTAGTATACTGAGAAGGATACCAGTGTTGTGTCATAGGCCCAGAAAAAGTGTTAGAAGCAACACCAAGTTGTCCTCGTCCCATAGGTGGATAGCGATCACCACCAAACTGAAATGGTGGGCCGCTATGGAATGGAAAACCTCCAAACTGACCTACATGTCCCATTTGAGCAAAGCGATCACCACCAAGCTGAAAAGGTGATCAGCTATGGGACTGTGCAGCAAAGCCTCTTACAATCGGCTCACGATCGTATTGAGGATGACCGGAACCGCGACAGGCACGACCACCACCCTGTGGTCTAGCTGCCTAGGGCCTAGCCACCTGAGGGGGTGCACCTCCAGGTCTAGCGCCCTGCCTCTGAACTCCCCGACCTTGCACACCATGGAGAGGGTGGTGCCTGGCCTGGTTGTTCAGCTCCAACTCCTTCCTAGCGTCTCTCTTCCTCCGAAAGCAAAACTCAGCTAGGTGGCCCTCACGGTGACAGTACTCGCACTCGAACCTCACCACTCTCTTGGGTTGTTGGTTCCTACGGTTGCGAGGGTTGTTCACTCTGACTGGCTGCTTGCCTCTCAGAAGGGGATCACTAGAGACGTCAGGAAGGGTGTCAAGTGTGTTCCTAAGATGGTTAGGTTTGGGAACCCACACTTGCTTGCGAGGTGGAGCCTTGAGAGGTTCATCAAGGATACCATCCTTGGTGATAGGCTTGGGAGGCTCAGGTGGGGTGATCTTGGTAAGCTTAGGGATAGCAGATGGTTTCTCACTAGGGCTCACTCCACTAAACTCACCGATCTTGCCAAAGATGCTAGCGCCCTTCCCACCTGATGCAAAGCCTACTCCCGAGCAATCAGTCCCCCTCTTGAACTGACTGATCATCATGCCCTACTGCGGCTCACTGTAAGACACCCACCTCAGGATGGACCGAAGGTATGTGTTTTCCTCCTCAGTTTGCATCCTGTCATGCCGACAGTTGGCAATCTCAAGCTCCATCCTCATGCATCGCTCACATGGAGCAGACAAGGTGCTAACTGAGCTGGCCTTCAAGGCTTCAGCAAGCTTGGCATTAACTCCTGCCAACTCAGTTCGCAAGCTAGGACAAAGCTTGCATGCACCCAGCAAAGAAGGCCTCGCCTTCACTTCCTCTAGCTCCTGCTTCAAGGAGGGACACTCTTTGCAATCACCCACCAAGTCTAGCCTACTCTTCAGCTCATCATACACTTCAATCAAAGAGGCATACTTGGTTTGCAGGGTGGCAAAGTTTGTCATATGCATCGTGCACTCCTCACACTCCTCCTCATCAGTCACCCTCACATCGGACTTAGCAAACTCAAGCTCCTTAAGCGCCTCATTCATCTTGCCTTTAAACTCATTGCGCTCTCAGCTAACAAGCTTGAGTTTCTTCTCCAAAGCAAGGACTAACTCCGCAAAGCCATCGCGCTCATCAGTGAGACGATCGACAAGAGAAGAGGTTGATACCTCGGAAGCGTTGTCGTCGTCGTCGTTGTTGGCGTCATCGGCGTCCTTCGCCTAGCACTTGCGGTCCTCTTTGTCCAGGGCCATGGTGCAGAAGCCCTTGGAGGAGTTGCCGAAGAAGCAGAGTCTGTTGAAGCGATCTTCCGTCTTGTGCTCGGACCCGTCGTCGCTGGAGCCGCTGTCGGAGGTCTTGTCTCCATCGCTTGTGGAAGCGAAGAGGGCACGCCGACCGGCGTCGAAAGCCTTCTCCAAGTCCTCCCGACGAAAATTGTCCTTCTTTTTCTTCTTCTCGGTCTTGTACTCCGGCTTGCCCTTGCGCCTGGAGTTGCGAGTCTTGCTGGAAGATTTCTTGTTGTTCTTAGGACAGTTTGCGATGAAGTGATCTGGATCCCCACACTTGTAGCAGCCCTCGCGTGCGCCACCACGCCAGTGATTCAAGCGGTTGTTTTGAAACCGCGAGAACCGGGTGATGATGAGGGCGAGCTCGTCGTCTCCTAATGCCTCAAACTACTCCTCTGTAACTGCAAGCAAAGAATACAAAGCAAAGAGAGGAGGTGAAGCGTCAGCAGGAAAAATCAATCCACCCTTGCCTGGGACCAAAGCCATGGAATGTGAAGATGGGTTCTTCAGCTTGGCCTGAGTCAGGTGATCGATCTCGGTGGACTTGAGCTTGCTGAACAGCTCGTCCACGGTGAGGGTGTCATAATATGGAGACTCTATGATAGTCGACACCTTCACCTCCCATACCCTCCGATCCAGGGCATATAGCAACTTGAGAGCCCTCTCATGATCGTCATAGGGTAGGTTAGCCCGATTGGCACACATCTTGTTCACAATCGTTTGGAAATGAGCGAACATAGCGTCAATCGTCTCTCCCTCCAACTGAACAAAGTTCTCATACTCGCGCTTGTACGTCTCGAAGAGTCTGGTCTTGACCTGAACGATCCCCTCGTGATAGCTCTGAAGCTTCACTCAGATCTCTCGTGTCGTCTCAAGCTCAGAGACACGCTCAAACTCAGGAAGAGAGATGTTGGCCAAAAGAGCGTTACGAGCCTTGGAGTTGGCCTCGTGTTGGTCAATCTGGACCTGACTCACACGAGCCGCAAGGACCTCGTAATCAGTGTTCTCGCATATCTCCCAAACGGAAGAACTGATGCTGCAGAGATAAGCACGCATCTGAATCTTCCAATAGGGATAGTTCGTCCCATCGAACCAAGGAGCCTTGCCCTTCCCTCGATCCATGTCGCCCTTAGGATCCAAAACCAATTAAGGTAGAGAAGATCCTTAACCAGCTCCGATATCAATTGAAGGACCCGATTGGCGACCAGAGGGGGGGTGAATGGGAGCCTCAAATTCAACTCGTGAATAGAATGGCCCTTGTCCCAGAAAATCCCCCAAAAGCGAAGACTCAAAACGACCAAAGAGTTCACGACCTACTAGTAGGTGGATACCCTAGGAGATGTCCTAGTGGTACAGCGGAACCCCCGGAGAACGATCGAAATCAAGTGCAAAAACCCTAAAGCAAAACTGCACAGTCTGCGGATTCGCGGACTGTCCGGGGTCAGAGTCCCGGACTGTCCGGTGACTGCCGGACTATCCGCGACTGGAGGTCCGGACTGTCCGTCGGCAATAGAGCCCAAAACAGACTGTTTTGTATAACCCCTGGACAAGTCCCGGATAGTCCGCGGTTTGAACGTCGGACTGTCCGTGGTTCACGTGAACAGAGCGTCCGATGGGAGGACTGTGTTGCGTCCGATGTAACCCCGGACTGTCCACAGGTTACAGGCGGACTGCCGCCGGTCACGAGACCGAGAACAGTATTGTGCTGCGTGTTGGTAGTTCTTAGCTACACCTAGGATAGCGTAACTAAAGTAGCTATCTACTAATGCCAAGCGGGGTTATCAATCCCGACACTAGTAGGAGCTAGCTAGCGAGAATGCAATCTACCAGGAGGAGATTCTGCAAGCACACAGAACTATCGTAGTAGCACTTCGCCTGGGAGTACCAGGTGTCGATTTATTTGATCCCAAGGGAAGGCTAGGGTGGTGTATGAGTTGAGTCAAGGAGGGGATGAGAGTCGAAGAAAAGAGAAAAGGAAAAAGGGGAGAAGAGAGGCTAGAAAGAATATATGGGTGGATAGGTAAGGATGAAATGGATGGCTAAGGTAAGGTGGATAACTAGATAGATAGATAGTTGAAGGGAAATATGATAACTAAGGATAACTAACTACTACTACTAACTACTCCTAGATAACTACAAAGCAAGATAACTATGAAGCGAGACAGTTACGAAGCAGGGCAGGCAAAAGACAATAAAGTAACTAAGTTGAGTAAAGTTTTATTCCTATCTTGTCAAATATCGAGGCGTACTAGCCTTTACCACTTACTTAGGTTGAACGCTAGCACAACGAGCCTTACTGTTAAACTGGGCCAACTACGTGGGGGAATTCAAGGCACACAGGGTTGTCACCACCTGCTTGCTACCACAGCTATCCGGGGGTCCAGCCGTATCTGAAGGTAAGTCTATAACTAAGCACCACGCTTAATTATATTCTAACTATCTCTACCCTAGCTTTGAATAGAGACACCCTTGCGGACGTCAGAGCAAACACTTGACTTAATAAGATAAACACTAAACTAACTAAGCAACCTATTGGCAAAGATCAAACACTAAGCTCACTAGAGATTAACTACTATGGCTAAGTGAATTGAACTGTAGGATAGTTAGGCACTCAAGCAATCAATCAAGTATACCACTCAATACTGATACGTAGAATAAAGTAATACTTGAAATGATGAACTAGAATATAGTAAGTGCTTGAGTAACAAGAGCAAAACCTGAACTGGAGATGAAGGAAGACTCTTCCCAGCTCCAGAACCGATCACTCGCACGCCTCTACTCTTGAGCTAAGCCTTGAGCAGCGCTACCGCGAGGGCAAAGATGCCTTGCTCTACTAGCTACCTACTTGCCTAAGCTCTCTAAGCTTCTAACCTAACTCTCACTTGCTTCTCTTGCTTTGCTTCTCTTGGAAGTGTGGGATATGAGGGTACGAATGAAGTAGTGTCGCCAGGGGGGTATTTATAGCCCAAATGAGTGAGGGGGGTTCTTATAGTGGGCAGCCAACCGACCTAGGGTTAGGTCAGGTGGCGGGCGCCACCCCCTACTGGCGGCCGCCAGTCCCCTGGCCGTTGGATGAACCGCCTCTGCTTCAACGGCATCCAGGTGGTTGTCCAAGGCGGTTTGGAGGTCGGTTGCATGTCCTAGCAACCGACATTCAGCCTTGATCCACGCCACTCCTCCCTGAGCCGTCCGATGCCACTGACCTAGTGACCAAGGGCCAGGATTTGGCCTTGGGGAGGTCACACGGATCGGTGACGTGGCAGGGAGTGGCACTTGGGCCAATCCAAGTGGCGGGCGCCACTTAGAGGTGGCGGGCGCCACCTAGGGGTGGCGGGCGCCACCCCCCCCCCCCCCCCCCCTTAGGCCCATTTGGGCCCTGCTGAGTGGGCTTGTCTCCTAGTGGGTCCATATGTCCAAATTTGGTTCAAATCCTGCATTCAAATAGAATTCTATGGACATGTGGAATTTGGTTAGTTTGAAACCTATTTGACTACATTTCATGCCTTTTTGGTGGACTTTAGGGTCAAATGTTGATGGTAAAACAGGTGTTTAAGGACCGTCAACAAGCTCCCCCAAGCTAACCTGTTGCTCGTCCTCGAGCAACAATGCGGTTTAAGCATTGAGCATGAAATGGATAGCAACTTAAGATGTCTACAAGTGCATATTGTATAGTGAGAAATAACTTAGCATATATCATTAATCATAGCAATGTGGGGCTTATAGCTTTTCACTTCAAACATGCAAGAGTGAAATAAAGCAGTAGATAGGAAACTTTTATCTTGCTTAGGTTTGACTAGGATTCTGTCTGGAGGTTTTTCAAGGTTTTCAAAAGATAACAACTTGCTTAAGTCCTCCAAGATTCACTCAATCACTCAATGGTGTTTAAATCCTCACTTAGGCCAAAATGTAGCCTCTCCTATTTCTAAAGAATGATATGTGGAGTTATAGGTAGGCTAAGAACCATGAGCAAATTGCCTGATGTTTATTGCTAAGCTAGACACTCAGATCATAAGGAGCAGCAAATCATAAAAATTGATCAAGATGTGCATGTGTGGTTATGTGGAAGTGTATAGAGAGATATTTCATAATCCTTCCTAGTTAATTTTTGGGGTCTAGAGCTAATGATAATTCTCTCTCTTTTTTTTTGGATACATAGTGAGTAGACAAAAGATGTGTCCCCACATTTTCTTAGGACATAGTCCTCTTTTGAGCTACTTTGCTCACTTTTTTTTTCTTCAGGACATAGTCCTTTATTGAGCTACTTTGCTCATTTTTCTCTCTCTCTCTTTTTTTTAGCTCTAGATTTCCCCAGACATCTATAGGAAAGGATTTTTGAAATGAGTAGGGAAAGGGAGAGAAATGCTTATCCCCAGTGTAGGAGTAAGCATAAGGCTAGCAATGGGATGTTTGGCAGGGTATTGCATATCTCCGGTGTAGAGAATAAGCAATTTATTTGGTGGTTGCAAACTTCCAAAGTGGAAAGTAGGCAATTTATGGTGGGTGTGCGTGAATCTTGATTCAAAAGATATGATAAGCTTCTCTACTATGATCTATGAGGTCTAACAAAGCTCAACACAAACAAAGCTCTTTGTGGTTTTGACTAATGACTAACAAATATTTGGCTGGTGGTGGGATGGGATAAAATCTAGGAGGCACTTTTAGCAAGGTTTTCATAATTTTTAAAAGAAATCCTCCAGATTAGGTCCTAATTTCACCTTAACAAGTTTAAAGAATTACACCATTTCTTACTAACTTTATTCACTAAGCATGATTTCAGTTAAAGCATGTGCAACCCACAAAAGCTACAACTTAGATAAGACCAGTTATTCAAACCATAACAATAGCATTTTCATGACATATTTCAAATCTTATTCAGGTTTCAACTTGTTTAAGCAGATATTATCAGTTTTATTCATGGAGTGGTTATTTAGGCAAGCATGTAACATTCAAAAGATATAGAATTTAAGAACTGAATGTAAAGTGTAGGCTTGAGACATACCTTATCGGAGCAGGAGTCTCCCCTAAGCTGGCTTCTTGCTTGGTGAAAAGATCTTCTTCGTCTCAGTCGGAGCTCTTGTTCTCATTTTATTAAAAGGGAAACTATCTAATGTTGTGAAAAGGGAAACTATCCTATTATGATATTTTATTATTCTAACTAAGTTAATATATACCTATGCATATAACTAATGATAACTGATTTTTTTTAGTTACATGCATGACATATGTTATTTATTCGAAAAGGGAAAAATTGAAGGAAAAAAGTAAAACCATACCTTAGGTCCATGAAGTTTCATCCTTATCAGGTGGATCTTCTTCCTTGGGCACTTCTTCTCTTAGTACTCCATCTGGTTCTTCTTCTTTTGGCACCTCTCCTTTGTCATGTGAATCACACAACTTAGGAGGAGGTGGTTCTCTCTTTCTACTCCACCCTGTTCTTGGGCGCCTCTTCTTGGCATGAACGGATTTTGCTACCTGCATGTTAGCGGCATATGCGGGACCACTGGAGAAGGAGAATATTTCCTTCCTCCCTCCTAATGTCATTTGAATTTTACCACTTCCCACATATATACAAGCATTAACAGTGTTCAAGAAGGGTCTACCTAAGATTAGAGGCACATCTTTCCTATTTCCCATATCTAGTATTATAAAATCAGCAGGAACATAGGAACCTCTAATATGAACAGGTAAATCATTAACTATTCCTTCTACATAGCAAGTGGATTGATCAGCTAGTACAACATAGGCAGATGTGGATGACATGGGTGGAAAGAACGAGTTTTCATAGAAATCTTTAGATAGAATGTTCACACTCGATCCTAAATCACACATGGCATTTTTAAAGACTTCACCAAAGATTGAGCATCTAATTATGGGACTACCAGGATCACCCTTTTTAACAGTCATGGTTTGATCTTCATAATAGTTAAAATATTTTATTTCAACCATATTAGCAGTTTTCATGTCAGGTTTAGCAGGAATTTTGCCAGATTCAAAAGATGGTATGATAGCAGCAAGTTGAGCTAATTGGGTTTCTAACATCTTATTAAAGCTTAATTGATTTTTCAGAGCAGATGAGAAATCTTCCAATTTAGCATTTATTTTCTCAAGAATTTTATCATTCGCCATTAATCTCTCTTTCAAGAAATCAGTAGTTTTACCTTGTGAGTAAACTAAATTCTTCAGGAATGAGAGATTATCAGAATTATGAAAATTAGAGCGGGGGAATTGAATTGTTACCTTGAGAGTTTGCATGCTGATTCCATCCTTGATTCTGTTGACGGAAACCGTTGTTGTTGTTGATGAAGTTCAAATCTTCATGTAGCTCGGGAAGTGGCTCCCAGAATGTCCGGTTTCTCCACA
Source organism: Coix lacryma-jobi var. lacryma-jobi (assembly GCA_009763385.1). NCBI lineage: Eukaryota > Viridiplantae > Streptophyta > Magnoliopsida > Poales > Poaceae > Coix > Coix lacryma-jobi. The sequence goes on from CM019824.1 coordinate 140,235,053, forward strand.
GACTTCACAAGTCATGTAGGATTCCAGAGATTGGACACTCTCTTGTTGGTTCACCTTCTCACAGCTGTCCAGCTTCTTTGCCAGCAGGTCCATCTTGGCCACGATCATGTCGGCTTTGCCACAGAACGGACTAGCTTGGACCATCGTGATCAGAGCCGGTTTCAACTCAAAATTGAGGTTAGCATCGATCACGTCTGGTCCTTTCGCTACATTAGCGGCAGAAGGAGCAGAAAATTCACGAATGGTCTTGTTAGCCATCGTGAAGATAGAATGAGATAAGAAAGAAAGAAGTTGAAGAAGATGAAGGAAAAAAATAAGAAGAGTTAAGGAAAGAAAGAATGGGGTAAGATGGGATTCGCTAAGCAGGAGCTTAGGCGAAGATAAATTCGACATGGACTCAACCGATACACCGATTGCCTTCCCCGGCAATGGCGCCAGAAATGCTTGTTGGTAGTTCTTAGCTACACCTAGGATAGGGTAACTAAAGTAGCTATCTACTAATGCCAAGCGGGGTTGTCAATCCCGACACTAGTAGGAGCTAGCTAGCGAGAATGCAATCTACCAGGAGGAGATTCTGCAAGCGCACAGAACTATCGTAGTAGCACTTCGCCTGGGAGTACCAGGTGTCGATTTATTTGATCCCAAGGGAAGGCTAGGGTGGTGTATGAGTTGAGTCAAGGAGGGGATGAGAGTCGAAGAAAAGAGAAAAGGAAAAAGGGGAGAAGAGAGGCTAGAAAGAATATATGGGTGGATAGGTAAGGATGAAATGAATGGCTAAGGTAAGGTGGATAACTAGATAGATAGATAGTTGAAGGGAAATATGATAACTAAGGATAACTAACTACTACTACTAACTACTCCTAGATAACTACAAAGCAAGATAACTATGAAGCGAGACAGTTACGAAGCAGGGCAGCCAAAAGACAATAAAGTAACTAAGTGGAGTAAAGTTTTATTCCTATCTTGTCAAGTATCGAGGCGTACTAGCCTTTACCACTTACTTAGGTTGAAAGCTAGCACAATGAGCCTTACTGTTAAACTGGGCCAACTACGTGGTGGAATTCAAGGCGCACAGGGCTGTCACCACCTGCTTGCTACCACAGCTATCCGGGGGTCCAGCCGTATCTGAAGGTAAGTCTATAACTAAGCACAACGCTTAATTATATTCTAACTATCTCTACCCTAGCTTTGAATAGAGACACCCTTGCGGACGTCAGAGCAAACACTTGACTTAATAAGATAAACACTAAACTAACTAAGCAACCTATTGGCAAAGATCAAACACTAAGCTCACTAGAGATTAACTACTATGGCTAAGTGAATTGAACTGTAGGATAGCTAGGCACTCAAGCAATCAATCAAGTATACCACTCAATACTAATAAGTAGAATAAAGTAATACTTGAAATGATGAACTAGAATATAGTAAGTGCTTGAGTAACAAGAGCAAAACCTGAACTGGAGATGAAGGAAGACTCTTCCCAGCTCCAGAACCGATCACTCGCACGCCTCTACTCTTGAGCTAAGCCTTGAGCAGCGCTACCGCGAGGGCGAAGATGCCTTGCTCTACTAGCTACCTACTTGCCTAAGCTCTCTAAGCTTCTAACCTAACTCTCACTTGCTTCTCTTGCTTTGCTTCTCTTGGAAGTGTGGGATATGAGGGTACGAATGAAGTAGTGTCGCCAGGGGGGTATTTATAGCCCAAATGAGTGAGGGGGGTTCTTATAGTGGGCAGCCAACCGACCTAGGGTTAGGTCAGGTGGCGGGCGCCACCCCCTACTGGCGGCCGCTAGTCCCCTGGCCGTTGGATGAACCGCCTCTGCTTCAACGGCATCCAGGTGGTTGTCCAAGGCGGTTTGGAGGTCGGTTGCATGTCCTAGCAACCGACATTCAGCCTTGATCCACGCCACTCCTCCCTGAGTCGTCCGATGCCACTGACCTAGTGACTAAGGGCCAGGATTTGGCCTTGGGGAGGTCACACGGATCGGTGACGTGGCAGGGAGTGGCACTTGGGCCAATCCAAGTGGCGGGCGCCACTTAGAGGTGGCGGGCGCCACCTAGGGGTGGCGGGCGCCACCCCCCTTAGGCCCATTTGGGCCCTGCTGAGTGGGCTTGTCTCCTGGTGGGTCCATATGTCCAAATTTGGTTCAAATCCTGCACTCAAATAGAATTCTATGGACATGTGGAATTTGGTTAGTTTGAAACCTATTTGACTACATTTCATGCCTTTTTGGTGGACTTTAGGGTCAAATGTTGATGGTCAAATAGGTGTTTAAGGACTGTCAACACTGCGCAGTTCTGATCCTGCCGAGTCCTGAGTCCCGGACTGTCCGCCGCTGGGGGCGCGGACTGTCCGCGGATGAACAGAGAGCAGAAAAACACCTCGGGACAAAAGCCAATTCGATCGAAACTTCACAAAATCAAAAGGGACTTCCATCAAACTCCTCCCAGGTGTTCCTCTACGAATTGGGGTGCTGATCCTAAGAAATCATCGCACCAAATTAAGTCAATCAAGAGAAATCCATGGAACACGGAAAAGGGGGAAGAACGAAGAACAAACGCGAAATCGGCCCGATCTATGGAATCGTGAGGTTAGGGGAGAATTCCTTCGGTGGAAAGAAGGGCCTCACTACCAAGAACAATCTGATTCAAGTGGAATCGAAAATCATCTCACAGAGAGGGAGAACGAGGCAAATCTCCAGGAGATGAAAAACCAAAACGCGAAGAACACAAACACAAAACGCGATTCGATTCAATTTCAGCCGACATTCCTCCACACGAGGAGACAACGAGAATACGGTCTCGTTTCCTCAAAAGATCCAAATACACAGAGGTATGATTCCCGTCTCTGCGGATCACATGCAGCGAGGTATGCTAGAAACCTAAGCAAGGGCTGGAGAGAGAGAGCTCAGGAAACAAATGCTGCCAGGATGGAGAGAGAGGAGGGGTGCCTCTCTTATTTATAGCCTAAAACAATAATTCCCTTCTACCCCTAGATACAAGAGCGAAGCGGCCAACCCTAAGGGTATCCCGGTCCAACTCTGCTGATTGCTGATCCGACAGCCACGCGCCTTCCTCAACCTTAGCTTCGCCTCGATGCAAGCCTCAGGATGCCACCACGTGCCGCCCTATCGACCGCCGCGCCTTCCTCGCGGATAGCTGCGCCGCGGCGCTAGCCTCTCCACGCCACCACGCGTCGACCGTCCTTTTTGCGGACCTCCCCCGATTTTGAGGCCAAAACCGGGAAACCTGAGCCTTCCCCCGGTTTTGAGGCTAAAACCGGGAAACCCGTCCTCCGACTGAGTTTTGTGGCCCAAACTCAGAAACCCGCGAGCCCAGGTTTTGAGGCCCAAACCTGGAAACCGTCCTCGCCGAGTTTTGAGGCCCAAACTCGGAAAGAGGCCTCCCCGAGTTTTGAGGCCCAAACTCGGAAACCGTTGAGGGTAGCTTTTTGAGGCTCAGCTATCGAACCCGCGCCGTAGACGGGATGTGGTTCGCACACCCCGAGTTCCAGCACCGATGCCGAAGCATGTCCAGCCTCCACGCCGGGCACAGTGCATTCGCCTTCCTTCTCGGCCTCCCGCCAAGTGTCACGACGCCATCACCTTCCTCCCGACTCGGCCGATGCACCGCACATCCCCATGTGCTCTTGCTTTCCAATGCCACATGCCAGCTACCACAGCTGGTCCTCAGGTCTCCCGGTCTGTCGGTCCAAGCCTCACGTCCGCCCTGCACCGCTCCCGGTCCGTCGGCACGGCACGTCTTACTTGACCTTCACCTCACCTTCGACCACTGTCTCCGAGCTCCACACCTGCACATCAACACAGCCAAGAGACATGTTGCCCGTTTACCGATCACTCATCACTCAGGAATGGAACCACAAGGGCACATATCAACCTTGTGTTCGCAATGTGATTATATCAAAGCACTGGATCTAAAGATAAATATTTCCTAAACGGCTACATAGAAGAAGAGGTGTATGTGAAACAACCCCCTAGTTTTGAAAATCCCAAGTTTCTGAACCATGTTTTTAAACTTCACAAAGCTTTGTATGGTTTGAAACAAGCCCCTAGAGCCTGGTATGATAGGTTGAAAACCTTTTTGCTTGCTAAGGGTTTTAAAATAGGATGTGTGGATAAAACTCCTTTTCTCCTCAAGCAAGGCAATGACACTTTGTTGGTTCAGATTTACGTGGATGGTATCATTTTTGGTGGTTCTTCTCATGCTTTGGTTGCCAAGTTTGCAGATACAATGAGCAGGGAATTTGAGATGTGCATGATGGGCGAGTTGACGTTTTTCCTCGGGTTGCAAATCAAGCAATCCCGAGAGGGGACGTTCGTGCACGAGGGCAAGTACACCAAGGACATATTGAAGAAGTTCGATACGGGTGAGGCCAAGCCTCTTCCAACACCCATGTCGACCATGACGGCCCTGGATGCGGACAAGGATGGAGAAGCTATGGACCAGAAGGAGTACTGGAGTATGATCGGGTCGCTGTTGTACCTGACGACGACACGCCCAGACATTCAGTTCGCGGTGTGCCTTTGCGCGTGCTTTCAGGCGTCGCCACGCACTTCTCACCGTCAGACGGTCAAGCGCATTATGAGGTACCTCTGTTTCACACCTGAGTTTGGGATTTATTATTCTACTTCTTTCACCCTCTCCCTTTGCGGTTACTCAGATGCTGATTTTGTTGGTTGCTGACTTGAGCGCAAGTCCACTTCTGGGACTTATCAATTTTTGGGTTCTTCCCTTGTATCTTGGTCTTCTCGCAAGCAGTCTAGTGTCGCACAGTCTATCACAGAGGTTGAATATGTTGCTGCGGCTAGCTGCTGTTCCCAGTTGTTGTGGATGATGGCCACTTTGCGTGATTTTGGTCTGAGCTTTTCTCGAGTTCCATTGCTTTGTGACAGCACGAGTGCGATTAGCATTGCTAAGAACCTCGTGCTGCATTCTAAGACCAAACACATTGATGTGCGCTTTCATTTCTTGCAAGACCACTATGAGAAGGGTGATATCGACCTTCACCATGTCGATACTCATCTTTAGTTGGCAGATATTTTCACCAAGCCTTTGGACCAATCAACCTTTGCTAGGTTGAGAGGTGAGCTTGGTGTGTGTTTCCCCGGCCTTTTAGTTGGGGGGAACATTTTGGTTCTTGTATCATAGATTGACTTATTTTGTTTTGTTCTTGTTTAGTTTCTGTATTTCATCATATTTGCATCTTTATCTTTTCGAGGTTCTTGTCTATAATCTGTAGAATGAATTTATGCTTTGATTAGTGTGTGCTCCGATGATATATGATGATGCTTATAGCTTAGGCTCTTTTTGATCACTGATACACGTTGTGAGCTGAACTACTTTTCAGAAGTGTGAATATGCTTAATTCAATATAAAATTTGAAACATGTTCACCATTGAGTTTGGCAGCTAGCATGTGTACAATATATTGAAGTCACTTGTGCTATTCCTATATGCTAGGTTGCTATGTCTCTAGTTCTGAGTCCTTCACTTGCTTGGTATGTTCATTTTTCTGTTAAAATTGGAACCAAGTCTATGTAAATTGAAAAGATCGAGATGGGATCACTTGACAACACATCACGGTATCGAGACTGTTTCTCATTTGCACTATGAGTTGAACTTGAGCCGTGAAGTGTAAGACTGAAACCGTTGCTTCAAGCTTCTGATTGCTTATGCATAGGCTTAGCTCGGTTGAAAAGTTAGGCAATGTCAAGTTTTCAACCTCTCGCAATCACATGCTGAAATTTCAAACTTGTGTAATTACCGCTGCAACTTTGATAAAAATATGAAAACACAAGTCTATGTTTCATTCTATAGCATGATGATTGAACTTTGCTAGGGGTAGTTCACCTTGTATACATGTTTAGCACTTGTGTAACTTCCTGTCTAGACATGTTTGGTGCTATTTTGATGGTGAAACCCTTTCTGAATGGCATAAAACTGCTCACTATGCTCATATGTTAATATTTTGTATTATGTGATCAGTTTGAGCCTTTGCTGGCATTTGTGCTTATTGTTGAATAGTCGGATCAGCACTCTTTAGAGCATTTATTCACTTTATAGAATATAAACCTAACGCTGCTAACCTGCATGTGTGACTCATATGCATTTTGCCTTGTTGTGTGCATTTTCAACTAAGGGGGAGAAATTTTGACAAATCATGTCCCTAGTTGTATGCACTTTTGAAGGGGGAGTTTATGTTCAGGGGAGCTTGCTCGTATGATGAGTTTTCAGCCTCGTATGATGAGCTTTTACCTTGTTATGAGTTTTTCAGCTTGTGTGGTTTTCAATTGGTTTGGAGCAGTTTTGCTAGTTGTGTTGAGCCTTTTCCTCTTTCAGGAGGGACTAGCTTGTCTTTGTCTTCCTTGCTCCAACTTTCTCGCTAGCGGTGTTGAGCCTGTTCTACCTCTTCTTGAGTGCTAGCTTTGCTTTGCTTGGTTGCGTCGAGCCGTTGCCCATGTCTTTGGGAACCAAGTTGCTTTGCTCACTCCATTCGACTTCTCTTGGCTTTGTTTTGCTTCTGGTCGATTGGTTGAGTTTGCTTCCTTCTTCCTTCCTTTTTCTATTTCATATGGTTTGTGTTGGTAGTTGACAATGCACTCATCAAGGGGGAGATTGCGGATACATGGGTGTGTGCCGGATCTTGAGATGATGAGTGATTGTCAACTAGTATGATGCGCATGTTCTTTGGCTTGTGTTGTGCAGGTGTCGAGCACAGAGACGGTGATCGAAGGCAAGGTGAAGGTCAAGTAGAGACGTGTCGTGCCGATGGACCCAGAGTGGTGAAGGGCGGAGGGAGATGTGGATCTCGCGTGGATCTGGAGGACCAATGAGCACTGGAGCCCTAGCAACGACTTAACAAGCGGGATCCCAGTGGGCCTATGGATGGGCTTTGGTGAGATCACATGGTGGTGCGCTTCTTCCTCTCTTCCATGCTAGCACACTCCCTCCCCTCTTCGACGGCGGCAAGGCCTCCACCAGATCCAGCGCTCTTGTGCTCCTCCAGGTGCTCTGGTGGTGGCAGATCCAGAACGGTGGTGGCAAGGCTGGGCTCGACTTCAGGCCCGTATGGGCTAGCATTGGGCTCGACTTTTTTATTTTAATTTAAGAAGATGTGCAATAAGCAACCGCCTCCATTAATCATGATTAATCATGACCTTTGATTGGAGGTGGTTGCAATCCCTGCCTCCATTAATCCAAAATGACTGACTTCGTTAAAGTTTCTGTCAGAGATGGAGGACACCATAGCAGAGGACATCAAGGCCCGCAGGCAGCTACCTTACGCTCATTGGGTCACCTATATTCTTTACAAGGTAGCTGCCACCACCAGGACAGACCTAGGACAGTCTCTCACCAGCACAGCGACAGGGTTCCCTGGGTACAACATGAGTCAGCTTCTTAGACACGGTCACGACCGCAGACAGCAGCAGGCAGCTCTGGCCCCGTCCAGCTCTCGACAGCGCCCCGACGTGCCAGAGACAGCACAGGAGCAGGACGAGACAGTCCGAGCCCTCGCGGAGCATGAGCTAGCAGACTTAGAGGGCGAGTGACAGTTTGTCGCTGAGGACCCCACAGACAGCTCTGACGAGGACTATCAGCTTCTGCCTCACGCTCAGTCATGTCCACACGACTCTGAGGCCGGATCGTCTGGTACTATTGTTTCCTCTGACCCCGCACTTCTTGCGATTCTTTCTCAGATGGAAAAGCAGCAGCGAGCAGTTACACAGGACGTCCAGCGTCTCGCCCATGAGCAGCAGCGCCTAGTAGAGGCACCGACCCTAGCACAACAGCAGGCACAGGAGAGGTCAGACGCTCTGCAGAGACATATGTTGGCTTTGCAGCAGCAGACGCTCAGCTTCATGGAGAGGATCATGAGCGGACTCCCTTAGTGGCAGTGGCAGCAGCCCCCTCCTCAGCAGCAGCTTCAATGGCCGCCACCAGTCCCACCCCAGCAGCAGCAGCAGTCACAGCTCCCGCAGTTCTCGGGTCCCTCCCAGTCTACCTGGTACTCCACTCCACCTGGAGAGGCCTCGCTCTTTAGTCCGCTTCACACAGGCTTCACGCCTCGTCCGATAGAGTTCCTGTTCGTAATGACAACTACTGTGACGCGAGACTTGTCTACGAGCTTCAGTGAGCTCACTGGGTTGCCCGCTCTAGACCATCAGGGCCTAGTTCAGATGTCGATGGCTCCTGTTACTTCTACGACAGAGACTTTGACGAGTTCCGTTGTGTAGCAGACCGAGCCAGTCCAGTCAGAGCAGACTACGACAGTGTAGCTTGAGCTTTCTACTATACCCGAGCTTCCGCACTCCGAGACTCAGTTGACACTACTACAACGACTGAGACTGAGACTGCAGAGCAGGCCGAGCAGTTAGAGCAACTAGAGTAGACCCAGACCGCTTATCCTCAGCTTCTAGCTCTAGAGGGTCAGACTATCAGGTCGTCTTCTTCAGACTCCGACGCACTTCTCCAGCAGTTCGAGATTTCTCAGCGCACTCCGGAAGCTTCTGGTTCTGACTTGTCTGTGCCACCTCCGCCCTCTGACGCTTAGTTTGGTGCTTGACGCAAAGGGGGAGAGTGGTCGAGTATAGTGCTAGAGGGAGCGATGTGAAAGGGTTTTGCATCTTTTGTGTGTTATGTTTCACATACGCTCTACATATCATACTCTTTTGCATTTGTGTTTATTATATGTGTGATATGGACCATGGATGGCATGTTTATGCTTCTTTGATATCATATATGACATGTCATTTCGTTTCGCTCAATTACTTGTGCTCAATTCTTATTCATTATGTATTCGAGCCTTATTACTCTTGCACTTGTTGTTCACTCTAACTTGTTGAGTGCAGGATGTTGGCATGATGTGTATGAGCTTGCCCCTAATCATTTTCTCTTATATATTGCAAGTTCATACACGTCATTGTTGATGGTGCTTAAAGCATCATTTCACCATCAACATTTCACCCAAAACCAAGGTAAAACAACATAAAAGGTAGAAGATTTGGTTTATAACTAACCTATTTCCACATGTGCATAGTTTCTTATCTTAATGCAGGAAATGATGGAATTTGGGCCAAACAAGAGTACCAGGAGCAAGGCCAAGCCACTCTGGCCCATTTGGGCCTGAGCAAGGTGGCGGCCGCCACCTATTACTGGCGGCCGCCACCTATTACTGGCGGCCGCCAGGTCACTCGTGCCAAAAGTGGCCCAAGCCACGTCATCGATCCGTGGGAGTCACCTCAAGCTCAAATCCTGGCCATTGCACACTAAGGCGGTTTGATCCAAGGGCTAAGAAGAGTATCACCTGGATAGTGGGCTTTGGACACGTGTCTAAACCCTAACCGGCCCTCAAACCGACTTGGGAGAGCAAATGAAGACCGTTGGATGAATGGCGGTTGCATTGGACGGCAGAGAGGTGGCGGGCGCCAGGGTTTGGTGGCGGGCGCCACCCCCTAAACCCTAACCGACCTCCCCCTCACTCTATAAGTACCCCCCTAGCTTTCTAGCACTATAAATAGGCCCCTTGAGCTCTCATTCGGAGAGCCTCACACCATTCCTCACCATTTGGTTAGATTAGCACACTTGCTATGCTAGAGAGATTAGAGAGAGTGTGAGTGCCTGACTAGAAGAGGAGCTGGAGAGGAGAAGAGTAGAAGTCTGGAGAGTTCCGGAGTTGTCGGAGACCTCTGCTTCTCTCTGCTCTGCGCTTCAACTTTGGTAACTTAGTATCTATTTTATCTTCAAGTATTTATTTTCAGTACACCAGTAAAGAACTTAAATCACTAGAAGTCTAATAGAACTAGGATCTACCCCAGTAGATAGTGCCCGTTCCTTTCATCTATCCTAGATATCCTTACCCCACTAGTTTTCTCAAAATCACTTCGCGTTCCTCGTGGATTCGATACCCGAAATACTCTGAGGTGAAAAGCTACAACTGACAGCCGTGCGCTTGCGGTTTCTTCTGCGTGCCACCCGAGGTGTCAACAAGCTTTTCTGGCGCCGTTGCCGGGGAACGGTAGCTGATTTTTGAGACTAGAGTTAGGATCATCTTTATCCTCTCCGCATGGAGAATCAATCTATCTTACAATTCGTAGCTCCTAAGAGTTCGCGATTAGAGCCACATTTATCATCACAACCTATATATGCCGATAGTTACGAATTGCGCCCTGACTTTATTAACAAAGTTCAGGAGAGCATGTTTATAGGATCAGAAAATCCCTACATACATCTACGTGAGTTTGAGCAAGTCTGTGCATGCTTGAACATTTTGGGCATTTCACCTGACACTGTCAAGTGGAAGCTGTTTCCATTCACTTTGATGGGAGCAGCTAAAACATGGCATGCTCGAACCGTGGGAAGTGCCAGAGGAGACTGGGGAACTTTACGGACCAAGTTTATCTTGACATATTTCCCTGTCCACCGAGTGGTACGACTACGAGTAGAAGTGTTGACCTTTAGACAAAATGATAAGGAGACATTAGGGGAGGCTTGGGACCATTTTATTGGTTTAATCAATTCAGGACCCGATTTAGCCATACCCGATCCAGTGCTCCTTCAGCATTTTTATGTCGGTTTAGAGAAAGAGAGCGCTCTTCACCTTGATCATTCGTCAGGTGGAGCGTTTCTTCATCTTTCTCCACGAGGTGGAAAGGAGGTTCTTGATAGAATTCTCGAGAATATTCCTTATACTGGAGTTTCTGATGAAATCCCTGAGGAAGAAGTCGTAGAAACCCAAGTTTCGACTGTAGAACAACAAGAAGAGCCCGAGTCTAGCTCGCTGGACTTAGCGGAACCTATTCCGTCCACATCTGGGAGAGAAATTCTTTCGGAATTTTTGGGCGAGATAGAGGATGATGTGTTTGAGGATTACGGAAATGCTATGAACTACTCCGTTCAAGCTCTCCCATCCGACAAACCACTTCCTGAGTCCTCTGATGGAATCTATAGCCGAGATCGTCTTTTGGAACTTTCAGCTGTCATGAGTCATGAATGGACAATGGAAGCCGAAGTATCAGAAAACATCCCTCGCATAGATAAAGTACCTAGCATAATAGATTGTCGAATTAGGGGAGAAAGGGCCTTTGCCTTTTACGACCCTGTCGTGGGAATTAATGTTCTTGCTAGTAATTACGTATCCAGAACATTCCCCGACCTTCAACGACAACCAACTAAACGTTGTTTAAGAGACCCAAATGGTGACATCTTGGAAAGTGAAGGAATCCTAAAAATGGTCCCCATCCAAGTAGATGGAGCGGACATGGTCTTAGATTTCTACATTTTTGATGTAGTCCTTTTTGATGTCTTCTTAGGACAACCGTGGTCCATACTTGCCTTGCAAGGACCGTGTCAAGAGCACTTCAATGCTCAAATCGGTGGAAAAGAGTACTCAGTACCTTTCGTTCGTGCATTAAATTCTATTGCCGAACAACCACCAGAACCAGATCTTCTCGATCAAGCTAGAACCCCTACTCTTTATGAGTTGGCTCAGCCTGATTTTGAATAAGATTCTGAGTTCTTTGTCGAAGAAGAAGCCGAGACAGATGAACCGTTTCGCTTAAACGAATCGGAAAAGCCATCTCAACCTTCCATAGAGCTAAAACCTCTGCCTGAAGGCCTGAGATACATCTTTCTAAACAAAGACCCCGAGACTCCCGTAATCATTAGCAGTAAGCTATCTGAAGAGGAAGTCCGTAGGTTGACCCTTGTCTTAGAAAAACACCAATCTGTCTTTGGCTATTCACTTCAAGATTTGAAGGGAATTAGTCCAAATCTCTGCACCCATCGTATCCCTCTCGACCCTGAGATACCCTCTTCAAGAGAGCCACAAAGACGACTTAATAACGCTATGCGTGAAGTCATGAAAAAGGAGGTTCTGAAACTCTTGCACGCGGGAATTATTTATCCAGTTCCTTATAGTGAATGGGTAAGTCCCGTGCAAGTAGTTCCAAAGAAAGGGGGCATGACAGTCGTTAAGAATGAGAAAAATGAGTTAATCCCTCAACGCACTGTCACTGGATGGAGGATGTGTATAGACTATAGGAAGCTGAATAAAGCCACAAAGAAAGATCATTTCCCACTTCCTTTTATAGATGAGATGCTAGAGAGATTGGCAAACCATTCCTTCTTTTGCTTCCTGGATGGATATTCTGGGTATCACCAGATCCCAATCCATCCAGATGACCAAAGTAAGACCACTTTCACATGCCCGTATGGAACTTATGCCTATAGACACATGTCATTTGGACTTTGCAATGCGCCGGCATCTTTCCAACGGTGTATGATGTCCATCTTTTCTGACATGATTGAACAAATCATGGAGGTATTCATGGACGACTTTTCGGTCTATGGGAAAACCTTTGACGATTGCCTAGCCAATTTAGACAAACGCTGTGAAGAGAAGGACCTAGTTCTTAACTGGGAAAAGTGTCACTTCATGGTGCGGGAAGGAATTGTCCTAGGCCATCGAATTTCAGAACGTGGGATAGAAGTGGATAAAGCCAAAATCGATGTAATTGAACAATTGCCACCACCCACTAATGTAAAAGGAATCCGAAGCTTCTTGGGCCATGCCGGCTTTTATAGAAGGTTTATTAAGGATTTCTCACAGGTCGCTAGACCCTTAACGAGCCTGTTAGCAAAAGACGTCCCATTCAAATTTGACGAGGATTGTCTACAAGCTTTCAATATTTTGAAAAAGGCTCTAACTTCGGCACCAATCATCCAACCCCCAGATTGGAATTTGCCGTTCGAAATCATGTGTGATGCTAGTGATTATGCTGTGGGAGCCGTCCTTGGTCAAACGAAAGATAAGAAGCATTATGCTATTTCTTATGCTAGTAAGACCCTGACTGGCCCCCAGCTAAACTATGCAACCACAGAAAAGGAACTTTTGGCTGTAGTCTTTGCCATAGACAAGTTTAGATCTTACTTAGTGGGAGCTAAGGTGATCGTTTATACTGATCACTCTGCTCTAAAATATCTCTTCACTACGAAAGATGCTAAGCCAAGGTTGATCCGCTGGATCCTTCTCCTTCAAGAATTTGACCTGGAAATAAGAGACAAGAAAGGAGTGGAGAATTCAGTAGCTGATCACTTGTCTAGACTACAAGTCAATAATTCGGACAAACTCCCAATAAATGACTTTCTTCGCGATGATACCCTTTTAAAAGTCACATATACCAACCCTTGGTATGCAAACATCGTGAATTTTATAGTCGCCGGCTATGTCCCACCGGGGGAGAATAGAAAGAAACTGCTATATCAAAGCACAACGCACCTATGGGATGAACCATATCTCTATAAAGTCTGTGCAGATGGACTCTTGAGAAAATGTGTCCCCATAGAAGAAGCAACAAAAATCATAGATAGATGTCACTCCGCCGAATATGGAGGACACTATGGAGCTTTTCGGACACATGCTAAAATATGACAAAGTGGTTTTTATTGGCCATCAATGTACGAGGACACAAAGAATTATGTGAGACGTTGTCCTCGTTGCCAAAAGCATGGTAACATTAATGCCCGAGATGCTATGCCTCTCGTGAACAATCTCCAAGTTGAGTTGTTCGATGTTTGGGGTATAGAATTCATGGGCCCCTTTCCTAAATCCTATGACGCCGAGTACATTCTTGTGGCTGTGGATTATGTCTCGAAATGGGTAGAAGCCATACCCTGTCGAGCGGTAGATGCTAAACATTCGAAGAAAATGTTCAAAGAAAACATCTTTCCTTGTTTTGGAGTTCCTAGACTAGTCATTAGTGACGGAGGCCCTCATTTCATAGATAAGAGCTTCTGACATTTCTTAGCTAGTCAAGGAGTCCAACATAATGTAGCCACTGCATACCACCCCCAAACAAGTGGACAGGCCAAAACGTCCAATAAGCAAATAAAGAATATCTTGCAAAAGACGGTAGAAGAAATGGGAAAGGGATGGAAACATAAGTTACCCGAAGCTCTGTGGGCCTATCGGACCGCCTATAAGACCCCGATTGGAATGTCCCCATACCAACTAGTTTATGGAAAAACTTGTCATCTTCCTGTTGAGCTTGAGTTCAAAGCTCATTGGGCCATTAAGAAATGGAACATGGACCTTGACCAAGCTGGCCAAAATAGGAAGATGCAAATTTCTGAACTAGAAGAATGGCGAGACAAAGCCTATCATAGTGCCAAGCTCTATAAAGAGAAGACTAAGAGATGGCACGATAAACGGATCAAAAAGAAAGAGTTCGAAGTAGGAGATAAAGTTTTACTCTTTAACTCCCGTGTTCGACTTTTCGGACATGGTATACTTCGAAGCAAATGGGAAGGACCTTTCAAGGTTGTTGCAACCTCTTCCCATGGAGCCGTCACATTAGAAAGTGACGATGGGCAAATCTTCAAAGTCAATGGACAAAGATTAAAAATATTCTATGACTTTGATAAAAATGAGCTAAACGAAATTGGTATAATTAACTTTGAAGTAGCTCAAGCCCATGACAATTAATGAATGGACCCAATTTACCCCTTGTCCATTTCATGCACCTAGTCCATCCAAAACCCCGAGAAAGGCCTCTTTAGGCCCAACCAAGCCATTTCGACCTCGGAACTTTGAAATTTAGGAGGCTTACCTTCTCCCGCTCGATGCCCGGCGAAGGAGAAGTGGCGGCCGCCACTCCCAACTGGCGGCCGCCACCAAACCCTGGCGCCCGCCACACTAGGGGGCAGTTAAGAGGTCTCCCTCCACGTGGCAACCAATCCCGAGCTCGGGAGAGTGAAAGAAGGAAGAGATGAGGACGTGTTAGTTCATCTAAGGCCTATCCCTCCACTTCTTCCCCTTCTTAAAAGAAGAACTTTTTCTTCTTCCATCCACCCACAAAGTCTAGCCAAGCCTCCTACAAAACCATGTCGTCTCCACGGAAATCTGTGTCCTATAACCCTCAAGGATCCATCTCGTCCTCCACCAAAGCCATCATCTAGTCTCTGATCGATGACGACATGGAGGTACTTGACGTACCTCCTTTAGCAATGGTGCTGCCTGACGGCACTTATGTCAAGGGGACACCACCGGAGAGTGCAGGGAAGGCACCAGCCACCACTCCAGTGGCGGGCGCCACCCCTGCTGGGCGGCCGCCAGGGGTGAAACACCCCCTGGCCTCGTCTCCGCTCCGTCTTCATCCTCCTCCAGTGGCGCCACCCGAGAAGAAATTGAGGACGCCCACCAGGCCGACCATAGGGGAGATCACCGTGAGGAAGTCTCCGGCCGTCAAGGCCAGGGGCGATGAGACACCCACTCCGTCAAGGGGGAAATCCCGGGTCAGCTTTGGCTCGGATAGCCGCACCCGGAGCTACAGCCCCAATCCTAAGAGGGCTAAACTAGAGGTGTATGGCGTGAGGATGCCCGATGGGCATTATGAGAAGAGGCTGCGTGAGCGTGAGGCGAGCACTCATGAATCCAATGGGTCGCTCTCTGAGCCATTCGTGCACCGCCGTCTCAACCCATCGCTGGCAGGAGTCCCCAGCGAGATGGAGCACAGCGGTGGTGAGGAGGGGTTAACCCTCGAAAAACTCGTCGTCGAGGTGAAGAAGCTGCGCAAGAAGAAGAGCGCCTTGGAGGATCAAGTCGCAGAGATAGCCCTCTGGCGAATGGATATGGAGGATCGGTTCACCATCCTCCGCAAGGGCTGCACCTCGAAGATCAAGCGTCTCTTCAAAGAGACGGGCTTCGAGGATCTCTACGAGGCTCCTTCACTAGATTAGATTAGATTAGATTTAGGGTGTCTAGTTAGATTTTTAGTTTGATTTAGTTTAAGTTTAATTTTGCTTGATTTAAATTTCAGATTGTTTAATTTTCAATTTAGAACTTTTGTTTAGGAAATTTTTCTATAATGAATAAAAAGACACCCTTATTTTTCCTTCTTCAAGTTTGTTCAAATAAAAAGTACCAAAACTTCTAGTGTGGGGGAAATCCCCTCTCTAAACACCTCTGTAAAACGTGATAGAATGTTCAAAACTGTAACGTGAACTTAGCAAGGTAGCTACCACGCTGTTTGCAAGCCGCATGGGCCAAAGCCCATGGCGGCCGCCACTTATTACTGGCGGCCGCCAGGCCACTCTGCGCCGAAACACCCCCGGTGAACCCGTAAACCTATGTTTTAAATTCTGTATAATTTGGATCACTGGATGTCTCGGTTTGAACTAAAAAATGCAGCTAGGAAATAAAAAAAATTCTGAAACAATTTCTTTTGAATTGAGTGTTTACACGACATGTTATTCTACCTTTTATTCATGTGTAGTAGCCTACTCATTTTGATAGGGAAGTCAACCTAGGTTGTTGTTTGATAAGATATAGGAGTAGTAATTGAAATTGCATTAGTACTCTGCTACAACCTTGGGAGTTTTTATTTTGAAAACCAAAATTACCATGGTTCATGATCTTTCTTTCCTATCCACCTACCAAAGCCAAAATATTAGAGTATAAGAAAACAGCCCATAAAGCCTTCTAAATCAATCTTTGAGCTTTGTCAAGAATATTTGATCTAGGTAGAAGAGTTTAGTCATGCTCTAAAAGCCAAGGCAAACCATGCCTTTTTGAGAGAACTCTCACACTGAGAGTATACTCATGTAGTTCTCCTCCAAAATTTTGTTCTAAAAGAATTATATAAATTTTCTCATTCCTCCAAAGGACATGGCTATATAGTATCTAAAAAAAAGAGCAAATGCTCTCAAAAGGACAAGTGTCCAAGTATTCAAAAAAAAGAGCAAATGCTCTCAAAAGGACAAGTGTCCAAGTATTCAAAAAAAAGAGAGAGAGATGCATATAGCCATGATCCTTGGTAAGAGAAGAGTTTCAAAAAGAACAAAGGAGTCGAGTTAGTCCACCCTATACCTTGGCTAGTGCATGACTATACTCTCCCATGATCCTAAACTTGACTTAGCAATAAAAGAGAGATAGAAGTGCCTTACATTCCTTCCTTTCCCTATAAACTCCACATAAACCATAGGATAGACTCTGGCATTTTCTTTTGCCATAAAGTGAGGATATACACCATGAGTGCCTTGAGATTTAAAGAGAGATTCAATGAACCATGTTTTTCATTTTGAAAATATCCTGAAACCCCAAGGTATGTAAAAGAGGAAAGTGTGTTTCTCTTGCTTGCAAGCTATTCTATCCTTCAACCGCCATAGGTATGATTTATTAGCCACTTGGAAAGGTTACTAACATGAGTATAGGTAGTTGAACATCTTGTGTGAATGCTTAGTTTAATAAAATTGTTTCAATCCTTAAAGTCCATGCTTGCTTGGGACGAGCAAGAGGTTAGTGTGGGGGAGCTTGTTGATGGTGCTTAAAGCATCATTTCACCATCAACATTTCACCCAAAACCAAGGTAAAACAACATAAAAGGTAGAAGATTTGGTTTATAACTAACCTATTTCCACATGTGCATAGTTTCTTATCTTAATGCAGGAAATGATGGAATTTGGGCCAAACAAGAGTACCAGGAGCAAGGCCAAGCCACTCTGGCCCATTTGGGCCTGAGCAAGGTGGCGGCCGCCACCTATTACTGGCGGCCGCCACCTATTACTGGCGGCCGCCAGGTCACTCGTGCCAAAAGTGGCCCAAGCCACGTCATCGATCCGTGGGAGTCACCTCAAGCTCAAATCCTGGCCATTGCACACTAAGGCGGTTTGATCCAAGGGCTAAGAAGAGTATCACCTGGATAGTGGGCTTTGGACACGTGTCTAAACCCTAACCGGCCCTCAAACCGACTTGAGAGAGCAAATGAAGACCGTTGGATGAATGGCGGTTGCATTGGACGGCAGAGAGGTGGCGGGCGCCAGGGTTTGGTGGCGGGCGCCACCCCCTAAACCCTAACCGACCTCCCCCTCACTCTATAAGTACCCCCCTAGCTTCCTAGCACTATAAATAGGCCCCTTGAGCTCTCATTTGGAGAGCCTCACACCATTCCTCACCATTTGGTTAGATTAGCACACTTGCTATGCTAGAGAGATTAGAGAGAGTGTGAGTGCCTGACTAGAAGAGGAGCTGGAGAGGAGAAGAGTAGAAGTCTGGAGAGTTCCGGAGTTGTCGGAGACCTCTGCTTCTCTCTGCTCTGCGCTTCAACTTTGGTAACTTAGTATCTATTTTATCTTCAAGTATTTATTTTCAGTACACCAGTAAAGAACTTAAATCACTAGAAGTCTAATAGAACTAGGATCTACCCCAGTAGATAGTGCCCGTTCCCTTCATCTATCCTAGATATCCTTACCCCCCTAGTTTTCTCAAAATCACTTCGCGTTCCTCGTGGATTCGATACCCCGGAATACTCTGAGGTGAAAAGCTACAACTGACAGCCGTGCGCTTGCGGTTTCTTCTGCGTGCCACCCGAGATGTCAACAGTCATGAATTGAAAACCTCTTCTCTCTATACTCGAGGTCATGTTGTCATCAATAACCAAAAAGGGGGAGATTGAAAGCATCTGGGCCCCTAGTGGATTTCGGTGATTGGATGAAACACAAGATTACTGTGACTAACGTGTGTTTTGCAGAAACAGGGATGAGTTAGGACACGGTAATGGCGACGATACGGGCATACAAAGTTCATGTCCCCTGGCGATGGAAATCGATTCGGTTTTCAAAGGACGGACGACGAAGACGGCGATAGGCTAGCACTAAGTGTCACATAGTGTTGGAGGACACTTAGGTAGTCTTAGGTCTTTGTTTTTCCTTTGGTCGTACTATCAAGGGAGCGTGAATCAGTAGCTTGACCTAGATAAGACTATTGAGGTAGGTGTGGTGCACACTTGTTATTTCATAGCCCTAGGTAGCTCAGAGAGAGCCCTTATGTCGTGAGGATGAGAAGTGGTTAAGGCAGCGTCGCGATCCAAGGTCGTTTTGCCCCTGCTTTGGGCATCGGATGCTGGCCTGGTTCGATGCACACTAGACTTGAGAGTTTCTAGTGAGTGGCATCGGACGCTCCGATGTTGTCACATCGGACGCTACCATGTCACTGTTCACTTGAGAGTGAACTCAGCGTCTCATCGAAGAAGCCAACGTCTGATGGTCATGCAGAGAGGTCAAATCTGCATCGGACGCGTCCGAGGCAGAGGAACATAAACCTGCGTGTCAGAAAAATACAGTTGACCGTTGGGTCGAGGGCATCGGCGCGTCCGATGCCAGGCATCGGAGCGTCTGATGCCCCCGAATCTGTACTGTTTCGTGGCTCTTTTGGATGGCCGGTTGGGGGAGTATTTATACTCCTCCTCATCCATTAGAGTGTTCTTGCCCATTTGAATATCTGAGGAACACCTTGAGTGAGCAAGAAAGAGCAAGATCCCTAGTGAGGTTGAGAGATTTGTTAATTGAGAGAATTAGTGACCTCATTAGTGAGATTGTGTAACAAGTGTGCACACATCCATCTCTTTGGCCTTGGTTTGGTCAAGTGAGAGTTCAAGCTTGTTACTGTTGGTGATCGGCATCACCTAGACGGCTGGTGGTGATCGTGAAGTTTGGTGATCATCCGGTGGTGATCGTGAAGTTTGGTGATCATCCGGAGGCTTTGTGGATGACCCAAGCCAAGTTGTGACTGGTAGTGTGCGATTCACCGGGCTGGAGCAGCGAAGAATCAGCTCATAGTGAGCACTTGATCCTTGCGCAGATCAAGGGGGAGCAATACCCTTGCGCAGGTGCTCCAACGAGGACTAGAGGGTGTGCTGACACCTCGATACCATAGGAAAAAGTCGCTGAGTCATTTCTACTCTCTTTACTTACGCATTTACATTTGAGCAACTCAATTCCGCAATTTACTTGTTGATCTTTCATAATTGAATTGCCATGCTAGAGTAGGAATGGAATAGAGATAGTCTTTTGAGCGGTAGAGTTTAGAGAAACACTTCTTGGCACAAAGGGGTTAATTTGGCTTGTTAGGTTTTAATTCTTGCAAGAAATTTTGAAAAGCCCAATTCACCCCCCCCTCTTGGGCATCTTGATCCTTTCAATTGGTATCAGAGCCTCGTGCTCTCGATTTAGGCTTAACCGTCTAGAGTTAAGATGTCCGGAGTTGAAGGACCACCTCCCATGTTCGAGGGAGATAACTTCCCATATTGGAAAATCCGTATGGAGTCATACCTAGAGGCGGTTGATGTTAAATGCCGCCATGCTGCGATCAACGGCTACCCAAAGCCTAAGGACGCCACTCATCTTACTCCACATGAGGAGGAAAATGAAAAGTGGAATGCAAAAGCCAAAAACATCATCTTTAGAGGCATTTGGAAAGATATGTTCAACCGCGTTTGGAACCACAAGGACGCCCATGAATTATGGGAGAACATTTGTGCACACCATGAGGGAACAAAGAGTGAGCGTGAGGAACGTTAGTGTAACTAGAATATGAAAGATTCTGCAAGCGCCCAGAACACCATTGTAGCATTTTACCAGGAGTATTCCAGGATCGTTATTTATATTTTACCACTGGGAAGCAAGGGTCAAGAATCTGATAATTCACTATCATGCATCTATTAACTCAGAGTACTAAATAGACTAAAGCAGGAGTGAATGATATATGATATGATAATGAATGAAAGCACATAAAAGATAATTCAATGATAACTATAGTGGGAGGACAACGGAAGAGATCAAGGTTCCTACATACTTCTCTATTACTTGGGTTCTAAGGCAACAAAGATGAAAATATATAGCAGTCATAAACATTGGCACTTTGGAGCAGCAGGTCCTTTCCAACTCTCGAAGAAGACTGGGAAAAAGGTAGTTGGGGGAAGGCTGCCAAAAGCTCTAGGAAACATCAATCCGAACGTGGTGGACTACGAAGGCCTAACAGAGCTATCACCCCCTGGGGCTACCACAACTATTTCGTGGGATTGAGCGCAACCTCAGGTAACCTATAGACTAAACACCATGTCTAATCTATCTATTACTACTCTAATTACCTAGGATAACTAGAGCACTCAATACGAACAAAGATCACATGCCAAGATATAACAACTATACTAATCATATAATAAAGCATAAAGTAATTAGAGAAGATAAATATATTAAACCATAAGTCTTATAAGAAAAGATACAAAGGCATACCAAATCTCTGAAGACTCCTCTAGAATTAGAGCGCAGCTCCTCTCTAATCTCTCCTTCTCCTATTTCTAATTGGATCTCTAATTACAACTAGATGAACTAGACAACTAGAACTAGAACTAGACGAACTAGATCTAAATCTAGATGAACTAGAAGAGATTCATCTAGAGGGACCTCTACTTCTACATTGAAACTCTAGTTTCTGATGTGGAGATGAATAATGGAGATGAAGATGTCTCCCCAGGGCGGTCTGGGTCTGGTTTTATAGCCCCTAAGGATGAACCGCAGCCCACGGATCAAACCGACTTGAAACAATGGTTGAGATGCGTCGCAGAGGTCGATTAGGGCACGCTCGACGAAGATGGGCCAAGGAGGGTTCTGGCCCAGGCCGGCCGGCCGGCCTGGGGGTGGGGCCGGCCAGCCCCACCTGGCGGCCACCCCGTCCCTCCTTCGACGTGGTGTCTTCTGGAACCTCTCTTGTTGCCCTAGCGCGGCTTGCCATCTGTTTGCGTGATTCATCGTATTGAAATAGGACTCTACCTCTTTCCATCTGCTAGAAAACTCCCTGGAAAATAGTAATTCACCAGAGCTGATGAATCTGTCAGTTTAGCCCCTGAATTATGTTGCTTGGTGATCACTCTGGGTTGTTCTAGAAGCTTCCAAGTCGTATCCAACAAGGACTCTCTCGTCGGGACTCCAAATGTAGCAAACCATATGTCCATTTCGATCGTCTCGACGAGCTCTTCGCAATGGTGTGCTCTGTTTCGTAACTTGAGATACTTTTATATGGTGAAATATTGATAACACTGCAAAACAAGTGAGAACAACACAACTCGTGGAACTTGTTAGAATGAAACCCTACAACTATGTTTTATTGTTCATTTCAAATCATTCTATGCATTAGTTGATGGTATAATATTGACATTAAGGACCGTCAACAAGTTCCCTCAAGCTTACCCTTTGCTAGTCCCTTAGCAAAGTCAAACTCAACGGTGGATCATGAGTTGCTACAATATCTGCACTTCTAACAAGTACTCATGCATTCAAACAAAAGTTCTCATTTGGATTAGAAAAAGATATCATATTATTCATCATGGGGCTTAGTACTTTACCTTGAATCTTGATAACTGAAAGATAGAACGATCAAATCAAGCACTATGTCTCTTGCTCTTTCACTTCACCATTATCCCAGAGTTTTTATGAATTTTCAAAAACATATGTTGCCAAATTAAACAATGGATCCAAAGAGATAGCCAACCATACCATTGAATCGAGAAGTGCATGTGTATGGAAAATGGAGGCGGATGCTCTTTTGAATATATCACTCTCTTTTGTCTATTAGAAACACATGGCTATCAGGCTAATTCTACTAGCGGGCACGTGCCCATTTTTTCTGATATTCATATTTTTTCGAGGTTCTGGACACTTGTCCCTTTTTATTTCCTCGGTATCTATCTTTTTGAGGTTTCGGACACTTGTCCCTTTTTATTTCCTTGGATTTTTTTCCTTTTTTTTCTTTTTTTCAATAGCCACATGCTTCCAACAAACTTTTGAGAGGATAGCAATAGATAATCATGAGCATTTATGCGAAGGATGGATGAAATGTGTAAGTGATCTCAATTCAATAGTATGATAACTTCTCACAGGGTCAACAAAGCTTAATTTAACTCAATGCAATTATTGGTCATATTAATATTGAAAACTTTCCAGAACTCTAGTGTTGTTTTAGAACAAGATAACAGTAGCTCAGATCATCACATATCATATCTGTCAATTACCTAGACTCTAGATCAAGCATTTGCTACCCATATATTTAATTTTATTTTAAGGCATCATTAATTTTTAAACTTAAGAGAACTCATGCTTGAAGGCTAGATACTAGAAAGAAATTACAATAGAGCAACTATTCATCATTTCCATTTTAAGAAATTAGAGAGAGTTCTTCAGATTTGACATGCTTTATTTTTTTAATCTAACACACACTAACCTATTACTTAAAAATATTAAGATAGTAGTAAGACATACCTGAATCACGAAGATAACGGGGGTGCACCTCCCCCAAGCTCGATGTTGTTGTAATAGTGTTGAGCCTTCATGTGCTCATATTTTTTTGAATTTATTTATAGAAAGAAAACTTAAGAGGATAAAGATACTTACCTGGATACACGGGGGTGCTTTCCCCCAAGCTGAATGTTGACGTAGTCGTTCGACCTTGTAATGTAGCGGACTGGCGGTGAAAATGTTCTTCCTCTATCGGAGCATTGATTGACATTGGTTATTGAAATAGTGCTCCAATAGTGGATGGAATATCCACTTGCTCGTCAGCTTTTCTTGGTCATTCAATCCTGTAAAACTCCAATAGACAACAAAACTCGTGGAATAGATTAAGCGTTAGTGGTTGGCCACTCAAGCCTTAGTTATCCAGAGTTTCAATAAGATTTCTTTCTCAATATTTTTTATTTTAATATTTTATATGATGCAATGATAGTTTAATAAAATGAATGCATTTTTATTTATTTTATTTTTATGCCACCACGGTGAATATTTCATGTGGGTTTTTACAAACCACAGAATTATTCACATGGAGCTTTAAGTTTTATGATGCAGTGCAAAAAGTAAAATATTTTTATTTTATTTTTTATGCAATGCTAATGCAGAAAAGTAAATATGCTATGGAGGAATAATGATGGGAAGTAAACATGCAAAAAGTGAAAGTAATATAGAAAAGATAAATATGGATAACTACCGATTTTACCTTTCGGTGAGGGTTCAATGTTTTAAGTCCTCTGAACAAAACTTCTCACCATGTTCATTCCTGAGGTGCATCATTTGATCTCGATATGTAGACCTTGATAACTACACCTCTTGATATGGTGTCACTCATGTTCTTCGTTCACCCAGCAATTTGAAGTGAAGCATTAGTTGTGGAAGCTGACAGCATCTTGCTCAATTGCATGTTCTTGTAGATCCAGGACCTTCACTCTGTAGAATTTGAGAGTTGATAAACTCCTCCATGTTTTGTTCAAGAGTGTGTCCCGCTCATAAAGACAAGGTAGAGATCAAGTGCATGGGCTCTATTGGTGGAAAAACACCAACAGAACCAAAAGTTTTGTTCATTCCTCTCTAACCTTAGGCACATTGAACAAGATAAACTTGTTGTTTATGTGTTCTATTCAATCTTAACATGAGTGATAGGATCAAAAGATGAGCATGAAAGTAGCATCTTAAAATAATTAACATATTAGATTGCTTAACCCAAGGAAGGATAATCTATGTATAATGTGTTGATCTTTTCATGATTGTGATATATCATCTTCCAAAGGTTGGATGCACAAAATTTTAGCTCATTAAGATAGTGAGATTCAAGAGAGTAAAGATAGGAACAAAGAGTAAAGAACTGCACATGTTGAGTTGATTAGGGTGGATCAAGTGAGGTGCAACTTAAACATGTTTGGTTCTTTATTTATGCGCATACCAGAAACAAAGAGAAGCTTTTTTAAAAGGGGATGGTCACTTACCTTGAAATGTTACTTTATCATTGAAGAGTGATTGTGTCGAACCACCTTGTGGAAGCTTCTCTTGTCTAGCTGCTTGTTGTTCATGAATGGCTTGTCTTCTCTTGCTTATCTCACAGTGGGCCAGCTGAGTCTTGTTCTCAACAGGTCCAGACGATGGAGACTTTGTCGACTATTCTCTTGATTTGTAGGCTCGGGTACTATCTCTCCATCTTCTAATTCTTGCAGTGCAGTGGCTTCGTTCTTCATGATGCCTCCCTCAATTCCTGGCAGTTGGTTCTTCATTTATCAGTTGAATCGATGTCTTCTCTTGGCTCTCTTCGGCTGCTCATAAATGGTGTAGTTGTTGAAGAAGCAGCAATCCTTTTGATCGAAAATCCAAAAGTGCACGTCTCCAGGTCCGACATAGATGACACATTGGTGGTGTTCAAGAACGATCTTCCAAGAATGAGTGATGGATCATATTCTTCTCCTTAGCTGGGGTAGCGTCTAGTGGCTTGTACTAATCAAAGTGGTGAGTAGGAGGTCAAAGTGTCTTGAAGCTGGATTTCTCCTTCCTACCCCTGATCATGAAACAAATCTAGACAACAAAATTGTGTCTCCCCCAAGTTGGCTTGTGAAGTAGGTGGATATTTCTTCAACAACATGTTCATGAGTTGAAATTGTAGACCTTGTTGTTGTTGAAGTTGTTCCACCTCATCCCCCAAACTAGCTTTTGTGTTGCAATGATTAGAAGTGAGGAGAACTTCCACTGCTTGTCTTCATAGTGAACCACCAACAGACTTCCTTTAGACGACACATAGATCTTATAATGTAATGGCATATCGTCACCCTGATATTTGTTATTGGTGTCGATGTTGATGTCTTCGACAATGATGAGCGTAGGCAAAGATTGACTCATACGGGGTGAGTTGCATCCTGCTCGTCATCAGTGTCTTGGCTTAGGCCTAGGGATGGCTCAAAGCTTGGCTGCCTTCAACATCACTAGTGACTTGTCTGATGATGAGTTTTGTCTATCCATGGGTTGGGTTTTGGATCTTTAAGTTCACACTATGGGAATATTACCTCCGTATACCCCCATGGACCTACTTGGGCCCTTCGTCAAGGACAGCCCAGCTCGCGAGGCCTTGCGGCACGCGACCAGCTCGTCGTGCTCATCAAGGACTCTCCAGAAGCCTTGCCCGCCAAGGAAGATCCTAGAGTTAGATCCGGATTCCTTGCCTTAAGGAACCGCTTGTAATCTGATAAGGACTCGACAACTGTAACCCTGCTCCCCGGCTATATAAGGCGAGCAGGGACCCCCTCTCACCTCAGGTCCATCAGACCCGAGATCACCTCAGATCCCATCGGATCACACGCCATATTCCAATCCATCAATACAAACCAGCCACCAGAACATAGGACGTAGGGTATTACGGCGACTTGCCGGCCCAAACCTGTCTAAATCGCCGTCTCTCGTCCCTGTGTTTACGCTTTGCAGACGTCTCACATGCCTCCGCCGCTCAATCTACTACCTTGGGCATACCCCTCGGTAGACTATCGACCATATTTCGTCATCAGTTGGCGCGCTAGGTAGGGGGTGTGTGCTACGACATCATGATCTGCCAAGCGGTCATCTTCCTCGACTCCATGATCCTCCACGAGCCCGACGTCTCCTTCCAGATCGGATCTATCATCTGGACCATCGGTGACGCCGTCTTCGCTCCGGAGATCATGGAACCCGCGCAGCTTCCTGCGCTGGACGCCTCGCCGTCCACCATCGCCCCATCGCGTCGGCGCCCCGCGCGCCAAGATCCATCCGCTGCGATGACCTGGTCGAAGCCATCGATCGGGCCAACAAGAGGATCACCAACTGCATCAATGTCGTCGTCGCCTTCTCTCGTCGACCAGGCTCGTCGCCGTCTTCGCTCGTCGCCATCATCACTCGTCGTCGCCTTCGCTCATCGTCAACCGGGCCCGTCGCCGACCTGCCCACCGCCCAAGATCGGATCTACATCAAGCTGCAGTCATCCTCCGCCATTGGTTTTCTCCGTATTTTATTTGTACATCATCATCTACTACTGCTCTCCATATTTATTTTTCAGGGACTGAAAAATAAATATGAAGAGCAGTAGTACATGATGATGTACGAATAAAATATGGAGAAAAATCAGTGGCGAAGGATGACTGTAGCTTGACGAAGTCCCCGAGCTTGGAGTTGTCTTGCCGACATGGAGCGTCTGGAGACAGAGATGGAGCCGGCCGCGGAGGCCCTGGTCGCCAATGTAGATCCTTTCGCTGCCGGGCAGCCATGGAGTGTGTGTAATATGGAGATAGTCTGTAAGTAGACTCTTGGGCGAATAGAGGCAAAACTTGTAGCGAGCCGGCGTGTTTTGCATATTCCTCGAATTCCGCAGACCCAATAGTCGTGAGTCTAAGCGATGAACAGTTCGGCCTTGGGTTATCCCATGATCCGTAGCGTAGAGCACAGAGCTCGTTTGTGCGTAGGAGTCAAGGGCATCGCCCAAGGAACCGCTGCTGGCATCCCATAGCGCAGAGGGCAGACGCTCATGCACGCGTAGGGAGGTACCACAGACAGGGTCTTTTCCGAGAGGCTCGATCGTGGCGTGACCTGGGCGAATGGAGACCGTTCGTCGAGCGCGTGGGTAGCGCAGGTATAGGCACTGAGCGTGTAGCCTTAGAATTCTCAGCCCGAGTTAGCCTTTCTGCGGATACATGGGTGTATGCTGGATCTTGAGATGATGAGTGATTGTCAACTGGTATGATGCGCATGTTATTTGGCTTGTGTTGTGCAGGTGTCGAGCACAGAGACGGTGATCGAAGGTAAGGTGAAGGTCAAGTAGAGACGTGTCGTGCCGATGGACCCAGAGCGGTGAAGGGCGGACATGAGGCTTGGACTGACGGACCGGTGGCCTAAGGATCGGCCGTGGTGGCTGACAGCCTCAGACAGCGACAAGTGAAGACTTGCGGGAGGATGGGGTGCACGGGTGGTGCATCCCCTCTACGGCATCGGTTTGATGGTTGAGCCACAGAAAAACAACCGAGTGGACGGTTTCCAGGTTTGGGCCTCAAAACCTAGGTGCGGTCGATTTCCGAGTTTGGGCCACAAAACTCGGGCCGAGTGGACGGTTTTCAGGTTTGGGCCTCAAAACCTGGGTGCAGCCGGTTTCTGAGTTTGGGCCACAAAAATCGGGCCGAGGATGGTTTCCAGGTTTGGGCCACAAAACCTGGGCGTTGGCTGGTTTCTGAGTTTGGGCCACAAAACTCAGGCGACGGACGACAGGTTTCCCGGTTTCGGCCTCAAAACCGGGGGATGGCCCTGGTTTCCCAGTTTCGGCCTCAAAACCGGGGGAGGTCCGTGAAAAGGACGAGCAGCGCTTGGCGGCACGTGGCGGCATCCGGTGAGGTCACGTCGAGGCAAAGCTACCCGATGTGCGGGCGTGGCCGTTGGATCAACATCAACTTGAGTTGGTCAGGAATACCCTTAGGGTTAGCCTGCTCGCTCATTAGCAGTAGGGGTAGAAGGGGAATAATTGTATTAGGCTATATTAGGAGAGGCAACCCCTCCCTCCAAACTATCTCAATCATTGCTATTTTCATTCTAGGGTTTCCTGCTCTCCCAGTCCCTGCTATAGCTACTGAGATCCGTAGAGACGGTTCGATCATACCTCTGTGTATTTAGATTTTGCGGAAATGGGACCGGATTCCCGTTGTCTCCTCGTGGGGAAGAATTTTGGGTGGCAATCGTGATTGTGATTCGCGTTTTGAACTTGTTCTTCGTGTTCTTCGTTTCTCCATGATTTTCCCGTCAGGGCGGGTGATTTGCGACCACTCAGGGAGGGCGATTTCAATCGCCCTTCTCCCAAATCCTCCCAAATTCGATCCAAATGAAAATCCCTCGATTCCAAACTTGGAGAAGATGATCACAAGATAGTTAGGAGACTATCCCCAAGAAATCATCCGCTCAAATTGACTCAATCAATGGGAAATCGAAAAGGAAGGTGCAAGAACCGAAAAAGTTGCCACAAAACTTGAATCGACCCGATCTACTTGTTCGTGAGGATAAAGATAAATTCCTTCGGTGGAAATGTTCTCCTCACATCAAAGAACAAGTTGATTCAAGTGGATTCGAAAAAGACCCAACGAGGAGGGAGATCGAGTCACGGGAAAATCGTGAAGAAAAGAAGAACGCGAAGAACAAGTTCAAAACGCAAATCACAATCACGATTGCCCACCGAATTTGTCCCCACGAGGAGACAACGGGAATCCGGTCCCGTTTCCGCAAAATCCAAATACATAGAGGTATGATCGAACTGTCTCTGCGGATCTCAGTAGCTACAGCAGGGACTGGGAGAGTAGGAAACCCTAGAATGAAAATAGCAATGGCTGAGATAGTTTGGAGGGAGGGGATGCCTTTCCTAATATAGCCTAATACAATTATTTCCCTTCTACCCCTACTGCTAATGAGTGAGCAGGCTAACCCTAAGGGTATTCCTGACCAACTCGAGTTGATGTTGCTCCGACGGCCACGCCCGCACATCGGGTAGCTTCGCCTCGACGTGACCTCACCGGATGCCGCCACGTGCCGCCAAGTGCCGCTCGTCCTTTTCACGGACCTCCCCCCGGTTTTGAGGCCGAAACAAGGAAACCTGG
The DNA here is from genome assembly GCA_009763385.1 of Coix lacryma-jobi var. lacryma-jobi. Lineage (NCBI taxonomy): Eukaryota > Viridiplantae > Streptophyta > Magnoliopsida > Poales > Poaceae > Coix > Coix lacryma-jobi. Next base: position 140,264,303 of record CM019824.1, read on the forward strand.
GCCATCCCCCGGTTTTGAGACCGAAACCAGGAAACCTGTCGTCCGTCGCCTGAGTTTTGCGGCCCAAACTCAGAAACCCGCCAGTGCCCAAGTTTTGTGGCCCAAACCTGGAAACCGTCCTCAGCCCGAGTTTTGTGGCCCAAACTCAGAAACCGGCGGCACCCAGGTTTTGAGGCCCAAACCTGGAAACCATCCACTCCGAGGTTTTTCTGTGGCTCAACCACCAAACCGACGCCGTAGAGGGATGCACCACCCGTGCACCCCGTCCACCCACAAGTCTTCACTTGTCGCTGTCCCAGGCTGTCAGCCACCACGGCCGATCCTCAGGCCACCGGTCCGTCAGTCCAAGCCTCATGTCCTCTCCTACTGAGATCCGCCTTCTCCCAACCACTACCACCGGGATCCGACTGCCAGACGCTGAGATCCGCCCTCTCCCATCGCATCCAACCACTGGGATCCACCCTTTCCCACAACATTTGGCCACCAAACGCCTGGATCCGGCCATTGCTTGTCGTGGAGGAAGGTGTTGCTGCTTGCTGTGGAGGGCGCCATTGTCGAAGAAATATGGTCGATAGTCTACCGAGGGGTATGCCCAAGGTAGTAGATTGAGCGCCGGAGGCGTGCGAGACGTCTGCAAAGCGTAAACACAGGGACATGAGATGGCGATTTAGACAGGTTCGGGCCGGCAAGTCGCCGTAATACCCTACGTCCTGTGTTCTGGTGGCTGGTTTGTATTTCTGATTGGATGATTCGATGGGATCTGGGATGAAGTGTGTTGTTTCGAGAGGGGGTCCCTGCTCGCCTTATATAGCCGGGGATCAGGGTTACAACTTGTCGAATCCTAACAGATTACAATCGGTTTCTTTTGGCAAGGAATCGGGGTCTATCTATCTGGATCTTCCTTGTCGAGCAAGTCATCAAGAGAGTCCTTGGCGGCTGCGACAGCCTGGTCGCGGGCCGCAAGATGTTCTGGTTGGGCCGTATCTGCAGAGAAGCCCAAGTCGTGCCATGAGGGTATACGGGTGTAATATCCCCACAGCTAGTCCCCGAGCACTTTGCATCCTATGAGCAGGGCGTGTTGAAGTCCTCCGAGCAGGTCGGGTTGAGAACACAAGGTTGATATGTGCCCTTGTGGTTCCCTTCCTGAGTGATGAGTGATCGATCAACGGGCAACATGTCTCTTGGCTGTGTTGATGTGCAGGTGCGGAGCTCGGGCAGTGGTCGAAGGTGAGGTGAAGGACAAGTAGGGATGTGCCGTGCCGACGGACCGGGAGCGGTGAAGGGCGGACGTGGAGCTTGGTCCGACGGACCGGGAGACCTGAGGACCAGCTGTGGTAGCTGGCACGTGGCGTCGACAAGCAAGAGCACATGGGGATGTGCGGTGCATCGGCCAAGTCGGGAGGAAGGTGATGGCGTCGTGACACTTGGCGGGAGGCCGAGAAGGATGGCGAATGCACTGTGCCCGGCGTGGAGGCTGGACATGCTCCGACATCGGTGCTGGAACTCAGGGTGTGCGAACCACATCCCGTCTACAGCACGGGTTCGGTAGCTGAGCCTCGAAAAGCTACCCTCGACGGTTTCCGAGTTTGGGCCTCAAAACTCGGGGTGACCGGTTTCCGAGTTTGGGCCTCAAAACTCGGCGTGGATGGTTTCCAGGTTTGGGCCTCAAAACCTGGGCGCGCGGGTTTCTAAGTTTGGGCCACAAAACTCAGGCTGAGGACAGGTTTCCCGGTTTCAGCCTCAAAACCGAGGGAAGGCCCAGGTTTCCCGGTTTCGGCCTCAAAACCGGGGGGAGGTCCGCAAAAAGGACGGTCGACGCGTGGCGGCGTGGAGAGGCTAGCGCAGAGGCGAGGCTATCCACGAGGTAGGCGCGGCGGTCCACTGGGCGGCACGTGGCGGCATCCTGAGGCTTGCGTCGAGGCGAAACTAAGGGTGAGGAAGACGCGTGGCCGTCAGATCAGCCATCAGCAGAGTTGGACCAAGATACCCCTAGGGTTGGCTGCTTCGCTCTTGTATCTAGGGGTAGAAAGGGGATTATTGTTTTAGGCTGTAAATAAGAGAGGCACCCCTCCTCTCCCTCTATCCTTGCAGTCATTTGTTCCTGAGCTCTCTCTCTCTCTAGCCCTCTGCTTAGGTTCTAATCATACCTCGCTGCAAGCGATCCGCAGAGACAGAAATCATAACTCTATGTATTTGGATCTTTTGAGGAAACGAGACCGTATTCTCGTTGTCTCCTCGTGTGGAGGAATTTCGGCTGAAATCGAATCGTGTTCTGTGTTCTTCATGTTTTGGTTTTTCATCTCTTGGAGATTTGCCTCGTTCTCCCTCTCCACGAGATGATTTTCGATTCCACTTGAATCAATTCGTTCTTGGTCGTGAGCTCCATCTTTCCACCGAAGGATTTCTCCTATAACCTCATGAGTCCATAAATCGGGTCGATTTCGTGTTCGTTCATCCTCTTTCCCCCCTTTCCGGTGTTCCTCGGATTTCTCTCGATTGACTTGGATTGGTGCGATGATTTCTTAGGATTAGCACCCCAATACGTTGAGGAACACCTGGGAGGAGTTTGATCGAAGTCCTTTTTGATTTGGTGAAGCTTCGATTGAATTTGCCTTTTGCCCCGAGCGTTTTTGTGCTCTCTGTTCATCCGCAAACAGTCCGCGCCCCCAGCGGCGGACTGTCCGCGCCCCCAGCGGCGGACTGTCCGGGACTCGGGGCTCGGCAAGGTCAGAACTGCGCAGTGCGACACTGTTCTCGGTCAAGTGACCGGCGGACAGTCCGCCAGTGATCCGCGGACAGTCCGGGGTCACATCGGACGCAGCACAGGGTTGGCATCGGACGCTTGTGTGTTACTGTTCACGAGACCCGCAGACAGTCCGACGTTCAATCCGCGGACTGTCCGGGACTCGAACAGGGCTGGTGCAGAACTGCCTGTTTTGGGAACTTTTGTCGGCGGACAGTCCGCACTTCTAGTGGCGGACAGTCCGGTGTTCAGCGGACAGTCCGGGATCCTTACCTCGGACAGTCCGCGAAACGGCTGCTTGTGCTGTTTTGATCCTTGGCTTTGGCAGTTGGTTTTGGGGTTTCTCCGGAGGTTCCGTTGTACCACTAGGACATCTCCTAGGGTATCCACCTACTCGTAGGTCATGAACTCTCCGGTCGTTTCGAGTCTTTGTTTTTGGGGTGACCTTCTGGGACAAGGGCCATACTATTCACGAGTTGAATTTGAGGCTCCCATTCACCCCCCCCCCCCTCTCTGGTCGCTAATCCGGTCCTTCAATTGGTATCAGAGCCGGTTAAGGATCTTCTCTACCTTAATCGGTTTCGGATCCTAAGGGCGATATGGAACGAGGGAACGGCAAGGCTCCGTGGTTCGATGGAACGAACTATCCCTAATGGAAGATTCAGATGTGTGCTTATCTCAACAGCATCAGATCTTCTGTATGGGAAATATGTGAGAATGCTGAGTACGTAGTCCTTGCGGCTCGTGTGGGTCAGATCCAGATTGACCAGCACGAGGCCAACTCCAAGGCTCATAACGCTCTTTTGGCCAGCATCTCCCTTCCTGAGTTCGAGCGTGTCTCTGAGCTTGAGACAGCACGAGAGATCTGGGTGAAGCTTCAGAGCTATCACGAGGGGACCGCTCAGGTCAAGACCAGACTCTTCGAGACGTACAAGCGCGAGTACGAGAACTTAGTTCAGTTGGAGGGAGAGACGATTGACGCCATGTTCACTCGTTTCCAAACGATTGTGAACAAGATGCGTGCCAATCGGGCTAACCTACCCTATGACGATCATGAGAGGGCTCTCAAGTTGCTATACGCCCTGGATCGGAGGGTATGGGAGGTGAAGATGTCGACCATCATAGAGTCTACATCTTATGACACCCTCACCGTGGACGAGCTGTTCAGCAAGCTCAAGTCCACCGAGATCGATCACCTGACTCAGGCCAAGTTGAAGAACCCATCTTCACATACCATGGCTTTGGTCTCTGGCACAGGTGGATCAACTTTCTCTGCTGACCCTTCTCCTCCTCTGTTTTTGTTGTCATCTTTGCTTACAGTCACGGAGGAACAGTTGGAGGCGGTTGGAGACGACGAGCTCGCCCTCGTCATCACCCGGTTCTCGCGGTTTCACAACAACCGCCTGAATCGCCGGTGTGGTGGCGCACGCGAGGGCTGCTACAAGTGTGGTGACCTAGACCACTTCATGACAAACTGCCCCAAGAACGACAAGAACTTCCCCGGCAAGAACCGCAACTCCAGGCGCAAGAGCAAGCCGGAGAACAAGGCCGGGAAGAAGAAGAAGGGCAGCTATCTCCGAGAGGACATGGAGAAGGCTTTCGACGCCAGTCGGCGTGCCTTCCTCGCCACCATCAGTGACGGCGAGAAGACCTCCGACGGCGACTCCAGCGATGATGGGTCCGAGCACAAGACTGAAGAACGCTTCAACGAACTCTGCTTCTTTGGCCATTCCTCCAAGGGTCTCTGCACCATGGCCTTGGACGAAGAGGACGCCAAATGCCAGGCAAAGGACGCCGACACCGACGACGACGACGACGACGACGATGCTTCTGAGGTATCAACCTCTTCTCTTGTCGATCGTCTTACCGGTGAGCGCGATTCTCTTGTCGACATAGTTCTCGCTCAGGACAAGCAACTCAAGCGAGCTATCCGAGAGCGCAATGAGTTTAAGGCTAAGATGAATGAGGCGTTTAAGGAGCTTGAGTTCGCTAAGTCTGAGGTGAAGGTGGCTGATGTGGAGGAGTGTGAGGAGTGCACGATGCATATGACAAACTTTGCCACCTTGCAAACCAAGTATGCCTCTTTGATTGAGGTGTACGATGAGCTGAAGAGTAGGCTAGACTTGGTAGGTGATTGCAAAGAGTGTCCCTCCCTGAAGAAGGAGCTGGAGGAAGTGAAGGCAAGGTCCTTCCTGCTTGGTGCGTGCAAGCTTTGTCCTAGCTTGCGAACTGAGTTGGCAGAAGTTAATGCCAAGCTTGCTGAAGCCTTGAAGGCCAGCTCAGTTAGCACTTTGTCCACTCAATGTGAGCGATGCGTGGGGATGGAGCTTGAGATTGCCAACTGCCGGCATGACAGGATGCAAACCGAGGAGGAAAACACATACCTTCGGTCCATCCTGAGTTGGGTATCATGCAGTGAGCCACAGCTGGGCATGATGATCAGTCAGTTCAAGAGGGGAACTGATTGCTCGGGAGTAGGCTTTGCTTCAGGTGGGAAGGGCGCTAGTATATTTGGCAAGATCGGTGAGTTTAGCGGAGTGAACCCGAGTGAGAAGCCATTCGCTATCCCTAAGCTTACCAAGATCACCTCACCTGAGCCTCCCAAGCCTATCACCAAGGATGGTATCCTTGATGAACCTCCCAAGGCTCCACCTCGCAAGCAAGTGTGGATTCCCAAACCTAACCATCTTAGGAACACACTTGACACCCTTCCTGACGTCTCTAGTGATCCCCTTCCGAGAGGCAAGCAGCCAGCCAGTGTGAACAACCCTCGCAACTTTAGGAACCAACAACCCAAGAGAGTAGTGAGGTTTGAGTGCGAGTACTGTCACTGTGAGGGTCACCTAGCTGAGTTTTGCTTTCGGAGGAAGAGAGACGCTAGGAAGGAGTTGGAGCTGAACAACCAGGCCAAGCACCACCCTCTCTATGGTGTGCAAGGTCGGGGAGTTCAGAGGCAGGGCGCTAGACCTGGAGGTGCACCTCCTCAGGTTGCTAGGCCCCAGGCAGCAAGACCACGGGGTGGTGGTCGTGCCCGTCGCGGTTCAGGTCGTCCTCAATACGACTGTGAGCCGGGTGTAAGAGGTTTTGCTGCTCAGTCCCATAGCGGACCACCTTTTCAGTATGGTGGTGATCGCTTTGCTCAAATGGGACAGGTAGGTCAGTTTGGAGGTTTTCCGTTCCATAGCGGACCACCCTTTCAGGTCAGTGGTGATCGCTATCCACCCATGGGACGAGGACAGCTTGGTGTTGCTGCTAACACTTTTTCTGGGCCTATGACACAGCACTGGTATCCTTCTCAGTATACTAACCCCAGTGTTGTGCCATATGCTCACTTCCTGCCTTTCTATTGATGCAGGAACTTCGGTTGGGCCATCGGACGGCTCGGAGCCGGGCGGTGAAGGGGCGTGGCCCTGTCGAGGCGTCGGGAGCCGGAGCTTGATCGCAGGCGCGATTGCCTTGGGAGACTTCCTGGTCACGACGTAGCGGCGTTCGCCTTTGGCGCGAGGGATGCGGGCTTGGCGGCGTTCCGCTGTGCGATGATCCGGAGGGTGAGAGGTAGCGCCCTTTCTCGTTGCACTGCACGGCAGCGGCCTTGACGTGGGCGACAACCTTCTGTAGCTCCGGGGTTACCGGAAGCTTGGAGAGCTCGTTGAAGACGACGGCGAGGTTGGCGCTTGGGGTTGGGTAAACGGGTTGATCGTCGACCCTGTCGAATTTGTAGTTGAGGTCGCGGCCTCCAACATTGTCACGATCCCGGCGTCGTTCGTTGTCGTGATGCTCCCGGTCGCAGCGCTCCTGGTCGCGTCGCTCGTCGTCACGTCGGTGCAGGCGGTCGATGTTGCGTTGCTCCCGATTGGCGTGTTCGCCTTCCGTTTCGTTTGGAGGTGGAGGACTGTCGGCGGAGACGTTGAAGATGATGCCACCGCGGTATGGTGGGAAGTCAGTTCCGGAGTCGGTGGAGACAACGGTCGTAGACCGCGTGGAGATGGAGCCATTTGTCGTGGTAGATCCGGATGCTGAAGTCGCCGAGACGGTGTCGCCGGAGATCTCTTTGAGAGTCACCATGCCAACGAGTGGTGCTGGGGTCGCCCGCTTGTGTACACTAGTCGGCGCCATCTGGTCGGAACCAAAAGTCTGGAGCTGGTCGGAGAGTTGTCGCAGCGCCTGATGCTGATATGTAGTAGCCGCACCGCGGAGCCCGAAGGGCATGGGCGTTGGAGACGAAGTGCGGTGACGAGTCGGATGCAGATCCGATCTGGGCGGTGGGTGGGACGAGCGCTGGAAACTCCCGATGGTGTACCTGAAAATTGCTCAAGGCGAGATTGGTTGGAAAGCTGTATACGAGCTACCTCGATGGCGTCGATGCACTCTGCGGTTCCTTGATTGGCTCGGTCGATGGCTTCGATTAGGTCGTCGCAAGGGACGATTCTCGGCGGGCGGCGTGCCGCCTTGGTGATGCGGCGGGTGGACGGCGGAGCGTCCGGCGCAGGAAGCTGCGTAGATTCCACGGTTTCCAAAGCAGGAAAGTGGTCGCCCACGGTCCAGATCATAGATCCGATCTGAAAAGTGGTGCCAGCCTCCGGAAGAACCATGGAGCGAGGGAAAGTGACCGCTTGGCAGATCATGATGTCGTAGCACACACCCCCTACCTGGCGCGCCAACTGTCGACGAAATATGGTCGATAGTCTACCGAGGGGTATGCCCAAGGTAGTAGATTGAGCGGCGGAGGTGTGCGAGACGTCTGCAAAGCGTAAACACACGGACGTGAGACGGCGATTTAGACAGGTTCGGGCCGGCAAGTCGCCGTAATACCCTACGTCCTGTGTTCTGGTGGCTGGTTTGTATTTCTGATTGGATGATCCGATGGGATCTAGGATGATGTGTGTTGTTTCGAGAGGGGGTCCCTGCTCGCCTTATATAGCCGGGGAGCAGGGTTACAACTTGTCGAATCCTAACAGATTACAATCGGTTCCTTTTGGCAAGGAATCCAGGTCTATCTATCTGGATCTTCCTTGTCGAGCAAGTCATCAAGAGAGTCCTTGGCGGCTGCGACAGCCTGGTCGCGGGCCGCAAGACGTTCTGGTTGGGCCATATCTGCAGAGAAGCCCAAGTCGTGCCATGGGGGTATACGGGTGTAATATCCCCACAGCTAGTCCCCGAGCACTTTGCATCCTCTGAGCGGGGCGTCTTGAAGTCCTCCGAGCAGGTCGGGTCTGGGCGTACGTCGACAATGGCGTCTTCCGACCAGGTCGCCTTGTCGTGGGTGCACTTGTGGTAGACTTCCGACCAGGTTAAGCTGGTCGCGAACGTGGCAGCTGGAGCTGTAGCCGAAGTATAGCCGTGTGGAGTATTCTGAGTCGTCCTGCAAAAAAGGATGCAAGGTGCTGCAAGAAAAAATTTGAAGACTGTTATATTTTTGGAGGCGGGTCCTTTATGAGGCCCGCCTCTGTTACTGGATTTTAGGAGGTGGAAAAAAGTGACTGCCTCCATAAATTTAAATGCTCATCTTCGTTAATCCGCCTGGATTTTAGGAGGTGGTTGAATTTTTTGACCGCCTCTATTAATAAAACTGCATTGTCTTGTAAAATGATTTTCGTAGTAGTGTTCTGTGGATGCCATATCCCTGGTGAAAGCCCTAGTTTGGTTTTGGCTAATTGATGAAACCTATTTGGTCTAATCCTATTGCTAAGCATGTGTGTAGCTTATAAGAAAGGATTGAGACCAAGCCAAGTGGTGGAGCTAGCAAGGTGACAACCATGGAGGATGGTGATGGCCATATGCAACTCAAGTGATCAAGTGCTCTACCATTGGTGAATTGTGAGAAGAAAAGAAGAGATGGAGCAAAGAGGCCCGAAGGCAAAGGTATAACCTATAGGGCTCTTTGTTTTGGTGATCAAGACACTTAGTGAGTGTGATCACATTTAGGATACATAGCCGTACTATTAAAAGGAGATAATTCACGGCTTATACGGTGTTCAAGTGCCACTAGGAGTTCTCTAACATATTGATGCTATAGACCTAGTGAGTGACTAACAAAACCCCTTGGAAAATGCTTTGCAAAATGCTAACACACTTGCATATAATGATGTACACTTGGTAGTGTTGGCACTTTTGGGATAAGGAGGTGTTAAGGAGCTGTGGAGAAGTGGGAGAAACTAGTGTATAGTTCTTCTCCCTCCTGCCGAGCTTGCGAGGTAGGATTCAGCGTTTTTTTGGAAGACAAGTAGTGTGCTCAGAAGCATCGGACGCTGGTCCGAGGAGCATTGGACGTTGTCCGAGCGTCCGATGGTAAACCCTAGTTTCTGTCAAATGTTGAAGGAGCATCGGACGCTGGCAACAGACGCTGAGGAAACACTGTTGCAGAGTCCGATGGAGATGACGTGACGCGAGCGTGCTTTCTAGGAAGCATTGGACGCTGGCCTGCGTCCGATGCCAATCCATCGGACGCGTCCGATGTGATTTGACCCTTTCTGGAACCTCTCTGCATGGTCATCGGACGCAGGGGTTGAGCGTCGGATGTAAGGGTGCCGGCGCGTCCGATGTGACGCAGAAAAGAGCTAAAACGAGCAGTGGCATCGGAGCGTCCGATGCCTGGCATCGGCGCGTCTGATGTCACTTTAACCGTCGCGCGAAGGGTTTTGACCGTTGGGATTTGACGGACTGAATTCGTATCAGGAGGGCATGTGGCTCCATCTGGAGCATCGGACGCTGGGGCAGCGTCCGATGGTCGCGCATTAGAGCGTCCGATGGTCGTGATTTCAGCCCAACGGCTAGGCCAACTTGTGTGGCCTATTTAAGGGGCTTGGTCGGCTCACTTGGACTCTCTCTTGCACATTTTGATTCCTAAGCATTCTAGTGAGCTTTGTCAAGCCTCCCAACTCATCTCCTAAGTTGATTTGATCAAACCAAGTGAGATTGAGTAATCTAGTGCGTGATTTGAAAGAGTTCAATCTAGTGGCACTAGTTCTTCACATCGACATTGAGTTTTTCTTGTTAGTCTTGGCATTTGCCGGTGCCTAGACGGCTTAGAGGCGTTGTGGTGTTGTTGGCAATAAAAGGAGATTGTTCTTGGCCACCAGCGATCGAGATTGTGAGAGGTTTTGGAGCCTCACCTCGCTGGAGCGGCAAGAGGCATCCTTAGTGGATTGCTCGTGTCTTTGAGCTACCTCACTAGCGGTAGATTCTTGTGGCGCTTTTTGTGAGCTTGGCTTTGTGCCGATTAGCCACCAGGTCACCTAGTGTTGGTCGACACAACGGGGAGTAGCGTGCCGGCAAGCACGTGAACCTCAGGATAAATCTTGGTGTCCCGTGTGCCTATTGTGATTGCGCATTCATCTTGGTGACTGGTCTTCATATTCACATTCTTGGTGATTGGCATCACAAGTGGACTTCACCGGTGATTGGCCCTCTACTAGACGATCCCGAAGGCCTGGTGAAATCACTACTATGTAGCTCGTTTACTTTTTGTATTTTTCTTTGAGCTATTTCTTTTGTGTAGATACTATATCTTGTTGTATATCTTTTGTCATATATCTTGTATAGCTAGTTGTGATTAGTTCACTTAGTTTATCCATTGCGCACACTTGCCTCATTTACTTTCTTTATATATCATACTTGTGCTAGAGCTAGATTGTTTTATTCCGCATTGGATATTAGCTCTAGTTTGATTGTGTGACATAGCTTTATTAGGTAGAATTGTTGGATAGGTGGCTTGCAACACACTATTAGGCTAACACAAAAAGCTTCACCATTTGTTATACTAATAGTGTTTGCCTAAGTATTATTGTAGATTTTTAATTAGGTTGTTCACCCCCCTCTAGCCAATTTGGACCTTTCACCTGGGTACCCAACAACAAGTATTGGCAGTCAAGACAACTGAAAGGACTGTGACGCCTAAGAGAGGGGGGGGGGTGAATTAGGCAACTAAAAACTTTACTCTAACTATGGCATCTAATTACCACCTAGTCAAAACCTATGCAAGAAAGTAAACTATCTAATTGTGCAACTATGGTTTTGCTAGGTGTGTTGCTATCTCTACCGCAAAAAGAGTTATGCGACATAGGTTCCAATCCTACCAACTAGCCTATCAACTAAGCTAGGAAAGGTAAAGTACATAATTAAGGTAGCAAAGTAAATGCTGAAGCTAAAGAGGAAGGTAAAGATGCAAACTCCTGTCGACGACTCCGGTATTTTTACCGAGGTATCGAGAAGTACGCAAGCTTCCCCTAGTCCTCGTTGGAGCCCCTCGCAAGGAATCTCTCGCAAGGGCCAAGCCCCTCGCAAGGAATCCCTCGCAAGGGCCAAGCTCCCAGTCGAGTAACTCCGTGGATAGCTCTGGTCCTTCCCCACGCGCAAGTGGGTCTCCGGTTAAGCCACTCGTGGCAAAGCCTCTCCCGGATGCTCCTTGCCGTCTCCACTATCAAGCTTCCGGCCGAACCACCACGGGCCTTGTTCCCTTCGATACACGGTGGCGGCCACACCACAAACGCGGTTGGTGTGGTCTCGCAACACTACAAGCCCCTCCGACGTACAACAATGGTGCGCACAAGCACTGAGTAGCAAGAGGTATGCAAACCTCACTAAACACTAGGTCTAAACCTAGAGCAAGCGCATGAGCGGTGGTCTAACTAGCCTAAGTACTTCGTAAAGTACCTACACTAATCACCATGTGATTCACTAAGCACTATGCATATGGAGGCACTAATATGGTGTGACAACACCCTTGGTATGTTTCCTCACTCCTCCACACCTCATTTGGCCGGTTTGAGGTGGTATATATAGCCCCCAAGCAAATAGAGCCATTGGGGGAGGGGGCTGAAAACAGCTTTCTCTAGAGCATCAGACTATGCATCGGACCGTCCTATGCTCATATGTTGAGTAGCCGTTGGAAAACTAGCCGTTAGACCTCTTTTTCGGGGGCATCAGACTCTACAGTGAGGCATCAGACTCTAGCACCGGACTCTACTATAACACTGTTCATTTGGGCTGATTTTAGTGAGCATCGGACTCTGGCATCAGACCGTCTTATGCTCGGCATCGGACTCGCGTCCTATGCTCCTCAAACTTTCATATTTTGGGCATAACTCTTAGCTCCGAACTTCGATTTCGATGATCTTGGACTTTTCGGAAATCTAATAAAAAGTTCTACATCTTTATGCTAGTGTCATGCCAGTTTGAGCAAATCCAAAATCATGAGACAGTTCCAATTCAATCAGCTTTTGTCTCGGCTTGAGCGGTTCAACTTTGTTGGCGTCCGGGACTCTGTTTCTTGTGTCTTGGAGTTTGTTTGATCTTTGTAAGCCTTCAATACATCTTGTAGGGTCTTGCTTGAGGTGTTGATCATTTGATTACCATATTGCCTTTGTCCATGTCACATGTGCGTCCTATTGGACTACAAAACAAGCACTTGAAAACACATTTTTCCAATTTGGTTATGTTGATCATCAAACACCAAAATCAAAAGTTAAATGGGTCGAGGTCCATTTTCCTTACAACAACTCCGTATCAGAAGAGGCCCGATGACGGATGACACACACTTTATGAAAGGCAATCTACCGTGTCCTATGAGGATACGACTCCCGAGTCCTAGATAAGTACGGTAGCACCCCAAAGTCAGGGTGGGCATTCAGTTCTCGGTTCGGTTTCGGTTCGGTTCCCTTGGTTATTGATGAAATTCAGTTCCTAGAAAATAGGAACCGATCGGTTCCAAAAAAATTTAGGAACCGAACATTTCGGTTCTCGGTTATTTCGGTTCGGTTCCGGTTCTAACCAAACTTTCTTAACAAAGGTTAATACAACAAAATAATATGCATATTTTAAACAACATTTAGGCAACACTACCTCTACTTTAGATAATAATAATTAATAAGTGAACAATAGCAATATAGTAACACAAATACATAGCAATTAAATATGATATATCACACAAAAATCAAATTTAGTCTTACAAAATACGTGTAGGTGAAGTATAAGTCATGAATTTCAGTTCTTCGGTTAATTTGGTTATCTGAGAGTAGGAACCAAAATTTTCTCGGTTATTTCGGTTCCTCAAAAACTGAAACCGAATAAGGAACCGATTTTTTCGGTTCCGATTCTTTCGGTTTCGGTTTTGGTTCTTTCGGTTTGGTTCCTCGGTTTCGGTTAATTATGCCCACCGTGACCCCAAAGACAGGTGCACACAGCTAGCTTGGAGCCCAAGTTGATCTCGAATATAAATAGCTATCAACTCTTATGTTGTAATCATTAGATCTCAGATCGATAAATTCTTTAGAATTTTTAGCCACATTATAATCGCAATATCACTGAATACAACAATACAAAGCTAGCAACTAGACGTAGGGCTGTTACTTGCTTCTCGGGGATCCGAACCAATATAAATCTCGTGTCTCTATATTGTGGTTCGCCTACGCACCAACAGGATTCACCAAGAACCTAAATATCTGTTGATAAAAATATAGTAAATAAGTTAATTAGGTTTAATGGATTTGTCCTGCAAATTAGTCTTCATCTATGCAATTAATTTTTTTATTAGTCTATGTTTAATACTTCAAGTTAGTACTCTCTCCATTGCAAATTATAAGTCATTCCAAGAATCTTAGAGAGTCAAAGCTTTATCATGTTTGACCAAAATTATAGAGAGAATTTCAAAGATTTATAACATCAAATAGGTTTACTATGAAAATATAACTAATAAAGAATCTAATGATACTTAGTTGGTATCATAAATGTTATTATCTTATTATATAAATTTGGTCAAATCTAGACAACTTTGACTTTTCAAGATTTTTGGAATGACTTATAATGTGAGATGGAAGGAGTATTAAATGTCCGATGTGATAGAGATGTAGTCTCTCAAAACAAACACCTTCAGCCTATGCCTAGCACGTGGCAACACATGGCTAAAGGGTATGTTTGGTTTTCTGCATCCTTACGAACAAGACTGACGGGTTGCAGGATCGACCGTTTGGTTGCCTGTTCACCTGGTTGAGTCAGCCTCCTTGTGTGCACGAGGGACCCTAGGGTCAGGCTCTGTGGAAACGAGCAAATCGGTCGTTCATGTCGGGCCTGGCTCGCGGGATGCGTGACTTTCTCGTCTAATTATATTATCAGTGTATAATTAGTGAATATTAAGTGATATTAATGTATTTAAATCCCTCCGTATAGGAAAAGGAAGTCGTTTTGGACAAGATTTTGGTCAAACATTGGGAATATAATTCATGAATAACTTTTAAGTTATTGGGTTTAAAATGTAAAAGCTATATGGATAGATTTGTATTGATAAATATTTTTTATAAAAGTATACATATATTATTTTTCAATAAATATTTTTTATAAAAATAAGGAGTCAAAGTTATACTTGGAGACCGAGTCGTTGTCCAAAATGATTTTTTTCCTATGCGGAGGGAGTAGTTAGATAAAATAAATACTTGAGGAGTGTATTTGCATAAAATAAAAATCTTAATTATAACCTTGTAATATTTATGTTTCATACAACATATCTTCGTACGGCTAACCAAACAATATCTCTTCTTAACCAAACTAAGTCGATACAGTCAACCAAACACGACAGAACCGCATATCCTCAGCCTGTCCTATGTGAACCTAGCTGTCAGATACGAGTCAGACTTTACTAATACACGAACCAAACACGACAGAACCGCATATCCTCATCCTGTCCTATGTGAACCTGACTGTCAGATACGAGTCAGACTTTACTGTTACACGAACGACACAGGCCCAAAGAGGCAGCATGTGTCTTTGGTGCAAGTCATGCTAATCTAGCCCACAAACCAAACGCGCCCAAAGTCTTCGGACCCACAGCACTACAGTGTCATTTCGTGCAGTTAAAACTGCCATCGGCGCACGACGCCTCGAGCGGAAGAGTGTCCTAAAACGGCCCGGAAACCACTCCCACCGTTTCGGTTCCCAGAATAAGTCACTGACATGCGGATCCCACGCGGTGTCGGTGCCACATCTCAGCCGGATCCGCAGCGCAGTCCCCGCGCGACAGACGGGCGCCGCGATTTCAATATTGCAGCAGTGTGGCAGCATACCCGGACGGCACACTGGTTGGGCTGGACCGAGACCCAAACCAGAACAACCCGATCCCAACCCAGCTTTGGCATTTCCGCTCACGAGCTCTCCGCCTCTCTTTCTCTCTCTCCCCCCTCTTCCGCTACCCCCTCACGCCAATTTCGAAACAGCGCGACAGCAGCCAAAAGCCGAGGGAGGGAGGGAGCCCGTTCCTTCTCAGATTAGAAACCCAGCGAGTGCGCTTGGAGGCGGAGGCTGCGAGCTCGGTGCGCGAATTGGGCGGTCGATCCGGCGCGGCGGCCGGGTATGGCGGCCGCGGAGCAGCTCAAGGAGCTGGGGGAGAAGCTGCAGGCGGTGGCGCCTGCGCCTGCGGACGAACTCGCCAAGCTCCTCGAGGTGAGATATCTCCAAGCTTCTCCGTTTTGGTTGGCCGCGAACCTTAGTTATGGACTCGGCGGTGTAGGGGCGGGCTCTGCGTGGATCTGTGGCTCAGGCGGGACAATTCGGCAGGTTTAGGGTTTAGGTTGCTGGAAGGTAAGGCGCTTGCGGTAGGGTTTCTGGTGCGAATTGGGTGCTCGTGATGCTAGGTTTGGACGGTTGGGCTTCAATTGGGCGGCGGGGAGGGTTGTCAAGGAGTGAGCTTTTGTGAGGTGGGTTGGGTAATTAGGAAGCAAGAAGTTTGTTGTGGCAAGGTCGTGCTGTCCATGGTGCTGTAGCTCTTGAATAGTTAGATTCCTGGTGTATTTTGCTTATTCTGGATGGAATTGTTTGGCTTGGGTCAGAGGAAGTTCCGAGGTCCAGCTCAAGTGCTTGTCTTAAGTTTGTTTGCTGAAATTTTGCTTGCAATTCGGCACCCGTAGGTTTTTTAGTTTCTTCAGTGTTGAAGAAGGGATTGCTGTTGGTTAGGGTTTATGGGGTTTTAGCGGTACAAGAGGCCTTGCCTTTCTGGTGGTTGGTGGTTGTTTCAGTTACACTAGAGGATTTACAGTAGCTAAGGGAAGCCGGAGATTTATTCTTTGAATTATTTTTGTGGGCTCATGTGAATACCTTTTTTTTTAAACTAGTGCATGTTGCATGAAAATGCTGTTATAAGAATACCATTTACATGTGTTGTCGTCTAGCGATACCTCCTCGAATACACATGAGAGTTGCGTACCATTGCATTAAGAAGTGTCTAGCTCTAGCAGTACCTTGAATGCTGTGTTTATATGACAGTTTTAATTTTGGTAATATTGGTGCTATTTATCATAGGAGATAGTTTTATTACGTTTGACATCTGTGCATGTGTTGGAAGACACTATATTGGCCTGAGTAAATACCAAATGCCGATCCATATGTGGCAGGGAAGGAAACTGTCCAGTGAATCTTGTACTATGGGGCCACACTATTGGGCCTTATATGTTCTGGTGTCGACTGCTCTATGTTAGAATTTAGGATGTGGACAGTTCCATGGGTTCAAACTTTGAGTGTTAAATACTATAATTTGTAGCTACTTGTTATATCGATTTCTATTGAAGAGGAGTTTGTAGTTGCAAGTGCAAACATACATAATAGCTATCCTAATCGATAGCACTATGGCACCAGGTTTTAACTGTGGAATGCTCATTTGTAATAGAGCAGTCACCAGTGTTAGTGTAGCACTATGCCACCAGGAATTAACTGCTTACCGTTGACAGGATCTCACAACACAGGCACTGTCATGTCTTATTTTAGTATTAAATAAGTTGGTCATTCATACCTGTTTGATCGAAATCCTTTTCCTTCATGGTAAGTATGCCCTAGATGCTTTATTGATGCTAACAGTGCTGCAGAAAGCTGTGGAATGCTTACATGGAATAGAGCAGTCGCCGGGGTCTTCAGTGATGGAAGTTATTCAACCAAGTCTAAAGGCTGTTACCAGAGAAGAGTTGCTGAAGCATGAGGATGACAATGTCAAAGTTCTCTTGGCAACATGTTTCTGTGAAATTACAAGAATAACCGCACCTGATGCTCCCTACAACGATGACATTTTAAGGGTAACTATCATATCCTTTAAATCACCTGGTGACTGGTTTATATGACTTTATCAAGTTTTACCATGTTTATATAACTTTATCAATTGTTACCATGTTTATTTGTCATTTGAGATTGTTTTCTTGGGCAGGATATTTTCTATCTGATTGTGGGTACATTTGGCGGACTCAGTGATGTTAATAGTCAATCCTTTGGCAGGAGAGTTGCTATTCTTGAAACAGTTGCTAGATACCGAGCATGTGTTGTGATGTTAGATCTTGATTGTGATGATCTTATCACAGGCATGTTTCAGACATTTTTAGGAGTTGTCAGGTAATTTAACAACTCTACCTTTTCAACTACGCCAGTGCCTCTTGTGGCGGAGCATAAATGCTCAAATATTGCTTTTGAGTTTAATTTCTCACTGTTAATTGTTTTATAAAGAAATCCTACAAGAAAGATAGTCCAATGAAACTTGTCCTTCTTTGAACATGGTTTATGCTACTTCACTATGCATATAAGTTCCTTTTGGTCTTTTTGTCGTATTTATTTCTAAACCTATAAGTGCGTGGTGAGGCCTGAATTTGAAGATATCAAAATCTGCACAATACATATGCTGCTTAGGAATATAGGTATTAAACCCTTACTACCATTTTATAGTGAAACACTATGAAGGAACTGTTTGATAGATAAAATCATAAGGAAAATAATTGTTTCAAAGACAGTTGGAGGAAAGTAAATAGTACAAAGGGCTTGGTTTACAAAGTTAAGATGTGTATGGAGTGCCACTTCACAACGTGAATTGTATGGGGAACTTGTTTGCAGTTTAAGTTATAGACATTTAGTTGAATGATATTTAGGGGAAGGTAGATAACTATTATAGAACTTCTAATGCATAGTGATCTGCTTTGCTTTGTACAACACACCTGAAAAATTTAAATCCTATGAAGGGATCATTTTCTTTATGGAAATTTATTGTACATCTGTGGGTGTTTGTGTCTGGAATAGCTATTCGCGAATGACACACTACTAAGTCACAGTATTGTGGGTTAGCGATTTAGCAGCTTTGATATCTCTAAGAGTACCTGTATGTGGGTTAACAGCCTTGATTTCCTTAATTGATGCTTTTGAATACTTTGGCCAAAGCTGTTCTAGTGACTTCCCAAAAAAGAGACAAATCTTGACCAACCTAGGGGGAACCAGGTGACATTGTAAATAGGAAGAAATAAGCTCTCAAATTCAAGTTGTCTTGAAGAGGACCTGAACCTAGTATTGTGAGCATAATTCCAGATATCTTTCTTCATGCAACATTACTGTTAGTCCTGTATTCTGGTAGAATGTCTGCACTATTTATTAGGTTATACTCTGTATTTTATTTTTCCTTGTGTTTGAATTTTTCAGTTTTCTTGTGTAATGCAGTGACAGTCATGAAGAAAACATTGTAAAGTCAATGCAGACAATAATGATCCTTATTATAGATGAGAGTGAAGATGTTCAGGAGAGTCTTCTACGTGTACTGTTGTCAGCACTGGGGCAGAAAAAAACTGTGAGTACCTTTCTTTTAAGATGATCTGATACATTTTACAGATTTTAAGAAGGTTATTGGCAGCTTCTTCCTCTGCTGTTTCAGTATATCATATATCTGATTTCTTTCTTCTAAAATACTATTCTGCAACTTCTTATAACTAGGGTGCCGCAATGTCTGCACGTAAACTTGCTCGCAGTGTCATCGAGCATTCTGCTACAAAGCTTGAACCTTACATAAAGAAGTTTCTAATGTCATCATGGGCTGGAAATGGAAGTTCTTCTAATGATCAAATTGATCACCAGGGAGTTGTATTTGATTTATATCAGTGTGCTCCGAAGGTTCTTAAGGTGATCGTGCCGTATATTACTGGGGAGCTACTGGTATGAATTTGTCTCACATTTTTCTCAAAGATGTTAAATGAAAGTTGTGAATAGAAACTCTCACTTTTCTCAAAGATCAGTTCAAAATAAAGTGCTATTATTCTGAGTTTTAGCGAATTATTCTTTTAGATGGTCTTTGTTGATTAAAGTTCATATTAATATTTTATAGGCAGATGAAGTAGATAACCGGTCTAAGTCAGTTGAATTACTTGGGGAAATTTTTTCCTTACCTGGAGCCCCTATTGTGGAATGTTTCAAGACTCTTTTCACAGAGTTTCTCAAGAGACTGACTGATAGAGTTGTCGAAATCCGTATTTCTGTGGTTGAGTATTTGAAGAGATGTCTAATATCAAATCCTTCCCGAGCTGAAGCTCCTGAAATCATCAGTAAGGAGCCCCCCCCTCCCAGTTGTTTATTTGATTTGACTGGTCCAAAAATTGTGCCTGTATTGATGGCTGTCTTCCTGGCAGAGGCACTTTGTGACAGATTGTTGGATTATGAAGAAAATGTGCGGAAGGGAGTGGTGGCTGCACTTTGTGATGTAGCTATCCATTCTCCTGATGCTATTCCAATTGATACAATTAAAGTAGTAGCTGAGCGTGTCCGTGATAAATCGGTTGGTTTTTCTTCTCTATTCTCCATATGCTTCTGGTTTCTCTGTTTATTTTCATCTGTATGTATGATTACTTCAAAGTATGTATATCCTTGTTAAAAAAAATTGCAGCTGGCTGTGAAGTGCTATACCATGGAGAGGTTGGCAGATATTTACAAGCTATACTGCCAGAGGGGTTCTGATAGCTCAACAAATTCTGATGATTTTGAGTGGATACCTGGAAAAATATTAAGATGTCTTTATGACAAAGATTTTAGGTAAGACATGACTATTATTGGGCCATATTTTCTCTTGCCATATCATTTGGCCCCATTAAATTGTGGCATGCCACAGTTTCTGAGCACCTAGTCCATCTCTGATAGACAGGTTTTCTTGCTAAACTCAGTCTGATTGTGGTGCCTGATTTTGTCACCTCAAAAAAGTTGCGTCCGCCGCACTTTGCTACAACTTATTGCAGCAAAGTGTGCTAGGTATTGAAACAAGCTAGTTTATTGAATTTGTATGCCTTGCTGTACTTGTTCTGTTATTCAAATTGTGGTTTTAGAACTATCCATTTATCATTTATGCGCACATGTGGCTTCCATGCCTACCATGCCTAAGGGTGACAGTGTGATAGCCATCAAAAGTGTTGCTATGCATCATACTGCATTGGAATAAATGCTTGCATATGTTGAAAAAACCGCTAGACTACTAGCAGCGACCAAAATAGAAATACACTCATGGCCATTTGCTAACCTTTGGCTCTTGCCATACACCACAACCCGGCCTTATCGCTAATGTCTTGCATGATTTATTTTATTTTATTCCATTTTTGAAATTGAATAAAATAAAATAAATCATGCAAGGTATTTTATTTTATTGCATGATTTATTTTTTTCACCCTCAAACATACACCTGTTTGTACGATTCCATATCCACCACCAAACGATCAATGAATTAAATCCCACCCTGGTTGCCTTTTCTTACCAGTTACACACTTCATGTAACCTTTTTTTTGTAAGTTTACTGCTGGTATGGCATTTTGAACATTTATGAGACTATGTCCATGTTCTGTTGTGCATATGTTCATATTTATTCCATTGTGGACATCTGATTTGTATGCTATTACATCTAAATTTGTTTAATGGTATAGTTTTTTCGTTGAGGTGAAATGATTTTTATCACCTCCTTTTTGAAATGCAGTAGGGGAGACCCCTACTGCTATTGTGTTATTTGTGTAATGGAGTGTGAGCCAATGAGATCGCTCATATGATTGCTTTATTTGGTGCAGGCCAGAGTCGATCGACTCTATTTTGTGTGGTTCATTGTTCCCACCAGAGTTTCCAATGAAGGGAAGAGTGAAACATTGGGTTACAGCAGCGACATACTTCGATAAAGTTGAGATGAAAGCTCTTGAACAAATTCTCCTGCAAAAGCAAAGGTCTGATCTTCTGTCAATAGATTGTGTACATTGATGTTGAGCTCTTTCTGAAAATGGTTTTGATATGTATATTTTCCCCTTCTAATATCAGACTGCAACAAGAAATGCTGAAATACATATCGCTTCGGCAACTAAGCCAGGTTAGTTTGAATCTTGAATGTATCAAAAAGTCACTTCGTGTTTGACCGCTTTGACTGCCTTGTTAATTCCTTTTTTAATGCAGGAAGATGCCCCTGATCTGCAAAAAAGAATCTTCGGATGTTTCCGGAGCATCTCTCGCTTATTTAGTGACTCCACAAAGTGCGAAGAGAACTTGAACATGCTTCACCTGCTAAAAGATGCTGATATCTGGAAAATATTCACTAGCCTGCTTAATTGTTCAACTACATTTGAGAAAGCTTGGTCTCTTCGGGTACCTTCTGATTCAAGCTTTTGCTGCTTTTCATTGCATTTGTTTCATCAATTGTTAAATATGAGCGAGATGTTTGCAAGCTAAACATAGATATAGTAGTTACCTGTGTATACTGATATAATCTGCCAGTGGTCAAAGATATTTGCAATAACTTTACCTGTTTGGCTGAATATGCCATACTAAGACAATTTGAATTGATATTAATCTGCAGGCAGAGTTGCTTAAGATACTTGGCGAAAAGCATGTGCTTTATAATTTTGTTGGCACATTAGCAATGAGATGTTCATATTTACTTGTAAACAAGGAGTATGCAAAAGAGATCCTTTCAGAAGCTTCTGAACAGAAGACTTCTGAGAATACAAAACTCATCTCATCATGCATGAATCTTCTAACGGTAAGATGTTTTCCTGAATCACTGTTTCTTTCTATGAATGAATTATTTGTTTGTTCATATTTTTGGTATCAAGAAAGTTTGGAATAACTTCTGGAGTTGCTTGTATGTCTCAGATTGTACAATTGTTTCTTTCGGAAGGATTCTTGAATGCTTGAAATCTTGAGGTCAATTCGTTTGTTGTAGTCTGATGCTTTAGAGACAAATAGACAATGTAGCTAAAAGGTAGGCAATTGATTTATGACAGACTAGTTATATAAAGACAGGGTACAGTGAGATGAGTCACAAACAATTAGAATTAACTACACTTCTAGCTTCCCATTGTTCTATAGCCTGTGGTGCAGCATGGTTATCAGTAACAAAGGGTTTTCTTTTTTTATTTGGTGATGGCTGATGACAAGGACCTAGGGCGTTTAATCGTTTATGTTTTCAAATACACAGGAGGGCTGCATATATATATATATATATATATATATATATATATATATATATATTGAAAACGAGGGCTGCATATAATTGCAGTAACATAATTTATAACATCTGCACATATGAATTCATGAGCCAAAAACTTTATGGTGCTACTGTGCAATCTTAATGATTGCCATTCCCAGGCCCAGGTTAATGGTCTTTTATCTTGTGTTTAAGATGTGGCTTTCTTTCCTTCTATTTTGGTTTACTGAGGACTGACATTAATTGAAATGTCACATAGCACATCTGTGTACAACCTCTAACAATAATACATGGATGAATGATTTTGTAATGGAGTTGCTGATGGTGGTTAAATATTGTTGCAAGATGTTATGATGCATGAGTCCCAGGCCTGTATCACGTTGATTAGCTTGCCTATTAAGTTAATTAGGATGAGCTAAGGAAGTTTGAGCTTGTCAGGGATTGCCACTGGTAATGTGGTTGTTGTAGTAGGGCATGCAGTTGTGATGCCACCAACCAGGGTTCAAAGTTCAAACCCTGGGTCTCCCAAAAATGGGCCTTGTTGGGTTCTGCCACTTTTAGTGTGTTACCTGGTGGTCTGCCCTTTGGTCCCTTCTCTCGGACCTATGTTAAGAAGATCCTGTTCTTAATGCAATCCTTCGGTGCCCCCCTCCTCCCCCAGGGTTAATTTCCCCCCCTAGACATGGATCGTTGGGTGTAGGCTATTTTGTATCCAATCTATGAGCCGCTTAGGATTAGATTAGATTAGATCCAAATCCAATATCTGAGGATTTCAAGTAATATCTCTATACATTGATAGGAGCTTCAATAAAGTTAAAAGAATGATTATAATGAGAAGTTCTTGCTGCTTCTAGGCTCTTGCACCTGGCGCCGACAGTTACTTCTCTCACTTCACCCAAATTTAGGAACATAACACAATGCTTATAGTATCCCCTAACATCACTGACTATATTACTCATGTTTATATAAAAAAGATCTCTGCAACTAATGGTACAATGATGTTTTCTTAGTGGAAGTACTTGTATCTCCAATTTACTGTGATGTCCCTTCATTCAAATATTGTTTTAATGCTTCTAACCTCTCAATCTATTCTTTGTGCAGGCAATATCTAGTTTCTTTCCGTCTCTTTTGTCTGGACTTGAAGAAGACATTGTTGAACTCCTGAAAGAGGATAATGAAGTGCTTAAAGAGGGTATTGCACATGTATTATCGAAGGCTGGTGGCAATATTCGTGAACAGCTAGCCTCAACAAGGTGCAGCTTCTTAAGAGCATCTTTTTGTTTTTGGGATCCTATGATATATCTTGATACTAACTACTAAGGTTACGAAACTAAATTGATATGGCTTCTATTTCAGTTCCCTTGATCTTCTATTGGAGCGTTTATGCTTAGAGGGTACACGGAGGCAGGCTAAATACTCTGTTCATGCACTTGCTGCCATTACAAAAGATGATGGTCTTATGTCACTATCTGTTCTTTACAAGGTATCAATTACAAACTTAATTCCTCCTGTAATCCTGTTACTATTTTCGGTGCTATAGCACTATTGACTATTCAAGTGCATTTTTTAAGTATTTGTTTCATTTGCAACCTTGTAGAGGCTTGTGGATTTGTTGGAAGAGAAGAAAGTGAATATACCATCTATCTTGCAATCTTTGGGTTGTATAGCCCAGATAGCGATGCCAATTTTTGAAACACGGAAAGAAGAGATAATAAGTTTCATAACTAAAAGAATTCTTGAGTGCAATGATGTAAGACTTGCTCTCTTTAAATTCTCAATTCTATTTTATACCATTGTCATCACATTTCCAAGTGCCTACAGGATGTGGTTCAAAATTCTTCTAATAAATCTGAATGGGGTGATAGTACACAGAATTGTTTGCTGAAGGTCAGTGAAATTATGGTATTCTACTTACAATCCAACCATCAATGGCCCTTGACTATTGGTTATATCCCTTGTGTTATTTTATCTTGCAGATTTATGGCATCAAAACTTTGGTCAAGAGCTATCTACCTTGCAAAGATGCTCATGCACAGCCAGGAATAGAGAAGTTAATTGATATTCTGAAGAATATTCTTACCTATGGTGATATATCTCCAAATATGGTCTCAAGGTACCAGTAGATACATACCCTACAATTGTGATGTAGACATTCGGCATGATATAATATTAACTATTTTATATCACTGCAGTGCTGTTGATAAGGCCCATTTAAGGCTTGCAGCAGCAAAAGCTGTTCTCCGCTTATCAAAACAATGGGACCATAAAGTGCCTGTTGATGTATTTTATTTGACCCTGAGGATTTCACAGGTATTTCCTTGGGACAATGCGGCTTGGCATGCTTCCTCATTTTTCTTTTTTGTATTTTTTGAAATCTCTTTTGTATTATGTCACCATCTTCGTAGATTCATATTTCTATTCTTTTCCAGGATGATTTTCCTCAGGTGAGAAAATTATTTCTTTGTAAAGTACTTCAATATATCAAGGAAAGGGCCTTGGATGCAAAATATGCTTGTGCCTTCATGTTTGGTGTTAACGATTATCATGCCCCGCAGTACGAAGAGGTTCATATTGTTAACAAGCCTACAAATTGATTCTATTTGAAAGATAATCAATTGAGTCTCATTTTTGTTTCTCTTGTTCCATGCATTGTTCAGTTCAAGTACAATCTGACTGAAGTGGTTCAGATATGCCAACAAGCTAAGATGCGCCAACTTTCAGTCCAAGCAGATATGAATTTGCTGACGGCTTACCCAGAATATATAATTTCCTTTTTGGTTCATGCCCTCGCTCATGATCCTTCATCCCCGGACATTGAAGAACATGAAAATGTCAAAGCATTTGGTCCAATTTACTGGTATCTAATATAACTCTTTCTCTGCTGCTCTCTTGTTATCATGAATTTACTTGTCTTGTTCAAGAATATTATTTCATAATCTGCACCCTTGCATTGAAATATGTTAGGATATCATGGATTTGGTGCAATTTAGTGGTATCTGATAATAACTTGTATGTTCTAGTTTGTTATCGTCATAATATTATCAATTCTATTTTACTTGATACTTGAACATTGCGTGCCTTTATAATGTTGATGGGTTGCTTATACACAAGACATCATTTCGATGTCAACATTAGTCCTTAAAAGGTAAATTGTTGGCCCTAAAATGGGTTTCAAGATTGTGAAGGATTTGCTTGGCATAGGCCAACTAAATCCCACATAGTTGCTAAAAGATTGCATTTTATGTGGGTTATTCCCAATGATGCACCATATGCTGTTCATGTAAGATCCATTGTAGTTTATTTTATTAAGTGTGGAATCATTGGGCTAAGTAATCAAAATGTGCTTACCTTGACCCTTCTAGCTGAAATAGCCTGTGGTTGTACATGCATGTATTTATGAAATAACTTTTTCCAGGCGACTATATCTGATTCTTTCAATCCTCCTGGGGGAAGAAGGCTTGCAACATAGTGTTCCAGGCATGAAAAAGGACAGCTTCACTACAATAATATCTATATTCAAAAGTATCAAATCTTCACAGGATGTGGTTGATGGAAATAAGACCAAGGTAAAAATGTGTTTGACACTTTGACCGTGTTTCTTCATTTGGGTTGCTGTACATGATCGCTGCTACTAAGTGTGACTTAATGTTCTTATATGCTGTTTGCAGACTCTGTGTGCTATATGTGATCTTGGTACTCTTATTGCAAAGAGGTTATGCCAAGACCAAACGAGTTTATCAGAAGCTCAAACAGTTCCATTGCCTGCTCAACTTTACGCGCCGCTTCAGGATAACCAAAATGAAAATTCTATGGTATGTGTTCCAACAAAGCATGAGATAAGTGCTTGATAGTTCATAAGGTTTCTGGTATTGATAGTTATGTAATATTGTGCAGGAGAATTATGAGCAGATTTGGCTGGGATGTGAGAAAGTACTGGCTCATTTTGAGGCTGTAATGACTGCAAACTTGGATAAGGTATTTAATGCATGATAGGGTGATATTGTAGCTCAGCTTTCTTTATCTGCTGTCTCAACTGCACTATTTTGTTTTTTTAATGTATTTCCAGGTTGAATCTCCCAAACATAAGATGCTTATTGATGTGACTGATGAATTTGGTAATGAAATTCCTCTTGGGAAAATTGTTAAACTTCTTAAATCGCGAGGAGAAAAGAAGACGGGGAAAAAGCAGAAGGCACCATCTAGTAGTTCAGTAAATGCAGAGAATGATGATGATGTCCTGGGTTTAGTAAGAGAAATTAACTTGAACAACCAAGAAGATTTGGAGGAATTGCAAAAGGGCGAGCCTAAGAAGCGTCAGACAGATACAAAAGATAGTGACAAGAAACCACTTGACTTTTCTTCACCTAAACGCAAAAGATCAATTTCTAAGAGTAGACCACATTCAGCAAAAGGTAGTAAAAACAGTGATGAGCGTCTACTACATACTCCTAACACCGAGAGGACCAATATCTCCTTGGAAACTAAATTGAAGGAGAAAAACAAAGATGATTCAACTGATACAGAACTGTTACTAGCTCCTAGCACTAAAACCCCTGTATCTAAAGGAAATAAGGGTGATAAGAAATCCCAGTCTGATATTTTGAGCAGTGTTCCAAAGGTGATTTCTTCCATCTCTATGGTATCTATATATCAACAAAACTTTTGAGATTTACTTTATGATTGTTTCAATTCTTATCCAACCTTTTCAGAAGTCTGCTGATGCAGACAGTACTAAGAGAACTGCTGAACCGAGAAGTCTAAATGGGTCACTCAAAAGGCAAAAGTCAAAACCGATTTCCGGTTTAGTAAAGGTAATGATTAATTGATTAACTCTATTCTATAAGCCCATTGTGTTAGCCACAGCTTTTGTGCAAATCATGCCAATCAATGGAAGGAAGCATATACATATTCTTGGCCATATTCAAATTTGCGCAAGTAATTTTCCTTCTATTGTCTTGTGGTTGCTAAGAATGTGTTTATGCCCGCAGTGCTCAACACAGGACGTAAGCGGTAGAGACTTGGTAGGACACCGAATAAAAGTTTGGTGGCCTTTGGATAAGAGGTATGTTGTCTAGTAAATGTTATTGTTATCTGTACTTATGTTATTTCAATTAGTTTATTCCTGAAGGTGGGGTTGATTTTTAGTTTTTTTTTGGTTTATTAGATTTTATGAAGGTGCCGTGCAATCATATGATCCATCCAAGAAAAAACATACGGTAAGCTCCCTCAAATGATGCATTAATAGTTTATTCTCTGTAATTTGTCTCATTCATCTTTACTGCTATAAGTACAATCATAAAGAACAGTTTACTTTGTGTTTGGACACTTTGTATGTTGGCGAATGCAACTGAGTATTTGTAAATGTAATGACTTTTTAGGTTCTGCCTTGGATTGTTATTAAATGAGTAGGGTAGGTACTACTGTTGTTGCTTAAAAACTTTAGTGTCACAGAGTATTAGTTTATATTATGCTTTGTTTAGATCATGATTATTTAATGACTTGTGGCATCTAAAGCTGTTACAAACATCTGGTTCCTTTATAGTGTTTGCTGTGTGGTCCTTTGTTGTTGTTTTTTTGAAACAAGTGTCTTTGTTGTTTATTGCCTATGTAACACTTTTATACGTTTCAATCTATCTCAGTTAAAATGTTTATCTCCACAGAAATTTTAAAATTGAACTTTTTTAGATAAGTAGTTTGATATTTTGAAGTTTACAAATAAATACTTTGATTAAGTATGTTTAAGCAAATATTTCTATTAGGTAGCACAATGTGTATTTGATCATTTTAAATTTTAATTCTGAAAGTGATATGCAAAACACCACTGTAGCTGGGTGTTTGGGGAGCAGGCTCTGCCTCTCGTACTTCTCTTTGCTTATTAATGAAATGACACATAGCTCTCCTGTGTTGTTTGAGAAAAACATACACCATTTGTCATTTCTTTGTGTAAATATTAAAGAAGTGTTTAGTTAGGTACCACTACCTACCCCTACTTGATGATCGTGCACAGGATTTTGCATGTACAAAATGACAATTAGCTGGTGCTATTTAAGCCACTTGCAAATTGCCAATATCACTATAGCAGCTGTGCTTTAGCAGTGTGTGTTTATGCTATAGGTTACCATTCCAAAAAGTGAAAATACTGAAGCACTAGTATAACTTTAGCATTGTCTACTGTTTATACCACTGGACTGAGCGCTTGGTGCTCACAGTAGCAACTTTTAGTTACACATAGTATCAATTCAATGCCATTTCAACATGTGGAAGTTGTAGAGATGATAATTCAGTCCAAATTGACGCAGTGGATGGACTTAAACGATTTGTCTTCCCTTCATAGGTGCTATACGATGACGGAGATGTTGAAGTTCTTAGCTTGGCTAAAGAGAAGTGGACACTTATTGAAAGTAATGACTCATCAGCGAAGGTGGAGTATTTTTAATCCTTTCCTTGTTTTTCCAATGTAGAAGATACTGTTGACTCATTTTTGTTTACCCAATTTTGCAGAAGCAAAAGAAGGATCATCTTGGGACAAACCAAGGAAGGTAATCTGGTATTTTCTTTGCTTTAGAATCTGATCTAATCTATAGTGAACTGCTGTGCCACTGCTGGAAGCTAAGAAACAGGTCCACGCACAGCATTCAACATAAATAACTAAACATAACTTTAGTATTGAACTCTTTTATAACTTTAGTATTGAGCTCCTCTATATATTTATTGTAACATGTGTCATTATAAACTATTGACTCCTAATCACCTTGCAGAGCACTGGAGAGAACTAGCAGCAGCAAGTCTCCGCCTAGCCAACCGAACTCAAAAAAGAGGTAAGCTAGTATGGATCAAAGGTACAAAAAGCATTAAGTGCTAAGCGAGCGGTGACCGGCCTAGAGCTTAAGCGTACCTAAGCGTCCCTTAAGCATTTACACACTAACTACAAATTAGGAGATTCAGTTGCATAAATGTGAGCTAATAGGAAAGGAAGAGCAGTACCATAACAGCCCACTTGGCCCATCAAGAGAGGAAAGCCGACTAGCCCATCTAAACATTATAACACCCAACGATGCCCTAACAGGCAAGCCACCACCATTGGCAGTCCTTGCTCCACCTCTGCTCCTCCACCTGTGCCCCGCCGCTCCTCTGCTCTCCACCTGCGTGCTCCGCTCTGCTCCTCTGCATGTGCGCCACCGCTCCTCAGCTCTCCTCCACCTGTGCACTGCCGCTCTTCTGCTCCCCTGCCTGTGTGATGCTGCACCTGATCAGCGCGAGCCGGCAGCCGCTGCTCTACCACGGCGGTGCCCACCTGCGACTCCCCACCGGGCACTGGCAGTGCCTGGTGCCCACCCGCGGCGCAGCAATTGCCGCTTGCACGTGCATCCGCAATCGCCCAAGTGCCGGCACCGCTTAGGGAGCGCTTATGCCACAAAGCGAAGCGGTGCTCCCCCGCTTACTGCTTTAGCGTGCGCTTAAAAACGCTTTCTGGAAGCTTGGTATGGATTTGAAATGTTGTAATGGTTCAGTTTCGTAGCCATGGTGCAATTCATCTATTTACTCCATCTCTATAGGTCCTTACCTCCAAAGAAGAAAGGGCAACCAAAGAGCAAACGAAGAAAGATTGCAGGAAGAAACAATTCTGTCAAAGAGGGCAGTGGAGCTGGTGGTAATGATTCAGATTCATCCAGTTCTCTTGCTCACTCAGATGTTGACAAAGATGTAAACTCTGGTATGCTTGCTTAACTAGTTGTCAATGATTGTATGAGCCTGTTGTTTTCACGATATGCATGCCTTGGTCATAGCTGAGCCTAATGTGTTATTTTATACCACAGATGGCCACATGGAGGAAGTAATAGTTAGCTCAGCTGAGAAAGAGAAGGTCAGGAAAGACTCTAAAGATGTGAAAATAAAAGAGAAGTCAGGGAAGGACTCCAAAGGCATGGAAGCGAAGGAGAAGGCAAGGAAGGACTCCAAAGGCGTGGAAATGAAGGAGAAGGCAGAGGACTCCAAAGGCGTGGAAACGAAGGAGAAGGCAGAGGACTCCAAAGACGTGGAAATGAAAGAGAAGGCAGTGAAGGACTCCAAAGACGTGGAAACGAAAGAGAAGGCAGGGAAGAACTCCAAAGACATGGAAACGAAAGAGAAGGCAGGGAAGGACTCCAAAGACATGGAAATGAAAGTGAAGATAGGGAAGGAGTCCAAAGATGTAAAAATGAAAGAGAAGGCAGCGAAAGAATCCAAAGATGTCGAAGTGAAAGAGAAGGCAGGGAAGGACTCGAAAGATGTAAAAATGAAAGAGAAGGCAGGGAAAGAGCCCAAAGACGCGGAAGTGAAAAAGAAGGCAGGGAAGGACTCAAAAGATGTTGAAATGAAAGGGAAGGCAGGAAAGGAGTCCAAAGATGTGGAAAAGCTGGATGACCGTACTTTGAGCAACAAGGAGGAGTCAGACAACGAAACTCTTGTGAGTGCATTCTGTGTCCTGAACCTAACCAATGTTTTGATACTGAACCGAATCGTCATCTTTTGATTTAAAATTCTCACCACTTCGTGTTTGATTGTGCAGAGCGTGTGGAAAAAACGTACAGCAAAAGCAACATAGTCTTGCTTTCTCAGCTGACCATTCATAGTAGGATGCAGATTTCACAGGCAGGCAGTCGTTCAGGAATGTGGATATCTCATTGATTGACCCCTTGCAATTGACAGTTGTAATGTAGAAAATGTTTGGTTCGATAGCAACACGTTAGTATAGAACAGTGGAATAGGATTTGTTTGTAATGTTACTAGATATGGGCACCCGTTGCCCATTAAGCTATGGCATGACATCCCCGAGTTGTCTTGTATATCTTAGAGAGGGTCAGAGGTTATGTAATATATCTATTAGCTTTTTTGCAGGACATAGTGCTTTGTCGTTAAACTCTTGTAGAAATGTTGTAGGCAATAAACCAGTGACACTTGTAAAACTAGCTGTGGGCATCCAATTTTTGGCCCCCGTTCGATTGCCCTAGTACTTTGGATCTAGAATCTGACGCTGGAGATTCAGTATTTGGACTTAATATGGTTTATGTTTGTGGTTTTAGCATAATTACCGCACTGGTTTTGTACTGTCAATCTTGTGTATTTTTTCTAAAAAAAGTTTAGCAGAACAAAACAACCCACGAAACATGATGGTAAAGGAGTTGCCGGCAATGCGAGTGATGTGTCTTGGCTTTAGGGCACAAAATCAACACGCTAAAAAGAATGTTCCGGGGACTTGCATTGTCCTACCTGAAAATCGGTGTAGTAATATTAATGTAGCTTTTGTTGAGGCAATGCTATTTTGAATTCAGGAAGATGTACGCATCACATTAGATTCTTAGATCTGATGAGCACGTGATCGACTGTATAGACATAACTTCCTTTTGTTCCCAAACGGAGGTCTGCAGAGTTTCCCGTCTGCGGTCATGCTGTGCAGCAAGAAAACTTGCGCAACATGTGATGTTCAGTGAGTAGTGCTGAACACAAGCCCACATATGGGTTGATATGTGATGTTCATCATATCATACATTGCCGCAAAACATTCAAGTGAGCTAGAACCACAAACTTTCCAGCTAAGGCTGTTTAGGACAGTACATGCCTGAAAGTCAGATTTATCCTTGGTGAGCTCGCTTTGGCTCGCTTCGGAACCGAGTGCTGCCAGTCCCGCTGGGTGTAGCCTCTCATCACAAGCAGCGAGCCATGCTTCAGAAGAAAAGAATGCTGCTTTTGAGGTGCAGCGACCTTGAGCCGCTTTCGACCAGCTTCTCCAGATGCAGTAGTGGCTGGAATATGTTTATAGCGAATCAATACAGGCTAAATGATGTGCTACGATAACAAAATACTAGGACCATACCTTGCGATTTGGTAGGCTTCTTCCTCAGTAAGAAGTCGCGTTCACACCCAAAGGTAACAGATGCTATCTCTGGAGTCGGCCCGTAGAGGGGCTCATCATCAGCATGCCATGAAACATAGTCTGAACCTGTCTTGTATCTGTTCAGGAGCAAGCTGTTAAAGTAGCTCCCGGGAAGGGCTTCATGGACCTAATGAACATTAATGAATCAGCAAATCACAATAAATGATGAATTTTGATATCTTGCAATGGCATTCCTACTATACTAGGGTAGTTATGAAACAAAAACTAGAGGATGACTACCAATCAAGTAGTATGTGCCAGTCTGCTAGATAACTTTTATCGGTTATGATAACAATATGAAGAGTATCTATGGAACACTCATTACCACTTTCAAGACGTCCTTGAGCACGGGGAATTCATCCCAAGAATGTGCATGAGGCTGATGACCACTATATTTCAATTCTTTTAACCCTTTATCTGCAACATAGCACACATCTCTATGCTGCAGGAAAAAAAAACAAGAGTTAAAGATAACTGGATTAGTGACTTTCTACCAAGATTACACATTTACATTAGATAAAATCACACATTTCTTTTGCCACTCTATTAATGTCCATCTTTTCTGCCAATGAAGTTCAGCTGAACATCCACCATTTGTCTATTAGTTTCTGTAGCAGATACCAAAATGCCCTACCACAGCTCATTGTATTGACGAAGATTTTTGTTGCAGTGACCCTACATATGAGTTGCACTCTTGGCCTTTCTCAACCACAGCTCATTGTGTTCTACTACTACTTGACACTAGCGTTGAGGCTGACGTAAACTTCAGTTTTATGAACTATGTATGATATGACAATGCTTGGTTTCAATCAATTTGTAGCAGAAGTTCCAAAAACCCCAAACATACAAGGCCCATGTAGTGACATAAATCCAAATGTCACAACCTCGAGCCTCTGGATTGATTGAATTGTTATTATAGCTAAATTTGTTTGATGTTTCACCGAATACATTGGCTACCTAGAGCCAGAACCAATATGGCAATAGTGCCCAAAGGCAAAGATCTGGTCAGGGATCAAGCTCACCGTCGGTCGCAATATGGTATCCCCTTCTGATGGCCCACCAAGCCGGAGCAAATTTCTTGCAAGATTAGCACGATTTCGCCCAAATGGCAGGCCTACCGGTCGGCCCAATGCTTAAACAACCTCCGAAGGGCGGCGCAAGAAATGGCTAATGGAGGCGACACGGACCTGGATGGCAGAGCGGCCGAAGACGCGGATTTCGGGGGACGTCCAAGGAATGTAACTGTCGAGGTAGTCGAACCACTCCCACGCCTTCTCCCGGGCCACGAACCGGGGGATGTAGACCACCTCGCTGCCGCCGCCAAGGTCCGTCACCTCCCTCCGCGGCGTCTTCGTCTCCCCCCCTCGCTCCCCCTCGCCCTCTGCCTTGCCGGAGATGCCTGGGTTCTGGGTGGAGTCCGCGTCTGTGCTTGGGGTCGGGCCGACGAGGCGGAGGCGCGAAGCCATTAGCGGTGCGGCGGGAACGGGATGGGGAGGTGTGGAGCCTGGAGGTGTTTGCGGCGCGGCGGGTGGACGGGACGGGATGGTCAGACTGAAGAGACCCGTGACGTGAGCAAGGAAGGCGAAAAATCTGTTTTACGTAAACGAAAAGTTAAGACGTTTCGGTATCACCATTTATATAGAAAAAATAAATAATCGTTGTTCCAATAAATGTAAACACCGTGATGTAATTATTGTTTTTCATGGAGTCAAATAATTTAAAATTTAATTGAAATTATATAAAAATACTAATATTCCTGATACAAAATAAATATCACTAAATTTAATTATAAAATATGTTTATATAATACACTTAGTTATTAGGGATATAACGTATTATTCACTATAAATGTACAAATTCTATAGTTGCGATTATATGCTTGACACACATCTCCGCATATACTCTTCTGTTCACAAAAATATGTAATTATGGGATCCATGCCGGCCAAATTAATTCAAGTTTGACCATTAAATAAGTTTGACCATTATGGGATCCGTTGCGTATGCTATGAAAACTAATAAGTTGTACAAACTACGCAAACTTCAATTAAGCCCACAAGATTCTAATCCGATGGTCTCAGGTGGAGGTGGGACAATTATTCTCTTAAGCCCTCCCACAAAAAAACTTACTAATCACTTAACCGCAGACTGTCCCGCGTCGTTACGTCGTTCTCCATCTGTGTCTTTCTCCTCCGTGACTCATCGACTCCCCTCGGTGTCGCCCTCTGTCCGTGACTCCTGGGGTCCTCTGTCGCTGTTCCACATTTGGTTATGGACGACAGTCGCCCCTGCAGACTCCATGACCAGGGGATCCGATCCGTGAGCACCAGCATGTCGGCGTCCTTCGGGCGTACACCTGGCCCCGCTGTGCCGTCTGGGTATCGGCTTGCTTCCTGACCACGATGCTGAAGATGGCCTAGCCCGAGTCCGCACCGAGCTGCTCCATCCATGAGAGGCGCCACATCGCCGACCGTGATGGCTCCGCCCATGGCACTGATGTGGATAAGTTGCACCTTCGATCTGCAGAGGGCGGCTGCCGTCCATGACCAGATGTGGCACGACGGGGATGGCGATCTTCAGGCGGCGGCGCCGAGGAACCCCAGGAGTCACGGATAGGGGGCAGCGGCGAGGGGAGTCGATGAGTCGTGGAGGAGAAAGTCGCGGACGGAGAAAGTTTTTAGTGGGAGGGCTTAAGAGAATAATTGTCCCACCTCCACCTGAGACATCAGATTAGAATCATGTGGACTTGATTGAAGTTTGCGTAGTTTGCATAACTTAGTTTTCATAGCATACGCTCTCATAATAAAAAGTGTTAATATTTACGCCATTAAATAAATCTATTATAAAAATATATTCTATTACTAATCTAATGGTATATTTTTATCAAGAATGTTAGTATTTTTTTATATAGCTTTGGTCAAAATTCGAATTGTTTGACTCCTCAATAAGCGATAATTATATGTTTTGTTGGACGGATGAAGTACATTGTTTTGCCAGTTTAGGAATAATGTCAACTTGTCAAGGTGATTGGAAAGCTCTGCTATGTTTCAGTAAAAAATCATTTTATTCCATGAAAATGAACAAGATCAAAACTAGTACTAGTACTTCAATTACGAAAATAACCAAGAAAGAATATTTGCTTATAAGTTTATCAACTTTTCTTTTGAGGCTATGATCCAACGTGAGACATCTTTAGGTGACCTACTCCCTCCATATAGAAAATAAATATTATTTAAGACAGCAACACGGTCTCCAAAATATAACTTTGACCATATGTTTCTTTGAAAATATTTGTTGTAAAGTGGTATATGTATATTTTTATGAAAGTACTTTTCAAGACAAATTTATTTATATGATTTAAATCAACAATTTAAAAGTTAATTATTCATAATTTATATTCCTAATGTTTGATTTAAACCTTGTCCAAAACAATATCTATTTTCTATATGGAATGGAGTGAGTAAGTGAACTAGGACACCATTTTTTTGGCTGAAAACACCCGGAGTTGTTTAGTCGGGTCCCTAACCCGGCTAAGCTAACTAGTCAATGAAAATTTCGGGCAAAAAGCTTCTAAAATTTGTAATTAATTTATCCAGACTCCAAACGAGGAAAACTATATATGTTTTTCAATTATCTCAACGAAAGGAACAAAATATAGTCCAGTGTGTCCTTGCATTTGAGAAAGTTGAAAAAATCAACTTAGCCGGCTTAGGACCGGACTAAGCGACTCTAGCTGGTTCAGCACTCGAAAAACTATTTTCTTCGCTGAGCTCCAAATGTGATGATCTAAGTGTACTTCCAGGACATCTTGACGATAGAAACATATGATAGAAGAGTCTATTATACACTCAAGATACTTTTGAGTGTAAACACCTACCATAGTAATTTGCATTTTTGCGGCAATCCTACCGCCGTAACCATGCGTGAATAATTCATACATGAACCACCAGCATGCATCTCAAGCGGGCAAGAACAGCAGCAGCGCGGCCAGAGCAACTGCAAGGACGTGATGCCCACGAAGCGATGGAGACAACCACGATGACCCAGCGGCGCTGGTCTTATTCCCACCGGCACCTGCCGCCACGTGCGGCGGCGGCCTCGACACGGAGCCGGATGAGCCAGGAGAGGACCCCGGCGTGGAAGAACGAGCGCCGGGAGGAGGATCGAACGTCCCGCCTTGGTCGTCGTCCTCGTCACCCGGTGACATCGCGTCGGGCGCCTTGGCCGGGGCGGGCTTGCCGCCGTCGTGCACCATGACGCGCAGGGTCATCCGCTGCCCCGCGTCGCAGTGCGCCGGCGCGCCGCTGATGAAGTAGCAGAAGCCGCTGTGGTCGAGGCGGAACCTCGTGTCCCCGCCCTCGAACCGCAGCGTCGGCCTGTCGGCGGCGCAGAGCTGGTACGCGTCGCGGGTGACCACCAGCACCGAGTCGTTCTTCTCGTACTTGAAATCTGCATGCAGCCGGCGGCGGAGGACAGGATGGAAGATGATCACGCATCAACGTGCCATACATAACATATATCAAAATCAAATTTTGGCTGATGAATCGTTCCCGGGACGTGGAACGTGGCACCGTACCACGTTCCCGGTGACTCAGGTATGTACTCACGGAGGAAGTCCCCGACGTGGAAGCGGTTCCTGGCGGCCCAGTGGTTGTAGCTCTCCTCGTTGGGCGCCGTCGGCTTCCTCCACCCCCTCGGCTCGCCGCCGACAACGAACACCTGCGCATGCCACGACGCCGACGCGGTGCCCACGAAGAAAATGGCGGCGCCGAGGAAGGAGAAGACGACAGCCGGGAACGCGGCGCCGGCCATGGCCCCGGCCGCGCACTGGCGCGGCACCAATAAACGCCGCCGCTACCTGTGCCCGCGCCTCTCGATCGATCTCGATTAGTGCTCCACGCAATGCGACAACTTCCGATCCTCGTCAATTTGATCGCGCTGCGTGATCCAGTCCAGCCGCACCGCGCAAGCGATTCGCCTTTCGCGATCGGATCAGCGTCTACCTCTCCTTCCCTTCGGAGCTTTCTGCGTGAGATCGGTTATCTAGTACTGACAGTGGTGAGACGGGGAGAGTGGCGCCGGTAAAAACGGAGCGCGAGTGGACTGCGCGCATGTACGGGTGGTTCCTTGGCCGTTGATGATGGCGCGGTTCTGAGGTTTCGACGGTCTGTGATGGGATGGGATGCGCGTTATAGCGCGACTTGGTCGTAAAGATGCACGCGGTCGCTCGAGCCTGCCAGCCTGGCTTCAGGAAGTGGGGTGCACGTGGCAACAAGATGCATGCGGATTCATCAATCCGTGCATAAAAAAAAAATCTAAGGTGCCAGTTGAATCCCGTTGGATTTTGAGAATCCTGATGAAGAAATCACGACAGTTATATTAAGGCCCCGTTTGGTAAAATAGCTTCACGAGCAACTTACTAGGTGAAGCTGAGCTGTTTTGAAAAAAGTGTTTGGCAAAACAGCTTCACCAACAACTTCATGCATGGTTAGGAGAGAGAAATGGAGGTGTAAGCTATGAAAAGCTACTTTTTTTAGCTTCATGGATGAAGCTGTTTTTGTGAGAGGGAGGATAAAACAGCTTCATGGGTGAAGCTGTTTTGTAAAATGGTGTTTGGCAAAAAAAACAGCTCACAACAGCTCATGAAGCTATTGTGAGCTGTACCAAACAGGGCCTAAATTTTGGATTCTAAAAATGTGTGAGTTAAAATCCACCTATAATCTAGACTGTTTGGATAAGATATTGTTGACAACCAAAATTGTTCATTTTGTGAAGTTGTCAAAATGTGGAACGTGTTGCTCATCAGGTTCAATAGTTAGGTACCAAGCCGACTAGTTGGGTTGACAAGTTGATCAAATCGGCTATCAAGCTGATCAGTTTGGTTGACAAACTGATTTAATCGGCTATTGAGCCGACCAGTTTGGATGCCGAGCTGGTGCAGGTTCGCTACCGAGCCGACTAGGGAGGCTGTCGAGCCGACTAGGTCGGTTGCCAAGCTGAATGAGTCGGCTAACCCCTTTCAGATCTAGCCTTCTGGATTTTGATCCGAACTGTTCTGAACTCGTAGCAAACTTGGAGAATAAGAATTGGAGACGTCTCCTACTAGGATAAGACTACCCCCTCTATATATATAGAGGATCATGGCCGATTGAGTTTCCATCTATCCAGTCGATCAAAAACCAATCTAAACTCAAACCCTTTACCCTCTCTTCCAAACTCTCTTGCTGTTCGATATGTCTCCCGGCGAGATTTGTTGACATCCTAGATGGCGTTACTGGTCCTTGGTGATCCTCCACGTGCTCCCTCTCCAACGGGTCTTTGCGCGAGAAGTTTGGAAGCTATCAACACAAG
This sequence comes from Coix lacryma-jobi var. lacryma-jobi, assembly GCA_009763385.1. Taxonomy (NCBI): domain Eukaryota; kingdom Viridiplantae; phylum Streptophyta; class Magnoliopsida; order Poales; family Poaceae; genus Coix; species Coix lacryma-jobi. Next base: position 140,302,528 of record CM019824.1, read on the forward strand.
AAATCAAGCCCTAAATTGGCTTAGCCGGTCTGTAGATCGGTTTCATCGATTTATTCAAGTTTTTTGTTGTTTTCAGATTGATTGCAACCTCTTCGGACATGCTAATTCTACTGGTGTGTGATTCAGGTTATTTTCGATGTTAACGTATATATGGGTCCGTCACAAATGATTCAAATGGGCCTAAACACACATGCAATATCTTTTGTAAGTTAAAAAAAATATTATATTTAACAAACCGAGATTCCATCAAATTTTGATTGCATCATCATATTCTCTTTAAAACAAGACCCACTTACTTACATTTAGATAAAACTTTATTAATAAACATTTATCTTATGAAGATACATTTTTTTTCTTTTGTTGAGTCCTTAGTAGCAATATATGTTCTAGCTAGGTTGAAGGTAAAATATGGTTTTCGTTCATAAGACAAATATTCTAAGTATAGGAAAAATTTTATCATGAAAGATGCAAGAAATTTTCCAGTTGTTTCAGCTGGTTCCAACAACCGATTTTTTTGTCCGTAGGATTTTGCTTTTCGTGCGCGCACAACTGTCTATCAGCGCTTGCCTCGCTGACACCTGCATTGGTTGCGAGCCATCCCTCTCTCCCTTTGGAATGAGCTTAAATACTGTGCATCCAACCTTTAGAAGATAATATATCATAATGATAAAAAGATCGACACATTATGCATAGATTATCCTTCCTTGAGTTAATAATCTGATTTGTTAAATATTTTAAGATGTTACTTTCATACTCATCTTTTGACCCTATCACTCATGTTAAGATTGAATAAAACACATAAACAACAAGTTTATCTTGTTCAATGTGCCTAAGGTTATAGAGGAATGAACAAAACTTTTAGTTTTGTTAGTGTTTTTCCATCAACACTTGATCTCTACCTTGTCTTTGTGAGCAGGACACACTCTTAGAACAAAACATGGAGGGGTTTGTCAACTCCCAAATTCTACAGAGGAAAGGTCATGTATCTACAAGAACATGCACACTAAGCAAAATATTGCTAGCTTCCATAACTAATGCTTTCCTTTAAACTGCTGGACGAACGAAGAACATGAGTGACACCATGTCAAGAGGTGTAGTTATTAAGGTCTCTACATATTGGGATCAAATGATGCACCTTAGGAATGAACATGGTGAAAAGTCCTGTTCAGAGGACTTAAGACATTGAACCCTCACCGGGAGGTAAAATCGGTAGTTATCCATATTTATCTTTTCTGCATTAGTTTTTATTTTTACATATTTACTTTCCATCATTATTCCTCCATATCATATTTACTTTTCTGCATTAGCATTGCATAAAAAAGAAAATAAAAGTATTTTACTTATTAAACTGCATCAGAAAACCTAAAGCCTCATATGAATAATTCGGTGGTGTGTAAAAACTCATGTGAAATATTCACCGTGATGGCATAAAAATAAAAATAAAATGCATTCATTTTTTTAAACTGTCATTGCATTAAAGAAAATATTAAAATATAAAAATATTGAGAAACAGATCTTACTGAAACTCTGGACAACTAAGGCTTGAGTGACAAAACATTAACGCTTAATATTTTCCATAAGTTTTGTTATCTATTTGAGTTTCACAGGTTTTAAAAGGCCAAGAAAAGCTGACGAGCAAGTGGATGTTTCATCAACTGTTGGTGTACTGTTTCAACAACCATCAACATCAATCAAAGCTCCGAAAGAGGAAGTATATATCCACCGTCAGTCCGTTACATTGCAAGATCGAACGACTACAATAACATTCAGCTTGGGGAAGACACCCCCGTGTATCCAGGCTTACCATTAAGTAAAAAAATATGGGCACATGAAGGCTCAACACTATTACAACAACATCAAGCTTGGGGAAGACGCACCCCCGTTATCTTCGTGATTCAGGTACGTCTTACTACTATCTTAGTGTTTTTAAGTAATAGGTTATAGTGTGTGTTAGATTAAATAAATAAAACATGTCAAATCTGAAGAACTCTCTCCCCAATTTCTTAAAATGGAAATGATGAATAGTTGCTCTATTGTAATTTCTTTCTAGTACCTAGACTTCAAGCACGAGTTCTCTAAGCTTAAAAATTAATGATGCCTTAAAATAAAATTAAATATTTGGGTAGCAAATGCTTGATCCAGAGTCTAGGTAGTTGACAGATATGATATGTGATGATTTGAGCTACTGTTATCTTGTTCTAAAACAACACTAGAATTCCGGAGAGTTTCCAATATTAATATGACCAATAATTGCATTGAGTTAAATTAAGCTTTATTGACCCTATGAGAAGTTATCATACTATTGAATTGAGATCACTTACACATTTCATCCATCTTCCGCACAAATGCTCACAATTATGTGTTGCTATCCTCTCAAAAGTTTGTTGGAAGCATGTGACTGTTGAAAAAAGGGACAGGTGTCCCAAACCTCAAAGAAAAAAAGAGAGATCTGAGGAAATAAAAAGCAAAAAGTGTCCGGAATCTAAAAAAAATGATGATTATCAGAAAAAATGGGCACATGCCCACCAGTAGAATTAGCCTAATAGCCATGTGTCTCTAATAGACAAAAAAGAGTGATATATTCAAAAGAGCATCCGACTCCATTTTCCATGCACATGTACTCCTGAATTCAATGATGTGGTTGACTTTCTCTTTGGATCCATTATTTAATTTGACAACATATGTTTTTAAGATTTTTAAAAATTCATAAAAACTCTGGGATAATGGTGAAGTGAAAGAGCTAGAGATAGTGCTTGATTTGATCATTTTATCTTTCAATCACTCAAGATTCGAGGTAAAGTACTAAGCCCCATGATGAATAATATGATATCTTTTTCTAATCCAAATGATAAATTTTGTTTGAATGCATGTGTACTTGTTGGAAGTGCAGAATTTGTAGTCACTCCTAATCCACTAATGAGTTTGACTTTGCTAAGGGACTAGCAAAGGGTAAGCTTGAGGGAACTTGTTGATGGTCCTTAATGTCTATTTTATATCATCAACTATTGCATGAATTAACATAAAATGAACCATAAAGCATAGTTGTAGGGTTTGATTCTAATGAGTTCCATGAGTTTTGGTGTTCTCACTTGTTTTATAGGATTATCAATATTTCATTATATAAAAATTATCTCAAGTGATGAATCTGAGCATACCATTGCGAAGAGCTCATCGAGATGATTGAAACGGACATGTGATTTGCTATATTTGGAGTCCCGGAGTGAGAGCCCTCGATGGATACAACTCGGAAGATTCTAGAACAACCTGAAACCATCATCACCATGAGTCCATAGAATAATCCAATAAGAGTCCCACAACTTTACGAATCATTATTTTTTAGGGATTTATCCAGCAGATGAGAAAGAGGAGAATCCAACCACAACACGACTAATTGCGCAAACGGATCGAAAAGTGACACTAGAAGACTCCATGACAAAGCAGGAGGCTGGCGGCGGCCAGGGGAGGCCGACCGGCCTCAACCCTAGGACAACTAGCCTAGGCCCACCTGGAAGTCACCTCTCCTTTGTGTGGCGTATTCCAACCGACCTCTACGACGCATTTCAACCATTGTTTCAAGTCGGTTTGATCCAAGGGCTGCGGTTCATCCTCTGGGGCTATATAAGCAGACCCAGACCCCTCCTCTAGGGCATCGAATCATTATAGAGTTGTAGAGGCATCCCTCGAAAGGTTGATGTCTCTTCTCTAGAGAATTAGGGCTAGAATTTCCAATGTAGTAGATTAGTTGTAGTTGAGAGTTAGGGAGAGCGAAGCTGCGCTTCGGTTCTGGAGAAGTCTTCAGAGATTTGGTATGCCTTTGTATCTATTCTTTACAAGACTTATGCTTCAATATATTTATCTTCTCTATTTACTTTATGTCTTTCATATATATGATTAATATAGTTGTTATATCTTGGCATGAGATCTTTGATCGTATTAAGTGCTCTAGTTATAGGCCATAATTAGAGTAGTAATCGATAGATTAGACATGGTGTCTAGCCTATAGGTTACCTAAGGTTACGGTCAATCCTATGGTAGTTGTGGTAGCCTCAGGGGTGACAGCTCTGTTAGGCCTTTGTAATCCACCATGTCTGGGTTGATATTTCGTAGAGCTTTTGACAGCCTTCTCCAAACTACTTTTTCCCAGTCTTCTTTGAGAGTTGGAAAAGACCTGCTGCTCCAAAGTGCTAATGTGTGCGACTCCTATATCTTTTCATCTTTGTTGCCTTAGAACCCAAGTAATAGAGAAGTGCGTAGGAATGTTGATCTCTCCCGTTGTCCTCTCACTTTAGCTATCTATACATTTATCATGAAATTCTCCTTTATGTGCTTTCATTCATTATCATATCATATACCAATTACTCCTGCTTTAGTCTAATTAGTACTCTGAGTTAGTAGATGCATGATAGTGAATTATCAGATTCTTAACCCTAGCTTCCCGGTGGTAAAATATAAATAACGATACCTGGAATACTCTTGGTAAAATGCTATGATGGTGTTTTGTGCATTTGCGGAATCTTTCATATTCTTATTGCACTTAACGAATGTCAATAGCGACTCGGCGGGAGCAACGACGTAGGCAGGGAGAGACGCGTGCGATGTTTTTTCGTGACTCTACGGGAGAACATCCATCGTCTGCAGTCTATTTCTATGAAGTTGATGAGATCCAAACCTGCTTACATTCCCTTCTCTACTAGTATGCCCCTTCGCTATTTGTAGTTCAAACTGGCTTTATTCTAACGAAAATGATGGGACTTAGGCAACCAGCTGTTTTCGGACGAGGAACGTCTTCATTTCACCTCCCGCACGATCTGATCTTAGTTGTCCATGTGGCTTATTAAAAAACAAGATGACTCCGCTACCTGCTCACATGCTTATCCCACCTGTGTGCTGCTACTCCTCCTTCCCTCCGTCCCCTCTCTCGCACAGCAAGGGCCGCAACTAGACGCCCACCACCATGGCCATGCGCTCCTCCTCCTCCTCCCCTCAGTCCTCTCTCTCTCTCATGCAACAAGGGCCATAGTTGTCTGTCTATCCGACTCTGGTGTCTTCTTCCCCCACCCGTGATGACTCCTTCCCCCACAATAGCAACCTCTCCCACCGGAGCCCCCAATGTCTGCTGATCCGACGGCCTTCTCTCCTACACCTGCCGGATTCATGGAGAACAAGCGAGATCTACTCGCATCCGACGAGATCCATGGGGGTGGCATGGTTGGGGGAGTCAGTGGTTCTTCCCCACCCCAACGCGACTGAAAGGATCAAGATGGCCAAGAGGGGCGGTGAATTGAGATTTTCTAAAACTTTTGCAACAATAAAAACCTATCAAGCTTGATTAACCCCTTTATGCCTAGAAGTGTGTTTCTCTAAACTCTACCGCACAAAAGACTATCTCTATTCCATTCCTACTCTAGCATGGCAATTCAATTATGAAAGAACAACAAGTAAATTGTGGAATTGAATTGCACAAAAGTAAATGCGTATGTAAAGGGAGTAGAAATGACTTGGTGACTTTTTCCTGAGGTATCAAGGTGTCGGCACACCCCCTAGTCCTCGTTGGAGCACCCGCGCAAGGGTATAGCTCCCCCTTGATCTGTGCAAGGATCAAGTGTCACTATGAGCTGATTCTTCGCCGCTCCGACCCGGTGAATCGCTCACTACCGGTCACAACTCGACTTGGGTCATCCACAAATCCACCGGATGATCACCAAGCTCTTTGATCACCACCAAGCCATCTAGGTGATGCCGATCACCAAGAGTAACAAGCTAGGACTCTCACTTGACAAAGCCAAGGCCAAAGAGATGGATGGATGCACACTTGCTACTCTCTTTCACTAATGAGGTCACTAATTCTCTCAATTAGCAATTCTCTAAACCTCACTAGGGCTCTTGCTCTTCCTTGTTCTCTGAAGGTGTTTCTCAGCTGAACAAATGGGCAAGAACACTGTAATGGAGGTGGAGGAGGAGTATAAATACTCCCCCAACCGGCCACCCAAAAGAGCCTCAAAACAGTATAGTTTTGGGGGCATCGGACGCTCCGATGCCTGACATCGAACGCGCCGATGCCCTCGACCCAACGGTCGACTGTACAATTCTGACACGCAGGTTTATGTGACATCGGATGCTGGCAGTGTCTGATGCCTCTGCCTCGGGTGCGTCCAATGCAGATCTGACCTCTCTCCCAGCGTCCGATGCGACGCTCAGTTCACTCTCAAATGAACAGTGGCACGGTAGCATCCGATGTGACAACATCGGAGCGTCCGATGCCACACACCAGAAACTCTCAAGTCTAAATGACATCAGACGTGCGTCCGATGCCATCCAGGCCAGCGTCTGATGCCCATAACAGGGGCAGACAACCTCGGATCGCGACGCTGCCTTAATGACTTTTCATCCTCACGACATAAGGGCTCTCTCTGAGCTACCTAGGTCTATGAAATAACAAGTGTGCACCACACCTACCTCAATAGACTCATCTAGGTCAAGCTACTGATTCACGCTCCCCTTTATAGTACGACCAAAGGAAAAACAAAGACATAAGACTACCTAAGTGTCCTCCAACACCATGTGACACTTAGCGCTAGCCTATCACCGTCTTCGTTGTCCGTCCTTTGAAAACCGAATCGATTTCCATCGCCAGGGGACATGAACTCTGTATGCCCGTATCGTCGCCATTACCGTGACCTAACTCATCCCTGTTTCTGCAAAACACATGTTAGTCACATGTAATCTTAGGTTTCATCCAATCACCGAAATCCACTAGGGACCTAGATGCTTTCAATATCCCCCTTTTTGGTGATTGATGACAACACAACCTCGAGTATAGAGAGAAGAGGTTTTCAAATCATGACGTGTATGAACTTGCGATAAATAAGATAAAATGATTAGGGGCAAGCTCATACACATCATGCTAACAACTTGCACTCAACAAGTTAGAGAGAAAAGCAAGTGCAAGAGTAATATAGCTCAAATACATAATGAATAAGAATTAAGCACAAGTAATCGAGCAAAATGAAATGACATAACATATAAGATATCATAGTGAGCAAAAGCATGTCATCAAAGATCCATATCACACACAAAATAAACATAAGTGCAAAAGAGTATGATATGCAGAGCGCATGTGAAACATAGCACACATAAAATCAAAGCCCTCTCACATCGCTCCCGCTAGCACTATACTCGACCACTCTCCCCCTTTGGCGTCAAACACCAGACTAAGCGTTGGAGGGCGGAGGTGACGCAGATGAGTCAGGAGTAGAAGACTCCGGAGAGCGCTGAGTGAACTCAAACTGCTGAAGAAGCGCCTCAGAGTCTGAAGATGAGGAACCGATAGTGTGCTGACCCTCCGGAGCCGAAAGTTGCGGAGAAGTGGTCTGGGTCTGCTCTGCCTGCTCAGTCTTCTTGGCAGTCTCGGTCATAGTCGCTAGAGTGGTGACAAGCTGAGTATCAGAGTGCAAAAGCGCTGGAATAGAAGACAACTCTGGTTGCACTGTCGTAGTGGTCTCTGACTGGACTGGCTCTATCTGCTCGAAAGACAGGACTGAGCTCGATAAGGTCTTTGTAGTGGAGGTAACTAGAGTTGCTGACATATGAACTGGGCCCTGAAGATCTGAAGTGGGCAACCCAGTGAGCTCGCTGAAGCTCACAGACAAGTCCCGCGTCACTGTAGTTGTCGTTGCGAACAGAGACTCCGTCGGACGTGTAGTGAAGCCAGTGTGAAGCAGACTGAAGAGCAGAGCCCCACCTGGTGGAGTAGTGTACCAGGTAGACTGGGAGGGACCCGAGTACTGCGGGAGCTGCTGTGACTGCTGCTGCTGGGGTGGGACTGGTGGCAGCCACTGAATCATCTGCTGGGGTGGGGGCTGCTGCCACTGAGGAGGTCCACTCATGAGCTTCTCCATGAAGCTAAGCGTCAGCTGCTGAAGCGCAAGCATCTGTTGCTGAAGATCATCAGACCGAGCTTGAGCCTACTGCTGGGAAGCGAGCATCTGTCTCTGTATAGCGTCGGACCACTGAAAGGTCCTAGTTTGGTTTTGGTGATTGATGACAACACTTGTGAACTAACCATTCTATCCAAGTGCGTGAAGGAAAATAGGTTGAGTTCACAATATCAGTGGATGATGTTATTGAAATGATTGTTTAAAGTTTGTTGGGGTATTCAACTTAAGCATAGCAAGCAAGCAAAGACTTTGGCAGGACTTGGCTAGAAGGACCGTGTGCTCAAGCGATGGTGAAGGACAAGCTAGTGGGCTTGATGCCGAGGGACCGACGCGGAGGTGAAGGGCAAGCTAGTGGGCTTGGCGCCGAAGGACCGAGACAACGGTGAATAGCATGTGAAGCTATAGTGAGAGGCTTGAAGTCTATGTGATGGTTTAGTGACCAACATCATCTTTGATGGACCAAGTCGAAGATTCATTGGTTATATCTAATGGCTTGGTGAAGTTGTCCATGAATGTTTCCTTGCGGGTATCAAAGAAAATCGTGGATAAGCAAGGCAAAGGTATGGACAATAGGGTGTTTCTTTTTACCGGCTATGAGGTGTGTAGAGAAGTTAAATAGCCGGATTTAAGATAGATAACTGTACTACTAAGAGGGGCAAACACATTTGCATTACGGTTGTCTAGTGCCACTTGTGAGCTCTATCATTTTGATCGCTTTATGATGAGTGGAGGTAAGTCGAAAACCTTTGTGAAAAACGTTTGTGAAAAGATAACTAGTGACTATGGAAACGATGCTCTTTTAGAGATCGTTGGTTTGGAGTTGGCTTGTTTTAAGAAAAGGTTTTCTTAGCGCTTGTGAGCTGACTTTATATTGCTTTGGACATATCCATAGTGTATGGGTTGATGGGGCAAAGCAATGGAGATAGAGCGCTTAAGAAAGGCGTTTTCAGGCTGGTGGCGGACAGTCCGCGCCCCTGGTGGCGGACAGTCCGCCGGCCAAAACCTGAGAACCGAACAGATTCTGTGTAATCTGCTGGAGGGCTGTCGAAGTAACGGCGGACAGTCTGCGCCCTGGTGGCAGACAGTCCGCCAGCTAATTTTCAGAGGAAGCAGAGTTGCTGCTCGTGCTGTTGGTGCAGTCTCAGGTCAACGACGGACAGTCCGCGCCCTAGGTGGCGGACAGTCCGCCGGTGTTTTTTCGAGGTCGAGCAGTGGTGCTGGACATTCTGTTCAGCGAGGCTAAAGTCAACGGCGGACAGTCCGTAACCCTGGTGGCGGACAGTCCGCCGGCCAAAATTCGAATCTAATGGCTAGTTGCTGACAACGGCGGACAGTCCGGGACTTGTACCGTGGACTGTCCGGGAATCGCGTTTCAGCACATAACGGTTGGATTTTGAGGGGGCCTCTGTATATAGTGGGTTGCCCGGTTTGTGGAGTCTCTCTTGGGCATTCTTACAACATATCCTTTGGGAGAGAACACCTCTAGCACCTCATCTCATATCCCTTGCTTGAGAGCAACATTTGGAGAGTGAGTGTGCTCCACTAGTGCAAATCTTTGCGTGAGAGATTACTTGTGGCACTAGGTGGTCATCGTGTGGGCGTGGTTATCTATTACTCTTGGAGCTTGCCGGCTCCTAGACGGTTTGGTGATTGTGTCTCCGTGAAGCACGCAAGGAGATTGTGCGGTGCTCCGGTGTTGGCTTTGTGAGGGGCTATTGAGCTCATCCCCGCCGGAGGAAGGCAAAGAGCATCTCTAGTAAACTTGAGGCATGAAGAGTATCTAGTGATTTGGTGGGCTCAAAGTTTAGTGCTCACGTGGAGCCTACCTTGTGGGGGTAGTCCGAAGCTTTTGTGCTTGGAGCTAACAAGAGGAGCAACAATCCTAGAACTTGCTTCAACGTGGATTAAGTGACCGGCAAGTCACCGAACCACGTTAAAAACTTCGTGTGTCATCCTCTTCCTTTTGGTTTGCCTATCTCAACACAAGTTCATTTCATTTCATATTACACATACTTGTGTTGATCTTGTATCTTGTATTTACATTCATATATATATATATATATTGATATCTTGTGTAGTCAATCTTGATATACATTCTTATAGTTGATCATCTTGCTAAATAGCTCCAACTTGACTTGTGTATAATAGAAATACTCTTGCTAGTATATCTTCTTAAGTTCTTAATTAGAGGGGTGTAGTCAAAATTATAATTGAGCCTATCTCTTCCGCTATTAATTTTGAGTAGTTTTGTAATTATTATTAAAATCGACTATTCACCCCCCTCTAGTCGGCCATCTTGATCCTTCAACCGCTCCTGTGCCTGCTGCTGTGCAAGAGCCTGTGCCTCTGCTAGGCGCTGCTGCTCCTGGGCGAGACGCTGAACATCCTGTGTAACTGTCCGCTGCTGCTCCTCCATCCGAGAGGGAATCGCAAGAAGAGCAGGGTCAGAGGAAGCAGCAGTACCAGACGAACCAGCCTCAGCGTCGTGTGGACGTGGGTGAGCGTGAGGCGAAAGCTGGTAGTCCTTGTCGGCTGTCGGTGGGGTCCTCAACAACAAACTGTCCCTCGCCCTCTAACTCTGCAAGCTCTCTCTCCGCGAGGACTCGAACTGCGTCGTCCTGCTCCTGTGCTGTTTCTAGCACATCTGGGCGCTATCGAGAGCTGGATGGGGCTGGAGCTGCCTGCTGCTGTCTGCGGTCACGACCGTGTCCAAGAATCCGACTCATGTTGTACCCAGGGAACACAGTTGCGGTGCTGGTGAGAGACTGGCCAGGGTCTGTCCCGGTGGTGGCAGCTACCTTGTAAAGGATATAAGAGATCCAATGAGCGTAAGGTAGCTGTCGGCGGGCCTTGATGCCCTCTGCGATGGTATCCTCCATCTCTGACAGAATGACGTCCCAAACATCGAACTCCTGCTACCTAACGAGGTAAGCGAGTAACCACAGTTGAAGTCTGGACAATCCCTCTCTGAAGCTGACCCTCGGTAGCAAGGTACGCCGTAAGACCTTGTTGAGGATCCGAGTCAAAGAGGTGAGATCCCTCGGTGCACGACTCGAACCTTCGCCGAAATGCTCAGTGAAGAACGAGCGCACCAAGTCTGTGCTGGGCTGCTCTCCGCCGTGAGGACGTCGGGGTGGCTCAGTCCTGTCGTAGCACAGGGTGTGGATCTGAGTCTGGGAGTGTCAAAGTCCAAACCACTCCTAGATTTTTGACGAAAACAACCTGTAGTGCTCCCCTCTGAAAGCGAACTCTATCGTCTCGTGGTCCGGGTGCACCCAAAGCGAAGCATAAAACTATAGAACCTAGTCCTCAATATATCCGCCCGACTACCCCAACAGGTATGCCAAACCAGGTAAGTAGGTGAGAATGGGGCGGAGGGACTCGACTGAACTGACAACTTCATCGAGATGGTAGACTCTGTGAGACCTCAAGCTGATGCTTGCGTTCCTGAAGCCCTGGTAGAAATCCTCCTGAAGCATTGTGAAGAAGTCTGGGCTGGCCCGCTCTTGGCGCTCACGCGGGAACCATTGCTCAACTGGTACGAGCCTGAGAGTCTGAATCTGGGAGCAGGTGGCCACATGGAGGTCAAGTCACGGGATCAGCGACGACACACATCTTGACGTAGCACGTGCACCATACCGAGGACCCTCGGGCTGGGTGAAAGCCCTAGTTTGTTTTTTGATAATTGATGAAACCTATTTGGACTAACCCTATGCTTAAGTGTGTATGAGATAGGTTGGTCCAACACCAAGTGATGGAGCTAGATGGATGGTGATGTACACATGATGATGATCAAAGGCTCTAAATGCTTGGAAAAGAAGTAAGAGAAAAACAAAATTGGCTAGAGGCAAAGGTATATGCATAGGGCCATTTTGTTTTGGTGACCAAGACACTATAGAGTGTGATCACATTTAGGATTGATAGCCGTACTATTAAGAGGAGCAAAACTCATGTGTGAAATGCGGTTATCAAAGTGCCACTAGATGATCTTACTTTGCATATGCATTTAGAATCTAGTGTGTGCTAACATCCCTTGGAAAAGTGTTCGATAAATGCTAACTCACGTACACAAGTAGTGGAAACTTGGTGGAGTTAACACATGTGCACAAGGGATGAAGTAGAGATTGATTTCATGCTCTCTGAGGAGCATCGGACGCTGGTCTGATAGGCATTAGACGCTGGGGGTAGCGTCCGATGGTATACCCTAAGTAAACAGAGCTAACTGAGTAGCATCAGACGCAGACAATGGACGCTGGGAAAACACTGTTGCTGAGTCCGATGCTGATGACGTGTCCTAGGGTTGTTCTCAGGGGAGCATCGGACGCTGGGCAGCGTCCGATGTGGCTGCCTCGGACGCGTCCGATGTCTGCGGGAGCTTTCTGGATGCTCTTTGCATAGACATCGGACGATGGTCCTGTAGCGTCCGATGTGGCACTATGCGAGCGTCCGATGTTGGCGCGACTAGCCATTGTTATCTCTGACAGGTCATCGGATGTTGGACCCGTGCGTCCGTTGCAGCGTCCGATGCAACATTAACAGCGCGTGTTTGGATCTAGCCATTGGGATCTAGCGGCTGTAGTTGAATGAAAGGGGATGCATGGCGTTCATCCATGCATCAGACGCTAGCCATGCGTCCGATGCAAAACCATCGGAGCGTCCGATGGCCCCGCAGATTCAGTGTGAAAGGGGGTTTTGGCCCTCTCTTTTGTGGGGGTCTATATAAGGTTTGTGGCTGGCTTGTGCTCACTCTCTTGGCCATTTGAATTGTCTAAACTCAATAGTGAGCCTAGGCAAACATCTCCCACTCCATTTTGATTGATTGTTCATCACATTGAGAGAGATTGGGAGAGCCAAGTGCATTGCATGAGTGTGTTCATCTAGAGGCACTTGGTGATCGTGTTTCGTTGCGGATTTCTCTTGTTACTCTTGGTGTTTGTTGACACCTAGACGGCTTGGAGCAACGAGGATAGTTGAGCGGAAGTTGGTGATAGTTTCTGGCTCCGATCGGTGACTTGTGAGGGGTTTCTTGTGCCTTCCCCACGGGAGATCGCGAAACGTAACTCTAGTGGATTGCTCATAGCTTGTGGATCCCCATCTTGTGGTGTGGTTGTGTGGCACCCTATTGAGGGTTTGGCGTGTGATGCCAATTAGCTCGTGAACCTCCAAGTGGGTGTATCGCTACAACGGGGACGTAGCTTGCCGGCAAGCAAGTGAACCTCGGAGAAAAATCTTTGTGTCATCTTGTCTCCTTGATATTCATTGGTATCTTGTTATTGATCACTTGCCCAGTTCGGTATACACACCTCACTCACTTGTACTTACCTTTGCTGTATTCTTGCAAGTGATAATTGCATCTTCTTGTAGCTAGTTAATATTCCTTATCTTGTGTAGTTGTAATTGTTGTTGCTCACTTCTTTTTTAATTGTAAAGTAGCAACATAAACATTGTGTGATATAGAGATTATAACTTACTAGAATTGTGGTTAGGTGGCTTGCATTCTTGTAGAGCTAGCGCAAAAACTTGCTTCGCCATTTAGTTGTCTAACAAACGTTGCTCAAGTGTCGTTGTAGAATTTTTATAGCCTATTCACCCCCTCTAGCCATTTAGGACCTTTCACCAGGGTGGCACCTCGGTCCGGCAACGAGACGACCTGCGCCTGGGCTACTCCTCTGGTGTAGCCTCCTCTACCTCTGGCTCTGCCTCTGCTGCCTCGGCCTCTGCCTGGCCCTGCCCTGAGCCCTGCGGTACGTCCACAGGGTCTGTGAAGTGCACTCTGCGACCGACAACCATCAGAGTACCAGCTGGGGAACCATGCTGGCGCTCTATCTCCTCGATCACTCTCCGCTGCTCAGGGGTGAGAGTATCCTCAATCCTTAAACCACCACTGCAGCCTCCCTGCTCAGCACGCTCTGCAGCGTCTACAACTGCTTGAGCCTGGTCTGCCTCCCTCTGCTCCCTGGTGCGATTCTTGCGCGTAGTCAACTTCACCTTCCCCTTCTTGGCATGAGAAGGCGGAGGGCATGGAGGAGGGAGAGTCCTTCGGGGCACCACCGACATTCTTGCAGCGCATAGCTGACAAGAACTGAGAGAAAACTGTCACTGAAAGAAAATTGAGCTGCCGCTAACAAGGCAAACTGCCACTGAAACCACTGACAAGTCCATTGACACTAAAACACTGACAATGACCCCCCCTGACTCATAGAACAGCTATCACTGACACTCGCGAGGCTTGTCCTTGATCCGTACCCGCGGGCTTGTCCCCGGGTGAAAGCCCTAGTTTGGTTTTGGTTAATTGATGAAACCTATTTGGTCTAATCCTATTGCTAAGCAGGTGTGTAGCTTATAAGAAAGGATTGAGACCAAGCCAAGTGGTGGAGCTAGCAAGTTGGCAACCATGGATGATGGTGATGGCCACATGCAATTGAAGAGATCAAGTGCTCTATGTTGACACCTGGGGTGGCACGCAGAAGAAACCGCAAGCGCATGGTTGTCAGTTGTAGCTTTTCACCTCAGAGTATTCCGGGGTATCGAATCCACGAGGAACGCGAAGTGATTTTGAGAGGACTAGGGGGATAAGGATATCTAGGATAGATGAAGGGAACGGGCACTATCTACTGAGGTAGATCCTAGTTCTATTAGACTTCTAGTGATTTAAGTTCTTTACTAGTGTATTGTGGGCGTACTAGCCTTTACCACTGACTTAGGTTGAACGCTAGCACAACGAGCCCTACTGTTAAACTAGACCAACTACGTGGTGGAATTCAAGGCGCACAGGGCTGTCACCACCTGCTTGCTACCACAGCTATCCGAGGGCCTAGCCGTATTCACTAGCAATATATAGCCTAAGTACCACACTTAATCTATATACTACTACTACTAGCCCTGTACTAGAACTAGAGCACTTGAAAGTAATATCAAGCAATGAAACAAACACACAAGTACTGAAAGTAAATACTGGAAGATAGAATAAGATACTAAGTTACCAAAGTTGAAGCGCAGAGCAGAGAGAAGCAGGGGTCTCCGACAACTCCGGAGCTCTCCAGACTTCTACTCTTCTCCTCTCCAGCTCCTCTTCTAGTGAGGCACTCACACTCTCTCTAATCTCTCTATCATAGCAAGTGTGCTACTCTAACCAAATGGTGAGGAATGGTGTGAGGCTCTCCGAATGAGAGCTCAAGGGGGCCTATTTATAGTGCTAGGGAGCTAGGGGGGGTACTTATAGAGTGAGGGGAGGTCGGTTAGGGTTTAGGGGGGTGGCGCCCGCCACCAAACCCTGGCGCCCGCCACCTCACTGCCGTCCGTTGCAACTGCCATTCATCCAACGGTCTTCAATTGCTCTCCCAAGTCGGTTTGAGGGCCGGTTAGGGTTTAGACACGTGTCCAAAGCCCACTATCCAGGTGATACTCTTCTTAGCCCTTGGATCAAACCGCCTTAGTGTGCAATGGTCAGGATTTGAGCTTGAGGTGACTCCCACGGATCGATGACGTGGCTTGGGCCACTTTTGGCACGAGTGACCTGGCGGCCGCCAGTAATAGGTGGCGGCCGCCACCCTACTCAGGCCCAAATGGGCCAGAGTGGTTTGGCCTTGCTCCTAGTACACTTGTTTGGCCCAAATTCCATCATTTCCTGCATTAAGATAAGAAACTATGCACATGTGAAAATAGGTTAGTTATAAACCAAATCTTCTACTTTTTATGTTGTTTTACCTTGGTTTTGGGTGAAATGTTGATGGTGAAATGATGCTTTAAGCACCGTCAACAAGCTCCCCCACACTAACCTCTTGCTCGTCCCGAGCAAGCATGGACTTTAAGAAATGAAACAATTTTATTGAACTAAGCATTCACACAAGATGTTCAACTACCTATACTCATGTTAGTAACCTTTCCAAGTGGCTAATAAATCATACCTATGGCGGTTGAGAGATAGAATAGCTTGCAAGCAAGAGAAACACAATTTCCTCTTTTACATACCTTGGGGTTTCATGATATTTTCAGAATGAAAAACATGGTTCATTGAATCTCTCTTTAAATCTCAAGGCACTCAAGGTGTATATCCTCACTTTATGGCAAAAGAAAATGCCAGAGTCTATCCTATGGCTTATGTGGAGTTTATAGGGAAAGGAAGGAATGTAAGGCACTTCTATCTCTCTTTTATTGCTAAGTCAAGTTTAGGATCATGGGAGAGTATAGTCATGCACTAGCCAAGGTATAGGGTGGACTAACTCAACTCCTTTGTTCTCTTTTTGAATCTCTTCTCTTCTCAAGGATCATGGCTATATGCATCTCTCTCTCTCTCTTTTTTTGAATACTTGGACACTTGTCCCCTTTTTAGAGCATTTGCTCTCTCTCTCTTTTTTTTAGATACTATATAGCCATGTCCTTTGAAGGAATGAGAAAATTTATACAATTCTTTTAGAACAAAATTTTGGAGGAGAACTACATGAGTATACTCTCAGTGTGAGAGTTCTCTCAAAAAGGCATGGTTTGCCTTGGCTTTTAGAGCATGACTAAACTCTTCTACCTAGATCAACTATTCTTGACAAAGCTCAAAGATTGATTTAGAAGGCTTTATGGGCTGTTTTCCTATACTCTAATATTTTGGCTCTGGTAGGTGGATAGGAAAGAAAGATCATGAACCATGGTAATTTTGGTTTTCAAAATAAAAACTCCCAAGGTTGTAGCAGAGTACTAATGCAATTTCAATTACTACTTCTATATCTTATCAAACAACAACCTAGGTTGACTTTCCTATCAAGATGAGTAGGCTACTACACATGAATAAAAGGTAGAATAACATGTCGTGTAAACACTTAATTCAAAAGAAATTGTTTCAGCATTTTTTTTATTTCCTAGCTGCATTTTCAGTTCAAACCGAGACATCCAGTGATCCAAATTGTACAGAATTTAAAACACAGGTTTAGGGGTTCACCGGGGGTGTCTCGGTGCTGAGTGGCCTGGCGGCCGCCAGTAATAAGTGGCGGCCGCCATGGGCTTTGGCCTATGCGGCTTGCGAACAGCGTGGTAGTTACCTTGCTAAGTTCAGATTACTGTTTTGAACATTTTAGCACGTTTTACAGAGGTGTTTAGAGAGGGGATTTCCCCCACACTAGAAGTTTTGGTACTTTTTATTTTTGAAAATGAACAAACTTGATGAAGGAAAAAATAATAAGGGTGTCTTTTTATTCATTATATAAAGATTTCCTAAACAAAAGTTCTAAATTGAAAATTAAACAATCTGAAAAAATTTAAATCAAGCAAAACTAAACTTAAACTAAAAATCTAACTAGACACCCTAATCTAATCTAATCTAATGGAGGAGCCTCGTAGAGATCCTCGAAGCCCGTCTCTTTGAAGAGACGCTTGATCTTCGAGGTGCAGCCCTTGCGGAGGACGGTAAACCGATCCTCCATGTCCATTTGCCAGAGGGCTATCTCTGCGACTTGATCCTCCAAGGTGCTTTTCTCCTTGCGCAGCTTTTTCACCTCGGCGGTGAGTTTTTCGAGGGTTAACCCCTCCTCACCACCGTTGTGCTCCATCTCACCGGGGACTCCTGCCGGCGATGGGTTGAGACGGCGGCGCACGGATGGCTCGGAGAGCGACCCATTGGAGTCATGAGTGCTTGCCTCGAGCTCACGCAGCCTCTTCTCATAATGCCCATCGGGCATTCTCACGCCATACACCTCTAATTTAGCCCTCTTAGGATTGGGGCTGTAGCTCCGGGTGTGGCTATCCGAGCCAAAGCTGACCCGGGATTTCGCCCTGGATGGAGAGGGCGTTTCATCACCCCTGGCCTTGACGGCCGGAGACTTCCTCGGGGTGATCTCCCCTGTGGTCGGCCTGGTGGGCGTCCTCAGTTTCTTCTCGGGTGGCGCCACTGGAGTAGGATGAAGACGGAGTGGAGACGAAGCCAGGAGGCGTTTCACCCCTGGCGGCCGCCCAGCAGGGGTGGCGCCCGCCACTGGAGTGGTGGCTGGTGCCTTCCCTGCACCCTCTGTTGGTGTCCCCTTGACATAAGTGCCGTCTGGCAGCACCATTGCTAAAGGAGGCACGTCAAGTACCTCCATGTCGTCGTCGATCAAAGATCGGATGATGGCTTTGGTGCAGGACGAGATGGATCCTTGAGGGTTATAGGACTCGGATTTCCGTGGAGACGACATGGTTTTGGAGGAGGCTTGGCTGGACTTCGTGAGTGGATGGAGGGAGAAGAAGGAGTTCTTCTTTTAAGAAGGGGGAGAAGTGGAGGGATAAGCCTTAGATGAACTAACACGTCCTCATCTCCTCCTTCTTTTGCTCTCCCGAGCTCGGGATTAGCTGCCACGTGGAGAGGGGCCTCTAAACCACCACCTAGAGTGGCGGGCGCCAGGCTTTGGTGGCGGCCGCAAGTTGGGAGTGGCGGCCGCCACTCCTCCTTCGCCGGGCATCGAGCGGGAGAAGGTAAACCTCCTAAAATTCAAATTTCTGAGGTCGAAATGGCTTGGTTGGGCCTAAAGAGGCCTTTCTCGGGGTTTTGGATGGACTAGGTGTATGAAATGGACAAGGGGTAAATTGGGTCCATCCATTAGTTGTCATGGGCTTGAGCTACTTCAAAGTTAACTATATCAATTTCGTTTAGCTCATTTTTATCAAAGTCATAGAATATTTTTAATCTTTGTCCATTGACTTTGAAGATTTGCCCATCGTCACTTTCTAATGTGACGGCTCCATGGGAAGAGGTTGCAACAACCTTAAAGGGTCCTTCCCATTTGCTTCGAAGTTTACCATGCCCGAAAAGTCGAACATGGGAGTTAAAGAGTAAAACTTTATCTCCTACTTCGAACTCTTTCTTTTTGATCCATTTATCGTGCCATCTCTTAGTCTTCTCTTTATAGAGCTTGGCACTATGATAGGCTTTCTCTCGCCATTCTTCTAGTTCGGAAATTTGCATCTTCCTATTTTGGCCAGCTTGGTCAAGGTCCATGTTCCATTTCTTAATGGCCCAATGAGCTTTGAACTCAAGCTCAACAGGAAGATGACAAGTTTTTCCATAAACTAGTTGGTATGGGGACATTCCAATCGGGGTCTTATAGGCGGTCTGATAGGCCCACAGAGCTTCGGGTAACTTATGTTTCCATCCCCTTCCCATTTCTTCTACCGTCTTTTGCAAGATATTCTTTATTTGTTTATTGGACATTTCGGCCTGTCCACTTGTTTGGGGGGTGGTATGCAGTGGCTACATTATGTTGGACTCCTTGACTAGTTAAGAAATGCCGGAAGCTCTTATCTATGAAATGAGGGCCTCCGTCACTAATGACTAGTCTAGGAACTCCAAAACGAGGAAAGATGTTTTCTTTGAACATTTTCTTCGAATGTTTAGCATCTGCTGCTCGACAGGGTATGGCTTCTACCCATTTCGAGACATAATCCACAGCCACAAGAATGTACTCGGCGTCATAGGATTTAGGAAAGGGGCCCATGAAGTCTATACCCCAAACATCGAACAACTCAACTTGGAGATTGTTTACGAGAGGCATAGCATCTCGGGCATTAATGTTACCATGCTTTTGGCAACGAGGACAACGTCTCACATAATTCTTTGTGTCCTCGTACATGGATGGCCAATAAAAACCACTTTGCCATATTTTAGCATGTGTCCGAAAAGCTCCATAGTGTCCTCCATATTCGGCGGAGTGACATCTATCTATGATTTTTGTTGCTTCTTCTATGGGGACACATTTTCTCAAGAGTCCATCTGCACAGACCTTATAGAGATATGGTTCATCCCATAGGTGTGTTCTGCTTTGATATAGCAGTTTCTTTCTATTCTCCCCCGGCGGGACATAGCCGGTGACTATAAAATTCACGATGTTTGCATACCAAGGGTTGGTATATGTGACTTTTAAAAGGGTATCATCGCGAAGAAAGTCATTTATCGGGAGATTGTCCGAATTATTGACTTGTAGTCTAGACAAGTGATCAGCTACTGAATTCTCTACTCCTTTCTTGTCTCTTATTTCCAGGTCAAATTCTTGAAGGAGTAGGATACAGCGGATCAACCTTGGTTTAGCATCTTTCTTAGTGAAGAGATATTTCAGAGCAGAGTGATCGGTATAAACAATCACCTTAGCTCCCACTAAGTAAGATCTAAACTTGTCTATGGCAAAGACTACAGCCAAAAGTTCCTTTTCTGTGGTTGCATAGTTTAGCTGGGGGCCGGTCAGGGTCTTACTAGCATAAGAAATAGCATAATGCTTCTTATCTTTAGTTTGACCAAGGACGGCCCCCACAGCATAATCACTAGCATCACACATGATTTCGAACGGCAAATTCCAATCTGGGGGTTGGATGATTGGTGCCGAAGTTAGAGCCTTTTTCAAAATATTGAAAGCTTGTAGACAATCCTCGTCAAATTTGAACGGGACATCTTTTGCTAACAAGCTCGTTAAGGGTCTAGCGACTTGTGAGAAATCCTTAATAAACCTTCTATAAAAGCCGGCATGGCCCAAGAAGCTTCGGATCTCTCTCACATTAGTGGGTGGTGGCAATTGTTCAATTATATTGATTTTGGCTTTGTCCACTTCTATCCCACGTTCTGAAATTCGATGGCCTAGGACAATTCCTTCCCGCACCATGAAGTGACACTTTTCCCAGTTAAGAACTAGGTCCTTCTCTTCACAGCGTTGGAGGACTTTGTCTAAATTGGTTAGGCAATCGTCAAAGGTTTTCCCATAGACCGAAAAGTCATCCATGAATACCTCCATGATTTGTTCGATCATGTCAGAAAAGATGGACATCATACACCGTTGGAAAGATGCCGGCGCATTGCAAAGTCCAAAGGACATGCGTCTATAGGCATAAGTTTCATACGGGCATGTGAAAGTGGTCTTACTTTGGTCATCTGGATGGATTGGGATTTAGTGATAACCAGAATATCCATCCAGGAAGCAAAAGAAGGAATGGTTTGCCAATCTCTCTAGCATCTCATCTATAAAAGGAAGTGGAAAATGATGTTTCTTTGTGGCTTTATTCAGCTTCCTATAGTCTATACACATCCTCCATCCAGTGACAGTACGTTGAGGGATTAACTCATTTTTCTCATTCTTAACGACTGTCATACCTCCTTTCTTTGGAACTACTTGCACGGGACTTACCCATTCACTATAAGGAACTGGATAAATAATTCCCGCGTGCAAGAGTTTCAGAACCTCCTTTTTCACGACTTCACGTATAGCGTTATTAAGTCGTCTTTGTGGCTCTCTTGAAGTGGGTATCTCAGGATCGAGAGGGATACGATGGGTGCAGAGATTTGGACTGATTCCCTTCAAATCTTGAAGTGAATAGCCAAAGACAGATCGGTGTTTTTCTAAGACAAGGGTTAACCTACAGACTTCCTCTTCAGATAGCTTACTGCTAATAATTACGGGAGTCTCGGGGTCTTTGTTTAGAAAGATGTATCTCAGGCCTTCAGGCAGAGGTTTTAGCTCTATGGAAGGTCGAGATGGCTTTTCCGATTCGTTTAAGCGAAACGGTTCATCTGTCTCGGCTTCTTCTTCGAGAAAGAACTCAGAATCTTCTTCAAAATCAGGCTGAGCCAACTCATAAAGAGTAGAGGTTCTAGCTTGATCGAGAAGATCTGGTTCTGATGGTTGTTCGGCAATAGAATTTAATGCACGAACGAAAGGTACTGAGTACTCTTTTCCACCAATTTGAGTATTAAAGTGCTCTTGACATGGTCCTTGCAAGGCAAGTATGGACCAAAGTTGTCCTAAGAAGACGTCAAAAAGGACTACATCGAAAATGTAGAAATCTAAGACCATGTCCGCTCCATCTACTTGGATGGGGACCATTTTTAGGATTCCTTCACTTTCCAAGATGTCACCATTTGGGTCTCTTAGACACCGTTTAGTTGGATGTCGTTGAAGGTCGGGGAATGTTCTGGATACGTAATTACTAGCAAGGACATTAATTCCCACGACAGGGTCGTAAAAGGCAAAGGCTCTTTCTCCCCTAATTCGACAATCTATTACGCTAGGTACTTTATCTATGCGAGGGATGTTTTCTGATACTTCGGCTTCCATTGTCCATTCATGACTCATGACAGCTGAAAGTTCCAAAAGACGTTCTCGGCTATAGATTCCATCTGAGGACTCAGGAAGTGGTTTGTCGGATGGGAGAGCTTGAACGGAGTAGTTCATAGCATTTCCGTAATCCTCAAACACGTCATCCTCTATCTCGCCCAAAAATTCCGGAAGAATTTCTCTTCCAGATGTGGACGGAATAGGCTCCGCTAAGTCCAACGAGCTAGACTCGGGCTCTTCTTGTTGTTCTACGGTCAAAACTTTGGTTTCTACGACTTCTTCCTCAGGGATTTCATCGGAAACTCCAGTATAAGGAGTATTCTCGAGAATTCTATCAAGAACCTCCTTTCCACCTCATGGAGAAAGATGGAGAAACGCTCCACCTGACGAATGATCAAGGTGAAGAGCGCTCTCTTTCTCTAGACCGACATAAAAATGCTGAAGGAGCACTGGATCGGGTATGGCTAAATCGGGTCCTGAATTGATTAAACCAATAAAACGGTCCCAAGCCTCCCTAAGGTCTCCTTATCATTTTGTCTAAAGGTCAACACTTCTACTCGTAGTCGTACCACTCGGTGGACAGGGAAATACGTCAAGATAAACTTGGTCCGTAAAGTTCCCCAGTCTCCTCTGGCACTTCCCACGGTTCGAGCATGCCATGTTTTAGTTGCTGCCGTCAAAGTGAACGGAAACAGCTTCCACTTGACAGTGTCGGGTGAAATGCCCGAAATGTTCAAGCATGCACAGACTTGCTCAAACTCACGTAGATGTATGTAGGGATTTTCTGATCCCGTAAACATGCTCTCCTGAACTTTGTTAATAAAGTCAGGGCGCAATTCGTAACTATCGGCATATATAGGTTGTGATGATAAATGTGGCTCTAATCGCGAACTCTTAGGAGCTGCAAATTGTAAGATAGATTGATTCTCCATGCGGAGAGGGTAAAGATGATCCTAACTCTAGTCTCAAAAATCAGCTACCGTTCCCCAGCAACGGCGCCAGAAAAGCTTGTTGACACCTGGGGTGGAACGCAGAAGAAACCGCAAGCGCACGGTTGTCAGTTGTAGCTTTTCACCTCAGAGTATTCCGGGGTATCGAATCCACGAGGAACGCGAAGTGATTTTGAGAGGACTAGGGGGATAAGGATATCTAGGATAGATGAAGGGAACAGGCACTATCTACTGAGGTAGATCCTAGTTCTATTAGACTTCTAGTGATTTAAGTTCTTTACTAGTGTATTGTGGGCGTACTAGCCTTTACCACTGACTTAGGTTGAACGCTAGCACAACGAGCCCTACTGTTAAACTAGACCAACTACGTGGTGGAATTCAAGGCGCATAGGGCTGTCACCACCTGCTTGCTACCACAGCTATCCGGGGGCCTAGCCGTATTCACTGGCAATATATAGCCTAAGTACCACACTTAATCTATATACTACTACTACTAGCCCTGTACTAGAACTAGAGCACTTGAAAGTAATATCAAGCAATGAAACAAACACACAAGTACTGAAAGTAAATACTGGAAGATAGAATAAGATACTAAGTTACCAAAGTTGAAGCGCAGAGCAGAGAGAAGCAGGGGTCTCCGACAACTCCGGAGCTCTCCAGACTTCTACTCTTCTCCTCTCCAGCTCCTCTTCTAGTGAGGCACTCACACTCTCTCTCTTCTCTCTATCATAGCAAGTGTGCTACTCTAACCAAATGGTGAGGAATGGTGTGAGGCTCTCCGAATGAGAGCTCAAGGGGGCCTATTTATAGTGCTAGGGAGCTAGGGGGGTACTTATAGAGTGAGGGGAGGTCGGTTAGGGTTTAGGGGGGTGGCGCCCGCCACCAAACCCTGGCGCCCGCCACCTCACTGCCGTCCGCTGCAACCGCCATTCATCCAACGGTCTTCAATTGCTCTCCCAAGTCGGTTTGAGGGCCGGTTAGGGTTTAGACACGTGTCCAAAGCCCACTATCCAGGTGATACTCTTCTTAGCCCTTGGATCAAACCCCCTTAGTGTGCAATGGTCAGGATTTGAGCTTGAGGTGACTCCCACGGATCGATGACGTGGCTTGGGCCACTTTTGGCACGAGTGACCTGGCGGCCGCCAGTAATAGGTGGGGGCCGCCACCCTACTCAGGCCCAAATGGGCCAGAGTGGTTTGGCCTTGCTCCTGGTACACTTGTTTGGCCCAAATTCCATCATTTCCTGCATTAAGATAAGAAACTATGCACATGTGGAAATAGGTTAGTTATAAACCAAATCTTCTACTTTTTATGTTGTTTTACCTTGGTTTTGGGTGAAATGTTGATGGTGAAATGATGCTTTAAGCACCGTCAACACTCTACCTTTGGTGAAATGAAGAAGAGAAGAGATGGAGCAAAGAGGCCCGAAGGCAAAAGTATAACCTATAGGGTTCTTTGTTTTAGTGATCAAGACACTTAGCGAGTGTGATCACATTTAGGATACATAGCCATACTATTAAGATGAGTTAATTCACGGCTTATGCGGTGTCCAAGTGCCACTAGGAGTTCTCTAACATATTGATGCTTTAGACCTAGTGAGAGACTAACTAAACCCTTGGAAAATGCTTTGTAAAATGCTAACACACGTGCACAAGTGGTGAAACACTATTGCGTTGGCGCATGGGAGGAAGGGTAGAAGTTACAAATGCAGATACATGGGTGTATGCCGGATCTTGAGATGATGAGTGATTGTCAACTGGTATGATGTGCATGTTCTTTGGCTTGTGTTGTGCAGGTGTCGAGCTCAGAGACGATGATCAAAGGTAAGGTGAAGGTCAAGTAGAGACATGCCGTGCCGATGGACCCAGAGCGGTGAAGGGCGGACGTGAGGCTTGGACTGACAGACCGGTGGCCTGAGGATCAGCTGTGGTGGCTGACAGCCTGGGACAACGACAAGTGAAGACTTGCGGGTGGACGGGGTGCACAGGCGGTGCATCCCTCTACGGCGTCAGTTTGGTGGTTGAGCCACAGAAAAACCACTGAGTGGACGGTTTCTAGGTTTGGGCCTCAAAAACTGGGTGCGGCCGGTTTCCGAGTTTGGGCTACAAAACTCGGGCTGAGGATGGTTTCCAGGTTTGGGTCTCAAAACCTGGGCGCTGACGGGTTTCTAAGTTTGGGCCACAAAACTCAGCCGATGGACGAAAGGTTTCCCGGTTTCATCCTCAAAACCGAGGGGAGGTCCGTGAAAAGGACGAACTGCGCGTGGCGGCACGTGGCGGCATCCGGTGAGGTCGCGTCGAGGCGAAGCTACCTGATATGCGGGCGTGGCCATCAGATCGACATCAACTTCGAGTTGGTCAGGAATACCCTTAGGGTTAGCCTGCTCGCTCATTAGCAGTAGGGGTAGAAGGGGAATAATTGTATTAGGCTATATTAGGAGAGGCAGCCCCTCCCTCCAGATTATCTCAGCCATTTGCTACTTTCACTTAGGGTTTCCTGCTCTCCCACATCCCTGTTGTAGCTACTGAGATCTGCAGAGACGATGAATCATACCTCTGTGTATTTGGATTTTGCGGAAATGGGACCGGATTCCCGTTGTCTCCTCATGGGGACGATTTTTAGCTGGTAATCGTGGTGGTGATTCGTGTTCTTGAGCTATTCTTCGCGTTCACTTCTTCTCCATGTTTTTCCCATCGATCGATCTCTCTCTACGGTTGGTTGTTTTCGATTCCTTTTGTTGCTACTTGTTCTTTACAGTGAGGGGATCATTTCCACCGAAGGAATTCAACTCAAACCTCACGAGCAAGTAGATCGATTGGTTTTCGTTTTGGATCGACTTTTCTCTTCTCTTCCCGAAGTTCTTCGATTCATCGATTTGGAGATAGGTTCGAGCCATGATCTCTTAGGAGTAGCTCACTATCCTCCTTGTGATTCCTCTCACTAAGTTTGAACCCTAAAAGTTTCGTTTTGGGTGAGACCGAGTCAAATCGGTGGATGAACAGGGCTACGTCGGGGTGACCGGACGCTCACTGCTCATCGATCGGACGCTGACTCCGTGCGTCCGGTCGTTGAAGGCCGAGCGTAACATTGTGCGCGTATTTGACCGGACTCACTATGATAGCTGAACCGGACGCGCTGTGATTACTGTTCACCGTTGGATAGCTCTGACCGAACGCTATAGGGTTGTGACCAGACGCTTCTCACCTGTGAGTCCGGTCCAACACAGTAAGGGTCCAGAACGGATTTTGTCGGACCGGACGCGTCCGATCACAAGAGACCGGATGCATCCCTGAGTCCGGTCAGTGCTGATCAGCGCGTTTTCATCCGCAGTTCGTTCGTTCGTTGTTGGTTTTGGTTTCCGATTTGTGTATTGGGTTTCTAGAGTTGTGTAGTGTCCTGTTGTGCTTCTTGGAAGCATCCACCCTAGATCTAGGGTCGTGGACACTATCAAGCTCTTGGTTTGCTCTTGGGGTTGATTCTTGGACAGTGACTATAAGTTTCTGAAAAGAAATTTAAAGCTCCCATTCACCCCCCCTATGGTCGCCTTTGTGTAGCACTTTCGGTCCTTCAATTGGTATCAGAGCGAGGTTAAGGATCTTCCACCTTAGCCGATTCCAGATCCACAGAAGGCGACATGGATCGCGGCGTGGGCAAACCGCTGTTTTTTGATGGGACGAACTATGCGTATTGGAAGATACGTATGTCGGCCTATCTCCAGAGTATGGGTGTTTCTATTTAGGATATTTGCAACTCTGCTGATTACGTGGTCTTGGCTGCTCGTGTGACTCAACATCAGATCGATGAGCACGATGCCAATAGCTGAGCCCGTAATGCTCTTTTCTCCTGTTTGAGCATGTCTAAGTTTGATCGCGTTTCTCACCTCGCTACATTTCGGGAGATTTGGGCGACTCTCATGCATTTTCATGAGGGAACCACTCAAGTCAAAACCCGTCTCTACGAGTCGCACAAGCGAGAGTATGAGAACTTTCGACACATGCCTGGCGAGAGCATAGAAAGTTTATTCGCTCGCTTTCAGGTGATTGTCAACAGGATGAGGGCTAACAAGGAGCTGTTGCCTTTCGACGATCATGAGAGGGCTCTCAAGCTTCTTCATACTCTCGATCAGCCGGTGTGGGACTCTAAGGTTCAGGCGGTCATCAAATCGCCTAACTATGAGACTCTCACGTGCGACGAGCTCTTTAGTAAGCTCAAGTCTAGTGAGATTGACGCCATGGCAAGGGCTTCTTATGAAAATCCTTCTAGCCCATCAATGGTTTTGGTTTCTGGCTCTTCTGCTAATCCCTCTGGAAGCTTTGCTTTGTCTTCTCTTCTTTCTGTCACAGAGGAGCAGCTGGAGTTCATGGCGGACGACGAGTTGGCTCTGCTTGCCAACCGGTTCTCGTGGTTCCACAACAACCGCATGAACCGTCGCCGCGGAGGAGGACGTGGTGGTTGTTACGAGTGTGGAGGCTCGGACCACTTCATTGCCAATTGCCCGAAAAAGAACAAGCAAGCTTTTGGCAAGGCGGATCATGGCCACAAGTACGACTCCGGCAAGTGCAAGGAGAAGTACGTCCCCGCCAAGCACAAGCGGAAGGGCGGCTTCCACAAGGAGTTGTTAACACCGGATTTTCGTACGCGTAAGGGTATGACAGATGGGCCCGACTAGCAGAAGGGAAAGATTCGGCAAGCAATCGGCAGCTGTTTGGTCCTCAGAGTTTTGGTAACTATCTACGCGGTCGGCTATTTCACAAGACAGTAGGCTCCATTCGGGAAACGCATGTTGCGAGTAAAGCTGGCTTACACGAGAAGACACATGACAATGGAAGGCACCAAATAATGTAGATTTATATCTTTGCGTATTTTATTGTGAGTCGTAATCGTCTAGGATTCATGCTTCGTCCAGTGTATAAATATAAACCTTCGACCATTGTAAAATTGTTCACAACCACATCAATACAAACTGGCCCCGTGCCATCTTCGAGTCCCTAAGTCGTGTCGTCGAGTTCTTCGAGAGGAATCATCGATCCGTCGACCTCCGTAAGTACCGGCAACCTTGCTATCATGTCTAGTATCATGCGGTGGATTTAGATATGATGCAAGTCGTCTCGTATGTTAAGCTTAGTATCGTGCGGCGGATTTAAGCTTATGACGGGAAGTTTTTGCTTATGCCTTGTATCGTGCGGCGGATTAAGTCATGAGTAAAAATAGTTATCGGCTCTGTTAGATTTGGCAGATCTAATAGATTCATCAAGTTATCATGTGTTATATGTTTTATTCATTTAATTCGTACAACACCTTTTGCCCAATCTAGATTGATCTTCATTCGGCCTTGTCGCACGAGTTTTGTTTGTGCTTTGCTGATTATAAGATCACAATGGTCGAACTGACTTTCAATCTAGATTGTTACATGTCGTGGGTTCATGCATGTCAATCATGTTTAGGCTTTGATAGAGCTGGGTGCCGTGCGGCAGGTGCAGGTTTTAGATTAGTTTAACCATGCTTGGCTTGTATGTTTCTTCTTCATGGACCCCAGTTCGTCTAGTTTGCCGATTCTGGTTAAGCTTACACGAGTAATGAGTTTTTATAGGTCTGTCCAGATGTACGTGTGCTTTTAGCTTCTTATAATTAGATCATATCATGCAGTGGATTAATCTAATTATAAGGAGTGGTGTAGATTTATAGCAAGTGGTATCATGCGGTGGATTAGCTTTGCTTGAATTTACACCTGACGGGTTTATGAAGGCTAGACGTGCGGCAGACTAGCTGGATTAGCCTATGCATATGTCATCTGAATAGATTTGTATTTACAAATTGCCTTTTTTATCTTCTTGTTACTTATGCGTCCGGCATTCAATATGTTCACAAGCTTTATCTTTTATACTTGCCGAATGACATTATAAATCCGTTCTGACAAACAGCTTCTATAGCTGTGTGCCATTGTGATTGGCTTTCAAAGCCGTACATATGGAACTGTCTGGTCTCACCCGGCATGTTCCAAGGTATTCTCATATTTTTATCCCTTGTTGGTTTTCAGGTCAAACCGACTGGCACGTCTCTGGATTCAGTACGCTCCGGGCACCCGATTGAAGCCAGCCTCGTTCGGCTTGCTGTGTGCCTTGACGCGAGGTGTCACGTTTTGCGTCAACAGGAGTACATCAAGGAGAAGTACATGGAGAAGGCCCAGGCCGAGCAGCGTGCCTTCTTCGCTACGCTCAGTGACATCGATGACTCGGATGATGACTCCACTGCTTCAAGCGATGATGAGTCCGAGAAGAAGAAGATCGAGGACAAGCTGAATGGTCTTTGCTTCTTCGCCGATGATGAGGGCTTCTGCACCATGGCCCTCGGCGATGAGGTCAACTGCGAGCTGGAGGAGATCCCTCAGAACGACGACGGTGACGACTCCTCCCAGGTACCTCAAACCCCAGATGAGCTTTCTGCTGAGGTCGATAAACTTACCGCTGACCTTCTCAGTCAAGATAAGTTGCTTAGACGTGCTGCTAGAGAGAGGAAGGAGTTTAGGCAGTAGTGGGAGGATGCGGTGAAGGAGCTTGAGTCTATCAAGGCCACCGTTGTTGTGACTGAGGAGGATGAGTGTGAAATGTGCTCCAAGCACATGACTGACCTTCTCACTTTGAGGGGTAAGTATGTTGCATTGGTCGGAGAGGTGGATGAGCTTAGGGCTAGACCCGTGTTGCTGGGTGCGTGCAATTCTTGTGCAGGCTTGCAATCCGAGTTGGCAGAGAAGAATGCCAAGATTGTGTCTCTTGAGAAGGCCAGCTCGGATAGCACTTGTGTGTCTAGGTGTGCCTTGTGTGAGGGTTTGGAGATGGAGATTGCAAATGTGAAGCATGACAAGATGCAAACCGAGGAAGAAAACACATACCTTCGGACCATCTTGTTATGGGTGTCTTGTGGTGAGCCGCAGCTTGGAATGATGATTGCCCAATTCAAACGTGCTGTTGGAGGGCCCGGTGTTGGTTTTGCTCAGGGTGTGGAGTGTGCTACATCCTTTGGGAAGGTTGGAGAGTTTAGTGGTCTAAAGCCGAGTGAGAAGCCCAACTCCACCACTACTCCCAAACTAATCAAGATTCCACCCAAAGAGCCTCTCAAACCTAACACCAAAGATGGAGTGTTTGTGGAACCTCCAGGAGCTCCACCCAAGAAACAAACATGGGCTCCAAAACCCAATCACCTAAGGAACAAGCTTGACACTTAGCCACCAACCCATGAGGAGCTCATGCCATAAAAGAACCAAGTGATCCACACCCAATACCGTGAGTACCAACAACCCCCTATGAGAGCGGTGAGGTACCACTGTGAGCACTGTGGGAGAGATGAACACTTGAGAGAGTTTTGCTTTCGGCGCAAGAGAGAGGAGTGTCGTGCAAAGGAGATGAACAACTCAGACATGTACCATCCTTTCCATGATGTATATGCGCCGAAGGTTCAAAGGAGGGTTGCTAGGCCTAGAGGTCCAATGCCTCAAGGTCCTAGGCCTCAAGGAGGTCGTGCCCGGTGGGATCCTAGTTTTGTAGGCTATGGACCCCGTGGCGGTGGCTTTGTAGTTGAGCGTTACCCCCCACCGCGTTTTGACTATCGCGATGGACGCTCTTCCCTTAGCGGACCATGTTTTCCTATGCGTGGTGATCGCTTTCCCTGTAGGAATGCTAGGAATGGATTTTACACTGACCGTTCTTTTGAGCAGTCGGGACAACACTGGTATTCTTCCCGTTTTACTCACCACAGTGTTGGACCGTATGCTCACCCTATGTCTTTTTATTGATTTAGGTAAGTATATTGGAGAACGTTTGGCTTGTGGATTCCGGGTGCTCAAGGCATATGACCAGAAACTCCAAGTGGTTCTCCAGTCTTAGTCCAGTCACCGGAAAGGAGTTTATTACCTTCGGTGACAATAGCAAAGGTAAGTTGCTATCCCGTGGTTCTGTGCGAGTTAATGGGCATTTTGTCTTACGTGATGTTGCTCTTGTATCGAACTTGCATTTTAACCTTCTTTCTGTTTCTCAACTCTTTGATGATGACTATGAGATTCGATTTAAGCCGAATCTCAGTCATATTTTAGATCCTCAGGGCAATCTTGTGTGTTTGATTTCGCCCTTTGGGAAAGTCTTTCGTGCGAATTTCTCGGAGTCTTTTGGCATTTCTCGTTGTCTTTTGGCTGGATCCTCCTCTGATCTTTGGAAGTGGCATAGGAGACTTGGTCACTTGAGCTTCGACTTACTTGCAAGGCTTAGCTCACTTGGCTTAATCTGAGGATTTCCCAAGTTACACATGGAGAAGGATCTTGCTTGTCATTCTTGTAGACATGGGAAAATGGTTGCCGCTCCCCACCATCCTGTGAATCAAGTTATGACCAAGCGCCCTGGAGAGCTTTTGCATATGGACCTTGTAGGTCCGGCTTGGGTGAGCTCAATTGGTGGGAAGTGGTATGTGCTTGTTGTTTTTGACGACTTTTCGAGATATTCGTGGGTTTTCTTTTTAGCTGAGAAAACTGAGACTTTCTCTTTTACTCGCAATTTGATTTTGCGACTTCAGAACGAGTTCCCTAAGAACTTGATGAGAGCTATTCGTAGCGATAATGGTTCCGAGTTTAAGAACTCGGACTTTGAGAAGTTTTGTAACTCTTTGGGTTTAGAGCATCAGTTTTCTTCCCCCTACACACCACCACAAAATGGTGTTGTAGAGAGGAAAAATCGGACCCTTGTAGAGATGGCCAGGACGATGCTCGATGAGCATAGGACTCCTAGGCGGTATTGGGCCGAGGCTATAAATACTGCATGCTATATTTCAAATCGCATTTTTCTTCGTGCTTTCTTGAAGAAGACTTCTTATGAGTTGCGGTTTGGGAAGCAACCCAAAGTGAGCTATTTTAGAGTTTTTGGTTGCCACTGTTTTATACTTAAGAAAGGCAACTTGGACAAGTTTGAGTCTCGCTCTTCTAATGGTGTATTTTTGGGTTATGGTAATCATACTCGTGCATATCATGTACTTAACCTTGATACTAACCGAGTCATGGAGACATCTGATGTCACCTTCGACGAGACCATGCTTTGTCCTTCTTCTAGATTTGAGCGTGCAGGTGATCACGAGGTTGGAGAACCTCTTTTTGATGACGAGGAAGAAGGTGTTGAAGGAATGGATGATCCAACACTACCTCCACCTGCTATTCCGCTAGGATCGGCCTCTACTACGACGACTCACGGCCCCAACCCCTCTTCGTCGACTACTTGGGGTCGGGCCATGTGATCCACCACCTCGGGCTGTACCACTTGTACTCGAGGAGGCACCAACTACTGTTGAGGGGGAGGTCACTTCAGCAAGGGAGGCGCCACGAAACATCCAGCACCAACACCCACCTCAACAGATGATCGGCAATATCCACGAACGCGTCACTCGGTCAAGGTCACAACAAATCTCTATATTGACACTCAAAAGTGTCATAGATTAAATAATAAGATTATAAGAGGTATTCGGCTCATAATATTTTGAAGTCGAATTTATCTTTTAATACTTCATAGTTGAAAGGTCGGATGTTTTAAGTAAGATGGGCCTGATCTTTTCAGGTCTTCCGACCAGTTGTGCTATTTCCGACCAGGTGACGCTGGTCGGAGACCTTACAATAGTGATGAATGCTGATCCAAGTGCCGATTGAAAGATCCTTCTTTTGTAAGGATGATCTATTAATCATTGTGAGCAATTTGGGCTATTGTCTACAAAGCCCATTGGACTGGTTTGATCGATTTGTGAATCGGCAAGATCAGGTTTACTTTGTTTAGTCCGGATTGAACTCTTGGATTCAATATTTTGATAGAGTCCGGATAGGAAACTTGGAGATTGTATCTGGAGATGTTTCCTATTGGGATAAGACCAACCCCCTCTATATATATGAGAGGATCATGGCCGATTGAGGCATCCAACCCTAATCGATTAAAATCAATCTACTATCCCTTTTACCCTTTTTCCTCTCTATCATGCTGTTCGGCGCGTCTCCCGGCGAGACTCGACGGCGTCCTAGGCGGCTTTGCTAGTCCTAGGACAACCTCTACGTGCTTCTCCCTGACGGGTCCTCCCGGGAGGAGTTCTAGAGTTACCAACACAGGGATCTAAAACCCTAGATCGGCCTAAACCGGTCTTTAGATCGGTTTTCATCGGTTTAGCCAGAGTCCCTGCTATCCCAGGTTGATCTGCAACCTCTCCGGGCGTTCTAGCCCTGCTGGTGTGTGATTCGGATCACTTCCGACGTCAACACTCTCACTTTGCTCATTCTGCATTTGTTGCTGATTTTGAACCTCGAGATGTTGGACACGCTTTATCTGATCCGGATTGGGTCAATGCCATGCATGAGGAGCTTGAAAATTTTGAGAGAAATCGAGTTTGGGTTCTTGTTCCTCCTCCTCCTGAGTGTCACCCAATTGGGACAAAATGGGTTTTCAAAAACAAACAAGGAGAGGATGGCCATGTTGTGAGAAACAAGGCCAGACCTGTAGCCCAGAGGTATAGTCAGAAGGAGGGGATAGACTATGAGGAGACTTTTGCTCCTGTAGCTCGTTTGGAGGCAATTAGGATCCTCTTGGCTTTTGCTGCATCCAAGGGTTTCAAACTTTTTCAAATGGATGTCAAGAGTGCCTTCTTAAACGGCTACATAGAAGAAGAGGTGTATGTGAAACAACCCCCCGGTTTCAAAAATCCCAAGTTTCCAAACCATGTTTTTAAACTTAACAAAGCTTTGTATGGTTTGAAACAAGCCCCTAGAGCCTGGTATGATAGGTTGAAAACCTTTTTGCTTGCTAAGGGTTTTAAAATGGGATGTGTGGATAAAACTCTTTTTCTCCTCAATCAAAGCAATGACACTTTGTTGGTTCAGATTTACGTGGATGATATCATTTTTGGTGGTTCTTCTCATGCTTTGGTTGCCAAGTTTGCAGATACAATGAGCAGGAAATTTGAGATGAGCATGATGGGCGAGTTGACGTTTTTCCTCGGGTTGCAAATCAAGCAATCTCGAGAAGGGACGTTTGTGCACCAGGGCAAGTACACCAAGGACATAGTGAAGAAGTTCGATATGGGTGAAGCCAAGCCTCTTCCAACACCCATGTCGACCACGACAGCCCTAGATGCGGACAAGGATGGAGAAGCCGTGGACCAGAAGGAGTACCGGAGTATGATTGAGTCGCTGCTGTACCTGACGGCGACACTCCTGGACATTCAGTTCGCGGTGTGTCTTTCCGCGCGATTTCAGTCGTCGCCACGCACCTCTCACCGTCAGGCGGTCAAGCGCATTATGAGGTACCTTCGTTTCACTCCTGAGTTTGGGATTTGGTATTCTGCTTCTTCTACCCTCTCCCTTTGCGGTTACTCGGATGCGGATTTTGCTGGTTGCCGCCTTGATCGCAAGTCCACTTCTGGGACTTGTCAGTTTATTGGTTCTTCTCTGGTATCTTGGTCTTCTCGCAAGCAGTCTAGTGTCGCTCAGTCTACCACAGAGGCTGAATATGTTGCTGCGGCTAGCTGCTGTTCTCAGTTGTTCTGGATGATGGCCACTTTGCGTGATTTTGGTCTGAGCTTTTCTCGTGTTCCATTGCTTTGTGACAGCACGAGTGCGATTAGCGTTGCTAAGAACCCCGTGCTGCATTCTAAGACCAAACACATTGATGTGCGCTTTCATTTCTTGCGAGACCACTATGAGAAGGGTGATATCGACCTTCACCATGTCGATACTCATCTTCAGTTGGCAGATATTTTCACTAAGCCTTTGGACCAATCAACCTTTGCTAGGTTGAGAGGTGAGCTTGGTGTGTGTTTCCCCTTTTAGTTGGGGGAAACATTTTGGTTATTGTATCATAGACTGACTTCTTTTGTTTTGTTCTTGCTTAGTCTTTGCATTTCATCATCTTTGCATCTTTGCATTTTGAGCTTCATGTCTATAATCCTTAGAATGAATCTATGCTCTGATTAGTGTGTGCTCCGATGTTATATGATGATGCTCGTAGCTTAGACTCTTCTTGATCACTGATACATGTTGTGAGCTGCGCTACTATTGGTATAAATTAACGCACACTCTACTTTATCCGCAAGCGCACAAATAAAATCTACCGATGTAGCACTTCACCGGAGTAACCCAGTTTTAATATCGAACCCAAAGGAACGGATAGTGTTAAGCCTTAAAGTCTAACCCCTGAGTAGCTAACAAGGACGGAGAATCTAGAAGTATAGAGGGGATCACTAAGGTTGTCTAATTCCAGTTTAAGAGTGATATGTTTATATTATTCTTAGTGGGGAAGTTGCCATAAAAGGTCACAAACAGAGTATGAGTCTTTTATGCAAATGTATAATCCTACCGAGCCTACACAAGGGTAAGTGGACTATAGAAGAATCAACAATGCTATAAGAGTCACCCTTGCGAACAACCACTACTACCGGCGTTATAGGAGGCATTTATGAGCTATCAAGTCTAAGCACCACGCTTACACTATCCAACTACTCTAACTCTAGAATGACTAGAATTAAAGTACTCAAAAGAGAGTCATAAACCTTAAGAATAACAAGAACAATGGCTTAGACTTAAATATAGACGTTGATTACCGAAGCAATCGCTGAAGCAAGTTGAAGACAAACTTGAATCCACAGGTATAAGATGAAGAAGTGGATCCGACAGGCCGGAGCTCCTTCTTGATCTCTTCCTCTCTCTCTCTCTCTCTCTCTCTCTCTCTCTCTCTCTTCTAGTTCTAGTATAAGACTAGGTTCTAAACCTAAACTAGAGGGGTAAATAGTCTTCTACTTGAAAGCTGGCTCTTGAAGTCTTATTCTAGGATTTCTGAATGAGGCGTAGACTTTTCTGAAGAGAGATTTGTTCTACCCTGGGGCCTGCTTATATAGCCCTGAGGGATCAACCGTGGCCATTAGATCAAACCGACTTCAGGGACGGTGGAGATGCATCCTAGGAGGCAGTGTAAGAAGGTTCCAGAAGACGGAGGCCATCGGGCCCTGGGGGTGACCGACCGGTCCTAGGGTGGGACCGGTCGGTCCCACCTGACAGCCTCTCGGGGTGTCCCGCCTCGTGGTGTCCTCTAGGTCCTTCTAGAATATTCCTGATGTGCCGGTTCCGTAATCTTCCGTTGGTTTCCTTCTAGGAGAAGTAATCAGTGCTGGTTTTCCTCTTTAGTCCCTGTAGAATCACAATTCACCAAAACTCATGGAATATTGTCAATTAAAACCCTAAACCTTTATTGGTGATTGAATTCATGCCCTTTTCATATTTATTTATCCTTTAATTTTGATAGATAACCAGTGTCAACAACTCCCTCAAGCTTACCTTTTGCTAGTCTGTTAGCAAAACCAAAACTTAACAATGGATCAGGAGTTGCTACAATATCTTCACTTCCAACAAGTATACCGTCGACGAAATATGGTCGATAGTCTACCGAGGGGTATGCCCAAGGTAGTAGATTGAGCGGCGGAGGCGTGCGAGACGTCTGCAAAGCGTAAACACAGGGACGAGAGATGGCGATTTAGACAGGTTCAGGCCGGCAAGTCGCCGTAATACCCTACGTCTTGTGTTCTGGTGGCTGGTTTGTATTATTGATTGGATGATCCGATGGGATCTGAGATGATCTCGGGTCTGATGGACCTGAGATGAGAGGGGGTCCCTGCTCGCCTTATATAGTCGGGGAGCAGGGTTACAGTTGTCGAGTCCTTATCGGATTACAAGCGGTTCCTTAAGGCAAGGAATTCGGATCTAACTCTAGGATCTTCCTTGGTGGGCAAGGCTTCTGGAGAGTCCTTGACGAGCACAGCGAGCTGGTCGTGTGCTGCAAGGCCTCGCGAGCTGGGCTATCCTTGACGAGGGCCCATGTACGTCCATGGGGGTATACGGAGGTAATATCCCCACAGCTAGTTCCCGAGCACTTTGTATCCGTTGGCGACGACGTCTTGAGCTTGTCCGAGCAGGCGAATTCGATGTCGGGCAAGTATGGCTCGCCAGAAGGATGTAAGGTGCTCAAGAAAATTTTTGAAGAGCTTTCTTCTAGTGAAGTGTATTCACTTGGAGCTTGCAAGACTGTAAGGAACAACGAGGTCCTAGTAGAAGTTTGTGCAAGTCCAACTTGACGGAGCGTCCTTGAATTGTCAGAGAAAAGCAAATACATTCACCGCAAGGTGAAGTGTATCCACTTAGTCCCCGAGCTTGGTAGTAGGTGTTGAAGACACGTGGTGCCGAGCTTGTAGAGCATTTAGCAAGTGCCCCGATGAGCTGCCCAAAATCAGCACCCTGGTCCGAACAGCATGGAGCGACTTGATGCACACCGGCGACAAGTGAAGGCCAGGCCAACGAGCCTGGGCGACGGGCGAAGATCAGGTCGATAAACCTGGTCGGCAACAGGTTGATGAACCTATGACCTTCTGCTTAGGAAACAGAAGACAGCGACGAATGATGGCGGCAGCGAGCGAAAACAACGACGAATGATGGCGGTGGCGAACGAAGACGACGATGAGCGAAGATGACGACGAGCGAAGGCAGCGACGAGTGAAGGCGAAGTCCCCGAGCCTGGTCGGTGACGAGCGAAGGCGAAGTCCCCGAGCCTGGTCGGCGACGAACGAAGGTGAGGTCCCCGAGCCTGGACGGCGACGAGGGAAGGCGACGATGAGCAACGGCGGCGCGAGCGAAGGCGGCGACGAGCCCGGTCGACGACGAATGAAGGCGGTGACGAGCCTGGTCGGAGATGAGCGAAAGCGGCGAGGAGCCCAGTCGACGATGAGCGAAGACGACGATGAGCGAAGGTGGCGACGAGCGACGACGGCGACAAGCGAAGGCGGCGACGAACGAAGGCGGTGACGAGCCTGGTCGGAGACGAGCGAAGGCGGCGAGGAGCGAAGGCAAAGTCCTCGAGCCTGGATGGCGACTAGCGAAGGCGAAGTCCCCGAGCCTGGTCGGCGGCAAGCGACGGCAGCGACGAGCAAAGGCAGCGACGAGCCTGGTCGACGATGAGCGACGGCGGCGACGGGCGAAGGTGGTGACGAGCCCGGTTGACGACGGGTGAAGATGACGACGAGTGAAGGCGGTGAGGAGCCGGGTCGATGTCGAGCGAAGGCAGCGACGAGCGAAGGCGAAGTCCCTGAGCCTGGATGGCAACGAGCGAAGGCGAAGTCCCCGAGCCTGGTCGGCGGCGAGCGACGGCGGCGATAGGCAAAGGCGGCGACGAGCCTGGTCGACGACGGGCGACGGCGGCGACGGGCGAAGGCGGTGACGAGCCCGGTTGACGATGGGTGAAGACGACGACGAGGGAAGGCGTCGAGGAGCCGGGTCGATGACGAGCGAAGGCAGCGACGAGCGAAGGCGAAGTCCCCGAGCCTGGATGGCAACGAGCGAAGGTGAAGTTTCCGAGCCTGGTCGGCGGCGAGCGACGGCAGCGACGGGCGAAGGCGGCGACGAGCCTGGTCGACGACGAGCAACCGCGGCGACAGGCGAAGGCGGCAACGAGCCTGGTCGACGACGAGCGAAGGCGGCTACGAGTCGGGTCGGCGACGGGCGACGGCGGCGACGAGCGAAGGCGACGACGAGCCTGGTCGACGAACAGGGACGACGAAGTCCTCAAGCTTCAGCGACGAGCGAAGGTGAAGTCCTGCAGTTTGACGAAGTCCCTGAGCTTCAGAGGGAGACATGGAGCGTCTGGAGACGGAGATGGAGCCGACCACGAAGGCCCAGGTCACCGATGTAGATCTTTTTGCCGCAGGGCAGTAGTAGAACGTAGCATAGGAGAATAGTCTGTAAATAGACTCTTAGGCAAATAGAGGCAAAACTTGTAGCGAGTCGGCGTGTTTTGCATATTCCCCGAATTCCACAGACCCAATAGCCGTGAGCCGTAGCGATGAACAGTTTGGCCTTGGGTTATCCCAGGATCCGTAGCGTAGAGCGCGAAGCTCGTTTGCGCGTAGGAGTCAAGGGCGTCGCCCAAGGAACCGCTGCTGACATCCCATAGCGCAGAGGGCAGGCGCTCGTGCACGCGTAGGGAGGTACCAAGGACAGGGTATTTTCCGAGAGGCTCGATCGTGGCGTGACCTGGGCGAATGGAGACCGTTCGTCGAGCGCGTGGGTGGCGCAGATGCGAGGCACTGAGCATATAGCTTCGGAATTCTCAGCCCAAGTTAGCCTTTCCTTCGTAGCGCAGAGGGCGGACGCTCATGCACGCGTAGAGAGGTCGGGACGTCCCTTGGGAGAGCTGTTGGCCACCGTAGCGCAGAGGGCGGATGCTCATGCACGCGTCCAATGGTGACAACAGCCCCGGCTCTGAGTTTTCGTCGGCGTCAGTCAGGCTGCTTGGAGACCGCATGGAGAACGAGCGCGTAACGACGCGTATACAGGCACTGGACGTATAGCCTCTGGAGGTCTCAGCCTAAGCTTAGCCTTCCCTTCGTAGCACAGAGGGCAGGACGCTCATGCACGCGTAAAGAGGTCAGGACGTCACTTGGGAAGACTACTGGCCGCCATAGCGCAGAGGGCGGGCGCTCATGCATGCATCTGGCGGTGGCAGTAGCCCCTGCTCTGAGACTCCTTCAGCGTCAGCTAGGCTGTTTGGAGAGGTCGGTGAACATCTGGAGTGGTCGGCGAGTCGTTTGGAGAGGTCGGCGAGTCGTTTGGCGAAGACGCAACGAGCCTGGTTGATGATGCTGGTCGACGACGAGCGACGGCGGCGACGGGCTAGTCGACGACGGCGATGGGCGAAGGCGGCGACGAGCCTGGTCGATGACGAGCGACGACGGCGACGGGCGAAGGCGGCGGCGAGCAAAGTCAGCGACGAATGAAGTCCCTGAGCCTGGACGACGATGGGCAAAGGCGAAGTCCCCGGGTCTGGTCGGCGACGAGCGACGACGGCGACGAGCGAAGGCAAAGTCCCCGGGCCTGGTCGGCGACGAGCGAAGGCAAAGTCCCCAGGCCTGGTCGGCGACGAGCGATGGCAAAGTTGAAAGGTCCAAATTGGCTAGAGGGGGGTGAATAGCCTAATTAAAAATCTACAAAATTACTTAGGCAAACACTATTAGTATAACAAATGGCGAAGCTTTTTGCGCTAGCCTAATAGTGTGTTGCAAGCCACTTATCCAACAATTCTACCTAATATTTCTATGTCACACAATCAACTAGAGCAAATAACAAATGCGAAATAAAACAATCTATCTCTAGCACAAGTATAATATACAAAGAATGTATATGAAACAAGTGTGTGCACAAGAAATACTAAGCAAGCTAACTAAACAAGATATATGACAAGAGGTAGTATCTACACAAAAGAATAGCTCAAAGTAAATACACAAAGAAAATGAGCTAGATAGAAGTGGTTTCACCGAGCCTTCGGGATCGTCTGGTAGAGAACCAATCACCGGTGAAATCCACTCGTGATGCCAATCACCAAGAATATGAATATGAAGATCAATCACCAAGATGAAGGTGCAATCACAATAAACACACGGGACACCAAGATTTATCCCGAGGTTCACGTGCTTGCCGGCACGCTACTCCCCGTTGTGTCGACCAACACTAGGTGACCCGGTGGCTAATTGGCGCAAAGCCAAGCTCACAAAGAGCACCACAAGAGTCTACCACTAGCGAGGTAGCTCAATGACACGAGCAATCCACTAAGGATGTCTCTTGCCGCTCCGGCGAGGTGAGGCTCCAAAGACCTCTCACAATCACGATCGGTGGTGGCCAAGAACAATCTCCTTCTCTTGCCAAATCCACCTCAAAGCCTCCAAGCCGTCTAGGCACCGGCAAATGTCAAGAGTAACAAGAAAAACTCAATGCCGATGCGAACAACTAGTGCCGCTAGATCGAACTCTTTTCAAATCACGCACTAGATCACTCAATCTCACTTGGTTTGATCAAATCAACTTGGGAGATGAGTTGGGAGGCTTGCCAATGCTCACTAGTATGCTTAGGAATCAGAATGTGCAAGAGAGATACCAAGTGAGCCGGCCAAGCCCCTTAAATAGGCCACACAAGTCGGCCTAGCCGTTGGGCCATAATCAGGGGCATCGGACGCGCCGATGCTCTACCATCGGACGCAGCCCCAGCGTTCGATGCGCCAGATGGAGCCACGTGTTCCCCTGGTATGAATTCAGCCCGTTAGATCCCAACGGCCATATCCCTTTGCGCCACGGTTAATGTGACATCGGACGCGCCGATGCCAGGCATCGGACGCTTCGATGCCACTGCTCGATTCGGCTTATTTCTGCGCCACATCGGACGCTTCGGCACCATCACATCGGACGCTCAACCCCTGCGTCCGATGACCATGCAGAGAGGCTCCAGAGAGGGCTAAAACACATTGGACGCGTCCGATGGATCTGCATCGGACGCAGGCCAGCGTCCGATGCTCCCTGGAAAGCTAGCTCGCGCTATGTCACCTGCATCGGACTCTGCAACAGTGTTTCCTCAGCGTCCGTTGCCAGCATCCGATGCTTCTTCAACTTCTAACAGAAACTAGGGTTAACCATCGGACGCTCGGCCCAGCGTCCGATGCTCCTCGGACCAGCGTCCGATGCTCCCTGAGCACACCACTTCACTTCCAAAATGCTAGTTTCTCCAACTTCTCCACAATTCCTTAACATCCCCTTTTCCCAACAGTGCCAACACCACCAAGTGTACAACATTGTATGCAAGTGTGTTAGCATTTTGCAAAGCATTTTCCAAGGGGTTTTGTTAGTCACTCACTA
Source organism: Coix lacryma-jobi var. lacryma-jobi (assembly GCA_009763385.1). Classification (NCBI taxonomy): domain Eukaryota; kingdom Viridiplantae; phylum Streptophyta; class Magnoliopsida; order Poales; family Poaceae; genus Coix; species Coix lacryma-jobi. The sequence goes on from CM019824.1 coordinate 140,344,195, forward strand.
GGTCTATAGCATCGATATGTTAGAGAACACCTAGTGGCACTTGAACACCGCATAAGCCGTGAATAATCTTCTCTTAATAGTACGGCTATGTATCCTAAATGTGATCACACTCGCTAAGTGTCTTGATCACCAAAACAAAGAGCCCTATAGGTTATACCTTTGCCTTCGGGCCTCTTTGATCCATCTCTTCTCTTCTTCATTTTACCAATGGTAGAGCACTTGATCTCTTGAGTGCTTGTGGCCATCACCATCCTCCATGGTTGCCATCTTGCTAGCTCCACCACTTGGCTTGGTCACAATCCTTTCTTATAAGCTACACACATGCTTAGTAGTAGGATTAGACCAAATAGGTTTCATCAATTAGCCAAAACCAAACTAGGGCTTTCAAAAGTCCCCGGGCCTGGTCGGCGACGAGCGAAGGCGAAATCCCTGAAAAATAAATATGCAGAACAGTAGTACATGATGATGTACAAATAAAATACGGAGAAAAACCAATGGTGGAGGATGACTGCAGCTTGATGTAGATCCGATCTTGGGCGGCGGGCGGGTCGGCGATGGGCCCGGTTGACGATGAGCGAAGGCGGCGATGAGCCTGGTCGACGACGAGCGACGACAGCGACGAAGGCGGCGATGATCCTGGTCGACGACAAGCGACGGCAGCGACGAGCGAAGACAGTGATGAGCCCGGTTGATGATGGTCAAGACGACGATGAGTGAAGGCGGCGGTGATCCTGTCGATGACGAGCGACGGCGACGACGGGCGAAGACGACGACGAAGGCAGCGGCGATCCTGGTCGATGACGAGCGACGGCAGCGACGAAGGCGAAGACGACGACGAAGGCGGCGGCGATCCTGGTTGACGACAAGAGAGGGCGGCGATGTTGATGCAGTCGGTGATCCTCTTGTCCCGGTCAATGGCCTCGACCAGGTCGTCGCGGCGGATGGATCTTGGCGCGCATGGCGCCGGCGCGATGACGCAGTGGGTGGACGACAAGGCGTCTGGCGCAGGAAGCTGCGCGGATTCCATGATTTCCAGAGCAGGAACATGGCCGCCCACGGTCCAGATCATAGATCTGATCTGAAAAGTGGTGCCTGCCTCCGGAAGAACCTTGGAGTGAGGGAAAGTGACCGCTTGGCAGATCATGGTGTCATAGCACACACCCCCTACCTGGCGCGCCAACTGTCGACGAAATATGGTCGATAGTCTACCGAGGGGTATGCCCAAGGTAGTAGATTGAGCGGCGGAGGCGTGCGAGACGTCTGCAAAGCATAAACACAGGGATGAGAGATGGCGATTTAGACAGGTTCGGGCCGGCAAGTCGCCGTAATACCCTACGTCCTGTGTTCTGGTGGCTGGTTTGTATTATTGATTGGATGATTCGATGGGATCTGAGATGATCTCGGGTCTGATGGACCTGAGATGAGAGGGGGTCCCTGCTCGCCTTATATAGTCGGGGAGCAGGGTTACAGTTGTCGAGTCCTTATCAGATTACAAGCGGTTCCTTAAGGCAAGGAATCCGGATCTAACTCTAGGATCTTCCTTGGCGGGCAAGGCTTCTGGAGAGTCCTTGACGAGCACAGCGAGCTGGTCGTGTGCTGCAAGGCCTCGCGAGCTGGGCTGTCCTTGACGAAGGGCCCATGTACGTCCATGGGGTATACGGAGGTAATATCCCCACATATACCTGCTGTTAAACAAAAATTCTCCAAAATATATTATGTTATTCTTCATGGGGATTATTACTTTTACCTTAGATCTTGAGTAATTGAAAGATGAACGATCAAATCAAGCACTATGTCTCTAATTCCTTCACTTCACCTTTATCCCGGAGTTTTAATTAATTTTTTTTTAAAAAAAACTTTAATACATATGTTGTCAAATTAAACAATGAATCAAAAGAGAAAGTCAACCAACCATTGAATCAAGAAGTGCATGTGTATGGAAAAATAGAGTCGGATGCTCTTTTGAATATATTCACTCTCTTCTGTTTATCAGAGACATATGACTATTAGGCTAATTCTACTATCGGACACTTGCCCATTTTTTCTGATATATATATATATATATATATATATATATATATATATATATATATATTAACGAGGTTCCGGACACTTGTCCCTTTTTATTTCCTCGGGATCTATCTTTTTGAGGTTTTGGACACTTGTCCCTTTTTATTTCCTCGGATCTTTCTCTCTCTTTTTTTTTCTTTTTTTAATAGCCACATGCTTCCAACAAACTTCTGAGAGGGTAGCAACAGATAATTATGAGCATTTATGCGGAAGATGGATGAAATGTGTAAGTGATCTTAATTCAATGGCATGATAAACTACTCATAGGGTCACAAAGCTTAATTTAACTCAATGCAATTATTAGTCATGTTTATATTTAGAAATCTCCGGAACTTTAGTGTTGTTTAGAACAAGATAATAGCAGCTCAGATCATCACATGTCATATCCCAATTACCTAGACCTTAGATTAAGTATTTGCCATCCATGTATTTAATTTTATTTTAAGGCATCATTATTAATTAGGAGAACTCATGCTTTGAAGACTAGGTACTTGAAAGAAATTAGATAGAGCAACTATTCATCATTTCCATGCAAAAGATTAGAGAGAGAGGGTTCTCTTTTAGTCATCAACTTCTTAAAACACACTATTTTATTTATTTAATCTAACACACTTTAAGATGTAATATAAAAGCTAATAATAGTAGTAGTAGTAATAATAAAGACATACCTGAATCGTGAAGATAACGGGGGTGCGTCTCCCCCAAGCTGGTTCCTTTAATAGCGTTGAGCCTTCATGTGCCCATATATTTTTGTCTCTTTTTTAATTAATGGTGAGCCTTCATGTGCTCATATTTTTGTTCTTTTTTAATTAATGGTGAGCCTTCATGTGGCCACATATTTTTGTTCTTTTCTTTCTAGGGGTGAGCCTTCATGTGCTCACATTTGTTTTTGAATTTCTTTATAGAATGAAAAACTTAAAAGGATAAAGATACTTACGGGATACATGGGGGTGCCTTCCCCCAAGCTGAATGTTGACGTAGTTGTTCGATCTTGCAATGTAGCAGACTGGCAGTGGATATGTCCTTCCTCTATTAGAGCTTTGATTGATGTTGATGTTTGTTGAGACAGTGCTCCAACAGTGGATGGAGCATTCACTTGCTCATCAGCTTTTCTTGGCCTTTCAAATCCTATGAAACTCAAATAGACAACAAAACTTGTGGAACAGATTAAGCATTAGTGGTTGGCCACTTAAGCCTTAGTTGTCCAAAATTTTAGTAAGATCTCCTTCTCAATATTTTTGTATTTTAATATTTTTACGATGCAAGAAAAAATACAACCGGATGAATGTATGCATATTTATTATTATTATTATTATTAATTTTTTTGTTATGCCACCACGGTGAACATTCCTGTGGGTTTTTACACACCATAGAATTATTCACATGGGGCTTCATGGTTTATGATGCGGTAAAATATATATTTTTTATTTTGTTTTCTAATTAAAATGTTTGTGAATTAAATATGGTGATATAAGAAATGGTTATGGATTAAATATGAGAAATATGCAGCAAAGTAAATATAAAGATAACTACCGATTTTTACCTTTTGGCGAAGGTTCGGATATTTAGGTCCGACGAACCGGACCTTCCCTTGGTTCAGACCTCCCAAGGTATGTCAGGCGTTTAGAAAGTTGTTATTGATTGTACCTCTTAGGTGCAGACATTTTCTCTCATACTTTCTTGGTCTGAGTCTTCACTTCCTGTGGTTCACTGTCTTGAGGTTTCTATCCTTTTTTTTCTGGGACAGTGTTGATAGCTTCTTCTTCGTGATTAGCCTCTCTATTCTCGATAGCTTGTCTTCTTTGGCTTTGAGAGTGGCGTCTTTCACTTCTATTCTTCTTGGGTGCTTTATTATGCATTTAGTTGATGAAGTTACATCGTGCCTTTTCTTCAGGAAAGTGAAAATGGATTTCCTCTTGTAAATGATTGTACTTGTAGCGTAGAGGAATGGTCTTCCTAGGATGAGGTGGACGTCATCGCCTTCTTGTTTATTCCTCTTGATATGGTGTCACTCATGTCATTTGTTCGTCCAGCAGTTTGAAGTGAAGCGTTAATTGTGGACGCTGGCAGCATCTTGCTCAATGTGCATGTTCTTGTAGATTTAGGACGTTCACTCTGTAGAATTTGGGAGTGACTTCTTCATGTTTTGCTCAAGAGTGTGTCTTGCTCATAAAGACAAGGTAGAGATCAAGTGCATGGGTTCTGTTGGTGGAAAAACACCAACAGAACCAAAAGTTTTGTTTATTCTCCTCTAACCTTAGGCACATTGCACAAGACAAACTTTTTGTTTATGTGTTCTATTCAATCTTAATATGAGTGATAGGATCAGAGGATGAGCATGAAAGTAGCATCTTAAAATATTTATAACAGATCAAATTACTTAACCCAAGGAAGGATAATCTATGCATAAAGTGTCGATCTTTTCATAATTGAGATATATCATCTTCCAAAGGTTAGATGCACAACATTTTAGCTCATGTAGTTAAGACAGTGAGATTCAAGAGAGTAAAGCTAGGAACAAAGATCAAAGGACTAAACATGTTGAGTTGATTAGGTTGGATCAAATGAGGTGCAACTTAAACATGTTTAGTTCTTTATTTATGTTCATACTAGAATCAAGAAGAAGCTTTTACAGTGATGGTTACTTACCTTGAAATGTTACTTTGTCATTGGAGAGTGATTGTGTTAAACCACATTGTGGAAGCTCCTCTTGTCTAGCCGGTTGTTGTTTATGAATGACTTGTCTTCTCTTGTTTGTCTCACAGTGTGATTGAGAGGAGGAAGATCACAGTGGAATCATCTTTAGAGGTATCGATCTTCCTTCTCTTGTGTCGACTTATCAGTGAAGGCGCATTGTTCCTCGAGTATGCTGACTAGGATCCTCTCTCTTTCTTGTATTAATTCTGTACTATGAGGATGTAGGGATAGTTCCGCATTCTTCTCTTGTCAACCTTTCTTGTTTTCCTTTAATCATTGGGTTAGCAAGAGACTTGAATTTAGAGCTGCTACTCGAGTGCCTCCATGAGAGTCTTTTGTCTTGTAATGTCACAACTGAGACTTGTCCTCTCAACAGTGTCTAGATGATGGAGATCTTATCGGTTGTTCTTCTTGATTTGCTGGCTCAGGTACTATCTCTCCATCTTCTAACTCTTGTGGTGCAGTGGCTTCATCCTTCATGATGCCCTCAATTCTTGGCAGTTGGTTCTTCCCTTGACGTCTTCTCTTGGTTCTCTGTGGCTGCTCATAAGTGATATAGATGTTGAAGATGCAGTGAAAGATCCAAAAGTTGACTTCTCCAGGTCCGGCAAAGATGATAACATTGATGGTGTTCAAGAACGATCTTCCAAGAATGAGTGATGGATCATATTCTTCTTCTCGACTGGGACAACATCTAGTGGTTTGTACTGATCAAAGTGATAGGTAGGAGATCAATATGTCTTGAAGCTGGTTTTCTCCTTCCCCCCTTTGATTGTGAAACACATCTAGACAACGGAATTCTCTCCCAGGCTGGCTTGTGATGCAGATGGATTCCCAAACAACATGTTCATGTGTTGGATTTATAGATCTTGTTATTGTTGTAGTGGTACCATCTTATCTCCCAAGCTAGCTCTTGATTAGAAGAGAAGATAACTCCCCACTTCTTGTCTTGATGTCTTGGACAATGATGGTTGCAGGCATAGGTTGTCTCATACGAGGTAAGTTGCATCCTGTTTGTCATGAGTGCCCAAGCAAGACTCAAAGCTAGGCTAGCACCATTTGTGATCTGAGAGTATGTTTGTGTGTCTATGGTTTGAGTTTTGGATCTTCAATGTTCAGACCAAACCATGGATGAACAAAATCTCTCTCCTGCGTAATGTTAGTGGACATACACCCGAAGGATTGCAAGAATTTGAAGCATGGGTTATTATCTACAACTTATGTATTTGCATCTATGCTAATAAAAAGATGTTTTTAGAATTACTTTAGCATAGACTAGTATTTTATGTGTTGGCTGCACTTTAACATGATTCAAGGCAAAAGATAACTTGCAGTAGAAGACAAAATAAATAAACTTTGATACTCACAGTTCTTTCATCCATGATGAATGAGCTGAGTCTTCATTGTGCAAGAGTTGTTGAAGTTCATTGTACGCCTTGCTTCATCTCTAGTGTGAGTTCATCTCCGGACTTTCCCAAATTGATATTGAAAGTTTCCCTGCAGGGGTTAGTCTAAGAAAATATCCAACACCCACTATAGCATACTATCGGCTCAAAAATCAACCTAGACACCATGTCTAATTTGATCTAGGATGGCATTTTAACTTAATTGCTTAAATTAAAAGCCTTTGAAAGCAAGATCACCACTCCTAAACTAGGCACCATGCTTAATTTAAGAGATGTATGAAAGTACTCCAAACCTAAACATATAATATAGTGAATGAGGGTAGCATGAAAGTATTATAGAGATTTATTCAGATGAAAGAGCATGATTAGCATATCTTAAAGGTAGGGATAACCAACATAGCAACACGGCAAGAGATGCTCTTAGAAAGTCTATTCCCCAAACTTGGATTTTGCACAAATCAAGATTGGATGAATGTAATTCAATGCTACATGATGATTGGTTGGGCATACCTTGTGTTTGTTGTTCCTTCGTTCTTTTCTGCTCCAGATCTGGAAAGGTTAGTGACAAGAATACCCGAAGGAATAATTTCATAATTATATTTCTATGCTCATTACAAGGACAGTGCAGCAGAAAGGTAGGCATAGCTAATAACCAGGTGTTATGATAGGGTGTAAGGATTCTATTGGTTATAGCTTGCGCTCATGGGTTAGTAATAGATAAGAGTGGAATTCAAAAACAACATTCATAAGAATAAACACAAAAATAATGAAAAGACTGGGACAAAAAGAAAAAGATAAAAGTATGATTACAAGGTTAAACTAAGACTTAAGATGATCTACCGTTCCCCGGCAACGGCGCCAGAAATGCTTGTTGGTATAAATTAACGCACACTCTACTTTATCCGCAAGCGCACAGATAAAATCTACCGATGTAGCACTTCACCGGAGTAACCCAGTTTTAATATCGAACCCAAAGGAACGGATAGTGTTAAGCCTTAAAGTCTAACCCCTGAGTAGCTAACAAGGACGGAGAATCTAGAAGTATAGAGGGGATCACTAAGGTTGTCTAATTCCAGTTTAAGAGTGATATGTTTATATTATTCTTAGTGGGGAAGTTGCCATAAAAGGTCACAAATAGAGTATGAGTCTTTTATGCAAATGTATAATCCTACCGAGCCTACACACGGGTAAGTGGACTATAGAAGAATCAACAATGCTATAAGAGTCACCCTTGCGAACAACCAATACTACCGGCGTTATAGGAGGCATTTATGAGCTATCAAGTCTAAGCACCACGCTTACACTATCCAACTACTCTAACTCTAGAATGACTAGAATTAAAGTACTCAAAAGAGAGTCATAAACCTTAAGAATAACAAGAACAATGGCTCAGACTTAAATATAGACGTTGATTACCGAAACAATCGCTGAAGCAAGTTAAAGATAAACTTGAATCCACAGGTACAAGATGAAGAAGTGGATCCGACAGGCCGGAGCTCCTTCTTGATCTCTTCCTCTCTCTCTCTCTCTCTCTCTCTCTCTCTCTCTCTCTCTCTCTCTCTCTCTCTTCTAGTTCTAGTATAAGACTAGGTTCTAAACCTAAACTAGAGGGGTAACTAGTCTTCTACTTGAAAGCTGGCTCTTGAAGTCTTCTTCTAGGGTTTCTGAATGAGGTGTAGACTTTTCTGAAGAGAGACTTGTTCTAGCCTGGGCCTAGGGGCTTGCTTATATAGCCCTGAGGAATCAACCGTGGCCTTTAGATCAAATTGACTTCAGGGACGGTGGAGATGCATCCTAGGAGGCGGTGGAAGAAGGTTCCAGAAGACGGAGGCCATCGGGCCTAGGGGGTGACCGACCGGTCCTAGGGTGGGACTGGTCGGTCCCACCTGGCAGCCTCTCGGGGTGTCCCGCCTCGTGGTGTCCTCTGGTGTCCTCTAGGTCCTTCTGGAATATTCCTGACGTGCCGGTTCCATAATCTTCCGTCGGTTTCCTTCTAGGAGAAGTAATCAGTGCTGGTTTTCCTGTATAGTCCCCGCAGAATCACAATTCACCAAAACTCGTGGAATATTGTCAATTAAAACCCTAAACCTTTATTGGTGATTGAATTCATGCCCTTTTCATATTTATTTATCCTTCAATTTTGATAGATAACCAGTGTCAACAACTACTTTTCAGAACTGTGAATATGCTTAATTCAATTTAAAATTTGAAACATGTTCACCATTGAGATTGGCAACTAGCATGTGTAGAATGTGTTGAAGTCACTTGTGCTATTCATATATGCTAGGTTGCTATGTCTCTAGTTCTGAGTCTGTCACTTGCTTGGTATGTTCATACTCTGCTAAAGTTGAACCAAGTCTAAGTGAATTGAAAAGATCGAGATGGGATTACTTGACAGCACATCACGATATCGAGACTGTTTCTCATTGCACATTGAGTTAAACTTGAGCCGTGTAGTGTAAGACCAAAACCGTTGCTTCAAGCTTCTGATTGCTTATGCATAGGCTTAGCTCGGTTGAAAAGTTAGGCAATGTCAAGTTTTCAACCTCTCGCAATCACATGCTGAAAATTCGAACTTGTGTAATCACCGCTACAACTCCGATAAATTTTGAAAACACAAGTCTATGTTTCATTCTATAACATGATGATTGAACTTTGCTAGGGGTAGTTCACCTTGTATACATGTTTAGCATTTGCTTGACTTCCTGTCGATGCATGATTAATGCTATTTTGATGGTGAACCCCTTTCTGAATGGCTTAAAACTTCTCACTATGCTCATATGTTCATATTTCGTATTCAGTGATCAGTTTGAGCCTTTGCTGGCATTTTTATTTGATGTTAAGTAGTCGCATCAGCACTATTTAGAGCATCTATTCACTCTATAGAATATATACCTGAAGCTACTAACCTACATTTGTGACTCATATGCATTTGCCTTGTTTTGTGCATTTTCAACTAAGGGGGAGAAATTGGACAAATCATGTCCCTAGTTGTGTGCACTACTGAAGGGGGAGTTCATGTCAAGGGGGAGTTTGCTCGTTTTTGCTTGACGAGTTGTTCAATTGGTTTGTGAAGGACCGAGAATGCTAAAGCAAGGTGACCAGAGGGGGGGGGGTGAATGGGAGCCTAAAAATTTCTCTCGAAACTTTGGCCTTTGTCCCGAAAATCAACCTCCAAAAGCTTCGATCGAAACGTGATGCCCACGACCCTTGGAAGAGGGTGGATGATCCCTAGGATCATAGCGAGGCACCACCAAACAAGAGCAAACCAAACGCTAAAAGCACCGACTCAAATTCGACCCCAAAAACCGACCCACGAACGTAGATGGAAGACTACGTTGAGAAATCTCCAAATACCTATGCTAACAAGTAACAAAGATACCTAGAGAGGTTTCTTGGTTAACTCTAGGGCCAAACGAGAAGTCCGAAAACCAAACAGAAAAGTCGGGAGAGCAAACGCACTAAACCGCAGGCTTCAGCCAAGTCCCGGACTATCCGGGGTCCAATCCGCGGGCTGTCTGCCCAACGGCGGACTGTCTGGGGTCAAGTGGCGGACTGTTCGCCGGTCAAATGTGCAAAAACGCAATGCTGCTGAAGTCTCCCTGGACACTTCCGGACTGTCCGCGAGCTATACCGGCGGACTGTCCGCCAGTCACTCCTGACCAAACTGGCCGAGCCACGCAGCCACTAAGTCGGCTGGAGCCCGACACCCGGACTATCCGCGGTTCACCGGTGGACTGTCCGGGAACACGCAGAGAGGGCGATTTCAGTCGCCTTCTCCCCAAATCTCCTCAAATTCGATCCAAATCAAAATCCCTTGTTCCCAAACTTGGAGAAAATGATCACAAGGTAGTTGGAAGACTATCCCCAAGAAATCATCCGCTCAAATCAACTCAATCAACGGGAAATCGAAGGGGATGGTGTATGAACTGAAAAAGCGCCACGAAACTTGAATCGACCGGATCTACTTGTTCGTGAGGAGTTAGATGAATTCCGTCGGTGGAAATGATCTCCTCACATCAAAGAACAAGTTGCTTCAAGTGGATTTGTAAAAGACGCAGCGAGGAGGGAGATCGAGTGACGGGAAAATCGTGGAGAAACGAAGAACGCAAAGAACAAATTCAAAACGCGAATCAAACCACGAATTTGCAACTGTGTGGCTACCACACGCTACAACAGTGAGATTACGGTCTCACTTCCTCAAAATCTCATGAACACAGAGGTATGGTTCTCTGCGGATCTCAGTAGCTACAACAGGGATATGGGAGAGCAGGAAACCCTAAGTGGAGAATAGCAAATGACTGAGATAGGATGGGAGGTGGGTGTCTCCCTCTACTTGTCCTAATTCTAGTTCCCACTCTACCCCTAACTAATTACAGAGCGAACCAGCTAAACCCTAGGGTTATTCTGGACCAACTCGAAGTAGATGCTGATCCGACGGCCACGCCCGCACAATAGGTAGCTTCGCCTCGACGCGACCTCACCGATTGCCGCCACGTGCCGCCACCGCTCTGCTCGTCCTTTTCACGGACCACGCCCCCGGTTTTGAGGCCGAAACCAGGAAACCTGTCTTCACGACCAACCCCCGGTTTTGAGGCCCAAACCGGGAAACCCGCCATCCATCGCCTGAGTTTTGTGGCCCAAACTCAGAAACCCGCCAGCCCCCAGGTTTTGAGGCCCAAACCTGGAAACTGTCCTCAGCCCGAGTTTTGTGGCCCAAACTCGGCAAACCCGCAGCACCCAGGTTTTGTGGCCCAAACCTGGAAACCGTCCACCGGTGGTTTTTCTGTGGCTCAACCACCAAACCGAGCCGTAGAAGGGATGCACCGCCCGTGCACCCCGTCCACACGCAAGTCTTCACTTGTCGCTGTCCCAGGCTGTCAGCCACCATGGCCGATCCTCAGGCCACAGGTCCGTCAGTCCAAGCCTCATGTTCGCCCTTCACCGCTCTGGGTCCATCGGCACGACACGTCTCTACTTGACCTTCACCTTGCCTTTGATCACCGTATCTGTGCTCAACACCTGCACAACACAAGCCAAAGAACATGCGCATCATCCCAGTTGACAATCATTCATCATCTCAAGATCCGGCATACACCCATGTATCCGCAATCTCCCCCTTGATGAGTGCATTGTCAACTACCAACACAAATCATATGAAGGTAGAAGAGAGGAGGAAGAAGAAGTAAGCGAACTCAACCAATCGACCAAAAGCGAATCAAAGCCAGAAGAAGTCGAATGGAATGAGCGAGACAACTTGGTTCCCAAAGACATGGGCAACGGCTCGACGCAACCAAGCAAAGCAAAGCTAGCCCTCAAGAAGAGGTAGAACAGGCTCAACACCGCTAGCAAGAAAGTCGAAGCAATAAAAGCAAAGACAAGCTAGTCCCTCCAGAAAGAGGCAAAAGCTCAACACAACTAGCACAACCGCTCCGAACCAATTGAAAAACCATATAGGCTGAAAGTCGCTCCAAACCAATTGAAAAACTGCTTCGAACCAACTGAACAGCTCGTCAAAGCAGAAATTTAGCAAACTCCCCCTTCAATAGTGCATACAACTAGGGACATGATTTGTCAGAAATTCTCCCCCTTAGTTGAGAATGCACACAACAAGGCAAATGCATATGAGTTACAAATGCAAGTTAGCAACTTCAGGTATATAGTCCAAAGAGTGAATAGATGCTCTATAAATAGTGCAGATCCAATAACTCAACAACAAGCACAAATGCCAGCAGAGGCTCAAACTGATCACGGAATACAAAATAGGGACATATGAAACAAGTGAGCAGTTTTAAGCCATTCAGAAAAGGGGTTCACCACCAACATAGCACTAAACATGTATAGACAGGAAATACACAAGTGCTAAACATGTATACAAGGTGAACTACCCCTAGTAAAGCTCAATCATCATGCTATAGAATGAAATATAGACTTGTGTTTTTAGAATTTTATCGGAGTTGCAGCGGTTTTTACACAAGTTTTAATATTTCAGCATATGATTGCGAGAGGTTGAAAACTTGACATTGCCTAACTTTTCAACCGAGCTAAGCCTATGCATAAGCAATAAGAAGCTTGAAGCAAACCGTTTCGGTCTTACACTACACGGCTCAAGTTTAACTCAATGTGCAATGAGAAACAGTCTCGATACCGTGATGTGCTGTCAAGTGATCCCATCTCGATCTTTTCAATTCACTTAGACTTGGCTCTAATTTAGCAGAAAATGAACATACCAAGCAAGTGATAGACTCAAAACTAGAGACATAGCAATCTAGCATATATGAAAAGCACAAGTGACTTCAACACATTCTACACATGCTAGTTGCCAGAATCAATGGTGAACATGTTTCAAGTTTTACGTTGAATTTAGCATATTCACAGTTCTGAAAGAGAGCTCAGCTCACAACATGTATCAGTGATCAAAAGGAGCCTAAGCTACAAGCATCATTATGTAGTATCAGAGCATACACTAATCAGAGCATAGATTCATTCTACAGATTATAGACATGAAGCTCGTCAAGATAAAATGCAAAAACTGAACAAAAACAAGAGAAAAGAAGTCAGTCTATGATATAAGAACCAAAATGTTTCCCCCAACTAAAAGGGGAAACACACACCAAGCTCACCTCTCAACCTAGCAAAGGTTGATTGGTCCAAAGGCTTAGTGAAAATATCTGCCAACTGAAGATGAGTATCGACATGGTGAAGGTCGATATCACCCTTCTCATAGTGGTCTCGCAAGAAATGAAAGCGCACATCAATGTGTTTGGTCTTAGAATGCAGCACGTGGTTCTTAGCAACGCTAATCGCACTCGTGCTGTCACAAAGCAATGGAACACGAGAAAAGCTCAGACCAAAATCACGCAAAGTGGTCATCATCCACAACAACCGAGAACAGCAGCTAGCCGCAGCAACATATTCAGCCTCTGTGGTAGACTGAGCGACACTAGACTGCTTGCGAGAAGACCAAGATACCAGAGAAGAACCAATAAACTGACAAGTCCCAGAAGTGGACTTGCGATCAAGGCGGCAACCAGCAAAATCCGCATCCGAGTAACCGCAAAGGGAGAGGGTGAAAGAAGCAGAATACCAAATCCCAAACTCAGGTGTGAAGCATAAGTACCTCATAATGCGCTTAACCGCCTGACGGTGAGAGGTGCGTGGCGACGACTGAAATCGTGCGCAAAGACACACCGCGAACTGGATGTCCGGGCGTGTCGCCGTCAGGTACAACAGCGATCCAACACTACAAGAAATGCGTGGTTTTTTGACATTCTATTATGTCATAATATATGGAATTTATGTCATAATTTAAGATTTATGACATCAAGATGACGAAAATGCAAACGTCAAAAAACCACCGTCACAAATTTATTATGTGACGTCTATAGATTTCATGTCATAACTATATGACATCAGTTTCTAGTGTCATAGAAATTTATGACATTGGTTTATTGTCATAAGTCTTTGCACCATGCCATGTAAGCAGCTGACATGGCAAGACAGAAAAATATCATAAAATTGAAATACGGCCTATTAAGGCATACGGCCTATTAAGGCCCATATGAGAGGCCTATTAAAGCCCATACAAGAACAAGCTTGTAATGAACCATAGATTTTATTTGGGCTGATTTTTTCAACGTGGCCCATCTAAATTTTAATTTATTCTCGTCCATAATTCTTTTTTATCCCAAACCAGTCTTTTTCTCTCAAATCAACTAATCTATTTGTTATCAAATCAGCACAGGCTGAACTATACTTTTTTCGGGCTATTCTCAGCCCAGTCCAACTATACCATCGCATGAAAGCCTACTAAATATATCAAAATGGTTCACATACATAATTTATATATCCTGTCGTATTTCTCATGAAAATTTACATATATTGAAATGGTACTGGTATAAACATCTATGCATGAGTTGCTTCCTAGTGCCTTTCTGGACATATATGTAAAAATACGCATCAACAAAAGGTGCTCCACCTAGGATTCTAGCAACCAAGACATAAGTGCTTGCTCCAGTTCTACGATTATTATGCAGGTTCCAACTTGGTCTCATCCTGCAAACATGTGATATGTATTAGTCTATCATACAAAAGCCTGACACAAGTAAAGAGAGTTCAAAGGTCAACACAAGCAATTGGAAGAGGAAAATATGACTAGTACTGGTGATGTTAGTCTAAGAGTTACCATGGTGCAATAATTTGATATTCCTGAACAAGAGTTTGATTGCAAGATGGTACAACTTTCTATAGGGTTACTGAAATGCAAGAACATGACAATTAACTAAAGAGTGATGACATTTAATTTACTTTTTTTTGCCCAAGCTACCAGCTCAAAAACAAAGTAATTAAAAAGATTATGCACCCACATTTCACAAGAGCAAACTTGTATCCATGCAAAATAATATGCAATCTGAATTTATCCCATCGAGCTTGTTTATCTTTACTTCATTCCTTACTAGTTATTTAATTCATGAGCTGGTCCAGTCCAGCCCAATTCCAATAACATAATTGTAAATTTTATATACTAATAGTAACATTTGCACAGCTAAGTACACCAGCACACATCATTAAAGTGTATTGATTTGCATAAATATTCTATCTTTTGTCTTTTGCAATCTACATGCAGTATTGACTCGAATACATACCTGATGATTAGATTGAGCACATTGTCTTTTATGTCTTGCAATCTGCAGATGCATTGCAGCGTGTCCATTTGCATAAATGTTTATGCCATAACCCTCACTTCCCTTCTTGCTTGCTCCAAGCTGCAACCTACAAATCAACGTGGCAGCAAAACATGAGCACGAGTGTACTAAATGGTTGTTGCATTATTATCATTTAGCTATTTTGCTTTTTCAGCAGCTAAAGAATACATATAACCACTGTTCTTTCTAGCTTTTCAGGTTCTTTAGCATCTAACACAGCAGCTCGTGCTTATTGCTCTAAAATC
Source organism: Coix lacryma-jobi var. lacryma-jobi (assembly GCA_009763385.1). Taxonomy (NCBI): domain Eukaryota; kingdom Viridiplantae; phylum Streptophyta; class Magnoliopsida; order Poales; family Poaceae; genus Coix; species Coix lacryma-jobi. The sequence goes on from CM019824.1 coordinate 140,359,318, forward strand.
TGAGAGAAAAGAAAAGCGAATTGTGTTGCAAAGTGTAATATAACTAGCAGACTAGTAGCACTAAAATTGAAAGAAAAGACAAATGTACTAAACAAGCAAATGGTCACATTCACAAACAAAAGTAATATTCATTTGGCTTTTGAGTTTCAGATTAGGGAAATCTTAAATTACATTCTCAATTCTACCTCTATTCTAGTCCGAATTTCTGATAATCAATAAGTATCTATATTTACATCTATCTATATTGTCATCGTGGAGCTGAGTGAGAAGAATGAGCTAGTGTTTCATTATCCATTAATACAGTTAACAAGTAGCACTCGTGCATAGTGCAACTCCTATCCATCACTACTACATCTGAAATAGATTCTTTCCTTGTCCATGAGCTAATTGTCCCTAAATTAAATAAGAATAAGAATTGAAATTTGCTGAAGATGTCTACCAGCTAAGATTATATAGGGATTCATGAGAAGACAACAAAGGAGAAGAATCTTTACCTGTATGCTCCAGATGGGATGACATGGGTCTGCCACACGGGTTGTAGTAGTTGCACGCTGAGGAGCCAAATGCTTTGTCCATGTCGCCAGGCCACCACCGACCAGACCCGCGGCGCCGATGGCCGGATCGGCGCCGCCCTGAGCTAGAGCCACATCATGGCCCCTCGTGTCGCCGCCACCCTGAGGCCGCCCACAACACCAGCGTTGTCACTGTGCTGAGTCCGGCCATGCCAGTAGTACCGTTGTCGAGCCCGCCCACTCCAGTACTCCACCAACACTATCGCTGCACCGATCCCACACATGCCACCAGCACCATCGCCGTCTCGCCATGCCAGATCTGAGGGAAGGAGCCAAGAACCAGAGAGAGGGGAGTGGGATCCTGAGAGATAGGTGTGGTTAGTGAAGTACAAAAATTAGCGAGCAGCAACAGCTAGGCATGTACAACAATTAGCAAGCGGCAGCAGCTAGCCAGTACTAGCAAGTAGCACCTGCTCGCCTCCAAGACACCGCCCCTGGCTAGGTTTGTCCTGCGCCTACGAGCAGCCTACGGCCACTGCTGGGCGCGCCGCGCGCGCTGGGTGGGCAGAGCCGGCTGCCAACCGCTGCGGTGCTGCCTGATCTGGACGGAGGGCAGCGGCCAAGACGACAAGGCACCAAAGCGACGGTCGAGGTCTCCACGGCTCCAGATCGAGGCGTCCCTGCGCCATCACCCGCGCGGCTGACTGCGAGTGCTCAAGCGGCGGCTCGGTATGGGGTGACCGGATGAGGGTTCTGAGAGGCAGGATTTCACGGTTATATAGTTAGGGTTGTTGATGGGCTGCTAGTGGGCCAAATTATTTCAGGGCTCCAACGGGGATCCGTGATCACATTTGAGTTTGTTTCAATAATTAAAATTTTTGAATTTCAAAATATGATAGGCTCTTCATCTAATTTGGAGTTTGGATATAAAATTCACAAATCAAAACACATCAGTCAAGTCGTGTAGTGCAGACGTGCAACATATGCACCACTGCACACGCGTATGCTCACTTGTCCCTGCATGCAACAGAGCCGCAGCAGATGCTCCACGCAACGCCGTCCAAGCGAGCAGAGCTGCAGAACGCGAGTTTGTCCACAACACCAGTGGGAGCGTAAATGTTCCCCGCAGCACATGCCACGATTCCAAGAAAAATAAGTAAAAGTCTACAACATATGCATCAATTATCTTGTAGTCCAGAGGTGGCTATGTTGGTTTGTGTGGTGGTGGCGTGGGTTCGAACCCTGCTTCCTTTGGTTTCTTTTTTATTTTTTTGAAAATATTTCTCTGTGGTTTCTTTTTTATTTTTTTAAATATTTTCTCTGTGCACTGCAGAATAGAGAAGTTTGCTAATACGTGGACACTCAAAAACCGTAATAATAATATGCAGAATAGAGAAACTGCTAATAGAAAAAACACGACACCTCGCTGGCTGGGCCGCGTGAGCCTTCAACTGCCCAATTTGTCTATCTGACAACTTTTTTTAAAAAAAAATGATCGCTCCATGTCAATTTGTGTAGACTCAAAAACCGTATTAATCTATAAAACCCTGCCCTTATTAGGACTGTTGGACATGCATGGACATGATGGTCACTGTCCAATAGCAATGCGGAGTGCAGACCTCTATTTGATAAAGTTTATTAGATAAAAATAAATCACTAGAACAAGTGTTTCCGTGGCTCAAAACAAAGCACTACAACAAGTGTCTGTGTCTCCCTAGCTCATTGGTAAAGGCCTATTTTTCTAGTATGAGGTCCTAGCTTCAAGTCTTTGAATTAGCTCCACTTTTAGCGCATAATTTCTGTCATCTAGAGGATTCTTGCATACGAGCATGGGTTTGGGTGGCCTATATGTAACTAATTAATCTGTTATTTTTTGTTTTTGATTATTTTTTATTGTATGTATCAATGTATATCTCTATTAACTATTTTGTGACACACAAACTCTGTCATAGAGTGATGGTATTTGTAAATTAACCTTTGTGACATAGAAAAATGCTCTATGACACAAGAAATATTGTCACAAGACGAAATTGAACTAGTTGTGTGACATCTATTGTGACATACAACTTTTTATTGTCACTAAGTCGAAGTACCTAAAATATAATGTCATAAACCGGGTGATATAATGACATTATGACCTATTGTCATACTAAATACGTCAAAAAACCACATATCTCTTGTAGTGCAATCATACTTCGGTACTCCTTCTGGTCCACAGCTTCTCCATCCTTGTCCGCATCCAGGGCCGTCGTGGTCGACATGGGTGTTGGAAGAGGCTTGGCCTCACCCATATCGAACTTCTTCAGTATGTCCTTGGTGTACTTGCCCTGGTGCACGAACGTCCCCTCTCGGGATTGCTTGATTTGCAACCCGAGGAAAAACGTCAACTCGCCCATCATGCTCATCTCAAATTCCCTGCTCATAGTATCTGCAAACTTGGCAACCAAAGCATGAGAAGAACCACCGAAAATGATATCATCCACATAAATTTGAACCAACAAAGTGTCATTGCCTTGCTTGAGGAGAAAGAGCGTTTTATCCACACATCCCATTTTAAAACCCTTAGCAAGCAAAAAGGTTTTCAACCTATCATACTAGGTTCTAGGGGCTTGTTTCAAACCATACAAAGCTTTGTAAAGTTTAAAAACATGGTTTGGAAACTTGGGATTTTCAAAACTGGGGGGTTGTTTCACATATACCTCTTCTTCTATGTAGCCGTTTAAGAAGGCACTCTTGACATCCATTTGAAAAAGTTTAAACCCTTAAGATGCAGCAAAAGCCAAGAGTATCCTAATCGCCTCCAAACGAGCTACAGGAGCAAAACTCTCCTTATAGTCTATCCCCTCCTTCTGACTATACCCCTGGGCTACAAGTCTGGCCTTGTTTCTCACAACATGGACATCCTCTCCTTGTTTGTTTTTGAACACCCATTTTGTCCCAATAGGGTGACACTCAGGAGGAAGAGGAACAAGAACCCAAACCCGATTTCTCTCAAAAATTTTAAGCTCCTCATGCATAGAATTGACCCAATCTGGATCAGATAAAGCATGTCCAACATCTCGGGGTTCAAAATCAGCAACAAATGCAGAATGAGCAAAGTGAGAGATTTGTTGTGACCTAGACCGAGTGATGCGTTCGTGGATGTCGCCGATCATCTATTGAGGAGGGTGTTGGCACTGAATATGTCGTGGCGCCTCCCTTGCTGAAGTTACCTCCCCCTCAACAGCTGCTGGTGCCTCCTCGGGCACAAGTGGTACAGCCCGAGGTGGTGGATCACACGGCCCCCATGTAGTAGAGGAAGAAGGGTCGGGGCCGCGTGCAGTCGTGGTCGAGGTCGACCCAATCGGCGCAGCAGGTGGAGGAAGTGCTGGATCATCAATCCCTTCAGCACCTTCTTCCTCATCATCGAAAAGAGGTTCTCCAACCTCATGATCACCTGCACACTCAAAACTAGAAGAAGGACAAAGCACAGTCTCATCGAAGGTGACATCAGATGTCTCCATGACTCGGTTAGTATCAAGGTTAAGTACACGATATGCACGAGTATGATTTCCATAACCCAAAAATACACCGTCAGAAGAGCGAGACTCAAACTTGTCCAAGTTGCCTTTCTTGAGTATAAAACAGTGGCAACCAAAAACTCTAAAATAACTCACTTTGGGTTGTTTCCCAAATCGCAACTCATAAGAAGTTTTCTTCAAGAAAGCACGGAGAAAAATGCGATTGGAAATATAGCATGCAATGAGCATCGTCCTGGCCATCTCTACAAGGGTTCGATTCTTCCTCTCTACAACACCATTTTGTGGCGGTGTGTAGGGGGAAGAAAACTGATGCTCCAAACCCAAAGAGTTACAAAACTTCTCAAAGTCCGAATTCTTGAATTCGGAACCATTATCACTACGAATAGCTCGCATCGAGTTCAAAGGGAACTCGTTCTGAAGACACAAAATCAGATTGCGAGCAAAAGAGAAAGTCTCAGTTTTCTCAGCTAAAAAGAAAACCTACGAGTATCTCGAAAAGTCATCAACAACAACAAGCACATACCACTTCCCCCCATCCGAGCTCACCCGAGCCAGACCAACAAGGTCCTTGTGCAAAAGCTCTCCAGGGCGCTTAGTCATGACTTGGTTCACAGGATGGTGGGGAGCGGCAACCATCTTCCCATGTCTACAAGAATGGCAAACAAGATCCTTCTCCATGGATAACTTGGGCAATCCTCGGATTAGTCCAAGTGAGCTAAGCCTTGCAAGCAAATCGAAGCTCAGGTGACCAAGTCTCCTATGCCACTTCCAAAGATCAGAGGAGGAAGGACCAGCCAAAAGACAACGAGAAATGCCAAAAGACTCTGAGAAATTCGCACGAAAGACTTTCCCAAAGGGTGAAATCAGACATACAAGATTGCCCTGAGGATCCAAAATACAACTGAGATTCAGTTTAAAACGAATCTCATAGTCATCATCAAAGAGTTGCAAAACAGAAAGAAGATTAAAATGCAAGTTAGAAACAAGAGCAACATCGCGCAACACAAAGTGTTCATTAACTCGCACCGACCCACGAGACAACACTTTACCTTTGCTATTGTCGCCGAAGGTGATAAACTCCTTTCTGGCAACAGGATTAAGACTAGAGAACCACTTGGCGTTTCCGGTCATGTGCCTCGAGCAACCGGAATCCACCAACCAAATGTCCTCCAATTGTTTTACCTACATCAATAAAAAGACATAGGGTGAGCAAACGGTCCAACACTGGGGTAAGTAAAATGGGAATTATACCAGTGTTGGCCCGACTGCTCAAAAGAACGGTTAGTAGAAAAAACATTCATAGCACGCCTACAGGGAAACCGACCACCACGCACAGGAAAACGTGGTCCGCTAAGGGAGGAGCGTCCATTGCAATACTCAAAACGCGGTGGGGGAAAACGCTCAACTACAAAGCCACCGCCACGGGGTCCATAGCCCACAACTGCAGGCTCCCGCCGGGCATGACGTCCTTGCGGCCTAGGCCTAGGACCTTGAGGCATTGGACCTCTAGGCGTAGCAGCACGCCTCTGAACGTTCGGCACATGTACATCATGGAAATGATGGTACATGTCCGTGTTGTTCATCTCCTTTGCACGACGCTCCTCTCTCTTGCGCCGAAAGCAAAACTCCCTCAAGTGTCCATCTCTCCCACAGTGCTCACAATGGTACCTCACCGCTCTCATAGGGGGTTGTTGGTACTCACGGTAGTGGGTGTGGATCACTTTGCCCTTCTGTGGCATAAGCTCCTCTTGGATAGGTGGCATGGTGTCCAACTTGTTTTTCAGGTGGTTGGGCTTGGGATGCCATGTCTGTTTCTTAGGTGGAGCTCTCGGAGGTTCAACAAACACCCCATCCTTGGTGTTAGGTTTGAGAGGCTCTTTGGGTGGAATCTTGGTCAGTTTGGGAGTAGTGGTGGAGTTTGGCTTCTCACTCGGATTAAGACCACTCGACTCTCCAATCTTACCAAAAGAAGTAACACACTCAACACCCTGAGCAAAACCAACACCAGGACCTCCAGCAGCACGTTTGAATTGGGATATCATCATCCCAAGCTGCGGCTCACCACTAGACACCCATGACAAGATGGTCCGAAGGTATGTGTTTTCTTCCTCGGTTTGCATCTTGTCATGCTTCACATTGGCTATCTCGATCTCCAAGCCCTCACACAAGGCACACCTAGACACACAAGTGCTACCCGAGCTGGCCTTCTCAAGAGACACAATCTTGGCATTCTTCTCTGCCAACTCGGATTGCAAGCCTGCACAAGACTTGCACGCACCAAGCACTGAGGATCTAGCTCTAAGCACATCCACCTCTCCAACCAAAGCAACATACTTACCCCTCAAAGTGAGAAGGTCAGTCATGTGCTTGGAGCACATCTCACACTCATCCTCCTCAGTGACAACAACGGTGGACTTGACAGATTCAAGCTCCTTCACCGTATCCTCCCACTTCTGCCTAAACTCCTTCTGCTCTCTAGCAGCACGCCTAAGCAGCTTATCTTGACTAAGAAGAGCGGCAGTAAGTTTCTCGACCTCAGCAGAAAGCTCATCGGGGGTCTGAGATACCTGGGAGGTGTCATCGTCGTCGTCGTCGTCCCGAGGAGTCTCCTCCAGCTGGCTGTCGACCTCCTTGCCGAGGGCCATGGTGCAAAAGCCCTCGTTGTCGGCGAAGAAGCAGAGGCCGTTCAGCTTGTCCTCGATCTTCTTCTTCTTCTCGGACTCGTCGTCGCTTGAGAAAGCGGAGTCGTCATCCGAGTCGTCGACGTTGCTGAGCGTGGTGAAGAAGGCACGCTGCTCAGCCTGGGCCTTCTCCAAGTACTTCTTCTTGATGTACTCTTTGTTGAAGCCGACCTTCCGCTTGTGCTTCGTGGGGACGTACTTCTCCTTGTGCTTGCCGAAGTCGTACTTGTGGCCACGATCGCCCTTGCCTGCCACTTGCTTGTTCTTCTTTGGGCAGTTAGCGATGAAGTGGTCAGGATCACTACACTCGAAGCACCCAACGCGTCCTCCTCCACGACGTCGGTTCATGCGGTTGTTGTGGAACTGCGAGAACCGGTTGGCAAGCAAAGCCAACTCGTCGCCTCCCATGAACTCCAACTGCTCCTCTATGACAGAAAGAAGAGAGGAAAGTGCAAAGCCGCCAGAGGGGTTAGCAGAAGAGCCAGAAAGCAAAGCCATCGATGGGCCAGAAGGATTTTCATAAGAAGCCCTCGCCATGGCATCAATCTCACTGGACTTGAGCTTACTGAAGAGCTCGTCGCAGGTGAGAGTCTCATAGTTAGGCGATTCGATGATCGCCTGAACCTTGGAATCCCACACCGACCGATCAAGAGTATGGAGTAGCTTGAGAGCTCTCTCATGATCGTCGAAAGGCAACAACTCCTTGTTAGCCCTCATCCTGTTGACAATCACTTGAAAGCGAGCGAATAAACTATCTATGCTCTCGCCAGGCATGTGTCGAAAGTTCTCATACTCTCGCTTGTGCGACTCGTAGAGACGGGTTTTGACTTGAGAGGTGCCCTCATGAAAACGCATGAGGGTAGCCCAAATCTCCCGAGCCATAGCGAGGTGAGAAACGCGATCAAACTCCATCATGTTCAAGCATGAGAAAAGAGCATTACGGGCTCGGCTATTGGCATTGTGCTCATCGATCTGATGCTGAGTAGCACGAGCAGCCAAGACCACGTAATCTGCAGAGTTGCAAATATCCCAAATGGAAGCACCCAAACTCTGAAGATAGGCCGACATGCGTATCTTCCAATACGCATAGTTCGTCCCATCAAAGAACGACGGTTTGCCCACGCCGCGATCCATGTCGCCTTCTGTGGATCTGGAACTGGCTAAGGTGGAAGATCCTTAACCCGCTCCGATACCAATTGAAGGACCGAGAATGCAAAAGCAAGGCGACCAGGGGGGGTGAATGGGAGCCTAAAAAAATTTCTCTTGAAACTTTGGCCTTTGTCCCAAAAAATCAACCCCCGAAAGCTTTCACCAAAACATGATGCCCACGACCCTTGGAAGAGAGTGGATGATCTCTAAGATCACAACGAGGCACCACAAAGCAGGAGCGAACCAAACACCAAAAGCACCGGCACGAGTTCGACCCCTGAAAACCGAGTCCCGAACGTAGATTGAAGGCTACGTCGAGAAATCCCCAAATACCGATGCTAACAAGTAGCAAAGATACCTAGAGAGGTTCCTAGGTCAACTCTAAGGCCAAACGAGAAGTCCGGAAACCAAGCGGAAAAGCCGGGAGAGCGAACGCACCAAACTTCAAGCTTCAGCCAAGTCCCGGACTGTCCGGGGTCCAGTTCGCAGACTGTTTGCCCAATGGCGGACTGTCCAGGCTCTGGTGGCGGACTTTCCGCCGGCCAGATGTGCAAAAACGCACTGCTGCTGAAGACTCCCTGGTCACTCCCGGACTGTCCGTGAGTTAGACCGGCGGACTGTCCGCAGGTCACTCCGGACCAAAACGCCCGAGCCAAACAACCACTGAGTCGGCTGGAGCCCGACGCGCGGACTGTTCGCGCCCCCAACGGCGGACTGTCCGCGGATGAACAGAAAGGGCGAATTTGGTCGCCCTCAACTCAAATCTCCTCCAAATCGATTCAAATCAAAATCCCTTGATCCCAAACTTGGAGAGGATGATCACGAGGTAGTTAGGAGACTATCCCCAAGAAATCATCCGCTCAAATCAACTCAATCCACGGGAAATCGAAGGGGAAGGTGTATGAACCAAAAAGGCGCCACGAAAATTGAATCGACCCGATCTACTTGTTCGTGAGGAGTTAGATGAATTCCTTCAGTGGAAATGATCTCCTCACTATAAAGAACAAGTTGATTCAAGTGGATTTCAAAAAGACGCAGTAGAGAGGGAGATCGAGTGACGGGAAAATCGCGGAGAAACGAAGAACGCGAAGAACAAGAGTCAAAACGCGAATCAAGACATCGATCTGCAACCGTGTGGCTACCACACTCTACAACAGTGAGATTACGGTCTCACTTCCTCAAAATCTCATGAACACAGAGGTATGGTTCTCTGCGGATCTTAGTTGCTACAGCAGGGGATTGGGAGAGCAGGAAAACCTAGAAGGCAAAGAGCAAATGACAGATAGTTTGGGAGGTGGGTGTCTCCCCCTACTTATCCTAATTCTAATTCCCACTCTACCCCTAACTAATTACAGAGCGAACCAGCTGAACCCTAGGGTTATTCTGGACCAACTCATGGTAGGTGGTGATCCGACGGCCACGCCCGCACAACTGGTAGCGTTGCCTCGACGCAACCTCACCGATTGCCGCCACGTGCCGCCACCGCTCTGCTCGTCCTTTTCCATGGACTTCACCCCCGGTTTTGAGGCCCAAACCGGGAAACCAGCTTTCACGACCAACCCCCGGTTTTGAGGCCCAAACCGGGAAACCAGCCGTCCATCGCCTGAGTTTTGTGGCCCAAACTCAGAAACCTGCCAGCGCCCAGGTTTTGAGGCCCAAACTGGAAACCATCCTCAGCCCGAGTTTTGTGGCCCAAACTCGGCAAACCTGCAGCACCCCAGGTTTTGTGGCCCAAACCTGGAAACCGTCCACCGGTGGTTTTTCTGTGGCTCAACCACCAAACCGAGCCATAGAAGGGATGCACCGCCCGTGCACCCCGTCCACACGCAAGTCTTCACTCGTCGCTGTCCTAGGCTGTCAGCCACCATAGCTGTCAGCCATAGAACGGAATCACAAAAGATGAATCGAGAAGAGAGATCGATCAACGGGAAAATTGTGGAGAAAACGAAGAACGCGAAGAACAAGTTCAAAATGCGAATCGAACCATGAATTGCCAGCCGAAATTCATTCCCACGAGGAGACAACGAGATTACGGTCTCGTTTCCTCAAAAAGCAAATGCACAGAGGTATTGTTCACCGTCTCTGCGGATCTCAGTAGCTACAACAGGGATGTGGGAGAGCAGGAAAACCTAGAAGGCAAAATAGCAATGGCTGAGATAGTCTGGAGGGAGGGGAGGCCTCTCCTTATATAGCCTAATACAATTTATTCTCCTTCTACCCTTACTGCTAATTACAGAACGAACCAGCTAAACCCTAGGGTTATTCTGGACCAACTCGAAGTGGATGCTGATCCGACGGCCACGCCCGCACAACTGGTAGCGTTGCCTCAACGCAACCTCATCGATTGCCACCACGTGCCGCCACCGCTCTGCTTGTCCTTTTCCCGGACTCCGCCCCCGGTTTTGAGGCCCAAACCGGGAAACCAGCCTTCACGACCAACCCCCGGTTTTGAGGCCCAAACCGGGAAACCAGCCGTCTATCGCCTGAGTTTTGTGGCCCAAACTCAGAAACCCGCCAGCGCCCAGGTTTTGAGGCCCAAACCTGGAAACCGTCCTCAGCCCGAGTTTTGTGGCCCAAACTCGGCAAACCCGCAGCACCCAGGTTTTGAGGCCCAAACCTAGAAACCGTCCACTCGGTGGTTTTTCTGTGGCTCAACCACCAAACCGAGCCGTAGAGGGGATGCACCGCCCGTGCACCCCGTCCACCGACACATGTCCCGAGGTCCTTGACCTGAGCAACACTGTGCCCCGCAAGTCTCCGCTCGTTGATGTCCCAGGCTGTCAGCCACCACAGCTGATCCTCAGGCCACCGGTCCCTCAGTCCAAGCCTCACGTCTGCCCTTCACCGCTCCCGGTTCGTCAGCACGGCATGTCTCTACTTGACCTTCACCTTGCCTTCGATCACTGTATCCATGCTCAACACCTGCACAACACAAGCCAAAGAACATGTGCATTATCCCAGCTGACAATCACTCATCACTCGAGACTCGGCATACACCCATGTATCCGCACTTTGTGACAAAAAGAAGAGATGACAAAGCAAAGCCTCCAGAGGGGTTAGCAGAAGAGCCAGAAACCAAAGCCATCGATGGGCTAGAAGGATTTTCATAAGAAGCCCTCGCCATGGCGTCAATCTCACTAGACTTGAGCTTACTAAAGAGCTCGTCGCATGTGAGGGTCTCATAGTTAGGCGATTCGATGATCGCCTGAACCTTAGAGTCCCACACCGATAGATCGAGAGTATGCAAAAGCTTGAGAGCCCTCAAATGATCGTCGAAAGGCAACAGCTCCTTGTTAGCCCTCATCCTGTTGACAATAACCTAAAAGCGAGCGAATAAACTTTCTATGCTCTCGCCAGGCATGTGTCGAAAGTTCTCATACTCTCGCTTGTGTGACTCATAGAGACGGGTTTTGACTTGAGTAGTGCCCTCCTGAAAACGCATGAGAGTAGCCCAAATCTCCCGAGCCGTAGTGAGGTGAGAAACGTGATTAAACTCCGTCATGCTCAAACATGAGAAAAGAGCATTACAGGCTCGGTTATTGGCATCGTGCTCATCGATTTGATGCTGAGTAGCACGAGCAGCCAAGACCACATAATCAGCAGAGTTGCAAATATCCCAGATGGAAGCACCCAAACTCTGAAGATAGGCCGACATGCGTATCTTCCAATACGCATAGTTCGTCCCATCAAAAAACGGCGGTTTTCCCACGCCGTGATCCATGTCGCCTTCTGTGGATCTCGAACCGGCTAAGGTGGAAGATCCTTAACCCGCTCCGATACCAATTGAAGGACCGAGAATGCTAAAGCAAGGCGACCAGGGGGGTGAATGGGAGCCTAAAAATTTCTCTCGAAACTTTGGCCTTTGTCCTGAAAATCAACCCCCAAAAGCTTCGATCGAAACGTGATGCCCACGACCCTTGGAAGAGAGTGGATGATCCCTAGGATCACAACGAGGCACCACAAAGCAGGAGCGAACCAAACACTAAACCGAGTCTCGAACGTAGATGGAAGACTACGTCGAGAAATCCCCAAATACCGATGCTAACAAGTAGCAAAGATACCTAGAGAGGTTTCTTGGTTAACTCTAGGGCCAAACGAGAAGTCCAAAAACCAAAGGAAAAGTCGGGAGAGCAAACACACTAAACCGCAGGCTTCAGCCAAGTCCCGGACTATCCGGGGTCCAATACGCGTACTGTCTGCCCAACGGCGGACTGTCCAGGGTCAAGTGGCGGACTGTCCGCCGGCCAAATGTGCAAAAATGCACTGCTGCTGAAGTCTCCCTGGACACTTCTGGACTGTCCGCGAGCTATACCGGCGGACTGTCCGCCAGTCACTCCCGACCAAACTGGCCGAGCCACGCAGCCACTAAGTCGGCTGGAGCCCGACGCCCGGACAGCGCGGATAGTCCGGGAACATGCAGAGAGGGCGATTTCAGTCGCCTTCTTCCCAAATCTCCTCAAATTCGATCCAAATCAAAATCCCTTGTTCCCAAACTTGGAGAAAATGATCACAAGGTAGTTGGAAGACTATCCCCAAGAAATCATCCGCTCAAATCAACTCAATCAACGGGAAATCGAAGGGGATGGTGTATGAACCGAAAAAGCGCTACGAAACTTGAATCGACCCGATCTACTTGTTCGTGAGGAGTTAGATGAATTCCTTCGGTGGAAATGATCTCCTCACATCAAAGAACAAGTTGGTTCAAGTGGATTTGTAAAAGACGCAGCGAGGAGGGAGATCGAGTGACGGGAAAATTGTGGAGAAACGAAGAACGCGAAGAACAAATTCAAAACGCGAATCAAACCACGAATTTGCAACCGTGTGGCTACCACAAGCTACAACAGTGAGATTACGGTCTCACTTCCTCAAAATCCCATGAACACAGAGGTATGGTTCTCTGCGGATCTCAGTAGCTACAGCAGGGATATGGGAGAGCAGGAAACCCTAAGTGGAGAATAGCAAATGACTGAGATAGGATGGGAGGTGGGTGTCTCCCTCTACTTATCCTAATTCTAGTTCCCACTCTACCCCTAACTAATTACAGAGCGAACCGGCTAAACCCTAGGGTTATTCTGGAGCAACTCGAAGTAGATGCTGATCTGACGGCCACGCCCGCACGATAGGTAGCTTCGCCTCGACGCGACCTCACCGATTGCCACCACGTGCCGCCACCGCTCTGCTCGTCCTTTTCACGGACCACGCCCCCGGTTTTGAGGCTGAAACCGGGAAACCTGTCTTCATGACCAACCCCCGATTTTGAGGCCCAAACCGGGAAACCCGCCGTCCATCGCCTGAGATTTGTGGCCCAAACTCAGAAATCCGCCAGCGCCCAGGTTTTGAGGCCCAAACCTAGAAACCGTTCTCAGCCCGAGTTTTGTGGCCCAAACACGGCAAACCCGCAGCACCCAGGTTTTGTGGCCCAAACCTAGAAACCGTCCACCGATGGTTTTTCTGTGGCTCAACAACCAAACCGAGCCGTAGAAGGGATGCACTGCCCGTGCACCCCGTCCACATGCAAGTCTTCACTTGTCGCTGTCCCAGGCTGTCAGCCACCACGGTCGATCCTCAGGCCACCGGTCCGTCAGTCCAAGCCTCACGTTCGCCCTTCACCGCTCCGGGTCCATCGGCACGACACGTCTCTACTTGACCTTCACCTTGCCTTTGATCACCGTATCCGTGCTCAACACCTGCACAACACAAGCCAAAGAACATGCGCATCATCCCAGTTGACAATCACTCATCATCTCAAGATCCGGCATACACCCATGTATCTGCAGTTTGGAGCGATCCTCAGCTAGTTGTGTTGAGCCTTTGCCTCTTTCTGGAGGGACTAGCTGATTTACTCGAGCTTTGGCTTCTTTGCTCTGAACTTCTCGCTAGCGGTGTTGAGCCCGTTCAGCCTCTTCTTGAGGGCTAGCTTTGCTTTGCTTTGCTTGGTTACGTCGAGCCGTTGCCCATGTCTTTGGGAACCAAGTTGTCTTGCTCACTCTATTCGACTTCTTTTGGCTTTGCTTTGCTTCTGGTCGATTGGTTGAGTTCGCTTCCTTCTTCTTCCTTTCTTCTATTTCCATATAATTTGTGTTGGTAGTTGACAATGCACTCATCAAGGGAGAGATTGCGGATACATGGGTGTATGCCGGATCTTGAGATGATGAGTGATTGTCAACTGGTATGATGCGCATGTTCTTTTGCTTGTGTTGTGCAGGTGTCGAGCTCAGAGACGGTGATCGAAGGCAAGGTGAAGGTCAAGTAGAGACGTGTTGTGCTGATGGACCCGGAGCGGTGAAGGGCGGACGTGAAGCTTGGACTGACAGACCGGTGGCCTGAGGATCCGCTATGGTGGCTGACAGCCAGGGACAGCGACAAGTGAAGACTTGCGGGTGGACGGGGTGCACAGGAGGTGCATCCCTCTACGGCGTCGGTTTGGTGGTTGAGCCACAGAAAAACCACTGAGTGGACGGTTTCCAAGTTTGGGCCTCAAAACCTGGGTGCGGTCGGTTTTCGAGTTTGGGCCACAAAACTCGGGCTGAGGACGGTTTCCAGGTTTGGGCCTCAAAACCTGGGCGCTGGCGGGTTTCTGAGTTTGGGCCACAAAACTCAGCCAATGGACGAAAGGTTTCCCGGTTTTATCCTCAAAACCGGGGGGAGGTCCATGAAAAGGACGAATGGCGCGTGGTGGCACCTGGCGGTATCCGGTGAGGTCGCGTCGAGGCAAAGCTACCTGATGTGCGGGCATGGCCGTCGGATCGACATCGACTTTGAGTTGGTCAGGAATACCCTTAGGGTTAGCCTGCTCGCTCATTAGCAGTAGGGGTAGAAGGGGAATAATTGTATTAGGCTATATTAGGAGAGGCAGCCCCTCCCTCCAGATTATCTCAGCCATTTGCTACTTTCACTTAGGGTTTCCTGCTCTCCCACATCCCTGCTGTAGCTACTGAGATCCGCAGAGACGGTGAATCATACCTCTGTGTATTTGGATTTTGCGAAAATGGGACCGGATTCCCGTTGTCTCCTCATGGGGACGATTTTCGGCTGGTAATCATGATGGTGATTCGTGTTCTTGAGCTGTTCTTCACGTTCACTTTCTCCACGTTTTTTCCCGTCGACCGATCTCTCTCTACGGTTGGTTGTTTTCGATTCCGCCTAGTGAACGAAGATGTGTGCATTCACAAGAGGAATGAATAGAAAGATTTGGGAAGTGATTGAGCCTGACTTTGCGGTAATTGACACCGCAAGTCCCACTCCAAGAGAAGAAGAGAAGCTTCAATGGAATGATGTGGCAATCAACTTGTTCTACGAAGCTTTTGACACAAAGGTGTTTGAGCAAATCAAGGACCTTGAAAGAGCAAGTGAGATATTGGAGAGATTGGAGGAGACATATGAGGGAACCAAGATGGTCAAGGGTGCCAAGCTATACATCCTCAAAGACAAGCTTGCTACCTTCAAGATGCAAGATGATGAAAGCATACCGAAGATGTTTCACCGGTTACAAGTGATATTATCAATGACTTGAAGGCTTTGGGAGAGAAAGTGGAGGACAAGGACTTTTCTCACAAGTTCTTGAGTTGCTTACCACCATGGTTTGATACTTTGGTGACCATCCTAGTGAGGAAAGGATTGGATACGGTGACCCCAAACCAAGTACTAGGTGATGTGGTCACACAAGACACATACCATGTGGAACGGGATGGGGGAACCCAAGAGGAAGAGAAGAAGAAGAAGACCGTAGCTTTCAAGGCTTCATCCTCCAAGAGCAAGAGCAAAGGCAAAGCAAAAAAGGAGGAAAGTGATGATAAAGCTAACTGATGAGGACATCGCCACGCTGGACACACCGATGCCATGGTCTTCCCCAAGTTGCAATCCGTCTCCAACTCAGCTACCACGTCACCCTCGCAATTCAAGAGCAGTCCCGGGTAAAATCAACGCCCTGGACGCATACGGACTCCGTTTTCGACGAACCAGATATGCTTGGAAAGATAATTTGATAAGCTAACCAATGGGTTTGGAATCATGTCAAAATACATCAGGAGTCAATGGGAATCGTCGAAACAAGTCAGCATCTAGAATCTACCAGGGTGCTACGACACCGTCTTTTGGTCCGATGGGCCGTGTATCGTCTTAGAGCCCATTAGGGGGCGCGTCCAGCAGGGGCGACGATCTAAACCCTATAATTAGCTGCCGTCATCATCGTTAGGTCTTGGGTTTTGTTTTGAGTTTAGTTTTCCATCGAGGAACTGAATCGTTCATTGTAACTGTGGTGTCAAATCCTTTTACAGTGATCGAGGGGCCCCCGTTCTTGTTCTCCTCCACTGTGTCGATTAGTCCTTTGGAACTGAGTTCTTGAGCCCTCTATTGAAATTCATATTAATTCATATCTGCAATTTCAGATTGCGTGTTTTTACCTTCTTGCTTGTGTTCTTCGATTCGCTTGCAGGAATAGCCTTCTTGGCGAGGTCAATCAAGTTGTGCTTGGTTGATAACCAACGGAGCAGTGGTGTAACAGTTGCAGGGTTCGAATCGTGTCTGATTTGAAGCCGGATCGCCAACATCGAGATCTCCACCAATCGACCCTATCGCTACCTCACGGAAAATCGGGCCGTCCCTCATCAATTGGTATAAGATATTTCAGTTTTCCCGCGAGGTATAATATCGTTTGCCCTTAGATTCATATTTGTTCATTACCTAGAGTCCACAAAAAGCCTAAAAAATGTTTCAATTTCTGCTGTCCTATCACCCTTTGTGCCTTTGCAATTTCGTTTCAGATTCGCTTTGTTGAGTTTGTGTCTGTGGTCGAGTCTTGTTGCTGGTTTAGGATTGTGTTCGTCGTCGTAGTTCAACGTGCCCGTTGCTGTTTCTTTGTTTCCGCCGCGATCCCATCCATTGTTCCCAAACAACAAGTCGACGCCACCACTTTACTCGACTTGCCTACTAGCCGCCTTGTGTAAATTCTCGCCGCCGTGCAAACCCTAGATAGGTTGCCAACCGCTCTAATTTTTGCTTGCATCGCAGCCGTCCTTACATCATCTGGCATCTACCTACTGCTGTTAATCACAAGGACGCTTTCTCTTGTGATCGGTGTTGAAGTTTAGGGTCACTTTGTCCTAACTGCCGCTGCCGAGTTGCCCTAACTGCCGTTTTCGTGTTGTGCCTCCAGAAAACATAACTTGAGGTACCTTCGGTAAAACAGGCATAACTTTTCGCTCGTTTGTCCGAAAAATCTGAATTTTTTTGTGGAGCTTCTTTACACCATTTAGAGCCGACCCAAACTCAGCTTTGCCCTGTTTGGTCCACTCAAAATTGCCAAAGAAATTCGAGAAAATAAAGAAAAAAATTGACAAGGTTTCTGCACGCTTTTTAGAGAACGTGCAAATTTTCTGTAGACCATATCTGACCTCAGTTGAAGGTGCCAATTTTTGTGGTTACATATTTTATGATCCTTATTCAGAGAAAAATATAAAAAATAGTGAAAAAATAAAAAAGTTTGATTCCTACTAGTACCTTTTTGGAAAATCAAGGGAAATTTCAGGAAAAAGGAAAAATCAGTGCTCTTTGCTTGTTCTGTGAGTTCTTTCCATCGTCTTTTCTTTCACCTTGTTGCGCTACGTCTACACACGTCTTAGCTAGCACCTGTGACTTATACTTTGGATACTTATTGAACTTTGCTAATCTGTATTCGTTAATTGCTAATTCTTGCTATCATATTTTGCCTACCCATAGCTCCACGTATACTTCTGTCAGCATAGGTTCCTTTTGCAACTGTTACCCACGCTCAGCAACTGATTGCTTCGTCATTTTGGTTTGCTCTTGTTTGGTGTTGGTAAGAATACATGCAAGACGGTGGTAAGCCGCTTGTGACTTTGCATTCCACTTCCACTTCTACCACCACCATCACCACCACTTGGTTCCTTTTAGTTGATAGGGATAACCCTTTGCTGTTGTCTTTTTCTCTCTTCTAACAATGGCAGGAATTCTGACGGACTTCAATGAGTGCGTGTCCAAGGGCGAGCTTACAACATTCATGAATGAACAACGCAACCTTATGACCGAGTTGACGCGCAACGTGAACAATATGATCAACCGCATTGAATAGCTTGAGCAGCGACCTCAACCTCATCGTGATGACGACGATGTGGATGATTTTGGTGATGACGATGCGGATGCTGATGCTGATGCTGGTCCCCGTCGCCGCCTCAACTTCAATCGTCGTGGTATGGGAGGTAATAATCATAATAATGATCCTTTTGCTAAAATTAAATTTAGCCTACCTTCTTTTGCTGGTAATATGGATCCAGAGGCATATTTAGATTGGGAACTTGCTGTTCAATAAAAATTTGATTCTCATAATATTCCTGCTGAGCATAGAGTTAGACTTGCTACTAGTGAGTTTACTAATTTTGCCTTGTTCTGATGGAGCGATCTTTGCAATGCTAATAATGCTGCTGTCGTGCCTCAAACTTGGAATGCTTTAAAGCAACGCATGAAATCTTATTTTGTTCCTCCTTATTCCCAACGTGATTTGCGTTTAAAACTACAAACTTTAAAACAAGGTAAAAAAGGAGTAGAAGCATATTATCAAGAATTGCTTATTGGTTTAGGACGTTGTGGCATACATGAAGATGATAATGATGCTAGTGCTAGATTTTTGGTGGTTTGAATCATGATATCCAGGATATTCTTGATTACAAAGATTGGAACAGGTTCAACCAATTATATCATCTTGCTCTTAAAGCTGAATGCGAAGTACAGGGCCGCAAACAACAACAACAATCTTTCAGGTTGAACAATGGGAGGAATTTTCAGCATCGTTCCGAGCCGGAGACGCCCAAACTTCCTGCTGCACCACAACCATCTACACCTTCCGGGGTAAGTAAATTGTCTAATGTGCAGTTTCCACAGCTGAAGAAAGGTGTCACTCCGGGTGCTTCTACTAGCTCTTCCTCGTCCAGCTCTAAAATCATTTGCCACTGATGCAAAGGCATGGGACACGTCATGAAGGATTGCCCCAGTCGTCGCGTTTTTATTGCTACCAAGAATGGATATGTAAGTGCTAGTGATGTTGAAGATGATTTAGCCCTTGTTGCTAACATTGATGCAGATTCCACCGAGGACGATCAAGACAAGGAGACCATCACCATTGACTCTGTGGCTGCTGCTGCGGACTATCCTAGTCTTCTTGTGCAGCGAGTGTTGAGTACACGTGTGAGACATGAAGAAGAAGAGATGAAGATCCAACGCCACAATTTGTTCCACATGTATCTCATTGTGCAGGGTTGTCGTGTTCTCACCATCATTGATAGCGGGAGTTGCAACAACTTGGTGAGTTTAGATTTGGTTGAGAAGCTTGGCTTGACCACACGACAACATTCATATCCGTATAAACTTCAATGGTTCAATAATAATGGTATGACTAAGGTAACTAAATCAGTACACATTAGCTTTTTCACAGGCTCTTATTATGATATTGCTGATTTTGATGTTGTCCCTATGCAAGCTTGTTCCATTTTGTTAGGTCGCCCATGGGAATTTGATAATGATGCTTTACACCATGTTAGAACTAATACATATACTATCATACATAAGGAAAAGAAAATTACTTTGCTGCCTTTGTCTCCTACGGATATTATTAAACATTCTAAAGAGATTAAAAATAAAAATAAACCTCCAATAGACATTGCTAACAATAATGAGATTAAGTTAAAAGGAGGTGCTTTTCTTGCTACAACTTCTACTGCTGCTGTGTTATGTGATAATAATGATGCTCCTTGTTATACTATGCTTTGTCGACATGTTAGTGTTGCTGCGCATGATCCTATACCTTGTGTTTCGCATTGTGCGGTCACTAACCTTTTGCAGGAGCTTGGAGATGACATGGAGTCGCGGACGACTCCAATTCTAGAAGGAGGGGATGATGAAGACATCGCCAAGATGGAGTCGAGGATGACTCCAATTCAAGAAGGGGAGGATGATGAGGACATCGCCACGCTGGACACACCGACGCCATGGTCTTTCCCAAGTTGCAATCCGTCTCCAACTTAGCTACCACGTCACCCTCGGAATTCAGGAGCAGTCCCGGGTAAAATCAACGCCCCGGACGCATACGGACTCCTTTTTCGACGAACCAGATATGCTTGGAAAGAT
Organism: Coix lacryma-jobi var. lacryma-jobi; assembly: GCA_009763385.1. Lineage (NCBI taxonomy): Eukaryota > Viridiplantae > Streptophyta > Magnoliopsida > Poales > Poaceae > Coix > Coix lacryma-jobi. Next base: position 140,379,319 of record CM019824.1, read on the forward strand.
AATTTGATAAGGTGCCAGGGTGCTGCGACACCGTCTTTTGGTCCGATGGGCCGTGTATCGTCTTAGAGCCCATTAGGGGGCGCGTCCAGCAGGGGCGACGACCTAAACCCTATAATTAGCCGCCGTCGTCGTTAGGTCTTGGGTTTTGTTTTGAGTTTAGTTTTCCATCGAGGAACTGAATCGTTCATTGTAACTGTGGTGTCGAATCCTTTTACAGTGATCCAGGGCCCCGTTCTTGTTCTCCTCCACTGTGTTGATTAGTCCTTTGGAACCGAGTTCTTGAACCCTCTATTGAAATTCGTATCAATTCATATCCGCAATTTCAGATTGCGTGTTTTTACCTTCTTGCTTGTGTTCTTCGATTCGCTTGCAGGAATAGCCTTCTTGGCGAGGTCAATCAAGTTGTGCTTGGTTGATAATCAACGGAGCAGTGGTGTAACGGTTGCAGGGTTCGAATCGTGTCTGATTTGAAGCCGTATCGCCAATGTCGAGATCTCCACCAATTGAAACTATCGCTACCTCACGGAAGATCAGGCCTGCGGATACATGAGTGTATGCCGAGTCTCGAGTGATGAGTGATTGTCAACTGGTTTGATGCGCATGTTCTTTGGCTTGTGTTGTGCAGGTGTTGAGCACGGATATAGTGATCGAAGGCAAGGTGAAGGTCAAGTAGAGACGTTGACGGACCAGGATGTCTGAGATAGCATCAGTTGATGATTACTCCGACTAATCCCGGGCGGCACGTGAGATCCGAAGACTTGTTATGAAGTGTACTTGGATTAGGACTCTCGTTGTAACTTAGTCGAGTTCTTAAAGGAAGTCTTGTAATTAGAATAGGACTCCTTTGATGTAATCGACTAGGACTCGACCTGCGCTATGACTTACCCGGATATATAAGGGGAAGTGGGCGCAGGCTCCAGACGATGGAACATTGAATCATAATCATACACAAGGCACACGCCGCACTGGACGTAAGGTATTACGCTATTTAGCGGCCTGAACCAGTATAAATCGTTGTCCCTGTGTACTCGCCGAGTCCTACGAACGCCGATCCCCACCGAACAAATCGTCTGAGATTACTCAAGACGAGTTGCCGGTTAACAAACACCGACAGCTGGCGCGCCAGGTAGGGGCTTTCGGCGATTCGACGACCAAGAGCCCGGCGAACCACGACAACATGTTCTCGGCGGGGGCAATTTTCGTTTTTGGCTCATGGACTTGCGTCGCGGACGATCAAGGAAAGCTACATCGGCAACTCCACATGAAATCAGAAGCGCAAGTCACACCAAAGATGGATGATCTCACCCAGAACTTAGCGGATCTCGCAATTCAGGATCCGCAAGATTCCGAAGACCAACTAGAGGCATTCGACTCCTACTCAAACTCAAGTCCCGAGGAAAAGGACCCGGATGCTACTCACGGCACTACCTTTGGCATGCAGAATTCTGCTGAAAACTTTCAAAACTTGATTGATGCAAAATTCAAAGAGTATCAACAAATACCTTTGACAGGAGCTCAACAAGGACTCGTCTTCAGCTATACTAAGGAGGGTAACATTGTCCATTGGCCAATTTAGTCCGCTCCGGCTAGACTGGTTGGCACAATCGACCAGCAACTTCCATACCAGCATGGACATCAGCTCCCCTTTGAGGAACACGACACCTCAACAGAACTAATCTCCAGTACTTCTACTTTGGAATCGGTTACGCCAGGATCAACAAACCAGGGCTACACTTGTGAAGTCTTCATGGCGGGGCATCAGTCATCTCTACGACCTCCAACCCCCCAGATGTCCTCCAGGATGATGAAACTCTGAGTATGATATCTGATAACGACCCAGAAGGACTCGGAGAAACCGAGTCAATGAAGGCTGAAAGAATCAGGAGGAATCAAGCTAAATAAGCTCGCAGAAGGCGAGCAACTCATCGCAAGGAAGCCGTAGACCGCTACAACGTACGACTCGAGGAGTATAATACTCGGAGGCGTCTAGAGGAGGACGCGGAAAATCGAGCTTGCGCTCAACGTGACCAGGAGTACCAGTCACAAAACGAGCACAATCGTCGACGAGACGATTGCTCCCGTAACCTCGAACCTGAGTTTATGAGGGTCGCCAGCCATAAAGTCTTCCAGACTCCGTACCAAAACATTCTGGCTTTAGCTACGGAGATGGGGGCCAAGGCCAACCGCACCCCCGACGAAGAACGACGGTTAGTCATGCTTCAAACTACCGCGCTTCAACTACGAGGACGGAATCTTGAGTCCCTAGCCGATGAACAAGCTTCATCTCACCCAAGCCAGAGGCGGCCTGTTCAAGAACGACTCGGTCGAGTCCCAGCAAAGAGTCGTCTGGGCCACCGAATACCTGATCAAGCTGAGGGAGGAGCTGAATCTTCATACAGAGTAATCGCGGACGTAACATCCAACGCAGTCGATCGTTTCCCCTGCTTTTCCCCAAGGCTCCGAGCAGTCTCGTTCCCGCGAAAATTCAAACCTGGGAACTATTCAAAGTACGACGGGAAGACAGAACCTAAACGATGGCTCAGGCTGTATGCTCAAGCAGTTGAGTTGGCCGGTGGAAGCAACGACGTCAAAGCACTATATTTCCCAATGGCCTTAGAAACAATGCCGCTTGCTTGGTTCGACCGGCTCAAAGCCGAGTCCATCGACTCCTGGGAACAACTACATCGTATCTTCATTGAAAACTTCACGGGTGTCCTAGAGAGATCAGATCCCCGGACTAAGCTCAGAACCTGTAAGCAACAGAAAAACGAATCAATGCGGGAATACTATAGGCGCTTCTCAGAGATCCGCTCCACAGTATCCGACATCACAGACAGAGAAGTAATTGACCTCTTTGGCAATGGCATTTGTGAAAGGTACAATTACAAAGATTTCATCAAGCAGGACCCGACCACCGCTGACGAGTTCCATCGGGCCGTAAACTCCATGATGGCGACAGAAGAACATACACAGGAACGTTTCCCCGATAGAAACACGCAAGGTGATCGAGGGAACAACCAGAGAGGCAACCAAGCACCATAGCAAAGCACCCGGAAAAGGGCAGGAGACGATACTGTTGCTGCCATGGAGCCTCAGAAGAAGGGGAACAAGCCATTCACTTTTGATGACTTACTCGACGGACCGTGCCCCTTTCATCCGAAAGCCGGACATCAGGCAAGGCACTGTCGACAACTCAAGGAGCGAGGCTTGAACCCCGACTTCAACAAAAACAAGAAGGACAAAGGCAAGAAGACAGCTGAGGACCCTCCACAAGACACCGGTGGTTTTCAACACCCCAAAGGGACTATCAATGTCATTTTCGGGGGAGTAACCACTAGCGACAGCAAGAGGCTCCAGAAGCTTTCCCTATGGGAGATCATGTCTACAGAACCAGCGACTCCTAGATACCTTGACTGGTCCGAGCATCCGATCAGTTTCTCCCGAGAGGACCAATGGACCAGCGTCTCCAATGCAGGGCACTACCCGCTAGTCCTGGATCCCACGGTCGCCGGGTTTACACTGAGCAGAGTACTCATCGACGGAGGAGCAGGACTTAACGTCATCTTTGCAAGCACCCTACGCAAGATGAATCTGGATCTCGCAACACAGCTCACACCATCAAGTGCCCCCTTCTACGGCATAGTACCCGGAAAGGCGACTGTACCACTCGGAAGAATCATATTACCCGTATCTTTTGGAACTCAGATCAATTACTGGACTGAGTACATCAGTTTCGAGGTAGCCGACTTCGAGTCATCATACCACGCCATATTTGGACGACTAGCCATTGCCAAGTTTATGGCAGTACCACACTACCCGTACCTTCTCCTGAAGATGCCGGGTCCTAAAGGAATCTTAATCTTCAGAGGTGACTTGAAGCGATCATTTGATTGTGACACAGAGGCTGTCCAAATCGCTGAAAAAGCTCAACTCACCCGGGAGTTACAAGAACTAGCTCAGATGGTGCATAATACCAAGCCTGGAGATTTAGAAATCCCAACTAAGAAGGCGGGTACTATCCAACTATCAACAAAAGTCTTTACAAAAAGCATCGACCTAGAAACCGGTGATTCCTCCAAGACAGCAGTTATCAGCGGTCATCTATCCGAAGAATAGGAATTCGCGCTCACCAAGTTCCTTAGAGCAAACAAAGATATATTTGCTTGGAAACCGGCTGACATGCCGGGGGTCCCAAGGAATTTGGCTGAGCACAAATTGGAGTTAAAAGAAGGCTCTAGACCTATCAAGCAAAGACTACGACGATTCTCACCAGAGAAAAAAGAGGCAATCAAGAAGGAAATAGCTAAACTACTCGCAGCCGGATTCATCCGAGAAATCCTCCACCCCGAGTGGTTAGCTAACCCAGTACTAGTCAAGAAGAAGAACTCTGCCGAGTGGCGCATGTGTGTCGACTACACAGACCTCAACAAACACTGTCCAAAAGATCCTTTCGGATTACCAAGGATAGATCAAATAGTTGACGCCACCGCAGGCTCCGCTCTATTGTCCTTTTTGGATTGCTACTCCGGGTACCATCAGATCGCCCTCAAGGAAGAAGACCAACCTAAGACATCATTTATAACTCCTTTCGGCGCCTACTGTTATAAAACCATGTCCTTTGGTTTAAAAAATGCAGGAGCCACTTATCAACGAGCTATCCAAGATTATTTGGGTGACCAGATTGGCCGCAACGCAGAAGCTTATGTCGATGACGTGGTCATAAAGACAAAAGATCCGACTACTCTGATATCAGACCTGGAGGAAACTTTCAACCGACTACGCGCATACCAATGGAGACTCAATCCCACAAAATGCGTCTTCAGAGTACCTTCGGGCCAATTACTCAGTTTTCTTGTTAGCCATCGGGGCATCGAGCCAAAAACAAATCACGGCTATCATCAACATGAAACCACCCACCTCAGTCAGAGATGTTCAGAAGCTCACCGGGTGCATGGCTGCACTAAATCGATTTATCTCACGGCTAGGAGAAAAGGGATTACCTTTCTTCAAATTACTCAAGGCTGGTGATAAATTTCAGTGGACGGAAGAAGCGGACAGGGCCTTTGAACAACTCAAAGGATACCTAACCAATTCACCTATACTGACACCACCAGAACCCAGGGAACCGATGATGCTTTATATCGCAGCTACCACACACGTCGTAAGCACAACGATCGTGGTTGAGCGCAAAGATGACAAGCACATCTACCACACCCAGCGATCAGTGTACTACATTTGCGAGGTACTCTCCGATTCAAAGGTTAGATACCCACAAGTACAGAAATTACTCTACGCCCTACTCATATCTTCAAGAAAGCTACAGCATTACTTCGAGGCTCATGAGATTACAGTCGTCACAGATTTTCCTCTAGGAGAAATCCTCCATAATCGTGACGCCACTGGGAGAATTTCCAAGTGGGTAGTCGAATTGGGGGCACTCAACATCAAGTTCACTCTGAGGAAAGCAATCAAGTCACAGGCTCTAGCTGATTTCGTCGCCGAATGGACAGAGATACAGCAGATCCAAGACAACGTTATTCCTGATCACTGGAAGATGTACTTCAACGGGACTCTAAAACTCGGAGGAGCAGGAGCCGGAGTACTCCTAGTATCACCCGCCGGAGAGCAGCTCAAGTACGTTCTGCAGATATTATGCCCTGCCACCAACAATGAAGCAGAATATGAAGCACTACTCCATGGACTCAAGCTGGCAGTCGCATTAGGCATCAGGCGACTCCTAGTCTATGGTGACTCTTCCGTAGTAATTCACCATGTCAACAAATACTGGGATTGCACAAAGGAAACAATGAACGCCTATTGCACGGAAGTCCGCAAGCTGGAAAAACACTTTTCTGGGCTAGAACTCATTCATATTACCCAGGATCTCAATGTGGCAGCAGACATCTTAGCAAAATTAGGATCCGACAGAGCCATGGTCCCTAGTGGTACCTTCGTACATGAATTATCCAAACCGTCAATCCAAGAGAAGGAAGAGGTTGAGTCAGCACCATCCATCCAGGTTCTAACTCTAGCACCCGACTGGACACAAGTCTTCATTGACTTCTTCAAAGAGCATAAACTGCCAAGTGACAAAACTGCTGCAGAGCAAGTCACTAGACGTAGTAAAAACTATGTTTTAGTCGGGGACAAGCTATATCGACGCGGAGCTTCATCAGGAATCCTCCTCAAATGCATCTCACCAGAAGATGGCAGAGAAATCTTAAATGAAGTTCACTCTGGGTGTTGCGGCAACCACGCAGCTTCAAGGACATTAGTCGGAAAAATCTTTAGATCAGGGTACTATTGGCCCTCAGCCTTGAAAGACGCAGAAGACTTAGTCCGCTGCTGTCAATCATGCCAGTTTTTTGCCAAATAGCAGCATGTACCTGCACACGAGTTGATCTGCATCCCTCCATCATGGCCTTTCTCATGTTGGGGACTCGACATGGTTGGTCCTCTCAAGCGTGCTCCAGGCGGATTCGAATACATCTACGTCGCAATCGACAAATTCACAAAGTGGATCGAGTACATGCCCTTGGTCAAATTCAATGCATCCAAGTCAGTACAATTCATGCAGAGCATCTTTCACCGCTTTGGGATGCCGCACAAAATCATCACCGATCTTGGGTCCCCTTTCACGGCTACTGAATTCAAGTCATGGGCCAGCGACTGCGGAATCAAGATAGACTATGCATCAGTAGCTCATCCACAGTCCAATGGCCAAGTTGAACGAGCCAACGCCCTGATTCTTGCAGGATTAAAACCAAGACTATTTGACCTCCTAAAAGATCACGGCGGAAAGTGGGTTGAAGAATTGCCTAAGGTAGTCTGGGGGTTGCGGACACAACGAAGTCGTGCAACAGGCCAAACTCCTTTCTTCCTGGTATATGGCACTGAAGCAATCCTCCCGGCTGATTTAATCTGGAACACCCCACGAACAGAGCAGTATAACGAAGGCAAAGCTGATGACACCAGGCGGCTAGAAGTCGACAGCCTCGAAGAAGCCCGATTAACTGCACTCTTTCAGTAAGTGAGGTACCTTCAAGGGATGAGACGCTACTACGACAGGAACGTCCATCACCGCACTTTTCAAGTAGGCGACCTGGTCCTGAAGAAAATTCAGAATACCATAGGGCGCCACAAGCTTATGAGTCCATGGGAAGGACCTTACATTGTATCCAAAGTAACAAGACCCGGGTCATTTGAGCTAGTCACTGAAGATGGATCTCCACTGCCAAATTCATGGAATATTGAGCACTTGAAGAAATTCCATACCTAGGGACTATGCTACAAACCTGACTCAGGGCAATTGTATTTATCAGTTGGATATTAATAAAGTTTGGAGTTCATCAGAAAATAAGAACCTTCAAATTATCCAAGCTTTCTATATATCTCATCACGACTATTCAGTCGAAAAAAGCCTCTGCAACGGCAGGGCTCTCCACCGACTAATATTTAATATTACTCGGATGGATTGGTTCAGAGGTAACCATACTCGAGTTACGAGCTTCGAGCTCAATACAACTCACAAGGTAGTACAGCATAACACCCAGAGCCTATAGCGAATATGGCATCTACAAAAGTAGACACTAGTTCCTATAAGGCATAATAAGGTCGGGTAATACTCACCTTGTTAAAAATTTACTGGACAGAGGTCCATCCACTATCGCACTCAAGCTGCGAGTACCAAGAGGATATGATTCACCCTGAAGGAACCATTATCACGGTCCTTCAAGAGGTGCTTGATCAACTTTATCCCTTGAACAAGGGTACTAAGAGTAGTACTCGGGCAAGACCAAGTTCTCTAAATATGATCGTTAGAGAAACGAAGTCACACGACCCAAATCAAAGTGCTAGAGAGCACTTTGATAGACCCGTCTAGTCAGACGCCTGGTCACACATCCACATCAAACAAAAACGACCTATTGACAAGGAATCTCTTGCAATACCGAGTCGATTATATTTGAATTGCACGAGACTCAAAAGTAGCCGATACTTTGATTCTTTATACTTGATAATAAGCGTTTTAGGAAATACAAGCGGCGGTTCAACAATGAAGGAGACTAAATTATTCTACAAGATCTAGAATCTGTGAGTACTCCTCCGCCGCAGTCTTCACCTCCTCTTGCATCGCTGCAAGGTCCTCATCGCCTTTGCCTTCAGGGAGGGTCATCAGAGAAGATAAGTCGAAAGACGACAGATGCAACCGCAGCATCGCCATCAGACCTTGCACCACAGAAATTGACATATCCTTGATATATTGAGCCAGCCGCCCAGGCACAGCCTTGGCCCGATCAATCAAAGTCTCCTCGACTCCTTCTGGTACCGGAATCATGTTTAGGATGGGCTCGACGGCATGCTCCAAGGCTTTCAAGGAAGCTTTCAAAGACTCGAGGGCTTCCCGCGACTCCTTGGTAGACTTCAAAGCCTGCAGAAGGTCCCGGTCAGCACCCTCACGCATCAATTTGGCTTCCTTAAGAGTACTTTGCGCATTAGCAAATACCTCTTCAAGCTCCGCCTATTTTCGGTTGAATGCATTCTGCCACCCAGAAGCCAGCTTATTTGCATCTGCATAAATATCTGTAACAGAACCGACCAATTTGCACCAGATTAAGCACTGGAAACCTCCGCTCTCGCAGAAATCATCGAGTACTTAAGCTCGTACAAACCCGGTAGTCCGGAAATCTCGAAGGATTTCAAATCATTCAACGACATTCAGCCAAGATCGTACTTGTACAACGAACATGCTCACGGGTTACATCATAGTTGCATAAAGTTCAAATTACATCGGAGTACGAAATAATATTACAAACCATAGTTTGATAGTAGTAGCGGAAGCAACATAGTCTTTTAAAACATAAGTTGGATTGTTCATAAATACGGTGTCATCAGTTGACCGGGTCCACAAAAGCAACAGATGAGATAAGTGTTGACCATGCCCTTGGTCTAGTCATCACCCGTTACCGGGTACAAGCAGTTCACGCAGTAGCCATAAAAGCACTGGCCATCTGCAACAACAAGGGAAATAAACCCTGAGTACGAGAAGGTACTCAGCTAGACTTACCCGACAAAACCAGAATAATGAGACACCAAGGATCATGTAGGCTATATAAGTGGGGTTGGCTGTACATACTCCTTTGCATGAAAGCTTTAGTAATAAATCTCAGTTTCAGATGTTGGCAATTGCTTTTAGTCATTAACTCTACCTTACTAGATTTGCACCTGTACTAAACAAGCACTTGCTAATTAATCAATCAAGAGTGACTATTTCATCAATAGCCTTTCAGATTCCATAACCATTTTAGTTCCATAAGTTCTACGGGAGATGATCTAAAGTCAACTGCTCACTGTCCAGGAGCGATGGCGATTATAATCGATTCCTACCCAGCTGGGGATAAAATGTCTCACACTCGCCCGGCACATTCCGGCTACGACAGTCGTAAGCTACCAGTCAGGAGATTCGAGAACACAAAGCGCGGGACGGCCATGGGCCCTTCTACACCGGGGGTTATCTCAGTGCCAGGTCGCTCAATCTATAACTGCCCACGGTCATGCCAGGTCGATCAGGCCCTGCCTGCCCTCGGACCATGCCAGGTTGATCAGAATAGTTGCCCACGGTACAGCTGAGGCCCTGGGTGTTAGGCGTCAACATCTCCATCACCGGCTCGAATAACCTTACTCGGCTTCGCGGGAGGTACTCAGACCTACTCCGTTAAGTGATCAACGCGTTCAATTTGACTGAAGTTACATTCCCGAACGGGTCCTAGGCGACACAGACGGGAGCCTACTAGCACACAGAACCCATGTCCTGCTGCTCTTACATCCCGCCTCCGTCTCAGATTAATTATCACATGGTTATCTCATGATAGCACAGGCTAAACATGATCAGTATCCACCTATTGCGGGAGACAGGAAATCACCCGACTTTTACCGGTCTAAGCAGGGCTAAGCATATAACGAGCCTAGACCTAAACAGGGATATCAAGATATATTGCAGGTGGACAAGGATAAGTAATAATGCATCAACGGTAGCAATCAATTCCTATAACCTAATGCAACATCCATCATCAGGTTAATTGGAAAACATTTGCAAACCGTAGGAGTTAGAATGCTCCGGGGCTTGCCTTTCTCAAAGTCCGACGGACGGTGGTCGCGGCACTCGGGTAGCTCGTCGGCGTCGGTCCCTCCGGCTTCTTCTGTCAGGTTCTCCTCCGGACTGGGCTCTTCTAGTGCCGACTGGGTCTGGATCTCCTCCGCTGATCCTGTATGATGCATAATGTGCATGAATAGGATGAATGCACATAGAATGCATATGTGATGCACATGATCAACAGCAATCAGGGAATAAGCACATGTCATCTACTGCATTCTCTTCAACAAGGTAGTCAACATCATCCCAACTATTTAACCTATCATAATCAACTTGTTAAGCTATGTTGTCACCACATCAAAGTTTATTTAATGAGTTTATTACCTTCTAATTACCCACTGAAATAAATCTATTTAAACATGCTTAAAACAGCACCCCAACCTAGACAGCTTCAGAAAAATCTACAGAAATTACTGGAAGTTAACAACACTCAAACTAGCTCTTTGCCAAATTTTCAACTCATTTGGACTTAAACTCTATCCCCTATGAAAAAGACAAATTCTACCATGAAAAGGTGCTTTGAACTACACATCATATTAAAAAGTGTCAAACAACAAATTTCATAATTTTCCTCTGAACTTCTTAGCACAAGAGCAGACAGCAAAAATTGTCAAGTTCATATCCCTCATATTTAAATTACTACAAAATTTACAAGAAAGCAGCATTTAACCATTTTAAAAGCTACTGCCAAATTAATTCACAGAACAACCTCATATTATATTTTTCTCTAAAACTACACATTCATACAAACCTAGCAAAACTAGAATCACATTTTTCTGACTTATACATAATTAGTTATGCATTTTCCAAGTTATCAGCACTTTTCTAACTTAAATAAATCTACACATAAAAATATCACCAAAAATGTATTTAACATTTTTCACAGATAGATCTAATCATGCTGAACACAACAAAATTTGTTTCACAGAATTTGGACTTAAAATGAGCCTTGTAGGAATTTTTGAAGCCTTTACATGAATTCTGCAAAAACTTATTTTAGAAGAAAACTTAACCTAACACGCTACGGACACCCAACTTGACTCAGCCGAGGCCTAGCAAAACTGCTATGCACACCCGGCTATCCCGAGCCCTACTGCACCCAAACTCTTCCCTTTCTCTCTTTCTTACTGCCAGGTGGGGCCCGCTGGTTAGGGCGACCAAGCTACCGAGGCCAGGCTTGGCAGGTTACCGCGCGAGGCCAAACTCGGCAGTCAACGGCGGACTTTGGCACCGTCGCTGTTGACCGGCCCTTGCTCACCGGCGGCGAGGCTTTTGGCGATGTCGAGGCTACCACTGGACGCGGGTTTGCGAGACGAACACGACTGACTGACTTGCCGAGCCAGAGGGATACCGGAGCAAGCTCGACGGCAGCCATGGCGGAGCGGCGGCTCTGCGACGCGACGGCGAAGCTCTTCCCGGCGAGCTTGAGGCTCGGCGAGACTAATACTAGCCCAAGCAAGTCCTAAGCGACCTATTGGAGCAACTTTCGGGCCTCGGCATCCTCGGCATTGCTCGGCGCCATGCGCGGCGGCGGTCCACGGCGGACACGGCGCGACTGGCCCCTGATCCGGCGAACTCAAGGCACGAGAGAGGTCTCCATCTGACCCTAAGCTACTATGGAGGTTGGGAAGGTAAGAACTGGGCTCGGATTGGGGTGGTTTGGCCGGAGATGGCCGGTTCACGTGAAGGTCACGGCGGCGGCCATGGCGGAAGCTTGAGGATGGCATCCGCTGTTCCGGCGGCCAGAGAGGAAAAGAGGGGAAACCAACCCTTGCCGGAGAAAGAGGAGATCAGGGCGGAGAAACTGGCGAGAGGAATTGGACGGCGGCGCACGGTGGAGCGAGAAATTGCTCGTCGCAGTTCGGCGGCAAAAGGCGGTTTGGGCGAACTGGAGAAGATGGTGGAGTGGCTGGCGAGCTTGTGAGCGAGTGAGTGAGCGTGCGGAGCACGAGCGCGGAGTGGAGAGGATGCAAAAGAGCGGGAGGGCGCAGGTGCATTGCACCTGGCCGGTTGCCGTCGGGGAGGAGCTCCCGACCGGCGCGGCGGCGCCAGGCATCTCGCGACATGCGGCGAGTGGGCACCGGGCGCATGGAGCGACGTGGCGCTTGCTGCGCAAACCACGGGCGGCGAAGTCGGTGGTTTGGCTGGCCGGAGAGGCGGTCTCGCGGCGGCGAGGCAGTTTCTGCCGGCGCGGAGGGAGCGGCGCGCGCGCGGGGGAGAAGAGAGGCCGACAGGCCGGGCCCACTAGGGTTTAAACTAATGAGGTTTGGTTAAAAACTTTGATGCTCCATAACTTCCAAACTATGCCGAATTAGGAAAAGGTCTTAAAAGCAAAGTTGCTTAGAATTTTGTAAGGAACAAATCATCTTTAAGGCTCAAGTCCAAATTCTGCTTAGAAAAAGAAATTTACTCCTAATCCATTTTTCTAATGCAAGAAATCTCATTTTAAAAACTTTTTCTGAGAAAGTGCTTTTAAGCAAAGTTGTTTCTTTCATCAAGATCTACAACTTTGTTATAAGGCACTTGGTCAGAAACAAAAAGCATAACAAAGTTATACTAGACACTACACAAGGACTTAAGCATTCAACAAGCATATGCACATGAAATGATGAGATGCTATGCTCATGCCATGCCAAATTATGCATTTAGGGATTGCTTAACACCTAGGGTGTTACAATATCAGTCGGTTATCATACAATCAGATTGACACTATGGAACCGACTGCAACAGAAAACTTCAATGTTTACCCTCAAGCTGCTTTTTGGAAGCTTTCTTCAGCTCCTTCATCTTCTGCTCCATAGAGGCGGCCTTAGCTATCAGCCCAACCTCACGGTCGTTTGCAGCGTCACGCTCTGCTACCACTTCCTTGAGGCTGCCCTGGAGTTCATTGATGCGGTTATGCAAAAGCTGGGTGGCTACTTTTTGACTGATCTGGTCCTGGGCAATGTAGTCCCGGAGATCTTGGTTCTCACGGGACATCTCCTGGTGAATCCGGGTGACCTGATCCCTAACCTTGAAGTCAAAGGCCTACATGGAAACACTACTGTGAGTACTCGGATGCGACTACAGTACAATAAGAAGAAATTGAGAATCTTACCTCAACAAATTGGTGAAGAGCTTCAACAGGAGCTCTCACTTGATCGCTCAGCTCCTTCAACCGGGTGAGGTCCTGATTATACCCGGATACGTCGAGAGTCGCCCCCTGGCGCGAGGACTCGGACGCATCTACAGACCCTCCCTGTTGACGAGTTGAATCTTCTCCGCGGATATCCGCCAAAACCATCTCCATGGATGGTTCATCAGGCTGTCGAGTGCGGAAAAATCACTCATTCATTACTCGGTCAAATTCCAACTGAGCAGGAGAGCGGAATATCGAGAATGGCACACCAACCTGAGGCAAAGGAAGCAGATCCACTTCAGATGCTGTATCGACCTGGGGACCCGACGGAGAGGAGCCGGGTAGAGCATCTACCTGACTAAAGATAGGGGGGGTGCTGGTTTCTTCTTTGTCCACCGTCTCCGACTCCTCTACCGCCCGAGTGTCGGGAACTGCATCTGCGGCTACTGCAGATGGCTTCATTTTCCTACAACGGATGAGTATCTATGTTGGTACCAGAACTTTGCAAGCATTCTACAAGTAAAATTTTGTGACTTACTTTACAAGCTTTAATCGCCATGGCAACTTCAAGAGGGGTTTCTTCAGTAGCGGGTCTGGAGCCGGAGCTTCTTCAGGGACCGCCCTACTTGACGCCCCTTGGGTTGTTTCAACATCTGGTACATCGCCATATATAAGACAAGAGTTTATCAAAAGCCAGATACAAAAGGATTATAGAGTACTCGGGTTTCCCCTTACCAAGAGCACCCATATTACAGTGCTTTTCAACCAGAGCTGGTGACAAAAGTACTTTTCGAACAGCACGACGCCTACCAGTACGAGCCTTCTTTGGGATAGTTTTCCCGGCATCTTGAAGTGGAGTCGGTGACCTCTTCCGGCTACTCTCGGCTTCTGGGTCTATAAGCATGACATCAGAGTCAGTTGAATCTGTGTCAAGCCAGTCAAGATCTTCAGGAGAGCTTGGTTTGGTGGGAAGGTCCTCACTTCGGATAGGACCCTCCAGAACTATGCCTCCGCCTTCTTCAGTAGCCGGAGGCAGGGGAGGGCAATCATTGTTATCTCTTCCCTGGCCCTACAAGAGAAGAGCATTCAGTCAAGTCAGAAGGATATCTATTTAGAACCTCGAAGACATGACAGGACAACTACTCACCTAAGGAGGCGGGTTGATGGCGCAGAATGTCGTCATCACTGGAACAAGGTGTTCACGGCTCTTGAGCAGTCGGTTCACCCTCCTCAGGATCTCATGATCAGGAAGTTGTTCGGCGTCATGACGACCAGGGTCTTGTATACCCAGGTACTCGAAGCCAAAATTGGCTCGTTGTTGAAGAGGATGGATGCGCCGTGCAACAAAGTCTTGGACGACGGTGTACCCGGTCAATCCACTGATTATCAACCCATCTATCATATCGAGGAGGGGTCGGATAGTTTCTAATTCCTCATTAGTGATCCGGTCCTTCCATTCACGGCACTTCTGCGACGGCCATCTATCGTGACGACGAAGAGCTGGCGGGGGATTACCCATGTAGAACCATCCGGCAGCCCAGTCTCGTACAGAATCCGACAACTCAACGGTTATATACTGGCTAGCTACTTCCAATCTAACCTGGATACTAGCTCCTCCGACTACTTCGACGCTAGCATCACTGGGTTGACACTTAAACCAGAAGAAGTAGCGGAAAAGAGTAAAAGAGGGACAAATTCCCAGAAAAGCTTCACACAGATGGGTGAAGATTGCAATATGAAGACACACATTAGGAGTAATATGGTAAAGAGTCAAACCATAATAATGCAGCAATCCACGGAGAAAGTCAGAAGCAGGAAGCCCCAATCCTCGCTCCACGAACGACTTGAACATGACGATTTCAGTTGTGTTGGGGGCGGGAGCACGATGACCAGAAGGTACTCGCCATCCGTCAAGAGGTTGTGCTCGCAGTAATCCTTGTTCTGCTAACCACGCCAACTCCGTCACCGTGGTATCTGGCTGTTTCCAAGCTAGTACATCAGTAGGAGGGCATGGATGCTTTGGCCTTCCAGTGGTGGTGATCCTAGGCTTTTTCTTCTCCATAGCAGTTTGTCTCTTGGGACCCATGTTGGTGACGAGAGATTTCTTGCGCATCAACTGAGGATTGGCTAGGGGATTTGTAACTCTGAAGGCAAAAGCTTGATGAAAGTGTGAGGAACATACAAGCCCGATGGCGGCTTATTATAGATCTGTTTCGGCAATCGTTCATCTCTCACAAATGGCGTCAAGAGACTGTTCAAAACCCTAACGGCTGGGAGAACGCTACAGACGGCGTCAGCCTACAGTCAACAGACAAGTTCCCTTCTTTCACAAGGCAAACTTAGTACTTGGAAATCAAGAAAAAGGACTCGGAAAATATTCCAAGTACCCGAATCTTATTTATTATTACTCGGAATTACAACAAAGATACATGAAAACATCTTGAGATACAGCAACTACCAGCACAAGTACCATCAGGATGTAAAACTCTACTCTAGTATAATCAAGGTACAGAGTCTTGATGCCTAATGCACCAAGGACTGGGTTCAGTGAGACGCAGTAAAGCAGACACAGAACCTTGGGTAGACACATGAGCCTTTTCAGTGCCTCCCAAGGTGGGTTTCAGGTACCACCCCAATGCTCAAGGAACTCCGGGGAAGACCATCACCCTCGCCGCCCTTTTGACAACCTGTGACTCCGAGGTTATCTACGAGTGGTAGTCACAAGAGTTCTTCTAGGCGCACCTCTGTATCCCTCTGCTTGCGACCACTTGGAAACCACCCTAGCGGATGGTCCCTTCACAAGAGTTCTTCTGGGCACTTCATCTACTCTACAAAAGGAAAACGCCCGGGGGCTCCGCCATCTCAGCTACTGATATTACAATACACTCCTAAAAGATATGAACTATTTGCTTCCCAGGCAGGGTATTTATAGGCGGCTTCTTCTCGGTCTATGGACATAGTTCATCAACAAGAGTGTCCGCCGGAGCAATAATTCAACCAATGTACTGTGGCACATGTGAAGCCTGGCACTGGTGATTGATTCTCATGCGCACTTCAAGAGGAAGACGACAAAGTTTGCAGTTGCAGAACAAGACAAACATCATTAATACGTACAGCTGGAACAGTCATTGAGCGATTATTGCTGACTTCACAGTAATTTTTAATTCAGTGGGGGTGATAAGGGATGTTTGTTGAAAACATTTCCCACCTGAAGCTGAACATCTATCACTCAGATGGAGTAGGCAAAGAATTGGTGGCATGTTCCGACTCCTTAAAACCTTTATGGATTACCCGGTCATGTATTTAGAAGATCCCAAGCACCGACTACTTTAGTACTCGGAACCTAGGCTCGGGGGCTGCAGGGTATAATCTATAAAGAAAATGTTTTTTCTTATTTGAGAATTACTCAGAAAAGGCTTCAAAGATCCTCAAAGTTATTATAAATAACAAGAGGCTCGGGGGCTACACCCTATGGGTGCACTTTTTGGAAAAAGTGCACGCCATGGAATTTCTTTAACTTCGGAGCACTTCAAGATTTCTCAAGATATTACTCGGAGATTCTCAAGAAGAAACTGGAAGATAATGTCGTGAAGAAATGACGAAGAGCTCGGGGGCTTGACGGACCAGGATGTCTGAGATAGCATCAGTTGATGATTACTCCGACTAATCCTAGGCGGCACGTGAGATCCGAAGACTTGTTATGAAGTGTACTTGGATTAGGACTCTCGTTGTAACTTAGTCGAGTTCTTAAAGGAAGTCTTGTAATTAGAATAGGACTCCTTTGATGTAATCGACTAGGACTCGGCCTGCGCTATGACTTACCCGGATATATAAGGGGAAGTGGGCGCAGGCTCTAGACGATGGAACATTGAATCATAATCATACAGAAGGCACACGCCGCACTGGACGTAAGGTATTACGCTATTTAGCGGCCTGAACCAGTATAAATCGTTGTCCCTGTGTACTCGCCGAGTCCTATGAACGCCGATCCCCAACGAACAAATCGTCTAAGATTACTCAAGACGAGTTGCCGGTTAACAAACACCGACAGACGTGCCGTGCCGACGGACCGGGAGCGGTGAAGGGCGGACGTGAGACTTGGACTGAGGGACCGGTGGCCTGAGGATCAGCTGTGGTGGCTGACAGCCTTGGACAGCGACGAGCGGAGATTTGCGGGACACGGTGTTGCTCGGGTCGAGGACCTGGGGACACGTGTCGGTGGACGGGGTGCACGGGCGGTGCATCCCCTCTATGGCTCGGTTTAGTGGTTGAGCCACAGAAAAACCACCGGTGGACGGTTTCCAGGTTTGGGCCACAAAACCTGGGTGCTGCGGGTTTGCCGAGTTTGGGCCACAAAACTCGGGCTGAGGACGGTTTCCAGGTTTTGGCCTCAAAACCTGGGCGCTGGCAGGTTTCTGAGTTTGGGCCACAAAACTCAGGCGATGGACGGCTGGTTTCCCGGTTTGGGCCTCAAAACTTGGGGTTGGTCGTGAAGGCAAGTTTCCCGGCTTGGGCCTCAAAACCGGGGGTTGGTCATGAAGGATGGTTTCCCGGTTTGGGCCTCAAAACGGAGGGCGGAGTCCGTGAAAAGGACAAGCAGAGCGGTGGCAGCACGTGGCGGCAATCAGTGAGGTTGCGTCGAGGCAACGCTACCTATTGTGCGGGCGTGGCCGTCGGATCACCACCTACCATGAGTTGGTTCAGAATAACCCTAGGGTTTAGCTGGTTCGCTCTGTAATTAGTTAGGGGTAGAGTGGGAATTAGAATTAGGATAAGTAGGGGGAGACACCCACCTCCCAAACTATCTCAGTCATTTGCTCTTTGCCTTCTAGGTTTTCCTGCTCTCCCAATCCCCTGTTGTAGCAACTAAGATCCGCAGAGAACCATACCTCTGTGTTCATGAGATTTTGAGGAAGTGAGACAATAATCTCACTGTTGTAGCATGTGGTAGCCACACGGTTGCAGATTGATGTCTTGATTCGCGTTTTGACTCTTGTTCTTCGCGTTCTTCGTTTCTCCGCGATTTTCCCATCACTCGATCTCCCTCTCTACTGCGTCTTTTTGAAATCCACTTGAATCAACTTGTTCTTTATAGTGAGGAGATCATTTCCACCGAAGGAATTCATCTAACTCCTCACGAACAAGTACATCAGGTCGATTCAATTTTCATCGCGCTTTTTCGGTTCATACTCCTTCCTCTTTCGATTCCCGTTGATTGAGTTGATTTGAGCGGATGATTTCTTGGGGATAGTCTCCTAACTATCTCGTGATCATCTTCTCCAAGTTTGAGATCAAGGGATTTTGATTTGGATAGGATTTGGGGAGATTTGGGTTGAGGGCGACCGAAATCGCCCTCACTGGGTGGTCGCGGACAGTCCGCGTGTCGGGGGCAAGCCGAGTCAGTGGCTGTGTCCTTCGGCTGTTTGGTCTTTCATTGACCGGCGGACAGTCCGCCGTAGTCGATCGCGGACAGGCCGCAAGTTGACCAGGGAGGTTCAGGAACCTTGCTGTTTTGGTCATTTGACCGACGGACAGTCCGCCCCTTCCTCACGGACAGTCCGGCAGTACCGCGGACAGTCCGGGACCGTTCCCGCGGATAGTCCGGGAACTCGCAGACTTGTCTTCTTCAGTGCGTTTGTTCTCCCAGCTTCTTCGCTTGGTTTCTGAACTTCTCGTTTGGCCCTAGAGTTGACCTAGTAACCTCTCTAGGTATCTTTGCTACTTGTTAGCATAGGTATTTGGAGACTTCTCAACGTAGCTCTTTATCTACGTTCGGGGGTCGGTTTTAGGGGTCGAACTTGAGACGGTGCTTTTGGTGTTTGATTCGCTCTTGCTTTGTGGTGCCTCGCTGTGATCCTAGGGATCATCCACCCTCTTCCAAGGGTCGTGGGCATCACGTTTCGGTAAAAGCTTTCGGGGGTTGATTTTTGGGACAAAGGCCAAAGTTTCGAGAGAAATTTTTAGGCTCCCATTCACCCCCCCTCTGGTCGCCTTGGTTTATCATTCTCGGTCCTTCAATTGGTATCGGAGCGGGTTAAGGATCTTCCACCTTAGCCGGTTCCAGATCCACAGAAGGCGACATGGATCGCGGCGTGGGCAAACCGCCGTTCTTTGATGGGACGAACTATGCGTATTGGAAGATACGCATGTCGGCCTATCTTCAGAGTTTGGGTGCTTCCATTTGGGATATTTGCAACTCTGCAGATTACGTGGTCTTGGCTGCTCGTGCTACTCAACATCAGATCGATGAGCACGATGCCAATAGCCGAGCCCGTAATGCTCTTTTCTCATGTTTGAGCATGACGGAGTTTGATCGCGTTTCTCACCTCGCTACGGCTCGGGAGATTTGGGCTACCCTCATGCGTTTTCATGAGGGCACCTCTCAAGTCAAAAGCCGTCTCTACGAGTCACACAAGCGAAAGTATGAGAACTTTCGACACATGCCTGGCGAGAGCATAGAAAGTTTATTCGCTCGCTTTTAGGTGATTGTCAACAGGATGAGGGCTAACAAGGAGCTGTTGCCTTTCGACGATCATGAGAGAGCTCTCAAGCTACTCCATACTCTTGATCGGTCGGTGTGGGTTTCCAAGGTTCAGGCGATCATCAAATCGCCTAACTATGAGACCCTCACGTGCGATGAGCTCTTCAGTAAGCTCAACTCTAGTGAGATTGATGCCATGGCGAGGGCTTCTTATGAAAATCCTTCGTGCGATGAGCTTTGCTTTCTGGCTCTTCTGCTAACCCCTCTGGAGGCTTTGCACTTTCCTCTCTTCTTTCTATCACAGAGGAGCAGCTGGAGTTCATGGGAGATGACGAGTTGGCCTTGCTTGCCAACCGGTTCTCGCGGTTCCACAACAACCGCATGAACCGACGTCGTGGAGGAGGACGCGCTGGGTGCTTCGAGTGTGGTGATTCGGACCACTTCATCGCCAACTGCCCAAAGAAGAACAAGCAAGTGGCGGGCAAGGGCGATCGTGGCCACAAGTACGACTTCGGCAAGCACAAGGAGAAGTACGTCCCCGCGAAGCACAAGCGGAAGGGCGGTTTCAACAAGGAGTACATCAAGAAGAAGTACTTGGAGAAGGCCCAGGCTGAGCAGCGTGCCTTCTTCGCCATGCTCAGCGACGTCGACGACTCGGATGATGACTCCGCTTCCTCAAGCGACGATGAGTCCGAGAAGAAGAAGAGAATCGAGGACAAGCTGAATGGCCTCTGCTTCTTCGCTGATAACGAGGGCTTTTGCACCATGGCCCTCGGCAAGGAGGTTGACAGCCAGCTAGAGGAGACCCCTCGGAACGACGACGACGATGACGACACCTCCCAGGTATCTCAGACCCCCGACGAGCTTTCTGCTGAGGTCGAGAAACTTACTGCCGCCCTTCTGAGTCAAGATAAACTGTTTAGGCGTGCTGCTAGAGAGCGGAAAGAGTTTAGGCAGAAGTGGGAGGATACGGTGAAGGAACTTGAATCTGTCAAGTCCACCGTTGTTGTGTCTGAGGAGGACGAGTGTGAGATGTGCTCCAAGCACATGACTGACCTTCTCACTTTGAGGGGGAAGTATGTTGCTTTGGTTGGAGAGATGGATGAGCTAAAGGCTAGACCGGGGTTGCTGGGTGCGTGCAAGTCTTGTGCAGGCTTGCAATCCGAGTTGGCAGAGAAGAATGCCAAGATTGTGTCTCTTGAGAAGGCCAGCTCGGGTAGCACCTGTGTGACTAGGTGTGCTCTGTGTGAGGGCTTGGAGATGGAGATAGCCAATGTGAAGCATGACAAGATGCAAACCGAGGAAGAAAACACATACCTTCGGACCATCTTGTCATGGGTGTCTAGTGGTGAGCCGCAGCTTGGGATGATGATAGCCCAATTCAAACGTGCTGCAGGAGTTCCTGGTGTTGGTTTTGCTCAGGGTGTTGAGTGTGTTTCTTCTTTTGGTAAGATTGGAGAGTCGAGTGGTCTTAATCCGAGTGAGAAGCCAAACTCCACCACTACTCCCAAACTGACCAAGATTCCACCCAAAGAGCCACTCAAATCTAACACCAAGGATGGGATGTTTGTTGAACCTCCGAGAGCTCCACCCAAGAAACAGACATGACATCCCAAGCCCAACCACCTGAAAAACAAGTTGGACACCATGCCACCTATCCAAGAGGAGCTTATGCCACAGAAGGGCAAAGTGATCCACACCCACCACCGTGAGTACCAACAATCCCTATGAGAGCGGTGAGGTACCATTGTGAGCACTGTGGGAGAGATGGACACTTGAGGGAGTTTTGCTTTCGGCGCAAGAGAGAGGAGTGCCGTGCAAAGGAGATGAACAACATGGACATGTACCATCCTTTCCATGATGTACATGTGCCGAACGTTCAGAGGCGTGCTGCTAGGCCTAGAGGTCTAATGTCTCAAGGTCCTAGGCCTAGGCCGCAAGGACGACATGCCCGGCGGGAGCCTGCAGTTGTGGGCTATGGACCCCGTGGCGGTGGCTTTGTAGATGAGCGTTTTCCCCCACCGCATTTTGAGTATCGCGATGGACGCTCTTCCCTTAGCGGACCACATTTTCCTGTGCGTGGTGATCGCTTTCCCCGTAGGCGTGCTAGGAATGGTTTTTCTACTAACCGTTCTTTTGAGCAGCCAGGCCAACACTGGTATAATTCCCATTTTACTTACCCCAGTGTTGGACTGTTTGCTCACCCTATGTCTTTTTATTGATGTAGGTAAAACGATTGGAGAACATTTGGTTGGTGGATTCCGGTTGCTCGAGGCACATGACCGGAAACGCCAAGTGGTTCTCCAGTCTTAGTCCTGTTGCCGGAAAGGAGTTTATCACCTTCGGCGACAATAGCAAAGGTAAAGTGTTGTCTCCTGGGTCGGTGCGAGTTAATGAGCACTTTGTGTTGCGCGATGTTGCTCTTGTTTCTAACTTGCATTTTAACCTTCTTTCTGTTTCGCAACTCTTTGATGATGACTATGAGATTCGTTTTAAACCGAATCTCAGTCGTATTTTGGATCCTCAGGGCAATCTTGTATGCTTGATTTCGCCCTTTGGGAAAGTCTTTCGTGCGAATTTCTCGGAGTCTTTTGGCATTTCTCGTTGTCTTTTGGCTGGTCCTTCCTCCTCTGATCTTTGGAAGTGGCATAGGAGACTTGGTTACCTGAGTTTCGACTTGCTTGCAAGGCTTAGTTCACTTGGCCTAATCCGAGGATTGCCCAAGTTATCCATGGAGAAGGATCTTGTTTGCCATTCTTGTAGACATGAGAAGATGGTTGCCGGTCCCCACCATCCTGTGAACCAAGTCATGACTAAGCGCCCCGGAGAGCTTTTGCACATGGACCTTGTTGGTCCGGCTCGGGTGAGCTCGGTTGGGGGGAAGTGGTATGTGCTTGTTGTTGCGGATGACTTTTTGAGATATTCGTGGGTTTTCTTTTTAGCTGAGAAAACTAAGACTCTCTTTTGCTCGCAATCTGATTTTGCGTCTTCAGAACGAGTTCCCTTTGAACTCGATGCGAGCTATTATAAGTGATAATGGTTCCGAGTTTAAGAACTCGGATTTTGAGAAGTTTTGTAACTCTTTGGGTTTAGAGCATCAGTTTTCTTCCCCCTACACACCGCCACAAAATGGTGTTGTAGAGAGGAAGAATCGGACCCTTGTAGAGATGGCCAGGACGATGCTCGATGAGCATAGGACTCCTAGGCGATATTGGGCCGAAGCTATGAACACTGCATGCTATATTTCCAATCGCATTTTTCTCTGAGCTTTCTTGAAAAAGACTTCTTATGAGTTGCGTTTTGGAAAACTGCCCAAGGTGAGTTATTTTAGAGTTTTTGGTTGCCACTGTTTTATACTTAAGAAAGGCAACCTGGACAAATTTGAGTCTCGTTCTTCTGACGGTGTATTTTTGGGTTATGGCACTCATACTTGCGCATATCGTGTACTTAACCTTGATACTAACCGAGTCATGGAGACATCCGATGTCACCTTCGACGAGACCATGGTTTGTCCTTGTTCTCGCTTTGAGCGTGCAGGAGATCATGGGGTTGGCGAGCCTCTTTTTGATGACGAGGACGAGGGTGCTGAAGGGATGGATGATCCAGCACCTCCTCCACCTGTAGTGCCACAAGCATCGGCTTCTACTACGACGACTCACGGCCCCAACCCCTCTTCGTCGACTACTTGGGGGCAGTGGGATCTGCCACCTTGGGCTGTACCTTTTGTACCCGAGGAGGCACCAGCTGCTGTTGAGGGGGAGATTTCTTCAGCTCGGGAGGCGCCACGACACATTCAGCGCCAACACCCGCCTCAATAGATGATTGGCGGCATCGACGAACGTGTCACTTGGTCAAGGTCACAACAAATCTCTCACTTTGCTCATTCTGCATTTGTTGCAGATTTTGAACCCCGAGATGTTGGACATGCTTTATCTCATCCGGATTGGGTTAATGCCATGCATGAGGAGTTAGAAAACTTTGAAAGAAATCAGGTTTGGGTTTTGGTTCCACCTCCTCCTGAGTGTCACCCTATTGGTACAAAATGGGTTTTCAAAAACAAACAAGGAGAGGATGACCATGTAGTGAGAAACAAGGCCAGACTTGTAGCCCAGGGGTATAGTCAGAAGGAGGGGATAGACTATGAGGAGACTTTTGCTCCTGTAGCTCATTTGGAGGCGATTAGGATACTCTTGGCTTTTGCTGCATCCAAAGGGTTTAAACTTTTTTAAATGGATGTCAAGAGTGCCTTCTTAAACGGCTACATAGAAGAAGAGGTATATGTGAAACAACCCCCCGATTTTGAAAATCCCAAGTTTCCAAACCATGTTTTTAAACTTTACAAAGCTTTGTATGGTTTGAAACAAGCCCCTAGAGCCTGGTATGATAGGTTGAAAACCTTTTTGCTTGCTAAGGGTTTTAAAATGGGATGTGTGGATAAAACGCTCTTTCTCCTCAAGCAAGGCAATGACACTCTCTTGGTCCAGATTTACGTGGATGATATCATTTTCGGTGGTTCTTCTAACGCTTTGGTTGCCAAGTTTGTAGACACTATGAGCAGGTAGTTTGAGATGAGCATGATGGGTGAGTTGACATTCTTTCTCGGATTGCAAATCAAGCAATCCCGAGAGGGGACGTTTGTGCACCAGGGCAAGTATACCAAGGACATCCTGAAGAAGTTTGATATGGGTGAGGCCAAGCCTCTTCCAACACCCATGTCAACCATGACGGCCCTAGATGCGGATGTGGATGGAGAAGCTGTGGACCAGAAGGAGTACCGGAGTATGATTGGGTCGCTGCTGTACCTGACGGCGACACACCCGGACATCCAGTTCGCGACGTGTCTTTGCACGCGATTTCAGTCGTCGCCGCGCACCTCGCACCGTCAGGCGGTCAAGCGTATTATGAGGTACTTATGCTTCACTCCAGAGTTTGGGATTTGGTATTCTGCTTCCTCCACCCTCTCCCTTTGCGGTTATTCTGATGCCGATTTTGCTGGTTGCTGACTTGATTGCAAGTCCACTTCTGGGACTTGCCATTTTATTGGTTCTTCTCTTGTATCTTGGTCTTCTCGCAAGCAGTCTAGCGTCGCCCAGTCTACCACAGAGGCTGAGTATGTTGCTGCGGCTAGCTGCTATTCTCAGTTGCTTTGGATGATGGCCACTTTGCGTGATTTTGGTCTGAGCTTTTCTCGCGTCCCTCTGCTTTGTGACAGCACGAGTGCTATTAGCGTTGCTAAGAACCCCGTGCTGCATTCTAAGACCAAACACATTGATGTGCGCTTTCATTTTCTGCGAGACCATTATGAGAAGGGTGATATCAACCTTCGCCATGTCGATACTCATCATCAGTTGGCTGATATATTTACCAAGCCTTTGGACCAATCAATTTTTGCTAGGTTGAGAGGTGAGCTTGGTGTGTGTTTCCCCTTTTAGATGGGGAAACATTTTGTCTATTGTATCATTGACTGACTCTCTCTTTT
The DNA here is from genome assembly GCA_009763385.1 of Coix lacryma-jobi var. lacryma-jobi. Lineage (NCBI taxonomy): Eukaryota > Viridiplantae > Streptophyta > Magnoliopsida > Poales > Poaceae > Coix > Coix lacryma-jobi. Next base: position 140,404,547 of record CM019824.1, read on the forward strand.
CTTTCATTTTGCTTTTTTGTTATCTTTGCATTTCATCATGCATTTTGCATTTCGAGCTTCATGTTTATAATCTTTAGAATGTGATTATGCTCTATCTAGTGTGCTCCGATGCTATATGATGATGCTTGTAGCTTATGCTCCTTTTGATCACTAATACATGTTGTGCGCTGATGAGAAGACAAGGTTGATATGTGCCCTTGTGGTTCCCTTCCTGAGTGATGAGTGATCGATCAACGGGCAACATGTCTCTTGGCTGTGTTGATGTGCAGGTGCGGAGCTTGGGCAGTGGTCGAAGGTGAGGTGAAGGTCAAGTAGCGACGTGTCGTGCCGACGGACCGGGAGCGGTGAAGGGCGGACGTGGAGCTTGGACCGACGGACCAGGAGACCTGAGGATCAGCTATGGTAGCTGGCACGTGGCGTCGACAAGCAAGAGTACATGGGGATGTGCGGTGCATCGGCCGAGTCGGGAGGTTGCCCAGCGTGGAGGCTGGACATGCTCCGGCATCGGTGCTGAAACTCGGGGTGTGCGAACCACATCCCGTCTACGGCACGGGTTCGGTAGCTGAGCCTCGAAAAGCTACCCTCGACGGTTTCCGAGTTTGGGTCTCAAAACTCGGGGTGGCCGGTTTTCGAGTTTGGGCCTCAAAACTCGGCGAGGACGGTTTCTAGGTTTGGGCCTCAAAACCTGGGCGCGCTGGTTTCTGAGTTTGGGCCACAAAACTCAGCCTGAGGACAGGTTTCCCGGTTTCGGCCTCAAAACCGGGGGAAGGCCCAGGTTTCCCGGTTTCGGCCTCAAAACCGGGGGGAGGTCTGCAAAAAGGACGGTTGACGCGTGGCGGCGTGGAGAGGCTGGCGCGGAGGCGAGGCTATCCATGAGGTAGGCGCGGCGGTCGACTGGGCGGCACGTGGCGGCATCCTGAGGCTTGCGTCGAGGCGAAGCTAAGGATGAGGAAGGCGCGTGGCCGTCAGATCAACCATCATCAGAGTTGGATCGGGATACCCCTAGGGTTGGCCGTTTCGCTCATGTATCTAAGGGTAGTAAGGGGATTATTGTTTTAGGCTATAAATAAGAGAGGCACCCCTCCTCTCTCTCGATCCTTGCAGTCATTTGTTCCTGAGCTCTCTCTCTCTAGCCCCTGCTTAGGTTCTAATCATACCTCGCTGCAAGCGATCCGCAGAGACGGAAATCATACCTCTGTGTATTTGGATCTTTTGAGGAAACGAGACCGTATTCTCGTTGTCTCCTCTTGTGAAGGAATTTCGGCTGAAATCAAATCGTGTTCTGTGTTCTTCACGTTTTGGTTTTTCATCTCTCGGAGATTTGCCTCTTTCTCCCTCTCCACGAGATGGTTTTCGATTCCACTTGAATCAGTTTGTTCTTGGTCGTGAGGTCCATCTTTTCACCGAAGGATTTCTTCTATAACCTCACGAGTCCATAGATCGGGTTGATTTCGTGTTCGTTCTTCCTCTTTCCCCCTTTCCGGTGTTTCTCGGATTACTCTCGATTGACTTGGATTGGTGCGATGATTTCTTAGGATTAGCACCCCAATACGTTGAGGAACACCTGGGAGAAGTTTGATCGAACCCCCTTTTGATTTGGTGAAGTTCCGATCGATTTGCCTTTTCACCCCGAGCAGAATTGTGCTTTCTGTTCATCCGCGGACAGTCCGCGCCTCCAGCGGCGGACAGTCCGGGGATCGGGGCTGGGTCGGTTCAGTCAGGTGCAGACCCCTGATTGTTCAGTGTCAAGTGAACGGCGGTCAGTCCGCAGTACAAACCCGCGGACAGTCCGGGACCTGTCCAGCAGACTTGCAGAACTGTTTGGTTTCTGCGTTTTTGCCGGCGGACAGTCCGGCACCAAGTTGTGGACAGTCCGGGATTCAACGGCAGACAGTCCAGGACTCTGACCGCGGACAGTCCGCGAATCTGTTGTTTGTGCTGTTTTGCTCCGTGGCTTTGGCGTTTGGGTTTGGGGTTTCTCTGGAGGTTCCGCTGTACCACTAGGACATCTCCTAGGGTATCCACCTACTTGTAGGTCGTGAACTCTCCGATCGTTTCGAGTCTTTGCTTTTGGGGTGATTTTCTGGGACAAGGGCTATACAATTCACGAGTTGAATTTGAAGCTCCCATTCACCCCCCCTCTGGTCGCTAATCCGGTCCTTCAATTGGTATCGGAGCCGGTTAAGGATCTCTCCTACCTTAATCGGTTTCGGATCCTAAGGGCGACATGGAACGAGGGAATAGCAAGGCTCCTTGGTTCGATGGGATGAACTACCCCTATTGGAAGATTCGGATGCGTGCTTATCTCAACAGCATCGGATCTTCTATCTGGGAGATATGTGAGAATGCTGAGTACGTAGTCCTTGCGGCTCGTGTGGGTCAGGTCTAGATTGACCAACATGAGGCAAACTCCAAGGCTCGTAATGCTCTTCTGGCCAGCCTCTCCCTTCCTGAGTTCGAACGTATCTCAGAGCTTGAGACGGCACGAGAGATCTGGGTGAAGCTTCAAAGCTATCACGAGGGGACCGCTCAGGTCAAGACCAGACTCTTCGAGACCTACAAGCGAGAGTATGAGAACTTTGTTCAGTTGGAGGGAGAGACGATTGACGCTATGTTCGCTCGTTTCCAGACGACCGTGAACAAGATGCGTGCCAATCGAGCTAACCTACCCTATGACGATCATGAGAGGGCTCTTAAGTTGCTATACGCCCTGGATCGGAGGGTTTGGGAGGTGAAGGTGTCGACCATCATTGAGTCCCCTGCTTATGACACCCTCACCGTGGACGAGCTGTTCAGCAAACTCAAGTCCACCGAGATCGATCATCTGACTCAGGCCAAGCTGAAGAACCCATCTTCACACACCATGGCTTTGGTCTCAGGCACAGGTGGATCGATCTTCTCTGCTGACGCTTCACCTCCTCTTGTTGCTTTATCTTCTTTGCATACAGTCACGGAGGAGCAGTTGGAGGCGCTCGGAGACGATGAGCTCGCCCTCGCCATCACCCGGTTCTCATGGTTTCACAACAACCGTCTGAATCGCCGGCGTGGTGGCGCACACGAGGGCTGCTACAAGTGTGGTGATCTAGACCACTTCATGGCGAACTGCCCCAAGAACGTCAAGAACTTCCCCGGCAAGAACCGCAACTTCAGGCGCAAGGGCAAGCCTGAGAACAAGGCCGGGAAGAAGAAGAAGGATGGCTTCTACCGCCAGGAGGACATGGAGAAGGCTTTCGACGCCGGCAAGCGTGCATTTCTCGCCACCATTGGCGATGGCGAGAAGACCTCCGACGGCGACTCCAGCGACAACGAGTCCGAGCACAAGATGGAGGACCGCTTCAACGGACTCTGCTTCCTCGGCAAATCCTCCAAGGGCTTTTGCACCATGGCCTTGGATAAAGAGGACAACAAGCACCAGGCAGAGGACGACGATGACGCCCACAACGACGACGACGACGACAGCGCTTCTGAGGTATCAAACTCTTCTGAAGTCGATCGTCTCATGGAGGAGCGAGATAGGTTTGCGGATTTAGTCCTTGTCCTGGAGAAGAGGCTTACAGAAGTTTTCCAAGAGCGCGTTGAGTTTAAGGCTAAGTTAAAAGAGGCACGTAAGGAGCTTGAGCTCGCTAGATCCGAGGTGAAGGTGGCTGATGTAGAGGAGTGTGATGAATGCACGATGCATATGACAAACTTTGCCACCCTGCAAACCAAGTATGCCTCTTTGATTGAGGTGTATGATGAGCTGAAGAGTAGGCTAGACTTGGTGGGTGATTGCAAAGAGTGTGCCTCCCTGAAGGAAGAGCTGGAGGAAGTGAAGGCTAGGTCTTCTTTGCTTGGTGCCTGCAAGCTTTGTCCTAGCTTGCGAACTGAGTTGGCAGGAGTTAATGCCAAGCTTGCTGAAGCCTTGAAGGCCAACTCAGTTAGCACCTTGTCCGCTCCATGTGAGCGATGCGTGGGGATGGAGCTTGAGATTGCCAACTGTCGGCATGATAGGATGCAAACCGAGGAGGAAAACACATACCTTCGGTCCATCCTGAGTTGGGTGTCATGCAGTGAGCCGCAGTTGGGCATGATGATCAGTCAGTTCAAGAGGGGAACTGATTGCTCGGGAGTAGGCTTTACTTCAGGTGGGAAGGGCGCTGGTACCTTTGGTAAGATCGGTGAGTTTAGCGGAGTGAACCCGAGTGAGAAACCATCCGCTATCCCTAAGCTTACCAAGATCACCCCACCTGAGCCTCCCAAGCCTATCACCAAGGATGGCATCCTTGATGAACCTCCCAAGACTCCACCTCGCAAGCAAGTGTGGGTTCCAAAACCTAACCATCTTAGGAACACACTTGACACTCTTCTTGACGTCTCTAGTGATCCCCTTCCGAGAGGCAAGCAGCCAGCCAGAGTGAACAACCCTCGCAACAATAGGAATCAACAACCCAAGAGAGTGGTGAGGTTTGAGTGCGAGTATTGTCACCACGAGGGTCACCTAGCTGAGTTTTGCTTTCGGAGGAAGAGAGACGCTAGGAAGGAGTTGGAGCTGAACAACCAGGCCAGGCACCACCCTTTCCATGGTGTGCAAGGTCGGGGAGTTCAGAGGCAGGGCGCTAGACCTGGAGGAGCACCACCTTAGGTTGCTAGGCCCCAGGCAGCGAGACCACAGGGTGGTGGTCGTGCCCGTCGTGGTTCCGGTCGTCCTCTATACGATCGTGAGCTGAGTGTAAGAGGTTTTTCTGCTCAGTCCCATAGTGGACCACCTTTTCAGTATGGTGGTGATCGCTTTGCTCAGATGGGACAGGTAGGTCAGTTTGGAGGTTTTCCGTTCCATAGCGGACCACCCTTTTAGGTTGGTGGTGATCGCTATCCACCCATGGGACGAGGACAGTTTGGTGTTGCTGCTAACACTTTTTCTGGGCCTATGACACAGCACTGGTATCCTTCTCAGTATACTAACCCCAGTGTTGTGCCATATGCTCACTTCCTGCCTTTCTATTGATGCAGGAACTTCGGTTGGAGAACATGTGGCTCATGGATTCCGGTTGTTCGCCCAAGGTATCTCATTTTCGGGTGTTTGGGTGCAAGTGTTTTATCCTGAAGCAAGGCAATTTGGATAAATTTGAATCTCGCTCTGTTGATGGGGTGTTTCTTGGTTATGCTTCTTATTCACGTGCTTATCGAGTTCTTAACCTTGAAACTAACCGGATAGTGGAGACCTGCGAGGTCACATTCGATGAAACTATGCCTTGTGTTTCTTCTGCTTTTGATGTTGCAGGAGAACAGGAGATGGGAGAGACCATCTTTGTGGAGGAGGAGCAGGAGAATGCCGATTGGGGTGATCCCGAGCCAACTCCACTGGCTGCCCCCGTCGACCCTGCGACGTCTACTTCAGCTCGAGGACCCGATCCCACAACATCTTCTTCTTGGGGTCCTCTTGAGCCACCTCTCCAGCCAGCACCCGCTGCACCTAAGGGAGCGACAGCATCTGGCGAGGGGGAGGCGACTTCGGCGAGGCAAGCGCCCCGAAGCGTTCAGCAAGTTCACCCCCCGCGACAGATGATCGGCGGCATCGACCAGCGAGTCACGCGGTCGCGAGCGTATGAAATCTCTCACTTTGGTCATTCTGCATTCGTTGCTTCTTTTGAGCCCAAAGATGTTGGACACGCACTTTCTGATTCTAACTGGGTCAATGCCATGCATGAGGAATTAGAAAGCTTTGAGCGAAACCAAGTTTGGACCTTAGTTCCACCTCCACCACAATGCCACCCTATAGGTACCAAATGGGTTTTCAAAAACAAAGAGGGTGAGGATGGGATGGTTGTGAGGAACAAGGCTAGGCTAGTAGCCAGGGTTTTTGCCAGAAAGAGGGTATAGACTATGAGGAAACCTTTGCCCCTGTAGCCCGTTTAGAAGCCATTAGAATCCTTCTAGCCTTTGCTGCTTCGAAGGGTTTTAAGCTTTACCAGATGGATGTCAAGAGTGCCTTCTTGAATGGGTATATAGAGGAAGAGGTTTATGTTAAGCAACCCCCTGGCTTTGAGGATCCCAAGTTTCCAAACCATGTTTATAAACTTTCAAAAGCGTTGTATGGTTTGAAACAAGCCCCGAGAGCGTGGTATGATCATTTGAAAAACTTTTTACTCTCCAAGGGTTTTAAAATGGGACGGGTCGATAGAACTTTGTTTCTCCTCAAGCAAGGCAACGATACCCTGTTAGTCCAGATTTACGTGGATGACATCATCTTTGGTGGCTCTTCTCATGCGCTTGTTGCCAAGTTTGCAGATACTATGAGCAGGGAGTTCGAGATGAGTATGATGGGCGAGTTGACTTTCTTCCTCGGGTTGCAAATTAAGCAAACCCGAGACGGGACTTTTGTGCATCAAGGAAAATACACGAAGGATATCCTGAAGAAATTTGACATGGGTGAGGCCAAGCCTCTTACGACGCCTATGCCGATGACTGCGGCAATGGACGCGGACCAGGACGGAGAGCCGGTTGACCAGAAGGAGTACAGAAGCATGATTGGCTCGCTTCTGTACCTGACGGCAACGAGGCCAGATATACAGTTTTCTGTGTGTCTGTGCGCTCGTTTTCAAGCGTCCCCTCGGACTTCCCACAAGCAAGCGGTCAAGCGCGTCATGAGGTACCTCCGATACACCCCTGAGTTCGGACTTTGGTATTCCTCTTCTTCGACTCTTTCGCTCTGTGGTTATTCCGATGCGGATTTTGCCGGCTGTCGGCTTGAGCGCAAGTCTACTTCTGGGACTTGTTAGTTTCTTGGCTTTTCTTTGGTTTCGTGGTCTTCTCGCAAGCAGTCGAACGTAGCCCAGTCTACTACTGAAGCCGAGTATGTTGCCGCTGCTTCTTGTGCTTCGCAGCTTTTATGGATGGTTGCTACATTGCGTGATTTTGGTCTAGATTTCAGTCGGGTCCCTTTGCTTTGCGATAGCACTTCTGCCATTAGTGTAGCAAAGAACCCTGTTCTTCATTCCAAGACCAAGCACATCGATGTTCGCTTTCACTTTCTTCGTGATCACTATGAGAAAGGCGACATTGATCTTAGGCATGTAGACACCCATAACCAGGTTGTGGATATTTTCACCAAGCCTTTGGATCTCTCAACTTTTGCTAGGTGAGAGGTGAGCTTGGTGTGTGTTTCCCCTTTTAGATGGGGGAAACATTTTGCTTGTTGTACTATAATCCGGCTTTCTGATCCTTTTTGTTTTTGGGTCTTGAGTCTTTCTGTTTTTTCTTTGGCTCCGATTCTGACTTCATCATGCATACCTATTTTACTTCAAGCTTCATGTCTATATTCCTTAGAATGAATTTATGCTCTGATTAGTGTATGCTTCGATGATATATGATGATGCTTGTAGCTTAGGCTCTCTTTGATCACTGCTAAAATTTGTGAGCTAAGCTATTCCTTTCAGAACGCTGGACATGTTTAATGAACTTAAAAAACTTGATACATGTTCACCATTGAGTTTGGCAACTAGCATGTGTAGGATGTGTTAAAGTAACTTGAGCTATTTCATATATGCTAGGTTGCTATGTCTCTAGTTCTGAGTCATTCACTTGCTTGGACTGTTCATAATCTGCTTAAAATGAACCAAGTTTTAGTGAATTGGTAAGATCGAGATGGGATTGCTTTGTCAGCACATCACGGTATCGAGACTGTTTCTCATAGCACCTTGAGTTAAACTTGAGCCGTGTAGTGTAAGACCAAAACCGATGCTTTAAGCTCCTGATTGCATATGCATAGGCTTAGCACGGTTGAAAAGTTAGGCAATGACAAGCTTTCAACCTCTCGCAATCACATGCTGTATTTGAACTTGTGTAAAAACCGCTGCAAAAATCTCCGATAAAATCTGGAAACACAAGTTTATGTTTCATTCTATAGCATGATGATTGAACTGTGCTAGGGGTAGTTCACCTTGTATACATGTTTAGCACTTGTTTGACTTCCTGTCTATTCATGCTCAGTGCTAATTTGATGGTGAAACTCCTTTCTCAAATGGCTTAAAACTGCTCACTGGGCTTATTCATTCATATCTTGTTTTCGGTGATCAGTTTGAGCCTTTGCTAGCACTTGTGTATGTTGCTATGTAGTCGGATCAGCACTCATTAGAGCATGTTTTCACTCTTTCGAGTATATACCTGAAGCTGCTAACATGCATTTTTGACTCATGTGCATGTGTGTGACTCCGATAGGCATGACCTAGCTCTGTTTGACTTACTTGAGCTCTTTTCCTTCTCTTTTTGATTGCAAATTGCCCCCAAGGGGGAGAATTGGAGAAAATGTCTTGTTGTGGTGACAATTTGCAATTTGTGCTTCACTTGTTGAGGGGGAGTTCCTTGAGTGAGGGGGAGTGTTTCTGCCTGCTCTGAGTTGGTTTTGGTTGATATCGATCTTTTCAGCTAGTTGCGTCGAGCCTCTGTGCCTCTGTCTTGAGGGACTAGCTGTCATCTTGTCTTGGTGGTTCTTGATTGGTTTTGAGCTTACTGCTAGTGGTGTTGAGCCCCTTCTGCCTCTTCTTGAGGACTAGCCTGCTTCTGACTTGGTTGCGTCGAGCCGTTGCCCATGTCTTTGGGAACCAAGTCTTGTGCTCTGATTTTGATCGAGTTTTGCTTCTTGATGAGTTGTTGCTCCGATCTTTTGCTTGGTTGTGTCGAACCGTTGCCCATGTCTTTGGGGACCAAGCTTCGCTTATTTCGAATTGTTCTTCTTTGGCCTTTTCTCTGGCTTTTAGACATTTCGAGTGAGTTTTTCTCCTTCTATCTAATTCTGCTTTCTTCTATTCTGGTTACGGATCTATGAGTTGACGATGCACTCATCAAGGGGGAGATTGAGAACACAAGGTTGATATGTGCCCTTGTGGTTCCCTTCCTGAGTGATGAGTGATCGATCAACGGGCAACATGTCTCTTGGCTGTGTTGATGTGCAGGTGCGGAGCTCGGGCAGTGGTCGAAGGTGAGGTGAAGGTCAAGTAGGGACGTGTCGTGCCGACGGACCGGGAGCGGTGAAGGGCGGACGTGGAGCTTGGACCGACGGACCAGGAGACCTGAGGATCAGCTATGGTAGCTGGCACGTGGCGTCGACAAGCAAGAGTACATGGGGATGTGCGGTGCATCGGCCGAGTCAGGAGGTTGCCCGGCGTGGAGGCTGGACATGCTCCGGCATCGGTGCTGGAACTCGGGGTGTGCGAACCACATCCCGTCTACGGCACGGGTTCAGTAGCTGAGCCTCGAAAAGCTACCCTCGACGGTTTCCGAGTTTGGGCCTCAAAACTCGGGGTGGTCGGTTTCCGAGTTTGGGCCTCAAAACTCGGCGAGGACGGTTTCCAGGTTTGGGCCTCAAAACCTGGGCGCGCTGGTTTCGGAGTTTGGGCCACAAAACTCAGCCTGAGGACAGGTTTCCCGGTTTCGGCCTCAAAACCGGGGGAAGGCCTAGGTTTCCCGGTTTCGGCCTCAAAACCGGGGGGAGGTCCGCAAAAAGGACGGTCGACACGTGGCGGCGTGGAGAGGCTGGCGCGGAGGCGAGGCTATCCATGAGGTAGGCGCGGCGGTCGACTGGGCGGCACGTGGCGGCATCCTGAGGCTTGCGTCGAGGCGAAGCTAAGGATGAGGAAGGCGCGTGGCCGTCAGATCAACCATCATCAGAGTTGGATCGGGATACCCCTAGGGTTGGCCAATTCGCTCATGTATCTAAGGGTAGTAAGGGGATTATTGTTTTAGGCTATAAATAAGAGAGGCACCCCTCCTCTCTCTCGATCCTTGCAGTCATTTGTTCCTGAGCTCTCTCTCTCTAGCCCCTGCTTAGGTTCTAATCATACCTCGCTGCAAGCGATCCGCAGAGACGGAAATCATACCTCTATGTATTTGGATCTTTTGAGGAAACGAGACCGTATTCTCGTTGTCTCCTCGTGTGAAGGAATTTTGGCTGAAATCAAATCGTGTTCTGTGTTCTTCACGTTTTGGTTTTTCATCTCTCGGAGATTTGCCTCTTTCTCCCTCTCCACGAGATGGTTTTCGATTCCACTTGAATCAGTTTGTTCTTGGTCGTGAGGTCCATCTTTTCACCGAAGGATTTCTTCTATAACCTCACGAGTCCATAGATCGGGTTGATTTCGTGTTCGTTCTTCCTCTTTCCCCCTTTCCGGTGTTTCTCGGATTACTCTCGATTGACTTGGATTGGTGCGATGATTTCTTAGGATTAGCACCCCAATACGTTGAGGAACACCTGGGAGAAGTTTGATCGAACCCCCTTTTGATTTGGTGAAGTTTCGATCGATTTGCCTTTTCACCCCGAGCAGAATTGTGCTTTCTGTTCATCCGCGAACAGTCCGCGCCTCTAGCGGCGGACAGTCCGGGGATCGGGGATGGGTCGGTTCAGTCAGGTGCAGACCCCTGATTGTTCACTGTCAAGTGAACGGCGGACAGTCCGCGGTACAAATCCACGGACAGTCTGGGACGTGTCCAGCAGACTTGCAGAACTGTTTGGTTTCTGCGTTTTTGCCGGCGGACAGTCCGGCACCAAGTTGCGGACAGTCCGGGATTCAACGGCGGACAGTCCGGGACTCTGACCACGGACAGTCCGCGAATCTGCTGTTTGTGCTGTTTTGCTCCGTGGCTTTGGCGTTTGGGTTTGGGGTTTCTCTGGAGGTTCCGCTGTACCACTAGGACATCTCCTAGGGTATCCACCTACTTGTAGGTCGTGAACTCTCCGATCGTTTCGAGTCTTTGCTTTTGGGGTGATTTTCTGGGACAAGGGCTATACAATTCACGAGTTGAATTTGAAGCTCCCATTCACCCCCCCTCTGGTCGCTAATCCGGTCCTTCAGCTGAGCTATTTTATGAATGGTGAACTTGCTTAAATGAACATAAAATTTGAAAATTGTTCACCATTGAGATATGCAACTAGGATGTGTAGAATGTGTTGAATTCACTTGTGTTTTTCATATATGCTAGGTTGCTATGTCTCTAGTTCTGAGTCATTCACTTGCTTGGCCTGTTCATATTCTGTTATAAAATTGAACCAAGTTAAGTGAATTGGAAAGATCGAGATGGGATTGCTTGTCAACACATCACGGTATCGAGACTGTTTCTCATTGCACATTTGAGTTAAACTTGAGCCGTGTAGTGTATGACCGAGACCGACGCTTTAAGCTTCTGATTGCTTCTGCATAGGCTTAGCTCGGTTGAAAAGTTAGGCAATGACAAGCCTTCAACCTCTCGCAATCACATGCTGAATTTTGAACTTTTGTAATTTCACCGCTGCAACTCCGATTAAAATCTGAAATCACAAGCATATGTTTCATTCTACAGCATGATGATTGAACTTTGCTAGGGGTAGTTCACCTAGCATACATGTTTAGCACTTGTGTGATTTCCTGTCTCTACATGTTTGGTGCTATTTGGATGGTGAATACCTTTTTGGCTAAAACTGCTCACTTTGCTCATATGTTCATATTTCGTATTTGGTGATCAGCTTGAGCCTTTGCTGGCATGTATGCTTATTGTTGAGTCATTGGAGTTATACTTTGTAGAACATCGTTTCGCTCTATCGATTATATTCATGAAGCTGCTAACTTGCATTTTAACTCATATGCATTTTGGAAGGGAGAAGTTTGCCTGATAGTGCATTATCAACTAAGGGGGAGAAATTTGAAAAATCATATCCTGGTTGTGTGCACTATTGGAGGGGGAGTGTGCTGAGTTTGCTCGTTTGATGAAGGTTTTTCAATTGGTTTGGAGCGATTTTATGCTAGTTGTGTTGAGCCTCTATGCCTCTATCTTGAGGGACTAGCAGTTTCACCTTGTGAGTGTGACTCTCAATTGGAATCGAGCTCTTTTGCTTTTCAGTTGGTATTGAGCCTTCTCGCTAGCGGTGTTGAGCCCGTTCTGCCTCTTGTTGAGGGTTAGCTCTATTTTTGCTTGATTGTCAACCGATATTTCAATTGGTGTCGAGCTTTCCTGCTAGCTGTGTTGAGCCTGTTCTACCTCTTCTTGACGGCTAGCTTTGCTTTGCTTGGTTGCGTCGAGCCGTTGCCCATGTCTTTGGGGACCAAGTTGTCTTGCTCTTTCCACTTGACCTTTGTTGGCACTGGTTATCTATCAAAATTAAAGGATAAATAAATATAAAAAGGGCATGAATTCAATCACCAACAAAGGTTTAGGGATTTAATTGACAATATTCCACGAGTTTTGGTGAATTGTGATTCTGCAGGGACTAAACCAGGAAACCAGCACTGATTGCTTCCCCTAGAAGGAAACCGACGCGAGATAACGCAACTGGCACGTCAGGAATATTCTAGAAGACTCCAGAGGACACCAGAAGACACCAGGAGGTCGGGCACCGCGAGACCCCGCTAGGTGGGACCGACCGGTCCCACCAGGAGACCGACCGGTCCCCCCCCCGGGCCCGCTGGCTTCCGTCTTCTGCAAGCTTCCTCCATCGAACCCTAGGACTCATCTCCGCCGTACCTTAAGTCGGTTTGATCTAACGGCCGCGGTTGATCCCTCAGGGCTATATAAGCAGCCCCAGACCCCCCTCTCCAGGCATCTCCATCTTCATTATTCATCTCCACATCAGAAACTAGGGTTTCAATTAGAAGTAGAGGTCCCTCTAGATGAATCTCTTCTAGTTCATCTAGAATTAGATCTAGTTCATCTAGTTGTAATCAAGAGCCAGCTTTCAAGTAGAAGACTAGTTACCCCTCTAGTTAGGTTTAGAACCTAGTCTTATATTAGAACTAGAAGAGAGAGAGAGAGAGAGAGAGGAAGAGATGAAGAAGGAGCTCCGGCCTGTCGGATCCACTTCTTCATCTTGTACCTGTGGATTCAAGTTCATCATCAACTTCAGCGATTGTTTCGGTAATCAACGTCTATATTTAAGTTTGAGCTATTGTTCTTATTATTCTTGAAGATTTATGACTCTCTTTTGAGTACTTTAATTCTAGTCATTCTAGAGTTAGAGTAGTTGGATAGTGTAAGCGTGGTGCTTAGACTTGATAGCTCATATATGCCTCCTATAACGCCGGTAGTAGTGGTTGTTCGCAAGGGTGACTCTTATAGCCTTGTTGATTCTTCTATAGTCCACTTACCCGTGTGTAGGCTCGGTAGGATTATACATTTGCATAAAAGACTCATACTCTGTTTGTGACCTTTTATGGCAACTTCCCCACTAAGAATAATATAAACATATCACTCTTAAATTGGAATTAGACAACCTTAGTGATCACCTCTATACTTCTAGATTCTCCGTCCTTGTTAGCTACTCAGGGGTTAGACTTTAAGACTTATCACTATCCGTTCCTTTGGGTTCGATATTAAAACTGGGTTACTCCGGTGAAGTGCTACATCGGTAGATTTTATCTGTGCGCTTGCGGATAAAGTAGAGTGTGCGTTAATTTATACCAACAAGCATTTCTGGCGCCGTTGCCGGGGAACGGTAGATCAACTTAAGTCTTAGTTTAACCTTGTAATCATACTTTTATCTTTTCCATTTTTGTCCCAGTCTTTTCATTATTTTTGTTTTCATTCTTATGAATGTTGTTTTTGAATTCCACTCTTATCTATCACTACCCTATGAGCAAGCTATAACCAGTAGAATCCTTATACCCCATCATAATACCTGGTTATGAGTTATGCCTACTTTTCTGCTGCACTGTCCTTGTAATGAGCATAGAAATATAATTATGAAAATATTCCTTCGGGTATTCTTGTCACTAACCTTTCCAGGTCTGGAGCAGAAAAGAACGAAGGAACAACAAACACAAGGTATGCAACATTGAATTACATTCATCCAATCTTGATTTGTGCAAAATCCAAGCTTGGGGAATAGACTTTCTAAGAATATTTCTTGCCATGTTGCTATGTTGGTTGTCCCTACCTTTAGGATATGCTCATCATACTCTTTCATCACCATCTGAATAAATCTCTACAATGCTTTCATGTTATCTTTATTTGCTATAGTTTATTCTTTGGTTTTGAAGTATTATCATACACCTTTTAAATTAGGCATGGAGCTTAGTTTAACTGTTTTCATGAATTAAAGTAAGACATGGTGTCTAGTTTGATTCTTGAGCTAAAAGGTGTGCTGATTTTACCTCTAAAGGCTATTAAATTAAGTATGGTGCTTAGGTTAAAATGCCTTCCTAGATCAAATTAGACGTGGTGTCTAGGTTGATTTCTGAACTGATAGTATGTTATAGTAGATATTGGATATTTTGTTGGACTAACCCCTGTAGGAAAACTTTCAATATCAATTTTGGAAAGTCCGGAGATGAACTCACACTGGAGATGAAGCAAGGCATACAATGAACTTCAACAACTCTTGCACAATGAAGACTCAGCTCATTCATCATGGATGAAAGAACTGTGAGTATCAAAGTTTATTTATTTTGTCTTCTACTACAAGTTATCTTTTGTCTTGAATCATGTTAAAGTGCAGCCAACACATAAAATACTAGTCTATGCTAAAATAATCCTAAAAATATCTTTTTATTAGCATAGATGCAAAATACATAAGTTGTGGATAATAACCCATGCTTCAAATTCTTGCAATCCTTCGGGTATATGTCCACTAACATTACGCAGGAGAGAGATTTTGTTCATCCATGGTTTGGTCTGAACATTGAAGATCCAAACTCAAACCATAGACACACAAACCTACTCTCAGATCACAAAAGGTGCTAGCCTAGCTTTGAGTCTTGCTTGGGCGCTGATGACAAACAGGATGCAACTTACCTCGTATGAGACAACCTATGCCTACAACCATCATTGCCCAAGACAGCAAGATAAGAAGTGGGAAGTTATCCTCTTTTCTAATCAAGAGCTAGCTTGGGAGACAAGATGGTACCATTACAATAATAGCAAGATCTACAAGTCAAACACATGAACATGTTGTTGGAAGTCCATCTACATCACAAGCCAGCCTGGGAGAGACAATTCCGTTGTCTAGATGTGTTTGACAATCAAAGGGAGGAAGGAGAAACCCAACTTCAAACATATTGATCTCCTACCCACCACTTTGATCAATACAAACCACTAGATGCTATCCCAGTCGAGAAGAAGAATATGATCCACCACTCATTCTTGGAAGATCGTTCTTGAACACCATCAATGTTATCATCTTTACCGAACCTAGAGAAGTCAACTTTTGGATCTTTCACTGCATCTTCAAACATTTACATCACTTATGAGCAGCCAAAGAGAACCAAGAGAAGACCTCAAAGGGAGAACCAACTGCCAAGAATTGAGGAGGGCATCATGAAGGATGAAGCCAATGCACCACAAGAGTTAGAAGATGAAGAAATTACCTGAGTTAGCAAATCAAGAAGAACAGCCGATAAGATCTCCATCATATAGACACTGTTGAGAGGACAAGTCTCAGTTGTGACAATATAAGACAAAGACTATCATAGAGGCACTCGAGTAGCAGCTCTAATTTTAAGTCGCTTGCCAACCCAATGATTAAAGGAAAACAAGAAAGGTTGACAAGAGAAGAATGCGGAACTGTCCCTACATCCTCATAGTACAAAATTAATACAAGAAAGAGAGAGGATCCTAGGCAACATACTCGAGGAACAATGCACCTTCACTGATAAGTCGACACAAGAGAAGGAAGGTCGATACCTATAAAGATGATTCCACTGTGATCTTCCTTCTCTCAAGCACACTGTAAGCAAGAAAAGACAAGCCGGCTAGACAAGAGAAGCTTCCACAAGGTAGTTCGACACAATCACTCTTCAATGACAAAGTAAACTTTCAAGGTAAGTAACCATCACTTTAAAAGCTTCTTCTTGATTCTAGTATGAACATAAATAAAGAACTAAACATGTTTAAGTTGCACCTCACTTGATCCAACCTAATCAACTCAACATATTTAGTCCTTTGATCCTTGTTCATAGCTTTACTCTCTTGAATCTCACTGTCTTAACTAAATGAGCTAAAATGTTGTGCATCTAACATTTGGAAGATGATATATCTCAATTATGAAAAAATCGACACTTTATGCATAGATTATCCTTCCTTGGGTTAAGTGATTTGATCTGTTAAATATTTTAAGATGCTACTTTTATGCTCATCCTTTGATCCTATCACTCATGTTAAGTTTGAATAGAACACATAAACAACAAGTTTGTCTTGTGCAATGTGCCTAAGGTTAGAGAGGAATAAACAAAACTTTTGGTTCTGTTGGTGTTTTTCCACCAACAGAGCCCATGCACTTGATCTCTACCTTGTCTTTATAAGTAGGACACACTCTTAAGCAAAACATGGAGAAGTCACTCCCAAATTCTACAGAGTGAAGGTCCTATATCTACAAGAACATGCACACTGAGCAAGATACTTCCAGCATCCACAATTAACGCTTCATTTCAAACTGCTGGGCAAACAAATGACATGAGTGACACCATATCAAGAGGCATAAACAAGAAGGAATGATGGAAGACATCGTAGTCAGAATTAGAGGTCATAAAGTCCCCACGGACTTCTTGATCCTCGACATGAGAGAAGACATGATGTCCACCTCATCCTAGGAAGACCATTCCTCTGCGCTACAAGTACAATCATCTACAAGAGGAAATCCATTTTTCACTTTCCTGGAGAAAAGGCACGATGCAACTTCATTAGCTACATGCCCAATGAAGCACCTAAGAAGAATAGAAGTGAAAGACGCCGCTCTCAAAGCCAAAGAAGACAAACTATCAAGAATAGAGAGGCCAATCACGAAGAAGAAGCTATCGACACTGTCCCAGAAAAGAAAGGAGAGAAACCTCAAGACAGTGAACCACAGGAAGTGAAGACTCAGACCAAGAAAGTATGAAAAAGTCTGCACCTAAGAGGTACAATCAATAACAGCTTTTCAAACGTCTGACATACCTTGGGAGGTCTAAACCAAGGGAAGGTCCGGTTCGTCGCACCTAAATATCCGAACCTTCGCCAAAAGGTAAAAATCGGTAGTTATCCTCATATTTATTTTCCTGCATAGTTCTTATATTTAATTCTTAGTTATTTATTGCATCATCATATTTAATCATTACATCATCATATTTAATTCACAAATATTTTAATTTTTGCATTGCATTATAAAATATATATATATATATAATACTAAAAAAATAAATATGCATACATTCATCCTGTTACATTTTCTCTTGCATCATAAAAATATTAAAATATAAAAATATTAAGAAAGAGATGTTACTGAAATTCTAGACAACTAAGGCTTAAGTGGCCAACCACTAACGCTTAATCTGTTCCACAAGTTTTGTTGTCTATTTGAGTTTCATAGGATTTGAAAGGCCAAGAAAAGCTGACGAGCAAGTGAATGCTCCATCCACTGTTGGAGCACTGTCTCAACAAACATCAACATTAACCAAAGCTCTAATAGAGGAAGGACATATCCACTGCCAGTCTGCTACATTACAAGATCGAACGACTACGTCAACATTCAGCTTGGGGGAAGGCACCCCATGTATCCACATAAGTATCTTTATCCTCTTAAGTTTTTCATTCTATAAACCAATTCAAAACACCAAAAAAATGTGAACACATGAAGGCTCACCCCCAAAAAGAAAAGAACAAAAATATGTGGGCACATGAAGGCTCACCATTAATTAAAAAAGAGACAAAAATATATGGGTACATGAAGGCTCAACGCTATTAAGGGAACCAGCTTGGGGGAGACACACCCCCGTTATCTTCACGATTCAGGTATGTCTTTATTATTATTACTACTACTATTATTATTGGCGTTTATATTATATCTTAAAGTGTGTTAGATTAAATAAATAAAATAGTGTGTCTAGTTTGTTTTAAGAAGCTGATGACTAAAGAAGAACCCTCTCTCTAATCTTTTGCATGGAAATGATGAATAGTTGCTCTATCTAATTTCTTTCAAGTACCTAGTGTTCAAAGCATGAGTTCTCCTAATTAATAATGATGCCTTAAAATAAAATTAAATACATGGATGGCAAATACTTAATCTAAGGTCTAGGTAATTGTGATATGACATGTGATGAACTGAGCTGCTATTATCTTGTTCTAAACAACACTAAAGTTCCGGAGATTTATAAATATGAATATGACTAATAATTGCATTGAGTTAAATTAAGCTTTGTGATCCTGTGAGATGTTATCTTCCATTGAATTGAGATCACTTACACATTTCATCCATCTTCCGCATAAATGCTCATAATTATCTGTTGCTACCCTCTCAGAAGTTTGTTGGAAGCATATGGCTATTAAAAAAAAGAAAGAAAAGAAAAAAAAGAAAGATCTGAGGAAATAAAAAGGGACAAGTGTCCGGAACCTCGAAAAGAAGAAAAAAGAAGAAAAAAATGTCAGAAAAAATGGGCACGTGTCCGACAGTAGAATTAGCCTAATAGCCATATGTCTCTGATAAGCAGAAGAGAGTGAATATATTCAAAAGAGCATCCGACTCCATTTTCCATACACATGCACTTCTTGATTCAATGGTTGGTTGACTTTCTCTTTGGATCCATTGTTTAATTTGACAACACATGTATTAAAGCTTTTGAAAATTAATTAAAACTCCGGGATAAAGGTGAAGTGAAAGAACTAGAGACATAGTGCTTGATTTGATCGTTCAATCTCTCAATTACTCAAGATCTAAGGTAAAAGTAATAAGCCCCATGAAGAATAACATGATATGTTTCAGAGAACTTTTGTTTAACAGCAGGTATACTTGTTAGAAGTGAAGATATTGTAGCAACTCCTGATCCATTGTTAAGTTTTGGTTTTGCTAAGGGACTAGCAAAAGGTAAGCTTGGGGGAATTGTTGACACTGGTTATCTATCAAAATTAAAGGATAAATAAATATAAAAAGGGCATGAATTCAATCACCAACAAAGGTTTAGGGATTTAATTGACAATATTCCACGAGTTTTGGTGAATTGTGATTCTACAGGGACTAAACTAGGAAACCAGCACTGATTGCTTCCCCTAGAAGGAAACCGACGCGAGATAACGCAACCGACATGTCAGGAATATTCTAGAAGACTCCAGAGGACACCAGAAGACACCAGGAGGTCGGGCACCGCGGGACCCTGCCAGGTGGGACCGACCGGTCCCACCAGGAGACCGACCGGTCTCCCCCCAGGCCCGTTGGCTTCCGTCTTCTGCAAGCTTCCTCCACCGAACCCTAGGACTCATCTCCGCCGTACCTTAAGTCGGTTTGATCTAACGGCCGCGGTTGATCCCTCAGGGCTATATAAGCAGCCCCAGACCCCCCTCTCCAGGCATCTCCATCTTCATTATTCATCTCCACATCAGAAACTAGGATTTCAATTAGAAGTAGAGGTCCCTCTAGATGAATCTCTTCTAGTTCATCTAGAATTAGATCTAGTTCCTCTAGTTGTAATCAAGAGCCAGCTTTCAAGTAGAAGACTAGTTACCCCTCTAGTTAGGTTTAGAACCTAGTCTTATATTAGAACTAGAAGAGAGAGAGAGAGAGAGAGAGAGGAAGAGATCAAGAAGGAGCTCCGGCCTGTCGGATCCACTTCTTCATCTTGTACCTGTGGATTCAAGTTCATCATCAACTTCAGCGATTGTTTCGGTAATCAACGTCTATATTTAAGTTTGAGCTATTGTTCTTATTATTCTTGAAGATTTATGACTCTCTTTTGAGTACTTTAATTCTAGTCATTCTAGAGTTAGAGTAGTTGGATAGTGTAAGCGTGGTGCTTAGACTTGATAGCTCATATATGCCTCCTATAATGCCGGTAGTAGTGGTTGTTCGCAAGGGTGACTCTTATAGCCTTGTTGATTCTTCTATAGTCCACTTACCCGTGTGTAGGCTCGGTAGGATTATACATTTGCATAAAAGACTCATACTCTGTTTGTGACCTTTTATGGCAACTTCCCCACTAAGAATAATATAAACATATCACTCTTAAATTGGAATTAGACAACCTTAGTGATCCCCTCTATACTTCTAGATTCTTCGTCCTTGTTAGCTACTCAAGGGTTAGACTTTAAGACTTATCACTATCCGTTCCTTTGGGTTCGATATTAAAACTGGGTTACTCCCGTGAAGTGCTACATCGGTAGATTTTATCTGTGCGCTTGCGGATAAAGTAGAGTGTGCGTTAATTTATACCAACAACCTTCTTCGGCTTTGCTATGCTTTTGGGTCATTTGGTCGAGTTCTCTCTTCTCCTTCCTCTTTCTTCTATTCCATTATGATTTGTCTTGGTAGTCGACAAATGCACTCATCAAGGGGGAGATTGCGGATACATGGGTGTATGCCGAGTCTCGAGTGATGAGTGATTGTCAACTAGTTTGATGCGCATGTTCTTTGGCTTGTGTTGTGCAGGTGTTGAGCACGGATACAATGATCGAAGGCAAGGTGAAGGTCAAGTAGAGACGTGTCGTGCCGACGGACCGGGAGCGGTGAAGGGCGGACGCGAGACTTGGACTGAGGGACCGGTGGCCTGAGGATCAGCGGTGGTGGCTGACAGCCTGGGACAGCGACGAGCGGAGAGTTGCGGGGCACGGTGTTGCTCGGGTCGAGGACCTGGGGACACGTGTCGGTGGACGGGGTGCACGGGCGGTGCATCCCCTCTACGGCTCGGTTTGGTGGTTGAGCCACAGAAAAACCACCGGTGGATGGTTTCTAGGTTTGGGCCACAAAACCTGGGTGCTGCGGGTTTGCCGAGTTTGGGCCACAAAACTCGGGCTGAGGACGGTTTCCAGGTTTGGGCCTCAAAACCTGGGCGCTGGCAGGTTTCTGAGTTTGGGCCACAAAACTCAGGCGATGGACGGCTGGTTTCCCGGTTTGGGCCTCAAAACCGGGGGTTGGTCGTGAAGGCTGGTTTCCCGGCTCGGGCCTCAAAACCGGGGGTTGGTCGTGAAGGATGATTTCCCGGTTTGGGCCTCAAAACCGAGGGCGGAGTCCGTGAAAAGGACAAGCAGAGCGGTGGCGGCACGTGGCGGCAATCGGTGAGGTTGCATCGAGGCAATGCTACCTATTGTGCGGGCATGGCCGTCGGATCACCACCTACCATGAGTTGGTCCAGAATAACCCTAGGGTTTAGCTGTTTCGCTCTGTAATTAGTTAGGGGTAGAGTGGGAATTAGAATTAGGATAAGTAGGGGGAGACACCCACCTCCCAAACTATCTCAGTCATTTGCTCTTTGCCTTCTAGGTTTTCCTGCTCTCCCAATCCCCTGCTGTAGCAACTGAGATCCGCAGAGAACCATACCTCTGTGTTCATGAGATTTTGAGGAAGTGAGACCATAATCTCACTGTTGTAGCGTGTGGTAGCCACACGGTTGCAGATCGATGTCTTGATTCGCGTTTTGACTCTTGTTCTTCGCGTTCTTTGTTTCTCCACGATTTTCCCGTCACTCGATCTCCCTCTCTACTGCGTCTTTTTGAAATCCACTTGAATCAACTTGTTTTTTATAGTGAGGAGATCATTTCCACTGAAGGAATTCATCTAACTCCTCACGAACAAGTAGATCGGGTCGATTCAATTTTCGTCGCGCTTTTTCGGTTCATACTCCTTCCTCTTTCGATTCCCGTTGATTGAGTTGATTTGAGCGGATGATTTCTTGGGGATAGTCTCCTAACTATCTCGTGATCATCTTCTCCAAGTTTGAGATCAAGGGATTTTGATTTGGATAGGATTTGGGGAGATTTGGGTTGAGGGCGACCAAAATCGCCCTCACTGGGTGGTCGCGGACAGTCCGCCATCCACCCCGCGGACAGTCCGTGCGTCTGGGGCAAGCCGAGTCAGTGGCTGTGTCCTTCGGCTGTTTGGTCTTTCATTGACCGGCGGACAGTCCGCCGTAGTCGATCGCGGACAGTTCGCGAGTCGACCAGGGAGGTTCAGGAACCTTGCTGTTTTGGTCATTTGACCGGCGGACAGTCCGCCCCTTCCTCACGGACAGTCCGGCAGTACCGCGGACAGTCCGGGACCGTTCCCGCGGATAGTCCGGGAACTCGCAGACTTGTCTTCTTCAGTGCGTTTGTTCTCCCGGCTTCTTCGCTTGGTTTCTGAACTTCTCGTTTGGCCCTAGAGTTGACCTAGTAACCTCTCTAGGTATCTTTGCTACTTGTTAGTATAGGTATTTGGAGACTTCTCGACGTAGCTCTCTATCTACGTTCGGGGGGTCGGTTTTAGGGGTCGAACTTGAGACGGTGCTTTTGGTGTTTGCTTCGCTCTTGCTTTGTGGTGCCTCGCTGTGATCCTAGGGATCATCCACCCTCTTCCAAGGGTCGTGGGCATCACGTTTCGGTAAAAGCTTTCGGGGGTTGATTTTTGGGACAAAGGCCAAAGTTTCGAGAGAAATTTTTAGGCTCCCATTCAACCCCCCTCTGGTCGCCTTGGTTTATCATTCTCGGTCCTTCAGGGCCGTCCATCATCACTAACACAAGCTTGAGTGAAATGGATGATGAAGAGATGGCTCTATTTGTCAAGAGATTTGGCAAGATCATGAAGAAGAAGGGTTATAGTGCAAGAAAGAGAAGAGATGCAACCAAAAGCACAACTAAAAGGTGCTACAGATGCAAGAGCAAGGATCACTTCATTGCGGATTGTCCATATTCTAGTGATGAAGATGATGATCACAAGAAGAGCAAGAAGAAAGACAAGAAAGAAAGAAAGGAAAAGAAAGAGAAGAAGAAGGAAAAGAAGAAGGGTGGTTCCTATGTTGTGACATGGGATAGTGATGCTTCCTCAAGTGATGATGATGATTCTAGTGATGATGTGAGGAAGACCAGCAAGAAGAATGCTATGGCTAGTCTTGCTATCTCAAGCAAGCCTTCTATCTTCAACACTTCATCGACATGCTTCATGGCTAAGGCCACTAAGGTATCATCCGATGAGAGTGAGAGTGATGATGATGAGGAGTACTCAAAGGAGGACCTCATGAGCAAGCTACAAGATGCTCACTCTTACATTGAGACTAAGAGGAAGGAGTGCAAAGAATTGCGCAAGGCCAATAAGGCTCTTGAGCAATCCTTTGATGAGCTCAAGTCTACTCATGAGAGGCTAGAGGAAGCCCATGAGAAGCTTGATCAAGCTCACACTAGGCTTAAGGAAGCCTACTCCTCCCTCCTTGATCAAAGTAAGATTGAGGATGTTGTAGAGACATGCAATATAGGAGTTACATGTGATATACTTGATGAATCATTTTATGCTCCTATTATTGTTGCTCCCACAAATACATCATCATCATCTAGCTCAACTAAAATTCCTACTTCTACTACTTGTGATTCATCATTAGGGGTAGAGAATGAGAACCTTAAGAACAAGGTTGTTGAGCTCACTCATGCCTTAGGCAATGCCTATGGTGGAGATGCCCGCTTGCTAAAGTGCTTGGGTAGCCAAAGGTGTCCACTCAACAAGGAGGGACTTGGCTATACCCCCAAGAAGGGCAAGGTGGCTTTTGCTCCTCACAAGACTTGTTTTGTGAAGAGCAATGGTCGGTTTTGCCATAGTTGCAAGCAATCTGGGCATATAGAGCAAAATTGCTTTAACAAGAACAAGAACAATTGGTGCACCCATGGTTGGCCCAAAAAGGAAGGCAATTTGGGTGCCCAAGAGCTTGGTGACTAACCTTGGAGGACCCAAATAGATTTGGGTACCTAAAAGGAATTGATCTTTTTGTAGGTAAATTATAAAGCGGGAGGAAGGCATTGGGTGCTTGATAGTGGGTGCACTCAACACATGACCGGAGATGGAAGAATGTTCAAATCAATCAACACTAGTGGCAATGATCATGCGGATGCTATCACATTTGGTGACAACAAGAAAGGCAAGGTCAAAGGCTTGGGCAAGATAGCAATATCTAATGACTTGAGCATCTCCAATGTGCTATTAGTGGAATCTCTCAACTTCAACCTATTGTTTGTGGCACAATTGTGTGATTTGGGATTGAAATGCATATTTGGTGTTGATGATGTGGAGATAGTGAGTGTTGATGGAAGTGATTTGGTCTTAAAAGGATTTATATATGAGAACCTTTATTTGGTGGACTTTGATGCTAGTGAAGCTCAATTGACAACATGTTTGTTCACCAAATCAAGTATGGGTTGGTTATGGCATAGGCGCTTGGGACATGTTGGAATGAAGCAACTAAAGAGGCTAGTGAAGCATGATATGGTGAGAGGGCTAAAAGATGTTCACTTTGAGAAGGACAAACTTTGTAGTGCATGCCAAATGGGAAAACAAGTTGGAAACACCCATCCTTACAAAGGTATGATGAGCACTACACATGCACATGAGTTGTTGCACATGGACTTGTTTGGACCAACTACATATGCAAGTATTGGGGGAAACAAGTATGGCTTTGTGATAGTGGATGACTATACAAGATACACATGGGTCTTCTTTCTCGTTGACAAGAGTGAAGTGTTTGGTATATTCAAAACCTTTGCCAAGAGAAGCCAAAATGAGTTTGATAGAAGAATCAAGAAAGTTAGAAGTGACAATGGAAATGAGTTTAGAAACACAAGAGTTGATGAGCTATGTGATGAGTTTGGAATCAAACATCAATTCTCGGCCAAGTATACACCTCAATCCAATGGGATAGTTGAAAGGAAGAATAGGACACTCATTGACATGTCAAGATCCATGCTTAGTGAATACAATGTGAGTGATTCTTTTTGGGCCGAAGCAATCAACACGGCATGCTATTATAGCAACCGGCTCTATTGTCACCCTCTATTGAAGAAGACACCATATGAGCTCCTCAATGATAGAAAGCCCAACATTGCTTATTTCTGGGTCTTTGGGTGCAAATGCTACATATTGAAGAAGGGCACAAGACTTGGCAAGTTTGAGAAAAAGTGTGATGAAGGGTTTCTACTTGGTTACTCCACTACTAGCATGGGATATAGAGTGTGGAACAACACAACAAGAATAGTTGAAGAAGTCCATGATGTTGAGTTTGATGAAACCAATGGCTCTCATGAAGAACAAGATAATCTAGATGATGTGAGAGGAACACAATTGGTGGAAGCTATGAAGAACATGGACATTGGTGATATTAGGCCAAAACAAGTGATTGACATTGAAGATGACAAAGATCAAGTGCTCTCTCCTCCAACCATGCATGGCAATGATGTTGCAAGCTCTAGTGATTCTCATGATCAATAAGACGATAGTAGCTCTCAAGTGGCTCATCCAAGTGCAAGTGCAAGTGTCCAACCGCAACAAGTGCTACAACCAACACATATTGAAAGAGATCATCCTTTGGATCAAATTGTTGGTGACATAAGAAGAGGTGTGCAAACAAGATCAAGATTGACTTCATTTTGTGAACACTACTCATTTATATCATTTATTGAGCCAACCAAGATTGACGAAGCCTTGATGGATGTTGATTGGGTGAATGCAATGCATGAAGAGTTGAACAACTTCACCCGCAATGATGTTTGGGAGTTAGTGGAAAGACCAAAGAGCACAAATGTAATTGGAACTAGATGGGTCTTCCAGAACAAGCAAGATGAACATGGCATAGTTGTAAGGAACAAAGCAAGATTGGTTGCACAAGGGTACACTCAAATGGAAGGCGTTGACTTTGGAGAAACCTATGCACCGGTTGCTAGATTGGAGGCCATAAGAATTCTACTTGCATATGCTTGTTCTCACAACATCAAGCTCTATCAAATGGATGTCAAAAGTGCATTTCTCAATGGATTCATCAATGAGCTAGTGTATGTTGAGCAACCTCCTAGATTTGAAGATTTAAAGAAACTCAACCATGTGTACAAGCTCAAGAAGGCACTTTATGGGTTGAAGCAACCACCTAGAGCATGGTATGAAAGATTGAGGGACTTCTTGCTAGCTAAAGGGTTCAAGATTGGGAAGGTTGACACCACACTCTTCACCAAAAAGATTGGAAGTGACTTGTTTGTATTGCAAATCTATGTGGATGACATTATATTTGGATCAACCAACCAAAACTTTTGTGAAGAGTTTGGAGAGATGATGGCTAAAGAATTTGAGATGTCTATGATTGGAGAGCTTAGTTACTTCCTTGGGCTACAAATCAAGCAAATGAAGAAAGGCACATTTGTTAGTCAAGGCAAGTACATCAAGGACATGCTCAAGAAATTTGGGTTAGATGAAGCAAAAGCAATAACCACTCCAATGAGCACGAATGGTCATTTGGATAGTGATTCTAGTGGTGACATGGTGGATCAAAAGCTATATCGGTCAATGATTGGAAGCCTACTCTATGTGACTGCATCAAGGCCGGATGTCATGTTTAGTGTATGCATGTGTGCAAGGTTCCAAGCTTCACTAAGAGAAAGTCATTTGAAGGCAACCAAAAGAATATTGAGATATTTGAAGCACACTCCAAATGTTGGACTATGGTATCCCAAGGGCTCTCAATTTGAATTGATTGGATACTCGGATTCCGATTATGCGGGATGCAAGGTGGATAGGAAGAGCACATCAGGCACTTGTCAATTGCTTGGAAGATCACTTGTCTCATGGTCATCAAAGAAGCAAAATAGTGTTGCACTCTCTACCGCCGAAGCCGAATACATATCCGTAGGTAGTTGTTGTGCACAATTGCTATGGATGAAAACAACATTGCAAGATTATGGAGTCAAGTTTGGACAAGTCCCATTGCTATGTGATAATGAGAGCGCCGTCAAAATAGCCACCAACCCGGTTCACTCAAGGACAAAGCACATTGACATAAGACATCACTTCATTAGAGAGCATCAAGCTAATAAAGATATATCTATTGAAAGTGTGGGCACCGATGATCAACTTGCCGATATCTTCACCAAGCCACTAGATGAGAGAAGGTTTTGCAAGCTAAGGAATGAATTGAATATCCTAGACTTCTCCAACATGAGTTGAATGCACCCCCACATATGACATGCCTCTCCTCCAAGAAAGCAAAGGTGAAATTGTTTGGCATGTGCATTCATTCTTATTAGGTTGTGCTCTAGTTCATATAGCCATCACATTGCTTATTTAGGCTCATTCATAGTAAATCAAATGAATTTGAAGTATATATGGTACCACTATTGCTTCTATGTTTGACTTGTTCCAGTGATGGCATATAACTTGTTTGTGAGCTTGTAACTCTAGTGTTTGATCTAGTACGTGAGCAATAGGTGTTTAACCAACGTGAGTAAGATAACCATTGCAAGATGTGTGAAGAAGCTTACTCTAGAGCAAACCGTGTTAAATGTCTTATGCTCATGAGCTAGATTAAGCCACAACTTGACTTAGTATGGTCTCCTCATGTAAGTTTCATGGTAAAAGTTGTCTCCTTTCATTAAAACTTGCTGCACCTTTATGTTAATTATTGACAAAGGGGGAGAAAATGCAACAAATATATGCTAGTGAAAGGGGGAGATAACAAAGATAAAAGAGATATGCTAAGTTGCTAAGTAGCCTTAGTAGCTTTCAAGTGGGATCGAAGCATACAAATAGGGGGAGCAAGCTCATAAACATAAATGTTGCATTTGATATGTGTATATTCATATGTTTGATTGCATTGCATAAGCTATTTTATTTGGATATTCATGCTTATGTGGTGAATGCTAGTAATAGGACTTGAGTGAAAGGGGGAGATAACAAAGATAAAAGAGATATGCTAAGTTTCTAAGTAGCCTTAGTAGATTTCAAGTGGGATCGAAGCATACAAATAGGGGAGCAAGCTCATAATGAAGGACCGAGAATGCTAAAGCAAGGCGACCAGGGGGGGTGAATGGGAGCCTAAAAATTTCTTCCGAAATTCCGGCCTCTGTCCCAACAAAATCAACCCCAAGAGCAAAGCTGACACACGTGATGTCCACGACCCAAGATGTTCCCTAGGAACACAGCGGGGCACCACAAAAGTTCCCTCACCCAAATCCTCGCGAGTCAACTAGTGACAAGATGGACTTTGGGTAACCTCAACCTCCCCCGAGCAACGCGAGGGGGATTCAGGCGTTTTTGCAAAGCGGGAAGCCCTGTTTCTGTAGAGCACAGAGTCAGGAATCCAACGCAAAAAGCGGAAACCAAATCCGGAGTCGGACGAACAAACGGCGGACGAAACAGTGAAGTTTTCACTGCATCGGACGCTGACCTGCATCCAATGTACAAGCACCGGACGCGTCCGATGCCAAAGGACCCTTTCTGGAACTTCACTGCATAGCCATCGGACGCTGGCTACAGTGCGCCCTCAGCGTCCGATGCTCAACCCTCGGACGCGTCCGATGGACAACGGAGCATCCGATGGTCAGGGTCTGGCGCGTCCGATGATCAACGGACGCGTCCGATGCCCTGCGTCCGATGCCCACTCAAAAACACCAGAACTGACATGTGTCACCGGAGCGTCCGATGCTATGAACAGCAGCGTCCGATGCTCCCGTGACCAGCGTCCGATGCCCCCGAAACTGCACAGTTCTTCCGCGGATTCAACCCGATCTCCTTCGAATCAAAAGCTCTAGGGCTAGGATTCGATCTGAGAGGTCACAAGGATGTTAGTGAGCTACTCCTAAGAGATCATGGCTCGAACCTAACTCCAAATCGGTGAATCGAAAGATTTCGGGGCAAAAGAGCAAGAACGTGATCCAAAACGAAATCCGCCCGATCTACTAGCTCGTGAGGAATTAGAGAAACCCCTTTGGTAGAAAGATGTCTCTCACAATGCTCTAGAAGATGGTTCAACCGGATTTGCGAATCTTCCCTCGAAACAAGAAATCTCGTGAAGATCAAAAGAGGGGAAAACGTGCAAAGCGAAGAACAAAATCGCAAGACAAATTAAAGCACGAATTTGATCCTTGGATTCAGCGGAATGGATGATTGATTAAGCTCTCGGTGTCGGGCTACAAGCCACTCCTAGCAACACAAAGCTTGGATGGCGAAAAGCTCAAGAACAAGAGCCGGTCTCTCCTCTAGCCCTAGCCTCCTCTCACCTAAACAAAATGAGAGTGACACCTCCAAGGATACAGCTGCCCTAGCAGCCCCCTTCATATATATAGGCGCACGTTCGAAGACCAAAACACCCTCTCATGAAGTTCTAACCCAAATACCCCCTAGGGGTAAAACCGTCCAGTCCTGGCGATTTTCATCCGACGGCCACGCCCGCACATCCGGTAGCTTTGCCTCGACGCGACCTCCCTGATGCCGCCACGTGCCGTCATGTCGACCACCGCGCCTTCCTGGTGGATAGCTTCGCCGCCGCGCCAGCCTCTCCACGCCGCCACGCGTCGACCGTTCTTTTGGACCTTCCCCCGGTTTTGAGGCCCAAACCGGGAAACCTGCCAGCCCAGGTTTTGAGGCCCAAACCTGGAACCGTCCACCCCGAGTTTTGAGGCCCAAACTCGGAAACCCGCAAGCCCAGGTTTTGAGGCCCAAACCTGGAAACCGTCCATCCCGAGTTTTGAGGCCCAAACTCAGAAACCGGCCACCCGAGTTTTGAGGCCCAAACTCGGAAACCGTCGGTGGTAGCTTTTTGAGGCTCAGCTACCGAACCCGCACCGTAGATGGGATGTGGTTCGCACACCCCGACCACCTGCATCGATGCCGATGCATGTCCAGCCTCCACGCCGGGCACAACGCCTTCGCCATCCTTCTTGACTTGGCCAACGGCACTTGCGCCGCACGCAAGCCCGTGTCCGACCTCCGCCAAGTGCCACGACGCCATCGTCTTCCTCCCGACTCGGCCGATGCACCGCACATCCCCATGTGCTCTCGCTCGCCGATGCCACGTGCTAGCTACCACAGCTGGTCCTCTGGCCCTCTGGTCCACCAGTCCAAGCCTCATGTCCGCCCTTCACCGCTCTGGGTACATCGGCATGGCACGTCCGCCGCACGGCACGCCCATCCTTCACCGCTCCCGGTCCGTCGGCACGACACGTCTCTACTTGACCTTCACCTCGCCATTGACCACTGTATCCGAGCTCAATACCTGCACATCAACACAGCCAAGAGACACATGTTGCACACGCACACCAACACAGAAACACACACAACTCAACGCCACCGGTTAGTCATAACAATAAGCGCATAACTAGATATGGACTCAACCGGGTAAAAGCCTCAAACCTTCCTCACAAAGTCAATCATTCATCATATATATTCTCACATAAACATAAATGTTGCATTTGATATGTGTATATTCATATGTTTGATTGCATTGCATAAGCTATTTTATTTGGATATTCATGCTTATGTGGTGAATGCTAGTAATAGGACTTGATTGATGAATTGATTCACTAGCATGTATAGAATGACAACTAGACATACCTATATTTCAAGTGGTTCATGAACCCTATTATTATGTTGATCTCACGGGGTTCTTGAGTTTTGTTGTATGTCTAGCAACAAATGGTGCTAAGGATGGTATAACAAGTGCACTCCGATTGGTATCACACTTCAAAGGTCCATTCTTATGCCTTAGAATCATCATTGGTAGTATTGCTTACCCACATTTCACATCCATACATATGTGCCAAATCTAGAACCAAACTTTATAGCACATATGTAGGGGGAGCTAATACTATCAATGTGGTTACTCAAATTTAAATCACATATCTTTGAAAAGGTTGTCATCAATTACCAAAAAGGGGGAGATTGAAAGCCCTAGTTTGGTTTTGGTTAATTGATGAAACCTATTTGGTCTAATCCTATTGCTAAGCATGTATGTAGCTTATAAGAAAGGATTGAGACCAAGCCAAGTGGTGGAGCTAGCAAGTTGGCAACCATGGATGATGGTGATGGCCACACGCAATTGAAGAGATAAAGTGCTCTACCTTTGGTGAAATGAAGAAGAGAAGAGATGGAGCAAAGAGGCCCGAAGGCAAAGGTATAACCTATAGGGTTCTTTGTTTTAGTGATCAAGACACTTAGCGAGTGTGATCACATTTAGGATACATAGTTGTACTATTAAGAGGAGTTAATTCACGGCTTATGCAGTGTCCAAGTGCCACTAGGAGTTCTCTAACATATTGATATTTTAGACCTAGTGAGAGACTAACTAAACCCTTGGAAAATGCTTTGTAAAATGCTAACACACGTGCACAAGTGGTGAAACACTTTTGTGTTGGCGCATGGGAGTAAGGGTAGAAGTTAGAAAGCGAAAGGTGCTGAGTTAGCAGCATCGGACGCTGGAGGCGGCAAGCATCGGACGCAAGGCTGAGCGTCCGATGGCTAACCCTAGCTACAGACTGATGCTGAAGAAGCATCGGACGCTGAGGAAACACTGTTGCAACGTCCGATGGTGATGATGTGGCGCAAGCAAGCTTTGCAGGGAGCATAGGACGCTGGCCTGCGTCCGATGCCAAACCATCTGACGCGTCCGATGTGTTTGGGAGCGTTCTGGAACCTCTCTACATGGTCATCGAACGCATGGGTTCAGCGTCCGATGTAAGAGTGTCGGTGCGTCCGATGTGGCGCTGAATAGAGCTGAAAAGGGCAGTGGCATCGGAGCGTCCGATGCCTGGCATCGGCGCGTCCGATGTCACATTAACCGTGGTGCGAAGGTTTTTGACCGTTGGGATCGGGCAGCTCAAATTCGTATCTAGGGGACACATAGCGCTCATTGGAGCATCGGACACTGGGGCATCGTCCGATGGCCCCGACACCGGTGCGACCATCTGCCCAACGGCTAGGCCGACTTGAGTGGCCTATTTAAGTGGCTTGGCCAGCTCACATGGCTTCTCTCTTGCACATTTTGATCTCTAAGCATTCTTGTGAGCATAGCCAAGCCTCCCCACTCATCTCTACAGTTGATTTGATCAAACTAAGCGAGATTGAGTGATTAGTGTTATGATTTGAAAAGAGTTCATTCTAGTGGCACTAGTCCTTCGCATCGGCTTTGAGTTGCTTGTTACTCTTGGCATTTGCCGGTGCCTAGACGGCTTGGAGGCGTTGAGGTGGAGTTGGCAAGAGAAGGAGATTGTTCTTGGCCACCACCGTCTGAGACTGTGAGAGGTTTTGGAGCCTCACCTCGCCGGAGCGGCAAGAGGCATCCTTAGTGGATTGCTCGTGTCATTGAGCTACCTCACTAGCGGTAGATTCTTGTGGCGCTCTTTGTGAGCTTGGCTTTGTGTCGATTAGCCACCGGGTCACCTAGTGTTGGTCGACACAACGGGGAGTAGCGTGCCGGCAAGCACGTGAACCTTGGGATAAATATTGGTGTCCCATGTGCTTATTGTGATTGTGCATCCATCTTGGCGATTGGCTCCATGAGTGGATTTCACCGGTGATTGGCTCTCTACTAGGTGATCCCAAAGGCTCGGTGAAACCACCTCTATCTAGCTCATTTACTTTGTGCATTTACTTTGAGCTATTTCCTTTGTGTAGTTACTTTCCTTGTTGTACATCTTTCTTGCTATATACCTTGTGTAGCTAGTTGTGATTAGTTCACTACAATTGCCTTTCTGTTGACACTGGTTATCTATCAAAATTAAAGGATAAATAAATATGAAAAGGGCATGAATTCAATCACTAATAAAGGTTTAGGGTTTTAATTGACAATATTCAACGAGTTTTCATGAATTGTGATTCTGCAGGGACTAAACCAGGAAACCAGCGCTGATTGCTTCCCCTAGAAGGAAATCGACGGGAGATAACGCAACCGCCACGTCAAGAAGTTTCTAGAAGACTCCAGAGGACACCAGAAGACACCAGGAGGTCGGGCACCGCGGGACCCTGCCAGGTGGGACCGACCGGTCCCACCATGAGACCGACCGGTCTCCCCCCAGGCCCGCTGGCTTCCGTCTTCTGCAAGCTTCCTCCACCGAACCCTAGGACTCATCTCCACCGTCCCTGAAGTCGGTTTGATCTAACGGCCGCGGTTGATCCCTCAGGGCTATATAAGCAACCCCAGACCCCCCTCTCCAGGCATCTCCATCTTCATTATTCATCTCCACATCAGAAACTAGGGTTTCAATTAGAAGTAGAGGTCCCTCTAGATGAATCTCTTCTAGTTCATCTAGAATTAGATCTAGTTCATCTAGTTGTAATCAAGAGCCAGCTTTCAAGTAGAAGACTAGTAACCCCTCTAGTTAGGTTTAGAACCTAGTCTTATATTAGAACTAGAAGAGAGAGAGAGGAAGAGATCAAGAAGGAGCTCCGGCCTGTCGGATCCACTTCTTCATCTTGTACCTGCGGATTCAAGTTCATCATCAACTTCAACGATTGTTTCGGTAATCAATGTCTATATTTAAGTTTGAGCTATTGTTCTTATTATTCTTAAAGATTTATGACTCTCTTTTGAGTACTTTAATTCTAGTCATTCTAGAGTTAGAGTAGTTGGATAGTGTAAGCGTGGTGCTTAGACTTGATAGCTCATATATGCCTCCTATAACGCCGGTAGTAGTGGTTGTTCGCAAGGATGACTCTTATAGCCTTGTTGATTCTTCTATAGTCCACTTACCCGTGTGTAGGCTCGGTAGGATTATACATTTGCATAAAAGACTCATACTCTGTTTGTGACCTTTTAGGGCAACTTCCCCACTAAGAATAATATAAACATATCACTCTTAAATTGGAATTAGACAACCTTAGTGATCCCCTCTATACTTCTAGATTCTCCGTCCTTGTTAGCTACTCAGGGGTTAGACTTTAAGACTTATCACTATCCGTTCCTTTGGGTTCGATATTAAAACTGGGTTACTCCGGTGAAGTGCTACATCGGTAGATTTTATCTGTGCGCTTGCGGATAAAGTAGAGTGTGCGTTAATTTATACCAACAAGCATTTCTGGCGCCGTTGCCGGGGAACGGTAGATCAACTTAAGTCTTAGTTTAACCTTGTAATCATACTTTTATCTTTTTCTTTTTTGTCCCAGTCTTTTCATTATTTTTGTTTTCATTCTTATGAATGTTGTTTTTGAATTACACTCTTATCTATCACTACCCCATGAGCAAGCTATAACCAGTAGAA
Organism: Coix lacryma-jobi var. lacryma-jobi; assembly: GCA_009763385.1. Taxonomy (NCBI): domain Eukaryota; kingdom Viridiplantae; phylum Streptophyta; class Magnoliopsida; order Poales; family Poaceae; genus Coix; species Coix lacryma-jobi. The sequence goes on from CM019824.1 coordinate 140,438,411, forward strand.
TCCTTATATCCCATCATAATACCTGGTTATGAGCTATGCCTACCTCTCTGCTGCACTGTCCTTGTAATGAGCATAGAAATAAAATTATGAAAATATTCCTTCGGGTATTCTTGTCACTAACCTTTCCAGATCTGGAGCAGAAAAGAATGAAGGAACAACAAACACAAGGTATGTCCCATCAATCATCATGCAACATTGAATTACATTCATCCAATCTTGATTTGTGCAAAATCCAAGCTTGGGGAATAGGCTTTCTAAGAGCATCTCTTGTCGTGTTGCTATGTTGGTTATCCCTACCTTTAAGATATGCTCATATACTAATCATGCTCTTTCATCACCATCTGAATAAATCTCTATAATGCTTTCATGCTACCCTCATTCGCTATATTATTAGGTTTTGAGTACTTTCATACATCTCTTAAATTAAGCATGGTGCCTAGATCAAATTAGACATGGTGTCTAGGTTGATTTTTGTGCCGACAGTATGCTATAGTGGATGTTGGATATTTTGTTGGACTAATCCCTACAGGCAAACTTTCAATATCAATTTAGGAAAGTCCGGAGATGAACTCACACTGGAGATGAAGCAAGGCGTATAATGAACTTCAACAACTCTTGCACAATGAAGACTCAGCTCATTCATCATGGATGAAAGAACTGTGAGTATCAAAGTTTATTTATTTTGTCTTCTACTGCAAGTTATCTTTTGCCTTGAATCATGTTAAAGTGCAGCCAACACATAAAATACTAGTCTTCGCTAAAACAATCTTAAAAACATCTTTTTTTAGCATAGATGCAAAATACATAAGTTATGGATAACAACCTTTCAAATTCTTGCAATCCTTCGGGTATATATCCACTAACATTATGCAGAAGAGAGATTTTGCTCATCTATAGTTTGGTCTGAACATTGAAGATCCAAAACTCAAGCCATAAACACACAAACCTACTCTCAGATCACAAATGGTGCTAGCCTAGCTTTGAGTCTTGCTTGGGCACTGATGACAAACATGATGCAACTTACCTCGTATGAGACAACCTATGCCTGCAACCATCATTGTCCAAGACATCAAGACAAGAAGTGGGGAGTTATCTTCTTTTAATCAAGAGCTAGCTTGGGAGACAAGATGGTACCACTACAACAATAGCAAGATCTACAAGTCAAACACATGAACATGTTGTTGGGAGTCCATCTACATCACAAGCCAACTTGGAAGAGAATTCCGTTGTCTAGATATGTTTCACAATCAAAGGGGGGATGGAGAAACCCAACTTCAAACATATTGATCTTCTACCCACCACTTTGATCAGTACAAACCACTAGATGTTGCCCCAGTCAAGAAGAGAAGTATGATCCATCACTCATTCTTGGAAGATCGTTCTTGAACACCATCAATGTTATCATCTTTATCGGACCTGGAGAAGTCAACTTTTGGATCTTTCGCTACACCTTTAACATCTACATCACTTATGAGCAGCCAAAGAGAACCAAGAGAAGACGTCGAAGGGAGAGCCAACTGCCAAGAATTAAGGAGGGCATCATGAAGGATGAAGCCACTACACCACAAGAGTTAGAAGATGGAGAGATAGTACCTGAGCAAGCAAATCAAGAAGAACAGCTAATAAGATCTCCATAATCTAGACACTGTTGAGAGGACAAGTCTCAGTTGTGACATTACAAGACAAAGACTCTCATAGAGGCACTCGAGTAGCAGCTCTAAATTCAAGTCTCTTGCCAACCCAATAATTAAAGAAAAACAAGAAAGGTTGACAAGAGAAGAATGTGGAACTGTCCCTACATCCTCATAGTACATAATTAATACAAGAAAGAGAGAGGATCCTAGTAAGCATACTCGAGGAACAATGTGCCTTCACTGATAAGTCGACACATAGAAGGTCGATACCTATAAAAATGATTCCACCGTGATCTTCCTCCTCTCAAGCATAGAGAAGACAAGCCATTCATAAACAACAACCAGCTAGACAAGAGAAGCTTCCACAAGGTGGTTCAGCACAATCACTTTCCAATGACAAAGTAACATTTCAAGGTAAGTAACCATCACTTTAAAAGTTTCTTCTTGATTCTAGTATGAACATAAATAAAGAACTAAACATGTTTAAGTTGCATCTCACTTGATCCAACGTAATCAACTCAACATGTTTAGTCCTTTGATCTTTGTTCCTAGCTTTACTCTCTTGAATCTCACTGTCTTAACTAAATGAGCTAAAATGTTGTGCATCTAACCTTTGGAAGATGATATATCTCAATCATGAAATTAAAAGATCGACACATTATGCATAGATTATCCTTCCTTAGGTTAAGTAATCTGATCTGTTAAATATTTTAAGATGCTACTTTCATGCTCATCCTCTGATCCTATCACTCATGTTAAGATTGAATAGAACACATAAACAACAAGTTTGTCTTGTGCAATGTGCCTAAGGTTAGAGAGGAATAAACAAAACTTTTGGTTCTGTTGGTGTTTTTCCACCAACAGAGCCTATGCACTTGAGCTCTACCTTGTCTTTATGAGCAGGACACACTCTTGAGCAAAACATGGAGAAGTTTGTCACTCCCAAATTCTACAGAGTGAAGGTCCTAGATCTACAAGAACATGCACACTGAGCAAGATGCTGCCAGCGTCCACAATTAACGCTTCACTTCAAACTGCTGGACGAACAAATGACATGAGTGACACCATATCAAAAGGCATAAACAAGAAGGAATGATGGAAGACGTCGTAGTCAGAATTAGAGGTCATGAAGTCCCCACAGACTTTCGATCCTCGACATGAGAAGACAATGATGTCCACCTCATCTTAGGAAGACCATTCCTCTATGCTACAAGTGCAATCATTTACAAGAGGAAATCCATTTTCACTTTCCTGGAGAAAAAGCACGATGCAACTTCATCAACTAAATGCCCAATGAAGCACCCAAGAAGAATAGAAGTGAAAGACGCCGCTCTCAAAGCCAAAGAAGACAAAGCTATCGAGAATAGAGAGGCCAATCACGAAGAAGAAGCTATCGACACTGTCCCCGAAAAAGAAAGGAAAGAAACCTCAAGACAGTGAACCACAGGAAGTGAAGACTCAGACCAAGAAAATATGGAAGAAAATGTCTGCACCTAAGAGGTACAATCAATAACAACTTTCCAAACGTCTGACATACCTTGGGAGGTCTGAACCAAGGGAAGGTCCGGTTCGTCGAACCTAAATATCCGAACCTTCGCCAAAAGGTAAAAATCGGTAGTTATCTTTATATTTACTTTGCTGCATATTTCTCATATCCATTTCATGCATCATCATATTTAATTCACAAACATTTTAATTTCTGTATTGCATTAGAAAAGAAAATAAAAATATTGCATTTGTTACGCTACACCATAAACTATGAAGCCCCATGTGAATAATTCTATGGTGTGTAAAAACCCACGGGAATATTCATCGTGGTGGCATAAAAATAATAAAAATAAATATGCATTCATTCTGTGTATTTTCTCTTGCATCATAAAAATATAAAATACAAAAATATTGAGAAAGAGATCTTATTGAAATTCTAGACAACTAAGGCTTAAGTGGCCAACCACTAACATTTAATCTGTTCCACAAGTTTTGTTGTCTATTTGAGTTTCACAGGATTTGAAAGGCCAAGAAAAGCTGACAAGCAAGTGAATGCTCCATCTACTGTTGGAACACTGTCTCAACAAACATCAACATCAATCAAAGCTCTGATAGAGGAAGGACATATCCACTGCCAGTCTGCTCCATTGCAAGATCGAATGACTACGTCAACATTCAGCTTGGGGGAAGGCACCCCCATGTATCCCCGTAAGTATCTTTATCCTCTTAAGTTTTTCATTCTATAAACAGATTCAAAACACCAAAAATATGTGAGCACATGAAGGTTCACTCTTAAAAATGAAAACACCAAAAATATGTGAGCACATGAAGGCTCACCCTTAAAAAGAAAAGAACAAAAAAAATATGTGGGCACATGAAGGCTCACCATTAATTAAAAAAGAGACAAAAATATATGAGCACATGAAGGCTCAACACTATTAAGGGAAACAGCTTGGGGGAGACGCACCCCCGTTATCTTCGCGATTCAGGTATGTCTTTATTATTATTACTACTACTATTATTATTGGCTTTTATATTATATCTTAAAGTGTGTTAGACTAAATAAATAAAATAGTGTGTCTAGTTTGTTTTAAGAAGTTGATAACTAAAGAAGAACCCTCTCTCTAATCTTTTGCATGGAAATGATGAATAGTTGCTCTATCTAATTTCTTTCAAGTACCTAGCTTTCAAAGCATGAGTTCTCCTAATTAATAATGATGCCTTAAAATAAAATTAAATACATGGATGGCAAATACTTAATCTAAGGTCTAGGTAATTGGGATATAACATGTGATGATCTGAGCTGCTATTATCTTGTTCTAAACAACACTAAAGTTCCGGAGATTTCTAAATATAAACATGACTAATAATTGCATTGAGTTAAATTAAGCTTTGTTGACCCTATGAGTAGTTTATCATACCATTGAATTGAGATCACTTACACATTTCATCCATCTTTTGCATAAATGCTCATAATTATCTGTTGCTACCCTCTCAGAAGTTTGTTGGAAGCATATGGCTATTAAAAAAAAGAGAAAAGAAAAAAAAAGATTCGAGGAAATAAAAAGAGACAAGTGTCTGAAACCTCAAAAAGATAGATCCCGAGGAAATAAAAAGGGACAAGTGTCCGGAACCTCAAAAAGAAAAAAGAAGAAGAAGAAAAAATGTCAGAAAAAATGGGCACGTGCCCGACAGTAGAATTAGCCTGATAGCCATATGTCTCTGATAAACAGAAGAGAGTGAATATATTCAAAAGAGCATCCGACTTCATTTTTCCATACACATGCACTTCTTGATTCAATGGTTGGTTGACTTTCTCTTTGGATCCATTGTTTAATTTGACAACATATGTATTAATGCTTTTGAAAATTAATTAAAACTCCGGGATAAAGGTGAAGTGAAAGAACTAGAGACATAGTGCTTGATTCGATTGTTCAATCTCTCAATTATTTAGGATCTAAGGTAAGAGTAATAAGCCCCATGAAGAATAACATGATATGTTTCGGAGAATTTTTGTTTAAACAGCAGGTATACTTGTTGGAAGTAAAGATACTGTAGCAACTCCTGATCCATTGATAAGTTTTGGTTTTGCTAAGGGACTAGCAAAGGGTAAGCTTGGGGGAATTGTTGACACTGGTTATCTATCAAAATTAAAGGATAAATAAATATGAAAAGGGCATGAATTCAATCACCAACATAGGTTTAGGGTTTTAATTGACAATATTCCACGAGTTTTCATGAATTGTGATTCTGCAGGGACTAAACCAGGAAACCAGCGCTGATTGCTTCCCCTAGAAGGAAACCGACGGGAGATAACGCAACCGCCACGTCAAGAAGTTTCTAGAAGACTCCAGAGGACACCAGAAGACACCAGGAGGTCGGGCACCGCGGGACCCTGCCAGGTGGGACCGACCAGTCCCACCATGAGACCGACCGGTCTCCCCCCGGGCCCGCTGGCTTCCGTCTTCTGTAAGCTTCCTCCACCGAACCCTAGGACTCATCTCCACCGTCCCTGAAGTCGGTTTGATCTAACGACCGCGGTTGATCCCTCAGGGCTATATAAGCAACCCCAGACCCCCCTCTCCAGGCATCTCCATCTTCATTATTCATCTCCACATCAGAAACTAGGGTTTCAATTAGAAGTAGAGGTCCCTCTAGATGAATCTCTTCTAGTTCATCTAGAATTAGATCTAGTTCATCTAGTTGTAATCAAGAGCCAGCTTTCAAGTAGAAGACTAGTAACCCCTCTAGTTAGGTTTAGAACCTAGTCTTATACTAGAACTAGAAGAGAGAGAGAGGAAGAGATCAAGAAGGAGCTCCGGCCTGTCGGATCCACTTCTTCATCTTGTACCTGCGGATTCAAGTTCATCATCAACTTCAGCGATTGTTTCGGTAATCAACGTCTATATTTAAGTTTGAGCTATTGTTCTTATTATTCTTAAAGATTTATGACTCTCTTTTGAGTACTTTAATTCTAGTCATTCTAGAGTTAGAGTAGTTGGATAGTGTAAGCGTGGTGCTTAGACTTGATAGCTCATATATGCCTCCTATAACGCCGGTAGTAGTGGTTGTTCGCAAGGGTGACTCTTATAGCCTTGTTGATTCTTCTATAGTCCACTTACCCGTGTGTAGGCTCGGTAGGATTATACATTTGCATAAAAGACTCATACTCTGTTTGTGACCTTTTATGGCAACTTCCTCACTAAGAATAATATAAACATATCACTCTTAAATTGGAATTAGACAACCTTAGTGATCCCCTCTATACTTCTAGATTCTCTGTCCTTGTTAGCTACTCAAGGGTTAGACTTGAAGACTTATCACTATCCGTTCCTTTGGGTTCGATATTAAAACTGGGTTACTCCGGTGAATTGCTACATCGGTAGATTTTATCTGTACGCTTGCGGATAAAGTAGAGTGTGCGTTAATTTATACCAACACTTTCATATCTTCACTTGATGATAGTAGATACTAGCTCTATATTGATTGTGTGACATAGTTTTATTAGGTAGAATTGTTGGATAGGTGGCATGCAACACACTATTAGGCTAGCGCAAAAAGCTTCGCCATTTGTTATACTAATAGTGTTTGCCTAAGTATTTTTGTAGATTTTTAATTAGGCTATTCACCCCCCTCTCGCCAATTCGTTCCTTTCACCGGGTTCACTGTCACTGCCAACTGCGCTGACTCGCTGCAACAGAGTAAAGGGAGTATGCAATAAGCATATATAGTCTAGAGATGAGAGTGTCTAACTGGGAAGCAAAGCAATGGATATAGGATATAGAGGAGGCTTTGCTACCTGATGAATTGACCAAGCAAAATGTAAGCACCGACATGTTCTAGAACCCACGAGTCACGCCAAGGACATCTGTGAAGGATTTGAGGCAATTCGGTGTTTAAACAGTGAAGAACATTGGTTGAGGCATAACATCGAGCACCTTGAAGGCATGGAATAAGGAGAGAGGGGTGGTGCTCACGGTTGGGTTCAGCCGGCCGGAGAGGAGCACGTCAGAGATGAAAAGGATGCCGAAAGACAAGCACCGGCGAGGGGACGGCTAACACCGACGATGGCAGACGATCCGCGACGAGAAGATCGGAGATGACTCCGGCGGAGCGGGCGCGCGCTCGGCTGCGAGGAGCAGGAGTTGGGCGTGGCGGCGGAGCTAGGCGAGCGCGATGGCACTAGGCACGACGGCGGAGTGGAGGGACGGGGGCCGGCGATGGGCGAGCGGAGGCGCTAGGGTTCAGGAGCACTGGCGGCGGCGGGAGCTCGGGCTCGCACGAGGAAGAAGACGAATATAGTGAAATGACGCATGGGGCCTTGATGTCAGTGATAAGAATAGACTGCGCCGCTAAAAGGAGCATTAGACGCGCCATTGTAATCACATCGGACGCGCCGTTGTAATCACATCGGACGTGCCGATGTCGTTCCAGAGAGCTCCAAAATCGCCAAATCCACATTGGACACGTCTGGTGCCTCGGCATCGGACGCTGACCAACATCCGATGGGGCATCGGACGCAACGCCAACACTGTTCCAGTCGGAGCTGCCTATAGTGGGGGCATCGGACGCTGAGCTTCAGCGTCCGATGCAGCGTCCGATGCTGCATTTTGGGCAGTTCTGAAGTTCTCTGTTGCGGCTCCCTCTCCCAACCAAGTTCCAACCCAAATAAGAAGCAAATAAACACCAGTTGGAACCTAGTATGAGCATCCTCGCATAAACCCTCAATTTTATAAATAATTTGCCATAGGCTAAGTATCTTTTTAGGAAGATAGGATATAAAACCGGTGAGGAGACAACATGTGGCCACCAAAACTAGGGGTCTTAACCAATAGGAGCCTCAAAGCTCCCCCTAGCGGTGGACGAACACAGCGGTTGCTCAAGCTTAACCAAAGAAGAACGACAAGCAACACACATGCAAATGCAATGCAATACGAAATTTGAATCCAATGAGGACATTGCCACGCTGGACACACCGACGCCATGGTCTTCCCCAAGTTGCAATTCATCCCCAACTCAGCTACCACGTCACCCTCGGAATTCCAGGAGCAGTCTCGGGTAAAATCAACGCCTCAGACGCATAAGGACTCCATTTTCGACGCCAGATATGCTTGGAAAGATAATTTGATAAGCTAACCAATGGCTTTGGAATCACATCAAAATTCATTCGGAGTCAATGGGAATCGTCGAAACAAGTCAGCGTCCAGAATCTGCCAGGGTGTTGCGACACCGTCTTTTGGTCCGTTGGGCCGTGTATCGTCTTAGAGCCCATTAAGGGGCGCGTCCAGCAGGGGCGACGACCTAGACACTATAATTAGCCACCGTCATCGAGGAACTGAATCGTTCATTGTAACTATGGTGTCGAATCCTTTTACAGTGATCCAGGGCCCCCGTTCTTGATCTCCTCCACTGTGTCGATTAGTCCTTTGGAACCAAGTTCTTGAACCCTCTATTGATAATCGTATCATTCATATTTGCAATTTCAGATTGCGTGCTTTACCTTCTTGCTTGTGCTCTTTGATTCGCTTGCAGGAAACAGCCTTCTTGGCGAGGTCAATCAAGTTGTGCTTGGTTGATAACCAACGGAGCAGTGGTGTAACAGTTGCAGGGTTTGAATCGTGTCTGATTTGAAGCCGGATCGCCAACGTCGAGATCTCCATCAGTCGAACTTACCAATTACCTTAGAAGATCGGGCCGTCCCTCATCAGAATCTAGGTTGCTTGTCAAGTTTGCTCATGGGTAAGCTTCTTCACACGCTTTTTAGGGCAGTTATCTTAACCACGTCTGACAAGCCTATGTGCATAGCATAAATTAAACATGGCATATTATACAATGCAATGCAAAGACAACCACCTTTCACCTTTTGACGAAGTTACTTAGATCAAGCACATTAAGCTCACTTCGCAATCTACAAAGTGTACTCTCATCTAGGGGTTTTGTGAAGATATCTGCCAAGTGATCTTCGGTTCTAACTCCTTCTAGAGATATATCTTTCTTTGAAACATGGTTTCTTAGAAAGTGTTGGCGAATATCTATGTGCTTAGTGCGAGAGTGTTGAACCAGGTTGTTAGCAAGCTTAACAACGCTCTCATTGCCACACAACAAAGGTACCGCTTCTAAAACTACACCATAGTCTAGAAGGGTTTGTTTCATATAAATGATTTGTGCACAACAAGCTCCCACGGCTATGTATTCTGCCTCGGCAGTAGACAAGGCCATACTATTTTGCTTCTTCGAACTCCATGAAACTAGTGATCTCCCAAGCAAATGGCACCCCCCGGATGTGCTCTTTCTATCCACTTTGCAACCCGCGTAATCTGAATTGGAATACCCAGCGAGTTGGAAGTTAGCTCCTTTGGGATACCAAAGGCCAATGCTTGGGGTGTGCTTTAGGTACCTAAGGATTCTTTTTACGGCTATGAGGTGTGATTCCTTAGGATCGGCTTGAAACCTAGCACACATGCACACACAATAAACATGATGTCAGACCTAGATGCGGTCAAATATAACAAGCTACCAATCATAGAACGGTAGAGGTTTGATCAACTGAGTTACCTCCCTCATCTAGGTCGAGATTTCCATTTGTCGGCATTGGAGTCTTGATAGGTTTGCAATTATTCCTGTTGAAGCGCTTGAGGAGGTCTTTTGTATACTTCTATTGAGATATAAAAGTCCCCTCCTTTATTTTCTTGACTTGAAAGCCTAGGAAGAATGTGAGCTCACCAATCATGGACATTTCAAACTCCTTCAACATCAATTCACCAAATTCCTTGCAATATTCTTCATTTGTTGACCCGAAGATAATATCATCAACATAGACTTGACAAATGAAGATCTCTCCATCAAGCTTCTTGGTGAATAGTGTGGTGTCGACCTTCCCAATGATGAAGCCCTTCTCAATGAGGAAGTTTTGGAGGCACTCATACCATGCTCTTGGGGCTTGCTTGAGTCCATATATCGCCTTGGACAACCTATAAACATGATTAGGATATCTAGGGTCTTCAAACCCGGGAGGTTGATCGACATAGACTAGTTCATTTATGAAGCCATTTAAAAATGCACTTTTCACATCCATTTGATATAATTTAATATCATGATGTGATGCATATGCAAGGAGGATACAGATGGCTTCAAGTCTTGCAATTGGTGCAAAGGTCTCTCCAAAATCTAAGCCTTCAACTTGAGAGAACCTCTTCGCTACTAGCCTTGCCTTGTTTCTAACAACCACACCTTGATCATCTTGCTTGTTTCTAAACACCCATTTTGTTCCAATGACTCTTGCGCCTTTAGGTCGCTCTTCAAGGGTCCAAACTTGATTGTGGGTGAAATTGTTCAATTCTTCGTGCATAGCATTCACCAAATTCGGATCCTTTAGAGCATCTTCTACAAGTGTAGGCTCAACAAGAGAAACAGAGGAGTGATGTTCAATACAGGAAGCAAGTTTTTGAGATCGAGTCATTACACCCCTTGTTGGACTCCCTATGATGAGATCTTGAGGATTAGCTTGAAGTAGAGGAGAAGTCTTTTGATCAACCACTTGAGGGGCCGCTTGTGGAGCATCAACATCTTGAGCTTGTACCACCATTTGATCATGGGAGACATAAGTATCTTCATTTGGCTCTCTCCCATCTTTATCATCATCTTGTGATACATTTGATGAGGATGGCTTGTCAATGAATTTCACATCATCATCATCATCATCTTTAGGCTTGATGGCTCCAATTGGCATGTTCTTCATTGCTTCCCTCAATGGTTCATCACCTACATCATCAAGATTCTCATGTGCTCCTTGAGAGCCGTTAGATTCATCGAATTCCACATCATATGTTTCTTCTACCATCTCGGTGGCATCGTTGAATACTCGATATGCTTTGGATTTCAATGAGTAACCAATAAGAAAACCAATATCACATCGGTGTTGAAACTTCCCTAGGTGTTGGCGCTTCTTGTAGATGTAGCATTTGCATCCAAACACTCTAAAGAATGATACATTCGGCTTCATATTCTTGAGTATCTCATAGGGGGTCTTGCCAAGGAGACGATGGGGGAACAACCGGTTTGATGCATAGCAAGCAGTGTTGATTGCTTCTGCCCAAAATCTTTCCGGTGTAGAGTACTCATCTAACATTGTTCTTGCTAGGGTGATTAGAGTCCGGTTCTTCCTCTCAACTACCCCATTTTGTTGCAGTGTATATGTTCCAGAGACTTCATGCTTGATCCCAACTTCATCACAATAGAGCTCAATGTTGGTGTTGTCAAACTCCTTTCCATTATCACTTCTTATTTTCTTGATCTTCAAGTCAAACTCATTTTGGGCTCTCTTGGCAAACTTCTTGAATGAAGGGGTTGCTTCGGATTTGTCATGAAGAAAGAACACCCAAGTGTATCTTGAATAGTCATTAACAATCACTAGGCAATAGAGATTTCCACCCAAGCTAGCATATGTTGTTGGCCCAAATAGATCCATGTGAAGTAGCTCCAACTCTCTTGATGTTGATACAAAGGCTTTGGTTGGATGAGTATTTGCAACTTGCTTGCCGGCTTGACATGTGTTGATGGTCCTTAAACACTTGTTTTACCATCCACATTTTACCCAAAAATTCACCAAAAAGGCATGAAAAGTAGTCAAATAGGTTTCTAACTAACCAAATTCCACATGTCCATAGATTTTTATTTGAATGCAGGATTTGGACCAAATTTGGAGAATGGACCCACCAGGGGCCGAGACCACTCACCAGGGCCCATTTGGGCCCTAGTGGGGTGGCGCCCGCCACCCCTAGGTGGCGCCCAAACTTCTCCCCTGCAACGTCACTGATCCGTGTGACCACCCCAGGGCCAAATCTTAGTCCTCGGTCACTAGGACGGTGGCATCAGAGGGCTCAGGAGGGAGTGGCGTGGATCATGCATGCCGCCATGCAAAGAAGCACATGTTGAATTAAAGAAGCACATGCTTAATTCTTCTCCACCATTGATCTTAAGGAGGTTACGATCCAAGGGCTCTCATCCATCATCACACGGATCGATGATGTGGCGGTGGAGTAGCCCATACTCCACCTCTCTACTATAAATACCCCCCTGGAGGCGTCACTTCACTTCAAGCAAGGAAAGCAAGGAAAGGAAGGAAGAAGCAAAGCAAGGCTAAAGCTAGAGAGCTAATAGCTTAGGATTTAGCCAAGCTCAGGCAAGTAGGTAGCTAGTAGAGCAAGGCATCCTTGCCTCATTGCTCTCGCGGAAGCGCTGCTCAAGGCTTAGCTCAAGAGTAGAAGCGTGCAAGTAATCGGTCCTGGAGTTGGGAAGAGTCTTCCTTCATCTCCGGTTCAGGTTTTGCTCTTGTAACTCAAGCACTTTACTATATTCTAGTTCATCATTTCAAGTATTACTTTATTCTACATGCCAGTATTGAGTAGTATACTTGATTGATTGCTTGAGTACCTATCTATCCTACATTTCAATTCACTTAGCCATAGTAGTTAATCTCTAGTGTGCTTAGTGTTTGATCTTTGCCAATAGGTTGCTTAGTTAGTTTAGTGTTTATCTTATTAAGTCAAGTATTTGCTCTGACGTCCGCAACGGTGTCTCTATTCTAGGCCAGGATAGAGATAGTTAGAATATAATTAGGCATGGTGCTTAGTTATAGACTTACCTTCAGATATGGCTAGACCCCCGGATAGCTGTGGTAGCAAGCAGGTGGTGACAGCCCTGTGCGCATTGAATTCCACCACGTAGTTGGTCTAGTTTAACAGTAAGGCTCGTTGTGCTAGCGTTCAACCTAAGTCAGTGGTAAAGGCTAGTACGCCTCGGTACTTGACAAGATAGGAATAAAACTATACTTAACTTGGTTGCTTATTTGGCATTTGCCTATCTTGCTTCATAGTTATCCAGGAGTAGTTATTAGTTATTAGTTAGTTATATTAGTTATCCTTAGTTATCTTATTTCCCTTACCTACCTATCCATCCACCTTACCTGAACCATTCATTTCATCCTTACCTATCCACTCATAAATTCTTTCTAGCCTTTCATTTCTTCTCTCCTCTCCTTTTCCCTTTCTTATTCTTCGACTCTCATCCCCTCCTTGACTCGACTCATACACCACCCTAGCCTTCCTTTGGGATCAAACAAATCGACACCTGGTACTCCCAGGCGAAGTGCTACTACGATAGTTCTGTGCACTTGCAGAATCTGCTCTAGGTAGATTGCAATCTCTCTAGCTAGCTCCTACTAGTGTCGGGATTGACAACCCCATTTGACATTAGTAGATAGCTGCTTTAGCTTCACTCCTTTATGTATAGTGACTGGACTTGCTACAAGCATTTCTGGCGCCGTTGCTAGGGATAGATTCCATAGTCTACTCCTAGTAACGACGTTAGCAAGTGTCAACAAGCATTTCTGGGCCGTTACCGGGGATAGTTGCCTAGCTCTATCTTTAGTGAAGTTAAGAACTACCAACAAGCATTTCTGGCGCCGTTGTCGGGGAAGACAATCGGTGTATCCTTCGAGTCCTTATCGAATTTATCTTCGCTTAAGCTCCCGCTTAGCGAATCCCATCTTTCCCCATTCTTTCTTTCCTTAGTCCTTCTTATCTTTTTCCTTCATCTTCTTCAACTTCTTTCTTTCTTATCTCGTTCTACCTTCACGATGGCCAATAAGACCATTCGTGAGTTTTCTGCTCCTTCTGCCGCCAATGTAGCGACAAGACCAGCCGTGATCGATGCCAACCTCAATTTCGAGTTGAAACCGGCTCTGATCACGATGGTCCAAGCTAGTCCATTCTGTGGCAAAGCTCATGAGGATGCCAATGCTCACCTCCAACAATTTTTGGAGATTTGCGGCACCTTCACCATTAAGGGGATAACCCAAGAAGCCATCCGTCTTCGTCTCTTTCCTTTTTCTCTCCTGGGAAAAGCGAAGCAATGGTTCTATACCAATCGCAACGCTGTAGACACATGGGACAAGTGTTCCAATGCTTTTCTCGCCAAATTCTTTCCGATGGGCAAGACGAACGCTCTTCGCAACAAAATCTCCAGCTTTACGCAACAAGCCGAGGAATCTATTCCCGAGGCTTGGGAGAGAATGCAAGAGTACGTCACTGCTTGTCCACACCATGGTATGGAGGACGGGCTGTTGATCCAGAACTTCTACTATGGCCTAACCCCACTCTCTAGAAGCCATTTGGATGCCTTCGCCGGCGGTGCATTCTTTTCTCTGAATGTTGCAGATGCTAAGGCTCTCATAGAGAAGATGGTGTCGAACCAAGGACGGAATGACGAGAGACTGCAACCCCGTAAGCGAGGTATGCATTCCCTTAAGGAGGCCGACATGATCGTGGCCAAGATGGACCTACTGGCCAAGAAGCTGGACAGCTGTGAGAAGATGAACCAACAAGAGAGTGTCCAATCTCTGGAATCCTACATGACTTGTGAAGTCTGTGGAGAAACCAGACATTCTGGGAACCACTACCCCGAGTTACATGAAGATTTGAACTTCATCATCAACAACAACAACAACAACAACGGTTTCCGTCAACAAAATCAAGGATGGAATCAGCACTCCAACTCTCAAGGTAATAATTCATTCCCTCGCTCTAATTTCCAAAGTACTGATAATTTCTCATTCTTAAAGAATCTAGTCTACTCTCAAGGTAGAACTACTGAATTTATGAATAAGAAATTAATGTCAAATGATAAAATGCTTGAGAACATAAATGCTAAATTGGAAGATTTCTCATCTGCTCTGAAAAATCAACTTAGCTTTAATAAGATGTTAGAAACCCAATTAGCTCAACTTGCTGCGATCATACCATCTTTTGAAACTGGCAAAATTCCGGCTAAACCTAACATGGAAACTGCAAATACGGTTGAAATAAAATATTTTAACTATTATGAAGATCAAACCATGACTGTTAAAAAGGGTGATCCTGGTAGTCCCATAATTAGATGCTCAATCTTTGGAGAAGTCTTTAAAAATGTCATGTGTGATTTAGGATCGAGTGTGAACATTTTATCTAAGGATTTCTATGAAAACTCGTTCTTTCCACCCATGTCATCCACATCTGCCTATGTCGTGCTAGCTGATCAATCAACATGCTATGCAGAAGGAATAGTCACTGATTTACCTGTTCATATTAGAGGTTCATATGTTCCTGCTGATTTCATAATACTAGATATGGGAAATAGGAAAGATGTGCCTCTAATCTTAGGTAGACCTTTCTTGAACACTGTTGATGCTTGCATATATGTGGGGAGTGGTAAAATGCAAATGACATTAGGAGGGAGGAAGGAAATATTCTCCTTTTCCCGTGGTCCCGCATATGCCGCTAACATGCAGGAAGCAAAACCCGTTCGTACCAAGAAGAGACGCCTAAGAACAAGGTGGAACAGAAAGAAAGAACCACCTTCTCCTGAGTTGTGTAATTCACATGACAAAGGAGAGGTGCCAAAAGAAGAAGAACCCGATGAAGTACTTAAAGAAGATCCACCCAATAAGGATGAAATTCCATGGATCTAAGGTATGGATTTACTTTTTAATTTTTCCCTTCAAATTTCCCTTTTTCAAATAAATAACATATGTCATGCATGTAACTAAAAAAAATCAGTTATCATTAGTTATATGCATAAGTATATATTAACTTAGCTAAAATAATAAAATATCATAATAGGATAGTTTCCCTTTTTCACAACATTAGATAGTTTTCTTTTTAATAAAATAAGAACAAGAGCTCCGACCGAGAAAGATGAAGACCCTTCACCAAGCAAGAAGCCAGCTTGGGGGAGATCCTCGCGCCAATAAGGTATGTTTCAACCTTACTCTTTATGTTCGGTTCTTAAATTCTATATCTTTTGAAAATTTTTGAATGTTATATACTTGCCTAAGTAATTATCCCATGAGTAAAAATGATAAAATCTGCTTAAAAATGTTGGAACCTGAATAAGAAATAAAATATGCCATGCAAATGCTATTGTTATAGTTAGAATAACTAGTTTTATCTAAGTTGTAGCTTTTGTGGGTTGCACATGTTTTAACTAAAATCATGCTTAGTGAATAAAGTTAGATAGAAATGGAGTAATTCTTTAAACTTGCTAAGGTGAAATTAGGACCAAATCTGGAGGATTTCTTTTAAAAATCATGAAAACCTTGTTAAAAGTTCCTCTGGATTTTATCCCATCCCACCACTAGCCAAATATTTGTTAGTCAAAACCACAAAGAGCTTTGCTTGTGTTGAGCTTTGTTAGACCTCATAGATCTTAGTAGAGAAGCTTATCATTTCTTTTCATCAAGATACACACACCCACCATAAATTGCTTACTCTCCACTTTGGAAGTTTGCAACTACCAAATAAATTGCTCATTCTCTACACTGGAGATATGCAATACCTTGCCAAACGTCCCATTGCTAGCCTTATGCTATTCCTACACTGGGAATAAGCATTTCTCTCTCTTCCCCCTTTTCATTTCTAAAATCCTTTCCTATAGACAATCTGGGGAAATCTAGAGCTAAAAAAGAGAGATATTAAAAAAAAGTGAGCAAAGTAGCTCAAGAGAGGACTATTTCCTAGAAAATGTGAGGACACATTTTTGTCTACTCACTATGTATCGAGTAAAAAAAAGAAAAGAGAGAGAGTTATCATTAGCTCTAGACCCCAGAAATTAACTAGGAAGGATTATGAAATATCTCTCTATACACTTCCACATAACCACACATGCACATCTTGATCAATATTTATGATTTGCTGCTCCTTATGATCTGAGTGTCTAGCTTAGCAATAAACATTATGCAATTTGCTCATGAGTCTTAGCCTACCTATAACTCCACATATCATTCTTTAGAAATAGGAGAGGCTACATTTTGGCCTAAGTGAGGATTTAAACACCATTGAGTGATTGAGTGAATCTTGGAGGACTTAAGCAAGTTTTTATCTTTTGAAAACCTCAAAAAACCTCCAGACAGAATCCTACTCAAACCTAAGCAAAATAAAAGTTTCCTATCTACTGCTTTATTTCACTCTTGCATGTTTGAAGTGAAAAGCTATAAGCCCCACATTGCTATGATTAATGATATACACTAAGTTATTTCTCACTATACAATATGCACTTGTATACATCTTAAGTGTTATCTATTTCATACTCAATGCTTAAACCGCATTGTTGCTCGAGGACGAGCAACAGGTTAGCTTGGGGGAGCTTGTTGATGGTCCTTAAACACTTGTTTTACCATCAACATTTTACCCAAAAATTCACCAAAACGGCATGAAAAGTAGTCAAATAGGTTTCAAACTAACCAAATTCCACATGTCCATAGATTTTTATTTGAATGCAGGATTTGGACCAAATTTGGAGAATGGACCCACCAGGGGCCGAGACCACTCACCAGGGCCCAAATATGGGCCCTAGTGGGGTGGCACCCGCCACCCCTAGGTGGCGCCCGCCACCTAGGTGGCGCCCAAACTTCTCCCCTGCCACGTCACTGATCCGTGTGACCACCCCAGGGCCAAATCTTAGCCCTCGGTCACTAGGACGGTGGCATCGGAGGGCTCAGGAGGGAGTGGCGTGGATCATGCATGCTGCCATGCAAAGAAGCACATGTTGAATTAAAGAAGCACATGCTTAATTCTTCTCCACCATTGATCTGAAGGAGGTTACGATCCAAGGGCTCTCATCCATCATCACGCGGATCGATGATGTGGCGGTGGAGTAGCCCCTACTCCACCTCTCTACTATAAATACCCCCCTGGAGGCGTCACTTCACTTCAAGCAAGGAAAGGAAGGAAAGGAAGGAAGAAGCAAAGCAAGGCTAAAGCTAGAGAGCTAATAGCTTAGGATTTAGCCAAGCTCAGGCAAGTAGGTAGCTAGTAGAGCAAGGCATCCTTGCCTCATTGCCCTCACGGAAGCGCTGCTCAAGGCTTAGCTCAAGAGTAGAAGTGTGCGAGTAATCGGTCCTGGAGTTGGGAAGAGTCTTCCTTCATCTCCGGTTCAGGTTTTGCTCTTGTAACTCAAGCACTTTACTATATTCTAGTTCATCATTTCAAGTATTACTTTATTCTACTTGCCAGTATTGAGTAGTATACTTGATTGATTGCTTGAGTACCTAGCTATCCTACATTTCAATTCACTTAGCCATAGTAGTTAATCTCTAGTGCGCTTAGTGTTTGATCTTTGCCAATAGGTTGCTTAGTTAGTTTAGTGTTTATCTTATTAAGTCAAGTATTTGCTCTGACGTCCGCAAGGGTGTCTTTATTCTAGGCCAGGATAGAGATAGTTAGAATATAATTAGGCGTGGTGCTTAGTTATAGACTTATCTTCAGATACGGCTAGACCCCCGGATAGTTGTGGTAGCAAGCAGGTGGTGACAGCCCTGTGCGCCTTGAATTCCACCACATAGTTGGTCTAGTTTAACAGTAAGGCTCGTTGTGCTAGCGTTCAACCTAAGTCAGTGGTAAAGGCTAGTACGCCTCGGTACTTGACAAGATAGGAATAAAACTATACTTAACTTGGTTGCTTATTTGGCATTTGCCTATCTTGCTTCGTAGTTATCCAGGAGTAGTTATTAGTTATTAGTTAGTTATATTAGTTATCCTTAGTTATCTTATTTCCCTTATCTACCTATCCATCCACCTTACCTTAACCATTCATTTCATCCTTACCTATCCACTCATAAATTCTTCCTAGCCTTTCATCTCTTCTCTCCTCTCCTTTTCCCTTTCTTATTCTTCGACTCTCATCCCCTCCTTGACTCGACTCATACACCACCCTAGCCTTCCTTTGGGATCAAATAAATCGACACCTGGTACTCCCAGGCGAAGTGCTACTACGATAGTTCTGTGCGCTTGCAGAATCTCCTCTAGGTAGATTGCAATCTCTCTAGCTAGCTTCTACTAGTGTCGGGATTGACAACCTCATTTGACATTAGTAGATAGCTGCTTTAGCTTCACTCCTTTAGGTATAGTGACTGGACTTGCTACAAGCATTTCTGGCGCCTAGGGATAGATTCCATAGTCTACTCCTAGTAACGACGTTAGCAAGTGTCAACAAGCATTTCTGGGCCGTTACCGGGGATAGTTGCCTAGCTCTATCTTTAGTGAAGTTAAGAACTACCAACAACATGCACTACACAATTTGTCCTTCTCAAATTTGACATCCTTTAAGCCTCTAACCAAATCCTTCTTCAATAGCTTGTTGAGAGTGTTCATTCCAACATGTGCCAATCTTCTATGCCCTAACCAACCAAGAGATTGCTTCATGAATAAACATGTCTTCAAGTTGGCATCTTCAGAGTTGAAATCAACTAGATAGAGATTGTTGTATCTAAAGCCTTGGAATATCACTTGAGAATCATCATTCTTTGTCACAACCACTTCTTTCTCGGTGAATAAGCATTGAAAGCCAAGATCACATATTTGCCCAACAGATAGCAAGTTGAAGCTCAATGAAGCAACTAGAAGCACATTGGATATTGTATGATCATTTGAAATTGCCACTTTGCCCAAACCATTTACATTGCCCTTTGAGTTGTCACCAAATGTAATATTTTTTTGGTCATTGACATTCTCTTCTAGTGAGATGAACATCTGGGGATCACCGGTCATATTGTGTGCAACCACTATCAATTACTGTCGGGGGACCACAAAAGGGGTACCCCCAATCATCACAAAACCTAGAGCAAAACCTAGAGCACCAATTAATAAGAGACCCAGCTAGACTAACCTTCCAAAAAACCAATCCCTCGAGGCCTGCAACGCTGGCCCACCACCAGGAAGCTTAAGCTCGCCAAAGCCTTACCGACCGCCTCCTTGTAGCCTACCCCTCGAGCCCCGGCACATAGGCCTCGAACCCGCTACAGCCATACGCCATTCCTCGAGACCCCACGCGGGGACCTCGAGCCTCTCTAGCTCGGTAACCTATCCCTCAAGACACCTCACGCCCTCCTCGAGCGGCGCCAGACATCGGATACCAGCCCCATACTGCGCATTTAATGCGTTCACCTACTCCGGTCACGTCCTCTGGCACACGACGTGAGCCACAGTAAACCGGAGCCCAGGTCAAATCTCGTTTTCACCACAAGCATGGGCAAAAGGGCACAAGTACAACACTGTTCGACCATACTCTGCACTGTAGCACCCTCGAGCCATATCTCGAGACCTGGATTCCCGCTGTGCGGGCGGATTTTCTGGGACTTGCCCATACCTGCGGGGGCTCGAGCCCCCCGTAGGCGCCACCTCGAGGCCGGCCCTGCGCCCCTCGAGCCCTGACAGCTTTCATGCTATTGGAGGACAGGTACCCCAAGACTCGGAGGGACCCAGCCACGTCATGTACGTGCCGGAATGGACGCTGCACGGCCTCACGTCGCCACGCCTCCACGTCCGCGCCCGGGATGGAGGCCACGCTTCAAGGACGCTTCAACAGCAACCCCCACGCCGGCTCCAGTATCTTCGACAAGACATAATTCCTACCCTTCGCCGTATTGGGCGCTGTACATGTCTCTACTGTGTAACCCTGGCCTCCTCTTGCTCTATAAAAGAGGACACCAGGGCCCTTCGCGCGAGAGCGGCCACACACACACGGTTCCACGCGAATCCACGCTCACACGGGTCAGCTACAACACAACACACACACACGAGTCCAGACTCAGGTCTACGCTCATTGAGCTTGTATTGCCCCTGTACAAGCACTTCGGTGCAAGTAATACAAGAACCACCTCCCCCCGCTGGACGTAGGGCCTTCTTTGCCCGAACCAGGATAAATCCTTGTGTCATCTTGCATCACCATCCAGGAAGAGAGCACGCGATCATATTACTAGTTAGTGTCATACCCCCGGGGTCGAAACACCGACAGTTGGCGCGCCAGGTAGGGGGCTTCGCATGTCGGAGTCGATTTCTCGTTGTTTTCTGGATGGCTTCTTCAACTCCTTCGTTCTTTGCTGGTGCCGTCATATGGTTCGGGAGCCTCGAGTTCCTGGCCACCGACAGCGGCAACGAGCTGACCCTGCTCTCCACGGAGGGCCCGAGCGGAGGGCGTGTCACGCCACCCCGCGCGAGAAGCGTGGCGCGTCGCCCGCACCACCACGCGTCGCCACCTCGTGAGCGGCGCCGTCGTCACCATCGTCGCCAGGCACAGGCGGTGCCCGCGGCGTACACCCACTTCCCCGCGGCCGGTGCAGGGTCCCCGAGGAGAAACCTGCCCGGCTCGCGACCGGAGACTTCTAGGGCGCGCGCGCGCTCTCCCAGCGAGTTCGCGTTCGTCATGCGCACGGACCGGGAGCCCGGCCAGAGGCCCCTTAGCCGTGCCCCATCGACGCCACCTGGCTTCCTCCCGCACGGGGTGTGCCGCGCTTGACGCCAGCGGCCCCCATTCGGCCTCATCAACTCCGCAACTGTCTACGCCCGCCACCTCGATGAGCGCCGTCAAAACCGGGCGGCGGCAGAGCGGGAGGAACGTCCGGGCGTGCTCCTACGAGCCACCGCCGACCTGGAGATCGTCAACCCCGCGCACGTTGACCGCGGCTTCTCACGAGTCGTCGAGCCACCCCGGCGAGCCACCATCGGAGAGTGGTACCGCGAGCTGCAGTCCCAGCACGGGCCAGGGCGGCGCGACATCAACGGCTCCGACTCCGACGAGTACGACTACCATGACCCTGACCTCTGGGATCCCACCAGGGAGTGCTTCCAGCTCGAGGGGGTCGTGAGCGATGCCGAGGGTGACGGCGACGACGACGCCAGGCCGACGCTCAACCTCGAAGCGCCCAACGACGTGGCTGCAGCGGGCGGATCACGCGTTCAGGGGAGGAACGAACCCCCGGCATCGGACGCACCACCTCAGCACAACGACGACCGGGCGGCGCAGCTCGCGCAGCTGCGGGAGGCCATCGCCGAGGCTGAGGAGGACCGACAACGCTTGCTACAGCTCGAGAAAACTCTAGTGCAGGAACAAGCCTAGCCTCGAGGCGCCGGCGTTCGTGGCCGCGCTCGAGAGGTCCACCGGCAGATCCTCGAGAACGGGGCACCAGCACGCCCCGAGGTGTGCTTCCCGTGAGCCGGGCAGAACGTGGTGGCGGCCGCCATGCTGCTCCGCGATCTACCCGTCGTCTCCAACCCCGACGCCAGGCGCATGCTCGGTGAAATGAAGAACCTCCTCGAGACAGCCGCTGTGCAGCAGGCCGAGAGCTCAGCGTCGCGCCGGCGCGGGGTGGCCTCGCGGAAGCCAGCAGACACGCCCCGCAACGAGCGTGAGATGTCCGTCCACCAGCCGGACGCCCCTCGAGCCAGGCCGGTCCGGGAGCGGATCGTCGACAACCGGCCACCTCGAGACCCCAATGACGCGCGCGATGAACCCCCGGCACCGGATGCTTCACCTCGGCGCAATGACAACCAGGCGGCACAGCTCGCGCGGCTGCGGGAGGCGATCACCAAGGCTGAGGAGGGCGTGCTACGGTACCGGCGTGACGATAACCGCCGGTGCAAGCACAAGGGGGCCGAGGAGCGTGGCTATAGTGCCCATCAAGGGGGGCGCTACGACAGTGACGAGGACCGGCAAGCCCCTGAGCCCCCGGGCCCCAGGGTCTTCAGCTGGGCCATCCGCAGCTCAATTCTCCCCGACCGCTTCCGACCACTGACCAACATCGTGAAGTATGACGGGGAGGTCGAGCCCAAGCTATGGCTCTCCGACTTCCGCCTGGGCTGCCAACTGGGCGGGGCAAAGAGCGACGACCGCGTGATCATACGCCAGCTCCCACTCTACCTCTCGGACACTGCCCGTCGGTGGCTCGAGGGGCTCCCGCCGGATCTGATCCATGACTGGGCCGACCTAGTCAGGGTCTTCGATGGGAATTTCAAAGGGACTTGCGTGCGCCCAGGCAACCCCTGGGATCTACGACGTTGCAGGCAGAAAGCGGACGAGCCCCTCCGCGCCTTCGCTCGACGATTCTCGAAGCAACGCCTCGAGCTCCCCCACGTGCCTGATGAGGATGTCATCTCAGCATTCCTCGCGGGCACGACGTGCCAAGAGCTAGTCCACGAGCTAGGGCGCTACCGTCCCAGGACGGTCGAGGATCTGATGGACCATGTCACCAGCTTCGCCTCAGGCAACGAGGCAGTGGGGGCCTTCTTTGGCCGCTCCACGGACAAAGGCAAGGCGCCGGCCGCACTGGAGGGCTCGAGCAAGGGCAATAGCGTCAAGAACCACAACAACAACAAAAAGAAGAAGAACAAAGACAAAGGTCAAAAGGCGAGGCGCGACGACGATGAAGAAGTGCTCGCAGGCGCCCTCGAGCATAAGAAGCCTCGAGGCCCCCCTGACGGGGCCGTTTTCGACAAAATGCTCGAGGATCCCTGCCCTTATCACAAGGGTCCCACAAATCAAAAGTTGAAGGACTGCCGAATGATGAAGGGCTTCTACTCCAAGCTCGACGACAAGAAGGAAGACGCGCCTAAGGGCAAGGATAACAATCGACGCGACGACGGGGACGCGGGCGGCAACTTCCCCCCGGTGCGCGACTGCTACATGATCTACGGGGGCCCAACCGTCGGGCTCTCAGCTTGAGAGAGAAAAAAGGAGCGCCGGGGGGTCTTTGCACTCTGCCATGACACCCCCCGGTATCTCGACTGGTCTGAGGCGCCAATCACGTTCGACCGTGAAGACCATCCGGACCATGTCGTAAATTCGGGGGCGTACCCCCTCGTCGTCGACCCCGTCATCGTCGACGTACGGTTCTCCAAGGTATTGATGGATGGGGGCTCGAGCCTCAACATCATATACCTCGAGACCCTCGACCTCCTGGGGATTTCGAGGGACCAGCTCCGACCCAGTGCCGGGGGGTTCCACGGAGTCGTACCGGGGAAGAAGGCCCACCCCCTTGGGCGCATCGACCTACCTGTTTGCTTTGGCACGCCGACCAACTTTCGCCAGGAGACGCTCACCTTCGAGGTGGTTGGGTTCCAAGGGACCTACCACGCCATCATCGGCAGGCCTGGTTACGCCAAATTCATGGCGGTCCCCAACTACACATACTTGAAACTCAAGATGCCGGGGCCGAAAGGAGTCATCACCATCGACACCTCCTACGAACACGCGTACCACTGCGACGTGGAGTGCGTCGAGCGTGGGGAGGCCAACGTCCAAGTCGACTCGCTCGAGGCCCTGGCTGCCCTGGCCACCGAGGCCCCTGAGGCAAAGCGCCACACCGGTACCTTCGAGCCGGCAGAGCACACCAAGCAGATACCTGTCGACCCGACCTCGACCGACGGCAAGACGCTGGCCATCAGTGCCAGCCTCGAGCCTAAATAGGAAGCAGTGCTCGTCGATTTTCTTCGCACAAACATCGACATGTTTGCGTGGAGCCCCTCGGACATGCCGGACGTACCGAGGGGAGTCACCGAGCACGCCTTGGAGATCCAGACCGGTGAAGCCGCGCCTGCGCCGCTTCGACGAGGAGAAGCGTAGGATCATCGGCGAGGAGGTGCACAAGCTTTTGGCGGCTGGATTCATCAAGGAGGTATTTCACCCAGAGTGGCTAGCTAACCCTATACTAGTTAGGAAAAAGAATGGAAAAATGCGGATGTGTGTAGACTACACTGGTCTGAATAAAGCATGTCCAAAAGTTCCATTTCCTTTACATAGAATTGATCAGATTGTCGATTCCACTACGGGGTGCGAAGTACATTCATTTCTCGATGCGTATTCCGGCTACCACCAGATTAAAATGAAAGAATCTGACGAGCTCGCTACCTCCTTTATTACGCCTTTTGGTATGTATTGCTATGTTACAATGCCCTTCGGCCTTCGAAACGCCGGGGAAACATATCAACGTTGTATGCAGCATGTCTTTGGCAAACACATAGGCAAAACCATCGAGGCCTACGTCGATGACATCGTGGTTAAGACCAAGAAAGTCGGGGACCTCATCAGCGATCTCGAGACCACGTTCGAGTGCCTCCGGGCCAAGAATGTGAAACTCAACCCCGAGAAATGTGTCTTTGGTGTGCCTCGAGGCATGCTACTTGGCTACATTGTCTCGCAACGGGGGATCGAGGCCAACCCCGAAAAGATCTCAGCAGTCACGAAGATGGGCCCAATTCGAGACCTCAAGGGCGTACAGAAAGTGACAGGCTGTCTAGCCGCTCTCAGCAAGTTCATCTCGAGGCTAGGGGAAAATGCGCTACCCCTCTACCGCCTGCTGAAGAAAACGGAACGCTTTGCGTGGACCGTCGAAGCGGAGGAAGCCCTAACCAAGTTGAAGGGGTTGCTGACTTCCGCGCCAATTCTCGTGCCACCACGACCAGCCCAGGGTGACGATCCCCCCGAGCCTCTCCTCCTCTACGTGGCCGCAACCACCCAGGTGGTCAGCGCGGTCGTAGCCGTCGAGAGACACGAGGAAGGTCACGCGTTACCAGTCCAACGGCCGGTGTACTTCATCAGTGAGGTGCTCTCCGAGGCCAAGGTCCGGTACCCACACATCCAGAAGCTGCTCTACGGCGTCGTCATCACAAGGCGCAAGCTCCAGCATTATTTCCTCGCTCGTCCCGTGACGGTGGTATCGTCCTTCCCCCTCAGAGAGATCATCAACAACCGGGAGGCCACAGGGCGCATCGCCAAGTGGTCTGCCAAGCTGATGGGGGAGGCCATCACGTACACTCCGCGAAAAGCCATCAAGTCGCAAGCGCTGGCGGACTTCATTGCTGAATGGACCGACACCCAGCTCCCGCTGGCACAAATCCCAGCCGAGCTCTGGACTATGTACTTCGACGGGTCCCTCATGAAGACAGGGGCAGGCGCGGGCCTGCTTTTCATCTCACCCTTCAGAGTTCACATGCGCTACCTGCTGCGCTTGCACTTCCCCGCCTCCAACAACGTCGCTGAATACGAGGCCCTCGTCAACGGGCTGCGCATCGCCCTCGAGCTTGGGGTCCGACGCCTCGACGTTCGAGGGGACTCGCAACTCGTCGTCAACCAGGTCATGAAGGCCTCGAGCTGCATCGATCCCAAGATGGAAGCATACTGCGGAGAAGTGCGCAAGCTAGAAGACAAGTTCCACGGCCTCGAGCTCAACCACATCTCTCGAAAGTACAACGAGGCCGCAGACGAGCTGGCTAAGTTAGCATCCACGCGCGGCACCGTCCCACTAGATGTCTTCTCGAGGGACATTTTCGAGCCATCCGTCAAAATTGGCCAGGGGGCTGGCCCCTCGACGCCACCCCTCGAGCCGGACACGGGAGCTCGACCTTCAACACCACCCCTCGAGAACGATCCCTTGACATCCGCTGAGGCAATGCAGATCGATGCACCCACCTCTTCTTCATCACGACCCCTCGACTGGCGAACGCCCTTCCTCGGCTACCTGACGCAAGGCGTGCTACCAGAAGACAAGACGGAGGCCCGACGCATCGCTCGAAGGGCCAAGACCTACGTCATCTATGGCGACGAACGGGAGCTGTACCGTCGGAGCCCATCAGGAATCCTTCAGCGCTGCATCCCCCTCGAGGAAGGACGTAGGCTCCTCGACGACATGCATTCGGGAGCTTGCGGCCATCACGCAGCGCCAAGGACCTTGGTGGGGAACGCCTTCCGCCAAGGCTTCTACTGGCCAACCGCCATTGGAGACGCCAAGCGCCTGGATCGAGCCTGCCAAGGGTGTCAGTTCTACGCCAAGCAAACGCACCAGCCCGCGCACACCCTGCAGATGATCCCCATCACTTGGTCGTTTGCCGTCTGGGGACTCGACCTTGTGGGTCCCCTCAAGATGACAAATGGAAAGTACACGCATGTGCTCGTGGCCGTTGACAAATTCACCAAGTGGATTGTGGCAGAATCTCCTGAATTAAGTGGCCCACATGCACCCATCATTGTCCTAAAGACTTCTGATTGGCGTGCACGAGTTCCAATTGACTCAAGAGATCTGTCGGGTGTCCTCGGGAAACCCGAATCATCCACGTTATATTCTTTTCAGGATTTCCCTCATCAAGCATCACAGTATTACAACAGTTTCATAGATAAGATAAATCAGAGTAAAGCGGAAAGAGTATATAACATAGATTGAAACTTAAGTTTAAAAGTTTACAACCCATAAGTACTTATTACATAAAAGGTTTGGAACTTCATATTACATATACCACACAAATTTTTGTTACTTGCCCAAGGTCAAACATCAGAGTCATTATCACTCTCCTCCACAAGAGTGAAGAAACATTGACCACCAAAAGGATGATCAAAGAACTCACCTGCAACAAAGGTTAACAAACCCTGAGCACAAAAGTACTCAACAAGACTTAACCGTCTAGAAAAGAGGAGAAGACTCAGGTATGAAGGCTATAGGGATTCAAGGTAAGGCTTTAGCAAGATCAAAACATTTCTTTTGCCTAAAAGCTTACTAAAAGTAAAACCTAGTTTCAAGTTTTAACTCAAGATTAAACTTTATAACTATCCAAAGATTCTCAAACTTTCATAAGCATACCACATCTTTCGTTCTCATCTCATCAAGATTCCATTCATTACTACGGTGCGGGTCAGTGGATTGAGGTTCCATATCCGAGGAAACACGGCGATTCGAATCGTTCAAACCCAGCTGGGGATTCAGTACCACACGACATATGTAGATCTTAATCTTGCATATGTCAACCCTATCTATAGATCCTCCCATACAAGAACGGGTCCAGCGTCACCCGAGAGTACAGTACACCTCGAACCCGACTATCTCATAGCCCCGAGGGTACACGCTACTCCCGCCATCTCTCCACTCCCAGTACGCGGTTGGCCGTTCTTAGTATCGGAATAGCTATAGATGAGGCTTACCACCGCATGTGGGCTGTACTCAAAGGTCTCAATCACAGCAGGCCAACAACGATAAGGTCCTATGTTGAGTAACCTTACAACAAGACTCCATTCTTGACGTAAGTTACTATCGTTATCATGTTATCTCAAGATTCATGATTTCCATAACATAGCAACCATTTTTAAAAGCACCTACTATAATGAAGTAGTAAAGCATGGCTAAGCATACTAAGCATTTTCATAAAACGGGTATCAAGGTTAAGTATTGGAATCATCAAGATTGGTAATGCATCCAATAGGGTTCACCCAACTCCTATTCACTTAATGCATCATATTAACTCAAGTGATAAATAACTTTATAAAATACAAGGATAGGTTTAATGTCCGGGGCTTGCCTTGGTGATCAGCGAAGTCCGGAGATTCTGAAAAACCAGAAGGATCCACACACTCAGGAGAAACCCACTGAGGATCCGGTCCTTCCGAAACGAGATCTACACGTAGAAGTGCATATGCATGATCAATGAGATGCTTATGACATGATCATGGTAAAGATGGAAATTTTCTAAGCTGTAGACATATATTCGTATAATCTTTCATCACGGTAAAGTTGCAAAGCAACAAAACCAAATTAGCTACTAAACTATATATTATTACTAAGCAAATTTTATTATCTCTATTAAACAAGATTAGGTAACTATCAAGCAACAAAAGGTCATTAACATAAAGGAATCCATAACCAGGGAGCAATTCATGCTAGTTTTCCACTGGTTGTCAAACAATTCCAAAAGTCACACAAATCCAAAAGGATTAACTATATCTTTTTATTTTATAAGCCTTTTTAATTAGCTCTTTATTTATACACAAATCATACTTATTCAAATAGAACTGAAATTAATCATGAAGGTAGATTTCAGTGACATAAACTCACATGTCAAATTTCATGATTTTTGGAGAAACACAGAAAATCACATAATTCATCAAAGTTGCATTTATTAATTAAAATGCAGATTTAATTGGCATAATAAAAGTGCTCCAAACACAAGTTTCATAATTTTTATATTAGCACAGACATGCTATCATCTATCATGTCAAATTTCATAATTAACAGAGCTATAGAAAAATTATAGCAAAAATAACAAAATTAGCTACTGTGCATAGAACTGGAAAAAGAAAAACTCCAAACTAGCCCAAACTGGGCTTTCGGCCCAACCCAGCGCGGCCCAACGCACGTGGAAACTGGCCCGGCCTGGTTCCCGCCCGCGCGCCTAGCGCTTTTGCAGAAAAGCCCTTCGGCTTCTAAGGAAACAACCCGCAGTCCAGAGCGCTATTCACATGAGTCACAGGCTTTGCAACTAACACCCTGCACTTTTTCATCTTCACAACAGCGAGGTCCCCGACACCGGCCAGAACGGACGGCGGCGCACCGAGCGCCGGCGAGCCTTACGCCGGCCAACTCCGGCCAGTAGAGACCTAACGGACGCGAGCACCAGCACCGGCGAGTCACCCGCGGCCGATAGAGCCCCTAACCCTAAACGCTACTGCTCCGGTGAGGTCTGGCCACGCACGGCGGCGGACCGAACCGCGGCGGAGCTGTTCTGGCGAACCTAGGCTAGCAACAGAAGAACGGAGGGGCTAGGAAGCTCCAGTAGCTCACCCTGATGCTGGCCACGTAGCTGGTTCGAGCGGAGGATGAACGGGAAGACGAGGTCCACGGAGCAGCGGCTCGCAGCGGCGAACTCCAGCGAGGCAAGCGATGTTCCGGCGAGACCTGAGCACAAAACAAAGAACCATCGAGCCGATGAGCAACCTGGGGTCAAGGTGAAACAGAAACAAGAATCAGGGAGAGTAGAGGAGTGCCTGGTTGGGCTGACCACGGTGAGGTCGAGCTCGGCGGTGATTTTGCCCGGCGGGAAGAAAAACGGCGAGCTCGAGCTCTCTGAGGCAATAGAGGTCGAAGGAGTGGGCTCTGGAGATGCGCAAGGAGGTAAGGAGTTTATAACCGCGGTCAATCTTGGATGAGGATGCTTGGTGTGCGGTGAATTTGGATTTGGATGGAGGTGAGTCTGTCGGTGCCCTAGGTGGCAAGACGGCGATGGCGAGCGCAGGAGGAGACGCCACGACGCGAGGAAGAGCGCCAGCAGCTGCTTGACATTGCCACGAACACGGTTGCGAGCTCATTCGGGAGACATCGATGCTTATCGCGCCGGCAACACCGATCAAAGATCGGCCTCCACCGCCATGAACAGGGAAAAGAAACTTATCCCCCCCTTCTCCTTGATACCCTTTCGGTTTATATGAAATTACATCAGATTTTTGAATATAAGTTGAAAATATGTTAAAATATCAAATGTTCAGAATTCAAAACTGAACATCTTTTATTTTTGCAACATATGCAGAATATGCTTAGATTTTGAATTAGGGTTTGCAAATCAAAAGGGGACAATTAGGGCAAAAGGGTATTTTCACAATTGCTTTTGATTTCATATGAAAACTTGGAAAACTTTATACATCAAAGTTGATCCTTATCAAAAATGGAGCAACTTTGCTTTTTGAAGCATACTCAAATTCTTTTTTAGATTTTGATTAAAAAGAAAGGGGATAAAACAGGATTTTCAAACTAATTAAACTATTTAATTGAATTTCAACCAAATTGGAATTATACCTCAATGGTGACTTGAAACATGTTCCAAATACACCTTTGAGACATAATACCAAGATGTGGTCCAAAATTCAATTACTATATAAGAAATTATCATAGTACCCCTATAAAGCATAAAAGCATTAAACACCACAAAGAAAACATAAACTAGAGTTTCAACTTAAACACTCCTTATCAACTAAGCACAAGCATAATGACTTAAACTTGTTTTTAGTGAATGCATAATTAGGTTATCAACTTAAATGAAATGCCAGTGCTTATGATGACATGTCAGGTTTTAGTTTGCTTAACACCAGAGTGTTACAGCTCTTTCCCCCTTAAAGAAATCTCGTCCCGAGATTTAACCTGTAGGCTAACTAATGGAAAAGGAAATGTGTCAGGCACTTCCATTACCAACCTTTACATTAAGCAGGGGATAAGTCATCATATAACAGATTACAAGGACTACACAGAAGAAAGAAACTCAGGAAAACTTTCTAAGAGAAACTCTTCTGACTCCCATGTGGCTTCATCTTCCGTATGTTGATTCCATTGAACCTTGTAGAATTTGACAGTTCTTTTTCGAGTGACTCGATCTTTCTAGTCCAGAATCTTGATAGGATACTCTGAGTATGTCAGATCAGGCTCTAACTCAATCTCTTCAATATGAATGACATGATCAGGCACTTGAAGACATTTCTTTAACTGAGAGACATGGAATACATTATGAATTAATGATAGCTGTGGCGGTAAATCAAGTTGATATGCCACCTTTCCACATCTTTTAAGAATCTGATAGGGACCTATATATCGAGGTGCCAATTTTCCTTTGATTCCAAATCGAGTAACTCCTTTCATTGGTGATACCTTAAGATAGACATAATCTCCAACTTTAAAGGTAAGAGACCGACGTCTCTTATCGGCATAACTCTTTTGCCTAGATTGTGCTTTCTTCATGTTCTCTTGAATCAATCTGACTTTTTCTTCAGCTTCTTTAACTAAGTCAACTCCAAAGAGACTACGTTCTCCAGGTTCCGACCAGTTCAAAGGTGTTCTGCATCTTCTGCCATACAGAGCTTCAAATGGTGCCATCTTAATGCTCTCTTGATAACTATTATTGTAAGAGAACTCTGCTAAAGGCAGACATTCATCCCATTTCTCTGAATAATTGAGTACACATGATCTTAACATATCTTCTAAGATCTGATTAACTCTTTCAGTCTGACCCCCAGTCTGTGGATGATACGCTGTACTATGCAAAAGCTTGGTACCCAAAGACTCATGTAAATGCCTCCAGAAAACATTGACAAACTGTGTCCCTCTATCAGACACGGTAGTCTTTGGAATGCCATGCAGACTTATAATTTTGTCAAAATATATCTTAGCATAGCTAGATGCTGGATATGTTGTTTTAACAGATATGAAATGAGCTGATTTGGTCAGACGATCAACAATGACCCATATGGAATCAAACCCTTTTGATGTCTTGGGCAGACCCACTATGAAGTCCATACTAATGTCATCCCACTTCCAAGATGGAATTGACAATGGTTGCAATTCTCCAGCAGACCTAAGGTGAACTGCCTTCACTTTCTGACAAGTATCACATTTAGCTACATAACTAGCAATTTCAAGTTTCATCTTGGTCCACCAGAATCTCTGTTTCAGATCATGATACATCTTATTACTACCTGGATGTACTGAAAATCTTGTTGTATGAGCTTCATTAAGAATCTGCTTTCTGAGCTCAGGAACCTTTGGAACCACTAACCGATCCTTAAACCAAATTACTCCAGCTTCATCTATTTTGAAATTGGAATTCTGCTTAGAGTAAACCTTTTCTTTTAGATGGATCATACCCTTGCTTTCCTTCTGGGCTGCAATGATCTGATCTTTAATGGATGATTGAACGGTCACATTTGCAAGATTTCCTTGTGGAATCATTTCAAGGCTTAACCTTTCAAAATCATGGCACAAGGTAAGATTTATCGGCTTGACTTCCAAACAATTGCAATGACCCTTTCGACTGAGTGCATCTGCCACTACATTGGCTTTACCTGGGTGATAGTGCACTTCAATATCATAATCTTTTATCAGTTCTAACCATCTTCTCTGACGCATATTCAACTCAGACTGAGTGAAGATGTATTTCAAGCTTTTATGATCAGTGTATATGTGACAAGTATTACCCAACAAATAATGTCGCCAGATCTTCAGAGCATGGACTACAACTGCCAACTCTAGATCATGTGTTGGATAATGTTCTTCGTGCCTCTTAAGCTGTCGTGAAGCATAGGCAATAACTCTGCCTTCTTGCATCAGTACACACCCAATACCTTTGCCTGAAGCATCACAATAAACATCAAATGATTTTTCAATGTCTGGCTGAGCTAAAACTGGTGCAGTTGTCAAAAACTTTTTCAAAGTCTGAAAAGCTTCTTCACATTCCGTTGACCATACAAACTTGGTGTCATTCTTTAACAGTGTTGTCATTGGTTTAGAGATCTTGGAGAAGTCAGGGATAAATCTACGATAATACCCTGCTAATCCTAAGAAACTCCGAACTTGATGTACTGATGTTGGTGACTTCCAGTCAAGAACTTCTTGGACTTTGCTTGGATCTACTGCAACACCTTCAGCTGACAGAACATGACCCAAGAATTGAACTTCGTCTATCCAGAACTCACATTTACTGAATTTAGCATATAACTGATGTTCTCTCAGGCGAGTCAACACTATACTGAGATGTTCTGCATGCTCTTCTTTGGTTTTGGAATAGATAAGAATGTCATCAATAAACACAACCATGAATTTATCTAGCTCTGGCATAAACACTGAATTCATCAAATACATGAAGTGTGCTGGGGCATTAGTCAGACCAAAAGACATGACTAGATATTCATATAGACCATATCTGGTAGTGAATGCTGTTTTCGGAACATCTTCTGGTTTGATCTTGATTTGATGATACCCTGATCTCAAATCTATCTTCGAGAATACTTTTGCACCAGCAAGTTGATCAAAGAGAAGATCAATACGGGGCAAAGGATACTTGTTCTTGATTGTCACTTCATTCAAGGGACGATAATCAACACATAGCCTCAAGGTATGGTCCTTCTTCTTCACAAAGATGGCTGGACAACCCCAGGGTGATGAACTAGGTCGAATGAAACCTTTATCTATCAAACCTTGCAACTGAGTTTTCAATTCTGCTAACTCTTTTGGTGGCATTCTATAAGCTCTTTTGGCTATTGGTGTTGTTCCTGGTTTGAGTTCTATTTCAAACTCCACATCACGATCAGGTGGCAGACCAGGTAAATCTTCTGGGAACACATCAGGAAACTCACAGACCACGGGAATGTCTTGGATTTCCTTAACAGAGGTAGCACACACTTGCTCAATAGCCCTCTTAAGAGTAGGAAGGTGGACAAGAAGTTGAGACTTGCTATTAGGTAAGTTGAGCTTGATGGTTCTATTCAAGGTGTCTATTACTGCACTTCTCTGGTTCATCCAGTTCATACCCAAGATCACATCTATACTTGGATCTTTTAAAACTATCATGGAGGTTGGAAATATATTTCCACCCAGATCTATAGGTACCTGATGTACCATTTCCTTAGTACATAGTCGACCCCCAGGTGACTGTATAAAGAATTTATCTTTGGTTTCACCAATAGGTATATTATACTTCTCCGCAAATGTTCTATTCATGAAAGTATGTGATGCACCAGAATCAAAAAGTGTAAGTGTTGGGTGTTGAGCAACAGGAAACATACCAAGCATAACAGGTTCTCCTTCAGGAATAGCTTCTATCTGCGTATGGAAAACCTTTCCTGTTTTCTGAGTACCCTTACCCTTCTGATTGTTCTGTGCATTACCCTTGTTCTGGTTTGCTTGTTGATTTCCCACTGGTCTTGGTATATTGGCATTGGGAACATTCTGCCTTGGATAAGGACAGTCACGAGAGAAATGTCCAGGCTTTCCACAATTATAACATGGATAACTTGTAGCTTGTGGTACTGGTGGACGAATAGCAGGAACATTCGGTTGACGTTGAACATTGAAAGGCATAGCAGGCCTTACAAAAGTCCTCTGAAGATTCTGCTGCTGAGGCGGACGGTATGGTGGACGATAAGATGGGCGAAACTGCTGGACTGGATGATATACCAGCCTCTGACGCTTCTTGTTGCCTCCAGAAGATCCAGACCCTGACACAAATCCCTTCTTTTTCTTAGCCTCCTTATGCTTGCGATTCTTTTCTTCACTAGCTATAGCAACATTCACTGTCTCATGATAATTCATATTACCACAAGTTGTCATCATAGACTGAAGCTTTGTATTCAATCCTCTCATGAAACATGCCTTCTTCTTCTCATCAGTGTTGACTTGGTCAAAGGCATATTGGGACAGATAATTAAACTTCCCAATGTACTGCATAACTGGCTCATCTTCCTGACGGAGAGCTAAGAACTCTTCAAGCTTCATCTTCATAACCCCATCTGGAATATAATGAGCCCTGAAGGCCTCCTTGAATTCAGCCCAAGTGATTCGATGGCCGGCTGGTTGAACAGCTAGTAAATTTGCCCACCAAACCCCTGCGGCTCCTCGAAGTTGCTGTGCTGCAAATGCTGGCTTCTGAACTTCAGTGCAGTTGATAAGACTGAACTTTTGTTCCATGGTGCGGAGCCAATCATCAGCTTCAAGAGGTTCATCAGCTTTAGTGAACACTGGAGGACGGGTATCAGTGAAATCGACATATGTTGTCTCTTCCCTGTTATTACGGCCACGACCACGTTGACCACCATTCTGATTTTGTCCTAACAGAGTTGTTGCATTGACCAACGCTGCAATTGCCTCAGCCAAGGAGGGTGGAACTGGTGGTGCATTAGGGATATCATCCCCACCATGGGAAGCACTAGTGCCACGAGTGTTAACAGGCATCTGATTAAAACAAACCAAACCTTGATTAACATTCATATATAAACATCATAACATGTATACCATGCTCAACTTATTTATCATACAAGTCCGCTCTTGGGCAGGACTACTGAAACCACTATCTTGCACAACTGACCATACTAGAGGTTTTCTGACTAACTAGGTTACAAAGTCAGAAGGTTCACACTAGGATACATCTCATAGTTACTCAACCTCTCGATCTATCACTCCCCCTCAGAGACAAGCTCATACTCCACAGGTTCTAACTCCTCATCTTCTTCTTCTTCAGCTTCCCCCTCAGATTCATTTTCAGGAGTAGGTGGCGTAGCAGGTTCTGGCTGCAACTGTGCAGTCAGCTCCTCCACCTGCCTATGAAGGTCAGCATGATGGATCTGCATGAGGTTATGATTGTCCCTCATTACATCTACTCGGGTTCGTGCCCGATTCCTCTGCTCGACGGCCTTCCTCCACTTGCACTCATACTCTTGGTGCTGCTCGTGGTGGTACTGCAACTGCTCACGCAACTCTTCCTTCTCTCTGGTGCCCCTCATCCTTTCTCCATTTGCCCTTGCCAACTCCATGTACAGGCGGTCTACTTCCGCCTGAAGTTGTGACGAGGCACTGTTACTTCTTTCACCTTCTTCATAAGCAACCACTGGCTGGTTGCTTCCCACACTATCTGCGGTTTCATCATCTCTTGGGGCAAGAACATGTCGAGGAACACCTCGAGGTCCGGTACACTTGCGTGCAGTCTGCTTGATACGGGCCATCTGCTAAAATATATTTATTTTGAATATTAGAACTATATATGTTCCAAGATTAAGAGATAGAGTTTTATAATTAGATAGATATATTACTCTATTTAGATACAACTCCTAAGAGGGAAAGTTAATTATATGTTATCAATCATGATGCATGAATCGTACTTACGAACAAACACACATCAAACAAATAATTACTTTAAAGTAGTCACTTATAATAAAAGTGGATAAACTTTCTTTTCACAATTAGGGCAATATTATAAGCATTGTTCCTTAGATATAAATATCACCATAACTATACTAAAAACATATCCATTTAGATAGAAGGATAAGTCTAAAGAATGAATTAAGGCAAGTCAGAAGAATAAGACAAGTCTTAGAAGCAATTTGGACTCAAACTAATTCAAAATTTAGTTTGACTCAAAACTTTTGAAGTTTTCAAAAATGAATATTGTTATACTTTCTAAGGGAACCTGCTCTGATACCAGCTGTGGCAGAATCTCCTGAATTAAGTGGCCCACATGCACCCATCGTTGTCCTAAAGACTTCTGATTGGCGTGCACGAGTTCCAATTGACTCAAGAGATCTGTCGGGTGTCCTCGGGAAACCCGAATCATCCACGTTATATTCTTTTCAGGATTTCCCTCATCAAGCATCACAGTATTACAACAGTTTCATAGATAAGATAAATCAGAGTAAAGCGGAAAGAGTATATAACATAGATTGAAACTTAAGTTTAAAAGTTTACAACCCATAAGTACTTATTACATAAAAGGTTCGGAACTTCATATTACATATACCACACAAATTTTTGTTACTTGCCCAAGGTCAAACATCAGAGTCATTATCACTCTCCTCCACAAGAGTGAAGAAACATTGACCACCAAAAGGATGATCAAAGAACTCACCTGCAACAAAGGTTAACAAACCCTGAGCACAAAAGTACTCAACAAGACTTAACCGTCTAGAAAAGAGGAGAAGACTCAGGTATGAAGGCTATAGGGATTCAAGGTAAGGCTTTAGCAAGATCAAAATATTTCTTTTGCCTAAAAGCTTACTAAAAGTAAAACCTAGTTTCAAGTTTTAACTCAAGATTAAACTTTATAACTATCCAAAGATTCTCAAACTTTCATAAGCATACCACATCTTTCGTTCTCATCTCATCAAGATTCCATTCATTACTACGGTGCGGGTCAGTGGATTGAGGTTCCATATCCGAGGAAACACGGCGATTCGAATCGTTCAAACCCAGCTGGGGATTCAGTACCACACGACATATGTAGATCTTAATCTTGCATATGTCAACCCTATCTATAGATCCTCCCATACAAGAACGGGTCCAGCGTCACCCGAGAGTACAGTACACCTCGAACCCGACTATCTCATAGCCCCGAGGGTACACGCTACTCCCGCCATCTCTCCACTCCCAGTACGCGGTTGGCCGTTCTTAGTATCGGAATAGCTATAGATGAGGCTTACCACCGCATGTGGGCTGTACTCAAAGGTCTCAATCACAGCAGGCCAACAACGATAAGGTCCTATGTTGAGTAACCTTACAACAAGACTCCATTCTTGACGTAAGTTACTATCGTTATCATGTTATCTCAAGATTCATGATTTCCATAACATAGCAACCATTTTTAAAAGCACCTACTATAATGAAGTAGTAAAGCATGGCTAAGCATACTAAGCATTTTCATAAAACGGGTATCAAGGTTAAGTATTGGAATCATCAAGATTGGTAATGCATCCAATAGGGTTCACCCAACTCCTATTCACTTAATGCATCATATTAACTCAAGTGATAAATAACTTTATAAAATACAAGGATAGGTTTAATGTCCGGGGCTTGCCTTGGTGATCAGCGAAGTCCGGAGATTCTGAAAAACCAGAAGGATCCACACACTCAGGAGAAACCCACTGAGGATCCGGTCCTTCCGAAACGAGATCTACACGTAGAAGTGCATATGCATGATCAATGAGATGCTTATGACATGATCATGGTAAAGATGGAAATTTTCTAAGCTGTAGACATATATTCGTATAATCTTTCATCACGGTAAAGTTGCAAAGCAACAAAACCGAATTAGCTACTAAACTATATATTATTACTAAGCAAATTTTATTATCTCTATTAAACAAGATTAGGTAACTATCAAGCAACAAAAGGTCATTAACATAAAGGAATCCATAACCAGGGAGCAATTCATGCTAGTTTTCCACTGGTTGTCAAACAATTACAAAAGTCACACAAATCCAAAAGGATTAACTATATCTTTTTATTTTATAAGCCTTTTTAATTAGCTCTTTATTTATACACAAATCATACTTATTCAAATAGAGCTGAAATTAATCATGAAGGTAGATTTCAGTGATATAAACTCACATGTCAAATTTCATGATTTTTGGAGAAACACAGAAAATCACATAATTCATCAAAGTTGCATTTATTAATTAAAATGCAGATTTAATTGGCATAATAAATTGCTCCAAACACAAGTTTCATAATTTTTATATTAGCACAGACATGCTATCATCTATCATGTCAAATTTCATAATTAACAGAGGTATAGAAAAATTATAGCAAAAATAACAAAATTAGCTACTGTGCATAGCACTGGAAAAAGAAAAACTCCAAACTAGCCCAAACTGGGCTTTCGGCCCAACCCAGCGCGGCCCAACGCGCGTGGAAACTGGCCCGGCTTGGTTCCCGCCCGCGCGCCTGGCGCTTTTGCAGAAAAGCCCTTCGGCTTCTAAGGAAACAACCCGCAGTCCAGAGCGCTATTCACATGAGTCACAGGCTTTGCAACTAACACCCTGGACTTTTTCATCT
This sequence comes from Coix lacryma-jobi var. lacryma-jobi, assembly GCA_009763385.1. Classification (NCBI taxonomy): domain Eukaryota; kingdom Viridiplantae; phylum Streptophyta; class Magnoliopsida; order Poales; family Poaceae; genus Coix; species Coix lacryma-jobi. The sequence continues at coordinate 140,477,456 of CM019824.1, forward strand.
TCCCAACAGCGAGGTCCCCGACACCGGCCAGAACGGACGGCGGCGCACCGAGCGCCGGCGAGCCTTACGCCGGCCAACTCCGGCTAGTAGAGACCTAACGGACGCGAGCACCAGCACCGGCGAGTCACCCGCGGCCGATAGAGCCCCTAACCCTAAACGCTACTGCTCCGGTGAGGTCTGGCCACGCACGGCGGCGGACCGAACCGCGGCGGAGCTGTTCCGGCGAACCTAGGCTAGCAACAGAAGAACGGAGGGGCTAGGAAGCTCCAGTAGCTCACCCTGATGCTGGCCACGTAGCTGGTTCGAGCGGAGGATGAACGGGAAGACGAGGTCCACGGAGCAGCGGCTCGCAGCGGCGAACTCCGGCGAGGCAAGCGATGTTCCGGCGAGACCTGAGCACAAAACAAAGAACCATCAAGCCGATGAGCAACCTGGGGTCAAGGTGAAACAGAAACAAGAATCAGGGAGAGTAGAGGAGTGCCCGGTTGGGCTGACCACGGTGAGGCCGAGCTCGGCGGTGATTTTGCCCGGCGGGAAGAAAAACGGCGAGCTCGAGCTCTCTGAGGCAATAGAGGTCGAAGGAGTGGGCTCTGGAGATGCGCAAGGAGGTAAGGAGTTTATAACCGCGGTCAATCTTGGATGAGGATGCTTGGTGTGCGGTGAATTTGGATTTGGATGGAGGTGAGTCCGTCGGTGCCCTAGGTGGCAAGACGGCGATGGCGAGCGCAGGAGGAGACGCCACGACGCGAGGAAGAGCGCCAGCAGCTGCTTGACATTGCCACGAACACGGTTGCGAGCTCATTCGGGAGACATCGATGCTTATCGCGCCGGCAACACCGATCAAAGATCGGCCTCCACCGCCATGAACAGGGAAAAGAAACTTATCCCCCCCCTTCTCATTTATACCCTTTCAGTTTATATGAAATTACATCGATTTTTGAATAAATTGGAAAAAATATGTTAAAATATCAAATGTCAGAATTCAAAACTGAACATCTTTATTTTTGCAACATATGCAGAATATGCTTAGATTTTGAATTAGGGTTGGCAAATCAAAAGGGGACAATTAGGGCAAAAGGGTATTTTCACAATTGCTTTTGATTTCATATGAAAACTTGAAAACTTTATACATCAAAGTTGATCCTTATAAAAAATGGAGCAACTTGCTTTTTGAAGCATACTCAAATTCTTTTTTAGATTTTGATTAAAAAGAAAGGGGATAAAACAGGATTTTCAAACTAATTAAACTATTAATTGAATTTCAACCAAATTGGAAATTAACCTCAATGGTGACTTGAAACATGTTCCAAATACACCGTTGAGATATAATACCAAGATGTGGTCCAAAATTCAATTACTATATAAGAAATTACCATAGTACCCCTATAAAGCATAAAAGCATTAAACACCACAAAGAAAACATAAACTAGAGTTTCAACTTAAACACTCCTTATCAACTAAGCACAAGCATAATGACTTAAACTTGTTTTTAGTGAATGCATAATTAGGTTATCAACTTAAATGAAATGCCAGTGCTTATGATGACATGTCAGGTTTTAGTCTGCTTAACACCAGAGTGTTACATGGATTGAGGCCAAGCCTATAGGCAACCCCACCTCCGAGAAGGCCGTCGAGTTCATCTCCGACATCATGTACCGGTTTGGGGTGCCTAACGTCATCATCACCGACAACGGCACACAATTTGCGGGCAAAAAGTTCACCAACTTTTGCGACGACAACAACATCCGCGTGAACTGGGCCTCGGTCGCATACCCTCAATGCAACGGGCAGGTCGAGCGCGCCAACGGCATGATACTCCACGGGCTGAAGCCGAGGCTGTTCAAGACCCTCAAGAATTTCGGAAAGGGGTGGGCTGTAGAGCTCCCCTCGGTGCTGTGGGGCCTCAGGACTACGCCGAGTCGAGCCACCGGGTTCACTCCGTTCTTCCTAACCTACGGCGCCGAGGCTGTCTTGCCTACGGATCTCGAGTACGGCTCCCCTCGACTTCGAGCCTACAACGAGCAAGCCAACGACGAGAGACTCGCCAACGCCAAGGACCAGCTCGAGGAGGCTCGAGACGTGGCGCTCATCAACTCCGCGCGCTACCAGCAAACACTTCGACGCTGCCACGACAAGCACGTGCGCAAAAGGGACCTGGCGATAGGGGACCTCGTGCTTCGACGGCTGCAAGATAATCGACGGTGCCACAAGCTCACCCCTCCATGGGAGGGCCCATACACCATAGCTGAGGTGCTCAAGCCAGAAACATACAAACTCTACGACGATCAAGGCAGGATCCTAGCGAATGCGTGGAACATATCTCAGCTACGTCGCTTCTACCCTTAAGGGCCTCGAGGCCTCATACATTTTGTTGCTTTGTACAAACACACTGAATATGAATGAGCAAACTCGTGCACCGTCTTTCATATTACTTAGCAACTTAAGGTAGCCTCGACCCTGCCATACTCAGGGTCGAGCCTCCCTCGGGGACTGATAGGGGGACCCCCCCAGACTCCGGAAAAAGCGCGCTTTTCTTTTCAAAAATTCGACCCTCATCTCGATTCGTATCTCGAGCGTACTAGCAACGTCTAAATCCCTAGATACCTCGAGCCTCCAAGAGGCGGGGGGCGTCGACGTAGACGGCCACCTACGCCCCCGGGCTACGGTACCCTACCTACGCCTCCCCTCGAGGAACTCGTGATGCGTATCGAAGGAACACAGACCAAGCCGTAGAACTCGAAACCGAGCAGCGACAAAGAGAAATGATCGAATAAATTTGAAAAGAAAGCAACCTCTTTAAACAAAACAGTTATACACATAAGTTGGCCTCGACGGGTCATAAGTCATGATATGAATTCTTAAAAGGGCCTCGACGCCCAAATTTGGCACGCAGGCCTCATTCTTCATCGGTCTGGAACTCCTCCTCAGGATCTTCTCCTGCGGGCTCAGCCTCGACGTCCGGGCCAGGAGGAGGGGAGCCATCCGCGATAGGAGGCAGCACGTCCTCCTCGAAGAGCTTCGCGAGCGCCGCCCCCGGCCTCTCCACCTTCTCCAGGATCTTGTCGACACGGCGGTCGTTCCACTCCTCGTCCTTCCCCTCGATCTCAACGAAGCCCTTGGCGACGACATTGACCGGGTAGAGGAAGCCGGAGCGGACGGCCGCGAGCGCCTGCTTCACACCGTGGTGGAGAGCGCACTTGACGCGGTCCCGCGCGGCCATGTCAAGGAAGCACAAGGCATCGACCAGGGCGTTGCCTCGAGCCACCGCGCCCTCCGCCGTGGCCACCGGGTCGGCACCCCACGAGGAGCAGAGCCTGTCGAGGGTGTCGCGCGCCCGCTCCGCCACCATGGTCACCCTGGAGTTGCTCCACGAGAGCCTGATTCGTCTCGCCGAGCTCCTCGGAGGTCTTCTCCAGATCTGTGCAACAAACAGAAGAGAGTAAGTCCGCAGCGTGGCAAGAATCCCGAAATCAAAGCAAGACAAAGCCTGAAGATTATGACAGTACCTTGGCAGTGCACGCCCAAAGCGTCAAAGTCGCTGGTAAGGACCCCGACGCGCTGCTCGAGCGTATGCTTTTGAGACAGCACGTCGAGGTTTTGGCTCTTGAGCTCCTCGACCAGCCTGCCCGTCTGCGCGAGGGCCAGGTCCTTCGTGATCACCTCCTGCCGAGCGGCTCGAGCTTGAGCGACAGATCGTCAGCTCTTTTGAGGGCCTGATTCATGTCGATCTCGAGGCCTTGGATCCTCGAGCGCTCGGCAGTGAGGGCCTCCTGGGCTTCCTTCCGCGCTGCTTCCGCTGCAGCCAGGGCGGTGGCGGCCTCGCTCTTGGCCTCCTCGACCTCCTTCTTCAACGCCTCCGCTGCAGATCGGGCGGTGGCGGCCTCGCTTCGGGCATCGGCGGCCTCCTTCCTCGACGCCTCCGCCACAGACAGAGCGGCGGTGGCCTCCCCCTTAGCTCGAGCGGCCTCGTCTCGAGCCGCCTGGGCCTCCACCTACGCGGCGTTGAGCCGGCTCGCCATCTGCGCGTTCCGGCCCAGCTCAGCACGGAGCTCCTGGAGCTCCCCCTCCGCCTTCACGAGGGCGGCCGCCGCCCGCGCGGACTTATCCGCCTCCTCCACGAAGGACCTCTCCGCCTGCGCGACGAGCTCGGTCACCTCCTTGAAGATCGACCGCGCCTCCCGCGGAGCCCCCTGCTGAGTCGACCGCTCGACGGGGATAACAACGTCGGGCGGGCTCGGCGCGTCGGGATATGGCCACGCCGATCGACTAGGCTCGGCGATGAGCAGGTCCTCCTCCACCGACTCGAGCAGCACCAGCTGTAGCCCACAACCGGCAGCGCTGGCTGCGGCTCTTTCCGCCCCTCCTCTGCCTCCTCCTGCTGCCCTGTCTCCTCCCGAGGCGACGGTGCGGCATCGCGTGGAGGCGGGGGCTCGAGCGGTACCAGATCGATCGAGGGATGGCTCGTCTCCAAGCTCTCCTCCGGCCCGGCCGGCTCCTCGAGCGCCCCCTCCAGCACTGAGCCCTCGACCAGGGACGGCTCCCCCTCCAGCTCGTCCAGAAGCTCCTCCACCGTCGGTATCTTCTCCACCAACGCCTCCCCCTCTTTCTCCTTCTCCGTGGCGCGCGCGAGGCTCCGTCGGAGGGGAATCCTGTCCAGTGGGCCGGCTCGCATCGTCGGGGGTCTCGAGGGCCACCGTCCCCTCAGCCCCAAACGCCGACGGAGCCGCGCCTGTCTCGGGTGCTCCCCCCGAGATGGTCGTCGTAACAGGGGGAGAGGTGGCCCCCTCGATAGGCACCACCGAAGGAGGAGGAGGAGGAGGAGGAGGTGGTGGTGCTGCGACGGACACAGTGGCGGCGGGCTTGGCGCCAGGAGCCGCGGTCCTTGCTGAAAGAGAGAACAACAACGTCAGAATCAGGAAAAAGCCTCGACCCCCGTGGTCGACGGCGTCGGCCTCACCAAGATCCGCGGCAGCCATTTGACTTCCCCGAGCCATGGCTGCTCGAGCCTTCACCAGCCAAGCAGCCGCTCCAGCGGAAGAAGGAGCCATACCTTGAGGTGCTTGGACCTCAGCAGAGCTCGAGGTCCTGGCCCGCTTGGACACCGCGGGGTCCGCCTCCTGCCGGGAGCGCTTTTCCCTGAAAGGCTAGAAACTGCACACGTCACCGAAGGTAAAAAGGTAAAACTTCGCTACCAACGGGATTGAGAAACGTTACTTACCCAAAGCGACGGCGGGGCTTCTTCCCCGAGTCGCCGGACCCGCTCGGGGGCTTCGAGCCCGCCCCATGGCCCGAGCCATGCCCCCGGGCGTCTCCGTGTGGCTCGGATGGGGAGAAGGCTCCCGGTGCTTCCCGTGGCTCGACCCCGGCGGGGAGCTCTCTTTCTGTCTCTTGTCCCAGGGGGCGCGACCGCGTCTCCTTCGAGCGGTCCCCTTGGCGCCTCTCCATGCGCGGGCTCCAGGACCTGCTCCGGCGCTCGTGCCGGGCGGTCGCGCCCACCCGCGTCTGCCTCCTTCTCCCGGCGACGGTGCGGCGATGGGCTCCGGGATCGCTCGCGGCTCACGTCACGAGACGACCGGGGGCTCCCCCCTCGACGATCATGGTGGCGGGGGCTCGACGCCCCCTCATGTTGCTTGCTCCTCCGCGGGCTTGACGTCGTCCTCGACGACTTGTGGCGGTCGGGCCCGGAGTCCCTCTCAGCATGTTGACCGCCTCTCGAGGTCCGGCCCTTCTCGAGACCCCCCGCCTGAGTCGACGCGGTCGGTGCCTCCTTCTGCGCCGCGGCGATGGCGCTCTGGGTTCGGGGCCTCTTCGCGTCAGGGGCACGCCCAGCACGGAGCTCGACGTGCCCTGGGCCTCCGACGAGGCGGGGACTGGCGTGGCCTTCCGTGGCTGCGTCCCGCGCGATCCCTTCGCCGGGGGGATCTCCAGGATATTCTCCTGCATAGAAGAGGAGTCAGCCCTGATGTTGACGACCCCCGCGCGCCTCAGATGCGCATCCATCCCTTCATCATCACTCTTCTCCTCATCGTCGTCTTCCTCCTCCAAGCTCGTGGAGCTGAGCTCGGGGGACTCCTCTCCAGGCTGCCGGTTACGACGAGCCTTCGCAAGCCTCTGATCCCGAGCCACCCGACGCAAGTTCTTCTCTTTCTCTTTCTTCTTCTTAGCATCCTTACTCTCCTTATCTTTCTGAGCAGAGAGGCGCCTCACCTGTATTTCCACGGCGTCCCCCTCACGGGGGCCTCGACGCGCGGCACGTGAACGCCCCCTGCAAAAAGAAATTTGATGAGAAAAACCACAAGGAGAGTAAACAAGATTCGGAAAAAGAGAGAGGAGGGGAGGCTCGAGACAGCCTGACTCGAGGATGGCTTACCAGGTCGAGACACCCCTCGTCGGGTGCCATGGCGATCAGGTTGGCCTCCTCAGGGCGGAACGGCCCGTGGATCGTGACCGTCACCCGGGAGACACCCTCGTTCCGAGGCAGCCCCTCCTCGGCCATCCTCGACCGGTTCAGCGCCTCGAGCGGGGCGCTTGGCCCCATCTCGAACATGAGAAGGGGGCGGTCCGCCAGCGGAAGGACCCTCCGCTGATGGAACGCCCAAATGACCGCCTGGACGGTCAGTTTCTTCTCCTCCACCAGCGTCCACATTGTATTCATCAGCGGCATCAGGTGGCGCTGCCTATCCACCACAACGCCCCAGTTCCACTTCTCGGGCGCTGGGTGATGATCCTGCCGGTGTACTGCGGAAGGAGCTCGTCCTCGTTCCACAGGTAGAACCAGTGGTCGTCCCACCCCGCCTGGTTGGTGGAGAGCTTGTAGCGGAGGTAGTGACGGGGAACGTTCGCCGACGAGGGTACCGGTCCTCGCGGTGATGGTGAGGGAGCCCGCGCGCGCGAGCCTCCTCACGCCTGGCTTCACGACCTTGTGGAAGAGCTCGCCCTGGAAGAGGTGGACGAACATCTCCCAATGAGGTTCAATCTTCAAGTATCCCTCGCACACCGCGGCGTAGATGGTGGCGCGCGAGATCGAGTTGGGGGAGAAGTGCTGCAGCTCCACCTCGAAGTGGTGAGCCAGCCGCCGCATAAAGCAGCTCGGCGGAGCGCCGAGCCCCATACGGTGGTAGCGGGTGAAGCTCACCACGTACCCCTCCGGCGGGTGCGGCTCCCGGTGGTCCGCCGACGGGAGAATCCACCACGCGCGGCCCCTCTTGCGGATTGGGGCGGAGAAGCCCCCGGTCCACCAGCGACTCCAGCTCTTGCTGCGTTGTCTTCGACGGGCTTCAGTCTTCGGGCGGCAGCACCTGGGACTGGGCGGCCATGGCGGCAACGGCGCGGATCTGAGCGGCGGACGGGCGGCCGGTAAGATTCCCAATTGCTAGTTTGGGGAGAAAGCGTGCGGGAGCTGCGGCGGCTGTGAAGGCAAAGGCAAAGTAAAGGAACCCTCACCCCTCACTCGATATTTATAAGAGAAAACCCCGACGGACGGGGTCTCCCACGGCAGAGAAAAGGTAACCGCACGCATTTAATGCGCCCACCTAACTACGTCTCGAGCCGGTTGACAGGTACACGCGGCAACTCCCCATTCGCTCCACTACCAGGGCCCACCACGGCCGCCGCTCCGACTTCTTGTCAGTCGCCCTGGCGCCACGATCTCCGCCCTCTGGCAGTTTCCGCCTAAAAAGGCACGCCCAACGGGCAGAAGGATTCCAGACGACGGAGGCTTCTCCGAGAAGGTAAAAACGGGCCCCGGCTCCTCCAAGTCTCGAAGCAGCGAAGGCTGGCCCTCGAAGAGGGTTCGACAGCCAGCTTCGAGCACCAGAGTCAGGGACACCAAGGGGCGCCACTCGCAGCATCGCTCGAGGGCCAAGCCCTCGAGGCCCCTCACGTGTATCCAAGGCAGGGCGCATGACATGCAGTGAGATCCGCTCGGAGGGAGGCATCGAGCCACCGGGTCCTATCGAATGGACCCGGCATTCCTGCAGACCGAGCGCCCATGCTTTATGAGATCGCCTCCGGGCTTCAGTCGACCCTATCGAACGGGGCACGAGATCTCACTTGGATTCCCCCGTTATCAGCTCACCGGGAACCTCGATACTCGCCCGCTCGTGGTAGTACGAGGCATCCCCCCTCGCATCCGATCGAAAGGACTCGCGGGATGAAAAGCCGGGGCAATTGGCGTGCCGGACAGCTCGAAGAGCCGGCCGGTCAGTTCAGCCTGGCACCCCTCGACGAAAGAGGGTCAAAAAACTCGGGGGCTCGACACTCCCGAACCTAAAAAACGTAACTAACACTCACACTCGCGAAAAAGCCCACGAGGGAATCCTAACCACTCCCCCGTGGCCTCGGGGGCTGCACCCACGGGTGTCGCTCGCGCGACACCCACGGAATCAAAACAACCAAACCCTCGAAAACCGGTTAGCTAACCCTCGAGATCCCGGTAGAGAGCCCCTGCTCGAGTGCTAGCACTCGAACAAGGGCTCGGGGGCTACTGTCGGGGGACCACAAAAGGGGTACCCCCAATCAACGCAAAACCTAGAGCAAAACCTAGAGCACCAATTAATAAGAGACCCAGCTAGACTAACCTTCCAAAAAACCAACCCCTCGAGGCCTGCAACGCTGGCCCACCACCAGGAAGCTTAAGCTCGCCAAAGCCTTACCGACCGCCTCCTTGTAGCCTACCCCTCGAGCCCGGCACATAGGCCTCGAACCCGCTACAGCCATACGCCATTCCTCGAGACCCCACGCGGGGACCTCGAGCCTCTCTAGCTCGGTAACCTATCCCTCAAGACACCTCACGCCCTCCTCGAGCGGCGCCAGACATCGGATACCAGCCCCATACTACGCATTTAATGCGTTCACCTACTCCGGTCACGTCCTCTGCCACACGACGTGAGCCACAGTAAACCGGAGCCCTGGTCAAATCTCGTTTTCACCACAAGCATGGGCAAAAGGGCACAAGTACAACACTGTTCGGCCATACTCTGCACTGTAGCACCCTCGAGCCATATCTCGAGACCTGGATTCCCGCTGTGCGGGCGGATTTTCTGGGACTTGCCCATACCTGCGGGGGCTCGAGCCCCCGTAGGCGCCACCTCGAGGCCGGCCCTGCGCCCCTCGAGCCCTGACAGCTTTCATGCTATTGGAGGACAGGTACCCCAAGACTCGGAGGGACCCAGCCACGTCATGTACGTGCCGGAATGGACGCTGCACGGCCTCACGTCACCACGCCTCCACGTCCGCGCCCAGGATGGAGGCCACGCTTCAAGGACGCTTCAACAGCAACCCCCACGCCGGCTCCAGTATCTTCGACAAGACATAATTCCTACCCTTCGCCGTATTGGGCGCTGTACATGTCTCTACTGTGTAGCCCTGGCCTCCTCTTGCTCTATAAAAGAGGACACCAGGGCCCTTCGCGCGAGAGCGGCCACACACACACGGTTCCACGCGAATCCACGCTCACAGGTCAGCTACAACACAACACACACACACGAGTCCAGACTCAGGTCTACGCTCATTGAGCTTGTATTGCCCCTGTACAAGCACTTTGGTGCAAGTAATACAAGAACCACATCCCCCCGCTGGACGTAGGGCCTTCTTTGCCCGAACCAGGATAAATCCTTGTGTCATATTGCATCACCATCCGGGAAGAGAGCACGCGATCATATTACTAGTTGGTGTCATACCCCCGGGGTCGAAACACCGACAATTACCCAATGAGATCCACCGGTCTTGTAGTTCACCTACAAACAAGAAATCAAGCTTGAGCTTTAGGGACCCAAACTTGTTGAGACCCCTTAACCTTTTCTACTAGAGACTTTGCAACCCAAATTTGCCTAGGCCTATTCTTGTTTGGAGGCCCCATGAACATGACTTTCATTTTGCCACTTGAATCTTGTCTAAGCATGTAGTGAGCATTGAAAGCAAAGGGCCTAGCATGCTTGGGCAAGGGTGTGCGTGGTGGTGCTTCACAATTATGAGCAAAGTGTCCTTCTTTGCCACACTCAAAACATCTTTCCAACTTGTTCTTTTGCTTGGGCTTTGAGTTGCTTTTGTGTTGCTTCAACCTCTCTTCCAAGTAGCCAATACCATTTCTATTTGTCTTCATCACTGTGCTCATGAGTAGCTCACTTTGAAGACATTGACCCTTGGTGAATTTCTTCAACCTGGTGGCTAGATGCTCTTTCTCTTTCTTAAGCATGTCATTCTCTTGTTGGAGTTCTACTTGGGATGGTGTCAACTTGTGATCCCTCTCCATCTTCAATCTCTTGTTTTCTTCTTTCAACAAATCAAGCTCAAGTGTCATGCTATAGTCTTCATTATGAGTTTCAATGACAACTTGCTTGGTGGTTGCTAGCTTCTCTAGATCAATCTTGAGCTTTGCATTCTCATTCTTTCTCATTCTTAATCTTGACATAGTCATCATAGTTTTTTGCCACAACCACTTTCTTGCCCTTGCTACTAGCACTTTGCTCAACATGCTCACTAACCTAGTCCTCACAAGATGTTGCTATGTCACACTTAACAACATGGTTAGAAGCATCATGTGACTCATTTGAAAGTAAATCATAAGCAATAGCAAGAACATCATGATCAACTTTAACTTGAGTATATTGTTCTTTGAGCAAAGTATAACTAGTGTTGAGCTCACTATACATTCTATCAAGTTTTTCATTTTTAGCTTTGAGCTCTTTATTAGATGACTTGAGCTCCTTGATAGAAGATGACATGTTAGCAAGTTCACTTTGTAGCTCATCACTAGCATGAGTGGCATTGTTATACTTGTCAACAAGAGATTCATTATCACGAACAAACCTTTCATTTTTAGCTCTAGTTTTCCTAATGATTTTAGAGTAGTCATTTAGCAATGCAACAAGTTCATCATAAGAAGGAGCTTGGAACTCTCCATCACTTTCATTATCACTAGAGTCATCATCACTTTGTACCTTCCGGTCACTCTTTGCCATGAGGCATAGGTGTGTAGAGGATGATGGCGACAGTGGTGGTGGTGGTGTAGAGGTCCCAATCACTAGAGCGGCCACCTTCTCCTTCTCATCATCACTATCTTCATTTGAAGATCCACCGGAGGAGTCAATATTGGTGAGTCAATCACCAACAATATATGTCTTGCCACCTTTCTTGTGGTATTGCTTCTTTTTGCCATCCTTCTTCTTGTAGGGCTTCTCACTCTTCTTCTCATCTTCACTTGAAGAGTCATATTTCTTGACCTTGTTCTTGTTCTTGTAGTTCTCTTTCTTGGGCTTGGTGCATTGATGAGCAAGATGGCCAAGATCACCGCAATTGTAGCAATCCATTTCGGATAGTGGCCTTCTCTTGATACTAGTGAAGAACTTCTTTCTTGAGTCAGAGTTGACTCCATTCTTGTGAAGCTTCTTCAACATCTTTGTGGTCTTCCTCACCATGAGAGCAAAGTTGGAGTCATCTTCATCATCACTTGTGCTCTCATGATGCACCTCAATTTCTTTGGCCTTGCCCTTCTTCTCTTGACTTGCCTTGAAAGCCAAGTCCTTCTTCTTTTCGGAAGAAGAGCCACCACTTGGAGTGATGTGCATGTACATATCATGCGCATTGATCTTTCCCAATACTTGTGTTGGTGTAGATGTGGATAGATCACATTGATGTAGCACGGTCACAATGTGTCCATATTCTGCAATTAGGAGGACACAAAGAATCTTCCTCACAACATTGGATGGCACCATTTGTGTGAGACCAAGACCATTCAATTCTTCTACAAGAACATTTAAGCGTGAGTACATTTCATTTGCACTTTCATGAGCAAGCATTTCAAATGAATTTAGATTTTGCATAACTAAATGATAACTCTCCTCACGCTCACTCTTGGTTCCCTCATGGAACGCACAAATGTTCTCCCTGAAGGACCGAGAATGCTATACCAAGGAGACCAGAGGGGGGGGTGAATGGGAGCCTAAAAATTTCTTTCAAAAATCTGGCCTTTGTCCCACAAATCAACCTCAAAAGCTTCAAACACAAACGTGATGCCCACGACTCTCAGAAAGAGAGTGGATGATCCCTAGGATCACAACGAGGCACCACCAAAGAGAGCAACTCAAAACTCACAAACAACGAGCCGAGTTCTCGCCCCAAAAACCTACACCGGAGCGTAGATGGAAGGCTACGACAAGATGTCTCCAAATACTTATGCCAACAAGTGGCAAAGATACCTAGAGAGGTTCCTTGGTGAACTCTAGGAGCAAACGAGAAGTCCGGAAACAAAGCGGAAAAGCCGGGAGAGCAATTGCACTAAAGAAGGGGAAGCTTCAGGATCCCGGACTGTCCGGATTGCAGGTCCCGGACTGTCCGCGCCAACGGTGGACTGTCTGCGGTCCCCTGGCGGACTGTTCGCCGGACAAAGTGCCAAAAACAAAGTGTTACTAAACACTCCCTGGATGGTCCCGGACTATCTGCGAGTTACAACAGTGGACTGTCCGACGGTGCTTCTCTGGCCGAAACCCCGAGACGACTGACCACTACTCAGGTCAGCCTCCCCGATGCCCGGACTATCTGCGCCCTGGCGGCGGACTGTCCGCGGCTGTGCAGAGAGGGCGAAAACTTTGTCCCCTCTCTCAAACCTTCCCAAATCCAATCCAACATAAAATCACTTGATCCCAAACTTGGAGAAGATGATCACTAGGTAGTTGGAAGACTATCCCTAAGAAATCATTCGCTCAAATCAGCTCAAACTCCGAGAAATCGAAGAGATTGGTGCAAGAACGAAAAAGTCACCACGAAACTCAAATCGACCCGATCTACTTGTTTGTGAGGTTTGAGTTTAATTCCTTCGGTGGGAATGATCTCCTCACAACAAAGAACAAGTTGATTCAAACGGATTCGAGAAAGAGGCAACATAGAGGGAGATCGAGTGATGGGAAAACGTGGAGAAAAGATGAACGCGAAGAATAACTCAAGAACGTGAATCACAACCATGAATTCCAGCCGAAAATCGTCCCCACTAGGAGACAACGAGAATCTGGTCCCGTTTTCGCAAAATCTCCAAGTACACAGAGGTATTATACCGCTCTGCGGATCTCAGTACCTACAACAGAGGTATGAGAAGACAGGAAGCCCTAGAATGAAAATAGCAAATGACTGAGATAGTTGGGAGGTGGGTGTCTCGCTTCTACTTATCCTAAACATTATTCCCACTCTACCCCTAATGATACAGAGAGTGAACCAGCTAAACCCTAAGGCTATTCTGGACCAGCTCAAGCTAGATGTTGATCCGACGGCCACGCCCGCACAACTGGTAGCTTCGCCTCGACGCGACCTCACCGGATGCCGCCACGTGCCGCCACTCCTCGACCTTCCATTTTCCTGGACCTCCCCTGGTTTTGAGGCTGAAACCGGGAAACTTGTCCTCAGGCTGAGTTTTGTGACCCAAACTCAGAAACCCGCCATCGCCGAGGTTTTGAGGCCAAAACCTGGAAACCGTCCTCAGCCCGAGTTTTGAGGCCCAAACTCGGAAACTGGCCAGCACCCAGGTTTTGAGGCTCAAACCTAGAAACCATCCAGCCGGTGGTTTTCTGGGGCTCTGCCACCAAACCAAAGCCATAGATGGATGCACCGCCCGTGCACCCCGTCCACCCGCAAGTCTTCACTTGTCGCTGTCCCAGGCTGTCAGCCACCACAGCTGATCCTCAGGCCACCGGTCTGTCAGTCCAAGCCTCACATCCGCCCTTCACTGCTCCGGGTCCATCGGCACGGCATGTCTCTACTTGACCTTCACCTTGCCTTCGATCACCGTCTCCGAGCTCAAAACCTGCACAACACAAGCCAAAGAACATGCGCATCAAACCCATTAACAATCACTCATCATCACAAGATCCGGATTACACCCATGTATCCGCCATCTCCCCCTTGATGAGTGCATTATCAACTACCAACACAAATCATATGAAGTAGAAAGAAAGAAAGAAGAAAGAACGAACTCATCCAAATGACCAGAAGCAAAGCAAAGCCAAGAGAAGGTCAAGTGGAATGAGCAAGACAACTTGGTCCCCAAAGACATGGGCAACGGCTCGACGCAACCGAGCAAAGCAAAGCTAGCCCTCAAGAGGAGGCAGAATGGGCTCAACACCGCTAGCGAGAAGGTCGGAGCAACAGAACCCAACAATTGAGTAACCCAGCTAGTCCCTCCAGAAAGAGGCAAAGACTCAACACAACTAGCTCCAAACCAATTGAAAACTCACAAGATGAAAACTCGTCAAGCAAAACGAGCAAGCTCCCTCTTAGATAATGCACATCACCAACTTATCATGATCTGTCAAATTTCTCCCCCTTAGTTGATAATGCACAAAGCAAGAATGAACATGGGAGCATGAAAGAAAGCTAACAGAATGCAAAAGCTTCAAAGATATGCTATCTAGAGTGATAAAATGCTCAATTTGCACATGAGAACAGAAAAGAGCCCTAATGCTAGCATAAGCTCATCATGATCATATAGCTCATCGAAAATGGCAAAGCAGTTTTAGATTTGACATTTAAGCACAAGATCAAATTCACCATATAAATAGCATCTAGTATGAAAGAAGACATGTCATCAACTAGAGCTAACCAAGTTACACAGGTGAACTACCTCAAAGCAAGTGTCAATTTAGCAATCCATATACAACTCATTTCATTTGAAAGAAGCAATTTACACAAGATTTATACATGTCAAGTGACTGCGAGGGTTTGAAAACACCACAATGCCTTACTTTTCAACCAAGCGAAGCCTAAGTCAAAAGACTATCAGAAGCTTATGGCAATGGTTTCAGTCATACACTACATTGCTCAAGTTCATCCCAAAAGGGAAGGAGTCTCAAAACAATCACTACTACAAAAAAGAACTTGCGCAGCGTTGCCTAAAAGACCTCCGTGGCGGGCACTCTTTTTGCTCGCCACGGTTATTTGGTGGCCGGCCTAAAGCGGCCGACCGCCGAAGCGCCCGCTGCGGTTAATCATCTTTAACTGCAGTGGTCTTCCTTATATGCCCGCTTCGGTTAATGATTAACCAAAGCGGGCGGGTAAAGAAGCCCGCTGCGGTTAAAGATGATTAACCGCAGTGGGCTCCTTACGTTGCCCGCTTCGGTTATTCCTGGCTATTTAAGCCGCCGCCAGCAGAAAAGAACCCGATCATCTTCTTCCTCTAGACCAAAAATGGGGGAAGAAGTTTTACCGAATTTTTGTCCCAAATAACTTCTTTTTGAGGTTTATTTGTTTGATTTGGAGGAGAAGTACTCCATAAGAGTACCTAGATGATCTCCACCCTCTTTCCCCTCTCTTTTTCTCTCTTTTAGCCCCCCTTTTAGATCTAGTTTCATGTAGGAGAGAGAAAACTGGTATTTGTTTCTCTAAGTTCATCCTGGATGCATTAATTTTATTTGCCGTCGTTATTAATTTTGTCCCTAGATTTAACATAAATATAATAAATTATTATTTTTTCTAATAATTCATCTTTGTTTTGTGATTCATGATGTGTGTAATTAATTAAGGATCGCAGGTACGATGGACCGGACGAAATGGATGTATAGATCAATAGAGTACTTGATGTGCGGTTATCGTTGTGAAGTGAGAAAGTTTATTGCCGCTGTGAAAGCTGACCGTGAGAGATCGAACCAGACGACAATCATATGTCCATGTCATCATTGCAAGAATCTGACCGCCTTCAAAAGACGAAGGCACAGTGCAATCTCATTTGATTCGTTTTGGTTTCATGGATGATTACACGGTGGGACTCATCACGGCGAGAGATTCGATCCGAGTGTCGGGGCGACATCTGGAGTAAGCTCAGCGTCGACGACGACGGTGAACCAAGATCCTGGAGCGCACGTCTCATCAGCAATAGTAGCGCCTGCCTTCAGTGACAGTAGTGCTCGTGACGACATCGCTGTGGAGGATGTACTCCAGGATATGACAGATGATGGTGGTGGAGATGTTGAGGACGCTACGGTGCAGGACCCTGCGGATGTGCAGCTGTTTCAGGATTTACTCAACCACATCAACGAAGACGCGTCGTGTATGGCTCCCCGAAGTGGCTGGAAAATTTCAGAAAGATGAAGCAGGCGTCACTTGATCCTTTATATAAGGACGGCGAGGAATGTCCGAAGGATTGCACGGTGCTCCGTTTCAACCTCCACATGTTGATGATGAAGGCTCGACATGGGTGGTCAGACAGATCTTTGATGAGCTGTTAGGTTACCTTGCTAAAACATTCCCGACGAGTAACAAGATTCCAGCAAATACGTATCGGGCGAAGAAGCTTATCTGGCCAGTGGCGATGAAGCTTAGAAAGTTCGATGCCTGCCCTAACCACTGCATCCTCTATCGGGGCACAAAGTATGAGAATTTGACGAGCTGTCTGCACTGTGGCGCCAGTCGCTACAAGAGAAATGTTGGATGTCGCATGGATGCAGACGATGATGAGGCCTTGCGAGGTGGTCAGAGGAAGAATAAGAAGGGTGTCAAGAAGAGCAGTGTTGCAGCCAATCGCATCTCGGCTCATCAGCAGTACGAGGAAGAAGAGGGTTACACGTTGAGGAGAAGTCCGGCACTGTCAGTGTGGTACATGCCAGTGATCGACCACCTCCGTGCGCTATTTGGGAACCCAGAGGACGCGAAGCTCATGTCCTGTCATGCATCAGCTGACCGCTTGAAGGACGATGGCATGCTGTGGCACCCTCCGATGGCCAGCAGTGGAAAGATTTCAACAAGGCCTACCCGCAATTTGGCAAAGATCCCAGGAACGTTCGGTTCGTGCTGAGCACCGATGGGATGAATCCGTTCGGCGAGCTGAGCAGCTCCCATAGCACCTGGCCGGTCGTACTGACCATCTACAACCTACCTCCCCATCTGTGTCAGAGGCGCAGGTATCTTCTGTTGACCATGATTATCTCGGGACCGAAGCAGCCCGGCAATGATATTGATGTTTTCCTCGAGCCGGTAATGGAGGAAATGAAGGAGCTATTTGATGTTGGGGTCAAGATGGTGGATGCGTCCCTCAAGGAGAAGTTCACCATAAAGCCATCATCTTTGTCACCATCACCGACTACCCCGGCCTATTCTCACTATCGGGGCAGATCAAATGGAAGACCGGCTGCGTAATGTGCATCGACGAGACATGCTACACTTACCTCAAGGGATCGAACAAGATGGTCTACATGAGGCACAGGCGGTTCCTTCCGAAAAGGCACAGATATAGAAGAAGTGTCATGAATCAATTGTTCGATGATCAGGGGGAGCCATAGGGTGAACCACCGGCGCAGACTAGTTGGGGGGCCAAAGGTGTATGAGATGGTGAAGGATATTGATCAGATTGAGTTTGGGAAGAAGAAGAAGCCACCAGAGGAGGGGACAAGACAAACGAGGAAGCGAAAGCGAGACACGACGGAGGAAGCGTCGCAGGTCCCCTCTGTTTCTTTCAAGAAGAGGTCGATTTTCTTAGAGTTCCTGTCATATTGGAAGACACTGAAAACACCCCATGCCATCGACTGTATGCATCTCGAGAAGAACGTCTTTGATAACACGATCGGTGTCCTGCTGGACATCCCAGGAAAGACGAAGGATGGTCTAAGTCATGGACGGATCTTCTCAACCAGGGCATCAGGCAGGACCTCACCCTGGGTCACCTCATAATGGTAAAGTCGATCTTCCAGGTGCGGCCTACAACCTAAGGCATGGCGAGAAGACTGCTATGCTCAACCTTCTTAGGGGTATCAAGGTGCCGACCGGTTCTCTTCCAACATCAAGAGCCTCGTCTCCTTGAAAGACCTCACATTGACCGGCTACAATGCACATGACTGCCACATCATGTTGACGGTGTTCCTTCCAATTGTGATAAGGGTTATTGGTCCAGGTATGTGAAGATGGTGGTCACTCAGATATCATACTTCTTTAACCGCATCACGCAGAAGGTCACGGTAGGCTAACCTCCCTGCCCTGAAGGACTTCATCGCAGAGACCCTTTGCCAGCTGAGATGTGCTTTCCCCATCATATTTTGATATTATGGTACACCTGATGATGCACATGGTGGATCAGATCAAGCCACTAGGCCCCGGTTACCTGACGAGATGTGGACGTACGAGCGGTTCAGGTCCACCCTCAACAGATATTGTCGGGGGTCCGCAAAAGGGATACCCCCGATCAACGCAAACAAATAGGTTAAACCTGGAACACCAATAATAACCGACCTAACTAGTCTAGCCCCTAAAAAGCCGACCCTCTGAGGCCTACAACGCTGGCCCACCGAGCCGAGCCCTCCAAGCCAGGCCTCGGGCGAGCGATCGTTTCCGTCTTGCCCGAGCCCTCCACGACAGGCCTCGGGCAAGCGCTCCACCACCCTTCGAGCCCCCCACAGCCGAACACCACGCCTCGAGACCCACGCGGGGACCTCGAGCCTCTCCGGCACAGCGGCCTATCCCTCGAGACGCGTTACGCTTCCCTCGAGCGGCGCAGACATCGGATGCCAGCCCCATACCGCGCACTTAATTCGTCCACCTACTCCAGTCACGTCCTCTGTAACACAACGTGTGCCACAGTGGACTGGGGCAGAGTCAAGCCTCGTTTTCACCATAAGTATGGGCGAAAAGGCACCAGTGAAGCACTGTTAACCCAGCCCTACACTGTGGCACGTCCAAGCCACGCCTCGAGGCCCGGGTGCCTGCCGCTCGATCAACTTTCACGGGACTTGCCCATACCTGCGGGGACTCGAGCCCCCCGTAGGCGCCGCCTCGAGGCCGGCCCCGCGCCCCTCGAGCCCTAACTACTTTCATGCTATTGGAGGACAGGTACCCCAAGACCCGGAGGGACCACGCCGCGTCCTGTACGTTCCGGGATGGGTGCTGTACGGCTTCCACCTCGCCACGCCTCCACGTCCGCGCCCAGGATGGAGGCCACGCTTCAAGGACGCTTCAACAGCAACGCCCACGTCGGCTACAATGTCTTCGACAAGACAGGGTCCTACCCTTCTCCGTAAGGATACAATACACTCCGACACGTGCAACACCCTTGTGTAACCCTGGCCTCCCCTTATCCTATAAAAGGGGACACCAGGGCCCTCATCCAAGGAGAGAGACACCTTAGAACACGCATACATCCACACGCTCAAGTCCGGACTCCGGTCCACGCTCACAGAGCTTGTATTCGCCCCTGTACGAGCACTTAGGTGCAAGTAATACAAGAACCTCCTCCCCCGCTGGACGTAGGGCCTTCTTTGCCCGAACCAGGATAAATCCTTGTGTCATCTTGCATCACCATCCAGGAAGAGAGCACGCGATCATATTACTCGTTGGTGTCATACCCCCGGGTACGAAACACCGACAGTTGGCGCGCCAGGTAGGGGCCTTCGCGTGTCGAGTCGGTTTCTCGCCGTTTCCTGGATGGCTGCTTCGACTCCTTCGTTTTTTGCCGGTGCCGTCATCTGGTTCGGGAGCCTCGAGTTCCTGGCCACTGACAACCGCAACGAGCTGACCTTGCTCTCCATGGAGGGCCCGAGTGGATGGCGTGTCGCGCCGCCCCGCACGAGGAGCATGGCACGTCGTCCACACCATCACGCGTCGCCACCCCGTGAGCGGCGCCGTCATCATCATCGTCGCCAGGCACAGGCGGTGCCGGCGGCATACGCCCACCTCCCCGCGCCGGCGCGGAGTTCCCAGGAGGAGCTTGCCCGGCGCACGGCCGGAGACTTCCGGGCGTGCCCGCGCCCGCCCAGCGACTTCGCGTTCATCATGCGCACGGACCAGGAGCCAGGCCAGAGGCCTCCGAGCCGCGCCTGTCGACGCCGCCCAGCCTCCTCCCGCACGGGGTGTACCGCGCTCGACGCCGCCAGTACCCGTTCGGCCTCGACGGCTCCGCGGCAGCCTACGCCCGCCAGCTCAACGAGAGCAGTCGGGGCCGACAGCCGGCGGAGCAGGAGGGACGCCGGGCGTGCTGCTGCAGGCCATGGCCAACCTGGAGATTGTCCACCCCGCACGCGTCGACCGCGGCCTCTCACGAGCCGTCGGGCCACCTCGTCCAGCCACCTTCGGGGAGTGGTACCGCGAGCTGCAACCCCGCCACGAGCCAAGGCGGCGCGGGTCACCAGCTCCGACTCCGACGAATACGACTACCACGACCCCGACCTCTGGGATCCCACCAGGGAGTGCTTCCAACTCGAGGGGGTCATATGCGACACCGAGGACGAGGGCGACGACGGCAGGCCGGCGCTCAACCTCGAAGGGCCCGGAGACGTGGCTGCGGCAGGCGGGTCGCGTGTTCACGGGAGGAACGAACCCCGGCACCGGCTGCACCATCCCAGCACAGCGACGACCGATGGCGCAGCTCGCGCAGCTGCGGAGGCCATCGCCAAGGCCGAGGAGGACAGACAACGCCTGCTGCAGCTCGAGAAAACCCTAGCACAGAACCAGCCCAGCCTCGAGGTGCTGGCGCTCGTGGCCGAGCTCGAGAGGTCCACCGGCAGATCCTCGAGGACGGGGCGCCAGCACGCCCCGAGGTGCGTTCCCGCGAGCGGACAGAACGTGGTGGCGGCGGCAATGCTGCTCCGCGATCTGCCCGCCGTCTCCAACCCTGACGCCAGGCGCATGCTTGGGGAAATGAAGAACCTCCTCGAGACAGCCGCTGTGCAGCAAGGCCGAGAGCTCGGCGTCACGCCGGCGCGGGCAGCCTCGGGGAAACCGGCGGACACGCCCCGCAACGAGCGCGAGGCATCCGTCCACCAGCCGGACGCCTCTCGAGCTAAGCCAGTCCGCGAACGGATCATCGACAACCGGCCACCTCGAGACCCCAACGACGCCCGCAACGACATCAACCGCCGGCGCAAGGACAAGGGGGCCCAGGAGCGTGGCTATAGCGCCCATCGAGGGGGCGCTACGACAGCGACGAGGACCGGCAAGCCCTCGAGCCCCCGGGCCCCAGAGTCTTCAGCCGGGCCATCCGAAGCTCAACCCTCCCCGACCGCTTCCGACCGCCGACCAACATCGTGAAGTACGACGGGGAGGTCGAGCCCAAGCTCTGGCTCTCGGACTTCCGCCTAGGCTGCCAACTGGGCGGAGCGAAGAACGACGACCGTGTGATCATACGCCAACTCCCACTTTACCTCTCGGACACCGCCCGCCGGTGGCTCGAGGGGCTCCCGCCGGATCGGATCGACGACTGGGCCGACCTAGTCAGGGTCTTCGACGGGAATTTCAAGGGGACTTGCGTGCGCCCAGGCAACCCCTGGGACCTACGGCGTTGCAGGCAGGCGGCGGAGGAGCCCCTCCGCGACTTTGCTCGGCGGTTCTCGAAGCAGCGCCTCGAGCTCCCCCACGTGCCTGATGAGGACGTCATCTCAGCGTTCCTCGCGGGCACGACATGCCAAGAGCTGGTTCATGAGCTAGGGCGCTACCGTCCCCGGACGGTCGAGGACCTGATGGATCGTGTCACCAGCTTTGCCTCAGGCGACGAAGCAGTGGGGGCCTTCTTTGGCCGCTCCGCGGACA
The DNA here is from genome assembly GCA_009763385.1 of Coix lacryma-jobi var. lacryma-jobi. Classification (NCBI taxonomy): domain Eukaryota; kingdom Viridiplantae; phylum Streptophyta; class Magnoliopsida; order Poales; family Poaceae; genus Coix; species Coix lacryma-jobi. Next base: position 140,498,945 of record CM019824.1, read on the forward strand.
AAGGTAAGGCGGTGACCGCGCCAGAGGGCTCGAACAAGGGCAACGACGCCAAGAACAACAACAACAACAATAACAAAAAGAAGAAGAACAAAAGCAAAGTCAAAAGGCGAAGCGCGGCGCCGATGACGACGACGATGAAGAAGTGCTCGTGGGCGCCCTCGACCCTAAGAAGCCCCGAGGCCCCCCTGACGGGGCTGTTTTCGACCAGATGCTCGAGGACCCCTGCACTTATCACAGGGGCCTCGTAAATCACAAGTTAAAGGACTGCCGACTGTTGAAAGGCTACTACTCCAAGCTCGGCGATAAGAAAGAAGACGCGCCTAAGGGCAAGGATAACAATCGGCGCGGCGGTGGGGACGCGGACGGCGACTTCCCTCCGGTGCGCGATTGCTACATGATCTACGGGGGGCCGACCGTCGGGCTCTCAGCTCGAGAAAGAAAGAAGGAGCGCCGGGAGATCTTTGCACTCTGCCACGACGCCCCCCGGTATCTTGACTGGTCTGATGCTCCGATCACGTTCGACCGTGACGACCATCCGGACCGTGTCATAAACCCGGGAGCGTACCCCCTCGTCGTAGACCCCGTCATAGTCGACGTGCGGTTCTCCAAGGTGTTGATGGATGGGGGCTCGAGCCTCAACATCATATACCTCGAGACCCTCGACCTCCTGGGGATTTCGAGGGTCAGCTCCGACCCAGCGTCGGGGGGTTCCACGGAGTAGTACCAGGGAAGAAAGCCCCCCTCGGGCGCATCGACCTGCCAGTTTGCTTTGGCACGCCGGCTAACTTCCGCCGGGAAACGCTCACCTTCGAGGTGGTCGGCTTCCAAGGGACCTACCACGCCATCATCGGCCGGCCAGGCTACGCCAAGTTCATGGCGGTTCCCAACTACACGTACTTGAAGCTCAAGATGCCGGGGCCAAAAGGGGTCATCACCGTCGACACCTCCTACGAGCACGCGTACCACTGCGACGTGGAGTGCGTCGAGCGTGGGGAGGCCAACGTCCACCTCGACTCGCTCGAGGCCTTGGCGGCCTTGGCCACCGAGGAGGCCCCAGAAGCAAAGCGCCACGCCGGCACCTTCGAGCCGGCTGAGCACACCAAGCAGGTACCCGTCGACCCGACCTCGACCAATGGCAAGACGTTGACCATCAGTGCCAACCTCGAGCCCAAATAGGAAGCAGTGCTCGTCGACTTTCTCCGCGCGAACATCGACATGTTTGCATGGAGCCCCTCGGACATGCCGGGCATACCGAGGGAAGTCGCCGAGCACGCCTTGGAGATCCAGGCCGGGTCCAGACCGGTGAAGCAACGCCTGCGCCGCTTCGACGAGGAAAAGCGCAGGATCATCGGCGAGGAGGTGCACAAGCTTTTGGCGGCCGGATTCATCAAGGAGGTATTTCACCCAGAGTGGCTAGCTAACCCTGTGCTAGTTAGGAAAAAGAATGGAAAAATGCGGATGTGTGTAGATTACACTGGTCTGAATAAAGCATGTCCAAAAGTTCCGTTTCCTTTGCCTAGAATTGATCAGATTGTCGATTCCACTGCGGGGTGTGAAGTACTTTCATTTCTCGATGCGTATTCCGGCTACCACCAGATTAGGATGAAAGAATCCGACGAGCTCGCTACTTCTTTCGTTACGCCTTTTGGTATGTATTGCTACGTTACAATGCCTTTCGGCCTTCGAAACGCCGGGGCAACGTACCAACGCTGCATGCAGCATATCTTTGGCGAACACATAGGCAAAACCGTCGAGGCCTACGTCGATGACATCGTGGTTAAAACCAGGAAAGTCGGGAGCCTCATCAGCGATCTCGAGACCACGTTCGGGTGCCTCCGGGCCAAGAATGTAAAGCTCAACCCCGAGAAATGTGTCTTTGGTGTGCCTCGGGGCATGCTACTTGGCTACATTGTCTCACAACGGGGGATCGAGGCTAACCCCGAAAAAATCTCAGCAGTCACGAGGATGGGCCCAATTCGAGACCTCAAGGGGTGTACAGAAAGTGACAGGCTGCCTAGCCGCTCTCAGCAGATTCATCTCGAGGCTAGGGGAAAAGGCACTACCACTCTACCGCCTGCTGAAGAAGACGGAACGCTTTGCGTGGACTGTCGAAGCCGAGGAAGCCTTAACCAAGTTGAAGGGGGTTGCTGACTTCCGCGCCAATTCTCGTGCCACCACGACCAGCCCAGGGTGGCGATTCCCCCGAGCCTCTCCTCCTCTATGTGGCCGCAACCACTCAGGTGGTCAGCGCGGTCATAGCCGTCGAGAGGCACGAGGAGGATCATGCGTTGCCAGTCCAACGGCCGGTGTACTTCACCAGTGAGGTGCTCTCCGAGGCCAAGGTCCGGTACCCGCACATCCAGAAGCTGCTCTACGGCATCATCATCACGAGGCGCAAGCTCCAGCACTACTTCCTCGCTCATCCCGTAACGGTGGTGTCATCCTTCCCCTCGGCGAGATCATCAACAATCGGGAGGCCACGGGGCGCATCGCCAAGTGGTCCGCCGAGCTAATGGGGGAGGCCATCACCTACGCACCGCGAAAAGCCATCAAGTCGCAAGCGTTGGCGGACTTCGTTGCGGAATGGACCGACACCCAGCTCCCGCCGGCACAAATCCAAGCCGAGCTCTGGACCATGTACTTCGACGGATCCCTCATGAAGACGGGGGCAGGCGCAGGCCTGCTCTTCATCTCACCCATCGGAGTCCACATGCGCTACCTGCTACGATTGCACTTCCCCGCCTCCAACAACGTCGCTGAGTACGAGGCCTGGTTAATGGGCTGCGCATCGCCCTCGAGCTCGGGGTCCGACGCCTCGACGTTCGAGGGGACTCGCAACTCGTCGTCAACCAGGTTATGAAGGCTTCAAGCTGCATCGATCCCAAGATGGAGGCATACTGCGGGGAGGTGCGCAAGCTAGAAGGTAATTTCTACGGCCTCGAGCTCAACCACATAGCTCGAAAGTACAACGAGGCCGCGGACGAGCTGGCAAAGTTGGCGTCCACACGCGGCACGGTTCCACCAGATGTTTCTCGAGGGACGTCTTCGAGCCATCCGTCAAAATCGGCCCGGGGCTGGCCCCTCGACGCCACCCCTCGAGCCAAACACGGGGACTGGCCCCTCGACGCCTCCCCTCGAGCCAGACACGGGGCTCGACCTTCGACGCCACCCTCGGGAATGACCCTCGACATCCGTTGAGGCGATGCAAATCGACGCGCCCACCACTTCGTCATCACGACGCCTCGACTGGCGGACGCCGTTCCTCGACTACTTGACGCAAGGCGTGCTGCGGAGGATAAGACAGAGGCCCGACGCATCGCTCGAAGGGCCAAGACCTACGTCATCTACGGCGACGAACGAGAGCTGTACCGACGAAGCCCATCAGGAATCCTTCAGCGCTGCATCCCCCTCGAGGAAGGACGCAAGCTCCTCGACGACATGCACTCGGGGCTTGCGGCCACCACGCAGCACCAAGGACCCTGGTGGGGAACGCCTTCCGTCAAGGCTTCTATTGGCCGACCGCCATTGGGGACGCCAAGCGCTTGGTCCGAGCATGCCATGGTGTCAATTCTACGCCAAGCAAACGCACCAGCCCGCGCACGCCCTGCAGATGATCCCCATTACTTGGCCGTTTGCCGTCTGGGGGCTCGACCTCGTGGGTCCCCTCAAGATGACAACCGGAAAGTACACGCACGTGCTCGTGGCCATCGACAAATTCACCAAATGGATCGAGGCCAAGCCCATAGGTGACCCCACCTCCGAGAAGCCGTCGAGTTCATCGCAGACATCATGTACCGGTTCGGGGTGCCTAACGTCATCATCACCGACAATGGCACCCAATTCACGGGCAAAAAGTTTACCAACTTCTGCGACGACAGCGGCATTCGCGTGACCTGGGCCTCGGTTGCGTACCCTCAATGCAACGGGCAGGTCGAGCGCGCCAACGGCATGATACTCCATGGGCTGAAGCCGAGGCTGTTCAAGACCCTCAAAAATTTCGGAAAGGGGTGGGCCGCAGAGCTCCCCTCGGTGCTGTGGGGCCTCAGGACTACGCCGAGTCGAGCCACCGGGTTCACTCCGTTTTTCCTAACCTACGGCGCCGAGGCAGTCTTGCCTACGGACCTCGAGTACGGCTCCCCTCGACTTCGAGCCTACAACGAGCAAAACAACGACGAGAGGCTTGCCAACGCCAAGGACCAGCTCGAGGAGGCCCGAGACGTGGCGCTCATCAACTCCGCACGCTACCAGCAAACACTTCGACGCTACCACGACAAGCACGTGCGCAAAAGGGACCTAGCGGTGGGGGACCTCGTGCTTCGACGGCTGCAAGATAATCGAGGGCGCCATAAGCTCACCCCTCCGTGGGAAGGCCCATACACCGTAGCTGAAGTGCTCAAGCCAGGAACATACAAGCTCTACGACGACCAAGGCAGGATCCTGGCGAACGCGTGGAACATATCTCAGCTACGTCGCTTCTACCCTTAAAGGCCTCGAGGCCTTGTTCATTTTGTTGCTTTGTACAAACATGTCAAACATGAATGAACAAACTCGCGCACTGTCATTCATTTTTTACTTAGCAACTTAAGGTAGCCTCGACCCTGCCTTGCTCAGGGTCGAGCCTCCCTCGGGGGCTGACAGGGGGAACCCCCCCAGACTCCGGAAAAAGCGCGTTTTCTTTTCAAAAATTCGACCCTCGTCTCGACTCGTGCCTCGAGTGAACTAGCGACGTCTAAATCCTAAAATACCTCGAGCCTCCAAGGGTCGGGAGGCGTCGACGTAGACGCCACCTACGCCCCCGGGCTACGGTACCCTACCTACGCCTCCCCTCGAGGAGCTCGCGACGTATCGAAGGAACACAGACTAAGCTAGCAGAAACTCGAGCTTGCAACAAAGAGAAGTGGTCAAACGCATTTGAAAAGAAAACAACTCTTTAAAAACAAGTCATATATATACATTCGGGTCTCGACGTACCCTCATTCATGTCATAAAATTCTTACAAGGGCCTCGACGCCCAAATTTGGCACGCAGGCCTCAGTCCTCGTCGGTCCGATACTCCTCCCCGAGGTCTTCCACGGCGGGCTCAGCCTCGACACCCGAGCTAGAGGGAGGAGGGCCCTCGACACCGCTGCTGGCGTCAGGAGGCAGCACGTCCTCCTCGAAGATCTTCGCGAGCGACGTCCCCGGCCTCTCCATCTTCTCCAAGATTTTGTCGACACGGCGGTTGTTCCACTCCTCGTCCTTCCCCTCGATCTCGATGAAGCCATTGGCGACAACATGGACCGGGAAGCGGAAGCCGGAGCGGACAACCGCGAGCGTCTGCTTGACGCCATGATGGAGAGCTTGCCGGACACGGTCCCGCGCCGCCGCGTCGAAGAAGCACAAGGCGTCGACCAAGGCGTCGCCTCGGGCCGCCGCACCTCTGCCGCAGCCACTGGAAGAGCACCCCACGGGGAGCCGAGCCGGTCAAGGGAGGTGCGAGCCCGCTCCGCCACCATGTCTCGTCTTGGAGTTGGTCCAAGAGAGCCTGGTTCGTCCCGCGGAGCTCCTCGACCGTCTCCTCGACCCCTGCGCAACGAACGAGGAAGAATGAGACTATGGCGTAACAAAAAGCTTCGAGACCCAAACAAGGACAAGGTGTAAGCCTCACCATCGCAATGTTGCCCCAGGGCGGCGAGGTCGCTGGTAAGGCCCTCAGCGCGCTGCTCGAGCCTGCGCTTCTCGGCCAGCATGAGGAGCTTCTCGGCCCTGAGCTCCTCGATCAGCCTGCCCGCCTCCACGAGGGCCAGATCCTTTCGGATCATCCTCCGCCGCCCCCCCTGCCGGCCGCCTCGCAGCTCGGGCGGCGGCGACATCACTCTCGGCGTCTTCGGCTCCTTCTTGCCACCTCCGCTGCGGACCGAGCGGCGGCGGCATCGCATTGAGCGCCTCGGTTTCTCTTCCTTCTCGCCGCCTCTGCGTTCGGGCGGGCGGTGGCGGCCTCGCCACGGGCGTCAGCGGCCTCCTGCTTCGCCGCCTCAACTGCCCGGGCGGAGGTGGCCTCGCTTCGGGCGTCCGCGGCCTCTTGCCTCGACGCCTCGAGAGCGGCGGCGGCCTCCTCCTTGAATCGAGCGGCCTCGCCTCGAGCCGACCGGACCTCCGCCTCCGCCTCGTTGAGCCGGCTCGCCATTTGGGCGTTCCGGCCCAGCTCAGCGCGGAGATCCTGAAGCTCCGCCTCAGCCCTCGCGAGGGCGGCCGACACCTGTGCGGACCGGCCCGCCTCCTCGGAGCAGGACCGCTCCGCCTCCGCCATAAGCCCGGCCACCTCCCGGAAGATGGACCGCACCTCGCGCGGGCCCCCCCGCTGGACCGGTTGCTCGACGGAGACCATGGCGAGGGACGGGCTCGGCGCATCGGGAAACGGCCATACTGGCCGGTCAAGCTCGATGTCGGGCAGATCCTTCTCCGCCCCGAGCTGCCCCGACTGCGGCCCGCCGCCCGACGGCACGAGCCCCGGCTCTTCCCTGGCCGGGCCCTCCGGAGCCTTGTCGGCGCTAGCCGGCGCCACGGGCGCCTCCACCATCATCGAGCCCGGCGAGGAGCGGCCCCTGCTCCAGCTCGTTCAGGAGGTCCTCCACCGTCGGCTCTTCCACCGTCGGCTCCTCCTCCGCCAACTCCTCTCCCCCTTTCCCTCCGCCGCGGCTCGGCTCGTGTCGGTCGGGGCCTCGAGGGGCGCAGTCTCCTCAGCCCCAGACACCGGCGGGGCCGTGCTCGCCCCAGGCGCTTCCCCGGAACAACCGTCGTGGCGAGGGGAAGGGTGGCGCTCCCAGCTGGCACCATCGCGGGAGGAGGAGGAGGGGGAGGAGGCAGCGCTTCAGCAGAGATGGTAGTGGCGGGCTCGATGCCATGAGCTGAGGCCCCTGCAATACGAGATGACGGTGACATCAGAACCAGGAAGAGTGCCTCGACCCCTGCGGTCGATGGCGACGGCCTCACCAAAATTTGCGCGACGATCATCTGGCCTCCTCGAGCCACGGCAGCTCGAGCCTTCTCCAGCCAAGCAGCTTCTCTAGCGGAGGAAGGTGCCATACCTCGAGGTGTTTGTGCCTCGACGGGGCTCGAGGTCTTGGCCCGCTTGGACGAAGCGAGGTCCACCTCCTGGTAGGAGCGCTTCCCCCTGAGAAACCAGAGACGGCATGCGTCATCAAAAGTAAAGAGGTAAAGCCTCGCTGCCGACGAAGTCCAAGAAAATTACTCACCCAAAGCGGCGGCTGGGCTTCTTCCCGGAATCGCCGGACCCACTCAGGGGCTTCGAGCCCACCTCGCGGCTCGAGCCCTTCGCCTGGGCCGTCTCCACGGGGCTGGGATGGGGGGAGGGCTCCCGACGCCTCCCGTGGCTCGACCTCGAGGGGGATCCCTCCTTCCGCCCCGCATCGCGGGAGGGCGACCGCACCTCCCTCGTGCTGTCATCGCGGCGCCCGCCCCGGCGCGGGCTCCGGGACTTGCTCCGGCGCTCGTGCTGGCGGTCGCGCCCTCCCGCGTCCGTTACTGTGTCCCGGCGGCGGTGCGGCGATGGACTCCGGGGGCGCTCCCGCCCCTGGGCACGAGGCGCCCGGGGCTCCCTCCCCGACGTTCGTCGTGGTGGCGCGGGCTCGACACCTCCTCCTGGCGCCCGCTCCTCCGCGGGCTCGACCCCGACCTCGATAGCTCGCGGCGGTCGGACCCGGAGCCCCTCCCGATGGGGTCACTGCCCCTCGAGGCTCGACCCCCTCGAGACCTCCCGCCTGGGCAGACACGGGGCGGCCTCCGTTGGTGCTGTGGCAGAGGCGCTCCGGGTTCGGGGCTTCCTCGCGACCGGGGGCACGGCCGGCGCAGAGCTCGACGGACCTGGGCCCCCGACGAGGCGGGGATCGGCGCCGCCTTCCGCGGCTGCGTCCTGCGCGGTCCCTTCGCCGCAGGGACCTCCAGTATACCCTCCTGCACAGAGGAGCGGTCAGCCCTGTCATCGACGACCCCCGCGCGCCTCAGGCGCATCCATCCCCTCGTCGTCGCTCTCCTCCTCATCATCGCTCTCCTCCTCCGAGCTCGAGGAGCTCAGCTCGGGGGACCCGTCTCCAGGCTGACGGTTGCGACGAGCCTTCGCCAGCCTCTGCTCCCGAGCCAAGCGACGCAGCAGTTTTTGTTTTTCTTTTCTTTTTCTTCTGGCATCCTTGCTCTCCTTGTCTTTCTGAGCAGAAAGGCGCCTCACCTGAGTATCCGCGGCGTCCTCCCTCACCGGGGGCCTCGACGCGCGACAAGTAAACGCCCCCTGAAAAAAAGAAGAAGCGTGACGAGACAAACCACAAGAAGAATGCAAAAGGTTCGAAGGAGGAGAAAGGGGGAGGGGGCTCGGAACAGCTCAGCTCGAGGGAGGCTTACCAGGTCGAGACACCCCTCGTCGGGTGCCATGGCGACCAGGTGGGTGTACTCGGGGATGAACGGCCCCTGAATCGTGATTGACACCCGGGAGACGCCCTCGTTCCGGGCAGCCTCTCCTCGGCCATCCTCGAACGGTTAAGCGCCTCGAGCTCGGCCTCCGGCCCCATCTCGTGCATAAGAAGAGGCGGTCCGCCAGCGGGAGAACTCTTCGCTGGTGGAACGCCCAAATGACCGCTTGCACGGTCAACTTCTTCTCATCCACCAGCGTCTTCATCATCTTCATCAGCGGGGCCAGGTGGCGTTGCCTTTCCGCCGCGACGCCCCAGGTCCACTTCTCCGGGCGTTGAGCGAGGACCCTGCCGGTGTACTGCGGAAAGAGACCATCTTCATTCCGCAGATAGAACCAATGGTCGTCCCACCCGGCCTGGTTGGTGGAAAGCTTGTATCGCAGGTATTCGAGGGACGTTGGCCGACGAGGTCCCAGCCCTCGCAGTGATGGCCGGGAGCCCATGCGCACGAGCCGCCTCCCGCTGGGCTTTAGGGCCTTGATGAAGAGCTCGCCCGGGAAGAGATGGACGAACATCTCCCAGTGCGGCTCCATCTTCAGGTACCCCTCGCACACCGCGGCGAATATGGCGGCGTGCGAGATGGAGTTGGGGGAGAAGTGCTGCAGCTCCACCTCGAAGTGGTGGGCCAGCCCCGCATGAAGCGGCTCGGCGGAACGCCGAGCCCCATACGGTGGTAGCGCGTGAAGCTCACCACGTACCCCTCCGGCGGGTGCGGCTCCCGTGCTCCGCCGACGGGATAACCCACCACGCGGGTCCCTCCTCCGGGTTGGGGCGCAGAAGCCCCTGGGCCACCAACGAGTCCATCTCGCTCTGCGTCACCTTCGACGGGCTCCAGTCTTCGGCCGGCAGCACTTGTGTCTGGGCGGCCATGGCGGTGGCGCGGCGCGGTCCAAGCGGCGGACGGGCAACCGAAAAATCCCCAATCGACTAGCTCGAAGGAGGGCGCGTGAAGGCTACGGCGGCGGTGAAGGCAAAGGCAAGGCAAAGAGTTCCTTTTCCCCTCTCTCAATATTTATAAGGGGAACCCCGACGGACGGGGTCTCCCACGACGTAAAAAGGTAACCGCATAGCATTTAATGCGCCCACCTAACTACGTCTCGAGCCGGATGCAGGGAACACGCGGCGACTCTGTACTCGCTCCGCTCTACCGGGGCCCTCCGAGGCCGCCGCTCCAACTTCGCGTCCGTCGTCGCCCCGGCGCCACGATCTCCACTCGCTGACGGTTTCTGCCTAAAAAGGCAAGCCCAACGGGCGGAAGGATTCCAAGCGACGAAGGCTTCTTCCGGAAGTAAAAAACGGGCCCCGGCCCTAAGTCTCGAAGCAGCGAAGGCTGGCCCTCAAAAAGGGTTCGACAGCCGGCTTCGGGCACCCAAACGGGCCCCGGCCAAAAGTCTCGAAGCAGCGAGGTTGGCCCTCGACGAAGAGGGTTAGACAGGCTTTCGAGCACCCGAGCCAGGACACCAAGGGGCGCCACTCGCGGCATCACTCGAGGGCCAAGCCCTCGAGGCCCCTCACGTGTATCCAAGGCGGGGAGCTCGACGTGCAGTGAGATCCCCTCGGAGGGAGGCATCGAGCCACCGGGCCCTATCGAATGGACCCGGCACTCCTGCAGACTGAGCACCCATGCTTTATGAGATCGCCTCCGGGCTACAGTCGACCCCTATCGAACGGGGCACGAGGTCTCACTTGGATTTCCCGTTATCAGCTCACCGGGAACCTCGATACTCGCCCGCTCGTGGTAGTACGAGGCATCCCCCCTCGCATCCGATCGAAAGGACTCGCGGATGACAAGCCAGGGCAACCGGCGTGCCGGACAGCTCGAAGAGCCGGCCGGTAGCAGGCAGGACGAGGAAAGAGGGTCATAGCGTGGGAACCAGGACAGCTCGTCGAAGAGTACGGCGTACAAGGTCAGCCTGGAACACCCTGGCACAGAGAAGACTAAAAATCAAACCGAGTAACGAGAGCAAAAAATCACAACTAACACCCACACTCGCAAAAAGCCCACGAGGGAGTTCTAACTGCTCCCCCATGGCCTCGGGGGCTACACCCGCGGGTGTCGCTCGCACGACACCCACGGAATCAAAATGACGAAACCCTCGAGACCAGTTAGCTAAACCTCGAGATCCCAGTCGGGAGCCCCTGCTCGAGTGCAAGCACTCGAACAAGGGCTCGGGGGCTACTGTCGGGGGTCCGCAAAAGGGATACCCCCGATCAACGCAAACAAATAGGTTAAACCTGGAACACCAATTAATAACCGACCTAACTAGTCTAGCCCCCTAAAAAGCCGACCCTCTAAGGCCTACAACGCTGGCCCACCGAGCCGAGCCCTCCAAGCCAGGCCTCGGGCGAGCGATCGTTTTCCGTCTTGCCCGAGCCCTCCACGACAGGCCTCGGGCAAGCGCTCCACCACCCTTCGAGCCCCCCACAGCCGAACACCACGCCTCGAGACCCCACGCGGGGACCTCGAGCCTCTCCGGCACAGCGGCCTATCCCTCGAGACGCGTTACGCTTCCCTCGAGCGGCGCAGACATCGGGTGCCAGCCCCATACCGCGCACTTAATTCGTCCACCTACTCCAGTCACGTCCTCTGTAACACAACGTGTGCCACAGTGGACTGGGGCAGAGTCAAGCCTCGTTTTCACCATAAGTATGGGCGAAAAGGCACCAGTGAAGCACTGTTAACCCGCGCCCTACACTGTGGCACGTCCAAGCCACGCCTCGAGGCCCGGGTGCCTGCCGCTCGATCAACTTTCACGGGACCCGCCCATACCTGCGGGAACTCGAGCCCCCCGTAGGCGCCGCCTCGAGGCCGGCCCCGCGCCCCTCGAGCTCTAACTACTTTCATGCTATTGGAGGACAGGTACCCCAAGACCCGGAGGGACCACGCCGCGTCCTGTACGTTCCGGGATGGGTGCTGTACGGCTTCCACCTCGCCACGCCTCCACGTCCGCGCCCAGGATGGAGGCCACGCTTCAAGGACGCTTCAACAAGCAACGCCCACGTCGGCTACAATGTCTTCGACAAGACAGGGCTCCTACCCTTCTCCGTAAGGAATACAATACACTCCGACACGTGCAACACCCTTGTGTAACCCTGGCCTCCCCTTACCCTATAAAAGGGGACACCAGGGCACTCATCCAAGGAGAGAGACACCTTAGAACACGCATACATCCACACGCTCAAGTCCGGACTCCGGTCCACGCTCACAGAGCTTGTATTCGCCCCTGTACGAGCACTTAGGTGCAAGTAATACAAGAACCTCCTCCCCCGCTGGACGTAGGGCCTTCTTTGCCCGAACCAGGATAAATCCTTGTGTCATCTTGCATCATCATCCAGGAAGAGAGCACGCGATCATATTACTCGTTGGTGTCATACCCCCGGGTACGAAACACCGACAGATATGTTCATAACTGTGCTCACCCGGAGGGCTCTATGATCGAGGCGTACACAACCGAAGAGGCAGTGAACTGGTGTATGAGGTACATAAAAGATGGGAGGGCGATTGGGTTGCCTGTCCATCAGTACGAGGGCAGAACTGTGGGCATGGGGTGCACGGGCCGAAAAGTTCGCACGGATATACCATACAAGGAGATTGAACAAGCTCATTACAACATTCTTCATCAGTTGGTGAACATGGAGAAATATGTTGAGAGGCACATAGAAGAGATCTACGCCGCTAATGACGGACAACGCACAGAGGCATGGGTCCAGAATGAGCACAGGAACAGTTTCATAGATTGGCTCAAAGAGCAACACGTACCCCTAGAAAGATGCCCTGATGATGAAGATACGGAGACCGTGCAGAAGCTTCTGCAAGGCCCGTCAAGCCAAATCACGATGTGGCAAGGGTACGATGTGAAGGGGTACAGGTTCCACACGAAAGAGAAGGACAAGAAGAGCGCGGCACAGAACTGCGGTGTTCGATATGAGGGCGTCGACGAGGCCACAAACACGAGGACGCAATACTATGGCCAGATCGAAGAAATATGGGAACTTGACTATGGCAAGGACGTATGCGTAACCGTCTTCCAGTGCCACTGGGTAAACCCCAAAGCGGTTGTGGTTGACAGTTTCAGGCTAACCACCGTGAACCTCAAAAGTATCGGGTACAAAGATGACCAATGGGTACTTGCAACCAATGTCGCGCAAGTAGCCTACTATATCTATCCAGAGGACCCAAAGAGGCATGTGGTCGTGTCAGGAAAGCAGCGGATTGTTGGAGCTGATGGGGTCCAAAGCCCAGAACAATACAACAACTATGTAGAGCTCCAACTTTTTACCGATTTTGCAAAGAAGATCAAGGCCGTTGAGGACCGTTGCAACAAGAGCGGTATCAAGCCCTGGGCCCGTCCCGATGGTGAGAAACGGTCCGTGAAAGCGCCAGCACCAAAATGAGATGTATATATATGCCACACGTCTATGTAATAAAGTAGTGGAAGTTAACTTCATATCATTTTGTAATAATATGAAAAAGTGAACTTATGAAAAGTTATTAATCAAAGTTATTATTAATAATAATAAGTTAGTACTAATAAGTTATTATTAATAATAACTTATTAACTAAATAATAAAAAGTTAATGTCCCCTAGTGAATAACCGCAGCAGGCATCGTAAGCGCCCGCTGCGGTAATACATATCAACCGCAGCGGGCAACGTAAGATGCCCGCTGCGGTTAATATTAACCGCAGCTGGCGCTTAAGATGCCCGCTGCGGTAAAGTGCACCCTATAAAATCCTATCCTCTCGGCTGCGCTGCGACCAAGTCCTTCTGCGGTTTCGTTTGACCCCGAAGGGCTGCCCAAATTTTCCCGCACACGCCGCCGCCTCCGGAGCATCGCCTCCACCGCCTCCGGAGCATCGCCTCCACCGCCTCCGAAGCCATCTCCGCCTCCGAAGCATCGCGCGCCTCCATCTCTGCTATCTCAGCCTTGAGCCCGCGCCTGGAGCCCGTCATCTCTCGGAGTTCGTCGGTGCCCTATCCCGCCGCCACCGCCTAGAGCCGCGCTTGGAGCCCACCGGAGAATCGGTGGAAACCCTACCTCTCCACCGAAGAACCGCCGCCACTGCCTAGAGTTGTGCCTGGAGCCCACTGAAGAACTGGTGGAAACCCTAGCTCTCCGTCGGAGAACCACCGCCACCGCCTACAGTCCATCTCCGGCGACATCAATCATCTCCGCTGTGAGTTCATAACGTCAATCTTATTCGCCTATAGTTCATCCTTAATAATCAACATAGCATCAATTTGGATTGTCTTGGTGTGCTTCTAGTTGGTATTTGAAGCCTGTGTTCAATGTATAATATATGATATGGTTGTTTCATTGTTTGGCAAGTGCCTTCATTATCACAACATCCCAAGAATATGTTTAGTGGAAATAGAATTTTGTTACCACAGTCCTTGAACTGGAAGCTAACCATCTGTCAGAAAAATAGAAGTAGTAGGGGTATGAGTGTCCTTGATTAATCTCCTGAGATGTCATGGCTGATTAATGTATGACGATACGGTCTTTTATGTGTGTTCTAAGCATGATCCAGGGACATCCATTACATTTTAGTTGAAAAATATCTGATAATTTTGAACTATAGTAGATTGAAATTAGTTTCTAGCTAATCATGGATAGATGATCTCAAATATGCAACTGTCTTGATTATTTAATCATGGAACTGGTTTGGGAACTGCTTGTTTACTATGTGTTAGAGAGTAGTTTTGGGAACTGGTTGAATGCTTTCTAGAATGGTAAGGATCACCGTTTTTAGTAAACTGGAACTCCAGTTATGGCCTTAGGATGTGGGGAAATTCAATCTGTCCAGAATCTAGACAGTTTTTACTGATATATACACTGATATGATAATCTGCTCCCTCGATCCTTGCTGATAAATTTGATACTACTCAGTTATATTCAGTTAAGACTATGTTTCAGTTATATTCAGTTATATTAGTCCATTGTTACATGTTTGGCACAGTTAAGACTATGTTTCAGTTATATTCAGTTATATTCTGATACTACTCAGTTATATTTAGTTAAGACTATGTTTGGCACTGTTTATATTAGGTAAATTGAGCGGTGTTACATTGTTTACTCTGGTTGAGATGTTTGGCACTGTTTATATTAGGTAAATTCAGTTATATTCAGTTAAGACTATGTTTGGCACTGTTTACATTAGTCCATTGTTACATGTTTTGGCACAGTTAAGACTATGTTGCTGCAGATGAGATCATCTCTGTTAGTTTTGCAGCATTTATTCTGAAAACACCACTGCTGAAGTCGTGGAGCACTGTGGTTGAGAGTTCACTCTGGTTGAGAGAACACACCACTCCTCTCCCTACTCCTCTCTATGTTCCAGTGTTCCTGATCTTTGCCTACTCCTCTCTCCCCTACTCGAGTGTTCTATTTCCTGCCTATGATGCAATTTGATGCTTTTGTACACTATGCATTTGCCACTACCTATGATGCCCTGTGATGCTTTTCTATTTCCTGCCTATGATGCAATTTGATGCTTTTTTACACTATGTATTTGCCACTACGCAATACTATCAGTCTACTATCACTCTCTGCTATTCCTCTCTATACTACTCCTCTCCCTACTCCTCTCTCTCCCTATACTCCTCTCCCTACTACTCCTCTCTGTTACTACTCTATACTACTGTACTACTCCTCTCCCTCCTCTCTACCTAGTCTCTGTACTAGTCCTCTCTATACTACTCTCTATACAACTCTCCCTACTAGTCCTCTCTATTACTACTATCTCTAATCCTCTCTTTATACTCCTCTCCCTACTAGTACTCTCTGTTACCACTCTCCCTACTCCCTAATATGGCATTTGCATTGATGATTTTTTTCGAACTTGTAAGCTGAGGTAGTGGCAAATGCGATGATGTGACCCCTTCTATCTATGCTGAGGCAGCGGCGATGATGATCAATTGCCCCCTACTTTCTATGCTGAGTCAGCTGCTAGACTAGGATGGCTTGTATTTTACAAGTAACCAGTTTAGCAGTGACGTGTTGACCTAGGGGCAAATCTGAGCCAAAAACTTATACGTGTCATTTTTTTATTCAAAAGCTTTGAACTGATCATATTATATACGCGTCTGTGTATATGTAGAACTGAAATGGCGAAAGAAAACAAACGAATGGAGGGACCCTACCCCTAGCTCCTCGTCAACCAGCTTGATGAGTGGGGCGTCCGTGACTCCACCGCCGAAGAAGCAGCGTACAGAGGTGGACAACGATCCGACGTACGAACCGGGGGCGAACGAAGCACATAGTCACAAGGTTTACGCAACACGCTGGCTTTCTAACATGTACAATGATGCATTGTCTGCCATTAGCAAAAAACTAAAGGCAAGAGACTCTTGTCAACAGCTGCCGATTGTGCCTCGTCAGCTCGAGTTCAGGGACGAAGACGCGGTCAGGGAGGAAGAAGCCCCCGCTCCCTCTACGGCAACCTCTTTGTCCAAATCTAAGGGCCAGAAGAGGGTGAGGGGACAACACGGGAGGCACCAGTTGGACAAAGCAAACGAGGTGCATGTCATCGATGCGGTGGGGCCAGAGGGAAACCCAATAGCTCCAGATACAATCATTGGCAAGTTCAGCAATCAAGTGGCGTGTATAGCCAAGGAGAAGGTGGAGATCACTTGGCCCAACTAGCATGACATACCGAAAGACATAAAAAACAATGTATGGGGTGAGGTGACAAGGAGATTCAGATATCCGCCCTCAGCTGACATGGAGAAGTGCTAGGTGTGGGCTATGCACGTGGCGTCGACTGCGCTTCACAACTTCAGGTCCATGCTGACCAGAAATTACCTGAAGAAGGGGAAGTCGCCACTACTGAAGTACAATATGGTCAAGGCACACATGTGGGACGCTTTCTGCGAAATGAGAAAGACGCAAGAAGCTGAGGAAAAGAGCGCTAAGTTCAGTGAGCTCGCAAAGAGGAACAAGAATCCTCACCACTTGGGCATGACTGGCTTTGCCGGTCATAGGACCAAGTGGCAGCAAGAAGAACAAGCAAGACAGGCTGCCGGGGTTCCAGATCCGTATGAGGGCATCGACCCAAGGGCAAAGGACTACATGATGGCCCGCATTCCAAAGAGGTTGAAGCCCAGAGCGACCAAGTTTAACGAGCCCCACCTCGAGGACGTCGAGAAGACTATGATGGAGAAAGCAAAGCTTAAGGACAACATTGTGGTCTGCCGGGGCCACGACTTGCTCACCGAGGTCCTGGGAACCCCCGAGCACTGCGGCCGCGTTCGTGGTGTCGGGTCGAAGATGAGCTGGAAGTCGGTTGAGTCGTGGCAATCCTACGTGGCCACATACAAGTCCAGGCAGAGGTATAAAGATGAGTTATATAACAAGGGCTTCAATGAAGGCATGGCTGAAATGATCAAAAGCTCAATAAAGGAAGCCTTCACGAGCAACGACCCAGAGATGGTCGCGATGAGGTCGAAGATGTTTGATCACCATGGCCTGCCCAATCCTCAACCAAAGGAAAAGAAAGTCTTACTGCCGATGAATGAGGATCGCCCAAGGGTCTCGAATGAGGACTTCCAGGAAAACCAGCACGTCCAACTCCTCATCCCGTTTGGAAGGTCCAAGAAGATGGTGGTGGCCAAGGGATGCATACTTGCACCCCACGATATCCACGACTTCAACAAAGAACACATCCCTGAATACTATGTGGTCGTGAGCCCGTTATGGCACGTTCTCGACCAGGAACATTTTGAATTGGACCATCCCAACCTACAACCGGCCAGGCACCTAGGGCAGGCACTTGGATTGGAAGTTCTATGGAACCTCGAGGACATCGAGATCATTGCTCGGACGCCAACTCCAACGCCGACACCAGGATCACAACCATCAGCCGCCGGATCTTGTCCTCCGGAAGATCCAGATCACGACAGCGATGATGACAAAGAAAAGGGCGGGGACAAGGGCAATGGAAAGGACAAAGGAGGAGGCGGTAGCGAAGGCGGGGACAAGGAAAAGGTAGAAGGTGATGGTGGGGAAAAGGAAAAGGGCACTGACATGGGCACTGTGTCTCCCCCGCCTCCACACAGTCCCCCGATCGGCCCGGTCAATGAGGCAAGAAGCTCAGAGGCCGGTAAGGGTGACAACACGACAACGACAAGCCAGCCAAGCACGAACGAGCAACAGGGAGGCACGACGGGGGAGGCAACAGGGACGAAGACACCTCCCCTGTCAACCACAAGCCAATGTCCTCCCCCGCCCACCAAGAATCCAAGAACGTCCACCGACAAGCTCCCGTACACGCTCACGTTCGAAAGGTATGGTAACATTGAGCATAATACCATGTCCATAGTATATATGCTACTAACATTCCTATCCATCATTTGCCAGACCTAAAACTACCCGTCAACTATTTGATGAGGCCGAAGACTGCCCTGGCCACTATGTGTGCGGGAAGTTCATGATTCCCAAGGCCCAGCTCATCGACGAGGAAAAGTGGG
Source organism: Coix lacryma-jobi var. lacryma-jobi (assembly GCA_009763385.1). Lineage (NCBI taxonomy): Eukaryota > Viridiplantae > Streptophyta > Magnoliopsida > Poales > Poaceae > Coix > Coix lacryma-jobi. Next base: position 140,516,875 of record CM019824.1, read on the forward strand.
ATACAAGGAGGTTCCATCTATGGTACATGGAAGCTGCAAGAGCCGGGATGTCAAGTTTTAACGTCAAGATTCCCCCGGAGTACTTCCACTTGCCCGCTGGTAACGAAATGCACCTATCCATCGACTTTAGCGACATGTACAACCTGATGCGGGAAGAAGACCTGGACATCGTTCAAATCACCCTATTCACACTGTAAGTGATGAATGCAACTTCCACAGATCACTACATTCGTATTTTCCATAGTTCTATACTTATTATGTCACGATGACTTGTCCGTGCAGCATGACGGTCACTGTAAGTAATAAAAAGACACGTCTTGTACTCTACCTCTCTCCTGCACATATTGCCAAAAGAGTCATCAAGGGTTTCGAGATCACTGATCCAGAGATGACAGTTCGACAGCGAGAGAAGAAATATGAAGAAAATATGAAAGCCGAGAAGACTAAGTTGAAAAATTACATACTAGAATGCATGAAGAAGATCAAGCCGGATGGGCCAGAGTGTATAATGGCTGCCTATCACTTTGGGTAAGTCAAATACATGTACGTACACCTAAGTCGCTAGCATATCATGCCTTCTCGTCGTCATAAACTCTATTTTGTTGCAATGGTGCAGCCAGGGCCTCGTGGGTGGCCACTGGGTCGCTTTTATCATATACCCTCAAGATGGCAGGGCCTGTGTGTTTGACTCCTTGAGCGTACCAAACAAGCAAGGGTACAAGGCATTCGAAGATTGTCTGAAAAAGTAAGTCATCCAGCTTTTTCATCAGTTACGGTTACCATACGTTTTTAAATGGTGGCTAAAACTATTATATTTCGTACAACGCTTATAAGGAATACCAAAAGGTGCCCGGATTCTGGGACTGAAGAACTCAAAAGTTCAAGGACAAGCATAGGTACCACCTCAAAATCCGACGAGATTTCCCGGTACGTATTTCAAAGGTTCAATTCATGTTTTAATACATATATATGGGTTCTAATGCTTGAGTAATCAATTGTGTAGTGTGCCAAACAGCCACTAGGATCGAAGACATGTGGCTTGTACACATGCGAGTTTCTAAGGGAAAGCAAGGAGTACACCAATAGCTGGAAGAAGCTCAAGGAAGGTGTCAAGTATTGCGGAGAGCCGCAGGATGTGCTTTAAACAAGTCAAGGCGGACATATGCAAGTTTGTAATGGAGAAATGCATTCTCGAAGGAGAAACGTTCTTTGACAACGAATCCGAGCTAGCATTGCTACCCCAATACGAGAAGCTCCGCAAATGGAACACGATGCTTCGTCCGACAGATTACGCTCATCAAGTTGAACTATGAATTGTAATTTGAATTTGAAATCAATTAAGTCAATGTGTATATGATGACAACAAACAACTAAGTGACTTTGTATGTTATGTCCAGATGGTTTATATGTGCATATATATATCTCTGTTAGAAATCTGGAATTATTTGAAAACTGCAATTGATTCATATCCTGCTATTTATGTTGGCTGCATTATTTATTTTTTTAATCCAAAATTAATAACTGTGGCGGGCAACATAAGAAGCCCGCTACGGTTAAACGCAACTACCGCAGCGGGCAACCTAAATCGACCGATGCGGTTAATAATTTACCGCAGCGGGCGATTTAGGTTGTCCGCTGCGGTAAATGCTATTAACCGCAGCGGGCTATTTATGTTGCCCGCTGCGGTTAAGGCTTTTACCGCAGCGGGCAACAGCGTCCGCTGCGGTAATGGCTACGATTAACCGTGGCCTTAGCACCGCAGCGGACACTGTTGCCCGCTGCGGTAAAGCTAAAACGCCCGCTGCGGTTATAGCTTTGTGCAGTAGTGAATGTGGTGTTATAGTGCAATCCAACCTCGATCTTTTATCTCTTAGGTTGGATTTCAGATTTTAACATTTAAGCATTTCGGAGTATATACAATGGGAGCGATTTAAACTCCAAGCTAGAGACATAGCAACCTAGTATAGCAAAGTAAGCTCTAAAAGGACATAATCTACTCATACTAGTTGCCAAAGCAAATGGTGAACTGTTTTTAGATTTTGACAGTTATTATACAAGTTCATCATTGCAAAATCATACTTAGCTCATCAAGTTGAGTTACATGATCATAAAGAGCTTAAACTGCATAAACTAAGTATCATACAAGCATGTGAAAACAGAGCATAGTATCACACTAGACAGGATATGGTTGAAGCTCAAAATGCAGGTATGATACACATGCAAAAACAGAAAAAGCTATGAAAAAACCTAAACTCTACTTCAGATGATACAACAAAGTGATCCCACATCTAAAATGGGAAACACACACCAAGCTCACCTCTCAACCTAGCAAAGGTTGATTGGTCCAAAGGCTTGGTAAAAATATCGGCCAACTGATGATGAGTATCAACATGTCTAAGGTCGATATCACCCTTCTCATAATGGTCTCGCAGAAAATGAAAGCGCACATCTATGTGTTTTGTCTTAGAATGAAGCACAAGGTTCTTAGCAACGCTAATCGCACTCATGCTATCACAAAGCAAGGGTACTCGAGTGTAACACCTCTGGTGTTTAAGCATGTAATTAACTTGACATATCATCATTAGCATCATTAATCATCTTGATCATGATTTCATGTGTATGCATTTGCTTAGTGTATCATTTTATGTGATGTACCTCTATTGCAAAAACCCTTATTAGCCCACTTCTTCCTATAGGGGCAAAATGGTAATTTCACCTCTGTGCCTAGTTCTATGTAATTCTTGTTCAAATTTAGTGCCTTGATGTTTGCTGCTTTGATCAAAGTTCAAAAAAATCAGATTTGATTTGAATATTCCTTTTGCAAAACCCTAAATTCCCAAATCCTGGATTTATTCCCTTTTTGATAACTTTTTCAAAATTCAAAATTTTGAATTGGTTCAAAAAGCAAAGTTGTGAATCTGACCTAGAGGAACAACTTTGGTATTTACAGATTTCCATGTTTCTATATAAAATTTGAAGTAATTTCAAATTTATTCAAATTCCAGTTTTTGTCCTCTTTTCAGTTTTAAAAATTTATTCAAAAACTATTGAGTTTCAGAGAAAGTGTATATTAGCAAAGTTATAGGTTTTGTCAAATGGAACAACTTTCATATATCAAGATTTTCAAGTTTCAGTTTGAAATCCAAAGTGATTTTGATTTGAATCAAATTTGAAAAGTGTTCCCTTTTCTGTTTTTGAATGTAGTTCAAAAACTTTTTGGAATTTGAAAATATTCATATTGACAAAGTTGTAGATCTCTTTTTTCTGAACAACTTTGGTGTTTTGAGTTTTTGTCGTACAGTTCAAATTTTGGGAGATTTTTGCAAAATCCAGAGTTCAGCCAAAAAGTCAAACCCTAAGACCTAGCCTGTTCATCTTCCACCTACAGCTAGGGGGCCCCGGCCATGGCCGCGCGACAGCGCCGCCTGCGCCACGCGCGCCTGGCAGCCGCACGCCGCCCCCGACTTGTCGCCCGCGCCCGCGACATCTCTTTCGCACCCGCACGCGCACAGTTGACCTCCGCCCCGTCCCCCACTGTTTCCCGCGCGTCGCCGCCGCGTGGCCGTCGCCGGCGAACGCACGCCCGAGCCCCGGCTGCACGCCGTCCTTCCCGCCAGAGCGCAATCGAGTGCGCACGATCTCGCCGAGCTTATCCACCCACCCCCGCGCTCTCTACCGTCCCATAGCCGCGGCTATATAAGCCGCCGGAGCTTCGACCTCCGCATCCACCTCCGCCACCGTGGCCAGACTACTCCAGACACTCCGCCTCTCCACCAGCTAGCCCGAAAGCTCCGCCGTGAGCTCGTGAAGCTTTCCCACCCTTCAATTTCACCTTCCCCGCCTCCGTTTGCCCGGCATAACTCCATCTTCCCAATCTCCGACGGTACCCCGGCGAACTCGGGTTCGTCAAATACTTCCCCTCCGGCCACAGATACCTTCTCCCGACCCCCGTGTCGTGTTCCTCGGTTTCGCGCGACTCTAACCCGGCCCTTGCGGTCGCGTATGCTGCGCAGGACCGCCGGATCGCCGGAGCGCCGCCGCTGTCGTCTTCTCCCTCGAGCGTGCCGAGCCTCACCCTCGAGCACAAGCCGAGTCTCACCCCTCGAGCAAAAGCCGAGCCTCACCCTCGAGAACGAGTCGAGCCTCACCCTCGAGCCCTGCCTCCGACACGTGGTAAGCATCCGAGCCTTCGGTCTCTGATTCCTCTCCGCTTCGCCCGAGCCCAAGCCTCGGCGAGCGCGTGACCCTCCGTTTCGCCCGAGCCCTCCCAGTCAGGTCTCGGACGGAGGCTTGTTTTTCCGTCTCGCCCGAGCCCAAGCCTCGGCGAGCGCATGCCCTCCGCTTCGCCCGAGCCCAAGCCTCGGACGGAGGCTTACTTCTCCGTCTCGCCCGAGCCTTCGGGCCAGGCCTCGGACGAAGCTATCGCTTCCGTCTCGACCGAGCCCCGCGCGTTTCGCCCGAGCCCCGCGATTCGCCGAGCCGGGCCTAGAAGGAGCACAGTGCTCTTTTCTTTTTCTGAGAGTTGTGAATAGTGTTCTGTTTTCTCTTTTTTGTATGATTTTCTGTGTGCATCCAAAAATTCTGAAATTTTTGTGGTAGACTCTTTATGCTCTGAAGTATTTTATAAAAATATGAAACTTGAGTTTTGTGCAAAGTTTTAAAAATGTAAAATTCCCCTTTTAATTGAAAAATGAAGGTTTTGGTATTTTTGGAGTATGTTCTATAACTCCAAAAATCATGAGACAAATTTTTGTGACCTTTTTATGACATGCTGAACCTCTGGTAAAATTTTGAAGTCTTTTGGAGCAAGTTGATTTTTGAGCTTTTATTTTAATTGTTAAATAGTGCCTTTTGCTAATTAATGTCTGATTTTATTTGAGCACCTTAATGACCTCCAAAAATTATGAAATTTGTTTTACCATCTGTTTATGCCATAATTAACTTATGTGATTAATTTGGTAATTTTTGGAGCAACTTCATAAAATGACCTTTTTAATTAATTTAGGAAAATAGAAAAAGTGATTAGTGTTGGTAATAAGTGTTTGATGATGTGATCTTTGGATTGTTTGATGTTCATAGACCCATACCCCTCTGGTCTATGATGTTTGTGATGCCTTGTGATGATTATGCTTAAGCCATATAAAAGTTGCTTAATAAAGTTAGCTAATATTGCTAGAAAGGGTTAAGTAATCTTTTGTCCACTTTAACAACCACTTATTCTTTGCAAAACTGTACTCTAGTTTTATCCTGCACTTTGTTCATACTAGCATACTCATGTGCATGCATCATTGCATACGTATAGTGACCGAGGAAGAAGGCCCTGAAGTCGAGGTAGCCACCGAAGGATCTGTCCCCGAGGCAACCCCGAGCTCCGACACCTACACCACCAACCCCGAGTCCGTCCTTTTTGCCATTCAAGGCAAGCCCCGGTGCATTTAACCCTTCCATTTATAAAATGTTTTCCTTAAATGCTTTTGAGTTAAATTACTGCATTAGGTTATAGGAGTTGTGTGATGACCTATTGCCTCCTGCATTATTTACCTCCACCAAAGGATCCACCCGCCTTGTTTTAAAAAACTATTTGCAAAATGCTTAGTGATGCTATATAATAGATTTGCAAAAATGCCAATTTCAAAAGTGTGATCACTGAAAGAAACTTTATGGGAATTTGGTTTTACTTCCCGTTCGATGGCTGCTTGCCTAGCTAGCATGTGGTCATTGTCGAGAAGAGGTTGTCCTTGCGTACGGTGCCGTCATGTTGTAGTCCGGGACTCAGCAGTTGACACCGACCGGGACAGGGTTGAAAAACTGACAGGACCTGTACTCTTGGGTTAGAGTCCCGAGGTGCTTGTCGCTGGCTGGAAAATGTAGGGACCATCCGTATGGGGGCCTGCTGGTCAAGACTTGTAACTATTCACATACTACGGAAAGCTCTGGCTCCGAGAAATCCATTATTGGACCGACAACCGCGCACTGGGAGTGGAGAGATGGCGGAAGTAGCATGTACCCACGTGGGTTAGAGGCCCGGATTGGAGTGGTGTACTGTACTTCCGGGTGGCGTAGGACCGGGCCCAATCTTGGAGGAATCGTGGAAGACGAGTTGGCATATGCAAGCTTGGGTGCTACATATGCAGTGTGAATAGGGATCCTCAGCTGAGTATTCTTTATCCGGATTAACGTTGCTCCTCGGTTATGGAGACTTGGTCCACTGACTGTCAACGGAGAGTGGTTCTCAACTAGGAATGTTTTGAAATGTAAAATGAATCATGAATGATGAAGAACTGAGGAATACTTGAACCTTTCCAAAATAACAACAAGTTTTACAAAATGCTTTTTCTGCAAATTTCTCGATCTTGTTCAAGCCTTACCTAAGCCTTTCATTCCTGAGTCTCCTCCCCTTTTTCTTTGTCGGGTAAGTCTTGTTGAGTACCCCAGTACTCAGGGTTTGTTAACCCCTGTTGCAGGTTTCTAATAGGTGGCGTTGATCCTAATCATGTCAGTGGGCTTGACGTGATCTGGTTGTTCCTCATCTCCAACTTAGGTACTCCGCCTAAGTGTGGTTCTGTAATACTACTCTACTTCCGCAACACCAGTTATTTTTATGTAAAAGTAACATCTTCATAATTTGTAAAGTCTATCTATCTTGCTTTCGCACTCCGATGGTATTTTGTATCAACTGTTGTAATGTTGTGATTAATCCAACCTTCATGATGATGGTCCTGTGGCTCGTGGATAATTCGGGGTCTCCGCAGGGACACCCGACGGATCATTCCAGTAACGTGTTTCATTTGCACAGTCATTGGGCTCCGTATGACGATGACGTGTGCAGGTGGGCCACATTATTGGGCGGTTCTGCCACAGAATGGTATCGGAGCAGGATTGTCATCAAGGGAAGACTGGTTGCAACATTACTTTTGAAAAACTTCAAAATGATTTCTTAACCTAAAAGTTTTTGGAAGTAACAAATTAAAAATGATCCTTCCCTAAGTTTCTTGCTTTGCTGGAAGACTTCGTGAAGACTATACTAGTGATTCCGACAGAAGGTACCAAGTCAGTGAAGCTAGTATATAAAGTATAGCCCTATATCTAACTAACAGGTGGAGACGGAAATCTCCTGTCAGAGAGAGGTCGTATAGGGCGAGCATGCATCATATCATACATAATGTTAAAATGTGCTTCTTCTCTAAATTCTAAAAAAACAGCTATGATCCCCGATGGCTGATCGTCCCTAAATTCCGTTACCCTTGCTACTTTGCTCCATAAGTTCTAATCCTTGAGAACTTTTGGATATCTTCCATACACTCTACCACATAAAAGTCAGAATCAGGGCAAATCTTTGGTTCTTCCTTGATATGTGTGTGTCATGCCTTAAATTGGCACATACCATTTGCTGATGTCGTGTAAACGACGAATGGTGGTTGAAAGTTACTAAAATTGTGTTCTTTGAAAGGACCGTGATCCATGGACCGGATAAAAGTGTAGGAACCTGGAGTCACCTATGGACAGCCACCATAGGGAGTTACTGTCAGGTGCTCGCTAATATACAGGCCTATCGTCATGATTCTTTCTAAGTCCACCGTTAAAGTGCTTTCATTTCTGGATGCCCGAAAGGGAATTCAAAGCCACTTTCCTTGTAATTATGACCAATCCCTGCTTTTGGTTATAATTTCCCTCTTTATGGGATGAGAGTTATAGAAGTTATGCTCTATTATGGTGCCATAATTGGTGACCACGATGCCGCGACGGAACCCGAAGAATCTTGTGTGCCGAGTTGCACAAGTTTTCCGTTGGGTGCGCGCAGGTATCGAAGTCTACAGTTATGATCCAATATAGCCCGTAACTAATATACGCTCTCTCTTGGCTCTTGATATTTTTCCTTGCTCCACTCAAAAATCCCCTACCTTGCTACTTGCAACCGTGTTCTGATCCCGGTTGTAATCCTAACCCTAACCCAGTTGCCTTGTGAACTCCTTGCGAGTAAACAAGTATGACACATTTCCTTTTCCATTACTCAACCCTAGCCTTTAAAGCACTTCTTAAATCTCGGGACGAGATTTCTTTTAGGGGGGAAGACTGTAACACCTCTGGTGTTTAAGCATGTAATTAACTTGACATATCATCATTAGCATCATTAATCATCTTGATCATGATTTCATGTGTATGCATTTGCTTAGTGTATCATTTTATGTGATGTACCTCTATTGCAAAAACCCTTATTAGCCCACTTCTTCCTATAGGGGCAAAATGGTAATTTCACCTCTGTGCCTAGTTCTATGTAATTCTTGTTCAAATTTAGTGCCTTGATGTTTGCTGCTTTGATCAAAGTTCAAAAAAATCAGATTTGATTTGAATATTCCTTTTGCAAAACCCTAAATTCCCAAATCCTGGATTTATTCCCTTTTTGATAACTTTTTCAAAATTCAAAATTTTGAATTGGTTCAAAAAGCAAAGTTGTGAATCTGACCTAGAGGAACAACTTTGGTATTTACAGATTTCCATGTTTCTATATAAAATTTGAAGTAATTTCAAATTTATTCAAATTCCAGTTTTTGTCCTCTTTTCAGTTTTAAAAATTTATTCAAAAACTATTGAGTTTCAGAGAAAGTGTATATTAGCAAAGTTATAGGTTTTGTCAAATGGAACAACTTTCATATATCAAGATTTTCAAGTTTCAGTTTGAAATCCAAAGTGATTTTGATTTGAATCAAATTTGAAAAGTGTTCCCTTTTCTGTTTTTGAATGTAGTTCAAAAACTTTTTGGAATTTGAAAATATTCATATTGACAAAGTTGTAGATCTCTTTTTTCTGAACAACTTTGGTGTTTTGAGTTTTTGTCGTACAGTTCAAATTTTGGGAGATTTTTGCAAAATCCAGAGTTCAGCCAAAAAGTCAAACCCTAAGACCTAGCCTGTTCATCTTCCACCTACAGCTAGGGGGCCCCGGCCATGGCCGCGCGACAGCGCCGCCTGCGCCACGCGCGCCTGGCAGCCGCACGCCGCCCCCGACTTGTCGCCCGCGCCCGCGACATCTCTTTCGCACCCGCACGCGCACAGTTGACCTCCGCCCCGTCCCCCACTGTTTCCCGCGCGTCGCCGCCGCGTGGCCGTCGCCGGCGAACGCACGCCCGAGCCCCGGCTGCACGCCGTCCTTCCCGCCAGAGCGCAATCGAGTGCGCACGATCTCGCCGAGCTTATCCACCCACCCCCGCGCTCTCTACCGTCCCATAGCCGCGGCTATATAAGCCGCCGGAGCTTCGACCTCCGCATCCACCTCCGCCACCGTGGCCAGACTACTCCAGACACTCCGCCTCTCCACCAGCTAGCCCGAAAGCTCCGCCGTGAGCTCGTGAAGCTTTCCCACCCTTCAATTTCACCTTCCCCGCCTCCGTTTGCCCGGCGTAACTCCATCTTCCCAATCTCCGACGGTACCCCGGCGAACTCGGGTTCGTCAAATACTTCCCCTCCGGCCACAGATACCTTCTCCCGACCCCCGTGTCGTGTTCCTCGGTTTCGCGCGACTCTAACCCGGCCCTTGCGGTCGCGTATGCTGCGCAGGACCGCCGGATCGCCGGAGCGCCGCCGCTGTCGTCTTCTCCCTCGAGCGTGCCGAGCCTCACCCTCGAGCACAAGCCGAGTCTCACCCCTCGAGCAAAAGCCGAGCCTCACCCTCGAGAACGAGTCGAGCCTCACCCTCGAGCCCTGCCTCCGACACGTGGTAAGCATCCGAGCCTTCGGTCTCTGATTCCTCTCCGCTTCGCCCGAGCCCAAGCCTCGGCGAGCGCGTGACCCTCCGTTTCGCCCGAGCCCTCCCAGTCAGGTCTCGGACGGAGGCTTGTTTTTCCGTCTCGCCCGAGCCCAAGCCTCGGCGAGCGCATGCCCTCCGCTTCGCCCGAGCCCAAGCCTCGGACGGAGGCTTACTTCTCCGTCTCGCCCGAGCCTTCGGGCCAGGCCTCGGACGAAGCTATCGCTTCCGTCTCGACCGAGCCCCGCGCGTTTCGCCCGAGCCCCGCGATTCGCCGAGCCCGGCCTAGAAGGAGCACAGTGCTCTTTTCTTTTTCTGAGAGTTGTGAATAGTGTTCTGTTTTCTCTTTTTTGTATGATTTTCTGTGTGCATCCAAAAATTCTGAAATTTTTGTGGTAGACTCTTTATGCTCTGAAGTATTTTATAAAAATATGAAACTTGAGTTTTGTGCAAAGTTTTAAAAATGTAAAATTCCCCTTTTAATTGAAAAATGAAGGTTTTGGTATTTTTGGAGTATGTTCTATAACTCCAAAAATCATGAGACAAATTTTTGTGACCTTTTTATGACATGCTGAACCTCTGGTAAAATTTTGAAGTCTTTTGGAGCAAGTTGATTTTTGAGCTTTTATTTTAATTGTTAAATAGTGCCTTTTGCTAATTAATGTCTGATTTTATTTGAGCACCTTAATGACCTCCAAAAATTATGAAATTTGTTTTACCATCTGTTTATGCCATAATTAACTTATGTGATTAATTTGGTAATTTTTGGAGCAACTTCATAAAATGACCTTTTTAATTAATTTAGGAAAATAGAAAAAGTGATTAGTGTTGGTAATAAGTGTTTGATGATGTGATCTTTGGATTGTTTGATGTTCATAGACCCATACCCCTCTGGTCTATGATGTTTGTGATGCCTTGTGATGATTATGCTTAAGCCATATAAAAGTTGCTTAATAAAGTTAGCTAATATTGCTAGAAAGGGTTAAGTAATCTTTTGTCCACTTTAACAACCACTTATTCTTTGCAAAACTGTACTCTAGTTTTATCCTGCACTTTGTTCATACTAGCATACTCATGTGCATGCATCATTGCATACGTATAGTGACCGAGGAAGAAGGCCCTGAAGTCGAGGTAGCCACCGAAGGATCTGTCCCCGAGGCAACCCCGAGCTCCGACACCTACACCACCAACCCCGAGTCCGTCCTTTTTGCCATTCAAGGCAAGCCCCGGTGCATTTAACCCTTCCATTTATAAAATGTTTTCCTTAAATGCTTTTGAGTTAAATTACTGCATTAGGTTATAGGAGTTGTGTGATGACCTATTGCCTCCTGCATTATTTACCTCCACCAAAGGATCCACCCGCCTTGTTTTAAAAAACTATTTGCAAAATGCTTAGTGATGCTATATAATAGATTTGCAAAAATGCCAATTTCAAAAGTGTGATCACTGAAAGAAACTTTATGGGAATTTGGTTTTACTTCCCGTTCGATGGCTGCTTGCCTAGCTAGCATGTGGTCATTGTCGAGAAGAGGTTGTCCTTGCGTACGGTGCCGTCATGTTGTAGTCCGGGACTCAGCAGTTGACACCGACCGGGACAGGGTTGAAAAACTGACAGGACCTGTACTCTTGGGTTAGAGTCCCGAGGTGCTTGTCGCTGGCTGGAAAATGTAGGGACCATCCGTATGGGGGCCTGCTGGTCAAGACTTGTAACTATTCACATACTACGGAAAGCTCTGGCTCCGAGAAATCCATTATTGGACCGACAACCGCGCACTGGGAGTGGAGAGATGGCGGAAGTAGCATGTACCCACGTGGGTTAGAGGCCCGGATTGGAGTGGTGTACTGTACTTCCGGGTGGCGTAGGACCGGGCCCAATCTTGGAGGAATCGTGGAAGACGAGTTGGCATATGCAAGCTTGGGTGCTACATATGCAGTGTGAATAGGGATCCTCAGCTGAGTATTCTTTATCCGGATTAACGTTGCTCCTCGGTTATGGAGACTTGGTCCACTGACTGTCAACGGAGAGTGGTTCTCAACTAGGAATGTTTTGAAATGTAAAATGAATCATGAATGATGAAGAACTGAGGAATACTTGAACCTTTCCAAAATAACAACAAGTTTTACAAAATGCTTTTTCTGCAAATTTCTCGATCTTGTTCAAGCCTTACCTAAGCCTTTCATTCCTGAGTCTCCTCCCCTTTTTCTTTGTCGGGTAAGTCTTGTTGAGTACCCCAGTACTCAGGGTTTGTTAACCCCTGTTGCAGGTTTCTAATAGGTGGCGTTGATCCTAATCATGTCAGTGGGCTTGACGTGATCTGGTTGTTCCTCATCTCCAACTTAGGTACTCCGCCTAAGTGTGGTTCTGTAATACTACTCTACTTCCGCAACACCAGTTATTTTTATGTAAAAGTAACATCTTCATAATTTGTAAAGTCTATCTATCTTGCTTTCGCACTCCGATGGTATTTTGTATCAACTGTTGTAATGTTGTGATTAATCCAACCTTCATGATGATGGTCCTGTGGCTCGTGGATAATTCGGGGTCTCCGCAGGGACACCCGACGGATCATTCCAGTAACGTGTTTCATTTGCACAGTCATTGGGCTCCGTATGACGATGACGTGTGCAGGTGGGCCACATTATTGGGCGGTTCTGCCACATCGAGAAAAACTCAGACCAAAATCACGCAAAGTGGCCATCATCCACAACAGCTGGGAACAACAGCTAGCCGCAACAACATACTCAGCCTCTGTGGTAGACTGGGCGACACTAGACTGCTTGCGAGAAGACCAAGAGACAAGAGAAGAGCCCAAAAACTGACAAGTCCCAGAAGTGGACTTGCGATCAAGTCAGCAACCAGCAAAATCAGCATCAGAGTAGCCGCATAGGGAGAGGGTGGAAGAAGCAGAATACCAAAGCCCAAACTCAGGTGTGAAATGAAGGTACCTCATAATGCGCTTGACTGCCTGACGGTGAGAGGTGCGCGGCGACGACTGAAATCATGCGCAAAGACACACCGCAAACTGAATGTCCGGGCGTGTCACCGTCAGGTACCGCAGTGATCTGATCATACTTCGGTATTCCTTCCGGTCCACGGCTTCTCCCTCCTCGTCCGCATCCAGGGCCATCGTGGTCGACATGGGTGTTGGAAGAGGCTTGGCCTCACCCATATCGAACTTCTTCACTATGTCCTTAGTGTACTTGCCCTGGTGCACAAACGTCCCTTCTCGGGATTGCTTGATTTGCAACCCGAGAAAGAATGTCAACTCGCCCATCATGCTCATCTCAAATTCCCTGCTCATTGTATCTGCAAACTTGGCAACCAAAGCATGAGAAGAACCACCAAAAATGTATCATCGACGTAAATCTGAACCAAGAGAGTGTCATTTCCTTGCTTGAGGAGAAAAAGAGTTTTATCCACACATCCCATTTTAAAACCCTTAGCAAGCAAAAAGGTTTTCAACCTATCATACCAGGCTCTAGGGGCTTGTTTCAAACCATACAAAGCTTTGTGAAGTTTAAAAACATGGTTTGGAAACTTGGGATTTTCAAAACCGGGGGGTTGTTTCACATACACCTCTTCTTCTATGTAGCCGTTTAAGAAGGCACTCTTGACATCTATTTGAAAAAGTTTGAACCCTTTGGATGCAGCAAATGCCAAGAGGATCCTAATTGCCTCCAAACGAGCTACAGGAGCAAAAGTCTCCTCATAGTCTATCCCCTCTTTCTGACTATACCCCTAGGCTACAAGTCTGGCCTTGTTTCTCACAACGTGGCCATCCTCTCCTTGTTTGTTTTTAAAAATCCATTTTGTCCCAATAGGGTGACACTCATAAGGAGGTGGAACGAGAACCCAAACCCGATTTCTCTCAAAATTTTCTAGCTCCTCATGCATGGCATTGACCCAATCCGGATTAGACAAAGCGTGTCCAACATCTCGAGGTTCAAAATCAGCAACAAATGCAGAATGAGCAAAGTGAGAGATTTGTTTTGACCTTGACCGAGTGACGCGTTCGTTGATGTTGCCGATCATCTATTGAGGAGGGTGTTGGTGCTGAATGTGTCATGGCGCCTCCCTAGCTGATGTGACCTCCCCCTCAACAGTAGCTGGTGCCTCCACATGTATCACTGGGAAACCCCGAGGTGGTGGATCGACTGGCCCCCATGTAGTGGAAGAAGACAGGTCGGGGCCGCGAGCAGTCGTGGTCGAAGTCGATCCCAAAGGAACAGCAGGTGGAGGAAGATCTGGATCATCTATCTGTTCAGCTCCATCTTCCTCATCATCAAAAAGAGGTTCGCCAACCTCATGATCACCTGCACGCTCAAATCTAGAAGAAGGACAATGCATGGTCTCGTCGAAGGTGACATCGGATGTCTCCATGACTCGGTTAGTATCAAGATTAAGTACACTATATGCACGAGTATGACTACCATAACCCAAAAAGACACCGTTAGAAGAGCGAGACTCAAACTTGTCCAAGTTGCCTTTCTTAAGTACAAAACAGTGGCAACCAAGCACTCTAAAATAACTCACTTTGGGTTGCTTCCCAAATTGCAACTCATAAGAGGTCTTCTTCAAGAAAGCACGGAGAAAAATGCGATTGGAAATATAGCATGCAGTGTTTATTGCCTCGGCCCAATACCGCCTAGGAGTCCTATGCTCATCGAGCATCGTCCTAGCAATCTCAACAAGGGTCCGATTTTTCCTCTCTACAACGCCATTTTGTGGCGGTGTGTAGGGGGAAGAAAACTGATGCTCCAAACTCAAAGAGTTACAAAACTTTTCAAAGTCCGAATTCTTAAACTCGGTACCATTATCGCTACGAATAGCTCTCATCGAGTTCTTTGGGAACTCGTTCTGAAGACGCAAAATCAGATTGCGAGTAAAAGGGAAAGTCTCAGTTTTCTCAGCTAAAAAGAAAACCCAAGAATATTTCGAGAAGTCGTCAACAACAACAAGCACAAACCACTTCCCACCAACCGAGATCACTCGAGCCGTACCTACAAGGTCCATATGCAAAAGCTCTACAGGGTGCTTGATCATAACTTGATTTACCGGATGATGGGGAGCGGCAACCATTTTCCCATATCTACAAGAATGGCAAACAAGATCCTTCTCCATGTGTAACTTAGGCAATCCTCAGATAAACCAAGTGAACTAAGCCTTGCAAGCAAGTCAAAGCTCAAATGACCAAGTCTCCTATGCCATTTCCAAATATCAGAGGAGGATCCAGCCAAAAGATAACGAGAAATGCCAAAAGACTCCGAGAAATTCGCAAGAAAGACTTTCCCAAAGGGCGAAATCAAACATACAAGATTGCCCTGAGGATCCAAAATACGACTAAGATTCGGCTTAAAACGAATCTCATAGTCATCCTCAAAAAGTTAAGAAACAGAAAGAAGGTTAAAATGCAAGTTTGACACAAGAGCAACGTCACGCAACACAAAATGCTCATTAACTTGCACAGTACCACGGGATAGCACTTTACCTTTGCTATTGTCACCGAAGGTGATAAACTCCTTGCCGGTGACTGGACTAAGACTGGAGAACCACTTGGATTTTCCGGTCATATGCCTTGAGCATCCGAATCCACAAGCCAAACATTCTCCAATCGACTTACCTACATCAGTAAAAAGACATAGGGTGAGCATACGGTCCAACACTGCGGTGAGTAAAATGGGAAGTGTACCAGTGTTGTCCCGACTGCTCAAAGGAATGGTTAGTAGAAAAACCATTCCTAGCATACCTACGGGGAAAGCGATCACCACACACAGGAAAATGTGGTCCGCTAGGAGGAGAGCGCTCACCGCGATAGCCAAAACGCGGTGGGGGGTAACGCTCAACAACAAAGCCACTGCCACGGGGTCCATAGCCTACAAAACTATGATCCCGTCAAACCTCCTTCTGGCCTAGGACCTTGAGGCACTGGACCACTAGGCCTAGCAAACCTCCTTTGAACATTCGGCACATGTACATCCACTACAACAGAAACAGCCTTTAGCACCGGTTGGGAAGGGGCTTTAGTCCCGGTTTTCCCAACCTGGACTAGCAATCTGGGACTAAAGGTGGGAGCCTTTAGTCCCGGTTGCTCCCAACCGGGGCTAAAGGCTCCCACAAGAAAAAATAAATGTGCGTTTGTGAGATTCGAACTCAGCACCTCTCGCTTCACGCACGCTTACCAACTGAGCTACACAACCCACGTGATATAGTTCTGGACGTTTTCCTTTTGAATACACTCATGAAGGACCTTTAGCCACCAACCGGGGCTAAAAGGACCTTTAGTCCCAGTTGGTAACACCAACCGGGGCTAAAAGGTCACCCTTTAATCCCGGTTGGTATTACCAACCGGGACTAAAGGTTGGGGGACCTTTAGTCCGGGTTAGTAATACCAACCGGGACTAAAGGTTCACCTTTAGTCTCGGTTGGTTTTACCAACCGGGACTAAAAGTCTTTAGCCCCGGACATAATTTTTTGCCGAGACTATAGCTCAGTTGATAGATCGTCCAAAGGCCATTTCTGTTGTAGTGATCATGGAAAGGATGGTACATATCCGTGTTGTTCATCTCCTTTGCACGACGCTCCTCTCTCTTGCGCCGAAAGCAAAACTCCCTCAAGTGTCCATCTCTGCCACAGTGCTCACAGTGGTACCTCTCCGCTCTCATAGGGGGTTGTTGGTACTCATGGTATTGGGTATGGATCACTTGGTTCTTTTGTGGCATGAGCTCCTCTTGGATCGGTAGCATGGTGTCTAGCTTGTTCCTCAAGTGGTTTGGTTTTGGAGCTCATGTTTGTTTCTTAGGTGGAGCTCTTAGAGGTTCCACAAACACTCCATTTTTAGTGTTAGGCTTGAGAGGCTCTTTGTGTGGAATCTTGGTTAGTTTGGGATTAGTGGTGGAGTTGGGTTTCTCACTTGGCTTAAGACCACTAGACTCACCAATCTTCCCGAAAGAAGTAGAACTCTCCACACCCTGAGCAAAGCCAACACCTGGACCTCCAGCAGCACGCTTGAATTGGGATCATGCCAAGCAGCGGCTCTCCACTAGAAACCCATGACAAGATGGTCCAAAGGTATGTGCTTTCTTCCTCGGTTTGTATCTTGTCATGCTTCACATTTGCCATCTCCATCTCCAAACCCTCACACAAAGCACATCTAGACACACCAGTGCTACCTGAGTTGGCCATCTCAAAAGACTCAATCTCGGTATTCTTCTCTACCAACTCAGATTGCAAGCCTGTACAAGACTTGCACGCACCAAGCTCTCCAACCAAAGCAACATACTTCCCCCTCAAAGTGAGAAGGTCAGTCATGTGCTTGGAGCACATCTCACACTCATCCTCCTCGGTGACTACAACGGTGGTCTTGACAGACTCAAGTTCCTTCACCGCATAAAAGTCTACTTCTATATTGTGATTTGTTCATTAATAGTGGTGGGTGGACATGTGTGTCGATAAGAGTCTACTTCTATATTGTGATTTAAAAAGAATCAAGGGGAATCATAGAGCAATTCTGCCTGTTTATTATTTTACGAGCAGATTTGGATAGGGAAGTACTCCCTCCGTCCCTAAATAACTATCTCTAGAAATCTGTGTTTCCCTCACAGACACGCTTTCCGGACGACAATTAAAAAGGGACGGAGGGAGTACTATTTTACCCGATTCTTTACAATACATCTAATTTTATCCGGACACTGTGAGTGACAGGAACACGTATTTTTTTCTAGTATAATTATCACATATATCAGGCGGATGTGTTGCATCTGTCGCTGTCAAATTGACTCTAGGTACCAATATAATAATACCATAAATAGATGACCAATTGCTTGCTGGAGCTAAATATTAATACAGTACTTCTACCTACTTGTGCCCGTGATCCCCCTTTCCGAAGGTCTGCTTGTTCTTCTTAGGGCAGTTGGCGATGAAGTGATCAGGATCGCCGCACTCGTAGCATCCAACTCATTCTCCTCCGCGGCGACGGTTCATGCGGTTGTTGTGGAACCGCAAGAACCGGTTGGCAAGCAAAGCCAACTCGTCATCTCCCATGAACTCCAGGTGCTCCTTTGTAACAGACAAAAGAGAAGAAAGTGCAAAGCCTCCAGAGGGGTTAGCAGAAGAACCAGAAACCAAAGCCATAGATGGGCCAGAAGGATTCTCATAAGAAGCCCTTGCCATGGCATCAATCTCACTGGACTTGAGCTTACTGAAGAGCTCATCGCACGTGAGAGTCTCATAGTTAGGTGATTCGAAGATCGCCTAAACTTTGGAATCCCACACCGACCGATCAAGAGTATGAAATAGCTTGAGAGCTCTCTCATGATCGTCGTACGGCAAAAGCTCTTTGTTAGCCCTCATCCTGTTGACAATCACCTAAAAGCGAGCGAATAAACTCTCTATGCTCTCGCCAGGCATGTGTCGGAAGTTCTCATACTCACGCTTATGCGACTTGTAGAGACGGGCTTTGACTTGAGTGGTTCCTGTTGACGGTCCTTAAACACCTGTTTTACCATCAACATTTGACCCTAAAGTCCACAAAAAGGCATGAAATGTAGTCAAATAGGTTTCAAACTAACCGAATTCCACATGTCCATAGAATTTTATTTGAATGCAGGATTTGAACCAAATTTGGACATTTGGACCCACCAGGAGCCAAGCCCACTCAGCAGGGCCCAAATGGGCCTAAGGGGGGTGGCGCCCGCCACCCCTAGGTGGCGCCCGCCACCTCTAAGTGGCGCCCGCCACTTGGGTTGGCCCAAGTGCCACCACCTGCCATGTCACCGATCCGTGTGACCTCCCTAAGGCCAAATCCTGGCCCTTGGTCACTAGGTCAGTGGCATCAGACGGCTCAGAGAGGAGTGGCGTGGATCAAGGCTGAATGTCGGTTGCTAGGACATGCAACCGACCTCCAAACCGCCTTGGACAACCACCTGGATGCCGTTGAAGCAGAGGCGGTTCATCCAACGGCCAGGGAGCTGGCGGCCGCCAGTAGGGGGTGGCGCCCGCCACCTGACCTAACCCTAGGTCGGTTGGCTGCCCACTATAAGAACCCCCCTCACTCATTTGGGCTATAAATACCCCCCTGAGGCACCTCTTCATTCACACCCAAGAGTACCATCACACACCAAGTACCATCCCAAGCAAAGCAAGAGAAGCAAGTGAGAGTTAGGTTAGAAGCTTAGAGAGCTTAGGCAAGTAGGTAGCTAGTAGAGCAAGGCATCTTCGCCCTCGCGGTAGCGCTGATCAAGGGTTAGCTCAAGAGTAGAGGCGTGCGAGTGATCGGTTCTGGAGCTGGGAAGAGTCTTCCTTCATCTCCAGTTCAGGTTTTGCTCTTGTTACTCAAGCACTTACTATATTCTAGTTCATCATTTCAAGTATTACTTTATTCTACTTATCAATATTGAGTGGTATACTTGATTGATTGCTTGAGTGCCTAGCTATCCTACAGTTCAATTCACTTAGCCATAGTAGTTAATCTCTAGTGAGCTTAGTGTTTGATCTTTGCCAATAGGTTGCTTAGTTAGTTTAGTGTTTATCTTATTAAGTCAAGTGTTTGCTCTGACGTCCGCAAGGGTGTCTCTATTCAAAGCTAGGGTAGAGATAGTTAGAATATAGTTAAGCGTGGTGCTTAGTTATAGACTTACCTTCAGATACGGCTGGACCCCCGGATAGCTGTGGTAGCAAGCAGGTGGTGACAGCCCTGTGCGCCTTGAATTCCACCACGTAGTTGGCCCAGTTTAACAGTAAGGCTCGTTGTGCTAGCGTTCCACCTAAGTAAGTGGTAAAGGCTAGTACGCCTCGGTACTTGACAAGATAGGAATAAAACTATACTCAACTTAGTTGCTTTATTGTCTTTTGCCTGCCTTGCTTCGTAACTGTCTCGCTTCGTAGTTATCTTGCTTTGTAGTTATCTAAGATTAGTTATTAGTTAGTTATCCTTAGTTATCATATTTCCCTTCAACTATCTATCTATCTAGTTATCCACCTTACCTTAGCCATCCATTTCATCCTTACCTATCCACCCATATATTCTTTCTAGCCTCTCTTCTCCCCTTTTCCCTTTTCTCTTTTCTTCGACTCTCATCCCCTCCTTGACTCAACTCATACACCACCCTAGCCTTCCCTTGGGATAAAATAAATCGACACCTGGTACTCCCAGGCGAAGTGCTACTACGATAGTTCTGTGCTCTTGCAGAATCTCCTCCTGGTAGATTGCATTCTCTCTAGCTAGCTCCTACTAGTGTCGGGATTGACAACCCCGCTTGGCATTAGTAGATAGCTGCTTTAGCTCCACTCCTTTCGGTATAATGACCGGTCTTGCTTCAAGCATTTCTGACGCCGTTGCCAGGGATCGATTTCATAGTCTACTCCTAGTAACAACGTTAGCAAGTGCCAACAAGCATTCCTGGGCCGTTACCGGGGATAGTTGCCTAGCACTATCTTTAGTGAAGCTAAGAACTACCAACAGTTCCCTCATGAAAACGCATGAGAGTCGCCCAAATCTCCTGAGCCGTGGTGAGGTGAGAAACACGATCAAATTCGGTCATGCTCAAACACGAGAAAAGAGCATTACGGGCTCGGCTATTGGCATCGTGCCCATCGATCTGTTGTTGATTCACATGAGCAGCCAAGACCACGTAATCGGCAGAATTGCAAATATCCCAAACCGAAGCACTCACACTCTGAAGATAGGCCGACATACGTTTCTTCCCATATGTATAGTTCATCCCATCAAAGAACGGTGGTTTTCCCACGCTGCGATCCATGTCGCCTTCTGTGGATCTGGATCCGGCTAAGGTGGAAGATCCGTAACCTGCTCCGATACCAATTGAAGGACTGAGAATGCTATACCAAGGCGACCAGAGGGGGAATGGGAGCCTAAAAATTTCTTTCGAAACTCTGGCCTCTATCACACAAATCAACCTCAAAAGCTTCAAACACAAACGTGATGCCCACGACACTTAGAAAGAGAGTGGATGATCCCTAGGATCACAGCGAGGCACCACCAAAGAGAGCAACCCAAAACACAAACAACGAGCTGAGTTCTCACCCCAAAAACCTACCCCGGAGCGTAGATGGAAGGCTACGATGGGATGTCTCCAAATACTTATGCCAACAAGTGGCAAAGATACCTAGAGAGGTTCCTTGGTGAACTCTAGGAGCAAACGAGAAGTCCGGAAACGAAGCGGAAAAGCCGGGAGAGCGATTGCACTGAACAAGGGCAAGCTTCAGGATCCCAGACTGTTCGGACTGCAGGTCCCGGACTGTCCGCCGGCCAAAGTGCCAAAAACACAGTGTTACTGAACACTCTCTGGATGGTCCCGGACTGTCCGCGAGTTACAACGGCTGACTGTCCGCCGATGCTTCTCCGGCCGAAACACCGAGAGGACTGACCACTGCTCAGGTCAGCCTACCCGATGCCCGGACTGTCCGCGCCCTGGCGACGGACTGTCCATGGCTGTGTAGAGAGGGCGAAAACTTTCTCCCGTCTCTCAAATCTTCCCAAATCCGATCCAACACAAAATCACTTGATTCCAAACTTGGAGAAGATGATCACTAGGTAGTTGGAAGACTATCCCTAAGAAATCATCCGCTCAAATCAACTCAAACTCCGAGAAATCGAAGAGATTGGTGCAAGAACAAAAAAGTCACCACGAAACTCAAATCGACCCGATCTACTTGTTTGTGAGGTTTGAGTTTAATTCCTTCGATGGGAATGATCTCCTCACAACAAAGAACATGTTGATTCAAACGGATTCGAGAAAGAGGCAACGTAGAGGGAGATCGAGTGACGGGAAAAACGTGGAGAAAAGATGAACGCGAAGAACAACTCAAGAACGCGAATCACAACCACGAATTCCAGCCGAAAATCATCCCCACGAGGAGACAATGGGAATCTGGTCCCGTTTCCGCAAAATCTCCAAATACACATAGGTATTGTACCGCTCTGCGGATCTCAGTACCTACAGTAGAGGTATGGGAAGACATGAAGCCCTAGAATGAAAATAGAAAATGACTGAGATAGTTGGGAGGTGGGTGTCTCCCTTCTACTCATCCTAAACATTATTCTCACTCTACCCCTAATGATACAGAGAGCGAACCAGCTAAACCCTAAGGCTATTCTGGACCAGCTCAAGCTAGATGTTGATCCGATGGCCACGTCCGCACAACTGGTAGCTTCGCCTCGACGCGACCTCACCAAATGTCGCCACGTGCCGCCACTCCTCGACCTTCCATTTTCCTGGACCTCCCCCGGTTTTGAGGCTGAAATCGGGAAACCTGTCCTCAGGCTGAGTTTTGTGACCCAAACTCAGAAACCCGCCATCGCCCAGGTTTTGAGGCCCAAACCTGGAAACCATCGTCAGCCCGAGTTTTGAGGCCCGAACTCAGAAACTGGCCAGCACCTAGGTTTTGAGGCTCAAACATAGAAACCATCTAGCCGGTGGTTTTTCTGGGGCTCTGCCACCAAACCGAAGCCGTAGATGGATGCACCGCCCGTGCACCCCGTCCACCTGCAAGATCCGGATTACACCCATGTATCCGCACTCCCATAATTCATGGGTGTCTTTGTGATTCCGAACGCGATTGAACACATCCTTGCAAATGCCTCTAAATATGATGTTTTTGGCTTTTGCATTCCACTTCTCATTTTCCTCCTCATGAGTGAGTTGAGTGGCGTCCTTGGGCTTGGTGAAGCCGTTGATTGCGGCTTGGCGACATTTTACATCCAGCGCCTCTAGGTATGACTCCATATGGATTTTCCAATATGGAAAGTCATCTCCCTTGAACATGGGAGGTGGTCCATCACCTCTGGACATCTTAACTCTAGGCAATTAAGCCTAAATCGAGAGCACGAGGATCCGATATCAATTGAAAGGATCAAGATACCCAAGAGGGGGGTGAATTGGGCTTTTCTAAAACTTTTGCAACAATAAAACCTATCAAGCCCAATTAACCCCTTTGTGCCTAGAAGTGTGTTTCTCTAAACTCTACCGCACAAAAGACTATCTTTATTCCATTCCTACTCTAGCATGGCAATTCAATTATGAAAGAACAACAAGTAAATTACGGAATTGAATTGCACAAAAAATAAATGCGTATGTAAAGGGAGTAGAAATGACTCAACGACTTTTTCCCGAGGTATCGAGGTGTTGACACACCCCCTAGTCCTCGTTGGAGCACCCGCACAAGGGTATAGCTCCCCCTTGATCCGCGCAAGGATCAAGTGCTCACTATGAGTTGATTCCTCCGCTCTGGCTCGGTGAATCGCTCACTACCGGTCACAACTCGACTTGGGTCATCCACAAATCCACCGGATGATCACCAAGCTCTTCGATCACCACCAAGCCGTCTAGGTGATGCCGATCACCAAGAGTAACAATATAGAACTCTCACTTGACCAAGCCAAGGCCAAATAGATGGATGGATGCACAGTTGCTACTCTCTTTCACTAATGAGGTCACTAATTCTCTCAATTAGCAATTCTCTCAACCTCACTAGGGCTCTTACTCTTCCTTGCTCTCTCAAGGTGTTTCTCAGCTGAACAAATGGGCAAGAACACTCTAATGGAGGTGGAGGAGGAGTATGAATACTCCCCCCAACCGGCCATCCAAAAGAGCCTCGAAACAGTACAGTTTCGGGGTCGTCGGACGCCTCTGATGCCTAGCATCGGACGCACCGATGCCCTCGACCCAACCGTCGACTGTACGATTCTGACATGCAGGTTTATGTGACCTCTGCCTCGGTCGCGTCCGATGCAGATCTGACCTCTTTGGAAACTCTCTGCATGGACATCGGATGTTGGCTTCCAACGTCCAATGCAACGCTCAGTTCACTCTCAAATGAACAGTGGCACGGTAGCGTCCTATGTGACAACATCGGAGTGTCTGATGCCACACACCAGAAACTCTTAAGTCTAAATGACATCGAACGCGCGTTCGATGCCATCTAGGCCAGCGTCTGATGCCCATAACAGGGGCAAAACAACCTCTGATCGCGACGCTGCCTTAACAACTTTTCATCCTCACGACATAAGGGCTCTCTCTGATCTACCTAGGGCTATGAAAAAACAAGTGTGCACCACACCTACCTCAATAGACTCATCTAGGTCAAGCTACTGATTCACGCTCCCCTTTATAGTACGGCCAAAGGAAAAACAAAGAGCTAAGACTACCTAAGTGTCCTCCAACACCATGTGACACTTAGCGCTAGCCTATCATCGTCTTCGTCGTTCGTCCTTTGAAAACCGAATCGATTTCCATCGCCAGGGGACATGAACTCCGTATGCCTGTATCGTCGTCATTACCGTGACCTAACTCATCCCTGTTTCTGCAAAACACACGTTAGTCACAGTAATTTTGTGTTTCATTCAATCACCAAAATGCACTAGGGGCCTAGATGCTTTCAGTGGCACCCTCCCCACCCCGACGCGACACCCTCCCTACCCCTGGCGGCGTCCTCTCTTACCCCGATGACTAAAATTGACCGACTTAGCCTTCCTCTCCCCAATGTTGCATATGTATGTTTTAAGTGTTTCAGACGTTTCATATGTAAGTTGCAATAGTTTCATATGGATGTTGAAAAAGTAGATCGGAGGGATGTTTGCATGTGTTGGATATGTTGCAATTTGTTTCAGATGCATGGTGCAAGAGTATGTTTAGAGTGTTTCAGATGCTTCAGAGGTATGTTTCATATGTGTTTTTCGGAGCATGTTGCAAGTGTGTCTATTTGGAAATTGCATATGTTTCACACATCCCGTTACATGTGTTTTGTTTGGATGTTACATACGGTTACAATAGTTCTTTTAGTGTTTTCATGTGTTTTTCCATGTGTTACAAACGCATGTTTCAAGTGTTTCAATTGCCTTCAGGCGTATGTTGCTACTATTGTTTGTGGGTGTTTCAAAAGTAGATCGATGGTTGCATCTCTCCTTCCCACCTTATATTGTATCGTCTTATTGATTATTCCTGTAGCGGCGCTGGCAACGCATCCATATGACGCCACGACCAGATCCTTTCGAATCGAAGACACCGCGTACCCTTTCTCCTCTCGTTACTCGGTGGCGCAGGCCCTGTGTGGAGCGCGTGAAACGTAGTGAAGCGTGTGGGTGTCCGGACGTAGGCGTCCATCCGAACATCCGGGCCCTAGCACTACCGTTATTCTAAACAATACTTCTTTAAATAAAACTTCTTTAACTTTAACTGAAATCGTAAGATGATACACAAATATCTAAAACATCAGACTAATTTAATAAGTAGATCCTACCATTGATTTTCACTAACATCACGTGGGTCTGCTTTATGCATTAGACGTACTCCGTCCGTCACACAATACTTGTCCTTTTACGCCAGAACACACAAAAAAAATATCCCTCAAGAAAATAGAAATAGAGACGTGAGATATATGTATTAGAAAAAAGAAAGGTGCATTGAAAAATAAGAATATCAAGTATTTTAGAATTATGCTATAATATCAATTATTTTAGGACGAAGGGGTAGTACAGACACAGTCCATTAATCGGCAGGAGCAAGAACCCTCGGAGAGAGAGAGAGAATCGTCAATCGTGCTAGAGTAAAGTATTGCAGAAAAGTAGGTCAGGTGAAGTGAAGTGGAGCATGCAGGAGCAGGAACAGGGGTTTGTCTGTCTGGTCCCGTTCTCATCCCATCTGTGTTCTTCGCGTCAACTATGGACGAGAGGCTTGCACTCCAGTGCTGTTCATAGTCGCACTCCGTCTCCCATCCATGATAAAGACTTGACCCCAAGACACATGAGCGCATGATCATTGACAAATCACCCACCACAACTGCTCGGACATAGTAGATCGCACGAGCAAAAAGTGCCCCCACTACTCCCACTAAGAAATCATCTCATCCAATTCCACTTCCACACACACCACACCATATGTCCATGTCGGCCATGTCCGTGGAGATCCCCATGGAGCAGCCTGCCGCCTCCACCCGACTCCGGGGCGCCGTCTGCGATGTGGTCGACGAGGACGACGAGGCGCCGCCGCCACCGGCGCACGCTAGGCCCACGCGCGTCCTCATCTCGCCCATCGTGCCCCTCCCCGCTGACGCCGGCGGCGCTTCGGCGGCGGACGCTGCGCTGCCGCCGGCGTACACCGGCGTGCTGTACCTGCACCGCCACAAGTGGCCCGCCGTGGAGGACGACGACGGCAAGAAGCGGGAGAAGTGGCTCAAGGAGATGCGCGGCTGGCTCATGGTGCTCGCCGTGCTCGCCGCCTCCGTCACCTACCAGGCCGGGCTCAACCCGCCCGGCGGCTTCTGGCAGCAGGACGACGCGCAGGGCAACGTCGCCGGCACGCCCGTGCTCCAGTCCAAGTTCCCCAAGCGGTAGGCCGTAGGCCGTAGGCAATTCATCATCAACACTGTGTGTGATTTGCAGAAACAAAATAAACGGACCAACAATGGCTGCCTCTCGATCTGCCCTAGCAGGTACACCGTTTTCTTCTACTTCAACTCGACGGCGTTCGTGACGTCTGTGGTCATCATCGTCCTCCTCATGAACGAGTCCTTCTACCACTCGGAGGCCAAGGTGGAGGCGCTGGAGATCATCGTCGTGCTAGACATGGCGGGCCTCATGGGCGCCTACATCGCCGGCTGCACCCGCGAGGTGTCCTCCTCCATCTACATCATCGTGCTCACCCTCGTCGTCTTCCTCTACGTCGTCTACACGGCGCAGTTCCTGCCCAAGCTCTGGGGCCTGGTCGTTGACGTGCCCTTCCTCCACAGAGCGGCCCAGGGCGGAGCGCTGCCCGTGCCGCAGAACATCCTCGACGGGGCCAGGCCGCGGACCGACACCATCGGCCGGACCAAGTCGGCCCCGCCGCGTTATAGCTAAATGTTCAGTTGTTCATGGATATTGGTAGTTCCCTAGAGCTTAATTTGCCACTACCACGAAGAACGTACTGTGCCGGCCGCCGCTTTCCTAGATGTATGTACCAGACTACGTCCCAGTGTTATGATTTTCATGCTTATTTTTGTGAAAAGAGGCTGTGAATTTTATTCAAAAGAGTTTGTGCGAAAGATAGAAATGGAGGAGCAAGGGGGAAGAAGCCGCTGTTCGAGAGACAAAGAAAGAAATAAAGAAAATAAGCCAAGCTAGGAAGATTAAACAAGATTATTGTTTATTAACCATTGACTGATGAAAGGAAAATGGCTCTTTTTTGCGGGAACATATGCTATGGAACCAGGTTCCCGTGAAAACTATGAAAACTCGCACGTGGATCGCTGGATCTAAATCCGATGGCTATGGCCAGGGGCGGATCTACAAGGGGGGCTGGGTGGGCTCCAGCCCCCCTAAAGCTATTACGTCAATGTAAAATTAGAGATAATTAGAGAAAAAATAGTGGAGAAAAGAAGAAAAAAATAAAGAAATAGAGGTAGAAGAATAGATCAGCCCCCTTTAATCGTGTTCTGCATCCGCCACTGGCTATTGCTAATCGTGTTGTGCACCTGTGTTGTACCTGTATTGGCTATATATATTAGGGAGAGATAAATGAGAGGGGTTAATTGCTAATCTCCACCATTAGCCATAGTAATCGGATTTAGATCCAGCGATCCACGTGTGAGTTTCCATAGTTGCCACGACAACCTGGTTTCCATAGCATGCGTTCCCCTTTTTTGCAAACATCGCAGCAAACTCTAACTTGAAGAACCTTTTTACGTACTTGTGCTAAGTAGGGAGGATGACTGCACTTAATTGAAAATAAGGTTATTTCTTGATTTCCAAATTGTCCAGCACATGCGGGACTCCTCGTCTACGCGCACGCGTTAGAAAGGATAGCGACGCACGAGCTTCCAGGGGAAGTAACGCACGTGCTTCGAGTATTACGGACACATCCTCCTGTTATCCTTTTTCTCTAGTCTGGTTTCTTCGTTACGCCCATTTAACTTCCAGAGTCCAGTTTTCTTGGTTAACGACCTATTTTGTTCTCTTTTGGGATCTCGGGTTTGTGGGAGAAATAACAGGACGGGGAGATAGTTTGACATCCATATAGATGCAAAAGTAGAAATTTTAAAAATAATATATCTTATTATATGTCATAGTACTTTATATAATGTTTTTAATTCAAACAATACAAGGGTAAACTAAAAAACAACATCTTATACATATATCATTGAAAAAAAACTAATATAAAAACACATGTGGATTCCTTTTCTTCGGTGCTAAAAAAATAGTTTTTCTTAGTACCCTGAAAGAAAATAAGGCAAAAGTATGAATATATTAAAAAAAATAAAATGAAGTATTGTTGAACTTTACATTTGTGTATGTAAAAAATGATAAAAATAACACAAAAATTAAAATTTGATTCTTGAAAGGATACATACTGAGCTTTTTTCGGCTTTACCAGATTATATACGAAAAAAGAACCTCGGTAAAATTGGACAGAAAGATTTATTTTAGAAACTTTAATTATGACATTACAAACTTTGTAATGCTAGATTTAAAAACTTTAAACTATATCATTATAAAAACTTTACACTGCTATATTAAAAAAATATACTCATAACTCATAAACTTTGAATTATGATATTTTAAACTTTGTGCCGCTAGGATCATCACTTTCCACTCAGAATTTAGAAACTTTTAACTATGACATCATAAAAACTTTACTTTGTACTATTAGTTAGATTTAAAACTTTAGACTCAGAATGAAAAATTTTGAACTATGACATTACAAACTTTGTACACTTAGGTTAAAAAAATATTACACTAGCATGAAAACTTTGTACAACTATATTAAAAAAAGTTTGTGTATGATATTATAAAATTTTGAACTACTAGGTTAAAAAATTTACACTCAGAATTTATAACAACTTTGAACTGATACATTAGAAAAAAAAACTTTGTACTGCTGGATTCAATACTTTGATCTATCATATTATAAATGTTTGCACTAAATAGCTCCAAAACTTTGTATTTTTAAATTTTATACTTTAAATTTAAAAACTTTATACTACCACAATTAAAATTTTGTATTTTAAAACTTAAAGGTTTTAATTTTAAATTTATTTTTAAAATTGAGAAACTTTATATTGGCATATTTAAAACTTTATACTTCTAGCTTTAAAACTTTGTAATTGCAAACTTTGTATTAGCACATTTAAAATTTTGTATTTCAAAATTTTAAAATTTATTTTTAAAATACAAAAACTTTATACTAACATGTTTTAAACTTTGTATTTCAAGGTTTAAACTTTATAATTTTTAACTCAACTCATCTAACCAATATAGACTTTGCATTGTTAAATTTAAAACTTTGTGATTTTAAAACTCTACACATAAACTTAGAAACTTAATATTAGTCTTTTAAAATTCGGTACTGACATGCTACGAACTTTATACTCCTAAAGTGTGAAATCTTGTAATTTAAAACTTTACATTAAGTTTTAAAAACTTTTAAGTATCATATTTAAAACTTTGTAGACCTAAACGCAAAACTTTATAATCACGTAAATTATTTTAAAAACATATCCAACATGGATCTACTTTTGTAGATCTCGTCATAAGAAAGATTATGGTGCAAACGGATTTAAAAATAGATGTTCCATGAGAAAGTTATCACATTTTAAAGTTTGTAAACCGTTTGTAATTGTCAAAAAGCATATCTGACACACAGCTTCCTTGTGTCGCCGGTGCTTATCGTTTGGTCCCTGTAGGTCTGATACATACGTCCTCCCTCTCCTCGTGCTTATCGTTTGGTCCCCACATCACAATGCTATAGGCTTGTCGGTCTCCTACTCTCATTACACCACACGTTCGTGCGCTGCTACGCGACTCAGCGCACGCGCGCTATCTAATGATTTGGCAGCACATGAG
The DNA here is from genome assembly GCA_009763385.1 of Coix lacryma-jobi var. lacryma-jobi. NCBI lineage: Eukaryota > Viridiplantae > Streptophyta > Magnoliopsida > Poales > Poaceae > Coix > Coix lacryma-jobi. The sequence continues at coordinate 140,546,451 of CM019824.1, forward strand.
AATGAAAAACTCCATGAAGAAGGAAGGGAACCTGAAGTTGAGCCTTGATGGTTTCCAAATTTTGGTGTGGGTGTCCAGTTGAGTGAAACTTTGACATGTATCCAGGCCCAGCAGCCTGTGGCAAAGGGATACTGAAAAAACAAATGGGCCAGTGTTTCCTCCCGGGGCCAATGCATATATGACACAATTGTAGTCTTCCAGTTCCACGTTTTTCCTTCTTAACAGTTATCTAGTGAGTGCTAAAGCATGTCTTTTAAGAGAAGCCAACATAAGACTTTGTTTTTGTTAGAACAGTTTCCTGAGTTCCCAGATGTAGGTCCAATTATTAGTCTAATCATTCAGATGGATCAGTTGCAGTTCTTGTTCAAGTTGCTGAAATTGCTAAAAGGCTTGCTCTGAAAACGGTAGGTGGAAGAGGCTCATGAGGGTGGTGCAAAGTTTTCTTGCTACAATAGAGATTGTTTGAGACTTAGCAAAGTAGTAAAGCTCTAGGAAGGAATGTTTTGGAACTCCGTTGTTCCACAGGTCAAGCAGCCATAAATAGCATGATTATCCATTATTAATGTTAACCAAAACCAACTCCTTGTATTTGTCCAAAAGTTTTAGAATGTCTCTCCACCAAAAGGATGCCTTTTTTGTTCTGGTTTGGGGATTTATGATCTATATAGTAGATTTCCCAGACTAGAGAGACCCATGGTACATATCTTCCTAGTTCAGAAATTTGTGCAGATGCTTGAGTAGGAGGGCTTCATTTTGTGTTATGAGATTAAGCACACTCAAACCTCCATTCTCTTTGGATTTACAAACCACCATCTAGGCTACCTTTGGTCTTTGCCTGGCTTTATATCTGCTCCTCTCCATAGACAGTGCTTTCGAAAATTATCTATCTATCCAATCACAATGTCATCAATGAATAAGGTGCTAATATAAAACATTGGGAAGGCTGAGAAAACTGGGTTGGTGTTGACAATAACTTTATCATGCTTTTCATATAATCAAATCGTCAACAAAACATCCCTTCTAAGAGCTAACAATCAAGGAAAGAATGATTTTGGTACAATTAACTTGGTTCCACATGTAGAGGTTTGTAGACCCCACATAGCGGGGTCGGGGACCCCTACATAGGCCCACTGGCTCTCTCATACTCCCATGATCTTCCCACACAACTCCAGATGCAATATCAACCCTTGGATTCCAGTGTGCTTCTCATCAAAGGCTTTAATTTATTTCACATGACATGTAGGGGGCTACCTGCCATAGCCGGTCGGGAGACCTCCATAAGGAGCCCGCCACCTTGGAGCATGCATCCATGCATCAACCCTTGATCTCCACCATTGATGTATGGTCGGTTCAAGGTTGGCTTGATCTAATGGAGCTTGATGGAGGTCACATGGATCCTTAATGTGGCACCAAAGTAGTCCCTACTCCACCTCTTATCTATAAATACCCCCTAGGTCCTACTCTCAAGTCATGACACATTAGAGGAAACTACTATCTAGTAGCTTTATTGAAGCTCTGCTATAGTGTTGTGCAAGTAGGGAGAGAGTGAGGGAAGTCTTTAGGAGAAAGCCCTGGGTCAATCTATTGGGAGTCTTCTCCAAGGTGTATGTCAGTAGATGCGCTCTTCTTGTAAGTGACTTATCTGAAATTTATTTATAATATTCAATATTTGATTCTAGTATTAAAGTTATATACTTGTTATCATTAGTATGGTGTCTTACTTGGTAGAGTGCTCTAGCCTTATTATGTTAACTTAGTGGGCCAAGGTTAGAGTAGCAAGTTTATAAACATGGTGTTTAGGCTTTATTTTATCGCATTATTTGTGGTAGCTAGCAAGAGTGACAGTCTTGCCTAGTCTTTCTATCCCACCACATGTTCTTAAGCAAGTTCTTAAAGAGTAGGGTTGAGTAGGATAGTTGTGTTTGGTAAGTGCTCCATCTCAGTTATCGCCCTATGAACAAGGGTGTTCACATAATATTCCTTTAACCATACTAGATATTGTTAGCTATAAAGACCCTCTCTACCCAAACACCATAGAATCTTCTGTATCATCATATGATATTCTTGATCCTAGTAGTTAGTTCACTTCATGTTCCTTGTGAAAAATACGATACTTGGAATACTCCCAGTGAAGGCTACCTTGATAACCATACACTTGCAATTTACCCATTTGCCACTTTAGGTGTCAACAAGATTTCAAGCGCTGTTGTTCGGGAACGGTAGTTATCTTAACTAAAATTGAACCGCCCGAATTATCTTTGTTTGATCAATTCCTTCTTACAACATACACCATGGATCAAACACCTATCTTTGAGTTCGTTTTCAGTGTTTGTTAACCGACAACTCATCACGGGATTACCCGAGACGATTTGTTTGGTGGGTTTCGACGTTCGCAAGACTCGGCGAGAACACAATGACAACGATTTATACTAGTTCAGACCACTTGAATAGTGCAATACCTTACGTCCAGTGCGGTGTGTGCCTTTGTGTTAGGATTGATTCCATTGTGGGGTATGCGCCTGTCTCTCCTTATATAGTCCGGTAGAGCAGGACACACACCCGAGTCCTAGCCGGTTACAGCAGAGGAGTTCTTATCTAATTACATAGAGTAACTTCCATAAGAATCTGACTAAGTTACAATAAGTGTCCTAAGGTCATGTCGTATTACTCCACGTCTTCGAATCATCTTTAATTTCCAAACTTCCCAGGGAAACTCTGAGTAGTCACACTACTACAGAAAATCTTTTTCATGACACTTGGGTTTGATTAACCGTGGCAGGCAAAGATGCAAACCGCCACGGTTAAACAATTCTGGTTGAGCCTGGCCGACAGGGGAGCTTAGCGCCACGGTTAATACGTTTACCGTGGCGGGCAACATAAAGCAACCGCCATGGTTAATTACTATTAATCGTGGCGGTTCTCATAGAGTAACCGCAACCATTAAAGAATTTAACCGTGGCAGTTGACTTAACCGTGGTGGTTGATTTAACCATTAACAAAGGCGGGCGTCTTAAAGTGCCCGCCTTGGTTAATAGCCGTGCATATATATCCCACCTCCTCCTTGAAATCGGCAAAGTCTTCGGCCTTGTTTCAATTCGCCCCGAAGGGCTGCCCAATTTTTCCGCCGTCGCCGTCCCGACCCCGCCTCCTCCCACCGACGTCCACGACCCCGCCTCCTCCTCCCCACCGACGTCCCTGACCCACGCCTCCTCATCTTTGTCGGCGTCCCCAACCCCCGCGTCCTCCTCCCCGCCGACATCTCGACCCCCGCCACCTCCTCCCCGCAGGCGTCCCGACCCCGGCTCCTCCTTCCCCGTCGGCGTCCACGACCGCGCCTCCTCCCCGCCGGCGTCCCCGACCCCTGCCTCCTCCTCCTCCCCGTCGGTGTCCCCGACCCCACCTCCTTGTCCCCGCCAGCGTCCCCGACCCCACACCCGTCTTGCCCCGCTCACATCCCTGTTGCCGCTCGCCGTCCCCGTGGTGGTGGTGACCTCGCCGTCCCCGTCTCCGTCCTCATCCACTTCTCTGTTCGGCTGCCATCCGCCTTCCTCGCCTCACTGTTGGTGTTGACCTTGCCTTCCCTCTCATCTCCTCTGATTTATGCAGTGTTTGAGTATTTGTTAGTGCCTATGATGCCTTGTCACTTTTCTAATTTTTGATGCCACTACCTATGATGCCTTTTTTATTTCCTAACTGAGCACTTGTCACTTCTCTAAATTTTGATTTGTGAAAGTTATTTTGGCCTAATTGATATTGCCTTGCTATGTTTGTATCATCACGACGTGTATGTGCACTCGCAGCGCCGGTCTTTCCATTGGTGCCCACGTTGGCACCGTCGTCATCATTTTTGTTCTCTCCTCCTAAAGCAAAACGCCCCCGGCTTACTGTCAAGGCAAACAAGTCCTCACTCTACCTCACTACTATTTTTACATCTGTGTATGTCAGGTTGTTTACTTGGTCATTTCCTATAAGTTACTTGTGTTAGCCAATCAATACAATACCCTCAAAATTAGGTACAGATGGCCAACAATCATCGTGCGCACTGGAACGAGAGGGCTACGAGAGTGTTCCTTGATCTGGTCCTTAGAGAGAAAAGCCTAAAGCACTGGAATAAAAGTGGTTTAACAAGAATTGGATGGCAACATATTTATCCTGACTTCTGGTCGCAAACCGAAATTCATTATGATGACAAAAAACTGCAGAACAAACTTAGCGCTCTCAGAAGGCACTACATCGCATATCAAGGCCTTCAATCCCAGTCTAGCCTCGGCCGTGACAAGAAAACTGGAGGGGTTTCAGAAGACCCATCATTTTGGGCAAACAACACAATGGTACTACCTTAGAACTTTTTCCCTTCCTATTTCCTTTGTTTTAGGTTGATATTCTATGTCACTAACCATAACACCATACAACCAGGTTGAGGCCGACTCTGAAGAAGCTGAGGACCATTGCAAACCACATCCATGTCTTGACCTCCTCATGGAACTGTATGGCCACACCCCCCAAGACAGGGGGACTCTGTTGTGCGCTGGTAGGTCAGGGGACAACATTCCCAGCGCACAACGTGAGAGTAGACCAATTCCTGTGAGCGACGACACACCATAGGACATGTCTTGCGAACACTTTGTGCGCGCAAGTGGTGGTCAGTCGTCCAAGAGGACAGCAAGGGATCACATTGTGCCCGGTCCGCCGAGTAAGCGGAGTGCGAGCTTGGAGGACGCAATTTATGACATCTCAACAACGGTTAGAGCTCTGCAGAAGGACACAACTCGGTTCAGTACTGACCAACAATAGATGGATGATGTTAGTCGCCTTTTAGATGAAGATGGTATCCCTGAGATGTCTAACTTGCATTCCCAGGCCACAATTTTGTGCAAGAATGTTGTAGCTAGGAAGGCATTCCTAAACCTGAGAACAACAGAGGGCCGCCTACATTGGATCCGGTACTGTTGGGCGGATATGGATATGTGTTTCACTTTCATTGGTGCTGAGAGGGCGGGGGCAAGTCATGACATGGCGGTGCTCAAAGATTGTTGGGAAGCACCGAATTTCCCTAAACCACCACATGGTTAGTGTAAAATAAGAAATTTGGAACGTTTAGTATGATTGGGTCGTTTCAAGGTAATTATATGAGGACTTAAGTACATATATTAATTGTTTGCAGGCAGATACTACCTGGTAGACTCTGGGTATGTGCAAGGCCTGCATACATGGGGCCATTTCGCGGTGAAAGATATCATATCGAAGAATTTAGTGGGACAAATGCGCAGAACTTATCAATGGAGGAGAAATTTAACTACATCCATTCAAGGTTGCGCAATGTAGTGGAACAGACATTTGGGGTGCTTAAAGCAAGATGGCATATTTTACGAGGTGTTCCTTTCTTTGAGAGGGAGAAGCAAGTGAAGGTAATTATATCATGCTTTGCACTGCATAATTATTTGTGGGAGCGCAAGCATGGAGTGGGTTCTATGGCAAGGTACCCAATATCCCTATGGGTGCCTATGAATGTTGATGCTACTACACAAGTTATGCGACAATGGATTGCTACTGCTGTCTATTATTCGCAGATGTGAAGGTATGTGCACAAGGAACAATTATGGTGTACATGTCAGGAATGAAGTGTGATGGGATGCATGTACATGTACTTGAGTTCTTGTTGATTGCAGGTATATTGTAGTTGGACAATTGTGTTGGAAATGTATATATGTATGCCAGAAATGTATGTATGTCATTGTAGTTATGTGATGTATTGGACAATTGTATTGGACGGTAAGGAAATGTATGTGCTGATGTACAACCGCCACTGATAATGGCATTATCAGTGACAGTTAGTTTATGGTAACCGCCTCGGTTAATGGTTATTTTCTATTTATTATATGTAAGAAAACTTGGATTCTAAAACAATTTAAAATTCAAAAAACATTTTTTTATTTCTGAAAAATATTAACCGAGGCGGGCTTTATAGGTAACTGCCACGGTTAATATTTCTTAACAGTGGTGGTTACTATAAAATAACCGCTATGGTTAATACCATTAACAGTGGCGGTTGGGCAACCGCCACGGTAAAGGCCACGATTAACCGTGACCTTTGATCCGTGGTGGTTGGAATGCCCGCCACGGTTAATGGAAAAAACCTGCCACAGTTAAAGGTTTCTGTAGTAGTGTCACCATGTCTACGTATCTCTGGGCACTAGTTTGGAGTCGTCTTGTTCATCCCAAGTCATTTTGGTTGTTTGTTATGAGCTTTGCCCAAGCCTCGTAGCGATGGTTTAGGAAGAAGCCCTTTTCTAGGGACAAAGATGAGAACCCCTATACACATCTACATGATTTTGAGCAATTGTGCTCATGTGTCCATATTCAGGGCATGAGGCAAGATACCCTTAAGTGGAAGCTATTTTCGTTCTCTTTGACGGGTTTGAACAAACGACATGGCACTCTCGCCACGTAGAAAGTGCACAAGGAGAATGGGAGAAGCTACAATCTAAATTTTGCTTAACATTCTTTCTCGTTCCACGAACCGCTCATGTTCAAGTAGAGATACTAACCTTTAAGCAAAAGGAGTCTTTGGGTGCGTCATGAGCCCGTCTCATAGATTGAACATTATCGGGCCTTGGTGTGGCTATACTGAGCCAACTTTGTTACAACACTTCTGCCTCGGTCTTAGCTAGGACTACCGCATAGTTTCTAGACATAGCCTCTAGAAAGAGCATTCTTACATCTCCCCATTAATAAAGGGAATGTCGTTCTTGCAAATATTCTCGAGAACACCCTCTACACTAGTGTCTATGATGAAGCCCCTATAGAGGAGAAACCAGCCCCTAAACAAAAGGAGCTTCGATAGCTCACCCTATATCCCAAAACCTAGTCGTCAAATATGAACAACAAACCTTTGAATCTCCAAGGGAAGAGAGATCTCAACCCTTGGGATTCCCCTTTGATATCGAGTACAATTTGTTTTCCGATTTTGGAGACGCCTCGAATGAACCTGTGCAAAGAAGTCGACTGATCCTAAAGCTCCCAATCAATATACTCCAATTCTCCTTGAGGAACACTACCTCAAGGAGACAGTTCAAGAGCTACCGAGTACTTATTACTATATTCAAAAGTAGTCTTTGTTAGAAATATCTGGTCCTGGTTGTTATCTTCAACCACTATTCCGATCTGATCTTTGAGCTGATGATGGCATGGAGTTTTGTTCTCCAAGTCTTGGTTGTTGCGGTTCCTAAAGGATAGGCTAGATTTGTTAATCTAGTCGTTGTTATCTTTGTGTAATCTATCTTGTTGTACAAGTTTGTTGTATTGCCACGCTAGGGGCTCTTCCTAGCCTATATTAACACGGAGCCGTGTACCCCAACGGGTATCACGTTACAACCAATTTTACATGGTAATCAGAGCCCATCTCTTCCACAAGCTCGTCAATGGCGTCCTCCTCTGTGCAACCTGCTGCGCCCTCATTGATAGGCTATCCTGTCACGGAGAAGCTAACCAAGAACAACTTTCCTCTTTGGAAGTTGCAAGTCCTTTCGGCATTGCGCGGCGCGCAAGTTGCCCACTTCCTCGAGCCAACGACAACGGCGCCGCCCAAGGAGGTACCGAAGTCCACCGAGAAGCCAGATGATCTGGTGGCCAATCCGGAGTACGATTCCTGGGTTGCCAAGGATCAGCAGATCTTCAACTTCTTGCTATCCTCGGTGTCCCGGGAGATCTTGGTGCAGGTCTCGCACTGTACTACCTCCGCAGAGTTCTGGAAGGCCGTCCAAGATATGACCGCATCACAGTCACGTGGGCGGGTCATTAACACGCGCATGGCATTGGCTAATGCGCAGAAGGGTTCGTCCACCATTGCTGAGTTCTTCAGCAAGATGAAGTCGCTCGTGGATGATATGGCGTCCGCTGGAAAGAAGCTGGAGGATGAAGAAATTGCCTCCTACATCCTCGCCGGGCTCGACACCGACTTCAACCCCGTCGTCTCGGCCTTGGCAGCGCGCGTGGAGCCGCTGACCTTGGGCGAACTCTTCACCCAGCTGGTAAGCTGGGAGCAATGTTTGGATCTGCTACATGGTGGCGGGTCAGGATCGTCCGTCAACTCTGCCACCCGTGGAGGTCGTGGCGGCTTCAAGCGAGGAGGTGGCCGTGGGCAATTCCGCGGTCGTGGACGTGGCCACAACAACAATGGCGGTCGACCTCATCAGCACAACAATGGAGATCGTCCCACCTGCCAGCTGTGCGGCAAAGAAGGTCATACTGTCCTACGTTGTTACAAACGTTTTGATGCCTCATTCATAGGACCTCCAGAGCAGCGCTCCATGTCAGCAGCAACGTCCTCCTCATACGGGGTGGACACGAACTGGTACACCGACACCGGCGCAACTGATCACATCACGGGTGAACTGGAGAAACTCACCGTGAGGGACAAGTACCACAGCACTGATCAGGTGCACACCGCCAATGGCGCAGGTATGAGAATCAGCCAAATAGGCCAAAGTGTTGTTCATACCCCAAGTCGAAATCTTACCTTGAAAAATGTTCTTTATATCCCTGAAGCTAACAAAAATCTTGCATCTATTCATCGTATTACATCTGATAATCATATATTTATTGAATACCATCCGGATTATTTTTTGATTAAGGATCAGGCCACGAAGAAAATCCTGCTTAGAGGAAACTGCGAGGGCGGCCTTTATCCATTGAAGTCATCTAGATCATTCTCCTTCAATAAGGCAGTGTGCGGCGCCATCAAGACTCGGTCACCCGTCTAGTTCACTTGTTAGGCAAATTCTTAGTCAAAATAATATTTCGTTTGTCTCTGAGTCGAATAAAGACACCGTGTGTGATGCGTGTCAAAAGGGCAAGAGTCATCAATTGCCCTATCCTCGTTCAACAAGCATGTCATCAAGTCCTTTTGAACTTGTGTTTTCAGATGTATGGGTCCCTGCCCCCACCTCGGTTGGCAAGAATGATTTTTATGTTAGCTTCATTGATGATTATAGCAAGTTTGCGTGGATTTACTTGCTTCGCCATAAATCTGAAGTTTTTCAAAAATTTCATGATTTTCAATCCATGGTAGAAAGGCAATTTAGTACAAAAATTCTAGCCATACAAACGGATTGGGGAGGTGAATATCAGAAACTTGACAGCTCCAACGCATGGGCATTTCTCATCATGTTTCTTGTCCTTATACACATCAACAAAATGGATCTGCTGAGCGAAAACATCGCCACATTGTAGAAGTTGGTCTTTCTTTACTCGCTCATGCATCCATGCCTCTTAAATTTTGGGATGAAGCTTTTATTACTGCAACCTATCTGATTAATCGCCTTCCTAGCAAAGTCATTCAAAATCAAACTCCGTTAGAGCGTCTGTATCAACAAAAACCCGACTATCTCACACTAAGAACCTTTGGATGTGCATGCTGGCCCAACATGCGTCCATACAATTCTCGCAAACTCCAATTTCGCTCTAAGCAATGTGCTTTTCTTGGCTATAGCAATCTTCACAAAGGGTTCAAGTGCCTTGACATTTCTGAAGGTCGGGTTTATATTTCCCGAGATGTTATTTTTGACGAAAAGGTTTTCCCCTTTGCTCAACTTCACTCAAATGCAGGCGCTCGTCTCCGTTCAGAACTTCTTCTTATTCCCCATCATCTTTTGAATCCTGATTTCGTTCTTGGGGATGACAATTGTATTGGTCTTACTGGTAATGATTCTCTGCGTACTAATCCTACTGATAAGTCTACAGAGAATTTAGAACAAGATGGTGCAGGTGGCAACCTCCGTCAGCGTGATTTTATGCTCCCCAGCGAGTTTCCATTTCAGGAAAGTGTCCGCACAAGTTCCGGTGTTGATCCGCCTGCAGCAGCAGCTCCAGATCACGCGTCGTCGTCTGCAGCGAATCTGTCTCCATCGGCCACTCAGCGCTCTCCACCTGTTCCTCCTTCGGCTTCGACAACGGGAGGGGCAAGTCGCAGACGATGCTGCTGGCGGTGCTGCTGGCGCTCCTGGTGCTGCCGGATCTGCCTCAGGATCGGCGCCTGTACCAACAGCCGGGGGATCTTCTGCACCAGCCGGATCTTCTGCAACTGCACCAGTACCATCTCGACTTGTGACACGTCTACAGCAAGGTATACGCAAAACCAAAACATACTCAGATGGCACTGTTCGCTATAATTTTTCTGCTACAGTTTCAGATGAGTCACCTACTTTAGAACGGACTTTAGTTGATAAAAATTGGAGGCAAGCAATGGACGTTGAATTTGATGCCTTGATTAAAAATAAAACATGGCACTTAGTCCCACCACAGAAAGGTACAAAATGTGATAGACTGTAAGTGGGTATATAAAATCAAGCGGCGTTCAGATGGAAATATTGAGAGGTATAAGGCACGGTTGGTAGCAAAGGGTTTTAAGCAAAGGTATGGAATTGACTATGAGGATACCTTTAGTCCTGTAGTCAAAGCTGCAACTATTCGTCTTGTTCTCTCACTTGCTGTCTCAAGAAATTGGTGTGTAAAACATTTAGATGTTCAAAATGCTTTTTACATGGTTTCTTGAAGAAGAGGTCTATATGAAACAGCCGCCAGGATATGAGGATAAGATAGTGCCACATTACTTGTGCAAGCTTGATAAAGCCCTTTATGGACTAAAACAAGCTCCAAGAGCCTGGTATTCTCGTCTGTGCAGTAAGTTACAAAGTCTGGTGGTTTACTTCCTTGTTTACTCCTTCAAAGGCTGACACTTCCTTGCACTAACAAGCACTAACAAGCATACAATCTAATTCTATGCTTGTTAGTGCTTTTTCTGATGCAGACTGGGCTGGCTGTCCTGATGATAGGAGATCTACTGGAGGTTTTGCCCTCTTTATTGGATCAAATCTTATATCCTGGTGTGCAAGAAAACAGGCCACAGTTTCTAGATCGAGTACGGAAGCTGAGTATAAATCCTTGGCAAATGCAACTGCTGAGATAATGTGGGTACAAAAGTTGCTTGACGAATTGGGAGTTCCTCATCCTCAACTGGTGTGCTTGTGGTGTGATAATATTGGTGCCAAGTATTTGTCAGCAAATCCTGTTTTTCATGCTCGTACAAAACATATAGAAATTGATTTTCATTTTGTACGGGAACAAGTAGCGTCAAAGAAGTTGGACATCAGGTTCATAAGTACTTCGGATCAAATAGCTGATGGGTTTACAAAAGCTCTTCCAGAGAGACAGACGGTTTGGTTCAGGAACAATCTCAACTTAACTTCGGCGTTGTGATTGACGGGGGGTGTTAGAAATATCCGGTCCTGGTTGTTATCTTCAACCACTATTCCGATCTGATCTTTCAGCTGATGATCGCATGGAGTTTTGTTCTCCAAGTCTTGGTTGTTGCGGTTCCTAAACACTACTACAGGAAAGAGGATCACTGGCGGTTCAAACACCCCCTTCACTGGCGGATTTTGAACCGCCACAACCAAAGCGACAGTGAAGGGGGTCTTCCATCACTAGCGGTTATTTCAAACCGCCAGTGATCCAAAACTTTCACTGGCGGTTTGTACCACAAATCGCCAGTGTTGATATAGCCAACAGTGGCGGTTCGTGATATGAACCGCCAGTGTTGGCAAAGTTAACACTAGCGGTTTATGGTCAAAACCGCCAGTGTTTCATCCAATTCACTGGCGGTTCACAATACTGGCTGTGATCTGACAGATTCCAAATTATATTGGTTTTTATTATTTTTGTTTGTTTTTTATTTGCCACATTGCTAGATACAATATCATAGATATGAAACCCTAAATGCATCGAGATTACAATTACATCAAAATCGTTCTAATTAAAGTATTACAATCCTTATAGAATCCTATTAAAAGAAATATCATAAATGTTACATTGAAAGTCTAGAACTTAAAGACGAGAATTACAGTAGCCTATCCATCTGCTCTCGACCATATTGAGCCTTGAACTTCTTGGTCTTAGCGACTGAGAATGATCCTTCCTTGCTCAATACCTCTTCACATAAGAATTTTGCTAGGTCTCCACTCAGTCCTTTAATCTCGAAGTATAACAACTTATTGTGGCCTAACTTCTTGCGCTGTAAGTAAGATATTAAATTGCATCAATTAAGGACAAAATAGTGGATTCTATTATCTAGTGTGAAGTATACATACCATATCATCTCCAATGGAAGTGTTGGAGCCCAACATGACGTACATTGCCCACATTACGTAGAAGCCACAATGATTGTTCCCCGCCGGCTGGTCTAGGGACTTCAGCTCCGAACGATGAACCATGAAAAGTCGGTTCTTGTGCCCATCCAACTCCGCCTTGATACTACGTCAATTATAGGGTGTAAAAGGCCTAAAATATGTTATATTAATTCAATAATCTGATGATAATGGGATCACTTACTCATTCAACAACCTGACTAGGGGATCAATCTGCGAAAGTGGCTTCTTCTTCGAGTCCCACACCTCTATGCGATCTTCTCCAAATATGACATCTACAAGTACAAAATGATGCCTGCAAGCACAAAGTCCTTGTTAATCAATAATATGTTTTCGCAGTAGATAATGAGACCAAGTGAGCTCTCGTACACATGGAGCAACTATAAACGAGACGAGAAAGAGAAGATAATGAGCATGTCTGCCAGATCGTGTCTCTCGGAGACAAGTAGAGCAGACACCTTAACTGATGGCGAGTTCAAAACAAACAGCTTGGTATGTGTTCTTCAACTGATGTTGTAAGACTGATGGCAGTCCGTAACTAACTAGTTCTTGTGTTCTCGATTTACTCAAAAGAGCCTCTCAGGATACTTAGCAGGAGATGAAGGCGTCGATGCTGATTCAGGAGATGAAGCACAGAGCAGTTCAAGCAAAGGGACCGGCATGCCAATAGTTGGGACAAACATCGGATTACAGGTATGTTTTCGCGTTTTAGGTGCTTTTGATTCAGATGCTGAAACTAAGACATGATTACTAATAATGGTTCTTTGGAACGTTTGGGAAATGGTTGTAGGAAGTGGAGGCTGAGGACTGTGACTTTCGTGCAGATATCACTAAAGAGACAGTAGTCAATGATGTAAGTAACTACTTTCAACAACAAGATGTTTGAAAAGATACGATTATTCATGACCGGTTACTGATCCAGAAACATTGTCCGTGTAAAAGAGATCACAGGTACTCACAGGTACTCACTATGGACTCACAGGTACTCTAAGTGTCATGTTCAGATCTATATATATCAGCACCTCCATTTTGGGGCAGGCTCAAAAGAGAAAAAGAAGAACATCCAATGGCTCAACAGGATGAAACTATGCAGTCTGAACGAAAGCAATCAAACGTGGTTGCACAATAGGTGTATGCTACTATATCTCACTTCATTTAGCTAATTCAATTGTTTTAGGAAAAATGGTTCAGATACATTTTTAGATACAAAGATCATGCAGGAAAACTATAAGCAACCTATATCAGAGTCAAAGAAATAAGTTATGAGAACACATACTCGCAGTTGTAGGCTAGGAGTGCGTTCGTTTTCCCTTTTGTAACATCGTTCGGATCTCCCCCTTCAAAGCACTTTTCAAATATGTCACGTCACTTGTGCAGGTTTTCTCGTTAACAAAGACTGGGTCAAAGAAGGCTATATTATGCTGCTTCAATTTTAAGAAACCTCTTGCAATGTACCTGCATAAGCATGACATATGTTAAAATATAGAAGACATAGTTTACTAAAGTACCATTTCATCAGTAAATAACTTACAGAGTCCATATCATCAGTATTTGTGTATCGAGCTCGCGCCTTTGGTACAACTGAAACAAGCATTCATACTCCACATGGTGTATAGTTTCCTCAGCATGAAAAAAGACATACCCAGTAGGGATAAGCACTTCGAAGCCATCATACCCCCCATGACTATCAAAAACATAATAATGGTGTTTTGGCATCCTTTCTCATTATCTCTAGCTTTTTCAACTGTCGATCATTAAGACATCCTCCCCACATCACGTAGCATCGCATCTAGGAAGGCCATCTTCATCCTCCAAGTCATCAGCTAATGTATTCGTAAACACATTATCATTGGTAGCCATGGGTTGCGTGTGAACACCAGCTTGCTGATGAGTTGCATACTCATTAAGTGCTATGTCGGGCATTGTTACATCATCATTGTTTTCTTGTGAAACATTAGCACCATCCTCGCCATGCATATGCCATATTTTGTAGTCCCTCATGAACCCCCTAGTAATTAGGTGGCATCGTATAGACTCCATGTTTCCCCATTTCTTTCTATTTTTGCAATCTCTGCATGGACAAAATACAAGCTTTTCATCCCTAGCGTTGGCTACGGCTTCAGTGATGAATGTGCTGATGCCCATCAAGTACCGCCGCGTCCGTCGGTGCCAGATCGTACATCCACTCTCGATCCATCTCTACACAGAAAATTGAGGGAGTAATTATAGTGAAATAAAAAATAGTCCTTTCATGATCAAGAATTTCAGCTCCTAATTCCATGCCCACAGTATATTCCACTTATTTTTTGCTCCTTATTTTTTGAACAAAATTAATTCTACACCTAGCTTATCATGGCCAATTTAAATTTGAGACCAAATAGAGTCCCTAATTATAAAAAGTTAAATTTGGATGGACTCTTAATCAGCAACACAATGTAGCTCCAAACAAATGGGTCGGTAGGTGTCACATAGATTTTTCTCATCAAAATAAAAATTAACAGAGTAATTACAGTGAAATAAAAAATGGTCCTTTCATTATCGAGAATTTGCGCTTCTAACTCTATGCCCACAGTAGTATATATTCCACTTATTTAAATTGGTCATTGTTTTTTGAAATAATAATCTACACTTATCTTAGCATGGTAAATTTAAAATTGAGAACAAATGGAGTCACAAAATACAAAAGGTTAAATTTATACACTTAATCAATAAAAACAATTAGCTAAACATAAATGGCTTGGTAGCACATAGATTTTGTTCATCAAAATAAATAATCCATGAGCTAATTAAAGCATGACATAGTAGCAATCATCCAAACAACCATGCAATTAGCTAGTAAATATGATGGACTCATAAACACCAACCTTTTGCAAGATGGATTCACCACAACTTGGATGCCTTCCTCAAAATCCAATTGAAAAGTTCTCTCTAAAATTGAGAAACAATTACAATGACAATGTAGCCATGCAAACACTCTAAAAAGCTATAAAATCAAAGGAGTTGAGGCTTTTTATTACTAACCTTAAAGCAAGAAGATCATGCCCATGCTTGAAAAAACTAGATCCATGTTGAGCATTTTGGTGAAAAATGGCCGCAACAATGGAGTGAAGGTGGGGGAAAACCGCTCATCTGCTTGTGGAGCTCGAGCTGGGAGAGAGCAGGGGGAAGGGAATCAGCTTTTATACACGACTCATCACTGGCGGTTTAAAACCAAACCGCCAGTGATACCAACGTATCACTGGCGGTTGGAGCTACGAACCGCCACTGTTAGCTATCTTCACTGGCGGTTTGAGCCACCAACCGCCACTGTTAGCTATCTTCACTGACGGTTTTTGGCATCCCTCAATCATTGTCTTGTTTTCAATCTTCAAACCGCCAGTGAAGAAGCATCAGTGGCGGTTGAATAGAAACCGCCAGTGATGTACCGGCAGTGAATGTCATTTCTGTAGTAGTGAAAGGATAGGCTAGATTTGTTAATCTAGTCGTTGTTATCTTTGTGTAATCTATCTTGTTGTACAAGTTTGTTGTATTGTCACGCTAGGGGCTCTTCCTAGTCTATATTAACACGGAGCCGTGTACCCCAACGGGTATCACGTTACAACCAATTTTACAGTCTTTACAAAAAGCTACAGTGTGTTGTATGATGATTGCGTGACTGCATCGCGGAACATGTGACAAGCAAGCTGTTTACATGCATGCAGCAGGAATGCTTATTAAACAACTGACGTACAAGTGTACAACATGTGAACGCGTCACCAGCACGCTGATTTCTCGTTTCTTTTCCACTACAAATTGGGAAGCCACGGATTTGTTCTTTGCTTCAAGGTGCTGATTAAAGCAACCAATCAAACTGTTGTTTGTTTATTCTTGGCTTCCACAAGACCAATCAAATTTGGGTTTGTATAAAAAATTCTGAATTTCCAAATTAAGATTAAATTGAATTGGAATTAGAGTAGGCAATGTGCCTGCTGACAGCATAAAACACCTGTGATAACTCGTGAATCTCGCCAACCAGCTTAGTCTTTAGGGAGATGCTCATAGCTAAAGGTAGGTTGTGTTTGTTCATTAATAGTGGTGGGTGGACATGTTGAGAGTCTACTTCTATATTGTGATTTAAAAAAAGAATCAAGGGGAATCATAGAGCAATTATGCCTGTTTATTTTACGAGCAGATTTGCTATAATGGGGCCCTGATAAAAATCTTTTCAACCACACTTGAATTTTTGCTTTCTATTTCTTTGTGTCTTTTCTTCCTAAATGGCATGATTGGAAGGAAATAGGCATTTATGGAGGAATAAACTAATATTTAGGTGTAATTACAATGATTATTTGGGTGTAATTCCTCCTAACTGATGTAATTAAACATCCAGTTGAAAATCTTCTCTTCCACACCTCAGTTTTAGTTGCCATATTAACTTATACTAGATTTACATTAATACTATACTATATGGTGATTTTTTCTGTAATTTGTAGGTCAAATTGATGTAAATAAAAATTTGGATAGGGGAGTATTTATTTTACCCGATTCTTTACAATACATCATTTTATCCGGACACTGTGAGTGATAGGAATACATACTTTTGTGAGTGATAGGAACACATACTTTTTTATAGTGCAACACATATATCAGGCGGATGTGTTGCCTGCGCCGTTGTCAAATTGACTCTGGGTACCAATATAATAATTAATAATACCATAAATAGATGACTAATTGCTTGCTGGAACTAAATACAGTACTTCTACCTACTTTCTTATGGCTTAGTCGGCTTAGTCCGAGCTATTTACCCAAAATCAAGGACGGGTCTAGCGGTAAGGCAGGGGCTCAAAGCCTCTTCTACCAACGTTGAATCCATTCTATGGATCCTCCATGAAGTTTTTATCAGTTTGAACGGTAAGAGGGGTTGAGAGACGACTAGAGTCGTGACTAAGCTTTTTCTCTTACTCAGCGGCCTTTCTCTTTTGACACTCTTTTGGCCCCCGTAAGGCGCATATATCGTCCCACCTTTTTTTTCACTTAGGCCTTGTTTGGATGCCCTCAAACTATCAAATTTTTTTTTCACTCTCTCCATCACATCACCATCACATCAACGTTTGGACACATGCATGAAGCATTAGATATTGGTAAAATAAATAACTAATTACACAGATTAGTTGTAAATCACGAGACAAATCTTTTGAGCCTAGTTAGCACATGATTGAATAATATTTGTCAAATACAAACAAAAGTGCTGCAGTTGAGAAAAAAAACTCACCGGTTGCATCTAAACAAGGCCTTAGACAATGCCTGACAAGTATATATATATTGATGTTATTCATTCATTCCTGATACTAGCCATTTAGCTTCATATTTTGAACTTATCAATACGACACTCTCATCCAAGTCAAGCAATACAAATAGTACTCCATGTGATGAGCACTGCTTATTTTTAAATAACAAAATTAGTCATCAATTTGAGTCCTTAATGCCTCGATTGCTTCAATATTTTCAGTTGAAAAAAATACGATATAAATAGTGAACAAGCCATATATAGTTTTTTGTTGCATATATATGGATTGGTACAGTAGAAATTGACTGGGTAAGAGCAGGCATGGATGTTAGCATGGCATGTTTGGTTGCCGGCCACAAAACGCCACACTTAAGATTAGGTTTGCCACAAAATGCCACGCCTAAGATTAGGTTTGCCACAGATGCTTAGGCTAGTGTTTGGTTGAGCAATCAACTTAGGTTCGTCACAGCCACGACGAGCATCCGCCACAACTTTTTGCGCCAAATGTGTGGCGAGCACTTTCTTCGCCCTCGCCACATATTACTCTCCTGCCACATCTCCCAGCACTCCCACCATGATGTTCTTGGCTCCAGCAGCAAGGACGCGGAGCGTACGAGCATGGCGGAGCAGGAGCACAGAAGCAGAATGGAAGAACGAATCAAGCGATGGGGATGGAGCAGTGGCGGAGCCAGGATTTGAAACTTGGCTATTCCCACAACCAAAAAAAAATTCCAATGTATAGCAACTGGTTCCGGAATTGATGTGGAACCAAATTCTACTTTTCTCGTCTTTGCTGCTCTATCCCATAAACTCTTCAAATCAACTGTTTTCTTCTTCATTTTGCAAAATGCAAACTACAAGTAATCTACACAAAAAAAAATATATACACACTATCAACTAAAGATCACTAGCTCATAGCCAATTCAAACATTACTAAATCCAAATTGCGAAATTGTTACTGGGGAAAATCCCTCACCTTCCGCTCAGTGCCCCACTACAGCACTGCACTGCTCGATGGCCTGGCCCCTCCCTCTGGCAGTCTGGCCTCCCCAAACTGGCACTGGTAGCCGGCCGCGGACAGTGGCCGACCTAGCACGCCACCGCGTGGCGCTGCAAGGCCGGCAACCCCGAGCGGCCGAGCGGCGAGTGTCCGCCGCCGCGATACGCGGGCGCGCGGCGCACCAGCCAGTGCCCCAGCCAGCAGGCCCTTCGCGGCTTCGCCTGGCGCCCGCCCTGCCTGCCTGCCGCGCACAACTCCTCACACTCCTCACCGGCTGCTCGCCGCCGCCGGAGAAGAGGGAGAAAAATTAGGGATTGAGGAACGGGGAATCGAGGATTTTTCTGCGACTCGTTGCTCGCTCTCACGATCGTCGCGTCGGGCGTCTGCGCGAAACAGAGACAAAGGAGCTGAGGAGGCCCGGACGGACGGCTTAGTGGGCCAATGGACCTTCTGCCGGCCTACAAGGTGTAAACGGAAGGAGTGGGCTTGAAAATAATCATATGACTCCCAAATATATTATACATATGAGTATACATGTATATATACTTAATATTGTGCAAAAAAAAGTTGGGTATTGCCAGGAATACCAATGCATCAATGTAGATCCGCCCATGGGATGGAGGCAAGCCAGCGCACGAGGCCGGTGGGGCGCCGGATACGAGCGCCGGCGCGCGGTCGCCGGAGCGCGGAGAGGCGGGAGCGCGCGGCCGTCGGGCCGCCCCGACGCGAGCGCGCAGTCATCGGCCGCCTGAGCTCATGCAGTGGATGGACTTGAAGAGATAAGGATGTGTCACATGGAGTGGATGGAAACGAAGAGATAAGGTTGGGTTGCGTGGTGGCCTGGTGTGGGGAACTAGAGGATGCGGTTGATAAGGTAGGGAGAAAAGAGAAGAAAAATAAATAAGTGAAAAAATAAGAAGGAGATAGAAGGGTATTCTATACCACTAGTTAGCTATATTAGCCTTAATTTTCATGATTATTCTTTGTTCATAAGAAATTATTTAAATTTGTGATTTGATTTTTATTGTAATGTGAACTAAACTATATGCTTGTTAAATTTTTGTGGCAACCATCCAAACAACTGCTACACAGTTTTACCACAGTTTAGTAACGAACCAAACGGATCAATTTTACCACATAATGTGACAGAAAAATAAATAATTGAAAAAAATAAGGAGATAGAAAGGTATTCCATACCACTAATTAGCTATATTAGCCTTAATTTTCATGATTATTCTTTGTTCATAAGAAATTATTTAAATTTGTGATTTAATTTTTATTGTAATGTGATCTAAACTATATGTTTGCTAAATTTTTGAGGCAACCATCCAAACAACTGCCACAATTTTGCCACGGTTTAGTAACGAACCAAAGAGATCAACTTTACCACAGAATGTGGTAAGCCACAAAATGTGGTAAGCCACAGTGTGGCAAATACTTAAGCTTAGGAGTGGCGGCAAAGTGTGGCCGGTAACCAAACATGTATTGACGGAGTATAGTTTCATATTCTGGCCATGTTACGGTGAACTTGAGCTCCCCTAAAGCTTCATCCTGGATCTGTCCTCTGCCTAAAAATTTGTCACAAACAATAGAAATTTGTTTCTTCAATAATATATAATATAGTACACACGAGAAGCATGCATATGGGATTGTCCGATTCGTTTCTTCTGCATATAGATATATACAGTTGTATATGTATATGGATCCATTCTTTATTCGTCGTGTTCTTCAATAAAGATGTAACATTCGTGTGGAAAAGTTGTGCTTGCTTCCAGAGCTTACAATGGAGACGATGCTCACAAATGCAACGGCGCGCGTTAACAGAAAGGCACACAGACACAGTATATATATATATATATATATACATAGGCATGGGGCTTGCATATAGTTCGCTTGTCTTGGCAGTTGGCAACGTGGATGTGTGCTCGAGCAAAAGCAAACCAAACGCCCCAATGTCTTGCCCGATCAATGTCGAGGAAGCACAGGGAAGTCGAGCCATCAGCGTGGCCGACTCCGCCCCGCTGGCGGTGACCGAGATCAGCGCTACGGGGAAGCGCGGCATCCCGGTGCTCGTGGCGCCGCTCCAGAGCCAGAGAGCAGGCCGTCGCGGCGCCACTACTGTGGAGGAGACGCTGGCGGGCGCGGCGGGGTTCCAGGGCTTCCTCGTCCTGGAGGCGAGGGACGACGACGATGTTGGAAAAGGATCACGTAATCACAGCAATGAACACAGATTGGCTAGCCTACAATCTCAAGAACACGCACACGATGCTCAGCGAGGAACTGCTACTGTCGCCCTGACAGTGCGGTTTTACTCCAGAGGTATGATTAGAGTTTAAACACGAATACAACTGAACCGAGGCGCTAACCCACACCCCTTACAACCAGCAATATATATCAGTAGCTAATACACACACGTACTGAAAAGAAAACTGCTTAAAGGAAGATACAAGATGCTCTGAAACACATGTTCAGTTAACTGACGAGCCGAGGCCGCGGTCACCACGAACCGCTGTTCCCGCTCAGGCTGTCTTCATTCAAACTTGAATGCTCCCGCCTCCTCCCTGCTTGTCGCTCCACTGACTGGCTTCCTCGCATCACAATGGCAGGAATACACCACACACTCCCCCTTATTCCTGACAAACACTGAGTTCTCTGATTCCCAGCAAGTGCCTCATCACCATCAGTTTCCCTGCTGGCAATGCCTTTGTTAGTGCATCAGCTTTCTGCTCATCTGTGCACACTCTATTCACTATGATTTGACCTCTTTCAACACATTCTCTGATGAAATGATACTTGATATCAATATGCTTACTCCTTCCATGAAAGACAGGATTCTTCATCAAAGATATTGCTGAATTGTTATCAACGAAAAGAGTCACTGCTTTGGGTTTCTCTCTAGTGATCTCACTGATCAAAGTTCTCAACCACAGTGCTTGCTTCGCTGCTTCAGTAGCAGCCATAAACTCTGACTCGCATGATGACAGAGCTACAGATTTCTGCTTGTGTGAGCACCAGGTTACCAAGTTCTCATTCAGATAGAACGCCATTCCACCAGTGCTCCTCCTTTCCACCACATCTGCTCCCAGATCACTATCTGTGTAACCCACAAGATCCCCAGCACCACCACCCTGAACATATACCAGTCCAAAGTTTATTGTGCCCTTCAAGTACCTCATGATCTGTTTAACAGCATTAGTGTGGATCACTGTTGGCTTCTCCATGAATCTGCTTGCTAACCACCAACCGAATAGGAGAGGTCAGGTCTAGAGTGCAGCAAGTACCTCAAGCAACCAATTGCTTCCTGTACTGTTGATCTCTGTTGCATCCACTCTCTTTCCACCTTTGTCTGCATTCAGTCTGCACCCAGGTTCCATTGGCACTTTAGTTGGGTTACACTCACTCATCCCGAACTGCCCTAGAACCTTCTTAGCATACCCAGATTGCCTCACAGTGATAAAGTCTTCCTTTTGATCTACCTCTATACCAAGGTAGTAGGATAGCAAGCCAAGATCTGTCATTTCAAACTCTTGCATCATTTGTCTCTTGAAGTGTTCAATCTCCACTGGACTCCCCCCAGTTACAATCAGATCATCAACATATACACCTAGGATTACTGCTTCACTGCCTTCACCTCTGGTGTATACAGATTGCTCACTCAAACACCTCTTGAACTTCAGTTTCTTCAGATATCTATCAAGTCTGACATTCCATGCTCTTGGAGCTTGTCTAAGGCCATATAGTGCCTTGCTTAGCTTGAGTACACAGTGTTCTTTCCCTTTCACTGTATAGCCTTCAGGCTGTGACACATACACTTCCTCCTCTAAATCTCCATGCAAAAATGCAGACTTAACATCTAGGTGATGTATTTTCCATCCCTGGTTAGCTGCAAAACCAAGCAACAGCCTCACTGTATCAAGCCTAGCAACAGGAGCAAACACTTCTTCGAAGTCAACCCCATGTTTCTGGACATATCCTTTTGCAACCAATCTGGCCTTATGTTTCATCACCTCTCCCTCTGAGTTCCTCTTCAGTTTGAACACCCATTTCAACCCAATGGGTTTCTTCCCAACAGGAAGTCTGACCAACTCCCATGTCTTGTTTTTCTCTATGGACTGCATCTCTCTGTCCATTGCATCCACCCATTCTTGATTACCTGCTGCTTCTCTGAAACAGTTGGGTTCCTCAATTCAGACAGCAGAGCTTCCACATTCTCATCCATCATCTCGACTTCTACTGAATCATTATAAATCTCATTCAGACTTCTAAACCGAACTGGTCCATTATCTTGATCAACTGTGTCATCTACACTCATTTCATCAAGATCCCAACCTGAATTCTGTGGTGAATTCTGTGGTGTTGCAGCTTCTGCCTCTGTTGTCGGATTTTGGTCAGACAAAGGCTCTGAACTGCTTCCTGCAGTTGACTGCATTCCACCACTAGTTGCTCCCCATGTCTCCTGACTGTCCTGAGCATTGCTATCATCACCGAAGAATCTGATTCCTCCTGAGAAGAACTGACCATCCCTCTCATCTCTACATTCAACAAAGTCTCCATTTTCTGCAGCTTCCCAGCTCCACTTCACTGCTTCCTCAAAAACCACATCTCGGCTCACAACAATTCTGTTGTCTTGAGGATTGTACATCCTGTGTGCCTTGCTGCCTTCTTCAATACCAAGGTAAACCATTGGTATGCTCCTATCATCAAGCTTCTTCAGGTGTGCCCCCACAACCTTCACATGACCAACACAACCAAACACCCTCAGGTGACCCAGATGGGGTTTTCTGCCATTCCAACCTTCATACGGTGTTCTATCACCCATTTGCCTGGTTGGCAACCTATTCAGCAGGTAGACTGAATGCCTTACTGCCTCAGCCCAAAATTTCCCTGAAACCCCCATGCTTTTCAGCAATGCTCTAGCCATCTCCATCACTGACCTGTTCTTCCTTTCAACCACACCATTCTGTTGTGGTGTGTAAGGTGCAGTGAACTGACGCTTGATCCCAGCTTTCTCACAAACCTGCTGAAATAGCCTAGCAAGAAACTCCCCACCCCTGTCTGACCTAAGTATCTTGATGCTTTGGCCAGTTACATTCTCAGCTTCAGCTTTGAACTTCACAAAAGCATCAACAGCTTGATCCTTTGACTTCAACATGAACACTGTACTCCACCTAGTGCAGTCATCAACAAGTAACATAAAGTATTTGTTTCCAGCAGTAGTAGGTGGTGTGATAGGCCCACATAAATCCACATGTACTAGTTGAAGTGATTCCTCAGCTCTCCACAAAGCTGAATGTGGAAAAGGTCTCCTGGTCTGCTTGGCTGCCAAGCATGCCTGACAAACCTGATCAGGGTGCTGAATCAATGGTACCCCCCCCAACCATCTCCTTGTCTACAATTTTCTTCAGAGCTTGGAAATTGGCATGTCCAAGTCGGCCATGCCACAAACCATGCATCATCAGTTATTTTACTCAGCAAGCAGATTGGTTCCACAGGCACCAACTCTATCTTATACAAGCGATTGATAGTTCTCTGAACTTTCATGATCAGTCTACAAGGGTTCTTCTCTGACACCTCAATCACATCATCATCCATAACTACCCGATGCCCGATCTCAGTAAGTTGACCCAAACTAATCAAATTACTTTGCAACTTGGGAATGAAATAGACATCTCTAAGTACCCACTGATCTCCAGTTCTACCCTGAAATAAAATAGACCCTTTCCCCATTATCTCAACTGATGAGCCATCACCAAACCGTACCTTGCCTGTTACAGCTTGATCGATGTCTCTGAATTTGAGCCGATCTCCGGTCATGTGATTGCTGGCCCCATTGTCCAGGTACCAGACGTCACTGGTGGGCTCCTCCTCGCCGGTGAAGTGAAGCTCCGGCAACACCATCTTCTCCTCCAGATATTCCCCTGAAGTCAGATTACTGTGCAATGAGTGTGCTAACGGTCCCGATTCCATCGTTTCTGCTAGCAGCACTGATGGTTCCACCTCCACAGCCTTCACATGGTGCGCCTCTTCTTCCTTCTTCTCCCCCGGACATCGATTGGCGTAGTGCCCATTCTTGTGACATTTGTAGCACTTTATGTGACTCTTGTCACGCTTCCCAGTGCCTTCTTTCCCCACCTCGCCATGGCTACTCCCACGGCCTCCTCGGCCGCCACCGCGACCACGTCCTCGACCTCGTCCACCACCGTCGTACGACCTCCCGCCGCCAGAGCCTTCACCCGTCGACTTCTTCTGGCGCGCTTCCCACTCAGATTGAGTGAGGAGCAGTTGACCACCATCTGAGCGTGCACTCCCGGCTCCCCGCCTGGTACGCTCCTCGAACGCCTTCAATCGACCAATGGCTTCTTCAAACGGCAGTTTCTTCAGATCATAGAACTGTTCGATCCCTGCGATCACATGGATGAAGTTCTCCGGCACGGTATCGAACAGCTTCTTCACTAGCGCCGCATCATCCAGCGACCCACCAAGGTTGCTAAACTTCACTGACATGCCCGTCAGTTTCTCGACAAACTGATCCAGCGGCTCGTCCTCCTTCATCCTCAAGGCATCGAACTCGCTTTTCAGCGTCTGCAACCGCGCCTCCTTGACTCGATCCGCCCCAACAAACCTCGCCTTGAGTGAATCCCACACTTCCTTGCCTGTCTTCTTGGTGGCCACTTGCATCAGCAGGTCATCAGGTAGACACTGCAGCAAGTGCGCCCTCGCCTTCTTGTCCTTCGCAGTCGCCGCCGCCCCCACCGACGCCCCTCTCTCAGACGTCTCCCCGGACGGCTCCATGATCTCCCATACTCCTTGATCCTCCATGATCGCCTGGACTCGAATGCTCCAACTGATGTAGTTAGTCGCCGTCAATGGTGGATAGGCAATCTGCCCACCACCACTTCCTCCACCGCCGACTCCACTACCACCCCGATCACTCATTATGAATCAAGGATGTATTTGCGTGTGATTAGTGGCTCCGATACCAGATGTTGGAAAAGGATCACGTAATCACAGCAATGAACACAGATTGGCTAGCCTACAATCTCAAGAACACGCACACGATGCTCAGCGAGGACTGCTACTGTCGCCCTGACAGTGCGGTTTTACTCCAGAGGTATGATTAGAGTTTAAAAAACACGAATACAACTGAACCGAGGCGCTAACCCACACCCCTTACAACCAGCAATATATATCAGTAGCTAATACACACACGTACTGAAAAGAAAACTGCTTAAAGGAAGATACAAGATGCTCTGAAACACATGTTCAGTTAACTGACGAGCCGAGGCCGCGGTCACCACGAACCGCTGTTCCCGCTCAGGCTGTCTTCATTCAAACTTGAATGCTCCCGCCTCCTCCCTGCTTGTCGCTCCACTGACTGGCTTCCTCGCATCACAATGGCAGGAATACACCACAGACGACCCGGTGGCGCAGCGCAAGAAGTGGTTCAAGGAGATGCGCGGGTGGCTGATGGTGCTGGCCACCGTCGCGGCGTCGGTGACCTACCAGGCCGGGCTGAACCCGCCCGGCGGGTTCTGGCAGGACGGCGAGCGCGCGGGCAACCCGGTGCTCCGGGACACGCACTGGTCGCGGTACATGATCTTCTACTACTTCAACGCCACGGCGTTCGTGACGTCGCTCGTGATCATGGTGCTGCTCATGAGCGAGCGCTTCTACCACACGGAGACCAAGGTGGTGGCGCTCATGCTCACCACCTTCGTCGACCTCATCAGCCTCATCGGCGCCTACATCGCCGGCACCACGCGCTTCTTCTCCTCCTGCATCTACATCATCGTCATCGCCTGCGTTGCCTTCGCCGGGGTCATCTACATCGGAGAGTACGTGTGGCTCCTAATCGAACGCAATGCAATGCTGTATGCAACTTGATGCATGCTCTCTCTCTCTCTCTCTCTCTTTGCAGGGTGATGGGTGAAATGTGCAAGTTCTTCATGAGAAAGATGCCCTGCATGCTCCAACTGGTGCAGAGCAAGTGGTTCCCGGTGCCGGCTGAGGTGGTGAGGAGCCTGCAGCAGCCTGAGGAGCGCAGTGTTAGCCAGACCAGGACGACGGCGAGGGGCAATCACCAGCGCGGTGGCTGCTGCGCCTGCTGTGCGCCGCGCGCGGAGGGCTGAAGCTGAACGTAGTACGTGTACGTGCGCGCCCGGGCACCACGGTGGCCTTCTGGAGGGGCAATCGTCATCGAACAGGGATCTGATTAAGCGCACTGTAGCATACTAGTAGGAATTACAAAGAGGCTTTCATTTCAATAACCCGCGCCTTCCAGTGTACTGTACTTTTAACTCCACGTTATTTTCCCAACCAATTGTAGTTGTAGACATAACAAAAATTCGTGATTGGTCTATATACCTGTTGATAATAAAGGCTGCCTATGCTACATCATGTTTGTCTTGTACAGTTGTACTTCTCTGATTATGCATGAATCATGTTTTACCTCCACATCTTGAGGAGGCTTTAGCTCTCTGGGTTCAGTTGGTTTAGCACCTGGACAAGATTCCTCAGGTCCTTCCTTTTAAAATAAATGTCTATTTGTAACCATTGAACTACAGTTGAAGTTCAGTTTTGGCCACCAAACTCGGAACTTTGGAAATAAATAATCTGGATAAATAATTTAGCCTGAAACTTCATAACCACTTTTATTTTAAATAAAAAACAAAACCAATACCAAAATTGAGTTATCGTTTATCTATCGATGCTCTATTCAAATTTATTCTGATTTTATTTGTTTTTTTCGCTAGTGTTTTATTTCTAGGAAAATTTGCTACTAGACACTCAAAATGAATGACCTCCCTTTGCTGCTGGACACTAAAATAGTGAGATTTGCCGGAAGATATTTTGTTTCTTATCAAATTGGTTGGTGAACACGTGTCTCATAAAACATTTTTACAAAGTAGATAAAATCTAAGTGCCTGAAAATTGTACTATAAAATTTTCTACACTCTACATGATGAGAACTACATTGTAAAAATATTGTTTTGTATTGAAATGACCATTTTGCTCTTCTTCATAAATAGACAAAGTTAACCATGGTTAATCTGTTTATGTATTTGTAGGACACTAAAGATCTTAGAAAAATCATAGAATACGTACATCACCAAATGATAACTATGATAATTATATAAGCTCAAAATAATAAAGTTAATATATCAATTGAGATTGATAGGAGATAAATCTATAACTCAGTTATACTAAATATACCATTATAAACGTTATTATTTTGAGCTAATATTTTTAGCATAGTCAAGATTTAGTGATGTATACATTCTATGAGTTTTGCGAGATTTTAAGTGTCCTACAAACATATTAACAAATTAACCATGGTTCACTTTGTCTATTATGAAGTGAGGTAAAATGGTCATTTCAATATAAAACAATATTTTATTATGTTGTTCTCATCATATAGAATGTAAAAATTTAAAGTACAGTTATTGGACACTTATATGATTTTCTATCTATTTTATAAATATATTTTATTGTATCTGATGTCCATTAGAAAATTTAACAAAAAATAGATTGTCTTCAAGCAAATCTCACTATTTTTAGTGTCCACGGGGGTTTATTTTCAATGTTCAGTAGCAAATTTTTTATTTCTAGTAGGCATGATGGTTATTTATTGAAATTATCATTATGTGATTTACTTTATTTTGATTGTGTCTCTGTTCGCTTGAGTAGATAAGTCAGAACTAGCTTTACTTTTTGACCATAGAACAATGTTTTTCTCTCACAACAAATCGACTATAGTGATAATTAATCATGCCGAACAAAACAAATTATTGCAGGATGTTTCATCCCCTAACTTGTCAAGTGATCAAAATATAAAGTGCTATCCATGCTATGATGAAATTATATGGTGGGCGGCAACAATAATGACCAATAAAACACTATAAGAAGAGCAAGAAAGGTGAAAGGATCCAAATAACTACAAGTGCATCGTCAAAAGGTATTTGTCTTTTTAGTTCAATGGCCAAAATTAGACTCCAAAGATATTTTCATGGTAAAAATATACTTCTTCCTAAAAGTACAAGGGTGAATTATTTTTTATCTTCTTAGTAAACTCATGTGAACCGTTTGATTTTGATCCAACACACCTCGTTACTTCCCGTCTGACTATGTTCTTCGCTTCCAAGTGCTTGTAAATTATTCATTAGTTTGCTTAAAGAAAATACAATGTTTTTTTTATATATCAAAGACCATTGAATTCTTTGAAAATAAAGGGCTCATTTTTTTGGAATCAAGGTATATATAAAGACCGATGCCCATGTACATGTATCCACACTCACCCTAAGCCTATGAACCTTTGAAAGACTAATTGATGAATTTCGAGATTGACAAGGTCATCATAGAAGTCTCAGTGATGAATTAAAATCACTTTATGAGACCATTTGGTTGGTGGACTAGATTCTAATCCATTCGTTGTTTAGCGGTGTCGTAGTTAAAATGGTTTGTATTTGAGTTGTTCTTTGCCTACGAAATTAGGGAACCTTTAATTTTACAGATATTTTTATTAATATGATTTTTAAATAAAATATATATTTTCTTATCGATTAGATTCTAGTCCACCAACCAAATCGACGCCACTAAACAGTGAACGTTCACCAGATTTAAATCTAGCGAACGATCATATAGCTTCCGCGACTTTCCTTTTTTAGAAAAAAATTCCACAACTTTCCTTTTTTAGAAAGTTTTCTATTTTCAGTAAAAAATTCACAATTTTTTTTGAAAGCTATAAAGTTATATGTATAACTTATATGTACAACTTATAACGATAAGTTATATGAAAAATATGAAAACACAAGAGTTATGAAACATAACTTATTTACAAAAAGTTATTAAACACAAAGAAACGAATTAATTTATAACTTATGCCAAAACTTGCAAACATAAAAGTTATTAACACACAAAGAAACAGATTGTTATAACTTATACCAAAACTTAGAAACACAAAAAATTATGAAAACATAACTTATGTACAAAAGTTTACAAAACACAACTTGTGCACATAAATTAGTCCATACAACTTTACATAATTTAATCAATACAACTTGTGTTACCTATACAACTTATAAACTTGCCCAACGAAGTTTTGATAAAAACTTGTGCTCCGCAAAATTTTATATTCAAAATTATGGTAGTATAAAAATTTTGTGTAGAATTTAGTAATTTTTAAAAAAGAAAAGATATGTGTATAATTTTCTTATATAGCTTAGATATATAACTTACAAATGACTTAGATATAAAGTTGTACATATAAGTTCTCAAGGATTTAGACGTACAAATTAATATCATAGTATGTTAGTAGAAAAACAAAAATTATGTATGAAATAATTTATATAAAAGTAAAAAGGTAAAATAAAAAAAAGAAAAAAGAAAAGAAAAAGAAGTAGAGAAAAAGGCAAGAAGAAGAGATATGTCCATGTGGCCTTTTCTCAGCAGCCTCTGCTTCCGTGTATCATAAAAGGCAAAATATTTGAGAACCTGAACCTGATTGCTATCTGATTGGGTCCCTTCGGTACAGAAAAAGAAAGAGAAGCAAGACAGAAAGGAAAGAAGAGCTTGTGGTTAGAGCGTTCGCTTGAATGGAAAGCAGTGAACGCTCGACGTAATGGACCACTAAACATCGAACGTTCACCGGATTTAAGTCTAGCGAACAATCAGACAATTTCCGTGACTTTCTTTTTTTGGCAAAAAAAATTTCCGCAACTTTCCTTTTTTTGGAAAGTTTTCTATTTTCAGTAAACAAATTTACAATTTTTTTTTTGAAAGCTACAAAGTTATAACGATAAGTTATATGAAAAATATGAAAACACAAGAGTTATAAAACATAATTTATTTACAAAAACTTATTAAACAAAAAACAAAAAGTTATTAATTTATAACACAAGAGAATAAGGCAAGAAGAGATATGTGCACGTGATCTTTCCTCAGCAGCCTCTGCTTCCGTGTATCACAGAAGGTAAAATATTTGAGAACCTGAACCTGATTGCTATCTGATTGGGTCTGTTCCGTACAGAAAAAGAAAGAGAAACAGGACAGAAAGGAAAGAAGAGCCTGCGGTTAGAGCGTTGCTTGAATGGAAAGCAGTGAATGCTCGTCGTAATGGAATTGGATTTTAACTAGCTGTCTAAAAAGATTATAACTGAAAAAAAAATATAACTAGAATAGGAGGAGGAAAGAAACAGAAGTGATTCACATATGAAACCAGCCTTTTACATTGCAAAAATGAGAAACGTTTCTACTGTCCGGATGTTTGGCAGTGATTATTCTCTAGTTAATTTAACTAGAGAGCTGGAACAATTTCTTCCTTGCAATCGACCCCTAAATGGAAATCATCTATATCTTTTATAAAACTAATCCCCACGATATAAGTTCTATCTTAACATATAAGATATCTACATCATCTCTCACTAATAGCTATGTTATGTCACTAGCTTTCAACTTCTCTTAATATAAGCTATCCACGTCATCTTCACTTTTCATTCAATTTTTTTTTCAGTCCTCACAGCAACGCGCGCGTATCTTCTAGTTTGTAGTTTTCTTCGAGTCCATTTAAAAGAGCTGGTTGAACTCATTTAGTCTTTTTTTACTTTACATGCATGGCTACACTATGGAGGCAAGGATACTCTGTTTTAATAAGTGCAACTTTGCTTTGCTCAATCATAGGCCTTCAAGAATCTAGTCTGTCTCATCCCCTTAGCTTAAGAAAAGGAGCCAGATGATGGGTTTCACAATTTCATCAGTTTTAAATTTTGCATAGAAGATTATATGTTTTTTTCCTCCATTTCCACATTTGTATTGGTAATTGTATTTATGTTATATCAACTCCATCCTTACCCCTACTGTTAATTATGCAATGTGCACCTTTAAGCTGCAAAAGGGGGTTATTGAGGGCATTGGCAGAATTAGGAAGCAATGTCTGTGGAGAGGCAATACAAACAGAGATAGGGGAGTAGCTTGGCCAATGGCTCAAGGCCAAAAAGAAGGGAGGGCTGGTATTAAAAAATTTGTTACTCCATGGGTTCAGCAAGTTTGGTTCAAATATTATGAAGGCAAGGTTCCTCATGTTCAGAGAGATCAGGGGTCTTTCTGGTGGAGGGACATCTTTAAACTCAAGGTCTCTATGCTGCTGATTACAACCATTCAGCTTGGTGATAGCTCCTCCACTCTTTTCTGGAAGGATATCTAGGCTGATGATGCTCTTCTGAACCTATTTCCAGCACTTGCAAGCTCGGCCAGAAATATCAATATTTCAGTCAGGCAGATGTATGAAGCCTCTAGCCTTGAGGAGCTCTTTGATATCCCCGCATTAGTCAGCAAGCTCATAATGAACTTGATCAGTTAAATCTGTACATTCAGCATTATCACCTCACTGAGGAGGTAGATCAGAGAATTTTCTCCTGGGGCTCGGCTGTTTTTAAAACTTCTAAACTCTATAAGCTTGCATTCTCTGAACAGCATTGCTCTCCAATCTTCGAGTGGGTCTGGAAGAGTAAGGTTACCCCGAGGGTCAAGTTTTTTGCTTGGCTTATCTTGTTGGATAGATTGAACACCAGAGACATGTTGTCAAGAAGAAAATTCAATGTTCAGCCAAATGAGTTATGTGTTCTCTGTCAAGGGAACTGTCTAGAGACTACTGAGCACTTGTTCTTTGATTGCCCATTTGCAACGCAGTGCTGGGAGAAGCTTGCCATCAACTCGGTCAGGGACAACAACATCGTTAGAAGAATAACTAAGCAGACAATCAATAGGCCATACTTCATAGAAATGTTTCTGAAAGCAGCTTGGGAACTTTGGAAGGTCAGAAATAGGTTCATTTTTTATGGAGTCCAGGCTACCTTTACCAGATGGCTTCAAAACTTCAAAGGGGAAGCTGAACGCATCTTGGCCCCTAGTGGGTTTCGGTGATTGGATGAAACACAAGATTACTGTGACTAACGTGTGTTTTGCAGAAACAGGGTTGAGTTAGGTCACGGTAATGGCGACGATACGGGCATATGGAGTTCATATCCCCTGGCGATGGATATCGTTTCGGTTTTCAAAGGACGGACGACGAAGACAGTGGTAGACTAGGCTAAGTGCCATATGGTGTTGGAGGACACTTAGGTAGTCTTAGGTCTTTGTTTTTCCTTTGGTCGTACTATAAAGGGGAGCGTGAATCAGTAGCTTGACCTAGATGAGTCTATTGAGGTAGGTGTGATGCACACTTGTTATTTCATAGCGCTAGGTAGCTCAGAGAGTTGCCTTATGTTGAGAGGAACAAAAGTCGTTTAGGTCGCGTCGTGATCCGAGTTGAGTCTGCCCTTGTAATGGGCATCGGACGCTGGCCAGGTGGGCATCGGACGCGTCCGATGCTCACCTCGACTAGGGTTTAGTCTGATGCGTGGCATCGGACGCGCCGATGTGTTCACATCGGACGCGCCCGTGCCACTGTTCACGTGCGCGTGAACTGGAGGTCGCATCAGACGCTGGCATCAGACGCTGAGGGCCAGCGTCCGATGGCCATCCAGAGAGGTTCCAGAGAGGGTAAATCCACATCGGACGCGTCCGATGTGGTGGCATCGGATGCTGCCGAGCGTCCGATGTCCCTTTCACAGGTCTGACAAGAGGGTACAGTCGACCGTTGGTCGAGGTCATCGGCGCGTCCGATGCCCAGCATCGGAGCGTCTGATGCCCCCGCAGTGAGCCCTGTTTGGTGCTCTTTTGGATGACCGGTTAGGGGAGTATTTATACTCCTTCCCTCCATCCATTAGAGTGTTCTTGCCACTTCCATCTGCTGAGAGACACATTGTGAGTGTGAGTGAGTGCAAGAGCCCTAGTGAGGTTGAGTGAATTGCTAATTGAGAGAATTAGTGACCTCCTAGTGAGAATTGAGTAGCAAGTGTGCATCCATCCATCTCTTTGGCCTTGTGTTGGTCAAGTGAGAGTTCTAGCTTGTTACTCTTGGTGATCGGCATCACCTAGACGGCTTGGTGGTGATCAAAGAGCTTGGTGATCATCCGGAGGCTATGTGGATGACCCAAGTCAAGTTGTGACCGGTAGCGAGCGATTCACCGGGCCGGAGTGGCGAAGAATCAGCTCGTAGTGAGCACTTGATCCTTGCGCGGATCAAGGGGGAGCGATACCCTTGCGCGGGTGCTCCAACGAGGACTAGGGGGGTGTGCCAACACCTCGATACCTCGGCCAAAAGATCGTCGTGTCATCTCTACTCTCTTTACTACGCATTTACCTTTGAGCAATTCAATTCCGCATTTACTTGTTGTTCTTTCATAAGTTGAATTGCCATGCTAGAGTAGAATTGGTGAAAGTGCATGTTGCACTTAAGTGTGATTTTGGATGATTTGATGACAATGTTGATTAAAGATCTAATATGTTTGCTAAGTGTGACACAGGGAAATGATTATCTCACTATGTACTTGAAATGTAATGCAAAGCCAAAATGAAGGATTGTTGTATGAAGATCATGTCACAAGCACAACAACAATGAGAATGATATTGATATTGATATAAAGGGTTATCGTATTGTGGGATAATCATAGTGCATTTATGTTTGCTAAGAAAGGATTCAAAATGAAGCATGGTTGAATGGCTTGAAATGGTGAAGATAGCAAGGAAAGAGTCTTTGAGGTACTAAGCAAGGGTGAAGGGCAAGCGACGGCTTGGCGGCCGAAGAACCTAGCTAGAGTGAAGAAGAAAGTACTTGCATTTAGTCGAAGGATCAATCAAGCTTGAAGATCGCATCTAGTGGAGAATCGACATTCCTAGCAACAATATTGATTGGAGTGACTTGGCACATTTGGAATTCCATTATATCACTTGAATGGAGTCAAGTCACATGCTCAAGATGGCTTTGCTTGAGGGATATCTACTTCTAAACATGACAAGCATTCCTTCTAATATAGAAAATGAAGAGAAGCGGTTTGGGTTCAAATGGAGATCAACTCAAGAGGTTTAAAATTCGTATTTCAATTTATCTTGAGTAAATAGGAAAGCCGTACTATTAAGAGGGATGCAACATATAGTAGATGATTCTTCATAAGTGCTCAATCCAACCTAAGTGAGACATGGGAGAGCTAGAGCTAACTTTCAGCTGAGTGTTGCACTGTCTGTCCATACCGGACATGTCCGGTATGCATACCGGACATGTCCGGTATGAGCCCACAGCAGTGCGGCCATCCGTCTCGCCCGAGCCTGTGCGCCAGGCCTCGGCCTCGGCGCTCAAGCTCCGTCCCGCCCGAGCCAGGCCTCGGCCTCGGGCGCTCAAGCTCCGTCTCGCCCGAGCCTCTGGGCCAGGCCTCGGCCTCGGGCGCTCAAGCTCCGTCTCGCCCGAGCCTCTGGGCCAGGCCTCGGCCTCGGCGCTCAAACTCCGTCTCGCCCGAGCCTCTGCGCCAGGCCTCGGCCTCGGGCGCTCTTGTGGAGTCCATACCGGACATGTCCGGTATGCATACCGGACATGTCCGGTATTAGCGGAGTTCTGTCTCGCAGCTTGTGTTCGGGCGGTTCAACCGACTCTTGCGTCGGTACTACCGACAGGTACTACCGGAGTAATGGCGGTACTACCGGTAGGCCAAATTTGGCCCAACACAGAGAGGTTGCAAAACCCCCTCTTAACTGTCGGTACCACCGACCTGGTGGTCGGTACTACCGAGATCCTATTCGGGGTTTGAAAGATGGTTGGTTAAGAGTGCTTCTCACGCAGTCAAGTCATACCGGACATGTCCGGTATGCATACCGGACATGTCCGGTATTTGCGGATTGGTGGCTAACAGTATCTTTGTGATGGGCGGTACTACCGCCCCTTGGGTCGGTACTACCGACCGGTACTACCGAGGTTATAGCGGTACTACCGGTAGGCCAAAATTGGTCCAACTCAGAGAGGTTGCGAAAACTCATTAATAACTAGCGGTACTACCGACCAAGTGGTCGGTACTACCGGGTTCTCTCGGAAAGTTTGAAAGGTGGTGCTTTCAGTGTGTTTCTCACGCAGTAAAGTCATACCGGACATGTCCGGTATGCATACCGGACATGTCCGGTATGAGCTGACTCAGCCAACGGCTAGAAAACGGCTAGTTTCGAATGTGGGCTTATAAATACCCCCAAGCCTCCACCTTTGGAGGCTGCTGATTCTTCTGGTTCCCACACTCATTCTAAGCCTTTCAAAACACTTTCCAACCCTCTCTTAGTGAGTGATTGTCCTCTAATTGCCAAATCCATTTGTGGGTTGAGAGAGATTCAAAGTTAGAGAGCAAGCCATCTCTTGAGCACTTGTGCAAATCGTCGATCTTGTTGTGCGCATTCGTTACTCTTGGACTCTACGGTCCTAGACGGTTAGGCGTCGCCGTTGAGCACCCAAGAGATTTATGGAGTGCCTCGGAAAGTTTGTGAAGGTTCGATCTCTCCTCAAAAGAGATCAACTAGTGGAAGGAGCATAGCGGGTGAAATAGACCGCGGCTAGAGTGACCCGTGGTGTCCTCTAGAGCCCACCTTTGTGGTAGCTCGCAGCCGGCTCAACGGAGAGTAGGACCCGAGGGGGTGCCGAACTTCGGTGAAACAAATACCGTGTCATTCCTTTGTGCTTTACTTTCGGCTATTTGTTATTCTTCGTTGTGCTAGTTGTTTTGCAAGCAATCAGTTTTATATATACATCATACATAGTGATTGCAGGTTGTGTGAGAAATTGGAGAAGAAAAGGAGCAGTCCCGCACAACCCGTGCATACCGGACTTGTCCGGTATTGATACCGGACATGTCCGGTATTTACTGACTGTGCCCAATTTGTTCAATCCTTGAGCTAAT
This sequence comes from Coix lacryma-jobi var. lacryma-jobi, assembly GCA_009763385.1. Taxonomy (NCBI): domain Eukaryota; kingdom Viridiplantae; phylum Streptophyta; class Magnoliopsida; order Poales; family Poaceae; genus Coix; species Coix lacryma-jobi. The sequence continues at coordinate 140,582,724 of CM019824.1, forward strand.
CTTTGTGGTGCAGGGTATTGCCTTCTAGGTGATTAATTTCTAGTCATATACTTTGTGTTTGTCTCTTGAGGGGTTGTTTATACTCCGATTGGGAGTTTCCAAGTAATTGGAAACTCGCATACTAATTGCTTCCGCATTATAAGTTGTAAATTTCAGAAAAGCCTATTCACCCCCTCTAGGCGACACCTTAGGTCCTTTCAATTGGTTTAGCGATAGTCTTTTGTGCGGTTGATTCTAGCCAAACACACTTCTAGGCACTAGGGGGTTAATTGTGGCTTGATAGGTTTTAATTCTTGCAAGAAATTTTAAAAAAGCCCAATTCACCCCCCCTCTTGGGCATCTTGATACTTTCAATTGGTATAGGAGCCTCGTGCTCTTGATTTAGGCTTAACCGCCTAGAGTTAAGATGTCCGGAGGTGATGGACCACCTCCCATGTTCGAGGGAGACGACTTCCCATATTGGAAAATCCGTATGGAGTCGTACCTAGATGCGGTTAATGTTAAATGCCGCGATCACCGGCTTTGCCAAGCCCAAGGAAGGCACAAGCCTTACTCCTAATGAGGAGGAAAATGAAAAATGGAATGCAAAAGCCAAAAACATCCTTTCTAGAGGCATTTGCAAAGATGTGTTCAACCGTGTCCGGAACCACAAAAATGCCCATGATCTATGGGAAAACATTTGTGCGCTCCATGAGGGAACCAAGAGTGAGCGTGAGGAACGCTATCATTTAGTTATGCAAAAGCTTCATTCTTTCGATATGCATGCTAATGAAAGTGCAAATGAAATGTACTCACGTTTGAATGTTCTTGTAGAAGAACTCAATGGACTTGGCCTCACACAAATGCAACCATCCGATGTTGTGAGGAAGATCCTTTGTGTCCTCCCAATTGAGAAATATGGACACATTGTGACGGTGCTACATCAAGGCGATCTTTCCACCGCTACACCAACTCAAATCTTGGGAAAGATCAATGCACATGAGATGTACATGCACATCACACCAAGTGGTGGCTCTTCCACCGACAAGAAGAAGGACTTGGCCTTCAAAGCAAGCCATGACAAGAAGGGCAAGTCCAAGGCAATTGAGGTGCATCAAGAAAGCTCAAGTGATGAAGAGGATGATTCCAACATCGCTCTCATGGTGAGAAGAACCACCAAGATGTTGAAGAAGCTTCACAAGAATGGAGTCAACTTTGACTCAAGAAAGAAGAAGTTCTTCACAAGTAGCAAGAGGAGGCCAATATCCGAAATGGATTGCTACAATTGCGGTGAGCCTGGCCATCTTGCTCATCAATGCACCAAGCCCAAGAAGGACAACTACAAGAACAAGAACATGGGCAAGAAGTATGATTCATCAAGTGAAGATGAGAAGAAGAATGAGAAGCCCTACAAGAAGAAGGATGGCAAGAAGAAGCAATACCACAAGAAAGGTGGTAAAGCTTACATTGTTGGTGATTGGCTCACCGACATTGACTCCTTCGGTGGCTCATCCGATGAAGATAGTGATGATGAGAAGGAGAAGGTGGCCGCTCTAGTCATTGGGACTTCTACTCCACCACCACCACCGTCGCCATCATCATCTACACACCTATGCCTTATGGCTAAGGGTGACCGGAAGGTACAAAGCGATGATGACTCTAGTGATAGTGAAAGTGATGGTGAATTTGAGGCACCTTCTTATGATGATCTTGTTAAATTGCTAAACAACTACTCTAAAATCATAAGAAAGACTAGAGCTAAAATGAAAAGCTTGTTGATGAAAATGAATCTCTTGTTGAGAAATATGATCATGCTATTCATGCTAGTGATGAGCTAAAAGATGAACTTGCTACTATGACATCATCTATCAAGGAGCTCAAGTCCTCTAACAAAGAGCTCAAAGCTAAAAATGAAAAACTTGATAAGATGCATAGTGACTTTACCACTAGTTATGCTTTGCTCAAAGAACAATACACTCAAGTGAAAGTTGACTATGATACTCTCACCATTGCTTATGATATGCTTCACATGAGACACATGATGCTCCTAACCTTGTTGTTAAGTGTGACATAGCAACATCTTGTGAGGACTTGGTTAGTGAGCATGATGAGCAAAGAGCTAGTGGCAAGGGCAAGAAAGTGGTTGAGGCCGATCACTATGATGACTATGTCAAGATCAAGAATGAGAATGCCAAGCTCAAGTGTGATCTAGAGAAGCTTGCAACCACAAAGCAAGTCACTATTGAGACTCATGATGATGACTATAGCATGTCACTTGAGCTAGACATGCTAAAAGAAGAGAACAAGAGATTGAAGATGGAGAGGGATTACAAGTTGACACCATCCCAAATGGAACTCCAACAAGAGAATGACAAGCTTAAGAAGGAGAAAGAGCACCTCACCACCGGGTTGAAGAAATTCACCAAGGGTCAATGTCTTCAAAGTGAGCTACTCATGAACACCGTAATGAAGACAAATAGAAATGGCATTGGCTTCCTTGAAGAGAAGATGAAGCAACGCAAGAGCATCACAAAGCCAAAGAAGAAGAAGATTGGGAGATGCTATGAGTGTGGAAAGGAAGGACACTTTGCTCATGATTGTGAAGAGCCAAAACCCACACCCTTGCCCAAGCATGCTAGGCCCTTTGCTTTCAATGCTCACTACATGCTTAGACAAGACTCTAGTGGCAAGATGAAAGTCATGTTCATGGGGCCTCCTAACAAGAATAGGCCAAAGCAAATTTGGGTTGCAAAGTCACTAGTTGAGAAGGTTAAGGGACCTCAACAAGTTTGGGTCCCAAAATCTCAAGCTTGATTTCTTGTGTGTGTAGGTGAACTACAAGACCGGTGGATCTCATTGGGTGATTGATAGTGGTTGCACACAACATATGACCGGTGATCCCCGGATGTTCACCTCACTAGAAGAGAATGTCGATAACCAAGAAAAGATAACATTTGGTGACAACTCAAAGAGCAATGTTAAGGGATTGGGCAAAGTGGCAATATCAAATGATCATACCTCCCAATGTGCTTCTAGTTGCATCATTGAGCTTCAACTAGCTATCCGTTGGGCAACTATGTGATCTTGGCTTTCAATGTTTGTTCACCGACAAGGAAGTGGTTGTGACCAAGAAAGATGATACACAAGTGATATTCAAAGGCTTTAGATACAACAATCTCTATCTAGTGATTTCTCCTCCGAAGATGCCAACTTGAAAACATGTTTGTTCACTAAGCAATCACTTGGTTGGCTATGGCATAGAAGGTTGGCACATGTTGGAATGAACACTCTCAACAAGCTATTGAAGAAGGATTTGGTTAGAGGCTTGAAGGATGTCAAATTTGAGAAGGACAAATTGTGTAGTGCATGTCAAGCCGGCAAGCAAGTTGCAAACACTCACCCAACCAAAGCCTTTGTGTCAACATCAAGAGAGTTGGAGCTACTTCACATGGATCTATTTGGGCCAACAACATATGCTAGCTTGGGTGAAAATCTCTATTGCCTAGTGATTGTTGATGACTATTCTAGATACACTTGGGTATTCTTTCTTCATGACAAATCCAAAGCAACCCCTTCATTCAAGAAGTTTACCAAGAGAGCCCAAAATGAGTTTGACTTGAAAATCAAGAAAATAAGAAGTGACAATGGAAGAGAGTTTGACAACAACCATATTGAGGAATATTGTGATGAAGTTGGGATCAAGCATGAACTCTCCGCAACATATACACCACAACAAAATGGGGTAGTTGAGAGGAAGAACCGGACACTAATCACCCTAGCACGGACAATGTTAGATGAGTACACTACACCGGAAAGATTTTGGGCGGAAGCAATCAACACCGCTTGCTATGCATCAAACCAGTTGTTCCCCCATCGTCTCCTTGGCAAGACCCCCTATGAGCTACTCAACAACAAGAAGCCGGATATATCATTCTTTAGAGTGTTTGGGTGCAAATGCTACATCTACAAGAAGCGCCAACACCTAGGGAAGTTTCAACGCCGATGTGATATTGGTTTTCTTGTTGGTTACTCATTGAAGTCCAAAGCATATCGAGTATTCAACCATGCCACCGGGATGGTAGAAGAAACATATGATGTGGAATTCGATGAATCTAATGGCTCTCAAGGAGAGCATGAAAATCTTGATGATGTAGGTGATGAACCATTGAGGGAAGCAATAAAGAACATGTCGGTTGGAGCCATCAAGCCTAAAGATGATGATGATGATGTGCAAGTCATTGACAAGCCATCATCATCCAATGTGCCACATGTTGATGACAAAGAAGGGAGAGATCCATTTGAAGATACTCATGTCTCCCATGATCAAATGGTGGTACAAGCTCAAGATGTTGATGCTCCACAAGCGGCTCCTCAAGTGGTTGATCAAAGGACTACTCCTCTACTACAAGCTCATCCTCAAGAACTCATCATAGGGAGTCCAACAAGGAGTGTAATGACTCGATCTCAAAAACTTGCTTTATTTATTGAACATCACTCCTTTGTGTCTCTTGTTGAGCCTACCATTGTAGATGAAGCTCGAGGTGATCCGAATTGGGTGAATGCTATGCATGAAGAACTAAACAACTTCACCCGCAACCAAGTTTGGACACTTGAAGAGCGGCCAAAAGGCGCAAGAGTCATTGGAACAAAATGGGTGTTTAGGAACAAGCAAGATGATCAAGGCAAGGTTGTTAGAAACAAGGCAAGGCTAGTGGCAAAGGGGTTCTCTCAAGTTGAAGGTTTAGATTTTGGAGAGACCTTTGCACCAGTTGCAAGACTCGAGCCATTCGTATCCTCCTTGCATATGCATCACATCATGACATTAAATTATATCAAATGGATGTGAAAAGTGCATTTTTAAATGGCTTCATAAATGAACTAGTCTATGTTGATCAACCTTCCGGGTTTGAAGACCCTAGATATCCTAATCATGTTTATACGTTGTCCAAGGCGCTATATGGGCTCAAGCAAGCCCCAAGAGCATGGTACGAGCGCCTCCGGGACTTCCTCATTGAGAAGGGCTTCACTATTGGGAAGGTCGACACCACACTATTCACCAAGAAGCTTGATGGAGAGATCTTCATTTGTCAAGTCTACGTTGATGATATCATCTTCGGGTCTGAAAGGATCAAGATGCCCAAGAGGGGGGGTGAATTGGGCTTTTCTAAAACTTCTTGCAAGAATAAAACCTATCAAGCTCCAATTAACCCCCTAGTGCCTAGAAGTGTGTTTCTCTTTATTCTACCGCACAAAAGACCAAGTCTATGCCACTCCTACTCTAGCAAATCAATTCAATAGTGAATGAACAACAAGTGTAATGCATAATTGAATTGCTTGAAAGTAAATGCGTAAGTAAAGGAGTAGAGATGATAGGACGATCTTTTTGCCGAGGTATCGAGGTGTCGGCACACCCCCTAGTCCTTGTTGGAGCACCCGCGCAAGGGTATCGCTCCCCCTTGATCCGCGCAAGGATCAAGTGCTCACTATGAGCTGATTCTTTGCCGCTCCGGCCCGGTGAATCGCTCACTACCGGTCACAAGCTCGCTTGGGTCATCCACAAAGCCACTGGATGCTCTCCAAGCTTCACGATCGCCACCAAGCCATCTAGGTGATGCCGATCACCAAGAGTAACAAGCTAGAACTCTCACTTGACCAACACAAGGCCAAAGAGATGGATGGATGCACACTTGCTACTCAATTCTCACTAGGAGGTGTCTAATTCTCACAATTAGCTTTTCTCTCAACCTCACTAGGGCTCTTGCACTATCTCACACTCACAATGAGTCTCTCAGCAGATGGAAGTGGCAAGAACACTCAAATGGATGGAGGTAAGGAAGTATATATACTCCCCCAACCGGCCATCCAAAAATAGCACAAGACAGGCATTCTGCGGGGGCATCGGACGCTCCGATGACCTCGTCCAACGGTCTACTGTACCTTCTTGTCAGACTGTTTAAAGGGACATCGGACGCTGGGCAGCGTCCGATGCCACCACATCGGACGCGTCCGATGTGGATTTACCCTCTCTGGAACCTCTCTGGATGGCCATCGGACGCTGGCCCTCAGCGTCCGATGCCAGCGTCCGATGCAACCCCAAATTCACGCGCACGTGAACAGTGGCACGGGCGCGTCCGATGTGAACACATCGGCGCGTCCGATGCCACGCACCAGACTAAACCCTAGTCGGGGTGAGCATCGGACGCATACAATGCCCACCTGGCCAGCGTCCGATGCCCATAACAAGGGCAGACTCAATTCGAATCGCGACGTGGCCTAAACGACTTTTGATCCTCTCGACTTAAGGCATCTCTCTTTGCTACCTAGGGCTATGAAATAACAAGTGTGCACCACACCTATCTCAATAGACTCATCTAGGTCAAGCTACTGATTCACGCTCCCCTTTATAGTACGGCCAAAGGAAAAACAAAGACCTAAGACTACCTAAGTGTCCTCCAACACCATATGACACTTAGCCTAGTGTACCACCGTCTTCGTCGTCCATCCTTTGAAAACCGAAACGATATCCATCGCCAGGGGACATGAACTCCATATGCCCGTATCGTCGCCATTACCGTGACCTAACTCAATCCTGTTTCTGCAAAACACACGTTAGTCACAGTAATCTTGTGTTTCATCCAATCACCGAAACCCACTAGGGGCCAAGATGCATTCAATCTCCCCCTTTTTGGTGATTGATGACAACACGAGATCGAGTATAGAGAAGAGAGGTTTTCAAATCATGACATGTATGAACTTGCGATGAATAAGAGAAAATGATTAGGGCAAGCTCATACATATCATGCCAACACCCTGCACTCAACAAGTTAGAGTGAATAGCAAGAGCAAGAGTAAAGGGCTCATAAACATCATAAAGTGAGAATTAAGCGCAAGTAATGAGCGAAACGAAATGACATGACATATAATATATCATAGTGAGCACATACATGTCATAAGATCCATAGCATAAGTATATAACATAAACATGCACAAAAGATGCGATAAGTAAAGAGCGTATGTGCACATAACACATCAAAAGACGCAAAACCCTCTCACATCGCTCCCCCTATCGCTATACTCATCCACTCTCCCCCTTTGGCATCAAGCGCCAAACTACGCGTCGGAGGGCGGAGGTGGTGCAGACGAGCTAGGTGCCGTCTCTGGAGTACGCTGAGTAAACTCAAACTGCTGGAGGTACTCGTCGGAGTCGGAAGAAGAAGCACCAGTAGCCTGCTGACCCTCTGAAGCTGGAAGCTGCGGTGAAGCGGTCCGTGTCGACTCTGGCACTGACTGCTCGGGCTGCTCTGGCGCTGGCTGCTCTGCCTGCTCGGGAGCTGTCTGCTCTGTCGCAGTCACAGTCTGTGTAGCTGTAGCCGCCTGAGCCTCAAAGTGCGGAAGCTCTGGAATCGTAGATAGCTCAGGCTGCGCTGTTGTGGTAGTCTCAGACTGGACTGGCTCGGTCTGCTCAGAAGACGCGACTAAGCTCGGGAGGGTCTCTGTGGTGGAGGTCATAGGAGCCGTCGACGTCTGAACTGGGTCCGAAAGGTCTGGAGTAGGAAACCCAGTGAGCTCGCTGAAGGTGGCTGACAGGTCTTGAGTCACAGAAGTAGTCGTCGCAAACAGAGACTCTGTCGGCCTAGGAGTGAAGCCGGTCTGCAGTGGACTGAAGAGCAGGGCCCCGCCTGGAGGAGTAGTGAAGCTCATGAACTGAGAAGAGCTGGGGCCCGTAAGCTGCTGCGGAAACAGCGGAGGCTGTCCAAACTGCTGCTGCTGCTGAGGAGGGACAGGTGGCTATTGGTAGTTCTTAGCTTCACTAAAGATAGTGCTAGGCAACTATCCCCGGTAACGGCCCAGGAATGCTTGTTGGCACTTGCTAACGTTGTTACTAGGAGTAGACTATAGAGTCTATCCCCGGCAACGGCGTCAGAAATGCTTGAAGCAAGACCGGTCACTATACCTAAAGGAGTGGAGCTAAAGCAGCTATCTACTAATGCCAAGCGGGGTTGTCAATCCCGACACTAGTAGGAGCTAGCTAGCGAGAATGCAATCTACCAGGAGGAGATTCTGCAAGCGCACAGAACTATCGTAGTAGCACTTCGCCTGGGAGTACCAGGTGTCGATTTATTTGATCCCAAGGGAAGGCTAGGGTGGTGTATGAGTTGAGTCAAGGAGGGGATGAGAGTCGAAGAAATAAGAAAAGAGAAAAGGGGAGAAGGGAATATGAAAGGCTAGAAAGAATATATGGGTGGCTAGGTAAGGATGAAATGGATGGCTAAGGTAAGGTGGATAACTAGATAGATAGATAGTTGAAGGGAAATATGATAACTAAGGATAATTAACTACTAACTAATAACTAATCCTAGATAACTACAAAACAAGATAACTACGAAGCGAGACAGTTACGAAGCAAGGCAGGCAAAAGACAATAAAGCAACTAAGTTGAGTATAGTTTTATTCCTATCTTGTCAAGTATCGAGGCGTACTAGCCTTTACCACTTACTTAGGTTGAACGCTAGCACAACGAGCCTTACTGTTAAAATGGGCCAACTACGTGGTGGAATTCAAGGCGCACAGGGCTGTCACCACCTGCTTGCTACCACAGCTATCCGGGGGTCCAGCCGTATCTGAAGGTAAGTCTATAACTAAGCACCACGCTTAACTATATTCTAACTTTCTCTACCCTAGCTTTGAATAGAGACACCCTTGCGGACGTCAGAGCAAACACTTGACTTAATGAGATAAACACTAAACTAACTTAGCAACCTATTAGCAAAGATCAAACACTAAGCTCACTAGAGATTAACTACTATGGCTAAGTGAATTGAACTGTAGGATAGCTAGGCACTCAAGCAATCAATCAAGTATACCACTCAATACTGATAAGTAGAATAAAGTAATACTTGAAATGATGAACTAGAATATAGTAAGTGCTTGAGTAACAAGAGCAAAACCTGAACTGGAGATGAAGGAAGACTCTTCCCAGCTCCAGAGCCGATCACTCGCACGCCTCTACTCTTGAGCTAACCCTTGAGCAGCGCTACCGCGAGGGCGAAGATGCCTTGCTCTACTAGCTACCTACTTGCCTAAGCTCTCTAAGCTTCTAACCTAACTCTCACTTGCTTCTCTTGCTTTGCTTCTCTTGGAAGTGTGGGATATGAGGGATGATGTTTGGGATATGAATGAAGAGGTGCCTCAGGGCGGTATTTATAGCCTTGTGGAGTGAGGGGGGTTCTTATAGGGGGCAGCCAGCCGACCTAGGGCTAACCCTAGTGGCGGGCGCCAGCCCTAGGTGGCGGCCGCCACCTCCCTCACCGTTGGATGCACCGCCTTGGCTTCAACGACATCCAGGTGGTTGTCCGAGGTGGTTTGGAGGTCGGTTGCATGTCCTAGCAACCGACATTCAGCCTTGATCCACGCCACTTTCTCCTGAGTCGTCCGATGCCACTGACCTAGTGACCAAGGGCCAAGATTTGGCCCTGGGGAGGTCACACGGATTGGTGACATGGCAGGGGTTGCAACTTGGGCCAACCCAAGTGGCGGGCTCCACCTAGGGGTGGCGGGCGCCACCCCTCTTAGGCCCATTTGGGCCCTGCTGAGTGGGCTTGGCTCCTGGTGGGTCCAAATGTCCAAATTTGGTTCAAATCCTGCATTCAAATAGAATTCTATGGACATGTGGAATTCGGTTAGTTTGAAACCTATTTGACTACATTTCATGCCTTTTTGGTGAACTTTAGGGTCAAATGTTGATGGTAAAACAGGTGTTTAAGGACCGTCAACAGTGGCTGCCACTGAATCTGCGGCTGTGGGGGAGGCTGCTGCCACTGCCACTGGGGAGGTCCACTCGCAAGCCTCTCCATGAAGCTGAGAGTCTGCTGCTGCAGTGCCATCATCTGTCGCTGAAGTGCATCAGACCTCTCCTGTGCCTGCTGTTGTGCTAGGGCCTGTGCCTGGGCCAACCTCTGCTGCTCCTGGGTGAGCCGCTGGACATCCTGAGTAACTGTCCTCTGCTGCTCCTCCATCCGTGCGAGTATAGCAAGGAGCGCTGGATCGGAGGTGCTGGACGTCCCGACCTCAGTGTCGTGAGCTCTAGGCTGGTAGCGAGGCGGGAGCTGGTAGTCCTCATCTGAGCTATCTGTGGGGTCCTCTGTGATGAATGTGTCACCACCCTCAAGCTCTGCTAGCTCCTGCTCTGCGAGTGCCTAAACGGCCTCATCCTGCTCCTGAGCGGACTCGGGGACCTCTGGTCTCTGGCGCGAACTAGACGGGGCGTCCTGCCGCTGCTGCTGCTGCCTGTGATCCCGACCATGTCCCAAAAGCTGACTCATGTTATATGAAGGGAACACGGTCGCGGAGCCGGTAAGAGACTGGCCAGGGTCAGATCCTGTCGTGGCAGCTACCTTCCAAATAATATAGGAGATCCAATGAGCGTACGGTAGCTGCCTGCGGGCCTTGATGCCCTCTGCCACAGTGTCCTCCATCTCACAAATAATGACATCCATAACATCAAAATCTTGCTGCTGAATCAAGTAACTAAGCAACCACAGCTGAAGACGGGAGATCGCCTCGCGGAACCCAACACGGGGCAGCAAGGTACGCCGGAGCACCTCGTGGAGGATCCGGGCCGCAGGAGTGAGATCCTTCGGCGCACGGCTCGAACCCTCCCCGAAAGGCTAACGGAAGCAGGGGCGCACCAAGTCTGTCAGGGGCTGCTCGCCGCCGTGAGGGCGCCGCAGTGGCTCGGTCTGGTCGTAGCAGAGGTCGTGAATCCGAGTGGTAGAGTGACGCAGACCGAACCAGTCCCTGATCTCTGACACAAAGAGCCTGTAGTGCTCTCCTCTGAACGCGAACTCAAGGGTCTGACGATCCGGGTGCACCCACAGAGAAGCGTAGAACTGAAAGACCCAGTCCTCTATGTAGGAACCAGACCGCCGCAAGAGGTCTGCGAAGCCAGGTAGGTAGGTAAGGCTGGGGCGGAGCTGCTTTGAAGCTGTCACTAGGGCCTCCAGGGTGCAAACACGCTGAGAGCGAAGACTGATCCCAGCGTTCCTTTAGCCGCGATAGAAATCCTCCTGCAGGACAGTGAAGAACTCTGCCCCTGCCTGCTCCTGCCGCTCCCTCGGGAACCACTGCTCAACTGGGACGAGCCGGAGTGCCTGTATCTGCGAGCATGTGGCAGCCCGGAGCTCTAGTCGCGGGATCGGCGGGGGCGCACGCCTCGATGGAGCACGTGCTCCCCGCAGAGGGACATCGGGCCGAGGTGGCACCGCTGTCCTGCGACGCATGGACCGGCGCCGGGGAACCTCCTCCTCTGCCTCGGCCTCGGGTGCCTCTACCTCTGCTGCCTCTGCCTCAGCTGCCTCGGCCTCTGCCTGGCCCTGCTGCGAGCTCTGGGGCTCGACTCCCGGTGAGGCGAACGTCATCCGACGACCGGCAGCCATGAGCGTGCCAGTCGGCGAACCGTGGCGACGCTCAACCTCCTTGACTGCCCTACGCTGCTCGGGGGACAACTGGTCCTCAATCCTGAGTCCGCCCGTACTGCCCCCGCGCTCTGCACGCTCTGCGGCGGCTGCAACCTCTCTGGCCTGATCGGCCTCTCTCTGCTCCCTGGTGCGCTTCCTGCGCGTGATCAGCTTACCCTTCCCAGGTCGCTGACCGGGAGGGGGATGTGGAGGGGAGTCCCCTGGGCCACCACCGACGTTCTTGCAGCGCGGCATCGCTGACAAGAATAGAGAAACTGACGCGGAAAGAACTCTGGACTGGCGCTGAAAGACCCAACTGCCACTGAAAGATCTGCTGACACTGAAAAACCTGACAAAGAAACCCCTAGTGTCACTGATCCACTGGCGCTGTCACTCGCGAGGCTTGGCCTCGATCCGTACCCACGGGCTTGGCCCCGAGTTATCTGTCACTGCCAACTGACCAAGCTGTCAACTGTCACTGGCACTGACTCGCTGCGAGAGAGGCGGGAGATATATAAGAATATATAATCTAGAGACGAGAGAACCTATCGGAAGCAAAGCATAGGGGATAAGAAGATAGAAGGCTTCGCTACCTGACGAACCGATGAAACGAACTCAAGAGGAGATAAGAACTGACGTTCGAGCACCCACGAGTCACGCCAAGGAGGTCTGCAAAGAAGTTGGGTGAAAATGGGGGTTAAAACAAGGTGGAGCAGTCATTTAGGCATTGTGTCGAACACCTTGGGCGCATGGATTATGGAGGTGGGTGGGGATGCTCACTGTGGGGATGCGACTGGCCGGGGAAGAAAGCGCCGGAGTGGAAGAGAGCTCGGGGACACCAGGAACAAGCTCCGACGAGGGTGGAGCGGATGCCGGCGAAGAGCTTCGGCTCCGGCGAACTTCAGTGGTGGCGAGCGCGCACTAATGAACCAAGCGCGCGAGCTGGGAGTGGGGCGAGAACACGCGGCGGATGGCAGCTGGCTAGGCAAGCACGGCGGCCGAAGTCAGGGTGCAGGTGCGGGTGGGAGCACGGCGGCGGTTAGGGTTTGCGGGCGAGCGCGGCGGCGTGAGCTCGGGGTCGGGCTAGAGGTGTACGAAGACGAGTGATGACGCGTGGGTCCTAGAAGCCAGTGAAAGAACCTATTGCGCCGCTTGAAGGGGCATCGGACGCGCCGTTGTGATCACAACGGACGCTCTGATGCTCGTCCAGAGAGCTCCAGAAATGTCCATTCAGCATCGGACGCGTCCTATACAATGGCATCGGACGCTGAGCAGCGTCCGTTGGGGCATCGGACGCTCCGATGGTGACACATCGGACGCAACGCCAACACTGTTCCAGCTGGGGCTATGTACAGTGGGGGCATCGGACGCTGGAGCCAGCGTCCGATGCAGCGTCTGATGCTGCATGTTGTCTTGTTTCGAAGATCTCCATTGCGGCTCCCTCTCCCAACCAAGTTCCAACTCAAATAAGAGGCAAATAAACACCAGTTGGAACCTAGTATGAGCATCCTCGCATAAGCCCTCGATTTTATAAGTATTTTGCCATAGGCTACATATCATTTTTAGAGAAAATAGGCGATAAATCCTGAGGAGACAACATGTGGCCACCAAAACTAGGGGACTCAACCAATAGGAGCCTCAAATGCTCCCCCAAGCGGTGGACGAACACAGCGGTTGCTCAAAACATAAACAAAAAGAAACGACAAAGCAACAAACGTGCATATGCAATGCAACACGGAATTTGAATCTAGGTTGCTTGTCAAGTTTGCTCATGGGTAAGCTTCTTCACACGCTTTTTAGGGCGGTTATCTTAACCACGTCTGACAAGCCTATGTGCATAGCATAATTTAAACATGGCATATGATACAATGCAAAGACAACCCCCTTTCACCTTTTGACAAAGTTACTTAGATCAAGCAAATTAAGCTCACTTCGCAATCTACAAAGAGTGTTTTCATCTAGGGGTTTTGTGAAGATATCCGCCAATTGATCTTCGGTTCTAACTCCCTCTAAGGATATGTCTTTCTTTGAAACATGGTCTCTAAGAAAGTGATGGCGAATATCTATGTGCTTTGTGCGAGAGTGTTGAACCGGGTTGTTAGCAAGCTTAACCGCGCTCTCATTGTCACACAACAAAGGTACCCTTTCTAGAACTACACCATAGTCTAAAAGGGTTTGTTTCATGTAAAGGATTTGTGCACAACAAGCACCCGCGGCTATGTATTCCGCCTCGGCGGTAGACAAGGCCACACTATTTTGCTTCATTGAACTCCATGAAACTAGTGATCTCCCAAGCAAATGGCACCCTCCGGATGTGCTTTTTCTATCTACTTTGCAACCCGCGTAATCCGAATCGGAATACCCAACGAGTTGGAAGTTAGCTCCTTTGGGATACCAAAGGCCAATGCTTGGGGTGTGCTTTAGGTACCTAAGGATTCTCTTCACCGCTATGAGATGTGATTCCCTAGGATCTGCTTGAAAGCGAGCACACATGCACACACTAAACATGATGTCGGGCCTAGATGTGGTCAAATATAACAAGCTACCAATCATAGAACGGTAGAGAGTTTGGTCAACCGGGTTACCTCCCACATCTAGGTCGAGATGTCCATTTGTTGGCATTGGAGTCTTGATATGCTTGCAATCATCCATGTTGAAGCGCTTGAGGAGGTCTTTTGTATACTTCTCTTGAGATATGAAAGTCCCCTCCTTCAATTGCTTGACTTGAAAGCCTAGGAAGAATGTGAGCTCTCCAATCATGGACATTTCGAACTCCTTTGACATCAAGTCACCAAATTCCTTGCAATAGGCTTAATTTGTTGACCCGAAGATGATATCATCAATGTAGACTTGACAAATGAAGATCTCTCCATCAAGCTTCTTGGTGAATAGTGTGGTGTCGACCTTCCCAATGGTGAAGCCCTTCTCAATGAGGAAGTCCCGGAGGCGTTCGTACCATGCTCTTGGGGCTTGCTTGAGCCCATATAGCGCCTTGGACAACCTATAAACATGATTAGGATATCTAGGGTCTTCAAACCCGGGAGGTTGATCAACATAGACTAGTTCATTTATGAAGCCATTTAAAAATGCACTTTTCACATCCATTTGATATAATTTAATGTCATGATGTGATGCATATGCAAGGAGGATACGGATGGCTTCAAGTCTTGCAACCGGTGCAAAGGTCTCTCCAAAATCCAAACCTTCAACTTGAGAGAACCCCTTTGCCACTAGCCTTGCCTTGTTTCTCACAACCTTGCCTTGATCATCTTGCTTGTTCCTAAACACCCATTTTGTTCCAATGACTCTTGCGCCTTTGGGTCGCTCTTCAAGTGTCCAGACTTGGTTGCGGGTGAAGTTATTTAATTCTTCATGCATAGCATTCACCCAATCCGGATCACCTAGAGCTTCATCTACAATGGTAGGCTCAACAAGAGACACAAAGGAGTGATGTTCAATAAATAAAGCAAGTTTTTGAGATCGAGTCATTACACCCCTTGTTGGACTCCCTATGATGAGTTCTTGAGGATGAGCTTGTAGTAGAGGAGTAGTCCTTTGATCAACCACTTGAGGAGCCGCTTGTGGAGCATCAACATCTTGAGCTTGTACCACCATTTGATCATGGGAGACATGAGTATCTTCAAATGGATCTCTCCCTTCTTTGTCATCAACATGTGGTACATTGGATGATGATGGCTTGTCAATGACTTGCACATCATCATCATCATCTTTAGGCTTGATGGCTCCAACCGACATGTTCTTCATTGCTTCCCTCAATGGTTCATCACCTACATCATCAAGATTTTCATGCTCTCCTTGAGAGCCATTAGATTCATCGAATTCCACATCATATGTTTCTTCTACCATCCCGGTGGCATGGTTGAATACTCGATATGCTTTGGACTTCAATGAGTAACCAACAAGAAAACCAATATCACATCGGCGTTGAAACTTCCCTAGGTGTTGGCGCTTCTTGTAGATGTAGCATTTGCACCCAAACACTCTAAAGAATGATATATCCGGCTTCTTGTTGTTGAGTAGCTCATAGGGGGTCTTGCCAAGGAGACGATGGGGGAACAACCGGTTTGATGCATAGCAAGCGGTGTTGATTGCTTCCGCCCAAAATCTTTCCGGTGTAGTGTACTCATCTAACATAGTCCTTGCTAGGGTGATTAGTGTTCGGTTCTTCCTCTCAACTACCCCATTTTGTTGTGGTGTGTAGGTTGTGGAAACTTCATGCTTGATCCCAACTTCATCACAATATTGCTCAATGTGGGTGTTGTCGAACTCTCTTCCATTGTCACTTCTTATCTTCTTGATCTTCAAGTCAAACTCATTTTGGGCTCTCTTGGCAAACTTCTTGAATGAAGGGGTTGCTTCGGATTTGTCATGAAGAAAGAATACCCAAGTGTATCTAGAGTAGTCATCAACAATCACTAGGCAATAGAGATTTCCACCCAAGCTAGCATATGTGTTGACACCGAAATTTGGTCAGCCGAAAATGTCATTGGGAAGAGGATATTCTTATGCGTATGTGTTGTCAGAATCGGCAAACCAAACTCGGAATCGGCAAATGCTGATCGGCTATTGAGGAGGCTCGCTGCAGGTGTATAACCAACCAGCATGTTTGGCCATACTACTGCTGGGAATATCTTTCATACGTGAAGCTTCAGAGGTGGAATCTAAGTGCAAGAGTCTGTTCGTCCAAGAGCTTCTGGTCGTCAAGAAATATAATTTCAGAAGGACGATATGCATACACCTACGGCTGAGGCTCACGTGATCGGATATTAGGGGTTCTTATGCACGGCGGCCAATCAGCATAAATATTCTTATTCAAGATATCCAGATGCATGACGATGGAAGAGGCAAGCGTTTCACGGATCAGCTATACAAGGAATATTATTTGCTTAGTAACTGAGGAGACGTACCTACATATATGTTCGGCTTGGGATGCCCATATACGGATGGTTTGCGGCTGTGAGATTAAGGAAAGCGCACGGTGTACACGGTTGGTTCGTGATTGCTGAAGACGAAGATCGGCCTAAAGAATACGTGCTTGTATGGGACTTTGGAGAATGTCCTGTGTATTCTACACGTATGTGCACACGGCAAGATGGCGTATCTATTTGAGTCAGAACAAGGAGGACGACGCCTCGGCCACGGAAGCTTCAACGCCAAGGCTCTACGCAAAGGAAAAATAGAGTCTGTATATTTTAATATTTCCATACTGTAATTAGCTAGGCAAGTCATGTACGGGGTCTTTAGAGGTTAGTCAGCCCAGGGCTATAAATATGAGGCCCCGGCCATTGTAAAAGGTGGGTGGAACACGCACAGCCTACATCAATACAACGGCGCCCGCGTCACCCTTCGAGTCCATCTAGTCGTGTCGTCGAGTTTCTACGAGAGGAATCATCGATCCGTCGACCTCCGTAAGTCCCGGCAACCTTGTTATCATATCTAGTGTCGTGCGGCGGATTTAGATCTGATGCAAGTAGTCTCGTACGTTTAGCTTAGTATCATGCGGTGGATTTAAGCTAATGATGGGAAGTCTTTGTTTATGTCTTGTATCGTGCGGCGGATTGAGACACAAATAAAGATAGTTATCGGCTCTATTAGAGGTGGCAGTCTGGTAGATTCATTAAGTTATCATGTATTTGTTATGTTAATTTATATACATGCAACACTCTTTTGCCCAATCTAGATTGATATGCTTCGGCTTTATCTGATAGATCCGTTTGTTCTTAATGCTTTATGAGATAGATCATATAATTGTATAGCCGAATCAGATCAATCTAGGTTGTTACATGCTGTGGGTTCAATGCATTGTTAGATTCGTTTTGATCCTGATGGGACTGGGTATCGTGCGGCAGATGCAGGTTTTGTTAGGTTTAGATCGGTTTGCTTGTCTTGTTCCTGCTTCATGGACCCCAATTCGGCAATCTTGCCGAATATGGTTATGCTTACACGAGTAATGAGTATTTATAGATCTGTTTGGATATATGCATGCTTTTAGCTTCTTATCACTAGATCGTATCATGCGGTGGATTAATCTAGTAGTAAGAGGTGATGTAGATTCGTAGCAAGCGGTATTATGCGGTGGATTAACTTGCCTGGGTTTATGCTTGATGGGTTTATGAAGGCTAGACGTGCGGCAGACTAGCCGAATTGGGCCTATGCATGCGTTGTTTAGATAGATTTATATTTACGAACTACCTGTTGATAATTTACCATGCTTGATGATATCTTTGGTCTAGATCACGTTCCTTCATAAATCATATACATGACCAATTGTTATTCATTCATGCATGCCTTCGTTATTTGTTTATTCGGCAAGTTACAGTTTACATGCTTACATCCTGATCTAGCCGAATGGCTTTATGAACATGCTTGGCAGACAGCTTCTATAGCTGTATGTCGTCGTAAGTGGCTTCAGGGCCGTAAATATGGAACTGTCTAGTCTCACCCGGCATGTTCCAGCTTTTGCTCTCACAGTTTATCCCTTGTTGGCTTTTAGGTCAAACCGACTGGCACGCTTCCGGATTCAGAAACGCCCAGGCACCCGATTGAAGCCACGCTTTCCGGCTTGCTGTGTGATTGGCACAGAGGGTCATATTTTGTGTCAACACACTTTTTGGCACGCCCGGTGGGACCGAACAATATTCACCCATGACAATAAGTATTTGATCGGAAGTCAGATTCTCTCCAAATATTTATCACCTTCCAGATCAGATCATGATCGAGATGCCATTTAATTTTTTCGTCAACAAGGTCCAATAAGCCGATGAAACAAATAGGAGATGCAATCGGCTAATTGATTTCCACAAAATATTGTTGTACAGGACCTGCCTAACGATGTTCATCCAATCTTGACTAATAATGCCTCAGGGACAGTATGTCAAGTCGGCCAATAAAACGGAATTGCAAAAATACTCATCAAGTCAGAATTGAAAGATCAAGGTACTTGGCCGATGTTACCGTATATGTGCTCATCAAATTTTAATTATCAGGGCTATTGCAAACGAACAATCAAGGGTGAAGAAGATGGATTCAACTAGTCTGGGCAGTTTAGGATATTCTCATATCTGGTCGATAGCTGATTATGTTTAATCGGCTAAATCAATAGTTCAGATTGGTAGGTTCAAGATCAAAATGAAGGCAGTGCACCATCGGCTAAATTTCACATGTACATCAATGTCAGGGAACATTAAGGTAATAGCCGATGGAACATTTTAAAATTGATTAGGTGACTTTCGATGCCTGGAGTTAGAGTCAGAGCAATTACAAAGATGTCATACTCAGTGAAAGACGTAAAGGACAGATCCAATGAGACATCCAGAACGTACTCCAAACAGTATGGGTGTCAGCACCTGAGAAGACAAACAGCCGATGTCAGCATCAAGAGGAGAATCGACTATTGGCTCGTCGGCTATTTCATCAAATGGCAGGACCAGTCAACAAATAAAGTACGTACATGTAGAGTCCAGATGAATTGATGCATGCGTAAAGGAAGAAAGCAAGATAATTATAGAAGATGCATGCATGTACAAAGCATGCCATGATCAAGTAAGAAAATACGGCATCGGAAGCTCCTGTCTCATTAGATTTCAATGTTAAAAAAAAAATCTCGGCGGTAGGGACAACCAAGATATATGGTTGGCCAGCAAGAGCAAAGTGACACACGGTCCAGTAAAAGCCGATGAGATCACTTTCCATGTACAAGATCAGACAAATCAAGAAGATCATATTAGCAAGAAAGATACTGTTGTTTGGCCAAAGGTAATACAAGGATTGATGGAGTTCGAACGTGAAGACAGGGGAAGCTTTCAGGAGTCCAAAGGGAGTACGTGGCCAAGCAAGCAATCGGCTATTTTTGCCGATACTATGCGACAGGAGGCCTTACGCAGGAATTCAAAGTCGGTGCAAGCAAGAGGCAAGGCTTCCAAGTTTTCATGACCGAAGTGCCTGATGTTGACTTTGATTCAGGAAAGTTCTATTGCAAGTGTTAGTAGCCGATTAAACAGAGTTATGGAGATCAGCTGTCCTAAAATTGAGTCGGCTGCTAACCTCAATGCTGAATTAGATCGACGCGTGAAGATTGAAATAAATTTCCAGGATTCCAAAGAAGCATAAGAAAGGCTAGCGACTATTTCGAGCCTAACAGGATCGGCTATTCAAAAGAAGTAATGGATAGTAGCTAATCAGCAAAAGTGCAGATCGGCTATCCAAGGGAAGCATTGGCTGTCTTACAAATAAATAGCCGATGGTTTCGGCAACCTACAGTGGCAACTCTTAAGTTAAAACAAAACCATGCCTCGTCGTCCAAAAACCTCAAGAGGATTTGTCGGTCATGGGAGAAAGTTCTATTCAGATTTATTCAACAAAGAAGAAAAAAGGCCATGTATTGAATCAACAGAGGCTGATGTCCATTATTGGTTCGGCTAGATATCTTGCACGATGATTTTGAAGCTGAGTCGTATCTTGACTTTCGATGGTGCTGACGAAGGACATTGAACGTTATGGAAGCTGCAGAGTATCCAAGAGATCCTGGCAAATACGAGCCGCACGGAAACCAGATATGATTTGCCGATTTCAAGGAATTAGTTCATCTGCTAAACATATATGCTACGAGAGCAAAGGCAAAATATTTCTATACATAGCAGTGTGCTGAAGAAAGATGATAAATGAGGTCATTGGGAATCATCTATACAGATGCAGGCCTCGACGGGCACATATCTAAGTGGAATATACCGACCAGGAAGAAGTCCGAAGAACAAATTAAATGATGATTCAGATTGGAAACCATGCATGCAGGTGTCAGACACGCATCGGTCATTGGCTTGGAAAATTCCAAATCGACTAAGAACCCTATCCTCAGACTGATGACATGCTTGTTTCCTCATAAGCTGATGAGATATCACGGATCGGTTATTCAGGAGAAGATCAGATACGGTGATCGGCTTAAGAACATTGTATGGCACGGAAGAGATCTGTGATTCTTCACATCTATGACGCATGCATACCAGGTTTTTTACGTGAAGGAGAAGATCAAAAGCTGCAGCCATTGTGCTCCACCACATTCAAGGAAGCAGAAACAGAGGCTCACGTGCTTGGTGTTCAAGGATATATACACATATATACACCAATAAAAGAAGAGCAAATAGCATGCATGCACAAGATATTAGTCTTGGAAATATTCGTGCACGTACGACCAATGAACGTTCGTATTCGGCCATGCCTTTTGGTTCGGATAGTATATATGAGAGGAGTTCATGTATAGAAGTGGAGTTCAAGCTCAGGATTATTCACATCCGAACTGCAAGCAACAGGTGTAATTAAGCGGCAAAATACAAGTAAGATGTACATCCTCAGGAAACACGAAGAAAAGGGAGATACATAACCGCAGGAGGCACATATGCATGCAAGCTGTTGTTGTTGGACGTGGCAGTCGGACGTCTGATCATGGTGACACAAAGGAAACATATCAAGAGAAGCTTCATTGATTCCAAGATATTCTGCGAAAGCCGGTTGTTCCAGGCGATTTGGTTTGGCTCACTCTTCGCCATCACCACCAGTCCTAATTCCCTACATCAAGGACAAGGGTATGTTCGAAGATTGATGCAGATAGCCAACGCCACGCATGGAAAGGTGTACCGGCTAAAGGCTATTATCAGTATGCATCAGCAGGAATTAATGTATGCTTACAGGAGAAGACAAGCAGCAATGGGGGAAGAAGAATGAATATCATGCAGAAGAAATCATTGATATCAAATTTCAATCAGCCCAAACCTCATATTGCAACAGCCGATTTCAAGGTAATGAATCACCAGCATCTTCTTCGGCTCAGAATAAAGGGGCGCATATGCGGATGAGGAGCCAATGGCGAGGAAAACCCTTGAAGAAAACATGCTCAGTAGTTCAAGCTTCTGCATAAGCTATGGCTCGGGGGGCCTGGATTCGCCATACATGTACATTGAGCGACGTCGGGTGGTTCATCACAATGAGAACAAGACGGCTTCCATTGGCTTCTTTATCTTCAACGTTGGTTTGCAAAATTCTATCTCCACTTCTTCAGCAGTTTTAGTTTTTGAATTGAAATATCCATGTTACTGCTGGAACTAAAATCTCGAGAACAATTCCACCCTACATATGTGATATAAGTGTTTTGGTTTATCCATTTGCTGAAATGATGATAGATGCTCTGTTTTATGTTTCACCTGTGCCTAGTTTATAAATTCGATTTCTTTAAGGCTTGGGTTTAGTGGCTATAATATTTATCTTGAAATCTTGTAGATTTGTGGGTTGCATAAAGTTCCAGCTTTGTCTAAGGGTGTTTGTAAAATAAGAATGGAAATAGGGTTTGCTATGATGTTGTTCTGAGAGATACTTGACATCCGGAGAATTTTTATATAAAATCTAAATAAAATTATCATGTTGAGCTTTGTCAAATTATTGTGACCCATAGTGTAGATTATAGTCATATGCTCAAGATCAGGATTCATTTACACTAAAATATCTTATAATTGTATTTCTTCTTTGATTAAAATTTGCGTGGCTATCATACCAAAAAAGACAAAAAAAAGACAAAAAAGAAGAGAAATAATAAAGTTCGGAAATAAAAATGACGGACAAGTGTTCGCCAGAACCGAGCTAAAAGATGGCCAAAGGCCCAATAGCCTCATAAGTTTTAAGATGATTAGAGGGAATATGTGTGCAAGAAAGTAATTTTGATCAAACTTGATAAATTCTTGATCTAAGCATATGGCTTGTATCTCCTTGAGGTCCGGTTTTTTGATTTTGCAATATTATGTGATACCTTTTTTCAATCTGGGAAAAAAGACGGACGCGTGTTCGCCAAACAAAACAATGGGTACTCCGATGCCCGCCAAAAATAAATACAATAAACAAAACTCCGGAAAGAAAGAGATCGATGAATGAAAGATAAGCAAATTTTGTAACTATTCTGTTTTGCAGTTGCTCAAGAACTTAGTGGGAATTATAAGCCCCATGGTTGAAGGAATAGAAGGATAAGTAGAGTACCATTTTATTCAAGTTCAAAAGAAATCCTAGTTATAAACCCGATACTTTTGAGATGTAGTCGGCATTGTAGCATCTCCTGATCAACAGCAACATGGAGAACTATAATATTTATACACATATGCGTTTACTACTAACCTATTTCCACATGTATTGGAAGTTTACTGTTTTGCAGGAAGAATTGTGGAGGTATGGAGAGAGCATATTGTTGTTGCTGGTAGGTGTGTCGGCTCTTTGAAAGAGATTATCACGCCAAATAGTTCGAAGCATGAGATTCATACTCCGAACTAGGGGGGCCTGTGTTGACACCGAAATTTGGTCAGCCGAAAATGTCATTGGGAAGAGGATATTCTTATGCGTATGTGTTGTCAGAATCGGCAAACCAAACTCGGAATCGGCAAATGCTGATCGGCTATTGAGGAGGCTCGCTGCAGGTGTATAACCAACCAGCATGTTTGGCCATACTACTGCTGGGAATATCTTTCATACGTGAAGCTTCAGAGGTGGAATCTAAGTGCAAGAGTCTGTTCGTCCAAGAGCTTCTGGTCGTCAAGAAATATAATTTCAGAAGGACGATATGCATACACCTACGGCTGAGGCTCACGTGATCGGATATTAGGGGTTCTTATGCACGGCGGCCAATCAGCATAAATATTCTTATTCAAGATATCCAGATGTCCAGATGCATGACGATGGAAGAGGCAAGCGTTTCACGGATTAGCTATACAAGGAATATTATTTGCTTAGTAACTGAGGAGACGTACGTACATATATGTTCGGCTTGGGATGCCCATATACGGATGGTTTGCGGCTGTGAGATTAAGGAAAGCGCACGGTGTACACGGTTGGTTCGTGATTGCTGAAGACGAAGATCGGCCTAAAGAATACGTGCTTGTATGGGACTTTGGAGAATGTCCTGTGTATTCTACACGTATGTGCACACGGCAAGATGGCGTATCTATTTGAGTCAGAACAAGGAGGACGACGCCTCGGCCACGGAAGCTTCAACGCCAAGGCTCTACGCAAAGGAAAAATAGAGTCTGTATATTTTAATATTTCCATACTATTATTAGCTAGGCAAGTCATGTACGGGGTCTTTAGAGGTTAGTCAGCCCAGGGCTATAAATATGAGGCCCCGGCCATTGTAAAAGGTGGGTGGAACACGCACAGCCTACATCAATACAACGGCGCCCGCGTCACCCTTCGAGTCCATCTAGTCGTGTCGTCGAGTTTCTACGAGAGGAATCATCGATCCGTCGACCTCCGTAAGTCCCGGCAACCTTGTTATCATGTCTAGTGTCGTGCGGCGGATTTAGATCTGATGCAAGTAGTCTCGTACGTTTAGCTTAGTATCATGCGGTGGATTTAAGCTAATGATGGGAAGTCTTTGTTTATGTCTTGTATCGTGCGGCGGATTGAGACACAAATAAAGATAGTTATCGGCTCTATTAGATGTGGCAGTCTAGTAGATTCATTAAGTTATCATGTATTTGTTATGTTAATTTATATACATGCAACACTCTTTTGCCCAATCTAGATTGATATGCTTCGGCTTTATCTGATAGATCCGTTTGTTCTTAATGCTTTATGAGATAGATCATATAATTGTATAGCCGAATCAGATCAATCTAGGTTGTTACATGCTGTGGGTTCAATGCATTGTTAGATTCGTTTTGATCCTGATGGGACTCGGTATCGTGCGGCAGATGCAGGTTTTGTTAGGTTTAGATCGGTTTGCTTGTCTTGTTCCTGCTTCATGGACCCCAATTCGGCAATCTTGCCGAATATGGTTATGCTTACACGAGTAATGAGTATTTATAGATCTGTTTGGATATATGCATGCTTTTAGCTTCTTATCACTAGATCGTATCATGCGGTGGATTAATCTAGTAGTAAGAGGTGATGTAGATTCGTAGCAAGCGGTATTATGCGGTGGATTAACTTGCTTGGGTTTATGCTTGACGGGTTTATGAAGGCTAGACGTGCGGCAGACTAGCCGAATTGGGCCTATGC
The DNA here is from genome assembly GCA_009763385.1 of Coix lacryma-jobi var. lacryma-jobi. Lineage (NCBI taxonomy): Eukaryota > Viridiplantae > Streptophyta > Magnoliopsida > Poales > Poaceae > Coix > Coix lacryma-jobi. The sequence continues at coordinate 140,607,206 of CM019824.1, forward strand.
ATGCGTTGTTTAGATAGATTTATATTTACGAACTACCTGTTGATAATTTACCATGCTTGATGATATCTTTGGTCTAGATCACGTTCCTTCATAAATCATATACATGACCAATTGTTATTCATTCATGCATGCCTTCGTTATTTGTTTATTCGGCAAGTTACAGTTTACATGCTTACATCCTGATCTAGCCGAATGGCTTTATGAACATGCTTGGCAGACAGCTTCTATAGCTGTATGTCGTCGTAAGTGGCTTCAGGGCCGTAAATATGGAACTGTCTGGTCTCACCCGGCATGTTCCAGCTTTTGCTCTCACAGTTTATCCCTTGTTGGCTTTCAGGTCAAACCGACTGGCACGCTTCCGGATTCAGAAACGCCCGGGCACCCGATTGAAGCCACGCTTTCCGGCTTGCTGTGTGATTGGCACAGAGGGTCACATTTTGTGTCAACACACTTTTTGGCACGCCCGGTGGGACTGAACAATATTCACCCATGACAATAAGTATTTGATCGGAAGTCAGATTCTCTCCAAATATTTATCACCTTCCAGATCAGATCATGATCGAGATGCCATTTAATTTTTTCATCAACAAGGTCCAATAAGCCGATGAAACAAATAGGAGATGCAATCGGCTAATTGATTTCCACAAAATATTGTTGTACAGGACCTGCCTAACGATGTTCATCCAATCTTGACTAATAATGCCTCAGGGCAGTACGTCAAGTCGGCCAATAAAACGGAATTGCAAAAATACTCATCAAGTCAGAATTGAAAGATCAAGGTACTTGGCCGATGTTACCGTATATGTGCTCATCAAATTTTAATTATCAGGGCTATTGCAAACGAACAATCAAGGGTGAAGAAGATGGATTCAACTAGTCTGGGCAGTTTAGGATATTCTCATATCTGGTCGATAGCTGATTATGTTTAATCGGCTAAATCAATAGTTCAGATTGGTAGGTTCAAGATCAAAATGAAGGCAGTGCACCATCGGCTAAATTTCACATGTACATCAATGTCAGGGAACATTAAGGTAATAGCCGATGGAACATTTTAAAATTGATTAGGTGACTTTCGATGCCTGGAGTTAGAGTCAGAGCAATTACAAAGATGTCATACTCAGTGAAAGACGTAAAGGACAGATCCAATGAGACATCCAGAACGTACTCCAAACAGTATGGGTGTCAGCACCTGAGAAGACAAACAGCCGATGTCAGCATCAAGAGGAGAATCGACTATTGGCTCGTCGGCTATTTCATCAAATGGCAGGACCAGTCAGCAAATAAAGTACGTACATGTAGAGTCCAGATGAATTGATGCATGCGTAGTAACTCTAGCTCTCTTGATGTTGACACAAAGGCTTTGGTTGGATGAGTGTTTGCAACATGCTTGCCGGCTTGACATGCACTACACAATTTGTCCTTCTCAAATTTGACATTCTTCAAGCCCCTAACCAAATCCTTCTTCAATAGCTTGTTGAGAGTGTTCATTCCAACGTGTGCCAATCTTCTATGCCATAGCCAACCAAGTGATTGCTTAGTGAACAAACATGTCTTCAAGTTGGCATCTTCGGAGGTGAAATCCACTAGATAGAGATTGTTGTATCTAAAGCCTTTGAATATCACTTGTGTGACACCCTAGTGTCAAGCACTGCATTAGGCACTGCAATTAGATACTAAGAAAGCATAAGCAATGCATTGCATCATTTCATGTGCATGAGAGTGCTTTTGTCTTTTGTTTATTTATTTGGATTTGGATTTCTTTTGGACTTGGTTGTTTGAGTGACTTTCCGTTTTGGCAAAGAGTTTTATAAAGTAGAGAACATTGAGTAGAGTGCTTTTCATGTTGGAGTTTTGACCTAGTTCAAAATAGTTTGTTAAATAAAAATAAGTCAAACAAAATGGTTTATGTTTCAAATTTGGCTTTATTTATGTGGAGGATTTAAAAATGGTTTTCAGAAAAGTGTCCTATATGAAAGTTGTAGAGAAAATTATTTCGAGCAACTTTTATATTTGGGTCAAAACCTAGTTTGGAGTTTTTGAAACTGTTTTTGAGTGGTCAAAGTTTGAAAAGTTTTTGGAAAAAGAAAAGGAAAAACGATTTTCCCGCGCGCCCCACCTTTCGGCCCAACCGCCCGCGCCGCTCACCCGCGCAGCGCCGGCCCAGCTCGCCGCGCCCGCTCCCGCGCGCGCTCGCGCGCGTCGCGCAGCACCGGTCGCCGACCGCGCCGCGCCGTATGCCGGCCAAATCGCCGCGTGGCAGCTTGCCTCTGCCGCGCATCGGCTCCGCCCTATCGCCGCGAGATCCTTGTTCGCTCGATCACGCCACAATCCGCCTCGCCCACTCTCCGCTCGCCTCGCCTGCCGCGCCCGCTCGCCGTGCACGGCATCGCCCGCGCTGCCTCGCCGACCGCGCCGCCGTGTCCCGCCACGACCACCGGCCGGTCAAGCCGATCAAAACCCCGAGCACCCCCTTCACTCCCTCGCTCACCCGCGCACACAACTCGCTCTCGCTCTCACTCCCTCTCCTGCCCGCGAACGCAAGGCCGAGCGCTCACCTCGCCTTGGCCACCGCACGCCACCGCGAGAGCGCCTCCCCACGTTCCAGCTCTCACTGAGCCACCGCCGGCCGATTAACTCAGGCCACCACTCCGCCATCATCCAGACCGCACGGTGCTCCCGCTTCCAATCCGCCGGAGCCCCACCACTGCCAGAACGAGAAGTGCCATTTCTCGGCCGCCATCGACGACCGGGAGTGCACGCCATTGTTCTACACCACCCGAACCTTCGCCGAGCCTCGTATCTCCCGTCGAGCTTCACCGAGTCAAGGCAAGGTGAGAACACCTATCCACCTCAACGCTACCGCTCCCTATCTCACTCTATCTCCCTGGCCAAGCGCCATGGGCGCCGCCACGACCATGCTCAAGGTCGCGCTCCTCTGGAGCCAATCAAGCCAAACCAACCCCGTAGCTGTGCTCCTTAGGGTTCACTCGAGCTTTTGCCTCCCCCAATTTCTCCGGCCGCCGCCGGAAACGACGTAGCCGCGCGTTGCCGCCATCACCGTGCGCCGCCGCTCGCCGCCGGCATGCTCCGGCCTTGCGCTAGCCAAACCACCTACACCTCTCGGTGCGCCTCGTCGAGGCGAGTTCACAAGCCTAGCTTCCCCGCCGGCGACCTCACCGTCGGCGAGGAATCGACGGTCAAACCTCTCCCCTGTTTTCCGTCTCGCCCGAGCCTCGAGCCAGGCCTCGGACGGGCGATTGTTTTCCGTTTCGCCCGAGCCTCGAGCCAGGCCTCGGACGGGCGATTATTTTCCGTCTCGCCCGAGCCTCGAGCCAGGCCTCGGACGGGCGATTGTTTTCCGTTTCGCCCGAGCCTCCGAGCCATGCCTCGGACAGACGTTTGTTTTTATCATCTCGCTCGAGCTAGGCCTCGAGCGAACCCTCGGGCACTGTCTCGTTCGAGCCGGGCCTCGAGCGAACACACACCTACCGCCGTGCGCTCGAGCCAGGTTGAGTCGAGTTGGACTGGGCCGAAAGCCCCGTTTGGGCTAGAATAAAGTTTTTCTTTTTTTTTTAGTTTTCTGCTCAGTAACTAAGTTTGTTAATTTTGCTATAATTAATCTGTAGCTCTGTTAAATATGAAATTTCAGTTTTGCTAGTTTGTTTATGAGTAGATCTACCATGGAAAAATATAAAAGTATTTTTGGTAGGAGTTTATTTTACTGTTTTCTTTTATTCCAGTTTATATGCTTTTGCTAAGATAAATGGTTATATATGTTTTCTGGTTGAGTTAATTCCTGGAAAATTTTGTGTAAGTTTATTATCCTGTTTTACACCTGTGAAAAATATATGATGCACTATTTATGTGGAAAAGGTTTCTGTTATGCTTAAAAGTCCTTTTTGGTTGATTTCTTAGGATAAATGTTAAGGTGTTTTATATGTCAAAATAAAATATGAGAAAATTTGTACAGTCTCTGTTTATAATGTTCAAGCTAAGAAAAATTAAAGCATGATCTGTTATGAAAAGAAATCCGAAGTTGTTTTACAAATGTGCTTTTCTGTGTTTTTCTTTCAAAATTCATGTAAGAAATAATATAATGTTTCTGTTCATGGAACTTTCTTGATAAGCATAAAATGTGAAGTGGAATCTGGAAAAAATATGAAGTTGAGTTTATCACCCTTTTCCAGTAGGGTTGTAGTTCAAGTGGTTTATTTTGGGATAGATTTGTTTATTTGGTGTAGGCTTGTATGTTTATGCTCTGGCCACAAGTTTTCTGCGGTAGAATGCTTTTGAGTAAAAGAAGCCAGAAAAATTATGAACTTTGCTGTTTGACACTTTTTGGATAAGGAGCTAGTTCAAAGTACCTTTTGAGCAGTTTATTTGTTATTTTTGTATCTGCAGTTCGGTATTTTATTTTTGGCTGAAATTTGTTCAGTGGAGTCCAGTAACTGTTGTTTGCCTTCTGGAATTTTCGTGGATTTTTCTGAGTTCAGAAAAATGCACTTGCAGTTCAAACCCGAATTTCGTTTGAATTATTAAATAAGAAATAGGTGAATAAAAGGATTTTGTTTCATGAATTAAATAAGTATTTACCTCAATGTCAAAAGTGGTTCAACAAGTTGGTTTTGTTGGTTTGCAAGAAATGCTCTTCTCATACCATACATCTTGCACCCGCATTGCAAATATTTATTATTCGTCGCATGCAATAGGATCGACCCCTCCGGAGCCCGAGCAGGAGCCAGAAGCAAACGCCGAGCAGCAGATTCCGGAGCTTCAGCAAGCCGAGGAGGTCGACCCCGCCAGCGACACTAACTTGCCCGAGTGCCCCTCCCACGAGGCCTCGGTCTTCACCCAAGGCAAGCCCCGGAGCATTCTAAGTCTCCCAGTTTTTATAATTAAATTACTTGAGTCCTTTTATATTGTGATGCATTAGGTTAGGAGTTGATTGAATCCTACTTGCTGCATTATCGTTCCTTGATTATTGATTATTACCCACCTTGTTATCCTGTTACTTACTTTTATAATGTAGAATTGCTTAGCCTGCTGAATAAAAGTAATAGTTGAGGATGTTTCCGTAATACCCTGATGGGTAGTTACCGGATCACGGTTGGCTATATTTGCTATCGTGGAAAAGAACCTGAGTTGTAGTGAAATACGGTCAACTGGAAGGCAAGGCACAAGTTTGGAAACTTGGAGCAGTCCGTCCGTTGGATCGTGTAGGTTTGTATCGATGTTGGCCCTCGTTCATCTTTGAACGCGCCCTTTTACTTAGGGATATGTCGGTGCCGTAATCATCGACCCCAAAGCCGGTTAGAAGCTGTTCGGGCCGGTCTCAACCCGTGTCGTGCCCTCTAGTAAGGAAATTGCGATCTGCCGCGTGAGGCCATCGCCAGGTTCCAATTGGGCGGTCCGTGCTGTGAGCCGCGACGATTACCACCACGAACAAGCATCGAGCGGTTGCCCAATGCATGGACCCGACGGGGAAAGTGTGAGCTGGTATTAAAGGTCTTTCACCAGCTGGTTTGGAATTCGATTCGAGTCGCCGTCTCCCCCGGTTAGTGGGAAACTATGGCGAGCTTCACCACGATACAACTCCATGTGATGCTTAAAAGGTTCAACTAAAATGTGGAGAAGTCAACTGGATATGGTATATTATTGATTGATAGATTCAAGTGAGTGCTCTAGTACAGGTGAAAAACCTAGAGTATAAGGAATAGGTCTAAAAATGGCAGCTCATCATTATCATTAATTACCTCCTATCTGAATTTGTGCTTTTCGCAACTAAAAGATCCCAGCTCCACCCAAAATACCTTGCATACCCTTGGAGTCTTTATTTTCAGTTGGACGGGTAAGTCTAGCTGAGTACATTCCCGTACTCAGGGTTTATCCCGTTGTTGCAGATGGTCAGGTCTACTTCGGCTATTGTAAGCACTGCCTCTACCCAGTGGAAGGTGATGAGGAGTAGGCCCAGGGCAGGGTCGTCCAGAAGCTTCCCTTTTTCTTTTGCTGGTCTGAGACTTCTAGTGGCACATTATCTAAAAAGGGAAGAGTGAGTTGTGTGAGTTGGTTTATCAAACAATGTTTTATTTGGACCACATGTGTAGTGGTCGTGTTTCAAACTAATTCAGCTTCCGCACTTTTAAATTCAGTATTGTAATAACTCCGTTTTAAATTCGCACTCTGATATTTTAAATTCGGTTTTGTTTTCGCTATGATGTATCTTTACGAATGTAATCCTTGAACGATGCGATCCTGTATGATGTATGGTGTTAGAAATCCTTCAAGATTTCTGGACTACCGGGGTTATATGGGTTCAAGTATCAGTTGAAGTCAGACGAATTTGGCTAAGATAATACTTGAGCTCTTATAATCAGGACGGTTCCGCCACAGCTTGTGTATCATCTTTCTTGGTCACAACCACTTCCTTGTCGGTGAACAAACATTGAAAGCCAAGATCACATAGTTGCCCAACGGATAGCAAGTTGAAGCTTAATGAAGCAACTAGAAGCACATTGGAGATGGTATGATCATTTGATATAGCCACTTTGCCCAATCCCTTGACATTGCCCTTTGAATTGTCACCAAATGTTATCTTTTCTTGGTCATTGACATTCTCTTCAAGTGAGGTGAACATCCGGGGATCACCGGTCATATGTTGTGTACAACCACTATCAATCACCCAATGAGATCCACCGGTCTTGTAGTTCACCTACACACACAATAAATCAAGCTTGAGCTTTTGGGACCCAAACTTGTTGAGGTCCCTTAACCTTCTCTACTAGTGACTTTGCAACCCAAATTTGCTTTGGCCTATTCTTGTTAGGAGGCCCCATGAACATGACTTTCATCTTGCCACTAGAGTCTTGTCTAAGCATGTAGTGAGCATTGAAAGCAAAGGGCCTAGCATGCTTGGGCAAGGGTGTGGGTTTTGGCTCTTCACAATTATGAGCAAAATGACCTTCCTTTCCACACTCATAGCATCTTCCAATCTTCTTCTTCTTTGGCTTTGTGATGCTCTTGTGTTGCTTCATCTTCTCTTCAAGGAAGCCAATACCATTTCTATTTGTCTTCATCACGGTGTTCATGAGTAGCTCACTTTGAAGACATTGCCCCTTAGTGAATTTCTTCAATCCGGTGGTGAGGTGCTCCTTCTCTCTCTTGAGCTTGTCATTCTCTTGTTGGAGCTCTAATTGAGATGGTGTCATCTTGTGGTCCCTTTCCATCTTCAATTTCTTGTTCTCTTCTTTTAGCATGTCTAGCTCAAGTGACATGCTATAGTCATCATCTTGGGTCTCAACAATGACTTGCTTTGTGGTTGCAAGCTTCTCTAGATCAACCTTAAGCTTTGCATTCTCATTCTTGATCTTGACATAATCATCATAGTGATCGGCCACAACCACATTCTTGCCCTTGCCACTAGCTCTTTGCTCATCATGGTCACTAACCAAGTCCTCACAAGATGATGCTATGTCACACTTGACAACAAGGTTAGGAGCATCAAGTGTCTCATGTGAAAGCATATCATAAGCAACGGTGAGGGTATCATAATCAACTTTCACTTGAGTGTATTGTTCTTTAAGCAAAGCATAACTAGTGGTAAAGTCACTATGCATCCTATCAAGTTTTTCATTTTTAGCGTTGAGCTCCTTGTTAGAGGACTTGAGCTCCTTGATAGATGATGACATAGTAGCAAGTTCATCTTTTAGTTCATCACTAGCATGTGTAGCATTGTTATACTTTTCAACAAGAGCTTCATTGTCATGAACAAGTCTTTCATTTTTAGCTCTAGTCTTTCTTATGATTTTAGAGTAGTCATTTAGCAATTTGACAAGTTCATCATAAGTAGGAGCCTCAAATTCACCATCACTATCACTATCACTAGAGTCATCATCATTTTGTACCTTTCGATCACCTTTAGCCATGAGGCATAGGTGTGTAGATGATGATGGTGACGGTGGTGGTGGTGGTGTAGAGGAGCCAATGACTAGAGCGGCCACCTTCTCCTTCTCATCATCACTATCTTCACCGGATGAGCCACCGGAGGAGTCAATGTCGGTGAGCCAATCACCAACAATGTATGCTTTACCACCTTTTTTGTGGTATTGCTTCTTCTTGCCCTCTTTCTTCTTGTAGGGCTTGTCATTCTTCTTCTCATCTTCACTTGATGAGTCATACTTCTTGCCCTTGTTCTTGTTCTTGTAGTTGTCCTTCTTGGGCTTGGTGCATTGATGAGCAGGATGACCAAGATCTCCGCAATTGTAGCAATCCATTTCGGAGATTGGTTTCCTCTTGCTACTTGTGAAGAATTTCTTCTTTCTTGAGTCAAAGTTGACTCCATTCTTGTGAACCTTTTTCAACATCTTGGTGGTTCTTCTCACCATGAGAGCGATGTTGGAATCATCCTCTTCATCACTTGAGCTCTCATGATGCACCTCAATAGCCTTTGACTTGCCCTTCTTGTCATGGCTTGCTTTGAAGGCCAAGTCCTTCTTCTTGTCGGTGGAAGAGCCACCACTTGGTGTGATGTGCATGTACATCTCATGCGTATTGATCTTTCCCAAGATTTGTGTTGTTGTAGCGGTGGAAAGATCGCCTTGATGTAGCACGATCACAATGTGTCCATATTTCTCAATTGGGAGGACACATAGGATCTTCCTCACAACATCGGATGGTTGCATTTGTGTGAGGCCAAGTCCATTAAGTTCTTCTACAAGAACATTCAAGCGTGAGTACATTTCATTTGCACTTTCATTAGCATGCATATCAAATGAATGAAGCTTTTGCATAACTAAATGATATCTCTCCTCACGCTCACTCTTGGTCCCCTCATGGAGAGCACAAATGTTATCCCATAGATCATGGGCATTCTTGTGGTTTCGGACGTGGTTAAACACATCCTTGCAAATGCCTCTAAAAAGAATGTTTTTGGCCTTTGCATTCCACTTTTCATTTTCTTCCTCATGTGGCGTGAGGCTAGTGCCCTCCTTGGGTTTGGGGAACCCAGTTATGGCGGCATCGCGGCATTTCACATCAACCGCTTCTAGGTACGACTCCATACGGATTTTCCAATATGGAAAATCGTCTCCCTCGAACATGGGAGGTGGTCCATCACCTCCGGACATCTTAACTCTAGGTGGTTAAGCCTAAATCGAGAGCACGAGGCTCCGATACCAATTGAAAGGATCAAGATGCCCAAGAGGGGGGGTGAATTGGGCTTTTCTAAAACTTCTTGCAAGAATAAAACCTATCAAGCTCCAATTAACCCCTAGTGCCTAGAAGTGTGTTTCTCTTTATTCTACCGCACAAAAGACCAAGTCTATGCCACTCCTACTCTAGCAAAGCAATTCAATAGTGAATGAACAACAAGTGTAATGCGTAATTGAATTGCTTGAAAGTAAATGCGTAAGTAAAGGAGTAGAGATGACAGGACGATCTTTTTGCCGAGGTATCGAGGTGTCGGCACACCCCCCTAGTCCTCGTTGGAGCACCCGCGCAAGGGTATCGCTCCCCCTTGATCCACGCAAGGATCAAGTGCTCACTATGAGCTGATTCTTCGCCGCTCCGGCCCGATGAATCGCTCACTACCGGTCACAAGCTCGCTTGGGTCATCCACAAAGCCACCGGATGCTCTCCAAGCTTCACGATCGCCACCAAGCCGTCTAGGTGATGCCGATCACCAAGAGTAACAAGCTAGAACTCTCACTTGACCAACACAAGGCCAAAGAGATGGATGGATGCACACTTGCTACTCAATTCTCACTAGGAGGTGTCTAATTCTCACAATTAGCTTTTCTCTCAACCTCACTAGGGCTCTTGCACTATCTCACACTCACAATGAGTATCTTAGCAGATGGAAGGGGCAACAACACTCAAATGGATGGAGGTAAGGAAGTATATATACTCCCCCAACCGGCCATCCAAAAACAGCACAAGACAGGCATTCTGCGGGGGCATCGGACGCACCGATGCCTAGCATCGGACGCTCCGATGACCTCATCTAACGGTCTACTGTACCTTCTTGTCAGACTGTTTAAAGGGACATCGGACGCTGGGCAGCGTCCGATGTGGATTTACCCTCTCTGGATGGCCATCGGACGCTGGCCCTCAGCGTCCGATGCAACCCCAAATTCACGCGCACGTGAACAGTGGCACGGGCGCGTCCGATGTGAACACATCGGCGCGTTCGATGCCACGCACCAGACTAAACCCTAGTCGGGGTGAGCATCGGACGCGTCCGATGCCCACCTGGCCAGCGTCCGATGCCCATAACAAGGGCAGACTCAATTCGAATCGCGATGCGGCCTAAACGACTTTTGATCCTCTCGACTTAAGGCATCTCTCTGAGCTACCTAGGGCTATGAAATAACAAGTGTGCACCACACCTACCTCAATAGACTCATCTAGGTCAAGCTACTGATTCACGCTCCCCTTTATAGTATGGCCAAAGGAAAAACAAAGACCTAAGACTACCTAAGTGTCCTCCAACACCATATGACACTTAGCCTAGTCTACCACCGTCTTCGTCGTCCATCCTTTGAAAACCGAAACGATATCCATCGCCAGGGACATGAACTCCATATGCCCGTATCGTCGCCATTACCGTGACCTAACTCAATCATGTTTCTGCAAAACACACGTTAGTCACAGTAATCTTGTGTTTCATCCAATCACCGAAACCCACTAGGGGCCAAGATGCATTCAGGGTCAACAAATGAAGCCTATTGCAAGGAATTTGGTGACTTGATGTCGAAGGAGTTCGAAATGTCCATGACTGGAGAGCTCACATTCTTCCTAGGCTTCCAAGTCAAGAAATTGAAGGAGGGGACTTTCATATCTCAAGAGAAGTATACAAAAGACCTCCTCAAGCGCTTCAACATGGATGATTGCAAGCCTATCAAGACTCCAATGCCAACAAACGGACATCTCGACCTAGATGTGGGAGGTAACCCGGTTGATCAAACTCTCTACCGTTCTATGATTGGTAGCTTGTTATATTTTACCGCATCTAGGCCCGACATCATGTTTAGTGTGTGCATGTGTGCTCGCTTTCAAGCCGAAACTAGGGAATCACATCTCATAGCGGTGAAGAGAATCCTTAGGTACCTAAAGCACACCCCAAGCATTGGCCTTTGGTATCCCAAAGGAGCTAACTTCCAACTCGTTGGGTATTCCGATTCAGATTACGCGGGTTGCAAAGTAGATAGAAAAAGCACATCCGGAGGGTGCCATTTGCTTGGGAGATCACTAGTTACATGGATTTCGAAAAAGCAAAATAGTGTGGCCTTGTCTACCGCCGAGGCGGAATACATAGCCGCGGGTGCTTGTTGTGCACAAATCCTTTACATGAAACAAACCCTTTTAGACTATGGTGTAGTTCTAGAAAGGGTACCTTTGTTGTGTGACAATGAGAGCGCGGTTAAGCTTGCTAACAACCCGGTTCAACACTCTCGCACAAAGCACATAGATATTCGCCATCACTTTCTTAGAGACCATGTTTCCAAGAAAGACATATCCTTAGAGGGAGTTAGAACTGAAGATCAATTGGCGTATATCTTCACAAAACCCCTATATGAAAACACTCTTTGTAGATTGCGAAGTGAGCTTAATGTGCTTGATCTAAGTAACTTTGTCAAAAGGTGAAAGGGGGTTGTCTTTGCATTGCATTGTATAATATGCCATGTTTAAATTATGCTATGCACATAGGCTTGTCAGACGTGGTTAAGATAACCGCCCTAAAAAGCGTGTGAAGAAGCTTACCCACGAGCAAACTTGACAAGCAACCTAGATTCAAATTCCGTATTGCATTGCATATGCATGTTTGTTGCTTTGTCGTTTCTTTTCGGTTAAGCTTTGAGCAACCATTGTGTTCGTCCACCGCTAGGGGGAGCATTTGAGGCTCCTAATGGTTGAGAGCCCTAGTTTTGGTGGCCACATGTTGTCTCCTCGAGTTTTTATCGCCTATTTTACCTAAAAATGCTATATAGCCTATGGCAAAATATTTTTAAAATTGAGGGTTTATGCGAGGATGCTCATACTAGGTTCCAACTGGTGTTTATTTGCCTCTTATTTGAGTTGGAACTTGGTTGGGAGAGGGAGCCGCAACAGAAATCTTCAAAATAGCTCAAAATGCGGCATCGGACGCTGCATCGGACGCTCCCCCAGCGTCCGATGCCCTGCACTATAGACAGCTCCGGCTGGAACAGTGTCAAGGTAGTGTCCGATGTGTCCTCATCGGAGCGTCCGATGTTCCATCGGACGCTGGCCAGCGTCCGATGCCGAGGCAAAGGACGCGTCCGATGTGATTTTGGCCGTTCTGGAGCTCTCTGGACAGGCATCAGAGCGTCCGATGTGAAACCATCGGCGCGTCCGATGCCCCTTTAAGCGGTGCATTGAGTCCTTCTATTGGTAGACGGGTCCCATGCGTCATCACCCTCAGTTGTCTTCCTCCTCGCGCCCGCATCCGACTGCCCAAGCTCGCGCCGCCGCTCCGAACCCTAACTGTCGCGCGCCCTCGCCCGAGCTCCACACATGCCCCCGCCGCCGGCCGCCGCGCCCTCGCCACAGGCCGCCGTGTCCCTCCTTGCCGGCCGCCGCTGCTTCGCCACGCAGGAACCCGCGCCCGCACCCACATGCGCGCTCGCCGGAGCTTCGACCCCACCCACCCCCTCGTCGGAGCTTCGCTCGCCGGCGACCGTCCCTGTTCATAAGAGCTCGCCGTCCTCGACCCCGAGCCTCCTCTCTCGGGCGACCTCTCCTCGGCCGGCCACCTGCCCCAGTGAGCACCACAATTCAATCCTCATGCCCTCCAAGTGCTCGCTAAAATGTCTCCAAGGTCGTTCCACCCAGTTTTTAACCCCATTTTCGCCCAAATTCTTTGCAGTCCCTCTCGGTGTGCTACGTGGGTGCCAGAACGTCAGTCCTTATCCCCTACTTGTGTTGGTTCGTCGACGTGTCAGGTAGCAAAGCCATTTCCATATCTTATCTCTATGCTTTGCTTCTGATAGGTCTCGCTCATCTCTAGTCTATATGTTCTCTTATGTATACTCTCTCTATTCCATGCAACGAGTCAGTGGCCAGTGTGTCAGTTGGCAGTGTCAGATAACCCGGGGCCAAGCCCGCGGGTAAGGATCGAGGCCAAGCCTCGCGAGTGACATCATAGTTGGGTGTCAGTGAGACAGGGGGAGCTTTTTCTCAGAAGTTTGCTTGTCAGTTTTGGGTTGTCAGCTGTTTTCAGTGGCAGTTGGTTTCTTCAGCGACAGTCCAGAGCCCCTTCAGCGTCAGTTTCTCTATTCTTGTCAGCTATGCGCTACAAGAACGTTGGCGGTGCCCCAAGGGACTCTCCTCCACGTCCCCCCCCTTCCGGTCAGAGGACCGGGAAGGGAAAGTTGATCACGCGCAAGAAGCGCTCTAGAGAGGAGTGTGAGGCAGTTCAGGCTCAGGCAGTGGCAGACGCCGCAGAGCGTGCCGAGCAGGGTGGCAGTACTGGCGGACTCCGGATTCAGGACCAGTTGTCCCCAGACCAGCGCAGAGCTATCGAGGAGGTCGAGCGTCGACACGGCTCGCGACTGGCATGCTTATGGCTGTCGGTCGTCGGACGACGTTCACCTCGCCAGGGGTCGAGCCCCAGAGCTCACAGCTGGGCCAGGCAGAGGCCGAGGCAGCTGAGGCTGAGGCAGCTGAGGCTCCAGAGGCAGAGGCCGAGGAGGACGTCCTTGAGGAGGTTCCCCGGCGCCGGTCCACCCGTCGCAGGACAGCGGTGCCACCCCGGGCCGATGTCCCTCTGCGGGGAGCACGTGCTCCGTCGAGGCGTGCGCCCTCGCCGATCCCGCGACTGGACCTCCGGGCGGCCACCTGTTCCCAGATACAGATGCTTCGACTTGTTCCAGTGGAGCAGTGGTTCCCCAAGGAGAGGCAGGAGAAGGCAGGGGCGGACTTCTTCACAGTGCTGCAGGAGGACTTCTACCATGGATACAGGAATGCTGGGATCAGTATCCGTTCCCAGCGAGTTTGCACCCTGGAGGCCCTAGTGACAGCTTCAGAGCAGCTCTGCCCCAGCCTCACCTACTTACCAGGTTTCTCAGACTTGTTGGGGCGGTCTGGCTCCTACATAGAGGACTGGATGTTCCAGTTTTACGCTTCTCTTTGGGTACACCCGAACAGGGCGACTATTGAGTTTGCTTTTGAGGGCGAGCACTACAGGCTATTCACTTCAGAGATCTGAGAGTGGTTTGGACTTCGTCACTCCCAGACTCGGATTCACGATTTGTGCTACGATCAGACTGAGCCCCCCAGGCGCCCTCACGGCGGAGAGCAGCCCCCCACAGACCTGGTGCGTCCTTGCTTTCGTGAGCCCTTCGGGGAGGGTTCGAGCCGTGCGCCGAAGGATCTCACTCATGCGGCCTGGATCCTCCACGAGGTGCTCCGGCGCACCCTGCTGCCCTGTGTTGGGTTCAGAGAGGCGATCTCCAGACTTCAGTTGTGGTTACTCAGTTACCTGATCCAGCAGAGGGATTTCGATATTCTGGATGTGATCATCTGTGAGATGGAGGACACAGTGGCAGAGGGCATTAAGGCCCGCAGGCAGCTCCCATATGCCCATTGGATCTCCTACATTCTGTGGAAGGTAGCTGCTACCACTGGCTCTCACCCCAGTTAGTCACTTACAGGCTCCGCGACCGTGTTCCCCGCCTACAACATGAGTCAGCTTCTAGGACACGGTCGGGACCACCGGCAACAGCAGCAGCAGCAGCAGGGGGCACCGTCTAGTTCACGCCAGCGGCCAGAGGTCCCCGAGTCCGCACGGGAGCAGGACGAGATAGTTCGGGCTCTCGCCAAGCAGGAGCTCGCAGGGTTAGAGGGTGAGGCCACGTTTGTCGTCGATGACCCCACAGATAGCTCCGACGAGGACTACCAGCTCCCGCCCCACTTTCATCCTAGAGCTCACGACTCACAGGTCGGGACGTCTGGTACTGCTTCCTCCGACCACGCGCTTCTTGCGATACTGTCACGGATGGAGGAGCAGCAGCGGACAGTCACTCAGGACGTCCAGAGGCTCACACAGGAGCAGCAGCGTCTGGCTCAGCAGCAGGCCCTGGCTCAGCAGCAGGCGCAGGAGCGGTCAGACGCCCTGCAGCGGCAGATGCTGGAGTTGCAGCAGCAGACTCTCAGCTTCATGGAGCGTATCATGAGTGGTCCGCCTCAGTGGCAGTGGCAGCAGCCCCCCCCCCAGCACCAGCAGCTTCAGTGGCAGCCGTCGGTACCACCTCAGCCGTAGCCGCTGTTTGGACAGCCACCACAGTTTCAGTAGCCGCTCACGGGCCCCAGCTCTTCTCAGTTTACGAGCTACACTACTCCTCCAGGCGGGGCCCCGCTCTTCAGTCCCTTGCGCACCGGATTCACACCTCGTCCGACAGAGTCCCTCTATGCGATGACTACATCAGTGACTCGGGATCTGTCGGCTACCTTCAGTGAGCTTACTGGATTCCCTACTCCAAATCTTCCGGATCCAGTGCGGACATCGACGGCTCCTGTGACCTCCACCACAGAGACCTTACCGAGTTCCGTCGCGTCCTCAGAGCAGACCGAGCCTGTCCAGTCAGAGACGACCACGACAGTTCAGCCTAAGTTGTCAGTTATCCCCGAGCTTCCGCACTTCGATCCTCAGGCTGACACCACTACTGAGACTGAGACAACTTCAGAGCAGGCAGAGCAGACAGAGCAGGCCCAGCAGCCAGAGCCGACCCGGACCGCTTCGCCACAGCTTCCCACTCCTGAGGGTCAGTCTGCCGGGGCCTCTTCTACCGACTCCGATGAGCTCCTCCACCAGTTCGAGTTCACTCAGCGCACTCTGGAGACGGCACATGACTCGTCTGCACCACCTCCGCCCTCTGACGCTTAGTTTGGCGCTTGATGCCAAAGGGGGAGAGTGGATGAGTATAGCGATAGGGGGAGCGTTGTGAGAGGGTTTTGCGTCTTTTGATGTGTTATGTTTCACATACGCTCTTTATTTATTGCATCTTTTGGCACTTTGTTTTGTTATATACTTGTGCTATGGACCTTGTGACATGTTTGTGCTCACTATGTTATTTTATATGACATGTCATTTTGTTTCACTCGTATACTTGCGCTAAATTCTCACTTGATTATGTATATGAGCTCAATACTCTTGCACTTGCTATTCACTCTAACTTGTTGAGTGCAGGATGATGGCATGATATGTATGAGCTTGCCCCTAATCACTTTCTCTTATTCTTTGCAAGTTCATACATGTCATGATTTAAAAACCTCTTCTATCTATACTCGATCTCGTGTTGTCATCAATCACCAAAAAGGGGGAGATTGAACGCATCTTGGCCCCTATTGGGTTTCGGTGATTGGATGAGACACAAGATTACTGTGACTAACGTGTGTTTTGCAGAAACAGGGTTGAGTTAGGTCACGGTAATGGCGACGATACGGGCATATGGAGTTCATGTCCCCTGGCGATGGATATCGTTTCGGTTTTCAAAGGACGGACGATGAAGACGGTGGTAGACTAGGCTAAGTGTCATATGGTGTTGGAGGACACTTAGGTAGTCTTAGGTCTTTGTTTTTCCTTTGGCCGTACTATAAAGGGGAGCGTGAATCAGTAGCTTGACCTAGATGAGTCTATTGAGGTAGGTGTGGTGCACACTTGTTATTTCATAGCCCTAGGTAGCTCAGAGAGATGCCTTATGTCGAGAGGAACAAAAGTCATTTAGGCCGCGTCGCGATCCGAGTTGAGTCTGCCCTTGTAATGGGCATCGGACGCTGTCCAGGTGGGCATCGGACGCATCCGATGCTCACCTCGAATAGGGTTTAGGCTGATGCGTGGCATCGGACGCGCCGATGTGTTCACATCGGATGCTCCCGTGCCACTGTTCACGTGCACGTGAACTGGAGGTCGCATCGGACGCTGGCATCGGACGCTGAGGGCCAGCGTCCGATGGCCATCCAGAGAGGTTCCAGAGAGGGTAGACCCACATCGGACGCGTCTGATGTGGTGGCAGCGTCCGATGTCCCTTTAACAGGTCTGACAAGAGGGTACAGTCGACTGTTGATCGAGGTCATCGGCGCGTCCGATGCCCAGCATCGGAGCGTCCGATGCCCCCGCAGTGAGCCCTGTTTGGTGCTCTTTTGGATGACCGGTTGGGGGAGTATTTATACTCCTTCCCTCCATCCATTAGAGTGTTCTTGCCACTTCCATCTGCTGAGAGACACATTGTGAGTGTGAGTGAGTGCAAGAGCCCTAGTGAGGTTGAGTGAATTGCTAATTGAGAGAATTAGTGACCTCCTAGTGAGAATTGAGTAGCAAGTGTGCATCCATCCACCTCTTTGGCCTTGTGTTGGTCAAGTGAGAGTTCTAGCTCGTTACTCTTGGTGATCGGCAGCACCTAGACGGCTTGGTGGTGATCGAAGAGCTTGGTGATCATCCAGAGGCTTTGTGGATGATCCAAGTCAAGTTGTGACCGGTAGCGAGCGATTCACCGGGCCGGAGTGGCGAAGAATCAGCTCGTAGTGAGCACTTGATCCTTGCGCGGATCAAGGGGGAGTGATACCCTTGCGCGGGTGCTCCAACGAGGACTAGCGGGGTGTGCCGACACCTCAATACCTCGGCAAAAAGATCGTCGTGTCATCTCCACTCTCTTTACTACGCATTTACCTTTGAGCAATTCAATTCTGCATTTACTTATTGTTCTTTCATAAGTTGAATTGCCATGCTAGAGTAGAATTGGTTTAGCGATAGTCTTTTGTGCGGTTGATTCTAGTCAAACACACTTCTAGGCATTAGGGGGTTAATTGTGGCTTGATAGGTTTTAATTCTTGCAAGAAGTTTTAGAAAAGCCCAATTCACCCCCCGTCTTCGGCATCTTGATCCTTTCAGAAGCTACTCTTCAATCCTGTAGGACTAAGGAGTCTGATAGAGCTGTTGTTTTGCTTTGGCTTGATGCCTTGTAATTTCTGTTTTCTACTTTCTCTCATCCCTACCCCCTGTATCAGCTCCTGATCCATCCCCTGCCCCTTCCGCTCTCTCTGTAAGGTCTTTTGAACCCTGTACTTCATTATTTCCTCTATTTATAAAAGTTTTTGTGCCGTGGGGATCTCCCCCATGGTTTTATTTCAAAAAAAAATTGTATTTATGATGGCAATCATTGAATATATTTCTATTGTTATATAGAAAAGATTTAGCAACAGAAAGCATGTTCAATAATCTAGTATATCTGTATATGATCGATCTGACAAGGAATGCACGCTAGTATAGATTTGGTCTTTACTGCTGGTCTTATCACTACTGGATTTTAAAAAACCAACAGTGATAGTGATTCCCGGCACATCACTGCCAATTTTTCACTAAAACCGGCAGTGATAGGACCAACCAACTATGATATTCAGGTCTTTACTGTTGGTTCATATCACTGTCTGTTTTAGCCACCAACCGGCAGTGATATATGGTCATCACTGCCGAGTTTAGCCAAGAACTAACATTGATACTATCACTGTCGGTTCGTGGCTTAAACCGATAATGATATGCTGCAAGAAATATTTATAGGTTTTTTCATATGATGTCCAATGAAAACAAACTTTATATTAAAGTTGTAGTACTCGATGAGTTCTACAACTTTTTGGTTTAAACTTTTTTTTTTAATTTGAGATCGTTTGGATGTCCAAATATTTTCATTAAAACCATATATGTAACTAAAATTATGTTCGATTGCTAAAATGTAAAATTTGAATCTTTTCAAACTATCTTGGATGGAGAAACGTCCAAAATAAAAGTTGAAGATCTAAAAAAAGTTATGCAACTTTGTAGTTGATAACTTTTTCATTTGAAATCATTTACTACTTCAAAATGCAGTTTGAAATTAAAATTTGAAACTATCGAAAAACTCTGATTTCTCTTTTTACTCTCTGGCTAAAACGTGTAAGTAGTCTTTATCCCTCATACTAACTTTGAATTTGATGATTTTTTTCTAAAAATTTCTATAACCATGCTCTATTAATTTATTGTGTTGTTACAGCTTTTGTTTTATCCATCTTTTCATGTGACTGTGTTTTATGTATTCGAATTTTGAATTTCAAAAAATAGCAACAACAACGTCATTTTAGAATACTAAATTATTTCAGCTGAAAATTTATGAACATAGAAGTTGTAGAACTTATCAAGATCTACACTTTTATTTTGTCATTTTTTCATCCGATAAAGTGGCGGTAACATTAGTCTTTTAGTTTCATAGTTTCATACACTATAGCAGGGATATGTAATATCTGTGAATAATGTTACTACCACTATGTCTATTGAATAAATAATAAAATAGCCAAAATAAAAGTTGTAGATCTCGAAATGTTATGAAACTTTATAGTTGATGACTTTTTTATTTGGAATCATCTTGTCAAGGAAAACTACGTTTGAACTTCTAAAATTTGGAATTCAAATTTTATAAATGACCTCGGATGAAGAAACTACCAAAAGAAAAGTTGTAGATCTCGAAAAGTTATGAAACTTAATAATTGATAATTTTTTCGATTTGAAATGATCTTGTTAAGGAAAACTACATTTGAATTTACAAAATTGAAAATTTGACTTTTTTAAATGACCTCGGATGGAGAAAAAGAAAAACAAAATTGTAGATCTTAAAAAGTTATGAAACTTTGAGATTAACAGCTTTTTAATTTAAAACCATCTTGTCATAGAAAACTATGTTTGAATTTCTCAAATTTAAAATTCAAATTTTATAAACAACCTTGGATGGAGAAAGTAGCAAAATAAAAGATGTAGATCTTAAAAATTTATAAAACTTTATAGTTGACAACTTTTTCATTTAAATTTATTTAGGATCCTAAATACTCAGCTCAAAATTAGATTGACATAAAATGGCTAGGACGAAAATCTCATTTAAACAAAAACAACTTGTAGATGGAGTGGTTAGGGTTCAAGCACCAGTGGCCACGAAGTGCATGCGAATAAAATTGGGTAACTTGTGACTTAAAAAATTTGCGAAAAAATCATGTGGCTATCTAGTGAAGCCTCTTTCAAAAATAAAAAAATGCCCTGTTTTTGAGCCTATTTTTTGGCTTTTTACATCGCTATCGGTTTCCACATCAGTATCGGTTTTTAGGAACTGATAGTTATAATACTGCATGTTCAAAATTTGATAGTAAAGGAGGATTTTGAACGTAGTGTTGAGCTATTCTGGGCAGTGACAAACGACGAAGGTGACGAAGCAATGACGATACGATTACATTTCGTGAAGCAAGCTGCATGCGAATTTGATAATCTTGCAGCGTTGAAAAACAAAGAACGGGTGACTCACATATCATGAAATATGCATGCGAATGCATGCCAGGTAGAGGTACACAGTCCCTAGATTATAAAGCAACGAACAGGATTAGACCTCGGTGCAATAACAATATTGTATGCGGTCGTCCCCCTGGTCTGTGTAAATGAGACAACCATGTGTGTGTATAGAACCGGAACATATTCCTTGCTGCCATGATCGGAAACCTTGATGACACGAAAAAGATTTGCAAAGCTAAAGAGTAAAGACACACCTGGTACTTTTCTTCTTTCGTATGTTATGCGCACATATTACGTGCCCATAAAACGTGTCCAGATTTTGAAGAACGTCTCGTCGTCGTCACGTAGCTCTCAGCATTATTATTCATGGCTCCAAATCAGATGCCGGAGACGGGGCACGACGCTTCAGCGGAGGAGGAGGCGTCGCCGCGGCCCAAGGGCATCCTGGAACGGATGCACAAGTACCTCCTCCTGCTTGCCATTGCCATCCTCGCCGCCACGGTCACCTACAACGCTGGCCTGAGCCCCCCCGGCGGAGTCTGGGCTGACGACGCCGACGGCCACCTCGCCGGCGACCCCGTGCTGCAGGTACGTGCCCACACTGCACGCAAATGCATTGGCCATGTATTATTACTAATAACTGAACGTAACAACACTGTGCAATGGCACGGTTAGGCCCACTACGCCGCGCGGTACAGCGTGTTCTTCTACTGCAACGCGACGGCGTTCGTGGCGTCGCTGGTGATCATCATGCTGCTGCTGAGCAGCAGCTTCAGCTTCCACGGGTACCGCGTCCGCGCGCTGCAGGCGGCCATGGTGCTGGACCTGCTGGGCCTCATGGGCGCCTTCACGGCGGGGAGCTGCCGGAAGGTGAGGACGTCGGCGTACGTCGTGGCGCTCGCCGGCGCCAGCGTCGCGCACCTGCTGCTGCACTTCTGGGTCCGGAGCAGCCGCTGCCCGTCCACCCGCAGGGAGGTCTCGGAGCTGCTCAACCTGCACCGCCTCTGCCTCTGCTGCTGCTGTGGCCGGAGGGAGGACGGCGCTGCCGCGCAGGATGCTCCAGGAAGGACACGCGCACGCGTCTGATTCTCAGGTTGTTGTAAGGTGTTGCGCGTGAAATGTGTCTGATTCTCCAGGAGGCCTTGTTTGGATGTGCATGTATCTGCCTCAAACCACATGGATTGGAGTGAAACTTAGTTCAAATACACTCCAACACATGTGGATAAAGCTAAATACATGTACATCCAAACAAGCCCGGAAGGACGTTTGGTCCATTTCCATGAGGAATCAATCCGATCTTTGATGCTTTGGATGTCACCATGGTTTTAAATAGCGAGCTAAAGCTAAAGTGTTTAGCGCTTTATAAACTGTAATTAGCGGACTTTACCGGCAGAATTGTGCATGAATGCAAATAGCGGCACAATTTTTTTCAAGCTATTTCGGGCTATAGCGGCACAAATAGCGGGCTATTTAATTCCATGGATGTCACAAAGCTAGTGTCAAATATACTACGGCTAGTGTGCTTTCTATGAGAGTACACATACGATTATTTTATTTTTTACAATGGATAAATGAGAATGAGAATTAAAAAAAAAATGAGGTGACAAGGGAAGCAGACGAAGAGTGCAATGGGCCAATGGCCGATCGCTCGCCCGCTTGTACCAGAAAACAAAATAAAAACACTTCTCTCTCCTCTATCCGCCAGTCACCATTTTTTTTCTTCTCCTGGGCTACCATGCCAGAGGGATGGAAAAACAAGATTGGAGAGAGCCCGGTAGCAGCAAAACACTATTTCGCCAGAGAGCCAGATGGTTTCTCCAGGTAAAAAAATATTGTTTTCAGCTAATTTATGTTAGAGAAAAATAATAATATACGGTTGAAAAGTAGTTAAATAAACTCAAGCGAACAGGCCGTAGGACACCGTTGCAAGTGCAAATGTTTAAGAAGTATTGCACCTTTCAAGCTTTTTCCTCTGTCACCAGAGTATGCATCTCCACTTGTTCTCTAATAATATATCCTCAATATGTATATATTGGAGTAGCTTATTATTATTGTTATTATTTTGAATATTAGAGAAGTTGTTGAGCAGTAGTATCTCATATATCTCCCTCAATACCATATGCAAAAGTGGGTCCACAGGAGTGTAAGAGAAAAGATGGCTGAAGATGAGAGAAATATTTGTGACCAACTTAAAAAAGAGAACTGGTGGAGCAAGGAAAAAACATAGTTGTTCCTATGACACTTTTTCTACGAAGATATGGTGGATATATTGCAAAACTACTCCGGTTGTAATAGCCACTACGGAGCAGGCCCAGTTGTTGAGTTCCTGCCTTCCAGTCAAACCAGAAGGTAGGAGTATCTCTGATCCTGGATCAGGCGGCCTGATAAAGATCTTACTGATCCTGGACGGTTCAGGAGTATAAAGGCAGTAGGAGAAACTACAAACCACTAGTGTCTGAAGTTGTGGATCCGAAGTTCGTAATGAAATGTTCTGAGTAGATAAGTAGATTCAGAGTTGCAAAGTTGCATTTTGCCAGTGACATTCATCTCTGAATCCGAACATTGATCGAGCAAATTCAGAGTCAATTTTGACCCTTCCCTACAGCTCATAATACCCTGCCATTTTTAGCAAAGATGTCTGAAACTGAAATCTGCAGAAACACGCTTAAGAAATGGCTCGATTATTCTGTATTTAACACTCATACAACAGCGGGGATTATTACCTATATTCCCCTCATAAACACATGACAAATGCATTATAGGAATCACACAAGCAGTAATTCGCTATCGGTGCATTGATCGCTTGATATCAACCGTCAATGCCAGCTCCGCTAGACCGTAGATGACTCATGCAATTGCATTCATCAACACTTTCTAGACTGATGAAGCAGCTATATTATGGGGATTATTACCTATATTCCCCTTATGAACACAACCACCGACCAAACCAACAACAAAACTGTAGTAACATAGTTGGGATCAGCGTTCAATGTCGGCTCCCTCGGACTTTGGGGATGTAGTAGGAGGCTTGGCAACGGAGTAGCCGCCTCGGACGTCATCGCCGCAGGAGAAGGCGATCTCCTGCAGCTTCATGGACGCGCTGGAGCTGAACACCAGCAGCGGTTTCTTGCGCGGCACGGGCGCCGGCTCCGCCTCACGGTTCAGGATCTGCACCACCCGCCGCATCGCGGGACGCTCCTCACAGTTGGGGTTGGCGCAGCTCAGCCCCACGAGCAGCAGCCGCAGCATCTCGTCCCTGTCGAACTCGCCAGCGAGCCGTGCGTCCGCGGCCTCGACGAGCCGGCCCTCGCCGTGGAGGCGCCACACCCAGTCCACCAGGTTCACGTTCTTGCCCCCGCCGCACTCGTCCTTGTCGATGGGCCGCCTCCCGCAGCACACCTCGAGGAGCACCACGCCGTAGCTGAACACGTCGGTCTGCTCGGTGGCCTTGCCGGACTGAAGGTACTCCGGCGCCAGGTAGCCCATGGTCCCCGCGGTGAGCGTGGACACGGGGCTCTTGTTGTGGTCCATGAGCCTGGCCAGCCCGAAGTCGCCGAGCCGCGGGCTCAGGTTGCCGTCCAGCAGGATGTTGCTGGTCTTGATGTCCCGGTGGATGACGCGCTGCTCGCACTCCTGGTGGAGGTACGACAGCACCGACGCGATGCCGGCGGCGACCGTGTATCTCTGCGGCCACGACAACGTGCAAGGCTCGCCGTAGAGAGCCTTGTCCAGGCTGCCGTTGGGCATGTACTCGTACACCAGCAGCAGCTCGCCCTTGTCGTCGCACCACCCCTCGAGCTGGACGAGGTTCTTGTGCCGGAGGCAGGCGATGACGGAGAGCTCCGCGACGAACTCGCTCCGGCTCTGGTGCGCCTGCGTTGACCGCTTCACGGCGTAGGTGGTGGGGGCAGCGCCTGCCATGGCGGCCTTGTACACGGTCCCGAACGCGCCCTTGCCGACGACCCGGCTCGTGTGGAACCCTCTGGTGGCCGCGCTCAGCTCCTTGTAGCTGAACTTCCTCGGGCCCTTGAGCAGCTCCTCCGGCGAGAAAGCGGCGTCGTTCCGGGAGGTGAGTTCTATGAGCTTCTTGATGGAGACCCAGGCGAAGAACACGAAGGCCACGGCGAGCGCGACGGGGCCGAGGATTCCGAGCGCGAGCCCGACCCTCCTGTGGTTGTTGGGGGCGTTGGAGGCTGGCGCGGGCGCGGCCTCCTCTGACGTCGACGACGAGTTGCTGGTGGCATTGGATTCAAAGGAGGAGTTGGCCGTGGGCGGGAAGCCGAACGTCTGGAAGGTCCACTCTTTGATGGTGTGCTGCTGCGTGCTCCCCTCCGTGGACGCCGAGAAGCCGACGTACATGACCTCCTTGAGGCACGGAGAGAGGTCGACGGCGACGGAGAGGACCGGCCGCTTCGGCTTGGTTGGCGCGGCGTAGCTCAGGAACACATCCAGGCGACGGTCCGCGCTGCGGTAGTCGATCCACGCCGTCGTGAGGTTGCCGCTCTTGAGGTCGATCCCGGATGCGGCGAGGTCGACCGTGGCGACGGAGGCCGGCGAGCCGAGGTCCAGGCCGACGTGGTTGTCGCTGGGGTCGACGAACTCCGGGTTGGCCATGGTGTCGAACTCGACGGCGACGATGGCGGCGGACGCGGACCCGTTCTTGGCTGTGGTGGCGGAGTGGGAGGAGTTGAAGAGGCCGAGGTAGCCACCGGTGGCGCCGAGTGTGGCGTGGCCGGGGGAGATGAAGAAGGCGATGCCGTCGCCCCCCGCGGCGCCCGCGTTGGGGTTGTCGATGACGAAGGAGAACCTGGCCGCGAACGATGCGACGGCGGTGGCATTGGAGGCCGTTGCGGTGGTGCCCCGGAACACGACGGGCTGGGTGCAGAGGACGGTGCCGGCGCTGGAGGAGGGCACGCCGGTCTCCCGCGTGAGCCCGACGGAGCCGTTGCGGAGGAAGGAGTCCCCCAGGAGCGTGAGGTCCGCGAAGGACAGCGTGGCGGAGTCGAGGGTGACGTTCTTGGCCGCCGCCGGTGCCAAAACAGCTGCAACGGCGGCGGGTGGCGCCGTTAGCGTTAGCAGCAAGAGCGGCAATAAACGGAGGAGCGCGGCGGCCATCGGTGGTGGTGGTGGTGCGAAGAAAAGGGGATCGGGTTCATGAGACAAGCTGTGGGGACTCGCTTGCCGTTTAATGCGAGCAGGATTTGTGAGCACGAGGAGCAGAGGTGGAACAGAGCATGGTGGGAGCTTGCAGCTTGGTGGGTGAGCAGAGCAGAAGTGGGAAGAGGAAGACGCGCAACGGCGCAGGTGATTTTGTTTCTTTATGAGCTAACGGTCGGATTGGCGCGTTTTGAATGCAACGGTCGGGAGGGGACCGTACTATTGGGCTGGGCTGGACGCCTGGATGGATGTGGGTCTGCCGGGCCCACAGTGCTGCTAGGATGTACTTTGCTCCAGGGGATATATGGCCCGCTATAGGATCCGGGGGCAACGGATACGTCTACCTTTTCAATGTGCCGTTTCGATTTATGCTTTCGTTCCTTGTTTAGATGCAATCGATGAGATTTTTTCTCAACTGTAGCATTTTCGTTGTTATTTGATAAACTTTGTCTAAATATGGACTATGTATACTCAAAAGATTCGTCTCGACATGTACATACTAAAAGTACAATTATTTATTTATTTTACCAACATTTAATGCTTCATGCATGCGTCCAAACATTGATGTAATGGTGATGTGATGGAGAGAGAGTGAAAAAAAATTGATAGTTTAAGTGTATCTAAACAAGGCTTATGTTTTGCTCATGCAGGAATAGTGAAACAATGCAAATGTTTTGACAGTTGTTCCATATGCTATTTTGAATTATTCGACCATTGTAATGAAATTTTATCATCCTATTATACATATTGGTAGCTAAAATCGATTGTTCTGTCCTACATTCTTATACATATTGGTGAAAACCGTTATCGCTACGAGGTAGCTCTCGTCGTTCTCTACGCCGCCGTGTATTTCTTTTACGGATTCCACCGTCGGTTCCCAACTCTCTTTCTTTTTGTCCGGCGAGGCTACGTCTCGTTCCCAGGCAATGTTCAGCCAATGGGCGTGTGAACCTCAAGCAGCCGCCCCTGGCCGTCTCCATCATGCCTCTGCCTCCTAAATGCGCGTGCTTTCCGCACGATGGAGCAGGAGGCATCGTTCCTGCAGTGGCTGGCAGCCACCAGCGCCGGCCCCTGCCCAGGCCCCATGCCACCACACCAGGTGCGCTCCGCGCCGTCGGCCGGCCCTGACCAAGATCGAACACCACCCTTCCTCTCCGTGTTGCAACAGTCCTGCAGTTTTTGTTACAGATGAACTAAGATACAAGATGAAGGTAATTACGGTTTTGCCGGTACTCGTTAATCTTTTGTTGTTTAATCATCTTAACTCCGTTTTAGTTCGTTCCGGTTACGTTAGTTTTGTATCGATGTTCTCTTTTTTTTTACGAAAGAAGAATTGTATTAAATAATAGCTGGGTACATCATCGTATTACAAGTACTCTGGAAAAAACATGTATTCAGAAACTGATTCTCATCTATATTATACCCACGCTGTGAAAGACTCAAACTCTCAAAACCAAACCTGATTGACGCTTCGTGTAGATGACCGCACAGGCAAATACTCGGCAACAATTGTTTTCGGCCTGAGAACTGATGCCCAACGGACGGCCAACATTCCTGCAGGCGGAGTTGAGAAACTTCTTCTTCTTCCTTATGTCTTCCTTCTTCTTCTTTCTGCCACCGAAGAATGAGGAAGACTGATCTGAAAATTATTCTCCCTAGTCCTTCATCGTGGCCAGATCCAACCACAACAAAACGAAGAAGGGACCGGAGAAAATTATTCCATGGCGGCGGCATCATCTTCGTCTTGATGCTGAAGCCCGGAAATAAAAGTCTCCATGTTGTCTCGTCGATGTAGATGTTGACGCCGAAGTTGTCGCCCTCATCTTCAACAGAGCCACCATGGAGAGACCAGATCCACCCTACCTCCTCGCCGTCGCCGGGAAGGAGGAGGAGGAAATACACCCTCAATACCAAGATGCTTGGTATGGAGAAACCCTAACTCTAGATGACTCGATCTACTAGAAAACTTATTAAAAAACGATGGATCTCCACTCCCTCCGACCTCCGATGAGATACCGGAGGGGAGGGAGGGGGACCAACGCGGTGAAGAAGATAGAAGCGGCGGCGGCGGCGGCGGCCCTAAACCCTAGAGAAAGGTGCGGCGGCGACTGTTGTATCGATGTTCTCTACGCAGCAGTGTTAACGTTTTTTTTGTGCCACATGGTTTTTATATAAAGTTATATATTAAATTGTTTAACGAGCCTACACATGTTTTATAATTAAAAGCAATTTAGAGTTTTAAATTCTTGTCTCTTATAAATAAATCTTAACTTGATTAATATTAATATTAATATGTTTCAAATGATGACTTGTTTAGTTTAAACACGAAATATATAATGGTTCGATTAGCGCTCTGTTTTATAATATTTAAATGATTAAATGGTTTAAGTAATGATGTAGAATTACTTATGAATAAGATATGATTAGTCTAACCCGACTTTAGAATTAAAATATGTTTTTGGCTAATTCGAATTAATTACTTTCTTATGATTTTGCTTAATTAAAATAAATCAAGCATATAGTCTTTTCTGCTTTTATATAATATAAAACTCCTGACGTGTCTTTAAGTAATAGCCCCGTTTTAGTCGTTTTATGCGATCCGCGACCGTAGTAACGAGCTCTCTTTTAGTACGTAATTTTGTCTTGAGTTGCGTTGTTCTTAGTTGTCTCCTTTTGTTGCTTGTATGTTTGTTCGAGTTGCTTGATGCTTGCTACGAGTATAACGAAGATCGTTTCTGTACGCTGAAGATCAGAAGATGATGACCGAAGGCTTATGGTGTGAGAATTGAGCAAGTGTAACAAGCAAGTATAGCATGGGATCTTCCTTGTTTCCTATTAACCTTAATTCACTAAATTCATTTTGCATGTGTCTACCTTGATAACCTTAGGAACAACCTAGTCTTGTTGACTTATACCTTGTCACCTTGGGTTATGCATTGGGTAATTATTGCTAGTGCTCAAACGGATGACTATGATCATGTAACTTGATTAATGGTATATGCAACGAACAACTAAAAGGTGCTTTTGAGAAACATAACTTATCTGTAGGTGGATTCCCCTAGGACTTACAGTGCAACCGTGAGGGCTACATGGCTCTGGCTTTAACTCAGTATGATGATCTTTTCTAGCTTGTTAGTGGTTACCTTTATGGCGCAAGACGGGTGTGTTCCGGGTCAGGTATAGTGCGGCTCCTGTCCACATGAGTATAGGCTGCGTGTTGTTGTGCCATCTGGAAGGAGGGCTCTACACATGTAGGCCACAGAAACCTGGCAGCCCTAGCTTGTTAGACGGACTTTTGAAAGGCTTCATAGTGAACCCTGCCGACCTTCCTCGGAAGTGGGTCAAGAGGCTGATCACCTCGGGCGAAAGGGTAAATCACGACTCACGGGTAAAAATGTACAACCTCTGCAAAAGTGTCTTTAAACTGATATATCAACCGTGCTCTCGGTCAAGAGCGGCCTGGGCT
The DNA here is from genome assembly GCA_009763385.1 of Coix lacryma-jobi var. lacryma-jobi. Taxonomy (NCBI): domain Eukaryota; kingdom Viridiplantae; phylum Streptophyta; class Magnoliopsida; order Poales; family Poaceae; genus Coix; species Coix lacryma-jobi. Next base: position 140,636,143 of record CM019824.1, read on the forward strand.
CCTTATGGAATAATAACTTATGAAAATTGATGATTATTGATTGTTTATGTTCTTGCAATACGTTATTCATGTCTACTTGATCATATGGTTATTTGGGTTGGTGCTTAACTTGTTGCTACTCAACTGCTTATTAATATGACAATTAAAAGCAAACCGCAGTTAAACCAGTGTCAACCTTTTGAGCCTCATGAAACCCATGTTGTATTTGCTGAGTACGATATGTGCTTACTCTTGCTATTTCCCCCACACCCCAGTCTCCATCAGAGTCGCGCAGCGGAAGCGTGGTGAAGACACAAATGAGTTCCCAGAAGATTGATAGAAATGCTAGGCGTATGTACCCCCAGTCAGCTGTCTCTGTGAAGAATGGAGCCTGGAGAGAAGATTAGTATCGGTTCCGCTTAACTTTGATGTAAGTGTTAGTAGTAGCTATGTTTTCGATATATATAACACTGTTTTGATATTTTTTTCATCTGTGGTTGTATGTGTGGACTTCCTGGGCACACATATGATGAGTGCTCGGTTTTGTTTTTAAAACCGGGTGTTACATTATACATATTGGTAGCTAAAATCGATTGTTGTGTCCTACATTCGTAAAGAAACGCGCCAATTATACTAGTGACAAATGATTGTTCCACATTATATTTTGAATGTTCCATCAGCGATCCTCTAGCCCATCTAGCTAGAGCCCCTCAATGGCACTTCACAGGTTATACCAAATCTCCTCGTTTGTTTCACAACCAAAGCATAAATTATTAGGTCCGACCTAGTTTCACAGGGTGACGGTGGGGCAAGCACAGGTTGTTAGGTCCAACCTAGTCTTACAGGGTGACGGTGGGGCAAGCACAGGTTGTTAGGTCCAACCTAGTCTTACAGGGTGACGGTGCCTCTGTGTCAGGTTGGAGCGGGGGTTCGGGAATTTTTCTCGACCTGCGTGAAAGGTCTTCTTGTTAAACACAACACACGAGGTTGTCTTATCTCACGGGTTGAGTTTTTCTTTATTTTGAATGTTCCCATAGTAGTCGATTTGTATTCTCTAATTATAAATATAAGTTCATTTAAGTTTGTCCCAAGCCATTTTTTTAACTCAAAGTACCAACATATGTAAAAACATACTATCACAATGAAAATAATTATACTATATTATATTTTATAAGGATGGTTGTTATAATAGGCCTAAAGTAGTAAAAATCTATATAAAATTTGAAATTGTCAAAGTTAAATTAGAATTGACTTGAAACAAATCAAGATGGATTTTGTGTATAGATGCAGAGGATAAGCAGTCCTAGCACAATCCGGGGACGATAGATCCCTTGTGGCTTCAATTATCGCTGCGGCTCGTCTTGAGGGCCTGAAGCTTCGTAGGCCACAGTTCGCTAAGATGTAGAGAGAGCAAAATAAAGTAGCGCACTCCTATTAGATTGAACCTGAGCTGGGTCTCTGATAGTGTACTGGAGTGTGTGCACTCCTTGGTTTGTAAAGATGCTACTTAATTCTTAATAAAACTCTCCCTTTTGCGCAAAAAACATGAAACGCTAATGCAACTAATTATTTGAACTATGTAAATAAAAAGGGAAAATGGAAATAAGAAAACCCACTTTACCTTCAGATGGGCGGCCAACGCCATTCCATGATGAGCCCGTCGTGAGTCTTGCTGATCAGTGAACGTTCGTTGGATAAGAACCAGTGAACGATCTGACCAGTCTTGCAACAATCTCTCCTTCTATTTTGAAACATTCGTTTTTTTTTTTGCAAATTGAAACATTCGTTTCCTCAACTTTCATTTTTTACAAATCTACAATGTTATGCAATTTTTATGTATATCATTTTGTTCAATAGAACTCATTACCATATTTTTATAGTAACTTTTTCAATACAATTTTGACATAACTTGTAGACAAACTTGTTACGTAGACAAACTCATTACCAAATTTATGTTACTCTCAAGATATGCATAGAAATTAGTACAACATCAACTTATATACAATTTTATATACTCTGAAGTTATGTAGAGAAGTTAAGATAACATAAATTTATATATAAAACTTACATAAAAACTAAGAATATCTCTAAGAGTCTTTCTTAAACTCACTCTCTAAATCATCATGTGAAAAGTCGTTTGAATAAAATTGCTTTCTATATCTTTCCTCACTCCAACATTTTTTTAATATCTTGTGGAAACTGTAGAAAGCCACTCGAATTCTCCATCTTTGGTTATTCTGTACTATCAGCTTATTAACAGATTCATGATATCTCATTATTTTTTTCATGTCAGCTCAATGATGCTAAAAATAAGTGACAAAATATCATCGAACTATTCCTGGGAAGAAGACAAAAAGAAAATTAGGGCATGTTCATCAGAATGGGAACAAGGCGTATTCGGATTGGATGGTGTTTCCACACACCCGAAACCAATACTCAAACTCAAAACTCAAATCTACCCCAAACATTGATTTGGATGGAAGTCCACCCCAAAGCCAAACCCAGTGGATCCTTGAAACCCGAAATCATTACAACAAATCATCAAATCGGTCGTAGCTTGAGCCCTGAGGGATGCACATCGGACACCGCATTGTCGCTTGTGAATGTTGGACCACCACACTTGATATATGCATCTTCCACCTCGACTAGATACACCCTTGGTTGGGGGCGTCAGGCCTTGGCCTAGTTTTGGGTGGTGGCTGGTGACTATCCGGCCAAGTGACGCGTCTGCTATGTGCTCAAGGGGTGAGAGTGGGGGCCACCACCACTGAGCCATTGTTGCCGTGAGAGAAAGGGGGAGTGAGGGAGCTAGTGTTGTGAGGAGGTAGGAGGCTATAGGCGGCGACCAAGTTGGTTACTCGGATGAGGGCAGAGGGCAAAAGGCTTAAGGTGCTGAGGAGGGCCGACAAATCCTTGAGATTGATGAGTCGCCACAGGTGCCTTAGTGTCAATAGGAACATTGCCACTATTGCATTGTGTGCTCAAGGGGTGAGAGTAGGGGCCACAACCATCGAGCCTCTATTGTCGTGAGAAAGAGCGGGGATGCGGTGCAGTGAGGAGGTAGGAGGATATGGGCGGCAATCGAGTTGGGTACTCGAGTGAGGGCAAAGGGCGTGATGAGCTGAGTAGGGCCAAAAAATCCTCAAGATTAATAAAGTCACCATAGGCATATCGTTGTCGACAAGAATGCCACCTACCACTAAAAGCACAACGCCACCTACCATTGAAAGCACAATGTTGCTAATCCTAGAATATTTGCTTCCACAGAAAGTCGAACCTAGGACTTGGTATGCTATTGAGGCTCTAGTAACCGTTAGGCTATAGGCCCTTTCAAAACCTAGGTTGTTAGATGAGCTTATTTGGTTTAGGACCCGATAGAAGCCCAATGGTGAAATTGAAAACCTGCCCTAAACCTACTCCAAGGTGTAGTTTAGGGCCAATTCTATTGGTTCTTTTGAATTTTGTGGATGAGTTTTTACACAGCCTCCTTGGGCTGGCATATGGCTTCCAACCAACACACATGTTTGGCACGCAGGGCGACACCTTCTGACTTGTAGGCATAACCACTTATTGGTGGCTCATGCCTGGGTCATGATAGTGGTTTATCTTTATGGTTCATGGACGGTCGGCATGGTTGAATAATAATAAGGCGACAATGCAGATTTTTGGGAAGAGTCCCGAGTGACGTCTTGCTGACCCAATCCGAGGAGAGGGAGCAGAGCTGCATGTATTAATTGCCCTTGAATGATCAGAAGTGCAAGTGGATTGGCTAGATCAAATCAGTGTTGCAAGAGCCGAAATATTACAAGTGGCATCGCTAGATGCCGATGGTCCTTGGAACACCACAAGAAATCATTCTCGCAACTATGGGTTGCAGCACCTCTTATCTCTACCCTCCATCACTTGATAGTCGTGCAACCCTCTGTCTGCCACCTGCCCCCCTGTTGATCACCCCGCGACCCTTATACTCGTTGAATTTATTTTCATCCGGTCCGGTATCTCATCTCGTCATACCTTCACTTCTCCTTTTCCCCTTGTCTACCTTTCCTCCACACTAGCTACCTCTTTTTGCAGACCAACTCTTTCACTAGCTATTTCTCTGACATCTACTAAAATAAACTATTTTACAACCAAAACTGCTTTGGTTCCACTACTGAAGCGGCTTGTACAACCAACACTAAAAAATAGCTATTCCACCAGTAAAGTAGAGCATTGTACAAAATGAGGCCAAACATTTTGTTATTTTGAGCACTTAACCTTTGACACATGTCATAGACTTTTATGGTAAATAATGAAAATTTTGATGTGGCACCGGACAATTTGTCATAAGAAAAAACATTGGCGGATTTTTCGCCACCATGGCTTTGTGCTCCTATTGGTGAGATTTTGCACAGTTCATTGAGTGTTGCCGTGGGCCAAAAAATGTGTCAAACCAAATTAAGGGTAGCCCATGAATCATGAATGGTGTCAACAACAAAAATTTGGTAATATATGACCTGCTGTCCAATTCAAAAAGGGCCCCAAGCCTAAACCAAGAACAAATCCAGCAAAATAAAACAACTGAAATTAAGTTATAGCTTCTATGATTGTGACGGGTACCAAAATAAGGGGTACCCGAGACAAGTCGACTAAAACAAGGTCAGACCCACTAGGCGACGTTGGGTCTTACAGCCAAGCCTCGGCAATGGGCCAAGCTCTCCACTCCGCGGCCCTCTTCCCCGCAGAGACGTATGCCCATCGCTTGATGGGGCTATGATTGTGACGGGTACCAAAATAAGGGGTACCCGAGACAAGTCGACTAAAACAAGGTCAGACCCACTAGGCGACGTTGGGTCTTACAGCCAAGCCTCGGCAATGGGCCAAGCTCTCCACTCTGTGGCCCTCTTCCCCGCAGAGACGTATGCCCATCGCTTGATGAGGCTGGCCCGAAGCCATCCATCCTGGGGACACGTTCAACCCAGGGGTGGGAGCGAAACTGCCAAAACCTCCTGGTCAGGGTCAGCAGTCTCGCTGACAGGTCGGGCGCGCCCGTACGCGACTAGCGTAATGACCGGCCAATGCAACGCACCCTGATAAAGATGGGAGTCCCCGTGACTCGCCTTCTTATCTGTGCCGCCACGGAGTCAGGCGATGAACCAGGCAACACAGAGCTCTCTGCTCGGAGACTGGGAGACCAATGGTTGCACCCCTCGAAAGGTCAATCAAGCGCCTGATGGAACCAGCTGCCCACCATTGTGCTTCACTGGCCACACAACACCCGCGCCTCAAAAGAGGATTCGTCAGGGATTCAGTCGAAGCAAATCTAACAAAAGCATTCGTGTGTGATAACCACTATGACACCTACTCCCGCGGGCTGATCGGGAGTACGACCCAACTCTCCGGCTCACCCGAGGCCTCTTCGCCAGGCCTCGGATGGACGCTCCATTCTCCATCTCATCCGAGGCCTCAGACCTAGGCCTCGGACGAGGCCCATCACCTCATCCGAGGCCCTAACGTCGCGCCTTGGACGGAGGAAGCACAGAACAACTCGCCCGAGCACAACTCGAAGCGGTCACCTCTCCCGCCGTACGCGACAACAAGATTGCACGCCAAACTCTGCATACCACGATTTCTCACAGTGTCGTTCGTGCACCTGCGCGGTATGGGCGGGTGGAGTGCAGCATGCAGGCATTGCATCACCCCCACCTGCACCCGACGCGATGGCACAGGGGTGCCGAGCACTGTGATGCCATACTCCCCACTATGCTCACGATCAGGGTTTTAGTAAAGTACAAGCGTCACTAGCGCTCACCCTTTTGAGGCTCCGGGGCCACAACCCAACCAGGCCTAAGCGCCTCACGAAGTCAAAGACGCCGAAAAACATGATTCCACAGTCTCCACCACGATGCACACAGGATTTAACAGGGCCAGGTGTGCCAAGCACGACTCGCCCACGTAACAAGGACGAAGCCCACTATGCCAACTATGGAAGCCATCATCGTCTTCATCCTCCATTAGTTAGAAGGCCACACGAGGCCACCCTAAATGTAACCATGTGCCCTCCTTACGCCTATAAAGGGGGGGGGGGGGGGGGGGTACCGGGGGTCTCCTAGGGCAGGAGGCAATCGACCAAGCAGACAACAACCCAACTCTCACACTCCACTCGCACGAGACTTGGGTCCAACTCCCTCTCTCACTCGCTTGTAACCCCTGCTACGAGCACCCCGGTACAAGATAACACAATCTCCTCTCTCACTGGACGTAGGGTTTTCTTCGCCTGAACCACTATAAACCCCTCGGCTCTTCCATTGCACTTTTCTCTCGAGTAGTGACGCGCTGCATCCCGCCACTACATCGTTTCACACACCCCCGTTTACCCGTCGGCGTGAGGGACCCCGTCCCAAACAACGACAAATTGTACATGAGATAATTACTGTGTGGTCAATCGAGCAGACGAGCAATGTTGAATAAGATCTACTTTGTGACATTAATGAGTTGAATTATGTTTTATTAGGGGCACGACGAAGGTGCACCGAGAATCGTCCCTACATAATTTTTGTTGTCAGGTTTCATTTGAAATAAATAGTAAGAGCAACAAGATGTCATCATGTATAGCCCGGAGTGCGCAAGCATGTTTCATGTAGAGGTGTAGTTGACCCATGAACCAAAACTTAATTTTGTCCGCATACAATTTTGGTCGTATTCTCTATCCTATATATATATATATATATATATATATATATATATATATATATATATATATATATATATATATATACACCAGGCTACACAGAGGTAGGTGGTATTTTAATGAGTAAAGTCTATCGTCGGTCCCTAAACTTGTACTGTTGTGTCATTCTAGTCCATAACTCGCAAATCGACCATTTAGATCCTCAAACTTATTCGGTTGTGTGTGTCATCCTGGTCACTAAAGTTGCAATCACCTATTTAAGTCCTTAAACTTGTTTAATTATGTCATCCCAGTTCCTAAACTTGGTTTTAAGTCTCATCAGACGATCTTAAAATTTTATATTTCAAAATAATTCATAACTTTTTAATATGAACTCGAATGAAGACAACTTTTATATCAAAATTGTAGGCCTCGATGTTATCTACAACTTTGTAGTTGAAAAGTTTTTGAATTAAAATTGTTTAGGGTCCCAAAATATTATTGTATGTTTATATATTTTAAAATTTAAAATTTAAAATTAATTTTTTGGATACTAAACGACTTTAAATAAAAAAATTCATCTACAATGTTGTAGATTGCATTGAGAACTATAACTTTTATATAGATCATGTCAATATTCAATATTGTTTGATAATTTAAAATTTTAAATTTCAAAATCTATAATCATAAAAGAATATTTTGGGACTCTAAACAATTTTAATTAAAAAACTTTTCAACTACAAAGTTATAGATGGCATCAAGGACTACAATTTTAATATAGAGTTTGTCATCATTCAAGTTCATATAAAAAATTATGAATTGTTTATTGATATATAATTTTTAAATTGCCATGTTTAGATCTAGATGAGACTTAAAATAAAGTTTAGAGACCAAGATAACACAACTGAATAAGTTTGATGACCTACATGAGTGATTTGCAAGTTTAGGGGCTAGGATAACACAACCGAACACAAGTTTAGGGGCCAGGATGATACAACCGAACAAGTTTGAGAACTTAAATAGTTGATTTATAAGTTTAGGGACCGGGATAACACAACGATATAAATTTAAGGACCGGTGATGTACTTTACTCTATTTTAATTTTAATAATGAGTCTTCTTCCCCACCAACCACTAAACTTAGAGTAATAGTAATAGGTATGGCGACGACAGATACTATAGTACTATACTAACAACAAAGAGGTAGTGGTAGCCTTGTGTGCAGTTGTAGACACAAAAGTGAAACGAGCCGTTGCTGCATTTTGGTTTCTTCTGCTCGTGGAGAAGCAAGCTAACACGATCGCCATGTAATCTGCCCGCGGTTCGCTGGAGGAAGCCGCCGCCAACGGCAACATTTGTGTCGCTGCCGGAGAGCTAGCGCAGAGACGCGCGCGATGCCATTCCACGGCAGCCGCGCGCGCTACTGGACAGACGTCATGCTGCGCGGCAGTTTCGTCTGGAGCGCACAGCATGCTGTCACACGGGCCGGCCTGTCAGACGACCTCGACCGTGCACGTACATAGCTCCAAAACCAATATTCAAGGCCACAGCTACATACTTTCCCAACCGAAGCGCAGAGAGAGATTAATTAATGAGGAAAATACACCTCAGGCCCCGAACTTGGCACGAGGTGTCAATCAGGTCCCCGAACTTTTAAAGTGATATCTGCAGGTCCCTAAACTTGACAAACCGTGTCATCTAGGTCCCAAACTTTCAAGATGTTCACCACATATCCCTAAACTTGGTTGGTCGTGTCATCCTGGTCCCAAACTTTTAAAATAATCACCGTAGGTCCCTCAACTTGGCTAATAGTGTCATTCTAGTCCAAATGTTATCTAACCCACTATAATAGCTATGTGATATACTAACTATACATTAAACTAACTATACGTTAAACGTGAATCTAACATACATCAATTTATATAATTATTATTTTAATACTACTTGTATAGTTTTTTTATAAATTTTTATATAATTATATTATTATTTAATACTACAAACATAGTATTATTTTTAATACTACTTTTTTGCTGATGTAAATTATTTTATATAATTTTATTAATTAACCTTGACATGCTGACGTACGTTAAACGTGGATCTAACATGTGTCAATTAATATATATATTATAAAATTATAAATTATATAAAATAATTTACATTAGCAAAAAGTAGTATTAAAAATAATACTATGTTTGTCGTATTAAATAATAATATAATTATATAAAAATTTAGCAGCAAAAAAACTATACAACTAGTTTTAAAATAATAATATAGTTATATAAAAATTTATTAGCAAAAAATAATACTATAAACTAGTATTAAAGTAATAATAATATAATTTTTATAAAAAAATATCAGTAAACCTAAATTATCATTTTAACTTATTTTAATACTTATTTTTTGCTGATGTAAATTATTTTATATAGTTTACAATTTTATGATATATATTAATTGATGTATGTTAGATTCACGTTTAACGTATAGTTAGTTTAATGTATAGTTAGTATATCACATAGCTATTATAGTGGGTTTATTATAGTGGGTTAGATAACATTTGGACTAGAATGACACTGTTAGCCAAGTTGAGGGACCTACGGTGATTATTTTAAAAGTTTGGGACCAGGATGACACGACCAGCAAGTTTAGGGATATGTGGTCAACACCTTGAAAGTTTGGGACCTAGATGACACGGTTTGCCAAATTTAGGGACCTGCAGATATCACTTTAAAAGTTCGGGGACCTGATTGACACCTCGTGCCAAGTTCGGGGACCTGAGATGTATTTTCCTCTTAATTAATTTCCAGTCACTCCAGCACAGGAGCATGCACTGCTTGACCGTCGTGATGAAACGCACGTAATCATCATCAACTAGCTAGAACTAGCTAGAAGGAATTCGACCATTTCGAGCAACATGGTAAATGATGGAAGAATACAAAAAAGCGGTGACTAAAGAAAGACCGGAGAACTAACAAACAGGTCATGTGCCGGCGACGACGACGGGCGACGGAGTTCGGCAAGGCGGCGCGCGTGCACCGGCCAGCCTGCAGCACGGGAGATTTATGCATGCATCTAGCTAGGTTTGGACTTTGGACGAACGCGCACGCGCGGGAACTAGCAGTTAGGCTAGTGCGAGCCAGCACGCCCCGGCGCCGCCGGTGGATTCTCACTCGAAGAGCTTGCCTCGTCGGCGTGGAATCCAGCGTGTTGTTGGCTTCCACCGCCGGCTTGGACGAACGCCGCCGCTCCTCCTCCGTAGCAGGGAACCACAGGGCGGTGGACGCCACCGTACATCCGGCCGCCGAAGTGCGTCGTCGCCGCGCCACTGGCGGCTGGAACCGGGCGGGGAACGGGCCGGACGGCGTAATAACCAGCGGCTGCAGGCGGCGACACACCTTGGCGCGGATGCCGGAAGACGGCAGCGCTACCGTTGAGCGGCAGCGCGACCACGGACGAGCCGCGGCGCGAGCCACCACGCCCCGGGCCGCGCTCTTCGCCGCCTTGCTCGCTCTCGCGCATGCGCTGGAGGAAGGTGCCGACGGGCGCCACGTAGTCGTCGAAGCCGAGGCGGTTCATGGCCCACACGATATCCTCGGAGGTGACGGTCTTGCGGCGCTCGGTGTGGCACCGCTCGTTGGCCTCGCCGGTGACGAAGCTGATGAACTCGGACACGCACTCCTGGATCACCTCCTTGGCGTCGTCGGAGATCTTGGCGTAGGGAGGCAGCACTTGGCGCATGATGCGGGACACGTTGGCCACGGGCATCAGCCGGTCCTGCTCCCGGATTACCGCCGCCGATTCCGTGTTGGGCGCCATTGGTGGTGGCGGTGCTTCGTCGGTCGCCGCTGCTGCTTCGTTGATGGGAAGAGCAGCAGCAGCAGCAGCCGGCTTCACCGGCGAGGTGCAAGGAGCACTGGTTTTAGGGCTTTGGGGATTCATGGCCAGGGTGTGTGTGTGTGGAGGTGTGTAGGTCTTCTCCGTGCTAGTAAGTTGGGGCGTGTTAAATAGGAATTTACTAGGTGTATATGTTGGATTTTTTTGTGTATTGCCCAACCGAGTGGTAGGTTGGAAGCAACAGGTGCTTATTATTCACCTTGGGCATTACTCAGGGGCGGAGTTTTTCCTTAATTTTGAACGCGGCATTCAGGCATTTCTGTACATAGCCAGCTTGTGATCCCACGGTCATATTATTAATACTACATATTAAAGGATATTATACTGTAAAACTAACCTTACTATTAACTCTTAGTGAGATCAATAAAATAAATTAAAGAAAAAAATTCTCCCCTTACAGGTGAGAAGTATTCGGTGTCAGTAGCAAACAGTGCAAAAACAGCTCGCTAAAAACCAAATTCGATCTGATCTCAACCAAATCAAAAGGGCTTGATACCAAACTTTGCACAGGTGATCTAGACCATATTTGTGAATTATTTCTAAGAAATCATGGCTCAAATATCGCAGATCACGTGTAAAGAGGAAAACATTTCACTTCAAAAACAAAAAAACAACTTGATCTATGTGCTCGTGAGGAAATAGATAAAAATTTCTTTGATGAAAATACCTCTCATGACAAAGCACAAGACGGTTCAAACTGAACACAAAACGATGCCTCAAAATGAAAATTCTCGCGAATATAAGAGGTGTTAAAAAGAAAGAATGCGAAGAGCAAAATCGAGAACACAAATTTTACCAAAATCTCCATGGAGGAGACAAAGGTGATTACAGTCAGTCACCGTTCTTAGAATCTGAGTACACAGATTAATGATTATCTACGGATCACTGCAGCAGTAACGTGAAAGGAAGTCCTAACAAATGAAATAAAAATAGCAGTATGAAGTGATGAAGAGGGATGAGGGTATCATCCCTTATCTACTATTACACAATACCCCTTCTACCTCTAGGATACAAAGAGTGAACTAACTAGCCTAGGAGCATTTTTGTCCAACTCTGTAGCTTTCCCTCTCGATCGACAGTCACGCGTTTTCCTCACTGTTAGCTTTGCCTCGATGCAAGCTTCGCAATGCCACCACGTGCCACCCCGTTCCTCCTCGGAATCTCCGCCGGGTTTTGAGGCCCAAACAGACAAACCTGCCACCTTGAGTTTTGAGGCCTAAACTCATAAACCGCACTGTCCAGGTTTTGAGGCTCAAACCTAAAAACCGTCACCTACTGCGCTCCTCACATAGTTTCATATAACAAAGTGAGAGATGTACTATTTGTGAACAATGTATTGTATCTCTTTTTGAAAACAATTTGAAATTTTTATTGGAACATTATACATCAAAAACATGTTGGTGATGGTTTCCAGGTTTGGGCCTCAAAACCTGGGGTGGCCAGTTTCTGAGTTTGGGCCTCAAAACTCAGGGTGGTGGGTTTGCGGGTTTGGACCTCAAAACCTGGCGGAGGTTCCAAGAAGGAATGGGAAGACACATGGTGGCACCGCGAGGCTTGCATCGAGGCGAAGCTAGCGGTGAGAAGGCTCGTGGTCGTCGAGATGACATGTGGTGACATCGTGAGGCTTGCGTTGCAACAAATTTAATCATGAGGAAGGCGCGTGATCGTCGCTGGAAATCCTGACTGAAGGACCGAATTGGCGACCAGAGGGGGGGGGGGGTGAATGGGAGCCTCAAATTTCTTCTCGAGAAATAGATGACCCTTGTCCCAGAAAATCACCCCAAAAGATAAATACTCAAACGACCGGTAAGTTCACGACCTACGAGTAGGTGGATACCCTAGGAGAGATGTCCTAGTGGTACACCGAAACTACCGGAGAACCCCAAAAACCAAGTGCCAAAGCAAAGGGAAGAAACTACACTTTCAGCAGGATCCCGGACTGTCCGCGGTCAGGGTCACGGACTGTCCGCGGTTCAACGCCGGACTGTCCATCGACAAAACTGTGAAAAATGAACTGTTCTGTAACCCTGCTGGTCATGTCCCGAACTGTCCGGGGATAGACGTGCGGACTGTCCGCCGGTCACCTGACCATGAATAGTCAGGGGGCTGTGCCTGACTGCTCCCTCGAAATCCCGACTCGCGGACTGTCCGCGACTAGGATGGCGAACTGTCCGCCAACACCCAGAAAGCTCAAAAAAAGCTCGAGTCAAAACCAAAATCGATTCGATCTTCACCAAAGCGAACGAGGCTTCAACCAAACTTCTCCCAAGTGTTCCTCTACGTGTTGGGGTGCTAATCCTAGGAAATCATCGCACCAAACCAACTCAACCATGAGAAATCTGAAGAACACTAGAAAAGGGGGAAGAACGAAGAACGAACGCGATTTCAGCCCGATCTATGTGCTCGTGAGTTTAGAGAGGAAATCCTTCGGTGGAAAGTGAAAGGACCTAAGGTGTCGCCTAGAGGGGGGTGAATAGGCTTTTCTGAAAATTTACAACTTATAATGCGGAAGCAATTAGTATGTGAGTTGGAAACTCCCAATCGGAGTAAAACTACCCCTTAAGAGACAAACACAAAGTATATGACTTGTATTTAATACACCTAGAGGCTATCACCCTGCACCACAAAGATTAGCTCAAGGATTAAACAATTTGGGCGCAGTCAGTAAATACCGGACAAGTCCGGTATGCACGGGTTGTGCGGGACTGCTCCTTTTCTTCTCCAATTTCTCACACAACCTGCAATCACTATGTATGATGTATATATAGAACTGATTGCTTGCAAAACAACTAGCACAATGAAGAATAACAAATAGCCGAAAGTAAAGCATAAAGGAATGACACGGTATTTGTTTCACCGAAGTTCGGCACCCCCTCGGGTCCTACTCTCTGTTGAGCCGGCTGCGAGCTACCACAAAGGTGGGCTCTAGAGGACACCACAGGTCACTCTAGCCACGGTCTATTTCACCCGCAATGCTCCTTCCACTAGATGATCTCTTTTGAGGAGAGATCGAACCTTTACAAACTTTCCGAGGCACTTCACAAATCTCTTGGGTGCTCAACGGCGACGCCTAACCGTCTAGGACCGTGGAGTCCAAGAGTAACGAATGCGCACAACAAGATCGACGATTTGCACAAGTGCTCAAGAGGTGGCTTGCTCTCTAATTTTGAATCTCTCTCAACCCACAAATGGATTTGGCAATTAGAGGACAATCACTCACTAAGAGAGGGTTGGAAAGTGTTTTGAAAGGCTTAGAATGAGTGTGGGAACCAGTAGAATCAGCAGCCTCCAAAGGTGGAGGTTTGGGGGTATTTATAAGCCCACATTCGAAACTAGCCGTTTTCTAGCCGTTGGCTGAGTCAGCTCATACCGGACATGTCCGGTATGACTCCACTGCGTGAGGAACACACTGAACAGACCAACTTTCAAACTTCCCAAGAGATCCCAGTAGTACCGACCACAAGGTCGGTAGTACCGCTAGTTGCCAAGGGGTTTTCGCAACCTCTCTGAGTTGGACCAATTTTGGCCTACCGGTAGTACCGCTATAACTCCGGTAGTACCGGTCGGTAGTACCGACCCAAGGGGCGGTAGTACCGCCCATCACAAAGATACTGTTAGCCACAAATCCGCAAATACCGGACATGTCCGGTATGCATACCGGACACGTCCGGTATGACTTAACTGCGCGAGAAACATCCTTAACCAACCATCTTTCAAACCCCGAATAGGATCTCGGTAGTACCGACCACCAGGTCGGTAGTACCGACTGTTAAGTGGGAGTTTTGCAACCTCTCTGTGTTGGGCCAAATTTGGCCTACCGGTAGTACCGCTATAACTCCGGTAGTACCTGTCGGTAGTACCGACCCAAGGGTCGGTAGTACCGCCCGAACACAGTCTGCGAGCCAGAAATCCGCACATACCGGACATGCATACCAGACATGTCCGGTATGGACTCCCTTCACCAGGTTCATCACTAGGCCAGAAGGATGGCCGCACTGCTGTGGGCTCATACCGGACATGTCCGGTATGCAGTGCAGCACTTAGCTGAAAGTTAGCTCTAGTTCTCTCATGTCTCACTTAGGTTGGTTTGAGCACTTGTGAAAAAGCATCTACTATATGTTGCATCCCTCTTAATAGTATGGCTTCCCTATTTACTCAAGATAAATTGAAAGACAAGATTTAAACCTCTTGAGTTGATCTCCATTTGAACCAAAGCCGCTTGTCTTCATTTTTCATATCGAGAGGAATGGTTGTCGTGTTTGCAAGTAGATATCTTTCGAGCATAGCCTTCTTGAGCATGTGACTTGACTTCATGCAAGTGATAGAATGGAGTTCCAAATGTGTCAAGTCACTTCAATCAATATTGTAGCTAGGAATGTTGATTCTCCACTAGATGCGATCTTCAGGCTTGATTGATCCTTCGACTAAATGCAAGTACTTTCTTCTTCACTCTAGCTAGGTTCTTCGGCCGCCAAGCCGTCGCTTGCCCTTCACCCTTGCTTAGTACCTCAAAGACTCTTTCCTTGCTATCTTCACCATCTCAAGCCATTCAACCATACTTCGTTTTGAATCCTTTCTTTGCAATCATAAATGAACTATGATTATCCCACAATACGATAACTCTTTATATCAATATCATTCCCATTGTTGTTTTGTGCTTGTGACATGATCTTCATACAACAATCCATCATTTTGGCTTTGCATTACATTTCAAGTACATAGTGAGATAATCATTTCCCTGTGTCACACTTAGCAAACATATTAGATCTTTAATCAACATTGTCATCAAATCATCCAAAATCACACTTAAGTGCAACATGCACTTTCAAACTCCCCCTTTTTGGTGATTGATGACAACCTTGATTAAATTTTACCAAAGGATAAACAATTAAGCTTATGGGTTCAATGATTTATGAAGAGCTCCCCCTTAATATGTGCAATATGAATTGAATTCATAAAGGACCTCAAAATGTCAATTTGCACATACTAAGGTGAGTTGGAAACTCCCCCTAAATCATTGCATCCAAGAAATGCAAGTGTGTGAGCAATATAGATCATGATGCATATGACAAGATATATCACACAAGTCAATAAATGAAAAACAATACACCAAGACATATGCAACACACTAGTAAGTAAAGATCTTATGAAGAAAAAATTACTACTCATATCACACACATAGCACTCACACAAAGATTTCTCAAGTCCACAACCACTAAGATAGATTATATTACAAGATAAGGATCATGTCTCATCACAAAGATGTCTCTGCCACCAGATACACAAAAGAACTCATACATAGCTCATGATATTACAATAAAGCTCAAACTCTGATAACTAAACCACCTGCATTACAAAACTCCAGATACAAGATACATAACTGATAACATGAAGTCTGGAAGCTCTAATCAACTATCTCTCCCCCTTTGTCATCTATCTCCAAAAAGGTAAACGTGAAGCTCACAGATGACACAAAGAGGGCTGCAGGCAAAGCTGTCACTCGTCATCGTCTCCGGGCTGTCGAGAGCTCTGTCCTGGGTCAGGGTAGCCGTAGGAACCACCAAGGAAGCTGTCCCACATATCTGAAGCAAACTCCTCAGCTGAACTAGGACGAAGCAGGGGGTCTGTGGAGAACCTGGGAGCTGAAGGAAGAGTGTCGTGGGGTTGCTGCTCTGCCTCTGCTCCCTGCCTCTGACTCTGCTGCTCTGTCTCTGCTCCCTGTCTCTGACGCACTGAAAGGTCGTCAAACTCCCTCTCATACCTCTGCTGCTGCTGCTCAAACGTCTCAGGCTGCTCAGTCTCATCATCTGACGGTGGGGACCTCAGGGGCTGAAACCCGTAGTGCTCGTGAAGCATCTTCAGCGTCCTCGAGTCCTCTCTCCTAGCCTGCCTCTCACAGTGTTGCTGAGCCTTGATCACATTGACGTCCTTGCACACGCCGAGAATACTGCTAAGAACCTTGCGCAAGAGAGAGCGCTGCCTGCCACGTCCCTGAGAGGTGGAGTGTGAACGAGTGTGTGGCTGTGGAGATCCTGCCCCAGCTACTCCTCCTGCTGCTCCTGCAACTGGGTCCTCTGGCTGTGGCTCTGCTGCTGCTGGAACTGCCCCTGGTCCAGGTGGAGGTATAGGAGACTCAAGAAGATCTGTCTGGAACCTCAAGGACCTGTGTGAGTGGTCATAGGTGAAAGTGGCACCAATCTGCTGCTCAATCATATGCTGAATATAAGGTGCGAATCCACATCCCTTGAGTGGCCTCTCTCCCACTCTCTTGATCTCATACCAGATGAAATCAAAGATACTGAAAGGCTGTGCTCCTGGTGCTAACCTGTGCAGGAGGTTTCTCGTGTAATCTGCAAGTGTCCCTCTGTCTCCTGACTTGCAATCTATAGAGGCCCTGAGCATCCTGTTGAGATAGCCATAGGTAGGGTGAATGCCTCTCACCTTCCCTACAACTGCCCCAGCAGGTAGAGGTGGTGGGTACATGTACCCAAGCTGCTCTGGAGGAAGCACAACCTCATCGTGAATACAAGCTCTCTGAAGATCCTCCTCGTCAAAGCCAAGATACCCTGCAAACTCCCTGTAAGACACAGAGTACCAGACACCCTCAGTCATCCAGTTCATGCGCTTCTCATCAATCTCGTCAGACTCCTCAACAAATAGGGTGGCATAGAACTGGGCTATCACCTCATCACACCAATCATGCTGAAACTCCAGAATATGGTAGAGGCCTGTCTGTTGGCAAATAGCAATAGCATGCTCAACTGAAGGACGATGATGATCTCTAGCATGCTGCCAATCAACGTACTGAGCCCTGATGATCACTGGGTTTCTGGTGAGAAGCACCTTCTCATAATAGTTAATGTGAAACAAGGTGTGAAACCTGTAATCATAGATGTTCCTCTCCTGTCCCCTGGGGTCTCTCCTCCGCTCTCTCCTGGCCTTCTGTGTACCACCGGACTCCCGATAGTCCACACGAGCCACCCAAGCAGGAATCAGGGCGGCAGGACGAATCGCAAGAGCCCCAAAGTGTAGTCCTTCCTGCTGCTGCTGAGGTGCATCCTCTTCCTCTTCTTCTTCCTCTCCTTCTTCCTCTTCTTCAATCTCTTCTTCCTCTTCTTCCTCTATGTCATCACGAGCTGAAAACTGCTGAGGAGCTCTAGAAGCACCTCGCCTCGGAGGCCTAGTAGTGCCACGGCCACTACCACTGCCACTGCCACTGCTGCCTTCAACTGACAAGCCGGGGTGAGAATCTTGCCTCCTCTTCTTATGCCTTTCCCTTGCTAGATCATGTCTCGTCTTGGTTCGAGGCTCGACTCTGTCACTCACAGCTGTTGCCCTATGACCAAACAACCCACAAAGATGTCTCAGAAGCATATTCATAGGATTTGTCAAAAGTAGTTGAATTAATAGAGATACGATTAAATGCCTCATGGATTGCAAGCACCTAGATCAAAACCGATCACTAGGTTTACAACACAATTATAGACATCTAATAATATCCCTATCATCAACTATAGAGAACCTGAATTAAGAAAAACAGAAAGTTTTCTGTTCTGCTGGGAAAAACCGGACATGTGCGGTCCCATACCGGACATGTCCGGTATGGACGTCCACAGCAGCACCCACCTAGGGTTCCTCGATTCATCCCCATTCCAAATCCAATCCATCTCAAACTTAACACATTGCTTCTAGACCATGAATCCAACATCTTGACCGAAGGAATTTGTGAATGATATAGCGATGAATAGATCGGACAAGTCCGGGATTTGAAATACCTTGGGATGAGAGAAAATGAGGGAAAACTTCAAATCCAACACTGGGCACTTGCTTTAGATGGAGTCCTTCTCCAAATCCTTCTCCCTCTCTCACTTTTCCAAGGTAGAATCACTAGGTCGCCGTAGGAGGAGAGGTTCGGCTTCTTGCTCGACCGGTTTGGGAAGAACAGAAGTGAGGGAGAGAAAGAGAGCCTGAAGGGGTACGTTGCCCTTATGTCCCCCGCTCATACTGGACAAGTCCGGTATGGATACCGGACAAGTCCGGTATTTGCGGGTTTAGTCCAGAAACTTTCTGCTTATACCGGACATGTCCGGTACCATACCGGACAAGTCCGGTATTAGCAGATTATGTCCAACAGCTCCAGATTTGCTTCTCCTTCATCCAAAACCCCTTCCTTTCCTCAAACATATATTCCATCATATTTTATTCTCCTCTTTCATATGATTTCACAAAGAGTATTTGTGTCCAAATCTCAAGTTTTCTTTTCTCTAAGATAATACATGATTTTCAAGTCACTTAAGATTAGAGAGAAACCTTATGTCCATGATTCGATTTGACTAGAGAATTATCAAAGAATATAATTTACTTTAGAGATATAGGACTTGAGAAGGAACCATGTCACTTGTAATTAGCCAATCAAACAATCAAGGGGAACAATAATCACAAGTGTCATGGATAGGTCACAAAGACCAAGAGTCAAATATTTTCACAAAACACACTTCCTACTCATGCTAGAAAGGAATTTGGAAATATCTATCCTATCACACACAAGTGCACACGCTAGCATATTATGGGCCTATTATGCACTTTCAATGCATATATTAAAACATACCTTCTGTGGCGGAACCGTCCAGATTATAAGAGCTCAAGTATTATCTTAGCCAAATCCATCTGACTTCAACTGATACTTGAACCCATATAACCCCAGTAGTCCGGAAATCTCGAAGGATTTCTAACACCATACATCATACAGGATCGCATCGTTCAAGGATTACATTCGTAAAGATACATCATAACGAAAACGAAACCGAATTTAAAATATCAAAGTGCGAATTTAAAACGGAGTTATTACAATACCGAGTTTAAAAGTGCGGAAGCTGAAATAGTTTAAAGCACGACCACCACACACGTGGTCCAAATAAACACTGTTTGATAAAACCAACTCACACAACTCACTCTTCCCTTTTTAGATAATGTGCCACTAGAAGTCTCAGACCATCAAAAGAAAAAGGGAAGCTTCTGGACGACCCTGCCCTGGGCCTACTCCTCATCACCTTCCACTGGGTAGAGGCAGTGCTTACAATAGCCAAAGTAGACCTGGCCATCTGCAACAAACGGGATAAACCCTGAGTACGGGAATGTACTCAGCTAGACTTACCCGTCCAACTGAAAATAAAGACTCCAAGGGTATGCAAGGCTTTTGAGGTGGAGCTGGGATCTTTTAGTTGCGAAAAGCTCAATTTTAGATAAGAGGCAATTAATGATAATGATGAGCTGTCATTTTTAGACCTATTCCTTAATCCTAGGTTTTTCACCTGTACTAGAGCACTCACTTGAATCTACCAATCAATAATATAACCATATCCAGTTGACTTATCCACATTTTAGTTGAACCTTTAAAACATCACATGGAGTTGTATCGTGGTGAAGCTCGCCATAGTTTCCCACTAACCGGGGGAGACGGCGACTCGAATCGAATTCCAAACCAGCTGGTGAAAGACCTTTAATACCAGCCCACACTTTCCCCGTCGGGTCCATGCATTGGGCAACCGCTCGATGCTTGTTCGTGGTGGTAATCGTTGCGGCTCACAGCACGGACCGCCCAATTGGAACCTGGCGATGGCCTCACGCGGCAGATCGCAATTTCCATACTAGAGGACACGACACGGGTTGAGACCGACCCGAACAGCTTCTAACCGGCTTTGGGGTCGATGATTACGGCACCGATATATCCCTAAGTAAAAGGGCGCGTTCAAAAATGAACGAGGGCCAACATCGATACAAACCTACACGATCCAACGGACGGACTGCCCCCAAGTTCCAACTTGGTGCCTTGCCTTCCAGTTGACCGTATTTCATTACTACTCAGGTTCTTTTCCACGATAGCAAATATAGCCAACCGTGATCCGGTAACTACCCATCAGGGTATTACGGAAACATCCTCAACTATTACTTTTATTCAGCAGGCTAAGCAATTCTACATTATAAATAATTAACCGGATAACAAGGTAGGAGTAAACAATAATCAAGGGAGGATAATGCAGCAAGTAGGATTCAATCAACTCCTAACCTAATGCATCACAATATAAAATACTCAAGTAATTTAATTATAAAACTGGGAGACTTAGAATGCTCCGGGGCTTGCCTTGGGTGAAGACCGAGGCCTCGTGGGAGGGGCACTCGGGCAAGTTAGTGTCGCTGGCGGGGTCGACTTCCTCGGCTTGCTGAAACTCCGGAATCTGCTGCTCGGCGTTTGCTTCTGACTCCTGCTCGGGCTCCGGAGGGGTCGATCCTATTGCATGCGACGAATAATAAATATTTGCAATGCGGGTGCAAGATGTGTGGTATGAGAAGAGCATTTCTTGCAAACCAACAAAAACCAACTTGTGAACCACTTTCGACATTGAGGTAAATACTTATTTAATTCATAAAACAAAATCCAATTATTCACCTTTTTCTTATTTAATAATTCAAAACAAACTTAGGTTTGAACTGCAAGTGCACCTTTCTGGACTTAGAAAAATCCACAAAAATTCCAGAAGGCAAACAACAGTTGCTGGATATCACTGAACAAATTTCATTCAAAAATAAAATACAGAACTGTAGATATAAAAATAACAAATAAACTTCTCAAAAGGTACTTTGAACTAGCTCCTTATTCAAAAAGTGTCAAACAACAGAGTTCATAATTTTCCTGGCTTCTTTTACTCAAAAGCATTCTACTGCAGAAAACTTGTGGCCAGAGCATAAGCATACAAGCCTACACCAAATAAACAAATCTATCCCAAAATAAACCACTTGAACTACAACCCTTATTGAAAAAGGGTGATAAACTTAACTTCATATTTTTCCCAGATTCTACTTCACATTTTATGCTTATCGAGAAAGTTCCATGAACAGAAACATTATATTATTTCTTACATGAATTTCCAAAGAAAAACACAGAAAAGCACATTTGTAAAACAACTTCAGATTTCTTCACATAACAGATCATGCTTACATTTTTCTTAGCTTGGACATCATAAACAGAGACTATACAAATTTTCCCATATTTTATTTCAGCATATAAAATACCTTAACATTTATTCTAAGAAATCAGCCAAAAAGGACTTTAAACCATAACAGAAACTTTTTCTACATAAACAGTGCATCATATATTTTTCACAGGTGTAAAACAGGATAATAAACTTACACAAAATTTTCCAGGAATTAACTCAACCAGAAAACATACATAACCATTTATCTTAGCAAAAGCATATAAACTGGAATAAATGAAAACAGTAAAATAAACTTCTACCAAAAATACTTTCTTATTTTTCCATGACAGATCTACTCACAAACAAGCTAACAAAACTGAAAGCACTCCATTTGGACTAACAAAACAGGATCTACAAAATAAACAAGCATTTACTGGAAATAGAAAAACATTTTGGAAAACGTTTTCTGGAAAACACTCGGCGCACGGAATAGGTGTGTGTTCGCTCGAGGCCCGGCTCGGGCGAGACGGAAAACAAACGCCCGTCCGAGGCCTGGCTCGAGGGCTCGGGCGAGACGGAAAACAATCGTCCGTCCGAGGCCTGGCTCGGAGGCTCGGGCGAGACGGAAAACAATCGTCCGTCCGAGGCCTGGCTCGAGGGCTCGGGCGAGACGGAAAAACAGGGGAGAGGTTTGACAGTCGATTCCTCGCCGACGGTGAGGTCGCCGGCGGGGAAGCTAGGCTTGTGAACTCGACTCGACGAGGCGCATCGAGTGGTGTAGGTGGTTTGGCTAGCGCACGGCCGGAGCATGCCGGCGGCGAGCGGCGGCGCACGGTGATGGTGGCAACGCGCAGCTACGCCGTTTCCGGCGGTCGCCGGTGGAATTGGGGGAGGCAAGGGCTCACTCGAACCCTAGGGAGTGAGACTTGGTGGTTGGGTTGGCTTGGGGAGCGTCGGAGGAGCTTGACCGCGTGCACAGACCACGGCGGCGGCCATGGCGCTCGGCCGGGGAAGAAGAGGTGGGAGAGAGCGGTAGCGTTGAAGCTAGGTGGTGTTCTCACCTTGCCTTGGCTTGGTGATGCTTGACGGCGAAGGAGGGAGACGGTGGAGGTCAGGTCGGGGAGGAACGACGATGCGGGCTCTGCGGTGGCGATGACGAACCGAAGGGGGCGCTTCGTCCTCCGGCGGCGATGGGGCTTGGTCGGGGACGACGATGTGCGCACGGCGTGTGCACGGTGTAGGTGGAGAAGCTGGCGAGAGGGATTGGGTGGTGGTGGTCGGGTGTGGTCGGAACGGCGGAGGGGAGTGATGGTGGTGAACGGTCGGCGAGGGTGGCGGACGCTTGCGCGTTCGTGGGAGCGGAGAGGGAGAGCGGGAGTGAGAGCGGGCGAGTGGAATGGCAGTGGGGAGAGGGGAGTGCGGTGCGCTCGGGGTTTTGGCTTGGTTTGGCCGGCCGGTGGTCCTGGCGGGGCCACGGCAGCGCGGTCGGCGAGGCAGCGCAGGCGATGCCGTGCACGGCGAGCGGGGCGCGGCAGGCGAGGCGAGCGGAGAGTGGCCGGGGAAGATAGCTTGCGTGCTCGGATGAGAGGGGATCGAGCGAGGGAGTGGCCGGCGAGGATCCTCGGCAGGATACGGCGGCCACGTGGCGGTTGCGGCCGTCGTACGGCACGGGCGTCAGGCGGGCGGCGGTGCGCGGCGAGCGCGCGGCGCGCGGGCGAGTGCGGGAGCGGGCTGGCGCGCGGGCGCGGGCTAGCTGGGCCGAAAGGCCGAAAGGCCAGATGGGCCGAAAGGGTTGGCGCCGGGAAAAAAATCGTTTTCCTTTTTCTTTTTCCAAATTCTTTTCAAACTTTGACCATTCAAAACAGTTTCAAAAACTCCAAACTAGGTTTTGACCCAAATATGAAAGTTGCTCAAAATAATTTTCTCTACAACTTTCATATAAGCCACTTTATCTGATAAACTATTTTGAACTAGGTCAAAAACTCCAACTCTATTTTATAAAACTCTTTGCCCAAGCAGAGATCCACTTAAATCATCGAGTCAAATAGAAATCCAAATCCAAATAAATAAACAAAAGACAAAAGCACTCTCATGCACATGAAATGATGCAATGCATTGCTTATGCTTCTTAGTAGCTAATTGCAATTCCTAATGCAGTGCTTGACACTAGGGTGTCACAACCCTTCCCCCCTTAAAGAAATCTCGTCCCGAGATTTGAGTTACGTACCAATCTTTATAAAAAGCGGGGTAGTTTACGCGTAAGTACTCCTCGGTTTCCCAAGTCGCATCGTTGGGTCCATGATTGCTCCAAATAATCTTGTGAGTCTTCACTGTTTGGTGACGCGTCTCTCGGGTCTTGGTATCCAAAATCTCCTTGGGCTGCTCGTAGTACTCCAGATCCGATCTGATGGTGACGTCTGGAATCCGAACTTCTTCTTGTTCTGGAACTCGAAGATACTTCTTCAACTGTGATACGTGGAACACTGGGAAAACTGTGCTCATTTCTGGGGGTAACTGTACTTCGTATGCCACTTGTCTCTTCTTTGCTATGATCCGGTAAGGTCCCACATATCGGGGTGCTAGCTTCTTCTTAATTCCAAAACGTTGGACCTTTCTCATAGGTGAGACCTTAAGATACACATAGTCTCCTACTTGAAATTCCAAGGGTCTTCTTCGTGTGTCGGCATAACTCTTTTGTCTGGATTGTGCTACCTTAATGTGTTGCTGTACTGTTTGCACAATCTCTTCCGCATCCTTTACGTAATCCGACCCATAGAATCCTCGATCTCCTGACTCAACCCAATTTACTGGGGTTCTGCATCTTCGTCCGTATAAAACTTCAAAAGGTGCCATCTTTATACTTTCCTGATAACTGTTGTTATATGAGAACTCGGCAAGGGGTAACCATTTCTCCCATGATTCTCTTGACGATAGAACACAAGCTCTTAGGATATCTTCCAAAATCTGATTTACTCTCTCCGTCTGTCCTGCAGTTTGGGGGTGATAGGCGGAACTTCTTATCAATTTAGTTCCTAGTTCCTTGTGCAACTGTTCCCAAAAACGTGCTATGAACTGGGGTCCTCTATCAGAGACAATCCTTTTTGGAACTCCATGCAATCTCAAGATATTCTAAATATACAGGTCTACATACTGATGAGGGCGGTGCGTAGTCTTAACTGGTATGAAGTGAGCCACTTTAGATAACCGATCTACGATAACCCAGATAGAATCATTTCCTTTTTGAGTGGTGGGAAGACCTGTGATGAAATCCATACTAACTTCTTCCCATTTCCACGCTGGGATCGATAATGGTTGCAACAATCCTGTAGGTCTCAGGTGTATAGCTTTTATCCTGCAGCAAGTATCACATCTTGCAACATAAGCTGCAACTTCTTTCTTCATCTTTGACCACCAATACCTGGTTCTCAAATCCTGGTACATCTTACTACTTCCTGGATGGATAGATAACTTTGAATTGTGAGCTTCATTCAGAATTCTTTCTTTCAGCTCGGTGTCTTTAGGAACAACCAACCTCTGATTATACCATAGAATTCCCTGCTCATCTGTTCTGAAGTTCAAAGAACTACTGGTTTCCAACCTCTTCTTAATCTGACAGATCTCTTCATCGGTCTTTTGTCTCTCGATGATGTCACTTTCCAAGGTACACTGAAGAGTGATGTTGTTCACCATAACGGGGTGCATAAGGTTAAATCTATCTTCCAAAAGTGGTTGTAGGGAGTTGCAATGAGTCTTGCGACTCAAGGCATCAGCTACAACGTTTGCTTTGCCGGGGTGGTAATGCACTTCAAGGTTATAATCCTTAATTAGCTCCAACCATCTTCTCTGCCTCATGTTCAACTCTGGCTGGGTGAAGATATATTTCAGACTTTTATGATCCGTGTACACATGACATAGATTTCCCATAAGATAATGCCTCCAAATCTTGAGTGCATTCACTACGGCTGCTAATTCCAAATCATGAGTGGGGTAATTCTCTTCGTGCGGTCTCAACTGACGAGAAGCATAGGCGATAACTTTTCCATTTTGCATGAGTACACATCCGAGTCCAATTTTGGATGCGTCACAAAACACATCAAAAGGTTCCTCCAAGTTTGGCTGAGCCAGAACAGGTGCAGATGTCAATAACGTCCGCAGAGTGCGAAAAGCTGTTTCACACTCTGGAGTCCATTCGAACTTCTTATTTTTCTGCGTTAAACGAGTCATAGGCTTGGCTATTCTTGAAAAATTCGGAATAAACCGATGGTAGTATCCGGCCAAACCCAAAAAGCTGCGAACCTCAAAAACACTCGTGGGTGCTTCCCAATCCATAACTTCTTGTACCTTAGAAGGGTCCACAGAGATCCCTTCCTCTGAAAGGACGTGACCAAGGAAAGGTACCTTCTTCAACCAAAACTCACACTTGCTGAACTTAGCATACAACTTGTGCTCTCTAAGCCGGGTTAGAACGACTCGTAGATGCTCAAGCATGATCCTTCTCATTTTCAGAATATACCAAGATGTCATCGATGAACACTACAACAAACTTATCCAACTCTGGCATGAAGACCGAATTCATCAGGTACATGAAATGTGCCGGTGCATTGGTCAATCCAAAAGACATAACAAGATACTCATAGAGTCCGTATCTGGTGGAGAAAGCTGTTTTCGGTATATCTTCTCTTCTGATCTTAATCTGATGGTATCCTGACCTCAGGTCGATCTTAGAGAATACTTTCGCCTTTGACA
Organism: Coix lacryma-jobi var. lacryma-jobi; assembly: GCA_009763385.1. Taxonomy (NCBI): domain Eukaryota; kingdom Viridiplantae; phylum Streptophyta; class Magnoliopsida; order Poales; family Poaceae; genus Coix; species Coix lacryma-jobi. Next base: position 140,662,380 of record CM019824.1, read on the forward strand.
ACTGATCAAACAAGACATCGATTCGGGGTAAGGGATATTTGTTCTTTATAGTTACGGCATTCAACGGTCTGTAATCCACGCACATCCTTAAAGTTTTATCCTTCTTCTTCACAAAGATAGCGGGACATCCCCAAGGTGACGAACTAGGACGTATCAAACCCTTATCCAAAAGCTCTTGCAACTGAACCTTAAGCTCTGCTAACTCTTTAGCGTGCATTCTATACGGTCTCCGGGATATGGGTGCTGTTCCAGGGATTAACTCTATAGCAAACTCCACATCCCTATCTGGCGGTAGTCCAGGCAACTCATCGGGGAAAACATCCGGAAACTCACATACTATCGGAATCTCGGCTATCTGCTTTGCCGTGATATTGAACAACACTCCGATCTCATGGGGGTTTCGAGGTAACTTGAACCGAAAGGTAGACCCACTACGAGGGCTAACCATAGAAACTACTCGTTCTGCGACGTCAAGATTGACTTTCCAGAGTTTCATCCGACCCATTCCCAAGATTACATCCAAACCTAGACCAGGAATGACGATAGGATCCACTATGGCCTTCTTATCCCCGAAGGTCATTTCCACTCCTTTAGCCATTTTTCGCGCGGAGAGAACAGCTCCGGCGGAACTTATCTGATATCCCCGGTCTAACTCTATTAACTCAAGATTACTTCTTATAACAAAATTCTCACTTATGAAAGAATGCGATGCTCCAGAATCAAACAACACAATTGCGGGGCATTGATTAACAAGAAACGTACCAGCGGTGACAGGCTCTCCTTCTGGCACTTCTTCCACGGTGGTGTGATGCACATGACCCGTACGAGGTGGGGCTGAGTGTACTGCTTCTTTGGGCGAGGGCACTGACGTGACAGGTGTCCAGTCTGACCACAGTTATAGCATGGACCAATCACGTACGGGGTCTTGGGACCTCCTGCACTCCCTGCTTTGTTCTTATTCTGCATCATGGGGGCGGTGTAGGGCTTCTGATAACTAGGACGGGGACGGTTGGTGGTGATCTTCCTCTGCGGGGGTCGGTATCTTGCTCCTGTGACAGGCGGGCGATATGGGGCGCGTGCTCCGAAAGAGGTCCTCTGCTGGGATGAACCTCCTTCATTTGCACGACGGCGCGTCTCTGTCGCTAGCCGGCTGTCATTGGCCTCTTGATTTAGGCAGTCGCTGACGAAGTCACTGAAGGTGGTGTGGTGACTGTTGCCCATCTTGGAAAGCCTGGCGGCACTCATGCCACGTTTGAAGCTTGCGATCTTCTTGGCCTCAGTATCAACAAAGTCTGGGGCGTAGCGAGCTAGGTTGTTAAAACTGTGGAGGTACTCGGACATAGACCTGGTTCCCTGGGATAACCTCATAAACTCTGCAACCTTCATTTCCATCAGACCACTAGGGATGTAGTGGTTGCGCATAGCGGTGGAGAACTGATCCCAAGTGACACGTGCATTTACTGGCAAGGATGCACGGTACTGGGCCCACCATAAACCTGTGGGTCCTTCCAACATGTGGGCGGCGTACTCCGCCTTGAGCTCTTCTGTCAGACGAAGCAGACAGAACTTCTGAGTGATGGAGTTGAGCCACTCATCAGCCTCAAGCGGTTCGGTGGCTTCCTTGAACACAAGAGGACGAGTGTCCAAGAAGTCACGATAGGAGCTGTACTGGTTGGGCTCCGGGCCTTGACGTTGATGATGCTGCTGTGCAGTGTTGTTAGCGATATTGCGGAGGGTGGCCTCCATGTGCATCTGCATTTCCTCCATATTCCTTTGGCTGCCCAAGAACTGGCCAAAGAACGCTTCCGACGTCATCGGCGGCGGTGGGGGAGGTGGCAGATTCTCCTCCTGTCCTGCCCCCTGCCCACGCTGGCTGCGAGTGTGTGCCGGCATCTGCATATCGCATTAATAAGCAATCATTAGGTGATGTTACATTGATCATGAATAAATACTGCGCTGTACATAATTCGAAAATTTAGCACACGACCAAGTATAATTACTCATTTCCATACAACATCACAAAACAATCGCGCGAAATTAGACATGCAAACGACGGATTTCCATAAAAGATGCCGGATCGAAGTCCGGACTTTGTCCAAAAGCTTACATGCCATCAACCATTTAAACATAAAACTAGCACATGTGTAGGGTGTTACATCACTTAGCGAGCAAGCTTAAGCTATACAAAAGAAAACGATCTCTAACAGCTAACGCTCAGGGGTCTCCAGCGGCGGGTGCAGCGTCCTCTGGTGGGGCGTCGGGACCAAGGACCTCTCCGTCCTGGGGATCCGGGACCTCAGCTGCTGGGGCGGCGGCCTCCTGCGCGGCGTGGTGCATCTGATGGACGGCCTCGTGGAGCTGGTCGATGCAGGCCTGCTGTCCGTGGATCTGCTGAATCAGGAGGTGGGCTCCCTCTCTGAGCTGGTCGAGCGCGGTGCAGGCCTCATCCCTCTGAAGAGCGGTAGTCTGGTACATCTGCTCTGCAACGGTCCTGGCAGTGGACTGTGCTGCTGCTGTGGTGCGGGCGTCGTCACGCTCCAGAGTGAGCTGCTGAATCCTCTCTTGCAGACGAGCAACCTCAGCGTCGAAGTCCTCCTGTAGCTTCCTCTTGCTCTGGTAGGTGGCTGTGAGGGTGAAGGACACGCTCCCGAGAGTGTGCTCCAAACTCTCACATACACCCAACAAAGCTCCGGTGGCGCTCATCGCAGGCGTCTCACAGTAGAACCTCTCCTCTGGGCTCCCTGTCAAGACTGACTCCGAAGTCTGCTTCCAGCGCAATGGGAAAAGTGATCCACGGGGAAACACTCCTTCCATCGCACTTGCCAGGTCGGCGGGGAAGCGGGCGATGATATCCTTCAGCACTAGGTATGCTGCCCTGTTGGCTCCATCCTTGGCACAGGTGCCTCTGGTGATCTCTATCCACCCTGTCTAGTGAGGCTTGGCGGGCAAAGCCTTGACTTTGATCTCCACCATGACCAAGGAATCCTGCCCGTAGATCTCCTTCTGCCATGAGTACCTGGGCTCCTGTCCTTCCTCATAGCCCACGGCCTGCAGAATCCTCCAAAGGATAGTCGGCAACCCGAAGTAGGACAAGAACGTCTTCCGGGTCAGCTTGGTGGCCAAGCGGTGACGCGGAACTCCTCTGCCTCTGGTGGCCTTGCGAGCAGTCAGCTTAGACCGGGCCATCTGTAGAACAAAAGGGTTTCGAACTCTCGTGAGACGGATGTTAAGTTGGCAAAATTTTATAGAAAAGAGACAACTTTTAATTTAAGGGGAGGTAATGTAAATGCATGAATTTAAACATGATGTATGATCGTACTTACGTTCTCACTCACTAATATGACTCGTAAGTCCTAACATCCTAGTCGGTGGCAAGAATGATCCCTCATGCGTTATCTACACGTTCTACTCGTTCGCATAGTTAGGGTACCTGCAGAAGATTCATTTCAGCCCAAAGCAATTCCCAATGATAAAACAATTGAGTATTGGCCAATATGCGCAAGATACATAGAAGCCAACACTAAACACCATGCACCAACATAGAAAACACCCTTGAAAACATTGATACCCTCGTATGTGTCAGCGTGGAGCTCGCACATACTTGGTATAAGAACTCTCACCTAGACCGACGGTTGGACGGTCATGCTCTCATATCTCACAAAATTATTTTATGCATGTTTTCGCGATCGACGCATTCTCTTTTTCCCAAGAATGGACCAGCAAATAAAGATCCAGCATGAAGCAAAACCCTGAACCCTGTTAGCAGTTAAGCCACCTGAATCCTAGTATAGGGCTTAAGGACGAGACTGGGCACACTTAGTAATCGAAAATAGTTTTGAAAATAGTTTTGAAATACCCATTTAGTTCAAAAATAGCTCTCTACGGAGGTAATCACTTGAACCATGCTCCGATACCAAGCTGTGGTGGAACCGTCCTGATTATAAGAGCTCAAGTATTATCTTAGCCAAATCCATCTGACTTCAACTGATACTTGAACCCATATAACCCCGGTAGTCCGGAAATCTCGAAGGATTTCTAACACCATACATCATACAGGATCTCATCGTTCAAGGATTACATTCGTAAAGATACATCATAACGAAAACGAAACCGAATTTAAAATATCAGAGTGCGAATTTAAAACGGAGTTATTACAATACCGAGTTTAAAAGTGCAGAAGCTGAAATAGTTTAAAGCACGACCACCACACACGTGGTCCAAATAAACACTGTTTGATAAAACCAACTCACACAACTCACTCTTCCCTTTTTAGATAATGTGCCACTAGAAGTCTCAGACCATCAAAAGAAAAAGGGAAGCTTCTGGACGACCCTGCCCTGGGCCTACTCCTCATCACCTTCCACTGGGTAGAGGCAGTGCTTACAATAGCCAAAGTAGACCTGGCCATCTGCAACAAACGGGATAAACCCTGAGTACGGGAATGTACTCAGCTAGACTTACCCGTCCAACTGAAAATAAAGACTCCAAGGGTATGCAAGGCTTTTGAGGTGGAGCTGGGATCTTTTAGTTGCGAAAAGCTCAATTTTAGATAAGAGGTAATTAATGATAATGATGAGCTGTCATTTTTAGACCTATTCCTTAATCCTAGGTTTTTCACCTGTACTAGAGCACTCACTTGAATCTACCAATCAATAATATAACCATATCCAGTTGACTTATCCACATTTTAGTTGAACCTTTAAAACATCACATGGAGTTGTATCGTGGTGAAGCTCGCCATAGTTTCCCACTAACCGGGGGAGACGGCGACTCGAATCGAATTCCAAACCAGCTAGTGAAAGACCTTTAATACCAGCCCACACTTTCTCTGTTGGGTCCATGCATTGGGCAACCGCTCGATGCTTGTTCGTGGTGGTAATCGTTGCGGCTCACAGCACGGACCGCCCAATTGGAACCTGGCGATGGCCTCACGCGGCAGATCGCAATTTCCATACTAGAGGGCACGACACGGGTTGAGACCGGCCCGAACAGCTTCTAACTGGCTTTGGGGTCGATGATTACGGCACCGACATATCCCTAAGTAAAAGGGCGCGTTCAAAAATGAACGAGGGCCAACATCGATACAAACCTACACGATCCAACGGACGGACTGCCCCCAAGTTCCAACTTGGTGCCTTGCCTTCCAGTTGACCGTATTTTATTACTACTCAGGTTCTTTTCCATGATAGCAAATATAGCCAACCGTGATCCGGTAACTACCCATCAGAGTATTACGGAAACATCCTCAACTATTACTTTTATTCAGCAGGCTAAGCAATTCTACATTATAAATAATTAACCGGATAACAAGGTAGGAGTAAACAATAATCAAGGGAGGATAATGCAGCAAGTAGGATTCAATCAACTCCTAACCTAATGCATCACAATATAAAATACTCAAGTAATTTAATTATAAAACTGGGAGACTTAGAATGCTCCGGGGCTTGCCTTGGGTGAAGACCGAGGCCTCGTGGGAGGGGCACTCGGGCAAGTTAGTGTCGCTGGCGGGGTCGACTTCCTCGGCTTGCTGAAACTCCGGAATCTGCTGCTCGGCGTTTGCTTCTGACTCCTGCTCGGGCTCCGGAGGGGTCGATCCTATTGCATGCGACGAATAATAAATATTTGCAATGCGGGTGCAAGATGTGTGGTATGAGAAGAGCATTTCTTGCAAACCAACAAAAACCAACTTGTGAACCACTTTCGACATTGAGGTAAATACTTATTTAATTCATAAAACAAAATCCATTTATTCACCTTTTTCTTATTTAATAATTCAAAAGAAACTTAGGTTTGAACTGCAAGTGCACTTTTCTGGACTCAGAAAAATCCACGAAAATTCCAGAAAGCAAACAACAGTTGCTGGACTCCACTGAACGAATTTCAGCCAAAAATAAAATACAGAACTGCAGATATAAAAATAACAAATAAACTGCTCAAAAGGTACTTTGAACTAGCTCCTTATCCAAAAAGTGTCAAACAGCAGAGTTCATAATTTTCCTGGCTTCTTTTACTCAAAAGCATTCTACTGCAGAAAACTTGTGGCCAGAGCATAAGCATACAAGCCTACACCAAATAAACAAATCTATCCCAAAATAAACCACTTGAACTACAACCCTTACTGAAAACGGGTGATAAACTTAAGTTCATATTTTTCCCAGATTCTACTTCACATTTTATGCTTATCGAGAAAGTTCCATGAACAGAAACATTATATTATTTCTTACATGAATTTCCAAAGAAAAACACAGAAAAGCACATTTGTAAAACAACTTCAGATTTCTTCACATAACAGATCATGCTTACATTTTTCTTAGCTTGGACATCATAAACAGAGACTATACAAATTTTCCCATATTTTATTTCAGCATATAAAACACCTTAACATTTATTCTAAGAAATCAGCCAAAAAAGGACTTTAAACCATAATAGAAACTTTTTCCACATAAATAGTGCATCATATATTTTTCACAGGTGTAAAACAGGATAATAAACTTACACAAAATTTTCCAGGAATTAACTCAACCAGAAAACATACATAACCATTTATCTTAGCAAAAGCATATAAACTGGAATAAATGAAAACAGTAAAATAAACTTCTACCAAAAATACTTTCATATTTTTCCATGACAGATCTACTCACAAACAAGCTAACAAAACTGAAAGCACTCCATTTGGACTAACAAAACAGGATCTACAAAATAAACAAGCATTTACTGGAAATAGAAAAACATTTTGGAAAACATTTTCTGGAAAACACTCGGCGCACGGAATAGGTGTGTGTTCGCTCGAGGCCCGGCTCGGGCGAGACGGAAAACAAACGCCCGTCCGAGGCCTGGCTCGAGGGCTCGGGCGAGACGGAAAACAATCGTCCGCCCGAGGCCTGGCTCGGAGGCTCGGGCGAGACGGAAAACAATCGTCCGTCCGAGGCCTGGCTCGAGGGCTCGGGCGAGACGGAAAAACAGGGGAGAGGTTTGACAGTCGATTCCTCGCCGACGGTGAGGTCGCCGGCGGGGAAGCTAGGCTTGTGAACTCGACTCGACGAGGCGCATCGAGTGGTGTAGGTGGTTTGGCTAGCGCATGGCCGGAGCATGCCGGCGGCGAGCGGCGGCGCACGGTGATGGCGGCAACGCGCGGCTACGCCGTTTCCGGCGGTCGCCGGTGGAATTGGGGGAGGCAAGGGCTCACTCGAACCGTAGGGAGTGAGACTTGGTGGTTGGGTTGGCTTGGGGAGCGTCGGAGGAGCTTGACCGCGTGCACAGACCACGGCGGCGGCCATGGCGGTCGGCCGAGGAAGAAGAGGTGGGAGAGAGCGGTAGCGTTGAAGCTAGGTGGTGTTCTCACTTTGCCTTGGCTTGGTGATGCTTGACGGCGAAGGAGGGAGACGGTGGAGGTCGGGTCGGGGAGGAACGACGATGCGGGCTCTGCGGTGGCGACGACGAACCGAAGGGGGCGCTTCGTCCTCCGGCGGCGATGGGGCTTGGCCGGGGACGACGATGTGCGCACGGCGTGTGCACGGTGTAGGCAGAGAAGCTGGCGAGAGGGATTGGGTGATGGTGGTCGGGTGTGGCCGGAACGGCGGAGGGGAGTGATGGTGGTGAATGGTCGGCGAGGGTGGCGGACGCTTGCGCGTTCGTGGGAGCGGAGAGGGAGAGCGGGAGTGAGAGCGGGCGAGTGGAATGGTAGTGGGGAGAGGGGAGTGCGGTGCGCTCGGGGTTTTGGCTTGGTTTGGCCGGCCGGTGGTCGTGGCGGGGCCACGGCGGCGCGGTCGGCGAGGCAGCGCGGGCGATGCCGTGCACGGCGAGCGGGCGCGGCAGGCGACGCGAGCGGAGAGTGGCCGGGGAAGATAGCTTGCGTGCTCGGATGAGAGGGGATCGAGCGAGGAGTGGCCGGCGAGGATCCTCGGCAGGATACGGCGGCCACGTGGCGGTTGCGGCCGGCGTACGGCACGGGCGTCAGGCGGGCGGCGGTGCGCGGCGAGCGCGCGGCGCGTGGGCGAGTGCGGGAGCGGGCTGGCGCGCGGGCGCGGGCTAGCTGGGCCGAAAGGCCGAAAGGCCAAATGGGCCGAAAGGGTTGGTGCCGGGAAAAAATCGTTTTCCTTTTTCTTTTTCCAAATTCTTTTCAAACTTTGACCATTCAAAACAGTTTCAAAAACTCCAAACTAGGTTTTGACCCAAATATGAAAGTTGCTCAAAATAATTTTCTCTACAACTTTCATATAAGACACTTTATCTGATAAACTATTTTGAACTAGGTCAAAAACTCCAACTCTATTTTATAAAACTCTTTGCCCAAGCAGAGATCCACTTAAATCATCGAGTCAAATAGAAATCCAAATCCATATAAATAAACAAAAGACAAAAGCACTCTCATGCACATGAAATGATGCAATGCATTGCTTATGCTTCTTAGTAGCTAATTGCAATTCCTAATGCAGTGCTTGACACTAGGGTGTCACACCTTCGCCTTGAGCCCATAAATTCCACTAAGCGTAATCATGACATGGTGATGATTTAGTTGACCTTAATTGCCAAATAGTCATGTCCTCATCGAGAAGTCAACTTGATCAAGATGAACTACAACATATGCTCAATAGACCTCATTAGTTCATAAAAGGCACAAAGTTGAAATTGAGCTCCCCCTCAATTAGTGCTTCAAGTGTTTGAATTCCTTTCCAAGCACTTTCATTCCATTAAGAATGTGAGAGTCAAGGTTCAACTTTGGCCACCACAAAGTAATTTGCCATAACCAACTTTTCACAAATAAATCAAATTATGAACAAATGAGCATAAGTGGTGTAAAGATGACTATCGTACCAAGTTTCGGTGCTCTAAGTCATGGTGAGGATAAAGAGATAGATAAGACATAATAGCATGTATGTGAGCACACACCTTGGCCTTGAGCTCACACAAGTTCCACTAGGAATAACCATGGCATAATCATCTTCGTGTTGACTTGACTTGTCAAATGATCATGCCTTTGTCAAAGTGATCTACTCTTTCTATTCAAAGAACTATCACATCACTTAGAGGAAATTGTTAGATTACAGTGGTTCAAGGTAGAAACTAAGCTCCCCTTGCTAAGTGCTCAAGTCATTTTGAATTACTTGTGAAAGCACTTTACTTTTCCTTTTAAGAATATGGGAATGCTTTTCTACCTTGACCTAGACACATAACTTTGCTAGGAATTGAATTAAGTTTAAGCAAAGCTTACAAACATTCAATATTGATCAATTGTGCAGGTCTTTGTTAGAGCATAGGACTAGATCACAAGGATTTAGAAATCCTTCTGAAATCAGGACGCTGTGCTTTTCCTGGCCATACCGAACATGTCCGGTAGGCATACCAGACAAGTCCGGTATGAAAAAAAAACTTCGTCGAAAGCTTCGTACTGAGTCACTGGTTCTGTCAGAGTCAATATCCCATACCGGACATGTCCGGTATGATACCGGACAAGTCCGGTATTTGCAAATCAGAACCAGAAAACAGCCACATCTGAGATTTCCTTTTGGCTCTAGATTATTTCACTTCCCTGCACTTCATCAAAGATAATGCTCTGCTAGAGAGCCATTAAGAGCATCGAATGGCAAATATAATAAGGACAAATTAAATTCATTTAGTTACTAAGCTTTAGGCACTTATCAACAATGGTGTAGATGAGTAAAAATGAAATCAACGTCACATAAACTTCGGGTCAACCATATAGGATAATATTAACAACATAGGTTGATAGTTTGAGTTGAGATGTCTTTTTGCTTACTCAAACACCACGAAGGCCTACATCTCACCATTGGTACCTACATCAACATCCTAAGCACATTTTGGTACCCAACTTTTGTTGGGTCCTTCAAAGTTAGTCAACAAGTGCTTAGGCACCCAAGTGGCCTTAGAGCTAGTATGCGGTGAACACATCACCTTACTAGTGCTAAGTCCCTTTGTGACCTTCCTAAGCACCTTATCATTTGCAAATGTGTTCGGCTTAGGAAACATACCATTTGGGCAATCATAGCTTAGATGCCCCCCCTTTCTCCTACAAGCATAGCAAATACGCCCATTGTTTGCTCTTTGCTTGTTTTGCTTGTTGGGACATGCATCAACCATATGTCCCGGCTCGTTGCATGCATAGCATCTTCTTGTTGCAACTTGAGCCATCTTCCTTGCCTCTTTGTATGTGGGGCAAGTCTTGGTGAGGTGACCCAACTTGTTGCATTTGAGGCAAGGACTTGGTGCATCATTCTTCATTTGCTTGGCCAATTTGGTTGATGCCTTTTGTTCGGCCGCTTCACATTTGTCGGCCCAAGTCTTGTGTGGACACTTAGCCCACTCATGTCCATACAATCCGCAACCATAGCATAATCTCTTCTTTTGTTTCTTGCCCTTGGTTGCTTTCTCATGACTTGAGGGGTGACTAGATTGTTTGATTTTGGAGGAAGCAAGGTTTGAACCCTTCTCAAGCTTCTTCACCATGATATCACGGTTATCTTGAGAAGGTTGTGCTTTCTCCTCATCCTTCAATCTAATCACATCCTTCTTTAGATTTCCCACTTCTTCGATGAGCCTAGCATTTTCTTTAAGAGTTTGCTCAATCGAAGATTGGCTTGCTTGAGAGGCACACTCATTAGCACAAATAACATTTAATTGAGATGGTGCACTAGTGAGTGTAGTAGTGTGAGGTTGAGAAGATTTTACCATAGCAACAACAACCTCATGTGCAATCTCAAGCATGGCATTTGATTCCACTAGCTTCTCATGTGAGCACTTAAGATGGGTGAAGTCCTCTTGTAGGAACTTGTGCTCATATGAGAGATCACTCATTTTTGCCTTAAGCATGTAGTTCTCCTTCTCTAGCCTTTCCACATTAGATAGAGAGTTAGTAGCTAAGGCATGCTCAATTGACAATTTTTCATACCTTTCTTCTAATGCCTTTAGCTCTTCTAATTTGGAGATGAGGAACTCTTCTTGATTTTGAAGGGATTGCTCTTGTTCATCCACCTTCTTTTTTAGCTCATCATTTTTCTTCAACAAGTTGACGAACAAGAGCTTATCTTCATACTTGAGATAATCAAGCGATTCATCATCCTCATCGCTCTCTACTTGATTATCTCTTGATGCCTTCTCCTTGATCTCACCAAGAATCTTCTCTTGATCTTTCTTGGTTGCTTTCTTCTTGTTCTTCTTGGCCATGAGACACAAGTGATGAGTATCATGAGCTACTGAGGTTGACTCATCACTTGGTCGCCACCGAGCATGAGAGTCGTTGCTGTCTGCTGCTAGCTCCCTGTCTGCTGGGCTGATACCGGACATGTCTGGTACCCATACCGGACATGTCCGGTATGGACAGACAGGGTCCAGAGCAGCAGCAGCTGGCAGCCCTCGATCCGACTCGTCTTCCTTGAGGCTTCTTGAGGCTTCCTCACATGATGATGACTCAATGGACTTCATTTCCATTGAATCACAATCATATGCTTCATCACATTTGGACTTCCCATACAAGTGGGCAAGTCTAGTCCAAATGACATGAGCACTCTCCGGTGGAGATTCTCCGTTGTAGATAGCCTCCTTAAGAACCTCTACACTCAATGAGTTCAACATGATCAAACACGCATGAGCATTGAGTTGCACACATATCTCTTCCTCTTTTGTCAAGTTCTTATAGTTGCTCCAATCAACTATAGAAAGAGATATGCTTGCATCCACAATATGCTCAATAATGGGGCTAATAGCCCGAAATGCATTGAGTACATAAGATGACCAAGATAGAAAGTTTGAACCATCATTTTGAAGAAGCACCACGTTTGTCTCCATAGGCGAATCCATCGGTTCTCACAAGCGGTGAAGCTCAAACGTGAGTCCAAGCTCCGATACCAATTGAAAGGACCTAAGGTGTCGCCTAGAGGGGGGGGGGGGGTGAATAGGCTTTTCTGAAAATTTACAACTTATAATGCGGAAGCAATTAGTATGTGAGTTGGAAACTCCCAATCGGAGTAAAACAACCCCTTAAGAGACAAACACAAAGTATATGACTTGTATTTAATACACCTAGAGGCTATCACCCTGCACCACAAAGATTAGCTCAAGGATTAAACAATTTGGGCGCCGTCAGTAAATACCGGACATGTCCGATATCAATACCGGACAATTCCGGTATGCACGGGTTGTGCGGGACTGCTCCTTTTCTTCTCCAATTTCTCACACAACCTGCAATCACTATGTATGATGTATATATAGAACTGATTGCTTGCAAAACAACTAGCACAACGAAGAATAACAAATAGCCGAAAGTAAAGCACAAAGGAATGACACGGTATTTGTTTCACCGAAGTTCGGCACCCCCTTGGGTCCTACTCTCCGTTGAGCCGGTTGCGAGCTACCACAAAGGTGGGCTCTAGAGGACACCACAGGTCACTCTAGCCACGGTCTATTTCACCCGCAATGCTCCTTCCACTAGATGATCTCTTTTAAGGAGAGATCGAACCTTTACAAACTTTCCGAGGCACTTCACAAATCTCTTGGGTGCTCAACAGCGACGCCTAACCCGTCTAGGACCGTGGAGTCCAGGAGTAACGAATGCGCACAACAAGATCGACGATTTGCACAAGTGCTCAAGAGGTGGCTTGCTCTCTAATTTTGAATCTCTCTCAACCCACAAATGGATTTGGCAATTAGAGGACAATCACTCACTAAGAGAGGGTTGGAAAGTGTTTTGAAAGGCTTAGAATGAGTGTGGGAACCAGTAGAATCAGCAGCTTCCAAAAGTGGAGGTTTGGGGGTATTTATAAGCCCACATTCGAAACTAGCCGTTTTCTAGCCGTTGGCTGAGTCAGCTCATACCGGACATGTCCGGTATGACTTCACTGCGTGAGGAACACACTGAACAGACCAACTTTCAAACTTCCCAAGAGATCCCAGTAGTACCGACCACATGGTCGGTAGTACCGCTAGTTGCCAAGGGGTTTTCGCAACCTCTCTGAGTTGGACCAATTTTGGCCTACCGGTAGTACCGCTATAACTCCGGTAGTACCGGTCGGTAGTACCGACCCAAGGGGCGGTAGTACCGCCCATCACAAAGATACTGTTAACCACAAATCCGCAAATACCAGACATGTTCGGTATGACTTAACTGCGCGAGAAACATCCTTAACCAACCATCTTTCAAACCCCGAATAGGATCTCGGTAGTACCGACCACCAGGTCGGTAGTACCGACAGTTAAGTGGGGGTTTTGCAACCTCTCTGTGTTGGGCCAAATTTGGCCTACCGGTAGTACCGCTATAACTCCGGTAGTACCTGTCGGTAGTACCGACCCAAGGGTCGGTAGTACCGACCGAACACAGTCTGCGAGCCAGAAATCCGCACATACCGGACATGCATACCAGACATGTCCGGTATGGACTCCCTTCACCAGGTTCATCACTAGGCCAGAAGGATGGCCGCACTGCTGTGGGCTCATACCGGACATGTCCGGTATGCAGTGCAGCACTTAGCTGAAAGTTAGCTCGAGATCTCTCATGTCTCACTTAGGTTGGTTTGAGCACTTGTGAAAAAGCATCTACTATATGTTGCATCCCTCTTAATAGTACGACTTCCCTATTTACTCAAGATAAATTGAAAGACAAGATTTAAACCTCTTGAGTTGATCTCCATTTGAACCAAAGCCGCTTGTCTTCATTTTTCATATCGAGAGGAATGGTTGTCATGTTTGCAAGTAGATATCTTTCGAGCATAGCCTTCTTGAGCATGTGACTTGACTTCATGCAAGTGATAGAATGGAGTTCCAAATGTGTCAAGTCACTTCAATCAATATTGTAGCTAGGAATGTTGATTCTCCACTAGATGCGATCTTTAGGCTTGATTGATCCTTCGACTAAATGCAAGTACTTTCTTCTTCACTCTAGCTAGGTTCTTCGGCCGCCAAGCCGTTGCTTGCCCTTCACCCTTGCTTAGTACCTCAAAGACTCTTTCCTTGCTATCTTCACCATCTCAAGCCATTCAACCATACTTCGTTTTGAATCCTTTCTTTGCAATCATAAATGAACTATGATTATCCCACAATACGATAACCCTTTATATCAATATCATTCTCATTGTTGTTTTGTGCTTGTGACATGATCTTCATACAACAATCCATCATTTTGGCTTTGCATTACATTTCAAGTACATAGTGAGATAATCATTTCCCTGTGTCACACTTAGCAAACATATTAGATCTTTAATCAACATTGTCATCAAATCATCCAAAATCACACTTAAGTGCAACATGCACTTTCAGAAAGAGAGAACCCATGTCCAAGCACAAAGTGATTCAAACAAAATTGAAAACCATCCCTCGGATTGGGAGAACGAGGCAAATCTCCGAGGAGGTAAAAACCGAAACGCGAAGAACACAACACAAAACGCGAATTCGATATCGATTTCAGCTAGAACTCGTCCCCACGAGGAGACAATGGGATTACGGTTCTGTTTCCTCAAAATCACAAGTACGCAGAGGTATTGTAGTTCTCTCTACGGATCACAGGCAGCTAGAGGAAGAAAAACCTAATCGAGGCTACGAGAATGAAATGCTGCAAGGATAGAATGGATGGAGGGGCTGCCATCTCTATTTATAGCCTAATACACTTATTCCCCTTCTACCCCTAGATACATAGAGTGAACAGGCTAACCCTAGGGGTATTCCAGTCCAACTCCGTCAGGTTTTCATTCGACGATCACGCGCCTTCCTTATCCTTCGCTTCGCCTCGACGCAAGCCTTAGGATGCCGCCACGTGTTGTCCCGTCGACCGCCACGCCTTCTTCACCCGATAGCTTCGCCGCAATGCAAGCCTCTCGGTGCCGCCACGTGTCGACCATTCCTTTTGGAACCTCCCACCGGTTTTGAGGCCAAAACCGAAAAACCTGTCCTCGGCTGAGTTTTGTGGCCCAAACTCAGAAACCCGCCAACCCAGGTTTTGAGGCCCAAACCTGGAAACCGTCCACCCCGAGTTTTGAGGCCCAAACTCGAAAACCGTCGGGTAGCTTTATGAGGCTCAACTACCGAACCCGCGCCGTAGACAGAGTGTGGTTCTCACACCCCAACCACCGACACCGATGCGGATGCATGTGCAGCCTCCACGTCAGGCACAACGCCTTCGCCTTCCTCCTTGACTTGGCCAACGACACTTGCGCCGCATGCAAGCCCGTGTCCGACCTTGCCATGATGCCATCGTCTTCCTCCTGACTCGGTCGATGCCATCGCACATCCCCATGTGCTCTTGCTCGCCAATGCCAAGTGCCAGCTACCATAGCTGGTCCTCCGGCCTTCTGGTCCGTCGGTCCAAGCCTCATGTCCGTCCTTCACCGCTCCGGGTCCATCGGCATGGCACGTTCGCCGCACGGCACGCCCATCCTTCACCACTCCCGGTCCATCCGCACAGTCCGTCTCTACTTGACCTTCACATCGCCATCGACCACTGTCTCTGAGCTCCACACCTGCACATCAACACAACCAAGAGACACATGTTGCCTGTTGACCGATCTCTCATCACTCAGGAAGGGACCACAAGGGCACATATCAACCTTGTGTTCACACTGACATAGTTGGACTAGAATGCCCCTAGGCTTGCTAGTTTTGCTCTTGTATCCTAGGGTTAGAAGGGGTATTGTGTAATAGGCTATAAATGAGGGATGACACCCCTCATCCCTCTCTATCACTTTAGCCACTTCATTTCAAACTACTCAGAATTCATCTATTAGGGTTCCTCTCTCTAGCTGTTGTAGTGATCCACAGAGACGACAATCTTTCCTTTGCGTTTCTTGATTTCAGGAAAGGTGACTGTAATCACCTTGTCTCCTCGCTAGGGATTTTGTTGAAATCTTTGTGTTCGCATTTTGTTTTTCGTGTTCTTCGTCTTCCCCTCTTTGCTCTTTCGTGAGATCTTTTGTTTCGAGGGATGGATTGCGAATCCGTTTGAACCATCTTGTGCTTTGTCATGAGAGACATCTTTCCATCAAAGGATTTACTCTAATTCCTCATGAGCACATAGATCAGGTGGATTTTGTTTTGGATCTCGCTTTGCCCATTCTTCACCGTTTTTCTTTTATTCACCGATTTGTAGATAGGTTCGAGCCATTATCTCGTAGGAGTAGCTCACTAACTTGCTTGGGACCTCTCATACAAAGTTTGAGCCCAAGTGCTTTTGATTTGAGGGAGATCAAGTCGAATCGGTGAAATAACATTGTTGTGTCGGGAGCATTGGACGCGCTTGTTCTTAGCACCAGATGCGTCCGATGCTCACCCATGTGTTGTCCAGTTCTGCACGTGGTATCAGACGTGCCAGGCCGAGCCATCAGACATGCCTACAATAGCGTCCGACGGTCATCTAAAGAGTTCTAGAACATGTCGATTTGCATCGGACGCGTCTGCTCTGCTGGCATCAGACACTTTTTAGGCAGGCATCGTACGCGCGGGTAACACTGTTCATGTGCCCAATGGCTATATAGTAAGGTTCCAGAGAGGTCAAGATCTCATCAGACGCATATGATGGTTGAGCATCTATCACACTGAGCGTCTGATGCTCCTAGGAACTGCGCTGTGTTGTCCGTAGCTTGTCCATTCGGCTTCCATTTTGCATTCTGTCTTTTGGGTTGCTCCTTTGTGTTGTCCCACTGTGTTCCTAGGGAACATCCACCCAATCTCTTGGGTCATAAACATCACTTATGTGGTACTTGCTTTTGGGGATTATTTTGGGACAGAGTCTATCGACATCTGAAAAGAAATTTACGTCTCCCATTCACTTCCCTCTAGTCGCCTTTTTTGGTCCTTCAATTGGTATTATAGTAGGTTAATGATCTTTCCACCTTAACCGGCTCTAGATCCACGAAGGTGACATAGAGCATGGTTTAAGCAATCCACCATTTTTCGATGGGTCCAATTACCCATATTGGAAGATTCGGATGCTTGCTTATCTCAATAACATCAACTCTTCCATTTGGGAGATTTGTGAGGATCCAACGTACGAGGTCCTTGCGGCTCGTGTCGGTCAGTTCTAGTTTGATCAGCACAATGCGAATGTCAAGGCCTATAATGCGCTTTTGGCCAACATCTCCCTTCCTGAGTTTGAGCGTGTTTTCGAGCTTGAGACAGCTCGAGAGATCTAGGTGAAGCTTGAGAGCTATCATGAGAGTATTGTTCAGGTCAAGACCTGACTCTTCAAGACATACAAGTGGGAGTACAAGAACTTCACGCAGTTGGAGAAAGAGTCGGTTAACACCATGTTCGCACATTTCCAGATGATTGTGAACAATATGCGTGCCAACCGGGCCAACCTACCTTATGACGATCATGAGAAGGCACTCAAGTTGCTATATGCCCTAGATTGGAAGGTATGAGGGGTGAAGGTGTCGACTATCATTGAGTCACCAAATTGTGACACCCTCACCCTGGATGAGCTTTTTAACAAGCTCAAGTCCACCGAGATCGACCTCCAGACCCAGGCCAAGCTGAAGAACCCATCTTCTCACACCATGGCTTCAGTCTCGGGCAAGCACGAGTCGACTCTTTTTGCTAACACTTCACCACCATCTTTTTCTTTGTCTTCTTTGCTTTTAGTGACAAAGGAGCAGGTGGAGGTGTTAGGCGACGATGAGCTTGCACTTATTATCAACTAGTTTCATGGTTTCAAAACAATCGCTTGAACCGTCGGAGTCGTGGCGTGAAGGATTGATGTTTTAGGTGTGGCGACCCTGACCACTATGTCGCGGACTGCCCGAAGAAGGACAAGGTCTTCTCTGGCAAGAACAACCACTCCTGGCACAAGGACAAGCACCAGTAAACCGTCGACAAGAAGAAGACCAAGGGCAAGTCTGACAAGAAGGCCCTCAAGAAGAAGTATTACAAGAAGGCCAAGGTGCAAGAACACGCTTTCCTTGTGTTGATCAGCGACCTCGATGACTACTTCGACGATCACCCTGCTTGCTCCAGCGATGATGAGTCCGAGAGAAAGATGGAGGACCGCTTCAATGGCCTGTGCTTCTTCAGCAACTCCACCTCCGGAGGATACTGCACCACGATGCTTGGCGACGAGGCGAGCACATGAGCGGAGGAGCTTCACGACAATGATGACACATCTTCGAAGGTATCGACCTATTCTACCATCGATCATCTTTCCGCTGAGCTTGAGACTGTGAACACCGCCTTACTTAGCCAGGACAAGTTGCTTAGACGTGCAACTAGAGGTCATAAGGAGTATAAGGAGAAGATAGCTGTAGCGCTTAAGGATCTTGAGTTTGCTCATTCTGAGGTGCGTGTCTCTGAGGAGGAGTGTGAGGAGTGTGTGGTGCACATGACCAACTTTACCACCCTTCAAACCAAGTATGCCTCTTTGATTGAAGTGTATGTTGAGTTGAAGTCAAGGCTTGACTTGGTGGGTGATTGTAAAGCATGTCCCACTTTGAGGAAGGAGCTTGAGGAGGTAAAAGCTAGTGTGAACACAAGGTTGATATGTGCCCTTGTGGTTCAGTCCTTTTGTGATGAGTGATTGATCAACAGGCTCATGGGTTAGCGTGAGTGGGCGACATGTCTCTTGGTTGTGTTGGTGTGCAGGTGTGGAGCTCAGAGGCAATGGTCGATGGCGAGGTTAAGGTCGAGAAGAGACGTGCTGTGCCGATGGACCGGGAGTGGCGAAGGGTGAACATGAGGCTTGGAGTGACAGACCGAAGGGCAGGAGGACTAGTTGCAGTAGCTGGAAATTGGCAGCAATAAGCAAGAGTACACGGGATGTGTGACAACATCGACCAAGTCAAGACGATGACGTCGTGGCACCTGGCGGAGGTCGGACACGGGCTTGCAAGGGGCAAGTGCCGTTGGTCGAGTCAGGAAGGAAGGCGAAGGCGTTGTGCTCGGCGGAGGCTGGACATGCATCGACATCGACGTCGGCAATGGGGTGTGAGACCAATGCTCTGTCTTCGGCACCGGTTTGGTAATTGAACCTCAGAAAACTACCCCAACGGTTTCCAAGTTTGGTCCGCAAAACTTGGGGTGGCCGGTTTCTGAGTTTGTGCCACAAAACTCAGAGTGGCGAGTTTGCCGGTTTAGGCCTCAAAACCCGGCGGAGGTTCCTATGTAGAATGGGATGACGCGTGGTGGCACTGCGAGGCTTGCGTCGAGGCAAAGCTAGCAGTGAGAAGGCTCGGCGGTCGTTGGGATGGCACGTGGTGGCATCAGAGAGCTTGCCTTGCAGCGAAGCGACTGATGAGGAGGGCGCGTGACCGTCGATGAGGAATCCTGACAAAGTTGTACTAGAATGCCCCTAGGGCTAGCTAGTTTGCTCTTGTATCTAGGGGTGGAAGGGGTATTGTGTAATAGGCTATAAATAAGGAATGACACCCCTCATCCCTCTCTATCCTTGTAGCATTTCATTTCAGACTCTACACATTCATTTGTTAGGGCTTCTCTCTCTAGTTGCTCGTGATCCATAGAGACGGAAACATTCCTCTATGTATTTTGGTTTCAGGAATGGAGACCGTAATCTCCTTGTCTCCTCGTTGGGGATATTTGGTTGTAACCTTTGTGACCGTGTTTTGTTCTTCGCGTTCTTCCTTTCCCCTCTTTTGCTATTTCACGAGTTTTCTTGTTTTGAGGGATGGATTGAAAATCTGTTTGTACCATCTTGTGCATCTTTGTGAGAGACATCTTTCCACCGAAGGATTTTCTCTTATTCCTCACGAGCACACAGATCGGGCGGATTTCGTGTTGGATCACGTTTTTCTTGTTCTTCACCGATTTACTTCAATTCACCGATTTGCAATTAGGTTCGAGCCATGATCTCATAGTAGTAGCTCACTAACTTGCTTGTGACCCCTCACATAGAGTTTGAGCCCTAGTGCTATTGATTTGAGGGATATCGGGTCGATTCGGTGGACAAACAATTCATTATCGGGGTGACCGAACGCTCAGACCAGAGCGACCAGACGCTAACCACAGAGTCCGGTCATAGAACAGCTGCACACCGCTATGACCGAACGCTGCTCAGGAATCGACTGGACGCATCTCTTGCACAGTCCAGTCTATTCGAGAGAGGTTCGCGTGTGACCTGACGCGCTTGGTGCGCTGTGACCGGATGCGCCAGGGTCACTGTTCACTAAGTGAATGTGACCGTACGCAGTCACTATTCTGATCGGATGCTTCCTTGTGCAGAGTCCGATCAAAAATAGAGAGGTCCAGATCGAAATAGTGTTTCTGTGATCGGACGTGTCCGATGAACCCTGACCTGATGCACTTAGAGTCCGATGAGTGACCTAACTGCGTGTTTTTGTCCATAGTTTCTTCAGTTCGTTTCCGATTTGCATTCCGTCCTTTGTGTTGAGTTCCTAGTATTCCGTAGTGTCCCGCTGTGTTCCTTGGGAGCATCCACCCTATCTCTAGGGTCGTGAACATTGTGAGAGTGGGCTTTGCTTTTGGGGTTTGAGTTTGGGATAGTGGTCGAATATTTCTGAAAAGAAATTTGAGGCTCCCATTCACCCCCTCTGGTCGCCACTTTTGGTCCTTTAGCTAGACCTTCCTTGTTGGGTGTGTCCAAGTCTTGTCCAGACTTGCGAACAGAGTTGGTAGAGAAGGATGCCAAGCTTGCCAAGTTTGAGAAGGCCAGCTCAGTTAACACCAGTGGCCCTCGATGCAAGTGATGTGAGGGGATGAAGCTTGAGATTGCCAACTTTCGGCATGCCAAGATGCAAACCTAGAAGGAAAAGACATACCTTTGGTCCATCTTGAGTTAGGTGTCATGCAGCAAGCCACAGTTAGGCATGATGATCAGCTAGTTCAAGAGGGGAACTGGTCGTCCTGGTGTAGGCTTTGCTTTAGGTGGGAAGAGCGCTAATTCTTTTGGGAAGATTGGTGAGCGTAGTGGTGTGAACCCAAGTGAGAAACTGTGACAGAACCGACCAATTTATACCAGATTAAGCAACGAAATCCTTGCTTTCACAAAGATTATTAGGTACCTAAGCTCGTACAAACCCGATAGTCCGGAAATCTCGAGGATTTCAAACATTTCAACATCAGCCAAGATCATAATAATTTAGCGTACATATCCACAAGATACATTCAGTTCGCACATAGTTCAAATACATCGGAGTTTGAAACAATATTACAAACCATAGTTTGAAATAGTAGCAAAAGCAACATACTTTTGAAACACAAGTTCAGTTGGTTCATAATACTGTGCCATTAGCCCGATCAGTCCAGCAAAAGCATCAGGTAAGGATAAGAGTGTACCACGCCCATGGTCTAGTCGTCACCCGTAACTGGGTACAAGCAGTTCTCACAGTAGCCAAATAAGCACTGTCCATCTGCAACAACAAGGGATAAAACCCTGAGTACAAGAAGGTACTCAGCTAGACTTACCCGTCATAAACCAGAAATAATGAGACTCCAAGGATTCATGAAGGCTATATCTGGGGTTGGCTAACATAACAATTTGCATGAAAGCTTTCTTATAAATAAACCCAAATTTTTAAGTGTCGGCAGTCACTTTTATAGTTAACCCTGATTAACTAGATTTGCACCAGATCTAGAGCAATCACTTGGCTAATTAATCAAGCAAGAGTGACTATTTCATCAATAGCCTTTCAGATTCAACCTCATAACCATCTTTAGTTCCATAAGTTACTACGGTAACACATGCCCAGTCAAGTTACTCACTGTCCAGGAGCGATGGCGATTATAATCGATTCCTACCCAGCTGGGGATAAAATGTCGCACACTCGCCCAACACATCCCGCCATGGCAGTCGTAAGCTGCCACTCAGGAAATTCGAGAACACAACGCGCGGGACGACCATGAGCCCTTCTACACCGGGGGTTATCTCAATGCCAGGTCGCTCAAGCTATAACTGCCTGCGGTCATGCCAGGTCAGTCAGGCACCGCCTGTCCACGGACCATGCCAGGTTGCTCAGAATAGTTGCCCACGGTACATCTGAGGCCCTAGGTGTTAGGCGTCAACATATCCATCACTGGCTCGAATAACCTTACTCGGCTTCATGGGAGGTACCCACACCTACTCCATTAAGTGATTGACGCGTTCAAAATGACTGAGGTGTGCCTTCGTCGGGTCCTAATCGACAAAGACGGAAGACTACTAGCACACAGAACCCATGTCCTGCTGCTCCTACATCCCGCTCAGTCTCAAATTAATTATCACATGGTTATCTCCATGATAGCACCAGGCTAGTCATGATCAGTATCCACCTATATGCGGGAGACATGAAATCACCCGACTGCTACCGGTCTAAGCAGGTTAAGCATATTCGCACCTAGACCTAAATACGGATATCAAGATATTAACTGCGGTGGACAAGGATAAGTAATTAATGCAACAATGGTATCATCCAACTCCTATAGACTTAATGCAATACACATCAAGTTTATTCGCAATAAATTTGCAAACCAAGGGAGTTAGATGCTCCGGGGCTTGCCTCTCTCGAAGTCGGCAGGTCGATGATCTTGGCACCCAGGCAAGTCTTTGACGTCTACTCCTTTGGTCCTCTCGACCAGGGTCTCCTCCGGACTTGGCTCCTCCTGCAGCTGCGGGTTCTGGGTCTCCTCTACCGATCCTGTATGATGCACAAATATGTATGAATAGGATGAATGCACATGGGATGCAGTTGCGATGCAACTTGGAGTAAGAATGTTCAGGAGATAAACACATGTCATCTACTTCATTTTCTTCAACAAGGTAGTCAACATCATCCTGTTGACCACTAGTCACCATGCTACTACTTAACCATCCACCAATTCATTCAACCCCTACACAGCCCCTTTTAAGAATTCCAACGTAACAACTCCACTTAACTAATTAATCAAGCCTATAAAAGCAACCCTTAAATAATAATTTCAGAAAAATCTACAAAAAATACTGTAAGATAATAACATGTAATTTAGCTCTCTGCATAAATTTCAAGCTATTTGGACTTAAGCCCTATTCTCTATGAAAAAGACAAACATCATGGTGAAAATGTACCTTGAACTACACATCACAGTAGAAAGTGTCAAACAACAGATTTCACATTTTTCTTTTGAACTTCTTAGCACAAGAGCAGTCTGTAAAAATTTCCAAGTTCATATCACTTATATTCTATTTACTAAAAATCATACAAGAAAACAACATTTAAGCATTTTAAATGCTACTGCCAACATTTTTCACAGAATATACCCATTTTATATTTTTCCCAGATACTAATCATCAACACAAACCTAACAAAACAAGAGTCACATTTTTCTGAGCAGTATACAATGTATCATGCATTTAACAAGATATCATCATAGACACGATTTAATTGTAACTACATATAAAATTATCACAAACTAGGCATATCATATTTTTCCAAGATAGATCTCATCAAGACAAACCTAACAAAATTTATTTCACCTCAATTGGATCATTGCAACTCGAGATATGAATTAAACAAGCTTTAAACCTATTTATGAAAAACATTAAACCAAAACAACAAAACCTAACTGCTTGTTGCACCTGACTTCACTGCACACAAGAGACTGACCAGCGGGCCCCCGATTCAAACCGGCCCCACCTGCCATACACACAAAGCAGGGGAGGTCGTTGACCTCGTCGGAGCTCGCCGACGAAGACCTCTCCGGCGAAACCATCACCACCCTCGGACTCCTCTCACCTTCCCGCTTCGATTGGTGCTACTCACCGGCCCGGCATTGCAACGGACGGAGCTCGCCGTCGAAAATGGCGGACACGGCGGCGTGGCTTCACTACGCCGGCCGACTCCGAGGCGAACCATCCCCCGATTTCTACTCCGGCGACCTCCACAAACCTAACCCGAGGCTCGGAAGCTAGGGCTCCTACTCCGAACACCCGAGTCCACGGCCATGCCATCCACGGCGACCATGGCGAGTGGCGGACGGTGGCGTACCGCGGTCACCAAACCCTAATCGGCTAAACCAACACCCGCTACTCCTTCAACGGACCTCACTGACCCTCGAACGCGAGCTATAAAGGAAGGAGTCGCATAGAGAGAGAGCCGACCTTGGCGGACCGAGCTCGGCGGTCATGTCGGCCATGGCGGGAGCTCACCCAGTGGCTTACCTAGGGTCTCTCATGGAGCGTTAACGGCGGCAAAAGGTGCGGGAGCTCACGACGAAGCTGGTTGGGTGGCTGGGTTGGCGGTGGTGCGGCTGGACGGCGGTGAACGCCCGACGAGCGCTCAGCTTTCTCCCCCTTTCCGTGCGAACACCGGCGAGAGCGAGGAGAAGGCAGGCAGAAGGGAGGGAGCGGTCTGGCTGCGCGAGTGCGGGCAAGTGGGCTTTGTGCTCGCCACACCGCGCGCAGACACTGCCCGGCCGGCCATCGGGCGCCACGCGGCGGACGATTCCTGGCGCGGTCGGCCACGAAGCCGCACCGTTTGAACTGAAACGGCCGATTCAGTCGGCCATCAACCGACTGACAGCCGGTTTTTGAGCACGATTAACTTCTAAACCACTTGATGAAACGCTAAACCACTTGTTCCCTGGAGTAGAGCTATGCACCAACTACAACTTTGCTTATAGGATCATGCACTGGTTCGGCCTAGGTTTTGCTCGAGAAAGCGCCAAACATCCCTAGATGAAACTGTTTTAACAGGTATAGGACTTAGGAAATTTTCCAAGTCCAAACCTCCCCATTTCTGCCTTGTGGGCCTCAAAACGCCATGTTAGACTCATTTTCATGAGTTGACCCTAGAACAACTTTTGTTCTACTCTAAAATCTACACACTTTTGGTTTAGGGCACTCAGCCATACAAAGCTTTTATCAAGGAGGTCTTTATTAGTCAAACAAAAGGACTCCTAGGGCTCTATTAGGGCAACTAGGGTTATAGACTTGATTAACCAAAGTGATCCACACAAACATGGCTTCATTTTGACTTCACAACATGGCTAGATCACTAGACACTCACTACTCCCCAAAAACAAGCCAAAGAAACATCACACCATTGCATGATCAATAGCAACTATCACATGAAATGACACTTTACATAAAAGAGAGAAACATATGAGAATGCTCTATGCTCATGAGATGTCAAGTTATGCATTTAGGGTTGCTTAAAACCAGAGGTGTTACAACCCTCCCCTCCTTAAAGGAATCTTGTCCCGAGATTTGAGTTACTAACCGGTTCTTGTAAAATTGTGGATACACTTCTCTTAAATAGTCTTCCGTTTCCCAAGTTGCATCTCGATCGTCTTGTTCACTCCACGTCACCTTGTATTGTTTAACCACTCTCCCGCGGGTCACTCTCTCTTTCTCATCAAGTACCCGGTACGGCTGTACAGAGTAAGTAAGGTCGGATTGCAATTTGAAATTAGCTGGTTGCACCTCTTCTTCAGGTACTCGAAGACATTTCTTCAACTGCGACACATGAAATACAGGGAATATAACTTTCAAATGTTCTGGCAACTGTAGCTGATAAGCTACTTCTCACCTCTTTCCGACAATCCTATACGGTCCCACAATCTTGGTGCTAATTTTCTTTTAACTCGAAAGCGTCTGACACCTTTCATGGGTGACACTTTCAAGTAAACATAATCACCTTCACTGAACTCAAGCGGTCTTCTACGCTTGTCGGCATAGCTCTTCTGTCGAGACTGAGCAACTGCTATATGCTGTTGAATTGTTCTAACTTGTTCTTCTACTTCGTTAATGAAATCAATTCCGTAGTATCGACGTTCTCCTGGTTCAACCCAGTTTATCGGTGTTCTGCATCTTCTACCATATAGGGCTTCAAAAGGCGCCATCTGTATGCTCTCTTGGTAACTATTGTTGTATGCGAATTCTGCTACAAGTAACCATTTCTCCCAAGAACCTTTTGCTGAAATTACGCAGGCTCTTAACATATCTTCCAAAACTTGGTTTACCCTTTCTGTTTGCCCGAACGTTTGGGGATGATAGGCAGAACTACGAACTAGTTTTGTGCCTATTTCCTTTTGCAGTTTTCCCAGAATGGCGTAGTAAACTGTGATCCTCGATCTGAAACTATGATCTTGGGTATATTGTGCAGTCGAACGATCTGACTGATATAAATCTCCGCATAATCTGGCGCTCGATAACAAGTTTTGGCTGGTATGAAATGTGCGGTCTTGGTAAGACGATCAACTATTACCCAAATTGAATCATTCCCTTTTTGGGTGATTGGCAATCCGATGATAAAATCCATACTCACTTCTTCCCATTTCCATTCAGGTACCGGCAATGGTTGAAGCATTCCGGCTGGCTTCAGGTGAATAGCTTTCACTCGATAACATGTATCGAACCTAGCTACATAAGCAGCAATTTCCTTCCTCATCTTAGTCCACCAAAATCTTGGACACAAATCTTGATACATCTTGGTACTTCAAGGATGAATAGATAACTTGGACAAATGTGCTTCGTCCATAATCTGATTTCTGAGCTCTCTATCCTTGGGCACCACTAAGCGCTCATCAAACCATAAAACTCCCTTGTCATCAACCCGAAAATGTTTTACTGGTTCAGTTGCGGCTTTCAGCTTCTCTTTGATATGATAAATCCCCTTATCTGTTTTCTGCCCTTCAAGAATTTGATCTATTAATGTGCCTTGCAGCCTGATGTTGTGCAGAATTACAAGATGTATAAGACTGAACTCATTTTCTGGTAGTAACCTTAGGTTGTTGCAATGTGACTTCCGACTTAACGCGTCGGCAACTACATTTGCTTTTCCTGGATGATAGTGTATCTGCAGATCGTAGTCCTTGATTAACTCAAGCCATCTTCTTTGCCTCATATTCAACTCAGGTTGAGTGAAGATATACTTGAGACTTTTGTGATCCGTGTACATATTACAAACGTTACCAAGCAGATAATGTCTCCAGATTTTCAGAGCATGCATCACAGCGGCTAACTCCAAATCATGTGTATGATAGTTTATTTCATGTTTCCTCAACTGACGAGAAGCATAAGCAATCACTCTGCCTTCTTGCATAAGGACACATCCTAAACCAACTTTTGATGTATCACAATAGACATCGAAGGGCTTTTCAATGTCTGGTTGAGCCAAAACAGGAGCAGTGGTCAACAGTTTCCGCAGGGTACGGAAAGCTATTTCACACTCCTCTGTCCACTCAAACTTCTGGTCTTTTTGTAGCAAGCTTGTCATTGGTTTTGCAATCTTGGAAAAGTCAGGAATGAAACGGCGATAGTATCCTGCTAAACCAAGAAAACTTCAAATTTCACCAACCGAAGTAGGAGCTTTCCAATCCATCACTTCCTGCACCTTACTGGGGTCCACTGAAATTCCTTCTTCCGATAGAATATGACTAAGGAAATGCACCTTCTTCAACCAAAACTCACATTTGCTAAACTTAGCATAAAGTTTATGCTCTCGAAGCCTGGTTAGGACAATCCTCAAATGTTCCGCATGGTCGTCCGGGTTCTCAGAATACACCAGAATATCATCAATGAACACCACTACGAACTTATCCAATTCTGGCATGAACACCGAGTTCATCAAACTCATGAAGTATGCTGGAGCATTTGTCAATCCAAAAGACATGACAAGATACTCATATAACCCATATCTGGTTGAGAAAGCAGTCTTTGGGATATCTTGTGGTTGAATTCTGATCTGGTGATAACCTGATCTCAGATCGATCTTGGAAAACACCTTGGCTTTGGATAACTAATCAAACAAAATGTCTATCCGCGGCAACGGATACTTGTTTTGGACAGTCACGACATTTAGTGGCCGATAATCCACACACATCCGTAATGTCTTATCTTTCTTTTTAACAAACAAAGCTGGGCCACCCCATTCTGATACACTAGGTTGAATGAATCCCTTGCCTAAAAGTTCTTTGATCTGGGTCTTGAGTTCAACTAGCTCATTGGGTGGCATACGGTATAGCCTTCTAGAGATTGGTGTTGTTCCTGGTATCAACTCAATTGCAAACTCCACTGCCCTCTTGGGCGGTAACCCTGGTAACTCATCCGGGAAGACATCTTGAAACTCTCGGACAACTGGAATTTTAGATAGGTCTTCTATAGACAGAGTACAAGATAAGTCAACGAAGTCAGCACCTCGGGGAAGAGAGATACGAAGCTTGTTATTTGTTCGTCCATCTGATAAGGTAAGAGTCCTATTGGCAGTGTCTAACACCGCGTTCCACATACTCATCGAACTCATACCTAAGACTACATCCATGCTTAGTCCAGGTAGAACTACTAAATTAGCTCCGAACTTGTGCCCTCCAATCTCGATGGTTGCATTACAGACCATCTGTCTGGATAACACGCTACTCCCTATGGAGCTTACGCGAAAACCATAGTCCATTTCAGACATTTCTTGGTTATGCTTTTGTGCAAATGCTTTGCTCATGAAGGAATGCGATGATCCAGTATCAAACAAAACAACGGCAGGATGATGGTTAACAAGACACATACCAGCTGTCACGGGCTCTCCTGCACGGGCTTCTTCAACGGTCATGTTATGCATACGCGCGGGGTAGTTGGTCTGTTGCTTCTTTGGGTGTGGGCAATATCTCGCGAAGTGCCCTTCTTGATTGCAATTGAAGCACGGTCCACGAACTAGGGGCTTGCCTCCTCTTGAACTGCCCTGACCCCCTCGAGCTTGAGTTGTCGCTATCTTGTATGGCCTTTGGTTATGCTGAACCTGTGGCTGACCTTTCTTCTGGGGCGGCTTGAAACATGCTCCAGGTGCTGGTGGTCGATACTGGGAACGCTAAGCTGGTGGTCCCCTAGGCTGAGATGGTCCAGACTCCAAAGTTCTCTTTCGGGCCTTACTCATAGCATGCTTGTTGTTATGATTCTCTTGAATCAAACAATCACTGATAAAGTCGTTGAAGACGGTACGAGATGATGTACCCACTGATTTTCCCATTTTGGTATTCAAGCCTCTTTTGAAATTGGCTATCTTTTTAGCTTCAGTGTCTACAAACTCTGGAGCATAGCGAGATAAGGAGTTGAACATATGGTGATATTCAGTGATTGAGCGGGTTCCCTGTGTCAAGCTCACGAACTCTGCCACCTTCATCTGAGTCAAGCCTGGTGGAATGTAGTGCCCTCGAACAGCTTGCGAGAACAATCCCCATGTGATAGGCATACGGGCAGGATAGGTGGTGCGGTGGTGTCCCCACCAAATCCTGGCCGGTTCTTGCAGTTGGTGTGCGGCATACTCTGCTTTGAGCTCCTCCGTGAGCCTGAGCAATCGGAACTTCTGTTTCATGGTATGCAGCCATTCTTCAGCTTCCAGAGGTTCAGTAGCTTCCTTGAAAATGGGTGGCCTGGTATCCAGAAAATCCTTGAAAGTGTTGTATTGGTTCGGCTCAGGGCGCTGGTTGCTGTGCGCCAGATTCTCTCGTAGCAAGGCCTCAATGTTGCGCTGACGGACCAGGATGTCAGAGATGTCATCAGAAGATGATTACTCCGACTAATCTTGGACGGAACGGGAGATCCGAAGACTTGATACGAAGCGTACTTGGATTAGGACTCTCATTGTAACTTAGTCGAGTTCTTAAAGGAAGTCTTGTACTTAGAATAGGACTCCTCCATTGTAACCGACTAGGACTCAGTCTGCGCTATGCTTCACCCGGATATATAAGGGGAAGCAGGTGCGGACTCCAATCAATTTGAATCATAATCATACACAAGGCATACGCCGCACTGGACGTAAGGTATTACACTATTTAGCGGCCTGAACCAGTATAAATCATTGTCCCTGTGTACTCGCCGAGTCCTACGAACGCCGATCCCCACCGAACAAATCATCTAAGATTACTCAAGACGAGTTGCCGGTTAACAAACACCAACAGCTGGCGCGCCAGGTAGGGGCTTTCGGCGATTCGACGACCAAGAGCCCGGCGAACCACGACAACATGTTCTCGGCAGGATCAATTTTCATTTTTGGCTCGTGGACTTGCATCACAGATGATCAAGGAAAGCTGCATCGACAACTCCACACTGATCTGGAAACACAAGCCACACCAAAGATGAGTGATCTCACCCAGCACTTAGCAAACCTTGCTATCCAAGGTCCGCAAGATTCCGGAGACCAACCTAAAGCACCTGACTCCTACTCGAACTCAAATTCTGAGAACGAAAAGGACACGGAGATCAAATATGGTATCACCTTCAGACTGCGGAACTCGGCTGAAGACTTCCAAGACCTGATTGACGCAAAATTCAAAGAGTATCAGCAGATACCTTTGACGGGAGCTCAAAAAGGACTCGTTTTCAGCTGTACCAAGGAGGGTAACATTGTCCATTGGCCAATACAGCCAGCTCCGGCTAGGCTGGTTGGCACAATCGACCAGCAACTTCCATATCAACATGGACATCAGCTCCCCTTTGAGGAACATGAAACCACAATAGAACTAATCTCCAGCACTTCTACTTTGGAGTCATTTATGACAGAATCAATAAACCAGGGCTACACCCGTGAAGTTTTCATGGCGGGGCATCAGTCATCTCTACGACCACCAACCCCTCCGGATGTCTTCCAGGATGATGAAACTCTGAGTATGATATCTGACAACGACCCAGAAGGACCCGGAGAAACCGAGTCACTAAAGGCTGAGAGAATCAGAAGGAATCAAGCTAAAGAAGCTCGCAGAAGGCGCGCAAATCACCGCAAGGAAGCTGTAGACAGCTACAATGTACGACTCGACAAATATAATACTCGGAGGCGCCTAGAAGAGGACGCGGAAAATCATGCTCGCACCCAACGTGATCAGGAGCATCAATCACAACATGATCACAATCGCCGACGAGCTGATTGCTCCCGCAACCTTGACTTTATGAGAGTCGCTGGTCACAAGGTATTCCAGACACCCTACCAGAACATTATGGCCCTAGCTATAGAGATGGGAGCCAAGGACAACCGCACCCCCGATGAAGAGCGACGACTGATCATGCTTCAGACTACTGCGCTTCAACTCCGGGGACGGAACCTTGAGTCTCTAGCTGATGAACAAGCTTCATCCCATCCAAGCCAGAGGTGACCTGTTCAAGAGCGACTCGGCCGGGTTCCAACAAGGAGTCGTCTGGGCCACCGAGTCCCAGATCAAGTTGAGGGAGGAGCCGAATCTTCATACCAAGGAGTCGCAATTGCGGCATCCGACGCAGTCGATCGTTTCCCTTGCTTTTCCCAGAGGCTACGAGCAGTTCCGTTCCCACGAAAATTCAAACCCAGGAACTACTCAAAGTATGATGGGAAGACAGAACCTAAGCGGTGGCTCAGACTGTACGCTCAAGCAGTTGAGTTAGCAGGAGGAAGCAACGACGTCAAAGCACTCTTCCTCCCAATGGATTTAGAGACAATGCCACTCGCTTGGTTCGACAGGCTTAAGCCCGAGTCCATCGACTCCTGGGAACAACTCCATCGTATCTTCATAGAGAACTTTGCGGGTGTCCCAGAGAGATCAGATCCCCGGACTAAGCTCAAGACCTACAAGCAACAGAAAAATGAGTCAATACGGGAGTACTATAGGCGCTTCTCAGAGATCCGCTCCATTGTATCTGACATCACAGACAGACAAGTAATTGACCTTTATGGCAATGAAATTTGCGAAAGGTACAATTACAAAGATTTCATCAAGCAAGACTCGACCACCGCCGATGAGTTTCATCGGGCCGTAAATTCCATGATTGCAACAGAAGAACGCACTCAGGAACGTTTCCCCGAGAGGAACACGCAGGGCGATCGAGGGAACAATCAGAGAGGCAACCAGGGCACCACAGCAAAACACCCGCAAGAGAACAAAAGACAATACTGTTGCTGCCATGGAGCCTCAAAAGAAGGGGAATAAGCCATCCACCTTTGATGACTTACTCGACGGACCGTGCCCTTTCCAACCTAAAGGAGGACATCAACCCCTACACAACCCCTTTTAAGTATTCCAACGTAACAACTCCACTTAACTATTTAATCAAGCCTATAACAGCAACCCTTAGATAACAATTTCAGAAACATCTACAAAATAACATGTAATTTAGCTCTCTGCATAAATTTCAAGCTATTTGGACTTAAGCCCTATTCTCTATGAAAAAGACAAATATCATGGTGAAAAGGTGCCTTGAACTACACATCATAGTAGAAAGTGTCAAACAACAGATTTCACATTTTTATTTTGAACTTCTTAGCACAAGAGCAGTCTGTAAAAATTTCCAAGCTCATATCACTTATATTCTATTTACTAAAAATCATACAAGAAAACAGCATTTAAGCATTTTAAATGCTACTGCCAACATTTTTCACAGAACATACCCATTTTATATTTTTCCCAAATACTAATCATAAACACAAACCTAACAAAATAAGAATCACATTTTTTTGAGTAGTATACAATTTATCATGCATTTAACAAGATATCATCATAAACACAATTTAATTATAACTGCATATAAAATTATCACAAACTGGGCATATCATATTTTTTCTAGATAGATCTCATCAAGACAAACCTAACAAAATTTATTTCACCTCAATTGGATCACTGCAACTCGAGATATGAATTAAACAAGCTTTAAACCTATTTCTGAAAAACATTAAACCAAAACAACAAAACCTAACTGCTAGCTGCACCCGACTTCACTGCACACAAGAGACTGACCAGCGGGCCCCCGAGTTAAACCGGCCCCACCTGCCATACACACAAAGCAGGGGAGGTCGTTGACCTCGTCGGAGCTCGCCGACGGCGACCTCTCCGGCGAAACCATCACCACCCTCGGACTCCTCTCACCTTCCCGCGTCGATTGGTGCTACTCACTGGCCTGGCATTGCAACAGACGGAGCTCGCCGACGAAAATGGTGGACACGGCGGCGCGACTTCACTACACCGGCCGACTCCGGCCACTCCGAGGCAAACCATCCCCCGATTTCTACTCCGGCGACCTCCACAAACCTAACCCGAGGCTCGGAAGCTAGGGCTCCTACTCCGAACACCCGAGTCCACGGCCACGCCATCCACGGCGACCATGGCGAGCGGCGGACGGCGGCGTACCGCAGTCACCAAACCCTAATCGGCTAAACCAACACCCGCTACTCCTTCCACGGACCTCACTGACCCTCGAACGCGAGCTAGAAAGGATGGAGTCGCACAGAGAGAGAGCCGACCATGGCGGACCAAGCTCGGCGGTCATGGCGGCCATGGCGGGAGCTCACCCCGTGGCTTACCTAGGGTCTCTCACGGAGCGTTAACGATGGCAAAAGGTGCGGGAGCTCACGACGAAGCTGGATGGGTGGCTGGGTTGGCGGTGGTGCGGCTGGACGGCGGCGAACGCCCGGCGAGCGCTCGGCTTTCTCCCCCTTTCCGCGCGAACACCGGCGAGAGCGAGGAGAAGGCAGGCAGAAGGGAGGGAGCGGTCTGGCTGCGCGAGTGCGGGCAGGTGGGCTTTGTGCTCGCCACGCAGCGCGCGGACACTGCCCGGCCAGCCATCGGCGCCACACGGCGGACGATTCCTGGCGCGGTCGGCCATGACGCCGCGCCGTTTGAACTGAAACGGCTGATTCAGTTGGCCATCAACTGACTGACAGCCAGTTTTTGAGTGCGATTAACTTCTAAACCACTCGATGAAACACTAAACCACTTATTCCCTGGAGTAGAGCTATGAACCAACTACAACTTTGCTTATAGAATCATGCACTGGTTCGGCCTAGGATTTGCTCGAGAAAGCGCCAAACATCCCTAGACAAAACTGTTTTGACAAGTATAGGACTTGGGAAATTTTCCAAGTCCAAACCTCCCCATTTCTGCCTTGTGGGCCTCAAAACACCATGTTAGACTCATTTTGATGAGTTGACCCAAAAACAACTTTTGTTTTACTCTAAAATCTACACACTTTTGGTTTAGGGAACTCAGCCATACAAAGCTTTTATCAAGGTCTTTGTTAGTCAAACAAAAGGACTCCTAGGGCTCTATTAGGGCAACTAGGGTTAGAGACTTGATTAACCAAAATGATCCACACAAACATGGCTTCATTTTGACTTCACAACATGGCTAGATCACTAGACACTCCTTACTCCCCAAAAACAAGCCAAACAAACATCACACCATTGCATGATCAATAGCAACTATCACATGAAATGACACTTTACATAGAAGAGAGAAACATATGAGAATGCTCTATGCTCATGAGATGTCAAGTTATGCATTTAGGGTTGCTTAACACCAGAGGTGTTACAGAAACCTTCCACTACTCCCAAGCTAACAAAGATTACCCCATGTAGGCCATCCAAGCCTACCACCAAGGATGGGTTCTTTGAGGAACCCCCGAGAGCTCCACCTCAAAAGCATGTGTGGATTCCAAAATCAAACCATCTTTGAAACCCACTTGACACTTTACTCGACATCTCTAGTGACCCCCTTCCGAAAGGCATGAAGCCAGCTAGAGTGTGCAACCCTCGCAAGAGAGCGAACCAACAACCCAAGAGAGAGGTGAGGTTCCATGCGACTATTGCCAGCGTGAGAGTCACCTAGCTGAGTTTTGCTTCCAGAGGAAGAGATAACCAGAGGGAGTTTGAGCTGAACACCCAGGCCATGTACCACCCTTTCCATGGTATACATGCTCAAGGTGTTCAAATGTAGAGGGCTAGACCTAGAGGTGCACCCCTAGGTAGCTAGACTCCAGGCAGCTAGACCACGAGGTGGTCATGCCCGACGTGTTTCCGGTCATGTTCCATATGACCGTGAGCCTTGTGTAAGTGGCTTTGCTATACCGTCCCATAGCGGACCATGTTTTCAGCATCATGGTGATAGTTACCCCCAAATGGGACGAGGCATGGTTGGAGGTCTTTCGTTCCACAACGGACCACATTTTCAACATCATGGTGATCCCCATCCCCCCATAGGATGGGGAAAGTTTGATGTTTTTCCTAGCACCTTTTCTAGGCCAATGACACAACACTGCTATCCTTCACATCATACTAACCCCGGTGTTGTGTCATTTGCCATTCCCTGCCTTTCTATTGACGCGGGATCTCGGGTTGGAGAACACGTGGCTGTTGACGGTCCTTAAACCCCTGTTTTACCGTCAACATTTGACCCTAAAGTTCACCAAAAAGGCATGAAATGTAGTCAAATAGGTTTCCAACTAACTAAATTCCACATGTCCATAGAATTCTATTTGAATGCAGGATTTGAACCAAATTTGGACATATGGACCCACCAGGAGACAAGCCCACTCAGCAGGGCCCAAATGGGCCTAAGAGGGGTGGCGCCCGCCACCCCTAGGTGGCGCCCGCCAGCTCTAAGTGGCGCCCGCCACTTGGGTTGGCCCAAGTTGCAACCCCTGCCACGTCACCGATCCGTGTGACCTCCCCAGGGCCAAATCTTGGCCCTTGGTCACTAGGTCAGTGGCATCGGACGACTCAGGAGAAAGTGGCGTGGATCAAGGCTGAATGTCGGTTGCTAGGACATGCAACCGACCCCCAAACCGCCTCGGACAACCACCTGGATGCCGTTGGAGCCAAGGCGGTGCATCCAACGGTGAGGGAGGTGGTGGCCGCCACCTAGGGCTGGCGCCCGCCACTAGGGTTAGCCCTAGGTCGGCTGGCTGCCCCCTATAAGAACCCCCCTCACTCCACAAGGCTATAAATACCCCCTGAGGCACCTCTTCATTCATATCCCAAACACCATCCCTCATATCCCACACTTCCAAGAGAAGCAAAGCAAGAGAAGCAAGTGAGAGTTAGGTTAGAAGCTTAGAGAGCTTAGGCAAGTAGGTAGCTAGTAGAGCAAGTCATCTTCGCCCTCGCGGTAGCACTGCTCAAGGGTTAGCTCAAGAGTAGAGGCATGCGAGTGATCGGCTCTAGAGCTGGGAAGAGTCTTCCTTCATCTCCAGTTCAGGTTTTGCTCTTGTTACTCAAGCACTTACTATATTCTAGTTCATCATTTCAAGTATTACTTTATTCTACTTATCAGTATTGAGTGGTATACTTGATTGATTGCTTGAGTGCCTAGCTATCCTACAGTTCAATTCACTTAGCCATAGTAGTTAATCTCTAGTGAGCTTAGTGTTTGATCTTTGCCAATAGGTTGCGTAGTTAGTTTCGTGTTTATCTTATTAAGTCAAGTGTTTGCTCTGACGTCCGCAAGGGTGTCTCTATTCAAAGCTAGGGTAGAGATAGTTAGAATATAGTTAAGCGTGGTGCTTAGTTATAGACTTACCTTCAGATACGGCTGGACCCCCGGATAGTTGTGGTAGCAAGCAGGTGGTGACAGCCCTGTGCGCCTTGAATTCCACCACGTAGTTGGCCCAGTTTAACAGTAAGGCTCGTTGTGCTAGCGTTCAACCTAAGTAAGTGGTAAAGGCTAGTACGCCTCGATACTTGACAAGATAGGAATAAAACTTTACTCAACTTAGTTGCTTTATTGTCTTTTGCCTACCTTGCTTCGTAACTATCTCGCTTCGTAGTTATCTTGCTTTGTAGTTATCTAGGAGTAGTTATTAGTTAGTAGTTAGTTATCTTAGTTACCAAAAGTTACCCTCTATCTACCTATCCATCCACCTTACCTTAGCCATCCATTTCATCCTAACCTAGCCATCCATATATTCTTTCTAGCCTTCCATCCATTCTCTTCCCTTTTCCCCTTTTCTCTTTTCTTATTTCTTCGACTCTCATCCCCTCCTTGACTCGACTCATACACCACCCTAGCCTTCCCTTGGGATCAAATAAATCGACACCTGGTACTCCCAGGCGAAGTGCTACTACGATAGTTCTGTGCGCTTGCAGAATCTCCTCCTGGTAGATTGCATTCTCTCTAGCTAGCTCCTACTAGTGTCAGGACTGACAACCCCGCTTGGCATTAGTAGATAGCTGCTTTAGCTCCACTCCTTTAGGTATAGTGACCGGTCTTGCTTCAAGCACTTCTGACGCCGTTGCCGGGGATAGACTCCATAGTCTACTCCTAGTAACAACGTTAGCAAGTGCCAACAAGCATTTCTGGGCCGTTACCGGGGATAGTTGCCTAGCACTATCTTTAGTGAAGCTAAGAACTACCAACAAGCATTTCTGGCGCCGTTGTCGGGGAAGGCAATCGGTGTATCGGTTGAGTCCGTGTCGAATTTATCTTCGCTCAAGCTCCCGCTTAGCGAATCCCATCTTAACCCATTCTTTCTTTCTTTAGTCCTTCTTATCTTTTTCCTTCATCTTCTTCAACTTTTTTCTTTCTTATCTCATTCTATCTTCACGATGGCCAATAAGACCATTCGTGAATTTTCTGCTCCTTCTGTCGCTAATGTAGCGATAGGACCAGACGTGATCAATGCCAACCTCAATTTTGAGTTAAAACCGGCTCTGATCACGATGGTCCAAGCTAGCCCGTTCCGTGGCAAGGCTCATGAGGATGCCAATGCTCACCTCCAACAATTTTTGGAGATTTGCGGCACCTTCACCATTAAGGGGATAACCCAAGAAGTCATCCGTCTTCGTCTCTTTCCTTTCTCTTTGCTTGGAAAAGCGAAGTAATGGTTCTATACCGATCGCAACGTTGTAGATACATGGGACAAGTGTTCCAATGCTTTTCTCGCCATATTCTTTCCTATGGGCAAGACGAATGCCCTGCGCAACAAAATCTCTAGCTTTACGCAACAAGCTGAGGAATCTATTCCCGAGGCTTGGGAGAGGCTGCAAGAGTACGTCGCTGCTTGTCCGCACCATGGTATGGAGGACTGGCTATTGATCCAGAACTTCTACCATGGCCTAACCCCACTCTCTAGAAGCCATTTGGATGCCGCCTCCGGCGGTGCATTCTTTTCTCTGAATGTTGCAGATGCTAAGGCTCTCATAGAGAAGATGGTGTCAAACCAAGGATGGAATGACGAAAGACTATAGCCCCGCAAGCGAGGTATACATTCCCTTAAGGAGGCCGACATGATCGTGGCCAAGATGGACCTGCTGGCAAAGAAGCTGGACAGCTGTGAGAAGATGAACCAACAAGAGAGTGTCCAATCTCTGGAATCCTACATGACTTGTGAAGTCTGTGGAGAAACCGGACATTCTGGGAGCCACTGCCCCGAGCTACATGAAGATTTGAACTTCATCAACAACAGTAACGGTTTCCATCAACAGAATCAAGGATGGAATCAGCACTCCAATTCTCAAGGTAACAATTCATTCCCTCGCTCTAATTTTCATAATTCTGATGATTTCTCGTTCTTAAAGAATTTAGTTTACTCACAAGGTAGAACTACTAAATTTTTGAATAAGAAATTAATGGCGAATGATAAAGCCCTTGAGAATATAAATGCTACATTGGAAGATTTCTCATCTGCTCTGAAAAATCAACTTAGCTTTAATAAGATGTTAGAAACCCAATTAGCTCAAATTGCTGCTATCATTCCATCTTTTGAATCTGGCAAAATTCCTGCTAAACCTGACATGGAAACTGCTAATATGGTTGAAATAAAATATTTTAACTATTATAAAGATCAAACCATGACTGTTAAAAAGGGTGATCCTGGTAGTCCCATAATTAGATGCTCAATCTTTGGTGAAGTCTTTAAAAATGCCATGTGTGATTTAGGATCGAGTGTGAACATTCTATCTAAAGACTTTTATGAAAACTCATTCTTTCCACCCATGTCATCCACATCTGCCTATGTCGTGCTAGCTGATCAATCCACTTGCTATGTAGAAGGAATAGTTAATGATTTACCTGTTCATATTAGAGGTTCCCATGTTCCTGCTGATTTTATAATACTAGATATGGGAAATAAGAAAGATGTGCCTCTAATCTTAGGTAGACCCTTCTTGAATACTGTTAATGCTTGCATATATGTGGGAAGTGGTAAAATTCAAATGACATTAGGAGGGAGGAAGGAAATATTCTCCTTCTCCCGTGGTCCCGCATATGCCGCTAACATGCAGGAAGCAAAACCCGTTCGTACCAAGAAGAGGCGCCCAAGAACAGGGTGGAGCGGAAAGAAAGAACCACCTCCTCCTGAGTTGTATAATTCACATAACAAGGGAGAGGTGCCAAAAGAAGAAGAACCAGGTGGAGTACTAAGAGAATAAGTGCCCAAGGAAGAAGATCCACCCGATAAGGATGAAACTCCATGGACCTAAGGTATGGTTTTATTTTTTATTTTCCCTTCAATTTTCCCTTTTTCGAATAAATAACATATGTCATGCATGAAACTAAAAAAAATCAGTTATCATTAGTTTTATGCATAGGTATATGTTAACTTAGTTAGAACAATAAATTATCAAAATAGGATAGTTTCCCTTTTCACAACATTAGATAGTTTCCCTTTTAATAAAATGAGAACAAGAGCTCCGACTGAGACGAAGAAGATCTTTCACCAAGCAAGAAGCCAGCTTGGGGGAGACTCCCGCTCCGATAAGGTATGTCTCAAGCCTACACTTTACATTCAGTTCTTAAATTCTATATCTTTTGAATGTCACATGCTTGCCTAAATAACCACTCCATGAATAAAACCGATAATATCTGCTTAAACAAGTTGAAACCTGAATAAGATTTGAAATATGTCATGCAAATGCTATTGTTATGGTTTGAATAACTGCTCTTATCTAAGTTGTAGCTTTTGTGGGTTGCACATGCTTTAACTAAAATCATGCTTAGTGAATAAAGTTAGTAAGAAATGGAGTAATTCTTTAAACTTGCTAAGGTGAAATTAGGACCTAATCTGGAGGATTTCTTTTAAAAATTATGAAAACCTTGCTAAAAGTTCCTCCTAGATTTTTTATCACATCCCACCACCAGCCAAATATTTGTTAGTCATTAGTCAAAACCACAAAGAGCTTTGTTTGTGTTGAGCTTTGTTAGACCTCATAGATCTTAGTTGAGAAGCTTATCATATCTTTTGAATCAAGATTCACGTACACCCACCATAATTTGCCTACTTTCCACTTTGGAAGTTTGCAACCACCAAATAAATTGCTTATTCTCTTCACCGGAGATATGCAATACCCTGCCAAACATCCCATTGCTAGCCTTATGCTATTCCTACACTGGGAATAAGCATTTCTCTCCCTTTCCCTACTCATTTCAAAAATCCTTTCCTATAGATGTCTGGGGAAATCTAGAGCTAAAAAGAGAGAGAGAGAGAGAGAGAGAGAGAAATGAGCAAAGTAGCTCAAGAAAGGACTATGTCCTAAAAAAAAGTGAGCAAAGTAGCTCAAAAGAGGACTATGTCCTAAGAAGATGTGAGGACACACCTTTTGTCTACTCACTTTGTATCCAAAAAAAAGAGAGAATTATCATTAGCTCTAGACCCCAGAAATTAACTAGGAAGGATTATGAAATATCTCTCTATACACTTCCACATAACCACACATGCACATCTTGATAAATTTTTATGATTTGCTGCTCCTTATGATCTGAGTGTCTAGCTTAGCAATAAACATCAGACAATTTGCTCATGGTTCTTAGCCCACCTATAACTCCACATATCATTCTTTAGAAATAGGAGAGGCTACATTTTGGCCTAAGTGAGGATTTAAACACCATTGAGTGATTGAGTGAATCTTGGAGGACTTAAGCAAGTTGTTATCTTTTGAAAACCTTAAAAAAAACCTCCAGACAGAATCCTAGTCAAACCTAAGCAAGATAAAAGTTTCCTATCTACTGCTTTATTTCACTCTTGCATGTTTGAAGTGAAAAGCTATAAGCCCCACATTGCTATGATTAATGATATATGCTAAGTTATTTCTCACTATACAATATGCACTTGAAGACATCTTAAGTTGCTATCCATCTCATGCTCAATGCTTAAACCGCATTGTTGCTCGAGGACGAGCAACAGGTTAGCTTGGGGGAGCTAGTTGACGGTCCTTAAACACCTGTTTTACCATCAACATTTGACCCTAAAGTTCACCAAAAAGGCATGAAATGTAGTCAAATAGGTTTCAAACTAACCAAATTCCACATGTCCATAGAATTCTATTTGAATGTAGGATTTGAACCAAATTTGGACATATGGACCCACCAGGAGACAAGCCCACTCAGCAGGGCCCAAATGGGCCTAAGAGGGGTGGTGCCCGCCACCCCTAGGTGGCGCCCACCAGCTCTAAGTGGCGCCCGCCACTTGGGTTGGCCCAAGTTGCAACCCCTGCCACGTCACCGATCCGTGTGACCTCCCCAGGGCCAAATCTTGGCCCTTGGTCACTAGGTCAGTGGCATCGGACAGCTCAGGAGAAAGTGGCGTGGATCAAGGCTGAATGTCGGTTGCTAGGACATGCAACCGACCTCCAAACCGCCTCGGACAACCACCTGGATGCCGTTGGAGCCAAGGCGGTGCATCCAACGGTGAGGGAGGTGGCGGCCGCCACCTAGGGCTGGCGCCCGCCACTAGGGTTAGCCCTAGGTCGGCTGGCTGCCCCCTATAAGAACCCCCCTCACTCCACAAGGCTATAAATACCCCCCTGAGGCACCTCTTCATTCATATCCCAAACACCATCCCTCATATCCCACACTTCCAAGAGAAGCAAAGCAAGAGAAGCAAGTGAGAGTTAGGTTAGAAGCTTAGAGAGCTTAGGCAAGTAGGTAGCTAGTAGAGCAAGACATCTTCGCCCTCGCGGTAGCGCTGCTCAAGGGTTAGCTCAAGAGTAGAGGCGTGCGAGTGATCGGCTCTGGAGCTGGGAAGAGTCTTCCTTCATCTCCAGTTCAGGTTTTGCTCTTGTTACTCAAGCACTTACTATATTCTAGTTCATCATTTCAAGTATTACTTTATTCTACTTATCAGTATTGAGTGGTATACTTGATTGATTGCTTGAGTGCCTAGCTATCCTACAGTTCAATTCACTTAGCCATAGTAGTTAATCTCTAGTGAGCTTAGTGTTTGATCTTTGCCAATAGGTTGCTTAGTTAGTTTCGTGTTTATCTTATTAAGTCAAGTGTTTGCTCTGACGTCCGCAAGGGTGTCTCTATTCAAAGCTAGGGTAGAGATAGTTAGAATATAGTTAAGCGTGGTGCTTAGTTATAGACTTACCTTTAGATACGGCTGGACCCCCGGATAGCTGTGGTAGCAAGCAGGTGGTGACAGCCCTGTGCGCCTTGAATTCCACCACGTAGTTGGCCCAGTTTAACAGTAAGGCTCGTTGTGCTAGCGTTCAACCTAAGTAAGTGGTAAAGGCTAGTACGCCTCGATACTTGACAAGATAGGAATAAAACTTTACTCAACTTAGTTGCTTTATTGTCTTTTGCCTGCCTTGCTTCGTAACTATCTCGCTTCGTAGTTATCTTGCTTTGTAGTTATCTAGGAGTAGTTATTAGTTAGTAGTTAGTTATCTTAGTTACCCAAAGTTACCCTCTATCTACCTATCCATCCACCTTACCTTAGCCATCCATTTCATCCTTACCTAGCCATCCATATATTCTTTCTAGCCTTCCATCCCTTCTCTTCCCTTTTCCCCTTTTCTCTTTTCTTATTTCTTCGACTCTCATCCCCTCCTTGACTCGACTCATACACCACCCTAGCCTTCCCTTGGGATCAAATAAATCGACATCTGGTACTCCCAGGCGAAGTGCTACTACGATAGTTCTGTGCGCTTGCAGAATCTCCTCCTGGTAGATTGCATTCTCTCTAGCTAGCTCCTACTAGTGTCGGGACTGACAACCCCGCTTGGCATTAGTAGATAGCTGCTTTAGCTCCACTCCTTTAGGTATAGTGACCGGTCTTGCTTCAAGCACTTCTGACGCCGTTGCCGGGGATAGACTCCATAGTCTACTCCTAGTAACAACGTTAGCAAGTGCCAACAAGCATTTCTGGGCCGTTACCGGGGATAGTTGCCTAGCACTATCTTTAGTGAAGCTAAGAACTACCAACAGTGGCTCGTTGATTCTAGTTGTTTGCACCACACAACAGAAAGTTCTAAATGGTTCTCCAGCCTCGACCCTAATTTTGTCCTCAAGGATGTTGCTTTGGTTTTGAATTTGCATTTTAAGTTGCTTTCTGTTTTGCAACTCCTTGGGGATGGCTTTGAAGTGCACTTTAAGCCCGACTTTTCTAGAGTTCTTGAATCTCGGGGAGATCTTGCTTGTTGGATCATCCCTTTTCGTTGTGTCTTTTGAGCCTATTTTTCTCGTTCTTTCGGCTCTTCTCGGTGCCTCGTGGTGGGTCCTTCTTCTCATTTGTGGAAGTGGCATACGAGACTTGGACATTTGAACTTTAAGTTGCTTGCAAGGCTTAGTTCACTTGGCCTAATTTGAGGATTGCCCAAGCTGAAGTTTTAGAAGGACCTTGTTTGTCACCCGTGTCACCACAACAAGATGGTAGTCGCTTCTCACCCACAATTAGCTTGCAGACATTCTCACCAAGCCTTTGGACCAATCAACTTTTGCTAGGTTGAGAGGTGAGCTTGGTTTTTGTTTCGCTTTTTAGTCGAGGGGAGCTTTGGTTGATGTACATATTGCTCTGATGGTTTTTGGCTTAGCTTTTGTTTCGCTTTGTGTATGATAGTTGCATTTGCATTGCATTTTCATCATGTATTCTAGTGCATTTTAGAGCTTCATGTCTATAGTAGTTTCTGAGCGTAATACACTAGGATCCAAGTGCCAAGAGTAACAAGAAAACTA
This sequence comes from Coix lacryma-jobi var. lacryma-jobi, assembly GCA_009763385.1. Classification (NCBI taxonomy): domain Eukaryota; kingdom Viridiplantae; phylum Streptophyta; class Magnoliopsida; order Poales; family Poaceae; genus Coix; species Coix lacryma-jobi. The sequence goes on from CM019824.1 coordinate 140,705,910, forward strand.
TAGCCAAAGCGATCCAAGTGCCACTAGATGCACCAACACTAAGCAAATGCACTAGGATGCTCTCCCAACTCACGTGGATGATCAATCAAGGTATTTCAGTGGGAGGGGTGTATCTCAGCTATATGAGATGTCCAAGTATGCAAATAACCGAGAGAGTCCCCCAAGCTAGACAACCACCTTAAATAGGCCCACCACAGAAAGTAATTAGCCGTTGGACTGAAAACCAACAGATCAGACACATTTCACGAACAGACCAAACGCATAGGAGCCAGCTTCCGATCACTAGATTAGCGCCACGTGTCCAACCCTTTGAACTGCGCCCATCGATCTCCAGCGCCTACCTCCGTTACACCCATTGGGCTCAAGAATGCGATCTAAGAGGTTGTGAAGGTGATGGTGGCTTGCGCGGAAAAGGTTCTAATGCAAAATCCGAGGCAGCTGGTGGTGCATCGACTTCTGCACCTCCGGAAGACGACTAAGACATGATGGACGCGCTTAGTGGAGGGGACGAGCAAGCAAAATGAAGAAAAAACCAAGAAGAGACGTACAAAGAAGAATGTGTGACACATTATTTAGGTTTTTGGTTGAGCAGTTAATCCTATAGGAGTTTTGTTCTATGTCATTTTTCTATAGTGGCCCAGGGAATCCTTGGGTGAAACTATAAACCTAGAGCATGTAACCTGAAGCAGGGTACATGTTCTTGGCCTATCTTCGCTTTCTCTTATTGCTGTCTTCATGTGAGGTAAAGAACTTGAACCGGTATTTCCGTTCTTTTTTGGGAATGGAAATGGGGATAATCATTGGTTTGAAAAAAAACACATTTACATATTAGAAGAACTTAGTTGGTCACTTGGCTATGATAATCGGTGAATACAAAGAAGGTTCATTGGAAGACCCTATACTTGCGCTCCCCTTCTACCATGAATGTATCAGTAATTCTCTAGACAAAATCCCATTTTCTAGGGCGTTTGGAGCTGGATCTAATTGACCTGTCCCCTGTTGTGCATGAATGCATCGCCAATTCTCAAGACAAAATCTCATTTTCTAGGTCTTTTGGCGATGGATCATGAGTCTTGAGAATATGTTTGCTAAAAGTTTGTGGTGGATGGACATGTTATATCTCAATCCTAGCATTCTTGTATCTCTTGTACAACAGATAAATACATTGTATCTATTTTTTTTCAATTTCATTCACCAGTTATCCATTTATCACTTTTTTGTTTACACTCAAATTTAATACCAATCTTTACTAGGTGTTGTTTATGTAGTTCTAGAGAGACGATTCAACATTTAATTTTTTATTTTCATTTGGCTAGATCAATTTGGAATGTTGTTTACATCACTTTTGGTACTCAACCGCCTAGCAAATGTATCAGATTCGTTCTCCTGGCTTAGAATTTTTTTTTGTAAGGCTTAAAAATCATATTTTAATTGCTCCTTTGGCTCCTGCCTTAGAATTTTTTTGTGTAAGGCATCAAAATCATATTTTAATTATTGCATCGACTCTTTGTGGGGCTATTTGGTTGAGTCGGAATAGTGTGGTGTTCAAAAGATCCAAGTCTAACTCTCTAATGTAGATAATCTTCAGGGGATATACTGGACAAGATGTTAGTCGCTGCTGTGTCTAAAGAGAAGAGAAGGTCACCTTGAAAGAAAGGTGTCGCAAATTGGATATCATCCTCAAGGAAATCATAAAGAAAGGTATCGCAAATTAGAGGTCACCCTCAAGGAAATCTTAAGCCTAGTTTTTATTATCTTTGGTTTTGTTGAAACTTTGTGTAAGGTGTTGGTTTGGTTGAAACTTTGTGTAAGGAAGGCATTGTGGCAAAGGGTGGTCTAAGCACTGCGTTTTGTTTGCTATTATATGGTCATAAACATTCACCTGAGAATGTTCAAGACCGGATATCAACCATATCGCAGCCACTTGCAAGGTTGCTATCCCAAGTCCCAGCCAGAACTAGTGTAGTGCGTGCTATAGGCAACTGCCTACTCACTCCCCTGTGCACATGCAAAGCAGCCCACGTGCCATGAAAAAAAGCTTGGAAACACAAAAAAGCCCACAGGGACATCGCTGTTTTGTGGCCACTAGTAGCAGCCAGGGGCGGATCTAGAACTTAGAGCATCTCTAACAGACATGTTATCCTTATTTTCTATCCTATATTTAGATTTTTAGAGTAAAAAATGAACTTCAACAGCTATGCTATCTTGTTTTGTAAAATAGCAAGTTTGCTATTCCTAAAATCTCGTACGGTAAATATGGCTTGCATGTGCCGCTAGCTATCTAGTATTGCTATAATAGAAAGGCTGTTGGAGTTTTCAGTTTTTTTTTATAGAGTTTTCTATTTTAGAGACTAGCTAAATCGTAGGTTTAGCCATCCATTTTTACCAACAGACCTCTTTTATTCAATCATATCTCTATCTAGGTGATGTTCTTCCTTTTTACCATGTTGGAGTCGCACACTTCTCCGGCGGCCCTCAGGCTGCTACCAGGGGCGGATCCACAGTGTAACTATTGCTGTCACTTGACAGCAATGACTTTTGCAAACTTAATGGAAAATCAGTGTACATCTAAGGAATAAAGACACACATATTCATCTTAGCAATACTAGTGCCATGAAAAAAATTTGAGAATGTTTGGAGCAAGTGGTGGCGCAAGATGGTTGAAAACCTGAGATCTCCGGATTGCCTCACACGTGATGATATGCCGAGATCTCAGGGTTTCAACCATCTTGCGCCACCACTTGCTCAAAATATTCCTAAATTTTTGTCATAGCCTCTACATGCAATGTCAAGGTCACTCGTCCATTTTCATGATTTTCTGACTTCTTTTGTATTTTTAATAATTTTAAATCCAATATCACGCAACTTGGTCGCCGTTTCTCGTGCACGAGACGGTCGAGTCTCCGTGCCTGTCCCCGGATACGGCGTCGAAATACTCTCTGAAGAATGAATACCATTTTTCGAATCACTGAGTTTCATTATTTCATGCATCTGCAGTTCAAACGTGCGTCCTGCGGGAAAAATCAACAAATTAAAGAAAATGCGCGAAATATAGCAAGATGTATGGAAAACACACCAAATTTGAAATCTTGGCTTGTAGTATTGTAGCAAGGCCACAGAAAAAATTAGGAGCAAAAAAACAAAAAAATAATAATAATCTTTGCCGAGAGCTTCCTAAAGCCCTCGGCAAAGAGCACCTATGCCGAGAGCCAGGGCCAGGGCTCTCGGCATAGAGTTTACCAAAAAAAAATACAAAGCCTTTGCCGAGAGCTTAACATATGACTCTCGGCAAAGGTTCCTCTTTGCCGAGGGCCGCCCGATCCGGCCCTCGGTACAGACCGCAACCACTTAAAAAAAAATGCGCGCCCGCCCGGCCCACCACACAAACCAGCCGAGCCAGCCAGCCATACACGCACGCCGCCGCCGCCGCCTCCTCGCCCCGCCGGTGCCCTGCCGCCGGCGCCCCACCACTCGCCCCGCCGCCGGCGCCCCGCGCCCCGCCCCCGCCCCCGCCCCCGCGCCCCGCCCCGAGCCGGCGCCCGCCCCGCTCGCGTCTCGCCCCGCCGGCGCCCCGTCATCGCCCCTGTCGGTGCTGCCCCGCCGGCGGCCCTGTCGGTGCTGCCCCGCGTCTCGCCCCGCAGGCAGTAGAGGAGGAGGAGGAGGACAGCAGTAGAGGAAGAGGAGGAGGAGAAGGAGAAGAAGCAGAGCGGCACGAGGAGGAGGAGGAGGAGAAGGTGAGGAGACTGTTGTTGCCTTCGCCTCGACCCCGAGTTCGTCCGCTCCATCGTCGTCGATCGCCCCACGTAGTAAGTAGTAGTTGTTAGTAGTAGTGGTATGCATGTGAATGTATGTGGATATCGGCCATCGTGCCGTATGTATGTGGATGTCGGCCATCGTGTCGTACATATGTGGATGTCGGCTATCGTGTCGTTGTTTCTTGCAGGTTTCGAAACCTCACCGTGCAGGTCAGGTTCTGCCAAAATTTCTAATTGATACTATCTTTTTTGTCTTTTCTGTAGGAGGAGGACCTGTCGCGGGTCTGCCTGCACCGCTTCGCCTCGCCACTGCACCGACTCGCCACTGCGCCGCTAGCCTGACTCCACCGGCACCCTAGGTATAAATAACGTCTCCTCCCAGAAAAGGGTCGTAGGTCATTGAACCCAGTTAGGCGTCTCCCGTCCGAAAGAGATACGGCTGGAGGTATGCAGGTCTCTGCATATTGATAACCGTATCTGTTTCAGATTGTCCACGTTACTTGGACAGCCTGCAGATGCGTCGATGAGGCTAGTTCCCATGGTCTGGCCCGATTTGAGATGGAGTTTCTGCATCACCTCCCTGTTGTTCTCCGGATACACACTCTCCCTACAGGGACGTGTATCTTGAGAACATCGGGGAGGTGCTGCCGAAATTCTGTCTCGGCTCGGGGCAGACAATGGGAACTGGCCTCATGTACGCATCCGCGGGTGGGATTAGAACCTATCCTCACCTATTAGATGATAGTAGGATGGAAGTACTCGGAGGTAGATATGTAAGTACTCGGATGGATGACAGTAGGATGGATGACCGTCAGTGGATGTACTCGGGCCGTAGAAGCAGAAGTGATTTCACCGATGAATGGTTGCGCAAGACAGATGCTTTCTTGAACAATGCATTTGGCGCGTGTTGGGGAAAAGGACCCTCGGCAAGAACGCCGCTCGATATGGTGCCAAGATCAACCTTCGCTTGGTCTTTGTGTCCTCGCGAGGTCCCCCTCCTTTCGGGGTCAATTTCCTAACCTTCGGACGTGAGTTCGACCCTCAATGCTCCCTTTAGCACCCCCTGCAGGTTAAGGCTTCGCGGCACGACAGACGACCCTTGCTGAGTCCCAAGGTCACTCAGAGCGGACCAAGCAAGCGACAAAGGCGCGTTGGCCCGAAGGCGAGAGGAGTCGAAGGTCAGCGAGCACGGCCGAAGGACAAACCTTCGGCCCTCTCTCCCGAAGGCAAGTGAGGCCGAATGTCCTACAGACGGCGAAGGAGCGCGGGCCCAAGGGCGAGCACGGCCGAAGGTCAAAGCTCCGCCCCCCTCTCCGAAGGTGAACAGAACCAGGTGGCGGCGCATTGGAGGGGGGCCGATTAGGGTTTCCGCTTCAGCTGTGTGTTTACATTTTTGCCCTCCCTCCCTGCGTGGAGGTGAGGAATCTTTCCTGTACCCTTTTGTAATTTGGCCCGCATCCCTTGGTATTCCCTATAAATACCAGGGGATGAACAGTGTAAGAGGGGGATTTTTTGGGATCAGTACTCCACAGCATTGATTGAGTTCAAAACCTTCGCTTCCGCTTTACTTCCGACGCTTGGCCACCTTCGCCGTTCACTCTGTACAAGTGCGGGGGTTCGGCAAGTGTGTTTCCAACAGTTTGGCGCCGTCCGTGGGGATCGAAAGTTTGACATGGCTGGAAACAGGAGAGCTCACCCAGCGAGGGACCAACGTGTAGCCAGAGAGACAGCGACGGCGGTCCCCCTGCGGAAGAAATTGTGCAACCCTCGGGAGGAGAGAATGTCACCCTGGAACCCCAACCCTTGGGCCCCCAGGTCCGAGTGGCGACGCAGCCGCACCCGCACACTTCGGGAGAAGGATAGGGAGACGAGGAAGAGTTGGGCCTCGAGGCCCTCGAGAGGCTTGAAGCTGAACTGCAAGAGAAGAAGAGGCGCCTTGATCAACTCGAGAAGCATAACCGACTGCGCTCGATCAGGCAGAGGGCAGACGAAGCCAGAGAGCAGCTTCGCCGAATGGAGGAATCCCTCGCTGAGGCAGAAGCCGAGGCCGAAGGCTGGAACAATGAGGAGATGCCCCCGCTGCTGGAGGGGAATGAGCAGAATCCCTGCCATCCACCACCCCCACCACCACCAGTTCACCCACAACCTCATCCTCACAGACAACCAAACTTCCGCCACCTTTACCCGGATGAGAGAGAGATAAACCTTCGCAACTATCGAAGGCCTCAACAACACCAAATGCCCTACGACCCAAAGTCTCCACTCTCCCAAATACTCCAAACCCAACCCTGGCCACCATGCTACAATCCACAAAACCTACCTCGCTATGATGGACTTTCCGACCCTCGCCAGTTCATCATGAGCTACGAAGCAGCAGTTGCCGCAGCAGGCGGTGATGAATCAACAATGGCAAAATCCTTTGTCATCATTCTGCGAGACATCGCACAAACATGGTACAGCAACCTTCGCCCCGGAACTGTGGATTCCTGGGCCACCCTCAGAGACAAGCTGTGTACAAATTTCAAAGGCATCACTCCAGCCCCGTCAAACCCCATCGAACTGTTCAATTGCAAGCAAGAAGAGCACGAGCCGCTCCAAGATTACTGGCGGAGGTTTATTCAAATCAGAGCAAGAACCCCGGGCATATCCGACGAGGCTGTCATCCTCGCTGCAGTCAGCGGCCTCCGCCCGGGCCCGTGCTCTTCGAAATTTGCTCGGAAACCGGCAAATACAATCGAAGAATTGCACGAGACAATGGAAAGATACTGTAGAGCAGACATGGACTTCCGAGCGAAGTCTGATGCTCGGAGGTCTCAGCAGAGGCAACAGCCGAGCGAAGTCTGATGCTCGGAGGTCTCAGCAGAGGCAACAGCCGAGGCCTCAACCGAGAGAAGGTAACCTTCGCCAAGAGCAAAACAACGTCAGTGCAATCAACAAAGCAACAAATTATGAAGATCGAAGACGGGACGCTCAACCTCCGAGCAGCCAAGCCCCGCAGGGTTTGCCACCTCCGCCGAATCAGCGGTACCAGCAGCGAGATCCTGCCAAAATGTATTGTCACTTCTGTGGAATGGGAAAGGGGGCACACAACAAAGCAATGCGAATGCTTCGCCAAGGGAAAAGAATACCAGGAATCCAGGAAAGCCGCTTCACCAGACTCCCGAACCATCAACCACACAAGGAAACCAAGTTTACACCCACCAAATCCCCCATACCACTATACCCCCATAAACTACGACCTACCTTCGCAACAACCCACTTACACTCATCACCCACTCTACAACCAAACCTCTTATCAGCCAACCACCATCCCACAACGCCAAAACCCACCTTACACAGTCACATACCCAACAACCCCCCGAAACCAAATTCCAACAACCCGCCAATCCACCAACGCTCTGCCACCACCACCGCCAATCCCCGCGTTACCAGCACCACAACCTGTCAAAGCCGAAGCCCCGAGCCAAACGACCATCAACAATCCAACTTCAACCTTCGGTGTGATTCTAGCTATCACCGGAGGTTCAAATGAGGACCATGGTAACAAACGGCAGAGGAAGGAACATGCCAGACGAGTTCACCACGTGGTCGTCGAAGGACCACATAGATTCGGTCGTTGGTCTCACATCCCCATAACCTTCGATTCCAGTGACATGAAGCTAAGAGATTACCCTCACACAAATGCTATGGTGATCGAAACCAACCTCGCTGGGTGGACTGTCACCAAAATACTGGTCGACACAGGAAGCTCCGCTGACATCTTGTTCGCTTCAACCTTCGACAGCATGAAGCTTGACAGGAACCTTCTGCAACCTGCTGACAACCCCCTATATGGCTTCGGTGGTCAACAAGTGAGAGCCGTCAGAAAAATTTCTCTGCCCGTGACCTTCGGCGACCAAATCAACTGCAGGACTGAGCACATAACATTTGATGTCGTCGACATGTTCTACCCATACAATGCCATTTTTGGCCGAGGGGTCACAAACGCATTCAATGCTGTCATCCATCCCGCGTACCTATGTATGAAGCTTCCCGCTCTGAAGGGTGTGGTCGTAGTATTTGGGGACCAAGACATTGCAAGGGCAGCTGAAGGGAACGTAGCCCCGGGGCAACGCAATGTACACAACTTGTCAAAAGCTCAAACCCCCGGTATCAGCGACGAGGGTGAAATCTGCAATGACAGAGTGAAGGCAGCGCCAAAGGAGGAAACCAAACAAGTCCAACTCTTTGAGGGTAACACCGAAAGAAAGGTGATCATCTCAGCCAATCTAGACCCTCAATCAGAAGGCAACCTCGTCACCTTCCTCAGAGAAAATTCCAACACCTTCGCTTGGTCCGCAGAAGACCTAAAAGGAGTCAACAGATCAATGATCGAGCATAGCCTGAACATCAAAACAGGCTATCGCCCAATCAAACAAAAGCTTCGCAAGATGTCAGAAGAAAGAAGGGAGGCAGCGAAGGCTGAGGTAAAAAGGCTTTTGGACGCAGGCGTCATTCGCCCAGTCAAATACCCAACTTGGCTCTCAAATGTGGTCCTAGTCCAGAAGAAGAACAAAAAATGGCGAATGTGCGTGGATTTCACTTGCTTGAACAAAGCCTGTCCGAAGGATGACTTCCCCCTCCCAAACATAAGCACCCTGGCCGACAGAGCGGCAGGTTGCCAAATGCTATCCCTCCTTGATTGCTTTTCAGGCTATCACCAGATTTGGATGCATGAAGAAGACGAGGAAAAAACAAGCTTTATCACACCCTCGGGCACCTTTTGCTTCCGAAGGATGGCAGAAGGTTTGAAAAATGCAGGCTCAACCTTCGCTCGCATGACCTCCGAAATTTTCAAGGACGAGCATGCTGTCTCTGCCTATGTCGACGACCTAGTTGTCCAGAGTGAACTAAAAGAGAACCACATACCAGACTTATCGAGGGTATTCAGCAACCTCCGGTCCGCCGGACTGAAACTAAACCCAGAAAAATGTGTTTTCGAGGTGAGCGAAGGTAAATTGCTAGGTTGCATCGTCTCAGCCAGAGGAATCGAAGCTAACCCTGAGAAGATTGATGCCATCATGAACATGGAACCTCCGGCGACCAAGAAAGCAGCTCAACGTCTAACCGGTCGTTTAGCAGCACTTAGCAGATTCATCTCAAGATCCGCAGAGCGAGGGTTACCCTTCTTTGAAACACTCAGAAGCAATTCTCCATTCAACTGGGGTCCCCAGCAGCAAAAGGCCTTCGAGGAGTTGAAAAAGTATCTGACCAGCTTGACTGCCCTAACCAGCCCAAGCAAGGGAGACTTATTGTTACTCTACGTCGCAGCTTCGCCACACGCAGCAAGCGCAGTCCTCATCAAGGAGCTCCGCGAAAACAAGAAAACCAGACAAGCCCCAATCTACTATGTCTCAGAAACCCTCGAAGGCCCAAAGAGAAATTATTCGGAGCTTGAGAAAATAGCATACGCCGTCGTCATGGCATCAAGAAAGCTCAAGCACTATTTCCAGGCGCACGAGATCCACGTACCTTCGTCGTACCCTCTCGAGAACATTTTCAAAAACAACGAAGCAGTTGGAAGAATAGCAAAATGGGCAGTCGAGCTTAACAGTTATGCTGTAACCTTCGTTGGCAGAACAGCGGTCAAATCACAAGTGCTGTCTGATTTCATAGCAGAATGGACACCCGACCCTCGCCCCGGTGAGCTGCAGCAGGACCAGTTTTGGATCGTTTACGTCGACGGGGCCTGGGGTGCAACTGGAGCCGGTGCCTCGGCCATTCTAATCTCGCCTTCCGGGTCGAAGCTGAGATACGCACGAAGGCTTGACTTCAAATGCACAAACAACTCCGCTGAATATGAAGCTGTGATTCTGGCACTTTCAAGGCTGCGATCGTTATCAGTCCGAAGGGCACTCATCAACACAGACTCTCAAGTCATTGCGGGGCACATTGAAAAGGACTACAAAGCAAAAGATCCAGAGCTCCAAAAATATTTTCAATATGTCCGAAGGTTAGAATCCTTCTTCCTTGGCATAACTGTAAAAGCAATACCAAGAACCGAAAACAGCGAGGCAGATTGCTTAGCCAAAGCAGCCGCTCAACAGCTACAACTTCCACCGGATGTGTTCTACGAGGTTACCACTCGGTCAGCCTTCGAAGCTCCCGAAGTCAGCATCAAGCTGATCAACGCAATCCAGTGCGAGGATTGGAGAGCACCTATCATGGCCTACATCAAAGGACTCCATGAACCCAGCAACAGAGAAGAAGAAAACAGACTAAAGCAAAGAGTGCGAGGATACAAGATTGTGGATAACACCCTATTCAAGGCTTCGGTAACCTCACCTTGGCTCAAGTGCGTGTCACAGTCCGAAGGTAATGACATTCTCAAACTCATCCACGAAGGTATATGTGGTTCACACAATGGCCCGAGGGCACTAGTAGGAAAGGCTTTTCGGCAAGGCTTCTACTGGCCAACAGCATTAAGTGATGCGGAAACCATCGTCAAACATTGCGAAGGTTGTCAACTGATGGCAAAAAACCAAAACGCTCCAGGGGCACCCACAACCCTCATATGCCCAACCTGGCCCCTGCAAAGGTGGGCGATGGACCTTGTAGGCCCGTTACCGACAGCTCCAGGGAACCTTCGCTATGCGGTGGTAGCCGTGGAATACTTCACAAAATGGATTGAAACAAGGCCACTATCCTCCATCACTTCCCACGCAGTAAAAAAGTTTTTCTGGCAACAAATAGTCTGTCGCTTTGGAGTTCCGCAGCATCTAACCATCGACAACGGCACTCAGTTTGACAGCGAGGTCTTCAAAGAATTCTGTGCACAAATTGGGACAATGTTATGCTTCGCCTCCGTCCGACACCCGCAATCCAACGGCCTGGTTGAAAGAGCCAATGCGACAATATTCCAAGCTATCTCCAAAAAGCTGCAGGGTAGACCCAAGGGTAAATGGGCCGATGAACTACCTTCGGTCACCTGGTCTCACAACACCTCAGAGTGCAGAGCAACAAAATTCACTCCTTTCAAGCTGCTGTTCGGCGAAGAAGCGGTGCTTCCAGAAGAGCTAAAATACGGATCGCTCAGAACAACCCTCGCATCTGACGAGCAAGCCCAATCGCTCGATAAAGACCTACTCGAAGAAGCAAGATGCAATGCAGTGCACAACCTTCGCAAGTACCAAGAAGAAACCAGAAAATGGAGAGATAAAAAGATCAGAATCAAAGATTTGCAGAAGGGTGACCTCGTCCTCATCAGAAAACAAAACGCCAGCTTGGCAGGAAAATTTCAGCCCAAGTGGACAGGTCCATACTTGATTGTGGAAAGCAACCGTCCTGGCTCTTTCTACCTCTCCGACAGCGAGGGTAACATCCTGCCTCACACTTGAAACATCGACGACCTTCGCAAATACTACCCATAGCGGGGCCCTAGCGAGCCCTCGCAAGTTGTAATTTATCTTCGCATTTCATGTTTCCATTTCTGTGAATGTAGCCAAACAAAGGAGCTGCACTCTTTTTCCTTACGAAGGGGCGTAAGGTTTTTTAACGAGGCAGTATCCAAAGCATAAATACAGATTAGAACCCCCAAAAAAGTAAAATCTCCAAACCTCTACTCTCAAACATCGAAAAAGCGGATCTCTCTCAAGAGCGCTACATTCGATGAAAACCTGCTAAGATTGCTTCGAAAAACATTCCTTTTCCTTTCAAAGCAAACTTCACCTCCGCCTAAGATAAGGGGAGGAAAGTCGAGCACCCTGGCACAAATGACAGGGGCTCGCAAAAAAGCAAACTTCACCTCCGCCTAAGATAAGGGGAGGAAAGTCGAGCACCCTGGCACAAACGACAGGGGCTCGCAAAAAAGCAAACTTCACCTCCGCCTAAGATAAGGGGAGGAAAGTCGACCACCCTGGCACAAACGACAGGGGCTCGCAAAAAAGCAAACTTCACCTCCGCCTAAGATAAGGGGAGGCGCGAAGTCCAAAAAAGTCGAGCACCCAGGCACAAACGACAGGGGCTCGCAAGAAAGCAAACTTCACCTCAACCCAGCGGGGGAGGCGCGAAGTCTAAAAAGTCAAGCACCCTCGCAAACGCGCCAGGGGCTCGCGAAAAGCAAACTTCACCCCCGCCAAAAATGAGGGGAGGCGCGAAGTCCAAAAAGTCAAGCACCCCCGCAAAGCACAACAGAAGCTCATCACGAGAGCAAATGCGCGAGCCTCGCTAAAAGAAAAAGGGGGTGTCGCTGTCTTTTCAAAACAAGCTCACGAGAGCAAACGCGCGAGCCTCGCTAAAAGAAAAAGGGGGCGTCGCTGTTTTCTCAAAATAAGCTCACGAGAGCAAACGCGCGAGCCTCGCTAAAAGAAAAAGGGGGCGTCGCTGTTTTTTCAAAACAAGCTCACGAGAGCAAACGCGCGAGCCTCGCTAAAAGAAAAAGGGGGCGTCGCTGTCTTTTCAAAACAAGCTCACGAGAGCAAACGCGCGAGCCTCGCTAAAAGAAAAAGGGGGCGTCGCTGTTTTTTCAAAACAAGCTCACGAGAGCAAACGCGCGAGCCTCGCTAAAAGAAAAAGGGGGCGTCGCTGTTTTTTCAAAACAAGCTCACGAGAGCAAACGCGCGAGCCTCGCTAAAAGAAAAAGGGGCGTCGCTGTTTTTTCAAAACAAGCTCACGAGAGCAAATGCGCGAGCCTCGCTAAAAGAAAAAAGGGGGCATCGCTGTTTTCTCAAAACAAGCTCACGAGAGCAAACGCGCGAGCCTCGCTAAAAGAAAAAGGGGGCGTCGCTATTTTCTCAAAACAAGCTCACGAGAGCAAACGCGCGAGCCTCGCTAAAAGAAAAAGGGGGCATCGCTGTTTTTTCAAAACTAGCTCACGAGAGCAAATGCGCGAGCCTCGCTAAAAGAAAAAGGGGGCGTCGCTGTTTTTTCAAAACAAGCTCACGAGAGCAAACGCGCGAGCCTCGCTAAAAGAAAAAGGGGGCATCGCTGTTTTTTCAAAACAAGCTCACGAGAGCAAATGCGCGAGCCTCGCTAAAAGTAAAACGAGGCCTCACTATTAAACAATATAAGAAACATTTAATAGTGCAGCAAACATGGCACCAAACCCATACCTTTTTCTCATACTGTTACAAAGTAACGTTACAACAACAAACATATCCGAAAAATAAAAAATCACTTACAAGGAACCATCGCTCCCTTCAATCAACATCAAATCACCAGAGCCCTCGCTAACCTCCTCGAACTCCGGCTCCGCCACAACAATAGGTCCCCACAACAAAGGAGCTGCCGGAACAATCGGCAGCTCACCAGGCAAAACCCTCGCCCGATACATATATGTACGATGTACTTCATCCACATCCGTAGGTTCCTCCTTCGGAACCACCAGCGATCCGTCGGGGCCCACTTCAAGCTTACTTCGCCCAAACAAATAATCCAATGCACTACTATCATCAATATCATCGTCTAAAGCAACTTGCGAAGACGAAGACGGACCAAACAAATAGCGCGTAGCTTGACGATCAGTAAAGTCCGCCTCGCGCCAAAAGCTGCTCGACCTACTATTCTTCAAATCGTACCTTCGCACCTTTGACCACCAAAAACGTTCGAAGGTCAACGAAGGATGTTTTAACTTTGCACGGGCCCACGACTCACCAGTTATAAAAACATCCTGATAGTTAAGCGTTAACGGTGTCACGTCAAAAACCTCAAGCATGGTTCCATCAGGAACCTGCATTCACATAAAAAAACGTCTCAGCATTCTCCAAGTCATCTCAGGCATCGCTGTTTTTTCCTTTACAAAATTACTCATCCCTACAACCCTATGTGCTCACACCTGCTCGGCTTCATTAAGCTCGGTCATCACAGCTTCGCCAGCGACGGTCTCCGCATCGCCAGCAGATGCCTCCCTCGCAGCCTTCTCTTGTTCGGTACCTTCGCCGGTGATTGTGGCTTCTGCGTGACCTTCAACCGCCACTGGTGGCACCTCCGCAGAGCTGGGAGCTTGACCGGCTTCAGAGCTACCACCAGCTTCAAGGACAGCAGACGGCGAAGGCATCGCCTCCCTCCGAGCCTGCAAGAACCAAAAGGACAAAACAAATGCCTTTTTCAACACTAAAAAGAAAAAAAAACCCAAACCTGACGAGTAGCCACGGCAGCCTCATCGAAGGCAAGACCTCGGCCGCCGCCCGCGATCCAAAATCGACGAAGGAACCGCATCGCGCAGTTTCGGACCTCAGCGTCGCCTGTCTTCATCTGTCGCACCTCATCGACGGTGGGGAAAGTATGGTTGGGTTTCTTAATTTTATGAAGGTGCTCACAGTCCGCTTGGCGAAGCGTTCCAGCCATCGCCAGCGCCCCGGCATACCCTCCAAAATCAGCTGCATTCCCAACCAACGAGCTGAATACATCCAACTCATTACTTAACCAACCTTCGAAAGCCTCCGCGCTGACTGTAGGAAGTGGCTCCCCGGCTGAACCTCCGGCTTCAGTCAAGCATGTGTCTATCTTAGCTTTAACCCAAGATAGACTCTCACGCCAAGCCTCGGCCTGGGTTGCCACCTCCGTTGACAACTTTTCTGCGCGCTCGTTTGCAGACGCCAAGTCTTTATCTTTTTGCCGTCCTGCAGCGAGGAGCTCCGCACTGGTCCTCGCAGCCTCTTGCGCTTCTTTCTTCCACTTCTCAGCCTCCTCTAAGGCAGTTTTCAGCTCCGCATCCTTGTCCTCCAAGCTCTGGCGAAGCTCCTTGTTGGTTTTCTGCGCGTCTTTCAACCGGTCATTCAGATGATGCAGATTGTAACTAGACCTTCGACGCGCTGACCGGTTGAGGAGCATCAGCTCAGCCACTTTCACATCAATATCATCATGAATATTATCCAAGGGCTCGCTAGCGAGCCGAAGCTCCGCTTCCGGCAGACAGACCCGGTCAAACACGCGACCCAGGAATCGCCTTTCCTCCGGAGAACACGGCAAACGAGTCGCCTGAAGGTCCGCGCTCGTGTACAGATGGGTCGCCGGGTCAGTAACGCCAAGCTCCTTCGCGTAGTAAGGAAGGCTTGTCCGGCTGGCCCCGCCATATGGCCTCTTTCCAGGCACCGGGTCCGATTCATGGTCACCATTAATTTCGGATCCCTCGACCCAAATGTGTGTGCCAGCATAATCGGGCAGTGACCCTTGTCGAGGGCTCTCTCCCTCCAGTTCCCGCAACACTTTTTCAACATCTTCGGCAGCCGCAGCAACAGCACTGGGCGAAGCTATCTTTTTTCCTCGGGTGTCCCCAATAGAAACGTCTTCATCGGAGTCATCCTCGCTGCTGGATGAATCGCTGCCCTCGCTAGATGACTCCACCCCCCTTTCCTTTTCCTTTTCTCTCTCTTCCTTGTCGCTGTCTTCGGAGACGCCTTCGTCATCCGAGATCTGAATTAAAGCTCCGATACCGCCCACGCGGGGCACCACTCCTCCAACCTTAACAGAGCCTCGGCCGCTCGAGGCAACGGCCGAGGATGTGGAAGTGCCCGAAGCACCAACAACAGCTGCGACCTTCATCGCCAACACCTTCGCCCGGCCACCGGGACCACAGCGCCCACGGCCACGACCCCTCTTCGGCCGAGAGACAACTCCCTCATCTCCCGCAGCGGCTCGCTTCCTCTTTTTCGGAGCATCTTCGCTCGACGGAGCGGGCCAGTTTGGATACTGAATGCCAAGAATGTCAAACAGTCTGTTAACTCGACCTTCGGCGCCTATGGCGCTGTGTATAGCTTTATTTTCCAACGTTGACAATTTGCCAACTAACTCCTCCACCCACTGCTGCACGCGTTTATATATAACCGCGAGCCCATCCTCCCTCCTGGGAAATTTCTTGATAACGTTTGCCCAGACCTTGTTTAAATCAATCTTCGGTCTCTTCAACCCCTTGCCCTGGTAGAGAGGGTCATCCTCAACCTCAAACCATACTTGTTTCTCGCGAAGAGGCCAGATCTTGGCGCAACAGTACTCCTCAATCAGGTCGCGGGCGCACTGAGAGCGCGAGACAACCCTCAGACAATCAACAGCCGCGTGTGCTTCGCCGTCCATTTTGGCCTCCGCACTTACATCCCCAAGAGGCGGGAGCTCACCGCACAGCTCCGCCACATCACTGAGCTTGTAGTAAAACCAAAATTCCTGCCACCCGCTGGTCCACTTGTTCTTCTGAGCTTGCACTGGCAACTCCGACCCAGCGCGGTGGCAGAATGTGTACACAGCAAATTGACCCAGACAACTTTTACCCTCGCCACAATGAATCTTCCGAGGCTGCATGTGCACCCGGTGAGTGCGAACAAAACCTTCGACATTTGGAGCGATACCTTGGGAACGGCATGCCCACACATACACCGACATCTTCGTAAAACATGAAGGTGTCAGCTGATGAAACTTTAGGTTGAACCTTCGCAACACAGAGGCCACAAAGGAGTGGGCCGGGAAGCGAAGGCCAGCCAAAAAAAATTCTTCAAACACTACAACTTCATCCGCATCCGGCTTCGGCAACGTCTCCCCGACGCTGGACCTCGCCTTGCCCTCCTCGATCCAACCCCACCTAACATAAGATGCAATCTCCGATGCGCACACTCGGCTGAGCCCAAACTCGAAGGTAATCCCCTCTTCCGCCGAAACAGGGGAAGCAGCACGAGCAGTCTGCTTCAGCCTAGCCATCTCTCTAATCGCTAACACCTTCGCGCAGCGAATGCTTGTCTCGACCCTCGCAGTCAAACTAAAACAAACCTTCGCTACAGGAAAATAGCAACAGCAGGGTGGCTAGGGCGAATGAGGGCACGTCCTTTACCGCTCACCTACCCCTCCTATTTATAGACCAAGCGGCCGGCACTCCCGCGACAGTATCGGCACGACAATCGAAAAACGCGGCGCAAAAAACGAAACGGGCCTCAACAGTACAAACTACAATACAACGATACGGCCCAAAGCAGCCGCGGGCGTCGCTGCCAAGGGTCCCTTTTTGTTTTCCCGTCCAAAATGCGCTGCTTGGGCCTAAAACTCCGTTCTTTAGATCCAAGGCAACGAGGGGCTACTGTTGGGGAAAAGGACCCTCGGCAAGAACGCCGCCCGATATGGTGCCAAGATCAACCTTCGCTTGGTCTTTGTGTCCTCGCGAGGTCCCCCTCCTTTCGGGGTCAATTTCCTAACCTTCGGACGTGAGTTCGACCCTCGATGCTCCCTTTAGCACCCCCTGCAGGTTAAGGCTTCGCGGCACGACAGACGACCCTCGCTGAGTCCCAAGGTCACTCAGAGCGGACCAAGCAAGCGACAAAGGCGCGTTGGCCCGAAGGCGAGAGGAGTCGAAGGTCAGCGAGCACGGCCGAAGGACAAACCTTCGGCCCTCTCTCCCGAAGGCAAGTGAGGTCGAAGGTCCTACAGACGGCGAAGGAGCGCGGGCCCAAGGGCGAGCACGGCCGAAGGTCAAAGCTCCGCCCCCCTCTCCGAAGGTGAACAGAACCAGGTGGCGGCGCATTGGAGGGGGGCCGATTAGGGTTTCCGCTTCAGCTGTGTGTTTACATTTTTGCCCTCCCTCCCTGCGTGGAGGTGAGGAATCTTTCCTGTACCCTTTTGTAATTTGGCCCGCATCCCTTGGTATTCCCTATAAATACCAGGGGATGAACAGTGTAAGAGGGGGATTTTTTGGGATCAGTACTCCACAGCATTGATTGAGTTCAAAACCTTCGCTTCCGCTTTACTTCCGACGCTTGGCCACCTTCGCCGTTCACTCTGTACAAGTGCGGGGGTTCGGCAAGTGTGTTTCCAACAGCGCGGCTCGGCGAGGTGAGATCAAAGTGTTGTGCCCATGGAGCAGATGTGGGAATCGGAGAAGGCAAGACAAGGAGAACATGGCTAAACATCTTGTGAACAATGGATTCATGCCGGACTACACCCGGTGGATCTACCATGGTGAAGCACATCGTTTGAGAGCGGAGGCAGTGCGACCACGTCTGGAGGACTTTGATGCTGATGCGGGGGTAGCAGACATGTTAGATGACTTCCAAGAAGCACAGTACGCTGAAGGACGTACGGAGGAGGAGATGGAGAAGACCGCAAAGGCATTTTACGAGATGATGTCTTCGGCACAGAAGCCCCTTCACGATCGGACAACGGTTTCTCAACTGGATGCCATTGGCCGTGTGATGGGGTTCAAGTCCCAGTTCAACCTGAGTCGAGATGCGTTCGATGGTATGTTGGCCCTCTTTGGTAGCATGCTTCCGGACGGCCACATATTGCCAAAGAGCTTGTACGAGTCACAGAAACTTCTTCGTGCACTGAAGATGTCGTATGAGCAGATACATGCTTGTCCAAATGGGTGCGTCCTCTTCAGGAAAGATCTCACGGATGCAGGTTACTGTCCGAAGTGTAAAGCGTCGAGATACATGGAGGTAGACGATGGTGAAGGCCCGAAGAGGCAGCTTTCTATCCCCATGAAAGTCCTGCGTTACCTGCCGTTCACACCGAGGATCCAACGTCTCTACATGACCGAGGAATCCGCGAAACAGATGACATGGCACAAACAGGGTACCCGATACAATCCTGAGAAGTTGGTACATCCCGCTGATGGTGAAGCATGGGCCCACTTCGATCGCATCCATCATGACAAAGCTAGAGAGGCTCGTATTGTTCGTGTTGCGTTTGCAATGGACGGTTTCAATCCCTATGGACTCATGGCTGTCCCGTACACCTGTTGGCCCGTCTTCGTTATCCCCCTCAATCTCCCCCCCGGCGTCCTATTTCAACGTCATACTGTCTTCTTGTCGTTGATAATTCCTGGACACCCGGGGAATAACATGGGTGTGTACATGGAGCCTCTGATTGATGAATTGGAAACTGCTTGGAATGAAGGGGTATTGACATACGACCGAGCTTCAAGGTCTAACTTCACAATGCACATCTGGTACCAGTACTCACTGCATGACTACCTGGCATATGGGATATTCTGTGCCTGGTGTGTCCATGGCAAGTTCTCATGCCCGGTTTGTAAGACAGCTATGAGATTTATCTGGTTGAAGAAGGGTGGCAAGTATTCAGTGTTCGACCAACACCGACAATTCCTGCCTCTTGACCATCCTTTCAGACGGGACACCAAGAACTTTACCAAAGGTGTCGTGGTGAGAGATCCTCCACCTCAGATGCTGACCGGTGCCGAGGTTCATGCTCAGATAGATGCTCTCTAGTTCAACGAAACAGACGGTCGTTTTGTGGGGTATGGTCAGGAGCATATGTGGACTCATAAGTCAGGCTTGGAAACACTCCCTTATTATGACGATCTTCTTCTGCCACATAACATTGATGTAATGCACACTGAAAAGAACATCGCTGAGTCGGTTTGGGGAACACTCATGGACACTGAAAAGTCCAAGGACAACCCTAAGGCTAGACTAGACCTGGCACTGTTGTGCGATAGACCAAAGCAAGAGATGCTGCCTCCTCAGCCCGGCAGGAGATGGACACGGCCCAAGGTCGATTTCGTCTTGGGCAGGCCACAAAGGAAAGAAATACTTCAGTGGATTCAGACATTGACATTCCCTAATGGATATGCAGCAAATCTAACGAGAGGAGTCAACTTATCTACTCTGCGAGTCCTAGGGATGAAGAGTCATGACTTCCACGTATGGATCGAACGGCTTCTTCCGGCGATGGTTCGAGGCTATGTTCCTGAGCCTATGTGGGTTGTCCTGGCAGAGTTGAGCTATTTCTTCCGCCAGCTATGTGCCAAGGAGATATCTCGGTCCGTCATTGATGACTTGGAGAAAGCTGCACCTGTGTTGCTCTGTAAGCTGGAGAAAATCTTTCCACCAGGCTTCTTCACTCCGATGCTTCATTTGATCATACACCTCCCAAATGAGGTTCGAATGGGAGGGCCTGTGCAATGGCGTTGGTGCTTTCCAGTCGAGAGAAATATGAAGACTCTTCGCAAGAAATGTAGAAACAAAGCCAAAATTGAGGCTTCCATTGCAGAGGCATCCATTCTGGAGGAGGTGTCCAACTTCACTGAAGAATACTACTCTGAGAACCTTCCTAGCGTGCATAATCCACCCCCTCGTTACAATGCTGGAGAAAATGAATCGAGTCTTAGCCTTTTTCGAGACCAACTTGGCACGGCAAGTGGATCCACAGTTAAGCAGTTGAACTATGAAGAGTGGCGAAAGATCATGCTATACGTGCTTACCAACCTTGATGAGCTGGACCCGTACATGGGGTAAGTTGTTATCTATCTTCATCCAATTCGTCGTCACTTCCCAACACCATTCTTTTTGTTTCGTACAGTTAATTTCTTCATTTGTTCTCGAATGGACCAAGGCCTCTTTCTGATGCGGTAGCTGAAACCCTAATTGCAAATGGTGCGGGGCAAGGGATGCCTGATTTCATTTCTTGGTTCCGACAAAAGGTACCGTCCTACCAAGGTCGTACTTAGTCTGACGTTCCAACTTGCTCTTACGTTCTGACCGTATAACGATATATCTTGCTTCACCTTGCAGGCTCAAACCGATGCGTCTATGAGTCAAGAGCTGAGAAAAGTTGCAAAAGGCTTTGACCGTAGGGTCAAGTCATTTAACTGTTACGACGTGAATGGATTTCGCTTCCACACATCAAGCTACGAGCAGAGTCGGCCCAATCGAAAAACCACAAATAGCGGAGTTTGTACTCCAGGCAATGACAACCGTGACTACTATGGAAGAATTGAAGAAATATATGAACTTTCATTTCACGGTGAAAAGCCTTTGAATCCTGTCATGTTCAAATGTCATTGGTTTGATCCTGGAGTAACGAGGCTGACACCTAATCTTGGCCTAGCCGAAATTCGACAGGATTCTGTCTATCCAGGCTCCGATGTGTATATTGTGGCTCAACAGGCCACGCAGGTTTATTACACGCCATACGCATGCAAAAGCAAAGAGCATCTCTTGGGTTGGTATATTGTGCACAAGATATCACCACATGCTAAACTACCTCTCCCCAATGATGAGGATTATAACTTCAACACAAACACGTATGATGGTGAGTTCTTTCAAGAATCTGGGTTACAAGGGACGTTCACGATAGACTTAACCGAAGCGATGGAAATGGAAGTAGAGAATGATGACGAGGACGCTGGGGATGAGGTGGTAAATGCGAAGGACATAGAAATGCTAGAACAATTCCGTTTAGGCCAAGCAAATGAAGACGACGACCTGTCTTCGGATACTGAGGAGTACTTAGACATGGTTGACAGTGATGAGGAGACTCATGCTCCGGCTAATCCGGATGATCCAGATTATTTCTAATACATGTAATATTATGTTATATTTTTAGGATCTATTGTTTTATTTATATTGCATATATTTGATTATGTTATTTTTAATACAACATTGTTTTTTCTTTTTAAATGCAGGAGGTCGAGGCAAGATGCCGGGAGGACGTCACAGGCGGTTGAGTTGGTTGTACCGCAGCTCGCAGGCCGACGGGCCCTCGACGAGGAGTGGCCGCCGCCGGAGGGAGCTGTCTCCACAGGAGGAGGAGGAGGAGGAGGAGGAGGAGGAGGTCGAGGAGGAGGTGCCGGCCACGCCCGAGGCCTAGGGGCAGGAGGAGGCACCATTGGCCGAGGAGGCAGAGGAGGAGGACGAGGCGGACGGGTGTTCGGGTGCCTCCGGGGTGTCCACACCCTACTTGAGAGGTCCCGCAAGCCTCCCGGCGTTGCCGACACGTGCCCGACGCCCAGTGATCACGCCCATCAGACAAAAGTACACGTTCTAACTACCTGTTCATACGATGGGACTCAAAATAGAAATAGAAGCTAATAATCTTTTTTAATCACTTGTGCAGGTCATGGGACTTTGTGGGGCCTAAAGGCCGCAAACCCAACGGCATCCTGGGTCTCCTGTGCCACGAGCACTACCCCGACATAGTACAGTATGCCGGGAGGCACGAGCCGGCCTACACCTTTGACCACTACAGCGTCGCCCCAGACCCAGACTTCCCCAACAAGGCGGCGCGGGTTAGAGCGGAGCTGTGGGTAAGTCTTCATCAAACAATATCAAATTCATCATATTTTTTCTTTAATTACTGTCTCGCCTCGTATTGTGTCTGTATGCAGAACTACTTCAAGTGCGAGCCGAGGAAGGAGGCAGTGGCGGAGGTGACGGCTACCCGGGCTTGTAGGAAGCTCGTCACCGACATGATCCACGAGGCGAGACTGCAGACCATCATTACCTACAAAGCCACGGTCTTGGCCATGAGGGTGACGAAGACCTAGGTGAGAGGCATGAAGCTGGGCTGGGCGCAGTTCTTGCAGGTAAGTGATTTCTTTTGAGATTAAGCTTTTGGTACTTTTCATCTGACGCTTAGACGTGAAATACTTGATGATGTGCAGATGATCCCCCAATGGTGCCAGTCGTTTCCCGAATGCTGGGAGATGATTGTGGACCGGTGACTATCCGAAGAGTGGGCGGCCCACCACGCCGAGGCCCGGGAGGCGCGTCTGCAGATGCCAGGTGTACCACACCACCAGGGCAACCGCAACCTCGCCGAGTACGCACAAGCTTGGGTACGTGAAAGACTTTATCAATTCCTCGATCAAATGTTGCCTGATTGCTAATCATCTTGTTGTCTTCCTCGCAGTCGGAGGCACACGGTGGTCAGCCTTGCGGCACGGTGGCGGCATACGCCGTGTCCCACAAGGGCAAGGCCACGGCAGCGGAGACCTCCTACAACCCCGACGATCCCGCCGACGCGTACACCAACTCCAGCGTCCACTCCCGCCTCACTGACTACTCAGAGGCGGCAAGGGCGGTCCATGGGACACCTTTGATCCCACCACCGCGGACCTGGACGGGAGCATCGTCATGAGGATTGGAGGAGGGAAGAAGCACGGGCGGTTCTGGCTTGGCGACGGCGTCATCGACACGGCCTCCACTCCCACTCCGTCCCAGCTCCGAGCACATAGCACGAGCGGGAGCGTCCCCATACGCCCACGCCCGTCGCCTGCGCAGTCGCGGGTCGCCGAGCTCGAGGTTATTTCTATTTAACTCATCGTACATTGATCTTTAAATGTTTGCATTGTTCTAACATTCAGTTTGTATTATCGCAGGCCCGCTTGGAAAGAGAAAGGCAGGAGCGCCAGGTGTCCGAGACCCAGATGCGGTCACAAATGTCGGCCCAGATGGAGGCTCAAGCTAAGCAGATGGCGGAGCTCATCGCCTTCATGGCCTCCCAGGGCATGGCCGTGCCCCAGACGCTCATGGCTCCTCCACCGCCGCCTCTGGACCCCGGAGCTGCTCCTGTGAGTATCAATACTTCAGTGTTTCATTTTTTCATTTCCTTGTCTGACATGACCTTTTGCAGCCTCCTCCGTCAGAAGGTTCGAACAACCGCCACGGGGGTCAAGCAGGCGGCAGTTCTCAGGGGTGGCCCGGTTGGCCGGGGGTGTAGTAGATTGAACTTTGGACTATCCTCGTGTGTTATTGAACTCTCATGTTGTATTGTGGTGACCTAGGTATTGAACTATTTGATGACATATATGTTATTGAACTATGTGATGTGATATATATATATATATGTTCTGTGACGTGAAATATGATATATATGTGATATGTAATGAATGTGATATATCTGTGTGATAGTGTCGGAGAAAAGGAAAAATAGAATTGGAAAACAAAAATTTGAAATTTACCCAGCTTTGCCGAGGGTTGCTCTCGACAAAGGGGACATTTGCCGAGGGTTTTTGACCATAACCCTCGGCAAAGCTGGGAACCAGAACACCAATTTACCTAGCTTTACCGAGGGCTTTGGCCATAGCCCTCGGCAAAGGAAGAAGTTTGTCGAGAGCTAGGATTGTAGCTCTCGGCGAAAAGTTTCAAAAAAAAACGTAACTTTGCCGAGGGCCGGATGAGAGAGCTCTCGGCATAGAATATCTCTTTGCCGAGAGCCTGGTGTTCAAACACTCGGCATAGATTTTTTGTGGAAAAAAATAAAAAAACCTTTGCCGAGAGCTAGTTCAGCCGGCTCTCGGCAAAGAAGCCGTCAACGGTCGCCTCCCGTTAACGGCTACTTTTCTTTGTCGACAGCCCCAAGGGATCCTCGGCAACGGGTTTGTCGAGAGCCCGACAAACAGCCCTCGGCAAAGGTTTTTTTGCCGAGAGGTTTTTTGCCGAGAGCAACCCTCGGCACAAGCGTTACCGAGTGTCAAAGAGGCTTTGCCGAGTGCGTGAGGCACTCGGCAAAGCAGGCGTTTCCAGTAGTGATTATACATATTAAATTTTTTTATAAAACCGGACAAATAATCCCTTGGATGGTTTTGCTAGGTGGTTTTGCATATGTGGTGCTACATGCTGTCTATCTTTCATGATGTGGCCTCTAAGGTTCTTGCACGTGCGGGGTGAAAAAATTCTCCTGTTTTTCGTTTCTAGGCATGGCCGCGAGAGGCTGACGGCGGCGGCCAGCTGCGGACTGTGATGCGCGGCAGCTGCTGTCGGGGCGGCAGACTGCTATGGGTGACGGCTATGGGCAATCCTTCGGCAGCTAGCTAGCGGTAAGGCTGTATATCGAGCCGAGCCGGCTCGTTCTGGCTCGTTAAGATAACGAGTTAGCTTGGCGCTCGGCTTGTAAACTTAACAAGCCAGAATGTCAGCTCGATTCGGCTCGTTAAAAGTTTGAGCTGGCTTGTTAAGCTCGCGAGTCAGATATAAAAAGTATATAAAATATAATATTTATGTTTATCTAAAGTTTGATAATAGTAATAATATAAAAGTAACACGTCCAACAACCTTAAATCGAACTAAAAATTAATAAATGTTAACATATATATAAGTACAATAACATATGAGATTATTATATACCATACATCCATTAGAAATAAATGATAAAGTCATAATAATCTGAAATTTATAGGGTCTAGACCAGTCATCAACCAATTATAATTACAAAATGCTAAGTAATACAAAAATTAATATATGATCCGTTGTTTTTTTAGAAGCTTGGCTCGTGAGCTGGCTCAAGTTAGCTCGTTATAGCTAACGAGCTAAAATCTGAGCTCGGCTCGGCTCGGCTCGTTAGCATAACGAGCTGAGTCAAGTCAAGCCGAGTCGAGCGAGCTAACGAGCTACGAGTTTTTCGTCTAGCCTTGACTAGCGGTGGTGGTGCTGGCCCAGGCGGCGGCAGTCATCGCACCAAGCGGCTGCATCAACTCTGCCTGGTGGCTCCCGAAGTACATCTCCATCGCGTCGTCATCCTCCGACTCCGATGGCACGACAGCATCCACGTCCTTGTGATGAGCCTCGGCATGAAGACGTGCCCGGCGCTGCACGTGCGGTTTGCCAGGAGCTCTGCAGCCTGACCAAGCTCCAGCACAGGAACCTTGTGCAGCTACGTGGGTGATGCCTCCCGAGTCTCCATAGCTTATTAGCTTCATATACAGTGAAATGATGTGTGTATATTACTGTCATGTGACTAGTGACTACACTACTTTGAGAGATCAATTATCAAACACCTGCATATAGTCCTACACCTGCATATTATTTGATTTTGCCACGCTGAAGATAATAATAGCACCATTATATGTTTGATCTGGTGTAGTAGTTACTCCCTCCGTCCCTTTTTACGTGTCGTCCGGAAAGCGTGTCTGTGAGAGAAACACAGATTTCTAGAGACACTTTATTTAGGGACGGAGGTAGTATTAACCTATATATTACAAAATTTGGTTTCCAATGTGAAAGCTTCTTTCACTGATAAGCAATGAACAACGTAATACTATGTTACAATCCAATCGCAAGATGTGTTTGCATCATCATCAAGTCAAAAAAGCTCCCCTTTTTCTCCGGGTACAGCAGCAGCATGCTCTGCGAGGCATAGTACCATCTAATCTTGCTGTCGACGAAAGATGGTCGGCAATCTACCGAGGGAGCCAACAAATTTTTTCAGTTAAATAAAACATCGGGCTACCTGTGTTGAGAGATCAAGACAGAACTATTTGCTCAACTTTTCACACATTTATCCAGTTTATTTATCATATATAAGAGTCAAGGGAAGAGCACGCACACATAATATTTTGTTTAAGTATATATGATGACAGCTATAAAAGATTTATTGTTAGCAGCAAGCAATAGAAATATCTGCTATGCACATCTAGTACTACTTGGTTGGAAGTAAAGATGTGAAAAAGCCAACCTGATTCTTTTGTTTTTCGAGAGGCAAGTATGGCATGTCATGGGAGATGTATGAAGTGATTAAAATCCCCTTTTTTGTGCTACTAACAACGAGCTCAAATACAGACTTCACTACCACAAGTGAAGTACATGTTAGCTTAGCAAGAAGGAGAAGCCCAATCAGGTTCTGCAACCACGAGACACAATAGTCAGCTCCCTCAACACATATCGAGCACATGCAAGAAGTTGAAGAGCAAACCGATAGTGCCACAGTTGTAGAACACATATCGAGTACATATCGAGCTCCATCAACCCCAGCTCTGTGACATCACACACTTCCAGTGGTTGCGCCTCCATAGCAGCCAGCACTAGCAGTGACACTAGTGGCACCATCGTCTGCTGGTCCTGTGGCGTGGTGATGCAGCACTTAGACTCGTGATACTGCCCTTAATAGTATTTAACAAATGACATAATACATATTACTAGAGAATGTCTCCAAGCACTCAGCCTAAATTCGCTCTAAATTGTTATGTTTTCTCAATCACCCTTTGCGACATACATCGATCAATCACCAAGTGTTGGTGCCAAGTCACTTGTAGCCATTCACATTGTGACTAACTCAATTGCAGTTGTTACTACAAAACACACATAATCACAATACTTATGCTCATCAATCACCAAAACCCCATAATCACCACAATGGGGTCTAGATGCATTCACTTGTGGTCTAGATGGGAGCAAAGACACAGATCATATGGACACTTTGTGTCATCAACAAAATGACCAACAACCAATGTTCTAACCCAAGTATTCCATTGACTTGTGGGATTCTTAAATCTAACTTGTTATTTTATATATCGGAAGGCTTCTCAATCATTTATTCTTAAATAAGAAAATGCACCTCAATGTAACTAGTAGCCAAATGTTAGTACGTAGCACTCGTTGAGTTTTTAAACCCTTTTTTGAAATAAAAGGTATCTCAATATAAGTTGTTCTTTTGTTGGCAGCGCTTTATTTGGCCTGATGTAGCTACCAACACCATATTGTTTAGATCCAGAATCCCATGCACTATTGAAAATATTCAACACCCTCCCAATATACTGGTAGGAAAACTTACCTTCTGAACCATCCTGATGATCATTTGTTTGAACTCCATACATTATTGTTGTTGTGTTTGTTATTCTTAATGAAGAAAATCAATTTTTTCTATCACCATCGAACAAAAGAAAGAGAAACTATATGTGTTATATTTGTTTTTGCATGTGTTCCACTTGTCATTGATGTTGGATAAAGGAAGTCACATGCTATATGTAGGTAGATAAAATGAAACATGGATATCTCAAGTAAATTTTAAAATATTAAATGGAATGGATCTTAGAAGAAATAAAATAAAATTTAAAAAGTAATGTTAGATGAAATATTTAGGCAAAACTGTACCAACACATATATTGCTATGTGTTCGCCATGGCCCCTAGTTTACATAATTCTTAAATTTCCTTTTGTTATCCATGTTTGTTTTGATTTACCTACATATAACATGTGGCTTTTCTTTGTCCACAATCAATGGCAAGTGGCACACATACAAAAACACATATGACACACATTTTTTCTCTTTCTTTTTTAGATGGTTATAAATAAAAGAGATATTGTTCATTGAGAATAACAAACACACATCATCAACCTTGTCTAGAGCTCAAGCAAGCAATCACCATGATGACCCTGAAGGTAAGTTTTCCCATTGGTATATATTAGGAGGATGAGGAATACCATCAGTAGCGGTTGAGATTTTAGAACTAAACAATATGTCATGGGTAGTTAGATTGGGCAAGATAAAGGGACACAGACAAAAGAATGGCTTTTACTGAGGAGCCTTTTAAAAACAGTTTGAGAAGACCACAAGTGCTTCCAAAAAAATAATTCTTTAGATTGAGGTGCCTTTTTCTTTTAACAAAAATATATTTGGATAAAGCACAATGATATTGACCAAATGGCAAGTAAGATTAAGAAAACCCTAGGTCCAATACAACAATACATGAGTTCAAGCGTTGGCTATTGGTCATTTTCCTGGACGAAGAAGCCTCAATGTGATATGTTTATCTGCTCCCATGCATCTAGATTGGTGGTTTGAAGTTTGATATTGAACTCATCAGAATTAGTAGTACCTTTGGTAGTAAAGGGTAAGATAGAATGGGAGGCAAAACCACTAAGACCATAATTTGCAGTTGTCATGACATGATGCAACTAGTCAAAAAATAAGATGTTGTTTGTAAGGTGGTTGGGTGAGAATAGAATCAGGATGAAATTACTGTGTCACTGGAAAGGTAGATATTTTCTTGAACTCAAAGTAAAACAAATTGCAATATATATACATGTCTTTAACACAGAATAAGATGCTTTTGGAAAGACCACGGCGAAGCAAATAGCCATATTTTTGGCAGTGCATTCATCTCAATACTTTTTACAATTCCATTAGAGTAATATTCATATATGGTAATTATCATTCTCATAAAAGTTTTGTAGTACTATATGCTAGCAAAGAAGTGCACCTGACGACGAATACACAATCCCAAAAGGTCTTGTGAAGCACACCAAATGGAAATAAGCATACTGAAATAAATATAAAAAGAGTGTACTAACCTTAGTAAAATTTTAACTAAACCTATGAACTATACACAACCATAATCATGTTCCAATAATAATCTTGTGGGGTTCTCAAATCTAACTCATTAGTTTGTTATTAGTTGCGCTATTTTGGTCGATCCTGCTACTCGCAACAATCAACTATTTCGATTGAGCACCCTTGACCTCGAGGGACATATTCATCGTAAGATACATAGATAGCAAAAAAGATACATCTTGCTCCACGGCGATAATATGTTGGCCTGAACTCCATCCATGGCTAAGTACTGCTCTTTTCATAAACAGAAGCCATCTATTTATAGTCATCTAGTGGAACCAGAAGTTATATGTGTCTTAAGAAATCTTTGCATGTATGAAATGTGTCATTTGGTCATGATTGAAAGGAAGCCACTTGTCATGAGAAGGTGGACAAAATAAAACAAGCGTCTTAAGGAACCTTTGCATGTCCACCCGATGTCACTTGGTTATGAATGAAAGGAAGCCACTTGTCATGAGAAGGTGAACAAAACAAAACACGGGTCTTAGGAGCCTTTGCATGTCGACCACATGCCACTTAGTTGCGAATGAAATGAATCATGAGAAGATGGACAAAAGAAAACACGCGTCTTAAGGAACCTTTGCATATCCACCACGTACCATTTGGTTGTGAATGAAAGGAAGCCACTTGTCATGAGAAGGTGGACAAAAGGAAACATGGGGAAGAAGAAATTTAAGATGTTTATAAATCAGTCTAAAAAGAATGAATATTAATGATAGCCAAAATGCTTTGTTAAAACTAAAATAGACCCAGAAAAGTAATTTCAAATTACAAATACTTCTACTACCAAACTAGCCAATTCCCTTTTCCACTATTATGATTTTTAGTACATAAGCACACATGTGCCCTCCTGGGATAATATTCTTATGCCACTAATGATAGGTATGTTACCTTACACATGTACCAAGTAGCCAGTTTTTGAGCTCGTCCCAATTTCGAGACCTATTCGTATTCTATTAGCCCGCGTCAAAAAGTTTTATAACCACTATACTTTTTGTTTAATAAGGTCCATTTTTCAAGGTACAACCCATCTTTGGCGTGCAATCTATGTATGGGCCAATGTCATTTTTACATGGCAAGCCATTTTTGGCGCGCACTATAGAATTCATTTTCTCTGCATGATTTTCACCATCTCTTCACCTTCTCAGTCCTGTCACTTTCTCATCATTTTCTCTGCATGATTTTCACACCAAACCCTAAACCCTAAACTCTAAACTCTTTCACCACCAGTTCAAAAGTCTGTGAGGCGTATTAGACATTTAAATTAGCGGTGAGAATTCCCACAGTTTTCATCACTATATCACATGATGATCCGTCAATGGAAACACTTTTTACTACCAGTTTGAAGGCCACTGCACTACTTACTATTCAGCTGGCCGGTGAAGAAAATAGGTTTACCATTGGTTCAAGGATTGAGCCGACAGTGAAAATATACTGGATATATAGAAAATCTCATTTCCCGTCTCTTCCTCAGTCCTGTCACTTTTTTACCTCTGACTCCCACCTTTGTTTCAGCGTGGGGCCATTTCCACCAATTTGCTCATCGAAACTGCCAATTCTCGAAGGATGCATATCACTTATTTGTTTTAAGGTTATCAATTATAACCTTTTAATTTCTCAGCTTATTTCTTTAGCTAAGGCCCCGTTTGGAATGGAGGAAAAGCAAAGGAAAAATGGAGGAACTGAATCCACAGGACTGGTTTGGAGAATTGGCGTTTGGAATGGAGGAACGAGTCTCTACGTTCCAGATGAAAGGAAGGATCCTCTTCACAAAACGGAGGAAATAAAACATCTGGTGTGAGCCCTGGTTTCGCGTATGCCCGAGGCAAAGATCAACAAAGTCATAGGCACAGGAGCAGCAATTACCTAGCTTGACATCAAACGAACGGCTAGATGGCAGTGCGAAAGAAAAATAGCAAAATATTTCAGCACCTAACTCCTCATTGATGCCCATGCGAAGCTTCTTGCGCCCTTTGGGTTCTCTCTCACTAATAATAATGCGGACTGATGCCGGCCGCCATCAATAAAGTAGCTCTAGATTCACAAATTGATTTAATTATATTTAGCTAGATTAGTAGATGATAGAGTATTTACAAGTCACATTTCAACGTTCCTGTGTTTTCAATTCCTGCGATCCAAACACTTATTTCTAAGTTTTTCCTATGTTTTCTAAATCCTCTGTTTTGCCATCTTCTTCATATACACTTCCTATATATCCTTCGTTCCTAAATATTGAGTTTTGGAGGAATGCGATGTAATGTATCTTTATGTAAGGCGCAAGGCGGGGAGGGCGGGTACCGGCTGCTAGGGCTAGCCCTAGGGCTGCCGTGCGGCAGGGAAGGGGCGGCGACGGCCTGATGTGCTGCTACTGCGCGCGCGTGAGAGGGAAGGGGAAGGGGCGGCGGCTAGGGTTTGGGAGCTGGAGAACTAGAATAAGCCTTTCGTTCTTTTTCTTATTAATCTCAAAGGGGTACAATGCCTCTATATTTATAGTCCCGAGAAGACTTGCATCTTAAGTAATTCTATCTATTTCCTTATTCTACCCCTTATCCTAATCTATTTCTAATTGGATCCTTTTGCGGTGACGGCGGCGGCGCGGATGAACAGTACCCGCGTGCTACAGTACCCGCGGGTACTGTTCACGCCGGCTCGCTGCAAGGGCAGCGTCTGCTAGGGCATCGGCGTCTTGGGCGAGTTGGGCGCCGGTCCACGGGCCCAATAGGTGCCCTGCTGGCCCATCCAGCCCCCTAGCCTCCATTAGGCGTATGACATCTCTCCCCCCTTCGCCAGTCAGCGCGTCCACGTGCTGATATATCGTCCAACTCCTTTCTCCATGGCTCGATAATCTGGTGCTTGGTACTAAGTTTGTGATTTGGAGAAGTATGTGTCCCAGCCTGTCGTTGGATTGGTCATAGTTGACATCATGGTCCCTGAATAAGAAGCAATAAGTGAGGGAGCCGAAGTATCCGAAGAGGTGGTAGCTGTAGTTTGTGGCTGCTGACGAGTTGGTGTAGTTGTTCCGTGCTTCTCGGAGCATTGGTCCTGGTAAGATTGCAGAAAAGTGGAGTGTTCTTCGATCCAGTTCCGGCTGTTGATATGAGAACACTCGACCCGCATCAATTTGGCTCGGAATATGCCTCGCAAGTGTTGTAGTTGTGAATGTTGGAGGATTTGTTGTGAAATCTTCGAGTGTGCCAAAGAGGAGGTTCCCCGTCTCATAGTCTGCAGGCGAGATAATTGGGCTGCCATTGGCTGGATTTCTGTGGATGTCGATGTTGTCGGCGCGAAGGAATTGTTGACTGTTGCTGTCGAAGAAGATGATGGTTGCTGCTGGTAGTTTCTGCCAAGGTTGTTCTTCCAAAAAGAGGATGCTAGAGGGGAAAGCTTGTGTGGACGGTGTTGATGCTGCTGTGTGAAAGCCAACTGCAAGTAAACGTGCTTATAACATACCCGGTGTTGTTATCAAGTTCTAGAGCAATGGTGATGTTGCTGGCACGTAGTAGCGGTTGTTGTAAAGGATCACGCCATGTTGCAAGGACCAAGCTGGAGCTGCTGCTTTGAGTGCTATGGTTTCAGAGATGATTTGAAGTTCTCGCTCGTTTGTTGTTGCTAGGCGGAGCTCAGAGAGTATGTCGCTGTTGAAGGCATCAAGAGGTGTTGGCGCTGTTTCCTCTGTGCTTGGCAGCTTCTCTTCCTGGTTGATGTTGGCTTTGTAGTCTGAGGTGATCACAACTTTTCCTGCTTTTGAGGGGGTTGAAGGGGACTTAGCTAGTGCTGCAGGAGTGGTTGTCGCCGAGATCGTCGTGGTCGTCGTTGTCCACGTGGGGACGACTGCTGGTAGGAGGTTGGGGAAGCCGACGTTGGGCGAGGATGGTGGCGCCTTGGTTTGTGGTGCTGGTGTCGTCGTTGGTGATGTTGGGGTTGGAGCCGTTGTTGTCGTCGTTGGTGTAGGCGCCTGTTCTGCTACCGGGGCGGTGTTGACGACGATCTTGATGGGTGTCGCCTGTTCCTCCAGAGCTCTGGCCAGTTGTATGGCCATATCTAGATCGTGCGGTCGGCGACGCTTGACGACCGTCTGTAGTGGTTCACGTAGGCCTGTAATAAATAGGTCGACTTGCCTGAGGTCGCTGATGATGTCGTCTTGCAGCGTGTACGAGACGAAGGCATTGACGTAGTCGTTCAGGAGGTCGCCGTGTCGGGGTGTAATCAGGTAGCTGCTATCGATGTCGTTGCTCGGCCCAAACTCGTGAATCAGTAGGTGTTTGAAGAACTCCCAATTGTGTATTGGGATCTCCTGCGACATCCGGATGTACCAGCGTTGTGCATCTCCTATGAGGTGGAAAGTTGCGTACTTGATTTGCTGAAGTTCCTCCATGTGTTGGAGCCTGAAGAGAAGCTAGAGCGGTCTCAGCCATAGTGATGGATCTGACGAGCCGTCGTATGTCAGTGTTGTTAGATGAGCCCTGATGTCGTGTCGAGGAGCGGTGGGCGCCTGAAGAGAAGCAATAAGTGAAGAGTGCTAGAGCAGGTGAAGCCTCTTGTCCTGTAGTGTCACACCAGTTATGTGACTGTGTCGAGGAAGTGACCGGTGATAACGCCTTCTAGCTGTTAAACAGACTGTGCCATGGGATGTCTATACTCGTCAGGGCCTCGAATGCCTAGTAGGTTGGTCGCCACCCGACGCATCGGTTCCCTACCCGAGCAGTAGCTCGGGCTACCGCTGGGCTAGAGTCAGGCTCGGGAAGTCGTCGCTCGGGAGCTTGGGGTCCTGGTGCTGATGGTTACTAACACCAATTATAAACATCAACATATCCGACATATACACTTAACTCCATCACCACACATAGGTATATAGGGTTTGATTCTAACGAGTTCCACAAGTTTTTGTATGGTTACTTGTTTTGTAGTATATTTGATTTTTTTACAGTACATAGACATATCAAGTGATGAACTGGAGAGTGTCATTGTGAACAGCTCGTCGAGACGATCAAAATAGACATCACTTTGCTATATTTGGAGTCCCAGTGAAAAAGATATCAATTACACAATGAAGCCTACATGGGAAGGTTCTAGAAGGCACCAGAGGGCTTTCCACTAAAGTGGAGCCTGGACCATTGTCAAGTGGGACTGGCTTGCTCCACCACTAGGCCAGTGAAAGGTCCTAGTTTGGTTTTGGTAATTGAGTGATAACTTAAGTGAACTGATATGTATTTAAGTGAATTACACAGGTGATTAGTCCACATGTGATCATGCGTGAGCAACATATGCCATGGAGGTGAATTGGTTTGGAGGTTGTTGCAAGGCTCATACATGTGATGGAGGAGCTTATTGCATATGTGACATGACATGGAGTCATGTGGCTAAGATGGTGAAGATCAAGGCAAGACTTTCTGATGGACCAGTTGCGAAGGTGAAGGGCAAGCTGGAGGCTTTGAAGCCGTTGGTACCGAGTGTTAGGAGGCTTGAGCAAGGATTTGGCACCGAAGGACCGAAGCAATGATGAAGGGCAAGTGAAGTCAAGATCGATGTACCATGAAGGCCATGTGATGAAGTGGCTTATATCATTTGTTGTTCAAGGTTAGTGCATGTCTTGCATCAACAATCAGAGAAGACAAAATGGAATGCACAAGCCAAAGATATAACCTAGGGCATTTCATTTCACCGGTCATAGGTGCGTAGAGATGTTGATGACCGGGTTTAGGATAGATGGTCGTACTATTAAGAGGAGCAAAGATGTTTGCATATCGGTCATCTAGTGCCACTTGAGCAAATTTTTTGATGTGTTAGGATTGAGTGTGTAACACCCTAAAATTTCTCTGAATTTAAAATAGGTTAAAAAGAGTTATAATTGATTTTTTGGTAAGCATTTAACATAGGAAATAAACAATTTTCATAAAGTTAAAATCAAGTTAGGAATTTGTTGTTCATTCATACTGATGCATTTTACCTTTTGAGATGAGTGGTTTTGCCAAAAAATTTATTTGAATTCAAAAGATATTTGAAAATAGTTTGAAATGTGTTGAAAATAAAAAGAAAATGGTCTTTTTCTCCCTCTCCCTTTGCCCCCTCCCTTTTGGCCCACTCAGTCTGGAGGCCTAGCTCCCTCTGGCTCGCTTCTCCCTACCTCCTCCCTTCTCCCACGCTGGGTCGGTTCCCCTCCTCCTCTCTCCATGAAGGTTTGCAACTTATAACATCTTCTTCAACTCACTCCCCTATGGTAGAAATACAACACATAAGTATCTCTCTCGTATAGCCAACAATAATATACAAATATAATCCATATATAATCATATTAGCTTAATTAATATGTGTTTAAATTATGATTCTTAAAATGAATTCAATTCCAAGCATCCAAACGGGCCCTAGTAGATTTTGGAGATATGGAGTGGTCTGCGTAAATTAAAAGGAGTTTTCTCAAAAAAATATTTTGTTGTACTCTGACCCCAAGAGCCTTAATTCACTCGGGGTTCAAGCTTGCTACAAGTCCATGGACCGAATGACCTTTGCCATTGATCTCAGATGTCTCCAAACAAAGTGCAACTAAATTAACGAGGTGTCAACCAGTTGTATATGCACCATCCACACAAAGATAGTGCATACAAGGGGTCAAGTGGCCACCACAAGGTCGCTCGGCTTATCAATCACATCCATTTTGAAACAACCTCCTTGTCCTAGGACAACATGGAACCAACATAGGAGCTTAATCTCAATTATATGATTGGAAGTTAATGAACTAGGTGGCCAAGCACCCATGGTAAACCTAGAGGACAAAACTTGAATCCTACTCCAAGATATATTAAGTACCCATTTATTACCTACGGCTATAAGTCCTCTTCATTTGCAAGCACAAAGAGTCAAGAGATAAAAAAGCAGAATCCCTTACATTTTCTGCATAGAAAATAGGAAGAGAGAGGAGATGTGAGAGTGCGAGAGAGAGTAGATGTTACATTGGTGATGAAGCTAAACATCAAGTGAATTCATAGTCTTCCTCTACTATTGCAATACTTTACTTTATTCTTTCTTTGCTTGTTGGTACTTCATGAGCAATTGAAAGGTCCAAGTTTGGTTTTGGTGATTGATGACAACACTTGTGAACTAACTATTCTATCCAAGTGTGTGAAGGAAAATAGGTTGAGTTCACAAGACTAGTGGATGATGATATTGAAATGATTGATTAAAGTTTGTTGGGATATTCAACTCAATCATAGAAAGCAAGCGAAGGCTTTGATAGGACTTGGCTAGAAGGACAGTGTGCTCAAGCGATGGTGAAGGACAAGCTAGTGGGCTTGATGCCGAGGGACCGACGCAAAGGTGAAGGGCAAGCTAGTGGGCTTGGCGCAGATGGACCTATGGTGAAGGGCAAGCTAGTGGGCTCGGCGCCGAAGGACCGAGACAACGGTGAATAGCAAGTGAAGCTAAAGTAAAGGGCTTGAAGTCTATGTGATAGTTGAGTGACCAACATCATCTTTGATGGACCAAGTTGAAGATTCTTTGGTTATATCTAATGACTTGGTGAAGTTGTCCAAGAATGATTCCTTGCGGGTATCAAAGAAATTTGTGGTTAAGCAAGGCAAAGGTATGGACGATAGGGTGTTTCTTTTTACCGGCTATGAGGTGTGTAGAGAAGTTAATAGCCAAATTTAAGATAGATAACCATACTATTAAGAGGGGCAAACACGTTTGCATTACGGTTGTCTAGTGCCACTAGTGAGCTCTATCGTTATGGATCGCTTTTGTGATGAGTGGCGGTTAGTCAAAACCTTTATGAAAACGTTTGTGAAAAGCTAACTAAGTGTTTATGGGAACAATGCTCTTATGGAGATCGTTGGCTTGAAGTTGGCTTGTTTTAAGAAAAAGGTTTTTCTAGCGCTTGTGAGCTAACTTTATATTTCTTTGGTCATATCCATAGTGTATGGGTTGATGGGACAAAGCAAAGGAGATAGAGCTCTTGAGAAAGGCGTTTTCAGGCTGGTGGCGGACAGTCCGCCGGCCAAAACCTGAAAACCGAGCAGATTGAATATAATCTGTTGATGGGCTGTCGAAGTAACGGCGGATAGTCCACCGGCTAATTCTTGTGGGAAAAGTCCACCGACTAATTCTTGTGAGAAACAGAGTTGTTGTCTGCGCTATTGTTGTTGTCTCAGAACAACGGCGGACAGTCCACCGATGTTTTTCAAAAACGAGCAGTGGTGTTGATGTTTCTGCTTGGTGTGGCGCGTGGCAACGATGGACATTCCGGGCCCCTGGTGGCGGACAGTCCGCCAGTCAAAATTTGAACCTAACGGCTAGTTGTTGACAACGGCGGACAATCCGGGAATTGTACCACGGACTGTCCGGGAATCGCGTTTCAGCACATAACGGTTGGATTTTGAGGGGACCTCTATATATAGTGGGTTGCCTGGATTGTGAGGGCTCTCTTGGGCATTCTAACAGCATATCCTTTGGGAGAGAACACCTCTAGCACCTCATCTCATATCCCTTGCTTGAGAGCAATATTTGGAGAGTGAGTGTGCTCCACCAGTGTGAATCTTTGCGTGAGAGATTACTTGTGGCACTAGAGGTGGTCGTCGTGCGGGCGTGGTTATCTATTACTCTTGGAGCTTGCTGGCTCCTAGACGGTTTGGTGATTGTGTCTCCGTGAAGCACGCAAGGAGATTGTGCGGTGCTCTGGAGTTGGCTTTGTCAAGGGCTATTGAGCTCATCCCCACCGGAGGAAGGCAAAGAGCATCTCTAGTAAACTAGAGGTGTGAAGAGTATCTAGTGATTTGGTTGGCTCAAAGTTTACTGCTCACGTGGAGCCTACCTTGTGGGATAGTCCGAAGCTTATGTGCTTGGAGCTAACAAGAGGAGCAACAATCCTAGAACTTGCTTCAACGTGGATTAAGTGACCGACAAGTCACCGAACCACGTTAAAAACATCGTGTGCCATCCTCTTCCTTTTGGTTTGCCTATCTCAACTCAAGTTTATTTCATTTCATCTTATACATACTTGTGTTGATCTTGTATCTTGTATTTACATTCATACATATATTGATATCTTGTGTAGTCCATCTTGATATACATTCTTATGGTTGATCATCTTGCTTAATAGCTCCAACTTGACTTGTGTATAATAGAAATACTCTTGCTAGTATATCTTGTTAAGTTCATAATTAGAGGGGTGTAGTCAAAGTTATATTTGAGCCTATCTTTTTCGCTATCTATTTCAAGTAGTTCTTGTGATTAATTTTTAGAATCGACTATTCACCCCCCCCCCCTCTAGTCGGCCATCTCGATCCTTCAAGTGGTATCGGAGCCATGGTCTCTCTATTGAGGTCTTTACCGACCCGAGAGGATGGCGACTTATGGGTTAGGAGTTGAGTGTCCACATATCTTTGATGGTACATGCTTTACACCTTGGAAAGAATGGATGATTTGCAATTTCAAATTCATTAGTCCTCAAATGTGGTGGATCGTGAATATAGGCTTTTCTCAAGTGTTGGATGAGGTAAACCCAACTCCAGCACAAGAGAAATGCCTAAATCTCGATATCTAAGCTATTAACATCTTTTATCAATCTTTGAGGGATAATGTCTTTAAAGAGATCATGGACATGAAGACTACTCATGAAATTTGAAAATTTCTCAATGAGAAGTATGATGTGATTGCTATTGATGATGAGCAAGTGCATACTTTAGATGATTGCATAGTTGATGGCATTGTTGAGCATATTGATGAAATTGAGGAAAATGATGATTGCTCCAAGTCAAACTCAAGTGATTGTGATGATCCCTCTATTTCAATCTCTCTTAACAACTATGATGAGTGCTCATATTATTTGGTCAAGGATGACTCTACAAGTCCATCTACATCAACACATTATCACATGTCTTGTGACAATGAGGAGGTAAACAATGGTAATGATGTAATTGACCATGCATACACATATGATGAGCTTATAAATGTTATTAAGGGAATGAAAATTTGCTTTGAAAAAGTAGAAGCTCAAAAGAAAGACTTGGAACATGAAAATCTTGCTTTAAAGAAATCCTTTAATTGTTCGGAAAAACTTTTTAGCAAATTCATATGCAAACTAGAATCTTTATCTTTGACTCATGAGGTGCTTTGTTCTAAATATGAGAAACTCAAGAAAGACCATGATTCACTCACTAAGACTCTTTCAAAGAAAGAAATTAAAATTGATGAGAGCTCATCATGTGAGTTGAATGGTCAAATGCAACATATGGCTAACTCTTGTGTTGTAGAGAAAATAGATGCCTTTACCACTTGTGATGATTTATTAGAGGTATCTTGTTCCTCAAACTTGGATACTTGCTCTCCTTCTATGTGTCATGAGACTAACCATGTAGAAGAAGAAAAGAAATCAAGTGTCAAGGTGGGTATGATTACTTTGCCAAAAGTCACTCATTCTCAAATATTGAAGAGCCACAAGAGTTTTGGCAACATGAATGGTATTGCCTACAACAACACCAATATCAAGGGCGAAAAATGGGGTCAAGAAGAAGTATGAGAAAGAAATGAAAAAGATAGAAGATGAAAAACTTTCTCACTACATATGCTTCAAGTGCCACAAGAAGGGTCACTTAGCCATGAGTTGTCCCGACAAGAAGAAGAAGACATCTCAAGTCCAAATAGTTGATGAGTCAAAAGTTTTCCAAGCACAAGCAAATGTCAACAACAATGTTGATAACAAGTTCGGAAAGAAGAAAGTTAGAAGAGGAGGAAGACGAAGAAGCTTGAGCAAAGATTTCTCCTCTGATGGGTACTATCAAAACTACAACAAGGGACATCTTGTAAATGGTAGGCCCGAAGGTAACAATTCTAAGCCAAGGTCATTACATGAAAACTATATGCTTAGGAATGTTGGAAATGGTACCGTGAAGGCTACTTTTATAGATCATTCTATTGTACATGCAAAGGCAATTTGGGTGCCCAAACATGTGGTTACTAACATGAGAGGACCCAACATGAGTTGGGTACCATCAAGCAATTAAATGATTAAATAGGTACCATGGTGGCATTGGGAACTTGGCATGTGAGCTCATTATATCTTCACCAACAATGAAGCCAAGTTTGAAGTGAAATAATCTATATCTTGAACCAATGCTATCTTATATGTGGATATGTCATGTTGATGCTATTCAAAGATCAAAACACTTTTTAGTGCAACAAGTTCAACTTCGACAAGATAACCACTCAAGAGTGTGTGAAGAAGCTTGAAGAAGGTTCAAACCAAACTTGAAGCAATAAGGGTGACATTTGAAGTTGGAAGTCCTCAAGCAAATAAAGTGAAATTCATAATTATATACATGTATATTTGCTCATTGATTTGGCCAAAACTGAAAACGTCTAGGCCATGAGAGAAATTTGGTCCAAGTGATTCTCTATGATATAGCTTATTATGTTGGTCATAATCTTTGGAATTATTCATATATTGGATAATCTCTTCACTTCAAATGGTGGTATGAAACTTGGTTGTGCATTTTCATAACATACCCTACTAGCATGGTAATAGGTGCATATTGCTTATCATAAGCTCACTATCTTGTTCATATTTATTTTGTCCTTTATCAATTTATTGCCTAGTTTATTATATGTTTGTTAGATCAACTTGGCAAAATGAAAGATTTGTTCATAAGCAATGCTATTTACAAGAACTATGAGGTCAAGCCTTTTTGTTTGGATTCCATGAAGAAAACAGTGATGGAGAGACATATTGACAGTTATTAAAGGGGAAAATAAATATTGAAATGTGTTGGAAACAATAGAACAAGGGACAACAAAAATATGTGCAAAAACAGCTTTCCCGGACTGTCCGCCAATGGACCGCAGACTGTCCGCAGGCAAAAATTTGGTCCCAATATAGAATCTGTGCAGTTCTGGAACTCGGCCGAAAAATGAACGGCGGACTGTCCACCAGTCAAACCACGGACTGTCCGCGAGTCGGGTTTTAACCCAGGATGGGCACGACCGAAGAAGCAAACAGCCATACCCCTTCACACACAATACCTATCAGCTCTCTCTCTCTCTCTCTCACCGTGTGGACGCAAGGAGGAAGAAGGGAGGGGACCAAAGGATTGGAGGCTTCCCCGGACCGTCCGAGAAGTTCCCCGGACACTCCGCAAGTTCCTCCACCATGTTCTCCCGAGGCAAAGGTAAGAAAGTCAATTCAGGCAAGAGAAAGGGAGGAAGCACGTCTAAGAGAAGGAGAGGAAATGATGATGATGACCATGATTGGGATCCGAACCCAGATGTTGACATTGATGAGGAAGATGAAGGAGATGATGAGGAGATGGATGTCTCTATCTATAGGGGAATCATCAGAAAGTGGGACTTTGACAGTTATACTAGAGCAAGAGCCCCAAAGCAATTCTGCAGGGACAATGATGCCACTCTACCATACTTTCACACAAAGGTACAAGAAGATGCTTTCTTTGGATACATTGCTAGTGGAACAATTCATAAGCGTCAGTTCATCAATATGTCATATATGGTAGATAAAGAGAGGATCATAGGACTTGTTAGCAAGTTGCATTCTATTGGTATCTATGATTTCCTAGAACATAAATGCAACTGGAATGATTTGATTGTCAGACAATTCTATGCAAAAATGGATGTTGATATGGATAATGGCACATTAGAGTGGATGACTGGCAAAAGAAAGTATAGTGCCACATTTGTTGAGTTTGCACAAGCAAATGGGTTGAACAATGGTATCTTGTCAAATGCTATTGATGTGGATGCTGAGGATGACTTACCACTAGAGCAGAGGAGACAGTTTTATGAGCCCAATGAGCAAAACATCAGGATTGGAGGACCAAAAGGTCTTAGGCATCATCCTGCAGTAATTAATAAAATTGCTAGAGTGTCCTTCATGCCAAAGGGTGGAGATAGAGGGGAGATTAGAGAAAAATATTGGAATATCATCCACCATATCATGTACAGGCAAAAGTTTGATGTGGTCAAGTTGATGATGAATCAATTGGCAGTTTTGAGATATGATATAACCACAAACTTATACTTTGCTCCATACATTATGTCTCTTATCCTGGAGAAGACAAGGTTCAGGGGAAGCTGCAGAGTTCAGCATGAGCCCTTTAGGCCGTTCATAAATGATAAAGAATTTCACAGAAGGCCTTTGACTCTCTTTTCACCTCCTAATGGAGCATATGCAGATCAGCAAATGGGAGATGATGATGATGAGGGTGATCAGGCAGGAGAGGATGATCCACAGCCACAGCAGCCAGAGCCTCAGATGCATGGATGGGCACCTCCTCAGGGATACTTTGATCCATATTTTCAGAACATGCAGAACTCATGGAACACATCTTTTGCTCAGTTTGGAGAGAGTGTGCAGCAGCAGATGAACCAGGGATTCTCCTCCATGGGACAGCAGTGGCAGGGACACATGGACACTAGCTTCCAGCAGTTTGGACAACATCTTCATTCCACCATGTATCAGTCGATCATGACTAGTCTGCATGGTGTCCAGCAGGGGCTGCACAGTGATAATGATGCTCTTTGTGCACAGCTCAACTCACTATCTACACAGGAGCAGTTTCAGCAGCTACATGACAGGCAGGGTCAGATTGAGCAGCGTGTTGATGACTTGCAGAACAACTTCAACATTTTTAGTGATCATTTCAACATGATATACCCTAGGCCGCCTCCTCCTCTAGCTCGGTACCCATATGTGCCTTATTATCCTCCTCAGTTCTATCCTCCACTGTTTCCTCCTCCTGGTGATGGCAATGATGCATGAAGTTGACTTGACCGATGGCTGGAAGCTTGCTTATGAACAATTGAAATTTGCTTTGTTGGTCTATGTTTTATGTCTTATGTGCTTAGTTGTAAAAGACTTTAATCTTGGTCGTTAATGGGTTATGTGTGCTGGAACTTGAACCTATAATGCTTGATGTAATGTGCATGGTACCTTATGTTTAAATATTTGTGTTGCACTAATACTCTTGCGAAGTGGTCCTAGCATATTTGTGGTTTTCGAGGATATTGTTCTTGATTTCGACTTCAAAAGGTGATATCTCCTATCATATACTCCTTGATTACCATTGGTTGTATATAAGTTGCCTCTATTGTCCTTTATGTTTACATGATCTAGTGATGACATATGGCACGTTTATGGGCTTGCAAACCTAGTATTGAATCTAGATTGAACCAATATGAAATAATCTTCTTTCCAAATCAAATAAACTTGCTATTTCTATGTGGTATTTCTCTCCAATTAAAATGAGTCTTTTTGACAAAGGGGGAGAAATAAGTCTCAAAGATGGATAGATATGATAATGGAAAGGGATAAAATTATTTGAGCATACAAATAGGGGGAGCAAGCTCATAATGTGCATATTCATATGAAATGGTGCTAAAGATGGTTTATATTCGCAAACTCTGACGGTATCACGCTTCAAAGGTTCATTCTATATACTTTAGCATCATTTGATAGTAGTATCTCACCCACAATTTCTATCTATGCATATGTGAACAATTGTACCAAACTCATATATCACATATGCAGGGGGAGCTAGTACTATCAAAATCGAATTTGAAATGCTTGTCCATCTCTTTTTCATGATCTAAATGCATGGGCAAACATCTCAAGTTCACAAATTAAATTCATTTCATATCTTTGTGATGGTTGTCATCAATTACCAAAAAGGGGGAGATTGAAAGGTCCAAGTTTGGTTTTGGTGATTGATGACAACACTTGTGAACTAACTATTTGAAGGACCGAAGATGCTACCAGAAAGCGACCAGAGGGGGGTGAATGGGAGCTCCAAATTTTCCTTTCGGAAACTTGTTGCCTCTGTCCCAAAAATCAACCCCAAGAGCAAACCTAGAGCTTGCAAGTGTCCAAGAACCTAGATGTAGGGTGGATGTCTCCGAGAAGCACAGCGGGACACAATACAACCCTAGAAACCCAACGCAAAAGACGGAAACCAAATCCGACAACGAACGAACGAACCGCGGACAAAACTGCGCGAAAACAGTCGCATCGGACGCTGGCCTGCGTCTGATGGCTTAGCACCGGACGCGTTCGATGCAAACTATCTCTCTGGAACCTTACTGGACTGGCATCGGACGCTGCTACAGTGAAACCCTAGCGTCCGATGCTAGACCCCCGGCGCGTCCGATGGCAACGGACGCTCCGATGGTCAGCATCCGATGCTCCTTTAAAAACACTGTTAGACGACACGTGGCAACGGACGCTCCGATGGTATGAACTCAGCGTTCGATGCTCACGAGCAGAGCGTCCGATGGTCCCGATCCAGAACTGTTCTTCCGCGAAATTCACCCGATCTCCTCCGAATCAAAAGCACTAAGGCTTAGACTTGGTATGAGGAGTTCCAAGGAGGTTAGTGAGCTATCCCCAAGAGATCATGGCTCGAACCTAACTCCAAACCGGTGAATTGGAAGAATTCGGGACAAAGGAACAAAACTTGATCCAAAACAAAAATCGACCAATCTACTAGCTCGTGAAGTTAGAGATGATTTCCTTTGGTGGAAAGGAGTGCCTCACGATCTAGAACAACTCAGTTCAAACGGATTTGCAAAAGATGCACCGAGTAGAGAGATCGATCAACGAGAAAAACGTGGAGAAAAGCAACCCGCGAAGAACACGAACAAAACGCGAATCACAACCACGAATTTGCAACCGTGTGGCTACCACATGCTGCAGCAGTGAGATTACGGTCTCACTTCCTCAAAATCTCACGAACACAGAGGTGTGGTTCTCTTCTCTATGGATCTCAGTTCGCTACAACAGAGAATGGGGAGAGCAGGAAAACCTAAAAGGAAAAATAGCAAATGACTGAGATATGAAATGGGAGGAGGGTGTCTCCCTCTACTTATCCTAATTCTAATTCCTACTC
Organism: Coix lacryma-jobi var. lacryma-jobi; assembly: GCA_009763385.1. NCBI lineage: Eukaryota > Viridiplantae > Streptophyta > Magnoliopsida > Poales > Poaceae > Coix > Coix lacryma-jobi. The sequence continues at coordinate 140,750,353 of CM019824.1, forward strand.
TACCCCTCACTAATTACAGAGCGAGCCAGCTAAACCCTAGGGTTATTCTGGACCAACTCAAGGTAGATGCCGATCCGACGGCCTCGCCCGCACAACTGGTAGCGTTGCCTCGACGCAACCTCACCGATTGCCGCCACGTGCCGCTACCGCTCCGCTCGTCCTTTTCCCAGACTTCACCCCCGGTTTTGAGGCCCAAACTGGGAAACCAGCCTTCACGACCAACCCCCGGTTTTGAGGCCCAAACCGGGAAACCAGCCGTCCATCGCCAGAGTTTTGTGGCCCAAACTCAGAAACCCATCGCACCCAGGTTTTGAGGCCCAAACCTGGAAACCGTCCTCAACCCGAGTTTTGTGGCCCAAACTCGGAAACCATCAGTGCCCAGGTTTTGAGGCACAAACCTGGAAACCGTCCACTCGGTGCTTTTTCTGTGGCTCAACCACCAAAACGAGCCGTAGAGGGGATGCACCGCCCGTGCACCCCGTCCACCGACACGTGTCCCCAAGTCCTCGACCCAAGCAACACCGTGCCCGCAAGTCTTCGCTCGTCGCTGTCCCAGGCTGTCAGCCACCACAGCTGATCCTCGGGCCACCGGTCCCTCAGTCCTAGCCTCACGTCTGCCCTTCGCCACTCTCGGTCCATCGGCACGGCACGTCTCTACTTGAACTTCACCTTGCCTTTGATCACTGTATCCGTGCTCGACACCTTCACAACACAAGCCAAAGAACATGCGCATTATCCCAGTTGACAATCACTCATCACTCAGAGACTCGGCATACACCCATGTACCCGCACTATTCTATCCAACTATGTGAAGGAAAATAGGTTGAGTTCACAAGACTAGTGGATGATGATATTGAAATGATTGATTAAAGTTTGTTGGGATATTCAACTCAAGCATAGCAAGCAAGCGAAGGCTTTGGCAGGACTTGGCTAGAAGGACCGTGTGCTCAAACGATGGTGAAGGACAAGCTAGTGGGCTTGATGCCGAGGGACCGACGCGGAGGTGAAGGGCAAGCTAGTGGGCTTGGCACCGATGGACCTATGGTGAAGGGCAAGCTAGTGGGCTTGAAGTCTATGTGATAGTTGAGTCACCAACATCATCTTTGATGGACCAAGTCGAAGATTCTTTGGTTATATCTAATGACTTGGTGAAGTTGTCCAAGAATGATTCCTTGCGGGTATCAAAGAAATTTATGGTTAAGCAAGGCAAAGGTATGGACGATAGGGTGTTTCTTTTTACCGGCTATGAGGTGTGTAGAGAAGTTAATAGCCGGATTTAAGATAGATAACCATACTATTAAGAGGGGCAAACACGTTTGCATTTTGGTTGTCTAGTGCCACTTGTGAGCTCTATCATTTTGGATCGCTTTTGTGATGAGTGGCGGTTAGTCAAAACCTTTATGAGAATGTTTGTGAAAAGCTAACTAAGTGTCTGTGGGAACGATGCTCTTATGGAGATCGTTGGCTTGAAGTTGGCTTGTTTTAAGAAAAAGGTTTTTCTAGCGCTTGTGAGCTAACTTTATATTGCTTTGGTCATATCCATAGTGTATGGGTTGATGGGGGCAAAGCAAAGGAGATAGAGCGCTTGAGAAAGGCGTTTTTAGGCTGGTGGCGGACAGTCCGCGCCCCTGGTGGCGGACAGTCCGCCGGCCAAAACCTGAAAACCGAACAGATTGAATATAATCTGTTGATGGGCTGTCGAAGTAATGGCGGACAGTCCGCGCCTGGTGGCGGACAGTCCGCTGGCTAATTATTGTGGGAAATAGAGTTGCTGTCAGCGCTGTTGTTGTTGTCTCAGGAGAACGGCGGACAGTCCGCGCCCTGGTGGCGGATAGTCCGCCGGTGTTTTTCAAAAACGAGCAGTGGTGCTGATGTTTCTGCTCGGTGTGGCGCGTGGCAACGGCGGACAGTCCGGGCCCCTAGTGACGGACAGTCCGCTGGTCAAAATTTGAACCTAACGACTAGTTGCTGACAACGGCGGACAACCGCGGACTGTCCGGGAATCGCGTTTCAGCACGTAACGGTTGGATTTTGTGGGGATATCTATATATAGTGGGTTGCGCGGTTTGTGAGGTCTCTCTTGGGCATTCTAACAGCATATCCTTTGGGACATAACACCTCTAGCACCTCATCTCATATCCCTTGCTTGAGAGCAACATTTGGAGAGTGAGTGTGCTCCACTAGTGCGAATCTTTGCGTGAGAGATTACTTGTGGCACTAGGTGGTCGTCGTGCGGGCGTGGTTATCTATTACTCTTGGAGCTTGCCGGCTCCTAGACGGTTTGGTGATTGTGTCTCCGTGAAGCACGCAAGGAGATTGTGCGGTGCTCCGGAGTTGTCTTTGTGAGGGGCTATTGAGCTCATCCCCACTGGAGGAAGGCAAATGTAACACCTCGGTGTTTAATTAATTAAAATTAAATAGATTTTAATAAGGAAAAGGCCAAAATTCTAGATGGAAGAAAATTCTAACAAGATGTTTGTTGCATTCATGCCGGTGCATAATTTTTATTGGGTGAAAAATAATTTTTTGTTAAACCCGTATAGGGCGAATCAGATTTATACTATTTAAAAAATAAATAAAAAGATTTATAAAAGTTTTACAAAATCAATCTCAAAGTTTTATTTCCAAAATCTAGAGAAAATATTTCAAAAGTTTGAAAACTGATTTTGATTTAAAAAGGATTTGGTTTTGATTTCGAAAGAGATTGCAAAGTTTTTTAAAAAAAAGAAAAGAAAAAGGGCAAATGGACCTCACGTTCCCTCATTCTCCTTGTGGCCTAACCCGCTGGCCCACCCTTCCCTCTCTCTTTGTCTTCCTGCTGTACTTCTCCCCAGCCCACACCGCTGTTTTTTCCTGGGCCAAGCCGAGTGCCCGTCCCCGCGGGCCAAGCCCACCCGAGCTCTGCTCACCCCATCCTTGTTCCTATGACAGAAGTGCCCCACCGCGTGGTCCCTTCTCCACCACTGGCTAGCGGGCTCCACATGTCAGGGCCCCTTCCACCTCTGGCCGCTGGCCCGCCGCTCCACGCCCGCTCCGCAACCACCGTGCCCGAGCTCCGCAGACCTTCCCTCCCCTTCGCCTCTCCATCTCTTTAAAACCCACCCTGAGATTCGCATGAGCGCGCCGCCATGACTCTTCACCGTCCTGAGCTCCCCCCCCTCTGTCTCCGGCGCACCACCGCAATGCCGCCATCGTCCCTTACCGTCGACAGTCTGCTGCGAGCCGCACCGACACCACCGGCCCCCTGTCGCACACCATCGCGTTCGCGGAGCCACGCAGCGTCCGCGAGCTCCTCGGTGTAGATCAGCGCCCGGGACCCCCACCGTCTCGACCCCACCAGAGCTCTAAGCTTCCGGATGCCCCACCATCGTCACGCGCGCCACCAGAGTCTTCTCCGACCACGAGAAACCCCAAGTGAGCTCGCCTCCCTCTCCACTCTCTTCTGATGTTACCCATTGCTGTGTAGTGGCCGTAGCGCTAAACCGGGACCCCGTCGGTGAGGTTTCGGGCCGCTCCCATGGCGCCACCGCACACCGCCATCTAGCCCGGGCGCCACCCCTCTCCACCCCGTCCCGACCCCATCTGAAGTGCGCAGCGACGCCACGGGCGAACACCACTCCCGTCCGTGTTTCCTTCCGAGTCCTCGTTCTCTCCAGTGTGCACACCGCCCCGCTCCCATACACCGCCGCCATCGCCATAATTACAAGGCACTGCACCGCTCGATCTCCTACCCCGCCTCCATCATGAACGACCTCGACCTCGACTACAACTCGTCGGAACTCCTTCACACTACTACAGTGTTAGTTTACTACAGCGGGCCAAAACCATTTTCAACAGCGGGCAAACGTGCCCGCCGGGGAAGCCACGCCACGGTAAATCAAGATGCAACCGTGACGGGCACAGTGCCCGCTGCCGGAAAGAGATTTACCGCAGCGGGGTCCTAAGAATGCCTGTTGCGGTAAACAATTTCAAAAAACAAAAAAAGAAACAAAACCCTATATAGGCCCGCCGAGCCCATCCACGGGCCCAACGAGCCCATCCGGGGTTCCAGCGCCACCGCCGCCGTCGTGGAGGGATGGGGAGGTCGCCTCCACCGGATCTGTCGCGACGAGCTCCACCAGATCCGGCCGCCGACGCACTCCGCTGGATCTGCCGCGATGAGCTCCGTCGGGGCCTCGCGCCGCCGCTGCCTCCGCGTGCACTGGGGGCGGGGCAAGCCACCGCCTCTGCGTGCCCTGGGGGCGCGGCCCGCCGCCGCCTCCACGTGCGCGGGCACCACCCGCCGACGAAGACGATGAAGGGCCGCCCTTCCTCCCGGACAAACCTTGCACGAAGAAGACGAAGGCCCGCCGCCGCCGCCACCACGTGCGCGGGCACTGCACGCCAAGGCACCCGCTGCTGGACATCGGATCCAGAGCCTCGAGCGGGCAATGGCTTAGCGCGCCTTGCATCCTCCCCATCGGCCTCCTCGTCGGGTTCGATCGGTGACAGCTCACGTCCGACCCCACCGGCGTGCTCGCGTCCTGGGACGCCTCCTCCTCCGACCACTATGCGTGGGCGGGGCTCACCTGCGCGCCCCGTGGCCCAGGCGGCGGCGGAGGTCAGCGGCGTGGGCCGGATCTAGCCCGGGCGGGCGCCTGGGACTGGGTGGGGCGGTGGCCAGGTGGGAGGGAGAGGGAGGAGTGGGGCTTGGTGGGGCGTCGGCCAGGTCGGAGGGAGACAGAGGCGAGAAATGAGCGCTGCGGGATTGGAGTTGGAGCCACCGACGAAAAACCCTAACTCTTGGTATTTATATGAAGGGTGGCTATTGGGCCTCGTCTGGGCTGTTTGGGCTTCGGTATTAACCGTAGCCGGCCTTATACGATGTCCGCTGCGGTAAATCGATTTACAGCAGCGGACATCTTAACACGTCCGCTGCGGTTAATTTGTTTTTTCCGTGACGAACATCGTAATTTGTCCGCTGCGGTAAATCGATTTACCGCATCGGACAAAAGTATTCGCTGCGGTAAATAAAAAATGATCGCTGCGGTTAATCGTGAGATTTACCGCAGCGGACAAAAAAAAAAGTGCCCGCCACGGATGGCAAAAATGCAACGTCGCGGTTATTGGTTTGTGTAGCAGTGTCACGCGGTTGTCAGCTCCTCCTGCGCAGACGGTGAGCCTCGTCTCGCCATCCTCGTCCTTCTGTGACTCCTTAGATGAGTTCTAGCTTCATGCAATCACAGCGAGCTTTTCCTGAAGCACATCCATGGCATCGCCGCCGTTCATACCACTGCCTGTACTCAACCGCACGGGCAACCCCCTGAGTACGTACGCACACCAAGGACTGCATGCGGTGAGGAGCCGGCAATGGCGTGGTGCACTCTCCACCCTCTTGTTAGCTTGATGACATCACTTGACGTCATGGCTGTGTAATATGGCCGATTTTCTTCACAAAATCAATTCCCAAAATATAATAGAAATACACATATATACATACAAGTACCTGTACACAACCATAGCCGCGTGGCATCCACGCAAGAAGCCAACCGTCCTCTCTCTCCCTTCCCCCTTCTAATCTCGGCCCTCCGTCCCGATATCAACAGCCAGAACCGATCGTACCCCTTCGCCAAACGTTTTGCTAAAGAGCCTCTCCCCTCTTTGAAAATCATGTCCGCTGGGTCTGCGAATTCTTGTGATCTAACCCCTACAGTTCCACACAAATGAGGCCCGGTCCAGATGCATTTCTTTTTCTGTTTTTGTTTATTTAAAATACGAAAATCAATTCAAACAATTTACAATTTTGCCACTAAAATTTAAAAGCCCATAACTTGCTCATTTTAACTCCGTTTTGACCCATCTAAGTCGCGTTATATTCGTCTCACCGAGCTCTACGCGTTAGATCTATTTAATTTCTGTTTTTCAACTGTTGATGTACTGTTGCTTATTATGTTTGTTTGGACCATGTAATGATGCTTGATCCAGCGAGTGTGAGCTACGCGGAACCCCAGGATCCCGTCTGTGCCTTCGTCAATCCGACCCAGCCCGAAGCCTTGAACATTTTGCTCCCGTATTTATTTTATTTTGGTATTAGAGTAGTTAGATCATGTAGTTGCATGCAGTGTCTAAATTTGAATCTCATGGTAAGGTTTACTAGAACTTGTTCATATTTTCCTTGTCACCTGGTTTGGGATGATATGGGTAGAAGCTAAGTCATGCTTAACCCTGCAGTCATGGTTGGGATGGGTTGGTTACAATTAATAATCTTGATTAATGATCTATGGAATATTTTGGGCTGGTAATGTGTAGTATGGTGAGTAGGTATATCCGGCAGGATGGACCGTACTGGTGGTTTTTGTGTCGTGTGACTCGGCAACTGGATTTGGTTTTTGGTTCTGGGCTTGTGCTAGATTTATCCTGCCTGGATCTCTAGGACCCGGTTCTCGGAGCATGTAACCCGGTTACATAGCACAGCCATGAGGTCTGGATGGGCTGGACCTGGCTAATTAATTAGTTTTCTCTAAGTTATGCTGCACAAGGTTTGTTTAGTGGCTCAAGAGGGGTTCCCTGGGGTCGTTGACTTATGTACGGGGATGAATCCTTAGAGTACGTGTAACACGGGCTTGGAGGGGCTTTGTAAAGGCCTTGTAGTGCGACCCCGCTGTGCACCTTGGCAGTGTTTAGCGTGATGGGGAACACATGACTCATGGGTAACGATGTGCAACCTCTGCAGAGTGTAAAACTGATATATCAGTCGTGCTCACGGTCACGAGCGGCTTGGACTTCTTCAAGATTAGTTGGTGGGTTGGGTCTGGTTCGTTAGGAAAGACTTATGTGGTCATTAGTTCCATATGACATGGGTACAGAGGCTTCTTCTACGCGGGTTACTGCTTGGTACAGGAGTGACTCCCAGGCTCGAGCGCAGACCTGGTGTTATTACGGAAGGTAGCTTTCTATGTCATGACATATGGAACTAATATACATAGGGGGACTCTTCGAGTCGACCTTGTGGGTGGCCTGATGGACTTCAAGTGTGGTTTGCCTGATGGACTTCAGGTGTGGTTGCTTGGTGTGACTCCAAGTGTGGTTGCTTGGTGGACTCCAAGTGTTGGTTGCTCGGTGTGACTCCGAGTGTGGTTTTGCTCGGTGCGACTCCGAGTGTGGTAAATGTTACTGTTGGAGACTATGGATATAACCTAGTAAATAGGTGTATAGGATTAACAGGATTAATAGGACTATGTCGCTTTAGGCGCTTGAGTCAAACAAAGTCAGCCTACCTTTGATAATAGCCTCATAAGCATATATTTCCTACACTTGCGGAGTACATTTCGATGTACTCACCCTTCCTCTTTGAACCTCCTGCTACCCCACCTAGACGTTGGAGTCGACGACGCAGAGCAAGAGTACCCTGAAGACGGTGGATACGACCCAGACGACTTGTACTAGGATGGCGTAGCCCCCGGTCGACCTTCCTGTGGAGATGGTGTCCAGTTTCCGCGAGTCTACATTAGAGTTAGACTGAGAGTCTGTACTTTTCTTTTGGACCTGAGGGTCATTTTTGTAATAACGTTTGATATTATTAATAAAGAATTGTTTTGATATTTACTATGATGTCGATATATGTATGAAAATTGATCCTGGCATACATATATTGTGCTCCAATTTTGTTCTTAAAATTGGGGTGTGACAGCAAAGAGCATCTCTAGTAAACTTGAGGCGTCAAGAGTATCTAGTGATTTGGTTGGCTCAAAGTTTAGTGCTCACGTGGAGCCTACCTTGTGGGGTAGTCCGAAACTTATATGCTTGGAGCTAACAGGAGGAGCAACAATTCTAGAACTTGCTTCAACGTGGATTAAGGGACCGGCAAGTCATCGAACCACGTTAAAAACATCGTGTGTCATCCTCTTCCTTTTGGTTTGCCTATCTCAACTCAAGTTCATTTCATTTCATCTTATACATACTTGTGTTGATCTTGTATCTTGTATTTACATTCATACATATATTGATATCTTATGTAGTCCATCTTGATATACATTCTTATGGTTGATTATCTTGCTAAATAGCTCCAACTTGACTTGTGTATAATAGAAATACTCTTGCTAGTATATCTTGTTAAGTTCATAATTAGAGGGGTGTAGTCAAAGTTATATTTGAGCCTATCTCTTTCGCTATCTATTTCAAGTAGTTCTTGTGATTAATTTTTAGAATTGACTATTCACCCCCCTCTAGTCGGCCATCTCGATCCTTCAGCAATATATACATTGTTCTATTTATTATTCTTACCATTGTTATCTCAAGTAGTAGAAGTGTTTTGCTAGAGCAAAACATGGTTTTAGGCTAAATGTTATCTTATATGCTTACTACACTAGTATAGTAGAGCTCATATATCTATTTGTGCTAGCCCCCTCTCATCCGTATCTGTGGCTAGTGGATTTCTCTTGTGGTGCTTTGAAGCCAATAAAATTAGAGTTAGGGTCTTGTAAGCTTCTAGGTGAACCTTAACCCTTATCTGCCTCCTCTCCCTCCTTATCATTGCCCTCCTGTCCTTGGACTAAGCTAGATTTATAGTTAGCCACTTCTCTTTCTCCATGAATTTGATACCTTGGAATAATACTCTCTTGTGACAGCTACTTTGGTATTAGTTCTTAAAGGTTTCATGTGTCAGTCTAAGGATCACCGACAACAATACAAACTTAGCTAATTACATTTAAAGAACATATGTTCATGGACAAGAGTATTTGATAATTTTTTATTTAAAGATGGAGTCGCATCAGAATTACAAGCCTTATTTTTCACCTACATTGGTCATTCTAGTCTGTATATCAAAGCTAACTTGTAATACCCTAGGTGCCTCAAAAGCCCAAGATGTCAATAACGTCCCTTCCCTCATGCCAGAGTGGTGAAACTCTAGGAACATACACCCCTCATCAAAGTAAAACACGGAAGCAACAATAAGAACAAAACTTTGATTAAGATAGGTTCCATCGCTACATTTTAATTAAACCAGGAAGGACTACCATGACTTGTAAACTTAATTTATTACATCAAGCCAAAAGCAACATTGTTATCACTAAGTCTGGGTGAAAAAGTGAAGATGTGCTACTAATCCCCTCCCTTCAAGCAAAGCTTCCAATCAGACACCTGTAAAGACAACGACGTGAGAATAAATCTCATCAAGCAAACTGCCTGAACATGTTATTCAAACTACAAGTTCATTAGACACTGATTTAAATATAGAAGAATACATGTCATAATAGATAAAAGCTCATGATAAGAATATTTATCCAAAGAAAATTACATAAAGAAGTTAAGAACATGATATAAAATAAATAAAGCACCTCCACATTCGAATAAAACAATACTCCTCGTATAAATAATAGAAATACTCCTCAATTCCACTTCATGCCACTATAATACTTCAATACAAATAAACCTCAAAGAGTGCACATGTGATGCATATGCATGTTCACTGCCTCCATATCCAACAAGGTATAAAGTTGCATCGTACCCTTCCTCAAACAATGTATGATGTTGTACCGATGCTATCACAGCCAGCAAGCAGCGACATAATCCACAAGAGCACTCCATTATAGTCATATAACTTTCGCACCGACCTGGCTCAAGAGCACTCTACAATAGTTATATGACTTTCTCACAGACCTAGCTCAAATGCACATGCTCATGCCAAGAATTCATACAATGTGATGATATGATGCAACCGTAGGAATATTTACCACATATGCCACATACATCCACCATTATAAGGCATACCACTTACCTCATAATGATAGACAAAGGAAAAAGTCTAAATACCCCCTGAAGTATAAGCACATGTGCACATAATCCCACCAGCTTCAAAACCGGGTATTTAGCACCAAGAAGTATGGTCCTTGGATCACATAACCCCCTGGGCGGTTTGTCAGACCGGTTTTGCCTATGTGGCTTGTCTGCATGGCAACCAGGTGCCACTCTGGCCTTCCTACGTAGCAACCAGGCGCCATGGTGGATAGGCCCACATGACAGGTGTCCCCTGGAGTATAAAATACGCCACCGAATCGTTCCCCTTCTGCCTCCTCCTTCCTTTTCACCGCCCGCGCTCTCTCCAGAACACTTCGCTCTCTTCGCTCCCACATCTCTCACCGGCGACACAGGAGGTGTGTGGATGATCGGGACGGCGGCGGCTTGATTGGAGCGTCTCACGTCGATCAGGTCAGCAATCGGTTCCCCTTGCCCTGTTTTGCCGTTTTGTAGTGCAATGTGTGAGATTTGGTGGCTGGGGTTTAGGTAGGAGTTGTGGTTTACATTTGTGGTGACGATTAGGGTTATGTGTATTGATTTAGTTGATTTTGGAGTTATGGTAGGTCGTGGGAGAGGAATGTGACATGCTTCTTTATGATTGTGATGCGCCGATTAGTAACTAGGGTTTGTAAAAATTGATTTTTGGTGATTTGTTTGTGTTCTGAGAGCATGACGGTGTGGTTTGTAGGATGGATGAGGACAATTATTATGGAATTAGGTTTCACTTTGGTGGGAAGTTTGTCAAAGTTGGAAGTTCCCAAATTTACAATGGTCGAGATCTTGCAGAATGTTACATTGAAGAGGACAAACTGTTTTTTTTAGATCAAGGGCTACTTGGCAGATTACTACAACCTAGGTTGTGTTATGAGGTTGTACTGGTGCAAGACAGGGATGGTTGTAACCAATGGTCTCGTTCTGTTGGCAAATGATCAATCAGTGCAGGTTATGCTCTCTTATTTCAATCTAGGGCAAGTGATTGATGTTTATGTGGAGGATGTTGAGGAGTTAGAAGAGCAGGATGTTGATCTTGGAAGCCCTTCAGTGCCACCTGTTGATTTTGGAAGCCCAGAAATGCAAGATAGAGACTACAGATCCTATGTTGCATTCTACAAGTCTCCTGCAAAACCTGTTGATAACAGAAAATGAAGGACCGAAAGTGCTACACACAGGCGACCAGGGGGGTGAATGGGAGCCTTAAATTTCTTTTCAGAAACTTATAGCCTCTGTCCCAGAAAAACAACCCCAAGAGCAAAACCGATTCGTGTGATGTCCATGACCCAAGAGAATGGGTGGATGTTCCCTAGGAACACAGCGGGACACCACAACAACTCACTCGCCCAATTTCACGCAAGTCAACTAGTGACAGGATGAGCTTTGGGTAGCCTCAACCTCCCCCGAGCAACGCGAGGGGGATTCAGGTTATTTTGCAAGTGGGAAGCCCAATTTCTGTAGAGCACGAAGTCGAAAACCCAACGCAAAAACCCAAAATCAAATCCGAAGTCGAACGAGCAACTGCGGACGAAACAGTGCTGAAGTCACAGCATCGGACGCTAGCCTGCGTCCGATGGCCAGGCACCGGACGCATCCGATGCAAAATGACACGTTCTGGAACCTTACTGCATAGACATCGGACGCTCGCTACAGTGATAGTTCAGCGTCTGATGCTCAACCCTCGGACGTGTCTGATAGCAACGGACGGTCCAATGGTCAGCGTCCGATGCTCCTTCAAAAACGCTGACTTTTGACACGTGGCACCTGAGCGTCCGGTGTGACGAACTCAGCGTCCGATGCCCCCGACCCGAGCGTCCGATGCCCCCGAAACTGCACAGTTCTTCCACGGATTCAACCCGATCTCCTCCGAATCAAAAGCTCTAAGGCTTAGACTAGGTATGAGGAGTTCCAAGGAGGTTAGTGAGCTACCCGTAAGAGATCACAGCTCGACCTAACTCCAAATCGGTGAATCAGAAGAATTCGGGGCAAAAGAGATAAAAACCGATTCGAAATGAAAATCGATCGATCTACTAGCTCATGAGGTTAGAAGTGAATTCCTTCAGTGGAAAGATGCGCCTCACGATCTAGAACAACTCAGTTCAAACGAAATCGAAAATCATTCCTCGGATTGGAAGAACGGAGGAAATCACCGAGAGAACAAAAAGTAAAACGCGAAGAACACAACTCAAAACACGAATCGATCTCGATTTCCAGCCGAAACTTCTCCATACGAGGAGACACCGAGATTACGGTCTCGTTTCCTCAAAAAGCAAATACACAGAGGTATTGTTCACCGTCTCTGCGGATCTCAGTAGCTACAGCAGGGAATGGGAAGCAAGAAACCCTAGAATGAAAATAGCAGCCTGAGATAGTCTGGAGGGAGGGGTGACCTCTCCTTATATAGACTAATACAATTATTCCCCTTCTACCCTTACAGCTAATGAGCGAGCAGGCTAACCCTAAGGGTATTCCTGACCAACTCGAGGTAGGTGGTGATCCGACGGCCACGCCCGCACAACTGGTAGCTTCACCTCGACGCGACCTCACTGATTGCCGCCACGTGCCTCCACCGCTCTGCTCGTTCTTTTCACGGACCTCCCCCCGGTTTTGAGGCCGAAACCGGGAAACCTGGGCCATCCCCCGACTTTGAGGCCGAAACCGAGAAACCTGTCGTCCGTCGCCTGAGTTTTGTGGCCCAAACTCAGAAACCCACCAGCGCCCAGGTTTTGAGGCCCAAACCTGAAAACCATCCTCAGCTCGTGTTTTGTGGCCCAAACTCAGAAACCGACCGCACCCAGGTTTTGAGGCCCAAACCTGGAAACCGTCCACTCGATGGTTTTTTTGTGGCTCAACCACCAAACCGAGCCGTAGAGGGGATGCACCGCCCGTGCACCCTGTCCACACACAAGTCTTCACTTGTCGCTGTCCGAGGCTGTCAGCCACCACGGCCGATCCTCAGGCCACCGGTCCGTCAGTCCAAGCCTCACGTTCGCCCTTCACCGCTCCGGGTCCATCGGCACGACACGTCTCTACTTGACCTTCACCTTGCCTTTGATCATCGTATCCGTGCTCAACACCTGCACAACACAAGCCAAAGAACATGCGCATCATCCCAGTTGACAATCACTCATCATCTCAAGATCCGGCATACACCCATGTATCCGCAATCTCCCCCTTGATGAGTGCATTGTCAACTACCAACACAAATCATATGAAGGTAGAAGAAGGATGGGAGAAGAAGGAAACAAACTCAACCAATCTACCAAAAGCGAAGCAAAGCCAGAAAGAGTCAAATGGAGAGAGCGAGACAACTTGGTTCCCAAAGACATGGGCAATGGCTCGACGCAACCAAGCAAAGCAAAGCTAGCCCTCAAGAAGAGGTAGAACAGGCTCAACACCGCTAGCAAGAAAGTCGGAGCACAGGAAGCAAAAACAAGCTAGTCCCTCCAGAAAGAGGCAAAGAGGCTCAACACAACTAGCAGAAAAGCTCCGAACCAATTGCCAAATCCGAAAATTCCGAGCCCAATTGAAAAATGCTCCCAAACTCCCCCTTCAACAATGCACACAACTAAGATATGATTTAAAATTTCTCCCCCTCAGTTGATAATGCACTATCAAGTAGATTTCTCCCTTCCAAATGCATGTTAGCAGCTTCAGGAATATAGTCGATAGAATGAAAAGATGCTCTACAAGGTGCTGATCCGATGACTCATCAATACGCAAAAAATGCTAGCAAAGGCTCAAACTGATCACCAAATACGAAATATGAACATATGAGCAATGTGGCCAAAAAGGTATTCACCATCAAAATAGCACCAAATATGTATAGAAAGGAAGTCAAGCAAGTGCTAAACATGTATACAAGGTGAACTACCCCTAATAACGTTCAATCATCATGCTATAGAATGAATCATAGACTTGTGTATTCAAATTTTATCGGAGTTGCAGCGGTTAAATTACACAAGTTCAAATTTCAGCATATGGTTGCGAGAGGTTGAAAGCTTGTCAAAGCCTAACTTTTCAACCATGCTAAGCCTATGCATAAGCAATCAGAAGCTTAAAGCAATGGTTTCGGTCATACACTACATGGCTCAAGTTTAACTCAAAGTGGAGTGAGAAACAGTCTCGATACCGTGATGTGTTGACAAGCAATCTCATCTCGATCTTTCCAATTTACTTGACTTGGTTCAATTTTTATGACATAATATGAACATACCAAGCAAGTGAATGACTCAGAACTAGAGACATAGCAACCTAGCATATATGAAAAGCACAAGTGATTTCAACACATTCTTCACATGCTAGTTGTCAATCTCAATGGTGAACAAATTTCAAATTTTATGTTCATTAAGCATATTCACCATTCATTAAATAGCTCAGCTCACAACATGTATCAGTGATCAGAAAGAGCATAAGCTACAAGCATCATCATATAGCATCAGAGCATACTAGACAGAGCATAGTTACATTCTAAAGAATATAGTCATGAAGCTCGAAAAGTAAAAATGCATGATGAAATGCAAAGACTATTCTACTTAAAAAGAAACCAAAACAAAACAGAAAGAGTCAGTCTAAGATACACGAGAAAAAATGTGTTCCCCATCTAAAAGGGAAAACACACACCAAGCTCACCTCTCAACCTAGCAAAGGTTGATTGGTCCAAAGGCTTGGTCAAAATATCTGCCAATTGATGATGAGTATCGACATGGCGAAGGTCGATATCACCCTTCTCATAATGGTCTCGCAGAAAATGAAAGCGCACATCAATGTGTTTGGTCTTAGAATGCAACATGGGATTCTTAGCAACGCTAATCGCACTCGTGCTGTCACAAAGCAATGGAACTCGAGAAAAGCTCAGACCAAAATCACGCAAAGTGGCCATCATCCAAAGCAACTGGGAACAGCAGCTAGCCGCAGCAACATACTCAGCCTCTATGGTAGACTGGGTGATACTAGACTGCTTGCGAGAAGACCAAGATACAAGAGAAGAACCAATAAACTGACAAGTCCCAGAAGTGGACTTGCGATCAAGTCGGCAACCAGCAAAATCGGCATCAGAATAACCGCAAAGGGAGAGGGTGGAGGAAGCAAAATACCAAATCCCAAACTCTGGAGTGAAACAAAGGTACCTCATAATGCGCTTGACCACCTGACGGTGAGAGGTGCGCGGTGACGCCTGAAAGCGCGCGCAAAGACACACCGCGAACTGAATGTTCGGGCGTGTCGCCGTCAGGTACAGCAGCGACCCGATCATGCTTCGGTACTCCTTCTGGTCCACAGCTTCTCCATCCTCGTCCGCATCCAGGGCCGTCGTGGTCAACATGGGTGTTGGAAGATGTAACACCCCTGGTGTTTAAATGTAATTAACTTGACATGTCATCATCTTAAGCATTAATCATTTGCTGTGATGCATTTGATTTGCCTAATTGCTATGCTTTGATTCCCTTTCCAAAAACCCTAAAAGCCCAATTCTCTCTATAAGGGCAAAATGGTAATTTCACCTCTGTGCCTAGTTCTATTTAATTCTTGTTCAAATTTAGTGCCCTGATGTTTGCTGCATTGATCAAAGTTCAAAAATCAGTTTTGATTTGATTTTCCCTTTTGCAAAACCCTGATTTCCAAACCCTGGATTTTTATCCCTCTTTTTGTAATTCAAAATTATTCAGAATTTGAGGTTGGTCCAAAAAGCAAAGTTGTAGATCTGGCCAAGAGAAACAACTTTGGTATTTACAGATTTTCAAAGTTCTATATAAAATTTGAAGTAATTTCAAATTCATTCAAACTCCAGTTTTTGTCCCTTTTTGAGTTTTCAAAATTAATTCAAGAACTATTGAGTTTCAGAAAAAGTGTATATTAGCAAAGTTGTAGGTTTTGTCAAATGAAACAACTTTCATATATAAAGATTTTCAAGTTTCAGTTTGAAATCCAAAGTAATTTTGATTTGAATCAAATTTGAAAAGTGTCCCCTTTTCTGTTTTTGAATATAGTTCAAAAACTATTTGGATTTTGAAAATGTTCTTATTGACAAAGTTGTAGATCTCATTTTTCTGAGCAACTTTGGTATTTTGAGTTTTTGTCGCACAGTTCAAATTTTGGGAGAAGTTTGCAAAATACAGAAACCAGCAAAGTCAAACCCTATCCCCTAGCACTGTTCTTCTTCCAGCTAGGGCCAGGGGGGACCCGGCCATGGCGCCGGCGCTGCGCCTGCAGCGCGTCTGGCTGCTCCCCACGCGCCACCAACCTGCCGCCGTTGTCGCCACCATCATTTCGCACCCGCACGCGCACAGTTGACCCCGCTCCCGTCCCCTACCGTGCCCAGCGCGCCGCCGCCGCGTGGCCATTGCCGGCCAAGCTTGCGCACCGGCCCCGGCTGCACGCCATCACCCTCCGCCTTAGCGCAATCGAGTGCGCACGCTCCCGCTGATCTTATCCACCACACCCCGTGCTCTCTACCGGCCTCTGGCCGCGGCCATATAAGTCCGCCGGAGCCCCGAGCTTCTCATCCTCTCCGCCACCGTGGCCAGGCCAGTCCAGTGCCTCCGCCGCTCCACCACCTAGCTCAGAAGCTCCGCCTTGAGCTCGTGAAGCTTTCCCACCCTTCAATTTCATCTCTACCGCCCTCAATCGCCCGGCGTAAGCTCGCCGTTCCCATCTCCGGCAGAAACCCGGCGAGCTCGGGTTCGTGAAATTCGCCGTCTCCAGCCATGATCATCCCTCACCGACCCCCGTGTCGTGTTCCTTGGTTCCGTGCGACTCTGACCAGGCCCTTGCGGTCTCGTGTGTTGCGCAGGGTCGTCGGAGCGCCGCTCGCCGCTCGCCGCCGAAGGAGCTCCACCGAACCACCGCCCCTCGAGCACGTGTCGAGCCTCCTTCCTCGAGCCTCACCCTCGAGCACGTGTCGAGCCACACCCTCGAGCCCTGCCTTCGATCCGTGGTAAGCACCCGAGGCCTCCGGCCTCTGCTTCCACTCCGTCTCGCCCGAGCCCAAGCCTCGAGCACGCGTTTCCGTCTCGCCCGAGCCCAAGCCTCGAGCGGACTCATGCACCCTCCGCTTCGTCGAGCTAGGCCTCGGACGGACGCTTGCTTTTCCGTCTCGCCCGAGCCTTCCATCTCGCCCGAGTCCGCTTCGCCCGAGCCTCCGGGCCAGGCCTCGGACGGGGCACTCACTTTCCGTTTCGCCCGAGCCCTTCATAGAAGGAGCACAGTGCTCTTTTTCCTTTTTGGAGAGTTGTGAATAGTGTTCTGTTTTCTCTTTTTTGTGTGAATTAATCTGTTGTTCCTTAAATGCTGAGAAAATTATGGTATGCTCCTTGCACTGTGTAGTATTTTATAAAAATATGAAACTTGACTTTTCTGCAAGAATTTGAAAATGTAAAATTCCCCTTTTAATTGAAAAATGAAGGTTTTGGTATTTTTGGAGAGTGATCTATAACTCCGAAAATCTTGAGATAAATTTTTGTGACCTTGTTATAACATGCTGAACCTCTGGTAAAATTTTGAAGTCTTTTGGAGCAAGTTGATTTTTGAGCATTTATTTTAATTAAGGAATAGTGCCTTTTGTTAATTAAATGTTTAGATTTATTTGAGCATCTTAATGACCTCCAAAAATTATGAAATTTGTTTTGCCATCTGTTTATGCCTTAATGAACTTATGTGATTAATTTGGTAATTTTTGGAGCAACTTCATAAAATGACCTTTTAAATAAAATAAGAAAAATAGAAAAGATGGATTAGGGTTGGTAATAAGTGTTTAATGATGTGATCTTTGGATTGATTGATGTTCATAGACCCCTACCCTTTGGTCTATGATGTTTGTGATGATATGTTTGGTTAATACTTAGGATAATTATAATAAGGCCTAACATCAATAATGCTTAAGAAAGAAATGGTTACCTTTTATGCTCAACCTAGATTTCGATTATGCCTTGCCTAAGAGTAATCTAGATTCAGTGGAATTGTCTTGCACCATAAGTCCATATCATCATTCTCATGAGCATTCATCATTGCATCCGTATAGTTGACGAAGAAGGTACCAGAGTCGAGGCCGCTGTTGACGAACCAACTCCCGAGGCGACCCCGAGCTCCAACACCTATACCTACCCCGAGTCTGCTCTCTTTGCCATCCAAGGCAAGCCCCGGTGCATTTAACCCTTTCCTTGAATTTTATAAAATGATTTCCTTAAATGCTTTTGAGTTAAATTATTGCATTAGGTTTATAGGAGTTGTGTGCTATCCTAATTGATGCACTATCCACCTTGACCACTGATACACCCGATACCTGCTTTTCAAAAGTATTTGAAAAATGCTTAGCAATGCTTATTGAATTAGACTTTGCAATAAAATGCCAATTTTAAAAGTGTGATCACTTAAGGAATGTTTATGGGAATTTTGGTCTTACTCCCCGGCTGTTCGCTAGGTATCTGATCCGTACCTAGTTAATAGCGAGGAGAGGTTGTCCGAGCGTACGGTGCCGTCATGTTGTAGTCCGGGACTCAACAGTTGACACCGACCGGGACATGGTTGAAAAACTGACAGGACTATTACGCTTGGGTGAGATATGACCAAGGTATAGTTCTGGCTGGAAAATTAGGGACCATCCGTATGGGGGCCTGCTGGTCAAGACTTGTAACTATTCACATACTACGGAAAGCTCTGGCTCCGAGGAATCCTTTATTGGACCGACAACCGCGCACTGGGAGTGGAGAGATGGCGGAAGTAGCATGTACCCACGTGGGTTAAAGTCTCGGATTGGTGTGGTGTACTGTACTTCCGGGTGGCGTAGGACCGGGCCCAATCTTGGAGGAATCGTGGTAGACGAGTTGGCATATGCAAGCTTGGGTGCTACATATGCAGTGTGGATAGGGATCCTCAGCTGAGTATTATTTATCCGGATTAACGTTGCTCCTCGGTTATGGAGACTTGGTCCACTGACTGTCAACGGAGAGTGGTTCTCAACTAGGAATGTTTTGAAATGTAAAATGAATCATGAATGATGAAGAATTGAGGAATACTGAATCTTTCAAAAATAAAATAAGGTTTACAAAAATGCTTTTCTGCAAAATACTTGATCTTGCTTAAGCCTTACCTTGACTACCCTAAGCCTCTCATTCCTGAGTCTTCTCCCTTTTTCTTTAGTCGGGTAAGTCTTGTTGAGTACCCCAGTACTCAGGGTTTGTTACCCATGTTGCAGGTATGCCTGAGACCCCGATGTGTCTCGCACCCTGTTGCGTGACCTTCGTCCAAGAAGAGGCCGATGAGGCCGATGAGTAAATGTGCACCCTTGGGCTGGGTGTTACATGTATCGTTATGTTAATGTTTCCACTACGTTGTCTACTTTGAATCACCCGAACAATGGTTTGTAATAACCGTACTCCTTACCTCATTTGAAACCTCGTTTTGTAAAACTAATGTTATTTAAGTCTTCCGCTCTTTATTCCGATGTTATTTGTAAAAGTATGCAATGCTGTAACCGAATTGTGAGATGATCCTGCGGACATTGGGCACTGATGTAGCCCGGTGGCGAACAGGTCTTAATCACATGGAACATGGGTTCGGCTGTCAGAGGTTGACAGGGACACGTGGGCCATGGGATTAGGGTCGTTCCGTCACAGAAGATGCTTGCCCTCACCGATATCGAACTTCTTCAGGATGTCCTTGGTGTACTTTCCCTGGTGCACAAACATTCCTTCTCGGGATTGCTTGATTTGCAACACAAGGAAGAATGTCAACTCACCCATCATGCTCATCTCAAACTCACTGCTCATAAGATCTGCAAACATGGCAACCAAAGCGTGAGAAGAACCACCGAAAATGATATCATCCACGTAAATCTGGACCAAGAGAGTATCATTGCCTTGCTTGAGGAGAAAAAGCATTTTATCCACACATCCCATTTTAAAACCCTTAGCAAGCAAAAAGGTTTTCAACCTATCATACCAGGATCTAGGGGCTTGTTTCAAACCATACAAAGCTTTGTGAAGTTTAAACACGTGGTTTGGAAACTTGGGATTTTCAAAACCGGGGGGTTGTTTCACATACACCTCTTCTTCTATGTAGTCGTTTAAGAAGGCACTCTTGACATCCATTTGAAAAAGTTTAAACCCTTTGGATGCAGCAAAAGCCAAGAGTATCCTAATTGCCTCTAAACGAGCTATAGGAGCAAACGTCTCCTCATAGTCTATCCCCTCCTTCTGACTATACCCCTGGGCTACAAGTCTGGTCTTGTTTCTCACAATGTGGCCATCCTCTCCTTGTTTGTTTTTGAAAACCCATTTTGTACCAATAGGGTGACACTGAGGAGGAGGTGGAACCAAAACCCAAACCCGATTTCTCTCAAAATTTTCTAACTCCTCATGCATGGCATTAACCCAATCCGGATCAGATAAAGCATGTCCAACATCTCGGGGTTCAAAATCAGCAACAAATACATAATGAGCAAAGTGAGAGATTTGTTGTGACCTTGACCGAGTGACACATTCGTTGATGCTGTCGATCATCTGTTGAGGCGGGTGTTGCCGCTGAATGTGTCGTGGCGTCTCCCGAGCTGACGAAACCTCCCCCTCAACAGCAGCTGGCGCCTCCTCAGGTACAAATGGTACAGCCCGAGGTGGAGGATCCCACGACCCCCAAGTAGTCGATGAAGAGGGGTTGGGGTCGTGAGTCGTCGTAGTAGAAGCCGATCCTTGCGGCACAGCAGGTGGAGGTGGTGTTGGATCATCCATCCCTTCAGCACCCTCGTCCTCGTCATCAAAAAGAGGTTCGCCAACCTCATGATCTCCTACATGCTCAAATCTAGAAGAAGGACAAACCATGGTCTCGTCAAAGGTGACATCGGATGTCTCCATGACTCGGTTAGTATCAAGGTTAAGTACACGATATACACGAGTATGAGTGTCATAACCCAGAAATACACCATCAGAAGAACGAGACTCAAACTTGTCCAAGTTGCCTTTCTCGAGTATAAAACAGTGGCAACCAAAAACTCTAAAATAACTCACTTTGGGTTGTTTTCCAAAACGTGACTCATAAGATGTCCTTTTCAAGAAAGCTCAGAGAAAAATGCGATTGGAGATATAGCATGCAGTGTTCATAGCCTCGGCCCAATACCGCCTAGGAGTCCTATGCTCATCGAGCATCGTACTGGCCATCTTAACAAGGGTCCGATTCTTCCTTTCTACAACACCATTTTATGGCGGTGTGTAGGGAGAAGAAAACTAATGCTCCAAACCCAAAGATTTACAAAACTTCTCAAAATCCGAGTTCTTAAACTCGGAACCATTATCACTCACTATAAGATTTTTGGTCTAATTCAACGCCTCTAAATTGCAACGCCAAAAATTTGGTAGCTAGAGATGGTTGTATTGCAACCATTCTAAAAAATAGTAGCGATACTTGCCTTTAATACAACAGTTTTCAAGATGTTGCGAAGTTTTGTTGCATTTGGTGGACGATATTGCAATGGTAAAAAATGGTTGCAGTAGAATTGATTTTGGTTGCAATTGTGTGGTAGTACTGCAACTACATTTGCGTTCGTTGCATTTGGTTGTGACTATTGCTACGTTTTTTTGTGTTGTAAAAAATTTCAAAAGCGTTGCAAACGCTACATGCTTAATGCAACGAGAACTCTTGGAGGCAAAGCAAAAGTGGGGTTCAATTGCAATCTTTTTTGGCAGTTGCAATATACTTTGATATTGTTGTAAGTGCTAAATTTTATGGCAACAAGATCTCTGGGGTTGAAGCGATAATTGTGTTCAAGTGCAACGTTTTTTTGTTGCAATATACTTTGATAATTGCAATGAGAACTAGGAGGTGAGGCTGATTTGGATTGAGCCTTATCACGGGCCATACACGCAGCGAGCCAGACAGGGGTCGACTTGAGGGGGTGCTGCAAGCCCAGGCAGGAGTCGCGATCTCAAGGGCTGCAACTTTCCTGTTCCCTTTGCCTGTCTCTATCCGTGTCCCCATACACGTGGAGGATATCGGATGGCTCTCCTAAAAAATGGGGCATCCAGAATTTTTCCAGCATCCCGCAGACGTACCAACGGAGACGTTAGTCACCGGTCAAATAGGAAAGATAAAAGCACCGGATTATGATGCCAATTGTAACATACTATGATTTTATTAAGATCAAATCACATGATGACCCCGACTTAACAGAGCTAAGGAGGAAGAACCAAAATCGCAAACTTCACTGGTTAAATTGAAAATCATAAACTAAATCAAAATCCACCAGCCAAATCAAAATCGCATAGATGGAATCGAGATCCCAGCCAATCAAATTAAAAGCCACAACTAGAGATTTAAGGCCATGTTTGGTTGCACTAATTTTTTAAAGTATGTGTCACATCAAATGTTACGTTATTAATTTAGTTTATTAAAAATAGACTAATTACTAAACTCATTTGTCAGTTAGAGGATTATTCACGAGACGAATTTACTAAGTCTAATTAGTATATAATTTGACAATATGATGCTACAGTAAATATTTGTTAATGATGAATTAATTTAGCTTAATAGATTTGTCTTGTTCATAACTGTATGGTGGTGTAATTAGTTTTATAATTAATTTATTTTTAATAGATTAAAATAGTGCCGAAACATCTGATGTGATACGAAACTTTAGCATCTGGATTTAAACACCCCCTTGTTCCTCCGAGCTCGAAATTGTCATTGCCCAAATTGAGCTTCTTACCTCTGAAACAGATTTTCTCTAAAACCAAAATCCAGTTTTATGCCGCCGAGCTTAATATTTCCATAGCTAAATTGAGCGCCTCAGGCTTCAAGCAAGCTGTGGCTCAGGTCTGGCTTGTGTGCCACGAGATGGAAAAAATCGGAACACAAAAATCAATACAATAATTAAAGTGGATATATTATATATTATTTAGGTGTTTTATAGCTCAAACATGAAAGATAATAAAATAAATAAATATGTACTATTTTCGTCCCTAAATAACTGTCTTTGTTGGTACCCGTGTCGTAAATTTGAGTCGATTTGTAACAAATACGTGTAATATTTATATCTTCAAATAAATTTATTAAAAAACACTGGCAGAGGCAGATGCCCGTGCACAGCAGGCACGACGACACAAGTAGAGGTCGAGCTCACAGCTCAGCCAGGTGTCAGCGGCGACGAGCCCGCAATGCCCAAGTTCAGGTCTACGAAAGACCACGTGTGAGCTCGCCAGCAGGCCAAGCACACCACGGCTGGCCCAACAGGAGGCCGAGACCAACACAAGCAGCAGCTCATACACAGCACATCTGTTTAGTACCAAATGGATTAGCCATGATCAGTTCTTACTAGTGCAACTCTATAATGAAAACTCTCTCACCACTTGTATATCGGCTAGATTTCGGTTTTCACTCATTTATAGGCGTCCATATTTGGATTTTGAGATCGAAAGCAAAACATCGGTTGAAAAAATGAGAGGGAGACGAAGAACTTCAGTAATTAAAATTATCAACATTTTCACCAAGATTTTGTAGAATTTATAGTAAATAATAAAATATATAATTTTACAAGAGCATGTGAAACATCTCTTCAATTTTGTTTGCATTAACAATGTGGCAAAAATCTAGACTGTTATATTGGATCATTTGTAACAAGATTCATTTAATTAGTTAGTTGGTGTTTCTGCCCCAATTTTGGACGGCAATAGTGATTTTACCACTATATTTAAACTTGGGAACGTATCCCGTGCAAACCACAGTCTTTGTGAAAACACATGCAAACCACTGTAAAAAATCGTGTAAATTCACCCAAAAAAATCACACATGTAAGGTACGGTGATACACAACCTTGTAAAATATCTTGTCTAAACTCGACTTCGTTTATGAGTTATAAAAATAACAAATTTCAAGCTAGAAAAATTTCCACATGATTGGTTAGAAATTTGTTATTTTTATATCTCACAAATGAATTCGATTTTGGACAAGATATTTTATAAGGTTATATCATCATGTTATCTACATGTGTGATTCTTTATGAATTTAAATAATTTTTTTTTTGTGTATCATCATGTTATCTACTGGCGCGACCTCATCGCCGATCCCCCCCACTGCAAGAAGCTACCCAGACTCAAGAAGGGTTCTTCTTCACGGGCGTCGAGCATCGCGATAGCAATAGCAGCGGCGACGACTGTGGCAGTGACTATGGGGATGGCGAACACGGTGGCACTGATCGCAGCAACGACGAGGAACTGCCTCACCAATTCTATGGTACCCTTTCTTCAAGGTGCTGTAGAGATTTGTGCGTCCTGTGGACTTCTCTTATGTGTATGAGTTGGCTGGGCCTGGCATTCTTGAGGAAACCAGGCTCTTGCATTGCTGCAATGGCCTCCTCCTTTTTGCAGTTCACTACAATGCTTGTTACTTAGAGAGCTATATCACCTAAACTAAAGAACCACCAAAACTAAGGATGTCATGGATTTATTTAGTTAGAACACCCCCAAAAAAACTGAATTAACATTATACTAGCGAATCAGTTATAGCTAGCTTGAATCAGTTATAGCTAGCTTATGTCTCAGCATTTTGATTCTCACAAGAATCTGCTGAACACCGCACCAAACAGTGAGATACTTTGAGATGCTCCTAGCCACGTGAGATGCTTTTGAGCTTCACATTGGTGTTTCTTTATTTTACAGATTCTTTGATTTTTTTTTTTACAGTATGCGTGTGTGGTCCAGACTAAAGAACAAAATCATTTTTTACAGATTCTTTCAATGGCTATTTATCTATGTAAAAGCATGCATTTTGTCATAATTATGTTATTTTGTCTGGCTCCATTTATTTTGACAGAAAATATTCTGGCCAATGTACCTTGAATGATGGTAAAAACATTTTGTCCTAGCTATGTTATCTTGCCTAGCTCAGAAAATATTCTGCCCCTGCTTCTGCATGGTGCTCTGCTGCTCCTTGTGAGCCTTAGCTGATGACCTTACTATCTTCCTCTTGTGTGAAGGGTGGAATAGGGAACGATGATACACCATGGCAGATTTCTCCAAGGTGCGAGAAGATTCTTCTTCTACTTCTTGTTATTTTAAACTACCGTTAGCGCCTTTTGTTTGTGATTGTTGCTTTGTCTGAGAACTGCATTTGCAGGCACCTTTGCTTATTCTGTATTCGAGTTGGTAAGTTAAACACGATAGCTATATGAGTGAAACAAAACAGGCATTGTACATGCCTATTGTTTCTGCTTTTACTGAGGATTATATTCTTTTTATGTGCGGACAGGTGGGCGATGTGGAATTTAAGTTGATACCTATTTTAGATCTGAATCTGATCCATTAGCCGTGACTGAATTTATTTGGGAACCCCCAAACAGGATCATTACTATTTTCTCAAATAGAAATATGAATTCAGTTCCTTGTTAATAGAAAATAAATGAAGAACATGAGAATAGAAGCTTAACTTCTCTAGAACAGGATCTGCACCTTTGCCCAGGGGCCTTGAAACTTGTTATTTTGGATGCTGTAGTAACCCAGTTAAGTCATTTGATTGTGCGTGTAATCATGAGTCACCTAAATAGTGTGAATTGCATGTCAGTGCCTTCAATTAACATAGTTGCACTTTCAAGCACTTCCAAATTTTCTTGTCTGAAACTTGTTATTTGATTTTGTTAACAATTGCTCAATCACTTTACTGGTTTGGGTTATCCAATAACTTTACTGAATTTGAACAATAGCTAAAGTGTATGCTGCATAAATACATGCTATTATATTGTTGGTAACCATGTTATCAACTACATTGAGGGCCTGAGGTAGCTTTATTTTCCATGCACCTTTACACTATTGAATCAAACTTCGCGCACTAGGTTGATGGTTAGGTTGAATTTGTATTGTCCTTTGATATACTTGGGCACCATGGGGTGTCTACTGTCCAGAAGTAATACTAACCTGATGCATATTTTTGGTTCTTTGCAGCTGAGATAACATTGTTTGATGGTTATATTGTCGTTTACAAGTTTGTACATGACCTTCACTTTTTGTCACCGCCAGAGATGATGAGAATGAACTCATCTTAGCAAGTGTGTTGCACGGGTTTTTCTGATTCTGTTAGTGAGCAGTGTAGGCCAGTTAATCTGCAATGAATATCGAACTGCTCTTATACATCGCAAATCTGAAAGGGACCTTTGACAATATATGATTGGAAAAACTTTTGTGTTAGCCTGCCTCACCTGATTTTTGTTTCTTCACAACATAGCTCTCTATTTCTGGTGTGCTATTATTGCTAAAATTTTTACTAGATTTTTATATGCATATTGATTCCTGATGCAGTCTGTAGTCACAATTAAATGACAATATGCTTGCACTTACAAACATCCATGATTAAACTGGATTAAGTTAGCTGCATAGACTTCAATTTTATGAGATTCATATCAATCGGCACCACATGTTATGTTTAAGTACTTGTCGAGCATCTTCTCTTTGTTATGTCTATGAAGTACCCCTTCTCAACTTCAAGACCTTGCTCTCCTGCAATCTGCTCGACCACGTACTGTCTGAACTTGATAGGCACTGACGTGATTTGGATCCAACAAGCATGCAATCTCTGTGCAATCATCACCATGGAAAAGGGCAATAGCTTGCACTGTTGGAAGGTTCCACCCCTTCCACTCACTGCAGGTAATCCCCCTCACAGTTGTCACATCCTTAGTATGTCTCCTTTTTCTACGAGAAACATGAGTTGGGCGCTCATCAGGCATAATTAGCAGATCATTAGCGATCAAAATTGCAACAAGGTTAGAATTTTGAAGATTTAGCTGAAAGATATGTTTTGTGTAATTAGTGAGAAATCAACAATCTTCAAAGTCAACGTATAATCTCTTATTTCTTTTTAATGTATATAACATGTGTTTCATAGATTAATTAGAGAACTGCTTCTAGACCTTTATAACTTATGGCTTATGATAGTGATGCACATCACCATCAGGTTTGAAGATTTACTACAGAATGTATTCATGTTTCTTGACACCAGAAACTATGTGGTACTTGTAGCTAATGTCACTGTGCTTTGTATGTTCCAGTAAAAACCTTGGGATATTAGTTCCTATCATATTTACAAAGAATTATAGAAAAAAATATTTGATTTTCATTTTAGGTAGAAAGTGGACATGCTAGTCTTAACTACTTTCAAAGTTACATTTAATCAGTGCGTAGTTCTCTTAACCGAACGACTATTAGTAACTACTAACTAATATGCTAAATTAACTGTTTTTTACTATTCTTAGGCTTGAATTCATATATACGTTAACGTTAGCACAAATTGCTTGGTATCTGTGCTTTAGAATCCTTCTAGTTTAATGTTTTAATTACAGTTTTAATGCTTTGGAATCGCTTGAATCCATGGGCTGGAATCGCTTGAATCCATGGGCCTTGCTTACAATTACAGTTGTAATTAACTAAATGTCTTTACTTTGTTAGGACAATGCAAACAGGAAAATTATGGAGATGGAGTCAAGGCCTGACGCAAATGGCATCTCAGACTTGGAGCAGAACCAGATTTTCCAATGGACCAACAAGGAAACAAGAAAAATCAAATCAAACAAGATGCATGCTAATGGTTACCTTGCAAGGTACCCAACTAGAAAGGAGCTATTGTCTGAGTACTACCAGCGCAAACTCCAACAGGAGGATACCCTCATTGAATCATTTAGACAACTACAGAGGGAGAACACATGATGCATAGGCAGCAGGTAGTTTAATGTTTAATTCTAACATACATGTCATATTCTTGTCAAGGGGTGTAATTTTTACCACCAACCATTGATTTTCAGATACCCAAGAAACCATCCAGCAAGAACAACCCCTTGTTCCACAGTTGAAGAACGTCCTAGTACAGGGCGCACGACTAGAAGTAATTCGGCAGCCCAAAACAAAGGAGTGAATTTGAGTGTGTTTATACTACAACAAAGCAAATGAAGGAAACTGCAGCTAGGAAAAGATATGCATTGTCCAAAAAGAATACACAAGTACTATGTCAAATTTTTTATCTCTCTATGCATTTAAAAGGAACATGTAGTCCTTTTGGAGAAGTACATAGCTATTTTCTTTGTTCTGCAACCGTTAATCTTCAGTATGTCATTATTCTAAATATGACAAAGCATCCTAAATCTGGTCCAGGCTTAGATTGCTCTTGCTGATTAGAAATATATATGAATGTGTTTGTGCTCATAAAATGTCTTGGGAGGCAGCTGCATGTATGTTTATGTCTGCTTTTGGCTTCGAAGTTCATGGTTGATAGTACTGCAGCTCACAGAAAGCTAGTACTGTAGCTCGTGTTTTGCTTCAGTGTTCAATTAGCTTTGCCACCATTAGTTTTTGCTCGTGTTTGGATTGCCATGTTTCATATACTATGTGAAAACATCAAGTGAACTTATCATGTATTTTTAGTTTTAGAATTATAGTTTAACTAATGCATGGCAATGATTTTTTCAGGAGGAATCTTGAGTTTGAGAAGGAGTATGTGAATGGTGGGACGATGGCCAACATACATATCAAGAGAACCTTCGCTCCTACAGTAGACATTGGTCTTTTGATTCGAATGAGTTCAAACAGTTGTTTGTGTTGGATACATTATTATGTGTTAAGCTGTCTAGCCACTTGTGTTCTCATTTAGTTTGACACTCGGTTTGTTTCATTAAAGAGTTGTATGAACAAATTATATTTTGTTTTAATGGATGTCAATGCTTCATTCATTATGTATTTGTCGTTTTGTAATTATTGATTTAAGCTACCAAACAAAGCATCGCAACATGAATTATTAATATATCAATCTAGCGTTGCAATATATGATGGCACATATAACAACCACATTTAGTCATGACAATAGGTACGATACTCGTGGTAATAGAAAAACTATCTCTTGCAACTACAAAAAAGATGATGGTGGCAATAGAGAAATCTACCTATAGCAACCAGTCAGTAACGTGGCAATAGATGACCTATCTCTAGCAACCAACCTAAGTAACGTGGCAATAGCCTATGCCACCTATAGCAACCATTCAGAAACGTGGCAATAGAGGATCTCTCTGTAGCAACCAACCTACACAGACGTTGCAATAACATAAGCCACCTATAGCAACCATTTAGGCGACGTGGCAATAGAGAACATCTATTGCAATGCTTTCTCCGCATAGCAATAACCACGCTTGCGACACCTATGTTGCGTTGCGATTGTATTGTGTTGCTACACGACCAGCGTGTTGCAATACGTGTCGCTACCAACGTGAGTTCGTTGCAATTGATACTATTGCCACACCCATAGTGGTTGAAATTGCTTGTGTCACAACACTCACCATGTGTTGCAAAAGCGTCACATGTGTTGCAATAGAAGGGTTGTGTGTCGCAACAAAAACGTAACCCGCTGCATTCTACTATTGCTACCCTTACAAGTGCAACGACATTTAACCAAAAAGAAATGGTAGCAAAAGTACTATTGCTACCATTTTGGGTCTTTTGCTATACTTTTTCAGCGTTGAATTAGACCAAAAATCTTGTAGTGACTTCTAATAGCTTGCATCGAGTTCTTAGGGAACTCGTTCTGAAGATGCAAAATCAGATTGCGAGCAAAAGCAAAAGTCTCAGTTTTCTCAGCTAAAAAGAAAACCCACAAATATCTCAAAAAATCGTCAACAACAACAAACACATACCACTTCCCCCCAACCGAGCTCACCCGAGCCGGAACTACAAGGTCCACGTGTAAAAGCTCTCCAGGGTGCTTGGTCATAACTTGATTCACAGGATGGTGGGGAGCGGCAACCATTTTCCCATGTCTACATGAATGACAAACAAGATCCTTCTCCATGCACAACTTGGGCAATCCTCGGATTAATCCAAGTGAACTAAGCCTTGCAAGCAAGTCGAAGCTCAGATGACCTAGTCTCCTATGCCACTTCCAAAGATCAGAGGAGGAAGGTCCAGCCACAAGACAACGAGAAATGCCAAAAGACTCTGAGAAATTCACATGAAAGACTTTCCCAAAGGGTGAAATCAAACATACAATATTGCCCTGAGGATCCAAAATACGACTGAGATTCGGCTTAAAACGAATCTCATAGTCATCATCAAAAAGTTGCGAAACAAAAAGAAGGTTAAAATGCAAATTAGAAACAAGAGCAACATCACACAGCACAAAGTGCTCATTAACTCGCACCGACCCACGAGACAACACTTTACCTTTGCTATTGTCGCCGAAGGTGATAAACTCCTTTCTGGCAATAGGACTAAGACTGGAGAACCACTTGGCATTTCCGGTCATGTGCCTCGAACAACCGGAATCCACCAACCAAATGTCCTCCAATCGTTTTACCTACATCAATAAAAAGACATAGGGTGAACAAACGGTCCAACACTGGGGTGAGTAAAATGGGAAGAGTACTAGTGTTGGGCCGGTTTCTCAAAAGAACGGTTAGTAGAAAAACCATTCCTAGCACACCTACGGGGAAAGCAATCACCACGCACAGGAAAACATGGTTCGCTAAGGGAAGAGCGTCCATCACGATACTCAAAATGCGGTGGAGTGTAATGCTCAACAAAGCCACCGCCACGGGGTCCATATCCTGCAAAGCTAGGATCCCGTCGGGCACGACCTCCTTGCGGCCTAGGCCTAGGACCTTGAGGCATTGGACCTCTAGGCCTAGCAGCACGCCTTTGAACATTCAGCACATGTACATCATGGAAAGGATGGTACATGTCCATGTTGTTCATCTCCTTTGCACGGCGCTCCTCTCTCTTGCGCCGAAAGCAAAACTCCCTCAAGTGTCCATCTCTCCCACAGTGCTCACAATGGTACCTCACCGCTCTCATTGGGGGTTGTTGGTACTCACGGTAGTGGGTGTGGATCACTTGGCTCTTTGGTGGCATGAGCTCCTCATGAATAGGTGGCATAGTGTCTAGTTTGTTCCTGAGGTGGTTTGGTTTTGGAGCCCATGTCTGTTTCTTGGGTGGAGATCTTGGAGGTTCCTCATACACTCCATCTTTGGTGTTAGGCTTGAGAGGCTCTTTGGGTGGTATTTTCATAAGTTTGGGAGTAGTGGTGGAGTTGGGCTTCTCACTCGGGTTAAGACCACTACACTCTCCAATCTTGCCAAAAGAAACAGCACTCTCCATCCCCTGAGCAAAGCCTACACCTGGACCTCCAGCAGCACGCTTGAATTGAGCAATCATCATCCCAAGTTGCGGCTCACCACAAGACACCCATGACAAGATGGTTTGAAGGTATGTGTTTTCCTCCTCGGTTTGCATCTTGTCATGCTTCACATTTGCAATCTCCATCTCCAAACCCTCACACAAAGCACACCTAGACACACAAGTGCTACCCGAGCTGGCCTTCTCAAGAGACACAATCTTGGCATTCTTTTCTGCCAACTCGGATTGCAAGCCTGCACAAGACTTGCACGCACCAAGCACTGAGGATCTAGCCCTAAGCTCATCCACCTCTCCAACCAAAGCAACATACTTCCCCCTCAAGGTGAGTAGGTCAGTCATGTGCTTGGAGCACATCTCACACTCATCCTCCTCAGTGACAGCGACGGTGGACTTGACAAACTCAAGCTCCTTCACCGCATCCTCCCACTTCTTCTTAAACTTCTTTCTCTCCCTAGCGGCAAGTCTAAGCAGTTTATCTTGACTAAGGAGAGCAGCAGTAAGCTTGTCAACCTCAGCAGAGAGTTCGTCAGGAGTTTGAGATACTTGGGAGGTGTCGTCGTCGTCGTCGTCGTTCCGAGGGATCTCCTCTAGCTTGCCGTTGACCTCATCGCCGAGGGTCATGGTGCAGAAGCCCTCGTTGTCGGCGAAGAAATAGAGGTCGTTCAGCTTGTCCTCGATCTTCTTCTTCTTCTCGGACTCGTCATCGCTTGATGCAGCAGAGTCATCATCCGAGTCATCGACATCACTGAGCGTGGCAAAGAA
This sequence comes from Coix lacryma-jobi var. lacryma-jobi, assembly GCA_009763385.1. Classification (NCBI taxonomy): domain Eukaryota; kingdom Viridiplantae; phylum Streptophyta; class Magnoliopsida; order Poales; family Poaceae; genus Coix; species Coix lacryma-jobi. The sequence goes on from CM019824.1 coordinate 140,782,026, forward strand.
CGCACGCTGCTCAGCCTGGGCTTTCTTCAAGTACTTCTTCTTGATGTACTCCTTGTTGAAGCCACCTGTTGACACTAAAAATTGTATCTTCAAGCGTCAAGCACATCACAAGGCCCTCAGAGACCGTCTGGAGCAAGGGTCCTTATCTCCTGAACCTCCAAGGAAGAAGCCGGTCTTGATGAGAATGACTCTAAGGCGTGCCAGTCAATTTGACCTGTAATTGACAAGGACAAGAAGAAGATGTTAAATCGTGGAACCTGTCGGTTTGATGCCAGACAGTTCCAAATTATACGGCTCTGATATAGCCATTGTTACAGGACATTGACTACAAAGTCAAGTCCCAAGAGATGATTGAAAGTATTGACAAAATTGTAAGTGAAACAGCTATTGTATATGTAAAGAAAGCATCTAAAACTAGAACAGCCCAAGGGCTTAAACATATGAGTGAAGTAAAGATCTATATATACGTTAACGATCATAATCTAGGGATATAGCTCATACATATAAATCCTACTAAAGCATTGGATAGTCAAAACCCAATTAAGACTGGTCTAGAAGGCCGGCGATCTTAACTAAAGCTCCTTCGTAATAATGTATTAGATTCATCTCAACCTGGTCTAGAAGGCCGGCGGGCTTCAATGAAAATAACACATCATACTATATTGCCCCCTGCTTTTTGAGAAGTATATGCAATTGCTATTCGTGAAAGCTTGACTAGATCGGCTATTTTAGCCGATACAGGGTCGATGAAGCACGAACAAGATCTATCCGATAAAACCATGATTTAGTCTATGATCAAATAAATCTAATCTATCACATATATCAGTGGGATTCGGAAATACAACCGTAATACACGTGCCAGATCAAATCTACCTTTTTTCTTAGATCGAACCATGAATTTTATCAGATATCTTGAACGCGCAGCATGTAACAACCAAGATTGACAAAATAGTCGATGAGAAGTTTAGATCGGCTATTCTCTCTGATGTAAGCATATAAGATCTTTAGGTAGCCGATCTAAACAACTTTTAAGCTTTAACTGCTTTGTCAATCTTGATTGGGCAAGATTTTGTTGAAAACATAAAGAAACAAATTAAAACATAAAACAACATCGATAACTTAATGAATCTATTAGCTTGCCAAACCAATAGAGCCGATAACTAGTCAAGATCGACTAAAGTAAGAGATTGATCAGAGTCAAGACAGCCTTACAAGAGACGAACTTAGATCGATAACTAGCCATGTCATAGCTTAACAAGAGTTTGGTCGATGCCAAATACAACCTTATTGCTCAATGACACGAGCCATTGGTGAAACTTACAAGCAAACCGGAGGTCGGTCGAAGCCGATGCAGCCCTGCCTAATTGAAGGTCTTGCCGAGATCTACGTTACTCCTACTCCTAGGGTTTTGGTCGATGGCCGATGTGTTGATTGATTGATTGTCTATTTTTACAGATGTCGGGGTGTACATATTTATACCCTGGTCTTCACAGAGTCCGGACCCAACACGAGTCGTATAAATATAGAAACTAAATAAAAACTACCTAAAAAGATAACTTGGACTCTACTTTTCCTTATTTGTAGAGCTCTGCCCTTTAAATCCTCACGTGGACCACCGTAACCGATCCGGAGTCAAAGTCCTCCAAAATGAAACTTTCTTCGCTTTTGATATTGTCAGTCAATTCCTTCCTTGTCAGACATGCTTACTAAAAACTGGTGTCAACACCACCCTTCCGCTTGTGCTTGGGAGGGGTGTGCTTCTCCTTGTGTCAGCCGGGGTCGTACTTGTGGCCACGATCGCCCTTGCCCGCCGCTTGCTTGTTCTTCTTCGGGTAGTTGGCGATGAAGTGGTCCGGATCGCCGCACTCAAAACACCCAGCGCGTCCTCCTCCACGACGTCGGTTCATCCGGTTGTTGTGAAACCGCGAGAACCGGTTGGCAAGCAAGGCCAACTCGTCGTCTCCCATGAACTCCAGCTGCTCCTCTATGACAGAAAGAAGAGAAGAAAGTGCAAAGCCTCCAGAGGGGTTAGCAGAAGAGGCAGAAAGCAAAGCCATTGACGGGCCAGAAGGATTTTCATAAGAAGCCCTCGCCATGGCATCAATCTCACTGGACTTGAGCTTACTAAAGAGCTCGTCACACGTGAGGGTTTCATAGTTAGACGATTCGATGATCGCCTGAACCTTTGAGTCCCACACCGACCGATCGAGAGTATGCAAAAGCTTGATAGCCCTCTCATGATCGTCGAAAGGCAACAACTCCTTGTTAGCCCTCATCTTGTTGATAATCACCTAAAAGCGAGCGAATAAACTTTCTATGCTCTCGCCAGGCATGTGTCGAAAGTTCTCATACTCCCGCTTGTGCGACTCGTAGAGATGGGATTTGACTTGAGTGGTTCCATCATGGAAGTGCATGAGGGTCGCCCAAATCTCACGAGCCGTGGGGAGGTGAGAAACGCGATCAAACTCAGACATGCTTAAACAGGAGAAAAGAGCATTACAGGCTCGGCTATTGGCATCATGCTCATCGATCTGCAGCTGAGTAGCAGGAGCAGCCAAGACCACATAATCTTCCTAGTTGCAAATCTCCCAGACAGAAGCACCCATGCTCTGAAGATAGACCGACATGCGTATCTTCCAATACGCATAGTTCGTCCCATCGAAAAACGGTGGTTTGCCCACGCCGCGATCCATGTCGCGTTCTGTGGATCTGGAACCGGCTAAGGTGGAAGATCCTTAACCTGCTCTGATACCAATTGAAGGACCGAAAGTGCTACACACAGGCGACCAGAGGGGGGGTGAATGGGAGCCTTAAATTTCTTTTTAGAAACTTATAGCCTTTGTCCCAGAAAAACAACCCCAAGAGCAAAACTGATTCGTGTGATGTCCATGACCTAAGAGAATGGGTGGATGTTCCCTAGGAACACAGCGGGACACCACAACAACTCACTCGCCCAAGTTCACGCAAGTCAACTAGTGACAGGATGAGCTTTGGGTAACCTCAACCTCCCCCGAGCAACACGAGGGGGATTCAGGTTATTTTGCAAAGCGGGAAGCCCAATTTCCGTAGAGCACGAAGTCGAAAATCCAACGCAAAAACCCAAAATCAAATCCGAAGTCGAACGAGCAAACTGTGGATGAAACAGTGCTGAAGTCACAGCATTGGACGCTGGCCTGTGTCCGATGGCCAGGCACCGGACGCATCCGATGCAAACTGACACGTTCTGGAACCATACTGCATAGACATCGGACGCTGGCTACAGTGATAGTTCAGCGTCTGATGCTCAACCCTCGGACGTGTCTGATAGCAACGGACGGTCCAATGGTCAGCATCCGATGCTCCTTCAAAAACGCTGACTTTTGACACGTGGCACCTGAGCGTCCGGTGTGACGAACTCAGCGTCCGATGCCCCCGACCCGAGCGTCCGATGCCCCTGAAACTGCACAGTTCTTCCACGGATTCAACCTGATCTCCTCCGAATCAAAAGCTCTAAGGCTTAGACTAGGTATGAGGAGTTCCAAGGAGGTTAGTGAGCTACCCTTAAGAGATCACAGCTCGACCTAACTCCAAATCGGTGAATCAGAAGAATTCGGGGCAAAAGAGATAAAAACCGATTCGAAATGAAAATCGATCGATCTACTAGCTCGTGAGGTTAGAAGTGAATTCCTTCAGTGGAAAGATGCGCCTCACGATCTAGAACAACTCAGTTCAAACGAAATCGAAAATCATTCCTCGGATTGGAAGAACGGAGGAAATCACCGAGAGAACAAAAAGTAAAACGCGAAGAACACAACTCAAAACACGAATCGATCTCGATTTCCAGCCGAAACTTCTCCATACGAGGAGACACCGAGATTACGGTCTCGTTTCCTCAAAAAGCAAATACACAGAGGTATTATTCACCGTCTCTGCGGATCTCAGTAGCTACAGCAGGGAATGGGAAGCAAGAAACCCTAGAATGAAAATAGCAGCCTGAGATAGTCTGGAGGGAGGGGTGACCTCTCCTTATATAGCCTAATACAATTATTCCCCTTCTACCCTTACAGCTAATGAGCGAGCAGGCTAACCCTAAGGGTATTCCTGACCAACTCGAGGTAGGTGGTGATCCGACGGCCACGCCCGCACAACTGGTAGCTTCGCCTCGACGCGACCTCACTGATTGCCGCCACGTGCCGCCACCGCTCTGCTCGTCCTTTTCACGGACCTCCCCTCGGTTTTGAGGCCGAAACTGGGAAACCTGGGCCATCCCCCGGTTTTGAGGCCGAAACCGGGAAACCTGTCGTCCGTCGCCTGAGTTTTGTGGCCCAAACTCAGAAACCCGCCAGTGCCCAGGTTTTGAGGCCCAAACCTGAAAACCATCCTCAGCCCGAGTTTTGTGGCCCAAACTCAGAAACCGGCCGCACCCAGGTTTTGAGGCCCAAACCTGGAAACCGTCCACTCGATGGTTTTTCTGTGGCTCAACCACCAAACCGAGCCGTAGAGGGGATGCACTACCCGTGCACCCCGTCCACACACAAGTCTTCACTTGTCGCTGTCCCAGGCTGTCAGCCACCACGGCCGATCCTCAGGCCACCGGTCCGTCAGTCCAAGCCTCACGTTCGCCCTTCACCGCTCCGGGTCCATCGACATGACACGTCTCTACATGACCTTCACCTTGCCTTTGATCACCGTATCCGTGCTCAACACCTGCACAACACAAGCCAAAGAACATGTGCATCATCCCAGTTGACAATCACTCATCATCTCAAGATCCGGCATACACCCATGTATCCGCAGAAAAGGCAAACCAGAGGAATCAGAAGGAGATGAAGATGAGGGAAGAAAGCAGGTAGGTATTGAGGAGTTATAAGTGTAGGGTGTTGATCTTGGAAGCCCTTCAGTGGCACCTGTTGATTTTGGAAGCCCAAAAATGCAAGATAGAGACTACAGATCCTATGTTGCATTCTACAAGTCTCCTGCAAAACCTGTTGATAAAGGAAAATTCAAACCAGTTGAGGAGGACAGTTTTGCAGATGATGAAGATGAAGTAGAAACAGATTCAAGTGATGATGATGAGTCTGATGAAGATTATAAGCAACCGGTTGAGGAGGACAGTTCTACGGATGATGAAGAGGCCAATGAGCTAAGGATGTATGCTAGCCTGGTGAAGAGGCAAATCAAAGCTAAGAAGCTAGGTATACATGGCAGTCAAGTTGGTACTGTTGTAGTGGAGGATCTTTTTTAAGAAGTTCCTAACTTGGATGACCCAGGCAATCCTTATGATGATTCAAATCATGAGTACTCATATGGTGAACATAGTGATGGTGAAGTGGAGATGTGGAAGATCATGGAGAACAAGTTTGATAAAACTGTTGAGGCCTTCCTTGCCAACATGCAATTAGTTCCATCTACAAAGCAACTCACAAGATTGAAGATTACATTGCACCCTGCTACAGCATTGATGCTTACAACCAGACTTACCAACATGTGCTGATGCCAGTTGAGGGTCAAGAAAATTGGCCAACTTCTTCCATGCCAAAACCAGAGCCACCAACATTTGTCAAGAAGCCAGGAAGGCCTAAGACAAAAAGGAGGAGGGAGCAGGGTGAAGAACAAAAAGGCAAGAAGCTCAGCAGGGTTGGAATTAAGATGTCTTGCAACAAGTGTGGGAAATTTGATCATAACTCCAGGAGGTGCCCACAGAACCAACAGGCAAAGAACAAGCAAACCAAGAAGAGGAAACAACCTACCAAAGTTGCAACTACTTCAAAGAAGAAGGTGAGCCACACAACAACTGTTTGGTTTGCATAATGGAACTTAACTGTCATATTTGATTAATCCATATGTATGACCTTAACTGTAGGCTAAGTCAGGCAACACTGCATCCCATGCTCCAAGTGAGGGCACTTCTACACAACCTTCAAGCCAGCCCATTGGTTCTCAAGCTCCAAGATTCATTCCAAGTCAAGCTACTGCAAGCCAAGGTCCAAGCCAACCAAGGAGGGCACCAGCAGGTGACACAAGTGCAAGGCAACCTGGTGGAACGCAAAGGAATGCAGGGCATGGTCGACTGCGCCATATGATCTTTGGAGATTAACATATGAGATCATGATCTGTGATGTGAACTCATGTTTGTAAAAAGGTGTTATGTGATCTGTGGACTTTAGGTGATCATGAGATCTGTGAACTCATGTTAGGAGATAAACCAACTCAGTCTCATCTTTTGGTAGGGTTATGCATTGATCTCTATGATCATTCATCCTTTTGCTTGTGATGTCATGGTTCACTATGTCACAAAACTGATAATGAGTCTATGTGTTACTCATCTATGTGACAAAACTGAATGCATCTATGTGTTACTCATCTATGTGATTTGGTTGCCATCCATGTGTTTTCTAGATTTTCCTCTATGACGGATAGCATTGCAAATGAGAGCTGCATCACACAAAATGGCAACACATTGATTTGTCTTAGACAAGAAAAGACACATTTGTCACATTACATTAGAAAGGTGCATCATACATCTTAGGTTACACACATTTGTCACAAAAGCCATCATGCCTACATCCAGAACACTTCAGACCTAAACACACTACCAAGGCAAACAACATGGCCAAAACAAGGTCTGCATTCCATTGATCTTCATTTCCATCTCCTCAAGCTCCTGCTTCAGGCATGCAATCTCTTCTTCTTTCATCTGCAGAGCTTGGTCCTTTGTATCTAACTGAGCTTCCATGTTCATAAGCTGCCTCTGCAAAAAATGGTTCATCTGCGAAACCTATTCTTCATTCAACTCATCAACAATAGGTTGTCCAAGCTTCCTCTTTAGTCGAAACACCATGTTCTTTAGGTCCACCAGCAGCTCCCTCATCCACTTTGATGGAGCAGGGTCAATCCATTCAAAAAAGTTGCAGTCATTCTCATTCTGCAAACACAGATTCACGGGACCTTAGCTAGTTCCTACATTTACCAACATCATCAAAGAAAACTTGAACAAAGAGCAAAATCTCACATCTACTTCCATGCACCGATAGTACCTACGGCCAGGGTTCTTCACACTCCACAAGATCCAGTGTGTCGCCTTCTTCGTGACCTTGCACTTGCAGTACACCGGAGGAAGGTAATCGAGAGGAGCAACCCGGTACGGCACCGGCGAGCCACTCACCTCGATGAGAACGCCGCCACCAACTCCGGTGAAGACTTCGCCACCAGCACTGCGGCTCCTTGATTCGCTCATGGCAGCCCACCTCCTAGACGCCGAAGATGACCGCCGACTACCCAACAACGCTCGATCCACAAGAGCACGAACCCTAATCTCACAGCGACGGCGGCGGAGAGCAGAGAGTGATGGCGAGGGCAGAGAGGCGGAAGGGGAATGATTCGTTGTGATTCGGTGGCGTATTTGGAGTCCAGGACACCTAACATGTGGGCCTGTCCACCATGGCACCTAGTTGCCACGCAGGAAGGCCAGAGTGGCACCTGGTTGCCACGCAGGCAAGCCACATAGGCAAAACCGGCCTGACAAACCGCCCAGGGGGTTATGTGATCCAATGACCATACTTCAAGGTGCTAAATACCCGGTTTTTAAGCTGGTGGGATTATGTGCACATGTGCTTATACTTCAGGGGGGTATTTAGACTTTTTCTGATAGACAAACTACAACCACATACACCACCATTATGAGACATAACACTTACCTCTTGATGATAGGCAACTTATGAAAGATTCAACAATTAAATCATATATATAAATTACTTTAATGGATAAGTAAGTTCATATTCAGTTATATCATTTTGGTTTCATTCATGTTATGACAAAAGTGTAGGTAGGATAAATAACAAGTCAAGTTGTAGCAACCTTCACTACATTTACTTGCCTCAAGATGACGATGCAAAAACATGATCTCAAAATGATCCAAAGGTGCACCACCTGTTTAAACATCATCACTTCAGGCAATAATTCATACAAACATTAACAAATGACACATAAGTCGCTTATACAGCCTGCACTATCGTTTCTCTCAAAACAACAACCAACCAACAAGCACCAACTCTACTTCACATTTTTGGTGAGGATAAATTACATGTTAAAAAATGATGAAATTTTATAGAACATTCTAAACACAATTATCTATAACTTTTATATAGAACAATCTAGCATATGAGATCTTCAAGACAACATAAACAACCTCTAAACTTAACTAGCAGTTAAATCAGGACAGCAAACTTCCAAAATTCATAACTGGAGATATATTAATTAAACAAATATAAGCATTACCAAAATGGAAATATTAACAAACATTATACAACTTTCATATTATAGCTTTTAGAGTTTGAAGACACTAAGATTCTCAAAACAAACCAACAACCAAACTGAACTTTTCTGACAACAGAAAAACAACAGCTAACTAAAACATGTATAATTGAAGATACACTTACCAATGTTTATGAAATTTAACAACCTGGAGAGGTTAAGGAAATTTTCTGCAATTTTCATTTATATCATTAACAAGATTATGAACTTAAGCTATCTTAATACTAAAAAGCTTGTCCTGAAATTTGATAGCACAACTTCATCATCAAACAACGGTCATATCTCCCAAACTATAAGGGATATAAACATGATCTCTAAGCTAAAAGAAAGATATTGAAGTCTACTACTTGAATATAATTTTTTTTCATGGTTTTTAGATACATAAAAATGGCCATAAATAGCACCCAAACCACGTCTACACAATCTAGGAAATTGCAAGACCAAATTTTGAGATTAGAACCCTAACTCCTTCAATTAACCAAACGAATTCACAAAACCCTATCCTAGATTTCACATTTGTTCAATGGGTTAAATTTGATCTTACTCCGAATAACGAGAAGGATGAAGATCCACAACGATTGAACTCATGGTTCCCCTTCTCCCTCGAAATGATCTATGTAGATACACATCTCATCAACTTATTCTACCCTATCGATGGCATCTTCATCAAGAATAGCGAGGGGAAGAAAAAAGATTGACAACAAACCAAAGGTACAGGATAGAGCCTAACCGGTTTTGGAAAAGAAGAACGAGCACCGTAGATGATTACGGGGTGCGGCGACAAACCCTAGGTCGTCCCTGGCCTCTCTTTTCTTGTCTCTTGTTCTTATCTTTACCCTCTTGTTTTTTTCTCGTATGGACAAAAAGGGCAACAACTCCTCAAGGGTCATAAGGCATTGGGTTTTATGAGAAAAGGGAAAGACACATCAGGAAAAAAATGGACACAACGCAGAAGAGAGAAACCGCCCTAGTTACTATAGCCTCGAGCTACAGTAACAACGTTACTCGTCACCACGTTTTTTCATTGAACCTTTTCACTGTCATAGTTTGTTGATCCGAACTCCGAATAACGCATAATTGTAGTCAAATGATATGCATTCGACGAGCTATATGCATCTATGGTTTCAGATCAATCCTTTGAGAAATGGAAAAGTCTACTCAACCTCTAGACTACTTCACTCCTAAACTATAAAACCAGATATTTTAGCCCCTAAACTTTTCAAAACCGGTCAAATAACCCCTCAAGCGGTTTTGGACGATGGCTTTGCTATAGTAGCGTGGTTTTATTTTTTTTATTTATTTTGCTTCAATCTTTAAAAAATCATTGTAAATCAAAAAAAAATCATAAAATAGAAAATCCAATTTTGTTGGACTTCACATGAGTAGATCTACACAGTGGATATAGTATGCTTTAAACTAAAGTTTTTGTTGTAGACTTAGATCTATGGTTTTCTATAATTAATTAGAATAATTTATAGATGCAGTTTCTCTAGTTCAATTATGGTAAAATTTTTATGGTATGCTAGTTATGTATGCTTGAACTATAGTAAAAATTTCACACTCATTAGATCACGTATAACTTAGTTATAGATTTATTTAGGTTTATGCTAAGTTATATCTAAATAAATCTATAGCTAAGTTATACATGATCTGATTAGTATGAAATTTTTACTAAACTACAAGTATACAATAATTAGCTCACTACAAAAGTTTCACCATTCATAGAAACTGTAACTATGAATTATTCTAATTAATTACAGAAAATTATAGATCTAAATCTACAACAAAAATTTTATACTAAAGCCTCACTTTGTAGATCTACTCATGTGGATTCCAACAAAATTAGATTTTCTATTTTATAATTTTTCTATAATTTACTATAATTTTTCAAAAAAAACAACCAAAATAAATAAAAAAGACAAAACCATGCTACTGTAGCAAAATCACCGTCCAAAACTACTTAAGAGGGTTATTTAACCGGTTTTAGAAAGTTTAGGGGGTAAAACATCTGGTTTTATAGTTTGCAGTCTGAAGTAGTTCATCCTTAATTGTTGAGGGAGTTACTTAGACTTTTTCGTTTGAGCAACTATTTAGCACTTTGCACTTCCTAACACCCAAAACGTATTTTTTTCGACGGCGCTAGTTCACCTATTTCTATATGAGCGAACACTCCGATAACCTCTCGCTTTTCCTATTTTGACATATTTCTCTTTTCCATTTATAGTGACCATCACTTTCAAGCTTATTTTTTCACCGCTCGAGCTAGTGTGGCGTGCTCTGCTTATTTCGGAACGTGTCCGTTCTCTTTTGGTGTGCTTCCAATTTATCTTTTGGAGCGCTTTATAATTTCTTATTTTTTATGCCTACTCAACAGGGAGAATGGGAAAGGGGTGAAATGTTTGGGTGTGGAGTCAAACAAAACTTAACTTTTCCAGTTGACACTAGACATGAAAAATACTAGTTAAGATGGGAAACAAATTTTAAAACAGATGTTGTTAATAGAGCGTCGTCACAGAACTAGCAAACATATGAATATTTTCCTTAAACTTGGCACATTTGCATTAGATAAAAAGAAATATATCAGCACATGCAACTTCACAAAATCTTGTTATATTTTAATATCAAGGAATATAAATATTGGAATTCTATTGCTATCTAAAAACATGTACATATAAGTTACTACCGTATAGGTAAAGACCATTAAAAACTATGTTGAAAAGAACATTAAAACCCATTAAAAACTTATATTTTAAAAACCATTAAAACCAGGACTTATATACATAACTTATATTTTAAAAACCATTAAAAACTATGTTGAAAAGAACAAAAAAAAGGTAAAGACAACCTTATTTTAAATATATAACTTTGTCGTGTGCCCTGTCAGGTGGCACACGGCAAAGCGCGCCGTCACAGTGCCCCCCAGCCGTTAGTCGGCTTTTGTGTGCCGAGCGCTACAGGAGCTCACGACGATGTTTTTGTCGAGCGTTCGATAAACGGCACACGACAAAGAAAGCCTTCACGGCTTCACCGTCAGGTTCTGTGTCGTGCATGCAACACCGTGTGTGCAATGCCGTGCGTTGCTCACGGCGAAGACTTCGTCGTATGCTTTCTGGGCTTTGCCGTATGCCTCCTTGAATCCGGTAGTGATAGGTTGCGCATATAACTTACTAACTAAAAACTTATACACATATAAGTTACCTATAGAACTTACATGCATAACTTATATTGAAAAGAAATCAATAAAAGTTATAAAACACAACTTATGGACAAAAACTATCAAACACAATTTATGTATATAAATTATTATATATAACTTATGTACCTAACTTATTCTTGTACATATATTATTCTATACAACTTATATGTACATAACTTATTCTATACAACATGCTAACAGTGCAAGAAAAGAAAAAATAAATAAATAAACGAAAGATAAAAATATTAAAATGAAAAGAATAATAAAAATCACATAAAACAAAACTAAATAAAAATAAAAAAACAAATTTAAAACATCGAAAGGAAAAAAAGAAATAACATCTGCATGTATTCATGTCACGCAACGAGCATGTATTAAAAATAACCGTATACACATATATATATAGGTTGGAAGAGTACAGGAAAGGCACGGCACGGAAGAAGAGAAAGAGTCGAGTGTGGCTGTTTATTCTCCTGGACGGACACAACCCCCTCCGCTGCAGAGGGATCGAGTGAACAATCGTGAAAATGGAATTGTGTAGTTTTTAGGAGAGGGATGTTACAGGTAGTTGGTTGTATGGTGCTAGACTGCTAGTAGTGCACTCAAAGTTCACTAGGCATCAATTCAGTAGTGTCGATTGAACAATCTCATTTCACATTAACTTAGGGCTATTGGATCAGCTAATTAAAAGTAATAAAATGTTGTAGATAATGAAAGAGTAGGCTAATGACAAGTTGGGGCTCGTTTGGATCATTTAGCTTCTAGGTAGGTGAATTGTTGGTTACTGATATAATCAATCATATAGATGTTCCTATTAGCTTTGTTGGAGTCGGCAAATAATGGATTATTGGTAATTAAGGTGAGGTATTTTGGAAAGATTTTCTTCTTTTTAAGAGGAATTTAGGAATTTCCTAATGAGGAGCTGAGATGCTTAGGAAACTGTTGCCACGCGCTGCATAAATTGGTTTTCAGTGAAGTCCTTTAAAAAAAAGATCACAGATCGAATTAACAAGATTGAAAATAGCACCACCACCATAGTTAAGCAGGCAGAATCAGGATCATTATTATTTTGGCCAATACATGTCCATAAACATTGTCTTCAGTCTACACTGCTACCTGCGAGATGACGGATCCCAATCGACGTCAATCTAACTAAAGCTGCTTTTAAACCCTTCACTGCAAGAGGAGGAACACGGTCGCCAGCGCCGCGGCCGCGCCGAGAGTCCAAGACGCCGTGTCCCTTGCTCCGCTGTTCTTCTGATCTGCAGGCGGTTCGCCGTCCTCGTCCGGCGAAGGAGCTGGGGTAGGAGTGTCCTCTGGCGATGGCGCGGGGCGACGCCTGTGCGTAGGTGCAGGCCCCGGCGCAGGGGCAAGTAGAGAAAGGGCCTTTAGCCCCGGTTGAAATGGGCCTTTAGCCCCGGGTATGTCAACCGGGGCTAAGAATCCGGGACTAAAGGTCCCGGCCTTTAGTCCCGGTTGCTTTCAACCGGGGCTAAAGGTCCAGAGAGGAAAAAATAAATGTGTGTTGTGTGAGATTCGAACTCAGCACATCTCGCCTCAGGCACGTCTACCAACTGAGCTACGCAACCCACGTGATGTAGTTCTAGACGTTTTCCTTTTGAATCCACTCGAGAAGGACTTTTAGCCCCGGTTGGTAACACCAACCGGGGCTAAAAGGACCTTTAGCCCCGGTTGGTACCACCAACCGGGGCTAAAGGGTGACCCTTTAGCCCCGGTTGGTATTACCAACCGGGACTAAAGGTCCAGGACCTTTAGTTCCGGTTGATAATACCAACCGGGGCTAAAGATTCACCTTTAGCCCCGGTTGGTAATACCAACCGGGACTAAAAGTCTTTAGTCCCGGACGCAAATTTTTTCCGGGACTAAAGCTCGGTTGGTGGATCGTCCAAAGGCCTGTTCTCTAGTAGCGGGTGTGGGTGCATGTGCAGGCGACGGCGGCGGCGAGACCGGTGCAAGGACAGGCTCGGGTGCATGGGCTGGCGGCGGCGCATGGGCAGGCGACGAGGCCGGCGCAGGGGCAGGGGCGGGCGCAGTGCGGCCCTCGGGTAGCTCCCACGGCAGCAGCACCGCGTCGATGAGGTAGACGGCGAGCGGCGCCTTGTCGAGCAGCGTCTTGGTCACCGTGGCGGCGCTGGCGGATGCGGACGACAGCTTCACGGAGTCCCCGTCGGCACGCACGGTGAGGTTGTACCCGTGGTTCTTGGATCCGTCGTCGGTGGCGAGCGTGGCCACGTCCCCGTTGATCGCCTTGAGAGACTGCGCGGAGTAGTGCGCCGCCACGCCGTGGTACAGCAGCAGCGCGCGCTGGGCGTCGGCGGTGAGGTTGTTGAAGGTGGAGTTGAAGGCCTCCACCGCCTTGTCGGCCGGGCAGAAGACGGTGAGCCCGCCGGCGGCGCCGGCGGCGCTGCGGTCGTACGCCGCCGCGGCGTCGGCCGTCGCGGCGAGGAGGGCGGCGAAGCCCCCGCAGCCGCTCTTCGACAGCAGATCCGTCAACTCCGGCGCCGCGTCGGGCTGCGGCGCGGGCGCGGGCGCGGGAGCCTGCGCACCGTCCGCCGACGCCGGAGACCAGATCAGGTCCCTGACCTGCAGGACGGCGATGTCGGACGGCATTTCCTTGATGGACCGCAGGTAGAAGGCGGTCGGCAGCCTGTTGGAGGGCGCGGACGGCGTGAACACCGCCACGCGGCCGTCGTGGAAGGTGGTGATGTTGAGGATCCCGTCGCTCCCCCGCGCCTTGCCGGTGGCCTGGTAGAGGCTGGTGGTCTGGGCGAACCCGCCCTGGATGCTGCCCAGCTTGGCGGCGTCGAAGTAGTCCAGGAGGACGTGGAGGTAGATCACGCGCTCCAGCTCCTCGGGCTGCAGGTTCTGCGCCTTGAGCCGCGCCATGACGGCGTTGTCGACGACGAGCACGGTGATGCTGCGGCGGCGGTCGACCTCCGCCGCGGCGCCCGTGCTGACCAGGGCGGCGCTGAAGTCGGTGAACTCCGGGTGCGCCGCCAGGATGGCCGTGATGTTGTGGGCCGCGTCGCCCTGGCCTTGACACGCCGGAGACGCGCCGAGGACGAGGAAGAGGAGGAGGACTGCGGCGAGAGGCATTGTGCTCGTGAAACCGGGAAGGCTGCTGCTTCCTGTGTGCTGGCTTGGCTGGGTGTTTTCAAGAAGAAGAGGAAAGGAGGAGGGTTTAGCCCCCCCACCCATATGAGACCCATATATGGTGCAGCTTAAATAATTGAAGGGTATCAGATTAAATTCGCGAGGTAAACTGAATTCCAGTGATGAAGATGACAGAACAAAGATTCGATTTCACAACTCAGCTAATATATAGCCGTTGTGTATAGAAAACAATAACAGCAAGAAAAACGGGCACTAATTCCCTTCCATAGGTTTTTTTTTCACATTTCCTCATATTTTAGATAGTTGTCTTTATCCTTCCATAAAAAAATTATCTTTTGTTTATTATGGTTTGTGTTAATAGATTTGGACCATTTGATGATGATCTGAAGGTTGTAGTCATCGATCGTCTGAAAAGATATTATATTTCAGACGTCTAAAATATAGCAAATTCTTTTTTTAACCATAGTTTTGCTTTACGGACACAGAAACATCTATCGCGCCTCAAATTCAAATAAATGCTCACAACACAAATAGTTTTGAGTGTAAAGGGGATCGGATGCTATCTGTGCTCCTCCTAATGTTTAGCTGGTTTCCTTTTCCTCGTCTTGACAATACAATCCTGAATGGATGCCAGTGGAGCAAACAACTGGAAACGCTAGGTGATGGGCTCTGATCTGCTGCTGGTGTCAAGAATTGTGATACAGAGTGATAAATGTGAGATATATATGGCCTTGTTGTTTGTATTGCAATTCTGTGCATGCCTACTTAGTACTGGCTACAGGGTAACAGGGACCATCTTCAGTACTAGCATGTATGCCAAAAATGGTTGGCTTGAGGACGTTGTGCAAACTGATGGACAAAATTCAGTGCTGGAAAGGGTTGCCGCGTTGCAATTTTTAGTAACGCGTGCAGGACCTGCTGCATTATTTCAAATTTCGCATGAGCGATGCTGGTGTTTTTTGGGGGTCCTTGACCTCGACCCCCTCGACTGCCTTTGTTGTTGTCTTGAGAAGTTCCTAGCTAGAGCAACCCAAAATCCCCCAATTCTATAGCTTAGCATCGGCTTAGTATAGTATTTGACGCGTTTTCTTATATGTTTGCAACGTTAGCAAGGCTATATATTTTACCCATAAATTTGGTCTCCCACTTTGCCTTGTTTTACAAATATTTTTTTTCCTCCATGGTAGTAACATGTTGCCTTGTTTATTAGCTTAGCATCCGAGAACGGATCCTGAACCAATTTTTAGCAACTAGTAACTATTAGTTATAACCTTGTAAAGAATCTAAACAGACCATATGTACATCTAAAAAGCAACAATCAAACAAGTTACTTGGATCCATGACATAGTCGTCTCAAATTGAAAGTCAAAAATCTTAGACGAAGAAAAAAAAAAGTACTAAATGGCTTTGGTAGCGCCCAGAATGAAGTATGCTGTATATCAATAGTGGCCTACAAGTGCTACTGCTACCGCCACAAGGTAGCGGATCAAATAAAGATAGCGTGTTGTAACTTAGCAGCCACTATTGCACTTAGCATCGCTATTACTACTGTTGGATCACTATTTGCTATGTGATGGAATATGGATGATTCTAATGGTAATAAAAAATGTTAAGATAGTGATTTAGACCATGATAAAGAATGATGGGATGATTAATGATATTCTTTTCAATTGATATAAAAACCTAATGATAATTTGTCTCCACATGTTTTCTTTATATTTTATTCACTTATGTGCTTCTCTATGATTTTATATATCATTAAATATATGAAATAATTAACTAAAAATTCCTATATTAGTATTGGCATATACTTTGAGTATTTTAAAATTTCCACTACTGGAACATAATCTGCTATGCAAACACTAATCTGAATGGTTTAGCTAGGCCACTAAAAATCGCTATCTGTTATTTTGTACTTTCATGTGTGATCACAACTCGTCTAGAAACCTTTTATAGAAAGGAAGAAGACCATGCGAAGGGCCGAACGAATCATTAACTATGATAGTTTTGACGAGTTGTTGGGTAAACCTTCTATATATCTATATATATGATAGTCTACTGCTGTAAATATACAAAAATAAGTGCTACCTTCTACGTGTCAGTGTGTGGGATTAGGGTGAAGTTATTTGGAGCTGCCTCTGATGTTAGCTGCCTCTCTGTTTGTATTGCAACTATATACGCATCAGCAGCTACATGTGAGTTGGTTCCGTCTTCGCCAGCATGTATGACAAAAATAGTTGCCTTTAAGACGTCGTGACACAGATGACAGATGCAAGGGGCAAATTTCATCCAGCGGATACACTGCTGGAAAAGCTTGGTTGGTGTGGTGAAGTTTTGACTAGTAACGTATAGACGAGTTGTACGTACACATGACGGCTAAATGGGCCGGATGTAAGGATCATGGGCCCTTGATTATATCCCATACAGATTTTAGTGATTTTTTTTAGATAAGGGATAAAAATATCCGGCCTCTACATCCATAGCCAATTATTACAAGGTCATTCGACACACGCAAGATAAAGGGCAAGCCAGAGTTTGAAAATAAAGCCCAAGACACTAGAGCAAATGATAAACATGCTTCCACCCTCTATTTGAAATCTCCAAAGCAATCACTTCTATCTTCTTGCTTATCACCGAGAGGGAGTCTTTGGCTTTCTCGTCACGCTGCAGTTGAGCCCAGGAGCGTAGCCAGTATGCTCCCCTGAAAATAACCTGCGAAATAGAGTTAATTTTTATTTTATTAAAAATAACATCATTCCGACATCGCCAGATAGCCCAGCACATGGCAGCAACCCCAACCCAAATTAAATCTTTGATCTGTTTAGGCTGATAAATAAGCCAATTACCAAACATATGTCTGATAGATCTCGATTGGGTCAGATTAGTAGCGTAAAAGATAATCCTCTAAATCATTTTAGCACAGGGGCAGTCTAGGAACAGGTGTTGGATAGTCTCATTCCTTTTACAACAGATACATTGTTGGCTCCCTGTCCAGTTTTTCCTAGCAAGGTTGTCCTTGGTTAGGACAACCCCCGTTGCAGGAACCACAGAAAGATTTTAATTTTTAGAGGAACTTTTATTTCCAGATCTTCCTATGAAGGGAAGGTGGTTGAGTATCTATAAGATGGAGATACACAGAGCGTACAGAAAATAACCCAAATTTGGTTAAGCCCCATTTAAAGAAATCTGAACCTTCCACCAATTGAACATTGGAGATTTGTGCTACTAGATTAAGCCACTCTATCAGTTTATTATTCACCAGAGCCCTTCTAAAAGAGATATTAAGAGGACTTGTGGCCATCACATTTGATACCGTTGCATGCGGATCACGCACTATATTATATAAGGACGGATAAACAACTTTTAGAGGTTTGTCACTTGCCCAGGTGTCATCTCAGAACCTCGTATTGGTCCCATCTTTGAGATCGAAAGAACCTATAGCCAAAACCTCATTTTTGATACGCATGAGGCCCCTCCAAAAAATGGGAGTCATTAGGTTTCGTTGTCACTTGAGTAAGGGTCTTTGAATATAAGTATTTATTCTTAAGCATCGACTGCCACATGCCATCTGAGTTTAGTAAATTAACCACTCATTTGGCTAATAGGCATTTATTCTGTAATTGTAAATCCAGGATGCCTAGACCCCCTTGTTCTTTAGGACGACACAACATGTCCCATCTGACAAGTCTATATTTATGTTTGTCGGAGGAGCCTTGCCAGAAAAACTTTGATCTGAAATGGTCAAGTTTTTTGAGTACTCCTTTAGGAACCTCAAAGAAAGACATCATGAACATGGGTAGGCTGCTTAGTACAGAATTAAGCAGAATTAGTCTTTCCCCATACGACAAATATTTTGATTTCCAGCAAGAGAGTTTTTGTTGAAAACGCTCTTCGATCTTTCTCCAATCAGAATTTAGGAGTTGTCTGTGGTGCCTTGGGATTCCTAAATATCTGAAGGGATACTGCACCCAAAGAGAGTAGTATAATAGGATTCCATCTCTTTGGCTGCTCCGTAGCAAAAGATTTCAATCATATGAAAATTAATCTTAAGCCCATATAACTGTTCAAAGGCGCATAGCAAAAGCTTCAGATTCTTTGCCTGCTCTAGATCATGATCGATGAAAATAATAGTATCATCAGCATACTACAGAATAGACAGACCATCATCAATTAGGTCTGGGATGATACCTCCTATTTGACCATCGGCTTTTGCTCTATTAATAAGAAGAGCTAGCATATCAGCAACGATGTTAAATAAGATAGGCGACATAGGGTCGCCCTGTCTCAGCCCACGCTTGGTTTGGAAGTAGGGGCTGACATCATCATTTACTTTAATCCCTACACTTCCTCCCGAGACCATACTTTGTACCCACCTATACCATTTGGGAGAGAAACCTTTCATACGTAAGGTTTGTTGTAGGAAGGGCCATTTAACCTTATCATATGCCTTTTCAAAGTCGATCTTGAAAATGATGCCATTTCTTTTCTTTGTATGTAGTTCATGGATAGTTTCGTGTAGGATAACTACTCCTTCCATGATATTCCTACCCGGCATAAAAGCGGTCTGCGTAGGACTGACCACCGTTTTAGCCACCTTGTTCGGTCTATTTGTTCCAACCTTTGTGAAGATTTTGAAGCTAACATTAAGCACACAAATAGGTCTATATTGCTCAATTTTATTGGCATTTTGAATTTTAGGGATTAGAGTGATAATCCCAAAATTCAGATTGAAAAGGTCTAGAGCCTATGCAGATCGGCAAAAAGAGGTAAAAGATCATCCTTAATGAGCCCCCAAAATACCTGATAGAATTCCACCGGAAAACCATCAGGCCCTGGAGCTTTATTATGCTCCATTTGGAAGACTGCCTCCTTCACTTCAGATTCAATGAAGGGGCTAATGAGGACATCATTTTCCTCCTGAGAAACTTGTGGAATATCTAAGATTTGATCCTCCATCAAAGTGATCCTAGAGTTTTTCGGTGGCCCAAATAGATTTTTATAATAATTAGTAATGTGGCTCTTAAGACAATCATCACCAACAACAACTCCTTGATCATCTTCAAGTTTATAGATATGTTGCTTGCGGTGTTTGCCATCTGCCACTAGGTGGAAGAATCTTTTGTTAGCATCGCCCTCCAAAAGTGATTTGACTTTAGCTCTCTCGTACCACTTGAGCTCTTCCTCTCTCAAGAGGCACACTAGGCGCTCTTTTAGATAATGCTTAAGATGAATTTCCTGGTCAGACAAAAAATTACTCTCAGCTATCTTATCCAGATACTCTAAAAGAGTTAATAGAGTCTTCTTCTCTTTTCTATAAGACCCTGCTACGTGTCTTGCCCATCCCCTCAGATGTTGTCTAAGTCTTTAAATCTTAGACTGCCAACGGTCTAGAGGAGTTGACCCAGAGGTTTGAGATTGCCAGATATTTGCAACCATGTAATAAAAACCATCTCGAATAAGCCATCCCCTTTCAAATTTGAAGGGTCTGTTCTTTGTGTGGTGAGTCGAAGCTCATGTATTAAGAACAAGGTGAGTATGGTCTGAGATGTTCCTGTCTCTCTGGGCTCGACCATTGCTAACGGGAACTGATCTTCTCACTCCGTGCTGACAAGAACTCTATCTAATTTCTCGTAAGTCAGGTCATCGCCCGGCCCCACCCAAGTGTATTGGTGGCCTGACATCACTATTTCCCTTATATCCAGAGACTCGATGACCGCATTAAAAAGATTTGGCCACTTAGGATCAAAATCCCCGGAGCTCTTATCATCTGGAGACCGCATTATATTGAAATCACCTCCAATAATACAAGGGAGGGATTCTTTGGAGCAAGTGTTGGCAAGTTCAGAAAGGAAAGCACTCTTGTCAATATGTTGTGCTGGCCCATAAACTGAATAAAGAACAAACTTGAAGCCATTTGTCTTATATCTTAGGGTAAACTTAACATAAAAATCTCCCTCGTCAATGGCTCTGATATCAAAAATATTCAGATCAACACCAAGAAGGATGCCACCTGATCTACCACGGGATGCCATGGTATGCCAAAGGAAGTCATGTCCGCCACAAAGATTTTTGAGGACATGATCCGGAAAAGAATCTCTTAGAGTTTTGGAGAGGGCAATAAAATTAATTTGCTCCTCCTTAACTAACTCTGCCAAAAACCTATGCTTAGCCAAGTCTGCTAGACCTCTGCTATTCCAGAAAACTCCTTTCATTTTAGAATAATCTTTGAAGGGGTCTTTGGCTTGTTGGGAAGTTTGCCTTTTTTTTTGTATTTTTGGCATTAAGATACTTCCCCCGGCGACAGAGTGGAGAGAGATCTATGATTATTCTCCACATCCAGTAAATTCCCATTTAGATTACCACAGGCATGGCTGAGAACTGCTTCAAGACGATTTTCCGGCTCATCATCACTCTCAGAAAAAATAATATTAGATTTTAAAAGGCTCTGTTTCTTGGTATTAGCATAAAGGATCAATCTATCAACCTCCAGATTTTTAATTTGAGCTATGTACGAGGAACCTAGATTGATGCCTACCCTACCAAGGTTTGACGAAATCTTAGAAACTGGAAAAGAGGCAAAAGACGTACCTGCAGATTCGAGGTTCTTTTTCGCCGCCAGACGTTCCGCTTTGTAGAGGGTATGTTCATCTGTCGTTGCCGCGTTACTGGTGCTTCGGCGCAGCTTCTGAGAAGGCACCTCTTTTGAGACCCAGGCAGCAGCCGCTGCCCCTGCTCGCTCGACCCCTGCGGTGGGCACGGCGGCCTGCCCCCCTGCCCGCACACCTGAGACCAGGGCAACAACCGCAGCCCCTGCCGGCGTGGCCTCAGCGGCGGGCACAACGTGCTGCCCCCCTGCCAGCGCAGCTCCTCCCAGAGCGGCCTCGGTGGTGGGCACGGTCGGCAGCACCCTAGCCAATGGAACCACGCCCGCCGTGGGATCGGCAGGAGAAGCATCCATCGCTGTTGAGATTGCGTCGTCCGACTGGGAGGTAGGCACTGAGGAAATGTCCCCCTCCGCCATGGGAGCCAAGATCGAGGGCGCAGAAGAAGAGGAGGCCCCCCCGGACAACTCACAGGCCGGGGTCTGGTGCCCCGAGACGCGCTGCTCCACCGATGGAGGCGGGGTAGCAGCTGTAGTCAAAGAAGAGCCCTCTATCCACGCCGGAACACCGTCGGCGAAAACCAGTGTACCGAGGTGAAGATCCTCAGTGGTCGGTGAGCAGGAAAGCGAGGCAACACCACCCTCTGAAAGTGAGGAAGTACCACCCGCTGGAAGCGAGGCAACACCACCCTCTGTCGCAACACAGTCCAGCGCGCGAGGGAAAGCAGACGGTGGTGAAGATCCCCCCTTCCCGGCCTGGACGTCGTCGGGCGCCACGTTTCCTGCTGAAAGCTCGGATGAAGGAAACACAAAAACAGAGGAGAGGTGAATTTTATTAGGAGAGTCCACCAGAGAATTGTATGTTCCCAACTCCTTCTCCGTCAGTGGCGTGAACTTCTTCCGAGCAGCCCCGTCGTCTGGTTCAATCATGACCTTGATACTAATCTCATTTATCAGCTGCTCACAAGCCAAGTTCGGACTCTTTTCTAACAAGGAAGCTTGCTGTTGAGGTGGAAAATTCTGAGGAGGTGCCTGGGCGTTCTTGGAAGCAATATTAGAATTTTGAGGAGGTGGATCCTGAGCCTCCGCATCTTCCATCTCACGATCAGACCCATCCAAATTGTTATCATTGTTCCCATCACCTAGCAGGTCATCCTCTTCTGGGTTGAAACCATCAGCCGGAATTACTTCATCCGGTTTAAAAAAAGGCGGTAAATGTTGCTAACCACACAAACATCAGCCTGCTTCGGGATTTTTTTAGCATCAAAAATAGCCACCAAGATACGGACCTGACCAGTCGCTCAAAGGTGTGCCATATCGACCTTCTGAGTGGCCCCAATAATAGACCCAACTGCCCACAGAGGAAGAAAAGATCGAAGAACGTGGGGTACCTTGGAAATAGTCACCAAGACTTGCTCCAGGGTTTTAATAGGCTGAACATCATCAACATATTCATCAAAAATGATTGTGCATTCTTTGTTCTTCATTGTGATAGTACGGATGACAATCAATCATTCTAGCTCCTCTTTGCTCAGAAATGGGACAACAAAGAACTGAGGGCCTTGCTCTTGCACTTCCCATTCCCAACGAATTGGAATAATCCTGGCCAGCTCCGATAGCAGCAGTTGAGCAGAAATGTCTCTCAATTCCACAGTGATCAGAGCTGCGACAGACGACTGAGCAAGATTAACAATATGATGACTCCTTGCCGCCTAAATCTGGAAGAAGCCCATGCCATCCTCAGCAGCTCCACAAAAGGCTACCGAGGGTTTGGGTCCCCGAAGCAGCAGGCACTGATTTGTATAGTGCTCTTCAGAATAGATGGTGCACTCCAGCTTGACCAGCTGGTCCCTTCGCTTTCTTTTCTGCTTGCCTTGATCTTCATCAACAGCGATCCCGGGGGACTCATCCGCGTTTGATCTATCGCGACCAGCCCCCATGGGGGCTGGGCAGACCCTTTCGCATGCGCACCAGGGGGATTGGCATGTTCAGCTCCTGATGCATTGACGTTGGATGCAATGACGTTGGCATATGGCCACGGAAACCACCAGGCGCAAGTTCGATGGCCTGGCTTGGACCATCGCCGCCAGCCGCGGGCGCGAAGCCTCCACATCCACGGACAGCGGGAGGGGGGCCTCTGCGGCCAGCAGCATGGCTAGGACCTTCCCCAGGAGCTGCCCGCGCAAAGTCTCGGCCACGGCTAGTAGGCGGGGGGGCCGCGGCCAGCAGCAAAGCCACCAGTATGGGGCGGTCCTCCACGGCGACCACGGCCCCGATCCTGGCCCTCGACGCGGAAGCGACCATGGGCGTCCGCGGAGGGGCCCCGATCCCGACCACGAAAGCGGTCTGTCGACCCACGGCCACGGCCGGCGCGACCACCCGCCATCAGAGTGTCGCGGAAGGAGCGAGGGGAAGAACCAGCGTCGAGGAGACATGACGGCGGTCCACCGGCGACGGAGAAACTCGGCGAGGAAGAGGCGCCAGCGAGGGAGAGACCCGGACCTGTCCCGGCGTCTGGGAAGAGCCTAGGGTTGATCAGCGCGCGACCAGGTCGTGCGAGAACAGGCGATGACGTGCCACGGCCTGGCCCTGTCCGCGCGATGAGGCTAGACTGGGCCACGCGATGGATCGGCTGGGGCCCAACCGCAACCGGGAGAGGTGCCAGAACAGACGCAAGCTGATTTGAAATTTAAAATGTGGCTCCGCTGCACCGAGCCGCACCGTTGAACTGGGCGCCGCCATGGCTCTGCTTGAGGGACTGAAAAGTCGGCGCAATGAGATCGCCGATCGTCCTCACCGGTGAGATGCGGCGCGGAGGTAATGGACCTTTCCAAACCCTCTTCCAAGGTGCCTGGACTCTGCGTGGGGGCACCGGAGGAGCTGTCACGGGCAACGGCGGACCCGATCGACTGGCAAGGACTGGCTTAGATGCCACGGCCGAAAGAGTCGGCACCGCTTGCCGAAGAGCCGACTGGGCTAGGGCGCCAACGACTCCAAGATCGTCGCACTCCGATTCAGAATCGAAATCCCAAAACTTGCCCAACTTTTCATGAAGATGTGAAGACGAACCGAAGAACTCCGGCTGAGGAAGAGACATGAAGATGTTGTTGCCTTCAAGAACTACATGTCGGGAATCCCTTGTAGTGATCCTGCGCAGCGCCTTCCGAACCGATGGCGCTATGGACACAGGCGGCATAAGCCATCAGAAGTAAAGGTCGTCGCCGGCAGAGGGCCGGGGCGCCGCTGGACTAGCGCCTCGGTGATGGCTGTTAGTCATTGTGTGTCTACCCCGGTTGTGTGTGTGATCCACGCACATGGGCCACAAATTTTAGTGATTATGATGACAACTTAATCATTAGAATAGAGTTAAATGCACCGGAGGTACTCGAACTTGTAAGTGTGTGTCACAAGACTTCTAAACTTTCAAAATACAATTCTGACCCCCTAAACCTGTTACGTGGTACACATAAGCCTCTGAACTTTGAAAATACATTTTGTGCCCCTAAACTTGCTAAGTGATACATAACAGACCCATACTTGTCACGCGACATTTTCGCTGGCATGGTGTTGCTTCGTGGCGAAAAAATATGTACCAACCCCCCTGAAATCTGATTTGTGTCGCAGAAAACATGACTCTAGCCGCTGGTGATGCTTCTCCTATTCACAGGCCTGCGCGTAGCTCCAGTCTTCGATGCTTTTACACGTGGCCCTGATAGAAGAGCTCGCATGGACACGCAGCTAGCTGCGGTATGCCAAAGCCACACGCTGAAGCATTGCCGACCGGAGCCACGTGCACACGATTTGGCATGCGACTAGGAGAAGTATGGGGGGTGCCTAGGGTCGTGCCTCATCCTCAACCCGCTCATGCTCACCTCGTTATCCTTCTAGACGGCAAGCACCTTTGTGTGAAGGCGGCTCCTGCGCCGATAACAGTGACATGGATTGGGTTTCAGGGGGTTTGGTGCATTTTTTTTTGCCATGTAACAATATCACATCAACAAATAAAAAATACCTGTGTGGCAAGAATGAGCCTGTGTTATACCACTTAACAAGTTTAGGGGGTCACAAATGCATTTTTATAGTTCAGGGGGTCTATGTGCATCACTTAATAATTTTAGGGGGACAGAAATACATTTTCAAGGTTTAGGGGGCTATGTGACACACTTACAAGTTTGAGGACTCTCAATGCATTAAACTCATTAGAATAATATGTATTACACATGTTAAGCAAAATCTGGTGCACACCAGAAGAGCACATGCCCTTATTAAGGGGGAGAAATTGCGTTCAGGTTTATTTAAATTCTAGGGATGCAAGAAAACAAGTGTTGTGTGTGAAGAATGGAGAAGAGACCACAAAAGAATCAAGAAAATAGAGAATATTGACTCATACGAGAGTGCCAAGCAAATACATGTAGTGTTCACTGTTCAGTGATGCGTAATCAAATGAATAGGCTGGACAGTGCGACAAAGGGTTAAGGCTAATCTCAATGGTGAGTTTCATTGCGTTGTTTTCAAGATTGCCATGTCATATGAAGTAAAATGAAACTTGAATGAAACTCTCCATTGAGAGTGAGAGTTTCATTCTAGAGTTTTATGGACATTAAATTTCATGACTCATAGAGAGTTGGTATTCGTGCCAAGAGAGTTTCATCTAGATGAAACTCGTTTCATCTCTCTCTTCTTAAATATGTTGCCATGTCATCAAAAATGCTTATGTGGCAACACATTTAATGCAAATGAAACTTGGATGAAACTCCTATTGAGATTAGCCTAATAAAGAGTGTCATCATACAGACCAAGATCTCTACATAATCCATAGAGGTTTATGGCATTAAATGAAGCACAAAGACAATACAATGTGCAAATCAACATGATGGATGGCCCACCATCGAAGAGAAGTAAAGCGTCGCTAGACAAATGACGTCAACAAAGAGAGCAACGGCTAGTCCTAAGGCTATAATGAACTAGATAGTCTGGTGGAGGCAAATTGTGAACACCACATCAATTCAATCAATACAAAAATTGCCAACCTTTTGCTAACGTCTATTTGTGGGAAGAATATGGGGTTGTTTGGATGGATGGCTAAAAGTCTGGCCAGGCTACAGTAATGCAACGTCTATATGTTTGGTTGTCTGTACAGCTGCTAAGCCAGGCTCCACAAAATCATAAAGAGAGAGAGAGAAGGTGGCTACCTGGAAACGCAACAATAGCTCGTTTCCAGGAAGCCAGGCTTGGCTAAAGGTTTGCCCGTTGTTCTAGTACCTAGAAATGCAACATAAAATGAGCAACCAAACACACCATTTCTTATACAAGCTAAGCTAGTCTATTTAACCAAACAAGTGTATCTTATATTGTTGGAGACAGGGTTTAGCTGACTTGACTTAGTTGGCTAGCCAGGCCAGGTTTTAGACATGACCAAACAAACCCTATATGTATATGGGGTTTGTTAAAGTATGTCGGATCTAGTACAAATCTAGGATCATTCTAATCACCATTTGAGATCTTAGTGTTCAAATCTGAAGATATAGTTGTGCTTAGTACATGTTTAACATAGAGATTAGAATTTAGCTTCTGAGCTACACTGTCTAGGATTTGTGCACTTGTAATCTAGAGAGCCAAAGCAATTGAAGCCTTGGTGCCTATCCGACAACGTTGGATCTCCGAGATTGGCATGAAAAGGCGGCGACTTGGTTTGTTGCTGATGAGGAGACCCTTGTCTTGGTGGAGAAACTCTATAGTGGATGACATTAAGGTAACCGAGAGAGTTGGGTGGCAGTGGTGAGCCTTAGTGGCTTGCGACACTTGCCTGAGTTGATGAAAGCCTTTGTGGAAAACTCAACACTATGACCATGGGAAGGCTTGGTGATCGGGAGCGTACCTTGGTGGAACTCCAATGTGGATTAGGGATTGTGTTTTGGCAACTGACAATTTGGCACCATGGGATTTGTCATTGTTTCTCTAGGAATTTGTCCTTTATGTGATCGCTTTACTTATCGTATTTAAGCTTCTACGTTGTGGTTGTCTTGTGTGACCTTTACCATTTCTAGATTAGTATAGGCTAGTTGATACATTTGGTTATAGGTTGCTAAACTCTTTGAGTTTGGGTAGATACTAGATAGAGAACACTAGAAAATCCACAAGGCTTAAACTTTTAAAAGACCCTATTCACCCCCCCTCCTCCTCTTATGTCTAATGGTCCTATGACTCGAAGTCCCCTTCATATGACTAATTGGATTGTTATGAGGCCTAAATTTTTGGCCTAGCCCAAGCACAACTTGGCATGGCACAACCAACATTGGGCCTATGTCATGGCCCATAGAGGCTTGCCATGTTGGGGTGTTTCCAAGGCCCAGCCATTCGGGAGCACGTGTGTGGCTTGATTAAATGTAGGCCTGTTACCTCACCCCATATATAAACAAGGCCCCTAACTAACTCAATCATTTTCCTCCTCGGTCGCCAACTTCCCTTCTACTCGGCTCCATTTTCACCTTCTCCTCCAGAACTTCGGAAGTGGCTTCTCCTTCTACCCTCTTACTTTCACGGTGACATAGCCCTAGCCACCACACATGTGGTGGTAGTGCAGCATTGAATTGAACTCAATTTGTTTGTGTACAAATGTATCGATGTATGATGGATTTGTGTGAAGACATGAATGGATCAGACTTGAACTCAGATTAAATACTTGATTTTCTTTTAGCACTCATGGTATAATGAGGGTTCACTCATGAAACCTTCCTTCTAGCGCCGTTACCGCTTTGTAGTGTCATGCTGCCACTCGGTTGCACTCCTCACGCAGGTCTCAAACTATATATATATATATATATATATATATATATATATATATATATATATATATATATATATATACACACACACACAATGTATATGCATTGTCACAACTTGTAATGATTGGTTGTATAACGTGTTAATCTATCAAGAGTGCATGGGCAACTTCTTTTTTTAGATTTGGCAACTTGTTGATTACTATCATTGAAAAGGGAGCTTGGGATTCATATTCAGTGAAAATGTGTTGAACTTCAAAATATCCATAACGTTATATATAGCTGTCTCAGAAAAATCTGAAAACAAGAAAAATATGGAGACGCCATGTTGTACATTACATCCATGTATTTTTTGACATCAAATTAAGATGTACATTTGTGATGTAGGAGTACAACGAAAAATAATACTTAGAGCATCTCCAGCAATAGCTCTCAAAACAAGACCCCTACTTTTTTTTATTTATTTATTTTTTGAATAAACTGGAAGAGCCTAGGCTCTTACAGAATTTTATTGAATCAAAGACAGAGTTGTACAAAAATAAACTAAACTACCCACACAAACTCACACTTATACTCCACTCCACTCCACTCCACGCAGGGAGCCTCAAGAAACAAAGAAGGTGACAAAAAAGATTAGCCAAGACCATGGCTTCAACTTGCTGTTAAGATGGTTATCCATTGATCAAAAGCTAAACTGAGGCTTCTCTTAACTCTTAATCCTACTAGTTTGATTTCCCTACTAAAGGATGCCCTACAGTCATTCAGATTTAATTGATTTGCTCTGAATATCAGCTCATTTCTTGCTTTCCATATAGTCCAACACATTATGGTGAAGACCTCCATAAAGAACTGGTTTCGGAGTTGAGATTTTATTGCTTCTAGATTATCAATTGTTCCCCCATGTTGCAAAGTTTCCAGATCTATCAAACCCCAGCAATCTTTGGCGAAAGGGCATTGGAAAAACAAGTGTTCCGACGTTTCTTCTGTTTGGTCATTGCATATTTCACAGTTATAAGAATCCTTCTCAAGATGTTTCTTGTTGATAGCCTGTCTTTGAGTAGTAACCATATAAATACTTTGTGCTTCGGCTGACAGTAGCACTTCCATGTCCATTTACACCATGGATCCGCCAGCTGAGTTCCCACTAACCCTCTATATGTTTTTGATACTGAAAAAAATCTTACACCATTGGAAGTCCATTTGTCCTCTTCCTCTGTCATGTTTATTCCATTCATTTTTTGGGAAATAGATTGAACTTGGGTGAAAGCTATTTCAGAGAGAGGGAGGTTGAACATGTCAAAGACAAATTGTTGACTGAAGGCCTTGTTTACTGTTATTGTCTTCTGCTTGGCAAATGAGTAGCTTTCAGGGAACTCCTCTTCAAGTCTTTCGTTTAGCCAATTATCTTTCCAGAACATACAAGTGTGGCCATTTTGCAATTCTAGTGTTGCCATTTCTTTGAATTTTGGGATCAGCTTCATTACATCTCTCCACCAGAAGGAGCCTTTTTTTGTCTGACCAGGCAATCTACCATTTTTGTAGTGCTTTTCCCATATCAAATTGACCCATGGAATATTTCTGTGAATATAAAACTTGTCCAAATTCTTCATGAGAAGAGCTCTGTTCTGAGCTTCAATATTAATTATGCCAAGTCCACCATCTGTTTTTTGGCCTAGAGACCAATTCCCAAGCTGCTTTCGGCTGAGCTCTTCCATTAATGTCTGATCCTCTCCATAAGCAATGTTTCTGGTACTTGTCAATTTGTTTGATGACGGCTTTTGGAAGTTTAAGGGAGCACATATAGAATGTTGGAAGCGAGCTGAAGACTG
The DNA here is from genome assembly GCA_009763385.1 of Coix lacryma-jobi var. lacryma-jobi. NCBI lineage: Eukaryota > Viridiplantae > Streptophyta > Magnoliopsida > Poales > Poaceae > Coix > Coix lacryma-jobi. The sequence continues at coordinate 140,811,861 of CM019824.1, forward strand.
CATTAGTGATCTGTAATCTGCCTGCCATGTTCAACATTGAGGAAATTCCACCTAATCTTCTTTCACATTTGGTTATTAATGGCAGAAAGTCATTGACTCTTGGTTTGGTTAACCCTAGTGGTAGACCTAAGTAGGTGAACAGGAAACTTCCTTTTGAGCAGCCAAAGGTTCTAGCTAAGTGTTCCAACCTTTCATTACTGATATTAACCGGTAGCATCATTGACTTATTGTAATTTATTCTCAGACCTGTTGACTCAGAGAAGTTCTGGAGCAAAGTTTTCAAGAAAAATACTTGATTGGAGTCTCCTTCCATAATGATCAGAGTGTCATCAGCATATTGGATGACAGGGAAGTCATTTGAGGTCTAAAGGGGAATTGGGAGCTTGAGCAAATTCATATTCTTGGCTTTGTTCAGAAGGGACTGAAGGAAGTCAGCAGCAATGACAAATAATAGTGGTGACAAAGGATCACCTTGTCTCACCCCCCCTTTTACAATGAATGGTTTTCCCAGGTACTCCATTTAGCAGGACTTGGGATGTCCCCGATGACAGGATGTTCAGAATCCACGATATCCATTTCTGCCCAAATCCATGAGCTTTCATTATCTCAATGATTGCTTGATGCTCTATTTTATCGAAGGCCTTTTCAAAGTCTAACTTGAGGATCACAATTTCCTTCTTGGAGAGGTGGCAGATATGCAGATATTCAAAAGCCCAGGCCAAGCAGTCCTGAATTGTTCTTGTCTTGATGAACCCATATTGATTTTGATGAATGAGGGGTATGATTGCTGACTGCAACCTATTTGCCAAAATCTTAGTGATCATTTTAACAGAAGTGTTCAGCAAGGAGATAGGCCTGAAATTCCCCACATATTTTGCCTCATCTGTCTTTGGGATCAAGGTGACATAGGAAGAGTTGAGGCTTCTAAGACAAATCGAGGTATCATAGAAATCCTTGAAAAGCTTGGAGAAATCTTGTTTGATCATTGCCCAAGCTGCTTTGAAGAACTCATTATTGAATCCATCTGGCCCTGGTGATTTATAGTTTGGCAAGTTCCTGACTATGTTGTCAATCTCACTTTCAGAGAAAGGTTGTTCTAGCAAATCCAAATTGGGACTTTGGTTGATTAACTCAACTGGACTGATAATGAATCCCTTGAATTCATTACCACCCAATCTTTGTTTGAATTCTGTCCAGAGTAACTATTTCTTATCTTGATGCCTTGAGAAAGATATCCCATCAGAGTTTGCCAGTTCTGATATTAATTTACTCTTGTACCTTATTGTTGCATTTGCATGGAAGAAATGGGTCCCTGCATCACCTAAAGTTGCCCATTTGATTTGCCCTCTTTGTTTCCAGTATTCCTATTGTTTACCAAGCAAACTTAGAAGGTGCATGTCCAATATCTTCTTGAAATTCGATTCAGCTAGACTTAAGTCTCTGTGGTCTTGCAAAACTTCCAAAAAGAGAATGATCAACCTGACATTAGCAATCGTAGTTTTAAGTCCAACTAAGGATGCATGTCATTCTCTTATTCTTTTTCTGAATCTTTTGAGTTTAGCAGTGATGATCCTTGCCCTGTCAGAATGCCATGTGCTTTGATTCCAATAATTAAACTCATTGTGTTTAAACCAATAATTTTCAAATCTAAACACTCTGCTTCTGGGAATCATTGTTGATACTGAGACAATACAAGGGCAGTGATCTGAAGGAGTCATATCCATAGCTTTGGCAGTAGTATTTGGGTAATTGTTTATCCAACTATTAGATATGAAAATCCAATCCAATTTTTCGAATAAAGGGGATGGTTGCATGTTCGACCAGGTAAATTTCCTTCCTTGCAACTTTACTTCGTTTAAACCTAAGAAGCTGATTGCCGAATTAAATCTGAACATTTCATTCAGATCCCCTCCCGGCTTGTTTCTATCATTAGGACATCTAATCAGGTTGAAGTCCCCTAGAATTATCCAGTCCATATCATCAGACATTCTGACTTCTTTTAGCCAATTTATGAAAGCAAATTTTCCTTCATCAGTACATGGTCCATATACACATGTCAGTATCCAACTAGAATAATCATGTTTAGAGTGGGATTGTATAGAAATTGCAAAATCGTTACAGAAGATCTGTTCCCCCTTAAAAACTGAACCTTTCCAAGACACCAAAATCCCACCCGAAGCACCAATGGATGGGAGGGTTTCAAAGTTATGAAATGTGACTGGGCAAATTTCCTTAAAAAAGCAACATCAAAGCTTTCTTTTTTTGTTTCTTGTAAACAGATAATGTCACAGGCAGCCTCACAGATCTTATTTTTTACAGGATTCCATTTCCATGACGAGTTAATCCCTCTGACATTCCAGGTCAAGATATTCCAACTTTTCAAAAGGGATCTATTCATTAAGAAAGTGTTGTAGTAGCAGAACATAGCATGCATGCATAACATACATCACAGACAGCCAGACCTTGGACACAAGTTTTAAGATAGTAATGACATGGTAATTGACCCATAATTCGACACAACCGACTGAAAGTGGGACAGGACCTACTGAAGCAACTGATACAAAAGATACAACTGTCACAACTGACCCTAAAGACAGAGGCAAGTAAGAAATTATGTCAGCACAATTTCTTGACATTCTTTATCCAAGATCTTCTACTGTTTCTTGCCACCATTCACTCTATCACCATCAGGTTCAGAGTCTGCCTGTCTCCCTGTAGACCCACCATGGCCCTGGCTATTTTCCTTGTTCACCGGGTCCATCTTCTTCTTTTTGTTCATCAGAACTTCCTCTGAAACTTCCTGTTCACCAACTCCACAGAACTGCACAGCAAGGCTCCTTATTACTTTGGGAGACAAGGTTGGAGGGGAAGGATTACAACAAACACATTTTTTGCTAAGACAAGTTGATGGTCTGAACCCATTGCTATTTTTCATTACTCTGGCACTTCTACGTACCTGGGTTTCGACCACCGGTATCATTTTTCTTGAGGCTCTGCGCTTCTTAAAAGGGGCACCAGAATCTTCTTTCTCCTGAGTCATGGCCTCATTCTTTCCCCCTTTAGCAGACTTCTCGGTGGACTCCAATTCTGAAAGATTGATGCCATGGTTTAAAATACAGTGTTTCTGTAAAACAAGGCACTCATTTGGGATTGAGAAGGTTATCTTACCCTTGTTATTGGATATTTAATCAACAGCCTTTGATGACATGAATTCAGTTGCCCAGCCACATTGATGTGAAAAATGGGCCCATTCTGAAGGAATTTTAATCAATAAATCACCAGGATTACCTTTCGAAAAGAATTTATCCCTCAGCCTGTTTGCTTCTAACTCTCTGCTGATCATAGCCATCTGATCATCACTGACCCTTGCTGAATTACCTCTGAGAATCTGATCCCCCAATTGATATCCCTGTCCAGACTCTTGCATAAGGTTGTGGAGCATGTTTACTGATGCTTCAGAGTCCTCTGTCCTATTTCCCTTAGGAGTATGGTCTTCAGCCATATTTTGCTGTTGTGCTTGATTAAGTTGAGTCTCTAAAGGCCTCAGGGTATCTCCTGAACATTAAAGTCTACTGGTGAAGCAGGTGAGCCATGTTGACTGTCTTGGTCACTTTCATTGATTTCAGGATTAAAAATGACTGGATGCAAGTCCTGATGGATGTTTTGCTCAGGAGCTGGCTCATTCAGGTCAATCAAGCCTTGCTGATTGTCAGGTTGTGGTTCATTGAGGTCAGCTATCATGTTCGCAACTTGGATGGGCTATTGCTGGGCCTGGGGTGGTTGTTGGGCCTGAATCTCCATTGGCCAGGGATCCCAAGTATTCTGCTGTAGCAGCTCATTCCCTTCTTCAGGATTTGGCCCATTCACAGGTTGTCCAAGACCAAAAAAAATCAAAGGGGACACCCCCTTCCAGTTCCAAATTTTCAGGAATAGGGTCTTCCATCGGAGGGCTCTGAGGTCCTTGATTGGGTTGCAGTACCTCACATTGAACTGTCCAGGACTCCCCATCAACAGATTCTGGGTCCTCATACACTATAAACTGCGGAATCCTCTGAAGAGCAGAAGTTCTAATTCTGACTAACAGAGGACATCTGAACTTATCATCCGCTATCCAACGCATTACTCTGCCAAACTCACCCAACAAACTATGGATGTGTCTCTCAGTCCAGTAGTCATTTGGCAGACCCAAAAGCAATACCCAGCATTCCTGATCGAAAACAGCCCTTCTCCAGTTCCTACCCTCATTGTGTTTGCAGAAAGTGACTGAAACATCCCCATAGATGTGAGGGCTTTCCACAATCAGCGTATCCTGATCAATGGATTGACTGAATCGAACTAAAGCTTGACCCAAATGTGTTGGCTGAATATCTATGAAAGCAGCAAGCCGCTCGTAACGGAGGAAGTCACGAAGTACAGACCTGACCGCAGAGGGCTCTGATTTCTGTGTTGTACTCGGCACAAGCCCTTAAATTAGAACTCTCAAATCTCTCTTAGAGAGAATGACATATATATATATATAGGACTCACTCGCCATACTCTCTTAGAGCATCTTACCTTTTTCCCTGTGTAGAGAGAAGACCTTTCCATGTTCTTTTTTTTCTAGCATCCATAAGAATATTTAAATTTTAGTTGCTTCAACTGACCTCAATTTTCAAATATCAGAGAAATAATCAAATAACCTAACCTTAGAATCAGAACGAATAATTAAGAAGGTAAGAATCGAACCACAAACTGAAACCAATCACTACTGGAAACTCTTGCTTTGTCGAGTGCCTGTAGCACTCGGCAAAGGCCGTCCGACGCTCGGCGTAGGCTATGCCGAGGGCTGCTCTCGGCATAGGACTCTCGGCAAAAATCCTCTCGGCAAAGGAGCCTTTGCCGAGGGCCATTTATCGGGCTCTCGGCAAACTTTTCGCCGAGGGTTCCGTGTAGCCCTCGGCAAAAAAAAGTAGCCGTTAACGGCGCTCTCTACTGACGGTCACTTTGCCGAGGGCTAACCTGGCCCTCGGCAAAGGCTATATTTTGCCGAGAGTCCGGCTCTCGGCAAAGCTATATTTTTTTTATTTTTTATTTTCCTGTGCCGACGGTTAACTAGGGTCGGCTCTCGGCAAAGAAATTTCTAATGATTTTTTTTGCGGCCTCTTCGCCGAGGGCTCTATCATCTGACTCTCGACAAAGCCCTTGAAATTGCATTCAACATTCCCAGCTTTGCCGAGGGCTATGACCATAACCCTTGGCAAACCTGGGAACATTGTTTTCTGGTCCAGCTTTGCCGAGGGTTATGGTCATAGCCCTCGGCGAAGAGGCCCTTTGCCGAGAGCAACCCTCGGCAAAGTAGCAATTTTTTTTATTTTTTCTGTTTTTCCTTTTCTCCCACACTACCAAACATATATATATCACATTCATCACATATCACATTTCACATCACAGAACATATATATATATCATGAAAGTTCACATCACATAGTTCAATAACATATACGTCCGCGAATCTAGTTCACATCACATAGTTCAACAACATATTCGTCCTCGAATCTAGTTCACATCACATAACTTCAGTGACACACGATAGTCCAACGTACTACACCCCCGGCCAACCAGGCCACCCCTAAGAGGGGCCGCCTGGTTCACCCCCGGTCTGGTTCCATCGGTGGTTGTTCGAACCTTGTGACGGAGGAGGCTGCAAAAGGTCATGTCAGACAAGGAAATGAAATAAATGAAACACTGAAGTATTGATACTCACAGGAGCAGCTCCGGGGTCCTGAGACGGCGGTGGAGGAGCCATGAGCGTCTGCGGCACGGCCATGCCCTGGGAGGCCATGAAGGCGATGAGCTCCGCCATCTGCTTAGCTTGAGCCTCCATCTGGGCCGACATCTGTGACCGCATCTGGAACTCGGACACCTGGCGCTCCTGCCTTTCTCTTTCCAGGCGGGCCTACGATAATACAAAGTGAATGTTAGAACAATGCAAACATTTAAAGATCAATGTACGATGAGTAAAATAGAAATAACCTCGAGCTCGGCGACCCGCGACTGCGCAGGCGACGGGCGTGGGCGTATGGGGACGCTCCCGCTCGTGCTCTGTGCTCGGAGCTGGGACAGAGTGGGAGTGGAGGCCGTGTCGATGACGCCGTCGCCAAGCCAGAACCGCCCGTGCTACTTCCCTCCTCCAATCCTCATGACGATGCTCCCGTCCAGGTCCGCGGTGGCGGGATCAAAGTCATCCCCATGGACTGTCCTTGCCGCCTCTGAGTAGTCAGTGAGGCGGGAGTGGACGCTGAAGTTGGTGTACGCGTCGGCGGGATCGTCGGGGTTGTAGGAGGTCTCCGCTGCCGTGGCCTTGCCCTTGTGGGACATGGCATATGCCGCCACCGTGCCGCAAGGCTGGCCACCGTGTGCCTCCGACTGCGAGGAAGACAACAAGATGATTAGCAATCAGGCAACATTTGATCGAGGAATTGATAAAGTCTTTCACGTACCCAAGCTTGTGCGTACTCGGCGAGGTTGCGGTTGCCCTGGTGGTGTGGTACACCTGGCATCTGTAGACGCGCCTCCCGGGCCTCGGCGTGGTGGGCCGCCCACTCTTCGGATAGCCACCGGTCCACGATCATCTCCCAGCACTCGGGAAACGACTGGCACCATTGGGGGATCATCTGCACATCATCAAGTATTTCACGTCTAAGCGTCAGATGAAAAGTACCAAAAGCTTAATCTCAAAAGAAAACACTTACCTGCAAGAACTGCGCCCGGCCCAGCGTCATGCCTCTCGCCTGGGCCTTCGTCACCCTCGTGGCCAAGACCGTGGCGTTGTAGGTGATGATGGCATGCAGTCTCGCCTCGTAGATCATGTCGGTGACGAGCTTCCTACAGGCCCGGGTAGCCGTCACCTCCGCCACTGCCTCCTTCCCCGACTCGCACTTGAAGTAGTTCTACATACACACACAATACGAGGCGAGACAGTAATTACAGAAAAAATATGATGAATTTGATATTGTTTGACGAAGACTTACCCACAGCTCCGCTCTAACCCGCGCCGCCTTGTTGGGGAAGTCTGGGTCCGGGGCGACGCTGTAGTGGTCAAAGGTGTAGGCCGGCTCGTGCCTCCCGGCATACTGTACTATGCCGGGGTAGTGCTCGCGGCACAGGAGACCCAGGATGCCGTTGGGTTTGCGGCCTTTAGGCCCCACAAAGTCCCATCCCCTGCACAAGTGATTAAAAAAGATTATTAGCTTCTATTTCTATTTTGAATCTCATCGTACGAACAGGTAGTTAGAACATGTACCTTTGTCCGATGGGCGTCGGGCACGTGCCGGCAACGCCGGGAGGCTGGCGGGGCCTCTCAAGTAGGGCGTGGACACCCCTGAGGCACCCGAACCCTCGTCCGCCTCGTCCTCCTCCTGCTCGTCCTCCTCCTCTGCCTCCTCGGCCAATGGTGCCTCCTCCTGCCGCTGGGCCTCGGGCGTGGCCGGCACCTCCTCCTCGACCTCCTCCTCCTCCTCCTGTGGAGACGGCTCCCTCCGGCGGCGGCCACTCCTCGTCGAGGGCACGTCGGACTGCGAGGCCCGGTACAACCAACTCAACCGCCTCTGACGTCCTCCCGGCATCTTGCCTCGACCTCCTGCATTTAAAAAGAACAAGCAATGTTGTATTAGAAATAACATAACCAAATATGTGCAATATAAATAAAACAATAGATCCTAAAAATATAACATAATATTACATGTATTAGAAATAATCTGGATCATCCGGATTAGCCGGAGCATGAGTCTCCTCATCACTGTCAACCATGTCTAAGTACTCCTCAGTATCCGAAGACAGGTCATCGTCTTCATTTGCTTGGCCTAAACGGAATCGTTCTAGCATTTCTATGTCCTTCTCATTTACCACCTCATCCCCAGCGTCCTCGTCATCATTCTCTACTTCCATTTCCATCGCTTCGGTTAAGTCTATCGTGAACGTCCCTTGCAACCCAGATTCTTGAAAGAACTCACCGTCATATGTGTTTGTGTTAAAGTTATAATCCTCATCATTGGGGAGAGGTAGTTTACCATGTGGTGATATCTTGTGCACAATATACCAACCCAAGAGATGCTCTTTGCTTTTGCACGCGTATGGCGTGTAATAAACCTCATCATTTTCTCCAGCATTGTAACGAGGGGGTGGATTATGCACGCTAAGAAGGTTCTCAGAGTAGTATTCTTCAGTGAAGTTGGACACCTCCTCCAGAATGGATGCCTCTGCAATGGAAGCCTCAATTTTGGCTTTGTTTCTACATTTCTTGCGAAGAGTCTTCATATTTCTCTCGACTGGAAAGCACCAACGCCATTGCACAGGCCCTCCCATTCGAACCTCATTTGGGAGGTGTACGATCAAATGAAGCATCGGAGTGAAGAAGCCTGGTGGAAAGATCTTCTCCAGCTTACAGAGCAACACAGGTGCAGCTTTCTCCAAGTCATCAACGACGGACCGAGATATCTCCTTGGCACATAGCTGGCGGAAGAAATAGCTCAACTCTGCCAGGACAACCCACATAGGCTCAGGAAGATAGCCTCGAACCATCGCCGGAAGAAGCCGTTCGATCCATACGTGGAAGTCATGACTCTTCATCCCTAGGACTCACAGAGTAGATAAGTTGACTCCTCTCGTTAGATTCGCTGCATATCCATTAGGGAATGTCAATGTCTGGATCCACTGAAGTATTTCTTTCCTTTGTGGCCTGCCCAAGACGAAATCGACCTTGGGCCGTGTCCATCTCCTGCCGGGCTGAGGAGGCAGCATCTCTTGCTTTGGTCTATCGCACAACAGTGCCAGGTCTAGTCTAGCCTTAGGGTTGTCCTTAGACTTTTCAGTGTCCATGAGTGTTCCCCAAAGCGACTCAGCGATGTTCTTTTCAGTGTGCATTACATCAATGTTATGTGGCAGAAGAAGATCGTCATAATAAGGGAGTCTTTCCTCTAGCCGTATCTCTTTCGGACGGGAGACGCCTAACTGGGTTCAATGACCTAAGACCCTTTTCTGGGAAGAGACGTTATTTATACCTAGGGTGCCGGTGGAGTCAGGCTAGCGGCGCAGTGGCGAGTCGGTGCAGTGGCGAGGCGAAGCGGTGCAGGCAGACCCGCGACGACGACGAAGACGATCGAGGTCGCCGAGGATCTCCGGCTTGGCCCCGACAGGTCCTCCTCCTACAGAAAAGACAAAAAATATAGTATCCATTAGAAATTTCGGCAGAACCTCCCCTGCACGGTGAGGTTTCGAAACCTGCAAGAAACAACGGCACGATGGCCGACATCCACATATATGCGGCACGATGGCCGACATCCACATATACACGGCACGATGGCCGACATTCACATACATACCACTACACTACTAGTAACAACTACTTACTACTACTACTTACTATAAATGGGTGATACATGTGCAATGACGATGGGGCAATCGAGGACGACTTACGAGCAGACCGATCGACGACGACCGAGGGAACGAACTCGGGGGGGCACAACGGGGATGTCCACTTCTTGCTCCTCTACGACCGAGCGGGGTCGCAGCGGGACGGCTCCTCCTCCTCTCCTCTTCCTCCTCCTCTCCTCCTCCTCTTTCTCCTCCTCCTCCTCCTCTTCCTCTTTCTCCTCCTCTCCTCCTCCTCTTTCTCCTCCTCTCCTGCGGACGCGGGGCGGGTGCAGGGCGTCAGCGGCCGGGGCGCGGGCCGGGGCGGGCGGGGCGGCGCGGCAGCCGGGCGGGGCGGCGGCGTCAGGCGGCCGAGGCCGGGCGCCGGCCGGGTCGCAGGCGGCGCGGCTCGCGTGCGGCCGTGGCTGGGCGCGCGGCCGGGCAGCGGGCGGGCGGGCGGGGCGGCCGCGTCCGGGCTGGGCGCGCGGGCGGCGGTCGGAGGCGGCCGCGGATGGCGGGGCGGCGCGCGCGGCGCGGGCGGGCCGGGCGGCGCGGGCGCGACCGGGCGGGCCGGGGCAGGCGCGCGGCCGGGCGCGGGGCGGGCGGGGCGGCGGCGGCGGCGCGGGCGGGGCGGCGGCAGCCGCGTGGGAGGGCGGCTGGGCGGGCGGCGCGTCTGTGCATCTGTGGCCAAACCGGGCGCGTAGATTTTTTTTTAACATATTCACGCTTTGCCGAGAGCCAGATCAGGTGACACTCGGCAAAAATGGCACCTTTGCCGAGAGCCACGTGATCTGGCTCTCGGCAAAGGTTTTTTTTATTTTATTTTTGTAAACACTACGCCGAGAGCCCTGGCCCTGGCTCTCGGCATAGGTGCTCTTTGCCGAGGGTTTTAGGAAGCCCTCGGCAAAGCATTTTATTTTTTTTTTGTATTTTTCTCCCAATTTTTTCTGTGGCCTTGCTACAGTACTAAAAGCCAAGATTTTAAATTTAAAGTGTTTTCCATAAATCTTGCTATATTTCGCGCATTTTCTTTAATTTGATGATTTTTCCCGCGGGACGCACGTTTGAACTGCAGGTGCATGAAATAATAAAACTCAGCGATTCGAAAAATGGTATTAATTCTTTAGAGTGTATTTCGACACCGTATCCAGGCACAGGCGCGGAGACTCAACCGTCTCGTGCACGAGAAACGGCGACCAAGTTGGGTGATATTGCATTTAAAATTATTAAAAATACAAACGAAGTCAGAAAATCATGAAAACGGACGAGTGACCTTGGCATCGCATGCAGAGGCTACAAAAAAAAATTGGAAATGTTTGGAGGAAGTGGTGGCGCAAGATGGTTGAAACCCTGAGATCTCCGCATATCATCGCATGTGAGGCTATCCGGATATCTCAGGGTTTCAACCATCTTGCGCCACCACTTGCTCCAAACATTCCCAAATTTTTTTCATAGCCTCTACATGCGATGTCAAGGTCACCCGTCCATTTTCATGATTTTCTGACTTCGTTTGTATTTTTAATAATTTTAAATTCAATATCACGCAACTTGGTCGCCGTTTCTCGTGCACGAGACGGTCGAGTCTCCGCGCCTGTCCCTGGATACGGTGTCGAAATACCCTCTGAAGAATGAATACCATTTTTCGAATCGCTGAGTTTTATTATTTCATGCACCTGCAGTTCAAATGTGCGTCCTGCGGGAAAAATCATCAAATTAAAGAAAATGCGCGAAATATAGCAAGATTTATGGAAAACACTTCAAATTTCAAATCTTGGCTTCTAGTACTGTAGCAAGGCCACAGAAAAAATTGGGAGCAAAAATACAAAAAAAAAAATAAAATGCTTTGCCGAGGGCTTCCTAAAGCCCTCGGCAAAGAGCACCTATGCCGAGAGCGAGGACCAGGGCTCTCGGCATAGAGTTTTTCCAAAAAAAAATTCGGTCCTTTGCCGAGAGCCTAACAGAGGGCTCTCGGCAAAGGTAACGGCGCAGGACGAGCCGTTTGCGAACGACCCGTTCGCCGAGGTGCCGTCGACGCCGAGGGTTTAGCCCTCGGCATAGGGTATCTTTGCCGAGAGTCGGACTTCGCCGAGAGTCTGGCCCTCGGCGTACAATTCTTCGCCGAGATCCGTACAGTGTCAAGGGCTGACTCTCGGCAAAGACCTCTTTGCCGAGTGCCCGTGTTTTAGCCCTCGGCAAAACGGCGGGCACTCGGCATAGAGCCCGTCTCCGGTAGTGAATATAAATACTGAGAGTAATAGAAAAATTGAAAGTAGATAATTTTTTAGGTCTTATTACTTTGCCATTAATTGAATCTTGATCAAGAACAAAAAAAAAAAGCACAGAAGGGTAGGGACGTAGAGCGGCACTCCTATTTCCTCACTCCCTGGTGTTTCAGCGCTTAAGGCACAACGTCCAGCAGCCCCGGCGTGCTGTGGGTGCAGACGTTTGTCCAGTGGGGGTGCGAATACGCTAGAAACTTATATACTGTAAGGTATTTTGCTTTTGAGCCTGGGTGCGGCCGCACCCACATGGTACTATATGGATCCGCCCGTACCTGCTGGAGCTTGTTTTTGACCTGAGCTTTCATATTTAGCTATGAAGCCTTAAATATGAGGTCTGTTGGAGTTGCCCTTATTGAACAATCTAAAATTGTGTGTTGGTCTGATGGTGCATATAACGAGTGATACATACTCCGTACATGGTAACTAGATTTTTTTTTGGGGGTAGTTTTGAGAATTTTCCAATCTAGCGCATGCATTATCACAGGTTGTTTACATACACATAAATGTGTGATCCTACTTTAATTTGGCCTCGGGTGCAAAGATTATTGTCTTAGATATGTATTTCTGAATACAATTTTGCGTTGTTTATGATTTAAATTAGGTTGAGTTAAACAAATATGAAAAACCAGTAAGAGAAGAAGCCATCAGAATACATGACAGATAGAGACCATTTGTACCAATTAATCAAATCCATTCATCAAATCATCAATTATATAACGATTGACCCCATAATGTTGCAAGAGCAAACGAAGTGAGCAAAGCAAAGAAACACTTGCGTTGGTCGTCGCTCCCGACCAGACAAGATCGAGCAATTATATTCCAGCACAGCCAATATAACGTGTCCACCCTCCACGCACGTCACGGTCGTCCCTGGTGAATTCAGTAGAAGATCATGGTAGCGACAGCGGCGGCAACGACGCCGGCGATGGCAGCTCCGCTTCCAAGGGTAGCAGCACCGGAGTCATCAGCAGCCGCCGGTCCCTCAGCAGCCGGCCCGTCAGCGGCGGGGGATGCTGACGGGGAAGGGCGGCTCAACTCCTCGTCCGCGGAAGAAGAAGAAGAAGAAGGCGCCGTCGTAGAGTCGGTGGTTGGCGCGGCAGCTGGTGCTGGACCAGACTTCCTAGACGACGACGACGGGGCATGCGCGGCAGCGGCGGGGGTGGAGGCGGCGGGGGTGGGGGCGGTGGCGGCGGCGGCTTCGGGGGCCTTAGCGGGGGCAGTAGAAGTAGTCGTCTCGGCAGCAGCAGCAGCAGCCTCGGGTGCCTTGGCCGGAGTGCTGGCGTTCGGCGACTCTGCCGGGGCCTCCGCCGCGCTGAGGGCAGCGACGGCGAGGATGTAGAAGAGGGCCGCAGCTCCGACGCGGGACATTTTCGTTGGCTGGCTGTACGTGGCTGGAATGCTGGATGTGGTGGTTCCTTTTCCTTGCAGGCTTGCAGCACCGTACCGGAGGGAGGTGGGGTGAGTTGCAATGGGAGACGGCGAAGAATTTTTATAGGTGCCGTGTTGGTAAGCTTGAGAGGATGGGAGCAACTCTCGCGGGAACCTGAGGTGGAGGAGACGAAGCCGATGGCCGCCCGGGCGTTGCGCGCGCGCCATGTTTTTTCAAACGGTTGACGATCCACTGGCTTGTGGGGTCTGTCCGGTAAGTTATTATGGTTGCTGGTTGGTGATTTGTTTCTGATGTCCTAGAGCAGATGATGGACAGATGGAGGAGCGGATGGGCCTCTCTCATCATGTTCGACCTGAGAATTGGTGGGCCTTGTAGCTCGGACCTTCGTTTCTACGGTGCAAGTTTCAGTTAGGCCCAGAGATGTACCAGGATTTCATCATCCATTGTTCACACACAACTCACACGGCACAGCAGTGGCTCGGCTCAGCAGGTACAGCCAGATTTGGCATCCTTTTCTCCAAAAAAAAAAACAACAAAAAAAAGGCAGATTTGGCATCCTGCACAGATTTTGTACAGCTATGAAGAGAAGTGTTTTCATAATAAGAGCATCTTCAACGGATATTGCTTAAATTGTTTTAGAGGACATCTTTAAAACGGTTCATGATAGAGGTAAGAAGCCAACTTCTATCCTATACTACTCCGTCCCAAAAATAGTGTCGCTATGAGATGCGTGCTGGTCAAACTTTCTCAACTTTGACTGAGTTTATACAAAATGTGTGCAATATTTTTATCTCCAAATAAGTTTATTATAAAAGTATATTCAAAAATCTATCTAATGATACTAATTATGTACCATAAATATTAATATTTTATTATATATATTTAGTCAAAGTTGAAGTCTGCTGACTTTTCGGGAAGCGAGAATGACTCTTTTTTTTTTAGGGACGGAGGGAGTATTTCTTACGAACAGAGGAGAGAGCTAAAACTTCTAATATTTCTTAGGGACAGGGGAGAGAGGGTTGTAACTTTATCTAGGAGAATTGAAGGATGCTCTTTAAGAAAATCTCAAAATTTTAGGAACAGGAGATCTACTGCAGCGACTCCATGTTCTAAATTATTGTTTTTTAAGGTATATATACGGGACTGGATATAATATCTGGTACAGTCGCTACAATGCACAAATAGAGAAATTAAGATAAGTTGCTCAGATCCAGTTTCTATGTTTTAGTAAATGGAAGACTAAGGTAGTCTGATCCGATTTCTACGTTTCTAAATGAAAGTTGTGAGAGCAACTTTAACGGTTTTGCATTTTTTTTTTTGTAAAATATAGTATTTGCTAACTCTCAAATTAATATGGCAAAGGTAAAAAGAGTCAATCTCCAAAGGTTTTACATTTAGACTTGGCAAAACTAAAAAAAATGTACGCGCGAGAGGAAAATATCCCGCGGGAGTAGTATGCGAGCGATTGCGAGGGAAATATCCGCGGGAGTAGTACGCGAGCGATTGCCAAAGCGAACCGTAGCTTAGCATATATGTCAAATATCACTTGGTGTTTGCCAAGTTGCTAAAAATGCTAAGCTCATTTGTCAAACGGTTGGATAAGAGATTTTTAGATATTTTTGCAAAAACAAAAATGTCAAACCCATTTGCAAAACTTGGAGTTGCTCTGAGAAACGTGGCTACAAAAAAAAACATAGAGATTGACTTCTAATTTCAGCTTACTTTAGCCATAAGTAGCTTAAAAACCATATCAAACAGGCCCATTATACACTGCTAAAAAAAACTATTGTCTATACCTTGGCTCAAGAACAACTTACATAAGCAGTTCCAACCACAGGTTTCTTGAAATGATAACTGACACGGATATCTGAACTATAGCTCAAGTTTCCTGATAAGCAATGCAGGCCTCAGGACTGAATAAATATGATTACAACATGAAACAGCTGTCAGTTTACAGTGCTCAATCCATTACCACCGGAACGATTCCGCAAGCACCTCAACTCAAGCCAACAAGTACAATTACATCAGCAGTTCAACATTATCATACATATGCTACAATCAGAAGGGGCCACTATAGTACAAGGACCTGCAGCCTTGACCTTGCCTCAGCAGCTATATTCAAGTGCTCCTCGTCAGGGTTCTCTCTCGCTGCCGCGAGAGCTTCAGCATATGTAATCCTTTCGTGCTCTATCTTGTCGACCTCAATCTTGTCGATTTCACTCTGGGTCAATATTAGTTTGACATAGTCAATATTTAGTGCAAAGCATCTAACCAGTTTTCTTTGTGCAAATATTTCCATTTCAGCATCATAATAACATTGCAAGAGAAAATAAGTACTCCAATTATAATGCATACTAAATCGTAATGCAACTTTCTAGTGTGGTGTAGCATCAAAACTTTACTCCCATGATTCACACTTTCATGCAATCTTTTCCCAAATTTCAAAGAACCTCGTATTGGTATATAGTAGGGAGTATCAGCAGGTAGCAGCAGTAAACCACAAATACACGCCCACATAGTGTTTCTGTGACATACAAATAATGCAGCCAACATTTTAGGCAATGCAATTGCCAATTGTTGACACCCCCAGAGTGTTTCTGTGACATTTTAGATAATGCAATAAACATTTTAGACAATGCAATTAGTGATGAGCAAGGTGATTCTCTGGAATGGCAAGCTAATTCGACAATTTAAAACACCATAACACATTACATCTCTAGCTTTAGTTAGACATTTAATGGTTCTAACAGGTTAAATGGTGCTCGAAGGATGCATGCTTACCGTTGATTGAAGTGCCTCTAATTCATATGATGATGGTATTGTATCATCATAAGAGTCACCTGAAATGTTCTCTGAAATTTTTTCGAAAAATGCCATCAATGAGCTTATCTCGAATCCCATATTCGACATATCTCCTTGAAGATCTTCGACTTTTTTATTTGACATCTTTACTTCCCATTCCAGTTTCTCTAAAGATGCTTGCTTGTCAGCAAGCATAATCTGTAGGACAAAGAAAATTTCAGGTCAAAAATAAAATCTTTTCCCATCAATAAAATCAACAATCATTTAATTTTAGCATCCTTACTCAAAAAAGAAAAAATAGTATAACATGTGTAAGACTGTAAGTACAAACTCAGTATAAGTGAATGATCTGAAGAGGGAATATGTAGAGCCATTTACATATGCAAAAGTTACAGTACATTAATCAATGTCTAAATCAAAGGGTAAGCTGGAATTGCACAAATGTTGATCCAATCCAGTGAAAGACAAGCATAGCTAATTTGCAGTATCCTCAAAATGAGGATGAGGAACTTTCATAAACTGTGTGTAATGACATTAAACAATCAGTCAACAACCCAGGTTTCTTGAAGATATAAAACTTATGAACTGCCATTGCAAAGAAGAGCCAGAATTATACATGCATGAAGTGTGAATGTAACAGCTATGGCTTTGTGCATGAATCATTGTGACAGACTTTCTAAACATTGTTCTGAGTAGATGTTGTTGTAGCCTTTAGAAGGTCGTTTGCAAGGTAAAGTTAGCTTATGCATTACATTAAACTAGACTTATGAGCTAGGCTGATTATGGTTTAATAACAACAGTATATGTTTACTTGGGGGTGTTCAACTGCAAGCAACAGCCGCTGCTGCAGCCCCATACAGCTGCACATACAGTACTTTACAGAGAGGGAAAAAGCGCAGCAGCTGTAGATTGTAGCTCAAGCGAACGCCCCATAATATTTCTCATCACAATATAAGCAAGAACTTTGTCAATTTTTGTGATAATAGTCGCCAGTTGCTAGGAAATCTGATTTTGCATTTAGGAGCATAACAATCACACTGTAACTGTATTTAATGTTTCGCTCGCATTGTAACTGTATTTATTATTTTCTTGTACACTGCTGCAAAGAACATGATTTTTCTTTCACAGGGTGTCAACTTTGATGGTAGTGTAGTTTTGTATCTCACACCTTTTCATGTCAGAGTTACAAGGAAAAGATATATCTTAGACAGATTTTATAGGTATAAGCATGCTTGCTAATTCAGAATAGTGAATCAGAATCAGCAGTGTTACCTTTGCATCATGCAACTGAGAATTGGTAGATCTAATCAAAGCTTCTTTGTCAGCCACCAGGCGCCTGAGTTCATCGATGGTTGCATATGCTGCGTTCATCTCAGTCACGGAGCTCTCTGCGGACCTCAGTGCCTCCTCCTTCTCGAGCAGTTTCTTTTGCAGGTCATCAATCTGCTCGCGCAGCACCGCAACCTCGTCCTTGGGCTTATTTTCAGCACCCGACAAAGACAATGGCACAACTGAGCCATTGTCGCCGTTAGAATCTGGGGTGCTCTTCTTGGCTGCATCACCAGGGTCTCTCCGCTTTTTAGCGGATATGCTCTGTGGCGACTTGACACTTATCAAATCGCCCGCCTGTAAGAACAATTGTCATGGTTCACCGCTGTAAGAATGAAGCATCCATCCTCAGGTTCATCACTACTAAATCCAAAGAACAATTGCCATGGTAGTTTTACAAAAGAATCACATAAGCTGATGATTCAGCTGCCATTTCTCTACAGCAAGCTACAAAAATATACGAAAGCCAAGGTCTAATCTGAAAGAGGGGAAATCAGCCTTAGGCTGCATTTTTGTTCCAAATCGTAATTTGTAACTAACATCGGAGACCGACAGCTAAAGGGAATCCACAATTAAAATGAGTGACCGACAGCAAGCCCAAACATCTTGTGTAGTTCTACTCAGGGTGCTTCTCATTTCTTTAAAAGTATTACGTGGGCTGCTGCTGCTGCTAAAATGGGTTATAGGTGAAAGATAGGAGATGGTAGAAAAGTTGAATTTTGGGAGGATAATTGATTAGGCTCCTCTATTTTGGCTATCCAATACTGGGATCTCTATGATCTGGTTCAAGAACAAAATAAGACTGTCCATGAGCTTTGGGATGGAACAGATCTAAGATGCACCTTTAGAAGATGTGTAGATGATAGACCTTTTCAGCTTTGGTTGGAGGTTAAACAGCTAGCATCCACTATTATCTTCACTGATGAAGAGGATTCAATGATATGGCAGTTTAAAGATAATCCAGGCATTAGGAGAGAACTTCTCTGTGGAAACTGAAAGTCTGTCTTAGAGTTCATTTCTTCTTGTGGCTTCTGTCTAAGAACAAATTACTGACTAGAGATAATCTAGGCATCAGGAGAGAACTTCTGTGTGGAAAGTGAAAGTCTCTCCTAGAGTTCGTTTCTTCTTGTGGCTTCTGTCTAAGAACAAATTACTGACTTGGGATAATCTAGGCATTAGGAGAGAGCTTGAGGATAAGTCCTGTCTGTTTTGTGCTGAAGCTGAATCTAGTCATCATCTTTTCTTTGTGTGTGTTGTAGGCAAACAACTCTGGAATGTCTTTTCTGAACTGTTTGGTAGAGATATTGGCAAGGATTCCCTTTCAATAGGTCCAATGTGGCTTAGCAGTACCAAGTTTGTAGTTTGCAATATGTTTTGTTCAGCAACCCCATGGGGGCTATGGAAGCTAAGAAATAGCTTATGTTTTCGGGAGTTCCTTTGGAAGGATATGAGTTCACTGCTCTTCATGATTGTGAACATGCTACAGGGGTGGATTCTACTCTGTCCACCAGAGAATAAGATGGTCTTTGCTTCCAACTTGAAGAACCTAAGGACCATGGCGTCATGGCCGGCAAGAATTGCTGGGTTGACAAGCTCAACAACAAATGGGAGAAATATCTGTACTAGGAGGCATTCAATTGGAAGAACAAAGAGTTTTCGGCTGGAATGGAAGATATGCTGCTGGATCACAACGAGTTAGGCAGTGCTGATCTAGGACGCAAGTCAGTTAGCCTGGTAGGTCTGGGGGGTTGCTTTGGGTATGGAAGAGGTTGCATAATGGCTTAGCTAAGCTTTGTTCTGTTTCTGCTGAGTTGTGAATTGTGTGATAACAAAAATACGCTGTAAACGGTGGTGATACGGTCCTTGTTAATGCAATGGCCGGGGCGATGCTCTTGATGATTGAACTCTAAAAAAAGGAATCCGCAATCAAAAACAGGAAACGTGTAGATTCGATTCGAACGTAAGCAACCGACGCAAAGAATAAAATCGACAAACCCAGAAACTACCAAAGGAACAGAAAGAAAGAAAGATGCAGGGGTAAGGGGGGAAGAAGGCGGTAACAAACCTTCTTGGGCGGCGCCGGCGTGTACACCAGCGAAGCGCGACGCGCGTAGGCCGGGTTGACTCTCCGGTCCTGCGCCAAGGAAGAACAGCAGTCAGGCAGCGCGGTCGACACGAGCCAAGCAGGAGCGCCGAAACCCCCGGCGAGATCTGCGCGCGGCACCCGCACCAAACTCTTACTCACCATGAGCGACTCGACGAGCGGCACCATCTCGACGAGGTTCTTGAAGAGCACCCGATCCACGTTCCCGCCCTCGCCGGCGGGCCCGCCGCCGTTGCCGGCCTCCGCCGGCTGCGGCTTGTGGGATCGATCGTGCATTCGGTGTCCTCCTGCCTGTTTCGAATCGAGTCGAAATTGGAAGGAAGGAGATGGAAATGAAACGGCTGGGAATTGGGATGGGAATGGAAATGGAAAATGGTCGGGGTGATGTCAGGCTGACTGACAGGCGCTCGAGTGTGGTGGGTTTAAGCCTTTCCGAGGCGTTGGGTTCAGAATTCGGATGCCGGCCGGCCGGCCCCGGCTTTTCTTTTCTCCACGACACGAAGCTTGAAGAGGAGGCTTCTCTGCCGGAACAAATGGGAATGCTGGCTTTTGGCAAAAGTGTTGTGCCACTGATTACGAGTGGTTACTGGGGGAAATGAAAGTGGGATCTGGATGCTATTTACACATATAAAATTCGATTGATTGTAGTTGATATCATATTTTATCTTATCTTGGTATAAGATAGACGGCTCTGTCGAGGTAGCCTCAAGTCCTGGGCTGCTACAGTTTATAATCGATCATTGACATATTAACTAAATTATGTATAATTTTAAAAAAAAACTTTTGAGATTTTCTACTTTTTTCTTAGTAGTAATTACATTTCAATAACCAATCATTAACACGGTATTTTCGTATTACCACCGTTGGGTTATAATAATAGTTAGATAAATGGTCTCTAGATGCTTCAAATTAAACACCCGGAACTACGAGTTAGATAATGATAATAATAATAATAATAATAATAATAATAATAATAATAATAATAATAATCCAAACAACAAGTTTTATTGTAATCCTATGATATGATTCATTCCAAACCTATAAATAGGACATCATTGTTAGGATGATCTCTCCAGGGGGCCCAACGGCTCTCTGGACCCTCTGATTCTCGCGCCCTGATCGGGGGCGCCCAGCTCGAGATTGGCTGGTGGGCCCCTGTCGCGCTGCGCTATATAAAGGGTGGGGGCCGGCGGGCTCAAGGTACGAGGTTCCCCTAAGCCACCACAACCCCACCAACAAACCCTAGACCGATCTACAGGGTGCGCAGTCAGCGACGGGAAGACCCCACCGGATTTGCCACGACCGCGCCGCCACCACCGTGTTGCGACCTCTTCACCAACCGACGCTGCCCGTGCGCAGATCTTCACCACCGAACCAGTGATGGTCGGCTCCTCCAACTCCGACGGTCTGTGCATCCATACCCCTCTGTCTCCCTCTCGGATCTATAGCATAGGCCTTGTTCTTCTTGCGTTCCCTCTGATCTACACCTAGAAGGTCCTAGGGTGGGTTCAACAATGGTATCAGACGCCAATCTAGTGTGTAGATCGTGTGTTGGGATGAGAAACAGTAAGGGGAAACCCTATTGACCGACGTCGGCTTGCCGACGTACGGGAAGGAGCCAAATCCTAAGCTGATAGGACTTCAGCAAAACAAAATAGAGGGGGAGGATTGGATCCAAAACCCTAAAGAAAATCGCAACCAAAACCCTAACCCTAGGTTTGAGTTTCGGCAAACACAGAAATGGAGAGCGACCCGACCCTCGTCGGATCCATCCCAAACACAGCAAGAGGGCCGTCGGGGACTCACCTGTGAATCTACTTTGGTGATGTCGCGCCGAGAGGGTGAGGCAGGAGGCTTCGGTCTCCACCCCGGGCACGGGCCAGAGCGCCACCCAGAGGCCTCTGGACGGCGGTGCGCTCTCCCAAAGGAACGCACACGCCAGCCAAAGGTTCCCGGACGGCGCCGCCACGTCTGTCATTTTCTTCTCCGGCGGTGGCAAGGTGGCCGCCGCGCTGCTCTGTTTCGCTTTTGTTGTGTGCGCCGCTGAGAAGAGAGAAGAAGGGGACCGGAATGGAATGAAATGAACCTAGGGTTCAAGGGGAGGCGGC
Source organism: Coix lacryma-jobi var. lacryma-jobi (assembly GCA_009763385.1). NCBI lineage: Eukaryota > Viridiplantae > Streptophyta > Magnoliopsida > Poales > Poaceae > Coix > Coix lacryma-jobi. The sequence continues at coordinate 140,833,263 of CM019824.1, forward strand.
CGCATCGCCGGTTTTGTCCGCGCGACAAGTGCGGACGACCGTCCGATGGCGATCGACGGCTGATGGCCATCGGGCCGCCTTTAGGCCCATGCGGGCGACAGAATTTCCAGCCCAGGGCCAGGTTACGGCCTGGGCGCGGAGGAGGCGCTAGGAGAGCGCTCGGCTGGGCCGTCCGGGCCGCAATGGGCCAAGTGGCCGTCTTAAACAGTGGTTGTACGTTTTGTTTTTATTTGTTTATTTCGTTTTCAGAAGCATAATTTTCATAGAATTTGAATTTTAATCTCTGTAAATTTTGCACCAACGTGTTACTTTTCCAGAGATTAAAACTTTACGGTATTGATGCTTCTGAAAAATAAAGTTTTCATGTTTCCGCTGCGTATTTATAATTGTTAATTTCATTATTAAATTCGAACCAATGGGAGAATTTAATTTTGAAACATGGATATTGTTTCAGATTATTATAATATTGTTATTATTCTGACCAACGTTGATTAAATAGCAATATTATGATGTTATGGTTTTCCTTTTGTTATGCATTTTGTCTATTTCTGCCCAACGGTGATGTAGATTTAATGTATAGTTAATTGTATGTTTTAATTTTGACCAACGTTGGAAATAAGACATGCAGTTATTGTTGTTTATACTTTATTATTCTCACTATACATGAATTCTGATTGTGGTTTCAGGTGGGTTCTCCTTGATGAGCTGCATCAAGGATATCCTCGTGCTCAAAGGAGACAACTATGGTGAATGGAGGAGGAAGATAGACCTGGCTTTCACCCTGGCTGAGGTGGACTGGGTAGTCACCGAACCGTGTCCCACAGAGCCTGTGGAACCGGTGCGGGAGGCTAATGAGGTTGATGCCGCATGGCAAACCAGACAGAGAGACTTTGCTCCCGTACGGATGTCCTGACTTGGAGCATAGGAAATGGGTCATGGCAAACAAGAAGTGTTTGGCCGTGGTAAAGAACATGATTGAGCCAGCTATTGTGGGCTCAATCCCAAAGTGTGTCACTGTCACAGAGTACCTGGACAGGATAAAGAGTCAGTTTACTGGCTCTTCAAAGACTTATGTCACCCAGCTCGTAAAGCAGCTGGTAACAGAGAGGTACCATGGAGGTGGCAGTGGCATAAGAGAGCACATACTGAGGATGAGCACTTTGGCATCCAAGCTCAAACCAATGGATTTGGCACTCAAGGACGAGTTCCTTATTCATCTGATTTTTGCTTCTTTGCCAAAAGAGTTTGATACTTTTGTTGTTAATTACAACATTCATCCTGAAAAGTGGGACTTAGAGAAGCTCATTGCTATGTGTGTGCAAGAGGAGGAGAGAATTAAGGCCTCACATGGTGGATCTATAAACCATGTGAGGGATAATAAGAAAAGAAATTTTAATGCTCCTTCCTCTTCAAGGTTCAAGGGAAAGACTCCATATCAGCATCAGCCCCAGCAGTATCAGCAGTACACTGTTGATAAAGATCAGTGTCTCCACTGCAAGAAGAAGGGCCACTTCAAGAAGGATTGTCCTGACTTCTTGAAATCGTTTATGGCAAACAGAGGTGAGAATATTATTACATTTGTAAATGAATCATTGTATATACAGTATTCCAAATCTACTTTGTGGATTGACTCAGGTGCAACTGTTCATGTTGCAAATTCTTTGCAGGGGTTCACTTCGATGAGAGCTTTGCAAAGAAACGAAAGATGTATTAAAGTTGCAAATGGAGTTCGGGTAGATGTCAAAGTTGTTGGAGATCTTTCATTAGAGCTTCCAGATGGCGTAGTACTTCTGCTTAGAGATGTTTTATTTGTTCCATCTTTGATGAGAAATTTAATAAGTGTATCACGTTTGGATAATGATGGTTATGGTTGTCATTTTGGACATGGAAAATGTGTAATAATGTTTAATGATCAATGTATTGGTCTCGCCTTTCAACAAGACGAGCTTTATTTATTGTCTCTTCGTGAAAAAGCGAACTCTGTATGCAATGTGAATGATAATACATCCTCGTGTGTGAATGAAAATAGAAAGCGAAAGAGAACTCTAAATGAGTCATCGAAATTATGGCACTATCGTTTAGGCCATATTTCGAGGAGGAGAATAGAAAGATTAGTTAAGAATGAAATTCTTCCTCCATTAGAGTTCTCAGATCTAGAGCAATGCATAGATTGCATTAAAGGAAAATTTGTAAAGCAAATAAAGAAAAATGCTAAACAGAGTACAGGGATTTTATAGATCATTCACACAGATATTTGCGGTCCTTTTCCTGTAAAGAGTGTGGATGGCTATGACTCGTTCATAACATTCACAGATGATTACTCCCGGTATGGTTATATTTATCCAATCAAAGAAAGATCAGAGGCATTGGATAAATTTAAGATCTTTAAGGCTGAGGTTGAAAATTAGCATGACTTAAAGATAAAGATAGTCAGATCCGACCGTGGAGGGGAGTACTATGGTTGGCATACCCCGTATGGACAAGTGCCTGGACCTTTTGCAAGGTTTCTCCAGGAGAATGGCATAGTTGCCTAGTATTCTACATCGGGCGAGCCTCAACAGAATGGAGTAGCTGAAAGGCGTAATCGTACCTTGATGGATATGGTGCGGAGTATGGTGAGTTACTCCACCTTACCGTTGAGTCTGTGGATGGAGGCGCTGAAAACCGCCATTCACATTCTCAATAGAGTTCCAAGTAAGTCGGTGCCCAAAACATCGTATGAATTGTGGACAGGAAAAGTGCCCTCACTAAATCACTTACGTGTGTGGGGCAGTCCTGCTGAGGCTAAGGTGTTTAACCCAAACATTGGGAAGCTGGATCCCAAAACGGAGAGTTGTCATTTTATTGGCTACCCTGAAAAGTCAAAAGGTTTTCGTTTCTACTGTCCAGATAGATACACAAAGTTTGTAGAAACGAGACACGTTGTCTTCTTGGAAGAGCAGATGATCAGGGGGAGTACGACAGCACGGAAAATTGATCTTGAGGAGAAGCGGGTATATGTGCCCACTCCAATGATTCAGGAACCATTTTTTGTGTTGCCTGTTCCTGCTGCACCAACAGTGCAAGACATTGTAGTGACAACACCTGTTGTATGTCCTCCCATGGCAACGACGAGTGAACATGTGGAACCTGTCCCTCAGGAGCCCGTGGAAACCATTGTTGCGCATGAGGAAGAGCAGCAACAGCCCCCTATAGAACCGGGGCCATCTGTTGTCGCCCCTAGAAGGTCACAAAGAGTCAGGAGATATGCTATTCATGATGATTATGAAGTGTATAACACTGAGGAGTTTCAAATGGAGGATGATCCCACCTCATTTGAAGAAGCCATGAGAAGCGAACACTCATCCAAGTGGCTTGAGGCCATGGAAGAAGAGATGAGGTCAATGAGTACCAACAAGGTTTGGGACTTGGAGGTAATTCCCAAAGGAGCCAAAACAGTGGGTTGTAAATGGGTTTACAAGACCAAATATGACTCCCAAGGGAATATAGAAAAGTATAAAGCGCGACTTGTGGCAAAAGGCTTTACGCAAAGGGAAGGAATTGATTACAATGAGACCTTTTCACTAGTCTCATGTAAAGATTCTTTCAAAATCATAATGGCTCTTGTAGCTCATTATAATTTAGAGTTACATCAAATGGATGTGAAGACAACATTTCTAAATGGGGATTTAGAAGAGAATGTTTACATGGCACAACCGAAAGGTTTTGTCATAAAAGGAAAAGAACAAATGGGGTGCCTCCTAAGGAAATCCATTTATGGATTAAAACAAGCTTCAAGACAGTGGTATTTGAAGTTTGATGGCACAATAAAGAAGTTTGGGTTCAAAGAAAATGTTGAGGACAATTGCGTTTACGCAAAGTTTAAGAATGGAAAGTATATCTTCCTAATCATGTATGTGGATGACATTTTACTGGCTAGTAATGATGTCAGTCTACTGCAGGAGACAAAGAAGTTCTTGTCCTCAAACTTTGATATGAAAGATCTTGGTGAAGCCTCGTTCGTTCTAGGGATCGAGATTCATCGAGATAGAAGCAAAGGGGTATTAGGACTATCACAAAAGGCATACTTGGAAAAGGTTCTAAAGAAATTCAGTATGCACAAAAGTAAACCTTCACCTGCACCCATAGTCAAGGGCGATAGATATGGGGACTTTCAGTGACCCAGGAACCAGTATGAGATCGATCAAATGAAAGCGGTTCCATATGCTTCAGCTGTCAGAAGCCTACAGTATGCTCAAGTTTGTACACGCCCTGACTTAGCATTTGTTACCGGGTTACTTGGCAGATTTCAAAGCAATCCAGGCCTAGAACACTGGAAACTTGTAAAGAAAGTCTTGTGTTATCTGCAAGGCACAAAAGGCCTCATGTTGACGTATAGAAAATCAGAATCCCTGCGCATAGAAGGGTACTCAGATTCTGATTATGCGGGAGATGATAGAAAGTCCACGTTTGTCGGTGTTTCGTACCCGGGGGTATCACACCAACGAGTAATATGATCGCGTGCTTCTCTTCCTGGGTGGTGATGCAAGGGGACACAAGGATTTATCCTGGTTCGGGCAAAGAAGGCCCTACGTCCAGCGGGGGGGGGAGGTGTTCTTGTATTACTTGCACCTAAGTGCTTGTACAGGGGCGAATACAAGCTCAGTGAGCGTGGACCGGAGTCCGGACTCGTGTCTGTGCGTGAACTTGTGTGTTACGTTACGTCCTAGTTGTCTCAACGTCGACCCCCTGCGCGAAGGGCCCTGGTGTCCTCTTTTATAGAGCAAGAGGAGGCCAGGGTTACACAGGGTTGCACAGGGTTGCACAGGGTTGCACAATACTCGGTATGGCGAAGGGTAGGAATTCCGTCTTGTCGATGCCACTGGAGCCGGCGTGGGTGTTGCTGTTGAGGCGTCCTTGGAGCGTGACCTCCATCCCGGGCGCGGACGTGGAGGCGTGGCGGCGCGGAAGCCGTACAGCTCCCATCCAGGCTCGCACAGGACATGACGGGGTCCCTCCGGGTCTTGGGGTACCTGTCTTCCAATAGCATGAAAGTAGTTAGGGCTCGAGGGGCGCGGAGCCAGCCTCGAGGTGGTGCCACGGGGGCTCGAGGGGCGCGGAGCCGGCCTCGAGGTGTGGCAGTGCAGAGCTCGAGGGGCGCGTGGCCGGCCTCGAGGGGTTACTGCGCAGGGCTCGAGGGGCGCGTAGCCGGCCTCGAGGAGTTACAGTACAGGGCTCGAGGGGCGTGTAGCCGGCTTCGAGGAGTTACAGTGCCCGGAATGGCCGAATAGTGCTGCACTGGTGCCCTTTTGCCCATGCTTGTGGTGAAAATGAGACTTGACCTTTACACCGAGTTACTGTGGTACACGCCGTGTACTAGTGGACATGACCGGAGTAGGTGAAGGCATTAAAATGCGTGGTATGGGCTGGTACGGCTGTCTGAGCAGCTCGAGGTCCGTGTGTTAAGGCTCGAGGTGTGGGGGCGCGCATGCCCGAGGTCTGGAGGGCTCGAGCGAGATGGAGAGCGCTCGTGCTCGCCCGAGGCCTAGCTGGGAGGGCTCGGGCGAGACGGAGACGGAGCGTTCGCCCGAGGCCTTGCTGGGAGGGCTCGGGCGAGACGGAGACGGAGCGTTCGCCCGAGGCCTAGCTAGGAGGGCTCGGGCGAGACGGAGACGGAGCGTTCGCCTGACTGGAGGGCTCGGGCGAGACGGAGACGGAGCGTTCGCCCGAGGCCTAGCTAGGAGGGCTCGGGCGAGACGGAGACGGAGCGTTCGCCCGAGGCCTCGCTAGGAGGGCTCGGGCGAGACGGAGATAGAGCGTTCGCCCGAGGCCTAGCCGGGAGGGCTCGGGCGAGACGGAGATTGAGTACTCGGGTGTTTGCATTGATTGGGGGTACCCCTTTGGCGTTCCCCCGACAGTAGCCCCCGAGCCCTTGTTCGAGTGCTTGCACTCGAGCAGGGGCTCTTTGACCTGGGTTTTGAGGACTTTGACTGCGTTGGTTTTCGAGGGGGTTTAGCCGTGCTGATTCCATGGGTGTCGCGCGAGCGACACCCGTGGGTGTAGCCCCCGAGGCCACGGGGGAGTGGTTGGAACTTCCACGTGGGCTTTTTGCGAGTGTCGAGTTCCCGAGTTTTGGATCCTTTTTGAAGAAACCTCCGTCGCTGGGAAACCTTCTGCCCGCTGGGCGCGCCTTTCTTCTTTGTCGTGGGAAACTCCGCCCGAGGCCTGGCTCGGAGGGGCGCTCGTCCGAAGCCTGAAAATCTCATGCTCACACAAAGGGAAAAAGATTAGTCGCAACTGCTCGAGTTATTTGACCCTCTTTCGTCGAGGGGTGCCAGGCTGAGCCGGCCGGCCGGCTCTTCGAGCTGTCCGGCACGCCGGCTGCCCTGGCTTGTCATCCCGCCGAGTCCTTTCGATCGGATGCGGGGGGGGATGCCTCGTACTACCACGAACGGATCGGGCGAGTATCGAGGTTCCCGGTGAGCTGGTAACGGGGGAATCCAAGTGAGAGCTCGTGCCCCGTTCGATAGGGGTCGACTGTGGCCCGGAGGCGGTCTCATAAAGCATGGGTGCTCAGTCTGTAGGAGTGCCGGGTCCATTCGATAGGACCCGGTGGCTCGATGCCTCCCTCCGAGGGGATCTCACTGCATGTCGAGCTCCCCGCCTTGGATACACGTGAGGGGCCCCGAGGGCTTAGCCCTTGAGCGATGCTGAGAGTGGCGCCCCTTGGTGTCCCTGACTCGGGTGCTCGAAGCCGGCTGTCGAACCCTTTTTGGGGGCCAGCCTTCGCTGCTTCGAGACTTAGGGCCGGAGCCCATTTTTACCTTCCTGAAGACGCCTTCGTTGGGAGTGGAGTCCGTGGCACCAAGACGACGGTCGGGAGGTCGGAGCGGTGGCCGCGGAGGGCCCCGGTAGTTGAGCGAATGCGGAATCGCTGGGTGTACCTGTCAACCGGCTTGAGACGTAGTTAGATAGGCACATTAAAGGTATTCGGTTACCTTTTTTTTTGCCGTCTGGAGACGGCGCCGGAATGTCGAGGAGGACATGTTGCCTTCTGATGCGGACGGCGGTGTAGGGGCCCTTCCTCCTCCTGGCTCGGACGTCAAGGCCCAGCGTGCGGTAGGAGATTCTGGGGAGGAGTACCAGACCGCGGCTGTTCGACGCTCCGAGCTGGAGTCGGGCTCGGGGTTGTTTTCGTGGGGCAGCGCTGAAGGTTGAAGGCCGAAACCCCGAGTCTGGTTCGAGGAGGGGCGTCGAGCGTCGAGCCTCCGAGTCCGGCTCGAGGAGGGGCGTCGAAGGTCGAGCCCCCGAGTCCGGCTCGAGGAGGGGCGTCGAAGGTTGAGCCTCCGAGTCCGGCTCGAGGAGGGGTGTCGAGCGTCGAGCCTCCGAGTCCGGCTCGAGGAGGGGTGTCGAGCGTGGGTGCCCACTTGGCCAGCTCATCTGCGGCGGGCGTCCACGCGTACTTCTTCGTCGTCGTCCTCGTCGTCGCGGCTTGCCTCCTGCCCTTCGCCTTGGCCCGCGGAGTGGCCAAAGAAGGCCCCCACTGCCTCGTTGCCGGAGGCGAAGCTGATGACCTGATCCATCAAGCCTTCGACCGTCCTGGGATGGTAGCGCCCTAACTCGTGGACCAGCTTTTGGCACGTCGTGCCTGCGAGGAACGCTGAGATGACCTCCTCGTCAGGCACGTGAGGGAGCTCGAGGCGCTGCTTCGAGAGCCGCCGAGCGAAGTCGCGGAGGGATTCGTCCGCTGCCTGCTTGCAACGTCGCAGATCCCAGGAGTTGCCTGGGCGCGCGCAAGTCCCCTTGAAATTCCTGTCGAAGACCCTGACTAGGTCGGCCCAGTCGTGGATCTGATCCGGCGGGAGCCCCTCGAGCCACCGGCGGGCGGTGCCCGAGAGGTAAAGTGGGAGTTGGCGTATGATCATACGGTCGTCGCCCTTCGCTCCGCCCAGTTGGCAGCCTAGGCGGAAGTCTGAGAGCCAGAGCTTTGGCTCGACCTCCCCGTCATACTTTACGACGTTGGTCGGTGGTCGGAAGCGGTCGGGGAGGGTCGAGCTGCGGATGGCACGGCTGAAGACCCTGGGGCCCGGGGGCTCGAGGTTTTGCCGGCTGTCCGCGACCCGCTTTTGGGCTAGTCCGACTTGAGGGGCGTCCGGCTGGCGGACCAACGTCTCGTGCTTGCTGCGGGGTGCGTCTGCTGGCTTCTCCGAGGCTGCCCTGCGCTGGCGCGAGGCCGAGCTCTCGGCTATCTGCACAGCGGCCATTTCGAGGAGGCTCTTTACTTCCCCGAGCGTGCGTCTGGCGTCGGGGTTGGAGACGGCGGGCAGATCGCGGAGCAGCATTGCGGCCGCCACCACGTTTTGCCCGGCTCGCGGGAAGCACACCTCGGGGCGTGCTGGCGCCCCGTCCTCGAGGGTCCGTCGGTGGGCATCTCGAGCCCGACCTCGAGCTCCGGCTCCTCGAGGCTGGGGTGGTTCCTGCATCAGAGTTTGCTGGAGCTGCAACAGGCGTTGTCGTTCTTCCTCGGTCTTGGTGATTGCCTCCCGCACTTGTGCGAGCTGCGCTGCCCGGCTGTCGTCGTGTTGAGGCGGTGCACCCGAGGCCGAGGATTTGCTTCTCGCCTGAACGCGCGAACCGCCCGCCGTAGCCACGTCGTTGGGCGCTCCGAGGTTGAGCGTTGGCCTGACGTCGTCGCCGTCGTCATCGTCATCGCTCACCACCACCTCAAGCTGGAAGCACTCCCTGGTGGGATACCTGACGTGCCGGTCCGCACGTGTGACGGACGCGAACTTGCTGGGGGAGCGCGCCCGCGCCCTGGAGGTCGCCGGCCGCGCGCCGGGCAGGTTTCCCCTCGGGGATTCTGCGCCGGCCGCGGGGAAGTGGGCGTACGCCACCGGCACCTCCTGTGCCTGGCGACGATGGTGACCATGGCGCTGCTCGCGAAGTGGCGACGCGTGGTGGTGCAGACGACGCGTCATGCCCCCCGCGCGGGGTGGTGTGACACGTCTTCCGCTCGGGCCCTCCATGGAGAGCGGGGTCGGCTCGTTGCCGTTGCCGGTGGCCAGGAACTCAAGGCTCCCGAACCGTGCGACGGCACCAGCAGAGAACGGAGGAGTGGAAGAAGCCATCCAGGAAACAACGAGAAATCGACTCGGACACGCGAAGGCCCCTACCTGGCGCGCCAACTGTCGGTGTTTCCTACCCGGGGGTATCACACCAACGAGTAATATGATCGCGTGCTTCTCTTCCTGGGTGGTGATGCAAGGGGACACAAGGATTTATCCTGGTTCGGGCAAAGAAGGCCCTACGTCCAGCGGGGGGGAGGTGTTCTTGTATTACTTGCACCTAAGTGCTTGTACAGGGGCGAATACAAGCTCAGTGAGCGTGGACCGGAGTCCGGACTCGTGTCTGTGCGTGAACTTGTGTGTTACGTTACGTCCTAGTTGTCTCAACGTCGACCCCCTGCGCGAAGGGCCCTGGTGTCCTCTTTTATAGAGCAAGAGGAGGCCAGGGTTACACAGGGTTGCACAGGGTTGCACAGGGTTGCACAATACTCGGTATGGCGAAGGGTAGGAATTCCGTCTTGTCGATGCCACTGGAGCCGGCGTGGGTGTTGCTGTTGAGGCGTCCTTGGAGCGTGACCTCCATCCCGGGCGCGGACGTGGAGGCGTGGCGGCGCGGAAGCCGTACAGCTCCCATCCAGGCTCGCACAGGACATGACGGGGTCCCTCCGGGTCTTGGGGTACCTGTCTTCCAATAGCATGAAAGTAGTTAGGGCTCGAGGGGCGCGGAGCCAGCCTCGAGGTGGTGCCACGGGGGCTCGAGGGGCGCGGAGCCGGCCTCGAGGTGTGGCAGTGCAGAGCTCGAGGGGCGCGTGGCCGGCCTCGAGGGGTTACTGCGCAGGGCTCGAGGGGCGCGTAGCCGGCCTCGAGGAGTTACAGTACAGGGCTCGAGGGGCGTGTAGCCGGCTTCGAGGAGTTACAGTGCCCGGAATGGCCGAATAGTGCTGCACTGGTGCCCTTTTGCCCATGCTTGTGGTGAAAACGAGACTTGACCTTTACACCGAGTTACTGTGGTACACGCCGTGTACTAGTGGACATGACCGGAGTAGGTGAAGGCATTAAAATGCGTGGTATGGGCTGGTACGGCTGTCTGAGCAGCTCGAGGTCCGTGTGTTAAGGCTCGAGGTGTGGGGGCGCGCATGCCCGAGGTCTGGAGGGCTCGAGCGAGACGGAGAGCGCTCGTGCTCGCCCGAGGCCTAGCTGGGAGGGCTCGGGCGAGACGGAGACGGAGCGTTCGCCCGAGGCCTTGCTGGGAGGGCTCGGGCGAGACGGAGACGGAGCGTTCGCCCGAGGCCTAGCTAGGAGGGCTCGGGCGAGACGGAGACGGAGCGTTCGCCTGACTGGAGGGCTCGGGCGAGACGGAGACGGAGCGTTCGCCCGAGGCCTAGCTAGGAGGGCTCGGGCGAGACGGAGACGGAGCGTTCGCCCGAGGCCTCGCTAGGAGGGCTCGGGCGAGACGGAGATAGAGCGTTCGCCCGAGGCCTAGCCGGGAGGGCTCGGGCGAGACGGAGATTGAGTACTCGGGTGTTTGCATTGATTGGGGGTACCCCTTTGGCGTTCCCCCGACAACGTTCGAATATGTTTTCACTCTCACAGGGGGAGCCATATCGTGGAAAAGCTCCAAACAAACTGTTACTACATCGTCCACAATGTATGCCAAGTTTGTAGCATGTTTCGAGGCCTCGGGGCAGGTGAACTGGCTAAAGAAGTTCATACCCGGTTTGAAAGTGGTTGACGACATCCATGGACCACTAAAGCTGTACTGTGATAATTATCCAGCAGTACAGTATGCTCACAACAATAGGTCAAGTGGTGCTGCCAAATACATTGACATAAAGTACTATGTTGTGAAAGATAAAGTCTGGGATCAAACTATAAGTCTTGAGCACATTAGTACAAATAAGATGCTCGCGGATCCGCTGACAAAAGGCTTACCACCCAACGTGTTCAAGGAACATGTAGCTGGCATGGGTTTAAGGGAAAGCCTATGATTCCTGGACTATAAAGGGCCCAAAAGGCAAAGAAACTATTTCAGAACATAGAGGTGTGTTGTAGCTGTTGAATCTATCGGGAATCGACCGTGATGATGAAGCATGCTCTATGCATTATCTGTGATGAAATAGGAAAGTCAAGGTACAAGTATAAAGTAGAGATCAAGGGGGAGATTGTAACGTAACGGCTCTAATCCCATGGCCCACTGATCACCGTCAACCACTGACAGTCGATCCGTACAGCCAAGAGATTAGGACCGGTTCCGCTACTGGGCTACATCAGTGCCCGTTGTCCGCAGGATCATCTCACAATTCAGTTACAATCTCTTTAACATTTTGACAAGTAACATCGGAGTAAATAGCGGAAGACTTAGATAACAATAGTTTTACAAACCAGGGTTCAACATAAAATTAAAGTGAAGTTATTACAGACCATAGTTCAAATAGATAGAGTCGGCAGAGTAGCATATGACAACAACTTAAGGTAAAGATACTTCACCCAGCCCGAGGGTGAATAATCACTCATCGGCCTCCTCGGCCTCTTCCTGAACAACAGTCACACAGCAGGGTCCAAGGCATACTGAGGAATCTGCCATACCTGCAACATGGGTAATAAAACCCTGAGTACAAAGGTACTCAACAAGACTTACCCGACTAAAGAAAAAGGGAGAAGACTCAGGAATGAAAGGCTTAGGGTAGTCAAGGTAAGGCTTAAGCAAGATCAAGTATTTTGCAGAAAAGCATTTTTGTAAATCTTATTTTATTTTGAAAGATTCAGTATTCCTCAATTCTTCATCATTCATGATTCATTTTACATTCCAAAACATTCCTAGTTGAGAACCACTCTCCGTTGACAGTCAGTGGACCAAGTCTCCATAACCGAGGAGCAACGTTAATCCGGATAAATAATACTCAGCTGAGGATCCCTATCCACACTGCATATGTAGCACCCAAGCTTGCATATGCCAACTCGTCTACCACGATTCCTCCAAGATTGGGCCCGGTCCTACGCCACCCGGAAGTACAGTACACCACTCCAATCCGGGACTCTAACCCACGTGGGTACATGCTACTTCCGCCATCTCTCCACTCCCAGTGCGCGGTTGTCGGTCCAATAATGGATTTCTCGGAGCCAGAGCTTTCCGTAGTATGTGAATAGTTACAAGTCTTGACCAGCAGGCCCCCATACGGATGGTCCCTACATTTTCCAGCCAGCGACAAGCACCTCGGGACTCTAACCCAAGAGTACAGGTCCTGTCAGTTTTTCAACCCTGTCCCGGTCGGTGTCAACTGTTGAGTCCCGGACTACAACATGACGGCACCGTACGCAAGGACAACCTCTCCTTCCCATTGACTAAGTACGGATCAGATACTTAGCCAATAGTGGGAGTAAAGCCAAAATCCCATAAAGATTCTTAAGTGATCACACTTTTGAAATTGGCATTTTTATTGCAAATCTATTTAATAGCATTGCTAAGCATTTTTCAAATACCTTGTGAAAAGCAGGTATCGGGTGTATCAGTGGTCAAGGTGGATAGTGCATCAATTAGGATAGCACACAACTCCTATAAACCTAATGCAATAATTTAACTCAAAAGCATTTAAGGAAACATTTTATAAAATTCAAGGAAAGGGTTAAATGCACCGGGGCTTGCCTTGGATGGCAAAAAGAGCAGACTCGGGGTTGGTGGTGTAGGTGCCGGAGCTCGGGGTTGCCTCGGGGACAGGATCCTTCGGTGGCTACCTCGACTTCAGGTCCTTCTTCGTCAACTATACGGATGCAATGATGAATGCTCATGAGAATGATGATATGGACTTATGGTGCAAGACAATTCCACTGATTCTAGATTACTTTTAAGCAAGGCATGATTGAAATCTAGGTTGAGCATAAAAGGTAACCATTTCTTCCTTAAGCGATATTGATTAAACTAGACCTTAATATAATTATCCTAAGCATTAATCCAAACATAGCATCACAAACATCATAGACCAAGGGTAGGGGTCTATGAACATCAATCAATCCAAAGATCACATCATCAGACATTTACTTACCAACCCTAATCCATCTTTTCTATTTTCTTAATTATTTAAAAGGTCATTTTATGAAGTTGCTCCAAAAATTACCAAATTAATCACATAAGTTCATTATGGTGTAGATAGATGGCAAAACAAATTTCATAATTTTTGGAGGTCATTAAGGTGCTCAATTAAATCTAGACATTAATTAACAAAAGGCACTATTCAGGAATTAAAATAAAAGCTCAAAAATCAACTTGTTCCAAAAGACTTCAAAATTTTACCAGAGACTAAACATGGCATAAGAAGCTCACAAAAATTTGTCTCATGATTTTTGGAGTTATAAATCACTCTCCAAAAATACCAAAGCCTTCATTTATTAATTAAAAGGGAGATTTTTCATTTTCAAATTCTTGCAGAAAAGTCAAGTTTTATATTTTTATAAAATACTCCAGAGCATAACGAGTCTACCACAAAAATTTCAGCATTTTTGGATCAACACAGAAAATCATACAAAAAGATGAAATATGAACACTATTCACATGTTTGGAAAAAGAAAAACGGCACTGTTCTTCTCCTTCCCGCGTTTGCCGGCGGCCGGACGGCGGCGGCGCTGCTACGCCGGCCACTGCGGGCGCTCCGCGGCGAAACCGAGGGTACGGGAAGCAACAGGGAGCTCACCGGCGTCGATTGCGGGGCTCGGCGAGGTGAGGGGATGAACGGAGGGGTGAGTTCGACGGTGACCGGCGGACGGCGGACGGCGGTGATCGTCGACTCGGCGTTCCTGTGCGACACAAGCGACCACAAGGGGTCAGTCAGAGACGCAAAGGAGCAAGGAAGGTGATGCGGAGGTCAGTGGAGGATGATCAAGGCCGGAGAGGGAGTATTTCACGATCCCGACCTCGACGGGATTCTTGCCGGAGATGACAACGACGAACTACGCCGGGCGAATGGAGGCGGTAGCGACCAAATTGAGGGGTGGTGAAGCTGCGCAAGGGCTTGGCGGAGCTTCTGGGCTAGCTGGGAGAGAAGCGGAGGCTCGGGTTTGCTCTGGCCACGGTGGCGGGGTTGGGTTCTGCTCCGGCCGGCTCGGCGGGGCTCTTATAGCCGCGGCGAGAGGCTGGCAAGACGCGCGCGGGGGCGGATAAGATCGCTCGACGCGTGCGCAATCGATTGCGAGACCGAGGGTCAGCGGTTTGGCACGCAGGGACCGGGCGCACGGCTCACCGGCGGCGAACGCGTGGCGGCGACGCACTGCGGGCGGTAGGGGACGGGAACAAAGTCAGCTGGAGACGGTTCGCGTGCGCAATCGAGTGCTGAGCATCGGCGTGGAGTCGGTTTGGCCGAAGGAGCTTCGGACACGCGGCGGCACGCGACTCCGGCGAGGGCGCGCGGCCGGGCCCCCCCCTGGCTCGCCTGAGAAGAGGAACAGGTCTAGGGTGCCTAGGGTTTGACTTTTGAGCTAGTTTCTGTATTTTACAAATTACTCTCAAAAATTGAACTGTGCGACAAAAACTCAAAACACCAAAGTTGCTCAGAAAAACGAGATCTACAACTTTGTCAATATGAACATTTTCAAATTCCAAATAGTTTTTGAACTATATTCAAAAACAGAAAAGGGGACACTTTTTCAAACTTGATTCAAATCAAAATTACTCTGGATTTCAAACTGAAACTTGAAAATCTTCCAATATGAAAGTTGTTCCATTTGACAAAACCTATCACTTTGCTAATGTACACTTTTTCTGGAACTCAATAGTTTTTGAATAACTTTTTAAAACTAAAAGGGGACAAAAACTGGAATTTGAATGAATTTGAAATTACTTCAAATTTTATATAGAAACATGGAAATCTGTAAATACCAAAGTTGTTCCTCTAAGTCAGATTCACAACTTTGCTTTTTGAACCAACTCAAAATTTTGAATTTTGAAAAAGTTATTTAAAAGGGAATAAATCCAGGATTTGGGATTTTAGGGTTTTGCAAAAGGAAATTCAATTCAAATCTGATTTTTGAACTTTGATCAAAGCAACAAACATCAGGGCACTAAATTTGAACAAGAATTACATAGAACTAGGCACAGAGGTGAAATTACCATTTTGCCCTTATAGGAAGAAGTGGGCTAATAAGGGTTTTTGCAATAGAGGTACATCACATAAAATGATACACTAAGCAAATGCATACACATGAAATCATGATCAAGATGATTAATGATGCTAATGATGATATGTCAAGTTAATTACATGCTTAAACACCAGAGGTGTTACAGCCTTCCCCCCTTAAAGAAATCTCGCCCCGAGATTCTGCGTCTTAAGAAAGGACAAAGAAGGGATAAAGGCAAAACTTTACATAGACAGAGATTCGAGAAAGTCGGGATAGTTCTTTGCCAAGAAGTCTTCAGATTCCCAAGTAGCTTCTTCTTCAGAGTGCTGGTTCCACTGGATTTTGTACCACCTTGTGGTAGTTCTTCGAGTAACTCGATCTTTGTGATCCAACACGCGAACTGGATATTCCGAGTAGGATAGATCAGGCTCTAGCTCGACACCTTCAACTTCCACGACATGTTCTGGTACTCGGAGGCACTTCTTGAGTTGGGAGACATGGAAAACATTGTGGACAGCAGAGAGATGATCGGGCAACTTCAGCTTGTAAGCTACCTTGCCACAACATTCCAAAATCTCAAACGGACCAATGTAGCGGGGTGCTAACTTTCCCTTTACTCCAAAACGAGTGACTCCTTTGGTTGGTGAGACCTTGAGATATACGTAATCTCCAACTTGAAACTTCAGAGGTCGACGTCTCTTGTCAGCATAACTCTTTTGTCGGGATTGGGCAATCTTCATGTTCTCTTGTATCTGCTTGACTTTCTCTTCCATATCTTTGACCAGGTCAACTCCAAAGAATTCTCTTTCTCCGGGCTCAGACCAACTGAGGGGTGTACGACAACGACGACCGTACAGTGCTTCAAATGGTGCCATTTTGATGCTTTCTTGATAACTGTTATTATATGAGAACTCTGCCAAGGGCAAACAGTCATCCCAAGTATCTGCGAAGGTAAGCACACAGGCTCTCAACATATCTTCTAACACTTGGTTGACTCTCTCAGTTTGTCCATCAGTCTGCGGATGATATGCTGTACTATGCAAGAGCTTGGTTCCAAGTGAGGCATGGAACGCTTTCCAAAACTTGGCGACAAACTGAGTACCACGATCAGAGATAATGGTCTTGGGTATTCCATGAAGCTTCACTATGTTGTTCTTGTACAAGGCGGCATACGTGGGGACGGCATAGCTGGTCTTGACTGGCAGAAAGTGAGCTTGTTTGGTGAGTCGGTCCACGATTACCCAAATGGAATCAAAACCTTTCTGTGTCTTGGGTAGCCCATTGATAAAATCCATGCTGATATCTTCCCACTTCCAGGCAGGTACAGATAAAGGCTGCAATCCTCCTCCAGGCTTCATGTGCACGGCTTTGACTTTCTGACAAGTATCACAGCGAGCGACATAGCGAGCGATCTCAATCTTCATCTTTGTCCACCAGAATCTCTGCCTTAGATCCTGGTACATCTTGTTGCTGCCGGGGTGGATGGAAAACCTAGACAGGTGTGCCTCATCAAGGATCAACTGTCTCAACTTCAGGCACCTTGGGAACTACTAGACGGTTCTTGAACCATACCACTCCTGCATCATCAATCCTGAAACAATCAGCCTTACCGGTCTGGACCTTTTCGATGATGTGCTTGATTCCAGGGTTATCTTTCTGTGCAGCGATGACTTGTTCCTTGACCGATGTTTCTATCCTGACATTGTTCAGGCTTCCTTGCGGAACTATCTCAATACCCATCCTTTCAAGAGCATGACATAAGGAAAGATCATAGGGCTTCGTTGTCAGACAGTTGCAGTATGACTTGCGACTGAGGGCATCGGCAACTACATTTGCCTTACCAGGATGGTAATGTACTTCGATATCATAGTCCTTGATTAACTCAAGCCATCTTCGCTGCCTCATGTTCAGCTCTTCTTGGGTGAAGATATACTTCAGGCTCTTGTGATCGGTGTACACATTGCAGGTACTGCCCAACAGATAATGACGCCATATCTTCAAAGCATGCACCACTGCTGCTAACTCAAGGTCATGGGTTGGATAATTCTCCTCATGTCGCCTAAGCTGCCGTGAGGCATAAGCGATCACTCGACCTTCTTGCATCAAAACACAGCCTAACCCAGTACCCGATGCATCACAGTATACATCAAAGGGTTTCTCGATGTCTGGTTGAGCTAGGACTGGTGATGTAGTTAGTAGTTTCTTCAAGGCTTGAAAAGCTTGCTCACAGGCTGTTGACCAAACAAAATCCACGGAATTCTTCAACAACTCTGTGATAGGCTTGGCAACTCTGGAGAAGTCTGGGATGAAACGGCGATAGTATCCAGCCATTCCCATGAAGCTGCGAACTTCTCGGACAGTGGTAGGTGGCTTCCAATCCAAGATATCGGCCACTTTTTCAGGGTCAACTGACACACCTTCAGCGGACAGGACATGACCAAGGAATTGAATTCGATCTAGCCAGAATTCACATTTACTGAACTTGGCATACAGCTGGTGATCTCTGAGACGAGAGAGAACGACACGAAGATGATTGGCATGATCTTCAGGAGTTCTTGAATAAACAAGGATGTCGTCAATGAACACGACTACAAATTTATCGAGCTCTGGCATGAACACAGAGTTCATGAGATACATGAAATGAGCGGGGGCATTGGTCAAGCCAAAAGACATGACCAAGTACTCATATAGGCCGTATCTGGTGGTGAAAGCTGTTTTGGGAATATCTTCGGGACGAATTTTTATTTGGTGATAGCCAGATCTGAGGTCGATCTTGGAAAACACTCTGGCTCCAGATAACTGGTCAAACAGAAGATCAATACGAGGCAAGGGATATTTATTTTTGATGGTGACCTCGTTGAGCGGGCGATAGTCAACGCACAGACGAAGGCTTTTGTCCTTCTTCTTCACAAAGATAGCAGGACAGCCCCAAGGAGATGAACTTGGGCGAATGAGACCCTTATCCAATAGCTCTTGCAATTGGATCTTCAGCTCTGCCAACTCTCTGGGAGGCATTCGATAAGCTCTACGGGCTATAGGAGCAGTCCCGGGCTTTAGCTCTATGGCAAACTCAACATCACGGTCAGGAGGCAGACCAGGTAAATCTTCAGGAAAGACATCAGGGAACTCACAGACTACAGGGATGTCTCGGATCCCTTGATCATAGGTAGCATTTAGCTGTGTGGTAGCTGGTTTTGAAGGCATAGGAAGTTGGAGAAGGAGTTTGGAGGTACTGTTAGGAATATCCACTCTCACAACTCTATTCAAGATGTCTATCATGGCTTTATACTGACACATCCAATTCATGCCTAAGATGACATCTATCTCTTGATCGCGCAGTACTATCATGGTGGTAGGAAAGGCATGTTTCCCCAACATTACTGGTATACTGCGGACCACTTCCTTAGTATTTATCCGCCCTCCAGGCGAAAGTATGCAGAAACTTTCTTTTAACTCCCCCATGGGTAACTCATGCTTGATGACAAAAGTGCGACTGATGAAGGAATGCGATGCACCAGAATCAAACAAGACGACTGCAGGATGATTGGCAACAGGGAACCTACCGAGCATGACGGGCTCTCCGTCTGGGATGTTACTGACGGTGGTGAAGTAGACCTGCCCGTGCTTCCTGACAAGCTTGCCCTTCTGGACGTGCTGCTGCGGTGCACGGTGCTGCTGCTGTGATCCTCCAGGGCCTTTCTGTGCATGCTGGGCATTCTTCTTGGGTTTAGGGCAGTCGCGAGACCAGTGACCAACTTGGCCACAGTTGTAGCATGGATGGTTGTAAGCTGTTTGTGGGGTGGTGATACGAACACCAGGGGCGTTCGGCTGAGTGGCACTTTGCTGGTTGGCATTGTGGGTGGTGGCCGCGGTACGAACGACCACTTGCTGATGGGGGTATGGGGCACGGTTTTGGTGGTGGCTGGGGTGGTAGATGATTCTTGGGCGCTTATGGTTGCTGGAGAAACTGCTAGACCCAGCCTTCTTCTTCTTCTTCTCTTCCTGATACTGGCGGTTGCTTTCCTCGAAAGCAACAGCACGGTCAACGACATCATGGTAGGATCCGTTTAGGTTGTTGGACAGACCTCTGCGAATCTTAGGGTGCAGACCCCTGAGAAAACAATCTCTCTTCTTTTCCTCTGTGTTGACATAGTCAGAGGCATACTGGCTGAGGTGGTTGAATTGTCCCACGTACTGCATGACGGTGGAATCTTTCTGTTGCAGGGCCAAGAACTGATCCAACTTCATCTTCATCAGTCCCGAAGGGATGTGATGTGCTCTGAAAGCGGTGCGGAACTCTTCCCATGTCAGCTGATGACCTTCCGGCTGGGCCGCCAACAGGTTGGCGTACCAGGCACTTGCAGGACCACGGAGCTGCTGAGAAGCGAACCGAGGCTTCTGGATCTCCGTGCAGTGCAGTAGACTGAATTTCTGTTCCATGGTGCGTAACCAGTCGTCAGCCTCGAGAGGTTCATCGGCCTTTGTGAAGACCGGTGGACGTGTTTCAGTGAATTCCACATAGGTTGTCTCTTGGTTGTTGCGGCGACCACGGTTGCCGTTGTTCTGCTGCCCTTGATTCTGAGCCATCAGATTGGCAGCGGCGGCCAAGGCTGCAATGGCATCAGCTAGGGTAGCTGGTACAGGTGGAGGGTTTGGGAGACGGTCATCTCCAGCACCTCCGGCTCCGGTACGGGTGTTCACAGGCATCTGTATAAGCAACTCGGAACTCAGCATATATGGACAAGGGTTCTGAAACAACTTGATTGATAACTTCACTGATACAAAGATAGCTGACTTGATAAAGATAACAACAGACTGATAAGGTACGAAAAGAAAGATACATGCCAGACTTGGCAACAGACAGACTAACGCTCCCAAACCTAGGCTAAGGTTTTAGGTAAGCAGATGGTACAGACACAAGGAGTCTAGTCATCATCGATGAAGATCAACTCTTCGTCATCATCATCATCCTCGATGATAAGCTCAGGCTCTTCCTCCTCCTCTTCATCTTCAACGTGGACATCTTCAGCAGGTTCCACTTCCTCATTCTGATCAGGCTCGTGTTCCACTTCAGGTTCTTCTATGACTCCGTCTTCGGGGTCTTCCATAACCGGGGGTACCAAGGGATGAAGTTGATCATGCAGCTGATGCACTTCCTCGTGAAGCATATCATTGTACTGCTCGATCTGGGCGGTGTATTGCTGCAGTCCATGGAGCTGGGCTCTGGTGACATCCTCGCGGGTCCAAGCATCATTGCGCTGCTCGATAGCGCGAATCGTGTTCCGGTTAGCCTGTTCCAAGGAAGCTCGTGCTTCATAAAACTCCATGCGGGAAAGGTAGAAGTCATGCTCCATGTTTCTCCATTTCAGCCTTCAGGATTCTTGATTTCCTCCTTCAGCTGCTTGCGGGTGCGGCGGGGAAAGCGACGACCATTGGAGGATTCTCCAGTCTCTTCTCCGGTGCGTGGCGCCAGCTGGTGACGCGGCACACCGTTCGGTCCAGTCGACTTGCGGGCAGTCCGCTTGATGATGGCCATATCTGGACAAGAGGTTATAGATGAGAAAGGCTAGCAAGAAAAAGGTATAGGCATACTAACTCAATCGAACTCTTTTATATACTTAAGTGAATGTGACATGATGCATGAATCGTTCCTACGGAACAAGGCAATGCAACTACTAAGGTAAGGTACATAGGGCTTATACAAGTTGTCTTGCTACTAGTTGCCAAAGACAAGATGAGATGAGAGAAGCAATTTGGACTCAAAATAGTCAAGTTTAGTTTTTGTTAAAAACATTTTGAAGTTTTCGCAAAAAGATTGCAACGTCATAGTGAGATGCTCCGATACCACTCTGTAACGTAACGGCTCTAATCCCATGGCCCACTGATCACCGTCAACCACTGACAGTCGATCCGTACAGCCAAGAGATTAGGACCGGTTCCGCTACTGGGCTACATCAGTGCCCGTTGTCCGCAGGATCATCTCACAATTCAGTTACAATCTCTTTAACATTTTGACAAGTAACATCGGAGTAAATAGCGGAAGACTTAGATAACAATAGTTTTACAAACCAGGGTTCCACATAAAATTAAAGTGAAGTTATTACAGACCATAGTTCAAATAGATAGAGTCGGCAGAGTAGCATAGGACAACAACTTAAGGTAAAGATACTTCACCCAGCCCGAGGGTGAATAATCACTCATCGGCCTCCTCGGCCTCTTCCTGAACAACAGTCACACAGCAGGGTCCAAGGCATACTGAGGAATCTGCCATACCTGCAACATGGGTAATAAAACCCTGAGTACAAAGGTACTCAACAAGACTTACCCGACTAAAGAAAAAGGGAGAAGACTCAGGAATGAAAGGCTTAGGGTAGTCAAGGTAAGGCTTAAGCAAGATCAAGTATTTTGCAGAAAAGCATTTTTGTAAATCTTATTTTATTTTGAAAGATTCAGTATTCCTCAATTCTTCATCATTCATGATTCATTTTACATTCCAAAACATTCCTAGTTGAGAACCACTCTCCGTTGACAGTCAGTGGACCAAGTCTCCATAACCGAGGAGCAACGTTAATCCGGATAAATAATACTCAGCTGAGGATCCCTATCCACACTGCATATGTAGCACCCAAGCTTGCATATGCCAACTCGTCTACCACGATTCCTCCAAGATTGGGCCCGGTCCTACGCCACCCGGAAGTACAGTACACCACTCCAATCCGGGACTCTAACCCACGTGGGTACATGCTACTTCCGCCATCTCTCCACTCCCAGTGCGCGGTTGTCGGTCCAATAATGGATTTCTCGGAGCCAGAGCTTTCCGTAGTATGTGAATAGTTACAAGTCTTGACCAGCAGGCCCCCATACGGATGGTCCCTACATTTTCCAGCCAGCGACAAGCACCTCGGGACTCTAACCCAAGAGTACAGGTCCTGTCAGTTTTTCAACCCTGTCCCGGTCGGTGTCAACTGTTGAGTCCCGGACTACAACATGACGGCACCGTACGCAAGGACAACCTCTCCTTCCCATTGACTAAGTACGGATCAGATACTTAGCCAATAGTGGGAGTAAAGCCAAAATCCCATAAAGATTCTTAAGTGATCACACTTTTGAAATTGGCATTTTTATTGCAAATCTATTTAATAGCATTGCTAAGCATTTTTCAAATACCTTGTGAAAAGCAGGTATCGGGTGTATCAGTGGTCAAGGTGGATAGTGCATCAATTAGGATAGCACACAACTCCTATAAACCTAATGCAATAATTTAACCTCAAAAGCATTTAAGGAAACATTTTATAAAATTCAAGGAAGGGTTAAATGCACCGGGGCTTGCCTTGGATGGCAAAAAGAGCAGACTCGGGGTTGGTGGTGTAGGTGCCGGAGCTCGGGGTTGCCTCGGGGACAGGTCCTTCGGTGGCTACCTCGACTTCAGGTCCTTCTTCGTCAACTATACGGATGCAATGATGAATGCACATGAGAATGATGATATGGACTTATGGTGCAAGACAATTCCACTGATTCTAGATTACTTTTAAGCAAGGCATGATTGAAATCTAGGTTGAGCATAAAAGGTAACCATTTCTTCCTTAAGCGATATTGATTAAACTAGACCTTAATATACTTATCCTAAGCATTAATCAAACATAGCATCACAAACATCATAGACCAAGGGTAGGGTCTATGAACAGCAATCAATCCAAAGATCACATCATCAGACATTTACTACCAACCCTAATCCATCTTTTCTATTTTCTTAATTATTTAAAAGGTCATTTTATGAAGTTGCTCCAAAAATTACCAAATTAATCACATAAGTTCATTATGGTGTAAATAGATGGCAAAACAAATTTCATAATTTTTGGAGGTCATTAAGGTGCTCAATTAAATCTAGACATTAATTAACAAAAGGCACTATTCAAGAATTAAAATAAAAGCTCAAAAATCAACTTGTTCCAAAAGACTTCAAAATTTTACCAGAGACTAAACATGGCATAAGAAGCTCACAAAAATTTGTCTCATGATTTTTGGAGTTATAAATCACTCTCCAAAAATACCAAAGCCTTCATTTATTAATTAAAAGGGAGATTTTTCATTTTCAAATTCTTGCAGAAAAGTCAAGTTTTATATTTTTATAAAATACTCCAGAGCATAACGAGTCTACCACAAAAATTTCAGCATTTTTGGATCAACACAGAAAATCATACAAAAAGATGAAATATGAACACTATTCACATGTTTGGAAAAAGAAAAACGGCACTGTTCTTCTCCTTCCCGCGTTTGCCGGCGGCCGGACGGCGGCGGCGCTGCTACGCCGGCCACTGCGGGCGCTCCGCGGCGAAACCGAGGGTACGGGAAGCAACAGGGAGCTCACCGGCGTCGATTGCGGGGCTCGGCGAGGTGAGGGGATGAACGGAGGGGTGAGTTCGACGGTGACCGGCGGACGGCGGACGGCGGTGATCGTCGACTCGGCGTTCCTGTGCGACACAAGCGACCACAAGGGGTCAGTCAGAGACGCAAAGGAGCAAGGAAGGTGATGCGGAGGTCAGTGGAGGATGATCAAGGCCGGAGAGGGAGTATTTCACGATCCCGACCTCGACGGGATTCTTGCCGGAGATGACAACGACGAACTACGCCGGGCGAATGGAGGCGGTAGCGACCAAATTGAGGGGTGGTGAAGCTGCGCAAGGGCTTGGCGGAGCTTCTGGGCTAGCTGGGAGAGAAGCGGAGGCTCGGGTTTGCTCTGGCCACGGTGGCGGGGTTGGGTTCTGCTCCGGCCGGCTCGGCGGGGCTCTTATAGCCGCGGCGAGAGGCTGGCAAGACGCGCGCGGGGGCGGATAAGATCGCTCGACGCGTGCGCAATCGATTGCGAGACCGAGGGTCAGCGGTTTGGCACGCAGGGACCGGGCGCACGGCTCACCGGCGGCGAA
This sequence comes from Coix lacryma-jobi var. lacryma-jobi, assembly GCA_009763385.1. Lineage (NCBI taxonomy): Eukaryota > Viridiplantae > Streptophyta > Magnoliopsida > Poales > Poaceae > Coix > Coix lacryma-jobi. The sequence goes on from CM019824.1 coordinate 140,857,336, forward strand.
CGCGTGGCGGCGACGCACTGCGGGCGGTAGGGGACGGGAACAAAGTCAGCTGGAGACGGTTCGCGTGCGCAATCGAGTGCTGAGCATCGGCGTGGAGTCGGTTTGGCCGAAGGAGCTTCGGACACGCGGCGGCACGCGACTCCGGCGAGGGCGCGCGGCCGGGCCCCCCCCTGGCTCGCCTGAGAAGAGGAACAGTCTAGGGTGTAGGGTTTGACTTTTGGCTAGTTTCTGTATTTTACAAATTACTCTCAAAAATTGAACTGTGCGACAAAAACTCAAAACACCAAAGTTGCTCAGAAAAACGAGATTTACAACTTTGTCAATATGAACATTTTCAAATTCCAAATAGTTTTTGAACTATATTCAAAAACAGAAAAGGGGACACTTTTTCAAACTTGATTCAAATCAAAATTACTCTGGATTTCAAACTGAAACTTGAAAATCTTCCAATATGAAAGTTGTTCCATTTGACAAAACCTATCACTTTGCTAATGTACACTTTTTCTGGAACTCAATAGTTTTTGAATAACTTTTTAAAACTAAAAAGGGGACAAAAACTGGAATTTGAATAAATTTGAAATTACTTCAAATTTTATATAGAAACATGGAAATCTGTAAATACCAAAGTTGTTCCTCTAAGTCAGATTCACAACTTTGCTTTTTGAACCAACTCAAAATTTTGAATTTTGAAAAAGTTATTTAAAAGGGAATAAATCCAGGATTTGGGATTTTAGGGTTTTGCAAAAGGAAATTCAATTCAAATCTGATTTTTGAACTTTGATCAAAGCAACAAACATCAGGGCACTAAATTTGAACAAGAATTACATAGAACTAGGCACAGAGGTGAAATTACCATTTTGCCCTTATAGGAAGAATGGGCTAATAAGGGTTTTTGCAATAGAGGTACATCACATAAAATGATACACTAAGCAAATGCTTACACATGAAATCATGATCAAGATGATTAATGATGCTAATGATGATATGTCAAGTTAATTACATGCTTAAACACCAGAGGTGTTACAGAGATTGTTAGGATGATCTCTCCAGGGGGCCCAACGGCTCTCTGGACCCCCTGATTCTCGCGCCCTGATTGGGGGCGCCCAGCCCGAGATTAGCTGGTGGGCCCCTGTTGCGCTGCGCTATATAAAGGGTGGGGGCCGGCGGGCTCAAGGTACGAGGTTCCCCTGAGCCGCCACAACCCCACCAACAAACCCTAGACCGATCTACAGGGTGCGCAGTCAGCGACGGGAAGACCCCGCCGGATCTGCCACGACCGCGCCGCCACCACCGTGCTGCGACCTCTTCACCAACCGACGCTGCCTGTGCGCAGATCTTCACCACCGAACCAGTGATGGCCGGCTCCTCCTCCAACTCCGACGGTCTGTGCATCCATACCCCTCTGTCTCCCTCTCGGATCTATAGCATAGGCCTTGTTCTTCTTGTGTTCCCTCTGATCTACACCTAGAAGGTCCTAGGGTGGGTTCAACAATCATATCCACTTCAACTCGAATTTTTTACATAAACCTAAGGAAAATGTAAGGAAAATGGACCTCAGACCATGTAACTTCGGATTTTGGTGTTTGATGAACAACATAACCAAATTGGACTAATGCATTTTGCAAGTGTTTGTTTTGTAGTCCAATAGGGTGCAAATGTGACTTGGACAAAGGCTACGTGATGATCCCATGATCAACACCTCAAGCAAGACATTTGAAGCTCAGTAGAAGACCCTCAAGATCAAGCAATGTCCAAGGCACAAGAATGGAACCAAGACGGCGCAAGAAATCGCGAAGAAACGAAGCAAAGAGGTACATCGGACGTTGGCTCAAAAGCGTCGGACGCTCCGTTGGTAAACCCTAGCTCGTGTCAGCGCCAGCAGAAGCATCGGACGCTGAAGATCGAGGCATCAGACGCGACTGTGACACTGTGCAAACCTGCACAGCGAACATCAGACGCTCCAGTCCTAACATCGGACGCTATAGGACCCTGCGTCCAATGACCATGCAGAGAGGTTCCAGAGAGGCTCTGTGAGCATCAGACGCGTCCGTTGATCAACCATCGGACGCTGAAGTAGCCGTTGCGACGCAGTGTCAGGCTGGCATCTAGCCGTTAAAGGAGCATCGGACGCGTCCGATGGTCGCGACTGTAGCGTCCGATGCTGTGCAGTCAAGACCACCTTTGGTGCCCAACGGCTCTATTTGCTTGGGGCTCTATATATACCCCCATGGCCGGCCAAAACAATAGGGTTGGAGCTCAAGGAAGCATACCAAGTGTATAGACACATATTTAGTTGCTCTAGCCACCAAAGTGCTCAAGTGATATACTCGGTGATTAGTGTATGTGCTTTGCAAAGTGCTTAAGCTAGTTAGACCACCGCTTTGCGCTTGCTCTAGGTGTTAGGCCTAGTGTTTAGTGAGGTTGAAAACCTCTTGTCTACCGGTGCTTGCGCGCACCGTTGTTGTACATCGGCGGGGCTTGTAGTCTTGCGAGACCACACCAACCGAGATTGTGGTGTGGCCGCCTCCGTGTACCGAAGGGAACAAGGCCCGCAGCGTTTTGGCCGGAAGCTTGATAGTGAAGACGACGGGGAGCATCCGGGAGAGGCTTTGCCACGAGTGGCTTAACCGGAGACCCACTTGCGCGTGGGGAAGGACCGGAGCTATCCACGGAGTTACCCGACCGGGAGCTTGGCCCTTGCGAGGGGCTCCAACGAGGACTAGGGGGAAGCTTGCGCGCTTCTCGATACCTTGGTAAAAATACCGGAGTCGTCGACGGGAGTTTGCATCTCTATCACACTCTTTAGCTTCCGCATTTACATTGCTACCTTGTTCATGTGCTTTACCTTTCCTAGTTTGATATGCTACTTGATAGGTTTGGAAACTAGGTTGCATAACTCCTTTTTGCGGTAGAGATAGCAAACACACCTAGCAAAACCTTAGTTGCACATTAGATAGTTTACTTTCTTGCATAGGTTTTGACTAGGTCATAGTTTAGAGTAGAAGTTTTAAGTTGCCTAATTCACCCCCCCTCTTAGGCGTCACGGTCCTTTCAGAAAATGTGCGCAACACGAAGAAAATGGTGGTGAGATTGATGTGAACCTAACATTCTGTCAGATTGGGCTATTTTTCGAGTTTCACATTTTGAATTAGTTTTTTCGAATTGGGTCGAGTCATGTGTCGAGAATCATGGCATGAACTCAATTCAATGCACTAAAAGGTTAGATCAGGTATAGATTTATACAAGACAAGCAAAAGATGACATTGGTCCAAATAGCATTTCAGTTTTCCTTTGTTTATCATGTTGACACACTACCATGAAGCTTATTTTCGTTTGTTTATCATTTTGAAGCTTCATCCTCTCAAAGAAGAAATCAGACTCCGCTTATTATAAAGTTGATCACTCAAAACGGTCTCACACAAATCAAAAGACAAAAAAAGGACTAAAACTCAAGTGTAAAGATAAAGGACTAGATCTAGATCCTGCTAATAATTTTTTGAATCTAGTCTCTTAGTCTTTCCTTTTAAGAGATAAGGAAAACTCATATATATACCTCAAACAAGTGACATTACACATGAATGCCTTATTCAGATGTTTTCATTGATATGATCGCACAGCACAGATGAACTGTTAACAAGAAACATGTTTGTCTGTGGTTTCAGATGTGTTAGCGTGACATTTTCTTACGTGAAAAAAACATTAAACGCAAGCGAGTTATTCCTATTTCAACACAGACGCATTTGCTGGTAAAAGCAAAAGTTGAGTAGCTTTGAAGCGACAACCTGTTCTTACTACTGTCCTACTAGAAGCATAACTAAATGCTAACAGTAGATGATAATAATTCCTGTGCTTCGTACATTTCGTTGCGGCATTGCCGACTAATTCTAGTACTCGCAAGCTCTTGAAGAGGATGATAAAAGCACAAGGCATGCATGCTGAATATATATAATTGCGAATTCACTCGTCGTATGGTACAGCACGGACGAGGAGCAGAGCAGGATGGAACGTCAACTCAAATCGACTTGCACGCTACTTGATCCCCCAATTCCCATTCCAGTTTCAGAAATGCTCCGGTTGGCAGCTAATCCGCGCGGTCAGTGTCTGTAGGGTCAAAGGTAATTTAAAGGGCTAATTAAAATGTGCTCGCCTAACTTAGTACTACGTACTCCTGTACGTACTCTACTTTTGTGTCTTCATTTTGAATTTCCTCGATCACATGTATGCGGAGCAAGGTGGGACGGAGGTAGTACCTTAAAAATAAAACTCTTTGAACCAAGTTATTAGGAAGAAAAATGGAGATTCACAATTCTAGAATGAGCCTATGGGTATTATAGGGGTTGTTCGGTAGGACTTATTATGACTAATTCTGTGTCTGATGTTATTTTATTGTGAGAGAAAAACATTGTTCTATATCTCAAAAGTAAGACTGATTCTGGCTGATAAGGTCAAGCAAACAGGATATGACAACTTCTTAACATGGGGATGTTCAATCCTAATAACGGTGTCTAATTGTCTATCCAATTATATTTTAGGGGCATAGGTGACCGTGAAACCAACCCTACATTGTTCATAGAAAACAAGCCACAATTGCTCACAATACACTACCAAAATGGTCGAATTCTCCTAAAACTTTTAAGCAGTAGTAGAATACTACCACTGGTCATATCACATGAGAATCTCACTAGGAGACATTTAGTAGGAAAAAATTATACTAAATTTTGAATACTAGAACATTAGAAGAAACCATATTTAATAGGAGAAAATTGAAATTCTAGTCGTGAGAAGCTACGTTATGTTTGGCAAATGTAAACCAAAACTATTTCACAAGTTCTACTCCCCTCCGTCTAAAAAACATATAATTCTAACACTGTATCATATTTTAGTATAACATGTTTGACCAATTATAAATTTAAAACTATAAATATTTATAACATCAAATAAATATCATTAGATTAATTATGAAATACATTTTCATGATAAATTTATTTGAAGTTATAAATATAAATATTATTCACTAAAAAACTTGGTCAAGCGTAAACAGGGAGTATTCAAGATGCAAGTACTGGCTTCGGCTAAGAATGCCCTAAAAGAGTTTCTGATTGGAAGACACCGAAACTAGAGTCTGACAACAAGGCATCACCTCCCATGGATGCCCTTTTACCTTAGATAACTCATTGTGTTAAAAATTGTGGAGTGATTTCTCTTTTTCGAACGATGAAGCTTGAACTTCAATAAATACATTGTGTTAAAAATGTATTTTTTTCTGAAAGTTTAGTAAAAAAAATAGAGAAGTTTAACTTACAATCAAACATCAAATGACACCGACCACGTGAAGCCAATAAAAATGTTGGAAATGTGGCTTGCACGTACCACCGAGAAAATAAGGTAAAATACCATCTTGATGCCAAAGGTCAAAAATGTCTTTTTATGTCAAGGATTTGGGGGAGAAACAAGTTTTTTTGTTGATGGAAATTTGGGGAGAAATAACTGAATTAGTAAGAGCAACTTTAGTGGAGCCCCTAAACATGTGCAAAAAAAAAAACACTCTAATGGGGGCTCCTACTTCAACTCCTATTTTTAGGAGAGCTTCCAAAATTTGGTTTAACAGCCCAGGAATCAGCGCCCTCTGTTCCACCCCCGACGCCCTCCCGCCGCCCTCTCGGCTCCTCCCGGCGAGACCCTGCAGATCCGGCGAGCTTCGCCCCGGAGCTCACGGATCCGGTGAGCTCCGCCCCGGACCTTACGGATCTGGCGAGGTCCTGGCGGCGAGCCTCCTCTTCCTCTTCTCCCATTGGCAACTTGAACTGGTTCGCCGGAGCGCCGAGGGAGAGGCAGTGGTGCAGCACCTTCTGGAACGTGCCCCGCCGCAGCACCCGCAGCTCCAAGGGCCCAATGGCGCACGTCTTTCTCGAGCTCACGTACCCGGCCTCGACGAGCCGCTGGCGCCGCCCCCGTTCCCGCTCGCCGACGCCTGCCCGCCGCCGTTCCCATTCGTCACCTACTGCTGCTTCGCTTCCCCGCAAAGCTGCCTCGGCTTCTGCTTCCCCGTGCAGCAGTCCTGCTCCCCGCCGGTCGCCCGCAAGGGCGTCCTCGCCGCACCGCCGCACGGTCTCCCGTCCACAGTACTCCTTCAGTTAGGGAAGAGAACACCGCAGTAGTAGCACACTAGCACTAGCAGTAGTGGCCGCTACATCTGCTCACTCCAATACTCCGTTGCACTAGCAGTAGCAGCAGGAGCCAGGAGCGCAGGACTCGAGCGGTCTTGGCATGGCTTCTTTTCTTGCGCACGCGTCATGGGCGATGCCGCTGCAGACGGGTGGGGCTGGGGCGGCAGCGGCGGGCCCTTCCTGCCGCGCCGGGCAAGGGTCCTCGTGGCGCCCCGGTGCGCGGCGCTCGACGCGCCCAACGCCAGCGGCGAGGAGGAGGTCAAGATCGAGGACGAGAGGAAGAAGAAGCCGGCAAGTGGGCAACCGATGTGGAGGCGGATCCTGTTCGCCTCAAAGACGACACGGAGCATCATCATCCTCAACGCCCTCACGAAACGCCCGATTCTTGGCAGCGTGAGGCGCCGCCGCCGCCATCGTCCCTCTACACGAAGCGGCCACGGGATTGGCTGGTCCAGCTCGTCGCCAGCAGCGCTGCAGCACGTCGTCGTCCGCCTCGCCGCTGAGCTCCCAGAACACCTCGCGACGGCGATGTCCACGGGCGGGCTGGTGAACAAGATGCCCGACCGGATCGGCGACACGCCCGTGGTGGGCGCCGGCACCTACGACGAAGGCGTTGCCGGGGAAGGGGAGGCGCGCGGGCGGTGCGCCGGTGGTGGCGGCGCGTGGCCGGGGGAGTTGGGGCTAGCGGCGTGCGGCCGGGGCGCTGCGACGGATGGCGAGCAGGCAGAGCACTAGGGCGACCGGGGAGCTGGCGCGTAGGCTGGAGTTGGAAGCAATAGGGGCTGGAGTTGGATCTAAATTTGAGTCCCTATTTTTTACAGGCCAGTATGCAAATTGAGCCCCTATTTTTTTTTATTTGCATGCTGGCCTGGAGTTGCTCTCAGCGGACAACCCCTATTTTGAGGGCGCCATACTACTTTTTTTGTGTGCTCAATCAAGATAGGCCCAACAAGTTGGGCTTGTTTCTTTACAACGAGAAGTGGGCTGGGCTAGGAAGATTTGACGAGGACTGTCTGGACTGTGCTTTTTAATTACGTGATGCTAGGTCGTGCTTATCAAACCAAAATGGATCTGAAGACCGAATTAGGGCAAGGGTTAATGAAAATTGTGTTTTGAAACACGTGCTTGCGGTGCCTGTAGTATGATGTTACACCTTTGTACGTCTTTTCCAACATGCATATGCCGGGCACTGCGCAAGAAGCCTTCAAAAAGAATATATTTTCTCTCAAGTATGTACGTGAAATACGTTTTGGTGTGTGTTTGGTGTAGTGTCCAAGCTAAGTCAAATTTTGAATATTTTGACAAATTTTAACTACTATTTGGTCGGATGTCAAAATTTGGCTTAACGGACTCCTCATTTGACCATCAATTGAGGAGGGGGGGTACCTAAAGGAAGAGAATGACGACCTAATTTAATTTTGACATCAAACCAAAATGATAGTTAAAATTTAGCTTGACTAGTTTGGACACTAAACCAAACACACCTAAACTTTGGCTTGTTATAGGAGAAGCATAAACCAAGAGAAACTCGGACCACCAAGAATGCCTGCCTACTCACACATAGCAAAAGTTTTCAAGAACCGCCGCCATATGCACGCATGTGCATCGCGTCCAAGCACTCCACAAAAACAAAATAAGAGTAGTCGTGGTCAACAAGATAAGAGTAACCTCGTTGTAGAGATTTAGGCCCTATTCACTTGAGGTACTCTGTTGGATGGCATAGTCAATTTCCATGTAGGGACATAGTCTCAAAACTACACAATAAACTTCATGGAGGATATATCCTTCGACGACCACAGACAATAGATGTGTTAACACCAAATTTTGGCACGCACAAGGAGATGACAGATGGGCCAGTGTGCGAGAGATGGGCGTATAAAGCATTCGGCAAGTGTCCATGCGGTCGGCTAGTTTTCAAGGATTCGGCAACTGCTTATGTGATCGGCTATTCTGAGAAAAAAGGAGTTTCGTTGAAACAATGGAAGCAAGAGCCGATCGGGCAACAGAATTGTGACAATTAAGGCAATGAAGATTCTGAAGGGAGTCGAAGGCCAAAAATATTGTACTTTCCTTTAATATTTCATAGTCGTGTCCTCTTAGGACTTGTATTGTGTCCAGGGTATAAATATAAACCCTTGGCTATTGTAAAAAGGGTTCACAACCATATCAATACAAATCGGCCCCGTGCCATATTCGAGTCCTTTGTCATGTCGTCGAGTTCTTCGAGAGGAATCATCGATCCGTCGACCTCCGTAAGTCCCGACAACCTTGTTATCATGTCTAGTATCATGCGGTGGATTTTAGATATGATACAAGTAGTCTTGTTTGTTTTCAAAGATCGTGCGGCGGATCTATGTCAACAATCAAGAAGTCTTTGCTTATGCTATGCTTATGAGTAAATACTGTGCGGCAGGCGTTTATTTGATATGTTTAGCAAAAGCGAGATAGTTATCGGCTCTATTAGATTTGGCAAGATCTAATAGATTCATTAAGTTATTATGTGTTGCATGTTTTAATTAATTTTGTAACACTCTTTTGCCCAATCTAGATTGATGTTGTTCGGCCTTTCTTTACAAGTTTACTTATGCTCCAATAATCGTTGTTTTCGTGATATCTCTTATAGATTGCATGATCATAATGGCCGAATTAGCTTCCAATCTAGATTGTTACATGTTGTGGGTTCATACATGTCAATCATGCTTGAGCTTTGATAAAACTAGGTATCGTGCGGCAGATGCAGGTTTTACATTAGTTTGATCGTGTTTGTTTGCATGTTCCTTCTTCATGGACCCCAATTCGGCTGGTTTGCCGAACTTGGTTATACATCGATTCATAATTTATTCTTATTTGTTTAAGCATGTCTTTTCCTATACGTGTATTCGGCGATCAATGCTTTCATATGCTTTCTTCTACATTAGCCGAATAATTCTATAAACATGTTTGGCAGGCAGCTTCTATAGCTGTACGTCGTCGAAAGTGGCTTCATGGCCGTAAATATGGAACTGTCTGGTCTCACCCGACATGTTCCAGTTTTATTCTCACAGTTTTATCCCTTGTTGGTTTTCAGGTCAAACCCACGGACACGTTTCCGGATTTCGAATCGCCCGGGCACCCGAGTGAAGCCACGCTTTCCGGCTTGCTGTGTGTGAGGCACAGTGCGCCACATTTTGTGCCAACACACTTTTTGGCACGCCCGGTGGGACACAACATTCCAAGATGCCTGAGATCGACAACACTCAAGTTCTGGAAGTGACTATGGAGGAGCTGCCAGTAGACTTGAGACATGTAGTACAACAAGCATGCGATGAGTTTCAGCGCAAATGCTTGATGTCCTTCTCTAAGAATAAGAGTAACAAGGTTTTCCAGAAGCAGCCACTCCCAAGAACTCTCCTTCCTCATCAATCTGATAGCACCGATGAGAAAGATGCTCAGAAACTATCCGAACTGATGTACAAAGCTATAGCAGAGGCCATGACAAATCATCAATCAGCTTTCTTAAATACCTTTCGTGCCATCATGGTTGGTATTTTCGGCCCGACGGTTGACAAATGTTTTGAGGAAGCTGCTGGCCCGATACAAGGACTGCTGTTATTCCCCGTACCCCCAACATCAAAGAAAAACTGCTGAAGACGGCGGGGTTGGTTCAAGCAAAGGTGGGATGGTCCTTCACCAGGGGCAGCAACCTCCCACAACTCATGGCCAACTCGCATTCGGCACGACGGGAAACGTCCCGCAATCTGCCTTCAGAGTATCTCCAGCAAAAAATAGGTTGCAGAAGAACATGTATGGAGATGGATATCAGGAGTTTGTTGACTACAGTGCGATTAATGCTTTCCTGAACCCGGGCTATAAAAACTCAACGGGGGCGTTTCTTGGAGGTCAAACGCATGCGGCTCCAGATTCAAGTGTTGACCTCATCATGCATAGGATGGCCGACATGATGCAAAATCAATTCGGCCTGAAGCCAAAGAATCAGTCCTACGCTTATAAATCTCCTTACCCGGAATGGTATAACCGAGTGGCACTTTCTCCAAGGGTTAAACCTCCCACTGATCTTACTAAGTTTTTGGGCCAAGATGACACTAGTACTATAGAACACATCAGCCGTTACTTGATGCTACTTGGAGAGGCATTTGCAGATGAGGCTTGGAGAATCCGGTATTTTCCACTATCATTAACAGGACCAGCTTTCTCATGGTTCACGTCTCTGCCGGCAAATTCCATTAATACATGGGCAGAGCTAGAACAGAAATTCCAAGCGTATTTCTTTACAGGCACCAATGAGAAGAAGTTGGTCGACCTCATGAGTTTGAAAATGAGAGCTAATGAGACGCTTCAAGAATATTTGCGCAGATTCAGGGAGACTAAAAATCTCTGCTATTCCCTGAATTTGCCAGACGATCAATTGCCAGGGATAGCTATAGCCGGCATGTTGCCGAATATCAGGAAAAAGTTGTTCGGTATGGAGTTTGATGATCTTGGGCAATTATCACAACGATTGGCAATGATGAATAGTCAGGCTCAGGGGTTTAGGAGAAGCAACCAGTTCTAGAAGGGCGATGTGGCTAGTGAAATGTATTAGGCTTTCTTAGAGGAAGCAATGGAGTATGATGACGAAGACGAGATAGCTGCAACTGAGTTAGTCTGGGCGAAAGAGCCAACTCAAGTTAATCAACGATGGCTGAGGCAACAAAAGGGTGCCTATGACTTTGATATTTCCAAATCGGATAAATTATTTGAATTGTTATTGAAAGAAGGGCGCATCAAGCTGCCGGAAGGTCATCCCATGTTGCTCCCTGAAGGGGTTAAAGACAAGAAGTATTGTGGTTTCCATAATACCAGATCCCACTCTATAAATGATTGTCGAGTGTTCAGAGTGCGGATCCAGAAGGCTATCCAGGAAGGGCATTTGAAGTTCGATGGAAAAATGAAAATTGATGGTAGCCCTTTCGGACAGAATACCGTATCTTTCTCTGTTAACATGGTTAATGCAGATGACCCCAGGGGCAAAAATAAGATGAAGGTATTAACCTCCGATAGAGCAAGAAAGACCGGTGCTGTTGACCCCGATCGGCAGATCACAAATGAAAAATTTCGGCAACAAGTTCGTTTCCAGAATAGCCGAACTGAAAGGGGAGAACCTTATAGGCCCAGGATCACGACACGAATTTTGTTGAACAAATGGCGTCGGGAGCAGGAACAGTACCAGAAGCGAAAGTTTTATGAGGAACAAGAGTTCATAGAGGTGCAACAGAGGTATGAAGAAAGGATGTACCGGGAAGATCAAGAAGTTCTCGCTTTGAATGAAGATCGTATGGCTGATGATTGGAGAAAAGAAATTGCCGATTACTTGAAAAATCCATCACAAAAGGTTTCCCGAAAGCTCAGGTATAAGGCTCTCAAGTTTACACTTCTTGATGATCAGTTGTACTATAAATCTATAGATGGAGTGCTCCTCAAATGTTTAAGTCAAGGAGAAGCCAAAAAGCTGATGTATGAAGTGCATGAAGGGTTATGTGGCGCACATCAATCGGCTTACCGAATGAAATGGATAATAAGAAAGACTGGGTATTTTTGGCCGACTATGCTCAAAGATTGTTTTGAATATTATAAAGGATGCCAAGATTGTCAGAGATTCGGCAATATTCAAAGAGTTCCGGCGTCGGTTATGAATCCAATTATTAAGTCGTGGCTGTTGACGATCCCTAAACACCTGTTTAACCGTCAACATTTGACCCTAAAGTTCACCAAAAAGGCATGAAATGTAGTCAAATAGGTTTCAAACTAACCGAATTCCACATGTCCATAAAATTTTATTTGAATGCAGGATTTGAACCAAATTTGGACATTTGGACCCACCAGGAGACAAGCCCACTCAGCAGGGCCCAAATGGGCCTAAGGGGGGTGGCGCCCGCCACCCCTAGGTGGCGCCCGCCACTTGGGTTGGCCCAAGTTGCAACCCCTACCACGTCACCGATCCGTGTGACCTCCCCAGGGCCAAATCTTGGCCCTTGGTCACTAGGTCAGTGGCATCGGACGGCTCAGGAGAAAGTGGTGTGGATCAAGGCTGAATGTCGGTTGATAGGACATGCAACCGACCTCCAAACCACCTCGGACAACCACCTGGATGCCGTTGAAGCCAAGGCGGTGCATCCAACGGTGAGGGAGGTGGCGGCCGCCACCTAGGGCTGGCGCCCGCCACTAGGGTGAGCCCTAGGTCGGCTGGCTGCCCCCTATAAGAACCCCCCTCACTCATTTGGGCTATAAATACCCCCCTGAGGCACCTCTTCATGAACATCCCTCACAATATCCCTCACACCATCCCTCATATCCCACACTTCCAAGAGAAGCAAAGCAAGAGAAGCAAGTGAGAGTTAGGTTAGAAGCTTAGAGAGCTTAGGCAAGTAGGTAGCTAGTAGAGCAAGGCATCTTCGCCCTCGCGGTAGCGCTGCTCAAGGCTTAGCTCAAGAGTAGAGGCGTGCGAGTGATCGGCTCTGGAGCTGGGAAGAGTCTTCCTTCATCTCCTGTTCAGGTTTTGCTCTTGTTACTCAAGCATTTACTATATTCTAGTTCATCATTTCAAGTATTACTTTATTCTACTTATCAGTATTGAGTAGTATACTTGATTGATTGCTTGAGTGCCTAGCTATCCTACAGATCAATTCACTTAGCCATAGTAGTTAATCTCTAGTGAGCTTAGTGTTTGATCTTTGCCAATAGGTTGCTTAGTTAGTTTAGTGTTTATCTTATTAAGTCAAGTATTTGCTCTGACGTCCGCCAGGGTGTCTCTATTCAAAGCTAGGGTAGAGATAGTTAGAATATAGTTAAGCGTGGTGCTTAGTTATAGACTTACCTTCAGATACGGCTGGACCCCCGGATAGCTGTGGTAGCAAGCAGGTGGTGACAGCCCTGTGCGCCTTGAATTCCACCACGTAGTTGGCCCAGTTTAACAGTAAGGCTCGTTGTGCTAGCGTTCAACCTAAGTAAGTGGTAAAGGCTAGTACGCCTCGATACTTGACAAGATAGGAATAAAACTTTACTCAACTTAGTTGCTTTATTGTCTTTTGCCTGCCCTGCTTCGTAACTGTCTCGCTTCGTAGTTATCTTGCTTTGTAGTTATCTAGGAGTAGTTAGTAGTTAGTTATCTTAGCTATCCTTAGTTATCCCATTCTACCTATCTAGTTATCCACCTTACCTTAGCCACCCATTTCATCCTTACCTATCCACCCATATATTCTTTCTAGCCTTTCATCTCCTCTCTTCTCCCCTTTTCCTTTTTCTTATTTCTTCGACTCTCATCCCCTCCTTGACTCAACTCATACACCACCCTAGCCTTCCCTTGGGATCAAATAAATCGACACCTGGTACTCCCAGGCGAAGTGCTACTACGATAGTTCTGTGCGCTTGCAGAATCTCCTCCTAGTAGATTGCATTCTCGCTAGCTAACTCCTACTAGTGTCGGGACTGACAACCCCGCTTGGCATTAGTAGATAGCTACTTTAGTTACCCTATCCTAGGTGTAGCTAAGAACTACCAACAAGCATTTCTGGAGCCGTTGCCGGGGAAGGCAATCGGTGTATCGGTTGAGTCCGTGTCGAATTTATCTTCGCTTAAGCTCCCGCTTAGCGAATCCCATCTTACCCCATTCTTTCTTTCCTTAACTCTTCTTATCTTTTTCCTTCATCTTCTTCAACTTCTTTCTTTCTTATCTCGTTCTATCTTCAGGATGGCTAACAAGACCATCCGTGAATTTTCTGCTCCTTCTACCGCTAATGTAGCGATAGGACCAGACGTGATCGATGCCAACCTCAATTTTGAGTTGAAACCATATATGATCACGATGATCCAAGCTAGCCTGTTCTGTGGCAAGGCTCATGAGGATGCCAATGCTCATCTCCAACAATTTTTGGAGATTTGCGGCACCTTCACCATTAAGGGGATAACCCAAGAAGCCATTTGTCTTCGTCTCTTTCCTTTCTCTTTGCTAGGAAAAGCGAAGCAATGGTTCTATACCGATCGCAACGCTGTAGACACATGGGACAAGTGTTCCAATGCTTTTCTCGCCAAATTCTGTCCTATGGGCAAGACGAATGCTCTGCGCAACAAAATCTCCAGCTTTACGCAACAAGCCGAGGAGTCTATCCCCGAGGATTGGGATAGGTTGCAAGAGTATGTCGCTGCTTGTCCGCACCATGGTATGGAGGACTGGTTATTGATCCAGAACTTCTACCATGGCCTAACTCCTCTCTCTAGAAGCCATTTGGATGCCGCCACCGGCGGTGCATTCTTTTCTCTGAATGTTGCAGATGCTAAGGCTCTCATAGAGAAGATGGTGGCAAACGAGGATGGAATGACGAAAGACTACAACCCCGTAAGTGAGGTATGCATTCCCTTAAGGAGGCCGACATGATCGTGGCCAAGATGGACCTGTTGGCCAAGAAGTTGGACAGCTGTGAGAAGATGAACCAACAGGAGAGTGTCCAATGTCTGGAATCCTACATGACTTGTGAAGTCTGTGGAGAAACCGGACATTATGGGAGCCACTGCCCCGAGCTACATGAAGATTTGAACTTCATCAACAACAGTAACGGTTTCCGTCAACAGAATCAAGGATGGAATGAGCCTGCAAATTCTCAAGGTATCAATTCATTCCCTCGCTCTAATTTTCATAATTCTGATGATTTCTCGTTCTTAAAGAATTTAGTTTACTCACAAGGTAGAACTACTGAATTTTTGAATAAGAAATTAATGGCGAATGATAAAACCCTTGAGAAAATAAATGCTAAATTGGAAGATTTCTCATCTCCTCTGAAAAATCAACTTAGCTTTAATAAGATGATAGAAACCCAATTAGCTCAACTTGCTGCTATCATACCATCTTTTGAATCTGGCAAAATTCCTGCTAAACCTGACATGGAAACTGCTAATATGGTTGAAATAAAATATTTTAACTATTATGAAGATCAAACCATGACTGTTAAAAAGGGTGATCCTGGTAGTCCCATAATTAGATGCTCAATCTTTGGTGAAGTCTTTAAAAATGCCATGTGTGATTTAGGATCGAGTGTGAACATTCTATCTAAAGATTTTTATGAAAACTCATTCTTTCCACCCATGTCATCCACATCTGCCTATGTTGTGCTAGCTGATGAATCCACTTGCTATGTAGAAGGAATAGTTAATGATTTACCTGTTCATATTAGAGGCTCCTATGTTCCTACTGATTTCATAATACTAGATATGGGAAATAGGAAAGATGTGCCTCTAATCTTAGGTAGACCCTTCTTGAACACTATTAATGCTTGCATATATGTGGGAAGTGGTAAAATTCAAATGACATTAGGAGGGAGGAAGGAAATATTCTCCTTCTCCCGTGGTCCCGCATATGCCGCTAACATGCAGGAAGCAGAACCCGTTCGTACCAAGAAGAGGCGCCCAAGAACAGGGTGGAACATAAAGAAAGAACCACCTCCTCCTAAGTTGTGTGATTCACATAACAAAGGAGAGGTGCCAAAAGAAGAAGAACCCGATGGAGTACTAAGAGAAGAAGTGCTCAAGGAAGAAGATCCATCCGATAAGGATGAAACTCCATGGACCTAAGGTATGGTTTTACTTTTAATTTCCCTTCAAATTTCCCTTCTTCGAATAAATAACATATGTCATGCATGAAACTAAAAAAATCAGTTATCATTAGTTTTATGCATAGGTATATGTTAACTTAGTTAGAATAATAAAATATCATAATAGGATAGTTTCCCTTTTCACAACATTAGATAGTTTCCCTTTTAATAAAATGAGAACAAGAGCTCCGACTGAGAAGAAGAAGATCGTTCACCAAGCAAGAAGCCAGCTTGGGGGAGACTCCCGCTCCGATAAGGTATGTCTCAAGCCTACACTTTACATTCAGTTCTTAAATTCTAAATCTTTTGAATGTCACATGTTTGCCTAAATAACCACTCCATGAATAAAACTGATAATATCTGCTTAAACAAGTTGAAACCTGAATAAGATTTGAAATATGTCATGCAAATGCTATTGTTCTGGTTTGAATGACTAGTCTTATCTAAAATTGTAGCTTTTGTGGGTTGCACATGCTTTAACTGAAATCATGCTTAGTGAATAAAGCTAGTAAGAAATGGAGTAATTCTTTAAACTTGCTAAGGTGAAATTAGGACCTAATCTGGAGGATTTCTTTTAAAAATTATGAAAACCTTGCTAAAAGTTTCTCCTAGATTTTATCCCATCCCACCACCAGCCAAATATTTGTTAGTCATTAGTCAAAACCACAAAGAGCTTTGTTTGTGTTGAGCTTTGTTAGACCTCATAGATCTTAGTAGAGAAGCTTATCATATCTTTTGAATAAAGATTCACGTACACCCACCATAATTTGCCTACTTTCCACTTTGGAAGTTTGCAACCACCAAATAAATTGCTTATTCTCTACACCGGAGATATGCAATAACCTGCCAAACATCCCATTGCTAGCCTTATGCTTATTCCTACACTGGGAATAAGCATTTCTCCCTCTTCCCCTTTTTCATTTCAAAAATCCTTTCCTATAGATGTCTGGGGAAATCTAGAGCTAAAAGAGAGAGAGAAAATGAGCAAAGTAGCTCAAGAAAGGACTATGTCCTGAAAAAAAAGCGAGCAAAGTAGCTCAAAAGAGGACTATGTCCTAAGAAAATGTGAGGACACATCTTTTGTCTACTCACTATGTATCCAAAAAAAAGAATAGAGAATTATCATTAGCTCTAGACCCCAGAAATTAACTAGGAAGGATTACGAAATACCTCTCTATACACTTCCACATAACCACACATGCACTTCTTGATTAATTTTTATGATTTGCTGCTCCTTATGATCTGAGTGTCTAGCTTAGCAATAAACATCAGGCAATTTGCTCATGGTTCTTAGCCTACCTATAACTCCACATATCATTCTTTAGAAATAGGAGAGGCTACATTTTGGCCTAAGTGAGGATTTAAACACCATTGAGTGATTGAGTGAATCTTGGAGGACTTAAGCAAGTTGTTATCTTTTGAAAACCTTGAAAAACCTCCAGACAGAATCCTAGTCAAACCTAAGCAAGATAAAAGTTTCCTATCTACTACTTTATTTCACTCTTGCATGTTTAAAGTGAAAATCTATAAGCTCCACATTGCTATGATTTATGATACATGCTAAGTTATTTCTCACTATACAATATGCACTTGCAGACATCTTAAGTTGCTATCCATTTCATGCTCAATGCTTAAACCGCATTGTTGCTCGAGGACGAGCAACAGGTTAGCTTGGGGGAGCTTGTTGACGGTCCCTAAACACCTATTTTACCGTCAACATTTGACCCTAAAGTTCACCAAAAAGGCATGAAATGTAGTCAAATAGGTTTCAAACTAACCGAATTCCACATGTCCATAGAATTTTATTTGAATGCAGGATTTGAACCAAATTTGGACATTTGGACCCACCAGGAGACAAGCCCACTCAGCAGGGCCCAAATGGGCCTATGGGGGGTGGCGCCCGCCACCCCTAGGTGGTGCCCGCCAGCTCTAAGTGGCGCCCGCCACTTGGTTTGGCCCAAGTTGCAACCCCTGCCACGTCACCGATCCGTGTGACCTCCCCAGGGCTAAATCTTGGCCCTTGGTCACTAGGTCAGTGGCATCGGACGGCTCAGGAGAAAGTGGCGTGGATCAAGGCTGAATGTCGGTTGCTAGGACATGCAACTGACCTCCAAACCGTCTCGGACAACCACCTAGATGCCGTTGAAGCCAAGGCGGTGCATCCAACGGTGAGGGAGGTGGCGGCCGCCACCTAGGGCTGGCGCCCGCCACTAGGGTTAGCCCTAGGTCGGCTGGCTGCCCCCTATAAGAACCCCCCTCACTCATTTGGGCTATAAATACCCC
This sequence comes from Coix lacryma-jobi var. lacryma-jobi, assembly GCA_009763385.1. NCBI lineage: Eukaryota > Viridiplantae > Streptophyta > Magnoliopsida > Poales > Poaceae > Coix > Coix lacryma-jobi. The sequence goes on from CM019824.1 coordinate 140,875,406, forward strand.
CCTGAGGCACCTCTTCATGAACATCCCTCACAATATCCCTCACACCATCCCTCATATCCCACACTTCCAAGAGAAGCAAAGCAAGAGAAGCAAGTGAGAGTTAGGTTAGAAGCTTAGAGAGCTTAGGCAAGTAGGTAGCTAGTAGAGCAAGGCATCTTCACCCTCGCGGTAGCGCTGCTCAAGGCTTAGCTCAAGAGTAGAGGCGTGCGAGTGATCGGCTCTGGAGCTGGGAAGAGTCTTCCTTCATCTCCAGTTTAGGTTTTGCTCTTGTTACTCAAGCATTTACTATATTCTAGTTCATCATTTCAAGTATTACTTTATTCTACTTATCAGTATTGAGTGGTATACTTGATTGATTGCTTGAGTGCCTAGCTATCCTACAGATCAATTCACTTAGCCATAGTAGTTAATCTCTAGTGAGCTTAGTGTTTGATCTTTGCCAATAGGTTGCTTAGTTAGTTTAGTGTTTATCTTATTAAGTCAAATATTTGCTCTGACGTCCGCCAGGGTGTCTCTATTCAAAGCTAGGGTAGAGATAGTTAGAATATAGTTAAGCGTGGTGCTTAGTTATAGACTTACCTTAAGATACGGCTGGACCCCCGGATAGCTGTGGTAGCAAGCAGGTGGTGACAGCCCTGTGCGCCTTGAATTCCACCACGTAGTTGGCCCAGTTTAACAGTAGGGCTCGTTGTGCTAGCGTTCAACCTAAGTAAGTGGTAAAGGCTAGTACGCCTCGATACTTGACAAGATAGGAATAAAACTTTACTCAACTTAGTTGCTTTATTGTCTTTTGCCTGCCCTGCTTCATAACTGTCTCGCTTCGTAGTTATCTTGCTTTGTAGTTATCTAGGAGTAGTTAGTAGTTAGTTATCTTAGCTATCCTTAGTTATCCCATTCTACCTATCTAGTTATCCACCTTACCTTAGCCACTCATTTCATCCTTACCTATCCACCCATATATTCTTTCTAGCCTTTCATCCCCTCTCTTCTCCCCTTTTCCTTTTTCTTATTTCTTCGACTCTCATCCCCTCCTTGACTCAACTCATACACCACCCTAGCCTTCCCTTGGGATCAAATAAATCGACACCTGGTACTCCCAGGCGAAGTGCTACTACGATAGTTCTGTGCGCTTGCAGAATCTCCTCCTGGTAGATTGCATTCTCGCTAGCTAGCTCCTACTAGTGTCGGGACTGACAACCCCGCTTGGCATTAGTAGATAGCCACTTTAGTTACCCTATCTTAGGTGTAGCTAAGAACTACCAACAGTGGCCGTTTAGGGGATGGGCCATAGATTTGATTGGTTAGATCCATCCTCCTTCTAGCAAAGGACATAAGTTCATACTATTGGCTACAAATTACTTTACCAATTGGGTTGAGGCTATACCTTTGAAAAAGGTTACGTCAGAAAACATGATCAATTTTGTTAAGGAGCATATAGTTCACAGATTCAGGATCCCTCAGACTATAACAACAGATCAAGGGACTTAGTTTACATCATCCGAATTTTGTGATTTTGCTGAAGAAATGCGAATCAAGTTGTATAATTCTTCTCCTTACTATGCACAAGCCAATGGTCAAGCTGAAGCATCAAATAAAATTATGATTAAGATTATCCAGAAGAAGATTGATGAAAAGCCGAAAAAGTGGCATTTGGTTCTTAATGAAGCATTGTGGGCTTACCGAATGGCATGTCATGGGTCTACTCAAGCGTCTCCCTATGAGTTGGTTTATGGGCATTGTGTTGTGTTGCCATGGGAGTTATAATGGAGTTCAAGACGAGTTACATTGCAGAATGATTTAAGGAAAGAAGATTATGCAGGTCTAATGATGGATGGACTAGAAGATTTGCACTTGGTTCGTCTTAAGGCATTGGAAAACATAGAGAAAAAAAAACTACGTGTTGCCAAATATTACAATAAGAAAGTTAAAGAGAAACACTTTGTAGAAGGGGATTTGGTTTGGAAGGTTATATTGCCGATCGGGATGAAGGATAAAGCGTTCGGTAAAAGGTCTCCTAATTGGGAAGGTCCCTTTCGGATAGTAAGACATGTGCCTGGCAATGCATATATTTTGAAGACTTTATTAGGGGAAGAATTTTCTAGAGCTATTAATGGAAGATTTCTTAAGAAGTTCCATCCCAGTGTAGAAGTCGGTACATGAGCAGAATCAAGAATATTCATGTGCAAAAATAGCCGATGTGAAACATCGTCTTTAAGCGGAAAAATCCTCCAAAAGTTGGAGAATAGCCGACATGACGAGTGTCGCCTTTAGAGCAAAAATATCAATCTAACCGAATAAGGATAATATCATGCAAGAGTCCTGCTTTAGGCGATTTAGAGAGGAAAAAGCAGGGGTCACAGGCCAATATTTCACAGATGCAAAGTGTTTCACAAAAGAAGGCAGTCTTGTTACGGGAACTCCTAAGTACAGTCTATGTTGATGGTCCTTAAACACCTGTTTTACCATCAACATTTTACCCTAAACTTCACCAAAAAGGCATGAAATGTAGTCAAATAGGTTTCAAACTAACCAAATTCCACATGTCCATAGATTTTTATTTGAATGCAGGATTTGGACCAAATTTGGAGAATGGACCCACCAGGAGACGAGCCCACTCAGCAGGGCCCAAATGGGCCTAAGTGGGGTGGCGCCCGCCACCCCTAGGTGGCGCCCGCCACATGGAAAGACCCAACTTCCCTCCTTGCCACGTCACCGATCCGTGTGACCTTCCCAAGGCCAAATCTTGGCCCTTGGTCACTAGGTCAGTGTCATCGGACGGCTCAGGAGGGAGTGGCATGGATCAAGACCAAATGGCGGTTACTTGGACATGCAACCGACCTAACCACCGCCTCTCTGGACCTCCTGGATGCCGTTGAAGCAAGGGCGGTGAATCCAACGGTGATGGGGGTGGCGGCCGCCACCTAGGGCTAGCGCCCGCCACTAGGGTTTGCCCTAGGTCGGCTGGCTGCCCCCTATAAATACCCCCCTCTCCACAAGGCTATAAATACCCCTTGAGGCTTCACTTCAGACACCACAACCAAGCAACACACAAGCAAGGGAAGCAAGGCTAGAGCCAGAGAGCTGATAGCTTAGGGTTTAGCCAAGCTTAGGCAAGTAGGTAGCTAGTAGAGCAAGGCATCTTTGCCCTCGCGGAAGCACTGCTCAAGGCTTAGCTCAAGAGTAGAGGCGTGCGAGTGATCGGTCCTGGAGCTGGGAAGAGTCTTCCTTCATCTCCAGTTCAGGTTTTGCTCTTGTTACTCAAGCACTTTACTATATTCTATTTCATCATTTCAAGTATTACTTTATTCTACTTATCAGTATTGAGTGGTATACTTGATTGATTGCTTGAGTGCCTAGCTATCCTACAGATCAATTCACTTAGCCATAGTAGTTAATCTCTAGTGAGCTTAGTGTTTGATCTTTGCCAATAGGTTGCTTAGTTAGTTTAGTGTTTATCTTATTAAGTCAAATATTTGCTCTGACGTCCGCCAGGGTGTCTCTATTCAAAGCTAGGGTAGAGATAGTTAGAATATAGTTAAGCGTGGTGCTTAGTTATAGACTTACCTTCAGATACGGCTGGACCCCCGGATAGCTGTGGTAGCAAGCAGGTGGTGACAGCCCTGTGCGCCTTGAATTCCACCACGTAGTTGGCCCAGTTTAATAGTAAGGCTCGTTGTGCTAGCGTTCAACCTAAGTCAGTGGTAAAGGCTAGTAGGCCTCGATACTTGATAAGATAGGAATAAAACTTTTCTTAACTAGGTTTCTTTATTGACATTTGCTTGTCTTGCTTCATAGTTATCTTGCTTCGTGGTCATCTAGGAGTAGTTATTAGTTAGTAGTTAGTTATCTTAGTTACCCTTAGTTACTCTCTATCTATCTATCCATCCACCTTACCTTAGCCATCCATTTCATCCTTACCTATCCACCCACATATTCTTTCTAGCCTTTCATCATCTCCTCTCTCCTTTCACTTTTCTTGTTCTTCGACTCTCATACCCTCCTTGACTCCACTCATACACCACCCTAGCCTTCCTTTGGGTTCAAATAAATCGACACCTGGTACTCCCAGGGAAGTGCTACTACGATAGTTCTGTGCGCTTGCAGAATCTCCTCCTAGTAGATTGCATTCTCGCTAGTTAGCTCTTACTAGTGTCGGGACTGACAACCCCGCGTGGCATTAGTAGATAGCTACTTTAGCTACCCTATCCTAGGTGTAGTTAAGAACTACCAACAGTCTATTCATCAGATAATCTGTTCAAGACAGATTGGGTGTCAGTAGCCTGGGCAAGGACGGTTGCATGATCATCGTAGCTTTCCAGAAGTTCTTCATTGTCTTCGACATCTTCTGGAAGTTCGCCCTCGAGGAAGCCGGTTGGCATGGTGGAGAAATCGCCGCCAGCCCTAAGGCGACGCAGTGGTGTACGTCGTGAATGACGACCTGATCGACACGGCTGTTTGCATCATCAAGGCGCGCCTCCACGGTTTCCCCCTGGGCGTTCACCTTGTCGGCCACCTTAGTTGCCGCAATCTTCAGGCAGTCGACCTCCGTGAACAATGCTGGCAAGAGAAAAGATGTGTCAGGCAAGCGAGTTCAATTAAAAGAAAGGGAATCGGGCGAGGATTTCACCGACCTGTGATGGCATTGCAGAGTTGCTTCCGCTGATCCTCCCATTCAAGCCGGTCGATGCCATATTGCTTGGAAACTTCGCCCAGTTCCTCTCGGGCCTTGTCCCTCTCTTCCTTGAAGCGGCATGCATCGCGGTTACTCCACCAGTCGAAGTAGTAGGAGTCTGATGAAGGGTCCAAGGAATCGGAGGGGCTGGAGGAACTAGATGACGGAGTTACTGGTTGAGGATGAGGATGGCTTTGGCTGCTGGAGATGAATCTTATCCTAATGAGTAAGAAGAGAATCAAAATCCAGGCGGAAGAAGGACAAGAACGAAGAACTGCAAGGGGGCAAAGGAACCGATTCTCACCCATGGCGTCGGCGTTGCGGTGGTCTGCTTCCCCTTCGGCAGGACGCTTGCCGCGGTCATCATCGTTTGCCATTGCTATGGAGGTTAGGGTTTGCTTCTAGATTGAGTCGAGCAAAAAATGAAGAGGCGGAGGCAGGAATGCTTAACTGCAGATGGCAGTCGAGACTAACGAAAGGGATTTATTTATAAACCAAAAATAGTCGTGGCGAGTTCCACGGAGCGGTGAGAATGCTAAGCGACGAAGTAGGGGTTTTCCCTCTCGAATGGGCCGTTACTGGACTGGGCCAGGCTCGGTTAAGTCAAACGCCGTTCGGCTATATCCTTGGTTCTTTGAGTCAGGTTTCGTTCGGCTATCAGAAAAATAAGAACAATCGGCTACATCTTAATAGGAAAATTTAAAGGAAAAGGCCAATTGCTTTCTCAGACAAATAAAGGCGTGGAAGCACAAAGATGGTTTTGCGGAGACGGAGTACATTACACTTAGTTTATTACAAGCTCAATGTCTATTCATTCAGAAGCTGATTAATTGCCTTTAGGGCCTCGATCCTGATTCGGCCAACGTTGTCTAGTACTTTCTGATCTTCATCTTCAGAGCTTTGGATCTTGGATAGCTTGGCTTTGATTTGCCGATCTTCTTTGAGGGCTGAAGTCATCCTTAGTGAAGCCGCTTCTATGTTCCCCGGCAAATCAGCTATATGGGCCCTGTGAGACTGAATTTTGGCATTTAGTTTGGTTAGCTGAGCTTCTAACTTGCCTTTTTCCTCCTCCATAGCCTTCAATTCGGGCTCCAGGGTTGCCAGGGAATTTCTTGCAGTTTGGATATGAGAATGCAAATCTTTGAGTTCCAGCTTCTTTGAGGACCTGTCATTCTGCAAGACACCCTGGATGATGTGTTCTTGGTCGCCCTTCTCACCATGACGACGAAGTTATCAAGGCAGGCTGCAGACTCTAGGGGATTTAAAAGAGCAGAGGGGATATCTTCATCAATAAGTTCAAGGATGGCTCTGATTTGATCTGCATCCTGGACCAAATTGACGGTGTCCTTATTCAACAGGACGGTCATCTCCCTCAGCCGAGCTTGATTTTCCGTTGACAGAGTACGGTGAGAAGTATTTTCTTCACCCTTCTCAGTGATATAATCTTCAGTGGGGAAGGAATAACTCGTGGTCGGCTCGTTGGTTTTCTTCTAAGAGAAGGGAAAGAAGCGTTAGCCGATTGAATAAATTTGTTGAAATAATATAGTTTGAAACAAAACTTTACCTGCTGAGCTGATTGATCTTGACCATTTTGAGGGCTTGGTTGAGTATTCAAAGGAGGTGAACTTGGAGCATGATCAGGGGAAGGTTCTTCTGCCAGTTCGTTTAAAATTTCATCTATTTCAAATAATAGTGTGAGTATGGAAAGAGGTGTGGCAGCAGAGAGGAGTTTAGTCGAATGTATTACCTATAGTCGCATCGGCTTCTTGACTTTTGGAACCTTCAGGATTTGTTGGATCTTCAGTTGATGAGGTACCACCTAATTTGTGAGTTTTAACCTGTGGCTGCAATAGAAACGATGGAATATAGAGGTGGTCAGGTTTATTGCCGAATGAAGTTACTAACTTGACACAGGATGAAGGATTCATACCTTAGGGGATAATTGAGCCCTTTTGGTCCTTGGTTTCCTGGGTAAAGGGATACTCTCAAGTGCTTTTCTTTTACCCTCTCCTCTTGAAGGTGCAGTAGCTGAAGTTGCAGGAATTTTCATAAAAGTTTTCAAGTTTGGAGCATTGAAACCCAAGGCAGGATTGAGTCCAACCAAATAATATTCGATTGCCTTGGCAGGGGGTGTAGGCTCCAAATCCTGTGTATAGCCTAATTTTAAGGTGAGGATTGAATTCAAGAGCAGAAAGTGATAAGTATAATGAAATTACCTCACTGTCAGAAGCAAAATCAGGTTGCAAGTTTTGACATAAAGGGTGGACTAATACATTGAAGATATGAGCGTGTCATTCTTCCCACCAATAAGTGAAGAAAGGATGAGCAGTATCTACTATCCCAAATGGAGATGGTTCATATGTTGGTAGCTCCCATCCCAATTCAAAGACTTTTTCGGTCTCTATCCCTTCTGTGATTACTTCCCTGGGCTTTATTATTGTTGAGAAGAAAGGTTTTGGGGGTAATTGACCATATCCTAATTGTCTGGCCACCATGTTTGGATAATAAAATTCATAGGTGGACTGCACTAATCTTTCATGATGAAATTCGGCTGGCAGAGTGCAAGGTTTGATGAAAGAGTTGAAGATATCAATGGATACTTTGTCTACACAGCCGAATTCATAGCTAAACTTGAAAGGAAAAGTCAGATTTTCATTCTCTCTGTAAGGAAACCAAAGTACATTGTTGAAACCTTTGAAGAACAACTTAAAGAGATGACCAATGTCTATGTCGATACTGATAGATGATGCTGCTTCTCCATAAGTCTGGCAGGCTTTAACCTTTGCTGTCTTACCTTCAGCATAGTTAATTGAAGGGAAACTCAGGTTAAGAAGGCTAACAGAAACTATCTGATGCATATATAGTTGGAGTCACATCTGAACCAACCACCAGGGACCATTCACACAGGAGATTTCTCCACCTAGGTGCATCTGGAGAGTAATCTGGTGCATCATATGATAAACAGACCCCAAGAGGTATTTGCCTAGAGGGATTTGAGTACCTACAGATAAGTCTTCAACCATCACTATATGGTTCAGGGTGGGTTCATTGGATTTTCCACAGAAGATGAATCTGCATAGCCACATATTCATGAAGGCTTTTAGTTCTTTGTTAGAGATAGTGCCAGACGATTCCATGTAAGTCTGGATGTATTTGGCTCATCCACATCCAGAACTGACGGCTCTTTGATTACTTTTGTTCTTGTACTTGTAAGGATATACTGGTAGTGCCACATTCAGGCCAGTCATCATGAAAACATCAGCTAAAGTGATAGTCATCATACCATGGCCGAAGATGAAAGCATTGGTGGCGTCAGACCAAAAGTGGGAAGCCGCTATTAGGAGGGAGTCGTTTCTGGGCGTTTCTGATAAAGATAATTCCAGGCAATGGCCAATATCTTGACTCTCCCAGTGACTGCTACTTTTTTCCAATATCCTCTTGTACCAATTTCGCCATCCAACAATTGGGGGAAATGGCCAGTTCTTGAAGGTGCTTGGCCATTGGTTCAGCGGGGTGATTCCAGATTTAAAAGGAATTCTTTAGGTTTCCTTCTCAATAATCTCTGTTGGGTCAGGATTTTCCATTGGGCCAAGAAGGTAGGAGTCAGGATTGGCAGCATAAGGAATCAGAATCTGGTTCTTGTATTCCTTCAAAGAATGGCAAAATTGGAGAAGGAAGTGAGCCGAAAGAGAGACGAAACTAGCGGGAAATCACCAAATGTGTGAGAATGAATGAAGTTTACCTCCGGGATCTCGTCCTGGGTCGCCATTAGGGATTCGAGGTGAATTCGGAGTTACGCCGAGGATTGAATTTTTTGAGCGACGGCTACGGTGTCGAAAGGTGTAAACCTAGAAGAGGGAAAAAGTTTGCGGACAATTTCAAAATAAAATGACTTTTATCCCAAAATTGAGGGGGCATGTGTTAACACCAGATTTTTGCACGCACAAGGAGATGACAGATGGGCCAGTGTGCGAGAGATGGGCGTATAAAGCATTCGACAAGTGTCCATGTGGTCGGCTAGTTTCCAAGGATTCGGCAACTGCTTATGCGATCGGCTATTCTGAGAAAAAAAAGAGTTTCGTTGAAACAATGGAAGCAAGAGCCGATTGGGCAACGAAATTGTGACAATTAAGGCAATGAAGATTCTGAAGGGAGTCCAAGGCCAAAAATATTGTACTTTCCTTTAATATTTCATAGTCGTGTCCTCTTAGGACTTGTATTGCGTCCAGGGTATAAATATAAACCCTTGGCTATTGTAAAAAGGGTTCACAACCATATCAATACAAATCGGCCCCGTGCCATATTCGAGTCCTTTGTCATGTCGTCGAGTTCTTCGAGAGGAATCATCGATCCGTCGACCTCCGTAAGTCCCGACAACCTTGTTATCATGTCTAGTATCATGCGGTGGATTTAGATATGATACAAGTAGTCTTGTTTGTTTTCAAAGATCGTGCGGCGGATCTATGTCAACAATCAAGAAGTCTTTGCTTATGCTATGCTTATGAGTAAATACTGTGCGGCAGGCGTTTATTTGATATGTTTAGCAAAAGCGAGATAGTTATCGGCTCTATTAGATTTGGCAAGATCTAATAGATTCATTAAGTTATTATGTGTTGCATGTTTTAATTAATTTTGTAACACTCTTTTGCCCAATTTAGATTGATGTTGTTCGGCCTTTCTTTACAAGTTTACTTATGCTCCAATAATCGTTGTTTTCGTGATATCTCTTATAGATTGCATGATCATAATGGCCGAATTAGCTTCCAATCTAGATTGTTACATGTTGTGGGTTCATACATGTCAATCATGCTTGAGCTTTGATAAAACTAGGTATCGTACGGCAGATGCAGGTTTTACATTAGTTTGATCGTGTTTGTTTGCATGTTCCTTCTTCATGGGCCCCAATTCGGCTGGTTTGCCGAACTTAGTTATACATCGATTCATAATTTATTCTTATTTGTTTAAGCATGTCTTTTCCTATACGTGTATTCGGTGATCAATGCTTTCATATGCTTTCTTCTACATTAGCCGAATAATTCTATAAACATGTTTGGCAGGCAGCTTCTATAGTTGTATGTTGTCGAAAGTGGCTTCAGGGCCGTAAATATGGAACTGTCTGGTCTCACCCGGCATGTTCCAGTTTTATTCTCACAGTTTTACCCCTTGTTGCTTTTCAGGTCAAACCGACTGGCACGTTTCCGGATTTCGAATCGCCCGGGCACCCGAGTGAAGCCACGCTTTCCGGCTTGCTGTGTGTGAGGCACAGTGCGCCACATTTTGTGCCAACAAGATGCTATGTGGATGCTTCCCTCCAACATATTCTCCCAGCTCATACTGTCAGAGAAGCTGTTGGAATTTTTTTTTGGTCAACACTAACATGCAGATCCCCCACAGTATATTCATCAAGGTTGCAATGTTGAATGCTTCCTCCGTCCTCATGGTAGAGGCTTCTGCCCTTGCATTGCTAACTATGGTGATACAAAATCTGCAATGGCATAATACTACGATATTTTCAGATAATTCGCAGATTGTCCACTTCCTGAATAACCCCAACTAGGACCACCCACCGGACTAGAGAATTAAACCCTTTTACCTAGATTGTCCACTCCAACCTACATGGCACCGCGACTATAATTAGAAGAATCGGGACTCAGAATCATTTGGCTGATTTGCTTGCTCGACAGACTCTTACTTATGTTAGAGCCAATCTAATTTCTTTCACAGGTGCCTGTGTTTTTGCACCTCATGATGATCATGACTGTCCTATTCTTAGGACACTCCAGAATATAACCATAAACAATGTAATGATTCTATCAGCATCTTGCTGTTAATCAATATATGCAGGGAAACCTGGGGTTTGTTTGTAAAAAAACGCCATGCCATGTCACGGTGACGGTGATACGGATCCAACATCAGACACGACGCTCTAGCGACAACCCTTGGTAACGCTAGCTTGAGCATCATCATGGTGCTCAATGACAAAGCAACTTAATGGTAAGGCGGAGCAACTCTAACAGTTTGGCAAACCCACTTGGCATCTTAGGATTTTTGCCAAAACCATAAAAAACCTCCTCCAACAACTTGGCAAAAAGTACTTGGCAAGCTTGGCAAAATTCCTCCTTCACTTACCAAACATATATGCCAAGTCCTCAATCGCTTGGCATCACGTGTATCATAATTTGCCAACTAGTTTTGCCAACTTGTCGGAGGCTCAATTTTATGATTTTGGCAAAAATTCTAAGATGTCAAGTTCTTTTGCCAAGCCCAAATAGCAAACTGTTGGAGAAGACCTCTTTTTTCACTTGGCATTTGGTTTTGGGACTTGACAAAACTATAGATTTGTCAAGTGAGTTTTTGCAAACTGTTGGAGTTGCTTAGAATTTATTGTAATATTTACTCTCTTTGTTCCAAAACAAGTAACACTATGGAGATGTGTGCTGACTAGGTTTATAGAATATGTTAAGAATATTTATATCTACAAATAAGTTTATAATAAAGATGTATTCATTGATTAACCTAATGATACTAATTATGCATCATAATTATTAATATTATATATATTTGATCAAAATTAAAAGTATTTGACTTCTTGAAAAGTAGGAATAACACTTATTTGAGACCGGAGTAGTATATTTTTATAAAATCAAATTAATTTATATAAAGTTCGTGTGAAATTTATACGTTTCAGATGGATACTGTAGAGGAGGATGCTTTCGTGCAGCTTTAGATTTGTCTTGTTTAGTCAAAAACAATTTTTAGAGTCCCTTTTATTTTTATTTTATGTTTGTTGGGGATATGGAGGTACTCCCGTAGTATAGTACAAGGGACTCGCAAAATTCGTCTGTCTGTCTGTGATGCCTTTTGTGCAGCCCGTGTCAATTACGCAAGGCCCAAAGAATACTGGGCCGTGGCCCGCATTGCTGAAAATGCCTTCGGATTTGAGCCGTGTCCAGCTCGTTGGCCGGTCGGCCGGCTGGAAATCTCCTTCGCCTCCGCCGAGGACCTTTCTACCCGCGGGCGCGGCTGCCCCAAAAAAAGCGCGTGCTCTTGACTACTCAACTGCCGACGACGACACGACCCTCTACCACCCCCAGAGAGAGTTCCTGAGAAGGAACGGCGCAGACCGGCGGCCAGCACGGTTGTTCGTTGGCGGGACGGTGCTGATCCAATTGCTCGTTTCGTACGTCGCGTGGAATAGTGGAATCCTGCACAGCAAACATCCTGTGACATACTGACACGTATGAAGCAGCTTTAGGCCGCGTTTAGTTTCGGAATTTTTTTTTAAAAAAATCTTATAGCACATTCATTATTATTTGATAAACTTTTGTTATTTTTTACCAATATTAGTTCCAAGACTAGACTCAAAAAATACATCTCGATATGTACATACTAAAAATACAATTGGTTATTTTTTACCTATATTTAATACTTTATGTATGCATTTAAAGATTGATGTGACAGGAAATCTGAAAAAAAAAATTGGAAAATTTTGGGAACTAAACGCTCCCTCACTTCTTCAGGCGGTGGACCGGACCTGTTCCTTCCTAACAACTATACTAACATATGGAGTACTACTAGCTCGCTAGACCTCTGGTAATGCGCCCTTCAATTTCTTTTCTTTTTTTTGTCATGTTTGCTATCACATAATTCAATTGAAACAGCTGAAATTAGCCGTGAATAAATTTAAGCAAATGAGACCAAAGACTATTTATCATTTGCGTACATTCGGTTGCTGCAAATATACCAATGCACCAAGGTTCAAAGCTTCGATGGAATTTCATGAGTTTTGAAGGTGGCGGAAGGAAAGATTCAAAATTTTATATTACACTACATATACGCTATTGTAAATATATAACGCTAGACATGTTCTCTATTGTTTACATTGCATTTTCTTCTACGGAGTATTGAATAAGAACGTAGTCATAAATCATGCTACATATTTTGTGTAGATCTAAAAAAAATCTCTCACAAAATTCGACAACATTTTAAGAATTCCGGTAATTGTAGGGGCCGGTGGCTGAAAGAAATCAAATACCAGATTAAAGAAAAAGTAGGTCCAGCTGCTAGTGTGACGGTTTCTATATTTGATTTGATTTGATTTAATGCCGCGCGGAAGTGCAACTAGCTAAAGCGAGCATCAGCTGGTGGGCTGTAAGTGTCTACACCAGCCATCATGATATGCGTACATAACAGCACAAACAAAGAACTGCAGCACCTATCATGGATCCACGAACGATGCACGTACTAGCTGCTACGTACTACACTACAACGTATAGGACTACTATATGGATGGACACTTGGAGGAACGCACTGTATACATACCTACGTACTAGGATATTATCCGTGCGTTGCAACGGAAAAAAAAATATATCACAATAACTCAAATATGAACATGTATATTATTATTCAAAAGTGTTATATTTCATAGTATTCAATATTCCACCCCATGTGCAATAAATCAATAAATATACCACCATATTTCGTGTTTTGTGAAAACTCATGTAATATTTTTAATGTGAATAATATATTTATCTCAAATAAAACTATGAACAATGTCTTAAAAACATTATCATATTAGTAAGCATAAGTTTACGAACTAAATAAATTATTGATTTATTGCACATGGGTAGAGTCCTCTAGACAAGATTATAGTAAAATTCAAGAGATATACTCTGTGAAGTCTTATATTATATTAGTAATAAAATAATTGAAAAATAGATATCTTATTCTTGTTTTTGATTTGAGAATAGAAGAGAAGGGAGGCTAAACGATTCCCAAAAAAGTGAGAAGTGACATAGTGCAAGATATACGAAAATAATTATTTTAGGAGTGACATATAAGGGGTGGGGAAAAGACCGTAGTGGTATATTATAGAGTTGGGAGGTTTGGTCCTGCCGGGTAAATCTGGACATTTGCTGCTTTTTAGTTGTAGGGATAGGGATGTATGTATATGTATATAGTTGGTGAGCACGTGTACACAGTACGTGTCTCCATTTGTGTGGTTTTCATCAGTTAGCACTTGGTAGGCATACACACACACCAATAATATATATACATACTAGCTATCTCGTGTGGATTACTGGATTTGCATTGTGTTACAAGATTTGGTTGGCATCCTGGAAAGCTCTCTGATCCTCTTCAGAGATATTTCCCTCGGGCATACCAGCACTCACCCAAAACACTTTCATGGCCGTCAACCAATTGGTGACCTTAACTTGCCATCTCTTAAAGTGCTCTCCAGAAAATTTTTCTGGCTTCAGCGCATCAACAAAACTAGCCATAGTTAATTCTGGAAACCTATAATAAGGTTTTTGGATTGTTAAAAGAATAGGCAATTTCCAGATTAAAACCAGAATATAAATCATGATAAATTGATGATCTAGATATCTCATATTGTATTGTTTACTAGCATAACAAAACATGCATAGCATAATCTCAAACATGACAATCGGTGTAAGCATAGCTCGTACACCAGATAGATTAAAAGGCAAGATCAAAGACATAAGATCTAATATAAACATAGACAATAGATCACGAACGGCGTACCTTTCGATAGCTGGAGAAGACGGTGGCGGAGTCGGTGCTGGCTGATCGTCGATGAGTGCTGGAGGAATAGCTCGGAGCAGTTGACGACGAATACGCCTGGACGTAGCGCCGCCTGACTTGGATGGTAGACGACCCGTTGTTGTAGACGAGAGCAGTCGCGCGACGAGCGCTTCCCAAAAACCTTATTCGCCTTCTCCCGGTGCAGGATCGCAAAGACGAGGGTTCCGGAGACCTGCTCGCCCGGTCGCTGGTGCACGCAAGCGAACGGACTGGAGACGACTAGACGGCAGCGCAAAAGCGATATGAGACAAACCCTAACTCGAGAGGTGTTGAGATACGTTTTGGCGTGGCCGATAGGTTGCTTATATAGCCCTGTTGAACCGACCTCGTGTCGCGATCACGATCTAAATCGGTTTAGGACTCTTGAGTCGTAACCGTTTAGGACTCTGCAACTTGAAGGCCAAGAAACCAAAAACTAAAACTGCAAAAGGAGACCGCGCTCCCGCAAGGCGAGGAGCCGGATTTCGGCGGACCATTCACGCAGGTGCCGCGCACCCGCGCAAGTCGCCCCGCCCCGCCCCGCCCCGCCCTGCCCCGACGCGGCGCGGCGAGCGTGTGGACTTCTCTTTCTCCTTCTCACACTAGACTTGAGGAAGTGGAGAGAACTTCCATATTTAAGCAAGTTCTCCTCCTCTTCCACTAGCAAGGTGGGACTAAAGAGTTCCACTTCCCCTCTTTGCTCACATATGAATGGGTCTTTGAGATTTATTATGAATTTCAGAATTTATTATTGGGTCAAGCCCATATAAATTCTAACACATTGCTCTTTCTTATTACTGTAACACAGTCGTGACACTACAAAGCGATTGGATTGAAGAGGTACCGGTACCAACATGTACGGACGGCATTGCAAACGGTTGGTTTAAAAACTTGTTTCACTGCCGGAGATGTAAAAAAGGTCAGTGGCTGTGGCAGGAGGACACATGCTGTAAGCTAGAGAAATGCCTAGAGGTAGATCGCTGCTCTTTTGGCATGCATACACGCATGTTTGGTGGGACCAAACAAGACCCGGTACATGTACTCCGTATATATGTAGTACTCATCATTTCATTTCTCTTCACACACGAGAAATGGAACGCCACATTATACAAATATGGACCACTAATAATAATGAGGAAACGAAAAAACGAGAAGCAAAATGCGATGATTATACTACAATTACACGTACATCATGTGCATACCTGATTCTTGTTACCTTGGTGCGCATCCAGGAATGGCAACGGGTTGAATTTGGATCAAGTGAAATCTATGTGTACCCAAACCTAAAACCTAAAATCAAAACCCGAAATAGCTTCAAACACTGATTCGGGTGATAATCCATTACCATAACCAAACTTTCGGATACCCGAAACCCGATTAGATATCCGAAACTTGCTTGGTATGACAACATAGTATTAGCGATAATGACTTTCTATAAACACATGCATGATATATATACATATTCACATGTATAAACAAGAGCCAATAAATAGTAAATAATTTCATGAGTCAACTTAGATTAAATTTAATAGTCTAAGTAAATATGTTATTATTAGTGTACTATAAAAACATGAGTTTTCATTCCAAATGCGGGTATTCATTGGATATCCACGGTTGAAAAAACCAAACCCGAAACTAAACCGATAGGTTTTCAGGGGCCTCGAACCCAAAAATCGTGGATGAAAAATCGTCCCCAAACCTAAACCTATTAGACCCGAAAACCGCAGATATCTAAACCGAAACCACCTCATTGCTATCCTTATGAGCATCGAGGTCCTACTTTCGGTTTTGTTATTATAAGTAGGCATATTTACCTATATATATGCACTTTAGTTTTGGGCTCTTGAGGATGGCGGTGGCTATGTACACATATATGTTTTTTTTTCTCACGTAACATTATTGAGAAAACAAAAAATAGCTAAAATAAGTTAAACGGACATGCCTTTGGTCTTCACACCGCATATATGATATTTAACTTCCAGCTTTTGTTTTTTGTTTAATCCTGCCTTGATGTATTAAGATGGCCCGAAACCTGCGTGATGAAAAAAAAATAATATCTAGTGACGCGTTTTCATCCATCGAATTTCTGTGGTCGTAAACATATGCATCGATCGTCTCGATGTTCAAAGTTTTGAATACGGAGTAGTAGTTAACGCGTCCAAAATCCAAATGGGTACTTCAATTTCTCCAACGGTCGCCTTCTTCTCGTCGTGGCTGATAATAGTCGTGTAGCAGCAGTCTTCAAAACCCCAATTTGCATGAATTTCTGCTATAAGAACGCAAGTACATGTATGCATCTTAAATTAGTAAATAAATAAATAAATAAATAAAGGACTTTACTACAACCTGCGCATGCAGGAAACTCACCATCCGACTGCACACTCTATTTTAGGAAACCAACCAAACCTCCTTTCTAGATAAGGAAAAGAAGGAAGAACTGGAGAGAGAGCTCCGCACGCTGCGAACGGGCACGCGCCAAACGAGCGTAGCTCCTAAGCTAGGTCCACTAAAGAAGCAGATTCACCAACCCATCTTCTACCGTAAGAATTTTATAACTTTCATATAGTTACAGGTATTCCCCAGCATTTTATTCTAGAAAATCTCATGCATCATCCAGAAATCCACAGAACCCAAGATGATCAAGAAAATCGCATACAACAAACATTAAGTGTTGAGGCAAAAGTATCAACTGTAGCAGGTATTTGAAAGTCAGATTAATGCATTTTCTATGTTTCTTCCCTTCGTATCTCCACTCCAAGATTCTTTCTGTTTTGATTCTTCCTGGTGATTCCCTTCATATATTTCGTTGCTCATGTATTTTGGATAATGAGCTAACTAAAATTGTTACACTAACAAAACTAAATTACTTGTAACTGTTGAAGAAAATGCTTTGTAGGAGTTGAAGTGTTTAGGCAAGTCCATGTATTGGAATTCATCTACAGGACCATGATCCTGCAAACAAGAGGAAACCATTAGGATGCAACATAGTGAATTTACTAGATTCTAGTTAAAAACCAAACAAAAACGATGTTTGACTAAAAATCTGAACAAAACAATTGACCAACAAAAATTGTGCATGTCATTGTTCATTTTCTAGATAATGAGTCTTCTTCAGTAACTTTTCGTATGTGCAATGATCAGAATTAAACCATTTTAATTTCTATTGAAAAAAGCAATGGCACAACATTCATGATTAGGAGAAGGAAACTGACTTGGTGAGCGATGTTCTATTCATGACAAGAACATAGCGAGTGTACAACATTTAACCCATGGTCTATGTAATATGCCATAAGATAAAAAGGCAGGAGTGCAGTGTAACACCAAATTTCTATATCCATAGCACACAGCGCCACATGTAACATGTCAAGGAACCTGCAGATTATGAAGTAATCAAATATATAATAGAACGATATTCAGGTTATATAATATAGAGGAACATGCCAATTGAAGAAAAACAGTAACATGAGTAGGGAGAAATCAAGATAATAAAGGACATATACGCTACTGAAAAAGTTGAGCCCAACAGCTCAATCACTATTATTGCTTTATCAACCACACTATTTTTCCTAATTTATACCATATTATTGCTTTATCAACCACACTATTTTTCCTAATAGATGAAATAAAACTGTAAAGACAGCCCAAAACCTGTAATAAATATGGCAATTCAGAAAAAAGTAAGTCCCTGCATCCTAGGAGCAAAGTAAGTCTCACTTTACTTACATCTATCACATATAGATGGCATGCTTTCAAATCAGTCGGGCTTCAGCAGAAGAGAGGTTGGATTTCCTGCTACATGTCTGGTTCAAAAGCAAGGATATGAAGAGAATACGGGCCAGACAACCACATATTTTGGAATACTCCCTCGGCAATCTGAAATCTCATGTCGATTTTCTAGTGAGCATCAAAGTTCTGAATACACAGTTAGGTCAAATAATTTCTACTGCTCCAGTAACAAATTTGATTGAGGAACTAGGTTGATGAGAGTGATGTGGGGAAAGTAGTACAACTAAGCCCACAGATTCTGGTGCATAAACTCACACTGCATAGAAATCTCAATCGCTTTACCTATCAAAATAACTGGATGCTCCCAAAGATAGTATTGTTAAGATGGTCGCAAAGCACCCCACAACTTCGTCACTACAACATTCAAGATGCAATCTTACCTCAAATCAATTTCCAAGAAAGCATTTTTAGAACAGAAATCGTGGGGCAACAAAAACCCCGAAAATCCAAGAAAGCATTGGTATGAAAAGTCTGACATTCTCAAAGTATTGACAAGTCTTACTTAGTTATTTTGGGCTACCTTTTCCATTGGTTCTGTTCTTCCTTTCCATTTGGGCTACCTTTAAAGGCTTTATTATTTCATCTGTTAGCCAAAATAGTGTTAAGAATTAAGCAACAATATGGTAGAAATTAGGCAAAACAGTGTGGTTGATAAAAGCAATAATAGTGAGATAACCAGAAATGAAGGTCGATAGCTCAGGTATGAGGAGAAATGGATGCACATAGTTCTAAAATTTTAGACGAGCAAGGTTAGATGTAAAGGCGAGATCAGCAAGTGCCTATGTGGCCCCGCTTGGAGGAGGACCTGGGATGGTGACACGGTGAGGAGCAACAAGCCATATGGATCTAAGGTCGTGGGGCAGCCCGAACCACACAACGACTTCATGCAAGGCTGCTCCTACAGCGCGACACGAGGTTTGCACTCGAACCGTGCGTCCACCTAGCCCAGCAGCTCATCAATTATGCCTTAGACCTCCATGCTGACAACGGAGATGCGGAGCACGGGGTGACTAAGTGGTGCTGGCTCAGGGGGCATGAAGTGGAAGGGCGTCGCGACCTTGTAGAAGAGGGGAGACGTGGACACACCAACTGATGGGGGCAGCCATCGGAGCCGTAGACACGCATGACGCTCTCCCGCCCTCTCCCTCCACCACGGTAGAGATAGAGGGGGCGTGTGGGCAAAGACATAGCAGGGGAGAGTAAGGGTGTAGATAAATGAAAGATAATGCATAGAGGGCTCCTGATAAGGCCGGCTTCTAGAGGCTTCCATTAGCGTAAGGTGCATTGGATCATATGTTAATAGTGGATGGGTGTGTGCGCGTGCAAAAAAAAATTCCATCAGGCTAAATGAAGTCGTTATTACACGAGGTAGTCTCTAACTAAGAATCTGTCATCTAAAGATACACAAAGTAGTCCCTTTAAGCCCTATCCTCTAGTGCAAAAGCATGGATTGGCATCATCAACAATGGCATATCATTATAACGCTAAAAAATGCTAAAGCCAGAACACAAAAATACTAAACCAAAATTGAAAAAATGCTTGTTGATTTAACATAAGTTGCCTCTAAAAATGAAATATGTGGGCTCACCTCAGTGGTGAGGATTAGGCATTGCACTGGCATGATGAAGAAAGCTAGGATCCATGGGCATACCTCTTTTGTGATAAGTGAAAGGGGTAATGGTTTTAATAATGCCTCGAGCAATGACGAGTGTTGTTGACATCTATTAACTATCATTATTTACTATCAACAATACTTGAATAAATGTCAAAAAGGATTGCCAACTTAGAAATAGGAGGTTTAAACTAATAAATTCCACGAGTTTTGGTGATTCTACATTTTTCAGGGATTAAACAGAAAAACCAACGATATCGCTTCCCCAAGAAGGAACCCGACTGAAGGGTCGAGATGGCGGACTAGAGGGGGGGTGAATAGTCTTTTCTAAAAACTTAAACTTAATTGCAGCGGAATGGCTAACCGAAACAAATGCGGAATTAAATCTATCGGTCTAGCCAAGACTACACCCCTCTACTTATACTCTATGACACCTTATAAAAGATCCTAAACAAAGCAAATAAGGTGTCGGGCTAGCTAGAGCTCACCTAAACAATTCTAGCTTGCAAGGTTACACAAACCTAAGCAACTAGTACTCAAACAACCGGGGAGCTCCTACACATGCCACTAAGCAAAAAGCACAAAGCCTAAGCTCACTAGCAATGCTCAATAACAAGGCTACACAAGCCAAATTAGAGAGCTCAACTTAGCTACACAAACTAAGCAATGTGACTAGCAAGACTACAAGTCAACTAGTCACTCATGGGATCAACTTCTATGCTACACAAGCAAGGAAGGTAACTAGCAAGCTACACAAGCCAACTAATCATAAGAGCAACTAGCACATGTATATGAACAAGTAAATACAAGCTAGTGAAAAGAGTTTGCAAACCACCGAGAAGATGAACACGAAGTTGACACGGTGATTTTTCTCCCGAGGTTCACTTGGTTGCCACCAAGCTAGTCCCCGTTGTGTCGACCACACACTTTGGTAGTTCGGCGGCTAATAGGCACCACACCTAGCTCGACACTCGAGCGCCGCAAGAACTCACCCACAAGTGAGGGTAACTCAATGACACGCGCAATCCACTAGAGTTGCTCTTCGCGATCCCCGCGGGGCGAGCACAATGCCCCTCACAATCCTTCTCCGGAGCCACGCACAATCTTCACGCGGGCTTCACGACGGAGACTCGATCACCAAGCCGTCTAGGAGGTGGCAACCTCCAAGAGTAATAAGCACCACCGGCTTGCAACTCGAACACCTAGTGCCACTCGATGCTATCTCTCAAAGCAACGCACTAGAATCGCTCACTCGCAATAGATTCACGCACTAGCAAGCACAAGCGAGTTAGAGGGCTCCCAGGCACATCCACTCAAGCCACCAAGGCTTTGGAGTGCTCAGCAGCCGGCCCTAAGCCGGCCTCAACTCCTATTTATAGAGGGGAGCGGCCAACTAGCCGTTTCCCCTTTCCTGCGCCTCGGTCGGTAGTACCGACCCTTCCTGGGCGGTACTACCGGCTTAGTCAAACTAGCCGTTACCACAAGGCCCGCTGATTTAGGCGAAGCACCGACTCTCTGGTCGGTACCTCCGAGGTCGGTAGTACCGGCCCTATGGCGGTACTACCGGCAGGCTACTTTCGAACGCATTCAAAAACTTCCTCCTGACTCTTGAACTACCGACCCCCTGGTCGGTACTTCCGAGCCCGGTGGTACCGGCCCTATGGCGGTACCACCGCCAGGTCATCTTCCACTCAACTTCAGAGAGCTCCGCAAACTTGCCAACCACCGGCCTTGAGTCGGTAGCACCGAGCGCGGTACTACCGAGGTAATGGCAGTACTACCGGTAGGCCAAAACTGGCCACTTCCAGAGAGCTCCGCAAAACCCCTTCAGGGCCACGGTACCACCGACCCCCGGTCGGTACCACCGCCGGCGGTAGTACCGAGGTAATGGCGGTACCACCGCCAGGCCAAAACCGCTTCGGTCCAGAGAGGTCTGCGCGCTGCATCCTTGGGCGGTACCACCGACAACCCAGGGTCGGTACCACCGACAACACACAGAAAACTTCATTTTCATCTCCGAGTTGATCCAAACCAACTCCAACAACTTCTCCTTTGCAAATGTGCTAACACCAACAAGTGTACAACATCATGTGCATGTGTGTTAGCATTTTCACAAACAATTTTCAAAGGATTTTCACTTGCACTCACCACGCCACTCGATCATAGTAACATCGCAAAGTTAGATCGCTCAAGTGGCACTAGATGACCGATATGCAAACAAGTTTGCTCCTCTTAATAGTACGGCCATCTATCCTAAACCCGGTCATAATCTTCTCTACACACCTATGACCGGTGAAATGAAATGCCCTACAAATATACCTTTGCCTTGCGCATTCCATTCCATCTCCTTCGGTGTTGATGCAACACATGCACCAACCTATCTTCAAATGATATGATCCACTTCATATCATCACATGGCCTCCATGGTCCATCGATCTTGACATCACTTGCTCTTCACCATCGCTTCGGTCCTTCGGCGCCAAGTCTTGCTTAAGCCTCCCGACACTCGGTACCAACGGCTTCAAAGCCCCAACTTGCCCTTCACCTTCGCAACCGGTCCATCAAGCCAAGTCTTGCCTTGATCTTCTCCATCTTAGCCATATGACCACATGTCATGTCACATATGCATTAAGCTCCTTCTTCATCTTCATGCATGAGCATTGCAACATCCTCCAAGCCAATTCTCCTCTATGGCATATGTTGCTCACACATGATCACCTATGGACTAATCACCTGTGTAATTTACTTCAAACACATATTAGTCCACCTAAGTTGTCACTCAATTACCAAAACCAAACAAGGACCTTTCAATCTCCCCCTTTTTGGTAATTGATGACAACTCTACAAAGATATGGAAATTAAGCTCTTTGGATTCTATGTTACTTATCCAACATTAAGACCATATTAGAGAATTTGGATAAGCACCATACAACCCGACTTTGTAGTGTTAACTCCCCCTACATGTGTGCTCAAATGGTTTGGTTTCAAGCTTGCACACATGCATAAATATGAAATTTGTGGGAGTGTTAGCACTACTAAGTGATGCTAAGGTATACATGATGAAATTTTACCTTTGAAGCGTGCATACCACATTTTGATTCATCCTTAGCATCGAAGAGTAGCTAGACATTATAAAAACTAGAAAACCCCGTGAGATCAACATTAATAGCAAGAGTCTAGTTTTGCATTAAAAGCACAAGTCTAGCTATTAACCTATGCATGCTAGTTATCAATTCATCAATTAAATCCTATAACTAGCATACACCACACAAGCATGCATATAAAATTTTAAAACTTATGCAATGCAAGCAAGCACATGATTATGCACATATCAAATGCAACAACCAAGTTCATGAGCTTGCTCCCCCTACTTGTGTGCTCTCATTGTCCAAGAATTTTGATCCTTCAATCTTGCTCCCTCTTGATCCATGTCCATCTTCTTTTCTTGACTTCTCCCCTTTGTCCTTGACATATCATAAATGACATATCTTTGCCACAATTTCTCCCCCTTTGTCATCAATGACCACAAAAGGTATGCTTCTCTTGATACAAAGAGTTGGACTAGGGTAGATGGTTGATACTTGAGTCTTCATTTTTTATGGACACCACCATATGTGTGGGAATGACACCATGTGTAGGATCTTTGACCTTGATACCAATAGGTGGGGCACCTCCCCTATGTCATAGCATGGGTCATCCACTTGATAAACTTGAGCTCTTGATGGTGAGGGATGTTTTGCTTGAATTGATCACTTAAAGTTGAGGATCACTTGAAGTCTTGTAGGATACCAATTGAATGAAAATTGAAACTTGATATCCATTGGCATTATTGTATTTTTCTTGAACTCTTGTCATCTTCATGAGCTTCTCATTTGTGACTTGAACTAGGCAATATTGCACAAGATATCTAACTCGGTTTGCTCTAGAGTAAGCTTCTTCACACATCTTTCAATGGTTATCTTACTCATGTTGAATTAGACACTTGAATGTTCATCTTCTAGATCAAGTACTTGGGTTCACTAGCTCATGAACAAATTCACATACTATCCACTAGATCATATAGTCAATCAAGCAATAGTGGTAGGCTATGAATTTAAACTTTTCAATTGTTATGCATGATCCTATTGAGCATGTACTATATGCACTAACCGCATACTAGTAAGGGATGAATATGATCATGCACATTACAATGATACCTTTGCTATCTTGGAGTAGAGGATAGTCATTTGATTCCAATTAAGCTCCAAATAGCAATGTGAAGTCCATGGTGAAGACCAATATATATACCAATTGATAGAACAAATCTTCACTCATATGATTAAGTGCGCTATCTTGTTGTGGTTGGCTTGCTTCTTCATTTGAACATAGCTTGCATATGAATACCACTTGAATTGTCATGATTTGCTTTACTATCTTGCATGTTGCTTGCTTTGCTTGGTCAATCCTTTCATTGCTTCAACTAAGCATCTCAAATATCCTTTGAATCACCACTTCCATATTAGCCTTCCAAGTATCATACTTGGTTAACCTACCAAAGGCGGCAAGCCCCTACAAAAGGGAGAAGTGATCTCTCTCCAAAGAATCATCCTTGATACTCACTTGAATTGACTTTGCTTGATTGATCCATTTGAACTCTTATTGAAATGTGACTTTGAATTCCTCTTTGAGTTCCTTTTTGAGTCCTTTTCTTTCTTCCAAAAGATCTTCAATTGATACTAGGACTTCATCTTTCTCTTCATCTTGATGTTGGTCTTGATCTTCAATTTGAGTACCAAACGTGTGCCAAATACACTTCTTAATCAAATGAACTTGTACTCATCTTTGTCATGCTTCTAGCTCATTTCAAAACCAAACATAGGTCCCTCAACCACTTATAAACATGATTCCAACTTGAGGACCTTTCAATCAAAGTGACTCTAGATTAATCCAATATTTGTCACTTTTCTGGCAGATTCTGTCCTTCTCAAAGAAACATGCATATCTCCCAAAATATAAGTCTAATGACTATGAAATTTGGTGGAGATGTGCCTCTCTAAGTGTTCTAGCAGCCATAAAAATTTGAGCTTCATTGGCTTTCTAGATTGCTACCAGATTTCAATTCTTTCCATAGTACTACATGCTGAAAACTGCTGCACAATAGTTGACAAGATCTACTCCAAAACCAAAGTACATCTTATCCAATAATCATGAATTTTGCACAGCGACTAATATCACAAGTGTAGAGCATGTGTACCAAATTTCAAGCCAATCCAATAAGATTTGATCACTTAAACAGGGCTATCTTCTCAGCTCACTTAGATTTCAGATTTTTTGACAACTTTGAGCAATTGAGCTATACTCTACCAATATGAATCAAACTTGAGCTAACATGTTTGAATACTCTCACAAGACATATATCCATTCAAATCACTTACTAAAAGAAGTCTCATGAACATATCCATTCAAACTAACTCAATTTTGATCACTAAGCATCAAATCCATTCAATCATCTTATAGCAAGCAACATATGCATATAAAATAACATGATCAACTAGAGATATACCTTAGTAGCTCATGATCATGAAATAGCAAGCTTCTTCATCTACCATTTGCAAGCCTTCAAATATATCCAATCAACCACCACAACTTGATCTTTTGCACTTGTATGTTTTGCACTTGGACTTCACTTCACTTGACTTGGCATTGGGATGGATTTGCACTAAGCTTCTTTACTTGACTCAATCATATGATGGACAATATGGGACTGATTGAATCAAGCCTCCAATGCCATGGTACCTACACACATTTATCCACTCTTTGATGGTACCCAAACTAGTTTGGGTCCTCTCAAGTTAGGAGCAACATACTTCGGCATAGCCTTAGTATGAGTAGCGGGATGTCTTGCAATAGCAACCAATGTGGTACCATTTACATCCTTTCTAAGCACATTAACATTATTAATTGAAATCGGCTTAGAAGTCATACCTAGGGGACATGAATTAGCCATGTGTCCCCTTTCCCGGCATGAGTAGCAACTTCTCTTTGATTGAGCCTTCTCTTCCTTGCTCATTTGTTGCTTCTCATTGCCTTGCCTCTTCTCATTTTCTTGAGCCTTCTTCTCAAGCTTGGTAGGACACTTCGAGGCAAAGTGTCCCATGTCACCACACTTGTAGCACTTGATGTGAGCCAAATCTTTCTTCTTTTCTTCATTCTTGCTCATCATCATCTTGGCATCATGGATATGAGTTGGATGCCTTGCTCTTCCGCCCCTTCTTGTTTTCTTCTTCTTCATCAAGTCACCATCATGATGGTTGTTCTTGATTTGAACTTGGGGCTTCTTCTTGTTGGGGCAAGCCTTTGCAAGATGTCCCATCTCATGGCATTGATAGCACATGAAATGAGATAGCTTCTTTTCTTCTTGCTTCCTCATTTTCTTGCCCTTGGCATTGCTTTTGTTAAAGCCAATGCCACTCTTGTCACCATAGCTTCTTTGATTCTTCATCATGTGCTCATGGGTGACTTTTGATTTACACCACCTCTCTAACTTGTTGCTCAAATTCTTCACTTCACTTTTGAGCTCATTGTTCTCCTTCAAAAGGTTAGTCTCACAAGACAAAGAAGTAGAACAAGCATCTAATTGTGAAGAACATGGCATAGATAATAAATCTTCACAAGAGGTGGATACATTCTTCTTGCCTACATCACATGGGTTAGCAACATTTTGCAATTGATCATTTGATCCATGTGATGAGCTCTCATTATTTTTAATTTTCTTTGAAAGCTTCTTAATGAGAGAGCCATACTTTTCAATTAAATCATCATGTGAAGCTTTAAGAACATCAAGTAAGCGCTTATGTTCTTCACATGAGTTCTTTAGAAATGAGTTTTCATTTGCTAATTTCATTGTTTTATTTTTCTCATTTTCTAAAGACATGGTCATGCTAGCAAGTCTACTAACAAGCTCATCATAGGAATCATGATCAATCACATTGCAATTTGATACCTTAGTGTCACCTTGTAACATGAAGCAATATGATGATGTTGGAGAGCTTGTGGTAGCATCATCATTGGAGCATGTACCATCATTACCATCAAGTGTGCTTGAGGTTGTATCATCACTTGCATCACTTGAGGCATCATCTTCCATCTTGTCAAGTGTGCTTGAAGTATCTTTATTGATTGCATTACTTGAACATGAGGTGGAGCAATCTTCCACAACAACTATGTTGCGGTCATGCTCAACATCCTCATGTACCACCGGTTCATCCTCCTTTATGAACTTGCCATCATCAAACGTGGAGGGATCACCGAAGGTGGTCTTGATGGAATCCCACATCTCATGGGCGGTCCCTTTGGAGTTGATCTTGTAAAACAACTCAAAACTCAATGCATCCATTAGATAACAATAAGCATTTGCATCAAGCTCAAAGAGATCCTTTTGAGCTTTGGTGAGATTTTTATGGTCCAAGATATGAGAGAGACCACTAGTGATAATCCACCAAAACTTTGGCCCCTTTGCACGAAAATGATCAAGCATATGATGTTTCCATTGTGCAAAGTGTGTGCCATCAAAAATATGTGTATCACACACATCATCTAGCCCACTAGACGCCATCCTCTCGGGTCGGTGAAGACCACAAATGAGAGACCTCGCTCCGATACCAATTGAAGGGTCGAGATGGCGGACTAGAGGGGGGGTGAATAGTCTTTTCTAAAAACTTAAACTTAATTGCAGCGGAATGGCTAACCGAAACAAATGCGGAATTAAATCTATCGGTCTAGCCAAGACTACACCCCTCTACTTATACTCTATGACACCTTATAAAAGATCCTAAACAAAGCAAATAAGGTGTCGGGCTAGCTAGAGCTCACCTAAACAATTCTAGCTTGCAAGGTTACACAAACCTAAGCAACTAGTACTCAAACAACCGGGGAGCTCCTACACATGCCACTAAGCAAAAAGCACAAAGCCTAAGCTCACTAGCAATGCTCAATAACAAGGCTACACAAGCCAAATTAGAGAGCTCAACTTAGCTACACAAACTAAGCAATGTGACTAGCAAGACTACAAGTCAACTAGTCACTCATGGGATCAACTTCTATGCTACACAAGCAAGGAAGGTAACTAGCAAGCTACACAAGCCAACTAATCATAAGAGCAACTAGCACATGTATATGAACAAGTAAATACAAGCTAGTGAAAAGAGTTTGCAAACCACCGAGAAGATGAACACGAAGTTGACACGGTGATTTTTCTCCCGAGGTTCACTTGGTTGCCACCAAGCTAGTCCCCGTTGTGTCGACCACACACTTTGGTAGTTCGGCGGCTAATAGGCACCACACCTAGCTCGACACTCGAGCGCCGCAAGAACTCACCCACAAGTGAGGGTAACTCAATGACACGCGCAATCCACTAGAGTTGCTCTTCGCGATCCCCGCGGGGCGAGCACAATGCCCCTCACAATCCTTCTCCGGAGCCACGCACAATCTTCACGCGGGCTTCACGACGGAGACTCGATCACCAAGCCGTCTAGGAGGTGGCAACCTCCAAGAGTAATAAGCACCACCGGCTTGCAACTCGAACACCTAGTGCCACTCGATGCTATCTCTCAAAGCAACGCACTAGAATCGCTCACTCGCAATAGATTCACGCACTAGCAAGCACAAGCGAGTTAGAGGGCTCCCAGGCACATCCACTCAAGCCACCAAGGCTTTGGAGTGCTCAGCAGCCGGCCCTAAGCCGGCCTCAACTCCTATTTATAGAGGGGAGCGGCCAACTAGCCGTTTCCCCTTTCCTGCGCCTCGGTCGGTAGTACCGACCCTTCCTGGGCGGTACTACCGGCTTAGTCAAACTAGCCGTTACCACAAGGCCCGCTGATTTAGGCGAAGCACCGACTCTCTGGTCGGTACCTCCGAGGTCGGTAGTACCGGCCCTATGGCGGTACTACCGGCAGGCTACTTTCGAACGCATTCAAAAACTTCCTCCTGACTCTTGAACTACCGACCCCCTGGTCGGTACTTCCGAGCCCGGTGGTACCGGCCCTATGGCGGTACCACCGCCAGGTCATCTTCCACTCAACTTCAGAGAGCTCCGCAAACTTGCCAACCACCGGCCTTGAGTCGGTAGCACCGAGCGCGGTACTACCGAGGTAATGGCAGTACTACCGGTAGGCCAAAACTGGCCACTTCCAGAGAGCTCCGCAAAACCCCTTCAGGGCCACGGTACCACCGACCCCCGGTCGGTACCACCGCCGGCGGTAGTACCGAGGTAATGGCGGTACCACCGCCAGGCCAAAACCGCTTCGGTCCAGAGAGGTCTGCGCGCTGCATCCTTGGGCGGTACCACCGACAACCCAGGGTCGGTACCACCGACAACACACAGAAAACTTCATTTTCATCTCCGAGTTGATCCAAACCAACTCCAACAACTTCTCCTTTGCAAATGTGCTAACACCAACAAGTGTACAACATCATGTGCATGTGTGTTAGCATTTTCACAAACAATTTTCAAAGGATTTTCACTTGCACTCACCACGCCACTCGATCATAGTAACATCGCAAAGTTAGATCGCTCAAGTGGCACTAGATGACCGATATGCAAACAAGTTTGCTCCTCTTAATAGTACGGCCATCTATCCTAAACCCGGTCATAATCTTCTCTACACACCTATGACCGGTGAAATGAAATGCCCTACAAATATACCTTTGCCTTGCGCATTCCATTCCATCTCCTTCGGTGTTGATGCAACACATGCACCAACCTATCTTCAAATGATATGATCCACTTCATATCATCACATGGCCTCCATGGTCCATCGATCTTGACATCACTTGCTCTTCACCATCGCTTCGGTCCTTCGGCGCCAAGTCTTGCTTAAGCCTCCCGACACTCGGTACCAACGGCTTCAAAGCCCCAACTTGCCCTTCACCTTCGCAACCGGTCCATCAAGCCAAGTCTTGCCTTGATCTTCTCCATCTTAGCCATATGACCACATGTCATGTCACATATGCATTAAGCTCCTTCTTCATCTTCATGCATGAGCATTGCAACATCCTCCAAGCCAATTCTCCTCTATGGCATATGTTGCTCACACATGATCACCTATGGACTAATCACCTGTGTAATTTACTTCAAACACATATTAGTCCACCTAAGTTGTCACTCAATTACCAAAACCAAACAAGGACCTTTCACCGACGCAGATTTCTTTACCACCACATCGGGATATCTCTAGAAGACTCCAGAGGACACCACGAGACACCACGAGAAGGAGCACCACAGGAGGCTTACCTGTGGGACCGACCGGTCCCACAGGGCCCACCGGTCGGTCGGCCACGGAGGCCACGCGCTTTCGTCTTCTGCAAGCTACTTCCACCGACCTCCAGGATGCATCTCGACCGTACCTCAAGTTGGTTTGATCCAACGATCACGATTCCACGCCCAGGGCTATATAACCAGACCCCTGACCCCCCTCTCAATAAGCAGAGATCATCAGGCAGAGGACAAGACAGAAATTAGGGTTTCTAGAGAGAAGAGTTAGAGCTCTACATCAAGATTAGAGTTTAGTCTAGTTAGATTCAAGTAGAGGCAGGCAACTTCGTTGGCATATCCGGCTAGAAGCTTTGTCTGAGTCTCCGGATCATTGTCGAAGACTCGATAATCTGTATCTTTATTCGACTTTATGCTACTTTAATATATTTCAGTTTATTCAGTTTTGGAGTTTATTCTAGTTATATATTTAATATAGATCTGATTATGATAGAGTTTATGATCATGTTCGTAAAGTACTTAGCTTTATTCCGGATAGAGTTAAGTGGTCAAACTGGTGTAAACATGGTGTTTAGGCTAAGTTTACCTGCGAATACATCCTATGCTCCAGGTCGAGAGGTAGATCGCATGAGTGACAGTCCTGTTGAGTCCTTTGTAGTCCTCCCTCCGAGTGTAGATCTTAGTAGGACGCGGTTGCAAGTTAGAATTCATTACTTTGTTCTTGATTCTAATTTAGTAATGTCCCTTGATCATGGATGATAGATTAATTAGCTATAAATGATTGTATATTAACTAGAGTAATCGCTAGGCTTAGTAAATGTGAAGTAACTTAGGATTCGAATCTCTTAATTAATCACCTGACTCTCTGCTTGATCTATGTAGTTCGCTCTATCTCTAGAATTCCCGCTGTTATCATTATCATCATTATTTATCTTTACCTTGTCTTACCCCTGTTTAGACATGTGAGTAGTGAATGAATGAATGAATAATAATCTCTACTACCTTTGAATCATATTTAATTACTAAGTTCCCAGCTTCGTTACTATCTTCGGTAAAATATAAATAATGATACCTAGATAACCTGGGTGAAATGCTGCTACAACAGGTATATTTATTTGTGCGCTTGCGGATAAATATTTGTTTATATCTTTTGAGCTAGTGTCATATATAATTTACATTTCTAGTATCATGTTGGGGATGACAACTTGACATTAAGTGATGCTAGGAGTGTCCTGTACATTTCTGAAGGCTTTTGCTGGAATCAGTTCATTAAAGTTTATTATGAGCAATTGCATTAAGAAGTGTCAACAAGTGTGTAAATTGTATACACTAACAACTATTAACGGTCTAATAATAGGTAGAGAAAGGAACTAGAATATACTTGACGTGATATAGATCTGTAAATGAAACATAAAGCACCAGATGAGAGCAAATAAAAGTAGTACCTGCAGAAGGAAAGAAATGAACAATAAGTGCAAGATGAAAGCCCAACCGCAATATTCTAAGCCACTAGAACCAGGAATTACAGAGATTCCAAGAGAAATGGAGGTGAAAACACTCCCCAGTTGTCACAGAATCTACATACCACTCCAGAGGAATTTAGTTGGTTCTAAAAACTGTGATTAAAAATGATCTGAACTTCACCATACTAATTTAGAAAGAGTAAAAAATTTTATGAACATATCATGGAGATAGGTAAATCTTACATACCAGTGGATATAGTTGACAATAGTGAACAACCAGCGGTTCAAAGAATGCAAGTTTACTTGTGAACTAGGCTCCTCAATACATGAGTTTTTTTTTTAAAAAATAAGAGCATATAAATCTTCAGGGTATATTGCATAGTCATTTAGAATGATGAAAAAGTGCACAGGTAGATAAAGGTGAACAAACATGAATACTGACAGGTAGGAGAAGCAGATAATGCATATTCACATTTTATTACAAAATCTAAGAAAAGGCATAATAGCTACTGCACATATGACAAAGCTCATGACTAGTGCACTTCTCATGAAAATCCCTAGGCCTCCAAACACAACACATGAAAGATTACTTAGACCACATCTACCATCTGTTCTATCAAATCTATGTACACACCACATGAAAAATGTACGTACATAGTACAAAAGCTAGACTGAGTGAAACTCACTAGGAATGCATACAAAATGGTAGAGATATACCCAAAATGAACGTAAATGCTTAGGAAATGCTAGGGATATACCCAAACTGGATATCCACCACTTCAATTAAAGCCCAGGAACGTCTGATTCATGGAGGAGATGAACTCAACAGAGGCGAGATTCACCAAGAGTGACAGATCTGCCATGGATTTGTATTAGTGACATTCAATAGGGAGAACATGGAGGATTTGAAGGGCATATGAGATTGAAACGATGGAGAACAACAAACAAATGCAAATGGGGGGAAGGGGGAAGGATTATGACAAACCCATCTCCACTGCCACGGAAACCACCGTAGGCAACCTTCAGTAGCAGATCCTCTATTGAATCGTGGATCCATAACACATTCGGCTCAAATAGGGGGAGGATCTAGAACACTAACCACAGCTCAAATCGAAGCACCTCCGTTTGCAAAAATTGGTTTCCCGAGTGAGCAACACCTACTCCCTGTTGTCGCCGGCCATAGGAATTTCGCTGGGATTTACCAAATGGCGCAGGGGATTTCACTGGAAACATCATGTGCCTGGCGAGTTCAGTGGAGGATTCCAGATGACGCGAATAGGAGAGAGCAAGAGAAAGGGGAAAAGGAGAGAAAGGAACGGGAATATTTAGGCTCTTTGTCCAACTCGGCGAATACGATGGGCGCGATCGGACGGTCGGTGCAAGATTGATCGGACGGTGGCTGCGGTGTGCGTGCCGCACCTTCAGGGCATGCGCGCCCGAAAAGTAGCATTAGGGATAAATAAAAGATCCCAGTATATATATAGTACTATACGCATCTTGAAAAATGTTAAAAAGAGAGCAATCAATAACAATATTCTCAAAGAACATTCGTTGCTCCATCAGGTAACATGCGTGTGAGTGTGAGGTGTGACGCTATTTGAGCGGAAATGATTAGCAAGATCATGCATGAGGGGGGCCCGGGCCGGGCATCAGGCGCTGGTGCGTGCTACTCACACATTTTATTTGTTAACGGAGGAGGCCACTCGTCTGTTCGGTACACACGATCTTTGGCACGCAATGATCTGTCACGTTGCTTTAAAAAAAAAAGTTGTTTTTTTTTTCTTTTGATTATATTCTTTAGAATGTGCAGCCTTGTCCGTGAAGCACCGCCGCGCCACCGGCCGACGCGGGGGGCGTGCATGTGAAGCGTGGAAAAGGCAAAAGGGCCGCGCCGTTGGCCATGCTGAAAGCAGGAGCTGGCAATGTTGGAATTTAACTGTGGAATTTATGTGCATCTGTAATAAAGCAGCTAGCTAGCTTTGGATCGATAATATTCAAATAATTACTTGCATACATGAACATAATTTTATTGTACTTCATCCGCGTTTGTTCTAAGCCGAGTGATAAGCTAAAACAACTAATTTGTTGTAAGAGAAAAATACTAGCTGACAGATAAACCGATTTATAGCTGAAGCGGACATAGCCTCAAATCACGTCATTCAAGAATCTCGGAGTGTCAAAAAATTTCAAGTTTGACCAAATTTGTTTAATAAAATAATAAATATTTTTCTGATACCAACTAAGTATTATTATATTCTTCATTAGTTATATTTTCATAGTATACCTATTTAATGTCATAAATCATTGTATTTCTCTCTATAAATTTTGGCCAAACTCGAGATGTTTTGGCTCTCCAAGATATTTAAAATCACTTATATGACTCGGTTTACTTGAATTTTATCAGTCGTATTGCAGCTTATTTTCTCACACAGAACACTAATAAAACAGTCAAAATCAGCATGAATAACTTTAAACGAAGAGGGCCATAATTTGGAACAGAAGGAACAGTAATAAAACATTATGCGGTCCGATGATACAGAATGTAATGAAGAGAAGACTTGCCCTGTGGCTTCCCAAAATGTCGTTAAATCAAGACTCGGTTTGTTTGAACTTATTCACGTCTGATTTTAGTCATTTCAATAGTGTTTAATGAGAGAAAATACTGAAGTACGACTGATAAGTTAAGGGAATAGGACCCACTAGCGCCTCTTGCTATGGGCAAGTACATTGCCTAGGTAGCAAATGAGAGCCTAACTAAGAGGGTGTTTAGTTCCCACCCCAAAAACTTTTCATCTATCACATCAAATGTTTAGACAAGTGCATGAAGTATTAAATGTGGACTAAAAAGATAACTAAATACACAGATTGTAATAACTTTTGAAAATATTATACTACAATAAATATGTGCTAATGACAAATTAATTAGTCTTAATAAATTCGTCTCACGATTTCAAAAACATATGTAATTTTTTATTAGTTTGAAAGTGCGAAACTAATCTGGCAAGTTCTTTTTTTTTTCTACCGGTTTGACTAGAAACATCCAGCTAAAGAAAGATAAAACCAACCTGAACCTCTACCAACAGTTCAACACGAGGGAAATTTCCATTCATGAGAAAAACAACAACACGACCCTACGGCCTATGCACGCGGTCAATTGTAGAATTTTCATGATGTCCTGCGCCAGCAGGCAACCCGGCCTAGAACCGAGAATATACAGTACTCCGTACAAAAGATACCAACAGCAGCATGTGACGAGTACAAAACAGCTCCATTTGGGTCCCTGCCCCAGCTAGCAGCCCCAGCCACCGGGATCCGGGGCAAATAACCCCAGGGCAAGTGGGGGCTGTCCCGTGCGTGCCGTGTCGTCTCGCCGGTTATAAAAAGTCCGCGCCGGCCGCCGGCAGCCACCGTCGTCGTCACGGGTGGCACCCATCGTCCGTCCGTCCGTCCCACTCCATCTCCATTCCACCAACAACGTCTCGCAGAGGCAACGTGCCATACTCCCTCCGTATCACAAATAGAAGTCCTCTAGGACAGCGACACGGTTTCCAAAGCATAACTTTGACCACTTATTTCTTTAAAAATATTTATTGTAAAGTGGTATATGTATATTTTTATGAAAATATTTTTCAAGACAAATTTATTTATATGATTTTTACATCTCTAAACTCAATAATTTAAAAATTATTCATGATTTATGTTCCCAATGTTTGACCCAAACCTTTTCCAAAATGACTTCTATTTCCGATACGGAGGGAGTACGTACTGTCACGTGGCGTCCCCAACTACCCCGCCGGCGAATCCAAGCCGTCCACCCCCCACGGCTTTCCGCGCCGCGTCAATCCCGGCCCTCCACGTCCCCCGCCATGTGCACCACGCCGGGTGCCGCCCGCCGATTACCACCCCCCTCGGGGCTCCTCTGGCCCTCCGGCCCTCCGCTCCCCGCCTGGGAGATTTTACGACACACGCAGCGGGGCGCGCATTAACGCCGCTACGCGCACACGCACCACCACCACCAGACCACCACCACTGGCCAAACAACCACCACGGCACCACCACCTCACCTCAACGAGGCAGGCGCAGCGCAGGTGCAGGGCACCAGGCAGCGAGGCTGGCAGGCAGGCATTCGCAAGGCAACAAGGCACACCACCGACGCCCAAAAATAACTAGGCGTCCCCACAAATCGCTCCACCTTCCTTTCCCTCTCCTCCCCGCTCCGCTGCGTTTGCGCTGGCCCTGGCCCCGAGATCCACGCCGCCTCCTCTCCGGCGCCCTGCGCTCGCCTCCGGCGCGGCCCGCGCTGCCTCCTCGTGACCTCCGCGCGGCTGCGACCGACCGCCGGTTTTGTCGCTGCCCGGCCCACCAGGGAGCGGGGCACTGGGCAGGAGGAGGCACGAGGCGCGCGCGGTGCCAGCCAGCCTGAGCGAGAGGGCGGCCGGCCGGCTGGGCGCCGGTGACGTGCTCGGCTTCGTGCCCGCGAGCTCGCCAAGTTGGCGGGCGGCGCTGCTGCTGGAGCAACGAAGGAAGCGGGAGGAGGGCCTTTTGCTCCTCGTAGCTGGCAGCCGATTTCGTCCCAGGAGGAGCAGGAGCCTCCCGCCTTGCTTCGGCCGCTCCTGGTGCCTCTCGATCCGCTTCCGCTTCCGCTTGGTCCATGGTCCATGGGGTGGAAGGTGGCGTCAGGGGGTAAGGCCGCCGCGGCGGCGGCGGCGCCCGGCGACAAGCTCAGGTTCCCTCCCTCCACCTCCGCCGCCGCGCGGTCGCGGATGAAGCTCTGGCTCGTGCGCGCCACCACCACCGTGCTGCTCTGGACCTGCGTCGTGCAGCTCACCGCCGTCGGGGACACCTGGGGCCCGCGGGTGCTCAAGGGCTGGCCCTCCTGCCTCACGCCGCACGAGGAGGAGGCCGCCGCGCGCCCGCGGCAGCCTCTCGTCGCGCTGCCGCCCAAAAGTGAGTTCGCCTGCTCTCATCTCGTCGTCATTTTCTCTGGTCCTGGTTGGTTCCTCGCTTTCCTTTGCCCTGTTCCGAGTTCCGACCTGCTGTCTGCGCTCTGGACAATCACGACGCGGTTCCCAGCTGGACATTGACAGCCCGCCTGCATCGTGGCGTCGTAGATCCCTCCAAAGCTCCCGCGTACATTTCCTCGGTCTTGCATGAAAACGACCTGTGATTGGTGACGATTTCGGTCGTCTCCGATTGGCAAGCCCCGCGTAATGCAGGGCGTCACGCGGATTTCGTTCTGTGCTAATGTCAACTGTATGTATGTGGTGCTTTCCGCAGCATTTGATAATGCAATCATGCTCACATCGTTTCCACGTTCTTGGGTCGGTGTATTGGTATAAAAATTCACGTCAGGTCGTGCATGCCCTTCACATTGCATTGGCATCCTATTGGGAACTGCATTTATCTTCTTTTGGTCGGTAGGACAACAGTTTTGCCGTTCTGACCATGATATTTGCGTTTCGAGGTATTTTCATGTGAATATCATACTTTTTAGGTGGGTGGTGGGCCACATTTTCATAGGCTTGGTTAGGTGTCAATCATTCATTCTCAGCAGCTCCTGAGCAGCTGCATCATGAGCCTTTTTCTTGTAACCACATTTGGTGAAACAGCACTTGATTTTGTCAATTAGGAGGTAACTTATTTCAGCTCAGGCAGAGGACAATAGGAGCCAAGCTAATTGCACCTGTCAACACTCAAGTTGTTATATGACATTGCACACTGCATTATTTCTGTTAACTGAATGTTTTTCCTAATTAATGATTGGAAAAGTGTGGTCATAATTTTCTTGTTGCTATTCAAATACTCAATGTGTTGTGCACGTTCTAGTGTTTCCTTTCGCTGATGTTTTGTTGCCAATGCCTTCCAGGAATATATAGGAACAATGGTTACTTGATGGTTTCATGCAATGGTGGGCTTAACCAAATGCGAGCTGCAGTAAGCAATCAGAAAACCTTATTTGTATTGATTCGGCAGTTCCCTTTGCAACGTCTGACTCTTAACACTGGCTTCTGGCCTTCCCTACTTTTTTTATCAGATATGTGACATGGTTGTAATTGCAAGATATTTGAATGTCACTTTAGTTGTGCCAGAGTTGGATAAGACTTCATTTTGGAATGATCCAAGGTGCTGTTTGGCGACTTCAAATTGTCTTTTAAACTATTACTGAGACTTGTGTTTATGTCAGGGAAGCTAACTGCAGCAATCCATTTTATCCTGCAGTGAGTTCCAAGATATATTTGATGTCGAGCACTTTATAACCTCATTACGAGGTGAAGTTCGCATTCTGAGAGAATTACCCCCAAGGGTAAAGAGAAGAGTTGAACTTGGAATGTTCCATTCCATGCCCCCAATTAGTTGGTCTGATATCTCCTACTATCAAAATCAGGTAAGCAGCATCATATTTTATGCCAAGACTAGTCTACATTGCAGAATTTATTGTATAAACTGACACTTGGTTAATTTTGAATCAGATTCTTCCTTTGATTCGTAAGTACAAGGTTCTCCATCTGAATAGAACTGATGCCAGGCTAGCAAACAATGGTTTACCAATGGACATTCAGAAACTGCGATGCCGAGTAAATTATGCCTCACTCAGATTTACCCCGCAAATTGAAGAGTTGGGAAAGCGAGTAATTAGAATTCTTCGCCAAAACGGACCTTTCTTGGTACTTCATTTACGTTATGAAATGGATATGCTGGCCTTTTCTGGCTGTACACAAGGTTGCAGTACTGAAGAGGCAGAAGAACTCACAAGAATGAGGTGAAATTTTGGAATCATACCTTTAACATGCAGTGAAATTTTGTCTATTTCTTATTTTTAGTTGTTCTATTGACTGGACATGCTCCAAACTGCTCTTGGCTTCAGGTATGCGTATCCATGGTGGAAAGAAAAAGTGATTGACTCAGACTTGAAAAGAAAAGATGGCCTTTGTCCATTGACACCTGAGGAGACTGCTCTTGTCCTCAGAGCACTTGACATCGATAGAAGTATGCAAATATACATTGCTGCTGGGGAAATATATGGTGGAAAGCGCAGGATGGCTGCTTTAACTTCGGCATACCCGAATGTGGTGTGTGCACAAATATATTATGCATTTATTATATTGTACTTGTTATACAGTACTCCTCCATCTCTCCTTTTCTAATTGCTGATGTCTTGCTACAACCATTATCTGTAGGTGAGGAAGGAGACACTTTTGGAACCTTCTGACCTGATGTTCTTCCAGAACCATTCGTCACAAATGGCAGCACTGGATTACTTAGTATCTTTAGAAAGTGATATATTTGTTCCAACATATGACGGCAATATGGCTAAAGTAGTTGAGGGTCATCGGAGGTTTGCACTATTCTACTTTGTCATACAGTTCATATTGAGCATCTCCAATTGTTTGGAAAAAATGACTTGGGAAAAGTTGTCATTTAGCAACTTGCTAAAACTTTTGGCAAGTAAATTTTGCATGTATCTCCAATAGTTTGGTAAAAATAACATAGAAAAGTATTCCAACTTGGTAAAAATAACATAGAAACGCCGGATAGCAAGTGAAGCTGACTTGGTAAATATAGCAAGTAGATGGCCTCCGATTCCAACTTGAAAAAATTTAGCAAGTCATATACCAATCTGTTGGAGAACGTTTTTTCTTCTTTTCCCAATAAAACAAGGATAGCAAGTCATTTTTCCAAACTATTGGAGATGCTCTATGCATATCAACATCTGCAGTTTTGACATACCAGGCAGCATGCTAATTGTATTAACATAATTGTTTCTTCTGAGTGCTGCATTAACGGTGTCCTGAAAAGATACCGGTTAAAGTTTTAAAGCACATCAATTCTTCACACTAGTGGTGTTACGTCAAGATTTGTGCAATTGAGTTTTGAGACAGCATATAAACCCTAGAACTTTATCTTTCCTTTTTTCTGAAGCTGAAATCTGGCAACATGTTCTTGAAATTTATTAGTGACTAGAGATTAGATATCTTATTTTTGCAATTTCTAAATAGCATGTTAATTGCTTGTAATTCCGTACTGATAGCTTTAGGGATATTTCATAATTTCATCATGCTTTCTACTATATTCTGCAAAGCTGTGGA
Organism: Coix lacryma-jobi var. lacryma-jobi; assembly: GCA_009763385.1. Classification (NCBI taxonomy): domain Eukaryota; kingdom Viridiplantae; phylum Streptophyta; class Magnoliopsida; order Poales; family Poaceae; genus Coix; species Coix lacryma-jobi. The sequence goes on from CM019824.1 coordinate 140,914,860, forward strand.
GTTTTTCATTTGTAGTAATTACTTGTATTCTTCCATTTTCTGTTTCTAGATTCATGGGTTACAAGAAGACTGTCATGTTAGACCGAAAACTCATTGTTGAGTTAGTGGACCAGTACACAAATGGTTCTTTGCGATGGGATGAGTTCTCTTCACTGATCAAGGTTGCCCATGCAAAGCGGATGGGATCAGCTTCAAAGAGGATGGTGGTTCCTGACAGACCCAAGGAAGAGGACTATTTCTATGCCAATCCCCAAGAATGCCTTCAGGGTCGTGATTTTTTGCAAACCTCATAATATCCTTTCATGTTTATATACCATATTCACATTATACCATTCTTTCTCAAACACAACTGAACCCAAAAGCAATATTTTGGAGCCAGAAAGGCGACTCGGCTTCTGTCGAGTCATAGATGAATGAGGTCAATCTGTAAACTTGAGGAAGGGAGGGAGAAAAGGGGGTTGTTGGATGTAGTTGGTAAATACACATTATAGAATGGAGGGGGGATTTGTTCATTCCCAAATAAAAAAAGATGTACTTGTATAGATGGTGATAGAATTACCGCCAAGAATGTAACTTAAGAGAGAACTGAGATGCAGCTGGGTTCCTGCATCTGGTCTTGTGTTGTGTAACATAGCAGTTCTTGATAGCCGCCCCCATTGCCCCCACCGGCGAAATTTTGGCAATCATGTTGAAAGATGTATACACTTTTTATTGTATCGATACAGCCTGTATTATATATGTAAATTGTGCAGAATGTTTCTACCACTGGCAGTTTTTTTATAATGATTAGTACATTGAATTCCTGCGTGGAGGGTGCTTGTTAACCTCTGAGTTCGTGATCTACTGGCCAAACATTGGTGAAAGTGTTACCGTCGGGTTTAGGGTTTAGGGTTGATTTCTCCATGTGCGCTGCTGGGTAAAAACAACGCCAGAGTGTTTTATCAGTTTGCTGTCCGTTGGCATTGCGCCAAGCCAACGGTACTTTTCATTTCACCATGACAGCTTTGTCAGCTGTTTAGTTGTCACTTGTCAGTTGTCGTATCCAATATGGCCTACATGAGTTTCAAAATATCGATACCACCCTTTTTTTATAATATACTTATTTGATGTCGTAAATATTCATATTTCTCTCTAAACTTTTAGTTAAATTTGAGATATTTTGACTCTTCAAGATTTTTATTAAAATTACTTAAAATTTGGAACATACTCCGTAGGTAGTACTAGTAGTTTAGGGTGAAACTAGATGCAGGGGCTGAAAACGTGGAATCTTTCGTCCGGCAATACTTAGAGATTCAGCACTGTGGCCATTAGGACTGCTGAAATCTATTTTCACCATGTGAAAAGTGGGTAGCATTACATAATTTTAGTGGGTAAAGAAACTAAGCCTTTTTTTCTTTTGCTAATTCAGAAACAGAAGTGCATAAATTTTCCGTTAGAAATGGCGAAACTACATAATGAATCGATACTCTTCCAAAACACGCGTTGCAATTCGCCGGCAACTCGGCAAGATTTGGAAACGTACATGTGCAGTGCAGGGTGTATTTTACACACATGGGTTATTCATTGTTGGCGTGTATAAGCGCAGTGCAACGCATCATGCTGGACATTAGCCCAATTCTCTGCCATTTCCAGATCAACTTAAGTCTTAACAGCCAACCTAATGGATTTTGATGGTAATGGCAATAATTATAAAAAATTCAATAGCAGTGAGGAAAAGGTAAAATTTCGAATGGCACCCAATTCATTTATCTGGGCATGGGCCAATCTCGAACAAGTGTAAGATGGGCTTGGGCTGTGGGCCAATCAATGGTGCAGTGGGTTTGGTCAGCCTGGCTTTTCTTTCTTCGACCTGCGGAACTAAAACGTGTGTTCTGTATGACACATCACCAATCCTTCTAGATAACTTGTGCAGATTTTTTGTCAAAAAAAAAAAAACTTGTGCAGATTTTATTTTCTTATAAAGTTTATTTATCTATACCACAAATTTTGAATAATTGTGATTATACTATTTTTTTGTAAACAGCTCAAATCTCATGTGACACCTTAAGTTATGATGAATAACTGTCACCGTGTTGCTGTTGTTAACACCTAAAATTTGATTATAGCTTAAATTCTGAATGATCGTGTCCATGCTGTGCTGTCGCGAACACCTCAATTTTTTAGTTTATCTTACTGCTGAAAGTTGCTCAGCCCATGCCCTAATCAAAATGTGATTTATAGCTCACTTTTTGTGATGTACTGAAATGAAATGTTGATGCATATGCCGATGTCAATGCTTTTATTCAGTGAGCGCATCAGCAGATACGATGACCTTCACCTATCCAATGCCTGTTTTTTTCTCTTTGGGTGTGTTTAGCTGGGAAATTTTGCAAAAAATTTTACTGTAGCACTTTCGTTGTTATTTGACAAACTTTGTCTAAATATGGACTACGTAGACTCAAAAGATTCGTCTCGACATGTACATACTAAAAGTACAATTAGTTATTTTTTTACCTACATTTAATGCTCAATACATGCGTCCAAATATTGATGTGATAGAAAATTTTGTAAAATAGGGGAACTAAACAGGGCCTTTATTCAGGGCTGCGCTTCTACTGTTATGCAGTCACGCAGGCACGGCTGATGTGATCAGGTGGTTGCAAACCAAACCCAAAGAGAGCAGCATGTCTTGGCCGTGCTGCACTTTTTCGCTGACGTGGAGTGGATTTGGATAATCGTGGCAGCGACCACGCACAGTGACACCTCAGGCAGCATAGTCCCTATCAGCGGTTAATTGCCGGCTCAACCGCCACGACAGCAAAGTGCAACCATGCATACATGCATGCGTTGCATCTATGATTATCTCTCCGCATTTGTGTAATTGTGTTGAATGTTGAATAAGTAGAGAGAGAGAGAGTGAGATTAAACGGCTGATCGGTCCCATGTGGTTCTTGCTCCTGAGACGAATCTCACGTACACTACTAAGAGGGTGTTTGGTTCCGACCCCCTAGAGTTTAGCCACTGAAGTTTACTCACTTTTAGTCCCTAAAGTTCCAAACACTCCCACTAAAAGTCACTTTTAACACTACCACTAAATTTTAGTTTAGCCACTGAAGTTTACTCACTTTTAGTCCCTAAAGTTCCAAACACTCCCACTAAAAGTCACTTTTAACACTACCACTAAATTTTAGTGGCTAAACTCTGGGGGGTCGGAACCAAACACCCCTAAGCTCCTAATATATAAAATAAATACAAATATAATTAATTAGCCAAGACCAGGGGATTGATGATAGATGGGAGTCTCTGTCGGAGGGGTTCCACATCCAGCGCAGCCGCCCACAGGATTTTCATCAAACACCCACAGAGTTTCAGAAATCTGCTGCAGTCTCTCTCTCCCCCGCATCGGCATCGCATCGTCGTCACCACGTTGGAAACAATAATGCTCACAGATTTTTGAAATCCTGTGGGCTGAGGACTCGAGAGTTGAGACCAGCAGGTAGAGATGGAATGCAAATAGAATAAGGGGGTGTTTGGTTCCCACCACCTAGAGTTTAACTACTAAAGTTTAGTAGAGGTGTGTAGAGTTGTAGTGTTAAAAGTGACTTTTAGTGAGGGTTTTTGGAACTTTAGTGACTAAAAGTGACTAAACTTTAGTGCCTAAACTCTAGGGGTGAGAACCAAACACCCCCTAAAACAATACACACATGGTGATGGTGATTATTATTGGTTGACATGCATGGAAAATGAAATCGACAGACATCCGTCTCAATTCGCCACTGAATATACTACTGCCATAAACTTATACTTCATTATTCAGAATTTCAGAGACTACCGTCGTTCTCGTGTGAACGTGAGGAGTATACCTGCAAACGTAGAGCGGCGGAGAATATGAATATCTACGACCAAAAAGTTATTTATGGCTGCTATACAATACTCCCTCTGTACCCATATTAGTTGTCGTTCTAGACAAGATTCAGGTCAAACATTATTGGGAATATAAATTATTAATAACTATTAAGTTTCTAAGTTTGTACATATGAAAATTATATGAATAGATTTGTCTTGAAAAATACTTTCATAAAAGTATACATATATCACTTTTTCATAAATATTTTTATAAAAACAAGAGGTCAAAGTTATGTTTGAAGACCGTGTTGCTGTCCTAAACGATAACTAATATGAGTATAAAGGGAGTACTCCGTAAAACCTGTTTGGATTATGGTCGCTGGAGTGCACAAAATTTTGCAAAGCTTTGTCATCAATATTGCTCCCTCCATTCTAAATTATAAGTCATTGCTAAGAATGTTGAAGAATTAAAGTTTTTTAAGTTTGACCAAAATTTAAGGATTTCGAAACATTTAGTTCCGCCGGAGCAACAACTACTTGTTGATCTTAATTTGATTTTTTTTTAAAAAAAAGCATTCTTATTTCTGTTGTTACAGGTAGTATATATCTTCGGTTATCCATCATTTACATCCATGCGCCACCTTTCAGAGAAGCATATATACTACTTCACATGCATTGCTTTGGGTACGTGTGTTGTGGCAAATAATCACGGCGTATTTCTTCCGAGCATATGAGTAACGATCTAGCTTTATAATTGATACTTCATTAACGCAGAGTGGTAGGTAGTTTCTTTATTTGTTTAGTTTAGTACACCGCCTGCTTTTTACATATACAATCTTAGGCCCTATTTGGGAGTCATGTATTGTTTTCCGGATGTAAACCTTTTCCACCTGTAAATTATTGTGCACAAGAATACCACTGTATTTTTTTACAACCGGAGAAATGTTGTTTGGATAACAGCTAGCTTCTTGCTTGTATTAGCTACTGAAACACACTGGCTGTTGAAGCGAATAGAGAATACAGTGCAAATGGCTAATACAAGCTACTTCAGTAGCCAGAAGCTTGTACTGAATACAAGAAGCTACTGAATGTATTGTTAGAACAACTATATATACGTACACACTATGTACTTGACAGAAACTACTTGTATTAGCCAGAAGCTAATACAAGCTTGCATTCAGTAGCTAGAAGCTACTGAATCTCAAGTTCAAAAATTTAACATATATGATAATACACAATCACATAAACCACATGGACAAGATCAATTTAAGATCCTATCATCAGTAACTAGACATGTCATTCTGATGATCTAATTCAGAAACAAGCTTATTAACAAGTCATCACTCATTTCTCATACATATCAGTTCACTATTCAGAGCTGCTGTAAGACTAAACCTCCTTGAGCGATTACAAAGAAAGAACGAGATAAATAGAACTTGGAACATCATAAAGTAAGCACTACCACAAATAGAACTTCTCCTGAACTCATACATGCCACAACCTTGCAAGATCTTCACATGTTTGCAGCCTCCTGCAACACAAAGTTACATGAAACATTCTAAGCAATGTTGTACAACAGACTTTCAATCAAAGTAAAATAAATAATTCAATTCAATGGAACATCTACAGAACAACTCAGTACACTTACTTATAGTTCACTGTGTTCCAAGCTTGCTGACTTCCTTCATCAACCACATAGCACGGAGTCTTGACTCATAACCTAGAAATATCTCTCTGTTCATGGAATCCTTAAAAACCTCAAATGCAAGAATCTTGACATCATGTGACACATCATCCATTTCCTTCAACACGGCTAAGCATCTTGTAATTGAAAATTATTGTCCTTGACTTATGTTTTGTGCTTTCGCAGCAGCTTGTTCTCTTTTAAAACACATGAAATCTGACATAGTTTCCTCGATGTGTGGCACCACCTTTCCATCATTTCTTCTCTTTGATCTTCCTTTGGTTGGTCTAGTTGTCCCTGATCTTGAGCTTGTACGGTCTTCACTCTGCTGCTCTTGTTCATCATCATCATTATCTGAGAGATCAATTGTTTTGTCATGATCTTGTTGTTGCCTACCAAAAATTTTCAGCATTTGATCTAACGATCTTTTCTTCTGCTGATGAGTAGATTGTTTCTCCATTCCTTGAGTTTCTACTGATTCATTGTCCCAACTATGAGGTCCAGACTCATTAAATTTTAATGGAGATTGTCTCTCGCCATCTGATGAATAAGAGTGACTTCCTACATTTATTGGTACTGTCCATGGATTTTTCTGACTGAAGTCTATACGTGTCTTCTCTGATAATGCAGCTTCAGAACTTTTACACGGTGTAGGTTTAGGCTTACTAGAAGTAAAGCAAAGCTATATGTATCATACTTCCTCTGAAGCTATATGTAGGAGTAAAACTTGTTAATAGAAGGCATATGCATCAGATGGTGACTGCTGCTGGCTGCTGGCCTAAATTCACAATACTACTATATCATAGCTACTATATTTATTAAATTATATGTAGTCATATGCCTCCTATGACTGCAGCCAGCAGCCGCTGGACAGGAAACAAATGACCAATATAAGTCATTTTTGAAACTGACTATTAAGTTGTGATTCTCCAACATCATAAATAAAAGGGAAAATAAAAAATTTATACTACAGAAAAAAATATCTGCATGTGAAAGAAGTAGAGTGTAGTACTGCCATCGCCGGCGCTCTGGAGTCTCCTCGAGGCATGCCGCAAACGGTATTAGTCCTCTGAAATTCTTCAAATGTTACTAGAACTACTAATCTGCCCCCTCATCCTTGAAACAACAAAATCAATTGGTCCCAATTATTCAACCGTGCATTATTCAACTACTCATTCAGATAGGTTTCACATAATCAGCAAACAACATCAACACGTCCAGATTCGCTCCTCATTCAGATAGGTTTCACACATCCAGCATCCAAAGCAAGAAGAAGAGATGGGGATTAGGAGAGAAGAAGGTACCTGTTGAGAATCGAGGAACTGGTGCGCTTGCCATGGTTGCTGTCGTCGCAGACACGCTAGCTTCTCATCCCTGTTGATGCTGCGGCTTTGGATCTGGATGCCATCGCCGCAGATTCGCGACTCATTACCGCGGACGCCGCCTTCACTATCCCTGATGTCTGACCAAAGCGTATCAATGATCAGCTACTGCTATGCTAGCAGAGTTCTGGGCGAGAAGCGCGACGCCTTCCGCAACTGCTCTGCTGCTACGCTCCCATGGACCGCGAGAGCAGGCAGAGGTCGAGCAGGCAGAGATCTAAATGGACTAGAACAAGATTGGCATGGACTAGCACAAGATCGACATGCAGGTTGTAGAGGCTCCAAGATTCAGACGCTAAGGACGTGGATCCGCTTGTTCTCACCTAGGTGCTCTCTTGCCGCACTCAGCTTCGGACCGTCGTCGCCTCCGCTACCACCGCAGTCCTCACGGGTCTCAGCTCGAGGCCGCCGCCGCTGATGCCGCGAGGAACCCTTGCGGGGTGAGCCTCAGCTCGAGGCCGCCGCCGCCGATGCCACGAGGAACTCTTGCGGGGTGAAGCCGAAGGCCGCGAGGAAGCCTTGCGGGAGCTCGAGGCCGCCGCCGCTGATGCCGCGAGGAACCCTTGCGGGGTGGAGACGGCGACTCAGCTCGATAGTTGTCGTGTTTTTTCTCGGGCCGGAGGTGACCATAATTTTTATCCGTCGGTTTTGGCCCAAAACGGATGTAAAAAAAATCGGGTCACTGGACTTCCAAACAGCATTTCCTGCGTTGGGCTGAAAAAAAAATCGGACCTGTAGTTTACAGTTGTTTTGGCCTTAAAACTGGGCTTCCAAACAGGGCCTTAGTAATAATCAAGTCATGTGTGTACATGAAGTCATGAAAGCACATCACATATTACATGATAGGCCGGAGTACGTTAGCAATCACTTTTGGTCGATCATTTGAAGGGAGCAAAGGAAAGGATGGCAATGGCACGAAACCGATGGAGCGATGATCGTTGTCAGTGTGAGCTGGAAAACAAAATAAAGCGACGTACGGCTGGATCCCGGAGACTGGATCATCCGGCCTGCATGCCGCCGGAGGTTCGTTCTTGCATGCTCCTTGCGACACCGTTGCTCGTGCACGTCGTTTTCTCTCGTGCGCTTTTGCATCTTTATTTTCCTCGGCTCCCTGTCTATTCTATCAGCTAGGAGTAGTCTAGAAGAATAAGGCCGCTGGATCGACGCGAGCGACGGCAGCATGGCAACGCTGTCGTCTAGGCCGGGCCGTCGCGTCGTCGTCGTCATAGCCAGCCTATTCGCTATTCCTGTATGATGTGTAGCGCGCTGTCGACGCTACGCCACTGCATCTACTAGAGTAGGAGTAGTATATACTCCCTCCATCCCAAATTATAAGACATTCCAAAAATCTTGGAGAGTCAAAGTTTTTCAACTTTGACCAAATTTATATAATAAGATAATAATATTTATGATATCAACTAAGTGCCATTAGATTCTCCATTAGTTATATTTTCATAATATGTATATTTGATGGTATAAATCTTTATATTTTTCTCAATAATTTTGGTCAAAGTTGAAAAACTTTGACTCTCCAAGATTCTTGGAACGTCTTATAATTTGGAATGGAGGGAGTAGCATTTACTAGAGCAGTATATATAGGAATGTGGACTATGGAGTGAAGAAGTGATCGAGAACAAAGAAGCTTTGGGACGGATGAGTAGCAACTAGTGTAGGGCTAACGTATTACTTTGCATGCATGCATGCATGCCTGTGCGGAAAGTGCAGGATGCTCGTCGCGTCAGCCGGCTTTGCTACCATTTGGCAATTGGCATGCGTGCAGACAAACATCCTGAACATCGTCATTGCTCATGACCTGATGAGTGTGAAGTAGTATATTGTATACATACTAGTACAACATACGCACACGGGACAATGTAATAATCGGAAGGCCATTACAACAAACAAAAACCGAAGCTAGCATGCAGCGATTCACGGCAAGAAATAAAGGAGCATAAAGACGAAACAGACCAACAGAAAGCAAGCTAACTCTGTCACAAACTTGCAACAAAAAATTCGCAAGGTACGTATATACATGTGCCACACACCAGACACCAGGAGCGCTGCACTCGCAATAATTTGCTGCCGTGAACGAACGTACTAAAATCAAGGAGAAAACACCCCTAGACCAGAGGCCACATCATGAGCCTTATCTCTTCTCTTATCCCCTTGACTGGGAAACCGGCATGGGTTGGACACGTACGTGTTGGTTCCCTGACGACTTCCTGTGTGCAGGGAGAACCTGGTTTTTGCTATTGCTGCATGAATTCTCCGCCGTCCGCTAGCTAGCTGGCTTGTCACGATGAGACACAACAAAACCATGCATGCATGCTACACACATCAATCCAAGCCAAAAAAAGAAAAAGAAAAAAGAAGGGCATCATCATGTGAAGCTTCTCCTAATCTCCTTCTCCTACTGTCACGAGTATTACATGTGCTTTCGTGTTCGGCGAAGAGAAGAAGCAGCATAACAAACTGATCAGTTGTACGTGTACGTGCATATATATCTAGTGAAACCGTACGTGTATCTTTTACACGCAAATGTTTAGATGACTATGACACGCTGTACTAAAATAAAGACAAATAAACTGACTATACCAGATATATTTTACACGTCCTCACTGTGCATCTTTTTCCCGTGGGTTATGCAAAGCTCCAACATACAAAAACAACTTCGCTTAAAGCCAAAGACAAACCGGGCTTTGCTCTTTTACTAAAAATAAAACAAGCTAGATGGGCCCCAAATAATTGGTAAATTATTAGAGCATCTCCTATAGTAAAAAACAATTACAAAATCAATGAGTCTTTCAAGTGGCTAAAAAAAGTTAGGAACATACTTGTTGGGTTTCTCCGATAGTTAGGAACCCTAAACTCTGAAACCTAAAAGATGATAGAAGACAATTTTGCATAAGAAATCATGGATTATTCAATTTGTCCCAACCATTTTTATACTCTCTCATATTTGCATTGAAAACTCTGTCTTTACTTCTTATTCTTCTTCACGTCCTTCCACACCTTTACCTGATTCATATCCGCGTGTATATTCCTGCGTAATTGGATCGATTTCCCAAGTGTGAAAAGACCAAAAATTAAGATAATGAGTTGGAGAGCATTTTTTCAATCTTACCAAAAAATCAAGATTGGGAGTGTGTTTTAGAAATTCTTAGAGATATTCTTGGTACATTGAGCCTACCTTTCATGAAGAACTGTATAAATTATATGCTTACAATATGGTCCTCACAACTTTCTAAAATATTAAAACATCACATCAATTTGTGTTAACTGATATGAGAAATGTTAGAACTGGACCACGTGTGAAACAATAGTGTTGGACCATTGTGTTTAGCATTCAGAAAATATGCTCCGCCATCTTTTTCAATTGGGATTAGAGATGTATGTTGGATGTCTATTTCATGGTTAATGTTGATCCATTATATTGGGCTCTCAACCGCGTATTGCTAGAAGAGAGAATTTTGTTCATATTATACACTGGAGCAACTACACAATATCATCCAAAGATTAATTTATCTTAATCTTATATTTTTTCTTTTCACTACCGAAGCAATAAACACAAACAAAAAGGATCTGGTAGCATAATTGTACACTAGAATGTTATTATTATGACATTGTGGTGGATGAAAGTGGAAGGAAAAATAGAAGAGAAGGGAGAAAAGGTGATTTCTACACTTGATATACTCACATGTGATGCATGCTATGCAATCTAGGACTATGTTGTTTTACAAGATTGGTGAAACTTCAACAACATTGCCTTCCTTATGTTCACACCCCTTTCCTCTAGAAAGTTGTAGTGGCAGCAGACACCAAAGGGTCCACAAGCAAAGTATAGAGATTGATTTATGGGGTGTTTGGTGGAATGTGAATGAATATCTTACTCGATATCATTAAGGTCATGTTCAGTGAGAAAGATCACAACTAGGTCAAGATAGTTGCATGCTCAGAAGAAAGTTAGGATTCATAAAGAGGGATGATACAACATCATGACCAGTTGAAAGGTCCTAGTTTGGTTTTGGTAGTTGAGTGACAACTTTAGGGGACTAATGGTGTTTATGTGAGATACACAGGTGATTAGTCCACAGGTGATCATGTGTGAGCAACATATGCCATAGAGGTGAAATGGCTTGGAGGATGTTGCAAGGCTCATGCATATGATGGAGGAGCTTATTGCATATGTGACGACAACGGGGACTAGGTGTGTCGAGTGTCATGCATATGAGTTCTTGCGGCGCTCGAGTGTCGAGCTAGGTGTGGTGCCTATTAGCCATCGAACTACCAAGGTGTGTGATCAACACAACGGAGACTAGCTTGGTGGCAACCAAGTGAACCTCGGGAGAAAAATCACCGCGTCAACTTCGTGTTCATCTTCTTCATGTTCATTCACTAGATTATATCTACTTTTTGATATACATGTGCTAGTATAGTTGCTCTTGTAATTAGTTAGCTTGTGTAGCTTGCTAATTACCTTCCTTTCTTGTGTAGCATAGAAGTTGATCCCGCGAGTAACTAATTGACTTGTAGTCTTGCTAGTCACATTGCTTAGTTTGTGTAGCTAAGTTGAGCTCTCTAATTTGGCTTGTGTAGCCTTGTTATTGAGCATTGCTAGTGAGCGTAGGCTTTGTGCTTTTGCTTAGTGGCATGTGTAGGAGCTCCCTGATTGATTGAGTACTAGTTGCATAGGTTTGTGTAACCTTGCAAGCTAGAATTGTTTAGGTGAGCTCTAGCTAGCCCGACACCTTAATTGCTTTGTTTAGGATCTTCTATAAGGTGCTTGAGAGTATAGATATAGGGGTGTAGTCTTGGCTAGACTGATAGTTTTAATTCCGCATTTGTTTCAGTTAGCCAGTATGATTAATTTTTAGAAAGGACTATTCACCCCCTCTAGTCCGCCATCTCGACCCTTCACTAGTGTCCAGAGCTAAAAGAGTGTTGAGGAGTAGATTGTGTTAGATGTGGAGAAGAAGGGTGATATGGTTAGATCCAAAGAGAAAAAGAAGCTAAGGAGATAAGGACTTAAATGTGCTAGATCACTAGTTTGGTCTAGCCGATAAAACCTACCATTTTATCTTTTTCAGTTATCATCACAGAGTTCCTCATATATGATTTATTATTGGAGCCACAAAACTTTTGTCAACTTTCCCTATGGTTCAACAATACATTTTAGGTTCTTGTTGAAGGAGCCTTCATACTGAGTAAACCTAAATAGACAATTTTTCTTTACACCCATTTAGTCAATGTGCCCCATGAGGGAAACATTCATTGTAGATTTAATTCTAGGTCTCTTAGTTGGAAAGTGTGTTTTGTTGGCCACAAAAGGAAAGACTTGTTCAACCTTACATTTAAATCATTTATAGTGTGTTGATGATCATGACCAAAATTATTGAGTAAATGGATTTAAACCTTTTTGTTGCACAATAGCCTGACCTAGCATCTCTACCATGCACATGTAATGATTCAACGTGCCAAATACTCATGAATAGCCTCCATTCTTCCCCCATGTAAGCTCACATGCACGTGTAGATAGGAACACTCTTAGCACCTTTGTCAATCCCCACCTCCATCTCAAAGGCAAGAGAAGAGGCCCAAGGAATCAAGGACCAACTCTGCATTGTGTGCAAACATCGTGCTTGTGCTTACAAGCATAGTTTGGGAAACTAATATCCGACATAGGTGAGGTCCCTAGCAAGGTTAGTTATGAATGAGGGGTAAAGAGAAGAGAGTAAGCTTCTTGAGCTTGCATAGAAGAGTGGAGAGAGTACATGGGGAAGGAGAACACACGATGGAGAGAATTGTCATAGTCACATGCTTGTCTCTTATGTGGCCCTTAGGACAGATCAATAGAATAGCAAGCAAGTATCATTCAAGGGAGAAGAATTATGATAAGGGTACAATGGTTATTTTTGCATCTCAATTAAGTACCCTAAGGTAAAAATGGCATTGAAGGGACCAAAAATATCAACTGGTGGCACTAAAGCGATATAAAGTTTTTTATGGCATATGAGGGATTTACTTGGACCTACTCTCTTTCTTTGTCCAAGGAATTGGCTTTAGAATAACTGCAAAAATAAGTTTGCAATATGTTACTGAAAGGATCAAGATGCCCAAGAGGGGGGTGAATCGGCTTTTCTAAAACTTTAGCACAAATTAAAACCTATCAAGCCCAATTAACCCCTTGTGCCTAGAAGTGTGTTTATCTAAACTCTACCGCACAAAAGACTATCACTATGCCATTTCTACTCTAGCAAAGCAATTCAAGTATGAATGAATAACAAGTAAATTGCGGAATTGAATTGCTCAAATGTAAATGCGTAAGTAAAGAGAGTAGAGATGATACGACGATCTTTTTGCCGAGGTATCGAGGTGTCGGCACACCCCCTAGTCCTCATTGGAGCACCCGCGCAAGGGTATCGCTCCCCCTTGATCCGCGCAAGGATCAAGTGCTCACTATGAGCTGATTCTTCGCCACTCCGCTTGGTGAATCGCTCAATACCGATCACAAGCCTCCTTGGGTCATCCACAAGCCTTCGGATGATCACCAAGCTTCACGATCACCACCAAGCCGTCTAGGTGATGCTGATCACCAAGAGTAACAAACTAGAACTCTCACTTGCTACTCAATTCTCACTAGGAGGTCACTAATTCTCTCAATTAGCAGTTCTCTCAACCTCACTAGGGCTCTTGCTCTTTCTCACACTCACAATATGTTTCTCAGCAGAGGAAAGTGGCAAGAACTCTCTAATGGAGGAGGGGGAGGAGTATAAATACTCCCCAACCGGCCATCCAAAAGAGCACTGAACAGGGCATTTTTCGGAGGCATCGGACACTTCGATGCCTGGCATCGGACGCGCCGATGCCCTCGACCCAACGGTCAACTGTACCTGCTGTCAGACATTTTAAAGGGACATCGAACGCTAGGCAGCGTCCGATGCCCTTGCATAGGACGCGTCCGATGCAAATCTGACCTCTCTGGAACCTCTCTGCATGGACATCGGACGTTGGCCCTCAGCGTCCGATGTGCCCCTCAGGGCACCCTCTCTAGAACAGTGGCACGGGCGCGTCCGATGTGACAACATCGGAGCATCTGATGCCACCTAGCCAACACACTCAAGTCTAAGTGACATCGGACGCGCGTCCGATGCCACTAAGGCCAACGTCTGATGCCCAAAACAGGGCCAAAATGACTTCGGATCGCGACGCTGCCTTAACGACTTTTCATCCTCGCGGCATAAGGGCTCTCTCAAAGCTACCTAGGGCTATGAAATAACAAGTGTGCACCACACCTACCTCAATAGACTCATCTAGGTCAAGCTACTGATTCACGCTCCCCTTTATAGTACGGCCAAAGGAAAAACAAAGACCTAAGACTACCTAAGTGTCCTCCAACACCATATGACACTTAGCCTAGTCTACCACCGTCTTCATCGTCCGTCCTTTGAAAACCAAAATGATATCCATCGCCAGGGGACATGAACTCCATATGCCCGTATCGTCGCCATTACCATGACCTAACTCATCCCTGTTTCTGCAAAACACACGTTAGTCACAGTAATCTTGTGTTTCATCCAATCACTAAAACCCACTAGGGGCCAAGATGCGTTCAATCTCCCCCCTTTTGGTGATTGATGACAACATGACCTCGAGTATAGAGAGAAGAGGTTTTCAAATCATGACATGTATGAACTTGCGATGAATAAGAGAAAATGATTAGGGGTAAGCTCATACATATCATGCCAACACCCTGCACTCAACAAGTTAGAGTGAATAGCAAGTAAGCGCAAGTAATCGAGTGAAACGAAATGACATGTCATATAAGATATCATAGTGAGCACAAAACAGTCATGAGGTCCATAGTGCAAAAGATGCGATATGTAAAGAGCATATGTGAATATAACACAACATAAGAATCAAGACCCTCTCACATCACTCCCCCTATCGCTATACTCGACCACTCCCCCCCTTTGGCATCAAGCACCAAACTAAGCGTCGGAGGGCGAAGGTGGCACAGACGAGTCAGGACCCTCCGGAGTGCGTTGAGTGAACTTAAACTGCTGAAGAAGCGCCTCGGAGTCTGACGAAGGCGAGCCGACAGTCTAACCCTATGTAGGTGGAAGCTCGAGAGAAGCGGTCCGGATCTGCTCTGGCACTGACTGCTCAAGCTGCTTTGTCTGCTCTGTCTCTGTCGCAGTCTCGGTAGCTGTGACAACCTGAGTATCGGAGTGCGGAAGCTTAGGTATAACAGACAACTCAGGCTGAACTGAAGTAGTAGGCTCTGACGGAACTGGCTCAGTCTGCTCAGAGGACGCGACGGAGCTCGGTAGAGTCTCAGTAGTCGAAGTCACTGGAGCCATCGACGTCTGAACTGGGTCCAGAAGATCCGGCGTGGGAAACCCAGTGAGCTCGCTGAACGTAGCTAACAAGTCGCGCGACACTGTAGTAGTCATCGCGAACAGAGACTCTGTCGGACGCGGCGTGAAACCAGTGTGTAGCGGACTGAACAGCGGGGGCCTCCAGGTGGTGTGGTATAGCTCGTGAACTGAGAGGAGCTGGGGCCAGAGAACTGCTGCGGCTGAGGTGGAAAAGGTGGCTGCCACTGAATCTGCTACTGCGGGGGAGGCTGCTGCCACTACCACTGAGGAGGTCCGCTCATGATACGCTCCATGAAGTTCAAAGTCTGCTGCTGGAGCTCCATCATCTGACGCTGAAGTGCATCGGACCTCTCATGGGCCTGCTGCTATGCCAAGGCCTGTGCCTGAGCGAGGCGCTGCTGCTCCTAGGCGAGACGTTGGACGTTCTGTGTGATCGTCCGCTGCTGCTCGTCCATCCGAGATAGTATCGCAAGTAGTGCTGGATCGGATGTACCAAACGACCCGACCTCAGTGTCGTGAGAGCGAGGCTGAAAGCGAGGTGGGACCTGGTAGTCCTCGTCGGAGCTGTCGGTGGGGTCCTCGGCAACATATTGTCCCTCTTCACCCTGGGCATTCGGTTATAACCGACAATTTGGTTTGGTTCGGTTCGGTTAATAATAATTCGGTTTTCAGCTTGTAGCCACCGATCGGTTTTCCAAAAAAATAAAAACCACAAAATTCGGTTTCAGTTTTCGGTTTTTAGCCGTAATAACCGAACATAATGCCAGAAGCACCAAAAATGTAGAATTACATGAGAATTTAAGATGAATGCAGTCAACAATATATATATATATTCATATATATATATACACACATATATATATATACACACATATATATATACACACACACACACATATATATACATATATATAGTACACAAATCAACAGCAACTAGCTAACCAGTACAAATATTTCGGTTTTCGGTTATGCGGTTTGGTTTTACACCAAAACCAAAACTGAAGCCGCACACCGAACAACACTAAAACCAAAACCGAACCCGCAACCGAAAACTGAACAAACCGATATTTCGGTTCGGTTCGGTTCGGTTCGGTTTGCGGTTTTCGGGTAAAAACTGCCCAGGCCGAGTCCCTCTCCCTCTAACTCGGCAAGCTCCTGCTCCGCGAGAACTCTGACTGACTCGTCGTACTGCTGAGCTGACTCTGGCACCTCTGGCCGTTGTCTCGAGCTGGTCGGAGCCTCCTGCTACTGCCGGCGGTCCCGACCGTGTCCCAAAAGCTGACTCATGTTATATGCGGGGAACATGGTCGCTGAGCTAGTAAGTGACTGGCCTGGTCGGCTCCCTGTGGTGACAGCTACCTTCCATAGAATGTATGATACCCATTGTGTGTACGGTAGCTGCCGGCGGGCCTTGATGCCCTCTGCCACTGTGTCCTCCATCTCACAGATAATGACATCCAATATATCGAACTCCTGCTGCCGAATAAGATAAGCAAGTAACCACAGCTGGAGTCGGGACATACCCTCTCTGAAGCCAACATGGGGTAACAGGGTGCGCCGAAGAACCTCGTGAAGGATCCGAGCCACAGGAGTAAGATCCTTGGGCGCTCGGCTCGAACCGTCCCCGAAAGGCTCTCGGAAGCACGGACGCACCAGGTCTGTAGTGGGCTGCTCTCCGCCGTGAGGGCATCTAGGTGGCTCTGTCTGACCGTAGCAGAGGTCATGGATCCGGGTCTGTGAGTGACGAAGGCCGAACCAATCCCGGATCTCTAAAGCAAACAACCTGTAGTGCTCCCCTCCAAAAGCAAACTCTATCGTCTCACGGTCGGGGTGCACCCACAGCGAGGCATAGAACTAGAAGACCCAATCCTCTATATAAGAGCCAGACCGCCCCAGAAGATCTGCCAGACCAGGCAGGTAGGTGAGAACTGGGTGGAGCTGCTCTGCTACTGAAACCAAAGCCTCTAGAGTGCAGACACGCTGAGAACGCAGACTGATCCCTGTGTTCCTGTATCCTCGGTAAAAGTCCTCCTGCAGCACTGTATAGAAGTGCGCACCAACCTGCTGCTGCCTCTCCCTCGGGAACCACTGCTCCACTGGCACTAGGCGTAGCGTCTGCATCTGGGAACAGGTGGCCACCCGGAGGTCCAGTCATGGGATCAGCAGCGGCGCACGCCTCGATGGAGCACGTGCACCCCGTAGAGGGACGTCGGGCCGGGGTGGCACCTCAGTCCTACGACGGGATGACCGACGCCTGGGTACCTCCTCTGGCACCTCCTCCTCTACCTCTGGCACTGCCTCCTCTGGAGTCTCGGCCTCTGCCTGGCCCTGCTGCGAACTCTTCGGCTTGACACCGGGAGAGGTGAACGTGGTACGATGGCCGACGGCCATAAGAATGCCAGTCGGTGAGCTGTGTCGACGCTCAACCTCCTCTACTGCTCTCCTCTGCTCTGGCGAAAGCTGGTCCTGAATCCGCAAGCCGCCACCACGGCCTCCCCTCTCAGCACGCTCTGCGGCATCTGCAACTGCCTAGGCCTGCTCAGCCTCTCGCTCGGCCCTGGAGTGCTTCCTGCGCGTAATCAGATTCCCCTTCCCTGGCCGCTGACCGGAAGGAGGAGGACAGGGAGGAGAATCCTCTAGAGCACCGCCGACGTTCTTGCAGCGCATAGCTGGCAAGAACAGAGAGACACTGTCACTGAGAAGCTCTGGACTGTCGCTGAAAGATAAACTGTCACTGAATCAACCTTGACAAGTCCAACTGACAGGAGAACCACTGACAATGACCCCCCTGGCACTACGCAACTCCTACTGACACTCGCGAGGCTTGACCTCGATCCTTACCCGCGGGCCTGGCCCCGGGTTCACTGTCACTGCCAACTGCCAACTAACTGAGTGCCACTGACTTGTTGCGAGGAGTAGATGGGAGATATATAAGAACACATATAGTCTAGAGATGAGAAATCCTATCAGAAGCAAAGATATGGAGGATAAGATGGGAAACGGGCTTTTCTACCTGACAATCGATGAAATGACCCAGCACGAGGAGAGACACTGACGTTCCGGCACCCACATATCACACCAAGGAGGACTGCAAGAAGTATGGGTGAAAACTAGGGTCAAAAACAGTGAAAACGGCTATAGGGGCATTTCATCGAACATGTGATGTGCATGGAGACTGGAGGTGGGGCGGATGCTCACGGTTCGGGATGAGCTTGGCCAGGGAAGATTTGCCAGAGAGGGAAAATAGCTCGGGGACGCGGAAGACGGGCTCCGGCGAGCGACGGTGAAGACCTGACGAAGCTTCGGCGAGGGGGGCCAAACCCGGCGAGGTTTCGTGCAGGCGCGAGTGCGAAGGCAGTGGGCGAGGCAGCGGAGTAGGGGCGCGCGGTGGCCGGCGGGGAGTTGGGCGAGCAAGACGGCCGGCGGCGAGGGCGATCGAGGACACGGCGGCACACACGAGAGTTTGGAATGCGGGAGCGCGGCGGCGGAGGTCGGGTGAGAGCGCAATGGAGACGAAAACGGTGATATGACACGTGGGACCCAAATGTATGTGAAAAGGACCAACCGCGCCGCTTAAAGAGGCATCGGACGCGCCGATGAGATTACATCAGACGCTCCGATGTCCATCCAGAGAGCTCTAGAAACGCCCAGTTTACATCGGACGCGTCCTTTGCCTCAGCATCGGATGCTGAGCAGCGTCCGATGGAGCCTCAGACGCGCCGATGGTGACACATCAGACGCGACCCCAACACTGTTCCAGCCGGAGCTGTCTACAGTGCGGGGCATCGGACGCTAGGGCAGCGTCTGATGCCACATTTTGGGCTGTTTTGAAGTTTTCTGTTGTGGCTCCCTCTCCGAACCAAGTTCCAACTCAAATAAGAAGCAAATAAACACCAGTTGAAACCTAGTATGAGCATCCTCTCATAAACCCTCAATTTTATAAATTTTTTGCCATAGGCTACATATCATTTTTAGAGAAAATAGGCAATAAATCCCGAGAAACAACATGTGGCCACCAAAACTAGGGGTCTCAACCATTAGGAGCCTCAAATGCTCCCCCTAGCGGTGGATGAACACAGCGGTTGCTCAAAACTTAACCCAAAAGAAATGACAAAGCAACAACCATGCACATGTAATGTAGTACGGAATTTGAATCTAGGTTGCTTGTCAAGTTTGCTCATGGGTAAGATTCTTCAAACGCTTTTTATGGCGGTTATCTTAACCACGTCTGACAAGCCTATGTGCATAACATAAATTAAACATGGCATATGATATAATGCAATGCAAAGACAACCCCCTTTCACCTTTTGACAAAGTTACTTAGATCAAGCACATTAAGCTCACTTCGCAATCTACAAAGGGTGTTCTCATCTAGGGGTTTTGTGAAGATATCCGCCAATTGATCTTTGGTTCTAACTCCTTCTAAGGATATATCTTTCTTTGAAACATGGTCTCTTAGAAAGTGATGGCGAATATCTATGTGCTTTGTGTGAGAGTGTTGAACCAGGTTTTTAGCAAGCTTAACCGCGCTCTCATTGTCACACAACAAAGGTACCCTTTCTAGAACTACACCATAGTCTAAAAGGGTTTGTTTCATGTAAAGGATTTGTGCACAACAAGCACCCGTAGCTATATATTCCGCCTCGGCGGTAGACAAGGCCACACTATTTTGCTTTTTCGAACTCCATGAAACTAGTGATCTTCCAAGCAAATGGCACCCTCCGGATGTGCTCTTTCTATCTACTTTTGCAACCCGCGTAATCCGAATCGGAATATCAAACGAGTTAGAAGTTAGCTCCTTTGGGATACCTAAGGCCAATGCTTAGGGTGTGCTTTAGGTACCTAAGGATTCTCTTTACGGCTATGAGATGTGATTCCCTAGGATCGGCTTGAAACTGAGCACACATGAACACACTAAACATGATGTCGGGCCTAGATGCAGTCAAATATAACAAGCTACCAATCATAGAACGGTAGAGAGTTTGATCAACTGGGTTACCTCCCCCATCTAGGTCGAGATGTCCATTTGTTGGCATTGGAGTCTTGATAGGCTTGCAATCATCCATCTTGAAGCGCTTGAGGAGGTCTTTTGTGTACTTCTCTTGAGATATAAAAGTCCACTCCTTCAATTGCTTGACTTGGAATCCTAGGAAGAATGTGAGCTCGCCAATCATGGACATTTCGAGCTCCTTCGACATCAAGTCACCAAATTCCTTGCAATAGGCTTCATTTGTTGACCCGAAGATGATATCATCAATGTAGACTTGACAAATGAAGATCTCTCCATCAAGCTTCATGGTGAATAGTGTGGTGTCGACCTTCCCAATGATGAAGCCCTTCTCAATGAGGAAGTCCCAGAGGTGCTCGTACCATGTGCGGATACATGGGTGTATGCCGAGTCTCTGAGTGATGAGTGATTGTCAATTGGGATAATGCGCATGTTCTTTGGCTTGTGTTGTGCAGGTGTCGAGCACGGATACAGTGATCAGAGGCAAGGTGAAGGTCAAGTAGAGACATGCCGTGCCGAGGGACCGAGAGTGGCGAAGGGCGGACGTGAGGCTTGGACTGAGGGACCGGTGGCCTGAGGATCAGCTGTGGTGGCTAACAGCCTGGGACAGCGACGAGCGGAGACTTGCGGGGCACGGTGTTGCTCGGGTCGAGGACCTAGGGACACGTGTCGGTGGATGGGGTGCACGGGCGGTGCATCCCCTCTACAGTTTCGGTTTGGTGGTAGAGCCAGAGAAAAACCATCGGGTGGACGGTTTCCAGGTTTGGGCCTCAAAACCTGGGCGCTGACGGTTTCCGAGTTTGGGCCACAAAACTCGGGCTGAGGACGATTTCCAGGTTTGGGCCTCAAAACATGGGCGCTGGCGGGTTTCTGAGTTTGGGCCACAAAACTCAGGCGACGGACGTCGGGTTTCCCGGTTTCGGCCACAAAACCGGGGGATGGACTTGGAGGCTGGTTTCCCGGTTTGGGCCTCAAAACCGGGGGTTGGTCGTGAAGGCTGGTTTCCCGGTTTGGGCCTCAAAACCGGGGGCGAAGTCCGTGAAAAGGACGAGCGGAGCGGTGGCGGCACGTGGCGGCAATCGGTGAGGTTGCGTCGAGGCAACGCTACCAGTTGTGCGGGCGTGGCCGTTGGATCACCAGCATCTTCGAGTTGGTCCAGAATAACCCTAGGGTTTAGCTGGTTCGCTCTGTAATTAGAGAGGGTTAGAGTAGGAATTAGAATTAGGATAATTAGAGGGAGACACCCTCCTCCCGATCTATCTCAGTCATTTGCTCTTTGCTTCTAGGGTTTCCTGCTCTCCCAATCCCCTGTTGTAGCTAGCTGAGATCCGCAGAGAACCATACCTCTATGTACTGGAGATTTTGAGGAAGTGAGGCCGTAACCTCACTGTTCTAGCCTGTGGTAGCCACACGGTTGCAGATCGATGACTTGATTCGCATTTTGTTCGTGTTCTTCGCGTTCTTCGTTTCTCCGCGATTTTCCCGTCACTCGATCTCCCTCTCTACTGCGTCTTTGCAAAATCCGTTTGAATCAACTTGTTCTTTATAGTGAGGAGATCATTTCCACCGAAGGAATTCATCTAACTCCTCACGAACAAGTAGATCGGGTTGATTTCATTTTCGTGGCGCTTTTTTGGTTCATACACCTTCCTCTTCGATTTCCCGTTGATTGAGTTGATATGAGCGGATGATTTCTTGGGGATAGTCTCCTAACTACCTCGTGATCATCCTCTCCAAGTTTGGGTTCAAGGGATTTTGATTTGGATCGATTTGGAGGAGATTTGGGTGAAGGGCGACCAAAATCGCCCTCACTTGGTGTTGGCGAACAGTCCGCCACCCCAGTCGTGGACAGTCCGCG
The DNA here is from genome assembly GCA_009763385.1 of Coix lacryma-jobi var. lacryma-jobi. NCBI lineage: Eukaryota > Viridiplantae > Streptophyta > Magnoliopsida > Poales > Poaceae > Coix > Coix lacryma-jobi. The sequence goes on from CM019824.1 coordinate 140,936,995, forward strand.
CATCGGGGGCAAGCCGAGTCAGTGGCTGCGTCCCTCGGCTGGTTGGTCTTTTCTTGACCGGCGGACAGTCCGCAGGTGTTGGTCACGGACAGTCCGAGTCTACCCAGGGACACTTCAGCAACACTGCTATTTTGCGTTTTCTGCCGGCGGACAGTCCGGCCTGGTGCGGACAGTCCGGGACCCCAGGGCCGGACAGTCCGAGATTTGGCTAAAGCCTCCGGTTTAGTGCGTTTGCTCTCCCGGCTTCTCCATTTGTTTTTCGGACTTCTCGTTTGGCCTTGGAGTTGACCAAGGAACCTCTCTAGGTATCTTTGCTTCTTGTTAGCATCGGCATTTAGGGATTTCTCAACGTAGTCGTCTATCTACGTTCGGGACTTGATTTTCGAGGGTCGAACTTGTGCCGGTACTTTTGGCGTTTGGTTTGCTATCGCTTTGTGGTGCCTCGCTGTGATCCTAGGGATCATCCACCCTCTTCCAAGGGTCGTGGGCATCACGGTTTCGATCAAAGCTTTCGGGGGATGATTTTGGGAACAAAAGGCCAAAGTTTCGAGAGAAATTTTTGAGCTCCCATTCACCCCCCTCTGGCCGCCTTGCTATTGCATTCTTGGTCCTTCAATTGGTATCGGAGCGGGTTAAGGATCTTCCACCTTAGCCGATTCCAGATCCACAGAAGGTGACATGGATCGCGGCGTGGGCAAACCGCCATTTTTTGATGGGACGAACTATGCGTATTGGAAAATACGCATGTTGGCCTATCTCCAGAGCATGGGCTCTTCTGTTTGGGAGATTTGCAACAAGGCCGATTACGTTGTCTTGGCTGCTCGTGTCACTCAGCTTCAGATCGATGAGCACGAAGCAAATAGCCGAGCTCGTAACGCTCTTTTCTCCTGTTTGAGCATGTCCGAGTTTGATCGCGTTTCTCACCTCCCCACGGCTCGAGAGATTTGGGCGACCCTCATGCGCTTCCATGAGGGAACCACTCAAGTCAAATCCCGTCTCTACGAGTCGCACAAGCGGGAGTATGAGAACTTTCGACATATGCCTGGCGAGAGCATAGAGAGTTTATTCGCTCGCTTTCAGGTTATTGTCAACAAGATGAGAGCAAACAAGGAGCTGTTGCCTTTCGACGATCATGAGAGGGCATTGAAGCTTTTGCATACTCTCGATCAGTCGGTGTGGGACTCAAAGGTCCAGGCGATCATCGAATCGTCTAACTATGAGACCCTCACATGCGACGAGCTCTTTAGTAAGCTCAAGTCTAGTGAGATTGACGCCATGTCGAGGGCTTCTTATGAAAATCCTTCTGGCCCGACTATGGCTTTGGTTTCTGGCTCTTCTGCTAACCCCTCTGGAGGATTTGCACTTTCTTCTCTCTTTTCTGTCACAGAGGACCAGCTGGAGTCTTTGGGGGATGACGAGTTGGCTTTGCTTGCCAACCGGTTCTCGCGGTTCCACAACAACCGCATGAACCATCGCCACGGAGGAGGACGCTCGGGATGTTACGAGTGCGGCGACCCCGACCACTTCATCGCCAACTGTCCCAAGAAGAACAAGCATTCTGGGAAGGGTGATCATGGGCACAAGTACGACTCTGGCAAGCGCAAGGAGAAGTACGTCACCGCGAAGCACAAGCGGAAGGACGGCTTCAACAAGGAGTACATCAAGACCAAGTACTTGGAGAAGGCCCAGGCTGAGCAGCGTGCTTTCTTCGCCACGCTCAGCGATGTCGACGACTCGGACGATGACTCCGCTTATTCAAGCGACGACGAATCCGAGAAGAAGAAGAGGATCGAGGACAAGCTCAACGGCCTCTACTTCTTCGCCGACGACGAGGGCTTCTGCACCATGGCCCTCGGCAAGGAGGTCGACGGCGAGCTGGAGGACACTCCTCGGAACGACGACGACGACGACGACACCTCCCAGGTATCTCTGACCCCCGATGAGCTTTCTGCTGAGGTCGAGAAGCTTACTGCCGCGCTCCTTAGTCAGGATAAGTTGCTTAGGCGTGCTGCTAGAGAGCGCAAGGAGTTTAGGCAGAAGTGGGAGGATACGGTGAAAGAACTTGAATCTGTCAAGTCCACCGTAGTTGTTACAGATGAGGAGGAGTGTGAGATGTGCACCACACACTTGACTGACCTTCTCACTTTGAGAAGCAAGTATGCTGTGTTGGTTGGAGAGGTGGATGAGCTGAAGGCTAGATCCTCGCTGTTGGGTGCGTGCAAGTCTTGTGCTGGCTTGCAAACCGAGTTGGCAGAGAAGAATGCCAAGATTATGTCTCTTGAGAAGGCCAGCTCGGGTAGCACTTGTGTGTCCAGGTGTGTTTTGTGTGAGGGCCTGGAGATGGAGATAGCCAATGTGAAGGATGACAAGATGCAAACCGAGGAGGAAAACACATACCTTCGGACCATCTTGTCATGGGTGTCTTGTGGTGAGCCGCAGCTTGGGATGATGATCTCCCAATTCAAGCGTGCTGCAGGAGGTCCAGGTGTAGGCTTTGCTCAGGGTGCTGCAGGAGGTCCAGGTGTAGGCTTTGCTCAGGTGTAGGCCCAACTCCACCACTACTCCCAAGCTTACAAAGATTCCACCCAAAGAGCCTCTCAAGCCCAACACCAAGGATGGTGTGTTCGTTGAACCTCCAAGAGCTCCACCCAAGAAGTAGACATGGCATCCCAAGCCCAACCACCTGAAAAACAAGTTGGACACCATGCCACCCATCCAGGAGGAGCTTATGCCACAGAAGGGCAAAGTGATCCACACCCACTACCGTGAGTACCAACAACCCCCTTTGAGAGCGGTGAGGTACCATTGTGAGCACTGTGGGAGAGATGGACACTTGAGTGAGTTTTGCTTTCGGCGCAAGAGAGAGGCGCGCTGTGCAAGGGAGATGAATAACCCGGACATGTACCATCCTTTCCATGATGTACATTTGCCGAATGTTCAGAGGCGTGCTACTAGGCCTAGAGGTCCAAAACCTCAAGTTCCTAGGCCTAGGCTGCGAGGAGGTTGTGCTCGGCGGGAGCCTGCAGTTGTAGGCTATGGACCCCGTGATGGTGGCTTTGTAGTTGAGCGTTTTCCCCCACCGCGTTTTGAGTATCGCGGTGAGCGCTCTTTCCCCAGCGGACCATGTTTTCCTCAGCGTGGTGATCTGCTAACCGTTCTTTTGAGCAGCTGGCCCAACACTGGTATTCTCCCTACTTCACTAACCCCAGTGTTGGACCGTATGCTCACCCTATGTCTTTTTATTGATGTAGGTAAAACGATTGGAGGACGTTTGGTTGGTGGATTCCGGTTGCTCGAGGCACATGACCGGAAATGCCAAGTGGTTCTCTAGTCTTAGTCCAGTCGCCGGAAAGGAGTTTATCACCTTCGGCGACAACAACAAAGGTAAGGTTTTGTCTCGTGGGTCAATGCGAGTAAATGAGCACTTTGTGTTGCGCGATGTTGCTCTTGTTTCTAACTTGCATTTCAACCTTCTTTCTATTTTGCAACTCTTTGATGATGACTATGAGATTCGTTTTAAATTGAATCTCAGTCGTATTTTGGATCCTCAGGGCAATCTTGTTTGTATGATTTTGCCCTTTGGAAAAGTCTTTCGTGCGAATTTCTCGGAGTCTTTTGGCACTTCTCGTTGTCTTGTGGCTGGACCTTCCTCCTCTGATCTTTGGAAGTGGCATAGGAGACTTGGACATTTGAGCTTCAACTTGCTTGCAAGGCTTAGTTCACTTGGCCTAATCCGAGGATTGCCCAAGTTGCATATGGAGAAGGATCTTGTTTGCCATTCTTGTAGACATGGGAAGATGGTTGCCGCTCCCCACCATCCAGTGACTCAGGTCATGACCAAGCGCCCTGGAGAGCTTTTGCACATGGACCTTGTTGGTCCGGCTCGGGTGAGCTCGGTTGGGGGGAAGTGGTATGTGCTTGTTGTTGTTGATGACTTTTCGAGATATTCGTGGGTCTTCTTTTTAGCTGAGAAGACCGAGACTTTCTCCTTTGCTCGCAATCTGATTTTGCATCTTCAGAACGAGTTCCCTTTGAACTCGATGCGAGCTATTAGGAGTGATAATGGTTCTGAATTCAAGAATTCGGATTTTGAGATGTTTTGTAACTCTTTGGGTTTAGAACATCAGTTTTCTTCCCCCTACACACCGCTCCAGAATGGTGTTGTAGAGAGGAAAAATCGGACCCTTGTTGAGATGGCCAGGACGATGCTCGATGAGCATAGGACTCCTAAGCGATATTGGGCCGAAGCTATGAGCACTGCATGCTACATTTCCAATCGCATTTTTCTCCGAGCTTTCTTGAAAAAGACCTCTTATGAGTTGCGTTTTGGAAAACTGCCCAAGGTGAGTTATTTTTGAGTTTTTGGTTGCCATTGTTTTATACTCAAAAAGGGCAACTTGGACAAGTTTGAGTCTCGTTCTTCTGACGGTGTGTTTTTGGGTTATGGCACTCATACTCGAGCTTATCGTGTACTTAACCTTGACACTAACCGAGTCATGGAGACATCAAATGTCACCTTCGACGAGACCATGGTTTGTCCTTCTTCTCGTTTTGAGCGTGCAGGTGATCATGAGATTGGCGAGTCTCTTTTTGATGACGAGGATGAGGGTGCTGAAGGTATGGATGATCCAGCACCCCCTCCACCTGCTGTGCCGCAAGAAGCGGCTTCTACTACGACTCATGGCCCCGACACTTCTTCTTCCTGGGGGCCGTGGGATCCGCCACCTCGAGCGGTACCCTTTGTACCCGAGGAGGCGCCAACTGCTATTGAGGGGGAGGCTACATCAGCTTGGGAGGCGCCACGACACATCCAGCGCCAACACCCCCCTCAGCAGATGATCGATAGCATCGGCGAACGTGTCACTCGGTCAAGGTCACAACAAATCTCTCACTTTGCTCATTCTGCATTTGTTGCTGATTTTGAACCCCGAGATGTTGGACACGCTTTATCTGATCCGGATTGGGTCAATGCCATGCATGAGGAGTTGGAAAATTTTGAAAGAAATCGGGTATGGGTTTTGGTTCCTCTTCCTCCTGATTATCATCCTATTGGGACTAAATGGGTTTTCAAAAACAAACAAGGAGAGGATGGCCATGTTGTGAGAAACAAGGCCAGACTAGTTGCCCAGGGGTATATTCAGAAGGAGGGGATAGACTATGAGGAGACTTTTGCTCCTGTAGCTCATTTGGAGGCAATTAGGATACTCTTGGCTTTTGCTGCATCCAAAAGTTTCAAACTTTTTCAAATGGATGTCAAGAGTGCCTTCTTAAACGGCTACATAGAAGAGGAGGTATATGTGAGACAACCCCCGGTTTCAAAAATCCCAAGTTTCCAAACCATGTTTTTAAACTTCACAAAGCTTTATATGGTTTGAAACAAGCCCCTAGAGCCTAGTATGATAGGTTGAAAACCTTTTTGCTTGCTAAGGGTTTTAAAATGGGATGTGTGGATAAAACGCTCTTTCTCCTCAAGCAAGGCAATAATACTCTCTTGGTCCAGATTTACGTGGATGATATTATTTTCGGTGGTTCTTCTCACGCTTTGGTTGCCAAGTTTGTAGACACTATGAGCAGGGAGTTTGAGATGAGCATGATGGGCGAGTTGACGTTTTTCCTCGGGTTGCAAATCAAGCAATCCCGAGAGGGGACGTTCGTACACCAGGGCAAGTACACCAAGAACATCCTGAAGAAGTTCGACATGGGTGAGGCCAAGCCTCTTCCAACACCTATGTCGACCACGACGGCCCTGGATGCGGATTTGGATGGAGAAGCTGTGGACCAGAAGGAGTACCGGAGTATGATCAGGTCGTTGCTCTACCTAACGGCGACACGCCCGGACATTCAGTTCGCGGTGTGTCTGTGCGCGTGATTTCAGTCGTCGCCACGCACTTCTCACCGTCAGGCGGTCAAGCACATAATGAGGTACTTATCCTTCACTCCAGAATTTGGGATTTGGTATTCTGCTTCCTCCACCCTTTCCCTTTGCGGTTATTCCGATGCCGATTTTGCTGTTTGTCGTATTGATCGCAAGTCCACTTCTGGGACTTGCCAGTTTATTGGTTCTTCTCTTGTATCGTGGTCTTCTCGCAAGTAGTCTAGTGTCGCCCAGTCTACCACAGAGGCTGAGTATGTTGCGGCGGCTAGCTGCTGTTCCCAGTTGCTTTGGATGATGGCCACTTTGCGTGATTTTGGTCTGAGCTTTTCTCGCGTTCCTTTGCTTTGTGACAACACGAGTGCTATTAGTGTTGCTAAGAATCCCGTGCTGCACTCAAAGACCAAACACATTGATGTGCGCTTTCATTTTCTGCGAGACCACTATGAAAAGGGTGATATCGACCTTCGTCATGTCGATACTCATCATCAGTTGGCTGATATTTTCACCAAGCCTTTGGATCAATCGACTTTTAATCGGTTGAGAGGTGAGCTTGGTGTGTGTTTCCCCTTTTAGATGGGGGAAACATTTTGGTTCTTGTATTATAAACTGACTATTTTGGATTAGTCTTTTTGCATACGCTTTTACATTCTGAGCTTCATGTATATAATCTTTAGAATGTAATTATGCTCTGTTCAGTATGCTCCAATGCTATATGTTGATGCTTGTAGCCTATGCTCTTTCTGATCACTAATACATGTTGTGAGCTGAGCTATTTTTGAATGGTGAACCTGCTTAACAAACATAAAACTTGAAAATGTTCACCATTGAGATATGCAACTAGCATGTGTAGGATGTGTTGAATTCACTCGTGCTTTTCATATATGCTAGGTTGCTATGTCTCTAGTTCTGAGTCACTCACTTGCTTGGTATGTTCATATTCTGTTTAAAATCTGAACCAAGTTAAGTGAATTAGAAAGATCGAGATGGGATTGCTTGTCAACACATCACAGTTTCGAGACTGTTTCTCATTGCACTTTGAGTTAAACTTGAGCTGTGTAGTGTATGACCGAAACTGTTGCTTTAAGCTTCTGATTGCTTCTGCATAGGCTTCGCACAGTTGAAAAGTTAGGCAAGACAAGTTTTCAACCTCTCGCAATCACATGCTAAAATTTGAACTTGTGTAATTCAACCGCTGCAACTCCGATAAAATCTGGATACACAAGTCTATGTTTCTTTCTATAGCATGATGATTGAACTTTGCTAGAGGTAGTTCACCTTGTATACATGATTAGCACTTGTTTGACTTCCTGTCTATACTTGTCTAGTGCTATTTTGCTGGTGAACCCTTTTGGCTAAAATTGCTCACTTTGCTCATATGTTCATATTTCATATTTGGTGATCAGTCTGAGCCTTTGCTAGCATGTGTGTTTCAGTTGCGTCATTGGAGTTATACTATGTAGAGCATTCTTGCATTCTCTTGACTATATTCCTGAAGCTGCTAACTAGCATTTTGACTCATATGCATTTTGGAAGGGGGGGAAATTGACTTGCTGGCACTTTTGATGGTGCATTCTCTAAGGGGGAGAGATTTTACACGATGGTGCATTTGCTTGATGGTGCATTTTCAACTAAGGGGGAGAAATTTGACAAATCATGAGTACCACCTTCCTGTGTTCAACTAAGGGGGAGAAAAATTTTCAAATCTTAAGCTTTCCGAGTTGAACCGAGGGGGAGTTTTGCTTTTTGTTAGTCGTAAGGTTTTGGTATCGAGCTTTCTTGCTAGTTGTGTTGAGCCTCTGTGCCTCTATCTTGAGGGACTAGCATTTTGCTTCGATTTATCAATTGGTACTTGCTAGCGGTGTTGAGCCTGCTCTACCTCTTCTTGAGGGCTAGCTTTGCTTTGCTTGGTTGCGTCGAGCCGTTGCCCATGTCTTTGGGAACCAAGTTGTTCTGCTCTTTCCACTTGACCTTCTTCGGCTTTGCTATGCTTTTGGGTCATTTGGTCGAGTTCTCTTTCCTTCTTCCTCCCTTCTTCTATTCATTATGATTTGTGGTGTTAGTTGACAATGCACTCATCAAGGGGGAGATTGCGGATACATGAGTGTATGCCGAGTCTCTGAGTGATGAGTGATTGTCAACTGGGATAATGCGCATGTTCTTTGGCTTGTGTTGTGCAGGTGTCGAGCACGGATATAGTGATCAGAGGCAAGGTGAAGGTCAAGTAGAGACGTGCCGTGCCGAGGGACCGAGAGTGGCGAAGGGCGAACGTGAGGCTTGGACTGAGGGACCGGTGGCCCGAGGATCAGCTGTGGTGGCTGACAGCCTGGGACAGCGACGAGCGGAGACTTGCGGGGCACGGTGTTGCTCGGGTCGAGGACCTGGGGACACGTGTCGGTGGACGGGGTGCACGGGCGGTGCATCCCCTCTACAGTTTCGGTTTGGTGGTAGAGCCAGAGAAAAACCATCGGGTGGACGGTTTCCAGGTTTGGGCCTCAAAACCTGGGCGCTGATGGTTTCCGAGTTTGGGCCACAAAACTCGGGCTGAGGACGGTTTCCAGGTTTGGGCCTCAAAACCTGGGCGCTGGCGGGTTTCTGAGTTTGGGCTACAAAACTCAAGCGACGGACGTCGGGTTTCCCGGTTTCGGCCACAAAACCAGGGGATGGACTTGGAGGCTGGTTTCTCAGTTTGGGCCTCAAAACCGGGGGTTGGTCGTGAAGGTTGGTTTCCCGGTTTGGGCCTCAAAACCGGGGGCGAAGTCCGTGAAAAGGATGAGCGGAGCGGTGGCGGCACGTGGCAGCAATCGGTGAGGTTGCGTCGAGGCAACGCTACCAGTTGTGCGGGTGTGGCCGTCGGATCACCAGCATCTTTGAGTTGGTCCAGAATAACCCTAGGGTTTAGCTGGTTCGCTCTGTAATTAGAGAGGGGTAGAGTAGGAATTAGAATTAGGATAAGTAGAGGGAGACACCCTCCTCTCGATCTATCTCAGTCATTTGCTCTTTGCTTCTAGGGTTTCCTGCTCTCCCAATCCCCTGCTGTAGCTAGCTGAGATCCGCAGAGAACCATACCTCTGTGTACTGGAGATTTTGAGGAAGTGAGGCCGTAACCTCACTATTGTAGCGTGTGGTAGCCACACGGTTGCAGATCGATGACTTGATTCGCATTTTGTTCGTGTTCTTCGCGTTCTTCATTTCTCCGCGATTTTCCCGTCACTCGATCTCCCTCTCTTCTGCGTCTTTGCGAAATCCGTTTGAATCAACTTGTTCTTTATAGTGAGGAGATCATTTCCACCAAAGGAATTCATCTAACTCCTCACGAACAAGTAGATCGGGTTGATTTCGTTTTCGTGGCGCTTTTTCGGTTCATACACCTTCCTCTTCGATTTCCTGTTGATTGAGTTGATATGAGCGGATGATTTCTTGGGTATAGTCTCCTAACTACCTCGTGATCATCCTCTCCATGTTTGGGTTCAAGGGATTTTGATTTGGATCGATTTGGAGGAGATTTGGGTGAAGGGGCGGACAGTCCGCCACCCCAATCGCGGACAGTCCGCGCATCGGGGGCAAGTCGAGTCAGTGGCTGCGTCCCTCGGCTGGTTGGTCTTTTCTTGACCGGTGGACAGTCCGCAGGTGTTGGTCGCGGACAGTCCGGGACTACCCAGGGACACTTCAGCAACACTGTTGTTTTGCGTTTTCTGCCGGCGGACAGTCCGCCAGTGAACCGCGGACAGTCCGGCCTGGTGCGGACAGTCCGGGACCCCAGGGCCGGACAGTCCGGGATTTGGCTAAAGCCTCCGGTTTAGTGCGTTTGCTCTCCCGGCTTCTCTGTTTGTTTTCCGGACTTCTCGTTTGGCCTTGGAGTTGACCAAGGAACCTCTCTAGGTATCTTTGCTACTTGTTAGCATCGGCATTTAGGGATTTCTCAACGTAGCTGTCTATCTACATTCGGGACTTGGTTTTTGAGGGTCGAACTTGTGCCGGTACTTTTGGCGTTTGGTTTGCTATCGCTTTGTGGTGCCTCGCTGTGATCCTAGGGATCATCCACCCTCTTCCAAGGGTCGTGGGCATCACAGTTTCGATCGAAGCTTTCGAGGGTTGATTTTGGGAACAAAAGGCCAAAGTTTCGAGAGAAATTTTTGAGCTCCCATTCACCCCCCCTCTGGTCGCCTTGCTATTGCATTCTCGGTCTTTCACCATGCTCTTGGGGCTTGCTTGAGCCCATATAGCGCCTTGGACAACCTATAAACATGATTAGGATATCTAGGGTCTTCAAACCCGGGAGGTTGATCAACATAGACTAGTTCATTTATGAAGCCATTTAAAAATGCAGTTTTGACATCCATTTGATATAATTTAATGTCATGATGTGATGCATATGCAAGGAGGATACGAATGGCTTCAAGTCTTGCAACCGGTGCAAAGGTCTCTCCAAAATCCAAGCCTTCAACTTGAGAGAACCCCTTTGCAACTAGCCTTGCCTTGTTTCTAACAACCTTGCCTTGATCATCTTGTTTGTTCCTAAACACTCATTTTGTTCCAATGACTCTTGCGCCTTTAGGTCACTCATCAAGTGTCCAAACTTGATTGCGGGTGAAGTTGTTCAATTCTTCATGCATGGCATTCACCCAATCCTGATCACCTAGAGCTTCATCTACAATGGTAGCCTCAACAAGAGAAACAAAGGAGTGATGTTCCATAAATAAAGCAAGTTTTTGAGATCTAGTCATTACACCCCTTGTTGGACTCCCTATGATGAGATCTTGGGGATGACTTTGTAGTAGAGGAGTAGTCCTTCGATCAACCACTTGAGGGGCCGCTTGTGGAGCATCAACATCTTGAGCTTGTACCACCATTTGATCATGGGAGACATGAGTATCTTCAAATGGCTCTCTCCCATATTTGTCATCATCTTGTGGTACATTTGATGAGGATGGCTTGTCAATAACTTGCACATCATCATCATCATCTTTAGGCTTGATGGTTCCAACCGGCATGTTCTTCATTGCTTCCCTCAATGGTTCATCACCTACATCATCAAGATTCTCATGCTCTCCATGAGAGCCATTAGATTCATCGAATTCCACATCATATGTTTCTTCTACCATCCCGGTGGTATGGTTGAATACTCGATATGCTTTGGACTTCAATGAGTAACCAACAAGAAACCAATATCACATCGGTGTTGGAACTTCCCTAGGTGTTGGCGCTTCTTGTAGATGTAGCATTTGCACCCAAACACTCTAAAGAATGATACATTCGGCTTCTTGTTGTTGAGTAGCTCATAGGGGGTCTTGCCAAGGAGACGATGGGGGTAACAACCGATTTGATGCATAGCAAGCGGTGTTGATTGCTTCCGCCCAAAATCTTTCCGGTGTAGAGTACTCATCTAACATTGTTCTTGCTAGGGTGATTAGTGTCCGGTTCTTCCTCTCAACTACCCCATTTTGTTGTGGTGTGTAGGTTGCGGAGACTTCATGCTTGATCCCAACTTCATCACAATATTCCTCAATGTGGGTGTTGTCAAACTCTTTCCCATTATCACTTCTAATCTTTTTGATCTTCAAGTCAAACTCATTTTGGGCTCTCTTGGCAAACTTCTTGAATGAAGGGGTTGCTTCAGATTTGTCATGAAGAAATAATACCCAAGTGTATCTTGAATAGTCATCAACAATCACTAGGCAATAAAGATTTCCACCCAAGCTAGCATATGTTGTTGGCCCAAATAGATCCATGTGAAGTAGCTCTAACTCTCTTGATGTTGAAACAAAGGCTTTGGTTGGATGAGTATTTGCAACTTGCTTGTCGGCTTGACATGCACTACACAATTTGTCCTTCTCAAGTTTGACATCCTTCTAGCGTCTAACCAAATCCTTCTTCAATAGCTTGTTGAGAGTGTTCATTCCCACATGTGCCAATCTTCTATGCCATAGCCAACCAAGAGATTGCTTAGTGAACAAACATATCTTCAAGTTGGCATCTTTGGAGGAGAAATCCACTAGATAGAGATTGTTGTATCTAAAGCCTTGGAATATCACTTGTGTATCATCTTTCTTGGTCACAACCACTTCTTTGTCGGTGAACAAACATTGAAAGCCAAGATCACATAGTTGCCCAACCGATAGCAAGTTGAAGCTCAATGAAGCAACTAGAAGCACATTTGATATTGTATGATCATTTGATATTGCCACTTTGCCCAAACCCTTGACATTGCCCTTTGAGTTGTCACCAAATGTAATCCTTTCTTGGTCATTGACATTCTCTTCTAGTGAGGTGAACATCCGGGGATCGCCAGTCATATGTTGTGTGCAACCACTATCAATCACCCAATGAGATTCACCGGTCTTGTAGTTCGCCTACACACACAAGAAATCAAGCTTGAGCTTTCGGGACCCAAACTTGTTGAGGTCCCTTAACCTTCTCAACTAGAGACTTTGCAACCCATATTTGCTTTGGACTATTCTTGTTAGGAGGCCCTATGAACATGACTTTCACTTTGCCACTAGAATCTTGTCTAAGCATGTAGTGAGCATTGAAAGCAAAGGGCCTAACATGCTTGGGCAAGGGTGTGGGTTTTGGCTCTTCACAATTGTGAGCAAAGTGTCCTTCCTTTCCACACTCATAGCATCTCCTCAACTTCTTCTTCTTTGGCTTTGTAATGCTCTTTCGTTGCTTCATCTTCTCTTCAAGATAGCCAATACCATTTCTATTTGTCTTCATCACAGTGTTCATGAGTAGCTCACTTTGAAGACATTGACCCTTGGTGAAGTTTCTCAACCCTGTGGTGTGGTGCTCTTTCTCCTTCTTTAGCTTGTCATTCTCTTGTTGGAGTTCCAATTGGGATGGTGTCATCTTGTAATCCCTCTCTCTCTTCAATCTATTGTTCTCTTCTTTTAGCATGTCTAGCTCAAGTGTCATGCTATAATCTTCATCTTGAGTTTCAACAATGACTTGCTTTGTGGTTGCTAGCTTCTCTAGATCAATCTTGAGCTTTGCATTCTCATTCTTGATCTTGACATAGTCATCATAGTGATCGGCCACAACCACTTTCTTGCCCTTGCCACTAGCACTTTGCTCATCATGCTCACTAACCAAGTCCTCACAAGATGTTGCTATGTCACACTTAACAACAAGGTTAGAAGCATCATGTGTCTCATGAGAAAGCATATCATAAGCAATAGTGAGAGCATCATGATCAACTTTAACTTGACTATATTTCTCTTTGAGCGAAGCATAACTAGTGGTAAGGTCACTATGCATCTTATCAAGTTTTCATTTTTAGCTTTGAGCTCCTTGTTAGAGGACTTGAGCTCCTTGATGGAAGATGACATAGTAGCAAGTTCATTTTTAAGCTCATCACTAGCATGTGTAGCATTGTTGTACTTGTCAACAAGAGATTCATTATCATGAACAAGTCTTTCATTTTTAGCTCTAGTCTTTCTTATGATTTTAGAATAGTTGTTTAGTAAATCAACAAGTTCATCATAAGAAGAAGCTTGGAACTCTCCATCACTCTCATCATCACTAGAGTCATCATCACTTTGTACCTTCTGATCACCCTTTGCCATGAGGCATAGGTGTGTAGAGGATGATGGCGGCGGTGGTGGTGGTGGTGTAGAGGTCCCAATGACTAGAGCGGCCACCTTCTCCTTCTCATCATCACTATCTTCATTGGATGAGCCACCAGAGGAGTCAATGTCGGTGAGCCAATCACCAACAATGTAAGTCTTGCCACCTTTCTTGTGGTATTGCTTCTTCTTTTTGCCATCCTTCTTGTAGGGCTTCTCACTCTTCTTCTCATCTTCGCTAGCTGAGTCATATTTATTGCCCTTGTTCTTGTTCTTGTTCTTGTTCTTGTTCTTGTAATTGTCTTTCTTGGGCTTGGTGGATTGGTGAGCAAGATGGCCAAGTTCACCGCAATTGTACCAATCCATTTTGGAGATTGGCCTTCTCTTGCTACTTGTGAAGAATTTCTTCTTTCTTGAGTCAAAGTTGACTCCATTCTTGTGAAGCTTCTTCAACATCTTTGTGGTCCTTCTCACCATAAGAGCAATGTTAGTATCATCTTCTTCATCACTTGAGCTCTCATGATGCACCTCAATTGCCTTGGACTTGCCCTTCTTGTCATGGCTTGCTTTGAAGGCCAAATCCTTCTTCTTGTCGGTGGAGGATCCACCACTTGGTGTGATGTGCATGTACATGTACATCTCATGCGCATTGATCTTTCCCAAGATTTGTGTTGGTGTAGCGGTGGAAAGATCACTTTGATGTAGCACTGTCATAATGTGTCCATATTTGTCAATTGGGAGGACACATAGGATCTTCCTCACAACATCGAATGGTTGCATTTGTGTGAGGCCAAGTCCATTGAGTTCTTCTACAAGAACATTTAAGCGTGAGTACATTTCATTTGCACTTTCACGAGCAAGCATATCAAAAGAATGTAACTTTTGCATAACCAAATTATAACGCTCCTCACGCTCACTCTTGGTTCCCTCATGGAGCGCACAAATGTTATCCCATAGATCATGGGCATTATTGTGGTTTCGGACGCGGTTAAACACATCCTTGCAAATGCCTCTAAATAGGATGTTTTGGCTTTTGCATTCCATTTCTCATTCTCCTCCTCATTAGGAGTAAGGCTTGTGCCTTCCTTAGGCTTGGGAAAGCCGGTGATCGTGGCTTCGCAGCATTTTACATCAACCGCTTCTAGGTACGACTCCATACAGATTTTCTAATATGGGAAGTCGTCTCCCTCGAACATGGGAGGTGGTCCATCACCCCCGGACATCTTAACTCTAGGCAGTTAAGCCTAAATCGAGAGCACGAGGCTCCGATACCAATTGAAAGGATCAAGATGCCCAAGAGCGGGGGTGAATTGGGCTTTTCTAAAACTTTAGCACAAATTAAAACCTATCAAGCCCAATTAACCCCTTGTGCCTAGAAGTGTGTTTCTCTAAACTCTACCGCACAAAAGACTATCACTATGTCATTTCTACTCTAGCAAAGCAATTCAAGTATGAATGAATAACAAGTAAATTGCGGAATTGAATTGCCCAAATGTAAATGCATAAGTAAAGAGAGTAGAGATGACACAACGATCTTTTTGCCGAGGTATCAAGGTGTCGGCACACCCCTTAGTCCTCGTTGGAGCACTCGTGCAAGGGTATCGCTCCCCTTGATCCGCGCAAGGATGAAGTGCTCACTATGAGCTGATTCTTTGCCACTCCGGCCCGGTGAATCGCTCACTACCGGTCACAAGCCTCCTTGGGTCATCCACAAGCCTCCGGATGATCACCAAGCTTCACAATCACCACCAAGCCGTCTAGGTGATGCTGATCACCAAGAGTAACAAGCTAGAACTCTCACTTGACCAAGACAAGGCCAAAGAGATGGATGGATGCACACTTACTACTCAATTCTCACTAGGATGTCACTAATTCTCTCAATTAGCAATTCTCTCAACCTCACTAGGGCTCTTGCTCTTTCTCACACTTACAATATGTTTCTCAGTAGAGGAAAGTGGCAAGAACTCTCTAATGGAGGAGGGGAGGAGTATAAATACTCCCCCAACCGGCCATCCAAAAGAGCACTGAACAGGGCATTTTTCGGGGGCATCAGACGCTCCGATGCCTGACATCGGACGTGCTGATGCCATCGACCCAACGGTCAACTGTACCTACTGTCAGACATTTTAAAGGGACATCGGACGTTGGGCAGCGCCCGATGCCCTTGCATAGGACACGTCCGATGCAAATCTGACCTCTCTGGAACCTCTCTGCATGGACATCGGACGCTAGCCCTCAGCGTTCGATGCCAGCGTCCGATGTGCCCCTCAGGCACCCTCTCTGGAACAATGGCACAGGCGCGTCCGATGCCACATGGCCAGCACACTCAAGTCTAAGTGACATCGGACGCGTATCCGATGCCACTAAGGCCAGCGTTCGATGCCCAAAACAGGGCCAAAACGACTTCGGATCGCGACGCTACCTTAACGACTTTTTATCCTTGCGACATAAGGGCTCTCTCAAAGCTACCTGGGGCTATGAAATAACAAGTGTGCACCTCACCTGCCTCAATAGACTCATCTAGGTCAAGCTACTGATTCACGCTCCCCTTTATAGTACAGCCAAAGGAAAAATAAAGACCTAAGACTACCTAAGTGTCCTCCAACACCATATGACACTTAGCCTAGTCTACCACCGTCTTCATCGTCCGTCCTTTGAAAACCGAAACGATATCCATCGCTAGGGGACATGAACTTCATATGTCCATATCGTCGCCATTACCGTGACCTAATTCATCCATGTTTCTGCAAAACACACGTTAGTCACAGTGTGAGCATCTAGGCCCCCAGGTGGTTTCGGTGATTGGATGACAACGGCAAATTACTATGACTAACGTGTGTTTTGCAGAAACAGTTGAGTTAGGTCATGGTAATGATGATCGTGAGGGCTCTATGGTATTCATGTCCCTTTATTGATGGAATTCGTTCGGTTTTCAAAGGATGGACGACGAAGACGGTGATAGGCTAGTTCTAAGTGTCATTTGGTGTTGAAGGACACTTAGAGTAGCATAGGTCTTTGTTTTCTCTTTGGCCGTACTATTAAGGGGAGTTTGAATGGGTAGCTTGACCTAGGTGAGACTTTTGAGTTAGGTGTGGTGCACACTTGTTAACCAAAGCCCTAGGTAGCTTAGAAAGGTCCCTAAGATCATAAGGAAGAAAGTTCGTGAAGAGAGCGTCACAAATCGAAGTCATTTTGGACTTCATTTGTTGACCGGACGCTCGAACCCTAGTGACCGGACGCTGGGGCATGCGTCTGGTCAGTGGTGTTCGCTGAGGGGCAGGTCAGGCTCTGACCGGACGCTCCCTCAGCAGTCGATCGGACGCACCGGGGAGGTGAGTCCGGTCGCGTCCAAAGAGGTTCCAGAGAGGAGTTTTCGTGATCGGACGCATCCGATCAGAGGCGATCGGACGCATGGGTGCGTCCGATCTGCACTTCGTACGAGTGTCAGGCCTAACGTCATGTAGCCGTTAGACACTGACCGGACGCGTTCGGTCAGTGTGTAACTGGCTGGACTTACCCCTTCGTGCATGTTTTGAGTTGGGGGGTATAAATATGCCTCCCCTCATTCATGCTGACTCTCTTGCTCATTTGAAAGGTTGCCAAACACATTGTGATTGCAAGTGAGTGCAAGAGGCCTAGTGAGGTTGAGAGATTTAATAATTGAGTGATCAAACACCTCATTAGTGAATAGAGAGTAGCAAGTGTGCATCCACCCATCTCATTAGCCTTGCGTTGGTCAAGTGAGAGTTCTTGTTTGTTACTCTTGGAGATCGGCATCACCTAGATGGCTTGGTGACAATTGGAGAGCTTGGTGATCATCCGAAGGCATTGTGGATGACCCAAGCCAAGTTGTGACCGGTAGCGAGCGATTCACCGGGCCGGAGTGGCGAAGAATCAGCTCGTAGTGAGCACTTGATCCTTGCGCGGATCAAGGGGGAGCGATACCCTTGCGCGGGTGCTCCAACGAGGACTAGGGGGTGTGCCGACACCTCGATACCTCGGCAAAAAGATCGTCTTGTTATTTCTACTCCTTTACTTACGCATTTACCTTTGAGCAATTCAATTCCGCATTACTCTTGTTGTTCATTTACTATTGAATTGCTTTGCTAGAGTAGGAGTGGCATAGACTTGGTCTTTTGTGCGGTAGAGTAGAGAGAAACACACTTCTAGCCACAAGGGGGCTAATTGGGCTTAATAGGATTTAATTCTTGCTAAAGTTTTAGAAAAGCCCAATTCACCTCCCCTCTTGGGCATCTTGATCCTTTCACACAGTAATCTTGTGTTTCATCCAATCACTGAAACCACCCACTAGGGGCCAAGATGCGTTCAGTTACAAATAGAATAAACATGTGCAAAACTTTCCATGGAATACACTATGTGTCTATGCAAGCATAAACAACACTCTCCCTGACATGGTAACGTGTCTGCTTAAACTTACTAACAAGCGGTACACCAGACACCGTAAACATAAGTGAATTACCATTAAGGTCCATGAAAGTTAAGGATGTGACTAGTACACATATCCAAACCTTAGGTACCCTACATTTTAAAATGATCCCACCATCTGCTCCCATCCCCACCTAAAATATTTGAAATTGAGCCCACCTTAAAACCTTTTCTCTAGGTAGCATATAGAACAAGAGTTGATGCCATGGTACAGAGACCGCAAAGCTAAAAGTCATATTCCAAAAGTACTTTGGGCCATAATGGGCCTACCGCATTGTCCATCAAATCCTAATGTAGCAAAACTCCTAATCCCAAGTACCGTTGAAAGTCCACATATATATAACTACCAAAGAAAAACTTGAGGCAATTAACAAAAGTGGCAAAAAAAACTTTAACAAGCATTAGTACATGATGCTAGAAGCATTAGAGAGAGAACATATGAATAAAAAATAGAAGTCAAACTAAATTTTAAGAAATTAAGTGACATGCTCAAACAAAAGGTACACTATAACTACATAAATATCCATCCATAGAAAATTGGGGGAAAACAAAAAGGATCCTCAAGAGGAATGAAACATATAAACTAAATAAAGAACAATGGGTAGCAACACTATATCTTGTACACTTCATTGCAACTTACGCAAGAGTTTGAGATGTGATTGTTAGCAGAGTACATTACTAGAAACTTTGACGTGAGCTTTCAAAAGGGAAGAATGACAACCCTAAATAAGATCACTAGGAGCAATGCCACATTGCACACACTAGTCGTCATGGATATAATACATAGGGTCCCTTCAACCATATGTCCAAATAATGTTTTTACTTATAAGTGCTATGAAAGCAAGTTGTGTATGTAAACATAAACATAAATGCTATTGAGTAGCACTTTGACTAGAAACAATGTAAGGGATTTATGCCATCGTTTGACCCCCCTTGGTAAAGAAAGTTAAAATTATCCAAGTAGAGCTAGATTTAGAACTATTGCAATTAGCATCAAATTGATGGGCATCATGTAGTTGTGTATCATTACAATTGTGAAGAAAAACACTCCATGTTATTCTACCATGGCCATAGTAAAAGCATTCATTGGTCATCTAGAGGAGCTCATATCGATGCAAGAATAGTCCGCACTTGTAGACAACACTAGATCCTATAGTTGCATAAGAGTGGTTCCCTAGAGTTGTCAACATTTGGGTAATTGATCCACTCCCTCTCAATCTTCAAGGGTATGTTTTATCATCACAAATTCACAATACCCTCATTTCAATGAACATCTTCCTACTCGGCGTATTATGTACAAGTTGGCACGTGGTGTTGTTGTACCATCATTAGTGTAGTAGAAACCAAATTTGGTGTAAATGTAACAACAGGGAGTGTGGTATAGTAACCCCGTATAAATTGACCTTATTGGTTTTAGCTGCCAAATTGGCCATTTTTGGTTAGCTAGTTGATGCATAGCTTGTTTGTCCATAAAAGATGTTCAATGACATCCCATATTGAGGTTGGCCAACAACTAGGGTCAATCCGCTAGTAGATTCATCTTGAGGTATAGTAGTAGAAAAAACCAACCTTCTTTCCTTCTAGTTCATCGAATCTAGCCTTAAGTTTGCTAATTTCACACGTTGGGAACAATTTTACATGAGTTAATTTTTCATTATCTTCAAGCACCTTAGCATAATCACCATGCATAAGAGAAGGACCAAAAGGGTTTATGTTAGCTTTTACCTCATATGTAGACACAAGAGGAGTACTGAAAATAGTATCTTTGATTTGTTTGACGATACCCTGCAAACTATATATTGAGTAGCTCAAAAACAACATTAAAATCATTAGAGTACCTCTTATTTGATAGTTTGTGAAGATCCTCCAGGATCCTGTTAATCTTTGAAGGCATGACTATGTTTTTGAGATTGTTTGAATCAACCTAATCGTCATTCTTTTGTTCAGACATTGTAGTAGATTTCTTTTGGTTACATCCCTCGTAGAGTCGTCAAAAAGTATGTTGATGTATCAAGGGCCACATAACAAGAGAACTCCAATGCTCAGGGTGTGCAACGCGACAGCCAATGAAGAACTTGTGAAAATGGGCTTAACTAGTTTGTAGAACCGGCCTAGTCGATTTCAACAAGGAGCGCTACAAAATTCCACAAAAGCCTCCAAGGAAGAACCATCACACGGGCACACTTGGGTTTGATCTAGGGTCGACAAGGCCACCTAAATTTCCCACGAGTCTTGTCGAGAGATGTGTAGAACAATAAGTAATTAGAGATATATTAGGGGTTTGGATGAGTAAAAAGTAGGTTAGGTTGAATTTTGATCGATTGGATATCTCAATGCGCCATAATCTCCTTGTAATTTTAAGGAAGGGGTAGTCTTATCCAGCAAGGAGACGGAAATCTCTTACAAATCATGTCAAAATACGACTCAATATTTGACTTGCCTACCCAAAACTAGCCTAACCAATCACCGCGAGATGAATCATTTCACAAGCATAATTTCTTCATCTGGACTCCAAATTAGACGTTGTATATATGTTTTCAAATCTTGATGAGAAGAACAAAATGTTGAAGTTCATTATTCAATTTGGAGAAGTTTACAAAACCAATTTGAGTCGAGTTCTGCTAAGTTCCTAAAGTTATATTTTTTTATCTAGACTCCAAATTGGTTGTTTTGTGTATTGTTGACACCAGATTTTCGCACGCACGAGAGAATGTCAAGAGGGCCCAACCAGCAGTAAAAGGAGCATTCGGTAAACGATCGAGCGGTCGGCTAATCTTCGAGTTTTCGGCAAATGCCTGTGCAGTTGGTCGTTTTGCGAAAAAAACAGTGACCCCATTCGAGAAGTAAAGATGGCTTGCACGAGAAAATACGTGACGATGGAGGATGCTGAGAAGAATAGGAATAGTATTTGTATCTTTCCAAAATTCATTGTATAAGTCGTGATCGTTTGGGACTCGCGTTTCGTCCAGGGTATAAATATAAGCCCTCGACCATTGTAAAAAGGGTTCACAACCACATCAATACAAACCGGCCGTGTGCCATCTTTGAGTCCTTAAGTCGTGTCGTCGAGTTCTTCGAGAGGAAACATCGATCCGTCGACCTCCGTAAGTACCGGCAACCTTGTTATCATGTCTAGTATCATGCGGTGGATTTAGATTAGTCTCGTACGTTAAGCTTAGTATCGTGCGGCGGATTTAAGCTTATGACGGGAAGTTTTTGCTTGTGCCTTGTATCGTGCGGCGGATTAAGACATGAGTAAAAATAGTTATCGGCTCTATTAGATTTGGCAGATCTAGTAGATTCATTAAGTTATCATGTGTTATGTGTTTTATTTATTTAATTCCTGTAACACTCTTTTGCCCAATCTAGATTGATATCTATTCGGCCTTGTTTCACAAGTTTGCTTGTGCTTTGCTAATCATAAGATCATGATGGCTGGATCAGCTTTCAATCTAGGTTGTTACATGTTGCGGGTTCATACATGTCAATCATGTTTGTGCTTTGATAGAACTGGGTGTCGTGCGGCAGATGCAGGTTTTAGATTAGTTTGATCATGCTTGCTTGTATGTTCCTTCCTCATGGACTCCAACTCGGCTAGTTTGCCGATTTTGGTTATGCTTACACGAGTAACGAGCTTTTATAGATCTATTCGAATATATGCATGCTTTTAGCTTGTTATAATTAGATTGTATCATGCGGTGGATTGATCTAATTATAAGAAGTGGCATAGACTTATAACAAGTGGTATCATGCGGTGGATTAGCTTTGCTTAAGTTTATGCTTGACGGGTTTTTGAAGACTAAACGTGCGGCAGATTAGTTGGATTGGCCTATGCATGTATTATTTGGATAGATCTATTCTTGCAAGTTGCCTGTTTATAATATCTTTGATTCGTTCAAGCATGTCTTTCTTTTGCATTCGGCAGTTAATATGTTTGATACACTCTGTTCTCATACTTGCCGAATAGCTTTGTAAACATGCTCTGACAGACAGCTTCTGTAGCTGTGTGCCGTCACGATTGGCTTTCGAAGCCGTACATATGGAACTGTCTGGTTTTACCCAGCATGTTCTAGAGGTATTCTCACGTTTTATCCCTTGTTCGTTTTCAGGTCAAACCGACTGGCACGTCTCCGGATTCTGCACACTCCAGGCACCTGATTGAAGCTAGCCTCGTTCGGCTTGCTGTGTGTCCTGGCGCAAGGTGTCACTTTTTGCGTCAACATGTATGTTTTTTCTATCATCTAAGTGCAATAAAGGAACACAATAGTAGAGTCCATTATGCATTACTAAGTTACCAAAACTTGCTATGCCAATTAGGATAGCCCATTTTGACAATTTTGGTTGTTAACACTGGTGTAAAGTGACCGCTCTCGAAATTAAGGAAACAAACAATACCCAAGGAAAACATTTCTAATGTTTACATACACATTTGACCATTTTTCATGCAGCTACAGTAACCAACTTAAGGTCCTCTGAGCAAATATCAGGTTCATCCTTAGATAGTTTAGATGGTCTAACTTTTTTTATTTTCAGGACAGAAAATGCTGCAGCCCTAGGGAGACCTGAATGAAATTATAGGGAATTTAGACGGTAGCTAGTGCAAAAATTAGAAAGCAGAGACGGCCGTTACCTCGACCAATCCCCTCACGCTCAACTCACCTCTCCCTAACCATGGTTATTTGTTAACCCGCCTCCCTTAACCCCTCTCTAACCCATCCCTCACCCCTCTACTTGAGGCGCACCACCCCTGCGCACGAACACACAGCACAGACGCCAGGAACGATTGAAGAAGCGTGAGTGAGCTGGGAAGCAGAGGCGGCCAGTGGGGACGCCGGGAGGTGGGGCCGTGGTGCCAGCAACCGAAGAGTTGGTGGCGCGGCGCCTGGCCGCCGGACAGGGACTGGTGGTGCCGCCTTCTCGGAGTCCGGCAGCGGCGGCGCCGGAGCAGTGCCAGATCTGCGACTCCGCCGGCGCAATTCACCAATCCCTGGGCTCCGCATTGGATCAGGTACGGGCGGGAGCTCCTTCTCGACTTTCCTGGGGGTTGTCCGTTTCCGCTGGTGTTTGTTATGTTGCTTCACTAAGCTCTCAATTTGGATGCTGATTCTACAGCATGGTGAATCAATGGTAACGGTAGCTGAGCCATTCTGGTGCTAGTCTTCTACCACATGACGCCGTATCATTAGGCGTTTGCTCCTTCATCTGCTTTAGCAGCATCGGATCTGTGCGATCGAGCTGTGGAGCAGAATTTGTGCTTGCGCAGAGCTACTGCCGCAGTGTAGATTTAGCTCGTTCCTGTAGTAAAAGGACCACCTTTGACAATTGCTTACAGTTTTGACTAACCCTTCTGGCCTTCTGAGATGATATGCGATGAGGTGGCTGATGCATTCATACACCAGGAAGAGCTGAGATGTGGGTTTTCCAGGTTTCTTATTTTGGTTGCCGTGTGGAATGTAGTGGCATGCCTGGATCTCATCAGTTGACAGAGGTTCGGGGTAAGCTAACCTAGTTGCTATACTGCTTTTGATGGAAGAGTGAAGAGGGGACAGCTCGAATCTGAAATGATACAGCTGCAGAAGATGCATCTTTCTTCCATATTATAGCTTCAACATGTACATTTAAAAAACCACCTAATGGTCAACAATTATATGGAAAGTGGTAGCCCACTCCTTGTGTGTGTCAACTTTTCCTTAACAAATGTGGATGCTTACTTTAACCATGTGAAGGGTTGGGGTTTATTGATTGCATGCCTGCTTGAGTGTATCACGAAGAAGCTTGCTTATCTTCTGTTTCACAGTCCATGTAGAACAGGAATGGTGCTAGAGTGGATTGTATGTCATGGGGAGAATCATTTTTGTCTTGTTTTGATTTGATGCTTGTTAGTTGTTAGTTTCTTCTCTCTTTGGATTACGATGATAACCTCTTAATTCTTTCTGTTCTTGCAGGATCTAACAATCTAGAAGCAAGCTTGTCCAGTCTCATAAGTAACAGCTACCTGCTGTAGTGGGGTTGCTGCTATCTGCCTGTCTTCACCTTATGGTGCTGTCTATCAAGCTGCACAAGATGTCTGTCGTCGCCTGATGATCTCTGCTGTGAAATCTCTCGCTCTCACTCGTCTGCTGAATTCGACGGGTGCTGAAGGAAACAAGAGAGGAACAAGAAAGGCCGGATTCTGTCACCTTCCTCTAGTACATTGGCCTCAATCCCTCTTTCAGTTTCCACCATGCCTTGCAATTTGGAGAGCCCGGTGCAGACCCAGATGGCGGTCTCAGCCTTGGACCGAGCTCTTAGCAGTGAGTACCCTACCAAAAACAGAAGCGAGACCAAGGTTGGTGGATGGAAACGTGTTTTTGTCCAAACTGACTCTGGTTGTGTCCTGGCTATTCAATTGGATCGCGGTGACAATGCACACACGGTCAAAAGAAAGCTGCAGGTAGCCCTAAATTTTCCCACTGATGAGAGGTCACTGACATTAGGCGATCATGTTCTGAAAAATGATCTCAGCACCATTAGAAATGATTCCCCGTTGCTTCTCACCAAGACTTTCATGCATCGAAGTTCCTCCACACCATGCTTGTCTCCTAGAGGCAAGGATCTCCAACAGCAAAAAGATAGGGGTTGTCCAATTGAACTGTTAGTATGCCCGAGCCGCTGTTCTCGAACAAGGCAGCTTGTGAAGGATGTTGCTAGAGCAATCAGGAAAGGTGTGGATCCAGTACCTATCAAAAGTGGGCTTGGTGGTGCCTACTATTTCAGGAACAGCAAAGGTGAGAATGCGGCAATTGTGAAGCCAAATGATGAAGAGCCTTTTGCACCCAACAACCCAAAAGGTTTTATAGGGAAATCCCTTGGGCAGCCAGGCCTCAAAAGATCAGTTCGAATTGGCGAGACTTGTTTTAGAGAGGTTGCTGCCTACCTTTTGGACTATGATAACTCTGCTAATGTCCCTCCGACGCTGCTTGTTAAGATTTCTCATCCTGTGTTTCATATGAATGAAAGTGTCAACTGTGCTAACAAAAATACTGCTGATGGTAGCACTCAAGCTGTAAGCAAGATTGCATCATTTCAGCAGTTTATTCCTCATGATTTTGATGCCAGTGATCATGGCACCTCAAGCTTTCCTGTTTCCGCTGTCCATAGGATTGGTATTCTTGACATCAGGATCTTCAACACTGATAGACATGCTGGAAATCTTCTGGTAAGGAAGCAAACTGGAGCAGGAAAATTTGGGAATCAGACTGAACTTATTCCTATTGATCATGGTCTCTGCCTTCCAGAGTGTTTGGAGGATCCTTATTTTGAGTGGATCCATTGGCCTCAGGCATCAGTCCCATTCTCCGAGGATGAGCTCGAGTACATAGCAAATCTTGATCCAGTGAAAGATGCTGACATGCTGCGAATGGAGTTGCCTATGATCCGTGAAGCATGCCTGAGAGTCCTAATACTCTCAACCATATTTCTGAAAGAAGCCACAGCATTTGGTCTGTGCCTTGCAGAGATTGGGGAAATGATGAGCAGGGAATTTACTGGGATGGAAGATCAGCCAAGTGAGCTAGAGTTTGTCTGCATGGAGGCAAGGAGGCTAGCAGCAGAGCAAGAAGACAGTTCCACAGAACATGACTCTGGTGAGGAGGATTTAACTCAGTTTGAACTTGATAGCGAAGATCATGAAGTGCTAAAAGAACCATCAGCCCACCAGTTTGAATTCAAGACAAGAAATTCCAGAAACCAACTGTCCAAATTGGATGAAGCCAATGAAGAAGAGGAAGAAGAAGAAGATGATACTGTGGAGGTAGAAAGCAATGCTGGAAAGTTAGCTTGCCCTAATCCTGTCAATAAGTGGCTTGCTAACATTTCAAAGCTGTCGACCTCACTGAAGGGTGTCAATCTAACAGACAAAACCCAGCGTCAACTGTCTGCTGGTCCTAAGTTTGTGGATCCTGTGAATACTTCTAAGAGCAACAGCAACGACAGTGGCTCTCAACTTTGTAACTGGGGAAGTGCAAACGACATGCTCCCTACAAGTGTGAGCTTCGTCAAGCTGGCTGACATGAAAACTGAGACATGGGGCCTGTTCCTCGAGAAGTTCCAGGAGCTCCTGCCTGAGACATTCCGCTCCCGCAAGTGCAGTGTCACAGCGCAAAGGGCAAAGCAGAGGCTTGGCACTTCTTGCCAGTTTTGAGTTAGCACAGGAGTAGGGAGGTGAGCACCTGTTAGACTGTTGCTGTTTGATGTGGCTTTCATGCAGGTGTTGAGCTTTGCAGTTCTCGAATAAAGCCATCCTTCACCAGGATTGCAGTTTGCAACAGGATTCGAGTGATTGAGCGCCTGAACCCGAGGTCCATCATCCATGCTGATATGATGGCCTTGCTCTGTAAATATTTTTTTTTCCCTTTCTCTTCCCCTTTTCTAGCTAGGCTGCTAGACATGAGTTGCTTGAAAGAAGTTGGGATGCAATGTCTGCCTGTTTCTGGCCGCCCGACTGTTCCACTCATGATATGCATTCAAAAGTTTCATTCAAATAAACATTCAGCAGAAAGTTTATGATGTCGAATTAGATACTGTGGCAGATGAATGCTAAAGGTCAGCTCACAACCATTTTGTTGTGTTGCGATTGACATGTTGCATGTTGAGTACAGGTCTTGTAACTGTATTCGGCCTGCTGTGACTGAGTATTCGTTTTCTTGTTCACATGGACATGGTAACAATTTGTGGCTGCATCTGTGCAATTAAAGCCATCATGCAGTTTAATGTCGTCAGACTATCTTGCAGTCTTTAGGTGTGAAAATCAATTCTCATACTGATACTATGTACAATGTACTACAACCATAATAAATGCGATAGAGGTCCACAAAATTGTTGGGAAAACATGGTATTCCAGCGGTAACTTTGTATTCCGATATACTTTCGTTATCGGATAATTGTGACTGCAAAAGTAAGAAAGAACAGTCCAAGAATAACAGCGACTGATGACAACAAAATCAACAGTAGATTCTTTCAGTGATTTAAAGCATCCCTTTCTTTCGTTGTTTTTTTTTAAACACATGAACTACAAGAATAACAGCGACTGATGGAATGACAACAAAATCAACAGTAGATTCTTTCAGTGGTTTAAAGCATCCCTTTCTTTCGTTAATTTTTTTAAACACATGAACTACAGTTGTTTTATAAACAATTTTTTCTTGTTGATTGACTGTAAATCTGTAAAGTATCCATGGATGCCATTGTCTTGTCAAATTCTACAACTACTACTGTTGATTTTTTTTTTTTACAACGATTTCAAGCCCCAGGTCAGTACAGAGCTACAATTAACGAGACCTCTGATGGCAGCCAAGACATCTTCAACGATCTAACTACTGATGCTTTCATCAAACAGCTACAACATCGTCGAACCAAGTTCAACCCTCTTTACATTTTGATACCTTTTTATCAAGTTAAAATCTAACTCTATAAAGTGACCTACATAATAGAGCAAGCTCACGAATTCATGATGCCCTTATCGGCATAAGTTCCTTCATGCTGGTGAGGTCACTAAGCTCCACATGCTGGTACTCTATCCTCCTAAGTACGGTCCTGGTCTCACTCCTTGGCAGAGTTAGAGTATCATGCTTTATCAGCTGGCGCTGCCTGAGCCTTGAGATGGCCTGCGTGACCTCTGATATCCAGGGGCGCTTCCTCGGACTCTTGTTAACGCAACGGTAGGCAACATCAGCAAGCATACGGACCTCTTCAGGGATGTTCCCTACTAGGAGGTCTTTATCCAGTATCTCATCCCAATCAATCCTTCCCTCCCCTCCAATCGCTGCCTGAAAGAAGTCATGCATAGTAATAAGTACTCCACAACACTACCGGTGACACTTTTGCCCACAGATTGGTTTTATGAGAGAAAAAAACTCAGACCTGCGGGGGTAAGACAGCCCCGATCATTGCATTAAGAAGAAGACCTCATGCAGGTCCAGAAAACCCCTAAACCTCTGCCCTACCCATGTCAAAACGACCACGACCGGGGACTGATTTTATGAGGCATCTTTATCTTACAGCAATATGATAGTAACAACGTTGTGGCCTAACAACTAACATCATGCTTCACAGTGCAGTAGAACACTGATTGGACTGTAGTAGTGTGCATAGTTCGTGCGCATGTGAGGCTGATATCTCAGCTAGTGCACTGGTCTGATGTGCATGACTCAAAAGTGGAATTGTAAATTGTGAGCAAGCAAAACAGGTAGTCAAATATTCAATAAGTGAACAACCTGCTAGCTTTGAGTAATAATGCTTATTGAATAAGTGCAAAAAACTTTTAAATTCTGTATAGAGTTTCAGTAGCAGCTAAATACTTACCAGATTAATGTACTCCATTAGACCTTGTTGTGGATTTATGGCAGTTATCAGTTCAAAAAGTATTATGCCGAAACTATACATGTCACTCTTCTTTGTTAGCTTATTTGTGGACATGTAATCAGGATCCATATATCCATAGGTGCCCTTGAGGCCAGACTTACTTCCATCATACACTTCCTCCTTTGATAGACCAAAGTCTGCAACCTGCACCCACCAAGAAAAAAGATGGATTACAATGTAGATTAGTTTCTGGCTAAGTATTTTGTCTCGTGAACAAAATCTTGCTTTCAGCTGCATATATCCAGACTAAGATGATCACTGAACTTTATACTCGTCATGAGCTAGTATTGGTTTAGTTGAAACAACTGAAAGCAGTACAATCATAATACTTAAAAAGTGCACATGGAGCAGTTACAATGATCAATACAAAGTACTTCATGTCTAACCTTGGCCCTCATTGAATGGTCCAAAAGTATATTATCAGACTTTAGGTCCCTGTGAATAACAGATGGAACAGCCTGCACTCATGAAAGAGAACCATATCTTTCATCAATTCCCATTATTTGCAGAATACACACCTTAATTGTTATCAAGTATCAACTATTAGCGTACCCCTTCATGCAGATACTCAATCCCATGAGAGATATCGTGAGCAATCTGCAGCCTTTCTTGCCAGCTCAAACTCCGTTTATTGTCACCTGGTATGACATGATTATGAAAGTAATTAGGGGAATGTCTTCCAAATGATGAAACAATTTGTATAGTCCCTTTGAAGTGCACTGACACAAATCATTTCATCATGTTCCTTTAATCTATGCTCAGCCTCAGAAACATAGAGAAATTATCTCTCGTACCATATAAAAGTTTTGCCAAACTCCCATTGCTCATGTACTCATAAATCAGAATGCGCTTCCCTTTTTCCACACAATACCCAACCAAATTAACAAGATTCCTATGATGCAGCCTGCTAAGCAATGCTACCTGCAAACAAGATGTAGCCATGATTGCACTTTAATCAGTTTATTAGAGTCAAATGTCCATAGACCGTAGCAAACTACTTCACATAGATTAAAGGTGTTGCAGGTTGAGCTTACTTTACCCACAGCATTTTTTTCTTCCCTTTTTTTTTCCTTTTGATGTTTCAAAATTTTCAGGCAAAGTGCCCCATCATTGAAGAATTGTGTTTTTTTTTGCTAGACCATCATTCAAGAACATAATTACTTTGTATCTAAGAAAAAAAGGTGACCATCAAAACAAACACCCGGATAACCTTTTTGTTGTATATTTCCGCCTCTCTAGACTTGCAAAACATATTATTTTCAGGTGAATGTGCTCATTTCTTCTTTTTTAAACTAACATTAATGTGCCCATTTCCTTTTTTCCCTCGAACGACGCAGGAGAGACGTGTGTCATTTCATTAAGAAGAGAATAAAAACAACAGAGGAGAGGCAGAGCCTGCTCCCCAAAGTAACCAAATACAGAACTCTTAGTGCCGCACACTAGGAAAAACACACGACCACTACCAAAAAACGCCTAAGCAACCACAGGTAGCATCCTACTAACAAGCTGCTGCAGAGCCTTAGCTCCAGCCCAACACTACAACAAACACTCTTCAGAACCTACAGCTAAAACTCTCTGGACACAAGGACTAGAACTCTCAAAGACACAGGCAATGTGCTCACTTCTCATCTGCCGTTTTGCAGCATACTATGTGACTAGAGTCCAGTGGCAGCAATATGCAGACAGCAGCATAATTTCCAGGAAGAGTTGTTCACTAAGGTGCAAAAAATCTATGGGATTGGCTGAATAAAGTCCAGCTGTCCTAGCAAATCCATCTCGACGAATACAGATAAGTTGCTTAAGAACAAAAACCAAAAAATGGTGCACCCGAAAAATATTACAATACCTCAGTCTGGAACTCTCTTTCCCCTTGCCTTGAATCACTCGCGAGCACCTTTACAGCTACCATTTCACCGGTGGCCATTACAGCTTTGTACACAGGGCCGAACGATCCTTGCCCCAGAATTGTGGTAAAGTTGCTGGTAGCCTTCTGCAGATCCCTGGGCAGGAATTAACAGCAACATGATGGAACAATTCAGAAAATGATATTTTACACTGCACCTGATGATCTGATCATATTCATATACGAGTGACCATTCCACAAAATCACAGCCATGGACCCAATTGAAGGCAGTAAATTTAATTTCACAGCTCACACAGAACAATAGACATAAGATTGAGGAAAAGTTTCCGTGTTCAGAATTTCAGAGATATATATGATGGAGTAGAATAAGTGTAGACGTACTTGTAATGGTATTTTGGGATCCCGGAGACGGACAGCGGCGGCGGCTCCCTGCCGTTGTGGCCGGCGCCGCCTCCTCTCCAGGGCCAGAACGCGGCGCGCTTGTGCGGAGGCGGTTGGCCCCAGTCGGCGACGCTCTCGGAGACCACGGAGACGGAGACGCTGGAGTCGAGGCTGGCGCATCCGGCGCCGCCGGCCCGCAGCGTCGCCGATGGCGACTCGAGGGAGCGCGTCCGCGCGGCGACGCTGTCCCGCCTGCGGTAGAGCCAGATGGCCAGGAGCACGCCCGCCGCCGCGAGCAGCGCGGCCGCGGCGCCGGCGGTGACCCCGATGAGCACGGCCCTGCTTCTATCGACCATCCCCGCCGCGCGCGTCACGGTGCCTGTGCCTCCCCGGCGAAGCAACGACCATGCCGTGTGCAGTCACGCCCGGGAGCAGGGAAAACTGCGGAATTGCGCCTGAAAAAGGAGAAGCTTGGCAGCAAAGTGTCGTGTGCGCCGTACCGTACCTCTACAGCTGGAAAATGGATATCCTGCTCGTCGACGCTGATCTCAGGAACCGAATCGAAGAGGAGAGCAGGAACGAGATTGATTGATCCTCCCTCCTATTCGTGGCGGAGTAGGAAGAGGAGGAGGAGGAGGAATGGGTTCGCCTGTTCAGAGAAGACTGGCGCGTGGAAAAGGAGTAGACGACGCAGTCCAACTCCAACCCACTACAACAATCCACGCGACGCAAGCACAACACAACTCTGAAAGCAACTGGTGCAGATATCCATGGCGAGGCTTGCTCTCGGGACCGGGAAAAGGGAAAACTGATTTCTGTCGACCTCTCTCTCTGTTTTCCTCCTTGGCGTCTGTATCTTTGCTGGCTTTGTTTAGATTTTGACGAAGGCTCATGGGATGGATGGATGGGTCCTGATTGCGAGACTGGGTGACCGTGTTGTTGAGAGACCCTGTCAATTGCCATGTGCACATGAGTCGTGCTTGCTTGCATTGCATGTACATCCCCTCTCGTGATCACGCTGTTGCCGCTAAGATGTGTAAGTAAGGTTCACATGTGTATAATCTTGGTACGCTAAGCAATTTTCGTAGGTGTGGTGACGTTTCTCGTTTTCTTTTCATTTTCCTTTTGCTCCGTCCGTTAATTTGTTCAGTGTGCTTGATCCACTAGCCGATTATGTACTAGCCGTTTTTTTAGCGAGAGAGAGCAATGATGGCATAGCTCCATGCCTGCAATTTTATATATGTCTTCCATTTGGTGTTTTTTTTTTAACACAAAACAATTCCATTTGGTGTTGGATGCTTCTACAGTTGTACTAGTACCCGGCATTTATAATCACTACCTAGTCCCAGAGAGGCCTCTGTAGGAGTAAAGGCACGCGGTTACGGATAAATTATATACTGTATTCTGTTAGAAAACTATAAGATGAATTTATTAAGATAATTAATCTATCATTAGTATATATTTACTATAGTATAACATTATCAAATCATGAACTAATTAGGTTCATAAATATTACTCCCTCCGTCCTAAGATATAAGGCGCACACGTATTTCAAAATTCAAACTTTCTTATCTTTGACTAAGAAATAGCCTAATCATATGAAAAACTTATACTACAAAATTAGTTGCATTATATTTGTATTTAGAAATACTTTCTAATGATCAAACTTTTATTTCTATAAATTATATATTATGAAAGAAATTATAGGTCAAAATATATTTTTGAAGACCGTACCAAGTCAAATCGCGTCTTATATCTTGCAAAGTTATCGTAATATGTGTAGTTAATTATTATTTTTAGTTTACATGCAATGTGATACTTAAAAAATTTGTGGGAGAAGTAAACACCTCTTAATTAGACCACACCAAATGAAGTCAGTGCCGCCTCATCCGCTGGTAATTGGTATCGGTATGGTGCTAGGCTGCTAGTACCGCCGAAACAACGATTTGGATCTGCTGTTTTGGCATTTGGCAGCTGTCAAATACTCCTACATTATAGTATTTCTTTAGGTCAATCTCAATGGTGGTTTCATTTGAGTTTCATTTAGATTAAATATGCTGCCACATAAGCGTTTTTGATGACATGGCATAGCATTTAAGAAGAAAGAGAAGAAATGAGTTTCATGTAGATGAAACTCTCCTGACACGAATATCAACTCTCTATGAGTCATGAAATTTAATGCCTATAAAACTTTAGAATGAAACTTTCACTCTTAATGGGGAGTTTCATTCAAGTTTCATTTTATTTCATATGACATGTCAGTCTTGGAAACAACAAAATGAAACTCAACATTGAGATTGGCGTTATGCAGTGGCCATCCGGACGGACGCATATGTTTAGATTAGCGTTGAACGTACCGCCCGCTATTTGGCGACTGGCCACAACGTTTTCATGCAATCTGGCGTTTTCATGCGTTGATTAACCTTAGCTAGTTAGCTTTCAAGATAAAATTAACAGTTGTACAAGCTATACGATGCAGCCGGGTATTTTAGGAAGATTTGACGCGAATGCTTCTAGAGCCATCTTCAAGAATTCCAAAAACAACCTTTCAATCTATGATTTTTGACAAGATTGAAAAAAAAATACATTTCTAACAACTCCTAATCCCACCTCGTAATTGTTGGGCACTCGGAAAAATCAACCCTATCACGCGGATAAATACACGCGCATGTATGTGTCATGCCAATCTTAGATAAAAGGACGTGGGAAAGAATAAGAAGTAGGTTAGGTTCATGATATAAATATATGAGAAAGAAAGAAAATATAAAAGTGATTGGGGTAATTTAGAAAATAGTTTGGAATTTCTAATTTAAAATTATTTTCTATCTTTTAGGAGTGATCTTTTTGGAAATTACTGTTCAGCGTTGCCGGTACTTTTTGGTGACTTTGCAAAATTCAATGGTTTTGGGAATAAATTTTTGGTATTCTTGGGGATGCTCTTATGATATATGTTTGGCTGCTCAACAAGCCGACTATATATACTGATTTATATGGCTGATTTTTTGAGAGAAAACATTGTTCGGTGTCATATTTGTACTTCCTTTGTCCCGATTTGCCTGACGTGCAAGCGTTTTCTATTTTTCCTCTTAGTAGGAGGCGGACTGGAATATGAAGAAGCCTACTCATTAATCCGCTTTGCATGCTGCATGCAAGCAATCCAAGAGTCAGAACTGTGAAGCGGGCATGCAAGCAAAAGCCTATACACTTGTTAGTTATTTTATTTGTTCTTTGCGGCTGGAGGAGTGGGGATGACTTCGTGGTCGTCGGCTGGTAGCTAATCAGGCTGGTAGTTAATATGAAGCATGTACTTTTGTAATAATCTTGCTATCTAAAACTAGGCTGTCCACACCGGGTAAATTAGGACGGAGGAAGTACAAATTAAAACCAGCAGAGTATCTCAAGTGAGCAGAGATATGACGACAAGTAACAGTTCAATTATTGGAAAAATAAGCACCACAAAATAGAATGAATTGAATGTGAGCTCAAGGAATACCGCAATGAAGACATAAGGCCAATCTTAATGGTGAGTTTCATTTTGTTGTTTCCAAGACTGTCACGTCATATGAAATAAAATGAAACTAATGAAACTCTTCATTGAGAGTGAGAGTTTTATTATAAAGTTTCATAAGCATTAAATTTCATGACTCATTGAGAGTTGGTATTCGTGCCAAGAGAGTTTCATCTAGATGAAACTCATTTCTTCTCTCTTTTCTTAAATACAATGTCATGTCATCAAAAACGCTTATGCGGCAGCATATTTAATGCAAATGAAACTCAAATTAAACCCCATTGAGATTGGCCTAAGAACTTGTCATATTATCATGTGATACTAATGAGTTGCTGGTCACCGTTAATCCATGTTCAGATGAGCTTAATGTTCACTACACCTCTATCAAGCTTTGGTCTCTACAAGTTGTTGTTTAAAGTCACAGGATCACTAGGAGTAGATCTAGCCGAGGATAAAACGCAACAGTTCATAAAACATGTCCTACGAACTACAACTGAGAAGATCCGAGGGGAAGGAGGTACTGGGGTTCCATACCAAGGTTGTTTGAACCTGCGGAGGTAGTGGAAGAAGTAGATCCGTCACCCGCCATGGCCGGAGGCGTCCTGAGGTCGTTGACGACGTGGGAGGGAGACGCAGGGGTAGGAGTCCTTCGGTGGTGTCGAAGTCGGACGTGGTCCAGTGCTGCAGCGACGAGGAACGGTGGCGGCGGAGCTTCCCGTCGCTGGCTGCGCCCCTCTTAGATCGGATTAGGGATTTCGGTGGGGAGTGCGGCTCACGGTGAACCTCGTACTAAGAGCCGCCGGCCCCCACCCTCTATTTATTGCGCAGTGCGACGGGGGCCCGCCAGCCATTAAATGGGCTGGGCGCCCCCGATCAGGGCGCGAGGTCAAGGCCTAATGGCCGTTGGGCCATTAGGCAGAGAGATCATCCTAACAATCTCCCCCTTGATCTCACCAGTTTCTTTTACTTTTACTTTTCTCATTCCATTACAGATTTGCGCAAAAAGCATGCCTCATCGTCACGGTCTTTTGCCGATAGACTTGACAGCCATAATGTTCATCTCTGTTCTGAAATAGATAATTTTACTTTTGGGCCCTTTAGTCCAGGAATCATAGGCTTTCCATTAACCCCATGCCGGCAACGTGTTCCTTGAACACAGTGGGTGGTAAGCCTTTCGTTAGCGGATCCGCGAGCATCTTACTCGTACTGATATGCTCGAGACTTATGGTTTGATCCCGGACTTTATCTTTCACAACATAAAACTTTATGTCAATGTGTTTGGCAGCACCACTTGACCTATTGTTGTGAGCATATTGTACTGCCGGATTATTATCGCAGTACAATTTCAGTGGCCTATAGATGTCGTCAACCACTTTCAAACCGGGTATGAATTTTTTCAGCCAATTCACCTGCCCAGTTGCCTCATAACAAGCTACAAACTCGGCATACATTGTGGACGATGTAGTGACGGTTTGTTTTGAGCTTTTCCACGATATTGCTCCCCCAGCGAGAGTGAACACATACCCTGATGTGGACTTTCTATCATCTCCCGCATAATCAGAATCCGAGAACCCCACTATGTTCAAGGAATCTGATTTTCTATACGTCAACATGAGGCCTTTTGTGCCTTGCAAATAACGCAAGACCTTCTTTACCAACTTCCAGTGTTCTAGTCCTGGATTACTTTGAAATCTGCCAAGTAGCCCGGTAACAAATGCTAAGTCAGGGCGTGTGCACACCTGTGCATACTGTAAGCTTCCGACAGCTGAAGCATATGGAACCGCTTTCATCTGATCAATTTCATATTGGTTCCTGGGGCACTGAAAATCCCCATATCTATCACCCTTGACTATC
The DNA here is from genome assembly GCA_009763385.1 of Coix lacryma-jobi var. lacryma-jobi. Taxonomy (NCBI): domain Eukaryota; kingdom Viridiplantae; phylum Streptophyta; class Magnoliopsida; order Poales; family Poaceae; genus Coix; species Coix lacryma-jobi. The sequence goes on from CM019824.1 coordinate 140,972,886, forward strand.
GGTGCAGGTGAAGGCTTACACGCATGCATACTATATCTTTTCAGAACCTTTTCCAAGTATGCCTTTTGCGATAATCCTATAACCCCCTTTCTTCTATCTCGGTGAATCTCGATGCCTAGAACAAAAGATGTTTCACCGAGATCTTTCATATCAAATTTTGAGGACAAGAAATCTTTTGTCTCCCTTAGTAGACTGATATCACTACTCGCGAGTAGGATATCATCCACGTACAAGATTAGAAAAATAAATTTTCCATTCTTGAACTTGGAGTACACACAGTTGTCCTCAACATTTTCCATAAACCCGAACTTCTTTATAGTGCCATCAAACTTTAAATACCACTGTCTGGATGCTTGTTTCAATCCATAAATGGATTTCTTCAAGCGACATCCCATCTGTTCTTTTCCTTTCACGACAAAACCTTTCGGTTGTGCCATGTAAACGTTTTCCTCCAACTCACCGTTGAGGAAAGCCGTTTTCACATCCATCTGATGCAACTCTAAATCATAATGTGCTACTAGAGCCATTATGATTCTGAAGGAATCTTTACATGAGACTGGAGAAAATGTCTCATTGTAATCAATCCCTTCCCTTTGCGTAAAGCCTTTTGCCACAAGTCGCGCTTTGAACCTTTCTATATTCCCTTGGGAGTCATATTTCGTCTTGTAGACCCATTTGCAGCCTACCGTTTTGGCCCCTTTAGGAATTATCTCCAAGTCCCAAACACCGTTGGTACTCATTGACTTTATCTCATCTTCCATGGCCTCAAGCCACTTGGACGAGTGCTCGCTTCTCATGGCCTGTTCAAATGAGGTGGGATCATCCTCCATTTGAAACTCTTCAGTGTTATACACTTCATAATCTGCTGGAATGGCAGATCTTCTAGCTCTTTGGGACCTCCTCGGTCCATCATCAGATGGCTCCTGTTCAATCGGAACTTGTTGTTGTTCTTCCTCATGCGCAACGCTAGTTTCAATGGGTTCCTGTGAAACAGGTTCCACATGTTCACTAGGTGTTGTCACAGGGACGTCAACAACAGGTTCTGTCACTACAGTGTCTGGCACGGTAGGGACATTGGGAACAGGTAGTGTGAAGAATGATTCCTGAATCATTGGAGTGGGTACATATACCCGCTTCTCTTCAAGATCAATCTTGCGCACTGCCTGACTCCCCCTGATCATTTCATCCTCCAAGAACACGGCGTGTCTCATTTCTACGAACTTTGTATATCTGTCTGAACAGTAGAAACGATAACCCTTGGACTTTTCAGGATAACCAATGAAATGGCAACTCACTGTTTTGGGATCCAGCTTCCCAATGTTCGGGTTAAACACTTTGGCCTCAGCAGGGCACCCCCACACACGTAAATAGTTCAGTGAGGGTACTCGGCCTGTCCACAATTCGTACGGTGTTTTAGGCACCGACTTACTTGGGACCCTGTTTAGAATGTGAATAGCGGTTTTTAACGCCTCTATCCACAGACCTAGTGGGAGGGATGAGTAACTCATCATGCTGCGCACCATATCCAGCAGGGTACGGTTGCGCCTTTCAGCTACTCCATTTTGCTGAGGTTCCCCCGGTGTGGAGTACTGAGCAACTATGTCATTTTCCTGCAAGAACTTTGCAAAAGGACCAGGAATTTGGCCATATGGGGTATGTCGCCCATAATACTCTCCACCGCGATCGGAATGAACTATTTTAATCTTTAAGTTGTGCTGATTTTCAACCTCAAGCTTAAAGATCTTAAATTTATCCAATGCTTCTGATCTGTCTTTAATTGGATAAATATAGCCATAGCGAGAATAATCATCTGTGAATGTTATAAACGAGTCATAACCATCCATACTTTTAACAGGGAACGGTCCACAAATATCAGTGTGGACTATCTGTAATATTCTCACACTTCTTTTGACATCTTTCTTTATTTGTTTTACATATTTACCTTTGATGCAGTCGATGCACTGCTCAAAATCGGTGAACTCTAATGGAGGAAGAATCTCATTCTTTACTAATCTTTCTATTCTCCCCCTCGAAATATGGCCTAAACGACAGTGCCATAATTTCGACGACGCATCTTGAGTTCGCTTTCGCTTTCTATTCGGATTGTTCGACGAGGATACAATCTCATTCACATTCTCATTGCTGACAACATTCACATTATCACAAAGAGACAACAAATAAAGATCTTCTTGCGCGAAGGCAAGACCAACACATTTATTATTAAATAGTATTTCACACTTGCCATCTCCAAAATGACAACCATAACCATCTTTGTCTAGGCGTGAAACACTAATCAAGTTTCTATGCAATGAAGGTACAAATAAAACATCTTTAAGAATCAAAATAAATCCATTATTAAGCTGTAGAGGAAGATCGCCAATAGCTTCAACATCAGCTCGAACTCCATTGGCGACTCTAACCCATCTTTCGCTTCTTTGCATAGTCCTTGTCGAACTGAATCCCTGTAAACAATTTGCAACATGAACCGTTGCACCAGAGTCAATCCACCAAGTAGATTTATCAAATTTAACATATAAAGTTTCATTTACAAATGTAATAACGTTCTCACCATTGCTTGCCAAGATCTTCTTCAAAAAGACAGGGCAATCTTTCTTGTGGTGTCCCGGCTTCAAGCACTCAAGGCACTGATTAGGGTCCACCACCCTCCTTTGAGGTTGCTGTGGCTGTTGTTGTTGTTGAGCTCTGTACTGGTGCATTGGCTTCTTACCCTGAGCTTTCGCATTGGGGCTGCCATTGCCTTTCTTGTTATCCTTGACATAGTTGATTACACCACCAGTTGCACCCTTGATCCTTTCCTCCTCTTGGGCACACATGGCTATCAACTTGTCCAATGACCAATCCTCAGGATTATTGTTGTAAGATACAACAAAAGTTTCAAACTCTTTTGGCAGGGAAGCAAAAATCAGATGAATAAGGAATTTATGAGAAATAGCTAATTCCTTATCCATTGGTTTAAGCTTAGATGTCATACTGTTCATTTTTAGGATATGGTCTCTTACACCACCACCAGCATATTTTTCAGTAATCAATTTCTTGATCACTTGGGTGGCGTAAGTCTTTGAGGAACCAGTGAACTGGTTCTTCAACCTTTCCAGAATTTCAGTGACCGTGTCACATTCTGGTGGGAGCGAGTTTAGGATGGCAGGATCTACAGTGTTCTTAACAACTGCAACCAACTTCTTGTTGGTCTTTTCCCACCTAACCCGCTCCAGATCATGTTTCATCTTTTCTGGACCAAAGTCCAGTTCCCGCTGTTTCCAAGCGGCATCATCCTCACCTGCCTCTCTCACAGGCTCCTTGAGCACTGCGGGACGAGGCTCAGTGAGGATCCAGTCAACCTCAGCCAACAGAAAAGCCAGCTCAATTTTCTTCTCCCACTCCAAGTGGTTATCCCCCTTGAGAGGTGGGTTATCTTTAACCATGTTCATCAGAATGGAGCCTGAAAACATAGTTCAAAATAGTGAGAACAGAATAAAACATAGTAAATGAGTTGTTTTTATGCATTATAACTAAATCACCGTTGGGCAGAAATAGAAATAATGCATGAACCTTGAATGGAACAGTGATTATAATATTATTATTTATCAACGTTGGTCAGAAAAATAATAACATCATAATGACAAAAAACATGTTATTTCCAAAATTAAATTCTCTCGTTGGTTCGAATTTAACAGTGAAAATTAAAATCAAAGTACGCAGCGGAAACAATTCTTTATGTCTCATTTTTCCAGAAGCAATTAACAATATATAATATTCTTTGTGCAAAAATTTTCGTTGGAATAAATTTACACAGAAAATATTCATTAAAACAATTAATAATGCATCAAAATATATTGGAAAAGCTTCTGGAAAAAAAATAATAAAAACCAAAATCTGTGCAAGATTCACTTTCGGCCCGCACGGCCCAGATGGCCCACGGCCATGCGCTCGCGGCGCACTCCCTGCAGGCGGCCCACGGCGGCCCAGGGCGCAAACCTTTTTTTTATTTGTTGAACTGGTAAGCAAGCGGCCGATTCGGCCCACGAGGCCCGCACAAAACGGCCCGCGCGCTCTTCCCTCTTGGGCTCAATCCGGTCCGGCCAGCGACAGTCGTTCATCAGAGATGGACGGCTCTCCTTGCTTTGCGCTAGCACAAAACTGACCGGCGGCCGCTCGTTCCCCAAACCCTAAGCCATTTTCCCATCTCTCCCTCTGCTCTCCACTTCTCTCGGCGGCGCCCCCAGACAGGACCATGCGCCGGTGACCGGCCCTTGGCCGGAGGAGAAAGCGAAAGCGGCGGCGCCGCCGGGCCCCTAGCCGGCAAGCGCGCTCGCCCTTGGCTGAGCGCGCCGCCGTCTAGCGGCGTGGCGGTCGATGCCCTCAACCCGAGGCAGTGCACCGGCGAGCCCAAGGCTCGGCCGGGCTCTTTCCCTGTTCCCCGGCGAGCCCAAGGCTCGGCCGGGACTCATCCCGCGCGAGCGCGGTTGCAAGTTCCCTTTTTTTTAGGGTTTGGGTGGAAATCCGATTGGATCGGATCAACGTCCTATTCTTTGTTGTTTGCCTGGCTTTAGGGTCTAGATCCCCTTGGATCGACCCTCTCTATTCCCGATCCGGACGTCGGCAGAGCCGGCGGCGGCCAAAAAACATTAGGGTTTCCCCTTCCTTTTACCCTCTTAGGGTTCATCCGCGAGGATGTGCATTTCTTTTACCCTCTTAGGGTTTCCCGAAACCAGATCCACTTTCTAGTGGCGATCCGATACCATTGTTTAAAGTCACAGGATCACTAGGAGTAGATCTAGCCGGGGATAAAACGCAACAGTTCATAAAACATGTCCTACGAACTACAACTGAGAAGATCCGAGGGGAAGGAGGTACTGGGGTTCCATACCAAGGTTGTTTGAACCTGCGGAGGTAGTGGAAGAAGTAGATCCGTCACCCGCCATGGCCGGAGGCGTCCTGAGGTCGTCGACGACGTGGGAGGGAGACGCAGGGGTAGGAGTCCTTCGGTGGTGTCGAAGTCGGACGTGGTCCAGTGCTGCAGCGACGAGGAACGGTGGCGGCGGAGCTTCCCGTCGCTGGCTACGCCCCTCTTAGATCGGATTAGGGATTTCGGTGGGGAGTGCGGCTCACGGTGAACCTCGTACTAAGAGCCGCCGGCCCCCACCCTCTATTTATTGCGCAGTGCGACGGGGGCCCACCAGCCATTAAATGGGCTGGGCGCCCCCGATCAGGGCGCGAGGTCAAGGCCTAATGGTCGTTGGGCCATTAGGCAGAGAGATCATCCTAATAGTTGTGTCTTGGTAACTTGAGTGTTTTCTCTTTTAACCGGATAGAACTAATCAGTACCTTCATATCTAGTACTATAGTTGCTCTTCATCTTCTCCCACGAGGATAAGCACAAGAGTTCTTCATAAACCATCTCTAGAGCACTTACACAATCTTTGTTGTAGTGTTTCAATGGAGTTTGCAAGCTTCATACCGTCTAGCAGGCGTCAACTCAACCTCCAAGCTTAGCACTAGAATCTAGCTCTCACTCTCCAAAGTTGCTAAATTTGCAAACCTGCTTGCAAATTTAGCAACTTAGTGTCACTTGATCAAATTTTAAAAGCTTAGCACTAGAATATCTAGCTCTCACTCTCCAAAGATATATTGGATGCTCAGCTTATGCTCTAGTAAGTGTGCAAGGCTTCCAAAGTGTCAATAGAGAGCTCCCATTACCAAGAGAGCACCCCATGTCCAAGAGAGCAAGTATATATTGCTCTCAAATAAAAACTAGTTGTTGCAAACTCATTATAAAATCGGGAGCAACTGATAGCTTCAATGGTGCATTGGATCTTAGTATCACAGAAATGCCAAGGGTCATTAACACACTAACAACCACTTTAAACCCAATGGGTTTTCCAGCTGAAAGGACTGTCACGCCTAAGAGGGAGGTGAATTAGGCAACTAAAACTCTATTCTTTAAACTATGGTCTCTAATTTCCACCTAGACAAAACCTATGCAAGAAAGAAAACTATCTAAGTGCAACTAAGGTTTTGTTAGGTGTGTTGCTATCTCTACCGCAAAAGAGTTATGCAACCTAGGTTCCAATTCTATCTACTAGCCTATCAACTAAGCTAGGAAAGGTAAAACACACATCCAAGGTAGCAAAGTAAATGTGGAAGCTAAAGACTGAGGTAGAGATGCAAACTCCCGTCGACGGCTCTGGTATTTTTATAAAGGTATCGAGAAGCGTGCAAGCTTCCCCCTAGTCCTCATTGGAGCCCCTCGCAAGGAATCCCTCGCTAGGGTCAAGCTCCCGGTCGGGTAACTCCGTGGATACCTCCGGGCCTTCCCCACGCGCAAGTGAGTCTCCGGTTAAGCCACTCGTGGCAAAGCCTCTCCCGGATGCTTCTCGCCGTCTTCGCTACGAAGCTTCCGACCGAACCGCCGCGGACCTTGTTCCCTCCAGTACACGATGACTGTAACGTCCCGACTCCACGAGACCGGGCCCACTTACATCTGGCAGCTTTTCTAGGATATAGACTTCCCTCACAGACCAACACCAGTCTTTTCTGCGCACTTTGTCCTCACTCGTGCGCACCCGGGAAGAACTTCCCGGTCGGTCACCCATCCCTAATTTTCTCCAGGCCAAGCACGCTTAACTTTGGAGTTCTTTGGAGATGGGCTTCCGAAAAAGAAGTTGCAACTTGTTTGTATGAGTATCCTATTATTCCTATTAAGCCTTAGGCCGAGATGTTACAGTGACGGCCACACCACAAACGCGGTTAATGTGGTCTCGCAAGACTACAAGGCCCTCCAATATACAACAACGGTGTGCGCAAGCACTGAGTGATAAGAGGTATTCAAACCTCATTAAACACTAGGCATAACACCTAGAGCAAGCGCAAAGCGGTGGTCCAACTAGCCTAAGCTCTTCGCAAAGCACCTACACTAATCACCTAGTATTTCACTAAGCACTTTGGTGGTTAGAGCATCTAAATATGTGTCTCAACACTTGGTATGCTTTCTTGAGCTCTAACCATGCTCATTTGGCTGGACATGGGAGTATATATTGGGTCCCAAGCAAATAGAGTCGTTGAGCAAAGAGATGACCTTTTCTGCCATCGACCGGACGCGTCTGGACACTCACAATGGCTAGCTGGCCAACTGCGCAGACACTGATCGGACTCTGCAAGAGTCCGGTCACACATGATCGGACGCGTCCGATCACTTCTGCACGTCTCTGGAACCTTTATGTATACGACCGGATTCATCTGAATTTTGGCGTCCGATCGTACTTACAACGTCCGGTCACTTGGTCGTGCTGAGGAATAGTTGCATCGGTGCGTCTGATCGTAACTCACCCAGCGTCCGGCCACACAAATGAGGCATTGCCGGCTGGAATTGCTGATCGGACGCATCCGTCTAGCGTCCGGTCACTGCTTAAGCAGCGTCCGGCCACTTTAGTTTCCCGCTTTTCACTTGTTCTTTGCGCCCAGTTTGGTTCCATCCTTTGTGTCTTGGACTTTGCTTGATCTTGTAGGTCTTCTACTAAGCTTCAAGTGTCTTGCTTGAGATGTTGATCATCGAATCATCACGATGCTTTCGTCCAAGTCACATTTGCACCCTATTGGTCTAAAAAATAAACATTTGCAAACACATTAGTCCAATTTAGTTATGTTGATCATCAAATACCAAAATCCAAAATTAAATGAGCCGATGTCTATTTTCCTGTCTATTTTCCTTACACCAGCGAGGCACTGGAGAGTGTCGGCACGCTCTAACACCTTAGATGTCAAAAAAATGACATAACTGGAGTCAAAGCTTCAGTGCATTTGGTGGGGCACCAAAGAATTCAAGTGAGTTTTACACATTTTGGTTAGAAAAACACCTCGATAGACCTGCTCTCTGGTGAAATTTCTGGTGGGATCACGTAGAAATTCAGTTCCATTTCACCCTGTCAAACTGCATGCGCACGAGCACCAGTCCAAAATTCTGACACAAGCACTCTGGTGCACACCAAAAATACTCCTTGTATGGGTCAATAGGTCAGTCATTGTTCCAAACCCTTTTTTAAAGCACGGGTTTTCTACGGTGGTGTCCCTAGAAAGCCAATATGTTTCAAAACCTTTTTTAAAGCCACTAACTTTTGTTGATCTTCCACAAGATGATCATCACAACCAAGCTTAGTTAGCATTTTTAAAGGTTCCTCTTTCATTTCAGACTGCCACTAGATTCTAAAAGCAACACATTTGTTAGACCTCATAAGTGGCATTATAGATAACCAATATGTAAAACACATTCACCTTGAGCATATATCAACCCAATCATTTAACATCCTCTAATCATCTCTTAATACCATAAGGTTATTTTTTATGGAAAATAAACTATTGTTCTTCGTCTATGTATTAATGTTTTCGTACATAATTAGTTAATGATTTTCATATTTATATATACCCGTTAAATTAAAGCCTCAACTATAACCCGCTATAGTATTTAGAGAACGTTGATAAATGTCATAGCCCACTATTTATAATATTGGTTATAACACAATTGTTTGTCTCACATAGTCACATATAAACGATTCGTGAAAAAAATATAAACATAGCAAGTTGGGCAACAACTTGTTTAAACATTTTAGGTAATGCTTGGATTCAGACAGGCTACACAATCTCTACAATAGCTGTCCGCTTTCCTCAGCAGTGGAAGGCTTCGGTTGAACTTGAACCATCAAAAGATAGCATCAATAGTTCAAGACAGTTGAAATCAGCAATTATGCAAGTTTCGAGTTTTTCTCCTTTGGAAGACTTATATCCACCCAAATTAGCCAACATTTATAACCCAGCTATACTATGATGCGAGACCGATTCCGTGCTCAGATGCACCAACCATACCTCAGTAGCCAGAAAATGTTCGGTTCCAGTACTGCAACCATGGTCATGGCATATTAAAGAGAATATTTTGTTAGTTGTTACAGTACTGATTAGACCTAGCAACTACACTGTGGAACATAACAGCATTAACAGCCATAGAATGTACAACTTGTCCCTAGTTTGTGCTTTGAGGTATTCACAATGACGAATCCCAAACTTGTCTACCATCTAACAGGAGGTACCAGTTTGATCCATCTGCCTACCAGACAACGCTAAACTGACAGCTTCTTTAACAAAGTTACGCAAGCATTCTCTGCAAAAATCAGTAATTGCTGACGAGTTCAGTTGTTTGACTTTGGGGCTGTGCTTGCAAACAGGTCTTGAGAGTGCAAGGGATTGCGATGGCGAATGCTCAAATCTGCAGGCAGCCAAGATGGAATGTGTTGCTGTCCGAGCAACTTCCTTGAATCTGTCAGAACCTACAGTGGTTTATGAAATTCAAAATGTGATGTTCGTTCAAAAAAAAAAAAAGGCAATGAAAATGTGACAACAAAAAAGATGTTATGTTAGTGAGCAAAAGAATTGGAAAGGAATTTTGTACCATGTGTTTTGTCTATCTTGAGTAGTTTCAACTCGCGAATGGCCAAAGAAGAAATCTCACTTTTTGCAATTTTAGAGGTTGACCTGGACCTTTTGGATCCTTGATCATGGCATTTTTCTGAACTGTGTTTTCTCTTGTGCTCATGCCGGTCTGGACTAGAACTTTTCCTAACTTCAATGGTTGCAGCAATTCCTTCAACACGAACAGCTGAAGATTCCTTAGGGTTTACCGTCATAGTGGATTGGCTCCCAGATCCAACAATAGGTCCTAACTGTAAGGATGAAGTCACAGCTAACTGACCAGATGACGAACTGTACTTTGGATGCAGCATGTCTGATTTGAGCTTTTCAGGTCGGCGTATACTACATGAGGAAACTAATGATTGATCAACATGCTGATTGTGGACTGATGAGGCATCTTTGTCATTAAGCCTTTCCTGATTTATTCGATTCTGAAAAGAAACCATCCTCTCATGAACCAAGGCACGACTGTTCTCAGGCAAGCTATGGCATCCTCTAGAGTTGTTCACGGGTGGCGTATGTTCCACTTTTGTACCATGACCACAGATTGAATAACTTTGTTGACAGAACTTATTAGGCAGGTTCTGGTTCTTTTGTCCCACAATTGTATCGATCGGACTGTAAGAAGTTGATCTGTTCCCCATGGAAAATGGGGAACTGCAGTTAAGGGAGGCAGGTGTGTTAGATATCTTCCTCCTACCAGATGATTTTGCCATCTCCAACTTTTTCCATGCCTTACGGGCATCATGAGTTTCCTTGTGCATGACTTTTTTACTATGGCCCAGTGAGGTACTAGTTTCCTCAGAGAAGGGTGTTGGCAGCGGAACAGAAGCTCCAGCGGCGCCATTTCGAGAACTGCGAGTTACAGGCTCTGCATAACGCTGATGCTCGGTAGCAACAGAAGCAGAACCAGCCATATCCTTCCTTCTTCTGCCAGGCATATGCGGAGAAAACCCCACAGAACCATCGCGCAGAGCAGCCCAGTTCTCTCGCAGCTCTCTTATGCGCTTATCAAGATTGAGAGAATTGCGTAATGTTCTAGCTCTCTCGACTTCAAGGCAAATGCGAGCATGATAGGCTGCAAGACCATTGTCTCGTCCCTGGGTCGGTCTGGGACACTGAGATCCAGCTGAAGTACCCTGGGATCGAGAATCCTCACAAACCCTCCTTCTAAAGATCCCTGCGCTGGTAGGAAAATCCCCATCCACAATGTCATAAATAGAAGGAACAGGACAACCCATTGAATCGCCACCGCTCCGTGCATCTGTCCTTTCAAGATCATGCTCCTCATCCACAACACCAGAAACCAAGGGGTCTAGAACTGGAACATCGATGCCGATCTCAAATTCGCCCTGATTCTCAGCCTGCCATCTCAATTGATCATCTCTGATCGTCCCGCAGTCCTTGCAGAGCCAGTCCCCCTCGGGCACGGTGGTCCCCAGCCCGACACAGTAAGTGTGCGCAGCTGAGTCGCAGAGATCGCAGAGTAGCAGCAGGTCGTCATCGCTGGAGCAGCTGCAAACGGTGCATATAGTGTTCACGTAAGGATCGCCGCCCACTGTGCTGCTCCTGTTGCCCTGAGGATTGTATACCTGCACAGCCAACACAGCACGTCAGTGTTGTGTTTGTCCCGCGGAGAATTCATGGCGTCCTGACATGACATAGTGGCAGGGGAGCGGAATAGCATGCAGTACGGACTAATCAATGGCGAATTTGCTGGAATTCGCAGCCATGGACATGAGGATTTCGGATTTGTACTACACAGGCACGACTGCGGAGATCCGATAGGTCCGGCGATTTAGATTCGATTAAGGGTACCAAGCTGCATACCTGGTTGCGCTCGGGGACGGAGACGATTCGCTCTTCGGGGAACCGGCCGGCGATGGGCGGGCGGCGGATGGTGCGGAAGCGGGCCTTGCAGAAGGGGCAGCGGGACTCGACGCGACCCCAGGCCATGATGCAGACGAAGCAAAAGAAGTGGGCGCAGCAGTCCAGCTCGCCGCGGATGGCCCGCCGGCCGTCGACATAGCAGATTCCGCACATCTTCTCCTCGCCCTCCGCCTCCGCCTCGTCGTCCATCTTGGCCTTGCCTTTGGATGACTCGGACAGCGGAAGTGCCGAGGAGTCGACGTCGGCGAGCGCAGCCATGTTGGGAATTGGGATGTGGCGCTGGGTCGGGCACGTCGGAGCGGCGGAGGAGATGGCGTTGGACCATGGGCTTAGTCAGTCATAAGTATTTGGGCTCAACCGTCGGGGCCCTCGACACGGAAGAGTTTGTGTTGGGCTCGGATTTGCCTTCTCGAGTGTCACTTTTTAATCAAGGAAAAAAAAAAAGAGGAGTGAAAACACCTCAATTTAAGTTTTGCAAAGCCATCTTAGCCTATCTGCTAATTTTATGAGTTTATCCCCTGCCTGATCTTGAACATCGAATAATTTCTGCTGCTTCTGGTATGCCCTTGCGTTGCATATCACTACAGTCATAAAGTGATATAATAAAATAAATCAAGTTGTATATATCACTACTGTCAGTACGGTCACATCACTGTTTTGACCTAATATTTTTTTTCATTGTATTTATGCATATGCGTTACGACAAGAACAAAACATGGTACAGTGATAATTCAAGTTTAATTAAGTAGTAGTGTGTTGTGTCATTACCAAAAACAATATTTTTAACATGATGTTTGCAATATTTTGTTTGTGGCCAATCTTCACTAATACATTTCATAGAACACGAAAAATCAATACATAATTCAAGTTTTTATGTAAATCAAAACAACTAGTTTATATCACAATAACCATGCTCACTATTCTTCCATGTCTTAAGGTCTGTTTAGGATGCGGGATTTTTTTTTTCTTTGTTCATCTGTTTTTTCTGTGAAATTTTTACGTAATTTCTGTGAAATTCCAAGCATTCTAAATAGGTCCTTATATGTGAGCATCTCCAGCAGGCTACCTAAACTCACTGCCATCGTTATTTGGTTCTTCATGCCAACCAGATATATACTTGCAAAAAAAAAAGTGGGCTTCAACATCTCTACATCCGATTTTTCATGTATGTGTATCTCAGTTCAAGCAAGCTCGAGGTAAGCAGGAGTTAGTGAAATCTGCTTGATGACTTGTTTCTGTGGCGCATTCTAGAGAGAATTCTACGTTGTCGTTCAGTGACAAAGGAGTTCCCAGAGAGAATTCTATGTTGTCATTCAGTGACCCAATCAAGGACTAACGCGGCTCTTGGACAAATGGTCCATATATACGTTCTAAAAATATGCTCGAGTGGTGGGCTATTTGGGAGGATGTGGAGTGGTTGGCTGTTTGGGAGGCTCGCTCTTCATCAACAACTTCTGGGAACTACTGTTTGAAGATAACTAGCATCACAACTATTAAGAAAGAGAGAATATTTTTTACAAGACCCAGTTACAGACACATACACTCATAAACACGAGCGTATATTTACCGTACCCTTACTTTAAACGCACGCACGCACATCCTACCCCTATGAGAACCTCATGTTTGGATTACTGTCTCATGCAATTCTCGCTGTTTGAGCAGTCAAACGATTTAGAATTTGACTAAAGTTTGTATTGAATATTATAAATGAATTATGAAATATATTTTGTTAATATTAGAGAACAAGTCTTTGGTTGATCTGCCAAATAAGCTTTAGTCTCAACAAAAATTGTGTCCAGGATCAAAGACTTCCCGGTTGTTACCAACCCCTATGAATCAATTCAAAAGGAGAGTGTACAGGACTTTGTTGCATGTAGTGTACAGCTGAGTTGGTAAGAAGTTTATGCGTGAGGCGAGAGATATTGTGTTTGAATCTCACACACTGGAAGAGAGGTCTCCTTAAAATTTTATTTATTTTTTCTTTTGAGGATGGGCTTTAGTCCCAGTTGTGGTTTTAAGGAAAATGGACCTCGGACCATTTAACTTCGGATTTTGGTGTTTGATGAACAACATAACCAAATTGGACTAATGTGTTTGTAAATGTTTGTTTTGTAGTTCAATAGGGTGCAATTGTGACTTGGACTTAGGCAATGTGGTGATCCAATGATCAACACCTCAAGCAAGACTCTAGAAGCTCAGTTGAAGATCCTAAAGATCAAGCAAAGTCCAAGGCACAAGAATGGAACCAAGACGGCGCAAGAAATCGCGAAGAAACGAGAAGATAGGGACATCGGACGCTCCGTTGGTAAACCCTAGCTCGTGTCAGCGCTAGCAGAGGCATCGGACGCTGAAGACCGAGGCATTGGACGTGACTGTGACACTGTGCAAACCTGCACAGAGAGCATTGGATGCTCCGGTGTTAACATCGGACGCTACAGGACCCTGCGTCTGATGACCATGCAGAGAGGTTCCAGAGAGGCTCTGTGAGCATCGGACGCGTCCGTTGATCAACCATCGGACGCTGATATAGCCGTTGCGACTGACATCTAGCCATTAAAGGAGCATCGGACGTGTCCGATGGTCGCGACTGCAGCGTCCGATGCTGCGCAGTCAGACCACCTTTGGTGCCCAACGGCTCTATTTGCTTGGGGCTCTATATATACCCACATGGCCGGCCAAAACAATGAGGTTGGAGCTCAAGGAAGTATACCAAGTGCATAGTCACATATTTAGTTGCTCTACTCACCAAAGTGATCAAGTGATATACTAGGTGATTAGTGTAGGTGCTTTGCAAAGTGCTTAGGCTAGTTAGACCACCGCTTTGCGCTTGCTCTAGGTGTTAGGCCTAGTGTTTAGTGAGGTTAAAAACCTCTTATCTACCGGTGTTTGCGCGCACCATGGTTGTACATCGGCGAGGCTTGTAGTCTTGCGAGATCACACCAACCGAGTTTGTGGTGTGACCGCCTCCGTGTACCGAAGGGAACAAGGCCCGCGGCGGTTCGGCCGGAAACTTGATAGTGAAGACGGCGGAGAGCATCCGGGAGAGGCTTTTGCCACGAGTGGCTTAACCGGAGACCCACTTGCGTGTGGGGAAGGCCCGGAGCTATCCACGAAGTTATCCGACCGGGAGCTTGGCCCTTGCGAGGGATTCCTTGCGAGGGGCTCCAACGAGGACTAGGGGGAAGCTTGCGCGCTTCTCGATACCTCGGTAAAAATACCGGAGTCATCGACGGGAGTTTGCATCTCTATCACTCTCTTTTGCTTCCGCATTTATATTGCTACCTTGTTCATGAGCTTTACATTTCCTAGTATGATATGCTAGTTGATAGGTTTGGAAACTAGGTTGCATAACTCCTTTTGCGATAGAGATAGCAAACACACCTAGCAAAACCTTAGTTGCACATTAGATAGTTTTCTTTCTTGCATAGGTTTTGTTTAGGTGGAAATTAGAGGCCATTGTTTAGAGTAGAAGTTTTAAGTTGCCTAATTCACCCCCCCTCTTAGGCGTCACGGTCCCTTCAGTGGTACCCGAGACTAAAGGTCAAGAGAGATCTCCCTAAAATTTTATTTATTTATTCCCGTGAGGATGAGCTTTAGTCCCGGTTGTGATACCTGAAACTAAAGGTTGGGACCTTTAGTCCCGGATTTTTAGCCCTAATTAGGAAAACCGGGACTAAAGGTCCTTTCCAACCAGAACTAAAGGTCATCTCTCCAGTAGTGTGCATAGTAAATTTTGTTAGATCCGAAACTTACCTGTCGATCGCTAAAACTTGTAATAGATCATTGGTCGCTATAATATTGCATTCAATCATCAGTCATTATAGATATTCTCGGCCAGTATAGATTTATAGTGACGTCACTTATCGCGATCATTATATCGATTGGTATAATATTATAGCAACCCATCATCGGTTGATATAACAACTTATACGACTCTTTTACAGTTGCTACAGATTGAATATAGTGTATGTATAAGAGTCATAAATATCAATACTATTTACTATAAATTTGATCAAAATTAAGTTAGTTTGACTACATAAATTTTATTGCTGGAACACTGAAGACCAAGAAAACAGCGACAGGACAAGGCACAGGAGTTGGCACGCTTGTTCTCAGGCCTAGGAAGCGGAATACTCATGTATTTTTGGACGAACTGAACATGAGTAGCTAAGAGCAAGACCAATAATGCTTGACTATAAGACTAATAGATCTGCAAGTTAATAGCCTCTTCATACAACAATGACTGGTTACTAGTCTATAATAGATTATTTTTATCTTTCTATTAAGGCTACAGGCCCACAAGATATTTAGGTGTCAATCCATTACTGCATGTTAAGCTTGTGATGGCCCCACACCTGCATAGGCGAGCATGCCAAGCTAGGTACTGAATTTGGCGACAAGCAGCCCTCTCTCACCTTGCTTCTCACCTCCACCTCATCTTGCATGCTGAGCTGTTCGACGTTACGCCAAGTTACTGTACTTGCTCTAAGGGCATCTAGAGTGTATGAAATATAAGGGGTTTAAATCAATGTGATCATGAGTAGATGAGAATATCCGGAGTGTATAAAATATAGAGAGGGAGAAGGAGGGCGTAAGTGCTTGAGGTTGACCATACACGCTAGACGAGGTGATGTTAAGGGCATGTACAACGCATCTATATCCTCCGTCTGGTGACATCATTTTTTGAAAAAAAAATACTGGCGTTCCTCATTGAAAGAGTAGAGGGAGCGAAGCTGTCTGTCTCGTGAGACGACGAGCTTGACTTGTGCTCCCATGTCTTATCGTCGGCTGAGAGCAGCGCTGTACGGAAAGCTCGTCTCTCCAAGCTAAGCACGCGGGATCCGGATATGAGCACACACGATTTCATTTCTTTCGCGCACTTTTCCTTCGTTGGCGCCATATTTCTCTCAACATTGCGGCGGCGGCGGAGCCCAATGGCGTGGCTGCGGTGGCGGATCTCATGGTCGTGGTAGTGGCGGAGCCCAAGGGCACGACAGCAACGATGACCTCCGCCGCAGTTGATCTTGGCGGCAACGACAACATGGAAACCCCAGTCCTGGAACCACCACATGAACCACCGCCAGTCTGCTTGCACGATCTGTTGGAAATAATAGCAATTTAGTGATGCATAAATTAATTCCGACAATGAGGAAAGATAAACAGCATGCATCGTAAATGTATAATCTACCACTAGCAATATGATCTGAGACATATCCAGGATGTGTATCGCTAATAGCATGAAGAACATGAAATACAAGAACAGTAAGATTGAAGACATGCTTACAATGGGGTTGTCGGCGCTAGGAACTAGCACAAGAGTAGACGAAGCAGACCGTCGATGAAGACCGGCAAAGTCGGCGTAGAGGAAAGAAGACGTCCAGCGAGCAGTCGCGACAGTGCTTCCCAAAAACCTTATACGTCCCCTACCCCGTGCAGTGACGCGAGGAAACGTAGGCTTCGGAGATCCTGCTCACCCGGCACCGCTGACACGTCGGCGGTGGGATGGGGTTGACAGGAGCAACGCAGCACTAAGGCAGAGGAGGAGGAGAATATGTATATCAGAGGACGACGTCTCGTCCCTCTTTTATACACACGTCGCAGCTGTATCTTTAGAAAGAGACAACCGCGTAATCACAATATTAATGTGATTGAACCTACCATTAGTGTACGAGTCCGCAATTTTCTTCATGCATGCAAAAATATCGAGTGGCAAAAGGAAGTCGCGCACCCGCAAGGCCTCGGTCGGACCATTCACGCGCATGTCGTGCGCCCTGCGCGAGTCGCCATGCCCCGCCCTGCCCCACCCCGGCGAGGCGAGGCGAGCGAGCGCACGTGTGGGTTTCTTCCTTTGCCTCTCCTCAATAGCTTCAACCAGTTGGAGATAGCTCAATTATATAAGCTGACCTCCTCCCTTCTAGAGTAGCAATGTGGGACTAAAGTCCCCCACCATACCATGCATGTGTGAGTGGGCCTTTGAAATTTATTTGGAGTATTCATTTGGGCCAAGCCCAAATCTTCTAACAATCCCCACCAGATCCCAGAGGCACTCTTCTTCCTCCTTGTACCAAAGTACTGTTAATATACCAGTTATTCAGTGGAGACCGGTTAAGGTTGAACATCCACCTAGAACGACGAGCTAGGCTCATCCACAACTACACAATGGACTAAGCCTTGAATTGACAGTTTGGTGCGAACAAGCTTCACTTGACGTCTTGACTGATACTAGGCTGCCATATGCCTACCCCGCTAGTGGAGCGTATAAGTCATACTCCTATCTCACTTTATGAGCTTTTTACAGAGTTCCCAAATCTCACAAACTGCGACTAACAGTTCGGCTCACATAGGTGTGTTCTTACATAGATACCTTGTAGGACAGTATGTTGCTATAGAGCCTCAGAACACATTAAGACAAAGTCAACCTGCCTTACAGAAATGAGAGTACTACATCTCCAACGGAGTGGGTTAAGTAAAAATATACTCTCCCGTCAACCAGCAGCTTGTTTTTCCCAAATCCTAATTCACGGGATCTCCGATCATATAGTTTGGGTTACTACTGAGGTTAACTCACATGGGTCTCAGTCCCATCTCCTTCGATGCATTATCAATCACAGTATGTGATAGTCCCTTGGTAAAGGGATCTGTCAGGTTCTTAGCTGTCTGGATGTAGTCCGCAACTATTACTCCGAAGTTTCTCAATTTCTTGACAGACTTCAGTCTACGTTTCACATGTTTATTGGACTTCGTATTATCCTGTCTATTTTTCACCTTCGTAATAACCGTTTGGTTATCACAGTTTATGAGAATAGCATGAATTGTTTTTTCAACCACAGGTAAGTCCATCAACAGTTCTCTCAACCATTCAGCTTCAGTAGAAGCTGTGTCCAGAGCTGCGAGCTCTGCCTCCACTGTCGATTTTGTAAGTATTGTCTGCTTACAAGATCTCCAAGAGACGGCACCACCTCCTAAAGTGAATATATATCCACTAGTGGCCTTTAGCTCATCAGCATCTGTAATCCAATTTGAATCAGTACACCTGGGTACCCTGAATAGTGAATCACATAGCTCATTGTACTCTTTAGATAGCGCATTAGTCGATCAATACCGCGCCAATGATCATCTCCTGGACTAGATGTGAATCTACTCAACTTGCTTACAGCAAATGTGATGTCAGGACGGGTTGCGCTAGCTAAATACATCAATGAGCCAATAATCTGGGAGTATCTCAGTTGATCCTTTCCTAGCCTCTGATTCTTTCAAAGAATTAGACTAGGATCATAGGGTGTTGGAGAAGGTTTGCTATCCATATAGCCAAAGCGGCTCAAAACCTTTTCCACATAATGAGATTGCAAAAGAGTAATCTCATTCTCGCCCTTATTAAGTTTAATATTAAGGATCACATCAGCTTCCCCCAAATCCTTCATGTCAAAGTTTTGGGATAAGAATGATTTTACATCATTAATCTCATCGATGCTTGTCCCAAAGATCGGTATGTCGTCAACATACAAGCACAAGATTACTCCTTTGCCCCCATCATAACGGTAGTACACGCAAGTATCAGCCTCATTTACAGCAAACCCAACAGAGGTTAAAGTATTATCAAACTTCCCATGCCACTGTTTGGGTGCCTGCTTTAGACCATACAAGGATTTAAGTAACCAGCATACCTTGCCCTCTTGTCCTTGTGCTATAAATCCATCAGGTTGATCCATATAAATTTCTTCCTCCAGCTCTCCATTAAGAAAAGTTGTCTTCACATCCATTTGATGGATAAGAAGACCATGGGAAGCAGCCACGGATAATAGCACTCGAATTGTAGTTAATCTGGCAACATGTGAGTAGGTATCAAAGAAATCCTCGTCTTGTTTTTGTGTGTAACCCTTAGCCACAAGCCTCGCCTTATACTTTTCAATAGTACCATCCGACCTAAGCTTTTTCTTAAATATCCATCTGCAGCCAACTGACTTACAACCCACTGGTCTATTTGTCACTTCCCAAGTACCATTTGTCATGATGGAGTCCATCTCGCTACGGACTGCATCCTTCCAATATTCTGCATCAGGTGATGCATATGCCTCTGCAATGATCGTGGGTGTATCATCCACGAGATAGACAGTGAAGTCTTCACCAAAGAATTTTGCAACCCTTTGTCTCTTACTCCTTCTAGGAGCTACAACACTGTCTTCCTCTTCATTACCAAGTGGGTTTACAATTGATTCAATTATGAGTATGGGTTCAGGGGTAAATTCAGTTGACGAACTAGGCAAGGAATAAGCACCTTTCATCGGGAATATATTCTCAAAGAATGTGACATCCCGTGACTCTATAAGTGTATCAACTAAAATATCAGGCGTCTCTGATTTTATCACTAAAAACTTATACGTCGTGCTGTGGTACGCATATCCCAAAACAACACAATCAACAGTCTTAGGTCCGAGCTTGCGCTTCTTATTAATTGGTACGCTAACCATTGCCAAACAGCCCCACGTACGCAAGTAATGTAGTGAAGGTTTTCTTCCTTTCCATCCTTCATACGGAGTCACATCACTATTTTTAGTGGGAACTCTATTCAGAACATGACATGCTATCAAAACAGCATCCCCCACCATGTCTTTGTCATATCGGACGTTCCTAACATGGCATTCACCAAGTCCATTAGCGTCCGGTTCTTTCTTTCGGCAACCCCATTAGATTGAGGTGAATATAGAGGTGTCCGTTCACGAATTATTCTATTCTCCGAACAGAACAGATCAAACTCATTAGAAAAATATTCACCACCACGATCAGTCCTAACACGTTTTATTTTCTTTTCCAATTGATTTTTCACCTCAGCTTTATAAGTCTTAAAACATTCTAGCGCCTCATCTTTAGTTTTTAGAAGAAACACATAACCATATTTTGTTGCATCATCAATTAAAGTCATAAAATATTTTTTTTCCTCCCTTTGTCAACACACCATTCATCTCACAAATATCAGAATGTATGAGCTCTAATAATGTCGCGCGCCTCTCGTCTACATCCTTGTGTGGCTTACGAGGTTGCTTCGCTTGCACGCACGCTTGACATTTAGAGCCTTTAATAGTCGAAAAATTCGGAATTAAATTCATGCTGGATAGACACGTCATACAACCAAAATTAATGTGACACAAACATGAATGTCATACATCAGCCACTGAATTGTTTGAATCATAAATATGGTTCACCACTTTATTAAAAAAAACACAGATAAAAAAGCGGAACAAACCTCCGCTATCATAGCCTTTGTCAATGAATTGGCCATACCTCGAGATGACTACTTTATTCGACTCAAATACTAGTTTGAATCCATCTTGACTAAGCCTGGGCGTTCGGGTTACCTGTTTTTTTTTGGGTCGGGTAATTCGGGTAATTCAAAGTTCGGGTAATGAAAACTGTTACCCGAATTTAGTCCTGAAAAAACACTACCCGCAACTTCGGGTACCCGATAATTCGGGTTCGGGTTCGAGTATTACCCGATTTACCCGAATTCACAAAAAGAGCAAATTATACAAAATTTTAGTAGAAATTCATACATAATTTCAGCAACATCTTGTATAGAATTCTAACATTAATTTACAAACAATAACATATTACAATCACTTGTTCAAACGGAGACAATAGTATACTAATTAAATGATAAATTTATTGATTTAACTAACAAAACATGATAAATACAAAGACAAAAATATAACTTCGGGTAATTCGGGTAGTTCGGGTACCGGGGGATATTACCCGAATTACCCAAACTAATTTCGGGTAATCAAAATCAGTATCCGAAGTTGAGATCGGGTACCTCGAGTTCGGGTAATTCGGGTCCGGGTTCGGGTAATTCGGGTACGGGTAATGGGTAGCGGGTATTTTGCCCAGGTCTAATCTTGACACAAGAGGGATCCACTAACGAGGTTCTTCTTTATTGAGGGGGCATGCTGCACGTTCTTGAGCTGCACGATCTTTCCCGAAGTGAACTTTAGATCGACCGAACCAACACCAAGAACAGTAGGATGCGAGTCGTTCTCCGTCATGATGGTTGAACCTCGTGCGTCCTGGTAAGATGAAAATATGGAGATATCAGTACAAACATGAATATTGGCTCCTGTATCTATCCACCAATCATTAGATTGACATACAGAAAATATGCTCGGTAAATAATTACCGTACCCAGATCCGCTAGGATCGCCAATAGTCACGTTGGCAGATTTCTGCCCTTGTTGATTCTTCTTTCCTTTGCGGCTCTTGAACTTCTTGACGAAGTGCCCAGTCTCACCACAAATGAAGCACACAACCTCGTCCATGTTCATCTTCTTCTTCTTGAACTGAGTAGTCTGATTAGGCCTTTGCTTGTTCTTACCAGTGTGTTGCATCATGTTGGTGCTGGACTGCCCTTCAGGTGCTCTTGGTGGAGCATCCTTTGCCCGAGCCTTCTCTTCAACATCAAGACCAGCCAACAAATCTTCAACGGAGATTTTCTGTCTTTTATGTTTTAGAGCTGTGGCAAAATTCCTCCATGTAGAAGGCAACCTGGCAATAATGCCACCCGCCACAAATTTATCAGACAAGACATGACCAAGCTGTTCGAGTTCCCTTACAATGAGTTGGAACTCATGAGCCTGTTCCACGACAGAACGGTTATCAACCATTTTAAAGTCGTGGTACTGCTCCATCACGTACAGCTCGCGTCCAGCGTCTGAGGACGAGAACTTACGTTCAAGTGCCTCCCACAGTTCAACAACACTTTTGATGTTCATATAAACATCACACAGCTGGTCCGAGAGAACGCTTAAAACGCATCCGACAAAAATCGTCGTAGCCGTAGTGAAATCCCGCACCTCTTTCTCAGATCCGAGAGGTAGTGCGGGAGAATCACTAACGACCCAAAATACGCCCATAGCCGTGAGCCACAACTGAGCTCTCGTCTGCCATCTCTTAAAATTCACACCAGTGAATTTCTCCGGTTTCATCGCATCAGTAAAACCGGCCATCACTAAATGCCTATAAGGTTTTTGATTGTTGGAAATAATAGCAATTTAGTGATGCATAAATTAATTCCGACAATGAGGAAATGATAAACAGCATGCATCGTAGATGTATAATCTACCACTAGCAATATGATCCGAGACATATCCAGGATGTGTATCGCTAATAGCATGAAGAACATGAAGAAATATAAGAACAGTAAGATTGAAGACATGCTTACTAATAGAAGTGATTTGAGGAATTCTCAATAGATTACTGTGATGGTTCAGCGTACATATATATAGGCTTGTGGACATGCCCACTTGCCATATTAGCCAGATTACATTCCAACACTCTCCCGCAGTCTAAACTGGGAGCACTGCGAACATTGAGACTGGACCTAAACTCCGTGAAGACGCACGTCGGCAGACCTTTGGTGAAGATGTCGGCATACTAAGACGTAGTGGGAACGTGCAGGACGCGAACTTCACCGAGGGCGACTCGTTCTCTGACAAAGTGCAAGTCGATCTCAATATGCTTGGTTCGCTGATGTTGAACCGGGTTGGTGGAGAGGTAAACGGCGCTGACATTATCACAGTAGACCACTGTAGCGCGACGAAGAGGGCAGCGAAGCTCTATGAGGAGCTGGCGCAACCAGCAGCCTTCGGTGACTCCATTCGCAATAGCTCGATATTCCGCCTCTGCACTGGACCGTGATACTGTAGGCTGACGCTTGGACGACCAAGAGATGAGATTGTCCCCGAGAAACACTGCATAACCCGATGTGGATTTGCGTGTGTCAGGACAACCCGCCCAATCTGCATCGGTGTAGACAGTGAGATCAGCCGGAGAGGTCCGGTAAAGGTGCAAGCCAGGATCCAATGTACCCTGAAGGTACCAGAGAATCCTCTTCAAGGCACTAAGATGAGGCTCCCGGGGGTCATGCATATATAAGCAGACCTGCTGAACAGCATATGCAATATCTGGCCTGGTAAAAGTGAGGTACTGAAGAGCTCCAGCAAGGCTGCGGTACTGACTGGGGTCAGCAACAGAGACACCATCTGCACGAAGCTTGGAGTGAGTGTCCACAGGAGTACTGCTCGGCTTGCAGTGACTCATACCAGCTCGTTCCAAAATATCCAGCATGTACTGCCGCTGAGAGAGAAATAAGCTGTCACCTCGACGCTGAACACTGACACCCAAAAAATGGTGAAGAGGCCCCATGTCTGTCATCGAAAATTCCTGGCGAAGTGCTGCGATGATCCGGTGAAGAAAGCTCGCGGAGGATGCAGTCAAAACAATATCATCAACATATAGTAAGAGAAAAGCCATATCAACACCTCTGCAGTAGATGAACAGTGACGTGTCAGACCTGGCCTCAACAAACCCAAGAGCGGTGATTTGGGAGGCAAAATGGTTGTGCCACGCACGAGGAGCTTGCTTTAGACCATAGAGGGACTTGTTCAGACGACAGACATGGTTGGGCTTGGAAGGATCAACAAACCCAGTCGGCTAGACGCAGTAGACTGTCTCGCTCAATGTGCCATGGAGAAACGCATTCTTCACATCAAGCTGATGAATTGGCCATGAGCGAGACAGAGCCAGAGTGAGAACCATCCTGATGGTGGCTGGCTTGACAATTGGACTGAAGGTTTCATCATAGTCAATGCCCGACCGCTGTGTAAACCCGCGAAGAACCCAACGAGCTTTATAGCGGTCAAGAGAGCCATCAGACTTGAGCTTGTGACGAAAAACCCACTTCCCAGTGACGAGGTTGACGCCTGGAGGACGAGGCACCAAGGTCCAGGTGTCGTTGTCCTGCAGAGCATCGAACTCGGCCTGCATAGCCTGACGCCAGGCCGGGTCCGAGAGTGTTGTGCGGACGGAGGACGGTAGTGGAGAGGCGTCTGCGACCATCGTGCTGAGGTTGAGATGGTCCACGGGTTGCCGAAAGCCGTCCTTGCCACGAGTCCGCATGCTGTGCGCGTTGGTGACGGGGACGACCGACGCAGGAGCCGTGGCGACGGTGCGACCGGGGATCCGTCCGGTGCCGCTGGCAGCAACCTGGGACGTAGAGTCCTCAGGGGCAGCGGCACCAGCCGGACTGGTGGAGGGTCCGTCGTAGCCAGTGGAGAGGTCGGCAGTGCCGCCCTGCTGGCCGGCAGTGCCGCCCTGGCTGCTGGTCGAGGCAGCAGAGGGAGGGGCGCCCGCTGTCCCAGGTGCGGCATCCATGCCGCCAGGGAGTCGTGTACCTGCAGTCACAGCTCTTGGCCAAATAGGCGAAGAGGAATCATCAGCATCATCCAAAAACGCTAGTGTGTTGGGATCCTGGGGGAGGTGGACATCTCGGAGAACGGAAACATCGACTCGTCGAACACGACATGACGAGAGACGATGATCCGGTTAGAGTGAAGGTCGAGACATCGATATCCCTTATGATCAGAGGAGTATCCAAGGAAAACACACAGGGAGGAACGAGGTGATAGCTTATGTGGAGGTGTCAGCGTCATGGTGTTGAAGTTGGTGACGAGGGCGGATGGATCCCAGGACATGCCCTGCATGGGCGTCCAGGGCTGCTGCGGCAGCTGCTGTGGTGGCGACGGTCCTCCGTAGCCGAACCCTGGAGGAGGCCCGAGGGAGTACGGCTGCTGCACGTACTGCTGCTGGGCAGTGAAGGCGACTGGCGGAGGGTGAAACGGCGTCCCGGAGGCGTTCGCTGGACATGGCCATAACTCAACGTGGCCCGCCCACGAATTGTAGTACGGCGCCTGGTGCTGCGGAGCGCTGGTGTGGCTGGCCGGGTGCTGCTGCTGAGCGCTAGTGGGGAAGGCCGGCTGGTGGTGCTGGTTGCGGCCGCGTCCACCGCGGCGACGGCCGTTCCGCTGCTGACCTTGGCCGGCAGTGCCGCCCTGCCCAGGCTGGCCGTAGGCAGGCCTCCCCTGGCCGTGACCCGCCTGGTGGCCTTGGCTAGGGCGTCCAGCGGGGGGTCGTGGAGCAGCGACGAGGGCAGTCAGCATGGAGGAGGCCCGCGGATCGGAGGCCCCGGCTGCCTCACAGGCGGCGATGTCGTCGATGTCGATCTCCTCGAGCAGGAGAAGCGTGCGAGCCTCCTCGAAGGTGGGGAAGGACTGCCGCATCTTGAGGTTGGTGACCATGGGCTGGAACTTGCCGTTGAGAGCGCGAAGGAGAGTGAGGACCAGAGTACGGTCCCCGATTGGATCGCCGTAGTCACCGAGGGTCGCCGCCATCGTCTCGAGATGGCGGCAGAAGTCGGTGATCGAGGTCGAGCCCTGCAGTGCGAAACTCCACCGAGAGCAGCAGGGCGCGCGATTCGCGCTGGCCGAGAAACTCATTCTCGAGGTAGGTCCAGGCGCCGCGAGCGGTGGGCTTGCGGTTCATCGTCGACTGCTGGAGGTCGGCGTGGATTGTGTCGTAGATCCATGTCAGCACGGTGCAGTTCATCTGCACCCACGCCGGTCGATCGGCGTTGACGACATTAGAGAGAATGTGATCCGTCAGTGCCTACTTGACCAGGACGACGAGGAACATAGACTGCCACCGGTTGTAGTTGTCGGCGGCGCGATCCAGGACCAGAGGCACGAGGACCTTCATGTTGAGGACGGCGATGGCGGCAGCGTGGACAGCGGCATACTTGGCCTCGTACGCGTCGAGAGCCGCGGCGCGATCAGCCACCGCCTTGCGGCGGGCCTCCTCAGCGTCGCGTTCGCGCTCCTCGCGGGCCTGGCGCTCGGCGTCGGTTTCGGCCATCGGATTGGGAGCCGGGCAGACGATGTAGACGACGGGCGGACGTGCGATGTAGACGGCGAAGACGTTCACCCGGAGCAGATGGCGTGAACCTGCCGAACACAGGATGAAGGCCTGGAGCAACTAGTGCTGGCTAATCACCTGTACGTGAATGCCTGGAGCAGATCGCATGCACCTGGCCAATCACACCGTAAGGACGTCCGTCGCGGAGGCCCGGGCCGTCGCAGTCACGATCTGTCGCGGGAAGGTGCGAGGACGGGGCGCGTCGCGCAGGCGCCGTGGACGCGCGCGGTCGCGGGTTAAAGCCGGCGATCGAGATTCCAGCGGCGGCGGCGCGGCGTTAATTGCGGAAGCGAGAGGAACGGGGATCGTTACCGTCTTATGATACCATAATAGAAGTGATTAGATTACCGTGATGGTTCAGCGTACATATATATATATATAGGCTTGTCGACATGTCCACTTGCCATATTAGTCAGATTACATTCCAACACTTACAGTGGGGTTATCGGCGCTAGGAACTAGCACAAGAGTAGACGAAGCTTACCGTCGATGAAGACCGACGAAGTCGGCGTAGAGGGAAGAAGATGTCCAGCGAGCAGTCGCGACGACGCTTCCCAAAAACATTATACGTCTGACCGATGCATACAAAAATATCAAGTGACAAAAGGAAGTTGCGCACCCGCAAGGCATCGGTCAGACCATTCACGCGCATGTCATGCGCCCTGCGCGAGTTGCCAAGCCAAGCCACGGCGAGGCGAGGCGAGCGAGCGCGTGTGGGTTTCTTCCTTTGCCTCTTCTCAATAACTTCAACGAGTTGGAGATATCTCAACTATATAATCTGGCCTTCTTCCTAATGTGGGACTAAAGTCCCCCACCATACCATGCATGTGTGAGTGGGCCTTTGAGATTTATTTGGAGTATTCATTTGGGCCAAGCCCAAATCTTCTAACACGATCCACCCCTAGCCTGGTCGTTCTTCACGACATCTTCCTCTCCTGGTCGACCAAGCCAGCCTCCAGCCATTGGAGATCTATCCAAATCCTTCCCTATGATTATATTGCGGCAATGCTGGTGAAGGGCGCAAGCGAGTTTATGATGTTAAGCTCTTCATTTTTGGCTGACAACTCATGTACGCTGATAGGAGGAATTGCAGTCGTAGTGGAATCGGACTGGGCTATTGGGCATTGTTATCTTGTGTACCCAGATGTGTATCGATAACTTAGTATGTTGTATTATCAGGTTCATGCTGAAGCTAAACAAGAGAATTCAGAGTGTTTGTAATTTCAATTAGCAATTTCAGTTTGCAATTGCAGTTACTGAAACTTTGAACAACAAGTTACTGAAACTCTGAACCGCAAGTTACTAAAACTCTAAATTCTTATCACTATGATCTCAGTCATTTATGAGTTGATCTCACATTTGAATAATATAGCTATGTATCCATCTATTAGGAGCATTTTATGTTAGCTAGTCATATGCAGCAGGCAGTTTGGATGTCTGGATGTTAGGCTCTTTCTACCAAATATCTATTTAATTCCTAACACTTGTGTGGATATGAAAATATATGCTTAGTAGCTATTTAAACCATGGTTTATCATTATTAACAAGGAGAAAATAAACATGTATCTGATTCGCTTATAAAATCATGTATGTACTCAGCCTTGTCCAGATGTGGTGCTTGACTCATTTTTGTTGTCATTAGTATGAGAAACTGAATGACTTTATAAACCTTATTTTGCATGAATAAAACACACACATCCATCTGGTGGTTTCATGAGGTATTTCAGCAACCAACCTCACAATTTCCTTTATTTTGCTATCAGTTGTTCGTCTGATCAGTTTCGTTTGTGTATAGGATGAGAACAACTAGTTGTAGTCCTAGCTGAACAAGTTGTAGCTGATGATGTATGGAGCTATCATGCTTATGATAGTACCTTGAAAATTTTCTAATTTCTTTGGCTGCTACGCTGATATATGGAGTTGCACAAATACCAATATATATAGTACCTCATTTTGTGTGGATGTGTGAACCAAGCTGGTTTAAATGGGCTCTGAGGAATGTCTATGCTGTTAATGTGCCATTCTAAAAATAGAGAGCTTGTGAACTTTTCTCGATTAATCTTGCTTTGTGTTTTTTGTCAAATAGCAATACAATAGTATACAAAATAGTATTCATGATAGATCTTGTCTACATACACAACATTAAATAGCTTACAGATAAAAAGGACAGTATGACATGTCTTTTTAGCTGTCTGTACATTAAATTATAGAATCTTGCTGACGACACCTCATCGGTGGGTTGTACAGACCTTAAGCGCGCAAAAAACTTGAGGACCGACCTCAAGCTAAAGGCCCAAACCACACGTGGCTATGTATTCACGAGAACGGGAGAAATTTTTTATTTTTAGCGTGAGGCCCATCTTATGACCGCTTCAGCCTTTACAACCAATTAATTCTATCTTCGAGTTCAATGTTTCTCTCTCATAATAAATTAGTCTTAGTCACAATAAATATAGGCTTCACCTGAGGCATATGGGGAGGCCTCAAACACTTAGACCAATCTCAGTGATGAATTTTATTGCATTGTTTTCAATACGGCCATGTCATGTGAAATAAAATGAAACTTGAATGAAACTCTCAATTAAGAGTGAGAGTTTCATTCTAAAATTTCATACGCATTTCATAACTCATATAGAGTTGGTATTCGTATCAAGAGAGTTTTATCTAGATAAAACTTATTTCTTCTCTTTTTTCTTAAATACATTGTCATATCATTAAAATGCTTATGTAGCAGCATAGTTAATGCAAGTGAAACTCATATGAAACTCTTGTTGAGACTGACTTTAGGTGCCGTTAGGCCATCCCGAATATGAGAAATTTATGTCCTTGGTCAAACATTAGACGTCAGTCGTCAGTCAAAAGATCTTAGGGACAAAACGTAACCCTGAACTAGCTCTCTCTTTGCTTGACAAAATCATCTTTATTTTTCAGTCATGAAATAATATTTTTCTCTCATTATAATAAGTCTTACAAATCAGCCGTAGCCACAATAAATCCGGCCAAATAGAGCTCAACCTAGGCCTATATATCATGTGGAAGCATCCGATCTGTGCTGCGAGAAAATGCACTTTCATTTGTATATACGAAGATGAGCTAATGATCGTTGCGGTCTTTTAGAGTGTCTTCATGCGCTCGGTCGTATACGTCTATCCTCTACTTCCACTATTCGAACCCTGGTTCGCTTATACAAGTAACCAAACAATTGCGATCAAAAAAAAAAGTAACCAAACAATTTCCTAGTTTTTTGTATTTGCTCATGCAACATGACTAAATATCATCTTTCTCTAAAATATAGTTCTACTCAGCCTGCATCCACTCATCCCGTTATACGATGCAAGCCCCATTTGGTAACTAAACAAAACTTTAACGTAGTAACAGGTTCGACGTTTACTCAATACAGAATATCTTAGGCCTCCTTTAGATTGTAGAAATCTTTTTTGTTTTTTTCTCCCTCCAGCCTAAATTATAAGTTATTTCGAGAATCTTAGAGAGTCAAACATTTTCAAGTTTGACCAAATTTATATAATAAGATAATAATATTTATGATATCAATTAATTATTATTAGTTTTTTTAGTTATATTTTTATATTATATCTATTTAACGTTGTAAGAGCATCTCCAAGAGTCTTTCTAAATCTCACTCTCTAAATCATCATTTAAAGATTCATTTGCATAAAAATCGTTTTCTATATCTTTGCAATCTCCAACAGCTTTTCTATATCTCGCATGCAGTCTAGAGAGCCATTCTCGTCTTCTATTTTTGGCTAGCGAAAAATCCGGAATAGAAGATGGCTATATTTGGACAACCATTTAGATAAGCTGTTGGAGTGTAATTTTTTGTCAAAATCTCTATTCCTAGCATTTAGGAAGAATATACGAAGTCTCTTGGAGTTGCTCTAAGTCTTTATGTTTCTCTCTATAATTTTAGTTAATTTTAAAAGACTTTGACTCTGCAAATTTTCTAAAATGACTTATAATTTGAAATGAAGTATATTTTTTTTAAAAAATAAACATATTAAAAAAGTCGGACACAACCGCTCCGGATTCCTTTTGAGTGGCGCGTAGCTTCAACTAGTATGCTATAAACTTCTGAGCTCTCCAAGACTCCAAACACGACGACTCCATCGTCTCTGTTCTTCCATTCTACTTGTTCTGTTCTTCCGATCCCCAATGGCCAATTCCCTTCCACCCCGCCAGGCCGCTACCTACTGCTAACACCAGGCTTAAAGCTTAATAAGTACGGAGTATAGTAGTAGAAGCAACCACTCCAGTCCACGCCGATAGTCGTCGATCCGTGCGCAAGCTGTAGCAGACCAAGCCCACGCGAAGACCGCAGCCACAGTACGCACATGGCCGCCGCGCAAGCCTCCTCCGGCGCCGGCAACACCACCGGAGCGCCGCACGTGCTGCTAGTCCCGTACCCCGCGCAGGGCCACATGCAGTCGCTCCTGCACCTCGCCTCGCTCCTCGCCGCGCGCGGTCTCCGCCTCACCGTCGTCGAGACGCCCGCCACGGCCGACCTCCTCGCGCCGCTCCTCGCCGAGCACCCTTCCTCGGTGCGGTCGCTTTCCTTCCCCTCCACCGTTGACCACGACACGTCGGGCCCGACCTCCGTCAGCGCCGACTTCCACGCGCACGCCGCCGCCCTGCGCGCGCCGCTCGGCGAGTGGCTGCGGTCGCACGCCCGCTCCGACAGCTCCGAGGACGACGTCGCCGCAGACACACGCGTCGTAGCCGTGATCTCGGATTTCTTCTGCGGGTGGACGCAGCCGCTCGCAGCGGAGGCGGGCGTCCCGTGGCTGGTGTTCGCGCCGTCCGGCGTGCTCGCCACCGCCGCCACGCACTCGCTGTTCCGACGCATGCCGAGGCCGCCCGAGGGTGACGCCGGGCGCGGCTACGCCGTCTCGTTCCCGGAGCTGCCCGGCGCGCCGTCCTTCCCGTGGCGGCAGATCTCGCGGATGTACAGGAGCTACGCGGAGGGCGGCCGCGACGAGCGCTCCGAGGTGATCAAGGATAACTTCCTCTGGAACATGGAGAGCGCGGCGTTCGTGTGCAACACCTGCCACCCTCTCGAGGGGAAGTACCTGGACGCGCAGCCGCTCGAGGACCTGGCCAGGAAGCGCGTGTGGGCAGTGGGACCGGTGGCACCACCCCCGCCGGCTAGGGCTAGCACAGGCGAAGGCGACCCCGCCGCTGCCGGCGGCGACGTCAACGCGTGGCTGGACGCGTTCCCGGACTCGTCGGTGGCGTACGTGAGCTTCGGCACCATGATGGTGCCGCCGCCGCCGCACGCGGCAGCGCTCGCTACCGCGTTGGAGCGTAGCGGCACGCCGTTCGTCTGGGCCGCGGCGACCGCGACGCTCCCGGACGGGTTCGAGGACCGCGCGGTCGCGTCTGGGACCGGTCTGGTGCTCCGCGGGTGGGTGCCGCAGGTGGCCGCGCTGCGGCACCGCGCGGTGGGCTGCTTCGTCACGCACTGCGGGTGGAACTCGGTGCTGGAGGCCTGCGTGGCCGGGGTGCCCATGCTGGCGTGGCCGATGGCGGCCGACCAGTTCTTCAACGCGCGGCTGGTCGTGGAGGAGGCGCGCGTGGCCTTGGCCGCGAGCTGGGGCGGGTTCGGCGCGGTCCCGGAAGCCGACGAGCTCGCACGCGCGCTGGTTGAGGTCGTCGGGGAGGCCGGCGCTAGCATGAGGGCGCGCGCCGTGGAGATCGCCGCCCGAATGGCGGAGGCGATAGGCGAAGGTGGCAGCTCGCGGCGGGAGCTGGATGGGCTGGTGCAGGAGCTACGGGAACTTGGACGCAGGAGATAAGCCGGTCGTCGATCGAATAAGCTCTAAGATTTCCACGCAAAAAGAAAAGAAAAAAAATCAAAGTATTGCTGTTCATTCGGCCATCCTGGTTAGAGTCATACAAGAGTGATCATCTGCTCATACCAGCAAATTTCTTATGCTGCTTAAATAAGGTTACTGGTTAGGTTACTGGTTAGCAAATTTTAGTTTGCATAGCATACATTCCCTACTGGTTAAGGCCTCGTTCGGTTTTACATGAACTAGCCATCCAAACAACTCAGAATTCCCATTCACGTGTTTCAAAATTATGTTTGGAAACACGGTATTTAGTCCAAAATACCTATAAATTACATCCTGTTAAATTTTCAGATACAAGTAAGAATTAGCTATTTGGATGGCTAGTTAATACACTAATTTTACATACGGATTGAACCAATTATTTGGCATACAAATTGGTGGTTGCAAATGGTTGCCAATTGGTAGAACCTGTTGTTGTTCTGAATTTTTTAGGCCTGAAGTTATTTCAGTTTTGCTCCAGTTCAGTGCTCTGTTTTTAAATTTCAGCTTTCCCAAACATCAGCTTTCTCAAAGGGAAAAATAATACCCTGTATTTCAGGAGTTTTCTTGTGCACAAGAAAATAATATAATTACATAAGAATTATATGACTTCCAAACAGGGCTGTAGGTTTTTTTATTTCACTCGTCCTCAGATCTGTGTTTTTTATTTCTCTATCTCGGCTTCTCGCAATAGGCAAACATTGCTTGGGAGGTCATCCAAACTGCCCCCGGATTGATGTTCATTGTCCATTGCTCGTCTCAGTTCTCTAAGAATTTAGGATTGATGTTCATGCCTTCACGGATTGATGTTAAGAATTTAGGATCAATCCATCATCGTGTACTTGTGCATTTGTCAATGTATGCCCAGAAGTGAGATGTCCATTTCATTACCATAGATTTTTCGATCAAATCGCATAGAGGTGCTTAATAATAGTCTGATGAGCCGGTCTTGGCTATTGATTCGCTCGCGAGCACCCGCACCAGCTCCTCCAGCTCCCTCCACGAGTCGCCGCCTTGCCGCACCGCCGCCGCCGCCTCTGCAGCGAGCTCCTTCGCCCTCGCCACCACGTCATGCTTCCCACCGATGGCCGTGTGCAGCACCTGCGCGACCTCATCCGCGGCCGGCGCGGCCTTGAGCCCGCCCCAGCTCACGGGCACGGCGGCGCCAAGCTCGTCCACGAGCAGCCGCGCGTTCACGAACTGGTCGGCCGTCATCGGCCACGTGAGCATCGCCACCCCTGCCGCCGCGGCCTCCAGCACCGAGTTCCACCCACAGTGCGTGACGAACCAACCCACTGCCCGGTGCCGCAGCGCAGCCACCTGCGGCGCCCAGCCGCGGATCACCCTGCCCCTCCCGCCCGCGGCCGCGACGCGCTCCTCGAACCCCTCCGGGATCGGCGCCGTTTTCCCGGCCGCCCAAACGAACGCCATCCCCGTGCGCTCCAGCGCGGAGGCCAGTGCCGCCGCGTGGGGCGGCTGCAGCACCGCCGTGCTCCCGAAGCTGATGTACAGCACGGAGCCGTCGTCCGGGAACCTGTCGAGCCAGGCGCACAGATCTTCCGCGGACAGGGCCGTTCCCCCGCCGCGGTCGCCCGTGGCGTCGGGCCACGGCGCCACCGGCCCGACAGCGTGGACGCGCCTGAGGCCCAGATCCGCGAGCGGCGTGCCGAGGTACTGCTCCTCGAGCCGCCGGAACGTGTTGGACACGAACGCCGCCGACCCCTCCAGGTTCCAGAGGAAGTTTCGCCGCACCGCCTCCGAGATCTCGTCGCCCTGCTCGTACGTCCGGTATAGCAACGACAGCTGCCGCCACGGGTACGCCGGGCTGCCGGGGAGGTCCGGGAAGCTGATCTGGCTCTCTTCGTCGCTCTCGTCCTCGCGCCTCGGCGCCCGGCGAAATAGCGAGTGGAGCACGGCGGAACCGTACACGCCGGACGGAGAGAACACGATTCCTGGGACGCCGAGCTCCGCCGCGAGTGGCTGCGCCCACCCGCAGGAGTGGTCGGCTAGTACGGCGACCACGCGGTCCGGGGTGTCCGACCGCTCGCGGGCCCATGAGCCGAGCGGGCCGCGGAGCCCGGCGAAGGCGACGATGAGCGATGCGAAGACCGTGGGCGGCGAGTCCTTGGCGCTCTCGACTCCCGTGGGTAGAGCGGGGTGGGTGGGGAACGGGAGGACGAGCGCCTGCACGGCACCGTCGTGGTGCGCCTCCAGGAGCGGCGCGAGGAGCGGGGCAGTGGCGGGCGTGGCGACGACGGTGATGCGGAGGCCGCGGGATGCGAGGAGGCCGGCCAAATCGAGGAGCGGGATCATGTGGCCCGGCGCCGGGTACGGTACCACCAGGACGTGCGGTGTCGCCGGCGCCGTGGAGCAGCTATCGGTGGCCCTTCTCGCCGCCATGGCGGATGCGAGAGCGACTGGCGCAGCGGGTGCGTAACTGGCAAGTGAGCGTAGCGAATGCTTGATTTGATAACTCCACCCACTAGCGTGCGCTGTCTGGATAACTACGCAACTAGAACTCATGGCGCTCGACAAAGAAAAATGTTCTCTTTTTGGGTAAAAATGTTCTTGATTAGTTTTAAAAATGTTCTTGATTTGATATTTTCTAAAAAAATTCGGGAAAGTAAGAGTGGAGTCAACTCGAGCCGGCTGTCGAGACCTTTTCTGTATTCTGCTCGGGTCGGTTGTCGATGCTCGAGCCTCTTCCACCTATCGATCGCCCCCAACATCACCGGTCACCGCTCTCACCTCACACTACCAGTCCACCATGGCGGCCACGATCACCGACAGCCCCACGGCCCCGGCGCCGCACGTCCTGGTCGTCCCGTACCCGGCGCAGGGACACACGATCCCGCTGCTCGACCTCGCTGGCCTCCTAGCGTCCCTCGGCGGGCTCCGCCTCACCGTCGTCACCACGGCCGCTAGTGCCCATCTTCTCCACCCGCTCCTGGCCGCGCACCGCGACACCGTCCGCGAGCTCGTCCTCCCGTTCCCCTCGCACCCGGCCTTCCCCGCGGGCGTCGAGAGCGCCAAGGGATTGCCGCCCGCGCTCTTCGGCGCGCTCATCGTCGCCTTCTCTGGGCTCCGCGGTCCTCTCGGTGATTGGATCCGCGAGCGGTGTGAGGGACCGGACCGCGTGGTCGCCGTACTCTCCGACTTCTTCTGCGGGTGGACGCAGCCGCTCGCGGCCGAGCTCGGCATCCCGCGGATCGCGTTCTCGTCGTCCGCTGTGTACGGCACCGCCGTGCTGCACTCGTTGTTTCGACGCATGCCGCGCCGCAACGACGAGGACGACTCCGAGAGCCTGATCTCGTTCCCGGATATCCCCGGAACCCCGGCGTACCCGTGGCGGCAGTTGTCGCAGCTATACCGCGCGCTGAAGGAGGACGACGAGGTCTCAGAGGGTGTCAAGCGCAACTTCCTCTGGAACCTGGAGAGCTCGGCGTTCGTGTCCAACACGTTCCGGCCGCTCGAGGAGCGCTACCTCGGCGCACCGCTCGCGGACCTGGGTTTCAGGCGCGTGCGCGCCGTGGGGCCGTTGGCGCCGGACGCCGGCGCCGCGGGCAACCGCGGCGGGAAGACGGCTGTGTCCGCGGCTGACCTGTGCGCCTGGCTAGACACATTCGCTGAGGACGGCTCCGTCATGTACATCAGCTTCGGGAGCATGGCAATACTCCATCCGCCGCACGCCGCGGCGCTTGCCGTCGCGCTGGAGCGCACCGGGGTGGCGTTCGTGTGGGCTGCCGGGCCAACGGTGACGCTGCCGGAGGGGTTCGAGGAGCGCGTCGCCGCGGCGGGCGGGCGGGGCAGGGTGATCCGCGGCTGGGCGCCGCAGGTGGCCGTGCTGCGGCACCGGGCGGTGGGGTGGTTCGTGACGCATTGCGGCTGGAACTCGGTGCTGGAGTCCTGCGCGGCCGGGGTGGCGCTGCTCGCGTGGCCGATGGCGGCCGACCAGTTCGTGAACGCGCGGCTGCTCGTGGACGAGCTGGGCGTGGCCGTGCCCGTGAGCTGGGGCGGCCTCAGTGCCGCGCCGGCCGCGGACGAGGTCACGCGGGTGCTAGACGTGGCTGTCGTCAGCGGGCAGCGGCGTGACGTTGTGGCGCGCGCGAAGAAGCTCGCGGAGGAGGCCACGACTGCGGTCAGCGAAGGCGGCGCGTCGCGGCGACAGCGGGAGGAGCTGCTGCTGGAGCTCCGCCAGCTCGGGAGCGAACCAAAGGAGTAGGTGTCGTGGCCCGTGGGCCCTTCTCCAAAAAAATTCTTTCACCGAGCATCGGGCACTTAAATGATGGTTTTTATTTCTGGCAAGGCCACTCAACGATGATTGATAAGTGTTGACGATATCTCTGCTACAAAATTTACTAGTAGTTGTCACCTGTATATTTGATTTTGTATGAACTCAATTTTTTTTTAAAAAAAGAGAGAGATTTTGTATGAACCATAGGTGATAATTAGCTTGTTCAGTAGGATTTATTACGGCTGATGTTGTTTTGTTAAGGAAAAAAACATTATTCTATGGTTAATTAATAAGCATACAGAGACAGTGAGTCTATATGTTCTTTTCATACTTAGTATGATAGTATCGATTTTTGAGGGCTAACAGCAAATCTCTAGCAGTACTACCCAAATCAGATCTCTACTTATCTCTTTGGTAGTCATTTATTTTGATATTATTTTTTTTTGCTTTCAACTTCAGCGATACTACTTAAAACTATATCTTTCAAATTTATTTTAGCAGTGGATGACATGTGGGACCCACGTGTCATCATCATCACCATTGATGAATTCGGCTATGGGAAACACGAGTCTGTCTTGGGAGTGGCCGGAGGAGCATGAGGGAGTAGACCGCCGCTGCGCGAGTGGTAGGAGGTCACGCGAGGACAATTTTTTTTAATGTTTCACACTTTTTTGAAAGATATTCTAGAAGTAACACCGCTTTAATTTTTAAAAAAATTAACATTTTTGGTCGCGCCACCAAAGCAAGCACGGCAAAACCACGCTGTCGTGCCATGCATGATGGCGCGGCAGCGGTGCCACATGGCCCGGCCCTACCATCGGCCTGGCTGACATGGCGCCGACGTGGCGAGCGCTGCCATGCCACACATCGATGCGACAAACTGCCACGCCGTGGGCGAAGGCGCGACAACGCCAAACATATCGTCGTGCTGACGGCCTCCCTTTCCCAGACATATTTATCCTTCCTGCCGATCCCCCGCATCTCCGTAGCCCTCCGGCCGGCCCCCTCTCCTCCCCGCCGATCTCCCGTGTCTCCGGAGCCCTCCGCCCGGCCTCACCTCCCTCTTGTACGGTTAGGCAACGCTCTCTCTCTTCCCCAAGCTTCACCTCTACATCGGTGACAATAATGATATTCTTATTTGTTGTTGTAATTTTGGAAATCGCAAAGTATGTGTTGTAGGATGTACATATGAAATGTTTTTGTTACTTTATTTGGCTAGATAGATAACTTGTATCGGGAGAAGTTTTGGTAAGAACATGGTCATCCTAGAGAACTATACCCCGATGCATCTAGCAAAGATGCCCTTGTTCCTCCTGATGTACCTGTCCCTAACTATGATTGTGGTTTTCTAGCCCACGTTTTCCAATCGAGGCATCCATATACATTTGCTCAATGCTTCTACACATTCAGTCGCTCAAATGTAATTAACTTTGTCACTTGCATTGTTTATTCTTTTGAGTTACTAGTTTACTAATATTTATTTTAAACCTGTTTTGTAGATGGACTCGTAGAGGTGTTTTTTCTTTCAATGGAACGACGGTGCAGACAAGTTCGACCCAAGGTACCTCCTTTTCAACGATTGGTGGAGAAGGAGACATCCACGTGAGCGCTTTGAGCGGTGGGTTCCACCTCCCCTTAACCCCCCGCCAATGACAGATAAGGAGAAGGACCTTGCTATAGCAAGACGACTCGAGACATTACCTCGGTGCGATTGCAGAGACTATGTTGTGATATGCCCTGAAAATATGTTGGATTTTGTGTGTCCCAACATTGAGAAGGTAAGCGAAAAGTTATATTTTGAACTCTTTACCTAACTTTTGTACAAGTACTAATCTATCGTCTTGTAGGTCCATGGATGGCGGAAGTGTTTTTTTCAGAGTGGTTGTATGGTCCTAAGTCTCATTGGTCGGAGCCACCACCAAAGGAAAAGGAGAAGAGGAAAGAGACAGTAATCTTCAAAGAACCTCCATGCCTCTGTGAATGTGGTGTCGAAGCGCACTACGGTCTAGTTCCTTCGGAGCTTGGAATAAGCTATTGGTGTGCTCATACAGTTGACTATGATGAGGTTGGCTATTATTTTGAATAGCATGAGATCAAATATCTGTCATTTGCCAACCTTTTTTTAATTTCTTATATTGAACAGAGCACCAGGAAATACAAGATGGAATCCTTCGAAGGAAAAGGGGAGTTCAATGAAATAATTGGGAAGAAGGAACTTATGGGATGAAAGATAGGTTGTCGATCTGAACTTGTTGACGATTACATTAAATAACGCAAACGAAAGATGCGTGAACTAGCTAGGCAAATGGGTGTTCTTACCCCGACGCGTGTTAAGTGGAAGAAATGGCATTTGGCAAGGCGACAGAAGGAAGAGGAGGACATAGCAAGGGAGGCGGCAAGAAAGGAAGAGAAGGCGTTGGACGACCTTATTGATTCCCTATGTGCTAGTGAGTGATTGACCTATGTTTTTTAGTTATATGTTGACCTATAATACAATGCTAAAAGTGCTTGCATATTGTTATCACAGAGATAGGATGCAATCGGGACCATGTTGTGGAGGTGGCTCATTCAAGATATCTGAAGAAGAAGGCGGAGGAGGCGAAAAAGCAAGCCACCGAGGATGATGATACTTCTAGGTTGAGCAAGCTCATCGCTCTAGCGGAGGCGGGTTTACAGGAGCAAGAGGATGATGACAACAGTAGATTGAGTGAGCTGATAGCTTTAGCGGAGGCCGGTTTACAGGAGGAGGAGGACATGCAGTTGGAGGACGATGACTTCTTGACCCAGGTAGATCTCATGATGGCAGCTTACTACAAGGGCAAGGCAGAAGGGGCACAAGGTTGTCAGACTAGTTGTAGCAACGAGGTTGTGGTGGAAGATTGGGATTCCGACGAGGAGTTGTTGTACAATGGTGGCGATGACTAGGGTACTTTCAGCCTCCTTTTTAGTGTAGGATGTTGTTGTTGTTTTGTTTATTATGTTGTGAACAAAATTTGTGTAAACCCTATTTGTTGTATAAGGACCATATGTTGGAATAGTTATTTCGTTAAGATCCTAACCAGCTAGCCAAGACAAGGCAACATGTATAAGGACTTGGACGCACACTAATTACGAGTTGCTGTTGAGGGGACTGCCGCGCCGTGAGTAGTGGCGCGACAGTGGCGCACCGTGGGTGTTGTCACGGCAAGCCCTGACCAGAGAAGAGAGTTAAGTTAAGACTATTCTTGGGAATTCCTCGTCATTCTTCTTTCTGTCTTTGATGTGCAAGTCAAGCATATCACTGAACCTTCTCGTCATTGGTACTTCACCTTGATTCATGGGCAATCCACCACAATCCACTGAGAAACATGACATTCACAACCAGATGGTACCTGCCACTGGAATTGGAGACTTCCATTACTTTGGCCTTATTAACTTGGTAGTAGAAATGATCATTGACATTGCAGCTCAATGAAAGTGCATATCATCTAATAAAGTGCATCATAAGATCATGGAGTAGTTCATCATAAAAGTGCATATCATCTAATACATTGCAGCTCAATGAAAGTGCATATCATCTAATACATTAGAGTAATACAACGTCTACAACCTAAGATCCTGGAGTGTAAGGCTCTCTCGGATGCCTCTGTCTCCTCGGGTGTATGCACAACATGTTAGGAGTATAGTTGTTGCACCCCGATTTTAAGAACAAAATCGAGGGCACAATATATGTATGCCAGGATCAAAATCCATACATATATCGACATCATAATAGTATCAAAATAATGTTTTATTAATATAATTAAACTTTATTACAAAAATGACCCTTGGGTCCAAAAGAAAAGTACAGACTCTCAAACTGACTCCAATGTAGACTCACAGAAAACGGGATGCCATCTGCACAGGAACATCGATTGGGTGTAGCACCAGCCTAGTACAATTTGTCTGGGTCAAAGCCACCGTCTTCTGGATACTCATCCTTCTCGACATAGTCTCCAACATCTAGGTGGGATAGCGGAGGGGGGGGGGACAAAGAGGAAGGGTGAGTACATCGAAATGTACTCCGCAAGTGTAGAAAATATGTGACAGGGGGCTAATGTCAAAGGTAGGCTGACTCTGTTTGACACGAGCACCTAAGGCGACACATCTTATTAATCCTATTATCCTATGCACCTATTACTAAGTTTTAACCACCATGTCCTTATAACCAGAACCAACACTCAGAGTCCACCGAGCAAAACCACACTCGGAGATCCACCGAGCAACCAACACTTAGAATCCACCAAGTAACCAACACTTGGAGTCCACCAAGCAAACCCGCACCTGAAGTCCATCAGGCAAACCACACCTGAAGTCCATCAGGCAACCCAAACCAGAACCAACCAACTAATCTCGAAGAAGTCCAAGCCCGCTCATGACCGTGAGCACGACTGATATATCAGTTTTACACTCTACAGAGGTTGCACCCGCCTATCCTTGCCCAGAAGTCATGCATTTTCCCGTCACACTAAACACTGCCAAGGTGCATAGCGGGGTCACACTACAAGGCCTTTACAAAGAGTCCTCCTATATGTATTAGTTCTCATACATCATGACATAGAAGCTATCTCCTGTAATAACACCAGGACTAGGCCCAAAGCCTGGAGCCCGTCTCCCATACCAAGAGATATCCTGCGTAGAAGAAGCCTTTTGTACCCATGTTCATATGAGACTAATAACCACATAAGGCTTCTCTAATTAATTAGCCAGACCCATAGCCCATGTAGGCCTCATGGTTGCGTTGTTTTTACCTTGTTACTTGTCCAATAACCGGGTCCTAAGGATCCAGACATGATAACTAGCACAAACCCAACCACCAACATTAACCGCCAAGTCCATGGCAACCAACCTCCACCAAAATGGTCCATCATGTCGGATTTACCTAATCACCATGTTATTACTACAAAATTACCATCCCAAATTGTTCCATAAATCATTAATCAGGATTATTATTTAACAATCATCCCATCCCAACCATGACTGCAGAGCTAAGCAATGACTCTACCCAATATTCCCAAACCAGGTGACAATAAAAATATAAACAAGATCTAGTAAACCCTAACATAGGATTCAAATTTAGACACTGTATGCAACTACGGGATCTAACTACTCTAATACAAAATGTAAAAAAAATTAGGTGCAAAATGTTCAAGGAGTGCCTTCAGGCTGAGCGGGGTCCACAAAAGCACATATGGATCCGGGGTTCCTCGTAGTTCGTACTCTCTAGATCAAACACCAAACAGGCCCAAACAAAAAGCAAATAAATAACAATACATCATACAATAGAAAAACGTATTAAAAAGTATGCTACTGCGTAGAGCTCGTCGATATGAATCTAATGCGACTTGAACGGGTCAAATCGGAGTTAAAACGCAAAAGTTATGGACTTTTGAACATGAATGACATTTCTATAAATAGGCGGAAATCATTTTCACATTTAAATAAATAAAACCCAGAAAAGGAAAAAGTGGTGGACTACGCCTCATTTAATTGAAAATATCAAGGGTTAGAATGGAAGATTTACAAGACTCAACGAATAAAGGAGTGGAGTGCGGGTTGATTCCGTGGAATGATAGGGGCCTTTGTGCAAAACGTCCAGAGTGTGGGGTTGTGGCCGACGTGGCTGCTTGCGTGGCCCCCACGTGGCGGTGTGCGAATGGTGCGGCGTGCGAGTGGAGCGGTGGACGCGGGCGAAGCACCATGGTGGACTGTGTCCACGCCCCCATAGACCGGGTGCATAGCCTTTCGATTTCGCTTCTAATCTGAGCCACTCAATAAAGATATGATGGCTGATAATAGTTAGGAGGAGGAGAGGGGAGAGAAAGGGCAGCGCGGTTTCCAGGCCAAGGGCCGAGCGCGGTGGTCCGCCATTGGCGCCACCGACATGCCCTTGGGCGCGGCTCGCCTTTGGCCTACATGCCACCAGAGGCCAAGGGAAAAATTAGAGAAGGATGTGGAGCTTACCACGAGCTCACCTGTGGAGATTTCGTCGATGGTTGTGGCACGGAGAGGGAGGAGGGGTTACTACGACGGCAGAGCCTCTGCAATGGCAACGGGGTGGCGAGTGCTCGGAATAGGGGCAAAAGGGGTCAGGTGGTTGCAGAGTGAGGACCCACTACTCTGGAGCTCTTCTACATGGGAGGGAAGGACTTGCAGAGGCTGGTCCACAGATCTCGCGGGCACGCCATTAATGGCGGATCGGTGGGGCGAAGTTGTGCTAGTGGTGAAATGATGGCTGCGGAAGAAGGGAGGGGATATAGGGAGTGGACTTAATCTTGTTGACCGAGTGGAGCGGAGGGGCGCAGTTGTGCGGTCTTGCCGGGTCGATGGCGATGCCCGGCCTACACGGATCAAAGAGGGAGGGCAGTGAGAGGAAAGAGGAGGGCCTGGCGGGTAGGCCCTAGGTGTCAGCGATGGGGAGAGGGGATTGTGCGCGGCAGTGGCGGCTGACTGGCGAGGCCCGAAGTTAGCAGACAGGGGAAAACGCGTCGCAGAGCGGCCTGCGTGTGCAGAGCGGGCGCAGAGCGCGTGAGGCAGTTGGGCCGGGGTGCTGGCCCAGAGGGAGGGGGAAACGGAAGCAGGTCGACACAGAGGACTGGGCCCAAATCAAGAGGAGGAGCGGGAGCGGCTTAGGCCGGTTGGCGGCCTGGCCCAGAGAGAGAGAGAGAGCCCGCGAGGAGGGGAGGAGGGAGTTGAGCGGGCCGCGGGAAAAAAGGGAAAAGAGCTGGCTGGTGGGCCGACTGGGCCAGTGGAGAGAAAAGGGGAGGGTAAGCCCTTTACCAAATTTTTCTTTTTTTCTTTTCTAATTTCATTTTCTTTTGAATTCAATTTCAAATCTAGTTTAAAAATTCAAAACAGTTTGAAATATTTTAAAAATATTTTCCCTAGGTTTTGAAAATAAAAATTTGAGTTTGATATTTTTTTTGGCAAAACCTTTTATTTTATTTTCTAATAGAATAAACTGGTTCACTCTAACTCGGGTTCTAAAATTCTTTTTCACCTAATAAACATATGCAACGGCATGAATGCAAAAAAAAAAATTAGTGAAAAAAATTTCTTCCATCTAAAATTGTCATTTCCTAATTAAATTCTAATTAATTAAAAACTGGGGTGTTACAATAGTCAACATAGGTGCGGTCACACTGTCGGGTGGTGGAACGGCGA
Organism: Coix lacryma-jobi var. lacryma-jobi; assembly: GCA_009763385.1. Classification (NCBI taxonomy): domain Eukaryota; kingdom Viridiplantae; phylum Streptophyta; class Magnoliopsida; order Poales; family Poaceae; genus Coix; species Coix lacryma-jobi. Next base: position 141,016,311 of record CM019824.1, read on the forward strand.
GGCCTCTGCTTGTGACTAGTGCCCTGCAAATACAAACCGGCTAAGGTTGTTAGTAAAAAATGTTACATTTGTTATGTTCATATTAGTAGCAACAGTAAATATAAATCGACTACCTGGTCGTCTGGCTGGGTACCTAACGGGGCTCCGCCTAGCTGAGAAAGGCCAATTTCGTCTCATGCTAGCCAAAGGTCCCACCTGTACTACTACTGGTAGTCCGCATCCCACCCCAGCTGCTGCTCTGCTGCTCGAGTAGCCTGCGTCCCAACCGTGCTGCTGCTGCTGCCCGGAGTTGGCAGCGTCCCACTGGTGGTGGTGCTGGTCGGAGTACCTTGCGTCCCACTAGTGGTGGTGCTGGCCTTAGTACCCCCTGTCCCTGGTGGTGGTGGTGCTGACCGGAGTACCCTGCGTCCCACTACCTCTGCTGCTCTACGTAGTGGCCTGCCTCACCCTCGTTGTCCTCGTCGTCGTTCTCCTCAGTTGTCGGTCCCTTCCGCGCGCTGTGTAAGGGTGGTGTTTGTGCAGTAGAGATGTCACCCATCCTGGTGTCAGTCGAATCCGCTAGTGTCGGCAAAGTGGAGCTTGATGGCATGCCACCGAATGACACCGATGGTGGGCTGCGTGGCACTCATGGAGTGTCCATGCAGCTCAACTTCTGGGCTAGCTTCCTGCATGATAACAGTGTTAAATAATGTGTTGCATCACTAGAAAGACAGAAATGGTGAGACATATATATTGTACCTCGATAAATGTTCTGAGAATGCTTGGCCCACTTTTGAAGACTCATAAAGACGAAAGGCTGGTTCATTAGACATCCTAGCCAGCTACGTTGCCAGCGCAAGAAAACATGGTCTTACTGCAATTTGAAATACACATATGTAATGAAATTGTAGCATGCGAGTATCATACCACATATCTCTACATAGGAGCTCTGTCCGCTGATCCTGACGTGTGTCCTGGTCGTACACATCTTCAATAACGTCCAACTCAGAGTCTTCGTCAATTGCTTCGTCGGTATACGATGCCTTCAGATGAGTCCTCGTGCTTTTGTGCAGCCACATTAGGTACTCATTGTAAGTAGCCTGATCGTGAGACGCCCCCTCACCCCACCGAACGTCGGTCTCTGTTCTCCCATTGCTGGATGTACGCACGGTGCATCACCCACCAATCCTTCTCCTTATACCTCTTTCGACGATCGAACCTGAAACAAAAACAATAGTAAATTATAGAACACACATCGTTGAATACATGTTACAAATGATTCGATTACTTGTGTAGAGATTCATTCGTCGAGTAAAGAGGTGGCAGGCAGCCTGAATGGATATCGAACTGGCTGCAAACTCTGATGGGCAGGTGAGCTCGATGACGTGAAAGAAAATGAGAGAAACGCCACAACAAACTCGTTGGACTCTTCCCAAGTTGCAGGACTCAAGTACAGCCGAAGCGTGTTGTTTCCTTCCTACGACTGCCAACTAACCTGAAGAAAGAGTAATTTAGGTCTTTCTGAAACACACAACACTACAACCATATATATGAAACAGTGTATGACCTGGTGCTATATCAGCACGTCTAGAAGGTTGGTGTACTGCCTGTACCGGCGGTGTGGTCTCCCTATGACTAGCTCTGCGTCCTTCCAACAATATAGTGCAGTCGGTCATGTGTCTTGCCCCTACCATAACTGCAGTGAACATGAAAATCAATTACATAACTATTTATATCATAGGTCAAAGTAAATAGGGAACCAAAATACTTATTGGAAACCCTTGAAGAGTTGATCTGCCAACAGGTGTCACACCCCAATTTTAAGAACAAAACTGGAGCACAATATATGTACGCCAGGATCAATATTCATACATATATCGACATCATAGTAAATATCAAAACAATGGTTTTATTAATATCTCGAACATTATTAAATAATGACCCTCGGGTCTGGAAGAAAAGTACAGACTCTCGAACTAACTCTATTGATGACTCTGACGAAGTCTGCGGAAACTGGACGCCATCTCCACAAGAATGTCGACCGGGGGCTGCGCCATCCTAGTACAAGTCGTCTGGGTCGTATCCACCGTCTTCTGGGTACCCCTGCTCATTGTAGTAGACTCCAACGTCTGAGTGGGGTAGCAGGGGGACAAAGAGGAAGGGTGAGTACATCGAAATGTACACTGCAAGTGTAGAAAATATATGCTTATGAGGCTATTAAAAAGTAGGCTGACTCAGTTTAACACGAGCACCTAAAGCGACACATCCTATTAAATCCCTATTAATCCTATGCACCTATTTACTAGGTTATACACATCCTAAACCACAGAAAAAAGTAACCACACTCGGAGTCACACCGAACAAAATCACACTCGGAGTCACACCGAGCAACCAACACTTGGAGTCCACCAAGCAACCACACCTAAAGTCCATCAAGAAAACCACACCTGAAGTCCATCAGGCAAACCACACCTGAAGTCCATCAGGCCACCACAAGGCCGTTAAAAAGAGTCTGCCTATGTGTATTAGTTCCATATATCATGACATAGAAGCTACCTTCCGTAATAACACCAGGTCTACGTCCGGGCCTGGGAGCCGGTCTCCCGTACCAAGCAGTGTCCTGCGAAAAGAAGCCTCTGTACCCATGTCATATGAGACTAATAACCACATAAGGCTTCTCTAATGAACCAGAAACAAACCACCAACTAATCTCGAGAAGTCTAAGCCGCTCATGACCGTGAGCATGACTAATATATTAGTTTTACACTCTGCAGAGGTTGCACATCGTTACCCATAAGTCATGCATTCCCCGTCACGCTACACACTGCCAAGGTGCATATCGGGGTCACACTACAAGGCCTTTACAAAGCCCATCCAAGCCTGTGTTACACGTACTCTAAGGTTTCTCGCCGTACATAAGTCAATGACCCCAGGGACCCATCTTGAGCCACTAAACAAAACCCCGTGTAGCATAACTTGGAGGAAACTAATAAATTAGCCAAGTTCGTCTCATTCCAAATCTCATGGTTGCGCTGTTAAGCCGGGTTACATGCTCTGAGAACTAGGTCCTAGGGATCTGTGACGTAACCGCCCTAATCCCATGGCCCACTGATTACTGTCAACCACTGACAGACGATCCGTACAGCCAAGAGATCACGACCGGTTCCGTCACTGGGCTACATCAGTGCCCGATGTCCGCAGGATCATCTCACAATTCAGTTACAATCTCTTTAACATTTTGACAATTAACATCGGAGTAAATAGCGGAAGACTTAGATAACAATAGTTTTACAAACCAGGGTTCAACATAAAATTAAAGTGAAGTTATTACAGACCATAGTTCAAATAGATAGAGTTGGCAGAGTAGCATATGACAACAACTAAAAGGTAAAGATACTTCACCCAGCCCGAGGGTGAATAATCACTCATCGGCCTCAGCGGCCTCTTCCTGAACAACAGTCACACAACAGGGTCCAAGGCATACTGGGGAATCTGCCATACCTGCAACATGGGTAAAAGAACCCTGAGTACAAAGGTACTCAACAAGACTTACCCGACTAAAGAAAAAGGGAGAAGACTCAGGAATGAGAGGCTTAGGGTAGTCAAGGTAAGGCTTAAGCAAGATCAAGTATTTTGCAGAAAAGCATTTTTGTAAACCTTATTTTATTTTGAAAGATTCAGTATTCCTCAATTCTTCATCATTCATGATTCATTTTATATTTCAAAACATTCCTAGTTGAGAACCACTCCCTGTTGACAGTCAGTGACTAAGTCTCCATAACCGAGGAGCAGCGTTAATCCGGATAGATAATACTCAGCTGAGGGTCCCTATCCACACTGCATATGTAGCACCAAAGCTTGCATATGCCAACTCGTCTACCACGATTCCTCCAAGATTGGGCCCGGTCCTACGCCACCCGGAAGTACAGTACACCACTCCAATCCGGGACTTTAACCCACGTGGGTACATGCTACTTCCGCCATCTCTCCACTCCCAGTGCGCGGTTGTCGGTCCAATAAAGGATTCCTCGGAGCCGAAGCTTTCCGTAGTATGTGAATAGTTGCAAGTCTTAGTCAGCAGGCCCCCATACAGGTGGTCCCTAAAATTTTCCAGCCAGCGACAAGCACCTCGGGACTCTAACCCGAGAGTACAGGTCCTGTCAGTTTTCCAACCCTGTCCCGGTCGGTGTCAACTGTTGAGTCCCGGACTACAACATGACGGCACCGTACTCCCGGACAACCTCTCCTTCCCATTGACTAAGTACGGATCAGATACTTAGCCAATAGTGGGAGTAAGCCAAATTCCCATAAACATTCTTAAAGTGATCACACTTTTGAAATTGGCATTTTTATTGCAAATCTATTGAATAGCATTGCTAAGCCTTTTGCAAATAGTTTTGAAACAAGGGTATATGTATCATTTGGTGGGGATAGATTATGCAAGTAATAGGTCATCACACAACTCCTATTACCTAATGCAATAGTTTATCTCAAAACATTTAAAGAAAACATTTATAAAAGCAAGGTAGGGTTAAATGCACCGGGGCTTGCCTTGGATGGCAAAAAGAGCAGACTCGGGGTAGGTATAGGTGTCGGAGCTCGGGGTCGCCTCGGGACAGATCCTTCGGTGACTACCTCGACTTCAGGGCCTTCTTCGTCAACTATACGGATGCAATGATGAATGCTCATGAGAATGATGATATGGACTTATGGTGCAAGACAATACCACTGACTTTAGATTACTCTTAGGCAAAGCATGATCGAAATCTAGGTTGAGCATAAAAGGTAACCATTTCTTCCTTAAGCAATATTGATTAAACTAGACCTTATTATAATTATCCTAAGTATCATCTAAACATAGCATCACAAATATCATAGACCAAAGGGTAGGGTCTATGAACATCAAGCAATCCAAAAGTCACATCACAGGGCATTCAACGCTAACCCTAATCACCTTTTCTATTTTTCTTAATTATTTAAAAAGGTCATTTTATGAAGGTGCTCCAAAAATTACCAAATTAATCCCATAAGTTCATTAGGGTACAAGTATATGGCAAAACAAATTTCATAATTTTTGGAGGTCATTAAGGTGCTCAATTAAATCTAGACATTTAATTAACAAAAGGCACTATTCTTTAATTAAAATAAAGCTCAAAAATCAACTTGCTCCAAAAGCCTTCAAAATTTTACCAGAGACTCATAATGACATAACTAGCTTGCAAATTTTATCTCAAGATTTTTGGAGCTAGGGAACACTCTCCAAAAATACCAAAGCCTTCATTTTCCAATTAAAAGGGGAATTTTTCATTTTCAAATTTTTGCACAAAAATCAAGTTTCATATTTTTATAAAATACTTCAGAGCATAAAGAGTTTACCACCAAAATTTCAGAATTTATGGATGCACACAGAAAATCATACAAAAAAGAGAAAACAGAACACTATTCATATGTTGAAAATAAAAAGGAAAACAGGACACGGCGGCGCTCTGCTCGCCGGCGGTGACCCGAGCGCGGCGGCGCGCTTACGCCGGCCAAACTGGGCACTCCGCGGCAGAGCTGAGGGCACGGGAGGCAACAGGGAGCTCACCGGCGTTGATAGGGCAGCTCGGTGAGGGACGGGGATGGACGGTGGAGGTGGTCGACGGTGACCGGCGGACGGCGAGCGACGGCGATCGGCGCAGTGGCGACCCTGTGCAACAAACGGAGCCGCGATGGCCGGGTTAGAGTCGCATGGGAGTAAGGAAGGTGATGCGGGGGTCGGAGGGAGATGATCAAGGCCGGAGACAGCGAATTTCACGAACCCGAGTTCGCCGGTTCTCGCCGGAGACGACAACGACGAGCTACGCCGGGCGATTGAGGGTGGTAGAGGTGAAATTGGAGGGTGGTGAAGCAGCACAAGAACACGGCGGAGCTTTTGAGCTAGGTGGTTGAGCACGGGAGGCTCTGGCTAGTGCTGGCGACGGCGGCGGAGCTGAGTGGGAAAGCTCGGGCTCCGGCGGCCTTCTTATAGGCGCGGCCAGGGGCCGGTAGAGGCCTCGGGTGGTGTGGATGAGCACGGCGAGCGCGTGCGCACTCGATTGCGCTCTGGCGGGGTGATGGCGTGCAGCCGGGGCTCGGGCGTGTGCTCGCGGTGATGGCCACGCGGCGGCGGCGCGCGGAGCTCTGTAGGGGACGGGAGCGCGGGTCAGCGCTCGCGTGCGGGCGCGGAGGGGACAAGGGAACAGCGGCGGCAGGTTGGTGGCGCGTGGGGAGCAGCCAGGCGTGCGGCACGCGCGACGCCGGCGGGGGGCCCATGCCGGGCCCCCCCCGACCCTAGGAAGAAGAGGACAGTGCTAGGGGTAGGGTTTGACTTTTGACTGATCACAGAACTTTGCAAATTTCTCCAAAATTTGAACTGAGCAGCAAAAACTCAAAACACCAAAGTTGTTCAGAAAAAAGAGATCTACAACTTTGTCAATATGAACATTTTCAAATTCGAAATAGTTTTGATCAATATTTGAAAACAGTAAAGGGGACACTTTTTCAAACTTGATTTAAATCAAAATTACTCTGGATTTCAAACTGAAACTTGAAAATCTGCAAATATGAAAGTTGTTCCATTTGTCAAAACCTACAACTTTGCTATTATACACTTTTCCTGAAAATCATTAGTTTTTGAACTTATTTTGAAAACTGAAAAGGGAACAAAAGTTGGGTTTGAATAAATTGAAATAACTCAAAACTTTGTACTGCAACTTGAAAAGTTGTAAATACCAAAGTTGTTTCTCTTCGACAGATCTACAACTTTGCTTTTTGGACCAATCCCAAATTTTGAATAATTTTTGAATTACAAAAAGAGGGATAAAATCCAAGGTTTGGAAATCAGGGTTTTGCAAAGAGATTTGAAATCAAATTCTGATTTTGAACTTTGGCCAACACAACAAAACTTCAAGACACCAAAGGAACAAGAATTACACAAAGCTAGTCATAGAGATGAAATTACCATTTTGCCCTTGTAGAGAGAAGTGGGCTAATTAGGGTTTTTGCAATAGAGGGACTTCACATAAATGATACACTTAGCAAAATGCATACACATGAAATCATGATCAAGATGCTTAATGATGATAATGATGATATGTCAAGTTAATTACATGCTAAACACCAGAGGTGTTACAGTCTTCCCCCCTAAAAGAAATCTCGCCCCGAGATTCCACGTCTTAAGAAGGAAAAGGCAAAACTTTACATAGACAGAGATTCGAGAAAGTCGGGGTAGTTCTTTGCTAGAAAGTCTTCTTCGGATTCCCAGGTGGCTTCTTCTTCAGAGTGCTGGTTCCACTGGATTTTGTACCATCTCGTGGTAGTTCTTCGAGTAACACGATCCTTGTGATCCAACACGCGAACTGGATATTCCGAGTAGGATAGATCAGGCTCTAGCTCGACACCTTCAACTTCCACGACATGTTCTGGTACTCGGAGACACTTCTTGAGTTGGGAGACATGGAAACATTGTGGACAGCGGAGAGATGATTGGGCAACTTCAGCTTGTAAGCTACCTTGCCACAACATTCCAAAATCTCAAACGGACCAATGTAGCGGGGTGCTAACTTTCCTTTGACTCCAAAACGAGTGACTCCTTTGGTTGGTGAAACCTGAGATATACATAATCTCCAACTTGAAACTTCAGAGGTCGACGTCTCTTGTCAGCGTAGCTCTTCTGTCGAGATTGGGCAATCTTCATATTCTCTTGTATCTGCTTGACTTTCTCTTCCATATCTTTGACCAGGTCAACTCCAAAGAATTCTCTTTCTCCGGGCTCAGACCAACTGAGAGGTGTACGACAACGACGGCCGTACAGTGCTTCAAAGGGTGCCATTTTTATGCTCTCTTGGTAACTGTTATTATATGAGAACTCTGCCAAAGGCAAACAGTCATCCCAAGTATCTGCGAAGGTAAGAACACAGGCTCTCAACATGTCCTCCAGCACTTGGTTGACTCGCTCAGTTTGTCCATCAGTTTGAGGATGATAAGCTGTGCTATGTAAGAGCTTGGTTCCAAGTGAGGCATGGAACGCTTTCCAAAACTTAGCGACAAACTGGGTACCACGGTCAGAGACAATGGTCTTGGGTATGCCATGAAGCTTCACTATGTGGTTCTTGTACAAAGTGGCATACGTGGGGACGGTGTAACTGGTCTTCACTGGCAGAAAGTGAGCTTGTTTGGTGAGTCGGTCCACAATTACCCAAATAGAATCAAAACCTTTCTGGGTCTTGGGTAGTCCATTGACAAAATCCATACTAATGTCGTCCCATTTCCAAGCGGGTACTGACAACGGTTGCAATTCTCCTCCAGGCTTCATGTGTACTGCCTTGACTCTTTGGCAGGTATCACACTGAGCGACATACCGGGCAATCTCAATCTTCATTTTAGTCCACCAGAATCTCTGCTTTAAGTCTTGGTACATCTTGTTGCTGCCGGGTGAATAGAGAATCTGGTCAAGTGTGCTTCATCAAGGATTAACTGTCTCAATTCAGGCACCTTGGGAACTACTAGACGGTTCTTGAACCAAACAACTCCTACATCATTGATCCTGAAACAATCAGCCTTTCCGGTCTGGACCTTTTCGATGATGTGCTTGATTCCAGGGTTATCCTTCTGAGCAGCAATGACTTGATCCTTGATGGATGTTTCTATGCTGACATTGTTCAGGCTTCCTTGCGGAATCATTTCGATACCCATCCTTTCAAGTTCATGGCACAAGGAAAGATCGGACGGCTTCGTCGTCAGACAGCTGCAGTATGACTTGCGACTGAGGGCATCGGCAACTACATTTGCCTTACCAGGATGGTAATGCACTTCAAGATCATAATCTTTAATCAACTCAAGCCATCTTCTCTGCCTCATATTCAATTCTTCTTGAGTGAAGATATACTTTAGGCTCTTGTGATCCGTATACATATTGCAGGTGCTGCCCAACAGATAGTGACGCCAAATCTTCAAGGCATGCACGACTGCTGCTAGCTCAAGATCATGGGTTGGGTAGTTTTCCTCATGTCGCTTAAGCTGTGTGAGGCATAAGCGATTACTCGTCCTTCTTGCATCAAAACACAGCCCAAACCAGTACCAGATGCATCACAGTATACATCGAAGGGTTTCTCGATATCTGGTTGAGCTAGGACTGGTGATGTAGTTAGCAGTTTCTTCAAGGCTCGAAAGGCTTGCTCACAGGCTGGTGACCAAACGAAATCCACGGAATTCTTCAACAACTCTGTGATAGGCTTGGCGACTCTGGAGAAATCTGGGATGAAACGACGATAGTATCCAGCCATTCCCATGAAGCTGCGAACTTTGCGGACAGTGATAGGTGGCTTCCAATCCAAGATATCTGCCACTTTTCCAGGGTCAACTGACACACCTTCAGCGGACAGGACATGACCAAGGAATTGAATTCGATCTAGCCAGAATTCGCATTTACTGAACTGGCATACAGCTGGTGATCTCTGAGACGAGAGAGAACGATTCGAAGATGCTTGGCGTGATCTTCAGGAGTTCTTGAATAGACAAGGATGTCGTCAATGAACACGACTACGAATTTATCGAGCTCTGGCATGAACACAGAGTTCATGAGATACATGAAATGAGCGGGGGCATTGGTCAAGCCAAAGGACATGACCAAATACTCATATAGACCGTATCTGGTGGTGAAAGCTGTTTTAGGAATGTCTTCTGGACGGATTTTGATTTGGTGATAGCCAGATCTGAGATCAATTTTGGAGAACACTCTGGCTCCAGATAACTGGTCAAAAGAAGGTCAATACAAGGCAAAGGATATTTATTTTGATGGTGACCTCGTTGAGCGGGCGATAGTCAACGCACAGACGAAGACTTTTGTCCTTCTTCTTCACAAAGATAGCAGGACAGCCCCAAGGAGATGAACTTGGGCGAATGAGACCCTTATCCAAAAGCTCTTGCAATGGGTCTTCAGCTCTGCCAACTCTCTGGGAGGCATTCGATAAGCTCTACGGGATATAGGAGCAGTCCCGGGCTTGAGCTCTATGCAAACTCAACATCACGGTCGGGAGGCAGACCAGGTAGATCTTCTGGGAAGACATCAGGGAACTCACAGACCACGGGAATATCCCTGACTTCCGGAACACAGGCGGTATTCAACTGGGTGGTTGCTGGTTTTTGAGGCATAGGAAGTTGGAGAAAGAGTTTGGAGGTGCTGTTAGGAACATCCATTCTCACAACTCTATTCAAGATGTCTATCAGGCTTTATACTGACACATCCAATTCATGCCTAAGATGACATCTATCTCTTGATTGCGCAGTACTATCATGGTGGTAGGAAAGACATGTTCCCCCAACATTACTGTATACTGCGGACCACTTCCTTAGTATATATCCGCCCTCCAGGCGAAAGTATACAGAAACTTTCTTTTAACTCTCCCATGGGTAACTCATGCTTGATGACAAAAGTGCGACTGATGAAGGAATGCGATGCACCAGAATCAACAAGACGACTGCAGGATGATTGGCAACAGGGAACCTACCGAGCATGACGGCTCTCCTTCTGGGATATTACTGACGGTGGTGAAGTAGACTTGCCCGTGCTTCTTGACAAACTTGCCTTCTGGACGTGCTGCTGCGGTGCACGGTGCTGGCTGCTGTGATCCTCCAGGGCCTTTCTGTGCATGCTGGCATTCTTCTTGGGTTTTGGGCACTCGCGAGACCAGTGACCAACTTGACCACAGTTGTAGCATGGGTGGTTGTAAGCGTTTGAGGGGTGGTGACACGAACACCTGGGGCGTTCGGCTGAGTGGCACTTGCTGATTGGCATTGTGGGTGGTGGCCGCGGTACGAACGACCACTTGCTGATGGGGTATGGGGCACGGTTTTGGTGGTGGCTGGGGTGATAGATGATTCTTGGGCGCTTATGGTTGCTGGAGAAGCTGCTAGACCCAGCCTTCTTCTTCTTCTTCTTCTCCTCCTGATACTGGCGGTTACTTTCCTCGAAACGACAACATGGTCAACGATATCATGATAGGATCCGTTTAGGTTGTTGGATAGACCTCTACGAATCTTAGGGTGCAGGCCCCTAAGGAAACAATCTCTCTTCTTTTCCTCTGTGTTGACATAGTCAGAGGCATACTGGCTCAGGTGGTTGAACTGTCCCACGTACTGCATACGGTGGAATCTTTCTGTTGCAGGGCTAGGAACTGATCCAACTTCATTTTCATCAATCCCGAAGGGATGTGATGTGCTCTGAAAGCGGTGCGGAACTCTTCCCAGGTCAGCTGGTGACCTTCAGGCTGGGCAGCCAACAGGTTGGCGTACCAGGCACTTGCGGACCACGGAGCTGCTGAGAAGCGAAACGAGGCTTCTGGATCTCTGAGCAGTGCAGAAGACTAACTTCTGTTCCATGGTGCGTAACCAGTCGTCAGCCTCGAGAGGTTCATCGGCCTTCGTGAAGACGGTGGTCGGGTTTCAGTAAAGTCCACGTAGGTTGTCTCTTGGTTGTTGTGACGACCGGTTGCCGTTGTTCTGCTGCCCTTGGTTCTGAGCCTCAGATTGGCAGCGGCGGCCAAGGCTGCAATGGCATCTGCCAGGGTAGCAGGAACTGGTGGAGGGTTTGGAAGGTTGGCACCTCCGGAACTTCCGGCTCCAGTGCGGGTGTTCAGGCATCTGTATAAGGAACTCGGAACTTAGCATCCAAAGATTGAGTTTGAACGAAACTGACTGATAAGATACATTGATGCAAGAGTAGATAACTGATACAGAGATTCGATAGATAGCCACTAACTGACAAAGGAAAGGTACAAGGCAAGATACAGACTCGACTAGACTGAAGACCAACTAACGCCCAAACCTAGACTTAAGGCTTTAGGTGAGCAGATGGCATAGACACACGAGTCTAGTCGTCATCGATGATGATCATCTCTTCATCGTCATCTTCATCTCGATGATGAGTTCGGGCTCTTCCTCCTCATCCTCGTCCTCGGCATGGACATCTTCTGCAGGTTCCACTTCTCATTCTGGTCTGGCTCATGTTCTACTTCAGGTTCCTCCACGACTCCATCTTCTGGATCCTCAGCAACAGGTGGAATCATGGGGTGAAGTTGGTGTACAGTTGATGTACTTCCTCATGAAGCATATCATTGTACTGCTCAATCTGGGCAGTGTACTGCTGCAGTCCATGGAGCTGGGCTCTGGTGACATCTTCGCGGGTCCAAGCATCATTGCGCTGCTCGATAGCGCGAACCGTGTTCCGATTGGCCTGCTCCAGGGAGCTCGTGCCTCATAAAACTCCATGCGGGAAAGATAGAAGTCATGCTCCATGTTCTCCATCTCAGCCTTCAAATTCTGATTTCCTCCTTCAGGTTCTTGCGGGTGCGGCGGGAAAACGACGACCATTGGAAGATTCTCCAGTCTCTTCTCCGGTGCGTGGCGCCAGCTGGTGACGTGGCACACCGTTCGGTCCAGTCGACTTGCGGGCAGTCCGCTTGATAATGGCCATATCTGGACAAGAGGTTATAGATGAGAAAGGCTAGCAAGAAAAGGTATAGGTACACTATCCCAACGAACTCTTTTATAAACTTAAGTGATTATGACATGATGCATGATTCGTTCCTACGGAACAAGGCAATGCAACTACTAGGTAAGGTACATAGGGCTTATACAAGTTGTCTTGCTACAAGTTGCCAAACAAGATGAGATGAGAGAAGCAATTTGGACTCAAAATAGTCAAGTTTAGTTTTTGGACTTAAAAACCTTTTGAAGTTTTCGCAAAAAAGATTGCAACATCGTAGTGAGATGCTCCGATACCACTCTGTGACGTAACCGCCCTAATCCCATGGCCCACTGATTACTGTCAACCACTGACAGACGATCCGTACAGCCAAGAGATCACGACCGGGTTCCGTCACTGGGCTACATCAGTGCCCGATGTCCGCAGGATCATCTCACAATTCAGTTACAATCTCTTTAACATTTTGACAATTAACATCGGAGTAAATAGCGGAAGACTTAGATAACAATAGTTTTACAAACCAGGTTCAACATAAAATTAAAGTGAAGTTATTACAGACCATAGTTCAAATAGATAGAGTTGGCAGAGTAGCATATGCCAACAACTAAAAGGTAAAGATACTTCACCCAGCCCGAGGGTGAATAATCACTCATCGGCCAGCGGCCTCTTCCTGAACAACAGTCACACAGCAGGGTCCAAGGCATACTGGGGAATCTGCCATACCTGCAACATGGGTAAAGAACCCTGAGTACAAAGGTACTCAACAAGACTTACCCGACTAAAGAAAAAGGAGAAGACTCAGGAATGAGAGGCTTAGGGTAGTCAAGGTAAGGCTTAAGCAAGATCAAGTATTTTGCAGAAAAGCATTTTGTAAACCTTATTTTATTTTGAAAGATTCAGTATTCCTCAATCTCATCATTCATGATTCATTTATATTTCAAAACATTCCTGTTGAGAACCCTCACTCCCTGTTGACAGTCAGTGACTAAGTCTCCATAACCGAGGAGCAGCGTTAATCCGGATAGATAATACTCAGCTGAGGGTCCCTATCCACACTGCATATGTAGCACCAAAGCTTGCATATGCCAACTCGTCTACCACGATTCCTCAAGATTGGGCCGGTCCTACGCCACCCGGAAGTACAGTACACCACTCCAATCCGGGACTTTAACCCACGTGGGTACATGCTACTTCCGCCATCTCTCCACTCCCAGTGCGCGGTTGTCGGTCCAATAAAGGATTCCTCGGAGCCGAAGCTTTCCGTAGTATGTGAATAGTTGCAAGTCTTAGTCAGCAGGCCCCATACAGGTGGTCCCTAAATTTTCCAGCCAGCGACAAGCACCTCGGGACTCTAACCGAGAGTACAGGTCCTGTCAGTTTCCAACCCTTGTCCGGTCGGTAACCCTTGATCTTCAAGCCACTACACAACCCTCGACCCGCCAACGCCTTCCGTGTCAACTGTTGAGTCCCGGACTAAACATGACGGCACCGTACTCACGGACAACCCTCCTTCCATGACTAAGTACGGATCAGAACTTAGCCAATAGTGGGAGTAAAGCCAAATTCCCATAAACATTCTTAAAGTGATCACACTTTTGAAATTGGCATTTTTATTGCAAATCTATTGAATAGCATTGCTAAGCTTTTGCAAATAGTTTTGAAACAAGGGTATGTGTATCATTTGGTGGGGATAGATTATGCAAGTAATAGGTCATCACACAACTCCTATTACCTAATGCAATAGTTTATCTCAAAACATTTAAAGAAAACATTTATAAAAGCAAGGGTAGGGTTAAATGCACCGGGGCTTGCCTTGGATGGCAAAAAGAGCAGACTCGGGGTGGGTAGGTATAGGTGTCGGAGCTCGGGGTCGCCTCGGGGACAGATCCTTCGGTGACTACCTCGACTTCAGGGCCTTCTTCGTCAACTATACGGATGCAATGATGAATGCTCATGAGAATGATGATATGGACTATGGTGCAAGACAATACCACTGACTTTAGATACTCTTAGGCAAAGCATGATCGAAATCTAGGTTGAGCATAAAAGGTAACCATTCTTCCTTAAGCAATATTGATTAAACTAGACCTTATTATAATTATCCTAAGTATCATCTAAACATAGCATCACAAATATCATAGACCAAAGGGTAGGGGTCTATGAACATCAAGCAATCCAAAAGTCACATCACAGGGCATTCAACGCTAACCCTAATCACCTTTTCTATTTTTCTTAATTATTTAAAAAGGTCATTTTATGAAGGTGCTCCAAAAATTACCAAATTAATCCCATAAGTCATTAGGGTACAAGTATATGGCAAAACAAATTTCATAATTTTTGGAGGTCATTAAGGTGCTCAATTAAATCTAGACATTTAATTAACAAAAGGCACTATTCTTAATTAAAATAAAGCTCAAAAATCAACTTGCTCCAAAAGCCTTCAAAATTTTACCAGAGACTCATCATGACATAACTAGCTTGCAAATTTTATCTCAGATTTTTGGAGCTAGGGAACACTCTCCAAAAATACCAAAGCCTTCATTTTCAATTAAAAGGGGAAATTTCATTTTCAAATTTTTGCACAAAACTCAAGTTTCATATTTTTATAAAATACTTCAGAGCATAAAGAGTTACCACCAAATTTCAGAATTTATGGATGCACACAGAAAATCATACAAAAAGAGAAAACAGAACACTATTCATATGTTGAAAATAAAAAGGAAAACAGGACACGGCGGCGCTCTGCTCGAGCCGGGGTGACCCGAGCGCGGCGGCGCGCTTACGCCGGCCAAACTGGGCACTCCGCGGCGAGAGCTGAGGGCACGGGAGGCAACAGGGAGCTCACCGGCGTTGATAGGGCAGCTCGGTGAGGGACGGGGATGGACGGTGGAGGTGGTCGACGGTGACCGGCGGACGGCGAGCGACGGCGATCGGCGTAGTGGCGACCCTGTGCAACAAACGGAGCCGCGATGGCGGGTTAGAGTCGCATGGGAGTAAGGAAGGTGATGCGGGGGGGAGGGAGATGATCAAGGCCGGAGACAGCGAATTTCACGAACCCGAGTTCGCCGGGTTCTCGCCGGAGACGACAACGACGAGCTACGCCGGGCGATTGAGGGTGGTAGAGGTGAAATTGGAGGGTGGTGAAGCAGCACAAGAACACGGCGGAGCTTTTGAGCTAGGTGGTTGAGCACGGGAGGCTCTGGCTAGTGCTGGCGACGGCGGCGGAGCTGAGTGGGAAAGCTCGGGCTCCGGCGGCCTTCTTATAGCGCGGCCAGGGGCCGGTAGAGGCCTCGGGGTGGTGTGGATGAGCACGGCGAGCGCGTGCGCACTCGATTGCGCTCTGGCGGGGGTGATGGCGTGCAGCCGGGGCTCGGGCGTGTGCTCGCCGGTGATGGCCACGCGGCGGCGGCGCGCGGAGCTCTGTAGGGGACGGGAGGAGCGGGTCAGCGCTCGCGTGCGGGCGCGGAGGGGACAAGGGAACAGCGGCGGCAGGTTGGTGGCGCGTGGGGAGCAGCCAGGCGTGCGGCACGCGCGACGCGGCGGGGCGCCATGGCCAGGCCCCCCCTGACCCTAGGAAGAAGAGGAACAGTGCTAGGGGTAGGGTTTGACTTTTGGCTGATCACAGAACTTTGCAAATTCTCCCAAAATTGAACTGAGCAGCAAAACTCAAAACACCAAAGTTGTTCAGAAAAAAGAGATCTACAACTTTGTCAATATGAACATTTCAAATTCGAAATAGTTTTTGATCAATATTTGAAAACAGTAAAGGGGACACTTTTTCAAACTTGATTTAAATCAAAATTACTCTGGATTTCAAACTGAAACTTGAAAATCTGCAAATATGAAAGTTGTTCCATTTGTCAAAACCTACAACTTTGCTATTATACACTTTTCCTGAAAATCATTAGTTTTGAACTTATTTTGAAAACTGAAAAGGGAACAAAAGTTGGGTTTGAAATAATTTGAAATAACTCAAAACTTTGTACTGCAACTTGAAAAGTTGTAAATACCAAAGTTGTTTCTCTTTGATAGATCTACAACTTTGCTTTTTGGACCAATCCCAAATTTTGAATAATTTTTGAATTACAAAAAGAGGGATAAAATCCAAGGTTTGGAAATCAGGGTTTTGCAAAGAGATTTGAAATCAAATTCTGATTTTTGAACTTTGGCCAACACAACAAAACTTCAAGACACCAAAGGAACAAGAATTACACAAAGCTAGTCACAGAGATGAAATTACCATTTTGCCCTTGTAGAGAGAAGTGGGCTAATTAGGGTTTTTCAATAGAGGGACTTCACATAAAATGATACACTTAGCAAAATGCATACACATGAAATCATGATCAAGATGCTTAATGATGATAATGATGATATGTCAAGTTAATTACATGCTAAACCACCAGAGGTGTTACAGGATCCAGGCAGGATAAATCTAGCACAAGCCCAAAACAAAAACCAAAACCAGCTGCCGAGTCACACAACACAAAAACCACCAGTATGGTCCATCCTGCCGGATTTACCTACTCACCATACTACAACATTACGAGTCCACAATGTTCCATAGATCATTAATCAAGTTTATTAATTGTAACCAACTCATCCCAACCATGACTGCAGGGCTAAGCATGACTTCTACCCATATTCCCAAACCAGGTGTCAAGGAAAATATAATCAAGTGCTAGTAAACCTTAATATGAGATTCAAATTAGACACAACATGTATCTACTGGGTCTACTTTACTCTAATACCACTACAAGAAATGGTTGGGTTTTTGACATAAAATCTATTTGTGACACTGGTTTTTGACATTAATTACGACATAGTTATGTGAATTATGCCATTAGTTATGTGAATTATGACATCAATTATATGAATTTTTGACATTAATTGTGTTGACATTGCACTTTTTTCATAATACACATAACTGATGTCATGATTCACATAACTAATGTTATAATTCATAAAACTATGTCATAATTAACGTCAAAAACTAGCGTCACAAAATGGATTTTATGTCAAAAAACCAACCATTTCTTGTAGTATACCAAAAGTAAAATAAATACGGGTGCAAGATGTTCAAGGACACTTGCCTGTGGGCTAGGTTGAATCGACGAAGGCATAGACTGGATCCTGGGATTCCGCGTAGCTCGCACTCGCTGGATCAAACATCAAATATGGCCCAAACATAGCTAATAAATAACAGTACATCAAACATTATGAAAACAGTAAGTAATGTAGTTAGAGCTCGACGAGATGAATCTAACGCAAATTGAACGGGTCAAATCAGAGTTAAAACACAAAGTTATGGGCTTTTGAAGTTCGGTGGCAATTCTGTAAATAAACCGAAGTTATTTTCGTATTTAAATTAAATATAAAAACAGTAAAAGAACGGGCGGTGGACTGGGCCTCATTTAGGCGAAAGTACAGGGGTCAGGGTGCAAGTTCCGCGAGACTCAATCAACAGGGAGGTTGGACTGCAAGTTTATTGAGAGAATGTGAAGGGCTTATTTGCAAAGTGTCCAGGGCGACTGGGGTTGACCGCGCTGACCTGGTCAATGCTTGCGTGGCGCCTGGGTGGTGGCCGCGCTGGCCGTTGACTGGGCGGTGGGCTTGGTCCGCGACGGATCTGAGCCGTCCGCTCCGGATTGGGCGGACGTGGTGGAACTCCTGCTAGGGCAGGTTGGCAGATCGGCGATGTGTTGTTGACATCTCTTAGCATCACTTCAGATAACGACGCTAGAAATATAGGTAGACAAATCTAACAATATTACCTTTAACGCTAGGCTGTCAGCATGTGACATCTCTTAGAATCACTTCAGATAACGGCGCTAGAAATGCAGGTAGATAAATCTAACAACATTACCTTTAACGCTAGGCTGTCACCACTAGCAGCAACACTAGAGACGTGGATGATATTTATGATCTTGCCATTATAAAATATGAAATGAGATTATCCGCAAGCGCACAGATAAAATACATCTGTTGTAGCATTTCACCGAGGAAAGATTTTCCAAGGTATCGTTATTTGTAACAGAGCAATGCATATCATTAGTTACCGGTAGGAGATAAACATCTACAACTATGATACACACATGTATGATTATGATAAGAGTTCTACTAGATCTATACTCAACACATGAATCAATCATAAATGATAAATAAGATAAATGTAATAGAACAGAGTAAACCATATAAAAGAGTTCCAACAGAGCATTCTCACCCAAGGTCGGATCGTAGCCAAATCTAGAAAGAGATAGATTAACTTCCTAACATGGTCTAACTATAGTGACGGACCAGGATGTCAGAGATATCATCAGAAGATGATTACTCCGACTAAACCCGGACGACACGGAGATCCGAAGACTTGATACGAAGCGTACTTGTATTAGGACTCTCACTGTAACTTAGTCGAGTTCTTAAAGGAAGTCTTGTAATTAGAATATGACTCCTCTGTTGTAACCGACTAGGACTCGGTCTGCGCTATGCTTCACCCAGATATATAAGGGGAAGCGGGCGCAGGCTCAAAACAGCTGAATCATAATCATACACAAGGCTTACGCCGCACTGGACGTAAGGTATTACGCTATTTAGCGGCCTGAACCAGTATAAATAGCTGTCCCTGTGTGCACGCCGAGTCCTACGAACGCCGATCCCCACCGAACAAATCGTCTGAGATTACTCAAGATGAGTTGCCGGTAACAAACACCGACAGCTGACGCGCCAGGTAGGGGATCTCGGCGATTCGACGACCAAGAGCCCGGCGAACCACGACAACATGTTCTCGGCGGGATCAGTTTTCATTTTGGCTCATGGACTTGCATCGCAGATAATCAAGGAAAGCTGCATCGACAACTTCACTTTGAATCAAAA
Source organism: Coix lacryma-jobi var. lacryma-jobi (assembly GCA_009763385.1). Classification (NCBI taxonomy): domain Eukaryota; kingdom Viridiplantae; phylum Streptophyta; class Magnoliopsida; order Poales; family Poaceae; genus Coix; species Coix lacryma-jobi. The sequence continues at coordinate 141,035,665 of CM019824.1, forward strand.
GCGCAAGCCACGCCAAAGATGAACGATCTCACCCAGAACCTAGAAAATCTTACAATCCAAGATCCGCAAGATTCTGGAGACCAACATAAAACACCCGACTCCTACTCGAACTCAAATTCTAAGAACGAAAAGGACTCGGAGATCAGACATAGTATCGCCTTCGGACTGCGGAACTCGGCTGAAGACTTTGAAGACCTGATTGATGCAAAATTCAAAGGTTATCAACAGATACCTTTGACCGGAGCTCAAGACGGACTGGTGTTCAGCTCTACCAAAGAGGGTAATATTATCCTTTGGCCAATACAGCCAGCTCCGGCTAGGCTGATTGGCACAATCGGCCAACAACTTCCATATCAACACGGACGTCCGCTCCCTTTTGAGGAACTCGACACCTCAATAGAACTAATCTCCAACACTTTACTTTGGAGTCGGTTACACCAGGATCGACAAATCAGGGCTACACCCGTGAAGTTTTCATGGCGGGGCATCAGTCATCTCTACGACCACCAACCCCTTTAGATGTCTTCCAGGATGACGAAACTCTGAGCATGATATCTGACAAAGATCCAGAAGGACCCGGAGAAAACCGAGTCATTAAGGGCTGAAAGAATCAGAAGGAATCAAGCAAAAGAAGCTCGCAGAAGGCGCGCAAGCCACCGCAAGGAAGCGGTAGACCGCTACAATGTGTGACTCAAAGAATATAATACTCGGAGGCGCCTAGAAGAGGACGCGGAAAATCATGCTCACGCCCAACGTGATCAAGAGCATCAATCGCAAAACGATCACAATCGCCGACGAGCCGATTGCTCCCGCAACCTCGAGCCTGAGTTTATGAGAGTCGCTGGTCACAAGATATTCCAGACACCCTACCAGAACATCATGGCCCTAGCCACAGAGATGGGAGCCAAGGACAACCGCACCCCAAAGAAGAGCGACGATTGGTCATGCTTCAGACTACTGCGCTACAACTCTGGGGACGGAACCTTGAGTGTCTAGCCGATGAACAAGCTTCATCTCATCCAAGCCAGAGGCGACCTGTTCAAGAGCGACTTGACCGAGTTCCAGCGAGGAGTCGTCTGGGCCACTGAGTACCTGATCAAGCTGAAGGAGGAGCCGAATCTTCATACCGAGGAGTCGCAATTGCGGCATCCGACGTAGTCGATCGTTTCCCTTGCTTTCCCAGAGGCTACGAGCAGTCCCGTTCCCACGAAAATTCAAACCCAGGAACTACTCAAAGTACGATGGGAAGACAGAACCTAAGCGGTGGCTCAGGCTGACACTCAAGCAGTCGAGTTAGCAGGAGGAAGCAACGACGTCAAGGCTCTCTCCTCCCCAATGGATTTAGAAACAATGCCACTCGCTGGTTTGATAGGCTTAAGCCTGAGTCCATCGACTCTTGGGAACAACTCCATCGCATCTTCATAGAGAACTTTGCGGGTGTCCCCGAGAGATCAGATCCCCGGACTAAGCTCAGGACCTGCAAGCAACAGAAAAACGAGTCAATACGGGAGTACTATAGGCGCTTCTCGGAGATCCGCTCCACAGTATCTGACATCACAGACAGAGAAGTAATTGACCTTTTTGGCAACGGAATTTGCGAAAGATACAATTACAAAGATTTCATCAAGCAGGACCCGACCACCGCCGACGAGTTCCATCGGGCCGTAAATTCCATGATTGCAACAGAAGAACGCACTCAGGAACGCTCCCCGAGAGGAACACGTAGGGCGATCGAGGGAACAATCAGAGAGGCAACCAGGCACCACAGCAAAACACCCGCAAGAGAACAGGAGACAATACTGTTGCTGCCATGGAGCCTCAGAAGAAGGGGAATAAGCCATCCACCTTTGATGACTTACTTGACGGACCGTGCCCTTTCCATCCTAAAGGAGGACATCAGGCTAGGCATTGTCGACAGCTCAAGGAGAGAGGCCTAAACTCCGACTTCAATAGAAACAAGAAAGACAAGGGAAAAAAGTAGCCGAGGACCCTCAAGAGAATGCTGGTGGTTTTCAGCACCCAAAAGGGACTATCAACGTAATATTTGGGGGAGTAACTACCAGCGACAATAAAAGGCTCCAAAAGCTTTCCCTACGAGAAATTGTCTATAGAACCAGCAACTCCCAGATATCTTGACTGGTCTGAACACCCGATTAGTTTCTCCCGAGCGGACCAATGGACCAGCGTCTCCAATGCAGGGCATTACCCGCTAGTCCTGGATCCTACGATCGTCGGGTTTACGTTGGGAAGAGTACTCATCGATGGAGGAGCAGGACTTAACGTCATCTTCGCAAGCACTCTACGCAAGATGAATCTAGATCTCTCAACCCAACTCACACCATCAAGTGCCCCTTTCTACGGCATAGTACCCGAAAAGGCAGCTGTACCACTCGGAAGGATCATACTACCCGTCACTTTGGGAACTCAGATCAATTACCGGACTGAGTACATCAGTTTGAGGTAGCCGACTTCGAATCATCATATCACGCCATATTTGGACGACCAGCCATCGCCAAGTTTATGGCAGTGCCTCATTACCCGTACCTTCTACTGAAGATGTCGGGTCCTAAGGGAATCCTAACCTTCAGGGTGACTTGAAGCGATCATTCAATTGTGACACAGAGGCTGTTCAAATCGCTGAAAGCTGAAAAAGCTCAACTCGCTCTAGAAGTACAAGAACTCGCTCAGATGGTGCATAGTACCAAGCCTGGAGATTCAGAAATCCCAACCAAGAAGGCGGGTACTATCCAACCATCAGCGGAAGTCTCTACAAAAACCATTGACCTAAAACGGTGATCCCTCCAAGACAGCGGTTATAAGTGCTCACCTACCTGAAGAATAGGAATTCGTGCTCACCAAATTCCTTAGAGCAAACAAAGATATATTTGCTTGGAAACCGGCTGATATGCCAGGAGTCCCAAGGAATTTGGCTGAGCACAAATTGGAATTAAAAGAAGGTTCTAGACCTATCAAGCAAAGACTACGACGATTCTCACCTGAGAAGAAAGAGGCGATCAAGAATAGCTAAACTACTCGCAGCCGGATTCATTAGAGAAATCCTCCACCCCGAGTGGTTAGCTAACCCAGTGCTAGTCAAGAAAAATAACTCTACCGAGTGGCGTATGTGTGTCGAGTACACAGACCTCAACAAACACTGTCCAAACGATCCTTTTGAATTACCAAGGATAGATCAAATAGTTGATGCCACCGCAGGCTCCGCTCTATTATCCTTTCTGGATTGCTACTCCGGGTACCACCAGATCGCTCTCAAAGAAGAAGATCAACCCAAGACGTCGTTTATAACTCCCTTTGGCGCCTACTGTTATAAAACCATGTCCTTTGGGCTAAAGAACGCAGGGGCCACTTATCAACGAGCTATCCAAGATTGTTTGGGTGACCAGATTGGCCGCAATGCAGAAGCTTATGTTGATGATGTGGTCATAAGGACAAGGGATCCGACTACCCCTCATAACAGACCTAGAGAAAACCTTCAACCGACTGTGCGCATATCAATGGAGACTCAATCCCACAAAATGCGTTTTCGGAGTACCCTCTGGCCAGTTACTCGGATTTCTCGTTAGCCATCGGGGCATCAAGGCTAGTCAAAAGCAGATCACAACTATCATCAACATGAAGCCACCTACCTCAGCCAGGGATGTTCAGAAGCTCACCGGGTGTATGGCCGCGTTAAATCGATTTATCTCATGGCTAGAGAAAAGGGACTCCCTTTCTTCAAACTACTCAAGGCCGGCGATAAATTTCAGTGGACAGAAGAAGCGGACAAGGCTTTTGAACAACTCAAAGGATACCTTACCAATTCACCTATATTGGACGCCACAGAACCCAAGGAGCCGATGATGCTTTATATCGCAGCTACCACACACGTTGTAAGTACAGCGATCGTAGTGGAGCGCAAGGATGACAAGCACATCTACCACACCCAGCGACCAGTGTACTACATCAGCGAGGTACTCTTCGATTCAAAGACCAGATACCCGCAAGTACAGAAATTACTCTATGCTCTACTCATATCTTCAAGAAAGCTACGACACTACTTTGAAGCACATGAGATCATAGTTGTTATGGATTTTCCCTTGGGAGATATCCTCCACAATCGTGATGCTACTGGGAAGAATCTCCAAGTGGGCAGTCGAACTGGGGGCACTCAACATTAAGTTCACCCCCAGGAAAGCAATCAAGTCACAAGCTCTAGCCGATTTCATCACCGAGTGGACAAAAATACAGCAGATCCAAGACAGCGCTATTCCTGATCATTGGAAGATGTACTTCGATGGGTCCCTCAAACTCGGAGGAGCAGCTCAAATACGTTCTGCAGATATTGTGGTCCACTACCAACAATGAAGCAGAATATGAAGCGCTACTCCAAGGGCTCAAGCTAGCAGCTGCATTGGGCATCAAGCGACTCCTAGTCTACGACGACTCTTCTGTGGTGATTCACCAAGTCAACAAAGACTGGGATTGTACCAAGGAAACAATGAATGCCTATTGCACGGAAGTCCGTAAGTTGGAAAAAACTTATTTTATTCGGGCTTCATATTACCCGGGATCGCGCAGCAGATATCCTAGCAAAATTGGGATCTGACAGAGCTCTGGTCCCTAGTGGTACCTTCGTACATGAGTTATCCAAGCCTTCAATCCAAAAGAAAGAAGAGGTTGAGCCAGCGCCCTCCACTCAGGTTCTAACCCTAGCTCCCGAATGGACACAAGCTTTTATTGACTACTTCAAAGAGCATAAACTGCCAAGTGACAAAACCGCCGCAGAGCAAGTCACCAGACGTAGCAAAAACTATGTACTAGTCGGGGACATGCTATATCGACGTGGAGCTTCATCAGGAGTCCTCCTCAAATGCATTTCACCCGAAGAAGGCAGGGAAATCCTAAATGAAGTTCACTCCGGGTGTTGTGGCAACTATGCAGCATCAAGGACACTAGTCGGAAAAATCTTCAGGTCGGGGTACTATTGGCCCTCAGCCTTGAAGGATGCAGAAGACCTAGTCCACCGCTGTCAATCATGCCAGTTCTTTGCCAAATAGCAGCATGTGCCCGCACATGAATTGATCTGTATCCCTCTGTCACGGCCTTTTTCATGCTGGGGACTCGACATGGTGGGTCCTCTTAAACGAGCTCCAGGCGGATTCGAGTACATCTATGTCGCAATCGACAAATTCACCAGTGGATTGAGTACATGCCATTGGTCAAATTCAACGCATCTAAATCAGTACAATTCATGCAGAGCATCTTCCACCGTTTTGGGATGCCACATAGAATTCTTACCGATCTCGGGTCCTCCTTCATGGCTATTGAATTCAAGTCATGAGCCAGCAACTGCGGAATCAACAGACTACGCATCAGTAGCCCATCCACAGTCTAATGGTCAAGTTGAACGAGCAAACGCCCTGATTCTTGCTGGATTAAAGCCAAGGCTATTTGACCTTCTAAAAGTTCACGGCGGGAAGTGGGTTGAAGAATTGCCCAGGTAGTCTGGGGACTACGGACACAACGAAGTCGAGCAACAGGCCAAACTCCTTTTCTTGGTATATGGCACTGAAGCAATACTCCGGCTGACTTAATCTGGAGCTCCCCACGAACAGAGCAGTACAATGAAGGTGAAGCTGATGATACCAGGCGGCTAGAAGTCGACAGCCTTGAAGAAGCCCGATTAACTGCACTCTTTCAGTCAGCAAGATACCTTCAAGGGATGAGGCGCTACTATGACAAGAACGTCCATCACCGTACCTTCCAAGTAGGCGACCTGGTCCTGAAAAAAAATTCAGAATACAACAGGGCGCCACAAACTCATGAGTCCATGGGAAGGACCCTACATAGTGTCCAAAGTAACAAGACCCGGGTCATTTGAGCTAGTCTCTGAGGATGGTTCTTCGTTGCCAAATTCATGGAATATTGGGCATTTGAAGAAATTCCATACCTAAAGACTAAGCTACAAATCTGACTCAGGGCAAATGTACTCAGCATACGAATATAATAAAGTTTGGAGTTCATCAGCAACAAGAGCTTTATTTCTCCTTACACTTCATCACGACTACTTAGTCGGACGAAGTCCATCAACTATGCAATAAGCTTTAGCTATTGTATCCCACCGACTATATATAATATTACGGATGGACTGGTTCAGTGGCAACCAACACGAGTTACGAGCTCCGAGCTCAATACAACTCTAGGATAGTACGGTTTAATACCCGGCTATCAACCTATAGCGAATATGGTATCTACCATAGTAGATACTAGTTCCTATAAGGTGTAACAAGGGGAGTAATACTCACCCCGCTACAACTTAAATGGACAGACGTCCACCTTTTTTGCACTCAAGCTGCGAATACCAAGAGGATATGATTCACTCAGAAGGAGCCATTGTCACGGTCCTTCAAGAGGTGCTTGATCAAAAATTATCCCTTGATCAAGGGTACTAAGAGTAGTACTCGGGCACGACTAAGTTCTTTACATAATCGTTATAAGACTACTAGAGAAACGAAGTCACACGACCCAAACTCAAGTGCTAGAGAGCACACCGGATAACTCGTTTAAGAAGACGCCTGGTCATACATCCACATCAAAACAGAAACAACCATTGACGAGAAATTTCTTGCAATGACGAGTTGATACGAACTTCACAAAGATTCAAAAGTAACTAATACTTTGTTTCTTTATATTTGACAATAACTGTTTCCAGGGATACAAGCGGCAATCAAACGATCAAGGAGGCTAAGCTACTCTACAAGATCTAAAATCTGCGAGTACTCCTCCGCCGCGGTCTTCACCTCCTCTTGCATCGCCGCAAGATCCTCATCGCCTCTGCCTTCAGGAAGCATCATAAGAGCTGACAAGTCGAAGGATGGCAGATGAAGTCGCAGTGTCCCCATCAGACCCTGCACCACAGAAGTCGACATATCTTTGATATACTGAGCCAACCGCCCAGGCGCAGCTTGGCCCGATCAATCAAAGACTCCTCGACTCCTTCAGGGCATGGAATCATGTTCAAGATGGGCTCAACAGCATTTTCCAACGCCTTCAGAGCTTCCCGCGACTCCTTCGTCGATTTCAAAGCCTGTAGGAGGTCCCGGTCAGCACCCTCACGCATCAATTTGGCCTCTTGAAGAGTATTTGCGCATTTAGCATATACCTCTTCAAGTTCTGCCTCCTTCCGGTTGAACGCACTCTGCCACCGGGAAGCCAAAGTATTTGCATCTGCCAATCCAGTCAATCATCTGAGTCTCAGAAAGTCTGCATAAGCAACAAGGACTTGGAATAGATATGACAACTTACCAGTTAGCTTCTTAGAGGACTTTTTGAACTCCTTAAACTTCTGTTCCAAGGCGGCTTCTTTGGCTATCAAGCCAATCTCTCGGTGTTGGCCGCATCCGCTCTCAACATACCCTTAAGACTATCCTGGAAACTCAAAGATGCGGTGCGCAACGCTGAGTGGCTATCTTTGGCTGATTTGGTCTTGGGCAATGTAATCTCGGAGCTCTTGATTCTCACGAGACATTCCTGCCGGATACTGGTGATCTGGTTCCTTGACCTTCACATCAAAGCCCTGCACAAGAAACAATACTGTCAGTACTCAAACAAGACTATACCATACGAAAGGATTTCTAAAGATCTACCTCGATAAATTGCCGAAGTGCTTCGACAGGTGCTGCGACCTGATCGCCCACTCTTTCAGCCGGTGAGATCTTGGTCATACCCCATAACATCAAGCGTCGCTCCTTGACGCGAGGACTCGGGGGCATCAGTGGACCCTCCCTGCGGACGAGTGGAAGCTTCAGCTTGGACGTCAGCCAAGACCATCTCCAGAGTTGGCTCGTGCGGCTGCCGAGTGCGGAAAAACCATTCATTGATTACTCGGTCAAATCCAACTGAGCAGGAGAACGGAAGATCGAGACTGGCACACCAACCTGAGGAAAGGGAGAAGATCCACTTCAGGTGCTGTGTCAACCTGAGGATCGATGGAGAGGAGCCGGGTAAAACATCTACCTGACTAAAGACAGGAGAGGCGCTGGTTTTTCTTTGTCACCGTCTCCGACTCCTCTATCGCCCGAGTCTTAGGGACCGCATCAGAGGCTGCTGCAGTCGACTTTATTTTCCTACAACAAGATGAGTACCTATGTTAGTTCCAGAAATATGCGAGCACTCTAAAAGTAAAGTTCTGTAACTTACTTTACAAGCTTCAATGGTCGTGGCAACTTCAAGAGAGGCTTCTTCAGTAGCGGGTCTGGAGCCGGGGCTTCTTCAGGGACCGCACCACTTGAAGTCCCTTGAGTTGTTTTAGCATCTGGTACAAAGACATATATAAGACAAGCGTTTATTAAAATCCAAAAGAGTACAAGTACTGGGTTTCCCCTTACCAGGAGCACCCATATTACAGTGCTTTTCAGCCAGAGCTGGTGACAAAAGTACTTTTCGAACAGCACGCCTACCAGTGCGAGCCTTCTTTGGGATAGGTTCCCCGGCTTCTTGAAGTGGAGTCAGTGACCTCTTCCGGCTACTCTCGGCTTCCGGGTCTATAAGCATGACATCAGAGTCAGTTGAATCTGTGTCAAGCCAGTCAAGATCTTCAGGAGAGCTTGGTTTGGTGGGAAGGTCCTCACTTCGGATAGGACCCTCCAGAACTATGCCTCCGCCTTCTTCAGTCGCCGAGGCAGGGGAGGGCAATCATTGTTATCTCTTCCCTGGCCCTACAAGAGAAGAGCATTCAGTCAAGTCAGAAGGATATCTATTTAGAACCTCGAAGACATGACAGATCAACTATCTACCTGAGGAGGGGGATTGATGGAAGAAAATGTCGTCATCACTGGAACTAGGCGTTCACGGCTTTTGAGCAGTCGGTTCACTCTCCATAAGATTTTGAAATCAGACAACTGCTCGACATCATGGCGCCCCGGGTCATTCTTACCCAGGTATTCAAATCCAAAATTCGCGCGCTGTTGCAGAGGATGGATACGGCGTGCGATGAAGTCTTGGACGACGGTGAAACCAGTCAATCCGCTGACCTTCAAGCCATCTATCATATCAATGAGAGGTCGGATAGCCTCTACTTCCTCGGCAGAGATGCGGTCCTTCCATTCACGGCGCTTTTGTGGCGGCCATCCATCATGACGACGGAGTGCTAGTGGTGGGTTGGCCATGTAAAACCACCCGACAGCCCAGTCTCGGACAGATTCCGATAGCTCTACAGAAATATACTGAGTAGCTACCTCTATCCTAAGTTGGATACTGGCTCCCCTGACTACCTCTACGCTAGCATCACTGGGTTGACATTTTACCCAGAAGAAATAGCGGAACAGGGTAAAAGAGGGGCAAATTCCCAAAAAGCTTCACACAGATGGGCGAAGATAGCAATGTGGAGACATGCATTGGGAGTAATATGGTTGAGGGTCAAACCATAGTAATGCAGCAATCCCCGTAGGAAGTCAGACGCAGGCAGCCCCAATCCCTGCTCCACGAAAGACTTGAACATGACTATTTCAGTGGTGTTGGGGGCAGGAGCGCGATGGTCAGTGGGCACTATCCATCCATCAAGTGGCTATGCTCGAAGTAACCCTGTTGTGCCAGGAACGCCAGCTCTGACAGAATAGTATCTGGTTGTTTCCACGCCAGAACATCAGTCGGCGGATTTGGGTGCTTTGGCCTTCCAGTGGTGGTGATCCTAGGCTTTTTCTTCTCGGCGGCAGTTTGTCTCTTGGGACCCATGTTGGTGACGAAAGATTTTCTGCGCATCAACTGAGGATTGGCTAGGGGATTTCTAATTCTGAAAGCAATGGCTTGATGAAAACGTGAGGAAGACACGGGCCCAATGGCGCTTATTATAGATCTGTTTCGGCAACTGTTCATATTTTCCAGACGGCGTTATGAAACCGTTCAAAACCCTAACGGTTGGGAAAACGTTTCAGACGGCGTCGCAACAGTGAACAGGCATACAACGGACAGACAAGCTTCCTTCTTTCACAAGATACAGTTAGCACTCGGAGAACAAGACAGAGGACTCGGAAATATTCCAAGTACCCAATCTTATTTATTATTACTCGGAATTACAATAGAGATACATGAAAACATCTTGAGATACAACAACTACCAGCACAAGTACATCAGGATGTAAAGCTCTACTTTAATGTAATTAAGGTACAGAGTCTTGATGCCTAATGCACCAAGGACCGGGTTCAGTGAGACGCAGTAAAGCAGACACAAAACCTTGGGTAGACACTATCTTTTCAGTGCATCCCAAGGTGGATCTCAGCCACCACCCCAGTACTCAAGGAACTCGGGGGAAGACAATCACCCTCGCCGCCTTTTGACAACCTGTGACTACCGAGGTTATCTACGAGTGGTAGTCACAAGAGTTCTTCTAGGCGCACCTCTATATCCCTCTGCTCGCGACCACATGGAAACCACCCTGGTGGATGGTCCCTTCACAAGAGTTCTTCTGGACACCTCATCTATCTTACAGAAGGAAGATACCCGGGGGCTCGACCATTTCACTATTGATCCTACAATACTCATGGAACTAGAGGAAGTCATACGCTCAAAAGGATATGAGCTCTATGCTTCCCAGGCAGGGTATTTATAGGCAGATCATCATGGTCTATACATTGTCCACAGACACAAGTGACTGAAGGGTCAAATCATTCAACCTATGCACTGTTGCACATGTGAAGCCTGGCATCGATGATGGATTTGATTCTCATGCGCACTTCAAGAGGAAGACGACAAACTTTGCAGTTGCAGAACACGACAAAGTTATAAATACGTACAGCTGGAACAGTCATTGGTCAATTATTGCTGACTTCACAGAAATTTTTGTTCAGTGGGGGGTGATAAGGGATGTTTGTTGAAAACATTACCCACCTGAAGCTGAATATTTATTGCTCAGATGGAGTAAGCAACGATTCAGTGGCATGTTTCGGCTCCTCAAGACCTTTATGGATTACCCGGTCATATATTTGGAAGACCCCAAGAACCACTACTGAGTACTCGGAACTTAGGCTCGGGGGCTGCAGGGTACATATCATAAATGAAATGTTTTTTCTTACCCAAGAATTACTTGGAAAAGGCTCAAAAGATCCTCAAAGTTATTATAAATAACAAGAGGCTCGGGGGCTACACCCTATGGGTGCACTTTTTTGAGGAAAAAGTGCACACCATGGAAGTTCTTTACCTATGGAGCACTTCAAGATTTCTCAAGACATTACTCGGAGATTCTCAGAAAGAAGCCAGAAGATAATGTTATGAGGAGTGATGAAGAGCTCGGGGGCTTGACGGACCAGGATGTCAGAGATATCATCAGAAGATGATTACTCCGACTAAACCCGGATGACACGGGAGATCCGAAGACTTGATACGAAGCGTACTTGGATTAGGACTCTCACTGTAACTTAGTCAAGTTCTTAAAGGAAGTCTTGTAATTAGAATAGGACTCCTCTGTTGTAACCGACTAGGACTCGGTCTGCGCTATGCTTCACCTGGATATATAAGGGGAAGCAGGCGCAAGCTCAAACAGCTGAATCATAATCATACACAAGGCATACGCCGCACTGGACATAAGGTATTACGCTATTTAGCGGCCTGAACCAGTATAAATAGTTGTCCTTGTGTACTCTCGCCGAGTCCTACGAACGTCGATCCCCACCGAACAAATCGTCTAAGATTACTCAAGACGGGGAGTTGCCGGTTAACAAACACCGACATATAGGTCATAGACTACATCAATTAGTGCAATTATGTTTAGCAATCATGGTTAGAATAACTTATATTTATACGCGGGAGACATCACGCATGGAGGATCAGATCCAGAGTGTATCACCTCTGGGTGACCAGGTCTTACTTGCCCTATTATGGGGAGTGGACTACAAAGGACTCAACAAGGCTATAATAGTCACCCTCGTGATCTACCACTTGCTGGCCTGGAATATAAGGTGCATTCGCAAGTAAACAACGTATAAGCACCACGCTTACACAATGTTGACCACTCACCCCGCGATCGACAGAATGAGCGCTATACGAACAAGAGCATAAACATAAAGATACTCTAGCTATGCTAGACATATAATCAAAGTAGACGATGAACATTATAATTATGAACACGAAATAGTAACAAGTCATGACATGTATCAACTAGAACACAACTAGAAGATGAAAAAAAACTAGATGAACAATTAGAAGTAGATTAGAACACAGAGATGAACTAGAGAGGTAATTAGAACTAGATTAGAACACAGAGATGAACTAGAGAGATTAGAAGATGAACTAGAACACAATTAGAACACAAAGATGATGAACTAGAAGACAATTAGACAATTGGAAGAACAATTAGAAGAACAATGTTGATACAAAGAGAGCAGACAAGGCTAATTACCTAGCTCCTTCTGACTAGATCCGGAATCTGAGCTTCCTTGACTCTCATAATTCTATTCTAGCTACGCCCTTGGATGATGGAGCTCCTGGTTCTCTAGGCTATCTCTAAACTACACGATTGATCTATGAAGCGATGAACTGGTTGTTGATCTGATGATGTCTCTAGGAGGGAGTCTGGGGTTTCTTATATAGCCAGGTGGGATGAACAGCAGCCCTCGGATCAAACCGACGTTGGACAACGGCCAAGATACAAAGTAGAGGTCGGTTAGGTCACGCCGCACAAAGGAGGGGTGGCTTCCAGGTGGGCCCATGCCGGCCGGCCTAGGGTTGAGGCCGGCCGGCCTCCCCCTGGCGCCGCCTGCCTCTTGCTTCGACTGGAAGTCTCCTAGTACCTTCTTATTCTCCTAGAGCCCTTGTTCGGTAGGTTTGCGCAATGAGTCGTGGCGTGGATGGATTCCTTGTCGTCTTCTTCCTATCTGGTCCCTGGATATCTCTGGTATTCTGTAGCTGTTGGAATCTTGTCTGTTACACCCCTGATCTTCATATGGATAATGTTTCTAGAGGGTTCCAGAGTCTTCTTGGTTGTATTCATCGAGGACTCTTGCTCCGGGACTCCAAATATGGCAAGTGGTATGTCCGTTGCGATCATCTCGATGAGCTCGTCTCACTGGTGTGCTCTGATTCTTTACTTGAGATACTTTCTTTATGATGAAATATTGAATATCCTGCAAAACAAGTGGAATCGACACAACTCGTGGAACTCGTTAGAATCAAACCCTATAGCTATACTCTTTGGATCATTGCGGGTCATTTATGAGGTTAGTTGACGGTTTAAAATAGGAGAGTTATCTACCGTCAACAAGTTTCCCCAAGCTTAACCTTTGCTAGTCCCTTAGCAAATATTTAGATGATATATTATGATGGATCAGGAGTTGCTACTATGCTTTCACGCCTCAAAAGTACACAAGTGTTCAACAAAAAATTTTCCTCCGAATTAGAATCAATCCTTTCAACGTTTCAAACTTACCTCTTACCTTCAACTTGTGGTGCTTGTAGCTTTCACCTGGGTCTTGAGCAATTTGAAAAGCAGAACGATCAAGTTAAACACTGTCTCAAGTTCTTCGGACTACCATTATTCTGGAGTTTTTGTAAAATTTTCAAAATAAAACTCAGAGATTCCTTCATATGATCCTTTCAAGTCTCTCATCTGTGGTATTTATGGATTCTCTCCAAGGCAGTGAATGTTGTGCCTTCTCTCACCCTATAACTAATAAGCTTTTTGTGGAGTTCATAGGTGGGAGTCAACCTGTACATACTTACATAACATATATTGCAAAGTCAATGCATGGATCCAGAGAAACTTGGCATACAATCAAATCAACATGTGCATGTGTGTGGACGTATATGTGGAATGGATGTGTATGGTGGAATAATGGTGGTAAAAAAATGTGAGGGTGAAAACACAGTGATAATGATGAAAACAAAATGATGGATAATGGGTATAAACCTTTGATTACTTTACTCCTTGTAGATACTTCTCTCTTATATCTTCTGCTATAGGCAACATGGGCTATATCTTTTTTAAAAGGTGGGCGTTGAAACACCCCTAATTCTACTGTCGGACACTTGTCCATTTTTTTCCTTTCCTATTTTTTTAGATAACTTTTGCATAGCCCATGCATCTTTTTGCAACATAATATTTAAAGAGATAACAATGATAAATTGGAGCATTTATGAATGGTAATGAGGGCATAAAAAGGTCATATGGACGAAGGGAAATATTTTTGTTGTTCACTCCCAGTGTAGAAGTGAAACATTTTTTGAGTGGATCTAAATGGAAGGCATGTTGTTGCCTACTCCCAGTGTAGGAGCAGCATATATGGGTGGTGTGTACGTGATCTTGATTTAATTGTATGACGAGTCTGTAAGGGTCAACATGATTTGACAATACTCAATGCATATGCAAGCAGTAAATATGAAAAGTGGACTTTCTAGTCTAACAGGCATGTATATCAGGTTGTGGTAGGAATTTCAAACACTCATCATAGAGGATCTCATCATGTAGCATTTTTAAGTTTTAAAAGATAAATTTCCAGAACTCTAGTATCACTAGTAACAAGATAAATAGCAGTTCAACCTTTTCATATTATACTCGTCAAACACCTAGACTTAGGTCAAAACTTTGCAACCCACAAGTCTCAGATTCAAAGTAAATTCTCATGTTAAAACAATCTCATCCAAAACTCGGGAAAATTCAAGACTGAACACTAGGCGCTTGAAAAGAATTACGGCAGAGCAACTATTCATTATTTCCATCCAATTTTTTTATTATCCTAGAGCTCAATTATTTCAGGGCAAGCTTTTATTCTAGATCATCATTGTTCTTTTATTGACTCTAATTAAACACACACACACACTCTAATATATAATATAAAGACTAATAGATATATAAAGTCTAATAATAATAATAATAGTAGTAGTAGTAGTAGTAGTAATAATAATAAGAGTAATAATAGCAGTAGTAACATACCTTAATAGCGAAGATAATGGGGGTGCGTCCCCCAAGCTAATCCCTTCGATAGCGTTGAGCCTTCATGTGCCCGAATATTTTTGTTCCTTTTCTTTTTAAGGGTGAGCCTTCATGTGCTCATATATTTTTGGGGTTTTTATTTTGATGAGTGAGCCTCATGTGCTCACATATTTTTGGTATTTTCTGTTTTTATAAAATTCGAAATATATAGATATATTACCTCGGTAACAAGGGAGCCTTTTCCCCAAGCTAGATGCTTGTGTGTCATTCTTTTGGTAGCGTCGATGTACTTCACTCCTCTGGTCCTTATGGAAGGTTGTTGTTTTCGTCTTTCCAGAGTGGACGAAGTTATCTAGCCTTCTCATTGATTCCTGCTAAACTCAAATAGACAACAAAGCTCGTGGAACTGATTAAGCGTTAGTGGTAAAACCATTTATGTCTTCTCGAGCCTTATAGATGTTTAAGCAAGCATGATTCAACAAGAGTTTAATATATATTTTTGGATTTTTATATTTATATGCAGATGAAGAAAGTAAATAATTATTTTTTTTGTGCCTCCACAGTAAACAATTGAATTATTCACATGGGGCTTTAAGAGTTTTTCTTTTAAATGCAATGCGATAATGCAAAATGATTATTTTTATTTTTTTTCTAATGCAATGCAGAAATTAAACTGTTGATGCAAATATTATGATGCAGTAATGACTAAGAATTAAATATGATAAATATGCAGAAAAGTAAATATGAGGATAACTACCGATTTTACCTTTTGACGAAGGTTGGGATATTTAGGTCCGACGAACGGACATTCCCTTGGTTCATACCTTCAAGGTGTGTCAGACGTTTGGAAAGTTATTTCTGGTTGTTCCTCTTTAGGTGCTGTTTTTCTTCCATACTTTCTTGGTCCGAGTCTTTACTTCCTGTTGTTCACTGTCTTGAGGTGTCTCTTCTTCTTTCTTCTCAAGGATAGTGTCACTAGCTTCTTCTTTGTGATTGGCATCTCCATCCTTGATGGCTTGTTCTTTGACGTTGATAGCGGCGACTTTCACTTCTACTCTTCTTAGGTGCTTCATTGGGTATGTAGTTGATGAAGTAGCATCGTACCTTCTCTCCAAGAAAGTGAAAATGAATATCCCCTTGCTTCATGTAGATAATTGCACTCGTAGTGTACAGGAACAGTCTTCCTAGGATGAGGTGGATATCATCGTCTTCTCCCATGTCGAGAACCAAGAAGTCTATGAGGACTTCATGACCTCTAATTCTGACTACGACGTCTTTCCATTCTTTCCGAAAATCGAACTGTTTGGTCGGCTAGCCTTACCTTCAAGTATGTTAGTTCCAGTGGTGCATCACGAAATAAATATTTATATGTTACCATAGATATGATGTTGACACTTGAGCCGATATTGCAGAATGTTTGGTAGAAGGTACTCTCTTTGATCATGCAGTCAATAGCATCCTGGATCGTACAGCTTCTCAAGGCATAGTGGAGGTTGAGTGGTGTCTTTTGGTGGTTCAACAGTGTTGACCATCCATACTGGTTCTTGCTCTTGTGGCTTCGTCTTGTTCCTCCTCCTTCTATTGTTGTTGTTCTTCTTGGGCAGCAGGTGCATCCTCGTACTCATATGATGTATGTGGGTGTACACGAGTCTTGAGTGTGCAGTTCTTGAAACTGAACCTCTCTTTCCTATAGTTGATCGTGAAGCAGATCTTGGCGTTTGGTGTAGATGATGGCTTTAGCTGTACTTAGGAATGGTCTTCTTAAGATGATGGGTGCTCTTTCATCTCCTCCAGTTTCCACTATCACAAAATCTACTAGGACATAAGAGTGTCCAACTTGTACTTGAATATCTTCAAGGAATCCCTTGGGGTAGCAAAGTGTCTGATCTGCAAGCTGCAAACACATAGTTGTGTACAACAATGGTTGACCATGAATTTTCTCATAGATTACCTTAGGCATAATGTTGACACTTGCTCCAAGATCACAGACGGCTTCGTCAAAGGTATGGGGTCCGATGGTGATTGGGATGACAGGTCTACCTGGATCTCCTTTCTTCTCGGGCCGATTCTCATCTCCCCATCCTGTGTACTTTGGCCTTAGCGAAGCTGTGAAGTAATCTCCTGCATTGAAAATGTCTACAAGATTTGCAGTTTCTAGTTCTTCCAGATTCCCCAAATCTTACCTTTTTGGTCACAGGTACAGAAGCGGCTAGCTGAGAAATTGTGATTCTATTATCTTATTAAAGCTAAGCTGATTCTTAATAGCAGAAGTAAAGCTTTCCATTCTATTATTAATGGTTTCAAGTATTTTATCATTGGAAGCTATCTTTTTGGACATATTATCAATAACCTTATTTTGATTAACAATCATTTCTCTTAAAGGCAGTTGGTTGAAGTTGTTACCTTGGTAGTTACCTGAGTTGTTACTTGGTAGTTGGGCCTCTATTGCTGATTTCATTCTTGATTCTGTTGAGGACGATAGTTGTTGTTGTTGTTGATGTAGTTCACATCCTCTTGGACTTCAGGACAGTTGCTTCCTAAGTGGCCAGTGCCTCCACACTCTTCACAAGTCATGCGAGAATCGTGGATGTGCATAACTTTTTCTCTGGTGTCGTTCGTCGAGCTTCTTTATCAGTAGGTCTATCTGAGCAGACAACATGTCTATCAGTAGGTCTATCTGAGCAGACAGCATGTCGTACTTCTTGAGTTGATGCATTCCTCCTCTCTTCTTTGGTTGAGTGCGTTCTTCGTTCCATCCATGGTTGGAAGCTATCTTCTCAACGAGAGCGGTTGCCTCTTTGATAGTGAGTGACAAGAACGATCCTCCAGCAGCTGCATCGATATTATCACGGGCACTCGAAGTGAGCCCATGGTAGAATGTTTGCATATGTAACCAATTCTCCATCTCATGGTGTGGGCATTCTGATATGTTGTCTTGAAAGCGTTCCCATGCCTCAGGGACAGATTAATCGTACTGCTGCTGAAAAGTTAAGATCTTCGCTCGTAGGGCATTCGTCTTGCCTACGGGGAAGAAATTTGCTAGAAAAGCAGTGGAGCAGATCTCCCATGTAGTGTTTTTGTCTTTGTTGGAGTAGAACCATTGCTCGCTCTTCCCACAAGTGAGAATGAGAACACTACTACAACGCAAGGCTATAGTAACACCAACTTGTGTTACTATAGGTTGGAAAACGTGTTACTAGCTCTCTTAGTAACACATTTTTGTTGTGTTCCAATTGGCCATGTTACTATAGAGTGGTTTATTGTAACACATTTACTTGTCTACAGGAACATTTTTTCATGTTACAATGATTTTTGTTGTAACACTTTTTTTATTTTAGTAACACTTCACATTATGGTACAATACATGGCTAACCAGCTACAAACTGATGCTGAGAAGCATCGGACGCTGGCAACGGACGCTGAGGAAAACTGTTGCAGAGTCCGATGGTGATGATGTGGCACGCGCTAACTTTCCAGGGAGCATCGGACGCTAGCCTGCGTCCGATGCGGATCCACCGGACGTCCGATGTGATTTGGCTCTCTCTGGAACCTCTCTGCATGGTCATCAGACGCAGGGGTGAGCGTCCGATGTAAGGGTGCCATCGCGTACGATGTGGCACAGAAAAGAGCTGAAACGAGTAGTGGCATCAGAGCGTCCGATACCTGGCGGCGCGCCCGATGTCACATTAACCATGGCGTGAAGGATTATGACCATTCGGATCTGACGGACTGAATTCGTATTCGAGGGACACGTGGCTCCATCTGGAGCATCGGACGCTGGGGCAGGTCGCGCATCGGAGCGTCCGATGGTCGCGATTTCAGCCCAACGGCTAGGCCGACTTCCTTGGCCTATTTAAGGGCTTGGCCGGCTCACTTGGGACCTCTCTTGCACATTTTGATTCCTAAGCATTCTAGTGAGCATTGGCAAGCCTCCCAACTCATCTCCCAAGTTAATTTGATCAAACCAAGTGAGATTGAGTGATCTAGTGCGTGATTTGAAAGAGTTCAATCTAGTGGCACTAGTTCTTCGTATCGGCATTGAGTTTTCTTGTTACTCTTGGCATTTGCCGGTGCCTAGACGGCTTGGACGCGTTGAGGTGGTTGATTGGCAAGATTGGTGATTGTTCTTGGCCACCACCGTTCGAGATTGTGAGAGGTTTTGGAACCTCACCTCGCCGGAGCGGTAAGAGGCATCCTTAGTAGATTGCTCGTGTCATTGAGCTACCTCACTAGTGGTAGATTCTTGTGGCGCTCTTTGTGAGTTTGGCTTTTGTGCCAATTAGCCACCGGATCACCTGTTGGTCGACACAATGGGGAGTAGCGGCCGGCAAGCACGTGAACCTCGGGATAAATCTTGGTGTCTCGTGTGCTTATTGTGATTGCTTCCACATCTTGGTGATTGGTCTTCATATTCACATTCTTGGTGATTGGCATCATAAGTGAATTTCACCGGTGATTGGCTCTCTACTAGACGATCCAAAGGCTCGGTGAAACCACTTCTATCTAGCTCGTTTACTTTGTGTATTTACCTTGAGCTATTCCATTTGTATAGATACTATCACTTGTTGTATATCTTTTGTCATATACCTTGTGTAGCTAGTTGTGATTAGCTTGCTTAGTTTATCTATTGCACATACTTGTCTCATATACATTTTGTATATCATACTTGTACTAGAGCTAGATTGCTTTATTCCGCACTAGATATTAGTTCTAGTTGATTATGTGAAATAGAAATATTAGGTAGAATTGTTAGATAGGTGGCTTGCAACACACTATTAGGCTAGCGCAAAAAGCTTCGCCATTTGTTATACTAATAGTGTTTGCCTAAGTGATTTTGTAGATTTTAATTAGGCTATTCACCACCCCTCTAGCCAATTTGGACCTTGCAGTGGGGCGCAGGTCGCGGCTGGCGTGGCCAAGGAGGGTGCAGGGCAGCGCGGGGTGGGTGAGAGGGACGGCCCGGTGCGGTTGGAAGGCGAGGCGGAGGGAGCTGGGCCGGTGTGTGGCCTAGCCCAAGCGAGAGAGGAGGGGGGAAGGCTGTGAGAAGGGGAGCGCTGGCTGGGCCAGCCCGTGGCGAGGAGAGAAGAGGAGGGAGTGGTTTGGGCTGCATGGGAGGCTAGGAGAGTCCTTTGCCTTTCCTTTTTGCTTTGCTTTTTTTTCTATTCTTTTGAAATCAATTTAAATCCATTTCAAAAATCAAAATAGTTTGCAAAGTTTTGAAAACATTTCCCTAGGTTTTGCAAGTAAAATTTTGAGTTTGTTTTGTAAAACTTTTATAAATCCTTTTATTTATTTTCTAAATAGAATAAATTCGATTCGCCTTAAATAGGTTTAATAAATTCGTTTTCACCCAATTATGCACCGGCATGAATGCAACAAATATCTGGCTAGAATTTTTCCTTCATCTTGGATTTTGGCTATTTTCTATTAAATTCTAATTTATTTTATTAATTTAAAAATTGGGGTGTTACAACAGGCCATCACTCCCAACACCAAACCTGCAGTAAATACGAGCAACCACCTAGATTTGTGTTGGCTGATGTACACCGACATGCAACGCAAAGCTGGCGATACGTCCACGCCAAAACCGCACTGCCCTAGCTGTACGCTGCAATGTTCTCCCATGATTATCGTAGAATGTCAGGAAGACCCAGCTAATGGTGTTGCCGGAGGCATCGAGGAACAAGAAAGCGCAAGAAAGTGCCCAAACCAGACTCTAGTGACTCCCATCTGGTCGGCTGTGGACTGCGGTATGCAATTTCTCGAAGTGCTCAGTGATCCACGTTGAGGTCACACCGGACGGCTTCCTTTAATCACAAAACACAAATTAGAAGGGTTCCATAAATGTTGATATGGAAAAAAAACGATACAAGTACTTACTTAGATCTCTTGGCATCCTCGTTGTCTGATGGGTGCAAGGCCACAGAACTCACCCACCAAGTCCTTCCACCTGTCAGAGTCAACTCTACCAGTCACAGGTAGTCCCCCCACGGAAGGCCAAGAATAGCTTTGTATCCTCCAAAATGACGGTCATCGCCACAAGGGGGTGGAAAGTGTGTCTCCGGTCTCCACCTGTGTCATTACATTATGAAAAAGAATTTAATGTTGTTATTAAATTATTGAATCGAAGGGTAAAAAGAATATAAAAATATTAATTACTGATCCACGACTGCAATGAGCAGTGTGGGGTCCAAGGGTGGAAGGCTGCAGTTCACGACACACACTAGGGGGGAGGAAGCCTGCACGCCTAATATAAGGCTGTACCGCTCGTCCACCGGTGGCCCATGTGGTGAGTGTGTGGCCTCAGTGGCATCAAAAGCTCAGCGTCGAGGGCGCTCAATCTGGCAACCCGGTGGTCCTGGTCGTAGCACAAGTCCAGCAGCGAGTACTCTGGATGAGGTGTCATCCTGATTCAAATATAAGAGCAAAATGTTAGAACAGATTGAAATAGATACAAAATATTTAGATATAGCGGTAAGAAAATATTATACAGAACATTATGTACTCCCAAAACTAAATTAACAATGACAATAACAAGTTCAAATAATATAAACATACAATTCGACTACTAATTATACCTGCCCATTTGGCCTATTACGACTGTGTCGTCTATGCATACGAACGTTGTGGCCAGGTCGTGACATTCGGAGCATAGATTGTGATTAGCGTCTCATTGAAGTCCCCCCACCGTACATGTCATAACCGTAACCTTTCATAGCATCCATGTCCCTCTTTAGGCGCTTCTTCTTTCTTCTACCCTTTCCTAATTTTTCATGTCTGGATCTAGTGCATAATCCCCAAAATTATAAGGCGGCCACTATGATGGGTCCATATATGTTCAAAGCTACTATGCCATATGTCGATTGTGTTGGACCGGTGGTAGTAGGTTGACATGTACGGTGGAGCTTTGTAATCGTAACCCCGTGTGTGGCATGCTGCTATGATGTGAGAGCACGACGCATGCATAATTTGAGGCACGTTGCAACTGCACTCTACTTCTCTCAAGATCGACTCTATAGTTTTGACCACCATATCGTTCGCTGCCCAAACTTGTGCCTCTTGCCTCATACATTATATATTTTTGTATTGGGTTCATATGCCTCTGTAGTTTGCTGCTTTGCCCAAATTCTGCTTCGTCCAAGTGTTCTGCACCGGTCTTTCTCCATTATCCTTTCTCGCTATGTTTGTTTGTGCAATTTCCTATCTGTTCATGAAGTACTCATTGCATTTGTGGAACGAGAACTCAACTATTCCGGATAGTGGCAAAGCTCGAACACCTTTGAAGACACGGTTGAAAGACTCCGACGAGTTGGTGGTCATGATGTCATATCTGAAACCTCCCTCATCGCATGCTAGCACCCACTTATCCTTGTGTTCCATCTGCCCCTCCAACCACGTCTTTCCCTCTTTGTTAGCATGGTGTCTAGTTCTTTCTTTGTCTCCTCGAACTTGTGTTGTACGTACACAACATAGAGCCTTCACCTTGTCACACACCTCCTTCTTCTCTGACGGCGCCAGAAATTGGTGGCAAAATGGCGCATACACCATCTGTGAACAAGAGGCGGGCACCCATCAATATGTTCTTTGGCAGCACTAAGTAGGCCTGCATGACGGTCGAAGATCATACAAATCTGGCTAGCAGGAAATTTTGAAGAGGTTGAAAAAGCGGTTCTAAAGAATGCTCCACAAGACATGCCATGAAATACAACATGAGCTCATCAAATGTTGTGTCCAAGAAACTACTAAGGTAGTCATTGATTAACTTGATGGTGGTGGACAATTTGCAATACTTGCTGATGAGTCCGCTGATGTGTACCAGAATGAACAGCTAGCTGTTTGCTTGCGTTATGTTGATAAGAAAGGAGACGGTTGTCAGATTCTTGGAATTGCCCATGTTCAAAATACTACTGCTATGACACTTAAAGCTGCATTGGAGCATATGCTTATGAAGTACAATTGACCTTTGCAATGGTTCGTGGCAAGGATACGATGGAGCTAGCAATATGAAAGGTAATGCTAATGGGTTGAAGAAACTAATTATGGATGAGTCTGCCTATGCCTATTATGTTCATTGTTTGCTCATCAACTACGATTAACTCTTGTTGTTGTTGCAAAGGAGAGAGGGGATTGCACTTGTTTTTTTGGACATCTTACTATCTTGTTAAATGTTCTTGACAATTCTTGTAAAAAGATGAGAATGCTTCAAATAACTCAAGCTGGGGAACTAATTGATGCATTAGACTTGGAGGAAGTAGTGAAAACTGGGAAGGGTTTGAATCAAGAAATGGGTTTGAGGAGGCCATGTGATACTCGTTGGGGCTCTCACTACAAAACTATGATTCATGTATCTCTATGTATCCTGCAATAAGGCGTGTTCTGATCAAGATTGGAAAAGAGTATACTACAACAGAGGCCCAAGCGGCTATGACTATGTTGACCTCATTTCGGTCATTTGAGTTTGTATTCATGGCACACTTGATGCAAGAAATATTTGGTTATACTGAGGACTTGAATAGGGCCAGCGTCCGGTCACCCCGACCTTGACCTGTTCGTTCACCGATTTGATCCAAACTCTCCCAAAACAAATCCTCTAGGGATCAAACTTGGAGAGACGAGTCACAAGGAGGATAGTGAGCTATCTCAAAGAGATCATGGCTCGAACCTATCTCCAAATCGATGAATCGAAGAATTTCGGGGAAAGGAGAAAAGCTTGACCCGAAATGAAAATTGATCGATCTACTAGCTCGTGAGGTTAAAGATGAATTCCTTCGGTGAAAAGAGTTGCCTCACGATCTAGAACAACTTGGTTCAAACGGATTTGCAAGTAACGCACCAAGCAAAGAGATCGAGAACGACGGAAAACGTGAGGAGAAAATGGAACTCGCGAAGAACAAGAACAAAACGCGAATCTCAACCACGAATTTGCAACCGTGTGACTACCACATGCTACAATAGTGAGATTACGGTCTCACTTCCTCAAAAATCTCATGGGCACAGAGGTATTGTTCTCTTCTCTGTGGATCTCAGGTTCGCTACAGCAGAGGATGGGGAGAGCAGGAAACCCTAGAAGCAAAAGAGCGAATGACTGAGATGGAATGGGAGGAGGGTGTCTCCCTCTACTTATCCTAATTCTAACCTACTCTACCCCTCTCTAATTACAGAGTGAGCCAGCTAAACCCTAGGGTTATTCTGGACCAACTCGTGGTAGGTAGTGATCCGACGGCCACGCCCGCACAACTGGTAGCGTTGCCTCGACGCAACCTCACTGATTGCCGCCACGTGCCGCCATCGCTCTGCTCGTCCTTTTCCCAGACTTCGCCGCCGGTTTTGAGGCCAAAACGGGAAACCAGCCTTCACGACCAACCCCGGTTTTGAGGCCCAAACCGGGAAACCAGCCGTCCATCGCCTGAGTTTATGGCCCAAACTCAGAAACCCGCAACACCCAGTTTTGAGGCCCAAACCTGGAAACCGTCCTCAGCCCGTTTTGTGGCCCAAACTCGGAAACCATCAGCGCCCAGGTTTGAGGCCCAAACCTGGAAACCGTCCACTCGGTGGTTTTTCTGTGCTCAACCACCAAAACGAGCCATAGAGGGGATGCACCGCCCGTGCACCCCGTCGACCGACACGTGTCCCTAGGTCCTCGACCCAAGCAACACCGTGCCCGCAATTCTTCGCTTGTCGCTGTCCCAGGCTGTCAGCCACCACAGCTGATCCTCGGGCCACTGGTCCCTCAGTCCAAGTCTCACGTCCGCCCTTCGCCACTCTCTCTCCATCGGCATGGCACGTCTCTACTTGACCTTCACCTTGCCTTTGATCACTGTATCCGTGCTCGACACCTGCACAACACAAGCCAAAGAACATGCGCATTATCCCAGTTGACAATCACTCATCACTCAGAGACTCGGCATACACCCATGTATCCGCAATCTCCCCTTGATGAATGCATTGTCCACTACCAACACAAATCATAATGGGAAACAGAAGAAGGAAGGAAGAAAAGAGAGAACTCGACCAAATGACCCAAAAGCATGACAAAGCCGAAGAAGGTCAAGTGGAAAGAGCGAAACAACTTGGTTCCCAAAGATATGGGCAACGGCTCGACGCAACCAAGCAAAGCAAAGCTAGCCCTCAAGAAGAGGTAGAACAGGCTCAACACCGCTAGCGAGAAAACTTGATACTAATTGAAAGCTCAACTGAAATTCAAGCAAATCAGAGCTAGCCCTCAAGAAGAGGCAAAACGGGCTCAAAACCGCTAGCAAGGAAACTCGATACCAACTGTTATCAACTCAAGACAAAAAGAGTTCGATACCAATTGAAGAGCTAAAAAAGAGCTGAAAATGTTTGCTAGTCCCTCAAGAAAAGAGGCAAAGGCTCAACACAACTAGCAAACTCTCCCTCAAATAGTGCACACAACAGGAGATCTCATGATTTGTCATTTTTCTCCCCCTTAGTTGAAAATGCACCAACAAGCAAATGTGCACAAAACACTCAAAATTCTCCCCCTTGACAGAATATCTCCCTCCAAATATGCATATGAGTTAAAATGCAAGTTAGCAGCTTCAGGAATATATCAAAGAAAAGATGCAAAGATGCTCTACACAATTATGTTCCGATGACTTCAACAACATCCATAAGAAGCTAGCAAAGGCTCAAACTGATCACCAGATACGAAATATGAATATGAGAGCAAAAAGAGCAGTTTTCAGCCAAAAAGGGTTCACCATCAAAATAGCATGAAGCATGTATAGACAGGAAATCAAACAAGTGCTAAACATGTATACAAGGTGAAACCCCTAGCACAGTTCAACCATCATGCTATAGAATGAAAACATAGACTTGTGTATCCAAATTTATCGGAGTTGCAGCAGTTAAATTACATAAGTTCAAATTCAGCATGTGATTGCGAGAGGTTGAAAGCTTGTCATTGCCTAACTTTTCAACTATGCGAAGCCTATGCAGAAGCAATCAGAAGCTTAAAGCAACAGTTTCGGTCATACACTACACAACTCAAGTTTAACTCAAGGTGCAATGAGAAACAGTCTCAAAACTGTGATGTGCTGACAAGCAGTCCCGTCTCGATCTTCCAATTCACTTTAACTTGGTTCAAATGTAAAGCAGTATATGAACATACCAAGCAAGTGAATGACTCAGAACTAGAGACATAGCAACCTAGCATATATGAGAAGCACAAGTTATTTCAACACATTCTACACATGCTAGTTGCATATCTCAATGGTGAACATTTTCAGGTTTTAGGTTCATTAAACAAGTTCACCATTCATAAAATAGCTCAGCTCACAACATGTATCAGTGATCAGAAGAGCATAAGCTACAAGTAAAGCATCGGAGCATATACTACATAGAGCATAGTCACATTCTAAAGATTATATACATGAAGCTGTGACTTGAAATATGCAAAATGAAATGCAAGAAATGATGCAAGAAGAAACCAATTGAAAAACAAAAGGTCAGTTTATGATACAAGAACCAAAATGTTTCCCCTTCTAAAAAGGGGAAACACACACCAAGCTCACCTCTCAACCTAGCAAAAGTTGATTGTCCAAAGGCTTGGTGAAAATATCAGCCAACTGATGATGAGTATCGACATGGCAAAGGTCGATATCACCCTTGTCATAGTGGTCTCGCAGAGAAAATGAAAGCGCACATCAATGTGTTTGGTCTTAGAGTGCAGCACAGGGGTTTAGGCAACGCTAATAGCACTCGTGCTGTCACAAAGCAAAGGAACGCGAGAGAAAACTCAGACCAAAATCACGCAAAGTGGCCATCATCCAAAAGCAACTGGGAACAGCAGCTAGCCGCAGCAACATACTCAGCCTCCGTTGTAGACTGGGCGACACTAGACTGCTTGCGAGAAGACCACAATACAAGAGAAGAACCAATAAACTGGCAAGTCCCAGAAGTGGACTTGCGATCAATACGGCAACCAGCAAATCAGCATCAGAGTAACCGCAAAGGGAGAGGGTGGAGGAAGCAGAATACCAAATCCCAAACTCTGGAGTGAAGCAAAGTACCTCATAATGCACTTGACCGCCTGACGGTGAGAAGTGCGCGGCGACGACTGAAATCGCGCGCACAGACACACCGCAAACTGAATGTCGGGCGTGTCGCCGTCAGGTACAGCAGCGACCGATCATACTTCGGTACTCCTTCTGGTCCACAGCTTCTCCATTCACATCCGCATCCAGAGCCGCAGTGGTCGGCATGGGTGTTGGAAGAGTTTGGCCTCACCCATGTCGAACTTCAGGATGTCCTTGGTGTACTTGCCCTGGTGCACGGAACGTCCCTCTCGGGATTGCTTGATTTGCAACCGAGGAAAATGTCAACTCGCCCATCATGCTCATCTCAAAAACTCCTGCTCATAGTGTCTGCAAACTTGGCAACCAAGGCGTGAGAAGAACCACCGAAAATGATATCATCCACGTTAAATCTGGACCAAGAGAGTGTCATTGCCTTGCTTGAGGAGAAAGAAAAAGCGTTTTATCCACACATCTCATTTTTAAACCCTTAGCAAGCAAAAAGGTTTTCAACCTATCATACCAGTCTCTAGGGCTTGTTTCAAACCATATAAAGCTTTGTGAAGTTTAAAAACATGGTTTGGAAACTGGGATTTCGAAACCGGGGGTTGTCTCACATACACTTTCTCTTCTATGTAGCCGTTTAAGAAGGCACTCTGACATCCATTTGAAAAAGTTTAAACCCTTTGGATGCAGCAAAAGCCAAGAGTATCCTAATTGCCTCCAAACGAGCTACTGGAGCAAAAGTCTCCTCATAGTCTATCCCCTCCTTCTAACTATACCCCTGGGCTACTAGTCTAGCCTTGTTTCTCACAACATGGTCATCCTCTCCTTGTTTGTTTTTTAAAATCCATTTTGTCCCAATAGGGTGACACTCAGGAGGAAGAGAAACCAAAACCCAAACTCGATTTCTTTCCAAATTTTCTAACTCCTATGCATGTCATTGACCCAATCTGGATCAGATAAAGCGTGTCCAATCATTCAGGGTTCAAAATCAGCAACAAATGCAGAATGAGCAAAGTGAGATGAGATTTGTTGTGACCTTGACCGAGTGACACGTTCGCCGATGCTGCCGATCATCTGTTGAGGCGGGTGCTGGCGCTGGATGTGTCGTGGCGCCTCCCGAACTGATGTAGCCTCCCCCTCAACAGCAGCTGGCGCCTCCTCGGGTACAAAGGGTACCGCTCGAGGTGGCGGATCCCACGGCCCCCAAGATGAAGAAGTGTCGGGGTCGTGAGTCATAGTAGAGGCCGCTCCTTGCGGCACATCAGGTGGTGGGGGTGCTGGATCATCCATACCTTCAGCACCCTCATCCTCGTCATCAAAGAGAGGCTCGCCAACCTCATGATCACCTGCACGCTCAAAACGAGAAGAAGGACAAACCATGGTCTCATCGAAGGTGACATCTGATGTCTCCATGACTCGGTTAGTATCAAGGTTAAGTACACGATATGCGAGTGTGAGTGCCATAACCCAAAAATACACCATCAGAAGAACGAGACTCAACTTGTCCAAGTTGCCCTTTTGAGTATAAAACAATGGCAACCGAAACTCGAAAATAACTCACTTGGGAAGTTTTCCAAAATGCAACTCATAAGAGTTTTTTCAAGAAAGCTCGGAGAAAAATGCGATTGGAAATGTAGCATGCAGTGCTCATAGCTTCGGCCCAATATCGCCGAGGAGTCCTATGCTCATCGAGCATCGTCCTGGCCATCTCTACAAGGGTCCGATTTTTCCTCTCTACAACACCATTTTGTGGCGGTGTGTAGGGAAGAAAACTGATGCTCTAAACCCAAAGAGTTACAAAACTTCTCAAAATCCGAATTCTTGAATTCGGAACCGTATCACTCCTAATAGCTCGCGTCGAGTTCAAAGGGAACTCGTTCTGAAGACGCAAAATCAGATTGCGAGCAAAGGAGAAAGTCTCGGTCTTCTCAGCTAAAAAGAAGACCCATGAATATCTCGAAAAGTCATCAACCACAACAAGCACATACCACTTCCCACCAACCGAGCTCACCCGAGCCGGACCAACAAGGTCCATGTGCAAAAGCTCTCCAGGGCGCTTGGTCATGACCTGAGTCACTGGATGGTGGGAGCGGCAACCATCTTCCCATGTCTACAAGAATGGCAAACAAGATCCTTCTCCATGGATAACTTGGGCAATCCTCGATTAGGCCAAGTGAACTAAGCCTTGCAAGCAAGTCGAAGCTCAAATGTCCAAGTCTCCTATGCCACTTCCAAAGATCAGAGGAGGAAGTCCAGCCACAAGACAACGAGAAATGCCAAAAGACTCCGAGAAATTTGCACGAAAGACTTTTCCAAAGGGCGAAATCAAACACACAAGATTGCCCTAAGGATCCAAAATACGACTGAGATTCGTTTTAAAACGAATCTCATAGTCATCATCAAAAAGTTGCGCGAAACAGAAAGAAGGTTAAAATGCAAGTTAGAAACAAGAGCAACATCGCGCAACACAAAGTGCTCATTAACTCGCACCGACCCACGAGACAACACTTTACCTTTGCTATTGTCGCCGAAGGTGATAAACTCCTTTCCGGTGACTAGACTAAGACTGGAGACCACTTGGCATTTCCGGTCATGTGCCTCGAAAACCCGGAATCCACCAACCAAACGTTCTCCAATCGTTTTACCTACATCAATAAAAAGACATAGGGTGAGCATACGGTTCCAACACTAGGGTTAGTGAAGTAGGGAGAGTACCAGTGTGGGGCGGTTGCTCAAAAGAACGGTTAGCAGAAAAACCATTCCTAGAACGCCTACGGGAAGAGCGATCACCACGTAGAGGAAAACGTGGTCCGCTAAGAGAGGAGCGTCCATCGCGATACTCAACACGCGGTGGGGGGAAACGCTCAACTACAAAGCCACCGCCATGGGGTCCATAGCCTACAACTGCAGGCTCCCGCCGGGCACGACCTCCTCGCGGCCTAGGCCTAGGAACGTGAGGTTTCGGACCTCTAGCCTAACAGCACGCCTCTGAACATTCGGCACATGTACATCATGGAAAGGATGATGCATATCCGTGTTGTTCATCTCCTTGCACGGCGCGCCTCTCTCTTGCGCCGAAAGCAAAACTCACTCAGGTGTCCATCTCTCCCACAGTGCTCACAATGGTACCTCATCGCTCTCAAAGGGGGTTGTTGGTACTCACGGTAGTGGGTGTGGATCACTTTGCCCTTCTGTGGCATAAGCTCCTCCTGGATAGGTGGCGTCGTGTCAAGCTTGTTTTTCAGGTAGTTGGGCTTGGGATGCCATATCTGTTTTTGGGGGTGGAGCTCTCGGAGGTTCAACGAACACACCATCCTTGGTGTTAGGCTTGAGAGGCTCTTTGGGTGGAATCTTTGTAAGTTTGGGAGTAGTGGTGGAGTTGGCTTCTCACATGGGTTCAGACCACTCGACTCTCAATCTTGCCAAAAGATGACACTCAACACCCTGAGCGAAACCTACACCAGACCTCCGGCAGCACGCTTGAACTGGGAGATCATCATCCCCAGTTGCGGCTCACCACTAGACACCCATGACAAGATCGTCCGAAGGTATGTGTTTTCCTCCTCGGTTTGCATCTTGTCATGCTTCACATTGGCTATCTCCATCTCCAAGCCCTCACACAACACGCACCTAGTCACACAAGTGCTACCCGAGCTGGCCTTCTCAAGAGACCAATCTTAGCATTCTTCTCTGCCAACTCGGTTTGCAAGCCCAACAGGACTTGCACGCACCCAACAGCAAGGATCTAGCCTTCAGCTCATCCACCTCTCCTACCAACGCCACATACTTACCTCTCAAAGTGAGAAGGTCAGTCATGTGCGTGGTGCACATCTCGCACTCAACCTCCTCAGAGACAACTACAGTGGACTTGGCAAACTCAAGCTCCTTCACTGTATCCTCCCACTTCTGCCTAAACTCCTTCCGCTCTCTAGCAGAGCGCGCTAAGCAACTTGTCTTGACTAAGAAGGGCGGCAGTAAGCTTCTCGACCTCAGCAGAAATCTCATCGGGGGTCAGAGATACCTGGGAGGGTGTCGTCATCTCATCGTTCTGAGGGGGTTGTCCTCCAGCTCGCCGTCGACTCCTTGCCGAGGGCCATGGTGCAGAAGCCCTCGTCGTCGGCGAAGAAGCAGAGGCCGTTGAGCTTGTCCTCGATCCTCTTCTTCTTCTCGGACTCATCGTCGCTTGAGGAAGCGGAGTCATCATCCGAGTCATCGACGTCGCTGAGCGTGGCGAAGAACGCACGCTGCTCAGCCTGGGCCTTCTCCAAGTACTTCGTCTGATGTACTCTTGTTGAAGCTGCCCTTCCGCTTGTGCTTCGTGGGGGACGTACTTCTCCTTGCGCTTGCCGGAGTCGTACTTGTGCCCATAATCCGCCTTGCCGAAAGTCTGCTTGTTCTTCTTCGGGCAATTGGCGATGAAGTGGTTGGGGTCGCCGCACTCAAAGCATCCTGAGCGTCCTCCTCCGCGGCGACGGTTCATGCGGTTGTTGTGGAACGCGAGAACCGGTTGGCGAGCAATTCCAACTCGTCATCCCCCATGAACTCTAGCTGCTCCTCTGTGACAGAAAGAAGAGAGGAAAGTGCAAAGCTCCAGAGGTGTTAGCAGAAGAGCCAGAAAGCAAAGCCATTGACGAGCCAGAAGGATTTTCATAAGAAGCCCTCGCCATGGCATCGATCTCACTGGACTTGAGCTTACTAAAGAGCTCGTCGCACGTGAGGGTCTCATAGTTAGGCGATTCGATGATCGCCTGAACCTTGGAATCCCACACCGACCGATAAGAGTATGCAGAAGCTTCAAAGCCCTCTCATGATCGTCGAAAGGCAAACAGCTCCTTGTTAGCCCTCATCCTGTTGACAATCATCTGAAAGCGAGCGAATAAACTTTCTATGCTCTCGCCAGGCATGTGTCGAAAGTTCTCATACTCTCGCTTGAATGACTCGTAGAGACGGGTTTTTGACTTGAGTGGTTCCCTCATGGAAACGCATGAGGGTAGCCCAAATCTCCCGAGCCCGTGCGAGGTGAGAGGCGCGATCATCAAACTCACTCATGCTCAAACATGAGAAAAGAGCATTACGGGCTCGGCTATTGGCATCATGCTCATCAATCTAATGCTTGAGTAGCACGAGCAGCCAAGACCACGTAATCGGGCAGAGTTGCAAATATCCCAGATGGAAGCACCCAAACTCTGCAGATAGGCCGACATGCGTATCTTCCAATACGCATAGTTCGTCCCATCAAAGAATGGCGGTTTGCCCACGCCGCGATCCATGTCGCTTCTATGTATCTGGAACCGGCTAAGTTGGAAGATCCTTAACCTGCTCCGACACCAATTGAAGGACCGAGAGTGCAACCAGAAAGCGACAAAGGGGGGTGAATGGGAGCTTCAAAATTCCTTTCGAAAACTTGTCTCTACTGTCCCGTAAATCAACCCCAAGAGCAAACCCTAGAGCTCGTAAGTGTTCACGACCCTAGATGTAGGGTGGATGCTTCCAAGAAGCACAACGGAACACTTCATGACTCTAGAAACCCAACGCAAGAGCCGAAAATCAAAACCGACAACAGACGAACGAACTGCGGACGAAACAGCGCGAAACAACACTGACCGAACTCACTGGAGCGTCGGTCAATAGGCACCGGACGCGTCCGGTCGATCAAAATCGAGTTTGGAAGCTCTCTGTTTGTGACCAGACTCACGGTCACTGAGCGTCCATCCGGTCACACCCCTAGCGTCCGGTCAGTAAAGACGAAAAACTGTGAACAGTAGAAGGAACGAGTCCGCTCCAAGATTAGGAGCAGCGTCCGTTCAGGTCACAGCAAAGTCGTCGCACGACATTCAACCACCAGACGCGTCCGGTCAGTATCGAGGCCAGCGTCCGGTCACCCCGACCTTGACTGTTCGTTCACCGATTTGATCCAAACTCTCCCAAACAAATCCTCTAGGGATCAAACTTGGAGAGATGAGCCACAAGGAGGATAGTGAGCTATCTCAAAGAGATCATGGCTCGAACCTATCTCCAAATCGATGAATCGAAGAATTTCGGGGGAAAGGAGAAAAGCTTGACCCGAAATGAAAATCGATCGATCTACTAGCTCGTGAGGTTAAAGATGAATTCCTTCGATGAAAAGAGTTGCCTCACGATCTAGAACAACTTGGTTCAAACGGATTTGCATGTAACGCACCAAGCAAAGAGATCGATGACGGGAAAACATGGAGAAAATGGAACTCACGAAGAACAAGACAAAACGCGAATCTCAACCACGAATTTGCAACCGTGTGACTACCACACGCTACAATAGTGAGATTACGGTCTCACTTCCTCAAAAATCTCACGGGCACAGAGGTATTGTTCTCTTCTCTCTATGGATCTCAGTTTCGCTACAGCAGAGGATGGGGAGAGCAGGAAACCCTAGAAGCAAAAGAGCAAATGACTGAGATGGAATGGGAGGAGGGTGTCTCCCTCTACTTATCCTAATTCTAATTCCTACTCTACCCCTCTCTAATTACAGAGCGAGCCAGCAACCCTAGGGTTATTCTGGATCAACTATCGTGGTAGGCAGTGATCCGACGGCCACGCCGCACAACTGGTAGCGTTGCCTCGACGCAACCTCACCGATTGTCGCCACGTGCCGCTACCGCTCCGCTCGTCCTTTTCCCGGACTTCGCCCCCGGTTTTGAGGCCCAAACCGGGAAACCAGCCTTCACGACCAACCCTCGGTTTTGAGGCCCAAACCGCAAAACCAGTCGTCCATCGCCTGAGTTTTGTGGCCCAAACTCAGAAACCTGCAGCTCCCAGGTTTTGAGGCCCAAACCTGGAAACTGTCCTCAGCCGAGTTTTGTGGCCCAAACTCAGAAACCATCACGCGCCCAGGTTTGAGGCCCAAACCTAGAAACCGTCCACTCGGTGGTTTTTCTGTGGCTCAACCACCAAACCGAGTCGTAGAGGGGATGCACCGCCCGTGCATCCCCGTCCACCGACACGTGTCCCCAGGTCCTCGACCCAAGCAGCAAAAACAGTTGCCACAATCTTCGCTTGTCGCTGTCCCAAGGCTGTCAGCCCCACAGCTTGATCTCGGGCCACCGGTCCCTCAGTCCAAGTCTCACGTCCGCCCTTCGCCACTCTCGGTCCATCGGCAACGACGTCTCTACTTGACCTTCACCTTGCCTTGATCACTGTATTCGTGCTCGACACCTGCACAACACACAGCAAAAGAACATGCGCATTTTCCCAGTTGCACATCACTCATCACTCAGAGACTCGGCATACACCCATGTATCCGCAATAATTAACAACCTGGACCCATTATTCTGTAGCCTGCATTGCTTTCACCATTGCATAATGAAGCCCTTGCATTTTAATGGAGGCAAAGAAGACGACTTGTGCCCTAGCTAACCTCTAAAGTATGAGACCAGGAACCAGTTGGCAGCAAGTGGTGCTTCAACTTGATGACCATCCTAAACACCACATAGCACGATAGTTGCAACACCGCCATCGCGAGGGGGTACCTATGCTGATTGGTAGGGAATGAATCAATTAAGTTCACAATTGATTAATTACTTGAAAAGAATTTGTGATGATCTATTTCTGGTTATGTGTTAAGTAGTCATTACCACAAAAGGTGCCAAATTTGATGTAAACTCAAGGAATGGGTAAGGCCACCTGCCAGAAGCCACATGGTGTTGATTTACTACTATAAAATAAAATGTAGCTATGTATGCAGAGTAGTGGTAGTACTTTGTTTATGAAATTTAAGCTAGAAATTAAAGATTACCAGATTGGAGTTGTTGCTGAACAATCTGTTGGAAAGTGACGTAAAGCATGGTCCAAAGGAAGAAGTACGCGATCCGGAACCCAGGGAACCTCTGTAAATTAAGCCATGAGAGTTTGCAGTGTGTTGAGTAAACCGTGAAAAACATTCATCAATTTCCTTTTTCTGATCATCTAGTTCAGTAGTAACTCATGTGCTGCTTACCAAGCTATTCAGGGCTTGCCTCACTGAGCAAGAAAACAACATCCACTGAATGCATTCCTACCAACAACTGTCAGAAGAGAAATCAGCAAACAGCTAGCCACTTTCTTTTTTTTCTTTGTCAGAATGTGAGATGCCATAATGGGGAAAAACATGAAATAAGTCTACTTACGAAGTTGAGATTGTAGTCCGTCACGTAAGGAACCAGAAAATGATGAACCAAAAAACACAGTCTGTAAGCATCAAACACCTGCACGTGTCTATCGATAAATACTAAACAAAGTTACCTTACTGTTGCAAAGATCACAAAGAATTCTAAGATATGATAAACTTTAATATTGAATGGTAAAGTGTAGATATAGTATAGTCCAATTTTTAACGTTGCTCGTTCTGAAGCTACTTCTCCTAGGCCATCACCCTTCTTTAGTTATCTATTAATTCTTGTCATAAAGCAAAAGGTGACATTTCCAAACTATCCTATGCCAACCTAGGCAGACATTTAGTTACCATTACTGATACAGTTAGGCCTAGCAAATCAATCCAAGGAAACAGATTGCCTTTATTCTTGATGCTACAATCTAAAGAGTCAGCCCTACACTTCAGAAAGAAGGAGAAAGGTGACTCGGTGTTGACACCAGAAGTGGCAAATGGATATACCGCAAGCGTACGGTAGTCAATTGTAGCCTTTCACTGGACTATTCCAGGTATCGTATTTCCACAGGGAACATGAAGTGGATTACTAGATGTAGGATCGTCAAAGGATGATCAAAGGATATATGATAACTGGGATAGAGAGGTCTTCCTAATATCAATATCTGGTACTGGTTTTCTAAGAGTACTGAGGTTTACCACCTCATTCCTTACTGGGGGGCGAAGACGAAACATAGTTGATTAAAGGTTTTCCACCTAACAAACTACTAAGGCGGCAATGGCTGCTACCCAACTATTATTTTTCAACTTGCATACAACACTTGAGAGGAACTCCAAGCACTGGCTGTGTCTGTCACCCTACCACCCGGCGTCTACACAAGTGCGACAGAAGTTCCACACTGGCAATAGATTATAGCCTATGAGCACGCCACGTCTACACTAATCTTACTACTCTAAAGCTGAGCTTATTAGGCCTAGAGCACTTCAATAAAGTAAAGCAGTATGCCAAGTAAAAGAATTGTAAAATACTTAATTACCAGACCAGAATCTTAACTACTAGAAGGACTCAGATATAACACTTACAAGAAGAATCGCACCCGCTGAGGCGCACCTTGGAGAAGACTCCCGACAGGTCGGGACTCCTCCATGGAACTCCTCACTCCCTTCCCTCTCTTCTAACACTAAAGCTACTAAGTAGAATTTCTCTCCTTGGATGCATACAAATGAAGAGCTCTTGGGGTATTTATAGCTTGGAGGTGGAGTAGCGGCTACTCCGGTGCCACATCAGCGATCCGCGTGCTCTCCTTCCTTAGTCATTGGATCAAACCGCCATAGCAACCGACCTTGATGAATGGCTTGGATATTGTTCACGTGTGAAACATGTGCTTTGCCACCGACTTGGATGAAGCTCACCATGGGGTCGGCCGACCCCACTCTATGACATGTGGGCCCAGGGTACATCTTCTAGAAGTGGTGATGTCATCCTCATGAACAGTGCAGATGGTCCCCACCAAGGGGGGGGGGGGGGGGGGGGGGTCAGCCGACCCCCCTATGACAGAGGTGGCCCACCTTCTTCTCTCCCTGGTGACCCCACATGTCATGGAGCAAGTCTTGTGATGATGGTTGCATTTGGTTTCGGTGTGTGGACCCATGAATCCATGTGTTTCTCATCTTGCACCATTGAGTAAAAGCACATGTTTGATCCAAGGGTTGATATTGGCTTGAACATGCTTCTCTTGGATCATGCCATGTCACCCTGGCCGAGGTGGCCCAAGGTGGGGTCGGCCGACCCCCTTGGTGGGCCCACCTGGCCTCATTTGTTCATTTTTCCATCTCCTACAAGTTCACAAGCTAAGAGTACAAGTGGAACTTATTAGTGATAAATATGCTCATGATATGCTATACTTCCTTGAAACCAAGGCCTGTTGACGGTATTTTGATAAGGTAAAACATGTTATAACTTCTGTCAACAAGATCCCCCACACTTGAATCTTTGCTCGTCCTCGAGTAAAGGTTAGAGAAAGTGAACAAGTGATTATTACATACTTAAAATGATAATGATCAAAGCATCATTCCTAACATAGTTTATACAAATGGGTATGTGGTACTGTCTATCATATATCCTTTAAATGTTGAGAAAAGGGACAAATCTTAAAGCAAAGTCATCTCCCTGAATTCTTGTTCTTGGTACTTTAGAGTTTTTAGGACAGTTTGAAAGGAAAACACATAGTTCATGCTTACTCCTCATATAGTACTCTCAAGACACTCTTATAGGTGTTTGGTTCCTCACGAAGGCATAACATGTGATTGCCTTATTTTTGTTTTATCCTAATCTATCAGGCTTAAGTGGAGCTTGCGGATACATGGGTGTATGCCGGGTCTCTGAGTGATGAATGATTGTCAACTAGGATGATGCGCATGTTCTTTGGTTTGTGTTGTGCAGGTGTCGAGCACGGATGCAGTGATCGACGGCGAGGTGAAGGTCAAGTAGAGACGTGCCGTGCCGATGGACCGAGAGTGGCGAAGGGCGGACGTGAGGCTTGGACTGAGGGACCAGAGGCCTGAGGATCAGCTATGGTGGCTGGCAGCCTGTGGCGGCTACAAGCGAAGACTTGCGGTCATGTGTTGCCTGAGTCATGGACTCGGGGACACGTGTCGGTGGACGGGGTACACGGGAGGAGCATCCCCTCTATGACGTCGGTTTGGTGGTAGAGCCAGGGAAAAACCATCGATGGACGGTTTCCAGGTTTGTGCCTCAAAACCTGGCGTGGACGGTTTCCGAGTTTGGCCCAAAAACTCGGGCTGAGGGTTTCCGAGTTTGGCCACAAAACTCGGGCTGGAGGTTTCCGAGTTTGGCCACAAAACTCGGGCTAAGGACGGTTTCCAGGTTTGGGCCTCAAAACCTGGGCTCTGAGGGTTTGCTGAGTTTGGCCTCAAAACTCAGATGCTGGTGGGCTGGTTTCCCGGTTTGGGCCTCAAAACCGGGGGTTGGCTGGAAAAGGCTGGTTTCCCGGTTTGGGCCACAAAACCGGGGGTGCAGAGCGAGGGCGGCACGTGGCGGTGATCTGGAGGTTGCGTCGAGGCAACACTTCGAGTCGAGCGGGCGTGGCCGTCGGATACACTACCACTGAGTTGTCCAGAATAACCCTAGGGTTTTAGCTGGTTCGCTCTGTAATTAGAATGAGAAGGGGGTAGAGTAGGAAATAGACTTAGGTTAGAATTAGGATAAGTAGTAGGGAGACACCCTCCTCCCCTCATCTCGTCATTTTGCTCTTTCGCACTTAGGGTTTCCTGCTCTCCCATCTCTGCTGTAGCTAGCTGAGATCCCAGAGGAGACTTGCCTTGTGTACTTTTGATTGAGGAGGAAGTGAGGCCGTATCCTCACTGTTGTAGCGTGTGGTTGCGCTACGGCTGCAGATCGATGTGGTGATTCGCGTTTTGGTTCGTGTTCTTCGCGTTCTTCGTTTCTCCGCGATTTTCCCGTCGCTTGATCTCTTTGCTCGGTTCATCTTTTGCAAAACCGTTTGAACCAAGTTGTTCTAGATCGTGAGGCACTTCTTTCCATCGAAGGAATTCACCTCTAACCTCACGGTCTAGGAGATCGATCGATTTTCGTTTCGGGTCAAGTTTTCTCCCTTCCCTCGAAATTCTTCGATTCATCGATTTGGAGATAGGTTCGAGCCATGATCTCTTAGGGATAGCTCACTATACTCCTTTTGACTCTTCTCACCAAGTTTGATCCCTAGAGGATTCGTTTTGGGTGAGATCGAGTCGAATCGGTGGACGAAAGGCTGCTGTCGGGGTGACCGGACGCTGTCCTCGCGTTGACCGGATGCGTCCGGTGGTTGAATGTCGCGTGGCATTTTCTCTAGCTGACCGGACGCTGGGTTTCTTTTTTTCGACCGGACTCGCTCCTCGCACTGTTCACTCGGCTTGACTTTTGTGACCGGACGCACAGTTTGTGACCGGACGCTGTTCACCAGAGTCGGTCGGGAACAGTAAGGTCCCAGAATGGATTTCGCACGACCGGACGCGTCCGGTGCTCACTGACCGGACGCTACCCAGAGTCCGTCGTGACTGCTTTGCGGCTTTCGTTCGCCAGTTGTTCGTTCGTTGTCGGATTTGTTTTCCGTCTTTTGCGTTGGCTTTCTAGAGTTGTTGTGTCCCGCTGTGCTTCTTGAAGCATCCACCCTACATCTAGGGTCATGGACATTAGCAAGCTCTAGGGTTTGTCTTTTTGGGTGATTCTCGGGACAGTGGCTACTAGTTCTGAAAGGAAATTTGAAGCTCCCATTCACCCCCCCCTCTGGTTGCTTTCTGGGTGCTTCTCAGTCCTTCAATTGGTATCGGAGCGGGTTAAGGATCGTTAACCTTAGCCGGTTTCCAGATCCACAGAAGGTGACATGGATCGCGGCGTGGGCAAACCGCCGTTCTTTGATGGGACGAACTATGCGTATTGGAAGATACGCATGTCTGCCTATCTCCAGAGCATGGGCTCTTCTGTTTGGGAGATTTGCAACAGGGACGATTACGTTGTCTTGGCTGCTCGTGTCACTCAGCTCCAGATCGATGAGCACGAGGCCAATAGCCGGGCACATAACGCCTTGTTCTCCTGTTTGAGCATGTCCGAATTCGATCGCGTTTCTCACCTCCCCACAGCTCGCGAGATTTGGGTGACCCTCATGCGCTTCCATGAGGGAACCACTCAGGTCAAATCCCGCCTCTATGAGTCGCACAAGCGGGAGTATGAGAACTTTCGACATATGCCTGGCGAGAGCATAGAGAGTTTATTCGCTCGCTTTCAGGTCATTGTCAACAAGATGAGAGCGAACAAGAAGCTGTTGCCTTTTTGACGATCATGAGAGGGCTTTGAAGCTTTTGCACACTCTTGATCGGTCGGTGTGGGACTCAAAGGTCCATGCGATCATCGAATCGTCTAACTATGAGACCCTCACTTGCGACGAGCTCTTTAGTAAGCTCAAGTCTAGTGAGATTGACGCCATGTCGAGGGCTCTTATGAGAATCCTTCTGGCCCGACTATGGCTTTGGTTTCTGGCTCTTCTGCTCTTCTGCTAACCCCTCTGCTGGCTTTGCTCTTTCTTCACTCTTTTCTGTCACAGAGGACCAGCTTGAGTCTTTGGGGGATGACGAGTTGGCAATGCTCGCCAACCGGTTCACGCGGTTCCACAATAACCGCATGAACCGTCGCCGCGGTGGAGGACGCTCAGGATGCTACGAGTGCGGCGACCCCGACCACTTCATCGCCAACTGCCCCAAGAAGAACAAGCATTCGGGGAAGGGCAATCATGGGCACAAGTACGACTTCGGCAAGCGCAAGGAGAAGTACGTCCCCGCGAGGGACAAGCGGAGGTGCGACTTCGACAAGGAGTACATCAAGAAGAAGTACTTGGAGAAGGCCCAGGCTGAGCAGCGTGCGTTCTTCGCCACGCTCAGCGACGTCGACGGCTCGGATGACGACTCCGCTTGCTCAAGCGATGACGAGTCCGAGAAGAAGAAGAGGATCGAGGACAAACTGAACGGTCTCTGCTTCTTCGCCGACGACAACGGCTTTTGCACCATGGCGCTTGGTGATGAGGTCGACGGCAAGCTGGAGCACACCCCTCGAGACAACGATGACGACGACACCTCCCAGGTATCTCTCACCCACGACAAGCTTTCTGCTGAGGTCGAGAAGCTTACTGCCGCGCTCCTTAGTTAGGACAAGTTG
Source organism: Coix lacryma-jobi var. lacryma-jobi (assembly GCA_009763385.1). Taxonomy (NCBI): domain Eukaryota; kingdom Viridiplantae; phylum Streptophyta; class Magnoliopsida; order Poales; family Poaceae; genus Coix; species Coix lacryma-jobi. The sequence goes on from CM019824.1 coordinate 141,076,470, forward strand.
CTTAGGCGTGCCGCTAGAGAACGCAAGGAGTTTAGGCAGAAGTGGGAGGACACGGTGAGAGAGCTTGAGTTTGCCAAGTCCACCGTAATTGTGTCGGAGGAGGTTGAGTGTGAGATGTGCACCACGCACATGACTGACCTTCTCACTTGAGAGGTAAGTATGCTGCGTTGGTAGGAGAGGTGGATGAGCTGAAGGCTAGACCTTCTCTGTTGGGTGCGTGCAAGACTTGTCCTGTCTTGCAATCTGAGTTGGCAGAGAGGAATGCCAAGATTGTGTCTTTTGAGGGGCCACTCAGGTAGCACTTGTGTGGCTAGGTGTGCTTCGTGTGAGGGTTTGGAGATGGAGATTGCGAATGTCAAGCATGGCAAGATGCAAACCGAGGAGGAAAACACATACTTCGGACCATCTTGTCATGGGTCTCTTGTAGTGAGCCGCAGCTCGGGAAGATGATCTCCCAATTTAAGCGAGTTGCTGGAGGTTCTGGTGTAGGTCTTGCTCAGGGTGTTGATCTTTCTGCTTTTGGGAAGATTGGAGAGTCGAGTGGTCTAAATCCTAGTGAGAAGCCCAACTCCACCACTACTCCCAAACTGACCAAGCTTCCACCCAAAGAGCCCGTCAAGCCTATCACCAAGGATGGGGTTTTTGAGGAACCTCCGAGAGCTCCACCCAAGAACCAAGTGTGGCATCCCAAACCCACCATCTAAAGAACAAGCTGGATACAATGCCACCTATCCAGGAGGAGTTGCCACAGAAGACAAAGTGATCCACACCCACAGCCATGAGTACCAACAACCCCCTTTGCGTGCGGTGAGGTATCATTGTGACTTCTATGGGAAAGATGGACACTTGAGCGAGTTCTGCTTTAGGCGCAAGAGAGAGGCGCGCCGTGCTAGGGAGATGAACAATGCGGACATGTACCATCCTTTCCATGATGTACATGTGCCGAATGTTCAGAGGAGTGCTCCAAGGGAGCAGCTAGGCCCAGAGGTCCAGAACCTCAAGTTCCCAGGCCTAGGCAGCAGAGAGCTCCGAGGGGAGATGCTACGCCTAGAGGCGCAGTGCCTCAAGTTGCTAGGCCTTGGCCTCGTAGAGAGCATGCCCGGCGGGAGCCTGCAGTTTGTAGGCTATGGACCCCGTGGCGGAGGCTTTGTAGTTGAGCGTTTTTCCCCACCGTGTTTTGAGTATCGCGATGGACGCTCCTTCCTTAGCGGACCACGTTTTCCTCTACGTGGTGATCGCTCCTCTCGTAGACGTGCTAGGAATGGTTTTTCTCTGCTAACCGTTCTTTTGAGCAGCCGGCCCAACACTGGTATTCTTCCTATTTCACTAACCCCAGTGTTGGACCGTATGCTCACCCAATGTCTTTTATTGATGTAGGTAAAACGGTTGGAGGACATTGGTTGGTGGATTCCGGTTGGTCAAGGCACATGACCGGAAACGCCAAGTGGTTCTCTAGCCTTAGCCCTGTTGCCGAAAAGGAGTACATAACCTTCGGTGACAATAGCAAAGGTAAGGTATTGTCCTCATGGGTCAGTGCGAGTTAATGAGCACTTTGTGTTGCGCGAGTTGCTCTTGTTTCTAACTTGCATTTTAACCTCTTTCTGTTTTGCAACTCTTTGACGACGACTATGAGATTCGTTTTAAACCGAATCTCAGTCGTATTTTGGATCCTCAGGGCAATCTTGTATGTTTGATTTCGCCCTTTGGAAAAGTCTTTCGTGTGAATTTCTCGGAGTCTTGGTGGCACTTCTCGTTGTCTTGTGGCTGGACCTTCCTCCTCTGCATCTTTGGAAGTGGCATAGGGACTTGGGGGAGACTTGGACATTTGAGCTTCGACTTGCTTGCAAGGCTTAGTTCACTTGGCCTAATCCGAGGATTGCCCAAGTTGCATATGGAGAAGGATCTTGTTTGCCACTCTTGTAGACACGGGAAGATGGTTGCCGCTCCCCACCATCCAGTGACTCAGGTCATGACCAAGCGCCCTGGAGAGCTTTTGCACATGGACCTTGTTGGTCCGGCTCGGGTGAGCTCGGTTGGGGGGAAGTGGTATGTGCTTGTTGTTGTTGATGACTTTTCGAGATATTCGTGGGTCTTCTTTTTAGCTGAGAAGACCGAGACTTTCTCCTTTGCTCGCAATCTGATTTTGCGTCTTCAGAACGAGTTCCCTTTGAACTCGATGCGAGCAATTCGGAGTGATAATGGTTCCGAATTTAAGAATTCGGATTTTGAGAAGTTTTGTAACTCTTTGGGTTTAGAGCATCAGTTTTCTTCCCCCTACACACCCCCTCAGAATGGTGTTGTAGAGAGGAAGAATCGGACCCTTGTTGAGATGGCCAGGACGATGCTCGATGAGCATAGGACTCCTAGGCGATATTGGGCCGAAGCTATGAGCACTGCATGCTACATTTCCAATCGCATTTTTCTCCGAGCTTTCTTGAAAAAGACTTCTTATGAGTTGCGTTTTGGAAAACTGCCCAAGGTGAGTTATTTTCGAGTCTTTGGTTGCCATTGTTTTATACTCAAAAAGGGCAACTTGGACAAATTTGAGTCTCGTTCTTCTGACGGTGTATTTTTGGGTTATGGCACTCACACTCGCGCATATCGTGTACTTAACCTTGATACTAACCGAGTCATGGAGACATCAGATGTCACCTTCGACGAGACCATGGTTTGTCCCTCTTCTCGTTTTGAGCGTGCAGGTGATCATGAGGTTGGTGAGCCTCTTTTTGATGACGAGGACGAGGGTGCTGAAGGTATGGATGATCCAGCACCCCCTCCACCTGCTGTGCCGCAAAGAGCGGCTTCTACGACGACTCACGGCCCCGACACCTCTTCTCCTGGGGGCCGTGGGATCCGCCACCCCGAGCGGTACCATTTTGTACCCGGGGAGCACCAGCTGCTGTTGAGGGGGAGGCCACTTCGGCAAGGGAGGCGCCACGACACATTCAGCGCCAGCACCCCCTCAGCAGATGATCGGCAACATCGACGAACGTGTCACTCGGTCCAGGTCACAACACATTTCTCACTTTGCTCATTCTGCTTTTGTTGCTGATTTTGAGCCCCGAGATGTTGGACACGCTTTGACGGATCCCGATTGGGTCAATGCCATGCATGAGGAGTTAGAAAATTTTGAGCGAAATCGGGTTTGGGTTCTAGTTCCACCTCCTCCTGAGTGTAAGCCTATTGGGACAAAATGGGTTTTCAAAAACAAGCAAGGAGAGGATGGCCACGTTGTTAGAAACAAGGCCAGGCTTGTAGCGAAGGGTTATAGTCAGAAGGAGGGGATAGACTATGAGGAGACGTTTGCTCCTGTAGCTCGTTTGGAGGCAATTAGGATACTCTTGGCCTTTGCTGCATCCAAAGGTTTCAAACTTTTTCAAATGGATGTCAAGAGTGCCTTCTTAAACGGCTACATAGAAGAAGAGGTTTATGTTGAGCAACCCCCCGGTTTTGAAAATCCCAAGTTTCCAAACCATGTTTTTAAACTCCACAAAATTTATATGGTTTGAAACAAGCCCCTAGAGCCTGGTATGATAGGTTGAAAACCTTTTTGCTTGCTAAGGGTTTTAAAATGGGATGTGTAGATAAAACGCTCTTTCTCCTCAAGCAAGGCAAAGACACTCTCTTGGTCCAGATTTACGTGGATGATATCATTTTCGGTGGTTCTTCTCACGCTTTGGTTGCCAAGTTTGCAGATACTATGAGCAGGGAGTTCGAGATGAGCATGATGGGCGAGCTGACGTTTTTTCTCGGGTTGCAAATCAAGCAATCCCGGGAAGGGACGTTGTGCACCAGGGCAAGTACACCAAGGACTTGCTGAAGCGGTTCGATATGGGTGAGGCCAAGCCTCTTCCAACACCCATGTCGACGACGACTGCCCTGGATGCGGATGTGGATGGAGAAGCAGTGGACCAGAAGGAGTACCGAAGCATGATCGGGTCGCTCTCTACCTGACGGCGACACGCCCGGACATCCAGTTCGCGGTGTGTCTGTGTGCGCGCTTTCAGGCGTCGCCGCGCACCTCTCACCGTCAGGCGGTGAAGCGGATTTTCAGGTACCTTCGTTTCACACCTGAGTTCGGGATTTGGTATTCTGCTTCCTCCACCCTCTCCCTTTGCGGTTATTCGATGCCGATTTTGCTGGTTGCCGTATTGAGCGCAAGTCCACTTCTGGGACTTGCCAGTTTATTGGTTCTTCTCTTGTTTCGTGGTCTTCTCGCAAGCAGTCTAGTGTCGCTCAGTCTACCACGAGGCTGAGTATGTTGCTGCGGCTAGCTGCTGTTCCCAGTTGCTCTGGATGATGGCCACTTTGCGTGATTTTGGTCTGAGCTTTTCTCGCGTGCCTTTGCTTTGTGACAGCACGAGTGCCATTAGCGTTGCTAAGAACCCCGTGCTTCACTCGAAGACCAAACACATTGATGTGCGCTTTCATTTTCTTGCGAGACCACCAGGAGAAGGGTGATATCGACCTTCGCCATGTCGATACTCATCATCAACTGGCTGATATTTTCACCAAGCCTTTAGACGAATCAACCTTTAATCGGTTGAGGGGTGAGCTTGGTGTGTGTTTCCCCTTTTAGTTGGGGGAAACATTTTGGATCTTGTATATAGACTGATTCTTTTTCGTTTGTCTTTCTTTTCTTTTGCATTTAAGCATACGCATTTACATTCTGAGCTTCATGTTTATAATCACTAGAATGTAACTATGCTCTATGTAGTATGCTCCGATGCTTATGTTGATGCTTGTAGCTTATGCTCTTTCTGATCACTAGTACATGTTGTGAGCTGAGCTATTTTGAAATGGTGAATTTGCTTAATAACTTAAATCTGAAAATGTTCACCATTGAGATATGCAACTAGCATGTGTAGGATGTGTTGAGTTCACTCGTGCTTTTCATATATGCTAGGTTGCTATGTCTCTAGTTCTGAGTCATTCACTTGCTTGGTCTGTTCATATCATGTTTAAAATTTGAACCAAGTTTTAGTGAATTGAAAAGATCGAGATGGGATTGCTTGTCAACACATCACGGTATCGAGACGGTTTCTCATTGCACTTTGAGTTAAACTTGAGCCGTGTAGTGTATGACCGAAACCGTAGCTTTAAGCTTCTGATTGCTTCGGCATAGGCTTCGCTCGGTTGAAAAGTTAGGCAATGACAAGCTTTCAACCTCTCGCAATCACATGCTAATAATTGAACTTGTGAATTTTCACCGCTGCAACTCCGATCTGAATTTGAATTCACAAGTGTATGTTTCATTCTTAAGCATGATGATTGAACTTTGCTAGGGGTAGTTCACCTTGTATACATGTTTAGCACTTGTTCAGACTCCTGTTTATACATTGCTAGTGCTATTTTGATGGTGAATACCTTTTGACTCAAAACTGCTCATTTTCTGCTCATATGTTCATATTTCATATCTGGTGATCAGTTTGAGCCTTTGCTGAGCTTGTATGCTGTTGTTGAGTCATTGGAGTTATACTGTTTAGAGCATCTTTGCATTCTCCTGAATATATGCCTGAAGCTGCTAACTTGCATTCTGACTCATATGCATGTTGGAAGGGGGAGAACCTCCCATGTTAGCACTTTTGTTGGTGCCTTTTCTAATGGAGAGTCCTTTTCTTGACCGTGCATTTTCAACTAAGGGGGAGAGTTTGCAAATCATATGTTCCTGATGTTCATCTAAGGGGGAGTTTGAGGGAAATCTTTTCAAATCTTTGTGTTCCTCCCAAGTTGGACCTAAGGGGGAGTGTTTTCCTGGTTGTATGCACTATTCGAGGGGAGCTTGCTGTTTTTTGTTGGCCGTAAGACATTGGTATCGAGCTTTCTTTGCTAGTTGTGTTGAGCCTCTGTGCCTCTATCTTGAGGGACTAGCATTTTGCTTCGATATTTCGATTGGGTTTTGCTAGCGGTGTTGAGCCTGTTCTACCTCTTCTTGAGGGCTAGCTTTGCTTTGCTTGGTTGCGTCGAGCCGTTGCCCATGTCTTTGGGGACCAAGTTGTCTTGCTCTTTCCACTTGACCTTCTTCGGCTTTGCTATGCTTTTGGGTCATTTGGTCGAGTTTCTCTCTTCTCCTTCTTCCTTCTTCTCTTTCTATTATGATTTGTGTTGGTAGTTGACAATGCACTCATCAAGGGGGAGATTGCGGATACATGGGTGTATGCCGGGTCTCTGAGTGATGAGTGATTGTCAACTGGGATGATGCGCATGTTTCTTTGGCTTGTGTTGTGCAGGTGTCGAGCACGGATGCAGTGATCGACGGCGAGGTGAAGGTCAAGTAGAGACGTGCCGTGCCGATGGACCGAGAGTGGCGAAGGGCGGACGTGAGGCTTGGACTGAGGGACCAGAGGCCCGAGGATCAGCTGTGGTGGCTGGCAGCCTGTGGCGGCGACAAGCGAAGACTTGCGGTCATGTGTTGCCTGAGTCGTGGACTCGGGGACACGTGTCGGTGGACGGGGTGCACGGGAGGTGCATCCCTCTACGACGTCGGTTTGGTGGTAGAGCCAGGGAAAAACCATCGATGGACGGTTTCCAGGTTTGGGCCTCAAAACCTGGGCGTGGACGGTTTCCGAGTTTGGCCACAAAACTCGGGCTGAGGGTTTCCGAGTTTGGCCAAAAACTCAGGGCTGGAGGTTCCGAGTTTGGCCACAAAACTCGGGCTGAGGACGGTTTCCAGGTTTGGGCCTCAAAACCTGGGCTCTGAGGGTTTGCTGAGTTTGGCCTCAAAACTCGATGCTGGTGGGCTGGTTTCCGGTTTGGGCTCAAACCGGGGGTTGTTAGCTGGAAAAGGCTGGTTTCCCGGTTTGGGCCACAAAACCGGGGGTGCAGAGCGAGGGCGGCACGTGGCGGCGATCTAGGTTGCGTCGAGGCAACGCTTCGAGTCGAGCGGGCGTGGCCGTCGGATACACCTACCACCGAGTTGGTCCAGAATAACCCTAGGGTTTAGCTGGTTCGCTCTGTAATTAGAATAGAGAGGGGTAGAGTAGGAAATAGACTTAGGTTAGAATTAGGATAAGTAGTAGGGAGACACCCTCCTCCCCTCATCTCAGTCATTTGCTCTTTCGCACTTAGGGTTCCTGCTCTCCCATCCCTGCTGTAGCTAGCTGAGATCCGCAGAGAGACTTGCCTCTGTGTACTGTTGATTTGAGGAAGTGAGGCCGTATCCTCACTGTTGTAGCGTGTGGTTGCGCTACGGTTGCAGATCGTGTGGTGATTCGCGTTTTGTTCGTGTTCTTCGCGTTCTTCGTTTCTCCACGATTTTCCCGTCGCTTGATCTCTTTGCTCGGTTCATCTTTTGCAAAACCGTTTGAACCAAGTTGTTCTAGATCGTGAGGCACTTCTTTCCACCGAAGGAATTCACCTCTAACCTCACGGTCTAGGAGATCGATCGATTTTCGTTTCGGGTCAAGTTTTTCCCTTCCCCCGAAATTCTTCGATTCATCGATTTGGAGATAGGTTCGAGCCATGATCTCTGAGGGATAGCTCACTATACTCCTTTTGACTCTTCTCACCAAGTTTGATCCCTAGAGGATTCGTTTTGGGTGAGATCGAGTCGAATCGGTGGACGAACAGGCTGCTGTCGGGGTGACCGGACGCGTCCGGTGGTTGAATGTCGCGTGGGATTTCTCTAGCTGACCGGACGCTGGGTTCTTGTTCGACCGGACTCGCTCCTCGCATGTTCACTCGGCTTGACTTTTGTGACCGGACGCACAGTTGGTGACCGGACGCTCTGTTCACCAGAGTCCGGTCAGGGAACAGTAAGGTCCCAGAATGGATTTCGCTGACCGGACGCGTCCGGTGTCCGTGCTCATGACCGGACGCTGCCAGAGTCCGGTCGTGACTGCTTTGCGCGCTTTCGTTCGCCAGTTGTTCGTTCGTTGTCGGATTTGTTTTCCGTCTTTTGCGTTGGCTTTCTAGAGTTGTGTAGTGTCCCGCTGTGCTTCTTGGAAGCATCCACCCTACATCTAGGGTCGTGGACATTAGCAAGCTCTAGGGTTTGTCTTTTGGGGTGATTCTCGGGACAGTGGCTACTAGTTTCTGAAAGGAAATTTTGAAGCTCCCATTCACCCCCCCCTCTGGTCGCTTTCTGGTTGCTTCTCGGTCCTTCAAGCTTGGTAGGGAAAACAAAGTAGCATACTTGTTTTGCATATATTGTAAAGTCAAAACAGGATCCAAGGAGAAGAATGTCATAATCTTAGATCAAGATGTGGCATGTGTGGGAAAGTATGTGGACTAGAAAGCTCCTTTAATATAATCTCTCTTCTCTACTGTTTTTACTTGAGACATGGCTAGCATTTTAACAATGGAACCTTCGTGTCCATTTTTTTAGTGACCTTCATGTGTCCACAATTTTTTTTATAGGGACCTTCATGTGTCCACTTTTTTTGCTTAGCCTTAATGTCTTTTTTTACTAAACAGAGTTAGGAGTTGAGAGAGATATATTGTAGAACTTTAATGTAGAAGCATCTATAGAGTGGAAATGAATGGCATGTGCCGGCATACTTCCAGGTAGAAGTTGCATATAAGATGGTGTGTACGTGATCTTGATCTTGGGATTATGACAAAATTCTCGACTAGGGTCAACAAGGTTTGACCAAACTCAAGACAAAAAAAGAGCATGTGTGTAAAAGGTTTTGATCATGTATGCATTGTTAACACCTCTGGTGTTTAGCATGTAATTAATTGCAACATCATTATCATCTTAAGCATCTTGATCATGATTTCTTGTGTATGCATTTTGCTAAGTGTATCATTTTATGTGAAGTCCCTCTATTGCAAAAACCCTAATTAGCCCACTTCTCTCTACAAGGGCAAAATGGTAATTTCATCTCTGTGACTAGTTTTGTGTAATTCTTGTTCCTTTGGTGTCTTGTAGTTTTGTTGTGTTGGCCAAAGTTCGAAAATCAGAATTTGATTCCAAATCCCTTGCAAAACCCTGATTTCCAAATCCTGGATTTTATCCCTCTTTTTGTAATTCAAAAATTATTCAAAATTTGGGATTGGTCCAAAAAGCAAAGTTGTAGGTCTGTCAAAGAGAAACAACTTTGGTATTTACAAATTTTCAAGTTGCAGTACAAAGTTTTGAGTTATTTCAAATTCATTCAAACTCCAATTTTTGTCCCCTTTTCAGTTTTCAAAATGAGTTCAAAAACTAATGAGTTTCAGGAAAAGTGTATAATAGCAAAGTTGTAGGTTTTGGCAAAATGAACAACTTTCATATTTGCAGATTTTCAAGTTTCAGTTTAAAATTCAAAGTAATTTTGAATTGATTCAAATCTCAAAAGTGTCCCCTTTTCTGATTTCAAATATAGTTCAAAAACTGTTTGGATTTTGAAAATGTTCTTATTGACAAAGTTGTAGATCTCTTTTTTCTGAACAACTTTGGTATTTTGAGTTTTTGCAGCGCAGTGCAAGTTTTGAAAGTAATTTGCAAAATACAAAATCTGCTCAAAGTCAAAGGCTAGGGCATAGCCCTGTTCCTCTTCTTCCTAGGGACAGGGGGGTCCGGCCATGGCGCACCGCCGGCGTCGCACGCGCCGCGTGCCTGGCTGCCGCACCCACGCTCCGACCTGTCGCGCCTGACCCCGTGATCACGCCGCGCTCGCACGCGAGAGCTGACTTCCTCTCGTGTCCCCCACTGCTCCCAGAGCGTCGCCGCCGCGTGGCCATCGCCGGCGAGCGCACGCCCGAGCCCCGGCTGCACGCCAGCTTATCCGCCAGAGCGCAATCGAGTGCGCACGCCCCCGCAAACCTTACCCGCGCAACCCCGAGGTCTCTACCGGCCTCTGGCCGCGCCTATAAGAAGGCCCGCGGAGCCCGAGCTCCCTCACTCACCTCCGCCGCCGTCGCCAGCTCACACCAGCGCCTCCCGAGCTCAACCACCTAGCTCAGCAGCTCCGCCTTGATCTGGTGAAGCTCCCCACCCTCCAATTTCACCTCTACCGTCCCCGTTTGCCCGGCGTAGCTCGTCGTTGTCGTCTCCGGCGAGAACCCGGCGAACTCGGGTTCGTGGAATTCGCCGTCTCCGGCCTTGATCATCCTCCACTGACCCCCGCATCACCTTCCTTACTCCCGTGCGACTCTAACCCGGCCATCGCGGCTCCGTTGTTGCACAGGGTCGCCAGGACGCCTGTCGCCGCCGCGAGCTTTCCGCCGGTCACCGTCGACCACCTCCACCGTCCATCCCCGTCCCTCACCGAGCTGCCCAATCAACTCCGGTGAGCTCTCTGGTGCTCCCTGTGCTCTTGGTTTCACCCCGGACCCCCTGGCTTGGCCGGCGTGCCGAGCGCCGCCCGTTTGTTGTGGTCGCGGCGTCGAGCAGCGCCGCCGTGTCCCTTTTTCCTTTTCTTTTCAAGATATGAATAGTGCTCTGATTTCTCTTTTTTGTGGTATTTTCTGTAGACATCCAAAAATTCTGAAATTTTTGTGGTAGACTCTTTATGCTCTGAAGTATTTTATAAAAATATGAAACTTGAGTTTTGTGCAAAAATTTGAAAATGTAAAATTCCCCTTTTAATTGAAAAATGAGGGCTTTGGTATTTTTGGAGAGTGTTCTATAGCTCCAAAAATCTTGAGATAAAATTTGCAAGCTAGTTATGTCATGATGAGTCTCTGGTAAAATTTTGAAGTCTTTTGGAGCAAGTTGATTTTTGAGCTTTATTTTAATTAAGGAATAGTGCCTTTTGCTAATTAAATGTCTAGATTTAATTGAGCACTTAATGACCTCCAAAATTATGAAATTTGTTTTGCCATCTGTTTATACCATAACAAACTTATGTGATTAATTTGGTAATTTTGGAGCATCTTCATAAAATGACCTTTTTAAATAATAAGAAAAATAGAAAAAGATGATTAGGGTTAGCGTTGAATGCCCTGTGATGTGACTTTTGGATTGCTTGATGTTCATAGACCCATACCCTCTGGTCTATGATGTTGTGATGCCTTGCTATGTCCATACTTAGGTTTAATAAAAGTTGCTTAATTAAATTTGTTAATATGGCTAGAAAGGGATAAGTAATCTATTGTCCGCTTTAACCACCACTCATACTTTGCAAAGCTATACTCTAGTTTCATCCTATGCACTTTGTTCATACTAGCATCTCATGTGCATGCATCATTGCATACGTATAGTGACCGAGGAAGAAGGCCCTGAAGTCGAGGTAGCCACCGAAGGATCTGTCCCCGAGGCGACCCCGAGCTCCGACACCTACACCAACCCCGAGTCCGTCCTTTTTGCCATTCAAGGCAAGCCCCGGTGCATTTAACCCATTTCCTTGAATTTTATAAAATGTTTCCTGAAATGACCTGATTTTCCACGAAGGGAAAATCCACAGAGTCAAGTGTAATAAAACTCTTTCGAGTCAAATTACCCGATAATCCAGTCAAATATCATAATCCACACTTCGAATAGTACTTAAAACGATATTACTCTTATTACATCGCCAACAGGCGAAAGAAAATTTTAGATAAACATCATCCGGAACAGCTTGAAGTAGACGAAGAAGCGCGATCGAACTCCAACTTGAGCGTAGAAGCGAAACCCCCTACTCATCGTACTCCACGAGTGGTACTCCTCCTCGGAACCTGAAACCTCAATTTTCAGTACGATTTGTACTGGCCACACTTTCCCATCCTAAATGTTTTATATGTGGTAGTGGATGCAACAGGTAAATGAAATTCAAACCTATCAGGCTGGGTTTTCCTATGCATATCAGTATAATAATTATGTATGTTTATCATGTTCCACCATTTAAAACTTATCACCGTATCCATCACCAATACACCATTCCCACACCACACACATACTCTCGCTCAGTCGACAGAGACCAGCTCCCTCCCAGCTTTGTCTCAACGGCCCGCAGTCTCACCTGACTCACGGCCGGCACACTCTTACCAGAGGGAGAAAAGAGAAGCTCTCACTAGTCGGAAACAAGTCAGGGAAAAGGTCCGCAAACAACAAGTTGGCTAACGTATCGATCGATCAACCATACACTCTGCAGAGGTTCTACAATATCCACAAGATCGCCATCATCAGCACCCCGGATGTGCCTAGGCGGATACCGGCCGCTTGCCAGCCTAGAGTAATGCCACCCTACCACTCAGCCCTGGATTCATCCCAAGTATGTCTGGGATGGCTAAGTCTGTGAAGTCACGTTCCCTCTCCCGAAGTGGGGGCCATGATCGTCTCGGAAAGGTGTGGGACTCTGATACCCGTACTTTCCCTCGCACTCTCTCGCCTAGCAGTAGTGGCATTACCCTACCAGGTAGTCCGACCGTCCCCGTCCATAAGGAGCGAGTGGCATGTAAAGTATTCCCCGTGGTCAGGTCCCCGTTCCACCTAGGATGACTAAGCCGGAATGTCTCCTCAGAGGTTTTCATTATATGTGCCACCACAGCACGCTCCTGATCTGGGCTCCACAGCGGCTCACACCCAGATCCACCTCATGTCACCATTTAACCCGCCACAGGTTTCACACCACAGGGGCATCCAGATATGCCCCACGGCAAGACTCGCACCAGGCTCGTCATATATTCCGGCTTGGTCGACACAACCCTCACCACCATACTCACCCAAAACACACGCAGCACACTCCCCGATATACACCGTATAACATTATGCACCGGTTTTCACCGTAGCTCAAATAAATATAATCAAGATAGTATTTACAGCGCGTGTGTCTATCCTATCAGCTGGGTAGCAGGGGATAGGTTGCGTCAAGGTATGGGCTTACAAGCAATCTATCATGCAAGTCCTATACTGAGCATCAGTAAATTAGAAATGTAATTTAACATGCGTAATGGGGATCTACGAGGTTGGATGGGCTGTGGCACCTTGAGATTGATCGTCGTCTTGTTCCTCCTCGTAGTCGTGGTCCTCCTTGTCAGACGTCCCTTCCGGCTCTGAAAACGTACGAATACGGTCGCATTAGCGACATCTATAGAATAGCACAAAGAACGAATGAAAATTCAAAAGATCCAAATGCACTCAATCATGGTACCATTAGGTAGATCTCGATTTTAGATGAATTTAGCAACTTGAACCACTATTTTTGGAGTCCGTATGAATTAGTTATGAATTTCCGAAGTTTATACTATTTTCTGAAAATAACAAACGGCCGATTTTAACCAGGTGATGACACGTGTCCAAAACTGATTGGCTGGTGCGTCTGTACAGTATGACAGGTGGGTCCGCGGTCAGCGTTGACTCGGTCAACGGGTGATGACGTCAGCATAACGTCATGATGACGTCATCGCAGGGTTCGGAGTGGGCCTGGCGGGCCGGGCTTGGGCCGAACTTGGGCCGGACCGGGCCGCCACGTGTCGAGTACACAAAGCGCCACGTGTGGGCTTTGGGTCAGGCTGGGCCGAGCCTGCTCACGGAACGTAAGCCTCGAGGGCGTCGAGGCCCACCCTCGAATAAGTCGAGGCCTCCCTCGGATGTTGACGCCGAGAACTCTACCCTCGAGCCTCGGACGAAACGGTGTTTTGTTCCGAGGTCTCCTTCAACCTCGAGCCTCGGCGAGACGGACATTTGCTTCGAGGCCTCCTTCAGCCTCGAGCCTCGACGAGACGGACAACTGCTTCGAAGCCTTCTACAGCCTCGAAGCCTCGGGCGAGACGGACAACTGCTTCGAGGCCTCCTTCAGCCTCGAAGCCTCGGGCGAGACGGACAACTGCTTCGAGGCCTCCTTCAGCCTCGAAGCCTCGGGCGAACGGACTTTGGCTCCGAGGCCTTCTTCAGCCTCGAGCCTCGGCGTTCTCTCCCCTTCTCCTCTGTTTTGTTACGGCGGCGCCCCGCTAACGACGAGCCCGCGCGGTGCTCAACTTCTCCTCTTCGGACTCGACTCTGTGCTCCAGCGTAACCGTGTTCCTACGGCGATTCGATCCAAACCACCAATTGCCCGATCCAGTGCTCCTAGCGCCGGCGTAGAGGGTCTGGCGGCGGAGCCACGGCGGTGCTTTGCCGTGGAACGGCTCTGCACACTCCCAACCAAATTCGTGCATACACGCTCTTTCCTATCTCCTCTACTGCTCCCCAAATCGTACGGATGGCTAGCTTCATCTACCGTGGGCCGTAGCATCGGAGCATCAGTTCGCCGTGGCGGGTCAGGCCGTGGCGTCGCGCGGTACCGCGGTTCAGCGCGCACAAGGTCTCTGCGCCAAGCGTCTGGGCTCAAACCGATGTGCCAGTGTGTATTTGTGTGCTCGATACCGAGACCGTAGTGACCTTGGCCTACACGCTCCGGTACGGAGCGCCATGGCCGCCATGAGTTCGGGGTTAGCAAGGGGTGGCGGCTGCTCACCGTGGTGTCGACGAAGACAGGGTGGCGGTGCAGGACGATTCGATGCAGTGACGCTCCGGTAGCAGTGCCGTGCAGCGCCTGGGTCGATGGTGTTCGCTCGCGGTGCCTTCCTTCCAGCGCCGGCGATCCTTGCGACGGCGCCCCGGTTCCACCCGCCTCCGCCTCCGGCTCTCCTCCTTCTTCTGCCCTCAACTCTCTCTTTTGGCGATGTGGTGAAGTGTTGCGCCGCAGCGTGGCGACGCTTGCTGCCAATCCAGTGCTTCGGCGAGGCTCTGCTTATATGGGCGCAGGGGCCGTCGCGGTGGATGGCGGATCGGCTACGCGGCTTGATCCGAGGGTCGTGAGGCACTCCGATTCCACACGACTCCAATTCAGTTGCAGGGGGCAAGATTCCCTAGTTTGTTAGGGTTCGTTAGCCGTGGTCGGCCGAGGTGCACGGTGGGGTCGCTGCCGTTGTCGTGCTCTGCCTTCCGGCTTGCGCAAGAAGAAGAACAGAGATGGTTCTCGCTGACGCGTGGGGTCGGGTTGTCGGGTCTCAGCGCGAAGGCGAGCGGTCGCACGCGATGGCAGGGCCGCTCCGCGCGCGGTTGGGCTATCCGCGAGGCCGTGCAAGCGCGCGCGTTGCTCGGTTGGGCCGTGCTGTGCACGCGTGGTGACGCCGGGCCGCAAACGGCCGTGCAGCGGTTTTTCCCCCTGGCGGTCGGCTGGGCTGCGCAAGGGGTTTTGGCCCAGTTAGTTTCGTTTACCGTTCTCCATTTCTTTTCCTTAATTAATTAGTGCTAGTGTTGCTTAATCCAAATATTGATCTAGGTCATGGGTTGTTGAGTAGTAACATTTGCAAAGTTTATATATATATGTATTGATGCATTTCACACAAGAAATCCAAGAAGAGCCAAATCACATATGCTTACTAATAGGTTATTTAGTTACACTCTATGCACCTTACCTAATGGTCAAGTATGAATGTTAATGCATATGCTTAAGTAAGTTGTCACACTCATCATGTAAGGTAAAAAGAAAAGAAAAATTTTATAGTTGTGAATTTTGGTGTAGGAATTTGTGGGTTGTTACAGTCCCTCCCCCCTTATTAGAATCTCGACCCCGAGATTAAACCAAAACGTACCCGGTGAATAGGTAGGGGAATTGCATTCGGAGATCGGATCTTTCTCCCATGTTGCTTCCCTTCAGTGTGGTTACTCCACTGAACCTTGCACATCCCGATAGTCTTGCTTCGGGTCTCCTTGGTGTCCCATCCCAATATCTTGATTGGATGTTCTCTGTATTCGAGTGTATCTTGTATATCAAGTGCATTAGTGGGCACAACCTCTTCTGGTACTCGTAAACATTTACGTAGCTGAGATACGTGGAACACAGGATGTACCCCTATTAACTCTTTAGACAGGTCTAGTTATATGCAAGCTTTCCAACCTTCTCAGTAATTTGGTATGGTCCCACGAATCTTGGGGCTAGCTTTCCTTTCTTATGAAATCTGACGGTGCCCCGAAGTGGGGATACTTTTAGGTAAACAAAATCTCCTACCTCAAATGCGAGGTCTCTTCGCCTTTTATCTGCATAACTCTTGTATCGAGTTTGTGCTATCTTTAGATTTTCTCGAACCTGATTCACCCCTTCCTCTGCTTCCTTAATTTTTGCGGGTCCAAAGAGTGATCTTTCTCCAGGGTTAGACACATTAACGGAGTCTGGCATGGTCTTCCGTACAAGGCTTCAAATGGGGACATCTTGATGCTAGCTTGGTAGCTGTTGTTATATGCAAATTCTGCATGTGCTAAACATTTCTCCCAATCCTTACCATAATTTAACACACTGGCTCGGAGCATATCTTCCAGTATTTGATTTACTCTTTCTGTTTGCCCGTCGGTTTGTTGGTGGTAAGCTGTGCTGTAATCAAGTTTCGTCCCAATTGCCTTATGCAAGGATTTCCAGAATTGAGAAGTAAATTGCGGGCCTCGATCGGACACGATGCTTGATGGTGCCCCATGAAGTTTAAGGACATGCTCCACATACAGATCGGCTAGCTTGTCGGTATGGTGAGTGGCCTGAACAGGTATGAAGTGAGCAACTTTGGTTAACCGATCCACGATTACCCAAATAGCGTCGCTCCCTTTTGTGTCCTTGGAAGTCCAACAAAAAATCCATGGTTATGCATTCCCATTTCCACTGAGGAATTTCTAGCGGTTTAAGTAATCCCGCAGGTCTTCCATGCTCTGCTTTAACCCTGCTGCACGTGTCACATTTTGCCACGTGCTCTGCTACAGAGGTTTTCATGCCTTTCCACCAGAAGGTTTCTTCAAATCTTGGTACATTTTGGCTCCTCCAGGGTGAATATTATACTTAGAGTCATGTGCCTCAGTCAATATTTCATTACGAAGCTCCGGGTTATTGGGTACACATATTCGATCCTTGTACCAAAGAGTTCCTTGGTCATCTTCTCGGTGATCGGTGCGACACCCAAGCTTCATCAAGCTCGGGTATGCTCCATTTCCTCACAATTCTCCTGAGCTTTGCGGATTCTATTTGTGAGGTTGTATTGGATCCGTAACTCATTCAGCATTCCATGCGGTAGGATCTCTAACTGGAAGTGATCAATTTCCTCCTTCAGTTCAGCTGGCACAGATTCCGCTATTAGGGTGTGACAATAACTCTTGCGACTGAGTGCATCTGCCACAACATTGGCCTTTCCTGGGTGATAGTGAATTTCTAGATCATAATCTTTAATAAGTTCGAGCCATCGGCGGCCTCATATTTAGGTCCTCTTGAGTAAAGAAATATTTCAGGCTCTTGTGATCGGTATAAATATCGCACTTGTTGCCTATCAAATAGTGCCTCCAAATCTTTAGTGCATGTACTACAGCTGCAAGTTCGAGATCATGAGTGGGATACCGCTGTTCGTGATCTTTTAGCTGTCGGGAGGCATAGGCTATAACCTTTCCATTCTGCATCAAAACGCATCCAAGTCCTTGACGGGAGGCGTCGCAATAGACTACGAAACTCTGATTGATGTCTGGCAGAGCTAACATAGGAGTGGTAGTGAGTCTCTTCTTTAGCTCAAGAAAACTATTCTCGCATTCATCTGACCATTCAAAGTTCTGTGTCTTTTTCAACAGATTGGTCATCGGCGAGCGATCTTTGAGAAATTCTCAATGAATCGGCGATAATATCCCGCCAGTCCCAGAAAACTTCTGATTTCACCCACATTACGAGGTGATTCCCAATCTCTGATAGCTTCTATTTTCGTGGGATCAACAGCTACTCCTTCAGCTGATAGTACGTGTCCCAGAAATGTCACTTCTTCAAGCCAGAACTCACATTTGCTGAACTTAGCATAAAGCAGATTTTGTGCCAATCTCTCAAGTACAGTCCTCAAATGCAGCTCATGCTCTTCCGCTGTGGCTGAGTATATAAGAATGTCGTCAATGAATACTACGACAAACTTATCTAACTCCTCCATAAACACCTTATTCATCATGTTCATGAAATAAGCAGGTGCATTCGTGAGTCCAAATGGTACCACTGTGAATTCATACTGTCCATACCTCGTGACAAAAGCTGTTTTGGAAATATCAATTTCTCTGATCCTCATCTGGTGATACCCTGATCGGAGATCAATCTTGGAAAAGTACTTAGCACCCCGCAACTGATCAAGCAGGTCATCAATCCTCGGCAACGGGTATTTGTTCTTGATAGTTTACCGCATTCAGGCTCCTATAATCAACACACATCCTCATTGTGCCATCCTTCTTCCTCACAAACAGTACAGGGGAACCCAAGGTGATGCACTAGGCCTGATATATCCCTTATCAGCAAGTTCCTTTAACTGTTTCTTTAATTCAGCCAATTCATCAACAGACATGCGATATGGTCTTTTGGCTATAGGCCCTGTTCCCGGCAATAAATTAATCACAAACTCCACTTCCCGTTCCGGAGGCATACCTGGTATTTCCTCCGGAAACACATCGGTATGATCTCTGACTACGGGCACATCATCTACTGTCAAAGGTTTGTCCTGGGGTTTGACCCTGGTTTTAAGGGCACACAGGAGGTTAGAGGTTTTCTCGGTTTGGGGTGTGCATCGTACGGTTGGCCTGTGGATGGGTTATTTGGATGTATCTGGGTGAGCAAGATATAATACTCCGGTGTTTGGTTAACCAGTCCATTCCTAAAATAACCTCTAAGCTGGTAGAAGGTAGTAGGGTTAGGTCGGCTGTGAAAACTAATCCCTCGATGGTAATTTCACTCCCTTACATATATGGGTACTCTTTAGGTCTCCTAAGGGTGAGCTAGTTATGATTGGAAGTTGGCGTGGGCTGACCGGAATGCAATGCTCATGTGCAAACTTTGATGATATGTAAGAACATTAGCTCTGAATCGAAAAGAACTGATGCTCTAATGCCGTTAACAAAAAAACATACCGTATACCACATCCGGGGCATCTTGGGCATCCTCAGCATTCAGGTGAGTAAGGCGACCACGGGAAGCAGATTCCGGGGTTGAGGTTGAGCTCTTGGTGGTGCCTTTTGGGCTTTGGCATTTTCTGGGCAGTTGGCAATCTTGTGGCCAGGCTGTCCACACTTGAAACACGTCCAAGGCATACTACCGGTAGAAGTTGGTGTGGTTGCCTTCCAAGTAGATGCATTCTGCGAGGTGCGATTCTGAGCAGTATGGTCTTGTGACGTACGAAAGTTCCCTGAACGATCCTGAGTACGAGCCGGAGTACGGTCTTGGTATGAGCGAGAGTATTGGCAGCATGTGAGCCTCCGCTCCTGCCGGATCCAGGGCCGAGGATAGCTGGTGACATGGGTCATTCGTGCCCTCTTGCGCTCAGGGTGACGAAAGGAACCATCTGCTTGGCGCTTTCTCTCTCTGAACTCTTCTCCAGCTTCATTCCGATCCTTTTCGATCTGGATGCTGCGATCTATGAGGTCGCGCAGAGTGTGACTCTTAACCCTCCCATATTCACCTTGATGCGAGAACTGAGACCCTTGCGATAGTAGTACAACTTCTCTTCTTCGTGGTCACTATAGAAAGTGGCGCAAAGTGAAGTAGGTTGGTGATGAAGCGGTGGTGTACTCAGTAACCTTCTCATTCCCCATCTTAATGTTACGAAACTCTTCTGCCTTAGCTTGCATCACGCCTTCCGGAACGTGATAGTCAGTGAAAGCTTCCACGAACTCATCCCAAGTAATCCCAGCTGGATTCTCATGAGAGTCACTGAAACTGTCCCCCAAGCGCGGGCTGCACCAGTGAGCTGATGGGTAGCGGCTCCAACACACTCTTCATCGGACAGCATGGTGAGGTCGAGCTTCTTTTCCATCTCACGTAGCCAGTCGTTGGCAGCGAGTGGATCAGGATCGGTGCCATCATAGGTAGGTGGCCTGAGTTTGATGAATCCCTCAAGCTTCCTTGGAAGTCATTGTATTGACCACCATTGCGACGATTTGCACCCTCAACGAGTGCAGCTAACAGCTGAGTCTGTTGAGCCATCACTTCAGCCAGACTTGGTGGTGCTGGCGGTGGTGGAGGCGGTGGTGCCGCGCCGATTGGTACGTGATCATCAGCGGAACATGGTCATCTCCTGCTGGTGGTGGCGTCTGCTCCATGTTGAATGGTACTCCACGTCTTCCTCCACGGCCACGGCCGTTCCCAGCCATGCGTCCTCGTCCACGGACTCGCCCAGCTCTTGCAGTGGGTTCAGGAGTCAGATCCCGTGGGTGGCTCAGACGTACTGAGCGGCGTAGCGACATCTGTGTCACAGAATAGATAGGATTTAATACATAGATTCATTGTTTAGATATTGCTTTAGGTTTATTAAAGTCATTTCATCAATTTAAAGAAAACATTTATTCTATCCTGCACTCAATCAAAGAAGCGATAAAGATCCATAAGATGCAATAAAATCCAAACACTCATAACATGTTTGTCTTATTTAATAATTAACTTAATCGTACTACGCATCGTGGGTACAGCTCGGGAATACATCTCATGGTGACACAAACTGGAACTTATCACATGACCACGCAGGGTCATCACTCACACCTACTCCTGCCCGTACACTGCTTCCGGGAAGCGACTGTCCTCAGCTTCGATGTCCTCGTTAGTCTTGTGGAGTCGAGCTACATACTTAAGTGCTTCGGCAAGCTCTTCAGTAGGCTTGGCTCCAGGTAGAACAGGGCAAGCGTCGAGGTTGAGTCGGGTGGGTACCAGCTCAAAATCCTCAGTCCTGGGTCGGATTTTGACGCGTTCTTCTTTGGGTAGTTTCTCCCAGATGCTCTTCATCTTCCTGAGTCGTTTTCTGTCTGACTTCTCCAGGCATCCGAGTTCGCTCGCATTTCTCTTGTAAGTACTCTGTGTTCTTGACATATTCTATCAGGTGGCCTTGGTTACGCAATGCTTTCACCTGCATCTCCTTGACTTCTTGTTCCAGGGCCTTCACCTTGTTTTGGAGCTTCAGAAACTCCAATGCCTTGATTCTTTCTTCCGTGGTTCCAACTCTGGTCAATGCTTCGGTCCTTTTTCTAGATTTCTTTGCAATTCCAGCACTCGACAGTCCAGGATACCAGTTGTCGTTTCCCAAAATCTGCCAGCTTGTATCGCAGATATGCCACCTCCGCCTTGTGCCTTTCCTCTTGTCGCTCCAACTTGTGCTTGTAGTTTTGCTATAGTAGCTCTTAGTTCCTCCTGAACGGATCTCTCAATCTTGGTCGCTTCCTGGCACTCCATCAGGTGGTTGCGAGCTGCAGTCTGTTTGAGCTCAAGGTGACTTGCATAGCTGTTCAGGTCATACAAATGGTAAGCTGTGGTGCGCAGGCAGGGATCGGCTTCGGCAAGTACAGTCTGGGTATAGGCATGCTCCTGCTCAACCTGAGTGAGGTGAGGGTGTAAGGCCTGGGGTAGTAACCGGAACTCTGTTTTCTTCAAGTGGTCTCTGTTGTCTCGTGTTACAACCTTGAGTGCTTGAAAGGACACTGCCTGCACGCACTCATCAATGGTCTCTCCAATCACCATCTCTGAGTAAGCTGGAACGGATGGCAGGGTTTGACTTGCGGGTATCTCCAGTCTAGCCACTATAGGTGCCCTGAGTCCGCCCTCGGGTGCTGGCTCTCCAGAGCAAGTATACAGAATTTGATCAACTGGGACTCCTAATGCCATAAGGACTTCACGCAGGGTAAGTGGAATTCCTGCGATCCCTTCGCCGTTGGAAACACACTTTGCAGTAAGGCTGAGCAAAGGTCCTAGCGGCGGATACACGGGGTTGTCTCCATCTGCACGTATCAAAAGCTAAGGTTAGCAAGTCCATAGTAAGATAAGCCTTGCATTGAAAAAGTAAATGCAGGGTCGGTATATACCGAAGGAGAGTGGCTTCCTGTTTCTAACGTCCATTTTCTAGGGTTTTCGTCCTAAGGTCAAGTATGGCTCTGATACCAACTGAAATGACCTGATTTTCCACGAAGGGAAAATCCACAGAGTCAAGTGTAATAAAACTCTTTCGAGTCAAATTACCCGATAATCCAGTCAAATATCATAATCCATACTTCGAATAGTACTTAAACGATATTACTTTATTACATCGCCAACAGGCGAAAGAATTTAGATAAACATCATCCGGAACAGCTTGAAGTAGACGAAGAAGCGCGATCGAACTCCACTTGAGCGTAGAAGCGAAAACCCCCTACTCATCGAACTCCTCGGAGTGGTACTCCTCCTCGGAACCTGAAACCTCAATTTTCAGTACGATTTGTACTGGCCACACTTTCCCATCCTAATGTTTTATATGTGGTAGTGGATGCAACAGGTAAATGAAATTCAGACCTATCAGGCTGGGTTTTCCTATGCATAACAGTATAATAATTATGTATGTTTATCATGTTTCACCATTTAAACTTATCACCGTATCCATCACCAATACACCATTCCCACACACACACATACTCTCGCTCGCTCAGTCGACAGAGGCCAGCTCCCTCCCAGCCTTTGTCTCAACGGCCCGCAGTCTCACCTGACTCACCCGGCACACACTCTTACCAGAGGGAGAAAGAGAAGCTCTCACTAGTCGGAAACAAGTCAGGGAAAAAGGTCCGCAGCCAACAAGTTGGCTAACGTATCGATCGATCAACCATACACTCTGCAGAGGTTCTACAATATCCACAAGATCGCCATCATCAGCACCCCGGATGTGCCTAGGCGGATACCGGCCGCTTGCCAGCCTAGAGTAATGCCACCCTACCACTCAGCCCTGGATTCACCCAAGTATGTCTGGGTGGCTAAGTCTGTGAAGTCACGTTCCCTCTCCCGAAGTGGGGCCGTGATCGTCTCGGAAGGTGTGGGACTCTGATACCCGTACCTTCCTCGCACTCTCTCGCCTAGCAGTAGTGGCATTACCCTACCAGGTAGTCCGACCGTCCCCGTCCATAAGGAGCGAGTGGCATGTAAAGGTATTCCCCGTGGTCAGATCCCCGTTCCACCTAGGTGACTAAGCCGGAATGTCTCTCCTCAAAGGTTTTCATTATATGTGCCACCACAGCACGCTCCTGATCTGGGCTCCACCAGCGGCTCACACCCAGATCCACCTCATGTCACCATTTAACCCGCCACAGGTTTCACACCACAGGGGCATCCAGATATGCCCCACGGCAAGACTCGCACCAGGCTCGTCATATATTCCGGCTTGGTCGACACAACCCTCACCACCATACTCACCCAAAACACACGCAGCACACACTCCCCGATATACACCGTATAACATTATGCACCGTTTTCTCACCGTAGCTCAAATAAATATATCAAGATAGTATTTACAGCGCGTGTGTCTATCCTATCAGCTGGGTAGCAGGGGATAGGTTGCGTCAAGGTATGGGCTTACAAGCAATCTATCATGCAAGTCCTATACTGAGCATCATTAAATTAGAAATGTAATTTAGCATGCGTAATGGGATCTACGAGGTTGGATGGGCTGTGGCACCTTGAGATTGATCGTCGCCTTGTTCCTCCTCGTAGTCGTGATCCTCCTTGTCAGACGTCCCTTCCGGCTCTGAAAACGTACGAATACGGTCGCATTAGCGACATCTATAGAATAGCACAAAGAACGAATGAAAATTCAAAAGATCCAAATGCACTCAATCATGGTACCATTAGGTAGATCTCGATTTTAGATGAATTTAGCAACTTGAACCACTATTTTTGGAGTCCGTATGAATTAGTTATGAATTTCCGAAGTTTATACTATTTTCTGAAAATAACAAATGGCCGATTTAACCAGGTGATGACACGTGTCCAAAACTGATTGGCTGGTGCGTCTGTACAGTATGACAGGTGGGTCCGCGGTCAGCGTTGACTCGGTCAACGGGTGATGACGTCAGCATAACGTCATGATGACGTCATCGCAGGGTTCGGAGTGGGCCTGGCGGCCGGGCTTGGGCCGAACTTGGGCCGGACCGGGCCGCCACGTGTCGAGTACACAAAGCGCCACGTGTTGGGCTTTGGGTCAGCTGGGCCGAGCCTGCTCACGGACGTAAGCCTCGAGGGCGTCGAGGCCCACCCTCGAATAAGTCGAGGCCTCCCTCGGAGTTGACGCCGAGAACTCTACCCTCGAGCCTCGGACGAAACGGTGTTTTTGTTCCGAGGTCTCCTTCAACCTCGAGCCTCGGGCGAGACGGACATTTGCTTCGAGGCCTCCTTCAGCCTCGAGCCTCGGACGAGACGGACAACTGCTTCGAGGCCTTCTACAGCCTCGAGCCTCGGCGAGACGGACAACTGCTTCGAGGCCTCCTTCAGCCTCGAGCCTCGGGCGAGACGGACAACTGCTTCGAGCCTCCTTCAGCCTCGAAGCCTCGGGCGAGACGGACTTTGGCTCCGAGGCCTCCTTCAGCCTCGAGCCTCGGCGTTCTCTCCCCTTTCTCCTCTGTTTTGTTACGGCGGCGCCCCGCTAACGACGAGCCCGCGCCGGTGCTCAACTTCTCCTCTTCGGACTCGACTCTGTGCTCCAGCGTAACCGTGTTCCTACGGCGATTCGATCCAAACCACCAATTGCCCGATCCAGTGCTCCTAGCGGCCGGCGTAGAGGGTCTGGCGGCGGAGCCACGGCGGTGCTTTGCCGTGGAACGGCTCTGCACACTCCCACCAAATTCGTGCATACACGCTCTTTCCTATCTCCTCTACTGCTCCCCAATCGTACGGATGGCTAGCTTCATCTACCGTGGGCCGTAGCATCGGAGCATCAGTTCGCCGCAGCGGGTCAGGCCGTGGCGTCGCGCGGTACCGCGGTTCAGCGCGCACAAGGTCTCTGCGCCAACGTCTGGGCTCACACCGATGTGCCAGTGTGTATTTGTGTGCTCGAAACCGAGACCGTAGTGACCTTGGCCTACACGCTCCGGTACGGAGCGCCATGACCGCCATGAGTTCGGGGTTAGCAAGGGCGTGGCGGCTGCTCACCGTGGTGTCGACGAAGACAGGGTGGCGGTGCAGGACGATTCGATGCAGTGACGCTCCGGTAGCAGTGCCGTGCAGCGCCTGGGTCGATGGTGTTCGCTCGCGGTGCTTCCTTCCTCCCAGCGCCGGCGATCCTTGCGACGGCGCCCCGGTTCCACCCGCCTCCGCCTCCGGCTCTCCTCCTTCTTCTGCCCTCAACTCTCTCTTTTGGCGGTGTGGTGAAGTGGTTGCGCCACAGCGTGGCGACGCTTGCTGCCAATCCAGTGCTTCGGCGAGGCTCTGCTTATATGGGCGCAGGGGCCGTCGCGGTGGATGGCGGATCGGCTACGCGGCTTGATCCGAGGGTCGTGAGGCACTCCGATTCCACACGACTCCAATTCAGTTGCAGGGGGCAAGATTCCCTAGTTTGTTAGGGGTTTGTTAGCCGTGGTCGGCGAGGTGGCACGGTGGGGTCGCTGCCGTTGTCGTGCTCTGCCTTCCGGCTTGCGCAAGAAGAAGAACAGAGATGGTTCTCGCTGACGCGTGGGTCGGGTTGTCGGGGTCTCAGCGCGAAGGCGAGCGGTCGCACGCGATGGCAGGGCCGCTCCGCGCGCGGTTGGGCTTCCGCGAGGCCGTGCAAGCGCGCGCGTTGCTCGGTTGGGCCGTGCTGTGCACGCGTGGTGACGCCGGGCCGCACGGCCGTGCAGCGGTTTTTCCCCCTGGCGGTCGGCTGGGCTGCGCAGGGGTTTTGGCCTTAGTTCGTTTACCATTCTCCCATTTCTTTCCTAATTAACTTAGTGCTAGTGTTGCTCCTTAATCCAAATATTGATCTTAGGTTATGGGTTTGTTGAGTAACATGCTTTGCAAAGTTTATATATATATGTATTGATGCATTTCACACAAGAAATCCAAGAAGAGCCAAATCACATATGCTTATTAATAGGTTATTAGTTACACTCTATGCACCTTACTAATGGTCAATATGAATGTTAATGCATATGCTTAAGTAAGTTGTCACACTCATCATGCAAGGTAAAAAGAAAAGAAAAATTTTATAGTTGTGAATTTTGGTGTAGGAATTTGTGGGTTGTTACATTTCCTTAAATGTCTTTTGAGTTAATTATTGCATTAAGTTTATAGGAGTTGGTGAAATCCTATCTGATGCATATCCACCTTGACCAATGATACACCGAACCTGCTTTTCCAAAACTATTTGCAAAATGCTTACAATGCTATATGATAGATTTGCCATAAAATGCCAATTTCAAGAGTGTGTCACTTTTAAGAATTTTATGGGGAATTTCTGGTTTACTCCAACTATTGGCTAAGTATCTATCTGATCCCGTAATATCAATGGGAAGGAGAGGTGGTCCTTGCTACGGTGCCGTCAGTTGTTCCGTGCCTCCAACAGTTGACAACCGACCGGGACAGGTTTGAAAAACTGACAGGACCTGTACTCTTTGGTTAGAGTCCCGAGGTGCTGTCGCTGGCTGGAAAAATTTAGGACCACCTGTATGGGGGCCTGATTGACTAAGACTGGCAACTATTCACATCTCGGAAAGCTTCGGCTCCGGGAATCCTTGATTGGACGACAACCGCGCACATGGGAGTGGAGAGATGGCGAAGTAGCATGTACCCACGTGGGTTAGAGTCCCGGATTGGAGTGGTGTACTGTACTTCGGGTGGCGTAGGACGGGCCCAATCTTGGAGGAATCGTGGAAGACGAGTTGGCATATGCAAGCTTTGGTGCTACATATGCAGTGTGGATAGGGACCCTCAGCTGAGTATTATTTATCCGGATTAACGCTGCTCCTCGGTTATGGAGACTTAGTCACTGACTGTCAACAGGAGTGGTTCTCAACTAGGAATGTTTTGAAATGTAAAATGAATCATGAATGATGAAGAATTGAGAATACTGAATCTTTCAAAAATAAAATAAGGTTTACAAAAATGCTTTTCTGCAAAATACTTGATCTTGCTTAAGCCTTACCTTGACTACCCTAAGCCTTTCATTCCTGAGTCTTCTCCCTTTTTCTTTAGTCGGGTAGTCTGTTGAGTACCTTTGTACTCAGGGTTCTTTTACCCATGTTGCAGGTATGGCAGATTCCTCAGTATGCCTTGGACCCTGCTGTGTGACTGTTGTTCAGGAAGAGGCCGATGAGGCCGATAAGTGATTATTCACCCTCGGGCTGGGTGAAGTATCTTTATCTTTTAGTTGTTGTCATATGCTACTCTGCCCCACTCTATCTATTTGAACATGGTCTGTAAAACTTCACTTTAAGTTATGTTGAACCCTGGTTTGTAAAACGTATTGTTATTTAAGTCTTCCGCTATTTACTCCGATGTTATTTGTCAAAATGTTCAAGAGATTGTAACTGAATTGTGAGATGATCCTGCGGACATCGGGCACTGATGTAGCCCAGTGGCGGAACCGGTCGTAATCTCTTGGCTGTACGGATCAACTGACAGGTTGACAGTGATCAGTGGGCCATGGATTAGGGCCGTTACGTCACAATGCATATGTATGGTTTTGGTAGGTATTTCTCACTATAGAGGAGTAAATGATACTATGGTTTTGAGATATTTTCAAAAACAATCTCTAAGCACCTTAAACAAAACAGGTTTGAGTCTTAAGCCAAGATTTATCTCACTTTTAACAACAATTAGTCAATACGGTTTCCTAATTTAGTTTAACCATGAGTATAAACATATGTAAGAACATGGTTTTATGTCATTAACATTCTTAGCATATCATAACTCAAGTTACTTTGTAGCTTTTTATTTTATTTTATTCAGAATATGAAATGAGTGTGAAACTGCTTGAACCGAGAGGAGAAAAGGGAAACGAACCAGACAGCAGTGTTGAGCTTACTGTGCAGAGGAGCTGGTGGGCCCAGGTCACCATGGTGGGGTCGGCCGACCCCACCAAATGGTGGTTTTCATTGCCATTTGCTTTTTCCTCCATTCAGTTTTACATCTGCAAAAACACTTTTCAAAAATTCAAGAAAATGGGGGTCGCCCGACCCCTTACTTACCTCTGTTTTGTGCACTGCAGCGTGTCAGCGTGTCAGCCTATGCTCAGCAGTTCAGTGTGGTTCAGTGATGAAATTTGGGGGTCGTCCGACCCCCCCCCCCCACGCACACACTTGAATTTTCCATAAATGAACTCTGAACATAACGCAAAGGTAAAATGCAAGGTGCTCTACTGGTGGCAAACACACCAGTAGAGACGAAATATATTTTATTTATTCTCTAAGAAGGGAAATACATTGGAAATTTAAAAGGGAAATTCAAAAGAAATAAATCTAAGATGAAACTTGGAAATTCAAAATAAATCTAAAATGGAACTTTATTCTAACCTAAGCTAAACTATTTATGGTGACGGGGGGTCTAGGAGGTCATCCCGCCCATAGTCCTAGCGAAGCGTTTGAGCTTCGCAGAGGTGCTAATCCTAAGATGGCGAAAGCCATCTTCTAAGTCTTTATTCGCCATCTTCAACTCTGACACCGTCTCCTCCAACACCCTGTTCCTTGCTTGCAGGGAGGAGGTGACGTGCATCAACCTCTCTAGATCCGTCTTCTCGTCTTCCTCCTCGAATTGTCCCGGCGGCCCCTTGATCGATGGAGGGTCCATCCTCCGCTGAATAGGAGCCTGGGACTCCAGGGACTCCCGCAGCTTGCCCTTCTCTTCCGTGTTGAGGGAAGGGACGAGCACCTTCCCTCGGCCATGCTCACCGGCCATGATCCGATGGGTCTTCCAGAACATGGGCGTCAACGGGGAGTACGATGAAGTGTACTCCGTACTCCCCGTTGTCGTGGTGATCGCGCGCGGGTTCTCCTCCAGCGGGGCCTTCCCCTTCAGCGCGAGTTGGCCCGTGGTCGGCCTAGTCGGCGTGATGGAGCGGTCGGGGGATTTCCCGATCCCCCTTCTCGGAGTCAGCAAGCGGGACAATGCCGCCGCGCGAGGGGATGGACGGGGGGTGGTCGGTCGACCCCTGGAGGGATCGGGCGACCCCGCTATCGGCCCGACCAGCCCCCCTGGTGGAGGTACCATGGCCAGCGGCACCGCATCGATCACGTTGATCGCGAGGGCCTGCTCTAGATCTTCGGCTAGAGCCCGTCGTGGCGTGGATTTTGCAGGGCACGTGGGCTTGCTAGTGGGTGCCATGACTAGTGCTTTAGGTCGCGGTGGAGAGTGCAGGGAAGGCTAGGAGGCTCTGGCTTTGCGTGGAATTGCGAGTAGGAGGGGTGCAAGGCTAAATAGCGGTTGCGGGCGACTACGACGCCGATTTTTCATTGGATCGCCGCGGAAAGCTCATAACTTCACAGAGCCCGTTGCGCCGCCGTTCCAATCCCGCAAGGCGGGGATCGCCCGACGCCTTAGATTTTGAATTTGGCGCTCATCTCCGGGGGTTGTTATCCCCTCGCCGTGGTGAACTCAGCTGCGCGTCGACCCTCCCCGAGGCGGGGTCGCCCGACCCCCCCCCCCATTGGGTGCTTCTGGCATGGTCGTGTTCTGGACGACGTTCCTAGACCGGTTCACTACTTCTGGTGCACTTGGACCCTCTCGGTGAGATCGCCCGACCCCCTCCGTGGGACTTCGGGACGGTCACGTCCACCACCCGAGCGGCTGTGCAAAAGTGGGATCGCCCGACCCCATACTTCGTGTTGTCACGTCCGGTCTACTAGCTATGTGTACAGGGTTTGGAGGGGGGGGGGGTCGCCCGTCCCCCTAGTTGGGTCCTCGAAATGACCACTTCCCAAGTCCGTGCTTCCCCTAACCTGTGTGCATTGAGGGTTGTAGGTTGGTGGATCAGCCGACCCCCTTGGTGGGTGTCCGGCGCGGTCACGTCCCTAGCTCGGGCCCCTCTACGCGATTGTGCAACCCTTGTTGCTGGTGGGTCCCATATAACTGGGGTCTGTGGGCCCCACCTCAAAGCCTAAGGTAAGTCTAGCCTATAACTTCTTGAACCATGACATGAAATCGAGGACATGTAGCTTTTAAGATTTGGTTCAAGCAATGAAGAGAAGAGACTTGTAGGTTTTAGGTTGTGTATAGTTTGAACTCTACCATGTCTACTTCATTTTCTACGGGATCATGTTCATGAAAACTTTAAGACGGTGGCCATTCACCTTAAAGATGTTGTCGTCGGTGTCCTGAAGCGTGACAGCTCCATGCGTTGCGTCGTCGGTCACGAGGAATGGTCCTTCCCATTTGCTTTTAGTTTTCCATGGCCAAAGAGCTTGACTCTTGAGTTGAACATAAGAACCTTGTCTCCCGGATGGAACTCCTTTGCTTGATCCTCTTGTCATGCCATTTCTTGGTTCTCTCTTTATTGATCCTAGCGTTGTGATAGGCTTTCTCTCTCCATTCTTCCAGTTCAGAGATCTGCATTCTCCTTTTTCTTCTTCAGCTGCGGGCAAATCCATATTCCATCTCTTTATTGCCCAGTGTGCTCTATGCTCCAATTCCACGGGCAGATGGCAGGTCTTGCCATATACAAGTTGGTATGGGGTCATACCAATTGGAGTCTTGTATGTGGTCCTGTATGCCCACAGTGCATCTGATAGCATGCTTCTCCATGTTGTCCCCATTTCATTGACATTCTTTTGCAGAATATTCTTGATTTGCTTGTTCGATGTTTCTGCTTGTCCGCTTGTTTGTGGGTGATAAGGTGTTCCAATATTGTGCCTTATCCTCTTTCTGTTAAGTAGCGTTGGAACTTTCTGTCAATGAAGTTGCTTCCTCCATCGCTGATTACTAACCTTGGGGTGCCAAACCGTCGGAATATTATTTCCTTGAACATCTTCGTTGCGTGCAACGAATCCGCTGACTTGCACGGCATGGCTTCAACCCATTTGGATACGTAGTCTACTGCCACCAGAATATACTCACAACCTTGAGACGGGGGGAAGGACCATGTAGTCAATTCCCTAGGCGTCGAACAGCTCTACTTGTAGGTTGTTTGTGAGTGGCATTGCATCATGGGCATTGATGTTCCCATGTTTCTGACACCTTGCACACTTCTTCATGAAGTCCTTGGTGTCTTCATACATGGTAGGCCATAGAATCCACTTTGCCGAATCTTGGCATGGGTTCGGAATGTTCCATAATGGCCTCCATACTCTGCTCCATGACACTTCTCCATGATCTTGACTGCTTCGTTCATGGGCACACACCTGCTTAGTATGCCGTCTTGGCATACTCTATAGAGATACGGGTCATCCCATAGATGCACCGAGCTCTCCTTGATAAGCTTCTTTTTGTCTACTCCAGGTGGTACGTAGCCTGAGACTATGTAGTTGACGATGGTTGCATACCACGGGTAGGTGTCTGAAACTTTGAGTGTGTCATCCCGAAGATAGTCGTTGATGGGTGTTGGTATAAATTAACGCACACTCTATTTTATCCGCAAGCGCACAGATAAGATCTACCAATGTAGCACTTCACCGGAGTAACCCAGTTGTAATATCGAACCCAAAGAACGGATAGTGTTAAGCCTTAAAGTCTATCCCCTGAGTAGCTAACAAGGACGAAGAATCTAGAAGTATAGAGGGGATCACTAAGGCTATCTAATTCTAATTTAAGAGGGATATATTTATATTATTCTTAGTGGGGAAGTTGCCATAAAAGGTCACAAACAGAGTATGAGTCTTTTGCAAATGTATAATCCTACCGAGCCTACACACACGGGTAAGTGGACTATAGAAGAATCAACAAGGTTATAAGAGTCACCCTTGCGAACAACCACTACTACTGGCGTTATAGGAGGCATTTATGAGCTATCAAGTCTAAGCACCATGCTTACACTATCCAACTACTCTAACTCTAGAGCAACTTAGAATTAAAGTACTCAAAAGAGAGTCATAAACCTTAAGAATAATAAGAACAATGACTCAAACTTAAATATAGACGTTGATTACCGAAACAATCACTGAAGCAAGTTGAAGATGAACTTGAATCCGCAGGTACAAGATGAAGAAGTTGATCTGACAGGCCGGAGCTCCTTCTTGATCTCTTCCTCTCTCTCTCTTCTAGTTGTAGTATAAGACTAGGTTCTAAACCTAACTAGAGGGGTAACTAGTCTTCTACTTTATAGCTAGCTCTTGAAGTCTCTTCTAGGGTTTCTGAATGAGGCGTAGTCTTTTCTGAAGAGGGGCTTGATCTTCCCTGGGGCCTGGGGGCCTGTTTATATAGCCCTGAGGGATCAACCGTGGTCGTTAGATCAAACAGACTTCACGTAGGGCTGAGATGGATCCTAAGAGGGGTGGAGGAAGCTTTGCAGAAGACGGAATCCAGTGGGCCTGGGGGGATATCGGTCGGTCTCATGTGGGACCGTTCGGTCCCACCTGGCAGGGTCCCGCGGTGCCCTACCCCTGGTGTCTTCTGGTGTCCTCTGGAGTCTTCTAGAAACTTCCTGACATGGCGGTTGCGTTTATCTCCGTCGGTTTCCTTCTAGGGGAAGCAATCAGCGCTGGTGTTCCCTGGTTTAGGAGTCCCTCAGAAATCCGTTTCCTGGTTTAGTCCCTGCAGAATCACAATTCACCAAAACTCGTGGAATATTGTCAGTTAAAACCCTAAACCTTTGTTGGTGATTGAAATTCATGCCCTTTTTATATTTATTTATCCTTTAATTTTGATAGATAACCATGTCAACAATTCCCCCAAGTTACCTTTTGCTAGTCCCTTAGCAAAACCAAAACTTAACAATGGATCAGGAGTTGCTACAATATCTTCACTTCCAACAAGTATACCTGCTGTTAAACGAAAATTCTCCGAAACATATCATGTTATTCTTCATGGGGCTTATTACTTCCTACCTTAGATCCTGAATAATTGAGAGATTGAATGATCAAATCAAGCACTATGTCTCTAGTTCTTTCACTTCACCTTTATCCCAGAGTTTTAATTAATTTCAAAAGCTTTAATACATGTGTTGTCCAATTAAACAATGGATCCAAAGAGAAAGTCAAACCAACCATTGAATAAAGAAGTGCATGTGTATGGAAAATGGAGTCGGATGCTCTTTTGAATATATTCACTCTCTTCTGTTTATCAGAGACATATGGCTATTAGGCTAATTCTACTATCGGGCACGTGCCCATTTTTTCCTGACATTTTTTTTCTTTGAGGTTCCGGACACTTGTCCCTTTTTATTTCTCGGGATCTATCTTTTTGAGGTTTCAGACACTTGTCCATTTTTATTTCCTGGATCTTTCTCTCTTTCTCTCTTTTTTTCTCCTTTTTTAATAGCCACTGCTTCCAACAACTTCTGAGAGGATAGTGTTGATGCTCACTAAGTGTCATATTCTTAGCATCAACAAGGTCATATAACACAACACAAGGACCTAAAATCAACCAAAAACCTTTTATAAACTAACTAACGATTTCCACTTGTCCTTGAGTTTTATTTGAATGTAGGTAATTGCAGGGTTTTGAGCAAAATGACCAAGAGGACCCACCAGGGGGCAAGCACACTCACCTGGGCTCAATTTGGGCCAAGGTGGGGTGGCGCCCGCCACCCCTCACTAGCGGCCGCCAGGGGAGTGAGGCCCAAACTCCTCCCCTGCCACGTCACTGATCCAGGGGAGGCGTGCCACACTCATTTGCAGCCATTGGATCACTTAGGTCGGTGCATCCAAGGGCTAAGAAGAGATGTCACGTGGATCATGGCCTAATTGCCCATGTGACAGTTATTTGGACATGCACCGACCTTGAAACCGCCTCCCTGGAGCCCCTGGATGCCGTTGAAGCAATGACGGTGGATCCAACGGTCAGGGTGTGTGGACCCCGCCACCTAGGGCTGGCGCCCGCCACC
Organism: Coix lacryma-jobi var. lacryma-jobi; assembly: GCA_009763385.1. Taxonomy (NCBI): domain Eukaryota; kingdom Viridiplantae; phylum Streptophyta; class Magnoliopsida; order Poales; family Poaceae; genus Coix; species Coix lacryma-jobi. The sequence continues at coordinate 141,110,010 of CM019824.1, forward strand.
TCACTCACCCCCTCACCTAACCCTAGGTCTATAAGTACCCCCCCTAGGTCCCTTAGGCTATAAATAGGACCCCCCCCCCCCCCCCAGCTCATTACTCAGACCTCACCTCATTAGTCCCCACTCTCTTGTAAGCGGAGCTCTGGTGAGTAACACTCTAGTTGAGAGACTTAGAGTGAGAGCGAGAGTGAAGAAGAGAAGAGCTGGAGTTGTAATAGAGGATCTTCCAAAGTCTCTAGTATAATTCCAAGTCTTTCTTCATTATCTTAGTGTTCTTCTACTTTCAGCTTTACTTTAAGTTCTTTACTTATTGTTCTTGTTGAGTGCTTCCGATCATAGATAACTTAGTATTTAGTTTGTATCTAGTTTGGGTTCTTCGCTGAGTAATCAGTGCTCTAGTTTTGGACGCAAGATTAGAGTAGTATATATTAGTGTAAGCGTGGTGCTTAGACTGAGTATACCTTAGTTTGTGGCTAGCCCCCCGATAGCTGTGGTAGCAAACAGGTGGTGACAGCCCTGGGAGCCTTGAATTCCACCACGTAGTTGGGTTAGTTCTTAAATCATAAACCTCGTGTGCACGTCTGAGGAAAATAGTCCAAAGGTTGTGTACGGTTCGAAGAACTAGATAAACTCTTTATTGCTAAGTTAGTTGTATTCGTAAGTGTGTAGGAAAACATTAATCTTTTTCATCGTCCAGACCCCGTCGATTTAGTCTAGTAGTAGATAATCTTTCTTTCTTTTAGTAGTAGTAGAAATTAACCCCCATTCATACATTTCGATCAACCTTGCTAGAATCACTACTGTTGTTCATAGCAGTCCTAGTGTTAGTTCTGTCATAATACTTCCCTGTGGAAATAAATACGATACTCGGTTACTCCCGGGTGAAGTGCTACAATTGACTTATTCTGTGCGCTTGCGGAATTTACCAATAGTCATAAGAATAGTTAGTTATACTTCTTACATTAAGAAGTACCAACAAGCCTTTCTGGCGCCGTTGCCGGGGATAGATTCCATAGTCTACTCCTAGTGACGACGTTAGCAAGAGTCAAGAAGCATTTCTGGCGCTGTTGCTGGGGAAGCAATTGGCTAGAATTAATTCTTTGTGACTTCTATTGATTTAACCCCCGTAGTTCTAGCGGGTATATATATATATATATATTGTTCATTGTTTGTGATCGTTCAAAGTAGCCATGGCCGGATTCAATCTTCCGAGCGACTATCAAGAAGATCCTGAGGCCATTCTTAGGAGAGCGAGAGCTAATCTCACTCCTCCGAGGAGAACCTGGAGTTTCACGAGAGGAGTTCGTCAAGACAAGAATCCCAGTCAAAAGTGACTGACGACCAAGCTGCTCCACGATCAATCAACATCGACGTCGACCAAAACACTCAGTGAGTATTCCATACCTACTCTTGCTCACATTCCAGTGTTACCTTCTACTAGTAATGTAGATTTTGAGCTTAAACCTCACTTAATACGTATGCTCAAGCTATTGCATTTAATGGCAAACCTTCCGAGGATGCCAATGCTCACCTCCGAATTTTCTGGAGATATGTAGTACAATTTCTGTGCAGGGTTTTTCGAGGATGCCATTAGACTTCGTCTTTTTCCATTTTCATTAGTGGAAAAAGCGAAGCAGTGGTTCCTCTTCAACTCTGGACCACTGACATGGGTGAGATGCGCGGATCAATTCCTCAACAAGTTCTGCCCGATAAGCCAAACTATTCTTTTCCGTAGCAAGATTTCTAACTTTGGACAGGGAGACAAGAAACAATCACTCAAGCTTGGGAGAGACTACAAGAGTATGTTGAAGACTGTCCCCACCATGGTATGCAAGACTAGTACTTGATCCAGAGCTTCTACCATGGACTCTAGCAAGAATCTCGACAACACATTGATGCTGTCGCCGGAGGTGCATACCTCTCTCTCACTATAGAGAAGGCAACCAAACTGATCGAGACAATGGTGGTGAATCAAGGATGGACAGAAAAACGTGCTAGAGGTATGTCTGAAATTAAGCAAGTTGATTCTGTTACCCTGCAAACTTTGGTAAAATTGCTAGAGCAAAGAATAAATGAGAAGAGAGAACGTGTTGCAATGGAGTACTACACCAAGCAAAGAGCCGCTTCGTCAAGTGAAGGTCAAGAAGAAATAAGAAAGAGGATGCAAAATCTCTTCTTAATAATGGTGGCTACGGAGAACCTCCAATTCCAATTATCCAACAATGGAATAATAAAGGTATGCTTCAAACCTCCGTATTTAATTCTCCTATTGGAAATTAGTTTCTAATCAAGGTAGAATTAATGATAGCATAAATTAATTAATTGAACATGAAAAATGTTAGAAGGAATTTATGCTAAATGAAAGATTTTTCTGAAGCATTTAAGGAACAAATTAATTTTATAAGAGATTAGAGCAAAACAGTAGATAACATTAAATCTCAAATTAAATACTATGAGGAATTAAAAGTTGTTACCCACGAGAGGTGGTAAATTCACTCGGATCCACCTCATTCTAATTTAGTTCCTAGTAGTAATTCTGCTGCAAAGAAAAATATTGTTAATGTTGAAAAAGACGAAGAAGAGGAACACCAGCTGAACCTTCATCCAAGGTACGAACTGCTCCTCATGAATTCTATGATACACATGTATTACCTTTTCAGATCGAAACAGAAATCCGACGGAAGACGACCAATTCAAGAAATTCGTGAGGTAATTCAAAATTATATATACATGTGCCATTTATTGACGCTATGCAGGTTCCAACTTATGCAAAATATTTGAGAGACATGCTCAATAAGAAGAAACCAATTCCAAGTAGGGATGTGGTTAAATTGACCGAAGATTACAGTGGTCATTTTAAACAACTCCCAGAAAAGAAGAAGGACCTAGGAAACCCAATGATCGCATGTTCAATTGGAGAGCAGCACTTCAAGCATGCACTCTGTGATCTGGGAGCAAGCGTCAGCGTCATGCCCAAGGTAATATTATGAAATTAAATCATCATACCTTGTCTCCTACTTCTATGTGTCTGCAGCTAGCCAATCAATCGCTCCGATATCCGCGGGAATAGCAGAGAATATTCTGGTGAAAATCCGGAATCTCTTTGTCCGGTGGATTTTGTGGTTCTGGATATTAATCCCGACCACCGGATGCCATTGATCTTGGGACGGCCATTTTTGAGCACGGCAAAAGCCACCATTGATGTAGGAGCTGGAGAAATTCAGCTCCACGTCAGTGGAAATGGAGGAGAAATCCAGTTCACACCGCGACCGAAAAACACCCGTCATCAAAGTTCGCTGGTGCCAACATTCAGCCACAACCACCGTGAAGGCGACACTAATCGGGAATCCAAAGCGGCTAACCAAGGTAAGTTAGGCTAAGGTAGTCTTTATCCCCATTTAAATTTTCATTTTACTTAAGCAAGTTAATTTTCTGCAAAATAGAAGCTTAGTAGGGAGATTAGGTGAAGCCTAGGGGGCTTAGGGCAGCCTTTGGGGTGGCGCCCGCCACCCCATGCTGGCGCCCGCCACCCTATAGGCTCTTTTTCACTTAGCCAATCAACTAGACTATCATCCCTAGCTCATAGACTCAAATAACACCAGGAGAGACCCATGTCTTTGCTCTTTTCAATGCACTCATTCACTCCCATTCTCCTCCTCTCTCTTCTACTTCACTCCATCTTTTGGACACTTCTCCACTCAAAATTCTGGTGAGGAGTGATGAGGAGAGCACAAGTGAAAGAAGGAGTGGCTTTGAGTGGGAATACCCATAAAGGGTGGCGCCCGCCACTTTTCCTGGCGCCCGCCACCTCATTTCCACATTTCTGCACGAAGCCCAACCTGAGTAAGTTTCCCACCATCCTTGGTATAAAGAATGACCAGGAAAGAAGTGGTCTTTGAAATTTTCAGCCCACTTACTCCATTTAGGAGGTTACACTCTTTGCACTTTGCACCGACACTACCACTTTATTCTCCACTTAGAATTTCAGTGGAATTATGAGGGAAACCTCATGTGTCGATTGCAGACAGAAATGGCAAGGTGGGGTGGCGCCCGCCAGGTGGGAAGGCTTTCAGCCTTTCCCCTTCCATCCTCAGTCTATAAATACTACCCACACCCCATGCAAGTCCTACACCTCACTCAAAACACAAAAAACACCAGCCACCTTGAGCACTAGCGAGGAGGTCATGGGCCCTCTCAAGAACTTCTTCACCACACAAGAAGAAGAGTAAGGGTGAGGAAGTTCGTCGAGGGCAAACATTCACATTCGCCTTGTTGGGAGTGATGAGGAGAGTGTCGGGAGGTACTCCATCCACCAACGAAATGTCGGTGGATCGGGACTCTCCGCCCACACACCAGAGCTGGACCGACCATCCACGTCCTGAATTCCGTCGAGGATATCATCTGGCAGAGTGATCGGGAACGGCAGGCCCGGAACATCCTCTGTGAGAGAGAGAGGTTCACACCCGCCACATCGACGACGACTTGCTAAGTCGCACTGGTATGACAATGAGTTCTCTCTATATTTTCGAACCTTAGAATGGGAAGATGCATGGAAGATTAATGAGGAGGGAATCATGCCCCTCACAATGGAATTTCTGGCCACAATCCAAATATCTGCTAATCACATAAAATTTCGGCTTTTTAATGAAGAACATACTTTACGTGGAAGCAGTTCAGCAAGAATTAAACTTTGATGATTCATGCTTGCTGAGCTTGGAATCCGCCTGTACGGGATTTAATAGAAATGAATTTTGGAAAAGTATTGCTAGGAACAGAAACCCAGGCTTGCCCGTACAAGCAATATCCACAACCCCACGCTCAGGTTCTTTCACAAATATATTAGTATCACACTCTTTCCAAGGTCTGACTTAAGACCAATTAAAAAGCCCGAAATGATGCTGCTTTATGCTCTAGTAAACACATAAAAGTACTCACTCGCCAAAGCCATGGCGGACTACTGGTCTAAATTTGATCACGCACTGGAAATATCGAAATGACATCATGGATAACTAGACTGGCTTTTAACATGGGTCTGCTGAACAGAGCTATATACTCTTACATTCCTGGTAACCGAGACCTTTTGACCATGGAACACTTCTCGCAAGGACACCTCTTGCATGAGAACCAGGAAACCGGTGAGATTCACATGATCTACCAAGATTATGTGAAAAATCACTCTTCCTGACATGTCACTTTGGTTGGTGAATGCACCAACATTACTTTTGGCCCTGGAAACCGAGGCAGAACAAAACCGCAGGTTGGCTCGAGAGAACATCATGCAGGTTCCCAGGAGGAGGACGCGAGCATAGACCCGTGCAGCAGAAGAGGCACAAGAGCCACAGCAGCGGCACAGGAGTTTGACCCTTTTCATGCAGACAGTATGGAGGAGCATCACTCTATGGTCATTTGACACCCCCTGGTTCGCACCAAGCAGGGGGGTTGAACTGGCAGCAACCACAACATCCGCAGTGGGATCGACCAAGAGGCGTCCCTTCACTCATCCCAGTTGGGGAGTTCATCCCACTCTTGGGAGGATCCCCGGTACACTAGCCTGGTGATGAGTTCTTCCCTAGAAGAATCTCACCACAGCCCGCTCGCCATTCGTCTTTTCATCAGGACGAATGGATCGCGATATGGGATATCTTTAGCACCAAATGAATGGACTCACCACGGATACTGCCGAAATCCATCAGGACTTGAACGAAATGAACCAAAATTTCCAGGTATTCCCCAGGAAACTGGTGGAGAACTGGGTAATATTTCTCTCTCCTGCAGCAGAACCAGCAGAACTAGGACGAGATGTACCGTCGTCAGGATGGATGTAACCCAACCACGCCAACACCAGCTGGGGGAGGACCCCCGTCAAGAGGTAAGTATCACTGCCGTCTTTTATTACCGTCAATTTCCTTTTTAATTTCAGTAATTTAAATTTGAGTTTTATCTTAGTTAATTTGCAGTTAATTAATAAAAATAATAATAAAATAAAAATATATTTATCTATATAATTAGCAATAAATAAAACGCTCTCATCGTAAGTCTTTTTAATGAATAAAAATAATGTATGCCATGCATTAGAGTTATCATGGGAGAACGTATGCTAGAACTAAACTTGAGACATGAGCATTAGACTAAGTAAAGGGGAAGTAAGTTTCTACTTTGACTTGAGCAAGTCAGTTTGTGGAGTTTTTATTTTTGAAAAAATTTAAAAACTTGCTCTAAGTACTTCTGTGGCAAAGAAAGTCCTACCCAAGCCAATAATTTTTACTCTTAGAGTAGGAGCGTCCACTTCTGCATGTTAGTATTGAGCTAGTTAGACCTTTGTTGATAGACATGGTAGAGAAACTTGTCATATTTTTAGACCAAGGAATTCACTTGCACCCACCTAAATAGTGTTATTCTTACACTGAGAATACGCACACAACATCCTTTATTTCATTCATTGTTAGGAATACTACATGGCAAAATATCATGCTCCATAATGAAATCTCAGGGACATGGCTATAACATTTAAAAAAGAGCAAGTGCTCTAAAAAAGAGAGAGAGGCAAGTGATCTTTCAAAGAGCAAGTCTCTCATTCATAGCCATGATCCCATAAATGAGATAAAAGGAGAAGTGCCATGAAAGTATTAGCCACAATAATACCACACACTGCACATTCCTGGTCTGAACCTATGACTTGTTGCTCCTTTGCTCCATTTGTCTAACTTAGCAAAATTATGCTAGCATTGCATGCTCATTTTTATCCTACCCATTACCCCCATAAAGTCTTAGTGAGAGAATAATTCTTCCATTTCCACATACAAATATGAGTGATTGAGTGAGCCACAGAAGTTACTAAGTGTGGGGATATTCCTCCCGTATACCCACATGGCCGACTTGTGCTACTCGCAAGATACGGCCTAACCGAAGACCTTGCGGCCCGCGACCAGGCCGTCGCAGCCGCCAGGATTATCCTGATGACTTGCTCGACAAGGAAGATCCAATAGATGGACCCGGATTCCGTTGCCAAAAGGGACCGATTGTAATCTGTTAGGATTCGGCAAGTTGTAACCCTGCTCCCCGACTATATAAGGCGAGCAGGGATCCCCTCCAAAGCCACGCCATATTCCAACCCTTCAATACAAACCAGCCATCAGAACACAGGACGTAGGGTTTACGGCGACTTGCCGGCCCGAACCTGTCTAAATCGCCGTCTCTCGTCCCTGTGTTTACGCTTGTAGACGTCTCGCACGCCTCCGCCGCTCAATCTACTACCTTGGGCATACCCCTCGGTAGACTATCAACCATATTTCGTTGATAGTTGGCGCACCAGGTAGGGGGTGTGTGCTACGACACCATGATCTGCCAAGCGGTTACTTTCCCTCGCTCCATGGTTCTTACGGAATCGGGCACCACTTTTCAGATCGGATCTATGATCTGGACCGTGGGCGACCACGCTCCTGCTCTGGAAATCATGGAATCTGCGCAACTTCCTGCGTCGGACGCTCTGCCGTCCATCTGTAGCGTCACCAAGCCAACACGCCGTCCGGCAAGAATCGTCCCTTGTGACGACCTGATCGAAGCCATCGACCGAGCCAACCAAGGACTTGCAGAATGCATTGACGCCATCGAGGTAGCTCGTATACAGCTTTCCGACCAATCTTGCCTTGAGCAATTTTTAGGTACACCATTGGGAACTTCAAGCATGCGACCCACCCGCCGCCCCAGATCGGATCAGCATCCGACTCACCGTCGCGCCTCGTCTCCAACGTCCATGCCCTTCGGGCTACGCGGTGTGGCTCCTACATATCAGCACCAGACGCTGCGATGGCTCTCCGACCAGCTCCAATCTCTCGGCTCCGACCAGATGGCTCCGACCAGCACGCGCGATCGAATGACTCCACCTCCACTCGTCGACATGGTGACTCTACAAGAGATCTCCGGTGACACTGTGCCAGAAAGTTCGGCGTCCCGATCTACCACGACAAACGGCTCCACCTCCACACGGTCTACGACCATCATCTCCACTGACTCAGGGGCTGACTTCCCGCCGTATCACGGCGGCTTCGTCTTCAACGTCTGCGCCGATAGCCCCCCACCGTCGAATGAAGAGGAACGCGAACGCGCCAATCGGGATCAACGCAACATCGACCGGCAACGCCGGCGGGATGACGAACGACGCGACCAGGAGCGCCGCGACCGGGAGCATCGCGACAATGAGCGACGTCAGGAGCACGACCAAGCTGGAGGTCGTGACCTCATCTATGAGTTCGACAGGGTCGATGATCAACTCGTCTACCCGACCCCAAGCGCCAACCTCGCCATCGTCTACAATGAACTCTCTAAGCTTCCGCTGACCCCCAGCTACAGAAGGTTGTCGCCCATGTTAAAGCTGCCACCGTAGAGTGCAACGAGAGAGGCCGCTACGCCTCACCCTCTGGATCGTCGTACAGCGGAACGCCTCCAAGCCCGCATCCTTCACGCCGACGGAGATCGCCGCCACGTCGTGACCAGGAAGTCTCCCAAGGCAATCGCGCTCGCGATCAAGCTCCGGCTCCCGACGCCTCAACAGGGCCACGCCCTTTCACCCCCCGGCTACGAGCCGTCCAATGGCCTCAGGGTTTCAAAGCCACCACGGTGGACAAGTACGATGGAAAGGCCACCCGGAGCAGTGGCTTACCACGTACGAAATCGCCATTCAGGCAACCGGTGGAGGATCTGACGTGATGGCCAAGTACCTCCCCATGAAGCTATCGTCTTCGGCCAACAGCTGGCTCCACAAGCTCGCCGAGAACACCATCGACACCTGGGAGCAACTGAAGGAAGTCTTCATCAAGACTTACAGCGCCACCTGCGTCCAGCCAGGAACACGCTATGATCTCCAGAACGTCCACCAGGAGCACAACGAAGGCCTCTGAAGCTACATCCGATGATTCTCCACCATGCGGCTCACGATTCCGGAGATCGTTGACGCTGAAGCCATCTCTACGTTCTCCAACGTCTACGCCATAAGGAACTCCGCGACAAGATCATCCGGAAAAGGTCACCATGGTCACCGAACTAATGACGATCGCCAACTCCTCCTACGCCGACGCCGACGACGCCATCGCCATCATGAACACCCGCGTCGCCGATCACGGTCCCAGGAGCGTCACCGTGAGGACGATCACCGCAATGAATGACGCAATGAAGGACGCGACCACCGCGACTACCGAGATTGCCGGCACGATCGGCCAGAGTCTTCCCGTCCAAGAACAGACCACCGCCGACACGACCGCCGCTACATCGCCAACCCCAATACTCGGCCAAGGCGCACCTACGACAATGACTATGAGAAGCTCCTCAATGGCCCGTGTCCTCTCCACAAGGCGTCAGACACTCCATGCGCGAGTGCGACACCATCGCCCGCAACGTCCGCGGGAGTGACGATAAGCGGTCGCGAATCGACACCGACAAGGACAAGGACGCCGACAACAACGAGCCTGCTTTTTGTGCACCAGCGAGGACCCTCACCATCTTCGGCGGCAACGTCGTCATCGAGACTGAGCAGAAGCGGCGCCAAGTACGACGCGACATCGCCTCTGTCACGGCCATCAACGATGACCCCACCAACGTTCGCTACCTCGACTGGTCGGAGCGCCCCATCACCTTCTCTGGGAGGATCAATGGTCGGATGAAAAGTTTCCAGGGCGCTTTCCTCTCGTCATCGACCCGGTGATCTCCAACTGCCGCTACCGTAAAGTCCTCGTCGACGGCGGAAGCGCCCTCAACATCATCTTCTCATCGGCTTTCCGCGAGCTCGACTACTCTAAGCGGGATTTGTTCCCGGCGAATTTCCCCTTCTGGGGCATCGTACCAGGTAAACCATCCATGCCTGTTGGACAAATAACCCTCCCAGTGCAGTTCGGTGTTGACGGTTCTTAAACACCTGTTTTACCATCAACATTTAACCCTAAAGTCCACCAAAAAGGCATGAAATGTAGTCAAATAGGTTTCAAACTAACCGAATTCCACATGTCCATAGAATTTATTTGAATGCAGGATTTGAACCAAATTTGAACATTTGGACCCACTAGGAGCCAAGCCCACTCAGCAGGGCCCAAATGGGCCTAGGGGGGTGGCGCCCGCCACCCCTAGGTGGCACCCGCCACCTCTAAGTGGCGCCCGCCACTTGGGTTGGCCCAAGTGTCACACCCTGCCACGTCACCGATCCGTGTGACCTCCCCAAGGCCAAATCCTGGCCCTTGGTCACTAGGTCAGTGGCATCGGACGGCTCAGGGAGGAGTGGCGTGGATCAAGGTTGAATGTCGGTTGCTAGGACATGCAACCGACCTCCAAACCGCCTTGGACAACCACCTGGATGCCGTTGAAGCAGAGGCGGTTCATGCAACGGCCAGGACACTGGCGGCCGCCAGTAGGGGGTGGCGCCCGCCACCTGACCTAACCCTAGGTCGATTGGCTGCCCACTATAAGACCCCCCCTCACTCATTTGGGCTATAAATACCCCCCTGGAGGCACCTCTTCATTCACACCTTACACCAACACCAATACCATCACATCTCAAGAGAAGCAAAGCAAGAGAAGCAAGTGAGAGTTAGGTTAGAAGCTTAAAGAGCTTAGGCAAGTAGGTAGCTAGTAGAGCAAGGCATCTTCGCCCTCGCGGTAGCGCTGCTCAAGGCTTAGCTCAAGAGTAGAGGCGTGCGAGTGATCGGTTCGGGAGCTGGAAAGAGTCTTCCTTCATCTCCAGTTTAGGTTTTGCTCTTGTTACTCAAGCATTTACTATATTCTAGTTCATCATTTTGAGTATTACTTTATTCTACTTATCAGTATTGAGTGGTATACTTGATTGATTGCTTGAGTGCCTAGCTATCCTACAGATCAATTCACTTAGCCATAGTAGTTAATCTCTAGTGAGCTTAGTGATTGATCTTTGCCAATAGGTTGCTTAGTTAGTTTAGTGTTTATCTTATTAAGTCAAGTGTTTGCTCTGACGTCTGCAAGGGTGTCTCTATTCAAAGCTAGGGTAGAGATAGTTAGAATATAGTTAAGCGTGGTGCTTAGTTATAGACTTACCTTCAGATACGGCTGGACCCCAGGATAGCTGTGGAGCAAGCAGGTGGTGACAGCCCTGTGCGTCTTGAATTCCACCACGTAGTTGGCCCAGTTTAACAGTAAGGCTCGTTATGCTAGCGTTCAACCTAAGTAAGTGGTAAAGGCTAGTACGCCTCGATACTTGACAAGATAGGAATAAAACTTTATTCAACTTAGTTGCTTTATTGTCTTTTGCCTGCCTTGCTTCGTAACTATCTTGATTCGTAGTTATCTTGCTTTGTAGTTATCTAGGATTAGTTATTAGTAGTTAGTTATCTTTAGTTATCCTTAGTTACCCCACAACTACCTATCTATCCACCTTACCTTAGCCATTCACTTCATCCTTACCTATCCACCCATATATTCTTTCTAGCCTTTCATCTCTCTCTACTCCTCTTTTCCCTTTTTCTCTTTTCTTCGACTCTCATCCCCTCCTTGACTCAACTCATACACCACCCTAGCCTTCCCTTGGGATCAAATAAATCGACACCTGGTACTCCCAGGCAAAGTGCTACTATGATAGTTCTGTGCGTTTGCAGAATCTCCTCCTGGTAGATTGCAATCTCTCTAGCTAGCTCCTACTAGTGTCGGGATTGACAACCCCGCTTGGCATTAGTAGATAGCTACTTTAGTTACCCTATCCTAGGTGCAGCTAAGAACTACCAACAAGCATTTCTAGCGCCGTTGCCGGGGAAGCAATCGGTGTATCGTTGAGTCTGTGTCGAATTTATCTTCGCTTAAGCTCCCGCTTAGTGAATCCCATCTTACCTCGTTCTTTCTTTCTTTAGTTCTTCTTATCTTTTTCCTTCATCTTCTTCAACTTCTTTCTTTCTTATCTCGTTCTATCTTCATGATGGCCATAAGACCATTTGTGAGTTTTCTGCTCCTTCTACCCTGCTAATGTAGCGATGGGACCAGACGTGATCAATGCCAACCTCAATTTTCAGTTGAAACCGGCTCTGATCACGATGGTCCAAGCTAGCCCGTTCTGTGGTAAGGCTCATGAGGATGCCAATGCTCATCTCCAACAATTCTTGGAGATTTGCGGCACCTTCACCATTAAGGGGATAACACAAGAAGCCATCCGTCTTCGTCTCTTTCCTTTCTCTTTGCTAGGAAAAGCGAAGCAATGGTTCTATACCGATCGCAACGCTGTAGACACATGGGACAAGTGTTCCAATGCTTTTCTTGCCAAATTCTTTTCGATGGGCAAGACGAATGCTCTGCGCAACAAAATCTCCAACTTTACGCAACAAGCCGAGGAATCTATTCCCGAGGCTTGGGAGAGGTTGCAAGAGTATGTCGCTGCTTGTCCGCACCATGGTATGGAGGACTGGCTATTGATCCAGAACTTCTACCATGGCCTAACCCCACTCTCTAGAAGCCATTTGGATGCCGCCGCCGGCGGTGCATTTTTTTCTCTGAATGTTGCAGATGCTAAGGCTCTCATAGAGAAGATGGTGTCAAACCAAGATGGAATGACGAAAGACTACAGCCCCGTAAGTGAGGTATACCTTCCCTTAAGGAAGCCGACAAGATCGTGGCCAAGATGGACCTGCTGGCAAAGAAGCTGGACAACTGTGAGAAGATGAACCAACAAGAGAGTGTCCAATCTCTAGAATCCTACATGACTTGTGAAGTCTGTGGAGAAACCGGACATTCTGGGAACCACAGCCCCGAGCTACATGAAGTTTGAACTTCATCAACAACAATAACAGTTTCCGTCAACAGAATCAAGGATGGAATCAGCACTCCAATTCTCAAGGTAACAATTCATTCCCTCGCTCTAATTTTCATAATTCTGATAATTTTCTCATTCTGAAGAGTTTAGTTTACTCACAAGGTAAAACTACTGATTTCTTGAAAGAGAGATTAATGACGAATGATAAAATTCTTGAGAAAATAAATGCTAAATTGGAAGATTTCTCATCTGCTCTGAAAAATCAACTTAGCTTTAATAAGATGTTAGAAACCCATTAGCTCAACTTGCTGCTATCATACCATCTTTTGAACCTGGCAAAATTCCTGCTAAATCTGACATGGAAACTGCTAATATGGTTGAAATAAAATATTTTAACTATTATGAAGATCAAACCATGACTGTTAAAAGGGTGATCCTGGTAGTCCCATAGTTAGATGCTCAATCTTTGGTGAAGTCTTTAAAAATGCCATGTGTGATTTAGGATCGAGTGTGAACATTATATCTAAATATTTTTATGAAAACTCATTCTTTCCACCCATGTCATCCACATCTGCCTATGTTGTGCTAGCTGATCAATCCACTTGCTATGTAGAAGGAATAGTTAATGATTTACCTGTTCATATTAGAGGTTCCTATGTTCCTGCTGATTTCATAATACTAGATATGGGAAATAGGAAAGATGTGCCTCTATCTTAGGTAGACCCTTCTTGAACACTGTTGATGCCTGCATATATGTGGGAAGTGGTAAAATTCAAATGACATTAGGAGGGAGGAGGAAATATTCTCCTTCTCCCGTGGCCCCGCATATGCCGCTAACATGCAGGAAGCAAAACCCGTTCGTACCAAGAAGAGGCGCCCAAGAACATGGTGGAGCAGAAAGAAGAGAACCACCTCCTCCTAAGTTGTGTGTGATTCACATAACAAAGGAGAGGTGCCAAAAAAAGAAGAACCCGATGGAGTACTAAGAGAAGAAGTGCCCAAGGAAGAAGATCCACCCGATAAGGATGAAACTCCATGGACCTAAGGTATGGTTTTACTTTTTATTTTTCCCTTCAATTTTCCCTTTTTCGAATAAATAACATATGTCATGCATGTAACTAAAAAAAATCAGTTATCATTAGTTATATGCATAGGTATATGTTAACTTAGTTAGAATAATAAAATATCATAATAGGATAGTTTTCCTTTTTAATAAAATGAGAACAAGAGCTCCGACTGAGAAGAAGAAGACCTTTTACCAAGCAAGAAGCCAGCTTGGGGGAGACTCCCGCTCCAATAAGGTATGTCTCAAAGCCTACGTTTTACATTCAGTTCTTAAATTCTATATCTTTTGAATGTCACATGCTTGCCTAAATAACCACTCTATGAATCAAATTGATAAAATCTGCTTAACAAGTTGAAACCTGAATAAGATTTGAAATATGTCATGCAAATGCTATTGTTATGGTTTGAATAACTGGTCTTATCTAAGTTGTAGCTTTTGTGGGTTGCACATGCTTTAACTGAAATCATGCTTAGTGAGTAAAGTTAGTAAGAAATGGAGTAATTCTTTAAACTTGTTAAGGTGAAATTAGGACCTAATCTGGAGGATTTCTTTTAAAAATTATGAAAGCCTTGCTAAAAGTTCCTCCTAGATTGTATCCCATCCCACCACCAGCCAAATATTTGTTAGTCATTAGTCAAAACCACAAAGAGCTTTGTTTGTGTTGAGCTTTGTTAGACCTCATAGATCTTAGTAGAGAAGATTATCATATCTTTTGAATCAAGATTCACGCACACCCACCATAATTTGCCTACTTTCCACTTTGGAAGTTTGCAACCACCAAATAAATTGCTTATTCTCACACCGGAGATATGCAATACCGTCAAACATCCCATTGCTAGCCTTATGTTATTCCTACACTGGGAATAAGCATTTCTGTCCCTTTCCCTACTCATTTCAAAATCCTTTCCTATAGATATCTGGGGAAATCTAGAGCTAAAGAGAGAGAGAGAAAAATGAGCAAAGTAGCTCAAGAAAGGACTATGTCCTATGAAAAAAAAGTGAGCAAAGTAGCTCAAAAGAGGACTATGTCCTAAGAAAATGTGAGGACACATCTTTTGTCTACTCACTATGTATCCAAAAAAAGAGAGAGAGAGAATTATCATTAGCTCTAGACCCCAGAAATTAACTAGGAGGATTATGAAATATCTCTCTATACACTTCCACATAACCACACATGCACATCTTGATCAATTTTTATGATTTGCTGCTCCTTATGATCTGAGTGTCTAGCTTAGCAATAAACATCAGGCAAATTGCTCATGGTTCTTAGCCTACCTATAACTCCACATATCATTCTTTAGAAATAGGAGAGGCTACATTTTGGCCTAAGTGAGGATTTAAACACCATTGAGTGATTGAGTGAATCTTGGAGGACTTAAGCAAGTTGTTATCTTTTGAAACCTTGAAAAACCTCCAGACAGAATCCTAGTCAAACCTAAGCAAGATAAAAGTTTCCTATCTACTGCTTTATTTCACTCTTGCATGTTTGAAGTGAAAAGCTATAAGCCCACATTGCTATGATTAATGATATATGCTAAGTTGTTTCTCACTATACAATATGCACTTGCAAACATCTTAAGTTGCTATCTTTTTCATGCTCAATGCTTAAACCGCATTGTTTGCTCGACACTACTAGAAATATTATCATCAGTGACGCTGGTAAGTTTCGTCACTGAATGATACCTTTCAATGATGATTTTTTTGTTTTCGTCACAAGGTACAAGTGACGATGTTTTGGCTTCACTTTCAATGACAAAATGAGAGGAACGTCATAGATTACCAAATGGAATCGTCATAGATCATATTATCGGTGTGCTATATTGTAATGATGAAAATATTCGTCACAGATTATATTTCGATATGGTCATAGATAATTTGCCTCGTGTGGCCCACGTAGTGATGAAACGAATTGGTCACAGACCATTTTCCCTAACGTCATAGTTAAGTGTCTAGTTTGCCCCCGCTTGTACCACTTGACGGCGTTGGATGATTGGGCCAGACGGTCCGGTTGACCTTTTTTATCATATTGGATGCGTGGGCTGTCGGTCGACCTTTTTTCATATTGGGCCACAGGTGCACATAGTAGGCTGGACAATTTATGGCAAAAAAATTGCGCTGGTGGAGCTTTGATCTCGTGACCTGCCGTTAGGCGAGTAACAACCTTACCACTGAGCTACTCGACTATTTTCTTGTGAAAAAACAAAGTTACTTTATTTGTAAGGTATCAACATGATAATTGAATGGTGGTTGTCTTAACTCTTTATATCACAGGTCCTGGGCCATAAATTGAGATTTGTCATCTGTACCTAGTGAGCAGATATGAAACCAAGCCCCGACATGAGTATTATTGGTTCTCTTGAAAACTGGCTACTAAACACAACCATTGAGCAAGCACCCGTCACTGATGTTATATCCTCTGATTGATTTGTAAAACAGGAGGACACGCATGCAATCGCCTAACAACACAAATCCTGAAGAAAACCAAAGTAATCGCCTAACAAAGTACTTTTACTAATCCATAATGCAAGCAAAGATTATTCATTTAGTACTTAGGAACATTTCAATTTCACCAGCTTCCAAAGCACTTCATAGGTTATAGTCAAACCATTGGCTGCGGATTAGCTACCAAACTTGTTCTTCTAATGAAGAGGTAAAGAGACACGCGAAAAGAACGCAGAGTACTCATGCCTAATCCTACAGCCTTCGCTGCAAAAGAAGGCATAGTCATTAGCCCAGCCTTCCGGCACGCCACATCCGCTGGCACCGCAACCTTGTCCGTCCTCGTCCGCCGGTGGTATGGGCGGCAGTGCCCCTAATGGGGCTGTTCCGGCCACTTTCCATGTCACATCATGGACCACCTTGAAGGCGTGCGCGCGGTACCTGGCGCACTCCCGGTTGGTCATGCGGCTGGCCTGCTTACATCCGACGACGCCACCGCCCTCGTCCTCGACCTGCCTAATGTAGCGCTCGGCTTCTTCCTTCTTGCAACCGTGGTGATGGATGCCGAGAACGTAAGCCGCCGCCTTGTGCCCGGCGTCTGCCGCCCATTGGAGCCAATGAGTGCCGAGCGGCGTGCACCGTTTCGCGAAAACGAACATGACGACGCCGAGGACGAAGCAGGCCTCCGGGTTGTTGGCGGCAGCCAGGTTGTCGACAAGAGCGAGGTAGCGGTCGTTCTGGAACCACCTAATGGATTCCTCTTGCTCCAGCGCCCAGCGCCTCCTGATGGAGGCATCCTTGCACGCCATGCACATGTCCTGGCATATGCAAGAAACACAAATGCAAGAAACACAAATGCAGTTCATCATCGAGTTCAAGGTTGCATAGTTGGTGTACTGGTGTCACGCACTTACGTCGCTCGTAGGCTGCAGATGTCCTCCATCGGATGCGTGGACGTCTCGGCGATGCTCCCGACGATCTCGACCAACATGTCGTCCGGGAGAGCCAGCGGGTATCGCCTCGCCGCCATGGCGCTTGGGATCGAAGATTGAACGCAGCGTAAGGTCCGGAAGGAAATAAAAGATTGGGATTAAATCCCCGCACCAGCGATAGATTTGGTCGCCCAAGAAATCGAGGGAAGCGAAGGGACGACGACAAAATTGAGAAGAAAACCCTTGCGTCTACGCGTCTACGGAGTACTCCATATTGAATGCTACTCCGTATTGAATGTGCACGACCAACCAGGGGGAAACGGGCCGACACGACCAACCAGGGGGAAACGGCCAGATGGGTTGGATCGGGCCAGAAGCGAGAAGGATAGGGATTTACTCTTGTTTATTAATCTCATCAAAGCCTTTTTTGGCAAAAAAAATTGCGATGGTCGGGGTTTGATCTCACGCCCTGGCGTCAGGCAAGAAATAGCCTTACCACTGGGCTACACGACCTTTCTTGTAAAAAAAAAGAAAGTTACTCTATTTGTTAGGTATCAACATGATAATTGAATGGTGAGTCTCTTAACTAAACCTGATCGGGCCATAGACCCATGATCGGGAAACTGTTCGTCGACCTAATCCCCCATCGATGATGCGGCGGCGAAGCAGAACTGGCATTGGGATCGAGGGCATTGGCCTCCGTGAGGACTGAAGAACAGCGCCGACCTTCGTTGTGCAGGGAAAGGTTTGATTTTGTGTTCGAATTTTGGTTGATATAGCATGTGTTCGATGTGTGTTTAGTGCAATCACAGTTTGGGAGTTAATACAAGGTTTCTTTTATTGTCACAACAGATGGATAGAAGTTGGGTTTATGGGAAACATTCACACCTGCATATGTGAAGGGAGTTGAAGAGTTTATGAAATTTGTTAGTGAAAGATACCCCGAAGACGAACACATTCGTTGTCCGTGCATCAATTGTCATAATCGAAGGCTGTTACAATCAGACTGAAGTAGAAACCCATATACACATTTATGGAATTTCACCTACATACACCAGGTGAATTCATCATGGGGAGCCTACAGATGTTGTAATTGATGAGGGTATAGATCAGGAGGTCGAAGAACATGATCATGACTTTGGGATACATGTGGATGTTTACGATGATGATCATGGAGTACCAGAAATGATAGGCGAACTGTATGCAGCCGCAGAGGCTGATGGAGAAAAGCCAAGTTTTTGCAAGAGTTCTTGAAGATGCGAAGAAGGCGCTTAGCCCGGTTTCTAGCCACTCAAAATTTTCCTTTATGGTGAGGATGTTGTATATGAAGTCTCGTTATCGAATCGCCAATACAGCATTTACCGCAATGATGAAGCTGATGCCAGATGCATACCCTTAGAGTGAGTTGCCAAAATCATATGACGAGGCCAAGAAATATCTTAAAGAATTGGGCCTTGCATTCAAAAACATCCATGTGTGCAAGAACAATTGGTGTTGTTTCGTAAGGATTATGCTGAAAAGGATGCGTGTCCAGTATGCAAGGAGTCTAGATGGAAAGACGAAATTGGGACGAAGAGGGTTCCACATAAGGTTTTGAGGCATTTTCCACTCTTGCCAAGGTTGAAAAGAATTTATGCTTCGAAACGAACTTCGGAGGAAACACAGTGGCACAAGAAAGTGATGAAGCCAGTCGCCAATGTGATGAGCCATCCAGCTGATGGGGAAGCATGGAAGGACTTTGACAGGAGGGAACCAGCTTTTGCAAATGATCCGAGGAACCTGAGGCTTGCCTTAGCTACTGACGGATTCAATCCATTAGCAACATGAGTACACAGTACAGTATGTGGCCAGTGCTTTTGACACCGCTGAATCTCCCACCATGGGAATGCATAAATCCAGCAAACTGCTTTATGTCTTTACTCATCCCAGGTCCAAGATCTCTAGGAAAGATTTTGATTTGTTCCTTGAGCCCCTAATCGAAGAACTCTGCTCGAGCTATGGAAGGGTGTCAGTACCTTAGATGCATGTACAGGTAAGAAGTTCAAGCTTCGCGCTGCTGTGCTGTGGTGTATACATGATTATCCAACACTGGGCATGTTATCTGGGCGAACAACAAAAGGGTATTATGCATGTATTCATTGTGACAAGGATCCGTTGTCTCGGGGAATAAGGAACAAGATATGCTACCTCGGACATCGTCGTTACCTTAAAATGACACACGCATGGCGGAACAGCTTGGCTTTCGATGGTAAGCGTGAAAAGAAAGATCAGCCTGGCAAGTTTACTGTGAAGAGGTCCTACAAGAGCTAGAGAAGGTGAAAGATATCAGGCTAGGGAAGCAACCTCAGATTACTGGAAATAAAGGAAGCGCACTGACGGTCCAAAGATTTTTAGCCGCAAAAGTGCATTGTGGAGATTGCCATATTGGGAACATTTGAAGCTTCCACATAATCTCGACGTGATGCACATAGAGAAGAATATATGTGAAAATATTCTTGGCACATTACTCAATATACTAGGCAAGTCCAAGGACACACAAAATGCTAGGCTAGATTTGTATGATATGGGCATACGACATGAATTGCACTTGCAGGAGGATGACAACTCAATCTGCAGGGCTCCACCTGCTCCATATGTTTTGGGGAAGGATCAAAAAGTCAGTTTTGCAAGTTTCTTAAAGGTATCAAGTTTCCTGATGGATATGCGCTCCTAGCAAGATACATAAGTGAAGATGGTTCCAGGGTGGTTGGTAAGCTGAAGACACATTCTTGCACATACTCCTGCAAAGAATCATACCTGCTGGCCTTAGAGG
Organism: Coix lacryma-jobi var. lacryma-jobi; assembly: GCA_009763385.1. Taxonomy (NCBI): domain Eukaryota; kingdom Viridiplantae; phylum Streptophyta; class Magnoliopsida; order Poales; family Poaceae; genus Coix; species Coix lacryma-jobi. Next base: position 141,130,007 of record CM019824.1, read on the forward strand.
ACTAGTGAGGAAGGATGTATATGAAGCAATTGTAGAGCTGGGGACCTTCTTTAGGGAATTATGCAGTAGAAATCTAAGGATAGATGTTGTGAAACGACTGAAAGGAGAAATTCCATTGATCCTATGCAAGCTTGAGAAAATCTTTCCACCTGCCTTCTTTGATGTCATGGTGCACTTGTGTGTCCACCTTCCCGATGAGGCACTGCTTAGAGGACCTGTTCAGTATGGATGGATGTACCCAATAGAAAGGCGATTAGGCACTTTGAAGAATTTTGTAAGGAACAGGGCTAGGCCGGAAGGATCAATTGCTGAGGCATATATGGCAAGTGACACATTGACCTTTTGTTCTAGGTACATGGAGGATGTTGACACTAAATTAACCAGGAGGACGATAGTGGTACAGAGATGCCATTGCCTAATGACATATCTGTTTTTAAGCATGGTGCTACTCTTGTTGGAGCTAATAGGACTGAGTACATTGAAGATACTGTCATGAATAAGCTAGTTTGGTATGTGCTAAATAATGCTGAAGAAGCAGAGGAATATTTAGAGTAAGTATGTCTGAGACTTAGTTTCTGTTTTATTAAATTTGAAATTATTCTTACAATCGATTTTTCCTACAGCATGTACAGGGAGGAGCTACTGCAGCAAGGTGCACGTCCAAATGAAGTAGATCGAATGGTCGAACAGGGATTTGCAAAGTGGTTTAAGACCCATGTAAGTCACTCATCATTTTGTTTATAGGCATATTAAATGGTTACCTGATCAATTTTGTATTTTCGTTCCACCAGCTTGAGAACAAGCGCAGTGAGAATCCAGAATCGTTTAGCGAAGGACTGTGGGCACTGGCATGTGGTCCAGTTCGGCGAGTTAAGATTAGTGCAGGTTGCAAGATTAATGGAGTGCGGTATAGCACTGCGGATCGTGAGAAGTTCTTGCAGACACAAAACAGTGGTGTAATGACTGCAGTTCACATGCTGGAAAGACCATAGATTTTTATGGTGTCCTTAAAGAGGTTATTGAGTTGCTATATCCCTCAAATTATGAAGTTCGTCGATCTGTGGTTCTATTTCGATGCGATTGGTACAACCAAGTAGGCAAGACTGTGGGCCTTCGAGATGACAAATATTTCAAGTCCATCAATGTTCAGTCATTTTGGTACAAGACTGATCCTTTCATTTTGGCAGAGCAAGCAAAAAGATATTTTACCTGCAAGATACAACTCCACATTGTACAGATTGGCGAGTTGTGCAGAAATTTGAACATAGGAATATTTATGATGTTTGTTGAAACAGAACAGGGCAGTCATGATGTGCGTCAGGACGATTATTGTTCTGACACTGAGCATGTAGTGGAAGAAGGTGATGATAATGAGGTTATGCACACTGTTGAAGGTGGAGAAGCGACTATAGTTGAAGGCAATTTACAACAACTTATAAGAAACAGAAGGAAGCTGTTATTAATCTTGAGGAGAGTGATGATGAGGATGATACAGTGCTGCAATACTTTAGTGATGGTGGCGATGACAACAATGATGTCATGTCCACAGATGATGAAGATGATGACATGTAGTATGCATATATAACTGTATATATAAGATCACTTGCAAACAAACCAAACATCACAGGCAATACTGTATATATAAGATCACTGCATATAAAACATTACTGCTATTATTTCTACATACATCACCAAGTGAGACTTAAGTTCATACATCCACTTTGTACACTTACGTCCATGTTATTCAACTCTCAACACACCAAAAACATCACTGCTGCTGGCTTTCAATCCAAATCAGTGGAAATATCTGCGCTTCAGGAGACACGAAGGTTCTCGGCCTTTTTCCTGATCTGTAATTGAAATTCATAGTGGGGCAAGTTAACATATATATAATTGAAATTTAGGAAACTTATTAGGTTCGGGTAGACTTATAACACCTCCTTTTTGTGGGCCATCGGCCATTGTCCCGTCTCATCATCGCTGTCATGGCTAAGCGTGCAATGCAGTGAAACTTTGTCACTGATCACAACACGTGTGGATGATCATCAGGAGCCTTCATTAACAAAATCAGTGTCAGTAATGAAATAAAGTCAGCAATCAGCTTTATTAGTAGACTTGGATTCCACTTAAGACTATGTATAGTCAGTAAGAGCATCTCCAACAGTTTCTTATATTTTGTTTCCCCAACATAGTGTTTGCCAACTCCCAAAATAAATATAAGGATTGCAATAAGTGCCAACTCTCTAGTTTCTTGGATGTGCTCTAATGATTGCAATAAGTGCTAAATTAGCATGCAAAACCACACAGATCGAAACCATACTACTTTTATCTCAGATTGAAACCACATAACATTAATCTAGGGTCGAAATAACAATAATCTATCTCCCAAATCACACAGAAAACCCCAACCCCAATAAGTTTCGAACCCTAACCTGGTCCAGTGGAAGCGGTGGGGGGATTTGGTACGGCGCATCGGCTTCGACTTCGGGCGCCTCTTCTGCTCAATGCGAGTGCGTCTCGCCGTCGTCGTCCTCCTCCTCGGTCGCACGATCATGGTCCCAGCGGCGGCGATGAACCTTCCGCTGCTGTCACGCTTCTGCTTAGCCGAGTGGTGTGCTGTTTAGGCGGCGCATCAATGGCGTCGGCGGCAGGAGGAGGGGAGGCTGTGGAGCCGAGGGAGTAGGTTCGGAAGCGGGTTGCGCAAACCATGGTCGCGGTGGAGGAAAGCGATGCGACTAGAGCGAGACGGGAGCGTTGATGCGACAGATTGGGGGACAGGCGCGTTGAAGGGGCGAGACGTGGGGGTGGGTGGAAGACTACGCCGACCCTTCACTCATGCATGTAAAGGGAGACGTGTCACTGAATCATGGCCCCATCATCATTGGACCCAGGCGTCATTGAGTAAGACCATGGCAAGATGATTTCTTTGTTTAAGTAATAGAACACAGATGTAAATGAGCATTAATTTGTCATCCTGGACTACCAATAACGTGCAACATCTCAAACACTCCGTGTCATTAACAAAAAATTACAAGCAATAAAGAGTGACATGAGTCATGCACATACAATCATCAGACCATAAGATATGCTCACCACTGTCATATATCCATTGGAGCTTATGTGAATCCTATCAAACACACACATGTATGCTCACATATTTACACAGTACCAGGTCTGCATCCAGCACACTCATACTCAGAAATGATTGGAGACACACAAAATCCACAAAATATATAGCACCATATATATAACTAGCACACACATATTTAAAAGGTACCAGGACTTAATTATATATTTTATAAAGTACTAACATCTATATAGTTATAGTATTTGTTCCCAAAGCACCACCACAGTCCTACTAGTCCAAGATTCTAAGTCTACTACGCTAGATACTAGATCAATCTGCTCCATCATAAGCCCAAAAACTTTCCATACCAATCGTATCCCACAGCACCTCAAATAAGCAAGCCCCTCAATCCACACACTGGTCCATCTAATGATCAATTTTTTTGTTCACCTCCTGCTGAATCTTGTCACAGCTGTGTTACTTCTTGACCAGTCTGCAGTTCTTTCTTCATCTTCTCAAAGACAATCCACATGTCTTCTTGGAGCTGTTCTTTTGCATTTGAGCCCAGTTTGCGGAAAGTTTGCTCTGGTTCCTTTCTTCTTCCGCTCCTGTAATTGGATCAATATGCAACAAACATTGTACACAATTATAAATTTGACCATGTAAACCTTTAATTAAAACGAACATGCATGTAAACTAACCATATGATCATTAATGATATAGTTGAATTATCAGAATTTCATTAATGCAACAAACTTGTGATAAATCAAATAAGACAAAAAGTAAATACGTCTAAACTGGACAAACAAACATATATGACAAACCCATTTCACTATTTTATTTTTTTACTGATAACCTCTCAAAGCATGTACAACAACAATCTTCATTTCAATTTATTTGATTTTAACAAAAACAATTGAAGCATCAAGGCTGTAAACATATAGTTAAGGCAAAACATTAATTAAAAGGACAATGCATGTAGGCCAAAGATATGATCATTAATGCATAAATAATTGACAACACTAATAATCACTACAATAATATTAGCAATCAGTAGGCCAAACATATGATCCATATATATATCAACCCATAATAAACAGTAAACTTCGGATTGCCAACAAAATTGTGAAACCTGACAGCAAACTAAATCAGACCATGCAAAACTAACATTGATGATATGTTGAATTATCAGAATTTCTAATGCAACAAACTTGTGATAAACAAAAAGTAAATACGTCTAAACTGGACAAACAAACATATATGACAAACCCATTTCATTTTTTTTATTTTTTTACTGATAACCTCTCAAAGCATGTACAACAGCAATCTTCATTTCAATTTATTTGATTTTAACCTAATCAATTAAAGCATCAGGGCTGTAAACATATAGATAAGGCAAAACTTTAATTAAAAGAACAATGCATGTAGGCCAAACATATGATCATTAATGCATAAATAATTTACAACACTAATAATCACTTCAATAATGTTAGCAAAAACTTAAATCAGCAGGCCAAACATATGATCTATATATATATGAACCCATAATCTCAATTTGAACCCTAATGAACCTAATTAACAGCACTAATTTTTTGAATCCGTACAGAAATAAACCCTAGCCCCTTCGCGACGTCGCGGTGGAGCATACCTTGTCCTCGCCGATGACCGTCTTCTCCTTGCCGGCGGCTGGGCGTGGGAAGGTGAACGCCGACTCCATGGAATCAGCATAGGACGAGCCGCCACCCAAGGAAGAGTTGGTGTGGCGCCTCGGCTTCTTCACCACCTCCTCCGCATCGTGAGGGCGCCTCTTCCGGCCAGTGCGGCCCTCGCCGCCGTCGCCACGGGTTCCGCGCTCCATCTCCAAGCCTCGCCGCCACGCAATCCGCCTTGAAACCGCCCCTCGCCTCACCGACTCTGGAAGAAGAAGAGACCCGCCGACTGTGGAAGAAGAAGAGACTAAAAAAAGGCGAGGAAACCGCACCGAGTAGGCCGCCGTGCTTAATATGGAGTTCACACAGAGTAGGTCCCACTGAGTACTCCCTCCGTCCTTAAAGTAATTTTTGTTGATTTTCCCAAGGATAAATGGTAAATATCCTAAGCTACCTACATAAAACTCAAAACTTGCATGGACACCTCATTTAGGTGTATAGTGTTGACAAAAAAGTTTCAACTGATTCTGAGAAAGTTGTGATGCATATATATGATTACAGGGCACACATCTCTTACACATGACCATGTGAGTAAGTGAGAGATGCTCATCCGTTTGGGGATGTGTAGTACAACTTTCACCAAATCATTCGAAATTTTTTTGGGATGCTTATGTAGGTGTCCCATGATGGTGTGTGCATTTGTTCAATTTTGAGACCAAGTTTACCTATTACTGTAATTATTTGTTGATTTTCCCAAGGATAAATGGTAAAATATCCTAAGCTACCTACAAAAAACTCAAAACTTGCATGGACACCTCATTTAGGTGTATAGTGTTGACAAAAAAGTTTCAACTGATTCTGAGAAAGTTGTGATGCACATCACACATACCCTTACCCTTGTTACTAAGTGAGAGATGTTCATCCTTCTGGGAATATGAAGTACCACTCTCCGAATCATTTAATTTGAATCTTTTTGGGATGACCATACACCAAAACATGTCAGTGCTAAAACTCAAAAAAAAATTGTACCAAAAATATATTCAAAGATCAATAGGAAAACAAAACTAGTGAAGATCACAAAAATTTAGAAAAAACAAAAATGCCTTTTGAAGGATTCGAACCAGTGACCAATGCACCAAAATCAGCTTGCCTTACCACTGTGCTATTCAAATAATTTCGATAACCTTTCGATGCGGTTTAGTTTAATGACGACATACCCCAGCTTGTGGCCGAAAAATAAGAGCGCCAAAACAGGCGTCGTCCCGAAAATTGATCCCGCCACTAATCACATATTTATCCCCTTATTAATTCATTCCCCCATCCCCCATTTCTTCTACCCTAGCCGCCGCCGCCTGGACTCAACCGCCGTCGACGAGCTGCTTCCTCGACCACGACGACCAGGTACCTCATCGCCAAGACGGAACACAACCGCCGTCGATGAGCTGTTCCTCCCCCTTTCCACCTAAATTCCACCCCACCAAACCGCCACCCCCGGGGGGACCACAGCCGGCGACGACCTGCGTCGTCGCCGACTACTTCGCTCGCAACGACCTAACCCTAACCATCGCAGGATTTGGGTCATCGCCGTGGACTTTTCACTGGATCTGCTTCGTCGTCGACTAGGGTTCACCGCAGCAGCTCTGCTTCCCCTTTGACGACCTCGATGGTGGCAACTAGGGGGCAACGGAACAAGCAACCTGCACAAGAAGAAGGTAATCCACCTGTATGCATGGGCTTTTAAGTTGGTACTGCCCTTCAGCTTTCCATACGCCTTGCAATTTAATAATGTATATACAGATGTGGAATATATATGCCCCCAATCTCACTTCAATGTAGTAATCCATGAACTACTGTTATGGAACATATCACCTCTAGTCTTTCTTCGCTCTAATCTATAACCTATCACCTCTTTTCTGTTTGCTCTATAGTAGGCAATACTTGCTCTTACCTCTTTTCTCTGTGCCAATTAGTATTACCTCCTAGTTCCTAGTAATCTCCTTCACATGAACTAATACACACATTGTGCTATGTTGCAAGTAATACAACCTCCAATAACCGATTATGAGAGGAACCGGGATAGACATGTGGCGAACAATTTAAAGAGGATGGAAGAATTGGGACTGCACAATCTATGTGCCAGTTTTAATAATTCTTTACCACAACCTGCATCAACAAAGGGGAAAAAAACAACAACAAGAAAACCAATAGTTCAGATTCGGATTCATCAGAGTATCTCCTTGGCGAAGATGATCAAGGAGATAGTGATGATGACGACACTGAATCTGAAGAGCATCCAGAACCCCTGGCAATTAAGGTGCTTCTTTAACCTTCCAAGTAGTGGATGGGGAGTATTTGAATTGCATTTGAATGTTTTCAATCTCATCTATAATATATGATCCTACTTTCAGATTCATCATGTTTTTTTCATACCTGTAATTATATATGGTCTTGCTTAATATTGCACATGGCTGACTTTTTTTTACAGTATCCTCCAAGTGCTAGAAGGAAAACCCTCGCTTCTAAGAAGAGAGATCCTAACATGGCTCCAGGAACTAGGAGCAAGAGAGTGAGGGCATCTGAAGAATCACAGGTGCAGCATTCTGGAGCCCAAACAAGATCAACAAAAAGGCTTAATAGTGCAGATACAAATGGGGACAATGTAGAGGCTCCTACAGATGGTTATGATGACATATCAGACAGGTATACTACACCTGGACCTAGTGATCATGAGAGACTACCTCCAGAGGAAGACAGTGGAGCTGCTGATCTTGACACTACAGGTGCTGATGAAGGCAATGTAGATGGAGGTGAACAAACTGAAGGCAAGTTATAGTAATTTTGTCAGTACAATATGACATCTCTTTTGCTGATTTACATGAAACTAAAACATTTCATTAAATGCTGCTTCTATTTGTAGCTACTGCAGAGCGAGCTCCAAGGAGACCTAGGCAACCAACTAAGGGAAAACAGCTGGACAAGATGACTAAAGCTATGGGAAGGAGATTGCCCATACTTGTTGATGAAGGCAATAAAAGGCCTCATGAACCTGTTCAAGCTGCCAAGTTTGCATCAGAGGCTGGCATCATTGTTCGGGAAAACATGCCTGTCCTACCTCATTGGAAAGATTACAAGAAAGACGAGAAATACTACAAGAGTTTTGTAAATCAGCTAAATGTAAGTGCATTATTGTTTTTATGGTTAACTTGTATACATGATTAACCTGAATTGACTAACTAACTATGGAACTGTAATTTACCTAGGGACGCTTGGCAATTAACACAAAAAACGGGCCAACACAAGAAGCTTGCACAGATATGATGCGCTCTACGGTAAAACAAATGCGTTATCGGCTGAAGCAGAAATACTTCAATGGTGTTCCTGCAAATGAGATTAGGACAACTTCACCTGTTTCTTACATGTCTGATGAACAGTGGAGGGCACTAGTTGCAAAGTGGTCTGATCCAAAGAACATGGTATGGATATCTTACCATATATGCTTCTTTCACAATCATTTTGCAAAGGCTCTTCTCTTATTGAACCTATAATCTCATCTGACATGTTAATTCTCTTGTAGGAAACGTGTGAAAAGAACAAGCAGAACCGCAGTAAAGTCAAGTATCATCAGGCTACGGGTTCTCGCTCCTATGTCGCACACTTGCATGAATATGTAAGCTCAAAGTACCTTGTACTAGTCTCCATACACATTTGAACATATCAAATTCTCTTGCATGTAATCTGAGTCAATTTTTGTTGTGATTGTTTATCCACGAAACAGAAGAAGAAGAGAAATAGAGAAGAACCCAGCACAGATCTGAATGAAGAACTAGATGCGGTGGAGGCCTTTGAGACCTGCCATACCAGCTCCAAACGTGGCCTCAGTCAAGCTGCAAGAGAAGCACTTGTAAGTTCCTTTGCTTGCTATGTTCATCTTCTGTGACATGTCTTCCTCAAATTATTGCAATAATTAACAACTCTCATCTTGTTGTTCGTAAGTAGCATGAACATGTAATTATTTTCTGTCCATGATATTTTAGCTTGATATGGAAGCTTTGAGGGATGAACCTGTTGATGAAGATGGGACGGAACCATCAAGTGTGGAGCTCGTGTCCAAGGTGCTCTCCCAGACCAGCTCAAATCATTTCCTGAAGAGTGTTGGCATGAAAACACCGACATCCTCCAAGTCACATGAAAGCGAGCTTCGGGAACAACTTGCAGCTGAAGCGGCGGCTGTTGTTCAAGGTGAACTCGATGAGCTCAAGAAGAAAGTGAAGAAGCTGAAGAAAAGCTGGCGAGGACACAAAAAGAGATGCAGGAGTACAAGATGCTGACCGAGAAGAACAGCAAGGAGATGGAGGAGACCAATGCGCTGATCAAGAAGCTGTTATCCTTGCATGGTAATCCTTCTTCGTCGACATGAGGGCTCGTGGTCAGTGCTCCTGTGTTTGGGTTGTTCATTTGGGAAGTCAAACTTAAGTTGCTTGTGGTTGGCAACATATACATTAAATGCTGTAATGTTGGTTGGCAACTTTTAATTATATGCTGTAATGTTGGTGTTGATGTGAACTGAGCTGTATGCTCGTTGGAATGTTGTTTTATTAAGTATGGAATTGTTTGGTCTTTCTAGTATCATTTCCAAATTGCAATTAAATTATTATCTGCATTTCTCTGACGAAAATGATGGCGTCTTCAGTGACGATTACAAATCGCAATATGTGACCAAAATGTGTCATCTTCAGTGACGATTACAAATCATAATATGTGACCAAAACTGTGTCATCTTCAGTGACGATTACAAATCACAATATGTGACCAAAACTGTGTCATCTTCAGTGACGATTTCAAGTAGCCATCTGTGACCAAACTCTTTCATCTTCACTGACGATTTCAAACCGCAATCTATGACGAAATAAGAACCAATCAAACCAAGCCACGTGGCAGAATATGATTCGTCCACGTGGCAACAAAGGCAGCAGCCGGGCTAGCTATGACGTCATCGCCACGTCGCGTGACACGTCATCGATGACGTCATCGCCACGTCACGTGACACGTCATCGATGACGTCATGTGACACGTCATCGATGACGTCATCAGCCATGTCAGCATCCTACGTGGCAAGCGTCGTCGGGGCTTCCAAACGGACCATTATGACGAAAACAGAGTTCAATCTGTGACCAAAACGGGCCGTCACAGGTTACAAACGCCGTTAACGACGTCGTTACGGCGCGAGGTCAGACGGTGGATTATGACGAAGACCTGGACCCATCCTTGACCAAACCTGATCGTCACAGAATGGTATCACATCCATGACCACATCCATTTCGTCACAACACGGAAGCACATCTGTGACGAAAATTAACATTTCGTCACAACAGAACAAATGTGATGCGACCCCAATGACGATATAGTTTTCGTCACAAAAACGTCACAGATTAAACTTGGTGACGGTTTGCTCATCTACAATGACGAAAGAACTACGTCACTGATGATCACATCCCTAGTAGTGCGAGGACGAGCAACAGGTTAGCTTGGGGGAGCTTGTTGACGGTCCTTAACACCTGTTTTACCATCAACATTTAACCCTAAAGTCCACCAAAAAAGGCATAAAATGTAGTCAAATAGGTTTCAACTACCGAATTCCACATGTCCATAGAATTTTATTTGAATGCAGGATTTGAACCAAATTTGACATTTGGACCCACCAGGAGCCAAGCCCACTCAGCAGGGCCCAAATGGGCCTAAGGGGGTGGCGCCCGCCACCCCTAGGTGGTGCCCGCCACCTCTAAGTGGCGCCCGCCACTTGGGTTGGCCCAAGTGTCACTCCCTGCCACATCACCGATCCGTGTGACCTCCCCAAGGCCAAATCCTGGCCCTTGGTCACTAGGTCAGTGGCATCGGACGGCTCAGGGGGAGTGGCGTGGATCAAGGCTGAATGTCGGTTGCTAGGACATGCAACCGACCTCCAAACCGCCTTGGACAACCACCTGGATGCTGTTGAAGCAGAGGCGGTTCATCCAACGGCCAGGACACTGGCGGCCGCCAGTATGGGGTGGCGCCCGCCACCTGACCTAACCCTAGGTTAGTTGGCTGCCCACTATAAGACCCCCCTCACTCATTTGGGCTATAAATACCCCCTGGAGGCACCTCTTCATTCACACCTTACACCAACACCAGTAGCATCACAGCCAATGAGAGTTAGGTTAGAAGCTTAGAGAGGGATCCCAAGAGAAGCAAAGCAAGAGAAGCAAGTGAGAGTTAGGTTAGAAGCTTAGAGAGCTTAGGCAAGTAGGTAGCTAGTAGAGCAAGGCATCTTCGCCCTCGTGGTAGCGCTGCTCAAGGCTTAGCTCAAGAGTAGAGGCGTGCGAGTGATCGTTCGGGAGCTGGAAGAGTCTTCATTCAACTCCAGTTCAGTTTTTGCTCTTGTTACTCAAGCATTTACTATATTCTAGTTCATCATTTCGAGTATTACTTTATTCTACTTATCAGTATTGAGTGGTATACTTGATTGATTGCTTGAGTGCCTAGCTATCCTACAGATCAATTCACTTAGCCATAGTAGTTAATCTCTAGTGAGCTTTAGTGATTGATCTTTGCCAATAGGTTGCTTAGTTAGTTTAGTGTTTATCTTATTAAGTCAAGTGTTTGCTCTGACGTCCGCAAGGGTGTCTCTATTCAAAGCTAGGGTAGAGATAGTTAGAATATAGTTAAGCGTGGTGCTTAGTTATAGACTTACCTTCAGATACGGCTGGCCCTCGGATAGCTGTTGTAGCAAGCAGGTGGTGACAGCTCTGTGCGCCTTGAATTCCACCACGTAGTTGCCCCAGTTTAACAGTAAGGCTCGTTGTGCTAGCATTCAACCTAAGTAAGTGGTAAAGGCTAGTACGCCTCGATACTTGACAAGATAGGAATAAAACTTTACTCAACTTAGTTGCTTTATTGTCTTTTGCCTGCCTTGCTTCGTAACTATCTTGCTTCGTAGTTATCTTGCTTTGTAGTTATCTAGGATTAGTTATTAGTAGTTAGTTATCTTTAGTTTATCCTTAGTTACCCCACAACTACCTATCTATCCACCTTACCTTAGCCATTCACTTCATCCTTACCTATCCACCCATATATTCTTTCTAGCCTTTCATCTCCTCTCTACTCCTCTTTTCCCTTTTTCTCTTTTCTTCGACTCTCATCCCCTCCTTGACTCAACTCATACACCACCCTAGCCTTCCCTTGGGATCAAATAAATCGACATCTGGTACTCCTAGACGAAGTGCTACTACGATAGTTTCTGTGCGCTTGCAGAATCTCCTCCTGGTAGATTGCAATCTCTCTAGCTAGCTCCTACTAGTGTCGGGATTGACAACCCCCGCTTGGCATTAGTAGATAGCTACTTTAGTTACCCTATCCTAGGTGTAGCTAAGAACTACCAACATTCGGCACCTCCAACCACTTCCGCGAGGAGTACATCACCTTCATCGTCGCTGACTTCGACACCGCCTACCACGCCATCCTCGGTCGCCGCGCTCTCCAAGCTCATGGCTGTTCCACACTACGCCTACCTCGTGCTCAATATGCCAATGAAGAAAGGCGTCCTTAGCGTTCGAGCAAATCTCCAAGTGGCGTACGTTATGAGCAGAGACAATCAACTCCGCTGAGACACGCCAACAGCTCCAGGGTGCCCAAGACTGCATCGCCAACGCCGCTAAGCTCCGCCCCGACGATCTCGAGATCCCGTAGACCTCCGACCAGCGCTCCAGCAAGAAGTCGAAGGACACGAAGCAGGTGGCCCTGGTGGACGGCGCTCCGGAGAAGACTGTCGTCATCGGCACCAACCTCGCCCCTAAATAGAAGACGCGCTCGTCAACTTCCTACCGAGCAACGTCGACGTGTTCGCCTGGAAACCAGCGGACATGCCTGGAGTTCCACAAAAGTTCGTCGAGCACTCCTTGAACGTCTCCTCAACCGCTAGGCCGGTTCGCCAAAAGCTCCGTCGCTTCGCGCCAGATAGGAAGGAGGCAATTAGGGTAGAGCTCACCCGGCTCCTAGCTGCCGTTTCATCAAAGAGGTGTATCACCCAGATTGGCTGGCCAATACGGTTCTTGTACTAAAAAAGAATAAAGAATGGTGTATGTGCGTTGACTACACCGATCTCAATAAGCATTGCCCTAAGGATCCCTTCATCCTCCCTCGCATTGACGAGGTCGTTGACTCCACTGCCGGGTGCGAACTTCTCTCCTTTCTCGATTGCTATTCCGGTTACCATCAAATTGCCTTGAAGGTCGAAGACCAGATTAAAATGGCGTTCATCACGCTTTTCGGCGCCTGCTGCTGCACGACCATGTCGTTCGGGCTGAAGAACGCCGTGTCCACGTACCAACGTGCGATCCAGGATTGCCTGAAGGACCTCATCCCGGAGAAAGTCGAAGCTTACATGGATGACGTCGTCATCAAAACTCGCACCACCGACACGCTCATCTCCGACCTCGAAGCAACCTTCAAGGCCCTCAACAGGTTCAAGTGGAAGCTCAACCCCAACAAGTGCATCTTCGGCGTATCATCTGGAAACCTGCTCGGCAACATCGTCAGCCGCGATGGCATTCGCCCAAACCCCGACAAGACTTCGGTCGTTCTCCGCATGCGAGCTCCCTCCAACGTGAAGGACATCCAGAAGCTCACCGGGTGCATGGCGTCTCTCCGCCGCTTCATCTCCAGGCTCGGCGAAAAAGGGTTACCCTTCTTCAAGCTCCTCATGGCTGGCGAAAAGTTCGTATGGGACGCCGAAGACGATTCTGCATTCTCCGACCTGAAGAAATACCTCACTCAACCTCCTGTGCTTGCCGCACCGAAGGAGAAGGAGCCCCTGCTCCTCTACATCGCCGCCACAAACCGGGTCATCAGCTCCGTCATTGTTGTCGAACGCGAGGAAGATGGCCACTCCTACACCATCCAGCGACCTTGCTACTTCGTCAGTGAGGTATTGAACGACTCCAAAACTCGATACCCTCAGGTACAAAAACTCCTCTACGCGGTCCTTATTTCTGCACCGCAAGCTACGCACTATTTCCAAAGCTCCGAGCGGGTCACTGTCGTCACGGAATTCCCCTCTCGGGGACATTCTCCGCAACAAGGACGCTACGGGACGCATCATCAAGTGGGCCATTGAGCTTGGCTCCTATGACATCGCCTTTCACAAGCACTTCGCGATTTCCTTTTCCCACCGAATGGACGGATCTACAAACTCCAGTACCGCCGAAGCGCCAGAACATTGGACCCTCTTCTTCTTCTACGGCTCCTCACCCTGCATGGCACCGGCGCCGGTCTCCTCTTCACATCTCTCCCTCTGGTGAAAGCTCTCTGCTACGCTTTACGGCTACTCTTCCAGCCTCCAACAACGCCGCCGAGTACGAAGCCGCTCTCCACGGTTTACCGCATCGCCAGCGAGCTAGGCGTCAAGCACCTCATGGTCTACGTGACTCCGCCCTCGTCATCAACCAGCTCAACAAGGACTGGAATTGCTCCAACGACAGATGAACGCCTACTGGCACCCGCCATCCCGAAAATTGAAGGTAAATTCTTCGGTATCGAATACCATCATCTACCCGCGTGACCGGAACCAGGCGGCCGACGAGCTCTCCAAGTTGGCGTCGTCAAGATCTTTGGCCCCCGCCGGCGTATTCGTCCATGTCTGCTCGAACCCTCCATCGCCGACCACTCAGGCTTCGGCTCACCCACGGACGCCACGCCTCCACTTCCACCGACAAACCGCTGGTCGCCGCCGTCCCCTCAAGCCATCCGATTGGCGTGACGACTTCATCAAATATCTCTATGAGAACCTTGTCCCCGCTGACAAGACCGAAGCTGAGCGCCTCATTCGCCGCGTCAACAATTACATCATGGTCGACGGTACCCTCATGCGCAAAAATTCCAGAAATGAGGTACTCCAAAAATGCGTCTCCAGGGAGGATGGCCTCGAAATTCTCTTCGACGTCCACGCCGTTGAATGTGGGAACCACGCGGCTGCAAAGACGTTGGTACGTAAGGCCTTCCGTAAAGGATTCTATTGGCCATCAGCGATCGCCGACGCCGAACAGCTCGTCCGCACCTGCGAGGGGTGCCAATTCTTCGCCAAACAAACCCACGTCCCCTGCGCAGTCGCTTCAAGCAATACCGGCTTCGTGGCCTTTCGCCTGCTGGGGACTCGACATGATCGGCCCCTTCCGACCAGCTCTGGGAAATTTCCAATGGATATACGTCACCATCGACAATTCTCCAAATGGATCGACGCAAAGCCATCACCAAGGCGACCGCCAAAAACGTTGTCTCCTCATCGATGAAATAATCCATCGCTTTGGACTCCCGAACTCCATCATCACCGACCTCCCTCGGCTCCACTTCACCGGCAACATCTTCTGGATTCTGCGAAGCCATGGCATCCTCGTCAAGTATGTCTCCGTCGCCCATCCTCGAGCCAACGCTAGGTGGAACGTGCCAATGGCATGATCCTCGACGCCCTGAAGAAACACCTCTACCAGAAAGACGAGAAGCACCCTGGTGTCGCTGGATGCGCGAGCTCCCCCCCCCCCCCCGTACTCTGGGGTCTCCGGACTCAACCCAGCCGTAACACCAACGTTTCGCCGTATTTCATGGTCTTTGGCTCTGAAGCCATCATCCCCGCCGACGTCGTCTTCCACTCTCCACGCGTCAAAAACTACGATGAGGAAGCCTCCAACCAGACTCGCTGCGACGACCTCGACCGCCTAGAAGAAGAACGCCTGGAATCTTGCCTCCGCACAGCCAAGTACCTTGAAGGAGTTCGCCGCTACTACAACCGCAACGTGAAAGACAGATCCTTCGTCGTCGGCGACCTCGTCCTCAAGCGGAAACTCAAAACCGACGGTCTGCACAAACTATCTTCGCATTGGGATGGCCCTTACACGGTGAAGGAAGTCACCCGACCAGGCGCCTACCGTCTAGCCGACCTCGAAGGCACCGACGTGCCCAACTCCAGGAGTATTGAGCACCTTAGAAAATTCTACGCTTATGCGATGCCTCGCCGACCTCTCCATCCGTCTCCGGACGGCTCGCCGACTTCTCCATCCGTCTCTGGATGGCTCGCCGACCTCTCCATCCATCTCCGGACGGCTCGCCGACCTCTCCATCCGTCTCTGGACGGCTCGCCGACCTCTCCATCCGTCTCCGGACTGCTCGCCGACCTCTCCATCCGTCTCAGGACGGCTCGCCGACCTCTCCATACGTCTTCGGATAGCTCGCCGACCTCTCCATACGTCCCCGGACGGCTCGCCGACCTCTCCAAATCGTCTCCGGACGACTCGCCATTTTCTACAAACAGCATGGCTGATGCCAAAGGAGACTCAGAGCAGGGCTACCGCAACCACCGGACGCGTGCATGAGCGCCCGCCTCCTGTGCTATGGTGGCCAGTACTCCTCCCAAGCGATGTACCGACCTCTCTACGCGTGCATGAGCGCCCGCCCTCTGCGCTACGAAGGGAAGGCTAAACTTGGGCTGAGACCTCCGGAGGCTATACGCCCAGTGCATGTATGCGCCGGTTATGCGCACGGTCTCCATTCGGTCTTCAAGCAGCCTGACTTATACCGACGAAAACTCAGAGCCGGGGTTGTTGTCACCATCGGACGCATGCATGAGCGCCCGCCCTCTGCGCTACGGTGGCCAACAGTTCTCCCAGGGGACGTCCCGACCTCTCTACGCGTGCATGAGCGCCCGCCCTCTGCGCTATGAAGGAAAGGCTAACCCGGGCTGAGAATTTTGATATTATAAGCTCAGTGCCTCGCGTTCGCGCCATCCACGCGCTCGACAACGGTCGCCATTCGCCCATGTCACGCCACGATCGAGCCTCTCGGAAAAGACCCTGGCCGTGGTACCTCCCTACGCGTGCATGAGCGTCCGCCCTCTGCGCTATGGGATGCCAGCAGAGGTTCCTTGGGCGACACCCTAGACTCCTACGTGCAAACGAGCTCCGCGCTCTACGCTACGGATCCTGGGATAACCCAAGGCCGAACGTTCATCGCTACGGCTCATGACTATCGGGTCTGTGGAATTCGGCGAATGAATGAAACACACCGACTCGCTTCAAGTTTCCATTCCATTCGCCCAAGAGTCTATTTACAGACTAACTCCTAGTTCACAAGCTACTGGTGCCCGGCACCAAACAAATCTACCCCCTCCGATGGGCTTCAGCCGCAGGCTCGGCCTCCTCCTCCAGGCGCTCCATCTCAGCCTCCGACGTGTTCGCCGCAAAACCGGCGCTCAACCTCGACATCTCCATCCGCGGATAATGCGAACAAAGAATGGCGAGGTCGTGCGCCGCCACACTCTGCGCCGCTGCCTTGGTATATGCCTAGAAGCATCCCCACAGGCCACGCGCCTTCTGGACGACATGATCGCCAATCCGCCGCTCCTTCTCCGTCGGGAAGAAAGGCTCCTCGTCGATGCATTGCACCAAGGGAGCAACCTCCTCCGCCAGCGACCGACCAGCGGTCGTGAAAAGCGGATGCCGTCTAGATCTGCTATGCAGTTTCATCGGAAGCGATAAACTGCAAAGCTTGTTAGGGTAAGGCAAAAGCTAACAACAATTCCAACAGCATGCGAAAGCAACATTCCTCTCCGAGATCATCCCAGAGGACTCACCAGCATGCATAGCCTTCCACTTGTACACCTCCTGGTCAGCCTTCGCCTTCTCCTCGGCCAGGAGACGCTTTTCGCCGCCCGCCGCATTGCCTCTACAACAACGAACTCCACGGCTTAGGACTCCGACCAGATGGCGTTCTCGAGGAAAAGGGAGCAAGACAATGTCAACTTACGTGCGGCGAACTCGTCGGCCTTGTCGGCCCGCAGCTAGAGCTGGAAGTTCTCCTGCCCCTGCTGCTGGATGATCTCCTCAAGCTCCCGAGAACGGGCGTGGGCATCCTCCAGATGCGCCTCCAAGCCAGCAAACTGACCCTCGACGTGCTTTACATCCGCCCAGAGCCGCTCGTTCTCCTCGGCCATCGGCGCCATCCGGTCAAGGGCGAGCTTACGCTCCTCCCCGACCTTCAACAGGTACTGCAGGGCAACAACGACCAGCATGAAAAAAGGCCATCCGGGGAGACAACATGAAGAGGTGAACGTACTCACCTGGATCTTCTCCAGCAGCTTCAACGCATCTCCAATCACGGCGTCCGTCACCGCGCTCGCCGCCTCGTCATCAACTTCGACGACCTCGTCGCCATCAACGCGGAAACGGCGGACAGGACGCCGATGCAGGTCCTACTCCAGACGCTCGATCTCCTCGATCTCCGGCGAGGCAGGCGGCGCCACCTTCCTCTTCGTCCCCCGGGCGTTATGACCCAGGGACCCCGCCACCGAGCTGCAGCACTCCCCGCCGCGACGCCTCTTCCAGAACTTCTCCCAGGCGTTGGGGACGCCCGCCGCTCGCCTCCCGAGGCTCGGGGACTTCTGAAGCCTCTGGCTGCTTTGCCTCTTGAGACTCGGGGAGTGCCGACACCTCGACGTCACACCGCCGCCGTCCACCGCCGCCTCTAACGCCTCCTCCGGCGCGGCCGACTTCGCCGACCACCAATGTTCGCCTCCACCGGAGGGCTTGTCTCCTCCGACCACCGCCCTGGTGTCCAGCACCCTTGCGGCATCCGCCGACCTGGAAAGGGCATGGATATGTCGTCAACACTCAGATGCGACCAGGGTAAGAACCATAAGATGAGTAGGGGATACTTACAGGCCCGACACTTCTTCTCTCGCGAGAAGCGGTGAGAGCGGGACGCGCGCCACCACCTGCGGACTCCTCCTGCGGCTTGGGTGCACCGGCTGCCCCGCTAGAAGACTCCCGTGCCTCCGGCGCCCGCTTCGGCGTCCGCGCCACCTTCGGCGCGGCTTCGCCTTCGCCTTCGCCGCTCCGCCTCCGCGCCCCGCGAGGAGCCTTGCCCGAAATGGGCACTCAGCGGGACGTCGTCTTCGCTACCCGAGTGTCATCAGACCAGTCGAAGACTACGCGGCGGCGTTTCGCCGTCTCTTCATCAATGTTGAAGGCGCTGCGCGCGCTCCGTCTTCTTCTTTCAGCGACCTTCTTCTCTTCTTCGCAAGGGAGGTCGCGTGTTTCCCTTTCGGGTCTTCACGTGCCTTCCGCCTGCTCGACCGGGGCTCGGGGACTTGGCTCCCCTCCTCCCCGCTGCTCCCGATCTCCTCCACGTCGACCTCGCCGCGCCTCGACCACCGTCGTCGACGTCCTCCCGCGGCGGGTCCACTCCCTTCGGCCACACCTTTAGTGGCGCCCGCGATATGATGCCTCCGACCCTGAGTCAATACTTCACAACACTAAGTATCTACTTGCGCATTTTAACGAACACATGCAGAGCAGCGTTACTAACCTTCGGCGGAGGGTACTCCAATGAGTATGACCTCCGCGAATACTCGAGATCCTTCCTCTTCTGCAGGTCGAAGAGCGACTCGACCCGCAGAAAGACCTGCTCCGCCGTCAGGGACTCTGGCGCCTCACGCGTTCCGGTCATCCGCGTCCCCGGCATATCATATGCCGGGTGCGCCCTTCCTTGCAGGGTTGGCAGCGCCGCTTGATGAAGTTCGACGCCACCAACACCCGTTGACGCAAAGCTTGTCGACCAGCTTAGGAGCTCCTCCACCTCCTCCATCGCCGCCGCGCCGGGACGCTCCGCCACGACGGCAACACCACCGGCTTGAATGTCGGGTCGCACGGCGGCCTCGGCGCCTCATGATGGATGTAGAACCACTTGGGCTTGTACTCCATCGCCTTCGAAGGCAGCGGCATTGCGATGTACCTCTCCGGCATCCCATCCCACAGCTGGAGGTACACCGACCCGACAATATCCGACGCTCCCGTGCCATTGATCTTCAGGCGGAAGAAGTGGCGGAAGAGGTGAAGTGCGGCTCGATGCCCAGGTACGCCTCACAGTAGTGGATGAAAACCACGATGTGCAGCATGGTGTTCGGCGTCAGGTTGCACAGCGCGACCTGGTAGTACTCCAGCAGGCCAAGGAGGAAGGGGTGCACCGGTACATCGAACCCGCACCTGAAGAAGGCTTCAAAGACGACGAGCTCTGAAGTGTTCGGCGTCGGCCAGTCCTCCAGGTACACCTCCCTCCATCCACCGGTGACGCTATCCAGGAGTAGGCCGGTGAAGATCAGCTGCTCCAGGTTCTCCCGACGGAGGACGCTCCGCTTCCACCCGCGCGCCCAGACCGGAACCTCGACCCGGTCATCGATTCTGCCGTTGTCGTCTTCTTCGCCTTCGCCGCCGCACCTCGAGCGCGCCTTCCGCCAGCCATTGACAGCGACTGGTGGGGGCACCGATCTAGATCGGGCTACAGTGCTTCTGTGGCAAAGAACGCTCGTGCGCAAGAAGGAAGCGGAGAAGACGAAGGCAACGAGGCGCAAGCAAGTGAAGCAGGTGGGGAACCGCCGCCATACGCCCCCTCCCCTTTATATGGTGTGGCCCGATCCTTGGGCTCCAGGGTTCCTGGAACCCGTGCCCACCATTCCCACGGACGCCACGTCGCCTGCGGCAACCGCACGCGCGCACTCAACTCCGCATCCGCCTTAATGGGCCGCTGGGCCATTGACTCGTAAATACGGCCTGCCCGTTCGCCTCATCATTTTCTCGGTTACAACTATTTTGTGCTGATATATGCGATACTACACGCACGGGGACTGACTTCACCTACTCATGTTCATTTCAGGGATACAGCGCCATTTGCAGTCCCTGGTCGGTTGCTACAGTAACACTCGGGGACTGTAGACCCTCGACCCGGACTCAGGGACTCTCCCCTCATATTTATACTAACGCATTTTTTGGCCCTGCTACAAGAACCATGCTGCTTGTTACAAGCAGGAACGCGGGGACTACGTGTACACACGTTATTTTTTCTCTTATCTACAAAATGACTGTTTTCATGCAGGAAAATTACAAGCTTCGCACCACGTGCCTACAGCACCTACTCCCAAGCTCGGGGACTAAGTGGATCCACTTTCACCTCACGGTGAATGTATTGTTCGTTTTCTTTCCTTGTAGCTTGAGAAGGACTAGCGAGGACTCCAACCGGCGCACCATCAACTTTGGAGTCCGGCTAGGCCCTAAGTGGATACACTTCACCAGAGATGAAGATCTCAAATTTTTTCTTGCAGCACCTTGCATCCTTTGCAGGACGACACAGAATATCTGCGCGGATTGCACTTCAGCTACAGCCCCGGCTGTTATGCTCGCGACCGCTTAACCTGCTCGGAAAAACTACTTACAAGTGCACCCGCGACCAGGTGACCTGGTCAGAAGACATCTTCACCGACATGCGACCAGGCCTGACCTGCTCGGAAGACTTCGCGACGTCCGGTACAATGGATGCGACGTGCTCGGGACTAGCTGTGGGGATATTCCACCCGTATACCCCCATGGCACGACTGGGCTACTCGGCAATACGGCCCAACCAGAAGACCTCGCGGCCCACGATCAGGCCATCGCAGCCGCCAAGGATTATCCTGATGACTTGCTCGATAAGGAAGATCCAATAGATGACCTGGATTCCTTGCCAAAAGGGACCGATTGTAATCTGTTAGGATTCGGCAAGTTGTAACCCTGCTCCCCGACTATATAAGGTGAGCAGGGATCCCCTCCAAAGCCACGCCATATTCCAACCCATCAATACAAACCAGCCATCAAAACACAAGACGTAGGGTATTACGGCGACTTGCCGGCCCGAACCTGTCTAAATTGCCGTCTCTCGTCCCTGTGTTTACGCTTTGCAGACGTCTCGCACGCCTCCGCCGCTCAATCTACTACCTTGGGCATACCCTCGGTAGACTATCGACCAAGTTTTTGTCGACACTAAGCATGCTTTCTTTTGAACAAAACTTACAAAAACTCCACATATCTTGATTAGCAAAATAGGCAAGGGAAAGACAAACCTTCTTTCTTGCTGGTCTTTTGTACTAATCTTGAGTGCAGGGAAGGCTACCAATTCCATGGTGATAAAAATAATATGGGCATACACAACAAAAACACGGAGTTTCCAAAATTCAAGTTCATGCTTGCTCGAGGGCGAGCAAGAGGTAAGCTTGGGGGAGCTTGTTGATGCTCACTAAGTGTCATATTCTTAGCATCAACAAGGTCATATAACACAACACAAGGACCTAAAATCAACCAAAACCTTTTATAAACTAACGATTTCCACTTGTCCTTGAGTTTTATTTGAATGTAGGTAATTGCAGGGTTTTTGAGCAAAATGACCAAGAGGACCCACTAGGGGCAAGCACACTCACCTGGGCTCACTTTGGGCCAAGGTGGGTGTAACAGAACCGACCAATTTGCACCAGATTAAGCACTGAAAACTCTCTGCTCTCACAGAAATCATCGAGTACTTAAGCTCGTACAAACCCCGGTAGTCGGAAATCTCGAAGGATTTCAAATCATTCAACGACATCCAGCCAAGATCGTACTTGTTCCACGAATATGCTCACGGTTTACATCATAGTTGCATAAAGTTCAAATTACATCGGAGTACGAAATAATATTACAAACCATAGTTTTGATAGTAGTAGCGGAAGCAACATAGTCTTTAAAACATAAGTTTGGATTGTTCATAGATACGGTGCCATCAGTTGACCGGGTCCACAAAAGCAACAGATGAGATAAGTGTTGACCATGCCCTTGGTCTATTCATCACACCCGTTACCGGGTACAAGCAGTTCTCGCAGTAACCATAAAAACACTGGCCATCTGCAACAACAAGGGAATAAAACCCTGAATACGAGAAGGTACTCAGCTAGACTTACCCGTCATAAACCAAAAATAATGAGACTCCAAGGACTATGTAGGCTATAGGGGTGGGGTTGGCTGTACATACTCTTTTGCATGAAAGCTTTAGTAATAAAACCCAGTTTCCAATGTTGGCAATTGCTTTTAGTCATTAACTCTACCTTACTAGATTTGCACCTGTACTAAACAAGCACTTGCTAATTAATCAATCAAGAGTGACTATTTCATCAATAGCCTTTCAGATTCCATAACCATTTTAGTTCCATAAGTTCTACGGGAGATGATCTAAAGTCACTGCTCACTAACCAGGAGCGATGGCGATTATAATCGATTCCTACCCACCTGGGGATAAAATGTCTCACACTCGCCCGGCACGTCCGGCTACGGCAGTCGTAAGCTGCCAGTCAGGAGATTCGAGAACACAAGCACGGGACGGCCATGGGCCCTTCTACACCGGGGGTTTATCTCAGTGCCAGGTCGCTCAACCTATAACTGCCCACGGTCATGCCAGGTCGATCAGCCCTGCCTGCCCTCCGACCATGCCAGGTCGATCAGAATAGTTGCCCACGGTACAGCTGAGGCCCTGGGTGTTAGGCGTCAACATCTCCATCTCCGGCTCGAATAACCTTACTCGGCTTCACGGGAGGTACTCAGACCAACTCCGTTAAGTGATCGACGCGTTCATTTGACTGAAGGACATTCCCGAACGGGTCCTATGCGACACAGACGGGAGCCTACTAGCACACAGAACCCATGTCCTGCTGCTCTTTACATCCCGCCTCCGTCTCAGTTAATTATCACATGGTTATCTCATGGTAGCACAGGCTAAACATGATCAGTATCCACCTATTGCGGGAGATAGGGAATCACCCGACTTTTACCGGTCTAAGCAGGGCTAAGCATATAACGAGCCTAGACCTAAACAGGGATATCAAGATATATTGCAGGTGGACAAGGATAAGTAATAATGCATCAACGGTAGCAATCAATTCCTATAACCCTAATGCAACATCCATCATCAGGTTAAATTAGAAAACATTTGCAAACCGTAGGAGTTAGAATGCTCCGGGGCTTGCCTTTCTCAAAGTCCGACGGACGGTGATCGCGGCACTCGGGCAACTCGTCGGCGTCGGTCCCTCCGGCTTCTTCTGTCAAGTTCTCCTCCGACTGGCTCTTCTAGTATCGACTGGGTCTGGATCTCCTCTGCTGATCCTGTATGATGCATAATGCGCATGAATAGGATGAATGCACATAGAATGCATATGTGATGCACATGATTACAGCAATCAGGAGATAAGCAGTCATCCACTGTATTCTCTTCAACAAGGTAGTCAACATCATCCCAACTATTTAACCTATCAAGATCAACTTGTTAAGCGATTTTTCACCACATCACAGTCTATTTAGCGAGCTTATTACCCTCTAATTACTTGC
The DNA here is from genome assembly GCA_009763385.1 of Coix lacryma-jobi var. lacryma-jobi. Lineage (NCBI taxonomy): Eukaryota > Viridiplantae > Streptophyta > Magnoliopsida > Poales > Poaceae > Coix > Coix lacryma-jobi. The sequence goes on from CM019824.1 coordinate 141,153,958, forward strand.
TGAAATAAATCTATTTACACATGCTTTAAACAGCAACCTAACCTAGACAGCTTCAGAAAATCTACAGAAATTACTGGAGTTAACAACACCTAATCTAGCTCCCTGTCCAAATTTCAACTCATTTGGACTTAAACTCCATTCTCTATGAAAAAGACAAATTCTATCATGGAAAGGTGCTTTGAACTACACACCCTAGCAAAAGTGTCAAACAACAGATTTCTTATTTTTCTGCTGTCTTCCTAGTACAAGAGCAATGTGCTTAAATTCTCAGGTTCATATTCCTCATATTTTCATTACTACAAAAATAAACAAGGAACGACATTTAACCATTTTAAAAGCTACTGTCAAATTAATTTACAGAACAACCTCATATTATATTTTTCTCTGAAACTACACCTTCATACAACCTAACAAAACTGGAATCACATTTTTCTGACTGCTATATAATTAGTTATGCATTTTCCAAGTTATCAGCACTTTCTAATGTAAATAAGCTACCCATAAAAATATCACCAAGAATGCATTCAACAAAACTTTACTGATAGATCTAAACATGCTTGACCTAACAAAATTTGTTTCACAGGATTTGGACATAAAATGAGCCTTGTATGAATTTTTGAAGCCTTACATGAATTCTGCAAACACATATAAAGAAACTCAACCCTAACGTACGGACTTCGGCCGAGGCACAGGACACGGTGAAGGGTCGAGATGGCGGACTAGAGGGGGGGTGAAAGTCCTTTTTAAAAACTTAAACTTAATCGCAGCGGAATGGCTAACCGAAACAAATGCGGAATTAAACTATCGGTCTAGCCAAGACTACACCCCTCTACCTATACTCTATGACACCTTACAAAAGATCCTAATCCAATGCAAATAAGGTGTCGGGCTAGCTAGGCTCACCTAACCAATTCTAGAAGCAAGGTCACACAATCCTATGCAACTAGTACTTTAAGCACGAGGGAGCTCCTACACATGCCACTAGGCAAAAGCACAAAGCCTAAGCTCACTAGCAATGCTCAATAACACTTACACAAGCCAAATTAGAGAGCTCAACTCAGCTACACAAACTAAAGCAATCACAAGAGCAACTACACTAGCACAAGTATATGAACAAGTAAATACAAGCTAGTGAAAGGAGTTTGCAAACCACCGAGAAGATGAACACGAAGTTGACACGGCGGTTTTTTTCTCCCGAGGTTCACTTGGTTGCCACCAAGCTAGTCCCGTTGTGTCGACCACACACTTTGGTAGTTCGGCGGCTAATAGCACCACACCTAGCTCGACACTCGAGCGCCGCAAGAACTCACCCACAAGTGAGGGTAACTCAATGACACGCGCAATCCACTAGAGTTGCTCTTCGCGATCCCCGCGGGGCGAGCACAATGCCCTCACAATCCTTCTCCGGAGCCACGCACAATCTTCACGCGGGCTTCAACGACGAGACTCGATCACCAAGCCGTCTAGGAGGTGGCAACCTCCAGAGTAATAAGCACCACCGGCTTGCAACTCGAACACCTAGTGCCACTCGATGCTATCTCTCAAAGCAACGCACTAGAATCGCTCACTCGCAATAGATTCGCACACTAGCACACAAGCGAGTTAAGGGCTCCCAAGCACATCCACTCAAGCCACCAAGGCTTTGGAGTGCTCCAACGGCGGCCCAAAAGCCGACCTCCACTCCTATTTATAGAGGGGAGCGGCCAACTAGCCGTTTCCCTTTTCCTGCGCCTTGGTCGGTAGTACCGACCCCCCTTGGGCGGTACTACCGGCTTAGTCAAACTAGCCGTTAACACACGGCCCGCTGATTTTGGCGAAGCACCGACTCTCTGGTCGGTACCTCCGAGGTCGGTAGTACCGGCCCTATGGCGGTACTACCGCAGGCTACTTTCGAACGCATTCAAAAACTTCCTCCTGACTCTTGAACTACCGACCCCTGGTCGGTACTTCCAAGCCCGGTGGTACCGGCCCTATGGCGGTACCACCGCCAGGTCATCTTCCACTCAACTCAGAGAGCTCCGCAAACTTGCCAACCACCGGCCTTGAGTCGTTAGCACCGAGCGCGGTACTACCGAGGTAATGGCGGTACTACCGGTAGGCCAAAAATGGCCACTTCCAGAGAGCTCCGCAAAAACCCCTTCAGGGCCACGGTACCACCGACCCCTGGTCGGTACCACCAGCCGGCGGTAGTACCTGAGATAATAGCGGTACCAACCCGCCAGCCAAAACGCCCACAACCAGAGAGGTCTGCACGCTGCATCCCTCTTGGGCGGTACCACCGACACCCCCAGGTCGGTACCACCGACAACACACAGAAAACTTCATTTCCATCTCTGAGTTGATCCAAAACTATTTCAACAACTTCTCCTTTGCAAATGTGCTAACACCACCAAGTGTTCATCATCTTGTGCAAGTGTGTTAGCATTTTCACAATCATTTTTCAAAGGATTTTCACTTGCACTCACCACGCCACTCGATCATAGTAACATCGCAAAGTTAGATCGCTCAAGTGGCACTAGATGACCGATATGCAAACAAGTTTGCTCCTCTTAATAGTACGGCCATCTATCCTAAACCCGGTCATAAACTTCTCTACACACCTATGACCGGTGAAATGAAATGCCCTACAAATATACCTTTGCCTTGCGCATTCCATTCCATCTCCTCGGGTGTTGATGCAACACATGCACCAACCTATCTTCAAATGATATGATCCACTTCATATCATCACATGGCCTCCATGGTCCATTGATCTTGACATCACTTGCTCTTCACCATCGCTTCGGTCCTTCGGCGCCAAGTCTTGCTTAAGCCTCCCGACACTCGGTACCAACGGCTTCAAAGCCTGAACTTGCCCTTCACCTTCGCGACCGGTCCATCAAGCCAAGTCTTGCCTTATCTTCACCATCAGCCACATGACACATGTCATGTTTCATGTGCATTAAGCTCTTCTTCATCTCATATGCACATTCAAGCCATCTCATGCATGCTGATCCTTCTTCATCTCATTCATCAGCACTTCATCACCTATGCACTCTATGCCACTCACACATCATCCTATGCACTACATCACCTGGATCATTTATAACAACATATTAGTCCACCTAAGTTGTCACTCAATTACCAAAACCAAACTAGGACCTTTCAATCTCCCCTTTTTGGTAATTGATGACAAACTCTACAAAGATATGGAAATTAAGCTCTTTGGATTCTATGTTACTTATCCAACATTAAGAACATATGAGAGAATTTGGATAAGCACCATACAATCCGACTTTGTAGTGTTAACTCCCCCTACATGTGTGCTCAAATGGTTTGGTTTCAAGCTTGCACACATGCATAAATAAGAAATTTGTGGGAGTGTTAGCACTACTAAGTGATGCTAAGGTATACATGATGAAATTTTACCTTGAAGCGTGCATACCACATTTTGATTCATCCTTAGCATCGACCTTGCTAGAAACAAGTGAAACTAGATACCACATGAGATCAACATTATAATCAAGGTTCTAGTTACCACTTGCTACACTAAGACTATGCTCTAAATACCAAATGAAGGAAAGCAATCATCATCCAAGTCTTAGTTCTAGCAAATATTGCACACAAGCATGTAGGAAAGTAAAACATATGCAATGTGAGCAAGCAAATGTAATGCACAACCAAATGCATCAAACATGTATTCATGAGCTTGCTCCCCCTACTTGTGTGCTCTCTTTGTCCAAGAATTTTGATCCTCTTGCATATCTTTACCACATCTCCCCCTATCATATCATATCTTTGTCACTTTCTCCCCCTTTGTCATCAATGACCATAAAAGGCATGCTTTACTTGATACAAAGGTTTGTACTAGGGTAGATGGTTGACATTTGAGTCTTCATTTTTGATGGACGCCACCATATGTGTCGGAATGATACCATGTGTAGGATCTTTGACCTTGATACCAATAGGTGGGGCACCTCCCCTATGTCATAGCATGGGTCATCCACTTGATAAGCTTGAGCTCTTGTTGGTGATGGATCTTTGCTTGATTTGATCACTTAAAGTTGAGGATCACTTGAAGTCTTGTAGGATACCGCTTGAATAAAAAGTTTAACTCGATATCCATTTGCATTATTATCTTCTTCTTGAACTCTTGTCATCTTCATGAGCTTCTCATTTGTGACTTGAACTAGGCAATATTTTCACAAGATATCTAACTCGGTTTGCTCTAGAGTAAGCTTCTTCACACATCTTTCAATGGTTATCTTACTCATGTTGAATTAGACACTTGAATGTTCATCTTCTAGATCAAGTACTTGGGTTCACTAGCTCATGAACAAACTCATATACTAACCACTAGATCATATAATCAAACAAGCAATAGTGGTAGGCTATGAATTTAAACTTTCAATGTTGTGCATGATTGTGCATCCTATTAGCATGTACTATATGCACTAACCGCATACTAGTAAGGGATGAAATGATCATGCACATTACAATGATACCTTTGCTATGTTGGAGAAGAGGATAGTTACATAGATTCCATTTATTTCTCCAATAGCAATGTGAAGTCCATTTCAAAGCTTGGTGAAGACCAATAGATACCAATTTGAATACCATTCTTCACTCATATGAATTGAGAACCACTAATGATCAAGTGCACTATTTGTTGTGGTTGGCTTGCTTATTCATTTGATTATAGCTTGCATGTGAATACCGTCTAAGATCTTCATGATTTTCTCTCTATTGGGTGTTGCTTGCTTCTTGATCAATCTCTTATGATTCTTCAACTAAGCATCTCCAATGATACTCTAGATCACCACTTCCATGTTAGCCTTCCAAGCCTCGTGCTCGGTTAACCTACAAAAGGCGGCAAGCCCCTACAAAAGGGAGAAGTGACCTCTCTCCAAAGAATCATCCTTGATACTCACTTGAATTGACTTTGTTTGATTGATCCATTTGAACTCTTCTTGAAATTTGACTTTAAATCCTTCTTTGAGTCCTTTTCTTTCTTCCAAAATGATCTTCATTTGATACTAGAACTTGAGCTTCATCTTCATTTTGATATTGGGCTTGATCTCAATTGAGTACCAAATGTGTGCCAAATACACTCATCTTTCAAATGAACTTGTACTCATCTTTGTCATGCTTCTAGCTCATCTCAAAACCAAACATAAGTCCCTCAACCACTCATAAACATGATTCCAACTTGAGGGCCTTTCAATCAAAGTGACTCTAGATTAATCCAATAATTGTCACTTTTCTGGCAGATTTTATCCTTCTCAAAGAAACATGCATATCTCCCAAAATATAAGTCCAATGACCATGAAATTTGTGGAGATGTGCTTCTCTAGGTGTTCTAGCAGCCATAAAAATTTGAGCTTCATTGGCTTTCTAGATTGCTACCAGATTTCAATTCTTTCCATAGTGCTACATGCTGAAAACTGCTGCACTATAGTTGACAAGATCTACTCCAAAACCAAAGTACATCTTATCCAATAATCATGAATTTTGCACAGCAATAATATCATAAGTGTAGAGCATGTGTACCAAATTTCAAGCCAATCCAAAAAGATTTGATCATCCAAACATGGCTATCATCTCAGCTCACTCAGATTTTGCAATATTGAACAACTTTGAGCAATTGAGCTATACTCTACCAATTTAAATCAAACTTGAAGCTAACTTGTTTGAACAATTTCACAAGACATACATCCATTCAAATCACTTACTAAAAGAAGTCTCATGAACATATCCAATCAAACTAACTCAAACTTGATCACTAAGCAATTTATCCATTCAATCATCTTATAGCAAGCAACATATGCATATATATCCAATTCAATCAACTCATATGCATCTAAAAGAACATGATCAACTAGAGATATACCTTAGTAGCTTATGATCATCAAATAGCAAGCTTCAACTCAATTGTTTGCAAGCCTTCAAATATTCCAATCAACCACCACAACTTGAACTTTTGCACTTGTTCGTTGTAGCACTTGGACTTCACTTCACTTGACTTGGCATTGGGATGGATTTGCACTAAGCTTCATTACTTGAATCAATCACATGATGATCAACATGAAACCAATTGAATCAAGCCTCCAATGCCATGGTACCTACACACAATCATCCACCTTTGATGGTACCCAAACTAGTTTGGGTCCTCTCAAGTTAGGTGCAACATACTTTGGCATAGCCTTAGTATGAGTAGCGGGATGAGTTGCAATAGTAGCCTTAGAGGTACCATTTTCATCCTTCCTAAGCATAGAATCATTAGCAATTGAAATAGGACTTAGGAATGTTACCTAGGGGACATGAATTTGCCATGTGTCCCCTTTCCCGGCATGAGTAGCAAACTCTCTTTGATTGAGCCTTTCTTCCTTGCTCATGTGTTGCTTCTCATTGCCTTGCCTCTCATGAGTTGCTTGAGCCTTCTTCTCAAGCTTGTTAGGACACTCCGAGGCAAAGTGTCCCATGTCACACACTTGTAGCACTTGATGTGAGCCAAATCTTCTTCTTTTCTTCATTCTTGCTCATCATCATCTTGGCATCATGGATATGAGTTGGATGCCTTGCTCTTCCGCCCCTTCTTGTTTTCTTCTTCTTCATCAAGTCACCATCATGATGGTTGTTCTTGATTTGAACTTGGGGCTTCTTCTGTTGGGGCAAGCTTTTGCAAGATGTCCCATCTCATGGCATTGATAGCACACGAAATGAGATAGCTTTTCTTGTTCTTGCTTCTTCATTTCTCTTTCATGTCTTCTCTTGCCCCATCTCTTGCCTTTGACATTGCTTTTGTTAAAGCCAATGCCACTCTTGTCACCATAGCTTCTTTGATTCTTCATCATGTGCTCATGGGTGACCTTTGATCTACACCACCTCTCTAACTTGTTGCTCAAGTTCTTCACTTCACTTTGAGCTCATTGTTCTCCTTCAAAATGTTAGTCTCACAAGACATAGAAGTAGAACAAGCATCTATATGTGAAGAACATGGCATAGCTAATAAATCATCACAAGAGGTGGATACATTCTTCTTGCCTACATCACATGGGTTAGCAACATTTTGCAATTGATCATTTGATCCATGTGATGAGCTCTCATTATTTTAATTTTCTTTGAAAGCTCCTTAATGAGAGAGCCATACTTTTCAATTAAATCATCATGTGAAGCTTTAAGAACATCAAGTAAGCGCTTATGTTCTTCACATGAGTTCTTTAGAAATGAGTTTTCATTTGCTAATTTCATTGTTTTATTTTTCTCATTTTCTAAAGACATGGTCATGCTAGCAAGTCTACTAACAAGCTCATCATATGAATCAACATGATCAACCACATTAGCATTAGATACCTTGGTGTCAACTTGTGACATGAAGCAATGTGGTGATGGGCTTGTAGTAGTATCACAACCATCACCCGAGCATGAGCCATCAACATCATCAAGTGTGCTTGGAGTAGAATCATTACTTGCAACACTTGAATCATCACCATCAACCTTGTCAAGTGAGCTTGTTGAAGATTGATCATCATCATCATCATCACTTGACCATGAGGTGGAGCAATCCTCCACAACCATCAAGTTGTGGTCATGCTCAACATCCTCATGCGCCTCCTTCTTGGGCTCATCAACATCATCATCGGAGATCACCCCATATTTCTCATTGAGATAAATCCAAATCTCATGGGCGGACTTCAAGTCCATGATCTCACCAAATATGTTATCCTCCATAGATTGATAGAAAATGTTAGTAGCTTGGCAATCGAGATGTAGGCATTTCTTTTGCGCTTGAGTTGCATTCTTTCTATCCAACACAAGAGAAAGGCCCACATCTACGATCCACCACATTTGAGGACTAATAAATTTAAAATTGCATATCATCCAATTTTTCCACCGTGCAAAGTGTGTGCCATCAAAAATGTGTGGACACTCAACATCTAGCCCATAAGTCGCCATCCTCTCGGGTCGGTGAAGACCACAAATGAGAGACCTCTGCTCTGATACCAATTGAAGGGTCGAGATGGCGGACTAGAGGGGGGGTGAATAGTCCTTTTTAAAAACTTAACTTAATCGCAGCGGAATGGCTAACCGAAACAAATGCGGAATTAAAACTATCGGTCTAGCCAAGACTACACCCCTCTACCTATACTCTATGACACCTTACAAAAGATCCTAATCAATGCAAATAAGGTGTCGGGCTAGCTAGAGCTCACCTAACCAATTCTAGAAGCAAGGTCACACAATCCTATGCAACTAGTACTTTAAGCACGAGGGAGCTCCTACACATGCCACTAGGCAAAAGCACAAAGCCTAAGCTCACTAGCAATGCTCAATAACACGGCTACACAAGCCAAATTAGAGAGCTCAACTCAGCTACACAAACTAAGCAATCACAAGAGAAACTACACTAGCACAAGTATATGAACAAGTAAATACAAGCTAGTGAAAGGAGTTTGCAAACCACCGAGAAGATGAAACACGAAGTTGACACGGCGGTTTTTCTCCCGAGGTTCACTTGGTTGCCACCAAGCTAGTCCCCGTTGTGTCGACCACACACTTTGGTAGTTCGGCGGCTAATAGGCACCACACCTAGCTCGACACTCGAGCGCCGCAAGAACTCACCCACAAGTGAGGGTAACTCAATGACACGCGCAATCCACTAGAGTTGCTCTTCGCGATCCCCGCGGGGCGAGCACAATGCCCCTCACAATCCTTCTCCGGAGCCACGCACAATCTTCACGCGGGCTTCACGACGGAGACTCGATCACCAAGCCGTCTAGGAGGTGGCAACCTCCAAGAGTAATAAGCACCACCGGCTTGCAACTCGAACACCTAGTGCCACTCGATGCTATCTCTCAAAGCAACGCACTAGAATCGCTCACTCGCAATAGATTCGCACACTAGCAAGCACAAGCGAGTTAGAGGGCTCCCAAGCACATCCACTCAAGCCACCAAGGCTTTGGAGTGCTCCAACGGCGGCCCAAAGCCGACCTCCACTCCTATTTATAGAGGGGAGCGGCCAACTAGCCGTTTCCCTTTTCCTGCGCCTTGGTCGGTAGTACCGACCCCCTTGGGCGGTACTACCGGCTTAGTCAAACTAGCCGTTAACACACGGCCCGCGCTGATTTTGCGAAGCACCGACTCTCTGGTCGGTACCTCCGAGGTCGGTAGTACCGCCCTATGGCGGTACTACCGGCAGGCTACTTTCGAACGCATTCAAAAACTTCTCCTGACTCTTGAACTACGACCCCCTGGTCGGTACTCCGAGCCCGGTGGTACCGGCCCTATGGCGGTACCACCGCCAGGTCATCTTCCACTCAACTCAGAGAGCTCCGCAAACTTGCCAACCCCCGGCCTTGAGTGCGGTAGCACCGAGCGCGGTACTACCGAGGTAATGGCGGTACTACCGGTAGGCCAAAAATGGCCACTTCCAGAGAGCTCCGCAAAACCCCTTCAGGGCCACGGTACCACCGACCCCTGGTCGGTACCACCGCCGGCGGTAGTACCGAGATAATAGCGGTACCACCGCCAGGCCAAAAACGCCCCAACACAGAGAGGTCTGCACGCTGCATCCTGGGCGGTACCACCGACACCCCAGGTCGGTACCACCGACAACACACAGAAAACTTCATTTCCATCTCTGAGTTGATCCAAAACTATTTCAACAACTTCTCCTTTGCAAATGTGCTAACACCACCAAGTGTTCATCATCTTGTGCAAGTGTGTTAGCATTTTCACAATCATTTTTCAAAGGATTTTCACTTGCACTCACCACGCCACTCGATCATAGTAACATCGCAAAGTTAGATCGCTCAAGTGGCACTAGATGACCGATATGCAAACAAGTTTGCTCCTCTTAATAGTACGGCCATCTATCCTAAACCCGGTCATAAACTTCTCTACACACCTATGACCGGTGAAATGAAATGCCCTACAAATATACCTTGCCTTGCGCATTCCATTCCATCTCCTCCGGTGTTGATGCAACACATGCACCAACCTATCTTCAAATGATATGATCCACTTCATATCATCACATGGCCTCCATGGTCCATTGATCTTGTGAAATCACTTGCTCTTCACCATCGCTTCGGTCCTTCGGCGCCAAGTCTTGCTTAAGCCTCCCGACACTCGGTACCAACGGCTTCAAAGCCTGAACTTGCCCTTCACCTTCGCGACCGGTCCATCAAGCCAAGTCTTGCCTTGATCTTCACCATCTTAGCCACATGACCACATGTCATGTTTCATGTGCATTAAGCTCCTTCTTCATCTCATGCATGAGCATTGCAACATCCTTCAAGCCATTTCACCTCTATGGCATATGTTGCTCACACATGATCACCTATGGACTAATCACCTGTGTAGTTCACTTTAAACACATATTAGTCCACCTAAGTTGTCACTCAATTACCAAAACCAAACTAGGACCTTTCACACGGCTTCGGCACACCCGGCGCGACTCGTCCGAGGCTTCGACGCATTTACCGATTCGGCCGAGGCTCAGGCACAATTTACCGATTCGGCCGAGGCTCACTGACAGCCGAGGCTAACCTATTCAGCCGAGGCTACTGACTCAACGAGCACTTGACTTGGCTCGACTCGACCGAGGCTTACACAACAACCCGATCGAGCTCGAGGCGAAGGCTCGGTGCATCCGACTTACCGAGGCCTACGGCACCCAAGCTCTTCCTTTCTCTCTTTCTTTACTGCCAGTCGGGGCCCGCTGGTCAGGGTGACCAAGCTTCCGAGGCCAAGCTCGGCACGTTACCGCGCGAGGCCAGGCTCGGCGGTCAACGGTGGAGTTTTGCGCCGTGGTCGTTGACCGGCCCTAGCTCACCGGCGGCGAGGCTTCCGGCGACACTGAGACCATCACTGGGTTGGGGTTTGCGAGGCGAACACAACTAACTGACTCGCTGAGACAGAGGGATACGGAGCAAGCTCGACGGCGGCCATGGCGGAGCGGCGGCTCTGCGACTCGGCGGCGGAACTCTTCCCGGCGGCTTGCGACTCGGCGAGGTTAGCACTAGCCCAAGCAAGACCTAAGCGACCTATGGAGCAACTCTCGGGCTTCGGCATCCCCGGCATTGTCCGGCGCGATGCACAGCGGCGGTCCATGGCGGACACAGCGCGACTGGCCCGCGGTCCGGCGAACTCAGGACACGAGAGAGGTCTCCATCTGGCTCTAAGCTACTACGACGGTAGAGCAGACTAGAACATGGCTCAGCTCAGGGTAGCATGGCCGGAGATGACCGGTCCACGTGAAGGTCACGGTGGCGCGGCCATGGCGGAGCTTGCGGGTGGCCGTCCGTGTTCCGGCAGCTAGAGAGGAGAGAGGGAAACCAACCCTTACCGGAGAAAGAGGAGGGTCGCGGCGGAGAAACTGGCGGGAGGAATCGAACGGTGGTGCGGTGAGTAGCGAGCAATCGCTCGCCGAGGTTCGGCGGGCGGCGGCGGAGCTCTGGTCGGGTGAAGATGGAGTGGAGTGGAGCGAGGGAGAGAGCGAGCGAAGAAAGCTCTCCTGGCTTGCGAGCGCGGGGCGGAGCGAAGGCAAAAGGAACGAAGTGCTAGGTGCATTGCACCTGGCCGGTTCCCGTCGGGGAACTCCCGACCGGACGCGGCGGCGGCAGGCGTCGCGCGACACGCGGCGGGAGGGGGCGGGGTGCATGGGCGACGTGGCGACTTCGGGCGCAAACCACGGGCGGCGGTGCTGGCGGTTTGGCCGGCCGGCGAGGCGGTCTCGCGGCTGCGGGCGGATTCTGCCGGCGCGGAGGGAGCGGCGTCCGCGAAGGAGAGGAAGAAGAGACTGACAGGCCGGGGCCCACTAGGGTTAAACTAATGAAGTTTGATTAAAAACTTGTATGCTCTATAACTCCTAAACTAAGCTGAATTAGGAAAAGGTCTTAACAGCAAAGTTGCTTAGAATTTTGTAAGGAACAGATCATCTTTAAGGCTCAAGTCCAAATTCTGCTTAGAAAAAGAAATTTACTTCTAATCCATTTTGCTAAAGCAAGAAATCACATTTTAAAAGCTTTTTCTGAGAAAGTGCTGTAAAGCAAAGTTGTTCCCTTCATCGAGATCTACAACTTTGTTATAAGGCACTTGGTCAGAAACAGAAAGCAAACAAGGTTACACTTAGACACTACACAGGACTTAAGCACTTCAGCAAACATATGCACATGAAATGATGGGATGCTATGCTTATGCCATGCCAAATTATGCATTTAGGGATTGCTTAACACCGGAGTGTTACAGCCCTCCCCTCCTTAAAAGAAATCTCGTCCGAGATTTGGATTACGAACCATTTCTTATAAAAGTGTGGGTATACGTCCTTTAGAAAGTCATCCGTCTCCCAGGTAGCATCCCGGTCATCTTGCTCACTCCAAGATACCTTATATTGCTTCACGATTCTTCCGCGGGTCGCTCTTTCTTTTTCATCGAGCACTCGACATGGTATAATTGAGTAAGTGAGATCAGATTGTAACTTGATACGAGCTGGTTGTACCTCTTCTTCTGGTACTCGAAGACATTTCTTCAATTGAGAGACATGGAATACTGGAAAAATAGCCTTCAAATGCTCTGGTAATTGCAGTTGATAAGCCACTTCTCCCTTCTTTTGTACAATTCTATAAGGTCCCACGAACCTTGGTGCTAACTTCCTTTTGACTCCAAAACGTTTTACACCTTCATTGGTGAAACCTTCAAATAGACATAGTCACCAACTTGAACTCAAGCGGTTTCCTTCGTTTATCAGCATAGCTTTTCTGGCGAGATTGTGCAGACGCGATATGTTGCTGAATTGTTCTAACTTGTTCTTCTGCTTCTTTCACAAAGTCAATACCATAGTATCGACGTTCCCCTGGTTCTATCCAGTTTATCGGCGTCCTGCATCTTCTACCATATAGAGCTTCAAAAGGAGCCATCTGTATACTTTCTTGATAACTGTTGTTATAAGCAAATTCCGTTAATGGTAACCATTTTTTCCAAGAACCTTTTGCCGATAAAACACAGCTCTTAACATATCCTCTAAAACTTGATTCACTCTCTGTTTGCCCTGATGTTTGCGGATGATAGGCTGAGCTTCGGACTAAATCCGTGCCTAGCTCCTTCTGCAATTTTTCCCCAAAATGGTGCAGTAAACTGCGGTCCACGATCAGAGACTATAACCCTTGGTACACCGTGCAGTCGCACAATCTGACTCATGTAGATCTCGGCATAATCTGGGGCCTTATAGTTGGTCTTGACTGGAATGAAATGTGCGGTCTTTGTGAGACGATCCACAATTACCCAAATTGAATCATTACCCTTCTGGGTCGTGGTAAACCAACGATAAAGTCCATACTCACTTCTTCCCACTTCCATTCAGGTATAGCTAATGGCTGAAGCATTCCAGCTGGTTTCAAGTGAATAGCTTTTACTCGACAACACGTATCGCATCTGGCCACATAAGCAGCAATTTCTTTCTTCATTTTGGTCCACCAAAATCTCGGACGCAAATCTGGTACATTTTTTGGTACTTCCAGGATGAATAGAATAATTTGGACAATGTGCTTCATCCATGATCCGATTCCTGAGTTCTCTATCCTTAGGCACCACTAACCGCTGGTTAAACCATAGAACTCCATTTTCGTCAACTCGAAATGCTTATCGGCCTCTTTTCATCCTTGAGCCTTCCCTTAATATGATAGATCCCCTTATCAGTTTCTGGTCTCTATAATTTGGTCTACTAACACATTGCGCAACTTCAAATCATTGTAGCACTGCAGCATGTGTTAAGGCTGAACTCATCATCTGGCAGAAGCTTCATAGCATTACAGTGTGATTTCCGGCTCAGAGCATCGGCCACAACATTCGCCTTGCCTGGATGATAGTGAATCTGAAGATTATAATCCTTAATCAATTCAAGCCATCTTCTTTGCCTCATATTCAATTCTGCTTGCGTGAAAATATATTTTAAGACTCTTGTGGTCGGTGTACATATTGCAGACATTCCCAAGCAGATAGTGTTTCCAAATCTTCAAAGCATGCACAACGGCAGGAGCTAATTCCAAATCATGGGTCGGGTAATTCACTTCATGCTTTCGCAATTGCCGCGAAGCATAAGCAATCACTCTGCCTTCTTGCATGAGAACACAACCTAGGCCTACTTTTGACGCATCACAAAAGACATCAAAGGGTTTCTCGATATCTGGTTGAGCTAGAACAGGAGCAGTGGTCAACAGTTTCCGCAGGGTACGGAAAGCAGTTTCGCACTTCTCCGTCCATTCAAATTTCTGATTCTTTTGCAACAAACTTGTCATTGGCTTTGCAATTTTGGAGAAATCGGGAATAAATCGACGATAATATCCCGCTAAACCAAGAAAACTCCGGATTTCACCAACTGAAGTAGGAGCTTCCCAGTCCATGACTTCTTGTACTTTACTAGGGTCTACTGAGATTCCTTCTTCTGACAGAATATGACCAAGAAATTGTACTTTCTTCATCCAAAACTCGCACTTGCTGAATTTAGCATAGAGCTTGTGTTCCCTGAGTCTAGATAAGACAACCCTCAAATGTCCTGCATGATCGTCTGCATTTTCCGAGTAAACCAGAATATCGTCAATGAACACTACCACAAACTTGTCTAATTCTGGCATGAACACAGAGTTCATCAAACTCATAAAATATGCTGGAGCATTGGTTAATCCAAAGGACATAACAAGATACTCGTATAACCCGTATCTGGTTGAGAAAGCGGTCTTTGGAATATCCTGTGGTCTGATTCGAATCTGATGATACCCTGACCTTAGATCAATCTTAGAAAACACCTTGGCCCTTGATAACTGATCAAAAAGGATGTCTATTCTAGGTAACGGATACTTATTCTTAACAGTCACGGCATTGAGTGGACGATAATCCACACACATGCGCAAGGACTTATCCTTCTTTTTGACAAACAAAGCTGGGCAACCCCATTCTGATACACTAGGTTGAATGAATCCCTTGTCCAAGAGTTCCTTGATCTGGGTCTTGAGTTCTGCCAGCTCATTGGGCGGCATTCGATACGGTCTCCTAGAGATTGGTGCAGTTCCTGGTAACAACTCTATCACAAACTCCACTGCTCTCTTCGGTGGTAACCCTGGTAACTCATCTGGAAAAACGTCCGGAAAATCCCTAACAACTGGAATTTTAGAGAGGTCTTCTATAGCAAGAGTACAAGATAAGTCAACAAGATCGGCACCTCGAGGAAGAGATACGCGAAGCTTGTTACCTGTCCGATAATCAGATAAGGTAAGAGTCCTGTTTGCAGTGTCTAACACCGCATTCCACATAGTCATCCAACTCATTCCTAAGACTACATCCATACTTAGCCCTGGTAAAACCACTAAGTTGGCTCCAAATTTATGCCCTCCAATATCAATGGTCACATTACACACCATCTGCCTAGATAACACGCTACTCCCTACGGAGCTCACGCGAAACCCATAATCCATTTCAGAGATTTCTTGATTATGCTTTTGTGCAAATGCCTTGCTCATAAAAGAATGCGATGATCCAGTATCAAATAAAACAACTGCAGGATGATGGTTCACAAGACACATACCAGCAGTCACGGGCTCTCCTGCACGAGCTTCTTCAGCAGTCATGTTATGCAGACGCGCTGGATAATTAGCCTGCTGCTTCTTGGGGTGTGGGCAATACCTTGCAAAGTGCCCATCTTGGTTGCAATTGAAGCACGGCCCCCGAACTATTGGCTTGGTCCCAGTTGAGCTGCCTTGTCCTGCTCGAGCCTGACTTGCTGCCACCTTGTATGGTCGTTGACCACGCTGAGCTTGTTGCTGCCCTTTCTTCTGAGGCGGCCTGAAACGAGCCCCAGGTGCTGGTGGTCGGTATTGAGAACGCTGGGCTGGTGGTCCTCTAAACTGAGATGATCCAGATTCCAGGGTCCTCTTCCTAGCCTTGCTTGTAGCATGCTTGTTGTTGTGATTCTCCTGGATCAGGCAGTCACTGATGAAGTCATTGAAAACTGTGCGGGATGAAGTACCCACTGATTTTCCCATCTTAGTATTCAGTCCTCTCTTAAAGCTAGCTATCTTCTTAGCATCGGTATCAACAAAATCTGGTGCATAGCGAGATAAAGAGTTGAACAAGTGATGATACTCGGTCACTGACCGCGTTCCTTGAGTTAAGCTCATGAATTCAGCCATCTTCATCTGAGTCAAGCCTGGCGGAATATAGTGCCCGCGAACAGCTTCCGCGAACAGTCTCCAAGTGACAGGTGTACGAGCTGGGTAAGTGGTACGGTGATGTCCCCACCAAATCCCGGCTGGCCCCTGTAGCTGATGTGCAGCATACTCTGCCTTTAATTCTTCTGTAAGCCTGAGCAGTCGAAACTTCTGCTCTATTGTATGCAGCCATTCTTCTGCTTCTAGAGGTTCTGTGGCTTCCTTGAAAATTGGCGGCCTTGTGTCCAGAAAATCCTTGAACGAGCTGTACTGATTCGGTTCAGGGCGTTGATTGTTATGCGCTAAATTCTCTCGCAGAAGCGCCTCGATGTTGCGTTGGCTTCCCAAGAACTGAGCGAAGAGTTGCTCGGCCGTGGGTGGTGGAGGAGGTGGTGGATTGCGGTTCTCTCTGCTATCATCATTACCACCACTACCACCCGCTCCACTGCGAGTCGTCGTCATCTGCATGTAGCGATAGCAATGATCATTAAAGACGTTGCCAAAATTGCGGAGAACAATAAACCATGCCAACAGAAATTATTCGGAAAATAAATTCGCCAAACAATTACAGAGGCATAATAAATTTCGATCCACAACGCATCATCACATGATAAAAAGTGCTCATCACATAACATACAAAAGTCAACATAACATCCATAGGTGCCCATACATATGGGACTTTTCAAGGTCTTGCGCCATACGCATATAGGTCCAACACACATCCTTACATCCACGTGATAACCCCAAAAGATCAAGCACTAGGACATGAGACAAAATCACTACTCGCTAACACTAACTAGTCTACTCCCTAATGGCACCCTCGTCATCATCGTCGTTGTCATCATCATCACTCGAGATGTCCGAAGAACCACTGGACGAAGCATGAGAATCCGGGTCCTCCTGAGGAAGGATAGGGTTCCTCTCGTTCTCACGGCGATGAATCTCCTCATGTAGGCGATCATTGTAGTCCTGGAGATGATGAAGTTGCAGCTCTAAATCTCCCACTTGTAGCCTGAGAAGCCTGTTCTGCTCAGTCGCACGCATACCCTCGAGACAAACACGACGTAGCGACTCCTCAGTCTCGGCCATGATGGTGGATAAGAAGGTCGTCATACCCTGCTGGTCACTAAGCTGTTGTGCCGTCTCCTGCTCCCTCTGACGAGCCTGGTCTCTCTCAATGGTCAAATGAGCTAGCTGAGTGGTAAGGAGGTCGACCTCTGTAGCATGCGCCTCCTGACCCTGGTGATGTGCAGCTATCTCCTCACTGAGGATGTGGTCCAGGTGGTCGTAGCTACGTGACAGACACCCGTAGGTAGCCATGAGTGCAGCCATCGCACTCCCAGCTGGCCCTGCGCAGTGCTCACGCTCTGAAGAACTAGCCCCCAAAACCGTAGCACCCGGCTGACGCCACACGGACTGGTACGGATCTGCTGTAGGGAAGACACCGGCTGTGGCCTGGGCAACTACCTCTGGATGATCCTCCATGATATCCCAAAGAACAGTGTACGCAACTTGGTTGGCTCCATCCCAAGGAGTCCTGCCCTGAAGAGCAAACACTCTGCGGCACCACACATGATCCTGCGGATCACGGCTGGGCACGTCCACCTCAACTGTGTACATGTAGCGATCCTCTGAGAACTGAACTCGATGCCACTCATACTGCGGCTCCTGGCCCTCCTGGTATCCGACTAAGTGCAGCACCCTCCACAAAAGAGTAGGCATGCCGAACTCCTCCAGAAAATCATCGGATCCCTCCTCGGTCCAAGGACCCAGCATGTAATTGGGCCTCCTGCCTCCAGTCGACTTGCGGGCGGTACGCTTAGTGCGGGCCATCTGAAAGAAGTGTATCCACACAGTTTTTAATTAGTTGAGAACAACTTTTATTTAAGATCGGGACGAATAACATAAGGAAGGAAGTAATTAATGCAAGATTATAGGATCATGATGCAAGAGTGTAACATACGTCCTCACTGCCTAACAATCTAACGGTTAGACGGTGGCATACAACGTTCACTCATAGCGCTTAACTAGCGTACTACACGTTCGCAAGTTAGTGTACCTGCAGAAAGTTCATTTCAGCCCTGCCCACAATATGAATATCATGCATTGCCGAAATTAAATCTAATACTGGCTTAGATGCACACCCAGTATACACGTAAGCAGTATATGCACCCATCAAAAATGTATTACTCCCACAATTAATACTTTCACATATACTTGTGTGCAACAGGTATACATGTCAGCATCATTCAAGCACTCCCCTAGATTGGCGGTTGTCCAATCATGCTCTCACAACTCACTTATTACCTTGGCGTAGAGGCAATTGATCCATACATTACTATTCCGAAGAATAGCACCCATACAATTTCACCCTTGCCGTATGGACGACAGAATAACAGAAATTAAATATGATGCACAACCCCCAAGTTAGTACTTAAATAGCCACCTAGATTCCTATTGGGCATAAGGACTTGGTCACTGGCACACCTTAGCTTTAAACCTTAAGATTTTCCAAAACCTAATATAACTATAAGTTGGCAATATAGCTTTATTTTTTTATAAAAATATTGTTTTTAAATACACCCATGAACAGTAACGCAGAACTTGCTCCGATGCCAGCTGTAACAGAACCGACCAATTTGCACCAGATTAAGCACTGAAAACCTCTGCTCTCACAGAAATCATCGAGTACTTAAGCTCGTACAAACCCGGTAGTCCGGAAATCTCGAAGGATTTCAAATCATTCAACGACATCCAGCCAAGATCGTACTTGTTCCACGAATATGCTCACAGGTTACATCATAGTTGCATAAAGTTCAAATTACATCGGAGTACGAAATAATATTACAAACCATAGTTTTGATAGTAGTAGCGGAAGCAACATAGTCTTTAAAACATAAGTTTGGATTGTTCATAGATACGGTGCCATCAGTTGACCGGGTCCACAAAAGCAACAGATGAGATAAGTGTTGACCATGCCCTTGGTCTAGTCATCACCCGTTACCGGGTACAAGCAGTTCTCGCAGTAACCATAAAAACACTGGCCATCTGCAACAACAAGGGAATAAAACCCTGAGTACGAGAAGGTACTCAGCTAGACTTACCCGTCATAAACCAAAAATAATGAGACTCCAAGGACTATGTAGGCTATAGGGGTGGGGTTGGCTGTACATACTCTTTTGCATGAAAGCTTTAGTAATAAAACCCAGTTTCCAATGTTGGCAAGTGCTTTTAGTCATTAACTCTACCTTACTAGATTTGCACCTGTACTAAACAAGCACTTGCTAATTAATCAATCAAGAGTGACTATTTCATCAATAGCCTTTCAGATTCCATAACCATTTTAGTTCCATAAGTTCTACGGGAGATGATCTAAAGTCAACTGCTCACTAACCAGGAGCGATGGCGATTATAATCGATTCCTACCCAGCTGGGGATAAAATGTCTCACACTCGCCCGGCACGTCCGGCTACGGCAGTCGTAAGCTGCCAGTCAGGAGATTCGAGAACACAAAGCACGGGACGGCCATGGGCCCTTCTACACCGGGGGTTATCTCAGTGCCAGGTCGCTCAACCTATAACTGCCCACGGTCATGCCAGGTCGATCAGGCCCTGCCTGCCCTCGGACCATGCCAGGTCGATCAGAATAGTTGCCCACAGTACAGCTGAGGCCCTGGGTGTTAGGCGTCAACATCTCCATCTCCGGCTCGAATAACCTTACTCGGCTTCACGGGAGGTACTCAGACCAACTCCGTTAAGTGATCGACGCGTTCAATTTGACTGAAGGGACATTCCCGAACGGGTCCTATGCGACACAGACGGGAGCCTACTAGCACACAGAACCCATGTCCTGCTGCTCTTACATCCCGCCTCCGTCTCAGATTAATTATCACATGGTTATCTCATGGTAGCACAGGCTAAACATGATCAGTATCCACCTATTGCGGGAGACAGGGAATCACCCGACTTTTACCGGTCTAAGCAGGGCTAAGCATATAACGAGCCTAGACCTAAACAGGGATATCAAGATATATTGCAGGTGGACAAGGATAAGTAATAATGCATCAACGGTAGCAATCAATTCCTATAACCTAATGCAACATCCATCATCAGGTTAAATTAGAAAACATTTGCAAACCGTAGGAGTTAGAATGCTCCGGGGCTTGCCTTTCTCAAAGTCCGACGGACGGTGATCGCGGCACTCGGGCAACTCGTCGGCGTCGGTCCCTCCGGCTTCTTCTGTCAAGTTCTCCTCCGGACTGGGCTCTTCTAGTATCGACTGGGTCTGGATCTCCTCTGCTGATCCTGTATGATGCATAATGCGCATGAATAGGATGAATGCACATAGAATGCATATGTGATGCACATGATTACAGCAATCAGGAGATAAGCACATGTCATCCACTGCATTCTCTTCAACAAGGTAGTCAACATCATCCCAACTATTTAACCTATCAAGATCAACTTGTTAAGCGATGTTGTCACCACATCACAGTCTATTTAGCGAGCTTATTACCCTCTAATTACTTGCTGAAATAAATCTATTTACACATGCTTTAAACAGCAACCTAACCTAGACAGCTTCAGAAAAATCTACAGAAATTACTGGGAGTTAACAACACCTAATCTAGCTCCCTGTTCAAATTTCAACTCATTTGGACTTAAACTCCATTCTCTATGAAAAAGACAAATTCTATCATGGAAAGGTGCTTTGAACTACACACCCTAGCAAAAGTGTCAAACAACAGATTTCTTATTTTTCTGCTGTGCTTCCTAGTACAAGAGCAATGTGCTTAAATTCTCAGGTTCATATTCCTCATATTTTCATTACTACAAAAATAAACAAGGAACGACATTTAACCATTTTAAAAGCTACTGTCAAATTAATTTACAGAACAACCTCATATTATATTTTTCTCTGAAACTACACCTTCATACAAACCTAACAAAACTGGAATCACATTTTTCTGACTGCTATATAATTAGTTATGCATTTTCCAAGTTATCAGCACTTTTCTAATGTAAATAAAGCTACCCATAAAAATATCACCAAGAATGCATTCAACAAACTTTACTGATAGATCTAAACATGCTTGACCTAACAAAATTTGTTTCACAGGATTTGGACATAAAATGAGCCTTGTATGAATTTTTGAAGCCTTACATGAATTCTGCAAAACACATATTAAAAGAAACTCAACCCTAACGTACGGACTTCGGCCGAGGCACAGGACACGGCTTCGGCACACCCGGCGCGACTCGTCCGAGGCTTCGACGCATTTTACCGATTCGGCCGAGGCTCAGGCACAATTTACCGATTCGGCTGAGGCTCACTGACAGCCGAGGCTAACCTATTCAGCCGAGGCTACTGACTCAACCGAGCACTTGACTTGGCTCGACTCGACCGAGGCTTACACAACCGACCCGATCGAGGCTCGAGGCGAAGGCTCGGTGCATCCGACTTACCGAGGCCTACGGCACCCAAGCTCTTCCCTTTCTCTCTTCCTTACTGCCAGTCGGGGCCCGCTGGTCAGGGTGACCAAGCTTCCGAGGCCAAGCTCGGCACGTTACCGCGCGAGGCCAGGCTCGGCGGTCAACGGCGGAGTTTTGCGCCGTGGTCGTTGACCGGCCCTAGCTCACCGGCGGCGAGGCTTCCGGCGACACTGAGACCATCACTGGGTGCGGGTTTGCGAGGCGAACACAACTAACCGACTCGCTGAGACAGAGGGATAACGGAGCAAGCTCGACGGCGGCCATGGCGGAGCGGCGGATCTGCGACTCGGTGGCGGAACTCTTCCCGGCGGCTTGCGACTCGGCGAGGTTAGCACTAGCCCAAGCAAGACCTAAGCGACCTATTGGAGCAACTCTCGGGCTTCGGCATCCCCGGCATTGTCCGGCGCGATGCACGGCGGCGGTCCATGGCGGACACAGCGCGACTGGCCCGTGGTCCGGCGAACTCAGGACACGAGAGAGGTCTCCATCTGGCTCTAAGCTACTACGACGGTAGAGCAGACTAGAACATGGCTCAGCTCAGGGTAGCATGGCCGGAGATGACCGGTCCACGTGAAGGTCACGGTGGCGGCCATGGCGGGAGCTTGCGGGTGGCGTCCGCTGTTCCGGCAGCTAGAGAGGGAGAGAGGGAAACCAACCCTTACCGGAGAAAGAGGAGGTCGCGGCGGAGAAACTGGCGGGAGGAATCGAACGGTGGTGCGGTGAGTAGCGAGCAATCGCTCGCCGAGGTTCGGCGGGCGGCGGCGGAGCTCTGGTTGGGTGAAGATGGAGTGGAGTGGAGCGAGGGAGAGAGCGAGCGAAGAAAGCTCTCCTGGCTTGCGAGCGCGGGGCGGAGCGAAGGCAAAAGGAACGAAGTGCTAGGTGCATTGCACCTGGCCGGTTCCCGTCGGGGGAACTCCCGACCGGACGCGGCGGCGGCAGGCGTCGCGCGACACGCGGCGGGAGGGGGCGGGGTGCATGGGCGACGTGGCGACTTCGGGCGCAAACCACGGGCGGCGGTGCTGGCGGTTTGGCCGGCCGGCGAGGCGGTCTCGCGGCTGCGGGCGGATTCTGCCGGCGCGGAGGGAGCGGCGTCCGCGAAGGAGAGGAAGAAGAGACTGACAGGCCGGGCCCACTAGGGTTAAACTAATGAAGTTTGATTAAAAACTTGTATGCTCTATAACTCCTAAACTAAGCTGAATTAGGAAAAGGTCTTAACAGCAAAGTTGCTTAGAATTTTGTAAGGAACAGATCATCTTTAAGGCTCAAGTCCAAATTCTGCTTAGAAAAAGAAATTTACTTCTAATCCATTTTGCTAAAGCAAGAAATCACATTTTAAAAGCTTTTTCTGAGAAAGTGCTGTAAAGCAAAGTTGTTCCCTTCATCGAGATCTACAACTTTGTTATAAGGCACTTGGTCAGAAACAGAAAGCAAACAAGGTTACACTTAGACACTACACAAGGACTTAAGCACTTCAGCAAACATATGCACATGAAATGATGGGATGCTATGCTTATGCCATGCCAAATTATGCATTTAGGGATTGCTTAACACCGGAGTGTTACAGTGGGGTGGCGCCCGCCACCCCTCACTGGCGGCCGCCAGGGGAGTGAGGCCCAAACTCCTCCCCTGCCACGTCACTGATCCAGGGGAGGCGTGCCATACTCATTTGCAGTCATTGATCACTTAGGTCAGTGCATCCAAGGGCTAAGAAGAGATGTCACGTGGATCATGGCCTAATTGCCCATGTGACAGTTATTTGGACATGCAACCGACCTTGAAACCGCCTCCCTGGAGCCCCTGGATGCCGTTGAAGCAATGACGGTGGATCCAACGGTCAGGGGTGTGGCGGCCGCCACCTAGGGCTGGCGCCCGCCACCTCACTCACCCCCTTCACCTAACCCTAGGTCTATAAGTACCCCCCTAGGTCCCTTAGGCTATAAATAGGACCCCCCGAGCTCATTTGTACTCAGACCTCACCTCATTAGTCCCACTCTCTTGTAAGCGGAGCTCTGGTGGAGTAACACTCTAGTTGAGAGACTTAGAGTGAGAGCGAGAGTGAAGAAGAGAAGAGCTGGAGTTGTAATAGAGGATCTTCCAAAGTCTCTAGTATAATTCCAAGTCTTTCTTCATTTATCTTAGTGTTCTTCTACTTTCAGCATTTACTTTAAGTTCTTTACTTATTGTTCTTGTTGAGTGCTTCCGATCATAGATAACTTAGTATTTAGTTTGTATCTAGTTTGGGTTCTTCGCTGAGTAATCAGTGCTCTAGTTTTGGACGCAAGATTAGAGTAGTATATATTAGTGTAAGCGTGGTGCTTAGACTGATTATACCTTAGTTTGTGGCTAGCCCCCCGGATAGCTGTGGTAGCAAACAGGTGGTGACAGCCCTGGGAGCCTTGAATTCCACCACGTAGTTGGGTTAGTTCTTAAATCATAAACCTCGTTGTGCACGTCTGAGGAAAATAGTCCAAAGGTTGTGTACGGTTCGAAGAACTAGATAAACTCTTTATTGCTAAGTTAGTTGTGTTCGTAAGTGTGTAGGAAAACATTAATCTTTTCATCGTCCAGACCCCGTCGATTTAGTCTAGTAGTAGATAATCTTTCTTTCTTTTAGTAGTAGTAGAAATTAACCCCCATTCATACATTTCGATCAACCTTGCTAGAATCACTGGTTGTTCATAGCAGTCCTAGTGTTAGTTCTGTCATAATAGCTTCCCTGTGGAAATAAATACGATACTCGGTTACTCCCGGGTGAAGTGCTACAATTGACTTATTCTGTGCGCTTGCGGAATTTACCAATAGTCATAAGAATAGTTAGTTATACTTCTTACATTAAGAAGTACCAACAAGCCTTTCTGGCGCCGTTGCCGGGGATAGATTCCATAGTCTACTCCTAGTGACGACGTTAGCAAGAGTCAACAGGTAGCAACAGATAATTATGAGCATTTATGTGAAAGATGGATGAAATGTGTAAGTGATCTCAATTCAATGGCATGATAAACTACTCATAGGGTCACAAAGGTTAATTTAACTCAATGCAATCATTAGTCATGTTTATATTTAGAAATCTCCAGAACTCTAGTGTTGTTTAGAACAAGATAATAGCAGCTTAGATCATCACATGTCATACCTCAATTACCTAGACCCTAGATTAAATATTTGTCAACCATGCATTTAATTTTACTTTAAGGCATCATTATTAATTAGGAGAACTCATGCTTTGAAGACTAGGTACTTGAAAGAAATTAGATAGAGCAACTATTCATCATTTCCATGCAAAATATTAGAGAGAGAGAGGGTTCTCTTTAGTCATCTTCTTAAAACACACTATTTTATTTATTTAATCTAACACACTTTAAGATATAAAATAAAAGCTAATAATAATAGTGGTAGTAGTAATAACAATAAAGACATACCTGAATCGCGAAGATAATGGGGGTGCGTCTCCCCCAAGCTGGTTTCCTTAATAGCGTTGAACCTTCATGTGCCCATATATTTTTGTCTCTTTTTTAATCAATGGTGAGCCTTCATGTGCTCACATTTTTTTTGTTCTTTTTAAATTAATAGTGAGCCTTCATGTGCTCATATTTTTTTTGAATTTGTTTATATAATGAAAACTTAAGAGGATAAAGATACTTACGTGGATACATGGGGTGCCTTCCCCCAAGCTGAATGTTGACGTAGTCATTTGATCTTGCAATGTAGCAGACTGGCAGTGGATATGTCGTAGCAGACTGGCAGTGGATATGTCCTTCCTTTATTAGAACTTTGATTGATGTTGATGTTTGTTGAAACAGTGCTTCAACAGTAGATGGAACATTCATTTGCTTGTCAGCTTTTCTGGGCCTTTCAAATCCTGTGAAACTCAAATAGACAACAAAACTTGTGGAACCGATTAAGCCTTAATGGTTGGCCACTCAAGTCTTAGTTATCCAGAATTTTAGTAAGATCTCTTTCTCAATATTTTTGTATTTTATATTTTTATGATGCGAGAGAAAATGTACAGAATGAATGCATGCATATTTATTTTTATGCCACCACGGTGAACATTCCTGCGGGTTTTTACACGCCATAGAATTATTCACATGGGGCTTTATGGTTTATGATGTAGTGTAACAAATGCAATATTTTTATTTTCTTTTCTAATGCAATGCAGAAATTAAAATGTTTGTGAATATGATGATGCAAGAAATGGATATGAGAAATATGCAGCAAAGTAAATATAAAGATAACTACCGATTTTTACCTTTTGGCGAAGGTTCGGATATTTAGGTCCGACGAACCGGATCTTCCCTTGCTTCAGTCCTCCCAAGGTATTTCAGACGTTTAGAAAGTTGTTATTGATTGTACCTCTTAGGTGCAGACATTTTCTCCCATACTTTCTTGGTCTGAGTCTTTACTTCCTGTGGTTCACTGTCTTGAGATTTCTCTCCTTTCTTTTCTGGGACAGTGTCGATAGCTTCTTCTTCATGATTGGCCTCTCTATTCTTGATAGTTTGTCTTCTTTGGCTTTGAGAGCGGCGTCTTTCACTTCTATTCTTCTTGGATGCTTCATTGGGCATGTAGTTGATGAAGTTGCATCGTACCTTTTCTCCAGGAAAGTGAAAATGGATTTCCTCTTGTAAATGATTGTACTTGTAGCGTAGAGGAATGGTCTTCCTAGGATGAGGTGGACATCATCGTCTTCTCATGTCGAGGATCAAGAAATCTGTGGGGACTTCATGACCTCTAATTCTGACTACGACGTCTTCCATCATTCCTTCTTGTTTATGCCTCTTGATATGGTGTCACTCATGTCATTTGTTCGTCCAGCAGTTTGAAGTGAAGCGTTAATTGTGGACACTGGCAACATCTTGCTCAGTGTGCATGTTCTTGTAGATCTAGGACCTTCACTCTGTAGAATTTGGGAGTGACTTCTCCATGTTTTGCTCAAGAGTGTGTCCTACTCATAAAGATAAGGTAGAGATCAAGTGCATGGGCTCTGTTGGTGGAAAAACACCAACAGAACCAAAAGTTTTGTTTATTCCTCTCTAACCTTAGGCACATTGCACAAGATAAACTTTTTGTTTATGTGTTCTATTCAATCTTAACATGAGTGATAGGATCAGAGGATGAGCATGAAAGTAGCATCTTAAAATATTTAACAGATCAGATTACTTAACCCAAGGAAGGATAATCTATGCATAAAGTGTTGATCTTTTCATGATTGAGATATATCATCTTCCAAAGGTTAGATGCACAATATTTTAGCTCATTTAGTTAAGACAGTGAGATTCAAGAGAGTAAAGCTAAGATCAAAGGACTAAACATGTTAAGTTGATTAGGTTGAATCAAGTGAGGTGCAACTTAAACATGTTTTGTTCTTTATTTATGTTTATACTAGAATCAAGAAGAAGCTTTTAAAGTGATGGTTACTTACCTTGAAATGTTACTTTGTCATTGAAGAGTGATTGTGCTGAACCACCTTGTGGAAGCTCCTCTTGTCTAGCTGGTTGTTATTTATGAATTGCTTGTCTTCTCTTGTTTGTCTCACAGTGTGATTGAGAGGAGGAAGATCACAGTGGAATCATTTTTAGAGGTATCAACCTTCCTTCTCTTGTGTCGACTTATCAGTGGAGGCGCATTGTTCCTCAAGTATGCTGACTAGGATCCTCTC
Organism: Coix lacryma-jobi var. lacryma-jobi; assembly: GCA_009763385.1. Classification (NCBI taxonomy): domain Eukaryota; kingdom Viridiplantae; phylum Streptophyta; class Magnoliopsida; order Poales; family Poaceae; genus Coix; species Coix lacryma-jobi. The sequence goes on from CM019824.1 coordinate 141,181,287, forward strand.
TCTTTCTTGTATTAATTCTATACTATGAGGATGTAGGGACAGTTCCGCATTCTTCTCTTGTCAACCTTTCTTGTTTTCCCTTTAATTATTGGGTTGACAAGAGACTTGAAATTAGAGCTGCTACTCGAGTGCCTCTATGATAGTCCTTTGTCTTGTAATGTCACAACTGAGACTTGTCCTCTCAACAGTGTCTAGATGATGGAGATCTTATCGATTGTTCTTCTTGATTTGCTGGCTCAGTTACTATCTCTCCATCTTCTTACTCTTGTGGTGCAGTGGCTTCATCTTTCATGATGCCCTCCTCAATTCTTGGCAATTGGCTCTCCCTTTGAGGTCTTCTCTTGGTTCTCTTTGGCTGCTCATAAGTGATGTAGATGTTGAAGATGCAGCGAAAGATCCAAAAGTTGACTTCTCCAGGTTCAGTAAAGATGATAACATTGATGGTGTTCAAGAATGATCTTCCAAGAATGAGTGGTGGATCATATTCCTCTTCTCGACTAGGACATCATCTAGTGGTTTGTATTGATCAAAGTGGTGAGTAGGAGATCAATATGTCTTGAAGTTGGGTTTCTCCTTCCTCCCATTGATTGTGAAACACATCTAGACAACAGAATTGTCTCTCCTAGGCTGGCTCATGATGTAGATGGACTCCCGACAACATGATCATGTGTTTGACTTATAGATCTTGCTATTGTTGTAGTGGTACCATCTTGTCTCCCAAGCTAGCTCTTGATTAGAAAAGAGGATAACTTCTCACTTCTTGTCTTGATGTCTTGGGCAATGATGGTTGCAGGCATAGGTTGTCTCATATGAGGTAAGTTGCATCCTGTTTGTCATCAGCGCCCAAGCAAGACTCAAAGTTAGGCTAGCACCATTTGTGATCTGAGAGTAGGTTTGTGTGTCTATGGTTTGGGTTTTGGATCTTCAATGTTTATACCAAACCATGAACAAAATCTCTCTCCTGCATAACGTTAGTGGATATATACCCGAAGGATTGCAAGAATTTGAAGCATGGGTTGTTGTCCACAACATATGTATTTTGCATCTATGCTAATAAGGAGATGTTTTTAGGAATATTTTAGCATAGACTAGTATTTTATGTGTTGACTGCACTTTAACATGATTCAAAGCAAAAGATAACTTGCAGTAGAAGACAAAATAAATAAACTTTGATACTCACAGTTCTTTCATCCATGATGAATGAGCTGAGTCTTCATTGTGCAAAGTTGTTGAAGTTCATGTGTCTCTTCATCTCCAGTGTGAGTTCATCTCCGGACTTTCCCAAATTGATATTGAAAGTTTCCCTACAGGGATTAGTCCAACAAAATATCCAAAATCTACTATAGCATACTATCAGTTCAGAAATCAACCTAGACACCACGTCTAATTTGATCTAGGAAGGCATTTTAACCTAAGCACCATACTTAATTTAAAAGCCTTTAGAGGTAAAATTAGCACACCTTTTAGCTCAAGAATCAAACCAGACACCATGTCTTACATTAATTCATGAAAACAGTTAAACTAAGCTCCATGCCTAATTTAAAAGGTGTATGATAATACTTGAAAACCAAAGAATATACTATAGCAAATAAAGATAACATGAAAGCATTGTAGAGATTTATTCAGATGGTGATGAAAGAGTATGATTAGTATATGAGCATATCCTAAAGGTAGGGACAACCAACATAGCAACATGGCAAGAAATATTCTTAGAAAGTCTATTCCCCAAGCTTGGATTTTGTAAATCAAGATTGGATGAATGTAATTCAATGTTGCATGATGATTGGTGGGACATACCTTGTGTTTGTTGTTCCTTCGTTCTTTTCTGCTCCAGACCTTGAAAGGTTAGTGACAAGAATAACCGAAGGAATATTTTCATAATTATATTTCTATGCTCATTACAAGGATAGTGCAGCAGAAAGGTAGGCATAGCTCATAACCAGGTATTATGATGGGGTATAAGGATTTTACTGGTTATAGCTTGCTCATCGGGTAGTGATAGATAAGAGTGGAATTCAAAAACAACATTCACAAGAATGAAAACAAAAATAATGAAAAGACTGGGACAAAAAAGGAAAAAGATAAAAGTATGATTACAAGGTTAAACTAAGACTTAAGATGATCTACCGTTCCCCGGTAACGGCGCCAGAAATGCTTGTTGGTATAAATTAATGCACACTCTATTTTATCCGCAAGCGCACAGATAAGATCTACCGATGTAGCACTTCACCGGAGTAACCCAGTTTTAATATCGAACCCAAAGGAACAGATAGTGTTAAGCCTTAAAGTCTATCCCCTGAGTAGCTAACAAGGACGGAGAATCTAGAAGTATAGAGGGGATCACTAAGGCTATCTAATTCCAATTTAAGAGGGATATGTTTATATTATTCTTAGTGGGGAAGTTACCATAAAAGGTCACAAACAGAGTATGAGTCTTTTATACAAATGTATAATCCTACCGAGCCTACACACGGGTAAGTGGACTATAGAAGAATCAACAAGGCTATAAGAGTCGCCCTTGCAAACAACCACTACTACCGGCGTTATAGGAGGCATTTATGAGCTATCAAGTCTAAGCACCATGTTTACACTATCCAATTACTCTAACTCTAGAGCAACTTAGAATTAAAGTACTCAAAAGAGAGTCATAAACCTTAAGAATAATAAGAACAATGGCTCAAACTTAAATATAGACGTTGATTACCAAAACAATCGCTGAAGCAAGTTGAAGATGAACTTGAATCCGCAGGTACAAGATGAAGAAGTTGATCCGACAGGCCGAAGCTCCTTCTTGATCTCTTTCTCTCTCTCTCTCTTCTAGTTCTAGTATAAGACTAGGTTCTAAACCTAACTAGAGGGGTAACTAGTCTTCTACTTGATAGCTGGCTCTTGAAGTCTCTTCTAGGGTTTCTGAATGAGGCGTAGTCTTTTCTGAAGAGGGGCTTGATCTTCCCTGGGGCCTGGGGGCCTGTTTATATAGCCCTGAGGGATCAACCGCGGCCGTTAGATCAAACCGACTTCACGTAGGGCTGAGATGGATCCTAAGAGGCGGTGGAGGAAGCTTGCAGAAGACGGAAGCCAGCGGGCCCGGGGGGAGACCGGTCGGTCTCATGGTGGGACCGGTCGGTCCCACCTGGCAGGGTCCCGCGGTGCCCAACCTCCTGGTGTCTTCTGGTGTCCTCTGGAGTCTTCTAGAAACTTCCTGACGTGGCGGTTGTGTTATCTCCCATCGGTTTCCTTCTAGGGGAAGCAATCAGCGCTGGTTTCCTGGTTTAGTCCCTGCAGAATCACAATTCACCAAAACTCGTGGAATATTGTCAGTTAAAACCCTAAACCTTTGTTGGTGATTGAAATTCATGCCCTTTTTATATTAATTTATCCTTTAATTTTGATAGATAACCAGTGTCAACAATGGGCAGGTCATGTTTATCCTCAGTTTGCATTCTAGACAAGTGGTCGGCTACAGAGTTCTCTACTCCCTTTTTATCTCTAATTTCTAGATGAAATTCTTGGAGGAGTAGGATCCTTCTTATTAGCCGTGGTTTAGCATCTTTCTTAGTAAGTAGGTATTTCAGAGCTGCGTGATCGGTGTAGACGATCACCTTGGCTCCTACCAAGTAAGATCTAAACTTGTCTATAGCAAATACCATAGCTAAAAGTTCTTTTTCTATTGTTGCATAGTTTAGCTGTGGTCCGGTTAGCATTTTACTGGCATAGGAAATGGCATAGTGTTTCTTATCCTGGGTCTGTCCTAGGATAGCTCCTACAGCATAGTCACTAGCATCGCACATTATCTCAAAAGGTAGCGACCAGTCAGGGGGTTGAATGACTGGTGCAGAGATAAGTGCTTTCTTGAGATGGTAAAAAGAGTCTAAGCATATGTCGTCAAAGTCAAAGGGTGTGTCTTTAGCTAGCAGGTTTGTTAAAGGTCTAGCAATTTGAGAAAAATCTTTTATAAACCTTCTATAAAAACCGGTGTGGCCAAGGAAACTGCGAACGCCTTTAACATTCGTGGGAGGTGGGAGCTGTTCTATAACTTCTATTTTAGCTCTATCTACCTCTATTCCACGTTTAGATACTCTATGTCCTAGCACTATCCCTTCTCGAACCATGAAGTGGCATTTCTCCCAGTTCAAGATCAAGTGCTTTTCTTGACAGTGTTGTAAGACACGGTCCAGATTCTCTAAGCAGTTATCAAAGGTTGTTCCGCAGACTGAAAAGTCGTCCATGAAAACTTCCATGATTTCTTTTATCATATCCGAGAAGATGGACATCATGCACCTCTGAAATGAAGCAGGGGCATTGCACAGGCCAAATGACATGCGCCTGTATGCATATGTCCCGTAGGGGCATGTGAACGTGGTCTTACTTTGGTCGTCGGGATGGATTGGAATTTGATGGTACCCCGAATACCCATCAAGGAAACAAAAGAAGGAATGTTTGGCTAGCCGTTCCAACATCTCATCGATGAATGGCAATGAAAAGTGGTCTTTCTTTGTGGCCTTGTTAAGTTTTCGGTAGTCTATGCACATTCTCCATCCCGTGACGGTTCGTTGTGGAATCAATTCATTGTTTTGATTTTTAACGACTGTCATTCCTCCTTTCTTAGGAACTACTTGGACGCGGCTGACCCACTCGCTGTTTCGAACAGGGTAGATTATGCCCGCATGCAAGAGCTTCAAGACCTCCTTCTTTACTACTTCTCTCATCGCATTGTTGAGCCTCCTTTGTGGCTCTCTAGAAGGTGTAGCATCGGGTTCGATCAGAATGCGATGCGTGCAAAGAGCGGGACTAATTCCCTTGAGATCTTGCAACGAATATCCTAAGACGGATCAGTGTTTTTCTAGGACGGTGATGAGTTTAGAAACTTCTTCCGTTGTAAGTCGATCACTAATGATCACGGGAGTCTCTCTATCACCATTAAGGAAGGCATACTTAAGCCCAGAAGGAAGTGGCTTAAGCTCTATAGAGGGTTTTGGTGGAGGTTCAGACTCATCCAAGTCTAACGGTTCATCTAAATCAGTGTCTTCTTCTTGGATAAAGTCATGGGCGTCTTCTTCTAGATCGGGTTGAGAAGTTTCTAGTGAAGATACCGACATCACCTCCTCTATTGGATCAGGCTCGGGTTTTGGTTCGGCTATCGAATTAACGGAGCCGGCAAAAGGAACTGAAAGATCTAGATCCTTCCCAAGGTGACCCTTAAGGCTCCCTTCACGAAATCCCTCAATGAATTTTATGAGTGGGTGCCCAATTAACAAGTCGACCTCGTCTACATCAAAGACATAGAAGTTTGCGAGGAAGCTAACCTTGTTAATTGTGATAGAAATATTATGTGCAATCCTGCAACTCTCGACCAATTTTCCAGAAGGAAGCTTAAGGAATTTATTGGTCGGGTTTAGCGGTTCCTCACCTAGGAGTGTTAACATCAACGATTTAGACATTAAATTTACTCCTACAGTGGGATCATAGAGGGAATCTACAGCCGTCTTGTTTATGGCACACGATATGGATGTGAAACAGGACAGAAGCTTAACGACATCTGATGATGCTTCAGCCTCCCTGAAGCATTCGTTGCTTATAATAGACATGAGCTCTTGGGCAGTCGCCTTAAGGTAACTTGCCTCAAACTGGGTTGGCATGTGGTTATTAGGAGCTCTACGGGCTGTGGATCTCTTCTGCACAGGTTGTTTCGAGACATTGCCATAATCGGCGAAAAGATCTGTCTCGATATTTAGAGGATAATCCAAAGGATGAATTACTTCTTCCTTTGGAGGAGTAGGTGGTTGTGGTTCAGGTTTGACAGCTTGGGGTATAGGTAAAGGAGTTTTGGTTGTCGTGGGTTCGTCCCTAGGAGTTTGATCTTCCTCTAGAGTTTCACCATGGTCATCGGTGTAGGGGGTGTTCTTGAGAATGGTCGCAAGGACTTCCTTACCTTCACTAATGGGTAAATGGAGGAAAGCTCCTTTAGAGGCTAAATCAAGGAATTGTGCGGAGTTTTGGCTAACACCGAGATAGAAATGTTGCATAAGGGTTGGCTCGGTTATAGCTAAATCTGGGCCAGAGGATGCTAAGTCTGTAAGTCGTGCCCAGTGAAAGGTCCTAATTGGCTAGAGGGGGGGTGAATAGCCTAATTTAAAATTCTACAAAGCACTCGAGCAATTTTTAGACAATAACAAAGCGATAAATGCGGTTGCTCTAGCTCTATGTCAAATGCAAGCCACCTATTTGCAAGTCTAGTTAATTATGATCTCTAGGGCACACAAGGACTAAGACACTACTTTACTAAACTAGTGAGCTACACAAGAGAGCTAGCAAAACTAAACTAGCTACACTAGCAAAGCTACTACTATTATTAACAAAGGAAACAAGTTACTCTATAACAAGTATGAACAAAGGAATACAAGAGAGTGGTAGTGTGATTTTACCGAACCGAGCAAGTGAAGATAATTGATATCACAATGGAATGCCAATCACCAAGGGACACAATATGAACACGAGATTTATCCCCGAGGTTCACGTGCTTGCCGGCACGCTACGTCCTCGTTGTGTCGACCAAGGCTTCGTGGTTCGGTGGCTAATCGGTATCACACACCGAGCTCTCCACAAGAGCGCCACAAGAACCTACCCCAAGCAATGGTAACTCAATGACACGCGCAATTTACTAGGAGTTACCTTTGGCTCTTCGCCGGGGAGGTACAAGCCCCTCACAAAGTCGTTGGGATGGCCACGAACAATCACCAACTCGTGCCGATCCTCCTCCGCTGCCACCAAGCCGTCTAGGCACCGGCAAGTGCCAAGAGTAAAAAGAAATCCGCAGCAACAATCACCGAGATGCCTCTAGAATGCAAGATCACAATGCAAGCTCTTGGTTTCACTCGATCTCACTTGGATTCGCACTAACAATCAAAGAGATCGGAGGGAGGGATTAGATCTTGCTCAAGAGGATGTTCAAGAGGTTAGAAAGACAAGAGCCCTCTCCCCAAACGCGGCCACGACCTATATATAGAGAGGAGAGGACGGCAGCCCGACCCCCACCTTTCTGCGCTTGGTCGGTAGTACCGACTCCTCCTGGGCGGTACTACCGGCTTAGTCAAACTAGTCGTTTACTCACATCCCGCTGATTAAGGCGAAGCACCGACTCTTGGTCGGTACCTCCGAGGTCGGTAGTACCGAGGTAATGGCGGTACTACCGCCAAGCCAAAATCGGCCGCGAACAGAGAGCTATGCGAAAAACAAGCCACTACCGACCTTGCGTCGGTACCACCGCGGGCGGTAGTACCGAGGTAATGGCGGTACTACCGCCAGGCCATTTTCAAATCTATAGAGAGCCTCGCGAAACCCCTTAGAGCCACGGTACCACCGACCCTCTGGTCGGTGCCACCGCCGGCGGTAGTACCGAGGTAATAGCGGTACCACCGCCAGGCCAAAAACGCCCCAACACAGAGAGGGCTGCACGCAGCACCTATGGGCGGTACCACCGACCACCCTGGTCGGTACCACCGACCATACACAGAAAACTTCATTTTCTTCCCTGTGTTGATCCAAAACTACTCCAACAACTTCTCCTTTGCAAATGTGCTAACACCACCAAGTGTACACCAACTTGTGCAAGTGTGTTAGCATTTTCAAAACATTTTTCAAAGGATTTATCGCCTCATTTTAGTTATGTCATATGCAAATGCAACTAGAGGCAACTTGATAACCGTATACTATGAATTTCTCCTCTTGATAGTACGGCTATCTATCCTAAATACACTCACACCCTCTATGGTGTCTTGAGTGCCAAAAACAAAAGAGCCTATTGGTTATACCTTTGCCTTCAGCTCTTTTATTTTCCTCTTTCTTCTTTTCTTCTAGTGAAGATATGGACCATCTTACGACCAATCACTTGATCATTGCATCACATGTCCATCATCATGCTTCACTTGAGCCATGGACCACCTTTTGCTAATCAAACACTTAATGACAAAGGTTAGTCCAATGGGTTTCATCAATTATCCAAAACCAAACTTGGGCTTTCAATCTCCCCCTTTTTGGTAATTGATGACAACCCTCATACAAGATATTATGATAAAGATTTGAGACACCAAGGTAGTATTTGCTCCCCCTACATATGTGCTATAGAGTTTGGTTCGAGGTTCGGCACATATGCATGGATATAAAATTTTGGGTGAGCAATTACTAACTTGTGATACTAAGGTTTAAAGAATGGACCTTTGAAGCGCGATACCAATCGGAGTGCAAAACTCATGATCATCCTTAGCACCATAATGAACTAGATACAACTTGTAAGCCAACTTTTAAGCAAATATATTGGCAAAAATGTTAAATTCCAAAAATCTAGTTCTATCCTATGCATGCTAGTACTTCATTTCATCATTCAAGTTCTAGTCTAGCAAGCAACACACAAGAGAGATACTACTTGAAAACACAAACTAATGCAAGACAATGCAAGCAAGCATATGTAAGATGCACATTGCAAATGCATTCAATCAAGTTCATAGGCTTGCTCCCCCTACTTGTGTGCTTAAAAAAATCTTTCTTTTTTATCCCTTTCTTTTCATAAATCTTTCTCATTGTGCAACTTCTTCTCCCTTTTTGCATATCTTTTATGCCATTTTTCTCCCCCTTTGTCATTAATGACCACAAAAGGTGAGTTTTTCATTTGTAAAGCATGGGAGGAGAAATTGATCAAATTGTGGTTCAACTATAAACAATTGCATACCATATATAGCACGGTTTGCTCTAGAGTAAGCTTCTTCACACATCTTGCAATGGTTATCTTACTCATGTCGGTTATATACTTCAATGCTCATGTTTATAGTCAAACACTAGGATTGCAAGCCCATAAACATGTCATATGCCACCACTAGATCATAACAATCATAGAAGCAATAGTGGTACCATACCAACATCAAAGTCATTTGATTTTCAATGAATGAGGTCCAAAATCTACTAGATATGCCTAGATGCTCTAAACAAGTCCTTAGCAAGGTATGAGATGCAAATGTCAAACAATAATACCTTTGCTTTGGCTTGGAGGAGAGGCAAGTCATATAAGTGGGGTGCATTATCAACACATATTTGAGAAATCTAGTATGTTCAACTCATTCCTTAGCTTGCAAAACCTCTTCTCATCAAGTGGCTTAGTGAATATATCCGCAAGTTGATCATCGGTCCCAACACTCTCAATAGATATATCTCCCTTTTGTTGATGATCTCTAATGAAGTGGTGCCTAATGTCAATGTGCTTGGTTCTTGAATGTTGCACTGGGTTGTTTGTGAGCTTCACCGCACTTTCATTGTCACATAGCAATGGCACTTGTTTGAATTTTATTCCAAAGTCCTTCAAGGTTGCCCTCATCCATAGGAGTTGTGCACAACAACTACCGGCACTAATATATTCGGCTTCGGCGGCAGAGAGTGCCACACTATTTTGTTTCTTTGAAGACCAAGATACAAGTGACCTTCCCAATAATTGACATGTGCCCGATGTGCTCTTTCTATCAATCTTGCAACCCGCATAATCGGAATCGGAGTACCCGATTAATTCAAAGTTTGCTCCTTTGGGGTACCACAACACAACATTTTGTGTAGCCTTCAAGTACCTCAAGATTCTCTTTGTTGCCTTCAAATGACTCTCTCTTGGAGAAGCTTGGAATCTTGCACACATGCACACACTAAACATGACATCCGGCCTTGAAGCGGTCACATAGAGTAAGCTTCCAATCATAGACCGATACAACTTTTGATCCACCATGTTGCCACTAGCATCACCATCCAAGTGTCCATTTGTTCCTATTGGTGTACTAATAGCTTTTGCATCATTAAGACCAAACTTCTTGAGCATATCTTTGATGTACTTGCCTTGACTCACAAAAGTACCATTCTTCATTTGCTTGATTTGAAGACCAAGGAAGTAACTAAGCTCTCCAATCATGGACATTTCAAACTCTTTTGCCATCATATTTCCAAACTCTTCACAAAAATCTTGGTTGGTTGAGCCAAATATGATATCATCAACATAGATTTGCAACACAAACAAGTCATTCCCTATCTTCTTGGTGAAGAGAGTGGTGTCAACCTTTCCCATTTTGAACTCTTTGGATAGAAGGAAAACCCTCAATCTTTCATACCACGCCCTTGGAGCTTGCTTTAAGCCATACAATGCTTTTCTCAACTTGTAGACATGGTTGAGCTTCTTTTCATCTTCAAAACCGGGAGGTTGCTCAACATATACCAACTCATTGATGTAGCCATTGAGAAATGCACTCTTTGCATCCATTTGATATAGCTTGATGTTATGAGCACAAGCATAAGCTAATAGGATTCTAATTGCTTCCAATCTTGCAACCGGTGCATATGTCTCTCCAAAATCAAGCCCTTCAATTTGAGTGTAACCTTGTGCTACCAATCTTGCTTTGTTTCTCACCACTAGGCCATCTTGATCTTGCTTGTTGCGGAATACCCATCTAGTACCAATAACATTATAGCTCTTAGGCCTCTCAACCAATTCCCAAACTTCATTTCTTGTGAAGTTGTTTAGCTCTTCATGCATGGCATTAACCCAATCAACATCCTTCAAAGCTTCTTCAATCTTGGTTGGTTCAATAGTTGACACAAATGAATAGTTCCCACAAAACATTGCCAATCTTGATCTTGTTTGAACACCACTTTGAATGCCACCAATAACCAAATCTAAGGGATGATCTCTTGCTATACTTGAAGGTTGAAGCACTTGATTTGCATTGCTTGTACTCGGTTGATCCGCTTGTTGCACATTAGGAGATGATGAACTAGCCACTTGTTGATTTTGTATTTAAGAATCACTATCTTGCTCATTTGGGATGGTGACCACTTGCTCTTTGTCATCTTCAACATCAATCACTTCTCTTGGCCTAATATCACCAACATCCATGTTCTTCATTGCATTCACCAAATGAGTGCCTCTCACATCATCTAAGTTCTCATTTTCATCTTGAGATCCATTTGTTTCATCAAATTCTACATCATGAACTTCTTCAAGTGTTCCACTAGCCAAGTTCCATACTCTATATGCTTTGCTTGTAGTTGAATATCCAAGTAGGAACCCTTCATCACATTTCTTGTCAAACTTGCTCAATCTTGTGCCCTTCTTCAATATATAGCACTTGCAACCAAATACTCTAAAGTATGCAATATTGGGCTTTCTTCCATTCAATAGCTCATATGGTGTCATTTCCAACATAGGATGGCAATATAGTCGGTTGCTAGAGTAGCAAGCCGTGTTGATAGCTTCGGCCCAAAAGGATTGACTCACATTGTATTCACTAAGCATGGATCTTGCCATATCAATCAAGGTTCTATTCTTTCTTTCAACTATCCCATTTGATTGAGGAGTGTACTTTGCCGAGAATTGATGCCTAATGCCAAAATCATCACATAGCTCTTCAATTCTTGTGTTCTTGAACTCACTCCCACTGTCACTTCTCACTTTCTTGATAGTTGTCTCAAACTCATTTTGACTTCTCTTGACAAAAGATTTGAATGTAGCAAATGTTTCACTTTTGTCACCAAGAAAGAATACCCATGTGTATCTAGTGAAGTCATCCACAATCACATAACCATATTTATTGCCACCAATGCTAGTGTATGTAGTTGGCCCAAATAAATCCATATGCAATAGCTCAAATGCTTTAGTAGTGCTCATTTCACTTTTCATAGGGTGAGTATTTCCAACTTGTTTGCCGGCTTGACAAGAGCTACAAAGTTTATCCTTCTCAAACACAACATCTCTCAAGCCCTTAACTAAGTCATATTTGATCAATCTATTTAATTGCTTCATCCCAACATGACCAAGCCTTCTATGCCATAGCCAACCCATACTAGACTTAGTGATCAAGCATGTTGTCAATTGAGTTTCCTTTGCATCAAAATCAACTAAGTACAGGTTTCCATATCTAAATCCTTTGAATGCTAGGTTGGTTCCATCATTACTAGTGATCATCACATTATCAACACCAAAGTTGCAATTGAAACCAAGATCACATATTTGAGCTACCGATAGCAAGTTAAAGTTCAAGCTCTCTACTAGCAAGACATTTGAGATGCTCAAGTCATTTGATATTGCAATCTTACCAAGTCCCTTGACCTTGCCTTCACTATTGTCCCCAAATGTGATGCTATCCACTTTGAAGTCTTCTTCATTTGTGTTGATTGAGTTGAACATTCTAGAATCCCGGGTCATATGTTGAGTACACCCACTATCAAGCACCCAATGCCTTCCTCCGGCTTTGTAATTGACCTACAAGAAGATTCAATGTTTAGGTACCCAAATCTTGTTGGGTCCTCCAAGGTTAGTGACTAAGCTCTTTGGTACCCAAATGGCTTTCTTCTTTGAGCCCTCCTTAAGTGTACCAACAAACTTAGCTCTTACACTATTAACACCCTTGTAAAGCACATAACAAGAATCAAACTTAATTGATTTACCAAGGTTGGTTGGTTTGTTCTTGTTTAGGTTCTTTTTATAGCAATTATGCTCGGTATGCCCGGATTGCTTGCAATTTATGCAATAGCGTCCATTGCCCTTCACAAAACTAGTCGTGTGAGGAGCAAAGGCCGCCTTGCCCTTCTTGGGGGTATAGCCAATCCCTTCTTTCTCATGGGAAAATCTTTGGCCACCCAAGCACTTAAGCAAGCGGGCATCTCCACCATAGGCTTTGCCTAAGGCACAAGTGAGCTTATTCACCTCTTTCTTTAAGGTTTCATTTTCCACTATTAATGATGCATCACAAGTAAAACCATCTTTTATGTTTGAGTTAGATGCATCGGTGGAGCATGAACTAGATGAAGCATTGGGAGGTGCAATGACAATAGGTGTGTAAAATGTTTCATTGATTAAGTCACATGTTATACCTATGTCACATGTTTGAGCAATGTCCTCAATCTTGGTTTGAGTGAGGAGAGAGGAGTGGGCTTCTTCAAGCCTAGTGTGAGCTTTATCAAGCTTCTCATGGGCTACCTCTAGCCTCTCATGAGTTAGCTTGAGCTCATCAAGAGATTGCTCAAGAAGGCTAACCTTCATGCGCAATTCCTTGCACTCCTTCCTTTTCTTCTCAAAGCAAACATGAGCTTGCTCAAACATGTCCATAAGTTCTTCATTAGTGTATTCATTTTCATTATCATCATCATCATCATCACTCTCATCATAGGAAGGTACCTTGGATGGCCTTGCCATCAAGCATGTAGATGGAGTGTCAAAGATAGAAGGCTTTTTGTTGATAGCAATACTTGCAAGTGCCTTCTTCTTCATCTTGTTGTGCTCTTCATCATCACTATCGGATGATGCATCACTATCCCATGTCACAACATAGGATCCACCTTTCTTTTTCTTGGTGAAAAAGAGCTTCTTCTCCTTCTTTTCCTTCTTGTCCGTCTTCTTCTTTGCTTCATCATCATTGTCACTATTTTGAGGACAATCGGCTATCATGTGATCTTCACTCTTGCACTTATAGCATCTTCTCACATAGCCCTTGTTCTTGTTTTTGTTCCTTCTCTTTCTTGCACCATAGCCTTTCTTCTTCATGAATCTTTCAAACTTCCTTACTAGAAGTGCCATGGCCTCATCATCATCACTAGAATCTTCATCTTCACTATCACTTGATTCTAGCTTTGCCTTGCCCTTGCTCTTGCTCTTGGATGAAGAAGTGGCTTTGAATGCCAAGCTCTTCTTCTTCTCCTCTTCCTTCACCTCCTCATCATCACCACCATCATTGTATTGATCTTCGGTCATTACATCACCAAGGACTTCATTTGGTGTCACATTTTGCAATCCTCCTCTCATGATGATGGTCCTCAATGTCTTGAATCGCTTGGGCAAGCAACTCAAGAACCGGTGGGTGAAGTCTTCATCCTTCACTTTCTCTCCCAAACTCTTGAGATCATTTATGATGCATTGGAGCCTATAGAACATCTCCGGGATTGTTTCATCCTCTTTCATCTTGAAGCTTGTGAGCTTATCTTTGAGCATGTACAATTTGGCACTTTTTACCGTTGAAGTGCCTTCATATGTTTCTTCTAGTCTTGCCCATACTTCATTTGCCTTCTCAATATCTTTGATTTGCTCAAACACTTTTGGATCAATGCCATTGTATATAGTGTTGAGCGCCATTGTGTTGCATTGCTTGCTTTCACGCTCTCTAGGGGTGGGGTCTTCTTCATTGACAATAACATAACCATCTTGTGTGACCTCCCACACCCTATCATTGATGGAGCCAAGGTACATCTTCATCTTTCTCTTCCAATAATCAAAAGATGACCCATCAAAGTACGGTGGTTTGCCCCCAACATGGTTGAACACAATTTGAGCCATATTTGCACCGTAGGTTGTTAAGCCTTTGAATCAAACGGTGTTTGGCTCCGATACCACTTGAAAGGTCCTAATTGGCTAGAGGGGGGTGAATAGCCTAATTTAAAATTCTACAAAGCACTCGAGCAATTTGTTAGACAATACAAAGCGATAAATGTGGTTGCTCTAGCTCTATGTCAAATGCAAGCCACCTATTTGCAAGTCTAGTTAATTATGATCTCTAGGGCACACAAGGACTAAGACACTACTTTACTAAACTAGTGAGCTACACAAGAGAGCTAGCAAAACTAAACTAGCTACACTAGCAAAGCTACTACTATTATTAACAAAGGAAACAAGTTACTCTATAACAAGTATGAACAAAGGAATACAAGAGAGTGGTAGTGTGATTTTACCGAACCGAGCAAGTGAAGATAATTGATATCACAATGGAATGCCAATCACCAAGGGACACAATATGAACACGAGATTTATCCCCGAGGTTCACGTGCTTGCCGGCACGCTACGTCCTCGTTGTGTCGACCAAGGCTTCGTGGTTCGGTGGCTAATCGGTATCACACACCGAGCTCTCCACAAGAGCGCCACAAGAACCTACCCCAAGCAATGGTAACTCAATGACACGCGCAATTTACTAGGAGTTACCTTTGGCTCTTCGCCGGGGAGGTACAAGCCCCTCACAAAGTCGTTGGGATGGCCACGAACAATCACCAACTCGTGCCGATCCTCCTCCGCTGCCACCAAGCCGTCTAGGCACCGGCAAGTGCCAAGAGTAAAAAGAAATCCGCAGCAACAATCACCGAGATGCCTCTAGAATGCAAGATCACAATGCAAGCTCTTGGTTTCACTCGATCTCACTTGGATTCGCACTAACAATCAAAGAGATCGGAGGGAGGGATTAGATCTTGCTCAAGAGGATGTTCAAGAGGTTAGAAAGACAAGAGCCCTCTCCCCAAACGCGGCCACGACCTATATATAGAGAGGAGAGGACGGCAGCCCGACCCCCACCTTTCTGCGCTTGGTCGGTAGTACCGACTCCTCCTGGGCGGTACTACCGGCTTAGTCAAACTAGTCGTTTACTCACATCCCGCTGATTAAGGCGAAGCACCGACTCTTGGTCGGTACCTCCGAGGTCGGTAGTACCGAGGTAATGGCGGTACTACCGCCAAGCCAAAATCGGCCGCGAACAGAGAGCTATGCGAAAAACAAGCCACTACCGACCTTGCGTCGGTACCACCGCGGGCGGTAGTACCGAGGTAATGGCGGTACTACCGCCAGGCCATTTTCAAATCTACAGAGAGCCTCGCGAAACCCCTTAGAGCCACGGTACCACCGACCCTCTGGTCGGTGCCACCGCCGGCGGTAGTACCGAGGTAATAGCGGTACCACCGCCAGGCCAAAAACGCCCCAACACAGAGAGGGCTGCACGCAGCACCTATGGGCGGTACCACCGACCACCCTGGTCGGTACCACCGACCATACACAGAAAACTTCATTTTCTTCCCTGTGTTGATCCAAAACTACTCCAACAACTTCTCCTTTGCAAATGTGCTAACACCACCAAGTGTACACCAACTTGTGCAAGTGTGTTAGCATTTTCAAAACATTTTTCAAAGGATTTATCGCCTCATTTTAGTTATGTCATATGCAAATGCAACTAGAGGCAACTTGATAACCGTATACTATGAATTTCTCCTCTTGATAGTACGGCTATCTATCCTAAATACACTCACACCCTCTATGGTGTCTTGAGTGCCAAAAACAAAAGAGCCTATTGGTTATACCTTTGCCTTCAGCTCTTTTATTTTCCTCTTTCTTCTTTTCTTCTAGTGAAGATATGGACCATCTTACGACCAATCACTTGATCATTGCATCACATGTCCATCATCATGCTTCACTTGAGCCATGGACCACCTTTTGCTAATCAAACACTTAATGACAAAGGTTAGTCCAATGGGTTTCATCAATTATCCAAAACCAAACTTGGGCTTTCACCCAGGCCGCACCTAGAGATTCCTTCTCGTCTTGTTTGAAGTTTAGCACATCTCTACGAAGACGAGCTACGCGGGATATGTGAAAGTACGTTAAGTAGAACATGGCTTGCAGTTTCTCCCATTCTCCGTTCACACTACCAACGTAGCGAGTATACCAGCGTCTAGCTTTTCCCGTTAACGAGAACGGAAATAGCTTCCACTTAAGAGTGACTCGTCTCATCCCTTGGATGTGAATACACGAACAAAGTTGTTCGAAATCACGTAGGTGGGTATAAGGATTCTCATCTACTTCTCCCGAAAAGGGATTCTCCTGAACCATCGCTATGAGGCTGGGGCGAAGCTCATAGCGAACTGCCAAAACGGCATGAGATGAACTAGGCGGCTCCAACTCAAC
Organism: Coix lacryma-jobi var. lacryma-jobi; assembly: GCA_009763385.1. Classification (NCBI taxonomy): domain Eukaryota; kingdom Viridiplantae; phylum Streptophyta; class Magnoliopsida; order Poales; family Poaceae; genus Coix; species Coix lacryma-jobi. The sequence continues at coordinate 141,198,019 of CM019824.1, forward strand.
GCCCGATGGAGCAGCGTAGTCAAAAAGGGTTGTTTGATCCATATTGATTTATGAAATAAAAGTTCTAATCAAACTACGATAACTTTAATGACTTTGTTCTAGCTAACACAGCTACCGTTCCCCGGCAACGGCGCCAGAAAAAGCTTGTTGACAACAGAAGTGGCAAACGGATATACTGCAAGCGTACGGTAGTCAATTGTAGCCTTTCACCGGAAGTATTCCAGGTATCGTATTTCCACAGGGAACGTGAAGTGGATTAACTAGATGTAGAATCGTCAAAGGATGATCAAAGGGTATATGATAATTGGGATAGAGAGGTCTTCCTAATATCAATATCTGGTACTGGTTTTCTAAGAGTACTGAGGTTTACCACCTCATTCCTTACTGGGGGCGAAGGACGAAACAGTAGTTGATTAAAAGGTTTTCCACCTAACAACTACTAAGGCGGCAATGCTGCTACCCAACTATTATTTTTCAACTTGCCTACAACACTTGAGAGGAACTCCAAGCACTGGCTGTGTCTGTCACCCTACCACCAGGCGTCTACACAAGTGCGACAAGAAGTCCGGCCACACTAGCAAGATATAGCCTAGACACCACGTCTACACTAATCTTACTACTCTAAAGCTAAGCTTATTAGGCCTAGAGCACTTCAACAAAGTAAAGCAGTGTGCCAAGTAAAAGAACTGTAAACTTAAATTACCAGACCAGAATATTAAATACTAGAAGGACTTAGATGTAACACTTACAAGAAGAATCGCATCCACTGAGGCGCACCTTGGAGAAGACTTCCGACAGGTCGGGACTCCTCCGTGGAACTCCTCACTCCCTTCCCTTTCTTCTAACACTAAAGCTACTAAGTAGACTTTCTCTCCTTGGATGCATACAAATGAAGAGCTCTAGGGGGTATTTATAGCTTGGAGGTGGAGTAGCGGCTACTTTGGTGCCACGTTAGCGATCCGCGTGCTCTCCTTCCTTAGTCATTGGATCAAACCGCCATAGCAACCGACCTTGATGAATGGCTTGGATATTGTTCACGTGTGAAACATGTGCTTTGCCACCGACTTGGATGAAGCTCACCATGGGGTCGGCCGACCCCACTCTATGACATGTGGGCCCAGGGTACATCTTCTAGAAGGTGGTGATGTCATCCTCATGAACAGTGCAGATGGTCCCCACCAAGGGGGGGGTCAGCCGACCCCCCTATGACAGAGGTGGCCCACCTTCTTCTCTCCCTTGGTGACCCCACATGTCATGGAGCAAGTCTTGTGATGATGGTTGCATTTGGTTTCGGTGTGGACCCATGAATCCATGTGTTTCTCATCTTGCACCATTGAGTAAAAGCACATGTTTGATCCAAGGGTTGATATTGGCTTGAACATGCTTCTCTTGGATCATGCCATGTCACCCTGGCCGAGGTGGCCCCAAGGTGGGGTCGGCCGACCCCCTTGGTGGGCCCACCTGGCCTCATTTTGTTCATTTTTCCATCTCCTACAAGTTCACAAGCTAAGAGTACAAGTGGAACTTATTAGTGATAAATATGCTCATGATATGCTATACTTCCTTGAAACCGAGGCCTGTTGACGGTATTTTGATAAGGTAAAACATGCTATAACTTCCGTCAACACTCGGTCTAAAGGAAATAGACTGCCTTTACATCTCTCTATCGCCATTATGTTCATCTTAGATCGGTTTGGCAGCCAAGCCATGAGGCAAGTAGTTCGTGCCATGCATCATGTCTGCTGCCACCACCACGACGTTCTCATTAGTGAACTTGTTGCAACCATGGATGGACAGGGTCGTGCCAAGCTGAAATAATTCACAGAACAATTATTCTTTAGATAACGGGTTGTTTCAAAGTCTTTGGCAAGCATCATTGGCTTGAGGAATTCAGTGGACCGACAAATCCTTTGGCTGTGATTATGAAAGAGAAAAGGCCTATTTTATAGCACCTAACAAAAATCATAGCACCTAAAAGACAAAAAATCAAATAAAAATAGGCTCTGTCATGTACATTACAACCATAGTATCTTAATCCAATCATTTCATAAAGCAGAATAGGCAAGACTGATACTATGGATCAAAAGAGAAAACTCCGCATTTATAGCAAAGTACTGAAAGAATTGACAGTTGCTGCTCAACACTTATTGTTGGTCGTAAATACTTTGAACCGACACAATATATGGCTGATAATTAACACAATTGTGCAACCAACAAATAGTTTGCTACATGCCTTGTATAACTTCTAATCTCTAAATCAAATCAACACCATTTGCTACATCTAATTCACCAAGTCATAACACCTTCTGATCTTTAATTCATACCAATGGTAGAGTTTTACATGACATATTTTAGTTCAACACATCATGGTTATAATCATTCATAATCTAGGTGGTGATAAGCTAAGTAAATAATGCCAGACATAAGTTATGGAGACGCATTGGTACTACTATACTACGCAAACATCAAAGCTATCAAAAATCACCTTTGCATTGCATACCTCCTTGTGCACTGAGATTCTGAAGACACTCAGGTCACACAACCCTAAGAAGAGAGGAGCTGGACACCTGCTCACATCATCAACCCATGCCAAGTAATGATCTTTTAATGCATCTTGTCCACTCAGTAGCATGTCTTCTCTAAAGTACTTTGTTTAGATGAAGTAGGAACCAGTACATGGAAAGCATCAGCCCCCACCCTCGATCATCACTCCCAAAAACTTAGCTAGTAGCCTCCACCAATTTAAAAAATATGCATATAGCACCAGGATGCACAATTTTAGTTGTAGAACTTCAATTTTCTGACTTCACTCAGGAGCCATCATTTCCAAATTCAACCATGTACATGTATTAGTAAAAATTCATTTAATTATTGCAATATAGATTCAACATGTGTGACTGTTTTGTACAGTTAATGTTCCCTCAAGTCACAATTCTGACCTTTCAGAATATAGTGGACCTAGCAGGTTTCTTATCAGCCAATTTCACATCAATATATTTGTTTCCATATGGAAAAATTTACAGCAGACTATATCCCATCTTGAAAACCTTGCCATTCACCCGTCTTGCACTTAAATCAATGCAGGCATTCTTGCAAAAGGTAAACCGCATTAGCTTTTCTTGAACACTAAGAATGCTTACAATTACGGTAAAATTGAGGTTTGCTTTCATAGGTTTCTTGCAAAAGGTAAACATGACTTACCTATGAAAGCAAACCTCAATTTTCAAATGGAACCTCTCAGGAATCGATTAAGAGACATTAATTTTGACACGAATTTGGCTTGCATAGCTATCAAGATGTAATCTTGGCACTGACAGTGAGGCAGCAGCAAGATGGAGAGGTGCTCCAATAGTGTCGCGGCCCTACGCCGGTGCTGTCGTGCCATGCCGGTGGTGTTGCGGTGTCACGCCGCTTGGATGACAGAGGTCACAAGTGAGGCCCCATTTGGCAGAGCTCCCAGAGCTGATTCTCTGCTGAATCCAGCAGGAGCTCTGCCAAATAGTTTTTCAGAGAGAAGTGATTCTCTGCTGATTCTGTAAAGTGATTCTCTGAAATGAACTAAGAGGCTGAGAGCTGAAAAAGTAGCTTCCCCTGATTCTGTGAAGTGATTCTTCATGCTGATTTTAAAAGTTTAGGCTAAAGAATCAAAGAGAATCACTTTCAGCCATAGAATCACTTCTCTCAGAGAATCAGCTTCTATAGAGAATCAGAATTAGATGGAGCTCTACCAAACTGGCCCTGAGTCAGCGTGTCGATGGTGTGAGTGGGAGCCGATTGAGTTTCTTACGGTCGACGCGACAACGAGGCGTCTCCCGTGGGGATGGAGTGGCAGGAGGAGCTTCCCCGTGCGTACTCCGACCTCCCGGTACGCATCCTCTTTCTATTGCTTATGCCCGAATCGGACGCCTTCACGGATGCAAACATACATGGTCACGATGTCGCCGGTGGCAGTGTTGGCGTGATGGGACAGGGGCTAGGTGGCGGTCTCACCAGGGTATGGTCCTGGGGTGGTGGCGGCGTCCGTAGGGAGGCAATGTAGCGGGCAGGGCGAGGCGGCGCATTGGGACCGGGGCGGGAGGAGCCGAGGAGGATTGAGGAGGAGAGGGATCGCACGATCGTGCGGGGAAGGAAGGAGCATCGGGCGTGCGTGTGATTGACAACACGGAGAGGAAGGAGCGCGCCGACGATGGAGGGATCGCACAGGGAGAGGCTGAACGGTGAGGCCAAATTTTGTGTAAGGGTTATCCTCTCCTTAGTCTTTTGTGTGTGTGGGAGTGAGATTGTGTGGGATGGGAGGAGAGAGGATAATAACAAACGAAGAATCATTAGAGCAACTCTAATAATTTGCTAAAAGGATTTGACATCCTATGATTTTTGCCAAAGCCAAAAAAAACCTCCAATGAATTGGCAAAAGTAGTTGGTATTTTTGGGAACTTGACATCGTATGTCCTTCCACATGCATATTTGCGTCGGCTTGGGTCGCTTGCCATCATGAATTCGCTGCTTCTCTCGCGCGCGAAGGGCGACACTGCTGTTAAAAGAATATGCAATTTCTAGATTAAAACTAGAATATAAATCATGATAAATTGATGATCTAGATATCTCAGATTGTATTGTTTACTAGCATAGCAAAACATGCATAACATGATCTCATACATGACAACCGGTGTAAACATAGCTCGTACACCAGATAGATTAAAAAGCAAGAACAAAGACATAAGATCTGATATAAGCGTAAACATCAGATCACGAACGGCGTACCTTTCTGTTGCTGGAGAAGACGGTGGCGGAGTCGGTGCTGGACGATCCTCGATGAGCGCTGGAGGAAGAGCTCGGAGCAGTTGACGACGAGTACGTCTTGACGCAGCGCCGCCTGACTTGGACGGTAGACGACCCGTTATTGAAGACGAGAGCAGTCGCGCGACGAGCGCTTCCCAAAAACCTTATTCGCCTTCTCCCGGTGCAGGATCGCAAAGACGAGGGTTCCAGAGACCTGCTCGCCCGGTCACTGGTGCACGCAAGCGAACGGACTGGAGACGACTAGACGGCGGCGCAAAAGCGATATGAGGCAAACCCTAGCTCGAGAGGTGTTGAGATGCGTTTTGGCGTGGCCGATAGGTTGCTTATATAGCCCTGTTGAACCGACCTCGTGTCGCGATCACGATCTAAATCGGTTTAGGACTCTTGAGTCGTAACTGTTTAGGACTCTGCAACTTGAAGGCCAAGAAACAAAAACTAAAACTGCAAAAGGAGACCGCGCTCCCGCAAGGCGAGGAGCCGGATTTCGGCGGGAGACCGCGCTCCCGCAAGGCGAGGAGCCGGATTTCGGCGGACCATTCACGCAGGTGTCGCGCACCCGCGCAAGTCGCCATGCCCCGCTCGGCCCGGCGAGGCGAGGCGAGGCGAGCGAGCGCGCGCGTGTGGACTTCTCTTTCTCCTTCTCACACTAGACTTGAGGAAGTGGAGAGGACTTCCATATTTAAGCAAGTTCTCCTCCCCTTCCACTAGCAAGGTGGGACTAAAGAGTTCCACTTCCGTCTTTGCACACACATGTATGGGCTTTGAGATTTATTTAGGAATTTCAGAGTTATTATTGGACCAAGCCCATATAAATTCTAACAATCCCCCACCAGATCTCAAATGCCCATTTAGAGATTTGTCTGTTCCCGCTACTGTTTTGATATACTAGTGTTTAGCAGAGACTGTTAAGTTGAAGTTCTGCCTATAACCTCAAGTTATACTTATTCACAACTTGAACCATGGACTATGCCTTGAATTGCAAGTTTTGCATGAAGCAAGTTTTACTCAAGGTTAAACTAGTACCTGACTGTCAATAGCCTTTCTCCGTGGGTGGAGCATATACGTCATACTCTATGGTCTCTTCATGAGCTTACTAGAGATCACCCTAATCACATAGACTGCGACGTTTTAACAGTCATGGCTCATATAGGTATGTTCTTTCAAGAATACTCTGTAGGACAGCATTTTTGCTTTTAAAAGCCAATAGAACATATTAAGGTCTTTGTCAACCTTCCATACAGTGCCTCATAGCAATGAGAGTATTGCATCTTCACAAAGAGAGGGTTTAGAAATTACTCTCCTCAGTTTACCAGTAGCTTGTTCTTCCCAGATCCTTAGTCGCGGGATCTCTGATCAAAAAGGTTGGGTTACTACTACTATAAACTCATATGGGTCTCATACCCATCTCCCTTGATGCGATTTCTATCACATTCCGTGATAACCCTTTTGTAAAGGGATCTGTCATGTTTTTGTCTGTTTGTACATAAGTCACAGCTATTACTCCGGAGTTTCTCAACTTCCTGACAGACTTCAAACGTCTTTTAACGTGTCTTGTTGACTTCGCATTATCCCTAACACTGTTCACTTTCGTGATCACTGTTTAATTATCACAGTTCATAAGGATAGCCGGTATTGGTTTTTCAACCACCGGTAAGTCAGACAAGAGCTCACGCAGCCACTCTGCCTCTGCAGAAGCTGTATCCAAAGCAGCTTCTCCCGTGCGCGAAGGGCGATGCCGCTCCAGCCTTTCCTTTCCCACTCGTGCGAATAGCCAGGGGTGACATCCTATCTCGCGAGGAGTAGCAGACAGACCGTCGGCGCCCTTCTTTCGTTCATCTTTGTCGCGAGTTGGAGGAGACGACCGGACCATCGGCGACTGCTATCGCGAGAGGACAAGGATCGACCGCAGCAGAGAAGGTAGGTTCCTCGCTTGATCTTGTTTTATCGGATCTTCATTTGCTAGGATCGGCTGCTAGTGTATTGCTACTTCACGGTTTATGCATCTGTACCTTCACGGCCTCAAGGATCGATCTTCATTTGCCCGCTAGGTACGGTGGAGGCATCTGTACCTTCACGGTTTATGCATTTGTGGTTCTATGCATCTTGCTTTGCCCTCTAGATTTATGCATCTGTGGTACATATTTTTTTTATCTTGATTGATGCTGCTGCCGTACTAGTGTTCCTAATTGATGCTGCTGTTGTACAGATCAAATGGAAGGGAATGGATTTCTGAGTGACATTCTTCTCAACGGAGTTGATGGTGATCTTGCTGGTCTCGATGACCTCGACATTCCGATGACCCAAGAAACACAGCATGACGATGTGGAAGAAGTGCAGCATGTCGATGTCGAAGAAGTGCAGGCAAGTCGCAGTACAAAGGGATCCAAGAGGACAAAAAAAATTTATAAGGAAGATGAAGTTATATGCTCCGGCTGGTTGAATGTTAGTAAGGATCCAATTCACGGTGCCAATCAAACTCGTGCATCATTTTGGAAAAGAGTTCATGCTTATTTTGAGAAGAACAAGAAAACTACAGCTGTGAGGACACAAAGTTCCATTATGCACAGGTGGCTGACAATTCAGTTACATGTGAACAAGTATTGTGCATGATATGAGGTGATTGAATGAAGGAATCAGAGTGGATAGACTATCCAAAACATGGTATGTGATATTTATTCAACCATTTTCTTATTTTTGGTTTATTTTAAAATATATGTACATTGACAAATTTCTTGTACAGATCTCTGAAGCTTCTAAGATGTACACGGAATTAGACAAGGAGAAGAAGTCATTCACGCTTATCCATTGTTATGACATACTAAAGGGGAGGATAAGTGGAAAGCCAAGAGGATATAGAACTTCCCGAGCTGGAGAAACAAGCAAAGAAAAAACAGAAGCCCACCAAGGCATCCAGGCCAAGGGATGAGGAAGCAACCATCAATGAAGGACTAATAGATGTAGTTGCTGAACAAACTGAACCAAGAAAAAGGTCAGAAGGGATCAAGAAGGCAAAAGAAAATCTTAGGCGAGGTGAAGCTGCAAAACTTTGCATGGAGGCTATAGAAAAGATGTGGGCAAAGAAGGAGTCTTTGGACAAGGAAAAAGAGAAGACAAAAGAGGAGAGGTTCAACGTTTCGCTTGAGCTAGACAAGGCTGCACTAGAGGTAGACAAGGAGTGAGCATCAAATGAAGGAAAACTAGCGGAAGCAAAGTTGGTGAAAGAAGAAAAAGAAATCATGCAAGTGGACAAGAGCAAACTCGACTCGCTGTAGGAGTACTACGAGGTGATGCAGAGGAAGATCATTGCTCGTCGTATGGCTAATTAGATCAAGTCATCGAAAGATTGAACCTTAGTTTATTTTTCATATGCGCTGTCTTTTGTTTAATCATCCGAACCTTTTTTCATTCAGTTTGTAATGTGTTAGAATTATATATGTATCTGTTAGTTATCAGAACCGTTTCATTATGGAATTTAAGACTATTTGAGTATTATCCATGTGTTTCAAGTCGACGTCCATTGCCTGATCTAGATGTGACGTTTGTTACGAACGACGTATAGGAATATGAAGTAATCGAAATTCAATGATAGAGAAGACACACGATTTACGTGGAAAATCCTTTCAATATGAAAGGGAAAAACCACGGGCACCAGCCGGCAACAATCTCACTATCTCAAGAGTTTTGGGTTACATGCCTATGGCGGCTTCACTATCTCCGTCAGAAGCCCGGCCAATATCCTGAAGTGAATTTGGAACAACTCCAACGAGGTTGATTCTGAAACTATTTGAGTATTATTCTGAAACTAGCTTGCCCAGTTCACGACAAGCTATATGGTATTCTGAAACCATTATGTCCAATTTCAGTAAATATGAATCCCTTTATGTTTCAGTACATAGGGTCATCACCATATAATGGTTCAGTTTTCACTTGGCATTAAGGGACAATAGGAGGTTTAGCTTTGTTCTGTTTCCATCTTCCATCGTCCAACATGTGTATCTGTTTATTTGATCAGTTCCGGTACGTCTTTTATAACCCTTTTCTGAATGCGAGCTTCGTGATGCAAAGTGATGGACTTGATGCTAGCTTCATGAAACAGAAGCACATGAGAAATATAATTTAATAAAAGTACTGAAATAGAACCATAGTCTAATCAAAATACTGATTCCATATAATTTAATAAAAACTATAGTCTAATCAAAGTACTTGTCGGTGTTCGGAACCCGGGGGTCTACACCAACGAGTAAATTTATAAATATGTGCTCCCAAATCCGGATGGTGATGCAAGAAGAACACAACAATTTATCCTGGTTCGGGCAAAAGAAGGCCCTACGTCCAGTGGGGAGAGTCTGTATTATCTTGCACCAAAGTGCTTGTACAGGGGCGAGTACAAGCGTGAGAGAGAATAGGGGATGTGAAGAAAGGTGGCTAGAACTAGAGGACTGGGCTCTGGAGTCCTAAACTATGGCAGAGAGCAGTGAGCTTGAGTGTTCGAGTGAGTTTGTGCGTGTGAGTAACCTACCTTTTTTCTATTCTAGCCGTGGTGTCCCCTTTTATAGGCAAAGAGGAGGCACATGTTTACATACATTCTAGGGCTATCGTAGAGGGTGACGTTGGCGATGTCGTCGGCAATGACGTTGCCGGTCATGTCGGCGCCGCTGTAGAGACGTACTCGACCCTGTGGTTGCGTGCCCGGTCATGTTGGTGAAGGACGGCGCCCATGCACGGGCATGCAAAGGGACGTCGTGTCGGGAGTTGTCAGAGCGTTGACCGGTCGTGACGGAGTAGCCCTCGAGGGGATGGCTGTGGTGGTCGAGGCCCGCTTCGATGGGGTCGAGCCATACCTGAGCGGGGTCGAGCTCCAGAAAATACGGAAAATATGTTGACAATTTGGACCTCGAGGAGATACCTGACGAGGGACGATGCGCGGTATGGAGCTATAACGTCGTACGAGTCGCCCCCTTTTCTGGAGATGGATGGTTAAAGTCTGATTTAACCGGGATACGATTCACTGCGGAGTTCACTGTAGCGTTCGTCGTGTCCATACGATTCAGACGGGGGTTGGTAGGGTGCATTTAATGCTTCTGGGGCTGCGCAGGAGGCATTCGTGGGGGTGACTCGAGGAGGCGTGAGGCGGTCGAGGCCTACGCGGGTGGAGCGAGCCCCGGAAATTACAGGAAAAGTGTTGACAAACATGCCTCGAGGAGGCGCCTGACGAGACACAGTGTGCGGCATGGAACCACTACGTTGTGCGTCGTGCTCGTTTCCCGGGTATGGGCAGTTAAAGTGGATTTAACCGGGGTACGACCCACTGCGGTGTATGTTGTAGCCATGTGACTCAGACAAGAGTAGGTGAAGTGCATTAAATGCTTCTGGGGTCGTACAAGTGGTAGATATGAGGCGGTTTGCGGAGAGGCGGTCGAGACCTGCTTCCTTCGCTCGGAAGGGATCTGTAATCGAGGGGTGTTCGGGGAACGCTCCCTCGAGGGATGTGTGAGGAGGCGGTCGAGGGGGATACACAGAGAGGCGGTCGAGGCCTGCTCCTTTCGCTCGGGGAGTTTTCTGTCACCGTGCCTCGAGCGGGTGTCGGGGCGGTTTCAAGGAGGGACTCCTCGATGGTTTGGTGAGTTGCTGGGGTTCGTTCATGGGCCGGCCCATCACGGATCGATACTTGGGCCGGCTTTGGTGTCGTGGTTGAAGGACGGTTGTAGTCTTTGCCGTGGATTAGTTTTTTCGAAGCGGAGGTTTTGGGTACCCCTTTTCCATGTATTCGACAGTACTGATTACAGAAGCACATGAGAAATATAAAGCTTAGTGTAATCAAATTTTGTAGCTATATAAATCTGGGTGAACGTTCCATAGGTGCTCGATAAGGTCTTCTTTGAGTTAGGCATGTGTTTCGAGGTCTCTGATCCTTTTATACGTGTCAATAAATTCTTGTAGTGTTCGGGTTGCCTGCCCATGATCAGGTTTCACATTTTTACCACCGTTATCAAAACATTCGTTAGGATCCACATGCCCTTCATCTTCAATTATCATATTGTGCATGATAATACAAGCCTTCATGATCAATCCTAGTGTCTCTATGTCCCAAAAACGAGCTAGTCCACGAACAATGGTGAACCTTGATTGAAGAACCCCAAAAGCTCTTTCCACAACCTTCCTCGCCGTTTCTTGTGCTTTGGCAAAATATTGCCTCTTATTTCCCATTAGAAGAGTGATGGACTTGACTAATGTAGCCTATGATGGGTATATACCATCTGCAAGATAATAACCCATCGTATAATCATACCCATTAACTGTATAGTTCACTTGTGGAGCTGTACCTTCCGCCAAGTTTGCAAACAAAGGGGACCGGTGCAGGACATTGATGTCATTGTGCGACCCTGGCATGCCAAAGAAGACATGCCATATCCAAAGATCGTATGATGCAGCTGCCTCAAAAATGATAGTGTGCTTCTCCACATGCCCCTTGTATTGACCTTGTTTGTCATATGAATAGTTCTTCCATGCCCAATGCAAACAATCGATTCGCCTAACATCCCAGGAAAGCCTTTCTTCTCACCCTTGCAAGTAAGCGTGTTGTGTCTTTCTCATTGGGGTACCTCAGATATTCATCTTCAAAAATATCAACCACTGGAGCAACAAATCTTCGAAGGCTCTCAAGTGCAGTACTTTCGCCAATGCGAACGTACTCATCAGTAACATCAGCTGAAATTCTATAAGTGAGCATACGCATTGCGACAGTGACCTTTTGGAAACAACTCGATCCAAGAACATTGACAACATTCTTTTCTGGACGAAGTAATCATCGTGCACTTCAACAACATTCATTATGCGTAGAAAAAGCTCCCTGGACATCTGTACCTAAAAAATAATTTTAAAAAATAAAACACGTATAATAATTAAGCACATATTACAAACAAATACAATATAGCTTCGACAGAATATTTCAGGGTCGTACGTTGGATTATCCGCCAAATAATCTTGAAACATACTGTCATGACCGCCTTCTCTGTCACGATAAATAACTCGATGACCAAAGACAGAGCCACCTGGTCTTCTTTTGGTGTTGGACAAATTGCTTACAATTTGAGCAGCCGAACATCACGAGGAGGTCATCGTCATCGGATGACGATTTATCCAATTGTCTCCGAGCACAGGATCTCTTCCTAGGCATAATTCTTGGTTGGAGAAGATGGACGTTGGAGGGAGGGGGAGATGGCCTGGATAGAGGGGCGGCAACAGAGGAAGGGATTGGAGGCACGCAAGAAGGAAGGACGTCGGGCGGAGGAGGAGATCGGCGGCCGGACCCTGGTCGCGCGTGGAAGAAGAAGCGATGCGTCGAGATGCGAAGGGGCGTCGCTCAGCACTGACCCATCGACCCAGGCAAGAAAATTAAAATATGTGGACCATCCATTTTCAATTTGCCAAATCCAAATAACAAACTGTTGAAGAAGATCTCTTTTTTCACTTACTTTTGATACTTGACAAAACTACAGATTTACCCAGTGAATTTTAGCAAACTGTTGTAGTTGCTCTTAGGCCCACTAAACAAAAATTCTTACCAGCCCAATCTAGCCCATTTGTGGGCACAGCAGGCCTAACTCCAACCAAGCGAGGCGGTTAGATATTTATTTCCTCGCCGGCCGCCGCCTCTCACTCCGCCTTGCGCTCCTTCCTCGTCGCCTCCACCTCGCAATCCACTCCCACCTCGACCCTAAAACCCTAGCTAAAACCCAACCCGAAAGAAATAATGGCTCTCCTCGCCTGAGCGCGCTCGCTCCCGCCCCTTTCTGGCCATGGCGCTCCAGCTCCGCCGCCTCCTCCCGCACGGCTACGCCCAGCGACACGGCGCCATCACCCACGCGCTATCGCTGCCGCCGCCGCCGCCGCCCGCAATGGTGAGTCGCTCCCTGTACTCCTCATTCTGATGAGAATGTATCACGTTCGAAAGAGTCTGGGGAGCATGGTGGCGGCATGAACGCCACCTGTTCGGTGTATTGCCCGTGAGCCACAGACAAAGCCTCGTTCTTTTTTCTTTCAAAAATAAAAAAAAATAGGTGGCTTTGCGAAACAGCAATGTTCTGTGGGGAGCTATGCCATGGCGCATATCAATATCAATATATTGATCCAATATCCCCTGGTTAGAGAGAAAAACATCCTTTGCCATTGCACAACAATGTGCAAGCATGATTTGCAAGGAATAAAACATACCAGATACCATCAACCACTATTGCGTCAATCACCTTATTTTTCTTTTGTTTCATCTACTCATCCTTAAAGAGTTATTTAAGAACATTTACTGAATATGGGATTTAGCTTAAAATGAAGCTCCTATTTTTCCGTTTGATGGGGAATGCATATGAAGATAATAATGACTTTTGCCCTTTGCCTTTCTGTTACTCCTTTTTTTCAAGTGATCATGAGAATGAGAGGGAATGATTTTTTTTTTCATGATTCTACCAGTTATAATTTGGTATAATATTTCATTTGAGTTGTGCTTGCCTTTACAGCTTCAATTCGAGGTGTTTCAGAGATATTCTTCCGCACCCTGGCCCTTTTCACCTTTCCGCCCTTGTGAAATGCGTGGGGATGCATTCAGGAGCAATTCAACAAGGAAAATATCTTCAAGAAATAATTTTGGGGTTGCCTTACAGCCCAAAAGTAGTGCATTTTTTACTCCTGGGCTCTTTGGCAACCGTAGTTCTGTATGTTTCAGAACCACAAACAGCTGTGGAATTGCTTTAAAGGCTAATAATATTGGTAATTCACGACCATTCTCAACTACATACAGTAAAAATATAAGGTTTCTTATTAAAAGTAAGACTTCATTCAGTAATCTAAATATGAGAAGGGAAGACGGAAGTGTTGCACATAGTTTGTTTCATAGATCTGAGAAACGCCAAAGCACATTAGCTGCGTGTAGCACCATTGCTGATGAGGCTTCAACATCTACTAGTAACAACAGCAAAAGTGTTATTGATACTAAGACTGACACTGCCAAGAGGAAGAGTTCAAGAGGAAGCAAAAAGGAAGTTGTTGGAGATATGAAAGAAAAGGAAGTAAATACCAAGAAAAAGAGTTTATCTGCTAGAACTCGTAAAGCTGCAACAAAGACGACTGAGAGTACTAGTGCGAACCAAGAAAACAAGAAGGCTGATAATTGTAAATCCAAAAAGGGTGCTGATAGTTCTAAAAAGAAAAAAGTGAATAATGGGTCAAAGTCAACAGAGAAGGTTTCTGCTTCTTCTTCTGTACCTTCTGAAGCTGAGATTTGTATGAAATCCTCTATTGATGGTTCTGGTACTGAGAAAAAGCCACTGGTGCCATTGTATCCTCCCAGAGCCAAATCAGTCGTGGTTGTGGAATCACCCATGAAAGCAAAAGTCATTCAGAATTACCTTGGGGACTTGTATGAAGTATTACCAAGCTATGGTCATGTGAGAGATTTAGCAGGTAGATCAAAATCTGTCCGCCCTGATGATGACTTCAGCATGGTCTGGGAGGTTCCTGCTGCTGCCTGGACACACCTTAAGAGCATTAAAGTTGCACTGAAAGGGTATGTTTTTCGTAGCATGTAGTATGGATACATTTTTTCTGTTCACATAAAACATACATATGCTTTGATTACACTTGTTCTCCTGTATAAAACAGTTTCACATTTTTTGCCAAAGCTTGATAAGCATTAGCTGCCCTTCTACTTACAGAGACAAAGAAACACAAAATCAAATAGGCCTAATGGCTTATCATTATAGAAGTAATTGCTGTAATGTTCTATAGGTTTGCATGGATGTTTGTCTGCATGATCTTTTATTGTATTCAACAATGACTCCAATCTGCATAATTTCTGCAAGTTAGTCAATGGTGGCAGGCTAGAAAATATGGAAACATCAGTAGTTGGTTCATTTGATGATATAGTTTCTAAGCTAGGCTTTCCCTGCACATAGTTTGAGTATTCAGGTTTCTTATTTTGTTGCAGATAATTTGAGTGTTTATGTTTCTTATTATTTCTATGTTCTTCTATGTAGAAGTATCACTCTTGTCATTCGTGTATGCTGACACATTATTGTTTTGATCGTAGTATTATTGTCATCAGTTATTGCTGTAATATACTTGAGTATTTGCTGGTGAGATTGTTTTATAACTTTGATACATGTTATACTTTAATAATGGTCTATGGTTGACCACATATAGAAAACTACTGTGATGTTAATTTGTATAGTTTTGTTTATTTTTATACTTATATGTTCATCAAAATGGTAAAATGGCCTCAACTGTAGTTTGAACTGTATCTGAACATATCTTTTGACCACGTCAACTGTGTAATCTAACCCTTTTCCTTAAGACCAGACTTCTGTTTATACTAGTGGAGTAGTGGTAGTTTATTAATTTGAATTCAACTAAGCTAATAGTATGAAAGGTAATAGTTCTACACACATATTGCTGATTGCTTTTACACTTTGTGTTGACTTAATAACATTGCTGATTTTTTTTACCAATGTTCTCTTTTCTCCAGAGCAGAAAGTTTAATTCTTGCATCTGATCCTGATCGTGAAGGTGAAGCAATTGCTTGGCACATCAAAGAAATGCTTGAACAACAAGGTGCATTGGGCTGTGATGTGACTGTTGCAAGAGTTTCTTTCCATGAAATAACTGAGGATGCCATAAAAAAGGCTTTAATGTCCCCGAGGTGTATTGACATGGACTTAGTCAATGCTTATCTTGCACGTCGTTCCCTTGATTATCTAATTGGGTTTGGCATATCACCACTTTTGTGGAGGAAGTTGCCTGGTTGCCAATCAGCTGGACGGGTTCAATCTGCTGCTTTGGCCCTTGTCTGCGATCGAGAAGCTGAAATAGAACAGTTTAAGCCACAGGAGTACTGGACAGTACAGACATACTTCAAAATGCAATTTGCAGATTCTTCAAATGACACATGTATTCCATTCCGTATAAAGCATTTGAATTCAAAAAAGCTGGATCAACTTTCCATACCCTCTCAAGAAGAAGCGCAAGCTATAGAAAAGAGGATTCATTCTTCTAAGTTTGAAGTTTTAGGTGTTAAAAGAAATAAAATTCACAAGAATCCTCCAATGCCATATATTACATCCAGCCTTCAGCAGGATGCAGCAAACAAACTTCATTTTACTGCAGGGTATACCATGAAGGTTGTTTCTGCTAGACTCATTATGTATTGTATTTATATGCAGGGGTCTGTTGGCTCATGTGACTCATTATATGACTGCAGATTGCCCAAAGTCTTTATGAGGGTATCAACCTTTCCTCAGAAGAAACAACTGGGTTAATAACATACTTAAGAACTGATGGGTTCCATGTAAGTAACATCAGACATTTTGATGACACAAATGGTTTTACTGTTTATTGGTGCATATGTTCCACAACACTTGTTCCATGTGGTTTACTCTTTATTTTAAATTTCAGAATCACCATCTTCTTTGGCCCTATGGTCTAAAGTTATTGCATTTACTTCAAAATGATCAAAATTGGCACTAACTTTGATCATTTTAAGCTAATTTGGCCTTCTGACTCACTAAATGGGTATGAAGTTGGACAGGAGGAACTTTAAATGATGCATTAAGTTGAGCAAAACTGCACTCCTTTTGCATAAGTTTCAAGAAAACTACGCTTTTTAAGCTTCTATTCTGATTACTACATAACCACATTAAGGTTTTATTATCACACTTTGAATAGTTTAAGGCTGCAAAGTGGACGGTTTAGGATTTAATAGTCAAAACTAATCTTCTTAAATAGTTCATGTTTCTAATATATGAAAGTTATACTGGCCAAAATTTACGTCATGATGATGGGTGAATATGTAAATTTATACTTGTGACTTGAGAGAGTTCAAAATAGTAACTCCAACATGAAATATTTCATGACTGGTATGCCAGATTAATTAATATGTACGATGCAATGATACATTTTCGGAGGCTTCTGGTTTACTTTGATGTGAGAATTTTCTGACAGTTGACAATAAGAGATTCTTGAGAATCCAATATACTTGGTCCTTTACTTGTTTCATTAATTAATACCATATTGACTTGTTTGACCCCTTGAAGATTTCTGATGGAGCTGCAGAAGACATCCGTTCATTAGTCAAAGAAAGGTACATAAATTCCTCTCCGAACAAGCTGCTAAGTCTCTTTGTTCTGACTTGCTAATTTCTCTTCTTCCACCTTGAACTTGTAATCAGATTAGTTCTAACTTCCTAAGTGATTTAGTTATACTAGTGGAAAATTTCAGAGTTACTCATATTTGTTTTTGTTCGAAACTTAATTGATGAACCTACAACTGTAAGACACATTATTGATTATTCAAATTTTAATTTGAGTAATTTAACTCTTTAACTGGTCTAGACTCTGGACTAAGGTACTTTGATGACATGGTAAGAGGCTTCAAGTTATTGAACGATCCATTTTAAGTTGCTGATTGATGGTCTTTGACTCCAGTTTTGAGAGAACCAGTATTTTGTGATTCTAGTACTTGGTGTGATGATCTATATCTGAATATGGTTTCTGGCACGTATTCCTCTTGTTAATTAGTATTTTGTGCAGATATGGTCAGAAGTATGTTTCAGAGGACACTAGGAAGTATTTAAAGAAGGTGAAAAATGCTCAAGAAGCCCATGAAGCTATTAGGCCCACCAGTATAAGGAGGTTGCCATGTAATAACTCTCCCTGTGTTTTTGTTAACTATCTCCTAGCAAACAATTTTGAGCAAGCACATGCATATTGTCCCATGGAGGTTATAGTTCTACAAAGTACAAACTCATTCATGGATCACCACCAAGATGTTTAGTTCTTTACAGGATATGCTATGTACTGGTTGGTTTCTTGTTATCAATATTTCATGTATAGCAAATAGCAATATGGGTTGTACGATTCATGCTTCATAATTGAACCTCAGACACTGCTTTGATTATTCTACAGAGTAAGAATATGACACTTAGGAGTTAGAAATGTCTCCCCATAACGGAGGATACTGTGTTCTGTGATATGTTTTGAACATACTGGTATGTGGTATGGGAAGCCAGCTGAGCCATACAGTTTAAAAAGCTACAGCAACATGACTGTATTGTTGTGGTACCGAAGCAGCCCAAATGGCCCAGCTGGCTGCCCAACATGCTCTATAAATGACCACAAATCAGTTGATAATTGCGATATCTGTGCTACAATCAGTATCTTCTATTGAATCAGTTTATTTCATTTATTTGAAAGTGAAATCACTCAGTATTACATCTGACTTTTAATATATACAGTTGCAAAACTATTTCTCTTGTAGCATCTTTGGTTGGAATACTTGATGATGCTTCTCTAAAACTCTACACTCTCATATGGAAAAGGACAATGGCTTGCCAAATGGAAGCTTCCAGAACTGAGATGGTTGGTTATTCCTGTGCTTTATTTTTTCATGTGGTTGATTTTATTCTTCTTGATGATAATGGTTATGAATTATGGGTCTACAAAGTTACATTGGTTAAGGAAACCTTGATAAGTTTAGCTTGACATGTGTGAGGAATTTGCAGTAGCCAGCAAGTGCTACTATGTGTGAGGAATTATAGGTGCTATTTGACATGTATGTTGCAGGTTTTTTAGGGTCTTTGTTTTATCTCTAATTTCTGGTAGATCACCTCTTTAGTTTCTTCTCATATTACCCATATTTTCAATATTGATAGCATTAGGCTGAACTTGTTTGTACCCAGTGTGGTATTAAAGCCAACCAGCCAAGCTGTTGCACTGATAAGATCATAAGATAATTAATTGGAGCCCAGTCTGTGTCTTTTACATAGATCTAATTGGTGGTACATGCTGGAGGCCCAGATTTCTACAGTATCTTGAGCTTTTAGCTAACTGGTTGGTTATTTAACCACGTTTCTTTGCCCAGTTTATAACTTCTGTCTAACTAAAACCCTTTTTATGAATTGTTGACATCTACCTTAGGAGCACAGCTTATGAACTTCATTTTGGCTGTTGTCATCAATTATGTTTTTGCTTAAACACATCTGGTGTTATAGTAGATAGTAAATGTGATATCCTCATTCTCTAGCATTGTTTTGAAACATGTTAAAATTCTTTGTACATTGTCTTCCTTTTGTAAATTTCAATATTTTAAGCTTTCCATCAAGTTACATGCTCACTCTGTAGATTCAAGTGGATATTGGCACTCCTGAAGGAGAGATGATTTTTCATTCTGCTGCATCAAAACTGGACTTCAAGGGATACCAAGCTGGCTATGAGGTGAGTTCTAAATTTATTTTGTACTTGCTTCTTGCATCCTCTATGGATTTTAATTTCTGCTTGTGCTACTTCTATCAAGCTTTGACAAGCCTGATGACATTTTTTTCCTGATGTGTTGAATAATGCATCAACGGCATTGTTTGATGGTTCAGGGGCCAATTGTTTCTGCCATAGCTTTTTCTCATCTATGTGATCTTCTTTTGCTTGCCATTATAATAGGAGTATGAGTACAACCCTGTCAGATAATGTGTACCTAGTTGTCTGCTATATTTGCACAGACATTTTTATGATATGGAAAACAGATATCGGATTCTGATTGGATGCAGATATGAATTAAGATGTCTAGGTCAAAGTGACATCTGGATATCAGACTAGCCCATCCCTTCTTTTCTTTCTGATTTTTTTCTCATTTGTTATTAGGGTTAGAACATGAGATAAGCTATCTTTTTTACAAAATGTAAATCAGTACTTCCTCTACCATTAAATAAGACATCTCACTAAATATCTTTTTTTTCCTCGAAAGTAAGAATCAAAATTTTCATTGGAAACCCCTTTTTTTTTCGAACACACAGGAGAGCTGCGTATCTTTGTATTGGAAACCCATTTACCCCAGAGGCTGATTTGTGTTTGCTGGCACTTTGGATGATATCTGAAGATTTTGTTTCTTAAAAAATGGTTTCCTTTTAGTTGTTTATAACCTTGTTCTAGTACTTAAGTAAATAATATCTGCCCATTACAGGGAATAGTGTGTGCTTAATGGTATGGACCAGCCATTTTTTTGAAGGTTTTCTGCTGGTTTTCCATAATGTGTTTAATTTCTTGTACAAAGTAAAAAAGAAACATGTTCCAGGAAGCAAAGTTTAATTTGTGAATATTATTAATTTGTGATTTGTGATGTATGATGCACTATTGCAATTGAATACCTAGGCGTGGCCATTGATTTCCTGTTTCTTCATTGGTTTGTTGCTTTGCTTGTCAGACTCACTTAACTGTATAGATGTAATTTATTTACACTAGATCTGTATAAGTTCAACATTTCTTAGAGTGGTAGGCACATGGAAATGGAAAGACAGATTTCTGGCCCCACTTGGTCGCATCTGATGTGCATTACAACATATTGTTTATATTAAATTGTTGTGTAGAACATAATTTGTGGTATTGTATGGCCTTGTATTGTTTTTTATTAAATTTCTCTATTGAGTTTACTTTTCCCTTGGGACATAACCTTCCTGTTGACGAAATGCATGAGTTTGTCCTGATTCATCAATATTCGTATGAGTTTGTCCTGATTCATCAATATTCTTGGTTTCTTATGTTGTGGATTGAGCTTCTTTTAGTGCTGATGGTAAGGACTTAGCTTGAATGGAAGCATGGTTGTAAGTTGCACTTTGTGAAGAACTTTGTGCTAGCTTTTCAGTCTACGAACTTATTCTTACTCATTAAAAATACACTTTGCCTTTTAGGACGCTGAGGCCAGTCCATGCAGTGACAGCTCTGAGGGAGATTCTGTGCACGAGGATAACTTTGAGGCCTTGTCGAAATTAATGGTTGCAGTGACAATTCCTTTTCTTTATCCTCTTTCTTTTTCAGGCTACTGCAGATTATTGGTTACCATTCAACTGTTCCAGTATGTGATTCATCTTCTTTTTACCAGGTTAAGGACTTGGTGTTTCCTGTTAACGTGCATCTTGGACAGCACTTCACTAAGCCACCATCACGCTATTCTGAGGGTGCATTGGTAAGCAATAATAACCTATTATGGATTATTTTTCACTTGTTTACTTTGAGCATTGCCCATTTCTGCAATAAAACAATATTTATTTTTATTCACTTCTACTAGTTCAGATTTTTATATTGCTCCTTGTTATCTCCAGATTAAAAAGCTAGAAGAACTTGGAATTGGAAGGCCATCTACTTATGCATCTATAATGAAAGTGTTACAGGTAACATGACATTTTACTTCTGAACTATTTTTTACCGTGGTATTGGAAGGCTTTTGGCGGATGCATAAAGCATAGTTGATAGCCTTTCCTAGTGTATATTTTTATTTTGTCCTTTTTGTGCCTTCAATTGTTCCCATCCAGGCATTGTTGTTAGACAGATGTTAGGTTCATATGGTTGGGCCCTTTGGGCTGACGGCTACAGGCCTTGTGCCTCTTGTATATTTGTCAAGATAATTGGAGATAAGCAACAATATTCTTGATTGATCCTATTTCTATAAACCAACCCATAGGAATCCTTGCCTATATACGTGTACCCTGCACCTCCTCTAATTAACGTAAGCATTCAAGAGCCATATTTTATGTTAAAATTGTGTTAGCCATGTAAGGTTTGCCTTGTTTTTTTGGTCATGTATGTAAGGTTGTTGTCGGGCATGGTTGTCGCAATTGGCTATTTTGGCCTTCCTCATCTCATAATGCAATGATACACAGATCTCATGCTTATTCAAGGAAAACAGTTGTAGTGTTTTACATTTTGTATTAAATCTTATTTTCATCTGTTGTAGTTAGCATTGACCTGTTCCACATAGATAACAGTGTTCATTATACTTGTATTGTTCAGGATCGGAAGTACGTGATAGCAAAAAGTCGAGTTCTACACCCTGAGTTCCGTGGTCGAATGGTTTGTTCTTATATCCCTGATCACATGTTCCCCGTTTGGAGAGATCCTATATGATTAAAATATCTTTAGCTCTGTCATCATCTATAATTTTAGTACATTTATTTGAGTATATATAATACTTGTAGCTAAATTCATTGTTTTGTATTAGATTATCTCTTCTACCTATGCATTTATTTGCATTGCAGCAATGCATCAATTTGCAATGTATCTTTGTTTGACTCTTTCATGTTTTTCTTATTATTAATGCTATACTAGTTTTCCTCCAGAATATCTAAAATTTACCCTCATCTGTAATGATATCAATGTTTATGTTTTATGTTTTTGCTTATGCCTGCTTACATTTTGCCATGCACATTTTGTGATGTTTAAATTTGCTGAGTTTCCTGATTTTAGGGTCTGGGGAATGGAACTTCTAGACAGCCTTACCCTTGCTTAGAACTTCCCTTCCCCAGACCTTGACAATTTGTGGGATCCTTCAGCATTGGGTACTCCTTTTCCCTTTTCCATCTCAACGCTTACAGGCTTCGTTGTCCCAGGCTCCCAGCACTGTTTCAGTTTACGTAGCTGAGGTGCTTGCTATAAATTAAATTTCAATGCGTCTAACTCTGGTGTTTGTTCATGCCATCCCTTTTTTTAGGTCTCAGCATTCCTTTTGCACCATTTCTCTGAGGTTGCTGATTACAGCTTTACAGCTAACATGGAGACAGAGGTAGTAAACATTTCTAAGTTTGTGGATTCTGTGCTTTTTTTTCTCGAACAACACAGGAGAGCTACGTGTCATTTCATTATAAGATAGAAAAAAAAAACATCGAATCTGTACAAGGACCAACCCGAGTACAAAACTGCTTAAGCTGGCTGGTTAGTGATTACTGCTAAGGTCCAGAGTAGGCTGCTCGACCTCCGAGGACTTGGTGGCGGCCGATTTGGGGGAGAGGAGGGGAGGTGTCCCAGGCATCGCAGCACAGCAGGGGAGGCCGGTGCAGAGGGCTGGGACGAGCGCAGCTCGGGGAGGGGTGCGCTAGGGCAGCGGAAATTGAATCGGTTGAGAACCCGGACTCGTGATACCATGAAAGAAGGATTGACTTAGGAAAATAGTAGATTGATTATGGAGGTACAAAAGGTGTACAATATATAGGCAAGGATCGTCGAGGGTTTATAGAAACATCCAATCAACAGAGATCCTTGTCTAAACCAAGATCAACTACCATAAAACCCCCAAAGAGGCCCTACAGGCGCGCACAGCCCATCTAGCCTAGCAGCCCATAATATGGCTGTCTAACATAAACCAATATGAGAATTCAGGAAACCAGCGCATCTTAATGGACATTGGTACACTTTTAATTTTGGTCATGATTATTCTTGGATTTAAAACATTAGGAACAATACCATCTATAGCTGTGGAACTAATTCAAGACATAGTTGTCATGGACTCAATGCTTTGGTCTATTATCGAAGTGTAGGTCATTTTAGCCTTCTCAACTATTCTCTATATGCAAGTAATTTGATAACTTGTAGGCATTTTTTTATGTTCTCTTTCTTTGTTGCCCTTGCTGAATAATGTGACTCATAAGTTATTGAACCATCATTCTGCTTTCCCATCATACTATATAAATGAGGGAACAAATTCATTTAACCTACTTTCTTAGTTTTTGTGCACCACTCTAGAACAACCTACATTTGGAAGAAATGGTAGTGATCGTTTTACAACATATTTCATATGCTAGCATGAGGATTAGTTGGTTACTAATACTATATTGAAGTTTTCTTTCTTTTACATTAATAGCTAGATAATGTTTCTGCTGGGTCAACTGAATGGAAGGGTCTTCTGAAAGACTACTGGGAACGATTCAGCAAATATTGTGCCAATGCGGGTAAATTGGATGGCAGAAAGGTAAGATGTATTTAATTTCTGAGTATGCTGGTTCTTTGATGATGCAAGTTCTTGCAGTTCTCCTTTTCGTGTGATTGTCAAGCTTGCTTGGGGCTAAAAATCTTTGTTATTGTGACCAGCAACCTTTTTCACTGACACAAACTGAAGTAAATATTTCAGGTCCATTTCTCAAGTGAAATGGCAAGCTATTATATTTTATTTTTGTTAGAGTAAATATGAATAGTACCACATTGTCTACCCACGTGGGGTATTAGTCCTATGTACTCTATATAATCAGCCCATGAGGCCCAATGCAACATATCATCTAATTCCACCAATTCTATTCTCCTTCATTGTATCATTCGCCTAGGTTTAGATTCTATCCCTAGCTGCCACCGCTTCCTATTGATCCGGCCGCCGCCGCCGTCGTCAACGCGCAACAGATGATCTCCCTCTCGTCATCGTCGGGCCGTCGCCGCCTCGTCCCCAGGCTCATCACTGGGCTGTTGTCGTCAATGTTAAGTATATGAAGGCCCATCTATTATAGGCCTATATGGCCCATGTGGCTCTCTCTATATATTGGTCTTCACTAATGGAGTTATTATTCTCTCAAATCACAAGGTTAGTAACATGGTAACAAAGTCATGGATTAGGGTTAAGGTTGGAGCTAATCATGTTGATTAACCCACCCACGATCCATTTTTTTTCCGCCGGCGTCAGCATCCTCTGTGTTTTGCCGCCCGTGCGGCCATCTTCGCCCGTCGCTCTGACGTTGTTGTCTTCGTCCGTTGCTGTCGCGTGGCCGGTGGCACATCTCCGTGAGTCTGCAGTGCACCTCCGTGCCTCTGCTCGCGACCCGTCCGCCCGCGCGCGTCGTCCGCACCCGCACACCTCTACGCCTCTGCTCGCGACTCCGCCTCCGCTCCGTCCGCCGGCACATCTCCGCGAGTCTGCAGGCCGTCCGCACCTTCGTGCCTCTGCTCGCGACCCGTCCGCCCGCGCGCGTCGTCCGACTTCGCCTCCGCCTCGTCCGCGACTTCGGCCATCTACGTCAAGTGCCTGGTCCACGATTTGGTCTGGCTGCATCTGCTCTGCTCTGGCTGATCCACGTCCGTCTGGGTGACTGCTTTGTTCTGCTGCTCTGTTCTACTGCTGTGGTGATCCTGCAGTCTACATTGGTGGTAATCCTTTTCGTTCTGATCTTTCTCCGTTGTTGCCAATATGTCACAACCCAATGCAATTGTCTTTCCTATGAAACTTGATGGCCCCAGTAATTATCGAGAGTGGGCTTTCTCAGTCAAAACTGTATTGAGGGGCCATGGTCTTGTGTCTCACTTGACTAAGGATCCTCCGGTTGACAAGTCCAAGGATGGTTCTGGTGCTGCTGCCGTCACATCTTGGACTAATGATGATGGCTCTGTCATGAGTGCTATTGTGACTAGTATGAAGCCTTCTTTGATCATGAGTCTTGAGAATCATGAATCTGCTAAGGAGATGTGGGACTGCAGGATCACCATGTCCAACAGCGCTTTTGATCGTGTGATGGGGCCTTCTCTCAATGGTCCCTTAGTGTGATAATGGATGCTCAGGTTGTTGTGCCAAGAAGAACCAGTTTATTGAGACATTTCTTATATTTCAGTTCTGTCATGGATTAAGGGCTGATTTTGAGCACATTCGCAAGCAGCTGCTCAATACTCCTACTACTCCATCAATTGCTGATGTCCTGACTGCTTTGATTGCTGAAGAGACACGTCTTGCTTCTCAGTCAGTTTCTGTGCCATCACATCACAGTGTGCTAGCAGCTTCCCAGAAGACTACAACAACAAGGGGTGGATCTTCAGAGCCTTGTGAGCATTGCAAGAAGACTACTCATCGTTCAGAATTTTGCTTTGTTCATTATCCAGAGAAGTTGGCCCATTTTTCAGTAGGTCAAGTTACCGACCAAAATTGTTTTGTTGGATTTGATGACTCATCTTGTTTTATTCAGGATCGTCGCACCGGGGCTGTGATTGGGACTGGCCGTCGCCGTAAAGGTGTTCCTAGCCTTTACATTCTCGACACTTTGCGTCTTCCTTCATCTACCGCCTCCACCGCTTGCGTGTCATCCGCTGCATCGTCGTCGGTGTCTTCCTTCGCGAAATGGCATCATCGTCTTGGTCACCTATGTGGGTCTCGTTTGTCAGCCTTAATAAATAAAGGTTGTTTAGGTCATACTTCTATTGAGTCTAGCTTTCATTGTAAGGTTGCAAACTTGGCAAACAGACACAACTTCCTTATTCCTCTAGTGTTTCTCATGCTGCTAGGCCTTTTGATCTTATTCATTCAGTTGTATGGGGTCTTGCCCCTTTTTCCACAAAGGGTGGTCATAAATACTATGTCATTTTTATCGATGATTATTCTCGTTATACATGGATTTATTTCATGAAACATCGTTCCCAGTTATACTCCATTTACAAATCTTTTGTTTCTATGGTTCACACTCAGTTTTCGACTCCTATTAGAGTTCTTCGTTCGGACTCTGGTGGAGAGTACTTGTCTAATGCCTTTCACCAGTTTTTGTCCTCCGAGGGTACTCTTGCTCAGCTTTCTTGCCCCGACGCTCATGCTTAGAATGGGGTTGCTGAACGCAAACACCGTCATCACACTCTTTTAATTTCATCTTTTGTCCCTTCTCATTTTTGGGGCGAAGCTATTTCTACTGCTGTCTATCTTTTTAATAGACAACCATCCTCAAAATTGTCGGGAAAATGTCCTGGTGAAGTACTTTTTAGTACTCCCCCCAAATATGATCATCTCCGAGTTTTTGGTTGTACTTGTTATGTTTTACTTGCACCTCGTGAGCGAACTAAGTTGACTGCACAATCTATTGAGTGTGTTTTCCTTGGTTATAGTCCCGAACATAAAGGCTATCGTTGTTATGATCCGTCTTCGCGTCGTATGCGTATCTCTCGTGATGTGACCTTTGTTGAGGATCGTCCTTTCTTCTATAACACCACTACAAAATCCTCACATTCTTCCACAGAGTCCACTTCATTTTTGTGTCTTCCTCCTCCCTTCTCCAATGATGATGCTACTGCATCTTCCCCATCCATTACACCCATTCCTGATCCTTCTATTTCCATCACTCCACCCTCATATGCGCCACCTCCATCTTCCCATGAACGACCTTCATCCTCTACACCACTCCCTCCACTTCATTCCTTCTCTAAACCGCCTATCACACGTGTTTTTCAGCGTCGTCCCCCCAAACCCACAGACCTGCTACCTGATTCTACCACCTCGGCCAGTCCTGATGCAACCGTTGTTGATGCTTCTAATAACATTGATGAGTCATATGTTCTTCATGATGAATTACTGGTTGGTCCACGGTATAATCTACGAGATCGTACTACTATTCATCCTGAAGAGAAGTATGGTTTTCCTCGTGTGAGTGCTGCTGATGAACCCTCCACTTATCAGGAAGCTGCTCGTATTCCGGAATGGCAACTTGCTATGTGTGAGGAGCTTGCTGCCCTTGATCGTCAAGGCACTTGGGATCTTGTTCCTTTACCATCACATGCCGTTCCTATTACATCTAAGTGGATTTTTAAAATTAAAACCAGGGCTGATGGTTCTGTTGAGAGATATAAAGCCCGTCTTGTTGCTAGAGGTTTTCAACAAACTCAAGTCGTGATTATGATGAAACATTTGCACCAGTTGCTCATATGACTACGGTTCGTACTTTGATTGCAGTGGCTGCTACTTCTTGGACCATCTCTCAAATGGATGTTAAGAATGCTTTTCTTCATGGTGATTTACATGAAGAAGTTTATATGCAGCCCCCTCCAGGTGTTGATGCTCCTCCAGGGTATGTTTGTCGCCTTCGTCGTGCTCTATATGGCCTCAAACAAGCTCCTCGTGCTTGGTTTGAGCGCTTTGTATCTGTGATACTGGCTGCTGGTTTCTCCCAAAGTGATCATGACCCTGCTCTATTTATTCATCTATCTCCACATGGACGCACTTTGCTTCTTCTATATGTTGATGATATGTTGATTACGGGGGATGACATGGAACACATCTCTCTTGTCAAGAAGAAACTCAGTGAACAATTTCAAATGTCTGATTTGGGTGATCTCAGTTACTTCCTAGGAATTGAGGTGTTGCATTCTAAGAAGGGCTACCATATCTCTCAGGCCAAGTACACCCAGGATCTTATTGCTCGCTCTGGCATTACTGATACTCGGACTGTTGCCACACCTATGGACCTTCACATCAAGCTTCGTCCTACAGATGGTACACCTCTTGTGGATCCCACACGGTATCGCCACATTGTAGGCAGCCTTGTTTATCTCACAGTCACTAGACCAGACATTGCCAATGTCGTTCATATTTTGAGTCACTTCGTGAGTGCTCCTACTTCTATACATTATGGCCATTTACTTCGGGTGCTCAGATACTTGAGGGGGACAACTTCTCAGTGTTTGTTCTATGCTCATGATAATCCGCTTCAGCTACATGCTTACTCGGACTCCACTTGGGCGAGTGACCCAACGGATCGTCGTTCCATCACAGGCTATTGCATCTTTCTTGGCTCTTCTCCTATTGCATGGAAGTCCAAGAAGCAAGTAGCTGTATCTCGTTCTAGTGCAGAGGTGGAACTTCGAGCACTTGCAACTACTACTTCATAGATTGTATGGCTTCGATGGTTGTTGACTGATTTTGGCATTTCTTGTGATGCCCCCACACCACTTCTTTGTGATACCCCCACACCACTTCTTTGTGATAATACAGGGGCCATACAAATTGCTAATGATCCTGTGAAGCATGAACTTACAAAACATATCGGGGTTGATGCCTTCTGTAGAAAGACAGAGAATGGGGCAATTGGCCACGCCTCAATGGGAGGGGGCGCCTTCTATTATATAGCTGCTGGACTTGCTTACAAGGCAGGGGGTAATCTCCCTGATTTACATCTGCTAACTATAGCAACTAATCACTGATTTCCATATGCTAATTGCCTGATTTACAGCTGCTAACTATAGCAACTAATCACTGATTTCCATATGCTAATTGCCTGATTTACAACTGCTAATTATGGCTGTGCTATCCATAATTAGCAGGGGATATTCTATTTCCTAACACCCGCCCGCAGTCGCAGCGGGAGGCTCCCGGACGCAAAGACTGGAACGAAAATCCTGGAATAATGCCGTCGGAAGTCCTTTAGTCATGATGTCAGCAAACTGATGGGAGGACGGCACGTGGAGTACCCGGATCTCACCAAGGGCAACCTTCTCACGGACGAAGTGAATGTCGATCTCGATGTGCTTCGTTCGCTTGTGGTGGACCGGGTTAGCCGTCATGTAGACGGCGCTGACGTTGTCACAGAAGACAACAGTGGCAGACGGTAGCTGGATATGGAGCTCCTGAAGTAGCTGCCGAAGCCAACAACACTCAGCCACAACATGTGCCACAGCACGATACTCAGCCTCGGCGCTGGAACGTGACACCGTGGTCTGGCGTTTGGAGGACCAGGAGACCAAAGTGTCGCCGAGGTAGACGCAAAAGCCGGAAGTGGAGCGTCGGGAGTCTGGACAGCCTGCCCAGTCGGCGTCAGAATAGGCAGTCAGCTTGTCAACAGACCCGGTGCCGATGTGAAGGCCCGAGGAGAGGGTCCCCTTCACATAGCGCAGGATGCGCTTGATGAGCGCACGGTGGGGCTCCCGAGGAGCGTGCATGAAGAGGCACACTTGCTGCACAGCATATGCCAGATCAGGACGAGTCAACGTCAGGTACTGGAGAGCTCCCGCCAAGCTCCTGTACTCAGATGCGTCCTTCTCTGACAGCAGCTCCCCGTCGGTCGCAGAGAGCTTGGCGTGAGTGTCCACGGGTGTCGCTGTTGGGTGACACTCAGCCATGCCTGCACGCTGAAGAAGCTCGATGGCGTACTGTCGCTGGGAGAGGAAGAGGCCGTCCGAAGAGCGCGTGACGGCGATGCCGAGGAAGTGGTGTAGGGCGCCCAGGTCCGTCATGGCGAACTCGGAGCTCAACCGAGTCATGATGCGCTGAAGAAGGGCCGAGGACGAGGCGGTGAGGACGATGTCGTCGACGTACAACAACAGGTAGGCGAGGCTCGTCCCTTCTCGTAGAACGAAAAGAGACGGGTCGGAGGCGGAGGCGGTGAAGCCAAGCTGCCGGACGAAGGTGGCGAAGCGCTGGTGCCAGGCGCGCGGAGCCTGCTTGAGTCCATACAAGGACTTCAGCAGACGACAGACGTGATCTGGGGCACCGGGATCGACGAACCCTGGCGGCTGCTGGCAGTAGACAGTCTCCTCGAGGTGGCCGTGAAGAAAGGCGTTCTTCACATCCAGCTGGTGAATCGGCCATGCACAGGATGCAGCGATGCTGAGGACAGACCGTATAGTGGCCGGTTTGACAACCGGGCTGAAGGTCTCATCGTAGTCGACGCCCTCGCGCTGGGAGAAGCCTCGGACGACCCAGCGGGCCTTGTGGCGGGCAAGGGACCCATCGGCATGGAACTTATGCCGGAAAATCCACTTTCCCGTCACGACGTTGGCCCCAGGGGGCCGCGGAACGAGCTGCCAGGTGTTGTTGTCGACGAGGGCCTGGTACTCATCCATCATCGCGGCACGCCAGTTGGCGTCGGCCAGGGCGCTGCGATAGTTTGACGGAAGCGGCGACGGTAAGGATGACACCGTGGCTGCCAGCCCCTCATAGCTGACGCGGGGAATGGCACCCGTCATGGTACGAGTGACCCGCGGAGGCGGCGGCGGAGGCTGCAGCGGCGGTGGAGCAGTGGATGTCGCCGGTGCTGGTGCCGAAGGTGGTGTCGAGGTATCAGGAGCAGCACAGGCTGCTGGGGCAGCTGCCGGCTCGGATGTAGGCGTCGTCCGAGAGCGGCGAACATAGACGTGTGAGAAAGGAACCATGCTGGGTCCAGGCGGGGGCACGTGACCACGCCCGCCCGGTGCCGAGGAAGAGGAGCCGTGGGAGGCTGCAGCGTCGGAGGGTGGCTGCTCAACATCCGAGGGGGATGGAGCGACCACGGGCGTCGAGGATGGAGTCCCACCTGCAACAACAGTAGAACAAGGCACCGAAACCATATCGTCGTCGAGGAGGAAATCTAAGGAGGACGGGGGGGGGGGGGGGGAGGCGTCAGGGGTGGTTGTAAAGGGGAAGGTGGTCTCGTCAAAAACGACATGGCGAGAGATGATAATGCGACGGGTGGAAAGGTCGAGGCAGCGGTAACCTTTGTGAGATGATGGGTATCCTAGGAAGACGCATGGTGTAGAGCGAGGGGCGAGCTTATGTTTGGAGGTCGCTTGCATATTGGGGTAACAGAGGCACCCGAAAACACGTAAATGGCTATAGGATGGTGGCTGATTATGTAGACGAGTGTAGGGGGTTTCATGCTGAACGGAGGAGGATGGACGCCGATTAAGGAGATAGCAGGCTGTCAGGAGCCCCTCAGCCCAATATGTGGGCGGCAGGGAAGCATGGAGAAGCATGGTGCGAATGGAGTTGTTGAGCGTGCGAATAATACGTTCAGCTTTGCCATTTTGGGGTGATGTGTAGGGACAGGAGAGGCGGAGGTGGGTACCTTGGGCAGCGAGGAAGTTGGTGGTGGCGGCGTTGAGGAATTCAGTGCCGTTATCAGCCTGAAAACATTTAATGGGAAGGCTGAATTGTGTGTTGGCAAGCGCAACAAGTTCGACTAAGTGTTGGTAAACCTCGGATTTTTTGCGAAGAGGAAAAA
Source organism: Coix lacryma-jobi var. lacryma-jobi (assembly GCA_009763385.1). NCBI lineage: Eukaryota > Viridiplantae > Streptophyta > Magnoliopsida > Poales > Poaceae > Coix > Coix lacryma-jobi. The sequence goes on from CM019824.1 coordinate 141,229,322, forward strand.
CCCAACAGTAGTGACTATAATCATCCAAGCATACCAAGTAATAGGAAAAGCCTGACAAGCTGTTTACAGGGGATGTCCATACATCGCAGTGAATAAGCTCAAAGGGCTTATGAGTTATGGAATGCGAGGAGCTGAAGGGTAGACGCGTGTGCTTGCCTATCTGACATGAGTGACATAGGGAGCGGTCTACTTTATTACAAAAAACAGCATGAGTTTTATTTAGGCGTTCTAATGCAGCGGGGGATGGATGGCCAAGACGTTGATGCCACAGAGTCGACGTAGTGGCCAGGAGAGCATGAGGTGGTGCGGTTGGAGTGGTGGTAGGCATGGTGTAAAGGTCCCCGTCGCAGTTACAGCGGAGAAGCACCCGTCCCGTCTTGAGATCCTAACAGAAAAACCATGTGCGTCAAATTCAAAGGAGCAACTATTGTCGCGAGTGAATTGACGTACAGATAAAAGGTTGCGGGCTAGAGCAGGTGCAACAAGAATATTGTTAAGGGCGAAATTTGTGTTGGGTGTGGAGAGGATGGAATGACCTGTAGACGTAACAGGAATGCGAGTGCCATTGCCTACTGTTATTGAGGAGATGGAGGGAGGGAGAGGTTGAATAAGCATACCATCCGAGGACGTCATGTGTGTGGAGGCGCCGGAGTCCACCACCCAGGGTGAGTTGCCCTGCAGATTCATGGTCTGCAGGGCAGCAATGAGGCCGGCTACATCCCAGGAGTTGGAGCTGCTGGAGGACGTCTGGAGCGGAGCAAAGGCGGTGTGGGCCTGCGGAGAGGAGCCGAGAATGCCCTGGTTTCGCCCAGCCTGGGAACCAGAGGCAGCAGGGGCGCCAAAACCTCCCTGGCGACGCTGTCCAGGAGCTGAGACACGTTCTCCAGGGGCCACGCGTGCTCCAGTCCAAGGATTGAAGCCCCAGGGAACGCGTTTATTGGTGTTGGTGCCACTGGAAGTGTTGGAGAAGGGCTGCTGGCCGCCCTTCTTGAAGGTGGAGCGCCGGCCGCCCTGCTGCTGCTGCTGATAGCCACCTTGCTGCTGCTGCCGCTGATGGCCGCCAGGAAAGGATGCAGCAGCCAGGAGCGCGGTGGTGGCACGCAACTTCTCCTCGTTTTGCAGACGAAGTTCCTTGAGGATGAGCTGGTGCCTGGCGCCGGCGAAGGTGAGGGGCTGCTGCCCGGCGATGTTGTCGGCGACGTTGGAGTAGGCTTCATTGAGCCCACGCAGCAGGTTGAGGACGAGATTGGGCTCACTGACGGGCTGCCCAACATCGCGAAGTTCGTCGGCCTTCTCCTTCATGCGGACGCAGTAGGCATCGATGGAGGAGTCCCCCTGAGTCATCGAGTGGAACTCGTGACTCAGGAAGATGGCGCGAGGGGCTTTGTTGGCCTGGAACACCTCACCGATGGCCTTCCAGAGCGCAGCTGCCGTCTGCGTGGCGTCGGTCATGGCGAGGTTGAGGACGGCGTCGGAGACGGTGCTGTACATCCAGCCACGGACGCAGAAGTCGGCCTGCGCCCAAGCCTCGTCGGTAGGGCGCGAGGTGGAGGCGGGGTTGAGGTGATGCAGGAGACCGAACTTCCCACACGTGGCCTGGAATGCCGTCGACCACTTGGTGTAGTTGGAGGGCTTCAGCTCCAAGGTCATGGGGACATGGAGCTTGATGTTGATGGTGGCATAGGGGCAGATTGAGGGTGTGGGATCGGACCCCAGGGCACCGCTGGTGGCAGAGGAGGGGTCTGATGTGGTTCCCATGGAGAAGAGGGAGGGGGCTACACCCAGGGGAGAGGGGCGGCGCTGGAAGAGGGAGGAGGGGGGGGATCGGGATTAAACCCGGACTGCTGATACCATGTAGAAAGACAGAGAATGGGGCAATTGGCCACGCCTCAATGGGAGGGGGCGCCTTCTATTATATAGCTGCTGGACTTGCTTACAAGGCAGGGGGTAATCTCCCTGATTTACATCTGCTAACTATAGCAACTAATCACTGATTTCCATATGCTAATTGCCTGATTTACAGCTGCTAACTATAGCAACTAATCACTGATTTCCATATGCTAATTGCCTGATTTACAGCTGCTAATTATGGCTGTGCTATCCATAATTAGCAGGGGATATTCTATTTCCTAACACCTTCATCACTCGTTTTCATTGTAATCAGAAAACCATTGATCTTCAGTATGTGCCCTCCGAATTGCAGTTGGCAGACTTTTTTACTACTGCACAAACCAGAGAACAGCATCGGCTTCATTTACTCAAACTCAATGTGTCAGATTCTTTTGTTCCACCTTGAGTTTGAAGGGGGGTGTTAAGTATATGAAGGCCCATCTATTATAGGCCTATATGGCCCATGTGGCTCTATATATATATTGGTCTTCACTAATGGAGTTATTATTCTCTCAAATCACAAGGTTAGTAACAGTCAACACCTTCTGGGTCTTCGTCACATGGAGGCATATGGATCTCGTCCCATCCTCCGCTGCCGTGGTGGCGGCCAGGCTCGTCGATGCCTCGACGCTGAGCTGCCATGGAGGTAGCCGGATTTGGCGTCTCACTGCTGTCGAGCAGATCTGCCCATCTCCACCACGTCGATCTGTGTTGGTCCCTTTCACCCCGCGCCTCCCGATCGAGTCGTGTCGCCGCCGGTCGGGACGAGCCACGCCGATGCGAACTGCTGCCGGGGTGTCGCCTGATCGAGTCACACTGCCACCGCCACCGTGTCATCTTGCTGGGTACACCCTTTCTCTTGTTGCAGTATCTTTTTGGTTCGCCTGATCACTTGTCAGGATTGAGTCACCCATCGCCTGTCGACCTCGTGCGTACCTACACCAGCTTCGATATCGACTTCATCGACACCAGCGTTGAGTACTACGCGCATCTTCTCCGAGCAACAGGGCTGCTGCTGTGCATCGATGGCTATGTTGCTTCTCGCGTCGTTGCTGAGCCATGATCGTCGGCGCGTCTGCTTCCCTGTGCACAAGGTCTTCGTCCTGCTGATTGGGTCTTCGTCATCGAGTTGCCGCTATCTCGCGCCGTCGCTGAGCCCTGCTCGTCGGCTGCACTCACGCGTCGTCGCTGAGTCTTGCTCGCCGATGCGTCCACTACCGCATTGCTTCGTCGTCCAGCACAACCACGTCGTCAACATCACCGTGGTTGGGGCTCTCTCCCTTGTGCGCTCGGTATTGGCAACACCGACGCGTGCTTTCTTCCCCGACGTGTTGCTGGGTCTGGCAAACCCAGTTGCGCCTCGGTGCTTAGGCGACTTGATTGCATCGACTTCGACATCGACCCTCTTGTTCCCACCAGGTCTGCCTTGATTGCATCGTCGCCTTTCTTCTACGTCCACGACGGCACTGACTGTGTCGACTTCGGTATCGCCTCCTCCCACGATGACTGCCTCGACACGTCTCCGTCATCACCATGGCGCCTCTTGTGCGCCTGCAGTGCAGCTTCATCGACATGCAACCCGACCACAACTACGTCGACCTCGACCATCTTCGGCACGGCTATTGCACCCTCATGCTCGGCTACCTCGACATAGGCACAAAGGGCTACCGCCTTGCATGAGGACTCATCGACTTCTTCTCCAACCACAGCACATGCACGCATTGACTGTTATGACTGCGGGGGGATGTTAGCTTGTCACCTTCTTCTCTAGTCTCACTGTCTGCAGCGCTCCCGCTATGACCGCGGGGGGTTGTTAGAGTAAATAGGAATAGTACCACATTGTCTACCCACGTGGGGTGTAAGTCCTATGTACCCTATATAATCAGCCCATGAGGCCCAATGCAACATGTCATCCAATTCCACCAATTATACTCTCCAATTTTCTCTCTGCTGATGCTTCTTGGTTTATACAATATTGCTGTCAATGGATTAAAAGGAAACTACTGCTTGTATCTCCCAACACAACATGATACTGGTTGGACCCTCTACATTTTTTGCAAACAGTGCTCAAAATATTTTTGGGAGAGGATTTGAGCACTTTTTGGGGGTAAAGGACATGCTCGACTGTCTGACTCCAGATAGTTTCACAATCACACTGGTCTAGCATAGCATTGTTCCATTGCCTGCAGGCTTCATTGGAGCATAGAATTGCTGAGTTCGACCCGTCATACACAAGAATGATACTATTTATGTACCTTATGTATCATATTGCTCTGCAACGGCTAGAGATTGAAACTGATTGACATTGTGCAGGTAGAAAGAATGCTTGAAGAAAAATTTGGTCCTATCCTCTTTCCCGATGTTGACAAGGATAGTAGAATTTGCCCTAGGTAATGCATGACAAATGTACTTTTAAGGTATCTTTCGTGGAATGTACATATTGAATGCCAAAATCAAGATATTTGCAATATTCATTCAGGTTAACCTACAATGTCATCATACTGTGATGCATTCACATACGTAATTCTTGGCATCTTTTTGTGTTTGGAATACATGCAGTTGTTCTGAAGGAACCTTGAGATTTAAAGTTAGTAGGTTTGGTGAAGGCTATTTTATAGGCTGTGATCAACATCCAAAGTGCAAGTATGACCCTATTATCCCTCAATATAATTTGAATGCCTTGGAAGTTTAAACTCTGCTATATTCTTCATTGTCACCTGTTATGTATTAATGAGTTCCAGGTTTATTTCTTGATTGTTGATGGTTATCATCATACCTAATCACTGATCCAATTACTGTAGGTACATTGCTCGCTCATTGTCACAGCAAGAAGATGAAACTGAACCCACCGAAGAAATTCCAAAATCTTTTACACCCAGGTTACTTGGAGTCATGCCTGATTCTGATGTAAAGGTATTTTTCAGTTTATGAGATTCAGATTTTTTATTTGCAAATAGGCCTGCCATTGGGTATTCCTAACCTGTCCCCAAATTCATACCCATGTGTAATGCGGAGGGTATGGGTGAAAGTTGCTTTACCCATTTGGGTATGGGTATACCCACCGACCACTGATCAATAGGGTATGGGGAGAATTTGAGAGAGACCACTGTTGGTTTGTGATGCTGGGACACCACCCGTTTGTCCATTCTCAGTCACATGTCTTGACACTCACATGATGGTGTGCTCCTTACCTGCTGGGCTGTCCCCATTATTTGCCGCTGTGTTCGAGTTCAATCAGAATGAGAAGGAAATCGTCAGCTTTGTTCCTTATCCAATCACCACCAACTTTAACCAATACATAATGGGTATGGGTAATTTCTGAACGGGGAGGACTACAGGGAGGCTAGGACTGGGTAGATTAACTTTGGATTTTGGGTATACTCAATTGTTCCCCAATGGTAGGTCTATTTGTAAACCAGTAATGTGTATAACAACTTTGTTGCTCAATCTGCAGGTGTTTTTGAAACAAGGCCCATATGGCTACTATGTTCAGGTTGGAGAGGACAAAAGGGGACTGTTTCCAAAAAGGGCTTCCCTTTCTGAAGTAATTATTACATTTTTCTTTTCTAAATTTAAAGCAATTATCCTGAACACTAATGGTAAACAGTTGGTCAGCTTTTGTTTAGCGTTTAGGGCATTTAGATGGTGTTTAAACCGAGTTAAACTTATAAACAATCTAAACAGTTTTGTATAATAACACTAAAACATACATATTTATGTCAAATATGCTAGAAAGTAATACATATTTTAACATGTAAAAAATAAGTACTACTACCATTTTTTTGGAAAAGTAAATCCCACCCCACCATATATACTTGTGATGTTATTTAGTTGGGTGCCGAATGTGGTAGCTGTAGTCCTCCAACTGATTAGATGGTGAATTAGATGCCTGTTTAGCTCATTTAACCATTGTTTAACTCGACCGTTTAGACGATTTTTAGTGGTTTAAACAGTTCAAAACTGTCCTACCATCTAATTCACCGTTTAGGTCCTTAACGACATGGGTGGCCTTCATTTACTGTTTAAACGGCCGCTTAGGTAGACAGTTATTAAAAGTCATCCATCCTTTGCAGAAACTCAATACAACTATTATTGAACTCTTGTTTCAGGTTAAAGATATAGATTCTGTTACTCTGGAAGATGCAATTGAGCTTTTGCAATATCCCAAAATGCTGGTATGCATTTCTCTGTACTATAGCTTTTGGTGTTCTTTGTTGAGTTGGGTCCTGTAATATTGTATTTTCCTACAGGGAAAACATCCTGAAGATGATCGTCCTGTACTTATAACACATTCTAAAGCTGGATACAACATCAAGCATAGGAGATTCCTTGCTCTAGTGCCAAAGGTCTGGTACCTTCATTTCAGAAACCAAACTAATATATCAGCCATAACTGTCCAGTTCCTCATGTTAGAGAAATATAAAAGATTCTTACATTTTTTAATTTTTATGATTTCCAACCAGTGCATGTGCATTTATTAGCATGTTCGGCACATACTGTTTCCTTGCAAGGCTGATAATATTTTGAAAATGTCATGATGACAGAATGTGGACCCAAAGAAGATGACACTAGAGCGTGCGCTCCAGCTTCTGAGTGGTAAAAGTGTCAGACGGATTGGTCGACCAAAGGGGAAGATTGAAAAGAAGGAACCCTTGGAATGGCATTAGCTGAGCCTGCATTCATTACAAAATCCTCAACGTGTGTGCTTGATAGTCTGTCAGTTAGCCTTTTATCCATGCAAAAAATTCAGAGAAAAGTCAATATTCATAGCATCCAGAGGTTCAGTCTTTGGTGTACTTTAACTGCTTATGATGAGAGTGGAGAAGGGCTCCATGTGTGACAAAGAAACTGGTCTAACAAGAACAAGAACTGCCCCTCGCAAGCTGATAACTTATATTTGGTAACTAATGGTGGGTTTGTCAAACATTAGCCAAGGGAATGCACAGCCAGACAGATTCAGGTCATATCTTTGATTTCGTACTTCTCCTTAGTCATCATCATCAGAAGCTGTACAGAACGCACGGACACTATACCAGATTATACACCCATAGGTTTTCAGCAAATTTCAGTTTAACTGAGCTTAACAAAGATGAGAGGGTGGTATGATCACCAATTAGACACCCATGTGGTCTCGAGTTTTTTTTTTTTTCTTGTGAAAGGAATATTCTTTCAATTTGAAGTACTGTTACTACTATGGTGGAAGGACTTGGGTTGGATACTTCCACCGTTTCTACCACAGATAATTTGTTTTTTACATACTAATGTGTCAAGCGGAACGGCTATCGCTATGTGAAGGATGCTCTGGCCAAAGTAGTCGAATGTCGGTTTGCTTTTGTTCAAGTACTGTAGTTAATACTTAATACTGGCATCTCTGCAAAAAGGAAAAGTCCTATAGTTAACAATGATATCCTCCAGTTTTAGGGCTGACATGTCATCCTCTCTGTTGGTCTTGCGCTAGAAGCGATGTAGAACAATTTGCTGCTCCCCAATTCTCTCTTTGATGCATATTAGAGCAAGTAGGCTAAATGCTGAGGTGGAGGAGAGAAGAAAGGAGAGAGAAGAGAAGTGGGCTGTAAGCTTACAGCCCGTTTCTATACAAGAACCAATGCAATTTGTGAGAGAGACAAGTGAGGTCATATAGCTATAATAAAGACTTAACCATTGTATGAGTGAGCTGAAAGGTGGGCTGTAAAGAGCCTTACAGCCAACAACAGACTGATTATTAAACTTGCTCTTAGGAGTGAAGTTGGTCAGCATGACTGTTCAGTCTCTGCTGCTGTTGCAGTGTGGCAACAGGTCACCTTTAATACATTAGTCTTGCACAAAGTCTACAGCTATAGACCAACCCTCACTCAAAGTGCAACTGTAGTGAGAATACTAGACTAGACGTGATTCTTAGCTAATAAGTTTTGTAGGTTTATCCTGCAGCTAGGATAGTAGTTTTTTGACTACAGTACAACAGCCAACCTTCAGTAGTTTTGGTTCACACACAAATTGGACCTATATATACTCCTCTATGTATAAATAGGTAATCATGGTAATGTAATATCCAATTCAGCTGCATAACAAATTCACAGTTTAGTTTGCACTTCCAGCAGACTTGTGCTTTGTGTTGTGTGTGTGTGTGTGTCGTGTTCACCTTCAACCTCTAGCCATAGTGAGAGAGTGTGTGCTGGTAAGCTCACTGCTTACCTGTGTAGGGCGGCAAGAGACCAACAAGTGGTATTGGAGCCGTAGAGGCGCCATCGCCGGACTAACCGTCGGTGATGTCGAGCGGTTCGAAGATGGCAACAAGCGGGCTGTGTGACAGCTTCCTGGCCAGGAAGCAAAGGAGGCTGCCATTCCTGAAGATGGCGAAGTATCGCGCGACAGAGGCCCTGGAGCTGGTCCACGGTGATCTCTGTGGGCTGATCACGTCGGTGACACATGGAGGCCACAAGTATTTCATCTTGCTGGTAGATGACTACAACTGATTCATGTGGTTGCAGCTTCTGACCAGCAAGAGCGAAGCAGCAGAGGCGATCAAGAAGTTCAAGGCGCGCAGAGGCGGCGAGCGACAAGAAGTTGCGCGTGCTGCGGAGTGGTCACGACAGTGAATTCACTTCTGTGGAGTTCGTTGTGTACTGTGCAGAGGAAGGTGTGGTGCGCCACCACGATGCACCGTACACACCGCAGCAGAATACACATGGTGGAGAGGCGCAACCAAACTGTGGTTGGCATGGTGAGGTCGATGACGAAGGCCAATAAGATGCCAGCGGAGTTCTGAGAAGCGGCGACCACACCGGTGTTCATCCTCAACCGTGCACCACCAAGGCCCTGAAGGGCAAGACGCCGTTCGAGGCTTGACATGAACACAAGCTGAATGTCTCCTTCCTAAGGACATTTGGTTGCATTGGCCATGCCAAGAACACGAAGCCCCACCTCATTAAGCTGGAAGACAAAAGCACACCCATGGTGTTGTTGGGCTACGAGGAGGGCAGCAAGGCCTATCGGCTCTATGATCCCAAGAGAGGCAAGGTGGTGATCTCTAGGGATGTGGTGTTCGATGAGATGGTGGCTTGGGACTGAAAAGACTCAAGCTTGGGGGAAGCTTCTAGCGTCAGCGGCACATTTGCCATCGAGCACTTGGTGATCCAAGGAGGAGGAGATGCTGGAGAGCAAGTTTTTGCTGCCATTGGAGAGCATTCTCCACCAGCAGCGGTGCATTCATCTTCTGCACTATCCTCTACGTCAGCATGACAGGGGACACCGCCACTGCAGTTTGCTTCTCCACCCACCGACATCGATGAGTACGTGGATGCTTTCCACAACGGCGAGGAGGTCCGGTTCAAACGGGTGGACAACATCATCGGCAAAAGGGGAGCTCCTAGGTTGGCTAGTCAGTTTCTCAATGACCCGGAGCTGCTCCTTGTCAGCGCAAAGGAGCCACCGACATTTGTAGTGGCTAAGCATGATGCAAATTGGCGTCAGGCGATGCTGGAAGAGATGAAGTCCATCGAGGACAACCAAACTTGGGAGTTAGTTGAGCCACCAGCGGGCTGTAGACCGGTTGGGATGATGTGGGTCTACAAGGTGAAACAGGATAAGCACCGTGCCATTGTCAAGTACAAGGCCTGACTTGTTGCCCGCGGCTTTGTGCAGCGTGAGAGAATCGACTTTGAGGACGTCTTTGCTCCGTGCGAATGGAGTCCATTCGCTTGCTGTTGTCCATGGCAACAACGAAGGATTGGTGAAAGGATCAAATCAGCCTAGAGGGGGGTGAATAGATGATTTTTCACAATCTGAAACTTCACAAACTAACAGATGTAGTTAGATAACAACCGAAGAGGCCGGTTTGTTTGGGTAGGTACTACCGGGTGTAAAACACCGGTACTACCGACACAAACAAATGACACAACCGGGATCCTAAAAGAAACTACAAATCCGATGTATGTGAGCTATGACAGTAATACAAGAATCTAGCTGAAAGGTCCGAATGGCTAGAGGGGGGGGGGTGAATAGCCAATTCAAAAATCTAGAAACCTGAAACTCAAAGCTCAAAATGAGTATCAGATTGCACAGTCAGTACTATCGAGGTCGGTACTACCGGCTCTACAGGTCGGTACTACCGACAACCTAAAAACTGCTATGAGATCGAGATAGAGAAGATGCAAAAGAGGATCTAGCACATACCAATATTTCCCTAGAAGATGTAGATGAAGTTTATACCTTATCCAAGAAGTGGCTCCTCCCCAAAGAGTAGATCGAGCGTTCCCACACCTAAGAACGAGAGAGGTGGGAGGAAGAACGCGAAGAACATGAGTGCAAACAAAATATCCAAGGATGCAAAATCAACAAGCACACGAGACACAAGATTTAATCCGAGGTTCGGCCACTTCACTAAGAAGCGCCTACGTCCCCGTTGTTGAAGTGACCACGAAGGTCGGAGTCTCTTTCACCTCCTTGCCTCACTCAAGCAACCACAAAGGCTAGTTGAGTTTCTTCACTAAGAATCAGAGGGTAATACAAACACTTCGGAGTGCCCTCACAAATGAGTCAATCACGGGCAACAACCGAAGAACACCTAACCGGCTAGAGTTCCAAGAACTCAAGAGTAAAGAACACAAATCAAGCCGGAGAGATGTTGGATCCAAGTGCTCAAGACGTAGATCGATGCTTCTCACTCTCTAATCTCACTTCCCTAGCTCAAAGCTTGCAAGAGATTCACTCTAGAATCAAAGGGGGGGAGAGAGGAGGTTAGTCAACACTTGGGAGCTCTCTTTCTTGAGTTTGGGCGCAAAGAATGGGAGAGGTAACCGTTGGGAGCCGGCCGAGCGGCTACTTAAACAAGTCAACTGCGCCACGGTCGGTAGTACCGACCCCATAGGTCGGTAGTACCTCTAGGCCAAAACTCCTCTGAACAGAGAGTTTGCGCGCTGTCTACAGAGGGGTCGGTAGTAGGGTCGGTACTACCGGCCTCAGGGTCGGTAGTAGGGTCGGTACTACCGAGGTTATGGCGGTAGTACCTCTAGGCCAAAACTAGATCTACACAGAGAGCCTAAAAAACCACTTCGAACCTCGGTACTACCGACCCCCTGGTCGGTACTACCAAGCCTGGTACTACCGAGGTTATGGCGGTACTACCGGTAGGCCAAAAACTCCCCCGAACAGAGAGTTTTGCGATCTGCTCGCGGAGGGTCGGTACTACCGGCCTCAGGGTCGGTACTACTGACTTCAGCAAACTGACCTCCGCGCTAAAACGATCATAACTATTAGCTCCGAACTCCGATTTCGATGATCTTGAACATTTTGGAAAGCTTATTCAGAGGGCTACACATCCCACATGAATACAAGATCCAAATCACAAAGGATTAGTACAGAATTCCAATCCAAGATCCATCGCTTCTCTTTTTCAACCAAAGACTTCTCCGGAAACTACTCCGAGTTGATTCAATTCAACTCCAACACCTTCTCCTTTGCAAATGTGCCAACACCACCAAGTGTATACAACCTTGTGCATGTGTGTTAGCATTTTCACAAACATTTTTTAAAGGATTTTTCACTTGCTCTCACCATGCCACTCGATCCTAGTAACAGCGCAAAGTTAGATCGCTCAAGGTGGCACTAGAAGTTAGACGTCATGAGCACTTTTCACCACATCTAGCTAGCCTAATTTATATCCCTCGTGATAGTCCGGCTTGCCTATACTCAAGATCAAAAGAGAGAAATAATCAACCACTTGAGCAAGGCATCTTTTCTCTTCTTCATTTCACCAATGGTAGAGCACTTGATCACATGAGTGCTTGTGGCCGTCACCATCCTCCATGGTTGCCACCTTGCTAGCTCCACCAATGGCTTGGTCATAATCCCTTTCCATTAGCTACACACATGCTTCATAAAAGGATTAGACCAAAATAGGTTTCATCAATTAACCAAAACCAAACTAGGGCTTTCACTAGCCCCACTTCCCTAAGTATGAAGGATGGTAAATCTACTCTCACCGAGCCTTGGTTGCTACCCTTGATGTAGATCGAGCCTTCCCAACCTAAGAAGGAGATAGGGATAGGAAGAACACGAAGAACACAATAACAAGCGTAATATACAAAGTAGAGGCAACAACAAGCACACGGGACACGACAATTTATCCCGAGGTTCGGCCAATCCACAAAGGAGTGCCTACGTCCTCGTTGTTGAGGTGACCACAAAGGTCGGAGTCTATTTCACCTCCTAGCCTCACTCAAGCAAGCACAAAGGCTACTAGAGTTTCTCCACTAGAAATCACAGGGGTAATACAAACACTTCGGGAAGCCCTCACAAGTGAATCAATACGGGCTACCACGAAGAACACCTAACCGGCTAGAGCTCAAAGAGCTCAAGAGTAAAAGACACAAATCAAGCCGGCTAGATGGAAACCAAGTGCTCAAGTCGTAGATCGAAGCTTCTCACTCTCTAATCTCACTTCCCTAGCTCAAATCTTGCAAGGGAATGAATCTAGGAGCAAAGGGAGAGAGAGAGAGAGGGGAGTAGTCAATGCTTAGAGAGAGCTTTGTTTGAAAGTAGGTCGCAATGAATGAATGGAATGAGTGGGTAACGGTCAAAAGTCAAGTGAAGGGCTATAAATAGTTCCCCAGTCCCGAGGCTGGTCGGTAGTACCGACCACCCATGGTCGGTAGTACCGACCAGTCACTGACCAGCCACTGACAAGCGCACAGATCTGGATCTGACCTAAAAGTCAGCTACCGGCCACGGGGCGGTACCACCGAGGGGCGGTAGTACCAGCCCTATGGCGGTACTACCGCCAGGCCAAATCGGCCGCGAACAGAGAGCTCCGCAGAAAAGACTCAGTCCCTCGGTTACTACCGATCAGGGTCGGTACCACCGAGGGTCGGTAGTACCAGCCATATGGCGGTACTACCGCCAAGTCAAAAACGAGTCAGCACAGAGAGCCCTGCAAATCTTGGTTACTACCGGCTTGGGTCGGTACCACCGGGGGCGGTAGTACCGGCCCTATGGCGGTACTACCGCCAAGTCATTTTTGACCAACACAGAGAGCTTCGCAAAACCACCTTTCTACCGACCAGGGTCGGTGCCACCGAGGGCGGTAGTACCGACCTTATGGCGGTACTACCGCCAGGTCATTTCGTGAGCGAACAGAGAGGTCTGTGAAACTGAGCTTACTACCGGCCAGGGTCGGGTACCACCGGGGGCGGTAGTACCGGCCCTATAGCGGTACTACCGCTAGGCCATTTTCGAGCCAACACAGAGAGGTTGTTTTGAGCACTGCCCGGTGAAGCCACGGGCGGTACTACCGACCACCCATGGGCGGTACTACCGCCCGCACAGAAACCCTCCATGTGTCCGTGTTTGTGCGGTGTCTCTCAAGCAAACTATAGTTAGTCGATTTGAGCACTTTTCTTCACATCTAGCCAACATAATTTGTGACCCTCTTGATAGTCCGGCTTACCTATAACTCAAGTTTAAAATGAAATTTTAAAACTATCACTTGAGCTAGGCATCTTTATGACCAAATGTATCAAAACGTGCTTTGTTCACGAGATTACAACATTTCAAATCTTTCTAGGACTAACACCTGCATACATGCTTTTATAAATCCGTTAGTCCCTAATTTGATTGTCATTAATTAGCCAAAACCACAATGGGGGCGAATGCACTTTCAAACTCCTCCTTTTTGGTAATTGATGACAACCAACTTAGGCTTACAATAAGGATAGAAAGAATTGAAGCTTTTGAATTCCAAAAAATTAGTTCGAGCTCCCCCTTAGTGTATTCTTTGGATATGAATTTGAAACCTTGGCTTAAAGCAAAGTTGCATACACAAGAGCAAGAGCTCCCCAAATTTTGCAATCTGTGGGGTGCCTAAGTGTGAGTGACAACATCATATATAATATCAATTTGTGATGCATAAACAGTATGACATGGTGATTCACATAACAATGTATAAGAAAAGCGAATGGCTATGGAAGAAAGAAAAGGACTCAAATCACATAGCCATATCGAAAACAACAATCACCAACCATGACATGAGCATAGATAGAGAGGATGAACCATACAAGAATATAACATTAAGCAACATGTTTTACATCCTCAACACATCACAAATAAAAGTAGCATACCACACTTAGTTCTCAAAGATTACTCTCTCTCACACAGGCTAGCTATTACATCAAGATAGATAAGCCTAACACTCGCCCTTTGTCATCAAATGCCAAAAGGGTTAGGGCCAAGATAAGCAAGACAACTCATATAGCCACCTGGATACGAACCACCAAAAAGAGACGAGGTAAGCCAAGAGTAAGCACTGGCACCAACATCTCCACCTGGATACGACGACGAAGGGGCATCAGAGGGATCCAGCGGAGGAGTAGGGTCGCGAAAGCCACCACTCCCAGCTGGATCGGCGTCGGGGGCAGCAAAGCCCGTGTAGGAGCCACCACCACCACCCTGGTACGAGGTGGATCCACCACCATGTGAAGGATCCAAACCGTAGTCGGGATAGAAGGGCGGAGGCTGGTACGAAGGCGGGGGCTGAAAAGGCTGATACATCTCAGAAGAGAAGATCCCGGCCTCATCATCACCCGGCTGCTGCTGGCCACCATCGTCATCGTCATCATCATCATCATCATCATCACGGCGAGGCTGAGCGTCATACTCGGCGAAGGGATCTGGAAAGGGTCGGGGCGGCGAGCGAGGAGGAAGACCAAGGTGCTCACGCACCTCCTGATGATGCCGCTCGTCGCGCTCGGCCCTGTAGCACATCCACTGGAACATCTTGCCGAGTGCGGAGCGAAGACCGCCACTCCTACGCCTCTCACGATGCGGAGGAGGAGCGGTAGCAGGAGGCACCTCTCCATGAGCCTGCTCTGGGCCATGTGCCTCGCCAGGAGCTGCAGCTGCTGCTGGAATGTCATCACCTTCATCAACCTTTTCCTTGCCCGCGAAAGTAATGGAGGTGAACTTGCGAACACTGTACTCCTTCACGGTCCGATCATACTCGAAGGTGGCTCCAACCACATGCTCAATGACGTGCATAAGATATGGAGCATAAGGCAGGTTCTTGTGAGGGTCATTGTACACATCTGAGATCTTCTGCCAGAGAAAGTGTGAAATACTGAAATGGCCATCTGGCCGAGCAAACTGAACAAGGACCTTGGCAGCATCATCTCTCAGATTGTCATTATCTCCAACTTTAGGGTCCAGGGTAAGGCGCATCAAGTTATTGAGCACGAAGTAGGCAGGCTTCAAGCCAAAGACCTTGAAGTATGCCCATGTACCATCCATGTAAACCCCAGAGTTCTGCAGATGCTCAGCATACATGCCCCCACCATACATCTCTGACAATCTAGGGGCATTCCTGTCTACGCTGTTGAACCCCAACAGCCTAGCAAAGGTGACGAAGTTGCACCTGTAGTGCACTCCCTGGGTCATCCAATGCAGCACCTGAGCCTCCTGATCAATGAACAGGGTAGCCCAAAACTGACAGATAATCTCCTAGTTGTAGCTACGCTCACCAGACACTAACCCCAGAATCCTCCATTCCTCCAACCTCTGCACCAAAGCCTGAATCTCTTCCGAATCCTTGTCTGTCAAGGAGCGGATTGCCAGCCGCTTATGCTCAAAGAGGGGAGGATGCCCCTTAGCACAAAAGCCCCTCCAAAGGACTGACACATAGTAATCTTGCTGGAACCGGGACCAAAACCTCCTGTCCACTGTATCATCCCGAACAAAAAGATATGGATTTTCTGACCTCTGGGATCTCAACAGTTTCCCTTCTTCTGTCAGAGTAGTCCATGGTAATTCCAAGATGTGCGGGAGCAGACATCAAAGCACCAGCTTCAGGGTGCATATGAAACACCCGGTTGATAAGCAACAACCCGGATGTTGGAGGAGAAGGAGGTCCAACACGAGGATCGATGGACCGACCCTCTCGCTCAGCTCCAGCTCCCATAGCCACTCCGCCCACAATCACACTGTGCAGGCGCCCTGGCGGACCACTGATCGGGGGCGGTGGAGGTGGAGGAGCAGCATGACCACTCCCACCTGCACCGCTCCTACCTGCACCACTGCCACGAGCATCACTGACACTAGCTTTGCCTCTGCCACTGTCGACACTATGACGGCCCTTGGACGAACGTCCACGCACCTGTCGAGTGACGTCCTCGCTGCTCCCACCGGCCCGGGCACGACGCCCGGGATTGCGGCACTGCGGCTCTCCCTGCTGCACATCACCAAGCCCCAAAGCCACATATTCTTCCTCATCATAATCTCCGGCCTGGTGAGAGGGCCTCCGGCTATGCGACATCTAGAACAAGATAGCATAGACCGAAGTGAGACAAAGGTGATAGAAAGACAACTTCAAAGGATGTAGCAAAGATGACTGTCAAGATCGGTGAGGGAAGCGCCTCACTGAAGGACCGAAAATGTAATAGCAAGGCGACCAGAGGGGGGGGGGGTGAATGGGAGCCTAAAAATTTCTTCTCGAAATTACGGCCTTTGTCCCAACAAAATCAACCCCAAAAGCTTCGGACTCCAAACGCGATGCCCACGACACTAGAAAGAGGGTGGATGATCCTAGGATCACGAGGCACCGCACAAGGGAGCAAAACAAAACTCCCAAAACTCCGAGTCAAGTTCGTGCCTAAAAGACCACTCCCCAACGTAGATAGAGAGCTACGTCGGGATTCCTCCAAATACCGATGCTAACAAGTAGCAAAGATATGTAGAGAGGTTCCTAGGTGAACTCTAGGAGCAAACGAGAAGTCCGGAAACAAAGCGGAAAAGCCGGGAGAGCAAACGCACTCAACTGCAACCTACAGGCAGTTCCCGGACTGTCCGGACTCTTGGTCCCGGACTGTCCGGTGTGAGCCGGACTGTCCGCCGCTAGGGGGCCGGACTGTCCACCGGCCAAAGAACAAAAACAGCACCGCTGCTGGACTCCCCTGCGCGATTCGCGGACTGTCCGCGATTAACACTGCGGACTGTCCGCGGTTCACGTGAACACTGAACCCTGCGCGTTCGGTGCCCAGCGTCCGACCCGAGGCTCACTAGAAAGGCCCGGGGAGAGAAACTCCGATTCGTCCGACCCGAGGCTCACTGGAAAGGCCTCGGGGAAAAACTCTGATTCGTCCGAGGCTCGAGGGTAGCCTCAGCCCTGGGAAAAACTTGACTGCACAGAAGAAAGACTTCGACCCGAGGCTCACGGGAAGGCCTCGGGAAAAACTCCGATTCGCCCGAGGCTCACGGGTAGGCCTCGGCGTCCTCGAGGGTTACAGTCCGAGGGTGGGCCTCGGCTCGCTCGAGGGAAGCTGCGCGAGGGAGGCCTCGGCGTCCTCGAGGGTTATAGTCCGAGGGTGGCCTCGGCTTACTCGAGAGATGCTTCTCGAGGGGAAAACGCCCGAGGCCAACAGCCACTGCTCGGCTGAAGCCCCGATGGCCGGACTGTCCGCGGCCACTGTGGCGGACTGTCCGCGCCTACGGCGGACTGTCCGGGAACCCCACGGCGGACTGTCCGCGATCTCCCAGAAAGCACAAAAACTGCTCGGGTCAAAACCAAAATCGATTGGATCTTCACCAAATCGAACGGGGCTGCGACCAAACTTCACCCAAGTGTCTTCTACGTGTTGGGAAGCTAATCCTAGGATATCATCGCTTCAACCCAACTCAACCATGAGAAATCCGAAGAACACCGTAAAAGGGGAAGAGCGAAGAACGAAAATGATTTCGGCTCGATCTACTTGTTCGTGAGGGTAGGGAAGAATTCCTCCGGTCGAAATGTTCCCCTCACATCAAAGAACAAGTTGATTCAAACGGAATCGCAAAAGACGCAGCGAAGAGGGAGATCGGGGGAGGAGAAAATCGTGGAGAAAAAGGAAAACGCGCGAAGAACACGAAGAACAAATTCAAGACACGACATTCCACCACGATTTGACCCTTGGATTCAGAGGAATGGATGATTCATTAAGCACTCGGTGTCGGGCTACAAGCCACTCCAGCAGATCAAAGCTTGGATGGCGAAAAGCTCAAGAACAAGAGCCTGTCTCTCCCTAACCCTAGCCTCCTCTCACACAACACAAAATGAGAGTGACACCGTCCTCCAAGGATTTTTCTGGGATCCCGCTGCCCTAGCAGCCCCCCACATATATATAGGCGCACGTCCGAAAGACCAAAACGCCCTTTCATTAAGCACTCGACCCAAGTACTCCCCAGGGGTACAACCGTCCAGTCCTGACGATCTTCATTCGACGGCCACGCCCGCACATCCGGTAGCTTCGCCTCGACGCGACCTCCCTGATGCCGCCACGTTGCCGCCACGGTCGACCGCCGCGCCTTCTCACCGATAGCTTCGCCGCAACGCAAGCCTCTCGGTGCCGCCACGCGTCGACCGTCCTTTCGGACCAACCCCTGGTTTTGAGGCCCAAACCAGGCAAACCGGCCACCCCGAGTTTGAGGCCCAAACTCGGAACCCGCACGCCCAGGTTTTGAGGCCCAAACCTGGAAACCATCGATGGTAGCTTTTTGAGGCTCAGCTACCGAACCCGCACCGTAGACGGGATGTGGTTCGCACACCCCGACCACCGGCACCGATGCCGATGCATGTCCAGCCTCCACGCTGGGCACAATGCCTTTGCCTTCCTTCTCTGACTCGGCCGACAGCACTTGCGCCGCACGCAAGCCCGTGTCCGACCTCCCGCCAAGTGACATGACTCCAATGCCTTCCTCCCGACTCGGCCGATGCACCGCACATCCCCATGTGCTCCTGCTCGCCGATGCCACGTGCCAGCTACCACAGCTGGTCCTCTGGCCCCTGGTCCGTCATCAGTCCAAGCCTCACGTCCGCCCTTCACCGCTCGGTCCATCGGCATGGCACGTCCGCCGCACGGCACGCCCATCCTTCACCGCACCCGGTCCGTCAGCACGGCACGTCTCAACTTGACCTTCACCTCGCCATAGACCACTGTCTTCGAGCTCAACACCTGCACATCAACACAACCAAGAGACACATGTCGCACACGCACACCAACACAGAAACACCACACAACTCACACCACCAGTTAGTCATAAACAATAAGCGCATAGCAAGATATGGACTAAACCGGGTAAAAGCCTCAAACCTTCCTCAACAAAGTCAATCATTCATCATATGTATTCTCAATCTCCCCCTTGATGAATGCATTGACTAACAGTAAAACCAAAAAGGAAGGGTTTGAAGGCAAGCCTCACTCAAATGCCCAAAAGTCAGGTAAAAGCAAACACAAGGCCACTTGAGAGAGGAAGGATCATGAAAACTCCAAATAAAAGCTCTCGGTCCCGAAAGAAACGGGAAAAGCGGACAAAGCCTCCACACAACCGAAGAGTCAAGATAAACAAGAGTTTCATGAATCCCAAAAAGGTACTCGAAAACCAATCTCAAATAAAATTGTCAATCAATCATCACAAAAGAGAGACCAAGGTACTTGTCCACTTGGATTTGGGGGTCAATTTCTCCCCTTTTTCTCTTTCTCTTTTGTTTTCTCCCCCTTGATGATTGAATTGACAAAAACTAGGCAAAAGAGATGGTTTGAGATACCATAACCGAAAACTTGGTCCCCAAAGACATGGGCAATGGCTCAACGCAACCAAGCAAAGGATCGGAGCAACAACTCAATAAAGAGCAAAACTCGATCACAAAGAGCAAAAGACTTGGTTCCCTAAGACATGGGCAACGGCTCGACGCAACCAAGTCAAAAATGAGCTAGTCCTCAAGAAGAGGCATAAAAAGGCTCAACACCACTAGCTCAAGGCTCGACACCAACTGAGGCTGAACAGCGCATAAGAAGCAAAACTGCTAGTCCCTCAAGATAGAGGCACAGAGGCTCAACACAACTAGCAGAAGACTTGATAGCAATCAAAAACAGCCACAATGTGGTGAAAAAACAATAGTTCCTCAAGACAGAGGCAAAGCGGCTCAACACAACTAGCTGAAGGCTCCAAACCAATTGAAAATACCAAGCAAAAACTGCTAGTCCCTCAGGATAGAGGCAAAGTGGCCCAACACGACTAGCAGGCTCGATACCAATGCCTTACGGCCAAACATGCTCCACACCAAATGAAAATCAATCGAAGCGAACCAATAGAAGGAACACAAAGAAGGTTCGATATCAATTGAAAAAGCCCAAGAAAAGGCTCAAGGCGAAATGAAGCACAATCACTCGGAGCACGCGGAGAAGCAGCAAGACAAAAGCGACTCCCCCTGAAAGCAAGCCTATACACAAAAGCTATGCACAAAGCTCATGACACCAAATACAATCCATACCAAAAGATGGATACCAAATGAAACACATAAAAGAGCTATACCGAGTGAAAATACCAATTGAAGAAGAAACCAAAAAGAGCTAAACTCCCCCTATCTCCAAGCTCTCCCCATAATGCAAGACTCTCCCATTTGTGCCAACACTCAAGCTCCCCCTTGAAAACAGCTTCTCCCCCTTGACAAAAGGGAACATGCTGAGGGGTACTAACATTTTTCCACAAAGTTGACACAAACACAAGACAAGTCATCAACAAAAGCATATGGGGGCTGTGAAAAGCACTGAAGGTGACCACAAAGTGTATCGGAGCTGGGGGTATGTACACTAAGCTAAAAATGCATGATATGCACAATGCAACAGCTTCAAGTGTATAGCAATCAGAATGAAAAGATGCTCAAAAGGGTGCTGCCCTGAAACTTTAGCAACCAATACAAATGCTAGCAAAGGCTCAAACTGATCAAATGAATACGAAGTATGAACAATTAAGCACATGAGCAGTTTTAAGCCATTTGAAAAGGAGTTCACCAATAAAATAGCACTTAGCATGGATAGACAGGAAATCAACCAAGTGCTAACTCAAGTATAAAAGGTGAACTACCCCTAGCAAAGTTCAATCATCATGCAATAGAATGAAGCATAGACTTGTGTTATTTTCAATATTTTATCAGAGATTGCAGCGGTATTAACACAATTTCATATTTAAGAGCATGTGATTGCGAGAGGTTAAAAGCATGGTCATTGCCTAACTTTTCAACCGGGCTAAGCCTATGCAAGAAAAGCAATCAGAAGCTTAAAGCACCGGTTTCGGTCTTACACTACATGGCTCAAGTTTAACTCAAATGTGCAATGAGAAACAGTCTCGATACCGTGATGTGCTGACACATGCAATCCCATCTCGATCTTTTCAATTCACTAAACTTGGATCAAATTTTAAGCACAATGTACATATGAACAATCCAAGCAAGTGAATGACTCAGTGCAAGAGACATAGCAACCTAGCATACAAAAGATAGCACAAGTGATCTCAACACATCCTACCCATGCTAGTTGCCAATCTCAATGGTGAACAAATTATAGGTTTGATAGTTGATTAAACAAGTTCACCATTTGCAAAAAATAGCTTAGCTCATAACATGTATCAAGTGATCAAAGAGCCTAAGCTACAAGCATCATCATGAATAAGCAGGGCATACCAAAAAGAGCATAGTCTCATTTTCATTACTATATACATGAAGCTCTAAAATGCAAGATGTACATGATGAAATGCATGCAAAGCTAGCCTATAAGGAAAACCCAAAACAAAAGGGTATCGGAGAAGACCAACTAAGATACAACAGGCAAAATGCTTCCCCAACTAAAGGGGAAACACACATCAAACTCACAAGCGAAGAGCAAGGAAATGCTCAAGCAACAGCCAGCAAAATCCACATCGAAAGGACCACACAGCAGAAAGAGGTCGAAGAAGGAGTGTACCAAAAACTGAACTCAGAAGTGTGTCGGAGGTACCTCATGAAGCGCATGACCGCCTGCTGGTGTGATGCCCGAGGGGATGCCTGAATCTGCTGAACTCCGGGGCGCCTGCCTCGCCGAAGTTGTCTCCCCCTCGCCTGATGATGTCGCTCCCACAGGTGCAGCTAGTGCTCGCTGGAGAGCTGCTCGAACGGAACCCCAAGTCGTGGAAGAAGTGGAATCGGGTCCATGAGCCGAAATGCTCTCTCCAGGCTCCTGTTCTCCTGCACACTCAAAAGCAGAAGAAAACACAAGGCGTTGTCTCGTCTAGTGTGACCTCAAGGTCTCCACGAAAACGGTTAGTCAAATAAGCATAAGGTAAGCTCTCAACAAAAAGAGGTCTACCTATGAATGATACCGCAAGGAGATCTGAACTCAAACTAGCCTAGACTACCATGCAACAGGATAAAGCACAGTATAGCAAAATGCAGCCTAAAAACATGATCAACCCAAACATAGCCTAAGCCTCAACACATGCTACAATGCAAGATAATGATAGCAATAGATCCAAAAGCATGTAACATGATAAAATCGAGGAAAAACTAGTGCTCAAACTAATCATATCAACAGGGCACATGTAGCTACACAAAACTAGCACCTGAAACGTGATACCTAATGAACATCATACCTCTACATGTAAAGCTCATGGAGAAGTATGGTAAAGCATGGCACAATGTTCATGAGGATCACAGACTAGCATGAAAAGTGGCTCCTCCACAAAAGCTATACATAAAGCTAGCATGACATATGATATACAAGATAGCACATGCTAGACTAAAGCAAAACATGATACAAAAGAAAATGTACATGTAAAGGCTATACAAGTGAGCACCTGAAAGTCCATCTCATACCACAAGACATAAAACATGGATGTACAAGGTATGAGTGTATTAGAAAGCTCACCAAGCTATAAAAGCCTCTTTGGAGGCAAATCTAGGCGGGATGCAGAGAACCATCAAAACTTGATCACATCTAAAAGATCAAGCTCCATTCGGCGCATGTTCTCCACCCCGCGTCCTCATATCTACACACAAGAGGACAAAGTAACCCGAGCCTTGGATCCCGAAGGGTTAGCAAGCATTGTACTTGGGGATCCAGGACTTGGTCACAAATCTCAACTTCTCATGTGGGTTAGCATGATGCCAAATGCTGGTTCGAAAAGCGATTTTGAAACACCCTTGGAAGCATTCCTCAAAAGGACAACTCGAGGAGAAGAACGAGTCGTACCACGGGAAAAGAGGCGAACATCTTCCAAGGTTTTTGTAGAAGAACCAATAGAAGCATCATGAAAAGCATGACGTGGACCAAGAGAAGAAGCACTAGAAGCATGTCCACGACCATGACCTATCCCACTAGAAAAGGAGTCATAAATCCCATCAACAAAAATGGGCTTCTTACTAGGAGCACTAGTGTTCATGCCATGGGAAGGGCTATGAATCACCGTCTTCCTAGAAGAGCGAGCTTGGCGCAAGCGTTTGGCACGCCGATAGCAAAAGCTTTCTTGATGCCCATCTTTCTCACAAAAAGAGCAATGGTACAAAGGCCTACTAGAAGGCACACCATTCTCCGACAAGTGAGAAGTCCCTTGGGACTTAGAACAAGAAGCATCAACAACCACCTTGGTGCCAATACTCGGAGCACACGTGCCATGAGAAAGGCTACGCGGCTTCCTAAAAGCCTTAGCTCGAATTCGCCGCTCGTGTTTGACACGGCGGAAACAAAAATCGAGCGAATGTCCCTCTTCTTGCAAAAGGTGCAATGAAAAACCGGATTGGGAGGACGAGTCCCAAAAATACGAGAAGCACCCTTATCAAGAGAAGTCCCTTGGACATCACTCGAAGAAACAACAAGGTTAGGGGTAGCTATGAAAGAGCTATCCGAAACCTTGACACTAATGCTATCGTCAAAGACTCACGCGCAGCACAAGAACTCAACTCCGGTTGCAAAGATGCAAACTTGGAAATATCAACATCGGAGTTGTAAGAATGCGTGACTCAAAAGACTTAGCACAAAGGCTCTTGCACTTTTGGCTAAAACCTCATTCTCAAACATGAGGCGATCACAAGTACCACATGGAGCATTTTTAAGATTCTCCATCTCCTCTTTAATGCACTCGGCATATGTGGTACGCAAGAGCTCAATCTCTTTTCAAGGTTGGCACTCATATCATTGTGCCCAACCAACTTGGCGCTCATATCATCGCGCATTTGCTTCAAAACCAAAAACTTCTTTTTCAAATCAATGCAGACGTGCAAATAAAATTGTGTGGAAGAAAACATCACCATTCACATCCAAGGCAAAGGAAAAAAGAATCATGGTTAGCACAGAAGTAAGGCAAGCATCTTTATTCAAAGAGCACAAGCTACAAGGCCTAGTATTTAATTCAACAATTTTAGCCCTAGCATGCTCAAGTTCATCTACACATGTCCTGTGAATCAGACTATATTCTCTAAGTCTAGCAACAAAAGATTCACAAGAATCACATGGTGACAAAACATTTGACTTTAGCAAGGCTATTTCAGTCTTAGCACAATCAAGAGATCCTTGCGCAAGTCAATGCAAACTAGACATGGTTCGGAAGCATTGGATTTCAGCAATTCAATTTTCAGATTTTAAGCTAGCAAGAGAAAAGCTTAGCTCATCATTCTTCCTAACCAAGTCGACACAGGAGGTGCAAGCAAAGCCACAAGGCCATGAGCAAGTGTACCTCTCTTGGCCTTGCCAAGTTGATGTAGGAGATCCTCCGGTGAAAGCTCGTCATGTCGTGGAAGGTTCAGCAGATCGTTTCACCTCGTGATCCCTCTCATCAAACTGCACTCCTCCTTCTTCTCCAAGATATCGTCCATGGAACCGTTCAGGCTAAAAGACAAAGACATCCTTGAGGAAGAACTTGGTGCACTCCAAAAGCACCGTTAGTGTTAGCAAAGCAAAAGCTCAACACCTCGACAACAAAGTCAGAAACGAAAACCGCTCTCAAAAGGTCACCTTCGCGGATCCGGAACCGGTTAAGGTAGAGAGATCCCTAACTGGTTCCGATACCAATTGAAGGACCGAAAATGTAATAGCAAGGCGACCAGAGGGGGGGGGGGGTGAATGGGAGCCTAAAAATTTCTTCTTGAAATTACGGCCTTTGTCCCAACAAAATCAACCCCAAAAGCTTCGGACTCCAAACGCGATGCCCACGACCCTAGAAAGAGGGTGGATGATCCCTAGGATCACAGCGAGGCACCGCACAAGGGAGCAAAACAAAACTCCCAAAACTCCGAGTTAAGTTCGTGCCTAAAAGACCACTCCCCAACGTAGATAGAGATCTACGTCGGGATTCCTCCAAATACCGATGCTAACAAGTAGCAAAGAATGTAGAAGAGGTTCCTAGGTGAACTCTAGGAGCAAACGAGAAGTCCGGAAACAAAGGCGAAAAGCCGGAGAGCAAACGCACTCAACTGCAACCTACAGGCAGTTCCCGGACTGTCCAGACTCTTGGTCCCGGACTGTCCGGTGTGAGCCGGACTGTCCGCCGATAGGGGGCCGGACTGTCCGCCGACCAAAGAACAAAAACAGCACCGCTGCTGGACTCCCCTGCGCGATTCGCGGACTGTCCGTGATTAACACTGCGGACTGTCCGCGGTTCACGTGAACAGTGAACCCTGCGCGTCTGGTGCCCAGCGTCCGACCCGAGGCTCACTAGAAAGGCCTCGGGGAGAAACTCCGATTCGTCCGACCCGAGGCTCACTGGAAAGGCCTCGGGGAAAAACTCCGATTCGTCCGAGGCTCGAGGGTAGCCTCAGCCGTGGGAAAAACTTGACTGCACACAGAAGAAAGACTTCGACCCGAGGCTCACAGGAAGGCCTCGGGAAAAACTCCGATTCGCCCGAGGCTCACGGGTAGGCCTCGCGTCCTCGAGGGTTACAGTCCGAGGGTGGGCCTCGGCTCGCTCGAGGGAAGCTGCGCGAGGGAGGCCTCGGCGTCCTCGAGGGTTATAGTCCGAGGGTGGCCTCGGCTTACTCGAGAGATGCTTCTCGAGGGGAACGCCCGAGGCCAACAGCCACGCTCGGCTGAAGCCCCATGGCCGGACTGTCCGCGGCCACGGTTTGGCGGACTGTCCGGAACCCACACGGCGGACTGTCCGCGATCTCCAGAAGCACAAAACTGCTCGGTCAAAACCAAAATTGATTGGATCTTCACCAAATCGAACGGGGGCTTGCGACCAAACTTCACCCAAGTGTTCTTCTACGTGTTGGGAAGCTAATCCTAGGATATCATCGCTTCAACCCAACTCAACCATGAGAAATCCGAAGAACACCGTAAAAGGGGAAGAGCGAAGAACGAACATGATTTCGTTCGATCTACTTGTTCGTGAGGGTAGGGAAGAATTCCTTCCGGTCGAAATGTTCCCCTCACACTCACAGAACAAGTTGATTCAAACGGAATTGCAAAAGACGCAGCGAAGATGGGAGATCGGGGGAGGAGAAAATCGTGGAGAAAAAGGAAAATGCGAAGAACACGAAGAACAAATTCAAGACACAAATTCCACCACGAATTTGACCCTTGGATTCAGAGGAATGGATGATTCATTAAGCACTCGGTGTCGGGCTACAAGCCACTCCAGCAGATCAAAGCTTGGATGGCGAAAGCTCAAGCACAAGAGCCTGTCTCTCCCTAACCCTAGCCTCCTCTCACACAACACAAAATGAGAGTGACACCGTCCTCCAAGGATTTTTCTGGGATCCCGCTGCCCTAGCAGCCCCCCACATATATATAGGCGCACGTCCGAAGACCAAAACGCCCTTTCATTAAGCACTCGACCCAAGTACCCCCCAGGGGTACAACCGTCCAGTCCTGACGATCTTCATCCGACGGCCACGCCCGCACATCCGGTAGCTTCGCCTCGACGCGACCTCCCTGATGCCGCCACGTGCCGCCACCGTCGACCGCCGCGCCTTCTCACCGATAGCTTCGCCGCAACGCAAGCCTCTCGGTGCCGCCACGCGTCGACCGTCCTTTCGGAACAACCCCCTGGTTTTGAGGCCCAAACCAGGCAAACCGGCCACCCCGAGTTTTGAGGCCCAAACTCGGAAACCCGCACGCCCAGGTTTTGAGGCCCAAACCTGGAAACCATCGATGGTAGCTTTTTGAGGCTCAGCTACCGAACCCGCACCGTAGACGGGATGTGGTTCGCACACCCCGACCACCGGCACCGATGCCGATGCATGTCCAGCCTCCACGCTAGGCACAATGCCTTTGCCTTCCTTCTTGACTCGGCCGACAGCACTTGCGCCGCACGCAAGCCCGTGTCCGACCTCCCGCCAAGTGACATGACTCCAATGCCTTCCTCCCGACTCGGCCGATGCACCGCACATCCCCATGTGCTCCTGCTCGCCGATGCCACGTGCCAGCTACCACAGCTGGTCCTCTGGCCCCTGGTCCGTCAGTCCAAGCCTCACGTCCGCCCTTCACCGCTCGGTCCATCGGCATGGCACGTCCGCCGCACGGCACGCCCATCCTTCACCGCACCCGGTCCGTCAGCACGGCACGTCTCAACTTGACCTTCACCTCGCCATAGACCACTGTCTCCGAGCTCAACACCTGCACATCAACACAACCAAGAGACACATGTCGCACACGCACACCAACACAGAAACACCACACAACTCACACCACCGGTTAGTCATAAACAATAAGCGCATAGCAAGATATGGACTAAACCGGGTAAAAGCCTCAAACCTTTCTCAACAAAGTCAATCATTCATCATATGTATTCTCACTCACTGTGTGCGGTCGGTACTACCGCCCGAGGAGGGTCGGTACTACCGACCGCACTGCAGCATGCGGTTCCCTTCAATCCAATCACACACATCGTCCATGAAGTTGCAAACCATACATCCTAGAAGCATCTACATACTAGATAGAGCAATCCTACCAAAGGAATCGACCTAGAACAAGGTACATTAAGAGATCGGGCATGAACACCCTAGTACCTTGCTACTCGTGAAGAAGAGGTCGAAATCCAATGAAGGAAGAACTTCGGGCTTCAAGAACACCACCAAGACGATCTCCTTGCTCCCACGCACCTTCCCACCAGAGGGATTTGGATTTGGGTGAAGGAGGAGGGAGATCAGAGAGGAGAGATGGGCACGACGGCTGCAAGGGCTGAAGGAGGCGGCGACCACGGTGAAAAGCTTTGACCGGATAGGGTTGAACATGTTTTTACCGCAGCTATTTATACCAAGGACGAACATGGTCGGTACTACCGCCCCAAGGGGTCGGTACTACCGCCCCTATGGCGGTACTACCGACCACGCGTATCCAGAGAGGACAGAGAGCTATTCTAGGAGAACTTTGTGTGGCATACTGCACAAACTTCAATCATGTCCAGATTTCAAATAAACAGTACATGGCCATGGACATAAGAGAAGCATGCAAAATAGATTTTGAAATCACACACAATATTTTGTCAAAGCATTTGTCTAGGTCTCTAGGTGAAAACAAATATGTGCAAAACATCAAGCCACGTTACGAGAATCAATGATATTTAGTTCACTCCTCAAAGCACAAAATCTTGACTCATCTAAAGGCTTTGTGAAGATATCGGCTAGTTGCTTTTCGGTGCTCACATGGCGTATTGCGATATCTCCTTTGGCTTCGTGGTCTCTCAAGAAATGGTGTCAGATGTCTATGTGTTTTGTGCGAGAATGGTTTACGGGATTGTTTGCTAGTTTGATAGCACTCTCATTATCACACAAAAGTGGAATCTTATTTTCCTCACATCCGAAATCTTTTAGTGTTTGTTTCATCCAAAGTAGTTGAGCACAGCAAGCGTCGGCCGCCACATACTCGGCTTCGGCGGTGGATAGGGCAACACTATTTTGTTTCTTAGAACTCCATGACACCAAAGACCTTCCAATAAATTGGCAAGTCCCGGTAGTGCTCTTTCGATCTACCTTGCAACCGGCATAGTCCGAATCAGAATAGCCAAGTAGATCAAAAGTGGAGCCCTTGGGATACCACAAGCCAAGATTAGGAGTGTGCACTAAGTATCGAAAGATTCTCTTAACGGCCATAATATGACATTCTTTCGGATTAGCTTGAAATCTTGCACACATGCACACGCTAAGCATAATATCAGGCCTAGATGCACAAAGATAAAGCAATGAACCGATCATAGAGCGATATACTTTTGGTCCACTGACTTACCATCCTCATTTAGATCAAGATGTCCATTGGTAGGCATGGGGTCTTGATGGGTTTGGCCTTGTCCATCTCAAACTTCTTAAGCATGTCTCTTGTATACTTGGTTTGACTGATGAATGTGCCATCATTGAGTTGCTTGATTTGGAATCCAAGAAAATACTTCAACTCACCCATCATGGACATCTCGAACCTTTTGGTCATGATCCTACTAAATTCCTCACAAAAAGTCACATTAGTACTACCAAATATTATGTCATCGACATATATTTGGCACACAAAAATATCATTATCGACTTTGTGAGTAAATAAAGTAGCGTCAGCCCTTCCTATCTCAAAACCCTTTTTGAGTAGGAAGTCCTTAAGGCAATCATACCAAGCTCTAGGGGCTTGCTTGAGCCCAGAGAGAGCCTTGTCGAGCTTGTAGACGTGGTTGCGATACTTAGGATCTTCAAAACCCGGTGGTTGCTCCACATATACCAATTCGGAGAGGGGGCCATTGAGGAATGCACTTTTCACGTCCATTTGGTATAGCTTGAAATCATGGTGAGTAGCAAAGGCAAGTAATATGCGAATTGACTCAAGCCTAGCTACGGGTGCATAGGTTTCCCAAAATCCAAACCTTCGATTTGAGTGAAACCTTGAGCCACCAACTGTGCTTTGTTCCTTGTCACCACGCCATGCTCGTCTTGTTTGTTGCAGAAGACCCATTTGGTTCCTATCACATTTTGCTTGGGTCTTTCCACCAAGGACCAGACTTCATTCCTAGTGAAGTTGTTCAGCTCTTCTTGCATAGCCATCACCCAATCCGGATCATCAAGTGCATCGTCCACCCTAAGAGGTTCCAAAGAGGAGACAAACAAGTAATGTTCACAAAAATTTGCTAAACGTGAACGGGTCGTTACCCACGACGTATGCTCCCCAGTATGTTGTCAACGGGATGATCCCGTTGAATAGTATGGTGCACTTTAGGATGTGGCACGAGTGATCTCCTTTGGATTGGTCCATCTTCATCATCTTCGTCACATGTGGGGATGTCCCCATCATCTTGTCGGTCTTCATGTTGAGCTTGTGCTTGATCATCAAGTTGATGTTGCATTTGACCACCATTTGCACCTCCATCTATCGGAGTTGTGGAAGCTTCACCATGTACATTTCAATGCACATGATGGACATTTGAATCTTGTGGAGTGTGCAATGGATCATCATCATCATCTTGAATCTCAATAGGTCTCACATCACCGGTTGCAAGCTTCTTGATTGCTTTGGATGGAGACATGTCATCACCTACAAGCTCATCATTGACTTGCTCCTTTTGGGAGCCGTCGGATTCATCAAAGGTCACGTCTACCGTTAACTCAATAGTGCCGGTGGCATTATTGAATACGCGGTAGCCGTGTTCGTTAGTACCATAACCAAGTAGAAAGCCTTCATGTACCTTAGGTGCAAACTTTGAACTTTTGGCTCTCTTGTTAAGTATGAAACACTTGCAGCCAAAAACTCGAAAGTAATGCACCTTCGATTTGTTACCGGTTAGAAGCTCGTATAGCGTCTCATCCCTTAGCTTGTGGAGGTAGAGGTGGTTGATGGCATGACACGCGGTGTTCATCGCCTCCACCCAAAAGCCATGGGAAGTCTTGTACTCATCCAACATAGATCTTGCGGCTTCAACAAGAGTTCTATTCTTCCTTTCCACAACCCCATTTTGTTGTGGGGTATATGGAACGGAGAACTCATACTTGATTCCTTCATCATCAAGATATTCTTCTATGTTGGTGTTTCTAAACTCGGTCCCATTGTCGCTTCTCACTTTCTTGATCTTGAGCTCAAACTCATTTTGAGCCCTTCTAGCAAACTTCTTGAAGATACCTTGGGTCTCAGTTTTATCTGCTAAAGGGAATACCCAAGTGAAACGAGAAAAGTCATCAACAATAACAAAACCATATTTGTTACCGCCGATGCTTTGGTAAGCAACGGGTCCGATGAGGTCCATGTGAAGCAGCTCCATTGGTCTTGTGGTTGATACAATGTTCTTCATTGGATGCTTTGCTCCAACTTGCTTTCCTGCTTGGCATGCGCTGCAAATCCTATCTTTCTCAAACGAGACATTGGTTAGTCCAAGGATGTGCCCTTCCCTTTGAAGTTGGGCCAAGTTCCTCATCCCAACATGAGCTAGTCGGCGATGCCAAAGCCAACCCATGCTAGATTTTGCCATTAGACATGTTGTAGGTTCTACCTTACTAGTTGAGAAGTCAACTAGGTAAAGTTTTCCCTTCAACACGCCTTTAAAAGCAATAGAGGAATCCCTTCTTCTAGAGACGGTCACACCCTTATCCGTAAAGAGACAATCGTAACCCATTTCACAAAGTTGAGAAACAGACAACAAATTGTAACTCAACGAATGCACAAGTAATACATTAGATATGGAATTGTCAGTTAAGATAGCAATTTTACCCAAACCAAGCACTTCTCCCTTTCCATTGTCACCAAACACAATGTTGTTGCATGAGTCGTTGCTTGGTTGAAAGGAGGAGAACATTTCTTTTGCCCCGGTCATATGATTGGTGCATCCACTATCCAACACCCAACTTGACCCACCGGAGGCATATTCCTACAAAACAAGATTATGTTCTTGATTTAGGTACCCAATGAGATTGGGTCCTTGGGGGTTAGTCACATAAGCTTTTGGCACCCAAACATTTCTCATAATTTCCCTCTTCTTGAGGGCACCAACATACTTAATGACAATCTTGTCGTCTTCTCCCCAACAACACAAGTAATCACATGTATAGCTTCTTGATATGGGCTTTTGTTGCTTGGGGCCTCCGCTTGCTTTTCCTTGTTGATCTTACCATTAGCAAGTGGAGCCTTAGGATTGGCAATCTTGTTGGCCTTGTTCATGAGGTCAAAAAGAGGAACCCCTTTGTTAAAGTTAACAAAGGGTACCCCCTTGACCATCTTCCTTCCATTGGCCTTGCCACCATACCTATTGTACCCAATCCCATCCTTGATGGATGGATGTCTTGCGGTCTTGAGGATGTCCTTTGGTTGTTGCACCGTACATTTGCATCCATTCTTCAAGATCATGTTCAACCTATGAATCTCCTTGTCTTTCTTTTCTAGCTCAACAAGGTTAGATGCACAAGCATTTATATCAAGTTTATAGCATCTTTGCAACCTTTACTAGTTGAGGCATTAGAGCTATCGGAATCCTTAGGAGAGGTTGAAGAAGTGCTATTCCAAGGAGGTTGTAGCTTAGTTCAAGAGTTTGATACTTATCTTGAAAGCTTGTGAGGCTTTCTTGAACCAAGCTAACTTCATTCTTTAGTTTAGCAATTGAGTCAGCTTGTGGAACACTCCTTAGCCAACTTCTTGTTAGAGTCATTGGCTAAAGATAGTTCCACGGTCAATTTCTCAACCTTCAACTTCTCCTCGGCAAGAGAGGCTTCCAATGCAAGGTTCTTTTCTCTCTCTTGAGAGATCAAGTCTCCTTGCAAAGCAAGACTCTCATTCCGACTCTCTAATTCAGTGAGCAATTTTATGATTTTAGGTCCACCTTTCTTACCAAATTTTCTAATTATGCTAAGCTCAAATTCATCCATTTCATCATCACTATAATCATCGGTAGAACAAGTAGGAGAGTTAGATGATACCTTCTCATCCTTAGCCATGAAGCAAGAATGAGTGAAGTCATCCTCATCAGTCAGGTGAGGTTCTCGAACAAGCGTGATGAAGTGGTCGAAGTAGTCATGTTGGAGAAGAGACTTGGAGAAGAGGTCTTGTGTATGGCGATGTTGGCCGCTCCCTTCTCTTTCTCCTTGCACTTGCTCTTCTCTTCATCACTTGATTCATCTTCGGAGAACCATTCTTCACCAAGATGAGCTTCACCACCTCTTCTTCTTCTTTGGTTCTTGTCGTAACTCTTGCTAAACTTGTTCTTGTTCTTCTTTTGAGGACAATCAGCGATGAAATGATCGTCCGCACCACACTCATAACAAGTCCTCTTCTTTGACTTCTTGAAGTATCCACCTTTGCCCTTCTTGTACATTTTCTTCTTCATGAATCTTCGGAAGTTCTTCACAAGGAGAGCAATCTCATCATCAGAATCGTCGCTTTCATCACTTGATGAATCATGTTGGGCCTTGCTTCCTTCTTCTTGATTAGCCTTGAGAGCTACCACCTTCTTGTGGCTTTCCTCTTGATCTTCTAGAGCTTCATCATCCAAGACTTCATGATGCTTTATTTTGGCAAGCATCTCATGAGGCCCCATGCTCTCATAGTTGGGTCTCTCCTTGATGATTGATGCAAGTGTCTTGTTCCTCTTTCTATATGCTCTCAATAGCTTTTTTCCAGCTGAGTAGTCATCCCACTTTTTTGTCTCCGAGAGCTCTAATCTTATTGACCAATGTCATGAATCTATCAAACATTTGTTGAGTGGTCCCACTTTTCTTGATAGCAAAGTTCTCAATCTTTCCTTGAAGAAGCTCTATGTTGCACTTCCTCACACTTGCATCACCCTCATATGATATCCTGAGGGTGTCCCAAATCTTCTTGGCACTCTCCATTCCATGTACCTTGTTGCTTTTTTCAGGCTTAAGGCATGATAGGATCAATAATGCGGCTTGAACATTTTGTTGAAACTCAATCACATCATTGTCAGTGAATTCTTGGCCTTCAACATGACTTGGTCCACTCTCAACAATCTCCCAAACTCTTGCGGCAAGAAGGTGTAGCTTCATCTTGTGTGCCCAATCATTGTAGTTGATTCCATCAAAGGAGGGTGGTTTGCCTAGATTGACGCTAGGCAATTGAATGACTTTGCCTATTTGGCTATAGTCATAAGGCACTCTAGAAAACTCGTTGTCTCTCTTGCCTTTCACTTCATCTTCCTTCTAGTCACCTTTGGGCTGCGGTGGATTTTCACCGGATGATTCGGCCTTGTTGCCTAAAGCTAGCTTCAAGCTCTCAATCTCGTCTTTCATCTTTTTCATCTCATCTTCATGTTTCTTTGCTTGATCTTCTAACAACTGAGCAGATACCTTCTTGACAATCTCATCTAGTTGTTCTTGACTTAGGGTCCACATGATTCTCCCTTACGCGGTGAAGCGCTAACACAAGGGTTAGGGTTCGATACCAATTGAAAGGATCAAATCAGCCTAGAGGGGGGGTGAATAGGTGATTTTTCACAATCTGAAACTTCACAAACTAACAGATGTAGTTAGATAACAACCGGAGGGGCCGGTTTGTTTGGGTAGGTACTACCGGGTGTAAAACACCGGTACTACCGACACAAACAAACGGCACAACCGGGATCCTAAAAGAAACTACAAATCCGATGTATGTGAGCTATGACAGTAATACAAGAATCTAGCCCCACTTCCCTAAGTATGAAGGATGGTAAATCTACTCTCACCGAGCCTTAGTTGCTACCCTTGATGTAGATCGAGCCTTCCCAACCTAAGAAGGAGATAGGGATACGAAGAACACGAAGAACACAACAACAAGCGTAATATACAAAGTAGAGACAACAACAAGCACACGGGACACGGCGATTTATCCCGAGGTTCGGCCAATCCACAAAGGAGTGCCTACGTCCTCGTTGTTGAGGTGACCACAAAGGTCGGAGTCTATTTCACCTCCTAGCCTCACTCAAGCAACCACAAAGGCTACTAGAGTTTCTCCACTAGAAATCACAGGGGTAATACAAACACTTCGGGGAGCCCTCACAAGTGAATCAATACGGGCTACCACGAAGAACACCTAACCGGCTAGAGCTCAAGAGTAAAAGACACAAATCAAGCCGGCTAGATGGAAACCAAGTGCTCAAGTCATAGATCGAAGCTTCTCACTCTCTAATCTCACTTCCCTAGCTCAAATCTTGCAAGGGAATGAATCTAGGAGCAAAGGGAGAGAGAGAGAGGGGAGTAGTCAATGCTTAGAGAGAGCTTTGTCTGAAAGTAGGTCGCAATGAATGAATGGAATGAGTGGGTAACGGTCAAAAGTCAAGTGAAGGGCTATAAATAGTTCCCCAGTCCCGAGTGAAGGACCGAGAAAGCACTAGCAAGGCGACCAGAGGGGGGGGGTGAATGGGAGCCAATCAAATTTCTCTCGAAACTTTGGCCAAGTGTCCCAAAATCAACCCCGAGAAACGGCGACCAAAACCGTGATGCTCACGACCCTTGGAAGAGGGTGGATGATCCCTAAGATCACAGCGAAGCACCACCAAGAAGAAAGAAACCAAACTCCAAAAGTTCTGGCTCGAACACAACTCCAAAAACCAAGTCCTGGACGTAGATAGATGGCTACGTCGAGAAACTCCTAAATACCTATGCTAACAAGTAGCAAAGATACTTAGAGAGGTTCCTTGGTCAACTACAGGGCCAAACGAGAAGTCCGGAAACCAAGCGAACAAGCCGGGAGAGCAAACGCACTAAACCGGAAGACTCAGTGCAGATACATGGGTGTATGCCGGGTCTCTGAGTGATGAGTGATTGTCAACTGGGTATGATGCGCATGTTCTTTGGCTTGTGTTGTGCAGGTGTCGAGCACGGATGCAGTGATCGAAGGCGAGGTGAAGGTCAAGTAGAGACGTGCCGTGCCGATGGACCGAGAGTGGCAAAGGGCGGACGTGAGGCTTGGACTGAGGGACCAGAGGCCCGAGGATCAGCTGTGGTGGCTGGCAGCCTGTGACGACGACAAGTGAAGAAGTGCGGTCATGTGTTGCCTGAGTCGAGGACTCGGGGACACGTGTCGGTGGACGGGGTGCACGGGAGGTGCATCCCATCTACGACGTCGGTTTGGTGGTAGAGCCAGGAAAAAACCATCGGATGGACGGTTTCCAGGTTTGGGCCTCAAAACCTGGGCGTGGACGGTTTCCGAGTTTGGCCACAAAACTCGGGCTGAGAACGGTTTCCAGGTTTGGGCCTCAAAACCTGGGCGCTGAGGGTTTTCTGAGTTTGGCCTCAAAACTCAGAAGCTGGTGGGCTGGTTTCCCGGTTTGGGCCTCAAAACCGGGGGTTGGCTGGAAAAGGCTGGTTTCCCGGTTTGGGCCACAAAACCGGGGGTGCAGAGCGAGGGCGGCATGTGGCGGCGATCTGGAGGTTGCATCGAGGCAACGCTTTGAGTCGAGCGGGCGTGGCCGTCGGATACACCTACCAGTCTACCACCGAGTTGGTCCAGAATAACCCTAGGGTTTAGCTGGCTCGCTCTGTAATTAGAATAGAGAGGGGTAGAGTAGGAAATAGACTTAGGCTAGTAGTAGGATAAGTAGTCGGGAGACACCCTCCTCCCATTGATCTCAGTCATTTTGCTCTTTCGTACTTAGGGTTTCCTGCTCTCCCATCCCCTGCTGTAGCTAGCTGAGATCCGCAGAGAGACTTGCCTCTGTGCACTATTGATTCTGAGGAAGTGAGGTCGTATCCTCACTGTTGTAGCGGGTGTTCGCGCTACGGCTGCAGATCGTGGTTGTGATTCGCGTTTTGTTCGTGTTCTTCGCGGAATCCTTTTTCTCCACGTTCTTCCCGTCGCTTGATCTCTTTGCTCGGTTCATCTTTTGCAAATCCGTTTGAACCAAGTTGTTCTAGATCGTGAGGCACTTCTTTCCACCAAAGGAATTCTCCTCTAACCTCACGGTCTAGGAGATCGATCGATTTTCGTTTCGGGTCAAGTTTTCTTCCTTCCCCTGAAATTCTTCGATTCATCGATTTGGAGATAGGTTCGAGCCATGATCTCTTAGGGATAGCTCACTATACTCCTTTTGACTCTTCTCACCAAGTTTGATCCCTAGAGGATTTGTTTTGGGTGAGATCGAGTTGAATCGGTGGACGAACAGCGCTGTTTCGGGGTGACCGAACGTTTGGTCGGGATGACCGAACGCACGGGCAGAGAGTCCGGTCGTTGAGTGCTCACTGTGTTCGTTCCGTGACTTGACCGGACGCTTGATTTGAATACAGACCGGACGCATAGGTCCTACTGTTCATTGAGCTTGTCGTCTTTTGACCGGACGCACTGTTGTTGACCGGACGCTCCCTGCTCGTGAGTCCGATCAGAAACAGTAAGGTTCCAGATCGGTTTTTGTGTGACCGGACGCGTCCGGTCCCTGCTGACCGGACGCTAACCAGAGTCCAGTAGTGACTGCTTTGCGCTGGTTCGTTCGCGGTTTGTTCGTCCGCTGTCGGAATTGATCTCCGTCTTTTGCGTTGGCTTTCTAGAGTTGTGTAGTGTCCCGCTGTGCTTCTTGGAAGCATCCACCCTACATCTAGGGTCGTGGACATTAGCAAGCTCTAGGGTTTGTCTTTTGGGGTGATTCTCGGGACAGTGGCTACTAGTTTCCGAAAGGAAATTTTGAAGCTCCCATTCACCCCCCCCTCTGGTCGCTTTCTGGTTGCTTCTCGGTCCTTCACTCAGGCAATTCTTGGACTGTCCGGCCCTGGGGGTCCCGGACTGTCCGCGGTAGGGCGGACTGTCCGCCAAGCAATCCTGGACTGTCCGCCGGCAGAAACACCAAAACAGCAAGGTTGCTGAACCCTTGCTGGACGAGTCCCGGACTGTCCGCGAATCACAATGGCGGACTGTCCGCCGGTCAATGAACAGTGACCCGACCGAGGAACTCAGCCCTTAAACAGGCTGCTCCCCCGACGCCCAGTCTGTCCGTCGGTCAAAACCGCGGACTGTCCGCGACCTTGCAGAGAGGGCGATTTTGGTCGCCTTCTCTCCAAATCTCTCCAAATCTGATCCAACTCAAAATCCCAAGTTCCCAAACTTGGAGAAGATGATCACGGGGTAGTTAGGAGACTATCCCCAAGAAATCATCTGCCCAAATCAACCAAATCACCGGGAAATCAAAAGGGAAGGTGGATGAACACAAAAAGCGCCACGAAAACGAAATTGACCCGATCTATTCGATCATGAGGAGTTAGATGAATTCCTTTGGTCGAAGTGACCTCCTTAATGATACGAACAAAGTGATTCAAATCGAATTCGCAAAGACGCACTAGAGAGGGAGATCGAGTGATGGGAAAATCGTGAAGAAACGAAGAACGCGAAGAACACGAATCAAAACACGAATCAAGTCATCGATCTGCACTGCAACGGTGAGGATACGGCCTCACTTCCTCAAATCAACAGTACACAGAGGCAAGTCTCTCTGCGGATCTCAGCTAGCTACAGCAGGGGATGGGAGAGCAGGAAACCCTAAGTGCGAAAGAGCAAATGACTGAGATTGATGGGAGGAGGGTGTCTCCCGACTACTTATCCTACTACTAGCCTAAGTCTATTTCCTACTCTACCCCTCTCTATTCTAATTACAGAGCGAGCCAGCTAAACCCTAGGGTTATTCTGGACCAACTCGGTGGTAGGTGTATCCGACGGCCACGCCCGCTCGACTCGAAGCGTTGCCTCGACGCAACCTCCAGATCGCCGCCACGTGACGCCCTCGCTCTGCACCCCCGGTTTTGTGGCCCAAACCGGGAAACCAGCCTTTTCCAGCCAACCCCCGGTTTTGAGGCCCAAACCGGGAAACCAGCCCACCAGCATCTGAGTTTTGAGGCCAAACTCAGCAAACCCTTAGAGCCCAGGTTTTGAGGCCCAAACCTAGAAACCGTCCTTAGCCCGAGTTTTGTGGCCAAACTCGGAAACCCTCAGCCCGAGTTTTGTGGCCAAACTCGGAAACCGTCCACGCCCAGGTTTTGAGGCCCAAACCTGGAAACCGTCCATCCGATGGTTTTTCCCTGGCTCTACCACCAAACCGACGTCGTAGAGGGGATGCACCTCCCGTGCACCCCGTCCACCGACACGTGTCCCCGAGTCCATGACTCAGGCAACACATGACCGCAAGTCTTCGCTTGTAGCCGCCACAGGCTGCCAGCTACCACAGCTGATCCTCGGGCCTCTGGTCCCTCAGTCCAAGCCTCACGTCCGCCCTTCGCCACTCTTGGTCCATCGGCACGACATGTCTCTACTTGACCTTCACCTCGCCGTCGATCACTGCAACCGTGCTCGACACCTGCACAACACAAGCCAAAGAACATGCGCATCATCCCAGTTGACAATCACTCATCACTCAGAGACCCGGCATACACCCATGTATCCGCAATCTCCCCCTTGATGAGTGCATTGTCAACTACCAACACAAATCATAGTAGAAAGAGAAGAAGGAAGAAGAAGAGAGAACTCGACCAAATGACCCAAAAGCATAGCAAAGCCAAAGAAGGTCAAGTGGAAAGAGCAAGACAACTTGGTCCCCAAAGACATGGGCAACGGCTCGACGCGACCAAGCAAAGCAAAGCTAGCCCTCAAGAAGAGGTAGAACAGGCTCAACACCGCTAGCAAAACCCAATCAAAAATATCGAAGCAAAATGCTAGTCCCTCAAGATAGAGGCACAGAGGCTCAACACAACTAGCAAAGAAAGCTCGATACCGATGCCTTTCGGCCAACAAGAGACAGCAAAGCTCAAGCTCCCCCTCGATTAGTGCATACAACCAAGAAAGCACTCCCCCTCAAATGAGCACTCGGGAAGCATAAATGATTTGCAAATTCTCCCCCTTAGTTGAAAATGCACGAATCAAGTAAAAGGCTCTCCCCATCAGAAAAGGCACCAACAAAAGTGCGAACTAGGGAGGGACTCCCCCTTCCAACATGCATATGAGTCAAAATGCCAGTTAGCAGCTTCAGGCATATATTCAGGAGAATGCAAAGATGCTCTAAACAGTATAACTCCAATGACTCAATAACAGCATACAAGCTCAACAAAGGCTCAAACAGATCACCAGATATGAAATATGAACATATGAGCGGTTTTGAGTCAAAAGGTGTTCACCATCAAAATAGCACTAGCAATGTATAAACAGGAGTCTGAACAAGTGCTAAACATGTATACAAGGTGAACTACCCCTAGCAAAGTTCAATCATCATGCTTAAGAATGAAACATACACTTGTGAATTCAAATTCAGATCGGAGTTGCAGCGGTGAAATTTCACAAGTTCAATTATTAGCATGTGATTGCGAGAGGTTGAAAGCTTGTCATTGCCTAACTTTTCAACCGAGCGAAGCCTATGCCGAAGCAATCAGAAGCTTAAAGCTACAGTTTCGGTCATACACTACACGGCTCAAGTTTAACTCAAAGTGCAATGAGAAACCGTCTCGATACCGTGATGTGTTGACAAGCAATCCCATCTCGATCTTTTCAATTCACTAAAACTTGGTTCAAATTTTAAACATGATATGAATAGACCAAACAAGTGAATGACTCAGAACTAGAGACATAGCAACCTAGCATATATGAAAAGCACGAGTAAACTCAACACATCCTACACATGCTAGATGCATATCTCAATGGTGAACATTTTCAGATTTTATTTACTTTAAGCAAATTCACCATTTCAAAATAGCTCAGCTCACAATATGTACTAGTGATCAGAAAGAGCATAAGCTACAAGCATCAACATAAGCATCGGAGCATACTACACAGAGCATAGTTACATTCTAGTGATTATAGACATGAAGCTCAGAATGTAACTGCGTATGCTGAAGTGCAAAAGAAAAGAAAGACAAACGAAAGAAAGTCAGTCTATTATACAAGATCAAAAATGTTTCCCCCAACTAAAAGGGGAAACACACACCAAGCTCACCCCTCAACCGGTTAAAGGTTGATTCGTCTAAAGGCTTGGTGAAAATATCAGCCAGTTGATGATGAGTATCGACATGGCGAAGGTCGATATCACCCTTCTCCTGGTGGTCTCGCAGAAAATGAAAGCGCACATCAATGTGTTTGGTCTTCGAGTGAAGCACGGGGTTCTTAGCAACGCTAATGGCACTCGTGCTGTCACAAAGCAAAGGAACACGAGTAAAGCTCAGACCAAAATCACGCAAAGTGGCCATCATCCAAAGCAACTGGGAACAGCAGCTAGCCGCAGCAACATATTTAGCCTCGGTAGTGGACTGAGCGACACTAGACTACTTGCGAGAAGACCACGAAACAAGAGAGGAACCAATAAACTGACAAGTCCCAGAAGTGGACTTGCGCTCAATACGGCAACCAGCAAAATCGGCATCCGAATAACCGCAAAGGGAGAGGGTGGAGGAAGCAGAATACCAAATCCCGAACTCAGGTGTGAAACGAAGGTACCTGAAAATCCGCTTCACCGCCTGACGGTGAGAGGTGCGCGGCAACGCCTGAAAGCGCGCACACAGACACACCGCGAACTGGATGTCCGGGCGTGTCGCCGTCAGGTAGAGGAGCGACCCGATCATGCTTCGGTACTCCTTCTGGTCCACTGCTTCTCCATCCAAGTCCGCATCCAGGGTAGTCGTCGTCGACATGGGTGTTGGAAGAGGCTTGGCCTCACCCATATCGAACCGCTTCAGCAAGTCCTTGGTGTACTTGCCCTGGTGCACAAACGTCCCCTCTCGGGATTGCTTGATTTGCAACCCAAGAAAGAAGGTCAGCTCACCCATCATGCTCATCTCGAACTCCCTGCTCATAATATCTGCAAACTTGGCAACCAAAGCGTGAGAAGAACCACCGAAAATGATATCATCCACGTAAATCTGGACCAAGAGAGTGTCTTTGCCTTGCTTGAGGAGAAAAAGCGTTTTATCTACACATCCCATTTTAAAACCCTTAGCAAGCAAAAAGGTTTTTAATCTATCATACCAGGCTCTAGGGGCTTGTTTCAAACCATATAAAGCTTTATGAAGTTTAAAAACATGGTTTGGAAACTTGGGATTTTCAAAACCGGGGGGTTGCTCAACATACACTTCCTCTTCTATGTAGCCGTTTAAGAAGGCACTCTTGACATCCATTTGAAAGAGTTTAAAACCTTTGGATGCAGCAAAAGCCAAGAGTATCCTAATAGCCTCCAAACGAGCTACAGGAGCAAAAGTCTCCTCAAAGTCTATCCCCTCCTTCTGACTATAACCCTTGGCCACAAGACGCGCTTTGTTCCTCACAATGTGGCCATCCTCTCCTTGTTTGTTTTTGAAAACCCATTTTGTCCCAATAGGATTACAGTTAGGAGGAGGAGGAACTAGAACCCAAACCCGATTTCTCTCAAAATTTTCTAACTCCTCATGCATGGCATTGACCCAATCTGGATCCGTCAAAGCGTGTCCAACATCTCGGGGCTCAAAATTAGCAACAAAAGCAGAATGAGCGAAGTGAGAGATATGTTGTGACCTGGACCGAGTAACCCGTTCGTCGATGCTGCCGATCATCTGCTGAGGCGGGTGCTGGCGCTGGATGTGTCGTGGCGCCTCCCGAGCTGAAGTAGCCTCCCCCTCAACAGTAGCTGGTGCCTCCCCGGGTACAAATGGTACCGCTCGGGGTGGCGGATCCCACGGCCCCAGGAGGAAGAGGTGTCGGGGCCGTGAGTCGTCGTAGAAGCCGCTCTTTGCGGCACAGCAGGTGGAGGGGGTGCTAGATCATCCATATCTTCAGCACCCTCGTCCTCGTCATCAAAAAGAGGCTCACCAACCTCATGATCACCTGCACGCTCAAAACAAGAAGAAGGACAAACCATGGTCTCGTCGAAGGTGACATCGGATGTCTCCATGACTCGGTTAGTGTCAAGGTTAAGTACGCGATAAGCTCGAGTGTGAGTGCCATAACCAAAAAACACACCGTCCGAAGAACGAGACTCAAATTTATCCAGGTTGCCCTTTTTGAGTATAAAACAATGACAACCAAAAACTCGAAAATAACTCACCTTGGGCAGTTTTCCAAAACGCAACTCATAAGAAGTCTTTTTCAAGAAAGCTCGGAGAAAAATGCGATTGGAAATGTAGCATGCAATGCTCATAGCTTCGGCCCAATATCGCCTAGGAGTCCTATGCTCATCGAGCATCGTCCTGGCCATCTCAACAAGGGTCCGATTCTTCCTCTCTACAACACCATTCTGAGGAGGTGTGTAGGGGGAAGAGAACTGATGCTCTAAGCCCAAAGAGTTACAAAACTTTTCAAAATCTAAATTCTTAAATTCGGAACCATTATCACTCTGTATTGCTCACATCGAGTTCAAAGGGAACTCGTTCTGAAGACGCAAAATCAGATTGCGAGCAAAGGAGAAAGTCTCGGTCTTCTCAGCTAAAAAGAAGACCCACGAATATCTCGAAAAGTCATCAACAACAACAAGCACATACCACTTCCCCCCAACCGAGCTCACCTGAGTCGGACCAACAAGGTCCATGTGCAAAAGCTCTCCAGGGTGCTTGGTCATGACCTGAGTCACTGGATGGTGGGGAGCGGCAACCATCTTCCCGTGTCTACAAGAGTGGCAAACAAGATCCTTCTCCATATGCAACTTGGGCAATCCTCGGATTAGGCCAAGTGAACTAAGCCTTGCAAGCAAGTCGAAGCTCAAATGTCCAAGTCTCCTATGCCACTTCCAAAGATCGGAGGAGGAAGGTCCAGCCACAAGACAACGAGAAGTGCCAAAAGACTCCGATAAATTTGCACGAAAGACTTTTCCAAAGGGCGAAATCAAACACACAAGATTGCCCTGAGGATCCAAAATACGACTGAGATTCGGTTTAAAACGAATCTCATAGTCGTCGTCAAAGAGTTGCGAAACAGAAAGAAGGTTAAAATGCAAGTTAGAAACAAGAGCAACATTGCGCAACACAAAGTGCTCATTAACTCGCACTGACCCGCGAGACAATACCTTACCTTTGCTATTGTCGCCGAAGGTTATGTACTCCTTTCTGGCAACAGGGCTAAGGCTGGAGAACCACTTGGCGTTTCCGGTCATGTGCCTCGAGCAACCGGAATCCACCAACCGAATGTCCTCCAACCGTTTTACCTACATCAATAAAAAGACATAGGGTGAGCATACGGTCCAACACTGGGGTTAGTGAAGTAGGAAGAATACCAGTGTTGGGCCGGCTGCTCAAAAGAACGGTTAGCAGAAAAACCATTCCTAGCACGTCTACGAGAGGAGCGATCACCACGTAGAGGAAAACGTGGTCCGCTAAGGAAGGAGCGTCCATCGCGATACTCAAAACGCGGTGGGGGAAAACGCTCAACTACAAAGCCTCCGTCACGGGGTCCATAGCCTACAACTGCAGGCTCCCGCCGGGCATGCTCTCTACGAGGCCTAGGCCTAGCAACTTGAGG
Source organism: Coix lacryma-jobi var. lacryma-jobi (assembly GCA_009763385.1). Classification (NCBI taxonomy): domain Eukaryota; kingdom Viridiplantae; phylum Streptophyta; class Magnoliopsida; order Poales; family Poaceae; genus Coix; species Coix lacryma-jobi. The sequence goes on from CM019824.1 coordinate 141,273,304, forward strand.
CACTGTGCCTCTAGGCCTAGCATCTCTCCTCGGAGCTCTCTGCTGCCTAGGCCTGGGAACTTGAGGTTCTGGACCTCTGGGCCTAGCTGCTCTCCTCGGAGCACTCCTCTGAACATTCGGCACATGTACATCATGGAAAGGATGGTACATGTCCGTGTTGTTCATCTCCCTAGCACGGCGCGCCTCTCTCTTGCGCCTAAAGCAGAACTCGCTCAAGTGTCCATCTCTCCCACAGAAGTCACAATGATACCTCACCGCACGCAAAGGGGGTTGTTGGTACTCATGGCTGTGGGCGTGGATCACTTTGCCCTTCTGTGGCAACTCCTCCTGGATAGGTGGCATTGTATCCAGCTTGTTCTTTAGGTGGTTGGGTTTGGGATGCCACACTTGGTTCTTGGGTGGAACTCTCGGGGGTTCCTCAAAAACCCCATCCTTGGTGATAGGCTTGACGGGCTCTTTGGGTGGAAGCTTGGTCAGTTTGGGAGTAGTGGTGGAGTTGGGCTTCTCACTAGGATTTAGACCACTCAACTCTCCAATCTTCCCAAAAGCAGAAAGATCAACACCCTGAGCAAGACCTACACCAGAACCTCCAGCAGCTCGCTTAAATTGGGAGATCATCATCCCGAGCTGCGGCTCACCACAAGATACCCATGACAAGATGGTCCGAAGGTATGTGTTTTCTTCCTCGGTTTGCATCTTGTCATGCTTCACATTGGCTATCTCCATCTCCAAACCCTCACAGAGAGCACACTTAGCCACACACGTGCTACCTGAGTTGGCCTCTTCAAGAGACACAATCTTGGCATTCTTCTCTGCCAACTCAGATTGCAAGACTGGACAAGTCTTGCATGCACCCAATAGAGAAGGCCTAGCCTTCAGCTCATCCACCTCTCCTACCAACGCAGCATACTTACCTCTCAAAGTGAGAAGGTCAGTCATGTGCGTGGTGCACATCTCACACTCAACCTCCTCCGACACGACCACGGTGGACTTGGCAAACTCAAGCTCCCTCACCGTGTCCTCCCACTTCTGCCTAAACTCCTTGCGCTCTCTAGCGGCATGCCTAAGCAACTTGTCCTGACTAAGGGGCGCGGCAGTAAGCTTCTCGACCTCAGCAGAAAGCTCGTCGTGGGTGAGGGATACCTGGGAGGTGTCGTCGTCGTCGTCGTCCCGAGGGGAGTGCTCCAGCTTGCCGTCGACCTCATCACCAAGCGCCATGGTGCAGAAGCCATCATCGTCAGCGAAGAAGCAGAGACCGTTCAGCTTGTCCTCGATCCTCTTCTTCTTCTCGGACTCGTCATTGCTTGAGCAAGCGGAGTCGTCATCCGAGCCGTCGACGTCGCTGAGCGTGGAGAAGAATGCACACTGCTCAGCCTGGGCCTTCTCCAAGTACTTCTTTTTGATGTACTCCTTGTCGAAGCCGCCCCTCCGCTTGTGCCTCGCGGGGACGTACTTCTCCTTGCGCTTGCCGGAGTCATACTTGTGCCCATGATCGCCCTTCCCAGATGAATGCTTCTTCTTGGGGCAGTTGGCGATGAAGTGGTCGGGGTCGCCGCACTCATAGCATCCTGAGCGTCCTCCTCCGCGGCGACGGTTCATGCGGTTGTTGTGGAACCGCGTGAACCGGTTGGCGAGCATTGCCAACTCGTCATCCCCCAACGACTCAAGCTGGTCCTCTGTGACAGAAAAGAGAGACGAAAGAGCAAAACCTCCAGAGGGGTTAGAAGAGCCAGAAACCAAAGCCATAGTCGGGCCAGAAGGATTCTCATAAGAAGCCCTCGACATGGCGTCAATCTCACTAGACTTGAGCTTACTAAAGAGCTCGTCGCATGTGAGGGTCTCATAGTTAGATGATTCGATAATCGCTTGGACCTTTGAGTCCCACACCGATCGATCAAGAGTGTGCAAAAGCTTCAAAGCCCTCTCATGATCGTCAAAAGGCAACAGCTCCTTGTTCGCTCTCATCTTGTTGACAATGACCTGAAAGCGAGCGAATAAACTCTCTATGCTCTCGCCAGGCATATGTCGAAAGTTCTCATACTCCCGCTTGTGCGACTCATAGAGGTGAGATTTGACCTGAGTGGTTCCCTCATGGAAGCGCATGAGGGTCGCCCAAATCTCGCGAGCCGTGGGGAGGTGAGAAACACGATCGAACTCGGACATGCTCAAACAGGAGAACAGGGCGTTACGTGCCCGACTATTGGCCTCGTGCTCATCGATCTGGAGCTGAGTGACACGAGCAGCCAAGACAACGTAATCATCCCTGTTTCAAATCTCCCAAACAGAAGAGCCCATGCTCTGGAGATAGGCCGACATGCGTATCTTCCAATACGCATAGTTCGTCCCATCAAAGAACGGCGGTTTGCCCACGCCGCGATCCATATCGCCTTCTGTGGATCTGGAACCGGCTAAGGTGGAAGATCCTTAACCTGCTCCGATACCAATTGAAGGACCGAGAAAGCACTAGCAAGGCGACCAGAGGAGGGTGAATGAGAGCCAATCAAATTTCTCTCGAAACTTTGGCCAAGTGTCCCAAAATCAACCCCGAGAAACGGCGACCGAAACCGTGATGCTCACGACCCTTGGAAGAGGGTGGATGATCCCTAAGATCACAGCGAAGCACCACCAAGAAGAAACAAACCAAACTCCAAAAGTTCCGGCTCGAACACAACTCCAAAAACCAAGTCCCGGACGTAGATAGACGGCTACGTTGAGAAACTCCTAAATACCTATGCTAACAAGTAGCAAAGATACTTAGAGAGGTTCCTTGGTCAACTACAGGGCCAAACGAGAAGTCCGGAAACCAAGCGAACAAGCCGGGAGAGCAAACGCACTAAACCGGAAGACTCAGGCAATTCCCGGACTGTCCGGCCCTGGGGGTCCCGGACTGTCCGCGGTAGGGGCGGACTGTCCGCCAAGCAGTCCCGGACTGTCCGCCGGCAGAAACACCAAAACAGCAAGGTTGTTGAACCCTTGCTGGACGAGTCCCGGACTGTCTGCGAATCACAACGGCGGACTGTCCGACGGTCAATGAACAGTGACCCGACCGAGGAACTCAGCCCCTGAACAGGCTGCTCCCTCGACGCCCGGACTGTCCGCCGGTCAAAACCGCGGACTGTCTGCGACCTTGCAGAGAGGGCGATTTTGGTCGCCTTCTCTCCAAATCTCTCCAAATCTGATCCAACTCAAAATCCCAAGTTCCCAAACTTGGAGAAGATGATCACGGGGTAGTTAGGAGACTATCCCCAAGAAATCATCTGCCCAAATCAACCAAATCACCGGGAAATCAAAAGGGAATGTGGATGAACACAAAAAGCGCCACGAAAATGAAATCGACCCGATCTATTCGATCATGAGGAGTTAGATGAATTCCTTTGGTCAAAGTGACCTCCTCAATGATACGAACAAAGTGATTCAAACCGAATTCGCAAAGACGCACTAGAGAGGGAGATAGAGTGACGGGAAAATCGTGAAGAAACGAAGAACGCGAAGAACACGAATCAAAACACGAATCAAGTCATCGATCTGCACTACAACGGTGAGGATACGGCCTCACTTCCTCAAATCAACAGTACACAGAGGCAAGTCTCTCTGCGGATCTCAGCTAGCTACAGCAGGGGATGGGAGAGCAGGAAACCCTAAGTGCGAAAGAGCAAATGACTGAGATTGATGGGAGGAGGGTGTCTCCCGACTACTTATCCTACTACTAGCCTAAGTCTATTTCCTACTCTACCCCTCTCTATTCTAATTACAGAGCGAGCCAGCTAAACCCTAGGGTTATTCTGGACCAACTCGGTGGTAGGTGTATCCGACGGCCACGCCCGCTCGACTCGAAGCGTTGCCTCGACGCAACCTCCAGATCGCCGCCACGTGCCGCCCTCGCTCTGCACCCCCGGTTTTGTGGCCCAAACCGGGAAACCAACCTTTTCCAGCCAACCCCCGGTTTTGAGGCCCAAACCGGGAAACCAGCCCACCAGCATCTGAGTTTTGAGGCCAAACTCAGCAAACCCTCAGAGCCCAGGTTTTGAGGCCCAAACCTGGAAACCGTCCTCAGCCCGAGTTTTGTGGCCAAACTCGGAAACCCTCAGCCCGAGTTTTGTGGCCAAACTCGGAAACCGTCCACGCCCAGGTTTTGAGGCCCAAACCTGGAAACCGTCCATCCGATGGTTTTTCCCTGGCTCTACCACCAAACCGACGTCGTAGAGGGGATGCACCTCCCGTGCACCCCGTCCACCGACACGTGTCCCCGAGTCCATGACTCAGGCAACACATGACCGCAAGTCTTCGCTTGTAGCCGCCACAGGCTGCCAGCCACCACAGCTGATCCTCGGGCCTCTGGTCCCTCACTCCAAGCCTCACGTCTGCCCTTCGCCACTCTCGGTCCATCGGCACGGCACGTCTCTACTTGACCTTCACCTCGCCGTCGATCACTGCAACCGTGCTCGACACCTGCACAACACAAGCCAAAGAACATGTGCATCCTCCCAGTTGACAATCACTCATCACTCAGAGACCCGGCATACACCCATGTATCCGCACCGAGGCTGGTCGGTAGTACCGACCACCCATGGTCGGTAGTACCGACCAGTCACTGACCAGCCACTAACAAGCGCACAGATCTTGATCTGACCTAAAAGTCAGCTACCGGCCACGGGGCGGTACCACCGAGGGGCGGTAGTACCGGCCCTATGGCGGTACTACCGCTAGGCCAAATCGGCCGCGAACAGAGAGCTCCGCAGAAAAGACTCAGTCCCTCGGTTACTACCGACCAGGGTCGGTACCACCGAGGGTCGGTAGTACCGGCCATATGGCAGTACTACTGCCAAGTCAAAAATGAGTCAGCACAGAGAGCCCTGCAAAACTTGGTTACTACCGGCTTGGGTCGGTACCACCGGGGGCGGTAGTACCGGCCCTATGGCGGTACTACCGCCAAATCATTTTTGACCAACACAGAGAGCTTCGCAAAACCACCTTTCTACCGACCAGGGTCGGTACCACCGAGGGCGGTAGTACCGACCTTATGGCGGTACTACCGCCAGGTCATTTCGTGAGCGAACAGAGAGGTCTGCGAAACTGAGCTTACTACCGGCCAGGGTCGGTACCACCAGGGGCGGTAGTACCGGCCCTATAACGGTACTACCGCTAGGCCATTTTCGAGCCAACACAGAGAGGTTGTTTTGAGCACTGCGCGGTGAAGCCACGGGCGGTACTACCGACCACCCATGGGCGGTACTACCGCCCGCACAGAAAACCCTCCATGTGTCCGTGTTTGTGCGGTGTCTCTCAAGCAAACTATAGTTAGTCGATTTGAGCACTTTTCTTCACATCTAGCCAACATAATTTGTGACTCTCTTGATAGTCCGGCTTACCTATAACTCAAGTTTAAAATGAAATTTTAAACTATCACTTGAGCTAGGCATCTTTATGACCAAATGTATCAAAACGTGCTTTGTTCACGAGATTACAACATTTCAAATCTTTCTATGTCTAACACCTGCATACATGCTTTTATAAATCCGTTAGTCCCTAATTTGATTGTCATTAATTAGCCAAAACCCACAATGGGGGCGAATGCACTTTCAGTTGGCACATCCACCACCTTGACATCAAATCTGCATTATTCAATGGTGAGCTCACGGAGACGGTCTTCGTCAAGCAAGCTCCAGGCTTCGCTGTCAAGGGCGCTGAGCACAACGTGCTGAAACTGCGCAAGGCACTTTATGGGCTGCGACAGGCCCCTCGAGCGTAGAATGCCAAGCTCGACACCACCTTGGGCGAGCTTGTGTTCACTCGTTGCGCCATCGAACACGCCCTCTACATGCGACGACGGGGAACGAGGAGCTCATCATCGACATGTATGTGGATGATTTAATCATCATTGGAGCACGTGCAGAGGACATTGATGGCTTCAAGCATGAGATGACTGCTCTTTTCAAAATGAGCGATCTCGGCGCACTCTCCTACTACCTCGGCATTGAGGTGAGGCAGGAGAAGCAACACATCTCCCTGGGCCAGCACACATATGCGGAGAAGCTACTGGAGTGCGGCGGCATGGCAGAGTGCAAACCATGCCTGACTCTGATGGAGGAGCGGCTAAAGCTAAGCAAGTACATCACTGCGAAGGTGGACGCAACACGCTATCGGAGCATTGTCGGTAGGCTGCGCTACCTCACATATACCCAGCGGGACATTGCGTTCGCGGTTGGGTATATCAACCTTTCATGGAGGACCCGCATGAAGATCACTGGACAACAGTGAAGAGGCTGTTGCGCTATGTCAAGAGGTCGCTTGATTAAGCGATCATTTTCCACAAGCGAGGCGACAAAGGAGGGCTGAGGCTCACGGTCTTTAGCGAGGCACCCCCAAGACCGAGGAAGGTGAGTCGGAGCTCACTGTTTTCAGCGATGCAGACATGGCGGGTGACATTGATGGACGACAGAGCACCTCCGGTGTGCTCGTCTTCCTTGGAGCAGCCCCCACTGCCTGGCAGTCGTTGAAGCAAAAGATCATGGCGCTGTCGACATGTGAGGTGGAGTATGTCGTAACAGCCACGATAGCGTGCCATGCGCCGGCTGCTAGGTGAATTGACCGGTGAGGAAGCTCACTCGCCAACTCTGATGGTGGAAAATCAGCCTGCCATCGCCCTCGCCAAGAACCCTATCCTCCACGGTCGGAGCAAGCACATCGACATCAAGTTATATTTCCTCAGGGACTGCGTTGATGGAGGGCAGATCGTCATCGAGTTCATCAAGACCGGCAGACAACTCGCTGACATCCTCACCAAGTCACTCGGGCGCCTACGGTTCATGGAGCTGAGGAAGATGATTGGCATGGATGAGGTCAAGGCTTCGGGTAAGCAACATGATTAGGGTAAGAATTGTAAGGCATAATCTGCTGCTACTCAATTCTCTCTTTGGTGCATATTACGAGTTTAAGCTGGTTAACATGGTTGTCCAGTCTCTGCTGCTGTAGCAGTGTGGCAATAGGCCACCTCCAGTACATTAGTCTTGCACAAAGTCTGCAGTTGCAGACCAATCCCCGGCCAAGTCTACAACTGTAGTGAGAACACTAGACTAGAAGTATTCCTTAGCTTATAAGTTTTGCAGGCTTATCTTGCATCTAGGACAATAGTTTTTGGACTGCAGTACAAGAACCCACCTTCAGTAGTTTCGGTTCACACACAAACTGGACCTACCCTCTATGTATAAATAGGCAACCATGGTAATGTAATAACATATTTACAGTTTAGTTTGCACTTTCACCAGACTTGTGCTTGTGTTGTATGTGTGCGCTGTGCTCACCATAGTGAGTGTGTGTGTGGTAAGCTCACCGCTTATCTGTGCAGAGCAACAAGGGACTAACAAACGAACCATGGGAACAATGCATGATAGCCTAATGATATTCATTTGTGTTAACTTTTATTTATTTACGTAGCTTTTCATTAAATTTATGCACACAACCTTTTTACATTCTTCGGACAAATTAGTAGGGTAGTTTATTAGGATAGCACAACTGTCATGATAACGTTGTCACGAGAACTTAGAGAAATTTTTACTTTTGGATACCTTTACGAACAAGCTTTAAGTATACGAGGAAATCTGAAATATATTTCAGGACAACTCATCTATAAAGACATTTAATATAAAGAGCTTTAAACATAGTGTATAGCACTGTTCATCAATAGTGTCTGTCTGTTTCTAGATCCATGTCTGCCACACCCATGTCGAGAGGTTTCCACCTGTTTATTTGGAGTGTGTTTGGTTGGTCTATTCTATCCATTCTATATGAGTGGATCCATATAAATCTAAGTGAGAAGGATGTTTTTGGTCAGTTGTTAGTCTGCACGAGCGGATACAATTGTATGAATGGATATAAACTGGTGGGATAAGTTTAAATTGAGCTTCACTGCCGGGCCAGACTGAGGGATTACATGATGAGTGCGATGGACCCACATGTTAGTCTCACAATATATTTTTTAAATAATATTTTTTATTTGAAATTGCAAAAGTAGAAGTTGTTTTAGGAAAATTGTGTGTTTGGTGGCTAGTCGGCAATCGGCAGTTGAGCAGCCGATATGCGCCTAATCGACCGCTCAAGTGCCGATATGTGGCAGCCCACCCGCACCAGCCGGTCTGTCGGTGCCGATTGGGGCCCAGTCGGTCAACCTATGGCCGACAGGCCCAGTCAGTCGGCCCACTGCCAACAGGCCGCAGGCGCAATCGGCCGACCCGTGGCTGACGGGCCCAGTCGGTCGGGCCAAGGCCGACAGGCTCTCTAAAATGTAAATTAGAGTTATTGGAATTGGAATCAAAATATAAATTAATCAGAATTGTTGGATAGAGTGAGTATTTCTCAAATAAATGTGGTACCAGAAAGCTTCATTAGAATTACCTAAAGGTGTTTTTCTTAGATGTATTTATTTGTTGTCCTAATAGCTATTTGTTTGAACAGGCCCTGTCGTAAATATTTGTTGTCTCTGAAATGATTTTTTGTTCTTTTTCAGACATATGTTGACCCTTAAAAAACCTTACTAATTTTAAGGAACAAACACATTCTAATAATAACCCAACACGATTCATTGACCAAACCTGCAATACTAAATGACATGTGTGGAACTATACAGACCTAACGTAGGTAGTCGCACCACTAATCCTAACATGCCTTAGGTAGAAGTAAAACATACGACGACTTGCAATGGCATGTGTGTAACTCTGTACTTATAATGTTCTGAGGTCCACCACTAGTCCTAACATGCCTTAGGGAATTAAACTTGTTGGGTGTATTACATTGTTCTACTGGGTGCATCACGGTTGTTTCTCATTTCTGTCTCCTCGTGATGATGATTCTCCTACATATTTCGTGTTGTTGAGAGTTGCCTCCCGGACTTTAACCTCTTGCTCCTGTCGCTTGATGGCTGCTTCATGCATAGTTAACTGCTCCCTCCTCCTAGCTAGTTCATCCTCCTTCCCCTTCAGACGGATTTGGTCGACCCTAACGCGCCGCTCGTGCTCCTCCCTAATTTTTCTTGTCATCTCACGTTCCTGGGTCATCTTCACCATGTATTGCGATTTGTTTTCCACCTCACGTGGCCTATCTTGTAGCCATGCTGGGAACTTCTTATCGACCTATTCGATCTACTTGCAAGACTGCATATATATTGGTAGATGTCATGGTTTAGGTTGACAAAAGTAAACGAGGAACCAAAGAATTAGTTGTTGTTCTTACCATAAAGTCGTCATCCAGATCAGGGCACGTGAAGTACCTACGACGCAGTGTTGGCCCAAATCAATAGACACTTGCAGGATCGTCCTAAACCCATAGTGACACTTTAGTCGCTCACACCACTCTGGGAGTTGAGTTGGGTCGGTCCTCCAGGACGACATTGTACCAAAGTTGAATGAGGAGGAGAGGAAGTAGGTGTGTGTTGTGGTTAAATACCCCCCACCCCCCACCCAACCACCCCACACACACACAAGAGAAAAAAAGAGCGATAATGATGAGAGAATTTGAGAACCGCTTCTCCTACTACGGCAATGGCGGATCTACACCTTGAACCCAGGAGACAGTCAAAGTATCTGACGCTCCCCCACCTTTGCGCTAGTATTGGCTGCCGCTTTGGAACCTGTCCAGCGCCAGCGCGCATGCACGCGACCCCTCTTGGTCTTCGCTCAGTGGACCCATAGCTAGCTACACGGCCAATCGAGGCATCCTATCGATTTAGAAACTCAATGTGACTGCCTGCAGGCAGCACCAACACAATCACCAGTCTGGCGGTCTCCGCCGATCAGCAACAGTGTGCGTGTGTGCGTGGTATCCGGCCGTCCGTGCCTACCGGCAGTGGCGGAACCAGCGATTTTGTCTAAGAGGATCGAACACGTATGATAACATTTCTAATGTAATAAAATATATATAAACAAATGTCTCAATAGTTTTTTAAATGTTTTTGCACTACTTATAACTAGAAATCATAATATTTTAATAAAAATAGGTGAATTGATATTTTATTATGCTATAAATTCAAATATGCTGCCACCGGTCTGCTGCACAACACGGAGCAAGCGACGGCTACTCGAGCAGCAGAGAAGGAGCAAACGTGAAACGTCCGATGTGACAAGAGGCCCGGGCGGCTTGCCTACTTAGCTTTGCCGGCCTGCGGCATCACACGGAGTCGGAGTCACAGACAGAGCGGTCAGGTTTATAGTTTGTTGTGGACTTGCCGTTGTTGTGCTGCTGAATCAATTATTTCTAAAAAATCTTGCATGTATAATTATTTGTGTATCAGGAGATTAGTCAGATAACTAGATAGATTAGCAATTGGTTCGTCCGACATTAATATTAGAAGATAATAATTACTTGTATTTTATTTGAAGAGTTTGTATTGTAATTTGTCATCGTTTCTCGTTTAATCTTTGAATTTCAGACTTAGCATGTTTTTTAATCAGTGTGGTCTTAATCAAATTGGAACATGGTTCTATTGAATTGAAAATGGTTTTACTAAATTATATTAGATTTTTTTTATATAACATACCCTGCTAGGTCCGCCGCTGCACTACGGCCGTTAATTCTATCTAGTTGCAGGGATGCCAATTTGGTTGATCCTATCTGGTTGGCTTGTCTGCTACACAAAAAAGCAAAAGCTGTCTGCCGGTGCCTACAGTGACTCTCCAACTCCTGCACGTTCAACACTTCGAGAGCAGTCCCCGCCGTCCAGGTTGCTTTTCAAGCTCTTTCCGCGCTGTGGAAGGCTTTAGCCACCCCCGAAAAAAGTAAAATTCAATAATCAGCTCAACTTTTTATAGAAAAACTTTCACCAGTTAAGTTCTAGAGGCAGGGGGAAAATATGTGCATGCGCTTCGGCAAACAAGCCCACAGAATTCGTTCGACTTGAATTACAAAGCCACTAGTAAAAAAAAAAACTCGAAATTACAAAGTCATGCTGCTGGCCTGCTGTTGCTAAACACCAAAACTAACGCTCGCAGTTAAAGGGTTGGTGAATGAAGAATGAACAAACGCGGTGCCAGTGCAAAATAACAGTACAAGCGAGAGTACAAAATGTACACTATGGTGGCGATATAAATTGAACCTCTAACAGCCTGTATAGCCTATGTACCCTCCTCTCATTAGAGAGCGAGAGGATTAGCATCAACAGAATAAGCAATCTCAGCTTCTATAGCAAGGTCTTCACAGAATATGGCCCCAAACAGGGTCACAACACCATCCGCACCATAATGCGCTTCTCCACAGGGGGCGTTGTTGCTGGAAGAACTTTTCAATAACCTAAACGATCATTCAACGCAGTGCGACCATCACCAGTTTGACCTACAGAAGATTCAACAATGGTATTAACAATGGACCCAGCATGCAATTGATTTGTAACACATTAGTAGAATTTCCATACCTTCAGGTGGCACCCATGTTTCAGAATCTGGTCTGGCCTCAAGGAAATCTGGTCTTGCTGGGCCCAATACACGTTTTTGTTTCGCCTTGTTCCCTTCTCTCTTGCTAGAATGTGGTTCATTCTCATTCTCCATTTCTTCTGAGGTTTGTAGACCACGTTTATGCTTAAGCAGAAGGGCCACAGCATCAGCAACTGATGCTTCACTTTCAACCGAAGATGAATTTTCCTCACTGGCAACTGACTGGTCAGCAGACTTTCTCTTCCGTAGAATAAGCCCAGGGGCAGCCTCTTCAAGCTCCTTTCCACTGCCTGAAGAAAGAATGTTTTTCCGGTCTTTGTAGTCCACAAAATTATCAGGCTCCTTTGCATCAGACTTTTCTTTATTTATAAAGTTTTCTTCAGGTTCTATGATCCTTTTGTCACCAAGCCATTGAGGTTTTGGCATGGCGAATGCAGGTCTGCTGCCATCTTCTTGGTTCTTGGAGACGTCGGTCTGTAATTTAGCAGGTTTATCCGTGCCTACTTCGCTAGAATAATCCTTGGATTTCTCCTCAGCTGTAGCTTTTCCAATTTTACTTTGTTTCTTTGATTCTAGTCTTGGGTTATCATTAGATGCTGGAGGTTTCGCTTCTCTTGGCTTTAGATCCCTCTTACAAGCTGCTTCTCCCATAGGGTCAGCTATTTTCAGTAGGTAAACTACTCTGTCCAGCTCATCCTGAAGATCTGAGAGTTCCTTCTGAATTTGGGCAATCTTATCATGTACTGCAAGATATCTCAAATTAGCAAGATACTAAGACAGAGAAATGCATCTAAACCGGAAATAAATGCAGAAATAAGTGTGCAGCAATGCATGACTTTTAGGTTAGTTCATCAATGTTAAAGACTAAACATATGCATCATGGCAGAACAAAGCAATGCTCATCCTGAGAAAATAGCACATGTGCAATAGCACATACTCTGGTAACTTAATTCTACATCATGTGCTTCAGCCACTTAATAATAGAGTTACCAAATCAATAAATAAACATATATCCTTTTCCTAAACACTTTTGTGTGCACACGAGTGGATCCTCTATAGTAACACATTAACCAGAGGATAAGACTGCTCAAGCCACAGTTAAAATCCCAACAAGAATCGGCAGCTCTGGCACAAAACTGAATTTCATGAAATTCAAGGTCATGACCAAGGTTCTCTATAGCTTAGGGTTACTTGCTTCCATTGTTACAGAATATGGAAGCTAATGACTTCGCAAAACTGAAGGGAACTGCTCTCAAATAGAGGCCTAAGGAACCTTCCAGTTAAGACTTCTAGGTAGCAGGTATAGCCGTATAGGTCTCCCTTTCCCATGTTTTTGTTGCTTGGGTCACTGCTGATGATATCAGGTTTGTAACAAAGATTAAAATAAACAAAGATCCATGAATGATCAATCGAAGTAACTGGAGCGTACAAGCATACCTAATTGAGATGACAAGCCACTCATATAAGCATCAAGGTCATCCCTGAGATCTGGAGTATCACTCTGAGACAGCTTATGCTTCTCTTCTTCGAGCAATTTTGTTTTACTTTCAATATCATTGGTGATGAAATCTTTTTTCTCAAGAAGGCTATCAGCAGTCTCAACCGATTGTTGCTCACTTGATTTCTGACTAGATTTCTTCTTCGTTCGATCATAAAAATCATCATCATCACTAAATTATATAACAATCCATTAGTCAATATATAATATTCTAGCATTCTAGCTTTAAGCATACTACACATTTGTAAAAGGTATAAGATACTAAGATCTCAATGCATAAATATTATACATGATGTAGCAGTGAGCAGTCACAGTCACAGGTCGAACCTATCAGTGTACATACCTAAGAATGTCATCTTCTTCCTCGAGACTTGCTTTATGGCTGCCACGCTTTGCCTTTCCAGAACGAGCACCAATACTTTCCCGTATACTGTCATTTAAAGTTTCTTCTAGATTATCTAGCTCCTCCATAATCTGAAAAAAGATAAGACTTAGTCCTGCCCACTAGATGAGAAATGGACAGTGATAGCATATTAACAAATGTAAGCATAGGAATTTCCTCACCTGAGATATCCGTTGTTCATTTCGTGCAATTTGTGTTTGTTGACCTTGGGTTAGCCCACCTTGAGAAATGTCCTTAACTCGTATTGCATCAATTTCTTTTTTCATGTTGGCAATCTGAAACAAAAAATAGCAAGTAAAGGTTCATGGAAAGCAGAAATACTACAATCGTGTAAAAAAGTTTCAGTCTATCACTCCACAGGCATGATTACCACATGTGCACAGCATCAATAGCAGGACTCTCTACAACTAAATAACGCATGAGGCAATACGCTTGCAGCCTTTAAGCTAGGCATGAGGGTCCTCAGCTTGCTGAAGAGATTGTCCCTATTGATTTCCCAAAACACCAAAATGGCTAGGGGTTTTGACGCACAATTGCATTAAAGCCCTTAACAGAAGTGTAAAGTAGGGGCCATTAGAAAGTGTAAACAAGTGCTCTATGAGGAATAACTTAACAATTGTCCATACCCAAAGCAAGGACTTCCTGAAGATGATAGAACTAATGGACAGCTACTGCCTCATGCTACTCTTGATTCAGCACTGTACAAACATAAGTAGTATGCTGGACTTTACATTCTTACTATCCAGCATAGCACTAACAAAACCAAAATTAGGTTCTAGTTTACTTTAGAACAGGAAAGAAGTTAATGTCTTCAAATCCTTGACTCGTCAATTCCTGCATGGTGTACGAAGTGAGGCTGTGTAACTGGCATGAAGCGTAGAGTGATGGCACTGTAGCATGGGCTCTGCTGATATAGCCTCGCTTTTGCACAACTAGATGTTTATTTCTATCAACTGATTGATTTTTCTCAAGTGGCATCGCCCTGATGTATTAAAGAAGGTTTCACTTATCAGATTCTTGTAGAAGGTTCACAATAAATTGTGACTACAGGCATGGCCATGAACCTAATAAATAAAAAATACTTAATAATTAATCAAGTCAGGCAACAATTGATGCCAAGTGTAAGTTACATGTACTAGTACTACAACACAACACTGTGGGTCCACTATAAGGACCCATATGTGTCAGCTATAGGACCTACTCCAGAACACGCCATCTGGATCCGTACAATAAAGAATTTAAAATTAGTTTTCACACTTCTAACAGCAGGCAGTATGGAACACAGTCATAGCTCTAGTGCTGATATAACTACTATACTAATATAATCTATGTATGCAGTTTTAGAATAAATTACTACTCTAATAGCTCCATTTGTGTTTCATTGTTGGAAAACAAACAAAAAACAATGGAGACAATGAAAGAATATTCCAAACATAGACATTTGTTCCTCAGTCAAGGCATTTGAAAACATAGCACATGAATCGGGATCAAAGGTGTGTTCCTCAACCTGCACAGTGCACACCATCCCCACTAGAGGGTCAGGTTGAACAGGGTTGGCATCCCCGAAAAGGCAGGGTTGCTATATTTGCCTCATATTAAGGAACAATGGAGAGGAGAAAAAGGGGAGAGCAAGAGATTGTCGCTGCCAAGATGCTGGAGGTGGAGACCCTGTAGAGGACTATCGACAATGGCTTGAGTACGTTCCAGTAGCCAAAGAAAATTAGGAAAAATAATTGAGGCACAGAAGGAAAGGGGAGCCCATAAGCAATCAATGTTGCTATTAATGATTTAAGAAGCTGGGCAGAGGTGATTAATTTGTGGCTGGCAGCACTGGTTTGCCTAGGAGAACAAAGAGAAAGCAAGGAAAAAAGGGAGATGGTGTGCTTGTGCTAGTCATGAGAATGGCTTAGGGTCACAATGTTGGTCTGTATGGACCACCACACAGCAGACGATTTAACTTTTCTCTCTTTTTTCCACTTTCTTTTTACTTTGCAGTCAATCTTAACTTGTGCATGGCCTGTTACATCTCACCTATCATGAACCCAGTTTAGTTGGGATCAGTTGATCCCAACAAACCCTTTGACCTTCATTTTTAGATACCTGCGACCTGCAATCCACATCACTCGACCCAAGTTTCTGGTGACTATGTTACAAGAGTATTCAACTAAAAATGAAACTGGAAAAGGCTGTGTATGAGTCCTAGTATTTATTGGCGCATTCGCATGAACTGGATAAACGAGAACTTGCAACGATATACAAGAATATGAAATTTCAGTACAAGTGCTTACCTTCTCCATTCGTTTTACTATCTTGCTACGAGTTTTCTCTTGTCTATCAGTAAGCTGACCTTTGTAGGTTTGCCAAGTAATTTCATCTGCATCATCCTAAGATCCAGGAACATGATCAGTAAAAACACAAAGCAATATATAAAGCTGAATTAGGAAAGGGGTGTGCAGCTTAAACTTGAGAATAGCTCCATCAAAAGCTCTGATCTGAAACTAAAAAAGCAACCAGCTGTGGTAAACAAACAACTAACCTCTGCAGACTCTTCTATTGCATCCTCTGCCATACCCCATGAGATTCCCTCTGCCAAAGCTGCGTGAGTTTTTGCACGTAAAACAGAAGCTTCACGATCAAGCATATCTTGCTGAATTCTAGCATCCCGGAGCTTCTGCAAGTCTTTTTCCTGACATGCAAAAGAAGCAAAATGAATATAAGAAACTGAAACGATAGGATAGGTCGCAGGTGCTTACAGGATTTCAAAATGTTCCTCATGACAAAATGGACTGGTGGTCTCACACAATTAAGAGGCATCAAGTCTACAGTCACAGCGAACACAATTACAGAAGGATAACTAAACTATCTAGGATTCCATTCCATATAAAAGAGTCCATACATTTTTTGACAAATTATCTTAGTTTACCACTGAAATAAATTGTTTCTATAAGACACATTTCAGAACCATTTGTAGCCCAAACCATGGCTCTTAAGGTGTAGCCTAGTCATACAGGTGTGTGCGGGGCCATTGTGTCCCCTTCGCCTTAGCAGTCTGTGTATGGCATCGCCTGGGCATCCTGAACGATGGAGGCGGCCGCCATAGGGGTGTGCTCAAAGGGAAATAGAGGGGCCAGATGTAAGAGGGATGGGCAGGCAGGGAATCTAAGGGGGGATGCGAAAGGGGCAGACGGGCAGAAAAATGATAGGGAAACCAAATGATGGGGTGGAAAATCAAGGGTTCCGAGCGGCTATATCAGTTAATCGAGGCAGAATCGAGAGGCGAACAGATATAGAAAAGGGAAAGAGGTCGGGGCAGAAGAAACAGGAGCAGATCCCCTGCAAGGCGGTGAGCCGGTGACCCATGCATCTCTGCTTGTCTGCATCCACGTTCATGTGTGTCTCCGCTGGTCCGCAATCCGTGCGGCCCCGCATCTCCGTTGGTCCGCCTCTCCCGCATGCCTCCACTATTGTGCAACCCACGCCTTTCCGCCGGTCTCCGCACGTCTGTGACTCTGCTTCTCCCCTCCTCTCTCCAGTCAGCGCCTGCTCCATCTTCATCACCCCAGTGCCGAGGTCTTCCCTTTCCCTCTGCTCTGTTGCCTGTGCATCCTCTGCTCTAGTGCTTGTTTGTGTTTGGCTTGGCTTGGCTCTGCTTAAATCTTACATCTTGACTGGTTGTGCTTGGCTCTTCTCTACTCTGCAGCCAACAAGGTAACAACATAATGGAGAGTCCAGCTGCATAAGATCCCAAGAATGATCCAAAAAGAAGGCCCCTGAACTCAAACGATCCTGGATGAGATTATGGATATTGCGCAGACCTTAAGGAGCAAGATAAGGTGACATGTAAGCTTTGCGACAAAAGGATTCTAGGAGGAATTAAAAGGTTCAACAAACATCTAGCTGGTGGCTATGGAGACGTGACTTCATGTCCACAGGCTGGCACTGAACTAAGGAAAAAGATGTTACTTGGATGCTGCTAACAATGCTGATGAGTTTGATGATGATGATGGACATCGAGATGAGAGCCAAGAGTTGGGTGTTGATCTTTGAAAGATTCTGGACCTTGAATACTGATTTTTCTTGTTCAATACCCATTATCTTATTTTGTAATGTGGACTGTGAAATTGTGTACTACTATTGATCATGTCAACTAGTAGACTCTAAGTTTCTTTTAGGATGTGTCTATGGCGTCGCCTCACCATGCGCCTAGGCATTGTGAGGGGGGTGAACCATCACGCATCGCCTTAGCACCTTAAGAACCATGGCCCAAACACTGCTCAAAAGAACCTAAAATACAGTGTCGAAATCCAAAGGCAAACAAATTATATAGCATGTTTTTCCAGACTAAATGGAAGGGTCAGAAGGCGAAGGAGGTGGACAATACTGGCTTCAAGCTCTGGTACACAGGGACAACTTCAAATATTAATGGAGTAGGAGTTTTGATTGACAAGAGCCTTAAGGATGGAGTAGTGGAGGTGAGAAGGCAAGGAGATAGGATTATCTTAGTTAAACTTGTCGTTAGTGATATGGTTCTAAACGTAATTAGTGATTATGCCCCTCAAGTAGGCCATGATGAGAGTGCTAAGAGGCAGTTCTGGGAAGACTTGGATGGCTTGGTTAGAGCTGTACGTAGCAGCGAGAAGCTTTTCATAGGAGGGGACCTTAATGGCCATGTAGGTTCTTCAAGTGCAGGTTTTGAGGCGGCACATGGGGGTTTCAGTTATGGTAGTAGGAACTAGGAGGGAGTGGATGTCCTAGATTTTGCTACAGCTTTCGATCTAATGATAGCCAACACCTTCTTTAGAAAGAGATTCCGATTTAGTGACCTTTAGTAGTGGTCGTTTCTCTAGCCAGATTGACTTTGTCCATACAAGAAGGGGGGATAAAAACACTTGCGAGGATTGTAAGGTGATGCCTGGACAATGTGTGGTTTCTCAACACAAGCTAGTGGTGGCCGATTTTCGCTTCTTGGTACAAGCTCGTAGGGTTAAACAAGCCAAGAGTGCAAACAACATGTGGGAGAAGATGGCAACATGCGTTCGGAAGGTTGCCGCAGAGGTGCTTGGAGTGTAAGGAAGTGAACGCGATCCGAAAGACACTTGGTGGTGGAATGAAGATGTGCAAAAGGCTATTAAGGAAAAGAAGGAATGTATAAGTGCTTGTACCAGGACTGGTCCGCGGACAACATAGAAAAGTACAAGGTGGCAAAGAAGGCTGCAAAACGAGCGGTGGGGGAGGCAAAGGGGCGGGCTTACGAGGATCTTTACCAACATCTGAATACGAAGGAAGGAGAGAAGGACATTTATAGGATGGCTAGGGCTCGTGATAGGAAGACAAGGGACTTCAACCCAAGTGCATTAAGGATAAGAGGGAGCAGCTCTTGGTGAAGGAAGATGAGATTAGACATAGGTGGCAAGAATATTTTGATAATTTGTTCAATGGGGAGAATGAGAACTCCACCATTCGGTTGGATGACCCGTTTGCTGACACCAATAGGCACTATGTACGGAGGATCCAAGAGCAGGAGGTTAGAGAAGCTTTGAAAAGGATGAAAGTGGATAAAGCTATGGGTCCTGATGGTATTCCGATCAAGGTGTGGAGATGCCTTGGGGATATAGCTATAGTATGGCTAACCAAGATGTTTAACAATATCTATCGATCAAACAAGATGCCTCAGGAGTGGAGAAGAAGCATATTGGTACCAATCTACAAGAACAAGGGGGACATCCAAAGTTGCACTTATTATCGGGGAATTAAGTTGATGAGCCACACGATGAAGCTGTGGGAGAGTTACTGAGCATAGATTGAGAGGAACGATGCGGATATCCATGAACCAATTCGGTTTCATGCCTGGAAGGTCAACCATAGAAGCAATCTTCTTAATAAGACAAGTTATGGAGCGGTTCAGGGAGCAAAAGGACCTACACATGGTTTTCATTGACTTGGAGAAGGCTTACAACAAGATACCAATGAATGTTATGTGGTGGGCTTTGGACAAACATAAAGTCCCAACAAAGTATGTTAACCTCATCAAGGACATGTACAACAATGTCGACACCAGTGTGCAAACAAATGATGGTAACACAGATTACTTTCAGATTAAAATAGGACTTCATCAAGGGTCAACCTTGAGCCCATATCTCTTTGCCTTGGTTATGGATGAGGTTACGAGGGACATACAAGGAGATATCCCTTGCCCCTTGGTGTGTGCTTTTTGCAGACGATGTAGTGTTAGTTGATGAAAGTCAGACAGGAGTAAATAGGAAACTAGAGTTGTGGCGGAAGACCCTTGAGTCCAAAGGGTTTAGAGTAAGCAGAACTAAGACTGAATACATGAGATGTGACTTCGGCAACGCTGCACAAGAAGAGGGAGAGGTGAGTTTGGAAGGCCAAGTGGTGCCTAAGAAAGATGTCTTCTGGTACCTAGGATCGATGTTACAGAAGGATGGAGATATTGATGCAGATGTTACCATAGAATCAAAGCAGGGTGGTTGAAGTGGCGCCAAGCATCTGGTATTCTCTATGACAAGAGGGTACCACAAAAGCTCAAAGGCAAGTTTTATAGAACAACGATTAGACCGGCTATGTTGTATGGAGCAGAATGTTGGCCTACTAAAAGAAGACATGTCCAACAAATGAGTGTTGCAGAAATGTGTATATTGCGCTGGATTTATGGCCACACAAGGATGGACCGAGTTTGAAACGACGATATACGCGACCGTCTAGGGGTAGCACCAATTGAAGAAAAGCTTGTCCAACATCGGTTGAGGTGGTTTGGTCATGTCTAAAGGAGACCTTCAGAGGCACCAATGCACTGTGGAGTTCTAACTCAAGATTTTAATGTGAGGAGAGGTAGAGGAAGACCGAAATTGACGTGGGGGAGGCAATAAAGAGAGATTTGAAAGGTTGGGATATACCTAAAGATCTATGTTTGGATAAGAATGCATAGAAGGCAATCATTAACGTGCCTGAACCGTGACTAGGATCTCTTGTTGGGTTTCAACTCTAGCCTACCCCAACTTGCTTGGGACTAATAGGCTTTGTTGTTGTTGTTGTTTTTCCTGATTTACTATGGAATGAACCAATATGTCAGAAGTATCACCAAATCAAAAGAGGAACATAATGTATTTAATCTTGTTTGCTTTTTCATCTGAACTTAACCTCATTATACTAATATAACTAATACCTTTGTCTCATTTTTACTGTTTTACTTATTTATTTATTATTGTGTAGGGTTTTGTATCTATCCTACACCAACTTGTTTGGGAATAAAGGACTTTGTTTCTAATGCAACATCACGAAGTAGAAGAGCAACAGGCTTACTTGTTGCATTGTCAATTCACTTTTGAGAGCAAGAAGTAAATATTCACAAATGAGAAAAATTAAGAGTGGTAGATGAGCTGATTGAGCTTCAGAATCTTACTGGAGGCATTAGCTCAGATGGTCCTTGAAAAATGTACAACCGTGATGATCTAGTTAATACATAAGAGATAAGTGAATCCCAGTAAGTGAAAAAAAGGGCACCAGATCAATAGAGAAATGTAAAACAGGTTCCCAAAACGTACAACCTTATAATAATCGAAGGAAAGCAAATTTAACTTAGTACAAGAACTAACAGGGACATGACACTAAATTTCAGGGTATTTTTATTTACCACGCAACCTTTATGACTTTCTAATTACATTTGAAGGACAATTGTCAAGTATATAATCCAATCCTAGTTTTGTAGAATCTAATATGCATACTGAGTAAACCATGACCACAGTAAACCCTAGTTTTTTTTCTTGCATACGCAAGAGAACTGCACTATCATTGAATCAAGAACATAAAATATACAACGCACCCAAAACTCACAAAACCACACAGCACTGAACCTTAGTAAAACAAAAAGAAATGGTGAAGCCATGAAACATTAGCCACAAGAATATAAACATTGTTTAACATTAATATATCAAACTACCAATGCCTGTTACGTGTATTAGTTTGACCAGAGAATACACTTAACTCTGGAATAAGAAAGGCATGCAACCAAGTTGTTATGCAGACATAAGAAGCCCTAGAGAGATAGCATTGGGAATAAATGAACACCACAGTGCTGCAATTTATGAAGGAACTTCTGGATATGACATAGAAGATAAACAGAAAAGAGAAAGAAGTTCTCTAGAATTGAGCAGCAGGAATGGGCAAATAGTTAGTTTACAAGCTTACTTACTGCCCAAATCGAATTACATCTCCAACATGAATCTCTGTGTACAGCTTCTTCTTGATCTGCTAGTTCAGTTCATATCATCAAAAAGTGTAATAAGACAATAAACAGGAAGTCCAATAATATGAAAGCATATAGAAACACAGGCCAGCCAAATAAAGATTTTGAGGGCATGTTTGGTCAGAACGCAGGAATTTCACAGGAATCAGTTCAATTTCACATAGAAAACACAGGAACAGAAGTTTTTCCCGTATTCCAAACAGGCCCTAAAACGTTAGCTTTAAGATATTACAGCATTAGCATTGCAGATACTATTTGACAACCCAGTGTATTCTCCTTGTGTGAATCTAAAGAAGTGAAGAGTACGAGAGCAAATGAACATGTGACAAATTAATCTGCTTTTACCTTTTCCAAAAACAAATGGGATGTATGGGCATAAAACAGACTATAGGATACAAATTGTTTTTTTTTTTTTGTATAAGGTCATAAACATGGCAAATTTACAGTGTAAATTGGCAGTGCAACACCACAAATCAATATAGTACAGTAACATATGAGTGCAAGTATACTACCAACACAAATCACAATGTTTTCTGATTAAAAAACAATGTTAAATGACAGAATGCATTAATGTAGTTTCATTATGTAAAATATAAAGATATTAAAACCATAAAAGATTTATTCAGAATACATATTACCAGACTCTTATTGATAAAGGATCCATGTGTGCTTCCAAGATCATAAAGGAAAACCTTCCCATCATTTCTAAACTGCAAAACTAATAAAATGACATAAAAGCAATTCATGAGTGGGCTGCTTAGACACTAAAAAGAAATCCATTGTGAGGAAGTCCATAAATTTGTAAAAATCAAAATAAGAGGAATATTGCCCATAAAGAAAGCATTTCAAATAACAAATTTTTATATAAGGGAAATATACTAGAAGCACTTATTTAAGGAAGAAATCAAATGTGCAATAGTGTTAACCCAGTCTACCAAGTTTTCTTTTACATTTCTTTCTAAAATATAGGGATAGTGACATCCATATGTTATAGCTTCTTAAGTAAATGCTAGCTCCTCAAGAAATAACATGGCCGTGTTCATAACTTGTTAGTATCATAACAAATAAAACTTAATTTGCTACTTCGCCTTATGTTGTCAGTGTCAACCATCACTAGTTGAGATTAAACCAATAGTCTGTGCAGGCCAGCTACTGGGATGAGGCGGCGTCTAGGAGTCACGGGGAGGACGCTGCTGGCCTGGGAGGGAGGGAGGGAGAGGTGTGAAGGGGAAGAAGATCAGGGCAAGTGGCAGACGGATGGAGGAGGAAGAAAATGTCTGCTGGCTTGTAGGCTTCAATGGATGGGTTCACAACATTAGCTGCTAACAACAGGATGCTGTTTTCAGTAATGGTTCATTTCGAAAACACCATTTTATCAGTTCCGTAACCAAATTTTCTTTTCGCAAACTATGGCTAAGTCAAGACTGATAAAGAGAATGGCTAAACGTACCAGCATGAAATCGAGAAACAGTTGGATGCTCCAATACAAAATCGCACAGATCAATTCGACCAAACATGTAAGCTCCTTTCTTGGACCTGCAACATATGTGTAATACAGATCATTCCACCAACCCTAGTCTTGGTAATACCAGCAAAAAACATAACTTTGATCTCAGCAGCAATAGCCAGAGAAGTGAACAAAAAAAAGTGTAAGCAACCTCAACGCTCGTTTGGGTACTGAGGGCTACTCATTTGACAACTAGACAACCACTATCACGAAATAAAATATCACTAAATTAACAAAGAACTGGTGACAGAATGAGCATTGCAGACTCACACGTCAAGTTGATCAACGATGGCCCCGTCCTTGAGCACCTCGAGGAAGAAGGGGTGACTCGGCGCGGCGCTCCACTCGGGAATGGCGTACGGTGCGCGCACCCTCTGCTGTATCTGCCGCTCCACTGGCGCAGCCGCTTCCTCCGTCACAGTGTTGCCGGAGGAGGGCCCGTTGGTGTTGGGTGCCTCCTTCGCTAACGAGTCGCTCACGCTGAGGCTCGGGGAAGCGCTTCCCTCAGCCCCCGCCGCCTCCGCCTCCAGCTGCAGTGCCGGCGGGCCGGGTTTTGGGGGCGCAGGCGGCGGCATCGAGGAGGATGTGCTAGGGTCAGCGCCGTTCACCTCCGCTGAGGACAAGTCGGGCTCGGACGCCGCCGACGGCGGTGGGAGCGGAGCAGGCGGCATGGAGGCGGATGACGAAGAGGAGTTAGGGTTTCGCGGCGGAGGCGGTGGCATGGAAGGGTTCATGGCTGCGGCAGTAGCGGAGGGAGGACGGCAGCCACACGGCGGCGAGGTGGGAGACGAGTTGCCGGATACAAGTACTCCCCCTACAGGTTCGATCTCGATAGAGATTAGGGCCCGTTTAAATTCTGTTCTAAAATTTAGTCAGTTAAAATTAAAAACTAATGTGGTTTAAAGTATTTTTTTAAGAACATTTTAGTTTATATAATGTGGTTTAAAGTTTTTTTTAGCTTAACTTAAGTTTAATTTTGAGACAGCTTAGAGAGCAAGCTACTCTGCCTAGAAAACTTAGCTAATTTTTAAGCTTTGTTTGTTTAAGCTACTTTATTGGCTTTAATCTATATAAATAATTGTATAATAGTGTTTTTCTCTTATAGAAAATTAGTTGTACGAATTAATCGAACCGCTTGTAGCTCAAGCAAAAGAGAGAGATAAGAATTGTCTTGCCTTGCCATTGAGGGCTAGCCTTACCTTGCTAACTGGAGGTAGCTAAATTGGTCCTTCCATGATGGTAAGATACTTCCTCGATCTTTTAAATAAAAGTATCATTTTAATTTTTAAGAAATCAAATATTTTATATTTTAACCAAATATATACAAAATAAAATTACTATTTATGATACATAATAAGTATCATTAAATTAATCATTAAATATGTTTTATAATAAATTTATTTGAAAATGTAAATATTGTTAATGTTTTTATAACCTAGATAAATTTAAGGAAGTTTGATCAGAAAAAACTTATGTGACACTATTTTTTAGATGAGAGGGTATTTTCTTGCCAACACAAGTCTCAAGACAAGCTAGCCTCTCAACTAAACAGTTTTCTCTTTCTATTTCCGGTCAGTATACCTCCAAATAAAATTTAGCTAGCTAAAATTTGGAAGCTAAACTTTAGCCAGCTAGAAGTTCTTCCTAACTAAACTTTATCTGAAGAGTTTTGATGCTTCAGCTTGAAAGCATCTAGGCCTCTAGTGAGTTTCGGTGATTGGATGAAACACAAGATTACTGTGACTAACGTGTGTTTTGCAGAAACAGGGATGAGTTAGGTCATGGTAATGGCGACGATATGGGCATACGAAGTTCATGTCCCCTGGTGATGGAAATCGATTCGGTTTTCAAAGGACGGATGACGAAGACGATGATAGGCTAGCGCTAAGTGTCGTATAATGTTGGAGGACACTTAGGTAGTCTTAGGTCTTTGTTTTTCCTTTGGTCGTACTACAAAGGGAAGCATGAATCAATAGCTTGACCTAGATAAGACTATTGAGGAAGGTGTGGTGCACACTTGTTATTTCATAGCCCTAGGTAGCTCAGAGAGAGCCCTTATGTCATGAGGATGAAAAGTCGTTAAGGCAGCGTCGCGATCCGAAGTCGTTTCAACCCTGAAATGGGCATCAGACGTTGTCATGGGTGGCATCAGACGCGCATCCGATGTCACCTAGACTTGGAAGAATCTGGTGCGTGGCATCAGACGCTTCGATGGTGTCATATCGGACGTTGTGATGCCACTGTTCATGGGAGTGTGCCCTAAGGGGCACATCGGACGCTGAGGGCCAGTGTCCGATGCAAGTCCAGAGAAGTCAAATCTACATCGGACGCGTCCGAGGCAGAGGAATCGGACGTTGCCAGCGTCCGATGTCACATAAACCTGCGTGTCAGAAAAGTACAGTCGACCATTGGTCGAGGGCATCGGAGCGTCTGATGCCCCCGAAACTGTACTGTTTCGTGCCTCTTTTGGATGTGTAAAAATCTCTGCTAAGCCTAGAGAGGGGGTGAATATGGCTGTCAAAAATTAACTTAAACAGATGTTAAAAGCTTGAGCAGCACTTCTGGTTTGGGAGCAGAACTACCGCTCGAGCAGAACTTCTACTCAATGAGCAGAACTTCTGCTCCACCTGACAAGCTCGAAAAAGTAGTTCACAAATTGTCAAAGGGAAAGTGGATCTAATAATTTAGAGAGCTTCCAGTGGTAGAGTAGATGCTATTTCACCACTTGGAAGTTGACAAAAATGTACAAGCTAGTAGATCGAGACCAAACCCTAGAAATCACCACAAGTGCAAATATATGCAACCAAATCACAAGAACACAAGTGAGACATCGATTTATCCCATGGTTCAGCTCGCCACCAACGCTTTCCTAAGTCCATGTTATTGAGGAAGCCACAAAGGCTTTGTCGGTGTTTGTTAGCCGACAACTCGTCTTGAGTAATCTCAGATGATTTGTTCGGTGGGGATCGACGTTCGTAGGACTCGGCGAGTACACAGGGACAACGATTTATACTGGTTCAGGCCGCTAAATAGCGTAATACCTTACGTCTAGTGCGGCGTGTGCCTTGTGTATTGTTATGATTCAATGTTCGATTCTCTAGAGCCTGCGCCCGGTTCCCCTTATATGTCCGGGTGAACCTTAGCGCAGACCGAGTCCTAGCCGGTTACAATATTGGAGTCCTATTCTAATTACAGGACTTCCTTTTATAACTCAGCTAAGTTACAAACTAGAGTCCTAATCCAAGTACACTTCGTTACAAGTCTTCGGATCTCTAAAGCCATCCTGGATTAGTCGGAGTAATCATCGATAGATGATATCTCTGACATCCTGGTCCGTCAAGCCCCCGAGCTCTTCATCATTTCTTCACGACGTTATCTTCAAGTTTCTTCTTGAGAATCTCCGGGTAATGTCTTGAGAAATCTTGAAGTGCTCCGAGAGTAAAGAAATTCCATGGTGTGCGTTTTTTACAAAAAGTGCACCCATAGGGTGTAGCCCCCGAGCCTCTTGTTATTTATAATAACTTTGAGGATCTTTGGAGCCTTTTCCGAGTAAATCTTGAATTAAAAAAAAACATTTCCTTTATAGATTATACCCTGCAGCCCCCGAGCCTGAGTACCGAGTACCATAGTAGTCGGTTATCGGGGTCTTCTAAATGAAGCCATTAGGTAATCTATTAAGGTCTTGAGTAGTCGGACCATGATACCAACTTGTTGCTTAAACCGTCCAAATAATAATTACTCAGCTTCAGGTGGGCAATGTTTTCAACAAACATCTCATATCACCCCCCACTGAATAAAAATTACCTTGAGTCCAGCAATAATTGACTGGTGACTGTTCCAACTGTGCGTAATAATGATGTTTGTCATTTTTTGCAACTGCAAACTTTGTCGTCTTCGTCTTGAAGTGCGTGTGAGAATCAGCTCTGTTACCCATGCCGAGCTTCACATGCACCACAGTACATTGGTTGAATTATTGGTCCAGCGATCACTCTTGTTGATGAACCTGGTCTATAGACCCAGAAGAAACCGTCTATAAATACCCTGCCTGGGAAGCAAAGAGCTCATATCTTTCGAGAGTGTAGAACTTCTTATTAGTTCCATGGGTATTGTAATAGCAGTAGCTGAGATGATCGAGCCCCCGGGTGTCTTCCTTCTATAGAATAGATGAAGTGCCCAGAAGAACTCTTGTGAAAGGACCATCCGTTAGGGTGGTTTCCAAGTGGTCGCGAGCAGAGGGACACAGAGGTGCGCCTAAAAGAACTCTTGTGACTACCACTCGTAGATAACCTCGGAGTCACAGGTTGTCAAAAGGGCGGCGAGGGTGATGGTCTTCCCTGAGTTCCTTGAGCACTGGGGTGGTACCAAAGACCCACCTTGAGATGCACTGAAAAGATATTGTCTACCCAAGGTTATGTGTCTGCTTTACTGCGTCTCACTGAACCCGGTCCTTGGTGCAATAGGCATCAAGGCTATGTACCTTGAATTCACTAGAGTAGCATTTTACACCTTGATTGTACTTCTGTTG
This sequence comes from Coix lacryma-jobi var. lacryma-jobi, assembly GCA_009763385.1. NCBI lineage: Eukaryota > Viridiplantae > Streptophyta > Magnoliopsida > Poales > Poaceae > Coix > Coix lacryma-jobi. Next base: position 141,300,917 of record CM019824.1, read on the forward strand.
AAAGTTGTTGTATCTCAAGATGTTTCCATGTATCTCTGTTGTAATTCCGAGTAATAATAACAAAGATCCGGGTACTTGGAATATTTTCCGAGTCCTCTGTCTTGTTTCCCGAGTACTAAATGTATCTTGCGGACGGAAAACTTGTTTGTTTACTGTTCCTGTTCTCTGCCTCTGACGCCGACTGACACGTGTTCCCAGCCGTTAGGGTTACAAACGTTGCCATGACGCCGTCTAAAAAAGATGAACGGTTACCAAAACAGATCTATAATAAGTTGCCGCCAGGCTTATGTTTTCCTTACGCTTTCATCAAGCCATTGCCTTCGGAGCTAGAAATCCCTTAGCCAATTCCACAGTTGATGCGTAGAAAATCTCTCGTCATTAACATGGGTCCCAAGAGACAGTCTGCAGGAGACAAGAAGAGGCCTAAGATCACCACCACCTGAAAGCCTAAGCATCCGAACCCGCCAACTGATGTCTTGGCGTGGAAGAAGCCGGACACCACCCTGGCGGAACTGGCATTCCTGGCGCAGCAAGGATTGCTACGGGCGCAACCACTGGATGGATGGAGGGTACCCACTGATCATCGCGCTCCTGCCCCCAACACCACGGAGATCGTGATGTTCAAGTCCTTCGTGGAGCGGGGATTGGGGCTTCCTGCTTCGGATTTCTTCCGTGGATTGCTGCATTACTATGGTTTGACTCTAAACCATATTACTCCCAATGCGGTTCTTCATATTGCAATCTTCGCCCATCTCTGTGAGGCTTTTCTTGGGATATGTCCCTCTATTACCCTTTTTCGCTACTTTTTCTGGTTTAAGTGTCAACCTAGTGACGCTAATACCGAAGTAGTCGGAGGGGCTAGTCTCCAGGTTAGATTGGAAGTAGCCAATCAATATATAATTGTTGAGTTGTCAGAGTCGGTAAAAGACTGGGCTGCTGGGTGGTTCTATATGGGTAACCCACCCCCAGCTCTTCGTCGTCATGATGGATGGCCACCACAGAAGTGACGTGAATGGAAGGAGAAGCTCACAAGTGAAGAAGTAGGGACTATCCAACCCCTCCTCATTATGATAGACGCTTTGATAATCGATGGGCTGACCGGATACACTATCGTTCAAGACTTTGTTGCCCGGCGCATCCACCCGCTTCAGCAGCGAGCCAACTTTGGGTTCGAATACCTGGGTAAGAACGACCCGGGTCGCCACGCTGTCGAGCAATTGGCAGACTGCGAAGTCCTATGGAGAGTGAACCGGCTGCTTAAGAGTCGTGGACATCTTGCTCCAGTGATGACATCCTTCTCCGCCATTAATCCTCCTCCTCAGGTAAGTACTTAATTTGTCGTGTCATCAAGGTTCGGAATAGATATCCTTCTGACCTGACTAGATATCCTTCTGTTTTATAGGGCCAGGAGAGAGATAACAATGATTGCCCTCCACTGCCTCTGGCGACTGAAGAAGGCGGAGGCATCATTTTGGAAGGTCCCATCAGAAGTGAGGATCTTCCTAACAAACCAAGTTCGCCTGAAGATCTTGACTGGCTTGACACAGAATCGACTGACTCTGATGTCCTGCTTATAGACCCAGAGGCTGAGGGTAGCCGGAAGAGGTCGTCGACTCCTCAACTAGAAGCCGGAGGACCCGTCCTTAAGAAGGCTCGCACTGGTAATCGTCGTGCTTGTCGAAAAGTTCTTTTATCTCAAGAATTGTCTGATAAGCACTATAAGCCGGGTGCTCCTGGTAAGGGAAAACCCGAGTACTTTGTAGTCCTTTTGAGTGTTGATGGTCTCTTGTCTTATATATGTTGCTGTATCAGATGCTGGGACGGCGCAAGGGACTTCAATCAGCGTGGTGTCTGAGAAACTTCCGACTTCAGACCCGCTTCTGATACAGCCGCTCTTGAAGCTACCAAAGCCTTTGAAGCTCGTGAAGTAAGTTTTCAGCTTTGTAGAGTGTACACAGAGTTCTGATACTGACATGTATACTTGTTTGCTTGTAGGAAAGCAAAACCAGGTGCAACAGCCTCGAGCACCGTTCCTGATCCTCAGGCGGTAGAGGAGTCGGAGCCGCTGGCCAAGGATGACTCCAGCGTGCCGCCAACATTCAGTCAGGTAGATGCGCTGCCTGGCTCTTCTCCGTCCAAGTCTCGGGCCGATGCTGCTCCTGACGCGGATATTCTTCCATTGCCTCAGGTTGGTTGGCCGTACTCCATCTTTCGTTCTCCCGCTCAATTGGAGTTTGACCTAGTGTGGAATGACTGGTTTTTTCGTACACGACAGCCGGACGAACCTACCCTGGACATGGTCTTGACGGAGATACATGCAGAGGGCTCAGCTTGTCAACAGGGAGGATCTTTAGATGCACTCGAGTCCTCGTGCCAAGGAGCTACTCTTGACGTATCCGGGTATGATCAAGATCTTACTCGGCTGAAGGAGCTGAGGGATCAGGTGAGGGCTCCTTTTGAAGCTCTTCACCAATTTGTTGAGGTAAGAGTCTCAATCTCTTCTTGTTATACTGTAAACTCATCCGAGTACTCATGATATTATTGTATTGTAGTCCTTTGACTTCAAGGTTAGAGATCAAGTCACCCGGATCCGCCAGGAGTTGTCTCGTGAAAACCAGGAGCTCCGGGACTATATTGCCTAGGACCAAATTAGTCAGAAGGTAGCCACCAAGGTTTGCATAATCGCATTAATGAACTCCAAGGCAACCTCAAGGAAGTGGTAGCGGAGCGTGACACTGCTAACAACCGAGAGGTTGAGCTGGTATCCAAGTCCACTGCTATGGAACAGAAATTGAAGGAGCTTAAGAAGAGTTCTAAAAAGCAGCTTGAAGGTATACTTGGAGTTTCTGTGTCGTTCTGCTCCATAATATTAGTCGGATGACATGATAACTGACTGTTTTGTATGCAGATGCAAATAAGCTGGCTTCTGGGTGGCAGAACGCCTTGAATCGGAAGCAAGCAGAGCTTGAAGAGGTATTTGCTAATGCGCAGAGTACTCTTCAAGAAGCCAAATTGATGCGTGAGGGTGCTGACCGGGACCTTCTACAGGCTTTGAAGTCTACAAAGGAGTCGGCGGAATCCTTGAAGGCCTTGGAGCATGCTGTCGAGCCCCTGCTCAACATGATTCCGGTGCCAGCAGGAGTCGAGGAGACTTTGATTGAGCGGGCCAAGGCTGCACCTAGGCGGCTGGCGCAATATATCAAAGATATGTCGATCTCCGTGGTGCAGGGTCTGATGGCAACGCTGCGGCTGCATCTGCCGTCCTTTAACATGTCCGCTCTGATGACCCTTCCTGAGGACAAAGGTGACGAGGACCTTGCGGCAATGCAAGAGGAGGTGAAGACCGTCGTGGAGGAGTACTCACAGATATTAGATCTTGTAGAGTAGTCTAGGCTCCTTGGTCCCTGCATCTTGTATCTCCCGAAAACAATTGTTATAAGATATCAAAAATATTGGTTACGTTTGAATCTTGTGAATTGCATATATGTCCAACTCCATATTGCGACAAATTTCTTTGGCAATGGGTTGAGTTTATTTGTTGTGGATGTATGACCAGGCGTCTAATTAGACGAGTCTATCCGAGTGCTCGCTAGCACTTTAGTTTGGGTCGTGTGACTTCGTTTCTCTAACCATTGTGTAGAGAATTTAGTCTTGCCCGAGTACTACTCTTAGTACCCTTGTTCAAGGGATAACAATGATCAAGCACCTCTTGAAGGACCGTAGCGTTGGTTCCTTTTGGGTGAATCATATCCTCTTGGCGATCGCAGCTTGAGTGCGAAGGTGGGTGGACCTCTATCCAGGATGTATGTAACAGGGTGAGTACTATATCGCCTTGTTACGCCTTATAGGAACTAGTCTCCACTATGGTGGATTCCATATTCGCTATAGGCTGATAGCCGGGTGTTAAGCCGTACTACCTTGTGAGTTGTATTGAGCTCGAAGCTCGTAACTCGAGTGTGGTTTCCGCTGAACCAATCTATCCGAGTAATATTATATATTAGTCGGAGGTAAGCCCTGCTATTGCAGAGACTGTTATGCGACTGAATAGTCGTGATGAGGTGTAGAAAATAGCCTGGATAAAAATTCTTATGTCGTATGAACTTCAAACTTTATTAATATCCGACTAATAAATACAATTGCCCTGAATCAGAGTTGTAGCGTAGTCCTTAAGTATGGAATTTCTTCAAGTGCTCAATATTCCATGAATTTGGCAGTGGAGATCCATCTTCAGTGACTAGCTCAAATGACCCGGGTCTTGTTACTTTGGATACAATATAAGGACCTTCTCATGGACTCATGAGCTTGTGACGTCCAACGGTGTTCTGAATTTTCTTCAACACCGTGTCGCCTACTTGGAAGGTGCGGTGATGGACGTTCTTATCATAATAGCGCCTCATCCCTTGAAGGTATCTTGCTGACTGAAAAAGTGCAGTTAGTTGGGCTTCTTCAAGGCTGTCGAGTTCTAACCTCCTGGTATCATCAGCTTCGCCCTCGTTGTACTGCTCCGTTCGTGGGGAGTTCCAGATTAAGTCAGCCGGTAGGATTGCTTCAGTGCCATATACCTGAAAGAAAGGTGTTTGGCCTGTTTCCTGACTTCGTTGTGTTCGTAGCCCCCAGACTACCTTAGGCAATTCTTCAACCCACTTTCCGTCGTGATCTTTTAGGAGGTCAAATAGCCTTGGTTTTAATCCGGCGAGAATCAGGGCGTTTGCTCTTTCAACTTGGCCATTGGACTGAGGGTGAGCCACTGATGCGTAGTCTATCTTGATTCCACAGTCGCTGGCCCATGACTTGAATTCGATAGCCGTAAAGGGGGACCCAAGATCAGTGATGATTCTATGCGGCATTCCAAAGAGGTGAAAGATGCTCTGCATGAAGTGGAATGACTTGGAAGCATTGAATTTGACCAAGGGCATGTACTCGATCCATTTTGTGAACTTGTCAATTGCGACATAGATGTACTCGAATCCGCCTGGGGCGCGCTTGAGAGGACCCACCATATCGAGTCCCCAGCATGAGAAGGGCCATGACGGAGGGATGCATATCAGTTCATGTGCGGGTACATGCTGCTGCTTGGCAAAGAACTGGCATGATTGACAGCGGCGGACTAAGTCTTCCGCGTCTTTTAAAGCTGAGGGCCAGTAGTATCCTGACCTGAAGATTTTTCCGACTAGTGTCCTTGAAGCTGCGTGATTACCGCAAGACCCAGAGTGGACTTCATTCAGGATTTCCCTGCCTTCTTCTGGTGTAATACACTTGAGGAGGACCCCTGATGAAGCTCTGCGTCGATACAGCTTATCCCCGACTAGAACATAGTTTTTGCTACGCCTGGTGACTTGCTCTGCTGTAGTTTTGTCGCTTGGTAGTTTATGTTCTTTGAAGTAATCAATGAAAACTCGTGTCCAGTCGGGTGCTAGAGATAGGACCTGGGTTGCGGGTTCTGGCTCGAACTCCTCCTTCTCTTGGATTGAAGGCTTGGATAACTCGTGTACAAAGGTACCGCTAGGAACTTGTGCTCTGTCAGAACCCAATTTCGCAAGTATATCTGCTGCCACGTTGAGATCCCGGGTGACATGAATGAGTTCCAGTCCTGCAAAGTGTTTTTCCAGCTTGCGTACTTCAGCACAATAGGCGTTCATTGTTTCCTTGGTACAGTCCCAGTCTTTATTAACTTGGTGAATGACCACGGAAGAATCTCCATAGACTAATAGCCGCTTAATGCCCAAAGTGACTGCTAGTTTAAGTCCGTGGAGCAGTGCCTCATATTCTGCTTCATTGTTGGTGGCTGGCCACAATATTTGCAGAACGTATTTGAGCTGTTCGTCAGCGGGTGATACAAGGACTCCGGCTCCTGCTCCTCCGAGTTTGAGGGACCCATCGAAGTACATCTTCCAATGATCGGGAGTAGCGTTGTCTCTAGTCTGCTGTATTTCAGTCCATTCGGCGACAAAATCAGCTAGTGCCTGAGATTTGATAGCTTTCCTCGGAGTGAACTTGATGTTGAGTGCCCCTAATTCAACTGCCCACTTGGAAATCCTTCCAGTAGCATCACGGTTGTGAAGGATTTCTCCTAAAGGAAAATCCGTGACTACCGTGATCTCATGAGCTTCGAAGTAGTGCCGCAGCTTTCTTGAGGATATGAGTAAAGCATAGAGCAGTTTTTGTACTTGCGGGTACCTGACCTTCGAGTCAGATAGTACCTCGCTGATGTAATAAACTGGTCATTGGGTGTTGTAGATGTGCTTGTCATCTTTGCGCTCCACCACTATTGCTGTGTTGACAATGTGTGTGGTAGCTGCGATATACAGCATCATTGGTTCCTTGGGCTCCGGCGGTGTCAGTACGGGTGAATTGATAAGGTAGCTTTTGAGTTGTTCAAAAGCTCTGTCCGCTTCATCCGTCCACTGAAATTTGTCGCCGGCTTTAAGCAATTTGAAGAAAGGCAATCCCTTTTCTCCGAGCCGTGAGATAAATCGATTTAACGCAGCCATGCACCCGGTGAGTTTTTGAACGTCTCGGACAGAGGTAGGCGGCTTCATGTTGATGATAGCTGTGATCTGCTTTTGACTAGCCTCGATGTCTCGATGACTAACGAGGAATCCGAGTAACTGTCCTGAGGGTACCCCAAAGACGCATTTGGTTGGATTGAGTCTCCATTGATACACACGTAATCGGTTGAAGGTTTCCTCTAGGTCTGATATCAGGGTGGTCGGATCCCTTGTTTTTATGACTACATCATCAACATAAGCTTCTGCATTGCGACCAATCTGATCACCTAGGCAATCTTGGATGACGCGTTGATAAGTAGCCCCCGCATTCTTTAGTCCGAAGGACATAGTTTTGTAATAGTATGCTCCGAAAGGAGTAATGAACGATGTCTTGGGTTGGTCTTCTTCTTTGAGGGCAATCTGATGGTACCCGGAGTAGCAATCCAGAAAAGAGAGTACAGCAGAGCCTGCGGTGGCATCAACTATTTGGTCTATCCTTGGTAATCTGAAGGGATCCTTTGGACAATGCCTGTTGAGGTCTGTGTAGTCGACACACATGCGCCACTCAGCAGAGTTCTTCTTCTTGACTAGCACTGGGTTAGCTAACCACTCGGGGAGGAGGATTTCTCTGATGAATCCGGCCGCGAGTAGCTTGGCTATTTCCTTCTTGATTGCCTCTTTCTTCTCTGGTGAAAATCGTCGTAATCTTTGCTTGATAGGTCTAGAGCCTTCCTTTAACTCTAATCTGTGCTCAGCCAAGTTCCTTGGGACCCCAGACATGTCTGCTGGTTTCCAAGCAAATATGTCTTTGTTTGCTCTAAGGAACTTGGTGAGCGCGAGTTCCTATTCTTCAGATAGGTGAGCACTGATAACCGCTGTCTTGGAAGGATCACCAGTTTCCAGGTCAATGGCTTTTGTGGAGACTTCTGCTGATGGTTGAATAGTACCCGCCTTCTTTGTTGGGATTTCTGAATCTCCAGGCTTGGTATTAAGCACCATCTGAGCGAGTTCTTGTACTTCCAGGGTGAGTTGAGCTTTTTCCGCGATTTGGACAGCCTCTGTGTCGCAATCAAATGACCGCTTCAAGTCGCCTCTGAAGGTTAAGATTCCTTTGGGACCCGACATCTTCAATAAGAGGTACGGGTAGTGGGGTACTGCCATAAACTTGGCAATAGCAGGTCGCCCGAATATGGCGTGATACGATGATTCAAAATTGGCTACCTCAAAACTGATGTACTCCGTTCTGTAATTGATCGGAGTTCCAAAAGTGACGGGTAGTATAATCCTTCCGAGTGGTACAACCGCTTTTTCGGGTACTATGCCGTAGAAAGGAGCGGTTGATGGTGTGAGCTGGGTTGCGAGATCTAGATTCATCTTTCGTAGGGTGCTTGCGAAGATAACATTGAGTCCTGCTCTGCCATCGATGAGTACCCTACCAAGTGTATATCCAGCGACCGTGGGGTCCAAAACTAGCGGGTAATGGCCTGCATTAGAAACACTGGTCCATTGATCTGCTCTGGAGAAATTAATCGGATGTTCGGACCAGTCGAGGTATTTGGGTGTCGCTGGTTCGGTGGACATAATCTCTCGCAGGGAAAGCTTCTGAAGCCTCTTGTTGTCACTGGTAGTTACTCCCCCAAAGATGACATTGATAGTTCCTTTGGGGTGCTAAAAGCCACCGGCGTCCTGTTGAGGATCCTCAGCTGTCTTCTTGCCTTTGTCTTTCTTGTTCTTGTTGAAGTCAGAGTTCAAGCCTCGCTCCTTGAGCTGTCAGCAGTGCCTTGCTTGATGTCCACCTTTCGGATGGAAAGGGCAGGGTCCGTCGAGTAAGTCATCAAAGGTGAATGGCTTGTTTCCTTTCTTCTGAGGCTCCATGGCAGCAACAGTATTGTCTCCCGCCCTTTTCCGGGTATTTTGCTGTGGTGCCTGGTTGCCTCTCAGGTTGTTTCCTTGATCACCTTGCGTGTTTCTATCGGGGAAGCGTTCCTGTGTGCGTTCCTCTGTCGCCATCATGGAGTTTACAACCCGATGGAACTCGTCAGCGGTGGTCGGGTCCTGCTTGATGAAATCTTTGTAATTGTACCTTTCGCAAATACCATTGCCAAAAAGGTCAATTACTTCTCTGTCTGTGATGTCGGATACTGTAGAGCGGATTTCTGAGAATCGCCTATAGTATTCCTGCATTGATTCATTTTTCTGCTGCTTGCAGGTTCTGAGCTTAGTCCGGGGATCTGATCTCTCTAGGACACCAGCAAAGTTTTCGACGAAGATACGATGTAGTTGTTCCCAGGAGTCGATGGACTCGGGTTTAAGCCTATCAAACCAAGCAAGCGGCATTGTCTCTAGAGCCATTGGTAGGTAGAGTGCTTTGACATCGTTGCTTCCACCAGCTAGCTCAACTGCTTGAGCATACAGCCTGAGCCACCGTTTAGGTTCTGTCTTCCCGTCGTATTTTGAGTAATTCCCGGGTTTGAATTTGCGTGGGAACGAGACTGCCCGGAGCCTTTGGGAAAAGCAGGGGAAGCGATCAACTGCGTCGGATGCTGCAACTGCGACTCCTCTATATGATGATTCGGCTCCTCCCTCAGCTTGATCAGGTACTCGGTGGCCCAGACGGCTCCTCGCTGGGATACGACCGAGTCGTTCTTAAACCGGCCGCCTCTGGCTCGGGTGAGATGAAGCTTGCTCATCAGCTAGGGATTCAAGATTCCGCCCCCGTAGTTGGAGTGCGGTAGTCTGAAGCATGACCAGTCGTCGCTCCTCATCAGGGGTGCGGTTGGTCTTGGCTCCTATCTCCGTAGCTAGAGCTAGTATGTTTTGATAGGGAGTCTGGAAGACTTTATGGCCGGTGACCCTCATGAACTCAGGTTCAAGGTTGCGGGAACAATCAGGGCGCCGTCTATTAAGATCATCCTGGGAGTGATTCTCTTCAGTGCGAGCTTGACGCTCTGCCTTTGTTTCCATACGCCTCCGGGTGTTGTACTCTGCTAGTCGTGCATTGTAGCGATCTACAGCTTCCTTGCGGTGAGTTGCTCGCCTTCTGCGGGCCTCCTTAGCTTGATTCCTTTGGATTCTTTCGGCCTTCAAGGACTCGGTTTCTCCAGGTCCTTCCGGATCATTGTCAGAGATCATACTCAGAGTTTCATCGTCTTGAAAGACATTTGGTGGGGTTGGTGGTCGTAAAGATGACTGATGCCCTGCCATGAAGACTTCATGAGTGTAGCTCTGGTTTGATGATCCCGGTGTTACTGACTCCAAGGTAGAAGTGCTGGAGATTAGTTCCGTTGTGGAGTCATGTTCCTCAAAAGGGAGCTGATGTCTGTGCTGATATGGAAGTTGCTGGTCGATTGTGCCAACCAATCTAGCCGGGGTAGGCTGAATTGGCCAATGGACAATGTTACCCTCCTTGGTAGAGCTGAAAACGAGTCCTTGTTGAGCTCCCGTCAAAGGTATCTGTTGATACTCTTTGAATTTTGCACCAATCAGGTCCTGAAAGTTTTCAGCAGAGTTTCGCAGCCCGAAGGTGAAGCCATAGCAGGTATCCGGGTCCTTTTCTTCAGGGTTCGAGTTGGAGTAGGAGTCGGATGTCTCTGTATGGTCCCCAGGGTTCTACGGGTCTTGGATTGCTAGATTTGCTAGGCTCTGGACGAGATCTTTTGTCTTTGGCGTGGCTTGCAGCTTCGATTCAATGTCAAGCTGCCTGTGCAGCTTTCCTTGATCATCCGCAATGCAAGTCCATGAGCCAAAAACGAAAATTGACCCCGCCGAGAACATGTTGTCGTGGTTCGCCGGGCTCTTGGTCGTTGAATCGTCGAAAGCCCCTACCTGGCGCGCCAGCTGTCGGTGTTTGTTAACCGGCAACTCGTCTTGAGTAATCTTAGATGATTTGTTCGGTGGGGATCGGCGTTCGTAGGACTCGACGAGTACACAGAGACAACAATTTATACTGGTTCAGGCCGCTAAATAGCATAATACCTTACGTCTAGTGCGGCGTGTGCCTTGTGTATTGTTATGATTCAATGTTCGATTCTCTAGAGCCTGCGCCCGATTCCCCTTATATGTCCAGGTGAACCTTAGCGCAGACCGAGTCCTAGCCGGTTACAATATTGGAGTCCTATTCTAATTACAGGACTTTCTTTTACAACTCGGCTAAGTTACAAACTAGAGTCCTAATCCAAGTACACTTCGTTACAAGTCTTCGGATCTCTAAAACCATCCTGGATTAGTCGGAGTAATCATCGATAGATGATATCTCTGACATCCTGGTCCGTCAGGCTTGGGTTTCGTGGAACCCTATCCTCGTTCTCAAGTCAAGAGGGTAACCTCTTGTGATGAGGGTGTTTCCACTAGCTGAAAGGGGTGATTACAAACCTCCCGGGGCAGCCACACAAGTTGGCAAGCTCCATGGGCGACGCTCTTGCTGGTTAGGAGCAAGCTCTAAGAGTAATGAACTCAATCCACCAGCTTGAACGCGAACCAAGTGCTCTAGGAGTTGAAGAACAGGTTGGAGATCTCTCTATTGAAGTTTGGAGGCTCAATCTCTCAAAGATTTAAGTGGAAATCGAAGAGGGGAGCTTGAGGTCCTCCAATGGTGTGTGAGATAAGGAGAGAGCTTTCTCTGGACTGAGCAGATGGGGAATGATCGAGATAACCATTGGGGGAGTGAGAAGATGAAGGATATACCCCATGTTGTCGAACAAAAAGTTTAAGTCCCAGAAGTGCCGCTCGCAGAGCAGAACTTCTGCTCCCCAGCACTTCTACTCTCAGAGCAAAACCTCTGCTCCCCAGCACTTCTGCTCGCAGAGCAAAACCTCTGCTCTGACACAAACAACCAAGAATAAGGAATGAAAAGCTTGCTGTTATGGCTGGTTTTTGAGGATGGTTTGGTGGAAACTTTTGAGCACTTGGTTGCACATTTAAGCTAGAGCATTGTGTCCCCCTTAATAGTATGGCATTCCTAAACTCAAATTCAAATTATAAAAGAATTGAACGCTTTTGAGTTGATTGTCATGTCCATTTGTAATTTGGGGACACAAAAGCGTATAATTAGTGACCTCCTTATTGAGAATTGAGTAGCAAGTTTGCGTCCATCCATCTCTTTGGCCTTGGCTTGGTCAAGTGAGAGTTCAAGCTTGTTACTCTTGGTGATCGGCATCACCTAGATGGCTTGGTGGTGATCAGAGAGCTTGGTGATCATCTAGAGGTTTTGTAGATGACCCAAGCCAAGTCGTGGCCGGTAGTGAGCGATTCACCGGGCCGAAGCGGCGAAGAATCAACTCATAGTGACCACTTGATCCTTGCACGGATCAAGGGGGAGCGATACCCTTGCGCGGGTGCTCCAACGAGGACTAGGGGGTGTGCCGACACCTCGATACCTCGGGAAAAAGATTGCCGAGTCATTTCTACTCTTTTACTTACGCATTTACATTTGAGCAATTCAATTCTGCAATTTACTTTGTGTCATATCATATTTGAATTGCCATGCTAGAGTAGGAATGTTGTAGAGATAGTCTTTTGCGCGGTAGAGTCTAGAGAAACACACTTCTAAACACAAAGGGGTTAATTAGGCTTGCTAGGATTTAATTATTGTGAAAAGTTTAGAAAAGCTCAATTCACCCCCCCTCTTGGGCATCTTGATCCTTTCACAACTAATAGACTCAGCTAAACTTTAGCTAGGTTAAAGTAGTTAAACCCAACTAAACTTTAGCTGGTATTTTACTTGGGCTATTTGGATGTCTAATAGCTAAATTTAGTCGGCTAAGTTTAGTTGGTGCATCCAAACAGGTGAAAGGTTCTAAATGGCTAGAGGGGGGTGAATAGCCTATAACAATTTCTAGAACAACACTTAAACAACTTTGTTAGATAACTAAATGGCGAAGCAAATTTTGCGCTAGCTCTACAAAAGTGCAAGCCACCTATCCACAATACTAGTTAACTATGATCTCTATGTCAACCAAAGTCTAGGTTGCTATTCTACCACTATGTGATCAAAAGAGCAAGTATGATTACAGCTACACAAGATAATTACTTTAACTAGCAATGAGAGGATACAACTATCACTTTGCAACAATGTAACAAAAGTAATACAAAAGATAGAATAGATATACCATCATGGCAAGTGATGATCACAATGAATATCAAATGAAATCCTCGGACAAAGATTGACACAATAATTTATCCTGAGGTTCACTTGCTTGCTGGCAAACTACATCCTCGTTGTACCCACTTGGAGGTTCACGAGCTAATTGGCATCACACGCCAAACCCTCAATAGGGTGCCGCACAACTGTGGGGATATTACACCCGTATACCCCCATGGCACGACTTGGGCTCTCCTGCAGATACGGCCCAACCAGAAGGCCTTGCGGCCCGCGACCAGGCCATCGCGGCCGCCAAGGACTCTCCTGATGAATTGCTCGATAAGGAAGATCCGAATAGATAGACTCGGATTCCTTGCCAAAAGGAACCGATTGTAATTTGTTAGGATTCGGCAAGTTGTAACCCTGCTCCCCGGCTATATAAGGCGAGCAGAGATCCCCTCCAAACTCACGCCATATTCTAATCCATCAATACAAACCAGCCACCAGAACACAGGACGTAGGGTATTACGGCGACTTGCCGGCCCGAACCTGTCTAAATCGCCGTCTCACATCCCTGTGTCTACGCTTTGCAGACGTCTCGCACGCCTCCACCGCTCAATCTACTACCTTGGGCATACCCCTCGGTAGACTATCGACCATATTTCATCGACAGTTGGCGCGCCAGGTAGGGGGTGTGTGCTATGACACCATGATCTGCCAAGCGGTCACTTTCCCTCGCTCCATGGTTCTTCCAGAGGTGGGCACCACTTTTCAGATCGGATCTATGATCTGGACCGTGGGCGACCATGCTCCTACTCCGGAAATCGTGGAATCTGCGCAGCTTCCTGCGCCGGACGCTCTGCCGTCCCTCCGCAGCGTCATCAAGCCGACACGCCGTCCGCTGAGAATCGTCCCTTGCGACGACCTAATCGAAGCCATCGACCGAGCCAACCAAGGAATCGTAGAGTGCATCAACGCCATCGAGGTAGCTCGTATACAGCTTTTCGACCAATCTTGCCTTGAGCAATTTTCAGGTACATTATCGGGAGTTTCTAGTGCTCGTCCCACCCACCGCCCCAGATTGGATCTGCGTTCGACTCATCGCCGCACTTCGTCTCCAACGTTCATGCCCTTCGGGCTCCGCGGTGTGGCTCCTACATATCAGCATCAGGCGCTGCAACAACTCTCCGACCAGCTCCAGTCTTTTGGCTCCGACCAGATGGCTCCGATCAGCAAGCGCGACCGAATGATTCCATCTCCACTCGTTGGCATGGTGACTCTCAAAGAGACCTCCGGCGACACTGTCTCAGAGACTTTAGCGTTCGGATCTACCATGACAAACGACTCCACCTCCACGCGGTCCATGACCGTCATCTCCACCGACTCCGGGGCCGACTTCCCACCATATCGCGGTGGCATCATCTTCAACGTCTCCGCCGACAGTCCTCCACCTCCAAACGAAACGGAAGGCGAACGCACCAATCGGGAGCAACGAAACATCGAACGGCAGTGCCGACGTGACGACGAGCGACGCGACCAGGAGCGCCGCGACCGGGAGCATCGCGACAATGAACGACGCTGGGATCGCGACAATGCTGGAGGCCGCAACCTCATCTATGAATTCGACAGGGTCGATGATGAACCCGTTTACCCGACCCCAAGCGCCAACCTCGCCGTCGTCTACAACGAACTCTCCAAGCTTCCGATAACCCCAGAACTACAGAAGGTTGTCGCCCACGTCAAGGCTGCTACCGTGCAGTGCAACGAAAAGGGGCGCTATCCCTCACCATCTGGATCGTCGTACAGCGGGACGCCACCAAGCCCACATCCCTCGCGCCGACGGCGATCGCCGCCACGTCGCGACCAGGAAGTCTGCCAAGGCAATCGTGCCTGCGATCAAGCTCCGGCTCCCGACACCTCGACAGGGCCACGCCCTTTCACCTCCTGGCTCCGAGCCATCCAATGGCCTCAGGGCTTCAAGGTCACCATGGTGGACAAGTACAACGGAAAGGCCAACCCGGAGCAGTGGCTCACCACTTACGAAATCGCCATTCAAGCGGCCGGAGGAGGATCTGACGTGATGGCCAAGTACCTCCCCGTCATGCTGTCATCTTCAGCCAATAGTTGGCTCCACAAGCTCACCGAGAACTCCATCGACACCTGGGAGCAGCTGAAGGAAGTTTTCGTCAAGACATACAGTGCCACCTGCGTCCAACCAAGAACGCGCTACGACCTCCAAAACGTCCACCAGGAGCGTGACGAAAGCCTCCGGAGCTACATCCGACAGTTCTCCAACATGCGCCTCATGATTCTGGAGATCACTGACGCAGAAGCCATCTCCACGTTCTCCAACGGTCTGCGCCATAAGGAGCTCCGCGACAAGATCATCCAGAAGAAGGTAGCCACGGTCACCGAACTAATGACGATCGCCAACTCCTACGCTGACGCCGACGACACCCATCGCCACTACGAACGCCCGCGTCGCCGATCATGATCCCAGGAGCGTCATCGTGACGATGATCGCTGCAATGAACGATGCAATGAAGGACGCGGCCACCGCTCCAAGCAACGCGACCACCGCGACGACCGAGATCGCCGGCATGATCGGCCAGAGTCTTCCCGTCAGAGAATGGACCACCGTCGGCGTGACTGTTGCTACATCACCAACACCAATACTCGGCCGAGGCGCACCTACGACAACGACTACGAGAAGCTCCTCAACGGCCCTTGTCCTCTCCACAAAGGCGCCAGACACTCTATGCGTGAGTGCGACACCATCGCCCGCAACGTCCGCGAGAGCGACGACAAGCGACCGCGAATCGACAAGGACAAGGATGCCAACGCCCATGAGCCCGCCTTCCGTGCACCAGCGAGGACCCTCTCCATCTTCGGCGGCAACATCATCATTGAGACCGAGCAGAAGCAGCGCCAAGTACGACGCGACATCGCCTCCGTTGCGGCCATCACCGATGACCTCGCCAACGTTCGCTACCTCGACTGGTCGGAGCGCCCCATCACCTTCTCTAGGGAGGACCAGTGGTCGAACGACAAGTACCCAGGGCATTTTCCTCTCGTCATCGACCCGGTGATCTCCAACTGCCGCTACCGCAAGGTCCTCGTCGATGTTGGAAGCGCCCTCAACATCATCTTCTCTTCGGCTTTCCGCGAGCTCGACTACTCCAAGCGGGATCTGTTCCTGGCGAATTTCCCTTTCTGGGGCATCGTACCTGGGAAACCCTCCATGCCCGTCGGGCAGATCACCCTCCCAGTGCAGTTCGGCACCTCCGACCACTTCCGCAAGGAATACATCACCTTCATCGTCGCCGACTTCGACACCGCCTACCACGCCATCCTCGGTCGCCCCGCGCTCTCCAAGCTCATGGCTGTTCCACATTATGCCTACCTCGTGCTCAAGATGCCAACGAAGAAAGGTGTCCTCAGCATCCGGGAAAATCTCCAGGTGGCCTACAAGTGCGAGCAGGAGACAATCAACTCCACCGAGACACGCCAACAGATCCAGGGCATTCAGGACTGCATCGCCAACGCCGCCAAGCTCCGCCTTGACGATCTCGAGATCCCGGAGACCTCCGACCAGCGCTCCAGCAAGAAGTCGAAGGACACGAAGCAGGTGGCCCTGGTGGATGGAGCTCCGGAGAAGACTGCCGTCATCGGCACCAACCTCGACCCCAAATAGGAAGATGCGCTCATCAGCTTCCTACGGAGCAACGTCAATGTGTTCGCCTGGAAACCAGCGGACATGCCTGGAGTTCCACGGAAGTTCGTCGAGCACTCCCTGAACATCTCCCCAACCGCCAGGTGAAAGGTCCAAATTGGCTAGAGGGGGGGTGAATAGCCTAATTAAAAAACTACAAAATTACTTAGGCAAACACTATTAGTATAACAAATGGCGAAGCTTGTTGTGCTAGCCTAATAGTGTGTTGCAAGCCACCTATCCAACAATTCTACCTAATATTTCTATGTCACACAATCAACTAGAGCTAATAACAAATGCAGAATAAAACAATCTAGCTCTAGCACAAATATGATATACAAAGAATGTATATGAAACAAGTGTGTGTACAAGATATACGAAACAAACCAATCACAACTAACTAAACAAGATATATGACAAAGGAAGAATATCTACGCAAATGAAATAGCTCAAGGTAAATACACAAAGTAAATGAGCTAGATAGAGATGGTTTCACCGAGCCTTCGGGATCGCCTAGTAGAAAGCCAATCACCGGTGAAATCCACTTGTGAAGCCAATCACCGAGAAGAATTCACAATCACAATAAGCACACGGGACACCAAAATTTATCCTGAGGTTCACGTGCTTGCCGGCACGCTACTCCCCGTTGTGTCGACCAACACTAGGTGACCCGGTGGCTAATTGGCGCAAAGCCAAGCTCACAAAGAGCGCCACAAGAATCTACCACTAGTGAGGTAGCTCAATGACACGAGCAATCCACTAAGGATGCCTCTTGCCGCTCCGGCGAGGTGAGGCTCCAAAACCTCTCACAATCACGATCGGTGGTGGCCAAGAACAATCTCCTTCTCTTGCCAACAACCACCTCAACGCCTTCAAGCCGTCTAGGCACCGGCAAATGCCAAGAGTAACAAGAAAACTCAATGCTGATGCGAAGAACTAATGCCCCAGCGTCCGATGCTCCGATGAGCACCACGTGTCCCCCAGATACGAATTCGAGCCATCCGATCCCAACGGTCATATCCTTTCGCGCCACAGTTAAAGTGACATCGGACGCGCCGATGCCAGGCATCGGTCGCTCTGATGCGAGTGCTCAAGTTAGCTCTTTTCTGCGCTACATCGGAGGCTCCAAGACTCTAGCATCGGATGCTCAACCCCAGCATCCGATGACACACCAGAGAGGTTCCAGAGAGGTCCAAAACACATCAGATGCTTCCGATGGTTCTACATCGGATGCAGGCCAGCATCCGATGCTCCCTGGAACGCAAGCTCGCGCCACGTCACCTGCATCGGATTTTGCAACAGTGTTTCCTCAGCGTCAGTTGCCCGTGTCCGATGCTTCTTCGAATTCTGACAGAGGCCAGGGTTATCCATCGGATGCTCGGCTCAGCATCCGATGCTGCCGCCTCCAGCGTCCGATGCTGCCGCCTCCAGCGTCCGATGCTGATTACTCAACACCTTTCGCTTTCTAACTTCTACCCTTGCTCCCATGCGCCAACACCAAATTGTTTCAACACTTGTGCACGTGTGTTAGCATTTTGCAAAGCATTTTCCAAGGGGTTTGTTAGTCACTCACTAGGTTTATATCATCGATATGTTAGAGAACACCTAGTGGCACTTGAACATCGCATAAGCCGTGAATTATCTCCTCTTAATAGTACGGCTATGTATCCTAAATGTGATCACACTCGCTAAGTGTCTTGATCACTAAAACAAAGAGCCCTATAGGTTATACCTTTGCCTTTGGGCCTCTTTGCTTCATCTTCTTCATTCCACCAATGGTAGAGCACTTGATCTCTTGAGTGCTTGTGGCCATCACCATCCTCCATGGTTGCCACCTTGCTAGATCCACCACTTGGCTTGGTCACAATCCTTTCTTATAAGCTACACACATGCTTAGCAATAGGATTAGACCAAATAGGTTTCATCAATTAACCAAAATCAAACTAGGGCTTTCAATCTCCCCCTTTTTGGTAATTGATGACAACCTATACAAAGATATGTGATTTAAATTTGAGTAACCACATTGATATTATTATTTCCCCCTACATATGTTGCGGATACATGGGTGTATGCCGAGTCTCTGAGTGATGAGTGATTGTCAACTGGGATAATGCGCATGTTCTTTGGCTTGTGTCGTGCAAGTGTCGAGCACGGATACAATGATCAAAGGCAAGGTGAAGGTCAAGTAGAGACGTGCCGTGCCGATGGACCGAGAGTGGCAAAGGGCGGACATGAGGCTTAGATTGAGGGACCGATGGCCCGAGGATCCGCTGTGGTGGCTGACAGCCTGGGTCAGCGACGAGCGAAGACTTGCGGGCACGGTGTTGCTTGGGTCGAGGACCTGGGGACACGTGTCGGTGGACGGGGTGCACGGGCGGTGCATCCCCTCTACGGCTCGGTTTGGTGGTTGAGCCACAGAAAAACCACCGAGTGGACGGTTTCCAGGTTTGGGCCTCAAAACCTGGGCGCTGATGGTTTCCGAGTTTGGGCCACAAAACTCGGGCTAAGGATGGTTTCCAGGTTTGGGCCTCAAAACCTGGGTGCTGCGGGTTTCTGAGTTTGGGCCACAAAACTCAGGCGATGGATGGCTGGTTTCCCGGTTTGGGCCTCAAAACCGGGGGTTGGTCGTGAAGGCTGGTTTCCCGGTTTGGGCCTCAAAACCGGGGGCGAAGTCCAGGAAAAGGACGAGCGGAGCGATGGCGGCACATGGCGGCAATCGGTGAGGTTGTGCCGAGGCAATGCTACCAGTTATGCGGGCGTGGCCGTCGATCACTAGCATCTTCGAGTTGGTCCAGAATAACCCTAGGGTTTAGCTGGTTCGCTCTGTAATTAGAGAGGGGTAGAGTAGGAATTAGAATTAGGATAAGTAGAGGGAGACACCCTCCTCCCCTTCTATCTCAGCCATTTGCTCTTTGACTTCTAGGTTTTCCTGCTCTCCCAATCTCCTGCTGTAGCAACTGAGATCCGCAGAGAACCATACCTCTGTGTACTGGAGATTTTGAGGAAGTGAGACCGTAATCTGACTGTTGTAGTGTGTGGTAGCCACACGGTTGCAGATCGATGACTTGATTCGCGTTTTGTTCGTGTTCTTCGCGTTCTTCGTTTCTCCGCGATTTTCCCATCACTCGATCTCCCTCTCTACTGCGTCTTTGCGAAATCCGTTTGAATCAACTTGTTCTTTATAGTGAGGAGATCATTTCCACCGAAGGAATTCATCTAACTCCTCACGAACAAGTAGATCTTGTAGATTTCGTTTTTGTGGCGTTTTTTCGTTCATACTCCTCCCCTTTCGATTTCCCGGTGTTTGAGTTGATTTGAGTGGACGATTTCTTGGGGATAGTCTCCTAACTACCTCGTGATCATCTTCACCAAGTTTGGGAACGTGGGATTGAGTTTTGGTTCGGATTTGGGAAGATTCGTGAGAGGGGCGACCAAAATCGCCTTTCTGTTCATCCTGAAGGGTTATGGGGATGCTACACTAGCCGAATGCTACCGCTATGGTAGCCGAAAAACGGTTCCGCTTCGTTAGCCAAACGCTTCTGCTGAGTTAGCCGAACGCAAAAATTTTCTACCCCATAAACGATGAACTACTACTAGTTATAGATCACGGGATTGCCACTAGACGCGCAGGTGCAGCGGAAGACGTCTCGGTGTAGATGTGCGCGTCACAGCGATGCCGTGTAGATGTTCACGTTCGTCCTTCACGTCTGCACATGTGGTTCGTCCTTGTGCTCTAGATGCAGCACCTCTGAGGTATCCCACACGTACAGGGAGGAAGCGTCACACCTCCAGATTGCTAGGTCTGCGAGGAGCAATAGGTGCGGGCGTGGGGTGGGCGACGGCTGTCAACAATTGACGTGGTTACAACCCTGGTCGCCCCACCCCTCTTTATATAGGCGTCCCTAATGAGCCCATCGACCTGGAGGCCCATTAGCAAACCCTGATCTCGGTCTGACTCGAGTCCAACTCGAATCAGGCTTCCAGCCCCTTAAGCGTGCGACCCTATGGGTTCACGCACACATAGACACGACCCGAGTACTCCTACTCGCCCGATAGTTGACAGCGGCCTCTAGCAAGACGTGTCAACTCCTATGTATACGCAAAGATCATATCTAACGAACCACCACGATCACATATACGCAATTCCCTTGCCACACAATATTTGGTCCAACTCATAGGTTAACATTTAACCTAAGCACGACCATGCATTTTATGATCCAATCATTTGAGTGGTCCAATGATATCTCTCTCGCATGGAGAGGGGCAAATCCCATCTTGATCGTCTATGTCTCACAGCATACTTCCTGACAAACCCGAAGACTATCTTTATAACTACCCTGTTATGAAGTAGCGTTTGATAGTCCCTAAGTAAGTCGATTCATATCTTGAGTACATACCACAATCTCAGGTCTAAGGACATAACATACATGATGTGTAAAGAGATAATAATAACATCTCATATTGGGTCAGTCCAGCCCCATGTCATACATGTGCCCACATTATTAGTTTGACATCTCTATGTCTATGACTTGTGAAACATAGTCATCAACTAATACATGTGCTGATCTAATATTCATGTGTGTCCTCACATGAACTCCGATCAAGGACAACTATCGAATAACCATACACGTAAAAGAGTTTCACAGACAATTCACATAATTGTCAATCAATACAAGTTGTCTTTAATGGATATTCAATGAACATATAATAAATCATGGATACAATAGAAATATCATCATCTCTATGATTACCTCTAGGGCATATTTCCAACAGTCTCCCACTTGCACTAGAGTTAATCTTTTAGATATCTAATACCCATAGAACTCATGTGCGCCTCATGCTTAGGCTGTGGAAGAGCCTTTGTCAAAGGATCTGCTATATTCAAATCCGTATGTGTGACAGAACCTCCTGAATTATTAGGGCCCACGTGTACTTGTCTTTGTCCTACAGACCTCGGACAGTCATACACTGTGCCCAATAACCCAAAAGACCCACCACGTGTCATCGGGTAACCGGACTCATTCATGTTTCTTTACACTCCCAGGATCATTGCAAGAGTCATTGCAGTATTACAACATTTCACCAATAATATACATCAGAGATAAAAGTGCAGAAGTATTACACCATAAGTTTTACAACCCAGTTGTTCAAACTAGCGTCGTTATTACAAACCATAGTTTTAAACTTCACCCTAGGTAGTGGAAGTAGCATTAATAAAACTGTATAGCACACAAACAACCCCGCCTAAGGGCTGCATTACTCCTCTCCGGACACGTCCTCCTCAATGACGGTTACGCAACAAGCCTCAAAGCAAGGCTGCTCGTGAACGTCACCTGCAACAGGGGATTAACAAACCTTGAGTACAAAGGTACTCAACAAGGCTTACCCGACCAGAGAAGAGAAGAACCAGGTATGCTGGTTTGGGTAGGCTCAAGAGTACTTTTCATTTGCATAAAAGCTTACTAAAGTAATCCTAGATCCCAAATTTTACTTAATCATATAAGTACTTGGTAAGAATTGAAAGTGAACACTAATGAAAGATCATTGTCATTCTTTCTTACATCAGTTCCATTTTATTCTACGGTGCGGGTCGAAAGATTGAGTCTCCTTAACCGAGGAGCACGACGATTCGAACCGATTCAACCAGATCTGGGAGTTTTCCACGATCATACGATATATGTAGACCCTGGATCACACATATACCAACCCCAGCCTCGGATCCTCCAAACAAGACCGGGTCCGCGCCACCCGAGAGTACTTGTACACCTCCAATCCGGGACTTTAACCCACGAGGGTAGCTAGTACACCTGCCATCTCTCCACTCCCAGTGCGCGATTAGCCGTTCTTATTTAAGAACCACCAAGGTAGGGCTTACCGTAGCATATGATCGGTACTTCACAGTTTCTCAATCTAGCAGGCCAACAACGGTTAACCCTAAACCGACACATCCGGGTTACCCTACACCGATCCAAGGGTCGATGCAGGTGCCCGTCTGGTCTTAACCATCATTCTTTCTCATTATCATTCCAAAACGATAAGTATCGAAAACATTTGTGAAAAGCTTCATAAAGCAAGGCTAAGCAATTCTATCATTTGCATAAAGCAAGTATCAAGGAATGATATATCGATAACAAGGTTGATCATGCATCAACAGGTTTAAAGCATTTATTTGATAAACATTTAATGCATCAGGTTATCGAAAGTAAGTGTAATTGTAAATCCAAGGAAATGGTTAAATGAACCGGGGCTTGCCTTGGTTGACCGAAAAAGTCGAAAACTCCTGAAATTCTGGATCAACAGGACACTCCGAACTCCCTGGACCAACCTCGACCGGACAATTGACCTCTTCGGAAACTACACGACAAATGAGTGCATGCCTGATGAGATGCTCATGTTATGATCATGGTAAAGATGGAAATTTTCTAAGCCATAAACATTTATCTTGCAACAACTTTCCATTACGGTACAGTTGCAAACCAACAAACCCAACTGGCACAAACATACATGGATATATGAGTGAAGCTTGTCTGCATCCAGCAGCAGATCAAGATAATTCACTTAACTTAATCTTCAAATCTACCATAAAGGAACTTAGGTTATCATGTTTTACAACATTACTTATCTATAAAGAAAGCAATTTAATTAGCAAGAAATTAAGTTGTGAAGCAAACTATGCTTAAACTAGTTCAAACTTTTTACACAGATTGGTTATGATCCCAACAGTGCATAAAATAAATTTCAGCATTTTTGGAGTTAAACTCGATTTTATAAAAAAAACATTGATTACATATTCAAGAATTAAAAGGCATAATATTTACTACAAAACAGTATACAGAAACATGTATATATTATATTTTTCGTAAAAACTACACATTTCATAGAGCATGTACAAATTTTTCCATGATTTTTGGATCAACAGATTAATTCATACAAAAATAACAAAATCAGCATTAGTATGCATATAACAGAAAATAGATTAAAGCATTTAAATAAACGAAAACCTCGATAGGCCGAAACCGGCCCGCTCGGCCCAACCCGCGCGCAAGCCAGCCCAACTCGGGCCTGCCCGCGCTTGCACAGCAACTTTGCACAAAAACCCTCTGGCTTCAACCAAACTACAACTAAGCCCTCGACACTGTTAGGCACTATTCAACTGAGTCTGGGACTTTGCACTTAGGCCCTCGGGTTTAGTCGAATTCTCCTGGACACGTCACCGACTCCATGGCCGACGGCGACGAGCTTCGGCTTGCGCACGCCGGAGCAACGGGAACCCCTCCGGCCAAACCAACCGGCTCAGCGCCTTCCCCTTAACCTCACGACTCTGCTGCTCCCTCAAACTCCCTCCCTCGACCTCTCTCTCCATACTGACGACGACACAGGCGGACGCGACGGCACGGCGGCGGCACGCCGGCCAACTGAGAGCCCTACCGAAACCGCGGACGTGCGCATCAGCACCAGGGGCTCACCACGACTCTAGCGGGCTAGGTCTCCGAAGCTGACGCGGCTCCGAACGGGGAGGACGACGATGACGGCGGGTTCCAGCGGTGCGGCTCGACGGCGACGACCTGTTCCGGCTGGGATAGAGGGAGATAAGGTCAAAGACTTGGTGTTAGAGCATCAGGAAGAGACGAGAAAGCGATAACGAAGCTCAGGTGAGGATGAACGGACTCCGAGCTTGCTGACCACGGTGGCGTCGATGGAGGTGTCCGGGACCGGAGACGAAGAAGACGGCCACGCCGGGTGTCACACCCAATTTTAAGAACAAAATTGAATGCAATAACTCATGTGTGCCCAGAGATCAATCACACACATAAGCCACAAATTAAGAAGTACCATCACATATGTTTATTACATAACGAATATTATTCAAAGTCTTTACATAGCAGCGTATAAATAAAGTGTCTCTCGCGGTAGCTCCATCACAGGGAAGATGACTGGTTGACAGCAAGACTAGAACTCTTCAGGGAAGTCATCATTACTATAGCAATCTGTTACCCATCCGGGATTTTTATCCAAGTAGAAAGAAATAAACAAGCATAAGTACATCTCGTACTTAACAAGTGTAACATGGGGTTCATGAGGCTCAAATAAGGCTGACACTGGTTAAACTGCAGTAGCTTTTAATTGGCAACATTTTAATATTAAGGTGAACATATATGAATGCTTAAACCCAATCCACATGATCATAATAACTGAAACATAGCAATAAGGTAATCAACATGAGCAACATAAATATACAACATATAACAACTAATCTGTGAGTTTTCCGGGCCGCTCGTAACCGTGAGCACGGCTGATATATCAGTTTTACACTCTGCAGAGGTTGTACACTTTACCCGATGAGTCGTGATATCCAGATGCCCGGGTTAATTACTTCCATAACACTTCCGAGGTGAGCGGGCAGGATACACGCCAAGCCTTTCAAAGGTTCGTCTAACAAGTTAGGGCCGCTAGTTCTTAAGGCAATGGGATGTAGAGCCCTCCTTCCAGGTGGCACAAAAACACGCAGCCTATACACATGTGGACAGAAGCCGCACTATACCCGTCTCGGCAAGATCCAACGCGCCTATACAGGTGTCCACTAACAAGCTAGAAAAGGTCCTTATACTGAGCTAAGGTCAGAGCCATATAACCCCATGGTTGCACTGTATGTCCCAGCTTTTGCTGACAGAAGGTCCTAAACCATGTTGCTAAAAAGATCAAGTTTTATTCACCGTTATTAGATCATGTTTGGTTTAAGTAAAGCTCTAGCAAGATTCTACCCATATGCATAGCATCCCAAGGTTAACAAGGTAATGGGTCAAACACCTAGGGTAAACTAGATAGGAGATCAAAATTAGACACATGCATTTGAATTTAGATGATTCATGGTGAATAGGTCAACAAGGAGGATCCCATGCTATACTTGCCTGATTCAGAGAACTCTGGTTGCTCTTGGTTATCGAAGTAGGGTTCCTGATCACCAACGTATGTCTCACCGTCTATACTCGATTACCACATCAACACACAATCATCGGGACAACAATCATGCAAAGCAACAAGCTATAATTAGAACATTACACCAACAACAAGAAAATAATATAAAAAGTTTGAAAACAGAAACTACGATCCATCACGATCACATAAACGCGAAGATCACTAAAAACGGAATTATAACGCGAAAGTTATGAGCTAAACAAGTTACAAAACCTTAGTTAGTAGATTAAACCTAACTCAAATTTTAACTACTAAAAACAGTATATATTTTCGTACAGATAGATAGATCTTTTCAAAACGAAACTAACGCAACTTGAACGGACTAAATCGAACTAAAAACGTAGAAGTTATAAGCATTTGAAACTGGTGGCAAAACCGTAAATAAATCAAACTCGAATTTGAATTTAAAATCGATTTAAATCGAATCTGCAGATTGGTTGGACGACGCCTCAAAAAGGATGAAACGCAGGGGCTTATACGGAAGAAAACACAGACTCATTGAACAGGGCCAAAGGGACCGCGGGTTTAGACTTAAAAACTCGGGGGTCTCTTTAGCAAAGTGGACAGGCGAAGGGGTATCGAGCGTTTCTGGCCACCGAATCTGAGATGGACGCCCGAGATTAAATCTGGGGGGGACTGGCGGTGTTTCCGCCGGAGCAGAGGGGAAACGCGGCGGCGCCATGGCCGGAAGGCGGCGGCGCGGCTCGGGATTGCTCGATAGAGCGGTAGAGACCTTGGGAGTTGGTCCAATTGATCGGGAAGCTCAAGGCGAACTCACCGGAGGCAAAGATGGCGTCGATGTTGGCTCAGGGACGGCGAATCGCTTGATTTGGCGGCGACGGGGTCCCTGTGAACAACGGCGAGCTCGGGTGAGCGAATTAGATGATGAAAACAGAAAAGGAGAGGTCGAGCGTGATCACGAGGTCGACCCGAAGCTTGGGCGGAGCTTCGAAGCGGCTGCACACCCTCAGAGCGTCAAGCGAACGGCGGCGGGGATCTTGCGGGTGGCGGAGCGAGCGGTCACGACAAAATAGGGCACAAGAACGAGAGCTTTTCGCGTGAGGAGAGGCGGCGGGCTCTCGGGAGTTTTGTAGGGGCTCCAAAATAGATGGAAACCGAGGAGGAGGCGTGGATTCGATGGAGACCGGAGCTCTGGCTCGTGTTCGGGTCGGACACGGGAGGAAGGAGGCGAGTGCGGGCGACGCTGAGGGACTGACTGGTGGAGCCCAGTCGTCAGCGAGAGAGAGAGAGGGGAACGCGCGCGCAGGCATCAAGCCGGGCCGGTGGCTGCAGCTGCGAGAAGGGGAGATGGGCCGCCGAGTTGGGCCGTGCGGGCGAAGGAGAGAAAAAGGGAGGAGAGAAGGCGGGCCGGCGGGGAAGAGGGAGCGGGCCGGCCGGACTAGATCGGGCCAAAAGGATAGATAGGGAGAGGGAGAAGGAGAAATGGTTTTCCCATTTTCAGAAACATGTTTTCAAAAGCAAAATTTGAAACCCATTTGAATTCAAACCAGTTTTGAGTAAAACCAATCATCACAAAAATAAAATATGCACCAGCATGTATGCATCATCATGGTCTTTGGCCTAGGATTTATTTTAGCTTTTGCAAATAATTTATTAACTAGGTTTTATGCAACACATAAAATGCATGAATTAAATCATATTGCCTATTTCAACTTGATGCAATTTTTGGGATGTTACACCGGGCGGTTGCGGGGGCGAGCGAGGCTACTACCTAGCTCTACAGCTCCGCAACGACGAGGCGAACACGGTGACGCGGTTAAACGGGGCGGACGAGCTCTCACGCGGCCGGCGTAGCTGAGCGGAGGGACGGCGGCGGCGGCGAGCAAGAGGGGAAGAAAGGTGAAGCACGACTCGACTGAAGGGCGATAACGATGAAGAAGGGGACGGCAGCGTACCGCACGTGCGCACGAAGCTAGCAAGCAGCTCGTTGGCGTGGCGCATGCGCCCCAGCGCGAGCGCGGTCCAGGCGGAGCAGCTCGCTGGCGAGCTTCCAGGCACTTCCCCTGCCGGCATTGTTTCTTGCTCCTCTCCCCCTTTCTGAAATTTGAAATTACTTTTGAAATTTGAACTATACTTTAAGTTTTGCCAAAATATGAAATGTAGAGTTTGAAAAGTTGTACAACTTTGTTTTAACATACTCTGGCTGATTTCAACTGGAAGTGGGTCAATTTGATCAAAACAGTTCAAAACAACTTCAAATTGAAAATTTGAAAAGGGGACAGATTTAGGGTTTTACAGTAGAAGTAAAATTACTTTTGATTTTGCATTGACACTTGAAAAATGGTCAATGTATGAAATGTTCATTTTGAAATTCTCTACCACTTTGATGCAGACCTCAAACTCAGATTTCAAATTGTTTTTGAAATACAAGTGTAAAGTCAAAAGATAACCATTTCTAGGGTTTGAGTAAATTCAAAATTACTTTAAATTTTGTACAGAAACTTTGAAAACTTTGAATACCAAAGTTGTACTTCTCTTCAAGATCTACCAAAAAGCTTTTAGGGTCAACCCCTAAATATGCATAGATTTTGAGTTAACTAAAAAGGGCTAATTAACTTACATAGGAATTTAGTAATTTTTTTCTTTTTAAGTTAATTAAATTTTTACAATCTTTTGAAAAGTTGACTTGGATCCATGCCTTTACATGACTTTAGTCAAATGGGAATGAACACAAGTTACTTCACAATGACATTCTAAATTAGATTTTTGAGCTGCATCACAAGCATATAAACAGAGATGCTCACATATTAGGAATTAAACTTATTTTAGTGAATGCATCTCAAGGTGAGCTAGCACATGATGCTATGAAATGTTTATGATGATATGGCAACATTTTATTCATGTAAACACCTGAGGTGTTACATCCTTTCCCCCTAAAAGAAATCTCGACCTGAGATTTAACTACAAACCAAACCAACTACTAAAGTTGTGGGATACGGGGATGAAGATTACAGACTTTTTCTGAAACTAGGAACATGTTCTGTTTGTCAACCTCTTTCACTGTCCTGACTATATGGTTGCATAGAATTCAGGAAACTGTTCCATCAGAAATTCTTCGGTTTCCCAAGTCGCTTCTTCCTCCGAGTGCTGACTCCATTGAACTTTATAGAACCTGTTAGTGTGTCGTCGAGTCACTCTATCTCGCTGATCGAGAATTCTGATGAGATATTCTGAGTAAGTCATATCAGGATTAAGTTGTACCCCTTCAACATCAATCACTTGGTCAGGAACTCGCAGACACTTCTTTAGCTGAGAAATGTGGAACACATTATGAACTTCCGACAGATGAGCTGGTAATTGGATGCGATATGCCACTTTGCCACACTTGGCCAGGACTTGAAATGGTCCGATGTAACGAGGAACAAGCTTTCCGTTGACCCCGAAACGATGAACACCCTTGGTGGGTGACACCTTCAGATACACAAAATCTCCTTTGGCAAACATTAAAGGCCTACGCCTTTTATCTGCATAGCTTTTCTGTCAGGATTGTGCTACCTTCAGATTACTTTGTATGAGTTTAACTTTCTGTTCGGTCTCTTGAACTAGATTGACACCAAAGAACTCTCTTTCACCTGGTTCGGACCAATGTAACGGAGTCCGACACCTTCTGCCATATAAAGCTTCAAATGGTGCCATACGGATACTCTCTTGATAGCTATTATTATATGAGAATTCCGCTAATGGTAAGCACTCATCCCACTTAAATGGAAAGTTAATAGCACATGCGCTGAGCATATCTTCTAGTATCTGATTTACTCTTTTAGTCTGACCCCCTGTCTGTGGATGGTAAGCTGTGCTATGTAGGAGTTTAGTGCCCAGAGACTCATGTAGACTTTCCCAGAATTTTGAAACAAACTGAGTACCCCTATCTGAGACAATAGTCTTTGGAATTCCATGTAAACTCATAATTCTTTGAAAATATATCTTAGCATATGTTGATGCCGGATAGAGAGTCTTGACTGGTATAAAGTGTGAAACCTTGGTCAGACAATCTACTATAACCCAAATAGAGTCGTAGCCCTTGGATGTTCTTGGCAAACCAACAATAAAATCCATACTGATATCCTCCCATTTCCAAGCAGGAATTGACAATGGCTGCAGTTCACTAGCTGACTTAAGATGAATGGCTTTGACTCTCTGACAAGTATCACATCTGGCTACATACTTTGCAATTTCGATCTTCATCTTAGTCCACCAGAACCTTTGCCTAAGATCTTGGTACATTTTTGTACTTCCCGGATGAATCGCAAACGGGGTAAGATGAGCTTCATCAAGAATTTGTTTCCTCAAATCAGGATTCTTCGGAACGACCAGTCTATCTTTAAACCAGACCACTCCTGCTTCATCAACTTGGAAACAAGAAGCTTTGTCTGCCTCAGCTTTCTCCTTGTGGTGAACAATACCTTTGTTTTCTTTTTGAGCAGCTATAATCTGGTCTTTGATAGATGACTGAACTGATATATTAGACAAACTACCCTGAGTGATCATCTGAATACCCAGTTTTTCTAACTCGGAACAGAGAGCAAGATCTACTGGTCTGACCATAGCACAGTTGCAACGAACCTTTCGACTAAGAGCATCGGCTACAACATTTGCCTTTCCGGGATGGTAGTGCACTTCAAGATCATAATCCTTGATCAGTTCTAACCATCTCCGTTGTCGCATATTCAGCTCTGACTGGGTGAAAATATATTTTAGACTCTTGTGATCGGTATATATATGACATGTGTTGCCCAAGAGGTAATGACGCCAAATCTTCAAGGCATGGACAACTGCTGCTAACTCCAAGTCATGAGTTGGGTAGTGTTCTTCATGACGCTTCAACTGCCTAGATGCATAAGCTATTACTCGGCCGTCTTGCATCAAAACACAACCAATCCCGATACCAGAAGCATCACAATACACATCGAACGACTTCTCAATATTGGGTTGGGCTAAGACTAGAGCTGTAGTCAAAAATTCCTTTAGCTTCTGAAAAGCTTCTTCACATTTATCTGACCAGACAAACTTGACTTCATTCTTTAACAACTGAGTTATAGGTTTGGCAATTTTGGAAAAGTCTGGAATAAACCTACGGTAATAACCTGCCATACCCAGAAAATTGCGAACTTGATGGACAGTCCTGGGGATTCCCATTCAAGGATTTCTTGTACCTTGCCTGGATCCACAGCTACACCTTCAGCTGATAACACATGACCCAAAAAAAGAACTCTGTCTAGCCAGAACTCACATTTACTGAACTTGGCATAAAGCTGATGGTCTCTTAGACGGCCCAACACTACTCTTAGGTGTTCAGCATGTTCTTGTGGATTCTTGGAATATATCAAAATATCATCAATGAATACCACTACAAACTTGTCTAGCTCAGGCATGAATACGGAGTTCATCAGGTACATGAAGTGAGCTGGAGCATTGGTCAACCCAAAGGACATGACTAAGTACTCATACAGGCCATATCTGGTGGTGAAAGCAGTTTTAGTAATATCTTCAGGCCTTATTTTTATCTGGTGATACCCAGATCTTAGATCTATCTTGGAAAATACCTCGGCGCCCACGAGTTGATCAAACAGAAGATCAATCCGCGGTAATGGGTACTTATTCTTCACTGTGACTTCATTGAGCGGACGATAGTCCACACATAGCCTTAAAGTTTGGTCTTTCTTTTTGACAAACAAAGCAGGACAGCCCCATGGTGATGAACTAGGTCTGATATAATCCTTATCAAGCAACTCTTGCAACTGAACTTTCAATTCTGCCAGTTCTTTAGGTGGCATTCTATAGGCTCGTCAAGATATTGGTGCTGTTCCTGGCTTTAGCTCTATGCTGAACTCAACATCACGGTCTGGTGGTAACCCCGGCAAGTCTTCAGGAAACACATCCGAAAACTCACAGACTACTGGAATATCCTGAACCTCTTTAACTGTTGTTGCACAGACGCTGCCGCACATCTGGTGAATGGTTTTCTTGGGAATCGAAAGTTGGATAAAGAGTTCAGAAGTACTATTAGGTATGATCAACCTGACTGTTCTATGCAAGGCATCTAATACTGCCTTCTGCTGGTACATCCAGTTCATCCCTAGGATCACATCTATATCCTGATCCTTGATTACTATCATATTAGTGGGATAAGTATGCCCGACAAATTCTACGGGCACCTGATGCGCCACTTCCTTTGTATATAAACAACCTCCAGTGTGTGTATAAGAAAATTTTCTTGTGCTTCCCCAGTGGGTATATGATGCTTTTCAACAAAACTCTTACTGATAAAGGTATGCGATGCACTAGAATCAAATAGTAATACGACAGGATGGTGAGCGACTGAAAACATACCCATCATGACGGGTTCCCCTTCAGGAATATCTGCCGCTTGCGCGTAATACACCCGACCAATCTTCTGGACGGTCTTATTCTTCTGATTATTATTGTGGCCTTGATTCTGTTGTGGCGGTTGCTGTGGCCGCTGCTGGGAATTCTGACCACCTTGCCCTTGCGAAGTATTTGGAGTAATCTTCTTGGGATACGGGCAGTTACGGAAGAAATGACCCGGTTTCCCACAGTTATAGCATGGGTAGTTGTGGTTCTGGGGAGTTTGGGTTCGAATGCCAGGGGCATTCGGCTGTCGTGGATAGTTAGAGTTCACAACAGTTTTAGCAGATGACTGCTGTGAGCTGGCTTGTTATTGCTGGGGTGGACGGTACGGTGGACGGTTATGCTGGACTGGATGGTATATGATACGCTGGCGCCTCTTATTGCCACCAGACGATCCGGTTGAACCCCCACCCTTCCTCTTCTTAGCTTCGAGATGCTTGAAATGCTTCTCTTCTGCAGATATAGCTTTATTCACCGCATCATTGAAGGATATATTATCGTCACACATTGCCAGCATCTTCTGCATCTTCGTATTCAGCCCCCTCATGAAGCAACTGCGCTTCTTGTCATCGGTGTTCACGTGATCCAGAGCATACTGAGACAGATGATTAAACTTGCCAATATACTGCTGTACTGGCTGATCCCCTTGCCTGAGGGCTAAGAACTCTTCGGCCTTCATCCGCATCACACCCGCTGGAATGTAGTGAGCTTTGAAGGCTCTCGAGAACTCATCCCAGGTAATGCGGTGTTCTGGAGCTTGGGCAGCTACAAAGTTTGCCCACCAAGTCCCCGCAGCTCCCCTCAACTGCTGGGCTGCGAAGGATGGCTTCTGAGTTTCAGTGCAGTGGATTAGCTCAAACTTCTGATTCATAGTACGGAGCCAATCTGCAGCTTCTAGAGGCTCCTCAGCCTTAGTGAATACCGACGACCTGGTCTCTGTGAAATCCTGATAAGTACTTTCCTGGGCCTGATGATGATGTCGGCCATGCTGCCCATGTGGTGCATTCTGAGTTAGGCACTGCAGCAAACGCGCATTTTCTGTTGTGGCTTGCATGAGTGCAGCAATGGCTTCTGCCAATGTCGGTGGAACTGGGGGTGCGTTGGGAACACCCTCCCCATCATGAGACGAACCAGTCCCATCAGCAGCACGGGTACAAGGCATCTGCTCATAAACAAACCAACTTTATTGATTTCTGGGTTATGATACAAAAACAGTAACTGCTTACACACTCATGTTACATTATTCATGCATAACAGACTGATACATGGTTCACTAGCTTAAGATTGTATTAAGCTAACTATTACACAGCCCTTACCCCCTAGGGTTCAAGATCCACGCCTGACACTCTAGTGGGAGACGACTCACTCGTCACCCTCACTCTCACTGTCACTGTCATCAGCGGACTCAACCATATCAGGATTTTCCTCACTCTGCCCATCTACCTCTCCATCATCAATGATCGTACCCATCTCATCTTCAGCTGCATCTGGAGGTGGAGGTGGATGGGGTTGATCATACAGCACATGGACTTCCTCATGCAACTGGTCATTGAATGCTTCTATATCCGTTACATACGCCTCCAACTCATGCAGACGGGCTAAAGCGACATCTTCTCGCTGCCAAGCGGTGTTCCGTTCTCCAAGCATTTTAGTCATGAGTTTTTTTGCATTGACCACGCTTCTATTGGCCCCCTCCAGCTTGATTTTCATGCCTTCAGCTTTGGCAAGTGCTAAACTCTTCTCCCGAGAGGTGGTGGCCAACTGAGATTTCAACTCACGGACCTCTGCCCGTAAGTCCTCATTGATCTCCTGACCCCTGCTGGACTCTTCCTCCTTGCGGGATGCGAGTTGGTGCATGGGTACACCATAAGGACCCGTACTCTTGCGAGGTGTCTGCTTGTCACGTGGCATCCTGGTGAGGTAAGATTTTGAATTAGGCAGATACAGGAAAATAATTTTTGGATAGCAAGAAAGGATTGGATTCTAACCCTTACCCAACTATACCATATACCACAAATTGATTAAGCATGATGCATGAAGCGTACTTACGCATAAAGCATATAAAATTTAAATGAGTAAAATTCACCGCCGGTCCCTAAACTTGGCCGGTGGTGTCATCCTAGTCCCTGAACTTATAAAGTGATATCTGAAGGTCCCTAAACTTGGTCGCTGGTGTCATCACAGTCCCTAAACTTGTAAGGTGATCACCACTGGTCCCTAAACTTGCTCAGCGGTGTCATTCCAGTCCTTAAACTTGGCTTTGAGTCTCATCCGGGTCAAAACCGGGCGATTTAAAAATTTAATATAAAAAAAATCATAACTTTTTTATACAAACTCGAATGAAGACAAATTTTATATCAAAATTGTAGCTCTCAATGCGATCTACAACTTTGTAATTGAAACTTTTTTGAATGAAAACTGTTTAGAGTTCCAAAATATCATTTTAAGTTTGTAGATTTTGATTTGTAAACTTAAAATAATATTTTGGGACTCTAAACAGTTTTTATTCAAAAAAGTTTCAACTACAAAGTTGTAGATCGTGTTGAGAGCTACAATTTTGATATAAAGTTTGTCTTCATTCGAGATTGTATAAAAAAGTTATGAATTTTTTTATATTAATTTTTTAAATCGCCCGGTTTTGACGACCCAGATGAGACTCAAAGCCAAGTTTAAGGACTGGAATGACACTGCTGACCAAGTTTAAGGACCAGTGGTGATCAGG
Source organism: Coix lacryma-jobi var. lacryma-jobi (assembly GCA_009763385.1). Taxonomy (NCBI): domain Eukaryota; kingdom Viridiplantae; phylum Streptophyta; class Magnoliopsida; order Poales; family Poaceae; genus Coix; species Coix lacryma-jobi. The sequence goes on from CM019824.1 coordinate 141,335,284, forward strand.
TTACAAGTTGAGGGACTGAGATGACACCAACGACCAAGTTTAGGGACCTCCAGATATCACTTTATAAGTTCAGGGACCGGGATGATACCACCGGCCAAGTTTAGGGACCGGCGGTGAATTTTACTCAATTTAAATTATACTCCCTTATATAGGAGTAGAAATTTAACAACAATTTCAAGTTAAGGCTTAACTCAACATGCTACTCCACTTAACAATCTACGATCTACTACTTAAGACAGAACATAGATCGAATAGCATGAACAAGGTAAGTCAAAAGCATTTTGGACCAAACTAAATTTCAAATAGTTTTGACTCAAATCATTTTGAAGTTTTGCAACAATACCCCAAGACTGCTGCAATGATCGCTTTGATACCAGCTGTGACAGAACCTCCTGAATTATTAGGGCCCACGTGTACTTGTCTTTTCCCTACAGACCTCGGACAGTCATACACTGTGCCCAATAACCCAAAAGACCCACCACGTGTCATCGGGTAACCCGACTCATTCACGTTTCTTTACACTCCCAGGATCATTGCAAGAGTCATTGCAGTATTACAATATTTCACCAATAATATACATCAGAGATAAAAGTGCGGAAGTATTACACCATAAGTTTTACAACCCAGTTGTTCAAACTAGTGTCGTTATTACAAACCATAGTTTTAAACTTCACCCTAGGTAGTGGAAGTAGCATTAATAAAACTGTATAGCACACAAACAACCCCGCCCAAGGGTTGCATTGCTCCTCTCCGGACACGTCCTCCTCAATGACGGTTACGCAACAAGCCTCAAAGCAAGGCTGCTCGTGAACGTCACCTGCAACAGGGGATTAACAAACCCTGAGTACAAAGGTACTCAACAAGGCTTACCCGACCAGAGAAGAGAAGAACCAGGTATGCTGGTTTGGGTAGGCTCAAGAGTACTTTTCATTTGCATAAAAGCTTACTAAAGTAATCCTAGATCCCAAATTTTACTTAATCATATAAGTACTTGGTAAGAATTGAAAGTGAACACTAATGAAAGATCATTGTCATTCTTTCTTACATCAGTTCCATTTTATTCTACGGTGCGGGTCGAAAGATTGAGTCTCCTTAACCGAGGAGCACGACGATTCGAACCGATTCAACCAGATCTGGGAGTTTTCCACGATCATACGATATATGTAGACCCTGGATCACACATATACCAACCCCAGCCTCGGATCCTCCAAACAAGACCGGGTCCGCGCCACCCGAGAGTACTTGTACACCTCCAATCCGGGACTTTAACCCACGAGGGTAGCTAGTACACCCGCGATCTCTCCACTCCCAGTGCGCGATTAGCCGTTCTTATTTAAGAACCACCAAGGTAGGGCTTACTGTAGCATATGATCGGTACTTCACAGTTTCTCAATCTAGCAGGCCAACAACGGTTAACCCTAAACCGACGCATCCGGGTTACCCTACACCGATCCAAGGGTCGATGCAGGTGCCCGTCTGGTCTTAACCATCATTCTTTCTCATTATCATTCCAAAACGATAAGTATCGAAAACATTTGTGAAAAGCTTCATAAAGCAAGGCTAAGCAATTCTATCATTTGCATAAAGCAGGTATCAAGGAATGATATATCGATAACAAGGTTGATCATGCATCAACAGGTTTAAAGCATTTATTTGATAAACATTTAATGCATCAGGTTATCGAAAGTAAGTGTAATTGTAAATCCAAGGAAATGGTTAAATGAACCGGGGCTTGCCTTCGTTGACCGAAAAAGTCGAAAACTCCTGAAATTCCGGATCAACAGGACACTCCAAACTCCCTGGACCAACCTCGACCGGACAATTGACCTCTTCGGAAACTACACGACAAATGAGTGCATGCCTGATGAGATGCTCATGTTATGATCATGGTAAAGATGGAAATTTTCTAAGCCATAAACATTTATCTTGCAACAACTTTCCATTACGGTATAGTTGCAAACCAACAAACCCAACTGGCACAAACATACATGGATATATGAGTGAAGCTTGTCTGCATCCAGCAGCAGATCAAGATAATTCACTTAACTTAATCTTCAAATCTACCATAAAGGAACTTAGGTTATCATGTTTTACAACATTACTTATCTATAAAGAAAGCAATTTAATTAGCATGAAATTAAGTTGTGAAGCAAACTATGCTTAAACTTGTTCAAACTTTTTACACAGATTGGTTATGATCTCAACAGTGCATAAAATAAATTTCAGCATTTTTGGAGTTAAACTCGATTTTATAAAAAAACATTGATTACATATTCAAGAATTAAAAGGCATAATATTTACTACAAAACAGTATACAGAAACATGTATATATTATATTTTTCATAAAAACTACACATTTCATAGAGCATGTACAAATTTTTCCATGATTTTTGGATCAACAGATTAATTCATACAAAAATAACAAAATCAGCATTAGTATGCACATAACAGAAAATAGATTAAAGCATTTAAATAAACGAAAACCTCGATAGGCCGAAACCGGCCCGCTCGGCCCAACCCGCGCGCAAGCCGGCCCAACTCGGGCCTGCCCGCGCTTGCACAGCCAACTTTGCAGAAAAGCCCTTCGGCTTCAACCAAACTACAACTAAGCCCTCGACACTGTTAGACACTATTCAACTGAGTTTGGGACTTTGCACTTAGGCCCTCGGGTTTAGTCGAATTCTCCTCGACACGTCACCGACTCCATGGCCGACGGCGACGAGCTTCGGCTCGCGCACGCCGGAGCAACGGGAACCCCTCCGGCCAAACCAACCGGCTCAGCGCCTTCCCCTTAACCTCACGACTCTGCTGCTCCCTCAAACTCCCTCCCTCGACCTCTCTCTCCATACTGACGACGACACAGGCGGACGCGGCGGCACGGCGGCGGCACGCCGGCCAACTGAGAGCCCTACCGAAACCACGGACGTGCGCATCAGCACCAGGGGCTCACCACGACTCTAGCGGGCTAGGTCTCCAAAGCTGACGCGGCTCCGAACGGGGAGGACGACGATGACGGCGGGTTCCAGCGGTGTGGTTTGACGGCGACGACCTGTTCCGGCTGGGATAGAGGGAGATAAGGTCAAAGACCTGGTGTCAGAGCATCAGGAAGAGACGAGAAAGCGATAACGAAGCTCAGGTGAGGATGAACGGACTCCGAGCTTGCTGACCACGGTGGCGGCGTCGATGGAGGTGTCCGGGACCGGAGACGAAGAAGACGGCCACGCCGGGCGGTTGCGGGGGCGAGCGAGGCTACTACCTAGCTCTACAGCTCCGCAACGACGAGGCGAACATGGTGACACGGTTAAACGGGGCGGACGAGCTCTCACGCGGCCGGCGTAGCTGAGCGGAGGGACGGTGGCGGCGGCGAGCAAGAGGGGAAGAAAGGTGAAGCACGACTCGACTGAAGGGCGATAACGATGAAGAAGGGGACGGCGGCGTACCACACGCGCGCGCGAAGCTAGCAAGCAGCTCGCTGGCGCGGCGCATGCGCCCCAGCGCGAGCGCGGCCCAGACGGAGCAGCTCGCTGGCGAGCTTCCAGGCGCTTCCCCTGCCGGCACTGTTTCTTTCTCCTCTCCCCCTTTCTGAAATTTGAAATTACTTTTGAAATTTGAACTATACTTTAAGTTTTGCCAAAATATGAAATGTAGAGTTTGAAAAGTTGTACAACTTTGTTTTAACATACTCTGGCTGATTTCAACTGGAATTGGGTCAATTTGATCAAAACAGTTCAAAACAACTTCAAATTGAAAATTTGAAAAGGGGATAGATTTAGGGTTTTACAGTAGAAGTAAAATTACTTTTGATTTTGCATTGACACTTGAAAAATGGTCAATGTATGAAATGTTCATTTTGAAATTCTCTACCACTTTGATGCAGACCTCAAACTCAGATTTCAAATTTTTTTTTGAAATACAAGTTTAAAGTCAAAAGATAACCATTTCCAAGGTTTGAGTAAATTCAAAATTACTTTAAATTTTGTACAAAAACTTTGAAAACTTTGAATACCAAAGTTGTACTTCTCTTCAAGATCTACCAAAAAGCTTTTAGGGTCAACCCCTAAATATGCATAGATTTTGAGTTAACTAAAAAGGGCTAATTAACTTACATAGGAATTTAGTAATTTTTTTCTTTTTAAGTTAATTAAATTTTTACAATCTTTTGAAAAGTTGACTTGGATCCATGCCTTTACATGACTTTATTCAAATGGGAATGAACACTAGTTACTTCACAATGACATTCTAAATTAGATTTTTGAGCTGCATCACAAGCATATAAACAGAGATCCTCACATATTAGGAATTAAACTTATTTTAGTGAATGCATCTCAAGGTGAGCTAGCACATGATGCTATGAAATGTTTATGATGACATGGCAATATTTTATTCATGTAAACACCTGAGGTGTTACAGTATGTATTTTGCACATCTTAATTTCATCTCTTCCAATGAACTCTCGAATGAGGTGAAATTTCCGTAGTACATGTTTGTTCTTCTGGTGATTCCTTGGCTCCTTAGCCTGCGCGATCGCCCCATTGCTATCACAATGTAGAGACAATGGGCTAGACGCATTTGGAAACACACCAAGATCAATGAGGAACCTCCTCATCCAAACACCTTCCTTTGCAGCTCCACTAGCTGCAATGTACTCGGCTTCTGCTGTAGAATCAGACACGGTCTCCTGTTTGGAACTTTTCCAACTGACTGCACCACCATTTATTGTGAACACAAAACCTGATTGAGATTGTGAATCATCTGTGTCAGTTTGGAAGCTAGCATCGGTGTAACCATTTACAACGAGCTCCTCCTCACCTCCGTAGATTAGGAACACATCTTTAGTCCTTCTCAAGTACTTAAGGATGTTTTTAGCAAGTGTCTAGTGACTCTCACCTGGATTAGCTTGATATCTGCTCGCAACACTTAGAGCATATGAGACATCTGGGCGCGTACATATCATGGCATACATGATGGAACCAATAGCCGAAGCATATGGAACCTTACTCATGCGCTCTCGCTCATCAGTTGTCGAAGGACACTGTTTCTCGCTAAAGCGCATGCCATGTGACATAGGCAAGAACCCTTTCTTGGACTGTTCCATGTTGAACCGCTTCAACACCTTGTCAATGTACGTTTCTTGGCTTAATCCTATTAGCCTCTTTGACCTATTTCTATAGATCTTAATGCCCAGAATATATGTTGCTTCTCCTAAATCCTTCATAGAAAAACTATTATTCAGTGAAGTCTTTACGATTTGCAACATCGGAATGTCATTCCCAATCAACAATATGTCATCTACATACAAGATTAGAAACATAACAGCGCTCCCACTTTCCTTCTTGTAAACACAAGGTTCTTCTTCACTTTGACGGAAGCCAAACCCTTTGACCACCTCATCAAAACGAATATTCCAACTTCGAGATGCTTGCTTTAATCCATAAATAGATTTCTTAAGCTTGCATATTTTTCCAGCTTTGCTAGGATCAACAAAACCTTCGGGCTGTATCATATACACATCCTCTTCCAAATTTCCATTTAGAAAGGCTGTTTTAACATCCATTTGCCATATCTCATAGTCATAATAGGCAGCAATTGCTAGAATGATCCGGATAGATTTAAGCATCGCTACCGGCGAGAAAGTCTCGTCGTAGTCAACTCCTTGAACTTGCCGAAAACCTTTTGCGACAAGTCGAGCTTTATAAACTTGGACGTTTCCATCCATATCCTTTTTCCTTTTATAGATCCATTTGCACTCTATGGGTCTTACCCCATCAGGCGGGTCAACCAAGTTCCAAACTTGATTGGCTCCCATGGAATCTATCTCGGATCTCATGGCACTATGCCATTTCTCGGAATCTGGGTCCATCATTGCCTTGGCATAAGTCGCAGGTTCGTCATCGTCTAACAATAACACATCCCCATGCAACTCATGGATTCTTGCCGACCTTCGTGGTTGAGGCGGGGTGTCTGTTGCCATAGGTAGCTCAACTTGTTCTACTACATTAGCATCACTCGTGGAGTCAATCCCTGTTGGCTCATCTTGAACTTCTTCAAGATACACCTTCTGCCCCCTCTTGTCTCTTTTGAGAAACTCTTTCTCTAAGAAAACACCGTTTCAAGCGACAAACACTTTGCCCTCTGAGCGGTTGTAGAAGTAATACCCTAAAGTTTCCTTTGGGTATCCCACGAAAAAGCACTTGTCCGACTTGGGTGTTAGTTTATCTGATATAAGTCGTTTGACATAAACTTCACAACCCCAAATCTTTAGAAAAGACAAACTAGGACTCTTACCAGTCCACATCTCATATGGTGTCTTAACTACGGACTTAGATGGTACCCTATTTAATGTGAAAGCGGCTGTTTCTAGAGCGTATCCCCAAAACGATAAAGGAAGGTCTGACTGGCTCATCATAGACCGAACCATGTCTAATAGAGTTCGGTTACGTCGCTCGGACACGCCGTTTCTCTGAGGCGTTCCAGGTGGCATAAGCTGTGGAACAATTCCACAACTCTTAAGATGATTGCTAAACTCGTGGCTCAAATATTCACCTCCACGATCAGATCGCAAGGCCTTAATTTTCTTGCCACGTTGATTCTCTACCTCATTCTGAAATTCTTTGAACCTTTCAAATGTTTTAGACTTGTGCTTCATCAGATAGATATAGCCATATCTGCTAAAAACATCAGTGAAGGTTATGAAGTATTAGAATCCGCCTCTAGCTGTCGTACTCATTGGTCCACATACATCAGTATGTACAAGTTCCAACAAGTCAGACGCCCTCTCAGGAAGACCTGTGAAAGGTGACTTGGTCATCTTGCCCAGCAAGCAAGCCTCACATGTCTCGTATGATTCAAAATCAAACGAAGTTAGAATCCCATCAACATGGAGCTTCTTCATGCGGTTTTCACTTATATGACCCAAACGACAATGCCACATATAGGTAGGACTTAACTCATTAAGCCGAGGCCTTTTAGTAGTAATATTACAGATAGACATAGGTGCATCATCAAGATTTAAAATAAACAACCCATTCACAATGGATGCAAAAGCCACAAACATATCATTCTTAGAGATTACACAACCATTGTCTTTACTCGCAAATGAATAGCCATCCTTCATCAAACATGAAGGTGACACAATGTTTCGACTTAAACTTGGAACAAAATAACAATTATTCAACTCCAAAATAAATCCTGATGGGAGGTGTAGTTGCATCGTCCCGACGTTCAACGCAGCAACTCTTGCATTATTGCCCACGCGGAAATCAACCTCCCCTTTTCCAATGCTTCTACCTCTTATCATTCCCTGCATCGTATTGCAAATATGAGCAATCGAGCCGGTATCAAATACCCAAGAATTAATATAAGAGTTAGCGAGGAAAATATTTGTAACATGAACAACAAGTGTATGAGCAGTGGGAGTACCTTTACCACCGCCATCCTTCATCAAGGATGCTAAGTACACCTTGCAGTTCCTTTTCCAGTGACCTTTCCCCTTACAGTGGAAGCACTCAGAATTAGCAGTTGGTCCAGCAGCGTCAGGCGTAGGAGGGTTTGGCTTGGAGATCACATCTTTGGCCTTGCCCTTGCCCTTCCTATTCTTCCAAAAGTTGCCCTTCCTTTTAAAGTTGGGCTTGTTTTGGATTGCCATCACATGGCTGCTGCCAGCACCTTTCTTGATGTCTGCCTCTGCTGTCTTAAGCATGCCACATAGCTCATTCAAGCCCCTCTCCGCACCATGCATATGGTAGTTCGAGATGAAGTTCCCATAGCTAGGTGGGAGAGAAGAGAGAATGAAATCAGTAGCCAGTTCTGGACCAATTGGGAAGCCTAGCTTCTCGAACCTCTGAGTGTAACCAACCATCTTGATCACATGTGGTCCAACTGCTACACCCTCTGCTAACTTAGTCTCAGCAAGAGACTTAGAAACATTGAACCTTTCAGTTCTAGCCTGAGTCTGGAACATCTCATCTAGCGCTACGATCATATCGTAGGCTGTATGATTATTATCAAACTGCATCTGCAGATCTGGTTCCATGCTAGCAAGCATCAGGCATCCCACTTCAAGATCAACATCACATGCTTTCTTGTAAGCGGTTTTCTCAGTAGCAGGTGCATTATCAGCAGGTTCCTCTGGTAGTGGGGTGTCTAGAATATCTTCCTTTTTCTCAGCCCTGAGAACAATTCTCAGGTTGCGGATCCAATCCGCATAGTTTGTTCCATTCAATTTATCTTTCTCAAGGATTGATCGTAAAGTAAATGGTGGATTGCTAGGTGCCATTGATCTACAACAAAAGTAAATGCAAAATACTAAGACAATGTATCCAAGACAGAGTAAATGATATTAAATCATTAATATAATCTACTCCCACTGAGATCAATATCCCTCTATTGAATCTCAATGATTCAAGACCCAAACTAACAAGTCTACTAGTGAGCTTTAGCATCACCGCTAGTGGACATGGTAGATCAGTAAGCAACTCTTTGCTAATCATATCACATATGACTCTTGTTGTTGGCCAGCATCTCTATGCGTGCTCAACTCCTTATGCTTCAAGGTCCCTAACCGTTAGGATGACCTTGTTGAAGCAACCAACCCTTCTGCAGTAAGTATCCGATACGAACCTGCCTGGTCAAGGAAAATCAGTGACACCCTAATTTCATAGGCGCGCCACCGATTGTACAAGACATATGACAGTGCAAGGTTTGGGGAAGCATATGACTTGAACATTACTGAGGGATCGTTCTATGCTTTCATTACCGCATGTAGACAATAAACATGAATCATACGTGAAAGTAGAACATAATAAGAGAATAGCATCAACTCAGATATGACTTGGTATAGCCCAGTGTTTCTTTGGAGATCTCCATCTCCACCAATCTGTTCACCATGATGATCTCCATCCACATGGTACATGCACGCCATGCTCCAACGATGAATCCACCGACTAGCTACAACTAGCGTAATTAATTAAGTAATTACATAGTCGCGTGAAGGATCATCATAATTTTGGCACGCAGGCCATTACATCAAATGGACAATATATATGTGGCTCCAGCCATATTGTCATAATCATGACATGCAAGTCATGAAACAATTACATACATGCATCACATACACATAAGGGCTATACCAGTCATCAATTCCTGCAAAACAGAGTTAAACGTTCCCGACGTCTAATCTTGAATCGCAAAAAACATAATTTTCCCGGCCTTTTTTCGCAAATCTAAATTTGACAAAACCGACTAAAGCGGGTGAAAATTGGATGTAAAATTTTCTGTAGATCGATTTTCGTTTAAAGATCATCTCAATCCGAGGTCGTATGCAAAAGTTACGGCTGTTTTACCGAACAACGCTCTTTTGCAGATGCCGCGGTTGATCTCCATCTGATTGATCTAGATTCTTGATCTAGATTTGATTCGATCAATCTGATTGATCTCCATGTTGCCATGGATGGATTTACACGTATCACTTAACTCCGATGGCGGAATTCCGACCGGTAGGAGTAGATCGTTACATGACCAACACAGCAAGATCACGAATCAAGATCAGAGACTGATCTACAACTGTGCATATCTGTATATGCACACAACCGAATCTATAACGAGGCAGTAACGGCTCCGATACCACTGAAGGGTTATGGGGATGCTACACTAGCCGAATGCTACCGCTGTGGTAGCCGAAAAATGGTTCCGCTACGTTAGCCAAACGCTTCTGCTGAGTTAGCCGAACGCAAAAATTTTCGACCCCATAAACCAGGAACTACTACTAGTTATAGATCACGGGATTACCACTAGACGCGCAGGTGCAGCGGAAGACGTCTCAGTGTAGACATGCGCGTCGCAGCGATGCCGTGTAGATGTTCACGTCCGTCCTTCACGTCTCCACGTGCGGTTCGTCCTTGTGCTCCAGATGCAACACCTCCGAGGTATCCCACACGTACAGGGAGGAAGCGTCACACCTCCAGACTGCTAGGTCTGTGAGGAGCAATAGGCACGGGTGTGGGGTGGGCGACGACTGTCAACAATTGACGTGGTTACAACCCTGGTCGCCCCACCCCTCTTTATATAGGCGTCCCTAATGAGCCCACCGACCTGGAGGCCCATTAGCAAACCCTGATCCCGGTCTGACTCGAGTCCAACTCGAATCAGGCTTCCAGCCCCTTAAGCGTGCGACCCTATGGGTTCACGCACACATAGACACGGCCCGAGTACTCCTACTCGCCCGATAGTTGACAGCGGCCTCTAGCAAGACGTGTCAACTCCTATGTATACGCAAAGATCATATCTGACGAACCACCACGATCACATATACGCAATTCCCTTGCCACACAATATTTGGTCCAACTCATAGGTTAACATTTAACCTAAGCACGGCCATGCATTTTATGATCCAATCATTTGAGTGGTCCAGTGATATCTCTCTCGCATGGAGAGGGGCAAATCCCATCTTGATCGTCTATGTCTCACAGCATACTTCCTGACAAACCCAAAGACTATCTTTATAACTACCCTGTTACGAAGTAGCATTTGATAGTCCCTAAGTAAGTCGATTCATATCTTGAGTACATACCACAATCTCAGGTCTAAGGACATAACGTACATGATGTGTAAAGAGATAATAATAACATCTCACGTTGGGTCAGTCCAGCCCCATGTCATACATGTGCCCACATTATTAGTTTGACATCTCTATGTCTATGACTTGTGAAACATAGTCATCAACTAATACATGTGCTGATCTCATATTCATGTGTGTCCTCACATGAACTCCGATCAGGGGCAACTATCGAATAACCATACAAGTAAAAGAGTTTCACAGACAATTCACATAATTGTCAATCAATACAAGTTATCTTTAATGGATATTCAATGAACATATAATAAATCATGGATACAATAGAAATATCATCATCTCTATGATTACCTCTAGGGCATATTTCCAACACATCTGCGGACAGTCCGCCAAGTGAACTGCGGACAGTCCGCGCGTCGAGGTCGGTCAGACCAGTGGTCTGACTCTGCGCTGTTGGATGGGTCCTTTTTGAACCGCGGACAGTCCGCCGTTTCAGTTCGCGGACAGTCCGGGAACGTCCAGGGGACTTGCAGCAACTGTGCTATTTCGGGGTTTTAGTCGGCGGACAGTCCGCCATCCCCTCGCGGATAGTCCGCAGTAGGGGCGGACAGTCCGGGACCTCAGGGCCGGACAGTCTGGGATTCGGCTGTGTGTTCCGGCTTAGTGTGTTTGCTCTCCCGACTTCTCCGCTTGGTTTCCGGACTTCTCGTTTGACCCTAGAGTTGATCAAGGAACTTCTCTAGGTATCTTTGCTACTTGTTAGCATTGGTATTTGGGGATTTCTCGACGTAGTCTTCCATCTACGTTCGGGACTTGGTTTTTGAGGGTTGAACTTGTGCCGGTGTTTTTGGCGTTTGGTTTGCTATCACTTTGTGGTGCCTCGCTGTGATCCTAGGGATCATCCACACTCTTCCAAGGGTCGTGGGCATCACGGTTTCGATCGAAGGTTTCGGGGGTTGATTTTGGGGACAAAAGGCCAAAGTTTTGAGAGAAATTTTTGAGCTCCCATTCACCCCCCTCTGGTCGCCTTGCTATTGCATTCTCGGTCCTTCAATTGGTATCAGAGCGGGTTAAGGATCTTCCACCTTAGCCGGTTCCAGATCCACCAAAGGCGACATGGATCACAGCGTGGGCAAACCGCCATTTTTCGATGGGACGAACTATGTGTATTGGAAGATACGCATGTCGACCTATCTGTAGAGTTTGGGTGCTTCCATCTGGTATATTTGCAACTCTGCCGATTACGTGGTCTTGGCTGCTCGTGCTACTCAGCATCAGATTGATGAGCACGATGCCAATAGCCGAGCCCGTAATGCTCTTTTCTCATGTCCGAGTATGAGTGAGTTTGATCGCGTTTCTCACCTCGTTTCTCATGTCGGAAGATTTGGGCTACCCTCATGCATTTCCATGAGGGAACCACTCAAGTCAAAACCCATCTCTACGAGTCATTCAAGCGAGAATATGAGAACTTTCGACACATGCCTGGCGAGAGCATAGAAAGTTTATTCGCTCGCTTTCAGGTGATTGTCAACAGGATGAGGGCTAACAAGGAGCTGTTGCCTTTCAACGATCATGAGAGAGCTCTCAAGCTACTCCATACTCTTGATCGATCGGTGTGGGATTCCAAGGTTCAGGCGATCATCGAATCACCTAACTATGAGACCCTCACGTGCGACGAGCTCTTCAGTAAGCTCAAGTCCAGTGAGATCGATGCCATGGCGAGGGCTTCTTATGAAAATCCTTTTGGCCCGTCGATGGCTTTGCTTTCTGGCTCTTCTGCTAACCCCTCTGGAGGATTTGCACTTTCTTCTCTCTTTTCTTTCTGTTAACGCATAATTTTTGCACTATGACAAGTAGGCCAGCCCAGTGCAGGTTCAGAGAAATCACCGCCTGAGGGGATTCGGCAGATGGCGGGCGCGGTCGGCTAACTTAGTAGGTTCGGCAAGGCTGTGGAGGCGACTGGTCAATGGCGAGCGAATTCGGCAATGTGACGCTGCGGTCGGCTACCTCAAGCTAAGTCGGTTTGCGTCAGAAGATGACAAATGCGGCATGTCAAGAAGATTTAGCGATAGGGATCTCATCATTTTGGTGCATGCCGGTTATTAAAGGAAGCTTGGAGCAGAAGGCATCATGTTTTTGATAGTTTCCTAATTTTATCGTTGTAATCGTGTCCTTCTAGGACTCAGAGAACACCAGGGTATAAATATAAACCCTGAGACTATTGTAACGGGGTACACAATCAATATAACCAACTCGGCCCTGTGCTATCTTCGAGTCCAAGTCGTGTCGTCGTGTTCTTCGAGAGGAGCCATCGATCCATCGACCTCCGTAAGTTCCGGCAACCTTGTTATCATGTCTAGTATCGTGCGACGGATTTAGATATGGTGCAAGCAGTCTCGTACGTTAAGCTTAGTATCATGCGGCGGATTTAAGCTTATGACGAGAAGTTTTTGCTTATGCCTCGTATCGTGCGGCAGATTGCGTCATGAGTAAAAATAGTTATCGGCTCTGTTAGATTTGGCAAATCTAATAGATTCATTAAGTTATCATGTGTTATATGTTTTATAATGTTTATTTCATTGTAACACTTCATTGCCCAATCTAGATCTTGCCCGGTTCGGCTTCATCTTGTATAAGATCTATCCTGTCCTTTCACGATTTTATTTTTGTAAAACTTTCATGCGATAAATCTATTGTTTGTAATAGCCGATTCGACAATATCTAGATCGCCACATGGCGAGGGTTCATGCACGTTGAGTATGTTTGATCTATGATATAGCTAGGTGTCGTGCGGCAGGCGCAGGCTTTAGATTAGTTTAACCATGCTTAGTTTGTATGCTCAATCCCCATGGACCCCAACTCGGTTGTACAATCGAGATTGGTTAAGCTTTAACTTATATTTAATACATCATGCAAATACGATTCTCATGCAAACGTGTTCCGCAACCTGTTATTCACGAAACTCTGTTCATATTGCCGAACAATCTTTAAACCTGTTGGCAGATAGCTTTCATAGCTATATGTCGTCGTAAGTGGCTTCAGGGTCGTACATCTTGGAACTGTCTGGTCATACCCGGCATGTTCCAGCTTTGTATTTAACAGATTCTTTCCCTTGTTAGTTGCAGGGCAAACTGACTGGCACGCACTGGACTTCTGAGCACCCGGGCCACGTTTGAAGCCAGCTTCTCCGGCTTGCTGTGTGATTGGCACAGCGCGCCACTTTTGGTGCCAACACACTTTTTGGCACGCCCGGTGGGATGCCTTTTTCCTGGAACAATGGTTGAAGTCGTTGAATCTGAAACCAGCAATAAGGCAGAGCTCGTGCGGGTGCAGTTCGCCGAGCTGCCCGACGAGTACAAAGAGCAGGTGCTTAACGCTTGCGCCGAATTTCAGGCCAAGTGCTTAGAAGCCTTCTCCAAGAACAAGAGCGGAAAGGTCCGCCGTCTGCATGATTTGCCGAAGCCCGTTCAGCTCAACCCAACTAATCCCGGAGATGAGGAGGCAGTGCTGAAGATGACTAACATGGTCAATGAAGCTGTCTCTGGCACCATCGGCCGCATGCATGGAGCGTTTCTCAACACCTTCCGCACCATCATGATCGCCCAATTCGGCCCCAAGGCTGACGAGCTTATGGAGACGGAGTTTGGCCCTATAGCAGGACCACATCTATTCAACCTGCGGAATCACCTTAGGGGGGCAGGAGCTGCTGGCGAAGAGACCCCGCCCAGGGCTCAATCAAGCGGGCTGACCGTTCAAGAGAAACAGACGCCAGAGGGCCGATTGCCGACCATGGGTCAGTTCACGATCGGCGCCAGGGGTCAACCGCCAGAGTCAACACGCAGGATCTCCCCGCAAACCTGCAGGCTCATAAAGGACTACTACGGAAACGGGTACCACGAGATGCTTGAGCCTCACAACATAGAGGGCGCCCCACATCCGGGATATGGGAAGTCGACGGCCGAAAAGACCACCGACTCTAATGTCGATGTCATGCTGGAAAAGATGGCGGACATGATGCAACGCACTTTTGGCCTGAAGCCTAAGGGCACTCATGCTTACAGGTCTCCGTTCCCTGAATGGTTCCACCGTGTGGCCCTGCCTCCCAGAGTCAAAGTACCGACAGATCTGTCCAAGTTCTCCAGTCTAGACGACACTAGCATGGTGGAGCACATCAGTCGTTATCTGCTCCAGCTTGGAGAGGCCAATACCGAGGATGCCTTCAGGGTTCGGTACTTCCCGTCATCGCTCACTGGGTCGGCGTTCGCTTGGTTCACGTCTCTGCCGCCGGGCTCTATTCTCTCTTGGGCAGACTTGGAACAGAAGTTCCATACGCACTTCTACACGGGCACCAAGGAGAAGAAGCTGGTGGACATCATGTATGTGCGCCAGAGGCCAAATGAGACACCGCAGGACTACCTGCGCAGGTTTAGGGAAGTCAAGAGCCAGTGCTTCGGCATGTACCTACCGGACGACCAGCTTCCACCATTGGCCGTGGCAGGCATGCTCCCAAGCATCAGAGACAAGCTCTTCGGCCAGGAGTTTGAGGACCTGGGTCATCTCTCTCGCCGGCTGAATGAAATGACTATCCAAGCGCAAGGCTTCCGGAGGGAAGGGCGCTTCCAGAGGGACAATGTCGCGGCCCAAATGTATCAGGCTTTCCTGGACGAAGCCGATGACTATACCGATGCCGAAGATGAGGTGGCCGCTGCAGAGCTCAACTGGGACAAAGAGCCGACCCAGGCCAACAAGCAATGGCTGCGCCAGCAGAAGGGGGCATACGACTTCGACGTCACCAAGGCCGACAAGCTCTTCGAGTTTCTGGTCGCCGAAGGGAGAGTCAGGCTACCCCTGGATCACCCGATGCTGCGTCCTGGAGGGGTTAAGGACAAGAAGTACTGCGGCTTTCATAACACTAACACTCATTCTATTAATGATTGCCGTGTGTTCAGGACAAGGATCCAGAAGGCCATCCAGGACGGACACATCAAGTTCAATGGCAAGATGAAGATCGATGCCAACCCCTTCGCCCAGAACGCCGTGTTCTTCTCAGTGAACATGGTAGCTCCAGAGGATCCCAGAGGCAAGGGCAAAGTCAAAGTCCTCACCTCCGACAAGGCGCGCGAATCTGGCGCAGTGGATCCCGATCGGCAAATCACTGGCGATGAGCTCCGGCAGCGCGCCCAAGCCACGAATAGTCGATACGAGCACGGAGAGTCATCTTCCAGGCGCAGGCCTACCCACAGAGATCTCCTTAACAAGTGGCGCCGACAAAATGAGAAAGAGCAGAGGCGTCTCCAACGCGAAGAGTGAGAATTCGCGGAGGAATACCAGCGTGAAGACGGTCACACGGGAGAGCACCGGTATCGTCTGGAGGAGAGGGCTTACCATAGAGAACAGGCCCATCGCTGGGAGCAAGAACGCCGCCAAGAGCGGGAGCAAGCTCACTGGGGCTGCCCGTTCTTCCGCCACTGCTGGAACGAAGGCTTGAAACTGCCTGCCGTCAACAACTGCCCCGAATGCAGCGATCAGTACAGGGGGTATAGGTAGGATCGGGTCAACCGCCATCCCGTCCATGAAAGGTTGGGAGCACGCATCCCAATGGACGATCGGCGCCTAAAAATGAGAAGCTCGGATCGGTGAGCCAAAAGATATGCCGACCAGGAGTGGGTGCACCACCAGGATGACAGCGAGGAGGCACAGCCCCGCCCATATAGGTGGCAAAAGGGGCAGTGGTGCCCGCCAGGGCTCAGAAAAAGCCAGAAAAGGAGGGTGCAGCGCCTCCAGAATAGGGAGTTGGAAGAAGCAGCTGCCGATGGGAAGAAGCAAGAGTGGCGCCCGAAGGAAAAACCAGACGACACTGACAAAGGCGCTGACGTGGCCATGACTTTCTTCCTTCCCCTGGAATTCATGGCTCCTACCGGCCAGGGGGCACAGGACGAGGCGTATTCGGACTCCGACGAGACCGAGCACGACGAGCTCGCAGCACAGCTCGTGTTGTCTCAGAAGGCAGCATTTGACAAGCCAGCCAAGCATCGGCATTTAAAGCCGTTGTATGTCAAGGGGTACGTCAACGGAAAGCCGCTGACCAAGATGTTTGTCGATGGCGGCGCAGCGATCAACATCATGCCTTACGCCACCTTCAGAAAGCTGGGCATGAACGATGAAGATCTGCTCAAAACGGACATGATACTCCGTGACTTTGCCGGCAATCCCTCTGACACTCGGGGTGCCGTGCACGTGGAACTGATGATCGGATCCAAGACGCTCATCACGACCTTCTTTGTCATTGATGGCAAGGGGGCATATAGCCTGCTTTTGGGCAGGGATTGGATCCATTCCAACTGCTGCATACCTTCGACCATGCACCAAATACTCATTCAGTGGGTTGGAGACAACATCGAGATTGTCCAAGCTGACGACTCGGTGAGTGTTGCTACCATTGAGCCCACTTACTGGGAATTCGACGGAGTAGATTGCTTCTCCGATCGTGTGTGGGGAGAAGGTCCTGTCAACGTCTACGGCAGGGATCAATAGCCGATCCAAGCAATCGGCTCTCAAAGCTTCTTTTAGATAGATAACCCAACCGACAACAGCGAGGGCAAACTGGGACGTGGCTTCACGTCGGCCGACGAGTTGGAAGAGGTGGATGTTGGTGACGCAAGTAAAAAGAGGCC
Organism: Coix lacryma-jobi var. lacryma-jobi; assembly: GCA_009763385.1. Classification (NCBI taxonomy): domain Eukaryota; kingdom Viridiplantae; phylum Streptophyta; class Magnoliopsida; order Poales; family Poaceae; genus Coix; species Coix lacryma-jobi. The sequence goes on from CM019824.1 coordinate 141,352,528, forward strand.
GATGTTTGTAAGTTCCAGTTTAGACCCTGATTTCAGAGTGCAATTAGTAGATCTTCTAAAAGAGTTCAAAGATTGTTTCGCTTGGGACTACACAGAAATGCCCGGATTGGATCGGTCCATCGTTGAGCATAAATTGCCGATCAAACCCGGGTACCGCCCATATAAACAACCTCCACGTAGGATCTACAAGGAGGAGGTATTGGCCGACGTGAAAAAGAAAGTGGAAAGATTACTAGAAGCTAATTTCATTCGGCCGTGTCGATATGCGGACTGGATCTTCAATATTGTCCCGGTGTACAAGAAGAACGGGAAGATGAGAGTCTGCATCGACTTCAGGAACCTCAACAAAGCCACTCCTATGGACGGTTATCCAATGCCAGTGGCCGACTTGCTAGTAGATGCTTCGGCCGGTTTTGAAATTATTAGCTTTATGGACGGCAATGCGGGTTACAACCAGATCTTCATGGCTGCAGAGGACGTGGCAAAGACCGCCTTCAGGTGCCCTGGCCATATAGGTTTGTTTGAATGGATTGTCATGACCTTTGGTTTGAAAAATGCCGGTGCTACTTACCAACGGGCCATGAATTACATATTTCATGAGTTGATCGGCAAAATTGTAGAAATCTACATTGATGACGTGGTGGTCAAGTCGGGAAACAAAGAAAGACACTTAGCCGATTTAAGGAAGACCCTGGAGTGCACAAGGAAACACGGTTTAAAGATGAATCCAACCAAGTGTGCATTTAGGGTGTCGGCCGGTGAGTTTCTGGGATTCTTGGTCCACAAAAGAGGCATCGAGGTCGGCAAAAAGAGCATGGAAGCAATTGATAAGGTAGTGCCGCCGACCAATCTCAAAGAACTGCAATCACTGCTCGGCAAGATCAACTTTGTCAGAAGGTTTATATCCAACTTGTCCGAGCGCGTGCTACCATTCTCTCCACTGTTGAAGCTCAAGAAAGACCAGGAGTTCGTGTGGGGTGACGTGCAACAAAAGGCTTTCAATGAAATCAAAGAATACATGAAGGCGCCACCAGTGTTGGTTCCTCCACAACTCGACAAGCCTTTCAAGTTGTACGTGGCGGCCGACAACCTAACAATAGGGTCGGCCCTCATGCAAGAATTCGAAGGGAAAGAGAGAGTCGTAGCCTATCTTAGCCGAAAGCTATTGGACCCCGAAACGAGGTATTCGGCTACAGAAAAGTTGTGCTTGTGCGTTTTCTATTCCTGTACCAAGTTTCGGCACTATCTATTGAATGCCGAATGCGTGGTAGTATCAGAGTTTGATGTAATCAAGCACATGTTATCAATGCCGATTTTAAGTGGAAGGATCGGTAAATGGGTTTTAGCTCTTTCTGAATTTGATTTGCGTTTTGAATCGGCAAAGGCTGTTAAAGGCCAGATTATGGCTGATTTCGTCACTCACCATCGTGATCCTAACGCTAACATAGTAACCATTGCCCCCTGGGCATTGTTTTTTGATGGATCATCGTGTAGCAAAGGTGGTGGAGTCGGGATCATGTTGATTTCTCCCAAGGGGGCACCCTTCAAATACTCTATACCGATCGAGTACCCGGTGACTAATAATCAAGCAGAGTATGAGGCACTGCTTCGAGGATTGCGGTTGCTTGTGGACATTAAGGCAGATGCCGTGGAGGTCTTCGGTGACTCGGAGTTGGTGATCAGGCAGCTGACGGGTGAGTACGAGTGCAAAAACGACACGCTATAGGAATATCTCGAAGGTTGCCAAGAGCTCATTAAACAGTTTCGATCAGCAACCTTGCAACATATTCCTAGGGGGCAAAATGAAGAAGCAAACCAGTTGGCTCAGGCAGCATCCGGGTATAGGGAGAATCAAAACATTTTTGCACTCGAGGAAGAGCAAACAACCCTAGAAGATGATCAAGTAATCCCAAGTAATAATCAGGCAATTGAAGACTGGAGAGACAACATTGCCGATTACCTCAGGGACCCATCCAGAAAAGTATCCCGAAAACTCAGGTACAAGGCTCTTAAGTTTATGCTCTTGGACAATCAATTGTACTACAAATCCATAGATGGGGTTTTGCTTAAGTGCCTGAACCAAGACGGGGCTAGGAAACTGATGTATGAGGTGCACGAAGGCGTATGTGGTGCACACCAGTCGGCTCACCGTATGAGATGGATAATCAGGAGGACTGGATATTTTTGGCCGACTATGCTCGAAGATTGCTTTGAATACTATAGAGGTTGTCAGGATTGCCAGCGGTTCGGCAATGTGCAAAGGGCCCCAGCATCGGCCATGAATCCAATCATTAAGCCTTGGCCTTTCAGAGGATGGGGCATTGATTTGATCGGCCAGATCCACCCTCCATCTAGCAAGGGACATAAGTTTGTTCTGTTGGCCATGAATTATTTCACTAAGTGGGTTGAAGCTATCCCATTGAAGAAGGTGACGTCAGAGAACATGGTGTCCTTCGTCAGGGAGCATATCATTTACCGATTCGGCATTCCTCAGTCCATCACTACCGATCAGGGAACTCAGTTCACTCCCTCGGAGTTTTGTGACTTTGCCGAGGGGATGGGGATTAAGCTCTATAATTCCTCTCCTTATTATGCACAGGCCAATGGACAGGCAGAGGCTTCTAACAAAATCATGATTAAAATCATTCAAAAGAAGATCGAAGAGAAACCTAAAAGGTGGCACTTGGTACTCAACGAAGCTTTGTGGGCTTACCGAATGGCTTGTCATGGGTCGACTCAGACATCACCATACGAGTTGGTCTATGGGCATCACGCAGTGCTACCATGGGAGTTGCAATCGGGGTCAAGACGAGTTACATTGCAGAACGATCTGGCCAAAGAGAATTATAGAGATTTAGTGATGGATGAGCTAGAGGATTTACATTTGATTCGTCTCAAAGCCTTGGAAAATATTGAGAAGAACAAGATACGCGTTGCCAAGTACTACAACTCGAAAGTGAGAGAAAAAGGATTCGAAGAAGGAGACTTGGTTTGGAAAATTGTCTTGCCGATCGGTACCAAAGATAAGGTATTCGGCAAATGGTCCCCTAACTGGGAAGGGCCTTTTCGAGTTCTGAGACGTGCTCCGGGTAATGCGTACATTCTAAAAACCCTCCAAGGGGAAGAGTTTGCTAGGGCGATTAATGGACGTTATCTAAAGAGATTTCATCCTAGCGTGGAGGTCGGTGCATAGTGGAATCAAGAACTTGCGGGCACCGACGGCCGATACGAAATTGTATCGCCCTTAGCACAAAAATGGCCGATAGAATCTATCGCCCTTAGAGCAAAAAACAGTCGGCACGACATGTGTCGCCTTTAGCGCAAAAAACACAGAAATACAGGGCCAAGTGCACGCGGTGCTGTGCAATCGGCTAGATAAATCAAACACTCAATAAGCCCAGAACGGGAGAACGGGTTGTACACACGAATGTGGTAGAGTGGAGCATTGTTCATTGTGGGGGCTGTGCAAAAGGTGCGGATCAGTTACCGAACACCCTGTTGATGACCGTCTGCGGGTTGGTGACTATGGTGAGGGCGTGAGCATGATCCTCGTAGGATTCCAGAAAATCGCCGATCTGTGCGACATCTTCTAGGGATGCTCCGCCGGGGAAGCCAACCGGCACCACGGAGAAGTCCTCCTCCGTGCGGACCGTCAGCGCCGATAGCCCCAGCGCCACGCCATGATGCACGCCCTGCAGGGCGACCTGCTCGACGCGGTCGTGCACATTGGCCAGGCGCGCCTCGGCGGTGTCGCCCTGGGCGTTCACCCGATCTGCGACGGCGTTCGCCGCCATCTTCAGGTGCTCCAGTTCTTCAGACAACGCTGTGAACGACGAGTTGGAGTGGATCGGATAAAAGATCAACAAGAACGACCGAAAGCCGATCTAGGATTGGGCGTTCATACCCGTGATTGCGTCGCAGAACTGCCGGCGCTGGTCCTCCCACTCCAGCTGGTCGATCCCGTACTGCTTCGAGACGGCGGCCAGCTCTTCCCGGGACTCGTCCCGCAGCGCCATGAAATTCAAGGCGTCGTTGTGGTCGTAGAGGTCGTCGTCGGAGTCCCGGTCCGGGTTCGCCTCCCAAGGATGGGAGTGGTAGGAGAGGCTGTCGGAGGAGCTCGACGAGCCCGATGGTGGAGCCCCTGGCCTCCCTGTTGCTGGAGAAGGCCGGGCATGCCCGCCGGCGGAGGAGATGACGGGGATCCTGTCGGCGGGCAGTAACAGAGTGTGAGCGGGGTTTTCAAAAAACTGCCACAAAGGGCGTAACCGAGGAGTCCTACCCACGCTGACGGAGGCGCCGAGCGTGACTCCCCTCGGCCTCCTCAGTCGCCGAGCGCTTGCCGCGGTCATCATGGCTCGCCATTGCACTTGGAGAGTTAGGGTTTTCTAGAGCGGAGTAAGCGAGGAAGCCGAGGCGGCGAGAGTACTAGAGGAGCAGATGCAAGATGGGAAGAAGGCAGGCCTCCAGGGGCGATTTATAAAGTCGGAACAGTGATCGTGGCGGGTGTCCCGAGGTAACACGCCGAATATCAACCGACGGATTGGGGTTTTCCTGCTTCCCGAGATGGGCCTCTGCAGTAACGGGCTGTGCGAACCGTCTGGATGCACTCGCGTATTCGGCGGAGATTAGAACGCCTAGCTTCGGCAAAATTGCCGATTTAGGTGTTCGGGACAAACACTGGCCAGATTGCCGAACAGGTTTACACGGTTAAACACGATGTCATCAGAACGGTAACCGATTGGATGCAAAATACAGATATATTACAAGGAAATGTTTGAGTCATTCTGACACAGGATTGCAGAAATTGAAAGTTCATTACACAGTCATCTCAGTTGTTCAAGAATTGGTTTATAGCCGCCAGAGTATCGGCTTTGACCTGGTTAGCATGCTCCAGTGCCTTTTTGTCCTCCTCTTCGGTGCCTTGTGCCTGTGAGAGCCTCGTGCTAAGTTTGATATCCTCATCAAGCACCAATGACAGCTTGGAAGATGTTGTTTCAATGATATTCGGTAAACCCGATAGCCGAGAGGTGCATGACTGAATATCAGAGTTGACCTGGGCTAGTTGGGCTTCCAGTTCAGATCTCTTTTCTTGTAGTTCTTTCAACTGAGCCTCCAGAGTCTCCTGAGAGTTCTTGGCCTCTTGGAACTGAGTGTACAGATCATTGACTTCCTGGGTGCACTTGGACTTGGCAGTCTGAAGATCAGTGCTTCTGATTGCTCGTTTCACCTTGGCAAAGCAGTCATCCAGTGTAGACACGGCCTCCAGATGGAGCCTCAGATTTTCTGGGATGTCCTTAGCCATGGGCTCGAGGAAATTTTTAACTTCATCGGCGTCTCTGACTAAGGACAAGATGTCTTGACTCAGAAAGTTTGTTATGTTGCTCAGGACATCTTGGACGAGTGCCGATGGTCTTTTGGCCACTGTTCTTTTGTTCAGGAACTCGTTGACATCAAATGCATACTCGGAAGCTGAACTGATGAAAGTCTGTGTTGATTTTGACAGGTTAGCCGACCAAGGTAAAGTGTGAAGAAATGAGGAATTAATTCTTGCCTGATGAGTCGGCTGATTAACAGGGTCTTGATCTGGTTGAGAACCGGATTGGCCAGCAGGGTCTGGAGTTGAACCGATGAAAGTCTCACCGATTGTGTCATCTATGAAATTACTGATCAGTCAAGGGAGGCAAGATCTGCTGGTTGGAAGGATGATTGAGGAACCTACCAATGTTGACATCATCCGGGCTCTGGGTGTTCATTTCCTCGGCATCTGCATTTTCCAAGGTAATAAAGATTGGGGGCACCGTCGTTTGAGCGTTTTCTTGTTCAGGGGAAGAAGCCTGTAATGGTATACAAGCCAGTCAAGAATAAATTGATAATGGTGGAAGAACTAGAACATCTTACCTTTGGGGGAGGTGTGTTTCGCTTTGTCTTGGTTCGCCTGGAGCTGGAAGTGCCCTCAGTGGCCTTTCTCTTCTCTCCTTTAGCTGAGAAGGTGGTTAATGAAACTGCTTGAGATTTCATAAACTGAGTCAATGAAGGAGCATTGTGTCCCAAGACAGTAATTGGGCCTGCTTGACGATATTTGATAGGCCTAATGTCAGAATTGGGTGTGAAGTCCTGTGGAAGTTTTGAAAAGTTAGGTATCTCAAGGATCAAATACTAAAGCAACAGGTGACTTGTTATTGTACCTCGCTATCAGAGCTGAAGTCTGCTTGAAGTTCCAGGCACATGGGATGGACTGAGCTGTTGAAGATATGATCATGCCATTCTTGCCACCAGGACTCAAAAAGAGGATGAGCAGACTGGATCAAATGGAATGGCACTGGTTTGTAGTCTGGCAGATCTTGCCCCAGGCTGAATACTCGATGGGCCTGCATCCCTATTGTAATACGCTCTTTGGACTGAATCTGCTCCCTGGGCTTGATGATGGTGGAGAAGATGAGTTTTGGAGGGAGCTGTCCACAACCTAATTGCCTAGCTGCTATGTTAGGATAATAGAATTCATAAGTATGCTTCACTTGTCTTCCTCTGTTGAATTCGGCTGGTAGGATGCAGGGTTTGATAAATGAGTTGAAAACTCCTGTGGCCATTTCATCTATGCAGCCATCATCAAAGCTGAATTTGATAGGGAAAGTGAGGTTGTCATTCTCCCTGTAGGGTAACCAGAGCACCTGATTAAAGCCCTTGAAGAATAATTTGAAGAGACTGCCAATACTCTTGTTTATGGTTATAGCAGTGGCTGCTTCCCCATAAGTTTGGCAAGCTTTCTCCGTGGCCTCTTCATCCTCAGCAAAGTTGCTGGAGGGAAAGCTAAGGTTGTCCAATAGCACAACAATGATTTGGTGCATGTATAGCTGAAACCACATTTGAACAAACCACCAGGGGCCATTGACACAATCAATTGGTGGCAGTCCATCTGTGCTATCATGAGTGGCATGATACATTTGAGTGGAGATCTGATGCATCATGTGGTATATAGATCCCAGGAAGAGCCTGCCTAGAGGGATTTGCTTTCCTTTGGATAATTTATCAGCCAGTGCGATGTAGTTAAGGGTTGGCTCGTTGGATCTCCCACAGAAGATAAATCTGCATAGCCACATGTTTAGAAAAGCCATGTGCTCTGTTTCTGCTACTGGGCCTGATATCTTGTTGTGGATCTCTACATACTTCATCCATCCAACGCTGACATCAATGGATCTCTGGGGAATTTTCTCTAGTAGTTCGTCGGTGTTCATGATCGAGGTAATGTTCAGGCAACTCATCATGAAGACATCGGCTAATGTGATTGTCATTATGCCATGGCCGAACACGAAAGCATTGAGGGCATCTGACCAAAAATGAGAAGCTGCTATGAGCAATGACTCATTTTTGGGCATGTCGGCCAGGGACAGTTCCAGAGCGTGATGGATGTCTTGGGTTTCCCAGTGAGGCCCAAATTTTGCCTGAATTCTTCTGTACCAATTCCTCCAGCCGGTGACCGCAGGCAGGGGCCAGTTCTTGAAGGTATACCACCACCTGTTCGATGAAATGACTCCGTACTTGAAAGGGATTCTGTTGGTCTCCATACCGATGATATTGGTTGGATTGGAGTTTCCCATTGGTCCCAAGAAGTAGGTATCAGGATCCGCATCGCAAGGAATCAGAATTTCATCCCTAAGGGCCTGAAAGGAGAAGGTGTGCGGGGGAAGCTAAATGAGCCGAATGCCGATATAAATTGACCGAATGCGTTGAAAGGAAAAGTGAAATTTACCTCTGGGATCTCGTCGTGGGTCGCCATTGCGAAGCTCGGGTGGAGTTTGAAGCTGTTGATGATTTGGAGAAGATGCGGAATTTGAAGCAGTGCTGACCTAGAATGCGCGGCGGACTTGTGGTCAATTTCAGAACAAATGCCTTTGTGCAGAAATTGAGGGGGCATGTGTTAACACATAATTTTTGCACTATGACAAGTAGGCCAGCCCAGTGCAGGTTCAGAGAAATCACCTCCTGAGGGGATTCGGCAGATGGCGGGCGCGGTCGGCTAACTTAGTAGGTTCAGCAAGGCTGTGGAGGCGACTGGTCAATGGTGAGCGAATTCGGCAATGTGACACTGCGGTCGGCTACCTCAAGCTAAGTCGGTTTGCGTCAGAAGATGATAAATGCGGCATGTCAAGAAGATTTAGCGATAGGGATCTCGTCATTTTGGTGCATGCCGGTTATTAAAGGAAGCTTGGAGCAGAAGGCATCATGTTTTTGATAGTTTCCTAATTTTATCGTTGTAATCGTGTCCTTCTAGGGCTCAGAGAACACCAGGGTATAAATATAAACCCTGAGACTATTGTAATGGGGTACACAATCAATATAACCAACTCGGCCCTGTGCTATCTTCGAGTCCAAGTCGTGTCGTCGTGTTCTTCGAGAGGAGCCATCGATCCGTCGACCTCCGTAAGTTCCGGCAACCTTGTTATCATGTCTAGTATGTGCGGCGGATTTAGATATGGCGCAAGCAGTCTCGTACGTTAAGCTTAGTATCGTGCGGCGGATTTAAGCTTATGACGAGAAGTTTTTGCTTATGCCTCGTATCGTGCGGCAGATTGAGTCATGAGTAAAAATAGTTATCGGCTCTGTTAGATTTGGCAAATCTAATAGATTCATTAAGTTATCATGTGTTATATGTTTTATAATGTTTATTTCATTGTAACACTTCATTGCCCAATCTAGATCTTGCCCGGTTCGGCTTCATCTTGTATAAGATCTATCCTGTCCTTTCACGATTTTATTTTTGTAAAACTTTCATGCGATAAATCTATTGTTTGTAATAGCCGATTCGACAATATCTAGATCGCCACATGGCAAGGTTTCATGCACGTTGAGTATGTTTGATCTATGATATAGCTAGGTGTCGTGCGGCAGGCGCAGGCTTTAGATTAGTTTAACCATGCTTAGTTTGTATGCTCAATCCCCATGGACCCCAACTCGGTTGTACAATCGAGATTGGTTAAGCTTTAACTTATATTTAATACATCATGCAAATACGATTCTCATGCAAACGTGTTCCGCAACCTGTTATTCACGAAACTCTGTTCATATTGCCGAACAATCTTTAAACCTGTTGGCAGATAGCTTTCATAGCTATATGTCGTCGTAAGTGGCTTCAGGGCCGTACATCTTGGAACTGTCTGGTCATACCCGGCATGTTCCAGCTTTGTATTTAACAGATTCTTTCCCTTGTTAGTTGCAGGGCAAACTGACTGGCACGCACCGAACTTCTGAGCACCCGGGCCACGTTTGAAGCCAGCTTCTCCGGCTTGCTGTGTGATTGGCACAACGCGCCACTTTTGGTGCCAGCACTTTCACAGAGGAGCAGCTGGAGTCTTTGGGGGATGACGAGTTGGCTTTGCTTGCCAACCGGTTCTCGCGGTTTCACAACAACCGCATGAACCGTCGCCGCGGAGGAGGACGCTCGGGATGTTTCGAGTGCGGCGACCCCAACCACTTCATCGCCAATTGCCCGAAGAAGAACAAGCAGACCTTTGGCAAGGCAGATCATGGGCACAAGTACGACTCCGGCAAGCGCAAGGAGAAGTACGTCCCCGCGAAGCACAAGCGGAAGGGCGGCTTCAACAAGGAGTACATCAAGACCAAGTACTTGGAGAAGGCCCAGGCTGAGCAGCGTGCTTTCTTCGCCACGCTCAGCGACGTCGATGACTCGGATGACGACTCTGCTTCCTCAAGCGACGACGAGTCCGAGAAGAAGAAGAGGATCGAGGACAAGCTCAACGGCCTCTGCTTCTTCACCGACGACGAGGGCTTCTGCACCATGGCCCTCGGCAAGGAGGTCGACGGCGAGCTGGAGGAGACCCCTCGGAATGACGACGACGACGATGACACCTCCCAGGTATCTCTGACCCCCGACGAGCTTTCTGCTGAGGTTGAGAAACTTACTGCCGCCCTTCTTAGTCAAGACAAGTTGCTTAGGCGCGCTGCTAGAGAGCGGAAGGAGTTCAGGCAGAAGTGGGAGGATACGGTGAAGGAGCTTGAGTTTGCCAAGTCCACCGTAGTTGTCTCTGAGGAGGTTGAGTGTGAGATGTGCACCACGCACATGACTGACCTTCTCACTTTGAGAGGTAAGTATGTTGCGTTGGTAGGAGAGGTGGATGAGCTGAAGGCTAGATCTTTGCTGTTGGGTGCGTGCAAGTCCTGTGCAGGCTTGCAATCCGAGTTGACAGAGAAGAATGCCAAGATTGTGTCTCTTGAGAAGGCCAGCTCGGTTAACACGTATGTGACTAGGTGCGTTCTTTGTGAGAGTTTGGAGATGGAGATTGCGAATGTGAAGCATGACAAGATGCAAACCGAGGAGGAAAACACATACCTTCGGACCATCTTGTCATGGGTGTCGAGTGGTGAGCCGCAGCTTGGGATGATGATCTCCCAGTTCAAGCGTGCTGCAGGAGGTCCAGGTGTAGGCTTTGCTCCGGGTGTTGATGTGTCATCTTTTGGCAATATTGGAGAGTCGAGTGGTCTTAACCCATGTGAGAAGCCCAACTCCACCACTACTCCCAAGCTTACCAAGATTCCACCCAAAGAGCCTCTAAAGCCTAACACCAAGGATGGTGTATTTGTGGAACCTCCGAGAGATCCACCCAAGAAACAATCATGGGCTCCAAAACTGAACCACCTCAAGAACAAGCTAGACACCATGCCACCCATCCGAGAGGAGCTCATGCCACAGAAGGGCAAAGTGATCCACACCCACTACCATGAGTACCAACAACCCCCTATGAGAGCGGTGAGGTACCATTGTGAGCATTGTGGGAGAGATGGACACTTGAGTGAGTTTTGCTTTCGGCGCAAGAGAGAGTTGCGCCGTGCAAAGGAGATGAACAACATGGACATGTACCATCCTTTCCATGATGTACATGTGCCGAATGTTCAGAGGCATGCTGCTAGGCCTAGAGGTCCAAAACCTCAAGTTCCTAGGCCTAGGACGTGAGGAGGTCGTGCCCGGCGGGAGCCTGCAGTTGTAGGCTATGGACCCCGTGGCGGTGGCTTTGTAGTTGAGCGTTTTCCCCCACCGCGTTTTGATTATCGCGGTGAGCGCTCCTTTCCCAGCGGACCACGTTTTCCTCAGCGTGGTGATCGCTTTCCCCGTAGGAGTGCTAGGAATGGTTTTTCTGCTAACTGTTCTTTTGAGCAGCCGGCCCAATACTGGTATTCTCCCTACTTCACTAACCCCAGTGTTGGACCGTATGCTCACCCTATGTCTTTTTATTGATATAGGTAAAACGATTGGAGAACGTTTGGTTGGTGGATTCTGGTTGCTCGAGGCACATGACCGGAAACGCCAAGTGGTTCTCCAGTCTTAGTCCGGTCGCCGGAAAGGAGTTTATCACCTTCGGCGACAATAGCAAAGGTAAAGTGTTGTCTCACGGATCGGTGCAAGTTAATGAACACTTTGTGTTGCAAGATGTTGCTCTTGTTTCTAACTTACATTTTAACCTTCTTTCTGTTTCGCAACTCTTTGATGATGACTATGAGATTCGTTTTAAACCGAATCTTAGTCGTATTTTGGATCCTCAGGGCAATCTTGTTTGTGTGATTTCGCCCTTTGGAAAAGTCTTTCGTGCGAATTTCTCGGAGTCTTTTGGCATTTCTCGTTGTCTTGTGGCTGGACCTTCCTCCTCTGATCTTTGGAAGTGGCATAGGAGACTTGGACATTTGAGCTTCGACTTGCTTGCAAGGCTTAGCTCACTTGGCCTAATCCGAGGATTTCCCAAGTTAACCATGGAGAAGGATCTTGTTTGCCACTCTTGTAGACATGGGAAGATGGTTGCCGCTCCCCACCATCCAGTGACTCAGGTCATGACCAAGCGCCCTGGAGAGCTTTTGCACATGGATCTTGTTGGTCCGGCTTGGGTGAGCTCGGTTGGGGGGAAGTGGTATGTGCTTGTTGTTGTTGGCGACTTTTCGAGATATTCGTGGGTCTTCTTTTTAGCTGAGAAGACCGAGACTTTCTCTTTTGCTCGCAATCTAATTTTGCGTCTTCAGAACGAGTTCCCTTTGAACTCGATGTGAGCTATTAGGAGTGATAATGGTTCCGAATTCAAGAATTTGGATTTTGAGAAGTTTTGTAACTCTTTGGGTTTAGAGCATCAGTTTTCTTCCCCCTACACACCCCCTCAGAATGGTGTTGTAGAGAGGAAAACTCGGACCCTTGTAGAGATGGCTAGGACGATGCTCGATGAGCATAGGACTCCTAGGCAATATTGGGCCGAAGCTATGAGCACTGCATGCTACATTTCCAATCGCATTTTTCTCCGAGCTTTCTTGAAAAAGACTTCTTATGAGTTGCGTTTTGGAAAACTGCCCAAGGTGAGTTATTTTAGAGTCTTTGGTTGCCACTGTTTTATACTTAAGAAAGGCAACCTGGACAAATTTGAGTCTCGTTCTTCTGACAGTGTGTTTTTGGGTTATGGCGCTCATACTCGCGCATATCGTGTACTTAACCTTGACACTAACCGAGTCATGGAGACATCAGATGTCACCTTGGACGAGACCATGGTTTGTCCTTCTTCTCGTTTTGAGCGTGCAGGTGATCATGAGGTTGGCGAGCCTCTTTTTGATGATGAGAAAGAGGGTGCTGAAGGGATGGATGACCCAACACCACCTCCACCTGCTGTGCCGCAAAGAGCGGCTTCTACTACGACTCACAGCCCTGATCCCTCTTCTTCGACTTGGGTGCCGTGGGATCCGCCACCTCGAGCGGTACCCTTTGTACCCGAGGAGGCGCCAGCTGCTGTTGAGGGGGAGGCTACATCAGCTCGGGAGGCGCCACGACACATCCAGCGCCAACACCCGCCTCAACAGATCATCGGCAGCATCGGCAAACGTGTCACTCGGTCAAGGTCACAACAAATCTCTCACTTTGCTCATTCTGCATTTGTTGCTGATTCTGAACCCCGAGATGTTGGACACGCTTTGTCTGATCCGGATTGGGTCAATGCCATGCATGAGGAGTTAGAAAATTTTGAGAGAAATCGGGTTTGGGTTCTAGTGTCTCCACCTTCTGAGTGTCACCCAATTGGGACAAAATGGGTTTTCAAAAACAAACAGGGAGAAGATGGCCATGTTGTGAGAAACAAGGCCAGACTCGTAGCCCAGGGTTATAGTCAGAAGGAGGGGATAGACTATGAGGAGACTTTTGCTCCTGTAGCTCGTTTGGAGGCAATTAGGATACTCTTGGCTTTTGCTGCATCCAAAGGGTTTAAACTTTTTCAATTGGATGTCAAGAGTGCCTTCTTAAATGACTACATAGAAGAAGTGTATGTGAGACAACCCCCCCGGTTTCGAAAATCCCAAGTTTCCAAACCATGTTTTTAAACTTCACAAAGCTTTATATGGTTTCAAACAAGCCCCTAGAGCTTGGTATGATAGGTTGAAAACCTTTTTGCTTGCTTAGGGTTTTAAAATGGGATGTGTGGATAAAACGCTTTTTCTCCTCAAGCAAGGCAATGACACTCTCTTGGTCTAGATTTACGTGGATGATATCATTTTCGGTGGTTCTTCTCACGCTTTGGTTGCCAAGTTTGCAGACACTATGAGCAGGGAGTTTGAGATGAGCATGATGAGCGAGTTGACGTTTTTCCTCGGGTTGCAAATCAAGCAATCCCGAGAAGGGACGTTCGTGCACCAGGGCAAGTACACCAAGGACATCCTGAAGAAGTTCGATATGGGTGAGGCCAAGCCTCTTCCAACACCCATGCCGACCATGGCGGCCCTGGATGCGGATGTGGATGGAGAAGCTGTGGACCAGAAGGAGTACCGGAGTATGATCGGGTCGCTGCTGTACCTAACGGTGACACGCCCGGACATCCAGTTTGCGGTGTCTGTGCACGCGATTTTAGTCGTCACCGCACACTTCTCACCGTCAGGCGGTCAAGCGCATTATGAGGTACTTATGCTTCACTCCAGAGTTTGGGATTTGGTATTCTGCTTCCTCCACCCTCTCCCTTTGCGGTTACTCTGATGCTGATTTTGCTGGTTGCCGTATTGATCGCAAGTCCACTTCTGGGACTTGCCAGTTTATTGGTTCTTCTCTTGTATCGTGGTCTTCTCGCAAGCAGTCTAGTGTCGCCCAGTCTACCACGGAGGCTGAGTATGTTGCTGCGGCTAGCTGCTGTTCCCAGTTGCTTTGGATGATGGCCACTTTGCGTGATTTTGGTCTGAGCTTTTCTCGCGTTCCTTTGCTTTGTGACAGCACGAGTGCGATTAGCATTGCTAAGAACCCCGTGCTGCACTCTAAGACCAAACACATTGATGTGCGCTTTCATTTTCTGCGAGACAACTATGAGAAGGGTGATATCGACCTTCGCCATGTCGATACTCATCATCAGTTGGCTGATATTTTCACCAAGCCTTTGGACCAATCGACTTTTGCTAGGTTGAGAGGTGAGCTTGGTGTGTGTTTCCCCTTTTAGATGGGGGAAACATTTTGGTTCTTGTATCATAAGCTGACCTTTTGTTTTTCAATTGGTTTCTTCTTGCATCTTTTCTGCATTTCATCTTGCATATTTACATTCAGAGCTTCATGTATATAATCTTTAGAATGTGACTATGCTTTGTGTAGTATATGCTCCGATGCTTTACTTGTAGCTTATGCTCTTTCTGATCACTAATGCATGTTGTGAGCCGAGCTATTTTTGAATGGTGAACCTGCTTAATGAACAAAAAAAACTTGAAAATGTTCACCATTGAGATATGCAACTAGCATGTGTTGAAATCACTTGTGCTTTTCATATATGCTAGGTTGCTATGTCTCTAGTTCTGAGTTATTTACTTGCTTGGTATGTTCATATTCTGAAATAAAATTTGAACCAATTTAAGTGAATTGGAAAGATCGAGATGGGTTTGCTTGTCAGCACATCACAGTTTTGAGACTGTTTCTCATTGCACTTTAAGTTAAACTTGAGCTGTGTAGTGTATGACCAAAACTATTGCTTTAAGCTTCTGATTGCTTCTACATAGGCTTCGCACAGTTGAAAAGTTAGGCAATGACAAGCTTTCAACCTCTCGCAATCACATGCTGAAATTTGAACTTGTGTAACTTCACCGCTGCAACTCCGATTAAATTTGATACACAAGTCTATCTTTCATTCTATAGCATGATGATTGAACTGTGCTAGGGGTAGTTCACCTTGTATACATGTTTAGCACTTGTTTGACTTCCTGTCTATACATGTTTGGTGCCATTTTGATGGTGAATACCTTTTGGCTGAAAACTGCTCACTTGCTCTCATTTCACATTTGGTGATTAGTTTGAGCCTTTGCTAGCATTCTGTGCATTTTATGAGTCATCGGATCAGCACTCTATCTAGCATCTTCATATTCTATCGACTATATTCCTGAAGCTGCTAACTTGCATCTTGACTCATATGCATTTTGGAAGGGGGAGTTCTCTTGTCAAAGGGGAGCAATTTGCTTGATGGTGCATTTTCAACTAAGGGGGAGAGAATATTATCAAATCATGAGTGCCGTCTAGGTTCAACCAAGGGGGAGAAAATATTGCAAATCATGTGCTTTCCGAGTTGAACTAAGGGGGAGATTTCCTGGTTGTGTGCACCATTCGAGGGGGAGTTTGCTCGCTGCTGTGTTTTCGAGCTGGTAACAGTAGGTTCGGAGCATTTTTGGTAGCTAGTTGTGTTGAGCCTTTGCCTCTTTCTTGAGGGACTAGCATCTTTGCTTTTTATGCTCTTCCGCTGATATCTAGCTTTCTTCAGTTGGTATCGAGCTTCCTCGCTAGCGGTGTTGAGCCCGTTCTGCCTCTTCTTGAGGGCTAGCTCTGTTTTGCTTGATTTTCAGTTGATTTTCCAATTGGTATCAAGCTTTCTCGCTAGTGGTGTTGAGCCTGTTCTACCTCTTATTGAGGGCTAGCTTTGCTTTGCCTGGTTGCGTCGAGCCGTTGCCCATATCTTTGGGAACCAAGTTGTTTTGCTCTTTCCACTTGACCTTCTTCGGCTTTGATATGCTTTCGGGTCATTTGGTCGAGTTCTCTCTCCTTCTTCCTTCCTTCCTCTATTCCTTTATGATTTGTGTTGGTAGTTGACAATGCACTCATCAAGGGGGAGATTGCGGATACATGGGTGTATGCCGTGTCTCTGAGTGATGAGTGATTGTCAACTAGGATAATGCGCATGTTCTTTGGCTTGTGTTGTGCAGGTGTCGAGCACGGATACAGTGATCAAAGGCAAGGTGAAGGTCAAGTAGAGACATGTCGTGCCGTGCCGTGCCGATGGACCGAGAGTGGCGAAGGGCGGACGTGAGGCTTGGACTGAGGGGCCGGTGGCCCGAGGATCAGCTGTGGTGGCTGACAGCCTGGGACAGCGACGAGCGAAGACTTGCGGGCACGGTGTTGCTTGGGTCGAGGACCTGGGGACACATGTCGGTGGACGGGGTGCATGGGCGGTGCATCCCCTCTACGACTCGGTTTGGTGTTTGAGCCACAGAAAAACCACCGAGTGGACGATTTCCAGGTTTGGGCCTCAAAACCTGGGCGCTGATGGTTTCCGAGTTTGGGCCACAAAACTCGGGCTGAGAACGGTTTCCAGGTTTGGGCCTCAAAACCTGGGTGCTGCGGGTTTCTGAGTTTGGGCCACAAAACTCAGGCGATGGACGACTGGTTTCCCGGTTTGGGCCTCAAAACCAGGGGTTGGTCGTGAAGGCTGGTTTCCCGGTTTGGGCCTCAAAACCGGGGGCGAAGTCCGGGAAAAGGACGAGCGGAGCGGTGGTGGCACGTGACGGCAATCGGTGAGGATGCGTTGAAGCAATGCTACCAGTTGTGCGGGCGTGGCCGTCGAATCACCAGCATCTTCGAGTTGGTCCAGAATAACCCTAGGGTTTAGCTGGTTCGCTCTGTAATTAGAGAGGGGCAGAGTAGGAATTAGAATTAGGATAAGTAGAGGGAGACACCCTCCTCCCCTTCTATCTCAGCCATTTGGTCTTTAACTTCTAGGTTTTCCTGCTCTCCCAATCCCCTGCTGTAGCAACTGAGATCCGCAGAGAACCATACCTTTGTGTACTGGAGATTTTGAGGAAGTGAGACCGTAATCTCACTGTTGTAGCGTGTGGTAGCCACACAGTTGCAGATCGATGACTTGATTCGCGTTTTGTTCGTGTTCTTCGCGTTCTTCATTTCTCCGTGATTTTCCCATCACTCGATCTCCCTCTCTACTGCGTCTTTGCGAAATCCGTTTGAATCAACTTGTTCTTTATAGTGAGGAGATCATTTCCACCGAAGGAATTCATCTAACTCCTCACGAACAAGTAGATCGGGTTGATTTCGTTTTCATGGCGTTTTTTCGTTCATACTCCTCCCCTTTCGATTTCCCGGTGTTTGAGTTGATTTGAGTGGATGATTTCTTGGGGATAGTCTCCTAACTACCTCGTGATCATCTTCACCAAGTTTGGGAATGTGGGATTGAGTTTTGGTTCGGATTTGGGAAGATTCGTGAGAGGGGCGACCAAAATCGCCCTCTCTGTTCATTTGCAGACAGTCCGCCAGGTGAACCGCGGACAGTACGCACGTCGGGGTCGGTCAGACCAGTGGCCTGACTCCGCGCTATTGGACGGGTCCTTTTTGAACCACAGACAGTCCGCCGTTTGAGTTCGCGGACAGTCCGGGAACGTCCAAGGGACTTGCAGCAACTGTGCTGTTTCGGGGTTTTAGCCGGCGGACAGTCCGCCATCCCCTCGCGGACAGTCCGCAGTAGGGGTGGACAGTCTGGGACCTCAGGGCCGGACAGTCCGGGATTCAGCTGTGTGTTCCGGCTTAGTGTGTTTGCTCTCCCGACTTCTCCGCTTGGTTGCCGGACTTCTCGTTTGACCCTAGAGTTGATCAAGGAACTTCTCTAGGTATCTTTGCTACTTGTTAGCATTGGTATTTGGGGATTTCTCAACGTAGTCTTCCATCTACGTTCAGGACTTGGTTTTTGAGGGTCGAACTTGTGTCGGTGTTTTTGGCGTTTGGTTTGCTATCGCTTTGTGGTGCCTCACTGTGATCCTAGGGATCATCCACCCTCTTCCAAGGGTCGTGGGCATCACGGTTTCGATCGAAGGTTTCAGGGGTTGATTTTAGGGACAAAAGGCCAAAGTTTCGAGAGAAATTTTTGAGCTCCCATTCACCCCCCTCTGGTCGCCTTGCTATTGCATTCTCGGTCCTTCATAGGTGCTATAGAGTTTTGGTTCTAAATTTGGCACATATGTATGATTATGAAATGTGGATGAGCAATACTACCAATGATGATGCTAAGGCATAAGAATGGACCTTTGAAGCGTGATACCAATCGGAGTGCACATATTAAACCATCCTTAGCATCATTTGTCACTAGACATACATCAAAACTCAAGAACCCCGTGAGATCATCATAATAATAAGGTTCTTGAACCACTTTAAAATACAAGTATGTCTAGTTATCATCCTATTCATGCTAGTGAGTCATATCATCAATTATGTTCTAATACTAGCATTCACCACATAAGCATGAATATCAAAATAAGTAGCTTTATGCATTGCAATCAAACATATGAATATTGTTCTAATACTAGCATTCACCACATAAGAAAGAATATCAAAAAAAGTAGCTTTATGCATTGCAATCAAACATATGAATATGCACATTTCAAATGCAACATATAGGTTTATGAGCTTACTCTCCCTATTTGTATGCTCCGATCCCACTTGAAGGTTTACTTAGCATGTCTCTTTTTATCTTTAGCATTTCTCCCTCATATCTTAGTCATCATTTTCTCCCCCTTTGTCAACAATTATCAAAAAAATGGGGCAAGTTTCAATGAAAGGAGACAACCTTTGTATCATGAGATTCATATGTGGGGATCAAACTAATTCAAGTTATGGCTTAATTTAGCTCATGAGCATAGGACTTTTAACATGGTTTGCTCTAGAGTAAGCTTCTTCACACATCTTACAATGGTTATCTTACTCATGTTGGTTAAACACCCATTGCTCACTTACTAGACCAAACACTAGAGTTACAAGCTCACAAACAAGTTATATGCTACCACTAGATCAAGTCAAACATAGAAGCAATAGTGGTACCATTGTTGGCGCAAAACGTGACGCGCGGTGCCTCACACACAGTAAGCCGAAAAAGCTGGCTTCAATCGGGTGCCCGGAGTGTGTTGAATCCGGAGACGTCCAGTCGGTTTGACCTAAAAACCAACAAGGGATAAAACTGTGAGAATACCAATGGAACATGCCGGGTGAGACAAGACAGTTCCATATGTACGGCTTTGAAAGCCAATCACGATGGCACACAGCTATAGAAGCTGTCTGTCAGAGCATGTTTATAAAGTCATTCGGCTAATATGAGAACAGGGCATGTAAAGCATATTAACTGCCGAATGCACATGTAAAGAGAGACATGCTTGAACAGATGAAAGGTATCATTAAAACATTGTAAACAGGTAACTTGCAAATATAAATCTATTCAAATAACACATGCATAGGTTAATCCAACTAGTCTGCCGCACGTCTAGCCTTCATAAACCCGTCAAGCATAAACTCAAGCAAAGCTAATCCACCGCATGATACCACTTGCTATAAGTCTACACCACTTCTTATAATTAGATTAATCCACCGCATGATACAATCTAATTATAACAAGCTAAAAGCATGCATGTATTTGAACAGATCTATAAAAACTCATTACTCGCGTAAGCTTATCCAAGATCGGCAAACTAGCTGAGTTGGGGTCCATGAAGAAGGAACAAACAAGCAAGCATGATTGGATCAATCTAAAAACCTGCATCTGCCGCACAATACCTAGTCTTATCAAAGTCTAATCGTAACTAACATGCATGAACCTGCAACATGTAACAATCTAGATTGGAAGTTGATTCGGCCATCATGATCTTATGATTAACGAAAACACAAGCAAGCTTGTGAAACAGGGCCGAACAAAGATCAATCTAGATTGGGCAAAAGAGTGTTACAAGAATTAAATAATAAAACATATAACACATGATAACTTAATGAATCTTTTAGATATTCCAAATCTAATAGAGCCGATAACTATTTTTACTCATGACTTAATCCGCCACACGATACAAGGCACAAGTAAAAACCTCCCGTCATAAGCTTAAATCCGCCGCACGATACTAAGCTTAACAAACGAGACTACTTGCATCATATCTAAATCCACCGCATGATACTAGACATGATAACAAGGTTGCCGGTACTTACGGAGGTCGATGGATCGATGATTCCTCTCGAAGAACTCGACGACACGACTAAGGACTCGGAGATGGCACGGGGCCAGTTTGTATTGAAATGGTTGTGAACAATTTTACAATGGGCTAGGGCTTATATTTATACCCTGGACGAAATACGAGTCCTAGACGATTACGATCTGCATAATAAAACATGGAAAGATACAAATCCTATTCCTATTCCTATTCTCTTCGGCGTCCTTCATCGCCACATGTCTTCCGTGCAGGCCGGCTTTTACCTGCCATATCCATATTTCCGAATGGAGTCATCACCTTGTAAAATAGCAGACCGCATAGACGTTTGCCGAAGACTCTGAAGGCTAACCATCCACTTGGTTGCTCGCCGAATCCCTTTTTTACTGTTGATTGGGCCCACCTGTCATAAGCTTGTGCGTGCAAAAATCTGGTGTTAACAACCATATATACTTCAAATTCATTTGATTTACCATGAATGATCCTAAATAAACAATGTGATGGCTATATGAACTAGATCACAACCTAATAAGAATGAATGCTCATGCCAAATAATTTCACCTTTGCTTTCTTGGAGGAGAGGCATGTCATAAGTGGGGGTGCATTCAACTCATGATGGAGAAGTCTAGGATATTCAATTCATTCCTTAGCTTGCAAAACCTTCTTTCATCTAGTGGCTTGGTGAAGATATCGGCAAGTTGATCATCGGTGCCCACACTTTCAATAGATATATCTTTCTTTGCTTGATGGTCTCTAATGAAGTGATGCCTTATATCAATATGCTTTGTCCTTGAATGTTGAACCGGGTTGGTGGCTATTTTGACGGCCCTCTCATTATCACATAGCAATGGGACTTGCCCAAACTTGACTCCATAATCTTGCAATGTTGCTTTCATCCATAGCAATTGTGCACAACAACTACCCGCGGATATGTATTCGGCTTCAGCGGTAGAGAGTGCAACACTATTTTGCTTCTTTGATGACCATGAGACAAGTGATCTTCCAAGTAATTGACAAGTGCCCGATGTGCTCTTTCTATCCACCTTGCATCCCGCATAATCGAAATCCGAGTATCCAATCAATTCAAATTGAGAGCCCTTGGGATACCATAGTCCAACATTAGGAGTGTGCTTCAAATATCTCAATATTCTTTTGGTTGCCTTCAAATGACTTTCTCTTGGTGAAGCTTGGAACCTTGCACACATGCACAGACTAAACATGACATCTGGCCTAGATGCGGTCACATAGAGTAGGCTTCCAATCATTGACTGATATAGCTTTTGATCCACCATGTCACCACTAGAATCACTATCCAAATGTCCATTTGTGCCCATTGGAGTGGTTATTGCTTTTGCTTCATCTAACCCAAACTTCTTGAGCATGTCCTTGATGTACTTGCCTTGACTAACAAATGTGCCTTTCTTCATTTGCTTGATTTGTAGCCCAAGAAAGTAACTAAGTTCCCCAAGCATAGACATCTCAAACTCTTTAGCCATCATCTCTTCAAACTCTTCACAAAAGTCTTGGTTGGTTGATCCAAAGATAATGTCATCCACATAGATTTGCAACACAAACAAGTCACTTCCAATCTTCTTGGTGAAGAGAGTGGTGTCAACCTTCCCCATCTTGAAACCTTTTGATAGCAAGAAATCCCTCAATCTTTCATACCATGCTCTAGGTGCTTGTTTCAACCCATATAATGCTTTCTTGAGCTTGTACACATGGTTGGGCTTCTTCAATTTTTCAAATCCAGGAGGTTGCTCAACATACACTAGCTCATTGATGAATCCATTGAGAAAAGCACTCTTGACATCCATTTGATAGAGCTTGATGTTATGAGAACAAGCATATGCAAGTAGAATTCTAATGGCCTCCAATCTAGCAACCGGTGCATAGGTTTCTCCAAAGTCAATGCCTTCCATTTGAGTGTATCCTTGTGCAACCAATCTTGCTTTGTTCCTTACAACAATGCCATCTTCATCTTGCTTGTTCCGGAAGACCCATCTTGTACCAATGACATTTGTGTTCCTTGGTCTTTCCACTAACTCCCAAACATCATTGCGGGTGAAGTTGTTCAACTCTTCATGCATTGCATTCACCCAATCAATATCCATCAAAGCTTCATCAATCTTGGTGGGTTCAATAGATGATACAAATGAGTAGTGTTCACAAAATGATGCCAATCTTGATCTTGTTTGCACACTTCTTCTTATGTCACCAACAATTTGATGCAAAGGATGATCTCTTGCAATATGTGTTGGTTGGAGCACTTGTTGCGGTTGGACACTTGTGCTTGCACTTGGATGAGCCACTTGAGAACTACTAGAGCTTGCAATATCATTGTCATGCATGGTTGGAGGGGAGAGCACTTGATCTTTGTCATCTTCGATGTCAATCACTTGCTTTGGCCTAATATCACCAATGTCCATGTTCTTCATAGCTTCCACCAATTGTGTTCCTCTCACATCATTTAGGTTGTTTTGTTCTTCATGTGAGCCATTGGTTTCATCAAACTCAACATCATGGACTTCTTCAACTATTCTTGATATGTTGTTCCATACTCTATATGCCTTGCTTGTAGTGGAGTAACCAAGTAGGAACCCTTCATCACACTTCTTCTCAAACTTGCCAAGTCTTGTGCCCTTCTTCAATATGTAGCACTTGCACCCAAAGACCCGGAAATAAGCAATGTTGGGCTTTCTATCATTGAGGAGCTCATATGGTGTCTTCTTCAAGAGAGGGTGACAATAGAGCCGGTTGCCACAATAGCATGCCGTGTTGATTGCTTCGGCCCAAAAGGAATCACTCACATTGTATTCACTAAGCATGGATCTTGACATGTCAATGAGTGTCCTATTCTTCCTTTCAACTATCCCATTGGATTGAGGTGTATACTTGGCCGAGAATTGATGTTTGATTCCAAATTCATCACATAGCTCATCAACTCTTGTGTTTCTAAACTCACTTCCATTGTCACTTCTCACTTTCTTGATTCTTCTATCAAACTCATTTTGACTTCTCTTGACAAAGGTTTTGAATACTTCAAACACTTCACTTTTGTCAACAAGAAAGAAGACCCATGTGTATCTTGTATAGTCATCCACTATCACAAAGCCATACTTGTTTCCTCTAATACTTGTATATGTAGTTGGTCCAAACAAGTCCATGTGCAACAATTCAAGTGCATGTGTAGTGCTCATCATTCCTTTGTTGGGATGAGTGTTTCCAACTTGCTTTCCCATTTGGCATGCACTACAAAGCTTGTCCTTTTCAAAGTGAACATCTTTTAGTCCTCTAACCATGTCATGCTTCACTAGCCTCTTTAGTTGCTTCATTCCAACATGTCCCAAGTGCCTATGCCATAGCCAACCCATACTTGATTTGGTGAATAAGCATGTTGTCAATTGAGCTTCACTAGCATCAAAGTCCACCAAATAAAGGTTCTCATATCTAAATCCTTTGAAGACCAAATCACTTCCATCAACACTTACTATCTCCACATCATCAACCCCAAATATGCATTTGAATCCCAAATCACATAATTGTGCCACAGACAACAAATTGAAGTTGAGAGATTCCACTAATAGCACATTGGAGATGCTCAAGTCATTGGATATTGCAATCTTGCCCAAGCCTTTAACCTTGCATTTCTTGTTGTCACCAAATGTGATAGCATCCGCATGATCATTGCCACTAGTGTTGATTGATTTGAACATTCTTCCATCTCCGGTCATGTGTTGAGTGCACCCACTATCAAGCACCCAATGCCTTCCTCCCGCTTTATAGTTCACCTACAAAAGAGATCAATTCTTTTTAGGTACCCAAATCTTTTTGGGTCCTCCAAGGTTAGTTACCAAGCTCTTGGGCACCCAAATTGCCTTCTTCTTTGGGCCAACCATGGGTGCACCAATATACTTAGCTTTCACACCATTAGTGCCCTTTGTAAGCATATAACAAGAATCAAGTCTAATAGATAAAACATGAGCATAGTTCTTGTTCTTGTTCTTGTTAAGGCAATTTTGATCTATGTGCCCGGATTGCTTGCATTATAGCAATACCGACCATTGCTCTTCACAAAACTAGTCTTGTGAGGAGCAAAAGCAGCCTTGCCATTCTTGGGGGTATAGCCAAGTCCCTCCTTGTTGAGTGGACATCTTTGGCTACCCAAGCACTTAAGCAAGTGGGCATCTCCACCATAGGCATTGCCTAAAGCATGAGTGAGCTCAACAACCTTGTTCTTAAGATTCTCATTTTCTACCACTAATGATGAATCACATGTAGTAGAAGTAGGTATTTTAGTTGAGCTAGATGATGATGAAGCATTGGTGGGAGCAACAATAATAGGAGCATAAAAAGATTCATCAAGAATATCACATGTTACTCCTACATTGCACGTCTCTACAACATCCTCAATCTTACTTTGATCAAGGAGGGAGGAGTGGGCTTCCTTAAGCCTAGTGTGAGCTTGGTCAAGCTTCTCATGGGCTTCCTCTAGCCTCTCATGAGTAGACTTGAGCTCATCAAAGGATTGCTCAAGGGCCTTGTTGGCCTTGCGCAATTCTTTGCACTCCTTCCTCTTAGTCTCAATGTAAGAGTGAGCATCTTGTAGCATGCTCATGAGGTCCTCCTTTGAGTACTCCTCATCATCATCACTCTCACTCTCACTTTCACTCTCATCGGATGATACCTTAGTGGCCTTAGCCATGAAGCATGTCGATGGAGTGTTGAATATAGAAGGCTTGCTTGATATTGCAAGACTAGCCATAGCCTTCTTCTTGGTGGTCTTCCTCTCATCATCACTAGAATCATCATCATCGCTTGAGGAAGCATCACTATCCCATGTCAGAACATAGGAACCACCCTTCTTCTTTTCCTTCTTCTTCTCTTTCTTTTCTTTTCTTTCTTTCTTGTCTTTCTTCTTGGTCTTCTTGTGGTCATCAACATCTTCATCACTAGAGTATGGGCAATCCACAATGAAGTGATCTTTGCTCTTGCATCTATAGCATCTCTTGGTTGTGCTCTTCGTTGTATCTCTTCTCTTTCTTGCTCCATAGCCCTTCTTCTTCATGAACTTGCCAAATCTCTTCATAAAGAGAGCCATTTCTTCATCATCTATCTCACAACCACTTGACCTTGCCTCATCATCACTTTCCTCCTTTGCTTTGCTGTTGCTCTTGCTCTTGGAGGATGAAGCCTTGAATGCAACGGTCTTCTTCTTCTTTTCTTCCTGTTGGGCTCCCCCATCCCGTTCCACCCGGTATGTGTCTTGTGTGACCACATAACCTAGTACTTGGTTTGGGGTTACCGTATCCAATCCTTCCCTCACTAGGATGGTCACTAAAGTGTCAAACCTTGGTGGTAAGCTTCTCAAGAACTTATGAGAAAAGTCCTTGTCCTCTACCTTTTCTCCCAAGGCCTTCAAGTCATTTATAATGACTTGCAACCGGTGAAACATCTCCGGTATGCTTTCATCATCTTGCATCTTGAAGGTGGCAAGCTTCTCTTTGAGGATGTATAGCTTGGCACTCTTGACCACCTTGGTTCCCTCATAGGTCTCCTCTAATCTTTCCCAAATCTCACTTGCCTTTTCAAGGTCTTTGACTTGCTCAAACACTTTTGTGTCAAAGGCTTCATAGAACAAGTTAATTGCCACATCATTCCATTGAAGCTTCTCTTCTTCTCTAGGAGTGGGACTTGTGGGATCAATTACCGCAAAGTCATGCTCAATCACATCCCATATATTTCTATTCATTCCTCTTGTGAATGCACACATCTTCCTCTTCCAACAATCGAAGTTGGTGCCGTCAAAATGTGGTGGCTTCCCCATATAGTTGATTTGAGCCATTGTAACACCGGAGGATGTTAAGCCTCAAACAAACGGTGACCACGGCTCCGATACCACTTGAAAGGTCCAAATTGGCTAGAGGGGGGGGTGAATAGCCTAATTAAAAAACTACAAAATTACTTAGGCAAACACTATTAGTATAACAAATGGCGAAGCTTGTTGCGCTAGCCTAATAGTGTGTTGCAAGCCACCTATCCAACAATTCTACTTAATATTTCTATGTCACACAATCAACTAGAGCTAATAACAAATGCAGAATAAAACAATCTAGCTCTAGCACAAATATGATATACAAAGAATGTATATGAAACAAGTGTGTGCACAAGATATACGAAGCAAACCAATCACAACTAACTAAACAAGATATATGACAAAGGAAGAATATCTACGCAAATGAAATAGCTCAAGGTAAATACACAAAGTAAATGAGCTAGATAGAGATGGTTTCACCGAGCCTTCGGGATCGCCTAGTAGAAAGCCAATCACCGGTGAAATCCACTTGTGAAGCCAATCACCGAGAAGAATTCACAATCACAATAAGCACACGGGACACCAAAATTTATCCCGAGGTTCACGTGCTTGCCGGCACGCTACTCCCCGCTGTGTCGACCAACACTAGGTGACCCGGTGGCTAATCGGCGCAAAGCCAAGCTCACAAAGAGCGCCACAAGAATCTATCACTAGTGAGGTAGCTCAATGACACGAGCAATCCACTAAGGATGCCTCTTGCCGCTCCGGCGAGGTGAGGCTCCAAAACCTCTCACAATCACGATCGGTGGTGGCCAAGAACAATCTCCTTCTCTTGCCAACAACCACCTCAACGCCTCCAAGCTGTCTAGGCACTGGCAAATGCCAAGAGTAACAAGAAAACTCAATGTCAATGCGAAGAACTAGTGCCACTAGATTGAACTCTTTCAAATCACGCACTAGATCACTCAATCTCACTTGGTTTGATCAAATCAACTTGGGAGATGAGTTGGGAGGCTTGCCAAAGCTCACTAGAATGCTTAGGAATCAAAATGTGCAAGAGAGACCTCAAGTGAGCCGGCCAAGCCCCTTAAATAGGCCATACAAGACGGCCTAGCCGTTGGGCTGAAAACGGGGCCATCGGACGCGCCGGTGTCGGGGCCATCGGATGCTGCCCCAGCGTCCGATGCTCCGATGAGCACCACGTGTCCCCCAGATACGAATTCGAGCCATCCGATCCCAACGGTCATATCCTTTTGCGCCACGGTTAAAGTGACATCGGACGCGCCGATGCTAGGCATCGGTCGCTCCGATGCCAGTGCTCAAGTTAGCTCTTTTCTGCGCTACATCGGAGGCTCCGAGACTCTAGCATCGGATGCTCGACCCCAGCATCCGATGACACACCAGAGAGGTCCAAAACACATCGGATGCTTCCGATGGTTCTACATCGGATGCAGGCCAGCATCCGATGCTCCCTGGAACGCAAGCTCGCACCACGTCACCTGCATCGGATTTTGCAACAGTGTTTCCTCAGCGTCAGTTGCCTGCGTCTGATGCTTCTTCGAATTCTGACAGAGGCTAGGGTTATCCATCAGATGCTCGACTCAGCATCCGATGCTGCCGCCTCCAGCGTCCGATGCTGATTACTCAGCACCTTTCGCTTTCTAACTTCTACCCTTGCTCCCATGCACCAACACCAAAGTGTTTCAACACTTGTGCACGTGTGTTAGCATTTTGCAAAGCATTTTTCAAGGGGTTTGTTAGTCACTCACTAGGTTTATATCATCGATATGTTAGAGAACACCTAGTGGCACTTGAACATCGCATAAGCCGTGAATTATCTCCTCTTAATAGTACGGCTATGTATCCTAAATGTGATCACACTCGCTAAGTGTCTTGATCACTAAAACAAAGAGCCCTATAGGTTATACCTTTGCCTTCGGGCCTCTTTGCTTCATCTTCTTCATTCCACCAATGGTAGAGCACTTGATCTCTTGAGTGCTTGTGGCCATCACCATCCTCCATGGTTGCCACCTTGCTAGCTCCACCACTGGGCTTGGTCACAATCCTTTCTTATAAGCTACACACATGCTTAGCAATAAGATTAGACCAAATAGGTTTCATCAATTAACCAAAATCGAACTAGGGCTTTCACCAGGCTGGTTCGCCAAAAGCTCCGTCGCTTTGCGCCAGACAGGAAGGAGGCAATTTGGGTAGAGCTCACTCGGCTCCTAGCCGCCGGTTTCATCAAAGAGGTGTACCACCCGGATTGGCTGGCCAATCCGGTTCTTGTACTAAAAAAGAATAAAGAATGGCGTATGTGCGTTGACTACACCGACCTCAATAAGCATTGCCCTAAAGACCCCTTCTCCCTCGCATCGACGAGGTCGTCGACTCCACCGCCGGGTGCGAACTTCTCTCCTTTCTCGATTGCTATTTCGGTTACCATCAAATTGCCTTGAAGGTAGAAGATCAAATCAAAACAGCGTTCATCATGCCTTTCGGCGCCTACTTCTATATGACCATGTCGTTTGGGCTGAAGAACGCCGGAGCTACGTACCAGCGTGCGATCCAGGATTGCTTGAAGGACCTCATCCCGGAGAAGGTCGAAGCTTACGTGGATGACGTCGTCGTCAAGACTCGTACCATCGACATGCTCATCTCCGACCTCGAGGCAACCTTTAAGGCCCTCAACAGGTTCAAGTGAAAGCTCAACCCCAACAAGTGCATCTTCGGCGTGTTGTCTAGAAACCTCCTCGGCAACATCGTCAGCCGTGATGGCATTCGCCCAAACCTCGACAAGACTTTGGTCGTCCTCCGCATGTGAGCTCCCTCCAACGTGAAGGACATCTAGAAGCTCACCGGGTGCATGGCGTCCCTCAGCCGCTTCATCTCCAGGCTCGGCGAAAAGGGGCTACCTTTCTTCAAGCTCCTCAAGGCTGGCGAAAAGTTCGTCTGGGACGCTGAAGCCGACTAGGCTTTCTCCGACCTAAAGAAGTATCTTACCCAGCCTCCTGTGCTTGCCGCACCAAAGGAGAAGGAGCCCTTGCTGCTCTACATCGCCGCCACAAACCGGGTCATCAGCTTCGTCATCGTCGTCGAAGCCGGCCACTCCTACCCCGTCCAGCGACCCTGCTACTTCGTTAGCGTGGTATTGAACGACTCCAAAACCCGATACCCCCAGGTACAAAAGCTCCTCTACGCGGTCCTTATTACTGCACGCAAGCTACGCCACTACTTCCAAAGCTCCGAGCGGGTCACCGTCGTCACGGAATTCCCTCTCGGGGACATTCTCCGCAACAAGGATGATACGGGACGCATCATCAAGTGGGCCATCATGCTCGGCTCCTACGACATCGTCTTCTAGGGTCGCCAGACCATCAAGTCGCAAGCACTCGCCAACTTCGTCACCGAATGGACGGACCTCCAAACTTCAGTACCACCAAAAGCACCAGAACATTGGACCCTCTTCTTCGACGGCTCGCTCACCCTGCATGGCGCCGGTGCTGGTCTCCTCTTCACATCTCCCTCCGGTGAAAAGCTCCGCTACGCTTTACGGCTACTTTTTCCAGCCTCCAACAATGCCGCCGAGTATGAAGCTGCCCTCCATGGTCTCCGTATCGCCAGCGAGTTAGGCGTCAAGAGCCTCATGGTGTATGGCGACTCCACCTTCGTCATCAACCAGCTCAACAAGGACTGAAACTGCTCCAACGACAAGATGAACGCCTACTGCGCCGCCATCAGGAAGCTTGAAGATATGTTTTTCAGAGTCGAATATCACCACCTACCGCGAGACCGGAACGAGGCGGCCGATGAGTTATCCAAGCTGGCGTCATCAAGATCTCTGGCCCCCGCTGGCGTATTTGTTCACGACCTGCTCGAGCCCTCCATCGCCGACTACTCAAGCTCCGCCTCGTCACCGGATGCCACGACGCCACCGACAGGACAACTAGTGGGAACCACCTCCACAACACCGCCCGACTGGCGCGAGGACTTCATCAAGTATCTCTCTGAGAACCTTGCTCCCGCAGACAAGACGGAAGCCGAGCGCCTCATTCGCCGCATCAACAATTACATTGAAATGACCTGATTTTCCACGAAGGGAAAATCCACAGAGTCAAGTGTAATAAAACTCTTTCGAGTCAAATTACCCGGTAATCCAGTCGAATATCACAATCCATTCTTCGAGTAATAAAAGTACAAGTACGTTATTACATTTATTACATCGCCAAAAGGCTGAAATTTAAATAAATAGCATCCGGAACAGCTTGAAGTAGACAAAGAAGCGTGATCAAACTCCACACTCGAGCGTAGAAGCGAAAATCCCCTATTCTTCGAACTCCTCGGAGTGATACTCCTCCTCAGAACCTGAAACCTCAATTTTCAGTACGATTTGTACTGGCTACACTTTCCCATCCTAAATGCTTTATATGTGGTAGTGGATGCACCAGGTAAAAGAAATTCAGACCTATTAGGCTGGTTTTCCTATGCATAACTGTATCGTAATAATATATATGTTTATCATGTTTCACCAGTTCACCATATCACCATATTCATCACCAATTCCCCACACATACACACACATACTCTCGCTCAGTCGACAGAGGCCAGCTCCCTCCCGGCCCTGTCTCAACGGCCCGCAGTCTCGCACCAGACTCGCGGCCGGCATACTCTTACTAGGGGAAGAAACGAGAGACTCTCACTAGTCAGCAAAAGGTCAGGGAAAAAGGTCTGCGGCCAACGAATTGGCCAATGTATCGATCGATCAACCATACACTCTGCAGAGGTTCTACAATTTCCACAAGATCGCCATCATCAGCACCCCGGGTGTGCCTAGGCGGATACCGGTCGCTTGCCAGCCTAGAGTAATGCCACTCTACCACTCAGCCCCTGGAATCATCCCAAGTCCGTCTGGGATGGCTAAGTCTATGAAGTCACGTTCCCTTCCCCGAAGTGGGAGCCGTGATCGTCTCGGAAGGGTGTGGGACTCTCGTACCCGTACCTTCCTCGCACTCTCTCGCCTAGCAGTAGTGGCATTACCCTACCAGGTAGTCCGACCGTCCCCGTCCATAAGGAGCGAGTGGCTTGTAAAGGTATTTCCCCGTGGTCCAGATCCCGCGCCATCTAGGGTGACTAAGCCGGAATGTCTTCACAAGGGTTTTCATTATCCGTGCCACCACAGCACGCTCCTGATCCGGGCTCCACCAGCGGCTCACACCCGGATCCACCTCAAGTCACCACTTAACCCGCCATAGGTTTCAGAATACAGGGACTTCCAGATCGGTCCCATGGCATGACTTGCACCAGGCTCGTCGTATATTCCGGCTTGGTCGACACAACCCTCACCACCATACTCACCCAAGACACACGCAGCACACTCCACGGTATACACCATATAACATTATGCACCGGCTTTCACCATAGCACAAATAAGTATAGTAGAGATAGTAGTAAATATCCTTAGCTGGGCGTGTGGCTATTCTATCAGCTGGGTAGCAGGGAAAAGGTTGCGTCAAGGTATGGGCTTACAAGCAGATCTATCATGCAAGTCCTATACAGAGCATCATTCATTCAGAAATGTAATTCAGCATGCGTAATGGGATCTACGAGGTTGGATGGGCTGTGGCACCTTGAGATTGGTCGTCGCCTTGTTCCTCCTCGTAGTCGTGATCTTCGTTGTCAGGCGTCCCTTCCGGCTCTGAAAACGGACGAAAACGGTCGCGTTAGCGACTTCTACAGATTAGCACAAAGAACGAATGAAAATTCAAAAGACCCAATGCACTCAAACATGGTACCATTAGGTAGATCTTGTTTTTAGATGAATTTAGCAATTTGAACCACTATTTTTGGTGTCCGTATGAATTAGTTATGAATTTTCAAAGTTTATCCCTTTTTCTAAAAAAAATAAAAGGCCGGTTTAATTAGGTGTTGACACGTGTTGCTCAGTGAAAGGTCTGTTCGGTGTCAGTGATTGACAGGTGGGTCCCACGGTCAGTGTTGACCTGGTCAACGGATGCTGATGTCAGCATGACGTCAGCGTTATGTCATTTCGGACGCTTCTGTTCACGTCCAACGAGCGAGCCGAGGCTACCCTCGGACTATGACCCACGTGGATGCCGAGGCCAGCCTCGCGCGGCCTTCCTCGAGCGAGCCGAGGCCACCCTCGAACTGTAAGCCTCGAGGACGCTGAGACCTACCCTCGAGCCTCGGACGAATCGGAGTCTTTCCCGAGGCCTCTCTCGCGCCTCGAGCCTCGGACGAATCGGAGTCTTTCCCGAGGCCTCTCTCGCGCCTCGAGCCTCGGGCGAATCGGAGTCTTTCCCGAGGCCTCTCTCGTGCCTCGAGCCTCGGGCGAGACGGAGTTTTTCTCCGAGGCCTCTGTTTTGTCACGGCGGCGCGGCATGTCGCGGCGAGCTCCAATCGGCGCCGCGCAGCAGGCCCTTGGCCACAATTTCTGGTGTCCACGCGTCCGTGTTTCCCCGACGAAAGCATCCGCGACTCTAATTTCTCCCCGAAGTACTCTCGGGGGTCATCATAGGTGATCCGGCGGTTCCTGGCGGCTCCTGGTTGCCTAAACCTTGGCGCTACGGTGTGCTACAAGGCAACCCAACACTACGGTTGGCTTCACGACATCGTACGTATCATTCCGAGGTCCCTTAGGGCCCGGTCAATGTTTGCGCTGACTGGTACGCCGGTGGACCGACGACGGCGGCAGCGACGCGTTCGCGTGACATGGCAAGGGGCACTCCTATAGTACTGGTCAGTTCTAGGGCGCGCACGGAGTTCACCTTGTCGTGGTTGTCCGAACGAGCTAGATGGTTCCTCCCCTTGTGGCTTTTTGGTGACTGATATAGCGTCTCGCCGCGGCTTGCCAGTCCGCGGCGTCGTTCATGCGTTCTCGTCGTGTGCACGGGCAAGGCTGTGTTCTATGTTCGGCTCCGTGATGTGCTTGTGCGTGTGCGCTTGTGCGTCCGAATCCGAGGCCGGTAGTGGCCTTGGCCTACGCGCTCCGGTACGGGCGCCATGGCCGGTGCAGCGGGCGGGGTTGGTAGAGAGGACACGGCGGCTTACCGTGGTGGCGGTGGAGAGAGGATAGCGATGCAGGGCGGTTCGAGGCCGTGTAGCTTCGGTAGCAGTGCCGTGCCGCGCCTAGTTCGTCGCCGGGCTTGCTCCAGAGTTCGCCGGTGTCCTGCTCGCGGTTCTCTCCTTCGGCGCCGGCGTCTTCCGCGACGACGCCCGATCCTCCACGGCTCCGCTTCTCCGCTACTCTCTTCTCTCGGCTGTGTGGTGTGGTGAGTGCGCCACGGTGTGGCGACGCTTGCTGGGAACCCAGGGGTTCCGGCGAGGGCTCGGTTTATATGGGCACGGGTGCGTGTCGCGGCGGATGGCGGATCGGCCGCGCAACCTTAATCAAAGGGTCACGAGACACTCCGATTCCACACGTCTCCAATTCAAATCGCAGGGGACAAGATTCGCGAGTTGGTTAGGGGTTGTTGGCCGCGGTGGCGTGGTGAGGATTCGCTCTGTCGCCAGCGCTCTGCTTCTGGCGTGGAGAAGAAGAACAGGGCGACCGTGTCACTGACAAACGGGGCCCATGCGTCGGCGTCTTGGCGCGGATGCGTGCGTGCGCACGTGGTGGCGAAGCCGTTCCGCGCGCGGTTGGGCCGGCCGTGTGGGCCGCATGTGAGCGCGTGGGTTGGTGCTTGCGCGCGTGGGAGCCTGGTCGGTTGGCCCGCGCAGTCGCGTGGGTTGGGTGAGCAGGCTGCATGTGCGCGGGGATGTGCCATGTGTGTGAGGTTTTTGGCCCATCCGGTGTATACCTTCCCTCTTCTCTTTTTCCTATTTTCATTTGTTTACTTTATCCCTTGATTAGCTTAATGCTAATGCTAATTCTTTTCCAAACATATTGACTTCAAGTTTGAGGGTTATGGAACTGTCATGTAGCAGTTTATGTAAAATATTTATATATGTTTTAATGCATTTCACACAAAAGTCCAAGAAGAGCCAAATCACTTGAGCTTAATGATTTAATAGTTAGGTTGTAGACTTAAATCATTTAACCAAAGTTGCCAATGCTCATGCAGTTACAATGCACAGGTATGATGGGTCACACATCAAGCAAGGTTTAAAAGAAGAAAAATTTTGTAGTTGTGAATTTTTGGTGTGTGAAAATTTGGGTTGTTACATACGTCCTGGTCGACGGCGCGCTCATGCGCAAAAACTCCAGAAATGAAATACTCCAAAAATGTGTCTCCAGAGAAGATGGCCTCCAGATCCTCTTCGACATCGACACTGGCGAATGTGGGAATCACGCAGCTGCAAAAACGTTGGTACGCAAGGCCTTCCGTGCAGTTTTCTACTGGTCGTCAGCAGTCGCCGACGCCGAACCGCTCGTCCGCACCTGCGAGGGGTGCCAATTCTTCGCCAAACAAACCCACGTTCCTACGGAAGAACTCCAAGCGATACCGGCCTCATGGCCCTTCGCCTGCTGGGGACTCGACATGATCGGCCCTTTCCGACCAGCTCCGGGAAGCTTCAAGTGGATCTACGTCGCCGTCGACAAATTCTCCAAGTGGATCGAAGCAAAGCCAATAACCAAAGTGACAGCCGAGAACGCCGTCTCCTTCATGGATGAGATAATTCATCGCTTCAGTCTCCCGAACTCCATCATCACCGACCTTGGCTCCAACTTCACCAGCAACGTCTTCTGGGACTTCTGCGAAGGGCACAACGTCCTCGTCAAGTATGTCTTCGTCGCCCATCCTCGGGCCAACGGCCAGGCCGAACGCGCCAACGGCATGATCCTCGACGCCCTGAAGAAGCGCCTCTACCAGAAGGACGAGAAGCACCCTGGTCGCTGGATGCGCGAGCTCCCCTCCGTGCTCTGGGGTCTCCGGACTCAA
Organism: Coix lacryma-jobi var. lacryma-jobi; assembly: GCA_009763385.1. Taxonomy (NCBI): domain Eukaryota; kingdom Viridiplantae; phylum Streptophyta; class Magnoliopsida; order Poales; family Poaceae; genus Coix; species Coix lacryma-jobi. The sequence continues at coordinate 141,387,472 of CM019824.1, forward strand.
CCCAGCCGCAACACCAACGTTTCACCGTACTTCATGGTCTTCGGCTCCGAAGCCGTCATCCCCGCCGATGTCGTCTTCCGCTCTCCGCGCGTCGAAAACTACGATGAGGAAGCCTCCGACAAGGCTCGCTGCGATGACCTCGACCGCCTTGAAGAAGAACGGCTGGCATCCTACCTTCGCACCGCCAAGTACCTCGAAGGAGTTCGCCGCTACTACAATCGCAACATAAAAGATCGATCCTTCGTCGTCGGTGACCTCATCCTCAAGCGGAAACTCAAGACTGATGGCCTGCACAAACTATCTTACATTGGGACGGCCCCTACACGGTGAAAGAGGTCACCCGACCAGGCGCCTATCGTCTCGCCGGCATTGAAGGAATCGACGTACCCAACTCCTGGAGTATCGAGCACCTTAGAAAGTTCTACGCTTAAGGGATGGCTCACCGACATCTCCAACCCGTCTCTGGACGGCTCGCCGACTTCTCCACCCGTCTCCGGACGGATCGCCAACCTCTCCATCTGTCTCCGGACGGCTCGCCGACCTCTCCAATTCGTCTCCGGATGGCTCGTCGACATCTCCAACCCGTCTCCAGACGGCTTTTCGATCTCTCCAACCCGTCTCTGGACGGCTCGCCAATTTTGCCAAATAGCCTGGCTGATGCTAAAGGAGTCTTAAGAGCAGGGGCTACTGTAACCGCCGGACGCATGCATGAGCGCCCGCCCTCTGCGCTATGGCGGCCAGTAGTCCTCCCAAGTGATGTTCCGACCTCTCTACGCGTGCATGAGCGCCCGCCCTTTGCGCTACGAAGGGAAGGCTAAGCTTGGGCTGAGACCTCCGGTGGCTATACGTCCAGTGCCTGTATGTGCCGGTTATGCGCATGTTCTCCATTCGGTCTTCAAGCAGCCTGACTAATGCCGATGAAAACTCAGAGCCGGGGCTGTTGTCACCATCGGACGCGTGCATGAGCGCCCGCCCTCCGTGCTACGGTGGCCAACAGTTCTCCTAGGGGACGTCCTGACCTCTCTACGCGTGCATGAGCGCCCGCCCTCTGTGCTATGAAAGAAAGGCTAACTTGGGCTGAGAATTCTGAGGCTATATGCTCAGTGCCTCGCATTCGCGCCACCCACGACTTCGACAACGGTCGCCATTCGCCCATGTCACGCCATGATCGAGCCTCTCGAAAAAGACCCTAGCCGTGGTACCTCCTTACACGTGCACGAGCGCCCGCCCTCTGCGCTATGGGATGCCAACAGAGGTTCCTTGGGCGACGCCCTTGACTCCTACGCGCAAACGAGCTCCGTGCTCTATGCTATGGATCCTGGGATAACCCAAGGCCGAACCGTTCATCGCTACGGCTCATGACTATTGGGTCTGCGGAATTCGGGGAACGAACAAAACATGCCGACCCGCTTCAAGTTTTGATTCAGTTTGCCCAAGAGTCTATTTACAGACTATCTCCTAATATACAAACTAATGGTACCCAGCACCGAACAAGTCTACACCTCCGACGAGGGCTTCAGTGGCAGGGTCGGCCTCCTCCTCCAGGCGCTCCATCTCGGCCTCCGACGTGTTTACCGCAAAGCCTGCGCCCAACCTCCACATCTCCATCCGCGGATAATGCGAACGAAGAATGGCGAGGCCATGAGCCGCCACACTCTGCGCCGCCGCTTTGGTGTACGCCTGGAAGCGCCCCCACAGGCCACGCACCTTCTGGATGACATGGTCGCCGATTCGCCGCTCCTTCTCCGCTGGGAAGAAAGGCTCCTCATCGATGCACTGCACCAACGGGGCCACCTCCTCCGCCAGCGACCAGAAGCGTTCATGGTAACCATCGATACGTCGCTGCAGATCTGCAAATTGCATTTTCACGTTTTCAGGGTAAACTGCAAACGCCAAAGCAAAGGGTAAGACGACGACCACCTCCGACCTCGCTCGACCGAGAAGACTCACCGGTGTGCATGGCCTGCCACTTGCGCACCTCCTCGTTGGACTTCGCCTTCTCCTCGGCCAGGAGACGCTTCTCCTCACCTGCCTGCATCGCCTCTACGAAGACAACTCCACGATTCAGGACTCCGACCAGATGGCATACTAAGCAAAAGGGAGTATAGAGTCGTCAACTCACGTGCGGCAAACTCGTCGGCCTTGTTGGCCCGCAGCTGAAGCTGGAAATTCTCCTGCCCCTACTGCTGGATGATCTCCTCAAGCTCCCGAGAACGTGCGTGGGCATCCTCCAGATGCCCCTCCAAGCCAGCTGTTGGTATTTCTTAGAGTCGCTACTAAGAATAGAGTTTTAATCTATCCCGGCAACGGCGCCAGAAACACTTGTTAACACTTCTTAACGCAACCACTAGAACTAGACTATGGAGCCTAACCCCAGCAACGGCGCTAGAAGTGTCTTGGTGGTAAAACTATTGACTATTGGATAGTTCCGCAAGCGCACAGAATATACGGATGTAGCACTTCACCCGGGAGTATTCCAAGGTATCGTTATTTATTTTATCCCAAAGGAAAGCAAGCTAGGAAAGATGTAGAGAGAGGAAAGATAGATCCTATAGTCTTACTATAATCTATTACCAATTAGAGAAGCAAAAGGGGGTAAGTGGATATAAGGGAGGATAGATAGATAAGATAAATAAGTTGAGCAAAGAGTATATGATATGAAAGGTAACTTTAGTAGAGTTAGCTAGGTGGGAGGACAACGAGTGAGTATAAAGTACTCCTATGTTTCTACCTTTACTCCTATGAACTAATCCTAATTGAATAGATGACTTAACTAGATTGACGCCTTGCTACTTGTGTGAGAGGGATAAACGAGAGAGTAAAGCGATAGAAGGTTGTTCACCTAACCCAGTACTCAAGCGGATATTTGGCTTATGGACGCCTTACCTTTTAAGAACTAGCCTGAGTTCACGTGAGGGGATCTAGGTAGACAGGCAAAATCTGTCACCTTTTGCCCATGCGCCCCTACTGTCCGTGCAAGCCAGCGGTAGTCAAAGATAAGATGAAGTATGAGCACCACGCTCACACTTATCTACACCTTTATCTATCGATCAAAATAGCTAAAGCCTCTATCCTAAGATAGGACGATGACGCACACACAAGAAGCTATTTAAAGGAAATCAATCTAACTAAGACAACTATAGAACTAAGATAAGCACACAACAAGACCATATAAATATAGACTTGCACTAAGTAAATACTTAAATAAATACTTGCAAAAGTAAATACTTAAGTAAATGCAAAGTAAAGTAAAGAAAGAATAATATATTAAATAAATAAAGTCTTACAAAAAGAAGAAAGATACAAGGGCTATACCAGACTCCCAGAAGACGACTCCGGAGACCCGAGCTTCGCCCGACTCGACTCTAACTCCCACTCTAGACTAACTACTACTACTCTTGCTTGATCTCACATGAGAGTGGAGATATGTAATCTATCTCGGGGTGTGTGAATGAGAGGGTGGAGGCCTCTATTTATAGTGGAGGTGGAGTAGGGGCTACTCCAGCGCCACGTGTCAAACATGCACTTTGCCACCGACTTGGATGAGGGTCACCATGGGGTCGGCCGACCCCTGTCTCTGACATGTGGGCCCGGGGTACATCTTCTAGAAGGTGCTAATGTCACCCTGATGAATAGTGCTGCTAGGTCCCACCAAGGGGGGGGGGGGGGTCGGCCGACCCCCCTATGATAGGGCTGGCCCACATTCTTCTCTCCCTTGGTGACCCCACATGTCATGGAGCAAGTCTTGTGAAGTTGGTTGCATTTGGTTTTCGGTGTGGACCCATGGATCCATGTGCTTCTCATCTTGCACCATTGAGCAAAAGCACATGTTTGATCCAATGGTTGATATTGGCTTGAACATGCTTCTCTTGGATCATGCCATGTCACCATGGTCGAGGTGGCCCAAAGGTGGGGTCGCCCGACCCCCTTGGTGGGCCCACCTGGCCTCATTTTGTCCATTTTGCCATCTCCTACAAGTTCACAAGCTAAGAGTACAAGTGGAACTTATTAGTGATAAATATGCTCATGATATGCTATTCTTCCTTGAAATCGAGGCCTGTTGATTGTATTTTGATAAGGTAAAACATGCTATAACTTCCGTCAACAAGATCCCTCAAGCTTATCCTTTGCTCGTCCCGAGCAAACAATCAAACTTGGCCTCGGTGGATCAGTATTGTTACTATGCATCACATTTCAAGAGTACCATGTTCACAACAAAGTTCTTCTCTTTGAATGGAAAAATTAGCTATGTAAATCACCCATATTACCTTAGTACTCTATGGGGCTTATGGCTTTTCCTTTGTCTTAGGTGGTTGAAAGATAGAACAGTTTGACTTGAGCACTAACTTTCTTGTTTTTAGCAAGTTTCATACCGGAGGTTTTGCAATATTTTTCAAAAGAAAGACTTAATGTTCCTCATATGGTTCTCTCATGTCGCTCAAATGGTGTATGATTCCTCACCAAGGCATATGGTAAGTGTTGCCTTCTTTATTTCATCCTACGTCTAAACAGGCTTATGTGTAGCTCAAGGTAGAGATGAAAGAAGATGGCATACTTACTTGCATTTTGTTGCGAAGTCAAAGCTCGGATCCTTGAAGAGAAGTGTCATACTCCCAGATCAAGATGTGCAAGTGTGTGGTGTATGGTGGACTAGATTGCTTCTTTATTTGATAAGATCTATCTCTCTATTTTTTTCTTTTTCTCTCTTTTCTAATGAGACATGGCTAGCATTTTTTTTCTTTTCTTCTTCTTTTTTTCATGGACTTTCACTTGTCCATCTCTTTTTTTTCCATCTTTATTTTGCCTAGCCTTTTGAGTCTCATCTACTAAATAATTGAGAGAGATTTCCTAACACTTGGAGTATGAAGCAACCTATTTGGTGGAATTGAAAGGCATGTTTTTGCGTACTTCCAGTGTAGAAGCAGCATGTATATGAGGTGTGTATGTGATCTTGATCTTAGGAGCATGAAAAGTCTCTTAACAAGGGTCAACAAGACTTGACAACACTCAATACAAAGCAAATAGCCTATGTAGAAGGTTTGTAAACATGTAAAGCATATATGGCTGTGGTAGGAATTTATCACCATTGAGGAACAATTAAGATTTTGATCATTTTTAAGAATAAATTCTCCGGTAATCTATCATGCTTAGAACAATATTATAGCAGCTCTTGTCTCACTATATCATGTCTCCCAACAACTTAGACTTAGTTCTAGCACTTGCAACCCACAAAGTTTTCAGGTTCATGATGGTTTAAATGAGCTAAGTAATCCATACTTAGAGAAATACTAAGTTGTAAACTAGGCACTAGAGAAACATTAGCAAGGCAAGTGGTCATCATTTCCATGGGGAAGATAGACATATATGAGACATATGTGTTAAGGGGAATACTAAGCAAATATTTTTGGTATATTTTCTTTTTTTCTTTTTTTTTGCAATGAGAAAACTAATTAAAACGTAAATAACTTAAGATACAAGACTTACCTTGGTGGGGGAGAGGATCTCCCCCAAGCTTGGTTCTTGCCTACTGTGGTGGTGGATAATGCTAGTACCACCCGGCCCAACGTCGTGCTTCTTCTTCTTGAATGGCCCGCAGGAGTTGGGCGTTTTGTTGCGCAAGAAGCAATGTTGCCTCTTGTTTGATGTTCATCGCACCCATGTTGTCTATGAGCTCGTCCATCGGCGTCCTTTGATGTTGCCTTCCTCTACCCCGTGGGCGAGGAGTGTCTTGAGAGCGAGGAGGCCTCCCCAAGGACCCTGAAATGTCCATAGAGGCTGCCTCAGCTCCCTCCTCAACTTCTTCAGCCTGATGTGAAGGTCCGCCTTGTTCCATTCGAGTAGCACGGGACGCTCTCCTTGTCCTCCTGCTAGTACCTGTAACTTTTGGGGCTCTTTCCTCGGGGTCCAAATCGAAGGTTAGCATATGAAGCGCATACAATCGAAGTCCCTCACAAGGGAGAGTGATTTCGACTGTATGGCCTGGATAAATCATTATTAGTTCATCCTTGGGACCCCTTTTTAGTACATCGCAGCCAATAAATACATTTTCTTCCAGAACATCTCTCATGGTTTTAATGTACTCAAAAGTTTGGGATTCTAGTGCACCCAAAGCTTCGGCTATACGTGTGATGAACGATGTGAAGTATATGGGTTTCCTAGGCTCTATGTAGCTAAGCCAATAGTTCACTAGCATTTTAACAGGTGAAACGTTAACCTTGCTAACCATGGCATAGAGTAGTTTCAGCTCATCATCACTTACCAAAGCTCCTCTCATGCCAGGGAAAAGAGTGGTGAACAACCAGTAGTGCATGAAACGTAAGGTTGGGTTATGAATTTTGTGTGGTGAGGGGTTGGAACAATCACTAGAGCCAGTAATGGCATACCAGAAAGCATTCTTGTCATAATGAAAAGCATGGTCTACATCAAGATGGCAATAGTGATCAAATCCTAAAGCAGTGTTTAATGTGCTCCAAGTCAAGTCATATTCCACCCCAAACATTCGAAACGCTACCCCATCGTTATTCACTTTTAGCGTGCATAAAAACTCAATGGTTAGGTTCTCTATGCCAAATTCAAGAATTTCAAAGAATCCTCCCCAACCAATGGTATTGAAAATAGCATAAAATTCTGAATCCATACCTGTTTCTTGCAAGAGGGCCGGATCAATGATACTTGTGTGTGAGAAACTACACTCACTAAGAGTGAAGAATTTCCCCATCTCTTCGGCATTTAGGCTGAGGCCACTCTCGGTCTCCATTACTCTAGCTAGGGGAATGAAGGGTACTAGCTCACTTCTTTCCACCTCTCTCCTCTCATGAGCACTAGCATGGTGAGGTTCTTGGGAAGAACTCTCACACTTGTTGGACTTTTTGAAACGGGAGGCAAGCAACTTCTTCATCTTACTACAAGATAAGCTACCAAGCTTCTACCACTACTATGAAATAGGGACTATTTTTGGGTTTTTGGTTTTTGGATGGCTACTACTAAGCTAAGCTTGAGAATGAACTTGCAACTAAGGAAGGAAAGGAAGAACTTGTGAGCTCGAGATGGTTCTGGTGGTTTTGGTGTGGAGTTGAGCTCACAATGCAAGGGTATATATAGGGGAGAAGGGCATTTTGGTGTCTCCCACAACATGGATCGGCCGACCCCCCTCCTTGACACTTTCAACTTTGCTTTTGCTTTAGCCAGGGGACATGTCTAAAGTGAGTAAATACATTTTCAGGATGGGCCAACACATGGGTCGGCCGACCCCCCTACATGTCCCCTCAATCTTCAAACTTTGTGTCATTATGTGTCTAGTAAAGATGCAACTATGTTTGGTCCAAAGTTGACACAAATTTCAGAGATTCCCTTGCCTAGTGTTTGGTGAAAGAGAAAAGATGAATGGCCAAAGTGGAGACATGTCTAAAGTGATACCCATGGACCATGAGAGCACTAAGACATGCCTTTGGCTGGTTGTTGTGGTCCCATGAGCATCCAACATAAAGAGGAACATCTCATGCTTAAAGAGTAAAGCAAAGGACCATTTCTTTTCAGATGTTGGCTTTGTTGATATGCATGAAGTTCATGAGCATGCGGAGTAGAGTGCAGAAGGGTGCAGGAGGGCACCATGGTGGGATCGGCCGATCCCACCTTGGATGCTCCTTGAGCACCAAAGTGTTGTGCCATACTCAGGGTACTAAGCCAAGATAGATCATGTGCCAGTGGGCCCACTGGTGGGGTCGGCCGACCCCACCTTGGGTTGGTCCCAGGGCTCAAGTGTGTTGCAAGTCATTATCAAGGTGTTACTAGCATGGAAATTTATTTTGTCGAAATGAAATATGCAGAATTAACTAAGTATGCAATTGAATGCAAAAAATTGAAATGCATAAAAAAATTAAATATGAGATAACTACTGATTTACCTTATCAGCGAGGGCTCCATGTTTCAGGTCCGTAGAGCAGGACCTCTCCGTCTTGTCATTCATTGGGTGCTTCAGTTGGTCCTGGAGATGGAGACCGTGGTTGCACCTCGTCGGCGAGTTCTTCTTTTACTTCGGCCTTGTTGGCTGACTCGCTCTTTTTCTTGTTCCTACGGCGTGGGTGACGATGACGATGTTTGTTGTCTCGAGGTTCTTTGTTCTTCACCTGCATGTTAGCTTTATAACCGTTGAATGGACACTTTACCTTATATTCCGGGAATTGGAGGTGAAGTTGGCCGGATCCCACGTAAATGACGGCGTTAACCGTATTAAGGAACGGCCTTCCCAGGATGATCGCGACGTCTACATCGGATCCCATGTCCAATATAAGGAAATCGACGGGGACGTAGCTGTTTTGGACTTTGATGAGAATGTCCGTTGCTAGTCCCTCAGGGAACCGTAGCGTCTGATCGGCCAGCTACAAACGAACAAATGTAGGGAGCTGAAGGACCGAATTGGCGACCAGAGGGGGGTGAATGGGAGCCTCAAATTTCTTCTCGAGAAATGATGGCCCTTGTCCCAGAAAATCACCCCAAAAGCGAAGACTCAAACAACCGGTGAGTTCATGACCTATGAATACGTGGATACCCTAGGAGATGTCCTAGAGGTACAGCGGAACTACCGAAGAACCCCCAAAAACAAGCGCCAAAGCAACGGGGCAAAAACTGCACAAGCAAGCTCCTAGAACAATCGAACCTCCGATAACGGAACACTCCACTCCTATGGAGAAGAGGAAAGTGTTCAACCAAAACTACTTAGGCCAACTAGTGGCAAAAGCACCTTGGAAAGATCCTTATGAAGTTAGGAAACTAATGCAACAGACAGATCTCAAATCGGAGCTCGAACGAAAAAGATACGGCCGCTAAAACAAACGAAACTCCGAAAGCGGAACACTTAACTCCTATGGAGAAGAAGGAAGTGTCCAACCAAAAATACTTTGACCAATGGTGGAAAAAGTACTTTGGAATGATCCTTAAGAAGTTAGGAAACCAACGCAACAAATGGATCACAAATCGGAGCTCGTATGCAAAAGATACAGACGAAATCAGCAAAACTGTGCAGTCGCGGACTGTCCGCTAGTGAACCGCAGACTGTCCGCTATTGAACCCCGGACAGTCCGGGAATGAGTACCGGACAGTCCGCTGTTCAAAAATGAAAATCGCGAACTCGCTGCCCTGAAACAGCCCCGACCACCGGACAGTCCGGGGATAAGTCCCGGACAGTCCGGGAATGCCCAGAAAGGCTAAAAACAGCCCGTATCAAACTCAAATTCGATTGGAACTCAACCAAATCGAACGGGGCTGCAACCAAACTTCTCCCAAGTGTTCTTCTACGTGTGGGGAAGCTAATCCTAGGATATCATCGCTTCAATCCAACTAATCCATGAGAAATCCGAAGAACACTAAAAAGGGGAAGAGGGAAGAACAAAAACGATTTCGACCCGATCTACTTGTTCGTGAGGGAAGGGATGAATTCTTTCGGTGGAGATGTTCTCCTCACTTCAAAGAACAAGTTGATTCAAACGGAATCGCAAAAGACGCAGCGTAGAGGGAGATCGGGAGAGGGGAAAATCATGGACAAAAGAAGAACGCGAAGAACAAATTCAAAATGCGAATTCAACCACGAATTTGATCCTTGGATTCAGATGAATGGATGATTGATTAATCACTTGGTGTCGGGCTACAAGCCAATCCTAGCAACACAAAGCTTGGATGGCAAAAAGCTCAAGCACAAGAGCCAACTCTCCCTAACCCTAGCCTTCTCTCACAGGAAAAAAATGAGAGAGACACCACCAAGAACTCCCCAAGGATTCGGCTGCCCTAGCAGCCCCCCTCATATATATAGGCGCACGTCCGAAGACCAAAACGCCCTTACATTAAGCACTCAACCCAAATACCCCCCAGGGATAAAACCGTCCAGACTTGATAGTTTCGATCCGACGGCCACGCCCGCACATCCGGTAGCTTCGCCTCGACGCGACCTCCCTGATGCCGCCACGTGCCGTCACCGTCGACCACCGTGCCTTTCTCGTGGATAGCTTCGCCGCCGCGCCAGCCTCTCCACGCCGCCACGCGTCGACCGTCCTTTCGGACCACCTTCCGGTTTTGAGGCCCAAACCAGGAAACCGTCCACCCCGAGTTTTGAGGCCCAAACTCGGAAACCCGCAAGCCCAGGTTTTGAGGCCCAAACCTGGAAACCGTCCATGGTAGCTTTTTGAGGCTCAGTTATCGAACCCGCACCGTAGACGGGATGTGGTTCGCACACCCCGACCACCGGCACGGATGCCGATGCATGTCCAGCCTCCACGCCGAGCACAACGCCTTCGCCTTCCTTCTTAACTTGGCCGACGGCACTTGCGCCGCACGCAAGCCCGTGTCCGACCTCCCGCCAAGTGACACGACTCCAGCGCCTTCCTCCCGACTCGGCCGATGCACCGCGCATCCCCATGTGCTCCTGCTCGCCGATGCCACGTGCCAGCTACCACAGCTGGTCCTCTGGCCATTGGTCCGTCAGTCCAAGCCTCACGTCCGCCCTTCACCGCTCGGTCCATCGGCATGGCACGTCCGCCGCACGGCACGCCCATCCTTCACCGCGCCCGGTCCGTCAGCACGGCACATCTCAACTTGACCTTCACGTCGCCATAGACCACTGTCTCTGAGCTCAACACCTGCACATCAACACAGCCAAGAGACACATGTCGCACACGCACAACAACACAGAAACACCACACAACTCACACCACCGGTTAGTCATAAACAATAAGCGCATAGCAAGATATGGACTAAACCGGGTAAAAGCCTCAAACCTTCCTCATCAAAGTCAATCATTCATCATATGTATTCTCAATCTCCCCCTTGATGAATGCATTGACTAACAATAAAACCAAAAAGGAAGGGTTTGAAGGCAAGCCTCACTCAAGTGCCTAAAAGCCAAGTAAAAGCAAACACAAGGCCACTTGAGATGAAGAAGGATCATGAAAACTCCAAATAAAAACTCTCGGTCCCGAAAAAAATGGGAAAAGCGGGCAAAGCCTCCACACAACCGAAGAGTCAAGAGAAGACAAGAGTTTCATGAAATCCCAAAAGGCACTCGAAAACCAATCTCAAAAATTGTCAAACAATCATCACAAAAGAAACCAAGGTACTTATCCACTTGGGTTCACATGGGTTACTCCCCCTTGATGATTGAATTACTTGGGTTTCTAGATTTCTCCCCCTTGATGATTGAATTGACAAAAACTAGGCACAAGAGATGGTTTGAGATACCATAACCGAAAACTTGGTCCCCAAAGACATGGGCAATGACTCAAAGCAACCAAGCAAAGGATCGGAGCAACAACTCAATAAAGAGCAAAACTCGATCACAAAGAGCAAAAGACTTGGTTCCCAAAGACATGGGCAACGGCTCGACGCAACCAAGTGAAAAATGAGCTAGTCCTCAAGAAGAGGCATAAAAAGGCTCAACACCACTAGCTCAAGGCTCGACACCAATTGAGGCTGAACAGCGCATAAGAAGCAAAACTGCTAGTCCCTCAAGATAGTGGCACAGAGGCTCAACACAACTAGCAGAAGACTTGATACCAATCAAAAACAGCCACAATTTGGTGAAAACAGCTAGTTCCTCAAGACAGAGGCAAAGCGGCTCAACACAACTAGCTGAAGGCTCCAAACCAATTGAAAATACCAAGCAAAAACTGCTAGTCCCTCAGGATAGAGGCAAAGCGGCTCAACACGACTAGCAGGCTCGATACCAATGCCTTACGGCCAAACATGCTCCACACCAAATGAAAATCAATCGAAGCGAACCAATAGAAGGAACACAAAGAAGGTTCGATATCAATTGAAAAAGCCCAAAGAAAAAGGCTCAAGGTGAAATGGAGCACAATCACTCGGAGCACACGGAGAAGCAGCAAGACAAAGGCGGCTCCTCCTGAAAGCAAGCCTATACACAAAAGCTATGCACAAAGCTCATGACACTAATTACACTCCATACCAAAAGATGGATACCAAATGAAACACATAAAAGAGCTATACCGAGTGAAAATACCAATTGAAGAAGAAACCAAAAAGAGCTAAACTCCCCCTATCTCCAAGCTCTCCCCAAAATGCAAGACTCTCCCATTTGTGCCAACACTCAAGCTCCCCCTTGCAAACAGCTTCTCCCCCTTGACAAAAGGGAACATGCTGAGGGGTTGTAACATTTCTCACAAAATTGACACAAACACAAGACAAGTCAACAACAAAAGCATATGGGGGTAGTGATACCATCTGAAGGTAACCATAAAGTGTATCGGAGCTGGGGATATGTACACTAAGCTAAAAATGCATGAAATGCACAATGCAACAACTTCAAGTGTATAGCAATCAGAATAAAAAGATGCTCAAAAGGGTGCTGCCCTGAAAGTATAGCAATCAATACAAATGCTAGCAAAGGCTCAAACTGATCAAATGAATACGAAATATGAACAATTAAGCATATGAGCAGTTTTAAGCCATTTGAAAAGGAGTTCACCACTAAAATAGCACTTAGCATGAATAGACAGGAAATCAAACAAGTGCTAACTCAAGTATAAAAGGTGAACTACCCCTAGCAAAGTTCAATCATCATGCAATAGAATGAAGCATAGACTTGTGTTATTTTTCAAATTTTATCGGAATTTGCAGCGGTATTAACACAAGTTCAATTTAAAAGCATGTGATTGCGAGAGGCTGAAAGCATGGTCATTGCCTAACTTTTCAACCGGGCTAAGCCTATGCAATAAAAGCAATCGGAAGCTTAAAGCACCGGTTTCGGTCTTACACTACACGGCTCAAGTTTAACTCAAATGTGCAATGAGAAACAGTCTCGATACTGTGATGTGCTGACACATGCAATCCCATCTCGATCTTTTCAATTCACTAATACTTGGATCAAATTTTAAGCACAATGTACATATGAACAATCCAAGCAAGTGAATGACTCAGTGCAAGAGACATAGCAACCTAGCATACAAAAGATAGCACAAGTGATCTCAACACATCCTACGCATGCTAGTTGCCAATCTCAATGGTGAACAAATTAAGGGTTTCATAGTGATTAGTCAAATTCACCATTTGCAAAAATAGCTTAGCTCATAACATGTATCAAGAGATCAAAAAGAGCCTAAGCTACAAGCATCATCATGAATAGGCAGGGCATACCAAAAAGAGCACAATCTCATTCTCATTGTTATATACATGAAGCTCTAAAATGCAAGATATACATGATGAAATGCATGCAAAGCTAGTCTATAAGGAAAACCCAAAACAAAAGGGTATCGAAGAAGACCAACTAAGATACAACAAGCAAAATGCTTCCCCAACTAAAAGGGAAACACGCACCAAAGACACAAATAAAGAGCCAAGAAATGCTCAAGCGATAGCCAGCAAAATCCACATTGAAATGACCACACAGCAAAAAGAGGTCAAGGACGAAGAGTACCAAAAACCGAACTCAGAAGTGTGTCGGAGGTACCTTATGAAGCGCATGACCGCCTGCTGGTGTGATGCCCGAGGGGACGCCTGAACTTGCTGAAATCTTGGGGGCATCTGCCTCGCCGAAGTCGTCTCCCCCTCGCCTGATGCTGTCGCTCCTACAGGTGCTGCTAGTGCTCGCTGGAGAGCTGCTCGAACGGAACTCCAAGTCGTGGCAGAAGTGGGATCGGGTCCGTGAGCCGAAATGCTCTATCTAGGCTCCTGTTCTCCTGCACACTCAAAGGCAGAAGAAACACAAGGCATTGTCTCGTCCAGTGTGACCTCATGGTCTCCACAAAAACGGTTAGTCACATAATAAGCATAAGGTGAACTCTCAACAAAAAGAGATCTACCTATGAATGATACCGCAAGGAGATATGAATCCAAACTAGACAAGACTACCATGCAACAGGATAAAGCACTATGGAGCAAAATGCAGCCTAAAGACATGATCAACCCAAACACAGCCTAAACCTTAACACATGCTACAATGCAATATAATGATAGCAATAGATCCAAAAGCATGTAACGTGATAAAATTGAGGAAAGACTAGTGCTCAAACTAAGCATATCAACAGGGTACATGTAGCTACACAAAACTAGCACCTGAAAAATGACACCTAATGAACATCATACCTATACATGTAAAGCTCATGGAGGAATAAAGTAAAGTATGGCATAATGTTCATGAGGATCACAGACTAGCATGAAAAGTGGATTAACCACCAAAGCTATACACAAAGCTAGCATGACATGATATACAAGATAGCACATGCTAGACTAAAGCACAACATGATACAAGAGAAAATGTACATGTAACAACTATACAAGTGAGCACATGAAAGTCCATCTCATACCACAAGACATAGATCATGGATGTACAAGGTATGAGTGTATATGAAAGCTCACCGAGTAGCAAAAGCCTCTTTGGAGGCAAATCTAGGCGGGGTGTAGAGAACCATCAAAACTTGATCACATCTAAAAGACCAAGTTCCATTCGGCGCATGTTCTCCACCCCGCGTCCTCATATCTACACACAAGAGGACAAAGTAACCCGAGTCTTGGATCCCGAAGGGTTAGCAAGCATGTACTTGGGAACCCAAGACTTGGTGACAAAACTCAACTTATCTTGTGGGTTAGCATGATGCAAATGTTGGTTCAAATGCAATTGTGAAACACCCTTGGAAGCATTCCTCAAAAGGACAACTTGAGGAGAAGAACGAGTCGTACCACGGGAAAAGAGGCAAACATCTTCCAAGATTTTTGTAGAAGAACCAATAGAAGCATCATGAGAAGCATGGCGTGGACCAAGGGAGGAAGCACTAGAAGCATGTCCACGACCATGACCTATCCCACTAGAAAAGGAGTCATAAAACCCATCAACTAAGAGGGGCTTCTTACTAGGAACACAAGCGTTCATGCCATGAGAAGGGATATGAACCACCAACTTCCTAGAAGAGCGAGCTTGGCGCAAGCGTTTGGCACGCCGATAGCAAAAGCTTTCTTGATGCCCATCTTTCTCACAAAAAGAGCAATGGTACAAAGGCCTATTGGAAGGCACACCATTCTCCGACAAGTGAGAAGTCCCTTGGGACTTGGAACAAGAAGCATCAACGTTCAACTTGGTGCCAATACTAGGAGCACACGTGCCATGGGAAAGGCTACGCGGCTTCCTAAAAGCCTTAGCTCGAATACGTCGCTCGTGTTTGACACGGCGGAAACAAAAATCGAGCGAATGTCCATCCTTCTTGCAAAAGGTGCAATGGTAAACCGGATTGGGAGCACGAGTCCCAAAAATATGAGAAGCACCCTTGTCAAGAGAAGTCCCTTGGACATCACCCGAAGAAACAGCAAGGTTGGGAGTAGCTATGAAAGAGCTATCCGAAACCTTGACACTAGTGCTATCGTCAAAAGACTCACGCGAAACACAAGAACTCAACTCCGGTTGCAAAGATGCAGACTTGGAAATATCAACATCGGAGTTGCAAGAAATGCATGAATCAAACGACTTAGCACAAAGGCTCTTGCACCTTTTGGCTAAAACCTCATTCTCAAACATGAGGCGATCACAAGTACCACAAGGAGTGTTTCTCAAGTTTTCCATCTCCTTCTGAATGCACTCGGCATATGTGGTACGCAAGAGCTCAATCTCCTTTTCAAGGTTGGCACTCATATCATTGTGCTCAACCAACTTGGCGCTCATATCATCGCGCAAAACCTTCAAAGCCAAAACTTTTTTTTCCAAATCAATGCAAGATGTGCAAACAAAACCGGTGGAAGAAACATCACCATTCACATCAAGCAAAGAATCATGATCAGCACAAGAAGTAAGGCAAGCATTTTTATTCAAAGAGCATGAGCTACAAGGCCTAGAACTTAATTCAACAATTTCAGCCCTAGCATGCTCAAGTTCATCTACACATGTGGTGTGAGTCAATTTTAGTCCATTAATTTCAGCATGTAAAAACTCACATGAAACACATGGTAAAGAAGCTTTTGACCTAAGCAAGGCTATTTCAGATTTAGCACGAACAAGATCCTTGCGCAAGTCAAAGCAAACAAGACATGATATGGAAGAATTTGATTTCAACATTTCATTTTCAGATTTTAAGCTAGCAAGGGAAAAGCATAGCTCATCATTCTTCCTAACCATGTCACTACAAGAGGTGCAAGGCAAAGATGCACTAGACTTCCAATGAAAAAGGCCACATTTTAACCTAGTGATGGAGCAATTCAACTTCTCAATCTTTCTACGCAAGGTATCACAAAGCTCATCATATCTAACATTATACTCATCACAAATATTAAAATGTTGGGACAAGATCCCAAGGCTAGCGACAAGTGTACCTTTCTTGGCCTTGCCAAGTTCGTGTATGATATCCTCGTTTGAGTGCTCATCATCCCCTAGGAAGTCCAGCAAAGCCTCCACCTCACGCTCCGTCTCAAGAGTCGCACTCCTCCTTCCCAAGACATCATCCTCGGTCGCATGTCCAAGACTCAAACCTAAGGACAAAGACACGCCGGGAGAAAAACTTGGTGCCATCTCTAAAAGCACCGTTAGTGTTAGCCAAAACACAAGCTCAACACCTCGACAAGAAAGTCGGAAACAACCCGCTCTCAAAAAGGTCACCTTCACGGATCCGGAACTGGTTAAGGTAGAGAGATCCTTAACTGGCTCCGATACCAATTGAAGGACCGAATTGGCGACCAGAGGGGGGGGGGGTGAATGGGAGCCTCAAATTTCTTCTCGAGAAAAGATGGCCCTTGTCCCAGAAAATCACCCCAAAAGCGAAGACTCAAACAACCGGTGAGTTCATGACCTATGAATAGGTGGATACCCTAGGAGATGTCCTAGAGGTACAACGGAACTACCAAAGAACCCCCAAAAACAAGCGCCAAAGCAACGGGGCAAAAACTGCACAAGCAAGCTCCTAGAACAATCGAACCTCCGATAACGGAACACTCCACTCCTATGGAGAAGAGGAAAGTGTTCAACCAAAACTACTTAGGCCAACTAGTGGCAAAAGCACCTTGGAAAGATCCTTATGAAGTTAGGAAACTAATGCAACAGACGGATCTCAAATCGGAGCTCGAACGAAAAAGATACGGCCGCTAAAACAAACGAAACTCCGAAAGCGGAACACTTAACTCCTATGGAGAAGAAGGAAGTGTCCGACCAAAAATACTTTGACCAATGGTGGCAAAAGTACTTTGGAATGATCCTTAAGAAGTTAGGAAACCAACGCAACAAACGGATCACAAATCGGAGCTCGTATGCAAAAGATACGGACGAAATCAGCAAAACTGTGCAGTCGCGGACTGTCCGCTAGTGAACCGCGGACTGTCCGCTATTGAACTCCGGACAGTCCGGGAATGAGTCCCGGACAGTCCGCCGTTCCAAAATGAAAATTGCGAACTCGCTGCTCTGAAACAGCCCCGACCACCGGACAGTCCGGGGATAAGTCCCGGACAGTCCGGGAATGCCCAGAAAGGCTAAAAACAGCCCGTATCAAACTCAAATTCGATTGGAACTCAACCAAATCGAACGGGGCTGCAACCAAACTTCTCCCAAGTGTTCTTCTACGTGTTGGGAAGCTAATCCTAGGATATCATCGCTTCAATCCAACTAATCCATGAGAAATCCGAAGAACACTAAAAAGGGGAAGATGGAAGAACAAAAATGATTTCAACCCGATCTACTTGTTCATGAGGGAAGGGATGAATTCCTTCGGTGGAGATGTTCTCCTCACTTCAAATAACAAGTTGATTCAAACAGAATCGCAAAAGACGCAGCGTAGAGGGAGATCGGGAGAGGGGAAAATCGTGGACAAAAGAAGAACGCGAAGAACAAATTCAAAACGCGAATTCAACCACGAATTTGATCCTTGGATTCAGATGAATGGATGATTGATTAATCACTTGGTGTCGGGCTACAAGCCAATCCTAGCAACACAAAGCTTGGATGGCAAAAAGCTCAAGCACAAGAGCCAACTCTCCCTAACCCTAGCCTTCTCTCACAGGAAAAAAATGAGAGAGACACCACCAAGAACTCCCCAAGGATTCGGCTGCCCTAGCAGCCCCCCTCATATATATAGGCGCACGTCCGAAGATCAAAACGCCCTTACATTAAGCACTCAACCCAAATACCCCCCAGGGGTAAAACCGTCCAGACTTGATAGTTTCGATCCGACGGCCACGCCCGCACATCCGGTAGCTTCGCCTCGACGCGACCTCCCTGATGCCGCCACGTGCCGTCACCGTCGACCACCGCGCCTTTCTCGTGGATAGCTTCGCCGCCGCGCCAGCCTCTCCACGCCGCCACGCGTCGACCATCCTTTCGGACCACTCCCCGGTTTTGAGGCCCAAACCGGGAAACCGTCCACCCCGAGTTTTGAGGCCCAAACTCGAAAACCCGCAAGCCCAGGTTTTGAGGCCCAAACCTGGAAACCGTCCATGGTAGCTTTTTGAGGCTCAGTTACCAAACCCGCACCGTAGACGGGATGTGGTTCGCACACCCCGACCACCGGCACGGATGCCGATGCATGTCCAGCCTCCACGCCGGGCACAATGCCTTCGCCTTCCTTCTTGACTTGGCCGACGGCACTTGCGCCGCACGCAAGCCCGTGTCCGACCTCCCGCCAAGTGACACGACTCCAGCGCCTTCCTCCCGATTCGGCCGATGCACCGCGCATCCCCATGTGCTCCTGCTCGCCGATGCCACGTGCCAGCTACCATAGCTGGTCCTTTGGCCCCTGGTCCGTCAGTCCAAGCCTCACGTCCGCCCTTCACCGCTCGGTCCATCGGCATGGCACGTCCGCCGCACGGCACGCCCATCCTTCACCGCGCCCGGTCCGTCAGCACGGCACGTCTCAACTTGACCTTCACCTCGCCATAGACCACTGTCTCTGAGCTCAACACCTGCACATCAACACAGCCAAGAGACCCATGTCGCACACGCACACCAACACAGAAACACCACACAACTCACACCACCGGTTAGTCATAAACAATAAGCGCATAGCAAGATATGGACTAAACCGGGTAAAAGCCTCAAACCTTCCTCATCAAAGTCAATCATTCATCATATGTATTCTCAGGAGCAAAGGTCCCCCTAGTAAGTTATCATACGTTACCTTGGACATGATGTTGACACCCGATCCAAGGTCGCAGAAGGTGTCATGGAAGACTTGTGGTCCAATCTAGCAGGTGATGGTTGGCAGGCCTGGATCTTCCTTCTTTGTGATGAAGGGTGGATCAAGTAGATAACCCCAGTTTGACCGGAGCGGAGGCTTACCATACCTCGTAGTAACCAATTTTACACCCTCTATTGGATCTTCAGGTTTCCCTGGGATCTTACCTTGCTCGTAGGATGGGACAGCTGCTGCTAGTTGAGCTAATTGTGTTTCTAGCATTTTGTTAAAACTCAATTGATTTTTCATGGCAGAATTAAAGCTATCCAGTTTCTCATTTATATTTTCAATAATCTTATCATTAGCCATCATCTTTTTATTAATATTATCATTTATTTTAGATTGGCCTAAGACAAGATCTCTTAAAGAAGGTTGGTTATTATAAGAATTATTGAAATTATTGCGATAATCATTACCTTGATTTTGGTAGAAGGGGCGTGAGTTCCATCCTTGTTGTTGTTGTTGGGGCCGGTACCCGTTGTTGTTGGCGTTGTTGATGAAGCTCACTTCCTCCTTCATCTCGGGACAATTATTTCCCAAATGGTCATTGCCTCCGCATACCTCGCACCATTGGTCGGCTTCGACGGCTCGTGCGGTTGCATAAGGTTGAACGACCTCTTGTTCCCTCTTGGAACTTTCTTCTACTTTCTTCATCAGGAGGTCCATCTTCGTGCAGAGCATGTCCACCTCATTGAGAGCATGAACACCTCTCTTCTTCGGCTGAAGACGTTCCTCATTCCAACCTTGGCTGGTAACCATCTTCTCTATGAGGTCCTTGGCATCTCTCACAATGTGTTGTAAGAATGCCCCTCCAGCGGCTGCATCTAGGTGACTACGGGCCATACCGGTTAGGCCATGGTAGAAACCTTGGATAATGAGCCACTCCTCTATCCCATGATGAGGACAGGCGCGAATGTACTCTTGTAGACGTTCCCATGCTTCGGGAATCGTCTCATCAGCTTGTTGCTGCAAGCTGGAAATCATTCCACGAAGGGCGCTGGTCTTGCCCATCGGGAAGAACTTCTTGAGAAACGCATTGGCGCACTCCTCCCAAGTGTTGGCTTCACTCTTGTTGGCATAGAACCATTGCTTCGCCTTTCCCAATAACGAGAACGGGAAAAGACGAAGACGGATGGCGTCTGCAGACACATTCTTCATAGTGAGGGTACCACATACCTCCAAGAAGTGTTGGAGATGGGCGTTGGCATCCTCATGCGGCTTCCCACAGAATGGATTAGCTTGCACCATGTTGATGAGAGCCGGCTTGAGCTCAAAAGTCGCATCCCCCAAGTTAAGCTGCGGACCCGTGGCGACATTGTCGGCCGACGGCGCAGAGTACTCGGAGATGGTCTTTTGGGCCATGGCTTCTCTTCTAGCTGGTACAGAAACTTCCTCCTCGAACGGATTCTGGTTCGAGATGAACCTCTGAGGTGGAACTTGACGAAGTCTAGTCCTCCTCAACAACTGCTCAGGATTTTCAATGAAGTTTGATAGCAGTTGGAAACCGCTCATACACCTACTAGTTTCACGATAACGAAAAGAAACTAGACAGGTGAGGGGTTAGCCCCTATACTAATTGATAACTAATATATAGCAGACTCCGGATTCACTCTCTCTAAACTCCTAGGCTGTTGCTTTCCCCGGCAACGGCGCCAGAAATGCTTGTTGGTATTTCTTAGCGTCGCTACTAAGAATAGAGTTTTAATCTATCCCGGCAACGGCGCTAGAAAGGCATGTTAACACTTCTTAACGCAACCACTAGAACTAGACTATGGAGCCTAACCCCAGCAACGGCGCTAGAAGTATCTTGGTGGTAAAACTATTGACTATTGGATAGTTCCGCAAGCGCACAGAATATACCGATGTAGCACTTCACCCGGGAGTATTCCAAGGTATCATTATTTATTTTATCCCAAAGGAAAGCAAGCTAGGAAAGATGTAGAGAGAGGAAAGATAGATCCTATAGTCTTACTATAATCTATTACCAATTAGAGAAGCAAAAGGGGGTAAGTGGATATAAGGGAGGATAGATAGATAAGATAAATAAGTTGAGCAAAGAGTATATGATATGAAAGGTAACTTTAGTAGAGTTAGCTAGGTGGGAGGACAACGAGTGAGTATAAAGTACTCCTATGTTTCTACCTTTACTCCTATGAACTAATCCTAATTGAATAGATGACTTAACTAGATTGACGCCTTGCTACTTGTGTGAGAGGGATAAATGAGAGAGTAAAGCGATAGAAGGTTGTTCACCTAACCCAGTACTCAAGCGGATATTTGGCTTATGAACACCTTACCTTTTAAGAACTAGTCTGAGTTCACGTGAGGGGATCTAGGTAGCCAGGCAAAATCTGTCACCTTTTGCCCATGCGCCCCTACTGTCCATGCAAGCCAGCGGTAGTCAAAGATAAGATGAAGTATGAGCACCACGCTCACACTTATCTACACCTTTAGCTATCGATCAAAATAGCTAAAGCCCCTATCCTAAGATAGGATGATGACACACACACAAGAAGCTATTTAAAGGAAATCAATCTAACTAAGACAACTATAGAACTAAGATAAGCACACAACAAGACTATATAAATATAGACTTGCACTAAGTAAATACTTAAATAAATACTTGGAAAGTAAATACTTAAGTAAATGCAAAGTAAAGTAAAGAAAGAATAATATATTAAATAAATAAAGTCTTACAAAAAGAAGAAAGATACAAGGGCTATACCAGACTCCCAGAAGACGACTCCGGAGACCCGAGCTTCGCCCGACTCGACTCTAACTCCCACTCTAGACTAACTACTACTACTCTTGCTTGATCTCACATGAGAGTGGAGATATGTAATCTATCTCGGGGTGTGTGAATGAGAGGGTGGAGGCCTCTATTTATAGTGGAGGTGGAGTAGGGGCTACTCCGGCGCCATGTCAGCGATCCGTGTGCTCATCCTCTCTTCACCCTTGGATCCACCGTCATAGAAACCGACCTTGATGAATGGCTTGGATATTCTTCACGTGTCAAACATGCACTTTGCCACCGACTTGGATGAGGGTCACCATGGGGTCGGCCGACCCCTGTCTCTGACATGTGGGCCCGGGGTACATCTTCTAGAAGGTGCTGATGTCACCCTGATGAATAGTGCTGCTAGGTCCCACCAAGGGGGGGGGGGGTCGGCCGACCCCCCTATGACAGGGCTGGCCCACATTCTTCTCTCCCTTGGTGACCCCACATGTCATGGAGCAAGTCCTGTGAAGTTGGTTGCATTTGGTTTTTGGTGTGGACCCATGGATCCATGTGCTTCTCATCTTGCACCATTGAGCAAAAGCACATGTTTGATCCAATGGTTGATATTGGCTTGAACATGCTTCTCTTGGATCATGCCATGTCACCATGGTCGAGGTGGCCCAAAGGTGGGGTCGCCCGACCCCCTTGGTGGGCCCACCTGGCCTCATTTTGTCCATTTTGCCATCTCCTACAAGTTCACAAGCTAAGAGTACAAGTGGAACTTATTAGTGATAAATATGCTCATGATATGCTATTCTTCCTTGAAACCGAGGCTTGTTGACGGTATTTTGATAAGGTAAAACATGCTATAACTTCCGTTAACACCAGCGAACTGGCCCTCAACGCACCTTACCTACGCCCAGAGCCGCTCGTTCTCCTCGGCCATCCGCGCCATCCGGTCAATGACGAGCTTACGCTCTTCCCCGACCTTCAACAGGTGCTGCAGGCAAACGACGACCAGAATGAACAAAAGCCATTTAATGGTAAACGATGAAAGGTAAACGTGCCCACCTAGATTTTCTCCAGCAACATCGACGCGTCTCTGATGACGGCGTCCGTCGCTGCGCTCGCCGCCTCGTCGTCAACCTCGACAACTTCGTCAACATCGATGCGGAAGTGACAGACAAGGCGCTTGGCCGGACCCACCTCCGGACGCTCCACCTCCTCGATCTCCGGCGATGCAGGCGCTGTCACCTTCCTCTTCGTCCCCGGGCACGACGGCCCAAGGACCCGGCCACTGGCGATGCAGCACTTCCCGCCGCGCCGCCTCCTCCAGAACTACCCCCAGGCGTTGGGGACGCCCGCCGCTCCGCCTCCCGAGGCTCGGGGACTTCAGACGCCTCTAGCTGCTCCGCCCCCCGAGGCTCGGGGACTGTGGATGCCTCGATGTCCTCCGCCGCCCTCGACGCCTCCTCTGGCATCGCCGACTTCGCCGATCCGCCGGCGTCAGCACCCACCGGAGGGCTCGCCTCCCTCCGACCTCCGCCCTCAGTGTCCCCCTCTTCGGCATCCGCCGACCTGCAAAGGGCATCGACATGTTGTCAACGCCCAGATCCGACCAGGGTAAGAATAAAAAGATGAGCAGGGGATACTTACAGGCCCGACACCTTCCTCTCCCGAGAGAACCGATGAGAGTGCGGACACGCGCTACCTCTCGTGGACCCCTCCTGCGGCTTGGGCGCACCGGCCGCCCCACCAGACGACTCCTGGGCCCTCGGTGCCTGCCCTGCCGTCTGTGCATCCTTCGACTTCGGCTTCGCCTTCGCCGCTCTGCCCCCGCGCCCCGCCGAGGACCCTTGCCCGAAACGAGCACTCAGCGGGACTTCGTCTCCACTGTCAGACTCATCGTCCGACCAGTCGAAGACAACGAGGCGACGTTTTGCCGCTTCTTCATCAATGGTGAAGGCGCCGCCGGTCTCCAGCGACACCTTCTTTTTCGCAGGGGCGGCCTGGTGCTTTCCCTTCGGGTCAGCGCGGGCTCGCCGCCCCCCAGATCGGGGCTCAGGGACTCGGCTCCCCTCTTCCCCGCTGGTCTCGATCTCCTCCTCCTCGCCCTCCGCTGCGCCGCGACCGCTGTCGCTCACGTCCTCCCGTGACGGGTCAACGCCCTTCGGCCACGCCTTCGACGGCGCTTGCGACACGAACGCCTCTCGACCCTGTGCCATGATTTTACGACCTTAAGTATTCAGTTTCGCATTTCAACAAACACACGTAGGGCAAAGATACTAACCTTTGGCGGAGGGTACTCCAGGGAGTACGATTTCTGCAAGTACTCCAATTTTTTCCTCTTCTGCGGGTTGAACAGCGCCTCGACCCGCAGGAACACCTCCTGCACCAACAAGGGCTCCGGCGCCTCCCGCGTCCGGTCATCCGCGTCCCCAGCGTACTCGTACGCTAGGTGCGCCCTCTCCTTGCAGGGCTGACAGCGCCTGTTGATGAAGTTCGACGCCACCGCCACCCCGTTGACGCACCGCTTGTCGACCAGCTTCAGGAGCTCCTCTACCTGCTCCATCGCCGCCGTGTCGGGACGCTCCGACCACGATGGCAGCACCTTCGGCTCAAAGGCCGGGTTGCACGGCGGCCTCAGCTCCTCTTGATGGATGTAGAACCACTTGGGCTTGTACTCCATCGCCTTCGAAGGCAGTGGCATCGCAATGTGCTTCTCCACCATCCCGTCCCACAGCTGAAGGTACACCGACCCGACGATGTTCGACGCCCCGGTGTCGTTGATCTTCAGGCGGAAGAAGTAGCGGAAGAGGTCAAAGTGGGACTCGATGCCCAAATACGCCTCGCAGTAGTGGATGAAGACCGCAATGTGCAACATCGTGTTTGGCGTTAGATTGCACAGTGCGACCTGGTAGTAGTCCAGCAGCCCGTGGAGGAAGGGGTGGACCGGGATGCCAAACCCGCACCTGAAGAACGCCTCGAAGACGACGAACTCGGAGGTGTTCGGCGTCGGGAAGTCCTCCAGGTACGCCTCCCTCCAGCCGCCGGTGACGCTATCCAACAGCAGGCCGGCGAAGACGAGCTCCCCCAGATTCTCTCGGCGGAGAACACTCCGCGTCCACCTGCGGGCCCAGCGCGGCATCTCGATGCGATCGTCGGATGCCGCCTTCGCTGTCTTCTTCGCCTTCGCCGCAGCTCCACGAGTGCGCTTTCCGCCCGCCATCGACAGCGACGAAGTGGGGATCCAGATCTAGATCTAGGGCTACAATGTCTTTGTGCTTGGAATCGCTCGTGCGTAAGAAGGAAGTGGAGAAGACGAGGGCTACGAGGCAGGAGCAAGACAACAAGTGTGGAACCGCCGCTATTGGCCCATCCTTTTTATACGGTGTGGCCCGACCTTTCGGCTCCAGGGTTCCTGGGAACCCGTGCCCGTCACTCCCACGACCGCCACGTCGCCTGCGGTAACCGCACGCGCACGCCCTCAATGCGTTCGCCTTAATGGGTCGCTGGGCCTTTGATTTCCAAAACGGCCTGTCCGTTCGCCTTCATTATTTCTTTAATTTCAATTACTTTGCGCCAGTAAATGCGATACTAATGCACGGGGACTGGCCACCCCCGCTAGTTCTAATGTCCATTTTAGGGGAACAGTAAGCTCTATAGTTCCTGGTCGGCGCTACAGTAACCCCCGGGGACTGTAGATCTCCAACTTCAAACACGGGGACTCTCCCCTCACATTTATACTAATGCATTTTCTTTGGCCCTACTACAAGAACCATGCTGCTTCTTACAACAGGCCCGGGGACTACATGTACACACATCATTTTTCCTTTCGTAAAAATGACTATGTTTCATGCAGGAAAATTACAAGCTTGGCACCACGTGCCTACAACACCTACTCCCAAGCTCGGGGACTAAGTGGATACACTTCACCTAGCGGTGAATGTATTGTTCATCTTTTTCTTTTGCAGCTTGATGCGGACTAGCTCGGACTTCAACCGGAACGCCGTCGGCTACTGGTGTCTAGCTAAGTCCCAAGTAGATACACTTCACCAGACGAAAGATCTTCAAAATTTTTCTTGCAGCACCTTGCATCCCTTTTTGCAGGACGACGCAGAATACTTCACACGGCTGCACTCCGGCTACAGCTCTGGCTGCTATGTTCGCGACCAGGTTAACCTGGTCAGAAGCCAACTACAAGTGCAACCGCGACCAGATGACCTGGTCGGAAGACGCCTTCACTGACATGCGACCAGACCCAACTTGCTCGGAAGACTTCATGACGCCCAGCACAATGAATGCAAAGTGCTCGAGGACTAGCTGTGGGGATATTACACCCGTATACCCCCATGGCACGACTTGGGATCTCCTGCAGATACGGCCCAACCAGAAGGTGCGGATACATGGGTGTATGCCGAGTCTCTGAGTGATGAGTGATTGTCAACTGGGATAATGCGCATGTTCTTTGGCTTGTGTTGTGCAGGTGTCGAGCACGGATACAGTGATCAGAGGCAAGGTGAAGGTCAAGTAGAGACGTGCCGTGCCGATGGACCGAGAGTGGCGAAGGGCGGACGTGAGGCTTGGACTGAGGGACCGGTGGCCCAAGGATCAGCTGTGGTGGCTGGCAGCCTGGGACAGCGACGAGCGAAGACTTGCGGGACATGGTGTTGCTTGGGTTGAGGACCTGGGGACACGTGTTGGTGGACGGGGTGCACAGGCGGTGCATCCCCTCTACAGCTCCGGTTTGGTGGTAGAGCCAGAGAAAAACCATCGGGTGGACGGTTTCCAGATTTGGGCCGCAAAACCTGGGCGCGGATGGTTTCCGAGTTTAGCCACAAAACTCGGGCTGAGGACGGTTTCCAGGTTTGGGCCTCAAAACCTGGGTGCTGCGGGTTTGCTGAGTTTGGGCCACAAAACACAAGCGCTGGTGGGCTGGTTTCCCGGTTTGGGCCTCAAAATCGGGGGTTGGTCGTGAAGGCTGGTTTCCCGGTTTGGGCCTCAAAACCGGGGTGCAACGTCCAGGAAAGGGACGCAGAGCGGTGGCGGCACGTGGCGGCAATCGGTGAGGTTGCGTCGAGGCAATGCTACCAGTTGTGCGGGCGTGGCCGTCGGATCCACCTACCTTCGAGTTGGTCCAGAATAACCTTAGGGTTTAGCTGGTTCGCTCCGTAAGTAGTTAGGGGTAGAGTGGGAATTAGGAATAGTTAGAATTAGGATAAGTAGGGGGAGACACCCACCTCCCCATTCATCTTAGTCATTTGCTCTTTGCTTCTAGGGTTTCCAGCATTCCCAATCCCTTGCTGTAGCTAGCTGAGATCCGCAGAGAACCATACCTCTGTGTACTGGAGATTTTGAGGAAGTGAGGCTGTAACCTCACTGTTGTAGCATGTGGTAGCCACACTGTTATAGCGTGTGGTAGCCACTGGGGGCGCGGATAGTCCGCCACTGGGGGCGCGGACAGTCCGCGCGTCGGGATCGAGCCAGGTCAGTGGCTGCGGGTCTCGGTCGCGTTACTGTTCCTTGACCGGCGGACAGTCCGCCGTAGGAACTCGCAGACAGTCCGGGAGTCATCCAGGGACTGTTCAGCAACCTTGCCGTTTCGGTGTTTTGACCGGCGGACAGTCCGCCATCCCCTCGCGGACAGTCCGCAGTAGGGGCGGACAGTCTGGGACCCCAGGGCCGGACAGTCCACCAATCGGCTGTGTTCTCCGGTTTTGTGCGTTTGCTCTCCCGTCTTCTTCGCTTGGTTTCCGGACTTCTCGTTTGGTCCTAGAGTTGACCAAGGAACCTCTCTAGGTATCTTTGCTACTTGTTAGCATAGGTATTTGGAGATTTCTCGACGTAGCCGTCTATCTACGTTCGGGACTTGGTTATTGAGGGTCGAACTTGTTCCGGTGCTTTTGCCGTTTGGTTTGCTATCGCTTTGTGGTGCCTCGCTGTGATCCAAGGAATCATCCACCCTCTTCCAAGGGTCGTGGGCATCACGTTCTCGGTCTTAGCTTTTGGGGGTTGATTTTGGGACAATCGGCCGAAGTTTCCGAGAAGAAATTTTTGAGCTCCCATTCACCCCCCTCTAGTCGCCTTGCTAGTGCATTCTCAGTCCTTCAATTGGTATCGGAGCAGGTTAAGGATCTTCCACCTTAGCCAGTTCCAGATCCACAGAAGGCGACATGGATCGCGGTGTGGGCAAACCGCCGTTTTTCGATGGGACGAACTATGCGTATTGGAAGATACGCATGTCGGCATATCTGCAGGGTTTGGGTGCTTCCATCTGGGATATTTGCAACTCTGCTGATTACGTGGTCTTGGCTGCTCGTGTCTCTCAGCTTCAGATCGATGAGCACGATGCCAATAGCCGAGCCCGTAATGCTCTTTTCTCATGCCTGAGCATGAGTGAGTTTGATCGCGTTTCTCACCTCGCTACGGCTCGGGAGATTTGGGCTACCCTCATGCGTTTCCATGAGGGAACCTCTCAAGTCAAAACCCGTCTCTACGAGTCGTTCAAGAGAGAGTATGAGAACTTTCGACATATGCCTAGCGAGAGCATAGAAAGTTTATTCGCTCACTTTCAGGTGATTGTCAACAGGATGAGGGCTAACAAGGAGCTGTTGCCTTTCGACGATCATGAGAGAGCTTTGAAGCTTTTGCATACTCTCGATCGGTCGGTGTGGGATTCCAAGGTTCAGGCGATCATCGAATTGCCTAACTATGAGACCCTCACGTGCGACGAGCTCTTCAGTAAGCTCAAGTCCAGTGAGATCGATGCCATGGCGAGGGCTTCTTATGAAACTCCTTCTGGCCCATCGATGGCTTTGCTTTCTGGCTCTTCTGCTAACCCCTCTGGAGGTTTTGCACTCTCTTCTCTCTTTTCTGTCACAGAGGAGCAGCTGGAGTCTTTGGGGGATGATGAGTTGGCTATGCTCGCCAACCGGTTCTCGCGGTTCAACAACAACCGCATGAACCATCGCCATGGAGGAGGACGCTCGGGATGCTACGAGTGCGGCGACCCCGACCACTTCATCGCCAACTGTCCCAAGAAGAACAAGCAATTTGGGAAAGGCAATCATGGGCACAAGTACGACTCCGGCAAGCGCAAGGAGAAGTACGTCCCCGCAAGGCACAAGCGGAGGGGCGGCTTCGACAAGGAGTACATCAAGAAGAAGTACTTGGAGAAGGCCCAAGCTGAGCAGCGTGCGTTCTTCGCCACGCTCAGCGACGTCGACGGCTCGGATGACGACTCCTCTTGCTCAAGCGATGATGAGTCCGAGAAGAAGAAGAAGATCGAGGACAAGCTGAACGGTCTCTGCTTCTTCGCCGACGGCAACGCCCTCTGCACCATGGCCCTCGGCAAGGAGGTCGACGGCGAGCTGGAGGAGACTCCTCGGAACGACGACGACGACGACGACACCTCCCAGGTATCTCTCACCCACGACGAGCTTTCTGCTAAGGTCGAGAAGCTTACTGCCGCCTTGCTTAGTCAAGATAAGTTGCTCAGGCGTGCTGCTAGAGAGCGCAAGGAGTTTAGGCAGAAGTGGGAGGACACGGTGAGGGAGCTTGAGTTTGCTAAGTCCACCGTGGTCGTTGCTGAGGAGGTTGAGTGCGAGATGTGCACCACACACATGACTGACCTTCTCACTTTGAGAAGCAAGTATGCTGTGTTGGTAGGAGAGGTGGATGAGCTCCGTGCTAGACCCTTGTTGTTGGGTGCATGCAAGACCTGTCCAGGCTTGCAATCTGAGTTGGCAGAGAAGAATGCCAAGATTGTGTCTCTTGAAGAGGCCAACTCAGGTAGCACTTGTGTGGCTAGGTGTGTTCTTTGTGAGGGTTTGGAGATGGAGATCGCTAATGTGAAGCATGACAAGATGCAAACCGAGGAGGAAAACACATACCTTCGGACCATCTTGTCATGGGTGTCTAGCGGTGAACCATAGCTCGGGATGATGATCTCCCAATTCAAGCGAGCTGCTGGAGGTCCTGGTGTAGGTTTTGCTCCGGGTGTTGATGTTTCATCTTTTGGCAAGATTGGAGAGTCTAGTGGTCTTAACCCATGTGAGAAGCCTAACTCCACCACTATTCCCAAGCTTACCAAGATTCCACCCAAAGAGCCTCTCAAGCCTAACACCAAGGATGGGGTCTTTGTTGAACCCCCGAGAGCTCCACCCAGGAAACAATCATGGGCTCCAAAACCAAACCATCTCAAGAACAAGCTTGACACCATGCCACCCATCCAGGAGGAGCTTATGCCACAGAAGGGCAAAGTGATCCACACCCACTACCGTCAGTACCAACAACCCCCTTTGAGAGCCGTGAGGTACCATTGTGAGCACTGTGGGAGAGATGGACACTTGAGTGAGTTTTGCTTTCGGCGCAAGAGAGAGGCATGCCGTGCGAGGGAGATGAACAATGCGGACATGTACCATCCTTTCCATGATGTACATGCGCCGAATGTTCAGAGGCGTGCTGCTAGGCCCAGAGGTCTAGAACCTCAAGTTCCCAGGCCTAGGCAGCGGAGAGGTCGTGCCCGGTGGGAGCCTGCAGTTGTAGGCTATGGACCCCGTGGCGGTGGCTTTGTTGTAGAGCGTTTTCCCCCACCGCGTTTTGAGTATCGCGATGGACGCTCTTCCCTTAGCGGACCACATTTTCCTCAACGTGGTGATCGCTTCCCCCGTAGGCGTGCTAGGAATGGTTTTTCTACTAACCGTTCTTTTGAGCAGCCGGCCCAACACTGGTATTCTCCCTACTTCACTAACCCCAGTGTTGGACCGTATGCTCACCCTATGTCTTTTTATTGATGTAGGTAAAACAATTGGAGAACGTTTGGTTGGTGGATTCCGGTTGCTCGAGGCACATGACCGGAAACGCCAAGTGGTTCTCCAGTCTTAGTCCAGTCGCCGGAAAGGAGTTTATCACCTTCGGCGACAATAGCAAAGGTCAAGTGTTGTCTCGTGGGTCGGTGCGAGTTAATGAGCACTTTGTGTTGCGCGATGTTGCTCTTGTTTCTAACTTGCATTTTAACCTTCTTTCTGTTTCGCAACTCTTTGACGACGACTATGAGATTCGTTTTAAACCGAATCTCAGTCGTATTTTGGATCCTCAGGGCAATCTTGTTTGTATGATTTCGCCCTTTGGAAAAGTCTTTCGTGCGAATTTCTCGGAGTCTTTTGGCATTTCTCGTTGTCTTGGGGCTGGACCTTCCTCCTCTGATCTTTGGAAGTGGCATAGGAGACTTGGACATTTGAGCTTCGACTTGCTTGCAAGACTTAGCTCACTTGGCCTAATCCGAGGATTGCCCAAGTTGTCGATGGAGAAGGATCTTGTTTGCCATTCTTGTAGACACGGAAAGATGGTTGCCACTCCTCACCATCCAGTGACTCAGGTCATGACCAAGCGCCCTGGAGAGCTTTTGCACATGGACCTTGTTGGTCCGGCTCGGGTGAGCTCGGTTGGGGGGAAGTGGTATGTGCTTGTTGTTGTTGATGACTTTTCAAGATATTCGTGGGTCTTCTTTTTAGCTGAGAAGACCAAGACTTTCTCCTTTGCTCGCAATCTGATTTTACGTCTTCAGAATGAGTTCCCTTTGAACTCGACGTGAGATATTTGGAGTGATAATGGTTCCGAATTCAAGAATTTGGATTTTGAGAAGTTTTGTAACTCTTTGGGTTTAGAGCATCTGTTTTCTTCCCCCTACACACCGCCACAGAATGGTGTTGTAGAGAGGAAGAATCAGACCTTTGTAGAGATGGCCAGGACGATTCTCGATGAGCATAGGACTCCTAGGCGATATTGGGCCGAAGCTATGAGCACTGCATGCTACATTTCCAATCGCATTTTTCTCCGAGCTTTCTTGAAAAAGACTTCTTATGAGTTGTGTTTTGGAAAACTGCCCAAGGTGAGTTATTTTCGAGTTTTTGGTTGCCATTGTTTTATACTCAAAAAGGGAAACTTGGACAAGTTTAAGTCTCGTTCTTCTGACGGTGTGTTTTTGGGTTATGGCACTCATACTCGCGCTTATCGTGTACTTAACCTTGACACTAACCGAGTCATGGAGACATCAGATGTCACCTTCGACGAGACCATGGTTTGTCCTTCTTCTCGTTTTGAGCGTGCAGGTGATCATGAGGTTGGCGAGCCTCTTTTCGATGATGAAGAAGAAGGTGCTGAAGGGATAGATGACCCAGCATCTCCTCCACCTGCTGTGCCACAAAGAGTGGCTTCTACGACGACTCACGGCCCCGACACGTCTTCTTCCTGGGGGCCGTGGGATCTGCCACCTCGAGCGGTACCCTTTGTACCCGAGGAGGCACCAACTGCTGTTGAGAGGGAGGCCACTTTAGCAAGGGAGGCGCCACGACACATTCAGCGCTAGCACCCGCCTCAGCAGATGATTGGCAGCCTCGACGAACGCGTCACCCGGTCAAGACAAATCTCTCACTTTGCTCATTCTGCATTTGTTGCTGATTTTGAACCCCGGGATGTTGGACACGCTTTGACGGATCCGGATTGGGTCAATGCCATGCATGAGGAGTTAGAAAATTTTGAGAGAAATTGGGTTTGGGTTCTAGTGTCTCCACCTTCTGAGTGTCACCCAATTGGGACAAAATGGGTTTTCAAAAACAAACAGGGAGAAGATGGCCATGTTGTGAGAAACAAGGCCAGACTCGTAGCCCAGGGATATAGTCAGAAGGAGGGGATAGATTATGAGGAGGCTTTTGCTCCTGTAGCACGTTTGGAGGCGATTAGGATACTCTTGGCTTTTGCTGCATCCAAAGGGTTTAAACTTTTTCAAATGGATGTCAAGAGTGCCTTCTTAAACGGCTACATAGAAGAGGAGGTGTATGTTAGACAACCCCCCGGTTTCGAAAATCCCAAGTTTCCAAACCATGTCTTTAAACTTCACAAAGCTTTATATGGTTTGAAACAAGCCCCTAGAGCCTGGTATGATAGGTTGAAAACCTTTTTGCTTGCTAAGGGTTTTAAAATGGGATGTGTGGATAAAACGCTCTTTCTCCTCAAGCAAGGCAAAGACACTCTCTTGGTCCAGATTTACGTGGATGATATCATTTTCGGTGGTTCTTCTCACGCTTTGGTTGCCAAGTTTGCAGATACTATGAGCAGGGAGTTCGAGATGAGTATGATGGGTGAGCTGACTTTCTTTCTCGGATTGCAAATTAAGCAATCCCGAGAAGGGACGTTTGTGCAACAGGGCAAGTATACCAAGGACTTGCTGAAGAGGTTCGATATGGGTGAGGCCAAGCCTCTTCCAACACCCATGTCGACCATGACGGCCCAAGATGCGGACAAGGATGGAGAGGCTGTGGACCAGAAGGAGTACCGAAGCATGATCGGGTCGCTGCTCTACCTGACGGCGACACGCCCGGACATCCAGTTCGCGGTGTGTCTGTGTGCGCGCTTTCAGGCGTCACCGCTCACTTCTCACCGTGAGGCAGTGAAGCGCATTTTTAGGTACCTTCATTTTTCACTTGAGTTCGGGATTTGGTATTCAGCTTCCTCCACCCTCTCCCTTTGCGGTTATTCTGATGCCGATTTTGCTGGTTGTCGCATTGAGCGCAAGTCCACTTCTGGGACTTGCCAATTTGTTGGTTCTTCTCTTGTATCGTGGTCTTCTTGCAAGCAGTCTAGTGTCGCCCAGTCTACCACGGAGGCTGAGTATGTTGCTGCGGCTAGCTGCTGTTCCCAGTTGCTTTGGATGATGGCCACCTTGCGTGATTTTGGTCTGAGCTTTTCTCGTGTTCCTTTGCTTTGTGACAGCACGAGTGCGAGTAGCGTTGCTAAGAACCCCGTGCTTCACTCGAAGACCAAACACATTGATGTGCGCTTTCATTTTCTGCGAGACCACTATGAGAAGGGTGATATCGACCTTCGCCATGTCGATACTCATCATCAGTTGGCTGATATTTTCACCAAGCCTTTGGACGAATCAACCTTTAATCGGTTGAGGGGTGAGCTTGGTGTGTGTTTCCCCTTTTAGATGGGGGAAACATTTTGGATCTTGTATCATAGACTGACTATTTTCTCGTTTGCTTTGCTTTTCTTTTGCATTTCAGCATACGCTTTTACATTCTGAGCTTCATGTATATAATCTTTAAAATGTAATTATGCTCTATGTAGTATGCTCCGATGCTTCTGTTGATGCTTGTAGCTTATGCTCTTTCCGATCACTAATACATGTTGTGAGCTGAGCTATTTTGTATGGTGAACCTGCTTAATGAACTTAAACATGAAAATGTTCACCATTGAGATATGCAACTAGCATGTGTAGGATGTGTTGAATTCACTCGTGCTTTTCATATATGCTAGGTTGCTATGTCTCTAGTTCTGAGTCTATCACTTGCTTGGTCTGTTCATATTCTGTCAATAAAATCTGAACCAAGTTTTAAGTAAATTGAAAAGATCGAGATGGGATTGCTTGTCAACACATCACAGTTTCGAGACTGTTTCTCATTGCACTTTGAGTTAAACTTGAGCTGTGTAGTGTATGACTGAAACTGTTGCTTTAAGCTTCTGATTGCTTCTGCATAGGCTTCGCACAGTTGGAAAGTTAGGCAATGACAAGCATTCAACCTCTCGCAATCACATGCTGAAATTTTAACTTGTGTAATCTTAACCGCTGCAACTCCGATACATTTTGGATACACAAGACTATGTTTCACTCTATAGCATGATGATTGAACTGTGCTAGGGGTAGTTCACCTTGTATACATGTTTAGCACTTGATTGATTTTCTATCTATACATGGTGTGTGCTATTTTGATGGTGAATACCTTTCGGCTAAAAACTGCTCACTGTGCTCTCATTTCGTATTTAATGATCAGTTTGAGCCTTTGCTAGCTTGTATGCTTTCCAGTGAGTCGTTGGAGCTATACTGTTTAGAGCATCTTTGCATTTTCTTGACTATATTCCTAAAGCTGCTAACTTGCATTATGACTCATATGCATTTTGGATGGGGAGCACTTCTCTTGTTGGCACTTTTGTTGGTGCATTTTCTAAGGGGGAGAAAATCATTTTCGATTCCTTTTGCTTGCTGGTGCATTTTCAACTAAGGGGGAGAATTTGGACAAATCATGCCTCCCATGTTCAAAGGAGAGAGGAATCGGTTGTGTGCACCATGCAAGGGGGAGTTTGCTCGTGCTGAATTTTTGAAATTTCCAATTGGTTTGGAGCGCGCTTTGCTAGTTGTGTTGAGCCTTTACCTCTATCTTGAGGGACTAGTAGCCGCATCTTTGCTGCAGTTGGTTTCAGTTGGTATTGAGCTTTTTAGTCGATGTCGAGCTTTCTTGCTAGTTGTGTTGAGCCTTTGTGCCTCTATCTTGAGGGACTAGCATTTTGCTTCGATTTTTCATTTGGCATTTGCTAGCGGTGTTGAGCCTGTTCTACCTCTTCTTGAGGGCTAGCTTTGTTTTGCTTGGTTGCGTCGAGCCGCTGCCCATGTCTTTGGGGACCAAGTTGTCTTGCTCTTTCCACTTGACCTTCTTCGGCTTTGCTATGCTTTTGGGTCATTTGGTCGAGTTCTCTCTTCTCCTTCCTCCTCCTTCTATTTCCATTATGATTTGTGTTGGTAGTTGACAATGCACTCATCAAGGGGGAGATTGCGGATACATGGGTGTATGCCGAGTCTCTGAGTGATGAGTGATTGTCAACTAGGATAATGCACATGTTCTTTGGCTTGTGTTGTGCAGGTGTCGAGCACGGATATAGTGATCAGAGGCAAGGTGAAGGTCAAGTAGAGACGTGCCGTGCCGATGGACCGAGAGTGGCGAAGGGCGGACATGAGGCTTGGACTGAGGAACCGGTGGCCCGAGGATCAGCTGTGGTGGCTGGCAGCCTGGGACAGCGACGAGCGAAGACTTTGCGGGACATGGTGTTGCTTGGGTCGAGGACCTAGGGACACATGTCGGTGGACGGGGTGCACGGGCGGTGCATCCCCTCTACAGCTCCGGTTTGGTGGTAGAGCCAGAGAAAAACCATCGGGTGGACGGTTTCCAGGTTTGGGCCGCAAAACCTGGGCGCGGATGGTTTCCGAGTTTGGCCACAAAACTCGGGCTGAGGACGGTTTCCAGGTTTGGGCCTCAAAACCTGGGTGCTGTGGGTTTGCTGAGTTTGGGCCACAAAACTCAGGCGCTGGTGGGCTGGTTTCCCGGTTTGGGCCTCAAAACCAGGGGTTGGTCGTGAAGGCTAGTTTCCCGGTTTGGGCCTCAAAACCGGGGGTGCGACATCCAGGAAAGGGCCGCAGAGCGGTGGCGGCACGTGGCAGCAATCGGTGAGGTTGCGTCGAGGCAACGCTACCAGTTATGCGGGCGTGGCCGTCAGATCCACCTATCTTCGAGTTGGTCCAGAATAACCTTAGGGTTTAGCTGGTTCGCTCTGTAAGTAGTTAGGGGTAGAGTGGGAATTAGGAATAGTTAGAATTAGGATAAGTAGGGGGACACACCCACCTCCCCATTCATCTCAGTCATTTGCTCTTTGCTTCTAGGGTTTCCTGCATTCCCAATCCCTTGCTGTAGCTAGCTGAGATCCGCAGAGAACCATACCTCTGTATACTAGAGATTTTGAGGAAGTGAGGCCGTAACCTCACTGTTGTAGCGTGTGGTAGCCACACGGTTGCAGATCGATGACTTGATTCGCGTTTTGTTCGTGTTCTTCGCGTTCTTCGTTTCTCCGCAATTTTCCCGTCACTCGATCTCCTTCTCTACTGCGTCTTTATGAAATCCGTTTGAATCAACTTGTTCTTTATAGTGAGGAGATCATTTCCACCGAAGGAATTCATCTAACTCCTCACGAACAAGTAGATCGGGTTGATTTCGTTTTCGTGGTGTTTTTTCGTTCATACTCCTCTGCTTTCGATTTCCCGGTGGTTGAGTTGATTTGAGCAGATGATTTCTTGGGGATAGTCTTCTAACTACCTCGTGATCATCTTCTCCAAGTTTGGGAACATGGGATTGAGTTTTGTTTTGGATTCGAGAGGATTCGTGAGAGGGGCGACTGAAATCGCCCTCTCTGTTCATCCGCGGACAGTCCGCAACTGGGGGCGCGGACTGTCCGCGCGTCGGGATCGAGCCAGGTCAGTGGCTGCGGGTCTCGGTCGTGTTACTGTTCCTTGACCGGCGGACAGTCCGCCGTAGGAACTCGCGGACAGTCCGGGAGTCGTCCAGGGACTGTTCAGCAACCTTGCCGTTTCGGTGTTTTGACCGACGGACAGTCCGCCATCCCCTCGAGGACAGTCTGCAGTAGGGGCGGACAGTCCGGGACCCCAGGGCCGGACAGTCCGCGAATCGGCTGTGTTCTCTGGTTTTGTGCGTTTGCTCTCCCGGCTTCTTCGCTTGGTTTCCGGACTTCTCGTTTGGTCCTAGAGTTGACCAAGGAACCTCTCTAGGTATCTTTGCTACTTGTTAGCATAGGTATTTGGAGATTTCTCGACGTAGCCGCCTATCTACATTCGGGACTTGGTTATTGAGGGTCGAACTTGTTCCGGTGCTGTTGCCGTTTGGTTTGCTATCGCTTTGTGGTGCCTCGCTGTGATCCAAGGGATCATCCACCCTCTTCCAAGGGTCGTGGGCATCACGTTCTCGGTCTTAGCTTTTGGGGGTTGATTTTGGGACAATCGGCCAAAGTTTCTGAGAAGAAATTTTTGAGCTCCCATTCACCCCCCCTTTGGTCGCCTTGCTAGTGCATTCTCGGTCCTTCAGAAGGCCTTGCGGCCCGTGACCAGGCCGTCGCAGCCCGCAAGGACTCTCCTGATGACTTGCTCGACAAGGAAGATCCGAATAGATAGACCCAGATTCCTTGCCAAAAGGAACCGATTGTAATCTGTTAGGATTCGGCAAGTTGTAACCCTGCTCCCCGGCTATATAAGGCGAGCAGGGATCCCCTCCAAACTCATGCCATATTCCAATCCATCAAAACAAACTAGCCACCAGAACACAAGACGTAGGGTATTACGGCGACTTGCCGGCCCAAACCTGTCTAAATCGTCGTCTCACGTCCCTGTGTCTACGCTTTGCAGACGTCTCGCACGCCTCCGCCACTCAATCTACTACCTTGGGCATACCCCTCGGTAGACTATTGACCATATTTCGTCGACAACAACCACACCACAAGATGGGGATCCACAAGATACGGGCAATCCACTAAAGTTACCTTTCGTGATCTCTCACGGGAAAAGTATAAGAAACCCCTCACAAATCACTGATCAGAGCCGGAAATAATCACCAACTTCCGCTCAATGATCCTTGCTTCTCGAAGCCGTCTAGGTGTCGGCAAACACCAAGAGTAACAAGCGAAATCCACAGCGAAACACAATCACCAAGTGTCTCTAGATGAACACACTCATGCAATGCACTTGGATCTCCCAATCTCTCATAAAGTGTTGAACAATCAATAAAAATGGAGAGAGAGGGATTGCTAGACTCATATTGTAGTTACGGCAATCAAAATGTGCAAGACAGTGAGCCCAAGCCGGCCAAACGTCGTATATAGAACCCCCTCACGAGAGAAAACCGTTGCCCCTAAAACCACAACTTCTGTGGGGGCATCAGACATGACTGTCGGGGGCATCAGACACGGCACAACGTTCGATGCCTGAATGGAGGCCACGTGTCCTCTTCGTTCAACCACAGTCGCCAGATCCCAACGGCTAGAATCAATTGTGCGCTCTTTATGCCACATCAGACGCACCCAACGAATGCACCGGTCTAGCGTCTGATGCCTTGTCAGAATTTCAACGGCTAGCTGCACTAACATCGGACTCTGCTACAGGACCACATCGGACGCGCCTGGGCCAATGTTCGATGTCTATGCAAAGAGCTCCCTAAGAGCCCCTGCGGACATCGGATGCGTCCGATGTGCCCAGTTCGATGCTCCTCTGTTTCCTCTGACTAAGCCACATCATAAGCATCAGACGTGCGTACAGTGCAACATGTGCGTCCGATGCAGCTCTGAAT
Organism: Coix lacryma-jobi var. lacryma-jobi; assembly: GCA_009763385.1. Taxonomy (NCBI): domain Eukaryota; kingdom Viridiplantae; phylum Streptophyta; class Magnoliopsida; order Poales; family Poaceae; genus Coix; species Coix lacryma-jobi. The sequence goes on from CM019824.1 coordinate 141,426,294, forward strand.
TTGCTGACTGGCTAGGGTTACCCATCGGACGCTCGGCCCAACGTCCTATGCTCTACGGATCAGCGTCCGATGCTACTCAGAGAGCATGGAATCGATCTCCACTTCATCTCTTGTGCAAATGTGTTAACTCCACCAAGTTTCCACCACTTGTGTATGTGAGTTAGCATTTGTCAAGCACTTTTCCAAGGGAAGTTAGCACTCACTAGAATCTAAATGCATATGCAAGGTGTAAATCATCTAGTGACACTTTGATAACCGCATTTTACAAATGAGTTTCCCTCCTGTTAATAGTAAAACTATCTATCCTAAATGTGATCACACTCTCTATAGTGTCTTGATCACCAAAACAAAATGGCCCGATGGTTATACCTTTGCCTCTAGCCTATTTTATTTTTCTCTTTCTTCTTTTCCAAGCTTTGGAGCACATAATGATCACATCACCATCCATCTAGCTCCATTACTTGGTGTTGGACCAACCTATCTCCTAAACACTTGAGCATAGGGTTAGTCCAATAGGTTTCATCAATTACCCAAAACCAAACTAGGGCTTTCAACAGGCCCTTCCTAGCTATGACAACTGAAGTGAGAAAAAGTTAAATAACTCCCATATGTGTCGCCCAGTGTTACGTTGTTGATATTCGTTAGTGCAAATAGAATATGAAAGATTCTGCAAGCACATAGAACACCATTGTAGCATTTTACTGGAAGTATTCCAAATATCATTATTTATATTTTACCACTGGGAAGCTAGGGTTAAGAATCTGATAACTCACTATCATGCATCTACAAACTCAGAGTACTAATTAGACTAAAGCAGGAGTAATTGATATATGATATGATAATGAATGAAAGCACATAAAAGAGAATCCAATGATAAATGTCTAGATAACTAAAGTGAGTGGACAATGGGAGAGATCAAGGTTCCTATGTACTTCTCTATTACTTGGGTTCTTAGGCAACAAAGATGAAAAATATAGGAGTCATATACATTGACACTTTGGAGCAGTAGGTCCTTTCCAACTCTCGAAGAAGACTGGAAAGAGGTAGTTGGGAGAAGGCTGCCAAAAGCTCTACAAGACATCAACCCGGACGTGGTGGATTACAAAGGCCTAACAGAGCTGTCACCCCTAGGGCTACCACAACTAACCGTAGGATAGAGCGCAAACTTAGGTAACCTATAGACTAAACACCATGTTTAATCTATCGATTACTACTCTAATTATGGCCTATAACTAGAGCACTCAATACGAGCAAAGATCCCATGCCAAGATATAACAACTATACTAATCATATATGAAAGGCATAAAGTAAATAGAGAAGATAAATATATTAAAGCATAAGTCATAAAGAAAAGATACAAAGGCATACCAAATCTCTGAAGACTCCTATGGAACCGGAGCACGGCTCTACTCTCTCTAACTCCCAACTAGAGCTAATCTATTACATTGGAAAGTCTAGCCCTAATTCTCTAGAGAAGAGAGATCATCCTTTCGAGGGATGCCTCTACAACTCTATAATGATGTGTTGCCTCAGGGGGGGTCTGGGTTTATTATATAGGGGTGCTTGGCCTCCCCTCTACCTTGAGCAAGCGATGTGGTACTAAACTCTCCGCCATATGCACATGGGCCTTAATGGGCCAAATTGCGTTTGAAGAGTTCTGTTAGAGTGTGTCATGCGAAGTGGAGCGAGTTTGGGCCCTGTACTAGGCCGACCGGCCTCCCACTATGACAGGTGGGCCCAGCCTTACGTGGGTCACCTTCTCGTGTCTTCTGAAAGGTTCCAGATTGTTCTAGAATCTTCCAAATCGTATCCATTGAGGACTCTCGCTCCGAGATACCAAATATAGCAAATCATATGTCTGTTTCGATCGTCTCGATGAGCTCTTCAAAATGGTGTGCTTTGTTTCATCACTTGAGATAATTTTATATGGTGAAATATTGATAATCCTGCAAAGCAAGTGAGAGCAACACAACTCGTGGAACTTGTTAGAATCAAACCCTATAACTATGCTTTATGTTTCATTTCATGTTAATTCATGCAATAGTTGATGTTATAAAATAGACATTAAGGACCATCAACATACGTGCAAAATGACTTATTTTGCCCTTGTTGTCTTTCATTTGGCCCTAACCCATCTATCAAATGCTTCCTCCACTGCACCCTTTAGTCGTCCCCCCTCTCTTGTTCTCTTGCCTAGCGATGACGATAGGTTGCCATCCTTCCTGTTTCACTAGCAAATTAAAAGAGTTATTCCTCGTTACACAACAATCAGATTATGTATAGTTTGAATCTTATTCTCCCGCCCTACGTGAATCAATTTGTGTTTCTAGGTTTTGATGAGATTTGTGCTCGTCTCTTGTTCCTAATTCCATGTCTTCATCATGTCAGAGAGATCACAATTGGTAGAAAATTGGATGCAATGAATTTGTGTTCGTTTTAGGATGAAGTAAAGTGACTGTACTCCTCAGTAAGTTCACATATGCACTATGACTAAATGACTAGATGCATGTTTTGTAGTTTTTTGGATTTGGATGTGTCCTAACTCTAAGAGTATTTGTGTTTATGATTATGTCAGAATCGATCATGTCAATGCATTTATAATTCATGATAGTGTTGGTAAGTGCACAATCAATGTCAAATATGGAATGGGGAAATGATGTTTGGATTGATCTATCTAGTCATTGTTGTCTCTCTAAGTTTGTTAATGAAAGGGCTAGCAAGACACTTTTGGGTAGGGACCATCAATTGATTGGTCGGCTGCTGACGAAGAAAGTGGGTGAAAATTGAAAGTGATTACTGATTACTAATTACAAGTTTTAGAAAATAGTAGAGGCTCTATGGGATGAGAAGCAGATGGATGTCAACAGTTAAGTGTTTGACAAGGACAGGTTGTCCAAAGGCTGGAATATAGATTAAATTTCATGCCCAAATGAGTCAAGATGACATTAATAGTAAAATGAACTAGAACTCCCTACTTTTGAGTGATAGTGTCCTATAGCTCAAGAGCACACTCCACCCACATAATCGCATTAGAAGTTGTGTTTGGGGTCAGATTGGGAGTGATATAATGCATTGCTTTGTGAGTTTGCATCTAGGGGCACTAGTTCATCATTGTTATTATGGTGTTCTTATTATTTTTTGCTGGTTGTCACCACCTAGATGGCTTGGAGCAACGAGGCACTGTGAGCACCACTTGTGTAGGAGCTCTGTTGGAAGATTTGTAAGAGACTTGGTGCTCATCCTCTTAGAGATCGTGAAGAGCAATTCTAGTGTTAGTATCACCTTCCTCTTATAAGTAGATTATTATCTAACTAAATAGTCTTCCATTGACTATCATTAATAATTAGATAATAAACTTAATTGGTCATCTCGGTATACTACCTATTGTTGACGGTCCTTACAGTCAATATTATACCATCAACTAATGCATAAAATGATATTAAATGGTTGATAATGCATAGTTGTAGGGTTTGAATCTAATAAATTCCACGAGTTGTGTTGTTCTCACTTGTTTTGCAGGATAATCAATGTTTTACTATATAAAAGTATATCAAGTGATGAATCAGAGCGCACCATTGCGAAGAACTCGTCGAGACGATCGAAATGGACATATCATCTGCCAAGAGTCCTGAAGCGAGTCCTTGATGAATACGACTTGGAAGACTCCGAAACACTCTAGAAACATTATCCATATCAAGTTCAAAGGTGTGACAGACAAAATTCCATCAGCTGCAGTAAACCAGAATTGTCCAGGGACCAGACAGGAAGATGACGACAAAGAATCCAACCACGCCACAATTACTTGCACAAACCAACCAAACTCCTGCGCTGGAAGGATCTAGAAGACACCAGGACGAAGGAGGAGCTTGGAGGCTGACAAGTGGGGCCGGCCGGCCCCACCTACAGGGCTGCAGGCCGGTCGGCCTGGTCCCACCTGTCATCCCCTCTTCTTCGCGCGACGTGACCTAACCGACCTCTTCTTCGTATCTAGGCCCTTGATCAAGGTCTGTTTGATCTGAAGGCTATGGTTCATCCCACCGGCCTATATAAGTAGCCCTAAACCTCCCTCTGAGGCATCCATCCAATCCTTCAATTCATATCTTCAGATAGGATCAGTAGAGAGGGTTCCCATGAAAGGACCACCTCTCCTGAGTTAGCCATCAAGAGAAGATTAGCCCTCCTTAGGATCTAGTCTTTAGAAATAGAGAGATGTAGCAAGAGGGAGGAGTATGGAGGAGGTGTTGGCCTGTCGATGTCCCCTCTGCGCCCTGGCGGAAGTGAAAGCCCTAGTTTGGTTTTGGATAATTGATGAAACCTATTTGGACTAACCCTATGCTTAAGTGTATATGAGATAGGTTGGTCCAACACCAAGTGATGGAGCCAGATGGATGGTGATGTCCACGTAATGGTGATCAAAGGCTCCAATGCTTGGAAAAGAAGAAAAAGAAAAACAAAATGGGCTAAAGGCAAAGGTACATGCATAGGGCCATTTTGTTTTGGTGATCAAGACACTATAGAGAGTGTGATCACATTTAGGATTGATGGTCGTACTATTAAGAGGAGCGAAATTCATTTGTGAAATATGGTTATCAAAGTGCCACTAGATCTTACTTTGCATATGCATTTAGAATCTAGTGTGTGCTAACATCCCTTTGTAAAGTGCTTGATAAATGCTAACTCACATACACAAGTAGTGGAAACTTGGTGGAGTTAACACTTTTGCACAAGGGATGTAGTGGAGATTGATTCCGTGCTCTCTGAGGAGCATCGAACGCTGGTCTAATGGGCATCGGACGCTGAGGGTAGCGTCCGATGGCTAACCCTAGCTAAGCGAAGTTGACTGAGTAGCATCGGACGTAGGCAACAGACGCTGGGAAAACACTGTTGCTGAGTCTGATGATGATGACGTGTCCTACGGTTGCTCTCGGGGGAGCATCGGACGCTGGGGAGCATCCGATGTGGTTTCATCGGATGCGTCCGATGTTCGCAGGAGCTCTCTGGATGCTCTCTTCATAGACATCGGACGCTGGTCCTGTAGCGTCTGATGTGGCACCGTGCGAGCGTCCGGTGTTGGCGCGACTAGCCGTTGTGAAGTCTGACAGGTCATCAGACACTGGACCTGTGCGTCCGATGCTACATTAACAGTGCGCGTTTGAATCTAGCCGTTGGGATCTAGCGGCTCCAGTTGAATGAATGGGGACACATGGCTTTTATCCAGACATCGGACGCTGGCCGTAAGTCCGATGCAAATCCATCGGAGCGTCCGATGGCCCCGCAGAATCTGAGTGTTAGGGGGTTTCAGCCTTCTCTTTGGAGGGGGCTCTATATAAGGCATGTGGCCAACTTGGGCTCACTCTCTTGGACATTTGGATTGCCTAAACACTATTGTGAGCCTAGCCATTCTTCTCCCACTCCATTTGATTGATTGTTCATCATATTGTGAGAGATTGGGAGAGCCAAGTGCATTGCATGAGTGTGTTCATCTAGAGGCACTTGGTATTTGTGTTTTGCTATGGATTTCTCTTGTTACTCTTGGTGTTTGTCGACACCTAGACGGCTTGAAGCAGCGAGGATTGTTGAGCACAAGTTGGTGATTGTTTCCGGCTCCGATCAGTGACTTGTGAGGGGTTTCTTGTACCTTCCCCGTGGGAGATCGCGAAAGGTAACTTTAGTGCATTGCTTGTAGCTTGTGGATCCCCATCTTGTGGTGTGGTTGTGCGGCACCCTATTGAGGGTTTGGCGTGTGATGCCAATTAGCTCGTGAACCTCCAAGTGGGTGAATCGCTACAACGAGGACGTAGCTTGCCGAAAAGCAAGTGAACCTCGGGGATAAATTCATTGTGTCATCTTGTCTCCTTGTTATTCATTGATACATCTATTGATCACTTGTCGGGATTGGTATACATCTCTCTATCTCTTGTAATTACTTTGTCTCATAGTTGCAAGGTGAATTTTGTATCTATTCTTTACTAGACATATTAATTCTTGTGTAGCATTGTATATCCTTTAGTTCTTATTGCTCACATAGTCATAGTCTAGCAACCTAGCCTTTGTGTCATATTAGAAATCATAGTTAACTAGAATTGTGAATAGGAGGCTTGCTTTTGACTTAGAGCTAGCGCCCAACCTTTTGCTTCACCATTTAGTTTACTAACAAAGTTGCTTAGTGTTGTTGTAGAAATTTTTATAGGCTATTCACCCCCCTCTAGCCATTTAGAACCTTTCAGGAAGTTAATCTACGTTTGGGATTCCTCTGGTCATCAATTTCTTATTTATGTAAGTGTTTCTCATATTTATTCTTCTTGTCACGAGTCTCTTTTGAGTGCTTTAATCTTTCATGATAGGTTATAGTATAATTCATTGTGTCAGCGTGGTGCTTAGACTCGGGTTACTCGTAGATGTACCCTATAGGCCGGATTGGTGGTAGCTCGCGGGTGTGACTCTTATAGATCCGTTGAATCCTCTGTAGTCCACCTCCCATTTATAGGCCGAGCAAGACCATAGTTACTTAGTTGTGCTTGTGCTCTGGATGCAGCCTTCTAATTGAGATAGAATGATATGAGACAACTTATTGAGATATGAACTAGAAGACCTTAGTGATCACCTCTACCCTCTCGACCTTCTAAGTCTTGATCTACTCTAGGTTAGGTTGGACTGTAGTTCTCACACGTTTCCCTGTGGATACGATATTAAAACCTTCGGGCGGTATTCGTGCGCTTGCGGATCTTTTCTGTGTGCATTAATAAATACCAACACCTATATAGCGCACTATGTTTGAGATGCATCTAGGATCACATAGATAGAAAGGTTTATTACAACTCCCTTCAAGTTCAACATAACATTAAAAGAGTAGTTAGGTTACAACACATTGTTTCAAACATAGTTCATCGCACAACAACCACATATAGTATGAGCGAAAGTCTTTCAAACACAATAGACTTCATGAATTCTACGCAAGGCATCCTCTACCAATCCTAGTCCTCAGAGGACTTAGGGGGTGTAAAAGAAGCCTTACATAGGAGCGAGAGTACCCACAAGGCTCAAACAATTACAGGGCAAGTACTCAATTGTACTCAACATCACTTACCCAATATAATAACAAGAATCATGCATTTGGTTCATTAGCAAGGATTGCGATCGGTTTTGCCTAAAAGCATTTTGTACATGAATAAAAGTGATCTTATCAACTAAGCAAGCAAAGCATGGTTAATAAGAGTTAAAGCAATTAGCAAGTGGAGTTCGATCTTCCACTAGTCATTTCTTGTCATTAGTTCATATCCAGAGGAAAACTTATAGCATAAATTCAAAACTCTATAGAGGGGTACACATCAACCCCACCAAAGACAAGGGATATCACCAATAAAACCCGTCGGTGCATAAGGGATACCTCAATATCTTAACTTTTCCTAAGTGCCCATGAATTTGAGTGTGGGTCAATATACTAGCTTTTTCTAGATACCCCACACTACACCTCGTGACGAATCCACGAGAAAACTGATCGCAACAAAGTAATCAGTTTGCCACACCTATATATATGACAAGTGGTTTGAACAACTATGTTCATGTTTTGCTACCAGGGATACACGGGCCTCAGACGGTCCAGTGAGCTACACCATCTAAGACCTCGCATTTCTTGGCATGTCCAACCCCTCGCTAGCCTTGGTTCATTCTCATCATCTTGGTGAAGTTTTAGATCATATCTCCTTTGCATGTTGCTTAGTGCACAAACAAGTTCCATATGTGCGAGAGATGAGAAACACATCACCTTCTCGACTTCTACCATCTAAGAAAACTAAGCATGAGTTATGGGATAACAAAAATAAACAAGGAATGGTACAAGGCATTGGATCGAGCTCAAATAGGTGCTTGTAGGATACTAGTCATATAATAACATGTCATGCATTTACTTAACCTTTAGCCACATTATTGTAACACCCCAGTTTTTATTAATTAAAATTTGTTATAATTTAATTAGGAAATGGCAAAATCTTAGATAGAGGAAAAAGTTTTTACTAATGGTATGCTGCATTTATGTTGTTGCATAAGTTTATTGGGTAAAAAGAATTTATTAAATTCAAATTAGGGCAAATTGTTTTTGTTATATTTAGAAAATAAATAAAAGGTTTACAAAAATTTATCAAAATAAACTTAAAATTTTATTTGCAAAACCTAGGAAAAATATTTTGGAAAGATTGCAAACTGATTTGGTTTCAAATAGATTTAAATTTGATTTTGAAATGGATTTTGAAAAGCAAATGAAAAAGAAAAATTGGCAAATGCCCTCTCTCCCTTTTTCCCCTCTCCATCCGGCTCGGCCTGGTTCCTCTCCACCCGGCGGCCCATGCTCCCCTTTTCCCTCCCTAGGTCGTTTCTTCACCGACCAGCCCAACACACCTCTCCCTCATCTCCCGTGCCCGCCTCCTCTCCTAGGTCGTTTCTTCACCGACCAGCCCAACACCCCCTCTCCCTCATCTCCCGTGCCCACCTCCTCTCCGGTGGGACTGGAGCGCAACTGCGCTCCGTGCGCTACACCGCCCTCCCCTTCCTGCTCGCCTCCACACACGCTCCCAAAGCCCAGCGCTCCGCCTCTCCCTCTCCTAGGCCGAGTGAAGCCGACGGCCGCGCCGAAGCCCCGCAACTGGCCAACCCAGAGCGTCGCAGCAGCCCTCCTCCGCTCCCCTCTCTCTCACTGACACACGAACCCTCCCCGTCAGAGCCTCCCTGTTGACACTCAAAAGTGTCACCGATAAGAATGAATTTAGAAGAAGTATTCGGCCTATAAATTATAGCCGAATTTGTCTTTTAGTATTGAAAGGTCGGATTTCCTAAGTGGGCCTGGTCATGTTCTAAGCTGAATAGGCCTGATTGTTTAGACTGTCGACCAGTCCTGCTATGTCCGACCAGGTGATGCTGGTCGGAGGCCTTATAGTTATTATGAATATCGAGCCTAGCGCTAATATGTAGGTCTTTCTCTTGTAAAAGACGGTTTTGTTAATCAATATGGGCCGATAAAGTCCATTAAACTGATCTGGTCAATCCAAGATTTGGCGAGATCAGGGTTACCTTATTGTGTCCGGATTGGATTCTATATTTTGATAGAGTCCGGATAGGAAACTTGGAGATTGCATCTGGAGATGTTTTCTATTGGGATAAGACCAGCCCCCTCTATATATATGAGAGGATCATGGCCGATTGAAGGATCCAACACCAATCGATCAAAATCAATCTACTATCCCTTTTACCCTTTTTTCCCCTCTACCTTGCTGTTCGGCGCATCTCCCGGCGAGATTCGACGACGTTCTAGGCGGCCTTGCTGGTCCTAGAACAACCTCTACGTGCTTCTCCCCGACGGGTCTTCCCGGGAGGAGTTCTAGAGTTACCAACACGAGGCTCTAAAACCCTAGATCAACCTAGACCGGTCTCTAGATCGGTCTTCGCTGGTTTAGCCAGGGTCTTCGCTGTCTCAGGTTGATCTACAACCTCATCGGGCGTTCTAGCCCTGCTGGCGTGTGATTCGGATAACTTCCGACGTCAACAAACTTTTTGGCGACTCCGCTGGGGACGATTAAAATCTCATCTACTACCAACATGGGCGGCAAAGATGATGCTACCGATAAGGACAACATTGTCCGTCCCACGGGCATTGATGAGCTCCCAGATGAGTTGAAGCAGCAGGCGCAGGCCAAGCTCGACGTCGTGTTGAAGGCTTTCCTAGAAAGTTGCTCCAAGGATCGGCGCGGCAGGATCACTCAGGACAAGAAGCCGGACTTCAGCGAGATCGTCCCTACCGCGACAAATACAAACGCTGAGGACGCTTCTGACAAGGTAAAAGATAAGGTACCTGAAGATCCTTACCCTACCCATGATAATTATTCCGCAATGCTGGTTGATTCTTCATAAACTTTTACCAACACTATCCATCATTCTTTTAAATTGCTTAGTGACCTCTTGGATAAGATAGAAGGCAAAACTGTCAAACCCGAAGTCCCAGCTGGGCAGCCCCAGTTCGACATGCCTTTTAATTCTTTTAGAGGACAGACTTCACACGTTAATTTTGGACAATTAGGGTTTACTGAGACCAGGGGTGTTGAAGCCGGTACCTCGACAACTACCAACCATGTTCATCATGGCACTGGTCGGACTATGCAAACCGACCAGGGTACCTCGACAAACAGAACTTCAGGAGGACAGGGAACGGTGTTACCTAATCCGCCGAAGTCACCAAGCCACAATCCCATGCATGGTGGTACCAACGACCTAGCCAATACCGATTTTGGACGAGCCATAAATCGGTTTAAGGATGAAATAACTAGGTCGCTTGAGACTAGTTTAGGGGTCCAGTTCAAGCCTACCAGGACCACTTATTCTAAACCGTACCCTTCGTATTTCGATTTTATGAAAGCACCCGACGGTTGGAGGGTACCAGATTTTTATAAGTTTAGTGGCGACGGTAGTAAATCAACTATGGAACACATCAGCATGTTCCTCGCTCAAATGGGCGAAGCTAGTACTTTAGATTTTATGAACATACGACATTTTCCTTTGTCTCTTACTGGTACGACTTTCGCCTGGTTTACGTCACTACCAGAATGCACCGTAGGTTCTTGGGCCGAGTTAGAAGAAAAATTTCATAATCACTTTTATGACGGAGTCCAAGAAACTAGGTTATCACATCTTACATCGGTTCAACAAGGACGTAGCGAGTCGGTAGTCGATTTCTTTAAACGTTTTAAAGAAATTAAAAACCGATGTTTCCATTTGAGGATCTCCGATAGAGATCTGACAGATCTATGCTTAGTTGGCCTACGTCGGGAGATCAAAGATAAACTTGAGCATCATGATTTCTTTAACGTAAATCAATTGTTACAAAAGGCCGTTTCGATAGAATCGCGCTTCAAAGAACCCTATGATCCTCATAAAATTCATCGGTCGGGCGTGCATATTACCGAGATAAACCCTGATAGTTCCGATGATAAGTCTAAAGATTGCTACGCTGCCGAAGTTTTATGGCCAGCACAAAATAAACTGGTTACTTGTCCTTCCCTTAAGCCGATTCAGAAGAGTCGGGGTGAGGAGGTGAAATTTACTTTTGATTTCTCTAAATGTGACCGAATATTTAATGAATTGCTTAAATTCGGTTATCTTAAAATTAATTATACTTTGCCGTCACCCGACGAATTAAAAAGGAGGGCCTACTGCAAGTTCCATAATTCCTTTTCTCATGCCACTAATGACTGCAATGTTTTCCGTCGGCAGGTCCAATCGGCCCTCAACGAAGGACGATTGAGTCTAACTGAGATGCAGATCAGTACTACTCCTTTCCCAGTACACATGGTGGAGGCAGGGGATCCTGCTATTATGATTCGTCCAGAGCAAGCCGACACGACCAAGGGAAAGAATGTGGTCATCGGCGAACCACGAGGAACACCGAATGCCGAGAATGATTCGGGGCGCAAGGTGGTGCTCGAGAAGGGTGATAATGGCAAAAATAAGCTTATGATTACTGCAGGGTCGACACGACACCTGCATAGACAGAGGTATTTTGAGTCCAGGGCGGCACAACAAAGACCGACCAGTCGGGATCATCTTCAAAGCAGCCAATACAGAGGACCGACCAGGTCAAGTCGGTCTCTACTAACCTCAGCATGACTGGTAAATCGACTAGTGTAGTCGGTTTGACTGGTTCGAAAGACCCTACTCCTTCCAGAACACGTGTTGTTCGCACGTTTGTGTTAACACCGGATTTTGGTCAACATTGAGAAGATGACAGGTGGACCCAACGAGCAGTGAGAAGAGCATTCGGTAGATGGCCAAGCGGTCGGTTACTCTATTCAGGAAGTAGATATGGCAAGAGAAGCCGATCATGAGGATAATCGACCATGACCATGATAGATTAACTGAGTATTCAAGAAGCCAGAGGGGTCTGATCTCATTGGCCAGGAGTTGGATTTGGTGGCGTTGTGATGTGGCAAGCAAGCAAAGAAGGCAATTTAAATATAAATATATATAAAGCATGCACATCTGGACGTCCAGTTCTATATTTAGCATAAATGGCTTCACGGTGAAGGAATATATATAAAGCATGCATATCTCAACATCCAGTTCTATATTTAGCATAAATGGCTTCACGATGAAGGAAAGGCTAGAAGACGGCGTGCATGTCCAGTGTGCGAAGATGGGCGTATGAGGCATTCGGCAAGTACCCATGCGGTCGGCTAGTTTCCAAGGATTCGGCAACTGCTCATGCGGTCGGCTATTTTGAGAAAAGGAGTTTCCATTGAAACGACGGAAGCAAGAGCCGATCGGGCAACAAAATTGCGACAATTAAGGCAATGAAGATTCCGAAAGGAGTTGAAGGCCAAGAATATTGTATTTTCCTTTAATATTTCATAGTCGTGTCCTCTTAGGACTTGTATTGCGTCCAGGGTATAAATATAAACCCTTGGCTATTGTAAAAAGTGTTCACAACCATATCAATACAAACCGGCCCCATGCCACCTTCGAGTCTTTAGTCGTGTCGTCGAGTTCTTCGAGAGGAATCATCGATCCGTCGACCTCCGTAAGTACCGGCAACCTTGCTATCATGTCTAGTATCATGCGGTAGATTTAGATATGAAGCAAGTAGTCTCGTATGTTAAGCTTAGTATCGTGCGGCGGATTTAAGCTTATGACGGAAAGTTTTTGCTTATGCCTTGTATCGTGCGGCGGATTAAGTCATGAGTAAAAATAGTTATCGGCTCTATTAGATTTGGCAGATCTAATAGATTCATTAAGTTATCATGTGTTATATGTTTTATTTATTTAATTCTTGTAACACTCTTTTGCCCAATCTAGATTGATCTTTGTTCGGCCTAGTCGCACGAGTTTGCTTGTGCTCTCTTTTAATCATAAGATCATGATGGCCGAATCAACTTTCAATCTAGATTGTTACATGTTGTGGGTTCATGCATGTCAATCATGGTTAGGCTTTGATGAAACTAGGTGTCGTGCGGCAGATGCAGGTTTTAGATTAGTTTAATCGTGCTTGTTTGTTTGTTCCTTCTTCATGGATCCCAGTTCGGCTGGTTTGCCGATCTTGGTTAAGCTTACGCGAGTAATGAGCTTTTACAGATCTGTTCAAATACATGCATGCTTTTAGCTTGTTATAATTTGATTGTATCATGCGGTGGATTAATCTAATTATAAGAAGTGGTGTAGACTTATAGCAAGTGGTATCATGCGGTGGATTAGCTTTGCTTGAGTTTATACCTGACCGGTTTATGAAGACTAAACGTGCGACAGATTAGTTGGATTAGCCTATGCATGTGTTATTTGAATAGATATATATTTGCATGTTACCTGTTTATAATATCTTTAATTTGTTCAAGCATGTCTCTCTTTACATATGCATTCGGCAGTTAATATGCTTTACATACTCTGTTCTCATACTAGCCGAATGACTTTATAAACATGCTCTGACAGATAGCTTCTATAGCTGTGTGCCGTCATGATTGGCTTTCAAAGTCGTATATATGGAACTGCCTGGTTTTAACCGGCATGTTCCAAAGGTATTCTCACAGTTTTTTCCCTTGTTGGTTTTCAGGTCAAACCGACTGGCACGTCTCCGGGTTCAGCACATTCCAGGCACCCGATTCAAGCTAGCTTTTCGGCTTGCTGTGTGCTTGGCGCGAGGTGTCACGTTTTGCGTCAACACACTTTTTGGCACGCTCGGTGGGACTAGAATTCAGATGCCTGTATAAATGAGGATCGGTTGTTTCCCTAAACTCCATCGGCTATTATACGAGAAGAGTATGACTGTACAGACTGATTGCTGGAGATGACCAATTGCCGAATATGCATGAAAACAGCCGATTCAACGTGTACGCACGGGATAGCTGCTGATCAACTGAGTGTACATGGCATCTACGTAGACGCAGATAGCATGCATGGGTGGATTTGCTCTGTGCAGGGACATAGAAACCAATTAAAGAAGCTAATGAACTTCTCTTAAAGATAGAATTGGCTGATATGGTTTCTCCTAAAAATAAAATGGCTTCAAATACATCATGCATGAATGTATCGGTCTCCAAATATATCATGGCACGACATGCACATGAAGAGATAAATAAAAGGAAGATTTCCATGGAGATGTTCAAAGAGATAAAGTCCAAACTCATATTTACTTGCATGCTGCTATAAATAGCCGATTGAGTATCAAGGGGTCATGCCGAGGGAAGTTGGTCGATAGCTAATTATCTGCATGTCATCTTTGGAATCGGCTATTCAGGAAAGGAATCGGTGGATACAAAACAACACGAGAAAATATACTAATTGGCCAATATGCATACAAGAATCGGCTGGAGTTATCATCGTGCACGCATCCACGCACCGCCGAGCTTTTATTCGTCCTCTACGGCACACTCAGCCTCATCAAAAATGACGTTCTTCAAAGCTACCGTGAGTTACCTGACAGCATGCTTACCTAAAGCATTCTAGTTCCTCAACAAGAAGAAAGTCAAAGGCATACTAAGCAAAAGCCGATAAGACAGAACCTTCGACTCCTATTAATATAACTTTACCTTTCCCTGAGTAACGCGAAAAGCTCAGTCTGGTGATAAGGTTACGAAAGGCTACATCAGAAGCACAAAGGACGTTAGCAACCGGACGGCCGATAGAAGACCATCGGCTAAAATGTTTTCAGCATACTTCATATTGAAAGAGATACCTTTGCTGATGGCCTTGAATAAGGTGGTGCCAACAAAACACATGCAACGGTGACAAGTTCACTTATTGTCAGAACAGCTACAAGATCTGAAGCAGCCAGTCATTTGCAGAAGAAGGATTGACGTTTATGATTGGCTTCAAATATTTTCAACCCGTATTCGGCGAAGACGTCTCGAATGAGAGAAAGGAGGACACCAGTGAATCATCGATTACGCCGCTGTGACTACGTGTCGGGGGGCCTGAGATCAACACGCACACATCGTACAACATCGAGCGATCCATCGTGAAGAAGGACAAAACGAATGGCTGCTTCATCTTCAACGGTGGTTTGTGTAATTTTACCTTCGCTTCTGTAATAGTTTCGGAGCTTAAAATTAAAATCATTAAAAAGCGAAACCTCTCATGTTGCGTCTCTGCACTAAAAAAAACCTAAAAAATTCCACTCTATGAATATGCGATATAAATATTTTGGGTTATCCATTGTTGAAATGATAAATAGATGCTCTGTTTTATGTTTCACCTGTGTCTGGTTTATAACTTTGATTTCTTTAAGATTTGGGTCTAGTGGTTATTATATTTATCTTGAAGTCTTTGAAATTTGTGGGTTGCATAGAATTTAAACATTGTCTGAAAGTAGTTGTGGGATATGAATAGAAGTAGAATTTGCTATGATATTATTCTGGGAGATACTTGAAATTCGGAGATTTTATGAAATAATAAAATTTACTTAATGTCATATTGAGCATTGTCAAATCATTGTGACTACTAGTTGAGATTATAGTCATATTCTCAAGATCAAGATTCATGTACACGTTATAAACTAATAAGTATTTTGCATGTGCATTCTCTCCCTGATTAAAAATATGAGGCTATTCTATAAATCTCAGAAATAAAAGCGACGGACATGTGTCCGCCAGAACTGAGAAAGAAAAAAAAAGGTCAAGTGACCGCCCAGATAAAATATGAAAAAGAAAAGGTCAAGTGACCGCCAAATAAAATAAAAGATGGCCGAAGACCCAGTAGTCTCATAATTTTAAAAGGTAAGAAGAATGACATATGGAAAAGAAAAAAGTAATAAAATATTCACTTGCACTTCTTGATCTAGGTTTATGGCTTGTATCTCCTTATGGTCGAGTCTTTGACTTTGCAATATTATGTGATACGATTTTATATAAAGATAATGATAAAAACTCCGCATGAAAGTGATCAAGGGGTAAAAGATAAGCATTTTCTGTAGCTATTCTGTTTTGCAATCGCTTGAGGACTCAATGAGATCTAAAGCCCCATAATTAAAGAGACGGATGGATGAGTAAGGTACCATTTTATTCAAGTTTAAAAGAAATCTTGGTTATGAAATATGATACTTTTGAGATGTAGTCGGTATTGCAGCATCTTCTGATCAATAAAATGGAAGAACTATAATATTTATACACATGCATTTGTAGCTAACTTGTTTCCACATGCATTGGAGAATTATTGTTTTACAGGCAAAATTGTGGGAACAAGGTGAGAAAATGTTATTGCTATCAGTGGATTTCTTGGCTTTTTGAAGAAGACCAACATAGATCAAATAGTTCGAAGCATGACAATACATACTCCGAACTAGGAGGCCTGTGTTAACACTGGATTTTGGTCAACATTGAGAAGATGACAGGTGGACCCAACGAGCAGTGAGAAGAGCATTCGGTAGATGGTCAAGCGGTCGGTTACTCCATTCAGGAAGTAGATATGGCAAGAGAAGCCGATCATGAGAATAATCGACCATGACCGTGATAGATTAAACGAGTATTCAAGAAGCCAGAGGGGTCTGATCTCATTGGCCAGGAGTTGGATTTGGTGGCGTTGTGATGTGGCAAGCAAGCAAAGAAGGTAATTTAAATATAAATATATATAAAGCATGCACATCTCGACGTCCAATTCTATATTTAGCATAAATGGCTTCACGATGAAGGAATATATATAAAGCATGCATATCTCGACGTCCAGTTCTATATTTAGCATAAATGGCTTCACGATGAAGGAAAGGCTAGAAGACGGCGTGCATGTCCAGTGTGCGGAGATGGGCGTATGAGGCATTCGGCAAGTACCCATGCGGTCGGCTAGTTTTCAAGGATTCGGCAACTGCTCATGCGGTCGGCTATTTTGAGAAAAGAAGTTTCCATTGAAACGACGAAAGCAAGAGCCGATCGGGCAACAAAATTGCGACAATTAAGGCAATGAAGATTCCGAAAGGAGTTGAAGGCCAAGAATATTGTATTTTCCTTTAATATTTCATAGTCGTGTCCTCTTAGGACTTGTATTGCGTCCAGGGTATAAATATAAACCCTTGGCTAATGTAAAAAGTGTTCACAACCATATCAATACAAACCGGCCCCGTGCCACCTTCGAGTCTTTAGTCGTGTCGTCGAGTTCTTCGAGAGGAATCATCGATCCGTCGACCTCCGTAAGTACCGGCAACCTTGCTATCATGTCTAGTATCATGCGGTGGATTTAGATATGATGCAAGTAGTCTCGTATGTTAAGCTTAGTATCGTGCGACGGATTTAAGCTTATGACGGGAAGTTTTTGCTTATGCCTTGTATCGTGCGGCGGATTAAGTCATGAGTAAAAATAGTTATCGGCTCTATTAGATTTGGCAGATCTAATAGATTCATTAAGTTATCATGTGTTATATGTTTTATTTATTTAATTCTTGTAACACTCTTTTGCCCATTCTAGATTGATCTTTGTTCGGCCTTGTCGCACGAGTTTGCTTGTGCTCTCTTTTAATCATAAGATCATGATGGCCGAATCAACTTTCAATCTAGATTGTTACATGTTGTGGGTTCATGCATGTCAATCATGGTTAGGCTTTGATGAAACTAGGTGTCATGCGGCAGATGCAGGTTTTAGATTAGTTTAATCGTGCTTGCTTGTTTGTTCCTTCTTCATGGATCCCAATTCGGCTGGTTTGCCGATCTTGGTTAAGCTTACGCGAGTAATGAGCTTTTATAGATCTATTCAAATACATGCATGCTTTTAGCTTGTTATAATTAGATTGTATCATGCGGTGGATTAATCTAATTATAATAAGTGGTGTAGACTTATAGCAAGTGGTATCATGCGGTGGATTAGCTTTGCTTGAGTTTATACCTGATCGGTTTATGAAGACTAAACGTGCGGCAGATTAGTTGGATTAGCCTATGCATGTGTTATTTGAATAGATCTATATTTGCAAGTTACCTGTTTATAATATCTTTAATTTGTTCAAGCATGTCTCTCTTTACATATGCACTCGGCAGTTAATATGCTTTACATACTCTGTTCTCATACTAGCCGAATGACTTTATAAACATGCTCTAACAGACAGCTTCTATAGCTGTGTGCTGTCGTGATTGGCTTTCAAAGCCGTACATATGGAACTGTCTGGTTTTAACCGGCATGTTCCAAAGGTATTCTCACAGTTTTTTTTTCCCTTGTTGGTTTTCAGGTCAAACCGACTGGCACGTCTCCGGGTTCAGCACATTCCGGGCACCCGATTGAAGCTAGCTTTTCGGCTTGCTGTGTGCTTGGCGCGAGGTGTCACGTTTTGCGTCAACAGTTTGTCCCGCAGAAGCCCGAGGTCGGAACTTGGAAGACCAATGAGGATAGGAGCAAGGGGAAGGTTGCTAGAGAGCCATGCACCTTCGATAAGCTCATGGCTAAATACAAGCAACAGAAGGCTGATTCCCAGAATCGGCCCTTGAAAAAGAGGGAATCTACTCCTCCGAAGCGTGAGGACGAAAGGTCCAAGCAGATGATGGTATCCCGAGTGGCGTCTCCGACACCAAAATTTGGCCCTTATTATCATCAGTGGGCTCCTTCTATTTCGCCACCACCACAATGGGGTCCACAAGGGGTATGGATACCTTACCCTATGCCGACGCCTATGTATTATCAACCAGGATGGGGGATGCCTACTAATCAACCTGCAAGAGTTTCAGTGTTCGATCGTCTGGGTGATCGGCCGAGCTCTAGTCAGAATCAGCTGGTCGCGACAAAAGCGATAAACTCTCAGGAAACGAGGAAGACACAGGCGCGGCAGATCTATGTACCAAAGAAGGTGCAAAGTGTCCTTGTTA
This sequence comes from Coix lacryma-jobi var. lacryma-jobi, assembly GCA_009763385.1. NCBI lineage: Eukaryota > Viridiplantae > Streptophyta > Magnoliopsida > Poales > Poaceae > Coix > Coix lacryma-jobi. The sequence continues at coordinate 141,445,097 of CM019824.1, forward strand.
CCTCTCCGACTAAACTCGACCCGGTTCCTACTATTACCATCGGGTCCATGTGAAGGACCGAAAATGCTAAAGCAAGGTGACCAGAGGGGGGGTGAATGGGAGCCTAAAAATTTCTTTCGAAATTATGGCCTCTATCCCAACAAAATCAACCCCAAAAGTTTCGGACTCAACCGTGATGCCCACGACCCTCGGGAAGAGGGTGGATGATCCCTAGGATCACAGCGAGGCACCACACAAGAGAGCAAACCAAAACTCTAAAAACTCCGAGTCAAGTTCGTGCCTAAAAGACCCACTCCCAAACGTAGATAGAGGGCTACGTCGGGATTCCTCCAAATACCGATGCTAACGTGTAGCAAAGATATGTAGAGAAGTTCCTAGGTGAACTCTAGGAGCAAACGAGAAGTCCGGAAACAAAGTAGAAAAACTGGGAGAGCAAACGTACTAAAATGCAAATTACAGCCGTTTCGCGGACTGTCCGCCGTCAGGCTCCCGGACTGTCCGGTGTGGGCCGGACTGTCCACCACTAGGGGGCTGGACTGTCCGTCGGTCAGACAGCAAAACAGCGAAGCTGCTGAAGTGTCCCTGCGCGACTCGCGGACTGTCCATGCCAGTCAACGGTGGACTGTCCGCCGGTCACCCGAGAGGAAAAGGCCCGAGGCCGACAGCTACTGCTCGGCTGAAGCCCCGACTCGCGGATTGTCCGCGGCTGGAGGGGTGGACAGTCCGCCACCGCCCAGAACGCCCAAAAACGCCACGGGACAAAACCAAAATCGATTTGATCCTCACCAAATCGAATGGGGTTGCAACCAAACTTCTCCCAAGTGTTCTACGTGTTGGGAAGCTAATCCTAGGATATCATCGCTCCAAACCAACTAATCCATGAGAAATTCGAAGAACACTAGAAAAGGGGAAGAACGAAGAACAAAAACAATTTCGACCCGATCTACTTGTTCGTGAGGGTAGAGATGAATTCCTCCGGTGGAAATGTTCTCCTCACTTCAAAGAACAAGTTGATTCAAACGGAATCGCAAAAGACGCAGCGTAGAGGGAGATCGAGTGAGGGGAAAATCATGGAGAAAAGAAGAACGCGAAGAACAAAATCAAGACGCGAATTCAACCATGAATTTGATCCTTGGATTCAGAGAAATGGATGATTGATTAAGCACTCGGTGTCGGGCTACAAGCCACTCCTAGCAAACCAAAGCTTGGATGGCGAAAAGCTCAAGAACAAGAGCCAACTCTCCCTAACCCTAGCCTTCTCTCACAGAACACAAAATGAGAGAGACACCGTGCAAGGATTCCAAGGATGGCTGCCCTAGCGGCCCCCTTCATCTATATATAGGCGCACGTCCGAAGACCAAAAACGCCGTTACATTAAGCACTCAGCCCAAATACCCCCTAGGGGTAAAACCGTCCAGTCCGGGCGATTTTCATCCGACGGCCACGCCCGCACATCCGGTAGCTTCGCCTCGACGCGGCCTCCCTGATGCCGCCACATGCCGTCATGTCGACCACCGCGCCTTCGTCGTGGATAGCTTCACCGCCGCACCAGCCTCTCCACGCCGCCACGCGTCGACCGTCCTTTCGAACCACCCCCGGTTTTGAGTCCTAAACCGGTAAACCCGCCAGCCCAGGTTTTGAGGCCCAAACCTGGAAACCGTCCACCCCGAGTTTTGAGGCCCAAACTCGGAAACCCGCAAGCCCAGGTTTTGAGGCCCAAACCTGGAAACCGTCCAACCCGAGTTTTGAGGCCCAAACTCGGAAACTGGCCACCCGAGTTTTGAGGCCCAAACTCGGAAATCGTTGAGGGTAGCTTTTTGAGGCTCAGTTACCGAACCCGCGCCGTAGACGGGATGTGGTTCGCACACCCCGACCACCGGCACCGATGCCGATGCATGTCCAGCCTCCATGCCGGGCACAACGCCTTCGCCTTCCTTCTTGACTCGGCCGATGGCACTTGCGCCGCACGCAAGCCCGTGTCCGACCTCCCGCCAAGTGACACGACGCCGTCGTCTTCCTCCCGACTCGGCCGATGCTTCGCACATCCCCATGTGCTCCTGCTCGTCGATGCCACATGCCAGCTACCACAGCTGGTCCTCTGGCCCTCCGGTCCGTCGGTCCAAGCCTCACGTCCGCCCTTCACCGCTCTGGGTCCATCGGCATGGCACGTCCGCCGCACGGAACGCCCATCCTTCACCGCTCCCGGTCCGTCGGCACGACACGTCTCTACTTGACCTTCATCTCGCCATAGACCACTGTATTCGAGCTCCACACCTGCACATCAACACAGCCAAGAGACACATGTTGCACACGCACACCAACACAGAAACACCACAACTCAACGCCACCGGTTAGTCATAACAATAAGCACATAACTAGATATAGACACAACCGGGAAAAGCCTCAAACCTTCCTCATCAAAGTCAATCATTCATCATATATGTTCTCAATCTCCCCCTTGATGAATGCATTGACTAACAATAAAACCAAAAAGGAAGGGTTTGAAGGCAAGCCTCATTCAAGTGCCCAAAAGCCAAGCAAAAGCAAACACAAGGCCACTTGGAATGAGGAAGGATCATGAAAACTCCAAATAAAAGCTCTAGGTCCCGAAAGAAATGGGAAAAGCGGGCAAAGCCTCTGCACAACCGAAGAGTCAAGAGAAGATGCGAGTTCATGAATCCCAAAAGGCACTCAAAAACCAATCTCAAATAAATTGGCAAACAATCATCACAAACGAAACCAAGGTACTTATCCACTTGGGTCACTTGGGTTTCCAAATTTCTCCCCCTTGATGATTGAATTGACAAAGACTAAACACAAAGAGATGGTTTGAGATACCAAAATGGAAAACTTGGTCCCCAAAGATATGGGCAACAGCTCAACGCAACCAAGCAAAGGATCGGAGCAATAACTCATAAAAGAGCAAAACTCGATCACACAGAGCGAAAAACTTGGTTCCCAAAGACATGGGCAACGGCTCGACGCAACCAAGTCAAAAATGAGCTAGCCCTCAAGAAAAGGCAGAAAATGGCTCAACACCACTAGCTCAAGGCTCGATACCAATTAAGGCTGAATCAACGCATAAGAATGCAAAACTGCTAGTTCCTCAAGATAGAGGCACAGAGGCTCAACACAACTAGCAGAAAATTCGATAGCAATCACAAGCAGCCAAAAATTGGTGAAAATAGCTAGTTCCTCAAAACAGAGGCAAAATGGCTCGACACAACTAGCTGAAGGCTCCATACCAATCGAAAATACCAAGCAAAAACTGCTAGTCTCTCAAGAGAGAGGCAACAATGGCCCAACACGACTAGCAGGCTTGATACCGATTGAGGAAAACACAAAGTGAAGCTCAACACTAAATGGAGCATAAACACTTGGAGCACGCGGAGAAGCAGCAAGACAAAAACGACTCCCCCTGAGAGCAAGCCTACACACAAAGGCTATGCAACAAAGCTCACAATGAAGAATACCAATTGAAACACATAAAAGAGCTATACCAATTGAAGAAGAACATAAAAGAGCTAAACTCCCCAAGCTCAAGGCTCTCCCCAAAATGCATGACTCTCCCCTTTGTGCCAACACATAAACTCGCCCTTGCAAACAGCTTCTCCCTCTTGACAAAAGGGAACATGCTGAGGGGTTTTGGCATTTTTCCCAAAGTTGACACAAACACAAGATAGGTCATCAACCAAAAGCATATGGGGGTGATCACAAGATGTATCGGAGTTGGGGGTATGTACACTAAGCTAAAAATGCATGATATGCACAATGCAATAGCTTCAAGTGTATAGCAATCAGAATGAAAAAAAGCTCAAAAGGGTGTTGCCCTGAAAATGTAGCAACCAATATAAATGCTAGCAAAGGCTCAAACTGATCAAGTGAATACAAAATATGAACAATTAAGCATATGAGCAGTTTTAAGCCATTTGAAAAGGAGTTCACCACTAAAATAGCACTTAGCATGAATAGACAGGAAATCAACCAAGTGCTTACTTAAGTATAAAAGGTGAACTACCCCTAGCAAAGTTCAATCATCATGCAATAGAATGAAGCATAAACTTGTGTTATTTTCAAATTTTATCGGAGATTGCAGCGGTATTAACACAAGTTCATATTAAAGCATGTAATTGAGAGAGGTTGAAAGCATGGTCATTGCCTAACTTTTCAACCGGGCTAAGCGTATGCAAGAAAAGCAATCAGAATCTTAAAGCACCGGTTTCGGTCTTACACTACACGGCTCAAGTTTAACTCAAATGTGCAATGAGAAACAGTCTCGATACCGTGATGTGCTGACACATGCAATCCCATCTCGATCTTTTCATTTCACTTAGACTTGGATCAAATTTTAAGCACAAGGTAAATATGAACAATCCAAGCAATTGAATGACTCAGTGCAAGAGACATAGCAACCTAGCATACAAAAGATAGCACAAGTGATCTCAACACATCCTATCCATGCTAGTTGCCAATCTCAATGGTGAACAAATTAACAGTTCATAGTTGATTAGTCAAGTTCACCATTTGCAAAAATAGATTAGCTCATAACATGTATCAAGTGATCAAAAAGAGCCTAAGCTACAAGCATCATCATGAATAAACAGAGCATACCAAAAAGAGCATAACCTCATTCTCATTGCTCTAAACATGAAGCTCTAAAATGCAAGATGTACATGATGAAATGCATGCAAAGCTAGCCTACAAGGAACGTAGCAAAAGCTAGTCTAAAAAGGAAGACCCAAAACAAAAGGGTATCGGAGAAATCCAATTATGATACAACGAGCAAAATGCTTCCCGAACTAAAAGGGAAACACACACCAAACTCACACGAGTAGAGCCAAGAAATGCTCAAGCGAGCAGTCAGCAAAATCCACATCGAAAAGACCATACAGCAGAAAGAGGTCGAAGAAGAGGAGTACCAAAATCCGAACTCAGAAGTGTGTCGGAAGTACCTCATGATGCGCTTGACCGCCTGCTGGTGTGATACCCAAGGGGACGCCTGAATCTGCTGAACTCCGGGGCACCTGCCTCGTCGGAGTCGTCTCCCCCTCGCCTGATGCTGTTGCTCCCACAGGTGCTGCTAGTGCTCGCTGGAGAGCTGCTTGAACAGAACCCCAAGTCGTGGAAGAAGTGGGATCGGGTCCGTGAGCCAAAATGATCTCTCCAGGTTCCTGTTCTCCTGCACACTCAAAGGCAGAAGAAACACAAGGCGTTGTCTCGTCCAGTGTGACCTCAAGGTCTCCACAAAAATGGTTAGTCACATAATAAGCATAAGGTGAACTCTCAACAAAAGGAGATCTACCTATAAATGATACCGCAAGGAGATCTGAACTCAAACTAGTCAAGACTACCATGCAATAGGATAAAGCACTGTATAGCAAAATGCAGCCTAAAGACATGATCAACCCAAACATAGCCTAAGCCTCAACACATGCTACAATGCAAGATAATGATAGCAATAGATCCAAAAGCATGTAACATGATAAAATTGTGGAAAGGCTAGTGCTCAAACTAATCATATCAACAGGGTACATGTAGCTACACAAAACTAGCACCTGAAAAGTGACGCCTAATGAACATCATACCACTACAAGTCAAGCTCATGGATAAGTATGGTAAGACATGACACAATATTCATGAGGATCACAAACTAGCATGAAAAGTGGATTAACCACCAAAGCTGTACACAAGACTAGCATGACATGATATACAAGATAGCACAAGCTAGACTAAAGCAAAACATGATACAAAAGAAAATATATATGCAAGAACTATACAAGTGAGCACATGACAGTCCATCTCATACCACAAGAATTAGCACATGGATGTACAAGGTATGAGTGTATAAGAAAGCTCACCAAGCTATAAAAGCCTCTTTGGAGGCAATTCTAAGCGGGGTGTAGAGAACCATCAACTCTTGATCACATCTAAAAGATCAAGCTCCATCAGGCGCATGTTCTCCACCCCGCGTCCTCATATCTACACACAAGAGGACAAAGCAACCCGAGTCTTGGATCCCAAAGGGTTAGCAAGCATGTACTTGGGAACCCAAGACTTGGTCACAAATCTCAACTTATCTTGTGGGTTAGCATGATGCAAATGTTGGTTCAAATGCAATTGTGAAACACCCTTGGAAGCATTCCTTAAAAGGACAACTCGAGAAGAAGAACGAGTCGTACCACGAGAAAAGAGGCAAACATCTTCCAAGGTTTTTATAGAAGAACCAATAGAAGCACCATGAAAAGCATGACGTGGACCAAGAGAAGAAGCACCAGAAGCATGTCCACGATCATGACCTATCCCACTAGAAAAGGAGTCATAAAACCCATCAACAAAGAGGGGCTTCTTACTAGGAGCACAAGCGTTCATGCCATGAGAAGGGCTATGAACCACCAAGTTCCTAGAAGAGTGAGCTTGGCGCAAGCGTTTGGCACGCCGATAGCAAAAGCTTTCTTGATGCCCATCTTTCTCACAAAAAGAGCAATGGTACAAAGGCCTACTGGAAGGCACACCATTCTCCGACAAGTGAGTCCCTTGGGACTTAGAACAAGAAGCATCAACAACCAACTTGGTGCCAACACTCGGAGCACACGTGCCATGGGAAAGGCTACGCGGCTTCCTAAAAGCCTTAGCTCGAATACGCCGCTCGTGCTTGACACGGCGAAAACAAAAATCGAGCGAATGTCCATCCTTCTTGCAAAAGGTGCAATGAAAAACCAGATTGGGAGCATGAGTCCCAAAAATATGAGAAGCACCCTTGTCAAGAGAAGTCCCTTGGACATCACTCGAAGAAACAGCAAGGTTAGGAGTAGCTATGAAAGAGCTATCCGAAACCTTGACACTAGTGCTAACGTCAAAAGACTCACGCGCAACACAAGAACTCAACTCCGGTTGCAAAGATGCAGACTTGGAAACATCAACATCAGAGTTGGAAGAAATGCGTGACTCAAACGACTTAGCACAAAGGCTCTTGCATCTTTTGGCCAAAATCTCATTTTCAAACATGAGGCGGTCACAAGTACCACAAGGAGTGTTTTTCAAATTTTCCATCTCCTCCCTAATACACTCGGCATATGTGGTACGCAAGAGCTCATTTTCTTTTTTAAGGTTGGCACTCGTATCATTGTGCTCAACCAACTTGGCGCTCATATCATCGCGCAATTGCTTCAAAACCAAAACTTCTTTTTCTAAATTAGTGCAAGATGTGCAAATGAAATTGGTGGAAGAAACATCACCATTCACATCAAGCAAAGAATCATGAATAGCACTAGAAGCATGGCAAACATTTTTATTTAAAGAGCACAAGCTATAAGGCCTAGAATTTATCTCATCAATTTTAGCCCTAGCATGCTCGAGTTCATCTACACATGTCCTGTGAATCAAACTAGACATGGTTCGGAAGCATTAGATTTCAACAATTCATTCTCAGATTTTAAGCTAGCAAGAGAAAAGCCTAGCTCATCATTCTTCCTAACCATGTCATTACAAGAGGTGCAAGGCAAAGAGGATCTAGACTTCAACCTAGCAATGGAGCATTTCAACTTCTCATTCTTTCTAAGCAAGATAGCACAAAGCTCATCATTCCTAGTGCAAGCCTCATATAGGTTGTGCAAGGTCACAAGACCACAAGCAAGTGTACCTCTCTTGGCCTTGCCAAGTTGATGTAGAAGATCCTCTGGTGAAAGTTCATTATCACGTAGAAGATTCAACAGCTCATTCACCTCGCGATCCCTCTCATCAACTGCACTCCTTCTTCTTCCCAAGATGTCGACCTTGGAAACATTCAAACCAAAAGACAAAGACATACTTGAAGAAGAACTTGGTGCTACTTCCAAAAGCACCGTTAGTGTTAGCCAAACAAAAAGCTCAACACCTCGACAAGCAAAGTCGGAAACAAAACCGCTCTCAAAAGGTCGCCTTTGCGGATCCGAATCCAGTTAAGGTAGAGAGATCCTTAACTGGCTCTGATACCAATTGAAGGACCGAAAATGCTAAAGCAAGGCGACCAGAGGGGGGGGGGGTGAATGAGAGCCTAAAAATTTCTTTTGAAATTATGGCCTCTATCCCAACAAAATCAACCCCAAAAGTTTCGGACTCAACCATGATGCCCATGACCCTCGGGAAGAGGGTGGATGATCCATAGGATCACAGCGAGGCACCACACAAGAGAGCAAACCAAAACTCTAAAAACTCCGAGTCAAGTTCGTGCCTAAAAGAGCCACTCCCAAATGTAGATAGAGGGCTATGTCGGGATTCCTCCAAATACCGATGCTAACGCGTAGCAAAGATATGTAGAGAGGTTCCTAGGTGAACTCTAGGAGCAAACAAGAAGTTCGGAAACAAAGCGGAAAAACCGGGAGAGCAAACGTACTAAAATGCAACCTACAACGGTTTTGCGGACTGTTCGCCGTCAGGCTCCCGGACTGTCCGGTGTGGGCCGGACTGTCCGCCACTAGGGGGCCGGACTGTCCACCGGTCAGACAGCAAAACAGCGAAGCTGCTGAAGTGTCCCTGCGCGACTCGCGGACTGTCCGCGCCAGTCAACGGCGGACTGTCCGCCGGTCACCCGAGAGGAAAAGGCCCGAGGCCGACAGCCACTGCTCGGCTGAAGCCCCGACTCGCGGATTGTCCGCGGCTGGAGGGGCGGACAGTCTGCCACCGCCCAGAACGCCAAAAAACGCCACGGGACAAAACCAAAATTGATTTGATCCTCACCAAATCAAATGGGGCTGCAACCAAACTTCTCCCAAGTGTTCTTCTACATGTTGGGAAGCTAATCCTAGGATATCATCGCTCCAAACCAACTAATCCATGAGAAATCCGAAGAACACTAGAAAAGGGGAAGAACGAAGAACAGAAACGATTTCGACCCGATCTACTTGTTCGTGAGGGTAGAGATGAATTCCTCCGGTGGAAATGTTCTCCTCACTTCAAACAACAAGTTGATTCAAACGGAATCGCAAAAGACGCAGTGTAGAGGGAGATCGAGTGAGGGGAAATCGTGGAGAAAAGAAAAACGCGAAGAACAAAATCAAGACGCGAATTCAACCACAAATTTGATCCTTGGATTCAGAGGAATGGATGATTGATTAAGCACTCGGTGTCGGGCTACAAGCCACTCCTAGCAAATCAAAACTTGGATGGCGAAAAGCTCAAGAACAAGAGCCAACTCTCCCTAACCCTAACCTTCTCTCACAGAACACAAAATGAGAGAGACACCGTCCAAGGATTCCAAGGATGGCTGCCCGAGCAGCCCCCTTCATCTATATATAGGCGCACGTCCAAAGACCAAAAATGCCGTTACATTAAGCACTCAACCCAAATACCCCTAGGGGTAAAACCGTCCAGTCCTGGCGATTTTCATCCGACGACCACGCCCGCACATCCGGTAGCTTCGCCTCGACGCGGCCTCCCTGATGCTGCCACGTGCCGTCATGTCGACCACCGCGCCTTCCTCGTGGATAGCTTTGCCGCCACGCCAGCCTCTCCACGCCGCCACGCGTCGACCGTCCTTTCGGACCACAACCGGTATTGAGGCCTAAACCGGTAAACCCGCCAGCCCAGGTTTTGAGGCCCAAACCTGGAAACCGTCCACCCCGAGTTTTGAGGCCCAAACTCAGAAACTCGTGAGCCCAGGTTTTGAGGCCCAAACCTGGAAACCGTCCAACCCGAGTTTTGAGGCCCAAACTCGGAAACCGGCCGCCGGAGTTTTGAGGCCCAAACTCGGAAACCGTCGAGGGTAGCTTTTTGAGGCTCATCTACCGAACCCGCGCCGTAGACGGGATGTGGTTCGCACACCCCAACCACCGGCACTGATGCTGATGCATGTCCAGCCTCCATGCTGGGCACAACGCCTTCGCCTTCCTTCTTGACTCGGCCGACGGCACTTGCGCCGCACGCAAGCCCGTGTCCATCCTCCCGCCAAGTGCCACGACGCCATCGTCTTCCTCCAGACTCGGCCGATGCATCGCACATCCCCATGTGCTCCTGCTCGTCGATGCCACGTGCCAGCTACCACAGCTGGTCCTCTGGCCCTCCGGTCCGTCGGTCCAAGCCTCACGTCCGCCCTTCACCGCTCTGGGTCCATCGGCATGGCACGTCCGCCGCACGGCACGCCCATCCTTCACCGCTCCCGGTCCGTCGGCACGACACGTCTCTACTTGACCTTCACCTCGCCATAGACCACTGTATCCGAGCTCCACACCTGCACATCAACACAGCCAAGAGACACATGTTGCACACGCACACCAACACAGAAACACCACAACTCAACGCCACTGGTTAGTCATAACAATAAGCACATAACTAGATATAGACTCAACCGAGAAAAGCCTCAAACCTTCCTCATCAAAGTCAATCATTCATCATATATGTTCTCACCATGGAGGTTCCTCTTGTTAACGAGCCTGAGCCGATGGTGGTTGAAGGACCAGCTGCAGAAGAGGCACCAGAAGTCCAAGACACTGCGGTCGAGGTGGAGATCAAAAAATCTGTCGAGCGTGATCCTAAATACATGCAGCCCAGATGGTGTCCTTCTGGTTTGACTAAGACTCAGCGAAGGAAGCTGCAAAGAGCCCGCTGCAACAAGCAAAGGAAGGAGCGGCTCGATAAAATGAGGGAAGATATATTTAACTCGACACATCCTACTTTCCCTCAAGGTAAGTGAGGAAGTGAAGAGTCGGCTTGCAATCAAAAGCCGACTTCAACAATCGTAGAACCAAACAGGTCGGATCCTGGGTCGACCGGTTTGAACACTGAATCTAATCAAGCGGCTTCAGGGTCAATCAGGTCAGACGCCGATCTGACCACCTCAGGACAAATGCCGACCAGTTCGATGGTCGAGCAGGCTGAGCCGATTACTGCTGGACCGAAGATCGGGCCAGCCCGACCAGAATCCAAGACGGAATCGGTTACTAACATGCTGGTGGGACTAGGTTCGCTTCTTAATAGCCCTGTTTCCTCCACTGGTGTTGGTACGACCAGTAATGAATTACCTGAAGAACAAGATGAGGAGATGGTGGACTATGAACCTTCACCAGGAAGGGCGGAGGTTAATGTAGTTTACTTATCAGCCGACTACTATGTGGTCGGAGATGATTCGACGACAACGGAGTTTAACTTTGTTACACGGACAGCTGTGTTTTAGAAGCCGGAGGAATCCATCAATCATCTTAAACCGTTGCACATAAAAGGTCATATCAACGGTACACCAGTCCACAAGATGCTAGTAGACAGCGGGGCGATTGTAAACTTGATGCCTTATTCACTTTACCAGAAGCTTGGCGGTACCGATGTAGAACTGATCAAGACTAACATGACTATCACTGGAGTCGGAGGGGGAGAGCCCATCCCGGCCAAAGGAGTTGCGTCCATGGAACTGACCGTTGGGAGCAAGACGTTGGCTACTGCTTTTTTCGTCGCCGACATACAAGGTAGTTATAACCTTATACTTGGGCGTGACTGGATTCATGCTAATCAGTGCGTACCTTCTAGCCTGCATCAGTTTCTTATCCAATGGGTAGGAGACGATGTGGAGGTGGTGCATTCAGATTCATCGGCCTATGTAGCCACGGCCGATGCTCCTTTGCTCGGGGGGCATGATACTATTGCCTGTTTATCTGGTCGGGATCTTTCTGATTTTCAATTTGTTAGTGTTACTAAGGAGGGTTTTGTACCAGTGTCTTTAAAGCCGGTTGACAATCGGTTCAACATTATCGTGTAATTTAATGGATGCTAATGTTGATTGGTTAAGGCACCGTGTTGAGCAATATCGAGCTCATGAGACCGATACTTCTGAGGCTATTGATGATTTTGATGAGCTCAATAAGTTGGGCCAAGGTTTTATGTCGGCCGATCCTTTAGAACAAGTAGATATTGGAGATGGTTCAGTACCAAGGCCGACATTTGTAAATCAAAATCTTGAGGCCGATTATAAACTGAGATTAATCGCCCTATTAAAAGAGTTTTTTGATTGCTTTGCATGGAATTATACGAAGATGCCTGGATTAAGTCGAGAACTTGTCGAGCATCGGCTTCCTATAAAGCCAGGATTCCAACCATTCAAACAGCATCCTCGTCGCTTTAATTCTACGATATATGACCGAATTAAGGAGGAAATTAATCGGTTATTGCGAGCGGGATTTATTCAACCATGCAGATATGCAGAGTGGGTCTCTAACATCGTGCCCGTGGAGAAGAAAGACACTGGGAAAATCAGAGTTTGCATTGATTTTAGAGATTTAAATAGAGCCACTCCTAAAGACGAGTATCCCATGCCTATAGCCAACATGCTGATCAATGATGTTTCAGGACACCAGGTTGTTAGTTTTCTTGACGGCAATGCTGGTTATAATCAGATATTCATGGCCGAAGAGGACATGTCCAAAACGGCCTTTATTTGTCCTGGGTTTGTTGGTCTCTTCGAATGGGTCGTAATGACATTCGGTTTAAAGAATGCAGGTGCTACCTATCAACGCGCTATGAATTTGATCTTTCATGATTTGATTGTGATAATCATGGAAGTATATATTGATGATATCGTGATTAAATCAGCTGCCCATGTGTCTCATCTGGCCGATTTGTGTTTAGCGTTTGAGAGAATGCGCCGCTATGGTTTGAAGATGAACCCACTAAAATGTGCTTTTGGTGTATCGGCTGGGAAGTTTTTAGGGTTTATTATTCATGACAAAGGTATAGAGATTGATCCTAAAAGGATAGAAAAGATCAAGAAAGTTCAAGCGCCTACGTGCAAAAAGGACTTGTAGAAGTTCTTGGGAAAGGTGAACTACTTGAGGAGATTTATTGCAAACTTGTCCGGGAAAATTATTCCTTTTACCCCGATATTAAAGCTGAAGAATGAGACTGAGTTCACTTGGGGGGCCGAACAGCAAGAAGCATTTGAGAAAATAAAGGAATATTTTTCATCTCCACCAGTTCTTCGGGCGCCTAAGAGAGGTATCCCTTTTAGATTATATATCGCCGCCGATGAAAGGGTTGTTGGAGCTGTCTTAACGCAAGAAGATGGAGGTAAAGAGTATGTAATTGCATATATTGGTCGCCGTCTTCTTGATCCCGAGACAAGGTACGCCCATATCAAGAAATTATGTTTATCCTTGTACTATGCTTGTGCTAAAATGAGACACTATTTGCTATCTAGTACATGTATTGTTGCATGCCAGGCCGATGTGATTAGGCACATGTTATATCGGCCAATCCTTAGAGGAAGGATTGGCAAATGGGCGTATGCATTAATTGAGTTTGACTTGACCTATGAACCATTGAAAACTTTGAAGGGTCAAGTTCTTGCCGATTTCATTGTTGAGCATGGTATTAGTTTAGAAGATGAAATCAGTTACTTTACTTTTACTCCGTGGAAACTTTATTTTGATGGATCGGCTTGTAAGGAGGGCCAAGGTGTTGGTGTGGTCATCATTTCTCCTAATGGTGCTAAGTTTGAAATGTTGAGCCGGTTAGATTACTTGTGCACTAATAATCAAGCCGAATATGAAGCTCTTTTATTCGGTTTAGAAATATTATGTTCCATGAAGGTTAAGCATGTTGAAGCTTATGGCGATTCCTTACTAGTAGTACAACAAGTTGCTGGTAATTTTCAATGTTTAGAGGAATCGCTAAATGTTTATCTTGATATATGCCTTGACATCATTGCTCACTTTACCGAATTCCAGATTCGGCATATACCAAGGCATGAAAATCATAAAGCCAATGTGTTAGCTCAGCAAGCATCTGGTTATAATGTTAGTAAACACAATTTTTATATAAAGCCGGTGCAACAGCACGCAGAAGTATTGTCAGCTTCTATGGTCGACCAGTTTGTTTTAAGACCAGTTCGGCCACCTTGCCATGGAGACCAGGTATATGTTGAACATACTTGGGTTAATACTATGGCCGACCAGGTTGTTTATGAATCAAGTCAGTTAATCCGTCCGATTGACCTGGTCGATCATGGAATGATTAATTTGTCTGAAAGAACTCTAAATCGGTCTGAATCAAGTTCTAATGAAAGTAGAACTGATTTAGAAGATTGGAGGGCTCCCTTGATAAAGTATCTCAATGATCCAAGTGCTAAGGTTGATCAAAGTGTTCGGCGAAGTGCATTTAAATATGTGCTGCACAATGATGAGCTTTACCGGAGGACTGCCGAAGACTTATTACTTAAATGTTTAGGGTCTGATCAAGCAAAGGTGGCTATGGGAGAAGTTCATGAAGGTATTTGTGGTACACATCAATCGGTGCCAAAAATGAAGTGGTTGTTGAGGAGAGCTGGGTTTTATTGGCCTACAATGATCGCCGATTGTTTTCGTTACTACAAAGGATGCGAAGAATGTCAACGGTTTGGAAATATACAGCTTGCACCTACTGCTGCGCTTCATCCTATTATCAAACCGTGGCCTTTTCGTGGTTGGGGGCTAGATTTCATTAGCCAAATTCATCCCCCATCTTCAAAGGGACATCGTTTTGTTCTGGTCGCTACAGATTACTTTACTAAATGGACTGAGGCAGTGCCTTTGAAGAATATGACACATAAGGAGGTAATTGAGTTTATTACTGAACATATTATACATAGATTCGGCATACCACAGACATTGACTACAGATCAGGGAACATCTTTTATCTCTAAGGAAGTACGGGATTTAGCCGAATTATATAAAATAAAAATGCTCAATTCATCTCCATACTATGCTCAAGCTAATGGCCAAGCTAAGTCTAGTAACAAGACTTTGATCAAGCTTATTAAGAAGAAGATCGAGGACAACCCGAGGAGGTGGCATGAAGTTTTGTCTGAAGCTTTATGAGCCCATCGTGTGTCAAGACATGGTGCTACGAAAGTTACTCCTTTCGAGCTAGTATATGGACAAGAAGCAGTGTTGCCTGTCGAGGTAAATTTGGATGCATATAGACTAGCTAAACAAAATGATTTATCTATTGTTATGTATCATGATGCCATGATGGACAACATTGATGAAGTAACTGATAAGAGATTAAAGGCTCTTAAGGAGATGGAGAAAGACAAAGCCCGGGTTGCCAGAGCTTATAACAAGAAAGTGAGAAGTAAATCGTTCCAAGTGGGAGAATTAGTATGGAAAACTATATTACCGCTTGGATCGAGAAGCAATAAGTTTGGCAAGTGGTCGCCGAGTTGGGAGGGTCCTTATAAAGAGATCAAAGTGATATTTGGGAATGCATATATGCTAGAGACGTTACAAGGTGAATGTCTCCCAAGGGCAATAAACGGGAGGTATTTGAAAAAATACTTTCCAAGTGTTTGGCAAGAAGCCTGAGTGTCTTCCAAGCAGTGGCCGATACATGTATCGCCCTTAGAACAAACAATAGTCAGGATATTTTACCGAGTAACCGATGAGTTGGACATCGTTGTCATTCGGTTTGTTTTTAGGCTCTACCAAGGATCACCTAAAAACAGGGGGGCATATGTTGACACTCAAAAGTGTCACCGATAAGAATGAATTTAGAAGAAGTATTCGACCTATAAATTAGAGCCGAATTTGTCTTTTAGTATTGAAAGGTCGGATTTTCTAAGTGGGCCTGGTCATGTTCTAAGCTGAATAGGCCTGATTGTTTAGACTGCCGACCAGTCCTGCTATGTCCGACCAGGTGATGCTGGTCGGAGGCCTTATAGTTATTATGAATATCGAGCCTAGCGCTAATATGTGGGTCTTTCTCTTGTAAAAGACGGTTTTGTTAATCAATATGGGCCGATAAAGTCCATTAAACCGATATGGTCAATCCAAGATTTGGCGAGATTAGGGTTATCTTATTGTGTCCGGATTGGATTCTATATTTTGATAGAGTCCGGATAGGAAACTTGGAGATTGCATCTGGAGATGTTTTCTATTGGGATAAGACCAGCCCCCTCTATATATATGAGAGGATCATGGCCGATTGAAGGATCCAACACCAATCGATCAAAATCAATCTACTATCCCTTTTACCCTTTTTTCCCCTCTACCTTGCTGTTCGGCGCATCTCCCGGCGAGATTCGACGGCGTTCTAGGCGGCCTTGCTAGTCCTAGAACAACCTCTACGTGCTTCTCCCTGACGGGTCTTCCCGGGAGGAGTTCTAGAGTTACCAGCACGAGGCTCTAAAACCCTAGATCAACCTAGACCGGTCTCTAGATCGGTCTTCGCTGGTTTAGCCAGGGTCTTCGCTGTCTCAGGTTGATCTACAACCTCATCGGGCGTTCTAGCCCTGTGTTGACGGAAGTTATAGCATGTTTTACCCTTATCAAAATACCATCAACAGGCCTCGGTTTCAAGGAAGTATAGCATATCATGAGCATATTTATCACTAATAAGATCCACTTGTACTCTTAGCTTGTGAACTTGTAGGAGATGGCAAAATGAACAAAATGAGGCTAGGTGGGCCCACCAAGGGGGTCGGCCGACCCCACCTTGGTGGCCACCTCGGCCAGGGTGACATGGCACGATCCAAGAGAAGCATGCTCAGGCCAATATCAACCCTTGGATCAAACATGTGCTTTTACTCAATGGTGCAAGATGAGAAGCACATGGATTCATGGGTCCACACCGAAACCAAATGCAACCATCATCACAAGACTTGCTCCACGACATGTGGGGTCATCAAGGGAGAGAAGAAGGTGGGCCAGCCCTGTCATAGGGGGGTCGGCCGACCCCCCTTTGTGAGGCCCATCTGCACTATTCATCAGGATGACATCACCACCTTCTAGAAGATGTACCCCGGGCCCACATGTCATAGAGTGGGGTCGGCCGACCCCATGTTGAGCTTCATCCAAGTCGGTGGCAAAGCACATGTTTCACACGTGAACAATATCCTAGCCATTCATCAATGACGGTTACTATGGCGGTTTGATCCAATGGCCAAGGAAGGAGAGCACGCGGATCGCTGACGTGGCACCGGAGTAGCCGCTACTCCACCTCCAAGCTATAAATACCTCCATAGAGCTCTTCATTTGTATGCATCCAAGGAGAGAAAGCCTACTTAGTATCTTTAGTGTTAGAAGAGAGGGAAGGGAGTGAGGAGTTCCACGGAGGAGTCCCGGCGTGTCGGGAGTCTTCTCCAAGGTGCGCCTCAGCGGATGCGATTCTTCTTGTAAGTGTTACATCTGAGTCCTTCTAGTATTTAATATTCTGGTCTGGTAATTTAAGTTTACAGTTCTTTTACTTGGCACATTGCTTTACTTTGTTGAAGTGCTCTAGGCCTAATAAGCTGAGCTTTAGAGTAGTAAGATTAGTGTAGACGTGGTGTCTAGGCTATATCTTGCTAGTGTGGACTTCTTGTCGCACTTGTGTAGACGCCTGGTGGTAGAGTGACAGACACAGCCAGTGCTTGGAGTTCCTCTCAAGTGTTGTAGGCAAGTTGAAAATAATAGTTGGGTAGCAGCATTGCCGCCTCAGTAGTTGTTAGGTGGAGAACCTTTTAATCAACTACTGTTTCGTCCTTCGCCCCCAGTAAGGAATGAGGTGGTAAACCTCAGTACTCTTAGAAAACCAGTACCAGATATTGATATTAGGAAGACCTCTCTATCCCAGTTATCATATACCCTTTGATCATCCTTTGACGATCCTACTTCTAGTTAATCCACTTCACGTTCCCTGTGGAAATACGATACCTGGAATACTCCCGGTGAAAAGCTACAATTGACTACCGTGCGCTTGCGGTATATCCGTTTGCCACTTTTGGTGTCAACAAGCGTCTCTGGTGCCGCTGCCGAGGATTAGGCTCCATAGTCTAGTTCTAGTGGTTGCATTAAGAAGTGTCAACAAGCTTTTCTGGCGCCGTTGCCGGGGAACGGTAGCTGTGTTAGCTAGAACAAAGTCGTTAAAGTTATCGTAGTTTGATTAGAACTTTTATTTCATTAATCAATATGGATCAAACAACCCTTTTTGACTACGCTGCTCCATCGGGCGCTGAGTTGGAGCCCCCTAGTTCATCTCATGCCATTTTGGCAGTTCGCTATGAGCTTCGCCCCAGCCTCATAGCGATGGTTTAGGAGAATCCCTTTTCAGGAGATGTAGATGAGAATCCTTATACCCACCTACGTGATTTCGAACAACTTTGTTCGTGTATTCACATCCAAGGAATGAGGCGAGTCACTCTTAAGTGGAAGCTATTTCCGTTCTCGTTAACGGGAAAAGCTAGACGCTGGTATACTCGCTATGTTGGTAGTGTGAACGGAGAATGGGAGAAACTGCAAGCCATGTTCTGCTTAACGTACTTTCCCATATCCCGCGTAGCTCGTCTTCATAGAGATGTGCTAAACTTCAAACAAGACGAGAAGGAATTTCTAGGTGCGGCCTGGGCACGACTTACAGACTTAGCATCCTCTGGCCCAGATTTAGCTATAACCGAGCCAACCCTTATGCAACATTTCTATCTCGGTCTTAGACAAAACTCCGCACAATTCCTTGATTTAGCCTCTAAAGGAGCTTTCCTCCATTTACCCATTAGTGAAGGTAAGGAAGTCCTTGCGACCATTCTCAAGAACACCCCCTGCACCGATGACCATGGTGAAACTCTAGAGGAAGATCAAACTCCTAGGGACGAACCCATGACAGCCGAAACTCCTTTACTTATACCTCAAGCTGTCAAACCTGAACCACAACCACCTAATCCTCCAAAGGAAGAAGTAATTCATCCTTTGGATTATCCTCTAAATATCGAGACAGATCTTTTCGCTGATTATGGCAATGTCTCGAAACAACCTGTGCAGAAGAGATCCACAGCCCGTAGAGCTCCTAATAACCACATGCCAACCCAGTTTGAGGCAAGTTACCTTAAGGCGACTGCCCAAGAGCTCATGTCTATTATGAGCAACGAATGATTCAGGGAGGCTGAAGCATCATCAGATGTCGTTAAGCTTCTGTCCTGTTTCACATCCATACCGTGTGCCATAAACAAGACGGCTGTAGATTCCCTCCATGATCCCGCTGTAGGAGTAAATTTAATGTCTAAATCATTGATGTTAACACTCCTAGGTGAGGAACCGCTAAACCCGACCAATAAATTCCTTAAGCTTCCTTCTGGAAAATTGGTCGAGAGTTGCGGGATTGCACAAAATATTTCTATCACAATTAACAAGGTTAGCTTCCTCGCAAACTTCTATGTCTTTGACGTAGACGAGGTCGACTTGTTAATTGGGCACCCACTCATGAGATTCATTGAGGGATTTCATGAAGGGAGCCTTAAGGGTCACCTTGGGAAGGATCTAGATCTTTCAGTTCCTTTTGCCGGCTCCGTTAATTTGATAGCCGAACCAAAACCCAAGCCTGATCCAATAGAGGAGGTGATGTCGGTATCTTCACTAGAAACTTGTCAACCCGATCTAGAAGAAGACACCCATGATTTTATCCAAGAAGAAGACACTGATTTAGATGAACCGTTAGACTTGGATGAGTCTGAACCTCCACCAAAAGCCTCTATAGAGCTTAAGCCACTTCCTTCTGGGCTTAAGTATGCCTTCCTTAATGGTGATAGAGAGACTCCCGTGATCATTAGTGATCGACTTACAACGGAAGAAGTTTCTAAACTCATCACCATCCTAGAAAAACACCGATTCATCTTAGGATATTCATTGCAAGATCTCAAGGGAATTAGTCCCGCTCTTTGCACACATCGCATTCCGATCGAACCCGATGCTACACCTTCTAGAGAGCCACAAAGGAGGCTCAACAATGCGATGAGAGAAGTAGTAAAGAAGGAGGTCTTGAAGCTCTTGCACGCTGGCATAATCTACCCTGTTCCAAACAGCGAGTGGGTCAGCCCCGTCCAAGTAGTTCCTAAGAAAGGAGGAATGACGGTCGTTAAAAATCAAAACAATGAATTGATTCCAAAACGAACCGTCACGGGATGGAGAATGTGCATAGACTACCAAAAACTTAATAAGGCCATAAAGAAAGACCACTTTCTGTTGCCATTCATCGATGAGATGTTGGAACGGCTAGCCAAACATTCCTTCTTTTGTTTCCTTGATGGGTATTCGGGGTACCATCAAATTCCAATCCATCCCGATGACCAAAGTAAGACCACGTTCACATGCCCCTACGGGACATATGCATACAGGCGCATGTCATTTGGCCTATGCAATGCCCCTGCTTCATTTCAGAGGTGCATGATGTCCATCTTCTCGGATATGATAGAAGAAATCATGGAAGTTTTCATGGATGACTTTTCAATCTATGGAACAACCTTTGATCACTACTTAGAGAATCTGGACCGTGTCTTACAACGCTATCAAGAAAAGCACTTGATCTTGAACTGGGAGAAATGCCACTTCATTGTTCGAGAAGGGATAGGCTAGACTTACCTTAGGCTTTGAGGTGGGGCCCATAGACCCTAGTTAGGGGGTCGGGAGATCCCTATATTGAGCCCACCTGCAACAAGGGTTGCACAATCGCGTAGATGGACTCGAGCCAGGTACGTGACCGCGCCAGACACCCATCAAGGGGGTCGGGCGACCCCGCCTTGGGGAGGTTCGACTCACAGATGAGTTCACCGCGGCAAGTGGATAACAACCCTTGGAGATAAAGCCCAAATCCAAAACCTGAGGGGTCGGCCGATCCCTACCTTACGGGATTGGAATGGCGGCGCGACGGGCTCTGTCAAGTTACGAGTTTTCCGCGGCGATCCCGTGAAAATCGGCATCGTAGTCATCTGCAGCCGCTATTTAACCTTGCACCCATCTCCTTCTTCCTCCTACTCGCAATTCCACGCAAGGCCAGAGCCTCCTAGCCTTCCCTGCACTCTCCACCGCGACCCAAAACACTAGCCATGGCACCCACTAGCAAGCCTACGCGCCCTGCAACACCTACGCCACGACGAGCCCTAACCGAAGATCTAGAGCAGGCCCTCGCGATCAACGTGATCGATGCGGTGCCGCTAGCCATGGTACCTCCACCAGGGGGGTTGGCCGGGCCGGTGGCGGGGTCGCCCGATCCCACCAGGGATCGGCCGACCACCCCCCGTCCATCGTCTCGCGCGGCGGCATCGTCCCGCTCGCTGACTCCGAGAAGGGGGATTAGGAAATCCCCTGGCCGCTCCATCACGCCGACTAGGCCGACCACGGGCCAACTCGCGCTGAAGGGGAAGGCCCAGCTAGAGGAGAACCCATGCGCGATCACCATGACAACGGGGAGTACGGAGTACACTTCGTCATACTCCCCGTCGACGCCCACGTTCTGGAAGACCCATCGGATCATGGCCGGTGGGCATGGCCGAGGGAAGGCGGTCGTCCCTTCTCTCAACATGGAAGAGAAGGGCGAGTTGCGGGAGTCCCTGGAGTCCCAGGCTTCTATTTGGCGGAGGATGGACCCTCCGTCGATCAAGGGGCCGCCGGAACAATTCGAGGAGGAAGACGAGAAAACAGATCTGGAGAGGCTGATGCACGTCACCTCCACCCTGCAAGCAAAGAACAGGGTGTTGGAGGAGACGGTGTCAGAGTTGAAGATGGCGAATAAAGACTTAAAAGATGACTTTTGCCATCTTAGGATTAGCACCTCTGCGAAGCTCAAACGCTTCGCTAAGGCTTTGGGGCGGGAAGACCTCCTAAACCCCCCGTCTCCATAGATAGTTTAGTTTAGATTAGAATAAAATTCCATGTTAGATTTATTTTGAATTTCCAAGTTTCATCTTAGATTTATTTCTTTTGAATTTCCCTTTTAAATTTCCAATGTATTTCCCTTCTTAGAGAATAAATAAAATATACTTCGTCTCTACTGGTGTGTTTGCCACCAGCAGCGAACTTTGCATTTTACCTTTGTGTCATGTTCAGAGTTCATTTATGGAAAAATTCAAGTGTGGGGGGTCGGACGACCCCCAGATTTCATCACTGAACCACACTGAACTACTGAGCACAGGCTGACACGCTGTAGTACACAAAACAGAGGTAAGCAAGGGGTCGGGCGACCCCCGTTTTCTTCAATTTTTGAAAAGTGTTTTTGCAGATGTAAAATTGAATGGAGGAAAAAGCAAATGGCAATGAAAACCACCATTTGGTGGGGTCGGCCGACCCCACCATGGTGACCTAGACCCACCAGCTCACCTCTGCACAGTAAGCTCAACACTATTGTCTGGTTCGTTTCCCCTTTCTTCTCTCGGTTCAAGCAGTTTCACACTCATTCCATATTCTGAATAAAATAAAATAAAAAGCTACAAAGTAACTTGAGTTATGATATGCTAAGAATGTTAATGACATAAAACCATGTTCTTACATATGTTTATACTCATGGGTAAACTAAATTAGGAAACCGTATTGACTAAGTTGTTGTTAAAAGTGAGATAAATCTTGGCTTAAGACTCAAACCTGTTTTTGTTTAAGGTGCTTAGAGATTTGTTTTTGAAAATATCTCAAAACCATAGTATCATTTACTCCTCTATAGTGAGAAATACCTACCAAAACCATACATATGCATACATGAGCAAAACCTTTTACACACATGCTACTTGTTTTTTGTCTTGAGTTTGGTCAAACCTTGTTGACCCTAGTCGAGAATTTTGTCATAATCCCAAGATCAAGATCACGTACACACCATCTATATATGCAACTTCTACACTGGAAGTATGCCTGCACATGCCATTCATTTCCACTCTATAGATGCTCCGTACATTAAAGTTCTACAATATCTCTCTCTCTAACTTTGGTTAGTAAAAAAAAGAGACATTAAGGCTAAGCAAAAAAAAATGTGGACACATGAAGGTCCACTATAAAAAAAATTGTGGACACATGAAGGTCCACTAAAAAAAAATATATGGACACATGAAGGTCCATTGTTGAAAAATGCTAGCCATGTCTCAAGGTAAAATAAAGTAGAGAGATAAATTATATTAAAGGAGCATTCTAGTCCACATACTTTCCACACACATGCACATCTTGATCTACGATTATGACATTCTTCTCCTTGGATCCTTGTTTTGACTTTACAATATATACAAAACAAGTATGCTACTTTGTTTATCCCTACCAAGCTCCACATAAGCCTGATAGATTAGGATAAAACAAAAAAATAAGGCAATCACATGATATGCCTTGGTGAGGAACCAAACACCTATAAGAGTGTCTTGAGAGTACTATATGAGGAGTAAGCATGAACTATGTGTTTTCCTTTCAAACTGTCCTAAAAACTCTAAGTACCAAGAACAAGAATGCAGGGCGATGACTTTGCTTTGAGATTTGTTCCTTTTCTCAACATCTAAAGGATATATGATAGACAGTACCACATAACCCATTTGTATAAACTATGTTAGGAATGATGCTTTATGATCATTATCATTTTAAGTATGTAATATTCACTTGTTCACTTTCTCTAACCTTTACTCGAGGACGAGCAAAGATTCAAGTGTGGGGGATCTTGTTGACGAAAGTTATAGCATGTTTTACCTTATCAAAATACCGTCAATAGGCCTCGGTTTCAAGGAAGTATAGCATATCATTAGCATATTTATCACTAATAAGTTCCACTTGTACTCTTAGCCTGTGAACTTGTAGGAGATGGCAAAATGAACAAAATGAGGCCAGGTGGGCCCACCAAGGGGGTCGGCCAACCCCACCTTGGTGGCCACCTCGGCCAGGGTGACATGGCACGATCCAAGAGAAGCATGCTTAGGCCAATATCAACCCTTGGATCAAACATGTGCTTTTACTCAATGGTGCAAGATGAGAAGCACATGGATTCATGGGTCCACACCGAAACCAAATGCAACCATCATCACAAGACTTGCTCCATGACATGTGGGGTCATCAAGGGAGAGAAGAAGGTGGGCCAGCCCTGTCATAAGGGGGTCGACCGACTCCCCCTTGGTGAGGCCCATCTGCACTATTCATCAGGATGACACCACCACCTTCTAGAAGATGTACCCCGGGCCCACATGTCATAGAGTGGGGTCGGCCGACCCCATGGTGAGCTTCATCCAAGTCGGTGGCAAAGCACATGTTTCACACGTGAACAATATCCTAGCCATTCATCAATGACGGTTACTATGGCGGTTTGATCCAATGGCCAAGAAAGGAGAGCACACGGATCGCTGACGTGGCACCGGAGTAGCCGCTACTCCACCTCCAAGCTATAAATACCCCCCTAGAGCTCTTCATTTGTATGCATCCAAGGAGAGAAAGCCTACTTAGTAGCTTTAGTGTTAGAAGAGAGGGAAGGGAGTGAGGAGTTCCACGGAGGAGTCCCGGCCTGTCGGGAGTCTTCTCCAAGGTGCGCCTCAGCGGATGCGATTCTTCTTGTAAGTGTTACATCTGAGTCCTTCTAGTATTTAATATTCTGGTCTGGTAATTTAAGTTTACAGTTCTTTTACTTGGCACATTGCTTTACTTTGTTGAAGTGCTCTAGGCCTAATAAGCTTAGCTTTAGAGTAGTAAGATTAGTGTAGACGTGGTGTCTAGGCTATATCTTGCTAGTGTGGACTTCTTGTCGCACTTGTGTAGACGCCTGGTGGTAGAGTGACAGACACAGCCAGTGCTTGGAGTTCCTCTCAAGTGTTGTAGGCAAGTTGAAAATAATAGTTGGGTAGCAGCATTGCCGCCTCAGTAGTTGTTAGGTGGAGAACCTTTTAATCAACTACTGTTTCGTCCTTCGCCCCTAGTAAGGAATGAGGTGGTAAACCTCAGTACTCTTAGAAAACCAGTACCAGATATTGATATTAGGAAGACCTCTCTATCCCAGTTATCATATACCCTTTGATCATCCTTTGACGATCCTACTTCTAGTTAATCCACTTCACGTTCCCTGTGGAAATACGATACCTGGAATACTCCCGGTGAAAAGCTACAATTGACTACCGTGCGCTTGCGGTATATCCGTTTGCCACTTCTGGTGTCAACAAGCATCTCAGGTGCCGCTGCCGAGGATTAGGCTCCATAGTCTAGTTCTAGTGGTTGCATTAAGAAGTGTCAACACCCTGCTGGTGTGTGATTCGGATAACTTCCAACATCAACACTCCCCCTTCCTCCCGCTCCCCCCTTTTTCTTCTCCGATCCAAGGCTCGCGCTCGTCAGCCGAGAGCTCCGCCCCGCGCGACCAGACCGCACCGAGACCAGGCACCCTCCTGCCCCTGTTCCTCGCGTTGCATTGATCGCATCCACCTAGACAAGTCCTCCCCTCCCCGATCCTCGTGCTGTTCCAGATCAGTGGAGCCACCATGGCCGCCCTTGCCGCTCCATAGAGCTCTCCCCGCCATCCCTCCCTCCCTCTACGACTCTATAAGATGCGCTGTCGAAGCCGATCGTGCCACACCACCTCAATCAGTCCACCTTCGAGTCCCTCTCTCGCACCCAACCCACAACCATCATCACTGAAGCTCCCCATCTGCCCACCACCGTCGTTCTCCCCTCTCCAGTCTGTTTCTGTCGCTCCTCTCTCTCGTGCCCAAGAGCTCGAAGTCGAACCTGCGCCACCAAGCTTGGTGCCTTGCCAATGGCAGACCGCCGCACTCGGTCTTCAGCCCGACAGCCGCGCCGCCCTGTCCCTCCCCAAACTCCTTGGCACCGTTCGATTCGCCATCTGCGGCTCAAATTAGAAGCCCCATCAAGGGGGTATGAGTCGGGTCCATAAACCCATGCACCCTGCCTCACCGTGCCACGTCAGCCGGTCCACAGACGCGTCACGCGTGGCACTCCCGTGCCAGTGCGCGTCCAATACGTGGTGACCACATCAGCAACGCTATGGCCAGCTTAGTCGGCTTCGACAGTTTTGCAGGAAAGCCCTCGTAGTTTTCCAAACTAAACTTGCACTCCGCCACAACTATTCACTAAGTCTCAGAAACTTTGCATTGTAGCCCTTGAACTTTTGCATAAATGAGGCGCATTCCTAAGGCCTTTTCTTTTTCCGATTTTATTTATTTAAAATACAAAATACAAAATGAGTTCAAATAAATTATAGTTTTGCCATCCATCTTCAAATGTTTATAACTTTTTGTTTTAACTTTGATTTGATCCATTCAAGTCGAGTTGGATTCGTATCAATGAGATCTACATGTTAGCAATGTTTTCCTAAACAGCAAACGGTAAACAGTCGATTACTCTTTGTTTAACGTTTACGCCGTTTAAACGGTGTTTAAACGGAGTTAAACGGCCTAAACGGTTTTGTATGGTAACACTAAAATATACATATTTATGTATGTAAAAATTAAATTTGATAGAAACTGTACATATTTGCACATATAAAAAAGAAATATTATACCAAATAATATTTTTGGAACAAATCTAAATCCCACAACATTTCATATACTCACAATGTTTATTAGTTTTGTGTTGATTATGGTAGTCGTAGTCCTCTAATTAACCAAATTATGGATTAAATGGTTGTTTATATCATTTAATCATGTCTAACCTAATTTTCTTTAGACCATTTAGACGGGTTTAAACGGGTTTAAACGGGTTTAAACGGTCCAACCGTTTAATTCACCGTTTAGGGCCTAAACAAAACAGATGGCCTCTGTTTACCATTTAAACGGTGTTTAAACGGACTAAACGGCCATTTAGGCGAACAGAGCATGTTAGACTACTTTATATTATGTTTTCCCACTATTGATGTATTGTTACTTATATGCTGTGTTTGGGCCCTATTTGGTGTTTGATCCCGAGAGCGCGAGCTACGAGGAACCCCAATACCAGGACTGTGTTTTCATGGACCTCGCTCACCCTGAAGGCAAGTGTCCTCGACCATAGTTGCTCCTATATTTGTTTTACTTTTGAGTGAGAGTAGTTAGATCCAGTAGTTGCATGCAGAGTCTAAATTGAATCCTATGTTAGGATTTACTAGAACTTGTTCATATTACCCTAGTAACCTGGTTTGAGAAAAATGGTAGATGTCATGTTAGCTTTGCAGTATTTGGGATGGGATGATTATAATTATTTAATCCTGAAATGGTTACCCTGGTAATGGTATCTAGGTAGGATCATTAGTTGTGTATGATCCTGTGTTGGACCCCTAGGACCCGGTTCTCGAAGCATATAACCCAGATTAACGGTGCAGCCATGAGGGCTAGAATGAGATGGACCTGACTAATTAATTAGAGAAGCCTTATGTGGTTATTAGTCTGAAGGACCGAAAGTGCTACCAGAAAGCCACCAGAGGGGGGGTGAATGGGAGCTCCAAATTTTCCTTTCAGAAACTTGTTGCCTCTGTGCCAAGAATCAACCCCAAGAGCAAACCTAGAGCTTGCAAGTGTCCACGACCCTAGATGTAGGGTGGATGCCTCCTAGAAGCACAGCGGGACACTATACAACCCTAGAAACCTAATGCAAAGGACGGAAACCAAATCCATCAACGAACGAACAAACCGCGGACGAGACTGCGCAAAACAGAACTGACCGGACTCACTGGTGCGTCCGGTCAACAGGCACCGGACGCGTCCGATCAGTCAAAGACCGATTTGGAACCTTACTATTTCTGACCGGACTCACTGAGTCTGAGCGTCCGGTCAGAAGCCGAGCGTCCGGTCACAAAAGCCAAGCCCGATGAACAGTAGTAAGGGCGAGTCCGGTCAATAAGCAAATGGAGCGTCCGGTCAGTTACAGAAATACCACGCGTGATATTCAACCACCGGCTGCGTCCGGTCACCCTGACAGCCCCCTGTTCGTCCACCGATTCAACTCGATCTCACCCAAAACAAATCCTCTAGGAATCAAACTTGGTGAGAGGAGTCACAAGAACAATAGTGAGCTACTCCTATGAGATCATGGCTCGAACCTATCTCCAAATCGATGAATCGAAGAAATTCGGGGGAAGGGAGAAAAACTTGACCCAAAACGAAAATCAATCGATTTGCTAGGTCGTGAGGTTAGAGGTGAATTCCTTTGGTGAAAAGAAGTGCCTCAAGATCTAGAACATCTCTGTTCAAACGGATTTGCAAAAGACGCAATGAACAAAGAGATCGATCGACGGGGAAAAACGTGGAGAAAAACAATCCGCGAAGAACACAAACCAAACGCGAATCACAGCCACGAATTTGCAACTGTGTGGCTACCACATGCTACAACAGTGAGATTATGGTCTCACTTCCTCAAAATCTCACGGACACAGAGGTATTGTTCTCTTCTCTGTGGATCTCAGTTTGCTACAGCAGGGGAGTGGGAGAGCAGGAAAACCTAGAAGGCAAAGAGCAAATGACTGAGATCCAATGGGAGGAGGGTGTCTCCCTCTACTTATCCTAATTCTAATTCCTACTCTACCCCTCACTACTTACAGAGTGAACCAGCTAAACCCTAGGGTTATTCTGGACCAACTCGAAGATGCTGGTGATCCGACGGCCACGCCCGCACAACTGGTAGCGTTGCCTCGACGCAACCTCACCGATTGCCGCCACCGCTCTGCTCGTCCTTTTCGCGGACTTCGCCCCTGGTTTTGCGGCCCAAACCGGGAAACCAGCCTTCAAGACCAACCCCCGGTTTTGAGGCCCAAACCGGGAAACCAGCCGTCCATCGCCTGAGTTTTGTGGCCCAAACTCAGAAACCCGCAGCACCCAGGTTTTGAGGCCCAAACCTGGAAACCGTCCTCAGCCCAAGTTTTGTGGCCCAAACTCGGAAACATCAGCGCCCAGGTTTTGAGGCCCAAACCTGGAAACCGTCCACTCGGTGGTTTTTCTGTGGCTCAACCACCAAACCGAGTCGTAGAGGGGATGCACCGCCCGTGCACCCCGTCCACCGACACGTGTCCCTAGGTCCTCGACCCAGGCAACACCGTGCTCGCAAGTCTTCGCTCATCGCTGTCCCAGGCTGTCAGCCACCACAGCTGATCCTCGAGCCACCGGTCCCTCAGTCCAAGCCTCACGTCCGCCCTTCGCCACTCTCGGTCCATCGGCACGGCACGTCTCTACTTGACCTTCACCTTGCCTCTGATCATTGTATCCGTGCTCGACACCTGCACAACACAAGCCAAAGAACATGCACATTATCCTAGTTGACAATCACTCATCACTCGGAGACTCGGCATACACCCTTGTATCCGCATAGTCTCATATGAACATGGGTACAAAAGGCTTCTTCTATGCAACATACTACTTGGTACAGGAGATGGCTCCTAGGCTCTGGCCTAGTCCTGGTGTTATTACGGGAGATAGCTTCTATGTCATGACGTATGAGAACTCATACATATAGGAGGACTCTTTGTAACAACCTTATAGTGCGACCCCGCTATGCACCTTGACAGTGTTTAGCGTGACGGGGAAATGCACGACTTATGGGTAAAGATGTGTTGGTTGTAAGGAAAATGGACCTCGGCCCATTTAACTTTGAATTTTGGTGTTTGATGAACAACATAACCAAATTGGACTAATGTGTTTGCAAGTGTTTGTTTTGTAGTCCAATAGGGTGCAAAAGATGACTTGGACTAAGGCAACGTGGTGATCCAATGATCAACACCTCAAGCAAGACATTTGAAGCTCAGTAGAAGACTCTCAAGAACAAGCAAAGTCCAAGGCACAAAGCTGGAACCAAGTCGGGCGCAAAGAACAAGTGAAAGGTGGGAGAAAGAAGTGACCGGACGCTGCTCACGCAGTGACCGGACACTGACCTGGATGTGTCTGGTCAGTAACTCGAGCCGACAACGCCACGTTCGTGTGACCGGACGCTGTGTTTGTTGCGATCAGACGCACCGATGCAACTGTTCCTCAGCGCGACCGTGTGACCAGACGCTACGACTTCGATCGAACGCTGATTCTTAGGCGAGTCTGATCGAACACAGAGAGGTTCCAGAGGCGCATAGAAGCGATCAGACGCGTCCGATCATATGTGACCGGACTCATGCAGAGTCCGATCAATTGTCTGTGCAGTCGGCCAACTAGCCATTGTGAGAGACTGAAAGGTCAAGATGGCGGACTAGAGGGGGGTGAATAGTCCTTTTTAAAATTAATCGTACCGGCTAACTTAAACAAATGCGGAATTAAAACTATCGGTCTAGCCAAGACTACACCCCTCTACTTATAATCTATGACACCTTACAAAAGATCCTAAACAAAGCAAATAAGGCATCGGGCTAGCTAGAGCTCACCTAAACAATTCTAGCTTGTAAGGTCACACAAACCTAAGCAACTAGTACTCAACCAACCGGGGAGCTCTACACATGCCACTAAGCAAAAGCACAAAGCCTAAGCTCACTAGCTATGCTCAATAATAAGGCTACACAAGCCAAATTAGAGAGCTCAACTTAGCTACACAAACTAAGCAACTAAACACTAGCACAAGTATGAGTATGGAATCACAATGGAAGAAGAAGGCAGCCGGTACTACCGGGTGTTTGGGTCGGTACTACCGGGTGTTGTACACCGGTACTACCGACTCATTCAAATGGTACTACCAACCACCTGCATAAAGCTACGAAATTGAAGTGGGTGAGATGCAATGTGACACCCCAGTGTCAAGCACTGCATTAGGAACTACATTTAGCTACTAAAATCCATAAGCAATGCATTGCATCATTTCATGTGCATGAAAGTGCTTTTTGCTTTTGTTTGTTTATTTGGATTTTGGTTTCTATAAGACTTGGATGTTTAAGTGGATTTATGTTTCAGCAAATAATTTTATAAAATAGAGAATAGTGAGAATAACACTTTTTGTATTGACACCTTGACCTAGTTCAAAGTGCTTTGATAACTAAAAATGTGAAAACAAAATGATTTATAGTTCAAAAAGTGGCTTTATTTATGTGGAGGTGGAGAAATGAGTTTCAGAAAAAGTGTCTTATATGAAAGTTGTAGAGAAAATTATTTTGAGCAACTTTTATTTTTGGGTCAAAGTCTAGTTTAGAGTTTTTGAAACTAATTTGAAATGGTCAAAGTTTGAAAAAGTTTTGGAAAAAGAAAAAGGAAAGATTTTTTTTCTCCCGGCGCCACCCTTCGGGACCAACCGGCCTTTGCGGCCCATCCAGCGCCGCGCCGGCCCACGCCGCGCGCCGCTCCTCTCCCACCCGCGCCGCGCCGCGCGCGACCGGCCGCCGTGCCGTATGCCGGCCAACGGCCACGTGGCCGCCCCTCTCTGCCGCGTATCCGCTCCCGCCACTCACCGCTCGATCTTATCCCGCTCGAGCACGCAAGCAATCGCCCTCGCCCACTCACCCGCGTCCTCGGCTGTTGCGCGCCCTCGGCCGCCGCGCACGCTGTTGCCCGCCCGTCGCGTCGCCGTGGCCCCCGCCACGACCACCACGACCGGCCGTCCACCCGCTCCGCCAAGCAAAACGGCAGCGCCGTTGGCTTCCTCTCTTCACTTGCCATTGCCTGCTCTCGTTCGATCCCTCTCACTCTCTTCACGCACACAAACGCACACACCCGAACACCCTCGCCTTTGCCCGCCACCGCAAGAGCGCCGTCAGCGTTCCGGCCGCACCCGAGCCTCACCACCTAATCCCGCTTGCACACGGCTCCGCCCTCGCCGTGCACACGCCGTGCGCGCGCTCACTCCCCCGACCGAGCTTCACCGCCACCGGAGGGTGAAGTTCCCCCCTTCGGTCGCCGAGGAGGGCTCGCCGCCGTTCCATGCCGATCGAGCCTCCGCCAAGCCCTAGCTTCCGCAGAGCTCTTCACCGCGTGAAGGCAAGGTGAGAACGCCCCTTACCCGTAACGCTACCGCTCCCTATCTCTCTCTCTCACCCGGCCGAGCGCCATTAGCGCCGCCGTGAACGGTAACCGACGAACCGGTTAGTAACCGGTCCAACCGGGCCGGTCCGGTTACCATGTAAGCCGGTTACCAAATTTGAATTTGAAATTTGAAAATTTGAAAAAAAAAGTGCCCAAAAAATTCCTAAAAATAGATTATAATTTATGGAGACCAATGGTATAAAAATTTTTCAAATTGGAGTTCGTTTAGTATTCATTTGGAAGTTTGGAAGTTTGAAAAAAAAATGGACGGCCCGTTAAGGCCCATGAGGCCCATTAGGCGCTCACGGGCACAAAACGGCTCGTGGCCGGGCGGGGGGGGGGGGGGGCAGAAGGGTGCCTTCCCGAGCCTTATCCGCGCCCCGCCCCCTGCCCTCCGCCCCCAGCGCCGCCGTCCGCTCGCCGCCGCCGGCTAAGCGCTCGGTTAGGCTCGGTTACCGAGCGGGAGCGAGCGATAACCGCTCCGGCGACGCGCCCTCGGCTAGCCACTCCGGCGGCTCGGTAACCGTGCGGTTGCGTTTGGTTACCGAGCGGTTAGCTTGGTTCCACAGGTAAGTTTTTCCCCCCCTTTTTTGGTATTTTAGTTTAGTAGCTATATGTTTTGGGTGTAGTTTTGTGTTAGGATTGTTGTACTTAGGCAGAATCTGTGTTAGAAATTAGGATGGATGGATTTAGGTTAGGGTTAGGGTTAGGGTTAGGTTTAGGGTACGATTTAATTTACGATGTATTTAATTTGTTTAGGATTTAGGATTTGAGGTATGATTTGTGTTAGGATGTATATTTTTTTGTATATATTGTATAGATAAAATTTACGTGGGTGTGATTTTGTGTTGTCTGTTTATGCAGGTAGACAATGTCGAGCAGGCACAAAGACGTTGTCTGGGAGCATGGTGAAAATCTCGCTCCCGGGTGGCGGTGCAATTATTGTCACCTGACAAAAGGGGGCGGTGGTGCAACAAGATTGAAGCAGCATTTGGCAGCGCGCGGGACGGAGGTTGTGCATTATAGCCGTGTGCCACCAGAGGTGCGCGAGTATTTCCAGAGAGATCTTGACCGCGCCAAGAGGGCGACGGCTGACCGAGCTCACCAAAGGCTCGCACAACAAAGAGCTGCACAGGAGGGGAACCATCCCCTTAATGATGATGAGTATGAGGCTCAGATGGAGGCTGCCCTGGAACAGTCGAGAGGTGAATATGAGTATCACAAGAGTGTGCAGGATAGAGGCGGTCATTACGAGCGTGGAGGGGGTAGTTCTCGTGCAGGTGGTAGTGGTGGTGGAGATGGGGGTGGCAGTGGAGGTTCCCGTGGTGGGAATCCTATTTTCAGGAGATTTAGAAGATCAGGATCACAGAGGGAGACACCTGTGGTCGTGGAAGACTACAATGTGGCATCCGGTGGCAGGAGAGGATTGGTACAACCAAGGATTGATACAGGGCGCTGGACCCAGAAGGGAAAAAATGCAAAGGAAGCCATCGGTAAAGCTTGGGCAAAATTTTACCATCATGCAGGAATACCGGGACGGAATGCGGACAGCCCGTACTTTGTTGGTGCCGTCCGAGAGACACATAAGTGGGGTAAGTACCTATAACTAAAAACAATTGAACTTATGTATCGTTCCATGTTCTTATTAATTGCTTATGGTTGCAGGTGAAGGCATCTTGTCCCCCACTGGAAGGGAAATTGATGGGAAGTACCTAGATCTAAATGTAAAAGACTTGAAGGAGAGGTACGCAAAGTTTCAGAAAGAGTGGCCCACGTTTGGCGTCTCGCTGATGTGTGATTCTTGGACTGGCCCCACAAAAATGAATGTTGTGAACTTTCTTATTTATTGCAACGGGGTCACATGGTTTCACAGCTCTGTTGATGCAACTGGGAAAAGTCAAGATGCGAACTATTTATTGAGGGTAAGTCATTATAGGTGTCATGTTATTATTTTTACTTACATTCTTGCATATATATAATATACGTTATGACTGTTTTCAGGAGATTCAGAAGGTGGTGCTGGACATTGGCGCGGAGAATGTTGTCCATGTGATCACTGACAATGGCGCGAACTATAAGAAAGCGTGCAGCTTGTTGAAGCTTGAGTACTCGCATATTTGTTGGATGCCTTGTCTGGCACACACCATTAATTTAATGCTAAAGGATATCGGTGAAAGGAATGATCATTCAGGTATGATATCCGTATGCAAGCGCATATCTAATTGGTTGTACAACCATACTCAGTTGCATTATATGATGAAGAGAGCAATTGGTGGTGAGTTGGTCAAATGGAATGCCACTAGATTTGGGACCAACTACATGTTCATGGAGTCATTTAACCGAAGACGTGAGAAGTTCATGCAGTGGATGGCATCTACAGATTTTTTGGAGAGCAAGTGGGCAAAAACCGAAGAAGGTAGATTTGCTCATGCCAGGTTGTCGAGTCTACAGTGGTGGGAGGGATTGGAGTATATCATCAACACTGTACAACCGATTTACAAGTTCCTTCGGTTCGCTGATCAAGACAAGCACCCCAACATTTGTGAAGTTGTGTATCAGTTCCAAAATTGCAAGTCGAAGATGGAGTCATTTTTTGGAAGAAATACGCACACATGGAATGAGTACAAAGAGATAATGGATAAAAGGATATCTGATGTGTACATAGGGACGTACGTGGGGCCAGGTATGAGTTACTCCAAGTTCAATTGAATTCCATATTTACCATATTCAACATTTTCTGTATGCTCAATTGAATTCCATATTTACCATATTCAACATTTTCTGTATGCTCAATTGAATTCCATGTTGCAGCTGCCGTCCTGAATCCTAAGCTCTCATACTCACTGGAGCCAACTGCAACAATGTTCGCTGGCCTGAAGGACGCATTTCAGGAGATGACAGATGTGTAGAGCGTCGTGCAGGCATTGCAAGAGGCTGAGGTTTTTCGCCAGAAGCTTGGTGAGTTTGGCTCAGAGCTAGCTCAGAAAATGGCCCTGGATTCAAGAACATCCCCATGTAAGAGTACTTTGTCATTCCATTTAGTTATGCATATTGGAACATGTAGCTAACATAATGTGTTCCACTTGCAGCGGCCTGGTGGATGATCTTTGGTAAAGACACTCCAAATTTGCAGCGCCTCGCTTTGCGGCTTGTTTCACAATGTGTGTCCTCCAGTGGATGCGAGCGGAACTGGAGTACTTTTGCCTTGCTGCATACGAAGGTCCGCAATCGGCTATCGCACAAGAAACTGAACAAGCTTGTTTATGTCAATTACAACCTTCGGTTGTGACTTGCGGATGTCAACCCACCAAGGCTTGATGACGACGATTTTATTGACCGGTTCGCCGAAGTCTCATTCTATGATCGGACCAATCCGGTTAGGGAGTGGATGGAGTACGGAAGATCAAACCAGCCTCCACTTCTTGATGAGGATTCAGACGAAGACGACATCTCTTTGCCATCACGTCTTGTCAGGTACATTATATGTATATTTATAAATGTGAGTGCGTGTCTAATAATGTACGGTGGGATTGATTTTATTTATGTGATTTGTTTGTTTCTGTTGGCAGTGACCATATAGACCTCGATGATCTACGTCAGGCTACGGGGTCTGATTGCCTCAGTGATTTGGCTCGTAGACATGTGGGTCAAACTCACATCGGGAAGAGGAAGACGCAAGCGCCGCCTAGGAAGGGGCAGACCAAGCGAGGAAAAGGAAAACAAGTCAGCAGCGATGCGGAGACTGAGGAGGAGGGATCTTACCATTCTGACGATGACGATGATGATGACAGCAGCGATGGTGGTGATGGTGGTGACGATGATGATAGTGGCGATGGTGGTGCAGATGGGAGCGACGGTGGCGGTGGTGGTGGGAATGGTGGTGGGACTAGTTATGGAATTCGTTTCACAGGTATCCATTGCACTTGCACGTACATACACACATTTATTTCTGTGTATGATTACTAATTATGGTTCATTGCAGGCGAGACCCAATACACACATGCTACGCAAGATCGTGACCATGGACAACCACAGTCCCAGAGGAAATCAATTTCATTTCCACCCACGCATGACGACAATCCAGAGGACTCGCAGGGGAGATCAATTTCTTTTGCACCCATGTACTATGACACTCCAGACTACTCTACTTCATCCTACAGCGATGCCTCACAACCTTCTTATAGCTATCCCATTCCTGACGTGAGCACGCAGCCTCAGACTTGGTGGGTGTACGAATGGGAAGACCCTAGCTTTTACAGTATGTTGGTTCAAGAATGGGAGACAACCGCAGCTTGGACGGGCCAGACGTGGCAAGATTACAAGGCAACCCTGCTTCGAACCAAAGGTATCGCTCTTATGTCCATCGCCGAGTATGAAATGTCGTGCCAACATGGGGCCTTTCCATACATCTTGCGTAGATGACCATGCATTCCTGTGACTGTGAGGATGTGAGCCTGTGACAATATTTATGCAACAATAAGTTGTTGATGCTTTCGTTGATGCTTTCGAGACAATATTTATTTGTATGCGACTATATGTATGACTATATATATTTGTATGCGACTATGTCTATGTGTAGTGACTAGTGAGTATATATATTTGTATGCGACTATTTGTTCATGTTTTCGAGATAATGAATTTATTGCCGCATTGTGCGGTCTTTTTTATATCTATATGTCCAAAGGAAGTACCAAAAAATCATTTTTATCCGACAAAAAAAAAGACAACCCACCGGTTTGGTCCGGTTACCGAGCTAACCGGTCGGTAACCGACCCAAACCGATCGGTTTACCGCTGCAAAACCGAACAACTAAGGCGTTTGAATTCAATCTTCAAACCGGCCGGTACCTGGCGGTTACCGGTCAAACCGGACCGGTAAGCCGCTACCGGAGGCCGGCGGTTTTGTTAATCCGGTCGGTAAAAAAACCCTGCTACTTGGTACAGGAGATGGCTCCTAGGCTCTGGCCTAGTCCTGGTGTTATTACGGGAGATAACTTCTATGTCATGACGTATGAGAACTCATACATATAGGAGGACTCTTTGTAACAGCCTTATAGTGCGACCCCGCTATGCACCTTGACAGTGTTTAGCGTGACGGGGAAATGCACGACTTATGGGTAAAGATGTGTTGGTTGTAAGGAAAATGGACCTCGGCCCATTTAACTTTGAATTTTGGTGTTTGATGAACAACATAACCAAATTGGACTAATGTGTTTGCAAGTGTTTGTTTTGTAGTCCAATAGGGTGCAAAAGATGACTTGGACTAAGGCAACGTGGTGATCCAATGATCAACACCTCAAGCAAGACATTTGAAGCTCAGTAGAAGACTCTCAAGAACAAGCAAAGTCCAAGGCACAAAGCTGGAACCAAGTCGGGCGCAAAGAACAAGTGAAAGGTGGGAGAAAGAAGTGACCGGACGCTGCTCACGCAGTGACCGGACGCTGACCTGGATGTGTCTGGTCAGTAACTCGAGCCGACAACGCCACGTTCGTGTGACCGGACGCTGTGTTTGTTGCGATCAGACGCACCGATGCAACTGTTCCTCAGCGCGACCGTGTGACCAGACGCTACGACTTCGATCGAACGCTGATTCTTAGGCGAGTCTGATCGAACACAGAGAGGTTCCAGAGGCGCATAGAAGCGATCAGACGCGTCCGATCATATGTGACCGGACTCATGCAGAGTCCGATCAATTGTCTGTGCAGTCGGCCAACTAGCCATTGTGAGAGACTGAAAGGTCAATATGGCGGACTAGAGGGGGGTGAATAGTCCTTTTTAAAATTAATCGTACCGGCTACCGGCTAACCGAAACAAATGCGGAATTAAAACTATCGGTCTAGCCAAGACTACACCCCTCTACTTATAATCTATGACACCTTACAAAAGATCCTAAACAAAGCAAATAAGGCATCGGGCTAGCTAGAGCTCACCTAAACAATTCTAGCTTGTAAGGTTACACAAACCTAAACAACTAGTACTCAACCAACCGGGGAGCTCCTACACATGCCACTAAGCAAAAGCACAAAGCCTAAGCTCACTAGCTATGATCAATAATAAGGCTACACAAGCCAAATTAGAGAGCTCAACTTAGCTACACAAACTAAGCAACTAAACACTAGCACAAGTATGAGTATAGAATCACAATGGAAGAAGAAGGCAGCCGGTACTACCGGGTGTTTGGGTCGGTACTACCGGGTGTTGTACATCGGTACTACCGACTCATTCAAATGGTACTACCAACCACCTGCAGAAAGCTACGAAATCGAAGTGGGTGAGATGCAATGTGACACCCCAGTGTCAAGTACTGCATTAGGAACTACATTTAGCTACTAAAATCCATAAGCAATGCATTGCATCATTTCATGTGCATGAAAGTGCTTTTTTGCTTTTGTTTGTTTATTTCGATTTTGGTTTCTATAAGACTTGGATGTTTAAGTGGATTTATGTTTCAGCAAATAATTTTATAAAATAGAGAATAGTGAGAATAACACTTTTTGTATTGACACCTTGACCTAGTTCAAAGTGCTTTGATAACTAAAAATGTGAAAACAAAATGATTTATAGTTCAAAAAGTGGCTTTATTTATGTGGAGGTGGAGAAAATGAGTTTCAGAAAAAGTGTCTTATATGAAAGTTGTAGAGAAAATTATTTTGAGCAACTTTTATTTTTGGGTCAAAGTCTAGTTTGGAGTTTTTGAAACTAATTTGAAATGGTCAAAGTTTGAAAAAGTTTTGGAAAAAGAAAAAGGAAAGATTTTTTTTCTCCCGGCGCCACCCTTCGGGACCAACCGGCCTTTGCGGCCCATCCAGCGCCGCGCTGGCCCACGCCGCACGCCGCTCCTCTCCCGCCCGCGTCGCGCCGCGCGCGACCGGCCGCCGCGCCGTACGCCGGCCAACGGCCACGTGGCCGCCCCTCTCTGCCGCGTATCCACTCCCGCCACTCACCGCTCGATCTTATCCCGCTCGAGCACGCAAGCAATCGCCCTCGCCCACTCACCCGCGTCCTCGGCTGCTGCGCGCCCTCGGCCGCCGCGCACGCTGTTGCCCGCCCGTCCCATCGCCGTGGCCCCCGCCACGACCACCACGACCGGCCGTCCACCCGCTCCGTCAAGCAAAACGGCAGCGCCGTTGGCTTCCTCTCTTCACTTGCCATTGCCTGCTCTCGTTCGATCCCTCTCACTCTCTTCACGCACACAAACGCACACACCCGAACACCCTCGCCTTCGCCCGCCACCGCAAGAGCGCCGTCGGCGTTCCGGCCGCACCCGAGCCTCACCACCTAATCCCGCTTGCACACGGCTCCGCCCTCGCCGTGCACACGCCGTGCGCGCGCTCACTCCCCCGACCGAGCTTCACCGCCACCGGAGGGTGAAGTTCCCCTCTTCGGTCGCCGAGGAGGGCTCGCCGCCGTTCCATGCCGATCGAGCCTCCGCCAAGCCCTAGCTTCCGCAGAGCTCTTCACCGCGTGAAGGCAAGGTGAGAACGCCCCTTACCCGTAACGCTACCGCTCCCTACCTCTCTCTCTCACCCGGCCGAGCGCCATTAGCGCCGCCGTGACTTCCGGTCGAGGCCAAGCTCCTCTGAAGCTTTGCCGGCCAAACCAACCCATCTCGTAGCCTCCCTAGGGTTCACTAAGCACAACGCACACCTTGATTTGGCCAGTGACCACCAGAGATGACCTAGCCGAGCACTTCCGTCGCCGCCGTCCGCCATAGCTCGTCGCCGGCGAGCTACGGTCGCGCGCTGGCCAAACCGACCGCACCATTCGATCCGCCTCATCAAGGGGAACACGTCGAGCCTAGCCTCACCACCGGCGACCTCGCCGTCGGCGAGCAAGCCGCAGTCAAACCCTTCCCCTGCTCTGCTCTCTCTGACCGATGGGCCCCGTTGACCAGTGGGTCCCATGCGTCAGCCACCATGGTCCATAGACCAAGTCTACGCAGGCCCAGCCGGGAAGTTTAAATGTTTTTCCTTTTTGTTTTATTTCCCAGAAAAGTTTGTTATTTTTGTGTAGCACGTTTTAAAGATCCAAATGAAGTGCTTTCAGTTTTATTAGCTTGTTCATGAGCAGATCTATCATGGAAAAAATATGAAAGTAGTTTTGGTGAAAGTTTATATTACTATTTTAATTTAATCCAGTTTATGAGCTTTTGTTTAAATAAATGGGTTTATATATTTTCTGGTTGAGTTAATTCTTGGCAAAATTTGTGTAGGTTTCTTATCATGTTATATGTCTGTGAAAAATGTTTAAGGCACTGTTTATGTAGAAAAAGTATCTGTTTAGGTTTAAATTTCTTTTTAGCTGTTTTCTTAGAATAATTGCTAAGATGTTTTATATGAGAAAATAAAATATGGGAAAATTTATGTAGTCTTTGTATGTTCTGTTTAAGCTGAGAAAAATTCTAAGCATAGGTTGTGGTATGGAAAAATGTGAAGTTGTACAAATGTGCTTTTCTGTGTTTTTTTAGAAAATTCTTGCAGGAAAGAATATAATGTTTCTGTTCATGCAACTTCCTTGATAAATATAAAATATAGATTAAAATCTGGGAAAAATGTGAGAATGAGTATGCCACCCTTTTCCAGTAGGGTTGTAGTTCAAATGGTTAAATCTGGAGTAAATTTGTTTATTTTGTGTAGGTTTATGTGTTCGTGCTCTAGCATTAAATGTTCTACAGTAGAGTGTTTATGAATAGATGAGGCTAGGAAAAATATGAAATCCGCTGTTTGACACTTTTTATATGAAAAGTTAGTTCAAAGCACCTTTTGGGCAGTTTTCTTCATCTTTTTGTATCTGCTATTTTGTATTTTATTTCTTGCTGAAAATTGTTCAGTGAAGTCCAGTTAGTGTTAGTTACCTTCTGGAGTTTTTGTAGATTTTTCTGAGTTCAGAAAAATGTACTTGCAGTTCAAACCTGAGTTTCTTTTGAATTAATAAATAAGAAATAGTGGAAATAATGATTTTGTTTTACGAGATAAATAAGTGTTTTTCCACAATGTCAAAAGTGGTTCAACAAGTTGATTTTGTTGCTTTGCATGAAATATTTACAATCATACCACCATATTACGCACCGCACTTTATTTATTTATTTATTATCCACCGCATTACAATAGGATCGACAGTCCCGGAGCCCAGCCAGGAGCCGGAAGAAAACGTCAAGCAGGAGATCCCGGAACTGCCCCAAGCCGAGGAGGTCGACCCCGCACAAGAAACTAACCTGCCTGAGTGCCCCGCTCACGAGGCCTTAGTCTTCTCTCAAGGCAAGCCCCGGAGCATTCTAAGCCTCCTATTATTTACAGCTAATTTAATTGAGTATTTTATATTGTGATGCATTAGGTATAGGAGTTGATTGAATCCTAATTGCTGCATTATCCTTCCTTGATGATTGTTTGCACCTGCCTTGTTATCCTGTTACTTATTCATAAGTAGAACTGCTTAGCCTGCTTAATAAAAGTAGTAGTTAAGGATGCTTCCGTAATACCCTGGTGGGTATGTTACCGGATCACGGTTGGCTATATTTGCTATCGTGGAAAAGAACCTGAGTAGTAATGAAATACGGTCAACTGGAAGGCAAGGCACAAGTTTTTAAATTTGGGGCAGTCCGTCCGTTGGACCGTGTAGGTTTGTATCGATGTTGACCCTCGTTCATTTTTGAACGCGCCCTTTTACTTAGGGATATGTCGGTGCTGTAATCATCGACCCCAAAGCCGGTTAGACGTTGTTCGGGCCGGTCTCAACCCGTGTCGCACCCTCTAGTATGGAAACACGATCTGCCTCGGAATGGCCATCGTATAGTTCCAATTGGGTGGTCCGTGCTGTGAGCCACGATAATTACCACCACGAACAAGCATCGAGCGGTTACCCAATGCGTGGACCCGACGGGGAAAGTGTGGGTTGGTATTAAAGGTCTTTCACCAGCTGGTTTGGAATTCCATTCGAGTCGCCGTCTCCCCCGGTTAGTGGGAAACTTTGGCGAGCTTCACCACGATACAACTCCATGTGATGTTAAAGGTTCAACTAAAATGTGATTAAAGTCAACTGGATATGGTTATATTATTGATTGATTAGACTCAAGTGTATGTAATAGTCCAGGTGCAAAACCTAGATTAAGAGGTAGGTCTAAAACTTGACTGCTCACTGGTATCATTAAATATTACTTCTCTTAATTTGAGCTTTCCGCAACTAAATGATCCCAGCTCCACCAAAAATCCTTGCATACCCTTGGTGTCTTTGTTTTAAGTTGGACGGGTAAGTCTAGCTGAATACATTCCCGTACTCAGGGTTTATCCCATTTGTTGCAGATGGCCAGGTGTACTATGGCTATTGTAAGCACTGTCTCTACCCCGTGGAGGGTGATGAGGAGTAGGCCCAGGGCAGGGTCATCCAGAAGCTTCTCCTTTTCTTTTGCTGGACTAAGACTGTTGGTGGCACATTATCTGAAAATGGAGGAGTGAGTTGAGTTGAGTTGAGTTAAGTTATGAGACAATGCTTTATTTGGACCACGTGTGTGGTGGTCGTGTTTCAAAACTTATTTAAGCTTTCGCACTTTCAAAATTTGGTATTGTAATAACTCTTTATTTCCGCACTCTGATGTTTAAATTCGGTTTCGTTTATCTGTGATGTATCCTTACGAATGCAATACTTGAACGATGCGATCCTGTATGTTGTACGATGTTTGAAATCCTTCAAGATTTCTGGACTACCGGGGTTATATGGATTCAAGTACGGGTCGATGTCAGACGAATTTGACTAAGATGGTACTTGAGTTCTTATAATCAGGACGGTTCCGCGACAGCTTGGTATCAGAGCATGGTTCAAGTTATTACATCCGAAAGGAGCTATTTTTGAACTAAAATGGGTATTTCAAAACTATTTTTAATTATTAAGTGTTCTCACTCTTGTGCTTAAGCCCTATACTAGGATTCAGGTGGCTTAACTGCTAACAGGGTTTAGGGTTTTGCTTCATGCTGAATTTTTATTTGCTGGTCCATTCTCGAGGGAAAAGAGAATGTGTCGATCGCGAAAACATGCATAAAATGATTTTGTAAGATATGAGAGCATGACCGTCCAACCGTCGGTCTAGGTGAGAGTTTTTATACCAAGTATGTGCGAGCTCCACGCAAACATATACGAGGGTATCAATGTTTTGGGTATATTATTTGGATTGGTGCATGGTGTTTAGTGTTGGTTTCTATGTATTATGTGCATATGGGCCAATACTCCGTCATTTTATCATTGGGATTTTGCTTGGGCTGAAATGAATCTTCTGCAGGTACACTAACTATGCGATCGAGTAGAACGTGTAGATAACGCATGAGAGATCGTTCTTGCCACTGACTAGAATGTTAGGACTTACGAGTCATTATTAGTGAGTGAGAACGTAAGTATGATCG
The DNA here is from genome assembly GCA_009763385.1 of Coix lacryma-jobi var. lacryma-jobi. Lineage (NCBI taxonomy): Eukaryota > Viridiplantae > Streptophyta > Magnoliopsida > Poales > Poaceae > Coix > Coix lacryma-jobi. The sequence goes on from CM019824.1 coordinate 141,488,074, forward strand.
TGCATCATGTTTATATTCTTGCATTTACATTTCCTTCGCTTAATTAAAAGTTGTCTCTTTTTCTATAAAATTTGCCAACTTAATATGCGTCTCACACGAGTTCAAAACCCTTTTGTTTCTACAGATAGCCCGGACTAAGTTGACTGCTCGCAAGGCCACCGGAGGCAGAGGAGTTCCACGTCACCGTTTGGCCACGAAGCTGACTAAGAACACGTTCTTGTCTTACTTCGGACTGCCAACCATCCTTTGGAGGATTCTGCAGGCAGTGGGATATGAGGACGGACAGGAGCCCAGGTACTCTTGGTAGAAGGAGATCTATGGGCAGGACTCGTTGGTGATGGTGCAGATCAAGGTCAAAGCCTTGCCTGCCAAGCCCCACTGGACAGGATGGACAGAGATCACCAGAGGCAGTTGTGCCAAGGATGGAGCTAACAGGGCAGCTTATCTAGTGTTGAAGGACATCATCGCCCGTTTTCCCGCCGACCTTGCTAGTGCTATGGCAAGAGTGTTCCCTTGTGGATCACTTTTTCCATTGCGTTGGAGGCAGACTTTGGAGTCGATTCTGACAGGAGGTGCGGAGGAGAGGTTTTACTGTGAGACGTCTGCCATGAGCGCCACCGGAGCTTTGATGGGTGTATGTGAGAGTTTGGAGCGCAGCCTGGAGAGCGTGTCCTTTACCCTCACCACCACCTACCAGAGCAAGAGGAAGCTGCAGGAAGAGTTTGATGCCGAGGTATCCCATCTACAGGAGAAGATCCATCAGATCTCTCTTGAGCGTGACGATGCACGTGCCACCGCAGGTGCAGAGACCACCGCCAGGACCCTCGCTGAGCAGATGTACCTGACGACATCCTTTCAGCGAGACGAGGCCCGCACAACGCTTGACCAGCTCAGGGAGGGCGCCCATCAACTGATACAGCAGATACATCACCAGCAGACCTACATCAACCAGCTCCGTGAGGCAGTTCACCAGATGCATCACGCCGCACAGGAAGCCACCGCCCGAGCAGCTGACGAGGCCCCTGCAGATGAGGCTCAGGAGCCCCAGGATGGGGTAGTGCTTGGTCCAGAGCCTTCTTTGGATGACGAGGACCACGCCGACGAGCCGATGATGGACGCTGATGAGGAAGATGTTGCATCCGCCGCTGGAGACGCTTGAGCGCTAGCTTCTTAGGAGTCGTTTTCTTTTGTATAGCTTGAGCATGCTCGCTGACGATGTAACCCGAACATTTGTTGGTTTTATGTTTAAGTTGTATGGCTTTTGGACAAAGTCCAGACTTCAATCTGGCACCTTTTTTTATGGAAATCCGTCGTTTGCATATCTTATTTTCTAGCAATTATTCTGTGATGTTGTATGGAAATGAGTACTTATACTTGGTCGTGTGCTAAATTTTCGAATTATGTACATCACAGTATTTATTCATGATCAATGTGGCATCACCTAATGATTGCTTATTAATGGGACATGCAGATGCCGGCACACACTCGCAGCCAACGTGGACAGGGGTCTGGACAGGAGGAGAACCTACCACCACCCCCACCGATGACGCCAGAAGCGTTTTTCGGTCAGTTTCTGGGTAGTCAGAGGAATATGGAAGAGATGCAGAGGCATATGGAGGCCACCCTCCATAACATCGCTAACAACACTGCGCAGCCGCATCAGCAGCGCCAAGGACCAGAACCCAATCAGTATAGCTCATATCGCGACTTCTTGGACACTCATCCCTCTGTGTTCAAGGAAGTCACCGAACCGCTTGAACCAGACGAGTGGCTCAACTCCATCACTCAGAAGTTCCGTCTTCTCTGCTTGTCTGAAGAGCTTAAAGCGGAATATGCCGCGCACATGTTGGAAGGACCCGCAGGGTTATGGTGGTCCCAGTACCGTGCATCCTTGCCAGATAATGCACCGGTCACTTGGGAGCAATTCTCTACTGCTATGTGCAACCACTACATCCCCAGTGGTTTGATGGAAATGAAGGTCAAAGAGTTCATGAGGCTATCCCAGGGAACCAGGTCCATGTCAGAATACCTCCATAGCTTCAACAACCTGTCTCCCTATGCCCCAGATTTCGTTAACACGGAATCCAAGAAGATCACAAGTTTCAAGCGTGACATGAGTGCCACCATGCTCTCCAAGATGGGAAACAGTCACCGTACCACCTTCAGTGACTTTGTCAGTGACTGCCTGAACCAAGAGTCTAATGACAGCAGGCTGGCGGCAGAGACTCGTCGCCGTGCAAACGAAGGAGGTTCGTCTCAACAGAGGACCCCTTTCGGAGCGCGCACCCCGTACCGCCCACCATTTGCAGGAGCAATGTTCCGTTCCCCGCAGAGGAAGATAACTAGCAACCGCTCCCGCCCGAGTTTCCAGAAGCCCTACACCGCTCCCATAATGCAGAACAAGGCAAAGGTAGGAGGTTCAGGAGGTCCCAAGACCCCGTATGTGATCAGACCATGCTACAACTACGGTCAGACCGGACACCTGTCACGTTAGTGCCCTCGACCAAAGAAGCAGTACACCCAGCCTCAACCTCGCGCAGGTCATGTGCATTACACCACCGTTGAAGAAGTGCCAGAACAAGAACCTGTCACCGCTGGTACGTTCCTTGTTAATCAATACCCTGCAGTTGTGTTGTTTGATTCGGGAGCATCACATTCTTTCATAAGTGAGAATTTTGTTATAAGGAGTAATCTCGGGTTAGTAGAGTTGGATCGGGGATATCAGATAAGATCAGCAGGAGTTGTTCTCTCCGCCCGTAAAATGGCTAAAGGAGTGGAAATGACTTTTGGGGATAAAAAGGCCATAGTGGATCCCATAGTAATCCCTGGTCTAGGGTTGGATGTCATCTTGGGTATGGGTTGGATGAAACTCTGGAAGGTCAATCTTGACATCGCAGAGCGAGTAGTTTCCATGGTTAGTCCCCGGAGTGGGTCTTCTTTCCGGTTTAAGTTACCACGAAATCCCCATGAGATCGGAGTGTTGTTCAATATCACGGCAAAGCAGATAGCTGAGATCCCTGTAGTATGTGAGTTTCCAGATGTCTTCCCTGATGAGTTGCCAGGACTACCACCAGATAGGGATGTGGAGTTTGCTATAGAGTTAATTCCTGGAAGGGCACCTATTTCCCGGAGGCCGTATAGAATGCCGACTAATGAGTTAGCAGAGCTTAAAACTCAGTTGCAAGAGCTTTTGGATAAGGGTTTGACACGCCCTTGTTCATCACCTTGGGGATGTCCCGCCATCTTCGTGAAAAAGAAGGACAAAACTTTAAGGATGTGTGTGGATTATAGACCGCTGAATGCAGTAACTATAAAGAACAAATACCCCTTACCTCAAATTGATGTCTTGTTTGATCAGTTATCAAAGGCAAAAGTGTTCTCCAAGATTGACTTAAGGTCAGGATATCATCAGATCAAGATTAGAAGAGAGGATATACCAAAGATAGCCTTCTCCACCAGATATGGACTCTATGAGTATCTAGTTATGTCTTTTGGACTAACAAATGCGCCGGCACATTTCATGTACATGATGAATTCGGTTTTTATGACCGAGTTGGTTAAGTTTGTTGTGGTGTTTATTGATGACATCTTGGTATACTCTGAAAATGAGAAGGAACATGCTGAGCATCTACGAGTCATCTTAGCTCGACTTTAGAGCACAAGTTGTATGCTAAGTTTAGCAAGTGTGAGTTTTGGTTGAAGAAAGTACCCTTTCTCGGACACGTCCTTTCAGAGGAAGGAATTTCCGTGGATCCCACGAAAGTACAGGAAGTTATGGATTGGCAAGCACCCACTAACGTACATGAGGTATGCAGTTTCCTATGATTGGCCGGATACTACCGTCGGTTCATTCCGGATTTCTCAAGGATCGCAAAACCTATGACTCGTCTAACTCAGAAAAAAAGAAGTTTGAATGGACTCCAGAGTGTGAGGCAGCATTTCACACTCTGCAAACCTTGTTGACTTCGGCGCCAGTTTTGGCTCAACCAAATCTGGAGGAACCTTTTGATGTGTTTTGTGACACGTCCAAGATTGGACTTGGATGTGTGCTTATGCAGAATGGGAGAGTTATAGCATATGCTTCACGCCAGTTGTGACCACATAAAGAGAATTACCCGACTCATGATTTGGAATTGGTAGTTGTAGTTCATGCACTCAAGATATGGAGGCATTATCTTATGGGTAACCTATGTCATGTGTATACAGATCACAAAAGTCTGAAGTATATCTTCACCCAGCCAGAGTTGAATATGAGGCAGAGGAGATGGTTAGAGTTGATTAAGGATTACAACCTAGAAGTGCATTACCACCCTGGAAAAGCGAACGTTGTAGCAGATGCCTTGAGTCGCAAGAGTCATTGCAACTCCCTACAACCATTGCTGGAAGATGGATTCAACCTTATGCACCCCGTTATGCTAAACAATATAACCATACAGTGCACCCTGGAAAGTGATATCATTGAAGGACAAAAGACCGATGAAGAGATCTGCCAGATCAAAAAGAGGTTGGAAACGAGTAGTTCGTTGAACTTCAGAACAGATAAACAAGGAATTGTATGGTATAATCAAAGGTTGGTTGTTCCCGAGAACACGGAGCTGAAAGAAAGAATTCTGAATGAAGCTCACCATTCAAAGTTGTCTATCCATCCAGGGAGCAGTAAGATGTACCAAGATTTGAGGACAAGGTTTTGGTGGTCAAAGATGAAGAAAGAGGTTGTAGCTTATGTCGCAAAGTGCGATACTTGCTGTAGGATAAAGGCTATACACTTGAGACCTGCCGGATTGTTACAACCTTTGTCAATCCCAGAATGGAAATGGGAAGTGATTAGCATGGATTTCATCACAGGTCTTCCGACCACTCAAAAAGGACAGGATTCTATCTGGGTTATTGTGGATCGGTTATCCAAAGTAGCTCACTTCATACCAGTCAAGACTACCCATCGGCCACACCAGTACGCGGATTTGTACATTCAGAACATCTTAAGGTTACATGGAGTTCCAAAAAGGATTGTTTCTGATAGAGGACCCCAGTTCACAACCCGTTTTTGGGAACAGTTGCACAAGGAGCTAGGGACTAAGTTGGTAAGAAGTTCCGCTTATCATCCACAGACCGCAGGACAGACCGAAAGAGTGAATCAAATTTTGGAAGATATCCTCAGAGCTTGTGTTCTATCCTCAGGAGAATCATGGGAGAAGTGGTTACCCCTCGCTGAGTTCTCATATAACAATAGCTATCAAGAAAGTATAAAGATGGCACCGTTTGAAGTTTTATATGGACGAAGATGCAGGACCCCGGTAAACTGGGTTGAATCAGGAGATCAAGGATTTTACGGGTCAGATTATGTAAGGGAGAATTAGCTCTGGGACACTCTGAAAGACCTAAATTGGCCGGTGCACACATCCACTTTCAATATTTGCCAGAAGACACTATGGTTTCGTGTAATTGGGCCAATGGACATTGACCCTCATCTAATATTTTTATAAAATAGATATAAAATTATATAGGTGCTAGAAAATTATACTATAAATTTTTCTACACTCTACATGATAAGAACTACATACTAAAAATATTGTTTTGCGCTGAAATGATCATTTTGCCCCCACTTTATAAATAAACAAAGATAATCATGGTTAATTTGCTTATATGATTGTAGGTCACTACAAATCTTGGGACAAATCATAGAATGCGTACATCAACAAATCTTGACAATGCTAAAAATATTAGCTCAAAATAATAAAGTTTATAGTGACATATTTAGCATGACTGAATTATAGATTTATCTCTTGTGGAGCTTAATTGATATATTAAACTTTGTTATTTCGATATGATATTTTTATGATAGACAAGATTTGGTGATGTATGCATTATGTGATTTTGTCCGTATTTTTAATATATTACAAATAAATTAACTAATTAATCATGGTTATCTTTGTCTATTCATGAAGAGAGGCAAAATTATTATTTTAGTGCAAAATAATATTTTTAGTATGTAGTTCTTATCATGTAGAGTGTCGAAAAAATTATATTATAATTTTTTGGCACTTATATAATTTTATATCTATTTTATAAAAATATTGGATGAGGGTCGATGTCTATTGGCCCAATTACACGAAACCATAGTGTCTTCTGGCAAATATTGAAAGTAGATGTGTGCACCGGCCAATTTAGGCCTTTCGGAGTGTCCCAGGGCCAATTCTCCCATTATGTAAAGGATGCCGAGGAGATCATGCAAACCGTACAACAACATATCAAGGTGGCACAGTCACGACCGAAAAGCTATGCTGATACACGAAGGAGACCCCTGAAATTCCAAGTGGGAGATTATGTCTACCTTAAAGTCTCACCCATGAGAAAGGTCCAACGTTTTGGAATTAAGAAAAAGTTAGCACCCTGATATGTATGACCATATCAGATCATAGCCAGAAAGGGGAAGTAGCCTACGAAGTGCAGTTGCCCCCAGAGATGAGCGCAGTCTTCCCCGTGTTCCATGTATCACAGTTAAAAAAGTGTCTTCGAGTACCTAATCAAGAAGAAGTTCAGATCCCGGATGTCACTATCAGATCAGATCTGGAATACTATGAACAACCTCAGAAAATATTGGATACCAAGACTCGAGAAACTCGTAATCGTGAAGTGAAGACTTATAAGATTCTCTGGAGCAATCACGGACCCAATGATGCAACTTGGGAAACCGAAGAGTACTTGCGCGTAAATTACCCCGCTTTTGTTAAGAAGTGGTACGTAACTCAAATCTCGGGACGAGATTTCTTTAAGGGGGGAAGGGCTGTGACACCCCAGTGTCAAACACTGCATTAGGAACTACATTTAGCTACTAAAATCCATAAGCAATGCATTGCATCATTTCATGTGCATGAAAGTGCCTTTTGCTTTTGTTTGTTTATTTGGATTTTGGTTTCTATAAGACTTGGATATTTAAGTGGATTTATGTTTTGGCAAATAATTTTATAAAATAGAGAATAGTGAGTATAACACTTTTTGTATTGACACCTTCACCTAGTTCAAAATGGTTTGATAACTAAAAATGTGAAAACAAAATGATTTATAGTTCAAAAAGTGGCTTTATTTATGTGGAGGTGGAGAAAATGAGTTTTAGAAAAAGTGTCTTATATGAAAGTTGTAGAGAAAAGTATTTTGAGCAACTTTTATTTTTGGGTCAAAGTCTAGTTTGGAGTTTTTAAAACTGATTTGAAATGGTCAAAGTTTGAAAAAGTTTTGGAAAAAGAAAAAGGAAAGATTTTTTTTCTCCCGGCGCCACCCTTCCGGCCCAACCGGCCTTTGCGGCCCATCCAGCACCGCGCCGGCCCACGTCGCGCGCCGCTCCTCTCCCGCTCGCGCCGCGCCGCGCACGACCGGCCGCCGCGCCGTATGCCGGCCAACGGCCACGTGGCCGCCCCTCTCTGGCGCGTATCCGCTCCCGCCACTCACCACGCGATCTTCTCCCGCTCGAGCACGCAAGCAATCGCCCTCGCCCACTCACCCACGTCCTCGGCTGCTGCGCGCCCTCGGCCGCCGTGCACGTTGCTGCCCGCTCGTCGCGTCGCCGTGGCCCCCGCCACGACCACCACGACCGGCCGTCCACCCGCTCCGCCAAGCAAAATGGCAGCGTCGTTGGCTTCCTCTCTTCACTTGCCATTGCCTGCTCTCGTTCGATCCCTCTCACTCTCTTCACCGCACGCAAGCGCACACACCCGAACACCCTCGCCTTCGCCCTCCACCGCAAGAGCGCCGTCGGCGTTCCGGCCGCACCCGAGCCTCACCACCTAATCCCGCTTGCACACGGCTCCGCCCTCGCCGTGCACACGCCATGCGCGCGCTCACTCCCCCGACCGAGCTTCACCGCCACCGGAGGGTGAAGTTCCCCCCCTTCGGTCGTCGCTGACGCCGAGGAGGGCTCGTCGCCTTTCCACACCGATCGAGCCTCCGCCAAGCCCTAGCTTCCGCAGAGCTCTTCACCGAGTGAAGGCAAGGTGAGAACGCCCCTTACCCGTAACGCTACCGCTCCCTACCTCTCTCACCCGGCCGAGCGCCATTAGTGCCGTCGTGACCTCCGCTCGAGGCCAAGCTCCTCTGGTGCTTTGCCGGCCAAATCAACCCATCTCGTAGCCTCCCTAGGGTTCACTAAGCACAGCGCACACCTTGATTTGGCCGGTGACCACCAGAGATGACCAAGCCGAGCACTTCCGCCGCCACCGTCCGCCATAGCTCGCCGCCGGCGAGCTACGGTCGTGCGCTGGCCAAACCGACCGCACCATCCGATCCGCCTCGTCAAGGGGAACACGTCGAGCCTAGCCTCACCGCCGGCGACCTCGCCGTCGGCGAGCAAGCCGCGGTCAAACCCTTCCCCTGCTCTGCTCTCTCTGATCGATGGGCCCCGTTGACCAGCGGGTCCCATGCGTCAGCCACCCATGCTCCATGGACCAAGTCTACGCAGGCCCAGCCGGGAAGTTTAAATGTTTTTCCTTTTTGTTTTATTTCCCAGAAAAGTTTGTTATTTTTGTGTAGCACGTTTTAAAGATCCAAATGAGGTGCTTTCAGTTTTGTTAGCTTGTTCATGATTAGATCTATCATGGAAAAATATGAAAGTATTTTTGGCGAAAGTTTATATTACTGTTTTTATTTAACCCAGTTTATGAGCTTTTGTTTAAATAAATGGGTTTATATATTTTCTGGTTGAGTTAATTCTTGGAAAAATTTGTGTAGGTTTCTTATCATGTTATATATCTGTGAAAAATGTTTTAGGCATTGTTTATGTAGAAAAAGTATCTGTTTAGGTTTAAATTCCTTTTTAGCTGTTTTATTAGAATAATTCCTAAGATGTTTGATATGTGAAAATAAAATATGGGAAAATTGATGTAGTCTCTGTATGTTCTGCTTAAGCTGAGAAAAATGCTAAGCTTAGGTTGTCGTATGAAAAAATGTGAAGTTGCTGTACAAATGTGCTTTTCTATGTTTTTCTAAGAAAATTTTTGCAGGAAAGAATATAATGTTTCTGTTCATGGAACTTCCTTGATAAATATAAAATGTAGATTAGAATCTGGGAAAAATGTGAGAATGAGTATGCCACCCTTTTCCAGCAGGGTTGTAGTTCAAATGGTTAAATCTGGAGTAAATTTGTTTATTTTGTGTAGGTTTATGTGTTCGTGGTCTAGCAGTAAATTTTCTACAGTAGAGTGTTTCTGAATAGATGAAGCTAGGAAAAATATGAAATCCGCTGTTTGACACATTTTATGTAAAAAGTTAGTTTAAAGCACCTTTTGGGCAGTTTTCTTCATCTTTTTGTATCTATTGTTCTGTATTTTGTTTGTTGCGAAAAATTGTTCAGTGAAGTCCAGTTAGTGTTAGTTACCTTCAATAATTTTTGTGGATTTTTCTGAGTTCAGAAAAATATACTTGCAGTTCAAACCTGAGTTTCTTTTGAATTAATAAATAAGAAATAGTGGAAATAATGATTTTGTTTTACGAGGTAAATAAGTGTTTTTTCTCAATGTCAAAAGTGGTTCAACAAGTTGGTTTTGTTGGTTTGCATGAAATATTTACAATCATACCACCATATAACGCACCGCACTTTATTTATTTATTTATTTATTATCCACCGCATTACAATAGGATCAACAGTCCCGGAGCTCAGCCAGGAGCCGGAAGAAAACGTCGAGCAGGAGATCCCGGAACTGCCCCAAGCCGAGGAGGTCGACCCCGCACAAGAAACTAACCTGCCTGAGTGCCCCGCTCACGAGGCCTCAGTCTTCTCTCAAGGCAAGCCCCGGAGCATTCTAAACCTCCTATTATTTACAGCTAATTTAATTGAGTATTTTATATTGTGATGCATTAGGTATAGGAGTTTATTGAATCATAATTGCTGCATTATCCTTCCTTGATGATTGTTTACACCTGCCTTGTTATCCTGTTACTTATTCATAAGCAGAACTGCTTAGCCTGCTTAATAAAAGTAGTAGTTAAGGATGCTTCCGTAATACCCTGGTGGGTATGTTACCGGATCACGGTTGGCTATATTTGCTATCGTGGAAAAGAACCTGAGTAGTAATGAAATACGGTCAACTGGAAGCCAAGGCACAAGTTTGGAAACTTGGGGCAGTCCGTCCGTTGGACCGTGTAGGTTTGTATCGATGTTGGCCCTCGTTCATTTTTGAACGCGCCCTTTTACTTAGGGATATGTCGGTGTTGTAATCATCGACCCCAAAGCCGGTTAGACGCTGTTCGGGCCGGTCTCAACTCGTGTGGCACCCTCTAGTATGGAAACACGATCTGCCTCGGAATGGCCATCGTATAGTTCCAATTGGGTGGTCCGTGTTGTGAGCCACGACGATTACCACCACGAACAAGCATAGAGCGGTTACCCAATGCGTGGACCCGACGGGGAAAGTGTGGGTTGGTATTAAAGGTCTTTCACCAGCTGGTTTGGAATTCGATTCGAGTCGCCGTCTCCCCCGGTTAGTGGGAAACTATGGCGAGCTTCACCACGATACAACTCCATGTGATGTTAAAGGTTCAACTAATATGTGATTAAAGTCAACTGGATATGGTTATATTATTGATTGATTAGACTCAAGTGTATGTAATAGTCCAGGTGCAAAACCTAGATTAAGAGGTAGGTCTAAAACTTGACTGCTCACTGGTATCATTAAATATTTCTTCTCTTAATTTGAGCTTTCCGCAACTAAATGATCCCAGCTCCACCAAAAAGCCTTGCATACCCTTGGTGTCTTTGTTTTCAGTTGGACGGGTAAGTCTAGCTGAGTACATTCCCGTACTCAGGGTTTATCCTGTTTGTTGCAGATGGCCAGGTGTACTATGGCTATTGTAAGCACTGTCTCTACCCCGTGGAGGGTGATGAGGAGTAGGCCCAGGGCAGGGTCATCCAGAAGCTTCTCCTTTTCTTTTACTGGACTAAGACTGTTGGTGGCACATTATCTGAAAAAGGAGGAGTGAGTTGAGTTGAGTTGAGTTAAGTTATCAGACAATGCTTTATTTGGACCACGTGTGTGGTGGTCATGTTTCAAAACTTATTTAAGCTTCCGCACTTTCAAAATTCGGTATTGTAATAACTCTTTATTTCCGCACTCTGATGTTTAAATTCGGTTTCGTTTATCTATGATGTATCCTTACGAATGCAATACTTGAACTATGCAATCCTGTATGTTGTACGATGTTTGAAATCCTTCGAGATTTCCGGACTATCGGGGTTATATGGATTCAAGTACAGGTCGATGTCAGACAAATTTGACTAAGATGGTACTTGAGTTCTTATAATCAGGATGGTTCCGCGACATGCAATTTCAGATCTAGGAATTACCCCACTTCCCTAAGTGTTGTAGATGAAGATTGTAGCTTTCCCAAGTCTTGGTTCCTTGCCAAAATGTAGATCGAGTCTTCCCAACCTAAGAAAGAGTGAAGGAGGGAGGAAGAACATGAAGAACACAAGCACAAGCGTAATATGCAAGGAAGAAAGAACAACAAGTAAAGGGGACACACAATTTTATCCCGAGGTTCAATTGGTTGCCACCAAGCTAGTCCCCGTTGAGGCAAGGCCAAGGTTGTCGTCGATCCTCTTGCTAGTGGTGACCCTAAGTCACACTCTCCACGATGGAGTGCTCACCAAGAGCTCTAGCTTTCGATCCGGCCGGACCACTTGGCGCTCTTCGCACCTCTCTCAACTAAAGTTGCTCTTCACGATCTCCCGCGGGGCGAGAACAATGCCCCTCACAAAGCTTCTTCGGAGCCACGCACAATCTTCACGCGGGCTTCACGACAGAGACTCGATCACCAAGCCGTCTAGGAGGTGGCAACCTCCAAGAGTAACAAGCACCACCGGCTTGCAACACGAACACCTAGTGCCAACTCTTGCAATCTCTCATGCACCACACTAGAATCGCTCACTCGCTATCGATTCGCACACTAGCAAGAACAAGCGAGTTAGAGGGCTCCCAATCACACTCACACAAGGACACTAAGTCCCCAAGGTGCTCAACCTTCCCCAAGGGCCGACCACCCCTCTATTTATAGAGGAGAGCAGCCAACTAGCCGTTTTCCCCTTTTTCCGAGCTCACGCGGCTACACCCGGTACTACCGACGAGAGGGACGGTACTACCGGCGGACAATATGACCGTTAGGTTAGCCTTGCTAACACATCCGATACTACTGACTAAGGGTTGGTACTACCGGGGGCCGGTACTACCGGCCTTATAGCGGTACTACCGGTAGGCCAAAACTGCCTCTACACAGAACGCATTCGAACTGCCTTCGAACGCCGGTACTACCGACCGGGGGGGGGGGGGGTCGGTACTACCGGGGCCGGTATTACCGGCCTTATGGCGGTACTAGCTTTAGGCCAAAATTGGCCACGAACAGCCCATAGAGGGGTCGGTACTACCGACTTCAGGGTCGGTACTACCGGCTGCAGCATCCTGAGCTCTACGCTAAAATGGCCATAACTCTTAGCTCCGAACTCCAATTTCGATGATCTTGGACATTTTGGAAAGCTAACTCAGAGGGCTACACAACCCACACACATAGCTGATCCAACTCACAAAGGATTAGTACAGAATTCCAATCCAAGAGCCATCCTAGAGTCCGGAACATACCGAAAAGCCTCCTTCTTTTCTCCGAGTTGATCCAATTCAACTCCAACAACATCTCATTTGCAAATGTGCCAACACTACCAAGTGTACACCATCATGTGCATGTGTGTTAGCATTTTCACAATCATTTTTCAAAGGATTAGCACTTGCACTCACCATGTGAAACATCCTCAATTTTCCGCGAAGGGAAAATCCACAGATGAGTTATAATATGACAAAACCAGGGAGTGATCTTATCATATTATCATATATCAGTCGATATCACAGTCATACATCATAAAATTTATATGGTTATAAGCATTACATCACTGGGGTATCACCTAATACAGAGTTTATTCTAGCAGAAGTCCATTGAGTGAAGGCTCCTCCTTCACGGGTGTCATCAGTGTTGTTATAGCGCAACATCAACCGGATCCTCTGAACCAAACTTGAGCATTTGCACGAAACCTCCTAATCCTCCTAGAGTTAGTACTTCTGAAGCAGGAAATCTGCACACCGCCAGATGTGTGCAGGCCATGGTCAGCACCAATGAGCTTTAGTGGAAAAGATAAAACAAGGGATCTGGCGATCCTAAGATTTGGCTGTGGATTTGCATCCTAGCACATGAGCAATATTCAATATAATAATGTTATCAAGTTTTAACACATCCCCATCCACACACAACCACATCCATCCACCATATCCATACCCAATCATCACCACACCATCACATCACCTCATCTCACACACTCAGTCGACAAAGACCAGCTCCCTCCCAGCCTTGTCTCAACGGCCCGCAACCTCACACCAGGTTCACGGCCGGCACTCACATACTAGGGGGAGAAAAGAGAACTCTCACTAGTCGGAAACAAGTCAAGGAAAAGGTCCACAGCCAACGAATTGGCTAACATATCGATCGATCAACCATACACTCTGTAGAGGTTCTACAATATCCACAAGATCGCCATCATCAGCACTCCGGAGTGCCTAGGCGGATACCGGTCGCTTGCCAGCCTAGAGTAATGCCACCCTACCACTCAGCCCTGGAACATCCCAAGTCCATTTGGGATGGCTAAGTCTGTGAAGTCACGTTCGTCCCCCTAAGTCCGTCTGGGGGTCGTGATCGTCTGAGAAGGGTGTGGGACTCCCATGCCCGTATCTTCCTCGCACTCTCTCGCCTAGCAGTAGTGGCATTGCTCTACCAGGTAGTCCGACCGTCCCCGTCCATAAAGAGCGAGTGGCATGTAGGGTATTCCCCGTGGTCAAGATTTCTGTTCCACCTAGGGTGACTAAGCCAGAATGTCTTCTCAAAGGTTTTCGTTATCCATGCCACCACAGTACGCTCCTGACCCGGGCTCCACCAACAGCTCACACCCGGATCCACCTCAAGTCACCACTTAACCCGCCACAGGTTTCACATCCACAGGGCATCCAGATCTGCCCCACGGCAAGACTCACACCAGGCTCGTCGTATATTCCAGCTCGGTCGACACAACCCTCACCCTCCACACACCCAAGTCACACACGCAGCACGCTCACACATCACCAAGTCCGGCATCACCCGCCAAACCATTCCCAAGGGTTCACCATCCGCATCACATCTCAGATATAACACGAAGTGGAGTTGAATAATATAATGGTGAAACATGCAAGCAAGCAAGCAAGCGAGTAAGCAGGAATAAGTGAGCGAATGCGCAAAGAAGGGTGTTGTGGTAGAGTGAGTTGCAATCAGGTAATAATGGCTTAGGTAGTATCATGCATTAATATACTCCCTCCATTCCAAATTATAAGACGTTCCAAGAATCTTGGAGAGTCAAAGTCTTTCAACTTTGACCAAAATTATAGAGAAAAATATAAAGATTTATACCATCAAATATACATATTATGGAAATATAACTAATGGAGAATCTAATTGCACTTAGTTGATATCATAAATATTATTATCTTATTATATAAATTTGGTCAAAGTTGAAAAACTTTGACTCTCCAAAATTCTTGGAATGTCTTATAATTTGGGATGGAGGGAGTACTAGCAAAGGAATAAATATAAAGCACTAGCAAGTTTACATATTAGCAATGTCTAATAGGATTCTCTAAAAGAGGGTGCTGCCATGACACCTGCGAAGTAGTCGTAGTCGTGGTTAATTATTCCTCGTTGGTGTTCCATTAGCGAGGTCATCTCCTCCTGAGTTGACTCCATGTCGCAGTCCTTGTTGTCATCCATGCTCTCTTGGTCCAATCGTATGCTACTCCATGAAATGACACACAAGGCAAGAGAACTCTCAACCCATAATTGAAAAGACAACAGGACGTAGGAAGATCCATTAACACCAACAAAACACTAAGATACATAAAGTTTAGCTCTCTCGGTGGTTGTCCAATTTCGTTGAGCTAGGAACAAGGTGGTGGTTTGCAAGTTTAAGTCTTGGCCAAGCCAATACAGCTTTATGACATAGGGTTCAAACCAAGGCCTATTCTTAGCAAACACCACGGCTCACGTCCTTCGATTTGGTCGTCATTTACAAGGGTGTAAATCGAAGGACGGGCCTAATGAATAAAGAACGACGGGGTTTGGCTCTTGTAGCCTTATCCCAAAGGGCAATTGATCATATAAATGATTAACACCATTGTGTACCTTGGCTTGCCCGTTATGGCAAAAGCGGTAGCACAAAAGGATTGGAGGTTCATAATCCTCTCGATCCACACGACATAGTATGTCGGGAACCAAGACTCGGGGTTACCCACTTATATCTAGAAGAGTGGGGTTAGCTCAGCACATCTATACCATGCTCTCAGGCACATCTCTAAAAGAAATGTGTTTAGGTGGTCGATTGAGTCGACACGCGGGATCCTGAGATACAACATAGACTATAGCCTTGCTAACAAAAAGGAATAGCAAGAGTAAAAATATATAAGATAGAGGTTCATTCTTTCCAACACACACGTCATGGTAGAGGACGGGGTATTGGAAGGAGTGGCACAATATAAGATGCAAGTGTGCAAACTACTCGTAGGGTACCCGACCGGGGTGCTCTTGCACTAAGTTATTTCTAGATTCATAGCGGTGCGGTTGTCACCGCGAGAATCAAGATACACAGTGGTCAACGGGTACAAGCATACAAGAGTTTGTGCACGAAGAAGCATTTGTAAAGCATGAAAAAGAGCGTAGCTCCATGGTCATGGCGAGGTGTACCTTGCGACCACAAGAAACACTAACAAGGGTCATGTTACATTCGGCATCATGGCCATGGCGAGATGGGTCTCGCGATCGCAACGTCCGAACGAGGTACGATCCCTTAGCCGGCTTAAAGGCTCAGTACACAGGTAAACACACGAACATCCATCAATACAACAATAAGAACCATAAAGTGACACAAAGACACATCAAACCAAAATAAGTGGAGTAGCACATTCCCATAGCATGAGATTAGATGGATCCTGTATCACAAGTGCATATACAGGTGGTCGTAAGAGCGAGATATAGCATGAGTACAGATAGATAAATAAGAGACTTTCTAGGGGAGCTCGGTAGGTCGACGATAAGATAACAAGGGTCCCAATGGTTATGGTGGCGGTATACAAGGTCACGGGTCTCCTCAATCGTCATAAGCTACGGTTTCCATTCGGGGGCATCCTACGGTCAAGATGAGAAGAGAATTACCTTGTCGTCTAGCATGTCGACTAGGGTTCGTTCTGTTTGGTCTAAACACGTCGTGGTCATGGTTTCATCATGGGCATACTTCGTGGGCGGTCAATAACACGCCGATGTTCTTGGAACACAGGGGGTTCGATTTGGCTTGGGTTGGTCGTGTGTGTGTGCATAAGTGTTCATCGGTCGGAATTGACCTCGGCCTATGCGTTCCAAGTTCGGCAAGCAAGGTCAGGGGTTGGAAGAGAGGAATGTTTAGCTAACCATGGTTCATCGTGTAATCATGGATGACGTTGCTTGGCATCTAGATCTTGGCGTCGTGGTGCCATCCACGTAGCTCGTCGTGGTGCACCTAGGGGGAAGAGATTCGGTCAAAGGTGATAATAAATTGATACGAGATAACGAATTTGCCGATAGTGAGAACATGAAATAACCGACACGATGGCACGGTGTTGGTACTTCTTAGTGTCACACTAATGCTAGGCTATCACCACTAGTGGCAACACATAGAAGGGGTTGGTTGGTATATATGAGCACACAGAAAAAGATCTGCAAGCGCACGGATACTGTTGTAGCTTTCACCCGGAGGTTTTAATATCATATCCATAGGGAAACGTGTGAGATCAACTACGTTCTAACTTAACCAGAAGATAAATGAATAGCAGTAGAAACTAAGGTAGAGACAAGATAAAGTAAAAACAAGATTAAAGCGTAAGAGGATAGTAATCTAGTATAAGGTCGATAGTAGGAGTATAGAGAGGATAACTTGGGATTCGTCTAGTTCTGATCTAGGCAAGAGACTATGTTTTACACGATTCAACTGGGGACATTACGATAGAAGGGCTGCATCTAGAGTACAACCTCAACTAGGTAACTACGGTCCTGCTCGTCCTATAAACGGGGAGGTGGACTACAAAGGATTCAACAGGTCTATAAGAGTCACACCCGCGAGCTACCACCTAAATATGCCCGGCCTATAGGATACATCTACGAGTAACCCGAGCCTAAGCACCACGCTTACACTACGAATTATATTCTAACCTAATGCATTAGATTAAAATACTCAAAAGAAACTCGTGACCAGAAGAATAATATAAACAAGAAACTTACATTAATCAGAAGTTGATCACCCGAAGCATCTCAGGATCAAGCTCGAACGAAGCTTGATCCCGCCGAAGTACAACCGGAGGAAGAAGCACAGACAGGCCGACATCTCCTCCAAACTCCTCCCTCGCTCTCCATCTCTCTACTATCTAGAAGACTAGATCTAGACTAATTCTAGAGAGAGGTTTTCCATTCGAGGGACACCTCTCAATCTAGAAACCCTAGCTATTGCTCTTGGCTACGCCTATGATGAAGATAGATGATGGATCCAGGGGGAGGTCTTGGGTTTATTATATAGGGGCTCCTGGCCTCCCCTCCACCTTGAGCAAGCGATGTGGTACTAAACTCCTTCGTCGTACGAACATGGGCATTAATGGGCCAAACTGCATTGTAGAGTTCTGTTGGAGTGTGTCACGCGAAGGAGAGGAGACTTCCAGGTGGGCCCAGGCCGACTGGCCTGGGGGTGGGGCCGGCCGGCCCCACCTGTCAGCAGCCGGGCATCGCCATCGTCGAGGTGTCTTCTAGAACCTTCCATATTGCCCTAATGTGACTTTCCGTCCGTTTGCATGATTTGTCGTGTTGGAGTAGGATTGAATCTCTTTCCATCTTCTGTAAACCTCCCTGGAAAACAGTAATTCACCGAAGCTATTGGATATGTCAGTTTAGTCCCTGAATTATGTTGCTTGGTGATCACTCCAGGTTGTTCTAGAAGCTTCCATGTCGTAGCCAACAAGGACTCTCTCGTTGGGACTCCAAATGTAGCAAACCATATGTCTGTTTCGATCGTCTCGACGAGCTCTTCCCAATGGTGTGCTCTGTTTCATCACTTGAGATACTTTTATATGGTGAAATATTGATAACCCTACAAAACAAGTGAGAACAACACAACTCGTGGAACTTGTTAGAATCAAACCCTACAACTATGCTTTATGGCTCATTTCTTATCATTATATGCATTAGTTGATGGTATAATGTTGACTGTAAGGACCGTCAACAAGCTCCCCCAAGCTTACCCTTTGCTAGTCCCTGAGCAAAGCCAATCTCAACAATGGATCAGGAGTTGCTACAATATTTTCACTTCTAACAAGTACTCATGCATTCAAACAAAAGTTCTCATTCAGATTAGGAAAAGATATCATATTATTTATCACGGGGATTAGTACTTTACCTTGGATCTTGAGTAATTGAAAGATAGAATGATCAAATCAAGCACTATGTCTCTAGCTCTTTCACTTCACCATTATCCTGGCTGGAGTTTTTATGCATTTTCAAAAAGCTTAAAGATGTGTGTTGTCAAATTAAATAATGGATCCAAAGAGAAAGTCAACCACACCATTGAATCGAGAAGTGCATGTGTATGGAAGATGGAGTCGGATGCTCTTTTGAATATATCACTCTCTTCTGCTTATCAGAGACACATGGCTATTAGGCTAATTCTACTGTTGGGCACATGCCCTTTTTTGATATTCTCTTTTTTCGAGGTTCCGGACACTTGTCCCTTTTTATTTCCTCGGGATCTATCTTTTTGAGGTTTCGGACACTTGTCCCTTTTTATTTCCTCGGATTATTTTTTTTTCTTTTTAATAGCCACATGTTTTCAACAAACTTTTGAGAGGATAGCAACAAATAATTGTGAGCATTTATGCGGAAGATGAATGAAATGTGTAAGCGATCTCAATTCAATAGTATGATAACTTCTCAAAGGGTCAACAAAATTTCATTAAATGTATTTATTAATCATATTTAATATTGAGAAATTTCCAGGACTCTAGTGTTGTTTAGAACAAGATAATAGCAGCTCAGATCATCACATATCATATCTGTCAATTACCTAGACCTTAGATCAAGCATTTGCCACCCATGTATTTAATTTCGTTTTAAAGCATCATTATTAATTAGGAGAACTCATGTTTGAAGGCTAGGTACTGAAAAGAAATTACGATAGAGCAACTATTCATCATTTCCATATAAGAGATTAGAGAGAGATTGCTTCTTTTATTATCAACTTCTTAAAACAAACTAGACACACTATTTTATTTATTTAATCTAATACACTTTAATATAATATAAAAACTAATAATAATAATAATAATAATAATAATAATAATAATAGTAATAGTAAAAACATACCTTAATAGCAAAGATAATGGGGGTGCGTCTCTCCCAAACTAATCCCTTCGATAGCGTCGAGCCTTCATGTGCCCGAATAGTTTTGTTCTTTTTCTTTTTTTAAGGGTGAGCCTTCATGTGCTCACATATTTTTGGGGGTTTTTGTTTTTAAGAGTGAACCTTCATGTGCTCACATATTTTTGGTGTTTTATGTTTTTATGAAAATTGAAAATATACAGATATATTACCTCGGATAACGGGGGAGCCTATTCCCCCCAGCTAGATGTTTGCATGTTCGTTCTCTTGGTAGCGTCGATGTACTTCATTCCTCTGGTCCTTAATGGAAGGTTGTTTGGTTTAGTCTCTCCAGAGTGGATGAAGTTATCTAGCCTTCTCATTGATTCCTTTTGGCGAAGGTTCGGATATTTAGGTCCGACGAACCGAACATTCCCTTGGTTCAGACCTACCAAGGTGTGTCAGATGTTTGGAAAGTTGTTTTTGATTGTTCCTCTTTAGGTGGTGTCTTTTTCTTGCATACTTTCTTGGTCTGAGTCTTTACTTCCTGCTATTCACTGTCTTGAGGTGTCTCTTCTTCTTGCTTTTCTAGGATGATGTCACTATCTTCTTCTTTGTGATTAGCCTCTCCATTCTTGATGGCTTGTCTTCTTTGGCGTTGAGAGCGGCGTCTTTCACTTCTATTCTTGGGTGTTTCATGGGGTATGTAGTTGATGAAGTAGCATCGTACCTTTTCTCTAGGAAAGTGAAAATGGATTTCCTCTTGCTTCATGTAGATGATTGCACTTGTAGTGTAGAGGAACTGTCTTCCTAGGATGAGGTGGACATCATCGTTTTCTCCCATGTTGAGGATCGAGTAGTCTGTGGGTACTTCATGACCTCTAATTCTGACTACGACGTCTTCCATCATTCCTTCTTGTTTATGCCTCTTCATATGGTGTCATCCATGTTCTTCATTTGCCCAGCAGTTTGAAGTAAAGCATTAATTATGGAAGCTGGCAGCATCTTGCTCATTGTGCATGTTCTTGTAGATCTAGGTCCTTCACTCTGTAGAATTTGGGAGTTAACAAACTTCTCCATGTTCTACTCAAGAATGTGTCCTGCTCATAAAGACAAGGTAGAGATCAAGTGCATGGGCTCTGTTGGTGGAAAAACACCAACAGAACCAAAAAGTTTATTCATACTTCTCTAACCTTAGGCACATTGAACCAGGTACAAATGTTTATTATATGTTCTGCTCAGTATTAACATGAGTGATATGAGATTATAAGATGAGAATGAATATCTCACAACATTTGACAGATCATATTACTTAACCCATGGAAGGATAATCTATTTATGCATAATGTATCTATCTAATTGTGATCTATCATCTTCCAAAGGTTGGATGTACAACATTTTAGCTCATTAAGATAGTGAGAATCAAGAGAGTAAAGCTAGGAACAAAGATCAAAGGACTGAACATGTTGAGTTGATTAGGTTAGATCAAGTGTAGTGTAACTTAAACATGTTTGGTTCTTTATCTATGCACACACCAGAATCAAGGAGAAGCTTTTAAAGTGATGGTCACTTACCTTGAGATGTTACCTTAATCATTGAAGAGTGATTGTATCGTATCACCTTGTAGAAGCTTCCCTTGCCTAGTGGTTGTGCATCTTGTTCATGTACTTTTGTCTCCTTGTTGCACTCCTTCATTGTCTTGAGAATTCATGATGTTGTTTATCTTGAAGGGGCTTGGTTGAGATTTGTTCGACCACTTCCATGGAGTGAGTGCTTTGATTGTGTCTTGTTTGTGGCACTCTTCTCCTTGTTGCATGGATCTCACCTCTCTATGATGAATGAGCTGTGTTTTCCTTGTGTAAGTTGTTAAAGTTCATGTGTCACCCTCTTTATCTCCAGTGTGAGTTTATCTCAGGACTTTCCCAGATTGATTTTGAAAGTTTTCCTGTAGGGGTTAGTCCAACAAAATATCCAATATCTACTATAGCATACTATTAGTTCAGAAATCAACCTAGACACCACGTCTAATTTGACTTAGGAAGGTATTCTAACCTAAGCACCATGCTTAAATTAAAAATCCTTTGAGAGCAAGATCACTACTCCTAAACTAGGTACCATTTAAGAGGTGTGTGAAATTACTTCAAACCTAAACATATTCTATAGCAGATGAAGGTAGCATGAGAGCATTATAGAGATTTACTTAGATGGAGATGAAAGAGAATAATTAGTGTTTAGCAAATTGAGCATGTGTTAACACCAGATTTTCGCACGCACGAGGGTATGACGAGTGGACCCAGCCAACAGTAAAGAAAGGATTCAGCAAACGATCGGGCGACTATTTGGTCCTCAGAGTGTCAGTGAATGCCTGTGCGGTCGGCTGTTTTGCAAAGCGGCGGCTCCATTCGGGAAATGGATATAGCAAGTAAAACCAGCTTACACGAGAAGACACGTGACAATGGAGGACGCCGAGAAGAATAGGAATAGGATTTGTATCTTCCCAAATTTCATTGTGTAAGTCGTAATCGTCCAGGACTCATATTTCGTCCAGGGTATAAATATAGGCCCTCGACCATTGTAAAGAGAGTTCACAACCATATCAATACAAACCGGCCCCGTGCCAACATCGAGTCCTTAGTCGTGTCGTCGAGTTCTTCGAGAGGAATCATCGATCCGTCGACCTCCGTAAGTCCCGGCAACCTTGTTATCATGTCTAGTATCATGCGGTGGATTTAGATATGATGCAAGTAGTCTTGTTTGTTTTCAATGGTCGTGCGGCGGATCCTTGTTAACGATCAAGAAGTCTTTGCTTATGCTCTGCTTATGGATAGATACCGTGCGGCAGGCGTTTATTCATATGTTTAGTAAAAGCGAGATAGTTATCGGCTCTGTTAGATTTGGCAAGATCTAGTAGATTCATTAAGTTATCATGTGTTGCATGTTTTAATTAATTCTATATCACTCTTTTGCCCAATCTAGATTGATCTTTATTCGGCCTTGCTTCACAAGTTTACTTGTGTTCCAATAATTGCATGATCATGATGGCCGAATCAATTTCCAATCTAGGTTGTTACATGTTGTGGGTTCATGCATTTTAATTACGTTTGAGCTTTGATGAAACTAGGTATCATGCGGCAGATGCAGGTTTTAGATTGGTTTAATCATGCTTGTTTGTATGTTCCTTCCTCATGGACCCCAACTCGGCTAGTTTGCCGATCTTGGTTAAGCTTACGCGAGTAACGAGTTTTTATAGATCTGTTTTGATATACGCATGCTTTTAGCTTTTTATCATTAGATTGTATCATGCGGTGGATTAATCTAATTATAAGAAGTGGTGTAGACTTGCACTTGGGTTTATGCTTGACGGGTTTATGAAGACTAGACGTGCGGCAGACTAGTTGGATTAACCTATGTATGTGATGTTTGAATAGATTTATACTTACAAGTTACCTGTTTACAATTTACTATGTCTCAATGATACCTTTCATTTGTTTGAGCATGCTTTTGCTTATATGTGCTTTCGGCAGTGTTGGGTATTTTAAACGCACACAGAATAATCCGCAAGTGCACGGATACCGATGTAGCTTTCACCCGAGAGTATTCCAGGGTATCGATTTCCACGGGGAACGTGAAGTGTACTAGAAGAATTAAGAACGTCCAAGAAAAGAGGTAACTATATGGTAGAGAGAAATTATCTAAGGTTCTCTAAGTTGATTTTATTAATTAAGATCAGGCTCACTATACTTCACCTACTTCGGAGCAACAGTACCTTTCCGATTCTCGAAAAAGACTGGGAAACGGGTAATCGGGAGAAGGCTGCCAAAAAGCTCTACGAAACACCAATCCTAACGTGGTGGATTATAACAATCTACAAAGCTGTCACCCCTGTAGCTACCACAACTAACCGGAGGATTGGGCGCAAACTCAGGTAAACACTAGCCTAGACACCGCGTCTACACTAATGATTACTACTCTAATCCAGATCTAAAGACTAGAGCATTCAATACGAACGGAGATCCAGTAAATGAAATAAAGTAAGAACTAAACTTAATTAAATGAAGAACTTAGAAATAATAAATGAAGAACGCATAGATTGCTAAAGACAAACCAGATCCTGCAGTAGTACAATGTTGAAGAAGATCCGACAGATCCGGTTCCTCAGCTCTCTCCTTTCTCTCTCCCTCGATTACAACTAGATGATGAACTAGAACTAGATCTAGAACTAGAAGTGGATGGAGTAGGGGGCAAGGAATTGCCACGTCATCGATCCATGTCACATTTATCGCCCACCGTCGGATCCTTTCATCGAATATCGTGGACCATGGGATCAAACCGACCTTGTACGGACGTGAGGACTCTTGGGGATCTCGGGAGAATATTCCTTAACGACGCTGCGCAGAAAACCGGGCAAGAACCGGACTCTAAGTGCCCGAACCAGACCTGAACCGGTTGAGCCAGGCGCTGTGTGCGTTAACTGGGAAAAAATAGCTTTTTCGGGCAACTGGGCCTCTCGGTTTAGGCCGGCCCAGCTGATCCCACGCGCTGCGCGCAGTTGAACCGAGCGGAGGCCCAATCTTGCACCGCCACCTGTCCGAGTGGGCGGCTGAGCCGTACGGACTCCCGCCCGCGCCTGATTGCTTGCGCGCAGCGCTTGCTCCACCTGGACACGTGTCATCACTTGGTAGGCCATCTCTTGCACGTGCTGTGGCCGATGAGGGAGCAGCACCTGCCCTAGCGGGCCCGCCTGCACGCCTATGGAAGAGAAAGAGTATTGGAAGGATCATGCTAGCTTGTGTGATTCTTCACAATATGATAGTGGAAGATGAAAGAGAGGGTGTTAAAGTTCATATTGACTTGAATGAGAATCTAGGGGCATCCTTTGCTCTACCTCCAGAAGTGAACACTAGTCGTAATCCACGCTTTGCCGATGTCATGCGTAGAAAAGCTGCTATCCGAAATCGTCCACAGCATACCCAGCTTAAAAATGATCTCATTGAGCACATTTGGCATAAGTTTGGAAATAGGCAACACAACTAGCAATGGTAGATTTTTGAAACTTGTATGTTTCTGTTATTTTTTCTCCCTGCCTGCATGTTTCTGTTATTTTTTCCCTTTATATTAAGAACTAACATGATGTCTTACATGTACCTTTTTAGGAATCAAGACACTCGGCATGGTGTACTGAATGTTGCAGATGCTACCTGCATGTCACTTTTGATGCAAATGGGCTGGCTGCTCCATTCTACCGAAGTTGCTTTTATCTCCGTCGTCTAAATCGATCATCAATAAATAATGGCTTGTGTGCCAGTTAACTTATTTACTACTATTTTTAGTTAATGGCTTGTGTGCCAACGAACTTATTTAGTATTGTTTTAAGTTAATGGACTATGTGCTATCGAACTGTTGCTTGAAATGTGTCATCTGTCTGGTGATTATGCTTGAAGTTCAATGGATTCTCATTTCAGTATACAGTCATGTCTTGGCTTAGTGTTTTTCATTTATCCACCTGTTCCCATCATGTTATTGTTGTTTGGTGAATGGCTACAAAGATATCAATCACAGCTGATGGTATGTATACGCGATTCTATATGCTGACATTAAATGCTTGTATTTTTATTATAATACATCTTTCAGCCGGCTCACTGTACAAGTTGATGTTATGATTAGCTGTAAGTGACATGGCAACTTCTCTCAGCCGGCAGTGGGCTAAACCATTAGCCTTGCTCTGATTGCTTGCGCTCGTCTTCTCGGGAGACAGCTTCTGCTGGATCTGGACTTCGGGGGTGCTGACATCAGCGATGACATCAGCACTCCTTTTTAATTTGGAAATTTTATATCTTTTTATTCCTTGCTCCAAAAATAGCAAATAATATATCCATTTCGATCAGCGCGACGAGATCTACGCAATGGTGTACTCCAATTCACCATCTGAGATAGCTTTATTCGGTGAAAAATTAAATATTCTACAAAACAACGGAGATCACTAAAACTCGTGGAACTCGTTAGAATAAACCCTACGACTATGCTTTATGTTTCATTTTATGTTAATTCATGCAATAGTTGATGGTATAATATTGACCATAAGGACCGTCAACAGGCAGTCGATATGCTTACATGCTTTCCTCTCATGTTAGCCGAATGACTCTATAAACATGCCTTGACAGACAGCTTCTACAGCTGTGTGCTGTCGTGATTGGCTTTCAAAGCCGTAATGGAACTAACTGGTCTCACCCGGCATGTTCCAGTGTTTTTATCACAGTTTTATCCCTTGTTGGTTTTCAGGTCAAACCGACTGGCACGTCTCCGGATTCCAAACCATCCGGGCATCCGATTGAAGCCACGTTTTTTCCGGCTTGCTGTGTGTGAGGCGTGAACCACGTTTTGCGTCAACACACTTTTTGGCACGCCCGGTGGGACCCTTCTGTTTCAAGATGCCTGAAATCAACGACGATCAAATTCTGGATGTGACCATGGATGAGTTGCCACCAGATTCGAGAAGTTTAATACAACAAACTTGTGATGACCTTCAGCGCAAGTGCTTGATGACTTTCTCCAAGAACAAGAGCGGCAAAATCTTCCAGAAGCAACCATTCCCAAGGATTCTCCTTCCTCACCAATCCGACAGCACTGATGAGGAAGATATTCAGAAAATGACCCAAATAGTGTACAAAGCCGTATCAGAGGCCATGACCAATCATCAATCAGCTTTCTTGAATACCTTTCGCGCCGTTATGATTGGTATTTTTGGCCCAGTAATGTATAAAAGCTTTGAAGAGGCCGCTGGTCTGATGCAAGGGCCATTGTTATTCCCTGTGCCTCAGCCTCAGAGAAAAAATGCTGAAGACGGCGGAGCTGGTACAAGTGCAGGTGGGATGATCCTGCATGAGACACAACAACCTCCCACAACTTATGGCCAGCTCGCGTTCGGCACAACAGGAAATGTCCCACAGTCTGCTTTCAGGGTGTCTTCCGCAATGAACAGGATACAAAAGAACATGTTTGGAGATGGATATCAAGAGTTCATTGATTATAATGCAATTAATGCTTTTCCAAACCCAAGCTATTGTTGACGTTTGTTAGTGCAAATAGAATATGAAAGATTCTGCAAGCGCACAGAACACCATCATAGCATTTTACGGGGAGTATTCCAGGATCGTTATTTATATTTTACCACTGGGAGGCAAGGGTTAAGAATCTGATAACTCACTATCATGCATCTACTAACTCAGAGTACTAAATAGACTAAAGCAGGAATGAATGATATATGATATGATAATGAATGAAAGCACATAAAAGATAATTTAATGATAAATGTAAAGATAACTATAGTGGGAGGACAACGGGAGAGATCAAGGTTCCTATGCACTTCTCTATTACTTGGGTTCTAAGGTAACAAGGATGAAAAGATATAGTAGTCATATAATAACACTTCGGGACATCAGAACACCAACCACAGAAAGGGATGAGAAGGGGGGTTGGGAAGCTCTGACTATGGTCCTACGAACATCAACCCGAACGTGGTGGAATACATCGGCCAGCAGGGCTGTCACCACCTGGGGCTACCACAACTATCCGTGGGGTTGAGCGCAACCTCAGGTAACCTATAGACTAAACACCAAGTCTAATCTATCAATTACTACTCTAATTATGGCCTATAACTAGAGCACTCGATACGAGCGGAGATCCTATGCTAGAACATAACAACTATACTAATCATAATATAAAAGGCATAAAGTAAATAGAGAAGATAAATATATTAAAGCTTAAGTCTTACAAAGAAAAGATACAAAGACATACCAAACCTCTGAAGACTCCTCCGGAACCGGAGCGCAGCTCCGCTCTCCCTAACTCCCGACTAAGCTAAGCTATTACATTGGAAAATCTAAACCTAATTCTCTAGGGAGGAGAGGTTGTCCTTCGAGGGACGCCTCTGCAAAGACTCCCAGATGATGATGATGATGCCTCAGGGGGGTCCTGGGTTTATTATATAGGGGCTCCTGGCCTCCCCTCCACCTTGGGCAAGCGATGTGGTACTAAATCCTTCGTCATATGCACTTGGGCCTAAATGGGCCAAATTGCGTTTAAGAGTTCTGTTGGAGTGCGTCACGCGAAGGGGGGCGAGATTGGGCCCAATACCTAACCGACCGGCCCAGGAGGGTGGCCGACCGGTCTGCCTCTATGACAGGTGGGCCCCTCCTTCCGTGGGTCGCCTTCTCGTGTCTTCTGGAATGTTCTGGAATGTTCTAGAATCTTCCAAGTCGTATCCATCGAAGACTCTCGCTCCGGGACTCCAAATATAGCAAATCATATGTCCGTTTCGATCGTCTCGACGAGGTCTTCGCAATGGTGTGCTCTGTTTCATCACTTGAGATACTTTTATATGGTAAAAACATGGATGTCCTACAAAACAAGTGAGAGCACCAAAACTCGTGGAACTTGTTAGTTTCAAACCCTACAACTATGCTTTGTGATTCATTTAGTGTCATTTCATGCATTAGTTGATGGTTAAATATGAGCAATAGTGAGCGTCAACAAGTTCCCCCAAGCTTACCCTTTGCTAGTCCCTTAGCAAAGCCAAACTCAACAATGGATCAGGAGTTGCTGCAATATCTGCATTTCTAACAAGTACACATGCATTCAAACAAAAGTTCTCATTTGGATCATATTATTCATCACGGGGCTTAGTACTTTACCTTGAATCTTGAGTAATTGAAAGATAGAATGATCAAATCAAGCACTATGTCCTCTAGCTCTTTCACTTCACCATTATCCCGAAGTTTTTATGAATTTTCAAAAAGCTTAAGAACATATGTTGTCAAATTAAACAATGGATCCAAAGAGAAAGTCAACCATACCATTGAATCGAGAAGAGCATGTGTATGGAAAATGGAGGTGGATGCTCTTTTGAATATATCACTCTCTTCTGTCTATTAGAGACACATGGCTATCAGGCTAATTCTACTATCGGGCATGTGCCCATTTTTTCTGATATTCATATTTTTTTTCTCTTTTTTTCTTCTCTCTTTTTTTCGAGGTTCCGGACACTTGTCTTTTTGAGGTTTCGGACACTTGTCCCTTTTTATTTCCTCGGATGTTTTTTTTCTTTTTCTTTTCTTTCTCTCTTTTTTTTAATAGCCACATGCTTCCAACAAACTTTTGAGAGGATAGCAGTAGATAATCATGAGCATTTATGCGGAGGATGGATAAAATGTGTAAGTGATCTCAATTCAATAGTATGATAACTTCTCATAGGGTCAACAAAGCTTAATTTAACTCAATGCAATTATTTACCATATTAATATTGGAAACTCTCCGGAACTCTAGTGTTGTTTAGAACAAGATAACAGTAGTTCAAATCAGCACATGTCATATCTGTCAATTACTTAGACTCTGGATCAAGCATTTGCTACACATATATTTAATTTCATTTTAAGGCATCATTAATTTTTTAAACTTAAGAGAACTCATGCTTAAAGGCTAGGTACTAGAAAGAAATACAATAGAGCAACTATTCATCATTTCCATTTTAAGAAATTAGGGAGAGAGTTCTTCAGATTAGACATGCTTTATTTATTTAATCTAACACACACTATAATATATTACTTAAAAATATTAAGATAG
The DNA here is from genome assembly GCA_009763385.1 of Coix lacryma-jobi var. lacryma-jobi. Lineage (NCBI taxonomy): Eukaryota > Viridiplantae > Streptophyta > Magnoliopsida > Poales > Poaceae > Coix > Coix lacryma-jobi. The sequence goes on from CM019824.1 coordinate 141,517,165, forward strand.
TAGTAAGACATACCTGAATCACAAAGATAACGGGGTCCATCTCCCCCAAGCTAATCCCTTCGATCGCATCGAGCCTTCATGTGCCCAAATATTTTTGTTCTTTTTCTTTTTAAGGGTGAGCCTTCATGTGCTCACATTTTTTTATTTTGAATTTATTTATAGAAAAGAAAAACTTAAGAGGATAAAGATACTTACCTGGATACACAGGGGTGCTTTCCCCCAAGCTGAATGTTGACGTAGTCATTCGATCTTGCAATGTAGCAGACTGGCAGTGAAAATGTTCTTCCTCTATCAGAGCATTGATTGATGTTGATGGTTGTTGAAATAGTGCTCCAACAGTGGATAGAACATCCACTTGCTCGTCAGCTTTTCTATGGTCTTTCAATCCCGTGAAACTCAAATAGACAACAAAACTTGTGGAACAGATTAGGCATTAGTGGTTGGCCACTCAAGCCTTAGTTGTCCAGAGTTTCAGAAAGATCTTTTTCTCAATATTTTTGTATTTTAATATTTTTTTTTATGATGCAAGACAGTTTAACAAAATGAATGCATTTTATTTTTATGCCACCACAGTAAATATTTCATGTGGGTTTTTACACACCACAAAATTATTCACATGGGGCTTTAGGTTTTATGATGCAGTGCAATAAGTAAAATATTTTATTTTCTTTTTTTATGTAATGCTGATGCAGAGAAGTAAATATGGATAACTACCGATTTACCTTTCGGCGAGGGTTCAATGTTTTAAGTCCTCTGAATAGGACTTCTCACCATGTTCATTCCTGAGGTGCATCGTTTGATTCCGATATATAGACCTTGATAACTACACCTCTTGATATGGTGTCACTCATGTTCTTCGTTCGCCCAGCAATTTGAAATGAAACATTGATTGTGAAAGCTGGTAGCATCTTACTCAGTGTGCATGTTCTTGTAGATCTAGGACCTTCACTCTGTAGAATTTGGGAGTTGACAAACCCCTCCATGTTTTGCTCAAGAGTGTGTCCTGCTCATAAAGACAAGGTAGAGATCAAGTGCATAGGCTCCGTTGGTGGAAAAACACCAACAAAACCAAAAGTTTTGTTCATTCCTCTCTAACCTTAGACACATTGCACAAGATAAACTTGTTGTTTATGTGTTCTATTCAATCATAACATGAGTGATAAGATCAGAAGATGAGCATGAAAGTAGCATCTTAAAAAATATTTAACAGATCATATTACTTAATCTAAGGAAGGATAATCTATGTATAGTGTGTCAATCTTCTCATGATTGTGATATATCATCTTCCAAAGGTTAGATGCACAACATTTTAGCTCATTTAGTTAAGATAGTGAGATTCAAGAGAGTAAAGCGAAGAACAAAGACTAAAGAACTGAACATGTTGAGTTGATTAGGTTGGATCAAGTGAGGTGCAACTTAAACATGTTTGGTTCTTATTTATGTGCATACCAGAAACTAAGGGAAGCTTTTAAAGTGATGGTCACTTACCTTGAAATGATACTTTATTATTGAAGAGTGATTGTGTCGAACCACCTTGTGGAAGCTTCTCTTGTCTAGCTGGTTGTTGTTCATGACTAGCTTGTCTTCTCTTGCTTATCTCCAGTAGGATAGCTGAGTCTTGTTCTCAATAAGTCCAGACAATGGAGACTTTGTCAGCAATTCTTTTGATTTGTTGACTCCGGTACTATCTCTTCATCTTCTAATTCTTATAGTGCAGTGGCTTCATCCTTCATGATGTCTCCCTCAATTCCTGGCAGTTGGTTCTTTCTTTGTCGGTTAAGTCAACGTCTTCTCTTGGTTTCCTTCGGCTGCTCATAAATGGTGTAGTTGTTGATGAAGCAGCAACCCTTTTGATCGGAGATCCAAAAGTGGACGTCTCCAGGTCCAACATTTGTGGTGTTCAAGAACGATCTTCCAAGAATGAGTGATGGATCATATTCTTCTTCTTGGCTGGGGTAGCGTCTAGCGGCTTGTACTGATCAAAGTGATGAGTAGGAGATCAAAGTGTCTTGAAGCTGGATTCCTCCTTCCTACCCTTGATCGTGAAGCACATCTGGACAACGGAATCATGTCTCCCCCAAGTTGGCTTGTGATGTAGGTGGATGCCCAAATTTCTTCAACAACATGTTCATGAGTTGAAATTGTCCACCTTGTTGTTGTTGAAGTTGTTCCACCTTGTCCCCTAAACTAGCTCTTGTGTTTCAATGATTAGAAGTGAGGACAACTCGCACTGCTTGTCTTCATAATGAACCACCAACAGACTTCCTTCGGACGACTCATAGATGTTATAATGTAGTGGCATATTGTCACCCTGATATTTGTTGTTGGTGTCGGTGTTGATGTCTTCGACAATGATGAGCGTAGGCATAGATTGACCCATACGGGGTGAGTCGCATCCTGCTCGTCATCAGTGTCCTGGCTTAGGCCTTGGGATGGCTCAAAGCTTGGCTGCCTTCGACATCACTTGTGACTTGTCTAATGATGAGTTTTGTCTATCCGCGGGTTGGGTTTTGGATCTTTAAGTTCACACCATGAATAAGCAATCCTCATCTCCTACAAAATGTTAGTGGACATATACCCGAAGGATTGTACTGAATGTGAAACATGGGTTGTTATCCACAACTATGTGTTATTCATCCACGCTAATGAAAAAGATGGTTTTAGGATTACATTAGCATAGACTAGTGTTTTATGTGTTAGCTGCATTTTAACATGGTTCAAGGCAAAGATACTTGCAGTAGAAGATAAATTGAAATAAACTTTAATACTCACAGTTCTTTCATCCATGATGAATGAGCTGAGTCTTCATTATGCAGTTCACCGTATGCCTTGCTTCATCTCTGATGTGAATTTATCTCAGGACTTTCCCAAAATGTATTTAGAGTTTTATGCAGGGGTTAGTCTAACAAAATATCCAATGTCTACACAAGCCAATTTTCAGATCAATAATCAAACCAAACTCCGTGTCTAATTTGATTAAGGTAGACTATTTAACCTAAGCACCACGCTTAATTTAAAAAGTCTATGAAAATACTCAATTTAAGTACTTTCAAACCAAAACATACTATGGTAAACAAAGGTGGCATGAAAGCATAAAAGAGATTTATCCAAAAAGAGGTGACAGAGTATGATCACAGTGAGGGATATTTTTTCTTCTTTTTTTTAATATATATATTTTTTTGTTTAGATGCGGATGATATGAATGCATGCAAGGGACTAAACATGTTATGCACTTGATATGAGAAAAACATAAACTAAATGAGGTGGATGAATGATTAAAAGTAAACATGCAGTGGTATGCAAGAAATTAAAAAGATAACTACTCATAAAGTTTAAAGTCCATGAGCAAGACTGTCTCACCTTGATCATACTTACCATGACTCACAACTGGTATTTGTGAGTGGCGCAGCGTAAATATCCGTCACATGGGATGAGAGTTGAATTCTTGTGACGACGACCTTTTCTCCAATCTACACATGGTTAGAATAAATAATATATATATGTATACACAAACCTGTGAGATGGCAGGGTTCCAGGATTAATGATGGATCTTGAATGTTCAGACACCCTGGGTTCTTCATTCTCGTGGAATATTGCCATAAGGTCGAAACGGCATTTGATGTCCTGTCTATTCCACACTCAACAGAACAAGGGGTAATCCTACTAAAGCTATTGGTACACTAAATTAGCAGACATCAAGATCATTATCAAAATCTTTACACCAATTGCTTCCCCGGCAACGGCGCCAAAAATGCTTGTTGACGTTTGTTAGTGCAAATAGAATATGAAAGATTCTGCAAGCGCACAGAACACCATCATAGCATTTTACCGGGAGTATTCCATGATCGTTATTTATATTTTACCACTGGGAGGCAAGGGTTAAGAATCTGATAACTCACTATCATGCATCTACTAACTCAGAGTACTAAATAGACTAAAGCAGGAGTGAATGATATATGATATGATAATGAATGAAAGCACATAAAAGATAATTTAATGATAAATGTAAAGATAACTATAATGGGAGGACAACGGGAGAGATCAAGGTTCCTATGCACTTCTCTATTACTTGGGTTCTAAGGTAACAAGGATGAAAAGATATAGTAGTCATATAATAACACGTCGGGACATCAGAACACCAACCACAGAAAGGGATGAGAAGGGGGTTTGGGAAGCTCTGACTATGGTCCTACGAACATCAACCCGAACGTGGTGGAATACATCGGCCATCAGGGCTGTCACCACCTGGGGCTACCACAACTATCCGTGGGGTTAAGCGCAACCTCAGGTAACCTATAGACTAAACACCAAGTCTAATCTATCAATTACTACTCTAATTATGGCCTATAACTAGAGCACTCGATACGAGCGGAGATCCTATGCTAGAACATAACAACTATACTAATCATAATATAAAAGGCATAAAGTAAATAGAGAAGATAAATATATTAAAGCTTAAGTCTTACAAAAAAAAGATACAAAGACATACCAAACCTCTGAAGACTCCTTCGGAACCGGAGCGCAGCTCCGCTCTCCCTAACTCCCGACTAAGCTAAGCTATTACATTGGAAAATCTAAACCTAATTCTCTAGGGAGGAGAGGTTGTCCTTCGAGGGACGCCTCTGCAAAGACTCCCAGATGATGATGATGATGCCTCAGGGGGGTCCTGGGTTTATTATATAGGGGCTCCTGGCCTCCCCTCCACCTTGGGCAAGTGATGTGGTACTAAATCCTTCGTCATATGCACTTGGGCCTAAATGGGCCAAATTGCGTTGAAGAGTTCTGTTGGAGTGCGTCACGCGAAGGGGGGCGAGATTGGGCCCAATACCTAACCGACCAGCCCAGGAGGGTGGCCGACCGGTCTGCCTCTATGACAGGTGGGCCCCTCCTTCCGTGGGTCGCCTTCTCGTGTCTTCTGGAATGTTCTAGAATCTTCCAAGTCGTATCCATCGAGGACTCGCTCCGGGACTCCAAATATAGCAAATCATATGTCCGTTTCGATCGTCTCGACGAGGTCTTCGCAACGGTGTGCTCTGTTTCATCACTTGAGATACTTTTATATGGTAAAAACATGGATGTCCTACAAAATAAGTGAGAGCACCAAAACTCGTGGAACTTGTTAGTTTCAAACCCTACAACTATGCTTTGTGATTCATTTAGTGTCATTTCATGCATTAGTTGATGGTTAAATATGAGCAATAGTGAGCGTCAACAGCTATAAATGTTCAGCAGGAGCACATATTGGGGGACAAGCACAAGCGGCTCCAGATTCAAGTGTTGATCTCATCATGCATAGGATGGCCAATATGATGCAAAATCAATTCGGCCTGAAACCAAAGAATCAGTCTTACGCTTACAAGTCTCCCTACCCAGAGTGGTACAACCGAGTAGCGCTTCCTCCAAGGGTGAAGCCTCCTACTGATTTTACCAAGTTTTCAGGCCAAGATGACACCAGTACTATAGAACACATCAGCTGTTACTTGATGCAACTCGGGGAGGCATCTGCGGATGAAGCTTGGAGGATTCGGTACTTCCCGTTGTCATTGACAGGACAAGCCTTCTCATGGTTCACCTCTCTGCCAGCAAATTCTATTAATACATGGGCAGAGCTAGAACAGAAGTTCCACGCGTATTTCTTTACGGGCACCAGTGAGAAGAAGTTGGTCGATCTCATGGGTCTGAAGATGAAACCTAACGAGACGCCGCAAGAATATTTGCACAGATTCAGGAAGACCAAAAACCTTTGCTATTCCTTGAATTTACCAGATGATCAATTGCCAGGGATAGCCATAGCTGGCATGCTGCCGAATATCAAGGAGAAGCTATTCGGCATGGAGTTTGATGATCTCAGACAATTATCACAACGGTTGGCTATGATGAGTAGTCAAGCCCAAGGGTTTAGGAGGAATAATCAATTCCCGAAGGGTGATGTGGCTGCCAAGATGTATCAAGCTTTCTTAGAAGAAGCAGCTGAGTATGATGATGAAGATGACATAGCTGCAGCCGAGATAGTCTGGGCTAAAGAGCCGACTCAAGTCAACCAACGATGGCTGAGGCAGCAAAAAGGTACTTATGACTTTGATGTTTCCAAATCAGATAGATTATTTGAATACTTATTGAAGGAAGGACGCATCAAGTTGCCGGAAGGTCATCCCATGCTGCACCCTGAGGGGGTTAAAGACAAAAAGTATTGTGGTTTCCATAATACCAGGTCTCACTCTATAAATGATTGCCGAGTGTTCAAAGTGCGGGTCCAGAAAGCTATCCAGGAAGGGCATTTGAGGTTCGATGGAAAGATGAAAGTTGATGATAGCCCTTTTGGGCAGAATACCATGTCCTTCTCTGTTAATATGGTTGATGCAGCTGATCTCAGAGGCAAAAGCAAAATAAAGGTGTTAACCTCTGATAGAGCAAGAGAAGCTGGTGCTGTTGACCCTGATCGACAAATCACAAACGGGGAGTTTCGGCAACGAGTCCGTTTCCAGAATAGCCGAACTGAAGGGGGTGAAATCTCCAGGCCCAGGGTCACGACGTGCATTTTATTGAACAAATGGCGTCGGGAGCAGGAACGGTACCAGAAGCAGAGGTTTTATGAGGAACAAAAATTCATAAAGAAGCAACAGAGGTATGAAGAGGAGATATACCGAGAGGAACGAGAATATACGAGAGAACAAGAGCAATCACATTGGGAATGCTCATTCTTCAAGTATTGTTGGAATGAAGGCTTGAAGCTGTCTGCTAAGAACAATTGCCCTGAATGCAGTGATCAATACTCTGAATATAGGCAGTCTCGAGTCAACCGCCGTTCGGTCCATGAAAGGCTTGGGGCACGAATCCCTGAGGACGATCGGCGCTTAAAAATAAGTAACTCTGAGAATCGGCAAGGAAGAGGATTTGTCGATCGAAATTGGGCTCGCACTGGAGAAGAAGAATATCGCGAGTATGTCTGGCAGAGAGGACAGTGGTGTCCACCAGGATTGAGAAAGAGCCAGAAAAGAAGAGTGCAGCGCCTGAGGAATAGGGAGTTGACACAAATAGGCGCCAAGACAAAACAAATTTGGCGTCCTAAAGAGAAGCCTGATGGCGGTGATCGTTCGGTTGATGCATGCATGGCATTCTTTCTTCCATCGGAATTCATAGCTCCCGAAGATCAGGGTGTCCAAGAAGAAGTGTACTCAGATTTTGACGAAGATGAATTCCAAGATTTGTTAGCTCATCTTGTCTTGGCTCAACGGGCAGTTTTTGACAAACCAGCTAAGCATCGACACTTGAAGCCACTGTACATGAGGGGGTATGTTAATGGCAAGCCACTAACCAAGATGTTCATTGATGGAGGAGCTGCTATAAATATCATGCCATATACCACCTTCAGAAAACTTGGGATGGCAAGTGAGGAACTATTGAAGACCGACATGGTATTAAGAGACTTCGCTGGTAATTCTTCTGATACCCGAGGAGCAGTTCATGTTGAGTTAACGATTGGGTCAAAGACTTTGATTACTACTTTCTTCGTCATCGATGGCAAGGGGGCATACAGTCTGCTTTTAGGAAGGGATTGGATACATGCAAACTGCTGTGTACCGTCAACTATGCACCAATTCCTCATCCAGTGGGTTGGAGATCACATCGAGATTGTCCATGCTGATGATTCGGTAAGTGTTGCTAATGCAGAACCTATCTACTGGGAGTACGATGGTGTTGAGTGCTTCTCTGGAAGAGTTTGGGAAGTAGGTCCTGTAAACGTTTTTGACAAGGACCAACAGCCGATTCAAACAATCGGCTCTCAGAGCAATTTTTGAATAAAATAAACCAGCTGATGGTAATGGAGAAAAGTTGAGACCAAGTTTCGTATCGGCTGATAGGGAATAAAGTATTGGTGATGAAGCCGAAAGAAGGCCAATATATGCGAGTTTGATCCAGATTATAGATTGATAAACCTTTGAAAGGGTTCTGCCTATTTCTCCATTGCCAAAGCTAAAGAAAGATCAAGAATTCACGTAAGGTGACGTACAACAGAAGATTTTTGATGAGATTGAAGGATATATGAAGGCACTTCCACAACTTGGTAATCGTTTCAGGTTGTACGTGGCGGCCGATAGCCTTACAGTAGGATCGACCCTTATACTAAATTTAAAGGAAAAAGATGAGTGATAGCTTGCCTTAGCTGAAAATGTTAGACCCAGAGACGGGTATTCGGCTATGAAGAGATTTTTTATTTATATATGTGTTGCTTATGAGCTGAGCTTCGGCACTACTTGTTAAATGCTGAACGCGTGGTAATTGTATGTGAAAAGGATTCAAGAATATTTGTATACAAAGATAGCCGATGTAAAGCATCGCCTTTAGCAGAAAAAATATTTTGAGAATTTGAAATATAGCCGATATTGTTTATATCGTCTTTAGCACAAGAATGTTCATGACCTTGGTAACCCTAGCATTTTTTTTATGTTAGTAGGTTTATCGGGAAAAGAGAAAGGTGAAGTGCAGTGAGCAAGATGCCGAGTGACATGACATATCAAAAACGAGATCTAGTCAGCTAAGGTGACGTCATGCGTTCGGGAAACGTTCCTCTGAAGAAATGTTGCAATCAAGGAAAAAATCACTGAGGTAATCAGAGATGCGAGTGGGATTATTCAGAGAAGAACAAGTTCATCTGTTACAAACTTCATTCACAGATCTGTCCTAGTACAAACTACCCTTAGAATAATTTGTTCAGAACAGATTGCGGGTCAATGGTCTCAGCAATAGCAGCGACATGATCGTCATAATCTTCAATATCTTCCATTTCATCCAGGTATCCGTCTGCGAAACCAACTGGTAAAGAGGAGTAATCCTCTTTGGTCCAAGAACTCATTGTCGCTAGCCCGAGGGAAACCTCAGCATGCACACCTTGGATGACGGCCTGATCTATGCGGCCATCCATAGCATCAAGACGAGCTTCGGCTGAGTCCCCATGAGCATCCACCTTGATGGCGATTCGGTTCACCGCCATTTTTAGACGGTCATTCTCTGCAGAGAGAGCTGGCAAGAGGAAAAGGTGCGTCAGGCAAAGTAGGCTCAACCAGAAGGAGGGAACCAAGGCTTCACTGACCTGTGATGATGTTGCAGAGTTGCTTCCGTTGGTCTGCCCATTCAGCTTACTCAATGCCATATTTCTTAGATACATCTTCCAATTCCTTCTGGGACTTATCCCTCTCCTCAGGATACCGGAGAGCATCCAAACGGGTGAGCCGAAGTGAATTGTCAGACTCAGAAGAATCTGGTAACCCAAGAAAAGGATTGGGGAAAGCCATTGGAGCTGCTGTTTCTGGAAAGGGAGCCCAGTTTTGGCTAAAGAAAAACTTCACCCTGGGAAGAGAATGAACGACGAATCAGAGATGGATGAACAAGAAGAGTTACCGCAAGGGGGCAGGAGACTAACTTTTTACCCATGGCACCGGTGAGTTGATGCTCGGCTTCTTCCTGCTTCGTCTCCGATGGGATGCCTGCCGTGGTCGCCGTCGCCTGCCATTGATGGAAACACAAGCAAAGGATTTTCTCTCTGGCTTGAGCTGGAAGCCGAGAAGTGGAGATTTTGCGAGTCAAACTGTTTGACTGAAGATAAGAGTGACAACTTGTGTAGGGTCATATTTATAGAACCATAGCTTGCACACTGGAAGACCAAGCATCAGAATGGGGTTTTCACAGCTTATGGGCCGTTATTGGACCAGGCCGGATTTTTGATGATTAGAGGAGGTCGTGACTCCAGAATCGGGAAGCTGATAGGATTCGGCTAAGAGTTGTTCAGTTTCGGCTGATTGTTTGGGAACTCATGTTACCGTTTGGCACTCAGGATAGGAAGCTAAAAAAATGGAAAAATCCTTTAAGAAATACTATCCTGACATCATCATAGGTTGGAAGATTGAGGAAAGACTGAGAATTTGGGTCTGAAAATAACCGATTACAGCAATTGCCTATGAAACGGAGATGATCAGCATGATTATCAGCAATAGCCGATGTAATGTACATTGCCGATGGGGTAAGGATAAAATTAGTGACTGATGCACAAAGCAGAACACACATTGATCTCGAGGGATCAGTCATAGATTGATTTTGGGATCAAACCGAAAGACTTTTTATTTACAAAGAAAGGGGATGCAAGATTACAATAAAGACAGTCAGTTCGTCCACCCCATCCTACACCTAATCGGGAGAAAATGATCAAAAGAGTCGGCCAGATCTGTTCCGGCTTCCTTCATATCATCTGCAGAGTGTTGTACCCTATCTTCCAGCTCTCGCTCATAGACATCGAATCTGCGGTAATCAGTGCCGGAATGAATCCGCACGGCATTGAAGGTGAGTGCCGCACCGTACCCCATGTCGGCCCTCGAGATATCAGGGAGGATTCGGTTGACCTCATTCACCCGCTTCAGAGGCGTCGTGCCCGTCACATCAGCTATGATGGCAAGCTTGGCGACGTTGGCTTCGAGGGCATGAAGTTTGGCCGCCAGAGCTAAAAAAAGGAAGAGTAAGTAAAAGCGGGAGGGGAGAACAAGGAAGGAAGTGGTGAAAAATATTTACCGGCGGCCCGATTCCGAGCGATGTCACGCTCCCGAGAAATTCGGGTAATCTCCCGATCCTTCCCCTCTAGATCAAATTGAAGGTCTATGACATTCTGAGTCAAGTCCTCGGGGAGGTCATTGCCGATCCTCCTAAAACAAAAACAACAATATGAGAACAGCTGCTTCATTTTTGAAATAAAAATAATGAAGAACAACCTCTTCTTGGAGGTGCTGGAAGCCCCAAGCTCAGAGCTTTGTCAGCTCGCCTCGGAAGACATCTTCTGGTTGGATTGGGAGATGACAGGAGAAAGAAGGGTTTTCTGGTTTTTGAGATCGAAGCAGGGGAGTTCAGAAATGCACAAGCCGAAATAGGGTGAAAGGAGACTTTAAAGAATCCCAAAGGTGCATCGGGAGATGAATCGGCAAGTACAGCAATTATGGCGTGTGAAGGTGGATGCTTCCAGAGGTTTCACGTCAGTATACAAGGGAAAGGAATTTTGGAATAAATATTTATCCCAAAATTAGGGGGCATGTGTTAACACCAGATTTTCGCATGCACGAGGGTATGACGAGTGGACCCAGCCAGCAGTAAAGAAAGGATTCGACAAACGATCGGGCGACTATTTGGTCCTCAGAGTGTCGGTGAATGCCTGTGCGGTCGGCTATTTTGCAAAGCGGCGGCTCCATTCGGGAAATGGATATAGCAAGTAAAACCGGCTTACACGAGAAGACACGTGACAATGGAGGACGCCGAGAAGAATAGGAATAGAATTTGTATCTTCCTAAATTTCATTGTGTAAGTCGTAATCGTCCAGGACTCATATTTCGTCTAGGGTATAAATATAGGCCCTCGACCATTCTAAAGAGAGTTCACAACCATATCAATACAAACCGGCCCCGTGCCACCTTCGAGACCTTAGTCATGTCGTCGTGTTCTTCGAGAGGAATCATCGATCCGTCGACCTCCGTAAGTCCCGACAACCTTTTTATCATGTCTAGTATCATGCGGTGGATTTAGATATGATGCAAGTAGTCTTGTTTGTTTTCAATGGTCGTGCGGCGGATCCTTGTTAACGATCAAGAAGTCTTTGCTTATGCTCTGCTTATGGATAGATACCGTGCGGCAGGCATTTATTCATATGTTTAGTAAAAGCGAGATAGTTATCGGCTCTGTTAAATTTGGCAAGATCTAGTAGATTCATTAAGTTATCATGTGTTGCATGTTTTAATTAATTCTGTAACACTCTTTTGCCCAATCTAGATTGATCTTTATTCGGCCTTGCTTCACAAGTTTACCTGTGTTCCAATAATTGCATGATCATGATGGCCGAATCAATTTCCAATCTAGGTTGTTACATGTTGTGGGTTCATGCATTTTAATCATGTTTGAGCTTTGATGAAACTAGGTATCGTGCGGCAGATGCAGGTTTTAGATTGGTTTAATCGTGCTTTTTTGTATGTTCCTTCTGAAGGACCGAGAAGCTACCCGAAAGCGACCAGAGGGGGGGGGTGAATGGGAGCTTCAAAATTTCCTTTCGGACACTAGATGCCACTGTCCCAAAATCAAAACCAAGAGCGAACCCTAGAGCTTGCTAATGTCCACGACCCTAGATGTAGGGTGGATGCCTTCTAGAAGCACAGCGGGACACTAGACAACCCTAGAAAGCCGACGCAAAAGACGGAACTCAACTCCGATCAAGGACGAACGAACCGCGAACGAAAACGCGCGAAACTGGATCGACCGGACTCTGGCCAGCGTCCGGTCAGCAGGGACCGGACGCGTCCGGTCGTCAGAAAACAGCTCTGGGAGCTCTCTGTTCGTGACCGGACTCACGAGTACGGAGCGTCCGGTCGTGTACAGTGCGTCCGGTCGAAACCGACAAAGCCAGAAACAGTGCAAGCGTAGCGTCCGGTCGAAATGCAAACAGAGCGTCCGGTCGAGAGCGTCCGGTCAGTACGCAGAAAAGCTTGGCGCCGTGCTCAACGACCGGACTCTGAAAGCGTGCGTCCGGTCAGACCGACAGAGCGTCCGGTCACCCCGCGACTGCACTGAAACTCCGGCGATTCGACCCGATCTCCTCCGAATCAAGTGCTCTAGGCTTGGGATTCGATCTGAGGAGTCACAAGGAGGTTAGTGAGCTATCTCTAAGAGATCATGGCTCGAACCTAACTCCAAATCGGTGAATCGAAGGAATTCGGGGGAAAGAAGAAAAAGAGACCCGAAACTAAAACTTGATCGATCTCCTAGACCGTGAGGTTTGAGATGATTTCTTTCGGTGGAAAGAAGTGCCTCACGATCTAGAGCAACTCAGTTCAAACGGAATCGTAAAAGATGAACCGAGCACAAAAATCAAGCGACGGGAAAACTCAAGGCACAAAGCAATCCGCGAAGAACATGATGAACATGAAATCAAAACGCGAATTGACACCAAGAGATGGGATCCAAGGTGAGGATACGGCCTCACTTCCTCGAATCAACGGTACACAGAGTGGAGTCTCTCTGCGGATCTCAACTAGCTAAAGCAGGGGTGTGGGAGAGTGGAAACCCTAGAAAATGAAAGCTCTAACTGAGATTGAGATGGGGAGGAGGGTGTCTCCCCTAGACTACTTATACTAACCTAGCCTAAGTCTATTTCCTACTCTACCCCTCTCTACTCTAATTACAGAGCGGACCAGCCTAACCCTAAGGCTATTCTAGTCCACCCGCTGGTGGTAGGTAGATCCGACGGCCACGCCCGCACGGTCTTCCGCGTCGCCTCCACGCAACCTTCAGATCGCCGCCACGTGCCGCCACCACTCTGCACCCCCGGTTTTGTGGCCCAAACCGGGAAACCAGCCTTTTCCTTCGGCCCCCGGTTTTGAGGCCCAAACCGGGAAACCAGCCTCCAGCCCGAGTTTTGTGGCCCAAACTCGGAAACCCGCAGCGCCCGAGTTTTGAGGCCCAAACTCGGAAACCGGCCCACGCCCAGGTTTTGAGGCTCAACCTGGAAACCGTCGCGCCCAGGTTTTGTGGCTCAACCTGGAAACCCAGCACCCAGGTTTTGAGGCCCAAACCTGGAAACCGTCCACCGTTGGTTTTTCCCGGGCTCTACCAACAAACCGGCGTCGTAGAGGGGATGCACCGCCTGTGCACCCCTTCCACCGACATGATTGCACTTCTCCGCTTGTCGCTGTCGCAGGCTGCCAGCCACCACAGCTGATCCTCCGGCCTCCAGTCCATCAGTCCAAGTCCACGTCCGCCCTTCACCGTCCGATACATCGGCATGGCACGTCCGCCGCACGGCACGCCCATCCTTCATCGCGCCCGGTCCGTCGGCACGACACGTCGCAACTTGACCTTCACCCGCCATCGACCACTGTCTCCGTGCTCGACACCTGCACAACACAAGCCAAAGAACATGCGCATCATCTCCGTTGACAATCACTCATCACACAGAGACTCGGCATACACCTATGTATCCGCAATCTCCCCCTTGATGAGTGCATTGTCAACTCCACAACAAATCATGATAAGAAGAAGGAGGTAGGAAGGAGTGGGAAGAGAAAACCCAACCAAATGACCCAAAAGCCTATCAAAAGCCAAAGAAGGTCAAGTGGATGAAGCGAAAAACTTGGTCCCCAAAGACATGGGCAACGGCTCGACGCAACCAAGCAAAGTAAAGCTAGCCCTCAAGAAGAGGTAGAACAGGCTCAACACCGCTAGCAGATACCAATTGAAGATCAGAGGACAACAGAAGCAAAATGCTAGTCCCTCAAGAAGGAGGCACAGAGGCTCAACACAACTAGCAAGAAAATCACTCCGAACCAATTGGAAATCAACCCAAACCAAATGGGAAAGCACACCAGACGATACCAATTGAAAGCCAAATGAAAAGGCTTATGAAAGCTCATGAAAAGCTAGGAACGTTTGCTAGTCCCTCAAGACAGAGGCAGCGGCTCAACACAACTAGCAAACTCCCCCTCGACAAATGCAAGCAACTAGGACAAATGATTCTCCCCTTAGTTGATCAACACAGGAGCATATGATTTGCATAAATTTCTCCCCCTAGTTGAAAATGCACTTATCAAGGTCAAAAGGTATCGGAGAATCAACTCCCTTCACATAAACTCCCCCTGAACACAAGATCTCCTTCAGAATGCATATGAAGTCAAAATGCAAGTTAGGAGCTTCAAGTATATAGTCAAAAGAGTGCAAAGATGCTCTAATCAGTATAGCTCCAACATCTCAATTAAGCATTCAAATAGCAAAGGCTCAAACTGATCACTTGTACGAAATATGAAGCGTATGAGCATGTGAGCAATTTTAAGCCAAAAGGATAGTCACCATCAAAATAGCACTAGACATGTATAGAAGGAATCCAAACAAGTGCTAAGCATATATACAAGGTGAACTACCCCTAGCAAAGTTCAATCATCATGCATAGTAATGAAGCATATCCTTGTGATTTCAAAATCATATCGGAGTTGCAGCGGTAAAAGAATTCCCAAGTTCATTTTTGGCATGTGATTGCGAGAGGTTGAAAGCTTGTCATTGCCTAACTTTTCAACCGTGCGAAGCCTATGCCGAAGCAATCAGAAGCTTAAAGCAACGGTTTCGGTCATACACTACATGGCTCAAGTTTAACTCAAAGTGCAATGAGAAACAGTCTCAATACCATGAGGTGTTGACAAGCAATCCCATCTCGATCTTTTCAATTCAACAATACTTGGTTCAGATTTTAAGCAAGTTATGAACAACCAAGCAAGTGAATGACTCAGAACTAGAGACATAGCAACCTAGCATATATGAAAAGCAGGAATGGACTCAACACACCCTACCCATGCTAGTTGCATATCTCAATGGTGAACATTTTCAGATTTGATATACATTAGGCATCATTCACCATTCCAAAAATAGCTCGCTCACAACATGTGACAGTGATCAGAAGGAGCATAAGCTACAAGCATCATCATAAGTATCGGAGCAATACTAACAAGAGCATAATTACATTCTAGTGAATATAGACATGAAGCTCAGAATGTAAATGCGTATGCCCGACACAAAACTGAAAGAAAGAAGATACCAATTGGAAGGACTCAAGAAACTCAAAAGAAAAGAGCCTCAAAATAAAAGAGTCAGTCTGTGCATCTCAAAATGCTTCCCCCATCTAAAAGGGGAAACACACACCAAGCTCACCCCTCAACCTATTAAAGGTTGATTCGTCTAAAGGCTTGGTGAAAATATCAGCCAATTGGTGATGAGTATCGACATGGCGAAGGTCGATATCACCCTTCTCCTGGTGGTCTCGCAAGAAATGAAAGCGCACATCAATGTGTTTGGTTTTCGAGTGAAGCACGGGGTTCTTAGCAACGCTAATGGCACTCGTGCTGTCACAAAGCAAAGGAACTCGAGTAAAGCTCAAACCAAAATCACGCAAAGTGGCCATCATCCAGAGTAACTGGGAACAGCAGCTAGCCGCAGCAACATATTCAGCCTCCGTGGTAGACTGAGCGACACTAGACTGCTTGCGAGAAGACCACGATACAAGAGAAGACCCAATAAACTGGCAAGTCCCAGAAGTGGACTTGCGCTCAATGCGACAACCAGCAAAATCAGCATCAGAAAAGCCACAAAGCGAGAGGGTGGAAGAAGCAGAATACCAAATCCCGAACTCAGGCGTGAAACGAAGGTACCTGAAGATGCGCTTCACCGCCTGACGGTGAGAAGTGCGTGGCGAAGCCTGAAAGCGCGCGCACAAGCACACGGCGAACTGAATGTCCGGCCGTGTCGCCGTCAGGTAGAGCAGCGATCCAATCATGCTGCGGTACTCCTTCTGGTCCACTGCTTCTCCATCCGTGTCGGCGTCCAGGGCAGTCGTCGTCGACATGGGCGTCGGAAGAGGCTTGGCCTCACCCATGTCGAACCGCTTCAGCAAGTCCCTCGTGTACTTGCCCTGGTGCACAAACGTCCCCTCTCGGGATTGCTTAATTTGCAACCCGAGAAAGAAGGTCAGCTCGCCCATCATGCTCATCTCGAACTCCCTGCTCATAGTATCTGCAAACTTGGCAACCAAAGCGTGAGAAGAACCACCGAAAATGATATCATCCACGTAAATTTGGACCAAGAGAGTATCTTTGCCTTGCTTGAGGAGAAAGAGCGTTTTATCAACACATCCCATTTTAAAACCCTTAGCTAGCAAAAAGGTTTTTAATCTCTCATACCAGGCTCTAGGGGCTTGTTTCAAACCATACAAAGCTTTGTGGAGTTTAAAGACATGGTTTGGAAACTTGGGATTTTCAAAACCGGGGGGTTGCTGGACATAGACCTCCTCCTCAATATAGCCGTTTAAGAAGGCGCTCTTGACATCCATTTGAAAAAGTTTGAAACCCATGGATGCAGCATAAGCCAAGAGTATCCTAATAGCCTCCAAACGAGCTACAGGAGCGAAGGTCTCCTCATAATCTATCCCCTCCTTCTGACTATAACCCTTCGCTACAAGCCGGGCCTTGTTTCTCACAATGTGGCCCTCCTCTCCTTGCTTGTTTTTAAATACCCATTTTGTCCCAATAGGTTTACAGTCAGGAGGTGGTGGCACTAGAACCCAAACCCGATTTCGCTCAAAGTTCTCTAACTCCTCATGCATGGCATTGACCCAATCCGGATCCGTCAATGCGTGTCCAACATCTCGGGGCTCAAAAGACGCAACAAAAGCAGAATGAGCAAAGTGCGAGATGTGCTGTGACCTGGAGCGAGTAACTCGCTCGTCGATGTCTCCGATCATCTGTTCAGGGGGGTGCTGGCGCTGGATGTGTCGTGGCGCCTCCCGGGAAGAAGTAACCTCCCCCTCAACAGTAGCTGGTTCCACCCCGGGTACAAAAGGTACCGCGCGAGGTGGATCCCACGGCCCCCAGGAAGAAGACGTCTCGGGGCCACGGGTCGTCGTCGAAGCCGCTCCCGGCGGCGCGGCAGGCGGAGGGGGTGCTGGATCATCTATACCTTCAGCACCCTCTTCCTCGTCATCGAAAAGAGGCTCTCCAACCTCGTGATCACCTGCACGCTCAAAACGAGAAGAAGGAGAAACAAGAGTCTCGTCGAAGGTGACATCTGATGTCTCCATGACTCGGTTAGTGTCAAGGTTAAGTACACGATAAGCTCGAGTGTGAGTGCCATAACCCAAAAACACACCGTCAGAAGAACGAGACTCAAACTTGTCTAGGTTGCCCTTTTTCAATATAAAACAGTGGCAACCAAAGACTCTAAAATAACTCACCTTGGGCTGGCGACCAAAACGCAACTCATAAGAGGTCTTCTTCAAAAACACTCTCAGAAAAATGCGATTTGAAATATAGCATGCAGTGTTCATAGCTTCGGCCCAATAGTGCCTAGGAGTCCTATGCTCATCAAGCATCGTCCTGGCCATCTCAACAAGGGTCCGATTCTTCCTCTCTACAACACCATTTTGGGGTGGTGTATAGGGAGAAGAAAACTGATGCTCCAAACCAAGGCATTTACAAAACTTCTCAAAATCCGAATTTTTAAACTCGGAACCATTATCACTTCTAATCGCTCGCATCGAGTTCAAAGGGAACTCGTTCTGAAGACGCAAAATCAGATCGCGAGCGAAGGAGAATGTCTCGGACTTCTCAACTAAAAAGAAGACCCACGAATACCTCGAAAAGTCGTCAACAATAACAAGCACATACCACTTCCCACCAACCGAGCTTACCCGAGCCGGACCAACAAGGTCCATATGCAACAGCTCTCCGGGGTGCGAGGTCATAACCTTGGTCAAAGGATGGTGGGGAGCAGCAACCATCTTTCCATGCCGGCAAGCATGGCAAACTAGATCCTTCTCCAACGAAAGCTTGGGCAATCCTCGGATTAAGCCAAGTGAGCTAAGTCTTGCAAGCAAGTCAAAACTCAGGTGACCGAGCCTCCTATGCCCACTTCCAAAGATCAGAAGAAGAAGGACTAGCCAGAAGACAGCGAGAAGATCCAAACGACTTTTGAGAAATTCGCGCGAAAGACATTCCCAAAGGGTGAAATCAGACATACAAGATCACCCTGAGGATCTAAGATCGGCTAAGGTTCGGTTGAAACGAATCTCATAGCCTTCACGAAAAAGTTGCGAAACAGAAAGCAAGTTAAAATGCAGGTTAGAAACAAGAGCAACCTCGCGCAACACAAAGTGCTCATATTAACCCGCATGCACCAACGGACAATACCTTGCCCTACCTTTGTCGCCGAAGGTATGTACTTCCTTTCCGGCGACCGGGACTATGGCTGGAGAACCATTTGGCATTTCCGGTCATGTGCCTCGAGCAACCGGATCCACAAGCCAAATGTCCTCCAACCGCTCCTCCTACATCAATAAAAAGACATAGGGTGAACATACGGTCCAACACTGGTGTTAGTAAGATAAGATGGAAAACCAGTGTTGGGCGGGCTGTTCAAAAGAGACGGTCAGTTGTAAAAAACCATCTGTCTAGGGGGATAGCGATCACCACGCACAGGAAAACGTGGTCCGCTGGGGAAGAAGCGCTCACCGCGGAAACTCTACCTGCGGTGGGACAAAGCGCTCAACAAAGCCTCCGCCACGGGGTTCCGTTACCTGCAAAAGCAGGACCCCGTCGGGCACGCTCTCTACGAGGTCTACGCCTAGGAGCCTGCTGCTCAACTCTAGCGTCTCTCCTCGGAGCTCTCTCCTGCCTAGGCCTCACAAACTGAGGTGCTCTACCTCTAGGCCTAGTCTCCCTCCTAGGGGCTCTTCCTGCTGCCTAGGCTGGGGATGCTTCCTCCAAGACCTAGCAGCTCTCCCCTGAGGCTTCGGAGCATGTCCACCACGAGCTGGGTGAAACATGTCCAGGTTCTGCATCTCCCTAGCACGGCGCGCCTCTCTTCTGCGCTAAAGCAGAACTCACTCAGGTGACCATCCCCCCCACAAAAGTTACACTGAAACCTCACCGCGCGCAAAGGGGGTGTGGTTTGCAGGGATGTGAGTATGGTTCACCTTGCCCTTGCCCTTCTGTGGCAACTCCTCTCGGATGGGTGGCTTTTGTGTCAAGCTTGTCTTTAGGGTGATTGGGCTTGGGGTTGCCATGTGGATTCTTGGGTGGAGCCTTGGGGGATTCAACTATAACTCCATCCTTGGGACAGGCTTGGCAGACTCTTTGGGTGGAAGCTTGGTTAGTTTGGGAGTAGTGGTGGAGTGGGCTTCTCACAGGGGTTCAGACCACTAGACTCTCCAATCTTACCAAAACTGAAAAGATCAAAACTCTGGCAAGACCTACACCAGGAGCCCCAGCAGCTCGCTTGAATTGGAGATCATCATCCCGAGCTGAGGCTCACCACAAGACACCCATGACAAGACGGTCCGAAGGTTGTGTTTTCCTCCTCGGTACGCACCTTGTCATGCCTCACATTTGCCATCTCCTGCTCCAGGCCCTCACACAAGCACATCTCTTGACACAAGTGCTATCCGAGCCGGCCTTCTCAAAAGACTCAAGCTTGCATTCTCTCTGCCAACTCGGATTGCAAGACAGGACAAGTCTTGCACGCACCAACAGCTGCGGTCTAGCTCGGAGCTCATCCACCTCATCTACCAGCGCAGCATACTTACTCCTCAGAGTGAGAAGATCCGTCATGTGCGCGGCGCAATTCTCGCACTCCAAACCTCCGACACAACCACGGTGGATCGAGCGAACTCAAGCTCCTTCACCGTGTCCTCCCACTTTTGCCTAAACTCCTTGCGCTCCTAGCAGCACGCCCTAAGCAAACTTATCTTGCTAAGGAGGGCAGCAGTCAACTTCTCAACCTCGGAGGAAAGCTCGTCGTAGGTGAGAGATACCTGGGAGGTGTCGTCGTCGTCGTCGTTCCGAGGCGTGTGCTCCAGCTCGCCTCCGACCTCATCTCCGAGCGCCATGGTGCAGAGGCCGTCGTCGTCGGCGAAGAAGCAGAGGCCGTTCAGCTTGTCCTCGATCCTCTTCTTCTCTCGGACTCGTCATCGCTCGAGCTGGCGGAGTCGTCATCCGAGCGTCGACGTCGCTGAGCGTGGCGAAGAACGCGCGCTGCTCAGCCTGGCCTTCCAAATACTTCTTCTTGATGTACTCCTTGTCGAAGCCGCCCCGCTTCTTGTGCGTTGGGGGAAGTACTTCTCCTTGTACTTGGAGTCGCGCCTGCGCCCATGATCGCCCTTGCCCGAGTGCTTGTTCTTCTTCTTGGGGCAGTCGGCGATTGAAGTGGTCGGGGTCGCCGCACTCGTAGCAGCCCGAGCGTCCTCCTCCGCGACGACGGTTCATGCGGTTAATGTGGAACCGCGAGAAACCGGTTGGCAAGCAAAGCCAACTCGTCGTCACCCAACGTCTCCAGCTGTCCTCTGTAACAGAAAAGAGACAAGAAAAGAGCAAAGCCAGCTGAGGGGTTAGAGGAAGAGCCGGAAAACCAAAGCCATGGACGGGCGAGAAGGATTTTCAAAAGAAGCCCTCGCCATAGCATCAATCTCACTGGACTTGAGCTTACTGAAGAGCTCGTCGCAGGTGAGGGTCTCATAGTTCGGGGATTCGATGATCGCCTGAACTTTAGAATCCCACACCGAACGGTCAAGAGTGTGCAAAAGCTTCAAAGCACGCTCATGATCGTCAAATGGAAACTGCTCTCGGTTAGCCCTCATCCTGTTGACAATCACCTGAAAGCGAGCGAATAAATTTCTATGCTCTCGCCAGGCTGATGTCGGAAGTTCTCATACTCTCTTGAACGACTCGTAGAGTCGGGTTTTGACTTGAGAGGTGCCCTCATGAAAACGCATGAGGGTGTCCCAGATCTCCCGAGCCGTAGAGAGGTGAGAAACGCGATCAAAATCACCCACGCTCAAACAGGAGAACAAAGCGTTACGCGCCCGGGCTATTGGCTTCGTGCTCATCGATCTGAAGCTGAGAGACACGAGCAGCCAGGACAACGTAGTTGGCGTTGTTGCAAATCTCCCAAACAGAAGAGCCCATGCTCTGGAGATAGGCCGACATGCGTATCTTCCAATACGCATAGTTCGTCCATCGAAAAAACGGCGGTTGCCACGCCGCGATCCATGTCGCCTTCGGTGGATCTGGAACGGCTAAGGTGGAAGATCCTTAAACCTGCTCCGATACCAATTGAAGGACGAGAAGCTACCCGAAAGCGACCAGAGGGGGGGGGTGAATGGGAGCTTCAAAATTTCCTTTCGGACACTAGATGCCACTGTCCCAAAATCAAAACCAAGAGCGAACCCTAGAGCTTGCTAATGTCCACGACCCTAGATGTAGGGTGGATGCCTTCTAGAAGCACAGCGGGACACTAGACAACCCTAGAAAGCCGACGCAAAAGACGGAACTCAACTCCGATCAAGGACGAACGAACCGCGAACGAAAACGCGCGAAACTGGATCGACCGGACTCTGGCCAGCGTCCGGTCAGCAGGGACCGGACGCGTGTCCGGTCGTCAGAAAAACAGCTCGGGAGCTCTCTGTTCGTGACCGGACTCACGGAGTACGGAGCGTCCGGTCGTGTACAGTGCGTCCGGTCGAAAACCGACAAAGCAGAAACAGTGCAAGCGTAGCGTCCGGTCGAAATGCAAACAGAGCGTCCGGTCGAGAGCGTCCGGTCAGTACGCAGAAAAGCTTGGCGGCGGTGCTCAACGACCGGACTCTGAAAGCGTTGCGTCCGGTCAGACCGACAGAGCGTCCGGTCACCCCGCGACTGCACTGAAACTCCGGCGATTCGACCCGATCTCCTCCGAATCAAGTGCTCTAGGCTTGGGATTCGATCTGAGGAGTCACAAGGAGGTTAGTGAGCTATCTCTAAGAGATCATGGCTCGAACCTAACTCCAAATCGGTGAATCGAAGGAATTCGGGGGAAGAAGAAAAAGAGACCCGAAACTAAAACTGATCGATCTCCTAGACCGTGAGGTTTGAGATGATTTCTTTCGGTGGAAAGAAGTGCCTCACGATCTAGAGCAACTCAGTTCAAACGGAATCGAAAAGATGAACCGAGCACAAAAATCAAGCGACGGGAAACTCAAGGCACAAAAGCAATCCGCGAAGAAATGATGAACATGAAATCAAAACGCGAATTGACACCAAGAGATGGGATCCAAGGTGAGGATACGGCCTCACTTCCTCGAATCAACGGTACACAGAGTGGAGTCTCTCTGGATCTCAACTAGCTAAAGCAGGGGTGTGGGAGAGTGGAAACCCTAGAAAATGAAAGCTCTAACTGAGATTGAGATGGGGAGGAGGGTGTCTCCCCTAGACTACTTATACTAACCTAGCCTAAGTCTATTTCCTACTCTACCCCTCTCTACTCTAATTACAGAGCGGACCAGCCTAACCCTAAGGCTATTCTAGTCCACCCGCTGGTGGTAGGTAGATCCGACGGCCACGCCCGCACGGTCTTCCGCGTCGCCTCCACGCAACCTTCAGATCGCCGCCACGTGCCGCCACCACTCTGCACCCCGGTTTTGTGGCCCAACCGGGGAAACCAAGGCCTTTCCTTCGGCCCGGTTTGAGGCCCAAACCGGGAAACCAGCCTCCAGCCCGAGTTTTGTGGCCCAAACTCGGAAACCCGCAGCGCCCGAGTTTTGAGGCCCAAACTCGGAAAACGGCCCACGCCCAGGTTTTGAGGCTCAACCTGGAAACCGTCGCGCCCAGGTTTTGTGGCTCAACCTGGAAACCCAGCACCAGGTTTGAGGCCCAAACCTGGAAACCGTCCACCGTTGGTTTTTCCCGGGCTCTACCAACAAACCGGCGTCGTAGAGGGGATGCACCGCCTGTGCACCCCTTCCCACCGACATGATTGCACTTCTCCGCTTGTCGCTGTCGCAGGCTGCCAGCCACCACAGCTGATCCTCGGCCTCCAGTCCATCAGTCCAAGTCCACGTCCGCCTTTCACCGTCCGATACATCGGCATGGCACGTCCGCCGCACGGCACGCCCATCCTTCATCGCGCCCGGTCCGTCGGCACGACACGTCGCAACTTGACCTTCACCCGCCATCGACCACTGTCTCCGTGCTCGACACCTGCACAACACAAGCCAAAGAACATGCGCATCATCTCCGTTGACAATCACTCATCACACAGAGACTCGGCATTACACCTATGTATCCGCACTTCTCATGGACCCCAACTCGGCTAGTTTGCCGATCTTGGTTAAAGCTTATGCGAGTACAACGAGTTTTATAGATCTGTTTGGATATACACATGCTTTTAGCTTCTTATCATTAGATTGTATCATGCGGTGGATTAATCTAATTATAAGAATGGTGTTAGAACTTGCACTTGGGTTTATGCTTGACGGGTTTATGAAGACTAGACGTGCGGCAGACTAGTTGGATTAACCTAGATGTGATGTTGAATAGATTTATACTTACAAGTTACCTGTTTACAATTTACTATGTCTCAATGATACCTTTCATTTGTTTGAGCTGCTTTTGCTTATACGTGCATTCGGCAGTTGATATGCTTACATGCTTTCCTCTCATGTTAGCCGGAATTGACTCTATAAACATGCCTTGACAGACAGCTTCTATAGCCGTGTGCCGTCGTGATTGGCTTTCAAAGCCGTAAATATGGAACTATCTGGTCTCAACCGGCATGTTCCAGTGTTATTATCACAGTTTTATCCCTTGTTGGTTTTCAGGTCAAACCGACTGGCACGTCTCCGGATTCCAAACACTCCGGGCATCCGATTGAAGCCACGCTTTTTTTGGCTTGCTGTGTGTGAGGCGTGAACCACGTTTTGCGTCAACCGCATGTCTTAAAGGTAGGGGCAACCAACATAGCAACATGGCAAGGATATTTTTATGTAAGTTATTCCCCCAAACTTGAATTTGCAAAAATCAAGTTTGGATGAATTTAATTCAATGTTGCATGAGGATTAGTTGGGACATTACCTTGTGTTTATCATCCCTTCGATCTTTTGCTCCAGACCTGTTGGAAAGGTTAGTGACAAGAATACCCGAAGGAATATTTCTACAATTATACTTCTATGCTCAATTCACAAGGGCGCAGTGAAGCAGAAAGGTGAACACTCATGTTATGATCTAAAAAGTTGCTTGTTTTAGACACTAAGCTTGTCTTTGGGGAAACCTTCAAAATGTGATTTGGTGAAGTGGTTTCCCCTCCAACACCAACTTAAGAGTACATCGAGATCTACAATACTTGTGAGAAACATATGCATCTACAACCACCCTTTTGAAGTTTTTGTAACAGAAAGTGTGAGGGGGTTGAAGATCTCGAATGTGTGAGGTTGGAGAGACCAATTGATTGGGGAGATGTTTCATATGAGCATGGGTTTAATGAGATGGTTATGGAATAGATTCCATGCTCATTGATGTTATCATTGACTCCAATCTGAATGTTTGTAATTTCACTTGGATTGGTCTCATCTAGGTCCTCTTCTATAGATGGATGAATCTTCGTTTCAAAGGGAGTTAAGTACTCTATATTTGAAACTAAGCCAAGGTTAGATTCCATTAAGGCTTCTTCCCTGTCCATCCATTCTACACATTCTAGCCATCGTCGTAACATCTCTTCATCACCCTCATGGTCTTCATGATTCCTATGGTTTGGTTGTAATTGTGGATTTTTAGGATTGTCATGAGACTGGGAAGGACGAGTATAAGAGGAATCTTCAAGTTCAAGGATGGGTTATGGTTTGTTTCATTTGTGATCATAGTAGGGGAGTAGATAGAATTTTCCATGTGGCTTAGCTCTCCTTCTATGGCATCACTTGACATGCCATCCTTGACTAATTCATAATGGGAATCAGGACATTCTTTAAGAGAACCGTTCTTGCGAGGATTATCTTCGCATGAAGGTCTCTTATGGAACTGGAAGTCTAGACCATTAGCACCAGAAAGATTAGAGTTCTCCAAGGGTGGAGTTTCGTCTTCCCTAGGAGGATTTTGGGGCATTGATGGTTTAGGATGGATAGCTAAATCTTGGGATGTGAGTGGTTGTGATTTGGCTATCGAAACTTCCTCTTCTTGTCTAGGAACTGATTCATTTTCTTTCTCAGGGATTGGTTTCTGAATGCTAGGGCAAGGGGTCTTTCCACTCATTATATCAACTATGTACCTTGCTTTACTAGCAGGCAGGCAAAAGAAAACTCCTCCAAAGGCTATATCAAGGGATTCCCTATTCTCCCTACTAAGACCCATGTAAAAGTGTTGCGAAAGAATAGATTCTGCAATAGAAAGATCTAGGCCAGTGAGAGTAAGGTCAATAAATCGATCCCATGATTCGCTAAAAGATTCTTCTTCTAGTTGTCTAAAAGTTAGAACCTCTTTCCGAAGGTCAATTACTTTGGAGATGGGAAAATATTTTGTAAGAAAATTAGTGCATAACACCTCCCAATCTCCATGAACACTCCCTATGTTGAGATTATACCAATATTTAGCTTTTTCTGTTAAAGAGAACGGAAAAAGCTTCCATTTTAAGGCCTTGTCGGGCATACCTTCTATGCGAAGGAGGCCACAAATTTGACTAAACTCTTGTAGGTGTGTGTATGGGTTTTCCTCACCTTCTCCCTGAAGGATCGAATTGGCGACCAGAGGGGGGTGAATGGGAGCCTCAAATTTCTTCTCGAGAAACGATGGCCCTTGTCCCAGAAAATCACCCCAAAAGCGAAGACTCAAACAACTAGTGAGTTCATGACCTACGAATAGGTGGATACCCTAGGATATGTCCTAGAGGTATAGCGGATCTACCGAAGAACCCCCAAAACCAAGCGCCAAAGCAACGGGGCAAAACTGCATAAGCAAGGTCCTAGAACAATCGAACCTCCGATAACGAAACACCCCACTCCTATGGAGAAGAGGAAAGTGTTTGACCAAAAATACTTAGGACAACTGGTGGCAAAATCACCTTGGAAAGATCCTTATGAAGTTAGGAAACTAACGCAACAGACGGATCTCAAATCAGAGCTCGAACGCAAAAGATACGGACGCTAGAACCAACGAAACTCCGAAAGCGGAACACTTAACTCCTATGGAGAAGAAGGAAGTGTACGACCAAAAATACTTTGACCAATGGTGGAAAAAGTACTTTGGAATGATCCTTAAGAAGTTAGAAAACCAACGCAACAAACGGATCTCAAATCAGAGCTTGTACGCAAAAGATACGCACGAAAACAGCAAAACTATGCAGTGGCGGACTGTCCGCTAGTGAACTGCGGACTGTCCGCTATTGAACCCCGGACAGTCCGGGAATGAGTCCCGGATAGTCCGCCGTTCAAAAATGAAAACAGCAACCTCGTTGCTCGTGAACAGCCCCGACCCCCGGACAGTCCGGGGATGAGTCCCGGACAGTCCGCCACGGTCCAGAAAGCCCAAAAACAGCTCGGGACAAAACCAAAATCGATTGGATCTTCACCAAATCAAACGTGGTTGTAACCAAACTTCTCCAAAGTGTTCTTCTACGTGTTGGGAAGCTAATCCTAGGATATCATCGCTCCAAACCAACTAATCCATGAGAAATCGGAAGAACACTAGAAAAAGGGGAAGAACGAAGAACGAACGCGATTTCGAGCCGATCTATGTGCTCGTGAGGTTAGAGAAGAAATCCTTCGGTGGAAAGAAAGAGCTCACGACATAGAACAATTTGATTCAAATGGAATCGCAAATCGTCACTCGGAGAGGGAGAACGAGGCAAATCTCCGGGAGGGGAAAAACCAAAACGCGAAGAACAAAAACGCGAATTGATCCAAATTTCAGCCAACACAAGAGGAGTAAGAAATTGATCCTTGGATTGCTATGGGATGATGAATTGTGTAGCACACTACGTCGGGTTACAAGCCACTCCTCGCAACAACAAAGCTTGGATGGCGAAAAGCTCAAGAACAAGAGCCACTCCTCTCTCTAACCCTAGCCTCCTCTCAAATGAACAAAATGAGAGTGACACCTCCAAGGATGGGCTGCCCTAACCAGCCCCCTTCATATATATAGGCGCACGTCCGAAGACCAAAACACCCTCTCATGAAGCACTAACCCAAATACCCCCTTGAGGGTAAAACCGTCCAACTCGGTCATTTTCCATCCGACGGCCACGCGCCTTCTCATCCTTCGCTTTGCCTCGACACAAGCTCCAGGATGCCGCCACGTGCCGTCATCGTCGACCACCGCGCCTTCCTCACCGATAGCTTCGCCGCAACGCAAGCCTCTCGGTGCCGCCACGCGTCGACTGTTCCGCATAGGAACCTCCGCCCGGTTTTAAGGCCCAAACCGGTAAACCCGCCAGCCCAGGTTTTGAGTCCCAAACCTGGAAACTGTCCACCCCGAGTTTTGAGGCCCAAACTCGGAAACCGTCGAGGGTAGCTTTTTGAGGCTCAGCTACCGAACCCGCACCGTAGACGGGATGTGGTTCGCACACCCCGACCACTGACACCGATGCCGACGCATGTCCAGCCTCCACACCGAGCACAACGCCTTCGCCTTCCTTCTTGACTCGGCCGACGGCACTTGTGCCGCACGCAAGCCCGTGTCCGACCTCCCGCCAAGTGCCACGACACCATCGTCTTCCTCCTAACTCAGCCGATGCATTGCACATCCCCATGTGCTCCTGCTTGCCGATGCCACATGCCAGCTACCACAGCTGGTCCTCCGGCCCTCTGGTCCGTCGGTCCAAGCCTCACGTCCGCCCTTCACTGCTCTGGGTCCATCGGCATAGCACGTCCGCCGCACGGCATGCCCATCCTTCACCGCTCCCGGTCCGTCGGCACGACACGTCTCTACTTGACCTTCACCTCGCCATCGACCACTGTATCCGAGCTCAACACCTGCACATCAACACAGCCCAGAGACACATGTTGCACACGCACACCAACACATGAAACACGCCACAACTCAACGCCGCCGGGTAGTCATAAGCATTAAGCACATAGAGAGATAATGACTCAACCGGGAAAAGCCTCAAACCTTCCTCATCAATGTCAATCATTCATCATATATGTTCTCACTCCTGAGAAAGGGTGTTTTTGAACAAATTCTATGAATTCCGGGCTTATCTCAAAACCAAATGTTGTGATAGGCTCTAAATGTTCTAGTGGTTTAAGGAATGTGCCCGTGAGTCTAGCATATTGACAAATAGGAATGTTATCATCCATGCTAGAGATGAAAGGATAGATAAGAAGAAAGAATAGCAGAGATGAGGCAAAGGATAAAAGTAAAGGATAGAGGGAAAAGGATAAAGATAAGGAAAGATAGAAGATTTTTTTTCTTTTTATATAAAGGAAAAGATTAAGCTAGGTTCGTAGTTAATTTCAGCAACCGTTTCCCCGGCAACGGCGCCAGAAAGCTTGTTGGTACTTCTTAGTTTCACACTAATGCTAGGCTGTCACTACTAGCGGCAACACATAGAAGGGGTTGGTTGGTATATATGAGCACACAGAAAAAGATCCACAAGCGCATGGATACCATTGTAGCTTTCACCCGGAGGTTTTAATATCGTATCCACAGGGAAACGTGTGAGATCAACTATGTTCTAACTTAACCAGAAGATAAATGAATAGCAGTAGAAACTAAGGTAGAGACAAGATAAAGTAAAAACAAGATTAAAGCGTAAGAGGATAGTAATCTAGTATAAGGTCGATAGTAGGAGTGTGGCGGAACCGTCCTGATTATAAGAGCTCAAGTACCGTCTTAGTCAAATCCGTCTGACATCGACTCATACTTGAACCCATATAACCCCGGTAGTCCGGAAATCTCGAAGGATTTCTATCATCATACAACATACAGGATCGCATCGTCCAAGAATTACATTCGCAAGGATACATCACAGAAGCGAAACGGATTTAAAACATCAGAGTGCGAATTTAAGGCGGAGTTATTACAAACCCAAATTTAAAGTGCGGAAGCTTAAATAAGTTTTGAAATACGACCACTACACATGTGGCCCAAATAAACATTGTTTGATAACTTAACTCAACACAACTCACTCCTCCTTTTCAAGTAATGTGCCACTAGAAGTCTCAGACCAGCAAAAGAAAAAGGGAAGCTTCTGGACGACCCTACCCTGGGCCTACTCCTCATCACCTTCCACCGGGTAGAGGCAGTGCTTACAATAGCCAAAGTAGACCTGGCCATCTGCAACAACGGGATAAACCCTGAGTACGGGAATGTACTCAGCTAGACTTACCCGTCCAACTGAAAATAAAGACACCAAGGATATGCAAGGCCTTTTTGGGTGGAGCTGGGATCTTTTAGTTGCGAAAAGCTCAAATTCAGATAAGGGTAATTAATGATATTGATGAGCTGTCACTTTTAGACCTATTCCTTATTCTAGGTTTGCACCTGAACTAATGCACTCACTTGAGTCTAGCAAGCAATAACATAACCATATCCAGTTGACTTATCCACATAAATAAACAACAGGATACAAGGCAGATGTTAATCAATAACAAGGAATGGTAATGCAGCAAGTGGGATTCAGCCAACTCTTATACCTAATGCATCACAATATAAAAGGACTCAAGTAATTTAATTGTAAAACTGGAGACTGGGAGACTTAGAATGCTCCGGGGCTTGCCTTGAGAGAAGACTGAGGCCTCGTGGGAGGGGCACTCAGGCAGGTTAGTGTCAGCCGCGGGGTCGACTTCCTCGGTTTGATGAAGTTCCGGGATCTCCTGCTCGACGTTTGTCTCCTGCTCCTGGTCTTGCTCTTGAACTGTCGATCCTATTGCAATGCGGTTGAAAATGAAAAATAAATAATACATGGTGCGAGATGTGGAAAGTAGTGGTATGAAAAGAACAGTCTTGCAAACCAACAAAACCAACTTGTTGAACCACTTTTGACATTGAGGTAAAAACTGAGTTATCACATAAAACAAAATTCATTAATTCACCTATTTCTTATTTAATAAATCAAAAGAACTCAGGTTTGAACTGCAAGTGCATTTTTCTGAACTCAAAAAAATCCACCAAAATTCCAGAAGGCAATTAACACCGGCTGGACTTCGCTGAACAATTTTCAGCTAGAAATAAAATATAGAACAGCAGATATAAAAGAACAAATAAACTGCTCAAAAGGCACTTTGAACTAACTTTTCACTCCAAAAGTGTCAAACAGCAGATTTCATAATTTTCTTAGCTGCATCTACTCATGAACACTTTACTGTAGAAAATTTACTGACAGAGCACAAACATACATGCCTACACAAAATAAACAAAACTATTCCAAATTAATCCCATTGAACTACAACCCTACTGGAAAAGGGTGCTAAACTCAATTTCCTATTTTTCCCAGATTCTACTCCACATTTCATATTTATCAATAAAGTTCCATGAGCAGAAACATTATATTATTTCTTACATGAATTTCCAAAGAAACACACAGAAAAGTACATTTGTAAAGCAACTCCATATTTCTCCACGTAACAATCCATGCTTACATTTTTCCTCACTAAAACATCATACACAGAGACTGTATAATTTTTCCCATAATTTATTTTTACACATAAAGCATCTTAACATTTATTCTAAGAAATCAGTCAAAAAGGACTTTAAACCATAACAGAAACTTTTTCCACATAAATAGTACCTTATATATTTTTCATAGGTGCAAAACATGATAATAAACTTTTATAAAATTTTCCATGAATTATCTCAATCAGAAAGCACTTATTTCTATTTATCTCCATAAAAGCATATAAACTGAAATAAATAAAAACAGTAATAAAAACTTTCACCAAAAATACTTTCATATTTTTTCATGATAGATCTACTCATAAACAAGCTAGCAAAACTGAAATTACTTCATTTGGACTTTTAAAACGAGCTACACAAAAATAACAAGTATTTCTGGAAAATAAAACTAAAAGGAAAACATTTGAATCTTCCCGGCTCGGCCTTGCGTGAACGTGGTTCATGGACCGGGTGAGGCTGACGTGCGGGGTCCGCTGGTCAACGGGACCCACCCGTCAGAGAGGGCAAAACAGGGGGGAGGTTTGACCGGCGATTGCTCGCCGGCGGCGAGGTCTCCGGCGACGGTGTGGTGCTTGATGGACTCGTCTCGACGAGGCGCATCGGGTGGTGTGGATGGTTTGGCCAGCGCACGGCCGCAGCGTGCCGGCGGCGAGCGGTGGCGGACGGCGGCAGCGGTGACATATGGCTACGCCGTTTCCGGCGGTCACCGGTGAAATTACCGGGTGCGTCACACTCCACTAACCCTAGGGGAACAGGCTAGGTGGTTGGTTTGGCTCGGGAAGCTCCGAGGAAGCTTGGCCATGCGAGCGGCCATGGCGGACGATGGCGGTGCTCGGTCGGAGGAGAAGAGGGGGTTGGGGAGCGGTAGAGACCTCACAGAGGTGTGTTCTCACCTTGCCTTGGCTCGGTGAGGCTCGAGGACGAAGAAGGGAGGCGGTGGAGCTCGGGTCAGGGAGGAACGACGACGCGGGCTCCGCGGTGGCGAACGGCGGCCGACGGAGGCACGACGTGTTCCGGTGTCGGGGATGATCGGCCGGGGTGGAGCGTGCGCACCGCGTGTGCAACGGGTGAGGGGAGCGGTGTGCGGAAGGAATCGGAGGGAGGCGCTCCGGTGAGGCCGGAACGGTGAAGGGGGTGGTTGCGGCGGTGGTCTCGGCGGCTCGGTGCTCACCACGAGCGCTCGCGAGAGAGAGAGCGAGAGTGAGTGGGTGGGGTGAGCGTGGGTGTGTGAAGAGCGAAGGGGTGTTCGGTTTTGCTCGGTCGTGACCGACCGGGGGTCGTGGCGGGGGCCACGGCCGGCGAGCGGCGCGTGCAGCAGCGGCAGGCGCTGACGTGCACGGCGAGCGGGCGCAGCAGGCGAGGCAGAGCGAGAGTGGCCGGGGGAGATAGCTTGCATGATCGTGTGGTGCAAGATCGGGCGAGGAGTGGCGGAGGCAAATCCGCGGCAGGCGTTGGTGGCCACGTGGCGCGGACGCCGGCGTACGGCGGAGCGCGGTCGGCGACCGGCGCAGCGCGGGCGCGCGCGCGGGGGGCGAGCGGCTGGGCCGGCGCGGCGCGGCGCTGGTGGGGAAAGGCTAAGCGGGCCGGATGGGAAGCGCGGGAACGAATTTGTTTTTCTTTTTCTTTTTCCAAAAAACCTACCAAACTTTGACCACTCAAAAATAGTTTCAAAAACTCCAAACTAGGTTTTGACCAAAAATAAAAGTTGCTCAAAATAATTTTCTCTACAACTTTCATATAGGGCACTTTTTCTGAAAACCATTTTTACAACCTCCACATAAATAAAGCCAAATTTTGAGCCATAAGCTATTTTGTTTAACTCATTTTTATTTTTTAAACTATTTTGAACTAGGTCAAAATGTCAACATGAAAAGCACTCTACTCAAAAATCTTTATTTTATAAAACTATTTGCCAAGACAGGAATCCACTTTAACCATCAAGTCCAATAGAAATCCAAAATCCAAATAAATAAACAAAGGCAAAAAGCACACTTATGCACATGAAATGATGCAATGCATTACTTATGCTCTTTAGTAGCTAATTGTGGTTCCTAATGCAGTGCTTGACACTAGGGTATCACAAGGAGTATAGAGAGGATAACTTGGGATTCGTCTAGTTCTGATCTAGGCAAGAGACTATGTTTTACATGATTCAACTGGGGACATTACGATAGAAGGGTTGCATCCAGAGTACAACCTCAACTAGGTAACTACGGTCCTGCTCGTCCTATAAATGGGGAGGTGGACTACAAAGGATTCAACAGGTCTATAAGAGTCACACCCGCGAGCTACCACCTAAATACGCCCGACCTATAGGATACATCTACGAGTAACCCGAGCCTAAGCACCACGCTTACACTACTAATTATATTCTAACCTAATGCATTAGATTAAAATACTCAAAAGAAACTCGTGGCCAGAAGAATAATATAAACAAGAAACTTACATTAATCAAAAGTTGATCACCCGAAGCATCTCAGGAGCAAACTCGAACGAAGCTTGATCCCGCCGAAGTACAACCGGAGGAAGAAGCTCCAACAGGACGGCATCTCCTCCAAACTCCTCCCTCGCTCTCCATCTCTCTACTATCTAGAAGACTAGATCTAAACTAATTTTAGAGAGAGGTTTTCCATTTGAGGGACACCTCTCAATCTAGAAACCCTAGCTATTGCTCTTGGCTACGCCTATGATGAAGATAGATGATGGATCTAGGGGGGAGGTCTTGGGTTTATTACATAGGGGCTCCTGGCCTCCCCTCCACCTTGAGCAAGCGATGTGGTACTAAACTCCTTCGTCGTACGAACATGGGCCTTAATGGTCAAAATTGCATTGTAGAGTTCTGTTGGAGTGCATCACGCGAAGGTGAGGAGACTTCCAGGTGGGCCCTGGCCGGCCAGCCTAGGGGTGGGGCCGGCCGGCCCCACTTGTCAGCAGCCGGACACCGCCTTCGTCGAGGTGTCTTCTAGAACCTTCCATATTGCCCTAATGCGTCTTTCCGTTCGTTTGCATGATTTGTCATGTTAGAGTAGGATTCAATCTCTTTCCATCTTTTGTAAAACTCCTTGGAAAACAGTAATTCACTGAAGCTGTTGGATCTGTCAGTTTAGTCCCTGAATTATGTTGCTTGGTGATCACTCCAGGTTGTTCTAGAAGCTTCCATGTCGTAGCCAACAAGGACTCTCTCGTTGGGACTCCAAATGTAGCAAACCATATGTCCGTTTCGATCGTCTCGACGAGCTCTTCGCAATGGTGTGCTCTGTTTCATCACTTGAGATACTTTTATATGGTGAAATATTGATAACCCTACAAAACAAGTGAGAACAACACAACTCGTGGAACTTGTTAGAATCAAACCCTACAACTATGCTTTATGGCTCATTTCTTATCATTCTATGCATTAGTTGATGGTATAATGTTGACTGTAAGGGCCGTCAACACACGGGCAGACATGGATGATATCATGAGTTGTATTACAAGGATGAATCAAAAGCATGCACAAGATATGAAAATGTCTTCGACTTGTTGTAGCAAACACCGGACGCGTGTGGAGTGTCGGGGCCCATCATGGCTTGGTCCGGTGCATCCCGGCCGGTTGTGTCATGCTGTTGCTCGGTTGTGGCTTGCTGCTAGCTAGACAGGACCATGGCTGGTGGGCATTGTGGTCAGCGAAGGGTGCCGCGAGTCCGTTTGCTTCCCTGCAGCAGTGAAGGAACACGACATGAAGGCCGATCAGGCAACAATTCTGACGAGAATGGAAACAACATAGTCTCTAGGTGTGGGAGCTCACCAGCAACCGGTAGTAGTAGTGGCATGGCAAGGAGCACGGTGTTGCCGTGAGGGAGAGGGAATCTGACAAGGCGAAGGCAGCGGCTCGACGAAGGCGTGGCTCGGCGCAGTGGTGAGGTAGGTCAGCCAGGCGGCAGCGATGTCACGACTTCGGTGACACCGGTGGAGCGGACTGCGCGGCCAACATGCCCGCTCGGCTGGCTGGTCGAAGGCAACAGGGAGGCGACGAGGTCGTCGATCACATGCGGCACCGGCGCGACTGAACGGAGTAGCGGCACAGCTGGGCACGTCGCGGTGAGGCTGAGGCGCTCGTCGTCGTGCAGCAAGGACGAGGTGGTAACGCCACTGCGGTGCGTCGAGGTTGGCCGGAGGAGGTCGACAGTTGGTGCGCTCGGGACGGACTGCGGCTGTTGGCACAAAATGCGTCGCACCGTGCCTCACACACAGCAAGCCGAAAAGCGTGGCTTCAATCGGGTGCCCGGACGGTTTGAAATCCGGAGACGTCCCAGTCGGTTTGACATGAAAGCCAACAAGGGATAAAACTGTGAGAATAAAACTGGAACATGTCGGATGAGACCAGACAGTTCCATATTTACGGCTCTGAAGCCACTCACAATGACATATAGCTATAGAAGCTATCTATCAACAAGTTTTAAAGATCATTCGGCTAACTCCAAACACAAGCACATGTAAACAATTGGTTGCCGAATGCACATTCGTAAAAGACATGCTTGAACAAGAGATAGATTATAAAATAACGTATAACCAAGCTCGGCAAACCAGTCGAGTTGGGGTCCATGAAGAAGGAACATGCAAACCAAAAACGATTAAACTAATCTAAAACCTGCATCTGCCGCACGATACCTAGTTTTATCAAAGCCTAAACATGATTGACATGTATGAACCCGCAACATGTAACAATCTAGATTAGAAATTAATTCGGCCATCATGGTTATTCAATTATCGGAAGAAACAAGTAAAAAACTTGCAAAGCAAGGCCGAACAAAGTCAATCTAGATGGGCAAAAGAGTGTTGTAAAACTTAATTAAATAAATCATGCAACACAAGACAACTTAATGAATCTACTAGATTTTGCCAAATCTAATAGAGCCGATAACTATCTCGCTCATGCTAAACGTATCAAGCAAACGCCTGCCGCACGGTATTTACTCATAAGCATAACATAAGCAAAGACTTCTTGATTGTTGACATAGATCCGCCGTACGATCTTCGTAAACAAACAAGACTACTTGCATCACATCTAAATCCACTGCATGATACTAGACATTATAACAAGGTTGCCGGGACTTACGGAGGTCGACGGATCGATGATTCCTCTCGAAGAACTCGACGACACGACAAAGTACTCGAAGATGACACGGGGCCGATTTGTATTGATATGGTTGTGAACACTTTTTACAATAGCCAAGGGTTTATATTTATACCCTGGTCAGATAAGAGTCCTAAAGGGACTTACCTAATAAAATCTAAAATAAAGGGAAATATTATATGACATGCTTACGTACGTACATAAGGATCCTAGATGGATACGATATCGTAATTGCTGACCAATCCTTCGAATCTGGTCCCTTGCTTGTTTCACATCACAACGCCACCAAATCCAACTCCTGGCCAATGAGATCAGACCTCTCTGATTCTTGAATACTCGTTTAATCTGTCACGACCATGGTCGATTATCCTCGTGATCGGCTTCTCTTGCCATATCTATTTCCCGAATGGAGTCACACCTTTGTAAAATAGCCGACCGCACAGGTAGTTGCCGAAACTCCGAAAATTAACCGACCGCTTGGCCATCTGCCGAATGCTCTTCTCACTGCTCGTTGGGTCCACCTGTCATCTTCTCAATATTGACCAAAATCCAGTGTTAACACAGGCCCCCCTAGTTCGGAGTATGAATTGTCATGCTTCGAACTATTTGATCTTTGTTGGTCTTTTTGAAAAAGCCAAGAAATCCACTGATAGCAATAACATTTTCTCACCATGTTTCCACAATTTTGCCTGTAAAACAATAATTATCCAATTCATGTGGAAACAAGTTAGTTACAAATGCATATGTGTATAAATATTATAGTTCTTCCATTTTATTGATCAGAAGATGTTGCAATGCCGACTACATCTCAAAAGTATCATATTTTATAACCAAGATTTTTTTTTAAAAATGGTACCTTACTCATCCATCCATCTCTTTAATTATGGGGCTTTAGTTCTCACTGAGTCCTCAAGCGATTGCAAAACAGAATAGCTACAGAAATGCTTATCTTTTACCCCTTGATCACTTTTCATCTGGAGTTTTTATCATTATCTATATAAAAATCGTATCATATAATATTGCAAAGTCAAAGACTCGACCATAAGGAGATACAAGCCATAAACCTAGATCAAGAAGTGCAAGTGAATATTTTTATTACTTTTCTTTTGCATATGTCATTCTCCCTACCTTTTAAAATTATGAGGCTACTGGGCCTTCGGCCATCTTTATTTTATTTGGCGGTCACTTGACCTTTTCTTTTTCATATTTTTATTTAGGCGGTCACTTGACCTTTTTTCTTTCTCAGTTCTGGCGGACACGTGTCCGTCGTTTTTATTTCTGAGATTTATAGAATAGCCTCATATTTTTAATCAAAGAGGGAATGCACATGCAAAACACTTATTAGTTTATTATTAGTTTATAACGTGTACGTAAATCTTGATCTTGAGAATATGACTATAATCTCAACTAGTAGTCACAATGATTTGACAGTGCTCAATATGACATTAAGTAAATTTATTATTTCATTAAATCTCTGAATTTCAAGTATCTCTCAGAATAACGTCATAGCAAATTCTACCTCTATTCATATCCCACAACTACTTTCAGACAAAGTTTAAATTCTATGCAACCCACAAATTTCAAAGACTTCAAGATAAATATAATAACCATTAGACACAAATCTTAAAGAAATCAAAGCTATAAACCAGACACAGGTGAAACATAAAACAGAGCATCTATTTATCATTTCAACAATGGATAACCCAAAATATTTATATCACATATTCATAGAGTGGAATTTTTTAAGGTTTTTTTTAGTGTGGAGATGCAACATGAGAGGTTTCGCTTTTAAATGATTTTAATTTTAAGCTCGGAAACTATTAGAGAAGCGAGGGTAAAATTACACAAACCACCGTTGAAGATGAAGCAACCATTCGTCTTGTCCTTCTTCATGATGGATCGCTCGATGCTGTACGATGTGTGCATGTTGAGCTCAGGCCCCCTGACATGTAGTCACAATGGCGCAATCGATGATTCACTGGTATCCTCCTTTCTCTCATCCGAGACGTCTTCATCGAATACGGGTTGAAAACATCTGAAGCCAATCATAAACGTCAATCCTTCTTATACAAATGACTAGCTACTTCAGATCTTGTAGCTGTTCTGACTATAAGTGAACTTGTCACCGTTGCATGTGTCTTGTTGGCACCATCTTATTCAAGGCCATCAGCAAAGGTATCTCTCTCAATATGAAGTGTGCTAAAAATGTTTTAGCCGATGGTCTTCTATCGGTCGTCCGGTTGCTAACGTCCTTTATGCCTCTGATGTAGCCTTTCGTAATCTTATCACCAGATTGAGCTTTGCGTTACTCAGGGAAAGGTAAAGTTATATTAATAGGATCCGAAGGTTCTGTTTTATCGGCTTTTGCTTAGTATGCCTTTGACTTTCTTCTTGTTGAGGAACTGGAATGCTTTAGGTGAGGATGCTGTCAGGTAACTCACGGTAGCTTCGAAGAACGTCATTTTTGATGAAGCTGAGTGTGCCGTAGAGGATGAATACGAGCTCGGCGATGTATGGATGCGTGCACGATGAGTTTCAGGCCCCCCCGAGTGTAGTTGATGTAGGAATTTGAGCATGTTCACCTTATATTTTTTCTTCTCATTAGTTCTTCATATCTGTGTTTACACTCTTCCGCTCCAAGCCGGTAAGTGTTCTTGGAATATGTGTATAATGATATTTTCATCAGTGTGCTTATCGGCTGCTGCATCTAGAATTCCTGTATGCTTCTGTAGTGCTGCTTTCCATGCTAACATTAGTCTTTAAATATGCCCTCCAGATATTTAACCGATGTAAACATAAATTGGGCATCGATCTTGAATGTGTGCAATCTTCTGGTGTGGCAATCAGAACTATTTGAAGGACCGAGAATGCACTAGCAAGGCGACCAGAGGGGGGTGAATGGGAGCTCAAAAATTTCTTATGAAACTTTGGCCGATTGTCCCAAAATCAACCCCCAAAAGCTACGACCGAGAATGTGATGCCCACGACCCTTGGAAGAGGGTGGATGATCCCTTGGATCACAGCGAGGCACCACAAAGCGATAGCGAACCAAACACCAAAGGCGCCGGCGCAGGTTCGACCCTCAAAAACCAAGTCTCGAACGTAGATAGATGGCTACGTCGAGAAGCTCCCAAATACCTAAGCTAACAAGTAGCAAAGATACCTAGAGAGGTTTCTTGATCAACTCTAGGGCCAAACGAGAAGTCCGGAAACCAAGCGAAGAAGCCGGGAGAGCAAACGCACAAGACCAGAGTACACAGCCGATTCGCGGACTGTCCGGCCCTGGGGTCCCGGACTGTCCGCCCCTACTGCGGACTGTCCGCGAGGGGATGGCGGACTGTCTGCCGGTCAAAAGAGAAAAACAACAGTGCTGCTGAAGTTCCCTGGACCCTTCCCGGACTGTCCGTGACTTTACACTGCGGACTGTCCGCCGGTGTAAGAACAGTAACCCGTCCGAAGAACACAGCCACTGATCCGGCTGATCCCCGACGCGCGGACTGTCCGCCAGTCAAACCGCGGACTGTCCGCGACCTCCCAGTGAGGGCGATTTCGGTCGCCCTTCACACAACTCTTCCCAAACCCGAATCAAAACTCAATCCCACGTTCCCAAACTTGGAAAGGATGATCACGAGGTAGGTAGGTAGGAGACCTATCCCCAAGAAATCATCACTCAAATCGATGCAATCACCGGTAAATCAAAAGGGGAGGAGAATGAACGAAAAAGTGCCACGAAAACGAAATCAACCCGATCTACTTATTCGTGAGGAGTTAGATGAATTCCTTGGTGGAAATGATCTCCTCACAACAAAGAACAAGTTGATTCAAATGGATTTCGCAAAGACGCACTAGAGAGGAAAATTGCAGAGAAACGAAGAACGCGAAGAACACGAATAAAACGTGAATCAAGACATCGATCTGCAACCGTGTGGCTACCACACGCTACAACAGTGAGGTTACGGCCTCACTTCCTCAAAATCTCCA
The DNA here is from genome assembly GCA_009763385.1 of Coix lacryma-jobi var. lacryma-jobi. Taxonomy (NCBI): domain Eukaryota; kingdom Viridiplantae; phylum Streptophyta; class Magnoliopsida; order Poales; family Poaceae; genus Coix; species Coix lacryma-jobi. Next base: position 141,557,230 of record CM019824.1, read on the forward strand.
GTACACAGAGGTATGGTTCTCTGCGGATCTCAGCTAGCTACAACAGGGGATTTGGAGAGCCGAACCCTAGAAGCAAAGAGCAAGTTCAAGTTAAGTACACGATAAGCGCGAGTGTGAGGGCCATAACCCAAAATACCCGTCAGAAGAACGAGACTCAAATTTGTCCAAGTTGCCCTTTTTGAGTTATAAACCATGGCAACCAAAACTCAAAATAACTCACTTTGGGGAGTTTTCCAAAACGCAACTCATAAGAAGTCTTTTTCAAGAAGCTCAGAGAAAGATGCGATTGGAAATATAGCATGCAGTGCTCATAACTTCGGCCCAATATCGCCTAGGAGTCCTATGCTCATCGAGCATCGTCCTGGCCATCTCTACAAGGGTCCGATTCTTCCTTTCTACAACACCATTCTGAGGTGGTGTGTAGGGGGAAGAAAACTGATGCTCTAAACCCAAAGAGTTACAAAACTTCTCAAATCCGAATCTTGAATTCGGAACATTATCACTCCTAATAGCTCGCATTGAGTTCAAAGGGAACTCATTCTGAAGACGCAAAATCAGATTGCGAGCAAAGGTGAAAGTCTCGGTCTTCTCAGCTAAAAAGAGACACCACGAAATCTCTTGAAAAGTCGTCAACAACAAAAGCACATACCATTTCCCCCCAACGAGCTCACCCGAGCCGGACCAACAAGGTCCATGTGCAAAAGCTCTCCAGGGTGCTTAGTCATGACCTGAGTCACTGGAATGGTGGGGGCGGCGACCATCTTCCCATGTCTACAAGAATGGCAAACAGATCCTTCTCCATGGACAACTTGGGCAATCCTCGGATTAGGCCAAGTGAACTAAGTCTTGCAAGCAAGTTAAACCTCAGGTGACCAAGTCTCCAATGTCACTTCCAAAGATCAGAGGAGGAAGGTCCCAGCCACAAGACAACGAGAAATGCCAAAAGACTCCGAGAAATTCGCACGAAAGACTTTTCCAAAGGGTGAAATCAAACACACAAGATTGCCCTGAGGATCCAAATACGACTGAGATTCGGTTTAAAACGAATCTCATAGTCATCATCAAAGAGTTGCGAAACAGAAAGAAGGTTTAAAATGCAAGTTAGAAACAAGAGCAACATCACGCAACACAAAGTGCTCATTAACTCGCACCGACCACGGACACACCTTACCTTTGCTATTGTCGCCGAAGGTGATAACTCCTTTCCGGCGACTGGACTAAGACTGGAGAACCACTTGGCATTTTCGGTCATGTGCCTCGAGCAACCGGATCCACCAACCAAACGTTCTCCAATCGTTTTACCTACATCAATAAAAATACATAGGGTGAGCATACGGGTCCAACACTGGGGTTTAGTAAAATAGGGAGAATACCAGTGTTGGGCGGCTTCAAAAGAACGGTTAGCAGAAAAAACCATTCCTAGCACGCCTACGGGAAGAGCGATCACCAATAGAGGAAACGTGGTCCGCTAAGAGAGCCGTCCATCGCGATACTCAAAACACGGTGGTGGAAAACGCTCAACTACAAAGCTACCGCCACGGGGGTCCATAGGGCCTACAACTGGCGGGCTCCCGCCGGGCACGACCTCCCTCGCGGCTATGCCCTAGGAACTTGAGGTTTTGGACCTCTAGGCCTAGCAGCACGCCTCTGAACATTCGCACACATGTACATCATGGAAAGGATGGTACATGTCCGTGTTGTTCATCTCCTTTGCGGCGCGCCTCTCTCTTTGCGCCGAAAGCAAAAATCACTCAAGTGTCCATCTCTCCCACAGTGCTCACAATGGTACTTCCCCGCTCTCAAAGGGGTTGTTGGTACACACGGTTGTGGGTGTGGATCACTTTGCCCTTCTGTGGCATAAGCTCCTCCTGGATAGGTGGCAATGTGTCCAGCTTGTTTTTCAGGTGATTGGGTTTAGGACGCCATTGCTGGTTCTTGGGTGGAGCTCGTGGAGGTTCTTCAAACACCCCATCCTTGGTGTTAGGCTTGAGAGGCTCTTTGGGTGGAAGCTTGGTAAGTTTGGGAGTAGTGGTGGAGTTGGGCTTCTCACTTGGGTTCAAACCACTCGACTCTCCAATCTTCCCAAAAGTAGAAACATCAACACCAGGACCTCCAGCAGCTCGCTTGTATTGGGAGATCATCATCCCGAGCTGTGGCTCACCGCTAGACACCCATAACAAGATGGTCCGAAGGTATGTGTTTTCCTCCTCGGTTTGCATCTTGTCATGCTTCACATTAACGATCTCCATCTCCAAACCCTCACACAAAGCGCACCTAGTCACACAAGTGCTACCTGAGCTGGCCTTCTCAAGAGACTCAATCTTGGCATCCTTCTCTGCCAACTCGGTTTGCAAGACTGGACAAGACTTGCACGCACCCAACAACAGGGGTCTAGCCCAGAGCTCATCCACCTCTCCAACCAAAGCAACATACTTACCTCTCAAGGTGAGAAGGTCAGTCATGTGCTTGGTGCACATCTCACACTCACCCTCCTCAGACACGACCACGACGGACTTAGTGAACTCAAGCTCCCTCACCGTGTCCTCCCACTTCTGCCTAAACTCCTTGCGCTCTCTAGCAGCACGCCTAAGCAACTTATCTTGACTAAGCAAGGCGGCAGTAAGCTTCTCGACCTCAGCAGAAAGCTCGTTGTGGGTGAGAGATACCTGAGAGGTGTCGTCGTTGTCGTCATCGTTCCGAGGGGTGTCCTCCAGCTTGTCGTCGACCTCATCACCAAGGGCCATGGTGCGGAGGCCGTCATCGTCGGCGAAGAAGCACAGGCCGTTCAGCTTGTCCTTGATCCTCTTCTTCTTCTCGGACTCATCATCGCTTGAGCAAGCGGAGTCGTCATCTGACCCGTCGACGTCGCTGAGCGTGGCGAAGAACGCACGCTACTCAGCCTGGGCCTTCTCCAAGTACTTCTTCTTGATGTACTCCTTGTCGAAGCCACCCCTCTGCTTGTGCCTCGCGGGGACGTACTTCTCCTTGCGCTTGCCGGAGTCGTACTTGTGCCCATAATCGCCCTTCCCAGATGTGTGCTTCTTCTTGGGACAGTTGGCGATGAAGTGGTCGGGGTCGCCGCACTCAAAACATCCTGAGCGTCCTCCTCCGCGGCGACGGTTCATGCGGTTGTTGTGGAACCGTGAGAACCAGTTGGCGAGCAATGCCAACTCGTCATCCCCCAAAGACTCCAGCTGGTCCTCTGTGACAGAAAAGAGTGAAGAAAGTGCAAATCCTCCAGAGGGGTTAGCAGAAGAGCCAAAAACCAAAGCCATAGTTGGGCCGGAAGGATTTTCATAAGAAGCCCTCGACATGGCGTCAAGCTTACTAAAAAGCTCGTTGGAAGTGAGGGTCTCATAGTTAGACGATTCGATGATCGCCTAGACCTTTGAGTCCCACACCGACCGATCAAGAGTGTGCAAAAGCTTCAAAGCCCTCTCATGATCGTCAAAAGGCAACAGCTCTTTGTTCGCTCTCATCTTGTTGACAATGACCTGAAAGCGAGCGAATAAACTCTCTATGCTCTCGCCAGGCATGTGTCGAAAGTTCTCGTACTCCCGCTTGTGTGACTCGTAGAGACAAGATTTGACTTGAGAGGTTCCCTCATGGAAGCGCATGAGGGTCGCCCAAATCTCATGAGCCGTGGGGAGGTGAGAAACGCGATCAAACTCGGACATGCTCAAACAGGAGAAAAGAGCGTTATGTGCTCGGCTATTGGCATCGTGCTCATCCATCTGAAGCTGAGTAACACGAGCAGCCAAGACAACATAATCGTCCCTGTTGCAAATCTCCCAAACAGAAGAGCCCATGCTCTAGAGATAGGCCGACATGCGTATCTTCCAATACGCATAGTTCGTCCCATCAAAGAACGGCAGTTTGCCCACGCCGCGATCCATGTCGCCTTCTGTGGATCTGGAACCGGCTAAGGTGGAAGATTCTTAACCCGCTCTGATACCAATTGAAGGACCGAGAATGCACTAGCAAGGCGACCAGAGGGGGGGGTGAATGGGAGCTCAAAAAATTCTTACGAAACTTTGGCCGATTGTCCCAAAATCAACCCCCAAAAGCTACGACCGAGAACGTGATGCCCACGACCCTTGGAAGAGGGTGGATGATCTCTTGGATCACAGCGAGGCACCAAAAAGCGATAGCGAACCAAACACCAAAGGCAACGGCGCAGGTTCGACCCTCAAAAACCAAGTCTCAGACGTAGATAGACGGCTACGTCGAGAAGCTCCCAAATACCTAAGCTAACAAGTAGCAAAGATACCTAGAGACATTTCTTGATCAACTCTAGGGCCATATGAGAAGTCCGGAAACCAAGCGAAGAAGCCGGGAGAGCAAACGCACAAGACCAGAGTACACAGCCGATTCACGGACTGTCCGGCCCTGGGGTCCCGGACTGTCCGCCCCTATTGCGGACTGTCCGCGAGGGGATGGCGGACTATCTGCCGGTCAAAAGAGAAAAACAACAGTGCTGCTGAAGTTCCCTGGACCCTTCCCGGACTGTCCGCGACTTTACACTGCGGACTGTCCGCCGGTGTAAGAACAGTAACCCGTCCGAAGAACACAGCCACTGATCCGGCTGATCCCCGACGCGCGGACTGTCCGGGCGGTCAACTGTGGGCTGTCCGCGTCCAGTGAGCGCGCCACATTTCCATTCGGTCGCCCTTCACATAACTCTTCCCAAAACTCAATCCCACGTTCCCAAACTTGGAGAGAATGATCACAAGGTAGTTAGGAGACTATCCCCAAGAAATCATCCGCTCAAATCGATTCAATCACCGGAAAATCAAAAGGGGAGGAGAATGAACGAAAAAGTGCCATGAAAACGAAATCAACCCGATCTACTTGTTCGTGAGGAGTTAGATGAATTCATTCGGTGGAAATGATCTCCTCACAACAAAGAACAAGTTTGTTCAAATGGATTTTGCAAAGACGCACTAGACAGGGAGATCGAGTGACGGGAAAATTGCGGAGAAACGAAGAACACGAACAAAACGTGAATCAAGACATCGATCTGCAACCGTGTGGCTACCACACGCTACAACAGTGAGGTTACGGCCTCACTTCCTCAAAATCTCCAGTACACAGAGGTATGGTTCTCTACGGATCTCAGCTAGCTACAGCAGGGGATTGGGAGAGCAGGAAACCCTAGAAGCAAAGAGCAAATGACTGAGATAGATGGGGAGGTGGGTGTCTGTAACACCTCTGGTGATTAATATGTAATTAACCTGACATGTCATCATCCTTAGTCATTAATCATTCTTGCCATGCATTTATGTTTGCCTAATACTTGTTTAGCATTTACCTTTTTCTGAGGTGACTTGTGAAGTGGTCTCTTTTTCAAAAACCCTAAAGGCCCAAATCTTCCTATAAGGGCAAAATGGTAATTTCATCTCTGTGTCTAGCTTTGTGTGAATCTTTTTCAATCGAGTGTCTTGATGTTTTGTTGTGTTGATCAAAGTTCAAAATCAGAAATAGAATTTAAATTCCTTTTGAAAAACCCTAAATTTCCAAACTCTAGTTTTACCCCTCTTTCTCTAATTCAAAAACTATTCAAAATTTGAAGTTGGTCCAATAAGAAAAGTTGTATATCTTGCAAAAAGGAACAACTTTTATATTTACAAATTTTCAAGTTTCAATACAAAATCAGAAGTAATTTCAAATTCATTCAAACTTCATTTTTGTCCCCTTTTCAGTTTTCAAAATTATCTCAAAAACTATTGAGTTTCAGAAAAAGTTTATATTGGCAAAGTTGTAGATCTCAAAATTTTAAGCAACTTTGGTATTTTGAGTTTTCTTTGTGTAGTTCAAGTTTTGGGAGTAATTTCGACATTTCAGAAAAAGGAAAAGGGTGATGTCACTGCGCACAAACTTTAAAGCAAGGAGGGGGCCCCGGCCGCCGGCGGCGGAGCGCCGGCCATGCCGACCGGCTGACCCGCGCCCATGCCGCGCCGGCCGAGCGCGGGCTCGACGCCTCGGCCCCTACCTCCGTCTCGCCCTCCCCTACCGTCCTCCTCTCTCGCCCCTCGCCGGACAGCCGCGGCCGGCCGCGGCCGCCGGCGCCGCACGCGCTCCCCCCGCCGCCGCGCCGCCGCAGCCCCTACCCTGCCCCCCTCCTCTTAATGCCGCGAACGCCTCACCCCTCGCCCGGACCCCCCAGCGCCGCCCCGCGGCTATAAAAGCCGCCGAGCTACCGCCGTTGCCGCCACCGGCGCCACCACGGCAACCCGAGCCATCGGACCACCCCAGAGCCCGCTGAGCACCTCATCGTCTTCGCCTTGAGCTTCCCCACCTTCCTGAGCAACCAACACAACATCACCCCTCCGCCCCTCCTTTCGCCGGCGCAAGCGATCCGTCCCCAACTCCGGCGAACAGCCCCGTCGCGGTGAAGGGCGAAATTCGCCGCCGTGAGTGTTCCTCCCGTCCCTCCCTCCCCGCCCCGTCCTCTTTTCCCCCCTCGGTGCGCTCCTAACCGCACATCGGTGATCCCTTTTGGTGGACAGAGCCGCCAGAACGCCTGCTCGCCGCCGAAGAGCTCCGCCGAAGCACCGCCGCCGTCGAACTCCTCTCCTCCGACCCTTGCACCGCCTCGCGTTCCGTCGTCCCGACCCCCGGTGAGCCCGCGAAGCTTCCCCCACCCTCTGCTTTCCCAGCACGAGGCCCGAGCGCCGGACCCGCCGCACCGCTCTCGCCGGCGAACGCGCCGAACCCGCGGGGAAGAAGCACAGTGCCCTTTTCTTTTTTTGAAAAATGTGAATAGTATTCTGTTTTCTCTTTTTTGTGAGAATTAATCTGTTGTTCCTTTAATTCTGAGAAAATTATGGTATGTTCCTTGCACTGTAGTATTTTTTAGAAAAATAAGAAACTTTACCTTTCTGCAAAAATTGGAAAATGAAAAATCCTCTTTTAATTAAGAAATGGATGGTTTTAGATTTTAGAAAATCATGTATAACTCGAAAAATCATGAGATAAATTTTTATGTGCTAGTTATGTCATGTTTAGTCTCTGGTAAAATTTTGAGGCCTTTTGGAGGAAGTTGATTTTTGGGTATTTATTTAAATTGTTAAATAGTGCCTTTTGTTAATTAAATGTTTGATTTTTGTTAAGCACCTTAATGATCTCCAAAAATTATGAAATTTGTTTTGTCATCTATTTATACCATAATGAACTTATGAGATTAATTGGGTAAATTTTGGAGCAACTGCATAAAATGACCTTTTTAAATAATTAGGAAATATAGAAAAACATTTAGGATTCATATTGTATGCCCTGTGATGTGACTTTGGGATTGTTTGCTGTTCATAGACACCCACCCAACTGGTCTATGGTGTTTGTGATGTCATGCATGACTTGTGCTTAGGATTACTAGATGATGCTTAATAGGTTTGATTAATCTTGTTTAAGGGTAGAGATAAGTAACTTTATGTCTACACTAGAAGTTACCTTCGTGATGGAAAGTTGTACTCTAGAATCAGTGGAATTGTCCTGCGCTTTAGCAAGTCTCTTATTCTTGTCAAGCATCAAGCATAAGCATACATCGTTGCATACGTATAGTGACTGAAGGAGAAGGCATCAAAGTCGAGGCAGCCGCTGACGAACCTACCCCCGAGGCGACCCCGAGCTCCGACACCTGCACTGCCAACCCCGAGCCTGTCCTTTTTGCTCTTCAAGACAAGCCCCGATGCATTTTAACCCTTCCTTGTTTTTATAAAAGGTTTTTTTAAAATGCCTTTGAGTTAAACTACTGCATTAGGTTATAGGAGTTGGGTGATGACCTATTATCTGCACTATTTACCTCCACCAGAAGATCCACTTGCCCTGTTTAAAAACTATTTGCAAAATGCTTAGTGATGCTATACAATAGATTTGCAATAAAAATGCAAATTTCAAAAGTGTGATCACTTAAAGAATCTTTATGGGAATCTGGCTCTACTCCCGACCATTGGCTAAGTATCTGATCCGTACCTAGTCAATTGCGGGGAGAGGTTGTCCGAGCGTACCGTGCTGTCATGTTGTAGTCCGGGACTCAACAGTTGACACCGACCGGGACAGGGTTGAAAAACTGACAGGACTATTACGCTTGGGTGAGATATAACCGAGGTATGGTTCTGGCAGAAAAATTAGGGACCATTCGAATGGGGGCCTGCTGGCCAAGACTTGCAACTATTCACATACTTCGGAAAGCTCTGGCTCCGAGGACTCCTTAATTGGGACCGACAACCGCGCGCTGGGCGTGGCGAGATGGCGGAAGTAGCTTGTACCCACGTGGTCGTGTCGTCGTGCCTGGATATGAGTGGTGTACTGTACTTCCGGGTGGCGTAGGACCGGTCCAATCTTGGAGGAATCGTGGTAGACGAGTTGGCATATGTAAGCTTGAGTGCTACATATGCAGTGTGAATAGGGATCCTCAGCTGAGTATTATTATTTATCCGGATTAACGTTGCTCCTCGGTTATGGAGACTTGGTCACTGACTATCAACGGAGAGTGGTTCTCAACTTGGTATGTTTTTAAAAGGTAAAATGAATCATGAACAATGGAGAATTGAGAAATACTTGAATCTTTCCAAAAATAGCACGAGGTTTACAAAATGCTTTTCTGCAAAATACTTGATCTTGCTTAAGCCTTACCTTGACTACCCTAAGCCTCTCATCCGTGAGTTTTCTTCCTTTTCTTCAGTCGGGTAAGTCTTGTTGAGTACCACAATACTCAGGGTTTGTTACTCATGCTGCAGGCATGACTGAGTCCCCGATGTGTCTTGCGCCCTACTGTATGACCATCGTCCAGGAAGAGGCCGATGAGGCCGATGAATAATTGTGCACCCTCGGGCTGGGTGATTGCAAGTATCTTTATTTTGTTGTACTCCGCTACGTTGCCTATTTCTATTATCCGAACATGGTTTGTAATAACTGCACCTTTAATCTTATTTGGAACCTCGGTTTGTAAAACTAATGTTATTTAAGTCTTCCGCTCTGTATTCCGATGTTATTTGTAAAAGTATCCAGTGCTGTAACCGAAAGGTGAGATGATCCTGCGGACAATGGGCGCTGATGCAGCCCGGTGACGAACTGTCTTGGTCACGTGGAACTTAGGTTCGGCTGTCAGAGGCTGACAGGGACCTATGGGCCATGGGATTAGGACCGTTCCGCCACAGAGTGGTATCGGAGCATCTCACTATAACGTTGCAGTGTTCTTGCGAAAACTTCAAAAGATCTTTGAGTCCAAACAAACCAAACTTGGCTATTTTGGGTCCAAACTGCTTCTCTCATCTTGTCTTGTATATGGCAACACTAGTTAGCGAGACAACTTGTATTAAGCCTTATGTACCTTATTTAATTGCATTGCCTTGTTCCGTAGGAACGATTTATGCATCATGTCATATTCACTTATGTTAATATAATAACTTCCTCTCTAAGTTCGTTGGGATAGTATGCCTTTACCTTTTCTTGCTAGCCTGTTCACTCCTCATCCAACTTATCTTATCCAGACATGGCTCGTATCAAGCTGACTGCTCGCAAGTCGACTGGACCCAATGGTGTGCCATGTCACCAACTGGCACCACGCACCGGAGAGGAGACTAGCGAAGCCTCCAACGGTCGTCTTCCTTCCCCGTCGCACCCGCAAACACCTAAAGAAGGAGATCAAGAATCTGAAGGCTGAGCTGGAGAACTTGGAGCGTGACTTCTACCAATCACGTCTGGAGTTCTATGAGGCCCGAGCCTCCCTAGAGCAGGCCAACCGGAACGTGATTCGCGCCATCCAGCAGCGCGATGCCACTTGGATTCGCGAGGACGTCACCAGAGCCGAGCTCCACGGACTGCGGCTGTACACAACTCAGATTGAACAGTTCAATGATATGCTTCATGAGGAGGTACACCAGCTGTACGACCAACTCCACCCCGTGGTTCTCCTGGTTGTCGAGGACCTTGAGGACGGAGTAGTGGAAGAGCCGGACGTGGAGCAGGAGTCAGGCATGAACGAGGAGATTGAACCTGCCGAAGACATCCACGCCGAAGACGAGGACGAAGAGGTTGAGCCTGAGCTCATCCTCGAGGAAGACGACGACGACGACATGATCATCATCAATGAAGACTAGACTCGTTGTTAGAGGATGGAGAATCCCGTGTGTCTGTACCACCTGCTTACCAAAACCCTTAGTCTAGGTTTGGGGGCGCTAGTCTGTCTTTTGTTAAGACGGGTCTGTATCTTTCTTTTCGTATCTTTTCCCCTTATCAGTCTGTTGTTATCTATCAGTCATCTTTATCAATCATCTACCTTTGTATCAGTGAAGTTTTTCAGTCAGTTGTTTTCAGAACTTAATCAATGGATGCTAAGTTCCAAGTTACTTAACAGATGCCTGTGAACACTCGCACTGGAGCTGGAAGTTCTCAGGAGGCCGACCTTCCAAACCCTCCACCTGTACCTGCTATGCTAGCAGATGCCATCGCAGCCTTGGCAGCCGCTGCTAACCTGATGGCTCAAAACCAAGGGCAGCAGAACAATGGCCACCATGGTCGCCGCAACATCAACAACGAGACCACATATGTGGATTTCACCGAAACCCGTCCACCAGTCTTTACCAAGGCTGATGAACCCCTCGAAGCTGATGATTTGCTCCGCACCATGGAGCAGAAGTTTGGTCTTCTCCACTGCACCGACACCCAGAAGCCCCGGTTCGCTTCTCAGCAGCTTCGTGGTCCAGCAAGCGCTTGGTATGCCAACCTGTTGGCTGCCCAGCCAGAGGCCATCAGTTGACCTGGGAAGAGTTCCGCACAGCTTTCCGTGCACATCACATCCCTTCTGGAGTGATGAAGATGAAGCTTGATCAGTTTCTGGCACTGCAGCAGAAGGACTCCACAGTGATGCAATACGTGGGTCAGTTCAATCACCTTAGCCAGTATGCCTCGGAGTACGTCAATACGGACGAGAAAAAGAGGGACTGTTTCCTTAGGGGACTGCACCCCCCAATCCGCAGAAGTATGTCCAATAACCTAACCGGCTCGTATCATGATGCCGTTGACCGGGCTGTTGCTTTTGAGGAGAGCAATCGCCAGTACCAAGAGGAAAAGAAGAAGAAGAAAGCAGGATCTAGCAGTTTCTCTGGGCAGTCACAAGCGCCAGAGGGTCATTTATCACCCTAGCCACCACCAAAATCGCCCACCTTACCCCCCACCAGCAAGTGGTCGTCCGTACTACGGCCACCACCACCCACACGCCAACCAGCAAAGTGCCACGCAGCCGAACGCCCCAGGTGTTCGTATCACCACCCCACAAACCGCTTACAACCATCCCTGCTACAACTGCGGCCAGACTGGCCACTGGGCTCATGAGTGCCCAAAGCCCAAGAGGTATGCTCAGAACGCTCAGAAGGGTCCTGGAGGGCCTCAGCAGCAGCAGTACCGTGTCCAGCAGCAGCATGCTCAGAAGGGCAAGGTTGTCAAGAAGCACGGGCAAGTCTACTACACCGCTGTCAGCGACATCCCAGAAGGGGAGCCCGTCATGATCGGTAGGTTTCTCGTTGCCAATTATCCCGCAGTCGTGCTGTTTGATTCCGGTGCATCGCATTCCTTCATCAGTCGTACATTTGTCATTAAGCATGGGATATCAATTGGGGAATTGAAAGAAAATTTCTGCATATTTTCGCCTAGAGGGCGTATAAGTACTAAGGAGGTGGTTCGTAATATACCAGTGATGTTGGGGGAACATGTATTTCCTACCACCATGATAGTGCTACGTGATCAGGAAATAGATGTCATTTTAGGCATGAATTGGATGTGCCAGTATAAAGCCATGATTGACATCCTGAATAGGGTTGTGAGAGTGGACATTCCTAACAGTACCTCCAAGCTCCTTCTCCAACTCCCAATGCCTCCGAAACCAGCAACCACGCAATTGAATACCACCTATGTTCAGGAGACCAGAGACATCCCCGTGGTCTGTGAATTTCCTGATGTTTTTCCAGAGGACTTACCTGGCCTGCCTCCTGACCGTGATGTTGAGTTTGCCATAGAGCTTAAGCCCGGGACTGCTCCTATATCCCGCAGAGCTTATCGAATGCCTCCCAGAGAGTTGGCAGAGCTAAAAATCCAGTTACAAGAGTTGCTGGATAAGGGCTTCATTCGCCCAAGTTCATCTCCATGGGGCTGTCCTGCAATCTTTGTGAAGAAGAAAAACAAGAGTCTCAGATTATGCATTGATTATCGCCCACTCAATGAAGTCACCATCAAAAATAAATATCCCTTGCCTCGAATTGACCTTCTTTTTGACCAACTAGCTGGAGCTAGAGTATTCTCCAAGATTGACCTCAGATCTGGCTACCACCAAATAAAAATACGTCCCGAAGACATTCCTAAAACAGCTTTCACTACTAGATACGACCTATATGAGTACCTGGTCATGTCCTTCGATTTGACCAATGCCCCTGCCCACTTCATGTACCTCATGAACTCCGTATTCATGCCGAAGCTCGATAAATTTGTGGTCGTGTTCATTGACGACATCCTGGTCTACTCAAAACCCCCTGAAGAGCATGTCGAACACCTTCGTATCGTTCTATCCCGCCTCAGAGTTCATCAGCTTTATGCCAAGTTCAGTAAATGTGAGTTCTGGTTAGATTAGATACAGTTCCTTGGTCATGTCCTATCCGCTGAAGGTGTGTCAGTCGATCCCGGAAAGGTGGCAGACATTCTGGATTGGAAGCCACCTACCACTGTTCACGGAGTCCGCAGCTTCATGGGAATGGATGGATATTATCGTTGTTTCATCCCAGATTTTTCTAGAATCGCCAAGCCTATCACCGAGTTTAAAAAGAATTCTGTGAAGTTTGTCTGGTCACCAGCCTGTGAGCAGGCCTTTCAAACGTTGAAGAAACTGTTAACCACGTCACCAGTGCTAGCCCAGCCAAACATCGAAAAGCCCTTTGATGTCTACTGTGATGCATCTGGTACTGGTTTGGGCTGTGTTTTGATGCAAGAAGGTCGAGTGATCGCGTATGCCTCCCGGCAGCTTAAGCAACATGAAGAGAATTATCCAACCCATGATCTTGAGTTAGCAGCTGTGGTGCATGCCTTAAAGATTTGGCGCCATTATTTGTTGGGCAGTACCTGCAATATGTACACTGATCACAAGAGCCTGAAGTATATCTTCACTCAAGAAGAATTGAATATGAGACAGAGAAGGTGGCTTGAGTTAATGAAAGACTATGATCTCAAAGTACATGACCATCCGGGTAAGGCGAATGTGGTCGCCGATGCGCTCAGTCGCAAGTCATACTACAACTGTCTGGTGATGAAACCCTGCAATTCTCTTCCCTGTGTTATGATCTAGAAAGGATGGGTATTGAAATGGTTCCACAAGGAACTCTGAATATAACAGGATAGAAGCACCTATCAGGGAACAGATCATCACTGCGCAGAAGATAACCCTGGAATCAACACACATCGAAAGGGTCCGAGTCGGAAGAGCGGATTGTTTTAGGATTGATGAGGTAGGAGTGGTTTGGTTCAAGAACCGACTGGTAGTTCCCAAAGTGCTTGAGTTGAGGCAGTTAATCCTTGATGAAGCACACTTGACTAAATTCTCAATCCACCCCGGCAGCAACAAGATGTACCAAGCTTGAGGCAGAAATTTTGGTGGACAAAGATGAAGATTGAGATCGCCCGTATGTCGCTCGATGTGATACTTGCCAGAGGTCAAGCTGTGCACATGAAGCCCGGAGGAGAATTGCAACCTTTACCTGTACCTGCTTGGAATGGGACGATATCAGTATGGATTTTATAAATGGGCCACCCAAAACACCAGGGGTTTGTGATTCCATCTGGGTGATCGTGGATCGCCTCACTAAGCAAGCTCACTTCCTGCCAGTCAAGACCAGCTACACCGTCCCCACTTTACGCCGCTATGTACAAGAACAACATAGTAAAACTCCATGGCATACCCAAGACCATTATCTCTGATCGTGGTACCCAGTTCGTCGCAAAAATCTAGAAAGCATTCCATACCTCACTTGGAACCAAGCTCTTGCATAGCACGACATATCATCCACAAACGGATGGACAAACTGAGCGAGTCAACCAAGTGTTAGAGGATATGTTGAGAGCCTGCGTGCTCACGTTCGCAGATACTTGGGATGACTGTTTGGCTTTGGCAGAATTCTCATATAATAACAGTTACCAAGAAAGCATCAAAATGGCACCCTTCGAAGCACTGTACGGTCGCCGTTGTCGTACACCTCTCAGTTGGTCTGAACCTGGAGAAAGGGAATTCTTTGGAGTTTACCTAGTAAAAGATGGAAGAAAAAGTCAAGCAAATACAAGAGAATATGAAGATTGCACAGTCTCGACAGAAGAGCTATGCTGACAAAAGACGTCGACCTCTGAAGTTCCAAATCGGGGATTATGTGTATCTGAAGGTCTCACCCACTAAAGGAGTTACTCGTTTGGAGTCAAGGGAAAGTTAGCACCATGCTATATTGGTCCCTTTGAAATTCTGGAACGTTGTGGCAAGGTAGCTTACAAGCTAAGATTGCCCAATCATCTTTCCGCAGTCCATAATGTGTTTCACGTCTCCCAACTCAAGAAATGTCTCCAAGTGCCCGAACATGTGGTGGAAGTTGAAGGTGTTGAGTTAGAACCCGATCTGTCATACTCTGAGTATCCAGTTCGCGTGTTGGATTACAAGGACCGTGTTACCCGGAGGACTACCACAAGATGGTACAAGATCCAGTGGAACCAACACTCTGAAGAAGAAGCCACTTGGGAATCTGAAGACTTCTTGGCAAAGAATTATCCCGACTTTCTCGATACTCTGTAGATGTAAAGTTTTGTCTTTGTCCTTTCTTAGACGCAGAATCTCGGGGCGAGATTTCTTTTAGGGGGAAGGCTGTAACACCTCTGGTGATTAATATGTAATTAACCTGACATGTCATCATCCTTAGTCATTAATCATTCTTGCCATGCATTTATGTTTGCCTAATACTTGTTTAGCATTTACCTTTTTCTGAGGTGACTTGTGAAGTGGTCTCTTTTTCAAAAACCCTAAAGGCCCAAATCTTCCTATAAGGCAAAATGGTAATTTCATCTCTGTGTCTAGCTTTGTGTGAATCTTGTTCAATCGAGTGTCTTGATGTTTTGTTGTGTTGATCAAAGTTCAAAATCAGAAATAGAATTTAAATTCCTTTTGAAAAACCCTAAATTTCCAAACTCTAGTTTTACCCCTCTTTCTCTAATTCAAAAACTATTCAAAATTTGAAGTTGGTCCAATAAGAAAGTTGTAGATCTGCAAAAAGGAACAACTTTGATATTTTCAAATTTTCAAGTTTCAATACAAAATCAGAAGTAATTTCAAATTCATTCAAACTTCATTTTTGTCCCCTTTTCAGTTTTCAAAATTATCTCAAAAACTATTGAGTTTCAGAAAAAGTTTATATTGGCAAAGTTGTAGATCTCAAAATTTTAAGCAACTTTGGTATTTTGAGTTTTCTTTGTGTAGTTCAAGTTTTGGGAGTAATTTCGAAATTTCAGAAAAAGAAAAGGGTGATGTCACTGCACACGAACTTTAAAGCAAGGAGGGGGCCCCGCCGCCGGCGGCGGAGCGCCGGCCACGCCGACCGGCTGACCCGCGCCCGTGCCGCGCGCGGCCAGCGCTGGCGCTCGACCTCCCGACCCCTACCTCCGCCTCGCCCATCCCCTACCCTCCTCCTCTTTCCCCTCGGCCGCGGACAGCGGGCGGATGCCGGCCGCCGGCAAGCCGCCGCGCCGCGCGCGAGCTCCCCGCCCACGCGAGCCGCCGCCCTACCCTGCCCCTACCTCCGTTATGCCGCGTGAACGCTCCTCACCCCTCGCCCGGACCCCCCCCGCCGCCCGCGGCTATAAAAGCCGCCGAGCTTTCGCCGTTGCCGCCACCGCGCCACCACGGCAACCCGAGCCATCGGACCACCCCAGAGCCCGCTGAGCACCTCATCGTCTTCGCCTTGAGCTTCCCCACCTTCCTGAGCAACACCAATTTCACCCCTCCCCCCCTTCCGCCCCCCTTCGCCGGCGCAAGCGATCCGTCCCAACTCCGGCGAACGGCCCCGTCGCGGTGAAGGGCGAAATTCGCCGCCGTGAGTGTTTCCCCGTCCCTCCGACCCCCGTCCTCTTTCCCCACCTCGGTGCGCTCCTAACCGCACATCGTGATCCCTTTTGGTGGACAGAGCCGCCAAAACGCCTGCTCGCCGCCGAAGAGCTCCGCCGAAGCACCGCCACCGTCGAACTCCCTCCTCCGACCCTTGCACCGCCTCGTCGTTCCTCGTTCCCGACCCCCGTGAGCCCGCGAAGCTTCCCCCCCCTCTGCTTTCCCAGCGCGAGGCCCGAGCGGCCGGACCGCCGCGCGCTCGCGCTCGGCGAACGCGCCGAAACCGCGGGGAAGAAGCACAGTGCCCTTTTCTTTTTTTGAAAAATATGAATAGTGTTCTGTTTTCTCTTTTTTGTGAGAATTAATTTGTGTTCCTTTAATTCTGAGAAAATTATGGTATGTTCCTTGCACTGTGTAGTATTTTAAAAAATAAAAACTTTATGTTTCTGCGAAAAATTGGAAAATGAAAATCCTCCTTTTAATTAAGAAATGGATGGTTTTAGATTTTTAGAAAATCATGTATAACTTGAAAAATCATGAGATAATTTTTGATGTGCTAGTTATGTCATGTTTAGTCTCTGGTAAAATTTTGAGGCCTTTTGGAGCAAGTTGATTTTTGGTATTTATTTAAATTGTTAAATAGTGCCTTTTGTTAATTAAATGTTTGATTTTTGTTAAGCACCTTAATGATCTCCACAAATTATGAAATTTGTTTTGTCACCTATTTATACCATAATGAACTTATGAGATTAATTGGGTAAATTTTGGAGCAACTGCATAAAATGACCTTTTTAAATAATTAGGAAATATAGAAAAACATTTAGGATTCATATTGTATGGCCTGTGATGTGACTTTTGGGATTGTTTGCTGTTCATAGACCCCCACCCAACTGGTCCCCACCCAACTGGTCTATGGTGTTTGTGATACCATGCATGACTTGTGCTTAGGATTACTAGATGATGCTTAATAGGTTTGATTAATCTTGTTTAAGGGTAGAGATAAGTAACTTTATGTCTACACTACAAGTTACCTTCGCGATGGAAAGTTGTACTCTAGAATCAGTGGAATTGTCCTACGCTTTAGCAAATCTCTTATTCTTGTCAAGCATCCTCATAAGCATACATCGTTGCATACGTATAGTGACTGAAGGAGAAGGCATCAAAGTCGAGGCAGCCGCTGACGAACCTACCCCCGAGGCGACCCCGAGCTCCGACACCTGCACTGCCGACCCCGAGCCTGTCCTTTTTGCTCTTCAAGGCAAGCCCCGGTGCATTTTAACCCTTCCTTGTTTTTATAAAAGGTTTACTTAAAATGCCTTTGAGTTAAACTACTGCATTAGGTTATAGGAGTTGGGTGATGACCTACCTACCTGCACTGCACTACTTACCTCCACCAGAAGATCCACCTGCCCTGTTTAAAAACTATTTGCAAAATGCTTAGTGATGCTATAAATAGATTTGCAATAAAAATGCAAATTTCAAAAGTGTGATCACTTAAAGAATCTTTATGGGAATCTGGCTCTACTCCCGACCATTGGCTAAGTATCTGATCCGTACCTAGTCAATTGCAGGGAGAGGTTGTCCGAGCGTACGGTGCCGTCATGTTGTAGTCCGGGACTCAACAGTTGACACCGACCGGGACAGGGTTAAAAAACTGACAAGACTATTACGCTTGGGTGAGATATAACCGAGGTACGGTTCTGGCAGAAAAATTAGGGACCATCCGTATGGGGGCCTGCTAGCCAAGACTTGCAACTATTCACATACTTCGGAAAGCTCTGGCTCCGAGGACTCCTTAATTGGGACCGACAACCGTGCGCTGGGAGTGGCGAGATGGCGGAAGTAGCTTGTACCCACCTGGTCGTCGTGCCTGGATATGAGTGGTGTACTGTACTTCCGGGTGGCGTAGGACCGGTCCAATCTTGGAGGAATCGTGGTAGACGAGTTGGCATATGTAAGCTTGAGTGCTACATATGCAGTGTGAATAGGGATCCTCAGCTGAGTATTATTATTTATCCGGATTAACGTTGCTCCTCGGTTATGGAGACTTGGCCACTGACTATCAACGGAGAGTGGTTCTCAACTTGGTATGTTTTTAAAAGGTAAAATGAATCATGAACAAGTCAGTGACCAAGTTGAGCACGAGGTTGATGATCAAGTATTTACCTTTCAACTAGGTATATTTTTGAAGGTAAAATGAATCATGAACAATGGAGAATTGAGAAATACTTGAATCTTTCCAAAAATAGCACGAGGTTTACAAAATGCTTTTCTGCAAAATACTTGATCTTGCTTAAGCCTTACCTTGACTACCCTAAGCCTCTCATCCGTGAGTTTTCTTCCTTTTCTTCAGTCGGGTAAGTCTTGTTGAGTACCCCAGTACTCAGGGTTTGTTACCCATGCTGCAGGCATGACTGAGTCCCCGATGTGTCTTGCGCCCTGCTGTATGACCATCGTCCACGAAGAGGCCGATGAGGCCGATGAATAATTGTGCACCCTTGGGCTGGGTGATTGCAAGTATCTTTATTTTGTTGTACTCCGCTACGTTGCCTATTTCTATTATCCGAACGTGGTTTGTAATAACTGCACCTTTAATCTTATTTGGAACCTCGGTTTGTAAAACTAATGTTATTTAAGTCTTCCGCTCTGTATTCCGATGTTATTTGTAAAAGTATCCAGTGCTGTAACCGAAAGGTGAGATGATCCTGCGGACAATGGGCGCTGATGCAGCCCAGTGACGAACTGTCTTGGTCACGTGGAACTTAGGTTCGGCTGTCAGAGGCTGACAGGGACCTGTGGGCCATGGGATTAGGACCGTTCCGCCACAGTGTCTCCCCCTACTTATCCTAATTCTAACTATTCCTAATTCCCACTCTACCCCTAACTACTTACAGAGCGAACCAGCTAAACCCTAAGGTTATTCTGGACCAACTCGTGGTAGGTGGTGAACCGACGGCCACGCCCGCACAATACGTAGCGTTGCCTTGACGCAACCTCACCGATTGCCGCCACTGCGCCAGCCCGCTCTGCGTCCTTTTCACGGACTCCGCCCTCGGTTTTGTGGCCCAAACCGGGAAACCAGCCTTCACAGCGAACCCCCGGTTTTGAGGCCCAAACCGGGAAACCAGCCTCCAAGTTCATCTCCTGGTTTTGAGGCCGAAACCAGGAAACCCGCCAGCACCCAGGTTTTGAGGCTCAAACCTGGAAACCGTCCTCAGCCCGAGTTTTGTGGCCCAAACTCGGAAACCCGCAGCATGCCCAGGTTTTGTGGCCCAAACCTGGTGAAAGGATCAAGATGCCCAAGAGGGGGGGTGAATTGGGCTTTTCTAGAACTTTTTGCAAGAATTAAAACCTATCAAGCCCAATTACCCCCTAGTGCCTAGAAGTGTGTGAACAAGAATCAACCGCACAAAAAGACTAATGCTACACCATTTCTACTCTAGCATGGCAATTCAATTCATGAAAGAACAACAAGTAAATGCGGAATTGAATTGCTCAAAAGTAAATGCGAAGTAAAGAGAGTAGAGATGACACGACGATCTTTTTGCCGAGGTATCGAGGTGGCGGCACACCCCCCTAGTCCTCGTTGGAGCAACCGCGCAAGGGTATCGCTCCCCTTGATCCGCGCAAGGATCAAGTGCTCACTACGAGCTGATTCTTCGCCACTCCGGCCCGGTGAATCGCTCGCTACCAGTCACAACATGGCTTGGGTCATCCACAAAGCCTCCGGGTGATCACCAAGCACTCCGATCGCCACCAAGTCATCTAGGTGATGCCGATCACCAAGAGTAACAAGCTAGAACTCTCACTTGACCAAGACAAGACCAAAGAGATGGATGGATGCACACTTGCTACTCAATTCTCACGAGGAGGTGTCTAATTCTCACAATTAGCAAATCACTCAACCTCACTAGGGCTCTTGCTGTTTCTCACACTCACAAGGTGTCTCTCAGCAGATGGAAATGGGAAGAACACTCAAATGGATGGAGGGAAGGAAGTATATATACTCCCCTAACCGGCCATCCAAAAACAGGACAAACCTGGGTTTCTGCGGGGGCATCGGACGCTCCGATGCCTAGCATCAGACGCGTCGATGACCTCGACCAACGGTCGACTGTACCAGTTTGTCAGACATGTTTATGGAGCATCAGACGCTGGGGAGCTTCCGATGCCCTTGCATCGGACGCGTCCGATGCCAAAAGGACCTCTCTGAAACTTCTCTGCATGGCCATCGGACGCTGGCCCTCAGCGTCCGATGCCCCCCACAGTTCACTCCCAAGTGAACAGTGACATCGGACGATCCGATGTGGCACTATCGGAGCCTCCGATGCCACGCACCAGACCAAACCCTAGGTCGGTGTGGGCATCGGAGCCTCCGATGCCCACTGATCCAGCATCCGATGCCCATACCAAGGGCAAGATCACTCAGATCGCGACGCGGTCTTAACGACTTTTGTTCCTCTTGACATAAGGCATCTCTCTGAGCTACCTAGGGCTATGAAATAACAAGAGTGCACCCACACCTACCTCAATAGACTCATCTAGGTCAGCTACTGATTCACACCCCTCTTTATAGTACGGCCAAAGGAAAAAAACAAAGACCTAAGACTACCTAAGTGTCCTCCAACACCATGTGACACTTAGCCTAGCCTACACCGTCTTCGTCGTCCGTCCTTTGAAACCAAAACGATTTTCATCGCCAGGGGACATGAACTCCATATGCCCGTATCGTCGCCATTACCGTGACCTACTCATCTCTGTTTCTGCAAACACACGTTAGTCACAGTAATCTTGTTTTCATCCATCACCAATCACCGAAACCACTAGGGGCCAAGATGCGTTCAATCTCCCCCTTTTGGTGATTGGTGACAACACGAGATCGAGTATAGAGAGAAGAGGTTTTCAAATCATGACATGTATGAGCTTGCAATGAATAAGGGAAAATGATTAGGGGCAAGCTCATGCATATCATGCCAACATCCTGCACTCAACAAGTTAGAGTGAATAGCAAGTGCAAGAGTAAAGAGCTCGAATACATAACAAATGAGAATTGAGCACAAGTAGTCGAGTAAAGCGAAATGACATGTCATATATAATATCATAGTGAGCACAAACATGTCATGAGATCCATAGCATAAGTATATAACATAAATATGCACAAAAGATGCGATAAGTAAAGAGCGTATGTGAGCGAAACACAACATAAGATATCAAAACCCTCTCACATCACTCCCCCTATCGCTATACTCGGCCACTCTCCCCCTTTGGCATCAAGCGCCAAACTAAGCGTCGGAGGGCGGAGGTGGTGCAGACGAGTCAGGTGCCGTCTCCGGAGTCCTCTGCGTGAACTCGAACTGCTGAAGGAGGGCCTCGGAGTCGGAGGATGAGTCGCCGGTAGCCTGCTGACCCTCTGTAGCTGGAAGCTGCGGAGAAGCGGTCTGGGTCGGCTCGGACTGCTGGACTGGCTCGGTCTGCTCTGCCTGCTCTGAAGCTGTCACAGTCTCTGTAGCAGTGTCAAACTGAGTAGTGGAGTGCGGAAGCTCATGAATCGGAGGTAACTCAGCCTGCACGGTCATCGTGGTCTCGGACTGGACAGGCTCTGTCTGCTCTGAGGACACTACTGAACTCGGAAAAGTCTCGGTAGTGGAAGTAACTGGAGCTGTAGACGTCCGGACTGGGTCCTGTAGATCTGGCATGGGAAACCCAGTGAGCTCGCTGAAGGTGGCCGACAGGTCTCGAGTCACAGAGGTCGTCGTAGCGTAGAGCGACTCTGTCGGCCTGGGAGTGAACCCTGTCCATAGCGGACTGAAGAGCGGGGCCCCGCCTGGAGTAGTAAAACTCGTGAATTGCGAGGAGCTGGGGCCCGGAAGCTACTGCTGCTGCTGACCAAACTGCGGTGGCTGACCAAACGGCTGAGGAGGGACTGGTGGCTGCCACTGGAGCTGCTGCTGAGGTGGGGGCCGCTGCCACTGCCACTGGGGAGGTCCACTGGCCAGTCTCTCCATGAAGCTCAAAGTATGCTGCTGGAGGGCCATCATCTGTCGCTGCAGGGCGTCTGAACGCTCCTGAGCCTGCTGCTTGCAAGTTTCCCTTGCCTGCTTCTGGGGGCCAACCGTTGCTGTGTGCAAGTGCCTGCTGCTGGGCCAACCGTTGCTGCTCCTGTGCAAGCCTCTGGACGTCCTGAGTGACAGTCCTCTGCTGCTCCTCCATCCGTGCTAGAATAGCAAGGAGCGCTGGATCGGAGGAAGCAGTACCGCTGGACCCAGCCTGGTGGTCGTGTGCACGCGGCTGGTAGCGAGGCGGGAGCTGGTAGTCCTCATCTGAACTGTCCGTGGGATCCGAGACTACGTGTGGGTCACCACCCTCGAGATCGGCAAGCTCCTGCTCTGCGAGGGCCTGAACGGCCTCGTCCTGCTGCTGAGCTGACTCTGGCACCTCAGGTCTCTGGCGTGAACTAGTCGGTGCCTGCTGCTCTGGCTGCCTGCGGTCCCGACCGTATCCCAATAACTGACTCATGTTATACTCCGGGAATACGGTCGCAGAACCAGTGAGTGACTGACTGAGGCGGGTACCAGTGGTGGCAGCGACCTTCCAAAGAATGTATGAAATCCAATGAGCATATGGAAGCTGCCGGCGGGCCTTGATGCCCTCTGCTACAGTGTCCTCAATCTCACACAGGATCACGTCCCAAACGTCAAACTCCTGCTGCCTGATCATATATGCAAGTAACCAAAGCTGCAGCCTGGAAAGACCCTCTCCGAAGCCCACCCTGGGAAGCAAAGTCCGCCTGAGGATCGCATTGAGGATCCGAGCCGTAGGGGTAAGGTCCCTAGGAGTGCGACTCGAACCCTCGCCGAACGGCTCTGTGAAGCACGGGCGAACCAAGTCTGTCAAAGGCTGTGCACCACCGTGAGGGCGGCGGGGTGGCTCCGTCCGGTCGTAACACAAGTCGTGGATCCGGGTCTGTGATCGTGTCAATCCAAACCAATCCCGGATCTCGGACGAGAACAGTCTGTAGTGGTCCCCCTCAAGTGCGAACTCAATAGTCTCTCGGTCTGGGTGTACCCACAACGAAGCATAAAACTGAAAGACCCAGTCCTCGATATATGAGCCAGACCGCCCCAGTAGATCTGCCAGACCAGGTAAATAGGTGAGTGAGGGACGAATCTGCTCGCCAGCTGCTGCAACTATCTCCTCAAGAGAACAAACACGCTGAGGTCGCAAAGAAATCCCGGCGTTCCTGTAGCCCTGGTAGAAATCCTCCTGCAGCACAGTATAGAACGACGGACCAGCCAGCTCCTGCCGCTCCCTGGGAAACCACTGCTCCACTAGTACGAGTCGGAGTGTCTGGATCTGTGAGCAAGTGGCGCCCCTGAGGTCCAGTCGCGGTATCGGCGGAGGCGCACGCCGCGACGGAGGACGGCCACCCCGCAGCGGGACGTCGGGCCGGGGTGGCACCGCAGTCCGGCGACGGGTCGACCGGCGTGGGGGAACCACCTCAGGGACCTCCTCCTCTGCCTCTGCCTCTGGAGCCACTGCCTCGGCCTCTGCCTGGCCCTGCCCTGAGCTCTCGGGCTCAACTCCGGGCGAGGTGAACGTCGTCCGACGACCGGCAGCCATGAGCGTGCCAGTCGGCAAACCGTGTCGACGCTCGACCTCCTCGATAGCTCTGCGCTGCTCGGGGGACAACTGGTCCGCAATCCGAAGTCCGCCCGTACTGCCACCTCGCTCTGCACGCTCTGCGGCGTCTGCCACTGCCTGAGCCTGAGCTGCCTCTCGCTCGTCCCGGGAGCGCTTCCGGCGCATGATAAGCTTCGCCTTCCCGGGTCGCTGACCGGAAGGCGGGGGACGTGGAGGAGAGTCGTCGAGGCCACCACCACGTTCTTGCAGCGCATAGCTGACAAGAACGAGAAGAACGGTCACTGAGAAGTGCTGAACTGCCACTGAACAGACCCACTGACTCTGAAAAGCACTGACAACCAGCTGACAGAAAAAACACTGGCGCAAACTCCCCCTGACACTGAGAAACACTGCCGCTGTCACTCGCGAGGCTTGGCCTCGATCCGTACCCGCGGGCTTGGCCCCGGGTTAACTGACACTGCCCAGCTGCCACTGACAACGGACACTGACTCGCTGCATAGAGATGAGGGATATACATAAGAAACATATAGACTAGAGATAAGCAAGTCCTATGGAAGCAAAGCCAGTGGATAAGAGAGTGGAAAAGGGGTTCGCTACCTGACGATCCAACGAAACGAGCCTAAGAGCAGGTAAGAATGACGGTCCGGGGTCCACACGGCAAACCAAGGTGTCTGCAAAAAGTTTGGGTCGAAACAGGGGTCAAAAACTTGATGAACAGCCGTTGAAGCATTTTGTCGAACACCTGGGGAGCATAGGTTAGGAGGGGGGAGGCGGGTGCTCACTGGAGGTTTGACGGCCGAGGAAGGCGTCGGAGTGTGGAAGAGGTGCGAGGGAGCGGTCTCCGGTGAAGAGGCCCGGAACGGCGGCGAGCTCCGGCGATGGTGGAGGAGACGCGCCGGCGGTATTCTGACGAGGGCGCGCGGGCGGGGCAAGGAGATGGCGGTCCGGCGTGGAGGAGCACGGGCGCGGCGGAGGTCGAGCGGCCGACGGCGAAGGCTCGGGCGTGGGTGGGTGGGCCGGCGGTGAGGGGTTGGGGCGCGGGAGCACGGCAACGGCGGGGGGGTTCGGGCTCGGCGATTGAGCGCGAGAAGAAGGAGACGATGAGATATGACGTGTGGGACCCAGATGTCAATAGAAGACCTATTGCGCCGCTTAAAGTGGCATCGGACGCGCCGATGATAACGCATCGGACGCTCCGATGCCAGTCCAGAGAGGGTCAAAACCGCCGAAATTACATCGGAAGCATCCGTTGCCTCAGCGGAGCGTCCGATGGATCATCGGAGGCTCCGATGGTGACACATCGGAGGCTCCTTTAACACTGTTTCAGCCGGGGCTTTCTACAGTGCAAACATCGGACGCTGATAGCTTCCGATGCAGCGTCCGATGCTGCTTCCGATGCAGCATCTAGGGCAGTTCGAAAGATCTCCGTTGCGGCTCCCTCTCCCAACTAAGTTCCCACTCAAATAAGAGGCAAATAACACCAGTTGGAACCTAGTATGAGCATCCTCGCATAAACCCTCTATTTTATAAATATTTTGCCATAGGCTACATATCATTTTTAGGTAAATAGGCGATAAATCCCGAGGAGAACATGTGGCCACCAAAACTAGGGGTCTCAACCATTAGGAGCCTCAAATGCTCCCCCTAATGGTGGACGAACACAGCGGTTGCTCAAAACATAACCGAAAAGAAACGACAAAGCAACAAACATGCATATGCAATGCAATACGGAATTTGAATCTAGGTTGCTTGTCAAGTTTGCTCATGGGTAAGCTTCTTCACACGCTTTTTAGGGCGGTTATCTTAACCACGTCTGACAAGCCTATGTGCATAGCATAATTTAAACATGGCATATATTACAATGTAATGCAAAGACAACCCCCTTTCACCTTTTGACAAAGTTACTTAGATCAAGCACATTAAGCTCACTTCGCAATCTACAAAGGGTGTTTCATCTAGGGGTTTTGTGAAGATATCCGCCAATTGATCTTCGGTTCTAACTCCCTCTAAGGATATATCTTTCTTTGAAACATGATCTCTAAGGAAGTGATGGCGAATATCTATGTGCTTTGTGCGAGAGTGTTGGACCGGGTTGTTAGCAAGCTTAACCGCGCTCTCATTGTCACACAACAAAGGTACCCTTTCTAGAACTACACCATAGTCTAAAAGGGTTTGCTTCATGTAAAGGATTTGTGCACAACAAGCACCCGCGGCTATGTATTCCGCCTCGGCGGTGGACAAGGCCACACTATTTTGCTTCTTCGAACTCCATGACACTAGTGATCTCCCAAGCAAATGGCACCCTCCGGATGTGCTTTTTCTATCAATTTTGCAACCCGCGTAATCCGAATCGGAATACCCAACGAGTTGGAAGTTAGCTCCTTTGGGATACCAAAGGCCAATGCTTGGGGTGTGCTTTAGGTACCTAAGGATTCTCTTCACCGCTATGAGATGTGATTCCCTAGGATCGGCTTGAAAACGAGCACACATGCACACACTAAACATGATGTCGGGCCTAGATTGATCAAATATAACAAACTACCAATCATAGAACGGTAGAGAGTTTGATCAACCGGGTTACCTCCCACATCTAGGTCGAGGTGTCCGTTGGTTGGCATTGGAGTCTTGATAGGCTTGCAATCATCCATGTTGAAGCGCTTGAGGAGGTCTTTTGTGTACTTTTCTTGAGATATAAAAGTCCCCTCCTTCAATTGCTTGACTTGAAGCCTAGGAAGAATGTGAGCTCGCCAATCATAGACATCTCGAACTCCTTCGACATCAAGTCACCAAATTCCTTGCAATAGGCTTCATTTGTTGACCCGAAGATGATATCATCGACGTAGACTTGACAAATGAAGATCTCTCCATCAAGCTTCTTGGTGAATAGTGTGGTGTCAACCTTCCCAATGGTGAAGCCCTTCTCAATGAGGAAGTCCCGAAGGCGCTCGTACACGCTCTAGGGGCTTGCTTGAGCCCATATAGCGCCTTGGACAACCTATAAACATGATTAGGATATCTAGGGTCTTCAAACCCGGGAGGTTGATCAACATAGACTAGTTCATTTATGAAGCCATTTAAAAATGCACTTTTCACATCCATTTGATATAATTTAATGTCATGATGTGCATATGCAAGGAGGATACGAATGGCTTCGAGTCTTGCAACCGGTGCAAAGGTCTCTCCAAAATCCAAGCCTTCAACTTGAGAGAACCCCTTTGCCACTAGCCTTGCCTTGTTTCTAACAACCTTGCCTTGATCATCTTGCTTGTTCCTAAACACCCATTTTGTTCCAATGACTCTTGCGCCTTTTGGTCGCTCTTCAAGTGTCCAAACTTGGTTGCGGGTGAAGTTGTTTAATTCTTCATGCATGGCATTCACCCAATCCGGATCACCTAGAGCTTCATCTACAATGGTAGGCTCAACAAGAGAAACAAGGTGTGATGTTCCATAAATAAAGCAAGTTTTTGAGAGCGAGTCATTACACCCCTTGTCGGACTCCCTATGATGAGATCTTGAGGATGAGCTTGTAGTAGAGGAGTAGTCCTTCGATCAACCACTTGAGGGGCCGCTTGTGGAGCACCAACATCTTGAGCTTGTACCACCATTTGATCATGGGAGACATGAGTATCTTCATTTGGATCCCTTCCATCTTTGTCATCATCAAGTGGTACATTGGATGAGGATGGCTTGTCAATGACTTGCACATCATCACCATCATCTTTAGGATTGATGGCTCTGTTGGGGATAAGGACCCTCGGCAGCGCACCCACACAGAGCGCAAGCAAAAACGACCTTCGCGTGATCCACGCATCCCCGCTCGCCCCTTTTTATCAAGGGACTGAACCCCTCGGACACGCTTTCTAACCCTCGCCACGGATCTGACCCCCCGAGGCTCTATTGCAATTCTCTGGAGGATAAGGCTCGACGACAACCAGGCGGGTGACCCTCGCTCGCCTTGTGAGGCCACTTCGCTTGGAGCGAAGGGTTCGGCAAGACGGCGGAAGGACGCCGGCTCGAGGGCAAGCGGGGTCGAAGGTCAAGTTTTTACATCTGCCCCCGAAGGTGGGCAAGACCGAGTGGCGGCGCACAGAGGGAAGGCTGATTAGGGTTCCCACTGCAACCGTATTTTTACTTCTTTGCCCCTCCTCCCTGCGTGGAGGCAGGGAATCTTTGTTGTACCCTTCCGTAATTAGTCCTGTGACCCTTGGTATTCCCTATAAATACCAAGGGGTGAACAGTGTAACGGGGACGATCGGGAGGGGAGCAGAGCTACAATACTAGTCTTCGTTTCCTTAACCTTCGTTTTTGCCTTCGACGCTTGGCCACCTTCGCCTTTCCCTGGCACGAGAGCGAAGGAGAGCAAGTGTGTTTCCAACAGTTTGGCACCGTCCGTGGGTATCGAACGTTCGAGATGGCGGGGAATAGGCGAACCAACACCACCAGAGACCTTCGCGTGGCTAGAGAGACAGCGGCGGTGGTCCCACCTGCCGAGGAGATACCGGAGCCCTCGAGGGCCCAGGATGTCACCCCGGTCACGGAGGTCCCAGGCCCTCAAGCCCGGACCATGCTGCACCCTCACACCCCCGGGGAGGGAGAGGGAGCTGACGAAGAGGAGTTGGGCCTCGAGGCCCTCGAAAGCCTTCAGGCTGAGCTGCAGGAGAAGAAGAGGCGTCTGGACCAGCTAGAGAAGCACAATCGGCTGCGCGCCATCAGGTAGAAGGCAGACGAGGCTAGGGAGCAGCTTCGCCGAATGGAAGAGTCCCTCGCCGCGGCTGAGGCTGAGGCAGAGGGCTGGATCGACGGGGATACGCCCCCGCTGTAGGAGGGAAATGAGGAGCGAGATCGAGACAACCTTCGCCATCCACCACCTCCACCACCGCCACTCCAAGGGCCTTGCCCAATGAGACAGCAAAACTTTCGCCAACTTTACCCAGATGAGAGAGAGCCAAACCTCCGCATCCAAAGAAGACCTCAGCAACACCAAATTCCCTATGACCCGCGTTCACCCCTCTCCCAGATACTCCAATCTCAACCCTGGCCTCCATGCTACAACCCACAAAACTTACCTCGTTATGATGGGCTTTCCGACCCTCGCCAGTTCATAATGAGCTATGAGGCGGCAGTCGCCGCGGCAGGTGGAAACGAAGCAATAATGGCAAAATATTTTGTCATTATCTTGCGCGACATCGCGCAAACTTGGTACAGCAACCTTCGCCCCGGGACCGTGGATTCCTGGGCCAACCTCAGAGACAGGCTCTGCACAAACTTCAAAGGCATCACACCAGCCCCTTCGAACCCCATCGACTTGTTCAACTGCAAGCAAGACGAACGAGAACCTCTTCAAGACTACTGGCGAAGGTTCATCCAAATCAGAGCAAGAACTCCGGGGATTTCCGACGAAGCTGTAATCCTCACCGCAGTCAGTGGCCTGCGTCCAGGCCCGTGCTCGTCAAAGTTTGCCAGGAAGCCAGCGAATTCAATCGAGGAGTTACACGAAACAATGGAACGATATTGCAAAGCAGACATGGACTTCAGAGCGAAGTCTGACGCTCGGCGCTCACAACTGAAGCCACAGCCGAGGCCTCAAACAAGGGAAAGCAACCCTCGTCAAGAGCAAAGCAACGTTGGTGCAATCAACAAAGCAACAAATTACGAGGATCAAAGACGGCATGCTCAACCTCCGAGCAACCAAGCCTCTCAGGGTTTGCCACCTCCGCCGAATCAGCGGAACCAGCAACGTGACCCCGCTAAAATTTATTGTCACTTCTGTGGTCTCGGAAAGGGACACACAACAAAGCAATGCAAATGCTTCGCCAAGGGAAAAGAATACCAGGAATCCAGGAAAGCCGCTTCGTCAGACACCCAACCATCAACCACACCAGGAAACCAAGCTTCCAACCTCAAATACCCAATTCCATTACACCCAACTAAAGCCTACAAAAACAACCCATTTACCCCCAACACACCCAACAACCAAAAAACCAGACCAAACAATCCAAAACACCCCCCTATACACTCAATGCCCCGTAAACTATGGCCTACCCTCGCAACAACCCATTTACCCCCACCACCCACACCTCAGCCAAGCCTCCTACCAGGCAACAACAATCCCACAACGCCAAAACACTCCATACACAGTCACATACCCAACAACCCCCCAAAACCAAATTCCAACAACCCACCAAGCCAGCAACGCTCTGCCACCACCACCGCCAATTCCCGCTTTACCAGCACCCCAGCGTGTCAAAGCCGAAGCCCAGAGCCAAACGACCATCAACAACCCAACATCAACCTTCGGTGTGATTCTAGCTATCACCGGAGGTTCAAATGAAGACCATGGTAACAAACGGCAGAGGAAGGAGCATGCCAGACGAGTTCACCACGTGGCCGTCGAAGGACCCCACAGATTCGGTCGTTGGTCTCACGTCCCCATAACCTTCGATTCCAGTGACATGAAGCTGAGAGATTACCCTCACACAGATGCTATGGTAATCGAAACCAACCTCGCTGGGTGGACTGTCACCCCACAGATCCGATGCTATGGTAACAAACCGACATGAAGGAGAGCAAGTGTGTTTCCAACAGGCTCCAACCGACATGTTCTTCATTGCTTCCCTCAATGGTTCATCACTTACATCATAAAGATTCTCATGCTCTCCTTGAGAGCCATTAGATTCATCGAATTCCACATCATATGTTTCTTCTACCATCCCGGTGGCATGGTTGAATACTCGATATGCTTTGGACTTCAATGAGTAACCAACAAGAAAACCAATATCACATCGGCGTTGAAACTTCCCTAGGTGTTGGCGCTTCTTGTAGATGTAGCATTTGCACCCAAACACTCTAAAGAATGATACATCCGGCTTCTTGCTGTTGAGTAGCTCATAGGGAGTCTTGCCAAGTAGACGATGGGGGAACAATCGGTTTGATGCATAGCAAGCGGTGTTGATTGCTTCCGCCCAAAATCTCTTCGGTGTAGAGTACTCGTCTAGCATTGTCCTTGCTAGGGTGATTAGAGTCCGGTTCTTCCTCTCAACTACCCCATTTTGTTGTGGTGTGTAGGTTGCGGACACTTCGTGCTTGATCCCAACTTCATCACAATATTCCTCAATATGGGTGTTGTCAAACTCCTTTCCGTTGTCACTTCTAATCTTTTTGATCTTCACATCAAATTCATTTTGACCTCTCTTGGCAAACTTCTTGAAGGAAGGGGTTGCTTCGGATTTATCATGAAGAAAGAATACCCAAGTGTATCTAGAGTAGTCATCAACAATCACTAGGCAATAGAGATTTCCTCCCAAGCTTGCATATGTTGTTGGTCCAAATAGATCCATATGAAGAAGCTCCAACTCTCTTGATGTTGATACAAAGGCTTTGGTTGGATGAGTGTTTGCAACTTGCTTGCCGGCTTGACATGCACTACACAACTTGTCCTTCTCAAATTTGACATCTTTCAAGCCCCTAACCAAATCCTTCTTCAATAGCATGTTGAGAGTGTTCATTCCCACATGTGCCAATCTTCTATGCCATAGCCAACCAAGAGATTGCTTAGTGAACAAACATGTCTTCAAGTTGGCTTCTTTGGAGGAGAAATCCACTAGGTAGAGATTGTTGTATCTAAATCCTTTGAAGATCACTTGTGCATCATCTTTCTTGGTCACAACCACTTCTTTGTCGGTGAACAAACATTGAAAGCCAAGATCACAAAGTTGCCCAACGGATAGCAAGTTGAAGCTCAAAGATGCAACAAGAAGCACATTGGAGATGGTATGGTCATTTGATATAGCCACTTTGCCCAATCCTTTGACATTGCCCTTTGAATTGTCACCAAATGTTATCTTTTCTTGGTCATCGACATTCTCTTCTAGTGAGGTGAACATCTGGGGATCGCCGGTCATATGTTCAGTGCAACCACTATCAATTACCCAATGTGATCCACCGGTCTTGTAGTTCACCTACACACACAAGAAATCAAGCTTGAGCTTTCGGGACCCAAACTTGTTGCGGTCCCTTAACTTTCTCAACTAGTGACTTAGCAACCCAAATTTGCCTTGGTCTATTCTTGTTAGGTGGCCCCATAAACATTACTTTCACTTTGCCACTAGAATCTTGTCTAAGCATGTAGTGAGCATTGAAAGCAAAGGGTCTAGCATGCTTGGGCAAGGGTGTGGGCTTTGGCTCCTCACAAGCATGAGCAAAGTGTCCTTCCTTTCCACACTCATAGCATCTCCCAATCTTCTTCTTCTTTGGCTTTGTGATGCTCTTGCATTGCTTCATCTTCTCTTCAAGAAAGCCAATGCCATTTCTATTGGTCTTCATGACGGTGTTCATGAGAAGCTCACTTTGAAGACATTGACCCTTGGTGAAGTTCCTCAAACCGGTGGTGAGGTGCTCTTTCTCCTTCTTGAGCTTGTCATTCTCTTGTTGGAGTTCCAATTGAGATGGTGTCATTTTGTAGTCCCTCTCCATCTTCAATCTCTTGTTCTCTTCTTTTAGCATGTCTAGCTCAAGTGTCATGCTATAGTCATCATCATGAGTTTGAATGACAACTTGCTTGGTGGTTGTAAGCTTCTCTAGATCAACCTTGAGCTTTGCATTCTCATTCTTGATCTTCACATAGTCATCATAGTGATCGGCCTCAACCACTTTCTTGCCCTTGCCACTAGCACTTTGCTCAACATGCTCACTAACCAAGTCCTCACAAGATGTTGCTATATCACACTTAACAACAAGGTTAGGAGCATCATGTGTCTCATGTGAAAGCATATCATAAGCAATGGTGAGTGTATCATAATCTACTTTCACTTGAGTATATTGTTCCTTAAGCAAAGTATGACTAGTGGAAAGGTCACTATGCATCTTATCAAGCTTTTCATTTTTAGCTTTGAGCTCTTTGTTAGAGGACTTGAGCTCCTTGATGGAAGATGACATAGTAGCAAGTTCATTTTTCAACTTATCACTAGCTTGCATAGCATTGTCATATTTTTCAACAAGAGCATCATTACCACGAGAAAGCCTATCATTCTTAGCTCTAGTCTTTCTTATGATTTTAGTGTAGTCATTTAGCAATTCAACAAGTTCATCATAAGAAGGAGCTTTGAAGCCTCCATCACTATCATCATCACTAGAGTCATCATCACTTTGTACCTTCCGGTCACCGTTTGCCATGAGGCATAGGTGTGAAGAGGATGATGGCGGCGGTGGTGGTGGTGGTGTAGAGGTCCCAATGACTAGAGCAGCCACCTTCTCCTTCTCATCATCACTATCTTCATTTGATGAGCCACCGGAGGAGTCAATGTCGGTGAGCCAATCACCAACAATGTAAGCCTTCCCACCTTTCTTGTGGCATTGCTTCTTCTTCTTGCCATCCTTCTTGTAGGGCTTCTCATTCTTCTTCTCATCTTCGCTTGATGAGTCATCTTTCTTGCCCTTGTTCTTGTTCTTGTAGCTCTCTTTCTTGGGCTTGGGGCATTGATGAGCAAGATGGCCAAGATCACCGCAATTGTAGCAATTCATTTCGGAGATTGGCCTTCTCTTGCTACTTGTGAAGAACTTCTTCTTCCTTGAGTCAAAGTTGACTCCATTCTTGTGAAGCTTCTTCAACATCTTGGTGGTCTTCTTCACCATGAGAGCAATGTTGGAATCATCTTCATCATCGCTTGTGCTCTCATGATGCACCTCAATAGCCTTGGACTTGCCCTTCTTGTCATGGCTTGCTTTGAAGGCCAAGTCCTTCTTCTTGTCGGTGGAAGAGCCACCACTTGGTGTTATGTGCATGTACATCTCATGAGCATTGATCTTCCCCAATACTTGTGTTGGTGTGGATGTGGAAAGATCACCTTGATGTTGCACCGTCACAATGTGTCCATATTTGTCAATGGGAAGGACACATAGAATCTTCCTCACAACATCGGATGGTTGCATTTGTGTGAGGCCAAGACCATTGAGCTCCTCTACAAGAACATTCAAGCGTGAGTACATTTCATTTGCATTTTCATGAGCAAGCATTTCAAAAGAGTTCATCTTTTGCATAACCAAATGATAACGCTCCTCATGCTCACTCTTGGTTCCCTCATGGAGCGCACAAATGTTTTCCCATAGATCATGGGCATTTTTGTGGTTCCGAACGCGATTGAACACATCTTTGCAAATACCTCTAAAGATGATGTTTTTGGCTTTTGCATTCCATTTCTCATTTTCCTCCTCATTAGGAGTAAGGCTCGTGCCTTCCTTGGGCTTGGCAAAGCCGGTGATAGCGGCATCGCGGCATTTAACATCAACCGCTTCTAGGTACGACTCCATACGGATTTTCCAATATGGAAAGTCGTCTCCCTCGAACATGGGCGGTGGTCCATCACCCCCGGACATCTTAACTCTAGGCGGTTAAGCCTAAATCGAGAGCACGAGGCTCCGATACCAATTGAACGGATCAAGATGCCCAAGAGGGGGGGTGAATTGGGCTTTTCTAGAACTTTTTGCAAGAATTAAAACCTATCAAGCCCAATTAACCCCCTAGTGCCTAGAAGTGTGTGAACAAGAATCAACCGCACAAAAAGACTATTGCTACACCATTTCTACTCTAGCATGGCAATTCAATTCATGAAAGAACAACAAGTAAATGCGGAATTGAATTGCTCAAAAGTAAATGTGAAGTAAAGAGAGTAGAGATGACACGACGATCTTTTTGCCGAGGTATCGAGGTGTCGGCACACCCCCCTAGTCCTCGTTGGAGCACCCGCGCAAGGGTATCGCTCCCCCTTGATCCGCGCAAGGATCAAGTGCTCACTACGAGCTGATTCTTCACCACTCCGGCCCGGTGAATCGCTCGCTACCGGTCACAACATGGCTTGGGTCATCCACAAAGCATCCGGATGATCACCAAGCACTCCGATCGCCACCAAGCCGTCTAGGTGATGCCGATCACCAAGAGTAACAAGCTAGAACTCTCACTTGACCAAGACAAGGCCAAAGAGATGGATGGATGCACACTTGCTACTCAATTCTCACTAGGAGGTGTCTAATTCTCACAATTAGCAAATCACTCAACCTCACTAGGGCTCTTGCTCTTTCTCACACTCACAAGGTGTCTCTTAGCAGATGGAAATGGCAAGAACACTCAAATGGATGGAGGGAAGGAAGTATATATACTCCCCCAACCGGCCATCCAAAAACAGGACAAACCTGGGTTTCTGCGGGGGCATCGGACGCTCTGATGCCTAGCATCGGACGCGCCGATGACCTCGACCAACGGTCGACTGTACCAGTTTGTCAGACATGTTTATGGAGCATCGGACGCTGGGGAGCTTCCGATGCCCTTGCATCGGACGCGTCCGATGCCAAAAGGACCTCTCTGGAACCTCTCTGTATGGCCATCGGACGCTGGCCCTCAGCGTCCGATGCCCCCCACAGTTCACTCCCAAGTGAACAGTGACACCGGACGATCCAATGTGGCACCATCGGAGCCTCCGATGCCACGCACCAGACCAAACCCTAGGTCGGTGTGGGCATCGGAGCCTCCGATGCCCACTGATCCAGCATCCGATGCCCATACCAAGGGCAAGATCAACTCGGATCGCGACGCGGTCTTAACGACTTTTGTTCCTCTTGACATAAGGCATCTCTCTGAGCTACCTAGGGCTATGAAATAACAAGAGTGCACCACACCTATCTCAATAGACTCATCTAGGTCAAGCTACTGATTCACACCCCTCTTTATAGTACGGCCAAAGGAAAAAAAACAAAGACCTAAGACTACCTAAGTGTCCTCCAACACCATGTGACACTTAGCCTAGCCTACCACCGTCTTTGTCGTCCGTCCTTTGAAAACCGAAACAATTTCCATCGCCAGGGGACATGAACTCCATATGCCCATATCGTCGCCATTACCGTGACCTAACTCATCTCTGTTTCTGCAAAACACACGTTAGTCACAGTAATCTTGTGTTTCATCCAATCACCGAAACCACTAGGGGCCAAGATGCGTTCACCTCGAAACCATCCACCCGATGGTTTTTCTTTAGCTCTACCACCAAACCGACGCTGTAGAGGGGATGCACCGCCTGTGCACCCCGTCCACCGACACATGTCCCCAGGTCCTCGACCCGAGCAGCCCCATGTCCCGCAAGTCTTCGCTCGTCGCTATCCCAGGCTGCCAGCCACCACAGCTGATCCTCAGGCCACCGGTCCCTCAGTCCAAGCCTCACGTCCGCCCTTCACCGCTCTCGGTCCGTCGGCACGGCATGTCTCTACTTGACCTTCACCTTGCCCTCGGTCACTGTCTCTGTGCTCAACACCTGCACAACACAAGCCAAAGAACCTGCGATCAAACCCGTTGACAATCACTCATCACTCGAGACTCGGCATACACCCATGTATCCGCACTATTGCTATCGACCTACCCTTTCAGCCAATGTCTCCAAAAATTAGCCGATTGTATCATCCCATATATGTGTGATGCTTCTTGGTTAATCATCCTCATGTTTGCCTGGCTGATTGGCTTTTGGTGTGTTGGCCTGACCTTGACAGTTGATTCTTATATCCACTAGTTAAGAATTAATTTTTCCTTAACTGAGTTCTTACAGTGCTGGATCCGGAGTTCGATTTGAGTAATACCGGCTGTGTAACATCGTCAGGGTCCAAACAGCTTTGATCGGCCTGATATTTTTGTTCGAGTCTGTCAGCTTACTCCATCGATCATATCTATCTTCTTTATTCACCAACAATAGATTCTCCACTTCTTGTGAATACTAAAAATGGATCGACTGTTGCCTCTTTGCCGACATTGCAGAGGCTGCAGGTTGCAACAGTCTTGCGAGGCTCCGCGTAGCCGATCATGAAGTGTGAGATGATATTATACTCTGATGGATGGTTAATGGTAGCTTGGATGCATGATGACAGATTGGTGATGATGGTGAATGTGAAGGTAAAGAACGTCCTTTACCACAACAATAGTACTTTATTTTTCATCTCGTGACGTTGCCAAATTTATTCCCAAAGAATGGTGAACTGTATTGTTGTGGGACTAGCAATATTATCTCAACTCCAAGAAGTTGCAGCGCAGGATCAACGTGATTATGAGAAATCACGCTTCAAAATTATCATTAGTCTCAATGTTGATAGTACTCCAAAATAATTAATCCGATCAGCATTGTTTGTTTTATCTATAGACAGCAGAAAGTTTTCTATGATGGAGGTGTGCCGATGGTACAATCGGCTCTTGTGCTGATCAAATCATTTATTTCTAAAATAATTCGTATCAACATTGTAAATAATCTTCTGAACTGATGGATCAATTTTGAGGTCGACTGAGACGTCTAGTATGAGACATCAAACCTCTTCTGAGCCGGCCATTGCATAATCCGGTGACTGCTGCGATTATGGTTACTAAAATTGTCTATCATTCGACTATATTGGGATCAATAGAAACCCTCCTCGATAGGTTTCCCTAAGAGAAAACACATATGCTTAGATGTCCAAACCGTGGCTTGCATGCATATTATTTTGCTTTCCTTCCCCTATGATTATTATCCGATGAGT
The DNA here is from genome assembly GCA_009763385.1 of Coix lacryma-jobi var. lacryma-jobi. Taxonomy (NCBI): domain Eukaryota; kingdom Viridiplantae; phylum Streptophyta; class Magnoliopsida; order Poales; family Poaceae; genus Coix; species Coix lacryma-jobi. The sequence continues at coordinate 141,594,527 of CM019824.1, forward strand.
CTTTTTCGAATCAGCTTATACTTATACATTGCTGGGTATATGTACGCATACTGCCTTCAACATCTGATATTCTGAAACTACACCACATGAAAACTGATAGAACTAGTGCAACATGTTCGGATCATCAGTTCCGCGTACGTTTGCGGTTCACCTGGTCGCTTGATACTCAATCTCTTTTCTTTCATTACGCAGCCATCAGGTAACCAGGACTGTGATGCATTTGGACTTGCAATCATAGTTTGACGCTTGTACAGTCTCCATGTTTGTTGCTATCTTAGCTTCCTTCTGTTTCCTTGATTAAACATGCAAGTGCGGCAAACATGTAGGAGTTGGATTGTTCTGGATTAGAATCATCATCGACTACTTTTTGTGTCCTAATTTTAAACCAAAAGAGCCGATGTCCTGCTGCTGCTTTACCAGAACCAATATCTCATCGGTTTTATTATGTCTGGTATTCTGAACAGCTGATTCTTATCTTCAAGAGTCGATTCCTTCTATCACTGCATAATGGCATATTTCCATGAGTACCGAATTTGATTGCATTTATGATGCTTTCGGATATGCAAACTCTCCATTTTTCTGACTTATCGACCTAAATTCTTTATGAACCCATACAGTCTTGATTATCCTCATGATATGAGGATCTCATATAGATGTGACGTGTTGTGTATATATGTTGTGTATAATAATCTGCCAGTCACGTTGATCTTTTGAATCCTCTGCTAGCTGCCTTCTAATCGAGCACTCCTGTCAAGCACTAAGTTCTAGACTCCAAGCATTTTAAGGCATCCAGCCGATTGAAATCAGATCTTCCAATCTTCATTCAACATTGGCTATTTTAATCTCATAACCCAAATTTCCAGATCATCTATACGATGCACCTATAGCTGGTGAATCTATATTAGGTCCCACCAGGCGTGCCAAAAAGTATGTTGGCACAAAATGCATCGCACCGTGCCTCACACACAGCAAGCCAAAAAGCGTGGCTTCAATCGGGTGCCCGGACGGTTTGAAATCCAGAGACGTGCCAGTCGGTTTGACCTGAAAGCCAACAAGGGATAAAACTGTGAGAATAAAACTGGAACATGCCGGATGAGACCAGACAGTTCCATATTTACGGCTTTGAAGCCACTCACAACGACATATAGCTATAGAAGCTATCTGTCAACAAGTTTTAAAGATCATTCGGCTAACTCCAAACACAAGCACATGTAAACAATTGGTTGCCGAATGCACATTCGTAAAAAGACATGCTTGAACAAGAGATAGATTATAAAATAACGTATAACCAAGCTCGGCAAACCAGCCGAGTTGGGGTCCATGAAGAAGGAACATGCAAACCAAAAATGATTAAACTAATCTAAAACCTGCATCTGCCGCACGATACCTAGTTTTATCAAAGCCTAAGCATGATTGGCATGTATGAACCCGCAACACGTAACAATCTAGATTAGAAATTAATTCGGCCATCATGGTTATTCAATTAGCGGAAGAAACAAGTAAAAAACTTGCAAAGCAAGGCCGAACAAAGTCAATCTAGATTGGGCAAAAGAGTGTTGTAAAACTTAATTAAATAAATCATGCAACACAAGGCAACTTAATGAATCTACTAGATTTTGCCAAATCTAATAGAGCCGATAACTATCTCGCTCATGCTAAACGTATCAAGCAAACGCATGCCACACGGTATTTACTCATAAGCATAACATAAGCAAAGACTTCTTGATTGTCGACATAGACCTGCCGCACGATCTTTGTAAACAAACAAGACTACTTGCATCACATCTAAATCCACCGCATGATACTAGACATGATAACAAGGTTGCCGGGACTTACGGAGGTCGACGGATCGAAGATTCCTCTCGAAGAACTTGACGACACGACAAAGGACTCAAAGATGGCACGGGGCCGATTTGTATTGATATGGTTGTGAACACTTTTTACAATAGCCAAGGGTTTATATTTATACCCTGGGCAGATAAGAGTCCTTAAGGGACTTACCTAATAAAATCTAAAATAAAGGGAAATATTATATGACATGCTTACGTACGTACGTAAGGATCCTAGATGGATACGATATCATAATTGCTGACCAATCCTTCGAATCTGGTCCCTTGCTTGTTTCACATCACAACGCCACCAAATCCAACTCCTGGCCAATGAGATCAGACCTCTCTGATTCTTGAATACTCATTTAATCTGTCACGGCCATGGTCGATTATCCTCATGATCGGCTTCTCTTGCCATATCTATTTCCCGAATGGAGTCACACCTTTGTAAAATAGCCGACCGCACAGGTAGTTGCTGAAACTCTGAAAATTAACCGACCGTTTGGCCGTCTGCCGAATGCTCTTCTCACTGCTCGTTGGGTCCACCTGTCATCTTCTCAATGTTGACCAAAATCCAGTGTTAACAGTGGCGGTTAGCACCATGGTAGGAGACGGTGTCGAGGCAGCTGCTCCCTAGAGGCAGACGTGGCCACCGCGGAACGACGTTGCGGACAGCGGACGACGTCACGGACAGCGGACGACGTTGCGGCCAATGGATGATGTCGCGACCAGCACGGCTTCGACGAAGTAGAGCAGCTGACCGCGCCCGGGGCCTTGGCCACCCGGTGGCCAGCTTGGCTTGGCGAGGAGGAGGCAAGGCCGACCAACAGCGCGTAGTGGCCGGCGACTTGGCCGGGGAGTCGGCCATGGCCAATTGGTGGTGGAGATGGCCAACCGAGGCTAGTTGGCGCTGGCTTGGTGAAGAGGCTCGCGGCGAGGATGGCTTCGAACATGGGCGACGTCGCAACATCGTGAGGAACGGCCTCGACGCGGCCGTGGTTGGCTGCAGACGCAGCGATGAGGAAGCTCAGGGCGGGGCGCGTCGTCGCGGCCATGGTCTCGCTCCGCGCGGCCCGTGCTCGGCACGGCGCAGCGCGAGGTAGTGCACAAGGAAGCGGGGGTGAGCCACGGCGGTGGTTCGGTGCAGGAGGTGAGGTCGTCACGCGGCCGAGGTGAGGAGGCACGGAGATGGAGGGCGAGGCAGCGGTGGCGCGGCATGGGAGAAAGAGAGGAAGAGGAGCGGCTACTGGCTTACAAGGGCACAAGCGGCGAGCGGTTTCTAGGGTTCCAGGGGAGCGTAGCGAGCGCGGGGAACGCAGTGTGCGTTCAGGGTCGAGGCGAAGCCCTTGGTGGCGGCGGCGGCGGCCTGGGAGCCGGGCGCTGGGGCGCCTTGCCCCTAGGTTTTGGTGAGGTGGCGAGCTGGGCCTAGGTGAGTTGGCCGGGGGTGCATGGGCCGGTCGGCAAGGGGGAGCATGTCGAGCCTCGGCGGGGCGTGCTCGCGGGCCAAGGTGGCCAGTTGGGGAAAGAGGGAAAGGGCGCGCGCTGGGCCGTGCAGGGTGGCCGGCTGGGCCAGCAGAGGAAGGAGGAGGAGAAGGGGTTTGGGCCCAAAAGATAATGGATTCATCATTTGGTTTTTGGGAATTTCGGAAATGTTCGAATAGAATTCAAAAGGTAGTTTCACCAATTCATTAGCTAGGAAAAGATGGAAGGCTTTTCCGAGTTGCTCGGATGTTTGTGAAGGAGGGGATTACACCGAAGGTTATTTAAGACTGATTCTGATGGAAGTTTTGGAATGGTTTATAATTGGAATAATGGAAAGAAAGGGGAAGGGATTTTTCCCGAGTCACGAATTATTATGTCCCGAGGATCTTTTGAGGTCAAAGAAAAAGAGATCAAAGAAAGCTTCACTTGGGAGTCGAGAAGGTTGCTATGGTCATGTGCTCTCTAACAAAAGACTTACATTGTAAAAAGAATCTCCGACAAACTCCTACAAGCAATACTTTATGGTTGCAATAATTTATTTATAAATCATTCCTGGTTCAGCTAGAAACTACGTGCTCCACACAATCACAGAAAATTTTTAAAAAGTTCGAATTTTTGGGTTGTTACACCACGCCACTCGATCCTAGCAATATCGCAATGTTAGATCGCTCAAGTGGCACTAGATGACCGATATGCAAACAAGTTTGCTCCTCTTGATAGTATGACCATCTATCCTAAACCCGGTCATAAACTTCTCTACACACCTATGACCGGTGAAATGAAATGCCCTACAAATATACCTTTGCCTTGCGCATTCCATTCCATCTCCTTCGGTGTTGATGCAACACATGCACCAACCTAGAACACCAAATGATATGAGCCACTTCATATCATCATATGGCCTCCATGGTCCATCGATCTTGACCTCACTTGCTCTTCACCATTACTTCGGTCCTTCGGCACCAAGTCTTGCTTAAGCCTCCCGACACTCGGTACAAACAGCTTCAAAGCCTCCAACTTGCCCTTCACCTTCACAACTGGTCCATCAAGCCGAGTCTTGCCTTGATCTTCACCATCTTAGCCATATGACTACATGTCATGTCACATATGCAATAAGCTCCTCCATCACATGCATGCGCCTTGCAACATCCTCCAAGCCAATTCACATATATGGCATATGTTGCTCACACATGATCACCTGCAGACTAATCACACAATTCACTTCAAACACATAGTAGTCCACCTAAGTTGTCACTCAATTACCAAAACCAAACTAGGACCTTTCAGAGACCGGACGCGTCCGGTCAGGTCATGAAGTGGATCCGGTCAATGGCAGAAAAGTCCATCTCTTTACCTAACGGCTCTATTTGGTTGGGGCTCTATAAATACCCCCATGGCCGGCCAAAACACAAAGGTGGGAGCTCAAGGAAGTGTACCAAGTGCATAGACACATATTTAGTTGCTCTAGCCACCAAAGTGCTTAGTGATATACTAGGTGATTAGTGTAGGTGCTTTGCGAAGTGCTTAGGCTAGATAGACCACCGCTTTGCGCTTGCTCTAGGTGTTAAGCCTAGTGTTTAGTGAGGTTTGCATACCTCTAACCTACCGGTGCTTGCGCGCACCATTGTTGTACATCAGAGGGGCTTGTACTCTTGCGATACCACACCAACTGCATTTGTGGTGTGGCCGCCACCGTGTACCGAAGGGGACAAGGCCCGCGACGGTTCGACTGGAAGCTTGATAGTGAAGACGGCGGGGAGCATCTAGGAGAGGCTTTGCCACGAGTGGCTTAACCGGAGACCCACTTGCCCGTGGGGAAGGCCCAGAGCTATCCACGGAGTTACCCAACCGAGAGCTTGGCCCTTGCGAGACATTCCTTGCGAGGGGCTCCAACGAGGACTAGGGGGAAGCTTGTGCGCTTCTCGATACCTCGGTAAAAATATCAGAGTCATCGACGGGAGTTTGCATATCGACCTCTCTCTTTAGCTTCCACATTTACTTTGCTTCCTTGTTGTAAGCTTAATCTTTCCTAGCTTAGTTCATAGGCTAGTTGATAGGTTTGGAGCATAGGTTGCAAAACTCTTTTGAAGTAGAGATAGCAACACACCTAGCAAAACCTTAGTTGCACTTTAGATAGTTTACCTTCTTGCATAGGTTTTGACTAGGTGGTAATTAGAGGTCATAGTTTAGAGTAAAAGTTTTAAGTTGCCTAATTCACCCACCCTCTTAGGCGTCACGGTCCTTTTCAATTGGTATCAGAGCCGGTTGGCTCATCTGTGGACTCTTGGCTTCACCGCCTTCGAGCCGACGCCCCTAAGAGTGGTTGGGATGGATACCTCTTGACGACACAAACTTTCCCTACTATAGTGCTAGAATGGCTTGCTACCTAGAAGCGGTTGATCTAGGTGTTTGGAGAGTTACCCGCGATGGGATGAGACCCCCTAAGAATCCCAACAAGTTAACCGCGGGTGATGAAAAGGAAATTCATCTTAATGCTAGAGCTAAAAATTGCTTGTTTTAATCCTTTAGCATGGATGTTTTTAACCAAGTTTTTACTTTACAAACATCTCATGAAATTTGGTCAAAACTCCATGAGCTCCATGATGGTACAAGTAATGTTAGAGGGCAAAAACATCACCTAGCTAAATCAAGTTATGGTTCCTTTAAAATGAATGAAAATGAGCTTGTTCGTGATATGTATTCTCGTTTGAATCTAATTATCAATGAGCTTAATTCTATTAGAATTACAAAGCTAGGTGATGTGGATATTGTGAGGAAGATCATCTCTGTGCTTCCAAAGAACAAGTATGCAACCATCATCACCATCCTCCACAACATGGTGACTTGAGCACAATGACCCCGACCATTGTCATTGGCAAATTGGTGGCATTTGAGATGTCACGCAAGATGGGCCAAGAAGAAGCCACTTCATCAAGCAAAGGCATAGCTCTCACATGTGATGAGCACAAGAAGATGAAGGGCAAGAAGCAAATTGAGACAAGCTCAAGTTCAAGCTCCTCAAATGAAGATTAGGAAGAAGAAGAGGATGATGATGATGAATCAAGTGATGATGATCGAGCCTCCACCTCATCCAACTCCTCCTTAGATGAAGAAGAAACAATCAAGCTAGTGCAAGGAGTAAAGAGGATGATCTGCAAGCTCAATGTCAAGGGTGTGCCCATCACAATTGAAGATTGCCTCTTCACCAATCAAAGAAGAGAGCAAAGGAAAAATGGATGTTATGGATGTGGCAAGAGAGGGCACTTTGTGGAAGATTGTCCAAAGCAAAAGCCCACACCCAAGGACAAGAAAAAGAAGGGATGCAAGGTCAAATCCCTCACCACCATAAATACTTGGGATGATTCATCAAGCGATGATGAAGCCCAACACAAGAGGCGTGGCCACAAGCACTCATCATCAAGCTCCTCACGTGTGTGCCTTATGGCACGAGGTAACACAAGTTCTATCTCTAGTGATAGTGATAGTGATAGTGATGATGAGCTACCTTCTTATGATCAACTTGTGCATGATAATCTCAACTATGCTAAGGCTTGCACTAGTCAACAAAAGAAAATAAATACTTTAAAAGAAAAATTAGATAGTACTCAACAAACTTATGAGGCTATGCTTGATCAATATGATCAATATGAAACTCTTTCAAACCTAAATGTTGAGCTATCTAATAAAATTGAGAAACTTGAAGCTAGTACAAGCACAAGTAATAATGAGCAACTTGTTAAGAAAAATGAAAAACTAAAAAGCAAAGTTAGCTAGCACACAAGATGCTTACAAAAGTTTGCTTGCTAAAATGGAAATCATGTGCAAACTTTGTGATGAGTTAACTAATATAGTTGCTAATCTAGAAGCCATCGGAGCAAACCCACCGAGGCATCCAAAATTGAAAAATCAATCTTTGACATGCCTAAAAAGGATGCCTCTACTTCTTGCATTGATTTACTTGATTTAGACTCACCCATGTGCAAACAAGCTTGTGTTGAGGATGTGATTGTAGAAACAAGTGCACAAAAAGTTGCAATGGAGAATGAGATACTAAAGCAAGAAGTGGCTCGCCTCACCATGGACTTGACTCAAGCAAAAGGCAAGACAAAGCAAACCCGAACTCATCAAGATAACACCATCAAGGTAGTGAAGAAGCTTGATGAGGAGCAAACCGTGGTTTGTTACGTTTGCCACAAGGACGGCCACAAATCCTATGAGTGCAAGGTGAAGCATGGGGGAGAGAAAAAGAAAGAGAAAAACAAAAAGCAAAGAAGCAAGCTCTCCAACACCTACACCAACAAAGTGAACAAGAAGGCCTCCACACCTTACCTTTTGAAGAAGAAGAAGAATGACAAGGTGGTGGCCATCAAGGTGAACAAGCAAGCCAACAATGGGGCCAAACGCATTTGGGTGCCTAAGGATATTATCTCAACCATGAAGAGCTATTGGCGGTTCTTAACGCACATTTTATACTGCCAACTTTTAGCTAAAACCTGCACTCTTTAGAACCAAAACTTAGAATTAGGATTTAAACTAACAACTTCCACGAGTTTTGGATATATTAATTGTCTTGCAGGAATCACAGGTAAAACTACACTTGGGATGGGCCAAAAGTGCATACCAAATTCAACATATCAAGGCCCAGCACTTCCGGCCCATCCGAATAAGAGAAATAGAGCTCAAAGCCCATCAATACTCCAAACCAGACCCAACAACCGCGATGGACATGGCCCACACTACCTCAGGGACCCACCAGAGCAAGCCAGGCGCGAGAGGGGCCACCAGGGGTGCACCCGCACCCCTGGTGCGGCCGCACCACCAGGTGCACCGGTCGCACCTAACTTTGGTCGGTGGCTCGTTACCGCCTTCCTCACATCGGTTATCAAGGTCGTCCATGTTCAATGTACCCAGAAGGCGGTTCTTGAGGTAGGTTTTAGATTTTCCAAGTGGGGAGAAGAGGATCTCCACCCCTCCAAGGCATCTCCACTATAAAAGAAGGGCCCCAAGAGCTTCTACAACACCATTTCATTCCATTCATCATTAGTTCATTCTTTCATTAGTTGTAGAGTAGTGTAGTTCCATTCCCACCTTGTAAAGGATTCGTTCCAGAGAAGTAGTGATACATTCTAGCTCTAGTAGCTACTTAGTAGAGGGAGTGAGTGAGTGCAAGTCGGAGAAGTGCTAGAGTTGTCGGCTACCTCCTCAAGTGTACATCTACACTTAGCGGAAGGAATACCGAAATCATCGGTACAACTTCGCTTGTACCTCAACGAATCACAATACTATTTGGAGTATTAAGGTTCGTGTTTATCTTTGTATTCAAGTTCTTATCGTATTCTAGCTTTTCGCTAACGTAGTTTGCTGGACCGATCGTTCACGCTCGGGTGGGTGCTCTAGTAAGAGGGTGCAAGCCCTGATCGCCGCTAGAGTAGTGACTCTTAGCGTAAACGCGGTGTTTAGGCTAAGTGGTTATAGGTAGGTTGTGTGGGTCTCCACGGTTGAGGAGGTAGGCGGCAGGTGGTGACAACCCTGTCCGTCCTTCGTAATCCAGCCACGTTCGGGATTCCATGTAGAGCTGTATCGGCATAGACTGGGAAACCAGTTTCACCCGTTAAGCCTGAGCACCTAAGGACTCATTACCTAGAGATACCTTGCTACCCTAAGTCGTCCTTCTTCTCACCTAAGCCGGGAGATCTAGACCCGAAGGTTATAGCACACGGTTCCCTATGGAAAATACGATACCATGAATACTTCCGGGTGAAGTGCTACAATGGTACTTTCGTGCGCTTGCGGACTTTTCTGCTTACGCTAAGAAATACCAACAAGAGCACCAAAAAGGTTTGGGTCCCGAAAGGGAAGTGAGTAGTCAAGTGGACTACGGGGAATTTGGAGACTTGGCAAAGGTTGGGTGCATATCATGGGGTGCATCACATTGGATCATGTCATTGCCAAGTATGAGAGTGGCTACTATCGACCCAAGTTCCCCTTCCCATGTTAGGTAACTAGATTTAAATTCTTGCAATTTCTTTTAGCATCTAGTTTCTTTCATTGTCTAGGTTTGCATGTGCATATTTAAAACCTGTGTAATGCATTTACTAGGTTTATCATATGGTAGTTTTACTTGGTATCACTCTCATCTTTGGAGCAAACCTACATGGTTTAATTTGCTTAGGAGCATGGCACATAGCTTCTCTTGTATTTATCTTATATGTGCCAAAGTCCAAATAGTAGATAAACCTCCCCGATTACCATCTTCAATTGGTGTCACATTTCTAGTGATGTCAACTTGCAAAATGGTAGTTTGACCTTACAAGTCAATGTGCTTGTCTCCTACAAGTACTTCAAACTTGTATGCACACTTTTAGGGGGAACTTACTCTACAATTTGGAAGCTTTGAGACTAACACTACTTTCAAGTTTATCATGTCTTTAGTAGTCTCATTGCAAGGAAAATGGAGTCCCAGAGACAAGCATCGTGTGTGGCAATAATCTAATTGGTATCTACATGTGGTATTCCTAACCGATATCATTATGTTGATTTCAATTTGATACTTTTATATGCTTGCTCCATGGATTATATAGATTAAACTCCTTTGTGCATTAGTTTGCCGGTTATGCATATGCTTTGCCATACACCATATGTATGCATACACTTAGGGGTAGTTTAGTTTATATAATGCGAGAGTCAAATTTTGTGATCAATATCGCTCTACATAAAAAGGATCACAAAATTTGACCCTCCCTTGTGCCACTAATGTCTTCCTTTTCGGTGTTTGATTCCAAAGGGGGAGAGTTTGAAGGACCAAAAGCAAGCTCAACTCAAAATAAATAACCCAAACTAAAATTCAAAAGTTTGGTGGTCTTATGACTTTGGGATGGTCCGAGGAAGGGAGGTAGTGGATTATGGAGTTAGGGGGAGACTTAAATCCATAATACCATAAAGGGACCCTATGGCAAGGGCAAGATAAGTTATAGCAGTGCTTTTCATTTTGGTATCTTTTAGCATCATATGATTTTGCCCTTGCATTGCATCCTAGCAAGTAGATTGCATTTTAACTTTTATACCCTTCATTTGCTTGCTTTGGTCGTGTTGTCATCAATCACCAAAAAGGGGGAGATTGTAAGGAAAATGGACCTCGACCCATTTAACTTTGGATTTTGGTGTTTGATGAACAACATAACCAAATTGGACTAATGTGTTTGCAAGTGTTTGTTTTGTAGTCCAATAGGGTGCAAAAGGTGACTTGGACTAAGGTGACATGGTGATCCGATGATCAACACCTCAAGCAAGACATTTGAAGCTCAGTAGAAGACTCTCAAAAACAAGCAAAGTCCAAGGCACACAGATGGAACCAAGTCGGGCGCAAAGAACAAGTGAAAGGCGGGAGAAAGAAGTGACCGGACGCTACTCATGCAGTGACTGGACGCTGGCCTGGATGCGTCCGGTCAGTAACTCGAGCCGACAGCGCCATGTTCGTGTGACCGGATGCTGCGTTAGTTGCGATCGGACGCATCGATGCAACTGTTCCTCAGCGCGACCGTGTGACCGGACGCTGATTCTTAGGCATGTCTGATCGAACACAGAGAGGTTCTAGAGGCACACAGAAGCGATCAGACGTGTCTGATCGTATGTGACCGGACTCATGCAGAGTCCGATCAATTGTCTGTGCAGTCGGCCAACTAGCCATTGTGGGAGACCGGACGCGGCCAGTTAGGTCGTGAAGTGCGTCCGGTCAATGGCAGAAAAGTTCATCTCTTTACCCAATGACTCTATTTGGTTGGGGCTCTGTAAATACCCCCATGGCCGGCCAAAACACAAAGGTGGGGGCGCAAGGAAGTGTACCAAGTGCATAGACACATATTTAGTTGCTCTAGCCACCAAAGTGCTTAGTGATATACTAGGTGATTAGTGTAGGTGCTTTGCGAAGTGCTTAGGCTAGTTAGACCACCGCTTTGCGCTTGCTCTAGGTGTTAAGCCTAGTGTTTAGTGAGGTTTGCATATCTCTAACCTATCAGTGCTTGCATGCAACATTGTTGTACATCGGAGGGGCTTGTAGTCTTGCAAAACCACACCAACCGCGTTTGTGGTGTGGCCGCCACCGTGTACTGAAGGGAACAAGGCCCACGGTGGTTCGACCGGAAGCTTGATAGTGAACACGGCGGGGAGCATCCGGGAGAGGCTTTGTCATGAGTGGCTTAACCGGAGACTATAGGATCTTTGGAGGCCTAGAAGGGGGTTGAATAGGCCTGTCAAAACTCAAAACTCAATTCGATTAGTAAGCCGATCGGCACTGCCGATCCTATGGTCCGCACTACCGATCTGGGTAAGAGAAAAATCGAACTTCATGAGTATAAGATAGAATGTTACACATAGAGAGAATAAGCTTCCTACAGGGTTAGATAGTTCACAGATATACCAGAAACTGAAAACACAAGTTTGAACCCAAACCCTAGAAATCACATCACAAATGCAAAGTAAACCAAAGCACAAGGTGACACAAGGATTTATCTCGTGGTTAGGTTCACCACAAAGGTTAACCTACTCCATGTTGTTGAGGTACGCCACCAAGGCTCAAGCTCACCACTTAGGTTTGCCCTTTCCTCGTTCTCAAGTCAAGAGAGCGAACTCTTGAGATGAGGGGTGATTTCTTAGCTGCAAGAAGATGGTTATAAACCTCCCTAGGCTGCCACAAACGTTGGCAAGCTCAAGGGCGATGCCTAGCCCGCTAAGAGCAAGCTCCAAGAGTAATAAACCCTAGAACCTCCAGCCAAACGTGAACCAATGCTCTTGAAACTTTGGGAATCAATGGATCTGCTCTTTAATCGTGTTTTGCTGCCTTTTATTTCAAGTTTTAGTGGTTGGAATGGGAGATCCACTTGAAAGCTTTGGGGCAACAATGGAGGAATGAGAGAGAGAGGAGAGCCTTTCAAACGATCAGAATGCGAGCTGGAAGAAGCATTGTTGTAACTGGGCTGTTTTGGGCTTTCTAGAAAGGTATATATAGTCTGTGTTCAAATGGTCTGATTATGATCAGCACCGCCGATCATAATGATCAACACTATTGATCTCCCCAAATGGATCAAATCGAGATGAAACCTGTAGGGTTAGAAAGTTGGCTGGAAGTATGTCTTTCTGACAAAGATTGAGCATTGGTAACACAATTTGACTATGGGTGCTAGAATCCCTCTTAATAGTACGGCATTCCTAAAGTCAAATTCAAAATGAAAAACGAATTAAACCTCCTTTGAGTCGAGAACCATCATGTAAACAATTGGGTACCGATCAGCCATGTATGCCATCCTTTCATTTGCTATTCCCTACTTGTCAACTCAACAAATCTCATTAGTCCTCTAATTTGGTGGTCATCAACACCAAAACCCACTTAGGGCTTGATTGCACTTACAATCTCCCCCTTTTTGGTAGTTCATGGCAACCCAATTAGAGCTTACAAAAGATATATAAAGGTGCTGAGATTTATGAGTCATGGATGTAGAGGACTCCCCCTAAATATGTGAGTAGGAAATTGAATTTCAAAAACTTGACATAAGAGGCCAATTTACACATATTAGTGAGATTGGGGCCTCCCCCTATATCCATGCCTTCTGTGGGGTGCAAGAAACTTAGTGTCACAGTATAAAACGTGATGAAAATGACAACTCATGCACAGCAAGGTCTGGCTGCTGTTGCTCTGGTCGGCACTGCCGACCAGGCTTCAACAACCAGATCAAAGTGAAATTTAAACAACAGGTAATAGACATAAAACAAACTGCTAGCACAAATATGACAAGCTGAGATAGAATTAAACAACACATGTCCATATCCGAGTACGAAATAAGTCTAAAAGGTAGTCAATTATTACAAAGATAACCTCTCAACCTCACAACTAACTAACACTCTCTCGGATAAAAAAACTCAGCAGCGATGACATCGAAAAAGATTTGACCCCCTCCAATTCTCCCCCTTTGACATCAAATGCCAAAAAGAGAAGAGAAGAGAAGAGAAGAACAGTCACTCATCGTCGGATTTCTTGATGTCATCCCAATCAACACCACCACCAGCGCCACTGGTACCTGTCTGCTGTCCACCCTCATCATCATCTGAATCTGACTCTATGCGAGCCCGTCCACCACGGTGAGAAGTCGTCGTGTAGCGAGTAGACAGTCTAGTGGACCTCCTAGGAGGTTGCTGCTCCTGCTGCTGCTGATACTGATACTCCCAAGCACTGTGGTGACTATACTCAGGCTCATCCTGATACTGCTGAGACTGCTGCTGCTGCTCACCATCACCACTGTCATCATCATCATCATCATCATCAGACTCAGAAAGGTTTGGAAGATTGAACCTTGGTGGAGATCTCAAGGGAGAAAGTGGTGCAAGACCCTGAGCCTGTCTCATCTCCTGCATGGACATGTGAGTCTTGTATATAGCATCATTCTGATAAGAGCAAGAGGTAAAGATTACCTTGATCCAAGATCCAAGCTTCCAGAACTTCTTGTTCTTCCTGCCACTACTACCACCACGTCTGGAAGTCCCTGGTGCCTCTCTATGAGCATATGAAGCACTCCTATGCATCTATGAAGGAGTTGTCCCACCTCTGGTCTTCTTTATGTTGTAGCTAGTGTGAGTCCCATCCTTGGGATATCTAAAGCCAGTCACTCTCTCAATCATGAACATTATGTAGGGAGCATAGGGCAGCCCCCTTCTACCATCATCCACTACACAACTCAACTCAACCCAAATGAAGCTAGGCACATTAAACTTGGCACCATTAGGAAACTGAGATAAGACATTTGTAATGTACCCATTAAGATCAGTGGTTGCACCATCCTTTGGATTGATTGTGCTACTGATGAGGTTATTCATGATGTAATAGATGCTCTTTAGCCTTGTCCTCCTGCCATTAGCTGCAGCTGGATTCTCCCATAGAAAGCTCACTTCATGTGGCACAAAGCGATGATCATCATGAATGCGGTTGTAGGATCTATGCTGCTGCCTAAAACCAAGAATGCGACAGAAAATCACAAAGTTGACCCGATAGTGAACACCATCAGTCAACCAGTGAATCTCATCTGCATCCCTGTCCCTGTAGAAAGTGGCATGAAACTGGGCAAGGACCTCCTTGTTCCAATCATATCTGAAACTCATGATATCTGTCAGCTCATATCTATCACAAATAGTAACAGTTATAGCAAAGTCATGATCATTCCTATCCTGCATATCTGAGAAATCAATGTATTGCATCTTTGTCACCTTGGTCTTGTTTCTCCCAATAATGCAGGTGGTGTAAAAGTTGAAATGGAAAGCATTCCAAAACCTATAATCCAAATCATGATCTTTCTGCACCACATAAGGATTTTCCTATCTAGCTCTGGTGGTTTCTGCTATGCCTATGGAGTAATCAGTCACATGAATTCTTCTCTTGTTCTGTGGCTCCATTAGCTCAAACTCACTTGTGCTATGCCTCATATAGCTGTCATCAAACTCAGTGAGGTGAACTGGAGTGGAAAGCACAAATCTTGCAGTGTGACCTGCTTGTTGCAGCCTGGCTTGCTCCTCATTATACTGTCGTTGCTCCTCTTGTGACCTTACTGTATATGCTGCCCTTCCCCTTCCGCGATGAGTACATTGCTTGGTGGTTATCTTCCTTTTGCCACGGTCATCACCACCCTCCATCTATGCACAAATAGAATCAAATGAGCAACTACATGTAAAAAGAATTTCTGTGATACAGGAATCACTAGAAAAAAGAGTTAAATTCAGAGCATAGGTTGTTGCAGAGGGGAAAATTCCTCTGCATGGTCGGCACTACCGACCAGGGGGTCGGCACTGCCGACCACTACAGCAACCCCTGTTCTGACTCTACTTCTTTCCACTAGTTTTCCATGCATCACACCATTCTTTCTAACATATGAGCAATTATATAACTGATTCAAAACATTTACTTAGGGTTTCAAGCCATGGATTAGGTCATAAAAACAAAAGTTATTGGAAACAAGTTTTGATTGAAGAATCCAGCAGATTTGGATGCCCATTGACCGAGGGAACAACAGAAACTGCAACTGGTGAGGTTGCAGTGGTCGGCACTGCCGACCAGGGCATCGGCAGTGCCGATGTCTCCTGTTCACTCCGACAATGGATTTCCAAATCCACTCGATTCCTCCTCCTAAACAGGTTCCCAACACCTTTGTGACATCCTAGCAACACAAATCCATAACTAGAAATCATCCATTGCATAGAGCGGGTGAGATTTAGGGAAGAACACCTCATTACCTTGAGAGAACTTGAGGGAAGGAGCAATGGCTTGAGGGAGAGGACCAGCAACGGCCTAGGGATGAGCAGGATGGCAAGGCTTGGCTCGGCACTACTAAAGAAGTGGGGAGAGCCAAAACCCTAGAAATCTCCTCCTTAGGGTGAAAGAAGGGAGAGGAGATGGTGCTGGCCGAAAACTACAGAGAGGAGAGGTCACGGGATGCAGATGGGAAAGAAAAGAGGCATCCCATGGCCTGCCCAAGTGGGCCCGAACCTATCAGCAAGTTCGATGGTCGGCACTGCCGACCAGCCCATTCAGCCTAGAATTGACTGAAACCTGTTTCATATCTGATATGTCTATGTGTCCTCCAAAGATCATGACCAGACACAGAAAAACAATATAGGGCTATGGTCATTGTTCTTGAAGGTTGATTTCAAAACAATTTGAAACACAATAAGAAAGTTTTGCAATACATTTTCCTAGGTCGCTAGTTGAGCAAACAGAGGCATGCTATATTTCAAACTACGTTACGAGAATCAAGTATATTTAGCTCACTACGCAAAGCACAAAACTGTGGCAGAACCTCCTGAATTAAGTGGCCCACATGCACCCATCATTGTCCTAAAGACCTTTAATCGGCGTGCACGAGTTCCAAATGACTCAAGAGATCTGTCGGGTGTCCTCGGGAAACCCGAATCATCCACGTTATATTCTTTCCAGGAAAATCCCTCACCAAGCATCACAGTATTACAACAGTTTTATAGATAAGATAAATCAGAGTAAAGCGGAAAGATTATAATACATAGATTAAAAACTTAGGGTTTTACAAACCATAAATACTTATTACATAAACGGTTTGGAACTTTAATTACATATTTTCACACAAAAGTTCTCACTTGCCCAAGGTCACACATTAGAATCATCATCACTCTCTTCTACTAGAGTGAAGAAGCATTGCCCATCAAAAGGTGGATCCAAGTACTCACCTGCAACAAGGGTTAACAAACCCTGAGTACAAAAGTACTCAACAAGACTTCACCGTCTAGGGAAAAGAAGAAGACTCAGGTATGAAGGCTTCAAGGTAAGGCTTAAACAAAGTCAAAGCATTTTGTTTGCGTAAAAGCTTACTAAAAGTAAAACCTATTTTCAAGTTTTAACTCAAGTTTGTAACTATCCAAAGATTCTTAAACCTTCATACTCTTTAAAAACTCAATTCATAACCATCTCATTCTTTACTACGGTGCGGGACAGTGGATTGAGGCTCCATATCCGAGGAAACACGGCGATTCGAATCGTTTAAACCCAGCTGGGGATTCAGTACCACACGACATATGTAGAACTTAATCTTGCATATATCAACCCTATCTATAGATCCTCCCATACAAGAACGGGTTCGCGCCACCCGAGAGTACAGTACACCTCCAATCCGGGACTTTAACCCACGAGGGTACACGCTACTCCCGCCATCTCTCCACTCCCAGTGCGCGGTTAGCCGTTCTCAGGTATCGGAATAGCTATAGACGAGGCTTACGACCGCATGTGGGCTGTACTCAAAGGTCTCAATCACAGCGGTCCAACAACGATACGGTCCTAAGTTGAGTAACCTTACAACAAGACTCCACTCTTGTTGTAAGTTACTATCATTATCATGTTGTCTCATGATTCATTACTCCCATAGCATAGCCACCATTTTGAAAAGCATCTACTATAAAAAGTAGTAAAGCTTGGCTAAGCATACTAAACATTTTCATAAACAGGTATCCAGGTTAAGGGTTGGAATCATCAAGGTAGGTAATGCATCAAATAGGATTCACCCAACTCCTATTACCTAATGCATCATATTACTTAAGTGAAATAACTTTAGAAAATCACAAGGATAAGGTTAATGTCCGGGGCTTGCCTTGTTGATTAGCGAAGTCCGAAGTCTCAGGAAAAGAAGAATCCACTCCCTCAAGAGATATCCACGGAGTTTCAGATTCTTCCGGTATGGGAGCTACACGTAAAAGTGCATATGCATGATCAATGAGATGTTTATGATATGATCATGGTAAAGATGGAAAATTTCGTAAACTATACTCTTAATAGAGTACAACTTTCCATCACGGTAAAGTTGCAAACCAACAAACCTACTTTAGTTTTTTATAAACACTAAACAAGTTTTATTATTTTTCTTATAAAGCAACTTACAAGCCACAAAAAGGTATTTGTATAAAGGAAACCCATAACCAGGGAGCAAATCATGCTAGTTTTCCACTGGTTGTCAAACAATACCAAAAGTCACACAATCCTAAAGTGAACATCTTTTTATTTTATTAAATAAACCCTTTTATATAGCCTTTTACTTATACACAAATCATACTTTGTCAAACAGAGATGAAATTAAACATGAAGGTGTATATCAGTGATATAAACTCACATGTCAAATTTTATGATTTTTGGAGTAGCACAGAAAACTACATAAATCATCAAAGTTTTATTTATTAATAAAAAGACCTATTTAAATCAGTTTTAAAAACTACTCAAAACTCAAGTTTCAGATTTTTCAAAAATACTAGATAACTTGAGAATACTTCACACAAAATTTCATAATTTTCAGAGCTATAAATTAAATACAGCAAAAAGAACAAATCTAATTACTGTGCATAAAGCCAGAAAAAGAAAAACTCGAATTTGGCCCAAACTGGGCTTGCGGCCTGACCCAGCTCGGCCCAACGCGCCCGAAAGCCGGCCCGGCCTGGCTCCGCCCGCGGGCCTCGGCGCTTTTGCAGAAAAGCCCTTTGGCTTAAACGAAACTAACCCGCAGTCCAAGACACTATTCATGTGAGTCTGGGACTTTGCAACCAACACCCTGGAACTTCCCGTCTTTACAACCAGGAGGTCCCCGACCATGGCCGGCGCGCACGGCGGCGGACCGAGCGCCGGCGGGCCTTACGCCGGGCAACTCCGGCCGTTAGAGACCTAGATGACGCGCGCACCAGCACCGGCGAGTCACCCGCAGCCGAAAGAGCACCTAACCCTAAACGCTACTGCTCCGGAGAGGTCGGACCATGCACGGCGGCGGACCGAACTGCGGCGGAGCTGTTCCGGCGAACTCCGGCTGGTAGCAGAAGAACGGAGGGGTTAGACAGGACCAGTGGCTCACCCTGGTGCTGATGGTGTAGCTGGTTTGGGCGGAGGTTGCACGGAGAGAAGGTGTCCACGGAGCAGTGGCTTGCGGCGGCGAGCTCCGGCGAAGATGACGTCGTTCCGGCGAGACCTAAGCACCAAACAAAGAACCATCGAGGCGATGAGTACCCTGGGGTTAAGGCGAAACAGAAACACTAGACAGGGAGAGAAGAGGAGTGCCCGGTTGGGCTGACCATGGTGAGGTCGAGCTCGGCGGAGCTTTCTCACCGGCGGGAAGAAGATTGGCGAATGCGGGCGCTCTGAGTGAGGAGAGGTTGCACGATTTGGCTCTGGAGATGCGCAAGGAGATTGGGTATTTGTACCCGCGGTCAATTTGAGATGAGAAGTAACGGTGAGCGGTGAATTGAAGATTGGGACAGAAGGGAGTCCGTCGGTGCTTGGTGTCAACACGGCGATGGCGAACGCAGGAGGAGACGCCACGGCGCGAGGGAGAGCGCTAGCAGCTGCGTGACATTGCCACGAACACATTCACACGCTCATTCAGGAGAGATCGATGTCCATCGCGCTGGCGTTGCCGGTCAAAGGCTCGGCGGCCACCGCCATGAACAGAGAGGCAAGCTTATCTTCCCCCCTTTCTCAAATCCTTTCCTACCCTTCCTGAAAACTGAAATTACTTTGAATTTTTGAATATAAGTTGAAAATATGTTAAAATATCAAATGCTCAGAATTTAATACTGAACATCTTTTATTTTTGCAACATATACAAAATATGCTTAGATTTTGAATTAGGGTTTGAAATTCAAAAGGGGACAAAAAGGGCAAAAGGGGATTTTCACCATTACTTGTGATATCATAAGAAAACTTGGAAAACTTTAAACATCAAAGTTGATCCTTATCAAAAATGGAGCAACTTTGCTTTTTGAAGCATACCCAAATTCTTTTTAGATTTTGATTGATAAGAAAGGGAATAAAACAAGATTTTTAAATTAATTACAATACTTAATTGAATTTCGACCAAAATTGAATTATACCTTAATGGTGACTTGAAACATGTTCCAAATACACCCTTGAGACGTAATACCAAGATGTGGTCCAAAATTCAATTACTATATAAGAAATTACCATACTACCCTTTTATAGCACAAAAGTACTAATCACAACAAAAGAAATCATAGACTAGGGTTTCAATTTAAACACTCTTTACCACTAAGCACAAGCATAAAGAATAAACTTGTTTGTAGTGAATGCAAAATTGGGTTATCAACTCAAGTGAAATGCTAATGCATATGATGACATGTCAAATTTTAGTTTGCTTAACACCAGAGTGTTACAAAAACCTTGTCTCGTCAAGTGGCTTAGTGAAGATATCGGCTAGTTGTTTGTCGGTGCTCACACGGCGAATTTTGATATCTCCTTTGGTTTTGTGGTCTCTCAAGAAATGATGTCGGATGTCTATATGCTTTGTTCTTGAGTGGGTTACGGGATTGTTAGCTAGTTTGATAGCACTCTCATTATCACAAAGTAATGGGATTTTTGGTAAAATGACATCCGAAATCACAAAGGGTTTGCCTCATCTAAAGTAATTGAGCGCAATATGCACCGGCTGCAACATACTCGGCCTCAGCGGTGGATAGGGCTACACAATTTTGCTTTTTAGAGCTCGACACTAGGGACTGTACAAGGAATTGACATGTTCCCAAAGTGCTTTTTCGATCTACTTTGCAACCGGTGTAATCGGAATCCGAATACCCAAGTAAATCAAACTTGGAGCCCATGGGATACCACAAGCCAAGGTTAGGAGTGTGCACTAAATATCTCAAGATTCTCTTAACGGCCATTAAATGACACTCTCTCGGGTTAGCTTGAAATCTAGCACACATGCACACACTAAGCATTATGTCCGACCTAGATGCACATAAGTAAAGTAGAGAGCTGATCATGGAGCGATATACCTTGATGTCCATGACTTTCCCTTCTTCATTGAGATCAAGATGCCCATTGGTTGGCATAGGAGTCTTGATGGGTTTGCCATTCACCATATGAAACTTTCTTAGCATATCATGGGTGTACTTGGTTTGACTAATAAAAGTTCATTCCTTCATTTGCTTGATTTGAAATCCAAGGAAGAACTTCAATTCACCCATCATAGACATCTCAAATCTCTTGGTCATGACCCTACTAAACTCTTCGCACAATGAAAGGTTAGTACTACCAAATATTATGTCATCAACATAAATTTGGCACACAAATATATCATTTCCAACTTTGTGAGTAAAGAGTGTAGGATCGGCTTTGCCTATCTCAAAGCCTTGTTTGAGCAAGAATTCCTTAAGGCATTCATACCATGCTCTTGGTGCTTGCTTAAGCCCATAGAGCGCCTTTTGGAGTTGAAAGACATGGTCGGGGAACTTTGGGTCTTCAAATCCCGGTGGTTGCTCAACATAAACAAGCTCTTGAATGGGGCCATTGAGAAATGCACTCTTCACATCCATTTGAAACAGCTTGAAGTTGTGATGGACAACATCAGCTAGAAGCATTCGAATTGCTTCAAGTCTAGCTACTGGTGCATATGTTTCTTCAAAGTCCAAGCCCTCTACTTGAGTGAAGCCTTGAGCAACCAATCTTGCCTTGTTCCTTGTCACCACACCATTTTCATCTTGCTTATTGCGAAAGACCCATTTGGTGCTAATGACATTGGTACTTGGTCTTTCCACTAGCTTCCACACCTTGTTTCTCTCGAAGTTGTTGAGCTCCTCTTGCATGGCCATGACCCAATCCGGATCATCTAGTGCTTGCTCTACCTTAAGAGGTTCCAAGGAGGAAACAAACGAGTAAAATTGGCAAAAGTTTGTTAATTGAGATCGTGTTGTTACCCCCTTTTGAAGACTCCCAAGAATGTTATCAATGGGGTGATCCCATTGAATCGTTTGCCTTAGCTTGGGATTCTCAACATCTTCATGTACATCTTCTAAACTTCCATCTTCTTCTTGTTCAAATATGGGCTCTAGGTTCAGTCTTGGAAGCGGAGTTGGATCAGCTGCTGTTGTAGAGGGAGAGTCGGCACTACCGACCATGTGATCGGCACTGCCGACCACCCTGCTTGCAACAGGGGTTTGCTGCAAACCTGCATCAGGTGCGTTAGCGGAAGTAGTTGTAGCAGCTGGTGGTGGAGTTTCCAGATTGACAACTTCATTTTCTTGTGGCCTAATATCTCCAATAGCCAATTCCTTGATTACTTCACAAGGTGGATCCTCCTTTCCTACAATAATTGGATCAATTTGCTCTTCTTGAGAGTTGTTAGATTCATCAAATGTCACATCTATCACTACTTCAACTCGACCAGAAGTCTTGTTGAAGACACGGTAGGCATGCTCATTTGATCCATAGCCAAGTAGGAAACCTTCATCAACATTAGGTGCAAACTTAAAGACTTTGGGTTTCTTGTTGAGTATGAAACATTTACACCCAAACACTCTAAAGTAAGACACCTTTGGTTTGTTACCGGTTAGAAGCTCATATGAGGTTTTCTTCAACTTCTTGTGTAAGTAGAGGCGGTTGATGGCATGGCAAGCAGTGTTGACGGCTTCACACCAAAAGATGTCCAGCGTCTTGTACTCATCTAGCATTGTCCTTGCCATGTCAATGAGTGTGTGGTTCTTCCTCTCTACTACAACATTTGGTTGAGGGGTATATGGAGTTGAAAACTCATGCTTGATGCCCTCTTCATCAAGAAATACTTCAACGAGGGTGTTCTTGAACTCGGTACCATTATCACTTCTTATCTTCTTGATGGGAAGACCAAATTCCTTTTGTGCTCTTCTCACAAATATCTTCACCTTCTGTTGCACTTGGCTCTTGTCATACACAAAGAACACCCAAGTGAAACAAGAATAATCATCAGCAATAACAAGACCATATTTGTTACCCCCGATGCTAAGGTAGGCAACCGGTCCAAAGAGATCCATATGAATCAACTCCAATGGTTGTGTGGTAGTCATGATGCTCTTTGGTGGGTGAGGTACACCTACTTGCTTTCCGGCTTGGCATGCTTTACATATCTTGTCTTTCTCAAAATGAACATTTGTTAGTCCAAGGATGTGTTCATCTTTTAGAAGTTTGGCCAAGTTCCTCATCCCAACATGAGCTAGTCGGCGATGCCAAAGCCAACCCATGCTAGATTTTGCCACTAAACAAGTCTCAAGATTGACTTTACCCTTAGTGAAGTCCACTAGGTAAAGCTTGTTCTTGTGGTGATCTGTAAAGACAATAGAGGAATCCTCCCTTCTAAAGACTTCCACACCCTCATTCATAAAGACAATTGTAGCCCATGTCACAAAGTTGTGAAACGGATAGCAAGTTGTATCCCAACGAATCAACATGTAAAACATTTGAAACTGTATGATCAAGAGTGATAGCAACTTTACCAAGACCTCTAACTCCCCCTTTGGAATTGTCTCCAAAGACAATGTTGTCATGTGAGTTGATCATGGGAGAATATGAGATGAACATACACCTACCTCCGGTCATATGATTTGTACATCCACTATCAAGCACCCAACTTGATCCACCGGAGGAGTATGCCTGCAAGACAAATTAGTTCTTTGGTTTAGGTCCCCAAATTCTTTTGGGGCCTTGCATGTTAGTCACAAGAATCTTTGGAACCCAAATGGAAGTATGCAGGTAAATGTTAGTTCCTTTGCCAATATACATGGCATGCACATCCCCCTTGTTGTTGTTCTTCAAGACAAAACAAGATGATAATCTTTGACGAGGAGATTGTGTCTTTGGTTGGTGCTTGTAGGCATTTGGATTGCCCCACATTGATTTCTTAGGTTTCTGGGCATCCTTCTTAGGCAGATACACTGTCTTCTTGTGCTTGTTCTGACCAAGGGAATGATTGGTGGCCTTCCCTTTCTTGTGGGGATCGGCACTGCCGACCAACCGATCAGCACTGCCGACCAGGCTTGATCGAGCCGATCTGGTTGGTTACAGTGCCGACATCTGT
The DNA here is from genome assembly GCA_009763385.1 of Coix lacryma-jobi var. lacryma-jobi. Lineage (NCBI taxonomy): Eukaryota > Viridiplantae > Streptophyta > Magnoliopsida > Poales > Poaceae > Coix > Coix lacryma-jobi. The sequence continues at coordinate 141,618,219 of CM019824.1, forward strand.
GTAGGCTGATCTGTACCAATCTTGCCCTTGCTCATGAACTGAACACATTCATATCCATTTACTTTCTTTCTTCCATTTGTTTTGCCTCCTTTTGTGTGACCCAAACCATCCTTGATGAAAGGATGCCTTCCATCTTTGTACTTGGGCTTGATTTGGTTATCCACCTTCTTGGTATCTATGTGTATACCTTTGTTGCTGCACCCTTGACCAATCATCTCATTGAGCCTAGCAATCTCCTTTCTCATTGCCTCCATATTTGCAAGGTTAGTAGAATAAACATTTATATCAAGATTGTAACATTTTCCAAATCTGTGGCTAGTGGAGGGAGTAGATTCATTCGTTGCCTTAGAGGGATGTGAGTTGCTATCCCAAAGAATGTTATATTGCAGCTCAAGCTCCTTGTACTTTTCATCCAAGTTACAATACTTTTGCTTGAGTACAACATTTTCATTCTTTGTAATAGCACGACTTTCTTGCTCTTTGGCCAAAGCCTTGCGCAAGGCAGCCACCTCATTTCTCTCTAATGCAAGAGCTTCCTTGCTAGCTATATAAATGTTCTCTTGTGCAATGAGATCATCATCTCTAGTAGCTAGCTCAACTTGAACTTTCTCTAATTCCTCCAATAGCTTAGTGATATAGAGTTTGGTCTTTTTATCCAAGTTTTTAGTTAGATTGTCCATCTCTTCATCACTAGATTCATCGTCACTAGAGGTATCACTAAGATCACTACTAGAGATATCATTTAGAGTTAGAGAGGGAGTGAGAATTGATTTTACCTTCTCACTTTTGCCCATAAGACAAATGTGAGAGTTGTGGTGCTCATCATCGGTCAAGTTATCAAATAGCCTTGGTGTGGAGGATGACTGTTGTATGGCCACGGTTGCTATCTTCTCATCCTCCTCACTTGATGCTTCATTTGTTGAATCCCATTCATGACCAATGTGAGCTTCTCCCATGTCCCTATGACTTCTCTTGTGCTCATACTTTGCTTTCTTTCTTATCCTTCTTATACTTGCCATCTTTGAGCTCATGTGGGCACTTTGCAATGAAGTGCTCGGTGCTACCACAATTCTAGCAAAGCCTCTTCTTCTTGTTTGGAAACTTCCTTTTAGTGAACTTGTAATCTTGCTTTCTCAACCTCTTGTTGTATCTCTTTATGAAAAGTTCCATGTCACCAATTTCTTCACAATCTTCACCATCACTTATGTCATCACTTGATGATGATGTTGTAGCCTCTTGAACTTGAACTTGCTTGGGTGCCTTTGGCTTGCTTGTAGTTGCTTGGTTGCTGCCCTTGCTCTTGTTTGAGGTGCTTGGCTTGCTTGTCTTCTTTGCCTTTAGTGCTACATCCTTGATCTTGAGGCCATCCAACTTGGCTTGCAACTCACCAAGTTTCCTTCTCTCATTTGCTTCTTTTGTTTGCATGTCATTGGTCAAAATTCTACCAAGCACATCATTTGGAGTGAATTTCTCAGACTTCTTTTTGTCTCTAATCAATGTGACCACGGTCTCATTTCTTGGTAAGTATGCCTCTAACATGACCTTCACTACCTTGTGGTCATCCAACTCATCACAACCATAGCCTCTAATTTTTCCAACTATGGTCATCAACCTATCAAACATCTCTTGTGGCCCTTCCTTCTCCAATATCACAAATCGGTTGAGCTTGGCCATCAACAAGTAAACTCTAGCCTTCCTCACCTTGTCCACCCCTTCATGTGCAATGTGCAAGGTGTCCCAAATCTGCTTGGCAACATCAACACCCATCACTCTATTGTACTCTTCACCATCTAGTGCACTTAGAAGCACACTTGTTGATTGTCTGTTGAGATGGACAACCACAATTTCTTCATTTGTGGGGTCTTCGGGATCAACCGGTGCCTCAAATCCCCTGCAAACAATCTCCCAAAGACCGGGGTGAAGATCAATAAGATAAGCCCTCATCAAGTGCTTCCACTTGGCAAAGTTGGTCCCATCGAAATGAGGCAACTTTCCCGCGGGCACGTTGATGAAAGACTTGTGATCATGGTTAGTCAAATAGGAATAGTTGAAGGATACGATAGAGTATTTCTTCTTGTTGTTGCTGATGTCCTCATCCTTCCCCTTCTTCTTGTTTTTCTTCTTGTGGTAGGACTCATCATAATCTCCATCGTCGGAGCTACTTGATGACTCACTTGGTGGAGAACCGACTTTCTTCTTGGATTTTGCTTTAGCCTTCTCCTTCTTCTCTCCTTCTGAAGGACCGAAAAGTGCTACCAGAAAGCGACCAGAGGGGGGGTGAATGGGAGCTTCAAATTTTTTTTCAGAAACTTGTTGCTAATGTTCCGAGAATCAACCCCCAAGAGCAAACCTAGAGCTTGCAAGTGTCCACGACCCTAGATGTAGGGTGGATGCTTCCAAGAAACACAACGGGACACTACACAACTCTAGAAACCCAACGCAAAAGCCGGAAATCAAAACCGACAACGTACGAACAAACTACGGACGAAGGCGCGCAGAACAGCACTGACCGGACTCTGGCCAGCGTCCGGTCAGTAGACACCGGACGCGTTCGGTCAAGCAAAATCCAATTTCAGACCTCTCTGTTCGTGACCGAACTCACAGAAGTGATGCGTTCGGTCAGAGCAAGAAGCGTCCGGTCACCACACGAACACCCGATGAACAGTGCAAGTGACGCGTCCGATCACTGAGTAGCCAAGCGTCCGGTCAAATCGCAGGAAAGAATAGTGAGAACATTCATCGACCGGACTCTAGGCAGTGCGTCCGGTCAATCTGAACCGAGCCTCCAGTCACCCCAAAAATGTACTGTTCGTTCACAGATTCGACTCGATCTCACCTAAAACGAATCCTCTAGGGATCAAACTTGGTGAGAGGAGTCACAAGGAGGATAGTGAGCTACTCCTAGGAGATCATGGCTCAAACCTATCTCCAAATCGATGAATCGAAGAAATCCTAGGAGAAGGGAGAAAAACTTGACCCGAAACGAAAATCGACCGATCTACTAGCTCGTGAGGTTTGAGGTGATTTCCTTCGGTGGAAAGAAGTGCCTCACGATCTAGAACAACTTGGTTCAAACGGATTTGCAAGAGACGCACCAAGTAGAGAGATAGATCAACGGGAAAATCGTGGAGAAAAGCAACCCGCGAAGAACACGAACAAAACGCGAATCACAACCACGAATTTGCAACCGTGTGGCTACCACACGCTACAACAGTGAGATTACGGTCTCACTTCCTCAAAATCTCACGAACACAGAGGTATGATTGTCTTCTCTGTGGATCTCAGTTCGCTACAGCAGAGGATGGGGAGAGCAGGAAAACCTAGAAGGCAAAATAGCAAATGACTGAGATCGAATGGGAGGTGGGTGTCTCCCTCTACTTATCCTAATTCTATTTCCCACTCTACCCCTAACTAATTACAGAGCGAGCCTGCTAAACCATAGGGTTATTCTGGACCAACTAAAGGTAGATGGTGATCCGACGGCCACGCCCGCACAACTGGTAGCGTTGCCTCGACGCAACCTCACCGATTGCCGCCACATGCCGCCACCGCTCGGCTTGTCCTTTTCCCGGAGTTTGCCCCTGGTTTTGAGGCCCAAACCGGGAAACCAGCCTTCACGACCAACCCTCGGTTTTGAGGCCCAAACCAGGAAACCAGCCGTCCATCGCCTGAGTTTTGTGGCCCAAACTCAGAAACCCGCAGCACCCAGGTTTTGAGGCCCAAACCTGGAAACCGTCCTCAGCCCGAGTTTTGTGGCCCAAACTCGGAAACCATCAGTGCCCAGGTTTTGAGGCCCAAACCTGGAAACCATCCACTCGGTGGTTTTTCTGTGGCTCAACCACCAAACCGAGCCGTCGAGGGGATGCACCGCCCGTGCACCCCGTCCACCGACACATGTCCCCAGGTCCTCGACCCGAGCAACACAGTGCCCCGCAAGTCTCTGCTCGTCGCTGTCCCAGGCTGCCAGCCACCACAGCTGATCCTCGAGCCACCGGTCCCTCAGTCCAAGCCTCACGTCCGCCCTTCGCCACTCTCGGTCCATCGGCACGACACGTCTCTACTTGACCTTCACCTTGCCTTTGATCACTGTATCCGTGCTCGACACCTGCACAACACAAGCCAAAGAACATGTGCATTATCCCAGTTGACAATCACTCATCACTCGAGACTCGGCATACACCCATGTATCCGCAATCTCCCCCTTGATGAGTGCATTGTCAACTACCAACACAAATCATAATAAAATAGAGAAAGGAAGGAAGAAGGAGAGAGAACTCGACCAAATGACCCAAAAGCATATCAAAGCCGAACAAGGTCAAGTGAAAGGAGCAAGACAACTTGGTCCCCAAAGACATGGGCAACGGCTCGACGCAACCAAGCAAAGCAAAGCTAGCCTTCAAGAAGAGGTAGAACAGGCTCAACACCACTAGCTAAAAAGCTCGATACCAATTGAAAAACCAATTGAAATTCAAGCAGAATAGAGCTAGCCCTCAAGAAGAGGCAGAGACGGGCTCAACACCGCTAGCGAGAAAGCTCGATAACAACTGAACAAGCACAAAGGCAAAGACGCTAGTCCCTCAAGAAAGAGGCAGAGGCTCAACACAACTAGCTACCAACAATGCCAAAAATGCTCCGAACCAATTGGAAAGCTCAAGAAACCGAAACCGAGCCAGCACAGACTCCCCCTCCAATAGTGCACACAACCAGGAAATCTCCCCCTTATGATTTGACAAGTTTCTCCCCCTTAGTTGAAAATGCACTATCAAGTATCTCCCCTCCAAATGCAGATGAGTCAAAATGCAAGTTAGCAGCTTTAGGAATATAGTCGATAGGATAAGAAGATGCTCAACAAAATGCTGATCTGATGACTCAATAATATGCACAGAATGGTGGCAAAGGCTCAAACTGATCACCAAATACGAAATATGAACATGTGAGCAGTTTTTAGCCAAAAAGGTATTCACCATCAAAATAGCACTAAACATGTACAGACAGGAAGTCAAACAAGTGCTAAAAATGTATACAAGGTGAACTACCCCTAGCAAGGTTCAATCATCATGCTATAGAATGAAACATAGACTTGTGTATTCAAATTTTATCGGAGTTGCAGCGGTTAAATTACACAAGGTCAAATTTCAGCATATGATTGCGAGAGGTTGAAAGCTTATCATTGCCTAACTTTTCAACTATGCAAAGCCTATGCAGAAGCAATCAGAAGCTTAAAGCAACAGTTTCGGTCACACACTACACAGCTCAAGTTTAACTCAAAGTGCAATGAGAAACAGTCTCGAAACTGTGATGTGCTGACAATCAATCCCATCTCGATCTTTCCAATTCACTTAACTTGGTTCAAATTTAAAAATAGAATATGAACATACCAAGCAAGTGAATGACTCAGAACTATATACATAGCAACCTAGCATATATGAAAAGCACAAGTGATTTCAACACATTCTACACACGCTAGTTGCATATCTCAATGGTGAACATTTTCAAGATTTATGTTCATTAAGAAAATTCACCATTCATAAAATAGCTTAGCTCACAACATGTATCAGTGATAAGAAGGAGCATAAGCGCATGATCATAAAGCATCGAAGCATACACTATGCAGAACATAGTCACATTCTAAGGATTATATACATGAAGCTCTGAATATAAATATGCAAGATGAAATGAAAAGATGCATAATGAAACCAAATGAAGGGAAAAGAGTCAGTCTATGATACACAAACCAAAATGTTTCCCCCATCTAAAAGGGGAAACACACACCAAGCTCACCTCTCAACCTAGCAAAAGTTGATTGGTCTAAAGGCTTGGTGAAAATATCAGCCAACTGATGATGAGTATCGACATGGCGAAGGTCGATATCACCCTTCTCATAATGGTCTCGCAGAAAATGAAAGCACACATCAATGTGTTTGGTCTTAGAGTGCAGCACGGGGTTCTTAGCAACGCTAATAGCACTCGTGATGTCACAAAGCAAGGGAACGCGAGAAAAGCTCAGACCAAAATCACGCAAAGTGGCCATCATCCAAAGCAACTGGGAACAGCAGCTAGCCACAGCAACATACTCAGCCTCCATGATAGACTGGGCAATGCTAGCCTGCTTGCGAGAAGACCACGATACAAGAGAAGAACCAATAAACTGACAAGTCCCAGAAGTGGACTTGCGTTCAATTCGGCAACCAGCAAAGTCGGCATCAGGATAACCACAAAGGGAGAGGGTGGAGGAAGCAGAATACCAAATCCCAAATTCTAGAGTGAAGCATAAGTACCTCATAATGCGCTTGACTGCCTGACAGTGCGAGGTGCGTGGCGATGACTGAAATCGCGCGCAAAGACACACCGCGAACTGGATGTCCGGGCGTGTCGCCGTCAGGTACAGCAGCGAGCCGATCATACTCTAGTACTCCTTCTAGTCCACAGCTTCTCCATCCACATCCGCATCCAGGGCTGCCGTAGTCGGCATGGGTGTTGGAAGAGGCTTGGCCTCATCCATGTCGAACTTCTTCAGGATATCCTTGGTGTACTTGCCCTGGTGCACGAACGTCCCCTCTCGGGATTGCTTGATTTGCAACCCGAGGAAAAATGTCAGCTCGCCCATCATGCTCATCTCAAACTCCCTGCTCATAGTATCTGCAAACTTGGCAACCAAAGCAAGAGAAGAACCACCGAAAATGATATCATCCACGTAAATCTGGACCAAGAGAGTGTCATTGCCTTGCTTGAGGAGAAAGAGTGTTTTATCCACACATCCCATTTTAAAACCCTTAGCAAGCAAAAAGGTTTTCAACCTATCATACCAGGCTCTAGGGGCTTGTTTCAAACCATATAAAGCTTTGTGAAGTTTAAAAACATGGTTTGGAAACTTGGGATTTTCGAAACCGGGGAGTTGTTTCACATACACCTCCTCTTCTATGTAGCCGTTTAGGAAGGCACTCTTGACATCCATTTGAAAAAGTTTAAAACCTTTGGATGCAGCAAATGCCAAGAGGATCCTAATTGCCTCCAAACGAGCTACAGGAGCAAACGTCTCCTCATAGTCTATCTCCTCCTTCTGACTATAACCCTAGGCTACTAGTCTGGCCTTGTTTCGCACAACATGGCCATCCTCTCCTTGTTTTTTTTTTGAAAACCTATTTTGTCTCAATAGGGTGACACTCAGGAGGAGGTGGAACCAAAACCCAGACCCGATTTCTTTCAAAATTTTCAAGCTCCTCATGCATGGCATTGACCCAATCCGGATCAGATAAAGTGTGTCCAACATCTCGGGGTTCAAAATCAGCAACAAATGTAGAATGAGCAAAGTGAGAGATTTGTTGTGACCTTGACCGAGTGACACGTTCGCCGATGCTGTCGATCATCTGTTGAGGCGGGTGTTGACGCTGGATGTGTCGTGGCGCCTCTCGAACTGAAGATACCTCCCCCTCAACAGCAGCTGGTGCCTCCTTGGGTACAAAGGGTACCGCACGTGGTGGCGGATCCCACGGCCCCCAAGTAGTCGAAGAAGAGGGGTCGGGCCGTGAGTGGTAGTATAAACCGCTCTTTGCGGCACAGCAGGTGGAGATGGTGCTAGGTCATCCATCCCTTCAGCACCCTCATCCTCATCATCAAAAAGAGGCTCGCCAACCTCATGATCACCTGCACGCTCAAAATGAGAAGAAGGACAAACAATGGTCTCGTCAAAGGTGACATCGAATGTCTCCATGACTCGGTTAGTATCAAGCTTAAGTTCACGATATGCACGAGTATGAGTGACATAACCCAAAAATACACCGTCAGAAGAACGAGACTCAAATTTGTCCAGGTTGCCTTTCTTAAGTATAAAACAGTAGCAACCAAAAACTCTAAAATAATTCATCTTGGGCAGTTTTCCAAAACGCAACTTTATAAGAAGTCTTTTTCAAGAAAGCTCAGAGAAAAATGCGATTGGAAATGTAGCATGCAGTGCTCATAGCTTCGGCCCAATATCGCCTAGGAGTCCTATGCTCATCGAGCATCGTCCTGGCCATTTCTACAAGGGTCCGATTCTTCCTCCCTACAACACCATTTTGTGGCGGTGTGTAGGGGGAAGAAAACTGATGCTCCAAACCCAAAGAGTTACAAAACTTCTCAAAATCCGAATTCTTGAATTCGGAACCATTATCACTACGAATAGCTCGCATCGAGTTCAAAGGGAACTCGTTCTGAAGATGCAAAATCAGATTGCAAGCAAAAGTGAAAGTCTCAGTTTTCTCAGCTAAAAAGAAAACCCACAAATATCTCGAAAAGTCATCAACGACAACAAGCACATACCACTTCCTCCTAACTGAGCTCACCCGAGCCGGACCAACAAGGTCCATATGCAAAAGCTCTCCAGGGCGCTTAGTCATGACCTGAGTCACTGGATGGTGGGGAGCGGCAACCATCTTCCCATGTCTACATGAGTGGCAAACAAGATCCTTCTCCATAGACAACTTGGGCAATCCTCGGATTAAGCCAAGTGAACTAAGCCTTACAAGCAAGACGAAGCTCAAGTGACCAAGTCTCCTATGCCACTTCCAAAGATCAGAGGAGGAAGGTCCAGCCACAAGACAACGAGAAGTGCCGAAAGACTCCGAGAAATTCGCACGAAAGACTTTACCAAAGGGCGAAATCATACATACAAGATTGCCCTGAGGATCCAAAATACGACTGAGATTTGGCTTAAAACAAATCTCATAGTCATCATCGAAAAGTTGCGAAATAGAAAGAAGGTTAAAATGCAAGTTAGAAACAAGAGCAACATCGCGCAACACAAAGTGCTCATTAACTCACACCGACCCACGAGACAACACCTTACCTTTGCTATTGTCGCCGAAGGTGATAAACTCCTTTCCGGCGACCGGACTAAGACTAGAGAACCACTTGGCGTTTCCGGTCATGTGTCTCGAGCAACCGAAATCCACCAACCAAACGTTCTCCAATCGTTTTACCTACATCAATAAAAAGACATAGGGTGAGCATATGGTCCAACACTGGGGTTAGTGAAGTAGGGAGAATACCAGTGTTGGGTCGGGTGCTCAAAAGAACGGTTAGCAGAAAAACCATTCCTAGCACGCCTACGGGAAAAGCGATCACCACGTACAGGAAAACGTGGTCCGCTAAGGGAGGAGCGTCCATCGCGATACTCAAAACGCGGTGGGGGAGAACGCTCAACTACAATGCCACCGCCACGGGGTCCATAGCTCACAATAGCAGGTTCCCGCCGGGCACGACCTCCTCGCGGCCTAGGCCTAGGAACTTGAGGTTTTGGACCTCTAGGCCTAGCAGCACGCCTACGAACATTTGGCACATGTACATCATGGAAAGGATTGTACATGTCCGTGTTTGTTGACACTTCTTAGCGTCGCTACTAAGAATAGAGTTTGAATCTATCCCTAGCAACGGTGCTAGAAATGTTTGTTGGTATTTCTTATGTCTATTGGATAATTCCGCAAGCGCACAGAACATACCGTTGTAGCATTTCACCCAGGGGTATTCCAGGGTATCGTATTTATCCACAGGGAAGCAATGGTTAAAGAATGTGATAACTAACTATCATGTATCCACTAACTAATATACCAACTAAACCAGAGTGGGGGTAAGTGATATATATGATAAGAGCAGTGACACACACAGGAGAGGTCACAAAGATAAAAGAGTAGTCCAGCGAGCGAGGAGAACAACGAGCGAGCCTAAGGTTTCCAGAGATCTATCTCTACTTGCAAGGTTCTAACTTAGCAAGACATGTTATATCAAGCAAGATCAATGTTCATACACAATTGCACTTCGGGTCACTAAGCCACTTAGCAACAGAAAGGGATGAGAAGGGTGCTAAGCCGCCTAGCACAAGAAGACCTACGTTTTAATAACTTGCCCGCACGTGGTGGAATCAAAGCCTAGATAGGTCTGTCACCCCTACTAGGTACCACAAACAAACCATGGAGTAAGCCGCAGACACAGGCAAGCGTATAGTCTAGACACCACGTCTACACTACATCTCACTACTCTAATCCGACATCCGGTGGAACTGATTAGAGCACCGGGTTAAGGGCGGTGAACCAGCGCAAAGGTATAGTACCATTATCTTGCTATCACATAACTATGACAATGCTAACAACCACTACAACATAACTAGTCATGTTGCAATAAAGTAAAGTACTAAGGCAAAGTAGAGAAGATAACTATATAAAATAACTCAAGTCTTACAAGGAAAGAAAGGAATACAAGAACCATACCAGACCTCCCGGAAGACTAGAGCTGAAGACCAGAGACGCACTCTAACTCCAAGCATTACTACTAGTACTACATCTTGAGAGAGAGTGGAGAGCTCCTCCTTGTGGTGTGTTGAATGAGAGGGTGAAGGCCTCTATTTATAGTGGAGGTGGAGTAGGGGCTACTCCGGTGCCACGTCAGCGATCCGCGGGATCCTCCTCTCTTCACCCTTGGATCCACCGCCATGACAACCGACTTGGATGAATGGCTTGGATATTCTTCACGTGTGAAACATGAACTTTGCCACCGACTTGGATGAGGGTCACCAAGGGGTCGGCCGACCCCTGTCCCTGACATGTGGGCCCGGGGTACATCTTCTAGAAGGTGCTGATGTCACCCTGATGAATAGTTCTACGGGGTCCCACCAAGGGGGGGTCGGCAGACCCCCCTATGACAGGGCTGGCCCACCTTCTTCTCTCCCTTGGTGACCCCACATGCCATGGAGCAAGTCTTGTGAAGTTGGTTGCATTTGGTTTTCGGTGTGGACCCATGAATCCATGTGCTTCTCATCTTGCACCATTGAGCAAAAGCACATGCTTGATCCAATGGTTGATATTGGCTTGAACGTGCTTCTCTTGGATCATGCCATGTCACCATGGCCGAGGTGGACCAATGGTGGGGTCGGCCGACCCCCTTGGTGGGCCCACCTAGCCTCATTTTGTTCATTTTGCCATCTCCTACAAGTTCACAAGCTAAGAGTACAAGTGGAACTTATTAGTGATAAATATGCTCATGATATGCTATTCTTCCTTGAAACCGAGGCCTGTTGACGGTATTTTGATAAGGTAAAACATGTTATAACTTCCGTCAACAGTGTTGTTCATCTCCTTTGCACGGCTCGCCTCTCTCTTGCGCCGAAAGCAAAACTCACTCAAGTGACCATCTCTCCCACAGTGCTCACAATGGTACCTCACCGCTCTCATAGGGGTTTGTTGGTACTCACGGTAGTGGGTGTGGATCACTTTGCCCTTCTGTGGCATAAGCTCCTCTTGGATAGGTGGCATTGTGTCAAGCTTTTTTCAGGTGGTTGGGCTTGGGATGCCATGTCTTTTTCTTGGGTGGAGCTCTCGGAGGTTCAACAACCATTCCATCCTTGGTGTTAGGCTTGAGAGGCTCTTTGGGTGGAATCTTAGTAAGCTTGGGAGTAGTGGTGGAGTTGGGCTTCTCACATGGGTTAAGACCACTCGACTCTCCAATCTTCCCAAAAGATGAAACATCAACACCCTGAGCAAAGCCTACACCTGGACCTCCAGCAACACGCTTGAATTGGGAGATCATCATCCCAAGCTGCGGCTCACCACCCATGACAAGATGGTCTGAAGGTATGTGTTTTCCTCCTCGGTTTGCATCTTGTCATGCTTCACGTTGGCCTCTTCAAGAGACACAATCTTGGCATTCTTCTCTGCCAACTCGGATTGCAAGCCCGCACAGGACTTGCACGCACCAAGCACCGAGGATCTAGCTCTAAGCTCATCCACCTCTCCTATCAACACAGCATACTTACTCCTCAAGGTGAGAAGATCAGTCATGTGTGTGGTGCACATCTCGCACTCGCTCTCCTCAGAAACGACTACGGTGGACTTAGCAAACTCAAGCTCCTTCACCGTATCCTCCCACTTCTGCCTAAACTCCTTCCGTTCTCTAGCAGCGCGCCTAAGAAGCTTGTCTTGACTAAGAAGGGTGGCAGTAAGCTTCTCGACCTCAGCAGAAAGCTCATCGGGGGTCAGAGATACCTGGGAGGTGTCGTCGTCATCGTCGTCGTTCTGAGGGATCTCCTCCAGCTCGCCGTCGACCTCCTTGCCGAGGGGCATGGTGCAGAAGCCCTCGTTGTCGGCGAAGAAGCAGAGGTCGTTCAGCTTGTCCTCGATCCTCTTCTTCTTCTCGGACTCGTCGTCGCTTGAGGAAGCGGAGTCATCATCCGAGTCGTCGATGTCGCTGAGCGTGGCGAAGAATGCACGCTGTTCAGCCAGGGCCTTTTCCATGTACTTCGTCTTGATGTACTCCTTGTTGAAGCCGCCCTTCCGCTTGTGCTTCGCGGGGACGTACTTCTCCTTGCGCTTGCTGGAGTCGTAGTTGTGCCCATGATCCACCTTGTCATAGACTTTCTTGTTCTTCTTCGGGCAATTGGCGATGAAGTGGTTGAGGTCGCCGCACTCGAAACAACCCGAGCGTCCTCCTCTGCGGTGATGGTTCATGCTGTTGTTGTGGAACCGCGAGAACCGGTTGGTGAGCAAAGCTAGCTCGTCATCCCCCATGAACTCTAGTTGCTCCTCTGCGATAGAAAGAAGAGAGGAAAGTGCAAAGCCTCCAGAGGAGTTAGCAGAAGAGCCAAGAAGCAAATCCATCGATGGGCCAAAAGGATTTTCATAAGAAGCCCTCGCCATGGCATCGATCTCACTGGACTTGAGCTTACTAAAGAGCTCATCGCACGTGAGGGTCTCATAGTTAGGTGATTCAATGATCGCCTGAACCTTGGAATCCCACACCGACCGATCAAGAGTATGTAAAAGCTTCAAAGCCCTCTCATGATCATCGAAAGGCAACAACACCTTGTTAGCCCTCATCCTGTTGACGATCACCTGAAAGCAAGCGAATAAACTTTCTATGCTCTCGCTAGGCATATGTCGAAAGTTCTCATACTCTCGCTTGAATGACTCGTAGAGACGGGTTTTGACTTGAGTGGTTCCCTCATGGAAACGCATGAGGGTAGCCCAAATCTCCCGAGCCGTAGTGAGGTGAGAAACGCGATCAAACTCACTCATGCTCAGGCATGAGAAAAGAGCATTACGGGCTCGGCTATTGGCATCGTGCTCATGGATCTGATGCTGAGTAGCACGAGCAGCCAAGACCACGTAATCAGCAGAGTTACAAATATCCCAGATGGAAGCACCCAAACTCTGAAGATAGGCCGACATGCGTATCTTCCAATACGCATAGTTCGTCCCATCAAAGAACGGCGGTTTGCCCACGCCGCGATCCATGTCGCCTTCTGTGGATCTGGAACCGGCTAAGGTGGAAGATCCTTAACCCGCTCTGATACCAATTGAAGGACCGAAAAGTGCTACCAGAAAGTGACCAGAGGGGGGGTGAATGGGAGCTTCAAATTTCTTTTCAGAAACTTGTTGCTACTGTTCCGAGAATCAACCCCCAAGAGCAAAACTAGAGCTTGCAAGTGTCCACGACCCTAGATGTAGGGTGGATGCTTCCAAGAAACACAGCGGGACACTACACAACTCTAGAAACCCAACGCAAAAGCCGGAAATCAAAACCGACAACGTACGAACAAACTACGGATGAAGGCGCGCAGAACAGCACTGACCGGACTCTGGCCAGCATCCAGTCAGTAGACACCGGACGCGTCCAGTCAGGCGAAATCCAATTTCGGACCTCTCTGTTCGTGACCGGACTCACAGAAGTGATGCGTCCGGTCAGAGCAAGAAGCGTCTGGTTACCACACGAACACCCGATGAACAGTGCAAGTGACGCGTCCGATCACTGAGTAGCCGAGCGTCCGGTCAAATCGTAGGAAAGAACAGTGAGAACATTCATCGACCGGACTCTAGGCAGTGCGTCCGGTCAATCTGAACCGAGCGTCCGGTCACCCCGAAAATGTACTGTTCGTTCACCGATTCGACTCGATCTCACCCAAAACGAATCCTCTAGGGATCAAACTTGGTGAGAAGAGTCATAAGGAGGATAGTGAGCTACTCCTAGGAGATCATGGCTCGAACCTATCTCCAAATCGATGAATCGAAGAAATCCGAGGAGAAGGGAGAAAAACTTGACCCGAAACGAAAATCGACCGATCTACAAGCTCGTGAGGTTAGAGGTGAATTCCTTCGGTGGAAAGAAGTGCCTCACGATCTAGAACAACTTGGTTCAAATGGATTTGCAAGAGACACACCAAATAGAGAGATAGATCAATGGGAAAATCATGGAGAAAAGCAACCCGCGAAGAACACGAACAAAACGTGAATCACAACCACGAATTTGCAGCCGTGTGGCTACCACACGCTACAACAGTGAGATTACGGTCTCACTTCCTCAAAATCTCACGAACACAGAGGTATGATTGTCTTCTTTGTGGATCTCAGTTCGCTACAGAAGAGGATGGGGAGAGCAGGAAAACCTAGAAGGCAAAATAGAAAATGACTAAGATCGAATGGGAGGTGGGTGTCTCCCTCTACTTATCCTAATTCTATTTCCCACTCTACCCCTAACTAATTACAGAGCGAGCCAGCTAAACCCTAGGGTTATTCTGGACCAACTCAAGGTAGATGGTGATCCGACGGCCACGCCCGCACAACTGGTAGGGTTGCCTCGAAGCAACCTCACCGATTGCCGCCACGTGCCGCCACCGCTCTGCTTGTCCTTTTCCCGGACTTTGCCCCCGGTTTTGAGGCCCAAACCGGGAAACCAGCCGTCCATCGCCTGAGTTTTGTTGCCCAAACTCAGAAACCCGCAGCACCCAGGTTTTGACGCCCAAACCTGGAAACTGTCCTCAGCCCGAGTTTTGTGGCCCCAACTCGGAAACCATCAGTGCCCAGGTTTTGAGGCCCAAACCTGGAAACCGTCCACTCGGTGGTTTTTCTGTGGCTCAACCACCAAACCGAGCCGTCGAGGGGATGCACCGCCCGTGCACCCCGTCCACCGACACATGTCTCCAAGACCTCGACCCGAGCAACACAGTGCCCCGCAAGTCTCTGCTCATCGCTGTCCCAGGCTGCCAGCCACCACAGCTGATCCTCGGGCCACCAGTCCCTCAGTCCAAGCCTCACGTCCGCCCTTCGCCACTCTCGGTCCATCGGCACGACACGTCTCTACTTGACCTTCACCTTGCCTTTGATCACTGTATCCGTGCTCGACACCTGCACAACACAAGCCAAAGAACATGTGCATTATCCCAGTTGACAATCACTCATCACTCGAGACTCGGCATACACCCATGTATCCGCATCTTCTCTTGCTGCTCGAATCTCTCTTCTCTACTCTTTTCTTTCTCTCTTTTCTTTGAGCAGTCTATCAATCTCTCTTTGCTTTTCCCGAGCTTCTCTTCTCAATCTCTTCTCTTCCTTCTTCCTTTCTTTCTCAACCGGATGGATAGGCTTGTCGACGTCGGTTGGAGCCTGAGGAAGAGGATGGTCATGCGCTGTGGAAGCGCTGAGCTCGCTGCTCTCATCCTCAAGGTGTACATCGGCCTTCTTCACACCTCCCGAACCGTCTTCGGTCTCCATTCCTCACGCGGTGAAGCGTATATAAGGTAACCGGCTTTAATACCACTTGTAGGATCTTTGGAGGCCTAAAAGGGGCTTGAATAGGCCTGTCAAAACTCAAAACTCAATTCGATCAGTAAGCCGATCGACACTGCCGATCTGGGTAAGAGAAAAATCAAACTTCATGAGTATAAGACAGAATGTTACACACAGAGAGAATAAGCTTCCTACAGGGTTAGATAGTTCACAGATATACCAGAAACTGAAAACACAAGTTTGAACCCAAACCCTAGAAATCACTTCACAAATGGAAAGTAAACCAAAGCACAAGGTGACACAAGGATTTATCCCGTGGTTTGGTTCACCACAAAGGTTAACCTACTCCACGTTGTTGTGGTACGCCACCAAGGCTCAAGCTCACCACTTAGGTTTGCCCTTTCCTCGTTCTCAAGTCAAGAGAGCTAACTCTTGAGATGATGGGTGATTTCTTAGCTGCAAGAAGATGGTTACAAACCTCCCTTGGCTGCCACTAACGTTGGCAAGCTCAAGGGCGATGCCTAGCCGGCTAGGAGCAAGCTCCAAGAGTAATAAACCCTAGAACCTTCGGCCAAACATGAACCAATGCTCTGGAAACTTTAGGAATCAATGGATCTGCTCTCTAATCGTGTTTTGCTGCCTTTTCTTTCAAGTTTTAGTGGTTGGAATGGGAGATCAACTTGAAAGCTTTGGGGGCAATAATGGAGGAGTGAGTGAGAGAGATGAGAGCCTTTCAAACGGTTAGAACGCGAGCTGGAAGAAGCACTGGTGTAACTGGGCTATTTTGGGCTTTTTGGAAAGGTATATATAGTCTGTGTTCAAACGGTCCGATTATGATCAGCACTGTCGATCATAATGATCAGCACTGCCGATCTCCCCAAATGGATCAAATCGAGATGAAACATGCGGGGTTAGAAAGGTAGCTGGAAGTATGTCTTTCTGACAAAGATTGAGCATTGGTAACATAATTTGACTATGGGTGCTAGAATCCCTCTTAATAGTACAACATTCCTAAACTCATATTCAAAATGAAAAACGATTTAAACCTCCTTTGAGTTGGGAACCATCATGTAAACAATTGGGTACCCATCAGCCATGTATGCCATCCTTTCATTTGCTATTCCCTACTTGTCAACTCAACAAATCTCATTAGTCCTCTAATTCGGTGGTCATCAACACCAACACCCACTTAGGGCTTGATTGCACTTACAGAGACCCACTTGCACGTGGGGAAGGCCCAGAGCTATCCACGGAGTTACCCGACCGGGAGCTTGGCCCTTGTGAGGGATTCCTTGCGAGGGGCTCCAATGAGGACTATGGGGAAGCTTGCGCGCTTCTCGATACCTCGGTAAAAATACCTGAGTCATCGACGGGAGTTTGCATCTCTACCTCTCTCTTTAGCTTCCACATTTACTTTGCTTCCTTGTTGTAAGCTTAATCTTTGCTAGCTTAGTTGGTAGGCTAGTTGATAGGTTTGGAACATAGGATGCAAAACTCTTTTGCAGTAGAGATAGCAACACACCTAGCAAAACCTTAGTTGCACTTTAGATAGTTTACCTTCTTGCATAGGTTTTGACTAGGTGGTAATTAGAGGCCATGGTTTAGAGTAGAAGTTTTAAGTTGCCTAATTCACCCCCCTCTTAGGCGTCACGGTCCTTTCAGGTTGCTTGGTGGGTTCCAAGTGTTGGTTGTTCGGTGGATCTCTGAGTGCGGTTTTGCTCGGTGGACTCCAAGTGTTGGTTCTATTTCTAAGGAGAATGTGGTTAAACCTAGTAAATAGGTGCATAGGAAAAATAGGATTAATAGGTTGTATCGCTTTAGTTGCTCATGTCAAACAAAGTTAGCCTACCCTTGAAATTAGCCCCATGTCACATTATTTCCTACACTTGCGGAGTACATTTCGATGTACTCACCCTTCCTCTTTGTCCCCCCTGCTACCCCACCCAGACACTGGAGGCTACGACGAGGAGCAGGAGTATCCAAAGGACGGTGGTTTCGACCTAGACGAGTTGTACTAGGCTAGTGCTACCCCCGGTCGACCTTCCTATGGAGTTGGTGTCCAGTTTCCGCGAATCTACATGAGAGTTTGTACTTTTATTTTTGGACCCTAGGATCATTTATGTAATAATGTTCGATATTGTAATATAACATTGATTTTGATACTATTATGATGTTGATATATGATATATGTATGAAAATTTGTCCTGACATACGTATATTATGCACTCGATTTTATCCTTAAAATAGGGTGCGACAATTATGCAATCTGCAAAAAAGAGTTAGAAATGCTTAGGCACCTGCCTTGAAGTGGTTCGGTGGTGTAAGGACCTGTGTGGCCTAGAGGGGGGGTGAATAGGCCTGTCAAAAATTGTAACACTATGGTGTTAAGCAGACTAAAACCTGACATGTCATCATATGCACTGGCATTTCATCTGAGTGATAACCTAAATATGCATTCACTAAAAACCAGTTTATTTCTTTATGCTTGTGCTTAGTTGATAAGGAGTGTTTAAGTTTGCAACCCTAGTTATGGTTTCTTATGTGGTGATTAGTGCTTTAATGCTATATAAGAGTATTTTGGTAATTTCTTATATAGTAATTGAATTTTGGACCACATCTTGGTATTATGTCTCAAAGGTGTATTTGGAACATGTTTCAAGTCACCATTGAGGTATAATTCAAATTTGGTTGGAATTCAATTAAGTAATGTTATTAATTCAAAAATCCTATTTTATCCCCTTTAATAGCAATCAAAATCTATAAAGAATTTGAGTATGCTTCAAAAAGCAAAGTTGCTCCATTTTTGATAAGGATCAACTTTGATGTATAAAGTTTTCCAAGTTTTCATACGAAAAAAAAGCAATTGTGAAAATACCCTTTTGTCCTTTTTGTCTCCTTTTGATTTTCAAACCCTAATTCAAAAACTAAGCATATTTTGCATTTGTTGCAAAAATAAAAGATGTTCAGTATTGAATTTTGAGCATTTGATATTTTAACATATTTTCAACTTATATTCAAAAATCTAAAGTAATTTCAAAATATCTAAAGGGTAGAATGGGGAAGGGGGGATAAGTTTCTCTTCTGTTCATGGCGGTGGGCAGCCGATATTTTGATCGCTGCTGCTCGTGCGCTGGGCGTCGATCTTTCCCGAATGAGCGCGCGACTGAGTCCGTGGTGATGTCAAGCAGCTGCTGGCGCTCTCCCTCGCGTCGTGGCGCCTCCTCCTGCGCTCGCCGTCGCCATTTTGCCACCAAGACGCCGACGGGAACAATCCTAACTCAATCCCAAATTCACCGCACCCAAGCGTCCCCATCCTAATTGCCCGCGGTTATAACCTCCTTAACTCCTTGCGCATCTCCAGAACCCATCCATTCGACCTCTACTGCCTCAGAGAGCTCGAGCTCGCCGTTTTTCTTCCCGCCGGGCTAAATCGCCGCCGAGCTCGACCTCGCCGTGGTCAGCCCAACCGGGCACTCCTATACTCTCCCTGTCTCATGTTTCCGTTTCATCTTGACCCCAGAGTACTCATCGGCTCGATGGTTCTCTGTTTGATGCTCAGGTCTCGCCGGAACATTGCTTTCTTCGCCGGAGTTTGCCGCCGCGAGCCACTGCTCCGTGGACCTTGCCTCTTCGTTCATCCTCCGCTTGAACCAGCTACATAGCCAGCATCAGGGTGAGCTACTGGAACTTCCTAGCCCCTCCGTTCTACTGCTACCGGCCTAGGTTCGCTGGAACAATTTCGCCGTGATCCGGTCCGCCGTCGTGCATGGCCAGACCTCACCGGGGCAGTAGCGTTTAGGGTTAGAGGCTTTATCGGCCGCGGGTGACCTGCCGGTGATGATGCTCGCGTCCGTTAGGTCTCTACTGGCCGGAGTTGGCCGGCGTAAGGCTCGCCGGCACTCGGTGCGTCGCCGCGCGCTCTGGCCATGGTCAGGGACCTCCCGTTTGTAAAGACGACAAGTTAGAGGGTGTTGGTTGCAAAGTCCTTGACTCAGGTGAATAGCGCTCAAGACTGTGGGTTAGTTTCGTTTAAGCCGAAGGGCTTTTCTGCAAAAGCGCCGAGGCGCGCGGGCGGGAGTCAGGCCGGGCTGTTTTCGCGCGTGATGGGCCGCGCGGGAGCAGGCCGAAAGCCCAGTTTGGGCTAGTTTGAGTTTTTCTTTTTCCAGTTTAATGCACAGTAGCCAAGTTTGTTATTTTTGCTATAATTTTTCTATAGCTCTGTTAATCATGAAATTTGACATGAAAGATAATAACATGTCTGTGCTAATATAAAAGTTATAAAACTTGTGTTTTGAATAATTTTACTTTGACAATTAAATCTACACTTTAATTAATAAATGCAACTTTAATGAATTATGTGATTTTTTGTGTTTCTCCAAAAATCATGAAATTTGACATGTGAGTTTGTGTCACTGATATCTACCTTCTTGATTAATTTCAGCTCTGTTTGAATAAGTATGATTTGTTTATAAGTAAAGGCTAATTAAAATGACTTATAAAATACATAAAAATTGTTAATTCCTTTTAGATTTGTATGACTTTTGGTTTTGTTTGACAATCAGGGGATCAGTAGCATGAATTGCTCCCTGGTTATGGATTTCTTTATACAGATGATCTTTGTTTGCTTATTAGTTACATAACCTTGCTTAATAAAGATAATGAAATTTAATTAGTAATAATATAAAGTTTAATGGCTAAGTTGATTTTGTTGGTTTGCATTTATACCGTGATGAAAGATTATACAAATAGGTGTCTACAGCTTAGAAAATTTCCATCTTTACCATGATCATGTCATAAGCATCCCATTGATCATGCATATGCACTTCTACGTGTAGATCTCGTTTCGAAAGGACCTGATCCTCAGTGGGCTTCTCCTGAGTGTGTGGATCCTTCTGGATTTTCAGAATCTCCGGACTTTGCTAATCATCAAGGCAAGACCCGGACATTAACCTTATCCTTGTATTTTTATAAAGTTATTTATATCACTTGAGTTAATATGATGCATTAAGTGAATAGGAGTTGAGTGAAACCTATTTGTTGCATTACCAACCTTGATGATTCCAATACTTAACCTTGGTACCCACTTTATGAAAATGCTTAGTATGCTTAGCCATGCTTTACTACTTCTTTATAGTAGGTGCTTTTAAAAATGGTTGCTATGTTATGGAAAGAATGAATCTTGAGATAACATGATAACGATAGTAACTTACATCAAGAATGGAGTCTTGTTGTAAGGTTACTCAACATAGGACCTTATCGTTGTTGGCCTGCTGTGATTGAGACCTTTGAGTACAGCCCACATGCGGTGGTAAGCCTCGTCTATAGCTATTCCGATACTTGAGAACGGATAACCGCGTACTGGGAGTGGAGAGATGGCGGGAGTAGCGTGTACCCTCGGGGCTATGAGATAGTCGGGTTCGAGGTGTACTGTACTCTCGGGTGACGCTGGACCCGTTCTTGTATGGGAGGATCTATAGATAGGGTTGACGTATGCAAGATTAAGTTCTACATATGTCGTGTGGTACTGAATCCCCAGCTGGGTTTTAAACGATTCGAATCACCGTGTTTCTTCGGATATGGAGCCTCAATCCACTGACCTGCACCGTAGTAATGAATGAGATCTTTATGAAATGAGAACGAAAGATGTGGTATGCTTATGAAAGTTTGAGAATCTTTGGATAGTTATGAAATTTAATCTTGAGTTAAAACTTGAAACTAGTTTTTCTTTTAGTAAGCTTTTATGCAAAAGAAATGTTTTGATCTTGCTAAAGCCTTATATTGAATCCCTATAGCCTTCATACCTGAGTCTTCTCCTCTTTTCTAGACGGTTAAGTCTTGTTGAGTACTTTTGTACTCAGGGTTTGTTAACCTTTGTTGCGGGTCAGTTCATTGATCATCCTTTTGGTGGTCAATGTTTCTTCACTCTTGTGGAGGAGAGTGATAATGACTCTGATGTTTGACCTTGGGCAAGTAACCTAAGTTGTGTGGTATATGTAATATAAAGTTCCGAACCTTTTATGTATCAAGTACTTATGGTTTGTAAACTTAAGTTTCAATCTATGTTATACAACCTTTCCGCTTTTACTCTGATTTATCTTATCTACAAAACTGTTGTAATACTGTGATGCTTGACGAGGGAATTCCTGAAAAGAATATAACGTGGATGATTCGGGTTTCCCGAGGACACCCGACAAATCTCTTGAGTCATTTGGAACTCGTGCACGCCGATCAGAAGTCTTTAGGACAATGATGGGTGCATGTGGGCCACTTAATTCAGGAGGTTCTGCCACAAAAATCACAGCACAAAACTTTGTTAGTGAAGTCCGGCACTACCGCCCTCAGCCCGGCACTGCCGGCCTCAGCCCGGTACTACCGTGCTAGCAACTTGTCCGAGCCTGCAATTCAAAATCTAGCCACAGAGAACCAAATCTATATGAATACAAATGTTGCTCTTGGTCTCCTAAACCTGCAGAAACAACTCAACCAAGCCAAATGCGTTGTATGTAGTAGATCAGGGCCGAACCCTAGAATCAACCACAAGCTCACAAGTATGATGAATGAACACAAGTTAGCACGAGACAAGTGATTTATCTCGTGGTTCAGCTCGCCACCAAGGCTTGCCTACCTCCACGTTGTTGAGGATGACCACTTAGGTCAAGAGCTTTGCAACTCTTCCTCGATCTCAAGTCAAGGAACCAAATCCTTGAGTGAGGGGTAATAATACTAGCTGCACAAGTGATTACAGACCTCCCAAGGCTGCCACACAAGTTGGCAAGCTCAAGGGCGACGCCTAGCCGGCTAGGGTTCCAAGAACCCAAGAGTAATAGAATCAAATCCACCGACTATAGCTCAAATCAAGTGCTCTAGGCAGTAGATTTCAGCTAGGGCTTCTCTTTGGTGAAGGTTTGAGCCTCTAACTCACTTGAATCAATGGGAATCAAAGATTAGGTGAGAGAGAGCTTGAGAGCCTTCAATGGGGAGAGAGAGCCTTGTCTGGAGGTAGGAGAAGAGTTATGGTTGAGAGTGACCGTTGGGTGGCAGGAAGGTGGAGTAAATACCCCCTGCAAGCCAACGGTTGAAACAAGTCGCGGCAGTGCCGGCTTAGCCCGGTAGTGCCGCGGCCCGGCACTGCCGCGCCTACCAAAAGACAGACATAGATCAGAATTTTGTGCAGCTGTCTTTGGTTAGAAAGCAAGTATGGCTAGGTTGGTTTTGAGCACATGATATTCAGCCATAGTGGTATATTTGCATTCCCCCTTGATAGTACGACATTCCTATAACTCAAATTCATATTGCGAATACATGGGTGTATGCCGGATCTTGAGTTATGAGTGATTGTCAACTAGTTTGATGCGCATGTTCTTTGGCTTGTGTTGTGCAGGTGTCGAGCACGGAGACAGTGATCGAAGGCAAGGTGAAGGTCAAGTAGAGACGTGCCGTGCCGATGGACCGAGAGCGGTGAAGGGCGGTCGTGAGGCTTGGACTGAGGGACCGGTGGCCTGAGGATCAGCTGTGGTGGCTGACAGCCTGGGACAGCGACGAGCGGAGACTTGCGGGGCATATTGTTGCTCGGGTCGAGGACCTGGGGACATGTGCCGGTGGACGGGGTGCACGGGCGGTGCATCCCCTCTACAGCGTCGGTTTGATGGTTGAGCCACAGGAAAACCATCGGATGGACGGTTTCCAGGTTTGGGCCACAAAACCTGGGTGCTGCGGGTTTGCTGAGTTTGGGCCACAAAACTTGGGCTGAGGATAGTTTCCAGGTTTGGGCCTCAAAACCTAGGCGCTGGCAGGTTTCTGAGTTTGGACCACAAAACTCAGGCGATGGACGTTTGGTTTCCCGGTTTGGGCCTCAAAATCGGGGGTTGGTCGTGAAGACAGGTTTCCCGGTTTTGGCCACAAAACCGGGGGTGAGGTCCGGGAAAAGGACGAGCAGAGCGATGGCAGCACGTGGCGGCAATCGGTGAGGTTGCGTCGAGGCAACGCTACCAGTTGTGCGGGCGTGGCCGTCGGATCAGCATCTACTTCGAGTTGGTCCAGAATAACCTTAGGGTTTAGCTAGTTGGCTCTGTAATTAAGTAGGGGTAGAGTGGGAATTAGAATTAGGATAAGTAGGGGGAGACACCCACCTCCCAAACTATCTCAGTCATTTGCTATTCTCCACTTAGGGTTTCCTGCTCTCCCAATTCCCTGTTGTAGCTACTGAGATCCGCAAAGAACCATACCTCTGTGTTCATGAGATTTTGAGGAAGTGAGACCGTAATCTCACTGTTGTAGCGTGTGGTAGCCACACGGTTGCAAATTCGTGGTTTGATTCGCGTTTTGAATTTGTTCTTCGTGTTCTTTGTTTCTCCACGATTTTCCCGTCACTTGATCTCCCTCTCTACTGCATCTTTTTGAAATCCACTTGAATCAACTTGTTCTTTATAGTGAGGAGAACATTTCCACCGAAGGAATTCATCTCTACCCTCACTAACAAGTAGATCGTGTTGATTCAATTTTCGTGGTGCTTTTTCGGTTCATACTCCTTCCTCTTTCGATTCCCGTTGATTGAGTTGATTTGAGCGGATGATTTCTTGGGGATAGTCTCCTAACTACCTCATGATCATCTTTTCTAAGTTTGGGAACAAGGAATTTTGATTTGGATCAGATTTGGGGAGATTTGAGTTGAGGGCGACCGAAATCGCCCTCACTGGGTGGTCGCGGACAGTCCGCCGCCCACCCCGCGGACAGTCCGCGCGTCAGGGACTTGGCCAGATCAGTGGCCAGGAGTCTCTGCTATTGGTGTCCAGGTTGACCGGCGGACAGTCCGCCGTTGCAACCCGCGGATAGTCCGGGACTATCCAGAGCTGTTTCAGCAGAGGTGCTGTTTTGCTCTTTTGGCTTGCGGACAGTCCGTCGCTGGTTCCCGGACAATCCGCCGTTAGGCAGACAGTCCGCCGCCGTACTCACAGACAGTCCAGGACTTCGCAGACTTGTGCTCTTCAGTGCTTTTGGTCTCCTGGCTTTTCGATTTGGTTTTTGGACTTCTCGTTTGGCCCTTGAGTTAATCAAGGAACCTTTCTAAGTATCTTTGCTACTTGTTAGCATAGGTATTTGGAGATTTCTCAACGTAGCCTTCCATCTACGTTCGGGAGGCAGTTTTAAGGGGTCAAACTTGAGCCGGTGCTTTTGGTGTTTGCTTCGCTCTTGCTTTGTGGTGCCTCGCTGTGATCCTAGGGATCATCCACCCTCTTCCAAGGGTCGTGGGCATCACATTTCGGTAAAAGCTTTCGGGGGTTGATTTTTGGGATAAAGGCCGAAGTTTCGAGAGAAATTTTTTTAGGCTACCATTCACCTCCCCCCCCCCCCTCTGGTCGCCTTGCTTTTGCATTCTCGGTCCTTCAATTGGCATCGGAGCGGGTTAAGGATCTTCCACCTTAGCCGGTTCCAGATCCACAGAAGGCGACATGGATCGTGGCATGGCAAACCGCTGTTTTTCGATGGGAAGAACTATGCGTATTGGAAGATACGCATGTCGGCCTATCTTCAGAGTACGGGTGCTTCTGTCTGGGAGATTTGCAACAAGGTTGATTACGTGGTCTTGGCTGCTCGTGTGACTCAGCTGTAGATCGATGAGCACGATGCCAATAGCCAAGCCCGTAATGCTCTTTTCTCTTGTTTGAGCATGTCTGAGTTTGATCGTGTTTCTCATCTCCCCATGGCTCATGAGATTTGGGCGACCCTCATGCGTTTCCATGAGGGAACCACTCAAGTTAAATCCCGTCTCTATGAGTTGCACAAGCGGGAGTATGAGAACTTTTGACACATGCCTAGCGAGAGCATAGAGAGTTTATTCGCTCGCTTTCAGGTGATTGTCAACAGGATGAGGGCTAACAAGGAGTTGTTGCCTTTCGACGATCATGAGAGGGCTTTGAAGCTTTTACATACTCTCGATCGGTCAGTGTGGGACTCGAAGGTTCAGGCGATCATCGAATCACCTAACTATGAGACCCTCACATGCGACGAGCTCTTCAGTAAGCTCAAGTCCAGTGAGATTGATGCCATGGCGAGGGCTTCTTATGAAAATCCTTCTAGCCCGTCGATGGCTTTGCTTTCTGGCTCTTTTGCTAACCCTCTCGAGGATTTGCACTTTCTTCTCTTCTTTCTGTCATAGAGGAGCAGCTGGAGTTCATGGGGGATGACGAGTTGGCTTTGCTTCCCAACCAGTTCTCGCGGTTCCACAATAACCGCATGAACCGTTGCCGCAGAGGAGGATGCTCTGGATGTTTCGAGTGCGGCGACCCCGACCACTTCATCGCCAACTGTCCCAAGAAGAACAAGCAAGCATTTGGGAAGGGCGATCATGGGCACAAGTACGACTTCAGCAAGCGCAAGGAGAAGTACGTCCCCGCGAAGCACAAGCGGAAGGGCGTCTTCAACAAGGAGTACATCAAGAAGAAGTACTTGGAGAAGGCCCAGGCTGAGCAGCGTGCTTTCTTCGCCACGCTCAGTGACGTCGACAACTCAGATGATGACTCCGCTTCCTCAAGCGACGACGAGTCCGAGAAGAAGAAGAAAGTCGAGGACGGGAAGTTTTTGCTTAAGCCTTGTATCGTGTGGCGGATTAACTCATGAGTAAAAATAGATATCGGCTCTATTAGATTTGGCAGATCTAATAGATTCATTAAGTTATCATGTGTTATATGCTTTATTTATTTAATTCTTGTAACACTCTTTTGCCCAATCTAGATTGATCTTTGTTCGGCCTTGTCGCACGAGTTTGCTTGTGCTCTCTTTTAATCATAAGATCATGATGGCCGAATCAACTTTCAATCTAGATTGTTACATGGTGTGGGTTCATGCATGTCAATCATGGTTAGGCTTTGATGAAACTAGGTGTCGTGCGGCAGATGCAGGTTTTAGATTAGTTTAATCGTGTTTGCTTGTTTGTTCCTTCTTCATGGATCCCAATTCGGCTGGTTTGCCGATCTTGGTTAAGCTTACGCGAGTAATGAGCTTTTACAGATCTGTTCAAATACATGCATGCTTTTAGCTTGTTATAATTAGATTGTATCATGCGGTGGATTAATCTAATTATAAGAAGTGGTGTAGACTTATAGCAAGTGGTATCATGCGGTGGATTAGCTTTGCTTAAGTTTATACCTGACCGGTTTATGAAGACTAAACGTGCGGCAGATTAGTTGGATTAGCCTATGCATGTGTTATTTGAATAGATCTATATTTGCAAGTTACCTATTTATAATATCTTTAATTTGTTCAAGCATGTCTCTCTTTACATATGCATTCGGCCGTTAATATGCTTTACATACTTTGTTCTCATACTAGCCGAATGACTTTATAAACATGCTCTGACAGACAGCTTCTATAGCTGTGTGCCGTCGTGATTGGCTTTCAAAGCCGTACATATGGAACTCTCTGGTTTTAACCGGCATGTTCCAAAGGTATTCTCACAGTTTTTTCCCTTGTTGGTTTTCAGGTCAAACCGACTAGCACGTCTCCGAGTTCAGCACATTCCGGGCACCCGATTGAAGATAGCTTTTCGGCTTGCTGTGTTCTTGGCGCGAGGTGTCACGTTTTGCGTCAACAGATGTCCACGGCTTTCCCTTCCTCATTGAGATCAAGATGTCCATTAGTTGGCATGGGAGTCTTGATAGGCTTGGCATTCACCATGTCAAACTTCCTCAACATATCATGGGTGTACTTGGTTTGGCAAAGAAAACATCCTTCCTTCACTTGCTTGATTTGAAAACCAAGGAAGAACTTGAGCTCACCCATCATAGACATCTCAAATCTCTTAGTCATGATCCTACTAAACTCATCACAAAAGGATTTGTTAGTACTACCAAATATTATGGCATCGACATATATTTGGCACACAAAAATATCTCCATTGACTTTATGAGTGAAGAGAGTAGGATTGGCTTTGCCTATTTCAAAGCCTTGTTTGAGCAAGAATTCCTTAAGGCATTCATACCATGCTCTAGGTGCTTGCTTAAGCCCATAGAGTGCCTTATGGAGCTTGAAGACGTGGTTTGGGAATTTGGGATCTTCAAAACCCGGTGGTTGCTCAACATACACCAACTCTTGTATTGGACCATTGAGGAATGCACTCTTCACATCTATTTGATATAGCTTGAAGTTGTGATGAGCTGCATAAGCTAATAGAATCCGAATAGCTTCAAGTCTAGCAACCGGTGCATAAGTTTCTTCAAAGTCCAAACCCTCTACTTGAGTGAAGCCTTGAGCAACCAATCTTGCCTTGTTCCGTGTCACCACACCTTCTTCATCTTGCTTGTTGTGGAAGACCCATTTAGTTCCAATAACATTGGTGTTTGGTCTTTCCACAAGTGACCATACTTGGTTGCGCTCAAAGTTGTTGAGCTCTTCTTGCATGTCCATTACCCAATCTGAATCTTCAAGAGCTTCTTCTACCTTGAGAGGTTCCAAAGAGGAAACAAACGAGTAATATTGAAAAAAATTTGCCAAATGAGAGCGTGTCGTTACCCCCTTTCGAAGACTCCCAAGAATGTTGTCAATGGGGTGATCTCGTTGAATAGTTTGCTTGAGCCTTGGATGATCAATGGGTTCTGCTTCATCTTCTGCATTTTCTTCATCTTGTTCGAAGATAGGTTGTAGGTTTACCCCATGAACTGGGGCAGTTGCAGCACCCATAGGAGTGCCCGGCACTGCTGAGGAATGCCCGACACTGTTGTGGCCTGGCACTGCCGGGGTCATGTCCGGCACTGCCGAGGTCTATGAATCAGCAGACCCAGCAGGGGCTTCAGCTTGAGGACCATCTTGCTCAGTAGCTTGTTGTTCTTGTGGCCGTATCTCACCAATAGCTAACTGCTTGATTGCTTCGCAAGGTGGTTCCTCATTTCCTACAACAATCTCATCAATTTGCTCTACTTGAGAGCCATTAGATTCATCAAACGTCACGTCTATCGCTATTTCAACCTTGTCGGAAGCTTTGTTGAAAACAAGATAGGCATGCTCGTTTGATCCATAACCGAGAAGAAAACCTTCATCAACTTTAGATGCAAACTTAGAGGTTTTGGGCCTCTTGCTCAATATGAAACATTTGCACCCAAAAACTCTAAAGTAAGACACCTTTGGCTTGTTACCGGTGAGAAGCTCATAGGAGGTCTTCTTTCTTCTTTTGTGGAGGTAGAGGCGGTTAATTGCATGGCAAGCGGTGTTGACGGCTTCGGCCCAAAAGATGTCTGGCGTCTTGTACTCGTCTAGCATCGTCCTTGCCATGTCAATGAGTGTTCTATTCTTCCTCTCCACAATGCCATTTTGTTGAGGGGTGTATGGAACTGAAAACTCATGCTTGATGCCCTCATCATCAAGAAACTCTTCCACTTGAGTGTGAAGGACCGAGAGTGCTACCAGAAAGCGACCAGGGGGGTGAATGGGAGCTTCAAAATTTCCTTTCGGAAACTAATAGCCACTGTCCCATAAAACAACCCCAAGAGCAAACC
This sequence comes from Coix lacryma-jobi var. lacryma-jobi, assembly GCA_009763385.1. Taxonomy (NCBI): domain Eukaryota; kingdom Viridiplantae; phylum Streptophyta; class Magnoliopsida; order Poales; family Poaceae; genus Coix; species Coix lacryma-jobi. Next base: position 141,647,233 of record CM019824.1, read on the forward strand.
CTAGAGTTCGTAAGTGTCCACGACCCTAGAGATAGGGTGGATGCTTCCAAGAAGCACAGCGAGACACTTCACGACCCTAGAAACCCAACGCAAAAGCCGGAAAACTAAACCGACAATGGACGAACGAACCGTGGACGAAACTGCGCGAAACGCACTTGACCGGACTCTGGCCAGCGTCCGGTCAGTGAACACCAGACGTGTCCGGTCTCCAAAATTCCGCTCGGGAACCTTACTGTTCCTGACCGGACTCACCAACAAGGAGCGTCCGGTCGTGAACAGAGGGTCCGGTCAGTAGCAAAAACGCAAATGAACAGTAGCGTCGTTGAGTCCGGTCACAGAACACAAGGTGAGTCCAGTCAACTCACGAATGAAATGCGCTGAACATTCAACGACCGGACGCACGGGGTCAGCGTCCGGTCAACCCATGCCCAGTGTCCGGTCACCCCAACTCAGCACCGTTTGTCCACCGATTCGACTCAATCTCACCCAAAACGAATCCTCTAGGGATCAAACTTGGTGAGAAGAGTCACAAGGAGGATAGTGAGCTACTCCTAGGAGATCATGGCTCGAACCTATCTCCAAATCGATGAATCGAAGAATTTTGGGGGAAAGGAGAAACACCTGACCCGAAACGAAAATCAACTGATCTACTAGCTCGTGAGGTTAGAGGTGAATTCCTTTGGTGGAAAGAAGTGCCTCACGATCTAGAACATCTTGGTTCAAACGGATTTGCAAGAAACGCACTAAACAAAGAGATCGATCGACGGGAAAAACTTGGAGAAAAGCAACCCGTGAAGAACACAAACAAAACACGAATCACAACCACGAATTTGCAACTGTGTGGCTACCACACGCTACAATAGTGAGATTACGGTCCCACTTCCTCAAAATCTCACGGACACAGAGGTATTGTTCTCTTCTCTGTGGATCTCAGTTCGCTACAGCAGGGAATGGGAGAACAGGAAACCCTAGAAGCAAAAGAGCAAATGACTGAGATGAAATGGGAGGAGGGTGTCTCCCTCTACTTATCCTAATTCTATTTCCTACTCTACCCCTCTCTAATTACAGAGCGAGCCAGCTAAACCCTAGGGTTATACTGGACCAACTCAAGATAGCTGGTGATCCGACGGCCACGCCCGCACAACTGGTAGCGTTGCCTCGACGCAACCTCACCGATTGCCACCACGTGCCGCCACCGCTCCGCTTGTCCTTTTCCCGGACTTCGCCCCCGGTTTTGAGGCCCAAACCGGGAAACCAGCCTTCCCGACCAACCCCCGGTTTTGAGGCCCAAACCGGGAAACCAGCCATCCATCGCCTGAGTTTTGTGGCCCCAAACTCAGAAACCCGCAGCACCCAGGTTTTGAGGCCCAAACCTGGAAACCGTCCTCAGCCCGAGTTTTGTGGCCCAAACTCGGAAACCATCAGCGCCCAGGTTTTGAGGCCCAAACCTGGAAACCGTCCACTCGGTGGTTTTTCTGTGGCTCAACCACCAAACCGAGCCATAGAGGGGATGCACCGCCCGTGCACCCCGTCCGCCGACACGTGTCCCCAGGTCCTTGACCCAAGCAACACCGTGCCCGCAAGTCTTCGCTCGTCGCTGTCCCAGGCTGTCAGCCACCACAGCTGATCCTCGGGCCACCGGTCCCTCAGTCCAAGCCTCACGTCCGCCCTTCGCCACTCTCGGTCCATCGGCACGTCTCTACTTGACCTTCACCTTGCCTTTGATCACTGTATCCGTGCTCGACACCTGCACAACACAAGCCAAAGAACATGCGCATTATCCCAGTTGACAATCACTCATCACTCAGAGACTCGGCATACACCCATGTATCCGCAATCTCCCCCTTGATGAGTGCATTGTCAACTACCAACACAAATCATAATGAATAGAGGAAGGAAGGAAGAAGGAGAGAGAACTCGACCAAATGACCCAAAAGCAAATCAAAGCCGAAGAAGGTCAAGTGGAAAGAGCAAAACAACTTGGTTCCCAAAGACATGGGCAACGGCTCGACGCAACCAAGCAAAGCAAAGCTAGCCCTCAAGAAGAGGTAGAACAGGCTCAACACCGCTAGCGTGACAGCTCGATACCAATTGAAAAATCAACTGAAATTCAAGCAAAACAGAGCTCGCCCTCAAGAAGAGGCAGAATGGGCTCAACACCGCTAGCGAGGAAGCTCGGTACCAACTAAAGAAAGCTAGAAATCAGCTGAAGAGCATAAAAGATCAAAGGTGCTAGTTCCTCAAGAAAGAGGCAAAGGCTCAACACAACTAGCTACCAAAAATGCTCCAAACCAACTGTTACCAGCTCGAGAACGCAGCAGCGAGCAAACTCCCCCCTCGAATGGTACACACAACTAGGAAATCTCCCCCTTAGTTCAACTCGGAAAGCTCCCCCTTAGTTGAACATAGAAGGCACTCATGATTTGTCAATATTTTCTCCCATTAGTTGAAAATGCACCATCAAGCAAAACTCCCCCTTCCAAAATGCATATGAGACAACATGCAAGTTAGCAGCTTCAGGAGTATAGTCGATAGAATATGAAGATGCTCGACAAAGTGCTGATCTAGCAAAGGCTCAAGCTAATCACCAAATGCGAAATGAGAACAAGTGAGCGGTTTTCAGCCAAAAGGTATTCACCATCAAAATAGCACCAAACATGTATAGACAAGAAATCAAACAAGTGCTAAACATGTATACAAGGTGAACTACCCCTAGCACAGTTCAACCATCATGCTATAGAGTGAAACATAGACTTGTGTATCCAAATTTTATCGGAGTTGCAGTGGTTAAATTACACAAGTTAAAATTTCAACATGTGATTGCGAGAGGTTGAAAGCTTGTCATTGCCTAACTTTTCAACTGTGTGAAGCCTATGCAGAAGCAATCAGAAGCTTAAAGCAACAGTTTCGTTCATACACTAAGCAACAGTTTCGGTCATACACTACACAGCTCAAGTTTAACTCAAAGTGCAATGAGAAACAGTCTTGAAACTGTGATGTGCTGACAAGCAGTCCCGCCTCGATCTTTCCAATTTACTTAACTTGGTTCAAATTTTATCTCATAATATGAACATACCAAGCAAGTGAATGACTCAGAACTAGAGACATAGCAACCTAGCATATATGAAAAGCACGAGTGAATTCTACACATCCTACACATGCTAGTTGCATATCTCAATGGTGAACAGTTTCAAGTTTTATGTTCATTAAACAGGTTCACCATTCAAAAATAGCTCAGCTCACAACATGCATTCGTGATCAGAAAGAGCATATGTACAAGCATCATTATAAAACATCAGAGCAAATACTATAGAGCATAGACACATTCTAAAGATTATATTCATGAAGCTCTGAATGTAAATATGCAAGATGAAATGCAAAGATGCATGAAGAAATCAAATGAAAAACTCAAAGTCAGTTTATGATACAAGAGTCAAAATGTTTCCCCATCTAAAAGGGGAAACACACACCAAGCTCACCTCTCAACCTAGCAAAAGTCGATTGGTCCAAAGGCTTGGTGAAAGTATCAGCCAACTGATGATGAGTATCGACATAGCGAAGGTTGATATCACCCTTCTCATAGTGGTCTCGCAGAAAATGAAAGCGCACATCAATGTGTTTGGTCTTAGAGTGTAGCACGGGGTTCTTAGCAACGCTAATAGCACTCGTGCTGTCACAAAGCAGAGGAACACGAGAAAAGCTCAGACCAAAATCACGCAAAGTGGCCATCATCCAAAGCAACTGGGAACAGCAGCTAGCCGCAGCAACATACTCAGCCTCCGTGGTAGACTGGGTGACACTAGACTGCTTGCGAGAGGACCACGATACAAGAGAAGAAGCAATAAACTGACAAGTCCCAGAAGTGGACTTGCGATCAATACGGCAACCAGCAAAATCGGCATCAGAATAACCGCAAAGGGAGAGGGTGGAGGAAGCAGAATACCAAATCCCAAATTTTGGAGTGAAGCATAAGTACCTCATAATGCGCTTGACCGCCTGACGGTGAGAGGTGCGCGGCGACGACTGAAATCGCGCACACAGACACACCACGAACTAGATGTCCGGGCGTGTCACCGTCAGGTACAGCAGCGACCCGATCATACTCCGGTACTCCTTCTGGTCCACTGCTTCTCCATCCACATCCGCATCCAGGGCCGTCGTGGTCGGCATGGGTGTTGGAAGAGGCTTGGCCTCACCCATGTCGAACTTCTTCAGGATGTCCTTGGTGTACTTGCCCTGGTGCACGAACGTCCCCTCTCGGGATTGCTTGATTTGCAACCCGAGGAAAAACGTCAACTCGCCCATCATGCTCATCTCAAACTCCCTGCTCATAGTGTCTGCAAACTTGGCAACCAAAGCGTGAGAAGAACCACCGAAAATGATATCATCCATGTAAATCTGAACCAAGAGAGTATCATTGCCTTGCTTGAGGAGAAAGAGCGTTTTATCCACACATCCCATTTTAAAACCCTTAGCAAGCAAAAAGGTTTTCAACCTATCATACCAGGCTCTAGGGGCTTGTTTCAAACAATACAAAGCTTTGTGAAGTTTGAAAACATGGTTTGGAAACTTGGGATTTTCAAAACCGGGGGGTTGTCTCACATACACTTCCTCTTCTATGTAGCCATTTAAGAAGGCACTCTTGACATCCATTTGAAAAAGTTTAAATCCTTTGGATGCAGCAAAAGCCAAGAGTATCCTAATTGCCTCCAAACGAGCTACAGAAGCAAAAGTCTCCTCATAGTCTATCCCCTCCTTCTGACTACACCCCTAGGCTACTAGTCTGGCCTTGTTTCTCACAACATGGCCATCCTCTCCTTGTTTGTTTTTGAAAACCCATTTTGTCCCAATAGGGTGACATTCAGGAGGAAAAGGAACCAAAACTCAAACCTGATTTCTTTCAAAGTTTTCAAGCTCCTCATGCATGGCATTGACCCAATCTGGATCAGATAAAGCGTGTCCAGCATCTCGGGGTTCAAAATCAGCAACAAATGCAGAATGAGCAAAGTGAGAGATTTGTTGTGACCTTGACCAAGTGACACGTTCGCCGATGTTGCCGATCATCTGTTGAGGAGGATGTTGGCGCTGGATGTGTCGTGGCGCCTCCCGAACTGAGGTAGCCTCCCCCTCAACAGTAGCTGGCGTCTCCTTGGGTACAAAGGGTACCGCTCGAGGTGGCGGATCCCACGGCCCCCAAGATGAAGTGTCGGGGCCATGAGTCATAGTAGAAGCCGCTCCTTGCGGTACAGCAGGTGGAGGGGGTGCTGGATCATCCATACCTTTAGCACCCTCATCCTCGTCATCAAAAAGAGGCTCACCAATCTCATGATCATATGTACGCTCAAAACGAGAAGAAGGACAAACCATGGTCTCATCGAAGGTGACATCGGATGTCTCCATGACTCAGTTAGTGTCAAGGTTAAGTACACGATATGCACGAGTATGAGTGCCATAACCCAAAAACACGCCGTCAGAAGAACGAGACTCAAACTTGTCCAAGTTGCCCTTTTTGAGTATAAAACAATGACAACCAAAAATTCGAAAATAACTCACCTTGGGCAGTTTTCCAAAACGCAACTCATAAGAAGTCTTTTTCAAGAAAGCTCGGAGAAAAATGCGATTGGAGATGTAGCATGCAGTACTCATAGCTTCGGCCCAATATCGCCTAGGAGTCCTATGCTCATCGAGCATCGTCCTGGCCATCTCTACAAGTGTCCGATTCTTCCTCTCTACAACACCATTTTGTGGCAGTGTGTAGGGGGAAGAAAACTGATGCTCTAAACCCAAAGAGTTACAAAACTTCTCAAAATCCGAATTCTTGAATTCGGAACCATTATCACTCCTAATAGCTGTTGACGCAAAACGTGGCACCACGCGCCAAGCACACAGCAAGCCAAAAAAGCTGGCTTCAATCGGGTGCCCGGAGTATGTTGATTCCGGAGACGTGCCAGTTGGTTTGACCTAAAAACCAACAAGGGATAAAAATGTGAGAATACCTCTGGAACATGCCGGGTGAGACCAGACAGTTCCATATGTACGGCTTAGAAAGCCAATCACGATGGCACACAGCTATAGAAGCTGTCTGTCAAAGCATGTTTGTAAAATCATTCGGCAAGTATGAAAAACAGAGTGCGTAAAGCATATTTAACTGCCGAATGCATATGTAAAAGGAGACACAATTTGAACGAAATAAAGATGCTATAAACAGGTAACTTACAAAAATAGATCTATTCAAATAACACATGCATAGGCTAATCCAACTAATCTGCCGCACGTTTAGTCTTCATAAACCCGTCAGGCATAAACTCAAGCAAAGTTAATCCACCGCATGATACCACTTGCCATAAGTCCACACCACTCCTTATAATTAGATTAATCAACCGCATGATACAATCTAATTATAACAAGCTAAAAGCATGAGTATATTTGAACACATCTACAAAAGCTCGTTACTCATGTAAGCATAACCAAAATTGGCAAACCAGCCGAATTGGGGTCCATGAAGAAGGAACAAACAAGCAAGCATGATTAAACTAATCTAAAACCTGTATCTGCCGCACGACACCTAGTTTTATCAAAGAGTAATCGTAATTAACATGCATGAACCCACGACATGTAACAATCTGGATTGAAAGTTGATCCGGCCATCATGATTTTATGATTAGCAAAAGCACAAGCAAGCTTGTGCAACAAGGCCGAACAAAGATCAATCTATATTGGGCAAAAGAGTGTTACAAGCATTAAATAAATAAAACATATAACACATGATAACTTAATGAATCTATCAGATCTGCCAAATCTAATAGAGCCGATAACTATTTTTACTTATGACTTAATCCGCCGCACGATACAAGGCACAAGCAAAAACTTCCCGTCATAAGCTTAAATCCGTCGCACGATACTAAGCTTAACATACGAGACTACTTGCATCATATCTAAATCCACCGCATGATACTAGACATGATAGCAAGGTTGTCGGTACTTACGGAGGTCGACGGATCGATGATTCCTCTCGAAGAACTCGACGACACGACTAAGGACTCGAAGACGGCACGAGGCCGGTTTGTATTGATGTGGTTGTGAACAGTTTTTACAATAGCCAAGGGTTTATATTTATACCCTGGATGCAATACAAGTCCTAAGAGGACACGACTATGACATATTAAAGGAAAATACAATATTCTTGGCCTTCAACTCCTTTCGAAATCTTCATTGCCCTAATTGTTGCAATTTGTTGCTCAATCGGCTCTTGCTTCCGTCATTTCAATGGAAATTCCCTTTTCTCAGAATAGCCGACCGCATGAGCAGTTGTCGAATCCTTGGAAACTAGCCGACCGCATGGATACTTGCCGAATGCCTCATACGCCCATCTCCGCACACTGGACATGCACACCGTCTTCTAGCCTTTCCTTTATGCTAAATATAGAACTGGATGTCGAGACGTGCATGCTTTATATATATTGCCTTCTTTGCATGCTTGCCACATCACAACGCCACCAAATCCAACTCCTGGCCAATGAGATCAGACCCCTCTGGCTTCTTGAATACTCGTTTAATCTATCACGGTCATGGTCGATTATTCTCGTGATCGGTTTCTCTTGCCATATCTATTTCCTGAATGGAGTAACCGACCGCTTGGCCGTCTACCGAATGCTCTTCTCACTGCTCGTTGGGTCCACCTGTCATCTTCTTAATGTTGACCAAAATCCAGTGTTAACACAGGCCCCCCTAGTTTGGAGTATGAATTGTCATGCTTCGAACTATTTGATCTCTGTTGGTCTTCTTCAAAAAGCCAAGAAATCCACTGATAGCAATAACATTTTCTCACCATGTTTCCACAATTTTGCCTGTAAAACAATAATTCTCCAATACATGTGGAAACAAGTTAGTTACAAATGCATATGTGTATAAATATTATAGTTCTTCCATTTTATTGATCAGAAGATGCTGCAATGCCGACTACATCTCAAAAGTATCATATTTTATAACCAAGATTTCTTTTAAACTTGAATAAAATGGAACCTTACTCATCCATTCGTCTCTTTAATTATGGGGCTTTAAATCTCACTGAATCCTCAAGCGATTGCAAAACAGAATAGCTATAGAAATGCTTATCTTTTACCCCTTGATCACTTTTCATCCGGAGTTTTTATCATTATCTTTATATAAAATTGTATCACATAATATTGCAAAGTCAAAGACTCGACCATAAGGAGATACAAGCCATAAACGTAGATCAAGAAGTGCAAGTGAATATTTTTATTACTTTTTCTTTTGCATATGCCATTCTCCCTACTTTTTAAAATTATGAGGCTACTGGGCCTTCGGCCATCTTTTATTTTATTTGGCGGTCACTTGACCTTTTCTTTTTCATATTTTTATTTGGGCGGTCACTTGACCTTTTTTCTTTCTCAGTTCTGGCGGACACGTGTCCGACGTTTTTATTTCTGAGATTTATAGAATAGCCTCATATTTTTAATCAAAGAGAGAATGCATATGCAAAACACTTATTAGTTTATAACGTGTACGTGAATCTTGATCCTGAGAATATGACTATAATCTCAACTAGTAGTCACGATGATTTGACAGTGCTCAATATGACATTAAGTAAATTTTATTATTTCATTAAATCTCCGAATTTCAAGTATCTCTTAGAATAATGTCATAGCAAATTCTACCTCTATTCATATCCCACAACTACTTTCAGACAAAGTTTAAATTCTATGCAACCCACAAATTTCAAAGACTTCAAGATAAATATAATAACCACTAGACCCAAATCTTAAAGAAATCAAAGTTATAAACCAGACACAGGTGAAACATAAAACAGAGCATTTATTTATCATTTCAACAATCGATAACCCAAAATATTTATATCACATATTCATATAGTGGAATTTTTTAGTTTTTTTTAGTGCAGAGACGCAACATGAGAGGTTTCGCTTTTTAATGATTTTAATTTTAAGCTCTGAAACTATTAGAGAAGCGAGGGTAAAATTACACAAACCACCATTGAAGATGAAGCAGCCATTCGTTTTGTTCTTCTTCACGATGGATCGCTCGATGTTGTACGATGTGTGCGTGTTGATCTCAGGCCCCCCGACACGTAGTCACAGCGGCGTAATCGATGATTCACTGGTGTCCTCCTTTCTCTCATCCGAGACGTCTTCGCCGAATACGGTTTGAAAATATTTGAAGCCAATCATAAACGTCAATCCTTCTTCTGCAAATGACTGGCTGCTTCTCAATCCTGGCGGACACCACTGTCCTCTCTGACAGACATACTCGCGGTATTCTTCTTCTCCAGTGCGAGCCCAACTGTGATTGGCAAATCCTCTTCCCTGCCAATCTTCAGAGTTATTTATTTTTAAACGCCGATCGCCCTCAGGGACTCGTGCCCCAAGCCTTTCATGGACAGAACGACGGTTGACTCAAGACTGCCTATACTCAGAGTATTGATCACTGCACTCAGGGCAGTTGTTCTTAACAGGCAGCTTCAAGCCTTCGTTCCAACAATACTGGAAGAACGAGCACTCCCAATGAGATTGTTCTTGCTCCCTCATATCTTCTCGTTCTTCTTGGTACATCTCTTCTCCGTACCTTCGTTGTTTTTCTAGGAACTTCTGTTCTTCATAAAATCTCTGCTTCTGGTACCGTTCCTGTTCCCAACGCCATTTATTCAACAGAATACACGTCGTGACCCTGGGTCTGGAAGTTTCACCCGTCTCAGCTCGGCTATTTTGGAACCGAACCCTCTGCTGAAGCTCTTTATCTGTAATTTGCCGATCCGGGTCAATAGCACCAGCTTCCCTCGCTCTATCAGAGGTTAACACTTTCATTTTGTTCTTGCTCCTGGGATCAGCTGCATTGACCATATTAACAGAGAAAGACACAGTGTTCTGTCCAAAAGGGCTATCATCAACCTTCATCTTTCCATCAAACCTCAGATGCCCATCATGGATAGCTTTCTGGATACGCACTCTGAACACTCGGCAATCGTTTATGGAGTGGGATCTAGTTTTATGGAAACCACAATACTTCTTGTCCTTGACCCCTTCAGGATGCAGCATAGGATGACCGTCCGGCAACTTGATGCGTCCTTCCTTCACCAAATACTCCAATAATTTATCTGACTTGGAAACATCAAAGTCATAAGTACCTTTTTGTTGCCTCAGCCATCGCTGGTTGACTTGAGTCGGCTCTTTAGCCCAGACTATTTTGGCTGCAGCTATTTCATCTTCATTATCGTATTCAGTTGCCTCTTCTAGAAAAGCCTGATACATCTCAGCAGCCACATCACCCTTCTGAAATTGATTATTCCTCTTGAATCCCTGGGCTTGACTGCTCATCGTTGCCAACCTCTGAGATAACTGCCCGAGGTCATCAAATTCCATGCCGAATAGCTTCTCTTTGATACTCGGCAACATGCTAGCTATAGCTATCCCCAGCAACTGGTCATCCGGCAAATTCAAAGAATAACAAAGATTCTTGGTTTCCCTGAATCGGCGCAGATATTCTTGTGGCGTCTTGCCAGGTTTCATCCTTAGGCTCATGAGGTCGACCAACTTCCTCTCACTGGTACCCATGAAGAAATACGAGTGGAATTTCTGCTCCAGCTCTGCCCACGTATTGATAGAATTTGCTGGCAGAGAAGCAAAGCACGAGAAGGCTGGTCCTGTCAATGACAATAGGAAGTACCGAATCCTCCAAGCTTCATCTGTAGATGCCTCCCCAAGTTGCATCAGATAGCGGCTGATGTGTTCCATCGTACTGGTGTCATCCTGGCCTGAAAACTTGGCAAAATCAGTGGGAGGCTTCACCCTTGGAGGAAGTGCTACCCGATTGTACCATTCCGGGTAAGGGGACTTGTAAGCATATGACTGACTCTTTGGTTTTAGGCTGAATTGATTTTGCATCATATCAGCCATCCTATGCATGATGAGGTCAACATTCGAATCAGGAGCTGCTTGTGCTTGCCCCCCAGGATGTAGTCCCGCCGAACTTTTGTAGCCTGGATTTGGAAGAGCATTAATTGAGCTATAATCGATGAACTCCTGATATCCATCTCCAAACATATTCCTTTGCATCCTGTTTGCTGCAGGAGACACTTTAGAAGCAGATTACGGGACGTTCCCCGTCGTGCCGAGCGTGACCTGGCCATAATTCTGGGGAGGTTGTTGCGTCTCATGAGGAACAATTCCACCTGTGCTTGGGCCAGCTCCACCTCCTTCTATGATCCTTCGACGTTGAGGTACTGGGAACAATAATGGCCCTTGCATTGGACCAGCGGCTTCTTCAAAGCGTTTATCCGCTGCTGGACCAAAAATGCTAACCATGACAGCACGAAAAGTATTCAAGAAAGCTGTTTGATGATTGGTCATGGCTTCTGATACAACCTTGTATACTAATTCAGTCATCTTCCGAATAGCTTCCTCTTCATCGTTATCAGATGGCTCGGATTGGTGATGAGGAATGATCTTTGGGAATTCTTGCTTCTGGAAAACTTTGCCGCTCTTGTTCTTGGAGAAAGACGCCAAGCATTTGCACTGGAATTCATCACAGGCCTGCTGTACTAAACTTTTCAACTCTGGCGGCAAGTCATCCATGACCACATCCAGAATTTGATCATCGCTGATCTCAGGCATCTTGAAACAAAGTGGTCCCACCAGGCGTGCCAAAAAGTGTGTTGACGCAAAACGTGGCACCTCGCGCCAAGCACACAGCAAGCCGAAAAAGCTGGCTTCAATCGGGTGCCCGGAGTATGTTGATTCCGGAGACGTGCCAGTCGGTTTGACCTGAAAACCAACAAGGGATAAAAACGTGAGAATACCTCTGGAACATGCCAGGTGAGACCAGACAGTTCCATATGTACGGCTTAGAAAGCCAATCACGACGGCACACAGCTATAGAAGCTGTCTGTCAAAGCATGTTTGTAAAATCATTCGGCAAGTATGAAAAACAGAGTGCATAAAGCATATTTAACTGCCGAATGCGTATGTAAAAGGAGACACACTTTGAACGAAATAAAGATGTTATAAACAGGTAACTTACAAAAATAGATCTATTCAAATAACACATGCATAGGCTAATCCAACTAATCTGCCGTACGTTTAGTCTTCATAAACCTGTCAGGCATAAACTCAAGCAAAGCTAATCCACCGCATGATACCACTTGCCATAAGTCCACACCACTCCTTATAATTAGATTAATCCACCTCATGATACAATCTAATTATAACAAGCTAAAAGCATGCGTATATTTGAACAGATCTATAAAAGCTCGTTACTCATGTAAGCATAACCAAAAATCGGCAAACCAGCCGAATTGGGGTCCATGAAGAAGGAACAAACAAGCAAGCACGATTAAACTAATCTAAAACCTGCATCTGCCGCACAACACCTAGTTTTATCAAAGAGTAATCGTAATTAACATGCATGAACCCGCGACATGTAACAATCTGGATTGAAAGTTGATCCGGCCATCATGATATTATGATTAGCAAAAGCACAAGCAAGCTTGTGGAACAAGGCCGAACAAAGATCAATCTAGATTGGGCAAAAGAGTGTTACAAGCATTAAATAAATAAAACATATAACACATGATAACTTAATGAATCTATCAGATCTGCCAAATCTAATAGAGCCGATTACTATTTTTACTCATGACTTAATCCGTTGCACGATCCAAGGCACAAGCAAAAACTTCTCGTCATAAGCTTAAATCCGCCGCACGATACTAAGCTTAACATACAAGACTACTTGCATCATATCTAAATCCACCGCATGATACTAGACATAATAGCAAGGTTGCCGGTACTTACGGAGGTCGACGGATCGATGATTCCTCTCGAAGAACTCGACGACACGACTAAGGACTCGAAGACGACACGGGGCCAGTTTGTATTGATGTGGTTGTGAACAGTTTTTACAATAGCCACGAGTTTATATTTATACCCTGGACGCAATACAAGTCCTAAGAGGACACAACTATGACATATTAAAGGAAAATACAATATTCTTGGCCTTCAACTCCTTTCGGAATCTTCATTGCCTTAATTATCGCAATTTGTTGCTCGATCGGCTCTTGCTTCCGTCATTTCAATGGAAATTCCCTTTTCTCAGAATAGCCGACCGCATGAGCAGTTGCCGAATCCTTGGAAACTAGCCGACCGCATGGATACTTGCCGAATGCCTCATACGCCCATCTCCGCACACTGGACATGCACACCGTCTTCTAGCCTTTCCTTTATGCTAAATATAGAACTGGACGTCAAGACGTGCATGCTTTATATATATTGCCTTCTTTGCATGCTTGCCACATCACAATGCCACCAAATCCAACTCCTGGCCAATGAGATCAGACCCCTCTGGCTTTTGAATACTCGTTTAATCTGTCACGGTCATGGTCGATTATTCTCGTGATCGGTTTCTCTTGCCATATCTATTTCCTAAATGGAGTAACCGACCGCTTGGCCGTCTACCGAATGCTCTTCTCACTGCTCGTTGGGTCCACCTATCATCTTCTTAATGTTGACCAAAATCCAGTGTTAACAATAGCTCGCATCGAGTTCAAAGGGAACTCGTTCTGAAGACGTAAAATCAGATTGCGAGCAAAGGAGAAAGTCTCGGTCTTCTCGGCTAAAAAGAAGACCCACGAATATCTCGAAAAGTCATCAACAACAACAAGCACATACCACTTCCCCCCAACCGAGCTCACCCGAGCCGGACCAACAAGATCCATGTGCAAAAGTTCTCCAGGGCGCTTAGTCATGATCTGAGTCACTGGATGGTGGGGAGCGGCAACCATCTTCCCATGTCTACAAGAATGGCAAACAAGATCCTTCTCCATAGATAACTTGGGCAATCCTCGGATTAGGCCAAGTGAACTAAGCCTTGCAAGCAAGTCGAAGCTCAAATGTCCAAGTCTCCTATGCCACTTCCAAAGATCAGAGGAGGAAGGTCCAGCCACAAGATAACGAGAAATGCCAAAAGACTCCGAGAAATTCGCACGAAAGACTTTTCCAAAGGGCGAGATCAAACACACAAGATTGCCCTGAGGATCCAAAATACGACTGAGATTCAGTTTAAAATGAATCTCATAGTCATCATCAAAGAGTTACAAAATAGAAAGAAGGTTAAAATGCAAGTTAGAAATAAGAGCAACATCGCGCAACACAAAGTGCTCATTAACTCGCACCGACCCACGAGACAACACTTTACCTTTGCTATTGTCGCCGAAGGTGATGAACTCCTTTCCGGCGATCGGACTAAGACTGGAAAACCACTTGGCATTTCCGGTCATGTGCGTCGAGCAACCGGAATCCACCAACCAAACGTTCTCCAATCGTTTAACCTACATCAATAGAAAGACATAGGGTGAGCATACGGTCCAACACTGGGGTTAGTGAAGTAGGGAGAATACCAGTGTTGGGCCGGCTGCTCAAAAGAACGGTTAGCAGAAAAACCATTCCTAGCACGCCTACGAGAAGAGCGATCACCACGTAGAGGAAAAGGTGGTCCGCTAAGGGAGGAGCGTCCATCGCGATACTCAAAATGCGGTGGTGGAAAATGCTCAACTACAAAGCCACCGCCACGGGGTCCATAGCCTACAACTGCAGGCTCCCGCCGGGCACGACCTCCTCGCGGCCTAGGCCTAGCAACTTGAGGTTTTGGACCCCTAGGCCTAGCAGCACGCCTCTGAACATTAGGCACATGTACATCATGGAATGGATGGTACATGTCCATGTTGTTCATCTCCTTTGCACGACGCGCCTCCCTCTTGCGCCGAAAGCAAAACTCGCTCAAGTGTCCATCTCTCCCACAGTGCTCACAATGGTACCTCACCACTCTCAAAGGGGGTTGTTGGTACTCACGGTAGTGGGTGTGGATCACTTTGCCCTTCTATGGCATAAGCTCCTCTTGGATAGGTGGCATCGTGTCAAGCTTGTTTTTCAGGTGATTGGGCTTGGGATGCCATGTCTGTTTCTTGGGTGGAGCTCTCGGAGGTTCAACGAACACACCATCCTTGGCGTTGGGCTTGAGAGGCTCTTTGGGTGGAATCTTTGTAAGCTTGGGAGTAGTGGTGGAGTTGGGCTTCTCACATGGGTTCAGACCACTCGACTCTCCAATCTTGCCAAAAGACGACACATCAACACCCTGAGCGAAACCTACACCAGGACCTCCAGCAGCACGCTTGAACTGGGAGATCATCATCCCAAGCTATGGCTCACCACTAGACACCCATGACAAGATGGTCCGAAGGTATGTGTTTTCCTCCTCGGTTTGCATCTTGTCATGCTTCACATTGGCTATCTCCATCTCCAAGCCCTCACACAACACGCACCTAGTCATACAAGTGCTACCCGAGCTGGCCTTCTCAAGAGACACAATCTTGGCATTCTTCTCTACCAACTCGGTTTGCAAGCCCGCACAAGACTTGCACGCACCCAACAGCAAGGATCTAGCCTTCAGCTCATCCACCTCTCCTACCAACGCCACATACTTACCTCTCAAAGTGAGAAGGTCAGTCATGTACGTGGTGCACATCTCACACTCCTCCTCCTCGGTGACAACAACAGTGGACTTGACAGATTCAAGTTCCTTCACCGTATCCTCCCACTTCTGCCTAAACTCCTTGCGCTCTCTAGCGGCACGCCTAAGCAACTTGTCTTGACTAAGGAGAGTGGCAGTAAGTTTCTCGACCTCAGCAGAAAGCTCGTCGGGGGTCAGAGATACCTGGGAGGTGTCGTCGCCGTCGTCGTTCCGAGGGGTCTCCTCAAGCTCGTCGTCGACTTCCTTGCCGAGGGCCATGGTGCAGAAGCCTTCGTCATCGGCGAAGAAGCAGAGGTCGTTGAGCTTGTCCTCGATTCTCTTCTTCTTCTCGGACTTGTCATCGCTTGAGGAAGCGGAGTCGTCATCCGAGTCGTCGACGTTGCTGAGCGTGGCGAAGAACGCACGCTGCTCAGCCTGGGCCTTCTCCAAGTACTTTGTCTTGATGTACTCCTTGTTGAAACCGCCCTTCCGCTTGTGCTTCGCGGGGACGTACTTCTCCTTGCGCTTGCCGGAGTCGTACTTGTGCCCATGATCCACCTTGTCGAAGGTATGCTTGTTCTTCTTCGAGCAATTGGCGATGAAGTGGTTGGGGTCGCCGCACTCAAAGCATCCTGAGTGTCCTCCTCCGCGGCGACGGTTCATGCGGTTGTTGTGGAACCGCGAGAACCGGTTGGCAAGCAAGGCCAACTCGTCATCCCCTAAAGACTCCAGCTGCTCCTCTGTGACAGAAAATAGAGAAGAAAGTGCAAATCCTCCAGAGGGGTTAGCTGAGGAGCTAGAAAGCAAAGCCATTGACGGGCCTGAAGGATTTTCATAAGAAGCCCTCGTCATGGCATCGATCTCACTGGACTTGAGCTTACTGAAGAGCTCGTCGCACGTGAGGGTCTCATAGTTAGGCGATTCGATGATCGCCTGAACCTTGGAATCCCACACCGACCGATCAAGAGTATGGAGTAGCTTGAGAGCTCTCTCATGATCGTCAAAAGGCAACAACTCTTTGTTAGCCCTCATCTTGTTGACAATCACCTGAAAGCGAGCGAATAAACTTTCTATGCTCTCGCCAGGCATATGTCGAAAGTTCTCATACTCTCGCTTGAACGACTCGTAGAGACGGGTTTTGACTTGAGTGGTTCCCTCATGGAAACGCATGAGGGTAGCCCAAATCTCCCGAGCCATAGCGAGGTGAGAAACGCGATCAAACTCACTCATGCTCAGACATGAGAAAAGAGCATTACGGGCTCGGCTATTGGCATCGTGCTCATCGATTTGATGCTGAGTGGCACGAGCAGCCAAGACCACGTAATCGGCAGAGATGCAAATATCCCAGATGGAAGCACCCAAACTCTGCAGATAGGCCGACATGCGTATCTTCCAATACGCGTAGTTCGTCCCATCGAAAAACGGTGGTTTGCCCACGCCGCGATCCATGTCGCCTTCTGTGGATCTGGAACCGGCTATGGTGAAAGATCCTTAACCTGCTCCGATACCAATTGAAGGACCGAGAGTGCTACCAGAAAGCGACCAGGGGGGGTGAATGGGAGCTTCAAAATTTCCTTTCAGAAACTAGTAGCCACTGTCCCGTAAAACAACCCCAAGAGCAAACCCTAGAGTTCGTAAGTGTCCACGACCCTAGAGATAGGGTGGATGCTTCCAAGAAGCACAGCGAGACACTTCACGACCCTAGAAACCCAACGCAAAAGCTAGAAAACAAAACCGACAACGAATGAACGAACCATGGACAAAACTACGCGAAACGCAATTGACCGGACTCTGGCCAGCGTCCGGTCAGTGAACACCGGACGCGTCCGGTCTCAAAAATTCCGCTCGGGAACCTTACTGTTCCTGACCGGACTCACAGACAAGGAGCGTCCGGTCGTGAACAGAGGGTCCGGTCAGTAGCAAAAACGCAAATGAACAGTAGCGTCGTTGAGTCCAGTCACAGAACACAAGGTGAGTCCGGTCAAGTCACGAATGAAATGTGCAGAACATTCAACGATCGGACGCACGACCGGTCACCCCGACTCAGCAGCGTTTGTCCACCGATTTGACTCAATCTCACCCAAAACAAATCCTCTAGGGATCAAACTTGGTGAGAAGAGTCACAAGGAGGATAGTGAGCTACTCCTAGGAGATCATGGCTCGAACCTATCTCCAAATCGATGAATCGAAGAATTTCGGGGGAAAGGAGAAACACTTGACCCGAAACGAAAATCAACCGATCTACTAGCTCATGAGGTTAGAGGTGAATTCCTTTGGTGGAAAGAAGTGCCTCACAATCTAGAACATCTTGGTTCAAACAGATTTGCAAGAAACGCACCGAACAAAGAGATCGATCGACGGGAAAAACGTGGAGAAAAGCAACCCGTGAAGAACACAAACAAAACACGAATCACAACCACGAATTTGCAACCGTGTGGCTACCACACGCTACAATAGTGAGATTACGGTCTCACTTCCTCAAAATCTCACGGACACAGAGGTATTGTTCTCTTCTCTGTGGATCTCAGTTCGCTACAGCAGGGAATGGGAGAACAGGAAACCCTAGAAGCAAAAGAGCAAATGACTGAGATGAAATGGGAGGAGGGTGTCTCCCTCTACTTATCCTAATTTTATTTCCTACTCTACCCGTCTCTAATTACAAAGCGAGCCAGCTAAACCCTAGGGTTATACTGGACCAACTCAAGATAGCTAGTGATCCGACGGCCACGCCCGCAGAACTGGTAGCGTTGCCTCGACGCAACCTCACCGATTGCCGCCACGTGCCGCCACCGCTCCGCTTGTCCTTTTCCCGGACTTCGCCCCCGGTTTTGAGGCCCAAACCGGAAAACCAGCCTTCACGACCAACCCCCGGTTTTGAGGCCCAAACCGGGAAACCAGCCATCCATCGCCTGAGTTTGGTGGCCCTAAACTCAGAAACCCGCAGCACCCAGGTTTTGAGGCCCAAACCTAGAAACCGTCCTCAGCCCGAGTTTTGTGGCCCAAACTCGGAAACCATCAGCGCCCAGGTTTTGAGGCCTAAACCTGGAAATCGTCCACTCAGTGGTTTTTCTGTGGCTCAACCACCAAACCGAGCCATAGAGGGGATGCACCGCTCGTGCACCCCGTCCACCGACACGTGTCCCCAGGTCCTCGACCCAAGCAACACAGTGCCCGCAAGTCTTCGCTCGTCGCTGTCCCAGGCTGTCAGCCACCACAGCTGATCCTCGGGCCACCGGTCCCTCAGTCCAAGCCTCACGTCCGCCCTTCGCCACTCTCGGTCCATCGGCACGGCACGTCTCTACTTGACTTTCACCTTGCCTTTGATCACTGTATCCGTGCTCGACACCTGCACAACACAAGCCAAAGAACATGCGCATTATCCCAGTTGACAATCACTCATCACTCAGAGACTCGGCATACACCCATGTATCCGCAGAGTGTTTCTGAATTCGGTTCCATTGTCACTACGAACTTTCTTTATTTTGAAACTGAATTCTCTTTGGGCTCTTCTTATGAACATCTTAACCTTCTCTTGCACTACACTCTTGTCATGCATAAAGAATACCCAAGTGAAATGAGAAAAGTCATCAACAATAACAATACTATGTTTGTTACCGCCAATGCTAAGGTAGGCAACCGGCCCAAAGAGATCCATATGAATCAATTCCAATGGATATGTAGTAGTGTCATAGCTCTTTGGTGGGTGAGGTACGCCTACTTGTTTTCCGGCTTGGCAAGCTCCACATATTCTGTCTTTCTCAAAATCAACATTTGTTAGTCCTAGGATATGGTTGTCCTTTTGAAGTTTGGCCAAGTTCCTCATCCCAACATGAGCTAGTCGGCGATGCCATAACCAACCCATGCTAGATTTTGCCACTAAACAAGTCTCAAGTTTGGCTTCACTTTTGTTGAAATCAACTAAGTAAAGCTTCTCTTTCATACGACCCATAAAGACAATAGAGGAATCCTCCCTTCTAAAGACTTCCACACCTTCATCCGTAAAGAGACAATTGAAACCCATCCCACACAATTGTGAGACGGATAGCAAGTTGTAACTCAACGAATCAACATGTAAGACATTAGTAAGTGAATGCTCAAGTGTAATGGCAACTTTACCAAGTTTTAACACATCCCCCTTGGACTTATCACCGAATATGATGTTTTCACTTGCATTTGAAGTTGGAGAATATGATGTGAACATACTCCTTTCTCTGGTCATATGATTTGTACATCAGCTATCAAGCACCCAACTTGATCCACCGGAGGAGTATGCCTGCAAAACAAGTTTAGTTCCTAGGTTTAGGTCCCCAATTTAGATTGGGGCCTTGCAAGTTAGTCACAAGTATCTTAGGAACCCAAATAAACTTGTCGGCTGCCTTCTTGTCATCACCAACATATTTGGCAACAACTTTGCCACTATTGTTGTGCTTTAATATGTAACAAGATGACATGCTGCTTCTTGGAGCTTCGGTCTTGGGTTGATGTGCAAACTTATTTTTAGCTACCCAAGTTGATTCCATTGGTTTCTGAGGAACTTGCTTCTGCTTGGGCACATGTTTGTGTTGTGTGTGAGACTGAGCAGAAGGGGGATTGGTAGCCTTCCCTTTCTTGGGGCGCGGCACTGTCGGCTTTGGGGTGGCACTGCCGGGGCTCGGCACTGCCGCCTTCTGGCGTGGCACTGTCGCGGTTTGTGCAGGCTGAACCATACCAATCTGGCCCTTCTTTTCAAACTTTACACACTTGTAGCCATTCACTGTTTTTCTCCCATTAGTTTTGGCTCCTTTGGCGTGCCCCAGCCCATCTTTTATGGAAGGACGCCTTCCATTCTTGAACTTGGGCTTGCTCTTCTCTTGTGTCTTCTCACTAGCACTTGTGGTAGACTTGATGCAGCCACTTGCAATGATATTGGTCAATCTTGCTATCTCCTTTCTCATGGCCTCCATGTTCACAAGGTTAGTGAAATAGGCATTCAAATTAACATTATAGCATTTTCCACAACCTTCACTAGTGGAGGGGATAGAAGTGACATTTGCTTTAGGGAGAGTTGAGTTGCTTTCCCAAAGAAGGTTATATTGCAGCTCAAGTTCTTTGTGACTTTTATCCAAGCTACAATGCTTTTCCTTGAGTGCAATATGAACCTTCTTTAGGGAAGCATGTTCTTCTTGCTCTTTGGCCAAAGCCTCATGCAAGATGTCCAACTCACTTCTCTCTAATGCAAGAGCCTCCTTGCAAGCAATATAGAGGTCCTCTTGTTTGATGAGGACATCCTCTCTAGATGCTAACTCGGCTTGCACACTTTCTAACTCCTCCATTAGCTTAGTGATAAAGAGTTTGGTTTTCTTGTCCAAATTTTTAGTTATCATATTTATCTCTTCATCACTAGACATTAGAGGAATTACTAAGTTCACTACTAGAGATGTCACTAGGTGGAAGAGAAGGTTTATGAGTGTGAGTCTTTTTCACCTTCTCTTTCTTAGCCATGAGACAAATGTGGGAGTTGCAATCATCATCATCATCGGACAAGTTGTTGAATAGCCTTGGTGAAGGAGATGACTTTTGAAACGCTATTGTTGCTATCTTCTCATCTTCTTCACTTGAGGTTTGTACGGTTGAATCCCATTCATGTCCAATGTGTGCTTCTCCCATGTATCTCTTGTTGTTTTTCTTGTAAGTGGCTTTGTCATCTTTCTTGCCCTTGTTGAAATTGTTGTCCTTCTTCTCATGTGGGCAATGTGCTATGAAATGATCGGTGCTACCACAATTGTAGCAAGTTATCCTTTTCTTGTTTGGAAATCTTCTTTTCACAACCTTATAACCTTCCTTCTTGAGCCCCTTGCGGTATCTTCTCATGAATAGAGCTACATCTCCAATTGCTTCATATCCTCAACTTCAAGTTTCTTCTTTTGTTGCCAATCGGTTTGTGATTTGTAGAAGCTTGCTTGCTTGATTTTGGTCTGCTTGATGTTGCTTGCCTTGAGTGCCACATCCTTGATTTTCATCCCATCTAGCTTAGCTTGCAACTCTCCAAGCTTCCTTCTTTCATTTGATTCCTCTCTTTGCATATCAAAAGTGATCATCCTCCCAAGTACATCACTAGGTGTGAATTGATCAAACTTCTTCTTGTCTCTAATCAATGTCACTACGGTCTCATTCCTTGGTGAATATGCTTCCAACATGATCTTCACAACCTTGTGATCATTGATTTCACTTCCACCTAGCCCTCTAATCATGCCAACAATAACTATCAACCTATCAAACATTTCTTGTGGGCCTTCACCATCACAAATCACAAACCGGTTGAGCTTAGCCATTAACAAATCAATCTTGGACTGCCTCACTTTGTCAACTCCCTCATGAGCAATGTGCAAAGTGTCCCAAATCTCTTTTGCAACCTCAACTCCCATGACTTTGTTGTACTCATCACCATCCAATGCACTAAGTAGCACACTAGTAGCTTGCGCACTAAGATGAATGTTGCGGAATTCATCTTGAGTTGGATTCTTTGGATCAACCGGTGCTTCAAGTCCATTGTGCACTATCTCCCAAATGCCTGGATGGAGACCAATAAGATAGGTCTTCATAATGTGCTTCCACTTGGCAAAGTTAGTCCCATCGAAACGAGGTAACTTGCCCGCGAGCACATTGATGAAAGGCCTAGAATCATGGTTAGTCAAACTAGAATAGTTAAAGGATACGACTCCATATGACTTCTTGGTCTCCTCCATCTTCTTCTTGCTCCCTTGGGAAGATAGGAGATGCCATCATCTCCATCTTCGGTGCTACTTGAGTCATCACTCAAGTTCACATTCTTCTTTGCTTGAAGCTCTTCCTTTTTCTTCTTTTCTTCTCTTCTCTTGGCTCTTTCTTCTCTTCTAATCTTTCTTTCTTCTTTTCTTTGAGCCTTCTCCTCCTTAGCTTTGAGGGCTGCTGCATCTTCTCTTCTTTTGGCTTTTGCTTCTCTTCTTAGCCTTCTTTCTTCTTTTCTTCTTGCAAGCTCTCTGGTTGACACATCCAATTGAGGAAGTGGCCTTCCACTTGCTGTGGAGACGCTTTCGCTGCTGCTAGTTGTGTGTACTTCCATGTCCAATTGTGTGGGTTGCACGACACTAGCGGCATCCGTTCCTCCGTCGGTGGCCATACTCTCGCACGGTGAAGTGTTGTATGAGAGGCCAGGCTCTGATACCACTTGTAAGGACTTGTGTGGCCTAGAGGGGTGGTGAATAGGCCTGTCAAAAATCACAGCTCAAAACTTTGTTAGTGAAGTCCGGTACTACCGCCCTGAGCCTGGCACTGCCGGCCTCAGCCCGATACTACCGCGCTAGCAACCTGTCCGAGCCTGCAATTCAAAATCCAGCCACAGAGAACCAAATCTATATGAATACAAATGTTGCTCTTGGTCTCCTGAACCTGCAGAAACAACTCAACCAAGCCAAATGCGTTGTATGTAGTAGATCGGTGTCGAACCCTAGAATCAACCACAAGTTCACAAGTATGATGAATGAACACAAGTTAGCACAAGAGACAAGTGATTTATCCCGTGGTTCAGCTCGCCACCAAGGCTTTCCTACCTCCACGTTGTTGAGGATGACCACTTAGGTCAAGAGCTTTGCAACTCTTCCTCGATCTCAAGTCAAGGAACCAAATCCTTGAAGTGAGGGGTAATAATACTAGTTGCACAAGTGATTACAAACCTCCCAAGGCCGCCACACGAGTTGGCAAGCTCAAGGGCGACGCCTAGCCGGCTAGGGTTCCAAGAACCCAAGAGTAATAGAATCAAATCCACTGGCTATGGCTCAAATCAAGTGCTCTAGGCAGTAGATCTCAACTAGGGCTTCTCTTTGGTGAAGGTTTGAGCCTCTCACTCACTTGGAATCAATGGGAATCAAAGATTAGGTGAGAGAGAGCTTGAGAGCCTTCAATGGGGAGAGAGAGCCTTGTCTGGAGGTAGGAGAAGAGTTATGGTCGAGAGTGACCGTTGCGGTGGCAGGAAGGTGGAGTAAATACCCCCTGCAAGCCAACGGTTGAAACAAGTCGCGGCAGTGCCGGCCTTAGCCCGGTAGTGTTGTGACCCGGCACTGCCGAGCCCTGGGGCGGCACTGCTGCGCCTACCAAAAGACAGACAGAGATCAAAATTTTGTGCAGTTGTCTTTGGTTAGAAAGCAAGGATGGCTAGGTTGGTTTTGAGCACATGATATTCAGCCATAGTGGTACATTTGCATTCCCCTTGATAGTACAACATTCCTATAACTCAAATTCATATAAAAGAGCTTGTTGTAGCACTTTGAGTCCGGAACCGATGAAATGTAGTATGAGGGGTCCACCAACACACGAGCACCATCCTTTCTCATTATAAACCTGCTTGTCATCTTGATAAATCTCATTAACTCTTTAATCGTGATGTCATTATCACCAAAACCCATAATTAGGGCTTGATTGCACTTATAGGTGGGCGTGGCTTGTTGGCAACATCTAGTACGAGGGTCTCCTCGGCTGGGACCTCTTCATTCACTTCAAGTCACCTATTGGATGCATGATGCAAAATGATTAGAATAATATCAACTAGAGTAGATGCCATGTGTTTCAATAATGTATAACATATGTCCTACAATATAATGTATAACATGTGTGTTCAAGTGTAAACTAACAAACTCTATGAGTATTCTCCCAGATTGTTTGAGTGGGTAGCCTCGGGTTTGGAAGTTAGATTGTATCGAACTATCTGAGGTGATCCTCCAAATTATCCATTGAAACATGTGTTGTGTGAGCTAAGTTTTAAGCTTAATTCTAAGTGTTGGGTTGTTCTCGCGGATTATGTTTGGGTGTTTCTCCGCACTATTCATGGTAACACAGTTCATGTGTTCTTAGGACTTCAAAAAATGAAATTTAACCCTGAAGTGTTTGCATCTATGAACAACTTTGGAGGTGTTTCTAGGGAGAGAGAGAAAGAGAGGGCTTCTCCCTCTTCAATCCTAGCAACAACTTGTGGATCTTCTATCAAATGGTTCGCTCAAACTTATTAGTCATGTTTATTAGTTATGGTATAGTGTTTTTCTCATACAACAAAAAATCATCCGCCATAATAAATCCTGCCAAGCAAAGCCTAAGTTTCCTCCATAGCCTTCCCTTGCTGCTCCTCTCTACCAAATCCTTTTTTCTCCTTTTCTCTTGTTCTTGGTGGTGTTCTTGGTGATAACGAGAGAGAGAGAGAGAGAGAGAGAGGGTGGGTGAGTGAGTAACAAGGGGTTGTTGATGCCTTCTCATTTAAAATCGAGATAGATGGTGTTGACAGATGGTGCAGACATACATGTGGAGCCACAAGTCACTACTAGAGAAAAGGCATTTTGTCGATCTATCAACTGAGCTTTAGTCTCGACAAAAAATTGCGTCCGGGGCTAAAGACTTTTAGTCCCGGTTGGTAATACAGGGACTAAAGGGTGACCTTTTAGTCTCGGTTAGTGTTACCAACCCGGACTAAAGGCCTTCCACCTGGGACTAAAGGTCCTTCACGAGTGAATTCAAAAGGAAAAAGCGTCCAAAAATATATCATGTGGGTTCTGTAGTTGAGTTGGTAGGTGAGTTTATGCGTGAGGCGAGAGGTGCTGAGTTTAAATCTCACACAACACACATTTATTTTTTTCTCCTGGGCTCTAGTAGTGAGTGTCCAAATGTGGACAACTCATATTTGTGTATGTTATATGATTTGGTGGACTGCCCAGAGGACAAAGTGTTTGTGCAAATGGTTGAGTCTGTGAGCTATTCTGGTATGCACCAGACTATCATCCAGGAGAACACAACGGTGCCCAGAAAGTGTAGTTTTGAGTATATGCAAATTCCAATGATGCTTATGTTGCTAATGAAAGTCGAGACATCTAGTGGAATTAATAGGCTTGTTGGAGTCTCTTATTGATTAGCCAACTCATAAACAAGTGTGCACGTTGAGTGACTTGCGAGGCTTGTCGTAGAGGTGAGTTGATCTAAGAACTCGTCCCAACAGGAATGTAGATTGGCGACAAACAACCGAACCTTGAGGTAAAAACACAGTCACAAAAGTTTCCGGTTCGTAGGTACGAGGAACGAGGTACGTGGAATGTGGATCGTTAATTTTAAGTTCTCAATTCGTGAGGGGTATACATCTTCGGAACGTTTGGTTCGAAAAGAGGAACGTAATCCGTAAGGTAATTGGAACGATCCTGGAACGTAGCTATGAAATGATCATAGAATATTTATTTACATTAACATTTTTTGCATGGAGAAGATCAACATACATATATAGATCTAATCTAATAAAATAGATTTTTTTAGAAAATCTAATCAAATAGTTATGATCAGGCTTCCAACGTCTCTGGGCTATAGGCCCATAGATAGTGGTCCTATCCGACTACAACCCATTTGAGTCTCTTGAGTCTTCCATTCGTTGCAACCCTTCGCAATCACGATCTGCACTACGCTGCCGTCTACGCAACGCTGCCAGCACCAGCGCCCAGCGCCAGCTCCACTGCGCCACAGTTGTCGTGTCCCTCGCTGATCCAGCGTATTTTGGGACGTCGTCCCCGTCAGCGTCCCCGGCATCGACCCGTCGAAGTTCCGTCTCGTTCCTGAACCGTGATCCGGGACGAAAGTTCCGGGGACACAGAACATGGGTGTGTACCGTGTTCCGTGTGACAGAGGGTAAAAATCATTGTGTCACCAGTTGGTTTGCCTACACCTTTGCAATCTATAGCTTAATTTGGAATGGAGAGAGTACTCCTTTCGTCAAAAAAAAAAAAGAAGAGTCATTCTCGTTTCCCAAAAAGTCAATAGATTTCAACTTTAACCAAATATATATAATAAAATATTAATTTTTATGTTACATAATTAGTATCGTTGAATAGATCTTTGAATATACTTTTATAATAAAATTATTTGGAGATGAAAATATTGCACACATTTTGTATAAACTCAATCAAAGTTGAGAAAGTTTGACCAGCACGCATCTCATAGCGACTTTTTTTTGGGACGGAGTAGTAATTGAATAGAGTGAAGGTTATAATGCTTAATTAGCTTGTTGCTCAAAGTGTATCAGACTAATACTCCCTCCGTCTCAGCATATAAGACATGCACGTATTTCAAAATTCAAACTTTATTAACTTTAACCAATAATAAGTCTTATAAAATAAAAAATATATAGTACAATAATGGTATCATTAGATTTATCTTTACAGATACTTTCTAATGATATTTTTGTTGTTTCTATTAATTATATAAAATAGTATAAATTAATGGTCAAAGTATAATCTTGAAGACCGCACCAAGTCAAATCACGCCTTATATGCTGAGACGGAGGTAGTAATAGTAAAATACAGTACATCCGTAACGAGACAGCAAACTTCAATTTCGGTCACATTCCTGTTCTAGCTGGAAAAAGAAGTCGAACTGGAAGAGCCGAAGAGACGTTCCTTCGTGGCCACACACTTGGTACACACGGTCGAATGATCCGCTGACACACGTCACACTCACAGGTTCATCTATCTTCATTCTCGGGCACGGAGGCCTCAGCGCCACACGCTCGCCATCCGCTGCATGCTCAACCTACCTACTCGTACCTGTAGATGAAGTCGGAGTTGCCGACCATGGCATTGAGCACCTGCGAGACGAGGAAGCCGCCGCCGGCGAGGACGGCCACGATGAGCAGCGCCGTGACGGGGTTCTTTAGCAGCTCCACTATGGGCTGCAGCACCGTGTACGCCACCCCCGTGCTCACCGTCACCACGTACAGCGCGTACCGCCGCATGTTGTCCCAGAACTCCTCCACCAGGGGGCCCTCCGGCCCCAGCGCCAGGGCGGGGCCGGCCCCCGCGGACAGCGCCAGCGCCAGCGCCACCGCCACGCCCGCCGTGATGCCGCCGATGAGCGCCCACGTCGACAGCGCGCACGTCCTGCCGCCGCCGTCGTTATTGTTGCCCGCCGCCGCGAGCTCTTGACGCGGGTGGCTCTCCTCCGTGGCTGCCGCGATGCTTTCATGAGGTGATGCTACGGCCAGGAGGCGCTTTGCGTGCTGTCGTGGGGTGGTGGGTTCAGTGGAGGAGAGCCGAGCTCGGACGACGGCGGTGGCGGTGACGCCATGGCCATGGCCGCGTCCGGGAGAAAGGCGGCATAGGTGGATGGCGCGGTGGGGAAGGGAGAGCTGGTTCATCTTGTGCAGCCGTCGGGATGTGGGAAGCTGCAAGAGCAACAATAGTCTGTGGTGTTCGATTGCTTGCTAGTGTCTTCTTGATAAGCCTCTCTACCAAGTTCAGATAAACCTCTTATCGTGTGGGCCAGCTCTGGCTTAACTGGACGCCAAACGCTGCAGGAAACCTGGGCCAATTTATAACTCTAATAAAGCTAATACCCACTAAATAGGAGTATTTCTCTATTCATGCAAGGTGTCTACATCATTCCCTACCGAGTAATCCACTAAATAGGTGTTTGTTTCTCAACTAAAAAATTTAGCCTTGTCACATCAGATTTTGTAGCCTTAATTTAATCTATTAAAAATAGAATAATTAAAAAACTAATTTATCAGTCAGAGGCTAATTCACGAGACGAATCTATTAAACTTAATTAGTTCATAATTTGACAATGTGGTGCTACAATAAACATTTATCAATGATAGATTAATTTACTTTAATAGATTTATCTGGTTAATTATCATATGGTGGTACAATTAATTTATTTTTAATAGACTAAATTAGTGTCGCAATATCCGATATGACACGAAAAAAAATTGCCAGCGAAACAAACACCCTCTAAATGTTCTATCTTTTCATGCAAGTTGCCCACATCATTCTCCACTAAGTTCATGTCATCATGTTCTATCTTTTAATGCAAGGTGTCCACATCATTCTACGCTAAGTCTATATCATCTCTTATTAATAAAAAAAATATTCATGACATCTCTATCATGTGAAATACTTTAAATCTTTAATCTATTAGCATACAAGTCATTTAATATGTTATTGTTTTATCACATGTTAATAAAAAAATATTCATAACATCTCTATCATGTGAAATGCTTTAAATTTTTAATCTATTAGCATACAAGTCATTTCATATGTTATTGTTTCATCACATGTTCTTCTTAGAGTAATGAAATATTTTTTTTCGACTAGCTTAGTAATTTTTTATCTGATACAATATATAACATATAAGTTAAATTTTATATATATATACATACAGTATACATAATATCATACAATAATATTATATATATAACATATTTTTTAAGAAAATCTCGCGGCAACGCGCGGTATACCTCTAGTTTACAAAATACCTGTCTCACAAGCTAAATTGTTCCGAGGCCACTATTTATTATGAGAAAGATCAGAAGCCCATGGTTTCTCACTTGCTTTTCTAACAAACGCACAAAGCATAGCACACTCAGAGAGATATAGATCGATGGTTTTTTTATTCAGATATATAGATGGTTAGAGCATCTCCAGGAGTAGCAAATAATTTCTTCCTAAAAACATGATATAATATTGAGAGAAATAAATAAGACCATCTTCAATAATTTACTTCTAAAACATACAAGCCAATTTTACATGAGAAATCATATACTATTTCTAAATTAATATAACCACTTTTATATAGTTTTTTTCTCTTTTGTACATTTGCATTATAAATTTTCTTCTACCCTTTATTATTTCCCACGTCCTTCGACCTTAGATTAGAAGATGGATACACGCGACCCCAACTCCGCGCAAAATTACATGCACACGGGAGAATTTTCCATGTGCCTAAATTTTAGGACGATAGATTAGAAGTTGTTGGAGAGAGGTTTTTCTACGAAGGAATTTAGGAAACTCTCGGAGATGCTCTAACTTCACATCCAAATACAATTTTCCAAAACATGTCATCATGATCGTGACTCTATAATTTCACATTTGACACATACCTTTGTGCAACTCTTCATCCACAGCGTAGATACACTATACACACATGAAACTCAACGCGAATTGAGCCAGACCATCGCCCGCGAAACAAGTCATCAAAAACAAAGACTACATGAATTATGAAATTTTTATTGACTAACTATCGTACAAACCACCGTGAAGATCTATCTTCAGTGAACACCCCAATTCAGGCCTCAGAAGGAGCACTTTCCTTGTGGAATATTTTGTAGGCATCGCTGTAGACTGCTACTACATTTGATACAACAGCAAGAACAATCATGAAGACCGCCAGAATTTTGTCCCACTTCAGGGCAATGCCTTGTGGATCCCTGGTATACCAAAAGAAGAAGGGATTAAAGGTTACCAGAATGAAGTGTCTTTCAACAACTAACCATCATGGCAGCAACCAATCCAGAAATTCGTACAAATTATAATCCAGCTTATCTATCAGGTCTACTACATATTTAAATATTAGCAGCATGTACCTACAGTCATAATCCACAGATATATCTTAGAGTAACCATAGACAGGGTTTCTTTTCTTTTATTCTCATTTGGCACATCCTAACAGGTCAATCTGCATTCTATAACTAGAAAAAAAGTACAACAAACTAGGTGGATAAATCTGCTCGAAGGAAACTGCTATTACAAATATCCAAACAAAGATTTAACAGCATCAAGTTACCTTAAAGTGATTGCAGCTGGGAAAATAAAGGCGATGCAGACAGCAGCAGTTGCCCCAGTAAACTGAAAGGCATCCCAAATACTAGGAATGAAGATTGCAGACCCGAAAATCACTAGGAGAAGCAATGCTGTCATTATGCCAAATCTTCTGTTGTCAGAAGACAGAGGCCTTGCAGAGGCGAAGAGGAGCCCATCCAAATTAAGCCTCAATGCATGGAATATCATGGGGAACACAAGCATAAGGTGAACAGCATAGCTCACTCTTACAGCATCATTTAGAACTGAACTGTATGGGATCCCAAGATTTGAATCAAAGTTGGCGAGCACATCAGAGAGTGTAGATTCACCAAAGAGGAGATATCCAAAGAAACTTGTTGTGATGTAGATAGTCGAGCATAGTGTCAATGATGTGTGCACTATTGGCTTGATCTGAGAGGTGTCCTTTAGCTCATTATGAATTGGGTGAACTGCAAAAATGTAAATCAGATCGCCTTAGACAGGTGGGAAGCAAGCTTTTTTTTCTGGGACTTGTTTGTACACTAAAGATGTCAGCTCAAACAAGTTGCAGGGATTGCTATCAAACTAGCCTATGACCATTTATTTGTTTTCAGTCATTTATATGCATTTTTATGCCCCTGTGTCATGTACGGTCGTACGTATACGAGGAGACGACGTGCACGCGACGTCCGACGGGCCGCAGAGCGGGCCACGCAGGACGTGCTGATCGTGCGGGGCGACAGCCAGGCCGCGCACGGTGGCTGAAGCAGTTGGAAAGTTAGATTAGTTTCTATTTTTCAGTTCTCCAATTCTAGTAGTATTCGGTAGGGACTATTGGCCCTATATATTGTAACCGTACGTTGGTTTAAAAGACAAGCAAGATCATTAACCTTATTCTATCTCTCTCTCAACTCTCAAGCCCGAGCCGCTATGAGGGGCATAACCTCCGCGATCGGAAGACACGGCACGAGACTACGAACTCCGTAGTCGAGGGCCAGCTACCCTAGATCACCAGGCCCTTGACAACCTGGTATCGCGATCCAATCGATCCTCCTCTTCCTCCGCCGCCGCGCCGCCGTCTCCGAAACCTGCAAACCCGAGCCCACCGCCATCACCGCCGTCCTCCGCAGCCTCCACCGCACACACCTCACCCACCATGGCCGAGCCCACCCTCGCTGAAGTCATGGAGATGCTCAAGACCATGACCACGAAGATGAACGCCATGGAGTCCGACATGGCTGCCATGAAGGACAAGTCCGAGTCGTCCTCCGGCGGGGGCGACGACCGCCGCCACTACAACGAGCGCGATCAGGACTTCCACCCCAAGCACAAGAAGTGGGATTTTCCCCGCTACGATGGCACGACCGATCCGATGCTCTTCGTCAACAAATGCGAAGCCTACTTCCGCCAGTACCGCACCACCATGGACGAGCGCGTGCCCATGGCGTCGTACCATCTGGATGACGTGGCGCAATTGTGGTTCACCCAGCTGCAAACCGACGAGGGCACGCCGAACTGGAGCCACTTCAAGGATCTCCTCAACCTCCGGTTCGGGCCCCCTCTCCGATCCGCGCCCATGTTCGAGCTCTCCGAGTGCCGGCGCACGGGCACCGTGGAGGAATACTCCAACCGCTTCCAGGCTCTCCTTCCTCGCGCAGGCCGGCTCGAGGAGACGCAACGCGTCCAGCTCTACACCGGGGGCCTCCTCCCACCGCTCAGCCACGCCGTCCGACTCCACAACCCGAAAAATCTCGCCGAAGCCATGAGCCTCGCCCGCCAAGTGGAGCTGATGGAGAGCGAACGGCCGGCGCCACAACCACCACGGGCGGCTCCGCGCGGCCTGCCCCCACCTGCGGCCAGGGCGGCTCTATCGGCGCCGCCGCCTATCCTGGCACTCCCGGCCCCTCCGGCGGCTGCACAGCAGGGCCGCGCTGAGGGCGGCCAACGACGCCTCACTCCCGATGAGATGGCGGAACGGCGCCGCCAAGGTTTGTGCTTCAATTGTAATGAGAAGTACTCACGTGGTCATAATAGGTTCTGTCGCCGCCTCTTCTTCCTGGACGGGGTGGAGATCGACGACCCCGACGGCGACGCGGCTGCTGCGGCAGACGACGGGGCGAAGGAGGCCCCCGTCTTCTCCCTTCATGCCGTGGCGGGCGTGGCCGTGGGTGCCCCCATCCTGCTTCGGGTCACCCTGGGCGCCACGACGCTCATCGCCCTGGTGGACACGGGGTCCACGCACAACTTTATCAGAGAGGCGGCTGCGCACCGCACTGGGCTCGCCATCACACCCCGCCCGCGGCTCACTGCCACGGTCGCTAATGGCGAGAAGGTGGCGTGCCCTGGCGTCCTTCGGCAGGCGGTTATCTCCATCGAGGGCGTAACGTTCGACGTCGACCTTTACGTCATGCCCCTCGCCGGCTACGACATGGTGCTGGGCACCCAGTGGATGGCCGCCCTAGGGCGCATCGCCTAGGACGTCACCTCCCACACCCTGTCCTTCCACCACGACGGGCGCCCTGTCTGTTGGTCCGGCGTGGCATGCCCGGTGGCGCCCGCAGTACACGCCGCGACCACCGGCGAGTCCCTGTTGGAGGGCCTGCTGGACTCGTTCGGGGATGTCTTCGCTGCACCAACGGGTCTGCCTCCACCGCGCGACCGTGACCACCCGATCGTTCTCAAGCCCGGCGCGACACCGGTGGCGGTCCGCCCGTACCGTTACCCGGCGGCCCACAAGGATGAACTGGAGCGCCAATGTGCGGCCATGATCGAGCAAGGGATCGTTCGCCGCAGCACGTCGGCGTTCTCATCGCCGGTCCTCCTCGTGGCAAAACCGGATGGCTCATGGAGGTTCTGCGTCGATTATCGCGCGTTGAACGCGCTCACCATCAAGGATGCTTTCCCGATACCCGTGGTGGAGGAGCTCCTGGATGAGCTTCACGGCGCCAAGTTCTTCACCAAGCTTGATCTGCGTTCGGGCTATCACCAAGTACGCATGAAGCCGGAGGACATCCACAAGACCGCGTTTCGCACGCACGACGGCCTGTATGAGTTCTTGGTGATGCCGTTCGGCCTGTGCAATGCGCCCGCAACGTTCCAGTCCCTGATGAACGACGTCCTGCGACCGTTCCTTCGTCGGTTTGTGCTCGTTTTCTTTGATGACATACTAATCTACAGTGCGTCGTGGGCGGATCACCTTCGACATCTTCGCGCGGTCTTGACCGAACTTCGCCGCCAGCACCTCTTCATCAAGCGATCCAAGTGCGCCTTTGGAGTCACGTCGGTCTCCTACCTCGGCCACATCATCAAGGAGACCGGCGTGGCCATGGACCCGGACAAGGTGAAGGCCATCCATGACTGGCCGGTGCCCAAGTCGGCCCGCGCGGTCCGCGGCTTCCTCGGCCTGGCAGGCTACTACCGGCGTTTCGTCCTCAACTATGGCGCCATCGCGGCTCCTCTGACGGCGCTGTTGAAGAAAGACGGCTTCTCCTGGTCAGGAGAGGCAGCTGCGGCATTCGAGACACTGAAGGAGGCAGTGACGTCAGCACCGGTCCTCGCCCTTCCGGACTTCAGCAAGCCGTTCGTCGTCGAGTGTGATGCTTCGACACACGGGTTCGGCGCCGTGCTCCTGCAAGAGAAACACCCGATCGCGTTCTTCAGCAGGCCGATCGCGCCACGCCACCGCTCGCTCGCCGCATATGAGCGGGAGTTGATCGGGCTCGTCCACGCCGTCCGCCATTGGCGCCCGTACCTGTGGGGCCGCCATTTCACCATGCGTACTGATCACTACAGTCTCAAATTCTTGTTGGACCAGCGACTCGCCACAATCCCTCAACATCATTGGGTGGGGAAGCTTCTCGGTTTCGACTTTGAGGTGGAATATAAGCCGGGCGCCCAGAACGTGGTCGCTGATGCCCTGTCTCGCCGCGACACGGCGGACAGCATGGGAGCGGTGCTCGCCCTGTCGGCGCCGAAATTCGACTTCATCGACAGGCTACGTCAAGCACAGGCTGCGGACCCGGCGCTTGTGGCTCTCCGAGAGGAGATTCTTGCTGGCACCCGCACCGCGCCGTGGGCTGTCCGCGACGGCCTGGTGACCTACGCGGGGCGACTCTACATCGCGCCGTCGTCCCCGCTGCTCCTGGAGATTGTGGTTGCCATCCATGAGGACGGCCATGAGGGCGTCCAGCGCACGCTGCACCGGCTCCGGCGTGACTTTCACTTCCCGGGGATGCGTCAGCATGTCCAAGACTTCGTCCGCGCGTGCGGCACGTGCCAGCGGCTCAAGTCCGAGCACCTGCACCCGGCGGGGCTGCTCTTGCCGCTCCCGGTGCCGTCATCAGTATGGTCCGACGTGGGACTGGACTTCATCGAAGCTCTTCCGAAAGTTCGCGGGAAGTCCGTCATCCTGACCGTGGTGGACAGGTTCAACAAGTACTGTCACTTTATACCTCTTGCTCACCCATACACTGCAGAATCCGTCGCCAATGCGTTCTTCGCCGACATCGTTCGCCTCCACGGGATGCCGCAATCTATGGTGTCTGATCGCGACCCCGTCTTCACATCGACGTTCTGGCGCGAGCTCATGCGGCTCATGGGTTCCAAGCTGTACATGACCTCGGCGTTCCACCCACAAGCAGATGGCAAAACTGAGGCCGCGAACAAGGTGATCACCATGTACCTGCGCTGCTTCACCAGCGACCGTCCCCGCCAATGGCTCAGGTGGCTTCCCTGGGCGGAGTTCATCTACAACTCGGCGTACCAGACGTCCCTCCGCGACACTCCTTTCCGCATCGTCTATGGCCGGGATCCGCCGACCCTCCGCTCCTATGACGCCGGGGAGACGCGTGTGGCGGCCGTCGCCAAGACTATGGCCGAGCGTGAGGAGTTTTTGCAGGACATCCGTTTCCGCCTGGAGCAGGCGCAGGCCATTCAGAAGCGTCACTACGACAAGCATCATCGGGAGGTGTCCTACGCTGTGGGAGATTGGGTGTTGCTGCGCCTACGACACCGTCCCATCGCGTCGCTGGAC
This sequence comes from Coix lacryma-jobi var. lacryma-jobi, assembly GCA_009763385.1. NCBI lineage: Eukaryota > Viridiplantae > Streptophyta > Magnoliopsida > Poales > Poaceae > Coix > Coix lacryma-jobi. The sequence goes on from CM019824.1 coordinate 141,682,389, forward strand.
TCGTCAATGGGCAAGCTGAAGCCCCGATTCTTCGGCCCCTATCAGGTGATCGAGGTGATCAACGCAGTCGCCGTTAGGGTGGCCCTTCCGCCCCGAGCTCGCCTTCATGACGTCTTCCACGTCGGGCTCTTGAAGAAGTGGCAGGGCGCGCCTCCGACCACTCCACCGCCTCTCCCCGTCGTCCACAACGGCGCCACGGTGCCAGAACCGGAACATGTGGAGCGCTCCCGTCTCGCAAGAGGGGTGCGCCAGGTCCTCGTGCGCTGGAAGGGGGAGCCGCTGTCATCATCATCTTGGGAAGACTGGGACACTTTCCGCGAACGTTTTCCGGTGTTCCAGCTCGAGGACGAGCTGGTCCAGAAGGAGGGGAGAGATGTCATGTACGGTCGTACGTATACGAGGAGACGACGTGCACGCGACGTCCGACGGGCCGCAGAGCGGGCTGCGCAGGACGTGCTGATCGTGCGGGGCGACAGCCAGGCCGCGCACGGTGGCTGAAGCAGTTGGAAAGTTAGATTAGTTTCTATTTTTCAGTTCTCCAATTCTAGTAGTATTCGGTAGGGACTATTGGCCCTATATATTGTAACCGTACGTTGGTTTAAAAGACAAGCAAGATCATTAACCTTATTCTATCTCTCTCTCAACTCTCAAGCCCGAGCCGCTGTGAGGGGCATAACCTCCGCGATCGGAAGACACGGCACGAGACTACGAACTCCGTAGTCGAGGGCCAGCTACCCTAGATCACCAGGCCCTTGACACCCTGACATTCACATCATTAATAGTAAAACTTTCCAGGAATGCAACTACAAAAATAGCAGTGTACATCTTTTCCATTCCCTTTGTAATTAGATTCGTTTTGTGCAGTCAGAATTAGAAGTTACTCATACCATTGTAATGGCAAACGTAAGCGGTGACAAGAACCGGCACTGCTGTAAAAAGTTCCCAAACAGATGCTAAATCAGGAACAGTGGGAAACAACTTGGGCATTGGAATTTGTCCACTGATTAACTTGATGATAGCAATTCCTGCAGTAATAATAACGAATACCACCGCCAAAGCAACAGATATTGTGGATGTATAGCTCAGTGAATCTGCAAGAGAAAAATTAAAAAGAAACGCATATTCTCAAATATTCAGTACTGAACCAAATATCCATTAACCCCTGTAATAACTTCTTGGTAGTTCAATTGCTTACCAATACGCTTCAAGCATGCTAGTGGAGTAAAAACACAAAGTGTTGTAACAAGGAGAACAAAGAAACGCCCATTCCACCAGTGTATGCCAAACCATCCTTCTAACACACCATAGTGATGCTCACCACCAGAAGTGGTTCCAGAAAGCACGTCGCCTGTGGTAAACAACGAACATTTGTATGTCAGTAGGAAACATTGAAGGAGTGAAATTTATCAAATTTGAAGTATAAAATTCAGAACTGAAAATGCAAAAGGCATATGATACTAGGTGCTTCTGGTCTTCTACAAGTGAAACAAACTCACATTTCCTTTCAGACAGTGTCTATGGAAAGGAAAATATCTTGTTCTAGAATCTAGAGCTTACACCAAACATCCCATGGGGCCTCAGATCTTACAGATATGGATAGAAATTTATTGAATGCAGAAATAGTCAATTGCACAATATTTCATTTCCATTGTGTGTATGCTGCACAGGAAGCAACATCTGCTCCTAAATCCACGGTCGACTCAAGAATAATCCAAAAAAATGATTGCGCTACTACTTGCAGTAGAATATGTAAGTTCAATTTCTCAAACCAAGGACCAAGACACCACAATCCTAAGAAATCCAATGCGGCAAAGACGAAGAAACAGATGAATTGCGTCTCGAAATTCAGGCTGCGCCCAGATGATGTGTTTCGTTTACCAATAATGATCATGTAGACGATCATGACGCCGACGTTGTTGATGACGACGCAGACCTGGAGCAGCCTCCTGCCCCACCATCCGAAGGCGTCGCCCATGGCCGCGCTGTAGGAGCGCGCCCCCACGGCGCGGCTGAAGCGCACGAGCAGCTCGATGGAGGCGTCGGTGAGGAGCGCGGCGAGCACTATCATGACGAGCCCGGGGACGAGACCGAGCACCTTCATGGTGGCCGGTAGCGCCATGATGCCCGCGCCGACGATGGTGGTGGAGAGGTTGAAGACCGCGCCGGCGAAGGAGGCGCCGTCGAACTCGTGGAACGCGGAGGCACCGCCGTCGTCCTCGACCCCATCCCGCTTCGTGGGGAGCAGCGGGTCGCTGGCCCCCGGGAATCGGTCGTTAGCGCCGCCGCTGCCCATGGCCAATCTTCCCAAACAGCAGATTCTTGAGCTGTAGTGGAAGAACTTGTACACACAAAAAAACACCTAATTCTGGGGCAACGTCAAAGAAAGGGACTATACAAAAAGCGGATCTTCGTATCAGCAGTTGGCTACTGACACTCGCACAAGAAATTTCAAGAAGTCGAAAAATTTCAGTAGGAGAATCGCCAAGAATCTCGAGGAACAGGATCGGATAGGAGATAGAGATACAACAAGCCGAGCGAGGACTTCGGTTGGCTGCCTGGCTGGGTGGAGATTCTCTCCCGTGCCGTTGAAGCGACGAGAGTGGAACGTATTTAGCTGAACAAATGGGTAGAAGTAGAACAGGAAGAGGATCAGGAAAAACTGCTGCCACGGCTCTCCCTGTTCTGAACCCGCAGCGAGACAAGGACGTGGGGACGAGGAAGACCCAAGCAATTTGATACGGAGAAGCAACGATTTGGTTTCGGACTTTTGGTGATAATAGTGGCCATAAATCTGCTGCCCGTACCTGTCGCAATTTTTTGCTCTGTTTCTCTGTCCTATTTTTGGAGTATTTATACACTACAGTTCTTATAGCCCTATGATTAGTTGGTTTTATGTTAGGGGCTAAAGTTTAATCTATGTTAATTTAGTCTACTTAAAATATACTAATTATAAAACTAATTACGCCATCGTATAGTAATTAACAAGATGAATCTATTAGGTCAAATTAATCTATTATTAGAGCAACTCTAACGATTTTACATTTTTGTTTGACAAAATATGATATTTGTTAACTCTCAAATTAATATGGTAAAGGTAAAAAGAGTCAATCTCCAACGGTTTTGCATTTAGACTTAGCAAAACTAAAAAAATTTGCACGGAGAGGGAAATATCCTGCGGGAGTAGCATATGAGGGCGATTGCCCAGCGAACCACAGCGTGTCATATATGTCAAATATCACCCGGTGTTTGCCAAGTTTCTAAAAATACTAAGCTCATTTGTCAAACTGTTAGATAGGAGATTTTTAGACGTTTTTGCAAAAACAAGAATGTCAAACCCAGAGCAACTCGAACGGTTTTGCATTTTTTTTGTTTGGTAAAATATGGTATTTGTCAACTCTCAAATTAATATGGCAAAGGTAAAAAGAGTCAATCTCCAACGGTTTTGCATTTAGACTTGGCAAAACTAAAAAATTGTGCACGCGAGAGGGAAATATCCCACGGGAGTAGAACGTGAGGGCAATTGTCAAGCGAACCGCGGCTTGACGTATATGTCAAATATCACCCGGTGTTTATCAAGTTGCTAAAAATGTAAGTCTATTTGTCAAACCGTTAGATAGGAGATTTTTAGACTTTTTTACAAAAACAAGAATGCAAAACTCATTTGCAAAATCGTTAGATGCTCTTAGTAAATAGTTATTGTAACATCATATTATCAAATTATAGACTAATTAGATTTAATAGATTTGTCTTGTGAATTAACCCCTAACAGATAAATAAGTTTTATAATTAATTTATTTTTAATAGTCTTAGGACGATATTACAGAGATCAAACTTTAATCGGTGGAACCAAACACCACCCGGGGGCTGGTTGTCATCCAGTATTGCCATGCGGGACATGGTGCTAAATAAACAATGTTTTGTGAGAAAAAAAATAACTATATCTCTGCGCATGCCAACGACGTTCCTGAAAATAAAGGCATATCATTGACCACGATCCAACTCATATCCCAAACCTCAAATCCTCAATCAGATCGTCGAAAGAGAGTGAAAATTTAATCCTGAGGCAGCCCCGAAAGCCGAACTTGGCAAAGACAAAACAATCTGGGAGCGTTGGGTTTTAAGGACTACTCTCTCCGTTCCTAGAAAGGGGTCATTTTCGTTTCTCAAGTCAGTAAATTTTAAATTTAATCAAATATATATAACCGATATTAATATTTATTGTATATAATTAGTATTATTGAATAGATCTTTGAATATACTTTCATACTAAACTTATATGGAGATATAAAAATTACATTTATTTTGTACAAGTCTAGTTAAAGTTGAGAAAGTTTTACCAACACATATTCCCTAGCGACTCTTTTTTAAAATGGAAAGAATATAATTTATCATTAGCACGTATTTACTGTAGCACCATATTATCAAATCATAAACAAATTATACTTAATAGATTTGTCTTGTAAATTAGTCTCTATCTGTGAAATTAGTTTTGTAAGTTGTCTATATTTAATACTCTAAATTAATATTTAAATATTTGATATGAAATGGACTAAACTATAAAGAGAACAACCAAACATCCCGTCCTTTAGCCGGATTGCGGTGAATTTGCCTAGAACTGGTTAGCCCAGTACAGTACTTGCTCCAAATCGGTAACTAACCTTTTATATCAAATAGAAAGATCGAGAATATAATAAAAAAAGATTAGCAAATATACTCGTGGCTGAACTCAATACAGATTGTAGTCGGATTTTATATCATTGCAAGATAAGAGTTGTAACTCATATGAGTATGTTTTTTTTGGAACACATATGGGTATGTTTATGAGTCTGGGTGTGACCTAATATATCTTAAAATTAGATTTTGTATTAATCATCACTAAATGGGAGTTGTTGTTATCGATGAAACTAGAGTCAATTAGAGAGAGTGCACTTACACAATAAATGTATAGACATGTGTCATAGGGTGCATATACAGTGAAATTCTAATCAAACTCACCGTTTTTTTTGTAATTTTTGGGCATGTATGCATACCCCTTATAGAAGGTACTTTTGTTTATCTGGTTGTTCTAACTCGTATAAGCATGAGCCATCAGTCTAGCGACAAGAACACCCTCAACTTATTTAATCCTCGTTTCTCACATGGATTTCTTGTTCTTGCTCATCTTCTGGTCTCTCACATGGGACGAAGCTATAATTCATCAGGAGGCCGACAATCTTGTGCGAGACAATAGTGGCCATGACTGAGATTGAGCTTACTCGGTCTTTAGTCTTAAAGCTAATTGATCGATTTCCGTCTTTAGAGAGCCGAACATTTATAGAATAACAGAAGAGCCGATCTATTCGGTTTCGTCAGACCGAACGCCTAGGCCTACTTCCCGGCGGGCGGTGGCCACGCCACCACCTCGAGCTCACAGGTGGGCGGATGTGTGTTGCGGCCCTAGCCCGGCGGGTGGACCACAACAGTAGTATTCATGCCCTGCCTCCACCATGTACCCACAGCAGCCTCAGGCCGCACGTCTCTGCCTGGTGGACCCATATGGGATTAGGTCCATTATAGTGACTTTTGTTAGCCTCATTCGCGATGAATTTTCCATCGTAGATCTTGATAAATTTTGCCACCAATCCTGCTCGCCACCAATCCTGCGGCCATCAAACAGAATGTCCTCTTCAAAGACTTGTGGGTGCACAATAATAGACGTTCATCAGCTTCTTCAGCTGGGTGAACACCTTGATGGCACGTGCATGAATGCATATTAAAATTCATACCGGAGGATTCATAGTCACACAGAGGCGGTTTTCGTACGTTGTCTAACAATGCTTCAATATGTGCTTGTGCTTCCCTACGTGTTACACCGTACTACGTGCATCTGCTGCTCTTTAGGGTGTTAGCTTCGTGTCGGCGATATCTGTTGGGTGTTTTGGTAAGCTGGACGCCTGGACCTTGGTATAGCTGCTGTTGCCACATGGGCCAGTGAGATCTGGGCCGTTGGTGTTTTGCCTGCTAGCTGCAACAGTGTCTGAGAAGGTTGGCGTCCTCTTCCTAAAATTGATGGTTGCATGTTCGTCAATTCTCGTTCTCTTCCCTCTCTCTAGCATGGATTTAGCGCTAGGGTGACTACCACTATCGTCCTTAGTTTTCTCTCCAATAGATAAAAAAGCTAATGTAATATTGACGAGTCCCACTAGTACACAACAGGGTCTTTAGCCCCGATCGGCAAGGGCCTTTAGCCACGGTTGCCGAGTCGGGACTACGCTTCCGGGACTAAAGCACCCCCTTTAGTCCCGGTCCCGAGTCGGGACTACGCTTCCGGGACTAAAGGCCCCCCTTTAGTCCTGGCTCCGGCCACCGGGGCTAAAGCCCCCCCTTTAGTCCCGGTTGGCAATACCAGCCGGGACTAAAGGGTGCTGCCAGCAGTGCAACGCAGCAGCACCCTTTAGCCCCGGCTGATATTACCAGCCGGGACTAAAGGGTCCCCTGGTTTTTTCTTTTTATTTTTATTTCAGTTCTGTTTTTAGTTTTATTTATTTATTTAATAGGTTTTCCAATATATATTCTTTGCTGCTAATATATATAATTATATATATTAGTAGCAGCATAACACAATAAGCTTATTGCATGCATATATAATTGAACTATAGAACTACATATATATATATAAATATATGTACATAAGATTACAAACAATATACATATAGGAGTTGTCTAAATATCTATCTACACAAGTTGTACTCCAAAGTTAGTATTGTAAACCTATTACAAGTTGTACTCCATCTAAAGATCTACAGGGCATACAAATGATCATTATTGTTTGGAATCAACTTCTCGTTGGTATTATAGTAGAACTCGCTGTTTGGATTTATGACTTGTTCCCGAAGAAATCCTGCTATTGTCTCTTGTATTGCTTTCAATTGGCCTTGTAGCATCACTTTTTGCTTCAACCAGTCAGTCTTCAATTGGAATTAAAAAGATATTAGTTATATCTATATTATCAATATTAAGTCTATAAAAAATGAAAAGAAACATGTTACGTACTTTGATGATTTCTTCAGGAATTCTATTTGATTCTATCATCATGTACTCGCAAACATAGAATCCGCATAAGTTGGTACCCTGTTTTTGTCTCAAAATCCACTGTAGAATGAAAAGATTCATCTCGTAATAAAGATATGATATATGACATGATATAATAAAGATACACGTACATTGACGAAGGTGTAAACTTACTGGTAGTCATGGCTTTATTGTAAGTGGGGCCTTACACTGACTCATATATTCCCGAGCAATGAATTTTTCCCAAACCCTAATCCGGCCAATGAAACATTAATAGTTGGATCATTATTTATTAATTAGTATACATATATACAAGCTTAGTCTATACTTTAAGCATGCAAGCTAGGGATCAAAAAATTATCTTTGGACGATGTTTATCATATCTTGGTAATCTTCTTGTGGTTTGCTCAACGAGTCATAGATTAACACATTGTTGTGTTTGAGATCGATGACCATCAATACCCAGTGATAGCTGTTCATACACATGATTCATATATATATATATATTATTAGGGTTAAGTAAAATAAAATGTGCACATACTTATTATTAAATATATATGTCTCACGCACTTAAAGTTGTATGGGAAGAGAATTCTTTCTCTATCTTTTTGGTTCACGAAGAACCTCATGAGATTCATACACGACTCATCGCTCCAAGTCGCTGAAGGGTTTGGAGCCTTGAAAATAACATATGGATCAACAAACCCAACAGAATTGTTATGTTTATCTCTGAGCTGAGTCATCTGATACCTGCAAAATATCGAGTCGATCCACAAGTATGTGTGTAAGAATACTACGTATTATATACACATACTAGAGAGTTCAATGAAACTATAAAAGAAACACTTACAAACAATAGCAGCTAAGGAGCGATTTGTCCAGTGCGTCCATATGACATAGCTGGTGTAATTCCTCCATCTGGACTAAGATTAGGTCATCACCACGGAAGTAGTGATGGTTCCGAATTCGGACAGAAATTCAATTGACATCACCGTCTTTAGAAGCCTCCATGCACCATTTGTTGATTGCAAACATCTGCGTACCAAGTACATGTAAGTGATTGGGGTTCATTAGACTCCTGTCCGGTGCAAAATTTCTCCTCCATTCATCAACTACTTCCGCTCGTGGAAACTCCAGCCCAGTAGCAATATTTTTAATCGTGTCATACGGGAGACCACTCTCAATGATAAAATCTTCAATTGAGTCCATCTCAGACAAATTGGTCTCTCTAGATTTCTGCTGTACAATGCACATGTTTGAACCATACTGATTTTGCACAACTAACGGGGACAAAGGTCTTGATGTTTCCCCGAGCTGTGGAACACCCTTTCCCACTTTCTTCTTGCTGGATTGTTGTTCTTTTGCAGACTTCATAAGAGAGCGTTCGTAATCTGATTTTCGCGGAGCCTTTCGGGCTTCACGCATCTTGATACCATGTTGGTCCACCCTTTTCCTTAACTCCTGTGGGTTTAACAAGAGGTAAGGCTTCTCCGGGTTCCTCTTCGCTTTAGCAGCGGCGTCACATTCATCTAAAAATTTTTGCACATCTTTTTTCACCGTAATTTCTAACTCCTCATTAGTCTTTTCATAAGCTAATTTCTCTTGGGCTTTTTTCCTGATGCAGGAGCCTTCTTCTTAAGAGGTGGGGCCTTTGGTTGTATGACGGTGGACCGCTTCTTAGGGCCGCGTGGTGGAGGCGGCGGTGTTGGAGCCCGCGGTGGAGGTTGTGGCGTTGGAGCCCGCGGTGGAGGAGATGGTGGGCCCGGTGACGGTGTTGGAGCCCGCAGTGGAGGTTATGGCGTTGGAGCCCGCGGTGGAGGAGATGGTGGGGCTGGTGGTGGTGTTGGAGCCCGCGGTGGAGATCTTTGTGCAGAAGATGAGGTTGAAGCCGTGTCCTCCAACACATCGTCACCGCCCACAGCACTCTGATGCGATGGGGAATAATGACGAACTGGACTATAGTTCCTGCTACGCAAAACAACGAATGATGTGAGCATCCAACTAATATATACATATAGGAAGTTAGTGTAATAAAAATTGTTTCTCGTTCACGCGCACACTACCTATGGTGAGGATCTTGATCAGTAGGAGGAGGTTGCGGCGGTGACACTCTAGGAATAATAATGAAGCGCTTGCGCCAGCAAATAAATGTCTTCTCCGCTTCACATAAAGTCTTCTGCCCATCTCCCCCTTCGATTTCCAGTGCCACGCTGCCACAACCTGTCTCAACCCTATCCACCGAGACGCTAGCGTATCCGGCTGGCACTGGTTGACCATGGATTCTTGGTGTTCTTGTGCGGTCGATAGGGTTTACAACACCGACAGCCACCTTTTCGTGGCATTCCCATCTGGAATGTGCAGCTCACAAGTAGTAAAAGGTTCTTTAACGTCATCCACGGGGAAGTGTAGCTTGGAGTCATCTTGAATGGTTGGTACTTCCGTGGAGGCGCAACTGCTTTTCATCTGACCTGGGGGGCTAATGTTCGCTTGAGGCTGTTGTGATGATGTACCTTGCCCACTCGTCATTTGACTAAGTGCCGCTTGCACTTGCCTTTTGATTTCCTCCTGCATCCATTCTTCACGAGATTTGTCACGCTCTTGTGTTTGCAGAACATACTCCTTCAACTTGTAGATCCGCTCTGCCTCCTCGTCCTTCTTTCTCTGGCGGCTTCTGTAACTTTCTCGATCCGCTTCGAAGGAATGCAACCACGAAACGGCCCCAAAGCCTCTCGTACGCCCAACATGCTCAAGATTCTCCAGCGCGTACGTGAGTTCATCCTTCTCTCTGTTGGGCTTGAACTCGCCAGCCAACACCGCCTGTCGTGCTTGAACTAGCCTCTATGCTGCTCTTGAAATTTGCGGGCCCCAATCAAGCTCCCCGTCATTAGGGTTTATGGTTCCCCCATGAGCGTAGAACCAATTCCTGGACCATTCACTCCAATTTCTTCTTATTGTCTCCGGGACTACCCCTGGCAAGCATCTCCTGTTCCTGTCTCTCCCACTATGGAAGGGCGGTCTTATAGCCACCTGATCCTAAATGATGGTGGTATTTCTTCTGAGCTGCATTCTGTTTGTTTACTCTGACCCGGGCCTCGCTCTCTTGTGATCTTTTGTACTGTACAAATTGATCCCAATCGGCCCTTATCTTGACATACGCCTTAGAGTTGAAATCTGGAGTCTCGTTCTTCAGCACAAACTTGTACAATTTCTTCTTCCAGTCCTGAAAAAGTGTGGTCATCTTCTTCATTGTCCACTCCCGAATTCGCCTCAGCAGCTCCTCATCATCCGTGTCGAACGAGAAATGAGCTTGGATGTCATCCCAGACTAGCTGCTTGTCAAGATTGGAGACATAACTGATCTCGGGAGCACTTCGCCTCTCTTTCCATTCACGGGCACTTATCAGAATCCGATCTCTCACAAGGAACCCACAGTGAAAGACATATTTCTGTGCATGGGGTCCTAGTGGTTGGCCTGTAGCCATATCGAATTCGGAGATTACATGACGGACCTTCAACGGCCTCTTCGGCCCTCGTTTTGGTCTGCTCTGCCCCGTCGCAGACATCGATCCAGAGGGCTACATATAGGTAAAGACACGAAGATGAAACCCTAATACAAGTTGAGATAAAACCTAATCAAGTAAATGTAAACCCTAACATGACATATTGTATATATATATATACCTCGCCTGTATTGCCTTCTTCCATCTCAACTTGTTGTTCAGGGGGATTTTCATCGTGCATGGTCATGTCTTCGTAATTCAATAAGTATTGACTCCCGTCATCGTCGTCGGCGATGATATTCATCATTTCCTCCTCCATGTTCTCATTTGGGTCGGCCATTTCTGCGAATATTAAAATATATATACAATATGATCGAACACTTAGAGGAGCTTTATACATGTATGCGAAACCAAAACCGAAAACTAGGGGTTTCGGGGTTTCGGGGTTTGAGGGTTTAGGGTTAGGGTTTAGGGGTTTGGGGTTTCGGGGTTTTGGGGTTTAGGGTTTCAGGGTTTAGGGTTAGGGTTTTGGGTTTTAGGGTTTCGAGTTTTAGGTGACATGTAATCGTCAACATTAAAAATAACATATATTCGTAAAGAGGCAATTCAAACATTAAAAATAACACGAAGAAGCATATCTGTCAAAATATATCTGTAACACTTAGAGGAGCTTTATACATGTATGCGAAACTAAAACCGAAAACTAGGGGTTTAGGTGTTTAGGGTTTAGGGTTTAGGGGTTTGGGGTTTCGGGTTTCGGGGTTTAGGGGTTTGAGGGTTTAGGGTTAGCGTTTAGGGTTTCAGGGTTTAGGGGTTCGGGTTTTAGGGTTTAGGGTTTAGGGTTTCGGGTTTTAGGGTTTCGAGTTTTAGGTGACATGTAATCGCGAACATTAAAATAACATATATTCGTAAAGAGGCAATTCAACTTTAAAAATAACACGAAGAAGCATATCTGTCAAAATATCTCTAAGTGTAAATACATGTTTAAACATATCCAAGTGATAAATACATGTTTAAACATATCCATGTCATGTGATTTTCTAAGTGTAAATACATGATAAATACATGTTTAAACATATCTAAGTGTAAATACACATGATTTTCTATGAACACATATTTCTAAGAGTGATAAATACATTCTTAAACATATCCATGTCATGTGATTTACACACCGTGGACGAGAACGACGACGACGGACAGCAGCGAGGATGACGATGGTGCGGATGACAGTGGACAGCGGCGAGGTCGGACACTTTTTATCTACATGTGTAAACATATATTTGTTAGGTTAAAAAAACATATATATATATGATTTTCCTTTTTCTATAAAATATATCTATTCATATTCATTATCTGTATATATCTATTTCTATAAACAAAAGAAATGAAAAGGTTAAATAGAAAAATTGATATATATATAAAGAAAAAAGAAATGAATATAAATAGATATATATATTTATAGATAATGAATATGATCATATTCATTATCTATAAATATATATATCTATTTATATTCATTTCTTTTTCTTTATATATATATCATTTTTTCTATTTAACTTTTTCATTTCTTTTTTTTACACTCTCACACACACTGGACACACACGCACACCATCACACACTGCACACGCACACACACGCACAAGCCGGCGGCGAGGAGGACGGCGGCGTGGAGGACACGGCGGCGTGGAGGACGGCGGCGCGGACACGACGACGAGGAGGACGGCGACACGGACACGACAGCGAGGACGACGCTGAACGGCGTGGGAGGCCGAGGGCGGCGCGGACAGAGGCTCGACGGCGAGGAGAGCTCGAGGGCGGCGACGCGGACGGGAGGCGGGGCAACTGGCGTCGATCTGGGGAAGATTGGAGGGCACTGTGCCCTGTACCCTATATACCCGGGAGCGCCTTTAGTCCCGGGGCGTATTACGCACCGGGACTAAAGACCCTTTAGTCCCGGTGCGTAATACGCCCCGGGACTAAAGGGTTGGACCTTTAGTCCCGGGCGGGCTTACGAGGTATTTAGTTCCGGTGCGTAAGACGGCCCGGGACTAAAGGGTCCTTTCCCGCCACAGTTTTGGGGTTTGAGTATTTTGGGTTTTGTATTAAGTTTCCACTATATAAATATGTTGTAATTCTTGTTAATTGCATAGTAAATTGAACAGTAGGCATAAAATTACTTAAAAATAACAGTTGTATATACTTTAACCTTATTGTTATAGTACAAAATTTTGTAGCATAAATTCTTTTCTTTTTTTATAATAACGAATATAAATGTAAATAACCATTCATATGTGGTTAATGCAAAAATTTAATGTCAATTTAAATTTAAAAAATTGTTGGCTTTCAATAGAAAATTTATTTTCATATCATTTGGACGTTAATCTTTTGTTTATAACATAAAAAATCATTGCCCAATTTCGTTCTACGCGACAGATGCAGTAGTTTTAGATTTTTAAATTTAGTTTTTTCTTTTTAAATATATCTTAAATCTTTTTAATTGAACAGAAAATTAAATATTGGATATACTTTCTTTTAAAAATTAGTATGAGATTCTTTTTGCTTTAGTTTACAAAAGAAAATGTTAAATTTTAGTATCTTCTTATATGTATTTTGATGATTCACATCTAGAGAAGCACATAAATCAATGATCACTACTACTAAATATATATATAAATCCATTATCAAATAAATAAAGTCTTAATTAATTAATTATTACATAATATATTTACAACCCACTATTAAGCGGGCACAACTGTCAACCTCCTCTTGACATATGTCCCTTGGTTATGATCATTCCTTAACCATGGAGTTTCCTCATTGTTTAACAAAATGCTTGGGTCTTTGTTCACTTTGAGTGGCGGAATTCGATCATCTCTTTCATAATCACCTGACATGTCTGACTTGTCCTTAATTCCGATAATGTTTCTTTTCCCCGAAGGAACTATATGGCGCTTTGGCTCGTTGACGATCGAGTTGTTATCATTTTTCCCTCTTTTTGGTTTTGTAGACATGTCTTTCACATAGAACTCCTGACACACATCCGCGGCAAGGACAAATGGTTCATCTTTGTACCCAATATTGTTGAGGTCCACTGATGTCATCTCATACTCCTTGTCGACTGTTACCCCACCTCCGGTACCTGTCATCTTGACCCATTTACACCAGAACAAAGGGACTTTAAAATTAGATGCGTAGTCTAGTTCCCATATGTCATGTATGCAACCATTATATGTTTGTTTGTTCCCATTTGGATCTGTGGCATCCACGCGTACACCACTATTTTGGTTGGTGCTCCTTCCGTCTTGGACTACTGTGTAAAATGTATTCCCATTGATCTCGTACCCTTTGTACGTGCTGATATGCCACGATGGTTGTCTGGCCAACAAATAAAGCTGCTCATCTATGTTATCATCACTCTGACATTGTTTTCGCAACCAATCGCCAAAGGTTTGCATGTGCTGACGTGTAATCCAAGATTCACTCTTCCCGGGCCACTTGGATCGAAGGAAATCCTTATGTACCTCGATATATGGATTGACCAATGAGGAGTTCTGTAGAACTGTGTAGTGTGCTTTATCGAAGTAATCGTCTCTTGTACCGATATATGTTTTCTTCCCTAGTGTTCCCTTGCCACTGAGTCTGCCCTCGTGTCGCGATTCAGGAACGCCAATCGGGTCAAGGTCTGGAATAAACTCCACACAAAACTCTATGACCTCCTCTGTTCCGTAGCCCTGGGCGATGCTTTCTTTAGGCCGATAACGGTTATGAACATATTTTTTCAGGACACTCATGAACCTCTCGAATGGGAACATGGTGTGTACGAACACAGGACCGAGAATAATGATCTCCTTGACCAGGTGAACTAGGAGGTGTGTCATGATATCAAAGAAGGATGGAGGGAACACCAACTCAAAGCTGACGAGACATTGAACGACATCATTCTGCAAAGTAGAAAGTTCCTCTGGATTGATTGCCTTTTGTGAAATTGAATTGAGAAATTCACATAGCTTCACGGTGGCTAGACGTACATGTGGAGGTAGAATTCCTCTTAGAGCAACAGGAAGCAATTGGGTCATAAGCACATGACAGTCATGAGACTTCAAGTTTTGGAACTTCTTCTCTGACACATTAATTATTCTCTTTATATTGGAGGAGAATCCAGATGGGACCTTGATGCTATTAAGGCATTCAAACATGCTTTCCTTTTCTTCTCTGCTAAGAGTGTAGCTAGCAGGGCTTAAGTACTGGCGCCCGTCATCTGTCTTCTCCGGATGCAAGTTGTCTTGTTCTTTCATGCGTTGCAAGTCCTGTCGTGCTTCAAGTGAATCCTTAGGCTTTCCGTAGACACCCATGAATCCAAGCAGGTTCACACAAAGGTTCTTTGTCAGGTGCATCACGTCGATCGCATGGCGGACCTCTAGGACATGCCAGTAGCGTAGCTCCCAAAATATGGACTTCTTCTTCCACATGGGTGCGTGTCCCGAAGCATCTTTGGGAACAGGTTCGCTGCCACGTCCCTTTCCAAATACTACTTTTGTATCCTTCACCATTTCGAGTATATCATCTCTGGTTCGGTTACGAGGCTTGGTTTGGTGGTCTGCCTTACCTTTAAAATGTTTGCCTTTCTTTCTTACTGGGTGGCCCATTGGAAGAAACCGACGGTGCCCAACATACACGACCTTCTGACACTTTTTCAAAAATAAACTATCAAGGTCTTCGAAATAGTGTGTGTGCATGCATTATATCCCTTGTTTGTCTGGCCTGAAAGATTACTTAGAGCCGACCAATCATTGATTGTTACGAACAATAATGCTCGCAGGTCAAAGTGTTCCTGTTTGTACTCATCCCACACGCGTATGCCTGGTTTGCTCCATAGAAGTAGAAGTTCCTCAACTAATGGCCTTAGGTAGACATCGATGTCGTTGCCAGGTTGCTTCGGCCCTTGGATGAGCAATGACATCATAATGAACTTCCGCTTCATGCATAACCACGGAGGAAGGTTGTAGATACGTAGAGTAACTGGCCAAGTGCTATGACTACTGCTTTGCTCCCCAAAAGGATTAAAACCATCCATACTTAAAGCGAACCTCAAGTTTCTAGCCTCATCTGCAAACTCTGGGAATTCTCTGTCTATCGCTCTCCACTGGGATCCATCAGCTGGGAGCCTCAGCATATTGTCTACCTTACGATCTTCTTTATGCCACCGCAATAACTTTACATTGTCCTTATTTCTGAACAAATGTTTCAAGCGTGGTATTATAGGAGCATACCACATAACCTTGGCAGAGATTTTCTTCCTGCTTGGACGTTCTTCACCCTCTACGTCACCAGGATCATCTCGCCTTATCTTATACCGTGATGCTTCACAGACCGGACATGCATCCAAATTCTCGTATTCCTCCCCACGGTACAGGATGCAGTCATTAGGACATGCGTGTATCTGCTGGATTTCTAATCCCAAAGGGCAGACGACCTGTTTTGCTTCGTACGTAGTGGTGGGCATTTCATTCGCTTTCGATAACATCTTTTTCATTATCTTCAATAACTGCCCAAATTCCTTGTCGGATGTACCATTCTTTGCGTTCCATTGCAGCAGTTCCAGTGTAGTACCCAGCTTTTTTTGGCCATCTTCAGCAGTGGGATATAGCAATTTCCTATGATCCTCTAGCATGCGCTCGAACTTGACCTTCTCCTTGTCACTTTCACATTCTCTTTGTGCATCACGAATGGCATCACCAAGAGCATCAACATCAGCTGCCACATCTTCTGTCGCTGTCGCATCTTCTTCACCATCTCCTCCCCCCACTGCATCATCATCAAAGGCACCATACTGAGCAATAATATCAGCGCGGGCCAATTCTTCTTCACCTTCTTCACCATCATCTATTACAACCCTCATTTCTCCATGCTTCGTCCAACAAATATAGTTTGTTACAAAACCCGTCTTCAACAAATGCGTATGAAGAGTCCTTGGGCATGAATATTCCTTTAAATTCTTACAGACGGTGCATGGGCAGCACATGAAACCATCCTGCTTGTTTGCCTCAGCCACACCTAAGAAATAGTGCACGCCAGCAATGAACTCTTTGGAGCGGCGATCGACATTATACATCCAATTGCGTGACAACATCTGCATTAAATATTACAACCATGCACTTGGTAGTTTCTCATGTTATTGCACAACACTCATGACATCACATGATTGATTAATTCAAGCAAGCTTGACTACAACGAAGACTATCGCAACTAGCACTAAAAAAACTAAAAATAAAATGCACTTAAGCAACATAATTAGTTCGCGTCCGATCCCAACTAAAATAGATAGATCATTCGCTTCATCAGCGTGGATAGGCTGCTGCCGCTGACTCACTGCCTCATCACCTTCAACGGCAACCTCTTGTGCAACAGAATTTCGTAAGTGCTGAACGTACTCTTCCTCCCAGTACCAACCTTTACATCCGCCGGTGCCCTCCCACTGCAATTAGAACAAAGAATAAGAAATTTAAACAGCATCATCAAGCAAAACCGATACGAATGAACCATATTAATTAAATGCGGGTAAATAATAACCCACCTCATGGTCCGGACACTTGTAGAATATACGACCCTTGTTGATTCCCTCTTTTTTCACTCGGTACTCCTTCACAATCTTCTGCTTACACTCGCCGCAAGTAATGAGAGGAAGATCCGACCGCAAACGCTTCGGATCCCGATGATGAGAGGCTGAGGACCCGGTCACGGTTGCCATCTACTGTATCCATGCTCATTTTTTAAACTATTACATGTAAATTCCTAATTTTCTAAACAATTATAAATAAAAAAGACTTTAAATTTATCTATTTGTTTAGATAATCGAAAAATATGATATAACAATACCAATTTCCACATTGTCTACTCTCTATATTTATTGTTGCAAACTATTATAAATTCCACATTTTTCTAAAGAAAATAAACTAAAAAGACACTAAAATTCAATATTACTCGTCTTGCATAAGTATGAAATATAGAATGGATACTACCTAGCAGTAGAAAACTATCAAGTGATTGTGATGAACCAATTTAAACTACTCAACTCTCTATGCTTGTTCTTGCAAACTATATATATTTTCATTAAATTCCTCTCATATATTCAAAAGACATGGTAGGAGATGAAAATAGTTACCTCTAAACGCAAAGAGACGATGACAGAGTCGAAGAAGATCACCAATTGACGCCGGAGACGAAGAACAATGAAGAACAAGCAATAGCAACAACAAAAACAAGCAAGAAGCTCACTGAAATTTGAATGTCTCTGGCTCGGGGGAGGAAGAAGTTGGCTGGTTAAAAACTGGGGAGCTTTAGTCCCGGTTTGTATTAAAAACTGGGGCTAAAAGGTGATCATTTATCCCGGGGCAAGCCACAAACCGTGGCTAAATCTTTAGTCCCGGTCCGTGGCACCAACCGGGACTAAAGAGTGCCCTTTAGTCCCGGTTGGTAACACGGACCGGGACTAAAGGGTCCCTGCCCCAACAGCTCTGCGCAATAGCCGTTGGGGCAGACCCTTTAGTCCCGATCCGTGTTACCGACCGGGACTAAAGAGTCTATTAGTCCCGGGCGGCAAAAACGCCGAAACTAAAGACGATTTTGAGAATCGGCCAAAGACCCTGTTCTGTAGTAGTGATCACACAAATATTCACCAATATAGATTTTTTTGATACTTGATGTGATCGCCAGCTTTAATTCATAGCAATTTTAGAAACTCGTAGAGATGATTTTACTACTTTTGACTTGAACCACTTTTGTGGTGGTAGAGACTTTTTTTGTATTGGACTTTACCTAGAGGACAATCTGGTGGAATTTTGCTTAGGATTAATCTTCAAGTTCTTGATATTGGTAATACAACCCTAGGAGATCAAAGTAAGTTCGACAAGTGGTCGCCTAGCTGAGAAGGTCCTTATAAAGTGATCAAAGTAATATTCGGAAATGCATATATGCTAGAGATATTGCAAGGTGAAAGCTTCCTAAGGGCAATAAACGGAAGGTATTTGAAAAAGTATTTTCCAAGTGTTTGGCAAGAAGCCTAAGTCCTCTCTAAACAATGGCCGATATATGTATCGCCCTTAGAACAAAAATGACCAATATGTGCATCGCCCTTAGTCACTAGATGACCAATGAGTTGGACATCGTTGTTATTTAGTTTGTTTTTAGGTTCAACTAAAGATCACCTAAAAACAGGGGGGCATATGTTGACACTCAAAAGTGTCCTGAGAATATAAGGGGTTCTTTTTACCATCGATATGGCCAGAAAGCACATTTAGATCATCATATTTGGGACCGAGGTGAAGAACGACTGTCTCCGAGCACTTCATATCTAACGAGTAGGATGGTCTGAGATCTTCTGAGCAGGTTGAGTCTGGTCGCTTGATCCGATCATTGTTGCAGATGTCTTCCGACTAGAAACTAGTCACAAGACCTCTTCAGAGACTTCCGACCAGGTAAAACTGGTCGGAGGCGGTGAGGCAACAATGGAGACCAACTCGTAGTTATCGAAGTGTTGATTTAAAGATCTTTCTTCCGATGAGATGCGTATACTTAGGGATTTGTCGGGATTATAAAGATCTATAAATCGATTTAGTCAGTTTGGGCTATTGCCAGCTGCACCGAGGCCCGCGAAAACTGGTTTGGCCGGTTTAAGAATCGGCTACATTAGGGTTTAGTTTTTCCAAACCGGGTTGGACTATTTTAATTCCATATTTTCATGGAGTTCGAGTAGGAAACTTGAAGATCACGATCTGAACGCGTTTCCTACTAGGATAAGACCACCCCCTCTATATATATGAGAGGATCACGGCCGATTGAGGAATCCAACCCTAATCGTCAAATCAATCTACTACAACTCTTTTACCCTCTCTCCTCTTTCTATACCTTGCTATTCGTCGCGTCTCCCGGCGGGATCCGATGGCGTTCTAGGCGGCCTTGTTGGTCCTAGAGCAACCTCCATGTGTTCCTCTCCGACGAGTCTTCCCGGGAGAAGTTTGGGAGTTATCAACACAAGGAATCAAGCCCTAAATCGGCCTAACCGGTTTCTAGATCGGTTTTGTCGATCTATTTGAGTTCCTTGTTGTTTCCAAGTTGATCTGCAATCTCTTTGGGCATACTAGCCCTGCTGGTCTGTAATTCCGATCACTTCCGACGTCAACAATGTCGACATTAGAAAGGCTAGATAGAGTTTTAGTAAGCACAAATTGGGAATGAAAATTCCCTTTAGTGGTGGTGCGGGGTTTGACTAGAAAGATGCTTTTAGATTGTGGGACTTCTACTCAAGGCAACCAACATCCTTTTTAATTTTAATTATGTTGGCTACTTCACTACTTGTGAAGGGTTTCTTTGAACAAGTAAGAGATGTGTGAAATAAGGAAAATAAGGGTATAAATTCATTACAAAGATGGCAATTCAAGATTAGACAGACACACCATATCTAAGAGGGTGGGGAAGACTAGGGAAAAAATAAGCAAGAAAAAGAGGATATTAAATCCATGAATCACCGATCTATTTGAGAGCTGAAAAGAATAAAAAAATAAGAACCAGATAGCGTAGGAACGAAGCTGAGGGCGTCCCCAACAGTGTCATCTCAGCTAGCTCATAGCAATCCACATCAGCGTTTTGTCTACGTGGAAGAGAGAGAAAACTGGAAAGAGAAAAGACTATCTCTTCTCTCCACGCTTATCTCGCTCAACAAACGAGACATTCATGGGCCCAGTGGCACGGCACACGACGCGGCGAGGCCGCACCCACGCACGAGTGCATGACTTGGGCGTATTCCGGCTGCCCGGCGGGGCCGGATTTTCCGCGTAAACTGAGATCGAGTCCGACGGTGCAGCGCTGAGCGGCGAGGCCAGACCTGAGCGCACCGGGGTAGACTCCGGCCGGCGGCGAGCCACAACAGCAAAGGCCATCGGCGCGCCGGCGAAGACGGAGGACGGTGGCTCGCCGGGCGGACACAGGGTCCGGGTTAGGTGCTCGCCGGCGGCAAGGTATAGATGCAGAGCCTGCTGCGCGCAGGAAAAGGGGCATAGCCCGATGAGGCATGTCGGTGGTGAGAGCGGACGGGAGGTCCGAGCAAGAGGTAGAAGAAGGTAGGGGAGAGGAAAGAGTACGTAAATAAAAAATTGCTTACATGTGGGGTCCATTGGATGAGTCGGCAGTGACATGGCAAATATAAGCTAGCTGTTGTCTCAAACCGTTGAGGACGCCCTGAGAGAGGACCTTTCTCGGAGTGTGTGCGAGACTAGCGACTGAGACAACGCTAACTCGTTTGTCTTATCAGTTATACTTTAGTTTATTCTCTCTCACAGAACACTGTTGAAACAGCCAAAATCAACCATAAAAATGACTAGCCGAACAACACCATGATAGATAGAATGATAAATGACCTTTTCTTTTCGATGCTTGCATCAACAGTCTTGACTTGAGAGAATTAAATCTCTCTAGTCGATCTTTTACCTAGGATAACTCTCTTGATACGTCGACATTTAAAAGGCTAGATAGAGTTTTAGTAAGCACATATGGGGAATGAAAATTCCCTTTAATGGTGGTGCACGCTTTGACTAGAGATGTTTCAGATCACATACCTTTGCTTTTAGATTGTGGGACTTCTACTCAAGGCAACCAACATCCTTTTTAATTTTAATTATGTTGGCTACTTGGGAAGAGTTTCTTTGAACAAGTAAGAGATGCGTGAAATAAGGGTACAAATTCATTACAAAAATGACAATTCAAGATTAGACAGACACACCAATATCTAAGAGGGTGGGGGAAGATACGTTATAGGGAAAAAATAAGCAAGAAAAGAGGATATTAAATGCATGATGGACTCTTTAGATAAGGGCGTTCCTCGGAACAAACGATTCGCAGATGTATTTGAGAGCTGAAAACAATAAAAAAAAAGGAACCAGAGAGCGTAGGAACGAAGCTGAGAGAAAGGACCCTTGTGAGAGGGTGTGCGAGACTAGCCACTGAGACAACGCTAGGTCGGTGCTCCTTTCCCTCTGCGACCAATAAAATTTCAGGACAGCTAGCGATTTGAGAACTGTTGGGGACATCCTAACACAGAGTACTCTGATCTATCTTGAAACGAGCTAGATATGCTTTGTTGTCTAAGAGATATGCCTCGTTTGGCAGAGCTCCCAGAGCTGATTCTCTGCTGAATCCAGCAGGAGCTCTGCCAGCTGATTCTCTGCTGAATCCAGCAGTAGCTCTGCCAAACGGTTTTTTCAGAGAGAAGTGATTCTCTGCTGATTCCGTGAAGTGATTATCTGAAATGAACTAAGAGTCTGGGATCTGAAAAAAAAAGTAGCTTCCTCTGATTCTGTGAAGTGATTCTTCATGCTGATTTTAAGAGTTTATGCTAAAGAACCAAAGAGAATTACTTTCAGCAACATAATCACTTTTCTTAGACAACCAGCTTCTATAGAGAATCAGAATTAGATGGAACTCTACCAAACTGACTCATAATCTCTCATTTGTTGAGAGAAGAAGAGATAGCCTGGTTTCAAAGGTCGAAAACTAAAAACGATGGTATTATGGTAACAACACAAAATATTTTTATCTGGTTGCTAACGGTAAACATATAAAAAGTAAAAAAATTCAGTTGGAAGGAAACAACAATATCATAAAAGACGAGACAGAGTTGAAGAGCTCCTCGCCATGGACGACATCCTGCTGTCAGACCACAGAGGGCCGTGCTCACGTCGGAGCGCCAAAAAACCGAGCGGTCACGGTCACGCCAAAGAAGAGTGAGGCGCTGCTGCTGGTCCGGCAGCAGACTGCAAGAGCAGTGCCACATATGTATGAGCTTGCTTTGTATGGTAGCTAGGTCATAAGCCGCCGGTAGTAAATTATAAAGAAAGTCCTACATTTTTAATGCTCTAGCAGCTTCGCAGAGAGAGGGGAGAAGCATTCCGCCGTCCAAACTGGCTGCAACCAGGCGTATGTCTTTGTTATTTGTGCTCTGCCCGGCGGTAATGTTAGCGCCCACTCGTTTCTCTCTCTTTCTTTCTCTTTCCTCCAATTAGTATTTTTGATGACATGGACAAATTACAGCCTGCTGACTAGACATTATTATACTTGCTCTTACGCTTAGGGCGTCCACAATGGTGTTCAAAACGCTAGCTATTTGGTCTCTAGAAAGAATGCTATTGACTCTCAATGGCAACTTACAAATAGCTAGCTAGATGAGACATAAATAAATACTATTTTGATGAGACAACTTACAAAAGTAGGCTATCGAGGAGAGAGATCAAATAGCTAGCTATTGGGAAGTCGCTAGCTATTTGATCTCTCTCCTCGATAGCCAATAGTGCTACTTTTATATTATTTTTATACGTCATCTCGCTAGCTATTTGTAAAGTGCTATTGAGAGCCAATAGAATTCCTCCTAGCTAGCTTTTTGACAACCATTGCGGATGACCTTAATAGAGCCTGCTCCCATGGGCCGTCGCAGGGTAGAACGCCTGGGATTCGGTGGTCATCCCGATTGGGTGCCATCCGAGTTGACGATGAGGCGACCGCAGAGGATCTGAATCCCTTCCTCGCGGCCGGGCCCGTGATTGCCATCGGCAGTTGGCAGGTAGCGCGCCGCGCGCGCAGGCTTCATGGTCATGGAGCCCCTCGCCGTGTCGCCGGGTCCCGAGCCGTTTCGTCCACTCGGTGGCGCGACAAGCTAGGAATATGACCCGGCGCCGTCCGCTCTCTCAGCTCAGCTCTCGCGACGCATGCATGCTTTGCTTGCACCGTTTGATGGAGCTTTCGATCGGCTTCGGTTTGGACTTGTATATTAGTTATTACAATTAGTGGCGCCCATTGGAATAGGATGTCTTTAATAAGTTGAAAGTAGGACCCTAATTTGTTGGAGTTATTTATTGAGCTTTTTACCTATATAGTCTTGTAAAAGATGACTCTTCCTTATACGACTTTTTTTTTCTTTTGAACTTACCTATGTGATCCTGAAACAAACTTCCATTCCTTCCATGGTCTTTCATCCGTTTTTGCCACTTGACGGTGTTAATTTAAGGGTAAAAAGACTGTTTTGCCTCTAGCATAAAAAATTACAATTTTGTTTGTTTGTTGTATATTTAGAATAATATTAAATAAATAAATTTATACGTAACAATATTTATTTTATGTGAAATATTGTCATGTGTGAATTTATTTTTTTAATATTAATTTTAATATACAACAAAAACATAACTCTGTAAATTTTTTATGCTAGGGGTAAAACTGTCTTTTTACTTTTGACTTAACACCGTCAAGTAGTAAAAACAGACGGAAGGCCATAGAAGAAATAAAAATTTGTTTCAGGGTTATAGAAGTAAGTTCAGATAAAAAAAGACCATACAAGGAAAAACCATTATTTCTACGGCCATATAGGTAAAAAAACCTCTTATTTATTTGATGCATAAGGGTACTCACAGTGCAAACTCTATCCATAGAGTCTAAACCTTGAAGATTCCATCGCTAGACTCCATGCTCCCCAATGGCATAAACAAAGGTGATTAGCTGTGGCATACTGTGGGGATATTACCTCCGTATACCCTCATGGACCTAATTGGGCCCTTCGTCAAGGACAACCCAGCTCGCGAGGCCTTGCAGCACATGACCAGCTCGTTGTGCTCGTCAAGGACTCTCCAGAAGCCTTGCCCGCCAAGGAAGATACTAGAGTTAGATCCGGATTCCTTGCCTTAAGGAACCGCTTGTAATCTGATAAGGACTCGACAACTGTAACCCTGCTCCCCGGCTATATAAGGCGAGCAGGGACCCCCTCTCAACTCACGGGAGATCCCATCGGATCACACGCCATATTCTAATCCATCAATACAAACCAGCCACCAGAACACAGGACGTAGGGTATTACGGCGACTTGCCGGTCCGAACCTGTCTAAATCGCCGTCTCTCGTCCCTGTGTTTACGCTTTGCAGACGTCTTGCACGCCTCCGACGCTCAATCTACTACCTTGGGCATACCCCTCGGTAGACTATCGACCATATTTCGTCGACAGTTGGGGCGTAAGGTAGGGGGTGTGCTACGACACCATGATCTACCAAGCGGTCACCTTCCCTCGCTCCATGGTTCTTCCGGAGGCCGGCACCACTTTCCAGATTGGATCTATGATCTGGACGGTCCGCGACCTCGTCCCTGCTCCGGAGATCGTGGAACCCGCGCAGCTTCCTGCGCTGGACGCCTCGTCGTCCACCCAGCGCGTCACCGCGCCGGCGCCCCGCGCGCCAAGATCCATCTGCCACGACGACCTGATCGAAGCCATCGACCGGGCCAACCAAGGAATCGCCTAGTGCATCGACGCCATCGAGGTAGCTCGCATAAAGCTTTCCAACCGCCCTCGCCTTAAGCAATTTTCAGGTACACCGTCGGGAGTCTCCAGCGCTCAGCCCGCCCGCCGCCCAAGATCGGATCTACATCCGGCTCGTCGCCATCTTCGCACGTCGTCGACCAGGATCGCCGCCGCCTTCGCTCATCGTCGACCAGGATCGTCGCCGTCTTCATCGCCACCTTCACTCGTTGCTGTCTTCACCCGTCGCCGACCCGGTGCGTCGCCGCCTTCGCCCGTCATCGACCAGGATCGCCGCCGCCTTCGTCGTCGTCTTCGCCCGTCGTCGCTGTCGCTCGTCATCGACAGGATCGCCGGCGCCTTTGTCACCGCCTTCGTTCGTCGCCACCTCCACTCGCCGCCGACCAGGCCCGGGGACTTCGTCTTCGCTCGTCGCCGCCTTCTCCCGTCGTCGTCGTCGCTCGTCGCCAACCAGGCTCGTCGCTGCCCTCGCTCATCATCAACCGGGCTCGTTGTCGTCTTCTCCAAACGACTCGTCGACCTCTCCAAATGATCGCCGACCACTCCAGACGTTCGTCGACCTCTCCAAACAGCCTGACCGACGCTAAAGGAGTTTCAGAATCGGGGTTACTGTCACCGCCAGACGCGTGCATGAGCGCCCGCCCTCTGCGCTATGGCGGCCAGTAGTCCTCTCAAGTGACGTCCTGACCTCTCTACGCGTGCATGAGCGTCTGCCCTCTGCGCTACGAAGGGAAGGCTAAGCTTGGGCTGAGACCTCCAGAGGCTATACGTCCAGTGCCTGTATGCGTCGTTTATGCGCTCGTTCTCCATACGGTCTTCAAGCAGCCTGACTGATGCCGACGAAGACTCAGAGCCGGGGCTGTTGTCACCATCGGACGCGTGCATGAGCACCCGCCCTCTGCGCTACGGTGGCCAGCAGCTCTCCCAAGGGACGTCCCGACCTCTCTACGTGTGCATGAGCGCCTGCCCTCTGCGTTACGAAGGAAAGGCTAACTTGGGCTGAGGATTCTGAGGCTACACGCTCAGCACTCGCATTCGCGCTACCCACGCGCTTGACGAACGGTCTCCATTCGCCCTGGTCATGTCACGATCGAGCCTCTCGGAAAAGACCCTGTTCGTGGTACCTCCCTACGCGTGCACGAGCGTCTGCCCTCTGCGCTACGGATCCTGGGATAACCCAAGGCCGAACTGTTCATTGCTACGGCTCATGGCTATTGGGTCTGCGGAATTCGGGGAATATGCAAAACACGCCGAATCGCTATAGGGTTTTGCTTCTGTTCGCCCAAGAGTCTATTTACAGACTATTCTCCTATGCAACGTTCTACTACTGCCCTGCGGCAAAAAGATCTACATCGGCGACCAGGGCCTCCGCGGCCGGCTCCATCTCCGTCTCCATACGCTCTATGTCGGCACGACGACTCCAGGCTCGGGGACTTCGTCAAGCTGCAGTCATCCTTCGCCACTGCTTTTTCTCCATATTTTATGTGTACATCAACATGTACTACTGCTCTCCATGTCTCCCTCTGAAGCTCCAAGTGGATACACTTCTCTAGAAGAAACCTCTTCAAAAATTTTCTTGAGCACCTTACATCCTACTGGCAAGCCTTACTCGATTGACATCGACTTCACCTGCTCGGATCGCCAGTCAAGCTGGTCGACATCGACTTCGCCTACTCGGACAAGCTCAAGACGGCGTCGCCAACGGATACAAAGTGCTCAGGGACTAGCTGTGGAGATATTACCTCCGTATACCCTCATGGACCTAATTGGGCCCTTCGTCAAGGACAGCCCAGCTCGCGAGGCCTTGCAGCACACGACCAACTCGCTGTGCTCGTCAACCAAAAATAGACAGGAAGCGGTAGCGCAGGGCCAAAAATAGCGGTGGCGGCGGCGTGCATTCCTACGGGATCCCAAGACTCGACCTCGCCTTTCCCATCGCGAGAACGAAGCGGAGTTGAACGCCTCGAACCGAACGAAGACTCGGAGTCTTATCTAGACGTCGTTTCTTGTTTTTTCTTCCTCTTTCCTCGTTAAATTGTCTGTCATGTCAGTAAAATGCTTCTGTGTGTGCCCTAACTCAAACGGTTTCTATAGAAGACAAACCGGTTTATGTTGTGGAGAAAACAGTTTGCTGACAGCCTCCATTCGCCCACCACGTACAGTACGTCGGTGGCAGTGTGGCGGGATACGAAGAAGGTCAGAGTGCGAAAAGGCGAACGCTGAGCGGCCATGGCACCTCGTGCATCCTCTGGAGGGTCTGACTTGAAGTGTGAACCCTACTGTGGCTGAGTGGCTTCGATCATGCATCGTCGCCGTGCTTTCCCGGTTTCCCCGCCCAAATCCAAGGGCGACCGAGCGGTTCCGTGTGGTGTCCCGTGTGGCCGTGTCCACCGCGTTTGCAATCGTGATTGCTCGGCGGTGTGTATTGCAGATTTGCAGGCGCGCGCGCGTGCGCGGTTTGAAGCGGAGAGATCAGCAGAGGCGTGACCAAAAAACTGAAGAAACAAACAAACAAACAAAAAAAAAGGCCGTCCCTCCCTCTCGGCTCTCGGGCTCGGCACGCCTGCACAGTGCACAGTGCCGGTGCCAAACCCCGGCCGTGCAGTTGAGCGTCGGCACCGGCCGCGTGCGGGCACCGTACCGTTGGATCGGATCAGGGGGGGTCGATTCAGGGTGTGTTTAGTTTGGAGAAATATTTGGATTCTGCACTGTAGCACTTTCGTTGTTATTTGACAAATTTTGTCCAAATATGGCCCAACTAGACTCAAAAGATTCGTCTCGACATGTACATACTAAAAGTACAATTAGTTTTTTTTTACCTACATTTAATACTCCATGCATGTATCTAAAGATTGATGTGACAGGGAATCTAGAAATATTTGGGGGAATTTGGGGAAAGTAAACATGGCCTCAGGCTGTGTGGGCTGTGGCACGCCGCCGGCTCTGTTGCTGTCCACGTCCCGCAGCCAATACGCACGCGTGCATGCTTATGCTTGCGTGACAACAGGAACAGCACGTAATCCGCTTCCAGGTAACTACGCAACAGTATGAGTAGTCCAACACAATAAATCGCAAGGGTCCCAACTCGCAACACCCGGTTTGCTGGTGACCCGTACGTCCGGTCCGGCGAGCAGGGAGTGGCCGCCTCGGCGCCTCGCGTCGGCAGAACCGGACCCTAGCAGCCTGGCTGGCGGCTGGCCGCTCGTTCGCTCCTCCGGGCAAGACAACGGCCAACACAACACAACTGTATACGGAGTACTACTTATTTTTTTTGCGAGTAACTGTATACTGTTTGATTGCCGCCTCAACTTGCCAAGCCTTGCATGCAACGTGGCACAGATATTCTGCATGTAGTTTAGTTGACAACTCACATGTGGCAGCCACAACGGATCCGGCATGAAAAGCTCTCACTAATCTCGCCACACTGTATAACGGCTGATTCCTACACCACAAGTTGTGGTACGCCACAATCTGTCATAATTGATGGCTGGCATCCAAACATTTACCGCCTCAACTTGCCAAGCCTTGCATGCGGGATATTCTGCATGTCGTTTGGTTGAGAACTCACTTGCGAGCCACAACTGGTCCCCCATGAAAAGCTCTCACTAATCTCGCCACACTCTGTGACGGCTGATTCCTAGGCCACAAGTTGTGGCACGCCACAATCTGCCGTAATTACGGTGTGGCAGGTGATGGCTGCCATCGAAACGTACCTTGTTCCGGCTCATAACCGACTGGTCCACATGCTCCTCCTCTCTCTATCTTGCCCTCGTTATCCTGCCACTTGTGAGTTGTGCTGCTGGTGCTTAGCTTCTCCACCATTTATGGCCAACAAGGTCCACGGCCGCAGTACGTTTCGGGCAGGGTACCAAGCCGGTCGGTGCATGAAAATTGTACCGGAATCTGCTCACCGTACAGAGTACTCATACCAATACGAACAAAGTACTGGTTCCGAGATGCATACAACTGCATGTGTTAGGTTTAGGAAGAGGTGAGTTCCGGTACCTGATGACAAAAGAGATACGTACACCACGTGAATGTGTGATTACGTGAGCCCTGCCGCTACCGGGCCCAAATCGCCCAACATTCCTCTCTAAGTTAGCATGTGAACACAAGGATATCCCTATCGATCACTCGTATGAGCGCAATGAATGCAGTTTGTAGGTAGTTAGCCGTGGCTGCTTGCCCAGTCGCTCTGCCTCTGCCTCTGCTAAATGATGATTGATACAGAGACAGTTGAATCATGCAGGGATCGAAGGACAGCCGGACAGGTTTAGCACTAATCAAACTGTCCCTATATCTATACTATAAATTCAGCTAGTAGCTCTATACCTATCGCCATCTGGCCACTTGAGTTGGAATCATATTCTAAGCGTTTTATATTTTTAATAAAATCACACGCGGTTTAACAGAGAGAGAAAGAGAGAGAGCCCGTGCCGAGTCGTACCAACCAAATCGATCCAGGCTTTTCTGCACGCTACGTCATTTGTCATTTGGGAACAAAAGTCAGCTCCTCCGTACCCGTACAGTACACGATGGTGTGGATAAGCGTGAGAAGAAATCACCATGCCAGCGCCATATTGGAGGGTTCTAAGTCTAATTTTCTTAACTTTAATTAGATCCGTAGAAAATACATGTAACATTTATATCTTCACATAAGTTTATTATGAAAGTATATTCAAAGGTGTATCTAATAATATTAAATACATACCATAAATGTTAACATTTTATTATATATACTTGGTTAAAGTTAAAGATTATTGAATTTTTAGAAGCGAGAATGACTTTTTTTTAGAGACAGAGAAAATCACCAGCGCCATATTGACATTGTAGTTTTGTACTAGTTTCTTCTTTGAATTCATCTGCCTATACCTAAGAAGCATATGTTAACTACACAATTAGGAAGAGGTCATCTACGTAGGATTTTTTTTTTCAGATCACCCGCTCAAAAAATAGCACTTTAAATCGACACGCATTTAGCAAATATTAATGATGCAAAAGGGTTGCTTGATCGGCATGCATGTCCAACCAGGTAAGCTGGAAAGAAAGGGCCGGGTTACATGGGCATGATAGTGGTAGGCTTATCTCTCAAGATTTTAGAGCACTTAATTGTGTTCCACTCCGCACTCTCCACAGGTTGTCGTGGGCAACGGCATAGGACCATCAATGCCGGGCGCGTCATGCCTTCTTGACGGGGGCAAATGGGGAGCAAGGAGAAAGAAGGGGCCTTCCTCGAAACCTAACATGCAAGTGCTCATGAATCACGATCGAGTGACAACCGAAAATCTAACTGTGCTGCAATAATTCTGTCTCCTGTAGAAGCACACATCATTTCATTCACGGCATGTTTGGAACGCAGAAATTTCACAGGAATCAGTTCAATTTTACAGAAAAAACGCAAGAACGGAGAAAAATTCCCGGGTTCCAAACAGGACCTCATCGGTTCAAAAAGGATATGAAAAGGGGAACAACTTGCAAGTCTACACGAGCAATAACCAATTAGGATTTGAATTCGAAAATGCATGCGTTTTATCTGAACATATACTATATGCGTTTGGCAGAACTAGATACACATTCGTTCCTTTCATTAATTAACGATATAATCTACCTACAATTGGGACCAGTAACCTGTCCATTCCTGGGAAGATTACAAAAAAGAACCGCCTTTTCTGGTTTCCGAAACAGTGGCACGTGAACCTACTCTACTGCCCTCCACACACACACACTGGTAGTACTAGGAGGAGTCTCATCAATCTTTAGATAGAGTATAGTTAAAAAAATAATTAATTATATTTTTAGTATCTACATATCGAGATGAATTTTTAAAACCTAGTTAGTTTATGTTTGGATAAAGTTTATTAAATAACAATGCGATGTTTTTTTCTCAAAAATTTCCCGAAACTAAACATAACTTCACAGTGTGACGGAAGAAAGGGTGCAGTGCAGTCAGTGCATGCCAACGCATTGCAATTTGCAATGACCTCGTAGGCCCACCTGCCACTGATTGTTCCAAACGATCACCATTCGCGTACTCTGCTGGAGGTCCCAAACGCAGAGCCGAACCGAGCCAACAAAACAGCTTGCACAGTGTTGTCATCACTCCTCAGCTTTACCTAGACTTGCCGTGAATTTCATCCATCAAAACGCCCAGCCCGGCAGTGGACGCGACGCGTGGTGATGTGCGTTGCAAGCGAGCGTTCATCCTTTTTAATGATAATATATATAAAAAAAATCTGTGGGGGGACTGTGGCCGACTGATGAGAATGCAGCAGGGAAGAACCAGCTAGCCTGGTAAAAAAAAAAAAGGTCAACATCTTTGTACTCTTCCCATCCAGCCAGTGATGCGCTCGCTGCATGCTGCTTGCTGCTGCTGATAAGCAAGGGAAGTGCGTGAGCTGTGTGGTTAGAAAAAGGGAGGGCGCCTCTGCCAATCTCTAAACAGGGAGAGACTCCGAGGGCGGTGTGAGGAGTGCCCCTGGACGACGACGACTGGGTCTGCGAGCTGCCGCGCGGTCTCCCACCACTATCCCTCTCTCATCTCTCCCCTCTCCGGTCTCCATCCATCCACCCATCCTTTCTACCTCGGGGGTTGCGTGCGTGCGGCGCTGTGCTTGGGCCGGGCGCCATGCCTGGGTGACCAGGGTGGTGTGGCTTGGAGCTTCTGAAGACGACCGGGGAGGCCTGAGGGGAGTGGGAGAATGCTCCCCGGGTGCTAGCGTCGCCGTCGCGCGCTGGTCAGGGAAGAAGGGGTGCGCAGAGGAAAAGCTCAGTTCCTTCAATTTCTTGGTTGGATTGGATGCAGGTATGTTCTGGTTCTGCTGCTGCCTACTTGATTGGCTATTTGGATGAAGTTCCTCGTGATTTCAGTGGTTTTATTAGGCGGGGCTCTGGTGGAAATTACCTGAGTTTTGGGGACAAAGATTGCTCTTCTTGTTTTTTTTTTTTCGTTTTCTCTCCTGTAATTACTGTGCTTTGCTGTTCCTTGCGACGACAAATTAGGTCCTCTTATTTCAGTTGAGAAAATTAGGACGGCCTCAATGGGTTTCGAATTCAGAAAAACTAGGACGGCCTCAATGGGTTTCGAAGGTGCCGGGGGGCAGATGAGCGTGTCAAGTCGAAATCCAAGTGTTCATACTGATACAGCTGTTTCTGTCGTCCTTTCCCCACCACATCGTGTGCTATGCTTAGGTGTTGTTTCTTCATGTTCCTTCCAGGACCATGAGAACTGCAAAGTCTGGTTCATTAGACAGCAGCTATGGTTTCTGCCGTGAATAGCAAGCATTACAGCAGTATGTTGGTTGTTGCAAGAAACCAATCTGTTGTAACAGCTGGGAATTTCGGGGGAAAGTGGCCACCCCCTGCAGTATTATTATTACACTACTACTATTCACCAATTGTTTACAATCATCAATCCCTGTCACCTTAAGATTGCAGAATTGTACTTTTGTATCGAACAAAGTTGGTAGGTTTCTTCTTTACGACTTCCTAGTCTGAACTCTGAACTAATACCCTTTTCCACACCAAAAGGAACCGGGCCCAAAAAAAAAACATCTTTGGGTGCCTAACGTGCACCTTTTTTTTTTTCCCCCTTTTTGTTCCAGCGAAGTGAAGGGCAGGCCAGGAAGGCATCGCTCGCCGAGTCTGTGCTAGCAGCCATCTCCGAGCTCATGTCGATGTCGTCAGCGGCAGCCGTCGATGCCGAGCACGAGAACTTCATGGATGTCGGCAGCCACCTCCACCATGGAGCCCTGCCCGCAGTGGAGGTGCAGAAGGCGCAGAATTCCCCAACCAACACGCTGCACGTAATGGAGTATCTGGCTGCCAACGTTGACCTTGCCAAGGACCTCATCACGAGGTGCAGCGCGATCGCGCAGCAGCTCATGGACGACGACCTCCTCGGCATAACCGAGGACCTGGACAAGGTCATAAAGAATATAAGCAATGAGCTCAACAGGATACCGGCATCGACGTTCGAGAGCAGCAGGTTTGCGGAACCAGCGGTCAGTGGGCACCTTCAGGTTGTCAGGAACCGGAACGATCTGTTTGATCAGCATTCCTTTGATGGCTACTCGGAGGGAGATATGCCAATGGTTGTGGCAATGGAGAGGCCGAGGAGAAGAACACTGCACAACAGTGACATGCCGAGGCTGGCGGACTTCCTGCAGGGAATGTACCAGGAGTCACATGAGCTTGGTGGTGAGTCATTCGGTTCACTCCCTGAAGTCGCCGAATATGTGGAGCCATTGTATGATTCTTTCTTCTGCCCTCTCACCAACAAGGTTATGGTTGATCCAGTGACAGCGGAGAGTGGTGTGACTTACGACAGGAAAGCTATAGAGGATTACTTTGACAAGTTTACAGATGGCTCTGAACCTGTGATATGTCCTGTTACAAAGACGGCGATGCAGGGCAGGACACTGAGGAGTAATCTTCCACTGAAGAGCACAATTGCAGAATGGATTACAAGGAATGAAGCGACGCGGGTCAGGATCGCACGTACCGCACTCTCTATGGCCACCACGGAGTCTATGGTGCTTGAGGCCATACATGAGCTGAAGGTGCTGGCTAGGCTGAGGAGAAAGAACAGGGATCAGATGCACAAGATTGGCATCACCAAGTTCCTAGCTCGTCTTCTGGACCACAAGGATGCACTTATACGGTGTGACTCTCTCGACCTCCTCTGCCTGTTGGTTGAAGATGATGCAGGAAAGGTGTGTCTGAGATATTTCAACCTTTGCCATCTTTGATCTTTTCTCCAATCCTTGCAAATTATAATGCTTTTATTGTACTGAAACTGTGCTGAAGTGCAGCTTCAACTCCTAATCATCTTGCATTTAAATATTTTTTTCATGGCATACAGGAAATCATAGCAAAAACCAGAGCCGTCTCAAGGACAATAAAGCTGCTATCCAGCAGTAGTACTGATGAAAGGCATGCAGCTATCTCCTTCTTGGTGCAGCTCTCGAAATCAGAGTTACTGTTGGAGAACATAGGATCTACTGCTGGGAGCATACTGATCCTGACCACGATGAAGTTTAATAGCTCCTGTGATCCTATTGCCGCCGAGAAGGCTGGAGAAGTCCTGGAGAACCTGGAGAAATGTCCAAAGAATATCAAGTACATGGCTGAAAGTGGCTACTTGGATCCTCTGCAAAGGCACCTAGTTGAAGGTATGATTTGGCCTTTGTATAGAAATAAATTACTTTTTTTCTCTGTGTTAAGCTAACATAACACCATTTTCGGCCAGCCTGTTAAAACTCTAAAACATAAATGAATAATTTAAACATTGTCAGGGCAATATCCATCCTATTCCTGAAAACATGGCATTTTAGTATAGTAGGAAATTTTCCTTTGGATGTTTGAACAAAAGTAAGGACAAAATTGTACAGGTTCTTTAGGATGTTGCAAAAGTAAGACATCATTCTTTAGTGAGTGTTACAGGTTCTGTTTTTTCTTTTAATTTGTTTGTCAATTTGCAAATCACACCATGATACTACCATGAGCTTACAATGATATGAATGCACAAAACAGGGTCAGAAGATGTGCAGATGGAGATGGTGAGCTACCTTGGAGAACTGGTCCAGAAGCAGGAGATGACCATCAACATTGCTGGGAGTGCTTCAGAGATCCTCATCAAGATGGTGCACAGTGGCAATACAGCAATTCGAAAGGCGGCCCTCGATGTCCTGGTTCAGATCTCGGCCCATCACCCCAACAGCAAGACGCTCGTGGATGCTGGTGCTGTCCCTGTCATGGTGGAGGAGCTCTTCATCCGAAAGATTGACGATGAGCCCGTGGGCTCAAAGACTGAGGCCGCCGCGGTGCTCGCCAACATTGTAGAGTCCGGCTTGGATCCAGAGGCCATCACCGTCAACAAGGAAGGCCACGTCATGACGTCCAAGTATTCGGTATACAACTTTGCTCACATGCTCAAGTGCTCCATGCCTGACACCCTCAACCTAAGTATTGTGCGCGTGCTGCTCGCGC
This sequence comes from Coix lacryma-jobi var. lacryma-jobi, assembly GCA_009763385.1. Classification (NCBI taxonomy): domain Eukaryota; kingdom Viridiplantae; phylum Streptophyta; class Magnoliopsida; order Poales; family Poaceae; genus Coix; species Coix lacryma-jobi. The sequence goes on from CM019824.1 coordinate 141,717,269, forward strand.
TGACCGCTCTCCCCAAGCCTCTCGCCACGGTGGTCTCGGTCATGAAGGAGCAGGACAGCAGCCAGACTGTGATTGAGCTCATGGGCTCGCTGACAGAGTCACTTGTCATCGCTGTCATGAGGCTGCTTATTGCCCTGTCCCCGCAGATGGGGCACACCATTGCCGAGAAGCTCTGCAAGGCCCCGGGGCAGCCAGGGAAGCTTGTCAAGAGCATCGGCCTGCATGGGCGGATCATGGAGCGGCACGCCATGTCGGCTACGCTCCTGGCGAAGTTGCCGTACCAGCACATTGCTCTGAACCTCGCGTTGATCAACCGGGGCGCCGTGGTGACCGTGCTAACCAAGATCGAGGAGATCCAGCGCGGCGAGGCACGGGCAAGCCGCCATGCCAAGGCGTACATGGAGGGCCTCGTGGGTGTGCTCGTCCGGCTTACGACGACGCTGTATGACCCGGACGTGCTCCTGGCGGCCATGGATTACAACCTCACGTCGGTGCTCACAGATCTGGTGCGGTCCGCAGGCAGCGACGAGGTTCAGCGGCTCGCCGCGGTTGGTCTCGAGAACCTGAGCAGCCAGTCGCCCAACCTCTCCCAGCCCCCGACCGAGGAGCGGCGCCCGAAGAAGAAGAACATCCTCTGGCGCCTGCGCGAGGCGCACGCGGGGCGGGTGCACGACAACCGGAGGCCGGCGGCGCACAGCCGGGTCTGCCCGGTGCACCGTGGCGTGTGTTCCCCGTCCACCACGTTCTGCCTGGTGGAGGCCGGCGCGGTGGAGGGCCTCCTGTGCGTCCTGGAGAGCAGCGAGAACGGGCGCGTGGTGGAGGCTGCGCTCGGTGCGCTGTGCACGCTCATGGACGACGCGGTGGACGTGACGAGCGGCGTGGCCGTGCTCGCGGAGCACGACGCGGCGCGGCACGTGCTTCGTGCGCTGCGGCAGCACCGCGACGGCGGGCGGAGAGGAGGGGCCGGCGCTGGCGGAGGCGAGACGGTGACTCGGAGGTGTTTCTGGGCGGTGGAGAGGTTCCTGGCTCACGGCGGCGAGCGGTGCGTGAGGGAGGTCACCAGCGACCGGGCGCTGCCGAGCCTGCTGGTGAGCGCCTTCCACAAGGGCGACGCCGCCACCAAGCAGGTGGCCGAGAGCGTGCTCCGGTGCCTGCACCGCATGCCGGATTACTCCGCAACCTACGAATCCGTCGAACTGTAACCAACAACGCATGATGCGCACACCTGTTCATGCCTTTGACTGTTTTTGTCAAGCTTGCGTTTCTTGGTTTGTTTGTAATATGGGTTGTTTATGTATTGTTTGATGTAGTTAAAGGGTAATAGAAAAGGAAAAACTGAAGATGCAAGTGTTGTGTAATGTAAGTATAATCAAAGGTTATAGCAAGGAAGATAGTCTTCTGATTCTTACTACTTTTGTGATTGTGTCATCGGACGCTGATTAGCCGGTGAGCCAAACAAAGGGGGTGAATGTTGATGGGTGAATAGTTATTTCTAAAATTAAACTCACTGAATAACTCAAATAAATGTGGAATTAAAACTATCGGTCTAGCTAAGACTATACCCCTCGATCTATATCCTCTAGCACCTTTTAAAGATTCTAATTAAGCAATAAAGGTATCGGGCTAGCTAGAGCGTACCTAAACAGCGATCACCTTCAAGTCGTTTGTTTAGAGTACCAGTTGTTTAGGTAGCCGTTTGTTTAGAGTACCAGTTGTTTAGGTGTTGGCCATACTCTTGGAGCTCCCTGGTTTAGAGCACGCACAACCTCTAAGAGTAACAAGCACCTTTGTTTAGAGCACACATAAACTTTCAAGCTGTCTAGGAGGTGACAACCTCCAAGAGTAACAAGCACCACCGGCTTGCAACATGATCACCTAGTGCCAACACTTGAAATCTATCATGCACCACACTAGAATCACTCTCTACTTAGCAGATATGATTAACACTAATCATAAGTGAATTGGAGGGCTCTCAAACATTGTCACACAAGGACATTGAGTCCCCAAGGTGCTCAACACTTGTCAAGGTTGGTCACCACTTCTATTTATAGCCCTAAGAGTTGACTACCTGTTGCCTTCACTGGCAATTATGCGAGCCATCGGACGTGCTACTCTGAGAGCATCGAACGGCGCCACATGTCACCACGATTCAACGTCGGGTGCTAGATTCTAACGGCTACTTCAATTCTTGTCTGTGCCAATGTTACATTGGACGCACTGCACGCCACCATCAGATGCACAGGGTCAGCGTCCGATGCTCATACAACTGCTCCAACGGCTGTCTGACCAGCCATTGGACGCGCTAACAGGAAACCATTGAATGTGCTATCACATGGTGTCTGATGCGGAACAGAGAGGTTCCAGCGAGTCTCTCGAGCCATTGGACGCGTCTCCTTGACAACCATCAGATGCGCCTAGTGTCTGATGTACCCAGCTGCAAAGATCATCGCCATGTCATAGCCACCAGATGCATCACCGCCATGTCCAATGCTCACGCCACGAGTCTGATGCCCATCTGAACATTCGGACGATCCTAGGGTTTAGTATCGGACGTATCCGATGCCACTGCAACCCCTAGACTTCGTCTCTTTTGCAACACAACTTCTTCTCCTTTGCAAATGTGCCAACACCACCAAATGTACACCATCATGTGCAAGTTTGTTAGCTTTTTTAATAATCATTTTCAAACGATTTTCACTTATACTTACCACACCAGTTGATCCTAGCAATATCACAAATTTAGATCACTCAAGTGGAACTAGATGACCGATATGCAAACAAGTTTGCCCAAGTTGATAGTATGGTCATCTATCCTAAACTCAGTCATAAACTTTTGTACACACCTATGACTAGTGAAATGAAATGCCCTACAAATTTACCTTTTCTCCGCGCATTCCATTCCATCTGCTTTGGGTGTTGATGCAACCCATGCATCAACCTATCTCTAAATGATATGATCCATTTCATATCATCATATGGACTCCATGGTCCATCGATCTTGACCTCACATGCTCTTCACCATTGCTTCGGTCCTTCGATGCTGTGAGCATCTAGGCCCCCAGTGGGTTTCGGTGATTGGATGACAACGGTAAATTACTATGACTAACGTATGTTTTGCAGAAACAGTTGAGTTAGGTCATGGTAATGATGATCGTGAGGGCACTATGGTATTCATGCCCCCTTAGCGGTGGAATTCGTTCGGTCTTCAAAGGATGGACGACGAAGACGGTGATAGGCTAGTGCTAAGTGTCATTTGGTGTTGAAGGACACTTAGAGTAGCATAGGTCTTTGCTTTATCTTTGGCCGTACTATAAAGAGGGGTTTGAATGAGTAGCTTGACCTAGGTGAGACTTTTGTGTTAGGTGTGGTGCACACTTGTTAACCAAAGCCCTAGGTAGCTTAGAAAGGTCCCTAAGATCATAAGGAAGAAAGTTCGTGAAGGGAGCGTCGCAAACCGAAGTCGTTTCGGACTTCAAAATGTGACCGGACGCTTCAACCCTAATGACCGGACGCTGGGGCGTGCGTCCGGTCAGTTGGTTTGGCTAAGAAGCAGGCTTGGCTTCGACCGGACGCTCTTCAGTATTCGACCGGACGCACCAGGAGGTGAGTCCGGTCGCGTCCAGAGAGGTTCCAGAGAGGGAAATTGATGACCGGACGCGTCCGGTCAGTGGTGATCGGACGCATGGGTGCGTCCGGTCAGTGTATCGTACTTGTGTCAGGGCTAACGTCACGTAGCCGTTAGACACTGACCGGACGCGTCCGGTCACCCCGACAGGTGCGTCCGGTCAGTGTGTAACTGGCTGGACTTACCCCTTCGTGCATGTTTTGAGTTGGGGGGTATAAATATGCTTCCCCCTCATTCATGCTGTCTCTCTTGCTCATTTGAAAGGTTCCCAAACACATTGTGATTGCAAGTGAGTGCAAGAGGCCTAGTGAGGTTGAGAGATTTGATAATTGAGTGATCAAACACCTCATTAGTGAGTAGAGAGTAGCAAGTGTGCATCCACCCATCTCATTAGCCTTGCGTTGGTCAAGTGAGAGTTCTTGCTTGTTACTCTTGGTGATCGGCATCACCTAGACGGCTTGGTGGCGATCGGAGAGCTTGGTGATCATCCGGAGGCATTGTGGATGACCCAAGCCAAGTTGTGACCGGTAGCGAGCGATTCACCGGGCCGGAGTGGCGAAGAATCAGCTCGTAGTGAGCACTTGATCCTTGCGCGGATCAAGGGGGAGCGATACCCTTGCGCGGGTGCTCCAACGAGGACTAGGGGGGTGTGCCGACACCTCGATACCTCGGCAAAAAGATCGTCGAGTCATCTCTACTCTTTTACTTACGCATTTACATTCAAGCAATTCATTTCGCATTACACTTGTTGTTCATCCCAAATTGAATTGCCATGCTAGAGTAGAATTGGCTTAGTGATAATCTTTTGTGCTATTGATTCTTGTCATACACACTTCTAGGCACTAGGGGGTTAATTGGGGCTTGATAGGTTTTATTATTGAAAGAAGTTTTAGAAAAGCCCAATTCACCCCCCCCTCTTGGGCATCTTGATCCTTTCAATTGGTATCGGAGCCTCGTGCTCTCGATTTAGGCTTAACCGCCTAGAGTTAAGATGTCCGGAGGTGATGGTCCACCTCCCATGTTCGAGGGAGACGACTTCCCATATTGGAAAATCCGTATGGAGTCGTACCTAGAAGCGGTTGATGTTAAATGCCTCAATGCCGCGATCACCGGCTTTGCCAAGCCCAAAGAAGGCACTAGCCTCACTCCTAATGAGGAGGAAAATGAAAAATGGAATGCAAAAGCCAAAAACATCCTTTTTAGAGGCATTTGCAAGGATGTGTTCAATCGTGTTCGGAACCACAAAAATGCCCATGATCTATGGGAAAATATTTGTGCGCTCCATGAGGGAACCAAGAGTGAGCGTGAGGAGCGTTATCATTTGGTTGTGCAAAAGATGAACTCGTTTGAAATGCTTGCTCATGAAAATGCAAATGAAATGTACTCACGCTTGAATGTTCTTGTAGAGGAGCTCAATGGTCTTGGCCTCACACAAATGCAACCATCCGATGTTGTGAGGAAGATCCTATGTGTCCTTCCCATTGACAAGTATGGACACATTGTGACCGTGCTACATCAAGGTGATCTTTCCACATCTACACCAACACAAGTCTTGGGGAAGATCAATGCTCATGAGATGTACATGCACATCACACCAAGTGGTGGCTCCTCCACCGACAAGAAGAAGGACTTGGCCTTCAAAGCAAGCCATGACAAGAAGGGCAAGTCCAAGGCTATTGAGGTGCATCATGAGAGCACAAGCGATGATGAAGATGATTCCAACATTGCTCTCATGGTGAAGAAGACCACCAAGATGTTGAAGAAGCTTCACAAGAATGGAGTCAACTTTGACTCAAGAAAGAAGAAATTCTTCACAAGTAGCAAGAGGAGACCAATCTCCGAAATGGATTGCTACAATTGCGGTGAGCTTGGCCATCTTGCTCATCAATGCACCAAGCCCAAGAAAGAGAGCTACAAGAACAAGAACAAGGGCAAGAAGTATGACTCATCAAGTGAAGATGAGAAGAAGGATGAAAAGCCCTACTACAAGAAAGATGGCAAGAAAAAGAAGCAATACCACAAGAAAGGTGGGAAGGCTTACATTGTTGGTGATTGGCTCACCGACATTGACTCCTCCGGTGGCTCATCAAATGAAGATAGTGATGATGAGAAGGAGAAGATGGCCGCTCTAGTCATTGGCTCCTCTGCACCACCACCACCACCGTCACCATCATCATCTACACACCTATGCCTTATGGCCAAGGGTGACCGGAAGGTACAAAACAATGATGACTCTAGTGATAGTGATAGTGATGGTGAATTTGAGGCTCCCACTTATGATGAACTTGTCAAATTGCTAAATGACTACTCTAAAATCATAAGAAAGACTAGAGCTAAAAATGAGAAGCTTGTTGATGAAAATGAATCTCTTGTTGAAAAGTGTGATCATGCTATTCATGCTAGTGATGAACTAAAAGATGAGCTTGCAACTATGTCATCCACTATCAAGGAGCTCAAGTCCTCTAACAAGGAGCTCAAAGCTAAAAATGAAAAACTTGATAAGATGCATAGTGACCTTTCCACTAGTCATGCTTTGCTTAAGGAACAATATACTCAAGTGAAAGTAGATTATGATACTCTCACCATTGCTTATGATATGCTTTCACATGAGACACATGATGCTCCTAACCTTGTTGTTAAGTGTGACATAGCAACATCTTGTGAGGACTTGGTTAGTGAGCATGTTGAGCAAAGTGCTAGTGGCAAGGGCAAGAAAGTGGTTGAGGCCGATCACTATGATGACTATGTCAAGATCAAGAATGAGAATGCAAAGCTCAAGGTTGATCTAGAAAAGCTTTCAACCACCAAGCAAGTTATCATTCAATCTCATGACAATGACTATAGCATGACACTTGAGCTAGACATGCTAAAAGAAGAGAACAAGAGATTAAAGATTGAGAGGGACTACAAAATGACACCATCTCAATTGGAACTCCAACAAGAGAATGACAAGCTCAAGAAGGAGAAAGAGCACCTCACCACCGGTTTGAGGAACTTCACCAAGGGTCAATGTCTTCAAAGTGAGCTTCTCATGAACACCGTCACGAAGACCAATAGAAATGGCATTGGCTTTCTTGAAGAGAAGATGAAACAACGCAAGAGCATCACTAAGCCAAAGAAGAAGAAGATTGGGAGATGCTATGAGTGTGGAAAGGAAGGACACTTTGCTCATGCTTGTGAGGAGCCAAAGCCCACACCCTTGCCCAAGCATGCTAGACCCTTTGCCTTCAATGCTCACTACATGCTTAGACAAGATTCTAGTGGCAAAGTGAAGGTTATGTTTATGGGGCCACCTAACAAGAATAGGCCAAGGCAAATTTGGGTTGCTAAGTCACTAGTTGAGAAAGTTAAGGGACCGCAACAAGTTTGGGTCTCGAAAGCTCAAGCTTGATTTCTTGTGTGTAGGTGAACTACAAGACCGGTGGATCACATTGGGTAATTGATAGTGGATGCACACAACATATGACCGGAGATCCCCGGATGTTCACCTCACTAGAAGAGAATGTCGATGACCAAGAAAAGATAACATTTGGTGACAACTCAAAGGGCAATGTCAAAGGATTGGGCAAAGTGGCTATATCAAACGATCATACCATCTCCAATGTGCTTCTAGTTGCATCATTAAGCTTCAACTTGCTATCCGTTGGGCAACTATGTGATCTTGGCTTTCAATGCTTGTTCACCGACAAGGAAGTGGTTGTAACCAAGAAAGTTGATATACAAGTGATATTCAAAGGCTTTAGATACAACAATCTCTATCTAGTGGATTTTACCTCCGAAGATGCCAACTTGAAGACATGTTTGTTCACTAAGCAATCTCTTGGTTGGCTTTGGCATAGAAGATTAGCACATGTTGGAATGAACACTCTCAACAAGCTATTGAAGAAGGATTTGGTTAGGGGCTTGAAGGATGTCAAATTTGAGAAGGACAAATTGTGTAGTGCATGTCAAGCCGGCAAGCAAGTTGCAAATACACATCCAACCAAAGCTTTTGTGTCAACATCAAGAGAGTTAGAGCTACTTCACATGGATCTATTTGGACCAACAACATATGCTAGCTTGGGTGGAAATCTCTATTGTCTAGTGATTGTTGATGACTACTCTAGATACACTTGGGTATTCTTTCTTCATGACAAATCCGAAGCAACCCCTTCATTCAAGAAGTTTGCAAAGAGAGCCCAAAATGAGTTTGACTTGAAGATCAAAAAGATAAGAAGTGACAATGGAAGAGAGTTCGACAACACCCACATTGAGCAATATTGTGATGAAGTTGGGATCAAGCATGAAGTCTCCGCAACCTACACACCACAACAAAATGGGGTAGTTGAGAGGAAGAACCGAACACTAATCACCCTAGCAAGGACTATGTTAGATGAGTACACTACACCGGAAAGATTTTGGGCGGAAGCAATCAACACCGCTTGCTATGCATCAAACCGGTTGTTCCCCCATCGTCTCCTTGGCAAGACCCCCTATGAGCTACTCAACAACAAGAAGCCGGATGTATCCTTCTTTAGAGTGTTTGGGTGCAAATGCTACATCTTCAAGAAGCGCCAACACCTAGGGAAGTTTCAACGCCGATGTGATATTGGTTTTCTTGTTGGTTACTCATTGAAGTCCAAAGCATATCGAGTATTCAACCATGCCACCGGGATGGTAGAGGAAACATATGATGTGGAATTCGATGAATCTAATGGCTCTCAAGGAGAGCATGAAAATCTTGATGATGTAGGTGATGAACCATTGAGGGATGCAATGAAGAACATGCCGGTTGGAGCCATCAAGCCTAAAGATGATGATGATGATGATGTGCAAGTCATTGACAAGCCATCCTCATCACATGTACCACTTGATGATGACAAAGATGGGAGGGATCCAAATGAAGATACTCATGTCTCCCATGATCAAATGGTGGTACACGCTCAAGATGTTGATGCTCCACAAGCGGCCCCTCAAGTGGTTGATCGAAGGACTACTCCTCTACTACAAGCTCATCCTCAAGATCTCATCATAGGGAGTCCGACAAGGGGTGTAATGACTCGCTCTCAAAAACTTGCTTTATTTATGGAACATCACTCCTTTGTTTCTCTTGTTGAGCCTACCATTGTAGATGAAGCTCTAGGTGATCCGGATTGGGTGAATGCCATGCATGAAGAATTAAACAACTTCACCCGCAACCAAGTTTGGACACTTGAAGAGCGACCAAAAGGCGCAAGAGTCATTGGAACAAAATGGGTGTTTAGGAACAAGCAAGATGATCAAGGCAAGGTTGTTAGAAACAAGGCAAGGCTAGTGGCAAAGGGGTTCTCTCAAGTTGAAGGCTTGGATTTTGGAGAGACCTTTGCACCGGTTGCAAGACTCGAAGCCATTCGTATCCTCCTTGCATATGCATCACATCATGACATTAAATTATATCAAATGGATGTGAAAAGTGCATTTTTAAATGGCTTCATAAATGAACTAGTCTATGTTGATCAACCTCCCGGGTTTGAAGACCCTAGATATCCTAATCATGTTTATAGGTTGTCCAAGGCGCTTTATGGGCTCAAGCAAGCCCCTAGAGCGTGGTACGAGCGCCTCCGGGACTTCCTAATTGAGAAGGGCTTCACCATTGGGAAGGTCGACACCACACTATTCACCAAGAAGCTTGATGGAGAGATCTTCATTTGTCAAGTCTACGTCGATGATATCATCTTCGGGTCAACAAATGAAGCCTATTGCAAGGAATTTGGTGACTTGATGTCGAAGGAGTTCGAGATGTCGATGATTGGCGAGCTCACATTCTTCCTAGGCTTTCAAGTCAAGCAATTGAAGGAGGGGATTTTTATATCTCAAGAGAAGTACACAAAAGACCTTCTCAAGCGCTTCAACATGGATGATTGCAAGCCTATCAAGACTCCAATGCCAACCAACGGACATCTCGACCTAGATGAGGGAGGTAACCCGGTTGATCAAACTCTCTACCGTTCTATGATTGGTAGTTTGTTATACTTGACCGCATCTAGGCCCGACATCATGTTTAGTGTGTGCATGTGTGCTCGTTTTCAAGCCGATCCTAGGGAATCACATCTCATAGCGGTGAAGAGAATCCTTAGGTACCTAAAGAACACCCCAAGCATTGGCCTTTGGTATCCCAAAGGAGCTAACTTCCAACTCGTTGGGTATTCCGATTCGGATTATGCGGGTTGCAAAATTGATAGAAAAAGCACATCCGGAGGGTGCCATTTGCTTGGGAGATCACTAGTTTCGTGGAGTTCAAAGAAGCAAAATAGTGTGGCCTTGTCTACCGCCGAGGCGGAATACATAGCCGCGGGTGCTTGTTGTGCACAAATCCTTTACATGAAGCAAACCCTTTTAGATTATGGTGTAGTTCTAGAAAGGGTACCTTTGTTGTGTGACAATGAGAGCGCGGTTAAGCTTGCTAACAACCCGGTTCAACACTCTCGCACAAAGCACATAGATATTCGCCATCACTTCCTTAGAGATCATGTTTCCAAGAAAGATATATCCTTAGAGGGAGTTAGAACCGAAGATCAATTGGCGGATATCTTCACAAAACCCCTAGATGAGAGCACCCTTTGTAGATTGCGAAGTGAGCTCAATGTGCTTGATCTAAGTAACTTTGTCAAAAGGTGAAAGGGGGTTGTCTTTGCATTGCATTGTATCATATGCCATGTTTAAATTATGCTATGCACATAGGCTTGTCAGACATGGTTAAGATAACCGCCCTAAAAAGCATGTGAAGAAGCTTACCCATGAGCAAACTTGACAAGCAACCTAGATTCAAATTCCGCTTTGCATTGCATATGCATGTTTGTTGCTTTGTCGTTTCTTTTCAGTTAGGTTTTGAGCAACCGCTGTGTTCGTCCACCGCTAGGGGGAGCATTTGAGGCTCTAATTGGTTAAGACTCCTAGTTTTGGTGGCCACATGTTGTCTCCTTGGAGCTTTGTTGCCTATTTTATCTAAAAATTTAACTTAGCCTATGGCAAATTATTTGAAAAATTTGAGGGTTTGAGAGAGGTCACTCCTCTAGGTTCCAACTAGTGTTTATTTGCATCTTATTTGAGTTGGAACTTGGTTGGGAGAAGTCGGCGCGAAAAATCGAGTCAAAACTGTGTTTTCCCTATGACCGGACGCTGCGACCGGACTCATACGGTGCGTCCGGTCAGTGCAGAGCGCGCGCAAGTGAACAGTGTCTTCGGCGCGTCCGGTCAGGAATTTGATCGTACGTCCGGTCCTTTGCCAGCGGTTGACCGGACGCTGGGTGAGTCCGGTCATGTATGATCGGACGCGTCCGGTCATGGAAATCGCGTTCTGGGAGCTCTCTGTTCGTGACCGGACGCTGGGTGCCGTGCGTCCGGTCGTTTCGAGCAGTGCGTCCGGTCGTCACTTAGCGAGCGCAATAAACTCATCCAACCGACACGTGGCCCTCACTCCTTCTTCCTCGTCGCGCCAGCGCCCGTGCCCAAATTTCTGCTCCGCCGTCTCTCCCGCGCCGCCGCACCTCCTCGCCCTCGGCGTGCCCGCTCCCCGCCGCATCTCCTCGCCCCCGGCGTGCCCGCTCGCCGCCGCGCCCGCTCGCCCCCCGTGTGCCCGCTCCTCGCCCCGCCCGCGTCACCTCGGTCACCGCAACCCCGCGCCCGCGCCCGTGCCCAAGCTCGCCGGACCTCGCTGTTCGCCGGAGGACCCCCCGCCGGATTTCTCCTCGCCGGCGTTCTTCCCCATCGGATTTTTCTCCGGCTCGTCCTCTATCCGGCCGACCCTCCGCAGTGAGCTTCCCACCCCTCTCCATATTCCCTGCCCACCAGGTGTTCGGCGAAATGTCTCAACCAATGTTCCGGCTGTTTTAACCCTTTTCTTGGCCGTTTTCTCGCGCAGATCCTTCCGGCGAGACATCTTGGTGTCCGCCCGTGTCGGTGTCTTACCTACGCTTCGTCGGTTCATCGTGTCTCGTCAGCGAGTCGGTCCGTTTCAGTGCGCAGTGGCAGTGACAGCTAAATCCGGGGCCAAGCCCGCGGATACGGAACGAGGCCAAGCCTCTGAGGTTCAGTCCAGTCTTCTGGTTTACTTGACAGTGGTTGTGATTCTCAGTGGCAGTTGGCAGCAATCAGTGGCAGTTGTTCTGTTCTTGTAGCGATGGCTCGCTGCAAGAACGTCGGCGGAGGTCCCGGGGACGATCCTCCTCCCCCGCCTCCTCCCTCTGGCGACAAGGGGAAGCGGCCTCAGAAGCTCGTCTCCAAGAAGCGCAAGCGCCGCGATCGAGATTCCGAGATTGCGCTTGCAGTGGCTCGAGCAGCCGAGAGGGCAGAGCAGGGTGGTTCCACCGGTGGTCTGCGGATTCACGACTCTTCTGAGCAGGCCGGTCAGGGCAGTAGTCAGCAGGCTGTTACGCGCATTCGCGATCTCCTTACAGAGCAGCAGGTTCAGGCCTTACTTCCGACAGAGGGTGGCGTCGTCCGGGTCCGCGGTCACGAGTACTCCCTTGACGACCCGGCTGACGTCCTCCCTCCGGACTTTCAGTTTCCGTCCGAGGCAGCTTCAGCCCTCGCCGCAGCTTCAGCCGACGGTTCTGCTCCAGAGGCTCAGCCAGAGGACCAGCCAGAGGACCAGCCAGCTCCGCAGCCTCTCCGTAGGTCTACCCGTGCTCGCACTCAGGTTTCTCCTCGACCTGAGGGACAGAGGCGGGGTGGACGAGCTCCTCCGAGGCCACAGGGACCTCCACCTGTGGAGCACTTGGACCTGCGGACCGCGACAGCACGTCAGGTGCAGGCTCTTCGTTTGATATCCTATGAGGAGTGGTTCCCAGCGGCCCGGCACCCTCAGGCAGCAGAGGGGTTTTACACAGTTATACAGGAAGACTTCTACCGGGCCTACGTCAACAGCGGTGTCCACATCAGACCACACAGAGTTTGCCCGCTGGAGACAATCGTTGCAGTTGCTGGTGAGGCCATCCGTCCGGTGCTTACCTATCTACCTGGACTAGCAGATCTGCTTGGACGAGGTGGCCTGTACATAGAGGATTGGGTACGACAGTTCTACGCTTCCCTGTGGATCTCCCCGGATCACCGGTTCCTCCACTTCGCCTTCAGGGGGAGGTCCCACAGGCTCTACAGTTCTGCTGCCAGAGAGTACCTCGGGCTCACAGTGTACCCGACCAGAATTCACACCGTCTGTTACGGTGAGACAGAGCCCCCACGGCGACCACACGCAGGAGCTATTCCACCAGCCGACTTGGTTCGTGCCTGCTTCCGGGAGCCGTTCGACGAGGGGTCCAGTCGGCGTCCTCGTGACTTGACGCCAACGGCCCGCCTCGTGAACGAGGTTATGAGGCGTACTCTTCTTCCTCGGACAGGCTACAGAGAGGGGTTGACCAGGATCCAGATTTGGCTTATTCACCACTTGGTCTCTCAGCTAGAGTTTGACATTTGGGATGTCATTATTTCAGAGATGGAGGACACCCTTGCAGAGGGCTTCAAGGGTCATCGCCAGCTTCCATATGCTCATATCATTTGTTTCCTTCTGCGGCGGATTATTCCAGGCTTGCTTCCAGAGCTTCTCCAGTCTCCGACGGAGTTCCCCGTCTACGACACTCGCCAGATTGCCGGGGACCGTCCAGACACTCGCCCCAGAGGTCCGCGCCAGAGGCCAGTGGTTACTGAGACAGAGGCTGAGCAGGACGAGGCAGTTCGACAGCTGGCAGAGGCTGAGCTTGCCGGTCTTGAGGCAGAGGGCCAGGACCCTGACGACGAGTTCCCGTCCGACAGCACCGACGACGACTACGCTCCTCTTCCGAGGATGCGTCCACAGGGTGCTCACGACTCCGAGGCCTCCTCCTCGCGTATGGCAGGCTCCGACCCAGCACTCCTAGCCATCCTTTCTCGGATGGAGCAGCAGCAGTCTCGCCTTTCCGAGGAGGTTCAGCGTCAGGCTGAGGAGCAGCGCCGACAGGCACAGGAGCAGGCCCGACTGGCAGAGGCACAAGCAGTGGCCGCAGCTCAGGCACAGGAGCGCCAGGACGCTCTCCAGAGGCAGATGATTCAGCTTCAGACACAGACTCTAGCCTTCATGGAGAGGATGGCAGCTATTCCACTGTTACCCCAGCCGCCTCAGTTTCAGCTGCAGCAGCCCGGACCGTCGACTTCGTTCTACTCGTCAGCTCCTCCGTCGACGGTCTCGCCTTTCCCGCCGTACCCGCAGTGGTTCTCACCTCAGCCAGGGCAGCTGCCAGGGTTCTCACCGCTTCCGTCAGGCTTCACTCCTACTCAGACGGAGTCGGTCCTAGTGACACCGAGGAGTCTGGAGGCTTCCTTTAGTGAGCTCACCGGCCTACCCACACCTCCTGAGTTTCAGTTGCCGGTGACCTCCGCTCCAGCTCCAGCTACTGGTACTACCGAGACCCTACCTTCCTCAGTAGCGTCGTCAGAGCCACCGGTCCCTCAGAGTCAGACTCCTCCCGTCAGTTCAGCGCCAGAGCCTTCCGTGACAGTGACCGTGGCAGCGACAGCGGCCGTGCTTCTAGAGTCAGAGCCTCAGCAGCCAGTGCAGTCAGATCACAGTACGTCGTCCGACGAGGCGACCTACCTGGCTCAGTTCGAGACTCTTCCGCGCACCTCGTCGCCCGGCTCGTCTGCTCCACTCCCGCCTTCCGACCCTTAGGTTTTGGTCTTTGATGCCAAAGGGGGAGAGAGCGTATGTTAGACGTAGGGGGAGCCTGTGAGAGGGTTTCGGTTCTTTTGTTTGATCTTGCACTCATATGCATACATGTTTATCTTTTGGCACCCGTACGATATGTGTATGTCTTTTGGTTGTGACATGTGATGCTACACTTGTTATATACTCATGTCACTCATTTATGCTCAGTTGTGACATGTCATGCTTCACTCGTTATCTTATACATGTCACTTGCTTATGCTCATTTACTTTGCTTCCGCACTTATACTCCGATAAATGAGCTTGTTCATAAGTACTTGTGTTAATTCTTATATGTTGAGTACTTATGCGGACTTGGTTCGTATAAGCATGCCGAACTCCTTTTGATCTTATTGTCACATGCTTATATGAATCAAGCGATTGAAAACCTCACCTCTCTTTCAAACATACTTGAGGTTGTCATCAATCACCAAAAAGGGGGAGATTGTGAGCATCTAGGCCCCCAGTGGGTTTCGGTGATTGGATGACAACGGTAAATTACTATGACTAACGTATGTTTTGCAGAAACAGTTGAGTTAGGTCATGGTAATGATGATCGTGAGGGCACTATGGTATTCATGCCCCCTTAGCGGTGGAATTCGTTCGGTCTTCAAAGGATGGACGACGAAGACGGTGATAGGCTAGTGCTAAGTGTCATTTGGTGTTGAAGGACACTTAGAGTAGCATAGGTCTTTGCTTTATCTTTGGCCGTACTATAAAGAGGGGTTTGAATGAGTAGCTTGACCTAGGTGAGACTTTTGTGTTAGGTGTGGTGCACACTTGTTAACCAAAGCCCTAGGTAGCTTAGAAAGGTCCCTAAGATCATAAGGAAGAAAGTTCGTGAAGGGAGCGTCGCAAACCGAAGTCGTTTCGGACTTCAAAATGTGACCGGACGCTTCAACCCTAATGACCGGACGCTGGGGCGTGCGTCCGGTCAGTTGGTTTGGCTAAGAAGCAGGCTTGGCTTCGACCGGACGCTCTTCAGTATTCGACCGGACGCACCAGGAGGTGAGTCCGGTCGCGTCCAGAGAGGTTCCAGAGAGGGAAATTGATGACCGGACGCGTCCGGTCAGTGGTGATCGGACGCATGGGTGCGTCCGGTCAGTGTATCGTACTTGTGTCAGGGCTAACGTCACGTAGCCGTTAGACACTGACCGGACGCGTCCGGTCACCCCGACAGGTGCGTCCGGTCAGTGTGTAACTGGCTGGACTTACCCCTTCGTGCATGTTTTGAGTTGGGGGGTATAAATATGCTTCCCCCTCATTCATGCTGTCTCTCTTGCTCATTTGAAAGGTTCCCAAACACATTGTGATTGCAAGTGAGTGCAAGAGGCCTAGTGAGGTTGAGAGATTTGATAATTGAGTGATCAAACACCTCATTAGTGAGTAGAGAGTAGCAAGTGTGCATCCACCCATCTCATTAGCCTTGCGTTGGTCAAGTGAGAGTTCTTGCTTGTTACTCTTGGTGATCGGCATCACCTAGACGGCTTGGTGGCGATCGGAGAGCTTGGTGATCATCCGGAGGTATTGTGGATGACCCAAGCCAAGTTGTGACCGGTAGCGAGCGATTCACCGGGCCGGAGTGGCGAAGAATCAGCTCGTAGTGAGCACTTGATCCTTGCGCGGATCAAGGGGGAGCGATACCCTTGCGCGGGTGCTCCAACGAGGACTAGGGGGGTGTGCCGACACCTCGATACCTCGGCAAAAAGATCGTCGAGTCATCTCTACTCTTTTACTTACGCATTTACATTCAAGCAATTCATTTCGCATTACACTTGTTGTTCATCCCAAATTGAATTGCCATGCTAGAGTAGAATTGGCTTAGTGATAATCTTTTGTGCTATTGATTCTTGTCATACACACTTCTAGGCACTAGGGGGTTAATTGGGGCTTGATAGGTTTTATTATTGAAAGAAGTTTTAGAAAAGCCCAATTCACCCCCCCTCTTGGGCATCTTGATCCTTTCAGATGCCAAGTCTTTGCTCAAGCCCCCTCACACTCGGTACCAACACCTTTAAAGCCTTCAACTTGTCCTTCACCTTCGCAATCGGTCCATTAAGCCAAGACTTGCCTTGATCTTCACCATCTTAACTGAAAGGATCAAGATGCCCAAGAGGGGGGGTGAATTGGGCTTTTCTAAAACTTCTTGCGATAATAAAACCTATCAAGCCCCAATTAACCCCTTAGAGCCTAGAGATGGTTTGACAAGAATCAATTGCACAAAAGACTATCGCTAAACCATTTCTACTCTAGCATGACAATTCAACTTATGAAAGAACAACAAGTAAATGCGGAATTGAATTGCTCAAAGGTAAATGCGTAGAGAAGAGAGTAGAGAGTAGAGATGACACGACGATCTTTTTGCCGAGGTATCGAGGTGTCGGCACACCCCCCTAGTCCTCGTTGGAGCACCCGCGCAAGGGTATCGCTCCCCCTTGAGCCGCGCAAGGATCAAGTGCTCACTACGAGCTGATTCTTCGCCACTCCGGCCCGGTGAATCGCTCGCTACCGGTCACAACTTGGCTTGGGTCATCCACAAAGCCTCCGGATGATCACCAAGCTCTCCGATCGCCACCAAGCCGTCTAGGTGATGCCGATCACCAAGAGTAACCAGCTAGAACTCTCACTTGACCAAGACAAGGCCAAAGAGATGGATGGATGCACACTTGCTACTCAATTCTCACTAGGAGGTGTCTAATTCTCACAATTAGCAATCACTTAACCTCACTAGGGCTCTTGCACTCACTTACACTCACAAGGTGTTTCTCAGCTGATGGAAGTGGCAAGAACACTCAAATGGATGGAGGCAAGGAAGTATATATACCCCTCAACCCGGCCATCCAAAATCAGCACAAGACAGGTATTTTGCGGGGGCATCGGACGCGCCGATGCCAGGCATCGGACGCTCCGATGACCCCGTCCAACGGTCTACTGTACCTTCTTGTCAGACATGATTATAGAGCATCGGACGCTGGCGAGCGTCCGATGCCTGTGACGGAACGACCCTAATCCCATGGCCCACGTGTCCCTGTCAACCTCTGACAGCCGAACCCATGTTCCATGTGATTAAGACCTGTTCGCCACCGAGCTACATCAGTGCCCAATGTCCGCAGGATCATCTCACAATTCGGTTACAACATTGCATACTTTTACAAATAACATCGGAATAAAGAGTGGAAGACTTAAATAACATTAGTTTTACAAAGCAGGGTTCCAAATAGAAATTAAGGTGCAGTTATTACAAACCAAGTTCTGATAATAGAAATAGACATAGGCAACGTAGTGGGGAACAACAAAGATACTTATAATCACCCAGCCCGAGGGTGTACAACTATTCTTCGGCCTCATCGGCCTCTTCCTGGACGATGGTCACGCAGCAGGGTGCAAGACACATCGGGGACTCTATCATACCTGCAGCATGGGTAACAAACCCTGAGTACTGGGGTACTCAACAAGACTTACCCGACTAAAGAAAAGGGAGAAGACTCAGGAATGAGAGGCTTAGGGTAGTCAAGGTAAGGCTTAAGCAAGATCAGGTATTTTGCAGAAAAACATTTTGTAAACCTTATTTTATTTTGGAAAGATTCAGTATTCCTCAATTCTTCATCGTTCATGATTCATTTTACATTTCAAAACATACCTAGTTGAGAACCACTCTCCGTTGACAGTCAGTAGACCAAGTCTCCATAACCGAGGAGCAACGTTAATCCGGATAAATAATACTCAGCTGAGGATCCCTATCCACACTGCATATGTAGCACCCAAGCTTGCATATGCCAACTCGTCTACCACGATTCCTCCAAGATTGGGCCCGGTCCTACGCCACCCGGAAGTACAGTACACCACTCCTATCCAGGTACGACGACCACGTGGGTACATGCTACTTCCGCCATCTCTCCACTCCCAGTGCGCGGTTGTCGGTCCAATAAAGGATTTCTCGGAGCCAGAGCTTTCCGAAGTATGTGAATAGTTACAAGTCTTGACTAGCAGGCCCCCATACGGATGGTCCCTAAAGTTTTTCCGTCAGCAACAAGCACCTCGGGACTCTAACCCAAGAGTACAGGTCCTGTCGGTTTTTCAACCCTGTCCCGGTCGGTGTCAACTGTTGAGTCCCGGATTACAACATGACGGCACCGTACGCGCGGACAACCTCTTCTCGACAATGACCACATGCTAGCTAGGCAAGCAGTCATCGAACGAGAAGTAAAGCCAAATTCCCATAAAGATTCTTTCAGTGATCACACTTTTAAAAATGGCATTTTATTGCAAAGTCTAATTCAATAAGCATTGCTAAGCATTTTTCAAATACTTTTGAAAAGCAGGTATCGGGTGTATCAGTGGTCAAGGTGGATAGTGCATCAATTAGGATAGCACACAACTCCTATAAACCTAATGCAATAATTTAACTCAAAAGCATTTAGGGAAATCATTTTATAAATCCAAGGAAAGGGGTTAAATGCACCGGGGCTTGCCTTGAAGAGCAAAGAGGGCAGGCTCGAGGGCGACAAGGCAGTTGTCGGAGCTCGGGGTAGCCTCAGGGACAGGTTCGTCAGCGGCTGCCTCGATCTTGGCGCCTTCTTCGGTGACTATACGAATGCAATGATGCATGCTCATGAGTATGCTAGCATGAACAATGCAACACAGGGCATACAACATGAACCTTAATCACCCTTTCTGTTTTTCTTAATTATTTAAAAAGGTCATTTTATGCAGTTGCTCCAAAAATTACCAAATTAATCACATAAGTTCATTATGGTGTAGATAGATGGAAAAACAAATTTCATAATTTTTGGAGGTCATTAAGGTGCTCAAATAAAATCAGACATTAATTAACAATAGGCACTATTTAACAATTAAAGATAAATGCTCACAAATCAACTTGTTCCAAAAGACTTCAAAATTTCACCAGAGACTAAACATGGCATAGGAAGCTCACAAAAATTTATCTCATGATTTTTGGAGTTATAAAAGATTTTCTAAAAAATCCAAAACCATCCATTTATTAATTAAAAGAGGGATTTTACATTTTTAAATTCTTGCAGAAAAGTCAAGTTTCATATTTTTATAAAATACTACATAGTATAAAGACTCAACTATAAAATTTTCAGAATTTTTAGAGCAATACAGAAAATCATACAAAAAGATGAAATAACAAGACTATTCATATTTTTGAAAAGGAAAAGAGCACTGAGCTCGAGTCGGAGCGGGCTCGACGTCGAGGCTCGAGGCTCGGCTGAGAAAACAGAGGCTGGGCTCATCGAGAGTCAGAGGCAAGGCTCGACGAGGCGGATGGAAAAGAGGGCTCGACGGCGAGGCCTCGGCGGGGTTCTCTTGCGGCAGATTTCTCGAGGCTGGCCTCGGCTCACTCGAGGCTTGAGGCTCGGTGGTAGCTGCGATTCGCTCGAGGCTGAGGCTAGTCTCGGCTGCTTCGAGGGGCGGGGTTCGAGGATGTGCTCGAGGGTGTGGCTCGGGAACGTGCTCGAGGGTAGTGCGATTCGCCCGAGGCTTGGGGCTCGATACGGTCGAGGGTGCGGGTCGAGGAAGGATACGACCGCGGCGGCACTCCGGCGATCCGGCGACCCTGTACACCAGGCACGCCCACCAGTAGCCGGTTAGGAGCGCAAGAAGACAAGGAAGGAATATCAGAGGTCAGAGGGAGGAGAGGTGGAGCGACGGCGGCGAATTTCGTCGACCCGAGTCAGACGGCTTCTCACCGGCGCTGAGGAAGAAGGGCTCGCACTCGGCGGTGGGAGGCGGTAGCGGTGGAATTGAGGAGCTGGGAAGCTGCACGGGCTCAAGGAGGAGCTGTTGGGCTAGTTGGTTGATCGGCGGAGACTCTGGAGTGTGCTGGCCACGGTGGCGGGGTGAGTGCGGAGCTCCGGCCGGCCGGCGGGCCTTTTATAGGCGCGGCCAGGGGCAGATAGAGAGCGCGCGGGGGTGGATAAGAATGCCCGTGGTGCGTGCTATCGATCTCATGATGAAGAAGGGACGGAAATCAGTTTGGGACCCGGGCGTCGTGCTTGCCGGCGACGGCCACGCGGCGGCGACGTCGGGGAGCAGTGGGGGACGGGGGCGGAGGTCAGCGCTTGCGCGTGCGGATGCGGCATGATGGCGCGGACAGCGGCGGCAGGTTGGAGGTGGGCGAGTAGCTGCCAGGCGCGTGGCGCACGCGGCGCCGGCGAGCTGCCATGACCGGCCCCCCTGGCCCTAGGTAGAAGATGAACAGGGCTAGGGTGTAGGGTTTGACTTTCTGTATTTTGCAAATTTCTCCCAAAAATTAAACTGAGCAGCAAAAACTCAAAATACCAAAGTTGTGCAGAAAAAGGAGATCTACAACTTTGTCAAAAAGAATATTTTCAAATTCCAAACAGTTCTTGAATTATTTTCGAAATCAGAAAAGGGGACACTTTTAAGATTTGAATAATTTCAAAATTACTTTTGATTTTATATAGAAACTTGAAAATCTGCAAACACCAAAGTTGTTCCTCTTGACAAGATCTACAACTTTGCTTCTTGGACCAAGTCCAAATTTTGAATATTTTTTAAATTATTAAAAGAGGGGTAAAAGCCAGGGTTTGGAATTTAGGGTTTTTCAAAAGGACTTTGAAATCTGATTTTTGATTTTGATTTTTGAACAACACAACAAAGCTTCAAGACACTAAACTGAACAAGAAATACACAAGACTAGGCACAGAGTTGAAATTACCATTTTGCCCTTAAAGGAAGATTTGGGCATTTAGGGTTTTTGAAAAGAGATCACTACACGACAAAATACCTTTTAGGAAAAGGTAAAGGCAAGCAACCACTAGACAAACATTAATGCATGACAAGAATGATTATGACTAATGATGATGACATGTCAGGTTAATTACATATTAAACACCAGAGGTGTTACAATGCCCCTGCATCGGACGCGTCCGATGCCGAAAAGACCTCTCTGGAACCTCTCTGCATGGCCATCGGACGCTGGCCCTCAGCGTCCGAAGCCGGCGTCCGATGCCCTGCACAGTTCACTCCCAAGTGAACAGTGACACCGGACGATCCGATGTGGCACCATCGGAGCCTCCGATGCCACGCACCAGACCAAACCCTAGGTCGGTGTGGGCATCGGAGCCTCCGATGCCCACTGATCCAGCATCCGATGCCCATACCAAGGGCAAGATCAACTCGGATCGCGACGCGGTCTTAACGACTTTTGTTCCTCTCGACATAAGGCATCTCTCTGAGCTACCTAGGGCTATGAAATAACAAGTGTGCACCACACCTACCTCAATAGACTCATCTAGGTCAAGCTACTGATTCACACCCCTCTTTATAGTACGGCCAAAGGAAAAACAAAGACCTAAGACTACCTAAGTGTCCTTCAACACCATGCGACACTTAGCCTAGCCTACCACCGTCTTCGTCGTCCGTCCTTTGAAAACCGAAATGATTTCCATCGCCAGGGGACATGAACTCCATATGCCCGTATCGTCGCCGTTACCGTGACCTAACTCATCTCTGTTTCTGCAAAACACACGTTAGTCACAGTAATCTTGTGTTTCATCCAATCACCGAAACCACTAGGGGCCAAGATGCGTTCATTAACCACATGACTTCATGTCATGTCACATATGCAATAAGCTCCTTCTTTCGACCACATGATCTCCTTTACCGACCTCGCTATAGCTAGGCCAACCACATGCCGACCTCTTCTCATGTCATGGCCGACCACTCTAGTGCCATGCCAACCTCACCATAGCTAGGTCAACCATATGCCGACCTCTTCTCATGTTATGGCTGAGCACTCTAGTGCCTTGCCGACCTCTCAAGTGTCTTGTTGACCTCATGCCGACCACACAAGAGCATTGCCGACCACACTAGTATCTGTGGACTGAACAACTGTGTATCTCAGCATAAACACAATTAGTCCACCTAGGTTGTCACTCAATTACTAAAACCAAACAAAGACCTTTGAACGATCTAGAGAGTCGTTCTTTCTCTCTATCTTAGCTAGCAAGCAATCCTAAATAGAGAATATCTATATCTGATATCTACTATTGAAGAGGTTGTTAGAGGGTATTTTTTTCAAAAAAAAAATCTATTTCTGTAAATTAGAAAAGTTATAAAGAGTCACTTGGAGATGCTCTCACTTTAGTTGGTTTTGACTCCCAAAATCACCCACCAGATATTTTCTTTTATAATTTTGATGATCTGTTTTACATGTCTCTCTAGCATTTTTCTCGGTAGAACTAGCAAATATCTTTTTAGACAAATATGAGCCGCAAAGTGCTAGAGACGGTGCTAGTAAAGGAAAAAGTCTACTTAACCCCTTAATTATTAGTGGTTGTCTACTTCATCCTCTAACTTATAACCAGATATTCTAACTCTGAAACTAGTGAAAACCGTCTAGATAACCCTCAGAAGCGATTTTGGAGGTGGTTTTGCTAACGTGACATATTAAAAAGTGTATATAACCCCTAACATATTAAGACTGGACAACATAACCCATAAGTATAAAACATGATATTATAGCCCTTGAAGCATCTAATAATATTCAAATCATGGTCATGTAGTATCGTTTGGACACTGTATCCTATCACACTGGTCTAAGCACACATGCTTACACATAGGTCCATTGGTTGTTTTCGTCTCTGAACTCCTTTTCCAGACTTATGCTATCGGTCAAGGAACACCTCCTTGCTTCCTACTCTACCTCACGCACTCCTCGACTAGATTGAGCTCATGCACAAAACTTGCGCCCTTTTCATCCGGCTCTTTCCACATCCTCGTCTCCTCTCGCTTTCTCCTTCCATGGCTACCTACAAAATTGAAGGACGACCGAATGGAGGATGTGAAAGGGGCTGGACGACGACGACACATTCTTGAGCTCAATGC
Source organism: Coix lacryma-jobi var. lacryma-jobi (assembly GCA_009763385.1). Classification (NCBI taxonomy): domain Eukaryota; kingdom Viridiplantae; phylum Streptophyta; class Magnoliopsida; order Poales; family Poaceae; genus Coix; species Coix lacryma-jobi. The sequence goes on from CM019824.1 coordinate 141,740,461, forward strand.
CATCAACGAGTGATGGGAGGTGGAGGAGACAAAATGTCACATGTTGCTTGGTGGCCGGTGTGTCAGTCTAGAAAGAGTACGGAGGTGGAGGCAACAAATGTCTTGCATGCAAGTATGTGCTTTTTAGGCCAATGTGGCGAGATACGATGTCCGAATAACCCTAAAGACCATCAGGTGAATCATTTGAATATTATTTAATGTTTTTACAAGCTATAATATCGTGTTTTATAGTTGAGGGCCGGGATCATACAATCATCCCTTGTGAAAGGACCGTGACGCCTAAGAGGGGGAGGGTGAATTAGGCAACTTAAAACTTGTACTCTAAACTAAGGCCTCTAATTTCCATCTAGTCAAAACCTATGCAAAAGAATAAACTATCTAATGTGCAACTAAGGTTTTGCTAGGTGTGTTTGCTATCTCTATCGCAAAAGGAGTTATGCAACCTAGTTTCCAAACCTATCAACTAGCAAGAGTAAGCTAGGAAAGGTAAAACATGTGAACAAGATAGCAATATAAATGCGGAAGCTAAATAGTGTGGTAGAGATACAAACTCCCGTCGACGACTCCGGTATTTTTACCGAGGTATCGAGAAGTGCGCAAGCTTCCCCCTAGTCCTCGTTGGAGCCCCTCGCAAGGAATCTCTCGCAAGGGCCAAGCTCCCGGTCGGGTAACTCCGTGGATAGCTTCGGTTCTTCCCCACGCGCAAGTGGGTCTCCGGTTAAGCCACTCGTGGCAAAGCCTCTCTTGGATGCTTCCCGCAGTCTTCACTATCAAGTTTCCGGCCGAAACACCGCGAGCCTTGTTCCCTTCGGTACACGGAGGCAGCCACACCACAAACACGGTTGGTGTGATCTCGCAAGACTACAAGCCCCGCCGATGTACAACCATGGTGCGTGCAAGCACCGGTATATAAGAGGTTTTCAACCTCACTAAACACTAGGTCTAACACCTAGAGCAAGCGCAAAGCGGTGGTCTAACTAGCTTAAGCACTTCGCAAAGCACATACACTAATCACCTAGTATATCACTTGAGCACTTTGGTGGCTAGAGCAACTAAATATGTGTCTATGCACTTGGTATACTTCCTTGAGCTCCAACCATATTGTTTTGGCTGGCCATGGGATTATATATAGAGCCCCAACCAAATAGAGCCGTTGGGCACCCAAGATGGTCTTGACCGCGCAGCATCGGACGCTGGAGTCATGACTATCGGACGCGTCCGATGCTCCTTTAACGGCTAGATGCCAACCTGACACTGTGTTCGCAACGGCTACTTAGCGTCCGATGCTGCCAGAGCCTCTCTGGAACCTTCCTGCATGGTCATCGGACACAGGGTCCTATAGCGTCCGATGTAGCACCGGAGCGTCCGATGTTCGCTGTGCAGGTTTTGCACAGTGTCACAGTCGTGTCCGATGACTCGGTCTTCAGCGTTCGATGCTTCTGCTGGCGCTGACACGAGCTAGGGTTTACCAACGGAGCGTCCGACGCCTGCGTGGGCAGCGTCCGATGCAGCGTCCGATGTCCCTTTCTTCTCGTTTCTTCGCGTTTTCTTGCACCGTCTTGGTTCCATTCTTGTGTCTTGGACTTTGTTTGATCTTTAGAGTCTTCAACTGAGCTTCTAGAGTCTTGCTTGAGGTGTTGATCATGGGATCATTACGTAGCCTTTGTCCAAGTCACATTTGCACCCTATTGGACTACAAAACAAACACTTGCAAACACATTAGTCCAATTTAGTTATGTTGTTCATCAAACACCAAAATCCGAAGTTAAATGGTCCGAGGTCCATTTTCCTTACAATCTCCCCCTTTTTGGTGATTGATGACAACACGACCAAAATAAGCAAATAATAGATACATAAATAAAAATGCAACCTACTTGCTAGGATGCAATGCAAAGGCAAGATCATATGATGTTTAAAAGATACCAAATTGAAACATATTTAATCTAACATATCTTTTGTCATGCAAATTAATATTAACATATATACATGTATATTATTATACGTGGTTTAATATTATAAATCTTTATATTTCTCTCTATAATTTTAGTCAAAGTTAAAAAACTTTGACTCTCCAAGATTTTTGGAATGACTTATAATTTGGGATGGAGGAAGTACAAGATATGAAATAATATAAAAATTTATATAAAATCTGTTACTTTTTCCTTAGAAGCTTGACTCGTTTGGCTCACGAGTGGCTCATGAGCTAGCTCAAGTTAGCTCGTTATAGCTAACGAGCTAAAATCTTAATTTGGCTTGGCTCGACTCGGCTTATTATGCTGACGAGGTTTGAGTTGACAGTCTTCTACGTAGACGCACGAAGGAGAGGGACGGCAGAGCCCCCGCGAGGTCGACACCGCGACGCGGCTCCCGCGCGACAACTGAAAGTGGGCTCGGGCGACGACGTCAGGCGTTGTCCAATCACGACCGCTACAGGAAACACAGGCTTCGCCGAGTGCCTGCGAGTTCGCCGAGTGCCAAATTTCGGGCACTCGGCAAAGAGCCTCTTTGCCGAGTGCCGGAAATCTGGCACTCGGTGAAGACTGAGCACAAGGCAAAGGCTGCTTTGCCGAGTGCCCAACACTCGGCAAAGAAAAACACTCGGCGAAGTCACATCTTTGCCGAGTGCCGCACTCTCGGCAAAGATGAGCACTTGGCAAAGTGTCGCGGACCAGATGGCATCCAGGCCCGTTAGCTTTGCCGAGTGCGCGCCATCTGGCACTCGGCGAAGATCCCCTCTTTGCCGAGTGCCAGCCACGTGGCACTCGGCAAAGCGTGTGGCCCCGTTGTTTGACATGTGGGCTGTTCGTTGTCGAGTGCCATGTGGCGGGCACTCGGCAAAGAGGGGGTCTTCGCCGAGTGCCAGCCACGTGGCACTCGGCAAAGCACGTGGGCTGTTCTTTGCCGAGTGTCACATGGCTGGCACTCGGCGAAGATCCCCTCTTTGCCGAGTGTTAGTCCATGTGGCACTCGGCAAAGTTTTTTTTTTGGATTTTGGACACCAAATTTTTTGTGGATCATCCCCACGGTACTATGGCCAACATGTTCAAATTTACAGTTTTTCAAAACTTTTCATTATATTTTTTGACTTTATTTCTTTTTCTTGAATTTTCCCAAAATACGCAAGTTTGAACTGTGGGTGCATCGCATAGTGGATTTTCATGATTTAAAAAATATTATTCTTGTTCTTAACCGTATGTTGAGGCCAAATCCAAAACCTGACCTGATGTTTCGATCAACGTGTTCACGGGGCAACGCCTCCAAATTACGTGCGGGCGGTTTTTTAATTATAGAAAATGCAAATGAATTTCGAAAATCGCGAAACTTGGCGAGATGTTGTTACATCATATGCATATGCCGAGAAAAAAATTTGAGAAAGTTTCGAGCAAGTTGTCACGTACGATGCTTATAAACCTGGACATCTCAACATGTGATATCAGAATGGGTTACTAAGACCAATGCTTTCTTAGAGCATGCGTTTGGTCCGGCTGCTAAAGGGTCGAGTCGGATGCCGTGTTCCTGCAGCAAATGTGGGAACAAGAAAAGAAAATATAAGAATAATGTGGGGGTAGATCTTTACAAGTACGGATTCGTTGAAAACTATACTTGTTGGGTCCCCCATGGTGAAGCCGATCGGATTAGAGAGGAGGTGGTGAGACAACGTCTCGAGGAGTATGATGGAGATGCCGGGGTAGCAGACATGATGGGAGACTTTCAAGAGGCTCAATTCGGTGAAGGATTGGAGGAGCGAGAGGACACCGCAAAGGCGTTCTATGACATGATGTCTTCGGCACAGAAGCCCCTTCATGAAAAGACAATGGTTTCACAACTGGATGCCATTGGACGCCTAATGGGGTTCAAGTCCCAGTATAGCTTGAGTCGAGACGCCTTCGATGGCATGTTGGCAATTTTGGGCACCCTGTTGCCGGAGGGTCACATTCTGCCGAAGAACACGTACGAGTCACAGAAACTTCTTCGTGCACTTAAGATGCCGTATGAGCAGATCCATGCTTGTCCAAAAGGGTGCGTCCTATTCAGGAAAGATCACGAGAAAGCAACACACTGTCCAAAGTGCAAAGCCTCTAGGTATGTGGAGGTAGACCATGGAGATGGCAAGAAGGAACAACTTAATATCCTCGAGATGGTCCTACGGTACCTTCCTTTCATACCTAGGATCCAACGACTGTACATGACAGAGGACTCTGCGAAACAGATGACATGGCACAAGAATGGCAAAAGATACAATCCTGACAAGATGGTACACCCATCGGATGGTGAAGCATGGAAGCACTTCGATGCCATGCATCCTGGCAAAGCTATGGAGGCTCGAAATGTACGTGTGGCGCTGGCGACAGATGGGTTCAACCCGTATGGAATGATGGCGGCCCCGTACACTTGTTGGCCTGTGTTCGTGATCCCCCTCAATCTCCCTCCCGGTGTTATGTTTGACCCTAAGAACGTATTCTTGTCGCTGATAATTCCTGGACACCCGGGGAACAATATGGGTGTGTTCATGGAGCCTTTGTTGGATGAATTGTTCGAAGCTTGGGAAAACCCGGTACTGACATATGACCGAGCAACAATGAAGAACTTCAAAATGCATGTGTGGTACCAGTACTCCCTGCATGACTTCCTAGCGTATGGCTTATTCAGCGCTTGGTGTGTTCACGGGAAGTTCCCATGCCCAATATGCAAGGCAGCTGTGAAGTTCACTTGGTTGAAGAAGGGAGGGAAGTATTCTTCATTCGACCAGCATCGTCAATTCTTGCCTTTTGACCATCCATTCAGAAGTGACATCAAGCACTTCAGGAAAGGTGTTCAAGTCACCAACCCCATTCCTCAGTTCAAGAGCGGTTCCGAGGTCCGTGCCGAAATAGAGGCTCTGAAGTTTGATAAAGACAACGGTCGTTTTTTTGAGTACAGAGAGGAACACATGTGGACCCATAAATTGGGCTTGACTAGACTCCCCTATTTCAATGACCTTCTTTGTCCGCACTACATCGATGTAATGCACACAGAAAAGAATATCGCTGAGGCACTCTTTGCAACACTCATGGACACAGAAAAGTCAAAGGACAACGTTAAGGCCAGACTGGACCTGCAAGAGATGTGCGATAGACCAAAGCTAGTGATGAGGGCTCCTAGTGCTGGCAAGAAATGGAAAAGATGTCCGGCCGATTATATATTGAAAAGAGACCATAGGAAGAAAGTACTACAGTGGATCCAGGCGTTAAGGTTCCCTGATGGGTATGCGGCGAATCTGAGGAGGGGAGTGAACTTGTCTACTATGCGAGTGTTAGGGATGAAGAGTCATGACTACCACATATGGATCGAGCGGCTCCTTTCTGCGATGACCCGGGGATACCTCCCTGAGCCTGTGTGGCGCGTGCTGGCAGAGTTGAGCTACTTCTTTCGCCAGCTTTGTGCCAAGGAGCTATCTTATGACGTGATTGCTAACCTAGAGGAAGTGGCACCTGTGTTGATCTGCAAGTTGGAGATGATCTTTCCACCCGGCTTCTTCCTGCCGATGCAGCATCTGATTTTGCACCTACCGTACGAGGCACGGATAGGGGGGCCGTGTAGTGCCATTGGTGCTTTCCAGTCGAGAGATGTCTAAAGGTTCTTCGGAAAAAGTGTAGAAATAAAGCCAAAATAGAGGCTTCCGTGGCAGAAGCATTTATTCTGGAGGAGGTGTCGAACTTCACAACAACATATTATAAGGATAACCTTCCTAGCGTGCACAATCCACCCTCTCGTTACAACGTCAACGAGAGTTTATCGAACCTCAGCCTTTTCAAAGGCCAACTCGGAAGAGCAAGCGCATCGAGGACCAAGATGTTGCGGCATGATGAGTGGCACACTATCATGTTGTATGTGCTGTTGAACCTTGACGAAGTGACTCCTTATGTGCAGTAAGTTCTCAATGAGCTTGTTACATGCGTCGTCACTATCTTCAATCTTTTGATTCGACGTCCTTGTTTTTAAGGAAATTTATTGATGAATACTGGAGAGAGGATAGGGAACCTTCCTCTGAAGAACAAGACCATCTTCTCAAAAATGGTGTGCCCGATTTCATTTCGTGGTTTAGTACGAAGGTACGACCCAACTAACCTTGTATTTCATTTCATTTCTTGTTTCATTTGATGAAACGATCTACCCTGTCTCAACTTACAGGCTCGCACATATGTGGAAATGATGGATGAGTTGAAACAGGTTGCCAATGGCTTCGACTATAGGGTCAAGTCATTCACCGTTTATGATGTGAATGGCTATCGCTTTCACACAAGCAGCTACGAGCAGAGTCAGCCCAATCGAAAGACCTCAAATACCGGAGTTCGTACGCCCGGCACCGATGAGCGCGACTATTACGGCATAGTCGAAGAAATATATGAGCTCAACTTTGAGGGTACCAAAGCTATTAATCCAGTGGTATTCAAATGTCATTGGTTCGATCCTGATGTCACGAGAAGAGCCCCTGAGATTGGAATAGTCGAAATTCGACAGGACACCGTTTACAAGGGAGACAATGTCTATATTGTGGCTCAACAGGCCACACAAGTTTATTATCTCCCATGGGCGTGTCAAGAAGACAACAATCTTATGGGTTGGTACCTTGTGCAGTTAGTATCGCCGCGCGGTAAAGCGCCTCTCCCAAACGATGATGACTACAACTTCGACCCAAACACATATAACAGAGAGTTCTTTCAACCCGAGGGGCTAGAAGGGAGGTTTGACATTGACATTTTTGAGCTGATGGACATGGAAGAAGACGATGACAATGATATTGATGAGGACGATGGTGATGAGGTGCACAATGCCAAGGACTTAAGAATGCTTGAGCGATTACAGTTTGGTGGTGACATTGATGAGGACGAGGGTGACGAGGATGATGGAGACGACGCCGATTGTTTCGACAATATTGACAGTGATGACGACACACGTGTGCCACAAGCCAACACACGAGGGGCACTAGCCACTGACAATCACGGAGATAATTTTTAATTCATGTAATGCTATATTGTTATAATTATTCTGCAATTATGTTTCGTTCATTTTGTGTCTCTTTATAAATACTTATCGTTTATGCTAATTGATTTTATCTTTGTAATGGCAGTCACTCGATAAAATGCCAGGCGGAAGGCGGCAACAGCGGAGGGTCAACTCGCGGTACCAGAGGTCCAGCTCACCACCCACCGCAGCCGAGGAGCCGTCGACGAGGAGGGCGAGGACCGGCCGCCCCCGCGGACGTCCTAGGAGGGAGCCGACTCCCGACCCGACTCCCGACCCGGCGCAGACCTCCTCGGACCACGCCCAGGGGGACGCCACAGGGACGACCAGGAGGACGTCGGACGACGACACCACTTCCTCGGAGCGTCGCCAGGGGGACCAGGGGGACGAGAACATAGGTGCCTCAGGAGGGGGTTCCACTTCCTCTGCTTCGAACAAAGTGTACTTGCGCGGCCCCTTGCAGCTCCCGCAGCAGCGGATCGCACCTAGCCGCCTCCCGGTGATTCAACCTTACGGCGACAAGTAAGTTACCATTAATGTTTTCACTACTTGTTCACATGACATGTTCAAAATTGAACTTCCGACTAACAGTTGTTCTTAATGACCCATGCAGGAACTGGGAACTTGTGGCAGGGGGCAAGACACGCCATATCAATGACACGTTAAGTCTTCTGATTCAGAAGAACTATCCTGGCTTGGTCACCTATGCCGGGGTTAGGTCACCGCCCTGGACGTGGGACCACTTCGGTGCTGTTGTGGACCCCACGTACACCACCGTTGCAGCGCGGATTAGGGCCGAGTTCTGGGTGAGTCTTGCTCTCACAACATTTCTCAATGATACGTATTTGTCGGACGTTCTTCAAATAATGAAAGGGTACTTTGCGTGCAGGAGTACTTTGCGTGCGAGGCAGGGAGAGAGGCCGAGGCGTTGCACGTGCAGGACAGGGTTTGCAGGTCCCGGCTAGCGGATATGTACCACGAGGCGCGGATCCAGTGCATCATCAACTACAACGCCGACGTGTTAGGGACGACGGTGAAGAAGACGGATGCTAGGCAGATGATGCTCACCAGGGAGACCGACCTCACTAGGGAGCAGTACATCCATGTACGTACAAAACAGTAATACTGATTGGTCCATCCATCACTTAGCGGCTCTTCTAACATATTAAATACTTATTGTCTTGCAGTTCTGTCCTGGTTGGTGCGCCAATCACCTAGACTGCTGGGTGACCATTGTGGACAAGTGGAAATCAGACGAGTGGTACGAGAGGCACAGTGCCCGCCGAGACTGCGGCCTGCAGATGCCTGGGGTGCCACACCACCAAGGCAACCTTAGCCTCGCTGCGTACGCCGACAGATGGGTATGCTCTACTGATTTTTTTATTCTAACACTCAATTACTCATTACTTGTAATCATCTGTGTTTTCATCGCAGTCCCAGTCGCATGGTGGTGAGGAGTGCCTCCCTTTCAAGGCGTACCACTTGTCGCACCAGGGCAAGGCGACTGCAGCGAGCACCCAGTACAACCCAAACGCCGGGCCCGAGGCGTTCACCAACACGAACGCCTACACCAAGGTCACCGAGTACACCACTGCGGCTCGCGAGCGCCATGGGGAGGACTTCGATCCGGCCACCCAGCCTCTAGATACAGACCTGGTGATGAGGCTGGGAGGAGGGAAGCAGCACGACCGGTACTGGATAGCCAACAGCGCAGTTGACTCGTCCTCTGTTCCCAACCTCGCTGAGATTCGAGCTGCCAGCACGAGCTCCTTCGTCCCCATACGACCTCGGCAGCCGACCTCACAGCAGATGATGGCAGCACTTCAGGTAAGTACTTGTTCTATTCGTCGTTCATTGCTTTTACACATATACCTTGTCTTTGCATTGTTTAAACCTTACGGGACGAATTTTGCAGGCCCAGATGCAGGCCCAGGCGGACCAGACGCAGAGGTTGCAGGCCATGCACGAGGCCGAGGCGGCGACCCATCGTCGCGACTTACTGGCCGTCCAGCAGCGGGAGGCGCAGAGGACGCAGGACATAGCTCACTTCTTTGGGAGCCTGAACATCCCGGGTGTTGTCGTGCCTCCCTCGCTGCTCACTCCTTTTGTGCCTCCTGTTATTCCTACGACAGAGACTCCGGTGAGTATATATGGTTGTTTATATTTCTTTAACTTTTACGGCTGTCCTCCAGGTGCTAACGAATTTGCTTCTCCTTTGTGCACTCACAGTCGGAGGGTTCGGCACCGACTCCTCAACCTGGCCTTCCTCCGCACACTCTGCAGATCACTGGTGGCCCTCCTCCGCAGCCTGGGTGGCTCCCCGGTGGCCCTCCTCCGCCCTATGGGTGGCCAGGTTACCCTCCTCCGCAGTCAGGGTACACCGGGTGGCCATCTGGACCTCCGCCGCCTGGGTGGCAAGGTTGGCAAGGTGGTCCTTCGGGCGGGTCGTGGGACGCGGGGCAAGGTGGGAGTTCTTCACAATCTGAGCACCAAGGTGAGCAGTGATGACCGACTTAGATTTGTGATGGACTTGTGAGATGCGTGTGATGGACTTGTGAGATGCATGTGATGGACTTGTGAACTTGTGGACTTGTGATAAACTTGTGAGCTTGTGATGCATGGAGACTGAACATGTGATATTTGTTTGAAATGGATATGTATGTTATGGATGTGTGATATATATGCATGTGATATTTGTCTGAAATGGAATATGAATGTGTGATATGTTCTCTGCGTAGGAAAACAGGAAAAAAATTTCTTTTTTCCCAGCTTTGCCGAGTGCCACACTCGGCAAAGAGGTCATGGCACTCGGCAAAGCTAGGCAAATTTTTGCTCAGCTCGGCCTCTTCGCTGAGTGCCTTGACCCTGACACTCGGCAAAGAGGCCCTCTTTGCCGAGTGCCGGGCTACCTGACACTCGGCAAAGAGGGACCCTTTGCCGAGTACAGGCTTACGTGGCACTCGGCAAAGAGGAGCTCTTCGCCGAGTGCCGGCCTACGTGGCACTCGACAAAGGGGCCCTCTTCGCCGAGTGCCGGCCACGTGGCGCTCTGCAAAGGGGCCCTCTTCGCCGAGTGCCACGTAGGCTGGCACTCGGCAAAGAGCCCGTCAAGTGACGGCCCCCGTTTGCTTCGCCGAGTGCTGACCTGGCACTCGGCGAAGCCTTCGCCGAGTGTCCGATATTTGGCACTCGGCAAAGAAATCGTTGCCGACAATTTCTTCGCCGAGTGCGGCACTCGGCGAAGCCTTTGCCGAGTGCGAGAGGGCCTTCGCCGAGTGCAGCCAGCACTCGGCAAAGCCGGCGTTCCCTGTAGTGGGCGACCCCCAAAGCCGAGGCAGCCACGCGCACGCACCACGGCGACACGCGACGAGCCTGTTGTCCTTTTGCTGGCGCGTGGCGCCGAACCATTCGCTGGGGCTTCACTCCGCCGGGGAAGACGATACGACGTGAGAAACCGAGAAAGACACCAGGGACGACCTGGCATCTCGGTCGCTCACTGTCCCCGCCGTTCTTGGTCCTTTTCGCCAGGCGAACGTCGTGTAGAAATCTTTGTTGAGAACGTGAATTTTGGCAATTATTGCCTGAGAACGTGACGTGCAAAACCAGGAGAAATCTTTGTTGCCAAAGCCAGCGCTAGCGCTGCTATCCCTTTTCGTGACGCGTGTATAAAACAGAAGGAAAAAACAAAAAAAGAAAATTGAAGAAATCTTTGTGGCCAAAGCCAGCGCTAGCGCTGCTTTCTCTTTTCGTGATGCGTGTATAAAAGAGAAGGAAAAAACAAAAAAAGAAAAGAAAATTGTGATGCGTGTATAAAGCAGAAGAAAAAAACAAATTTTTTTTTTGTAATGCGTATGTAAAACAGAAGGAAAAAAACAAAAAAAAAGAAAACTGTAAAACAAGCATATCAGAGCCAGGTTTCGAAAATTGTGATGCGTGTATAAAACAGAAGGAAAAAACAAAAAAAAAGAAAATTGTAATGCGTGTGTAAAACAGAAGGAAAAAAACAAAAAAAAAATTGTGAAGCAAACAATATCAGAGCCAGGTTTCGATCCTGGGACCTGTGGGTTATGGGCCCACCACGCTTCCGCTGCGCCACTCAAATATTTGTCAAATGGTTCAAACTATTCTCAATTTTTTTTGCAATAATAATAATTTCATTTGGTGATAATTTGTACTCCCTCTGTCTCTCAAAGAAGCAATTTCTAGGATCCGTGCCGGTCAAACTTTTTAAACTTTGACTAACTTTATAGAAAAGAATAATAACATCTATGATATAAAATAGACATATTATGAAAATATATTTTATGATATATCTAATGATATGAATTTGGTACCATCAATCTTGATAGTTTTTTCTAGAAATTTGGTCAAAGTTCAAAAAGTTTGACTTAAGACAACTCTAGAAATTGATTCTTTCATGGACGGAGGGAGTATTTCATTAAGTTGGGAGACTTGAGCACTGTGGCCTCCTCCCTTGTCATTGGTAATATTGTGACATTTGAGATGTCAAGGAAGAAAGATGGGTTAAGAAGACTCTTCATCATGCAAGCATGTAAAGCATTTTATGTGACAAGCATAAGAAGATGAATTAGAAAGGCAAGAAAATCGAGTTAAGGTGTTGTTTGGTTCATCAAACGGAATGAGAACGTTAATGGAAATCGCTCCTACTGTTAACTGTTGCAAAGCAAACATTAACACCATCTGTTGTTCCAACGGCCGAATGAAACAAGCAGTGACGAGAATGGTTACCGCTCGGAGGGAGGGGCAGCAATGATATGCACTGGGCCGTAACGATTCACGTTGCAATCGACTGCGGGCTGGTCCATCCAAACGCCAAACAACGTGACCCGTTCACCCTGTAAACTGATGACGGGCTGAAATCAGTGAAACAAACAACACCTAAGCTCAAGTGAAGAAGATGGAGTTTAGGATGACGGTAATGAAGAAGATGATGAACATGTCGACAATATTGAACCTAGTGTGACCAAGCATGATGGATGGGTTGGGCATGGATCAGGGCCTCATGGGGTCGTGGTGCTTTGCCCATTTTGGATTGGTTTGGTGGGCGTCTTCGTTATTTGCGTAAATTTATGTCAGGAAGCGCTTTTTGCAATTTCTCCATTTTTTTGTTATTTAATTGCGACTTGTAAAATAATGTTCCCAAATACATGTTGAACTTGGTTAATAGTATTATGATCATGTCAGTTTTTCAACATTTTAAACGAAGTATGGTTTACAAATTGCAAGGAGGCTGTTGGTTTATTGATTTTAATTTTAGTGATCATCATTTATGTTTATTTAAACTCAAATTTATAGGTAGTTATGGGAGTACAAACCATCGTTGAAGACGAAGGAGCTAAACAAAATCACAACGGTTTGGAAACCAAAGGTTTAGGCAATCCTCTCTAGAGCCATCTGTCATGTCCTTCCGTGTATTGGGTTGTACCATGTTGTACAGTATATTGGTGGGACATTTTGAATGCGTATTTTTTTTAGCTTGAGAGATACTCCCTCCGTCCCTGAAAGAGTGTCGCTTCGCTTCCTGAGAAACGATTTTGACTAATTATATATTAAAAAATATTAGTAGTTATGGTACATAATTAGTATCATTAGAAAGATCTTTGAATCTAGTTTTTTAACAATTTTTTTTGAAGATTTAAACGTTGCAAGTATTTTCTATAAATTGAGTCAAACCTGTGACACGCATCCCACGTCGACATTCTTTTAGGGACGGAGGGAGTATAGCATATATGACATAAATAAGAGAATCACGAACTTATATGAGCAGGTTAATTCTTTATGGAGACAAAAATGAGTAGAAGGGTTTGGTGAACATTTACCATTGCATACTTCTTTAGTTCACAAAATATTTTGCATAGTGACACTGTACCACTTTCGTTGTTAGTTGACAAACTTTATCCAAACATGACCTAACTAGGCTTAAAGGATTCGTCTCGACATGAACAGATTAAAAGTATAATTAATTATTTTTTACCTATATTTAATGATTCATGCATACTTCTAAAGATTTGATGCGACGGGTACTGCACAATATTTTTAAGAAGATGTTGGCAACTGAACGAGACCGAGTGTATTCACTGGCAGCATATATGGATGATGCTTTGGAACTGCTGCATGGTGGCTTGATTGCACATGGTCCGTCTCAGGCGAGTGACAAGGCTAGGCTACACACACAAATAGTGTTTATAGACCATGGGCCTTGGAGGTAGGAGCAAAGGTCTAGAATGGGAGCGCCTGTCTTATGGCTCCTCTTCTCATTCTTCTATTTTTTTCAACTCTTTTTATAGCAAGATAGAGTTAACGTCGTTATCATCATCATCATTTTTGGGGGAACTTTTGGGATTCTAACCATCCTCTCACACACATGGACTTTCGTCAAATGTGCAATGTTGAGGATCTCCTTTTGAGTGTGTGCCATGACTAAAGATCAAGTAATCGACGCAGTTCCCATGTGTTTTTTTTTTGCATCATATGCCTCTATTTTTTCATGATCTTTATCTAAAATGATTAGTGACGAAGAATACCGGAGAATATATACTAGCCTGACAACATGTTCTTACTTTTCAAAAGAAAGTTTGTTTGTGTGTGTGTCAGTGTGTGTTTTAATGAAAACCCGCAGTATGTCCTGTCAGTGTTTTGTTTATTGTTACAAGCTAGACCTGCGGGAACTTTATCTTGTAGTTACCAATGGTGGTGTAGTTCCCAGCTTCGCTACCAAGCACTTAACATTGTTGTTCTAGCTGCAAGGTCAGTACCATATTACTACTAGGAGATTTACAAAATTTATGATAAACATATGTGTTGGTATTTATTAAGTGCAAGTAGAATATGAAGGATTCTACATACGCACAGAATATCACTATAGTATTTTACCGGGAGTATTCTAGATATTGTTATTTATATTTTACCACTAGGAAATAATGGTTAAAGAAGCTTGTTAATTAATTATAACTACACTTCGGAATTTATGGACTGAATGAAACAACGTCAGGAGGAGGGGGAAGGCGTAGTGCGGAAATCATTGCCAGGAGCACGAACGCGTATGTAGGAGAGGCAGCGTCTTTTTCAGAAGATGGAGCAAGACGGATGTCGGCGGTCCGACAAGATGAAGCCAACGATGGAGCAAGCGTCGGCCAGAATTTCTGGAGATGAATTGCCAGTTGGGACGACTCTTTGGCCCCGTTTGGTACAGGTCAGCTGTTTTTTTTAGAAAATAGCTTCATGAACAACTTTCTAGGTGAAGCCGAGCTGTTTTGGAAAAGTGTTTAACAAAACAGTTTCACCAACAACTTCAGGTATGGTTGAGAGAGAAGTGGAGGTGTAAGCTGTGGAAAGCTACTTTTTTCAGCTTCATGGGTGAAGCTGTTTTTGTGAGAGAGGGGATAAAATAGCTTTATGGGTGAAACTGTTTTGTAAAATGATGTTTGACAAAAAAAAAACAGCTCACAACAGCTCATGAAGCTGTTGTGAGCTGTACCAAACAGGCCCTTTCTTGCAAGATACAGGGTCGGGCAGCTGGGGCTTTTTGACACTAGAAAGCCATATACTACGTAGGCGGTTCATAATCTATTTCTACTAACGTTTTCTAGCACTGCCTACGCTCGAGGCTAGTGAAAATGGAATCACAACACAAGCGGTTGCTTATAAATCGTCTGTGAAAATCCATTTCTACAGGCGGTTGTATATTGATTTGCACAGGCGGCTCACTTAGTGAACCGTTTGTGGAAATTGCAAAAAAGAAAAAAGAAAAACAGAAAAACAGAAAACCCCCAAAAAATACAAAAATATTTTATTTAAATCGGGGAAGGGCCCACTGGGCAGCGCTTGCTCATCTTCTGATGCGAGAATAAGAAGGCCTCCCTTCCTGTTCATTCCTCTCGGCACCAAACACACAAACAGACCAGCCACATCTTCTATTGCGGATCGTTCTTCCCCGTCCGGTGTCTCTGCGTGCACGAAGTCGCTGGAGAGCAGGTGCCTCCGAAGCCGTTGCCGTCTGAGAGGCTTGCTCGGGACGTGAGACAATTAGGTTTTTAGGGAGCGTCTTCGCGACTGCTCTGCTCGTGTTCATCTTCTTCATCCTCTACACGCGAACTGGATCTGCATCTCTGGACGTGAACGGGATCAGCACTGCGAACGTCTTCCTCCATCGGCTTTGATCCACTACTTCGAACAAACACACTAACCACTTAGGGATGAGTACCACTATGAATGAAGCCTCTGATGCCCTCGGCATTGGACTCTCTGCAGGGTACTCGATTTTCTGTTTTCAGTATAATAATAATCATGCTCTATGTGATGGTTGTTCTGTCTTGTGTTATACATGATGTTTTCTGCTTATGTGTTTCTCATAATATATCGGTGCTTATTATGATATGTTGTTCATTTGTTTCAACATATTTACCATGGTCATATGACGTTCATCATGTTTATCATGGTTTTGCTATATACTCCCTCCAGTTTGGTAAAAGAAGTTGTTTTGATAAGATTTGAGTCAAACATTGGGAATATAAATCATGAATAACTTTTAAATTGTTGAGTTTAGAGATGTAAAAATCATATAAATAAATTTGTCTTGAAAAGTACTTCATAAAAATATACATATGCCACTTTCCAATAAATATTTTTAAAGAAACAAGTGCTCAAAGTTACGTTTTGGAGACCGTCTGAAACAACTTCTTTTACCAAACTGGAAGGAGTATGTTAATTTTCATGCTGCTGAAATTATCATGAATGTTACCATAGATGTCATCACATTTAAATGGTCATATTCTCATATTAAATTGATTAAACAGTATTGGAAATTGCATCAATATCTAACAATCCAAAAAACTAATATTAGGTAATTTTCTATCAGTGGTTTTGGTGCCGCTTTGAAGCCAAATCCGTTTCATGGAAATAATTTTATGATATGGCGTGTGTTGACTCCGATTCAGGTCACACACCGATAGAGGCTAGATCGCCCGGAGGCCGCACACGGCCTATCACTTGACGGAGGGAGATCCTAACGGCAAAGCCGACCAGCGGGTCGACGAGGCCGATTAGATGCTCATTCTTCGCCCGATAAACTCACGAACGCCTCCCGGGAAGACCCGTCAGGGAGACGCACAGTGGGGTGTTCTAGGATCGGCAAGGCCACCTAGAACGCCAACGAATCTCGTCGAGAGATGCGCTAAAGAGCAAGGGCTTTGGAAGAGTTTGGGATAGAAGATAAAAGTAATAGATGTGTTTTTGACGATTGGATAGATGAGATCTCAATTGGCCATGATCCTCTCATTTATATAGAGGGGGTTGGTCTTATCCCAGTAGGAAACAACTCCAAAACATGTTCTCCAAGTTTCCCACATCAAAAACATACCAAAAACCGATTTGGAAACCAAATCGGTTTGGAATCAGGCAAAAACCGACTTAGTCGGCTTAGGATTCGACTAAGTCGGTTTGTGCGGGCTCGACACAACAGCTACGAGGAGATCCGACTTAGTCGGCTCAGGTTCTGGCTAATCTCCGGAGGCAGAGCTTGCGCCAGCGTCTGACGTTAATCCTGTCATGATTTGTTGTGGCGATTTCTTTGTTGGTGGCGCGTCGTGGTTGCGCTACTGTCAAAGAGTTCATAATGCTTGACTTTCTGATTTTTTGAACCTTCGCTATCGTCGTATGCGACGAAAGGAAATTTTTCTTCAAAATTTCTTTGCCTCATTCGATCGTTCGGTTCTGGCGGCACTTTAGAAAGGCGGCACCGTCCCCCAACGTTTTCGGCGGGGGCGACGAAATCGAGCGAAAGGCGTCGAATGCTAGCCCCTCGCCCGATACTTGAGAAAATGGCACCGTCTTCCAACCTTTTCGGCGAGGGCGACGGAAGCGAGCGAAAGACGTTGAATGCTAGCCCCTCGCCCGATACTTTAGATAAACGGCACCGTCCCCCAACCTTTTCGGCGGGGGCGACAGAAGCGAGGGTGACGAAAGATAGTCTCTAGCTGATTTTCGATTGATTTAACTTTTTGTCGGCGATACAAAATGTTGCCGCTAACCGCTATCGGCCAGGTACACCAGCTGTTCTAGCTGTTTGTAGGTGTATTGGTGGCAGGTGTGCGCTGCTGGTAATTAAAGAATGCTCCTTGATGGCATGCTTACGCACACTCAACTTTTACTGCGCGTCCTCATCCACTGCGTCTACTGCTTGTCTCATAGCCGAAAGCGCAGGTTTCACTTTCGTCAAGTTTTCTAATACTTGGCAGCTATCTCTCTTCCTGATACCCTCTTATTCCTAGGGATTTTCTATGCCGGCTTTGCTTGCCTCATTGTCTACCCTGCGCATCCTCTCAACTGCTTTGGCTGAGAGAAACCTTGGGTTGTATATATAGCGATTGGGAGAGGTACAAGATTTTATTGTTAGGTTGTTGTGGTGGTTGCCGTGGTTGTCTGTTGAGCATTAATTGCTTGTCATTCCTTGCATCTTTGTATACTTTTGTCACCCTCTCCCGTGGGGTCATGGTGAAAGCTTTTGCCCTTAGGCTTTGGTTTCCTCTTCCTCTATCTTTTGGAGGGTCGAAGTGAAAGCAGTATCCCTTCGGTTTTCATTTCCTCACCCTCTCTCTTTCGGAGGATCGAGTTTAATGCATTAGCCCTTAGGCTTTCGATTCATCACCCTCTCTCTTTTGGAGGGTCGAGGTCAATGAATTAGCTCTTAGGCTTTCGTTTCCTCGCCCTCTCTCTTTTGGAGGTTCGAGGTGAATGCATTAGCCCTTAGGCTTTCGTTTCCTCGCCCTCTCTCTTTTGGAGGGTCGAGGTGAAAGCATTAGCCCTTAGGCTTTCGTTTCCTCGCCCTCTCTCTTTTGGAGGGTCGAGGTGAAAGCATTAGCCCTTAGGCTTTTTGGGGTTGCTAAATCTCTTTCGTGCTTTTGTTAGAAAGAGATGTGCAACCTTTTTGTTTAATTTGACAGTGCCGATAAGCAAGCATGACGATAGCTTGTTTCGGTGTATGACACCTTTTGACCTTTCTCTCTTTAGGGGGGGGATTTCATGTCTATTAGCTTTAGCATGGGTTCAAAGGATTGCCTCATTAAAAAACCTCACGCCTTTTGAATAAAGGATCCCCTGTGAGGAAAAAGAGTGCCAATCCCCTTAAACTTTTAAAAGACTAAAGAGAAGCGAAAACTAAAAATGAATCCACATGATTTTGAATCGATGGTTACGGGTAGAAATGACGCAGGTTGCCTGCGTTCCAGGTGTGAGTGGTTTCGTCGCCTTCATCATTGAGGAGCCGAAAGGTACCTAGGGTGATCATGCTTGAAACGACGAATGGTCCATACCATTGCGATTGCAATTTTCCTTGTTTGTCTGGATGCCTGATGATTACCATATCGCCAGGTTTGATGTCCTTGTGAAGCATTTTCTTGTCTCTCCAGGCTTTTGTCTCTTCGTGATACTTATCGAGATTACTTGCTGCTTCAATTCTTGTGGTTTTGTTTTGCTCAATGTTGACGAAACGTTGTATAGACGATGAAGCCGGTTCCTTTGTGCGAAAAGACCCTAGCTTTATCTCTTCTGGTGTTACAGCCTCTTCTCCGTATAGCAGGCAAAAGGGTGTAAAACCAGTTGCTTTTGATCTTGATATGTTGTACCCCAAACTGATGTTGTCAACTGCAATGCCCATTTTCCTTTTGGTGAGTCAAATAAGGATTTTGCTACTGCCGTGAATACCAGCCCATTTGCCCTTTCTACCGCCCCGTTGCTTTGTGGGTGATTGACGGATGCGAAAGCCAGCTTTATGTTGAACTCGTCACAGAAACTTCTGAATTGTGTGGAATCAAACTGTTTCCCATTGTCTACCGTAATATAGGATGGTACACAAAAATAACAGATGGTCCTTTGCCAAACGAAACTGATCAAAGTTCCGGATGTGATTTTAGCCAAAGCTTTTGCTTCTATCCACTTGGTGAAATATTCTAGCGCTACTGCTGCGAAACGAAGGTTTCCTGGAGCGGTAGGCAACGGTCCGACAATGTCCACTCCCCATCTTTGTAATGGCCAAGTTGGTATTATTGGTTTAGTCGGGTTTGCCAGAACACTTTGCTTGTTGTCCAACATCTAGCAATTTCCGCACTTTCTGACCAATTCCTTTGCATCTTCCGCCGCGTTCGGCCAATAGAAACCTTGCCTTATTGCTCTATGGGCGATTTCATGCGCCCCTCTGTGAGCACCACACGACCCGGAATGGATTTTAGTTAGCAATTGAATTCCCTGAGATCTGCTGATACACTTGAGTAGTGGGGCTACAACTCCGCTTCTATATAAGTCGTTCCCAATGATGGAGTAACACTTTGTTCTGGCTTTCATCCGCTCCATCTGTTGACTGTCTAATGGTTCATATGTGCCGAACAAGAAGGCATATATTGGTGATCTCCAATCTTCGCTTGTGATGGCATGAATCGCCAGTGGCTTTTCTTCTTCTTCTTTGACTGGTTTAACTGTCAACGTATGAAAGAATACATCGGGCAGTAATGGAGCATCTACTGCTGCTGCTTTTGCCAATTCATCGGCTTCGCTATTGTCAGCTCTAGGGATGTGCTTCAAGGTGAAACCCAAAAAATTCTTTTCCATTCGTCTTATTGTCGATAGATATTTTATTAAGTCTGGCTCTCTTGTGACGAAATTCTTTTCGACCTGGCCAACAACTACCTGTGAATCTGACTTTACTAAGCATCTTCTGACTCCCAATGCTCTGAGTTTTCGTAGGCCTAGCAGAACTGCTTCGTATTCGGCGGTGTTGTTAGTAGACAGGAACTGCAGTTTTGCCGCATATCGAAGCCTTGGACCGGATGGCGGTGTCAAAATGGCAGATATGCCTGCGCCCGCCGCACCCCATGCTCCGTCACAATGTACCGTCCATGTTGGCTCGTCAAACTGAACTGTAGTTTCGAAAGCGGATGGTGTCCAATCGGCGATGAAATCTGCTAGTACTTGCGACTTGATGGCCGATTTGTGCTCGAAGTCTATTGCGAATTCATTCAATTCGGCAGCCCATTTGCCTATTCTGCCAATAGCTTCGCTATTGCGGAACAGAGCTCCTAGCGGTTGAGCTGACAATACCCTAATATGATGTGCCTGAAAGTAATGTTTCAGCTTCTTGGAGGTCATTACTACTGTGTATGCAATTTTTTCTAACTCTGAATAGTTTAGCTTAGCGCCTGATAATGCCTCTGAAACGAAATAGATCGGGAATTGGCGCATTGAATTTTCAGACTCCTTTTCTTCTACTAGAACCGTACTGACTGCGGTAGGAGAGGCTGCCGAATATAGTAATAGCACAACTTTCGGCAAGGGCTTGGATAGGTTAGTGAGCTTTGTCAGATACTGTTTTAGATCGTCGAAAGCTTGTTGCTGCTCAGGACCCCATTCGAACAAGTCTGAGTTCCTTAGTGTTTTGAAAAAGGGGAGACCCCTTTCGGCAGATCTTGCTATGAACCTATTCAACGCTACCAACCTGCCTGTTAGCCTTTGAACTTGTTTTGTATTTTTTGGCGGTTGCATGTTTGTGATTGTCGCAATCTTATCTGGATTTGCTTCAATTCCTCTAGCCGAAACCAAACATTCGAGTAACTTGCCTTTCTGAATACCGAAGATACATTTGTCCGGGTTGAGCTTATGACCGCTCTTGCACATGTTCATGAAGGTTTCCGTCAAATTTTGAATATGTGTTTCTTTCTTGTCGCTCTTGACTACAATGTCATCGACATATGCTAGCAAATTGACTCCCTTTTGCTGAGCGAAAACCTCATCTGTCATTCTGGAGAAAGTTGGGCTAGAGTTTCTTAACCCTTCCGGCATGCGACGGCAGCAATATGTTCCACCTAGGGTGATGAAACTTATTTTCTCCTCGTCATCCGGGTTTAGCCAAATTTGGTGATACCCGGAGAAACAATCTAAAAGGCTCATCATTTCACATCCTGCTGCCGTATCTACCAGCTTGTCAATCCGGGGCAAAGGGTATGGATCTTTCGGGCAATGCTTGTTCAGGTCGGTGAAATCTACGCACATTCGCCATTCCCCATTCTTCTTTTTCACCATTACCACATTTGCTAGCCATTCTGGGTATTGTACTAGCCTGATGACTCCTGCATCCAAAAGCCGCTGCACTTCCGCACTTGCTGCCTGTGCCCTTTCTGTCAACATCTTCCTTAGCTTTTGCTTTCTTGGTATGCATCATTTTGCGACATTCAAGCTATGTTGCGCTAGGTTTCGGCTTACCCCTTATAGATCTTTTGCTGACCAGGCGAATACATATGTGTTTTGGTGAAGGAACGATACCAACTCTTCTTGTTTGGGAACGGACAAGTCCGAACCGATATGAATGCACCTGTCCGGTACTGCCTCACTGAGTGGTACCTTGACAGTGTCTTCTGCGGCTTTGGCCCTTGAATTGATTTCCTTGTCTTGCTCTAGTACTACCTGTACTGACTTTTTGGCTACCTCGTTTATCAGGCTGTATCCAGGCGTTGGCTTGCCCTCAGTTCGCCTTGAGGCGATTTGGTCACCGTATACTGTTATTATACCGAAAGGTGATGGCATTTTCATGCAAAGATACCTTTGCTTTATTACCACATCGAACTTGTTTGTGAAACCTCTGCCGAAGATTGTTGTGTATGGATAGTCCATATTGACTATATCAAATACAATATTTTCAGTTCGAAACTCTTTCGTCGTCCTGAAAGGACACTAGAGTTGACTTCTTTCCAATAGCATCAATTTTTCTTCCGCCAAAATCATATAACGAATTTCCTACCGGTTCAAGCGTTCTTCTGTCCAATTCCATGGATTCGAAAGCCTTGATGAAAAGAATATCGGCTGAGCTGCCAGTATCAATCAGGATGTTGTGCAAGGTGTAACCGGCAACGTTTGCCGTAGCGACGAAAGCATCAAAATGAGGATAATCTCGAACTTGAAAATCGCTTTCGTCAAAGGTTATGGGAGCCAATGACCAAGCTGGTCTGTTTAACGGCATCCTTGGAGTTACTGTCAAAACTCTTCTGCCATATTCCTTTCTCGCCCTCTTGCTTTGATGCTCTAGATTGGATCCGCCTGTGATAGCGAATATGTGACCTCTCGACGGTAGTATGTTGTTTAGTATTTGTTGCTCTGGTTCTTCTTCTCGCTTTGCATTAGGCTGAGCTGACTGTTGGCGTTCTGGCAAGACAGGCGACGAAATTGCAACCGAAAGCGATGAGTTTTGAGGTTGCTGATGATAAACCAGGTATGGCGGATGCTGCCATGCATACGGGTTGCTGGCGTAGCTGTGCATAAAGCTTGGCTGAGACACCATGTTATTTCCCATTGGATGGTATGGCTGTGAATAGAATTGACTTGATGAGCTTTCTACTCTTGGGGAGTTGTGGTAGATATGCTTGGGTGCCTCATTGCTCTTGGTTGCATCATCTTTCGCCTTTAGCTCTTTTGCCATTTTACTGTACCGGCAGTCACGCGTGTAATGGCCTGCGTTTTCGCCGCATACAACACAATAGGGGGGGGTTTAGTCCTCTTCCGTCTCTTCCGCCGAAAGGTCCGCGTCCTCCACGACCTCCTCGTTGAGCTCTGTCGAAAGGGCAGAACTGAGATGGTTGATTTTGATTATCTTCTTGCTTTCGATCTGGTTCTGTCTGAGCTGAATCTTCTCGTAAGGAGTTTACTGCTCGGAAAGGTCTCACGTTTCACTGATTTGCCAGATTTGATGGCCTTGTGCTTCTGTCCGCTTGCTTCTACAGGTTTCGCGCTGCCTTTTGCCTCTTGAAGTCATCGTCAGATCTGGCGTACCGTCTCATTACCTCGAAAAGCTCTTTCACCGTATCAGGCGGTTCTCTTGCGAAATGGGATGCACACTAACTGATAGCTAACCCTTCGATTGCTGCTGCGATCACAGTTGCTTCCGGCACATTTGGCACTTGCGCCTTGAGCTGGATAAATCTTCCCAAGTATTCAGACAAAGTTTCGTTGTCTCCTTGGGTACAGTTCAACAGGTCTCTGATGGTTTTAATTCCTATGCTGTATCCTTGGAAAGTTGACAAAAGGTCGGCCTTGAATTGCTGCCAAGATTCTACCGACAAGGGTTGGATTGACATATACCAATCATGGGCAATGTCCTCCACTGCCAGAATAAGAGATTTGGACAAGGTTGTACTATCGCCGCTTGTGGAGTATACTGCCGTTTCATAGCTTGCAATGAATTTCCTTGAATTCGTCCTTCCGTCGAAAGGTGGTATTCTTGGCTAGTAATTTAGCGGCCATGGATGAAGTTGCAACTCCTTTGACAAAGGCGATGAAGGGTCGAATGCCTCATCCTCTTCATCCGAAATTGTATGTATTTGCTGAGGCAAGGTTCCGCCTCCTGAACCACCACCTTTTCCAATTGCCCTTTGCAATTGCTGTATTTCCTTAAGTAGCCCTTCCTTGTGACTCTCGGCCTGCCTGATAGCCATTTTGGCTTGGGCGGCTCTGTTTTGTTCCTCTAATTGATGCAACAACTGACTGCGCTCCTGCGCAAGCTTTTCAATTTCTTGCTGGAAGGTGTCCAGAGTCTTTAGGTGCCTTGCTCGATTGGTGATTTTGTCTTCGTCTCCATTCTCCTCTTCTGCGCCTTCTGGTATTTCTTCCAAATACCCTTCTGGTGTCACTTGCCGATTGCCTAGATGATTCCCGATGACGTCCTGCAGAACTAAGGTATCCGACTCGGTCAGCGGTACCTCACCTGGTACTACCGCTGCCGGAGCTATCGCCTTGGATGATTCGCCAGTTAACCTTGCTCCTTTCTTTGGTTCCATGGAAAGTTCGGGCAACAACCATGGTGGGCGCCAATGTTGTTCTAGGCCGAAACCTTCGAATAGTGGTTGTCGCCGAAGCACCCAAAAGCACTCAGATGAATAAACGAAAGGAGACAGTAACAAGCAATACGAAATGCTATTTATATTGTAACTGTAGAATTAGGGTTCCTCCCCCTTACACTGCCCCTGTCGGGCTCTATATATACTCGCGTACATATTTTTACATGGACCAAAATGCCCTTGCAGCCTTCAAAAGATGTCTTGGGGAGGAAGGCACTCCACGACTCCTTTTGATGATGCTCCGTGGGCCCACATGCAGCTGGCACGACTCCTCCTTCCGCGAGCGTATCGACTTCCACGCTAGAAGCTATTTCCCTGCAATAGATGAGTATCGACAATGGTCGTGTTTGGAAAACGAAATCGAAACGAAACCCGGCGTTTCTGCATCGTGACGAAAACATCCTTTCGGTCGACAGGACAATACATCCTTTCGGTCGACAAGACAATAACTCCAAACGCCGAACGCAACCGAACGTTTTCCCATTGTATGAAACAAAACCGATGCTTCGTCCAGCTGACGATAGTAGGCTTTCGACCTCGTATCGCTTATCTGGACATCAACTGTCCAATCCGTCGAACCGCATCCTTCCGTCGGCTTTCGTCCTGGTGACGATACCGACCATATGACCTTATGGCAAAAGCTGAGCGGAGCTACCGGATGCCTGAACTATATTCCTTCCCCCAACATATGTGTACATCTAAACGACATGAAATCAAGGTATCGACTAATTGCACAGACAGTTCTATTTGTTAACAGTGGAGTGTTTCCATGCAGCCATAATAACAAACATATCGATAAAATAGCTCAAACATCAACAGTGGGGTGTCTCCATGCAGCCATAATGATGACCAAACTAGATCACGTCCGATGTAACAAGCAGATGCGTTGATTCCAAGTCGCCTAAAAGTACACATTATGAAGAAAGCGTAACTGGATCGACTATTTTAGCCGATGCAGGGTCCATGAGGCACAAACAAGATCTATCCGTTAAAACCATGATTTTGACCTAAGATCATGTAGATCTAATCTATCATATATATCAGTGGGGTTCGGAAATACAACCATAATTGACATGCTCTTGGATATCTCGAACGCACAACATGTAACAATCAAGATTGACAAAATAGTCGATGAAAAGCTTGAATCGGCTATTTCCTTTGGTATGAACATGTAAAGCCTTTGGATAGCCGAAGCTAAGCATCTTTTAAGCTTAAGCTACTTTGTCAATCTTGATTGGGCAAGATGTTGTTTAAAACATAAAGAAAAATGTTAAAACATAAACAACATTGATAACTTAATGAATCCATTGGTTTTCCAAAACCAATAGAGCCGATAACTAGTCAAAATCGACTAAAGCAAGAGATTGATCAGAGTCAAGGCAGTCTGACAAAAGGCAATCTTAAACCGATAACTAGCCATGTCATAGCTTAACAAGAGTTTGGTCGATGCCAAATACAACCTTATTATACAATGACACAAGCCATTGGTGAAACTTACAAGCAAATCGGAGGTCGGTCGAAGCCGATGCAGCCCTGCCTGGTTGAAGGTTCCGCCGAAATCTACGTTACTCCTACTCCAAGGGTTTTAGCCGGTGGCCGATGTGTTGATTGATTGGGTCTCGGTCCAAAATTCGGGTTTCTAGCTATTTATAACCCGGTTGGACTCCTGTCCTAACACGACTAGGTTATATGAGAATAAAACAAAAGATGACCCGTACTCAAACTCTTTGGCCAAACCCAACATGCCTTCGAAGCTTTGTCACGTCCGGTCCACATAAACTTTGGTTGCGTCCAGGTCCAAACACCCATTTTTATTTTTCTGGCCGATTCCTTTATTAACCACAATTAGCCATTTGTGCTCGCAAGATAATAATCTTCTTAGCCCAAAATATGGTGTAAACATAGACTACCCATGCTGAGCCTTCGTCATCAACATATGGAGGTTGAAACAGAGCACCGTGCACTCCTTTGGACATTCGCCACCGTCCTTATACAAAGGATCAAGTGACGCCCGCTTCATCTCCCTAAAATTTTCTAGCCACTTCGGGGAGCCATACACGACGTCGTCTTCGTCGATGTAGTTGAGTAAATCCTCAAACAGCTACACATCCACGGGTTCATGCACAATAGCATCCTCGACATTTCCACCACTATCTGCCATATCCTGGAGTACATCCTCCATAGTGATGTAGTCACGAGCACTACTATCACTGTAGGTTGGCGCTGCTTTTGCTAAAGATGAGACGTGCGCTCCAAAATCTTGGTTCACCGTCGTCGACGCCGAGCTCACTCTAGATGCCGCCTCGACACTCGGATCGACTCTCTCGCTGTGATGAGTTCACACCGTGTAATCCTTCACAAAACCAAAACAAATCAAACGAGATTGCACCAAGCATTCGTCTTTGAAGGCTGTCTTGGTCTTGCAGCGATGACATAGACATATGATTGTCGTCTGGTTCGATCTCTCACGGTCAACCTTCGCAACGGCAATAAACTTCCTCACCTCAGCAAGATACCGCAGATTAAGTACTCTATTGATCTTGTACATCCATTCTGACTGGTCCATCATACTTGCGAGAACCTTACAAACATCGATCACAAAACAAAAAAGAATTAGAAAAATAATGATTTACATCTAAAAATATGAAAAATATAACGATTTACATCCAAAAACGTGAAAAAAATAATGATTCATGCATCATGATGAATCTAGGAAGAGAAATGATGACCAAAAACAAAATTAATGCATCCATGATGAATTTAGAGCAAAAAACACCATTTTTTTCTCTCCTCCATGAAACTAGATCTAGAGGGGGATAAAAAGAGAGGAAAAGAGGGGGGGGGGGGAAGAGGATGGAGAGCTCAAAAAGATGAAAAAATAATAATTCATGCATCCATGATGAATCTAGAGAGAAAAATGACGACAAAAACAAAAATTAATGCATCCATGATGAACTTAGAGAAACAAACACCATTTTTCTTTCCCCTCTATGAATCTACATCTAGAAGGGGGGCTAAAAAGAAAGGAAAAGAGAGAGGAAAGAGGGTGGAGAGAGCTTGGAATAGGCATAATTTCCATTTCTTTGTAGAGTTGTCATCAATTACCAAAAAGGGGGAGATTGAAAGGTCCTAGTTTGGTTTTGGTAATTGAGTGACAAGTTTAGGTGGACTAATTGTGTTTATGTGAGATACACAGGTACAAGTGTCAAGAAGGAGCTTATTGCATATGTGACATGACATGGAGTCATGTGGCTAAGATGGTGAAGATAAAGACAAGACTTGGCTTGATGGACCGGTTGCGAAGGTGAAGGGCAAGTTGGAGACTTTGAAGCTATTGGTACCGAGTGTCAGGAGGCTTGAGCAAAGACTTGGCGCCGAAGGATCGAAGCAATGGTGAAGAGCAAGTGAGGTCAAGATCGATGGACCATGGAGGCCATGTGATGATATGAAATGGATCATATCATTTAATGACAGGTTGGTGCATGTGTTGCATCAACACAGAAGGAGATGGAATGGAATGCACAAGGCAAAGGTATATTTGTAGGGAATTTTATTTCACCGGTCACAGGTGTGTAGAGAAGTTTATGACTGGGTTTAGGATATATGGCCGTACTATCAAGAGGAGCAAACTTGTTTGCATATCGGTCATCTAGTGCCACTTGAGCGATCTAACATTGCAATGTTGCTAGGATCGAGTGGTGTGATTGGTGCAAGTGCTAATCCTTTGAAAATGATTGTAAAAATGCTAACACACATGCACAAGGTGGTGTGCACTTGGTGGTGTTGGCATATTTGCAAACGAGAAGGTGTTGGAGTTGAATTGGATCAACTCGGAAAAGAGAAGGAGGCTTTTCGATGTGTTCCAAACTCTAGGATGGCTCTTGGATTGGAATTCTGTACTAATCCTTTGTGAGTTGGATCAGCTATGTATGTGGGTTGTGTAGCCTTCTGAGTTAGCTTTCCAAAATGTCCAAGATCATTGAAATCGGAGTTCGGAGCTAAGAGTTATAGCCATTTGAGCGTTGAAAGGTCAGTGACCGGGCTCGCTGACAGGACATGTCCGGTTAGTAGAGTCGAGTCCGGTCACAGAGTCCAGTCAGTGTAAAAATGAGGGCTGAATTGAGGTATACTGACAGGACGCTCGCAGAGTCCGGTCACTGAAAAACAGCCCCGAAACCTCTCTGTTTGCGACCGGACAAGCATAGGCGCGTTCGGTCGT
This sequence comes from Coix lacryma-jobi var. lacryma-jobi, assembly GCA_009763385.1. Classification (NCBI taxonomy): domain Eukaryota; kingdom Viridiplantae; phylum Streptophyta; class Magnoliopsida; order Poales; family Poaceae; genus Coix; species Coix lacryma-jobi. Next base: position 141,768,576 of record CM019824.1, read on the forward strand.
TATGACCTGACACGTCCGGTCAGTAGAAGGCTGAACACGTGCCGTTGAGGACAAACGGCTGGACTCCAGTGACAGGACGCGTCCGGTCACCCTGTAGTGAGTTTGGTCAGTTCGAAAAGTGCCCAGTGAAGGGGGTAACAACTAGTTTAGCCCTTGGGGCTATAAATAGAGGTTGTGGCCGACCATGGCTAGTGCTTAGCACCCTTGGGACTTGGTGTCCATGCTTGGGGAGTGCTAGGAAGCCCTCTAACTCACTTGTGCTTGCTAGTGTGCGAATCAATTGCGAGTGACTGATCGCTAGTGCGTTGCATTGAGAGATTGCATTGAGTGGCACTAGGTGTTCGTGTTAAAAGCCAGTGGTGCTTGTTACTCTTGGAGGTTGCCACATCCTAGACGGCTTGGTGGTTGTTTCTCCATCGTGAAGCCACAATGAGACTGTGCGTGGCTCCGGAGAAGGCTTTGTGAGGGGTGTTGTGCTCACCTCGTGGGAGATCGCGAAGAGCAACTCTAGTAAAAGAGAGACGTGAAGAGTGTCAAGTGGTCCGGTCGGGTCAAGTGCTAGAGCTTGTGGTAAGCACTCCTTGTGGGAGAGTGTGACTAGTGTAGTCACCACTAGCAAGAGGACCGGGAGCAACCTTGAGCTTATTTCCAAAGATTAGAAAGACCAATATCGAAAGACACTCCACCGCATGACGAAACAAATCGACCCGTCTCGCTAACAAAAAACACCCGACTCCAATAAGCCTCAACCTGTGAACCCAACAAGCGGGGGAAGACCAAGGCAGCCCAAACGCCCGAGGCCTCACCGCCAGGCCTCGGGCCGAAGTACCAGTTTCTGAGTCACCCGATGTCTTTTCACTAGGCCTCAGACCAAGGACCCAATCTCCGACTCGCCCGAGACCTTCTCACCAGGCCTCGCGCTGACGTCCCGTTCGACGGCTCCACCAAGAACCCTTGTCAGGCTTCCATGAGGTGGACGCGTGCACCCGGGGGCTCCTCATCGACTCGAGCGACAAGTGCGGCGACACCCCGAGCTGGGAGAAACGACGTCGACCCCCTCCATGACCAAAAAAGCTATGTCTCTCTGTCTAAAGTTTGGTTTCCTTTTTTCTGCTCCTTAAAAAAGACCAACTTTTTAAAATCAACAAGTAAGTTGTTGAAACCCGCATTCGGTTCGTCCCAGTTATGAGCTCAGAGGGCAAGGGATGTGGGTCGTGCCTTTGGGAAGGCTGGTCGGGCCCCGGCCACCAAATGCCTCCGACGGCAGATGGCACCAGGCCCCCGGCTGAACCGGAATACGGTCAAAAGACTGAACCCTCGGGCTCAAACAAGGGGCAAAAATGAAGGCGGGCGTGCTAGGAAAAGAAGTAGGCCCTCTACACCGCTTTTCTCATTCCTTGGAGCCATGACAAATCTCGGAAAAATGGCGCACCCCCGAAAAGTCACACCGAGGCGGGCAAGGAGCAAACCCGATGCCTCTGAAAGGTTACAATCTCCTTCACCGATCGCCTAGGGAGAACAACACGACAACAGAATGGGAACACGGGGCAAAAGCCTACGAAAAGTTTTTTCTTAAGTAAACTAGGGAAGATGCAACAACGTTTCTAAAATGAACCAACAGTACGCTAATGCGCCACTTCTATAGGAATGAATCCCGAGAAAAGACACGTGAGGTGCCATGGCTTGCTGGAGCACGTCCCTGGGCCCCCTGCATAGCGAAAGGGGCGGCATTCGCCGAGGCTTCGACCGCCGCGTGTTTCTGGCCGATGGCCCAGCGAAAGGCCACACCCAAAAACTTCCACGACAAAGTGACGGACCAGGATGTCAGAGATATCATCAGAAGATGATTACTCCGACTAACCTTGGGCGGCACGGGAGATCCAAAGACTTGATACAAAATGTACACGGATTAGGACTCTCATTGTAACTTAGTCGAGTTCTTAAAGGAAGTCTTGTTATTAGAATATTACTCCTCTGATGTAACCGACTAGGACTTGGCATACGTCGTGCTTCACCCGGATATATAAGGGGAAGCAGGCGTCGACCCCTATCGAATTGAATCTTGAATCATAACACAAGGCACACGCTGCACTGGAACGTAAGGTATTACGCTATTAAGGAGCCTGAACCAGTATAAATCGTTGTCTTTGTGTACTCGCCGGTTTCTACGAACGCTGATCCCCACTGAACAAATAGTCTGAGATCCCTCAAGACGAGTTGCCGGTTAACAAACAACGACAGCTGGCGCGCCAGGTAGGGGCTCTCGGCGATTCCGCAATCAAGAGCTCGACGAACCACCTCAATATGTTCTCGGTGGGATCAATTTTTGTTTTTGGCTCGTGGATTTTCGTCGCGGATGATCAAGGGAAACTGCATCGACAACTTCAAACTGAATCAGAAGCGCAAGCCACGCCAAAGATAGATCACCTCACCCGGGACCTAGCAAACCTCACAATCCAAGAATCGCAAGACTCTGGGGACCAGGCAGAGTCATCCGACTCCTACTCGGATACGAATTCCCAATCCAGGAAGGACTCAGACTCCACACATCATATCCCCTTTGGACTGCGCAACTTGGCAAAAAACTTCCAAGAGTTGATCGGAGCAAAATTCAGAAAGCTTCAACAGATGCCACTGACATGAGCTCAGGAGGGACTCGTTTTCAGCGCAGCCGCGGGCGGGTAACATCGTCCATTGGCCAATACAACCAGCCCTGGCTAGGTTAGTTGGCACAATCGACCAGATTCTCCCAAACAAACACGGACATCAGCTCCTCTTTGAGGAACGTGATACCTCAACAGAGCTAAACTCCAGTGCCTCTACCTTAGAGTCGGTTACACCGAGATCAACAAACCAAGGCTACACTCACGAAGTCTTCATGGCAGGACACCAGTCATCTCTACGACCTCCAACCCTTCTAGATGTCCTCCGAGATGATGAAACCTTGAGTATGATATCCGATAACGACCTAGAAGGACTCGGAGAAACCAAGTCTATAAAGCCAGAGAGATTAAGAAGGAATCAGGCCAAAGATGCTCGCAGAAGACGGGCAACTCATCGAAAGGAGGCCATGGAACGTTACCATGTGCGGCTAGAAGAATATAACAGTCGAAGGCGTTTGGAAGAGGAAGCCGAGCGCCCAGCTCGTCAAGATAGGGACCAGGAAATCCAGTCCCATGACGATCGCAATCGACGACGAGCCGACTGCTCACGCAACCTTGAGCCTGAATTCATGGGGGTAGCTGGTCACAAGGTGTACCAGACACCCTACCAAAACATCTTGGCTTTAGCCACGAAGATGGGAGCCAAGGACAACCGCACCCCTGATGAAGAACGACGGTTGATCATGCTTCAGACCACCGCGCTACAGCTCAAGGGTCGAAACCTTGAGTCCTTAGCCGACGAACAAGATTCATCTCACCCCAGCCAAAGGCGACCCGTTCATGAGCGGCTCGGTCGGGCTCCAGCAAGTACTCAACTGGGCAACCGGGTACCTGATCAAGCTGAGGGAGGAGACGAATCATCATACCGAGGAGTCAACATTCTTGCATCCGACACAGTCAATCGTTCCCCCTGTTTCTCCCAGAGACTCTAAGCAGTCCCGTTTCCACGAAAGTTCAAACCAGGGAACTACTCAAAGTACGATGGGAAGACAAAACCCAAGCGGTGGCTCAGGCTGTATGCTCAAGCAGTTGAGTTAGCAGGAGGAACCAATGACATAAAGGCAATATTTCTCCCCATGGCTCTAGAGACAATGCCCCTTGCATGGTTTGACAGGCTTAAGCCCGAGTCCATCGATTCCTAGGAACAACTTCACCGCATTTTTATAGAGAACTTTGTAGACGTCCCGGAACGATCGGACCCTCGAACCAAGCTCAGAACCTGCAAGCAGCAGAAAAACGAGACAATGCGGGAGTACTACAGACGTTTCTCCAAAATCCGCTCCACAGTCTCCGACATAACAGACAGGGAAGTAATCGACCTCTTTGACAATGGAATTTGTGAAAGGTACAATTACAAGGATTTCATCAAGCATGACACGACCACCGCTGACGAGTTTCATCGGGCAGTAAACTCCATGATGGCGACGGAGGAACGCACACAGGAACGCTTTTCCGAAAGAAACACGCAAGGTGATCGAGGAAATAATCAAAGAGGAAACTAGACCGCTCAGCAAAATACCCGCAAGAGAACAGGGGACAATACTGTCGCAGCCATGGAACCTCAGAAAAAGGGGAACAAGCCTTTCAACTTTGATGACCTTCTCGATAGCCCCTGCCCTTTCCATCCAAAAGGAGGACACCAGGCTAGGCACTGTCGGCAACTCAAAGAAAGAGGTTTGAACTCCGATTTCAACAAAAGTAGAAAAACAAGGGGAAGAAGCTAGCCGAAGACCCTCAGTAGGACGCAGGTGTTTTCCAACACCCCAAAGGCACCATCAATGTCATATTCGGGGGAGTAAACACCAGTGACAGTAAGCGCCTGCAAAAGCTCTCCTTGCGGGAAATTATGTCTACCGAACCGGCTACCCCCAGATACCTTGATTGGTCTGAGCATCCGATCAATTTCTCTCGAGCAGACCAATGGACCAACGTTTCCAATGCAGGGCACTACCCGCTGGTCCTGGATCCTACGGTCGCCGGGTTCAAATTAGGAAGAGTACTCATAGACGGAGGAGCAGGACTAAACGTCATCTTTGCAAGCACCCTATGCAAGATGAACTTAGATCTTGCAACTCAGCTCACACCATCGAGCGCCCCCTTTTACGGCATAGTACCCGGAAAGGCGGCTATACCACTCGGAAGGATCATACTACCTGTCACTTTTGGAACTCAGATCAATTATCGGACTGAGTACATCAGTTTCGAGGTAGCCGACTTCGAATCATCTTACCATGCCATATTTGGACGACCAGCTATCGCCAAATTTATGGCAGTACCACATTATCCATACCTTCTGCTGAAGATGCCGGGTCCCAAAGGTATTCTAACATTCAGGGGTGACTTGAAGCGATCATTCGATTGCGACACAGAGGCTGTCCAAATCACCGAAAAAGCTCAACTCGCCCTAGAAGTACATGAACTCGCACAGATGGTACATAACGCCAAGCCTGGAGATTCGGAAATCCCAAGCAAGAAGGCGGGCGCTATCCAACCATCGACAGAAGTTTCCACAAAAACTATTGACCTAGAAACTGGTGATCCATCAAAGACGGCGGTCATCAGCGCTCACCTATCTGAAGAATAGGAACTCGTGCTCACCAGGTTCCTCAGAGCAAACAAAGATATATTGGCTTGGAAACCGACTGACATGCCAGAAGTTCCAAGGAACTTGGTTGAGCACAAATTGGAACTAAAGGAGGGCTCTAGACCCATCAAGCAAAGACTACAATGATTCTCACCAGAGAACAAAGAGGCAATCAAGAAGGAGATAGCTAAACTACTCGCGGTCGGGTTTATCAGAGAAATTCTCCACCCCGAGTGGTTAGCTAACCCAGTGCTAGTAAAAAAGAAGAACTCTGCAGAATGGCACATGTGTGTCGATTACACAGACCTCAACAAGCACTGTCCAAAGGATCCTTTCGGATTACCAAGGATAGATCAAATAGTTGACGCCACCACAGGTTCTGCTCTATTATCCTTTCTGGATTGTTACTCTGGGTACCATCAGATTGCTCTAAAAAAAGAAGACCAACCTAAGACATCGTTTATAACTCCCTTCAGCGCTTACTGTTACAAAATCATGTCCTTCGGATTAAAGAACGCAGGGGCTACTTATCAGCGTGCCATCCAAGATTGTTTGGGCGACCAAATTGGCCGCAACGCGGAAGCTTATGTTGATGACGTGGTCATAAAAACTAAGGATCCGACTACCTGCATTTCGGACCTAGAGGAAACCTTTACCCGGTTACGCTCATACCAATGGAGGCTTAACCCCACGAAGTGTGTATTCGGAGTACCCTCAGGCCAGTTACTCAGATTCCTTGTTAGCCATCGAGGCATCGAGGCCAACCATCATCAATATGAAGCTGCCTACTTCCGTCAGGGATGTTCAGAAACTCATCGGGTGTATGGCTGCGCTCAACAGATTAATCTCACGGCTGGGAGAAAATGGATTACCTTTCTTCAAACTACTCAAAGCTGGTGATAAATTTCAGTGGATAGCAGAAGCGGACGGGGCTTTTGAATAGCTCAAAGGATACCTCACCAACTATCCTATACTCACGCCACCAGAACCTGGGGAACCGATGATACTATACATTGCTGCTACCACACATGTCGTGAGCACATCAATTGTAGTGGAGCGCAAGGACGACAAGCACATCTATAACACCCAAGGACCAGTATACTACATCAGCGAGGTACTCTCCGACTCAAAAATCAGGTACCCACAAGTGCAAAAATTACTCTACGCTTTACTCATATCTTCAAGGAAGCTACGACACTACTTCGAAGCCCACAAGATCACAATCGTTACAGATTTTCTGTTGGGAGAAATCCTTCACAACCGCGATGCTACCGGAAGAATTTCCAAATGGGCAGGTGAACTGGGGGCACTTATCATCAAATTCACTCCAAGGAAAGCTATCAAGTCACAAGCTCTAGCTGATTTCGTCGCTGAATGGACAGAATTACAACAGAATCAAGACAACGCTATTCCCGAACATTGGAAGATGTACTTTGATGGGTCCTTAAAACTAGGCAGAGCAGGTGCCGAAGTACTACTTGTATCACCCGCTATAGAACAGCTCAAGTACGTTCTGCAGATAATGTGGTCCGCTACCAACAATGAAGCAGAATATGAAGCACTACTACACGGGCTAAAGCTAGTAGTCACATTGGGCATCAAGCGACTCCTAGTCTACGATGACTCTTCCGTGGTGATTCACCAAGTCAACAAGGATTGAGATTGCACCAAGGAAACAATGAACGCCTACTGCGCTGAAGTCCGCAAGCTAGAGAAAAACTTCTCAGGGTTAGAACTCATTCATATTACCCGGACTTAATGTGGCAGCAGATATCCTAGCAAAATTGGGATCCGACAGAGCCCTGGTTCCCAGCGGTACCTTCGTGCATGAGCTATCGAAGCCTTCAATCCAAGAGAAGGAAGAGGTTGATCCCACACCCTCCGCTCAGATTTTAACTCTAGCACTCGACTGGACACAAGTTTTCATCAACTACTTCAAGGAGCATAAACTGCCCAGTGATATAACTGCCGCGGAGCAGGTCACCAGACGTAGCAAAAACTATGTTCTAGTCGGAGACAAGCTATATCAACGTGGTGCCTCATCAGGAGTCCTCCTCAAGTGTATTTCACCAGAAGAAGGCAAAAAAATCCTGAACGAGGTTCATTCCGGGTGCTGTGGCAATCATGCGGCTTCAAGGACATTAGTCGGAAAAATCTTCAGATCAGGGTACTATTGGCCCTCAGCCTTGAAAGATGCAGAAGACTTAGTCCGTCGCTGTCAATCATGCCAGTTCTTTGCCAAACAGCAGCACGTACTGACTTACGAGTTAATCTGTATTCCCCCGTCATGGCCTTTCTCATGTTGGGGACTCGACATGGTGGGTCCTCTTAAGCGTGCTCCAGGAGGATTTGAGTACGTGTACGTTGCAATCGACAAATTCACCAAATGGATCGAGTACATACCGCTGGTCAAGTTCAACGCCTCAAAGTCAGTACAATTCATGCAAAGCATCTTCCATCGCTTTGGGATGCCACACAGAATTATCACTGATCTTGGATCCCCCTTCACGGCAATCGAGTTCAAATCTTGGGCCCGCGTCTGTGGAAAAAAGATAGACTACGCATCAGTGGCTCATCCACAATCAAACAGCCAAGTTGAGAGAGCAAACGCCCTCATCCTTGCCGATCTAAAGCCAAGGCTTTTTGATCTTCTAAAGGACCACGGCGGGAAGTGGGTCGAAGAGCTGGCTAAGGTAGTCTGGGGGCTACGGACACAATGAAGCAGGGCGACAGGCCAAACTCCTTTCTTCTTGGTCTATGGCACCAAAGCAATCCTCCCGGCTGACTTAATTTGGAATTCTCCATGAACAGAGTAGTATAATGAAGGAGAAGCCGACGACACAAGACGCCTAGAAGTCAACAGCCTCGAGGAAGCTCGGTTAGCCACCCTCTTTCAATCAGCAAGATATCTCCAAGGGATGAGACACAACTATGACAAGAATGTTCATCACCGTACCTTCCAAGTAGGCGACATGGTCCCGAAGAAAATTCAGAATACCACATGCAACCACAAGCTTATGAGTCCATGTGAAGGACCCTACATAGTATCTAAAGTAACAAGACCCGGGTCATTTGAGTTAGTCACTGAGGATGGTTCTCCCCTACCAAATTCATGGAATATTGAGCATCTGAAGAAATTCCATACCTAAGGACTATTCGACTCAGGGCAAATGTAAATATTTCCTGGATATTAATAAAGTTTTCATCAGAGACAAGAGCTTTATGAATTATCCTTTTAATTATATTTATCACGACTATTTAGTCGGATAAAATCTTCCAGGCATACAATAAGCTTTAGCTATTGTACCCCACCGACTAATATATAATATTACTCGAACGGATGGTTCAACAGTAACCATACTCGAGTTACGAGCTTCGAGCTCAATACAACTCAGATGATAGTACGGTTTGAAACCCGGCTATCAACCTATAGCGAATATGGTATCTACAAAGTTGATACTAGTTCCTACAAGGTATAACAAGGGGAATAGTACTTACCTTGTTACACATTAACAGGACAGAGGTCCGACCCAACTTCGCAATCAAGCTGCGATTACCAAGAGGATATGATTCACCCGATAGGAACCATCGTTACAGTCCTTCAGAGGTGCTTGATAAAAAATTATCCCTTGGACAAGGGTACTAAGAGTAGTACTCGGGCAAACTAAGTTCTCTATACGCTGTTAAAGACTGTAAGAGAAACAAAGTCATATGACCCACACTCAAAGTGCTAGAGAGCACTCGGATAGACTCGTCTAGTAAGACGCCTGGTCATACATCCACTACAAAGCAAAATGACCCATTGACAAGACATTCCTTGCAATGCCGAGTCGATAACACATGAAATTCACAAGTCTCAAAAGTAAATTATACTTTGATTCTTTACTACAAATAATATTTGTTTACAGGAGAGTTCAAAACATGGCCAAAGGTCCGAGGAAGACATACTACTCTACAAGATCTATAATCTGCGAGTACTCCTCCGCTATGGCCTTGACCTCCTCTTGCATCACTGCGAGATCCTCATCAGTCTTGTCATCGGGCAGCGTCATGATGGAGGACAGATCAAAAGATGGCATATGCAGACGCAGTGTCGCCATCAGGACGGGACCCCCCATCTGGTCATGATGACCCTTGAAAAAAGGCCTCGTTTTCCTTGAAGATCTCGTAAATCATCATCGAGCCCCACAACTCCCACAACTGGGAACACGACCTTTGTGGTTCCCCAGGAAGAAGCCGAGACAACGCACGAACCGCCAGTCGCCAGTCGTGACGACGGGAATCGCATTGTTAGGTCAGTTGCGATTCTTAAGGCCCAACCATCATTACGAAGACCAAGCGCTCGCGCCCCACTATCGGCTAGTTATGATAGCCTGACCTTGCATAAGATCAAGGGGATGTTGTACTAAAGCAGGCCAGCAAGCTTAGGTACAACCCTTGGAGGAGTTACCAAAAACTCCACCAAGGCCTCAGGGGCTGCACCCGGTGAGTGCGCTCGTGCGCACCCACCGGAAGGAATAAAACTCAGCCATAGCCTCGGTAAAACCTTTGTGGGAGTGCAAGCACTCCTCCAAAGGCTCAGGGGTTACTGTCGGGTACCAACATAAGGGGTACCCAAAATGCACCAACTGAAACAAGGCCAGGCCCACTAGGCAACACTGGGCCTTCCAAGTCAAGCCTCGGCAGTGGGCCAAGGTCTCCGTTCCATGGCCCGCTTCCCCACAGGGATGGAGGCCCGATGATCAAATGGGGCTGACTCAAAGACTCCCCTCCTGAGGATATGTTCAAACCCAGGGGCGGAAATGAAACCGCCAGGACGCCTGGCTAGAGTCAGCAACCTCGCTGACAGGTCGGGCACGCCCGTACGCAGCCAACGTAAGTAAGCAACCAACGCAAGCGCGCAGACGAGGGCAGGAGTCTCCATGGCTCACCTCCTTATCCACACCACCATGGAGTCAGGCGATGAACCAGGCATTACAGAGCGCTCTGCTCCGGATACCGGAAGTCTAATGACCACACCCTCCGAAGGGTCATTCAAACGCCTAACGACACCGATTGCCCGACGCTGTGCATGACTGGCCGCACGACACCCGCGCCTCAAAAGGGGATTCATCAGGGATTCAGTCCTAGCGAATCTCATAAAAGCACTCACGCGTGCTAAACACTGTGGCACCTACTCCATGGCAGGCCAGGGGTACGACCGAAACTCTCTGATTCATCCAAGACCCCCTCTCCAGGCCTCGGACGAGTGACTCCTCTCTCCGCCTCGCCCGAGGCCCAGGCCCGGGCCTCATCCGAAGCCTATCGCCTGATCCGAAGCCCATGCGTCAGGACTCGGATGGAAGCGGACAAAAACCCGATCGGGCACGACCTAAGCGGTCACCTCACCTATCGTGCATGTCGACAAGACCGCACGCTAACCCCGCGTATCACGGGTTCCCGCAGTGCCGACTGTACACCTACGCGGCATGGACGGTAGCGTGCAGCGTGCAGGCATCGCGTCATTAGCTGACTCTGGTATGGTGGTATAGGGGTGCCAAGCACTGTGATGCCATATACTCTCCACTATACCCATGATCAGGGTTCTAGTAGAGTACGGGCCTCATGGGCGCACGCCTTTCCGAGACCTCAGAGCCACGACGCAAGCAGGCCTTGGCGCGTCACTCGGTCAAAGACACAGAAAAACATGGCTCCACAGTCTCCATGATGACGCACGCAAAATTCAACAAAGACCAGACGTGCCAAGCATGACTCGCCCGCACCGCAAGGACGGAACCCACTACGACAACTGTGGAGGCCGCCGTCTTCATCCTCCGTTAGTTGGGAGGCCACACACGACCACCCCCAATGTAACCCTGTGCCCTCCTTACGCCTATAAAAGAGGGTACCAGGGATCTTCTGAGACATCAGCCAAGAGACGACGGTCGAACACCAAGCCAAAAATACCAAGTAGAGAGCTCTCAAGCTCCACTCCTCCTTCCATGAGACTTGGGACCAAATCCCTCTCTCACCCGCTTATACACTCCCCCACGAGCACTCTGGTGCCGCATAACACAAGTCTCGTTTCCCACTGGACGTAGGGCACATATTGCCTGAACCAGTATAACCCCCTGGCTCCCTTCTTGTGTTCTTCTCTCGAGTGTTGAAGCGCTGCGCCCCACCACTACATTGATCTGTACATCCCCCTTTTCTTTACCCATCGGCATGAGAGACCCCCATTCCTGAAACACCGACAACAACATAACGTGCTTGCTACGGTAAAAGCATTAACCGCAGTGGGTACCTAAGGACGCCCGCTGCGGTTAATCTAGATTAACCGCTGTGGGCTGGTTATGTTGCCCACTGTGGTTACTTCTTTACCGCAGCGGGCGATTCGGTGGCCAGCCACCGAATAACCGTGGCGGGCAAAAACAATGCCCGCCACGGACCCCAAATTGACAACGCTGCGCAAATTCGATTCTGACGTAATGCTCTATGTGATGGTTGTTCTGTCTTGTGCTATGCATGATGTTTTCTGCTTATGTGTTTCTCATAATATATCAGTGCTTATTATGATATGTTCATTTGTTGCAACATATTTACCATGGTCATATGACGTTCATCATGTTTATCATGTTTTTCTATATATGTTAATTTTCATGTTGCTAAAATTATCATGAATGTTATATATCATAGATATCATCATATTTAAATGGTTATATTATCGGATTAAATTGATTAAACTGTATTGAAAATTACATAAATATCTAACACTTGAGACTATAAGTATCGAACTGGGGACGTTTTTGTAAAGTTTAGGGAACGTCACCGTATGAGTTGCTCGGTTGCGTGTTACATATAGGTAGGAGAACAGCCCCCTACGGTGGCATATACATGGTAGAGATCTTAACAGATCAATCAACAATATTTCCTATACAAGTGCTATACATATCCATATTCATCTACGCCTAATACAATGAACTTAGACCTATATGTCGACATACTCTAACATTCCCCCTCAATCTCAGCCACTTACAAGGTTAAGATTGTTCTTAAAGTTTCTTAACTTGACTCGAGGTAGAGCCTTGCTAAACTAATAAATCTGATATCCAGTAATCTCTGAGCAACTCTTTCTCTAACAAAGTGAAAATCAATTTCAATTTGCTTGGTCCGTGCATGGAAGACCGGATTTGCCGAGAGATATTTCACACCTAGATTGTCACACCATAGCCGAGCCATAGGAGGATGTGGAATACCAAGTTCAATTAGCAACTTTTGAACCCACATCATTTTTGCAGTAGCATTTGCGAGTGACTTATATTCTGCCTCTATGCTTGATCTTGATACAGGAGGTTGTTTCCTTGCGCTCCATGAAATCTGATTGTTTCCAAGGAACACAGCAAACCCTCCTATTGATCTTCTGTCATCCACGTCACCTGCCCAATCAGCGTTAGAAAAAGCACTTACCAATGTTGACTTTGAAACTCCAATCTTGAGGCCAAGCGTCGACGTTCCCTTGACATATCTTAGAATTCGCTTGACTGCACTCCAGTGAGTTGCGGTAGGTGCCTGCAAGAACTGGCATACCTTATTAACAACAATGGATATGTCTGGTCTTGTTAATGTCAGATATTGTAGAGTTCCAACCACACTTCTATATTTTGTTGCATCCACTTGTCCAAGACTGCTGCCGGGTAGTAGCACTAAGCTTTTCAATACTACACAATGGTGTGTCAATGACTTTGCATTTATCCATATCAGACCTTGTCATATCTGCTGCATAACATTTTTGGTGTAGGACTAATCCCTCCTTGCTTCGCTTTACTTCAATGCCTAGGAAATAATGAAGATCATCAAGATCTTTGAGAGCAAAATCCTTTTGCAAATCAATGAGGAGAGCACTCACGGCTTCTTGTGACGAGCTTGCAACAATGATGCCATCCACATATACCAGAACAAAGATACTCAACTACCCTTTGTTGTAGTAAAATAGCGAGGTGTCAGCCTTAGAAGGAACAAAACCAAGTGCAACTAGTTTGGCATAAAGGCGAGCATACCAAACTCGTGGAGCTTGTTTCAGCCCATAGATATCTTTATCTAGTTTACAAACATAACTGGTCGGGATGATGACGATCTGCATACCCGGGAGGTTGATCCATGTATACTTCTTCATTCAAGATTCCATGCAGGAAGGCATTCTGAACATCCAACTCTCGTAGAACCCATCCTTTGGACACAACCATAGACAAGACAAGGCGTATTGTTGCCGCCTTGACAACTGGACTGAAGGTGTCTTTATAGTCAAGACCATACTATTGACGGTACCCTTTTGCTACTAGTCGAGCCTTGTAGCGATCAATGGATCCATCTGACTTCCTTTTCACCTTATACACCCATTTGCACCTAATGACGTTCTTCCCCCTTGGCCGAGGCACAAGATGCCATGTTTGATTTCAGAGTAGAGCTTCATGTTCAACATCCATGGCAGCAACCCATCGTGGATCTTCCAAGGTAGCTTCGGTGGTCTCAGGTTCATCCGAGGAGGAGACAAGCATACCCCAGCGCACTGTGCCATCAGTGAATTGCTTGGGCTTGGTGATGCCACGTTGCAACCTTGTGACATGCTGCCAGGGTGGATCTTGGACATGAGCAGGTGCGGCGGAAGACACCAGAGTGACAGGCGAGGATACAGAGTTGAACTCCACACCGGATCCGCTAGTAGCCGCGTGGGATCCCGCAGGCAGATCAACCTGGATGGGAGCGCTTGGATCAATTTATGGCGGCGAAGCTGGTGCTTGCGATGCAGAACTGGGGTCAACAGCCGCAGATAATCCCGGCACGACACCCTAGCGTGCAGAGGAGGACGATGGCAATCCCGGTATAGATCGCCTGCACCAACAACAGGAGCATCTTCCACGAGCTCGCCACTGCTCCCTGGAGGAGGACACATGCGATAACGATGCTGCAGAACACCATTTGTTGCACTATGTGAGCCCAACCTTGGTGTAGTTGGCGCCGAATTTGTTCCTATACATCAAGAAAGTCTTCACGGCTATCAAGTACAGAGTTAATTTGAGGAGGAGAATTCAAATGTTTATCATACACCCTAGCTTTCCCAAAAGTAGAGTTGGGATTATGCAAGAAATCGGGTAGAAGCGCTAGCTTGGCTCGTAAGCGAGCGCCTGCATTGGGGTGAAGAGAAGCAAAAGGAAAAATAGTTTCATCAAAAATGACATCACGAGACATATAAACTCTACCCTCTTTTGGATCTAGACACTTGAATCCTTTGTGCATGTTACTGTAACAAAAAAACACACATTGTTTTGAACGAAACTGAAGTTTTCTTGAATTATAAGGACAAAGGTGTGGCTAGCAGGCACAACCAAAGGTGCGGAGGAAAGTATAGTCTGGTTGTTCACCCGTGAGCCGAAAAAGAGGTGTGTCATGTTGAAGAACTTTAGTGGGGAGACGGTTGATGAGGAAAACAACGGTTAGAAAGGCCTCATCCCAGAATTTAAGAGGCATGGAGGCATGAGCAAGAAGGGTGAGCCCAACTTCAACAATATGATGATGTTTCCGTTCTGCCGCACCATTTTGCTGATGTGCATGGGGATAGGACACATGATGTGCTATGCCTATTTGTTTAAATAAGGAGTTCAAGGACTGATACTCTCCTCCCCAATCGGTTTGCATGGCACAAATGTTTCTATTGAATTGTCTTTCAACAAGACTTTGGAACTCATGAAACTGAGAGAAAACTTCAGATTTGTGTTTCAACAAGTAGATCCATGTGAATTTGGAATAATCATCAATAAAACTAACATAATACGAAGAGCGACCAACAGAGGTGGGTGCAGGGCCCCACACATCCGAAAACACAAGATCTAAAGGGCTACTTGACACACTAGTAGACTTTGGATAGGGCAATTGATGACTCTTGCCATGCTGACATGCATCACAAACATGATTGTTCACATCTTTAACAAAAATAAGTTTATTGTGACTAAGAATTTCATATACTATAGAGGTTGCAGGATGTCCTAGTCGATGATGCCATAGGGAAGCCATTGGCTTGTTAACGCCAAGAGCTTGTTTATTCTTGGTGGGTGGATGATGCAAGGACTTGAGAGCACTACTACAGAATTGAATATGCGCAACGTTGCCTAAATGGGCTCCGTGGTGGGCACAATTTTTGCCTGCCATGGTTATTCGGTGGCCGGCCTGGAGCGGCCGGCCGCCGAAGTGCCCGCTACGGTTAATCTCCTTTAACCGCAGCGAGCAACATAATATGCCCGCTGCAATTAAAGATGATTAACCGCGGCAGGCGACTTACGTTGCCCGCTTCGGTTATTCCAGGCTATTTAAGCCGCTGCCAGCAGAAAGGAACCCGATCATCTTCCTCCTCTTGACAAAAACGGGGGGAGAAGTTTTGCCGAATTTTTGCCCCAAATAACTTGTTTTTGAGGTTTATTTATTTGATTTGGAGGAGAAGTACTCAACAAGAGGTACCAAGATGATCTCCACCCTCTTTCCCCTCTCTTTTCCTCTCTTTTTAGCCTCCTTTTTAGATCTAGGTTCATGGAGGAGAGAGAAAAACTGGTATTTTGTTTCTCTATGTTCATCATGGATGCATTAATTTTATTTGCCATCGTTATTTCAGTCCCTAGATTTAACATAAATATAATTAATTATTATTTTTTTCTAATTCATCTTTGTTTTGTGATTCATGATGTGTGTAATTAATTAAGGATCACAGGTACAATGGAACGGTCAGAATGGATGTATAAGATCAATAGAGTACTTGATGTAGGGTATCTCGTTGAAGTGAGAAAGTTTATTGCCGCTGCGAAAGCTGACCGTGAGAGATCAAACCAGACGACAATCATATGTCCATGTCATTGCCGCAAGAATCTGACCGCCTTCAAAGACGAAGGCACAGTGCAATCTCATTTGATTCGTTTTGGTTTCATGTAGGATTACACAGTGTGGACTCATCACGGCGAGCGATTCGATCCGAGTGTCAGGGCGACATCTGGAGTAAGCTCAGCGTCGACGACGACGGTGAACCAAGATCCTGGAGCGCACGTCTCTTTAGCAACAGTAACGCCTGCCTTCAGTGACAGTAGTGCTCGTGACCACATCGCTGTGGAGGATGTACTCTAGGATATGACAAATGATGGTGGTAGAGATGTTGAGGATGCTACAGTGCAGGACCCTGTGGATGTGCAGCTGTTTCAGGATTTACTCAACCACATCGACGAAGACGATGTCGTGTATGGCTCCCCAAAGTGGCTGGAAAATTTCAGAGAGATGAAGCAGGCGTCACTTGATCCTTTATATAAGGACGGCGGGGAATGTCTGAAGGATTGCACGGTGCTCCGTTTCAACCTCCACATGTCGATGATGAAGGCTCGACATGGGTGGTCAGACAGTAGCTTTGATGAGCTGTTAGGTTATCTTGCTAAAACATTCCCGACGAGTAACAAGATTCCAACAAATACGTATCAGGCGAAGAAGCTTATCCGGCCAGTGGCGATGAAGCTTAGAAAGTTCGATGCCTGCCCTAACCACTGCATCCTCTATCGGGGCACAAAGTATGAGAATTTGACGAGCTGTCCGCACTATGGCGCCAGTCGCTACAAGAAAAATGCTGGCTGTCGCGTGGAGGCAGACGACGATGAGGCCTTGCGAGGTGGTCAGAGGAAGAAGAAGAAGTGTGGCAAGAAGAGTAGTGCTGCAACCAATCGCATCTCGGCTCAACAGTAGGACGAGGAAGAAGAGGGTTACACATCGAGGAGAAGTCCGGCACTATCGGTGTGGTACATGCCAATGATGGACCGCCTGCGTGCGCTATTTGGGAACCCAGAGGATGCGAAGCTCTTGTCCTGGCATGCATCAGCTGACCGCTTGAAGGATGATGGCATGCTGCGGCACCCCTCCGATGGCCAGCAGTGGAAAGATTTCGACAAGGCCTACCCGCAATTTGGCAAAGATCCCAGGAACGTTCGGTTCGCGCTGAGCACCGACGGGATGAATCCGTTCGACGAGCTGAGCAGCTCCCACATCACCTGGTCGGTCGTACTGACCATCTACAACCTACCTCCCCATCTATGTCAGAGGCGCAGGTATCTTCTGCTGACCATGCTTATCTCGGGACCAAAGCAGCCCGACAACGATATCGATGTTTTCCTAGAGCCGGTAATGGAGGAAATGAAGGAGCTATTTGATGTTGGGGTCGAGATGCTGGATGCGTCCTCAAGGAGAAGTTCACCCTAAAAGCCATCATCTTGTCACCATCACCGACTACCCCAGCCTATTCTCACTGTCAGGGCAGATCAAAGGGAAGACCGGCTGCGTAATGTGCATCGACGGGACATGCTACACTTACCTCAAGGGATCGAACAAGATGGTCTACATGAGGCACAGGCGGTTCCTTCCGAAAAGGCACAGATATAGAAGAAGTGTCATGAATCAATTGTTCGATGATCAGGGCAAGCCACAGGGTGAACCACCGACACAGACTAGTTGGGGGCCAAAGGTGTATGAGATGGTGAAGGATATTGACCAGATCGAGTTCAGTAAGAAGAAGAAGCCACCGGAGGAGGGGACAAAACAAACGAGGAAGCGAAAGCGAGAGCGAAAGTGAAAGCGAGAAGAAGACCAAGTTTAATGAGCCCCACCTCGAGGACGTCGAGAAGACTTTGATGGAGAAAGCAAAGCTTAAGGACAACATCGTGGTCCGCCGGGGCCACGACTTGCTTACCGAGGTCCTAGGAACCCCGAGCACCGCGTCCGCGTTCGTTGTGTCGGGTCGAAGATGAGCTGGAAGTCGGTTGAGTCATGGCAATCCGACGTGGCCACATACAAGTCAAGGCAGAGGTATAAAGATGAGCTATATAAGAAGGGCTTCAATGAAGGCATGGCCGAAATGATCAAAAGCTCAATAAGGAAGCCTTCACGAGCAATGACCCGGAGATGGTCACGATGAGGTCCAAGATGTTTAACCACCATGGCCTGCCCAATCCTCAAGCAAAGGAAAAGAAAGCCTTACTCTCGATGAACGAGGATCGCCCAAGGGTCTCGAACGAGGACTTCCAGGAAAACCAACACATCCAACTCCTCATCCCGTTCGGAAGGTCCATGAAGATGTGCGTGGCCGAGGGATGCATACTTGCACCCACAAAGAAGACATCCCTGAAGACTATGTGGTCGTGAGCCCTTATGGCACGTTCTCGACCAGGAACATTTTGAATTTGAAGGACCGAGAATGCTAAAGCAAGGCGACCGGAGGGGGGGGGGGGGTGAATGGAGCTTCAAATTTCTTTCGAAATGCTGAGGCCTCTGTCCTGAAAGAAACAACCCCAAGAGCAAAGCCAATCCGCGTGAAGTCCACGACCCAAAAGAATGGGTGGATGTTCCCTAGGAACACAATGGGACACCACAAAAAAACCTCCTCACTTAAGTTCACGTAAGTCAACTAGTGACAAGATGGACTTCGGGTAACCTCAACCTCCACTGAGGAACGCGAAGGGGATTCAGGCTATTTCACACAGTGGGAAGCCCGATTTCTATAGAGCAGGAAGTCAGAAATCCAAAGCAAAAACCCAAAATCAAATCTGAAGTCGAACGAGCAAACTGCGGATGAAACAGTGAAAAACTCACTCCATCGAACGCTGGCCCGCGTATGATGTCCAAGCACCGGACGCGTCCGATGCAAAATGAACAAATCTGGGACCTTACTGCATGGTCATCAGACGCTGGCTACAGTGAAACCCTAGCGTCCGATGCTCACTCCTCGGATGCGTCCGATGGTCAACGGAGCGTCCGATGGTCAGCGTCCGATGCTCCTTCAAAAACTCTGTTCTTGGACACGTGGCACCTGAGCGTCCGATGTGACGAACTCAGCGTCCGATGCCCCCGAGTCCAGCGTCTGATGCCCCCAAAACTGTACAGTTCTTCCGCGGATTCAACCCGATCTCCTCTGAATCAAAAGCTCTAAGGCTTAGACTTGCTATGAGGAGTTCCAAGAAGGTTAGTGAGCTACCCCTAAGAGATCATGGCTCGAACCTAACTCCAAATTGGTGAATCGGAAGAATTCGGGGCAAGGGAGACAAAAACCGATTCGAAACAAAAATCGATCGATCTACTAGCTCGTGAGGTTAGGGGTGAATTCCTTCGGTGGAAACATGCGTCTCACGATCTAGAGCAACTCAGTTTAAATGGAATCAAAAATCATTCCTCGGATTGAGAGAACGAAGCAAATCACCAAGAGAACGAAAAGCAAAACGAAAAGAACACAACTCAAAACGCAAATCGATCTCGATTTCTAGCCGAAACTTCTCCACACAAGGAGACAACGAGATTACGGTCTCGTTTCCTCAAAAAGCAAATACACAGAGGTATGATTCACCGTCTCTGCGGATCTCATTAGCTACAGTAGGGAATGGGAAGCAGGAAACCCTAGAATGAAAATAGCAATGGCTGAGATGGTCTAGAGGGAGGGGTTGCCTCTCCTTATAGAGCCTAATACAATTATTCCCCTTCTACCCCTACTGCTAATGAGCGAGTGTTGATGGTCCTTAAACACTTGTTTTACCATCAACATTTTACCCAAAAATTCACCAAAATGGGATGAAAAGTAGTCAAATAGGTTTCAAACTAACCAAATTCCATATGTTCATAGATTTTTATTTGAATGCAGGATTTGAACCAAATTTGGAGAATGGACCCACTAGGGGCCGAGCCCACTCACCAGGGCCCATTTGGGCCCTAGTGGGGTGGTGCCCGCCACCAAGGAGAGGCCCAAACTCTCCCCTGCCACGTCATTGATCCGTGTGACCACCCCGGGGCCAAATCTTAGCCCTTGGTCACTAGGTCGGTGGCATCGGAGGGCTAAGAAGAGATGTCACGTGGATCATGACCTAATTGCCCATGTGACGGTTATTTGGACATGCAACCAACCTTGGAACCGCCTTGGAGGAGTCCCTGGAGACCGTAGGATCAATGACGGTGCATCCAAGGGCCAGGGGGGTGGCGGCCGCCACCTAGGGCTGGCGCCCGCCACTAGGGTTGCCCTAGGTCGGTTGGCTGCCCCCTATAAGTACCCCTCACTCACTTGGGCTATAAATACCCCCCTGGAGGTGTCACTTCAGATGAAGCAAGGAAAGGAAGGAAGAAGCAAAGGAAGGCTAAAGCTAGAGAGCTAATAGCTTAGGATTTAGCCAAGCTTAGGCAAGTAGGTAGCTAGTAGAGCAAGGCATCCTTGCCTCATTGCCCTCGCGGAAGCGTTGCTCAAGGCTTATCTCAAGAGTAGAAGCGTGCGAGTAATCGGTCCTGGAGTTGGGAAGAGTCTTCCTTTATCTCCAGTTCAGGTTTTCCTCTTGTAACTCAAGCACTTACTATATTCTAGTTCATCATTTCAAGTATTACTTTATTCTACTTGCAAGTATTGAGTAGTATACTTGATTGATTGCTTGAGTACCTAGTTATCCTACATTTCAATTCACTTAGCCATAGTAGTTAATCTCTAGTGTGCTTAGTGTTTGAACTTTGCCAATAGGTTGCTTAGTTAGTTTAGTGATTATCTTATTAAGTCAAGTATTTGCTCTGACGTCCGCAAGGGTGTCTCTATTCTAGGCCAGGGTAGAGATAGTTAGAATATAATTAGGCGTGGTGCTTAGTTATAGACTTACCTTCAGATACGGCTAGACCCCCGGATAGCTGTGGTAGCAAGCAGGTGGTGACAGCCTTGTGCACCTTGAATTCCACCACGTAGTTGGTCTAGTTTAACAGTAAGGCTCGTTGTGCTAGCGTTCAACCTAAGTCAGTGGTAAAGGCTAGTACGCCTCGGTACTTGACAAGATAGGAATAAAACTATACTTAACTTGGTTGCTTATTGGCATTTGCCTATCTTGCTTCGTAGTTATCTAGGAGTAGTTATTAGTTATTAGTTAGTTATATTAGTTATCCTTAGTTATCTTATTCCCCTTATCTACTTGTCTATCCACCTTACCTTAACCATTCATTTCATCCTTACCTATCCACTCATAAATTCTTTCTAGCCTTTCATCTCTTCTCTCCTCTCCTTTTCTCTTTCTTATTCTTCGACTCTCATCCCCTCCTTGACTCTGACTCATACACCACCCTAGCCTTCCTTTGGGATCAAATAAATCGACACCTGGTACTCCCAGGCGAAGTGCTACTACGATAGTTCTGTGCGCTTGCAGAATCTCCTCTAGGTAGATTGCAATCTCTCTAGCTAGCTCCTACTAGTGTCGGGATTGACAACCTCATTTGACATTAGTAGATAACTGCTTTAGCTTCACTCCTTTAGGAATAGTGACTGGACTTGCTACAAGCATTTCTGGCGCCGTTGCCAGGGATAGATTCCATAGTCTACTCCTAGTAACGACGTTAGCAAGTGTCAACAAGCATTTCTAGGCCGTTACCAGGGATAGTTGCCTAGCTCTATCTTTAGTGAAGTTAAGAACTACCAACAAGCATTTCTGGCGCCATTGTCGGGGAAGGCAATCGGTGTATCCTTCGAGTCCTTGTCGAATTTAGCCTCGCTTAAGCTCCCACTTAGCGAATCCCATCTTTCCCCATTCTTTCTTTCCTTAGTCCTTCTTATCTTTTTCCTTCATCTTCTTAAACTTCTTTCTCGTTCTACCTTCACGATGGCCAATAAGACCATTCGTGAGTTTTCTGCTCCTTCTGCCGCCAATGTAGCGACAGGACCAGCCGTGATCGATGCCAACCTCAATTTCGAGTTGAAACCGACTCTGATCACGATGGTCCAAGCTAGCCCATTCTGTGGCAAAGCTCATGAGGATGCCAATGCTCACCTCCAACAATTTTTGGAGATTTGCGGCACCTTCACCATTAAGGGGATAACCCAAGAATCCATCCGTCTTCATCTCTTTCCTTTTTCTCTCCTAGGTAAAGCGAAGCAATGGTTCTATACCAATCGCAATGCTGTAGACAAATGGGACAAGTGTTCCAATGCTTTTCTCACCAAATTCTTTCCGATGGGCAAGATGAACGCTCTTCGCAACAAAATCTCCAGCTTTACGCAACAAGCCGAGGAATCTATTCCCGAGGCATGGGAGAGAATGCAAGAGTACGTCACTGCTTGTCCACACCATGGTATGGAGGACTGGCTGTTGATCCAGAACTTCTACCATGGCCTAACCCCACTCTCTAGAAGCCATTTGGATGCCGCCGCCGGCGGTGCATTCTTTTCTCTGAATGTTGCAGATGCTAAGGCTCTCATAGAGAAGATGGTGTCGAACCAAGGATGGAATGACGAGAGACTACAGCCCCGTAAGCAAGGTATGTATTCCCTTAAGGAGGCCGACATGATCGTGGCCAAGATGGACCTGCTAGCTAAGAAGCTGGACAACTGTGAGAAGATGAACCAACAAGAGTGTCCAATCTCTAGAATCCTACATGACTTGTGAAGTCTGTGGAGAAACCGGACATTCTGGGAACCACTACCCCGAGTTACATGAAGATTTGAACTTCATCATCAACAACAACAACAACGGTTTCCGTCACAAAATCAAGGATGGAATCAGCACTCCAACTCTCAAGGTAATAATTCATTCCCTCGCTCTAATTTCCAAAGTACTCATAATTTCTCATTCTTAAAGAATCTAGTCTACTCTCAAGGTAGAATTACTGAATTTTTGAATAAGAAATAAATGTCAAATGATAAAATGCTTGAGAACATAAATGCTAAATTGGAAGATTTCTCATCTGCTCTAAAAAATCAACTTAGCTTTAATAAGATGTTAGAAACCCAATTAGCTCAACTTGCCGCGATCATACCATCTTTTGAAACTGGCAAATTCCAGCTAAACCTAACATGGAAACTGCAAATATGTGTTGAAATAACATATTTTAACTATTATGAAGATCAAACCATGACTGTTAAAAAGGGTGATCCTGGTAGTCCCATAATTAGATGCTCAATCTTTGGTGTGAAGTTTTTAAAAATGCCATGTGTGATTTAGGATCGAGTGTGAACATTTTATCTAAGGATTTCTATGAAAACTCGTTCTTTCCACCCATGTCATCCACATCTGCCTATGTCGTGCTAGCTGATCAATCAACATGCTATGTAGAAGGAATAGTCACTGATTTACCTGTTCATATTAGAGGTTCATATGTTCCTGCTGATTTCATAATACTAGATATGGGAAATAGGAAAGATGTGCCTCTAATCTTAGGAATACCTTTCTTGAACACTGTTGATGCTTGCATATATGTGGGGAGTGGTAAAATGCAAATGACATTAGGAGGGAGGAAGGAAATATTCTCTTTTTCCCGTGGTCCCGCATATGCCGCTAACATGCAGGAAGCAAAACCCATTCGTACTAAGAAGAGGCGCCTAAGAACAAGGTGGAACAGAAAGAAAGAACCACCATCTCCTGAGTTGTGTAATTCACATGACAAAGGAGAGGTGCTAAAAGAAGAAGAACCCGATGAAGTACTTAAAGAAGAAGCACCCAAGGAAGAGATCTACCCAATAAGGATGAAATTCCATGGATCTAAGGTATGGACTTACTTTTAAATTTCCCTTCCAATTTCCCCTTTTCAAATAAATAACATATGTCATGCATGTAACTAAAAAAATCAGTTATCATTAGTTATATGCATAAGTATATGTTAACTTAGCTAGAATAATAAAATATCATAATAGGATAGTTTCCCTTTTTTAAAACATTAGATAGTTTCCCTTTTAATAAAATAAGAACAAGAGCTCTGACCGAGAAAGATGAAGACCCTTCACTAAGCAAGAAGCCAGCTTGGGGGAGATCCTCGCGCCAATAAGGTATGTTTCAACCTTACTCTTTATGTTCGGTTCTTAAATTCTATATCTTTCGAAATTTTTGAATGTTATATACTTGCCTAAGTAATTATCCCATGAGTAAAAATGATAAAATCTGCTTAAAAATGTTAGAACCTGAATAAGAAATAAAATATGCCATGCAAATGCTATTGTTATTGTTAGAATAACTAGTTTTATCTAAGTTGTAGCTTTTGTGGGTTGCACATGTTTTGACTAAAATCATGCTTAGTGAATAAAGTTAGTTAGAAATAGGGAGTAATTCTTTAAACTTGCTAAGGTGAAATTAGGAGTAATCTAGAGGATTTCTTTAAAAATCATGAAAACCTTGCTAAAAGTTCCTCCTGGATTTTATCCCATCCCACCACTAGCCAAATATTTGTTAGTCAAAACTACAAAGAGCTTTGTTTGTGTTGAGCTTTGTTATACCTCATAGATATTAGTAGAGAAGCTTATCATTTCTTTTGATCAAGATACAACACCCACCATAAATTGCTTACTCTCCACTTTGGAAGTTTGCAACCACCACATAAATTGCTCATTCTCTACACTGGAGATATGCAATACCTTGCCAAATGTTCCATTGCTAGCCTTATGCTATTCCTACACTGAGAATAAGCATTCTCTCTCTTCCCCCTTTTCATTTCTAAAATCCTTTCCTATAAACAATCTGGGGAAATCTAGAGCTAAAAAAGAGAGATATAAGAAAAAGAAAGTGAGCAAAGTAGCTCAAGAGAGGACTATGTCCTAAGAAAATGTGAGGACACATTTTTGTCTACTCACTATGTATCGAGTAAAAAAGAGAGAGAGAGAGAGTTATCATTAGCTCTAGACCCCAGAAATTAACTAGGAAGGATTATGAAATATCTCTCTATACACTTCCACATAAGCACACATGCACATCTTGATCAATATTTATGATTTGCTGCTCCTTATGATCTCAGTGTCTAGCTTAGCAATAAACATTATGCAATTTGCTCATGATTCTTAGCCTACCTATAACTCCACATATCATTCTTTAGAAATAGGAGAGGCTACATTTTGGCCTAAGTGAGGATTTAAACACCATTGAGTGATTGAGTGAATATGGAGGACTTAAGCAAGTTTTTGTCTTTTGAAAACCTTAAAAAACCTCCAGACAGAATCCTAGCCAAACCTAAGCAAGATAAAGTTTCCTATCTACTGCTTTATTTCACTCTTGCATGTTTGAAGTGAAAAGCTATAAGCCCCACATTGCTATGATTAATGATATACACTAAGTTATTTCTCACTATACAATATGCACTTGTATACATCTTATGTGCTATCCATTTCATGCTCATGTTTAAACCGCATTGTTGCTCGAGGACGAGCAACAGGTTAGCTTGGGGGAGCTTGTTGATGGTCCTTAAACACTTGTTTTACCATCAACATTTTACCCAAAAAATGACCAAAAAGGCATGAAAAGTAGTCAAATAGGTTTCAAACTAACCAAATTCCACATGTCCATAGATTTCTATTTGAATGCAGGATTTGGACCAAATTTAGAGAATGGACCCACCAGGGGCCGAGCCACACTCACCAGGGCCCATTTGGCCCTAGTGGGGTGGCGCCCGCCACCCCTAGGTGGCGCCCGCCACCAAGGAGAGGCCCAAACTCTCCCCTACCACGTCATTGATCCGTGTGACCACCCCAGGGCCAAATCTTAGCACTTGGTCACTAGGTCGGTGGCATCGGAGGGCTAAGAAGAGATGTCACGTGGATCATGACCTAATTGCCCATGTGATGGTTATTTGGACATGCAACCGACCTTGGAACCGCCTTGGAGGAGTCCCTGGAGACCGTAGGATCAATGATGGTGCATCCAAGGTCCAGGGGGGTGGCGGCCGCCACCTAGGGCTGACGCCCGCCACTAGGGTTTGCCCTAGGTCGGTTGGCTGCCCCCTATAAGTACCCCCCCTCACTCACTTGGGCTATAAATATCCCCCTGGAGGTGTCACTTCAGATGAAGCAAGGAAAGGAAGGAAGAAGCAAAGCAAGACTAAAGCTAGAGAGCTAATAGCTTAGGATTTAGCCAAGCTTAGGCAAGTAGGTAGCTAGTAGAGCAAGGCATCCTTGCCTCATTGCCCTCGCGGAAGCGCTGCTCAAGGCTTAGCTCAAGAGTAGAAGCGTGCGAGTAATCAGTCCTGGAGTTGGGAAGAGTTTTCCTTCATCTCCAGTTCAGGTTTTGCTCTTGTAACTCAAGCACTTTACTATATTCTAGTTCATCATTTCAAGTATTACTTTATTCTACTTACCAGTATTGAGTAGTATACTTGATTGATTGCTTGAGTACCTAGCTATCCTACATTTCAATTCACTTAGCCATAGTAGTTAATCTCTAGTGTGCTTAGTGTTTGATCTTTGCCAATAGGTTGCTTAGTTAGTTTAGTGATTATCTTATTAAGTCAAGTATTTGCTCTGACGTCCGCAAGGGTGTCTCTATTTAGGCCAGGATAGAGATAGTTAGAATATAATTAGGCGTGGTGCTTAGTTATAGACTTACCTTCAGATACGGCTAGACCCCGGATAGCTGTGGTAGCAAGCAGGTGGTGACAGCCCTATGCGCCTTGAATTCCACACGTAGTTGGTCTAGTTTAACAGTAAGGCTGTTGTGCTAGCGTTCAACCTAAGTCAGTGGTAAAGGCTAGTACGCCTTGGTACTTGACAAGATAGGAATAAAACTATACTTAACTTGGTTGCTTATTTGGCATTTGCCAATCTTGCTTCATAGTTATCTAGGAGTAGTTATTAGTTATTAGTTAGTTATATTAGTTATCCTTAGTTATCTTATTCCCCTATCTACCTGTCTATCCACCTTACCTTAACCATTCATTTCATCCTTACCTATCCACTCATAAATTCTTTCTAGCCTTTCATCTCTTCTCTCCTCTCCTTTTCCCTTTCTTATTCTTCGACTCTCATCCCCTCCTTGACTCGACTCATACACCACCCTAGCCTTCCTTTGGGATCAAATAAATCGACACCTGGTACTCCCAGGCGAAGTGCTACTATGATAGTTCTGTGCACTTGCAGAATCTCCTCTAGGTAGATTGCAATCTCTCTAGCTAGCTCCTACTAGTGTCTGGATTGACAACCCCATTTGACATTAGTAGATAGCTGCTTTAGCTTCACTCCTTTAGGTATAGTGACTGGACTTGCTACAAGCATTTCTGGCGCCGTTGCCAGGGATAGATTCCATAGTCTACTCCTAGTAACGACGTTAGCAAGTGTCAACAAGACATTTCTAGGCCGTTACCGGGGATAGTTGCCTAGCTCTATCTTAAGTGAAGTTAAGAACTACCAACAGTGAGTAGGCTAACCCTAAGGGTATTCCTGACCAACTCGAAGTTGATGGTGATCCGACGGCCACCCCCGCACAACTGGTAGCTTCGCCTTGACGCGACCTCACCGATTGCCGCTGTGGCGGAACCGTCCTGATTATAAGAGCTCAAGTATTATCTTAGCCAAATCCGTCTGACTTCGACTGATACTTGAACCCATACAACCCCGGTAGTCCAGAAATCTCGAAGGATTTCTAACACCATACATCATACAGGATCGCATCGTTCAAGGATTACATTCGTAAAGATACATCATAACGAAAACGAAACCGAATTTAAAATATCAGAGTGCGAATTTAAAACAGAGTTATTACAATACCGAGTTTAAAAGTGCGGAAGCTGAAATAGTTTAAAGCACGACCACTACACATGTGGTCCAAATAAAACATTGTTTGATAAACCACTCACACAACTCACTCTTCCCTTTTAGATAATGTGCCACTAGAAGTCTCAGACCAGCAAAAGAAAAAGGGAAGCTTCTGGACGACCCTGCCCTGGGCCTACTCCTCATCACCTTCACGGGGTAGAGGCAGTGCTTACAATAGCCAAAGTAGACCTGGCCATCTGCAACAAACGGGATAAAACCTGAGTACGAGAATGTACTCACCTAGACTTACCCGTCCAACTGAAAATAAAGACTCCAAGGGTATGCAAGGCTTTTGAGGTAGAGCTGGGATCTTTTAGTTGCGAAAAGCTTAAATTTTAGATAAGAGGTAATTAATGATAAAGATGAGCTATCATTTTTAGACCTATTCCTTAATTCTAGGTTTTTCACCTGTACTAGAGCACTCACTTGAATCTACCAATCAATAATATAACCATATCCAATTGACTTATCCACATTTTAGTTGAACCTTTAAAACATCACATGGAGTTGTATCATGGTGAAGCTCGCCATAGTTTCCCACTAACCGGGGGAGACGACGACTCGAATCGAATTCCAAATCAGCTGATGAAAGACCTTTAATACCAACCCACACTTTCCCCGTCGGGTCCATGCATTGGGCAACCGCTCGATGCTTGTTCGTGGTGGTAATCGTCGCGGTTCAAGCACGGACCGCCCAATTGGAATCTGGCGATGGCCTCACGCGGCAGATCGCAATTTCCATACTAGAGGGCACGACACGGGTTGAGACGCCGGCCCAGAACAGCTTCTAACCGGCTTTGGGGTCGATGATGATTACGGCACCGACATATCCCTAAGTAAAAGGGCGCGTTCAAAAATGAACGAGGGCCAACATCGATACAAACCTACACGATCCAACGGACGGACTGCCCCAAGTTCCAACTTGGTGTCTTGCCTTCCAGTTGACCGTATTTCATTATACTCAGGTTCTTTCCACGATAGCAAATATAGCCAACCGTGATCCGGTAAATACCCATCAGGGTATTACGGGAACATCCTTAACTACTACTTTTATTAAGCAGGCTAAGCAATTCTACATTGTATTTAAATAACAGGATAACAAGGTAGATATTTAATCAATAACCAAGGAATGGTAATGCAGCAAGTAGGATTCATTCCAACTCCTAAACCTAATGCATCACAATATAAAAGGACTCAAGTAATTTAATTGTAAATAATAGGAGGCTTGGAATGCTCCGGGGCTTGCCTGGGTGAAGATCGAGGCTGCCTCGTGGGAGGGGCACTCGGGCAAGTTAGTGTCGCAGGCGGGGTCGGCTTCCTTGGCTTGCTGGAGATCCGGGATCTGCTGCTCAGCGTTTGCTTCTGGCTCCTGCTCGGGCTCCGGGAGTGTCGATCCTATTGCATGCGACGAATAATAAATAATTATAATGCGGGTGCAAGATGTGAAGGTATGAGAAAGAGCATTTCTTGCAAACCAACAAAAACCAACTTGTTGAACCATTGAGGTAAATACTTATTTAATTCATAAAACAAAATCCATTTATTCACCTTTTTCTTATTTAATAAATCAAAAGAAACTTAGGTTTGAACTGCAAGTGCACTTTTTTGGACTCAGAAAAATCCACGAAAATTCCAGAAGGCAAACAACAGTTGCTGGACTCCACTGAACAAATTTCAGCCAAAAATAAAATACCGAACTGCAGATACAAAAATGACAAGCAAACAGCCCAAAAAGGTACTTTGAACTACAACCCTACTGTAAAAGGGTGCACAACTCTATTTCATATTTTTCCCAGATTTTACTTCACATTTTATGCTTATCAAGAAAGTTCCATGAACAGAAACATTATATTATTTTCTTACATGAATTTGCAAAGGAAAACACAGAAAAGCACCTTTGTAAAGCAACTTCACATTTCTTCACACAACAGATCATGCTTACATTTTTCTTAGCTTGGACATCATAAACAGAGACTATACAAATTTTCCCATATTTTATTTCAGCATATAAAACACCTTAACATTTATTCTAAGAAATCAGCCAAAAAGGACTTTAAACCATAACAGAAACTTTTTCCACATAAACAGTGCATCATATATTTTTCGCAGGTGTAAAACATGATAATAAACTTACACAAAATTTTCCAGGAATTAACTCAACCAGAAAACATACATAACCATTTATCTTAGCAAGAGCATTTAAACTGGAATAAATGAAAACAGTAAAATAAACTTCTGCCAAAAATACTTTCATATTTTTCCATGATAGATCTACTCACAAACAAGCTAACAAAACTGAAAGCACTCCATTTGGACTAACAAAACAGGATCTACAAAATAAACAAGTATTTACTGGAAATAGAAAACATTTTGGAAAACGTTTTCTGGAAAACACTCGGCGCACGGAATAGGTGTGCGTTCGCTCGAGGCCCAGCTCGAACGTGACAGCGCCCAAGGGTTCGCTCGAGGCCTAGCTCGAGCGAGATGACGGAAACAAACGTATGTCCGAGGCATGGCTCGGAGGCTCGGGCGAGACGAAAACAATCGTCCGTCCGAGGCCTGGCTCGAGGGCTCGGCGCGAGACGGAAACAATCGCCCGTCCGAGGCCTGGCTCGAGGGCTCGGGCGAGACGGAAACAATCGCCCGTCCGAGGCCTGGCTCGAGGGCTCGGGCGAGACGGAAAGCAATCGCCCGTCCGAGGCCTGGCTCGAGGGCTCGGGCGAGACGGCTCGGGCGAGATGGAAAACAATCGCCCGTCCGAGGCCTGGCTCGAGGGCTCGGGCGAGACAGAAAACAGGGGAGAGGTTTGACCGTCGATTCCTCGCCGACGGTGAGGTCGCCGGCGGGGAAGCTAGGCTTGTGAACTCGACTCGACGAGGCGCATCGAGTGGTGTAGGTGGTTTGGCTAGCGCACGGCCGGAGCATGCCGGCGGCGAGCGGCGGCGCACGGTGATGGCGGCAACACGCGGCTACGCCGTTTTCCGGCGGCGGCGGAGAAATTGGGGGGAGGCAAAAGCTCGAGTGAACCCTAAGGAGCAAAGCTACGGGGTTGGTTTTGGCCCGGGTGGCTCCAGAGGAGCTTGGCCACGAGCGAGGTCCGCGGCGGCGCCCATGGCGCTCGGCGGCGGAGAGAAACGGGTGGTAGAAGACGGTAGCGTTGAGACTGGGTGGTGTTCTCACCTTGCCTTGGCTCGGTGAAGCTCGAGGATGAAGAAGAGGAGTCGGTGGAGCTCGGGTTGGGGAAGAACGGCGTTGCGGCTCGGCAGTGGCGACTGACGGACCGAAAGAGGCGCTTCGTCCTCGGCGGCGTCGGGGCTCGATCGGGGACGGGATGGCGACGTGCGCACGGCGTGTGCACGGCGTAGGCGGAGAGGCTGGCGAGAGGGATTGGATGGTGGTGGTCGGGTGTGGCCGGAACGGTGGAGGGGAGTGATGGTGGTGAACGGTCGGCGAGAGTGGCGGATGCTTGCGCGTTCGTGGGAGCTGAGAGGGAGAGCGGGAGTGAGAGCGGGCGAGCTGGAATGGCAGTGGGGAGAGGGGAGTGCGGTGCGCTCGGGGTTTTGATCGGCTTGACCGGCCGGTGGTCGTGGCGGGACCACGGCGGCGCGGTCGAGGAGGCGCGCGGGTGATGCCGTGCACGGCGAGCGAGGGCGCGGCAGGCGAGGCGAGCGGAGAGTGGCCGGGGAAGATAGCTTGCGTGCTCGGATGAGAGGGGATCGAGCGAGGAGTGGCCGGCGAGGATCCTCGGCAGGATACGGCGGCCACGTGGCGGTTGCGGCGGCGTACGGCGGGCGTCAGGCGGGCGGCGGTGCGCGGCGAGCGCGCGGCGCGCGGGCGAGTGCGGGAGCGGGCTGGCGCGCGGGCGCGGGCTAGCTGGGCCGAAAGGCCGAAAGGCCAGATGGGCCGAAAGGGTTGGCGCTGGGGAAAAAAATCGTTTTCCTTTTTCTTTTCCAAATTCTTTCAAACTTTGACCATTCAAAACAATTTCAAAAACTCCAAACTAGGTTTTGACCCAAATATGAAAGTTGCTCAAAATAATTTTCTCTACAACTTTCATATAAGACACTTTTCTGAAAACCATTTTTACAACCTCCTCAAAAATAAAGCCAGTTTTGCAACATAAACCATTTTCTTTGCCTCATTTTTTTATCTGATAAACTATTTTGAACTAGGTCAAAAACTCCAACTCTATTTTATAAAACTCTTTGCCCAAGCAGAGATCCACTTAAATCATTGAGTCAAATAGAAATCCAAATCCAAATAAATAAACAAAAGACAAAAGCACTCTCATGCACATGAAATGATGCAATGCATTGCTTATGCTTCTTAGTAGCTAATTGCAATTCCTAATGCAGTGCTTGACACTAGGGTGTCACAGCCCTTCCCCCCTTAAAGAAATCTCGTCCCGAGATTTGAGTTACGTACCAATCTTTATAAAAAGCGGGGTAGTTTACGCGTAAGTACTCCTCTGTTTCCCAAGTTGCATCATTGGGTCCGTGATTGCTCCAAAGAATCTTGTGAGTCTTCACTGTTCGGTGTCGCGTCTCTCGGGTCTTGGTATCCAAAATCTCCTTGGGCTGCTCGTAGTACTCCAGATCCGATCTGATGGTGACGTCTGGAATCCGAACTTCTTCTTGTTCTGGAACTCGAAGACACTTCTTCAACTGTGATACGTGGAACACTGGGAAAACTGTGCTCATCTCTGGGGGTAACTGTACTTCGTATGCCACTTCTCCTTTCTTTGCTATGATCTGGTAAGGTCCCACATATCGAGGTGCTAGCTTCTTCTTAATTCCAAAACGTTGGACTTTTCTCATGGGTGAGACCTTAAGATACACATAGTCTCCTACTTGAAATTCCAAGGGTCTTCTTCGTGTGTCGGCATAACTCTTTTGTCTGGATTGTGCTACCTTAATGTGTTGCTGTACTGTTTGCACAATCTCTTCCGCATCCTTTACGTAATCCGACCCATAGAATCCTCGATCTTCTGATTCTACCCAATTTACTGGGGTTCTGCATCTTCGTCCGTATAATACTTCAAAAGGTGTCATCTTTATACTTTCCTGATAACTGTTGTTATATGAGAACTCGGCAAGGGGTAACCATTTTTCCCATGATTCTCCTGACGATAGAACACAAGCTCTTAGGATATCTTCCAGAATCTGATTCACTCTCTCCGTCTGTCCTGCAGTTTGGGGGTGATAAACGGAACCTTACCAACTTAGTTCCTAGTTCCTTGTGCAACTGTTCCCAAAAATGTGCTATGAACTGGGGTCCTCTATCAGAGACAATCCTTTTTGGAACTCCATGCAATCTCAAGATATTCTGAATATACAGGTCTGCATACTGATGAGGGCGGTGCGTAGTCTTAACTGGTATGAAGTGAGCCACTTTAGATAACCGATCTACGATAACCCAGATAGAATCATTTCCTTTTTGAGTAGTGGGAAGACCTATGATGAAATCCATACTAACTTCTTCCCATTTCCACTTTGGGATTGATAACGGTTGTAACAATCCGGCAGGTCTCAAGTGTATAGCTTTTATCCTGCAGCAGGTATCACATTTGGTGACATAGGCTGCTACTTCTTTCTTCATCTTTGACCACCAATACCTTGTTTTCAAATCCTGGTACATCTTACTGCTTCCTGGATGGATAGATAACTTTGATTTGTGAGCTTCATTCAGAATTCTTTCTTTCAGCTCGGTGTCTTTAGGAACAACCAACCTCTGATTATACCATAGAATTCCTTGTTCATCCGTTCTAAAGTTCAAAGAACTACTGGTTTCCAACCTCTTCTTAATCTGACAGATCTCTTCATCGGTCTTTTGTCTCTCGATGATGTCACTTTCCAAGGTACACTGAAGAGTGATGTTGTTCACCATAACGGGGTGCATAAGGTTAAATCTATCTTCCAAAAGTGGTGTAGGAGGAGTTGCAATGAGTCTTGCGACTCAAGGCATCGGCTACAACGTTTGCTTTTCCGGGGTGGTAATGCACTTCAAGGTAATAATCCTTAATTAGCTCCAACCATCTTCTCTGCCTCATGTTCAACTCTGGCTGGGTGAAGATATTTTTCAGACTTTTATGATCCGTGTACACATGACATAGATTTCCCATAAGATAATGCCTCCAAATCTTGAGTGCATGCACGACGGCTGCTAATTCCAAATCATGAGTGGGGTAATTCTCTTCGTGCGGTCTCAACTGACGAGAAGCATAGGCGATAACTTTTCCATTTGCATGAGTACACATCCGAGTCCAATTTTGGATGCATCACAAAACACATCAAAAGGTTCCTCCAAGTTTGGCTGAGCCAAAACAGGTGCGGATGTCAACAACGTTCGCAGAGTGCGAAAAGCGCTTCACACTCTGTGGTCCATTCGAACTTCTTGTTTTTCTGCGTTTAAACAGGTCATAGGCTTGGCTATTCTTGAAAAATCCGGAATAAACCGATGGTAGTATCCGGCCAAACCAAAAAGCTGCGAACCTCAAAAACACTCATGGGTGCTTCCCAATCCATAACTCTTGTACTTTAGAAGGGTCTACAGAGATCCCTTCCTCTGAAAGGACGTGACCAAGAAAAGGTACCTTCTTCAACCAAAACTCACACTTGCTGAACTTAGCATACAACTTGTGCTCTCTAAGCCGGGTTAGAACGACTCGTAGATGCTCAGCATGATCCTTCTCATTTTCAGAGTATATCAAGATGTCATCGATGAACACTACAACAAACTTATCCAACTCTGGCATGAAGACCGAATTCATCAGGTACATGAAATGTGCCAGTGCATTGGTCAATCCAAAAGACATAACTAGATACTCATAGAGTCTGTATCTGGTGGAGAAAGCTGTTTTCGGTATATCTTCTCTCCTGATTAATCTGATGGTATCCTGACCTCAGGTCGATCTTAGAGAATACTTTCGCCTTTGACAACTGATCAAACAAGACATCGATTCGGGGTAAGGGATATTTGTTCTTTATAGTTACGGCATTCAACGGTCTATAATCCACGCACATCCTTAAAGTTTTATCCTTCTTCTTCACAAAGATAGCGGGACATCCCCAAGGTGACGAACTAGGGCTTATCAAACCCTTATCCAAAAGTTCTTGCAACTGAACCTTAAGCTCTGCTAACTCTTTAGCGTGCATTCTATACGGTCTTCGAGATATGGGTGCTGTTCCAGGGATTAACTCTATAGCAAACTCCACATCCCTATCTGGCGGTAGTCCAGGCAACTCATTGGGGAAAACATCCGAAAACTCACATACTATCGGAATCTCGGCTATCTGCTTTGCCGTGATATTGAACAACACTCCGATCTCATGGGGGTTTCGAGGTAACTTGAACCGAAAAGAAGATCCATTCCTGGGACTAACCATGGACACTACTCTTTCTGCGGTGTCTAGATTGACCTTCCAGAGTTTCATCCAACCCATACCCAAAATTACATCCAGACCTAGACCAGGAATGACTATGGGGTCCACTATGGCCTGTTTATCCCCAAAGGTCATTTCCACTCCTTTAGCCATTTTACGCGCGGAGAGAATAGCTCCGACGGAACTTATCTGATATCCCCGGTCTAACTCTATCAACTCAAGATTACTTCTCAAAACAAAGTTCTCACTTATGAAAGAATGCGATGCTCCAGAATCAAACAACACAACTGCGGGGCATTGATTAACAAGAAACATACCCGCGGTGACAGGCTCTCCTTCTGGCACTTCTTCCACGGTGGTGTGATGCACATGACCCGTACGAGGTGGGGGCTGAGTGTACTGCTTCTTTGGGCGAGGGCACTGACGTGACAGATGTCCAGTCTGACCACAATTATAGCATGGACCAATCACGTACGGGGTCTTGGGACCTCCTGCACTTCCTGCTTTGTTCTTTTCTGCATCATGGGGGCGTGTAGGGCTTCTGATAACTAGGACGGGGACGGTTGGTGGTGATCTTCCTCTGTGGGGGGTCGGGTATTGCTCCTGTGACAGGCGGGCGATATGGGGCGCGTGCTCCGAAAGGGTCCTCTGCTGGGATGAACCTCCTTCATTTGCACGACGGCGCGTCTCTGTCGCTAGCCGGCTGTCATTGGCTCTTGATTTAGGCAGACGCTGACGAAGTCACTGAAGGTGGTGCGGTGACTGTTGCCCATCTTGGAAAGCATGGCGGCACTCATGCCACGTTTGAAGCTTGCGATCTTCTTGGCCTCAGTATCACAAAGTCTGGGGCGTAGCGAGCTAGGTTGTTGAAACTGTGGAGGTACTCGGACATAGACCTAGTTCCCTGGGATAACCTCATGAACTCTGCGACCTTCATTTCCATCAGACCACTAGGGATGTAATGGTTGCGCATGGCGGTGGAGAACTGATCCCAAGTGACACGTGCATTTGCAGGCAAGGATGCACGGTACTGGGCCCACCACAAACCTGCGGGTCCTTCCAACATGTGGGCGGCGTACTCCGCCTTGAGCTCTTCTGTCAGACGAAGCAGACGGAACTTCTGAGTGATGGAGTTGAGCCATTCATCAGCTTCGAGCGGTTCGGTGGCTTCCTTGAACACAAGAGGACGAGTGTCCAAGAAGTCATGGTAGGAGCTGTACTGGTTGGGCTCCGGGCCTTGACGTTGATGATGCTGCTGTGCAGTGTTGTTAGCGATATTGCGGAGGGTGGCCTCCATGTGCCTCTGCATTTCCTCCATATTCCTTTGGCTACCCAAGAACTGGCCAAAGAACGCTTCCGGCATCATCGGCGGCGATGGGGGAGGTGGCAGATTCTCCTCCTGTCCTGCTCCCTGCCCACGTTGGCTGCGAGTGTGTGTCAGCATCTGCATATCCCATTGATAAGCAATCATTAGGTGATGTTACATCGATCATGAATAAATACTGCGTTGTACATAATTCGAAAATTTAGCACACGACCAAGTATAATTACTCATTTCCATACAACATCACAAAACAATCGCTCGAAATTAGACATGCAAACGACGGATTTCCATAAAAGGTGCCGGATTAAAGTCCGGACTTTGTCCAAAAGCTTACATGCCATCAAACATTTTAAACATAAAACTAGCACATGTGTAGGGTGTTACATCACTTAGCGAGCAAGCTCAAGCTATACAAAAGAAAACGATCTCTAACAAGCTAGCGCTCAAGGGTCTCCAGCGGTGGGTGCAGCGTCCTCTGGTGGGGCGTCGGGACCAAGGACCTCTCCGTCCTGGGGATCCGGGACCTCAGCTGCTGGGGCGGCGGCCTCCTGCGCGGCGTGATGCATCTGATGGACGACCTCGTGGAGCTGGTCGATGTAGGCCTGCTGTCCATGGATCTGCTGAATCGGGAGGTGGGCTCCCTCTCTAAGCTGGTCGAGCGCGGTGCGGGCCTCATCCCTCTGAAGAGCGGTAGTCAGGTACATCTGCTCTGCAACTGTCCTGGCAGTGGACTGTGCTGTTGTTGTGGTGCGGGCGTCGTCGCGCTACAGAGTGAGCTGCTGAATCCTCTCCTGCAGACGAGCAACCTCAGCGTCGAAGTCCTCCTGTAGCTTCCTCTTGCTCTGGTAGGTGGCGGTGAGGGTGAAGGACACACTCTCAAGAGTGCACTCCAAACTCTCACATACACCTAGCAAAGCTCCAGTGGCGCTCATCGCAGGTGTCTCATAGTAGAACCTCTCCTCTGGGCTCCCTGTCAAGACTGACTCCGAAGTCTGCTTCCAGCGCAATGGGAAAAGTGATCCACGGGGAAACACTCCTGCCATCGCACTTGCCAGGTCGGCGGGGGGAAGCGGGCGATGATATCCTTCAGCACTAGGTATGCTGCCCTGTTGGCTCCATCCTTGGCACAAGTGCCTCTGGTGATCTCTGTCCACCCTGTCCAGTGAGGCTTGGCAGGCAAGGCTTTGACCTTGATCTCCACCATGACCAAGGAATCCTGCCCGTAGATCTCCTTCTGCCATGAGTACCTGGGCTCCTGTCCTTCCTCATAGCCCACGGCCTGCAGAATCCTCCAAAGGATAGTTGGCAACCCGAAGTAGGACAAGAACGCCTTCCGGGTCGGTCTTGGTGGCCAAGCGGTGACGCGGAACTTCTCTGCCTTCGGTGGCCTTGCGAGCAGTCAGCTTAGACCGGGCCATCTGTAGAACAAAAGGGTTTCGAACTCTCGTGAGACGGATATTAAGTTGGCAAATTTTATAGAAAGAGACAACTTTTAATTTAAGGGGAGGTAATGTAAATGCATGAATTTAAACATGATGCATGATCGTACTTACGTTCTCACTCACTAATATGACTCGTAAGTCCTAACGTTCTAGTCGGTGGCAAGAACGATCTCTCATGCGTTATCTACACGTTCTACTCGTTCGCATAGTTAGTGTACCTGCAGAAGATTCATTTCAGCCCAAAGAAATTCCCAATGATAAAACAATTGAGTATTGGCCAATATGCGCAAAATACATAGAAGCCAACACTAAACACCATGCACCAACATAGAAAACACCCTTGAAAACATTGATACCCTCGTATGTGTCCGCGTGGAGCTCGCACATACTTGGTATAAGAATTCTCACCTAGACCGACGGTTGGACGGTCATGCTCTCATATCTCACAAAATCATTTTAT
Source organism: Coix lacryma-jobi var. lacryma-jobi (assembly GCA_009763385.1). Classification (NCBI taxonomy): domain Eukaryota; kingdom Viridiplantae; phylum Streptophyta; class Magnoliopsida; order Poales; family Poaceae; genus Coix; species Coix lacryma-jobi. Next base: position 141,806,989 of record CM019824.1, read on the forward strand.
GCATGTTTTCGCGATCGACGCATTCTCTTTTCCCGAGAATGGACCAGCAAATAAAGATCCAGCATGAAGCAAAACCCTGAACCCTGTTAGCAGTTAAGCCACCTGAATCCTAGTATAGGGCTTAAGGACGCGACTGGGCACACTTAGTAATTGAAAATAGTTTTGAAAATAGTTTTGAAATACCCATTTAGTTCAAAAATAGCTCTTCTACGGAGGTAATCACTTGAACCTTGCTAAAGGGGAGAACTTGTGGCGGAACCGTCCTGATTATAAGAGCTCAAGTATTATCTTAGCCAAATCCATCTGACTTCAACTGATACTTGAACCCATATAACCCCGGTAGTCCGGAAATCTCGAAGGATTTCTAACACCATACATCATACAGGATCACATCGTTCAAGGATTACATTCGTAAAGATACATCATAACGAAAACGAAACCGAATTTAAAATATCAGAGTGCGAATTTAAAACAGAGTTATTACAATACCGAGTTTAAAAGTGCGGAAGCTGAAATAGTTTAAAGCACGACCACCACACACGTGGTCCAAATAAACACTGTTTGATAAAACCAACTCACACAACTCACTCTTCCCTTTTTAGATAATGTGCCACTAGGAGTCTCAGACCAGCAAAAGAAAAAGGGAAGCTTCTGGACGACCCTGCCCTGGGCCTACTCCTCATCACCTTCCACTGGGTAGAGGCAGTGCTTACAATAGCCAAAGTAGACCTGGCCATCTGCAACAACGGGATAAACCCTGAGTACGGGAATGTACTCAGCTAGACTTACCCGTCCAACTGAAAATAAAGACTCCAAGGGTATGCAAGACTTTTGAGGTAGAGCTGAGATCTTTCAGTTGCGAAAAGCTTAATTTTAGATAAGAGGTAATTAATGATAAAGATGAGCTGTCATTTTTAGACCTATTCCTTAATTCTAGGTTTTTCACCTGTACTAGAGCACTCACTTGAATCTACCAATCAATAATATAACCATATCCAATTGACTTATCCACATTTTAGTTGAACCTTTAAAACATCACATGGAGTTGTATCGTGGTGAAGCTCGCCATAGTTTCCCACTAACCGGGGGAGACGGCGACTCGAATCGAATTCCAAATCAGCTGATGAAAGACCTTTAATACCAGCCCACACTTTCCCCGTCGGGTCCATGCATTGGGCAACCGCTCGATGCTTGTTCGTGGTGGTAATCGTCGCGGTTGAAGCACGGACCGCCCAATTGGAACCTGACGATGGCCTCACGCGGCAGATCGCAATTTCCATACTAGAGGGCACGACACAGGTTGAGACCGACCCGAACAGCTTCTAACCGGCTTTGGGGTCGATGATTACGGCACCGACATATTCCCTAAGTAAAAGGGCGCGTTCAAAAATGAACGAGAGCCAACATCGATACAAACCTACACGATCCAACGGACGGACTGCCCCCAAGTTCCAACTTGGTGTCTTGCCTTCCAGTTGACCGTATTTCATTACTACTCAGGTTCTTTTCCACGATAGCAAATATAGCCAACCGTGATCCGGTAACTACCCATCAGGGTATTACGGGAACATCCTTAACTACTACTTTTATTAAGCAGGCTAAGCAATTCTACATTGTAATTAAATAACAGGATAACAAGGTAGATATTTAATCAATAACCAAGGAATGGTAATGCAGCAAGTAGGATTCATTCCAACTCCTAAACCTAATGCATCACAATATAAAAGGACTCAAGTAATTTAATTATAAATAATAGGAGGCTTAGGAATGCTCCGGGGCTTGCCTTGGGTGAAGACCGAGGCCTCGTGGGAGGGGCACTCGGGCAAGTTAGTGTCGCATGGCGGGGTCGGCTTCCTCGGCTTGCTGGAGCTCCGGGATCTGCTGCTCGGCGTTTGCTTCTGGCTCCTGCCTCGGGCTCCGGGAGTGTCGATCCTATTGCATACGACGAATAATAAATAATTACAATGCGGGTGCAAGATGTGAGGTATGAGAAAGAGCATTTCTTGCAAACCTACAAAACCAACTTGTTGAACCATTGAGGTAAATACTTATTTAATTCATAAAACAAAATCCATTTATTCACCTTTTTCTTATTTAATAAATCAAAAGAACTTAGGTTGAACTGCAAGTGCACTTTTCTGGACTCAGAAAAATCCATGAAAATTCCAGAAGGCAAACAACAGTTCCTGGACTCCACTAAACAAATTTCAGCCAAAACTAAAATACCGAACCGCAGATACAAAAATGACAAGCAAACAGCCCAAAAAGGTACTTTGAACAACAACCCTACTGTAAAAGGGTGCAACTCTATTTCATATTTTTCCCAGATTCTACTTCACATTTTATGCTTATCAAGAAAGTTCCATGAACAGAAACATTATATTATTTCTTACATGAATTTGCAAAGGAAAACACAGAAAAGCACCTTTGTAAAGCAACTTCATATTTCTTCACACAACAGATCATGCTTACATTTTTCTTAGCTTGGACATCATAAACAGAGACTATACAAATTTTCCCATATTTTATTTCAGCATATAAAACACCTTAACATTTATTCTAAGAAATCAGCCAAAAAGGACTTTAAACCATAACAGAAACTTTTTCCACATAAACAGTGCATCATATATTTTTCACAGGTGTAAAACATGATAATAAACTTACACAAAATTTTCCAGGAATTAACTCAACCAGAAAACGTACATAACCATTTATCTTAGCAAGAGCATATAAACTGGAATAAATGAAAACAGTAAAATAAACTTCTGCCAAAAATACTTTCATATTTTTCCATGACAGATCTACTCACAAACAAGCTAACAAAACTGAAAGCACTCCATTTGGACTAACAAAACAGGATCTACAAAATAAACAAGCATTTACTGGAAATAGAAAAACATTTTGGAAAACGTTTTCTGGAAAACACTCGGCGCACGGAATAGGTGTGCGTTCGCTCGAGGCCCAGCTCGAACGTGACAGCGCCCGAGGGTTCGCTCGAGGCCTAGCTCGAGCGAGATGACGGAAACAAACGTATGTCCGAGGCATGGCTCGGAGGCTCGGGCGAGACGGAAACAATCGTTCGTCCGAGGCCTGGCTCGAGGGCTCGGGCGAGACGGAAACAATCGCCCGTCCGAGGCCTGGCTCGAGGGCTCGGGCGAGACGGAAACAATTGCCCGTCCGAGGCCTGGCTCGAGGGCTCGGGCGAGACGGAAACAATCGCCCGTCCGAGGCCTGGCTCGAGGGCTCGGGCGAGACGGAAACAATCGCCCGTCCGAGGCCTGGCTCGAGGGCTCGGGCGAGACGGAAAGCAATCGCCCGTCCGAGGCCTGGCTCGAGGGCTCGGGCGAGACGGCTCGGGCGAGATGGAAAACAATCGCCCGTCCGAGGCCTGGCTCGAGGGCTCGGGCGAGACAGAAAATAGGGGAGAGGTTTGACCGTCGATTCCTCGCCGACGGTGAGGTCGCCGGCGGGGAAGCTAGGCTTGTGAACTCGACTCGACGAGGCGCATCGAGTGGTATAGGTGGTTTGGCTAGCGCACGGCCGGAGCATGCCGGCGGCGAGCGGCGGCGCACGGTGATGGCGGCAACGCGCGGCTACGCCGTTTCCGGCGGCGGCCGGAGAAATTGGGGGAGGCAAAAGCTCGAGTGAACCCTAAGGAGCAAAGCTACGGTGTTGGTTTGGCCCGGGTGGCTCCAGAGGAGCTTGGCCACGAGCGAGGTCCGCGGCGGCGCCCATGGCGCTCGGCCGGAGAGAAACGGGTGGTAGAAGACGGTAGCGTTGAGACTGGGTGGTGTTCTCACCTTGCCTTGGCTCGGTGAAGCTCGAGGATGAAGAAGAGGAGTCGGTGGAGCTCGGGTTGGGGAAGAACGGCGTTGCGGCTCGGCGGTGGCGACTGACGGACCGAAAGAGGCGCTTCGTCCTCCGGCGGCGTCGGGGCTCGGTCGGGGATGGCGACGTGCGCACGGCGTAGGCAGAGAGGCTGGCGAGAGGGATTGGATGGTGGTGGTCGGGTGTGGCCGGAACGGTGGAGGGGAGTGATGGTGGTGAACGGTCGGCGAGAGTGGCGGATGCTTGCGCGTTCGTGGGAGCTGAGAGGGAGAGCGGGAGTGAGAGCGGGCGAGCTGGAATGGCAGTGGGGAGAGGGGAGTGTGGTGCGCTCGGGGTTTTGATCGGCTTGACCGGCCGGTGGTCGTGGCGGGGCCACGGCGGCGCGGTCGGCGAGGCAGCGCGGGCGATGCCGTGCACGGCGAGCGGGCGCGGCAGGCGAGGCGAGCGGAGAGTGGCCGGGGAAGATAGCTTGCGTGCTCGGATGAGAGGGGATCGAGCGAGGAGTGGCCGGCGAGGATCCTCGGCAGGATACAGCGGCCACGTGGCGGTTGCGGCCGGCGTACGGCACGGGCGTCAGGCGGGCGGCGGTGCGCGGCGAGCGCGCGGCGCGCGGGCGAGTGCGGGAGCGGGATGGCGCGCGGGCGTGGGCTAGCTGGGCCGAAAGGCCGAAAGGCCAGATGGGCCGAAAGGGTTGGCGCCGGGAAAAAAAATCGTTTTCCTTTTTCTTTTTCCAAATTCTTTTCAAACTTTGACCATTCAAAACAGTTTCAAAAACTCCAAACTAGGTTTTGACCCAAATATGAAAGTTGCTCAAAATAATTTTCTCTACAACTTTCATATAAGACACTTTTTCTGAAAACCATTTTTACAACCTCCTCAAAAATAAAGCCAGTTTTGCAACATAAACCATTTTCTTTGCCTCATTTTTTTTATCTGATAAACTATTTTGAACTAGGTCAAAAACTCCAACTCTATTTTACAAAACTCTTTGCCCAAGCAGAGATCCACTTAAATCATCGAGTCAAATAGAAATCCAAATCCAAATAAATAAACAAAAGACAAAAGCACTCTCATGCACATGAAATGATGCAATGCATTGCTTATGCTTCTTAGTAGCTAATTGCAATTCCTAATGCAGTGCTTGACACTAGGGTGTGACAGCCGCCACGTGCCGCCACCGCTCTGCTCGTCCTTTTCATGGACCTCCCCTCGGTTTTGAGGCTGAAAGTTTTGAGGCTGAAACCGGGAAACCTGGGCCATCCCCCGGTTTTGAGGCCGAAATCGGGAAACCTGTCGTCCATCGCCTGAGTTTTGTGGCCCAAACTCAGAAACCTGCCAACACCGAGGTTTTGAGGCCCAAACCTGGAAACCGTCCTCAGCCCGAGTTTGGTGGCCCAAACTCGGAAACCGGCCGCACCCAGGTTTTGAGGCCCAAACCTGGAAACCGTCCACTCGGTGGTTTTTCTGTGGCACAACCACCAAACCGAGCCGTAGAGGGGATGCACCGCCCGTGCACCCCGTCCACACACAAGTCATCACTTGTCGCTGTCCCAGGCTGTCAGCCACCATGGCCGATCCTTAGGCCACTAGTCCATCAGTCCAAGCCTCACGTTCGCCCTTCATGGCTCCGGGTCCATCGACACGACACATCTCAACTTGACCTTCACCTTGCCTTTGATCACCGTATCCGTGCTCAACACCTGCACAACACAAGCCAAAGAACATGCGCATCATCCCAGTTGACAATCACTCATCACTCAAGATCTGGCATACACCCATGTATCCGCAATCTCCCCCATGATGAGTGCATTGTCAACTACCAACACAAATCATATGAAGGTAGAAGAAAGAGGAAGAAGAAGTAAGCGAACTCAACCAATCGACCAAAGCGAAGCAAAGCCAAAAGAAGTCGAATGGAGTGAGCGAGACAGCTTGGTTCCCAAAGACATGGGCAATGGCTCGACGCAACCAAGCAAAGCAAAGCTAGCCCTCAAGAAGAGGTAGAACAGGCTCAACACCGCTAGCGAGAAAGTCGGAGTAAGAAAGACAAAAACAAGCTAGTCCCTCCAGAAAGAGGCAAAGGCTCAACACAACTAGCAGAACTGCTCTGAACTAATTGAAAAACCATATAGGCTGAAAGTCGCTCCAAACCAATTGAACAGCTCGTCAAAGCAGAAATTGAGCAAACTCCCCCTAAACATGAACTCCCCCTTCAATAGTGCATACAGCTAGGGACATGATTTGTCAATTTTTTCCCCTTAGTTGAAAATGCACACAAACAAGGCAAATGCATATGAGAAACAAATGCAGGTTAGCAACTTCATATATATAGTCCATAGATTGAATAAATGCTCTAATGAGTGCTAATCCAACTACTCAACAACAAGCATAAATGCCAGCAAAGGCTCAAACTGATCACAGAATACGAAATAGAGACATATGAGCCAAGTGAGCAGTTTTAAGCCCTTTAGAAAAGAAGTTCACCACCAAAATAGCACTACACATGTATAGACAGGAAGTTACACAAGTGCTAAACATATATACAAGGTGCACTACCCCTAGCAAAGTTCAATCATCATGCTATAGAATGAAACATAGACTCGTGTCTTCAGAAATTTATCGGAGTTGCAGCGGTTTTTACACAAATTTAAAATTTCAGTATGTGATTGCGAGAGGTTGAAAACTTGACAGTGCCTAACTTTTCAACCGAGCTAAGCCTATGCATAAGCAATCAGAAGCTTGAAGCAACAGTTTCGGTCTTACACTACACGGCTCAAGTTTAACTCAATGTGCAATGAGAAACAGTCTTAATACCGTGAGGTGCTGTCAAGTGATCCCATCTCAATCTTTTCAATTCACTTAAGCTTGGTTCAAATTTAGCAGAATATGAACATTACCAAGTAAGTGAAAGACTCAAAACTAGGGACATAGCAACCTAGCATATATGAAAAGCACAAGTGACTTCAACATGTTCTACACATGCTAGTTGGCAAACTCAATGGTGAACATGTTTCAAATTTTAAGTTGAACTAAGCATATTCACAGTTCTGGAAAATAGCTCAGCTCACAACATGTATTAGTGATCAAAAAGAGCCTAAGCTACAAGCATCATCATGTATCATCGGAGCATACACTAATCAGAGCATAGATTCATTCTACAGATTATAGATATGAAGCTCGAAAAGATAAAGATGCAAATATGAAGAAAAACAGAAACGAAACAAAAACAAGGCAAAAGAAGTCAGTTTATGATACAAGAACCAAAATGTTTCCCCCAACTAAAAGGGGAAACACACACCAAGCTCACCTCGCAACCTAACAAAGGTTGATTGGTCCAAAGGCTTGGTGAAAATATCTGCCAACTGAAGATGAGTATCGACATGATGAAGGTCGATATCACCCTTCTCATAGTGGTCTCGCAAGAAATGAAAGCGCACATCAATGTGTTTGGTCTTAGAATGCAGCACGGGGTTCTTAGCAACACTAATCGCATTCGTGCTGTCACAAAGCAATGGAACTCGAGAAAAGCTCAGACCAAAATCATGCAAAGTGGCCATCATCCACAACAACTGGGAACAACAGCTAGCCGCAACAACATATTCAGCCTCTGTGGTAGACTGAGCGACACTAGACTGCTTGCGAGAAGACCAAGACACAAGAGAAGAACCAATAAACTGACAAGTCCCCGAAGTGGACTTACGATCAAGTCGGCAACCAGCAAAATCAGCATCCGAGTAACCACAAAGGGAGAGGGTGGAAGAAGCAGAATACCAAATCTCAAACTCAGGTGTGAAGCATAAGTACCTCATAATGTGCTTGACCGCCTGACGGTGAGAGGTGCGTGGTGACGACTGAAATCGTGCGCATAGACACACCGCGAACTGGATGTCCGGGCGTGTCGCCGTCAGGTACAGCAGCGACCCGATCATACTCCGGTACTCCTTCTGGTCCACAACTTCTCCATCCTTGTCCGCATCCAGGGCCGTCATGGTCGACATGGGTGTTGGAAGAGGCTTGGCCTCACCCATATCAAACTTCTTTAATATGTCCTTGGTGTACTTGCCTTGATGCACGAACGTCCCCTCTCGGGATTGCTTGATTTGCAACCCAAGGAAAAACGTCAACTCGCCCATCATGCTCATCTCAAATTCCCTACTCATAGTATCTGCAAACTTGGCAACCAAAGCGTGAGAAGAACCACCAAAGATGATATCATCTACGTAAATCTGAACCAACAAAGTGTCATTGCCTAGCTTGAGGAGAAAAAGAGTTTTATCCACACATCCCATTTTAAAACCTTTAGCAAGCAAAAAGGTTTTCAACCTATCATACCAGGCTCTAGGGGCTTGTTTCAAACCATACAAAGCTTTGTAAAGTTTAAAAACATGGTTTGGAAACTTGGGATTTTCGAAACCGGGAGGTTGTTTTACATACACCTCTTCTTCTATGTAGCCGTTTAGGAAGGCACTCTTGACATCCATTTGAAAAAGTTTGAAACCTTTGGATGCAGCAAAAGCCAAGAGGATCCTAATTGCCTCCAAACGAGCTACAAGAGCAAAAGTCTCCTCATAGTCTATCCCCTCCTTCTGACTATACCCCTGGGCTACAAGTCTGGCCTTGTTTCTCACAACATGGCCATCTTCTCCTTGTTTGTTTTTTAAAACCCATTTTGTCCCAATAGGGTGACACTTAGGAGGAAGAGGAACTAGAACCCAAACCCGATTTCTCTCAAAATTTTCAAGCTCCTCATGCATGGCATTGACCCAATCCGGATAAGATAAAGCGTGTCCAACATCTCGGGGTTCAAAATTAGCAACAAATGCAGAATGAGCAAAGTGACAGATTTGTTGTGACCTAGACCGAGTGATGCGTTCGTGGATGTCGCCGATCATCTGTTGAGGAGGGTGTTGGCGCTGAATGTGTCGTGGTGCCTCCCTTGCTGAAGTGACCTCCCCCTTAATAGCAGCTGGTGCCTCCTCGGGTACGAGTGGAACAGCCCGAGGTGGTGGATCACACGGCCCCCATGTAGTGGAAGAAGACGGGTCAGGGCCGCGTGCAGTCGCGGTCGAAGTCGACCCAATTGGCACCGCAGGTGGAGGAAGTGCTGGACCATCAATCCCTTCAGCACCTTCTTCCTCATCATCAAAAAGAGGTTCTCCAACCTCATGATCACCGGCACGCTCAAAACTAGAAGAAGGACAAAGCACAGTCTCGTCGAAGGGGACATCGGATGTCTTCATAACTCGGTTAGTATCAAGGTTAAGCACACGATATGCTCGAGTATGATTACCATAACCCAAGAATACACCATTAGAAGAGTGAGACTCAAACTTGTCCAAGTTGCCTTTCTTGAGTCTAAAACAATGGCAACCAAAAACTCTAAAATAACTCACTTTGGGTTGTTTTCCAAACCGTAACTCATAAGAAGTCTTTTTCAAGAAAGCTTAGAGAAAAATGCGATTGGAAACATAGCATGCAGTGTTCATAGCTTCGTCCCAATATCGCCTAGGAGTCCTATGCTCATCGAGCATCGTCCTGGCCATCTCAACAAGGGTCCGATTTTTCCTCTCTACAACACCATTTTGTGGCGGTGTGTAGGGGGAGGAAAACTGATGCTCCAAACCCAAAGAGCCACAAAACTTCTCAAAGTCTGAGTTTTTGAACTCAGTACCATTGTCACTACGAAAAGCTCGCATCGAGTTCTTAAGGAACTCATTCTGAAGATGCAAAATCAGATTGCAAGCAAAAGTGAAAGTCTCAGTTTTCTCAGATAAAAAGAAAACCCATGAATATCTCAAGAAGTCGTCAACAACAACAAGCACATACCACTTCCCCCCAACCGAGCTCACCGAGCCGGACCAACAAGGTCCATGTGCAGAAGCTCACCAGGGCGCTTAGTCATAACTTGGTTCACAGGATGGTGGGGAGCGGCAACCATTTTCCCATGTCTACAAGAATGGCAAACAAGATCCTTCTCCATGCACAACTTGGGCAATCCTCGGATTAGGCCAAGTGAACTAAGCCTTGCAAGCAAGTCGAAGCTCAAGTGATCGAGTCTCCTATGCCACTTCCAAAGATCAGAGGAGGAAGAACCAGCCAAAAGACAATGAGAAATGCCAAAGGACTCTGAGAAATTCGCACGAAAGACTTTCCCAAAGGGCGAAATCAAACATACAAGATTGCCCTGAGGATCCAAAATACGACTGAGATTCGGCTTAAAACGAATCTCATAGTCATCATCAAAGAGTTGCGAAACAGAAAGAAGGTTAAAATGCAAGTTAGAAACAAGAGCAACATCACGCAACACAAAATGCCTCACACCGACCCACGAGACATCACTTTACCTTTGCTATTGTCGCCGAAGGTGATAAACTCCTTTCCGGCAACTGGACTAAGACTGGAGAACCACTTGGCGTTTCCGGTCATATGCCTTGAGCACCCGGAATCCACCAACCAAATGTCCTCCAATCGTTTTACCTATATCAATAAAAAGACATAGGGTGAGCATACGGTCCAACACTGGGTGAGTAAAATGGGAAGTGTACCAGTGTTGGGCCGGCTGCTCAAAAGAACGGTTAGTAGAAAAACCATTCCTAGCACGCCTACGGGGAAAGCGATCACCACGCTGAGGAAAGCGTGGTCCGCTAAGGGAAGAGCGTCCATCGCGATACTCAAAACGCGGTGGGGGATAACGCTCAACTACAAAGCCACCGCCATGGGGTCCATAGCCCACAACTACAGGCTCCCACCGGGCACGTCCTCCTCGCGGCCTAGGCCTAGGAACTTGAGGTATTGGACCTCTAGGCCTAGCAGCACGCCTTTGAACATTCGGCACATGTACATCATGGAAAGGATGGTACACGTCCGTATTGTTCATTTCCTTTGCACGACGCTCCTCTCTCTTGCGCCGAAAGCAAAACTCCCTCAAGTGTCCATCTCTCCCATAGTGTTCACAATGGTACCTCACCGCTCTCATAGGGGGTTGTTGGTACTCATGGTAGTGGGTGTGGATCACTTTGCCGTTCTGTGGCTGTTGAAGGTCCTTAAACACTTGTTTTACCATCAACATTTGACCCTAAAGTCCACCAAAAAGGCATGAAATGTAGTCAAATAGGTTTCAAACTAACCAAATTCCACATGTCCATAGAATTTTATTTGAATGCAGGATTTGAACCAAATTTGGACATATGGACCCACCAGAGGCCAAGCCCACTCAGCAGGGCCCAAATGGGCCCAAGGGGGGTGGCGCCCGCCACCTCTAAGTGGCGCCTGCCACTTGGATTGGCCCAAGTGCCACTCCCTGCCACGTCATCGATCCGGCCAGCCAAATATTTGTTAGTCATTAGTCAAAACCACAAAGAGCTTTGTTTGTGTTAAGCTTTGTTAGACCTCATAGATCTTAGTAGAGAAGCTTATCATATCTTTTGAATCAAGATTCACGTACACCCACCATAATTTGCCTACTTTCCACTTTGGAAGTTTGCAACCACCAAATAAATTGCTTATTCTCTACACCGGAGATATGCAATACCCTGCCAAACATCCCATTGCTAGCCTTATGCTTATTCCTACACTGGGAATATGCATTTATCCCCCTTTCCCTACTCATTTCTGAAATCCTTTCCTATAGATGTCTGGGGAAATCTAGAGCTAAAAGAGAGAGAGAGAGAGATGAGCAAAGTAGCTCAAGACAGGACTATGTCCTAAAAAAAAGTGAGCAAGGTAGCTCAAAAGAGGACTATGTCCTAAGAAAATGTGAGGACACATCTTTTGTCAACTCACTATGTATCCAAAAAAATAGAGAGAATTATCGTTAGCTCTAGACCCCAGAAATTAACTAGGAAGGATTATGAAATATCTCTCTATACACTTCCACATAACCACACATGCACATCTTGATCAATTTTTATGATTTGCTGCTCCTTATGATCTGAGTGTCTAGCTTAGCAATAAACATCAGGCAATTTGCTCATGGTTCTTAGCCCACCTATAACTCCACATATCATTCTTTAGAAATAGGAGAGGCTACATTTTGGCCTAAGTGAGGATTTAAACACCATTGAGTGATTGAGTGAATCTTGGAGGACTTAAGCAAGTTGTTATCTTTTGAAAACCTTGAAAAACCTCCAGACAGAATCCTAGTCAAACCTAAGCAAGATAAAAGTTTCCTATCTACTGCTTTATTTCACTCTTGCATGTTTGAAGTGAAAAGCTATAAGCCCCACATTGCTATGATTTATGATATATGCTAAGTTATTTCTCACTATACAATATGCACTTGCAGACATCTTAAGTTGCTATCCATTTCATGCTCAATGCTTAAACCGCATTGTTGCTCGAGGACAAGCAACAGGTTAGCTTGGGGGAGCTTGTTGACGGTCCTTAAACACCTGTTTTACCATCAACATTTGACCCTAAAGTCCACCAAAAAGGCATGAAATGTAGTCAAATAGGTTTCAAACTAACCAAATTCCACATGTCCATAGAATTTTATTTGAATGCAGGATTTGAACCAAATTTGGACATATGGACCCACCAGAGGCCAAGCCCACTCAGTAGGGTCCAAATGGGCCTAAGGGGGGTGGCGCCCGCCACCCCTAGGTGGCGCCCGCCACCCCTAGGTGGCGCCCGCCACCTCTAAGTGGCGCCCGCCACTTGGAATGGCCCAAGTGCCACTCCCTGCCACATCACCGATCCGTGTGACCTCCCCAAGGCCAAATCCTGGCCCTTGGTCACTAGGTCAGTGGCATCGGACGGCTCAGGGAGGAGTGGCGTGGATCAAGGCTGAATGTCGGTTGCTAGGACATGCAACCGACCTCCAAACCGCCTTGGACAACCACCTGGATGCCGTTGAAGCAGAGGCGGTTCATCCAACGGCCAGGGGACTGCCGGCCGCCAGTAGGGGGTGGCGCCCGCCACCTGACCTAAACCTAGGTCGGTTGGCTGCCCACTATAAGAACCCCCCTCACTCATTTGGGCTATAAATACCCCCCTGGCGACACTACTTCATTTGTACCCAAGTACCATCACACATTACCATCCCAGAGCAACACACAAGCAAGAGAAGCAAGTGAGAGTTAGGTTAGAAGCTCAGAGAGCTTAGGCAAGTAGGTAGCTAGTAGAGCAAGGCATCTTCGCCCTCGCGGTAGCGCTGCTCAAGGGTTAGCTCAAGAGTAGAGGCGTGCGAGTGATCGGTTCTAGAGCTAGGAAGAGTCTTCCTTCATCTCCAGTTCAGGTTTTGCTCTTGTTACTCAAGCACTTACTATATTCTAGTTCATCATTTCAAGTATTACTTTATTCTACTTATCAGTATTGAGTGGTATACTTGATTGATTGCTTGAGTGCCTAGCTATCCTACAGTTCAGTTCACATAGCCATAGTAGTTAATCTCTAGTGTGCTTAGTGATTGATCTTTGCCAATAGGTTGCTTAGTTAGTTTAGTGTTTATCTTATTAAGTCAAGTATTTGCTCTGACGTCCGCAAGGGTGTCTCTATTCAAAGCTAGGATAGAGATAGTTAGAATATAGTTAAGCGTGGTGCTTAGTTATAGACTTACCTTCAGATACGGCTGGACCCCCGGATAGCTGTGGTAGCAAGCAGGTGGTGACAGCCCTGTACTCCTTGAATTCCACCACGTAGTTGGCCCAGTTTAACAGTAAGGCTTGTTGTGCTAGCGTTCAACCTAAGTAAGTGGTAAAGGCTAGTACGCCTCGGTACTTGACAAGATAGGAATACAACTATACTCAACTTAGTTGCTCTATTGTCTTTTGCCTGCCCTGCTTCGTAACTGTCTCGCTTCGTAGTTATCTTGCTTGGTAGTTATCTAGGATTAGTTAACAGTAGTTATTAGTTAGTTACCCTCTATCTACCTATCCATCCACCTTACCTTAGCCATCCATTTCATCCTTACCTAGCCATCTATATAATCTTTCTAGCCTTCCATCCCTTCTCTTCCCTTTCCCCCTTTTCTCTTTTCTTATTTCTTCGACTCTCAACCCCTCCTTGACTCGACTCATACACCAGCCTAGCCTTCTCTTGGAATCAAATAAATCGACACCTGGTACTCCCAGGCGAAGTGCTACTACGATAGTTCTGTGCGCTTGCAGAATCTCTTCTTGGTAGATTGCATTCTCGCTAGCTAGCACCTACTAGTGTCGGGACTGACAACCCCGCTTGGCATTAGTAGATAGCTACTTTAGTTACCCTATCCTAGGTGTAGCTAAGAACTACCAACAAGCATTTCTGGCGCCGTTGCCGGGGAAGGCAATCGGTGTATCGGTTGAGTCCGTGTCGAATTTATCTTCGCTTAAGCTCCCGCTTAGCGAATCTCATCTTACCCCATTCTTTCTTTCCTTAGTTCTTCTTATCTTTTTCCTTCATCCTCTTCAACTTCTTTCTTTCTTATCTCGTTCTATCTTCACAATGGCCAACAAAGCCATTCGTGAATTTTCTGCTCCTTCTGCCGCTAATATAGCGATAGGACCAGACGTGATCGATGGCAACCTCAATTTTGAGTTGAAACCGGCTCTAATCACGATGGTCCAAGCTAGCCCGTTCTGTGGCAAAGCTCATGAGGATGCCAATGCTCACCTCCAACAATTCTTGGAGATTTGCGGCACCTTCACCATTAAGGGGATAACCCAAGAAGCCATCCATCTTCGTCTCTTTCCTTTCTCTTTGCTAGGAAAAGCGAAGCAATGGTTCTATACCGATCGCAACGCTGTAGACACATGGGACAAGTGTTCCAAAGCTTTTCTTGCCAAATTCTTTCCTATGGGCAAAACGAATGCTCTGCGCAACAAAATCTCCATCTTTACGCAGCAAGCCGAGGAATCTATTCCCGAGGCTTGGGAGAGATTGCAAGAGTACGTCGCTGCTTGTCCGCACCATGGTATGGAGGACTGGCTATTGATCCAGAACTTCTACCATGGCCTAACCCCACTCTTTAGAAGCCATTTGGATGCCGCCGCTGGCGGTGCATTCTTTTCTCTGAACGTTGCAAATGCTAAGGCTCTCATAGAGAAGATGGTGTCGAACCAAGGATGGAATGACGAGAGACTACAGCCCCATAAGCGAGGTATACATTCCCTTAAGGAAGCCGACATGATCGTGGCCAAGATGGACCTGCTGGCAAAGAAGCTAGACAGATGTGAGAAGATGAACCAACAAGAGAGTGTCCAATCTCTGGAATCCTACATGACTTGTGAAGTCTGTGGAGAAACCGGACATTCTGGGAGCCACTGCCCCGAGCTACATGAAGATTTGAACTTCATCAACAATAGTAACGGTTTCCGTCAATAGAATCAAGGATGGAATCAGCACTCCAATTCTCAAGGTAACAATTCATTCCCTCGCTCTAATTTTCATAATTCTGATAATTTCTCATTCTTGAAGAATTTAGTTTACTCACAAGGTAAAACTACTGATTTCTTGAAAGAGAGATTAATGGCGAATGATAAAATTCTTGAGAATATAAATGCTAAATTGGAAGATTTCTCATCTGCTCTGAAAAATCAATTAAGCTTTAATAAGATGTTAGAAACCCAATTAGCTCAACTTGCTGCTATCATACCGTCTTTTGAAACTGGCAAAATTCTTGCTAAACCTGACATGGAAACTGCAAATATGGTTGAAATAAAATATTTTAACTATTATGAAGATCAAACCATGACTGTTAAAAAGGGTGATCCTGGTAGTCCCATAATTAGATGCTCAATCTTTGGTGAAGTCTTTAAAAATGCCATGTGTGATTTAGGATCGAGTGTGAACATTCTATCTAAAGACTTTTATGAAAACTCATTCTTTCCACCCATGTCATCCACATCTGCCTATGTCGTGCTAGCTGATCAATCCACTTGCTATGTAGAAGGAATAGTTAATTATTTATCTGTTCATATTAGAGGTTCCTATTTTCCTGCTGATTTTATAATACTAGATATGGGAAATAGGAAAGATGTGCCTCTAATCTTAGGTAGACCCTTCTTGAGTACTGTTAATGCTTGAATATATGTGGGAAGTGGTAAAATACAAATGACATTAGGAGGGAGGAAGGAAATATTCTCCTTCTCCCGTGGTCCCGCATATGCCGCTAACATGCAGGTAGCAAAACCCGTTCGTACCAAGAAGAGGCGCCCAAGAACAAGGTGGAACAGAAAGAAAGAACCACCTCCTGAGTTGTGTGATTCACATAACAAGGGAGAGGTGCCAAAAGAAGAAGAACCAGATGGAGTACTAAGAGAAGAAGTGCCCAAGGAAGAAGATCCACCCGATAAGGATGAAACTCCATGGACCTAAGGTATGGTTTTACTTTTAATTTTTCCCTTCAATTTTCCCTTTTTCGAATAAATAACATATGTCATGCATGTAACTAAAAAAATATATCACCAGTTATCATTAGTTATATGCATATGTATATGTTAACTTAGCTAGAATAATAAAATATCAAAATAGGATAGTTTCCCTTTTCACAACGTTAGATAGTTTCCCTTTTAATAAAATGAGAACAAGAGCTCCGACTGAGAAGAAGAAGATCCTTCACCAAGCAAGAAGCCAGCTTGGGGGAGACTCCCGCTCCGATAAGGTATGTCTCAAGCCTACACTTTACATCCGGTTCTTAAATTCCATATCTTTTGAATGTCACATGCTTGCCTAAATAACCACTCTATGAATAAAATTGATAAAATCTGCTTAAACAAGTTGAAACCTGAATAAGATTTGAAATATATCATGCAAATGCTATTGTTATGGTTTGAATAACTGGTCTTATCTAAGTTGTAGCTTTTGTGGGTTGCACATGCTTTAACTGAAATCATGCTTAGTGAGTAAAGTTAGTAAGAAATGGAGTAATTCTTTAAACTTGTTAAGGTGAAATTAGGACCTAATCTGGGGGATTTCTTTTAAAAATTAAGAAAACCTTGCTAAAAGTTCCTCCTAGATTTTATCCCATCCCACCACCAGCCAAATATTTGTTAATCATTAGTCAAAACCACAAAGAGCTTTGTTTGTGTTAAGCTTTGTTAGACCTCATAGATCTTAGTAGAGAAGCTTATCATATCTTTTGAATCAAGATTCACGTACACCCACCATAATTTGCCTACTTTCCACTTTGGAAGTTTGCAACCACCAAATAAATTGCTTATTCTCTACACCGGAGATATGCAATACCCTGCCAAACATCCCATTGCTAGCCTTATGCTTATTCCTACACTGGGAATATGCATTTCTCCCCCTTTCCTAACTCATTTCTAAAATTCTTTCCTATAGATGTCTAGGGAAATCTAGAGCTAAAAAAAAGAGAGAGAGAGAAAAAATGAGCAAAGTAGCTCAAGACAGGACTATGTCCTGAAAAAAAGTGAGCAAGGTAGCTCAAAAGAGGACTATGTCCTAAGAAAATATGAGGACACATCTTTTGTCTACTCACTATGTATCCAAAAAAAATAGAGAGAATTATCATTAGCTCTAGACCCCAGAAATTAACTAGGAAGGATTATGAAATATCTCTCTATACACTTCCATATAACCACACATGCACATCTTGATCAATTTTTATGATTTGCTTCTCCTTATGATCTGAGTGTCTAGCTTAGCAATAAACATCAGGCAATTTGCTCATGGTTCTTAGCCCACCTATAACTCCACATATCATTCTTTAGAAATAGGAGAGGCTACATTTTGGCCTAAGTGAGGATTTAAACACCATTGAGTGATTGAGTGAATCTTGGAGGACTTAAGCAAGTTGTTATCTTTTGAAAACCTTGAAAAACCTCCAGACAGAATCCTAGTCAAACCTAAGCAAGATAAAAGTTTCCTATCTACTGCTTTATTTCACTCTTGCATGTTTGAAGTGAAAAGCTATAAGCCCCACATTGCTATGATTTATGATATATGCTAAGTTATTTCTCACTATACAATATGCACTTGCAGACATCTTAAGTTGCTATCCATTTCATGCTCAATGCTTAAACCGCATTGTTGCTCGAGGACGAGCAACAGGTTAGCTTGGGGGAGCTTGTTGACGGTCCTTAAACACCTGTTTTACCATCAACATTTGACCCTAAAGTCCACCAAAAAGGCATGAAATGTAGTCAAATAGGTTTCAAACTAACCAAATTCCACATGTCCATAGAATTTTTTTGAATGCAGGATTTGAACCAAATTTGGACATATGGACCCACCAGAGGCCAACCCCCACTCAGCGGGGCCCAAATGGGCCTAAGGGGGGTGGCGCCCACCACCCCTAGGTGGCGCCCGCCACCTCTAAGTGGCGCCTGCCACTTGGATTGCCCCAAGTGCCACTCCCTGCCATGTCACCGATCCGTGTGACCTCCCCAAGGCCAAATCCTGGCCCTAGGAAGAGTCTTCCTTCATCTCCAGTTCAGGTTTTGCTCTTATTACTCAAGCACTTACTATATTCTAGTTCATCATTTCAAGTATTACTTTATTCTACTTATTAGTATTGAGTGGTATACTTGATTGATTGCTTGAGTGCCTAGCTATCCTACAGTTCAGTTCACTTAGCCATAGTAGTTAATCTCTTGTGTGCTTAGTGATTGATCTTTTCCAATAGGTTGCTTAGTTAGTTTAGTGTTTATCTTATTAAGTCAAGTATTTGCTCTGACGTCCGCAAGGGTGTCTCTATTCAAAGCTAGGATAGAGATAGTTAGACTATAGTTAAGCGTGGTGCTTAGTTATAGACTTACCTTCAGATACGGCTGGACCCCCGGATAGCTGTGGTAGCAAGCAGGTGGTGACAGCCCTATGCGCCTTGAATTCCACCACATAGTTGGCCCAGTTTAACAGTAAGGCTCGTTGTGCTAGCGTTCAACCTAAGTAAGTGGTAAAGGCTAGTACGCCTCGATACTTGACAAGATAGGAATAAAACTATACTCAACTTAGTTGCTCTATGGTCTTTTGCCTGCCCTGCTTTGTAACTGTCTCGCTTCGTAGTTATCTTGCTTGGTAGTTATCTAGGATTAGTTAACAGTAGTTATTAGTTAGTTACCCTTAGTTACCCTCTATCTACCTATCCATCCACCTTACCTTAGCCATCCATTTCATCCTTACCTAGCCATCCATATATTCTTTCTAGCCTTCCATCCCTTCTCTTCCCTTTTCCCCTTTTCTCTTTTCTTATTTCTTCGACTCTCATCCCCTCCTTGACTCGACTCATACACCACCCTAGCCTTCCCTTGGGATCAAATAAATCGACACCTGGTACTCCCAGGCGAAGTGCTACTATGATAGTTCTGTGCGCTTGCAGAATCTCCTTTTGGTAGATTGCATTCTCGCTAGCTAGCTCGTACTAGTGTCGGCACTGACAACCCCGCTTGGCATTAGTAGATAGCTACTTTAGTTACCCTATCCTAGGTGTAGCTAAGAACTACCAACAGTGGCATGAGCTCCTACTGGATAGGTGGCATGGTGTCCAGTTTGTTTTTCAGGTGGTTGGGTTTTGGAGCCCATGTCTGTTTCTTGGGTGGAGCTCTTGGAGGTTCCACAAACACTCCATCCTTGGTGTTAGGTTTGAGAGGCTCTTTGGGTGGAATCTTGGTCAGTTTGGGAGTAGTGGTGGAGTTGGGTTTCTCACTCGAATTAAGACCACTTGACTCTCCAATCTTACCAAAAGATGAAGCACACTCAACACCCTGAGCAAAACCAACACCAGGACCTCGAGCAATACGTTTGAATTGAGCTATCATCATCCCAAGCTGTGGCTCACCACAAGACACCCATGACAAGATGGTCCGAAGGTATGTGTTTTCTTTCTTGGTTTGCATCTTGTCATGCTTCACGTTGGCTATCTCCATCTCCAAGCCCTCACACAAAAGCACACCTAGACACACAAGTGCTACCCGAGCTGGCTTTCTCAAGAGACACAATCTTGGCATTCTTCTCTGCCAACTCAGATTGCAAGCCTGCACAAGACTTGCACGCACCAAGCACTCAGGATCTAGCCCTAAGTTCATCCACCTCTCCAACCAAAGCAACATACTTCCCCCTCACGGTGAGAAGGTCAGTCATGTGCTTGGAGCACATCTCACACTCATCCTACTCAGTCACGACAACGGTGGACTTGACTGACTCAAGTTCCTTCACCGCATCCTCCCACTTCTGCCTAAACTCCTTCCTCTTTCTAGCAGCACGCCTAAGCAACTTATCTTGACTAAGGAGGGCGACAGTAAGTTTATCAACTTTAGCAGAGAGTTCATCAGGGGTTTGTGATACCTGGGAGGTGTCGTCATCGTCATCGTTCCGAGGGATCTCCTCCAGCTCATCATTGACCTCATCGCCGAGGGCCATGGTGCAGAAGCCCTCGTTGTCGGTGAAGAAGCAGAGGCCGTTCAGCTTGTCCTCGATCTTCTTCTTCTTCTCGGACTTGTCGTCGCTTGAATCAGCGGAGTCATCATCCGAGTCATCGGCGTCGCTGAGCGTGGCGAAGAAGGCACGCTGCTCGGCCTGGGCCTTCTCGATGTACTTCTCCTTGATGTACTCCTTATTGAAGCCGCCCCTCCGCTTGTGCTTGGCAGGGACATACTTCTCCTTTTGCTTGCCGAAGTTGTACTTGTGGCCATGATCCGCCTTGCCGAAGACTTGGTTGTTCTGATTCGGGCAATTGGTGATGAAGTGGTCCGAGCCTCCACACTCGTAGCAGCCACCACGTCCTCCTCCACAACGACGGTTCATGCGGTTGTTGTGGAACCGCGAGAACCGGTTGGCAAGCAGAGCCAACTTGTCGTCCGCCATGAACTCCAGCTGCTCCTCTGTGACAGTAAGAAGAGATGACAAAGAAAAGCCTCCAGAGGTGTTAGCAGAAGAGCCAGAAAGCAAAGCCATTGACGGGCCAGAAGGATTTTTATAAGAAGCCCTTGCCATGGCATCAATCTCACTAGACTTGAGCTTACTAAAGAGCTTGTCGCACATGAGGGTCTCATAGTTAGGCGATTCGATGATCACCTAAACCTTGGAATCCCACACCATTAGATCAAGAGTATGAAGTAGCTTGAGAGCTCTCTCATGATCGTTGAAAGGCAACGGCTCCTTATTAGCCCTCATCCTGTTGACAATCACCTGAAAGCGAGCGAATAAACTTTCTATGCTCTCGCCAGGCATATGTCGAAAGTTCTCATACTCTCGCTTGAACGACTCATAGAGATGGGTTTTGACTTGAGAGGTTCCCTCATGGAAACGCATGAGGGTTGCCTAAATCTCCTGAGCCGTGGGGAGGTGAGAAACGCGATCAAACTCAGACATGCTCAAACATGAGAAAAGAGCATTATGGGCTCGGCTATTGGCATCGTGCTCATCGATCTGCAGCTGAGTAGCATGAGCAGCCAGAACCACGTAATCGGCCTTGTTGCAAATATCCCAGAAGAAGCACCCATGCTTTGAAGATAGACCGACATGCGTATCTTCCAATACGCATAGTTCATCCCATCGAAAAACGGCGGTTTGCCCATGCCGCGATCCATGTCGCCTTCTGTGGATCTAGAACTGGCTAAGGTGGAAGATCCTTAACCCGCTCTGATACCAATTGAAGGACCGAGAATGCTAAAGCAAGGCGACCAGAGGGGGGGGTGAATGGGAGCTTCAAATTTCTTTCGAAATATTGAGGCCTCTGTCCCAAAAGAAACAACCCCAAGAGCAAAACCATTCCGCGTGATGTCCACGACCCAAGAGAATGGGTGGATGTTCCCTAGGAACACAGCGGGACACCACAAAAAAAACCTCCTCACTCAAGTTCACGCAAGTCAACTAGTGACAAGATGGACTTTGGGTAACCTCAACCTCCCCTGAGCAACGCGAGGGGGATTTAGGCTATTTCACACAGTGGGAAGCCCGATTTCTATAGAGCACGAAGTCGGAAATCCAAAGCAAAAACCCAAAATCAAATCTGAAGTCGAACGAGCAAACTGCGGACGAAACAGTGAAAAACTCACTGCATCGGACGCTGGCCTGCGTCCGATGTCCAAGCACCGGACGCGTCCGATGCAAAATGAACAAATCTGGGACCTTACTACATGGTCATCGGACGCTGGCTACAGTGAAACCCTAGCGTCCGATGCTCACCCCTCGGACGCGTCCGATGCAAAATGAACAAATCTGGGACCTTACTGTATGGTCATCAGACGCTGGCTACAGTGAAACCCTAGCGTCCGATGCTCACTCCTCGGACGCGTCCGATGGTCAATGGAGCATCCGATGGTCAGCGTCCGATGCTCCTTCAAAAACGCTGTTCTTGGACACGTGGCACCTGAGCGTCCGATGTGACGAACTCAGCGTCCGATGCCCCCGAGTCCAGCGTCCGATGCCCCCGAAACTGTACAGTTCTTCCGCGGATTCAACCCGATCTCCTCCGAATCAAAAGCTCTAAGGCTTAGAATTGCTATGAGGAGTTCCAAGGAGCTTAGTGAGCTACCCATAAGAGATCATGGCTCAAACCTAACTCCAAATCGGTGAATCGGAAGAATTCGGGGCAAGGGAGACAAAAACCGATTCAAAACGAAAATTGATCGATCTACTAGCTCGTGAGGTTAGGGGTGAATTCCTTCTGTGGAATGATGCGTCTCACGATCTAGAGCAACTCAGTTCAAACAGAATCCAAAATCATTCCTCGGATTGAGAAAACGAAGCAAATCACCGAGAGAATGAAAAGCAAAACGCAAAGAACACAACTCAAAACACGAATCGATCTCGATTTCCAGCCGAAACTTCTCCACACGAGGAGACAACGAGATTACGGTCTCGTTTCATCAAAAAGCAAATACACAAAGGTATGATTCACCGTCTCTGCGGATCTCAGTAGCTACAACAGGGAATGGGAAGAAGGAAACCCTAGAATGAAAATAGCAATGGCTGAGATGGTCTGGAGGGAGGGGTCGCCTCTCCTTATATAGTCTAATAGAATTATTCCCCTTCTAAACCTACTGCTAATGAGCGAGCAGGCTAACCCTAAGGGTATTCCTGACCAACTCGAAGTTGATGGTGATCCGACGGCCATGCCCGCACAACTGGTAGCTTCGCCTCGACACGACCTCACCGATTGCCACCACGTGTCGCCACCGCTCTGCTCGTCCTTTTCACGGACCTCCCCCCGGTTTTGAGGCTGAAACCGGGAAACCTAGGCCATCCCTTGGGTTTGAGGCCGAAACCGGGAAACCTGTCGTCCATCACCTGATTTTTGTGGCCCAAACTCAGAAACCCGCCAGTACCCAGGTTTTGAGGCCCAAACCTAGAAACCGTCCTTAGCCCAAGTTTTATGGCCCAAACTCGGAAACCGTTCGCAACCAGGTTTTGAGGACCAAACCTGGAAACCGTCCACTCGGTGGTTTTTCTGTGGCTCAACCACCAAACCGAGCCGTAGAGGGGATGCACCGCCCGTGCACCCCGTCCACACACAAGTGTTCACTTGTCGCTGTCCCAGGCTGTCAGCCACCACGGCCGATCCTCAGGCTACTGGTCCGTCAGTCCAAGCCTCACGTTCGCCCTTCACCGCTCCGGGTCCATCGGCACGACACATCTCTACTTGACCTTCACCTTGCCTTTGATCACCATATCCGTGCTCAACACCTGCACAACACAAGCCAAAGAACATGCACATCATCCCAGTTGATAATCACTCATCACACAAGATCCGGCATACACCCATGTATCCGCAGAATTTGACCATCCCAACCTACAACCGGCCAGGCACCTAGGGCAGGCACTTGGATTGGAAGTTCTATGGAACCACGAGGACATCGATATCATTGCTCGGACGCCAACTCCAATGCCGACACTAGCATCACAACCATCAGCCGCCGGATCTTGTCCTCCGGAAGATCCAGATCACGACAGCGATGGTGACGAAGAAAAGGGCAGGGACAAGGGCAAGGGAAAGGACAAAGGAGAAGATGGTAGCGAAGGCGGGGACAAGAAAAAGGTAGAAGGTGATGGCGGGGACAAGGAAAAGGGCACTGACATGGGCGCCGTGTCTCCCCCGCCTCCAAACAGTCCGCCGATCGGCCCGATCAATGTGGCAAGAAGCTCAGAGGCCGGTAAGGAGGGCAACACGGCAACGACCTGCCAGCCAAGCACGAACGAGCAGCAGGGAGGCACGACGGGGGAGGCAATAGGGACGAAGACACCTCCCTCGTCGACCACAAGCCTATGTCGTCCCCCGCCCAGCAAGAATCCAAGAACGTCTGTCGACAAGCTGCCGTACACGCTCACGTTCGAAAGGTATGGTAACATCAAGCATAATAGCACGTCCATAGTATATATGCTACTAACATTCCTATCCATCGTTTGCTAGGCCTGAAACTACCCATCAACTATTTGATGAGGCCGAAGACTGCCCTGGCCACTATGAGTGCGGGAAGTTCGTGATTCCCAAGGCCCAGCTAATTGACGAGGAAAAGTGGGATACAAGGAGGTTCCATCTATGGTACATGGAAGCTGCAAAAGCCGGTATGTGAAGTTTTAACATCAAGATTCCCACGGAGTACTTCCACTTGCCCGCTGGTAACGAAATGCACCTACCTGTAGACTTTAGCGACATGTACAACCTAATGCGGGAAGAAGACCTGGACATCGTTCAAATCACCCTATTCACACTGTAAGCGATGAATGCAACTTCCACAAATCACTACATTCGCATTTTCCATAGCTCTATACTTATTATGTCACGATGACTTGTCCATGCACGATGACGGTCATTGTAAGTAATAAAAAGACGCGTCCTATACTCTACCTCTCTCCTGCACATATTGCTGAAAGAGTCATCAAGGGTTTCGAGATCAATGATCCGGAGATGACAGTTCGACAGCGAGAGAAGAAATATGAAAGCCGAGAAGATTAAGTTGAAAAATTACATACTAGAATGCATGAAGAAGATCAAGCCGGACGGGCCAGAGTGTATAATGGCTGCCTATCACTTTGGGTAAGTCAAATACATGTACGTACACCTAAGTGGCTAGCATATACTGAGAATGATTCAGGGCACAAAGTGGTGCTCGAGAAAGGTGATGACGGCAAAAGCAAGTTCACCATTACTGCAGGGTCAGCGCGACACCTATATAAACAAAGATATTTCGAGACCAGGGCGGCATAGCAGAGACCGACCAGGTTGGGTCCTCAGAATGATTGGTCTGGTTCATCCTCAAAGCAACCAGTGCAGTCGGAGCAAAGGGCCGACCAGGTCAAACAGATTTCCCCTGGCCCTAGTGGAAGCCATAAGCCGGCTGGTGTGGTCGGCCAAGCTGGTTCTAAAGACCCTACCTTTTCTGGGGTGCATGTCCTATGCACATTCGTTCCACAGAAGCCTGACACTTGGAAGACCAATGCCGATAGGAACAAGGGGAAAGCTGCTAGGGAACCATGCACTTTTGATATGCTCATGGCTAAATACAAGCAGCAAAAGGCTGATTCCCAAAATCGGCCTTTAAAAAAGAGAGAATCTACTCCTTCGAAGCGTGAGGATTGTTGATGGTCCTTAAACACCTGTTTTACCATCAACATTTTACCCTAAAGTTCACCAAAAAGGCATGAAATGTAGTCAAATAAGTTTCAAACTAACCAAATTCCACATGTCCATAGAATTTTATTTGAATGTAGGAATTTGGACCAAATTTGAAGAATGGACCCACCACGAGACAAGCCCACTCACCAGGACCCATTTGGGCCCGAGTGGGGTGGCGCCCGCCAGCCAGAGGTGGCGCCCGCCACCCAAAAGTGGCGCCCGCCACTTGGAGAGGCCCAACTCTCCCCCTTGCCACGTCACTGATCCGTGTGACCATCCCAAGGCCAAATATTGGCCCTTGGTCAATAGGTCAGTGGCATCGGACGGCTCAGGATGGAATGGCGTGGATCAAGGCAGGATGGCGGTTACTTGGACATGCAACCGACCTACCAAACCGCCTCTCTGGAGCTCCTGGATGCCGTTGAAGCCAAGGCGGTGCATCCAACGGTGAGGGAGGTGGCGGCCGCTACCTAGGGCTGGCGCCCGCCACTAGGGTTAGCCCTAGGTCGGCTGGCTGCCCCCTATAAGTACCCCCTCACTCCTCAAGACTATAAATACCCCCATGAGGCATCACTTCATTCATATCCCGTACCATCATATACCACACCAAGAAGCAAGAGAAGCAAGTGAGTGTTAGGTTAGAAGCTCAGAGAGCTTAGGCAAGTAGGTTAGCTAGTAGAGAGAGTATAGCTCTAGTGCCCTCGCTACAGCGCGGCTCTTAGTTTAGCACAGCTCAGCCTAAGTTCTTGGTAAAAGGAGCGTAGAGCTTGCTAAGAGAGAAACGGGTGCGAGCGACTGGCATCGGAGGTCGGTTGATTTCCCGGCGTCTCTGGTCTGGTTTGCTCTCTTGTATGTCAGGTACATTTATCTTTATCTCAGTATTACTTTAAGCATTACTCTCAGTATTACTTTCAGTATTACTTTATCAAGTACCTTGAGTGTGACCTAGCTATCCTACAGTTCAATTCACTTAGCCATAGTAGTTAATCTCTAGTGTGCTTAGTGATTGATCTTAGCCAATAGGTTGCTTAGTTAGTTTAGCGTTTATCTTATTAAGTCAAGTATTTGCTCTGACGTCTGCAAGGGTGTCCCTATTCAAAGCTAGGATAGAGATAGTTAGAATATAGTTAAGCGTGGTGCTTAGTTATAGACTTACCTTCAGATACGGCTGGACCCCCGGATAGCTGTGGTAGCAAGCAGGTGGTGACAGCCCTGTGCGCCTTGAACTCCACCACGTAGTTGGCCCAGTTTAACAGTAAGGCACGTTGTGCTAGCGTTCAACCTAAGTAAGTGGTAAAGGCTAGTACGCCTCGATTCTTGACAAGATAGGAATAAAACTTTACTTAACTTAGTTGCTTTATTGACTTTTGCCTGCCTTGCTTCGTAAAACTGTCTTGCTTCGTAGTTATCTTGCTTTGTAGTTATCTAGGAGTAGTTAGTAGTTAGTTACCCTTAGTTATCCTATTCCCTTTATCTACTTATCGATCCACCTTACCTTAGCCATCCATTTCATCCTTACGTATCCACCCATATATCTTTCTAGCCTTTCATCTCCTCTTTTTCCCTTTTCCCTTTTCTCTTTTCTTCGACTCTCATCCCCTTCTTGACTCGACTCATACACCACCCTAGCCTTCCCTTGGGATCAAATAAATCGACACCTGGTACTCCCAGGCGAAGTGCTACTACGATAGTTCTGTGCGCTTGCAGAATCTCCTCTTGGTAGATTGCAACCTCTCTAGTTAGCTCCTACTAGTGTCGGGATTGACAACCCTGCTTGGCATTAGTAGATAGCTGCTTTAGCTCCACTCCTTTAGGTATAGTGACCGGTCTTGCTTCAACCATTTCTGACGCCGTTGCCGGGGATATACTCCATAGTCTACTCCTAGTAACGACATTAGCAAGTGCCAACAAGCATTCCTGGGCCGTTACCGGGGATAGTTGCCTAGCTCTATCTTTAGTGAAGCTAAGAACTACCAACAAGCATTTCTGGCGCCTTTGCCGGGGAAGGCAATCGGTGTATCAGTTGTGTCCGTGTCGAATTTATCTTCGCTTAAGCTCCCGCTTAGCGAATCCCATCTTACCCCATTCTTTCTTTCCTTAGTTTTTCTTATCTTTTTCCTTCATCTTCTTCAACTTCTTTCTTTCTCATCCTGTTCTATCTTCACGATGGCCAATAAGACCATTCGTGAGTTTTCTGCTCCGTCTGCCGCTAATATAGCGATAGGACCAGACGTGATCGATGCCAACCTCAATTTTGAGTTAAAACCGGCTCTGATCACGATAGTCTAAGCTAGCCCGTTCTGTGGCAAGGCTCATGTGGATGCCAATGCTCACCTCCAGAAATTTTTGGAGATTTGCGGCACCTTCACCATTAAGGGGATAACCCAAGAAGCCATCCGTCTTCGTCTCTTTCCTTTCTCTTTGCTAGGAAAAGCGAAGCAATGGTTCTATACCAGTCGCAACGCTGTAGACATATGGGACAAGTGTTCCAATGCTTTTCTCGCCAAATTCTTTCCTATGGGCAAGATGAATGCTCTGCGCAACAAAATCTCCAGCTTTACGCAACAAGCCGAGGAATCTATTCCCGAGGCTTGGGAGAGGTTGCAAGAGTATGTCGCTGCTTGTCCACACCACGGTATGGAGGACTGGCTATTGATCCAGAACTTCTACCGTGGCCTAACCCCACTCTCTAGAAGCCATTTGGATGCCACCGCCGGCGGTGCATTCTTTTCTCTGAATGTTAAAGATGCTAAGGCTCTCATAGAGAAGATGGTGTCGAACCAAGGATGGAATGACGAAAGACTACAGCCCCGTAAGCAAGGTATACATTCCCTTAAGGAGGCCGACATGATCGTGGCCAAGATGGACCTGCTGGCGAAGAAGCTGGACAGCTGTGAGAAGATGAACCAACAAGAGAGTGTCCAATCTCTGGAATCCTACATGACTTGTGAAGTCTGTGGAGAAACCGGACATTCTGGGAGCCACTGCCCCGAGCTACATGAAGATTTGAACTTCATCAACAACAACAACGGTTTCCGTCAACAGAATCAAGGATGGAATCAGCCTGCAAACTCTCAAGGTAACAATTAATTCCCCCACTCTAATTTTCATAATTCTGATAGTCTCTCATTCTTGAAAAAATTAGTTTACTCACAAGGTAGAACTACTGATTTCTTGAATAAGAAATTAATGTCGAATGATAAAACCCTTGAGAATATAAATGCTAAATTGGAAGATTTCTCATCTGCTCTGAAAAATCAATTAAGCTTTAATAAGATGTTAGAAACCCAATTAGCTCAACTTGCTGCTATCATACCATCTTTTGAAACTGGCAAAATTCCTGCTAAACCTGACATGGAAACTGCTAATATGGTTGAAATAAAATATTTTAACTATTATAAAGATCAAACCATGACTGTTAAAAAGGGTTATCCTGGTAGTCCCATAATTAGATGCTCAATCTTTGGTGAAGTCTTTAAAAATGCCATGTGTGATTTAAGATCGAGTGTGAACATTTTATCTAAAGATTTCTATGAAAACTCGTTCTTTCCACCCATGTCATCCACATCTGCCTATGTTGTGCTAGCTGATCAATCCACTTGCTATGTAGAAGGAATAGTTAATGATTTACATGTTCATATTAGAGGTTCATATGTTCTTGCTGATTTCATAATACTAGATATGTGAAATAGGAAAGATGTGCCTCTAATCTTAGGTAGACCCTTCTTGAACACTGTTGATGCCTGCATATATGTGGGAAGTGGTAAAATTCAAATGACATTAGGAGGGAGGAAGGAAATATTCTCTTTTTCCCGTGGTCCCGCATATGCCGCTAACATGCAGAAAGCAAAACCCGTTCGTACCAAGAAGAGGCGCCCAAGAACAAGGTGGAGCAGAAAGAAAGAACCACCTCCTCCTGAGTTGTGTAATTAACATAACAAAGGAGAGGTGCCAAAAGAAGAAGAAGCAGATGGAGTACTTAAAGAAGAAGCACCCAAGGAAGAAGATCCACCCGATAAGGATGAAACTCCAAGGACCTAAGGTATGGTTTTACTTTTAATTTTTCCCTTCAAATTTCCCTTTTTCAAATGAATAACATATGTCATGCATGCAACTAAAAAATCAGTTATCATTAGTTATATGCATAGGTATATGTTAACTTAGTTAGAATACTAAAATATCATAATAGGATAGTTTCCCTTTTCACAACATTAGATAGTTTCCCTTTCAATAAAATGAGAACAAGAGCTCCGACCAAGAAAGAAGAAGACCCTTCACCAAGCAAGAAGCCAGCTTGAGGGAGACTTCCGCTCCGACAAGGTATGTCTCAAGCCTACACTTTACATTCAGTTCTTAAATTCTATATGTTTTGAATGTCACATGCTTGCCTAAATAACCACTCCATGAATAAAATTGATAAAATCTGCTTAAATAAGTTGAAACCTGAATAAGATTTGAAATATGTCATGCAAATGCTATTGTTATGGTTTGAATAACTGGTCTTATCTAAGTTATAGCTTTTGTGGGTTGCACATGCTTTAACTGAAATCATGCTTAGTGAATAAAGTTAGTAAGAAATGGAGTAATTCTTTAAACTTGCTAAAGTGAAATTAGGACCTAATCTAGAGGATTTCTTTTAAAAATCATGAAAACCTTGCTAAAAGTTCCTCCTGGATTTTATCTCATCCCACCACCAGCCAAATATTTGTTAGTCATTAGTCAAAACCACAAAGAGCTTTGTTTGTGTTGAGCTTTGTTAGACCTCATAGATCTTAGTAGAGAAGCTTATCATATCTTTTGAATCAAGATTCACACACACCCACCATAAATTGCCTACTTTCCACTTTGGAAGTTTGCAACCACCAAATAAATTGCTTATTATCTACACCGGAGATATGCAATACCCTGCCAAACATCCCATTGCTAGCCTTATGCTTACTCCTACACTGGGAATAAGCATTTCTCTCCCTTTCCCTACTCATTTCAAAAATCCTTTCGTATAGATAACCTGGGGAAATCTAGAGCTAAAAAGAGAGAGAGAGAGCAAAATGAGCAAAGTAGCTCAAGAAAGGACTATGTCCTAAGAAGAAAAAAAGTGAGCAAAGTAGCTCAAAAGAGGACTATGTCCTAAGAAAATGTGAGGACACATCTTTTGTCTACTCACTATGTATCCAAAAAGAGAGAGAGAGAGAAAGAGAATTATCATTAGCTCTAGACCCCAGAAATTAACTAGGAAGGATTATGAAATATCTCTCTATACACTTCCACATAACCACACATGCACATCTTGAACAATTTTTATGATTTGCTGCTCCTTATGATCTGAGTGTCTAGCTTAGCAATAAACATCAGGCAATTTGCTCATGGTTCTTAGCCCACCTATAACTCCACATATCATTCTTTAGAAATAGGAGAGGCTACATTTTGGCCTAAGTGAGGATTTAAACACCATTGAGTGATTGAGTGAATCTTGGAGGACTTAAGCAAGTTGTTATCTTTTGAAAACCTTGAAAAACCTCCAGACAGAATCCTAGTCAAACCTAAGCAAGATAAAAGTTTCCTATCTACTGCTTTATTTCACTCTTGCATGTTTGAAGTGAAAAGCTATAAGCCCCACATTGCTATGATTTATGATACAAGCTAAGTTATTTCTCACTATACAATATGCACTTGCATACATCTTAAGTTGCTATCTATTTCATGCTCAATGCTTAAACCGCATTGTTGCTCGAGGACGAGCAACAGGTTAGCTTGGGGGAGCTTGTTGATGGTCCTTAAACACCTATTTTACCATCAACATTTTACCCTAAAGTTCACCAAAAAGGCATGAAATGTAGTCAAATAGGTTTCAAACTAACCAAATTCCACATGTCCATAGAATTTTATTTGAATGCAGGAATTTGGACCAAATTTGAAGAATGGACCCACCAGGAGACAAGCCCACTCACCAGGACCCATTTGGGCCCGAGTGGGGTGGCGCCCGCCACCCAAAAGTGGCGCCCGCCACTTGGAGAGGCCCAACTCTCCCCCTTGCCACGTCACTGATCTGTGTGACCATCCCAAGGCCAAATCTTGGCCCTTGGTCACTAGGTCAGTGGCATCGAACGACTCAGGATGGAATGGCGTGGACAAGGCAGGATGGCAGTTACTTGGACATGCAACCGACCTACCAAACCGCCTCTCTGGAGCTCCTGGATGCCGTTAAAGCCAAGGCGGTGCATCCAACGGTGAGGGAGGTGGCGGCCGCTACCTAGGGCTGGCGCCCGCCACTAGGGTTAGCCCTAGGTCGGCTGGCTGCCCCCTATAAGTACCCCCTCACTCCTCAAGACTATAAATACCGCCCTGAGGCATCACTTCATTCATATCCCGTACCATCATATACCACACCGAGAAGCAAGAGAAGCAAGTGAGAGTTAGGTTAGAAGCTCAGAGAGCTTAGGCAAGTAGGTTAGCTAGTAGAGAGAGTATAGCTCTAGTGCCCTCGCTACAGCGCGGCTCTTAGTTTAGCACAGCTCAGCCTAAGTTCTTGGTAAAAGGAGCGTAGAGCTTGCTAAGAGAGAAGCGGGTGCGAGCGACTGGCATCAGAGGTTGGTTGATTTCCCGGCGTCTCTAGTCTGGTTTGCTCTCTTGTATCTCAGGTACATTTATCTTTATCTCAGTATTACTTTAAGCATTACTCTCAGTATTACTTTTAGTATTACTTTATCAAGTACCTTGAGTGTGACCTAGCTATCCTACAGTTCAATTCACTTAGCCATAGTAGTTAATCTCTAGTGTTCTTAGTGATTGATCTTTGCCAATAGGTTGCTTAGTTAGTTTAGTGTTTATCTTAATAAGTTAAGTATTTGCTCTGACGTCCGCAAGGGTGTCTCTATTCAAAGCTAGGATAGAGATAGTTAGAATATAGTTAAGCGTGGTGCTTAGTTATAGACTTACCTTCAGATATGGCTGGACCCCCAGATAGCTGTGGTAGCAAGCAGGTGGTGACAGCCGTGTGCGCCTTGAGTTCCACCACGTAGTTGGCCCAGTTTAACAGTAAGGCTTGTTGTGCTAGCGTTCAACCTAAGTAAGTGGTAAAGGCTAGTACGCCTCGATTCTTGACAAGATAGGAATAAAACTTTACTTAACTTAGTTGCTTTATTAACTTTTGCCTGCCTTGCTTCGTAAAACTGTCTTGCTTCGTAGTTATCTTGCTTTGTAGTTATCTAGGAGTAGTTAGTAGTTAGTTACCCTTAGTTATCCTATTCCCTTTATCTACTTATCCATCCACCTTACCTTAGCCATCCATTTCATCCTTACCTATCCACCCATATATCTTTCTAGCCTTTCATCTCCTCTTTTCCCCTTTTCCCTTTTCTCTTTTCTTCGACTCTCATCCCCTCCTTGACTCGACTCATACACCACCCTAGCCTTCCCTTGGGATCAAATAAATCGACACCTGGTACTCCCAGGCGAAGTGCTACTACGATAGTTCTGTGTGCTTGCAGAATCTCCTCTTGGTAGATTGCAACCTCTCTAGTTAGCTCCTACTAGTGTCGGGATTGACAACCCCGCTTGGCATTAGTAGATAGCTGCTTTAGCTCCACTTCTTTAGGTATAGTGACCGGTCTTGCTTCAAGCATTTCTGACGCCGTTGCTCGGGATAGACTCCATAATCTACTCCTAGTAACGACATTAGCAAGTGCCAACAAGCATTCCTCGGCCGTTACCAGGGATAGTTGCCTAGCTCTATCTTTAGTGAAGCTAAGAACTACCAGCAAGGATGAGAAATCCAAACAGATGATGGTTTCTCAGGTGACGTATTCGGCGCCAAAGGCTAGACCGTATTGCTATCAGTGGGCCCCTCCTATTTTGTCACTACCGCAATGGGGTCCTCAAGGAGTATGGGTGCCCTATCCTATGCCGACACATATGTATTATCAGCCAGGATGGGGAATGCCTGCTAATCAGCCTGCAAGAGTCTCAGTGTTTGATCGCTTGGGTGATCAGCCAAGCTCTAGTTAGAATCAGCTGGTCGCGTCGAGGATTTTAACTTCTCAGGAGGCAAGAAAGACGCAGATGCGACATGTCTATGTACCTAAGAAGGTGCAAAGTGTTCCTACTGCCTCTCCGATCAGATCTGACCCGGTCCCCACTATTACAATCGGGTCTATGGAAGTCCCTCTTGCCAATGAACCTGAGTCGATGGTGGTTGACGAGCCACCAGCTGAAGAGGTCCCAGAAGCTAAAGATACTTCGGTTGAGCCAGAAGCAGAGGAACCTGTTGAGCATGATCCCAAATACATGCAGCCCAGATGGTGTCCTCCTGGTTTGACTAAGACTCAGTGAAGGAAGCTGCAGAGGGCCCGCTGCAACAAACAGAAGAAAGAGCGGCTTGACAAAATGAGGGAAGCATATTTAATTCAACACATCGTATTTTCCCTTAGGGCAAGCGAGGAGGTGAAGATCCGGCTTGTAACCAAAAGCCGACTTTAACAATTGAAGAATCAAACAAGTCGGATCTTGAACTGACCAGTCTAAACACCGAGACTACCTAGGTGGTTTCAAAACCGATCGGGCCGGACATGAATCCGACCACTTCAGGACAGGTGCCGACCAGTTTAGAGGTCGAGCAGATTGATTCGGCTACTACTAGATCCGGAGGAGAGTTGACCCGATCAGGATCTAGGACCGAATCGGTTCCTAATCGATGGGGTTAGCCTCGCTTCTTAATAACCCTATTTTCTCCACTGGTATTACTGCGACCAGTGAAGAATTATCTGAAAAACCAGATGAGGAGATGGTGGACTATAAACCTTCCCCAGAAAGGGTAGAGGTCAATGTAGTTTATTTATCGGCCGACTATTACGTGGTCGGAGATGATTCAACGGCAGCGGAGTTCAACTTCGCTACGCAGACTGCTGTATTCCAGAAACTAGAGGAATCCGTCAATCATCTTAAGCCGTTGCATGTGAAGGATCACATCAATGGTGCACCAGTTCACAAAATGCTGGTCAACAATGGGGCAATTGTGAATTTGATGTCATACTCGCTTTATCAGAAGCTTGGCGGTACCGATGAAGAGCTGATCAAGACCAACATGACTATTACTGGAGGAGGAGGAGGAGATCCCATTACGGCCAAGGGAGTTGCGTCTATGGAACTGACCGTTGGGAGCAAGACTTTGGCCACTGCTTTCTTCGTCGCCGACATACAAGGTAGCTATAATCTTATACTTGGACATGACTGGATTCATGCTAATCGGTGCATACCTTCTAGTTTGCATCAGTTTCTCATTCAATGGGTGGGGGACGATGTTGAGGAAGTACACTCAGATTCATCGGCCTATGTAGCTACGGCCGATGCTCCTTTGCTGGGGGGGCATGATACTATTGCTTGTCTGTCTGGTCGGGACCTTTCTGATTTTCAATTTGTTAGTGTTACCCGGGAAGGTTTTGTACCAGTGTCTTTAAAACCGACCAACAATCGGTTCAACATTATCATGTAATTTAATGGATGTTAATATTTATTGGCTAAAGCATTGTGTCGAACAATATCGGGCTAATGAGACCGATACTTGTGAATCTATTGATGATTTTGATGAGCTCAATAAGTTGGGCCAAGGTTTTACGTCGGCCGACCCTTTGGAACAAATAGATATTGGGGATGGTTCTGTACCAAGGCCGACCTTTGTAAATCAAAATCTTGAGGCCAATTATAAGCTAAGATTAATCGCCCTATTGAAAGAGTTTTTTGATTGCTTTGCATGGGATTATACAGAGATTGCTGGATTAAGTCGAGAACTTGTCGAGCATCGGCTTCCTATCAAGCCGGGGTTCCGACCATTCAAACAGCATCCTCGACGTTTTAATTCTACAATATATGACCGGATTAAAGAGAAAATTAATCGGTTATTACAAGCGGGATTTATCTGACCATGCAAATATGCGGAGTGGGTCTCTAATATCGTGCCTGTAGAAAAGAAAGATACCGGAAAAATCAGGGTTTGCATTGATTTTAGAGATCTGAATAGGGCCACTCCCAAAGATGAGTATCCTATGCCTATAGCCGATATGTTAATCAATGATGCTTTGGGATATCAGGTTGTCATTTTTCTTGACGGCAACGCTAGTTACAATCAGATATTCATGACCGAAGAGGACATGTCCAAAACGGCCTTTATTTGTCCTGGGTTCGTTGGTATTTTTGAATGGGTCGTAATGACATTCGGTTTGAAGAATGTAGGTGCTACCTATCAACGCGCTATGAATCTGATCTTTCATGATTTGATTGGGATAATCATGGAAGTATATATTGATGATATCGTGATTAAATCGGCTGCCCATGTGTCTCATCTAGCCGATTTACGTTTAGCGTTTGAAAGGATGCGTCGTTATGCGTTGAAGATGAATCCACTAAAGTGTGCTTTCGTTGTGTCAGCTGGGAAGTTTTTAGGGTTCATCATTCACGACAAAGGCATAGAAATTGATCCTAGAAGGATAGAAAAAATCAAGAAAGTTCAGGCGCCTACATGCAAAAAGGACTTGCAAAAGTTCTTAGGGAAAGTGAACTACTTGAGGAGATTTATTGCAAATTTGTCCGGGAAAATTATTCCTTTCACCCCTATATTAAAATTAAAAGATGAAGCTGAGTTCGCTTGGGGGGCAGAGCAGCAAGAAGCATTTGAGAAAATAAAGGAATATTTGTCATCTTCACCAGTTCTTCGGGCGCCTAAGAGAGGTATCCCTTTCAGATTATATATCGCCGCCGATGAAAAGGTTATTGGAGCTATCTTGACACAAGAAGATGGAGGTAAAGAATATGTAATTGCATATATTGGTCTCCGTCTTCTTGATCCCGAGACAAGATTCGGCATATACCAAGGCATGAAAATTATAAAGCCAACATGTTAGCCCAACAAGCATCTGACTATAATGTTAGTAAACGCAATTTTTACGTAAAGCCGGTGCAGCAGCACGCAGAAGTATTGTCGGCTTCTATGGCCGACCAGTTTGTTTTAAGACCAGTTCGGCCATCTTGCCATGGAGATCAGATATATGTTGAGCATACTTGGGTAAGTACTATGGCCGACTATGTTGTTTATGAATCAAGTCAGTTAATCCGTCCGATTGACCTGGTCGATCTTGGAATGATTGATTTGTCTGAAGAAACTCTAAATCGGTCCGAAACAAATGGAACTGATTTGGAAGATTGAAGAACTCCCCTACTTAAGTATCTTAATGATCCAAGTACTAAGGCTGATCAAAGTGTTCGGCGAAGTGCATTTAAATATGTACTACATAATGATGAGCTTTACCGAAGAACTGCCGAAGACTTGTTGCTTAAGTGTTTGAGATCTGATCAAGCAAAGGTGGCTATGGGGGAGGTTCATGAGGGTATTTGTGGAACACATCAATCGGCGCCTAAGATGAAATGGCTACTGCGCAGAGCTGGGTTTTATTGGCTCATAATGATGGCCGATTGTTTTCGTTACTACAAAGGATGCGAAGAATGTCAACGGTTTGGAAATATACAGCTTGCACCTACTGCTATGCTTCATCCTATTATCAAACCGTGGCCTTTTCGTGGTTGGGGGCTAGACTTCATTGGCCAAATTCATCCCCCATCTTCAAAGGGACATCGTTTTGTTCTGGTCGCTACAGATTACTTCACTAAATGGACTGAAGCAGTGCCTTTGAAAAATATGACACATAAGGAGGTAATTGAGTTTATTACTGAACATATTATACATAGATTCGGCATACCTCAGACGTTAACCACAGATCAAAGGACATCTTTTGTTTCTAAGGAAGTACGAGATTTTGCCAAATTATACAAAATAAAGATGCTCAATTCGTCTCCATACTATGCTCAAGCTAACGACCAAGCTGAGTCTAGTAACAAGATTTTGATCAAGCTTATCAAAAAGAAGATTGAGGACAATCCAAGAAGGTGGCATGAGGTTTTGTCTGAGGCTTTATGGGCTCATCGTGTGTCAAGGCATGGTGCCACAAAAGTTACTCCTTTCGAGCTGGTATATCGGCAAGAAGCACTGTTGCCCGTCGAGGTGAATCTGGATGCATATAGACTAGCTAGACAGAATGATTTATCTGTTGTTATGTACTATGATGCCATGATGGACAATATAGATGAAATAACCGATAAAAGATTAAAAGCTTTTAAGGAGATGGGGAAGGACAAAGCCCGGGTTGCCAGAGCATACAACAAGAAGGTGAGAAACAAATCGTTCCAAGTGGAAAAGTTAGTATGGAAAACTATACTACCACTCGGGTCGAGAAGTAACAAGTTTGGCAAGTGGTCGCCGAGTTGGGAAGGTCCTTATAAAGTGATCAAGGTAATATTCGGGAATGCACATGTGCTGGAGACGTTGCAAGGTGAAAGTCTGCCAAGAGCAATAAACGGAAGATATTTGAAAAAGTACTTTCCAAGTGTTTGGCAAGAAGCCTAAGCGCCTTCCAAACAATGGCCGATACATGTATCGCCCTTAGAACAAAAATAATCAGAAAGTTTATCCTTAATTATCGAATAGCCGATGAGTTGGACATCGTTGTTGTTCGGTTTGTTTTTAGGTTTTGCTAAAGATCACCTAAAAACACGGGGGCATATGTTGACACTCAAAAGTGTCACAGGTAAAAGTAAATTTAGGAGAAGTATTCGGCCTATAACATTAGGGTCGGATTTGTCTTCTTTTACTTCGTATTTGATAAATTAGATGTTTTAAGTCAAATGGGCCTGATCATTTTGGACTTCCGATCAGTCAATGTTTATGTCCGACTAGGTGACACTGGTCGGAGGTCTTATAGTTATAATGAAGGCTAAGTCCGGCGACATTTCATTAATCAGTATGGGCTAATAAAGCCCATTGAGGCTGATTTGGATCAATCTGGTCGATCTAAGGATCAGCGGGATTAGGGTTACCTTGTTGCGTCCGGATTAGATTCTATATTGATAAAGTCCGGATAGGAAACTTGGAAATCATATCGGGAGACGTTTCCTATTGGAATAAGACCAACCCCCTCTATATATATATGAGAGGATCATGACCGATTGAAGTATCCAACACCAATCGATCAAAAATCAATCTACTATCCTTTTTACCCTTTTTTCCCCTCTACCTTGTTGTTCGGCGCATCTCCCGGCGAGATTCGACGGCATTCTAGGCGGCCTTGCTGGTCCTAGAACAACCTCTATGTGCTTCTCCCCGACGGGTCTTTCCGGGAGGAGTTCTAGAGTCACCAACACAGGAACCCAAAACCCTAGATCGATCAAAACCGGTCTTTAGATCGGTTTCGCCGGTTTAGCCAGGGTCTCTGCTGCCTCAGGTTAAACCGCAACCTCTCCGGGCGTTCTAGCCCTGCTGATGTGTGATTCGGATAACTTCCGACGTCAACAATATTCATCTAGGCCTAATACAATGAACCTAGACCTATATGTCGACATACTCTAACAGTTTTTGCCAAAAATCAACAAGTGAAAATCATAGTGATATCAGGTTTCTCCCTGATCGATCGCAATGTTCTTCGCTAGTAAGTATCAGCTTAGTTCTGCGTTCAGATCCGAAGGAAAGTGGCACACGGATAAGATTTTCCTGTCCTCCAAAGGTGACACGGCTGGTCTCGTCGTCGAAGCACCGCAGCGCGACCAGGCCTTGATCATAGAGGAGACCAAACGACCTGTGGTGACTTTAATTACTTTCCAAAGGTCGGGGGTGCGCAGTGCGCGACGTATGAACTCGTTGTCTCACTCCCATTTGCAAAATCATGCACGACGTTACTCCTGGCTGGTACCTCTCAGCACATCTAGATCTGACTCGGCTCCACAGCTGTATCCGGCAAAAGGAGAGGCGTTCGTCAGTTTCTGACGACAGGTACATGTCTGGACGTGTGTTCATGATGTTGGGTCGTGTCCGGGTGATTAGACGTGATGAAGAGATCAATACCACTATGTAATGTATCATGTATGGTGAGAGTTTTTCCATGCACCAATTTATATTTGTGTTAATGACCAGCGCGCACAAGTGAAATTGCAACAAGATGGAATGTCAGTTTATTTACCTCTAATGATACTATGGTAAGTCTGCATTGGGAGTGGTCTAAAAGGTGCACGTTCCAACAATAAATTCTTATGAAGGCTGAGGTTACCTCCGTAGTTCCTGATTAACAAAGGACAATTTAGCTAAAATGAATAGGTCTAGATATTTGAAGTGTTATTTCTGTGTAATGAAATAATTAAACACTTTTTTGACTGTCAGCATGCCAAGATTGTTTGGATATTTTTTTTGAACAGATACCACCAGGTTAACTCCACACATCCCCACCTAGATCTATTACTACGCCTAAACTGATAATCACCCATAGAGTCAGAATCTCCAATCCTCATTGCCGGAATTGCATCCAGCGGAGGACAATTAACAGTGACGGTGGTAAACCGGCAGTGATATCGGAGTGTTACTGCCGGATCAAAGAATGACCCAGCAGTGGTATCTTTTGAGCATCACTACCAGGTTGTATAATTAACCGCAGTGATGTTTATGATATCACTGTCATATCATTCTATGATCTAGCAGTGACATTTATGACATCACTGCTAGATTAGTGACACATGCGCCTCAGGTATATTAGAGGGAGTATATGATTACATCCTAGTTAGAAAACCATATATACATAAGTTAATTTTTTAAGATAGATGTTTTGAGTCCTTCTCTTAAAATCGATTTATGGAGACAAATGTCTTAAGATATTTGTCTCCATAAATAGTTGCATAAAAATAATTTATAATCTTTTCATATGAACTCGAATAAAGACAAATTTGTATAAAAAATGTAGCCCTCGACATTACAACTGTCTACTTAAAAAGTTTTTGAATTGAAAACTGTTTTGGGCCCTAAAATTTTGTTGCAAGGTTACAGATTTTACAATATAAAATTATTTAAAAGTCCCAAATGTTGACATGGTCTATACAAAAGTTAGAGTTCTTGATACAATCTATAACTTTTTTTTTGTTGAAAAGTTCTTTATTTGAAGTCGTTTAGAGTCCTAAATATGGGTTCTAAATTTTTAAATTTTTAAATTCAAAATTTAGAATTCTTAAACGATTGCTAATATTCACATAATTAATATCATAGTTCTAGTAGTCGACGTGAGCTACATGTTTATTCTTGACAAGTTTTTTACTTGAAATCGTTTAGAGTCTCAAGTACTAGGTGGATTCCCCACGCGTTAACCGCGGGTATGACAAAGGAATATAAATGATTCTCTCTTCGTATCACCGTTGTCTCTTCGTGTCATCTGTTTGCCTTAAATGGATACTTCGAGCCTAGGAATTATGGGTATGAAGGAGTGACTTCACTGTAGTCCTCGTTAGAGGGTCATCGTAAACCTTAGTGGCTTCGAACCATTTCACCCAAGGTCTTACTCAACCGAACCCTCTCCCCCTAATATACCTGAGGCGCATACCCCCTCCCAGGAGTTCTGTCAGTTTTGTGTATGGCTCCTTTAGGCGTTTTGGAGGACTTCAGAAAATCTATATGATATGCAATTTTGCCACGTTTTTACTCAGAAACACAGGTTTTGGCCAAGGAGGTATGAAGGAGTAGCTTCACTGTAGTCCTCATTAGAGGGTCATCGTAAACCTCAGTGGTTTCGAAGCATTTCACCCGAGGTCTCACTCAACTGAACCCTCTCCCTCTAATATACCTGAGGCGCATACCCCCTCCCAGGAGTTCTGGCAATTATGTGTAGGGTTTCTTCAGGCGTTTTGGAGGACCTCAAAAAATCTATGTGATATGCAGTTTTGCCACGTTTTTGTTCGAAAACACTGGTTTGGGCCTAGGAGGCGTACGAGAGTCATTGTTTCTCACGGATGGACTAAAATATATCCATGTGTGGTCTTGTTTTGAAGAGTTTATTGCGAGAAATACCATGGTGCAATTGGATTTTAACTACGGTACTTGGTTTAGGAGCTATGACTTTTTTCTATTTTAAGTGCATGCATGAGTGGGCAGCGGTGGACACTTAATTGCATGCGTGAGTGTGCATGATGTCATGACACCTGGGATGACATCACCACAGATGATGTGGAGGAAGAATAGGCTAGAGAAATAGGCTAGTGGAGCTTTGCTTTATAGGGATTATAGATATGTTTTAAATTCATATATTTTTTGATTTCATTTTTGTTATTTTTCAAACAATCTCGGAGATATATCCTATTCCAATGCTGTAGTACTTAATAAGACTTAAAATTAGTATTTAGAAGTTTCTTCATTTGAGTTCGTTTAGTGGCCAATGTATCCAATATAAGATTATTAAATACTGATATAAAATGATAACATATCATATATAGTGCCTCCAAAAATAGATTTATGGAGATGGTCATTTTAAGATAACCGCTTCAAAAATGGTCTATTTTCAGAGGCAGTCGTCTTAAGGCGGCCACCTCCGTAAATACATTTTTGGAGGCAGGCACTATAAGACCTGACTCCAAAAATAGTTGCCCAACTTGGAGCCCAAGTAGCCCACCGTGACCTAATATCACTTTCATCCGTATATATACAAAAAAGAGTTAGGGTTTTAGCCCATTTACTCGATGCCTATTTGATGGTGCTTAAAGCATCATTTCACCATCAGCATTTCACCCAAAACCAAGGTAAAATAACATAAAAAGTAGAAGATTTGGTTTATAACTAACCTATTTCCACATGTGCATAGTTTCTTATCTTAATGCAGGAAATGATGGAATTTGGGCCAAACAAGTGTACCAGGAGCAAGGCCAAGCCACTCTGGCCCATTTGGGCCTGAGTAGGGTGGCGGCCGCCACCTATTACTAGCGGCTGCCTGGTCCATCTTGCCCAAAGTGGCCCAAGCCACGTCATCGATCCATGGGAGTCACCTCAAGCTCAAATCCTGGCCATTGCACACTAAGACGGTTTGATCCAAGGGCTAAGAGGAGTATCACCTGGATAGTGGGCTTTGAACACGTGTCTAAAACCCTAACCAACCCTCAAACCGACTTAGGGGAGCAAGTGAAGACCGTTGGATGAATAGCGGTTGCAATGGACGACAGAGGAGTTGCGGGCGCCAGGGTTTAGTGGCGGGCGCCACCCCCTAAACCCTAACTGACCTCCCCTTCACTCTATAAGTACCCCCTAGATTCCTAGCACTATAAATAGGCCCCTAGAGTTCTCATTCGGAGAGCCTCACATCAGTATTCACCATTAGGTTAGAATAGCACACTTGCTATGCTAGAGAGATTAGAGAGAGTGTGAGTGCCTCACTAGAAGAGGAGCTGGAGAGGAGAAGAGTAGAAGTCTTGAGAGTTCCGGAGTTGTCAGAGACCTCTGCTTCTCTCTGCTCTGTGCTTCAACTTTGGTACCTTAGTATTTATTTTATCTTCAAGTATTTATTTTCAGTACTTGTGTGCTCGTTTCATTGCTTGATATTAGTTTCAAGTGCTCTAGTTCTAGTACAGGGCTAGTAGTAGTAATATATAGATTAAGTGTGGTACTTAGGCTATATATTGCCAGTGAATACGGCTAGGCCCCCGGATAGCTGTGGTAGCAAGCTGGTGGTGACAGCCCTGTGCGCCTTGAATTCCACCACGTAGTTGGTCTAGTTTAACAGTAGGGCTCGTTGTGCTAGCGTTCAACCTAAGTCAGTGGTAAAGGCTAGTACGCCCACAGTACACTAGTAAAGAACTTAAATCACTAGAAGTCTAATAGAACTAGGATCTAACCCAGTAGATAGTGCCCGTTCCCCTTCATCTATCCTAGATATCGTTATCCCCCTAGTTTTCTCAAAATCACTTCGCATTCCTCGTGGATTCGATACCCCGGAATACTCTGAGGTGAAAAGCTACAACTGACAGCCGTGCGCTTGCGGTTTCTTCTGCGTGCCACCCGAGGTGTCAACAAGCTTTTCTGGCACCGTTGCAGGGGAGCGGTAGCTGATTTTTGAGACTAGAGTTAGGATCATCTTTATCCTCTCTGTATGGAGAACCAATCTATCTTCCAATTCGCAGCTCCTAAGAGTTCGCGATTAGAGCCACATTCATCATCACAACCTATATATGCCGATAGTTACGAATTGCGCCCTGACTTTATTAACAAAGTTCAGGAGAGCATATTTACAGGATCAGAAAATCCCTACACACATCTACGTGAGTTTGAGCAAGTCTGTGCATGCTTGAACATTTCGGGCATTTCACCTGACACTGTCAAGTGGGAGCTGTTTCCGTTCACTTTGACGGGAGGAGCTAAAACATGACATGCTCGAACCGTGGAAAGTGCCAGAGGAGACTGGGGAACTTTACAGACCAAGTTTATCTTAACGTATTTCCCTGTCCACCGAGTGGTACAACTACGAGTAGAAGTGTTGACCTTTAGACAAAATGATAAGGAGACATTAGGGGAGGCTTGGGCCCGTTTTATTGATTTAATCAATTTAGGACCCGATTTAGCCATACCCGATCCAATACTCCTTCAACATTTTTATGTCGATTTAGAGAAAGAGAGCGCCCTTCACCTTGATCATTCGTTAGGTGGAGCGTTTCTTCATCTTTCTCCACGAGGTGGAAAGGAGGTTCTTGACAGAATTCTCGAGAATACTCCTTATACTGGAGTTTCCGATGAAATCCCTGAGGAAGAAGTCGTAGAAACTCCAATTTCGACCGTAGAACAACAAGAAGAGCTCGAGTCTAGCTCACTGGACTTAGCGGAGCCTATTCCGTCCACATCTGGGGAAGAAATTCTTCCGGAATTTTTGGGCGAGATAGAGGATGATGTGTTTGAGGATTACGGAAATGCTATGAACTACTCCGTTCAAGCTCTCCCATCCGACAAACCACTTCCTGAGTCTTCTGATGGAATCTATAGCCGAGAGCATCTTTTGGAACTTTTAGCTGTCATGAGTCATGATTGGACAATGGAAGCCGAAGTAACAGAAAACATGCCTCGCATAGATAATGTACCTACCATAATAAATTGTCGAATTAGGGGAGAAAGAGCCTTTGCCTTTTACGACGTTGTCGTGGGAATTAATGTTCTTGCTAGTAATTATGTATCCAGAACATTCCCCGACTTTCAACGATAACCAACTAAACGGTGTATAAGAGACCCAAATGGTGACATCTTGGAAAGTGAAGGAATACTAAAGATGGTCCCCATCCAAGTAGATGGAGCGGACATGGTCTTAGATTTCTACATTTTCGATGTAGTCCTTTTTGACGTCTTCTTAGGACAACCTTGGTCCATATTTGCCTTGCAAGGACTATGTCAAGAGCACTTCAATGCTCAAATCGGTGGAAAAGAGTACTCAGTACCTTTCGTTCGTGCATTAAATTCTATTGCCGAATAACCACCAGAACCAGATCTTCTCGATCAAGCTAGAACCTCTACCCTTTATGAGTTGGCTCAGCCTGATTTTGAAAAAGATTCTGAGTTCTTTGTCGAAGAAGAAGCCGAGAC
Organism: Coix lacryma-jobi var. lacryma-jobi; assembly: GCA_009763385.1. NCBI lineage: Eukaryota > Viridiplantae > Streptophyta > Magnoliopsida > Poales > Poaceae > Coix > Coix lacryma-jobi. The sequence continues at coordinate 141,851,772 of CM019824.1, forward strand.
AGATGAACCTGCGGATACATGGGTGTATGCCGAGTCTATGAGTGATGAGTGATTGTCAACTGGGATAATGCGCATGTTCTTTGGCTTGTGTTGTGCAGGTGTCGAGCACGGATACAGTGATCAGAGGCAAGGTGAAGGTCAAGTAGAGACGTGCCATGCCGATGGACCGAGAGTGGCGAAGGGCGGACGTGAGGCTTGGACTGAGGGACCGGTGGCCCAAGGATCAGCTGTGGTGGCTGACAGACTGGGACAGCGACGAGCAAAGACTTGCGGGCACGGTGTTGCTTGGGTCGAGGACCTGGGGACACGTGTCGGTGGACGGGGTGCACGGGCGGTGCATCCCCTCTACGGCTCGGTTTGGTGGTTGAGCCACAGAAAAACCACCGAGTGGACGATTTCCAGGTTTGGGCCTCAAAACCTGGGCACTAATGGTTTCTGAGTTTGGGCCATAAAACTCGGGCTAAGGACAGTTTCCAGGTTTGGGCCTCAAAACCTGGGTGCCACGGGTTTGCTGAGTTTGGGCCACAAAACTCAGGCGATTGACGGCTGGTTTCCCGGTTTGGGCGTCAAAACCGGGGGTTGGTCGTGAAAACTGGTTTCCCGGTTTGGGCCTCAAAACCGGGGGCAAAGTCCAGGAAAAGGACGAGCGGAGCGGTGGCGGCACGTGGCGGCAATCGGTGAGGTTGCGTTGAGGCAACGCTACCAGTTGTGCGGGCGTGGCCGTCGGATCACCAGCATCTTCGAGTTGGTCCAGACTAACCATAGGGTTTAGCTGGTTCGCTCTGTAATTAGTGAGGGGTAGAGTAGGAATTAGAATTAGGATAAGTAGAGGGAGACACCCTCCTCCCATTCTATCTCAGTTATTTGCTCTTTGCTTCTAGGGTTTCCTGCTCTCCCAATCCCCTGCTGTAGCTACTGAGATCCGCAGAGAACCATACCTCTGTGTACTGGAGATTTTGAGGAAGTGAGACCGTAATCTCACTGTTGTAGCGTGTGGTAGCCACACGGTTGCAGATCGATGACTTGATTCGCGTTTTGTTCATGTTCTTCGCGTTCTTCGTTTCTCCACGTTTTTCCTGTCACTCGATCTCCCTCTCTACTGCGTCTTTGCGAAATCCGTTTGAATCAACTTGTTCTTTATAGTGAGGAGATCATTTCCACTGAAGGAATTCATCTAACTCCTCATGAACAAGTAGATCGGGTTGATTTTATTTTCGTGGCGCTTTGTCATTCATACTCTTCCCCCTTCAATTTCCTGGTGTTTGGGTTGATTTGAGTGGATGATTTCTTGGGGATAGTCTCCTAACTACCTTGTGAACATCCTCTCCATGTTTGGGAACGTAGGATTGAGTTTTGATTCGGATTTGGGAGGATTCGTGAGAAGGGCGACCGAAATCGCCCTCTCTGTTCATCCGCGGACAGTCCGCCAGGTGAACCGCGGACAGTCCGCGCGTCGGGGTCGGTCAGACCAGTGGCCTGACTCCGCGCTGTTGGACGAGCCCTTTTTGAACCGCGGACAGTCCGCCGTTGGAGTTCGCGGACAGTCCGGGAACGTCCAGTGGACTTGCAGCAACTGTGCTGTTTCGGGGTTTTTGCCGGCGGACAGTCCGCCATCCCCTCGCGGACAGTCCGCAGTAGGGGCGGACAGTCCGGGACCTCAGGGCCAGACAGTCCGGGAATCGGCTGAAGCCTCTGGTTTAGTGCATTTGCTCTCCCGACTTCTCCGCTTGGTTTCTGGACCTCTCGTTTGACCCTAGAGTTGATCAAGGAACTTCTCTAGGTATCTTTGCTACTTGTTAGCATTGGTATTTGGGGATTTCTCGACGTAGTCTTCCATCTACGTTCGGGACTTGGTTTTTGAGGGTCGAACTTGAGCCGGTGTCTTTGGCGTTTGGTTGGCTATCGCTTTGTGGTGCCTCGCTGTGATCCTATGGATCATCCACCCTCTTCCAAGGGTCGTGGGCATCACGGTTTCGATCGAAGCTTTCAGGGGTTGATTTGGGGGACAAAAGGCCAAAGTTTCGAGAGAAATTTTTGTGCTCCCATTCACCCCCCTCTGGTCGCCTTGCTATTGCATTCTCGGTCCTTCAATTGGTATCGGAGCGGGTTAAGGATCTTCCACCTTAGTCGGTTCCAGATCCACCGAAGGCGACATGGATCGCGGCGTGGGCAAACCTCCGTTTTTCGATGGGACGAACTATGCGTATTGGAAGATACGCATGTTGGCCTATCTGCAGAGTTTGGGTGCTTCCATCTGGGATATTTGCAACTCTGCCGATTACGTGGTCTTGGCTGCTCGTGTCTCTCAGCTTCAGATCGATGAGCACGATGCCAATAGCCGAGCCCGTAATGCTCTTTTCTCATGTCTGAGCATGAGTGAGTTTGATCGCGTTTCTCACCTCGCTATGGCTCGGGAGATTTGGGCAACCCTCATGCGTTTCCATGAGGGAACCACTCAAGTCAAAACCAGTCTCTACGAGTCGTTCAAGCGAGAGTATGAGAACTTTCGACACATGCCTGGTGAGAGCATAGAAAGTTTATTCGCTCGCTTTCAGGTGATTGTCAACAGGATGAGGTCTAACAAAGAGCTGTTGCCTTTCGACGATCATGAGAGGGCTTTGAAGCTTTTGCATACCCTTGATCGGTCGGTGTGGGATTCCAAAGTTCAGGCGATCATCGAATCACCTAACTATGAGACCCTCACGTGCGACGAGCTCTTCAGTAAGCTCAAGTCCAGTGAGATCGATGCCATGGCAAGGGCTTCTTATGAAAATCCTTCTAGCCCGTCGATGGCTTTGCTTTCTGGCTCTTCTACTAACCCCTCTGGAGGTTTTGCACTCTCTTCTCTCTTTTCTGTCACAGAAGAGCAGCTGGAGTCTTTGGGGGATGACGAGCTGACTTTGCTCGCCAACCGGTTCTCGCGGTTTCACAACAATCGCATGAATCATCACCGCGGAGGAGGACGCTCAGGATGCTTTGAGTGCGGCGACCCCAACCACTTCATCGCCAATTGCCAAAAGAAGAACAAGCAAGTCTTTGGCAAGGCGGATCATGGTCACAAGTACAACTCCGGCAAGCGCAAGGAGAAGTACATCCCCGCGAAGCACAAGCGGAAGGGCGGCTTCAACAAGGAATACATCAAGACGAAGTACATGGAGAAGGCCCAGGCTGAGCAGCGTGCGTTCTTCACCACGCTCAGCGACGTCGACGACTCGGATGACGACTTCGCTTCCTCGAGCGACGACGAGTCCGAGAAGAAGAAGAGGATCGAGGACAAGCTCAACGGCCTCTGCTTCTTCGCCGACGACGAGGGCTTCTGCACCATGGCCCTCGGCAAGGAGGTCGACGGTGAGCTGGAGGAGACCCCTCGGAACGACGACGACGACGACACCTCCCAGGTATCTCTGACCCCCGACGAGCTTTCTGCTGAGGTCGAGAAACTTACTGCCGCCCTCCTTAGTCAAGATAAGCTGCTTAGGCGTGCTGCTAGAGAGCGCAAGGAGTTTAGGCAGAAGTGAGAGGATACGGTGAAGGAGCTTGAGTTTGCCAAGTCCACCGTAGTTGTCTCTGAGGAGGTTGAGTGTGAGATGTGCACCACACACATGACTGACCTTCTCACTTTGAGAAGCAAGTATGCTGTGTTGGTAGGAGAGGTGGATGAGCTGAAGGCTAGATCCTCGCTGTTGGGTGCGTGCAAGTCCTGTGCGGGCTTGCAATCTGAGTTGGCAGAGAAGAATGCCAAGATTGTGTCTCTTGAAGAGGCCAACTCAGGTAGCACATGTGTGGCTAGGTGTGTTCTTTGTGAGGGTTTGGAGATGGAGATTGCCAATGTGAAGCATGACAAGATGCAAACCGAGGAGGAAAACACATATCTTCGGACCATCTTGTCATGGGTGTCTAGTGGTGAGCCACAGCTCGGGATGATGATATCCCAATTCAAATGAGCTGCTGGAGGTGCTGGTGTAGGTTTTGCTCCGGGTATTGATGTTTCATCTTTTGGAAAGATTGGAGAGTCGAGTGGTCTTAACCCATGTGAGAAGCCCAACTCCACCACTACTCCCAAGCTTACCAAGATTCCACCCAAAGAGCCTCTCAAGCCTAACACCAAGGATGGGGTCTTTGTTGAACCTCCGAGAGCACCATCAAAGAAACAATCATGGGCTCCAAAACCAAACCACCTCAAGAACAAGTTGGACACCATGCCACCCATCCAAGAGGAGCTTTTGCCACAGAAGGGCAAAGTGATCCACACCCACTACCGTGAGTACCAACAACCCCCTATGAGAGCGGTGAGGTACCATTGTGAGCATTGTGGGAGAGATGGACACTTAAGTGAGTTTTGCTTTTGGCGCAAGAGAGAGGTGCGCCGTGCAAAGGAGATGAACAACACGGACATGTACCATCCTTTCCATGATGTACATGTGCCAAATGTTCAGAGGCGTGCTGCTAGGCCTAGAGGTCCGAAACCTCAAGTTCCTAGGCCTAGGCCGCGAGGAGGTCGTGCCCGGCGGGAGCCTGCAGTTGTGGGCTATGGACCCCATGGCGGTGGCTTTGTAGTTGAGCATTTTCCACCACCGCGTTTTGAGTATCGCGATGGACGCTCCTCCCTTAGCGGACCACGTTTTCCTCTATGTGGTGATCGCTCTTCTCGTAGACGTGCTAGGAATGGGTTTTCTGCTAACCGTTCTTTTGAGCAGCCGGCCCAACACTGGTATTCTCCCTATTTCACTAACCCTAGTGTTGGACCGTATGCTCACCCTATGTCTTTTTATTGATGGAGGTAAAACGATTGGAGAACGTTTGGTTGGTGGATTCCGGGTGTTCGAGGCACATGACCGGAAACGCCAAGTGGTTCTCCAGTCTTAGTCCAGTCGCCGGAAGAGAGTTTATCACCTTCAGCGACAATAGTAAAGGTAAAGTGTTGTCTTGTGGGTCGGTGCGAGTTAATGAGCATTTTATGTTGCGCGATGTTGCTCTTGTTTCTAACTTGCATTTTAACCTTCTTTCTGTTTCGCAACTCTTTGATGACGACTATGAGATTCATTTTAAGCCGAATCTCAGTCGTATTTTGGATCCTCAGGGCAATCTTGTTTGTGTGATTTCGCCCTTTGGAAAAGTCTTTCGTGCGGATTTCTCGGAATCGTTTGGCATTTCTCGTTGTCTTTTGGCTGGACCCTCCTCCTCTGATCTTTGGAAGTGGGGCATAGGAGACTAAAACACTTGAGCTTCGACTTGCTTGAAAGGCTTAGTTCACTTGGCCTAATTCGAGGATTGCCCAAGTTATCCATGGAGAAGGATCTTGTTTGCCATTCTTGTAGACATGGGAAGATTGTTGCCGCTCCCCACCATCCAGTGACTCAGGTCATGCCAAGCACCCTGGAGAGCTTTTGCACATGGACCTTGTTGGTCCGGCTCGGGTGAGCTCGGTTGGGGGGAAGTGGTATGTGCTTGTTGTTGTTGACGACTTTTTGAGATATTCGTGGGTCTTATTTTTAGCTGAGAAGATCGAGACTTTCTCCTTTGCTCGCAATCTGATTTTGCGTCTTCAGAACGAGTTCCCTTTGAACTCGATGCGAGCTATTAGGAGTGATAATGGTTCCGAATTCAAGAATTTGGATTTTTAGAACTTTTGTAACTCTTTGGGTTTAGAGCATCAGTTTTCTTCCCCCTACACACCGCCTCAGAATGGTGTTGTAGAAAGGAAGAATCGGACCCTTGTAGAGATGGCCAGGACGATGCTAGATGAGCATAGGACTCCTAGGTGATATTGGGCCGAAGCGATGAGCACTGCATGCTACATTACCAATCACATTTTTTTCCGAGCTTTCTTGAAAAAGACTTCTTATGAGTTGCGTTTTGGAAAACTGCCCAAGGTGAGTTACTTTAGAGTCTTTGGTTGCCACTGTTTTATACTTAAGAAAGGCAACCTGGACAAATTTGAGTCTCGTTCTTCTGACGGTGTGTTTTTGGGTTATGGCACTCATACTCGCGCTTATCGTGTACTTAACCTTGACACTAACTGAGTCATGGAGACATTTGATGTCACCTTCGATGAGACCATGGTTTGTCCTTCTTCTCGTTTTGAGCGTGCAGGTGATCATGAGGTTGGTGAGCCTCTCTTTCATGACGAGGATGAGGGTTCTGAAGGTATAGATAATCCAGCACCCCCTCCACCTGCTGTGCCACAAGGAGCGGCTTCTACTATGACTCATGGCCCCGACACTTCTTCATCTTGGGGGCCGTGGGATCCGCCACCCCGAGCGGTACCTTTTGTACCCGGGGAGGCACCAGCTGCTGTTGAGGGGGAGATCACTTCTGCTCGGGAGGCGCCACGACATATCCAGCGCCAACACCCACCTCAACAGATGATCGGCAGAATCGGCGAACGTGTCACTCGGTCAAGGTCACAACAAATCTCTCACTTTGCTCATTCTGCATTTGTTGCTGATTTTGAACCCCGAGATGTTGGACACGCTTTATCTGATCCAGATTGGGTAAATGCCATGCATGAGGAGTTAGAAAGTTTTGAAAGAAATCGGGTTTGGGTTCTTGTTCCTCCTCCTCCTGAGTGTCATCCTATTGGGACAAAATGGGTTTTCAAAAACAAACAAGGAGAGGATGGCCATGTTGTGAGAAACAAGGCTAGACTAGTAGCCCAGGGGTATAGTCAGAAGGAGGGGATAGACTATGAGGAGACTTTGCTCCTGTAGCTCGTTTGGAGGCGATTCAAATACTCTTGGCGTTTGCTGCATCCAAAGGGTTTAAACTTTTTCAAATGGATGTCAAGAGTGCCTTCTTAAACGGCTACATAGAAGAGGAAGTGTATGTGAGACAACCCCCCGGTTTCGAAAATCCCAAGTTTCTGAACCATGTTTTTAAACTTCATAAAGCTTTGTATGGTTTGAAACAAGCCTCTAGAGCCTGGTTTGATAGGTTGAAAACCTTTTTGCTTGCTAAGGGTTTTAAAATGGGATGTGTGGATAAAACGCTTTTTCTCCTCAAGCAATGCAATGATACTCTCTTGGTCCAGATTTACGTGGATGATATCATTTTCGGTGGTTCTTCTCACGCTTTGGTTGCCAAGTTTGCAGACACTATGAGCAGCGAGTTTGAGATGAGCATGATGAGCGAGTTGACGTTTTTCCTCGGGTTGCAAATCAAGCAATCCCGAGAGGGGACGTTCGTGCACCAGGGCAAGTACACCAAGGACATCCTGAAGATGTTCGACATGGGTGAGGCCAAGCCTCTTCCAACACCCATGCCGACCACAACGGCCCTAGATGCGGATGTGGATGGAGAAGTTGTGGACCAGAAGGAGTACCGGAGTATGATCGGGTCACTGCTGTACCTGACGGCGACACGCTCGGACATCCAGTTCGCGGTGTGTTTGTGCGCGCAATTTCAGTCATCGCCGCGCACTTCTCACCGTCAGGCGGTCAAGCGCATTATGAGGTACTTATGCTTCACTCCAGAATTTGGGATTTGGTATTCTGCTTCTTCCACCCTCTCCCTTTGCGGTTATTCTGATGCCGATTTTGCTGGTTGCCGCGTTGATCACAAGTCCACTTCTGGGACTTGTCAGTTTATTGGTTCTTCTCTTGTATCATGGTCTTCTCGCAAGCAGTCTAGTGCCGCTCAGTCTACCACGGAGGCTGAGTATGTTGCTGCGGCTAGCTGCTGTTCCCAGTTGCTTTGGATGATGGCCACTTTGCGTGATTTTGGTCTGAGCTTTTCTCGCGTTCCTTTGCTTTGTGACAACACGAGTGCTATTAGCGTTGCTAAGAACCCCGTGCTGCACTCTAAGACCAAACACATTGATGTGCGCTTTCATTTTCTGCGAGACCACTATGAGAAGGGTGATATCGACCTTCGCCATGTTGATACTCATCATCAGTTGGCTGATATTTTCACCAAGCCTTTGGACCAATCAACTTTTTCTAGGTTGAGAGGTGAGCTTGGTGTGTGTTTCCCCTTTTAGATGGGGGAAACATTTTGACTCTTGTATTGTAAACTGACTTTGTGTTTTTCATTTGGTTTCTTCATGCATCTTTGCATTTCATCTTGCATATTTACATTCAGAGCTTCATGTATATAATCCTTAGAATGTTGCCATGCTCTATTGTATTTGCTCTGATGTTTTATGATGATGCTTGTAGCTTATGCTCTTTTTGATCACTATTGAATATTGTGAGCTGAGCTATTTTTGAATGGTGAACCTGCTTAATGTACATAAAACTTGAAACTGTTCACCATTGAGATATGCAACTAGCATGTGTAGGATGTGTAGAATTCACTCGTGCTTTTCATATATGCTAGGTTTCTATGTCTCTAGTTCTGAGTCATTCACTTGCTTGGTATGTTCATATTCTGAGATAAAATTTGAACCAAGTTAAGTGAATTGGAAAGATCGAGACGGGACTGCTTGTCAGCACATCACAATTTTGAGACTTTTTCTCATTGCACTTTGAGTTAAACATGAGCTGTGTAGTGTATGACCGAAACTGTTGCTTTAAGCTTCTGCATAGGCTTCGCACAGTTGAAAAGTTAGGCAATGACAAGCTTTCAACCTCTCGCAATCACACGCTGAAATTTAAACTTGTGTAATTTAACCGCTGCAACTCTTATAAAATTTGGATACACAAGTCTATGTTTCACTCTATAGCATGATGGTTGAACTGTGCTAGGAGTAGTTCACCTTGTATACATGTTTAGCACTTGTTTGACTTCCTGTCTATACATGTTTGGTGCTATTTTGATGGTGAATACCTTTTTGGCTAAAAACTGCTCATGTTGCTCACATGTTCATTTTTCATATTTGGTGATCAGTTTGAGCCTTTGCTAGCATTATGTGCATATTGTTGAGTCATCGGATCAGCACTTTGTTGAGCATCTTCATATTTTATCGACTATATTCCTGAAGCTGCTAACTTGTATATTGACTCATATGCATTTTGGAAGGGGGAGTTATTCTGTCAAGGGGGAGAAATTTGCTTGTTGGTGCATTTTCAACTATGGGGGAGAAAATCTTGCAAATCATGTGTTCTCCGTCTCCAACTTTGGGGGAGAAATATTTTCCTGGTTGCGTGCACTATTTGAGGGGGAGTTTGCTTGGTCCTTGAGCTTTCCAATTGGTTCAAAGCACTTTTGATAGCTAGCTGTGTTGAGCCTTTGCCTCTTTCTTGAGGGACTAGCGTCTTTGCGTTTGTGCTTGTTCAATTGGTATTGAGTTTTCTCGCTAGCGGTGTTGAGCCTGTTCTACCTCTTCTTGATGGCTAGCTCTATCTTTGTTTGAATTTCAATTGTTTTTTCGATTGGTATCGAGCTTTCCTGCTAGCGGTGTTGAGCCTGTTCTACCTCTTCTTGAGGGCTAGCTTTGCTTTGCTTGGTTGCGTCGAGCCGTTGCCCAAGTCTTTGGGAACCAAGTTGTTTCGCTCTTTCCATTTGACCTTCTTCGGCTTTGATAAGCTTTTGGGTCATTTGGTCGAGTTCTCTCTCCTTCCATCCTTCCTCTATTCTATTATGATTTGTGTTGGTAGTTGACAATGCACTCATCAAGGGGGAGATTGCGGATACATGGGTGTATGCTGAGTCTCTGAGTGATGAGTGATTGTCAACTGGGATAATGCGCATGTTCTTTGGCTTGTGTTGTGCAGGTGTCGAGCACGGATACAGTGATCAGAGGCAAGGTGAAGGTCAAGTAGAGACGTGTCGTGCCGATGGACCGAGAGTGGCGAAGGGCGGACGTGAGGCTTGGACTGAGGGACCGGTGGCCCGAGGATCAGCTGTGGTGGCTGACAGTCTGGGACAGCGACGAGCGAAGACTTGCGGGCATGGTGTTGCTCGAGTCGAGGACTTGGGGACACATGTCGGTGGACGGGGTGCACGGGCGGTGCATCCCTTCTACGGCTCGATTTGGTGGTTGAGCCACAGAAAAACCACCCAGTGGACGGTTTCCAGGTTTGGGCCTCAAAACCTGGGCGCTAATGGTTTCTGAGTTTGGGCCACAAAACTCGGGCTGAGGACGGTTTCCAGGTTTGGGCCTCAAAACCTGGGTGCTGCGGGTTTGCTGAGTTTGGGCCACAAAACTCAGGCGATGGACGGCTGGTTTCCCGGTTTGGGCCACAAAACCGGGGGTTGGTCGTGAAAACTGGTTTCCCAGTTTGGGCCTCAAAACCGAGGGCGAAGTCCAGGAAAAGGACGAGCGGAGCGGTGGCGGCACGTGGCGGCAATCGGTGAGGTTGTGTCGAGTTAACACTACCAGTTGTGCGAGCGTGGCCGTCGGATCACCAGCATCTTCGAGTTGGTCCAGAGTAACCCTAGGGTTTAGCTGGTTCGCTCTGTAATTAGTGAGGGGTAGAGTAGGAATTAGAATTAGGATAAGTAGAGGGAGACACCCTCCTCCCATTCTATCTCAGTTATTTGCTCTTTGCTTCTAGGGTTTCCTGCTCTCCCAATCCCCTGCTGTAGCTACTGATATCCGCAGAGGACCATACCTCTGTGTACTGGAGATTTTGAGGAAGTGAGACCGTAATGTCACTGTTGTAGCGTGTGGTAGCCACACGGTTGCAGATCGATGACTTGATTCGCGTTTTGTTCGTGTTCTTCACGTTCTTCGTTTCTCCGCGTTTTTCCCGTCACTCGATCTCCCTCTCTACTGCGTCTTTGCGAAATCCATTTGAATCAACTTGTTCTTTATAGTGAGGAGATCATTTCCATCGAAGGAATTCATCTAACTCCTCACAAACAAGTTGATCGGGTTGATTTCGTTTTCGTGGCGCTTTTTCGTTCATACTCTTCCCCCTTCGATTTCCCAGTGTTTGGGTTGATTTGAGTGGATGATTTCTTGGGGATAGTCTCCTAACTACCTTGTGAACATCCTCTCTAAGTTTGGGAACGTAGGATTGAGTTTTGATTCGGATTTGGGAGGATTCGTGAGAGGGGTGACCGAAATCGCCCTCTCTGTTCATCCGCGGACAGTCCGCCAGGTGAACCGCGGACAGTCCGCGCGTCAGGGTCGGTCAGACCAGTGGCCTGACTCCGCGCTGTTGGACGAGCCCTTTTTGAACCGCGGACAGTCCGCCGTTGGAGTTCGCGAACAGTCCGGGAACGTCTAGGGGACTTGCAGCAACTGTGCTGTTTCGGGGTTTTTGCCGGCCGACAGTCCGCCATCCCCTCTTGGACAGTCCGCAGTAGGGGCGGACAGTCCGGGACCTCAGGGCCGGACAGTCCGGGAATTGGCTGAAGCCTCTGGTTTAGTGCGTTTGCTCTCTGTTGACGGAAGTTATAGCATGTTTTACCTTATCAAAATACCGTCAACAGGCCTCGGTTTCAAGGAAGAATAGCATATCATGAGCATATTTATCACTAATAAGTTCCACTTGTACTCTTAGCTTGTGAACTTGTAGGAGATGGCAAAATGAACAAAATGAGGCCAGGTGGCCCCACCAAGGGGGTCGGCCGACCCCACCTTGGGGCCACCTCGGCCATGGTGACATGGCATGATCCAAGAGAAGCATGTTAAAGTCAATATCAACCATTGGATCAAACATGTGCTTTTGCTCAATGGTGCAAGATGAGAAGCACATGGATTCATGGGTCCACACAGAAAACCAAATGCAACCAACTTCACAAGACTTGCTCCATGACATGTGGGGTCGCCAAGGGAGAGAAGATGGTGGGCCAGCCCTGTCTTAGGGGGGTCCGCTGACCCCCCCCTTGGTGGGACCCAGCAACACTATTCATCATGGTGACATCAGCACCTTCTAGAAGATGTACCCCGGACCCACATGTCAGAGACAGGGGTCGGCCGACCCCATGGTGACCCTCATCCAAGTCGGTGGCAAAGTGCATGTTTCACACGTGAAGAATGTCCAAGCCATTCATCCAAGGTCGGTTGCTACGGCGGTGGATCCAAGGGTGAAGAGAGGAGGATCACGTGGATCGCTGACGTGGCGCCGGAGTAGCCCCTACTCCACCTCCACTATAAATAGAGGCCTTCGCCCTCCCATTATATATATCTCACAACACATATCTCCACTTTCATGTGAGATCAAGCAAGAGTAGTAGTAGTTAGTCTAGTAGTGGGAGTTAGAGTAGAGTCGGGCGAAGCTCGGGTCTCCGGAGTCGTCTTTTGGGAGTCTGGTATAGCCCTTGTATCTTTCTTCTTTTGTAAGACTTTATTTATTTAATATATTATTCTTTCTTTACTCTACTTTGCATTTACTTAAGTATTTACTTTCCAAGTATTTATTTAAGTATTTACTTAGTGCAAGTCTATATTTATATAGTCTTGTTCTGTGCTTATCTTAGTTCTATATTTGTGTTAGTTGGATTGATTTCCTTTAAATAGCTTCTTGTGTGTGTGTCATCATCCTATCTTAGGATAGGGGCTTTAGCTATTTTGATCAATAGCTAAAGGTGTAGATAAGTGTGAGCGTGGTGCTCATACTCCATCTTATCTTTGACTACCGCTGGCTTGCACGGACAGTAGGGGCGCATGGGCAAAAGGTGACAGATTTTGCCTGGCTACCTAGATCCCCTCATGTGAACTCAGGCTAGTTCTTAAAAGGTAAGGCGTCCATAAGCCAAATATCCGCTTGAGTACTGGGTTAGGTGAACAACCTTCTATCTCTTTACTCTCTCGTTTATCCCTCTCACACAAGTAGCAAGGCGTCAATCTAGTTAAGTCATCTATTTAATTAGGATTAGTTCATAGGAGTAAAGGTAGAAACATAGGAGTACTTTATACTCACTCGTTGTCCTCCCACCTAGCTAACTCTACTAAAGTTATCTTTCATATCATATACTCTTTGCTTAACTTATTTATCTTATCTATCTATCCTCCCTTATATCCACTTATCCCCTTTTGCTTCTCTAATTGATAATAGATTATAGTAAGACCAAAGGATCTATCTTTCCTCTCTCTACATCTTTCCTAGCTTGCTTTCCTTTGGGATAAAATAAATAACGATACCTTGGAATACTCCCGGGTGAAGTGCTACATCGTTATATTCTGTGCGCTTGCGGAATTATCCTATAGTCAATAGTTTTACCACCAAGACACTTCTGGTGCCGTTGCTGGGGTTAGGCTCCATAGTCTAGTTCTAGTGGTTGTGTTAAGAAGTGTCAACACTCTCCCGACTTCTCCGATTGGTTTCCGGACCTCTCGTTTGACCCTAGAGTTGATCAAGGAACTTCTCTAGGTATCTTTGCTACTTGTTAGCATTGGTATTTGGGGATTTCTCAATGTAGTCTTCCATCTACGTCTGGGACTTGGTTTTTGAGGGTCGAACTTGAGCCGGTGTCTTTGGCGTTTGGTTGGCTATCGCTTTGTGGTGCCTCGCTGTGATCCTAGGGATCATCCACCCTCTTCCAAGGGTCGTGGGCATCACGGTTTCGATCGAAGCTTTCAGGGGTTGATTTTGGGGACAAAAGGCCAAAGTTTCGAGGGAAATTTTTGTGCTCCCATTCACCCCCGCCCCTCTGGTCGCCTTGCTATTGCATTATCGGTCCTTCAGAACCGTTCCGCTTAGACGAATCGGAAAATCCATCTTGACCTTCCATAGAGCTAAAACCTCTGCCTGAAGGCCTGAGATACATTTTTCTAAACAATGACCCCGAGACTTCCGTAATCATTAGCAGTAAGCTATCTGAAGAGGAAGTCCGTAGGTTGACCCTTGTCTTAGAAAAACACTGATCTATCTTTGTCTATTCACTTCAAGATTTGAAGGGAATTAGTCCAAATCTCTGCACCCATCGTATCCCTCTCGATCCTGAGATACCCCCTTCAAGAGAGCCCCAAAGATGACTTAATAACGCTATGCATGAAGTCGTGAAAAAGGAGGTTCTGAAACTCTTGCACGCGGGAATTATTTATCCAGTTCCTTATAGTGAATGGGTAAGTCCCGTGCAAGTAGTTCCAAAGAAAGGAGGCATGCCAGTCGTTAAGAATGAGAAAAATGAGTTAATCCCTCAACGCACTGTCACTGGATGGAGGATGTGTATAGACTACAGGAAGATGAATAAAGCCACAAAGAAAGATCATTTCCCACTCCCTTTTATATATGAGATGCTAGAGAGATTGGCAAACCATTCCTTCTTTTGCTTCCTGGACGGATATTCTGGTTATCACCAAATTCCAATCCATCCAGATGACCAAAGTAAGACCACTTTCACATGCCCGTATGGAACTTATGCCTATAGACGCATGTCCTTTGGACTTTGCAATGCGCCGGCATCTTTCCAATGGTGTATATCTTTTCCGACACGATTGAACAAATCATGGAGGTATTCATGGACAACTTTTCAGTCTATGGGAAAACCTTTGACGATTGCCTAGCCAATTTAGACAAAGTCCTCCAACGCTGTGAAGAGAAGGACCTAGTTCTTAACTGGGAAAAGTGTCACTTCATGGTGCGGGAAGGAATTGTCCTAGGCCATCGAATTTCAGAACGTGGGATAGAAGTGGATAAAGCCAAAATCGATGTAATTGAGCAATTGCCACCACCCACTAATGAGAAAGGAATCCGAAGCTTCTTGGGCCATGCTGGCTTTTATAGAAGGTTTATTAAGGATTTCTCACAAATCGCTAGACCCTTAACGAGCCTGTTAGCAAAAGACGTCTCGTTCAAATTTGACGAGGATTGTCTACAAGCTTTCAATATTTTGAAAAAGGCTCTAACTTCTGCACCAATCATCCAACCCCCAGATTGGAATTTGCCGTTCGAAATCATGTGTGATGCTAGTGACTATGCTGTGGGAGCCGTCCTTGGTCAATCTAAAGATAAGAAGCATTATGCTATTTCTTATGCTAGCAAGACCCTGACTGGCCCCCAACTAAACTATGCAACCACAGAAAAGGAACTTTTGGTCGTAGTCTTTGCCATAGACAAGTTTAGATCTTACTTAGTGGGAGCTAAGGTGATCGTTTATACCGATCACTCTGCTCTAAAATATCTCTTCACTAAGAAACATGCTAAGCCAAGGTTGATCCGCTGGATCCTACTCCTTCAAGAATTTGACCTGGAAATAAGAGACAAGAAAGGAGTAGAGAATTCAGTAGCTGATCACTTGTCTAGACTACAAGTCGATAATTCAGACAATCTCCCAATAAATGACTTTCTTCACGATGATACCCTTTTATAAGTCACGTATACCAACCCTTGGTATGCAAACATCATGAATTTTATAGTCACCGGCTATGTCCCACCGGGGGAGAATAAAAAGAAACTACTATATCAAAGCAGAACGCACCTATGGGATGAACCATATCTCTATAAGGTCTGTGCAGATGGACTCTTGAGAAAATGTTTCCCCATAGAAGAAGCAACAAACATCATAGATAGATGTCACTCCGCCGAATATGGAGGACACTATGGAGCTTTTCGGACACATGCTAAAATATGGCAAAGTGGTTTTTATTGGCCATCCATGTACGAGGACACAAAGAATTAGGTGAGACGTTGTCCTCGTTGCCAAAAGCATGGTAACATTAGTGCCCGAGATGCTATGCCTCTCGTGAACAATCTCCAAGTTGAGTTGTTCTATGTTTGGGGTATAGATTACATGGGCCCCTTTCCTAAATCCTATGACTCCGAGTACATTCTTGTGGCTATGGATTATGTCTCGAAATGGGTAGAAGCCATACCCTGTCGAGTGGCAGATGCTAAACATTCGAAGAAAATGTTCAAAGAAAACATCTTTCCTCGTTTTGGAATTCCTAGACTAGTCATTAGTGATGGAGGCCCTCATTTCATAGATAAGAGCTTCCGACATTTCTTAGCTAGTCAAGGAGTCCAACATAATGTAGCCACTGCATACCACCCCAGACAAGTGGACAGGCCGAAACGTCCAATAAACAAATAAAGAATATCTTGCAAAAGATGGTAGAAGAAATGGGAAAGGGATGGAAACATAAGTTACCCAAAGCTCTGTGGGCTTATCGGACCGCCTATAAGACCCCAATTGGAATATCCCATACCAACTAGTTTATGGGAAAACTTGTCATCTTCCTGTTGAGCTTGAGTTCAAAGCTCATTGAGCCATTAAGAAATGGAACATGGACCTTGACCAAGCTGGCCAAAATAGGAAGATGCAAATTTCCGAACTAGAAGAATGGCGAGAGAAATCCTATCATAGTGCCAAGCTCTATAAAGAGAGGACTAAGAGATGGCACGATAAACGGATCAAAAAGAAAGAGTTCGAAGTAGGAGATAAAATTTTACTCTTTAACTCCCGTGTTCGACTTTTCGGACATGGTAAACTCCGAAGCAAATGGGAAGGACCTTTCAAGGTTGTTGCAACCTTGTCCCATGGAGCCATCACATTGGAAGTGACGATGGGAAAATCTTCAAAGTGAAGGATCGAAATTGCTAACAGAAAGCGACCAGAGGGGGGGGGGGGTGAATGGGAGCTTCAGATTTTCCTTCCGGAAACTTGTTGCTACTGTTCCAAGAATCAACCCCCAAGAGCAAACCTAGAGCTTGCAAGTGTCCACGACCCTAGATATAGGGTGGATGCTTCCAAGAAGCACAGCGGGACACTACACAACTCTAGAAACCCAACGTAAAAGCCGGAAATCAAAACTGACAACGTACGAATGTACCGCGGACAAAAACGTGCGAAGCTGCACTGACCGGACTCACAGGAGCGTCCGGTCAGTCAGGATCGGACGCATCCGGTCGATGAAAAATCGTTTTGGAACCTTACTGTTCGCGACCGGACTCACTCATCAGCAGCGTCCGGTCAGAAGAACAGAGCGTCCGGTCAGTCAGGATCGGACGCATCCGGTCGATGAAAAATCGTTTTGGAACCTTACTATTCGCGACCGGACTCACTCATTAGCAGCGTCCGGTCAGAAGAACAGAGCGTCCGGTCAACATTGAAAACCCCGATGAACAGTGCTAGAGTCGAGTCTGGTCGTTAACCAACTGAGCGTCCGGTCAGGTCGCAAACAAAAACCACAAAACGTATTCAATGACCGGACTCTGGGCCAGCGTCCGGTCGTTGAACAGGCAGCGTCCGGTCACCCTGATTTCGTGTTGTTCGTCCACCGATTTGACTCGATCTCACCCAAAACGAATCCTCTAGGGATCAAACTTGGTGAGAGGAGTCACAAGGAGGATAGTGAGCTATATCTAAGAGATCATGGCTCGAACCTATCTCCAAATCGATGAATCGAAGAAATTCGGGGGAAAGGAGAAAAACTTGACCCGAAAGGAAAATCGATCGATCTACTAGCTCGTGAGGTTAGAGGAGAATTCCTTCGGTGGAAAGAAGTGCCTCACGATCTAGAACAACTTGGTTCAAACGGATTTGCGAAAAACACACCAAGTAGAGAGATCGATCAACGGGAAAATCATGGAGAAAAGCAACTCGCGAAGAACATGAACAAAATGCGAATCACAACCACGAATTTGCAATCGTGTGGCCACCACACGCTACAACAATGAGATTACGGTCTCACTTCCTCAAAATCTCACGAACACAGAGGTATGATAGTCTTTGTTGACGGTCCTTAATGTTAATATTATACCATCATGAATTAACATGAAACAAACTACAAAGCATAGTTGTAGGGTTTAAAACTAATAAGTTCCATGAGTTTTGATGCTCTCACTTATTTTGTAGGACATCAATATTTCACCATATAAAAGTATCTTAAGTGATGAATTGGAGTGGACCATTGCGAAGGGCTCGTCGAGACGATCGAAACGGACATATCATTTGCTATATTCGGAGTCCCGGATGAAGAGATATTAATTTCGCATCGAAATCTGCAAAAGAAGGTTCTAGAAGACACCAGAAGACACCACGAGGCGGGCCACCATGTGGGCCCACTGGGCCAGACCGACCAGTCCCACATGGAGACCGACCGGTCGGCCACAGAGCCCGTTTCGCCTCCGCCTTCTGGAACCTTCTTCCACCGCCTCCTAGGAAGCATCTCCACCGTCCCCGAAGTCGGTTTGATCTAACGGTGGGCGATAAACGTGACGCGGATCGATGACATGGCGATTCCTTGCCCCCTACTCCACCTCGAGCTATATAAGCAACCCCAGACCCCCCTCTCCAGGCATCTCCATCTTCATTATTCATCTCCACATCAAAAACTATGGTTTCAATTAGAAGTAGAGGTCCCTCTAGATGAATTTCTTCTAGTTCATCTAGAATTAGATCTAGTTCTAGTTCTTGTTCTAGTTGTCTAGTTCATCTAGTTGTAATTAGAGATTGGATTAGAGAGAGGAGAAGGACAGAGCTGAGGAGGAGCCAGATCTGTCGGATCTTCCTCGACATTGTATTGGTGCAGCATCTGGTTCGTCTTCAAGTAATCTCCAGGTTCTTCATTTACTACTTCTAAGTATTCTATTTAATTTCAGTTCTTACTTTATTTTATTTACTGGATCTCCGCTCGTATCGAGTGCTCTAATTATGATATCTGATTAGAGTAGTAAGCGTTAGTGTAGACACAGTGTCTAGACTAGGGTTTACCTGAGTTTGCGCCCAATCCTCCGGATAGTTGTGGTAGCCCCAGAGGTGACAGCTCTATCAGGTCTTTGTAATCCACCACGTTAGGGTTGGTGTTCTCGTAGAGCTTTCGGCAGCCTTCCCCCAACTACCTTCTTCCCAGTCTTTCTCGAGAGTTGGAAAGGACCTGCTGCTCCGAAGTAAGTAAAGTATAGTGAGCCTTTAATTAGATAGACCCGCTTAGAAAACCCTAAGATCTCTCTCCAACCATTTTACCATTCTTTTCTTGGGCGTTCTTAATTCTTCTAGTACACTTCACGTTCCCCGTGGAAATCGATACCCTGGAATACTCTCGGGTGAAAGCTACATCGGTATCCGTGCGCTTGCGGATTTCTCTGTGTGCGTTGAAAATACCCAACAAGCTTTCTGGCGCCGTTGCCGGTTACAGAGTTTATCTCTACTCTTGGTAGCGACGTTAGTAAGTGTCAACAAGCTTTCTGGCGCTGTTGCCGGGGAACGGTAGCTGTTCTAGAATTGAACCAGGATCGTTCGTGTTTCTTTTCTTTTACCACCTTTTTCTTATCACCACCTTTACCTCACCACCACACTTCTTACCACATGGATTTCACTCCTATCTTTAAATTCTTCGCTCTAAAGGGTGACTTGTTGGAGCCTCCACCATCATCACACCCCATTCTTACAGATGGTTATGAGCTTCGCTCTGCTCTTATAGCCATGGTTCGGGAAAAATCCTTCTCTGGATCAGAAGACGAAGATCCATACACTTACCTTAGGGAATTTGAGGAGTTGTGTTCTTGTCAGACTATAGCTGGCATGACACAAGAGACCATTAAATGGAAACTATTCCCGTTCTCCCTTTTGGGAAGAGCGAGAAAATGGTATGATCATTCTGTAAGGGGCACAAATGGAAATTGGGATGAACTTCGGGACAACTTTTGTCTTATTTTCTTCCCTCTTTTTTGCATCTCTGATCTTAGAATCGAAATTCTTACATTCAAACAAAAAGAGAAGGAGACGCTAGGAGCAGCTTGGGCTAGGTTCAAACACCTTACCAATTCTAGCCCAAACCTTTCCTTGCCAGACCATGTGCTACACTTTCACTTTTATTGTGGTCTCAACAAGGAAGCTGCTCTACATCTCGATTTAGCTTTTGGAGGATCATTCCCACATAAACTTGTTAGTGAAGGAAGAGACATCCTAGAGAAAATCCTTGAAAACACTCCTTACACTAACACTTTTGACGAATTCCCAGAAGAAGTCGAGCTCAACCCCGACCAACACGAGGAGGAACACACAACCAAATTTGAAATTCCTTCAAATCCTTTTAATAATTTGGTTGTCGCAAAACCTTCTCTAGAGAAAACACCCCACACTTTAGAAAATGATGAACCCCATTCTTCGGTGTTCTTCTCTAAAATCGAGGAAGATGATATCAAAGAGCATGGAAGCTACTTCATAAACACCTCTTTAAATCCATGCTCATATGAAACATCTTATGATTCAATTGGTGTATCTAACATTGCCACACTCGAGATTTTCAACCCCCTCACACTTTCTGATTACAAAAATTTCAAAAGGGTGGTTGTCGATGCATATGTTTATCACAAATTTTGTAGATCTCGATGTGCTCTTAAGTTGGTGTTGGAGGGGAAACCACTTCACCAAATCTCATTCTGAAGGTTTTCCCAAAAGACAAGCTCAGTGTCCTAAAACAAGCACTTTTTAGATTAGTGTTCACTCTCCTGATACACTGCCTTTGTGTAATGAGCATAAGGATATAATTGTTAAAATTTTCTTTCGGGTACTCTTGTCACTAACCTTTGCAGGTCTGGAGCAAAAAGTTCGAAGGAACGATAAACAAAAGGTATGTCCAACCAATCATCATGCAACATTGACTTTCTAAGAACATCTCTTACCATGTTGCTATGTTGGTTGCCCCTACCTTTAAGACATGCTCATGTGCTATACACTAATCATGCTCTCTCGTCACCATTTGAGTAAATCTCTTTAATGCTTTAATGCTACCTTCATTTGCTATAGTATATGCTTTGGTTTTGAAGTATTCTCTTACACCTTTTAAATTAGGCATGGTGCTTAGTTTAAACTGTTTTCATGAATTAAAGTAAGACATGGTGTCTGGTTTGATTCTTGAGCTAAAAGGTGTCCTGATTTTACCTTTAAAGGCTTTTAAATTAAGTATGGTGCTTAGGTTAAAATGCCTTCCTAGATCAAATTAGACGTGGTGTCTAGGTTGATTTTTGAGCCAATAGTATACTATAGTGGATGCTGGATATTTTGTTGGACTAACCCCTGTAGGTAAAATTTCAATATCAATTTGGGAAAGTCCTGAGATAAACTCACACTGGAGATGAAAAGACACATGAACTTCAACAACTTGCGCAAGGGAGACACAGCTCACTGATCATGGAGAAATGTGATCCATGGAACAAGACACAAGATGAGTGCCACAAAGCAATATCTACAATCAAAGCACTCACTCCATGAAAGTAGGTGAACAAGTCTGAGCTGGGTCACAAGAAGATAAAGACCATCGTGGGAGGAACAACACATCTTCAGTGATAGGCTGACACACAGAGAAGGAAGGTTGATCCCTCTAAAGATGATTCTACTATATACCTTCCTCCTCTCAAGCTCCCATCACTCAGGTTCACTATGAGATAAGCAAGAGAAGACAAGCTATTCATGAAGAACAACCAGCCAGACAAGAGAAGCTTCCACAAGGTGGTTCGCCACATCACTCTTCAATGATAAAGGTAACATCTCAAGGTATGTGACCATCACTTTAAAAGCTTCTCCTTAATTCTGGTATGTGCATAAATAAGAACCAAACATGTTTTAGTAGCACATTAATTGATCCAACCTAATCAACTCAACATGTTCAGTTCTTTACTCTTTGTTCCTAGCTTTACTCTCTTAACCAATGAGCTAAAATGTTATGCATCTAACCTTTGGAAGATGATATATCACAATCATGAAAATATTGACACATTATGCATAGATTATCCTTCCTTGGGTTAAACAATCTGATCTGTTAAATATTTTAAGATGCTACTTTCATGCTCATCCTCTGATCCTATCACTCATGTTAAGATTGAAGAGGACACATAAACAACAAGTTTGTCTTATGCAATGTGCCTAAGGTTAGAGGGGAATAAACAAAACTTTTGGTTTTGTTGGTGTTTTTCCACCAACAGAGCCCATGCACTTGATCTCTGCCTTGTCTTTATGAGCAGGAGACACTCTTGAGCAAAACATGGAGAAGTTTGTCAACTCTCAAATTCTATAGAGTGAAGGTCCTGGATCTACAAGAACTAGCACACTGAGCAAGATGCTGCCAGCTTCCACAACTAATGTTTCACTTCAAATTGTTGGACAAACAAAGAACATGAGTGACACCATATCAAGAGGTGTAGTTATCAAGGTCTACCTTTCAAGATCAAATGATGCACCTCAAGAATGAACATGGTGAGAAGTCCTATTCAAAGGACTTAAAACATTGAACCCTCGCCGAAAGGTAAAATCGGTAGTTATCCATATTTATGTTTTCTGCATTAATTTCTCATTTTGCATGTTTACTTTCTATCATTTGCATAATCATTTCTCCATATCATATTTACTTTTCTGCATTACCATTGCATAAAAAAAGAGAAAATAAAAATATTACACTGCATCATAAAACTTAAAAGCCTCATGTGAATAATTCTATGGTGTGTAAAAACTCGTAGGGATATTCACCGTGGTGGCATAAAAATAAAAATGCATTCATTTTGTTAGACTGTCATTGCATCATAAAAATAAAAATATAAAAATATTTAGAAAGAGATCTTACTGAAACTCTGGACAACTAAGGCCTAAACCACTAACGCTTAATCTGTTCCACAAGTTTTGTTGTCTATTTAAGTTTCACAGGATTGAAAGACCAAGAAAAGCTGACGAGCAAGTGAATGTTCCCTCTACTGTCGGAGCACTATCCAACAACCATCAATATCCATCAAAGCTTCGATAGAGGAAGTACATTTCCACTGCGAGTTCGCTACATGGCAAGAATGAATGACTACATCAACATTCAGCTTGGGGAAAAGCACCCCGTGTATCCCGGTAAGTATCCTTATCCTCTTAAGTTTTCTTTCTATACATAAATCTAAAAATATATAAATAAAAAATGTGGGCACATGAAGGCTCATCATTAATTAAAAATAAAAAAAATATGGGCACATGAAGGCTCAATGCTATTAAAGGAACCAGCTTGGGGGAGACGCACCCCCGTTATCTTCGTGATCCAGGTATGTCTTATTCACTATCTTAGTTATTTATAATAAGTGTGTGTTAGGTTAAATAAATAGTGTGTTAAGTTTGTTTTAAGAAGTTGATAATAAAAGAAGAACTCTCTCTCTAATCTGTTACATGGAAATGATGAATAGTTGCTCTATCTAATTTCTTTCAAGTACCTAACCTTCAAAGCATGAGTTCTCCTAGTTAATAATGGTGCTTAAAAATGAAATTAAATGCATGGGTAGCAAATGCTTGATCTAAAGTCTAGGTAATTGTCAGATATGATATGTGATGATCTGAGCTACTGTTATCTTGTTCTAAAACAACACTAGAGTTCCGGAGAGTTTCCAATATTAATATGACTAATAATAGCATTGAGTTAAATTAAGCTTTGTTGACCCTATGAGAAGTTATCATGCTATTGAGTTGAGATCACTTACACATTCCATCCATTTTCTGCATAAATGCTCATGATTATTTATTCCTATCCTCTCAAAAGTTTGTTGGAAGCATGTGGCTATTAAAAAAAAGAAAAAAAATCCGAGGAAATCAAAAGGGACAAGTGTCCGAAACCTCAAAAAGATAGATCTCGAGGAAATAAAAAGGGATAAATGTCCAGAACCTCAAAAAAGAAGAAAAAAAAGAGAGAAGAAAAAAATATGAATATCAGGAAAAATGGGCACGTGCCCGCCAGTAGAATTAGCCTGATAGCCATATGCCTCTGATAAGCAAAAGAGAGTGATATATTTCAAAAGAGCATCCGACTCCATTTTCCATACACATGCACTTCTCAATTCAATGGTGTGGTTGACTTTCTCTTTGGATCCATTGTTTAATTTGACAACATATGTTTTTAATCTTTTCTGAAAATTCATAAAACTCTGGGATAAAGGTGAAGTGATGGAGCAAGAGACATAGTACTTGATTTGATCATTCTATCTTTTAATTACTCAGGATTCAAGGTAAAGTACTAAGCCCCATGATGAATAATATGATATCTTTTTCTAGTCCAAATGAGAACTTTTGTTTGAATGCTTGTGTACTTGTTGGAAGTAAAGATATTGCAGCAACTCTTGATCCACCGTTGAGTTTGGCTTTGCTCGGGACTAGCAAAGGTTAAGCTTGGGGGAACTTGTTGACGGTCCTTAATGTTAATATTATACCATCATGAATTAACATGAAACGAACTACAAAGCATAGTTATAGGGTTTAAAACTAATAAGTTCCACGAGTTTTGGTGCTCTCACTTGTTTTGTAGGACATCAATATTTCACCATATAAAAGTATCTCTGCGGATACATGGGTGTATGCCGGGTCTCTGAGTGATGAGTGATTGTCAACTGGGATGATGCGCATGTTCTTTGGATTGTGTTGTACAGGTGTCAAGCACGGATACAGTGATCAAAGGCGAGGTGAAGGTCAAGTAGAGACGTGCCGTGCCGATGGACCGAGAGTGGCGAAGGGCGGACGTGAGGCTTGGACTGAGGGACCAGAGGCCCGAGGATCAGCTGTGGTGGCTGGCAGCCTGGGACAGCGACGAGCAAAGACTTGCGGTCATGTGTTTCCTGAGTCATGGACTTGGGGACACGTGTCGGTGGACGGGGTGCACGGGAGGTGCATCCTATCTACGACGTCGGTTTGGTGGCAGAGCCAGGGAAAAACCATCGGGTGGACGGTTTCCAGGTTTGGGCCTCAAAACCTGGGTGCGGATGGTTTCCGAGTTTGGCCACAAAACTCGGGCTGAGGACAATTTCCAGGTTTGGGCCTCAAAACCTGGGCGCTGAGGGTTTGCTGAGTTTGGCCTCAAAACTCAGAAGCTGGTGGGCTGGTTTCCCGGTTTGGGCCTCAAAACCGGGGGTTGGCTGTGAAGGCTGGTTTCCCGGTCTGGGCCTCAAAACCGGGGGTGCGACATCCAGGAAAAGGACGCGGAGCGGTGGCGGCACGTGGCGGCAATCGGGAGGTTGCGTCGAGGCAAGCTACGAGTTGTGCGGGCGTGGCCGTCGGATACACCTACCACCGAGTTGGTCCAGAATAACCTTAGGGTTTAGCTGGTTCGCTCTGTAATTAGAGAGGGGTAGAGTAGGAATTAGAAATTAGGATAAGTAGAGGGAGACACCCTCCTCTCTTCCTATCTCAGTCATTTGCTCTTTGCCTCTAGGGTTTCCTGGTCTCCCAATCCCCTGCTGTAGCTAGCTGAGATCCGCAGAGAACCATACCTCTGTGTACTGGAGATTTTGAGGAAGTGAGGTCGTAACCTCACTGTTGTAGCGTGTGGTAGCCACACGGTTGTAGATCGATGTGTTGATTCGCGTTTTTGTTCGTGTTCTTCGCTTTCTTCGTTTCTCCGTGATTTTCCCGTCACTCGATCTCTCTCTCCCGTGCGTCTTTATGAAATCCGTTTGAATCAACTTGTTCATATTTGAAAGGAGATCATTTCCACCGAAGGAATTCATCTATCTCCCTATGAGCAAGTAGATCGGGTTGATTTCGTTTTCGTGGCGCTTTTCAGTTCATCCTTCTCCCCTTTTGATTTCCCGGTGATTGACTCAATTTGAGCGGATGATTTCTTGGGGATAGTCTCCTAACTACTCCGTGATCATCCTCTCCAAGTTTGGGAACGTGGGATTTTGATTTGAATCGATTTGGAGAAGATTTAGGAGAAGGGCGATCAAAATCGCCCTCCCTGAGTGACCGCGGACAGTCCGCCACTCAGGGCGCGGATAGTCCGCGCGTCGGGGATGAGCCAGACAAGTGGCACTGTTCTTCGGTTGATTTGGCTTTTGTTTGAACGGTGGACAGTCCGCGGTTCAAAGCCGCTGACAGTCCGGGAACGTCCAGGAGACTTGCAGCAGCACTTCGGTTTTGCTCATCTGGCCGGCGGACAGTTCGCGACCTGAGCCCGGACAGTCCGCCACTGGGCAGGCAGTCCGCGACCGTGCTGGCGAACAGTCCGGGAATCGGCTGTTTGCTATGGTTTAGTGCGTTTGCTCTCCCGGCTTGTTCGCTTGGTTTCCGGACTTCTCGTTTGGCCCTAGAGTTGACCAAGGAACCTCTCTAGGTATCTTTGCTACTTGTTAGCATAGGTATTTAGGAGTTTCTCGACGTGGCCGTCAATCTACGTTCGGGACTTGGTTTTTGGGGTGGTGTTCGAGCCGGAGCTTTTGGTGTTTGGTTTGCTATCTTCTCGTGGTGCCTTGCTGTGATCCTAGGGATCATCCACCCTTTTCCAAGGGTTGTGGGCATCATGGTTTTGGTCGCAGTTTCTCGGGGTTGATTTTGGGACATTTGGCCAAAGTTTCGAGACAAATTTTTGAGCTCCCATTCACCCCCCCTCTGGTCGCCTTGCTAGTGCTTTCTCGGTCCTTCAATTGGTATCGGAGCGGGTTAAGGATCTGCCACCTTAGCCAGTTCCAGATCCACAGAAGGCGACATGGATCGCGGCGTGGGCAAACCGCCGTTTTTCGATGGGACGAACTATGCGTATTGGAAGATATGCATGTCGGCCTATCTGCAGAGTTTGGGTGCTTCCATCTGGATATTTGCAACTCTGCCGATTACGTGGTCTTGGGTGCTCGTGTCTCTCAGCTTCAGATCGATGAGCACGATGCCAATAGCCGAGCCCGTAATGCTCTTTTCTCATGTTTGAGCATGAGTGAGTTTGATTGTGTTTCTCACCTCGCTACGGCTCGGGAGATTTGGGCTACCCTCATGCGCTTTCATGAGGGAACCTCTCAAGTCAAAACCCGTCTCTACGAGTCGTTCAAGCGAGAGTATGAGAACTTTCGACATATGCATGGTGAGAGCATAGAAAGTTTATTTGCTCGCTTTCAGGTGATTGTCAACAGGATGAGGGCTAACAAAGAGCTGTTGCCTTTCGACGATCATGAGAGAGCTTTGAAGCTTTTGCATACTCTTGATCGATCAGTGTGGGATTCCAAAGTTCAGGCGATCATCGAATCACCTAACTATGAGACCCTCACGTGCGACGAGCTCTTTAGTAAGCTCAAGTCCAGTGAGATCGATGCCATGGCGAGGGCTTCTGATGAGAATCCTTTTGGCCTGACTATGGCTTTGGTTTCTGGCTCTTCTAACCCCTCTGGAGGTTTTGCTCTTTCGTCTCTTTTTTCTGTCACAGAGGACCAGCTGGAGTCTTTGGGGGATGACGAGTTGGCAATGCTCGCCAACCGGTTCTCGCGGTTCCACAACAACCGCATGAACCGTCGCCGCGGAGGAGGACGCTCGGGATGCTACGAGTGCGGCGACCCCGATCACTTCATCGCCAACTGCCCCAAGAAGAAGCATTCATCTGGGAAGGGCGATCATGGGCACAAGTACGACTCCGGCAAGCGCAAGGAGAAGTACGTCCCCGCGAGGCACAAGCGGAGGGGCGGCTTTGACAAGGAGTACATCAAGAAGAAATACTTGGAGAAGGCCCAGGCTGAGCAGCGTGCATTCTTCGCCACGCTTAGCAATGTTGACGGCTCGGATGACGACTCCGCTTGCTCAAGCGATGACGAGTCCGAGAAGAAGAAGAGGATCGAGGACAAGCTGGACGGTCTCTGCTTCTTCGTCGACGACGACGGCCTCTGCACCATGGCTCTCGGCAAGGAGGTCGACGGCGAGCTGGTGAACTCCCCTCGGAACGACGACGACGACACCTCCCAGGTATCTCTGACCCACGATGAGCTTTCTGTTGAGGTCGAGAAACTTACTGCCGCGCTCCTTAGTCAAGATAAGTTGCTTAGGCGAGCCGCTAGAGAGCGCATGGAGTTTAGGCAGAAGTGGGAGGATACGGTGAAGGAACTTGATTCTGTCAAGTCCACCGTAGTTGTTACCGATGAGGAGGAGTGTGAGGCGTGCACCACGCACATGACTGATCTTCTCACTTTGAGAAGTAAGTATGTTGCGTTGGTAGGAGAGGTGGATGAGCTCCGTGCTAGGCCCATGCTGTTGGGTGCGTGCAAGACTTGTTCTGTCTTGCAATCTGAGTTGGCAGAGAAGAATGCCAAGATTGTGTCTCTTGAAGAGGCCAACTCAAGTAGCACATGTGTGGCTAGGTGTGTTCTTTGTGAGGGTTTGGAGATGGAGATTGCCAATGTGAAGCATGACAAGATGCAAACCGAGGAAGAAAACACATACCTTTGGACCATCTTGTCATGGGTCTCCTGTAGTGAGCCACAGCTCGGGATGATGATCTCCCAATTCAAGCGAGCTGCTGGAGGTCCCGGTGTAGGCTTTGCTCCGGGTGTTGATCTTTCTGCTTTTGGGAAGATTGGAGAGTCGAGTGGTTTGAACCCGAGCGTGAAACCCAACTCCACCACTACTCCCAAACTGACCAAGCTTCCACCCAAAGAGCCTCTCAAGACTAACACCAAGGATGGGGTGTTCGAGGAACCTCCGAGAGCTCCACCCAAGAACCAGCAATGGCTCCCAAACCCAACCACCTAAAGAACAAGCTGGACACAATGCCACCTATCCAGGAGGAGTTGCCACAGAAGGGCAAGGTGATCCATACCCACAACCATAAGTACCAACAACCCCCTTTGAGAGCGGTGAGGTACCACTGTGAGCATTGTGGGAGAGATGGACACCTGAGTGAGTTCTGCTTTAGGCGCAAGAGAGAGGCGCGCCGTGCTAGGGAGATGAACAACCCGGACATGTACCATCCTTTCCATGATGTACATACGCCGAATGTTCAGAGGAGAGCACCGAGACGTGCTGCTAGGCCCAGAGGTCCAGAACCTCAAGTTCCCAGGCCTAGGCAGCAGAGAGCTCCGAGGAGAGACGCTAGGCCTAGAGGTGTTGAGTCTCAAGTCCCTAGGCGTAGGCCTCGTAGAGAGCGTGCCCGGCGGGAGCCTGCAGTTGTAGGCTATGGACCCCGTGGCGGTGGCTTTGTAGTTGAGCGTTTTCCCCCACCGCGGTTTGAGTATCGCGATGGACGCTCCTCCCTTAGCGGACCACGTTTTCCTCAACGTGGTGATCGCTCCTCCCGTAGGTGTGCTAGGAATGGTTTTTCTGCTAACCCTATGTCTTTTTATTGATGTAGGTAAAACGATTGGAGAACGTTTGGTTGGTGGATTCCGGGTGTTCGAGGCACATGACCGGAAATGCCAAGTGGTTCTCCAGTCTTAGTCCGATCGCCGGAAAGGAGTATATCACCTTCGGCGACAACAACAAAGGTAAGGTGCTGTCTCGTGGGTTTGTGCGAGTTAATGAGCACTTTGTGTTGCGCGATGTTGCTCTTGTTTCTAACTTGCATTTTAACCTTCTTTCTGTTTCGCAACTTTTTGATGATGACTATGAGATTCGTTTTAAACCGAATCTCAGTCGCATTTTGGATCCTCAGGGCAATCTTGTATGTGTGATTTCGCCCTTTGAAAAAGTCTTTCGTGCGGATTTCTCGGAGTCGTTCGGAATTTCTCGTTGTCTTTTGGCTGGACCTTCCTCCTCTGATCTTTGGAAGTGGCATAGGAGACTAGGTCACCTGAGCTTCGACTTGCTTGCAAGGCTTAGTTCACTTGGCTTAATCCGAGGATTGCCCAAGTTATCCATGGAGAAGGATCTTGTGTGTCATTCTTGTAGACATGGGAAGATGGTAGCTGCTCCCCACCATCCAGTGACTCAGGTCATGACTAAGCGCCCTGGAGAGCTTTTGCACATGGACCTTGTTGGTCCGGCTCGGGTGAGCTCGGTTGGGGGAAAGTGGTATGTGCTGGTTGTTGTTGACGATTTTTCGAGATATTCGTGGGTTTTCTTTTTAGCTGAGAAAACCAAGACTTTATCCTTTGCTCGCAATCTGATTTTGCATCTTCAGAATGAGTTCCCTTTGAACTCTATGCGAGCAATTCGGAGTGATAATGGTTCCGAATTCAAGAATTCGGATTTTGAGAAGTTTTGTAACTCTTTTGGGTTAGAGCATCAGTTTTCTTCTCCCTACACACCGCCTCAGAATGGTGTTGTAGAAAGGAAGAATCAGACCCTTGTAGAGATGGCCAGGACGATGCTCGATGAGCATAGGACTCCTAGGCGTTATTGGGCCGAAGCTATGAACACTGCATGCTATATTTCCAATCGCATTTTTCTGAGAGCTTTCTTGAAAAAGACTTTTATGAGTTGCGTTTTGGAAAACTGCCCAAGGTGAGTTATTTTCGGGTTTTTGGTTGCCATTGTTTTATACTCAAAAAGGGCAACTTGGACAAGTTTGAGTCTCGTTCTTCTGACGGTGTGTTTTTGGGTTATGGCACTCACACTCGAGCTTATCGTGTACTTAACCTTGACACTAACCGAGTCATGGAGACATCCGATGTCACCTTCGACGAGACCATGGTTTGTCCGTCTTCTCGTTTTGAGCGTGCAGGTGATCATGAGGTTGGCGAACCTCTTTTCAATGATGAAGAAGAAGGTGCTAAAGGGATAGATGACCCAGCACCTCCTCCACCTGCTGTGCCGCAAAGAGCGGCCTCTACGACGACTCACGACACCAACACGTCGTCTTCCTGGGGGCCGTGGGATCCGCCACCCCGAGCGGTACCCTTTGTACCCGGAGAGGCACCAGCTGCTGTTGAGGGGGAGGTCACTTCGGCAAGGGAGGCGCCACGACACATTCAGCGCCAGCACCCGCCTCAGTAGATGATCGGCAGCATCGACGAACGCGTCACCCGGTCAAGGCAAATCTCTCACTTTGCTCATTCTGCATTTGTTGCTGATTTTGAACCCCGGGATGTTGGACACGCTTTGACGGATCCTGATTGGGTCAATGCCATGCATGAGGAGCTTGAGAACTTTGAGAGAAATCGGGTTTGGGTTCTAGTGTCTCCACTTCTGAGTGTCATCCAATTGGGACAAAATGGGTTTTCAAAAACAAACAGGGAGAAGATGGCCATGTTGTGAGAAACAAGGCCAGACTCGTAGCCCAGGGATATAGTCAGAAGGAGGAGATAGACTATGAGGAGACATTTGCTCCTGTAGCTTGTTTGGAGGCTATTAGGATACTCTTGGCTTTTGCTGCATCCAAAGGTTTCAAACTTTTTCAAATGGATGTCAAGAGTGCCTTCTTAAACGGCTACATAGAAGAGGAGGTGTATGTTAGACAACCCCCCGGTTTCAAAAATCCCAAGTTTCCAAACCATGTCTTTAAACTTCACAAGGCTTTGTATGGTTTGAAACAAGCCCCTAGAGCCTGGTATGATAGTTTGAAAACCTTTTTGCTTGCTAAGGGTTTTAAAATGGGATGTGTAGATAAAACACTCTTTCTCCTCAAGCAAGGCACTGATACTCTCTTGGTCCAAATTTACGTGGATGATATCATTTTTGGTGGTTCTTCTCACGCTTTGGTTGCCAAGTTCGCAGATACTATGAGCAGGGAGTTCGAGATGAGCATGATGGGCGAGTTGACGTTTTTCCTCGGGTTGCAAATCAAGCAAATCCGGGAAGGAACGTTTGTGCACCAGGGCAAGTATTCCAGAGATATCCTGAAGAAGTTCAACATGGGTGAGGCCAAGCCTCTTCCAACACCCATGGCGACCACGACGGCCCTGGATGCGGACAAGGAGGGAGAAGCAGTGGACCAGAAGGAGTACCGGAGTATGATCGGGTCGCTGCTGTACCTGACGGCGACACGCCCGGACATCTAGTTCGCGGTGTGCCTCTGCGCGCGCTTTCAGGCATCGCCGCGCACCTCTCACCGTCAGGCGGTCAAGCGCATTATGAGGTACTTATCCGTCTCTCTAGAATTCGGGATTTGGTATTCTGCTTCCTCCACCCTTTCCCTTTGCGGTTATTCCGATGCCGATTTTGCTGGTTGCCGTATTGATCGCAAGTCCACTTCTGGGACTTGTCAGTTTATTGGTTCTTCTCTTGTTTCGTGGTCTTCTCGCAAGCAGTCTAGCGTCACCCAGTCTACCACGGAGGCTGAGTATGTTGCTGCAGCTAGCTGCTGTTCCCAGTTACTCTGGATGATGGCCACTTTGTGTGATTTTGGTCTGAGCTTTTCTCGTGTTCCATTGCTTTGTGACAGCACGAGTGCGATTAGCGTTGCTAAGAACCCCGTGCTTCACTCGAAGACCAAACACATTGATGTGCGCTTTCATTTTCTGCGAGACCACTATGAGAAGGGTGATATCGACCTTCGCCATGTCGATACTCATCATCAGTTGGCAGATATTTTTACCAAGCCTTTGGACCAATCAACCTTTAATCGGTTGAGAGGTGAGCTTGGTGTGTGTTTCCCCATTTAGATGGGGGAAACACTTTGGATTTTGTATAATACACTGACTTTTTGATTTTAGTTGTTTTTCCTTCTTTTTGATTTCTTCGTGCATCTTTTGCATTTTAGCATACGCTTTTACATTCTGAGCTTCATGTGTATAATCTGAAGAATGTAACTATGCTCTGTGTAGCTTTTACTCCGATGCTTTATGTTGATGTTGTAGCATATGCTCTTTCTGATCACTAGTACATACTATGAGCTGAGCCATTTTTGAATGGTGAATTTGATAATGAACTTAAAACTTGAAAATGTTCACCATTGAGATATGCAACTAGCATGTGTAGGATGTGTTGAAGTCACATGTGCTTTCCATATATGCTAGGTTGCTATGTCTCTAGTATTGAGTCATTCACTTGCTTGGTATGTTATATTCTGTTTAAAATCTGAACCAAGTTAAGTGAATTGGAAAGATCGAGATAGGATTGCTTGTTAGCACCTCACAGTTTCGAGACTGTTTCTCATTGCACTTTGAGTTAAACTTGAGCTGTGTAGTGTATGACCGAAACTGTTGCTTTAAGCTTCTGATTGCTTATGCATAGGCTTCGCACAGTTGAAAAGTTAGGCAATAACAAGCATTCAACCTCTCGTAGTCACATGTTGTTTTCTGAACTTGTGTAATTTCACCGCTGCAACTCCGATTAAAATTTGAAATCAGAAGTAAATGCCTAAATTGGTATCAGCATGATGATTGAACTGTGCTAGGGGTAGTTCACTTGGTATACATGCTTAGCACATTTGACTTCCTATCCATACATGTCTTGTGCTATTTTGATGGTGGACACCTTTTTCGGCTTAAAACTGCTCACATGTTCATATTTCATTCTTAGTGATCAGCTTGAGCCTTTGCTAGCATTCTGTGTATTTTTTCTGAGTCATCGGATCAGAACTCTGTCGAGCATCTTTGCAGTCTTTTGAGTATACTCCTGAAGCTCCTAACTTGCATTCTGACTCATATGCATCTTGGAAGGGGAGAAATCTGCGTGTTAGCACTTTGTGCTACATTTTCTGAGGAGGAGCTTTGACTCTTGACAAGTGCATTTTCAACTAAGGGGGAGAAATTGCAAATCATATTTTCTGGTTGTTTGCACTATTCGAGGGGGAGTTTGTTTCCGGTTGAGTCTTTGACTTTTTCAATTGGTTTGGAGCGGTTTGCTAGTTGCGTTGAGCCTTAGCCTCTTTCTTGAGGGACTAGCATTTGCTTTTCAGATTTTCAATTGGTGTCGAACTCTTTGTGGTAACAGTCGGTATCGAGCTTTCTTTGCTAGTTGTGTTGAGCCTTTGTGCCTCTATCTTGAGGGACTAGCATTTTGCTTCGATATTTTCGATTGGTTCTTGCTAGCGGTGTTGAGCCTGTTCTACCTCTTCTTGAGGGCTAGCTTTGCTTTGCTTGGTTGCGTCGAGTCGTTGCCCATGTCTTTGGGGACCAAGTTCTTTCGCTCTTTCCACTTGACCTTCTTCAGCTTTGCTATGCTTTTGGGTCATTTGGTTGAGTTTTCTCTTCTCCTTCTTCCTTCTTCTCTTTCTATTATGATTTGTGTTGGTAGTTGACAATGCACTCATCAAGGGGGAGATTGCGGATACATGGGTGTATGCCGGGTCTCTGAGTGATGAGTGATTGTCAACTGGGATGATGCGCATGTTCTTTGGATTGTGTTGTACAGGTGTCGAGCACGGATACAGTGATCAAAGGCGAGGTGAAGGTCAAGTAGAGACGTGCCGTGCCGATGGACCGAGAGTGGCGAAGGGCGGACGTGAGGCTTGGACTGAGGGACCAGAGGCCCGAGGATCAGCTGTGGTGGCTGGCAGCCTGGGACAGCGACGAGCAAAGACTTGCGGTCATGTGTTGCCTGAGTCGTGGACTTGGGGACACGTGTCGGTGGACGGGGTGCACGGGAGGTGCATCCTATCTACGACGTCGGTTTGGTGGCAGAGCCAGGGAAAAACCATCGGGTGGACGGTTTCCAGGTTTGGGCCTCAAAACCTGGGTGCGGATGGTTTCCGAGTTTGGCCACAAAACTCGGGCTGAGGACAGTTTCCAGGTTTGGGCCTCAAAACCTAGGCGCTGAGGGTTTGCTGAGTTTGGCCTCAAAACTCAGAAGCTGGTGGGCTGGTTTCCCGGTTTGGGCCTCAAAATCGGGGGTTGGCTGTGAAGGCTGGTTTCTCGGTTTGGGCCTCAAAACTAGGGGTGCGACGTCCAGGAAAAGGACGCGGAGCGGTGGCGGCACGTGGCGGCAATCGGGAGGTTGCGTCGAGGCAACGCTACGAGTTGTGCGGGCGTGGCCGTCGGATACACCTACCACCGAGTTGGTCCAGAATAACCTTAGGGTTTAGCTGGTTCGCTCTGTAATTAGAGAGGGGTAGAATAGGAATTAGAAATTAGGATAAGTAGAGGGAGACACCCTCCTCCCTTCCTATCTTAGTCATTTGCTCTTTGCCTCTAGGGTTTCCTGGTCTCCCAATCCCCTGCTGTAGCTAGCTGAGATCCGCAGAGAACCATACCTCTGTGTACTGGAGATTTTGAGGAAGTGAGGCCGTAACCTCACTGTTGTAGCGTGTGGTAGCCACACGGTTGCAGATTGATCTGTTGATTCGCGTTTTTGTTCGTGTTCTTCGCGTTCTTCGTTTCTCCGTGATTTTTCTGTCACTCGATCTCTCTCTCCCGTGCGTCTTTGCGAAATCTGTTTGAATCAACTTGTTCGTATTTGAAAGGAGATCATTTCCAGCGAAGGAATTCATCTATCTCCCTACGAGCAAGTAGATCGGGTTGATTTCGTTTTCGTGGCGCTTTTCGGTTCATCCTCCTCCCCTTTTGATTTCCTGGTGATTGACTCGATTTGAGCAGATGATTTCTTGGGGATAGTCTCCTAACTACTCCGTGATCATCCTCTCCAAGTTTGGGAACGTGGGATTTTGATTTGAATCAATTTGGAGAAGATTTGAGAGAAGGGCGATCAAAATCGCCCTCCCTGAGTGACCGCGGACAGTCCGCCACTCAGGGCGCGGACAGTCCGCGCGTCGGGGACGAGCCAGACCAGTGGCACTATTCTTCGGCTGATTTGGCTTTTGTTTGAACGGCGGACAGTCCGCAGTTCAAAGCCGCGGACAATCCGGGAATGTCCAGGAAACTTGCAGCAGCACTTCGGTTTTGCTCATCTGGCCGGCGGACAGTCCGCGACCTGAGCCCGGACAGTTCGCCACTGGGCAGACAGCCCGCGACCGTGCTGGCGGACAGTCCGGGAATTGGCTGTTTGCTACGGTTTAGTGCGTTTGCTCTCCCGGCTTGTTCGCTTGGTTTCCGGACTTCTCGTTTGGCCCTAGAGTTGACCAAGGAACCTCTCTAGGTATCTTTGCTACTTGTTAGCATAGGTATTTAGGAGTTTCTCGATGTGGCCGTCAATCTACGTTCGGGACTTGGTTTTTGGGGTGGTGTTCGAGCCGGAGCTTTTGGTATTTGGTTTGCTATCTTCTCGTGGTGCCTCGCTGTGATCCTAGGGATCATCCACCCTCTTCCAAGGGTCGTGGGCATCACGGTTTCGGTCGCAGTTTCTCGGGGTTGATTTTGGGACATTTGGCCAAAGTTTCGAGAGAAATTTTTGAGCTCCTATTCACCCCCCCTCTGGTCGCCTTGCTAGTGCTTTCTCGGTCCTTCAATCTCAAGTGATGAATTGGAGTGCACCATTGCGAAGGGCTTGTCGAGACGATCGAAATGGACATATCATTTCTCTGTGTGCGTTGAAAATACCCAACAAGCTTTCTGGCGCCGTTGCCGTGGATAGAGTTTATCTCTACTCTTGGTAGCGACGTTAGTAAGTGTCAACAGTCTTCTCTGTGGATCTCAGTTCGCTATAGCAGGGAATAGGGAGAGCTGGAAACCCTAGAAGCAAAAGAGCAAAATGACTGAGATAGGATGGGAGGTGGGTGTCTCTCTCTACTTATCCTAATTCTATTTCCCACTCTACCCCTAACTAATTACAGAGCGAGCCAGCTAAACCCTAGGGTTATTCTGGACCAACTCAAGATAGTGGTGATCCGACGGCCACGCCCGCACAACTGGTAGCGTTGCCTCGACGCAACCTCACCGATTGCCGCCACGTGGCGTCACCGCTCTGCACGTCCTTTTCCCGGACTTTGCCCCCGATTTTGAGGCCCAAACCGAGAAACCAGCCTTTACGATCAACCGCCGGTTTTGAGGCCCAAACTGGGAAACCAGCCGTCTATAGCCTGAGTTTTGTGGCCCAAACTCAGAAACCCGCAGCGCCCAGGTTTTGAGGCCCAAACCTGGAAACCGTCCTCAGCCTGAGTTTTGTGGCCCAAACTCGGAAACCATCAGCGCCCAGGTTTTGAGGCCCAAACCTGGAAACCGTCCACTCAGTGGTTTTTTGTGGCTCAACCAGCAAACCGAGCCGTAGAGGGGATGCACCGCCCGTGCACCCCGTCCACCGACACGTGTCCCCAGGTCCTCGACCCAAGCAACACCGTGCCCGCAAGTCTTCGCTCGTTGCTGTCCCAGGCTGCCAGCCACCACAGCTGATCCTCGGGCCACCGGTCCCTCAGTTCAAGCCTCATGTCCGCCCTTCGCCACTCTCGGTCCATTGGCACGACACGTCTCTACTTTACCTTCACCTTGCCTTTGATCATTGTATCCGTGCTCGACACCTGCACAACACAAGCCAAAGAACATGTGCATTATCCCGGTTGACAATCACTCATCACCCGAGACTCAGCATACACCCATGTATCCGCACAAAGTCAATGGACAAAGAATAAAAATGTTCTATGACTTTGATAAAAATGAGCTAAACGAAATTGATATAATTAACTTTGAAGTAGCTCAAGCCCATGACCATTAATAGATGGACCTAGTTTATCCTTTGTCCATTTCATGCACCTAGTCCATCCAAAACCCAGAGAAAGGCCTCTTTAGGCCCAACCATGCCATTTCAACCTCGGGACTTTAAATTTTAGGAGGCTTACCTTCTCCCGTTCGATGCCCGATGAAGGAGGAGTGGCGGCGGCCACTCTCAACTGGCGGCCGCCACCAAACCCTGGCGCCTGCCACGCTAGGCGACGGTTTAGAGGCCCCCCTCCACGTGGCAACCAATCCCGAGCTCGGGAGAGTGAAAGAAGGAGAAGATCAGGGAGTGTTAGTTCATCTAATGCCTATCCCTCCACTTCTTCCCCCTTCTTAAAAGAAGAACTCCTTCTTCCTCCATCCACCCATGAAGTCTAGCCAAACCTCCTCCAAAACCATGTCGTCCCCATGGAAATCCGTGTCCTACAACCCTCAAGGATCTGTCTTGTCCTCCACCAAAGCCATCATCCGGTCATTAACTGATGACGACATAGAGGCGCTTGATGTGCCTCCTTTAGCGATGATACTGCCTGACGGAACCTATGTCGGGAGGACACCACCGGAGGGTGCAGGGAAGGCACCAGCCACCACTCCAGTGGCGGACGCCACTCCTGCTGGGCGGCCGCCAGGGGTGAAGCGCCCCCTGGCCTCGCCTCCGCTCCGTCTTCATCCTCCTCCGGTGACGCCACCCGGGAAGAAGTTGAGGATGCCCACCAGGCCGACCACGGGGGAGATCACTCCGAGGAAGTCTCCGGCCGTCAAGACCAGGGGCAATGAGACACCCACTCCATCAAGGATGAAATCCCGGGTCAGCTTTGGCTCGGATAGCCGCACCCGTAGTTACAGCCCCAATCCTAAGAGGACTAAACTAGAGGTGTATGGCGTGAGGATGCCCGATGGGCATTATGAGAAGGTGCTGCGTGAGCGCGAGGCGAGCACTCATGACTCCAATGGGTCGCTCTCCGCACCATCCATGCACCGCCGTCTCAACCCATCGCCGACAGGAGTCCCCGGTGAGATGGAACACAACGGTGGTGAGGAGAGGTTAACCCTCGAAAAACTCACCGCCGAGGTGAAGAAGCTGCGCAAGGAGAAGAACGCCTTGGAGGATCAGGTCGCAGAGATAGCCCTATGGCGGATGGATATGGAGGATCGGTTCACCATCCTCCGCAAGGGCTGCACCTCGAAGATCAAGCGTCTCTTCAAAGAAACGGGTTTCGAGGATCTCTACGAGACTCCTTCAGTAGATTAGATTATGTTTACGGTGTCTAGTTA
Source organism: Coix lacryma-jobi var. lacryma-jobi (assembly GCA_009763385.1). NCBI lineage: Eukaryota > Viridiplantae > Streptophyta > Magnoliopsida > Poales > Poaceae > Coix > Coix lacryma-jobi. Next base: position 141,889,943 of record CM019824.1, read on the forward strand.
GGTTCTTTGTTTGATTAAGTTTAATTTTTAGTTTGCTTGATTTAAATTTTAGTTTGTTTAAATTTCAATTTAGAATATTTGTTTGGGAAATTCTTATAATGAATAAAAAAGAGACACCCTTATTTTTCCCTTCATCAAGATTGTTCAAATAAAAAGTGCCAAAACTTCTAGTGTGGGGGAAATCCCCTCTGTAAAACGTGCTAAAATGTTCAAAGCAGTAACATGTTCTTAGCAAGGTAGCTACCACGCTGTTTGCAAGCCGTTTGGGCCAAAGCCCATGGTGGCCGCCACCTATTACTGGTGGCCGCCAGGCCACTCTGCACTGAAACACCCCCGGTGAACCCCTAAACCTGTGTTTTAAATTCTGTACAATTTGGATTACTGGATGTCTCGGTTTGAACTAAAAATGCAGCTAGGAAATAAAAATGCTGAAACAATTTCTTTAGAATTGAGTGTTTATACGACATGTTATTCTACCTTTTATTCATGTGTAATAGCCTACTCATTTTGATAGGGAAATCAACCTAGGTTGTTGCTTGATAAGATATAGAAGTAGTAATTGAAATTGCATTAGTACTCTGCTACAACCTTGGGAGTTTTTTATTTTGAAAACCAAAATTACCATGGTTCATGATCTTTCTTTCCTATCCACCTACCAAAGCCAAAAATATTAGGGTATAGGAGAACAACCCATAAATCCTTCTAAATCAATCTTTGAGCCTTGTCAAGAATAGTTGATCTAGGTAGAAGAGTTTAGTCATGCTCTAAAAGCCAAGGCAAACCATGCCTTTTTGAGACAACTCTCACACTGAGAGTATACTCATGTAGTTCTCCTCCAAAATTTTGTTCTAAAAGAATTGAATAAATTTTCTCATTCCTTCAAAGGACATGGCTATATAGTATCTAAAAAAAGGGAGCAAATGCTCTAAAAAGGACAAGTGTCCAAGTGTTCAAAAAAGGGAGCAAATGCTCTGAAAAGGACAAGTGTCCAAGTAAAAGAGAGAGAGAGAGATGCATATAGCCATGATCCTTGGTAAGAGAAGAGATTCAAAAAGAACAAAGGAGTTGAGTTAGTCCACCTTATACCTTGGCTATTGCATGACTATACTCTCCCATGATCCTAAACTTGACTTAGCAATAAAAGAGAGATAGAAGTGCCTTACATTCTTTCCTTTCCCTATAAACTCCACATAAACCATAGGATAGACTCTGGCATTTCTTTTGCCATAAAGTAAGGATATACACCATGAGTGCCTTGAGATTTAAAGAGAGATTCAATGAACCATGTTTTTATTTTTGAAAATATCCTAAAACCCCAAGGTATGTAAAAGAGGAAAGTGCGTTTCTCTTATTTGCAAGTTATTCTATCTTTCAACCGCCATAGGTATGATTTATTAGCCACTTGGAAAGGTTACTAACATGAGTACATGTAGCTGAACATCTTGTGTGAATACTTAGTTCAATAAATTGTTGCAATTCTTAAAGTCCATGCTTGCTCGGGACGAGCAAGAGGTTAGTGTGGGGGAGCTTGTTGATGGTGCTTAAAGCATCATTTCACCATCAACATTTAACCCAAAACCAAGGTAAAATAACATAAAAAGTAGAAGATTTGGTTTATAACTAACCTATTTCCACATGTGCATAGTTTCTTATCTTAATGCAGGAAATGATGGAATTTGGGCCAAACAAGTGTACCAGGAGCAAGGCCAAGCCACTCTGGCCCATTTGGGCCTGAGTAGGGTGGCGGTCGCCACCTATTACTGGTGGCCGCCTGGTCCATCTTGCCCAAAGTGGCCCAAGCCACGTCATCGATCCGTGGGAGTCACCTCAAGCTCAAATCCTGGCCATTGCACACTTAGACGGTTTGATCCAAGGGCTAAGAGGAGTATCACCTGGATAGTGGGCTTTGGACACGTGTCTAAAACCCTAACCGACCCTCAAACCGACTTAGGGGAGCAAGTGAAGACCATTGGATGAATGGCGGTTGGAATGGACGGCAGAGGAGTGGCGGGCGCCACCCCCTAAACCCTAACCGACCTCCCCTTCACTCTATAAGTACCCCCTAGCTTCCTAGCACTATAAATAGGCCCCTAGAGTTCTCATTCGGAGAGCCTCACATCAGTATTCACCATTTGGTTAGAATTGCACACTTGTTGTGCTAGAGAGATTAGAGAGAGTGTGAGTGCCTCACTAGAAGAGGAGCTGGAGAGGAGAAGAGTAGAAGTCTGGAGAGTTCCGGAGTTGTCGGAGACCTCTGCTTCTCTCTGCTCTGCGCTTCAACTTTGGTAACTTAGTATTTATTTTATCTTCAAGTATTTATTTTCAGTACTTGTGTGCTCGTTTCATTGCTTGATATTAGTTTCAAGTGCTCTAGTTCTAGTACAGGGCTAGTAGTAGTAATATATAGATTAAGTATGGTACTTAGGCTATATATTGCCAGTGAATACGGCTAGGCCCCCGCATAGCTGTGGTAGCAAGCAGGTGGTGACAGCCCTGTGCGCCTTGAATTCCACCACGTAGTTGGTCTAGTTTAATAGTAGGGCTCGTTGTGCTAGCGTTCAACCTAAGTCAGTGGTAAAGGCTAGTACGCCCACAGTACACTAGTAAAGAACTTAAATCACTAGAAGTCTAATAGAACTAGGATCTACCCCAGTAGATAGTGCCCGTTGCCCTTCATCTATCCTAGATATCCTTACCCCCCTAGTTTTCTCAAAATCACTTCGCATTCCTCGTGGATTCGATACCCCAGAATACTCTGAGGTGAAAAGCTACAACTGACAACCGTGCGCTTGCGGTTTCTTCTGCGTGTGAAGGACCGAAAAGCTACCCGAAAGCGACCAGAGGGGGGGTGAATGGGAGCTTCAAAATTTCCTTACGGAAACTAGATGCCACTGTCCCAAAATCAACCCCAAAAGCGAACCCTAGAGCTTGCTAATGTCCACGACCCTAGATGTAGGGTGGATGCTCCCACGAAGCACAGCGGGACACTAGACAACCCTAGAAAGCCAACGCAAAAGACGAAACTCGAATCCAATCAAGAGCGAACGAACCACGAACGAAACGGCGCGAAACAGCAACGACCGGACTCTGCCTGCGTCCGGTCAGCTGGGACCGGACGCGTCCGGTCGTCAGAAATCGGCTCTGGGAGCTCTCTGTTCGCGACCGGACTCACTAGTACGGAGCGTCCGGTTGTGAACAGAGCGTCCGGTCAGATCAAACAAACACGATGAACAGGAACCTAGGCGCGTCCGGTCAATCGATAAACACAGGGTCCGGTCATGAGTGTCCGGTCAAAACAGAAACTCTGTACGCAACGCTCAACGACCGGACGCACTGGTCAGCGTCCGATCACTTCGCGACCAGCGTCCGGTCACCCCGCAGCCCCTCTGTTCTTCTACCGATCCGACTTAAACTCACCCATAACGCATCCTCTAGGGATCAAACTTGGTGAGTGAAGTCACAAGGAGGTTAGTGAGCTATCTCTAAGAGATCATGGCTCGAACCTAGCTCCAAATCGGTGAATCGAAGAATTTTGGGGGAAGTGAGAAAAAGTGACCCGAAACGAAAAATCGATCGATCTCCTAGACCGTGAGGTTAGAGGATGATTCCTTCGGTGGAAAGAAGTGCCTCACGATCTAGAACAACTTGGTTCAAACGGAATTGCAAAAGATGAACCGAGCAAAGAGATCAAGCGACGGGAAAATCGTGGAGCAAAAGGATTTCGTGAAGAACACAAGCAAAACGGAAATCACAGCCACGAACTCGAATTAAGGACGCAAATCAAGCCATCGATCTGTGCTCCAAGGTGAGGATACGGCCTCACTTCCTCAACTCAACAGTACACAGAGTGGAGTCTCTCTGCGGATCTCAACTAGCTAAAGCAGGGGATGGGAGAGCAGGAAACCCTAGCAAATGAAGGCACTAACTGAGATAGCTAAAACTGAGATAGGGAGGAGGGTGTCTCCCCTGGACTACTTATACTAACCTAGACTAAGCCTATTTCCTACTCTACCGCTCTCTAAACTAATTACAGAGCGAACCAGCTAAACCCTAAGGCTATTCTGGTCCAACCCGCGGTGGTAGGTAGATCCGACGGCCACGCCCGCTCGAACCGAAGCGTTGCCTCGACGCAACCTCTGGATCGCCGCCACGTGCCGCCCTCGCTCTGCACCCCCGGTTTTGTGGCCCAAACCGGGAAACCAGCCTTTTCCAGCAACCCCCGGTTTTGAGGCCCAAACCGGGAAACCAGCCTCCAGCCTGAGTTTTGTGGCCCAAACTCAGAAACCCGCAGCGCCCGAGTTTTGAGGCCCAAACTCGGAAACCGGCCCACGCCCAGGTTTTGAGGCTCAACCTGGAAACCGTCGCGCCCAGGTTTTGTGGCTCAACCTGGAAACCCAGCACCCAGGTTTTGAGGCCCAAACCTGGAAACCGTCCACCCGTTGGTTTTTCTCTGGCTCAACCAACAAACCGGCGTCGTAGAGGGGATGCACCTCCGTGCACCCCGTCCACCGACATGACCGCATTTCTTCACTTGTCGTCGCCACAGGCTGCCAGCCACCACAGCTGATCCTCCGGCCTCTAGTCCCTCAGTCCAAGCCTCACGTCCTCCCTTCACTGTCCGATACATCGGCATGGCACGTCCGCCGCACGGCACGCCCATCCTTCATCGCGCCCAGTCCATCGGCACGACACGTCTCAACTTGACCTTCACCTGCCATCAATCACTGTCTCCGAGCTCGACACATGCACAACACAAGCCAAAGAACATGCGCATCAAACCCGTTGACAATCACTCATCACTCAGAGACTCGGCATACACCCATGTATCCGCAATCTCCCCCTTGATGAGTGCATTGTCAACTACACACACAAATCAAAAAATGAAAGAAGAAGGTAGGAGGAAGGAGAGGAAGAGGACTCAACCAAATGACCCAAAAGCATAGCAAAGCCGAAGAAGGTCAAGTGGAAGAAGTGAAAACTTGGTCCCCAAAGACATGGGCAACGGCTCGACGCAACCAAGCAAAGCAAAACTAGCCCTCAAGAAGAGGTAGAACAGGCTCAACACCGCTAGCAAAACACCAATTGAAAATCAGAGCTAAAAATGGCAAAAATGCTAGTCCCTCAAGATAGAGGCACAGAGGCTCAACACAACTAGCACGAAAACCACTCCGACCAATTGAAAAACAAACGAAAGGTCTCTGAACCAATCAAAATCCCACTCGACGACAAATGAGGAAAATGTTTGCTAGTCCCTCAAGACAGAGGCAACGGCTCAACACAACTAGCAAAACTCCCCTCGACAAGTGCAAGCAACTAGGGACTCCCCCTTAGGTCCAAAAAGAGAAGAGCATAAAGATCGGAAAATCTCCCCCTTAGCAAAAGCTCCCCCTTAATTGAACGCCAGGAGACATATTATTTGCAAAAACTCTCCCCCTTAGTTGAAAATGCACTTATCAAGCACAAACTCTTCCCTTAAGTCAACACAACTCCTCCTTCCAAAATGCATATGAAGTCAGAGATGCAAGTTAGCAGCTTCAGGCATATAATCAACAGAGAGCAAAAATTCTCTAGTCGGTATAGCTCCAATGGCACAACTAAGCACTTACATAGCGAAGGCTCAAACTGATCACACATACGAAATATAAAGCATATGAGCAAGTGAGCATTTTTTAGCAAAAAGATAGTCACCATCAAAATAGCACTACACATGTATAGATAGGAATCCAGACAAGTGCTAAACACGTATACAAGGTGAACTACCCCTAGCAAAGTTCAATCATCATGCATAGGAATGAAGCATATACTTGTGATTTCAGTTTTATATCGGAGTTTGCAGCGGTGAAAATACACAAGTTCAATTTTAGCATGTGATTGCGAGAGGTTGAAAACTTGTCATTGCCTAACTTTTCAACCGTGCGAAGCCTATGCATATGCAATCGGAAGCTTAAAGCAACGGTTTCGGTCATACACTACACGGCTCAAGTTTAACTCAAAGTGCAATGAGAAACAGTCTCGATACCGTGAGGTGTTGACAAGCAATCCCATCTCGATCTTTTCAATTCACTAAAGCTTGGTTCAAGTTTTAAACATGATATGAACAGACCAAGCAAGTGAATGACTCAGAACTAGAGACATAGCAACCTAGCATATATGAAAAGCAGGAATGGACTCAACACACCCTACACATGCTAGTTGCATACCTCAATGGTGATCATTTTCAGATTTATATACATTAGGCAAATTCACCATTCCGAAATTGCTCAGCTCATAACATGTACTAGTGATCAGAAGGAGCATAAGCTTACAAGCATCCATATAAGCATCGGAGCATACTAGATAGAGCATAGTTACATTCTAGAGATTATAAACATGAAGCTCAGAATGTAAATGCGTATGCTAAAATGCAAAGAAAAGAAACTCAAAGTAAAAGAGTCAGTCTATACAAGATCCAAAAAGGTTTCCCCCATCTAAAAGGGGAAACACACACCAAGCTCACCCCTCAACCGATTAAAGGTTGATTCGTCTAAAGGTTTGGTGAAAATATCAGCCAGTTGGTGATGAGTATCGACATGGCGAAGGTCGATATCACCCTTCTCCTGGTGGTCTCGCAAGAAATGAAAGCGCACATCAATGTGTTTGGTTTTCGAGTGAAGCACGGGGTTCTTAGCAACGCTAATAGCACTCGTGCTGTCACAAAGCAAAGGCACGCGAGAAAAGCTCAAACCAAAATCACGCAAAGTGGCCATCATCCAGAGTAACTGGGAACAGCAGCTAGCCGCAGCAACATACTCCGCCTCCGTGGTAGACTGGGCGACACTAGACTGCTTGCGAGAAGACCACGATACAAGAGAAGATCCAATAAATTGGCAAGTCCCAGAAGTGGACTTGCGCTCAATATGACAACCAGCAAAATCGGCATCGGAATAACCGCAAAGCGAGAGGGTGGAGGAAGCAGAATACCAAATCCCGAACTCAGGTGTGAAACGAAGGTACCTGAAGATGCGCTTCACCGCCTGACGGTGAGAAGTGCGCGGCGACGCCTGAAAGCGCGCGCACAGACACACCGCGAACTGGATGTCCGGGCGTGTCGCCGTCAGGTAGAGGAGCGACCCGATCATACTGCGGTACTCCTTCTGGTCCACTGCTTCTCCGTCCACATCCGCATCCAGGGCAGTCATCGTCGACATGGGTGTTGGAAGAGGCTTGGCCTCACCCATATCGAACCGCTTCAGCAAGTCCTTCGTGTACTTGCCCTGGTGCACAAACGTCCCCTCTCGGGATTGCTTAATTTGCAACCCGAGAAAGAATGTCAGCTCGCCCATCATGCTCATCTCGAACTCCCTGCTCATAGTATCTGCAAACTTGGCAACCAAAGCGTGAGAAGAACCACCGAAAATGATATCATCCACATAAATTTGGACCAAGAGTGTGTCTTTGCCTTGCCGGAGGAGAAAGAGCGTCTTATCTACACATCCCATTTTAAAACCCTTAGCAAGCAAAAAGGTTTTCAACCTATCATACCAGGCTCTAGGGGCTTGTTTCAAACCATACAAAGCTTTGTGAAGTTTAAAGACATGGTTTGGAAACTTGGGATTTTCAAAACCGGGGGGTTGCTCAACATAAACCTCCTCCTCTATGTAGCCGTTTAAAAAGGCACTCTTGACATCCATTTGAAAAAGTTTGAAACCCCTAGATGCAGCATAAGCCAAGAGTATCCTAATAGCCTCCAAACGTGCTACAGGAGCGAAGGTTTCCTCATAATCTATCCCTTCCTTCTGACTATAGCCTTTCGCTACAAGCCGGGCCTTGTTTCTAACAACGTGGCCATCCTCTCCTTGCTTGTTTTTAAATACCCATTTTGTCCCTATAGGCTTACAGTCAGGTGGAGGTGGAACTAGAACCCAAACCCGATTTCGCTCAAAGTTCTCTAACTCCTCATGCATGGCATTGACCCAATCCGGATCCGTCAATGCGTGTCCAACATCTCGGGGCTCAAAATTAGCAACAAAAGCAGAATGAGCGAAGTGAGAGATGTGCTGTGACCTGGAGCGAGTGACTCGCTCGCCGATGTCGCCGATCATCTGCTCAGGGGGGTGCTGGCGCTGGATATGTTGTGGCGCCTCCCGGGAAGAAGTGACCTCCCCCTCAACAGCAGCTGGTTCCACCCCGGGTACAAAAGGTACCGCGCGAGGTGGAGGATCCCACGGCCCCCAGGAAGAAGAAGTGTCGGGGCCGTGAGTCGTCGTCGAGGCCGCTCTTTGCGGCGCGGTAGGTGGAGGGGGTGCTGGATCATCCATACCTTCAGCACCCTCGTCCTCCTCATCAAAAGAGGCTCTCCAACCTAATGATCACCTGCACGCTCAAAACGCGAAGAAGAAGAAACAAGAGTCTCGTCGAAGGTGACATCTGATGTCTCCATGACTCGGTTAGTATCAAGGTTAAGTACACGATATGCTCTAGTGTGAGTGCCATAACCCAAAAATACACCGTCAGAGGAGCGAGACTCAAATTTGTCCAAGTTGCCCTTTTTGAGTATAAAACAATGGCAACCAAAAACTCAAAAATAACTCACCTTGGGCAGTTTGCCAAAACGCAACTCATAAGAAGTCTTTTTCAAGAAAGCTCTCAGAAAAATGCGATTGGAAATATAGCATGCAGTGTTCATAGCTTCGGCCCAATAGCGCCTAGGAGTCCTATGCTCATCAAGCATCGTCCTGGCCATCTCTACAAGGGTCCGATTCTTCCTCTCTACAACACCATTTTGGGGCGGTGTGTAGGGGGAAGAAAACTGATGCTCCAAGCCAAGGCGGTTACAAAACTTCTCAAAATCCGAATTTTTGAATTCGGAACCATTATCACTTCTAATAGCTCGCATCGAGTTCAAAGGGAACTCGTTCTGAAGACGCAAAATCAGATTGCGAGCGAAGGAGAAAGTCTCAGTCTTCTCAGTCAAAAAGAAGACCCACGAATATCTCGAAAAGTCGTCAACAAGGTCCATGTGTAAAAGCTCTCCAGGGTGCGAGGTCATGACCTTGGTCACTGGATGGTGGGGAGCGGCAACCATCTTCCCATGTCTGCAAGAATGGCAAACTAGATCCTTCTCCATCGAAAGCTTGGGCAATCCTTGGATTAGGCCAAGTGAGCTAAGTCTTGCAAGCAAGTCGAAGCTTAAATGACCGAGCCTCCTATGCCACTTCCAAAGATCGGAGGAAGAAGGACTAGCCAAAAGACAGCGAGAAGAACCAAACGACTCCGAAAAATTCGCGCGAAAGACTTTCCCAAAGGTCGAAATCAGACATACAAGATCGCCCTGAGGATCTAAGATGCGACTAAGGTTCGGTTTAAAACGAATCTCATAGTCATCATCAAAAAGTTGCGAAACAGACAGAAGGTTAAAATGCAGGTTAGAAACAAGAGCAACATCGCGCAACACAAAGTGCTCATTAACCCGCACCGTCCCACGAGACAATACCTTACCTTTACTATTATCGCCGAAGGTTATGTACTCCTTTCCGGCGACCGGGCTAAGGATGGAGAACCACTTGGCGTTTCCGGTCATGTGCCTCGAGCAACCAGAATCCACCAACCAAATGTCCTCCAACCGTCTCACCTACATCAATAAAAAGACATAGGGTGAGCATACGGTCCAACACTGGGGTTAGTGAAATAAGGGGAAAACCAGTGTTGGGCCAGCTGCTCAAAAGAAGGGTTAGTGTAAAAACCATTCCTAGCACGTCTACGAGGGAAGCGATCACCACGCTGAGGAAAACGTGGTCCGCTAGGGAAGAAGCGCTCACCGCGGTACTCAAACTGCGGTGGGGGAAAGCGCTCAACTAAGCCTCCGCCACGGGGTCCAAAACCTGCAACTGCAGGCTCCCATCGGGCACGCTCTCTACGAGATCTACGCCTAGGAGCCTGGGGCTCAACTGCTCTAGCGTCTCTCCTCGGAGCTCTCTCCTGCCTAGGCCTAACAAACTGAGGTGCTGGACCTCTAGGCCTAGTTTCCCTCCTAGGGGCTCTCATCTCCTGCCTAGGCCGGGGACCTTGACGTCCGGACCTAGCAGCTCTCCCCTGAGCCTTCGGCACATGTCCACCATGAGCTGGATGGTACATGTCCGGGTTCTCCATCTCCCGAGCACGGCGCGCCTCCCGCTTGCGCCGAAAACAGAACTCGATCAAGTGACCATCCCTCCCACAGAAATCACACTGGTACCTCACCGCACGCAAAGGGGGTTGTTGGTGACCAGGGCTGTGGGTGTGGCTCACTTTGCCTTTGCCCTTCTGTGGCAACTCCTCACGAATGGGTGGCATAGCGTCAAGCTTGTTTCTGAGGTGGTTTGGCTTGGGTGCCCAAACTGGGTTCTTGGGAGGAGCTCTCGGGGGTTCCTCAACCACACCATCTTTGGTGATAGGCTTGGCTGGCTCTTTGAGTGGAAGCTTGGCAAGTTTGGGAGTAGTGGTGGAATTGGGCTTCTCACATGGGTTCAAACCACTAGACTCTCCAATCTTCCCAAAAACTGAGAGATCAACACTCTGAGCAAAACCTACACCAGGGGCACCAACAGCTCGCTTGAATTGGGAGATCATCATCCCGAGCTGTGGCTCACTACTGGAGACCCATGACAAGATGGACCGAAGGTATGTGTTTTCTTCCTCGGTTTGCATCTTGCCATGCTTCACATTGGCAATCTCCATCTCCAGGCCCTCACACAAAGCACACCTCGAGACACAAGTGCTATCTGAGCTGGCCTTCTCTAAAGACTCAAGCTTGGCATTTTTCTCTGCCAACTCAGATTGCAAGACAGGACAAGTCTTGCACGCACCCAACAACTGCGGCCTAGCACGGAGCTCATCCACCTCTCCAACCAACGCAGCATACTTACCTCTCAGAGTGAGAAGGTCAGTCATGTGCGCGGTGCACGACTCGCACTCCGCCTCCTCCGACACTACCACGGTGGACCGAGCGAACTCAAGCTCCTTCACCGTGTCCTCCCACTTCTGCCTAAACTCCTTGCGCTCTCTAGCGGCACGCCTAAGCAACTTATCTTGGCTAAGGAGGGCAGCAGTCAACTTCTCAACCTCGGAGGAAAGCTCGTCGTAGGTGAGAGATACCTGGGAGGTGTCGTCGTCGTCGTCGTTCTGAGGGGTACGCTCCGGCTCGCCGTCGACCTCATCTCCGAGCGCCATGGTGCACAGGCCTCCGCCGCCGGCGAAGAAGCACAAGCCGTTGAACTTGTCTTCTAGCTTCTTCTTCACGGACTCGTCATCGCTGGAGCCAGCGGAGTCGTCATCCGAGCCGTCGACGTCGCTGAGCGTGGCGAAGAACGCACGCTGCTCAGCTTGCTGCTTCTCCAAGTACTTCTTCTTGATGTACTCTTTGTCGAAGCCGCCCCGTTTCTTGTGCCTTGGGGGGACGTGCTTCTCCTTGTACTTGGAGTCATGCTTGCGCCCATGTTCGCCCTTGCCCGAGTGCTTGTTCTTTTTCTTGGGGCAGTCGGCGATGAAGTGGTCGGGGTCGCCGCACTCGTAGCATCCCGTGCGTCCTCCTCCTCGACGACGGTTCATGCGGTTGTTGTGGAACCGCGAGAACCGGTTGGCAAGCAAAGCCAACTCGTCGTCTCCCAAAGACTCCAGCTGGTCCTCTGTCACAGAAAAGAGAGAAGAAAGCGCAAAGCCAGCTGAGGGGTTAGAGGAAGAGCCGGAAACCAAAGCCATGGACGGGCGAGAAGGATTTTCAAAGGAAGCCCTCGCCATAGCATCAATCTCACTGGACTTGAGCTTACTGAAGAGCTCGTCGCAAGTGAGGGTCTCATAGTTCGGCGATTCGATGATTGCCTGAACCTTGGAGTCCCACACCGAACGGTCAAGAGTGTGCAAAAGCTTCAAAGCACGCTCATGATCGTCAAATGGCAACTGCTCTCTGTTAGCCCTCATCCTGTTGACAATCACCTGAAAGCGAGCGAATAAACTTTCTATGCTCTCGCCAGGTTGATGTCTAAAGTTCTCATACTCACGCTTGAACGACTCGTAGAGTCGGGTTTTGACTTGAGAGGTGCCCTCATGGAAACGCATGAGGGTGTCCCAGATCTCCCGAGCCGTAGCGAGGTGAGAAACACGATCAAACTCACCCATGCTCAAACAAGAAAAGAGAGCATTACGGGCTCGGCTATTGGCATCGTGCTCATCGATCTGTTGCTGAGAAACACGAGCAGCCAAGACCACGTAATCAGCAGAGTTGCAAATATCCCAAATAGAAGTACCCAAACTCTGCAGATAGGCCGACATGCGTATTTTCCAATACACATAGTTCGTCCCATCAAAGAACGGCGGTTTGCCCACGCCGCGATCCATGTCGCCTTCGGTGGATCTGGAACCGGCTAAGGTGGAAGATCCTTAACCTGCTCCGATACCAATTGAAGGACCGAAAAGCTACCCGAAAGCGACCAGAGGGGGGTGAATGGGAGCTTCAAAATTTCCTTACGGAAACTAGATGCCACTGTCCCAAAATCAACCCCAAAAGCGAACCCTAGAGCTTGCTAATGTCCACGACCCTAGATGTAGGGTGGATGCTCCCACGAAGCACAGCGGGACACTAGACAACCCTAGAAAGCCAACGCAAAAGACGAAACTCGAATCCAATCAAGAGCGAACGAACCGCGAACGAAACGGCGCGAAACAGCAACGACCGGACTCTGCCTGCGTCCGGTCAGCTGGGACCGGACGCGTCCGGTCGTCAGAAATCGGCTCTGGGAGCTCTCTGTTCGTGACCGGACTCACTAGTACGGAGCGTCCGGTTGTGAACAGAGCGTCCGGTCAGATCAAACAAACACGATGAACAGGAACCTAGGCGCGTCCGGTCAATCGATAAACACAGGGTCCGGTCATGAGTGTCCGGTCAAAACAGAAACTCTGTACGCAACGCTCAACGACCGGACGCACTGGTCAGCGTCCGATCACTTCGCGACCAGCGTCCGGTCACCCCGCAGCCCCTCTGTTCTTCTACCGATCCGACTTAAACTCACCCATAACGCATCCTCTAGGGATCAAACTTGGTGAGTGAAGTCACAAGGAGGTTAGTGAGCTATCTCTAAGAGATCATGGCTCGAACCTAGCTCCAAATCGGTGAATCGAAGAATTTTGGGGGAAGTGAGAAAAAGTGACCCGAAACGAAAAATCGATCGATCTCCTAGACCGTGAGGTTAGAGGATGATTCCTTCGGTGGAAAGAAGTGCCTCACGATCTAGAACAACTTGGTTCAAACGGAATTGCAAAAGATGAACCGAGCAAAGAGATCAAGCGACGGGAAAATCGTGGAGCAAAAGGATTTCGTGAAGAACACAAGCAAAACGGAAATCACAGCCACGAACTCGAATTAAGGACGCAAATCAAGCCATCGATCTGTGCTCCAAGGTGAGGATACGGCCTCACTTCCTCAACTCAACAGTACACAGAGTGGAGTCTCTCTGCGGATCTCAACTAGCTAAAGCAGGGGATGGGAGAGCAGGAAACCCTAGCAAATGAAGGCACTAACTGAGATAGCTAAAACTGAGATAGGGAGGAGGGTGTCTCCCCTGGACTACTTATACTAACCTAGACTAAGCCTATTTCCTACTCTACCCCTCTCTAAACTAATTACAGAGCGAACCAGCTAAACCCTAAGGCTATTCTGGTCCAACCCGCGGTGGTAGGTAGATCCGACGGCCACGCCCGCTCGAACCGAAGCGTTGCCTCGACGCAACCTCTGGATCGCCGCCACGTGCCGCCCTCGCTCTGCACCCCCGGTTTTGTGGCCCAAACCGGGAAACCAGCCTTTTCCAGCAACCCCCGGTTTTGAGGCCCAAACCGGGAAACCAGCCTCCAGCCTGAGTTTTGTGGCCCAAACTCAGAAACTCGCAGCGCCCGAGTTTTGAGGCCCAAACTCGGAAACCGGCCCACGCCCAGGTTTTGAGGCTCAACCTGGAAACCGTCGCGCCCAGGTTTTGTGGCTCAACCTGGAAACCCAGCACCCAGGTTTTGAGGCCCAAACCTGGAAACCGTCCACCCGTTGGTTTTTCTCTGGCTCAACCAACAAACCGGCGTCGTAGAGGGGATGCACCTCCGTGCACCCCGTCCACCGACATGACCGCATTTCTTCACTTGTCGTCGCCACAGGCTGCCAGCCACCACAGCTGATCCTCCGGCCTCTAGTCCCTCAGTCCAAGCCTCACGTCCGCCCTTCACTGTCCGATACATCGGCATGGCACGTCCGCCGCACGGCACGCCCATCCTTCATCGCGCCCAGTCCATCGGCACGACACGTCTCAACTTGACCTTCACCTGCCATCGATCACTGTCTCCGAGCTCGACACCTGCACAACACAAGCCAAAGAACATGCGCATCAAACCCGTTGACAATCACTCATCACTCAGAGACTCGGCATACACCCATGTATCCGCAGCGTGCCACCCGAGGTGTCAACAATGCCCACTCCTGAAGGACCGAGAAGCTAACCGAAAGCGACCAGAGGGGGGGTGAATGGGAGCTTCAAAATTTCCTTCAGGAAACTAGATGCCACTGTCCCAAAATCAACCCCAAGAGCGAACCCTAGAGCTTGCTAATGTCCACGACCCTAGATATAGGGTGGATGCTTCCTAGAAGCACAGCGGGACACTAGACAACCTTAGAAAGCCAACGCAAAAGACGGAAACTCGAATCCGATCAAGAACGAACGAGCCACGAACGAAAACGCGCGAAACTGGATCGACCGGACTCTGGCCAGCGTCCGGTCAGCAGGGACCGGACGCGTCCGGTCAACAAAAATCGGCTCTGGAACCTTACTGTTTCTGACCGGACTCACAGTTAGGGAGCGTCCGGTCGAGAGCAGTGCGTCCGGTCAGCAGAAAACAAACACGATGAACAGTAGGACCTGCGCGTCCGGTCAGCGAACAAGCAGAACGTCCGGTCAAGACATGAAAACGATCGGACTCACCAGAGCGTCCGGTCACCAGGCACCGGACGCGTCCGGTCACAGAAAAACCGTTCTGGAACCTCTCTGTTCTTGACCGGACTCACTGAAGGGAGCGTCCGGTCATTTGAAACAGAGCGTCCGGTCAAAAAGAACACAGCGGGTGTTCAACCACCGGACGCGTCCGGTCAACGCGAGGACAGCGTCCGGTCACCCCGACAGCAGCCGTTCGTCCACCGATTCGACTCGATCTCACCCAAAACGAATCCTCTAGGGATCAAACTTGGTGAGGGGAGTCAAAAGGAGTATAGTGAGCTATCTCTAAGAGATCATGGCTCGAACCTATCTCCAAATCGATGAATCGAAGAAAATCGGGGAAAGGGAGAAAACTTGACCCGAAACGAAAAATCGATCGATCTCCTAGACCATGAGGTCAAAGGTTAATTCCTTCGGTGGAAAGAAGTGCCTCACGATCTAGAACAACTTGGTTCAAATGGAATTGCAAAAGATGAACCGAGCAAAGAGATCAAGCGACGGGAAGAATGTGGAGAAAAAGGATTCCGCGAAGAACACGATCAAAACGCGAATCACAACCACGATCTGCGAGAAATGGTGAGGATACGGCCTCACTTCCTCAAATCAACAGTACACAGAGGTGAGTCTCTCTGCGGATCTCAACTAGCTACAGCAGGGGATGGGAGAACAGGAAACCCTAGCAAATGAAAGCACTAACTGAGATAGCTAAAACTGAGATAGGGAGGAGGGTGTCTCCCCTGGACTACTTATACTAACCTAGACTAAGCCTATTTCCTACTCTACCCCTCTCTAAACTAATTACAGAGCGAACCAGCTAAACCCTAAGGCTATTCTGGTCCAACCCGCGGTGGTAGGTAGATCCGACGGCCACGCCCGCTCGAACCGAAGCGTTGCCTCGACGCAACCTCAGGATCGCCGCCACGTGCCGCCCTCGCTCTGCACCCCCGGTTTTGTGGCCCAAACCGGGAAACTAGCCTTTTCCAGCAACCCCCGGTTTTGAGGCCCAAACCGGGAAACCAGCCTCCAGCCTGAGTTTTGTGGCCCAAACTCAGAAACTCGTAGCGCCCGAGTTTTGAGGCCCAAACTCGGAAACCGGCCCACGCCCAGGTTTTGAGGCTCAACCTGGAAACCGTCGCGCCCAGGTTTTGTGGCTCAACCTGGAAACCCAGCACCCAGGTTTTGAGGCCCAAACCTGGAAACCGTCCACCCGTTGGTTTTTCTCTGGCTCAACCAACAAACCGGCGTCGTAGAGGGGATGCACCTCCGTGCACCCCGTCCACCGACATGACCGCATTTCTTCACTTGTCGTCGCCACAGGCTGCCAGCCACCACAGCTGATCCTCCGGCCTCTAGTCCCTCAGTCCAAGCCTCACGTCCGCCCTTCACTGTCCGATACATCGGCATGGCACGTCCGCCGCACGGCACGCCCATCCTTCATCGCGCCCAGTCCATCGGCACGACACGTCTCAACTTGACCTTCACCTGCCATCGATCACTGTCTCCGAGCTCGACACCTGCACAACACAAGCCAAAGAACATGCGCATCAAACCCGTTGACAATCACTCATCACTCAGAGACTCGGCATACACCCATGTATCCGCAGCGTGCCACCCGAGGTGTCAACAATGCCCACTCCTGAAGGACCGAGAAGCTAACCGAAAGCGACCAGAGGGGGGGGTGAATGGGAGCTTCAAAATTTCCTTCAGGAAACTAGATGCCACTGTCCCAAAATCAACCCCAAGAGCGAACCCTAGAGCTTGCTAATGTCCACGACCCTAGATATAGGGTGGATGCTTCCTAGAAGCACAGCGGGACACTAGACAACCTTAGAAAGCCAACGCAAAAGACGGAACTCGAATCCGATCAAGAACGAACGAGCCACGAACGAAAACGCGCGAAACTGGATCGACCGGACTCTGGCCAGCGTCCGGTCAGCAGGGACCGGACGCGTCCGGTCAACAAAAATCGGCTCTGGAACCTTACTGTTTCTGACCGGACTCACAGTTAGGGAGCGTCCGGTCGAGAGCAGTGCGTCCGGTCAGCAGAAAACAAACACGATGAACAGTAGGACCTGCGCGTCCGGTCAGCGAACAAGCAGAACGTCCGGTCAAGACATGAAAACGATCGGACTCACCAGAGCGTCCGGTCACCAGGCACCGGACGCGTCCGGTCACAGAAAAACCGTTCTGGAACCTCTCTGTTCTTGACCGGACTCACTGAAGGGAGCGTCCGGTCATTTGAAACAGAGCGTCCGGTCAAAAAGAACACAGCGGGTGTTCAACCACCGGACGCGTCCGGTCAACGCGAGGACAGCGTCCGGTCACCCCGACAGCAGCCGTTCGTCCACCGATTCGACTCGATCTCACCCAAAACGAATCCTCTAGGGATCAAACTTGGTGAGGGGAGTCAAAAGGAGTATAGTGAGCTATCTCTAAGAGATCATGGCTCGAACCTATCTCCAAATCGATGAATCGAAGAAAATCGAGGAAAGGGAGAAAACTTGACCCGAAACGAAAAATCGATCGATCTCCTAGACCATGAGGTCAAAGGTTAATTCCTTCGGTGGAAAGAAGTGCCTCACGATCTAGAACAACTTGGTTCAAATGGAATTGCAAAAGATGAACCGAGCAAAGAGATCAAGCGACGGGAAGAATGTGGAGAAAAAGGATTCCGCGAAGAACACGATCAAAACGCGAATCACAACCACGATCTGCGAGAAATGGTGAGGATACGGCCTCACTTCCTCAAATCAACAGTACACAGAGGTGAGTCTCTCTGCGGATCTCAACTAGCTACAGCAGGGGATGGGAGAGCAGGAAACCCTAGCAAATGGAAGCACTAACTGAGATAGCTAAAACTGAGATAGGGAGGAGGGTGTCTCCCCTGGACTACTTATACTAATCTAGGCTAAACCTATTTCCTACTCTACCCCTCTCTAAACTAATTACAGAGCGAACCAGCTAATACCCTAAGGCTATTCTGGTCCAACCCGCGGTGGTAGGTAGATCCGACGGCCACGCCCGCTCAAACCGAAGAGTTGCCTCGACGCAACCTCTGGATCGCCGCCACGTGCCGCCCTCGCTCTGCACCCCCGGTTTTGTGGCTCAAACCGGGAAACCAGCCTTTTCCAGCAACCCCCGGTTTTGAGGCCCAAACCGGGAAACCAGCCTCCAGCCTGAGTTTTGTGGCCCAAACTCAGAAACCCGCAGCGCCCGAGTTTTGAGGCCCAAACTCGGAAACCGGCACATCACCCGAGTTTTGTGGCCAAACTCGGAAACCATCCGCGCCCAGGTTTTGTGGCTCAACCTGGAAACCGAGCACCCGAGTTTTGAGGCCCAAACTCGGAAACCGTCCACCCGGTGGTTTTTCCCTGGCTCAACCACCAAACCGGAGCTGTAGAGGGGATGCACCGCCCGTGCACCCCGTCCACCGACACGTGTCCCCAGGTCCTCGACCCGAGCAACACCATGCCCCGCAAGTCTCCGCTCGTCGCTGTCCCAGGCTGCCAGCCACCACAGCTGATCCTCAGGCACTCCAGTCCCTCAGTCCAAGCCTCACGTCCGCCCTTCACTGCTCGATACATCGGCATGGCACGTCCGCCGCACGGCACGCCCATCCTTCATCGCACCCAGTCCGTCGGCACGGCACGTCTCAACTTGACCTTCACCTTGCCCTCGATCACTGTCTCCGAGCTCGACACCTGCACAACACAAGCCAAAGAACATGCGCATCAAACCCGTTGACAATCACTCATCACTCAGAGACTCGGCATACACCCATGTATCCGCAATCTCCCCCTTGATGAGTGCATTGTCAACTACACACACAAATCATAAAGTGAAAGAAGAAGGTAGGAGGAAGATGAGGAAGAGAACTCAACCAAATGACCCAAAAGCATAGCAAAGCCGAAGAAGGTCAAGTGGAAGAAGCGAGAACTTGGTCCCCAAAGACATGGGCAACGGCTCGACGCGACCAAGCAAAGCAAAGCTAGCCCTCAAGAAGAGGTAGAGCAGGCTCAACACCGCTAGCAGAAAACCAATTGAAAATCGGAGCTAAAAAATGGCAAAGTGCTAGTCCCTTAAGATAGAGGCACAGAGGCTCAACACAACTAGCACGAAAACCACTCCGAACCAATTGAAAAACAATCGAAAAGTCTTCGAACCAATCGAAATCAAACTCAATGCCAAATGAGGAAAATGTTTGCTAGTCCCTCAAGATAGAGGCAACGGCTCAACACAACTAGCAAACTCCCCTCGACAAGTGCAAGCAACCCGGGACTCCCCCTTAGGTCCAACAAGAGAAGAGCATAAAGATCTGAAAATCTCCCCCTTAATTGAACGCCAGGAGACATATGATTTGCAAAAACTCTCCCCCTTAGTTGAAAATGCACTTATCAAGCACAAACTCTTCCCTTGAGCCAACAAAACTCCCCCTTCTAAAATGCATATGAAGTCAGAAATGTAAGTTAGCAGCTTCAGGCATATAATCAAAAGAGTGCAAAAATGCTCTAAACGGTATAGCTCCAATGGCACAACTAAGTACTCACATAGCGAAGGCTCAAACTGATCACACATACGAAATATGAAGCATATGAGCAAGTGAGCAGTTTTTAGCCAAAAAGGTATTCACCATCAAGATAGCACTACACATGTATAGATAGGAATCCAGACAAGTGCTAAACATGTATACAAGGTGAACTACCCCTAGCAAAGTTCAATCATCATGCATAGGAATGAAGCATATACTTGTGATTTCAGTTTTATATCGGAGTTGCAGCGGTAAAGAATTCACAAGTTCAATTATTTAGCATGTGATTGCGAGAGGTTGAAAGCTTGTCTTTGCCTAACTTTTCAACCGAGCGAAGCCTATGCCGAAGCAATCAGAAGCTTAAAGCTACGGTTTCGGTCATACACTACACGGCTCAAGTTTAACTCAAAGTGCAATGAGAAACAGTCTCGATACCGTGAGGTGTTGACAAGCAATCCCATCTCGATCTTTTCAATTCACTAAAACTTGGTTCAAATTTTATACACGATATGAACAGACCAAGCAAGTGAATGACTCATAACTAGAGACATAGCAACCTAGCATATATGAAAAGCACGAGTGAACTCAACATATCGTACACATGCTAGTTGCATATCTCAATGGTGAACATTTTCAGATTGTAAGTTATTAGGTAAATTCACCATTCCAAAATAGCTCAGCTCATAACATGTACTAGTGATCAGGAAGAGCATAAGCTACAAGCATCCATATAAGCATCGGAGCATACTAAATAGAGCATAGTTACATTCTAGTGATTATAAACATGAAGCTCAGAATGTAAATGCTTATGCTAAAATGCAAAAGAAAAGAAAGACAAAAGAGTCAGTCAAATATACAAGATCCAAAATGTTTCCCCATCTAAAAGGGGAAGCACACACCAAGCTCACCCCTCAACCGATTAAAGGTTGATTCGTCTAAAGGCTTGGTGAAAATATCAGCCAGTTGAGGATGAGTATCGACAAGGCGAAGGTCGATATCACCCTTCTCCTGGTGGTCTCGCAAGAAATGAAAGCGCACATCAATGTGTTTGGTCTTCGAGTGAAGCACGGGGTTCTTAGCAACGCTAATGGCACTCGTGCTGTCACAAAGCAAAGGCACGCGAGAAAAGCTCAGACCAAAATCACGCAAAGTGGCCATCATCCAAAGCAACTGGGAACAGCAGCTAGCCGCAGCAACATATTCAGCCTCCGTGGTAGACTGGGCGACACTAGACTGCTTGCGAGAAGACCACGATACAAGAGAAGATCCAATAAATTGGCAAGTCCCAGAAGTGGACTTGCGCTCAATGCGACAACCAGCAAAATCGGCATCAGAATAACCGCAAAGCGAGAGGGTGGAGGAAGCAGAATACCAAATCCCGAACTCAGGTGTGAAACGAAGGTACCTGAAGATGCGCTTCACCGCCTGACGGTGAGAGGTGCGCGGCGACGCCTGAAAGCGCGCGCACAGACACACCGCGAACTGGATGTCCGGGCGTGTCGCCGTCAGGTAGAGGAGCGACCCGATCATACTGCGGTACTCCTTCTGGTCCACTGCTTCTCCGTCCACATCCGCATCCAGGGCAGTCGTCGTCGACATGGGTGTTGGAAGAGGCTTGGCCTCACCCATATCGAACCGCTTCAGCAAGTCCTTCGTGTACTTGCCCTAGTGCACAAACGTCCCCTCCCGGGATTGCTTAATTTGTAACCCGAGAAAGAATGTCAGCTCGCCCATCATGCTCATCTCGAACTCCCTGCTCATAGTATCTGCAAACTTGGCAACCAGAGCATGAGAAGAACCACCGAAAATGATATCATCCACGTAAATCTGAACCAAGAGCGTGTCTTTGCCATGCCGGAGGAGAAAGAGCGTTTTATCTACACATCCCATTTTAAAACCCTTAGCAAGCAAAAAGGTTTTCAACCTATCATACCAGGCTCTAGGGGCTTGTTTCAAACCATATAAAGCTTTATGAAGTTTAAAGACATGGTTTGGAAACTTGGGATTTTCAAAACCGGGGGGTTGCTCAACATAAACCTCCTCCTCTATGTAGCCGTTTAAGAAGGCACTCTTGACATCCATTTGAAAAAGTTTGAAGCCTTTGGATGCAGCAAAAACCAAGAGTATCCTAATAGCCTCCAAACGAGCTACAGGAGCAAACGTCTCCTCATAATCTATCCCCTCCTTCTGACTATAGCCTTTCGCTACAAGCCGGGCCTTGTTTCTAACAACGTGGCCATCCTCTCCTTGCTTGTTTTTGAAAACCCATTTTGTCCCAATAGGCTTACAGTCAGGTGGAGGTGGAACTAGAACCCAAACCCGATTTCGCTCAAAGTTCTCTAACTCCTCATGCATGGCATTGACCCAATCCGGATCCGTCAAAGCGTGTCCAACATCTCGGGGCTCAAAATTAGCAACAAAAGCAGAATGAGCGAAGTGAGAGATGTGCTGTGACCTGGAGCGAGTGACTCACTCGCCGATGTCGCCGATCATCTGCTCAGGGGGGTGCTGGCGCTGGATATGTCGTGGCGCCTCCCGGGAAGAAGTGACCTCCCCCTCAACAGCAGCTGGTTCCACCCCGGGTACAAAAGGTACCGCGCGAGGTGGAGGATCCCACGGTCCCCAGGAAGAAGAAGTGTCGGGGCCGTGAGTCGTCGTAGAGGCCGCTCTTTGCGGCGCGGCAGGTGGAGGGGGTGCTGGATCATCCATACCTTCAGCACCCTCGTCCTCATCATCAAAAAGAGGCTCACCAACCTCACGATCACCTGCACGCTCAAAACGAGAAGAAGGACAAACCATGGTCTCGTCGAAGGTGACATCGGATGTCTCCATGACTCGGTTAGTGTCAAGGTTAAGTACACGATAAGCTCGAGTGTGAGTGCCATAACCCAAAAACACACCGTCAGAAGAACGAGATTCAAATTTGTCCAAGTTGCCCTTTTTGAGTATAAAACAATGGCAACCAAAAACTCGAAAATAACTCACCTTGGGCAGTTTGCCAAAACGCAACTCATAAGAAGTCTTTTTCAAGAAAGCTCTCAGAAAAATGCGATTGGAAATATAGCATGCAGTGTTCATAGCTTCGGCCCAATAGCGCCTAGGAGTCCTATGCTCATCAAGCATCGTCCTGGCCATCTCAACAAGGGTCCGATTCTTCCTCTCTACAACACCATTTTGGGGCGGTGTGTAGGGGGAAGAAAACTGATGCTCCAAGCCAAGGCGGTCACAAAACTTCTCAAAATCCGAATTTTTGAATTCGGAACCATTATCACTTCTAATGGCTCGCATCGAGTTCAAAGGGAACTCATTCTGAAGACGCAAAATCAGATTGCGAGCGAAGGAGAAAGTCTCAGTCTTCTCAGTCAAAAAGAAGACCCACGAATATCTTGAAAAGTCGTCAACAACAACCAAAACATACCACTTGCCACCAACCGAACTCACCCGAGCCGGACCAACAAGGTCCATGTGTAAAAGCTCTCCAGGGTGCGAGGTCATGACCTTGGTCACTGGATGGTGGGGAGCGGCAACCATCTTCCCATGTCTGCAAGAATGGCAAACTAGATCCTTCTCCATCGAAAGCTTGGGCAATCCTTGGATTAGGCCAAGTGAGCTAAGTCTTGCAAGCAAGTCGAAGCTTAAATGACCGAGCCTCCTATGCCACTTCCAAAGATCGGAGGAAGAAGGACTAGCCAAAAGACAGCGAGAAGAACCAAACGACTCCGAAAAATTCGCGCGAAAGACTTTCCCAAAGGTCGAAATCAGACATACAAGATCGCCCTGAGGATCTAAGATGCGACTAAGGTTCGGTTTAAAACGAATCTCATAGTCATCATCAAAAAGTTGCGAAACAGAAAGAAGGTTAAAATGCAGGTTAGAAACAAGAGCAACATCGCGCAACACAAAGTGCTCATTAACCCGCACCGTCCCACGAGACAATACCTTACCTTTACTATTGTCGCCGAAGGTTATGTACTCCTTTCCGGCGACCGGGCTAAGGCTGGAGAACCACTTGGCGTTTCCGGTCATGTGCCTCGAGCAACCAGAATCCACCAACCAAATGTCCTCCAACCGTCTCACCTATATCAATAAAAAGACATAGGGTGAGCATACGGTCCAACACTGGGGTTAGTGAAGTAAGGAGAATACCAGTGTTGGGCCGGCTGCTCAAAAGAAGGGTTAGTGTAAAAACCATTCCTAGCACGTCTACGAGGGAAGCGATCACCACGCTGAGGAAAACGTGGTCCGCTAGGGAAGAAGCGCTCACCGCTATACTCAACCTGCGGTGGGGGAAAGCGCTCGACAAAGCCTCTGCCACGAGGTCCGTTACCTGCAAAAGCAGGACCCCGTCGGGCACGCTCTCTACGAGGTCTACGCCTAGGAGCCTGGGGCTCAACTCTAGCGTCTCTCCTCGGAGCTCTCTCCTGCCTAGGCCTAACAAACTGAGGTCCTGGACCTCTAGGCCTAGTCTCCCTCATAGGAGCTCTCACTTCCTACCTAGGCCTGGGTGCCTGACCTCCAGACCTAGCTGCTCGCCTCTTGCCCTTCGGAGCATGTCCACCATGAGCTGGATGGTACATGTCCGGGTTCTCCATCTCCCGAGCCCTGCGCGCCTCTCGCTTGCGCCGAAAGCAGAACTCGCTCAAGTGACCATCTCTCCCACAAAAATCACACTGGTACCTCACCGCACGCAAAGGGGGTTGTTGGTGACCAGGGCTGTGGGTGTGGTTCACTTTGCCCTTCTGAGGCAAACACTCCTCTTGGATAGGTGGCATTGTATCCAGCTTGTTCTTTAGGTGGTTGGGTTTGGGATGCCACACTTGGTTCTTGGGTGGAGCTCTCGGGGGTTCCTCAAACACACCATCTTTGGTGGTAGGCTTGGCAGGCTCTTTGGGTGGAAGCTTGGCAAGTTTGGGAGTAGTGGTGGAGTTGGGCTTCTCACTAGGGTTCAGACCACTCGACTCTCCAATCTTCCCAAAAGCAGAAAGATCAACACCCGGAGCAAAACCTACACCAGGAGCCCCAGCAGCTCGCTTGAATTGGGAGATCATCATCCCGAGCTGCGGCTCACTACAGGAGACCCATGACAAGATGGTCCGAAGGTATGTGTTTTCTTCCTCGGTTTGCATCTTGCCATGCTTCACATTGGCAATCTCCAGTTCCAAGCCCTCGCACAAAACGCACCTCGCCACACCAGTGCTACCTGAGTTGGCCTCCTCAAGAGACACAATCTTGGCATTCTTCTCTGCCAACTCAGATTGCAAGACGGGACAGGTCTTGCATGCACCCAACAGAGAAGGTCTAGCCTTCAGCTCATCTAGCTCTCCTACCAACGCAACATACTTACCTCTCAAAGTGAGAAGGTCAGTCATGTGCGCGGTGCACGACTCACACTCCGCCTCCTCCGACACAACCACGGTGGACCGAGCGAGCTCAAGCTCCTTTACCGTGTCCTCCCACTTCTGCCTAAACTCCTTGCGCTCTCTAGCGGCACGCCTAAGCAACTTATCTTGGCTAAGGAGGGCAGCAGTCAACTTCTCAACCTCGGAGGAAAGCTCGTCGTAGGTGAGAGATACCTGGGAGGTGTCGTCGTCGTCGTCGTTCCGAGGGGTACGCTCCGGCTCGCCGTCGACCTCATCTCTTAGCGCCATGGTGCACAGGCCTCCGTCGCCGGCGAAGAAGCACAAGCCGTTGAACTTGTCTTCCAGCTTCTTCTTCACGGACTCGTCATCGCTGGAGCCAGCGGAGTCATCATCCGAGCCGTCGACGTCGCTGAGCGTGGCGAAGAACGCACGCTGCTCAGCTTGCTGCTTCTCCAAGTACTTCTTCTTGATGTACTCCTTGTCGAAGCCGCCCCGTTTCTTGTGTCTTGGGGGGACGTGCTTCTCCTTGTACTTGGAGTTGCGCTTGCGCCCTTGATCGCCCTTCCTCGAATGCTTGTTCTTCTTGGGGCAGTCGGCGATGAAGTGGTCGGGGTCTCCGCACTCGTAGCATCCCGTGCGTCCTCCTCCACGACGGCGGTTCATGCGGTTGTTGTGGAACCGCGAGAACCGGTTGGCAAGCAAAGCCAACTCGTCGTCTCCCAAAGACTCCAGCTGGTCCTCTGTCACAGAAAAGAGAGAAGAAAGCGCAAAGCCAGCTGAGGGGTTAGAGGAAGAGCCGGAAACCAAAGCCATGGACGGGCGAGAAGGATTTTCAAAAGAAGCCCTCGCCATAGCATCAATCTCACTGGACTTGAGCTTACTGAAGAGCTCGTCGCAGGTGAGGGTCTCATAGTTCGGTGATTCGATGATTGCCTGAACCTTGGAGTCCCACACCGAACGGTCAAGAGTGTGCAAAAGCTTCAAAGCACGCTCATGATCGTCAAATGGCAACTGCTCTCTATTAGCCCTCATCCTGTTGACAATCACCTGAAAGCGAGCGAATAAACTTTCTATGCTCTCGCCAGGTTGATGTCTAAAGTTCTCATACTCACGCTTGAACGACTCGTAGAGTCGGGTTTTGACTTGAGAGGTGCCCTCATGGAAACGCATGAGGGTGTCCCAGATCTCCCGAGCCGTAGCGAGGTGAGAAACACGATCAAACTCACCCATGCTCAAACAAGAAAAGAGAGCATTACGGGCTCGACTATTGGCATCGTGCTCATCGATCTGTTGCTGAGAAACACGAGCAGCCAAGACCACGTAATCAGCAGAGTTGCAAATATCCCAAATAGAAGCACCCAAACTCTGCAGATGGGCCGACATGCGTATCTTCCTATACGCATAGTTCGTCCCATCAAAGAACGGCGGTTTGCCCACGCCGCGATCCATGTCGCCTTCGGTGGATCTGGAACCGGCTAAGGTGGAAGATCCTTAACCTGCTCCGATGCCAATTGAAGGACCGAGAAGCTAACCGAAAGCGACCAGAGGGGGGGGTGAATGGGAGCTTCAAAATTTCCTTCAGGAAACTAGATGCCACTGTCCCAAAATCAACCCCAAGAGCGAACCCTAGAGCTTGCTAATGTCCACGACCCTAGATATAGGGTGGATGCTTCCTAGAAGCACAGCGGGACACTAGACAACCTTAGAAAGCCAACGCAAAAGACGGAACTCGAATCCGATCAAGAACGAACGAGCCACGAACGAAAACGCGCGAAACTGGATCGACCGGACTCTGGCCAGCGTTCGGTCAGCAGGGACCGGACGCGTCCGGTCAACAAAAATCGGCTCTGGAACCTTACTGTTTCTGACCGGACTCACAGTTAGGGAGCGTCCGGTCGAGAGCAGTGCGTCCGGTCAGCAGAAAACAAACACGATGAACAGTAGGACCTGCGCGTCCGGTCAGCGAACAAGCAGAACGTCTGGTCAAGACATGAAAATGATCGGACTCACCAGAGCGTCCGGTCACCAGGCACCGGACGCGTCCGGTCACAGAAAAACCGTTCTGGAACCTCTCTGTTCTTGACCGGACTCACTGAAGGGAGCGTCCGGTCATTTGAAACAGAGCGTCCGGTCAAAAAGAACACAGCGGGTGTTCAACCACCGGACGCGTCCGGTCAACGCGAGGACAGCGTCCGGTCACCCCGATAGCAGCCGTTCGTCCACCGATTCGACTCGATCTCACCCAAAACGAATCCTCTAGGGATCAAACTTGGTGAGGGGAGTCAAAAGGAGTATAGTGAGCTATCTCTAAGAGATCATGGCTCGAACCTATCTCCAAATCGATGAATCGAAGAAAATCGGGGAAAGGGAGAAAACTTGACCCGAAACGAAAAATCGATCGATCTCCTAGACCATGAGGTCAGAGGTTAATTCCTTCGGTGGAAAGAAGTGCCTCACGATCTAGAACAACTTGGTTCAAATGGAATTGCAAAAGATGAACCGAGCAAAGAGATCAAGCGACGGGAAGAATGTGGAGAAAAAGGATTCCGCGAAGAACACGATCAAAACGCGAATCACAACCACGATCTACGAGAAATGGTGAGGATACGGCCTCACTTCCTCAAATCAACAGTACACAGAGGTGAGTCTCTCTGCGGATCTCAACTAGCTACAGCAGGGGATGGGAGAGCAGGAAACCCTAGCAAATGAAAGCACTAACTGAGATAGCTAAAACTGAGATAGGGAGGAGGGTGTCTCCCCTGGACTACTTATACTAATCTAGGCTAAACCTATTTCCTACTCTACCCCTCTCTAAACTAATTACAGAGCGAACCAGCTAATACCCTAAGGCTATTCTGGTCCAACCCGCCGTGGTAGGTAGATCCGACGGCCACGCCCGCTCGAACCGAAGCGTTGCCTCGACGCAACCTCTGGATCGCCGCCACGTGCCGCCCTCGCTCTGCACCCCCGGTTTTGTGGCCCAAACCGGGAAACCAGCCTTTTCCAGCAACCCCCGGTTTTGAGGCCCAAACCGGGAAACCAGCCTCCAGCCTGAGTTTTGTGGCCCAAACTCAGAAACCCGCAGCGCCCGAGTTTTGAGGCCCAAACTCGGAAACCGGCACATCACCCGAGTTTTGTGGCCAAACTCGGAAACCATCCGCGCCCAGGTTTTGTGGCTCAACCTGGAAACCGAGCACCCGAGTTTTGAGGCCCAAACTCGGAAACCGTCCACCCGGTGGTTTTTCCCTGGCTCAACCACCAAACCGGAGCTGTAGAGGGGATGCACCGCCCGTGCACCCCGTCCACCGACACGTGTCCCCAGGTCCTCGACCCGAGCAACACCATGCCCCGCAAGTCTCCGCTCGTCGCTGTCCCAGGCTGCCAGCCACCACAGCTGATCCTCAGGCACTCCAGTCCCTCAGTCCAAGCCTCACGTCCGCCCTTCACTGCTCGATACATCGGCATGGCACGTCCGCCGCACGGCATGCCCATCCTTCATCGCACCCAGTCCGTCGGCACGGCACGTCTCAACTTGACCTTCACCTTGCCCTCGATCACTGTCTCCGAGCTCGACACCTGCACAACACAAGCCAAAGAACATGCGCATCAAACCCGTTGACAATCACTCATCACTCAGAGACTCGGCATACACCCATGTATCCGCAACTCCTCTCTCTCTCTCTCTCTCTCTCTCTTATCTCTCTCTTTCCCTCTTTCTCTCCCTCTTCCTCTTTCTCTATTTCTCGGTGGTGTGAAGGCTGGCCCACTGATGGCTGTGGCGCACAAGGCAACTTGTGCAAGGCGGTAGGGCCTGAGCAGCAGCGACGCGTGGGGCATCCAAGGTTCCTCCTCAATGCTTTCTCGACGCATCTAGGTGCAATGAGAGAAGGTGGAGGGGAAGCCAACGGTGGTGGATCCGGCAACGAGGAGCTTCGAGGTGGCAGGTAAATCCTACAAGGAGCAGCTCCCTAGCGGTGGATCCAGCCAGGAGCAGCTCTCTGGCGGCAAACCTACGACATGGCGACAACAATGTTGTCGCGTGGTGCTAGGGAGCGCAGATCTTGCAAGCTGCTGTGGCAGGGGCGTGTGGGTGGGCTCAACGGGCCTGTGGATGGGTTCCGTAGGCTTGTCAATGTTTTTTTCCTTTTTCTGATTGATTAATAGTGGTGGGCAAAACGACCGCCTCCAAAGGTGATAGGTCTTAAATGCCTAGAGGTTGGAGTGAATAGCTTAATTAAAAATTTCTACAAAGACACTAGAGCAAGTGATTAGTATGACAAATGGTGATACATAATTTTTCTCTAGCTCTACAAGGGTTACAAGCCACCAACCAATAATTCTACTTAATTATGATCTCTACGTCACACAGACTATGTCTCTACTTTTACACTAATGGCTAGCAAAACTACTACAACAACCCGCTAAATTAATTACTCTACACACTAGACAAGCAAATAAAGCTACCACTACACAAGAGAATATGAAACTAAAGTTCAAGTGTTCAAGTGTGAGGTAGGGAGTTATATGGATACCTTAGGAGATGTCCTAGAGGTACAGCGGTACTGTAGGAGAAGCGTCACAAACAAGCGCCTAGCGAGGGACACGAAAGGCAACACACAACAGACTGTCCGGGACTAGGGCTCGGACTGTCCGGTGTTCACTGTCGAACTGTCCGGAGTCTGCTTTGGACTGTCCGCAAGCAAAAGTCCCAAAAAATTGTTCTAAACAGTTCTGGTCAGGTCCCAAACTGTTCGTGACCTAGTCCTGGATTGTCCCCCGATCAAGTGAACAGTGAGACAGTCAAGTCCGAGGCAACCCCTATGGCACGTCCGATGTGACCCCAGACTACCTGTGGGTCATTAGCGTATTGTCTGCCAGTCACTTGATCGAGAATAGTGCCAAAGCGCGCTACACTGACCTGACCAAAACCCGATCCCCGAACTGTCCACGGTAGGGAGCCCGGACTGTCCGTGGATGAACAGAAAGCACAAAAACCGCTCATGACAAACCCAAATTCGATCGGATCTCGACCAAATCAAAAGAGCTTACTGGCAAACTTCATCCAGGTGATTTTGCACATGTTGGTGAGCTATTCCTAAGAAATCATGGCTCGAACCCAACTAAATCTTGAGATATTTCAGATCACGCGAAAAGGGGAAAGTTTGGAGGACGAAAATGATTTCCGCCAGATCTATGTGCTCGTGAGGTTTCTGAGAAAATCCCTTGGTGGAAAGATGCCTCTCACGTCCTAGCATAAGATGGTTCAAACAGAACCGCAATCCATCTCTCAAATCGAAAGAACTCACAAAATCACCGAAAGGGGAAAACGAAGAACGCGAAGAACAAAACACAAACAAAAGATTTCAGCCAAAATACCCAACGAGGAGACAAGGAGATTACGTTCTCCTTTCCTAAAATCCAAATACACAGAGGAATGATTTCCGTCTTTGTGGATCACAAGCAGCTTGAGAGAGGAGCCCTAATAGATGAACAACTAGAGTTTGAAATGAAATGTTGCAAGGGTGAAGAGGGATGAGGGGTGTCATCACTTATTTGTAGCCTATTACACAATATCCCTTCTACTCCTAGATACAAGCGCAAACTAGCTAGCCCTAGAGGCATTTTAGTCCAACTCTGTCAGGATCCTCATCAACGGTCACGCGCCTTCCCCATCGATCACTTCGCCTCGATGCTAGCACCCAGATGTTGACCGCCGTGCCTTCTCACCGCTAGCTTTGCCTCGAGGGAAGCCTCATGGTGCCGCCACACATCATCCCGTTCCACATAGGAACCTCCGCCGCGTTTTGAGGCCCAAACTGGCAAACCCACCACCCTGAGTTTTGAGGCCTAAACTTAGAAACTGACCACCCCAGGTTTTGAGGACCAAACCTGAAAACCATCAGGGTAGTTTTCTGAGGCTCAACTACCAAACCCACGCCGAAGACGGAGTGTGGGTCTCAGTCCCCGGCCACCGGCACCGATGTCGACGCATGTCCAGCCTCCGCCAAGCACGACACCTTCGCCTTCCTCCCTGACTCTACCGATGGCACTTGCATCTCCCATGCAAGCCCATGTTCAGCCTCCGCCTGCCTTTAGCCATCACCTTCTGTCTTGACTCAACTGATGTCGTCACACATCTCCATGTGCTCTTCCTTTTTGCCGCCAAGTGCCAGCTACCACAACCGGTCCTGCAAGCCTCCGGATCGTCAGTCTAAGCCTCATGTCCGCCCTTTGCCACTCCTGGTCCATCGACATGACATGTTTGTACTTGATCTTCACCTCATCGTTGACCATTGCCTATGAGCTCCACACCTGCACACCAACACAGCCAAGAGACTTATTGCACACTCATGCCAACCTGTGAGCCTGTTGATCAATCACTCATCACAAAGGGCCGAATCATAAGGGCACATATCAACATTGTGTTCGCAATATGATTAGCAAAGGCATTTTGCACAGCTCCCACAAAGATTTCATTGGCATCCTAGAATTTTCTCTAATCTCCTTCAGAGATATTTCCCTCGGGCATACTAGCGCTCACCTAGAACACTTTCATGGCCATCAGCCAATTAGTGACCTTGACTTGCCACCTTATAAAGTGCTCTCCAGAAAAGATTTCTAGCTTTAGCACATCAACAAATGTAGCCATTGATAATTCTATAAATTTATAGCAAGGTTTTTGGATTGTTAAATAATTAGGCAATTTCTAGATTAAAACCAGAATATACATCAAGACAAATACATGATCTAGATATATCAACATGTATTGTTTACTAACATGACAAAACAGACATAACATGAACATGATAACTAGTGTAAGCATAGCTCATACACCAGATAGATTTAAATGTAAAAACAATAACATTATATCTGGTGTAAGCATAGCTCGTACACCAGATAGATTGAACAGTATGAACGAAGACATTAGATCACAAGAAGTATTCCTTTCGGTTGTGGAAGATGATGATGGTGGAGACAGAGCTGGTAGATCGTCAATGAGCTGGGGAGAAAGAGCTCGAAGCAGGTGACGATGAATACGCCTGGACATAGCGCCGCCTGACTTGTATGGTAGATGACCCATTGTGAAAGACGAGAGCAGTCGCGCGACGAGCGCTCCCTAAAAACCTTATTCATCCTCTCTCGATGCAGGATCACAAAGATGAGGGTTCTGAGACTTGCTTGCCCAGTCGCCGATGCACGCAAGCGAACGGGCCAGAGAAAACTGGACGACAACACAAAGCGAGATGAGGCAAAACCCTAGCTTAAGATACGTTTTGGCGTGGCCGATAGGCTGCTTATATAGCCCCATTCAACCAATCTCGTGTCGTGATCACGATCTAAATCATTTTAGGACTCTAAACTTGTAATTGTAAGACGAGGAGCTGGATTTCAGCGGACCATTCACGTAGTTGCCGCACGCACTCGTGCCAGTCAACACGACGAAGTGTGGCGAGCGAGCGTACGCATGTGGGCTTCTCTTTCTCCTCCTCACTACTAGAATTCGGTGCTTTGCCGAGCGCCACAGGCGCTCTACAAAGCCATCTGAGTGCTCGACAAAGGCTTTGCCAGCGTTGCGCTAGGCAAAGCTACTCGATACAGTCCCGATTGGCAAAAGTCATCTTTTTTGAAAGCTTGATGTCAGGCGCTCGAAAAAGCCTTTGCCGAGCGTGAATCTGGTGCTCGGTAAAGTAAAGTGCACTGACGACGTGGGCAACGAGAGCTCGGCAATTTGCCAAGAGCCACGGGCAGCTCTCCGCAAAGACTTGTACTTTGCCGAGAGCCATGTCCCCAGCTCTTGGCAAAGGGAATTTTATTTTTTTTTTCTCAAGAACTCTTTTCCGACAACTTTGCCATGACGCTCGACAAATCCTGGGTCTTTGTTGAGCGCTTTGGCACTATGCTCGATGAAGCTGGGAAACCTGATTTTACAGAATTCCTAGCTTTGCCGAGAGCAGTACCAAAGCTCTCGACAAAGGCCCAGGAACATTAATTTTTGTTGTTTTTTTGCTGTTCGATTCAAATAAACAACACATATATCACATCGATATCACAATCATATCACATCCATATCACATAAGTCACATATCCATCACAAACACGATGTCCATCACAACAATAAGTCACATATCCATATCAGCATGCAAACAAATATCCAACAGAAGTAAATAGTATCACAACTCCGATGCTCACGGCGATGGTCCGGTTGGAGATGGCCCCGCTTGTGATCCAGGCGAGTTTTTGAGGAGCAGATGTACATCGTTCGAGCCCGCCGACTAACGCTGCACAAAGAAGAAGATGAAGAACGTGTTAGACAAGATAAATAGATAACCAACAAGTAGTAGCACTACTTCTACTTAATACTTCCACTTCCACTAGGTTTAACAAGGTTTCACATTTAGAGAACGTAAAACATTCGTACTAAGCACTCACTCGGAGTAGAGTGCTGAGGTGGAGGTAGAGGTGCAGTCAGCTGCCCTCCTCCGAGCAGGAACGATTGGATCGCTACACCGTGTTGCACCCCAAGAGTCCTCACGAAGCTGAGCACCTCTGCCAACGCCCGCTGATCTTGCTCCTGCTTGGCCTCCTCCACCACCAGCCTCTATCGCTTGACCTCCCACTCAGCCTCCATAGCCGCCAGCTTCAGCCTCCATTTCCTGCACCCTTGCCTGCAACATTTGATGATTATGTTTCAAGATTGCGGAGCTAAGGTATGTACAAGTCATAGATTGAGGAATGGAAGAGGAACACCTACCTGGAGTGTCAACACCATGGTCGACCGCTGGCATATGGACTGGCTTGAGCTCGTGGTCATTGCTCAAAGCTGGTGCAGAGGAGGAGTCGAGGTCATGTCAAGGATGTCGTCGCCAAGCTAGAACCGCTCATGCTTCTTCCCTTGCCCCACCCTCATCATGATCTCTGCATCAAGCTGCTCCTCAATGATCGGATCATACTCAGGGCCATGGACTGACCTTGCGATCTCACGCTGGCATTAGTGAATGACTTGGCATGGACATCTGGGGTCCAGTTGATGTCGGTTGACGCCTTGCCTATGTGGGACAAGGCAAATGCCTTGAGGTGACCACAAGGCTGGCCACCATGCGACGTCGACTGCGACAAAGACAACAACATTGTTAGAAATCATGCAGAATAGAGCGTTAGGTTACACAAATGGTTTCACCTTACCTAGACATATGCGTATCTAGTGAGGTTGCAGTTGCCTTGATGGTGTGGTACTCCTTGCATCATCAAACGACGCTCGCGGGCTTCACCATGTTCCTTCTGCCAGTCCTCATTGAGCCACTTGTCCACAATCATCACCCAGGCATCCGAATGATGATTCACCAGTTTGGAATTGCCTACAGGCCATTAAGCATATGATTTATCAGAAGATCCAATTAAAGCAAGTTAATCTCAAAAGAAAGCAATAGTAATGCTAGGGTATTTACCGCCATGTACTCCTCCCAGGTCAGCACAATCTGTCTTGCCTCATCTTTTTTAAGCCTAGTATTCTTGTTCTTCGTGTAGTACCAGACGTGAGCCTGGATGCAGGCCTCGTGAATCATGTCCGTGACACGCTTCTTACAAGAAGTGGCTGCCACCTGCCTTGCTCTGTCCTGCTTGCCCTCCTCGCATCTATAGAAATCATGCATAAAGGCGCGAAGTATCGATTAATTATTTCAAGAATGGCCAGTGAAATACGATGTATTGACTATTGTAGTGCGAGAAAGACTTACCCACAACTCGGCAACCACCCGCTCTACCTTGTTCATGTATTGTTTGCCACTACGATCCATGGCATCTATGGACAATTCATAGTGGTCAAACATCATGGTCGGCTCCAGTCGATCCTCGCTCACTGACACCAGGTCAGAGAAGTGCTCCTTGCAGAGACCTCCTAGGATGCCATTCACTTTGTGTGTGGCTCCATTGTCCACAAGTTTCCAGTTCCTACACAAGTGATTAAGAAAAAGTATTACTTTCTATTTTGATTCCCAACATCTCAAATAA
The DNA here is from genome assembly GCA_009763385.1 of Coix lacryma-jobi var. lacryma-jobi. NCBI lineage: Eukaryota > Viridiplantae > Streptophyta > Magnoliopsida > Poales > Poaceae > Coix > Coix lacryma-jobi. The sequence goes on from CM019824.1 coordinate 141,924,820, forward strand.
AGAAGTTGTGATAACATCTTAAGTCACTTACTTGTCCCCATCTGGTGTGATCACCGGGCGGGAGGCTATAGGTATTGGTCGATGAGGGAGCCTCGTCGGACCACACAAGTACACACTCGACGAAGTAGAGGAGGAAGTGGATCCCCCTACTGTTGCCCCATCCCCGGCTATCGCCCCATCCCCTATTGTCTCCTCGTCCTTTGAGGAGGAAGAGGACCCTTCTTCCTGAGGGTCCTCCAGTACAGGCATCGGAGGCGTCCGCGGTGGCCTGGTGGGCGGCCTGCCCCTCCTCCATGACCTCCGAGGAGCCGACGACTCTGGCTCCTCAGTGTTGTCTCTGTTGTAAAGAGACTGGACAGTCCTCCTGGGTGGCATACCTGCAATCAAAAAGACAAAAGCAATTAGCATAGATAAATGAGACATACTTAGTAAGGATGGAAAATAAAGAAAATATAATTACATAATTAGAAAGTATTATTACATGTATTAGAAACGATCTCCACGATCAGGATTAGCAGGATTGTAGGTATCGTCATCACTATGAACCATGTCTAAATCTTCATCCACCTCCTCTTCATCACTGTCAATGCCTAAGTGTAATTGGTTAACGAATACTAAGTCCTTTGGATTTTCCACCTCATCTCCAGAGTCCTCATCAACAACCCTTTCGATGTCTACTTCCATTTTGACTAGCCCGGTTAAGTCTATATCAAAGATCCCTTGTAGCCCATCTTCTAGTTGATAGAACTCTCCATCATTTGTTTCTAGGTTCAAGTTGTAATCTTCATCATTTGGGAGAGGTAGTTTACCATGTGGCGATACCGTGTGCACAATGTACCAACCCTTATGGTTTTCGTTGGTTTGGCAAGCATATGGACAATAATAGACTTGCTTGGCTTGTTGAGCCACAATCCAAACATTATCTCCTTCATAGACAGAATCGTGTTGAGTCTCGACTAGGTCAATAGTAGGGTACCGTCTCGATACCGCAGGATCATACCACTGGCACTTGAATATGAAAGGATTAAAAGGTTTGGAACCACGAACCTCGAGTTGGTATATTTCCTCAAGTCTCCCAAAATAATCCTTGCCATTAGTGTCGGCATAAAAACTTTGGTATTTGTGGTCCTTCGATGAGGCCGACTATGCTCGTAGCTTGTTGTGTGAAAGCGATACCCATTCACGTTATAAACGGTACATGACATGACCCTATAGTTAAAGCCATCGGCAACCTGTCACAATTCAGGACTTATGGACTCATCCATGTGGCACTGTAAAGTCAGGATAGATCGTTATGTTATTCCCATGTATGAGCAACTTGAAATGTCAAACTAAGTTAGACGATACCTTCTTTTGGAACCAAGAAATGAAATCATGTTCCTTAAGAATGGTATCAACTTCATTAGGGTGAGGTCACGTTGATTGATGCCAGAATAGATGAACAAATTCCCTGTATCAACAAGAAACAAGGGGGTTGGATACAGAATAGTGACGATTTAAGTAACAAGTTCATTGAGAACTTATGGGATATACGATGCCACTTCGTCAAGGTGGCCAACACATATAGCATGATACTGCGCCACTCTTCAACATTCAAGGTCTTTGGGGTCAATGCACTTGCTCTTCCGAGTGTCCCTTTGAAAAGGCTCAGGGTCGATTCATTTTCGTCATCATTGTAATGAGCGGGTGGATTATGCATGGTAGGAAGGTTGCCCTTATAGTATGTTGTTGTGAAGTTTGACACCTTGTAAATGGACACCTCTGCCATGGAAGCCTCAATTCTAGACTTATTTCCACATTTCTTGTGAAGAGTCTTTAGATTTCTCTCCAATGAATAACACGAGTGGAACTGCACGAGGCCCCACATTCGTGCCTCGTAGGGGAGGTGCAAAATCAAATGCTGCATCGACAAGAAGAAGCCGGGTGGAAATATCTTCTCCAGCTTACAGACCAACACATGTGCCATTTTTTCTAGGTCAACAATGACTTTTCAAGATAACTCCTTGCCATAAAGTTGATAAAAGAAATAGCTCAACTCTGCTAGCACGACCCAGACATGCTCAGAGACGAAGCCTCGTACTATCGATGGAAGAAGCCACTCAATCCATATGTGGAAGTCATGACTCTTCATCCCTAAGACTTGGCCAGTACATGGGTTGGCCCCCCTCTTCAGATTCACTGCATACCCATCAGGAAACATTAAGTCCTTGATCCATTGGACCACAACCGTCTTGTGCTTCTTTTCCAAGACGTAATCGGCCGTAGGCCTTCTCCACGTCTTGTCGGCTCTTGGAGGTCGCATCTCTAGGTGTGGTCTATCGCATAGTGTTGCCAGGTCCGCTCTAGCCTTAGGGTTATCCTTGGTCTTCTCAGTGTCCATGGGTGTTGCCCAGAGAGCTTCATGGACATTCTTCTCAGTGTGCATTACATCAATATTGTGTGGCAGGGCTATGTCCTTAAAATAGGGGAGCCTCTCCAAGCCCGACTTATGAGTCCACATATGTTCCACACCATATCCCACAAAACCAACTCCATTTTCATTGGTGTCGAGACCATCTATCTGAGCAAGAACCTCGGTGCCAGTCATGATCTGTGGTTTAGGGTTTGTCACTACGACACCTTTCATAAAGTTCTTAATGTCTCGTCTGAATGGATGGTCAAGAGGGAGGAATTGTCGATGTAAGTCAAACGAGGAAAACTCGCCACCCTTCTTCAACCTAATAAACTTTAGAGCTGCATTGCATACTGGGCATGGGAACTTCCCGTGGACACACCAGCCACTGAAGATCCCATACGCCAGAAAGTCATGCATGGAGTACTGGTACCAAACAACATTGTGAAGTTTGTCTTCATAGCCCGATCATATGTCAGTACCCCGTCCTCCCATGCACTGACCAACTCATTGATCAAAGGCTCCATGAACACACCCATATGTTTCCCCGGGTGTCTAGGAATAATCAACAACAAGAACATGTGTTGACGTTCAAGAAGGACGCCGGGGGGGGATTGAGGGGGATAACATAGACTGGCCAACAAGTGTATGGGGCCACCATAATCCAAAAGGATTGAACCCGTCTATTGCAAACGCAACACACACATTACATCCTCTACAGTTTTGTTAGCATAAATGCTATCAAATTGTTGCCATGCTTCACCATCTGATGGATGTACCATCTTGTCAGGATTGTATCGGATGCCATTATTGTGTCATGTCATCTATTTTGCGGACTCCTCGGTCAAGAATAGCCACTGGAGTCTCGGTATGAACGGAAGATACCGTAGGACTTTCATGGGGATGTCAAGTTGCTTCTTCTGGCCATCACTAGATTCTACCACCACATACCTAGAATACATACACTTTGGAAAGTACTTTTCTTGCTCAAGTTCTTTCCTACACAGGACACACCCGTTCTCACAAGTGTGTATCTGCTCATACGGCATCTTAAGGGATTTGAGGAGTTTCACTGACTCATACATGTTCTTCAGCAGGGCATGATTGGCCGGAAGCAGGCTCCCAAAAACTGCCAGCATACCATTGAAGCACTCTCAACTCATGTTATACGGACTTTAACCCCATTAAGCGTCCAATGGCGTCCAGTTGAGAAACATTTGTCTTCTCGTGAAGGGGCCTCTTTGTCGACTCCATCATGACATAGAATGCCTTTGCAGTTTCCTCTGGCTCCTGCTCCTCCGCTTCGTCTGTACGTGGTTCAACGAACTGTGCTTGGTGAAAGTCATCCATCATGTCTTCTACCGCGACATCACTATCAAACTCCTTCAAGCATGGTCTCACCACCTCCTCTCTAATATGTCAGCCTTCACCATGGCACACCCATCGGGTATAGTCTGGCGTAAATCCAAACTTGCAAAGATGTTCCGCCATGACGTTCTTTGTTTTCCTTTTCCTGTTTGCACATTCGCTGCAGGGACACCACATCTTTGTCACTCCTTGAGCAGCCTCTCCAAATGCTTTGTCCAAGAAAGCCTCGGTCTTGTCCATCCATTCACTGGTGACTTGACTCTGACTTAGGCACCCCGTGTACATCCACTCACGATTTTGCATCCTCTAGTCTAACATATACACAACAAAGTAATATGACCACCACCGGCATCTGCACAGCGTGCCTACTATCTAATAGGTGGGGATAGGTCCTAATCCCACCCGTGGTTGCGTAGATGAGGTTAGTTTCCATGCTCCACTCCGACCCGAGACAGAGTTTTGGCATCACCTCCCCGCTGTTCTCCTGATACGCGTCCTGGTAGGGAGTGTGTATCTGGAGAACAAGGAGGTGGAGCCGAAACTCGGTCTTGGATCAAAGCGGAACATGGAAACTAACCTATCTACGCATCTGTGCGTTGTCCAAAAACGTGAACAATCTGAAACAGATACGGTCCTTGATATGCAATGATCTGCATATCTGAAACCGTATCTCTTCTGGACGGGAGACGCCTAACTGGTTTACGCGATATAAGAAGAGGGGTTATACCTACGGTGGCGACGAAGATGATCGGGGTCACCCATGAACTCTAGCTCCGCTCGGACCAAAGCTCTCCTGCATCAAAGGCAAACAGATTAGTGTCAGTAAGAAATTTCGGCAACACCTCCCCTATACGGTGAGGTTTCCAAAACCTGCAAAAAAACTACGGCTCGATGGCCGAAAACCACATACATACCAAGAAAAGCCATATAGTAGAGTTCTCATTCCTTGTAGAAGAAAAATATCGATATCTTACTACTAACTACTAACAACTAACACTAAAATTACTACTACTTACCACTAACTACTAAGTACTAACTTACTACTACTAACTACTTACCACTAACTACTTACCACTAACTACTAACTTACTAACAACTAACTTAGTAAAACTACTACTACTTACCACTAACTACTAACTACTTACCACTAACTACTAACTTACTAACAACTAACTTACTAAAACTACTACTACTTACCACTGCAGGGTACGACGACGGGGATGTGCAGGGGCTCCTCCTCCTCATCCTTTGCAGGGGCCGACGACGGGGCTCCTCTTTCTGCAGGGGCCGACGGAGGGGCTCCTCGTCCTCTGTGCAGGGGCTGACGACAGGGGTGGACGTCGGATGGGAGCGGGCATGGTCACTGGGGCACGACCGCTGGACCAGGACCGGTCGGGCGGCAATGGGGCGCCGCTGCGACGCGGGGCTGGGAGAGGAGGCCGTGCGGGGCTGCTGGGCCTGGGTGGGCACCGCCACGGGAGCGAGGACGGGGACCAGGGCAAGGGCGGACGCCGGGCCGCCGGCCACCACCACGGCAACAAGCGGGGAAGGGGCAGGGGTGGCGAGGGGTGGACGAGGGAGGGACGGACATCAGGCCGGGGGCCGGGGAAGGGACGGCGAGGGGCGGATGTCGGGCCGCCACAGCGACGAGCGGGGCAGGGCCGACAAGGGGTGGACGGGGGGGCACGAACACCGGGACAGGGGTGGCTGTTGACGCTCACTAATGCTCAAAATTAACCATCAACTATTGCATGAAATGACACTAAATGAATCACAAAGCATAGTTGTAGGGTTTGAAACTAACAAGTTCCACGAGTATTGGTGCTCACACTTGTTTTGTAGGACATCCATGTTTTTACCATATAAAAGCATCTCAAGTGATGAATTGGAGTGAACCATTGCGAAGAGCTCGTCGAGACGATCGAAACGGACATATCATTTGCCATATTCGGAGTCCCAGATGAAAAGATATTAATTTCGCAACGAAACCTGCAAAAGAAGGATCTAGAAGACACCAGAAGACACCACGAGGCGGCCCGCCACGTGGGCCCACTAGGCCATACCGACCGGTCCCACATCATGACCGACCGATCGGCCACAGAGGCCGTTTTGCCTCCGCCTTCTAGAACCTTCTTCCACCGCCTCCTAGGATGCATCTCCACCGTCCCTGAAGTCGGTTTGATCCAACGGTGGGCGATAAACGTGACGCGGATCAATGACATGGCGATTCCTTGCCCCCTACTCCACCTCGGGCTATATAAGAGACCCCAGGGGCGCCCCCAAGAGCCATCTCCATCTTCATTATTCATCTCCACATCAGAAACTAGGGTTTCAATTAGAAGTACAGGTCCCTCTAGATGAATCTCTTCTAGTTCATCTAGAATTAGATCTAGATCTAGTTCTTCTAGTTCTAGTTCGTCTAGTTCTAGTTCTAGTTGTCTAGTTCATCTAGTTGTAATTAGAGATCGGATTAGAGAGAGGAGGAGAGAGCTGAGGAGGAGCCGGATCTGTCGGATCTTCCTCGACATTGTATTGGTGCAACATCTAGTTTGTCTTCAAGTAATCTCCAGGTTCTTCATTTACTATTTCTAAGTATTATATTTAATTTCAGTTCTTGCTTTATTTCATTTACTAGATCTCCGCTCATATCGAGTGCTGTAATTATCATATGTAATTAGAGTAGTAGACGTTAGTGTAGACGTGGTGTCTAGACTAGGGTTTACCTGAGTTTGCACCCAGCCCCATGGATAGTTGTGGTAGCCCCAGGTGGTGATAGCCCTGATGGCCGACGTAGTCCACCACATTCGGGTTGGTGTTTGTAGGACTGTAGTCGGAGCTTCCTAGCCCCTTTCTCATCCCTTTTTGTGGCTAGTGTTCTGATGTCCCAAAGTAAGTAAAGTATAGTGAGCCTTTAATTAGATAGACCTGCTTAGAAAATCCTAAATCTCTCTCTGTCCATTTTTATCATTCTTTTCTTGGACGATCTTGCCTCTTGATTAGTACACTTCACGTTCCCCGTGGAAATTGATACCCTGAAATACTCTCGGGTGAAAGCTACATCAGTATCCGTGCGCTTGCGGATTTTTCTGTGTGCGTTTAAAATACCCAACAAGCTTTCTGGCGCTGTTGCCAGGGAATGGTAGCTGTGCTAGTTTCGAACCAAGTCGTCCATGTTTCTTTTCTTTTACCACCATTTTCTCTTACCACCACCTTTACCTCACCACCACACTTCTTACCACATGAATTCCACTCCTATCTATAAATACCCCGCTCCAAAGGGCAAATTGTTGGAGCCACCACCATCATCACATCCTATTCTTACTGATGGTTACCAATTTCGTCCCGGCTTTATAGCCATGGTTCGGGAGCAACCCTTCTCTGGGCTAGATGATCAAAACCCTCACACCCACCTTAGGGAATTTGAGCAATTGTGTTCTTGCTTGTCTATTGCGGGCATGAGACAAGAGACCATTAAATGGAAATTGTTTCCGTTCTCCCTTTTTGGAAGAGCAAAACAGTGGTATGCTCATAACGTAAGAGGAGTAGATGGAAATTGGGATGAACTTTGGGACAAATTTTGTCTTGCTTTCTTCCCTCTTTCTCAAATCACTGCCCTTCGAATAGAAATTCTTACCTTTCAACAAAAAGAGAAGGAGACACTAGGAGCAGCTTGGGCTAGGTTCAAACACCTTACCAATTCTGGCCCAAACCTTTCCTTGCCAGACCATGTCCTACACTTTCACTTCTATCGTGGGCTTAACAAGGAAGTTGCTCTACATCTCGACTTAGCTTCTAGAGGATCATTCTCATATAAAATTGTTAGTGAAGGAAGCGACATCCTAGAGAAAATCCTTGAAAACACTCCTTGCACTAGCACTTTTGACGAATTCCTAGAAGAAGTTGAGCCCAACCCCGACCAACACGAGGAGGAACACACAACCAAATTTGAAATTCCTTCAAATTCTTCTAATAATTTGGTTGTCACTGAACCTTCTCTAGAGAAAACAACCCACACTTTAGAAAATGATAAACCCCATCCTTCGGTGTTCTTCTCTGAAATCGAGGAAGATGATATCAAAGAGCATGGAAGCTATTTCATAAACACCTCTTTAAATCCATGCTCATATGAGACATCTCCTGATTCAATTAGTCTGTCTAACATTGTCACACTCGAGATTTTCAACCCCCTCACACTTTCTATTTACAAAAACTTCAAAAGGGTGGTTGTAGATGCATATGTTTATCACAAATGTTGTAGATCTCGATGTGCTCTTAAAGTTGGTGTTGGAGGGGAAACCACTCACCAAATCATCTTGAAGGTTTCCCAAAGACAAGCTCAGTGTCCTAAAACAAGCACTTTTCAGATCAGTATTCACCTTCCTGCTACACTGCCCTTGTGTAATGAGCATAGGGATATAATTGTTAAAATATTCCTTCGGGTATTCTTGTCACTAACCTTTGCAGGTCTGGAGCGAAAATGTTCGAAGGAACGACAAACACAAGGTATGTCCAACTAATCATCATGCAACATTGAATTACAATCATCCAATCTTGATTTTTTGCAAAATCCAAGCTTGGGGATACACTTAAGAACAACTCTTGTCATGTTGCTATGTTGGTTGTCCCTACCTTTAAGACATGCTCATGTGCTATACACTAATCATGCTCTCTCATCACCATTTGAGTAAATCTCTTTAATGCTTTAATGCTACCTTCATTTGCTATAGTATATGCTTTGGTTTTGAAGTATTCTCTTACACCTTTTAAATTAGGCATGGTGCTTAGTTTAAACTGTTTTCATGAATTAAAGTAAGACATGGTGTCTGGTTTGATTCTTGAGCTAAAAGGTGTCCTGATTTTACCTTTAAAGGCTTTTAAATTAAGTATGGTGCTTAGGTTAAAATGTCTTCCTAGATCAAATTAGACGTGGTGTCTAGGTTGATTTTTGAGCCAATACTATACTATAGTGGATGCTGGATATTTTGTTGGACTAACCCCTGTAGGAAAAATTTCAATATCAATTTGGGAAAGTCCTGAGATAAACTCACACTGGAGATGAAAAGACACATGAACTTCAACAACTTGCGCAAGGGAGACACAGCTCACTGATCATGGAGAAATGTGATCCATGGAACAAGACACAAGATGAGTGCCACAAAGCAATATCTACAATCAAAGCACTCACTCCATGAAGTAGTAGGTGAACAAGTCTGAGCTGGGTCACAAGAAGATAAAGAAGATAAAGACCATCGTGGGAGGAACAACACATCTTCAGTGATAGGCTGACACACAGAGAAGGAAGGTTGATCCCTCTAAAGATGATTCTACTATATACCTTCCTCCTCTCAAGCTCCCATCACTCAGGTTCACTATGAGATAAGCAAGAGAAGACAAGCTATTCATGAAGAACAACCAGCCAGACAAGAGAAGCTTCCACAAGGTGGTTCGCCACATCACTCTTCAATGATAAAGGTAACATCTCAAGGTATGTGACCATCACTTTAAAAGCTTCTCCTTAATTCTGGTATGTGCATAAATAAGAACCAAACATGTTTTAGTAGCACATTAATTGATCCAACCTAATCAACTCAACATGTTCAGTTCTTTAATCTTTGTTCTTTAGCTTTACTCTCTTGATCTCACTATGTTAACTAAATGAGCTAAAATGTTATGCTCTCTAACCTTTGGAAGATGATATATCACAATCATGAAAATATCGACACTTTATGCATAGATTATCCTTCCTTGGGTTAAGTAATTTGATCTGTTAAATATTTTAAGATGCTACTTCCATGGTCATATTTTGATCCTATCACTCATGTTAAGATTGAATAGAATACATAAACACAAGTTTATCTTGCTCGATGTGCCTAAGGTTAGAGAGGAATGAACAAAACTTTTGGTTCTGTTGGTGTTTTTTTCACCAACAGAGCCCATGCACTTGATCTCTACATTGTCTTTATGAGCAGGACACACTCTTGAGCAAAACATAGAGGAGTTTTTGTCAACTCCTAAATTCTACAGAGTGAAGGTCCTGGATCTACAAGAACATGCACACTGAGCAAAATGTTGCCAGCGTCCACAATTAATGCTTCACTTCAAACTACTGGACGAACAAATAACATGAGTGACACCATAGCAAGAGGCATAAACAAGAAGGAATGATGAAAGACGTCATAGTCAGAATTAGAGGTCATGAAGTCCCCACAGATTTCTTGATCCTCGACATGAGAAGACGATGATGTCCACCTCATCCTAGGAAGACCATTCCTCTACGCTACAAGTACAATCATCAACAAGAGGAAATCCATTTTCACTTTCCTGGAGAAAAGGCATGATGCAACTTCATCAACTACATGCCTAATGAAGCACCCAAGAATAATAGAAGTGAAAGACGCCGCTCTCAAAGCCAAAGAAGACAAACTATCAAGAATAGAGAGGCCAATCACGAAGAAGAAGCTATCGACACTGTCCCAGAAAAGAAAGAAGAGAAACCTCAAGACAGTGAACCACAGGAAGTGAACACTCAGACCAAGAAAGTATGGAAGAAAAAGCCCGCACCAAAGAGGTACAATCAATAACAACTTTCCAAACGTCTGACAACCTTGGGAGGTCTGAACCAAGGGAAGGTCTAGTTCATCGGACCTAAATATCCAAACCTTCACCAAAAGGTAAAAATCGGTAGTTATCTTTATATTTACTTTGTTGTATATTTCTCATATTTAATCCATCACCATTTCTTGTATCATCATATTTAATTCACAACACATTTTAATTTCTGCATTACATTAGAAAACAAAATAAAAATATTTCACTGCATCATAAAGCCCCATGTGAATAATTCTATGGTGTGTAAAAACCCACAGGAATGTTCACCGTGATGGCATAAAAAAATAATAAAAATAAATATGCATGCATTCATTTTGTTAAACTGTCATTGCATCATAAAAATAAAATACAAAAATATTGAGAAAGAGATCTTACTGAAACTATGGACAACTAAGGCCTAAGTGGCCAACCACTAAAGTTTAATCTGTTCCACAAGTCTTGTTGTTTATTTGAGTTTCACAGGATTAAAAGACCAAGAAAAGATGACGAGCAAGTGGATGTTCTATCCATTGTTGGAGCACTGTTTCCACAACCATCAACATCAATCAAAGCTCCGACAAGAGGAAACACATTTCCACCGCCAGTCCGCTACATGGCAAGATTGAACGACTACGATAACATTCAGCTTGGGGGAAAGCACCCCCATGTATCCAGGTAAGTATTCGTATCCTCTTAAGTTTTGTTTCTATACATAAAATAAAATGAAAAAAATGTGGGCACATGAAGGCTCACCATTAATTAAAAAGAAAAAAAATTGCGCACATGAAGGCTTAACGTTATTAAGGGAACCGACTTGGGGGAGACACACCCTCATTATCTTCGTGATCCAGGTATGTCTTATTCATTATCTTAGTTATTTATAATAAACTATGTTAGGTTAAATAAATACTATGTTAAGTTTGCTTAGATTGTTTTAAGAAGTTAATAATAAAAGAAGAACTCTCTCTCTGATCTTTTACATGGAAATGATGAATAGTTGCTCTATCTAATTTCTTTCAAGTACCTAGCCTTCAAAGCATGAGTTCTCCTGATTAATAATGATGCTTAAAAATGAAATTAAATTTATGGAAATGCTTGATCCAGAGTCTAGGTAATTGACAAATATGATATGTGATGATCTGAGCTACTGTTATCTTGTTCTAAAACAACACTAGAGTCTCGGAGAGTTTCCAATATTAATATGACTAATAATTGCATTGAGTTAAATTAAGCTTTGTTGATCCTATGAGAAGTTATCATGCTATTGAATTGAGATCACTTATACATTCCATCCATTTTCCGCATAAATGCTCATGATTATTTGTTCCAATCCTCTCAAAAGTTTGTTGGAAGCATGTGGCTATTGAAAAAAAGAAGAGAAGAGAGAAAATCCGAGGAAAATAAAAAGGGACAAGTGTCCGAAACCTCAAAAAAAAGATCCCGAGGAAATACAAAGGGACAAGTGTCCGGAACCTTGAAGAAAAAGAAAAAAAATGGGCACGTGCCTGACAGTAGAATTAGTCTCATAGCCATGTGTCTCTGATAAACAGAAGAGAGTGATATATTCAAAAGAGCATCCGCCTCCATTTTCCATACACATGCACTCCTCATTTCAATGGTGTGGTTGACTTTCTGTTTGGATTCATTATTTAATTTGACAACATATGTTTTTAAGCTTTTCTAAAAATTCATAAAACTCCGGCATAATGGTGAAGTAAAAGAACAAGAGACATAGTACTTGATTTGATCATTCTATCTTTCAATTACTCAGGATTCAAGGTAAAGTACTAAGCCCTGTGATGAATAATATGATATCTTTTTCTAATCCAAATGAAAACTTTTGTTTAAATGCTTGTGTGCTTGTTAAGAAATACAGATATTGCAGCAACTCATGATCCATTGTTGAGATTGGCTTTGCTCGGGACTAGCAAAGGGTAGGCTTGGGGGAACTTGTTGACGCTCACTAATGTTCAAAATTAAACATCAACTATTGCATGAAATGACACTAAATGAATCACAAAGCATAGTTGTAGGGTTTGAAACTAACAAGTTCCACGAGTTTTGGTGCTCTCACTTGTTTTGTAGTACATCCATGTTTTTACCATATAAAAGCATCTCAAGTGATGAATTGGAGTGCACCATTACGAAGAGCTCGTCGAGACGATCGAAACGGACATATCATTTGCTATATTCGGAGTCCCGGATGAAAAGATATTAATTTCGCAACGAAACCTGCAAAAGAAGGATCTAGAAGACACCACGAGGCGGCCCGCCACGTGGGCCCACTGGGCCAAACCGACCGGTCGGCCACAGAGGCCGTTTCGCCTCCGCCTTCTGGAACCTTCTTCCACCGCCTCCTAGGATGCATCTCCACCGTCCCTGAAGTCGGTTTGATCCAACGTTGGGCGATAAACGTGACGCGGATCGATGACATGGCGATTCCTTGCCCCCTACTCCACCTCGGGCTGTATAAGAGACCCCAGGGGCGCCTCCAAGAACCATCTCCATCTTCATTATTCATCTCCACATCAGAAACTAGGGTTTCATTTAGAAGTAGAGGTCCCTCTAGATGAATCTCTTCTAGTTCATCTAGAATTAGATCTAGATCTAGTTCTTCTAGTTCTAGTTCGTCTAGTTCTAGTTCTAGTTGTCTAGTTCATCTAGTTGTAATTAGAGATCGGATTAGAGAGAGGAGGAGAGAGCTGAGGAGGAGCCGGATCTGTCGAATCTTCCTCGACATTGTATTGGTGCAGCATCTAGTTTGTCTTCAAGTAATCTCTAGGTTCTTCATTTACTATTTCTAAGTATTATATTTAATTTCAGTTCTTGCTTTATTTCATTTACTGGATCTCCGCTCGTATCGAGTGCTCTAATTATCATATGTAATTAGAGTAGTAGACGTTAGTGTAGACGTGGTGTCTAGACTAGGGTTTACCTGAGTTTGTACCCAGCCCCACGGATAGTTGTGGTAGCCCCAGGTGGTGACAGCCCTGACGGCCGACGTAGTCCACCACATTCGGGTTGGTGTTTGTAGGACCATAGTCGGAGCTTCCTAGACCCTTTCTCATCCCTTTCTGTGGCTAGTGTTCTGATGTCCCAAAGTAAGTAAAGTATAGTGAGCCTTTAATTAGATAGACCTGCTTAGAAAACCCTAAATCTCTCTCTGTCCATTTTTATCATTCTTTTCTTGGACGATCTTGCCTCTTGATTAGTACACTTCACGTTCCCCATGGAAATCGATACCCTGGAATACTCTCAGGTGAAAGCTACATCGGTATCCGTGCGCTTGCGGATTTTTTTGTGTGCGTTTAAAATACCCAACAGTGGCCATGGCCGCCGGGGCACGACTGCAGCGGCAGCAGCGCGGGAACGGCGGCGGCACGGGTGCGGCGGTAGTGCGGGATGCAGCGGCGCGAGAGTGGGGGATTTGGGCTGGCCAGTTGGGTCTAGTTTCACCCTTTGCCGAGTGCTCCATCCAGGCTCTCGACAAAGGCTTAATGTATTTTTTCAAAAACTCTTTGTCGAGAGCTGGTCCCGGGCTTTCGCCAAACAACAGCCCGGCAAACAACCTCTTTGCCGGGAGCCCTCTGCGGGCCCTCGGCAAACAAATTTGTTTTTTTTGTTTTTTGCTTCCAATTTTTTTCTATGTGTATACTTGTTTACACTAGATTTTTGACCGAAAAAGATTATTATTTTATGAGCACAAACGACTGATTTGTTACAGATAAAGTCGGCGAGAAAAATAAAAGAAATCTACTCGATCCAGACACGACCAGGAGTTTTGTGGGCCAGGCGTGAAGATGTGTCGAGCCCAGCCAAGGAGTTCAAGTCCGGGTCATATTTTATTTTTATGTATCCTAGTCGTGTTAGAACAGGAGTCTGTCGGGTTATAAATAGCTACAAACCCGATTTTGTAAAGGACAATCAATCAATCAACACATCGGCCATCGGCCAAACCCTAGGAGTAGGAGTAAGGTAGAACTCGGCGGAACCTTCAACCAGGCAGGGCTGCATCGGCTAGACGACCTCCGGTTTGCTTGTAAGTTTCACCAATGATTCGTGTTATCGTTCAATAAGGATGTATTTGGCATCGACCAAACTCTTGCTTAGCTATGACATGGGTTAGTTATCGGTTAAGTTCGCCTTTTGTAAGACTGTCTTGACTCCGATCAATCTCTTGCTTTAGTCGATCTGGACTAGTTATCGGCTCTATTGGTTTTGGCAAGCTAATAGATTCATCAGGTTATCGATGTTGTTTATGCTTTAATGTTTTTCTCTAGATTTAAAACAATATCTTGCCCAATCAAGATTGACAAATTAGTTTAAGCTTAAATGCTGTTTAGTCTTGGCTATCGAAAGGCTCTACATGCTTACACCAAGGAAAATAGCCGATTTAAGCCTCTCATCGACTATTTTGTCAATCTTGATTGTTACATGTTGTGCGTTTGAGATATTCGTTTAAATCATGGTTTGATCTAAGAAACAGGTAGATTTGATCTGGCATGTCTATTATGGTTGTATTTCTGAACCCCACTGATACGCATGATAGGTTAGATCTGTTTGATCTTGGATCAAATCGTGGTTTCAACGGATAGATCTGGTTCATGCTTCATGGACCCTGTATCGGCTAAATAGCCGATCCAGTTATTCTCCCCTCATAATGTATACTTTTAAGTGGTCTAAAATAAATGTATCTGCTCGTTGCATCGGACGTGATTTAGCTTGGTTATCATTATGGCTGTATGGAAACACTCCACTATTGATGTTTAAGCTATTTTATCGATCTATTTGTTATTATGGCTGCATGGAAACACTCCACTATTAACAGATAGAACTGCCTATGCAATTAGTCGATTCAATTAATTTCATACCATCTAAATGTATACATAGATCTTTGTTAAATATCCATGTTTAAGCTTATCGGTTGTGCTTTACTCTAAATACTTTCTTTATATGTACAACTGTCGTTTCACTTTAAATAATGCCAATGTGTTGACGGAAGTTATAGCATGTTTTACCTTCTCAAAATACCGTCAACAGGCCTCGGTTTCAAGGAAGAATAGCATATCATGAGCATATTTATCACTAATAAGTTCCACTTGTACTCTTAGCTTGTGAACTTGTAGGAGATGGCAAAATGAACAAAATGAGGCCAGGTGGGCCCACCAAGGGGGTCGGGCGACCCCACCTTTGGGCCACCTCGACCATGGTGACATGGCATGATCCAAGAGAAGCATGTTCAAGCCAATATCAACCATTGGATCAAGCATGTGCTTTTCCTCAATGGTGCAAGATGAGAAGCACATGGATTCATGGGTCCACACCGAAGACCAAATGCAACCAACTTCACAAGACTTGCTCCATGACATGTGGGGTCACCAAGGGAGAGAAGAAGGTGGGCCAGCCCTGTCATAGGGGGGTCGGCCGATCCCCCCTTGGTGGGACCCAGCAGCACTATTCATCAGGGTGACATCAGCACCTTCTAGAAGATGTACCACGGGCCCACATGTCAGGGACAGGGGTCGGCCGAGCCCATGGTGACCCTCATCTAAGTCGGTGGCAAAATGCATGTTTGACACGTGAAGATTATCCAAGCCATTCATCAAGGTCGGTTGCTATGGCGGTGGATCCAAGGGTGAAGAGAGAAGGATCACGCGGATCGCTGACGTGGTACCGGAGTAGCCCCTACTCCACCTCCACTATAAATAGAGGCCTTCACCCTCTCATGCAACACACCCCAAGATAGTTTACATATCTCCACTCTCATGTGAGATCAAGCAAGAGTAGTAGTAGTTAGTCTAGAGTGGGAGTTAGAGTCGAGTCGGGCGAAGCTCGGGTCTCCGGAGTCGTCTTCTGGGAGTCTGGTATAGCCCTTGTATCTTTCTTCTTTTGTAAGACTTTATTTATTTAATATATTATTCTTTCTTTACTTTACTTTGCATTTACTTAAGTATTTACTTTCCAAGTATTTATTTAAGTATTTACTTAGTGCAAGTCTATATTTATATAGTCTTGTTGTGTGCTTATCTTAGTTCTATAGTTGTCTTAGTTAGATTGATTTCCTTTAAATAGCTTCTTGTGTGTGCGTCATCGTCCTATCTTAGGATATGGGCTTTAGCTATTTTGATCGATAGCTAAAGGTGTAGATAAGTGTGAGCGTGGTGCTCATACTTTATCTTATCTTTGACTACCGCTGGCTTGCACGGACAGTAGGGGCGCATGGGCAAAAGGTGACAGATTTTGCCTGGCTACTTAGATCCCCTCACGTGAACTGAGGCTAGTTATTAAAAGGTAAGGCGTCCATAAGCCAAATATCCGCTTGCGTACTGGGTTCGGTGAATAACCTTCTATCGCTTTACTCTCTCATTTATCCCTCTCACACAAGTAGAAAGCGTCAATCTAGTTAAGTCATCTATTTAATTACGATTAGTTCATAGGAGTAAAGGTAGAAACATAGGAGTACTTTATACTCACTCGTTGTCCTCCCACCTAGCTAACTCTACTAAAGTTATCTTTCATATCATATACTCTTTGCTTAATTTATTTATCTTATCTATCTATCCTCCATTATATCCACTTATACCCCTTTGCTTCTCTAATTGATAATAGATTATAGTAAGACTAAAGGATCTATCTTTCCTCTCTCTACATCTTTCCTAGCTTGCTTTCCTTTGGGATAAAATAAATAACGATACCTTGGAATACTCCTGGGTGAAGTGCTACATCGGTGTTTTCTGTGCGCTTGCGGAACTATCCAATAGTCAATAGTTTTACCACCAAGACACTTCTGGCGCCGTTGCTGGGGTTAGGCTCCATAGTCTAGTTCTAGTGGTTGCGCTAAGAAGTACCAATAAGCGTTTCTGGTGCCGTTGCCGGGGATAGATTAAAACTCTATTCTTAGTAGCGACACTAAGAAATACCAACAAGCATTTCTGGCGCCGTTGCCGGGAAAGCAACCGCCTAGGAGTTTAGAGAGAGTGAATCCGGAGTCTGCAATTTATTAGTTATCAAGTAGTATAGGGGCTAACCCCTCACCTGTCTAGTTTCTTTTTGTTATCGTGAAACTAGTAGGTGTATGAGCGGTTTCCAACTGCCGTCAAACTTCGTTGAAAATCCCGAGCAGTTGTTGAGCAGGACTAGACTTCATCAAGTTCCACCTCAGAGGTTCATCTCGAACCAGAATCCGTTCGAGGAGGAAGTTTTGGCACCAGCTAGAAGAGAAGCCATGGCCCAAAAGACCATCTCCGAGTACTCTGCGCCGTCGGCCGACAATGTCGCCACGGGTCCGCAGCTTAACTTGGGGGATGCGACATTCGAGCTCAAGCCAGCTCTCATCAACATGGTGCAAGCCAATCCATTCTGTGGGAAGCCGCATGAGGATGCCAACGCCCATCTCCAACACTTCTTGGAGGTATGTGGTAGTTTCACTATGAAGAATGTGTCTGCAGACGCCATTCGTCTTCGTCTTTTCCCGTTCTCGTTATTGGGAAAGGCGAAGCAATGGTTCTACACCAACAAGAGTGAAGCCAACACTTGGGAGGAGTGCTCCAATGTGTTTCTCAAGAAGTTCTTCCCGATGGGCAAGACCAGCGCCCTTCGTGGAATGATTTCCAGCTTCCAGCAACAAGCTGATGAGATGATTCCCGAAGCATGGGAACGTCTACAAGAGTACATTCGCGCCTGCCCTCATCATGGGATAGAGGAGTGGCTCATTATCCAAGGTTTCTACCATGGCCTAACTGGTATGGCCCGTAGTCACCTAGATGCAGCCACTGGAGGGGCATTCTTACAACACAATGTGAGAGATGCCAAGGACCTCATAGAGAAGATGGTAACCAACCAAGGTTGGAATGAGGAACGTCTTCAGCCGAAGAAGAGAGGTGTTCATGCTCTCAATGAGGTGGACATGCTCTGCGCGAAGATGGACCTCCTGATGAAGAAATTAGAAGAAAGTTCCAAGAGGGAACTAGAGGTCGTTCAACCATATGCAACCGCACGAGCCGTCGAAGCCGACCAATGGTGCGAGGTATGCGGAGGCAATGACCATTCGGGAAATAATTGTCCCGAGACGAAGGAGGAAGTGAGCTTCATCAACAACGTCAACAACAACGGGTACCGGCCCCAACAACAACAACAAGGATGGAACTCGCGCCCCTTCTACCAAAATCAAGGTAATGAGTATAGCAATAATTTCAATAATTATTATAATAACCAACCTTCTTTAAGAGATCTTGTCTTAGGCCAATCTAAAATAAATGATAGTATTAATAAAAAGATGATGTCTAATGATAAGACTCTTGAAATTATAAATGAGAAAATGGATAGCTTTAATTCTGCTATGAAAAATCAATTGAGCTTTAATAAAATGTTAGAAACACAATTAGCTCAAGTAGCAGCAGTTGTCCCATCCTACGAGCAAGCTAAGATCCTAGGAAAACCCGAGGATCCAATAGAGGGTGTTAAATTAGTTACTACGAGGTACGGTAAGCCTCCGCTCCGGTCAAACTGGGGTTATCTACTCGATCCACCTTTCATCACCAAGAAGGAAGATCCAGGCCTGCCGACCATCACCTGCCAGATTGGACCACAAGTCTTCCACGACACCTTCTGCGACCTTGGATCGAGTGTCAACATCATGTCCAAGGTAACATATGATAACTTACTAGGGGGACCTTTGCTCCCTATATTTGTTCGTTTGCAGCTGGCCGATCAGACGCTACGGTTCCCCGAGGGACTAGCAACGGACATTCTCATCAAAGTCCAAAATAGCTACGTCCCCGTCGATTTCCTTATATTGGACATGGGATCCAATCTAGACGTCGTGATCATCCTGGGAAGGCCGTTCCTCAATACGGTTAACGCCATCATTTACGTGGGATCCAGCCAACTTCACCTCCAATTCCCGGAATATAAGGTAAAGTGTCCATTCAACGGTTATAAAGCTAACATGCAGGTGAAGGACAAAGAACCTCGAGACAACAAACATCGTCCTCGTCACCCACACCGTAGTAACAAGAAAAAGAGCGAGTCGGCCAACAAAGCCGAAGTAAAAGAAGAACCCGCCGACGAGGTGCAACCACGGTCTCCATCTCCGGGACCGACCGAAGCACCCAATGAATGACAAGACGGAGAGGTCCTGCTCTACGGACCTGAAACATGGAGCCCTCGCTGATAAGGTAAATCAGTAGTTATCTCATATTTAATTTTTCATGCATTTCAATTTTTTTACATTTTCCTTCAATTGCATACTTAGTTAATTCTGCATATTTCATTTCGACAAAATAAATTTTCATGCTAGTAACACCTTGACAATAACTTGCAACACTCTTGAGCCATGGGACCACCCCAAGGTGGGGTCGGTCGACCCCACCATTGGGCCCACTGGCACATGCTCTATCTTGGCCTAGTACCCTGAGTATGACACAACACTTTGGTGCTCAAGGAGCATCCAAGGTGGGATCGGCCGATCCCACCATGGTGCCCTCCTGCACCCTACTGCACTCTACTCAGCATGCTCATGAACACCATGCATATCACCAGAGCCAACATCTGAAAAGAAATGGCCCTTTGCTTTACTCTTTAAGCATGAGATGTTCCCCTTTATGTTGGATGCTCATGGGACCACAACAACCGGCCAAAGGCATGTCTTAGTGCTCTCATGGTCCATGGGAATCACTTTAGACATGTCTCCACTTGGGCCATTCATCTTTTCTCTTTCACCAAACACTAGGCAAGGGAATCTCTAAAATTTGTGTCAACTTTGGACCAAACATAGTTGCATCTTTACTAGACACATAATGACACAAAGTTTAAAGATTGAGGGGACATGTAGGGGGGTCGGCCGACCCATGTGTTGGCCCATCCTGAAAATGTATTTACTCACTTTAGACATGTCCCCTGGCTAAAGCAAAAGCAAAGTTGAAAGTGTCAAGGAGGGGGATCGGCCGATCCATGTTGTGGGAGACATCAAGATGCCCTTCTCCCCCTATATATACCCTTGCATTGTGAGCTCAACTCCACACCAAAACCACCAGAACCATCTCGAGCTCACAAGTTCTTCCTTTCCTTAGTTGCAAGTTCATTCTCAAGTTTAGTTTAGTAGCAGCTATCCAAAAACCAAAAACCCAAAAATAGTCCCTATTTCATAGTAGTGGTAGAAGCTTGGTAGCTTATCTTGTAGTAAGATGAAGAAGTTGCTTGCCTCCCGTTTCAAAAAGTCCAACAAGGTGAGAGTTCTTCCCAAGAACCTCACCATGCTAGTGCTCATGAGAGGAGAGAGGTGGAAAGAAGTGAGCTAGTACCCTTCATTCCCCCGGCTAGAGTAATGGAGACCGAGAGTGGCCTCAGGATAAATGCCGAAGAGATGGGGAAATTCTTCACTCTTAGTGAGTGTAGTTTCTCACACACAAGTATCATTGATCCAGCCCTCTTGCAAGAAAACAGGTATGGATTCAGAATTTTATGCTATTTTCAATACCATTGGTTGGGGAGGATTCTTTGAAATTCTTGAATTTGGCATAGAGAACCTAACCAATGAGTTTTTATGCACGCTAAAAGTGAATAACGATGGGGTAGCGTTTCGAATGTTTGGGGTGGAATATGACTTGACTTGGAGCACATTAAACACTACTTTAGGATTTGATCACTCTTGCCATCTTGATGTAGACCATGCTTTTCATTATGACAAGAATGCTTTCTGGTATGCCATTACTGGCTCTAGTGATTGTTCCAACCCCTCACCACACAAAATTCATAACCCAACCTTACGTTTCATGAACTACTGGCTGTTCACCACTCTTTTCCCTGGCATGAGAGGAGCTTTGGTAAGTGATGATGAGCTGAAACTACTCTATGCCATGGTTAGCAAAGTTAAAGTTTCACCTGTTAAAATGCTAGTGAACTATTGGCTTAGCTACATAAAGCCTAGGAAACCCATATACTTCACATCATTCATCACACGCATAGCCGAAGCTTTGGGTGCACTAGAATCCCAAACTTTTGAGTACATTAAAACCATGAGAGATGTTCTGGAAGAAAATGTATTTATTGGTCGCGATGTACTCAAAAGGGGTCCCAAGGGTGAACTAATAATGATTTATCCAGGCCATACAGTCGAAATCACTCTCCCTTGTGAGGGACTTCGATTGTATGCGCTTCGTACGCTAACCTTTGATTTGGACCCCGAGGAAAGAACCCCAAAAGTTGCAGGTACTAGCAGGAGGACAAGAAGAGCATCCCGTGCTACTCGAATGGAACAAGGCGGACCTTCACGTCAGGCTGAAGAAGTTGAGGAGGGAGATGAGGCAGCCTCTATGGACATTTCAGGGTCCTTAGGGAGGCCTCCTCGCTCACAGGACACCCCTCACTCTCAAGACACTCCTCGCCCACGGGGTAGAGGAAGGCAACATCAAGGGACGCCGATGGATGAGCTCATCGACAACATGGGTGCAATGAACATCGAACAAGAGGCAACATTGCTTCTTGCACAACAAAACGCCCAACTCCTACGGGCCATTCAAGAAGAAGAAGCACGACGTTGGGTCGGGTGGTACCAGCATTAGCCACCACCACAGTAGGCAAGAACCAAGCTTGGGGGAGATCCTCTCCCCCACCAAGGTAAGTCGTGTATCTTAAGTTATTTACGTTTCAATTAGTTTTATCATTGCATTTAAAAAAATATACCAAAAATATTTGATTAGTACTCCCCTTAGCACATATGTCTCATATATGTCTATCTTCCCCATGGAAATGATGACTAGTTGCCTTGCTAATGTTTCTCTAGTTCCTAGTTTACAACTTAGTATTTCTCTAAGTATGGGTTACTTAGCTCATTTAAACCATCATGAACCTGAAAACTTTGTGGGTTGCAAGTGCTAGAACTAAGTCTAAGTTGTTGTGAGACATGATATAGTGAGACAAGAGCTGCTATAATATTGTTCTAAGCATGATAGATTACCGGAGAATTTATTCTTAAAATGATCAAAATCTTAATTGTTCCTCAATGGTGATAAATTCCTACCACAGCCATATATGCTTTACATGTTTACAAACCTTCTACATAGGCTATTTGCTTTGTATTGAGTGTTGTCAAGTCTTGTTGACCCTTGTTAAGAGACTTTTCATGCTCCTAAGATCAAGATCACGTACACACCTCATATACATGCTGCTTCTACACTGGAAGTACGCAAAAACATGCCTTTCATTTCCACCAAATAGGTTGCTTCATACTCCAAGTGTTAGGAAATCTCTCTCAATTATTTAGTACATGAGACTCCAAAGGCTAAGCAAAATAAAGATGAAAAAAAAGAGATGCACAAGTGAAAGTCCATGAAAAAAAACAAGAAAAAAAAAGAAAGGAAAAAAAATGCTAGCCATGTCTCATTAGAAAAGAGAGAAAAAGAAAAAAATATAGAGAGATAGATCTTATCAAATAAAGAAGCAATCTAGTCCACCACACACTTGCACATCTTGATCTGGGAGTATGACACTTCTCTTCAAGGATCCGAGCTTTGACTTCGCAACAAAATGCAAGTAAGTATGCCATCTTCTTTCATCTCTACCTTGAGCTACACATAAGCCTGTTTATAAGTAGGATGAAATAAAGAAGGCAACACTTATCATATGCCTTGGTGTGGAATCATACACCATTTGAGCGACATGAGAGAACCATATGAGGAATATTAAGTCTTTCTTTTGAAAAATATGCAAAACCTCTGGTCTGAAACTTGCTAAAAACAAGAAAGTTAGTGCTCAAGTCAAACTGTTCTATCTTTCAACCACCTAAGACAAAGGAAAAGCCATAAGCCCCACAGAGTACTAAGGTAATATGGGTGATTTACATAGCTAACTTTTCCATTCAAAGAGAAGAACTTTGTTGTGAGCATGATACTCTTGAAATGTGATGCATAGTAACAATACTGATCCATCGAGGCCAAGTTTGATTGTTTGCTCGGGACGAGCAAAGGTTAAGCTTGGGGGATCTTGTTGACAGAAGTTATAGCATGTTTTACCTTATCAAAATACCGTCAATAGGCCTCGGTTTCAAGGAAGAATAGCATATCATGAGCATATTTATCACTAATAAGTTCCACTTGTACTCTTAGCTTGTGAACTTGTAGGAGATGGCAAAATGAACAAAATGAGGCCAGGTGGGCCCACCATGGGGTCGGGCGACCCCACCTTTGGGCCACCTCGGCCATGGTGACATGGCATGATCCAAGAGAAGCATGTTCAAGCCAATATCAACCATTGTATCAAGCATGTGCTTTTGCTCAATGCTGCAAGATGAGAAGCACATGGATTCATGGGTCCACACCGAAAACCAAATGCAACCAACTTCACAAGACTTGCTCCATGACATGTGGGGTCACCAAGGGAGAGAAGAAGGTGGGCCAGCCCTGTCATAGGGGGGTCGGCCGATCCCCCCTTAGTGGGACCCAGCAGCACTATTCATCAGGGTGACATCAGCACCTTCTAGAAGATGTACCACGGGCCCACATGTCAGGGACAGGGGTCGGCCGACCCCATGGTGACCCTCATCCAAGTCGGTGGCAAAATGCATGTTTGACACGTGAAGAATATCCAAGCCATTCATCAAGGTCGGTTGCTATGGCGGTGGATCCAAGGGTGAAGAGAGAAGGATCACGCGGATCGCTGACGTGGCACCGGAGTAGCCCCTACTCCACCTCCACTATAAATAGAGGCCTTCACCCTCTCATTCAGCACACCCCAAGATAGTTTACATATCTCCACTCTCATGTGAGATCAAGCAAGGGTAGTAGTAGTTAGTCTAGAGTGGGAGTTAGAGTCGAGTCCGGCGAAGCTCGGGTCTCCGGAGTCGTCTTCTGGGAGTTTGGTATAGCCCTTGTATATTTCTTCTTTTGTAAGACTTTATTTATTTAATATATTATTCTTTCTTTACTTTACTTTGCATTTACTTAAGTATTTACTTTCCAAGTATTTATTTAAGTATTTCCTTAGTGCAAGTCTATATTTATATAGTCTTGTTGTGTGCTTATCTTAGTTCTATAGTTGTCTTAGTTAGATTGATTTCCTTTAAATAGCTTCTTGTGTGTGTGTGTCATCGTCCTATCTTAGGATATGGGTTTTAGCTATTTTGATCGATAGCTAAAGGTGTAGATAAGTTGCGGATACATGGGTGTATGTTGGGTCTCTGAGTGATGAGTGATTGTCAACTGGGATGATGCGCATGTTCTTTGGCTTGTGTTGTGCAGGTGTCGAGCACGGATGCAGTGATCAAAGGTGAGGTGAAGGTCAAGTAGAGACGTGTCGTGCCGATGGACCAAGAGTGGCGAAGGGCAGACGTGAGGCTTGGACTGAGGGACCAGAGGCCCGAGGATCAGCTGTGGTGGCTGGCAGCCTGGGACAGCAACGAGCGAAGACTTGCGGTCATGTGTTGCCTAAGTCGTAGACTTGGGGACATGTGTTGGTGGACGGGGTGCACGGGCGGTGCATCCCCTCTACGACGTCGGTTTGGTGGTAGAGCCAGGGAAAAACCATCGGGTGGACGGTTTCCAGGTTTGGGCCTCAAAACCTGGGTGCGGATGGTTTCTGAGTTTGGCCACAAAACTCGGGCTGAGGACGGTTTCCAGGTTTGGGCCTCAAAACCTGGGCGCTAAGGGTTTGCTGAGTTTGGCCTCAAAACTCAGAAGCTGGTGGGCTGGTTTCCCGGTTCGGGCCTCAAAACCGGGGGATGGCTGGAAAAGGCCGGTTTCCCGGTTTGGGCCACAAAACCGGGGGTGCAGAGCGGTGGCAACACGTGGCGGCAATCTGGAGGTTGCGTCGAGGCAACGCTTCGAATTGTGCGGGCGTGGCCGTCGGATACACCTACCACCGAGTTGGTCAAGAATAACCCTAGGGTTTAGCTGGTTCGCTCTGTAATTAGAATAGAGAGGGGTAGAGTAGGAATTAGACTTAGGCTAGTAGTAGGATAAGTAGTCGGGAGACTTCCTCCTCCCTTCCTATCTCAGTCATTTGCTCTTTCGCACTTAGGGTTTTCCGCTCTCCCATCCCCTGCTGTAGCTAGCTGAGATCCGCAGAGAGACTTGCCTCTGTGCACTGTTGATTTTGAGGAAGTGAGGCCGTATCCTCACTGTTGTAGCGTGTGGCAGCCACACAGTTGCAGATTCGTGGGTGTGATTCGCGTTTTGTTCGTGTTCTTCGCGGAATCCTTTTTCTCCACGTTCTTCCCGTCGCTTGATCTCTTTGCTCGGTTCATCTTTTGCAAATCCGCTTGAACCAAGTTATTCTAGATCGTGAGGCACTTCTTTCCTCCGAAGGATTTAATCTCTAACCTAACGGTCTAGGAGATCTATCGATTTTTCATTTCGGGTCAAGTTTTCTCCCTTCCCCCAAAATTCTTCGATTTGGAGATAGGTTCGAGCCATGATCTCTTAGAGATAGCTCACTATACTCCTTGTGACTCATCTCTCCAAGTTTGGACCCTAGAGGTTTCGTTTTGGGAGAGTTTGATTCAAATCGGTGGATGAACTGTGCTGTCATGGGTTGACCGGACGCAGGGGTCGGGACAACCAGACGCTGGCTAGGTGAGTCCGGTAGTTGAACGTTCACTACGATTTTCTGCTGGTTGACCAGACGCTTGTGGAGCTCACTGACCGGACGCACAGCGCGTACTATTCACTTGTTTTTGTCCTGGTGACCGGATGCTACTATCCTGACCGGACGCACCGTACACCAGAGTCCGGTCACGAACAGTAAGGTCCGAAACTGGTTTTCTGACGACCGGACGCGTCCAGTGCTCCCTGACCGGACGCTGCCCAGAGTCCGGTCGAGACTGCCTTGCGCGTTTTCGTTCGCGGGTTGTTCGTTCGTTGTCGGATTTGGTTTCCGTCTTTTGCGTTGGCTTTCTAGAGTTGTGTAGTGTCCCGCTGTGCTTCTTGGAAGCATCCACCCTACATCTAGGGTCATGGACATTAGCAAGCTCTAGGGTTTGTCTTTTGGGGTGATTCTCAAGACAGTGGCTACTAGTTTTCGAAAGGAAATTTGAAGCTCCCATTCACCCCCCCCCTCTGGTCACTTTCTGGTTGCTTCTCGGTCCTTCAATTGGTATCGGAGCAGGTTAAGGATCTTCCACCTTAGCCGGTTCCAGATCCACAGAAGGCGACATGGATCGCGGCGTGGGCAAACCGCCGTTCTTTGATGGGACGAACTATGCGTATTGGAAGATACGCATGTCGGCCTATCTCCAGAGCATGGGCTCTTCTGTTTGGGAGATTTGCAACAAGGCTGATTACGTTGTCTTGGCTGCTCGTATCACTCAGCTCCAGATCGATGAGCACGAGGCCAATAGCCGGGCACATAACGCCTTGTTCTCCTGTTTGAGCATGTCTGAGTTTGATCGTGTTTCTCACCTCCCCATGGCTCGCGAGATTTGGGCGACCCTCATGCGCTTCCATGAGGGAACCACTCAGGTCAAATCCCGCCTCTATGAGTTGCACAAACGGGAGTATGAGAACTTTTGACATATGCCTGGCGAGAGCATAGAGAGTTTATTCGCTCGCTTTCAGGTCATTGTCAACAAGATGAGAGCGAACAAGGAGTTGTTGCCTTTTGATGATCATGAGAGGGCCTTGAAGCTTTTGCACACTCTTGATCGGTTGATGTGGGACTCAAAGGTCCAGGCGATCATCGAATCGTCTAACTATGAGACCCTCACTTGCGACGAGCTCTTTAGTAAGCTCAAGTCTAGTGAGATTGACACCATGTCGAGGGCTTCTTATGAGAATCCTTCTGGCCCGACTATGGCTTTGGTTTCTGGCTCTTCTAACCCCTCTAGAGGTTTTGCTCTTTCGTCTCTCTTTTCTGTCACAGAGGACCAGCTTGAGTCGTTGGGGGATGACGAGTTGGCAATGCTCGCCAACCGGTTCATGCGGTTCCACAACAACCGCATGAACCGTCGCCGCGGTGGAGGACGCTCAGGATGCTTTGAGTGTGGCGACCCCGACCACTTCATCGCCAACTTCCCAAGAAGAAGCATTCGTCTGGGAAGGGCGATCATGGGCATAAGTACGACTCCGGCAAGCGCAAGGAGAAGTACGTCCCCGCAAGGCACAAGCGGAGGGGCGGCTTCGACAAGGAGTACATCAAGAAGAAGTACTTGGAGAAGGCCCAGGCTGAGCAGCGTGCGTTCTTCGCCACGCTCAGCGACGTCGACGGCTCGGATGACGACTCCGCTTGCTCAAGCGACGACGAGTCCGAGAAGAAGAAGAGGATCGAGGACAAGCTGAACGGTCTCTGCTTCTTCGCCGACGACGACGGCCTCTGCACCATGGCCCTCGGCAAGGAGGTCGACGGCGAGCTGGTGAACTCCCCTCGGAATGACGACGACGGCGACGACACCTCCCAGGTATCCGTGACCCACGATGAGCTCTTTGCAGAGAATGAGAAGCTTACTGCCGCCTTGCTTAGTCAGGATAAGCTGCTTAGGCGTGCCGCTAGAGAGCGCAAGGAGTTTAGGTAGAAGTGGGAGGACACGGTGAGAGAGCTTGAGTTTGCCAAGTCCACCGTGGTCGTGTCGGAGGAGGTTGAGTGTGAGATGTGCACCACGCACATGACTGACCTTCTCACTTTGAGAGGTAAGTATGCTGCGTTGGTAGGAGAGGTGGATGAGCTGAAGGCTAGACCTTCTCTGTTGGGTGCGTGCAAGACTTGTCCTGTCTTGCAATCTGAGTTGGCAGAGAAGAATGCCAAGATTGTGTCTCTTGAGGAGGCCAACCCAGGTAGCACTTGTGTGGCTAAGTGCGCTTTGTGTGAGGGCTTGGAGATGGAGATAGCCAATGTGAAGCATTACAAGATGCAAACTGAGGAAGAAAACACATACCTTCGGACCATCTTGTCATGGGTATCTTGTGGTGAGCCACAGCTCGGGATGATGATCTCCCAATTCAAGCGAGCTGTTGGAGGTCCCGGTGTAGGTTTTGCTCAGGGTGTTGATCGTTTTGCTTTTAGGAAGATTGTAGAGTCGAGTGGTTTGAACCCGAGTGAGAAGCCCAACTCCACCACTACTCCCAAACTTACCAAGCTTCCACCCAAAGAGCCTCTCAAACCTAACACCAAGGATGGGGTATTTGTGGAACCTCCGAGAGCTCCACCCAAGAACCAAGTGTGGCATCCCAACCCAACCACCTTAAGAACAAGCTGGATACAATGTCACCTATCCAGGAGGAGTTGCCACAAGAGGGCAAAGTGATCCACACTCACAGCCATGAGTACCAACAACCCCCTTTGCGTGCGGTGAGGTATCATTGTGACTTCTGTGGGAGAGATGGACACTTGAGGGAGTTCTGCATTAGGCGCAAGAGAGAAGTGCGCCGTGTTAGGGAGATGAACAATACGGACATGTACCATCCTTTCCATGATGTACATGTGCCGAATGTTTAGAAGAGAGCTCCGAGGAGAGCAGCTAGGCCCAGAGGTCCAGAACCTCAAGTTCCCAGGCCTAGGCAGCAGAGAGCTCCGAGGAGAGATGCTAGGCCTAGAGGCGCAATGCCTCAAGTTGCTAGGCCTAGGCCTCATAGAGAGCGTGCCCGGCGGGAGCCTGCAGTTGTAGGCTATGGACCCTGTGGCGGAGGCTTTGTAGTTGAGCGTTTCCCCCCACCGCGTTTTGAGTATCGCGATGGACGCTCCTCCCTTAGCGGACCACGTTTTCCTCTACGTGGTGATCGCTCCTCTCGTAGACGTGCTAGGAATGGTTTTTCTGCTAACCGTTCTTTGAGCAGTCGGCCCAACACTGGTATTCCCCTTACTTCACTAACCCTAGTGTTGGACCGTATGCTCACCCTATGTCTTTTTATTGATGTAGGTAAAACGGTTGGAGGACATTTGGTTGGTGGATTCCGGTTGCTCGAGGCACATGACCGGAAACGCCAAGTGGTTCTCCAGCCTTAGCCCTGTTGCCGGAAAGGAGTACATAACTTTCGGCGACAATAGCAAAGGTAAGGTATTGTCTCGCGGGTCTGTGCGGGTTAATGAGCACTTCGTGTTGCGCGATTTTGCTCTTGTTTCTAACCTGCATTTTAATCTTCTTTCTGTTTCGCAACTTTTTGATGATGACTATGAGATTCGTTTTAATCCGAATCTCAGCCGTATTTTGGATCCTCAGGGCAATCTTGTGTGTTTGATTTCGCCCTTTGGAAAAGTCTTTCGTGCGAATTTCTCGGAGTCTTTTGGCACTTCTCGTTGTCTTGTGGCTGGACCTTCCTCCTCTGATCTTTGGAAGTGGCATAGGAGACTTGGACATTTGAGCTTCGACTTGCTTGCAAGGCTTAGTTCACATGGCCTAATCCGAGGATTGCCCAAGTTGCATATGGAGAAGGATCTTGTTTGCCACTCTTGTAGACACGGGAAGATGGTTGCCGCTCCCCACCATCCGTGACTCAGGTCATGACCAAGCGCCCTGGAGAGCTTTTGCACATGGACCTTGTTGGTCTGGCTCGGGTGAGCTCGGTTGGGGGGAAGTGGTATGTGCTTGTTGTTGTTGATGACTTTTCGAGATATTCGTGGGTCTTCTTTTTAGCTAAGAAGACCGAGACTTTCTCCTTTGCTCGTAATCTGATTTTGCGTCTTCAGAACGAGTTCCCTTTGAACTCGATGCGAGCAATTCGGAGTGATAATGGTTCTGAATTCAAGAATTTGGATTTTGAGAAGTTTTGTGACCACTTGGGTTTGGAGCATCAGTTTTCTTCCCCCTACACACCACCCCAGAATGGTGTTGTAGAAAGGAAGAATCAGACCCTTGTTGAGATTGCTAGGACGATGCTCGATGAGCATAGGACTCCTAGGCATTATTGGGCCGAAGCTATGAGCACTGCGTGCTATATTTCCAATCGCATTTTTCTGAGAGCGTTCTTGAAAAAGACTTCTTATGAGTTGCATTTTGGTAGACAGCCCAAGGTGAGTTATTTTAGAGTCTTCGGTTGCCATTGTTTTATTTTGAAGAAAGGCAACCTGGACAAGTTTGAGTCTCGTTCTTCTGACGGTGTATTTTTGGTTTATGGCACTCACACTCGCGCATATCGTGTACTTAACCTTGATACTAACCGAGTCATGGACACATCAGATGTCACCTTCGACGAGACTCTCGTTTGTCCTTCTTCTCGTTTTGAGCGAGCAGGTGATCATGAGGTTGGTGAGCCTCTTTTCGATAATGAGGACGAGGATGCTGAAGGCATAGATGACCCAGCATTGCCTCCACCTGCTGTGCCGCAAAGAGCGGCTTCTACGATGACTCACGACCCCCAACACATCTTCTTCCTGGGGGCCGTGGGATCCGCCACCCCGAGCGGTACCTTTTGTACCCGGGGAGGCACCAGCTGCTGTTGAGGGGGAGGCTACTTCAGCTCGGGAGGCGCCACGACACATCCAGTGCCAGCACCCGCCTCAGCAGATGATCGACAGCATCGATGAACGGGTTACTCGGTTCAGGTCACAGCACATCTCTCACTTCGCTCATTCTGCTTTTGTTGCTAATTTTGAGCCCCGAGATGTTGGACACGCTTTGATGGATCTGGATGGGGTCAATGCCAAGCATGAGGAGTTAGAAAATTTTGAGAGAAATCGGGTTTGGGTTCTAGTTCCTCCCCCTCCTAACTGTAATCCTATTGGGACAAAACGGGTTTTCAAAAACAAACAAGGAGAGGATGGCCACATTGTGAGGAACAAAGCGCGTCTTGTGGCCAAGGGTTATAGTCAGAAGGAGGGGATAGACTTTGAGGAGACTTTTGCTCCTGTAGCTCGTTTGGAGGCTATTAGGATACTCTTGGCTTTTGCTGCATCCAAAGGTTTTAAACTCTTTCAAATGGATGTCAAGAGTGCCTTCTTAAACGGCTACATAGAAGAGGACGTGTATGTTGAGCAACCCCCGGTTTTGAAAATCCCAAGTTTCCAAACCATGTTTTTAAACTTCACAAAGCTTATATGGTTTGAAACAAGCCCCTAG
Source organism: Coix lacryma-jobi var. lacryma-jobi (assembly GCA_009763385.1). Classification (NCBI taxonomy): domain Eukaryota; kingdom Viridiplantae; phylum Streptophyta; class Magnoliopsida; order Poales; family Poaceae; genus Coix; species Coix lacryma-jobi. Next base: position 141,956,145 of record CM019824.1, read on the forward strand.
AGCCTGGTATGATAGACTGAAAACCTTTTTGCTTGCTAAGGTTTTAAAATGGGATGTGTAGATAAACGCTCTTTCTCCTCAAGCAAGGCAAAGGCACTCTCTTGGTCCAGATTTACGTGGATGATATCATTTTCGGTGGTTCTTCTCACGCTTTGGTTGCCAAGTTTGCAGATATTATGAGCAGGGAGTTCGAGATGAGCATGATTGGCGAGCTGACTTTCTTTCTCGGGTTGCAAATCAAGCAATCCTGAGAGGGGACGTTTGTGCACCAGGGCAAGTACACCAAGGACTTGCTGAAGCGGTTCGATATGGGTGAGGCCAGCCTCTTCCAACACCCATGTCGACGACGACTGCCCTGGATGCGGATGTGGATGGAGAAGCAGTGGACCAGAAGGAGTACCGAAGCATGATCGGGTCGCTGCTCTACCTGACGGCGACACGCCCGGACATCCAGTTCGCGGTGTGTCTGTGCGCGCGCTTTCAGGCGTCGACGCACACTTCTCACCGTCAGGCAATGAAGCGCATATTCAGGTACCTTCGTTTCACACCTGAGTTCGGGATTTGGTATTCTGCTTCCTCCACCCTCTCCCTTTGCGGTTATTCGGATGCCGATTTTGCTGGTTGCCGTATTGAGCGCAAGTCCACTTCTGGGACTTGCCAGTTTATTGGTTCTTCTCTTGTTCGTGGTCTTCTCGCAAGCAGTCTAGTGTCGCTCAGTCACCATAGAGGCTGAATATGTTGCTGCGGCTAGCTGCTGTTCCCAGTTGCTCTGGATGATGGCCACTTTGCGTGATTTTGGTCTGAGCTTTTCTCGCGTGCCTTTGCTTTGTGACAGCACGAGTGCCATTAGCGTTGCTAAGAACCCCGTGCTTCACTTGAAGACCAAACACATTGATGTGCGCTTTCATTTCTTGTGAGACCACCAGGAGAAGGGTGATATCGACCTTCGCCATGTCGATACTCATCATCAACTGGCTGATATTTTCACCAAGCCTTTAGATGATTCAACCTTTAAACGGTTGAGGGGTGAGCTTGGTGTGTGTTTCCCCTTTTAGTTGAGGGAAACATTTTGGATCTTGTATATTTGACTGACTCTTTTGTCTTTCTTTTCTTTTGCATTTTAGCATACGCATTTACATTCTGAGCTTCATGTCTATAATCACTAGAATGTAACTATGCACCATGTAGTATGCTCCGATGCTTATGTTGATGCTTGTAGCTTATGCTCTTTCTGATCACTAGTACATGTTGTGAGCTGAGCTATTTTTGAAATGATGAATTTGCTTAATAATTTCAAATCTAAAAATGTTCACCATTGAGATATGCAACTAGCATGTGTAGGATGTGTTGAGTTTACTCGTGCTTTTCATATATGCTAGGTTGCTATGTCTCTAGTTCTGAGTCATTCACTTGCTGGTCTGTTCATATCATGTTTAAAATTTGTACCAAGTTTAGTGAATTGAAAAGATCGAGATGGGATTGCTTGTCAACACATCACGGTATCGAGACGGTTTCTCATTGCACTTTGAGTTAAACTTGAGCCGTGTAGTGTACGACCGAAACCGTAGCTTTAAGCTTCTGATTGCTTCGGCATAGGCTTCGCTCGGTTGCAAAGTTAGGCAATGACAAGCTTTCAACCTCTCGCAATCACATGCTAATAATTGAACTTGTGTAATTTCACCGCTGCAACTCCGATCTGAATTTGAATTCACAACTGTATGTTACATTCTAAGCATGATGATTGAACTTTGCTAGGGGTAGTTCACCTTGTATACATGTTTAGCACTTGTTCAGACTCCTGTTTATACATTGCTAGTGCTATTTTGATGGTGAGTACCTTTTGACTCAAAACTGCTCCTTTCTGCTCATATGTTCATACTTCATATCTGGTGATCAGTTTGAGCCTTTGCTGGGCTTGCATGCTGTTGATGAGTCATTAGAGTTATACTGTTTAGAGCATCTTGCATTCTCCTGAATATATTCCTGAAGCTGCTAACTTGCATTTTGACTCATATGCATGATGGAAGGGGAGAACCTCCCTAGTTAGCACTTTTGTTGGTGCCCTTTCTGATGGGGAGAGCCTTTTACTTGATTCGTGCATTTTCAACAAAGGGGGAGAATTTGCAAATCATTTGTGCTTCCTGAGTGTTCATTTGAGGGGGAGTTTCCAGGGGGAGAGTTTGCATGTCTCCTGGATGATCAACTAAGGGGAGCTTGAGCTTTGCTGTCTCTTGTTGGCCGAAAGCATCGGTATCAAGCTTCTTTGCTAGTTGTGTTGAGCCTGAGCTTTGCTGTCTCTTGTTGCTCCGAAAGGCATCGGTATCAGCTTTCTTTGCCGCTAGTTGTGTTGAGCCTCTGTGCCTCTATCTTGAGGGACTAGCATTTTGCTTCGATATTTTCGATTGGGATTTGCTAGCGGTGTTGAGCCTGTTCTACTCTTCTTGAAGGCTAGCTTTGCTTTGCTTGGTTGCGTCGAGCCATTGCCCATGTCTTTGGGGACCAAGTTGTCTTGCTCTTTCCACTTGACCTTCTTCGGCTTTGCTATGCTTTTGGGTCATTTGGTCGAGTTCTCTCTTCTCCTTCTTCCTTCTCTCTTTCTACTATGATTTGTGTGGTAGTTGACAATGCACTCATCAAGGGGGAGATTGCGGATACATGGGTGTATGCTGGGTCTCTGAGTGATGAGTGATTGTCAACTGGGATGATGCGCATGTTCTTTGGCTTGTGTTGTGCAGGTGTCAAGCACGGATGCAGTGATCAAAGGCGAGGTGAAGGTCAAGTAGAGACGTGTCGTGCCGATGGACCAAGAGTGGCGAAGGGCGGACGTGAGGCTTGGACTGAGGGACCAGAGGCCCGAGGATGAGCTGTGGTGGCTGGCAGCCTGGGATAGCAACGAGCGAAGACTTGCGGTCATGTGTTGCCTAAGTCATAGACTTGGGGACACGTGTCGGTGGACGGGGTGCACGGGCGGTGCATCCCCTCTACGACGTCGGTTTGGTGGTAGAGCCAGGGAAAAACCATCGGGTGGACGGTTTCCAGGTTTGGGCCTCAAAACCTGGGTGCGGATGGTTTTCGAGTTTGGCCACAAAACTCGGGCTGAGGACGGTTTCCAGGTTTGGGCCTCAAAACCTGGGCGCTGAGGGTTTGCTGAGTTTGGCCTCAAAACTCAGAAGCTGGTGGGCTGGTTTCCCGGTTTGGGCCTCAAAACCGGGGGATGGCTGGAAAAGGCTGGTTTCCCGGTTTGGGCCACAAAACCGGGGGTGCAGAGCGTTGGCGGCACGTGGCGGCAATCTGGAGGTTGCGTCGAGGCAACGCTTCGAATTGTGCGAGTGTGGCCGTCGGATACACCTACCACCGAGTTGGTCCAGAATAACCCTAGGGTTTAGCTGGTTCGCTCTGTAATTAGAATAGAGAGGGGTAGAGTAGGAATTAGACTTAGGCTAGTAGTAGGATAAGTAGTCGGGAGACTCCCTCCTCCCTTCCTATCTCAGTCATTTGCTCTTTCGCACTTAGGATTTTCCGCTCTCCCATCCCCTGCTGTAGCTAGCTAAGATCCGCAGAGACTTGCCTCTGTGCACTGTTGATTTTGAGGAAGTGAGGCCGTATCCTCACTGTTGTAGCGTGTGGCAGCCACACAGTTGCAGATTCGTGGGTGTGATTCGCGTTTTGTTCGTGTTCTTCGCGGAATCCTTTTTCTCCACGTTCTTCCCGTCGCTTGATCTCTTTGCTCGGTTCATCTTTTGCAAATCCGCTTGAACCAAGTTGTTCTAGATCGTGAGGCACTTCTTTCCTCCGAAAGATTTAATCTCTAACCTCACGGTCTAGGAGATCAATCGATTTTTCGTTTCGGGTCAAGTTTTCTCCCTTCCCCCAAAATTCTTCGATTTGGAGATAGGTTCAAGCCATGATCTCTTAGAGATAGCTCACTATACTCCTTGTGACTCATCTCTCCAAGTTTGGACCCTAGAGGTTTCATTTTGGGAGAGTTTGATTCAAATCGGTGTATGAACTGTGCTGTCACGGGGTGACCGGACGCAGGGGTCGGGACGACCGGACGCTGTCTAGGTGAGTCCGGTCGTTGAACGTTCACTATGATTTTCTGCTGGTTGACCGGACGCTTGTGGAGCTCACTGACCGGACGCACAGCGCGTACTATTCACTTTTTTTTGTCCTGGTGACCGGACGCTACTATCCTGACTGGACGCTCCGTACACCAGAGTCCGGTCACGAACAGTAAGGTCCGAAACTGGTTTTTTGACGACCGGACGCGTCCGGTGCTCCCTGACCGGACGCTGCCCAGAGTCCGGTTGAGACTGCCTTGCGCGTTTCGTTCGCGGGTTGTTCGTTCGTTGTCGGATTTGGTTTCCGTCTTTTGCGTTGGCTTTCCAGAGTTGTGTAGTGTCCCGCTGTGCTTCTTGGAAGCATCCACCCTACATCTACGGTCATGGACATTAGCAAGCTCTAGGGTTTGTCTTTTGGGGTGATTCTCGGGACAATGGCTATTAGTTTTCGAAAGGAAATTTTGAAGCTCCCATTCACCCCCCTCTGGTCGCTTTCTAGTTGCTTCTCGGTCCTTCATAAGTGTGAGCCTGGTGCTCATAATTTATCTTATCTTTGACTACCGCTGGCTTGCACGGACAGTAGGGGCGCATGGGCAAAAGGTGACAGATTTTGCCTGGCTACTTAGATCCCCTCACGTGAACTCAGGCTAGTTCTTAAAAGGTAAGGCGTCCATAAGCCAATTATCCGCTTGCGTACTGGGTTAGGTGAATAACCTTCTATCGCTTTACTCTCTCGTTTATCCCTCTCACACAAGTAGCAAGGCGTCAATCGTTTAGTCATCTATATAATTACGATTAGTTCATAGGAGTAAAGGTAGAAACATAGGAGTACTTTATACTCACTCGTTGTCCTCCCACCTAGCTAACCCTACTAAAGTTATCTTTCATATCATATACCATTTGCTTAACTTATTTATCTTATCTATCTATCCTCCATTATATCCACTTATACCCTTTGCTTCTCTAATTGATAATAGATTATAGTAAGACTAAAGGATCTATCTTTCCTCTCTCTACATCTTTCCTAGCTTGCTTTCCTTTGGGATAAAATAAATAACGATACCTTGGAATACTCCTGGGTGAAGTGCTACATCGGTATTTTTTGTGCGCTTGCGGAACTATCCAATAGTCAATAGTTTTACCACCAAGACACTTCTGGCGCCGTTGCTGTGGTTAGGCTCCATAGTCTAGTTCTAGTGGTTGCGCTAAGAAGTACCAATAAGCGTTTCTGGCGCCGTTGCCGGGGATAGATTAAAACTCTATTCTTAGTAGCGACGCTAAGAAATACCAACAAGCATTTCTGACGCCATTGCCGGGGAAAGCAACCGCCTAGGAGTTTAGAGACAGTGAATCCGGAGTCTGCAATTTATTAGTTATCAAGTAGTATAGGGGCTAACCCCTCACCTGTCTAGTTTCTTTTTGTTATCGTGAAACTAGTAGGTGTATGAGCGGTTTCCAACTGCCGTCAAACTTCGTTGAAAATCCTGAGCAGTTGTTGAGCAGGACTAGACTTCATCAAGTTCCACCTCAAAGGTTCATCTCGAACCAGAATCCGTTCGAGGAGGAAGTTTTGGCACCAGCTAGAAGAGAAGCCATGGCCCAAAAGACCATCTCCGAGTACTCTGCGCCGTCGGTCGACAATGTCGCCACGGGTCCGCAGCTTAACTTGGGGGATGCGACATTCGAGCTCAAGCCAGCTCTCATCAACATGGTGCAAGCCAATCCATCCTGTGGGAAGCCGCATGAGGATGCCAACGCCCATCTCCAACACTTCTTGGAGGTATGTGGTACTTTCACTATGAAGAATGTGTCTGCAGACGCCATTCGTCTTCGTCTTTTCCTGTTCTCGTTATTGGGAAAGGCGAAGCAATGGTTCTACGCCAACAAGAGTGAAGCCAACACTTGGGAGGAGTGCGCCAATGCGTTTCTCAAGAAGTTCTTCCTGATGGGCAAGACCAGCGCCCTTCGTGGAATGATTTCCAGCTTCCAGCAACAAGCTGATGAGATGATTCCCGAAGCATGGGAACGTCTACAAGAGTACATTCGCGCATGCCCTCATCATGGGATAGAGGAGTGGCTCATTATCCAAGGTTTCTACCATGGCCTGACCGGTATGGCCCGTAGTCACCTAGATGTAGCCGCTGGAGGGGCATTCTTACAACACAATGTGAGAGATGCCAAGGACCTCATAGAGAAGATGGTAACCAACCAAGGTTGGAATGAGGAACGTCTTCAGCCGAAGAAGGGAGGTGTTCATGCTCTCAATGAGGTGGACATGCTTTGCGCGAAGATGGACCTCCTGATGAAGAAGTTAGAAGAAAGTTCCAAGAGGGAACTAGAGGTCGTTCAACCATATGCAACCGCACGAGCCGTCAAAGCCGACCAATGGTGCGAGGTATGCGGAGGCAATGACCATTCGGGATAATTGTCCCGAGACGAAGGAGGAAGTGAGCTTCATCAACAACGTCAACAACAACGGGTACCGGGCCCCACAACAACAACAGGATGGAACTCGCGCCCCTTCTACCAAAATCAAGGTAATGAGTATAGCAATAATTTCAATAATTATTATAATAACCAACCTTCTTTAAGAGATCTTGTCTTAGGCCAATCTAAAATAAATGATAGTATTAATAAAAAGATGATCTAATAATAAGACTCTTGAAATTATAAATGAGAAAATGGATAGCTTTAATTCTGCTATGAAAAATCAATTGAGCTTTAATAAAATGTTAGAAACACAATTAGCTCAACTAGCAGCAGTTGTCCCATCCTACGAGCAAGGTAAGATCCCGGGAAAACCCGAGGATCCAATAGAGGGTGTTAAATTAGTTACTACGAGGTACGGTAAGCCTCCGCTCCGGTCAAACTGGGGTTATCTACTCGATCCACCTTTCATCACCAAGAAGGAAGATCCAGGCCTGCCGACCATCACCTGCCAGATTGGACCACAAGTCTTCCACGACGCCTTCTGCGACCTTGGATCGAGTGTCAACATCATGTCCAAGGTAACATATGATAACTTACTAGGGGGACCTTTGCTCCCTATATTTGTTCGTTTGCAGCTGGCCGATCAGACGCTACGGTTCCCCGAGGGACTAGCAACGAACATTCTCATCAAAGTCCAAAATAGCTACGTCCCCGTCGATTTCCTTATATTGGACATGCGATCCAATCTAGACGTCGCGATCATCCTGGGAAGGCCGTTCCTCAATACGGTTAACGCCATCATTTACGTGGGATCCAGCCAACTTCACCTCCAATTCCCGAATATAAGGTAAAGTGTCCATTCAACGGTTATAAAGCTAACATGCAGGTGAAGGACAAAGAACCTCGAGACAACAAACATCGTCATCGTCACCCACACCGTAGGAACAAGAAAAAGAGCGAGTCGGCCAACAAAGCCGAAGTAAAAGAAGAACCCGCCGACGAGGTGCAACCACGGTCTCCATCTCCGGGACCGACCGAAGCACCCAATGAATGACAAGACGAAGAGGTCCTGCTCTACGGACCTGAAACATGGAGCCCTCACTGATAAGTTAAATCAGTAGTTATCTCATATTTAATTTTTCATGCATTTCAATTTTTTACATTTTCCTTCAATTGCATACTTAGTTAATTCTGCATATTTCATTTCGACAAAATAATTTTCATGCTAGTAACACCTTGACAATAACTTGCAACACTCTTGAGCCATGGGACCACCCCAAGGTGGGGTCGGTCGACCCCACCATTGGGCCCACTGGCACATGCTCTATCTTGGCCTAGTACCCTGAGTATGACACAACACTTTGGTGCTCAAGGAGCATCCAAGGTGGGATCGGCCGATCCCACCATGGTGCCCTCCTGCACCCTACTGCACTCTACTCAGCATGCTCATGAACACCATGCATATCACCAGAGCCAACATCTGAAAAGAAATGGTCCTTTGCTTTACTCTTTAAGCATGAGATGTTCCTTTATGTTGGATGCTCATGGGACCACAACAACCGGCCAAAGGCATGTCTTAGTGCTCTCATGGTCCATGGGAATCACTTTAGACATGTCTCCACTTGGGCCATTCATCTTTTCTCTTTCACCAAACACTAGGCAGGGAATCTCTGAAATTTGTGTCAACTTTGGACCAAACATAGTTGCATCTTTACTAGACACATAATGACACAAAGTTTAAAGATTGAGGGGACATGTAGGGGGGTCGGCCGACCCATGTGTTGGCCCATCCTGAAAATGTATTTACTCACTTTAGACATGTCCCCTGGCTAAAGCAAAAGCAAAGTTGAAAGTGTCAAGGAGGGGGATCGGCCTATCCATGTTGTGGGAGACATCAAGATGCCCTTCTCCCCCTATATATACCCTTGCATTGTGAGCTCAACTCCACACCAAAACCACCAGAACCATCTCGAGCTCACAAGTTCTTCCTTTCCTTAGTTGCAAGTTCATTCTCAAGTTTAGTTTAGTAGTAGCACCATCCAAAAACCAAAAACCCAAAAATAGTCCCTATTTCATAGTAGTGGTAGAAGCTTGGTAACTTATCTGTAGTAAGATGAAGAAGTTGCTTGCCTCCCGTTTCAAAAAGTCCAACAAGGGTGAGAGTTCTTCCAAGAACCTCACCATGCTAGTGCTCATGAGAGGAGAGAGGTGGAAAGAAGTGAGCTAGTACCCTTCATTCCCCCGGCTAGAGTAATGGAGACCGAGAGTGGCCTCAGGCTAAATGCCGAAGAGATGGGGAAATTCTTCACTCTTAGTGAGTGTAGTTTCTCACACACAAGTATCATTGATCCGGCCCTCTTGCAAGAAACAGGTATGGATTCAGAATTTTATGCTATTTTCAATACCATTGGTTGGGGAGGATTCTTTGAAATTCTTGAATTTGGCATAGAGAACCTAACCAATGAGTTTTTATGCACGCTAAAAGTGAATAACGATGGGGTAGCGTTTCGAATGTTGGGGTGGAATATGACTTGACTTGGAGCACATTAAACACTGCTTTAGGATTTGATCACTCTTGCCATCTTGATGTAGACCATGCTTTTCATTATGACAAGAATGCTTTCTGGTATGCCATTACTGGCTCTAGTGATTGTTCCAACCCCTCACCACACAAAATTCATAACCCAACCTTACGTTTCATGCACTACTGGCTGTTCACCACTCTTTTCCCTGGCATGAGAGGAGCTTTGGTAAGTGATGATAAGGTGAAACTACTCTATGCCATGGTTAGAAAAGTTAAAGTTTCACCTGTTAAAATGCTAGTGAACTATTGGCTTAGCTACATAAAGCCTAGGAAACCCATATACTTCACATCATTCATCACACGCATAGCCAAAGCTTTGGTGCACTAGAATCCCAAACTTTTGAGTACATTAAAACCGTGAGAGATGTTCTGGAAGAAAATGTATTTATTGTTTGCGATGTACTCAAAAAGGGTCCCAAGGGTGAACTAATAATGATTTATCCAGGCCATACAGTCGAAATCACTCTCCCTTGTGAGGGACTTCGATTGTATGCGCTTCATACGCTAACCTTTGATTTGGACCCCGAGGAAAGAACCCCAAAAGTTGCAGGTACTAGCAGGAGGACAAGGAGAGCGTCCCGTGCTACTCGAATGGAACAAGGCGGACCTTCACGTCAGGCTGAAGAAGTTGAGGAGGGAGATGAGGCAGCCTCTATGGACATTTCAGGGTCCTTGGGGAGGCCTCCTCGCTCACAGGACACCCCTCACTCTCAAGACACTCCTCGCCCACGGGTAGAGGAAGGCAACATCAAGGGACGCCGATGGATGAGCTCATCGACAACATGGGTGCAATGAACATCGAACAAGAGGCAACATTGCTTCTTGCACAACAAAACGCCCAACTCCTACGGGCCATTCAAGAAGAAGAAGCACGACGTTGGGTCGGGTGGTACCAGCATTAGCCACCACCACAGTAGGCAAGAACCAAGCTTGGGGGAGATCCTCTCCCCCACCAAGGTAAGTCCTGTATCTTAAGTTATTTACGTTTCAAGTTTTCTCGTTTTCATTTGCATTTAAAAAAATATACCAAAAATATTTGATTAGTACTCTCCCTTAGCACATATGTCTCATATATGTCTATCCTATCCCGGAAATGATGACTGTACTAGTTGCCTTCCTAGTTTACTGTATTAATGCACTTCAGTATTAGTCTCTATACTATTGAGTTATTATCATAAACCATCATGCTCTGATAACTACTTCTACATTGTAAACTGTCTAACAACTTAGTTTTGTGTATGAGACTTAGCTCATAATGAAAAACTTGTGCAAGGCTATAATCTAAGTTGTTGTGAGACATGATATAATGAGACAAAGCTGCTATAATATTTTCTAAGCATGATAGATTACCAGAGATTTATTCTTAAAATGATCAAAATCTTAATTGTTCCTCAATGGTGATAAATTCCTACCACAGCCATATATGCTTTACATGTTTACAAACCTTCTACATAGGCTATTTGCTTTGTATTGAGTGTTGTCAAGTCTTGTTGACCCTTGTTAAGAGACTTTTCATGCTCCTAAGATCAAGATCACGTACACACCTCATATACATGCTGCTTCTACACTGGAAGTACGCAAAAACATGCCTTTCATTTCCACCAAATAGGTTGCTTCATACTCCAAGTGTTAGGAAATCTCTCTCAATTTATTTAGTACATGAGACTCCAAAGGCTAGGCAAAATAAGATGAAAAAAAAGAGATGGACAAGTGAAAGTCCATGAAAAAAAAGAAGAAAAAAAGAAAAAAATGCTAGCCATGTCTCATTAGAAAAGAGAGAAAAAGAAAAAAATATAGAGAGATAGATCTTATCAAATAAAGAAGCAATCTAGTCCACCACACACTTGCACATCTTGATCTGGGAGTATGACACTCCTCTTCAAGGATCCGAGCTTTGACTTCGCAACAAAATGCAAGTAAGTATGTCATCTCTTTCATCTCTACCTTGAGCCACACATAAGCCTGTTTAAGTAGGATGAAAAAATAAAGAAGGCACACTTATCATATGCCTTGGTGAGGAATCATACACCATTTGAGCGACATGAGAGAACCATATGAGGAACATTAAGTCTTTCTTTTGAAAAATATTGCAAAACCTCCGGTATGAAACTTGCTAAAAACAAGAAAGTTAGTGCTCAAGTCAAACTGTTCTATCTTTCAACCACCTAAGACAAAGGAAAAGCCATAAGCCCCATAGAGTACTAAGGTAATATGGGTGATTTACATAGCTAATTTTTCCATTCAAAGAGAAGAACTTTGTTGTGAGCATGATACTCTTGAAATGTGATGCATAGTAACAATATTGATCCATCGAGGCCAAGTTTGATTGTTTGCTCGGGACGAGCAAAGGTTAGCTTGGGGATCTTGTTGACAGAAGTGTTATAGCATGTTTACCTTATCAAAATACCGTCAATAGGCCTCGGTTTCAAGGAAGAATAGCATATCATGAGCATATTTATCACTAATAAGTTCCACTTGTACTCTTAGCTTGTGAACTTGTAGGAGATGGCAAAATGAACAAAAAAGGCCAGGTGTGCCCACCATGGGGTCGGGCGACCCCACCTTTGGGCCACCTCGGCCATGGTGACATGGCATGATCCAAGAGAAGCATGTTCAAGCCAATATCAACCATTGTATCAAGCATGTGCTTTTGCTCAATGCTGCAAGATGAGAAGCACATGGATTCATGGGTCCACACCGAAAACCAAATGCAACCAACTTCACAAGACTTGCTCCATGACATGTGGGGTCACCAAGGGAGAGAAGAAGGTGGGCCAGCCCTGTCATAGGGGGGTCGGCCGATCCCCCCTTGGTGGGACCCTGTAGCACTATTCATCAGGGTGACATCAGCACCTTCTAGAAGATGTACCACGGGCCCACATGTCAGGGACAGGGTCGGCCGACCCCATGGTGACCCTCATCCAAGTCGGTGGCAAAATGCATGTTTGACACGTGAAGAATATCCAAGCCATTCATCAAGGTCGGTTGCTATGGCGGTGGATCCAAGGGTGAAGAGAGAAGGATCACGCGGATCGCTGACGTGGCACCGGAGTAGCCCCTACTCCACCTCCACTATAAATAGAGGCCTTCACCCTCTCATTCAACACACCCCAAGATAGTTTACATATCTCCACTCTTATGTGAGATCAAGCAAGAGTAGTAGTAGTTAGTCTAGAGTGGGAGTTAGAGTCGAGTCGGGCGAAGCTCGGGTCTCCGGAGTCGTCTTCTGGGAGTCTGGTATAGCCCTTGTATCTTTCTTCTTTTGTAAGACTTTATTTATTAATATATTATTCTTTCTTTACTTTACTTTGCATTTACTTTCCAAGTATTTATTTAAGTATTTACTTAGTGCAAGTCTATATTTATATAGTCTTGTTGTGTGCTTATCTTAGTTCTATAGTGTCTTAGTTAGATTGATTTCCTTTAAGTAGCTTCTTGTGTGTGCGTCATCGTCCTATCTTAGGATATGGGCTTTAGCTATTTTTGATCGATAGCTAAAGGTATAGATAAGTGTGAGCGTGGTGCTCATACTTTATCTTATCTTTGACTACCGCTGGCTTGCACGGACAGTAGGGGCGCATGGGCAAAAGGTGACAGATTTTGCCTGGCTACTTAGATCCCCTCACGTGAACTCAGGCTAGTTCTTAAAGGTAAGGCGTCCATAAGCCAAATATCCGCTTGCGTACTGGGTTAGGTGAACAACCTTCTATCGCTTTACTCTCTCGTTTATCCCTCTCACACAAGTAGCAAGGCGTCAATCTAGTTAAGTCATATATTTAATTACGATTAGTTCATAGGAGTAAAGGTAGAAACATAGGAGTACTTTACTCACTCGTTGTCCTCCCACCTAGCTAACTCTACTAAAGTTATCTTTCATATCATATACTCTTTGCTTAACTTATTTATCTTATCTATCTATCCTCCATTATATCCACTTATACCCCTTTGCTTCTCTAATTGATAATAGATTATAGTAAGACTAAAGGATCTATCTTTCCTCTCTCTACATCTTTCCTAGCTTGCTTTCCTTTGGGATAAAATAAATAACGATACCTTGGAATACTCCCGGGTGAAGTGCTACATCGGTATTTTCTGTGCGCTTGCGGAACTATCCAATAGTCAATTTTTTACCACCAAGACACTTCTGGCGCCATTGCTGGGGTTAGGCTCCATAGTCTAGTTCTAGTGGTTGCGCTAAGAAGTGTCAACAAGCGTTTCTGGCGCCGTTGCCGGGGATAGATTAAAACTCTATTCTTAGTAGCGACGCTAAGAATACCAACACAATGCTTCAACTTTCTCCTAGGAGTTGACTTTCTAGTCAACATCCTGTAACAATGGCTATATCGGAGCCGCATAATTTGGAATTGTCTGGCATCAAACCGGCAGGTTTCGTAATTTGACGATTTTTCTCTTCCTTGTCAATTACAGGTCAATTGACTGGCATGTCTGAAGTTGTTCTCACCAAGAATCTACACTGCCATCCATTGAAGGTCCAGGAGGTCAAGACCTTGGTCTACACGGCCTCTGAGGACCGTGTTCAAGTGTGTTGGCACCCTCATCCAAAATTTTGTGTCAACACATTCTTTTGGCACGCCCAGTGGGACCACAGTCGTCTGATCACGACAATCGGCAATGATGAAGTGCTGAACGTGACGATGGATGAATTTTCAGATGAGCTCCGACAAATGATAGAACAAACCGTTGAGCAATATCGGCACATGTGTAGTTTTAGTAGAACGAGGGATAAGAAAATTATCCAGAAGTCTCATCTTCCAAGGGTGGTTCTAGAGGGTCATGTCGATCCAATGATCCAGATCCAACATAACGCCATGCAAGAAACAATTAGCAAAGCAATGTTTGCCATGTTGATGAATCATAATGAAACATTCCTCAACAGCCTCTCTAATGCCATTAAGGAAGCTTTCAACTTGGGTAATGATAGAAGAGGTCCAACGTATACAGTTGGAGGCAATCAAGGAGCTGGAACTTCTGGGGGTTTACAGATGAATAGCCCCAATGGCAATGGAAATCAAATGATAATTAGCCCTGGGGGCATGACACCGCAGCCAATGCAATAGCCGAATATGAGTAACAATATATACTCATCGGCTACAAAATAGCTCCCCATGCAAGGAGGATTACCAGAGATTTCAATGCACCACCGCATCAAGGGAATCTAGCACTTGGCGATGTTCCTCCTAGGTATCACTATGTGTCAGATTTTTATACTTTAGATGGTCAGGAGAATCCGGGGTATCATGGTTATACTTTCGGGGGCAGAACATCGGCTATCAAGGGCCGGTGAATCAAGTAGATCAGTTGATGAGTCGAGTCACTAACATAGTTCAGAAATAGTTTGGCTTGACGCCGAAAACAACATTGACTGGTTATAAGAAACCATATCCAGAATGGTATGATCAGGTTGTCTTTCCTCCAAGGTATAGGGTTCCTGATTTCACCAAATTCACAGGAACAGGGTCAGTGACAACTATAGAACATATAACTCAGTTCTTGGTCCAGCTTGGGGAAGTTGGTGACGAGCCAACACTTAAAGTCAGGATGTTTCCTTTATCTTTGTCTGGTTCGGCTTTCTCGTGGTTTTCGTCTCTTCCACCCAATTCCATTCAAAGCTGGGAAGCTTTGGAAGACAAGTTCCATAAATACTTTGACTCTGGCATTTTGGAAAAGGGAGTTGTGGACCTAGTTGATATAAGGCAGGGAAACAATGAAACCAGATGTCAATATCTCAGAGGTTTAGAGAGATGAAGAATCAATGCTACACCTTGTCATTATCAGATGCAGAGGTAGTTAGCATTGCAATTCGAGGGCTAATACCAGCCATAAGAGAAAAAATTGGTTTCGGTTGCACTAGCATGGCTAATTGTTGACACTTCTTACGCAACCACTAGAACTAGACTATGGAGCCTAACCCTAGCAACGACGCTAGAAGTGTCTTGGTGGTAAAACTATTGACTATTGGATAATTCCGCAAGCGCACAGAATTACCGATGTAGCACTTCACCCAAGAGTATTCCAAGGTATCGTTATTTATTTTATCCCAAAGGAAAGCAAGCTAGGAAAGATGTAGAGAGAGGAAAGATAGATCCTTTAGTCTTACTATAATCTATTATCAATTAGAGAAGCAAAAGGGATAAGTGGATATAAGCGAGGATAGATAGATAAGATAATAAGTTAAGCAAAGAGTATAAGATATGAAAGATAACTTTAGTAGAGTTAGCTAGGTGGGAGGATACGATGAGTATAAAGTACTCCTATGTTTCTACCTTTACTCCTATGAACTAATCTTAATTAAATAGATGACTTAACTAGATTGACGCCTTGCTACTTGTGTGAGAGGGATAAACGAGAGAGTAAAGCGATAGAAGGTTGTTCACCTAACCCAATACTCAAGCGGATATTTGGCTTATGGACGCCTTACCTTTTAAAAACTAGTCTGAGTTCACATGAGGGGATCTAGGTAGCCAGGCAAAATCTGTCACCTTTTGCCCATGCGCCCCCTACTGTCCGTGCAAGCCAGCGTAGTCAAAGATAAGATGAAGTATGAGCACCACGCTCACACTTATCTACACCTTTAGTTATCGATCAAAATAGCTAAAGCCCCTATCCTAAGATAGGATGATGACGCACACAAGAAGCTATTAAAGGAAATCAATCTAACTAAGACAACTATAGAACCAAGATAAGCACACAACAACATATAAATATAGACTTGCACTAAGTAAATACTTAAATAAATACTTGGAAAGTAAATACTTAAGTAAATGCAAAGTAAAGTAAAGATAATAATATATTAAATAAATAAAGTCTTACAAAAGAAGAAAGATACAAGGGCTATACCAGACTCCCAAAAGATGACTCCGGAGACCCGAGCTTCGCCCGACTCAACTCTAACTCCCACTACTAGACTAACTACTACTACTCTTGCTTGATCTCACATGAAAGTGGAGATATGTGTTGTGAGATATATAAATGGGAGGGTGAAGGCCTCCTCTTTATAGTGGAGGTGGAGTAGGGGCTACTCCGGCCCCACGTCAGCGATCCGTGTGCTCATCCTCTCTTCACCCTTGGATCCACCGCCATAGCAACCGACCTTGATGAATGGCTTGGATATTGTTCACGTGTGAAACATGTTCTTTGCCATCACTTGGATGAAGTTCACCATGGGGTCGGCCGACCCCCCTCTATGACATGTGGGCCCGGTACATCTTCTAGAAGGTGATATGTCATCCTGTACCTGACGAATAGTGCAGGTGGGCCCCACCAAGGGGGGTCGGCCGACCCCCCTATGATAGGGCTGGCCCACCACCTTCTCTCCCTTGGTGACCCACATGTCATGGAGCAAGTCTTGTGATGTTGGTTGCATTTGGTTTTTGGTGTGGACCCATGACCATGTGCTTCTCATCTTGCAACCATTGAGCAAAAGCACATGTTTGATCCAATGGTTGATATTGAACTTGACCATGCTTCTCTTTGGATCATGCCATGTCACCATGGCCGAGGTGGCCCCAAGGTGGGGTCGGCCGACCCCCTTGGTGGGCCCACCTGGCTCGTTTGTTCATTTGCCATCTCCTACACGTTCACAAGCTAAGAGTACAAGTCAAACTTATTAGTGATAAATATGCTCATTTATGCTATTCTTCCTTGAAACCGAGTCCTGTTGATGGTATTTTGATAAGGTAAAACATGTTATAACTTCCATCAACAAGATCCCCCAAGCTTAACCTTTGCTCGTCCCGAGCAAACAATCAAACTTGGCCTCGGTGGATCAGTATTGTTACTATGCATCACATTTCAAGAGTTCCATGTGCACAACAAAGTTCTTCTATTTGAATGGAAAAATTAGCTATGTAAATCACCCATATTACCTTAGTAACTCTATGGGGCTTATGGCTTTTCCTTTGTCTTAGGTGGTTGAAAGATAGAACAGTTTGACTTGAGCACTAACTTTCTTATTTTTAGCAAGTTTCATACTGGAGGTTTTGCAATATTTTCAAAAGAAAGACTTAATGTTCCTCATATGGTTCTCTCATGCGCTCAAAGGTGTATGATTCCTCACCAAGGCATATATAAGTGTTGCCTTCTTTGTTTCATCCTACTTCTAAAAAAGGCTTATGTGTAGCTCAAGGTAGAGATGAAAGAAGATGACATACTTACTTGCATTTTCACTACTAGAAACTTGAAATTCCCTCCCAGTGCACTACCGTCAGGAAAAATAAAAATATTGTCTGAAAATGTACGTATTGTCATAAAAAGTAAAAATATCGCTTTGATTTCTTACTGTGTACTTACTGTCAGGGAAAATAAAAAACCGTTAGGGCTAGCTCGACAGGGTAATTCCAGTTTTCACTAACGTTGGTGAGGGAATTTCAAGTTTCCAGTAGTGTTTGTTGTGAAGTCAAAGCTCGGATCCTTGAAGAGAAGTATCATACTCCAGATCAAGATGTGCAAGTGTGTGGTGTATAGTGGACTAGATTGCTTCTTTATTTGATAAGATCTATATCTCTATATTTTTTTCTCTTCTTTTTTTCTTTTCTAATGAGACATGGCTAGCATTTTTTTCATGGACTTTCACTTGTCCATCTTATTTTGCCTAGCCCTTTTGAGTCTCATCTATTAAATAATTGAGAGAGATTTCCTAACACTTGGAGTATGAAGCAAACCTATTTGGTGGAAATGAAAGGCATGTTTTTGCGTACTTCTAGTGTAGAAACAACATGTATATGAGGTGTGGTACGTGATCTTGATCTTAGGAGCATGAAAAGTCTCTTAACAAGGGTCAACGATACTTGACAACACTCAATACAAAGCAAATAGCCTATGTAGAAGATTTGTAAACATGTAAAGCATATATGGCTGTGGTAGGAATTTATCACCATTGAGGAACAATTAAGATTTTGATCATTTTAAGGATAAATTCTCCGGTAATCTATCATGCTCAAATAGCCTATGTAGAAGGTTTGTAAACATGTAAAGCATATATGGATGTGGTAGGAATTTTCACCATTGTGGAACAATTAAGATTTTGATCATTTTAAGGATAAATTCTTCGGTAATCTATCATGCTTAGAACTATTATAGCAGCTCTTGTCTCACTGTATCATGTCTCACAACAACTTAGACTTAGTTTCTAGCACTTGCAACCCACAAAATTTTCAGGTTCATGATGGTTTAAATGAGCTAAGTAACCATACTTAGAGAAATACTAAGTTGTAAACTAGGCACTAGATAAACATTAGCAAGGAAACTGTCATCATTTCTATGGGGAAGATAGACATATATGAGACACTAGGTAGCATGCTCGTGCATTGCTACGGATAACATAAAAACTATGCTAAAAATAAACGGATCGCACGATAATAACAATATTATGAATTAAATACCATATTTAAAAAAATATTTAATCTAGTGATGTGGCCAAGATAATGTTTCATAACATCGCAGATCACAAACATTATTGTATAGGTCTTTCCGTGATACGCTAAGATAATGTTTTATATCGACAGGAGATATCTTCGATATCCATTTCTTTCGTTGCCAATAAATCGATGAATAAGTTTCGCCGCATCACCATACGATCCTGTACACAGGTTATGTATATATGTAAATATTTCTCTACCAATAATTAATACTACGTGAAATGAAAATCTCTCATAAAACCATAAAACAAGTATGTTTTTAGGTACCGTATAAATATGTGTGATTTTAGGTCTATTCCACGCATTCATATATTGTAGAATAAGGTATCCACTTGAGCACCTGTAGCCAGAATCGCCATCAGCAGTATATATAGACAAATAGTTAAATCATAAAATATTATGAATGCAAGCTTTGATAACTTGAGTTAGTTACCCATCTATATCATGTGCAATGTCTGTCGCACGAATGAATTTCAATTTGAAGATATCCTCATTCCATCTGGGAATATATTTATTCATTGCGGCAGTATAATGCATATTAATCCAAGAGTTGTTCTGGCATAATCAGCTGTGGTATGTCTTTGCACCACTCTTCAACATGTCTAGATCATCCTGGTAACCGTCTTCTCCTGCTGGTCAACAATATAAAGCATATATTTTTGAATGTGCAGCCACGGTAAAGAAACTGCAAACTGGACATGGTTGTAATTAGAATAATATATATAGGAAACAATTATAAAAGCAGAATGAAGCGACTTACGTATCTGCAAATTGTGGTATGTCGTATTTCATATCCCCACATATACCGATCGCAACAGCTAGTTCTTTCGCACTTTGTCTTTTACGGTATTCTGGGCTTTTTGTTAAAGCGCACATTTTCTGGAGGAGAACATTTTTTAGAGTGGGGATTAATATAACTTATTCTATTTTATATAATTAAAAGACCAACAAATAAGACAATATAATATAGCATAATAATTAAAAATATGCTTACACAAAAGCGTAGGTCCATATGATGCTTCATAATACTATTATATCATGTCAGTGTTCTGAACTCTCGAACTGCCTGAAAACGAACACTTAAACTAAAACAGTTCTCAGAGATACCTCGACTGTCCATTAACAACTCTCGTAGGTCCTTGACACTTAGGGCAATCATCGAGGGGTGAAAGCCTTTAACCCAAGGTCTCCTGCAAAGCATTGAACACATAGATGATTATCTAATTATAAGAGAGCATACTACTTTTAGTAAATTAATTAAAATAAGCATGTAGCCTACTTCAATATCGCTTCATTCTGAATTGCCATGACATAATCACATAGTAACTCAGTCATCTCTTCCCCATTCATTGGCATATCTTTCATGACCTCAAATGCCCAAAACTCATCAGACTCTTGATTGGCATGACATGTGAGGGTTTTTCTGAGTTTGTATGTGTTCAGGTGTGTCATTTTGAACCACTAAGCATTCATCCTCCTCGTAATGTTTCCTCTTTTCGTGGACGCTTCAACCTTGGTTGGATCCTCTATTATGACACAGTCGCTTGGTGTTCCAATATTGTCATCGGTATCGAGATACAGAGACCCCTTTCGTTTATTTAACTCTGACGATAGCAAGATCGCCGCAAGCGTCAGTCTAAATTCTTTCATATCATCCTGCAAAATAGTATAGACATCCTCCTCTATTTATTTATTTATCACCCTATAGGTAGTAAATACTCATGACTTGTGGTAAGACCCATAGTGAATTACCTGGTTGAACTCGTCTGATAATTCATTCCCGGTCCAATACTCCATAAAGGTTATTAAGAATAAACCACATGAATAACTACATACAACATTAATAGAGGTTCAGACATATTAAATAAAGAGGTCAAAGGCAACATAATTGAAATATTATACGATGTCGTTACTTTCAACGTACCCATCATTTTGTAATTTTTACCATGAAAAATCTCTTCTATTGGCCATTCATCAACTTCAATATCTGGCCACCTGTGCTCTTTCAGGACTATATTCTTCTCCTGCTCCAATATGAATTCTATTTGCTTCCTCATTCCAACTCGCTATTTATTCATAGAAGAATGAATCAATTAGGCTTTATAAATAAAATATATATATAATTACTAATGTTAAAAAATACCCACGACTTTATTCTGGTCAGCACGTCCGAACATCATGTCCAAAGAGTCTAGCACCTGAACCTCACGTTTTTTAGCATTTATAACACCAAGATACCAGTGTGAAGCGCGCACATTTATTGGGAGGAACACCTTTCAAATCGAATAATAAACAATTTGTCCGACACAAGAATCTAATAACCAAAGAACAATATATTGTTTTTAAAAATTCCTACCATGTCATGGTCTAAGTAAGCTAGCACCCTTTTTGTTAAAGCAGGACGATGGGAAGTGCCGCGGATAGGGTAATTGACTCCAATGTGCTGGCTCTTTTCCCCATCCCACTTCATTAATGCAGTTATGCAAGAATTTTCAAGGTAGACTTTACCTCCCGATCTTTGTTCCAAATCCTTCTGGGCCTTGATCACATTAACATAAGCATCTATGACCTACATATATGAGCCATTAAAAGGAAAAGACATAGAAGTTACCTATGTTTGATTCATTATTATAACTTGTGTTTATTACCTCATCACCTAAGAATTCTTGTGGCCGAAAAAGACACTCTATGTGATTTCTCGACACTAGAACATCATCGATGAGCACAAGCTCCTCCTTGCCCGGTAAAGGTGGAATTTTTTAGCAGTTTCAATTATGGCTCTATCACTTTCGGTACAAACATAATCTGGAAAACACAACGTACTCATAGGATATCACAAATATATAATGTATATATATAATAAATAAATAAGTAGCATAATAGATGAACAACGTACTACCTTCTGGCGCGATGCGAGTTGACGATGATTTTTTGGTTTGTTATGCATCAAACCTTCTGTCAATTTATCAGGCAACAATTCTTTTTGTTTTGATGGAACCACATCAGGAGAATCCCACTGAGCCACCTTGTGAATATCAACCTTTGACATATTGTTAATGTCGTCCTTGGCGATAACATTTGCGGAAGATTCTAGTTCTAACAATAATTTGATATCATAGTTTGTCTCCTCTCCAAATGGCTCAATCCTATCATTACTTTGTCCGGTGGAGACATGTTCTTCCATGGTTTCCTGCCCATAGTAAATGAAGATACCATATAAAGTCATCAAGTTACCTCAACAGATTATCATTAGTGATAGAATTGATATTTGAGGAGAGTTTTGTCATTATCTATGTTCCTCTAATAAAATATTATTTATTGAACATATTTTTTTCTTTTTCCTTCATCGTTATATTTTGTTCTTTCCTCGATGCGGTTCCTCAACTTGCGAGTTGCGATGCCGCGGCTGGTCCTCGCCCCCATGCTCGTTGCTGCCCAAATCGCTATACGGCGCGCCACCGGCGAGGTCTCGGCGGTCGCGGGCGGGTGGCGGTGGGAAGGGGGGAGAAGAGGAGGGAGGAAGAAGAAGGCAGGTGGGTGGAGGTGTGCGCGGGGATCTTCCCAGCTCGCGCACGCTAACGAGCGACGCCGACGCTGCTGCCCGTGGCCGTCGCCACCCGCCAGTATGAGCCACCCACCGCCCGGGAGGTTTCATAGCTCATTCTCTCACTCATTTCTCTCTCTTATCTTAAAATGCATAGAGTTATTGGTGAAACGATTTTACTAAATGTTTTTTTTCAACACAACTTATCTACACTAAGAAAGCTGCTCCTAAAGCCATTGTACCAAATGAGGTCATATTGTTCTATATCTTGTTTCGTCTTGCACCTCTCTTGTCCTTCCTTTGAAGTGTCGAATGTAATATCCCCACTGTTAATCTCTCCCTACATGAAACCTACCTATTTTTGCCTGGACTCTGGTCTCTGCCAATTCAAGTCCCATTTGAGCGTGAGATCTTCGTAGCAAAAAAAAAGTGCCCCGCAGGAGGAGGACAGAAAAGATAGGTTTCGGATCCTGCCTGCGTCAGCCCATGCCTTTAGGCGGGTACAGCAGCAGCGCGAGAGGTAAATGCGAGCCTAAGCTTTTTAGTGCGGCCGGAGTCCGTTCCACGTAGTGGCCAGCACACACAGCGACCTCCCCGCGTTTTTTCGTATTGTTGATTGTTATTAATTGGAGTTAATTACAGTTGCAGTACCGATAAATACTTTTTAGGGACACGATGACCTGCCATCGCAACGAGGACGTCCTGCCACAAAGGCCGAATCGCAAGTCGTCCAGCAAAACACCGAGCAATCTGTTATTTACACAAAAAAGGCACTCAGAAGGTTTTCTCTGAAACCAGGTCTCACCACTCTTGCCCCCAAAAAAGAAACAAACCACATCTCGCCACGCCAATCTCGCCAACAAAAAAAGGAAAAGAGGTTAACTCTAAATAGATTGCAGAGAGATGTTGAACTATACAAACTGAGAGAACAAATTGAAATGTGTCTTATATTTTCTAGATTATAATGAAATGTACTAATCAAGAGTAAGAAATCATCTCTCTCACAAATAATGAGCACAACAAGTACCTAGCACTTTGAGCAACTAATCCAACAAGAACTACAGGCCACGTGAAGCGTCCGAACTGCACACGAAAAGAAAAGGTTAACTCTAAATAGATTGCAGAGAAAGATGTTGAACTATTATATAACATTGCAGAGAAATATAATAGGTTAACTCTAAATAGCCTGCAGTCCTACAGAAGGTATTTTAGGCTTCCAGTTAAGGTCAATGATACCTATTATATTTTTTTTAGGTCTCATCCAACAGATATACAGAGTGGTCAAGAATGGCAGCGAGAGCAAACAATCTCTCACAACTAAAAAGAGTAAAGAGGGGACACCATTTTGGTGCGACCAAATTTCGCCAAGTGGGACTGCTAATTAACACTAACACCAAGTGCAAAGGTTGACATTAGTATCTATTTTCAAACATTTGGAGATGAACCCTTATGATCAGTTGACATAGGGGATTCAATGAACTTTGCTGGACAGTTCTAACTTCGTCAAGGCCAACTTCCACTTGTCTAATTACAAATAGCAGTTGCTCTTTTAGTTATCAGAGAAACATCGCCTAATGAAACCCCAACCTGAAGCCCCAGCGAACCCACTCTATGGTTCCCAAGCATCCCCGCCATCTGCTAGGATCATAAAAGACAACATGATGCAGCAGGAATGATGGCACCAGGAAACACAGGTCCAAGAGGGACCAGTAATCCTAGCTTGCTTGCATTAGGGCCTCGTTGAAATGTAGGAATTTCACAGGAATGTACCAGGATTTTTGCATTTGTCCAGTGAAAAAGAACTGATTTTTGTACTATTCCTGTATTCCCCTATCAAATTCCTATGTTCCAAAGGGACCTAAACATTTCATAGATCAAATTCACATGAAAAACACATAGGGAAAAAACAACAACCAAAGTTTACGTGCATCTAAGGATTAAAAAATAAAATAGAATTGTTCCAAAAATAAAGTCAGGAAATGTTAAACTTGCTTTATAACAGGTGAATGGCTTAAAATTCAGTAGATACAAACAAAACAAAACGAAGCATCCACTATTCCTAGATACAAAGGAAATCATCAAACTAAAGGAGCGCTGCAAAAAATGTTGTCATTGCTGAAGAGAGGCCTAAGCTCTTAGAAAAGGCAATCAAGAACCACTAAAGAAGGCTTCAATGCTTGGGGCGGGGGTGGGCATGGAGGCATGTGACATAATTGAAGTTGTCATAGCCAACTTGAAAGTCAGTTTAGCCGACTTTTCAAGCAGGGCTACGATAAGCTCCAGATCAAGACAAAAATTGGATCGAGCTTCGATGAACTTTTGGACAAAAATGTTTCAGAACATGAAGTATAGTATCAAGCAAGGGGTATTTGCAGTCATCAACAAATCATAAAGAAGAATTGAGTTGTCAATCACAAGGTACGGAATTGTGCTGCTGCACCTCATCATATTTTTGGTCGATTATATATCAATGAACTTAGCTGTAGAAGTATGCGTATTCCGCCATATGTTGTTCAATATCCTGTTGCATACCCAAGCTATAATTCATTACCACCATCAATGGTTGCTAGCAATAGTTTGGTCAAAATCCACAACTTGAAATCACAAGAAGTCAAGAAAGATGAGAAAAGGACAGCACATTCTTGCATCTCAATACCTGAGGTGGTGTAGGAAAATCACTATAGAACAGTAGAGAAATCACTACTTGAGTCTGAAAGCCTCAAACCCTCAAAATTGTAAAAAGTGCATACTGATTCCATAGACACTTTAAAATAGATCATTCCTCATTATTTGTGTTGTTAGCAGCAAGACAAAAGATATAAATTCTAGCACCCTAACCTGAGAACCAAGGAGAATTATTTATAGATAATGAAGCAACTTATATTTGATTATTTGACAAAAGCATATTATGGAAATTACATAAAAAGGTTAAGGAACTATCCTGAAATACATGCAAGGCAAATTATTGTCATCAGATCAGTATGAATCAGGCAAAAGAACTGCAAGTATTAAAAATGAAAATTACGATATGAAAAACAGAACCTGTCGGAGGAGGCCGGCGGTTTGAGGGCGCGGTTTTTCCGGCGGCAGCTCCGTGCGAACCCGAGGGATGACCTCGACCTTGGGGAGCGGTTTGGGGGCGCGCCGTCCGACGCTGCTCGGTCGGGGCGGGCGCGGCGGAGGCGGCGGTTAGGGCGCGGACGGCGGCTGATCCGGACCTCGACCTTGGGGACTGGCTTAGGGGCGCGCCGTCCGACGCTGCTCGATCGGGGCGCGCGGCCGGCGGCTACAGGGCGCAGGGAGGCGGCCGAGGCGCTGCGATGGCGATGTCACGAGGGGAGCAGTAGTCGCGCGTCGAAGGGGTGGGGAGCCAGGGAGGGGGGACGCGCGGCCGGCGGCGGCGGGGCGCGCCGAAGGGATGGGGAGGGGGGGGGCGCGCGGGCCGGAGGCGGCGAGGCGCGCCGAAGGGGTGGGGACGGGGGTGCACGGCCGGCGGCGGAGGGGGCGCGCGGCCGGAGGCGGAGAGCGCGATGTGGGTGGGGAGCCAGGGAGGGGGGGGACGAGCGGCCAGCGGCGGCGGGGGGAGCGCCGAAGGGATGGGGAGGGGGCGCGCGGCCGGAGGCGGCGGGGCGCGCCGAAAGGGGTGGGGAGGGGGGTGCACGGCGGCGGCGCGGGGCGTGCCGAAGGGGTGTGGAGGCGGGGGCGCGGCCGGAGGCGGCGAGGCGCGATGTGTGGGTGGGGAGCCAGGGAGGGGGGGACGCGCGGCCGGCGGCGGCGGGGGCGCGCCGAAGGGATGGGAGGGGGCGCGGCCGGAGGCGGCGGAGCGCGCCGAAGGGGTGGGGAGGGGGGCGCGGCTGCCGGCGGCGGGGCGCGATGTCGCGCCGAAGGGGTGGAGAGGGTGTTTTTCATCGGTGTTCATAGAGCGCGTGAGGTAGGGAGGGGGATCATTTCGCACGGAGAGAGAGGACGGTGAAGCGATATTTTTCCGCACCAAACTTTTGTCCCATGTTTAGTCTTTTTAGTTGTGAGAGATATGTGCTAAGGGGAATACTAAGCAAATATTTTTGGTATTTTCTCTTTTTTTAAATGCAATGAGAAAACTAATTGAAACGTAAATAACTTAAGATACAGGACTTACCTTGGTTGGGAGAGGATCTCCCCCAAGCTTGGTTCTTGCCTACTGTGGTGGTGGATAATGCTGGTACCACCCAGCCCAACGTCGTGCTTCTTCTTCTTGAATGGCCTGCAGGAGTTGGGCGTTTTGTTGTGCCAGAAGCAATGTTGCCTCTTGTTCGATGTCCATCGCACCCATGTTGTCGATGAGCTCGTCCATCGGCGTCCTTTGATGTTGCCTTCCTTTACCCCGTGGGCGTGGAGTGCCTTGAGAGCGAGGAGTGTCCTGTGAGAGAGGAGGCCTCCTCAAGTACCCTGAAATGTCCATAGAGGCTGCCTCATCTCCCTCCTCAACTTCTTTAGCCTAATGTGAAGGTCCGCCTTGTTCCATTCGAGCAGCACGGGACGCTCTTCTTGTCCTCCTGCTAGTACCTGCAACTTTTGGGGCTCTTTCCTCAGGGTCCAGATCAATGGTCAGCGTACGAAGCGCATACAATCGAAGTCTCTCACAAGGGAGAGTGATTTCGACTGTATGGCATAGATAAATCATTATTAGTTCACCCTTGGTACCCCTTTTGAGTACATCACAATAAATAAATACACTTTCTTCCAAAACATCTCTCACGGTTTTAATGTACTCAAAAGTTTGGGATTCTAGTGCACCCAAAGCTTCGGCTATGCGTGTGATGAATGATGTGAAGTATATGGGTTTCCTAGGCTCTATGTAGCTAAGCCAATAGTTCACTAGCATTTTAACAGGTGAAACTTTAACCTTGCTAACCATGGCATAGAGTAATTTCAGCTCATCATCACTTACCAAAGTTCCTATCGTGCCAGGGAAAGGAGTGGTAAACAACCAGTAGTGCATGAAACGTAAGGTTGGGTTATGAATTTTGTGCGGTGAGGGATTGGAACAATCACTAGAGCCAGTAATGACATACCAGAAAACATTCTTGTCATAATGAGAAGCATGGTCTACATCAAGATGGCAAGAGTGATCAAATCCTAAAGCAGTGTTTAATGTGCTCCAAGTCAAGTCATATTCCATCCCAAACATTCGAAATGCTACCCCATCGTTATTCACTTTTAACGTGCATAAAAACTCAATGGTTAGGTTCTCTATGCCAAATTCAAGAATTTCAAAGAATCCTCCCCAACCAGTATTGAAAATAGCATAAAATTCTGAATCCATACCTGTTTCTTGCAAGAGGGCCGGATCAATGACACTTGTGTGTGAGAAACTACACTCACGAAGAGTAAGGAATTTCCCCATCTCTTCGGCATTTAGCCTGAGGCCACTCTCGGTCTCCATTACTCTAGCCGGGGGAATGAAGGGTACTAGCCCACTTCTTTCCACCTCTCTCCTCTCATGAGCACTAGCATGGTGAGGTTCTTGGGAAGAACTCTCACCCTTGTTGGACTTTTTGAAACTGGAGGCAAGCAAATTCTTCATCTTACTACAAGATAAGTTACCAAGCTTCTACTACTACTATGAAATGCGGATTATTTTTGGGTTTTTGGTTTTTCGATGGTTACTGCTAAGCTAAGCTTGAGAATGAACTTGCAACTAAGGAAGGAAAGAAAGAACTTGTGAGCTCGAGATGGTCCTGGTGGTTTTGGTGTGGAGTTGATCTCACAATGCAAGGGTATATATAGGGGGAGAAGGGCAAGTGGTGACCACCTGTTAACACCAAAATTTGGCAAGTTTACCCTGGAATGGAAGACAGACAGCTAATGATGTTTTTGAACAGTATATTTTCGGTTAATCGGCCAGATCAAAATATTTCAATGCTTTGTGGCCAATTATCTGAGGTATTATAATCTTGTACGTTTGAACACACACCAGCCAAGGTCTACATACGAAAGAGAAAGACACGTTCAACGTTGGGAGCATAGTTCGTTGTTATTCAAAGTCAAAGCCCAGAATGAAAATAACTATATTTGCTCGCAAAGATAATGAAGAGGACTTTTATTAATGATTATCATATCAACATTGGACTATACATGACGTAAGATGCAAACATTGATGTGTGTACGTGGTATGTGGCATGAGACTAAGGAAAAGCAAATATGGGAAGATATACATGAGGTCGATAGTTGCTTGCTTCGGCAAAAGAAGTTATATTTATATAGATCAGATAAGGATGGAATATGGGGCGTATACAAGGCATGCAAGACCAAGAGATCGTCATATTTGCTATTAGTCGGTGTCGGCCTAGGCAAGACCGAGATAAACTCTACAAAAAGGAAGCTAGAGTCATTGTATCTTAATATTTTTCTTTATTTAGATATATTTGTTAGGCAAGTCCCTTCAGGACTCTTATTAGCCCGGAGTATAAATATAAACCTTCGGCCAATGTAAAAAGGGTTCACAACCATATCAATACAAATCGGCCCCGTGCCATCTTCGAGTCCTTTGTCATGTCGTCGAGTTCTTCGAGAGGAATCATCGATCCGTCGACCTCCGTAAGTCCCGGCAACCTTGTTATCATGTCAAGTATCATGCGGTGGATTTAGATGTGATGCAAGTAGTCTTGTTTGTTTATAAAGATCGTGCGGCGGATCTATGTTGACAATCAAGAAGTCTTTGCTTATGCTATGCTTATGAGTAAATACCGTGCGGCAGGCGTTTGCTTGATATGTTTAGCAGGAGCGAGATAGTTATCGCCTCTATTAGATTTGGCAAGATCTAGTAGATTCATTAAGTTACCATGTGTTGCATGATTTATTTAATTAGTTTTGCAACACTCTTTTGCCCAATCTAGATTGACTTTGTTGGGCCTTGCTCTACAAGTTCCTTTTTACTTGTTTTTTTCCAATAATCGCATAACCATGATGGCCGAATTAATTTCTAATCTAGATTGTTACATGTTGCGGGTTCATACATGTCAATTACGCTTAAACTTTGATAAAACTAGGTATCGTGCGGTAGATGCAGGTTTTAGATTGGTTTGATCGTTTTTTTGTTTGCATGTTCCTTCTTCATGGACCCCAACTCGGCTGGTTTGCCGAGCTTGGTTACACGTTATTTTATAATCTATCTCTTGTTCAAGCATGTCTTTTTACGTATGTGCATTCGACAACCAATTGTTTACATATGTTTATGTTTGGAGTTAGCCGAATGATTTTTAAAACTTGTTGACAGATAGCTTCTATAGCTATATGTCGTTGTGAGTGGCTTCAGGGCCGTAAATATGGAACTGTCTGGTCTCATCCATCATGTTCCAGTTTTAATCTCACAGTTTTATCCCTTGTTGGCTTTCAGGTCAAACCGACTGGCACGTCTCCGGATTTCAAACCGTCCGGGCACCCGATTGAAGCCACGCATTTCGGCTTGCTGTGTGTGAGGCACGGTGCAACACATTTTGTGCCAACACACTTTTTGGCATGCCCTGTGGGACCACAATTCCTGTTTGATTGTCAAAGGCCTGCATAAATAAGAATCGGTTGTTTCCCATAACTCCGTCGGCTATTATACGAGAAGAATATGACTGTACAAACTGATTGCTAGAGATGACCAATTGCCGAATATGCATGAAAACAGCTGATTCAATGTGTATGCACGGGATAGCTGTTGATCAACTGAGTATACATGGTATCTACAAAGGCGCAGATAGCATGCATGGGTGGATTTGCTCCGTGCATGGACATAGAAACCAATTAAAGAAGCTAATGAGCTTCTCCTAAAGATAGAATTGGCTGATATGGTTCCTCCTAAAAATAAAATGGCTTCAAATACATCATGACATGAATGTATCGGTCTCCAAATATATCATGGCACAGTATGCACATGAAGAGATAAATAAAAGGAAGATTTCTATGGAGATGTTCAAAGAGATGAAGTCCAAATTCAGATTTACTTGCATGCTGCTATAAATAGCCGATTGAGTATTAAGGGGTCATGCCAAGGGAAGTTGGTCGATAGCTAATTATCTGCATGTCATCTTTGGAATCGGCTATTCAGGAAAGGAATCAGTGGATACAACAACACAAGAAAATATACTAATTGGCCGATATGCATACAGGAATCGACTGGAGTTATCATCGTCACGCGAAGAATCAGCCCCGAATATTGAGGATATTCAGAGTATATTTTTCTAGCATTGATATAGTTAGCCGAAAATCAAGGTATCAGACGACAGTTGATTAAGGCATGGTGATGAGGCAAGGGGACTGAATTGTTTATTTGATTAATGGAATTAATCAAATGATAATCGAGCTTTTGTTGATATGTCCAAGCATGATAAATCAAGACATTATAATAGCCGGACTTGAAACCCGCGTTCGGCTGAACAGCAACATGTTAACGACTGAAATTTCTTCGACCTTCCTCGATTTGCCGATAACCTGGTTCACCATGCCATCATGCTCACGGCAACAACTCGGTGTTGCTGAATACACAGATCATGCCCGCACATGAGTATTTGCTGTCCAAACCAATGAGAGCTGATCACTTTGTAAGACGAAATCGGCTATGAGGTTAGAGAATCTTTCCACGTAAGACAAAGGGAAGGAAATATAGAAAGAAATATATGCAGCTAGGATTTATTGAGTACAATTATACTACATCGGCTAAAATGAACCAAGACATCAAGCTAATAGCCGATAAGAGGTATTTCAATATATTTAATGGTGTATTTATCGGATGGCCTTTAGTATAAGGAGCTAGAATCAGAGAGCAGCTACGGGATCTGAAACAACCGATTATTTGCAAATAGATGGTTGGCACCTGTGATCGGCTCGATATTTTTCACCAAATCATCATGCCTGGCAAAGATGTACATCAGTCTCGTACCACTGTTTGATACATCATGAGGATCGTCTGATATACGCTCCAGCCGGGTGAAAATATAAAGATGATCACCGATGGCCAATTGGCTATCAGCAAGAATGGTGCAGAGCCTTGACATGAATACAACATGTACCTGACCATTACCCTACTAGATAACTACAAGTCCGCCAGGATGATCCTGGTTAGCGAGACGGATGTTCTGATCCAGAAGGAAGACAAGTCCGCCAGGATAATCCTGAAACACAAATATGAGATCATGAAGTGACTAGACACGGCTGCGTCAAAACTGGTGATGGTGTGGGTAACATGCCGGCAGCACTAAAAAGGGCAGACATCGACATTGGAGTGGATGAGATAGCAGATGCGTCCCAGAGTACGTCGGACGTTGTAGTGATGAGTCTGGACTGAGCAAGATCATGGGTGGCGTATTCCGTGACGTGACTGGCTATGACAAGGACGAGAAGCATAGCCGATTACGGTCCAAATGAACACTGCACATCTCCAACCAAAACTATCACTAGATATTAGAGCTCACCAAAGCGGTCCGCAAAATATGTGTGTGCTGAGGTGGCTAGGCTCAGAGGGCGGCACATGTTCAAAAAGGTTTAATTCGGGCATTCAAGCTGGTTGGGTTTTTGGTAGTGATCAAACTCTATCGGCTGAAGGAAGCAGAGGCTGTTAAAAAAAATCAACACGTGAGAAATTGGTACCAAATATTAAAGGGCGTTTAGAGTTTGAATTGTGGCAGCTGAGAAGAAAGGTAAGCGTTCAGAGTTTGAATTGTGGCAGCTGAGAAGAAAGGTATCAATTCAATATATATAGCCGATGAAATGCTCGGTGTATTTCCTTGTTATGTCGGCCCATACGACAAGCAAGAGAGGATTAGAATAATAATGATTATTCTGGTAAATGGAAATATGCTATTGGTTTGCTATTTACTCACATATACATAGATTGATGAAAGCAAGGCAAGTCCAACCAGAAAATGCGTGTATAGATTGATACAGACAACCGATGTCACTGACGGAAGGTGTATCGGCTATTTAAAATATTATTATATATCAAGCGGTCAACAAAATGCATGATGATACAGACATTGACAGGATCGACAGACCAGAGAAGAGATCATAAACCTGATACAACTAGTTCGTCAAGACAACCTTAAGATCCTCAAGTAGCAGATGACAGAGTAGAAACTGTTATCACAACATTCACCAGGTTGTGCGACGACCGGTATAGAGGAGGTTCACTCCTGGTCGGCCCAGGAAATTGCTCCATGAGTACAAAAGACTATCAGAGATGATTGATCCAAAGTATTTCAATCGTCAATTGTGGTATTGAAAGTTACGAGTGCTACTCAAATTGGCTTGATGAATTAAATATTTGGTATATCTTAGAGTTAATATATTTGAAGAAAAAATATGTTGGTATCTTGAGCATGTGAAGCATCTCGGAGTGCAGTTGAAGACGTATCATGGCAGTTGGCTAGCTGATCAAGCTAAGTGGCCTCGGCTTATATTAGTCAAGTTCAAGATATTCAGTCGGTTCTAACATTCTAAAGCCGTGTGATCACTAGTGCACTAAGTTGAGAAGATGAATGACCGACAGTAGGAATCGACTAACTGTTGAATAAAAGAATTGGCTCCAAGGATAGATGTACGGAGATCGGTCGGGGGGCCAGCCAATTCAGATTCAACTTCAGCTGATGCCTCAAATGATGGAACCATGATCGACTAAATTTACCACTGAAATAAAGGGGAAGGTTCAGATAGGATAATGGAAGTGTGGAATCTGAAATCATTTGATCTAAAAGTGAGAAAGAATGAATAGCTGATCGGCAAGGACATAAAGCCAATAGTTCGCTAAGAAAATGTGACCGAACAAACATGCTAATAGCAAGACCTAACTCGAGTTCGGCTAAAGGTCAGCATGCTGATATGGAAACTTGAAAGGAAACATTATCGCCGGTCCAAGAAAATAATATATGAAATAGAATCAGCAACTGGTTCGGCGAGCGAACCCAAATCCAGATGGAAGTTACCATGAATTAGAATCAAAGAGCTTGTTCCTGGTAACTTTGACAAAATAATGTAGGCAAACAAAGTCGAAGACCCTCTCCTAGCTCATCGGCTCTTTTCTCATAAACGAGTGGAGGACGTGGAGAAGTTTGGGCCATGATTATGGTCGGAAGGCCTATTACTTATCAAGTAATCTGATGAAATCGAGTTCTTCGGCGACAACTAGGGAGGCCACGAGTTGTCATTGTTCGGCAAGAAGAGTCACGAGGTATGCTGAGTTGATCAGGCTCAGAGTTGGGAAAGACGAGATAGATAGCCGATCATCAGTTAGGCAAAAAATTATCTATTGATGGAGATTTGGACTCGCCACACATATACATTACGCAACATCGAGTGATTCATCATGAACAGGGACAAGATGAATGACTTCCATTGACTCCTTCATCTTCAATGATGGTTTGTGTGACTCTACCCTTATTTTTCAAACAATGTTAAAGTTTAGAATTAAAAAAATAAAAGGCAAAACTTATGATGTTGCATCTCTATGATAAATTAAAATCTTGAGAATAATAATCATATATGATATAAATAATGTTCTAGCTTATCTATTGTTGAAATGATAAATGGATACTCTGTTTTATGTTTTAATTGTGTCTAATTTATAGCTCTGATTTCTCTAAGTTTGAGTTTAGTGGTTATAATATTTATCTAGAAATCTTTGAAACTGGTGGGTCGCATGAAGTTTAAGCTTTGTCTAAAAGTGATCGTAAAATATGAATGAGAATGGAATTTGCTATAACATTATTCTAAGAGATACTTTAATTCTGGAGAATTCATAAAATAAAATTTTCTTAAATATCATATTGAGTTTTGTCAAACTATTGAGACTTCTAGTGAGATTATAGTCATATTCCCAAGATCAAGATTCACAATATAATTAATAATATCTTGTGCATGCACTCTTTCTTTGATTAAAGTATATGAGGCTATTTTTGCTCTAAAAAAACTCAGAAATAAAAACGACGGGCACGTGTCCGCCAGAACTGAGTTAGAAAAATAAAGGTCACGTGATCGCCAGATAAAATAAAAGATGACCAAAGGTCGAGTAGCCTCATATATTTTAAAATGACTAAGAGAGAATGATATGTAGAAGAACAAAAATCTTTACTCGCACTTCTTGATCTAAGTATATGACCTGTATCTTCTTATAGTCCAGTTTTTTGACTTTGCAATATTGTGTGATATCTTTCATACTCGGAAATAAAAATGACGAACAAGTGTTCGCCGAAACCGAGAAGAATATAAAAACTCCAGAAGAAGAGTGTTCGAAGAATAAAAGATAAGCAGTTTTGTTTTTTGTTTTGTTTTGCGATTTACTGACAAATTTAGTCAAAGCTAAAAGCCCCATGGTTGAATAGAAAGAAGGATAGCTAGAATACCGTTTTATTCAAATTTAAGAGAAATCTTAGTTATGAATGTGATACTCTTGAGATATAGTCAGCATTGCAGCATCTTCTGATCAACAACAAAATGGAGAACTATTATATTTATACATATACGCATTTAATGTTAACCTATTTCCACATGTATTGGATGTTTATTATTTTACAGGAAAATTGTGGAAATTCGGCGAAATCACGCTATTGTTGCTAGTGAGTTCCTCGGCTTCTTGGAAGAAACATTGATATATTAGAGATCATCAGTTGGTAATTCTTAAGAAATATTTCATCGGCTACTGAGAGGGCCGATTATAGTAAAGACTACTACTGATGTTGAATCTACTGTCCAAGTCAATCAGTCCGTTGGCAGCCAATCAAGGATATCAAGTTATACAGGCAACCGATTGTGATTATAAAGTCAGGAAGTCAGGTCGAAAGAAGGTAATCGGTATGGAGCACATGCAAAGGTCAGAACACATCAACTTAGAAAGAGCAGATCAATAGATTGGAATAGTTCGAAGCATGAAGAATTCATACTCCGAACTCGGGGGGCCTGTGTTAACACCAAAATTTGGCAAGTTTACCCTGGAAAGGAAGACAGTCAGCTAATGATGTTTTTGAACACTATATTTTCGGTTAATCGGCCAGATCAAAATATTTTAATGCTTTGTGGCCAATTATCTGAGGTATTATAATCTTGTACGTTTGAACACACACCAGCCAAGGTCTACATACGAAAGAGAAAGACACGTTCAACGTTGGGAGCACAGTTCGTTGTTATTCAAAGTCAAAGCCCAGAATGAAAATAACTCTATTTGCTCGCAAAGATAATGAAGAGGACTTTTATTAATGATTATCATATCAACATTGGACTATCCATGACGTAAGATGCAAACATTGATGTGTGTACGTGGTACGTGGCATGAGACTAAGGAAAAGCAAATATGGGAAGATATACATGAGGTCGGTATTTGCTTGCTTCGGCAAAAGAAGTTATATTTATATAGATCAGATAAGGATGGAATATGGGGCGTATACAAGGCATGCAAGACCAAGAGATCGTCATATTTGCTATTAGTCGGTGTCGGCCTAGGCAAGACCGAGATAAACTCTACAAAAG
Source organism: Coix lacryma-jobi var. lacryma-jobi (assembly GCA_009763385.1). NCBI lineage: Eukaryota > Viridiplantae > Streptophyta > Magnoliopsida > Poales > Poaceae > Coix > Coix lacryma-jobi. Next base: position 141,991,683 of record CM019824.1, read on the forward strand.
GGAAGCTAGAGTCATTGTATCTTAATATTTTTCTTTATTTAGATATATTTGTTAGGCAAGTCCCTTCAGGACTCTTATTAGCCCGGAGTATAAATATAAACCTTTGGCCATTGTAAAAAGGGTTCACAACCATATCAATACAAATCGGCCCCGTGCCATCTTCGAGTCCTTTGTCGTGTCGTCGAGTTCTTCGAGAGGAATCATCGATCCGTCGACCTCCGTAAGTCCCGGCAACCTTGTTATCATGTCTAGTATCCTGCGGTGGATTTAGATGTGATGCAAGTAGTCTTGTTTGTTTACAAAGATCGTGCGGTGGATCTATGTCGACAATCAAGAAGTCTTTGCTTATGCTATGCTTATGAGTAAATACCGTGCGGCAGGCGTTTGCTTGATATGTTTAGCAGGAGCGAGATAGTTATCGGCTCTATTAGATTTGGCAAGATCTAGTAGATTCATTAAGTTACCATGTGTTGCATGATTTATTTAATTAGTTTTGCAACACTCTTTTGCCCAATCTAGATTGACTTTGTTCAGCCTTGCTCTACAAGTTCCTTTTTACTTGTTTTTCCAATAATCGCATCACCATGATGGCCGAATTAATTTCTAATCTAGATTGTTACGTGTTGCGGGTTCATACATGTCAATTACGCTTAAGCTTTGATAAAACTAGGTATCGTGTGGCAGATGCAGGTTTTAGATTGGTTTGATCGTTTTTTGTTTGCATGTTTCTTCTTCATGGACTGCAACTCGGCTGGTTTGCCGAGCTTGGTTACACGTTATTTTATAATCTATCTCTTATTCAAGCATGTCTTTTTACGTATGTGCATTCAGCAACCAATTGTTTACATATGTTCATGTTTGGAGTTAGCCGAATGATTTTTAAAACTTGTTGACAGATAGCTTCTATAGCTATATGTCGTTGTGAGTGGCTTCAGGGCCGTAAATATGGAACTGTCTGGTCTCATCCGGCATGTTCCAGTTTTATTCTCACAGTTTTATCCCTTGTTGGCTTTCAGGTCAAACCGACTGGCACGTCTCCGGATTTCAAACCGTCCGGGCACCCGATTGAAGCCACGCATTTCGGCTTGCTGTGTGCGAGGCACGGTGCGACACATTTTGTGCCAACACCACCCATAGCACGGGTCGGCCGACCCCCCTCCTTGCAACTTTGAACATTGCTTTACTTTGTCCAGGGAACATGTTTAAAGTGAGAAAACACATTTTCAGGATGGGCCAACACATGGGTCGGCCGACCCCCCTACATGACACTTTCAACTTTGCTTTTGCTTTAGCCAGGGGACATGTCTAAAGTGTGCAAACACATTTTTAGAATGGTGCAATATGGGGGTCGCCCGACCCCATGACATGCCCCCCTCAAGCTTTAAACTTTGTGTCATCAAGTGTCTAGTAAAGATGTAACTATGTTTGGTCTAAAGTTGATACAAATTTCAGAGATTCCCTTGCCTAGTGTTTGGTGAAAGGGAAAAGATGAATGACCAAAGTGGAGACATGTCTAAAGTGATTCCCATGGACCATGAGAGCACTAAGACATGCCTTTGGCTGGTTGTTGTGGTCCCATGAGCATCCAACATAAAGGGGAACATTTCATGCTTAAAGAGTAAAGCAAAGGACCATTTCTTTTCGGATGTTGGCTTTGATGACATGCATAGCATTCATATGTAAGCTGAATTGGAGACAGCAGAGTGCAGGGGGGCACCATGGTGGGGGCGGCTGACCCCACCTTGGCTGCACCTCGAGCACCAAGGTACTCAGTCCTACTTACTAAGCTAAGCTATGGTGAAAGGAATGCCAGTGGGCCCAATGGTGGGGTCGGCCGACCCCACCTTGGGGTGGTCCCACTGCTCAATCATGTTGCAAGTTATTGTCGAGGTTTTATTGGCATGGAAATTTATTTTGTCGAAATGAAATATGCAGAATTAACTAAGTATGCAATTGAGGGAAAATGCAAAAAATTGAAATGCATAAAAAATTAAATATGAGATAACTACTGATTTACCTTATCAGCAAGGGCTCCATGTTTCAGGTCCGTAGAGCAGGACCTCTCCGTCTTGTAATTCATTGGGTGCTTCGGTCGGTCCTGGAGATGGAGACCGTGGTTGCACCTCGTCGGCGAGTTCTTCTTTTACGGCCTTGTTGGCCGACTCACTCCTTTTTCTTGTTCCTACGGTGTGGGCGACGATGACGATGTTTGTTGTCTCGAGGTTCTTTGTCCTTCACCTGCATGTTAGCTTTATAACCGTTGAATGGACACTTTACCTTATACTCCAGGAACTGGAGGTGAAGTTGGCCGGATCCCACGTAGATGACGGCGTTAACCGTATTAAGGAACGGCCTTCCCAGGATGATCACGACGTCTACATTGGATCCCATGTCCAATATAAGGAAATCGACGGGGACGTAGCTGCTTTGGACTTTGATGAGGATGTCTGTTGCTAGTCCCTCGGGGAACCGTAGCGTCTGATCGGCCAGCTGCAAACGAACAAATGTAGGGAGCAAAGGTCCCCCTAGTAAGTTATCATACGTTACCTTGGACATGATGTTGACACCCGATCCAAGTTTGCAGAAGGCATCGTGGAAGACTTGTGGTCCAATCTGGCAGGTGATGGTCGGCAAGCCTGGATCTTCCTTCTTGGTGAGGAAGGGCGAATCGAGTAGATAGCCCCAGTTTGACCGGAGCGGAGGCTTACCGTACCTCGTAGTAACTAATTTTACACCCTCTATTGGATCCTCGGGTTTCCCTGGGATCTTACCTTGCTCGTAGGATGGGACAACTGCTGCTAATTGAGCTAATTGTGTTTCTAGCATTTTATTAAAACTCAATTGATTTTTCATAGTAGAATTAAAGCTATCCATTTTCTCATTTATATTTTCAAGAATCTTATCATTAGCCATCATCTTTTTATTAATACTATCATTTATTTTAGATTGGCCTAAGACAAGATCTCTTAAAGAAGGTTGGTTATTATAAGAATTATTGAAATTATTGCTATAACTGTTACCTTGATTTTGGTAGAAGGGTCGTGAATTCCATCCTTGTTGTTGTTGTTGGGGCCGGTACCCATTGTTGTTGGTGGTGTTGTTGATGAAGCTCACTTCCTCCTTCGTTTCGGGACAATTATTTCCCGAATGGTCATTGCCTCCGCATACCTCGCACCATTGGTCGGCTTCGACGACTTGTGCGGTTGCATAAGGTTGAACGACCTCTTGTTCCTTCTTGGAACTTTCTTCTACTTTCTTCATCAAGAGGTCCATCTTTGCGCAAAGCATGTACACCTCGTTGAGAGCATGAACAACTCTCTTCTTGGGCTGAAGACGTTCCTCATTCCACCCTTGGTTGGTAACCATCTTCTCTATGAGGTCCTTGACATCTCTCACATTGTGTTGTAAGAATGCCCCTCTAGCGGCTGCATCTAGGTGACTACGGGCCATACCGGCCAGGCCATGATAGAAACCTTGGATGATGAGCCACTCCTCTATCCCATGGTGAGGATAGGCGCGAATGTACTCTTGTAGACGTTCCCATGCTTCGGGAATTGTCTCATCAGCTTTTTGCTGGAAGCTGGAAATCTTTCCACGAAGGGCGCTGGTCTTGCCCATCGGGAAGAACTTCTTGAGGAACGCATTGGCGCACTTCTCCCAAGTGGTGGCTTCGCTCTTGTTGGCATAGAACCATTGCTTCGCCTTTCCCAATAACGAGAACGGGAAAAGATGAAGACGGATGGTGTCTGCAGACACATTCTTCATAGTGAAGGTACCACATACCTCCAAGAAGTGTTGGAGATGGGCGTTGGCATCCTCATGCGGCTTCCCACAGAATGGATTGGCTTGCACCATGTTGATGAGAGCTGGCTTGAGCTCGAAAGTCGCATCCCCCAAGTTAAGCTGCGGACCCGTGGCGACATTGTCGGCCGACGGCGCAGAGTACTCGGAGATGGTTTTTTGGGCCATGGCTTCTCTTCTAGCTGGTGCAAAAACTTCCTCCTCGAACGGATTCTAGCTCGAGATGAACCTCTGAGGTGGAACTTGACGAAGTCTAGTCCTCCTCAACAACTGCTCAGGATTTTCAATGAAGTTTGATGGTAGTTGGAAACCGCTCATACACCTACTAGTTTCACGATAACGAAAAGAAACTAGACAGGTGAGGGGTTAGCCCCTATACTAATTGATAACTAATATATAGCAGACTTCGGATTCACTCTCTTAAACTCCTAGGCTATTGCTTTCCCCGGCAACGGCGCCAGAAATGCTTGTTGACACTTCTTAACGCAATCACTAGAACTAGACTATGGAGCCTAACCCCAGCAACGACGGTAGAAGTGTCTTGGTGGTAAAACCATTGACCATTGGATAATTCCGCAAGCGCACAGAATATACCGATGTAGCACTTCACCCGGGAGTATTCCAAGGTATCGTTATTTATTTTATCCCAAAGGAAAGCAAGCTAGGAAAGATGTAGAGAGAGGAAAGATAGATCCTTTAGTCTTACTATAATCTATTATCAATTAGAGAAGCAAAAGGGGATAAGTGGATGTAAGGGAGGATAGATAGATAATATAAATAAGTTAAGCAAAGAGTATATGATATGAAAGATAACTTTAGTAGAGTTAGCTAGGTGGGAGGACAACGAGTGAGTATAAAGTACTCCTATGTTTCTACCTTTACTCCTATGAACTAATCCTAATTAAATAGATGACTTAACTAGATTGACGCCTTGCTACTTGTGTGAGAGGGATAAACGAGAGAGTAAAGTGATAGAAGGTTGTTCACCTAACCCAATACTCAAGCGGATATTTGGCTTATGGACGCCTTACCTTTTAAAAACTAGCCTGAGTTCACGTGAGGGGATCTAGGTATCCAGGCAAAATCTGTCACCTTTTGCCCATGCGCCCCTACTGTCCGTGCAAGCCAGCGGTAGTCAAAGATAAGATAAAGTATGAGCACCACGCTCACACTTATCTACACCTTTAGCTATCGATCAAAATAGCTAAAGCCCCTATCCTAAGATAGGACGATGACGCACACACAAGAAGCTATTTAAAGGAAATCAATCTAACTAAGACAACTATAGAACATGTGCACTAAGTAAATGCAAGGGCTATACCAATATAAGCACACAACAAGACTATATAAATATAGACTTGCACTAAGTAAATACTTAAATAAATACTTGGAAAGTAAATACTCAAGTAAATGCAAAGTAAAGTAAAGAAAGAATAATATATTAAATAAATAAAGTCTTACAAAAGAAGAAAGATACAAGGGCTATACCAGACTCCCAGAAGACGACTTCGGCGACCCCGAGCTTCGCCCGACTCAGCTCTAACTCCCACTACTAGACTAACTACTACTACTACTCTTTTTTATCTCACATGAAAGTGGAGATATGTGTTGTGAGATATATATAATGGGAGGGTGAAGGCCTCTATTTATAGTGGAGGTGGAGTAGAGGCTACTCCGGCGCCACGTCAACGATCCATGTGCTCATCCTTTCTTCACCCTTGGATCCACCGCCATAGCAACTGACCTTGATGAATGGCTTGGATATTGTTCATGTGTGAAACATGTGCTTTGCCACCGACTAGGATGAAGTTCACCATGGGGTCGGCCGAACCCCCCTCTATGACATGTGGGCCCAGGGTACATCTTCTAGAAGGTGATGATGTCATCCTGACAAATAGTGCAGATGGGCCCCACCAAGGGGCATCGGCCAACCCCCTATGACAGGGCCGGCCCACCACCTTCTCTCCCTTGGTGACCCCACATGTCATGGAGCAAGTCTTGTGAAGTTGGTTGCATTTGGTTTTCGGTGTGGACCCATGAATCCATGTGCTTCTCATCTTGCACCATTGAGCAAAAGTACTTGTTTGATCCAATGGTTGATATTGACTTGAACATGCTTCTCTTGGATCATTCCATGTCACCATGGCCGAGGTGGCCCCATGGTGGGGTCGGCCGACCCCCTTGGTGGGCCCACCTGGCCTCATTTTGTTCATTTTGCCATCTCCTACAAGTTCACATTCTAAGAGTACAAGTGGAACTTATTAGTGATAAATATGCTCATGATATGATATTCTTCCTTGAAACCGAGGCTTGTTGACGGTATTTTGATAAGGTAAAACATGTTATAACTTCCGTCAACACTGATTTGGCCATGAAAGTGGCAAATATCAATGCTCAGAATAGATGTAATCAAGTTTTCATGCCCAAGAAATCCTACAATGTAGAAAGCTTCTTCTTTTTACAAGAAGAGGATGATGTAGATGATGGAAGCGAGGATGAAGTAGCTGTTGTTGACTGGGCTTGGAAGAACAATGAATATATGCCTTGGGCAAAGGTTAAAAATGCTGAAAAAGATGTAAAATACAGCTTTGATATCACTAAAGCCGATAAAATATTTGACTATCTGTTGGAGAAAGGTCAAATTAAATTGACTGGAAACCACAACATCCCATCGGCTGAGGAGCTCAAGAATAAAAGGTACTAGAAATTCCATAACTCTGGTACTCGTACTACTAACGATTGTAGAGTTTTCAGAGATATGATCAAGAGAGCCATCACTAAGGGAAGGATTGGCTTACAGAAAGCCAAGGGTATGGGCATCAATGGTCATCCTTTTCCAACGAACATGGTAGCTCCTGCACCATGAAGTGAGATCAAGGTTCTGACTTCTGACAAAGCTAAAGCAGCTGGGACAGTCGATCCAAAGAAGCAACTAACAGCCAGGGAGTATCAGGAGATGAAAGGTAAGAAAAACACTGATCAACATGATCTACCTGAGACTTCAAGAGCTGGTGAAGCAAGAAGACGTCCCATTGTTAGAATTCTGTTAAATAAATGGCAATGTCAGAAAGAAAGAGATCAAGTGCATAGGCAAAGAGATGAGCAAGAATATCAAGAGTGGCTTGAAGAGGTGGAATATAGAAGATCTCGAGAAGAGGAAAGGCGTATCAGAGATGAAGAGAAGAATCATTGGGATTGCCCTTTCTTCAGACATTGTTGGAATGAAGGTTTAAAGCTTCCTACTCTTCGTAATTGCCCAGAATGCAGTAAACAATATAGGGAGTATAGGCAGTCGAGAGACAACCGCCGATCTGTACATGAAAGATTAAGATTTGAAAGAACAGATCGGCGCGTAAAAAATGAAAGTGTTCATGATCGGCTTGGAGTAAAATTAGTCGGTCAGGATCATCCTTGGCAAGAAGGACAGTGGTGTCCAGGTGGTTTGACCAGAAGCCAAAAGAGACGGGTTCAGAGATTGAGAAACGATGAAATTCAGAAAAATAAGCCCAAAGTCTGGCAGGTGAAACAAATAGCTGATAAGAGAGAGTCATCGGCTAATATATCTGCTCTGTTTATGTTGCCTGCTGAGTTTAGATCTTCTGATCATGAAGAGGAATTTGATGATGAAGAGACAGTTGCTCAGTGAATCTATCAAGCAAAATGAGCTCCATTTCAAAAGCCTGAGAAACATTCCCATCTAAAAGTGTTGTATTTGAAGGGGTTTGTCGACAGAAGGCCATTGAGCAAGATGTCAGTTGATGGAGGTGCAGCTGTTAACTTAATGTCGTATGCTACCTTTAGAAAGCTTGGGAAAACTGCAAAAGACTTAACTCAGACTGATATGAGGTTGACAGACTTTGCTGGGAACGTATCGGCTACTAAGGGTGTTGTATGTGTCAAGTTAACAGTTGGCAGCAAGAGTTTGCTGACTACTTTCTTTGTAGTCGATGCAAAAGGATCATACAATGTGCTTCTTGGAAGGGATTGGATCTACGCTAATTGTTGCATTCCATCTAGCATGCGCCAAAATATGATACAGTGGATCGGAGACACTATGGAGGTGGTACCAGCCGATTCGACTGTTAGCATTGCTTACTCTGATTCTAACGATTGGAACTTTGACAATGTGGAGTGCTTCTCTGGGAAAGTTCACAAAGAAGGTTTCATCAAGATGTTTGATGATGGCCAACAGCCGATCCAAGCAGTCGGCTTCAAAAAACATATTTAATGGATTGTCCGATCAATGAAGATGAAAGCAAGATGGGTAAGGGTTTTACATCCGCTGATGAGCTAGAGGCAGTTGATATTGGAAGCGGTGATAAACCAAGACTGATGTATATTAGTGCTAAGTTGGATCCTAAGTTTAGACAAGAACTTTTTACTTTATTAAAAGAATATAAAGAATGTTTTGCTTGAGATTATTATGAAATGCCTAGTCTTGACCGATCATTGGTTGAGCATCGACTACCTATCAAACATGGGAGTCGGCCTATAAAACAAGCTCCGAGGAGAATTAGAGCGGAGGTTATGGCTGATGTGAAAACAGAAATCACTCGACTTTATGAAGCTAACTTTATTCGGCAATGTAGATATGCCGGATGGATATCTAGTGTAGTCCCTGTGTATAAGAAAAATAGAAAAATGAGAGTTTGCATTGATTTCAGAGATCTGAATAAAGCTACTCCAATGGATGGCTACCCAATGCCAGTAACAGACATGTTGGTTGATACAGCGGCAGGGCACAAGGTGATTAGTTTTATGGATGGCAACGCTGGTTATAATCTAATTTTTATGGCAGAAGAAGACATACATAAAACTGTATTTAGGTGCCCGGGTGCTATAGGCTTATATGAATGGGTAGTCATGACTTTTGGACATAAAAATGCTGGTGCAACTTATCAAAGAGCTATGAATTATATCTTTCATGAGTTGATCGGCAGAATTGTGGAAATCTACATTGATGATGTGGTCGTAAAAATCTAAAGATTATCAAGGACATCTTAAAGATCTCAGAGATACCTTGGAATGTGCAAGGAAACACGGATTAAGAATGAATCCCCACAAGTGTGCGTTCGGAGCATTAGCTGAGCAGTTTTTGGGTTTTCTGGTACATGAAAAGGGAATTGAAGTCGGTCAGAAAAGTTATGATGAAATTGACAAGGCAGTGTCACCGACTACAAAAACTCAGTTACATTCTTTGATCGGTAAAATTAATTTCATCAGAAGGTTTATTTCAAATTTGTTAGCCAGGATTTTGCCATTCTCAGTTCTGTTGAAATTGAAGGATGACCAGGAGTTTAAGTGGGGAAGTGAACAACAAAAAGCATTTGATGAAATCAAAGAGTATATGAAATGCCCACCAATTTTAATTCCTCCTCAAAGAGACAAGCCTTTTAAATTGTATGTGTCGGCTGATGATCACACAATTGGATCGGCCTTAATGCAAGAATTTGAAGGAAAAGAAAGAGTAGTTTTCTATCTCAGCAGAAGGTTGCTTGATCCAGAGACAAGATATTCTCCCGTCGAGAAATTATGCTTATGTTTGTACTTCTCGTGCACCAAGCTTCGACATTACCTATTGTCTTCTGAGTGCATAGTAGTATCAAAGTTTGACGTTATAAAGCACATGTTGTCTATGCCTATTCTAAACGGGAGAATTGGCAAATGGATTCTTGCATTGTCAGAGTCCGACTTGAAGTATGAATCTGCTAAAGCAGTTAAAGGTCAGGTAATAGCTGATTTTGTTACTCATCATCACAGACAAGAAATTAAAACATTAGATTTTACCCCATGGGCTTTGTTCTTTGATGGTTCTAATTGCAAGCAAGGTGGAGGCATTGGTATTGTCCTTGTTTCTCTTCAAGGGAAAAGTTTTGAATATGCCTTTACTATTGATCCAACCTCTACTAACAATCAAGCTGAGTATGAAGCTCTTCTCAAAGGACTTCATCTCCTGTATAAAGTAAAGGCCGAGGCTGTTGAGATTTTTAGTGATTCTCAATTAGTGGTTAATCAACTGCTCGGCCTATATAAATGCAAAGATGACATCTTAAGGGGGCATTATGAGAAGTGTCTTGAACTACTTGATTCTTTCTCTTCTATTATCATAAAGCATATTCCTATATGTTAGAATCAAGAGGCTAATCGGTTAGCTCAAAGTGCTTCTGGGTATCGGCAAATCGTTGAGATATTAGCCTATGAGATTACCAATGGTGATGATTTGAGGGTTGAAATTATTGAATACTTGAAAGACCCATCACGATAGGTGTCCAGAAAACTTAGATATAAGGCTACGAAGTTTGTCCTTCTTGATGATCAGCTGTATCATAAGACAATCGATGGTGTACTCCTTAAGTGTATAATCAAGAGGAGGCCAAGGTCTTGATGGGGGAGATCCATGAAGGAGTTTGTGGTGCACATCAGTCTGCTCATAAAATGAAATGGATGATTAGGAGAGAAGGATATTTTTGGCCAACCATACTGGAAGATTGTTTTAAATATTATAAAGGATGTCAAGAGTGCCAAAGATTCGGTAATGTTCAAAAATCTCCAGCATCGGTTATGAATCCAATTATAAAACCATGGTCATTTAGAGGATGGGGAATAGATCTGATTCGCCAAATATTTTTGGCATCTAGCAAAGGACACAAATTTGTGTTGGTAGCAACAGACTATTTCACCAAATGGGTTGAAGCTATTGCTTTGAAAGAGGCTTCATCGACTACCATGATTGAGTTCATCAGGGAGCATATCATCTACAGATTTGGTGTTCCTCAAACCATTACTACAGATCAGGAAAAAATGTTTACATCAAAAGAGTTTGAGGATTTTGCTACTAGCACCGTCTTCAAGATGATTAACTCATCTCCATATTATGCCGAAGCTAATGGACAAGCTGAGGCTTCTAACCAGATTTTGATTAAAATTATTAAGAAAAAGGTCAAGGAGCATCCAAAGAAATGGCATTCGATACTCAGTGAGACTTTGTGGTCCTACATGATCGCTTGTCATGGTGCAACTAAATGTTCACCTTATGAGTTAGTCTACGGTCATGAAGTTGTGTTGCCTTGGGAAATCAATATAGGATCCAGAAGAATATCACAACAGAACAATATGAAAGCCGATGAGTATAAGCATCTCATGATGGACAACCTTGATGATTTAAATTTCATCAGCTAAAAGCTCTGGAAAATATTAGGACTCAGAAGCTAAGGGTTGCTAAATATTATGATCAAAAGGTTAGAGAAAAGAAGTTCAATGAAGGAGACCTGGTTTGGAAAGTAGTCTTGCTAGTTGGGACGAAGGATGATAAGTATGGAAAGTGGTCACCAAATTGGGAGGGTCCTTATCGGATTACAAGGTGTGCTCCTGGCAATGCTTATTTCTATGAAACTTTAGAAGGAGTTGAATACTTCAGAGCGATCAATGGGGAATATTTTAAGAAGTATTACCCTACTATCTGGGTGGATCTTTTATGACTCATTGAATTTGTTGATAGCCGATATGACTGTATCGCCTTCAGACTAAAAAAGGAAATATAGCCGATAGGTATCGTCTTCAGCTATAAAGTAAATAGCCAATGCAAGGAAAGCATTGCCTTCAGCACAAAAATATGGAATTGTGGGTTTCTGAATTTAAGAGACCTCGATGGGTCTTATCACAAAGAGATCATAGAAGACAAGAGAAAACTTCATTATACTCATAAGTAGATTTCTTACAAGGTGATTGATCCTAACAATGTACTCGAAGACTTTATCTACTATGAATATAGAAGGAGTGGCCTCTTCTATCTCCTCGGTTGTTCCGTCGACACCATCGAAGTTCACCTCCAAGGCATGACTGATTTCCGGGGTGATCTCGAGGTCACCTAGGTCTTGGCCAATATAGGTATGGACAACTCCAAGTGCCATGGCGGCACCATGACGAACACCATGGAGGGAAACTTCATGCACCCTTGCGGGGATGTTGTTTACCCTCTCAACAACACTGTTGCTGACAGCATTCACGGAGGCGGCCGCCTCATTCCCTGCCTCTTGAAGAGCCTCTAGACGCATGGTCAGGTCTGCAAAATGAACAGAGTGACGAACATCGAAGGCACATCAAGAGCTGAAAGAAAGAACTTCAGTAAAGAAAGATTTCTTCTAGGAAGAAAGATTACCGGCGACGCATGCATCAGACTCGGCGTGCTGCTGGGCTGCCTAAGAGGCTTTCGCCTCTGCATCTTCCAATGCCTTCTGGAGCTGGGCGGCCGTCGACTCCGAGCTCCCGGAGGAGGGAGTTTCCGACACCGATTCCATCTCTGGAGGCGGTCCTAGGGCGGCAGCGGCATTGGAAGGACTTGCGTCGGTCCTGGATAAAAATAAAGAGAAATCAGATCGGATTCAAAGATTCTATAAGGAAAGATCAAAATTGGCTAATACAAGAAGAAACACACTTGGCAACATGTTGAGGACGACGATATGAGTCCACTTCCTCTTCTGCAGGGCGCTTGCTATGATTGGGGTTTGCCATCGAAAGGAGAGAAGAAAGGTCTTTCTTGGATGAAAAAGAGGGTTTTTCTGATTGGAATAGAAGGTGAAGGTAGCAAATGGCTATGCTCTGGGTACGATAGGAGATAAAGGCGAAGTTGGAATTTATATTAGAAGATTAAATCTTCGAAAGGGAAAAGATGCCATTTCGTACAACGTGCGCAGGATACTCGAGTGGAATGTTAAATCATGGCACAGTTTTCGAAGGAGGAGCGGCCATTTCGCATTGATCTTCAAGATACCGTTTGATAAAAATCTTCAAGCCATGACCATTTGAAGTGCCTAAAGTAATAGAGGAAGAAAGAAAAGGACTCAAATTTCAGAATAAAATAAATTTCATCCGAAAATTGGGGGGGCATGTGTTTACACCAGATTTTAGACCCAAAAAATTATTATTTTGTGAGCACAAACGACTGATTTGTTAAGGAGAAAGTCGGCCAGAAAAATAAAAGAAATCTACTCGATCCAGACGCGACCAGGAGTTTTGTTGGCGAGGCGTGAAGACGTGTCGAGTCCAACCAAAGAGTTCAAGTCCGGGTCGTATTTTATTTTTATGTATCCTAGTCGTGTTAGAACAGGAGTCTGCCGGCTTATAAATAGCTATTATAAATAGCTAGAAACCCGATTTTGTAAAGGACAATCAATCAATCAACACATCGGCCATCGGCCATCGGCCAAACACTACTACAGAACAGGGTCTTTGGCCGATTCTCAAAATTGCCATTTGTCTCGGTGTTTTTGCCGCCCGGGACTAATAGACCCTTTAGTCCCGGTCAGTAACACGGACCGGGACTAAAGGGTCTGCCCCAACGGCTACTGCGCAGAGCTATCGGGGCAGGGACCCTTTAGTCCCGGTCCGTGTTACCAACTGAGACTAAAGGGCACTCTTTAGTCCCGGTTGGTGCCACAGACCGGGACTAAAGATTTAGCCACGGTTTGTGGCTTGCCACGGGATAAATGATCACCTTTTAGCCCCGGTTTTTAATACAAATCGGGACTAAAGCTCCTCGGTTTATAACCTGCCAACTCCTTCCTCCTCGAGCCAGAGACATTCAAATTTCAGTGAGCTTCCTTACTTGTTCTTGCTGTTGCTATTGCTTGTTCTTCATTTGTTCTTCATTGTTCTTCGTCTCCGACGTCAATTGGTGATCTTCTTCGACTCCGTCATCGTCTCTTTGCGTTGAGAGGTAACTATTTTCATCTCCTACCATGTCTTTTGAATATGAGAGGAATTTAATTAAAATATATAGTTTGCAAGAAAGAGTTGAGTAGTTTAAATTGGTTCATCACAATCACTTGATAGTTTTCTACTGCTAGCTAGGTAGTATCCATTGTATATTTCATACTTATGCAAGACGAGTAATAATGAATTTTAGTGTCTTTTTAGTTATTTTTCTTTAGAAAAATGTGGAATTTATAATAGTTTGCAACAATGAATATAGAGAGTAAACAATGTGGAAATTGGTATTGTTATATCATATTTTTTGATTATCTAAACAAATTAAATAGATAAATTTAGAGTCTTTTTTTTATTTATAATTGTTTAGAAAATTAGGAATTTGCATGTAATAGTTTAAAAAATGAGTATGGATATAGTAGATGGCAACCGTGACCGGGTCCTCAGCCTCTCATCATCGGGATTCAAAGTGTTTGCGGCCGGAACTTCCTCTCATTGCTTGCGGCGAGTGTAAGGAGAAAATTGTGAAGGAGTACCGAGTGAAAAAAAGGGAATCAAAAAGGGTCCATTCTACAAGTGTCCGAACCATGAGGTAGGTTATTATTTACCCGCATTTGATTAATATGGTTCATTTACCTGAATTTGAAACCATCACTACTTCTGTGGCGATGACCTAATCTTAGTCCAGATAGAGGAATTACACCACCTATGTCACATGGACGCGCTGGACAAAACGCTCCTTAGCTGCTATTGTTTGTAAGTGTTTCTTTTATAGTTTTCATTGAACTCTCTAGTATGTGTATATAGTATGTAGTATTCTTACACACGTACTTGTGGATCGACTCGATATTGCAGGTATTAGATGACTCGGCTCAGATATAAACATGACAATTTTGTTGGGTTTGTTGATTCGTACGTTATTTTCAAGGCTCCAAACCCTTCAGCGACTTGGAGCGATGAGTCGTGTACGAATCTCATGAGGTTCTTTGTGAACCAAAAAGATAGAGAAAGAATACTCTTCCCATACAACTTTAAGTGCGTGAGATATATATAGTTAATAATAAGTATGTGCACATTTTATTTTACTTAACCCTAATAATCTATATATATGAATCATGTGTATGAACAACTATCACTGGATACTGATGGTCATCGATCTCAAACACAGCAATGTGTTAATCTATGACTCGTTGAGCAAACCGCAAGAAGATTACCAAGATATGGTAGACATCCTCCAAAGGTAATTTTTCGATCCCTAGCTTGCATGCTTAAAGTATAGACTAAGCTTGTATATATGTATACTAATTAAATAATGATCCAACTATTAATGTTTCATTAGCCGGATTAGGGTTTGGGAAAAATTCATTGCTCGGGAACATATCAGTCAATGTAAGGCGCCACTTACAATAAAGCCACGACTACCAATAAGTTTACACCTTCGTCAATGTACGTGTATCTTTATTATATCATGTCATATATCATATCTTTATTACGAGATGAATCTTTTCATTCTACAATGGATTTTGAGACAAAAACAGGGTACCAACTTATGTGGATTCTATGTTTGCGAGTACATGATGATAGAATCAAATAGAATTCCTGAAGAAATCATCAAAGTACGTAACATGTTTCTTTTCATTTTTTATAGACTTAATATTGATAATATAGATATAACTAATATCTTCTTTAATTCAAATTGAAGACTGACTTTTTCATTTTTTATAGACTTAATATTGATAATATAGATATAACTAATATCTTCTTTAATTCGAATTGAAGACTGACTGGTTGAAGCAAAAAGTGATGCTACAAGGCCAATTGAAAGCAATACAAGAGACAATAGCAGGATTTCTTCGGAACAAGACATAAATCCAAACGACGAGTTTTACTATAATACCAATGAGTCGTTGATTCCAAACAATGATGATCATTTGTATGTCTTGTAGATCTTTAGATGAAGTACAACTTGTAATAGGTCAACAGTACTAACTTTGGAGTACAACTTGTGTAGATAGATATTTGGACATCTTCTATGTATATTGCTTGTAATTTTATGCACATATATATTTATATATATATATATATGTAGTTCTATAGTTCAATTATATATGCATGCAATAAGATTATTGTGTTATGCTGCTAATATATAAAAAATATATATATTAGCAGCAAAGAATATATATTGGAAAACCTATTAATCAAATAAACAAAACTAAAAACGGAACTAAAAAAGAAAATAAAAAGGAAAAAACCAGGGTACCCTTTAGTCCCGGCTGGTAATACCACCCGGGGCTAAAGGGTGCTGCTGCGGGGGACCACTGGCAGCACCCTTTAGTCCCGGCCAGTATTACCAACCGGGACTAAATAGGGGGCTTTAGCCCCGATGACCGGAGCCGGGACTAAAGGGGGGCCTTTAGTCCCGGAAGCGTAGTCCCGGCTCGGCAACTGGGGCTAAAGGCCCTTGCCAACCAGGGCTATAGCCCAATTCTGTTGTAGTGAAACCCTAGGAGTAAAGGTAGAACTCGGCAGAACCTTCAACCAGGCAGGGCTGCATCGGCTAGACTAACCTCCGGTTTGCTTGTAAGTTTCAACAATGATTCGTGTTATCGTTCAATAAGGCTGTGTTTGGCATCGACCAAACTCTTGTTTAGCTATGACATGGGTTAGTTATCGGTTAAGTTCGCCTTTTGTAAGAGTGTCTTGACTCCGATCAATCTCTTGCTTTAGTCGATCTTGACTAGTTATCGACTCTATTGGTTTTGGCAAGCTAATAGATTCATCAAGTTATCGATGTTGGTTATGCTTTAATGTTTTTCTCTAGATTTAAAACAATATCTTGCCCAATCAAGATTGACAAATTAGATTAAGCTTAAATGTTGTTTAATCTCGGCTATCAAAAGGCTCTACATGCTTACACCAAGGAAAATAGCCGATTTAAGCCTCTCATCGACTATTTTGTCAATCTTGATTGTTACATGTTGTGTGTTCGAGATATTCGTTTAAATCATGGTTTGATCTAAGAAACAGGTAGATTTGATCTGGCATGTCTATTATGGTTGTATTTATGAACCCCACTGATACGCATGATCTAAGAAACAGGTAGATTTGATTTGGCAATGTCTATTATGGTTGTATTTCCGAACCCCACTGATACGCATGATAGGTTAGATCTGTTTGATCTTGGATCAAATCGTGGTTTCAACGGATAGATCTTGTTCGTGCTTCATGGACCCTGTATCGGCTAAATAGCCGATCCAGTTATTCTCCCCTCATAATGTATACTTTTAAGTGGTCTAAAATCAATGTATCTGCTCGTTGCATCGGACGTGATTTAGCTTGGTCATCGTTATGGCTGTATGGAAACACTCCACTCTTGATGTTTAAGCTACTTTATCGATCTATTTGTTATTATGGCTGCATGGAAACACTCCACTGTTAACAGATAGAACTACCTGTGCAATTAGTCGATTCGATTGATTTGACCATCTAAATGTATACATAGGTATTTGTTAAATATCCATGTTTAAGCTTATCGGTTGTGCTTTACTCTAAATACTTTCTTTATATGTACAACTGCTGTTTCGCTTTAAATAATGTCAATGCTTCAACTTTCTCTTGGGAGTTGATATTCTAGTCAATGTCCTGTAACAATGGCTATATCGGAGCCGCATAATTTGGAACTGTCTGGCATCAAACCGGCAGGTTCCGTAATTTAATGATTTTTCTCTTCCTTGCCAATTACAGGTCAAATTGACTGGCACGTCTGAAGTCGTTCTCACCAAGAATCGGCACTGCCATCCATTGAAGGTCTAGGAGGTCAAGACCTTGCTCTACATGACCTCTGAGGACCGTGTTCGAGTATGTTGGCACCCTCGTCCAAAATTTCGTGTCAACAATACCACAGTAACTTAAAGTATATATTTAAATTTGGAGCAATTTCTATACATTTCGCTATATTTTGTAAATTTCTTTCTTTTACTTGAATTTATTTTGATAATTCAAATTTGAATTGCAGGTTCATCAAATATTGGAATTTAGTGATTCGAAAAATCATATTCATGGTATTGAATGTTGTGTGAGGCCGTATCCAGGCACAGATGTGAAACTCCGAGCATCTTCTTCATGAAACAGGGCCACCAACGTGCCAGCTATTTGTTTAAAAAAATTATAAAAAGGAAATGAATTTGGAAAATCATGAAACTTGTCCAATTGTCTGCATGTGACATGTGGAGGCTCTAAAAAAATTTGGAAAGGTTTCGAGCAAGTTGTGACCTACGATGCTCAAAATCTAGACATCTCCGGAGAGTCGAGTGGAGATGTCTAGGTTTTGAACTAAAAAGTTTTAGATCTCATCGAATATTATTGAAGGACCGAGAACGTTACCAGAAAGCAACCAGAGGGGGGTGAATGGGAGCCTGAAAATTAATTTTGAAACTTCGGCCTTTGTCCCAGCAAATCGACCCCCAAAGCTTCGGACCCAAACGTGATGCCCATGACCCTTGGAAGAGGGTGGATGATCCCTAGGATCACAGCGAGGCACCACCAAACAAGAGCGAGTCAAAACCCAAAAGCTCTGGCTCAAGTTCAACTCCAAAAACCAACTCCCGAACGTAGATGGTCGGCTACGTCGGGAAATCTCCAAATATTGATGCTAACAAGTAGCAAAGATACCTAGAGAGGTTTCTTGGATTTACTCTAGGGCCAAACGAGAAGTCCGAAAACCAAGCGGAAAAGTGGGGAGAGCAAACGCACTAAAACTCAACACTTAGCCAAATCCCGGACTGTCTGCGCCTACTGCGGACTGTCCGCGGATGGATGACGAACTGTCCACCGGCTGAAATCCGCAACACGCAGTGTTGCTAAAACCTCCTCGGATGATCCCGGACTGTCTGCCGGTCAAACAGGACTCAAGTCGCCCGAGACACGCAGACACTGGTCTGGCCAAGCCCGACGCGCGGACTGTCCGCGCCCTGAGTGGCGAACTGTCCGCGACCACTCAGGGAGGGCGATTTCAATCGCCCTTCTCCCAAATCTTTCAAATGCGATCCAAATCAAAATCCCTCGATCCCAAACTTGGAGAAGATGATCACAAGATAGTTAGGAGACTATCACCAAGAAATCATCCACTCAAATCGACTCAATCAATGGGAAATCAAAAGGGAAGGTGTAGGAACGAAAAAGTTGCCACAAAACTTGAATCAACCCGATCTACTTGTTCGTGAGGGTAGAGATAAATTCCTTCGGTGAAAATGTTCTCCTCACATCAAATAACAAGTTGATTCAAGTGGATTCAAAAAATACGTAGCGGCGAGGGAGATCAAGTGATGGGAAAATCGTGAAGAAAAGAAGAACACGAAGAACAAGTCCAAAACGCGAATCACAATCTTGATTGCCAGCCGAAATTCGTCCCCACGAGGAGACAACGGGAATCCGGACCCATTTCCGCAAAATCCAAATACATAGAGGTATTGTTCACCGTCTCTGCGGATCTCAGTAGCTACAGCAGGGATTGGGAGAGCAGGAAACCCTAGAATGAAAATATCAATGGCTGAGATGGTCTGGAGGGAGGGGTGGCCTCTCCTTATATAGCCTAATACAATTATTCCCCCTTCTACCCTTACAGCTAATGAGCGAGCAGGCTAACCTTAAGGGTATTCCTGACCAGCTGAGAGGATCACAAGATAGTTAGGAGACTATCCCCAAGAAATCACCCGCTCAAATCGACTCAATCAACGGGAAATCAAAAGGGAAGGTGTAGGAACGAAAAAGTTGCCACAAAACTTGAATCGACCCGATCTACTTGTTCGTGAGGGTAGAGATAAATTTCTTCGGTGGAAATGTTCTCCTCACATCAAAGAACAAGTTGATTCAAGTGTGTGGATACATGGGTGTATGCCGGATCTTGAGATGATGAGTGATTGTCAACTGGAATGATGCGCATGTTCTTTGGCTTGTGTTGTGCAGGTGTCGAGCACGGATACGGTGATCAAAGGCAAGGTGAAGGTCAAGTAGAGACGTGCCATGTCGATGGACCCGGAGCGACGAAGGGCGGACGTGAGGCTTGGACTGACGGACCGGTGACCTGAGGATCAACCGTGGTGGCTGATAGCCTGGGACAGCGACAAGTGAAGACTTGCGTGTGGACGGGATGCACGAGCGGTGCATCCCCTCTACGGCTCAGTTTGGTGGATGAGCCACAGAAAAACCACCGAGTGGACGGTTTCCTGGTTTGGGCCTCAAAACCTGGGTGCGGTTAGTTTCTGAGTTTGGGCCACAAAACTCGGGCTGAGGACGGTTTCTAGGTTTGGGCCTCAAAACCTGGGTGCTAGCGGGTTTCTAAGTTTGGGCCACAAAACTCAGGCGATGGATGATAGGTTTCCCGATTTCGGCCTTAAAACCAGGGGAGGGCCCAGGTTTTCCGATTTCGGCCTCAAAACTGGGGGGAGGTCCGTGAAAAGGACGAGCAGAGCCTTGGCGGCACGTGGCGGCAATCGGTGAGGTCGCGTCGAGGCGAAACTACCAGTTGTGCAGGCGTAGTCGTCGGATCACCATCTACTTCGAGTTGGTCCAGAATAACCTTAGGGTTTAGCTGATTCAAGTAGGGGTAGAGTGGGAATAGGATTAGGATAAGTAGAGGGAGACACCCACCTCTCAACCCATCTCAGCCATTTGCTATTTTCATTCTAGGGTTTCCTGCTTCTCATTCCCTGCTGTAGCTAACTGAGATCCGCAATGTTGGGGGAAAGGACCCTCGACAGAAGCGCCGCCCGAACTGGTGCTCAAAATCAGCCCTCGCGTAACGCCTGGCGTGCTTGCGGGGTCTCTCTACCATCGGAGGCCACTACCCTGACCCCCGAATGCGGGATCAACCCTCGCTCTCTTGCTGTGTTCCCGTGCAGGTCTGAGGCGATGGGCGCGCTGCAGGAAACCTTCGCTGACCGTCGACACCACCTTCGCTTGGAGCGAGGGTCCAGGCAAGCAGCAAGCGTGTTCACTTGCCTCTCCCGGGAGGCAATGCAGCCGGAGGTGAGCGCGGCCGAAGGTCAAGACCGCCGCACCTCTCCCCGAAGGTGAACAGGGGGCCAGGTGGCGGCGCGCCGGGGTGTGACCGATTAGGGCTTCCGCTCCAGCTGTGTGTTTACGCTTCTGCCCTTCCTCCCTGCGCGGAGGCGAGGAATCTTTGCTATACCCTTTTGTAATTTGGCCCGTACCCCTTGGCATTCCCTATAAATACCAAGGGGATGAACAGTGTAAACGACGACTTTTTGGGAATTCGAGCACTTTCCACTTCGGTTTCGCCTTCGCTACCGCATCCGGCGCTTGGTCACCTTCGCTCCTTCCCCTGCACAAGTGCGGAGGTTGGGCAAGTGTGCTCCCAACAGTTTGGCGCCGTCCGTGGGGACGACAGTCTGAAATGGCGGGAAACAGGAGAGCACCTTCGACGAGGGACCAGCGCGTTGCTAGAGAGGCGGCAGCGGTGGTCCCGCCTGCTGAGGAAATTGCACAACCCTCGGGAGGAGAAAATGTCACCCCGGAACCCCAATCCCTGGGCCCCCAGGCCCGAGTGGCGACACAGCCGCACCCACACACTTCGGGAGAAGGAGAAGGGGAAGAAGAAGAGGTGGGCCTCGAGGCCCTTGAAAGGCTCGAGGCTGAGCTGCAAGAGAAGAAGAGGCGCCTGGAACAGCTTGAGAGGCACAACCGACTACGCTCAATCAGACAGAGGGCAGACGAGGCCAGGGAGCAGCTTCGCCGCATGGAGGAGTCCCTCGCCGCGGCAGAAGCCGAAGCCGAGGGCTGGAACAATGAGGAGATACCCCCGTTGCGAGAGGGGAATGAGGAGCCAAATCAAGACAACCCTCGTCACCACCCACCACCCCCACCACCACCAGTACACCCAGAGCCATATCTTGTGAGACACCCAAACCTCCGCCAACTCTACCCAGATGAGAGAGAGCAAAACCTTCGCATTCAGCGAAGGCATCAACAACACCAAATGCCATACGATCCAAAGTCACCACTCTCCCAAACACTCCAAACCCAGCCCTGGCCACCTTGCTATAATCCACAAAACCTACCTCGCTATGATGGACTTTCCGACCCTCGCCAGTTCATCATGAGCTATGAAGCAGCGGTTGCCGCAGCAGGCGGTGACGAATCAACAATGGCCAAATCCTTTGTCATCATTCTGCGAGACATCGCACAAACTTGGTACAGCAACCTTCGCCCCGGAACTGTGGATTCCTGGGCCTGCCTCAGAGACAAGCTGTGTACAAACTTCAAGGGCATCACTCCAGCCCCGTTAAACCCCATCGAGCTATTCAACTGCAAGCAAGAGGAACGCGAGCCGCTCCAAGATTACTGGCGAAGGTTCATT
Organism: Coix lacryma-jobi var. lacryma-jobi; assembly: GCA_009763385.1. NCBI lineage: Eukaryota > Viridiplantae > Streptophyta > Magnoliopsida > Poales > Poaceae > Coix > Coix lacryma-jobi. The sequence continues at coordinate 142,013,566 of CM019824.1, forward strand.
CAAATCAGAACGAGGACCCCCGGGATATCTGACGAGGCTGTCATCCTCGCTGCAGTCAGTGGTCTGCGCCCAGGACCATGCTCCTCAAAATTTGCCAGAAAACCGGCAAACTCGATCGAGGAGTTGCATGAAACAATGGAAAGATACTGTAGAGCTGATATGGATTTCAGAGCAAAGTCCGACGCTCGGAGGTCTCAGCAGAGGCCACAGCCGAGGCCTCAACCGAGAGAAAGCAACCCTCGCCAAGAGCAAAGCAACGTTGGTGCGATCAACAAAGCAACAAGCTATGAACATCAAACACGGGACGCTCATCACCCGAGCAGCCAAGCCCCGCAGGCTTTGCCACCTCCGCCGAACCAGCGCTACCAGCAGCGAGATCCTGCCAAAATGTATTGTCACTTCTGCGGAATGGGAAAGGGGCACACAACAAAGCAATGCGAATGCTTCACCAAAGGAAAAGAATTCCAGGAATCCAGGAAACCTGCCATGTCAGACCCCCGAACCATAAACCACACTAGGAAACCAAGCTTCCACCCACCAAACCCAACATACCACTACACCCCCATAAACTACGGCCTACCTTCGCAACAACCCCCCTACACCCACCACCCACTCTACAACCAAACCCATTATCAGCCAACCACCACCCCACAACGCCAAAACCCACCTTACACAGTCACATACCCAGCTACCCCGCAAAACCAAATTCCAACAACCCACCAAGCCACCAGCGCCCTGCCACCACCACCGCCGATCCCCGCATTACCAGCACCACAACCTGTGAAAGCCGAAGGCTCGAACCAAACAACCATCAACAATCCAACATCGACCTTCGGTGTCATTCTAGCTATCACCGGAGGCTCAAACGAAGACCATGGCAACAAACGGCAGAGGAAGGAACATGCCAGACGCGTTCACCACGTGGCCGTCGAAGGACCACATAAATTCGGTCGCTGGTCTCACATCCCCATAACCTTCGATTCCAGTGACATGAAGCTAAGAGATTACCCTCACACAGATGCCATGGTGATCGAAACCAACCTCGCTGGGTGGACCGTCACCAAAATACTGGTCGATACAGGAAGCTCCGCTGACATCTTGTTCGCTTCAACCTTCGACAGCATGAAGCTTGACAGAAATCTTCTGCAACCGGCCGACAACCCCCTATACGGTTTCGGTGGTCAACAAGTAAGAGCCGTCGGGAAAATTTCTCTGCCCGTAACCTTCGGCGACCAAATCAACTGCAGGACGGAACACATAACATTTGATGTCGTCGACATGTTCTACCCATACAATGCCATTTTTGGCCGAGGGGTCACAAACGCGTTCAATGCGGTCATCCATCCCGCCTACCTATGCATGAAACTTCCCGCGCCGAAGGGTGTCGTCGCGGTATTCGGGGACCAGGACATTGCAAGGACAGCTGAAGGGAACGTCGCTCCGGGGCAACGCAATGTACATAATTTGTCAAAACCTCAAACCCCCGGTATCAGCGTCGAAGGCGAGGCCTGCAATGACAGAGTGAAGGCGGCGCCAAAGGACGAAACCAAACAAGTCCAACTCTTCGAGGGTAATGGAGAAAGAAAGGTGATCATCTCAGCCAATCTAGACCCTCGATCAGAAGGCAACCTCGTCACCTTCCTCAGAGAAAATTCCGACACCTTCGCTTGGTCCGCCGAAGACCTAAAAGGAGTCAACAGATCAATGATCGAGCATAGCCTGAACATCAAGACAGGTTATCGCCCAATCAAACAAAAGCTTCGCAAGATGTCAGAAGAAAGAAAGGAGGCAGCGAAGGCTGAGGTAAAAAGGCTTCTGGACGCAGGCGTCATTCGCCCAGTCAAATACCCAACTTGGCTCTCAAATGTGGTCCTAGTCCAAAAGAAGAATAAAAAATGGCGAATGTGCGTCAACTTCACTTGCTTGAACAAAGCCTGTCCGAAGGATGACTTCCCCCTCCCAAACATAAGCACCCTGATCGACAGAGCGGCAGGCTGCCAAATGCTATCCCTCCTCGATTGCTTCTCAGGCTATCACCAAATCTGGATGAACGAAGAAGACGAAGAAAAAACAAGCTTTATCACACCCTCGGGCACTTTTTGCTTCCGAAGAATGGCAGAAGGTTTGAAAAATGCAGGCTCAACCTTCGCTCGCATGACCTCCGAAGTTTTCAAGGATGAGCATGCAGTCTCCGCCTATGTCGACGACCTAGTCGTTCAAAGCGAACTAAAAGAGAACCACATTCCAGACCTATCGAGGGTATTCAGCAACCTCCGGTACGCCGGACTGAAACTAAACCCAGAAAAATGTGTTTTCGGGGTAAGCGAAGGCAAGTTGCTAGGTTGCATCGTCTCAGCCAGAGGAATCGAGGCCAACCCTGAGAAGATTGATGCCATCATGAACATGGAACCTCCGACGACCAAGAAAGCAGCTCAGCGCCTGACTGGTCGTTTGGCAGCACTTAGCAGATTCATCTCAAGATCCGCAGAGCGAGGGTTACCATTTTTCGAAACACTCAGAAGCAATGCTCCTTTCCACTGGGGCCCCCAGCAGCAAAAGGCCTTCGAGGAGCTGAAAAAATATCTGACCAGCTTGACTGCCTTAACCAGCCCAAGCAGGGGAGACTTGTTGTTACTCTACGTCGCAGCTTCGCCACACGCTGCAAGCGCAGTCCTCATCAAGGAGCTCCACGAAAACAACAAAACCAGACAAGCCCCAATTTACTATGTTTCAGAAACCCTCGAAGGCCCAAAGAGAAATTATTCGGAGCTTGAGAAAATAGCATACGCCGTCGTCATGGCATCAAGAAAGCTTAAGCACTATTTCCAGGCTCACGAGATACATGTACCTTCGACGTACCCTCTCGAGAGCATTTTCAAAAATAACGAAGCCGTTGGAAGAATAGCAAAATGGGCAGTCGAGCTTAACAGTTATGCTGTAACCTTCGTTGGCAGAACAGCGATCAAATCACAGGTGCTGGCTGATTTCATAGCAGAATGGACACCCGACCCTCGCCCCGGCGAACTGCAGCAGGACCAGTTTTGGATCGTTTACGTCGACGGGGCCTGGGGCGCAACTGGAGCCGGTGCCTCGGCTATTCTAATCTCGCCCTCCGGGTCGAAGCTGAGATACGCACGAAGGCTGGACTTCAAGTGCACAAACAACTCCGCTGAATATGAGGCTGTGATTCTGGCACTTTCAAGGTTGCGTTCATTATCAGTCCGAAGGGCACTCATCAACACAGACTCTCAAGTCATTGCGGGGCACATTGAAAAGAACTACAAAGCAAAAGATCCAGAGCTTCAAAAGTATTTTCAATATGTACGAAGGTTAGAATCCTTTTTCCTCGGCATAACCGTAAAAGCAATATCGAGGACTGAAAACAGCGAAGCAGATTGCTTAGCTAAAGCAGCCGCGCAGCAGCTACAGCTCCCTCCGGACGTGTTCTACGAGGTTTCCACTCGGTCAGCCTTCGAAGCTTCCGAGATCAGCATCAAGCTGATCAACACAATTCAGTGCGAGGATTGGAGAGCACCTATCATGGCCTACATCAAAGGACTCCATGAACCCAGCTCCAAAGAGGAAGAGAACAGACTAAAGCAAAGAGTGCGAGGGTACAAGATTATGGATAACACCTTGCTCAAAGCTTCGGTAACCTCACCTTGGCTCAAGTGCGTGTCACAATCCGAAGGTACCGACATTCTCAAACTCATCCACGAAGGTATATGCGGTTCACACAATGGCCCAAGAGCATTAGTTGGAAAGGCTTTCCGGCAAGGTTTCTACTGGCCAACTGCGCTGAGAGACGCTGAAACCATCGTCAAGAAGTGCGAAGGTTGTCAACTGACAGCAAAAAACCAAAACACCCCAGGGGCCCCCACAACCCTCATATGCCCAACCTGGCCCCTACAAAGGTGGGCAATGGATCTCGTGGGCCCATTACCGACGGCCCCGGGGAACCTTCGCTACGCGGTGGTAGCCGTGGAATATTTCACCAAATGGACCGAAACAAGACCGCTGTCCTCCATAACATCCCTCGCAGTAAAAAGGTTTTTCTGGCAGCAGATAGTTTGTCGCTTCGGAGTCCCCCAACATCTAACCGTCGACAATGGCACCCAGTTTGACAGCGAGGTTTTCAAAGAGTTCTGCGCACAAATCGGAACAATTCTATGCTTCGCCTCAGTCCGACACCCGCAGTCCAACGGCCTAGTCGAAAGAGCCAACGCAACAATCTTCCAATCCATATCCAAAAAATTGCAAGGCAGACCCAAAGGCAAATGGGCAGACGAGCTAACTGCAGTCACCTGGTCTCACAATACCTCCGAATGCAGAGCAACCAAGTTCACACCCTTCAAACTTTTGTTTGGCGAAGAAGCCGTGTTACCAGAGGAGCTAAAATTCATCTCACCAAGAACAACCCTCGCAAGTGATGAACCAGCCATACTAACCGACAAGGACTTGCTAGAAGAAACAAGATGCAGCGCAGTTCACAACCTTCGCAAATATCAGGAAGAGACCAAGAAGTGGAGAGATAAAAAGGTCAGAATCAAGAACCTGCAGAAGGGTGACCTCGTCCTCATCCGTAAACAAAACGCAAGCATGGCGGGAAAGTTCCAGCCTAAGTGGACAGGCCCGTTCCTGATCGCAGAATGCAATCGCCCAGGCTCTTTCCACCTCTCCGACAGCGAAGGTAACATACTACCACACACCTGGAACATCGACGACCTTCGCAAATTCTACCCATAGCGGAGCCTTAGCGAGCCCTCGCGTTATGTAATTTTTGATACTTTTCACGTTATCTACTCATGTATTCAACAAAAACAGGAGCTGCACTCTTTTTCCTTACGAAGGGGCGTAAGGTTTTTTAACGAGGCAGCATCAAAAGCATTAATACAGGCTACAACCCCCAAAAAAGTAAAATCTCTAACCCTCTACGCCCAAACATCGAAAAAGCGGATCTCTTTCAAGAGCGCTACATTCGATGGAAGCCCGCTAAGATTGCTTCGAAAAACATTCCTTTTCTTTTCAAAGCAAACTTCACCTCCGCCTAAGATAAGGGGAGGAAAGTCGAGCACCCTGGCACAAACGACAGGGGCTCGCAAAAGCGATCTCACCTCCGCCTAAGATAAGGGGAGGAAAGTCGAGCACCCTGGCACAAACGACAGGGGCTCGCAAAAGCAAACTCACCTCCGCCTAAGATAAGGGGAGGAAAGTCGAGCACCCTGGCACAAACGACAGGGGCTCGCAAAAGCAAACTCACCTCCGCCTAAGATAAGGGGAGGAAAGTCGAGCACCCTGGCACAAACGACAGGGGCTCGCAAAAGCAAACTCACCTCCGCCTAAGATAAGGGGAGGAAAGTCGAGCACCCTGGCACAAACGACAGGGGCTCGCAAAAGCAAGCTCACCTCCGCCTAAGATAAGGGGAGGAAAGTCGAGCACCCTGGCACAAACGACAGGGGCTCGCAAAAGCAAACTCACCTCCGCCTAAGATAAGGGGAGGAAAGTCGAGCACCCTGGCACAAACGACAGGGGCTCGCAAAAGCAAGCTCACCTCCGCCTAAGATAAGGGGAGGAAAGTCGAGCACCCTGGCACAAACGACAGGGGCTCGCAAAAGCAAACTCACCTCCGCCTAAGATAAGGGGAGGAAAGTCGAGCACCCTGGCACAAACGACAGGGGCTCGCAAAAGCAAACTCACCTCCGCCTAAGATAAGGGGAGGAAAGTCGAGCACCCTGGCACAAACGACAGGGGCTCGCAAAAGCAAGCTCACCTCCGCCTAAGATAAGGGGAGGAAAGTCGAGCACCCTGGCACAAACGACAGGGGCTCGCAAAAGCAAACTCACCTCCGCCTAAGATAAGGGGAGGAAAGTCGAGCACCCTGGCACAAACGACAGGGGCTCGCAAAAGCAAACTCACCTCCGCCTATGATAAGGGGAGGAAAGTCGAGCACCCCGCCACTTTCTCCGTCTCGCCCGAGCCCTCCAAGCCAGGCCTCGGCGCGGGGCCCCACTTTCTCCGTCTCGCCCGAGCCCTCCAAGCCAGGCCTCGGCGCGGGCCCCACTTTCTCCGTCTCGCCCGAGCCCTCCAAGCCAGGCCTCGGCGCATCAACGCGATCAAAAAGAAGTGCGCGAGCCTCGCTAAAAGAAAAAGGGGGCGTCGCTGTTTTTTCAAAACAAGCGTACACGAGCAAGTGCGCGAGCCTCGCTAAAAGAAAAAGGGGGCGTCGCTGTTTTTTCAAAACAAGCGTACACGAGCAAGTGCGCGAGCCTCGCTAAAAGAAAAAGGGGGCGTCGCTGTTTTTTCAAAACAAGCGTACACGAGCAAGTGCGCGAGCCTCGCTAAAAGAAAAAGGGGGCGTCGCTGTTTTTTCAAAACAAGCGTACACGAGCAAGTGCGCGAGCCTCGCTAAAAGAAAAAGGGGACGTCGCTGTTTTTTTCAAAACAAGCGTACACGAGCAAGTGCGCGAGCCTCGCTAAAAGAAAAAGGGGACGTCGCTGTTTTTTCAAAACAAGCGTACACAAGCAAGTGCGCGAGCCTCGCTAAAAGAAAAAGGGGACGTCGCTGTTTTTTCAAAACAAGCGTACACAAGCAAGTGCGCGAGCCTCGCTAAAAGAAAAAGGGGACGTCGCTGTTTTTTCAAAACAAGCGTACACAAGCAAGTGCGCGAGCCTCGCTAAAACCCATACGCGTTTCTCATACCGTTACAAAACAATGTTACAACAACAAACATATCCCAAAATAAAAAATCTTTACAAGGGACCACCGCTCCCCTCAGTTAACTCCAAATCATCCAAACCTTCGGCCTCCATCTCAGCCCCCTCCTCCACTGGAACCAGGGGTCCCCACAACAAAGGAGCTGCAGGGACAATTGGCAGCTCCCCGGGCAAAACCCTCGCCCTATACATGTACCTATGCCTCGTCACAGCTTCCGAAGGTTCCTCCTTCGGGATCACAAGCGCCCCATCCGAACCAATTTCAAGCTCCCTTCGACCGAACAAATATTCCAAAGCCGTGTTCTCGTCAATATCATCATCACCGACAGCTTGCGAAGTCGACGAAGACCCAAACAAATAACGATCGGCTTGGCGGTCTGTATAGTCTGTCTCGCGCCAAAATCGACTCGACCTACTATTCTTTAAATCATATCTCCGCACCTTCGACCACCAAAAACGTTCAAAGGAAAGCGAAGGATATTTAAATCTAGCGCGAGCCCATGATTCACCAGTTATAAAAACATCTTGGTAGTTCAACATCAGCGGGGTCACGTCGAACACGTCTAGCACGGTTCCGTCAGGAACCTGCATGTTGCACAAAAATACGAGATGTCTCAGCCTCGCCAAGTCTTTACAAACAACCATAGTATCTACAAAAAGGCCTCCCTCGCCCCAACAAACCCAGGCATCACACCTGCCCAGCTTCCCCCCGATTGATGTCCACACCCTCGCCAGCGGTGGCAGTCGAGGTCCCAGCCGACGCCTCCTCCGCCGTGGGTTCTTTCGCAGCATCTCCTTCCGCAATCGGCCCGCCCCCGGTCAACGCCTCGATCTCGGCGAGCGTAACCCCCCCACAGCCTGGCTCAGGGGCGGCTTCAGGGTCACCCCTCGCTGCATCTTCCGCAGGCGGTGAGGGCATTGCATCTCGTCGAGCCTACAAGCAAAATAAAGGACAAACCTCGCCAAAATCAACAAACAACCCCTCTAAAACGAAACCAACACAGACCAAAAAACTTAAACAAAGGAGCGAACCTGGCGCGTAGCCTCGGCAGCTTCTTCGAAGGCGAGAGCCCGGCCACCTCCGGAGATCCAAAACTTGCGAAGCAAACGCATCGCACAGTTCCGGACATCTGCGTCATCAACCTTCATCTGGCGAACCTCTTCAACCGTCGGAAAGACATGGCTCGGCCTTTTGACCTTGCGAAGATGATCACAATCCGCCAGTCGAAGCGTGCTCGCCATTGCCAAGGCCCCGGCGTAGCCACCAAAATCGGCTGCATTGGAGACTAGCGAGCTAAACACATCAAGCTCGTTGCCCAGCCAGCCCTCGAAGGCCTCTGCATCAACCGCAGGCAACGGCTCTCCGGCTGAACCCCCAGCCTCGGTCAGACAACAATCAAGTTTACGTTTGACGTTCTCCATGCTCGCCCGCCAAGAGTTCTTCAAATCAACCAGCCGACCCTCGGCCTCGGCTAAAGCTTTGTCCTTCTCCTTTCCCGCGGCAATCAGATCAGCATTACGCCTCGCCAGCTCAACCGCCTCCTCCCGAGCCTTCGCAGCCTTCTCCGAAGCAATTCTCATTTCATTTTCCTTGCCCGCTAGGCTCCGCGCCAGTTTGCCGTTCTCCTTCTCAAGTTCAGTCATATGGTTCCTCATAAACTCCATGTCGGAGCCAACCTTCCGCCTCGCTGAGCGGTTCAAAAGCATCAGCTCCGCCAACTTGACGTCAACATCATCGAAGGTATCGCCAACCGCTTGATCTGCAAGAAGAACCTCCGCCTCCGGCACACAAATGCGGCCGAAGATCCGGCCCAAAAAACGCCTTTCCTCCGGGCTACACTGCAAGTGGCAATCCCGAAGGTCCGGACTGGTGAACAGCGCAGTGGCCGGATCAGAAATCCCAAGCTTCCTGGCATATTCCGGAAGGCTCGACCGGCTAGCCTCGCCAAACGGTTTTTTTTCCCCGGGACCGCGCAGAGTCAAGTTCCCCATCAAACTCTGACCCCTCCACCCAAAGGTGTGAGCCCGCGAACCTGGGAACCGCACCTCGTCGAGGGCTACCTGGCTCAATATCTCGTGTAAGCTCATCTGCGCCCTGGGTAACCATCGCACCAACAACCGGCGAGGCTCCGCCTCCAATCGACACCTCCTCATCCGTGTCATGCCCTTCAGAAGAGCTCTCGCTACCTTCATCAGACGAGCCCTCGCCCGTCTCCCCCCCTGCTTTTTCCTCCGCATCATCATCAGATTCATCCTCGTCGCCCGAAGTCTGGACCAAAGCAACGATCCCTCCAACGCGAGGCATGCGTCCCCCGACTGAACTGCCACCTCGGCCGCTCCGGCCCGCGGCCAAAGAAGTGCCCGCAGCAACCGAGCCCGCAGTGACCTTTGTCGCAAGCACCTTCGCTCGGCCACCAGCTCCCCCGCGGCCTCGACCACGCCCTCTCTTCGGCCGAGAGACGATCTCCGTTCCTCCCAAAGCCTTACGCTTCCTCTTCTTCGGCGCGTCGTCGCTCGAAGGAGCCGGCCAGTCGGCGTAGCGAACGCCAAGAATGTCAAACATTCTGTTCACGCGACCTTCGCCGCCCATCAAGCTATGGATAGCCTTCACTTCCAATGGGGAAAGCTTCCCCACGAGCTCGTCCGTCCACTGCTGAACTCGTTTGAAAACAGCTTCGTTCCCATCCTCGCGCCTCGGAAATTTCTTAAGAGTTCTTTCCCAGACCTTCTCCAGATCCAAACTAGGCTTCTTCAAGCCCCTACCTTCATACCTTGGGTCGTTCTCCACAACGAACCAAGTCTGCCTTCGGCCAAGAGGCCAAATCTTGGCACAGCAATATTCCTCCACCAAATCACGCGCGCACTGAGAGCGCGCAACGACCCTCAGGCAATCAACAGCAGCATGGGCCTCGATGCTCATCTTAGCTTCGGCGCCCACATCTCCAAGCACCGGAAGCTCGCCGCAAAGCTCGGAGCCGTCACTGAGTTTGTAATAAAACCAGGACTCCTGCCACCCGCTGCTCCACTTGTTTTTCTGCGCTTGCACCGGCAGCTCCGCGCCGGCGCGATGGCAAAAAGTGTACACCGCAAATTGTCCAATGCTGGTCCTGCCCTCGCTGTCCATAATCTTGCGAGGCTGCATGTGAACGCGATGAGTGCGAACAAAACCCTCGACATGAGGGACAACCCCCTGAGACCTGCAGGCCCAGACGTAGACCGACATCTTTGTGAAGCACGAAGGCGTAAGCTGATGAAACCGCAGGTTGAACCTACGCAGGACCGAAGTCACGAAGGGGTCAGCTGGGAAGCGAAGGCCAGCCGAAAAGAACTCTTCGAACACCACAACCTCGTCTGCATCCGGCTTCGGCACGGTCTCCCCACTGCTAGCCCTCGCCTTGCCTTCCTCAATCCAGCCCCACCGCACGTAAGATGCAATCTCACTTGCACAAACCCGGCTCAAACCAAACTCGAAGGTAATCCCCTCATCCGCGGCTGTGGGGGAAACAGCACGAGCAGTTTGCTTCAACCTTGCCATCTCTTCAACTGCTAACACTACCGAACAACCAACGCCTGTCTCAACCCTCGCAGACAAGCTCAAACAAACCTTCGCTACAAGCAAATTGCAACAACAGGATGGCTATAGCAACAAAGAGCACAATCAAAACTCCACGCTCACTCTTTCTATTTATAGGCCGGGAGACGAAGCCCTCACCCGACGAAGTCGGCACGACAACCAAAGAACGCGGCACAAAAAACGAAGCAGGCTTCAATAGTATAAAACAACACCACAACGGCCCGGCCCAAAGCAACCGCGGGCGTCGCTGCCGAGGGTCCCGTTTTTAAAGGCGCTGCTTGGGCCTAAACACAATCTTTTAGATCCAAGACAACGAGGGGCTACTGTTGGGGGAAAGGACCCTCGACAGAAGCGCCGCCCGAACTGGTGCTCAAAATCAGCCCTCGCGTAACGCCTGGCGTGCTTGCGGGGTCTCTCTACCATCGGAGGCCACTACCCTGACCCCCGAATGCGGGATCAACCCTCGCTCTCTTGCTGTGTTCCCGTGCAGGTCTGAGGCGATGGGCGCGCTGCAGGAAACCTTCGCTGACCGTCGACACCACCTTCGCTTGGAGCGAGGGTCCAGGCAAGCAGCAAGCGTGTTCACTTGCCTCTCCCGGGAGGCAAATGCAGCCGGAGGTGAGCGCGGCCGAAGGTCAAGACCGCCGCACCTCTCCCCGAAGGTGAACAGGGGGCCAGGTGGCGGCGCGCCGGGGTGTGACCGATTAGGGCTTCCGCTCCAGCTGTGTGTTTACGCTTCTGCCCTTCCTCCCTGCGCGGAGGCGAGGAATCTTTGCTATACCCTTTTGTAATTTGGCCCGTACCCCTTGGCATTCCCTATAAATACCAAGGGGATGAACAGTGTAAACGACGACTTTTTGGGAATTCGAGCACTTTCCACTTCGGTTTCGCCTTCGCTACCGCATCCGGCGCTTGGTCACCTTCGCTCCTTCCCCTGCACAAGTGCGGAGGTTGGGCAAGTGTGCTCCCAACACGCAAAGACGGCAATCATACCTCTTTGTTATTGAGATTTTGAGGAAGTGAGACCGTAATCTCACTATTGTCTCGTGTGGTAGCCACACGGTTGCAATTCGTGGTTTGAATTCACGTTTTGAACTTGTTCTTTGTGTTCTTCGTTTTCTCCATGATTTTCCCGTCACTTGATCTCCCTCCTCGTTGCGTCTTTTTTGAATCCACTTGAATCAACTTGTTCTTTGAAGTGAGGAGAACATTTCCACCGAAGGAATTCAGCTCTACCCTCATGAACAAGTAGATCGGGTCGATTCAAGTTTTGTGGCGCTTTTTCATTTCATACACCTTCCCCTTCGATTTCCCTAGGATTGAGTTGATTTGAGCGGATGATTTCTTGGGGATAGTCTCTTAACTATCTTGTGATCATCTTCTCCAAGTTTGGGATCAAGGGATTTTGATTTGGATTGATTTTAGGGAGATTTGGTAGAGGGGCGAACAAAATTGCCCTCTCTGCTCGTTCGCGGATAGTCCGCGTTGGGGCGCGGACAGTCTGCGCGTCGGGGGCGAGCCAGGTCAGTGGCTGCGTGTCTCGACCGATTTGCTTCGGGTTGACCGGCAGACAGTCCGCCGTAGTCGGTCGCAGACAGTCCGTGAGTCGACCAGGAAACTTCAGTAGCAGTGCTGTTTTGGGGATTTTGCCGGCGGACAGTCCGCCCCTTCCCCGCGAACAGTCCGGCAATACCGGGACAGTGTGGGACCGTACCCGCAAACTGTCCGGGACTTCGCAGACTTGTCCTGGTTAGTGCAATTTGTCTCCCAGCTTTTCCGCTTCGTTTCCGGACTTCTCGTTTGGCCTTAGAGTTAACCAAGGAACCACTCTAGGTATCTTTCCTACTTGTTAGCATAGGTATTTGGAGATTTCCCGACGTAGCCTTCCATCTACTTTCGGGATTCGCTTTTTGGGGTCGAACTTGAGCTTGAGCTTTAGGCGTTTGGCTTGCTCTCGTTTGGTGGTGCCTCGCTGTGATCCTAGGGATCATCCACCCTCTTCCAAGGGTCGTGGGCATCATGTTTCGATCGAAGCTTTTGGGGTTGTATTTCGGGACAGAGGCCAAAGTTTTGAGAGAAATTTTTAGGCTCTCATTCACCCCCCTCTGGTCGCTTTCTGGTAGAGTTCTCGGTCCTTCAATTGGTATCGAAGCAGGTTAAGGATCTTCCACCTTAGCCGGTTCCAAATCCACAGAAGGCGACATGGATCGCGGCGTGGGAAAACCGCCGTTTTTTGATGGGACGAACTATGCGTATTGGAAGATACACATGTCGGCCTATCTTTAGAGCATGGGTGCTTATGTCTGGGAGATTTGCAACAAGGCCGATTATGTGGTTTTGGCTGCTCATGTGACTCAGCTGCAGGTCGATGAGCATGATGCCAATAACCGAGCCCGTAATGCTCTTTTCTCCTATTAGAGCATGTCTGAGTTTGATCGCGTTTCTCACCTCCCCACTGCTCGGGAGATTTGGGCGACCCTCATGCGCTTCCATGAGGAAACCACTCAAGTCAAATGCCGTCTCTACGAGTCACACAAGCGGGAGTATGAGAACTTTGGACATATGTCTGGCGAGAGCATAGAAAGTTTATTCGCTCGCTTTTAGGTGATTGTCAACAGGATGAGGGCTAACAAGGAGTTGTTGCCTTTCGACGATCATGATAGGGCTCTCAAGCTTTTACACACTCTCGATCGGTCAGTGTGGGACTCCAAGGTTCAGGCGATCATCGAAACGCCTAACTATGAGACTCTCACGCGCGACGAGCTCTTTAGTAAGCTTAAAGTCCAGTGAGATTGATGCCATGGCGAGAGCTTCTTATGAAAATCCTTCTGGCCCGTCGATGGCTTTGGTTTCTGGCTCTTCTACTAACACCTCTGGAGGCTTTGCTTTGTCATCTTTTCTTTCTGTCACAAAGGAGCAGCTGGAGTTCAAGGCGGACGACGAGTTGGCCCTGCTTGCCAATCGGTTCTCGCGGTTCCACAACAACCGCATGAATGAAAGGTCCTAAATGGCTAGAGAGGGGTGAATAACCTAATAAAATTTCTACAAATCACTTAGAGCAACTAATTAGTCAATTAGAAAGCGAAGCTTTTTGCTCTAGCTCTACCAAGTATTGCAAGCCACCTATCCAAGCAATTCTAGTGTATTATAATCATTATGGCACACAAGAGGTATGTCACTACTCTCTAAACTAGTGAGCTAGCAAGAAATAATTACTTCTAACTAGAGAGTTACTTCTAACAACAACTATCACTACACAAGAAAGAATGAAAGTAAATGCAAGTGATAGAGATGGTTACCGCCGCCGGCAAGAGACAATCAATCACTATATGAATTCCAATTAACACTGGGAGATATCCAATGAGACAAAACACACACAATTTTTTCTCCCGAGGTTCACGTGCTTGCCGGCACGCTACTCCCCGTTGTGTCGACCACACACTTGGTAGTTTGGCGGCTAATAGGTGTTTCACAAACCTAACTCAACAAATGAGCGCCGCAAGAACCCACTCACAAGTGAGGGTAGCTCAATGACACGAGCAATCCACTAGAGTACCTTTTGCGATCTCCCGCAGGGACAAGGTCAAGAACCCCTTACACGAACTTGATTGGGGGCGGATACAATCACCAAATCCCCTCACCAATCACCAAATCACCAGCCGTCTAGGTGACGGCAATCACCAAGAGTAATAAGAAATCAACAATCACAATCACCACCTAGTGCCACCAAATGGAATCACAAATGCACAACACTAGGGTTTCCCCCAAATCCTCTCATGAATGAGCACCAAGCATGGAGAGGGAGAGGAGAGGGAGGAGATGCTCTTGAAGCTCTCAAAATCAACACTAGAACTCAATCTCTCACTTGAATGAAGCACAAATCCTTGGGAGTGAGAGAGGAGAGGGAGAGACCTTGTTCTTCTCTTTTGGTTCTTGCAAGAATGAGCAAAGGGAGATGAATGGAGAGCAAATAAGTGTGTGAGAGTTTAAACAAAGGGAGAGCAAAGCAGCCCTAAGTAGCAGCCAGCCAAAAACAACCGTTGGGCGTTGGATCTCAGTTGAACCGGATATTCCGGGTAGGGTTGAAGAAATATCCAGCGAGCACCTCACTGCCTAGCAAAATGAGTTGAACTGAGAAGTAGCTGGAATATCCGGCTAGGGCCAAGAATAATTCCAAGCAAGGCCTTGCTGTTTGCGAATGAACTGAGTTTGAAAAATAGCTGCAATATCCAGGTAGGGGCACAAAAAATCCGGCTGGAGGTTCTCTGTTAGTGCAGTTGCTACTCTTCTCTTCCTTTTTTTTCAAGTGTTATTTCTTCTAAAAAGATTCAAAAGAAATTTAGCACAAGAGATAGCACTTTCACAAAGATTTTTTAGGGTTAATCTCACCACGTCACTAAGCGCTTAATTATATGCAAATGAGACTCACAGTTAGTGGCACTAGATAACCATTGTAATTAAAGATTTCCGCTCTTTATAGTACGGTTATCTATCCTAAACTCGATCACGCACTCTATTGCGTCTTGATCGGTAAAACAAATATCCTATTTTACACGTTTGCCTTGAGCCCATAGGATATTGTTTTTCTCTTTCTTCGTTTCGAAAAGTAGAGCAATTTATAATCAAGTTTGCCATCACCATCACATTTGAGTGTCATCTAGCTCCACCTTGGTGTGAACCAACCTATCTCATATATCACTTGGAGCAAGAGGTTAGTTCACTTAGGTTTCATCAATTATCCAAAACCAAACTAGGGTTTTCAATCTCCCCCTTTTTGGTAATTGATGACAACCTTCACAAAGATATGTATTTGAAAATTGAGTTGCCACTTTGGTAGTATTAGCTCCCCCTACATATGTGCTATAGTGTATGGTTCATATTTGGCACATATGCATGCATATGAAATGAGGGAGGGTAATACTATCAAATGATGCTAAGGTGTAAAGAATGGACCTTTGAAGCGTGATACCAATCAGAGTTGCCAATATACACCATCCTTAGCACCATGGTTAGCTAGACTTACAAAAACACTAGATACCTTATGAGATCAAAATTATATGCAAGGCTCAAGTACTGCTTGTAATACAAATTATATCTAATTACCAACTATGCATGATTGTTTGCAACACATCATTCAAATTCTATTTCTAGCATACATCACACAAGCATGGATATCAAGTTAAACAACTTGTGCAATGCAAACAAGCATATGAACATGCACAAATCAAATGCAACAACCAAGTTCATCAGCTTGCTCCCCCTACTTGTGTGCTCAAATTGAATTTTCAAAAATTTTGATCCCCTTCTTTTTATCTTTGTGACTTTCTCTCCCCCTTTGTCATCTATTACCATAAAATGTTTGCATAAAAAGGTTCAAATTGATTAGGAGAGAGGTAGTTCTTTCACATTTGGTTCAATCTAGATCATTTGCATGAAACCTTTAACACGGTTTGCTCTAGAGTAAGCTTCTTCACACATCTTGCAATGGTTATCTTACTCACGTTGGTTAAACATTACATTGCTCATTCTCTAGATTAAACACTAGGATTGCAAGCCCATAAATATGTCATATGTTACCACTAGATCATAACAAGCATAGAAGCAATAGTGGCATCATATAAGCAACAAATTCATTTTATTTTCATGAATGATCCTAATAAACGTGAGGAATGACTAGATGCACTAAATATGTCCCTAGCAAGTATGGATGCATATGCCAATCACCCTTTACCTTGCTTTGTCGAAGGAGAGGCATGTCATATAAGTGAGGGTGCATCAACACATATTTGAGAAGTCAAGTATGTTCAATTCATTCCTTAGCTTGCAAAACCTCTTCTCATCAAGTGACTTGGTGAATATGTCGGCAAGTTGATCATCGGTACCAACACTCTCAATTGAAATTTCACCGTTTTGTTGATGATCTCTTATGAAATGATGCCTAATGTCAATATGCTTTGTTCTTGAATGTTGCACGGGGTTGTTTGTGAGCTTCACCGCACTCTCATTATCACATAGCAATGACAGTTGTTTGAATTTGATTCCAAAGTCATCCAAAGTTGCTTTCATCCAAAGTAATTGAGCACAACAACTACCGGTGGATATGTATTCGGTTTCGGTGGTTGAAAGTGCCACACTATTTTGCTTCTTTGATGACCAAGACACAAGTGATCTTCCCAACAATTGGCATGTGCCTGATGTGCTTTTTCTATCAACCTTGTAACCCGCATCATCGGAGTCCGAATATCCAATCAACTCAAAGTTTGACCCCTTTGGATACCACAAACCAACATCTTGTGTATGCTTCAAGTACCTCAATATTCTTTTTGTGGCCTTCAAATGACTCTCTCTTAGTGAGGCTTGGAATCTTGCACACATGCATACACTAAACATGACATCTGGTCTTAATGCGGTCACATGGAGTAAGCTTCCAATCATAGACCGATATAGATTTTGATCCACTATATTTCCACTTTCATCACTATCTAAGTGTCCATTTGTCCCCATAGGTGTGCTAATGGCCTTTGCATCTTGCAATCCAAACTTCTTCATCATGTCCTTAATGTACTTTCCTTGACTAACAAAAGTACCATTCTTCATTTGCTTGATTTGTAGACCAAGGAAGTAGCTAAGCTCTCCAATCATGGACATCTCAAACTCATTAGCCATCATTTCACCAAACTCTTCACAAAAATCTTGATTAGTTGAACCGAAGATAATGTCATCAACATAGATTTGCAATACAAATAAATCTTTGCCTATCTTCTTGGTGAAGAGGGTAGTATCAACCTTTCCCATCTTGAACCCTTTAGAGAGGAGAAAATTCCTTAGCCTTTCATACCATGCTCTTGGTGCTTGTTTTAAACCATAAAGTGCCTTCTTGAGCTTGTACACATTGTTGGGCTTCTTGTCATCTTCAAAACCGGGAGGTTGCTCAACATATACCAACTCATTTATATAGCCATTGAGAAATGCACTTTTGACATCCATTTGATAGAGCTTGATATTATGGGCACAAGCATAAGCTAATAAGATTCTAATTGCTTCCAATCTTGCAACCGGTGCATATGTTTCACCAAAGTCAAGACCTTCCACTTGAGTGTAACCTTGAGCTACCAATCTTGCTTTGTTTCTCACTACTATGCCATCTTGATCTTGCTTGTTTCTAAAAACCTATTTAGTGCCAATGACATTATAATTCTTAGGTCTTTCTACCAATTCCCAAACTTGATTGCGAGTGAAATTATTTAATTCTTCATGCATAGCATTCACCCAATCAACATCTTGCAAAGCATCTTCTATCTTGGTTGGTTCAATTGATGACACAAAAGAATAATGCTCACAAAAAGAAGCCAATCTTGATCTAGTTTGCACACCACTTCTAATATCTCCAATTATTTGATCTATAGGATGGTCTTTATCAATATGAGTCAGTTGGAGAATGGGAACTTGATCACTTACATTGGATTTGACATTTGATTGATTATCATGAGATGAACTAGCTACTTGTTGATCTTGCAATTGAGAACCACTAGCTTGCACATTTGGAGAAGTGAGCACTTGATTTTTGTCATCTTCAACATCAACCACTTCTCTAGGCTGAATATCACCAATAACCATATTTTTCATAGCATTGACCAATTGAGTTCCTCTCACATCATCTAGATTTTCATCTTCTTCTTGAGAGCCATTGGTTTCATCAAACTCAACATCATGAACCTCCTCAAGAGTACCACTAGAAAATTTCCAAACTCTATATGCCTTGCTTTTAGTGGAGTAACCAAGTAAGAACCCTTCATCACATTTCTTATCAAACTTGCTCAATCTAGTGCCTTTCTTCAAAATATAGCATTTGCAACC
Source organism: Coix lacryma-jobi var. lacryma-jobi (assembly GCA_009763385.1). Classification (NCBI taxonomy): domain Eukaryota; kingdom Viridiplantae; phylum Streptophyta; class Magnoliopsida; order Poales; family Poaceae; genus Coix; species Coix lacryma-jobi. Next base: position 142,031,712 of record CM019824.1, read on the forward strand.
AAACACTCTAAAATATGCAATGTTGGGCTTTCTATCATTCAAGAGCTCATATGGTGTTTTCTCCATCATTGGGTGACAATAGAGGCGGTTGCTACAATAGCAAGCCGTGTTGATAGCTTCGGCCCAAAATGAATGACTCACATTGTACTCACTAAGCATAGACCTTGCCATGTCAATGAGTGTTCTATTCTTCCTCTCAACAAGGTCGTTTGATTGTGGAGTGTACTTGGGTGAGAATTGATGTCTAATACCAAATTCATCACAAAGCTCATCAATTCTTGTGTTTCTAAATTCAGTACCATTGTCACTTCTTACTTTCTTGATGGTTGTTTCAAACTCATTGTGACACCTCTTGACAAAAGATTTAAATGTTGCATATGTATCACTCTTGTCAACTAGAAAGAATACCCATGTATATCTTGTGAAATCATCCACTATCACAAAGCCATATTTGTTGCCACCAATGCTAGTGTATGTTGTTGGTCCAAATAAATCCATGTGCAATAACTCAAATGCTTTGCTAGTACTCATGATGCTTTTCTTAGGGTGAGTGTTTCCAACTTGCTTGTCGGCTTGACAAGAGCTGCAGGACCGAAAGTGCTACCAGAAAGCGACCAGAGGGGGGTGAATGGGAGCTTCAAATTTTCCTTTCGGAAACTTGTTGCCACTGTCCCGAGAATCAACCCCAAGAGCAAACCTAGAGCTTGCAAGTGTCCACGACCCTAGATGTAGGGTGGATGCTTCCGAGAAGCACAGCGGGACACTACACAACCCTAGAAACCCAACGCAAAAGACGGAAACCAAATCCGTCAATGATCGAACGAACCGCGAACGAAACAGCGTGAAACAGCCCTGACCAGACTCACTAGAGCGTCCAGTCAACAGGCACCGGACGCGTCCGGTCGATCAAAATCCGGTTTGGAACCTCTCTGTTCCTGACCGGACTCACTGAAGGGAGCGTCCGGTCATTTGTGCAGAGCGTCCGGTCAGTCAAAGAAAACCTGATGAACAGTGCACGAGACGCGTCCGGTCGCAAAGAAGTTGTGCGTCCGGTCGAAAGCAGAAAGAACACAGTAATCACATTCAACGACCGGACTCACTGGCCTAGCATCCGGTTAGTATGAGTCAAGCGTCCGGTCACCCCGACAGTGAACTGTTCGTCTATCGATTCGACTCGATCTCACCCAAAACGAATCCTCTCGGGATCAAACTTGGTGAGTTGAGTCACAAGGAGGATAGTGAGCTATCTCTAAGAGATCATGGCTCGAACCTATCTCCAAATCGATGAATCGAAAAAATTCGAGGGAAGGGAGAAAAACTTGATCCGAAACGAAAATCGATCGATCTACTAGGTCGTGAGGTTAGTGGAGAATTCCTTCGGTGAAAAGTAGTGCCTCACGATCTAGAACATCTCTGTTCAAATGGAATCACAAACGATGCAACGAACAGAGAGATCGAACGACGGGAAAAACGTGGAGAAAAGCAATCCGCGAAGAACACAAACAAAACACAAATCACAACCATGAATTTGCAACCGTGTGGCTACCACACGCTACAATAGTGAGATTACGGTCTCACTTCCTCAAAATCTCACGGGCATAGAGGTATGGTTCTCTTCTCTGTGGATCTCAGTTCGCTACAGCAAGGGAGTGGGAGAGCAGGAAACCCTAGAAGCAAAGAGCAAATGACTGAGATAGATGGGGAGGTGGGTGTCTCCCCCTACTTATCCTAATTCCAACTATTCCTAATTCCCACTCTACCCCTAACTAATTACAGAGCGAACCAGGTAAACCCTAAGGTTATTCTGGACCAACTCGATGGAAGGTGGATCCGACGGCCATGTCCGCACAACTGGTAGCATTGCCTCGACGCAACCTCACCAATTGCCGCCACGTGCCGCCACCGCTCTGCGTCCTTTTCACGGACTCCGCCCCCGGTTTTGAGGCCCAAACCTGGAAACCAGCCTTCACGACCAACCCCCGGTTTTGAGGCCCAAACCGGGAAACCAGCCCACCAGCGCCTGAATTTTGTGGCCCAAACTCAGCAAACCCGAAGCACCTAGGTTTTGAGGCCCCAAACCTGGAAACTGTCCTCAGCCCGAGTTTTGTGGCCAAACTCGGAAACCATCAGCGCCCAGGTTTTGAGGCCCAAACCTGGAAACCGTCCACCCGATGGTTTTTCTCTAGCTCTACCACCAAACCAAAGCTGTAGAAGGGATGCACCGCCCGTGCACCCCGTCCACCGACACGTGTCCCCAAGTCCACGACTCAGGCAACACATGACCGTAAGTCTTCGCTTGTCGCTGTCCCAGGCTGTCAGCCACCACAGCTGATCCTCCGGCCACCGGTCCCTCAGTCCAAGCCTCACGTCCGCCCTTCGCCACTCTCGGTCCATCGGCACGGCACGTCTCTACTTGACCTTCACCTTGCCTCTGATCACTGTATCCGTGCTCGACACCTGCACAACACAAGCCAAAGAACATGCGCATCATCCCAGTTGACAATCACTCATCACTCAGAGACTCGGCATACACCCATGTATCCGCAAGAGCTACAAAGTTTATCTTTCTCAAACACAACATCTTTCAAGCCTCTAACTAGATCATGTTTAATCAATCTATTCAATTGCTTCATGCCAACATGACCAAGTCTTCTATGCCATAACCAACCCATGCTAGATTTGGTGAACAAACAAGTTGATAGTTGAGCTTCACTAGTGTTGAAATCAACTAATTATAGGTTCTCATATCTAAAGCCTTTGAAGATCAAGTTTGAGTCATCTACACTTATGATCTCTACATCATCAACCCCGAATATGCATTTGAATCCAAGATCACACAATTGAGCCACAGATAGCAAATTGAAGTTCAAGCTCTCAACTAGCAACACATTGGATATGCTCATGTCATTGGATACAGCAATCTTACCAAGCCCTTTGACCTTGCCTTTGCCATTATCACCAAATGTAATACTGTCAACTCCATTATCATCATTCATGTTGATTGAATTGAACATTCTTGCATCCCTGGTCATGTGTTGAGTACACCCACTATCAAGCACCCAATGCCTTCCTTCGGCATTGTAATTGACCTACAAGAAAAGATCAATTCTTTTTAGGTACCCAAACTTGCTTAGGTCCTCCAAGGTTAGTTACTAAGCTTTTGGGCACCCAAATTGCCATCTTCTTTGGGCCAACAATGGGAGCACCAATAAACTTAGCTTTTACACCATTAACACCCTTGGTAAGCAAATAACAAGAATCAAATTGAATTGAGGATACATTAGCATTTTTGTTCTTGTTCTTGCAATATTGCTCTATATGCCCGGATTGCTTGCATTTGTTGCAAAACCGGTCATTGCTTCTCACAAAACTAGTCTTGTGAGTCACAAAGGCCGCCTTTCCATTTTTGGGGGTGTAGCCCAATCCCTCTTTGTTAAGAGAGAACCGTTGGCTACCAAGCACTTAAGCAAGCGGACATCTCCACCATAGGCATTGCCTAAGGCACAAGTGAGCTCATTGACCTCCTTTTTCAAGGTCTCATTCTCCACCATTAGTGAGGCATCACAAGTGAAACCATCACTCATAGTAGAAGTAGTAGTGTATGAGCTACATGAAAGGTTAGTGGGAGCAACAACAATAGGAGTATAGAATGATTCATCAAGAATATCACAAGTGACTCCTATGTTACATGTTGGAACAATGTCCTCAACCTTGACTTGATCAAGGAGGGAGGGGTGAGCTTTTTCAAGCTTGGCATGAGCTTTGCCAAGCTTCTCATGGGCTACCTCTAGCCTCTCATGAGTAAACTTGAGCTCATCAAGGGATTGCTCAAGAGCACTAAGCTTCTTGCGCAATTCCTTGCACTCCTTCCTCTTCATCTCAAAGCAAGTGTGAGATTGCTCCAACATGTCCATGAGGTCCTCCTTTGAGTGCTCCTCATCCTCATCACTCTCACTATCACTCTCATCATCGGATTGTACCTTAGTTGGCTTAGCCATGAAACATGATGGAGTGTCAAATAGAGAAGGCTTATTGTTGATTGCAATGCTTGCAAGTGCCTTCTTGTTGGTGCTTTTCTTGTTATCATCATCACTTGAGTCTTCACTATTGGATGATGCATCACTATCCCATGTGACAACATATGAGCCACCCTTCTTCTTCTTGAAGCTCATTTTCTTCTCTTTCTTTTCCTTCTTGTCTTTCTTTTTCTCATCTTCATACTTGTCACTATTGTAGGGACAATGCGCTACAACATGATCCTTGCTCTTGCACTTGTAGCATCTTCTCACATAGTCTTTGTTCTTGTTGTAATCTCTTCTCTTCCTTGCACCATAACCCTTCTTCTTCATGAACTTACCAAATTTGCGCACAAAGAGAGCTAAGGCTTCATCATCAATGTCACTAGCTTCTTCATTGTCACTTGATTCTTCCTTCTTGGACTTGCCCTTGCTCTTAGATGAGGTGGCTTTGAATGCCACACTTTTCTTCTTCTTGTCCTCTTCCTTGACCATCTCTTCACTATCTTCATTGTATTGATCTTCGGTCATGACATCACCAATCACCTCATTTGGAGTCACATTCTTTAAGCCTTCTCTAAAGATGATGGTGCGAAGTGTTTGAATCTCTTGGGCAAGCAACTCAAGAACCGGTGAGTGAAGTCTTCATCTTGCACCTTTTCACCCAAGGACTTGAGATCATTGATGATGACTTGCAATCTATAGAACATTTCCGGAATTGATTCATCATCCTTCATCTTGAAGTTGGTGAGCTTGTCCTTGAGCATATACAACTTGGCACTTTTTACCATTGAAGTGCCCTCATATGTTTCTTCTAATCTTTTCCACACCTCACTTGCATTGTCAAGATCTTTGATTTGCTCGAACGCCTTTGGATCAATGGCATTGTATATGGTGTTGAGCGCCATTGTGTTGCATTGCTTGTTGATGGAGTCATTTGGTGTTGGATTGGTAGGATCAAGAATCACAAACTCATTTTCAACCACATCCCACACCTTGTCATTGATTGAACCCAAATACATCTTCATCTCTCTTTTCCAATAATCAAAAGATGTTCCATCAATGAACGGTGGTTTGCCCCCAACATGGTTGAACACAATTTGTGCCATTTTAACACCGAAGGTTGTTAAGCCTTATGCAAGCGGTGACCACGGCTCCGATACCACTTGAAACGTCTTAAATGGCTAGAGGGGGGTGAATAGCCTAATAAAATTTCTACAAATCACTTAGAGCAACTAATTAGTCAATCAGAAAGCGAAGCTTTTTGCTCTAGCTCTACCAAGTGTTGCAAGCCACCTATCCAAGCAATTCTAGTGTATTATAATCACTATGGCACACAAGAGGTATGTCACTACTCTCTAAACTAGTGAGCTAGCAAGAAATAATTACTTCTAACTAGAGAGTTACTTCTAACAACAACTATCACTACACAAGAAAGAATGAAAGTAAATGGAAGTGATAGAGATGGTTACCGCCGCCGGCAAGAGACAATCAATCACTATATGAATTCCAATTAACACTGGGAGATATCCAATGAGACAAAACACACACAATTTTTCTCCCGAGGTTCACGTGCTTGCTGTGACACCCTAGTGTCAAGCACTGCATTAGAAACAACACTTAGCTACTAAATGCATAAGCAATGCATTGCATCATTTCATGTGCATCAAAGTGCTTTTGTCTCTGATTTATTTATCTGGATTTTGGTCTCTTTTGGGCTTGATTGTTTAAATGGATTTCTGTCTTGGCAAATGATTTTATAAGATAAAGAATATGAAGTATAATACTTTGCATGTTAACATTTTGACCTAGTTCAAAAATGGTTTAGCAAATAAAAATGAGGTAAACAAAATGGTTTATGTATCAAAATTGGTTTTATTTCTGTGGAGGTTTTAAAAGTGCTTTTCAGCAAAAATATTCTATATGAAAGTTGTAGAGAAAATTATTTCAAGCAACTTTTATTTTTGGGTCAAAGCCTAGTTTGAAGTTTTTGAAACTGTTTTTGAATGGTCAAAGTTTGAAAAGTTTTTGGGAAAAAGAAAAGGAAAAAAAAATTCCCCGCGTCCTCACTTCCGGCCCAGTTGGCCTTTCGGCCCAGCCCACGCCAGCCCGCTCGCTCCCCCGCGCCCACTCCCGTCCGCGCGCGTGACGCGCCGGTCAGCCTGAAACGGCCGCGCCGTACGCCGGCCGCAACCGCCGCGTGGCCGCCTTTGCCTGCGTCGTATCCCGCTCACCCACTCCTCGCTCGATCTTTGCCCGCTCGATCACGCCACGATCGCGCGCGGCCACTCCCGCTCTGCCTCGCCTGCCGTGCCCGCACGCCGCGCATGCCAGCGCCTGCCGCAACCGCGCACGTTGCACGTCGGCAGTGGCCCCCGCCACGACCCCCGGCCGGTCATGACCAAGCAAAACCCCGAGCACCACCTCTCACTCCCTCACTCACCCGCACGCACACTCCCTCGCCCTCACCCTCACTTCTCCTCTCCGCGACCGAACGCGAAGCACGAACGCTCGTGTCGTCGCCGGTCGACACCGCGAGGACACCACCGCCGTTCCGACCTCACCCGGCCACCACCATCCAATCCCTCTCGCCAGCCTCTCCGCCTACGCCGTGCACACGCCGTGCGCGCGCCACCTTCCCCGGCCAAGCCCCACCGTCGCCGGAGGACGAGGTGCCCCCTGCGGTCCCTGTTCGCCGCCGAAAAGAGCTCGAGCCCGTTCCGCACCAACCTGAGCTTCGCCACCCCTCTCCTTCACCGTCGAGCTTCATCAGGCCAAGGCAAGGTGAGAACACTAGTTCGCGAGCTCTCTACCACCCCGTAGTTTTCCCTCCACCTCCGACCGAGCACCATGGCCGCCGCCATGGCCGCGCCCAAGGCCAAGCTTCTCTGGAGCTTCGCAGGCCAAACCAAGCCCTCCGATAGCCTCCCTAGGGTTTGCTAGTTCTCCCCCTACCATCAATTTGGCCGGCGACCGTCGGAAACGGCGTAGCCCAGCGTCCCGCCGCCGCCGTCCGCCGCCGCTCGCCGCCGGCGAGCTACGGCCATGCGCTAGCCAAACCAACCCCACCTCTCGGTCCGCCTCGCCAAGGGGAGCACGATGAGCCCGGTCCCACCGCCGGCGACCTCGCCGTCGGCGAGCAAGCCGCGGTCAACCCTCTCCCCTGCTCCGCCCTCTTTGACCGGTGGGCCTCGTTGACCAGCGGGCCCCGCGCGTCAGTCTCACCTGGTCTATGGGCCGAGTCCACGAAGCCAGGCCGGGAGATTCAAATGTTTTTCCTTTTTGTTTTTAATTCCAGAAAGGCTTGTTATTTTGTGTAGCACGTTTTAAAAATCCAAATGAAGTGCTTTCAGTTTTGTTAGCTTGTTTATGAGTAGATCTATCATGGAAAAAAATGAAAGTATTTTTGGTAGAAGTTTTTGTTACTGTTTTTATTTAATCCAGTTTACATGCTTTTGTTGAGATAAATGGTTATATATGTTTTCTAGTCGAGTTAATTCATGGAAAAATTTTGTGAAAGTTTATTATCATGTTATGTACCTGTGAAAAATATATGAGGCCCTGTTTTTGTAGAAAAAGTTTCTGTTATGGTTTAAAGTTCTTTTTGGCTATTTTCTTGAAATAAGTGTTAAGGTATTTTATATGTCAAAATAAAATATGGGAAAATTGGTGCAATCTCTGTGTGTGATGTTCAAGCTAAGAAAAATGTTAAGCATAGGCTGTTGTATAGAAAAATGTGAAGTTACTGTATAAATGTACTTTTCTGTATGTTTCTTTGGAAATTCATGTAGGAAGTAATATAACGTTTCTGTTCATGGAACTTCCTTGATAAATATGAAATGTGGAGTAGAATCTGGAAAAAATATGAAACTGAGTTTAGCACCCTCTTCCAGTAGGGTTGTAGTTCAATTGGGTTATTTTGGAATAAAATTATTTATTTTGTGTAGGGTTAAATTTTTTAAGTTTTGGCAGTGCACTTCCTGCAGTAGAGTGTTTATGTATAGATGAAGCAAGAAAAATTATGAAACTTACTGTTTGACACACTTTAGGAGAAGAGTTAGTTCAAAGCACCTTTTGAGCAGTTTATTTCATCTTTTGGTGGCCGTCGTTCTGTAATTGATATCTTGCTGAAAATTGGTCAATGAAGTCCAGTTAGAGTCAGTTATCTGCTGGAATTTTTGTGGATTTTTCTGAGTTCAGAAAAATACACTTGCAGTTCAAACTTGAGATTCTTTTGAATTCCTAAATAGGAAATGGTGGAAATAATGATTTTGTTTTATGACGTAAATAAGTATTTACCTCAATGTCAAAAGTGGTTCAACAAGTTGGTTTTATTGGTTTGCAAGAATCATTGCTTTTCATCCCACCACATCTCGCACCCGCATTATTTAATTATTTATTATTCGCCGCACGCAATAGGATCGACACTCCCGGAGCCCGACCAGGAGCAAGAGGCAAACGTCGAGCAGGAGATCCCGGAGCTACCCCAGGCCGCGGAGGTCGACCCCGCAGCGGAAATTAACTTGCCCGAGTGCCCCTCCCACGAGGCCTCGGTCTTCGCTCAAGGTAAGCCCCGGAGCATTCTAAGTCTCTCAGTTTTTATAATGAAATTACTTGAGTATTTTATATTATGATGCATTAAGTATAGGAGTTGATTGGATCCTACTTGCTGCATTATCCTTCCTTCATTATTGTTTACACCTGCCTTGTTATCCTGTTACTTATTCATAAGTAGAACTGCTTAGCCTGCTTAATGAAAGTAGTAGTTAAGGATGTTTCTGTAATACCCCTGATGGGTAGTTACCGGATCACGGTTGGCTATATTTGCTATCGTGGAAAAGAACATGAGTAGTAATGAAGTACGGTCAACTGGAAGGCAAGGCACAAGTTTGGAAACTTGGGGCAGTCCGTCCGTTGGATCGTGTAGGTTTGTATCGATGTTGGCCCTCGTTCATTTTTGAACGCGCCCTTTTACCTAGGGATACGTCGGTGCCGTAATCATCGACCCCAAAGCCGGTTAGAAGCTGTTCGGGCCGGTTTCGACCCGTGTCGCGCCCTCTAGTATGGAAATGCGATCTGCCGTGAGAGGCCATCGCCAGGTTCCAATTGGGCGGTCCGTGCTGGAACCGCGACGATTACCACCACGAACAAGCATCGAGCGGTTGCCCAATGCATGGACCCGACGGGGAAAGTGTGGGCTGGTATTAAAGGTCTTTCACCAGCTGGTTTGGAATTCGATTCGAGTCGTCGTCTCCCCCAGTTAGTGGGAAACTATGGCGAGCTTCACCACGATACAACTCCATGTGATGTTTAAAGGTTCAACTAAAATGTGGATAAGTCAACTGGATATGGTTATATCATTGCTTGTTAGACTCAAGTGTGTGGAGTAGTTTAGGTGCAAAACCTAGGAAATGAGATAGGACTAAAAAACTGACAGCTCATCTATGTCATTAATACTCCTTATCTTAATTTTGAGCTTTTCGCAACTAAAAATCCTAGCTCCACCACAAAGGCCATGCATACCCATTGGTGCCTTTATTTTCAGTTGGACGGGTAAGTCTAGCTAAGTACATTCCCATACTCAGGGTTTATCCCGTTTGTTGCAGATGGCCAGGTGTACTATGGCTATTGTAAGCACTGCCTCTACCCAGTGGAAGGTGATGAGGAGTAGGCCCAGGGCAGGGTCGTCCAGAAGCTTCCCATTTTCTTTTGCTGGTCTAAGACTTCTAGTGGCACGTTACTTGAAAAAGGAGGAGTGAGTTGTGTTGAGTTGGAGTTATCAAACAATGTTTTATTTGGACCACATGTGTGGTGGTCGTGTTTCAAAACTTATTTAAGCTTCCGCCCTTTAAATTCGGTATTGTAATAACTCTGTCTTAAATTCGCACTCTGATGTTTTAAATCCGATCTCGTTTATCTATGTTGTATCCTTTCGAATGTAATACTTGAACGATGCGATCCTGTATGTTGTACGATGTTGAAATCCTTCGAGATTTCCGGACTACCGGGGTTATATGGCTTCAAGAGCGGGTCGATGTCAGACGTAATTGACTAAGACGGTACTTGAGTCCTTATAATCAGGACGGTTCCGCGACACTTGCCGGCACGCTACTCCTCGTTGTGTAGACCACACACTTGGTGGTTTGGCGGCTAATAGGTGTTTCACAAACCTAACTCAACAAATGAGCGCTGCAAGAACCCACTCACAAGTGAGGGTAGCTCAATGACACGAGCAATCCACTAGAGTACCTTTTGCAATCTCCCGCGGGGACAAGGTCAAGAACCCCTTACAAGAACTTGATTGGGGGCAGATACAATCACCAAATCCCCTCACCAATCACCAAATCACCAACCGTCTAGGTGACGGCAATCACCAAGAGTAATAAGAAATCAACAATCACAATCACCACCTAGTGCCACCAAATGGAATCACAAATGCACAACACTAGGGTTTCCCCCAAATCCTCTCATGAATGAGCACCAAGCATGGAGAGGGAGAGGAGAGGGAGGAGATGCTCTTGAAGCTCTCAAAATCAACACTAGAACTCAATCTCTCACTTGAATGGAGCACAAATCCTTGGGAGTGAGAGAGGAGAGGGAGAGAGCTTGTTATTCTCTTTTGGTTCTTGCAAGAATGAGCAAAGGGAGAAGAATGGAGAGCAAATAAATGTGTGAGAGTTTAAACAAAGGGAGAGCAAAGCAGCCCTAAGTAGCAGCCAGCCAAAAACATCCGTTGGGCGTTGAATCTGAGTTGAACCCGATATTCCGGGTAGGGTTGAAGAAATATCCAGCGAGCACCTCACTGCCTCGCAAAATGAGTTGAACTGAGAAGTAGCTGGAATATCCGGCTAGGGCCGAGAATAATTCCAAGCAAGGCCTTGCTGTTTGCGAATGAACTGAGTTTAAAAAATAGCTGGAATATCCGGGTAGGGGCACACAAAAATCCGGCTGGAGGTTCTCTGTTAGTGCAGTTGCTACTCTTCTCTTCCTTTTTTTCAAGTGTTATTTCTTCTAAAAAGGTTCAAAAGAAATTTAGCACAAGAGATAGCACTTTCACAAAGATTTTTTAGGGTTAATCTCACCACGTCACTAAGCGCTTAATTATATGCAAATGAGACTCACACTTAGTGGCACTAGATAACCATTGTAATTAAAGATTTCCCCTCTTTATAGTACGGTTATCTATCCTAAACCTGATCACGCACTCTATTGCATCTTGATCGGTAAAACAAATATCCTATTTTATACCTTTGCCTTGAGCCCATAGGATATTGTTTTTCTCTTTCTTCGTTTCGAAAAGTAGAGCAATTTATAATCAAGTTTGCCATCACCATCACACTTGAGTGCCATCTAGCTCCACCTTGGTGTGAACCAACCTATCTCATATATCACTTGGACAAGAGATTAGTTCACTTAGGTTTCATCAATTATCCAAAACCAAACTAGGGTTTTCAATGAACCGTCACCGCGGAGGAGGACGTGGTGGCTGCTATGAGTGTGGAGGCTCGAACCACTTCATCGCCAATTGCCCGAAGAAGAACAAGCAAGTCTTCGGCAAGGCGGATCACGGCCACAAGTATGACTCTAGCAAGCGCAAGGAGAAGTACGTCCCCTCCAAGCACAAGCGAAGGGGCGGCTTCAACAAGGAGTACATCAAGGAGAAGTACTTGGAAAAGGCTCAGGCCGAGCAGCGTGCTTTCTTCGCCACGCTCGGCGATGTCGACGACTCGGATGATGACTCCGCTGCATCAAGCGATGATGAGTCCGAGAAGAAGAAGAAGATCGAGGACAAGTTGAATGGCCTCTGTTTCTTCGCTGACACTGAGGGCTTCTGCACCATGGCCCTCGGCGATGAGGTCAATGGCGAGCTGGAGGAGATCCATCGGAACGACGATGACGATGACACATCCCAGGTATCACAGACCCCCGATGAGCTTTTTGCTGAGGTCGATAAACTTATTGCTGCCCTCCTTAGTCAAGATAAGCTACTTAGACGTGCTCCTAGAGAGAGGAAGGAGTTTAGGCAGAAGTGGGAGGATGCGGTGAAGGAGCTTGAATCTGTCAAGTCCACCATTGTCGTAACTGAGGAGGATGAGTGTGAGATGTGCTCCAAGCACATGACTGATCTTCTCACTCTGAGGGGGAAGTATGTTGCTTTGGTTGGAGAGATGGATGAGCTAAAGGCTAGACCAGGGTTGTTGGGTGCGTGCAAGTCTTGTGCAGGCTTGCAATTCGAGTTGGCAGAGAAGAATGCCAAGATTGTGTCTCTTGAGAAGGCCAGCTCGGGTAGCACTTGTGTGTCTAGGTGTGCTTTGTTTGAGGGTTTGGAGATGGAGATTGCAAACGTGCAGCATGACAAGATGCAAACCGAGGAAGAAAACACATACCTTCGGACCATCTTGTCATGGGTGTCTTGTGGTGAGCCGCAACTTGGGATGATGATTGCCCAATTCAAGCGTGCTGCTGGAGGTCCAGGTGTATGTTTTGCTCAAGGGATGGTGAGTGCTGCCTCTTTTGGTAAGATTGGAGAGTCGAGTGGTCTTAATCCGAGTGAGAAGCCCAACTCCACCACTACTCCCAAGCTAACCAAGATACCACCCAAAGAGCCTCTCAAGCCTAACACCAAGGATGGGGTGTTTGTGGAACCTCCAAGAGCTCCACCCAAGAAACAGACATGGGCTCCAAAACCAAACCACCTCAGGAACAAGCTAGACACTATGCCACCAATCCACGAGGAGCTCATGCCACAAAAGAACCAAGTGATCCACACCTAGTATCGTGAGTACCAACAACCCCCTATGAGAGCGGTGAGGTACCATTGTGAGCACTGTGGGAGAGATGGACACTTGAGGGAGTTTTGCTTTCGGCGCAAGAGAGAGGAGCGCCGTGCAAAGGAGCGCAAGAGAGAGGAGCGCCGTGCAAAGGAGATGAATAACACAAACATGTACCATCCTTTCCATGATGTACATGTGTCGAATGTTCAAAGGAGAGCTGCTAGGACCAGAGGTCCAATGCCTCAAGGTCCTAGGCCGCAAGGAGGACGTGCCCGGCGGGAGCCTGCTTTTGTGGGCTATGGACCCCGTGGCGGAGGCTTTGTTGTTGAGTGTTATCCCCCACCGCGTTTTGAGTATCGCGATGGATGCTATTCCCTTAGCGGAACACGTTTTCCTATGAGTGGTGATCGCTTTCCCCGTAGGCGTGCTAGGAATGGTTTTGCTACTAACCGTTCTTTTGAGCAGCCGGTCCAACATTGGTATACTTCCCATTTTACTCACCCCAGTGTTGGACCGTATGCTCACCCTATGTCTTTTTACTGATGTAGGTAAGGCGATTGTAGAACGATTGGTTGGTGGATTCTGGGTGCTCAAGGCATATGACCGGAAATGCCTAGTGGTTCTCCAGTCTTAGTCCAGTCGCCGGTATAGGGTCGAGATGGCAGACTAGAGGGGGGTGAATAGTCTTTTCTAAAATTAATCGCATCGGCTAACCGAAATAAATGCGGAATTAACACTATCGGTCTAGCCAAGACTACACCCCTCTACCTATACTCTCAAGCACCTTACAAAGATCCTAAACAAAGCAAATAAGGTGCTAGACTAGCAAGAGCTCACCTAAACAATTCTAGCTTGCAAGGTTACACAAACCTAAGCAACTAGTACTCAATCAATCGGGGAGCTCCTACACATGCCACTAAGCAAAAGCACAAAGCCTAAGCTCACTAGCAATGCTCAATAACAAGGCCACACAAGCCAAATTAGAGAGCTCAACTTAGCTACACAAACTAAGCAATGTGACTAGCAAGACTACAAGTCAACTAGTCACTCATGGGATCAACTCTATGCTACACAAGCAAGGAAGGTAACTAGTAAGCTACACAAGCTAACTATAAGCACAAGAGCAATCTACACTAGCACAAGTATATGAACAGATAAATACAAGCTAGAGAATGGAGTTTGCAAACCACTGAGAAGATGAACACAAAGTTGACATGGTGATTTTTATCCCGAGGTTCACTTGGTTGCCACCAAGTTAGTCCCCGTTGTGTCGACCACACACTTTGGTAGTTCGGCGGCTAATAGGCACCACACCTAGCTCGACACTCGAGCACCGCAAGAACTCACCCACAAGTGAGGGTAACTGAAGGACCGAAAGTGCTACCAGAAAGTGACCAGAGGGGGGGTGAATGGGAGCTTCAAATTTCTTTTCAGATACTTGATGCCACTGTCCCGAGAATCAACCCCAAGAGCAAACCTAGAGCTTGCAAGTATCCACGACCCTAGATGTAGGGTGGATGCTTCCAAGAAGCACAGTGGGACACTACACAACTCTAAAAACCCAACGCAAAAGCCGGAAATCAAAACCGACAACGAATGAACAAACCGCGGACGAAACAACGCAGAAAACACAGCATCGGACGCTGACACCGTCCGATGGTCAGGCACCGGAAGCGTCCGATGCAAAATGACCCTTACTGGAAACTTACTGGACTGGCATCGGATGCTGCTACAGTGAAACCCTAGCGTCCGATGCTAGACCTCCAGTGCGTCCGATGGCAACGGACGCTCCGATGGTCAGCGTCTGATGCTCCTTTAAACGCACTGCTAGACGACACGTGGCAACAGACGCTCCGATGGTATGAACTCAGCGTCCGATGCTTCCGAACAGAGCATTCGATGGTCCCGACCTAGAACTGTTCTTCCGTGAAATTCACCTGATCTCCTCCGAATCAAAAGCACTAAGGCTTAGACTTGGTATGGGGAGTTCCAAGGAGGTTAGTGAGCTATCCCAAAGAGATCATGGCCGTAGAGGGGATGCACCGCCCGTGCACCCCGTCCATCGACACGTGTCCCCAGGTCCTCGACCCAAGCAACACGTGCCCACAAGTCTTCGCTCGTCGCTGTCCCAGTCTGCTAGCCACCACAGCTGATCCTCGGGTCACAGGTCCCTCAGTCCAAGCCTCACGTCCGCCCTTCGCCACTCTCGGTCCATCGGCACGGCACGTCTCTACTTGACCTTCACCTTGCCTTCGATCACTGTATCCGTGCTCGACACCTGCACAACACAAGCCAAAGAACATGCGCATTATCCCAGTTGACAATCACTCATCACACGAGACTCAGCATACACCCATGTATCCGCAATCTCCCCCTTGATGAGTGCATTGTCAACTACCAACACAAATCATAATGAAATAGAGGAAGGAAGGAAGGAGAAGGAACTCGACCAAATGACCCAAAAGCATATGAAAGCCAAAGAAGGTCAAGTGGAAAGAGCAAGACAACTTGGTCCCCAAAGACATGGGCAACGGCTCGACGCAACCAAGCAAAACAAAACTAGCCCTCAAGAAGAGGTAGAATAGGCTCAACACCGCTAGCAGGAAAGCTCGATACCAATCAAAAAATCAATTGAAATCCAAGCAAAGATAGAGCTAGCCCTCAATAAGAGGCAGAACGGGCTCAACACCGCTAGCGAGAAAGCTCGATACCAACTGAACAAGCACAAAGGCAAAGATGCTAGTCCCTCAAGAAAGAGGCAAAGGCTCAACACAACTAACTACCAAAAATGCCAGAAATGCTCCGAACCAATTGGAAAGCTCAAAAACCGAGCCAGCTCAGACTCCCCCTCCAATAGTGCACACAACTGAGAAATCTCCCACTTAGTTGATCTTATGATTTGAGAGAATTTCTCCCTTTATGATTTGGCAAATTTCTCCCCCTTTGTTGAAAATGCACTATCATGTATCTCCCCTCCAAATGCATATGAGTTAAGATGCAAGTTAGCAGCTTCAGGAATATAGTCGATAGAACGAGAAGATGCTTGAAAAAATGTTGATCCGATGACTCAACAAGATGCACAGAATGCTAGCAGAGGCTCAAACTGATCACGAAATACAAAATATGAACATATAAGCAAAGTGAGCAGTTTTAGCCATTCAGAAAAGGATGTTCACCATAAAAAATAGCACTGAACATGTATAGACAGGAAGTCAAACAAGTGCTAAACATGTATACAAGGTGAACTACCCCTAGCAAGGTTCAATCATCATGCTATAGAATGAAACATAGACTTGTGTATTCAAACTTTATTGGAGTTGCAGCGGTTAAATTACACAATTTCAAATTTCAGCATGTGATTGCGAGAGGTTGAAAGCTTGTCATTGCCTAACTTTTCAACTGTGCGAAGCCTATGCAGAAGCAATCAGAAGCTTAAAGCAACAGTTTCGGTCATACACTACACAGCTCAAGTTTAACTCAAAGTGCAATGAGAGACAGTCTCGATACTGTGATGTGCTGACAAGCAATCCCATCTCGATCTTTCCAATTCACTTAACTTGGTTCAAATTTAAGCAGAATATGAACATACCAAGCAAGTGAATAACTCAAAACTAGAGACATAGCAACCTAGCATATATGAAAAACACAAGTGATTTCAACATATTCTACACATGCTAGTTGCATATCTTAATGCTGAACATTTTCAAGTTTTAGGTTCATTAAGCAAATTCCCATTCATAAAATAGCTCAGCTCGCAACATGTATCAATGATCACAAAGAGCATAAGCTACAAGCATCATCATAAAGCATCGGAGCATACACTATACAGAGCATAGTCACATTCTAAAGATTATATACATGAAGCTCTGAATGTAAATATGCAAGATGAAATGCAAAGATGCACGAAAAAGCCAATTGAAAGAAAAGAGTCAGTCTATAATACACGAACCAAAAATGTTTCCCCCATCAAAAAGGGGAAACACACACCAAGCTCACCTCTCAACCGATTAAAGGTTGATTGGTCCAAAGGCTTGGTAAAAATATCTGCCAACTGATGATGAGTATCGACATGGCGAAGGTCGATATCACCCTTCTCATAGTGGTCTCGCAGAAAATGAAAGCGCACATCAATGTGTTTGGTCTTAGAATGCAGCACTGGGTTCTTAGCAACGCTAATCGCACTCGTGCTGTCACAAAGCAAAGGAACACGAGAAAAGCTCAGACCAAAGTCACACAAAGTGGCCATCATCCAAAGCAACTGGGAACAGCAGCTAGCCACAGCAACATACTCAGCCTCCGTGGTAGACTGGGCGACACTAGACTGCTTGCGAGAGGACCACGATACAAGAGAAGACCCAATAAACTGACAAGTCCCAGAAGTGGACTTGCGATCAATACGGCAACCAGCAAAATCGGCATCAGAGTAACCGCAATGGGAGAGGGTGGAGGAAGCAGAATACCAAATCCCAAACTCTGGAGTGAAGCATAAGTACCTCATAATGCGCTTGACCGCCTGACGGTGAGATGTGCGTGGCGACGACTGAAATCATGCGCAAAGACACACCACGAACTGGATGTCCACGCGTGTCGCCGTGAGGTACAACAGCGACCCGATCATACTCTGGTACTCCATCTGGTCCATAGCTTCTCCATCCACATCCGCATCCAGGGCCGCCGTGGTCGGCATGGGTGTTGGAAGAGGCTTGGCCTCACCCATGTCAAACTTCTTCAGGATGTCCTTAGTGTACTTGCCCTGGTGCACGAACGTCCCCTCTCGGGATTGCTTGATTTGCAACCCGAGGAAAAACGTCAACTCGCCCATCATGCTCATCTCAAACTCCCTGCTCATAGTGTCTGCAAACTTGGCAACCAAAGCATGAGAAAAAACACCGAAAATGATATCATCCACATAAATCTGGACCAAGAGAGTATCATTGCCTTGCTTGAGGAGAAAGAGCGTTTTATCCACACATCCCATTTTAAAACCCTTAGCAAGCAAAAAGGTTTTCAACCTATCATAACAGGCTCTAGGGGCTTGTTTCAAACCATATAAAGTTTTGTGAAGTTTAAAAACATGGTTTGGAAACTTGGGATTTTCGAAACCGGGGGGTTGTCTCACATATACTTCCTCTTCTATGTAGCCGTTTAAGAAAGCGCTCTTGACATCCATTTGAAAAAGTTTAAACCCTTTGGATGCAGCAAA